>JAQPPZ010016709.1:0-5820000 GCA_028583015.1 Wollemia nobilis
TTGCCATGCCATCTCCATTAGACTTAGTATCTTCTCATGTTGTTCCCACATCATTTTTGTGGTCTCCATTCTATCCTTCACACTTGTCATTACCTCTTTGACCATATTCTCTCTTATTTCTCTTGTAGCTTGCATACTTATGTATGTTAGATCCTATGTGTTACCCTCATTTTTTACCTATATTTTTCTTCCACTAACTCCTCTCCCAACCTTGAATTAATACTTGAATCATTTTGATCCTCCTTATCTAGGCTTATTGTGTCATCGCTCATATACGATGACTCACTACACTAATAATCCACAAAGGTTTGGTCTACCTTTATTTCATCCTTAATCCAATAAAACCACACTTTGTCTCTTTTCTTTCTTTGAACTGCAAAAACTTGTCCCTCTACTCTCATCCTTTCCATGTTCTATTTCTAATATTCTTCCACTTTTTTGCTCTCATATATTTCTTTCCTTTTCTCTCCTTCTCTTATTTCTTCTCCCATCATTTATGATCTTTTAAATATACTTTTGGGTCTTTAATCTATTCTTGCATTGCTTTGTTCTCTTTCATACCCTTTGGAGGCTTCTATACTTTGAGACATCAAATTTATGTCCATGACCTAACACTCCACTCATTGATCCATCAAAATCTTCTTTACATTTTGATTTTGGTTTTAGTGCTCACATGAGACTTGTGCTTTGAGCAATTGGATCCAGCTCCATGATATAACCCTCCTCCCCATTTTGATTCATCAGAACCTCCTCCACGATCCAAGTTCTTGGATGCATATCCATACTCTATGGCCTTAGATTCTCCTTTGAGCTTCAAGGTCACTCTTTGTTCTGAGCTCTTGAGTCCATATCCACACTTTGTTCTTGTATCATGCTCCAAATAAATTGCTCTTCATTAAATATTGATTTTTATTCTATCCCCTTATAGTTCCCTTTGTTTCTCCATTTTTATGCCTTGTAGCTTGGACCCCTTATCATCTTTCTAGCACCTCCACTAAGCTATTCACCACCTCTCATCAATTTGTCCCTACTACATTCCTACCCCTTGTTTCCAAACTTACCCATAATTGCTCTTTCAATGGAATCAATGTCCCTTCATGGCTATTATTTTCCATACTACTTAGTCGATACACTTTTCGTCCTTTGTCCACCTCCACTTTCAATTTGACCACTTGTAATCGCAATTTTTTGAATTTCTCTTCCAACATTCCCATTTGTTGTTGTGCGGTCTCATGGTTTAGTTGCACATTTCTTACCACCTCTATTATCTCTATTTTCTCTACCTCCATTGTTTCCATTCACTTCTCATCCCTCTTTGCTTTGATTGTGACTCCTCTTATTATTGCTCTTATTTTACCCCTACTCTTTAGTCATCATCATTTACTCGACTATATTTTTATATGGTGGGCTATTCGTTGATGTTTGCAACACCTCCCTTGGTGGCTCTCATGACCCCATTGCATCCACATACAACAAGCCATTAACCCTTGGTACATTAGTACTATTTTTTCATCACTCTGATGATATTGTTCACACATAGACTATCGACCATTTTAAGTAGTATGATAGGTCCATCATGCATCCATCACCTTCTTATCTTATTTTTAGTTGTATTAGCAACCACATGTGATGCCCTACCAACACCGAGTATATTTTGATTTTGGTAAAATATTTTAGGTAAAATAGGGCTACTACATTGTATGGTGTCGATAGAGACAATATGTATATCTCTTCACTCATCCCTTGAACGTTTTTCTTTTCATCCCCAAATAAAATTTCTAATCCTCAACTCAAATTAAATGACTCTCAAAAGTGTTCCTTCCTACCTTTAGGAAGCCTTGTAACCCTTTTTATTGTCTCTTGAGATACTAATTTCCACTCCCCAAACCGTTGTTCACCCATATTCTAGGTTTGCAGAAAATATCTCTACGATTCTCTTTGGATACCCCCTGAGCCTCTGGTAGAACTCAAGCCAACCCTCCTATTCAAAAATGCTTTTCACCTCTGTGTATATTTCTGGTTTCCTTGTGTGTTTTTGTTCTAATATATGGGATTTCTTTCCCCTGGTTTTTGATATCGACCCTTCTCAAGTGTTTTCACTTTTGCTTTTCATTTTTTAGAATCCTACACTCTAATTTCTTGTTCCTCCGATCATCATTTCTTGCTTTATTTCTTGCATTCCCATTTGGTATTTAATTTTCCTTCCCATCTCTCTCTTACCTTTTAGATTATTTGATAGTTGATCCTTTCCTCACAATTTGTACCCCACTAACGATGTTTTTTTACCTGCTTGTAATATCAATCATTCATTTTTATCTTTAATTATCTCTCTCTTTAATTAGTTATCTTATCGTTTTCATTTTTGCCTTTTCTTCTCTCCCCTCCTTTTGTTGATATTTTTTGCTTTTTGGTTGGTTTCTCGGGTCTCACATCTTTCCCTGTGTTATTTATAATTTCCACTCTTCTCTTTACCTCTAACTAATTTATTTTTCTTTTCCACACATTTTTTTTAATTATTTTATTTTAACCTCCTCTTGATATAATTATTTATTCTTTTTCCCATCAATATTTTACTTCTTTTTAATTCCCCTTATTTTTTTAATTATTTTATTTTAACCTCCTCTTGATATAATAATGATCCCTTTTTTATATATTTAATCCTAACATCATTCATATTACCATTTTTTATTATTATCACAACCATAAATTTATTTTCATAGTGTTTTCCATTCATGTCAAAAACTAACACACTTATCTTTTATATTTTGTCTCAAATATTTTTTTATATTTATTTCCCACAACAATTCACATCCATATCTCATTCCAATCCTAATAATTTCATTTTACCTCATACCAACCAACTATCCTTGATCCATTAACTAAAATCATAAGGATCTTTATAGCCCACTTTATTTCTTTCCATAAATCCTTCCACGCCCACATAGTAATAAAATTTGAAGAGCACAAGCTTATACTTCGAGGGGGGTGAACAATATAAGATAAAAATTTTATCTTTTCTTTCCAAAGTAATAACTTCAAGTAATCACAATGTAATAATGAAACATTGCATGAATCACCACACACATAAGAGACAAATATTTTACATGGAAACACCCTCTCGAAAGAAAACCATGACAATATTTTTTATAAATTTCTTCAATAGATTTTGTGGGTACCAACCCATAGGAGACACCAATTCCCTATTACAATTTTGTGGAGACCAATATACAAGAGACACCAATCCCCTATATAAGTTTGTGGACACCAATCCGTAGGAGACACCAATCCTCTTGCTCTAGTTCATGGACACCAATCCTCTTGCTCAAATTTGTGGAAACCAATTCATAGGAGACACCAATCCCCTTGCTCAATTTCATGGACACCAATCCATAGGAGACACCAATCCCCTTGCTCAAGTTTGTGGACACCAATCCATCGGAGACACCAATCCCCTTGCTCAAGCACCTGCTCAATTCTGCTCCAAAACTTGCTTATAAAACTTGCTCAAATCTGCTCCAAAACTTGCTCACAAAAACTACTCAAATATGCTTCAAAACCTGCTTATAAAACTTGCTCAAATTTTCTTCACAACCTGCTTATAAAAGTTGCTCAAATCTACTCCAAAATCCTACTCACAAATACTTGTCAAATTTGCTTCAAAATTTACTTGCCAAAGTTGCTCAAATCTGCCTCTGTTGATGAAACAGCAACCACCTGTTGCTTCTTATTGTGCCAAGAGACAGGACCAGATCCAAGATGAAAAATATATCCTGAAGTTGACTTGCGATCATCATATGACCCGGCATAGTCAGAGTCCGTGTATCCTTGCAAGAATAATTTGTTGTTCTTCTTGTATTCTAGGCCATATTCCATAGTACCACGGACATAGTGAAGAACATGTTTTGTCGCTTTCCAATGAGTAGTCTTAGGCTCCCCGCATGAACCTCGAAAGATAGTTAACAAGAAATACGATATTTGGCCTAGTATTAGTCGATATATGAGACTCCAAATCAGCCTGACGATAGAGAGTAGCATCTACCTGAGGTGAATCATCATATCACGATAACTAAAGTCCCGATTCCATCAGAGTTGCCATTGGCTTACAATCGCTCATGTGATATTTTTCTAACAATTTCTTGGCATACTTTGACTGAGATACTTTGATGTAGTGCTCCTTCTGGCTCACTTCCAGACCAAGAAAATAATGGAGAAGTTCAAGATCTGTCATTTCAAAATCTTTACACAAGTCATTTTTGACAGTAGAGATCATAATTTTTGAACTCCCTGTAATAGAGGTTTACATCTAACGGACATCTCTTAAATCCATGCTGCAGAAGATGATTATCCATTTTTATATACCAAGCTCGAGGAGCTTGTTTCAAGCCATATAAGGATTTGACCAATTTGCACACTTTTTTTTTTTGGCCTTCCTGTACAAATCCTTTAGGTTGAGTCATGTATACTTCTTCTTGGAGATCACCATTTAGAAAAGCACTCTTGACATCCATTTGGTGAACTTTCCACCCATATTATGCTCGCCATAGCACAAATGACTCGAATTATGGTCATCCAAGTAGTATGTGCAAAATTTTCTTCATAGTCAATGCCTTCCTTTTGAGCATAGCCCTTTGCAACAAGAAGGGCCTTATGCTTATCAATTGTTCCATCTACCTTGTACTTGACTTTGTACACCCATTTGTAGCCAATGGGTTTCTTTCCTTGTGGAAGATCGACAAGCTCCCAAGTTTTGTTCTTTTTCAAAGACTTGTACTCAGCATCCATAGCATCCTTCCATTGTGGCTTGCTAAGAGCATCTTGTACAGAAGTAGGTTCATGTTCACTCATTGAAGACAAAAACACCCTGTCATCATCTATATCCATATCCTATGTTTCCTTATGTGGAGTTATAGAAAGTTCCTCAAAATATTGACAAATATCATCAACCTCAGTAGTCTCTATGGTTGCTCTTTTCCTTTGATCCATACTACGAGTACGAGGTCTATCCAAAGTCAAATCTGGTAGAGTGGATAACTTGGCATCCCTGATTGTGCTTGTATACCATTTTGGATTCTTCATTTTTGGTGTTGAAGAAGATGTGGAAGGACCTCCTTTCTGTGTTGACAAAGGGAACTTCTCTTCCTTAGATTCCACAAGATCTAGGTATACTTTAGATGTGTTTTGTGATGTGAAAGCTTCATCAAAAACATCTCTACTGATATGAATTTTCTTGGTCAAAGGATCTATCAAAAGATAACCTTTAGAGTGCTCATCATAGCCAAGAAAAATGCATCTCAATGTCTTCTCATCTAGCTTCTTCCTTTTCTCTTTCGGTATGTGCATGAAAGCTTGACATCTAAAAATAGGAAGATGAGATATGGAGGGTTTACGACCACTCCATGCTTCCTGTGGAGTTATTCCTTTTAGGGCCTTTGTGGGTGCCCTATTCAACAGATATACTAAAGTGGTGACAGACTTCGCCCAATATTGTTGCCCAAGAGTAGCTCTTGTGAGCATACAACGAACCATTTCCATAATAGAATGGTTCCTCCTCTCAGCAACTCCATTTTGTTGAGGAGTGTAAGCAGTAGTTAACTGTCTTGAGATCCCATGCTTAGTTAAGAATGCTAAAAATTCTTTAGAGGTAAACTCCCCCCCTCGATCTGATCAAAAATTTTTAATAGAAATCCCTGACTCCTTCTCAACAGATTTCTTGAATTACAGGAAGAAATCAAAAGCCTCATATTTCAGTCGAAGAAAGAAAACCCACATCTTTCTTGAGTAGTCATCTACAAATAATTGAAAATACCTCTTCCTCCCACAACTATTGGGTGTGAAAGGACCACACAGATCAGTGTGAATCAACTCCAAAGGTTTTTGCACTCTTTTTGAGCTCTTCTCAAAAGGTACTCGATGTTGCTTTCCCGCTACAGCGATCGAGCACACCGGCAATGTGGAAGAAAGGGAAGGAAGACCCTTTACCATCTCATACTTACTGAGCTCAAGTAAGTAGCCAGAACTAAGATGCCCATATCTCTTGTGCCATAGGGAAGTTGCCTCCTTGGTAGAGACTGTCATGGCAACATGGGGAGTAGAGATAGCATCTAGGGCAAATAAGCCATGCTTATATGAAGTTGTTGCAATCTTCTTACCTTGCTTGGTAATAGAACAACACTTCTTGCCATTCTCAACACGAAATTTGACAACCATATCTTTATCTAGGATTTGTGTGACTGACAAAAAATTGTTAGCCAATCCTGGAACATAGAGGACTTTGTCAATCTGACACTTGCCATCAAGAAGAGTGACTGAAACTGTACCCTCTCCCTAAACCTTGTAGGTTTTGTCATCAACAATAGTGACACATCTGCCCTCTTTGGACACAAATGATTCAAACCATGATCTATCGCCAGTCATATGCTTACTAGCACTAGAATTGACATACCATACATGATCCTTCTCCTTGGAGGCTGTGGTAGTCATGAGCACCTTGTGTGCCCATTCAGAATCTGAGTCAGATTCTTCAATAGCAACATTCACTTTGGGTTGCTTGTTCTTGTTTTGTGGTTTGTTTTGACCTTTTTTCTTATTCTTATGCCAACACCTGTTGGTGTCATGGTTGTCTTTATCATAAATTTTGCAATACCTCTTCTTCTGTTGAGGTTGTTTCCCTTTTCCTTTTGAATCCTATTGAGAATTTCCTCCTTTCTTAAAATTACCTTTCTTCTTAGAACCCTGTCGGTTGGAGTATAGGGCTATATTAGAAGAATCATCCCTATGAAGTCGACGTGCCTCCTATTGTTGAAGCAAATTGACCGACTCAATAAAGGTAATTTATCGTTGTGACACCTGAATTGAGGTGATAAACGTATCAAAGGAATCAGGAAAAGCTCTCATCACTATTGAAGTGAGAAGCTTGTCATCCACTGTATCTCCCAAAGAATTCAATTTACCTTTCAATTCGAAAACTCTACAAAGAAAGAGTTCAACTATCTCACCCTGTCTCAAACTAAAATTGTGAAGTTGTTTTTGAAGATGAAGAATGGTGGAATCATTCTTTCCCTCATGAATGGTTTGAAGGGCATCCCATGCCTCTTTACCACTCGCTTTGTCAGCGATATGAGGTTGAACTTCATCTGAAATAGCAAACAAAATGAGCACTTTTGCTCGATTGTCTTTATTATTAAATGTTATTTGATCAGCAGTAAGAGTTATGGATCCAGCTGCTGGTGAAGGTCTTGTTGTTGCTCCAGAAACAACATCCCATAAATCTTCCATGATGAGGACTGTCTTCATTTTGTTTTTCCATGGTGTATAATTAGGACCTTTCAATAACTGATGAGCATCGATCATTAACTTTGCAGCAAAAGCCATAGTGAAGGTTCCTTATATCACCAATTGGTCACCCTTTCTATATACCTTAATTCCAGGCCGCTATACCATACAAAATACCTACCCTTACGTGAGGGAGACTATAGGTATTTTGAAAAATCAGAAAAAATTACCCACCCTCACGTGAGGGAGACTATAGGTAATTTCTAAAGATCATATGATACGTGGTACTTAGGCGGTACTGAAAGGGAATCGACTTTTTGATGGCACCTACCATAGAAAGTCATCAGTCCTCATGCATTGGGTGTAACTTCCCCTAAACACTATGGATGTCAAAACTCTTGTCAAGATTTACGCCTAAACACAAGAACGATTAGGGTAGTGGATGGAGTAAAAAAATAGCAAAATGGTAAACTTGTCTCTCCCCGACGATTTATAGAGAACAAGCTTAGACGTTGTTTTGGAAGCTATATTAGATAACGGATACAGTAGCACAATTAGGACAGATTTACCTGTAAGTGTTGGTCAGAGGTATCACAAATATCGAACGCTGCAGTGCAATAAATTGCACGAATGTGTTTTAATTATTTCGGGGACTTAGGGAGTGAATTTGATTTTAACTTTTAATGATGTAGTGCAAAGTAAGAAAAAATGCAACATACAACATAAAAGTGCCCACAGAAAGAGACCACGAGGTGTTGGGCGCTGCCAAAAATGCACCTTTACAATAATGCCAAAAAATTGCCTTTTTAGAAAAAATTACTCATCATCCCCCTTTTTTCAAGTTTTGAAAAAAAATTGGTGTTTTTTTTTTTAAATAAAAATAAAATCCCCCCTCTTTTAAATTCCAATGTTTTAAAAATAATAATTAAAGTTTACTTAAATAAATTATTTTATTTTATTTTCAAAAAGAAAAAAATTCCTTTTTGTAACAAAAATCTAAAAAAACATTTAATTAAACTAAAAATATTTTAAATAAACATTAAAAAAAAAAAAATTATTTACCTGGGGGGCTTCTATCGAAGGGGTTTGAACCCCTGACCTCATGGTTGCTAAGGCTTGTTGCTAACCAACTGAGCTATTGCCTCGACTGAGAAATAAGGGGTTAAACCATTTATTTAAAGCTACCCGAGGCAGGCTCTTCCTTAGAAGTGGCACCACTCTGGTGGCACTGCTGGGGTGGTGCTCCTAGTGCTGGCCCTACTGTGTCAACAACACCTCCTTTGCAGCAGCAATTGGAACGTTGCTCATCACCTGGAGGCCACTCCTCCTTGGCAAAAACATATCTGCTCAATCACTTCGTTGGTGGCTTCTCCTCCTCGAACCTCCTCTGTAACTCCACTTGCAAGCTACTGTGACGGCCTTTGAGGACAAGTGGGAGCTTGTATGGCCAATATGAGGGCTAAGAAGAAATTTTATTTTGGCCAAATTCACTGTAATGGCCTGCTATGTTGATCCAATGCCTCAAATTTTTGATCCAACGTCTCAGGAGGTAACAAAAATTTGGTCTTTGTGCACAGATGCAACGTCGGGTTTTGCCTGGTTTTGAAAGTTTTTTTAATATATATATATATATATATCCCACACTCATGGGAACGAAGAGACTAATGAGGTTTAAAATTAGAAAACCTCACTAGGCCTTATGTCTCCTCTCGAAGAGACATTGTCCGAGAGGGTGGTGGGGCCTCCTTGCTCACGAGAGGGCCATGTTGTTGTGCGTTGTTGTACCATCATAGTCACGTCGCGTCCTTCTGAGCCAATGGTTTCCCTGAGTCTGTCAAGCAATTTTTGGTCCGTCGAGTCACCGGTCCAGTCAAGTCTGAGTTGCATCGGTGTCCCAAGTCCAGTGGTAGATTGCCACGTGTCGTCCAGGTCAGGGTAGCGTCAAACTTCTCACAAACCTACCATGGCTCTGATACCATGAAGAACGAACAACTATTGATTAATATCGATCATTGTAATATATAGAACAATTAGGGCTCAAATTAGCCCGTATTCATAGGATCTAAATAACAATTTAGTCCTCGTAATATATAGGCTAATGTTAGGTTCTAAAAAATAGTAAACCTAATATACACTAAAAATGTTTGTTAGCGTAACTAACCTAGGTAGTTAACTAACTACCCTAATAACTTATAATAAGGTAATAATATGGAATTACTATAGTAATTCTATCATGAACATGGCTATTTTTTGCATAACTTAGCCCATGTAGATTCTTCTCTTTGTTTAACTTTCAATAATATTCATAAGAAAGAGTATCCACTCAAGAATCCTACTTATAATGAAGATGAGGAGGAAACCCAAACTCCTCCTACTAACAATATTCTTAATAGAATAACATTTACCTCAATAAATAACCTACATGAGTTTGTGAAGATGAAACATTGTCTTCAAGGATATCATTCAAGATGATGATCATGACCAGGGCCTATCCCAAGAGAAAACCTAGCAATCAACATCCACCAGTGCTACAATTAACCCTTGAGAGAGATCCCATGATGACAACAATCCTTTTAAATAAACCATGACCTAAGTTGTTACTGCTAGGCCTAGTATGTTTGTTCCCTAGTATGTTGATTCTACCACATCTCCTATTATATTTTTAGCCATCGATTGAGCCCAAGTCATTCTCTTTTACAATAATTATGGCACATCTACAGGCCATGTTGATATCTTGTTTCCTGAAGACAATCATCTTGTATTCCATCCTAGCTCTTTTTGATTGCATATTTTGGCAACTCTACCACGTGTCTCTAAACTTATCCAAAATATTCCTCCATTTATCCCACCAGTCACATCTAATAATCTATTTTATCCAATGAATAAAACATATTTTCTCTTCCCCTAATAGTCTCAATCCCTCAGGCCCCCTAAGCTATCCATATTTTTCTCAACATTTTTTAAATGCTCCTCCTCCGGAGTCATACCCATCTAATCTTAGAATCAAGGCCAAACTAGAGCAGATAAATATATAACTTGCTACCATCCAAGTAACTTCTCTGATCCAATAATATTTATTTAACAAGTTTTCCAATAAGCCTCTAGATCCATCCATTACAAGGTAGCCTTACACTAAAAAGATTGAGGTACCTCAATTTCAAATGTACAAAGGATTATATGATCCTATCAATATCTTCGATGTTTAAAGGTTGCATGTTTTGTTGTTACCCATGATGAATCTATCTTAATGTGAATGGTCCCCACTAGCCTTGGCAATATAGCCCAAGAATGGTATATTTCCTTACCTCGTCACTCCATAAAGAGATTTCACCAATTAGCAAAACTATTTATCTAGTATTTTGTTATCTATATCAAAGAGTGTGTCTCTATTAATGACCTTTATTAGATGAAGCAAGCCAAATATGATCCTTTCATAGAGTTCCTAACCTGGTGACGAACCCTTGTAGGTGAGCTTTAATATATTACTCCATCTAAGAAATTTATTAAAGCCTTTATAGATAGTTTGCATGAAAAATTGGCCTACCACATAGAAACTATGCCCGTTTCCACTTTTGAGGTTGCAGTAGATCTTGCTAGGCAAGTTAAAATTGTTCCTATTCATAGACATCAACTAAACTCTAGAAAGAAAAATATAAGCCCAAGAACCAATATAAGAATAATCATATTGTGGGTGAAAAAATTACTAATGCTTGTCATATGAATAATGTAAATGTAGCTGCTCTTACAAACCAAAAGATCGCCTTAGCTAAACAATCAAAGTCTAATAGAAATTTCACTAGGTTAGCCATGCTTCAGTATGCTATTCTTGATCAACTCCTTGATGCTAAAATAATCAACCTTCCACAACCAAAATAGATTGATCTATAACAAGGTATGCCTAACTTGTACAATATAGATGAATGCTATGACTTCCATCGAGTGGTGGATCATAAGACCGATAAGTACAATATCTTACATAACCTCATCCAAAACCTGATTGACAAAGGTCAAATTGTTGCCAATGAGTCCATTATTCAACCATAGTCCTCCGTAGAAAACACGATCTTGGTCCTCTTCACATAAAATGAGTACTAGGAAATACCCATTGGGATAGAGTGTAATATAAAATTATCCTTTAGTTTATCAATTCCTAGATGCCCAGTCCATAAAAACTAATAATTGAGGTCTAAAATCCATGAGTTTGTAGATCAAACCTTTCCTTTCCATATCCTTCATGCTTATTTGAGAATCTGCATTTTTCGGTTAAACTATAAAAAAACCAAATTATTCTTTCCTATACATAAAATTATGACAATACTAATAATAACTTCTCTGAGTTATTCTTTTCTATTTTTGTAAGTTATAATAATACTAATTATTATTTATTTTTAATTTTATTTTTTTTTAACCAAATTATTTTTTCCTATACTTAGAATAATAAAAATATTAATAATAACTTCCATAAGTTTTTTTTTTTTTTGAAAGACTACCTAGTGTTTGTCACGGAAGACCTAGATCACTTTCGTGAGCCGAAAACGTGGGAAACCAAAAAAAAAATTATTGCAATGTGTTTAAATTATTATTTTTTATATATTTAAAACATATTTTATTTTTTAATATTAATAATATATTTTTTTAATTATTTTTATTTAAAATATTATTTTTTTATTTTAATTTTGTTTTTCAAATTTTCTTTTTTAAATATGATCCAATTAATATAATATATAAAATAATAATAATATGTTTAAATTATTATTATTATTTTTATTTAAAATTATTTTTATTTTTTTTAATACTAATAATAATGTTTTTAATTATTCTTTCCTATAATTAAAATAATGAGAATATTATTAGTAACTTCTCTCAGTTATCCTTATTTATATTTAAGAAAATTATGACAATACTAATACTATTCTCTAAGTTATTCTTTTCAATTTTTGTAAGAAAACCAAATTATTATTTTCTATACTTAAAATTAAAATAATGATAATATGTTTAAATTATTATAATATAACATAATATATAAAATTATGATAATATGTTTAAATTATTATTTTTTATATTTAAAACATTTTTTATTTTTTTAATACTAATAATAATGTTTTTAATTATTCTTTTTTATATTTAAAAGATTATTTTTTTATTTTTTTTTTCTTTATTTTAATTTCAATATTTCATAACATTTGTTTTTTCTAAAATTAAACGTCAATTTTTCTAATATTAGCTTTTGACAACAACAAACCCTAACCCTGATTCTTGATCTCTGATTTGTATACTTAAGCAAGCTTGGAGTGTGAGTTGGAAAACAGCAAACCCTGATTATTGATCTGTGATTTGTGTACTAAACCTTAAGCTTTGGAGTGTGAGTTGGAAAAAAGGCCGGGAATTCAAAAATGGGGCGTACCTTGACAGTGGGTGTTGCGGCGACGGTTCTCTTGGTATTTGCGTTGAGATGGGACGCAGCGTGTGCACGACAGATGAATATCCCAAACGAAAACGAAAGCAAACAGTATGCAGTATGCAATGCTCTCCCCACATTGGGTGCCACGCTGTCATGGACATATACACCAGATGATGGGTCGGTAGACATAGCATTCAGGGCCGCTCCTCCTGCTTCTTCTGGATGGGTGGGTTGGGGAATAAACCCAACTGGTACAGGGATGATTGGCACTCAGGCTTTGATTGCTTTCAGACTCAGCAGTGGCTCAACTATAGTTAATACTTACGATGTTAGCTCATATACTTCTGCTTTGAATCCCTCTAGTATTAGTATCACTGTGACCAACAAGAGGGCCACATACGAGAATGGTGAGATAACAATATTTGCGACGTTGTTGCTGCCTTCCAATAAAACCACCGTCAATCATGTGTGGCAAGTGGGGAGTGCAGTGACCAACATGAGCCCTCAGATACACGCCTTCAATAATGATAATACGCAGAGTTTAGGGACAGTAGACCTCCAACTAGGAACCAGCACTGGCACATCTGGCGTTCCTCACCAGACTCTTAGAAATGTAAGTATTAGTTATGCTTATGCATGGGCCTTATCAACAACATCATCAGATGTTATGTTTGGGTATTTTTATGATCCAATATTACCCACCGTATTTTACACAATTAATTAATTTTGTATTTTAGACATATTAATTAATTTTGCCAACTGAAATGAAATTCAGTGCTTGCTCTGTCTGTACAAGTGGAACGGAATTCCAACATAGGTCTATGAAAACTTTTGCTTAATTATCTGAATGCGTATGACACTTGTTATTATCTTTGCGTATGACACTTGTCATATCGACTCACAGTATCCTAGTAGTAACTATTCAAAGACAATTCTAGCAAGCATAATCTAGCACACAAGCTTAGTTTAGCAAGAAGAAGCAATAAAAAGAGCTACAAAGGTGTTAGGCATGTTAAACACCAAACAAAGAAAATATGTGCTAATATCTATGTCTTATAGTATGTCTAAGCTGGCATTCCAACTAATTGAGATTGATTATTATTTTATGACAACTATTATAGACACATATAGGTTTTCAATTAGGGATAAAGCTTAAATGACACACATGTCTATCGATGTTTTGTATACATATGGAGTATATATGAAAACCAAGTACCACAAATAAAAGTAAAGGGTAAAGTCGTTTGACAACTCCCTTGAGTAGCAAAATACGCAATACAAGGCCTTATAAAATCAAGTATAATAGCTACAAAAAAGTCTTAATGAGGCCCCAACATTGGTACAAATACAAGCAAAGGAGGTTGAGAACTAAACTCTACAAAAAAAAATGTAGGACCTTATAACAAAAGCTCGTTATCTAGGCCTCTCGAATCTTCATAGATGCATTCCAAAAAATTAAAAAAAATATGTTGGGGTCAATTTTTTGAAGCTATTCATATCTAGTCTCTATCCTTAGAATTTATTAATTACTACTGGCAAACTACTCAAAAAAATGCAAGATAACTATGAGATCATGCAAAATAATATTTTCAAAAAGGGCCGAGATGCACATACCATCATAGATGCACTAAATAAAGCCTTCGACCAACAAGTTTATTCATCCAAGTACAGGGCATCAATGTATTGGATGATAACATAACTCATTGAGTGGGATTAGACAATCAAACAAGGGTATGAGGATCTTATGTCAATCATTAACATTGGGAGTAAAATTTTAAATAAAATAATGAAATCATCAGTGATAGAATCCCTTATCTATAGGTATTGGATGGTCATCCTTATACTATGGATGAGCTAAAAGATGATTTTTATAGGGTAGTTGAAGATCCGACCAAAATTTCTAATAGATTGAACACATCGGGGTGGTAGAATTGGGGAAGCAATACGAAGGTCCTTCATACAAGAAATCCTTTGACTTAATGTATCTCCATTAGAAGGAAAAAATATTGTGGGCCCTAACATAGTAGAAGTGGGATGCAACCATATAGGTCCTAAGCTTGCAAGTTGAAAATCTTAAATCTAACATGGACAAAAGAGAGGAGCCTATAGCAGAAGGAGAGGATTTCAGGTTGGAAAAGCAAGACTTTACAACCAAGAATAAGGCCATATGGGTTCAAAACATTTCTATACAAAAATCCCCCATAGGTGCCAATAATGTAGTCAAATTCTTTGCCAACATCCACAAGTCCAAACACACAATTTTAGACTTGTATTCCTTTCCTTCAAATTCTTTATTGTTCAAGCTTGAAGAGCCTTATTATAACCTAAATTATTTCAAATTATTTCTTTTGGAGTCTAAGGAACCAATTTATTGAATTGAAATTGCTTAAAATTTACTTATTATTTGAATTCTAAGGCTTTTGACCAGACTAGCTTTATACTTTATAAAGCTAGACTTGCAAATTCCAATAATTAGAGTTTTTTTGTAGTGATGTTAGCTATGTGCTATAATATTTGGTCCAACAAGAAGGGAATACTTGAAATTCCAAAAGTAAGTAGGCCAAAAAAAAATTATGATGACGTCAACTTGACCTACAAAAAATTTTATCCTACTAAAAACCCTATATAAAACAAGGGAAGCAGTCAAAATTAAATAACATTCCAAATCAAAGGTTCTCAGCATAGATAATTGTAGATTAAAGATACAACGCCAAACAGAAATAAAGAAATCACGATAAAGGAATGCAGAACAGTTGTACAAAATGAATGATTTCTATTAATCAATGGAGTTTAGAAACTCCTTTTAAGTACAACAGGGCCTGTAACCATTTTCGTGATACAAAGTTACAATTTGTGCTAGGGTTCTCCGAAACCCTAGCTGGCACAATGTGGTGGCGTCTCCGAAGATGTATCCTTAACCTCAACAGAATGAGTGGGCTTCGTTGTATCCTTTGGCTCGGACCACTCCAGCTTAAGCAGCTGCTATCAACAAATCAGATCTACCATTAGAATCCTGCACACATTAAAATTATCAAAGAGTTAGAAACTAATAAGAGGGCTCCACTGTGTGAGCCCTCGAAAATAGTCTAAAACCCTAAATTTATGAAATGAAATAAAACGAAATGCAAAATTTAACAGCAGATTAATACATAAATAAATATTACTTGCTTTAGACGAATCTATACCTTTTCCTGTTAACGCGGCGAGACCAGGCGGTGGCGATGGATGCGGTGAAAGGGTTTAGTTCAGACTTAGGGCTACAGAAGACTCAGAAGACTCAGGATTAACAGCAATAACAAACTCCAAACTTAGATAGGGAAGATAGGTAGGTTTAGCCGAAGAGATAGATAGATAGGGTTTGAGCCATCAAGGTGACTCAATTTATAATCTACTCTTAGGGCACACTTTAGGGTTTTAACGACACTTTGAACGTGTGGCTAAGATTAAAGTGGATCCAAGGGTAGAGAATAAATCTAGGTTGTGAAACGGATTAATATGGATGGACGGATGAGATTAAATGAAGGATGGACGGCTCAGATTAAATCACTTAAACTATATTTATATATATATTAAAATATTAAAAAATATATAAATATTAATTTAAATAAATTTGGGGATGAAAAATGGCGGGAAAGGTGAAATTGGGCCAAATAATGGTGGGAAAGTGTGGATTTGGGACAAATAATGGCAAGAAGGATGGATGACTGACACGTGGCTGACAGGAAGGTATAGATGACTTACAAGTGGCCTGATTTTGGTGTCTACAATAATGTTGGGAGTATTTAAAATGTATGACATGTTTGCATTAAGCAATAAATGCATCTTGAAGCATAAGCCAATGGGAAGCAACATCCTAGACCAAATTTTCTTGGCAAGAAGGATGACATCAGTAACTAAAATGTTTGGCATGCTTATGAATCAACATTGCAGTAAGAAGAATGCACCCAACACTCTTAGATATAAGTAGTTAGGCTAGAATTTCTATTATCATAGCAAGAAAACAATAACCACTACATACAAGCATATTTAAGTATCTTGCAAATCATAATCTCAATAGGGATAACAGAGGATGCATTGAATATGCTAATGATGCTTGGTTGTGCTAGGTCATCCTTGATCATGCATGATGAATTTTTTGTTATGATTGTACATAGTAGTTAGATTCATTTGAAGTTGAGCAAAAACTATAAATAGAAAAATGCACCTCATTGTAAATGGTCAGATAATTCAGGATTTTCTTGATGTAAAGTTTATGTTCAGGTTGTTCTAATGCAATCAAGAGTTTTTTGACTTCTCCTAGTTGAAGTGTGTAGAATTATTGATTGATATGATGTTTGCACTTTCAAAAAATATTTTTATGCTTAATTGGAGTACTATTTGTTAGACTTAAGATTGTTTGACTTATTTAAATTAAGTGTTTGAAATGTTGGATGTTGTAATATCTAGGCTTATTATATTTTTTGCATAGCTTTAATTGAGGGTTGATCTATTAGGCTTTGCTTGTAGTAAATGGTTAGTGCTCATTCAACTGAATTTTATATTTTATCTAAGCTTTGATCACATTAATCATTCTCTATCCTTGCTCTTCTCTCAACACTATCCATTATATATATTTTATATTTTACATAGTAGGATTTAGATAAGGAGATGACCTTCTCTAGAGGTTGAATTAGAAGAAATTTTGAGTCATCCAATATTAAACTCGGTCTAGGGTGCATATATCATAATAGGCAAATCAAAGGATCAAGAGTAGCAACTTGGTTATTGTGGATACCCAATTTTTCACATCTTAAACCTTTGAATTAAAATCTTGGGGCAAAAAGATATTTTTTCTTTCAAAATATGTAAGTTACCCATGTCGAGTACTTACCCGCCCAACTCTTTCCCACTAAATCCATGTTGATGAACTCATATGTGATGATTCATTATTTGTGTACCTTGGATAAGCCTTCGAAGCACAAAAATATATTTGAAGCATGAAAAAGCCTCCAATACATAGATTGATATTTTAGGGTATAGACTTGCTCTAGTATTAAATTAAAAGATACCTCTTCCTATAATGTTTGACCTGTTGACATGGTGCAAACCATTTGAGATAAACTTACCTGTCATGTTGGCCATCGACATTTCCCATGATGCACTCATTTATATCTCTATCTCACAACTCCTAGGCTAATAAGTGATAAGAAAGGATAAATATTAGTAATAATATAGGATGTTTACCTTTACAAGCCAGCGCACTCCACCACAACCAAAATTAAATGCCTCTCACCCAGGTGCAAGAAATTCAAATCAAAATATCAACTGAGATCTTCTTGCCCAAACTTAACAAGAGGAATGCTAGAATGTTTCCCCTGATATCTTTAAATTATTTAACTATTTTAGAAAGATTACATGATTGACCAAACGAGTTCATCTTAATCAACCACATCAATACATAATGATAAGCCTAAAGTAAATGTTATTTTTAGCCATCATAGAATAGTCACCATGATTTGAGGTAGGTGGCATCTTAATCCAAGTGATATGTCCCCCACAATAGTTTGATATGAGAAAGGGTTGAACCTCCTTTATAAATATAGTTTTTGAAAAAGATACGCTTAGGCTCACTAATGACTAACACCAATAATTAATGATAAATATGTTGCTTAATGATTTAATACTTAGCTACACATTATAAGCAATTTTTTGAGTTCATGGGTCGGTTTATCACACTATAATAACAAGACGAATCCCTAGAGCTTTGCATCTTGCAAGCATCTATCAATTGTGATCATATTGTCATCTAATAATTTGCCTAGGTACTATGTATCTCCTTTGTGTATAGTGTTTTTCACTATTACTTTCCTCGTATTATTGAAGCTATTATATTTCCATATTTGGTCATATTTATTCATTTATTACTCACCATAAAAGGAATTGAGGACTAGTTTTCTGGATAAGGGTACATATTATGTGTAAAATCCTTGGTAGTCCCCATAAATACTAATACCATTTGTTGTTCCCTATACAATTCCAAATTGTTCTCTTTCCTTGTAGATCATAAACCAGTGTTATATAGAATGAGAAGTTACAGTTGACCAGCCACTGGATAAAGGTGTTGGTATGCTAAGCTCTTTCATTAGCATCTTTAGTATATTTTATTTCTCTCCCTACATGTATTTAAATGCATATTATTATTGCTTTTTCTTGATGTCTTGGTCACTTTATTGCTCTATGCATCAACTATTTGTTGTTACTTTTTAAAATTATCCCCATTCAATGTTACTGTAAATATATAGTATCCATATTGAGGTAATTGATTAGTAGAGGACCAATATTTTACCTATAACTTTGCCATATCTATGTTTTTATGAACCCAATGTGAATACCTCAATGGATTGTTCACGATCCTCCTTGATCCTATTATTTAGTCATTTCCATAAGCCTCTTATGTTAGGCCTCTCTTAAAGCTTACAGTGATGGCTGAACATGGCTATTTTTTGCATAGCTTAGCCCATGTAGATTCTTCTCTTTGTTTAACTTTCAATAATATTCATAAGCAAGAGTATCCACTCAAGAATCCTACTTATAATGAAGATGAGGAGGAAACCCAAACTCCTCCTACTAATGATATTCTTAATAGAATAACATTTACCTCAATAAATAACCTACGTGAGTTTGTGAAGATGAACCACTGTCTTCAAGGATATCATTCAAGATGAGGATAATGACCAGGGCCTATTCCAAGAGAAAACCTAGCAATCAACATCCACCAGTGCTACAATTAACCCTTGAGAGAGACCCCATGATGACAACAATCCTTTTAAATAAACCATGACCTAAGTTGTTAATGCTAGGCCCAGTATGTTTGTTCCCTAGTATGTTGATTCTACCACATCTCCTATTATATTTTTAGCCATCAATTGAGCCCAAGTCATTATATTTTACAATAATTACGGCACATCTACAGGCCATGTTGATATCTTGTTTCCTGAATACAATCATCTTGTATTCCATCCTAGCTCTTTTTGATTGCATATTTTGGAAACTCTACCACATGTCTTTAAACTTATCCAAAATATTCCTCCTTTTATCCCACCAGTAACATCTAATAATCTATTTTTATCCAATGAATAAAACACATTTTCCCTTCGCCTAATAGTCTCAATCCCTCAGGCCCCCTAAGCTATCCATATTTTTCTCAACATTTTTTAAATGCTCCTCCTCTGGAGTCATACCCATCTAATCTTAGAATCAAGGCCAAACTAGAGCAGATAAATATATAACTTGCTACCATCCAAGTAACTTCTCTGATCCAATAATATTTATTTAACAAGTTTTCCAATAAGCCTCTACATCCATCCATTACAAGTTAGCCTTACCCTAAAAAGCTTGAGGTACCTCAATTTCAAATGTACAAAGGATTATATGATCCTATCAATATCTTCGATGTTTAAAGGTTGTTTGTTTCATTGTTACCCATGATGAATCTATCTTAATGTGAATGGTCCCCACTAGCCTTGGCAATATAGCCCAAGAATGGTATATTTCCTTACCTCGTCACTCCATAAAGATATTTCACCAATTAGAAAAACTATTTATCTAGTATTTTGTTATCTATATCAAAGAGTGTGTCTCTATTAATGACCTTTATTAGATGAAGCAAGCCAAAGATGATCCTTTCATAGAGTTCCTAACCTGGTGACGAACCCTTGTAGGTGAGCTTTAATATATTACTCCATCTAAGAAATTTATTAAAGCCTTTATAGATAGTTTGCATGAAAAATTGGCCTACCACATAGAAACTATGCCCATTCCCACTTTTGAGGTTGTGGTAGATCTTGCTAGGCAAGTAAAAATTGTTCTTATTCATAGACATCAACTAAACTCTAGAAAGAAAAAGATAAGCCCAAGAACCAATATAAGAATAAGCATATTATGGGTGACAAAATTACTAATGCTTGTCATATGAATAATGTAAGTGTAGCTGCTCTTACAAACCAAAAGATCACCTTAGCTAAAAAATCAAATTCTAATAGAAATTTCACTAGGTTAGCCATGCCTCAGTCTGCCATTCTTGATCAACTCCCTGATGCTAAAATAATCAACCTTCCACAACCAAAATAGATCGATCTATAACAAGGTACGCCTAACTTGTACAATACTGATGAATGCTATGACTTCCATCAAGTGGTGGATCATAAGACCGATAAGTACAATATATTACATAACCTCATCCAAAACCTGATTGACAAAGTTCAAATTGTTGTCAATGAGTCCATTATTCAACCCTCTACCTCCAATCAAGATCTTAGGATTTTCCAAAATCCCTTACCTGATAACTGGAGGGTTATTAATAATGTGACTTATTATAATATGGTTGGTATGGTTTCCATGCAT
Source organism: Wollemia nobilis (assembly GCA_028583015.1). Classification (NCBI taxonomy): domain Eukaryota; kingdom Viridiplantae; phylum Streptophyta; class Pinopsida; order Araucariales; family Araucariaceae; genus Wollemia; species Wollemia nobilis. The sequence goes on from JAQPPZ010016709.1 coordinate 21,056, forward strand.
GTGATCACATAAAAACAATTTAAAAATCAACCTTTCAACTCATCCTCTCAACCTCCTTAGTCTTTCAAAAGAAAGACAAGAACCTTGTGTCAGTTAGATTTTTTATTATTTTCGTAGCTACTCCTACTAGCTCCTTTGATCTTTGTTGAAAACTAGAGGATGTCCTTGTTAATATTTCCCTCTTATAATTGTTCAAAATATATCTTGATCATCATGACATGCTCCTCCAACTTCTTAGTGAGTGTGTGATTCCTCAGTATTTATCCCCTGATGATATCACCAATGTTGTTGGGACCTTGAAAAACCATTCATTTATATCCTTTTAGGAGACTAATGTTGCCCCATCAACTCTTCTTAATAATCATCCTCTATATATAACATACCATACCAAAGAAAAATATATCAAACATGTCTTGGTTGATAATGGATCTAGCCTTAATATTTGTAATTTGGACTTTATCCATCACCTTGGACTACCATAATATGATTTATAGAAGACAAAGTTGATCATTCATTCCTTTTATGGCAGGGAATATGGAGCATGTGGTACTATTTATCTTCCTTTGAAATTTGGTCCCCACATGCTTGATAACCTGATTTATGTTATTCCCTATGAAAACTCTTCTACCATTCTCTTGAGACGACCATGGATTCTTGCCATGCAAGTCATACCTTCCACCTATAATTAATATCTCAAATATGAATATCAAGGCAAAATAATATATATCCTTGCTGAATCAAAACATTTTGCTTATTTACAAATGGTCTTAGATACCAAAACCTTTTGTCCTTATTTGCACCTCTTGCCTTTGACCACACCTCGAACTACAACTTTAGAACCATCCTTGCTAGATTGGCCAATTGTACCTATCCACAAATTTTTACCACTTTCTCCTCTTGTACAAAATCATGTTGAAATTTGTCCAAAACCCATGTCCAACCTTGCCACTTTGTTCACTTCTGCTCGTGACTATGGTCAACCCACCACAAAGTGTTCAATCATATAAATTGCAATTTTTTATTTTTTTTGTTATGGAAAAAATATATTTCCTCCCAAGAGGTAGTTTGCATATTGTCACTTGTCCCTTTATTACACCATCCCTAAGAAAATCCTTGTTAATATGGGGTACCTCGAGAAGATCCTTAGTTAACACCAAAAAGGCATTAAAGAGCCTTTAAAAGCTTACACCTATCCTGGTCATTGTGGGATTGGTTAAATCCCCAATAAGACTAAACGTTCATCTTTTCTTTCATCCTCTAGCCCTATAAGTAATGGTGATCCTCCTTCATCGTCATATTCTCTTCATGGTTCCTAATGGGATGAGGTGGATAAGAAAAAAATATGGTATCTCATCACACCTAATATCCTCTACCTTTTTCATCTTTATGGTGTATATTATGCCACCCTTGTTGATCATGCATCTATTGCTAATATATGCCTATCCAAAATGGAAGCTAACCCTTTTGACTTACCCATTCTGAGATTATGTATAGATGAGTCTAATTATTTGATGACTAGTTCTTCTATTTTGCACATGCCTACAACCCCTCCTATTAATCCCATGGACCTTGAGGACTTATGGGTCCTCTCGGTCCCTCCTCAACTTGAAGAAGATTCTCATCTTCTCATCAAGGATATCATGGATATTAATATAGGCATTGATGTTGATCCAAAAATCTTTAAGTTAGGTGCTACCCTAACCCTTGATGAATGCTTAGAATATACAACTCTTCTATGGGATTTCCATGATATCTTTGCATGGACTTATGTCAATATGTCATAGTTATCTCCATCCCTAGTTTTTCATTCAAAAGCCAAGTTAGTTAAGTAGAAACTCCACAAAATGCAATCTAAAGTCGATCTCCTTATCAATGATGAGTTATAGAAGCTTCTAGATTTTAACTTTATAAAATACATTGATTGTTTTGATTGGATCTCTAATATTGTACCTATCATTAATAAATAAGGTGTTATATGCGTATGTACTAACTTTTGAGACATTAATGCAACTTATTCGAAGGATGATTTCTCTTTACCTAATATTGATATGATGATAGATTTTATTGTTGGCTACAAACTATTATCCCTTATGGATGTATTTTTTTGGATATAATCAAATTCAGATGGCTCCCAAGGATTAGGCTAAAACAACCTTCACTACCCCTTAAGCCACCTTCTATTGGTAGGTCATGCCTTTTAGTCTTAAGAATGTTGGTGTCACATATCAACGTGCCATGATGTATATCTTTCATGATATGATGCATGAAATTATTGAGGATGACAACCTTCTTGGTTGATCAACTAATTGTGAAGATCATTCTTGTGTTCTTCAACACATATTTGAATTCCTAAGAGCTTACAACATCTACCTAAAGCCAAAAAAATGTGTCTTTGGCATCACCTCGAGAAAATTATTGGGTTTCATTTTCTCTCGTCAAGACATTAAGATTGACCCAACCAAGATTAAGGTAATTACTTACGTGTCTCCCCCTAATATTTTAACTCAATTACATAGCTTTCAAGGTAAGATCTACACCCTTAGGTGATTTATTGTCCAACTTGCCAACAAGTGTTAACCTTTTTCCAAGTTTCTTTGAAAGAATAGTACTTTTATCTAGGATATAAAATGCCAAATGGTATTCAAATATTTAAATATCCACCTTCTATCTTCACCTACTTGATTCCACCTCAAACCAGTCTTGTTATACATGTATACTTTTGATAATGCATTAGGTGTTATGTTGGCTCAAAATGATAATCAACAATGTGATCATGCCATCTATTACATTAGTTTCACCTTAGTCAACTATAAAATCTATTATAATTCCATAGAGAAGATTTTCCTTGATGTCATTTTTTCCACTCAAGAGCTCTGACATTTCATGCTTAGTTGGAAGACCTATGTTATTGCTAAGATAGATCCCTTATGATACTTAATGTTCAAATCCCACTTGTCTAGATTAATTGTTAAATGGGTCTTGTTTCTTAAGGAGTTTAACCTGGAATCCATTAATCATAATTCCATAAAGGGCTAAGTCATTACAAATTTATTAGCCACCTCGCATTGGGAAAATACTCATCCCTTGATTGTAAAATTTTGGATGACTCTATCTTCTCAATTGAGGTTTATCCACTTGACACTTGGCTATTGTTATTTGATGATATTTGTTATGCTAAAGATGCAGAAGTCGGCATCATCCTAAATAATCCCCAACAAAATCCCATCCCTTTGTCATTTAAGCTTCAATTTTCTTGTACTAACAATACTTCTAAGTATGAAGTCCTTATTTTAGGCCTTTGTGCTATGCTTGCCTTAAAGATCAAAATTCTATCTTTGGTGATTCCTAGCTAATCGTTAAAAATATCAACAATATCTATCATACTAAGGATGACAAACTAAAACCTTATAAAGCCATTGTCAATAAACTCTTGTCTTCTTTTTATTAGGTTATTGTTGAAGTCATCCCTCGTTCTAGAAATTGCCATGTAGATGTCATGGCTACTACATATTTAATATCATTAGAACTTGAGGATGAGCGGGATGCCATTTTCATTCACCAAATTAGAGAGCCTACTACCACCTCTACTAGTGTCACTCCACTTGAGATATTTTTACTTGAAGCTTCTCTCCCTAAATATCTATGGTATGCATATTTCCTTGCATTTCTTTGGGATAGTTCCATTATTTAGGGCCCCGATCATCATGAATGCAGGAATTTTTGCTAGTAAGAATGTTGCTATGTTATCATTGATGAAATTTTATACCATCACTCCTTTGATGGTATCTTGCTTTGTTGTTTAACCTTTGGTGAAGCCTAGATAGTTATCGAAGATGTTCATGATGGTTCTTATGGAGGACATTTTAGTGGCATCGCTATTTCCTGTAAGCTTCTTCGGATGAGTTATTATTGGCCTAGTATGAAGAAGGATTCTTATGATTATGTTAAGAAGTATGAGAAATGTCAAAAGCATGACCATTTTGTCCATGTCCCTATCCAAGATCTGTAACCCATCATTGCTCCCTAGCCATTTTATGTATGGGGTCTCGATATTGTTAGTAAAATTAACCCTCCATCCTTTGGCCATAATTTTATTATCAATTTTATTGAATATTTTATTAAGTGGGCCAAAGCCATACATTTATCTTCTGTCACAAGTGTATAGGTATCCAAGTTTCTCTTAAACTAGATCCTTTGTCCTTACGAAATCCCCTCCATGCTCTTTTTTAAGAATGGCACCTCTGTTAAGAATAAATATGTTAAAGGGTTTTGTGCTAACTACAAAATCCAACATAAATGGTCCACACCCTATTACCCACAAGGTAATGGTCAAGCAGAAGCATCCAATAAAACCTTAATTAAGTTTATCAAAAATCTTATCAATAATAATGGACACAACTAGCATATCCAACTCTATCCTTCCCTTTGAGCCTATCATACCAGTGTTTGTACAATGATTGGTGCAACCTCTTATTCTTGGGTGTATGGTTTGAACCAGATTTTCCCTTTGAGTTGGAAGTCTCATTTCTTCGAATTCTTCTACAAGATTTTCTAATTGACAATGATAACCATGTTGGTTGTCTCACCCATTTGAAATTGCTTAACAAGCATCATGTCAATGCTTTAGAACACCTCAAGGTATATCACAATCTCCTTCATTGAGCTTATTACAAGAGGGTTTGACCCCTCTCCTTTATAGCAGATATCATACTTAAAGAAAATAAAAAAAATACCCATACCAAATATGACCTCAAAGGTAAATTTAAACCTAACTGGTTTGGTCCCTTTGCCATCACTACTACCTTTGGATTGGGGGCATACTGCTTATCTACCCTTGATGGCATTTAACTGAGAGAATCCATGAATATTATACATCTTAAGAAATATTATACTTAATTATGTTTTCCTTGCATTTGAATATGCATGATTGCTTGTTCATCTTCTTGCTTACATGGTTGCCTATTTTCCTCTTTTTTACAAACACGTGCTTTGTTTATTATGATATGCTTGGTTGCACAATTTTTTGGTTTATCTAATAATCCATTGAAATGTCCTGGAGGTCTCACAAGAGGCAATGATTCTAGCTAGCAAATTATAGTTCTTATATAGCATCTATGCACTAAGTCATTGAGCTAGTGGACATCCTCGATGACTCGTCCTTTCCTTCTAGGGTTTTATCTCTTGAAATTTTAGAATTTTAAGGATGGGATAAGGCCTTGAAGTTGCAATTTGTATAAATCATCAGTAGATGTAGCACAATCATATTTTAAATACCTTAGTATATCCTTTATTCCACTCTATCAAGAGAATTGCTTTTATCATTTTCATACATGAACATTATGGCTTCTCTACTTGTCAATTCTCATTGCTTTCATGATAGATCCCTATATTTTATGGAATATAGTGGAGGGTTAAGGCCTTTATAACACCATATTTTATTCTTCCTATCCATAGAGGTATAAACATATTCAACACCTTAGCTTCCTCTTCTAGATTCTATAATCTCTAGGGGCATCACCTTGCTCATTGACCTCTTGTCTTACTCTCTGGATATTTTGGAATATGGAGATGGGGTTGAGGTCTTTTTGTTACCATATTTTATGTAGATACATGGATAAATTTCAATACCTTAGCCTCAAGTTCTATATTCTTCAACACCCAAGAGATTCCTTCATCTACTGATATATGTTATCTTTTCTTGTATGATTGATTACTTCATAGTTACTCATTTACTTATTATGTTTGTCTCATGTTGTTACTTGCATCAATATCTTTACTTTCATTCTATGATTGTTGTTTGGTTTTATGCTTGCATTGTAGGTGTTTTCAGGAGACAATAGTGTGATGTACAAAATTTTAACATGCATGCTACTTTTCAGTCTTCTTGACACATCTCTCTTGTCTATTGAAAACATATACCAATGTAAATCTTGTATTATAAATTATCTTAGCTACATATATTCCTTCTACTCATCATACTTTTTTAATATTTTTAGGGAGTGTCCCTTCCATTTGTCCCTTCTACTATATAATTTTTTGACCTAATGAGGTCCCTCCTTGAACTCATCGATCAAAGCATCACCTATTGCTAACCCAAATAGGGGTAGGATTGTTATTCTATTTACTTTTGAAACACTTGTTTGGGTGAGCATACTTCTGAAACATCCATTTGGATTAGCATACTTCTGAAACACCCATTTGAGTGAGCTTATCTTCTAAAATACCCATTTGGGTGAGATGTAACCAATATTATTTCATTTATTATAGGTCTTTGCTCCTAATAATAGTGTTTATTGTAGGTTTTATAAGATATACATACATTTATCTCTTATTACCAATCATTCATCACATTTACAATTCATTATTACAACTTACACAATCATATTTACATCAATTTTATTCATCTTACATATTACATATTTTTCTTCTTACCCTCCTATGTCTTTCAACCCATTGGTGTACCACCCAATTACTTAAATTTTATGCCTCTCGTTCTTAAGCATCCACCCCCATGCAAAAAATATGGTGTTGCTATGAAAATAATATTTCATATATTTTATCTTCCTTGAACACTTTTTTTTTAAGCGAAAAACCCCTTGCAGGGCCGCCTTGGTCTGAGAGACCATGAACAGGGGTTTCTACACCATCAAAGTCACCCAAGAGTTGCACCCGACCCTGCCTGCACCAACATTATCAATTGGATTTTGGATACCCAATTCAGCTTTTTGGTAGGGTGGAGATTTGAACCTAGGACCTCTCTTGGAGTATTTCCCTCTCCTCTCCAACTCACCTACAACACCTGGGTATCCTTGAACACCTTTTGGTAGTCTAGTATTGGATGCCATAACAAAGGAAATCAAAATTTGAGCCCTATCCACATCAATATGTGTTCCCATAAGCTTTTATCTAGTCACATAGCTCTTATATGTGTTGTTGCCCAATTTAAATCCATGATTGGATCCCTTTATTATAGCACTATAGGTAGCTCATCAAACCTCTTCAATATTCCCTCTAGCAACTCCTCCCCTAGTTTGATGGTTACAACTTGAAATTATTGTAGGCACTACTCAATCAACTTTGTTGATCACGTTGCACATCGATCATCTATCATGATGACATTGTAATAATTGAGTATATCCTTTCGTTTCAGATTCTCCACCCATACCATCAATCCCTCCATCTTCTCATGGACCCTATACACCTCTACTTACCTTACCCTACTCAATTTAGTTTACATCATTGATAGGAACACTTGTAGTTGCACATCCCCTATGATAGGGTTTAGTGTTCACTGTATCCTCCTTGGCATTGCATAGTTATGCAAGTACAACTTGTACAATAGATCTTGGTTATGAAGTAGACTTGAGTAATATGTGTCTCTAAACCCCTCAAGCCCTTCTAGCTTCCATGATCTTGCTAAAATTATCGTGCTTATCTTATATAAAATATTTTGATCCTCGAGCATTAGATAATATAACCGCATTGGTCACCTGCATTCTAGAAATTTTGATATCAAGCTCTCTAAAATCATCATTTGCTCCTAAGCCTCTTTTAAACCAACCTGTAGAGTAGGTATATCATGTTCCTTCTCCTATTTGTGCTACACTAGCTCCCTTCGCTCCTCTCATAGCTTCTCTATTTATTTCTACTGCTCCTATCAACACCTTTGCCATGCCATCTCCATTAGACTTAGTATCTTCTCATGTTGTTCCCACATCATTTTTGTGGTCTCCATTCTATCCTTCACACTTGTCATTACCTCTTTGACCATCTTCTCTCTTATTTCTCTTGTAGCTTGCATACTTATGTATGTTAGATCCTATGTGTTACCCTCATTTTTTACCTATATTTTTCTTCCACTAACTCCTCTCCCAACCTTGAATTAATACTTGAATCATTTTGATCCTCCTTATCTAGGCTTATTGTGTCATCGCTCATATACGATGACTCACTACACTAATAATCCACAAAGGTTTGGTCTACCTTTATTTCATCCTTAATCCAATAAAACCACACTTTGTCTCTTTTCTTTCTTTGAACTGCAAAAACTTGTCCCTCTACTCCCATCCTTTCCATGTTCTGTTTCTAATATTCTTCCACTTTTTTGCTCTCATATATTTCTTTCCTTTTCTCTCCTTCTCTTATTTCTTCTCCCATCATTTATGATCTTTTAAAGATACTTTTGGGTCTTTAATCTATTCTTGCATTGCTTTGTTCCCTTTCATACCCTTTGGAGGCTTCTATACTTTGAGACATCATATTTATGTCCATGACCTAACACTCCACTCATTGATCCATCAAAATCTTCTTTACATTTTGATTTTGGTTTTAGTGCTCACATGAGATTTGTGCTTTGAGCAATTGGATCCAGCTCCATGATATAACCCTCCTCCCCATTTTGATTCATCAGAACCTCCTCCACGATCCAAGTTCTTGGATGCATATCCATACTCTATGGCCTTAGATTCTCCTTTGAGCTTCAAGGTCACTCTTTGTTCTGAGCTCTTGAGTCCATATCCACACTTTGTTCTTGTATCATGCTCCAAATAAATTGCTCTTCATTAAATATTGATTTTTATTCTATCCCCTTATAGTTCCCTTTGTTTCTCCATTTTTATGCCTTGTAGCTTGGACCCCTTATCATCTTTCTAGCACCTCCACTAAGCTATTCACCACCTCTCATCGATTTGTCCCTACTACATTCCTACCCCTTGTTTCCAAACTTACCCATAATTGCTCTGTCAATGGAATCAATGTCCCTTCATGGCTATTATTTTCCATACTACTTAGTCGATACACTTTTCTTCTTGTCCTTTGTCCACCTCCGCTTTCAATTTGACCACTTGTAATCGCAATTTTGTGAATTTCTCTTCCAACATTCCCATTTGTTGTTGTGTGGTCTCATGGTTTAGTTGCACATTTCTTACCACCTCTATTATCTCTATTTGCTCTACCTCCATTGTTTCCATTCACTTCTCATCCCTCTTTGCTTTGATTGTGACTCCTCTTATTATTGCTCTTATTTTACCCCTACTCTTTAGTCATCATCATTTACTCGACTATATTTTTATATGTTGGGCTATTCGTTGATGTTTGCAACACCTCCCTTGGTGGCTCTCATGACCCCATTGCATCCACATACAACAATCCATTAACCCTTGGTACATTAGTACTATTTTTTCATCACTCTGATGATATTGTTCACACATAGACTATCGACCATGTTAAGTAGTATGATAGGTCCATCATGCATCCATCACCTTCTTATCTTATTTTTAGTTGTATTAGCAACCACATGTGATGCCCTACCAACATCGAGTATATTTTGATTTTGGTCAAATATTTTAGGTAAAATAGGGCTACTACATTGTATGGTGTCGATAGAGACAATATGTATATCTCTTCACTCATCCCTTGAACGTTTTTCTTTTCATCCCCAAATAAAATTTCTAATCCTCAACTCAAATTAAATGACTCTCAAAAGTGTTCCTTCCTACCTTTAGGAAGCCTTGTAACCCTTTTTATTGCCTCTTGAGATACTAATTTCCACTCCCCAAACCGTTGTTCACCCATATTCTAGGTTTGCAGAAAATATCTCTACGATTCTCTTTGGATACCCCTTGAGCCTCTGGTAGAACTCAAGCCAACCCTCCTATTCAAAAATACTTTTCACCTCTGTGTATATTTCTGGTTTCCTTGTGTTTTTTTGTTCTAATATATGGGATTTCTTTCCCCTGGTTTTTGATATCGACCCTTCTCAAGTGTTTTCACTTTTGCTTTTCATTTTTTAGAATCCTACACTCTAATTTCTTGTTCCTCCGATCATCATTTCTTGCTTTATTTCTTGCATTCCCATTTGGTATTTAATTTTCCTTCCCATATCTCTCTTACCTTTTAGATTATTTGATAGTTGATCCTTTCCTCACAATTTGTACCCCACTAACGATGTTTTTTTACCTGCTTGTAATATCAATCATTCATTTTTATCTTTAATTATCTCTCTCTTTAATTAGTTATCTTATCGTTTTCATTTTTGCCTTTTCTTCTCTCCCCTCCTTTTGTTGATATTTTTTGCTTTTTGGTTGGTTTCTCGGGTCTCACATCTTTCCCTGTGTTATTTATAATTTCCACTCTTCTCTTTACCTCTAACTAATTTATTTTTCTTTTCCACACATTTTTTTTAATTATTTTATTTTAACCTCCTCTTGATATAATTATTTATTCTTTTTCCCATCAATATTTTACTTCTTTTTAATTCCCCTTATTTTTTTAATTATTTTATTTTAACCTCCTCTTGATATAATAATGATCCCTTTTTTATATATTTAATCCTAACATCATTCATATTACCATTTTTTATTATTATCACAACCATAAATTTATTTTCATAGTGTTTTCCATTCATGTCAAAAACTAACACACTTATCTTTTATATTTTGTCTCAAATAATTTTTTATATTTATTTCCCACAACAATTCACATCCATATCTCATTCCAATCCTAATCATTTCATTTTACCTCATACCAACCAACTATCCTTGATCCATTAACTAAAATCATAAGGATCTTTATAGCCCACTTTATTTCTTTCCATAAATCCTTCCACGCCCACATAGTAATAAAATTTGAAGAGCACAAGCTTATACTTCGAGGGGGGTGAACAATATAAGATAAAACTTTTATATTTTCTTTCCAAAGTAATAACTTCAATTAATCACAATGTAATAATGAAACATTGCATGAATCACCACACACATAAGAGACAAATATTTTACATGGAAACACCCTCTCGGAAGAAAACCATGACAATATTTTTTATAAATTTCTTCAATAGATTTTGTGGGTACCAACCCATAGGAGACACCAATTCCCTATTACAAGTTTGTGGACACCAATCTACAAGAGACACCAATCCCCTATATAAGTTTGTGGACACCAATCCATAGGAGACACCAATCCTCTTGCTCTAGTTCATGGACACCAATCCTCTTGCTCAAATTTGTGGAAACCAATTCATAGGAGACACCAATCCCCTTGCTCAATTTCATGGACACCAATCCATAGGAGACACCAATCCCCTTGCTCAAGTTTGTGGACACCAATCCATCGGAGACACCAATCCCCTTGCTCAAGCACCTGCTCAATTCTGCTCCAAAACTTGCTTATAAAACTTGCTCAAATCTACTCCAAAACTTGCTCACAAACACTACTCAAATATGCTTCAAAACCTGCTTATAAAACCTGCTCAAATTTGCTTCACAACCTGCTTATAAAAGTTGCTCAAATCTACTCCAAAATCCTACTCACAAATACTTGTCAAATTTGCTTCAAAATTTACTTGCCAAAGTTGCTCAAATCTGCCTCTGTTGATGAAACAGCAACCACCTGTTGCTTCTTGTTGTGCCAAGAGACAGGACCGGATCCAAGATGAAAAATATATCCTGAAGTTGACTTGCGATCATCATATGACCCGGCATAGTCGGAGTCCATGTATCCTTGCAAGAATAATTTGTTGTTCTTCTTGTATTCTAGGCCATATTCCATAGTACCACGGACATAGTGAAGAACATGTTTTGCTGCTTTCCAATGAGTAGTCTTAGGCTCCTGCATGAACCTCGAAAGATAGTTGACAACAAATACGATATCTGGCCTAGTATTAGTCAGATATATGAGACTCCAAATCAGCTGACGATAGAGAGTAGCATCTACCTGAGGTGAATCATCATATCACGATAACTAAAGTCCTGATTCCATCAGAGTTGCCATTGGCTTACAATCAGTCATGTGATATTTTTCTAACAATTTCTTGGCATACTTTGACTGAGATACTTTGATGTAGTGCTCCTTCTGGCTCACTTCCAGACCAAGAAAATAATGGAGAAGTTCAAGATCTGTCATTTCAAAATCTTTACACAAGTCATTTTTGACAGTAGAGATCATAATTTTTGAACTCCCTGTAATAGAGGTTTACATCTAACGGACATCTCTTAAATCCATGCTACTGGAGGTGATTATCCATTTTTATATACCAAGCTCGAGGAGCTTGTTTCAAGCCATATAAGGATTTGACCAATTTGCACACTTTTTGTTTTTGGCCTTCCTGTACAAATCCTTTAGGTTGAGTCATGTATACTTCTTCTTGGAGATCACCATTTAGAAAAGCACTCTTGACATCCATTTGGTGAACTTTCCACCCATATTATGCTGCCATAGCACAAATGACTCGAATTATGGTCATCCAAGTAGTATGTGCAAAATTTTCCTCATAGTCAATGCCTTCCTTTTGAGCATAGCCCTTTGCAACAAGAAGGGCCTTATGCTTATCAATTGTTCCATCTGCCTTGTACTTGACTTTGTACACCCATTTGCAGCCAATGGGTTTCTTTCCTTGTGGAAGATCGACAAGCTCCCAAGTTTTGTTCTTTTTCAGAGACTTGTACTCAGCATCCATAGCATCCTTCCATTGTGGCTTGCTAAGAGCATCTTGTACAGAAGTAGGTTCATGTTCACTCATTGAAGACAAAAACACCCTGTCATCATCTATATCCATATCCTATGTTTCCTTATGTGGAGTTATAGAAAGTTCCTCAAAATATTGACAAATATCATCAACCTCACTAGTCTCTATGGTTGCTCTTTTCCTTTGATCCATACTACGAGTACGAGGTCTATCCAAAGTCAAATCTGGTAGAGTGGATAACTTGGCATCCCTGATTGTGCTTGTATACCATTTTGGATTCTTCATTTTTGGTGTTGAAGAAGATGTGGAAGGACCTCCTTTCTGTGTTGACAAAGGGAACTTCTCTTCCTTAGATTCCACAAGATCTAGGTATACTTTAGATGTGTTTTGTGATGTGAAAGCTTCATCAAAAACAACATCTCTACTGATATGAATTTTCTTGGTCAAAGGATCTATCAAACGATAACCTTTAGAGTGCTCATCATAGCCAAGAAAAATGCATCTCAATGTCTTCTCATCTAGCTTCTTCCTTTTCTCTTTCGGTATGTGCATGAAAGCTTGACATCTGAAAATAGGAAGATGAGATATGGAGGGTTTACGACCACTCCATGCTTCCTGTGGAGTTATTCCTTTTAGGGCCTTTGTGGGTGCCCTATTCAACAGATATACTAAAGTGGTGACAGCTTCTGCCCAATATTGTTGCCCAAGAGTAGCTCTTGTGAGCATACAACGAACCATTTCCATAATAGAATGGTTCCTCCTCTCAGCAACTCCATTTTGCTGAGGAGTGTAAGCAGTAGTTAACTGTCTTGAGATCCCATGCTTAGTTAAGAATGCTAAAAATTCTTTAGAGGTAAACTCCCCCCCTCGATCTGAGCGAAAAGTTTTAATAGAAGTCCCTGACTCCTTCTCAACAGATTTCTTGAATTACTGGAAGAAATCAAAAGCCTCATATTTCAGTCGAAGAAATAAAACCCACATCTTTCTTGAGTAGTCATCTACAAATAATTGAAAATACCTCTTCCTCCCACAACTGTTGGGTGTGAAAGGACCACACAGATCAGTGTGAATCAACTCCAAAGGTTTCTGCACTATTTTTGAGCTCTTCTCAAAAGGTACTCGATGCTGCTTTCCTGCCAAGCAGTCAGAGCACACTGGCAATGTGGAAGAAAGGGAAGGAAGACCCTTTACCATCTCATACTTACTAAGCTCAAGTAAGTAGCCGGAACTAAGATGCCCATATCTCTTGTGCCATAGGGAAGTTGCCTCCTTGGTAGAGACTGTCATGGCAACATGGGGAGTAGAGATAGCATCTAGGGCAAATAATCCATGCTTATATGAAGTTGTTGCAATCTTCTTACCCTGCCTGGTAATAGAACAACACTTCTTGCCATTCTCAACACGAAAGTTGACAACCATATCTTTATCCAGGATTTGTGTGACTGACAAAAAATTGTTAGCCAATCCTGGAACATAGAGGACTTTATCAATCTGACACTTGCCATCAAGAAGAGTGACTGAAACTGTACCCTCTCCCTAAACCTTGTAGGTTTTGTCATCAACAATAGTGACACATCTGCCCTCTTTGGCCACAAATGATTCAAACCATGATCTACCGCCAGTCATATGCTTACTAGCACTAGAATCGACATACCATACAGGATCCTTCTCCTTGGAGGCTGTGGTAGTCATGAGCACCTTGTGTGCCCATTCAGAATCTGAGTCAGATTCTTCAACAGCAACATTCACTTTGGGTTGCTTGTTCTTGTTTTGTGGTTTGTTCTGACCTTTTTGCTTATTCTTATGCCAACACCTGTTGGTGTCATGGTTGTCTTTATCATAAATTTTGCAATACCTCTTCTTCTGTTGAGGTTGTTTCCCTTTTCCTTTTGAATCCTATTGAGAATTGCCTCCTTTCTTAAAATTACCTTTCTTCTTAGAACCCTGTCGGTTGGAGTATAGGGCTATATTAGAAGAATCATCCCTATGAAGTCGACGTGCCTCCTATTGTTGAAGCAAATTGACCGACTCAATAAAGGTAATTTATCGTTGTGACACCTGAATTGAGGTGATAAACGTATCAAAGGAATCAGGCAAAGCTCTCATCACTATTGAAGTGAGAAGCTTGTCATCCACTGTATCTCCCAAAGAATTCAATTTACCTTTCAATTCGAAAACTCTGCAAAGAAAGAGTTCAACTATCTCACCCTGTCTCAAACTCAGATTGTGAAGTTGTTTTTGAAGATGAAGAATGGTGGAATCATTCTTTCCCTCATGAATGGTTTGAAGGGCATCCCATGCCTCTTTACCACTCGCTTTGTCAGCGATATGAGGTTGAACTTCATCTGAAATAGCAAACAAAATGAGCACTTTTGCTCGATTGTCTTTATTATTAAATGTTATTTGATCAGCAGTAAGAGTTATGGATCCAGCTGCTGGTGAAGGTCTTGTTGTTGCTCCAGAAACAACATCCCATAAATCTTCCATGATGAGGACTGCCTTCATTTTGTTTTTCCATGGTGTATAATTAGGACCTTTCAATAACTGATGAGCATCAGTCATTAACTTTGCAGCAAAAGCCATAGTGAAGGTTCCTTATATCACCAATTGGTCACCCTTTCTATATACCTTAATTCCAGGCCGCTATACCATACAAAATACCTACCCTTACGTGAGGGAGACTATAGGTATTTTGAAAAATCAGAAAAAATTACCCACCCTCACGTGAGGGAGACTATAGGTAATTTCTAAAGATCATATGATACGTGGTACTTAGGCGGTACTGAAAGGGAATCGACTTGTTGATGGCACCTACCATAGAAAGTCATCAGTCCTCATGCATGGGGTGTAACTTCCCCTAAACACTATGGATGTCAGAACTCTCGTCAAGATTTATGCCTAAACACAAGAACGATTAGGGTAGTGGATGGAGTAAAAAAATAGCAAAATGGTAAACTTGTCTCTCCCCGATGATTTATAGAGAACAAGCTCAGACGTTGTTTTGGAAGCTATATTAGATAACGGATGCAGTAGCACAATCACGACAGCTTTACCTGTAAGTGCTGGTCAGAGGTATCACAAATACCGAACGCTGCAGTGCAATAAATTGCACGAATGTGTTTTAATTATTTCGGGGACTTAGGGAGTGAATTTGATTTTAACTTTTAATGATGTAGTGCAAAGTAAGAAAAAATGCAACATACAACATAAAAGTGCCCACGTAAAGAGACCACGAGGTGTTGGGCGCTGCCAAAAATGCACCTTTACAATAATGCCAAAAAATTGCCTTTTTAGAAAAAATTACTCATCATCCCCCTTTTTCAAGTTTTGAAAAAAATTGGTGTTTTTTTTTTAAATAAAAATAAAATCCCCCTTTTTTAAATTTCCAATGTTTTAAAAATAATAATTAAAGTTTAATTAAATAAATAAATTTTTTTATTGTCAAAAAGAAAAAAAATCCTTTTTGTAAAAAAATTTAAAAAACATTTAATTAAACTAAAAATATTTTAAACAAACATTAAAAAAAAAAATTATTTACCTAGGGGGCTTCTGTCGAAGGGGTTTGAACCCCTGACCTCATGGTTGCTAAGGCTCGGTCGCTAACCAACTGAGCTATTGCCTCGGCTGAGAAATAAGGGGTTAAACCATTTATTTAAAGCTACCCGAGGCAGGCTCTTCCTTAGAAGTGGCACCACTCTGGTGGCACCGCTCGGGTGGTGCTCCTAGTGCTGGCCCTACTGTGTCAACAACACCTCCTTTGCAGCAGCAATTGGAACGTTGCTCATCACCTGGAGGCCACTCCTCCTTGGCAAAAACAGATCTGCTCAATCACTTCGTTGGTGGCTTCTCCTCCTCGAACCTCCTCTGTAACTCCACTTGCAAGCTACTGTGACGGCCTTTGAGGACAAGTGGGAGCTTGTATGGCCAATATGAGGGCTAAGAGGAAATTTTATTTTGGCCAAATTCACTGTAATGGCCTGCTATGTTGATCCAATGCCTCAAATTTTTGATCCAACGTCTCAGGAGGTAACAAAAATTTGGTCTTCGTGCACAGATGCAACGTCGGGTTTCGCCTGGTTTTGAAAGTTTTTTTAATATATATATATATCCCACACTCATGGGAACGAAGAGACTAATGAGGTTTAAAATTAGAAAACCTCACTAGGCCTTATGTCTCCTCTCGGGGAGACATTGTCCGAGAGGGCGGTGGGGCCTCCTTGCTCACGAGAGGGCCATGCTGTTGTGCGTTGTTGTACCATCATAGTCACGTCGTGTCCTTCTGAGCCAATGGTTTCCCTGAGTCTGTCGAGCAATTTTTGGTCCGTCGAGTCATCGGTCCAGTCAAGTCTGAGTCGCATCGGTGTCCCAAGTCCAGTGGTAGATTGCCACGTGTCGTCCAGGTCAGGGTAGCGTCAAACTTCTCACAAACCTACCATGGCTCTGATACCATGAAGAACGAACAACTATTGATTAATATCGATCATTGTAATATATAGAACAATTAGGGCTCAAATTAGCCCGTATTCATAGGATCTAAATAACAATTTAGTCCTCGTAATATATAGGCTAATGTTAGGTTCTAAAAAATAGTAAACCTAATATACACTAACAATGTTTGTTAGCGTAACTAACCTAGGTAGTTAACTAACTACCCTAATAACTTATAATAAGGTAATAATATGGAATTACTATAGTAATTCTATCATGAACATGGCTATTTTTTGCATAACTTAGCCCATGTAGATTCTTCTCTTTGTTTAACTTTCAATAATATTCATAAGAAAGAGTATCCACTCAAGAATCCTACTTATAATGAAGATGAGGAGGAAACCCAAACTCCTCCTACTAACAATATTCTTAATAGAATAACATTTACCTCAATAAATAACCTACATGAGTTTGTGAAGATGAACCATTGTCTTCAAGGATATCATTCAAGATGATGATCATGACCAGGGCCTATCCCAAGAGAAAACCTAGCAATCAACATCCACCAGTGCTACAATTAACCCTTGAGAGAGACCCCATGATGACAACAATCCTTTTAAATAAACCATGACCTAAGTTGTTACTGCTAGGCCCAGTATGTTTGTTCCCTAGTATGTTGATTCTACCACATCTCCTATTATATTTTTAGCCATCGATTGAGCCCAAGTCATTCTCTTTTACAATAATTATGGCACATCTACAGGCCATGTTGATATCTTGTTTCCTGAAGACAATCATCTTGTATTCCATCCTAGCTCTTTTTGATTGCATATTTTGGCAACTCTACCACGTGTCTCTAAACTTATCCAAAATATTCCTCCATTTATCCCACCAGTCACATCTAATAATCTATTTTATCCAATGAATAAAACATATTTTCTCTTCCCCTAATAGTCTCAATCCCTCAAGCCCCCTAAGCTATCCATATTTTTCTCAACATTTTTTAAATGCTCCTCCTCTGGAGTCATACCCATCTAATCTTAGAATCAAGGCCAAACTAGAGCAGATAAATATATAACTTGCTACCATCCAAGTAACTTCTCTGATCCAATAATATTTATTTAACAAGTTTTCCAATAAGCCTCTAGATCCATCCATTACAAGTTAGCCTTACACTAAAAAGATTGAGGTACCTCAATTTCAAATGTACAAAGGATTATATGATCCTATCAATATCTTCGATGTTTAAAGGTTGCATGTTTTGTTGTTACCCATGATGAATCTATCTTAATGTGAATGGTCCCCACTAGCCTTGGCAATATAGCCCAAGAATGGTATATTTCCTTACCTCGTCACTCCATAAAGAGATTTCACCAATTAGCAAAACTATTTATCTAGTATTTTGTTATCTATATCAAAGAGTGTGTCTCTATTAATGACCTTTATTAGATGAAGCAAGCCAAATATGATCCTTTCATAGAGTTCCTAACCTGGTGACGAACCCTTGTAGGTGAGCTTTAATATATTACTCCATCTAAGAAATTTATTAAAGCCTTTATAGATAGTTTGCATGAAAAATTGGCCTACCACATAGAAACTATGCCCATTTCCACTTTTGAGGTTGCAGTAGATCTTGCTAGGCAAGTTAAAATTGTTCCTATTCATAGACATCAACTAAACTCTAGAAAGAAAAAGATAAGCCCAAGAACCAATATAAGAATAATCATATTGTGGGTGACAAAATTACTAATGCTTGTCATATGAATAATGTAAATGTAGCTCCTCTTACAAACTAAAAGATCGCCTTAGCTAAACAATCAAAGTCTAATAGAAATTTCACTAGGTTAGCCATGCTTCAGTATGCTATTCTTGATCAACTCCTTGATGCTAAAATAATCAACCTTCCACAACCAAAATAGATTGATCTATAACAAGGTATGCCTAACTTGTACAATATAGATGAATGCTATGACTTCCATCGAGTGGTGGATCATAAGACCGATAAGTACAATATCTTACATAACCTCATCCAAAACCTGATTGACAAAGGTCAAATTGTTGTCAATGAGTCCATTATTCAACCATAGTCCTCCGTCGAAAACATGATCTTGGTCCTCTTCACATAAAATGAGTACTAGGAAATACCCATTGGGATAGAGTGTAATATAAAATTATCCTTTAGTTTATCAATTCCTAGATGCCCAGTCCATAAAAACTAATAATTGAGGTCTAAAATCCATGAGTTTGTAGATCAAACCTTTCCTTTCCATATCCTTCATGCTTATTTGAGAATCTGTCTTTTTTAGTTAAACTATAAAAAAACCAAGTTATTCTTTCCTATACATAAAATTATGACAATACTAATAATAACTTCTCTGAGTTATTCTTTTCTATTTTTATAAGTTATGATAACACTAATTATTATTTATTTTTAATTTTATTTTTTTTAACCAAATTATTTTTCCCTATACTTAGAATAATAAAAATATTAATAATAACTTCGATAAGTTTTTTTTTTTTTTTTTGAAAGACTACCTAGTGTTTGTCACGGAAGACCTAGATCACTTTCGTGAGCCGAAAACGTGGGAAACCAAAAAAAAAATTATTGCAATGTGTTTAAATTATTATTTTTTATATATTTAAAACATATTTTATTTTTTAATATTAATAATAATTTTTTTAATTATTTTTATTTAAAATATTATTTTTTTATTTTAATTTTGTTTTTCAAATTTTCTTTTTTAAATATGATCCAATTAATATAATATATAAAATTATTATGATATGTTTAAATTATTATTTATATTTAAAACATTTTTTTATTTTTATTTTTTTTAATACTAATAATAATGTTTTTAATTATTCTTTTCTATAATTAAAATAATGAGAATATTATTAGTAACTTCTCTCAGTTATCCTTTTCTATACTTAAGAAAATTATGACAATACTAATACTATTTTCTAAGTTATTCTTTTCAATTTTTGTAAGAAAACCAAATTATTATTTTCTATACTTAAAATTAAAATAATGATAATATGTTTAAATTATTATAATATAATATAATATATAAAATTATGACAATATGTTTAAATTATTATTTTTTATATTTAAAATTTTTTTATTTTTTATTTTTTTAATACTAATAATAATGTTTTTAATTATTCTTTTTTATATTTAAAAGATTATTTTTTTATTTTTTTTTTCTTTATTTTAATTTCAATATTTCATAACATTTGTTTTTTCTAAAATTAAACGTCAATTTTTCTAATATTAGCTTTTGACAACAACAAACCCTAACCCTGATTCTTGATCTCTGATTTGTATACTTAAGCAAGCTTGGAGTGTGAGTTGGAAAACAGCAAACCCTGATTATTGATCTGTGATTTGTGTACTAAACCTTAAGCTTTGGAGTGTGAGTTGGAAAAAAGGCCGGGAATTCAAAAATGGGGCGTACCTTGACAGTGGGTGTTGCGGCGACGGTTCTCTTGGTATTTGCGTTGAGATGGGACGCAGCGTGTGCACGACAGATGAATATCCCAAACGAAAACGAAAGCAAACAGTATGCAGTATGCAATGCTCTCCCCACATTGGGTGCCACGCTGTCATGGACATATACACCAGATGATGGGTCGGTAGACATAGCATTCAGGGCCGCTCCTCCTGCTTCTTCTGGATGGGTGGGTTGGGGAATAAACCCAACTGGTACAGGGATGATTGGCACTCAGGCTTTGATTGCTTTCAGACTCAGCAGTGGCTCAACTATAGTTAATACTTACGATGTTAGCTCATATACTTCTGCTTTGAATCCCTCTAGTATTAGTATCACTGTGACCAACAAGAGGGCCACATACGAGAATGGTGAGATAACAATATTTGCGACGTTGTTGCTGCCTTCCAATAAAACCACCGTCAATCATGTGTGGCAAGTGGGGAGTGCAGTGACCAACATGAGCCCTCAGATACACGCCTTCAATAATGATAATACGCAGAGTTTAGGGACAGTAGACCTCCAACTAGGAACCAGCACTGGCACATCTGGCGTTCCTCACCAGACTCTTAGAAATGTAAGTATTAGTTATGCTTATGCATGGGCCTTATCAACAACATCATCAGATGTTATGTTTGGGTATTTTTATGATCCAATATTACCCACCGTATTTTACACAATTAATTAATTTTGTATTTTAGACATATTAATTAATTTTGCCAACTGAAATGAAATTCAGTGCTTGCTCTGTCTGTACAAGTGGAACGGAATTCCAACATAGGTCTATGAAAACTTTTGCTTAATTATCTGAATGCGTATGACACTTGTTATTATCTTTGCAGTCAGAAAAAATTGAGCCAAAACAATTTTGATGTGAATGTTAATCTTCTGTTGTATATATGTTTTCCTCTTGCTGTTGCTGTTCTAGTCAATGGTTATCATTTACCTGGAATCTGCCCTTTTCATTAATCTCAATGACTCAAAACGGACCAAAGGACTCAGAATGGAGGTGTATTGACCAAATGCAATAGATATTCATATGCTTGTAGTTGTCAGTGGCTTGGACCGTAGAGGTCATTCCTTATTTCATATATAGAAAAGAACACCTTTCAAGTGCATTATGAGTTGTCTCTAACCAATTGTTTGGATTGTGAATCCATGAGTTGTCTCTAACCAATTGTTTGGATTGTGAATCCAGAGGCACGGGGTGTTAAACGTTGTTAGCTGGGGCATAATGATGCCTATTGGAGCCATGATTGCTCGATATGCCAAGACATTTGAATCTGCAGATCCTGCATGGTTTTACCTGCATGCTTTCTGCCAATCCTCGGGATATATCATTGGAGTAAGTGGTTGGGCCACTGGCTTGAAGCTGGGCAGCTACTCTAAAGGCGTAGAAAAAACTTCACACAGGAACATTGGGATTGCACTCTTCGCTCTTGGAACTCTACAGGTAATGCAATGCACTATGCAGTCAGAGTTTAATGCTTTCAATGAAAATGTTAATTTTCTCTGTTTATTATGTCTTTCAAGTTTCTTACAAGACTGTTAACTTGGCAGGTATTTGCTCTTCTTCTACGTCCTAAGAAGGATCACAAGTTACGCGTATACTGGAATGTGTACCACCACTCCGTCGGCTATTCAGTTATCGTTTTAAGCATAATTAACATTTTCAAAGGCTTTGACATCCTGGATCCTGAAAAGAAGTGGAAGCATGCTTACATTGTTGTTATTGCTTCCTTGGGTGGCATTGCCCTTGTCTTGGAAGTTGTAACCTGGATCATCTTCTTCCAACGCAAGTCTAAAAATCAATCAAAGGCTGTACTGGTGGGATGAATGGGAATGGCTCAAGTCAATCATATGCCGTGTAGAAATGTAGCTTTAGTGTAGTGGAAATCTGCAACCTCTGTTTATTCTGATGATTCAGAGGCTGTATATACCAGTATCAATAGGAAGAATATTTGGATTCGAGGGCTACCTTAGAAGTTTATTCTTTTCCTGTTATTTTTGTTGATTTCAATCTGAGATACACGAGGGTGCACTCCGTCTATGTATTGCACCCTCATTATTTCTTTTGTATTATGGAATTCGTTACACTTATTGAGAGTATTTATTGTTCATACCCATATCGTTTTTCCCCTTGTTCATTTTTTATAAAAAACAAATCATTAAGAAACTATCAAAATTATCGAAAAAAAACTGGAATTTAACATTTTTTATTGGAAATTCTTTGGCTTTTGCTCTATCTGTACTATATAAACTTTGAACTTTCTTCAATAATTGACAAAATGGACTGAAAAGAATCCCAGAATGGTGGATTTTTAGGTGTGAGATGGGCACACAAGGCCTCAAGTTCAACATAAATGCTTATAAAAAATTTAAGGAAGCTTTTGATAAATATTCTCAAAGGAGTGACTCTAAGGACCAAGATGTTTCAAAAGAATACTTGGAGGAAGAAACCAACTCCTTGATAAAAGTATAATTAGTGTTGAAAGGCATTGCCACCTCAAGCTAGTAGCAAGCCCTGCCATTGCCTTCAATTGAAGATCTACTTTGGCAAACATATACTATCGATGTTGGAATGACGACTAAGAAGGGTTATACTAGTAGCAATCTAGTTCTCCAAGCACCTAGACAATCAAATCCTCCTCAAGCACCACCTCCTAGAGGTAAAGATAGACTAAATATAGATATTCTTTAAGATTTTTCCATGAAACTCCTAGTCCCAAAATTCCTAAAGCCTCATGACAAGCAATCAAATGGAAGTCATAAAGTAAAAAGGTTAGGGTCTTCCTTGGAGCAACAGGACCCAAAAATAAAGAAAGCTAAGGTCAATATGACACCTCCACCTATTGAAACGTATCCAGAAGCAACAACCCAAGGACCAGGTACATCATATCCACCTCCTTCTCCTCCTTACTTATCTCTACCAAAAGAGCCACCATTGGATTATCTTCCAAAGTAGTTACCACTTCTCCACCCTCAGAAATCTCTCAAGCTCCCAAACTTACACCTTATTCATCTTTGAGAGTGCTCTAAACCATTCCTTCTATGCCTCCCCTCCCTCTGTTGCATTCTTCCTTTGTCATATCGACTCATAGTATCCTAGTAGTAACTATTCAAAGACAATTAATTAATTTATTGTTCATACCATATCGTTCATACCCATATCGTTTTTCCCCTTGTTCATTTTTTATAAAAAACAAATCATTAAGAAACTATCAAAATTATCGAAAAAAAATTGGAATTTAACATTTTTTATTGGAAATTCTTTGGCTTTTGCTCTATCTGTACTATATAAACTTTGAACTTTCTTCAATAATTGACAAAATGGACTGAAAAGAATCCCAGAATGGTGGATTTTTAGGTGTGAGATGGGCACACAAGGCCTCAAGTTCAACATAAATGCTTATAAAAAATTTAAGGAAGCTTTTGATAAATATTCTCAAAGGAGTGACTCTAAGGACCAAGATGTTTCAAAAGAATACTTGGAGGAAGAAACCAACTCCTTGATAAAAGTATAATTAGTGTTGAAAGGCATTGCCACCTCAAGCTAGTAGCAAGCCCTACCATTGCCTTCAATTGAAGATCTACTTTGGCAAACATATACTATCGATGTTGGAATGACGACTAAGAAGGGTTATACTAGTAGCAATCTAGTTCTCCAAGCACCTAGACAATCAAATCCTCCTCAAGCACCACCTCCTAGAGGTAAAGATAGACTAAATATAGATATTCTTTAAGATTTTTCCATGAAACTCCTAGTCCCAAAATTCCTAAAGCCTCATGACAAGCAATCAAATGGAAGTCATAAAGTAAAAAGGTTAGGGTCTTCCTTGGAGCAACAGGACCCAAAAATAAAGAAAGCTAAGGTCAATATGACACCTCCACCTATTGAAACGTATCCAGGAGCAACAACCCAAGGACCAGGTACATCATATCCACCTCCTTCTCCTCCTCACTTTGCCCAATAATTTTTTTCCCCTCCTCAATCTACTCTACCACCTCCTTCTCCTCCTTACTTATCTCTACCAAAAGAGGCACCATTGGATTATCTTCCAAAGTAGTTACCACTTCTCCACCCTCAGAAATCTCTCAAGCTCCCAAACTTACACCTTATTCATCTTTGAGAGTGCTCTAAACCATTCCTTCTATGCCTCCCCTCCCTCTGTTGCATTCTTCCTTTGTCATATCGACTCATAGTATCCTAGTAGTAACTATTCAAAGACAATTCTAGCAAGCATAATCTAGCACACAATCTTAGTTTAGCAAGAAGAAGCAATAAAAATAGCTACAAAGGTGTTAGGCATGTTAAACACCAAACAAAGAAAATATGTGCTAATATCTATGTCTTATAGTATGTCTAAGCTGGCATTCCAACTAATTGAGATTGATTATTATTTTAGGACAACTATTATAGACACATATAGGTTTTCAATTAGGGATAAATCTTAAATGACACACATGTCTATCGATGTGTTGTATACATATGGAGTATATATGACAACCAAGTACCACAAATAAAAGTAAAGGGTAAAGTCGTTTGACAACTCCCTTGAGTAGCAAAATACACAATACAAGGCCTTATAAAATCAAGTATAATAGCTACAAAAAAGTCTTAATGAGGCCCCAACATTGGTACAAATACAAGCAAAGGAGGTTGAGAACTAAACTCTACAAAAAAAAATGTAGGACCTTATAACAAAAGCTCATTATCTAGGCCTCTCGAATCTTCATAGATGCATTCCAAAAAATTAAAAAAAATATGTTGGGGTCAATTTTTTGAAGCTATTCATATCTAGTCTCTATCCTTAGAATTTATTAATTACTACTGGCAAACAACTCAAAAAAATGCAAGATAACTTTGAGATCATGCAAAATAATATTTTCAAAAAGGGCCGAGATGCACATACCATCATAGATGCACTAAATAAAGCCTTCGACCAACAATTTTATTCATCCAAGTACAGGGCATCAATGTATTGGATGATAACATAACTCATTGAGTGGGATTAGACAATCAAACAAGGGTATGAGGATCTTATGTCAATCATTAACATTGGGAGTAAAATTTTAAATAAAATAATGAAATCATCAGTGATAGAATCCCTTATCTATAGGTACTGGATGGTCATCCTTATACTATGGATGAGCTAAAAGATGATTTTTATAGGGTAGTTGAAGATCCGACCAAAATTTCTAATAGATTGAACACATCGGGGTGGTAGAATTGGGGAAGCAATACGAAGGTCCTTCATACAAGAAATCCTTTGACTTAATGTATCTCCATTAGAAGGAAAAAATATTGTGGGCCCTAACATAGTAGAAGTGGGATGCAACCATATAGGTCCTAAGCTTGCAAGTTGAAAATCTTAAATCTAACATGGACAAAAGAGAGGAGCCTATAGCAGAAGGAGAGGATTTCAGGTTGGAAAAGCAAGACTTTACAACCAAGAATAAGGCCATATGGGTTCAAAACATTTCTATACAAAAATCCCCCATAGGTGCCAATAATGTAGTCAAATTCTTTGCCAACATCCACAAGTCCAAACACACAATTTTAGACTTGTATTTCTTTTCTTCAAATTCTTTATTGTTCAAGCTTGAAGAGCCTTATTATAACCTAAATTATTTCAAATTATTTCTTTTGGAGTCTAAGGAACCAATTTATTGAATTGAAATTGCTTAAAATTTACTTATTATTTGAATTCTAAGGCTTTTGACTAGACTAGCTTTATACTTTATAAAGCTAGACTTGCAAATTCCAATAATTAGAGTTTTTTTGTAGTGATGTTAGCTATGTGCTATAATATTTGGTCCAAAAAGAAGGGAATACTTGAAATTCCAAAAGTAAGTAGGCCAAAAAAAAATTATGATGACGTCAACTTGACCTACAAAAAATTTTATCCTACTAAAAACCCTATATAAAACAAGGGAAGCAGTCAAAAGTAAATAACATTCCAAATCAAAGGTTCTCAGCATAGATAATTTTAGATTAAAGATACAACGCCAAACAGAAATAAAGAAATCACGATAAAGGAATGCAGAACAGTTGTACAAAATGAATGATTTTTATTAATCAATGGAGTTTAGAAACTCCTTTTAAGTACAACAGGGCCTGTAACCGTTTTCATGATACAAAGTTACAATTTGTGCTAGGGTTCTCCGAAACCCTAGCTGGCACAATGTGGTGGCATCTCCGAAGATGTATCCTTAACCTCAATAGAATGATTGGGCTTCGTTGTATCCTTTGGCTCGGACCACTCCAGCTTAAGCAGCTGCTATCAACAAATCAGATCTACCATTAGAATCCTACACACATTAAAATTATCAAAGAGTTAGAAACTAATAAGAGGGCTCCACTGTGTGAGCCCTCGAAAATAGTCTAAAACCTTAAATTTATGAAATGAAATAAAACGGAATGCAAAATTTAACAGCAGATTAATACATAAAGAAATATTACTTGCTTTAGATGAATCTATACCTTTTCCTGTTAACGCGGTGAGACCAGGCGGCGGCGATGGATGCGGCGAAAGGGTTTAGTTCAGACTTAGGGCTACAGAAGACTCAGAAGACTCAGGATTAACAGCAATAGCAAACTCCAAACTTAGATAGGGAAGATAGGTAGGTTTAGCCGAAGAGATAGATAGATAGGGTTTGAGCCATCAAGGTGACTCAATTTATAATCTACTCTTAGGGCACACTTTAGGGTTTTAACGACACTTTGAACATGTGGCTAAGATTAAAGTGGATCCAAGGGTAGAGAATAAATCTAGGTTGTGAAACGGATTAAGATGGATGGACGGATGAGATTAAATGAAGGATGGATGGCTCAGATTAAATCATTTAAACTATATTTATATATATATTAAAATATATTAAAATATTAAAATATATATAAATATTAATTTAAATAAATTTGGGGATGAAAAATGGCGGGAAAGGTGAAATTGGGCCAAATAATGGTGGGAAAGTGTGGATTTGGGACAAATAATGGCAAGAAGGATGGATGACTGACACGTGGCTGACAGGAAGGTATAGATGACTTACAAGTGGCCGGATTTTGGTGTCTACAATAATGTTGGGAGTATTTAAAATGTATGACATGTTTGCATTAAGCAATAAATGCATCTTGAAGCATAAGCCAATGGGAAGCAACATCCTAGACCAAATTTTCTTGGCAAGAAGGATGACATCAGTAACTAAAATGTTTGGCATGCTTATGAATCAACATTGCAGTAAGAAGAATGCACCCAACACTCTTAGATATAAGTAGTTAGGCTAGAATTTCTATTATCATAGCAAGAAAACAATAACCACTACATACAAGCATATTTAAGTATCTTGCAAATCATAATCTCAATAGGGATAACAGAGGATGCATTGAATATGCTAATGATGCTTGGTTGTGCTAGGTCATCCTTGATCATGCATGATGAATTTTTTGTTATGATTGTACATAGTAGTTAGATTCATTTGAAGTTGAGCAAAAACTATAAATAGAAAAATGCACCTCATTGTAAATGGTCAGATAATTCAGGATTTTCTTGATGTAAAGTTTATGTTCAGGTTGTTCTAATGCAATCAAGAGTTTTTTGACTTCTCCTAGTTGAAGTGTGTAGAATTATTGATTGATATGATGTTTGCACTTTCAAAAAATATTTTTATGCTTAATTGGAGTACTATTTGTTAGACTTAAGATTGTTTGACTTATTTAAATTAAGTGTTTGAAATGTTGGATGTTGTAATATCTAGGCTTATTATATTTTTTGCATAGCTTTAATTGAGGGTTGATCTATTAGGCTTTGCTTGTAGTAAATGGTTAGTGCTCATTCAACTGAATTTTATATTTTATCTAAGCTTTGATCACATTAATCATTCTCTATCCTTGCTCTTCTCTCAACACTATCCATTATATATATTTTATATTTTACATAGTAGGATTTAGATAAGGAGATGACCTTCTCTAGAGGTTGAATTAGAAGAAATTTTGAGTCATCCAATATTAAACTCGGTCTAGGGTGCATATATCATAATAGGCAGATCAAAGGATCAAGAGTAGCAACTTGGTTATTGTGGATACCCAATTTTTCACATCTTAAACCTTTGAATTAAAATCTTGGGGCAAAAAGATATTTTTTCTTTCAAAATATGTAAGTTACCCATGTCGAGTACTTACCCGCCCAACTCTTTCCCACTAAATCCATGTTGATGAACTCATATGTGATGATTCATTATTTGTGTACCTTGGATAAGCCTTCAAGCACAAAAATATATTTGAAGCATGAAAAAGCCTCCAATACATAGATTGATATTTTAGGGTATAGACTTGCTCTAGTATTAAATTAAAAGATACCTCTTCCTATAATGTTTGACCTGTTGACATGGTGCAAACCATTTGAGATAAACTTACCTGTCATGTTGGCCATCGACCTTTCCCATGATGCACTCATTTATATCTCTATCTCACAACTCCTAGGCTAATAAGTGATAAGAAAGGATAAATATTAGTAATAATATAGGATGTTTACCTTTACAAGCCAGCGCACTCCACCACAACCAAAATTAAATGCCTCTCACCCAGGTGCAAGAAATTCAAATCAAAATATCAACTGAGATCTTCTTGCCCAAACTTAACAAGAGGAATGCTAGAATGTTTCCCCTGATATCTTTAAATTATTTAACTATTTTAGAAAGATTACATGATTGACCAAACGAGTTCATCTTAATCAACCACATCAATACATAATGATAAGCCTAAAGTAAATGTTATTTTTAGCCATCATAGAATAGTCACCATGATTTGAGGTAGGTGGCATCTTAATCCAAGTGATATGTCCCCCACAATAGTTTGATATGAGAAAGGGTTGAACCTCCTTTATAAATATAGTTTTTGAAAAAGATACGCTTAGGCTCACTAATGACTAACACCAATAATTAATGATAAATATGTTGCTTAATGATTTAATACTTAGCTACACATTATAAGCAATTTTTTGAGTTCATGGGTCGGTTTATCACACTATAATAACAAGACGAATCCCTAGAGCTTTGCATCTTGCAAGCATCTATCAATTGTGATCATATTGTCATCTAATAATTTGCCTAGGTACTATGTATCTCCTTTGTGTATAGTGTTTTTCACTATTACTTTCCTCGTATTATTGAAGCTATTATATTTCCATATTTGGTCATATTTATTCATTTATTACTCACCATAAAAGGAATTGAGGACTAGTTTTCTGGCTAAGGGTACATATTATGTGTAAAATCCTTGGTAGTCCCCATAAATACTAATACCATTTGTTGTTCCCTATAGAATTCCAAATTGTTCTCTTTCCTTGTAGGTCATAAACCAATGTTATATAGAATGAGAAGTTACAGTTGACCAGCCACTGGATAAAGGTGTTGGTATGCTAAGCTCTTTCATTAGCATCTTTAGTATATTTTATTTCTCTCCCTACATGTATTTAAATGCATATTATTATTGCTTTTTCTTGATGTCTTGGTCACTTTATTGCTCTATGCATCAACTATTTGTTGTTACTTTTTAAAATTATCCCCATTCAATGTTACTGTAAATATATAGTATCCATATTGAGGTAATTGATTAGTAGAGGACCAATATTTTACCTATAACTTTGCCATATCTATGTTTTTATGAACCCAATGTGAATACCTCAATGGATTGTTCACGATCCTCCTTGATCCTATTATTTAGTCATTTCCATAAGCCTCTTATGTTAGGCCTCTCTTAAAGCTTACAGTGATGGCTGAACATGGCTATTTTTTGCATAGCTTAGCCCATGTAGATTCTTCTCTTTGTTTAGCTTTCAATAATATTCATAAGCAAGAGTATCCACTCAAGAATCCTACTTATAATGAAGATGAGGAGGAAACCCAAACTCCTCCTACTAATGATATTCTTAATAGAATAACATTTACCTCAATAAATAACCTACGTGGGTTTGTGAAGATGAACCACTGTCTTCAAGGATATCATTCAAGATGAGGATAATGACCAGGGCCTATTCCAAGAGAAAACCTAGCAATCAACATCCACCAGTGCTACAATTAACCCTTGAGAGAGACCCCATGATGACAACAATCCTTTTAAATAAACCATGACCTAAGTTGTTACTGCTAGGCCCAGTATGTTTGTTCCCTAGTATGTTGATTCTACCACATCTCCTATTATATTTTTAGCCATCGATTGAGCCCAAGTCATTATCTTTTACAATAATTACGGCACATCTACAGGCCATGTTGATATCTTGTTTCCTGAAGACAATCATCTTGTATTCCATCCTAGCTCTTTTTGATTGCATATTTTGGCAACTCTACCACATGTCTTTAAACTTATCCAAAATATTCCTCCTTTTATCCCACCAGTAACATCTAATAATCTATTTTTATCCAATGAATAAAACACATTTTCCCTTCGCCTAATAGTCTCAATCCCTCAGGCCCCCTAAGCTATCCATATTTTTCTCAACATTTTTTAAATGCTCCTCCTCTGGAGTCATACCCATCTAATCTTAGAATCAAGGCCAAACTAGAGCAGATAAATATATAACTTGCTACCATCCAAGTAACTTCTCTGATCCAATAATATTTATTTAACAAGTTTTCCAATAAGCCTCTAGATCCATCCATTACAAGTTAGCCTTACCCTAAAAAGCTTGAGGTACCTCAATTTCAAATGTACAAAGGATTATATGATCCTATCAATATCTTCGATGTTTAAAGGTTGTTTGTTTCGTTGTTACCCATGATGAATCTATCTTAATGTGAATGGTCCCCACTAGCCTTGGCAATATAGCCCAAGAATGGTATATTTCCTTACCTCGTCACTCCATAAAGATATTTCACCAATTAGAAAAACTATTTATCTAGTATTTTGTTATCTATATCAAAGAGTGTGTCTCTATTAATGACCTTTATTAGATGAAGCAAGCCAAAGATGATCCTTTCATAGAGTTCCTAACCTGGTGACGAACCCTTGTAGGTGAGCTTTAATATATTACTCCATCTAAGAAATTTATTAAAGCCTTTATAGATAGTTTGCATGAAAAATTGGCCTACCACATAGAAACTATGCCCATTCCCACTTTTGAGGTTGTAGTAGATCTTGCTAGGCAAGTAAAAATTGTTCTTATTCATAGACATCAACTAAACTCTAGAAAGAAAAAGATAAGCCCAAGAACCAATATAAGAATAAGCATATTATGGGTGACATAATTACTAATGCTTGTCATATGAATAATGTAAATGTAGCTGCTCTTACAAACCAAAATATCACCTTAGCTAAAAAATCAAAGTCTAATAGAAATTTCACTAGGTTAGCCATGCCTCAGTCTACCATTCTTGATCAACTCCTTGATGCTAAAATAATCAACCTTCCACAACCAAAATAGATTGATCTATAACAAGGTACGCCTAACTTGTACAATACTGATGAATGCTATGACTTCCATCGAGTGGTGGATCATAAGACCGATAAGTACAATATCTTACATAACCTCATCCAAAACCTGATTGACAAAGTTCAAATTGTTGTCAATGAGTCCATTATTCAACCCTCTACCTCCAATCAAGATCTTAGGATTTTCCAAAATCCCTTACCTAATAACTGGAGGGTTATTAATAATGTGACTTATTATAATATGGTTGGTATGGTTTCCATGCATGTGATCACATAACAACAATTTAAAAATCAACCTTTCAACTCATCCTCTCAACCTCCTTAGTCTTTCAAAAGAAAGACAAGAACCTTGTGTCAGTTAGATTTTTTATTATTTTCCTAGCTACTCCTACTAGCTCCTTTGATCTTTGTTGACAACTAGAGGATGTCCTTGTTAATATTTCCCTCTTATAATTGTTCAAAATATATCTTGCTCATCATGACATGCTCCTCCAACTTCTTAGTGAGTGTGTGATTCCTCAGTATTTATCCCCTGATGATATCACCAATGTTGTTGGGACCTTGAAAAACCATTCATTTATATCCTTTTAGGAGACTAATGTTCCCCCATCAACTCTTCTTAATAATCATCCTCTATATATAACATACCATACCAAAGAAAAATATATCAAACATGTCTTGGTTGATAATGGATCTAGCCTTAATATTTGTAATTTGGACTTTATCCATCACCTTGGACTACCATAATATGATTTATAGAAGACAAAGTTGATCATTCATTCCTTTTATGGCGGGGAATATGGAGCATGTGGTACTATTTATCTTCCTTTGAAAGTTGGTCCCCACATGCTTGATAACCTGATTTATGTTATTCCCTATGAAAACTCTTCTACCATTCTCTTGAGACGACCATGGATTCTTGCCATGCAAGTCATACCTTCCACCTATAATTAATATCTCAAATATGAATATCAAGGCAAAATAATATATATCCTTGCTGAATCAAAACATTTTGCTTATTTACAAATGGTCTTAGATACCAAAACCTTTTGTCCTTATTTGCACCTCTTGCCTTTGACCACACCTCGAACTACAACTTTAGAACCATCCTTGCTAGATTGGCCAATTGTACCTATCCACAAATTTTTACCACTTTCTCCTCTTGTACAAAATCATGTTGAAATTTGTCCAAAACCCATGTCCAACCTTGCCACTTTGTTCACTTCTGCTCGTGACTATGGTCAACCCACCACTAAGGGTTCAATCGTATAAATTGCAATTTTTTATTTTTTTTGTTATGGAAAAAATATATTTCCTCCCAAGAGGTAGTTTGCATATTGTCACTTGTCCCTTTATTACCCCATCCCTAAGAAAATCCTTGTTAATATGGGGTACCTCGAGAAGATCCTTAGTTAACACCAAAAAGGCATTAAAGAGCCTTTAAAAGCTTACACCTATCCTGGTCATTGTGGGATTGGTTAAATCCCCAATAAGACTAAACGTTCATCTTTTCTTTCATCCTCTAGCCCTATAAGTAATGGTGATCCTCCTTCATCGTCATATTCTCTTCATGGTTCCTAATGGGATGAGGTGGATAAGAAAAAAATATGGTCTCTCATCACACCTAATATCCTCTACCTTTTTGATCTTGATGGTGTATATTATGCCACCCTTGTTGATCATGCATCTGTTGCTAATATATGCCTATCCAAAATGGAAGCTAACCCTTTTGACTTACCCATTCTGAGATTATGTATAGATGAGTCTAATTATTTGATGACTAGTTCTTCTATTTTGCACATGCCTACAACCCCTCCTATTAATCCCATGGACCTTGAGGACTTATGGGTCCTCTCGGTCCCTCCTCAACTTGAAGAAGATTCTCATCTTCTCATCAAGGATATCATGGATATTAATATAGGCATTGATGTTGATCCAAAAATCTTTAAGTTAGGTGCTACCCTAACCCTTGATGAATGCTTAGAATATACAACTCTTCTATGGGATTTCCATGATATCTTTGCATGGACTTATGTCAATATGTCATAGTTATCTCCATCCCTAGTTTTTCATTCAAAAGCCAAGCTAGTTAAGTAGAAACTCCACAAAATGCAATCTAAAGTCGATCTCCTTATCAATGATGAGTTATAGAAGCTTCTAGATTTTAACTTTATAAAATACATTGATTGTTTTGATTGGATCTCTAATATTGTACCTATCATTAATAAATAAGGTGTTATATGCGTATGTACTAACTTTTGAGACATTAATGCAACTTATTCGAAGGATGATTTCTCTTTACCTAATATTGATATGATGATAGATTTTATTGTTGGCTACAAACTATTATCCCTTATGGATGTATTTTTTTGGATATAATCAAATTCAGATGGCTCCCAAGGATTAGGCTAAAACAACCTTCACTACCCCTTAAGCCACCTTCTATTGGTAGGTCATGCCTTTTAGTCTTAAGAATGTTGGTGTCACATATCAACGTGCCATGATGTATATCTTTCATGATATGATGCATGAAATCATTGAGGATTACATTGACAACCTTCTTGGTTGATCAACTAATTGTGAAGATCATTCTTGTGTTCTTCAACACATATTTGAATTCCTAAGAGCTTACAACATCTACCTAAAGCCAAAAAAATGTGTCTTTGGCATCACCTCGAGAAAATTATTGGGTTTCATTTTCTCTCGTCAAGACATTAAGATTGACCCAACCAAGATTAAGGTAATTACTTACGTGTCTCCCCCTAATATTTTAACTCAATTACATAGCTTTCAAGGTAAGATCTACACCCTTAGGTGATTTATTGTCCAACTTGCCAACAAGTGTTAACCTTTTTCCAAGTTTCTTTGAAAGAATAGTACTTTTATCTAGGATATAAAATGCCAAATGGTATTCAAATATTTAAATATCCACCTTCTATCTTCACCTACTTGATTCCACCTAACCCCCTCAAACCAGTCTTGTTATACATGTATACTTTTGATAATGCATTAGGTGTTATGTTGGCTCAAAATGATAATCAACAATGTGAGCATGCCATCTATTACATTAGTTTCACCTTAGTCAACTATAAAATCTATTATAATTCCATAGAGAAGATTTTCCTTGATGTCATTTTTTCCACTCAAGAGCTCTGACATTTCATGCTTAGTTGGAAGACCTATGTTATTGCTAAGATAGATCCCTTATGATACTTAATGTTCAAATCCCACTTGTCTAGATTAATTGTTAAATGGGTCTTGTTTCTTAAGGAGTTTAACCTGGAATCCATTAATCATAATTCCATAAAGGGCTAAGTCATTACAAATTTATTAGCCACCTCACATTGGGAAAATACTCATCCCTTGATTGTAAAATTTTGGATGACTCTATCTTCTCAATTGAGGTTTATCCACTTGACACTTGGATATTGTTCTTTGATGATATTTGTTATGCTAAAGATGCAGAAGTCAGCATCATCCTAAATAATCCCCAACAAAATCCCATCCCTTTGTCATTTAAGCTTCAATTTTCTTGTACTAACAATACTTCTAAGTATGAAGTCCTTATTTTAGGCCTTTGTGCTATGCTTGCCTTAAAGATCAAAATTCTATCTTTGGTGATTCCTAGCTAATCGTTAAAAATATCAACAATATCTATCATACTAAGGATGACAAACTAAAACCTTATAAAGCCATTGTCAATCAACTCTTGTCTTCTTTTTATTAGGTTATTGTTGAAGTCATCCCTCATTCTAGAAATTGCCATGTAGATGTCATGGCTACTACATATTTAATATCATTAGAACTTGAGGATGAGCGGGATGCCATTTTCATTCACCAAATTAGAGAGCCTACTACCACCTCTACTAGTGTCACTCCACTTGAGATATTTTTACTTGAAGCTTCTCTCCCTAAATATCTATGGTATGCATATTTCCTTGCATTTCTTTGGGATAGTTCCATTATTTAGGGCCCCGATCATCATGAATGCAGGAATTTTTGCTAGTAAGCATGTTGCTATGTTATCATTGATGAAATTTTATACCATCACTCCTTTGATGGTATCTTGCTTTGTTGTTTAACCTTTGGTGAAGCCTAGATAGTTATCGAAGATGTTCATGATGGTTCTTATGGAGGACATTTTAGTGGCATCGCTATTTCCTGTAAGCTTCTTCGGATGAGTTATTATTGGCCTAGTATGAAGAAGGATTCTTATGATTATGTTAAGAAGTATGAGAAATGTCAAAAGCATGACCATTTTGTCCATGTCCCTATCCAAGATCTGTAACCCATCATTGCTCCCTAGCCATTTTATGTATGGGGTCTCGACATTGTTGGTAAAATTAACCCTCCATCCTATGGCCATAATTTTATTATCAATTTTATTGAATATTTTATTAAGTGGGCCAAAGCCATACATTTATCTTCTATCACAAGTGTATAGGTATCCAAGTTTCTCTTAAACTAGATCCTTTGTCCTTACGAAATCCCCTCCATGCTCTTTTTTAAGAATGGCACCTCTGTTAAGAATAAATATGTTAAAGGGTTTTGTGCTAACTACAAAATCCAACATAAATGGTCCACACCCTATTACCCACAAGGTAATGGTCAAGCAGAAGCATCCAATAAAACCTTAATTAAGTTTATCAAAAAGCTTATCAATAATAATGGACACAACTAGCATATCCAACTCTATCCTTCCCTTTGAGCCTATCATACCAGTGTTTGTACAATGATTGGTGCAACCTCTTATTCTTGGGTGTATGGTTTGAACCAGGTTTTCCCTTTGAGTTGGAAGTCTCATTTCTTCGAATTCTTCTACAAGATTTTCTAATTGACAATGATAACCATGTTGGTTGTCTCACCCATTTGAAATTGCTTAACAAGCATCATGTCAATGCTTTAGAACACCTCAAGGTATATCACAATCTCCTTCATTGAGCTTATTACAAGAGGGTTTGACCCCTCTCCTTTATAGCAGATCTCATACTTAAAGAAAATAAAAAAAATACCCATACCAAATATGACCTCAAAGGTAAATTTAAACCTAACTGGTTTGGTCCCTTTGCCATCACTACTACCTTTGGATTGGGGGCATACTGCTTATCTACCCTTGATGGCATTTAACTGAGAGAATCCATGAATATTATACATCTTAAGAAATATTATACTTAATTATGTTTTCCTTGCATTTGAATATGCATGATTGCTTGTTCATCTTCTTGCTTACATGGTTGCCTATTTTCCTCTTTTTTACAAACACGTGCTTTGTTTATTATGATATGCTTGGTTGCACAATTTTTTGGTTTATCTGATAATCCATTGAAATGTCCTGGAGGTCTCACAAGAGGCAATGATTCTAGCTAGCAAATTATAGTTCTTATATTGCATCTATGCACTAAGTCATTGAGCTAGTGGACATCCTCGATGACTCGTCCTTTCCTTCTAGGGTTTTATCTCTTGAAATTTTAGAATTTTAAGGATGGGATAAGGCCTTGAAGTTGCAATTTGTATAAATCATCAGTAGATGTAGCACAATCATATTTTAAATACCTTAGTATATCCTTTATTCCACTCTATCAAGAGAATTGCTTTTATCATTTTCATACATGAACATTATGGCTTCTCTACTTGTCAATTCTCATTGCTTTCATGATAGATCCCTATATTTTATGGAATATAGTGGAGGGTTAAGGCCTTTATAACACCATATTTTATTCTTCCTATCCATAGAGGTATAAACATATTCAACACCTTAGCTTCCTCTTCTAGATTCTATAATCTCTAGGGGCATCACCTTGCTCATTGACCTCTTGTCTTACTCTCTGGATATTTTGGAATATGGAGATGGGGTTGAGGTCTTTTTGTTACCATATTTTATGTAGATACATGGATAAATTTCAATACCTTAGCCTCAAGTTCTATATTCTTCAACACCCAAGAGATTCCTTCATCTACTGATATATGTTATCTTTTCTTGTATGATTGATTACTTCATAGTTACTCATTTACTTATTATTATGTTTGTCTCATGTTGTTACTTGCATAAATATCTTTACTTTCATTCTATGATTGTTGTTTGGTTTTATGCTTGCATTGTAGGTGTTTTCAGGAGACAATAGTGTGATGTACAAAATTTTAACATGCATGCTACTTTTCAGTCTTCTCGACACATCTCTCTTGTCTATTGAAAACATATACCAATGTAAATCTTGTATTATAAATTATCTTAGCTACATATATTCCTTCTACTCATCATACTTTTTTGATATTTTTAGGGAGTGTCCCTTCCATTGGTCCCTTCTACTATATAATTTTTTGACCTAATGAGGTCCCTCCTTGAACTCATCGATCAAAGCATCACCTATTGCTAACCCAAATAGGGGTAGGATTGTTATTCTATTTACTTTTGAAACACTTGTTTGGGTGAGCATACTTCTGAAACACCCATTTGGATTAGCATACTTCTGAAACACCCATTTGAGTGAGCTTATCTTCTAAAATACCCATTTGGGTGAGATGTAACCAATATTATTTCATTTATTATAGGTCTTTGCTCCTAATAATAGTGTTTATTGTAGGTTTTATAAGATATACATACATTTATCTCTTATTACCAATCATTCATCACATTTACAATTCATTATTACAACTTGCACAATCATATTTACATCAATTTTATTCATCTTACATATTACATATTTTTCTTCTTACTCTCCTATGTCTTTCAACCCATTGGTGTACCACCCAATTACTTAAATTTTATGCCTCTCGTTCTTAAGCATCCACCCCCATGCAAAAAATATGGTGTTGCTATGAAAATAATATTTCATATATTTTATCTTCCTTGAACACTTTTTTTTTAAGCGAAAAACCCCTTGCGGGGCCGCCTTGGTCTGAGAGACCATGAACAGGGGTTTCTACACCATCAAAGTCACCCAAGAGTTGCACCCGACCCTGCCCACACCAACATTATCAATTGGATTTTGGATACCCAATTCAGCTTTTTGGTAGGGTGGAGATTTGAACCTAGGACCTCTCTTGGAGTATTTCCCTCTCCTCTCCAACTCACCTACAACACCTGGGTATCCTTGAACACCTTTTGGTAGTCTAGTATTGGATGCCATAACAGAGGAAATCAAAATTTGAGCCCTATCCACATCAATATGTGTTCCCATAAGCTTTTATCTAGTCACATAGCTCTTATATGTGTTGTTGCCCAATTTAAATCCATGATTGGATCCCTTTATTATAGCACTATAGGTAGCTCATCAAACCTCTTCAATATTCCCTCTAGCAACTCCTCCCCTAGTTTGATGGTTACAACTTGAAATTATTGTAGGCACTACTCAATCAACTTTGTTGATCACGTTGCACATCGATCATCTATCATGATGACATTGTAATAATTGAGTATATCCTTTCGTTTCAGATTCTCCACCCATACCATCAATCCCTCCATCTTCTCATGGACCCTATACACCTCTACTTACCTTACCCTACTCAATTTAGTTTACATCATTGATAGGAACACCTGTAGTTGCACATCCCCTATGATAGGGTTTAGTGTTCATTGTATCCTCCTTGGCATTGCATAGTTATGCAAGTACAACTTGTACAATAGATCTTGGTTATGAAGTAGACTTGAGTAATATGTGTCTCTAAACCCCTCAAGCCCTTCTAGCTTCCATGATCTTCCTAAAATTATCGTGCTTATCTTATATAAAATATTTTGATCCTTGAGCATTAGATAATATAACCGCATTGGTCACCTGCATTCTAGAAATTTTGATATCAAGCTCTCTAAAATCATCATTTGCTCCTAAGCCTCTTTTAAACCAACCTGTAGAGTAGTTATATCATGTTCCTTCTCCTGTTTGTGCTGCACTAGCTCCCTTCGCTCCTCTCATAGCTTCTCTATTTGTTTCTACTGCTCCTATCAACACCTTTGCCATGCCATCTCCATTAGACTTAGTATCTTCTCATGTTGTTCCCACATCATTTTTGTGGTCTCCATTCTATCCTTCACACTTGTCATTACCTCTTTGACCATCTTCTCTCTTATTTCTCTTGTAGCTTGCATACTTATGTATGTTAGATCCTATGTGTTACCCTCATTTTTTACCTATATTTTTCTTCCACTAACTCCTCTCCCAACCTTGAATTAATACTTGAATCATTTTTATCCTCCTTATCTAGGCTTATTGTGTCATCGCTCATATACGATGACTCACTACACTAATAATCCACAAAGGTTTGGTCTACCTTTATTTCATCCTTAATCCAATAAAACCACACTTTGTCTCTTTTCTTTCTTTGAACTGCAAAAACTTGTCCCTCTACTCCCATCCTTTCCATGTTCTGTTTCTAATATTCTTCCACTTTTTTGCTCTCATATATTTCTTTCCTTTTCTCTCCTTCTCTTATTTCTTCTCCCATCATTTATGATCTTTTAAAGATACTTTTGGGTCTTTAATCTATTCTTGCATTGCTTTGTTCTCTTTCATACCCTTTGGAGGCTTCTATACTTTGAGACATCAGATTTATGTCCATGACCTAACACTCCACTCATTGATCCATCAAAATCTTCTTTACATTTTGATTTTGGTTTTAGCGCTCACATGAGATTCGTGCTTTGAGAAATTGGATCCAGCTCCATGATATAACCCTCCTCCCCATTTTGATTCATCAGAACCTCCTCCACGATCCAAGTTCTTGGATGCATATCCATACTCTATGGCCTTAGATTCTCCTTTGAGCTTCAAGGTCACTCTTTGTTCTGAGCTCTTGAGTCCATATCCACACTTTGTTCTTGTATCATGCTCCAAATAAATTGCTCTTCATTAAATATTGATTTTTATTCTATCCCCTTATAGTTCCCTTTGT
Organism: Wollemia nobilis; assembly: GCA_028583015.1. Taxonomy (NCBI): domain Eukaryota; kingdom Viridiplantae; phylum Streptophyta; class Pinopsida; order Araucariales; family Araucariaceae; genus Wollemia; species Wollemia nobilis. The sequence continues at coordinate 61,743 of JAQPPZ010016709.1, forward strand.
TTCTCCATTTTTATGCCTTGTAGCTTGGACCCCTTATCATCTTTCTAGCACCTCCACTAAGCTATTCACCACCTCTCATCGATTTGTCCCTACTACATTCCTACCCCTTGTTTCCAAACTTACCCATAATTGCTCTGTCAATGGAATCAATGTCCCTTCATGGCTATTATTTTCCATACTACTTAGTCGATACACTTTTCTTCTTGTCCTTTGTCCACCTCCGCTTTCAATTTGACCACTTGTAATCGCAATTTTGTGAATTTCTCTTCCAACATTCCCATTTGTTGTTGTGTGGTCTCATGGTTTAGTTGCACATTTCTTACCACCTCTATTATCTCTATTTGCTCTACCTCCATTGTTTCCATTCACTTCTCATCCCTCTTTGCTTTGATTGTGACTCCTCTTCTAATCCTATTATTATTGCTCTTATTTTACCCCTACTCTTTAGTCATCATCATTTACTCGACTATATTTTTATATGGTGGGCTATTCGTTGATGTTTGCAACACCTCCCTTGGTGGCTCTCATGACCCCATTGCATCCACATACAACAAGACATTAACCCTTGGTACATTAGTACTATTTTTTCATCACTCTGATGATATTGTTCACACATAGACTATCGACCATGTTAAGTAGTATGATAGGTCCATCATGCATCCATCACCTTCTTATCTTATTTTTAGTTGTATTAGAAACCACATGTGATGCCCTACCAACATCGAGTATATTTTGATTTTGGTCAAATATTTTAGGTAAAATAGGGCTACTACATTGTATGGTGTCGATAGAGACAATATGTATATCTCTTCACTCATCCCTTGAACGTTTTTCTTTTCATCCCCAAATAAAATTTCTAATCCTCAACTCAAATTAAATGACTCTCAAAAGTGTTCCTTCCTACCTTTAGGAAGCCTTGTAACCCTTGTTATTGCCTCTTGAGATACTAATTTCCACTCCCCAAACCGTTGTTCACCCATATTCTAGGTTTGCAGAAAATATCTCTACGATTCTCTTTGGATACCCCCTGAGCCTCTGGTAGAACTCAAGCCAACCCTCCTATTCAAAAATACTTTTCACCTCTGTGTATATTTCTGGTTTCCTTGTGTTTTTCTTTTCTAATATATGGGATTTCTTTCCCCTGGTTTTTGATATCGACCCTTCTCGAGTGTTTTCACTTTTGCTTTTCATTTTTTAGAATCCTACACTCTAATTTCTTGTTCCTCTGATCATCATTTCTTGCTTTATTTCTTGCATTCCCATTTGGTATTTAATTTTCCTTCCCATCTCTCTCTTACCTTTTAGATTATTTGATAGTTGATCCTTTCCTCACAATTTGTACCCCACTAACGATGTTTTTTTACCTGCTTGTAATATCAATCATTCATTTTTATCTTTAATTATCTCTCTCTTTAATTAGTTATCTTATCGTTTTCATTTTTGCCTTTTCTTCTCTCCCCTCCTTTTGTTGATATTTTTTGCTTTTTGGTTGGTTTCTCGGGTCTCACATCTTTCCCTGTGTTATTTATAATTTCCACTCTTCTCTTTACCTCTAACTAATTTATTTTTCTTTTCCACACATTTTTTTTAATTATTTTATTTTAACCTCCTCTTGATATAATTGTTTATTCTTTTTCCCATCAATATTTTACTTCTTTTTAATTCCCCTTATTTTTTTAATTATTTTATTTTAACCTCCTCTTGATATAATAATGATCCCTTTTTTATATATTTAATCCTAACATCATTCATATTACCATTTTTTATTATTATCACAACCATAAATTTATTTTCATAGTGTTTTCCATTCATGTCAAAAACTAACACACTTATCTTTTATATTTTGTCTCAAATAATTTTTTATATTTATTTCCCACAACAATTCACATCCATATCTCATTACAATCCTAATAATTTCATTTTACCTCATACCAACCAACTATCCTTGATCCATTAACTAAAATCATAAGGATCTTTGTAGCCCACTTTATTTCTTTCCATAAATCCTTCCACGCCCACATAGTAATAAAATTTGAAGAGCACAAGCTTATACTTCGAGGGGGGTGAACAATATAAGATAAAACTTTTATCTTTTCTTTCCAAAGTAATAACTTCAAGTAATCACAATGTAATAATGAAACATTGCATGAATCACCACACACATAAGAGACAAATATTTTACGTGGAAACACCCTCTCGAAAGAAAACCATGACAAAATATTTTTTATAAATTTCTTCAATAGATTTCGTGGGTACCAACCCATAGGAGACACCAATTCCCTATTACAAGTTTGTGGACACCAATCTACAAGAGACACCAATCCCCTATATAAGGTTGTGGACAACAATCCATAGAAGACACCAATCCTCTTGCTCTAGTTTGTGGACACCAATCCATAGGAGACACCAATCCTCTTGCTCAAATTTGTGGAAACCAATTCATAGGAGACACCAATCCCCTTGCTCAATTTCATGGACACCAATCCATAGGAGACACCAATCCCCTTGCTCAAGTTTGTGGACACCAATCCATCGGAGACACCAATCCCCTTGCTCAAGCACCTGCTCAATTCTGCTCCAAAACTTGCTTATAAAACTTGCTCAAATCTGCTCCAAAACTTGCTCACAAACACTACTCAAATATGCTTCAAAACCTGCTTATAAAACCTGCTCAAATTTGCTTCACAACATGCTTATAAAAGTTGCTCAAATCTACTCCAAAATCCTACTCACAAATACTTGTCAAATTTGCTTCAAAATTTACTTGCCAAAGTTGCTCAAATCTGCCTCTGTTGATGAAACAGCAACCACCTGTTGCTTCTTGTTGTGCCAAGAGAAAATACCGGATCCAAGATGAAAAATATATCCTGAAGTTGACTTGCGATCATCATATGACCCGGCATAGTCGGAGTCCGTGTATCCTTGCAAGAATAATTTGTTGTTCTTCTTGTATTCTAGGCCATATTCCATAGTACCACGGACATAGTGAAGAACATGTTTTGTTGCTTTCCAATGAGTAGTCTTAGGCTCCTGCATGAACCTCAAAAGATAGTTGACAGCAAATACGATATCTGGCCTAGTATTAGTCAGATATATGAGACTCCAAATCAGTTGACGATAGAGAGTAGCATCTACCAGAGGTGAATCATCATATCACGATAACTGAAGTCCTGATTCCATCAGAGTTGCCATTGGCTTACAATCAGTCATGTGATATTTTTCTAACAATTTCTTGGCATACTTTGACTGAGACACTTTGATGTAGTGCTCCTTCTGGCTCACTTCCAGACCAAGAAAATAATGGAGAAGTTCAAGATCTATCATTTCAAAATCTTTACACAAGTCATTTTTGACAGTAGAGATCATAATTTTTGAACTCCCTGTAATAGAGGTTTACATCTGATGGACATATCTTAAATCCATGCTACAGGAGGTGATTATCCATTTTTATATACCAAGCTCGAGGAGCTTGTTTCAAGCCATATAAGGATTTGACCAATTTGCACACTTTTTGTTTTTGGCCTTCCTGTACAAATCCTTTAGGTTGAGTCATGTATACTTCTTCTTGGAGATCACCATTTAGAAAAGCACTCTTGACATCCATTTGGTGAATTTTCCACCCATATTGTGCTGCCATAGCACAAATGACTCGAATTATGGTCATCCAAGTAGTATGTGCAAAATTTTCCTCATAGTCAATGCCTTCCTTTTGAGCATAGCCCTTTGCAACAAGAAGGGCCTTATGCTTATCAATTGTTCCATCTACCTTGTACTTGACTTTGTACACCCATTTGTAGCCAATGGGCTTCTTTCCTTGTGGCAGATCGACAAGCTCCCAAGTTTTGTTCTTTTTCAGAGACTTGTACTCAACATCCATAGCATCCTTCCATTGTGGCTTGCTAAGAGCATCTTGTACAGAAGTAGGTTCATGTTCACTCATTGAAGACAAAAACACCCTGTCATCATCTATATCCATATCCTATGTTTCCTTATGTGGAGTTACAGAAAGTTCCTCAAAATATTGACAAATATCATCAACCTCACTAGTCTCTACGGTTGCTCTTTTCCTTTGAGCCATACTACGAGTACGAGGTCTATCCAAAGTCAAATCTGGTGGAGTGGATAACTTGGCATCCCAGATTGTGCTTGTATACCATTTTGGATTCTTCATTTTTGGTGTTGAAGAAGATGTGGAAGGACCTCCTGTCTGTGTTGACAAAGGGAACTTCTCTTCCTTAGATTCCACAAGATCTAGGTATACTTTAGATGTGTTTTGTGATGTGAAAGCTTCATCAAAAACAACATCTCTACTGATATGAATTTTCTTGGTCAAAGGATCTATCAAACGATAACCTTTAGAGTGCTCATCATAGCCAAGAAAAATGCATCTCAATGTCTTCTCATCTAGCTTCTTCCTTTTCTCTTTCGGTATGTGCATGAAAGCTTGACATCTGAAAATAGGAAGATGAGATATGGAGGGTTTACGACCACTCCATGCTTCCTGTGGAGTTATTCCTTTTAGGGCCTTTTTGGGTGCCCTATTCAATAGATATACTAAAGTGGTGACAGCTTCTGCCCAATATTGTTGCCCAAGAGTAGCTCTTGTGAGCATACAACGAACCATTTCCATAATAGAACGGTTCCTCCTCTCAGCAACTCCATTTTGCTGAGGAGTGTAAGCAGTAGTTAACTGTCTTGAGATCCCATGCTTAGTTAAGAATGCTAAAAATTCTTTAGAGGTAAACTCCCCCCCTCGATCTGAGCAAAGAGTTTTAATAGAAGTCCCTGACTCCTTCTCAACAGATTTCTTGAATTACTGGAAGAAATCAAAAGCCTCATATTTCAGTCAAAGAAATAAAACCCACATCTTTCTTGAGTAGTCATCTACAAATAACTGAAAATACCTCTTCCTCCCACAACTGTTGGGTGTGAAAGGACCACACAGATCGGTGTGAATCAACTCCAAAGGTTTCTGCACTCTTGTTGAGCTCTTCTCAAAAGGTACTCGATGCTGCTTTCCTGCCAAGCAGTCAGAGCACATTGGCAATGTGGAAGAAAGGGAAGGAAGACCCTTTACCATCTCATACTTACCAAGCTCAAGTAAGTAGCCGGAACTAAGATGCCCATATCTCTTGTGCCATAGGGAAGTTGCCTCCTTGGTAGAGACTATCATGGCAACATGGGGAGTAGAGATAGCATCTAGGGCAAATAAGCCATGCTTATATGAAGTTGTTGCAATATTCTTACCCTGCCTGGTAATAGAACAACACTTCTTGCCATTCTCAACACGAAAGTTGACAACCATATCTTTATCCAAGATTTGTGTGACTAACAAAAAATTGTTAGCCAATCCTGGAACATAGAGGACTTTGTCAATCTGACACTTGCCATCAGGAAGAGTGACTGAAACTGTACCCTCTCCCTAAACCTTGTAGGTTTTGTCATCAACAATAGTGACACGTCTGCCCTCTTTGGCCACAAATGATTCAAACCATGATCTGCCGCCAGTCATATGCTTACTAGCACTAGAATCGACATACCATATAGGATCCTTCTCCTTGGAGGTTGTGGTAGTCATGAGCACCTTGTGTGCCCATTCAAAATCCGAGTTAGATTCTTCAATAGCAACATTCACCTTGGGTTGCTTGTTCTTGTTTTGTGGTTTGTTCTGACCTTTTTGCTTATTCTTATGCCAACACCTGTTGGTTTCATGGTTGTCTTTATCACAAATTTTGCAATACCTCTTCTTTTGTTGAGGTTGTTTCCCTTTTCCTTTTGAATCCTATTGAGAATTGCCTCCTTTCTTAAAATTACCTTTCTTCTTAGAACCCTGTCGGTTGGAGTATAGGGCTATATTAGAAGAATCATCCCTGTGAAGTTGGCGTGCCTCCTATTGTTGAAGCAAATTGACCATCTCAATAAAGGTAATTTATTGTTGTGACACCTGAATTGAGGTGATAAACGTATCAAAGGAATCAGGCAAAGCTCTCATCACTATTGAAGTGAGAAGCTTGTCGTCCACTGTATCTCCCAAAGAATTCAATTTACCTTTCAATTCAAAAACTCTACAAAGAAAGAGTTCAACTGTCTCACCCTGTCTCAAACTCAGATTGTGAAGTTGTTTTTGAAGATGAAGAATGGTGGAATCATTCTTTCCCTCATGAATGGTTTGAAGGGCATCCCATGCCTCTTTACCACTCGCTTTGTCAGTGATATGAGGTTGAACTTCATCTGAAATAGAAAACAAAATGAACACTTTTGCTCGATTGTCTTTATTATTAAATGTTATTTGATCAGCAGTAAGAGTTATGGATCCAGCTGCTGGTGAAGGTCTTGTTGTTGCTCCAGAAACAACATCCCATAAATCTTCCATGATGAGGACTGCCTTCATTTTGTTTTTCCATGGTGTATAATTAGGACCTTTCAATAACTGATGAGCATCAGTCATTAACTTTGCAGCAAAAGCCATAGTGAAGGTTCCTTATATCACCAATTGGTCACCCTTTCTATATACCTTAATGCCAGGCCGCTATACCATACAAAATACCTACCCTTACGTGAGGGAGACTATAGGTATTTTGAAAAATAAAAAAAAATTACCCGCCCTCACGTGAGGGAGACTATAGGTAATTTCTAAAGATCATATGATACGTGGTACTTAGGCGGTACTGAAAGGGAATCGACTTGTTGATGGCACCTACCATAGAAAGTCATCGATCCTCATGCATGGGGTGTAACTTCCCCTAAACACTGTGGATGTCAGAACTCTCGTCAAGATTTACGCCTAAACACAAGAACGATTAGGGTAGTGGATGGAGTAAAAAAATAGCAAAATGGTAAACTTGTCTCTCCCCGACGATTTATAGAGAACAAGCTTAGACATTGTTTTGGTAGCTATATTAGACAACGGATACAGTAGCACAATCACGACAGCTTTACCTGTAAGTGTTGGTCAGAGGTATCACAAATACCAAATGCTGCAGTGCAATAAATTGCACGGATGTGTTTTAATTATTTCGGGGACTTAGGGAGTGAATTTGATTTTAACTTTTAATGATGTAGTGCAAAGTAAGAAAAAATGCAACATACAACATAAAAGTGCCCACAGAAAGAGACCACGAGGTGTCGGGCACTGCCAAAAATGCACCTTTACAATAATGCCAAAAAATTGCCTTTTCAGAAAAAATTACTCATCATCCCCCTTTTTTCAAGTTTTGAAAAAAAATTGGTGTTTTTAAAAAAAAAAAAAAAGAAAATCCCCCCTCTTTTAAATTCCAATGTTTTAAAAATAATAATTAAAGTTTAATTAAATAAATAATTTTTTTTTAATTTTCAAAAAGAAAAAAATTCCTTTTTGTAAAAAAAATCTAAAAAAACATTTAATTAAACTAAAAATATTTTAAATAAACATTAAAAAAAAAAAAAAAATTATTTACCTGGGGGGCTTCTGTCGAAGGGGTTTGAACCCCTGACCTCATGGTTGCTAAGGCTCGGTTACTAACCAACTGAGCTATTGCCTCGGCTGAGAAATAAGGGGTTAAACCATTTATTTAAAGCTACCCGAGGTAGGCTCTTCCTTAGAAGTGGCACCACTCTGGTGGCACCGCTCGGGTGGTGCTCCTGGTGCTGGCCCTACTGTGTCAACAACACCTCCTTTGTAGCAGCAATTGGAATGTTGCTCATCACCTGGAGGCCACTCCTCCTTGGCAAAAATAGATCTGCTCAATCACTTCGTTGGTGGCTCCTCCTCGAACCTCCTTTGTAACTCCACTTGCAAGCTACTGTGACGGCCTATGAGGACAAGTGGGAGCTTGTATGGCCAATCTGAGGGCTAAGAGGAAATTTTATTTTGGCCAAATTCACTGTAATGGCCTGCTATGTTGATCCAATGCCTCAAATTTTTGATCCAACGTCTCAGGAGGTAACAAAAATTTGGTCTTCGTGCACAGATGCAACATCGGGTTTCGCCTAGTTTTGAAAGTTTTTTTTAATATATATATATCCAACACTCGTGGGAACGAAGAGACTAATGAGGTTTAAAATTAGAAAACCTCACTAGGCCTTATGTATCCTCTCGGGGAGACATTGTCCGAGAGGGCGGTGGGGCCTCCTTGCTCACGAGAGGGCCATGCTATTGTGCGTTGTTATACCATCATAGTCACACCGCGTCCTTCTGAGCCAATGGTTGCCCTGAGTCTGTCGAGCAATTTTTGGTCCGTCGAGTCACCGGTCCAGTCAAGTCTGAGTCGCATCGGTGTCCCAAGTCCAGTGGTAGATTGCCACGTGTCGTCCAGGTCAGGGTAGCGTCAAACTTCTCACAAACCTACCATGGCTCTAATACCATGAAGAACGAACAACTATTGATTAATATCGATCATTGTAATATATAGAACAATTAGGACTCAAATTAGCCCGTATTCATAGGATCTAAATAACAATTTAGTCCTCATAATATATAGGCTAATGTTAAGTTCTAAAAAATAGTAAACCTAATATACACTAACAATGTTTGTTAGCGTAACTAACCTAGGTAGTTAACTAACTACCCTAATAACTTATAATAAGGTAATAATATGGAATTACTATAGTAATTCTATCATGAACATGGCTATTTTTTGCATAACTTAGCCCATGTAGATTCTTCTCTTTGTTTAACTTTCAATAATATTCATAAGAAAGAGTATCCACTCAAGAATCCTACTTATAATGAAGATGAGGAGGAAACCCAAACTCCTCATACTAACAATATTCTTAATAGAATAACATTTACCTCAATAAATAACCTATGTGAGTTTTTGAAGATGAACCATTGTCTTCAAGGATATCATTCAAGATGAGGATCATGACCATGGCCTATCCCAAGAGAAAACCTAGCAATAAACATCCACGAGTGCTACAATTAACCCTTGAGAGAGACCCCATGATGATATCTTGTTTCCTGAAGACAATCATCTTGTATTCCATCCTAGCTCTTTTTGATTGCATATTTTGGCAACTCTACCACATGTCTCTAAACTTATCCAAAATATTCCTCCTTTTATCCCACCAGTCACATCTAATAATCTATTTTATCCAATGAATAAAACATATTTTCTCTTCCCCTAATAGTCTCAATCCCTCAGGCCCCCTAAGCTATCCATATTTTTCTCAACTTTTTTAAATGCTCCTCCTCTGGAGTCATACCCATCTAATCTTAGAATCAAGGCCAAACTAGAGCAGATAAATATATAACTTGCTACCATCCAAGTAACTTCTCTGATCCAATAATATTTATTTAACAAGTTTTCCAATAAGCCTCTAGATCCATCCATTACAAGTTAGCCTTACCCTAAAAATATTGAGGTACCTCAATTTCAAATGTACAAAGGATTATATGATCCTATCAATATCTTTGATGTTTAAAGGTTGCATGTTTCATTGTTACCCATGATGAATCTATCTTAATGTGAATGGTCCCCACTAGTCTTGGCAATATAGCCCAAGAATGGTATATTTCCTTACCTAATCACTCTATAAAGAGATTTCAACAATTAGCAAAACTATTTATCTAGTATTTTGTTATCTATATCAAAGAGTGTGTCTCTATTAATGACCTTTATTAGATGAAGCAAGCCAAAGATGATCCTTTCATAGAGTTTCTAACCTGGTGACGAACCCTTGTAGGTGAGCTTTAATATATTACTCCATATAAGAAATTTATTAAAGCCTTTATAGATAGTTTGCATGAAAAATTGGCCTACCACATAGAAACTATGCCCATTTCCACTTTTGAGGTTGCAGTAGATCTTGCTAGGCAAGTTAAAATTGTTCCTATTCATAGACATCAACTAAACTCTAGAAAGAAAAAGATAAGCCCAAGAACCAATATAAGAATCATCATATTGTGGGTGACAAAATTACTAATGCTTGTCATATGAATAATGTAAATGTAGCTGCTCTTACAAACCAAAAGATCGCCTTAGCTAAACAATCAAAGTCTAATAGAAATTTCACTAGGTTAGCCATGCTTCAGTCTGCTATTCTTGATCAACTCCTTGATGCTAAAATAATCAACCTTCCACAACCAAAATAGATTGATCTATAACAAGGTATGCCTAACTTGTACAATATAGATGAATGCTATGACTTCCATCGAGTGGTGGATCATAAGACCGATAAGTACAATATCGTACATAACCTCATCCAAAACCTGATTGACAAAGGTCAAATTGTTGTCAATGAGTCCATTATTCAACCATAGCCCTCCGTAGAAAACACGATCTTGGTCCTCTTCACATAAAATGAGTACTAGGAAATACCCATTGGGATAGAGTGTAATATAAAATTATCCTTTAGTTTATCAATTCCTAGATGCCCAGTCCATAAAAACTAATAATTGAGGTCTAAAATCCATGAGTTTGTAGATCAAACCTTTCCTTTCCATATCCTTCATGCTTATTTGAGAATGTGCCTTTTTTTAGTTAAACTATAAAAAAACCAAGTTATTCTTTCCTATACATAAAGTTATGACAATACTAATAATAACTTCTCTGAGTTATTCTTTTCTATTTTTATAAGTTATGATAATACTAATTATTATTTATTTTTAATTTTATTTTTTTTTAACCAAATTATTTTTTTCTATACTTAAAATAATAAAAATATTAATAATAACTTCTATAAGTTTTTTTTTTTCGTTTTTTTGAAATACTACCCTAGTTTTTGTCACGGAAGACCTAGATCACTTTCGTGAGGTGATTCGTGCAACTCCCCAATCTGAAAACGTGGGAAACCAAAAAAAAAATTCTAACTCCCAAAAAGAGACCGAGGAGATAATAAATATGATCCAATTAATATAGTATATAAAATTTTTGCAATGTGTTTAAATTATTATTTTTTATATATTTAAAACATTTTTTATTTTTTAATATTAATAATAATTTTAAAAAAAAAATTATTTAAAAAATTATTTTTTTATTTTAATTTTTTTTTCAAGTTTTCTTTTTTAAATATGATTCAATTAATATATAAAATTATTATAATATGTTTAAATTATTATTTTTTATATTTAAAACATTTTTTTATTTTTATTTTTTTTAATACTAATGTTTTAAATTATTATTTTCTATAATTAAAATTATGACAATATTAATAATAACTTCTCTCAGTTATCCTTTTCTATACTTGAAAAAATTATGACAATACTAATACTATTCTCTAAGTTTTTTTCTTTTTTTTTTTTTTTTGTGGTAAGAAAACCAAATTATTATTTTCTATACTTAAAATAAATTATGATAATATGTTTAAATTATGATAATATAATATATAAAATTATGATAATATGTTTAAATTATTATTTTTTATATTTAAAACATTTTTTATTTTTATTTTTTAATACTAATAATAATGTTTTTAATTATTCTTTTTATATTTAAAATATTATTATTTTTATTTATTTTAATTTCAATATTTCATAACATTTGTTTTTTCTAAAATTAAACATTAATTTTTCTAATATTAGCTTTCGACAACAACAAACCCTAACCCTGATTCTTGATCTCTGATTTGTATACTTAAGCAAGCTTGGAGTGTGAGTTGGAAAACAGCAAACCCTGATTATTGATCTGTGATTTGTGTACTAAACCTTAAGCTTTGGAGTGTGAGTTGGAAAAAAGGCCGGGAATTCAAAAATGGGGCGTACCTTGACAGTGGGTGTTGCGGCGAAGGTTCTCTTGGTATTTGCGTTGAGATGGGACGCAGCGTGTGCACGAGAGATGAATATCCCAAACGAAAACGAAAACGAAAGCAAACAGTATGCAGTATGCAATGCTCTCCCTACATTGGGTGCCACGCTGTCATGGACATATACACCAGATGATGGGTCGGTAGACATAGCATTCAGGGCCGCTCCTCCTGCTTCTTCTGGATGGGTGGGTTGGGGAATAAACCCAACTGGTACAGGGATGATTGGCACTCAGGCTTTGATTGCTTTCAGGCTCAGTAGTGGCTCAACTATAGTTAATACTTACGATGTTAGCTCATATACTTCTGCTTTGAATCCCTCTAGTATTAGTATCACTGTGACAAACAAGAGGGCTACATACGAGAATGGTGAGATAACAATATTTGCGACGTTGTTGCTGCCTTCCAATAAAACCACCGTCAATCATGTGTGGCAAGTGGGGAGTGCAGTGACCAACATGAGCCCTCAGATACACGCCTTCAATAATGATAATACGCAGAGTTTAGGGACAGTAGACCTCCAACTAGGAACCAGCACTGGCACATCTGGCGTTCCTCACCAGACTCTCAGAAATGTAAGTATTAGTTATGCTGAACATAAATATTAGTTATGCTTATGCATGGGCCTTATCAACAACATCATCAGATGTTTGGGTATTTTTATGATCCAATATTACCCACCGTATTTTACACAATTAATTAATTTTGTATTTTAGACATATTAATTAATTTTGCCAACTGAAATGAAATTCAGTGCTTGCTCTGTCTGAATGGATGATTCAGTAGAAGTGGAACGGAATTCCAACATAGGTCTATGAAAACTTTTGCTTAATTATCTGAATGCTTTACTGAATGCGTATGACACTTGTTATTATCTTTGCAGTCAGCAAAAATTGAGCCAAAACAATTTTGATGTGAATTTTAATCTTCTGTTGTATATATGTTTTCCTCTTGCTGTTGCTGTTCTAGTCAATGGTTATCATTTACCTGGAATCTGCCCTTTTCATTAATCTCAATGACTCAAAACGGACCAAAGGACTCAGAATGCAGGTGTATTTGACCAAATGCAATAGATATTCATTATGCTTGTAGTTGTCAGTGGCTTGGACCGTAGAGGTCATTCCTTATTTCATATATAGAAAAGAACACCTTTCAAGTGCATTATGAGTTGTCTCTAACCAATTGTTTGGATTGTGAATCCACAGGCACGGGGTGTTAAATATTGTTAGCTGGGGCATAATGATGCCTATTGGAGCCATGACTGCTCGATATGCCAAGACATTTGAATTCGTTACACTTATTGAGAGTATTTATTGTTCATACCCATATCGTTTTTCCCCTTGTTCTTTTTTTTATAAAAAACAAATCATTAAGAAACTATCAAAATTATCGAAAAAAACTGGAATTTAACATTTTTCATTGGAAATTCTTTGGCTTTTGTTCTATCTATACTATAAAATTTGAACTTTCTTCAATAATTGACAAATATATATAGAGATATATAAAATATATTACTTAATTTCATAGATTAGATCATTGGTCCTCCACTAAGAATTTCCAAGCTACAGAGGCTTGCGAGTGCAGAAGCAAGAAAGTAGTTTTTTCTCCATTTTCGTGACACAGAATTTAAGAACAGTCCACCAGGTATACAATTTTGATTACCTTTTGTGGTTTGAATCTTCATCAAATGCGAGTTGTTAGACATGGATTTTTGATGTTCTTTTTTATTCGTTATATTTGTCATATTATTTTAGAAGAACTTAAATTTAAAATTATTTATTGGTTTGTAGGAGTTGAATGAAGCTGAAAGTGCAAGGAATAGAAGACCGTTGAAAAGGAGTGTTTCGTTTTAACTTGTAAATTAACTTCGGTTCTAATCAAAGGGTTAAACAAGTGGTTTTTAATAAACGAGGGTGATGTGTCGGTCAATCCTCACATAGCGTATAATAAAATTATCCAAAAAAAAAAAGTATATTAAAAAAAAGTATTAGTTATTTTAAGATATTTAATTTTAGAAAGTTTATGGTAAAAGTAGATATTTGAATTTTAGAATATGGTTAGAATGTAGATATTTGAATTTTAGAAAATATGGTTAGAAGATAATACATGGGGTAAAAAATCTTTATAAGAGTGGTTTGAACTTGCTTTTTACCTTGGAGATATGAACCAATACTTAAGTCTTAAAAAATAGTTGATTGCTAAAGTAGAGGCTCTTGAGGATATAGCTAAATATTGTGCTAAGCAAGTGCAACTATGATCCAAAAAATATTATGAAGGCCCACCTTACCAAAATGAATAAAAAACCTCCTACTTTTGAGCATAATTCAAGGTCAAAGTGTAGACACCAAAACAGCACCAATCTGATTATGTGACTGCAAACACTGATCGCATTGACACACACAGCCCCAAGGGCAGCCCCTAGAGGTCAAACAGTGGTCCTAACCACTCTCACAATAGTTTTGGAAGGTCAGAGATCAATTTGGCACCTTCAGGAACTTTGCTCAGTATCCGTCCCACCCTGGGATGAATTCAAACTGGGATTCGCCCCACCCAGGGATGAATTCTGAATTCGCTCCAGGGTGGGGCGAATTGCAGGTTTGACGGGCAAAAAGTCAAATCTTGACAAATGGCAGCTCAGATCCGCCACCCAATGCTTCCTTCATCGCATGGGAGTATGGGTGAGCGTTTTCAAGCGTTAGAGGCATCTGCAAGGTCAGTCATGAAGTCCCAATTCAGGGAGGAATCTCCTTCCCCTGGGAAGGCATGATTGCCATGTGGCGCCTCTGCATGCCCATTTCAAGAGACCTCCAGGTCTATAAATTGGTGAGTTTCCTCACCCCAAGAAAGAAGAGAAGTAGCATTTTAGAGCAACGAAGTGCTGTCATTTTATTTACACACCTCACACCTTTTGGATTTGCACCTTTCACATCCTTGATCTCCTTTAGAAGGGAGGTCATTGGGTGACTATTGGGAGGACGAATCTCGATCCCAAAACCCAAAATTTGGTCATGATATCCCACAAAATTTTTTGACAATACCACACAAGAGGTTTTGGACCCATCCCAAGTGGATTGGTGCCGAAATCAAGCCTCCAACGGTGGGCGGCCTGCCCCATGGGCGCCCCCTCCCCACACTACCACAGTCCTAATCGCCCCCTTTCGGAGTGATGGGAATTCCATGGTAGATTTGCTTTCTTTCATTTGTGCATTCAATTCTATGATGTTTAGATAGGTTGCCATTTGAATTTCGTCTCGTTTTAAACAATTTTGACCATATTTCTATCTTTGCTCGCTTTTACTAACCTACAGGTAGCATCATCAAATTCCCATTGATGGAGGCTAAATTGGGAAAATATGACCATCTGGGTCTTCCCAAAATGCCCCCAATTAGCTAACCCCAAGTTTTCAGGTCTTTTGGAGCTTCCGAGGTAGGACATTGGGACAGTACCTATTCGGCATTTTGTTGTAGGTGAATTCGTCCCACCCCAAAACGAATTCAAATCGGTGAGGAATTTTTTGACTGTTCTTTTTGCAGAGCCTTCCTGGTGATGTCTTGATGCCCCTATCAAATTTTCATAGCATTTGGACTTGTTTTAGTCATAGTTTAATTCATTTTTCTCATTCACTTATCGTAGGCTTGGGGATTGCATGCTTTGTTTCATCCGTAGGTGCTACTGATCATTTCTTGTTCTTTTGAACGTAGGGTTTGGATGTCGGAGGAGTAGCGAGGAGTCCAGAATCATCAACGCAAGTGGCGGTGATGTTTGGTCCACCCATTTTACATGTGGGCACGCGAAAGAAGGAAAGGCGCCCATGGATGTAACTAGAACGAATGCTTAAATGCTCCTAGCCCTTGGAAGGGGAGGATGCGCATTGTAACCGAGTTTGGAACATATCAATAAAAAGGGCTGTCTTCTTTAATTCACATTTGTTCTAGTTCGATTCGATCATGCTTTTCCCTCTTTTCATGCACTTTCAAGTTTTTAGGATTTAGCGCTAAGTTCGGTTTCTTTGTTTGCATATCGCATGTTAGCTTTCCCATTTTTGCTTTCGTATCCTCATGCTTTCAGTGGCGATCATGGTGGGACCTTGTCCTCTATTTTTAAGATCAGAGATCTGATCCAAATTTGGTTGTTTTTGCTTGCAGGTACCGCGTTTCATATGCTGACTGATGTTCGTTCCAGCAAAGGGCGAATATAGAGCTGTAATTTGTCTCACCCAGGGACGAATGGGAATTCATCCCACCTTATGATGAATACAGTCCTATAATTCATTCCACCCCGAGATGAATTCTAGCCTATGAAGTTTTCGGGCAGAAACTCAGAACCGACAGATTCGGGCAGAGAAGAGGTAAGAATTCTGCACTTTTCCTATCATTTTTTGTCTTCAATTTTTTTTTTTTCTAGTTCCTTCTGCGTGCATAGAAAAAGTCTTGCTGCATGTTTACTTTGTTTAATGCAAAATAAAAATAACCCCACACACCACGTGGAAAATCAAACACCAAGGAGCTGGTCGTAAAACCCTAGCCCTTGATCAAGACCAACGGTGGATTTCATCACCACCTTGGCTTGAATTTTGCATTCATAAACCCCGATCGCTACTGTTGCTAGACGTAAATCCTGACGAAAGCTGACCGAGTGTAGCTGGGGTGATTCCCAATGCACGAGGATAAGTCTTCTATGGTAGGTGTCATAAACAGAGTGATTCCCCTTTCGTACCGCCTATGTTCCACGTACCATCTGCTCTCACGTACCTATAGTTTCCCTCACGTAAGGGCGGGTATATAGAGAGGTTGGTATATCGGCCTGGCAATGGTATATCGAAGGGGCGACCAATTTTGGGAGTCATAAGAGCCCTCACTTTGCATTTAAACGTTCTTTACAAAAACCTTCAAAAACAAAAGAAAAACAACAACAAAACACACTAAACCAGGTTTAGGACACACTCTCAATATTTAAACGAGATAATCACTATTTGCGTATGTGTGTGCTCTTTTCTGTTTAGTGTAGCATAAAAAATCATAAAAGAGATAAAAATCCATTTAGCTTGTAGCACAGCAACACCATGGTGTACACCCGTAGCCAAGCCCAATCAAGGGCAGAAGCTACGAAAAGTGTACAAGGGGGCACAAGTCACCTCCGCTATAGCCCTAAGGACTTGGTCATACCGCCTTGGCGGCCTGACCCACAAGAGAGTCCACGTCATTCCATGTCAAGGTGGAATTATAGGGACACCCCTCTGGGGGACACGCCCGTTCATCACAGCCCCTTTCAGGAAGAATCCTTACACGTGGCACTCAACATAGACAGGAAAGCTCCCTTAGAAGCTCGATATGAGTGGCCACCATGCGATGAAGTGCTAGAGTGGCATAGTGTCCAGGAGGAGAGGCCACATGACTATGGCATCCCTCCTTTGCCCCCCATCACTGTTAGAACCAATAGACAAACCCCAGAGTGCAGGGCTCTCCAAACAGGGTGAGCTAACTCCGCCCACCCCTTTCACACATACGAAAGGGAGTACGAGGAAGACCACCACATTCCTCGAGAGCAATGTATAGCATGGGAGCCATGCACTTTTGCACCCGCTATGTACCATGGTCACCCATTGAGGCCAGAGCCTCGGGTAAATGCCGCCAACCTCGACAGAGGGAAGCGACCCATTGAGATCTCGGATCATTGTGATCGAGGTAAATGCATAGGAGAGGCATCCAGGCCTCCTAGGCTCAAGATGGTGGACCAAATTGACCTGGAAGTCGCCAGACATGCCGCCCACCAAGCCCAGATCACGCGGCTTGAGCAAGATCAACAGCAGCTAGAGCATCTATATCACCTTAGCAAGGAACACATTCAATGCCAAACAGATGAGCTGCTCCATAACCCTACCTAAGAGGGTTCCAACCCCTCGCACCCAAAGAGCAGAACCATATGAGAGGCATAATCCCTTGGTGCGAGATAGGTCTCCGTGACCTCATCAAGTTTTGCCTCTGAGACCCCCTAGACCTGAGAGGGAGGCCACTCCCCGAAACAACGATGGGTACCCTCCACGGGGACCCACCCAGGGTCATAGGTCTCACCTAGAGACTCCTCAAGAAGTTTACGAGGAGTATGAACAAGAAGCAGAGTGGGCCGAAATGCCCTACCAAGGTGGAGGGGTTGCTATCCGACCACCCCCCCATAGGCCTCAAGTCTCCCACAACCCACAACAGGAGCAAACTAAAGAGGAAGAGATTAAATCTTTCGATGCATACAAAGCATTGTTAGAGCATTTGGAGTCTATGGAAACCAAAGCTTATGGGCCCCAAAAGCCCACGTTACGCCAACTCCGTAGTCATCCTGTGCATCCGTCAGTGCCTGCACCCCCTTACCCCGAACACTTTAAGCTACCTCAATTGGCAATCTTTAAGGGTGAAGAGGATGCCCAAGAGCATGTGACCAGATTCTTGAGCCAATGTTTTGGCATTCAGGACAATGATGCATTGTTGCTAAGGACATTTATAACCACATTCATGGGCCCTGCCTCGGATTGGTTCACTCAGTTGCCGAAGCACAACATCAATAACTTGGATCAGTTAGTGGATGCGTTCCTTGAACGCTTCACCTTCAACACCAAGAAGAAGGTGTCACTAAGTGACCTGGCCAGCCTCAGGAAGTATGAGGAAGAGACCATGGCGGCCTACGAGAATCGGTGGAGGACTTTGCTTTCCAAGCTACCCTACCTCCCTCCTATGTCCGACCTTACACAAATGTTCTCACGAAGTTGTTTGAGATCGATCTCTATGCTATTGCAGCTGCAGCAATATGCCACCTTAGAGGAAGCTCTGGCGCAAGCCAAAATTATCGAAGAGATCAAGATACAGGATGGCGAGATTGCCAAACCTAAGAAGAAAGAATGGAACAAGAACACAAAAATAGGGACTATGCAACAAAAACCCGCTACGGTTAATCAAGTTGCTATAAATGTTCCTAAGCCTGCACAAGAAATACAACCTCAAAAGGCTAACTATCAGGCAGTGCCTCCTAATAATTATGAAAGAGAAAACCAGAAGCAGGAGCAAAATTAGCAGCGTCACCCTAGGCGATAGTACACCCCTTATACGGAGTCTAGGGACTCCCTATTTGACCGCTTGTCAGTGGCAAACTTGATCAACCTCCCAGAGATTCAAACCATAGATCCTAACGCTCCCAAGCCTAAGGGATACCGGGAGGACTTGTATTGTAGGTTCCACAGGCGGAGGGGACATGACCTGAATGCATGTTGGAAGTTCAAAGGATTGATACAAGACTTGATTGACAATAAGACGTTGGCAGTGGACAACCCCGTAGCGCCAAACAACCAATAGATGGGAGTTTTCAAAGACCCCTTGCCTGCCCATGAGGCTCAGGCGAAACCCCTTCAAGTCAATGAGGTGCAACAGCATTGCCCCATGCAAGGGTATGTAGGAATGATAAGCATAGTGACTAGGAACAAGAGATACCCAGAAGTTGCCCCCGTGGCAGCCACAAGAGAGGTTCCATCGACGTCACAACCTCAACAACACCCTATGCAGTTACCTCCGCCTAGACCCATGGCCACGATTCGGACCAAACTCATGCAGAGTTTGAGGACCACGTCGGCTAGGCTCTCCATATACGAGCTTATACAACAATCAACGCCCCATCGGGAGGCTCTCATGGAGATTTTGAAAGCCATCGAGTTGCAGCCCCACGAAGATTAATTCTTTCAACAACTTCGTGGGACATGTCAAACGATGCACGGAGCCAGTCATCACCTTTCGAGAAGATGAAGTTAAATCAGTGTCTGATGACATGGCAGATCCACCCCTGCACGTTATCATGCGGGTCAATGGGATCCCGTATAAGAGGGTGTTGATAGACACTGGCTCGTCCAGTAACATCATTACCACAATAGCACTGAAACATCTAAAGTTGCTAGCCTCTCACATCATGGCTTCCACCTACACACTATGAGCATTCAATGATGCAATATGCTCGACAGTTGGCACAATTGTTCTACCCGTTCAGGTAGGACAAAAGATGATACCTACATTGTGCCATATTTTGGAAGGTGAGATGGCTTATAACATCTTGCTAGGGCGGCCATGGATCAGGGACATGAAGTGTGTCCCATCAATAGCTCATCAGTGTTTGAAGTATACATTTGAAGGGGAAGTACATGTAGTCCCGATGGACTTAGAACCCTTCAAATATTGCAATGCGATGCAGTTGATGCCGCAATCGACCCTCCCATCGATGCACTTGGATTTTTAGTTAAATCCATCTAGACAGGGTCCGATGCCGCAAGCACCACTGGTGATAAATCCATCAAAACCCCAGCCAGGTGCATCTTCATCGTCAGCTCCTTCACCACCAATGCCACCTATCATGGCTAAATAGAAGGACAAAGGGAAGCAAACCCTGGAAGAGGCTCAACCCCTAGAAGAGGTGCTGCCAATAGTATCAACCATCTCTACCGAAGAGATGCCTAGCACAATGGAAGTTGAGGCTCCTAGTTCACCCAACATGGAGTGGACTCAGGAAGAGCTTCCGTTCCCTCCCTCTCAATCGCCAACAATTACTATTGAAATGGCCAGTATGGGCCTAGGGGAGTATCTAGTGTGGAATGTTGTAGCAACGACCATGCTAGAGTCCATGCAAGACATGGGGAGACCTCGCCTCCCCATCGGTACAATTGTTCCCTTAGGCTACCCGCCAAACCAGACAAATTTTGTGTATGGGGGCCTTGATCATGGTACTGAGCCATGCATGCAAGAGGATGCAGATGAAGAGCCTTTTGCAGAAGATGTCAACTATCTGTCTAACCCGGAATTTGCTCTGAGATATCTGGGCCAATGCAATTGGCATGGATACGGGCTAGGAAGGTATGAGCAAGGAGTGCGTGTCCTTTGCCAACCAAGATACCAAATGCCTTATGACAAGTCGGGAGTAGGGTTCAACCACCCCCGCCCTTAGACATCTTGGTGGAAAACATGCAAGGCCTAGGGATAGGCAACAAGGGTGGATTGGCATCAGATCCTTATGCCAACCCAAACACAACATATACATTGGGAGATTACCTCCCATGGTCAACAACCACCCTTGTTAACCTCAATAACCCTTCTCCTTTGCTAGAGAGAGGTGAAAGTTCAGGGACTCACTTTCAAGGAAGGTATAAATAGTG
This sequence comes from Wollemia nobilis, assembly GCA_028583015.1. NCBI lineage: Eukaryota > Viridiplantae > Streptophyta > Pinopsida > Araucariales > Araucariaceae > Wollemia > Wollemia nobilis. The sequence continues at coordinate 82,640 of JAQPPZ010016709.1, forward strand.
TCAAGAGGGATCTTCGAAGGATGAATCAGAATGTGAACCAACGTCATATGATCCCTTCGAATCCGATAGTGATCACTCACAAGTGATCCCCATGAATGACCTTCAAGAGAGCCTCTTGACTATGTTCCCTCTAGAGGCTCCAAGCGAGCCAGTGCCGCGTCAAGGGAATCAGGTCCCCCCACGGAGCGTGGAACAACCACAATGGGGCCAGATTAATTTTCTTGAGCAGGATGAGCCTGTAATGCCTCAAATAGTTGTCGAAGCCAACGAGGGCTTTTGGATCTTCGATAGTGATTACGAAGATGAAACAAAAATGACATATCTTAATCACATGCGATAGAGGCCGCAACCATACCCCTTGGAGATTAACGACATATTTGAATAGATGGGCATAGTGCCAGGGCACGAGTGGTACGTAGACCCAGCAGGGTGGGATCAAGTGTTGGATCCGCTGCTCCAGGTATACGAAGAGCGCCTTCCACTCCGAGACCCTAGGGTGATATCAGTGTCGAGGGCAGACCCTATCCTCCTATTAGCACATAGGGCCGATCCATTCATGCTAGTACCTCTAGAGCCAGATCCAGAGCACAGAGAACATCCAGAGTGTTCAAGTCATCATACCCATGGTAATGGAGACCAAAATCATTTCATCAACATGATCTCCATTGACTTAACCGCACCCATCCACAATCCGGCCGATCCAGCATGGTCCTTGCATCTAGACATAGATGCCATTGACTGGGATCACGTCAATTCACCTCCATCCCCATCAGAGTACTGGCCTTTCGATAAAATGCCTCATTTTACCCCAGGGACAACTCAGGATATCTTTCATGCCGAAGAGGAACCCGAGGTTCCCAACGTAGATTTAAACTCGACAAATGATATCCACTTGATCCCAACTCCACATCAGTTGGAGGACGGATCCCACATGTCGGTCGAGGAGACGACTGACGTAGACATCGGCTTGGATCCAATGAATCCATAGATTATCAAGTTGGGGGTAAGCTTATCCCTCGAAGAGCAAGCCGACTACATTGCCCTTCTCAAAGAGAAGAAGGAGGTTTTTGCATGGTCATACAGAGACATGTCGGGGCTAGATCCATAGCTAGTCATGCATAATCTAACGCTTGATCCGACAATCAAGCCAGTTAAGCAAAAACTACGTAAGATGCACCCAACAGTGGCCTTGATGGTCAAAGATGAATTGCAAAAGCTGTTGGATGCACAGTTTGTCATCTGCATGGATTATCCGCCATGGTTGTCCAACATGGTGCCCGTCAAAAAGCCCGATGGGAGGATTCGCATATGCACTAATTTTTGAGATCTAAACAAAGCGAGTCCTAAGGATGATTTCCCCTTGCCAAGCATCGACGCATTGGTAGATGCTACAGTAGGTCACGAAATGCTATCCCTCATGGATGGTTTCTCGGGATACAATCAGATTCGTATCAATCCCGAGGACCAACTAAAAATGGCGTTCACAATGCCTTGGGGGACATTTTGTTATAAGGTTATGCCTTTTGGCCTTAAAAATGTTGGCGCCACCTACCAACGTGCAATGACGTACATCTTCCATGATTACATGCATAAAACTTTGGAAGATTACATGGATGATTTGTTGGCCAAATCTCTTTTGCGCCCAGATCATCTCGATGACTTAAGCAAGATCCTCGATCGCCTCATGGAGCATAAAGTCAATCTGAATCCCAAGAAGTGCGTCTTTGGCGTCACATCTAGAAAACTCTTGGGTTTCATAGTCTCAAAGCGAGGCATCGAGGTGGACCCAAACAAAGTCAAGGCAATCCTTGAAATGGTGCCCCCAACTACCATTAAGCAGCTCAGAAGTCTGCAGGGAAAGGTCACGTCAATTAAGCGCTTCATAGCGCAGCTATCTGACAAGTGCCGACCCATGAACAAATTATTGCACAAGGGGGTAGCATTTCACTGGGATGACGAGTGCCAGTCAGCCTTTGACGACATCAAATGATACTTGGCTTCGCCGCAAGTATTGGCACCACCTAGACCAGGAGTGTCATTCTACTTATACATCTCAGCCTATTGAGGTGGCACTGGGCGCCATGCTAGCCCAGAAGAATGAACTTCACAAAGAATAGGCTACTTATTATCTTAGCCGCACCCTGGTTAGTTATGAACTTAACTATGCATACGTCGAGAAACTCTGCTTGGCAGTGGTGTTTGCTACCAAAAAGCTATGCCACTACATGCTGAGCAACACTACGTATGTTGTGTCTAAGGAGAATCCATTGCGATACATGATGAGTCGTACTTATCATAGTAGTCGCACGGTGAAATGGATCATGTTGTTGATGGAATTTGACATAGAGTTTATTGGACAAAAATCCATCAAAGGATAGGTCATAGCCGATCAACTAGCAGAGGCTCCTCTCGAAGATGATCAGCCTCTGGTCATAGAACTACCCGATGATGGGGTCTTCCATGTCTCAGAATCGCCAGATTCGATGAGCCTGAGTCACAGGCCGACATAACCCTATTTTTTGATGGTTCTAAATGTGAGCAAGGTGGTGGCATGGGAATAGTATTCTTCACACCGTAGGGCGCTCCAATGCCTCTGTCATTTAAATTAGACTTCCCATGCACCAACAATAATGCAGAGTATGAAGCCTTGCTCATAGGTCTTCAGACAACAATCACCATGAACATCAAACGACTGAACATCTTTGGTGATTCGCTGTTAATTGTCAACCAAGTCAAAGGGGTATTCCAATGCAAATGCCCAGTTCTGCAGGCTTATAAAGCCCTTGTGGACAAATTCTTGGTGAAGCTTGAGTGGTACGACATCGAGGCACTCCCTCGATCATCGAATCATTTTGCGGACACTATGGCCTCCTTGGGGTCACTAATCCCGCAAGACCTTTCTGGTGATATGACAACCATTCAAGTCAAAACACTATCGCAATCCATGATGGAGCGTGCAAGCTCCGACTTGATGCCAGGAATCCACATGATCCAGATTGAACCATCCTCGGATAAGTTCTCTCGAATCCACGATCATCTGAAACATGCCAACTGGGGGTCCTTGTTCTCCCCTACTCCCATTAATAGCAACACAACGCTATTCTTACAAGTTCTCTCCCGCTCAACATTTGCTAGGGATGAACTTCAAGAGGGATTGGTTGTTCATACCATCGAGGCTTTCGATCAGCAGGATTGGTATTTACCCATTAGGGACTACCTCAAGTTAGGTAATCTCCCGCTTGGATTGATGCATGCCGCAAAATGAGCATTCAAGCAGAAAGCGGCTAAGTATGTCTTGATAGGAGACATTTTGTACCATCGTAGCTATGAAGGAATCCTCCTTCGGTGCTTGGACCAGCAAGAGTCCACTTGGGCGATCGCCCAAGCGCACGATGGTACATGTGGTGGCCACTTCAGTGGTATGGCCATCACGAAGCGCATTCTTCGCATGGGCTATTATTGGCCATCTTTAGAGCGAGATTGTTGCGCATATGTGAGGAAGTGCGTGAAGTGTCAACACCATGCTAATTTGACACACGTACCTTCCCAGGCCTTGCAGACAGTCCAGTCAGCTTGGCCATTTTCATAGTGGGGCTTAGATCTAATCGAAAAGATCTCCCCTACGTCGTCAGGTCATCACATGTTTATCATAATGGCCACAGAGTATTTCACCAAGTGGGTGGAAGCAGTTTCGCTTACCTCTACGACAAGACCCCGCATTGTGGAGTTCATTTTGCATAACATCATATGTCATTTTGGTATTCCATCCAAAATAATCTCGGATAATGGGACGTCATTCAAGAACAAAGACGTGCATGCTTTGACCACAAAGTACAGAATTCAGCATAGTTTTTTGACACCCTATTATCCGTAGGCAAATGGGCAAGCAGAGGCGTCAAACAAAATGCTAGTTGCCATCCTTAAAAATACGGTCGTAGATAGTCATAAGGATTGGCACATCCAAATCCCACTTGCCCTATGGGCTTATCGCACTAGCATTCGGACGCCCACTAGGGCAACTCCATTTTTGCTCGTGTATGGCTCCGAGGTAGTCATGCCTCTCGAGTTGGAAATTCCTTCCCTATGCATATCAATGCAAGAGTTCATCGATGATGACACTACGTGGTAGGCCCGGTTAGACCAACTTACATTGCTCGATGAATGACACGTTAATGCTCTCGAGCATTTACGTATCTATCAAGAGTGACTTAAGAAAGCATACAACATGAAAGTTCACCCGAGGGACTTTCGGGTTGGTGATTTGGTCTTGAAGGAAAACCAATAGAACTCTAGTTTGTCGTCCCATCTCAGGGACAAGTTCATGGCAAATTGGTTAGGTCCATATGTAATTGATAGCAAGATAGGACCCGAGACGTACCGGCTAGCTTCCCTTGATGGAGTCAAGGAACTCGAACCCTTGAACATCAGTCATTTGTGACCATTCCATATCTAAGAGAGCCATATCCAAAAATGCTCCAAGGATTCCTACAATCACTTGGTCAATCCCAAAATGCTCCAAGGATTCCTACAATCACTTGGTCAATCCCAAAATGCTCCAAGGATTCCTACAAATTCCCACTTCGTCAGATTCCCAAAATGCTCCAAGGATTCCTACAATCACTTGGTCAATCCCAAAATGCTCCAAGGATTCCTACAATCGCTTGGTCAATCCCAAAAAGCTCCAAGGATTCCCACAATCGCTTGGTCAAAAATAAGAAAATTCAAAAATAGTAAAATCATCAAAAATAACAAAAAAAAATTGCATCTCATTTCCAGGCATGCTCAAACTCATCAATAGAGAGCTCTTCTCGCATCTCATCTTCATATTCACAAAAATCAATCCATCAAAAACACAAAAATATGTAGTTGCATTAAGCATCACATCCATACATTGCATATCTGTGATCATACAGGTCAAAGGCACCATAGACTGTAACTACTCCGCCAGTCCATCTTGTTCCACGTTTCTCCATTCTATAAGCAGTCCATCAAAAATAAACACCATTCACTTCTTTTTACCATACCAGAGTCAGTGGTCTTCTAATGTATCAAGAGTTTTCGTCTTTCAGTCGTCATGTAGCTTTCTAGCCACATACTATACCAAGTCAGACAGATTTTATGAAGGTAGAATTCTACTTGGATCACACCTTGTTACGTAGCATCCCAACACAAATTAAAACACATAAAAATTCCCAAGTTGTGTGAATGAAAGATGAAACCTGCACAGCAATCCAGGTCACCATAAGCGAAATGGTTATCTTGCTCATCCCCCTTGCGAATGACCCCAAGAATGCCGAGAGTTGGCAAAAGGACAAGCATCTTCCCTACCCAATTCCCCAAGAATCCCAAGTTCTCAAAAAGTTGCAAACATCAAAATCTTGCAAAAAGTCAAAACTCCAACAAATTTGACATCACCCCCAGAGTGCATACATCAAGAGGCACATACAATAGTGATTCTCATCACTCGAAATTCAAATCCCTTGCTCAAGAGAAAAATATATAAAAAATAAACAGTGATTTTTATCACTACAAAAGAGCAAGTATCCCAATACAATTGAAGAAAAGAAGGGAGTCGAACTTGAATCCCTGGAACTCTCAACATTTCGACAGGTCATGAGGCAAACCCTAGTACCGGTTTGGTGGATAGCCTATCGGTCACTGGTGGTAAACCTCCCGCATGACGATATATCTGTCACATTAACTCATGTACAGATCAATGTTTGCATGTGGATGAGCTAGCTTATGGTATCCTAGATAGCACCATAGATTAATCTGACTAAATACAACAAAGGAGTTAGTGGAGCTAATTAGGTGATCCTCAGTACAGGTTTGGTTGACAGCCTATCTGGCACTGGTGGTATCCTGACAAATACCACATAAATGAACTCAATTGCACACACAGGGATGTGAAATAACTGGGTCAAAGTCAAGTCCGATTCATACCTTGTCCAAAAGTCTTGTAAGATAAAGTACAGTCATGGCTAGTGAGTTAAAACCATCTGAGTCTCAGAAACCCTCAGCTACATTTCTAAACCAACTGTGCTATCTTTCATCCTCGCATTGCCATCAACAATCACCAAAAAAAAACAAAATCACAAAAGTTCTAAACAGTCTATGGTGCCCTCGCCAAACAACACAAATTCAATTCATCCATTCCATCTTGCATATCACATATAAATTTAGAAATATTTGCATTCATCATAACATATGCATCCATCAAAATAAATTAACATGCATACATCCATACTCATCACTCATCATGCATAAAATCAAATCATCACTCGCATAAACAAAATAAAGTCATCTGTATATATCATCAAAAATGCCCGTAGGCTACAATGAACTGGTCCTGTGACCCCGCAACAAAATCCAAAAGCTCAAAACCCCCAAGCCTAAGGCATCGACCACCATGATCATGTAGGATCGGTGTGACGAGAACTACCCCCATGGTGTGGGTCCTATGGGACCCCTCAGGGTGGCTACTGCTAGCCCCCGCATCATGCCTGCTACCCCCTCCCTCATCCAATCGCCTACGATGAGATGATGCTGACTGCTCAGTATCACTGCCCCTCATCCGACATGATGATCCACCTCCCGAGGGCTCAGGTAACCGCCCACCGAGGTGGATAATCTCTCCCTCCATATCCATCCGATGTCGAGACCAATCTGTCTCCCGTCGTAACCACTCTGCCTCCCATCGATGGTAATAAGCTACTGCATCATCACGCTATGCCAAAGCCCTATCCCTCTTCGCTAGCTACATCCATAGGAGATCCCTCTCCCATGCAACATCAGTACCCCCATCCTATCGGTAGTAGGCAGCCAATGCATTCTCCCACTCTACCAGCTGCATGCATAGGAGATCCCTCTCCTACAACGCATCCCCCAGCTCCTCATCATGCCTCCGCAACAGCCCCTCCAACCGTGCATTCTCAATACGTAACCCAGACTCCGTGTCCTCCGCATCCGCCTAAGGCATGGGAATCTCTGGAACAACATCCTGCTCTGGCTCCCACTACTCCGTGATGTCCTACATCTCCGGCTGATCCGAAACCCCCAAATCCACATCCTCATCCTCCACCTCCACCATATCTGCATCCTCCCGAGGAGCTCCCCAATCATCTCCTAGTGCCTCGACACCCTCCCCGCCCACTGCTGCTGCCTCCATGCCTCCCAATGGCCCCTCTCCCCGCCATCACCGTAGTACCCACCACTGGTCATACTCTACGGTAGTCCCGACGTCATCCACATCCGGGACGTCGATCACCATATCTGAATCCTCGCCTAGTGGCACGATGATGGGTCGATCCAGAGTTCTCTCATCCCCTCGATGTCGATAGACCACGGGCTCACCAAGAAACCCTTGGCGCACCCCAAACTATCATGTCACCCGACTGTAGGAGAAGAACTCATGCTCGGTCCCATGCCACCCAATCAGCCACCGCTCCCTACATACCCATCGAAGCCACTCTCCAGCCTTCGACCAGGCTGGACAGTCCCGATAAGGGTGCCAGAACACCTCCCCTAGAGTAAGCCGAGCGAGGGCATCGACATAGTGCCCTACGACACCTGCCCACCATCGACTCTATCCCTGCTCCCTAGACCGCCGCCACAGAACCGCATAGCCTATATCCTTATCCTCCATCTCCGCGATCCTCCATGATAACCTGGCTAGCCTCTCCACCGCTATGTGTTGCCAAGCCCAGCTCTACAATAGATAGCTATAGCTAATACCCTTATGCTCTGACAGCGAACCTCGTACAGCTCACCATAAAGTTATGCCAACAATGTCTGCCCCCACCTCATGATCAACGGTGCCTCTATCGAGCACTCTACCAATCGCCAGACCACATCCAGTAGGTTCCACAGGAACCTCACCTGACGAGTCAGGTAGCAGCATGTTGGAAATGAGGCCCATAAGGAATGCGTGCCTCACTCCCAACACCCCCCTCTCCAGCCACCATCGGACCAGAATCCCGCCAATCTGGCAGTCGCCCTCTACCCTCTCCACTGGGCTCTCCACGCCCAGCTCCTCCCCATGCCCGAAGCATCGTATCAGTATAGTTGTCCGCTGGTCACGCGATGACGTTCTGATCGGTAGTCCATCTATCAAAATCCGTAGAAGCCGATAGACATCCTCCAAGGTCACTGTCATCTCCCCTATTGGGAGATGGAAGGTGTTGGTCCGGGGATCCCACAAGTTGATCGGGGCCATCAGATAGGCCCGATCCCCGACCACAGGCTCTAGTCGAGCCACCTGCTTGAGCCCAAGGGCATCAAGCAACTCCAGTCAGCCACAGTTAGCACCCCTCACGCTTCAACAAAAGTAGTGGATACACGGTACCGGCTCTTAACAACCTGCAAAAGAAAACAACACAAAAACATTAAAATCATGAAAAAAACTGTACAACAATAACATGAATATACAACATTGCCTACCAATGTACAGCCAAAAACAAAACAAAAATTCAAACAAATTAATTTGTCATAGGGTTTCTAACCAAAACAAACAAAAAAATTAAAAATTAATTTTATCCTAGGGTTTCTAATCCTAACTGATAAATTTAAAAACAAAAAAAAATTACAAAAATTAATTTGTCAGTCCTAGGGTTTCTAATCCTAACTGATAAATTTAAAAACAAAACAAAAAATTCAAAAAAATTAATTTGTTAGTCCTAAGGTTTATACAGTTGTCAGTCTCGAGATTTCTGTATTTTAAGTTTAAAAAGTCTGTACAAACAAAACAAAATTAAAAATAACAGTTTTTAACCTAGGGTTTTCACCTACGTTTTAAAACTGACAAGCTCAACCTAAAAAACTAGGGTTTTACATTCCGTTTATCCTAGGGTTTTAGTTAAAAGCAAAATAATAAATTTTTTCACCTAGGTTTTAACTACGTTTTACGTTCAATTTTAAGCTAAATCTTGGTTTGTGTTCAGCTCAGTTTTAGGGTTTCCATTTTAATTTTGAAAAGCAACATAAACAAAGAAAAACAAACAAATAACTTGCAATTTCATAACACAACAAAAGCAATAACACTAAGGAGCACTTACTGGTCTCGCTTCGGCTCTACCGCTCGATCCAGTTTGTGCACTCATGATGTCGGGAGAAATTCGGTAGTGCTTCGCTTCGCAGAATTAACCTCCTCCTCCCTAGAGCTCCAAATCGCAAGAAAATTCAGATGCAAATGAGCCCAAACCCTAGTTTTGGCCTTTAAATAAGCCTTTTTAGCTTATATTCGTTCCCCCTGGGATGAGCACTCTGGTTAGCACTCGTCCCACCCTAGGACGAATACTAATCTAGAATTCATCCCACCCCGAAATGAATTCAGGGCAAAAATTTCAAAAAACAACAAAAATTGAACAAAAATGCACCAAAATAGCTAATAAACTTGCCCGATGAGAGTGCTTTGGCACTTGACATTCCGGGCATGCAAAATAGATGTCGGGGTCACAAATCCTCGCTATCCTATTCCCTAAGAAGGCTACCATAGCCGGACCGCTCCACGGGAAGACGGATTTTCGAGAATTTCATCCCCAAACGACGTCAGCAAAAGGGTCAAAAACCCACCCAAAAATAGTAATAACATTGCCGAACGAAGGCGCCTTCGTGCTTGACATTCTTGGCATCCAAAATAGACATTGGGGTTACAAATTGTCACTATCCTACTCCCTAAGAAGGCTACCATAGCCGGACCGCTCCACGGGAGGACGGATTTCTGCCAATTTTAGCTCCAAAAAGCGTCACCAAAAAGGGTTAACACCCGCCAAAAATAGGTCTAAATGTCAGAAAACTGCACACACGTTCAAGGATAAGAATCTAAAGGCACCTTTGCACAAGTCATCTTGGGTCAAGTGACTCGTCGCTTTTCTCATGAAGGTCATTCCCTCATCGATTCGTCGCTTGAGGGGGTAGTCACACTTAGTCACCAATCAACAAATACACACCCAATTAAGGAAAATGACATGCATTCAAAGAATCATTGACAAAGACAATTACGCTCCTGCTTGGGGCAGTAAACAAGCAATAATCACAATCTCGATCAAATCACTTGGCATTTCATGAATCATGAACTCAAGGTTCTCATAGACAAAAGGTTGCGCCCTTTGCCTATTCATGACCGATCAATGTCCAAGATCAAGTAACACCTCACCGAAAAAGGTTAACACTTGAATTGAGTTCCTTCGCTCGTCAGAAGCAAGGATTCAAGAATGCATGCCCTTTCCATACTTGGGGCATCAAAAGTTGGTTAGGTTACTGAGAAACCCTAATCATTAGTGCTTTGGTTATCTATTTTTGCTCGACGCTGTGCCATGCACAACGCATCCCAAAAAGGGGCATCTGTAGACACCAAAATAGCACCAATCCGATTATGTGACTACAAACACTGATCGCATTGACACACACAGCCCCAAGGGCAGCCCCTAGAGGTCAAACAATGGTCCTAACCACTCTCACAGTAGTTTTGGAAGGTCAGAGATCAATTTGGCACCTTCAGGCACTTTGCTCAATATCCGTCCCACCCTGGGACGAATTCAAACTGGGATTCGCCCCACCCAGGGATGAATTCTGAATTCGCTCCAGGGTGGGGCGAATTGCAGGTTTGACGGGAAAAAAGTCAAATCTTGACAAATGGCAGCTCAGATCCACCACCCAACGCTTCCTTCATCGCATGGGAGTATGGGTGAGCATTTTCAAGCGTTAGAGGCATCTGCAAGGTCAGTCATGAAGTCCCAATTCAGGGAGGAATCTCCTTCCCCCTGGGAAGGCATGATTGCCATGTGGCGCCTCTGCATGCCCATTTCAAGAGACCTCCAGGTCTATAAATTGGTGAGTTTCCTCACCCCAAGAAAGAAGAGAAGTAGCATTTTAGAGCAACGAAGTGCTGTCATTTTATTTACACACCTCACACCTTTTGGATTTGCACCTTTCACATCCTTGATCTCCTTTAGAAGGGAGGTCATTGGGTGACTATTGGGAGGATGAATATTGATCCCAAAACCTGACATTTGGTCATGATATCCCACCAAATTTTTTGACAATACCACACAAGAGGTTTTGGACCCATCCCAAGTGGATTGGTGCCGAAATCAAGCCTCCAACGACGGGCGGCCTGCCCCATGGGCGCCCCCTCCCCACACTGCCACAGTCCTAATCGCCCCCTTTCGGAGCGATGGGAATTCCATGGTAGATTTGCTTCCTTTCATTTGTGCATTCAATTCTATGATGTTTAGATAGGTTGCCATTTGAATTTCGTCTCGTTTTAAACAGTTTTGACCATATTTCTATCTTTGCTCGCTTTTACTAACCTATAGGTAGCATCATCAAATTCCCATTGATGGAGGCTAAATTGGGAAAATCTGACCATCTGGGTCTTCCCAAAATGCCCCCAATTAGCTAACCCCAAGTTTTTAGGTCTTTTGGAGCTTCCGAGGTAGGACATTGGGACAATACCTATTCGGCATTTTGTTGTAGGTGAATTCGTCCCACCCCGAAACGAATTCAAATCGGTGAGGAATTTTCTGACTGTTCTTTTTGCAGAGCCTTCCTGGTGATGTCTTGATGCCCCTATCAAATTTTCATAGCATTTGGACTTGTTTTAGTCATAGTTTAATTCATTTTTCTCATTCACTTATCGTAGGCTTGGGGATTGCATGCTTTGTTTCATCCGCGGGTGCTACTGATCATTTCTTGTTCTTTTGAACGTAGGGTTTGGACGTCGGAGGAGCAGCGAGGAGTCCAGACTCATCAACGCAAGTGGCGGCGATGTTTGGTCCGCCCATTTTACATGTGGGCACGCGGAAGAAGGAAAGGCGCCCATGGATGTAACTAGAACGAATGCTTAAACGCTCCTAGCCCTTGGAAGGGGAGGATGCGCATTGTAACCGAGTTTGGAACATATCAATAAAAAGGGCTGTCTTCTTTAATTCACATTTGTTCCAATTCGATTCGATCATGCTTTTCCCTCTTTTCATGCACTTTCAAGTTTTTAGGATTTAGCGCTAAGTTCGGTTTCTTTGTTTGCATATCGCATGTTAGCTTTCCCTTTTTTGCTTTCGTATCCTCGTGCTTTCACAAAGGTGGAAAAGGAGAGGGATTTATGGAAAAATTAGAAACCAAAGATGAATTTCCCCCATGAAGGAGGTTTTATGAGAAGAAAATCACTATGATCCTAAGCACAATATAAGCTATTTGTTCAAGGATAAAAGAAAAATAAAATGGTGGATAAAAAGTGGACTGAAAAAATCCCATAATGGTGGATTTTTAGGTGTGATATGGGCACACAAGGCCTCAAGTTCAACATAAATGCTTATAAAAAATTTAAGGAAGTTTTTGATAAATATTCTCAAAGGAGTGACTCTAAGGACCAAGATATTTCAAAGAATACTTGGAGGAAGAAACCAACTCCTTGATAAAAGTATAATTGGTGTTGAAAGACGTTGCCACCTCAAGCTAGTAGCAAGCCCTACCATTGCCTTCAATTGAAGATCTACTTTGGCAAACATATACTATCGATATTGGAATGACGACTAAGAAGTGTTATACTAGTGGCGATCTAGTTCTCCAAGCACCTAGACCATCAAATTGTTGAAATAAATCGAACATTATTCTATTGATTAGAACCAGCTTAAAAAATACATTGAGAGCCCATATTGGATCGTAATTGTAGGATCTAATCAACAACTTAGGTCTTCAAATAAAAAATTAAAATAGACCAAATATTATTACGCTAACAATAGCATAACTAACCTAGGTAGTTAACTAACTACCCTATCAACATAAATAAAGTAATAATAAGAATTACTATAGTAAATCTAACATCCCCACTGATTACATTATTTATGTAATTTTAAAAAATACTAACATCCCCCATGATTACATCATTTGGTAATACAAAGAGAGCTGTGAAACAATTCAAATTTGACACGTGCAAGTGCCTTAGTGAAAATTTATGTAACTTGAGCATTGGTGGGAATGTGCTGAAGCTAAATTCGGTGCCTTGGAACTTCGTCTCGAATGAAGTGACATTGTGTGTCAATGTGCTTGGTTATTTCATGATGTACTGGATTCTTGAAAATATTCAAAACACCCATGTTGTTGTAGAACAAATGTATTGGAGATTTTGATGGAAGACCCATACTTGTTAGGATGCGACACAACCATATCACTTCGCACATAGTTTCACGTACGACGTGATATTCTGCCTCTATTGATGAAATATCAACCACCTGTTGCTTCTTGTTTGGCCAAGAGACATGACCAGATCCAAGATGAAACAAATATCCTGAAGTTGATTTACGGTCATGATATGATCCGGCATAGTCAGAGTCTGTGTATCCCTGTAAGAAGAATTTGTTATTCCTCTTATATTCTAGGCCATATTCCATTTTGCCACGGACATAGTGAAGAATGCACTTTGCTGCTTTCCAGTGTGTATTCTTAGGCTCCTGCATGAACCTCGAAAGATAGTTGACAACAAATATGATATCTGGCCTAGTGTTGGTCATATATATGAGACTCCCAATCAACTGGCAATAGAGAGTACCATCTACCTGAGGTGAATCATCATATCGTGATAACTGAATTCCTGTTTCCATCGGAGTTGACATTGGCTTGCAATCAGTCATGCGATATTTTTCCAATAGGGTCTTGGCATATTTTTTCTGAGACACTTTGATGTAGTGCTCCTTCTGGCTGACTTCCAGACCAAGACAATAATGGATAAGTCCAAGATTTGACATCTCAAAATATTGACACAAGTCTCTTTTGACAATAGAAATCATTGTTTCTGAACTCTCTGTAATGAGCAAATCATCAACATAGAGTACAAGCAACACTATTTCAAAACCTTGTTTCTTAAAATAGAGGTTTGCATCTGACGGACATCTCTTAAAACCATGTTGTAAAAGATTATGATCCATTTTTATATACCAAGCCCGAGGGGCTTGTTTCAAACCATATAAGGATTTTACCAATCTGCAAACTTTTTGCTATTGGCCTTCCACTTCAAATCCTTCCGGTTGAGTCATGTAGACTTCTTCTTGGAGATCACCATTTATAAAAGCACTCTTGACATCCATTTGGTGTACTTTCCACCCATATTGTGTTGCCATAGCACAAAGAACTCGAATGGTTGTCATCCGAGCAGTAGGTGCAAAAGTTTCCTCATAGTCAATGCCTTCTCTTTGAGCATAGCCCTTTGCAATAAGTCATACCTTATGCTTATCTATTGTACCATATGCCTTAACTTTATACACCCATTTGCAGCCTATGGGCTTCTTTCCATATGGCAGATTGATAATCTTCCAATTTTTGTTTTACATCAAAGACTTATACTCTACATCCATAGCAGCCTTCCACTGAGGCTCACCAAGAGCACTTTGCACTGATGCAGGTTCAAGATCATCTATGGAAGACATAAACACCCTATAACTATCAATATCCATATCTTTTGTATCTCTCTCTAGATCTATAGAAAGTTCCTCAAAATATTGACACAGATCATCAACCCCAGTACTCTTTGTTGCAGCTTTCTCCTGTCGATCCATGTTGCAAGTACGAGGCCTATCCAATGTCAAATCTGGTGGAGTGGATATCTTATAGTCTTTGATTGCATTTGTATACCACTTTGGATTCTTCTTCTGAGGTGTTGAAGAATATGAAGATAGACCTCCAACTTTTGATGAAGGAGATTTATCAACCTTAGTTTCCACAAGGTCTAGGTATACATCTAATGTGTTTCCTGATGTGAAAGCCTCATCTTAAACTACATCTCTACTGATGTGTATCTTCTTGTTCAAGGGATCAATCAAATGATAACCCTTAGAGTGCTCATCATACCCAAGAAGAATACACTTCAATGTCTTCTCATCTAGCTTCTTCCTTTTCTCTTTTGGTATGTGCATGAAAGCTTTACATCCAAAAATGCATAGATGAGAAATGGAGGGTTTCCTACCACTCCATGCTTCCTATGGATTCATTCCTTGTAGAGCCTTTGTGGGTGCCCTATTCAATAGATATACTACTGTGGTGACAACTTCTGCCCAATATAGTTGCTCAAGACTAGCTCCTGTGAGCATGCAATGAACCATTTCCATAATGGAACGATTCCTCCTTTTAGCAATTCTATTTTGCTGAGGAGTATAAGCAATAGTTAACTATCGTGTGATCCCATTTTCTTTCAAGAACTTAGAGAATTCTTTAGAGGTGAACTCCCCCCATCGATCTGAGTGGAGGGTCTTTATAGAAGTCCCTAACTCCTTTTCAACAGATTTCTTGAATTTTTGAAAGAAGCCAAATGCTTCAGATTTTAGTTGAAGAAAGAATACCCACATCTTGCGTGAGTAATCATCAATGAATAACTAAAAATACGTCTTACCCCCACAACTTTTGGGAGTGAAGGGACCACATAGAACAGTGTGAATCAACTCCAGAGGTTTCTTTGCTCTTGTAGAGCTCCTTTCAAAAGGCACTCTATGCTACTTTCCTGCCAAGTAGTCAGAGCAAACTGGTAAAGTGGTAGAAAGGGAAGGAAGACCTTTTACCATTTCATACTTACTTATCTCAAGTAAGTAACCAGAACTCAAATGTCCATATCTCTTGTACCATAGGAAAGTTGCCTCCTTTGTAGAGACTATCATGGCTACATGTGGAGTAGAGATAGCATCTAAGGCAAATAATCCATGCTTATATGAAGCAGTGATAATGTTCTTACCCCTCCTAGTAATAGAACAACACTTCTTGCCTCCCTCAACACTAAATTTCACAACCATATCTTTATCCAGAATTTGTGTGACTGACAACAAATTGTTTGCCAATCCTGGAACATAGAGAACTTTGTCAATATGACACTTGCCATCAGGAAGAGTGACTGAAACAATACCTTCTCCCTGAACCTTGTAGGTTTTATCATCAACAATAGTGACAGGTTTGCCCTCTTTGGCCTCAAAAACCTCAAACCACAATTTGTCACCAGTCATGTGCTTATTGGCTCCAGAATCAACATACCGGATAGGATCCATCTTGGACACTGTGGTAGTCATGAGAACTTTGTGGGCTCTCTCAAAATCCATGTCAGATTGTTCAACAACAACATTCACTTGTTTGTTCTTTTGTGGTTTGTTTTGGCCTTTCTATTTTGATTGTTTATTCTTATGCCAACATCTTTTTGTATCATGACCTTCTTTGTCACAGATCTTGCAATATCACTTTTTCTATTGAGGTTGTTGAGTTTGTTTCCATTTTGAATCCTTTTGTGAATTCCCTCCCTTCTAAAAATTACCCTTCTTCTAGTTTTGCCCTTTCTTGTTGATGTAGAGGGCAGTGTTAGAAGAATCATCTCGTTGTAGTTGGCGTGCCTCCTCATCTTGAAGCATATTAACCAATTCTACAAAAGTAGATTTCCATTGCGATACCTGAAGGGAAGTGATCAACACCCGATAAGAATTAGGTAAAGCTCTCAATACAATTGAGGTAAGGAGCTTGTCATCAATTGGTTCCCCTAAAGAATTCAACTTTACTTTCAATTCAGATACTCTGTAAAGAAAAAATTCAACTGTCTCCCCCTGCTTCATGCTTAGACTGTGTAATTGAGATTGAAGAAATAGAATAGTGGAATCATTATTTCCCTCATATATAGTATTAAGGGCATCCCATGCCTCTTTACTATTTTCATAGTCAAAAATATGGGGTTGAACTTCATCAGCCACAACAAGCAAAATGAGTACCTTTGCTTTGTTGTCTAGCTTGTCAAAGTCTTTTTGAGTAGTAGATGGAGTTGTAGCACCAACAGCAGATGAATTTCTTATTGTTGCTCTAGATACAACATCCCATAAGTCATCCATGACTAGGATAGCCTTAATCTTGGTTTTCCATGGTGTGTAATTAGGACCTTTCAACAACTGATGAGAATCAGTCATTAATTTTGCAGACATGGTGAAGGTTCCTTATAACACCAATTGGTCCCCCTTTCGATATACCTTTTTCTAGGCCGTTATACCATACAAAATACCTGCCCTTACATGATGGAAACTATAGGTATTTAGAAAGATAAAAAAAAATCACCTGCCCTTACTGAGGGAAACTATAGGTAATTTTTAGAGATCATACGATACGTGGTACTTAAGTAGTACTAAAAGGGAATAGTCTTGTTGATGGCACCTACCATAGAAATTCTGCAATCCTCATGCGTGGGGCGTAACTTCCCCTAAACACTTTGGATTTCAAAACTTTCGTCAGGATTTACGCCTAAACACAAGAACTTTTAGGGTAATGGATGGAGTAAAAAAATTCAAAATGGCAAACTTATCTCTCCCCGATGATTTATAGAGAACAAGCTCAGACATTGTTTTGGCAGCTATATTAGGCAACGGATACAGTAGTGCAATCACGATAGCTTTACCTGTAAGTGCTGGCCAGAGGTATCACAAATACCGAACGCTACAGTGTAATAAATTGCACGGATGGGTTTTAATTATTCCGGGGACTTAGGGAGTGAATTTGATTTTTTTTTAAAACTTTTTAATGAAGTAGTGCAAAACAAAAAAAAATGCACCCTACAACATAAAAAGTGCCCACGGCAATGACCCATTAGGTGTCGAGCGCATCCGAAAATGCACCTTTACAATAATGCCAAATTTGCTTTTCAAAAAATTACTCACTTTCCCCCTTTGATTTTTGGAAAAAAATACCCCCATTTAAAAAAAAAATCTCTTAACAAAGCATTTTTTTATAATTATTATATAGTTTTAAAGTTTAAAAAAAATTAATTAATTTATATAGTTTAAAAACTATTAAAAAATAAATTAAAATCAAATTTTAATTTATATAGTTTAAAAACTATTGAAAAATAAATTAAAATTAAAATTTTTAATTTAACTAAAAATAATAATAATTAAAAAAAACTTTAGAATTTTTTTTTTACCTTTTTCTTTCCAAGGGGGAGGTCGGCGGGATTTGAACCCCCGACCTGCAGGCTCCCTGAGCCTTACCGCATAGTCCACCACCAGGTGGACTAGCAGGCTGATCTGAAAGGATCAGGGACCCCCTCCTATTTGAGGAGGGTCACGTAACCCCTTCCCCTGTGTGGTCGCCTGGCGTGGCTTCCTCCATGGCTAGCGGCAGCGACAGGACGCCCGCGATGGCATCCATAGTAGATGGCCATGACGGCTGCAGCAGGTGGCCGCAGTAGCAGGGCGTCACGCAACGGCTGCTGCTATAGGTGGCCGTGGCTGCTACAAGGTGGCTGCAGCTGCAGCAGGTGGCGCACGTTGCCTACATTGCGCGTCGCATGTGACATCGGGGGGGGGGGGGTTGTGGGCGTCGCATGAAAAAATAAATCACACGACATCGGGGGGGTGGGCGTTGCATGAAAAAATAAATCACGCGACGTCGGGGGGGTGGGGCGTGAAAAAAAAATCACGCAACGTCGGTGTCGGGGGGGAGGAAGAAAAAAACACGCTGCGCAAGGGGTGTCCAAGAAGAAAAAAAACACACTGCATGGGGGGAAAACTCACTGCATGCACAGTAAACCGCATAGCAAAACACTGTGTGTGGGAGTGCGTGCACTAAATTTTTTTTTTTAAATAAAAAATTTCCTCAGACCAGTGCTAATTTTTTTTTTTTCAGACCAGCTATAAAAATATCATTGTCGCCTCCTCTCTCTCTCCGCCTTCTGGCTCTGATGCCATGTTGAAATAAACCGAACATTATTCTATTCATTAAAACCAGCTTAAATAATACATTGAGAGCCCAGATTAGCTCGTAATCGTAGGATCTAATCAACAACTTAGGTATTCAAATAAAAAATTAAAATAGACCAAATATTATTACGCTAACAATAGCATAACTAACCTAGGTAGTTAACTAACTACCCTATCAACATAAATAAATTAATAATAATAATTACTATAGTAAATCTAACACAAATCCTCCTCAAGCACCACCTCCTAGAGGTAAAGATAGACTAAATATAGATATTCTTTAAGATTTTTCCATGAAACTCCTAGTCCCACTCCCAAAATTCCTAAAGCCTCATGACAAGAAATCAAATGGAAGTGATAAAGTAAAAAGGTTGGGGTCTTCCTTGGAGCAGCAAGACCCAAAAATAAAGAAATCTAAGGTCAATATGACACCTCCACCTATTGAAACGTATCCAGGAGCAACAACCCAAGGACCAGGTACATCATATCCACCTCCTTCTCCTCCTCACTTTGCCCAATCATTTTTTTCCCCTCCTCAATCTACTCTACCACCTCCTTCTCCTCCTTACTTATCTCTACCAAAAGAGACACCATTGGATTATCTTCCAAAGTAGTTACCACTTCTCCACCCTCAGAAACCTCTCAAGCTCCCAAACTTACACCTTATTCATCTTTGAGAGTGCTCTAAACCATTCCTTCTATGCCTCCCCTCCCTCTGTTGCATTCTTCCTTTGTCATATCCACTCATAGTATCCTAGTAGTAGCTATTCAAAGCCAATTCTAGCAAGCATAAGCTAGTACACAAGCTTGGCTTAGCAAGAAGAAGCAATAAAATGAGCTACAAGGGTGTTAGGCATGTTAAACACCAAAAAAAGAAAATATATGCTAATATCTATGACTTTTAGTATGTTTAAGCTGGCATTCCAACTAATTGAGATTGATTATTATTTTATGACAACTATTATAGACACATATAGGTTTTCAATTAGGGATAAAGCTTAAATGACACACATGTCTATCGACGTGTTGTATACAGATGGAGTCTATATAACAACCAAGTACCACAAATAAAAGTAAAGGGTAAAGTCGTTTGACAACTCCATTGAGTAGCAAAATACACAATACAAAGCCTTATAAAAGCAAGTATAATAGCTACAAAAAAGTCTTAATGAGGCCCCAACATTGGCATAAATACAAGCAAAGGAGGTTGAGAACTAAACTCTACAAAAAAAAGTGTAGGACCTTATAACAAAAGCTCATTATGGCCAAAAAAAAAATCTAGGCCTCTCGAATCTTCATAGATGCATGCCAAAAAATTAAAAAAAAATGTTGGGGTCAATTTTTTGAAGCTATTCATATCTAGTCTCTATCCTTAGAATTTATTAATTGCTATGGCAAACTACTCAATAAAATGGAAGATAACTTTGAGATCATGCAAAATAATATTGTCAAAAAGGACCGAGATGCATATACCATCATAGATGCACTAAATAAAGCCTTCGACCAACAAGTTTCTTCATCCAAGTATAGGGCATCAATGTATTGGATGATAACATAGCTCATTGAGTGGGATTAGACAATCAAACAAGGGTATGAGGATCTTATGTCAATCATTAACATCGGGAGTAAAATTTTAAACAAAATAAATGAAATCATTAGTGACAAAATCCCTTCTCTCTAGGTACTGGATGGACATCCTTATACTATGGATGAGCTAAAAGATGATTTTTATAGGGTAGTTGAAGATCCGACCAAAATTTCTAATAGATTGAACACATCGGGTGGTAGAATTGGGGAAGCAATACGAAGGTCCTTCATACAAGAAATTATTTGACTTAATGTATCTCCATTGGAATGAAAAAATATTTTGGGCCCTAACATAGTAGAAGTGGGATGCAACCATATAGGTCCTAAGCTTGCAATTTGAAAATCTTAAATCTAACATGGACGAAAGAGAGGAGCCTATAGCAGAAGGAGAGGATTTCAGGTTGGAAAAGCAATACTTTACAACCAAGAATAAGGCCATATGGGTTCAAAACATTTCTATACAAAAATCCCCCATAGGTGCCAATAATGTAGTCAAATTCTTTGCCAACATCCACAAGTTCAAACACACAATTTTAGACTTGTATTTCTTTTCTTCAAATTATTTATTGTTCAAGCTTGAAGAGCCTTATTAGAACCTAAATTATTTCAAATTATTTCTTTTGGAGTCTAAGGAACCAATTTATTGAATTGAAATTGCTTAAAATTTACTTATTAGTTGAATTCTAAGGCTTTTGACCAGACTAGCTTTATATTATATAAAGCTGGACTTGCAAATTCCAAGAATTAGAGTTTTTTATAGTGATGTTAGCTAGGTGCTATAATATTTGGTCCAACAAGAAGGGAATACTTGAAATTCCAGAAGGAAGTAGGCCAAAAAAAATTATGATGTCGTCAACTTGACCTACAAAATTTTTTATCCTACTAAAAACTCTATATAAAACAAGGAAAGCAGTCAAAGGTAAATAACATTCCAAATCAGAGGTTCTTAGCATAGATAATGTTGGGAGTATTTAAAATGTATGACATGTTTGCATTAAGCAATAAATGCATCTTGAAGCATAAGCCAATGGGAAGCAACATCCTAGACCAAAGTTTCTTGGCAAGAAGGATGACATCAGTAACTAAAATGTTTGGCATGCTTATGAATCAACATTGCAGTATGAATAATGCACCCAACACTCTTAGATATAAGTAGTTAGGCTAGAATTTCTATTGGCATAGCAAGAAAACAATAACCACTCCATACAAACATATTTAAGTATCTTGCAAATCATAATCTCAATAGGGATAACAGAGGACGCATTTAAAATGCTAATGACGCTTAGTGGTGCTAGGTCATCCTTGATAATGCATGATCAATTTTTTGTTATGATTTTACATAGTAGTTAGATTCATTTGAAGTTGAGAAAAAACTATAAATAGAAAAATACACCTCATTGTAAATGGTCAGATAATTCAGGATTTGCTTGATGTAAAGTTTATGTTCACGTTGTTCTAATGCAATCAAGAGTTTTTTGACTTCTCCTAGTTGAAGTGTGTAGAATTATTGATTGATATGATGTTTGCACTTTCAAAAAATCTTTTATGCTTAATTGGAGTACTATTTATTAGACTTAATATTGTTTGACTTATTTAAATTAAGTGCTTGAAATGTTGGATGTTGTAATGTCTAGGCTTATTATATTTTTTGCATAGCTTTAATTGAGGGTTGATCTATTAGGCTTTTCTTGTAGTAAATGGTTAGTGCTCATTCAACTGAAGTTTATATTTTATCTAAGCTTTGATCACATTAATCATTATCTATCCTTGCTCTTCTCTCAACCCTATGCATTATATATCTTTTATATTTTATATAGTAGGATTTAGATAAGGAGATGACCTTCTCTAGAGGCCGAATTAGAATAAATTTTGAGTCATCCAATATTAAACTCGGTGTAGGGTGCATATATCATAATAGGAAGATCAAAGGATCAAGAGTAGCAACTTGGTTATTGTGGATACCCAATTTTTCACATCTTAAACCTTTGAATTAAAATCTTGGGGTAAAAATATATTATTTCTTTCAAAATATGTAAGTTACCCATGTCAAGTACTTAGCCGCCCAACTCTTTCCCACTAAATCCATATTGATGAACTCATATGTGATGATTCATTATTTTTGTACCTTGGATAAGCCTTCGAAGCACAAAAATATATTTGAAGCATGAAAAATCCTCCAAGACATAGATTGATAATTTAGGGTATAGAATTGCTCTAGTATTAAATTAAAAGATACCTCTTCCTATAATGTTTGACCTGTTGACATGGTACAAACCATTTGAGATAAACTTACCTGTCATGTTGGCCATCGACATTTCCCATGATACACTCATTTATATCTCTATCTCACAACTTATAGGCTAATAAGTGATAAGAAAGGATACATATCAGTAATGATATAGTATGTTTACCTTTACAAGCCAGCACACTCCACCACAACCAAAATTAAATACCTCTCACCCAGGTGCAAGCAATTCAAATCAAAATATCAACTGAGATCTTCTTGCCCAAACTTAACAAGAAGAATGCTAGAATGTTTCCACTGATATCTTTAAATGATTTAACTATTTTAGAAAGATTACATGATTGACCAAATGAGTTCATCTTAATCAACCACGTCAAGACATAATGATAAGCCTAAAGTAAATGTTATTTTTAGCCATCATAGAATAGTCACCATGATTTGAGGTAGGTGGCATCTTTATCCAAGTGATATGTCCCCCACAATAGTTTGATATGAGAAAAGGTTGAACCTCCTTTATAAATATAGTTTTTGAAAAAGATACGGTTAGGCTCACTAATGACTAACACCAATAATTAATGATAAATAAGTTGCTTAATTATTTAATACTTGGCTACACATTATAAGCAATTTTTTGAGTTCATGGGTCGGTTTATCACACTACAATAACAAGACGAATCCCTAGAGCTTTGCATCTTGCAAGAATCTATCAATTGTGATCATATTGTCATCTAATAATTTTCCTAGGTACTATGTATCTCCTTTGTGTATAGTGTTTTTCACTATTACTTTCCTTGTATTATTGAAGCTATTATATTTCCATATTTGGTCATATTTATTCATTTATTACTCACCATAGAAGGAATTAAGGATTGGTTTTCTGGCTAAGGGTACATATTATGTGTAAAATCCTTGGTAGTCCCCATAAATACTAAAACCATTTGTTGTTCCCTATAGAATTCCAAATTGTTCTCTTTCCTTGTAGGTCATAAACCAGTGTTATATAGAATGAGAAGTTACAGTTAACCAGCCACTGGATAAAGGTGTTGGTATACTAAGCTCTTTTATTAGCATCTTTAGTGTCTTTTATTTATCTCCCTACATGTATTTAAATGCATATTATTATTGCTTTTTCTTGATGTCTTGGTCACTTTATTGCTCTATGCATCAACTATTTGTTGTTACTTTTTAAAATTCTCCCCATTCAATGTTACTGTAAATATATAGTATCGATATTGAGGTAATTGATTAGTAGAGGACCAATATTTTACCTATAACTTTGCCATATCTATATTCTAATGAACCCAATGTGAATACCTCAATGGATTGTTCATGATCCTCCTTGATCCTATTATTTAGTCATTTCCATAAGCCTCTTATGTTAGGCCTCTCTTAAAGCTTACAGTGATGGCTGAACATGGCTATTTTTTACATAGCTTAGCCCATGTAGATTCTTCTCTTTGTTTAAATTTCAATAATATTCATAAGAAAGAGTATCCACTCAAAAATCCTACTTATAATGAAGATGAGGAGGAAACCCAAACTCCTCCTACTAACGATATTCTTAATAAAATAATATTTATCTCAATAAATAACCTACATGAGCTTGTGAAGATGAACCACTGTCTTCAAGGATATCATTCAAGATGAGGATCATGACCAGGGCCTATCCGAAGAGAAAACCTAGCAATCAACATCCACCGGTGCTACAATTAACCCTTGAGAGAGACCCCATGATGACAACAATCCCTTTAAATAAACCATGACCTAAGTTGTTAGTGCTAGGTCCAGTATGTTTGTTCCCTAGTATATTGATTCTACCACATCTCCTATTATATTTTTAGCCATCGATTGAGCCCAAGTCATTCTCTTTTACAATAATTACGGCACATCTACAGGCCATGTTGATATCTTGTTTCCTGAAGACAATCATCTTGTATTACATCCTACTCTTTTTGATTGCATATTTTGGCAAATCTGCCACATGTCTCTAAAATTATCCAAAATGTTCCTCCTTTTATCCCACCAGTCACATCTAATAATCTATTTTTATCCAATGAATAAAACATATTTTCTCTTCCCGTAATAGTCTCAATCCCTCAGGCCCCCTAAGCTATCCATATTTTTCTCAAAAAATTTTAAATGCTCCTCCTCTGGAGTCATATCCATCTAATCTAAGAATCAAGGCC
The DNA here is from genome assembly GCA_028583015.1 of Wollemia nobilis. Lineage (NCBI taxonomy): Eukaryota > Viridiplantae > Streptophyta > Pinopsida > Araucariales > Araucariaceae > Wollemia > Wollemia nobilis. The sequence continues at coordinate 107,359 of JAQPPZ010016709.1, forward strand.
AAACTAGAGCAGATGAATATATAACTTGCTACTACCCAAGTAAATTCTCTGATCTAATAATATTTATTTAAAAAAATTTCCAATAAGCCTCTAGATCCATCCATTACAAATTAGCCTTACCCTAAAAAGCTTGAGGTACCTCAATTTCAAATGTACAAAGGATTATATGATCCTATAAATATCTTCGATGTTTAAAGGTTGCATGTTTTGTTGTTACCCATGATGAATCTATCTTAATGTGAATGGTCCCCACTAGCCTTGGTAATATAGCCCAAGAATGGTATATTTCCTTACCTCGTCACTCCATAAAGAGATTTCACCAATTAGCAAAACTATTTATCTAGTATTTTATTATCTATATCAAAGAGTGTGTCTCTATTGTAAACACCAAAACAGCACCAATATGATTATGTGACTACAAAAACTGATCACATTGACACACACAGCCCCAAGGGCAGCCCCCAGAGGTTAAACAGTGGTCCTAACCAATCTCACAGTAGTTTTTGAAGGTCAGATATCAATTTGGCACCTTTAGGAACTTTGCTCAATATTTTTTCCACCCTGGAATGAATTCAAACTGGGATTCGCCTCACCCAGGGATAAATCCTAGATTCGCTCCAGGGTGGGGTGAATTACAGGTTTAACGGGCAAAAAGTCAAATCTTGACAAATAGCAGCTCAAATCTACCACTCAACGCTTCCTTCATTGCATGGGAGTATGGGTGAGCATTTTCTAGCGTTAGAGGCAATTACAAGGGCAGTCTTGAAGTCCCTATTTAGAGAGGAGTCTCCTTCCCCTTGGGAAGGCATGATTGCCAAGTTGCACCTCTGCATGTCCATGTCAAGAGACCTCCAGGTCTATAAATTGGTGATTTTCCTCATCCCAAAGGAGACAAAGAAGGAGCATTTTAGAGAAATGAAGTGCAGTGCTGTCATTTTGTTGTCATACCTCACACCTTTTGGATTTGCACCTTTCACATCCTTGATCTCCTTTAGAGGGGAGGTCACTGGGTGACAATTGGGAGAATAAATCTTGAGCCCAAAAACTGATATTTGGCCACAATATCCCACCAAATTTTCCAACAATACCACACAAGAGGTTTTGGACCCATCCCAAGTGGATTGGTGCCGAAATCAGGCCTCAAACGGTGGGCGGCCTGCCCCATGGGCGCCCCCTCCCACACTGCCACAATCCCAATCGCCCCCTTCAAAGTGATGGGAATTCCATGGTAGACTTGCTTTCTTTCATTTTTGCATTCAATTCTATGATTCTTAGATAGGTTGTCATTTAAATTTCATCTCGTTTTGAACAATTTTGATCGTGTTTCTGTCCTTGTTCGCTTCTACTAATCTACAGGTAGCATCATTAAATTACCATTTATGGAGGCCAAATTGGGAAAATTTGACCATCTGGGTGTTCCCAAAATGCCCCCAATTATCTAACCCCAAGTTTGTAGGTCTTTTGGAGCTTCCTAGGTAGGACATTTGGGACAATACCTTTTCATTATTTTGTTGCAGGTGAATTCGTCCCACCCCGGAGTGAATTCAAATCGGTGAGGAATTTCCTGATTGCAGGGCCTTCCTAGTAGTGTCTTTATGCCCCTGTCAAATTTTTAGAGCATTTGGATCTGTTTTAGTTATAGTTTAACTCATTTTTCTCCTTCGCTTATCGTAGGCTTGGGGATTGCGTGCTTTGTTTTATCCATAGGTGCTACTGACCGTTTCTTGTTCCTTTGAATGTAGGGTTTGGACATCGGAGGAGCAGCAAGGAGTCAAGACTCATCAATGCAAGCGATGGCAACATTTGGTCTACCCATTTTACATGTGGGCACACGGAAGAAGGAAAGGCACCCATGGATGTGACAAGAACGCATAACTAAACGCTCCTAGCCCTCGAAAGGGGAGGATGTGCATTGTAACCAAATTGTGAAACATATCAATAAAAAGGGCTGTCTTATTTATTCACATTTTTTTCATTTTTATTTGCTCATACTTTTCCCTCTTTTCATGCACTTTCAAATTCGTAGGATTTAGCGCTAAGTTCGGTTCTATTTGCATAGCATATTTGCTTTCCTTTTTTCTTTTGTATCCTTGTGATTTCAATGGCAATCACGGTGGGACCTTGTCCTCTATTTTTAAGATCAGAGATCTGATCCAAACTTGGTTGTTTTTACTTGCAAGTATCGTGTTTTCATACGCTAACTGCTTTTCATTCCATCAGAGGGCGAATATAGAGCTTAATTCGTCTAACCCAGGGATGAATGGGAATTCACCCCACCCTATGATGAATACAATCCTGTAATTTTTTTCCCCCTGGGACAAATTCTAGTCTATGAATTTTTCGAGCAGCAACTCAGAACCGACAGATTCGGGCAGAGAAGAGGTAAGAGTCCTGAACTTTTTCTATCATTTTTTGTTATTATTTTTCTATCTTTCTGGTTTCTTTTTGCGTACTTAGAAAAGTTTTTGCTGCATGTTTATTTTGTTTCATGCAAAATAAAAAGAACCCCACACACCACGTGGAAAATTAAACACCAAGGAGTTGGTCGTAAAACCCCAACCCTTGATCAAGACCAACGGTGGATTTCATCACCACCTTGGCTTGAATTTTGCATTCATAAACCCCGATCTCTACTGTTGCTAGACGTAAATCATGATGAAAGCTAACCGAGTGTAGCTAGGGTGATTCCTAGCACATGAGGATAAGTCTTCTATGGTAGGTGTCATAAACAAGGTGATTCCCCTTTCGTACCGCCTACATTCCACATACCATCTGCTCTCACATACCTATAGTTTCCATCATGTAAGGGCGGTGTATCGCTCCAAATTTTTCACACCCTTACCTTCAGGCTATAGGATCCACGCCCGGAAGGGGGATGTGAAAAGGATGGGACAATACCTCGGACTGAGAGGCCTTGCGAAGGTCCCGCCTCTCGGGGGAGGTGTATTATGGTGATTTTTCGACGGATGGTGGGGTTCACCAGGAAACGTTTAGTGGCAGTTTCCACGCCTAGGTTGGGAATGTGTTTTATGTGTTCAATTTTATCTTTAAACATTCAAATCCTAGGTTTGGCCAAATGAATCTAAGTTGTTCTATATGAAATGCAGTTTTAAATACAGAAAACAGAATTAACAGAAAACACAGAGAATATGCTAAATGAGGAAAACCATACCTGATCCGGATGTCTGATGGAGGTTCTAATTTTTGAAGCAGTCCAGAATCGTCTGGAATTTGACAGGATCGTCTCCTATCTGACAGGATCGTCTGAGATCTGACGAATTCATCAGAAGAATTTGTCAGAGACCTGCAAATAGAGAAATAGATACAAAATACCAAAATTGCAACTATTATGATAAAGGAAAATGATATAAAATAATGATAAGGAGTTAATAAGATAATCTTGAATGGAAATGCAAGTGAATTGCAACACTTTAATAGCTAATCATGATTTGATTATGCAATTAAACTACATGGGTGAACTCCAAGATGCAAGATAACAAGAAATAATAATAAAACTGACTAAATGCAGAATAAAATGACATCAAGGTATAGGAAAAGTGCAAACTCTGGGCACTGATTGCCCCAATGCAGACTGCAGTCGAAATCATCTCGGATTGGTACGAAATCGTCTCGAATTGGACAGGATCGTCTGCGATGATCTGAGCTTGCTCCGGCTGAAGAATGACAAGGTTCCTGCAACAAAATTTGGATAGCACAAGTGCAGATGGTAATCCAGGGTTTTCTAATGCATGTAAAAGTCAAGTTACAGGAAAATTCAGCCAGCCAGCCAGGGGGATGTCAAAGGGGGGGTCCTAAGGTTTAAATGGGCTTAGGAGGGAAGTTGGGAGGTTGGAGATCATCCTAATTTGGAAGATCTCCAATGGGGGAGGTCTCTAACGACGCAGACACGCTTCTACCCAACTTAGAGACGCTCGTTGAAACAGAAGCTAATTATGAAAAATTAGTTTTGGGACAAGATCGTCTGGACGTCCTAGCCCAGACGAAATCGTCCGATCTGAGGCGATATCGTCTGATCGGCGACGATATCGTCAAACGGTCACAACAAACTCTAAAAATGGCACGGGAAATGAGGAAACGGGTTAAACGGCGATTTTGGAGCGGTTTTGGGGTTGAATTTGAATTTGAATTATTACTAAGGTAATTTTAATTATTGCTAAGTTTTACTGCGCCAATTTTAGGGTGCTACATTTTGCCCCCTCTTTAGCGAATTTTCTGAAGAAAATGCGTTAAAGATGAGTTCTTCTCGATCTACGAGAAAGCAAAAATTATTCCCATTTTTAGGCGACGATTCTTGGTCGAATCGTACGACAACTTACTATGGTGCCCCCTCCGTGTTTTTACCCAAATCGAACGTTTGAGGTAAAAACACAGAAAAACAAAATTTTAAAAATGTTGTTAAGTGTTTTTGAATAAAATTAAGAAAAATAGGGTAAAACCCTAATTCATTGTTACTGTTCATTTTTCTAGTTTTTAGAGCTCTTGGAGACAAGATGGTTGGACACAGACACGATCGACGGAGGTCCGATGCTGGGTAAGGGTCTAAACTTAGTTTAGAATGCTTTAATTTAGAATTTCATGCTTTTTAGATTAGATTTGACTGATTTTTGAGCATCACGACCATTTTTGGGCCGTCGACGTCATCGAGATGAAATCGTCTCGATTTCGTCGAAATCGTCTCGATATCATCGATTTCGTCCAAGGGCGAAATCGATGATAGGGGGACGATTTCATCCAATAAGGGACGATTCCCTCATGCGAAATCGGAGATGAATTTGCTCAAATTTGGGACGATATCGTCCAATTGTGGGCGATATCATCATTTATGTGAAAGTGAACTTATTTTACTTGTATTTTTATTAATGATTGATTAATGATTGTTATTGATGATTTTTTATTGTTTTGTTGTTTATGTTGCAGAGAGGATTACTAAAGAGCCGAGAATGGAAATACGATGGACTAAGGGATGACTTGGCCGCTCTATCGTAGGCAGAGCGAGATCAGCTGGCACAGGTCGGCTTGCAGCACGTGGCAGATATGCCACAAGTGTCTACAGACATGGGGCTATTGATGACCCTAGCAGAGAGGTGGTATCCGGGTTCTTCATGTTTTTGGTTACCGATAGGGGAGATGACTCCCACACTAGAGGATGTATGGAGGATTTTGAGGATCCCCATACAAGGATGGCTAATCACTCCCACGGCCAATCAGGGCCACGCGATGATGAGACTATGCGGAGATCCGAGCTTCACCCTGGAGAAGGGCGGAGTGAACATCGAGTCTCTATGCCAGATGCCTGGGGCATCTAGGCTGACACAGGTTTTGGCTGGGGTGGTAGGTGGTCTGTTGCTATGCCATCAGAGTGGATGCAGGCTACCATGGCTACTAATAGATGTGGTCTACGACATGAGAGACCATGGATACAAGTTTGCTTGGGGGAGCTTTGTACTATGCTGGTTGTATAGGATCCTTCATGGGGTCGTATACAAGGGCGGCCGATGTCTGGTCATGACATCACTACTACAGGTTTGGTGCTGGGAGCACATCATGGTGCGGAGGCCGGTAGGGCTCCCACTGATAGGGATTGATGGGGAGAGACCCCGAGTTTTCTACTGGTGGCTCCGAAGAGGGTCACAACGGCGGGTAGATCTGCCAGTGTCCCGGAGACTACTTGATGACCTTGTCTTCGACCAGATCACCTGGAGGCCTTGGAGAGATCATCCAGGGTGGGCCGAGGATGGACAAGAGCTGGCTCACGTCAGGCGAGTCTTGGTTGAGGATGGAGAGGGGAGAGGTGGAGCTCCACCGGTACGACCGAGTTTTGAGGTAGTTCGGTCTACAGTAGGGGATCCCATCTCTTAGAGACTATGAGTTTTCCTAGACTATCCGGGATAACACTACAGTTAGTGGGGCTCCAGATATGCAATGATTCTAGAGTCAGGACGTAGATGATGCCCCCATCCAGCTAGTGGATGGGGACGATGTTGGGGTAGCCGACGGCTATGATGCCTGGTACACAGGCATCCGCCCTCCTCGGATGATGAGGGCTCAGGGTCCGATTCATGTAGTTGTGCATCGGATAGGGAGGCGGTGCCAGGCGGCCATTGAGGCGAGCACAGGGTCATGGTGGGAGAGAGCAGAGGAGGCCACAGGCTCCAAGAGGCCGTGATAGTGGGAGAGGAGGGAGGAGAGACCCCCTTCTCCACAGAGAGAGAGGCCACCATCACCTGATAAGGGCAAGGGTGTGGACACAGGAGAGAGTAGTGAGATGGCTACTCTCCGGGTGGAGACTGTCCGTCTCTAGGCATAGGTGCAGACTCTACAGGATGAGGCTACACGACATCGAGGGAGGCTACACAGCTCAGAGATGAGGTTGCATGCCTCAGAGCATGGAGCAGAGGAGTGAGCACTCAGGAGCTAGCATGGTCGATTGCTTAGACCATGTTCTATCAGGGTATCTACTTCCAGATGGTGCTAGAGGGCCAGAGGGTACAGCGCTACCGGCATTACGGATCCGATCAAGATTGGGTCATCGAGGACTTCATCTCGATCGATGACTAGGACTCGTAGTACCACACATACTACGATGGGGCCACCTCGTCCACCTCAGGGTGGGGGAGGAGATGAGGCTGAGAGCTCGAGGGGTTCTCGAGGCTAGGCTACTACACTGCATAGACTGGATATATGATTGAGAGGATTGAGTATGCCAAGATGTAGATTGTGGCATACCAATCTAGTTTTGATATGATGTACATACATTGTTGAGATATATATATGATATTTTTGATCATATGACTTGTCTTATGTATGATGCTTTAATGTTTTTGATGTGATTGATTTGATGATTCATGTAATTATGTTGTTTGAAAAATATTATAGTTGGAATGTCATGCTTTAAAATTTAAATGAAATAATCTGATGTAAACAAATTGGTTGTTGTGATGATAATTTGATAAAAAAAAGGGACTTTTAACAATAATTTCAAAGGATATTGTCGCTATTATAGACCATTTCATGGAGTCGCTGCTCACTCGGTCGTCAAGCTAATCCCAGTATAGAAATATTGTTAAAAGTAAAAAGAGTGCTTAAGAGACTGTCTTAAGACTTTGTTGTGATGATGCAAATGATGATGATGATGGTGATTTGTTTTCAGATTTCCATAAAAATATTATGCATAAAAATGATTTTTGCTAGGCATAAATTCCTAAGTGTGATAAAATTTTGAATAATTCCTTAGAAATTATACCATGGTTGCAATATTGAATTTGAACATAATGTCATGAAATAGAATAAGTTGCATTCTTTGAAAGCATAATTGTGTAACATAATGATTTAAGTCATATGTTTTTTATGATTGATTTGAAATAAATGGGAAATAAAATTAATACAATGGTTTGCGCTAGGCATAGAATATTTAGGTATAGACTTATACCATCATCGTGAAATCCGAAGAAGAAAATAAATAGTTTTATTGCATGATTGATTTTTAATTTTTGAAAATAAACAGAAAATATGAAGATGAGGACTTGTGCTAGGCATAAAATTCCACTTTTGGTTTTGGAATTATACCATCGTCGCAAAAGTCAAAAGTTATATGTAACTTTATTGCATGTTTTTGAAAATGATTTTGATTTGTTGGTAATGCATGTGGTTGTCTTTATACTAAACAATTGTTCTCAGAGAAGAAAATGAAATTATTCCAGACAATTTGCAAAAATATTTCAAAGTATCTTAAAGACAAAAGTTAGATTTATAAGGAATCCCATGTGCGTATGTGAGTTCATTTCCAATCTTGATTTATCATAATGATACACAAAATCTCTCAAATACAAATGTGTGTGCGATTGTATTATTCATTTACCGAGGTTTGAGCAAGATACTATGATACAAGTGATTTGAATTAACCAAATAAGTGTTCATTAACCATGATTGAGATGCATATAACCATACCAGACTACTATGTAAGTCGGATTATCAAGAGCTAGCTAATCCATAAGCAGACATAGGTCTGTACAAAAGAAGGTCGCTAATGTGACGGACATATCACCACGCTAGGAGTTACCCAAGGCCAAGCGGGTTGGGCACAAACCACCTGTTATGGGGCTTACCTCACAGTTTTCGAATAATTGAGAATTCCAGGGATTCAAGCTCATCAACCCTTCTTTTCTTTTCAAGGGGTAGGGAAAGGGATTTTATTGCTTTTGCTTTTGCTTTCATTTTGCTTTCTTTCTTTCTTTTCTCTTTTTTTTTTTTTTGTATCTTTTGCTTTGATATTTGAGATAATGCTGAAATAGTGCTAAATGATTTTGCTTGATTTTTCTTTTCTTTTGCTTCCTATTCTAGGGATACTTGCTCGGATTAGCTGTAGAGCAAGGGATTTTTATTCCGGGTAGGGGTGAGCTTGTCCTTTTGCCAATTCTCAAAGATTCTAGACCATGTGCATGATAGGATAGCAGGGGAAACTTTTCGCTCAAGAAACCACTTCTACTATGTAGCATAGCATGGACATTACAAATATAATCATTTTATTGTGAAAGGATATGCTTGGTTTAAGTAAATAACAAGATCAATTCTCTATGCTCAAACTTTATTTAATTGAATTTTGTGGACTTTGATATAAGAGAGATTAGTAATCATGCCAAATAAAATCAAGATATTTATTCATGTGAATGTGAAAGTGCGGGATTCCAAATAAATGCTAATTTATCCAAAATAATTTGAAAATATAACTGCAAATATGTCACAATTTGAGAAGTACAAAAAATAAAAGATGGTTTTGAAGATTTTGATGATTTTGAATGTTTTTGGTATTTTTATAAATTGAAAGAAATACAAGATAGTGATTTTTTTGAAATATTTTAAACAAATATATACAATGATGAAATGACCAATTTTTTATGCATAGTAACGTTTAAGATGCAAAATATTCATAGGTTCTTTAAGTTCTTTACCATCTAAGGTAGATAATTTGTATGCTCTCGATTCAAATTTAGCAGTGATAATATATGGTCCAAGCCAGTTGGGCTCAAATTTACCTTTAAGGTCTTTAGTTGCATTAGTATTCTTTTGATTTTCTTTTAAAACAAGATCGTCGACCTCAAAGGATCGATGACGAACTTTCTTAGCATATGATCTTTTAAGCTTGTTTTGGTAAGCACGAAGATGCTCCAAAGCATTGATGCACTTTTCATCTAGGAGTTCCAGTGATCGAGTCTGCGCACTCGATATTCATCTCCTACTTCGGTATCTTGAAGTAGTAGAGCCAAAGAAGGAACTTCTAATTCAAAGGGAAAAATGGCTTCAGCGCCATAAACCAAAACAAAAGGTGAAGTTCCAGTGGGGGTTCGAACACTAGTTCGATAAGCCCACAAAGCTGGATATAATTGAATGTGCCAGTCGCGGCCAGATTTATTGACCAATCTTTTGAGAATTTTGATTAAGGTTTTGTTTGAAGCTTCTGCTTGGCCATTACCCTGAGGATAATAGGGAGTGGACCAGCGATGTTGAATCTTATATTTTTGGCATAATTTCTTAACATCTTTATTTTTGAAACAAGTTCCATTGTCTGAGATGAGATTTGCAAGAATTCCGAACCTACAAATGATTTGATTAAAAATAAATTTAGAGACTTGTGTTCCAGTGCAGGAAGCTAAAGGCATAGCTTCAACCCACTTCGTGAAATACTCAGTGGCGGTTATGATGAATTTGTGTCCATCGGATGACACAGGATTAATTTTGCCAATAATGTCTAAGCCCCATTTTGAAAAGGGCCAAGGAGATGAAATAGCCTGCAGGTCTTGTGCGGGGGCATGGACAAGGTCAGCATGTTTTTGGCACTTGTCGCAATGGCGCACATAATCATGTGCATCATTCTCCATGGTAGGCCAAAAGTATCCTATCCTAAGGAGCTTTTTAGCAATGACACTACCACTGAAGTGTCCTCCACAAGATCCATCGTGGGCTTCACTCAAAGCTGATCTGGATTCTTCTAAATTCAAACATCTCAATAGGATACCTTCAAAAGATCTCCTATATAAAGTATTGCCAATTATTACAAATCGACTTGCTCGTCTACGTAATAACCGACGTTGGTTTCTATTAGAATTGGCAGGGAAAGTCCCATTTTGAAGAAAATCAAATATATCCGTATACCAAGGTTCAGGAGTAGTTTCATTGATTAGAAACACATCCAAAGGTTCTAAGCATGACTTATTTGAAGCGGGTTCCTGGAGTCGATGAATAATGATGGTGGCATATTCGTCATCTAACTCCAAGGGCAGAAGAGATGCAGCTGCGGCCATAGCATCAGCCGCACGGTTGCTAGTTCGAGGAATAGCTTCCAAGGTAACTTGATCAAATAGAGATATTAATTGTAAAACATAGGCTTTATATGGGCGTAGTTTATCATCTCTGGTCTGATAAACTTCATTAATTTGGTTTATAACAAGTTGAGAATCACCAAAAACTAGCAGATGTTTAATTTTTAGAGCCAAGGCGACTCGTAATCCAAGGATTAGAGCTTCATACTCAGCAGTATTATTAGTGCAAGCAAATGTTAATTTAAAGGACAAAGGTATAATGTGCTTTTGTGGAGATATTAAAATAATACCTGCACCAGCCCCACTCATGCATCGGGCTCCATCAAAGTATAAGGACCATTGTTCAACATGGTCTGCCTCTAATTGAAGGCATTCATCAGGAAACTCAATGATGAGGGGATGGGTAGACTCTAAGGGTGCAGCAGACTAATTGATCTGCTATGATTTGACCCTTAACAGACTTCTGTCCTATAAACGTGAGTTCAAACTCGCTTAGAGCAAGAACCCACTTGGCTGTGCGACCCGATAAATAAGGTCGACTCATGAGATACCGCAAGGGATCATATTTAGCAATGACATAAGTTTTCTGGCTAAGCATATAATGGCATAATTTTTGCGTAGAAAATATGACCGCTAGACATAGTTTTTCTAATGATGTGTAGCGGGTTTCATAACTAATTAAAGTTTGGCTAATATAATAATTAGCACGTTCTCTTTTCTCATCATCAAGTTGAGCTAACATAGCTCCTAAAGCAAAATCTGAAGCTGAAATATACAGGATAAATGGGCGATCAGGTCTAGGCGGTGAAAGCACAGGTGGGTTAAGGAGGTATTGTTTAAGAAGTTCAAAAGCTTCCTTACATTCGTCGTCCCAATTAAAAGGGACATCCTTCTTAAGGAGCTTAAGAAAGGGACCGGTTTTGTCCGCCAACTTATCGATGAAGCGACGGATAGCTTGAAGTTTACCTTGTAAACTTCGTAACTCAGATATATTGGTAGGTGCGGGCATATCAGTGATAGCCGCAATCTTAAGAGGGTCAATTTCGATGCCACGTAAAGAAACTATAACCCCTAATAGTTTACCGGACTTAACTCCAAATATGCATTTGGCTGGATTTAATCGAATAAGATATTCTCTTAACCGATTAAAAACTTTTCTCAAATCATCTAAATGATCATCTTCATTAATAGAGCGAGCTATAATATCATCTACATAATCATGTAGGATATCATGCATCATATCATGAAAAATATAAGTCATAGCTCGTTGATAGGTTGCACCTGCGTTCTTTAAGCCGAATGGCATCACTTTCCAACAAAAGGTACCCCAGGGGGTAATAAAGGTTGTTTTAGCCTGATCTTCAGGAGCTATCCTGATCTGATTATAGCCGGAGAATCCATCCATTAGGGACATCATCCCACTCCCAGTAGTAAAATCAATGATTTGATCCATGTTTGGAAGAGGAAAATCATCTTTAGGGCATGCAGCGTTAATATCTCTAAAATCTGTGCAAACCCTAACTTTGGTAGCTTCTTTCTTGGTGACTGGAACTACATTCGAAATCCATTCAGCATAATCAATAGCTTGTATAAAAACAACATTCAGGAGTTTTTCTAACTCCCCTTTGACTAGCAAAGCCACTTTGGGATGCATTTTTCTAAGTTTTTGTTTAACAGGTTTAGCATCCGGATGGACTACTAGGTGATGCATGACTACGGAAGGGTCTAAACCTGGCATATCTTCATATGTCCAAGCGAAGACATCTTCATATTCTTTAAGGAATGCAATGTATTGCTCTTGTTTTTCTTGACTTAATTCTGATCCAATATTGATTATGTGGGGATTATCCTCAGTTCCAATGTTGATTTTAATGACGTTTTCTACTTCCATGTGTAGATCTCTTTCAAAATTAGGTGGGGCGGGTGAGACGCCCAATTCTTGTAATTCTTTTAAGGTTAACTTAGATAAGTCATCTTGAGGAGTAGTGGCCTCAAGCTGGGCTATAGTTGGTATAGAACCATCAAAATAAAAACCATTGTGTAACATCTCTTCAACGGAGACATCATGGAAAATATCTCCTTCCAACTCATCATCGGATTCAACAATCATTTCAGGATAAGCTATGGATAGCATATTGCATGTAAATGGCTGATTTTTTAGAGGCAAATCATCACGCCCATCCAAATAATCTTGATAACATATGAGTTGATCATCATCTTCAAAAGGAAAGGGTTGACCCTTACTAGGAAATAGGCCCACACCACATCGGGCGGGCCATGGTTCTACCTCGAAAGGTTCTTTCATACCATTTTGGAAAGGTCCCAAGCCTTTCCCTTTATATCCCATTTTAAGCATTATAGGTTTAGCTTTAATATACTCATTAGTAAAATAACATCGAGCATATCCATCATGATGAGTTTTGATATTCCTAGGTATTCTTCCCCAGTCATATCCCTTATAAATGAAGGCACAACTCCCGACTTGGTAAGTACTTCCCATAGGTTGTGGGAGGCCCAAAGTACGAGGAGATGGCGGCAAATTACTTAAGATAATGGAATTTTGCATAGAAGCATTTGTTTTTTCTGATATAAGAATTTTAGATAAATTGGGTAAGAGTTCATCAGAAAGAGCATAAGATGTAGAAGGATCATTCCCTATATCTTTAGATGTGGAAGGTATGATAGATGTAGATAATGTGGAGGTGTTAATAGATGGGTCTATAGGTTTTGAAATTATAGGGATGGAACATGAAGGATTGGTTGTGGATTGAAGATCTTTTTGAGGTTCTAGAGTGGTTTGTTTAGAAGATTGTTGATCTATATATGAGGGTGAAATTAATGGAGGAGAAATAGATGAAGTTATGGGTGTGTGTTTCACAGTTTTAGATGAAAAATAAGAATTAGGATGTGTGGATGACAAAGCAGGGCAAAATTGAACTCCAACAGGTTCTGCCAAAGCACACATATCAAAGGGTCTAGGATCACCATGGATAGTGACCAACTGATTTTTAAATTCGAATTTAACACATTGGTGTAAAGTTGATGGGACAGCCCGCATTGCATTGATCCAAGGACGACCCAAGAGTATATTGTATGATGCGGGGCAATGTACAATAAACACGGTCGTATCTAAGGTTCTCGGACCAACTTGCAATGGGATGGTAATAACTCCACACGTTTCTTGTGTTTCGTCATTGAAAGCTTTTATGATCATGTCAGTTTTCTTCATTTCATCACTTCTAAACCCAAATCTCTGGTAGAAGTCAAAAGTGCAAATATTTAGAGATGAACCATTATCAATCAAGACCCTTTTGACTGCTACATCTCCTATTAGGGCAGTAATATATAAGGGGTTATCCTTATGTAAACTATGTTGTGGTATATCTTTATCTCGAAAGTCAATACAATCAACTTCTCTAGTGATGATAGTATTGGCCATGGCTTCGAGGTTGAATGTTTTGTGGTACCATCATTTGGCTTAATGTAAGCATTAATTCATCTCTATGTGTAGGAGAAGATCTTAATAAATCCAAAAGGGAAATTCTGGTTGTAGTATTGGATAATTGCTCATTAATATTGTAAGGGGGTTTAGGTTGAACATTAGGAGCATGATTCCCTTTATTGGGATTTTTCAAAACAAATGGAGTTGATCCATCATTCTGATTTGGTTCTTGTTGAGAATTTTGAGCTTGTTGTCTGGTAATGACTCCGATGGTACCTACAATGTTATATTGAGGATGTTGAATAGGTCTTGGTCTAGCATTTATAGCTTGTTCATTAGAAAGGAACTGATTAGAAGAGGGTCGAGTAGTAACTCTTCTAGGAAATGGTTCTTCCGGAACCATAGCATCTGTGATAGGTTGAATAGGATCTGATTCATTTTTAGAACTATTCGATTGGTTTGAGGTGATGTCTATTTCACTTTCGAGTATCCGATTCTACATCACTGAGATCCGGTGTTTGAATATTATGTAGGGGCCTGGTCGTGACCATGGATAAAGTTGTGTCAAATTTTTGTAAATCATGATTAGGTAAATGTCCGCTAATAGTTCCTACATATCGGGTAGGAGGAGGGACATTATGATGCTCAATTTGATTGGCCACCTCTTTACCATGTCTTGGTAAAGGATGTTGAAATATATCTAATGATTGATTAGCATTTTGATTTTGATTTTGGGGAATGTTCTTTTGAGCATTATTAGGAGCATTTTGTTTAGGTTGGAAGGCTTGCACCTCCATCTCATTATTATCAATCAGATCTTGTATTTTATGTTTTAACCTTTTACAAGAGTTGGTAGAGTGTCCAGGCCCTCTATGGAAATCACAGTGTAAATCTGCTCTGTATCCGGGTATGGTTGGATCAGGTTCCTGGATAGCTGGTAATTGAATCAAACCTCTTTCGAGTAATTGAGGTAAAATAGTTGATAATGGTTGATTCAATCTAGTAAACTCTCGAGGAGGTTTATCAAGAGGTTTCAATATAAATTTTTTTGTTGTCTTCGTTGTATTGATATTAGCAACATTTCTGCTATCAGTGACTCCGTCACCTACGACTTGTTTGTTTTTATATTGATTTCTGGATGTTTTCTCATCATCTTTCTTCCTAAGTTGGCCTCTCCTAATGAGGGCATCTTCTACTCTTCGAGCTAAATCTATAGCCTGATCGAAGGTAGTTAAGGTAGCAGTTGATAACTCATAAGATATTTGTTCTTGCAAATTATTAATAAAAATGTCCAACATTTCCCTATAAGGTAGCACAAAGTGCAGTTTTCCTGTCAACTGCCTCCATCTAGCTAAGAAATCCGCAAAACATTCATCTTTGTCTTGTTTTAAGTTGTACAAATCTTTAATGGTTACATGCCTCTCGATATAGGCACTAAATTGATGCACAAAAGATTCAGCGGTTTCTTCAAAATTTCTCAAAGAATGAGTGGGCAATTGATAGTACCACTCTAATGCCATTCCTCCTAAACTTTTTGGGAACATTTTTAGTAATAGCAAGTCATCATGTGATATATCATGACATGCTATCCTAAACATGCGAAGATGCTCTATGGGATCTTCGGTTCCTTTATATATAGGCAGGACGGGCATGGGAAAATGTTTAGGGTATGGTTGTGCTACAACTATAGGATCTAGAGGTTGACTACACATCTCTCGATAATTGTACGAGGGACGGTAGGGATCTATCTGGTCCATGCGGGAAGCTAACTATTTCACCATGGCTTCCAGATTATTGGTTTGCCCACCATATTGGTTCGGTAGGGCATTAATATGAGATTGGTGAGCATATGATGGAGGGACATGCATATTAGATGCTATATTACTATTGTGTAAATTGTTGGTAGGAAGGGTGTTATGAAGAAGTTTTGAAGTTGTATTATGTTGTATCCCAGATTGTTGAAAATTGGTGTTTGGCTTCATTTTAGGTTTTTGTCGATTTGAAGCATATTGATTAATAGTTTGGCGAAATAAAGCAGTGAATGAAGGTCTCTTTTGTGTGGGCATGATTTTAGGCTCAATAACAGGTTCCTTAGGAGGTTGGGTAACCTGTTGTTTTTGCATATTCTGAATTATAGCGGCCATATCCATATTGGATGGCCCAACTTTATCACTTTCTTGATCAATGAAAGACAAGGGATTAGTGTGTATGTCAAACATATGTTCCATGGCTGCTTGAGTGTCACTAATTTGTCCCCTATCAATACGAACTGCCATATTAAGAGCACCAATATTATTATTGAAGAATTTCTAGAAATGATCTAAGTTATCAAAAGCAATAGTTCCATCTGAAGCCATTCTAGGGGATGAGGATCCTTCCTCTCTAACATTTTCTTGTTGTTCATTTTCTTCAACCAAGTCATCTTCTGGCTGTTCTAGAGTTTCTTCTTCTGGAATTGGATCCTCAGGAAGGGTATTTAATTTTTTGTTTTTCTTGCCTAACCAATCTTCTTCTTCTTCTTCAGTTTGTTTACCATTCCTAAGTTTAGTCATTGTGCTTAAACTTAGATTTCAGCAAATATATATATATATATATATATATATATATATATGCAACAAGCTTAAGAGGTATATATTTTAATTATATACCTACTATAATATTTAAAATGAAATGTTTTGGTTTTTGTTATGTTTTTTAGTTTTTCTTTTTTTTTTTTATAACAATATTATAAAGATAACAAACAACACACAAAATGCAAGAAATAATAATAATGAAAGCAATGATCTAGTTTTCTATAAACAATTTATAAATATCATTAATGGGCTCAAGTTCTTCAGGAGTCATGAAATGTTCTTCTTCAAATTGAAAATTTTCTTTCAAAAATTTGACAAAAAGTGCTATAGTGATATTATCTGTTTCAGACTCTGGTTGGTAGAAATAAAGCTCGTGGCAATACTCTCGATATAACACAGCTCTAGGAACTCTATTCCATATTTCCCTATCCATAAGAACGACCTCTTGGTCTTCTACATGACCTAGGAATTGGTGTATAATGGCTGCGTTCTCGAGGTATTCCTCGAAGGTGAACAATTCTGAAGACACAAGAGCTCTCCTATAAGCTAACCACCTATGGCAAGCTCTCTGAAGTTCATGATAAAAAATGAGTTGATGAGGATCCAAGATTCTATCTAGGACAAGCCTCTTGATTTGTTTAAGTTCTGTTGACCTAGATGAAATGACACCTAGTCTTCTATCAAGTTCGTCCCACAAAAGTTGGTTTCTATCTGTTTCAGGCACACTAAGCACATAATTGATTTCTATGGCTGCTAATTGGTTTTCAACATTTATAATAACTGCTAGTCTTTTCTTAGGAGCTACCATCTAAACATGATATGCAACTTAGTAGTTTTCTAATGATTTTAAATGCATCTATTTTTTTTTGTTTTTTTTTGTTTTCAAAAGGTTTTAAATGCATTCACGTCGGGTTCACCAAAATGTATCGCTCCAAATTTTTCACACCCTTACCTTCAGGCTATAGGATCCGCGCCCGAAAGGGGGATGTGAAAAGGATGGGACAATACCTCGGACTGAGAGGCCTTGCGAAGGTCCCGCCTCTCGGGGGAGGTGTATTATGGTGATTTTTCGATGGATGGTGGGTTCACCAGGAAACGTTTGAGTGGCAGTTTCCACGCCTAGGTTGGGAATGTGTTTTATGTGTTCAATTTTATCTTTAAACATTCAAATCCTAGGTTTGGCCAAATGAATCTAAGTTGTTCTATATGAAATGCAGATTTAAATACAAAAAATAGAATTAACAGAAAACACAGAGAATATGCTAAATGAGGAAAACCATACCTGATCCGGATGTCTGATGGAGGTTCTAATTTTTGAAGCAGTCCAGAATCGTCTGGAATTTGACAGGATCGTCTCCTATCTGACAGGATCGTCTGAGATCTGACGAATTCGTCAGAGACCTACAAACAGAGAAATAGATACAAAATACCAAAAATGCAACTATTCTGATAAAGGAAAATGATATAAAATAATAATAAGGATGTTAATAAGATAATCCCGAATGGAAATGCAAGTGAATTGCAACACTTTAATAGCTAATCATGATTTTATTATGCAATTAAACTACATGGGTGAACTCCAAGATGCAAGATAACAAGAAATAATAATAAAACTGACTAAATGCAGAATAAAATGGCAGCAAGGTATAGGAAAAGTGCAAACTCTGGGCACTGATTGCCCCAATGCAGACTGCAGTCGAAATCATCTCGGATTGGTATGAAATCGTCTCGAATTGGACAGGATCGTCTGCGACGATCTGAGCTTGCTCCGACTGAAGAATGACAAGGTTCCTGCAACAAAATTTGGATAGCACAAATGCAGATGGTAATCCAAGGTATTCTAATGCATGTAAAGGTCAAGTTACAGGAAAATTCAGCCAGCCAGGGGATGTCAAGGGGGGTCCTAAGGTTTAAATAGGCTTAGGAGGGAAGTTGGGAGGTTGGAGATCATCCTAATTTGGAAGATCTCCAATGGGGGAGGTCTCTAACGGCGTAGACACGCTTCTGCCCAACTTAGAGACGTCGTTGAAACAGAAGCTAATTATGAAAAATTAGTTTTGGGACAAGATCGTCTGGACGTCCTAGCCCAGACGAAATCGTCCGATCTGAGGCGATATCGTCTGATCGGCGACGATATCGTCAAACGGTCACAACAAACTCTAAAAATGGCATGAGAAATGAGGAAACGGGTTAAACGGTGGTTTTGGAGCGGTTTTGGGGTTGAATTTGAATTTGAATTATTACTAAGGTAATTTTAATTATTGCTAAGTTTTATTGCACCAATTTTAGGGTGCTACAAGGTGGGTATATAGAGAGGTTGGTATATCGGCCTAGCAATGGTATATCGAAGGGGCGACCAATTTTGGGAGTCATAAGAGCCCTCATTTTGCATTTAAACGTTCTTTACAAAAACCTTCAAAAAAAAAACAAAACACACTAAACCAGGTTTAGGACACACTTTTAATCTTTAAACGAGATAATCACCGCTTTGTGTATGTGTGTGCTCTTTTCTATTTAGTGTAGCATAAAAAAATCATAAAAAGAGATAAAAATCTATTTAGCTTGTAGAAAAACAACACCATGGTGTACACCCGTAGCCAAGCCCAATCAAGGGCAGAAGCTGCAAAAGTGTACAAGGGGGCACAAGTCACCTCCTCTACAGCCCTAAGGACTTGGTCATACCGCCTTGGTAGCCTGACCCACAAGAGAGTCCGCATCATTCCATGTCAAGGTGGAACTATAGGGACACCCCTTTGGGGGACACGCCCGTTCATCATAGCCCCTTTCAGGAGGAGTCCTTACACGTGGCACTCAACATAGACAAGAAAGCTCCCTTAGAAGCTCGATATGAGTGGCCACCATGCGATGAAGTGCTAGAGTGGCATAGTGTCCATGAGGAGAGGCCACATGACTATGGCATCCCTCCTTTTCCCCCCATCACTATTAGAACCAATAGACAAACCCCAGAGCGTAGGGCTCTTCAAGCAGGGTGAGCTAACTCCACCCACCCCTTTCACACATACGAAAGGGAGCACGAGGAAGACCATTACATTCCTCGAGAGCAATGTACAACGTGGGAGCCATGCGCTTCCGCACCCGCTATGTACCATGGTCACCCATTGAGGCCAGAGCCTCGGGTAAATGCCACCAACCTCGATAGAGGGAAGTGACCCATTGAGATCTCGGATCATCATGACCGAGGTAAATGCATAGGAGAGGCATCCAGGCCTCCTAGGCTCAAGATGGCGAAACAAATTGACCTGGAAATCGCTAGACATGCCGCCCACCAAGCCCAGATCACATGGCTTGAGCAAGATCAACAATAGCTAGAGCATCTATACCGCCTTAGCAAGGAGTGCATTCAACGCCAAACAGATGAGCTACTTCATAACCCACCTGAGAGGGTTCCAACCCCTCACACCCAAAGAGCGGAACCATATGAGAGGCATAATCCCTTGGTGCGAGATAGGTCTCCATGACCTTATCAAGTTTTGCCTCCGAGACCCCCTAGACCTGAGAGGGAGGCCACTCCCCGGAACAACGATGGGTACCCTCCATGGGGACCCACCCAGGGTCATAGGTCTCATCCAGAGACTCCTCAAGAAGCTTATGAGGAGTATGAACAAGAAGCAGAGTGGGCCAAAATGCCCTACCAAGGTGGAGGGGTTGCTATCCGACCACCCCCCCATAGGCCTCAAGTCTCCCACAACCCACAATGGGAGCAAACTAAAGAGGAAGAGATTAAATCTTCCGATGCATACAAAGCACTGCTAGAGCATTTGGAGTCTATGGAAACCAAAGCTTCTGGGCCCCAAAAGCCCATGTTATGCCAACTCCATAGTCATCCTATGCATCCGTCAGTGCCTGCACCCCCTTACCATGAACACTTCAAGCTGCCTCAGTTGGCAATCTTTAAGGGTGAGGAGGATGCCCAAGAGCATGTGACCAGATTCTTGAGCCAATGTTTTGGCATTCAGGACAATGATGCATTGTTGCTAAGGACATTTATAACCACATTCACGGGCCCTGCCTCGGATTGGTTCACCCAGTTGCCGAAGCACAACATCAATAACTTGGATCAGTTAGTGGATGCATTCCTCGAACGCTTCACCTTCAACACCAAGAAGAAGGCATCACTAAGTGACCTGGCCAGCCTCAGGCAATATGAGGAAGAGACCATGGTGGCCTACGAGAATCGGTGGAGGACTCTGCTTTCCAAGCTACCCTACCTCCCTCCTATGTCCGACCTTACACAAATGTTCTCACGAAGTTGTTTGAGATCGATCTCTATGCTATTGCAGTTGCAGCAATATGCCACCTTAGAGGAAGCTCTGGTGCAAGCCAGAATCATCGAAGAGATCAAGATACAGGATGGCGAGATTGCCAAACCTAAGAAGAAAGAATGGAACAAGAACACAAAAATAGGGACTACGCAACAAAAACCCATTACGGTCAATCAAGTTGCTATAAATGTCCCTAAGCCTGCACAAGAAATACAGCCTCAAAAGGCTAACTATCAGGTAGTGCCTCCTAATAATTATGAAAGAGAAAACCAGAAGTAGGAGCAAAATCAGCAGCATCACCCTAGGCGACAGTACACACCTTATACAGAGTCTAGAGACTCCCTATTTGACCGCTTGTCAATGGCAAACTTGATCAACCTTCCAGAGATCCAAACCATAGATCCCAATGCTCCCAAGCCTAAGGGGTATAGGGAGGACTTGTATTGTAGGTTCCACAGGTGGAGGGGACATGACCTGAATGCATGTTGGAAGTTCAAAGGATTGATACAAGACCTGATTGACAATAAGACGTTGGCAGTGGACAACCCCGTAGCGCCAAACAACCAATAGATGGGAGTTTTCAAAGACCCCTTGCCTGCCCATGAGGCACAAGCAAAACCCCTTCAAGTCAATGAGGTGCAACAGAATTGCCCCATGCAAGGGTATGTAGGAATGATAAGCATAGTGACTAGGAACAAGAGATACCCAAGAGTTGCCCCGAGGCAGCCACAAGAGAGGTTCCATCGACGTCACAACCTCAACAGCACCCTATGCAGCTACCTCTGCCTAGACCCACGGCCATGATTCGGACCAAACTCACGTAGAGTTTGAGGACCACGTCAGCTAGGCTCTCCATATACGAGCTTATACAACAATCAACACCCCATCGGGAGGCTCTAATGGAGATATTGAAAGCCATCGAGTTGCAGCCCCATGAAGCGAATTCCTTCAACAATTTCATGGGACATGTCAAACGATGCACGGAGCCAATCATCACCTTTCGAGAGGATGAAGTTAAATCAGTGTCTGATGACATGGTAGATCCACCCCTGCACGTTATCGTGTGGGTCAATGGGATCCCGTATAAGAGGGTGTTGGTAGACACTGGCTCATCCAGTAACATCATTACCACAGCAGCATTGAAACATCTAAAGTTGCCAGCCTCTCACATCATGGCTTCCACCTATACACTACGAGCATTCAATGATGCGATATGCTCGACAGTTGGCACAATTGTCCTACCCATTCAAGTAGGACAAAAGATGATACCTACATTGTGCCATATTTTGGAAGGTGAGATGGCTTATAACATCTTGCTAGGGCGGCCATGGATCAGGGACATGAAGTGTGTCCCTTCGATAGCTCATCAGTGTTTGAAGTATACATTTGAAGGGGAAGTACATGTAGTCCCGACGGACTTAGAACCCTTCAAATATTGCAATGCGGTGCAGTTGATGTCGCAATCGACCCTTCCATCGATGCACTTGGATTTTTAGTTAAATCCATCTAGACAGGGTCCGATGCCGCAAGCACCACTGGTGATAAATCCATCAAAACCCCAGCCAGGTACATCTTCATCATCTAGTCCTTCACCAACAATGCCACCTATCATGGCTAAACAGAAGGACAAAGGGAAGCAAACCCTGGAAGAGGCTCAACCCCTAGAAGAGGCACTGCCAACAGTATCAACCATCTCTACCGAAGAGATGCCTAGCACAATGGAAGTTGAGGCTCCTAGTTCACCCAACATGGAGTGGACTCAGGAAGAGCTTCCATTCCCTCCCTCTCAATCACCAACAATCACTATTGAAATGGCCAGTACAGGCCTGGGGGAGTATCTGGTGTGGAATGTTGTAGCAACGACCACGCTAGAGTCCATGCAAGACATGGGGAGACCTCGCCTCCCCATCGGTACAATTGTTCCTTTAGGCTACCCACCAAACCAGACAAATTTTGTGTATGGGGGCCTTGATCATGGTACTGAGCCATGCATGCAAGAGGACGAAGATGAAGAGCCTTTTGCAGAAGATGTCAACTATCTGTCTAACCCGGACTTCGCTCTGAGATATCTTGGCCAATGCAATTGGCATGGATACGGGCTAGGCAGGTATGAGCAAGGAGTGCGTGTCCTTTGCTAGCCAAGATACCAAATGCCTTATGACAAGTCGGGAGTAGGGTTCAACCACCCCCTGCCCTTGGACATCTTGGTGGAAAACATGCAAGGCCTAGGGATAGGCAACAAGGGTGGATTGGCATCAGATCCTTATGCCAACCCAAACACAACGTATACATTGGGAGATTACCTCCCATGGTCAACAACCACCCTTGTTAACCTCAATAACCCTTCTCCTTTGCTAGAGAGAGGCGAAAGTTTGGGGACTCACTTTCAAGGAAGGTATAAATAGTGTCAAGAGGGATCTTCGGAGGATGAATCAGAATATGAACCAGCATCATATGATCCCTTCGAATCCGATAGTGATCACTCACAAGTGATCCCCATGAATGAATGTCAAGAGAGCCTCTTGACAATGTTCCCTCTAGAGGCTCCAAGCGAGCCAGTGCCACGTCAAGAGAATCAAGTCCCCCCACGGAGAGTGGAACAACCACAATGGGGCCAGATTAATTTGCTTGAGCAGGATGAGCCTGTAATGCCTCAAATAGTTATCGGAGCCAACGAGGGCTTTTGGATCTCCGATAGTGATTACGAAGATGAAACAGAAATGACATATCTTAATCACATGCGGTAGATGCCGCAACCATACCCCTTGGAGATTAACGACATATTTGAATAGATGGGCATAGTGCTAGGGCACGAGTGGTACGTAGACCCAGTGGGGTGGGACCAAGTGTTGGATCCACCGCTCTAGGTATACGAAGAGCACCTTCCACCCCGAGACCCTAGGGTGATATCAGTGCCGAGGGTAGACCCTATCCTCCTATCAGCACATAGGGCCGATCCATTCATGCCAATACCTCTAGAGCCAGATCCGGAGCACAGAGAACATCCAGAGTGTTCGAGTCATCACACCCATGGTAATGGAGACCAAAATCATTTCATCAACATGATCTCCATTGACTTAACCACCCCCATCCACAATCTGGCCGATCCAACATGGTCCTTGCATCTAGACATAGATGCCATTGACTGGGATCACGTCAATTCACCTCCATCCCCATCAGAGTATTGGCATTTTGGTAAAATGCTTCATTTTACCCCAGGGACAACTCAGGATATCTTTCATGCCGAAGAGGAACCCGAGGTTCCCAACGTAGATTTAAACTCAGCAAATGATATCCATTTGATCCCAACTCCACATCAGTTGGAGGATGGATCCCACATGTCGATCGAGGAGATGATTGACGTAGACATCGGCTTGGATCCAATGAATCCACAGATCATCAAGCTGGGGGTAAGCTTATCCCCTGAAGAGCAAGCCGACTACATTGCCCTTCTCAAAGAGAAGAAGGAGGTTTTTGCATGGTCATACAGAGACATGCTGGGGCTAGATCCGTAGCTAGTCATGCATAATCTAACGCTTGATCCGACAATCAAGCCAGTTAAGCAAAAACTACGTAAGATGCACCCAACAATGGCCTTGATGGTCAAAGATGAATTGCAAAAGTTGTTGGATGCATAGTTTGTCATCTACATGGATTATCCGCCATGGCTGTCCAACATGGTGCCCATCAAAAATCTCGACGGGAGGATTCGCATATGCACTAATTTTTGAGATCTAAACAAAGTGAGTCCTAAGGATGATTTCCCCTTGCCAAGCATCGATGCATTGGTAGACGCTACAATAGGTCACGAAATGCTATCCCTCATGGATGGTTTCTCGGGATACAATCAGATTCGTATCAATCCCGAGGACCAACTAAAAATGGCGTTCACAATGCCTTGGGGGACATTTTGTTATAAGGTCATGCCCTTTGGCCTTAAAAATGCTGGCGCCACCTACCAACGTGCCATGACGTACATCTTCCATGATTACATGCATAAAACTTTGGAAGATTACATGGATGATTTGTTGGCCAAGTCTCTTTTGTGCCCAGATCATCTCGATGACTTAAGCAAGATCCTCGATCGCCTCATGGAACATAAAGTCGGACTGAATCCCAAGAAGTGCGTATTTGGCATCACATCTAGAAAACTCTTGGGTTTCATAGTCTCAAAGCGAGGCATCGAGGTGGACCCAAACAAAGTCAAGGCAATCCTTGAAATGGTTCCCCCAACTACCATTAAGCAGCTCAGAAGTCTACAAGGAAAGGTCACGTCAATCAAGCGCTTCATAGCATAGCTATTTGACAAGTGCCGACCCATGAACAAATTATTGCACAAGGGGGTAGCATTTCACTGGGATGACGAGTGCCAGTCAACCTTTGATGACATCAAACGATACTTGGCTTCACCGCCAGTATTGGCACCACCTAGACCAGGAGTGTCATTCTACTTATACATCTCAGCTACTGAGGTGGCATTGGGTGCCATGCTAGCCCAGAAGAATGAACTTCACAAAGAATAGGCTACTTACTATCTTAGCCGCACCCTGGTCAGTTATGAACTTAACTATGCATACGTCGAGAAACTCTGCTTGGCAGTGGTGTTTGCTACCAAAAAGCTATGCCACTACATGTTGAGCAACACTACGTATGTTGTGTCTAAGGAGAATCCATTGCGGTACATGATGAGTCGTACTTATCATAGTAGTCGCACGGCGAAATGGATCATGTTGTTGACGGAATTTGACATAGAGTTTATTGGACAGAAATCCATCAAAGGACAGGTCATAGCCGATCAACTAGCAGAGGCTCCTCTCGAAGACGATCAGCCTCTGGTCATAGAACTACCCGATGATGGGGTCTTCCATGTCTCAGAATCACCAGATTCTGATGAGCTTTGAGTCACGAGCCGACATAACCCTATTTTTTGATGGTTCTAAATGTGAGCAAGGTGGTGGCACGGGAATTGTATTCTTCACACCGCAAGGGGCTCCAGTGCCCCTGTCCTTTAAATTAGACTTCCCATGCACCAACAATAATGCAGAGTATGAAGCCTTGCTCATAGGTCTTCAGACAACAATCACCATGAACATCAAACGACTGAACATCTTTGGTGATTCGCTGTTAATTGTCAACCAAGTCAAAGGGGTATTCCAATGTAAATGCCCAGTTCTGTAGGCCTACAAAGCCCTTGTGGACAAATTCTTGGCAAATCTTGAGTGGTACGACATCGAGGCACTCCCTCGGTCATCGAATCATTTTGTGGACACTATGGCCTCCTTGGGGTCACTAATCCCGCAAGACCTTTTTGGTGATATGACAACCATTCAAGTCAAAACACTATCGCAATCCATGATGGAGCGTGCAAGTTCTGACTTGATGCCAGGAATCCACATGATCCAGATTGAACCATCCTCGGATAAGTTCTCTCGAATCCATGATCATCTGAAACATGCCAACTAGGGGTCCTTGTTCTCCCCTACTCCCATTAATAGCAACACAACGCTATTCTTACAAGTTCTCTCCCGCTCAACATTTGCTAGGGATGAACTTCAAGAGGGATTGGTTGTTCATACCATCGAGGCTTTCGATCAGCAGGATTGGTATTCACCCATAAGGGACTACCTCAAGTTAGGTAATCTCCCGCTTGGATTGACACATGCCGCAAAATGAGCATTCAAGTAGAAAGTGGCTAAGTATGTCTTGTTAGGAGACATTTTGTACCATCATAGCTATGAAGGAATCCTCCTTCATTGCTTGGACCAGCAAGAGTCCACTTGGGCGATCGCCCAAGCGCACGATGGTACGTGTGGTGGCCACTTCAGTGGTATGGCCATCGCAAAGTGCATTCTTTGCATGGGCTATTATTGGCCATCTTTAGAGCGAGATTGTTGCGCATATGTAAGGAAGTGCGTGAAGTGTCAACACCATGCTAATTTGACACATGTACCTTCCTAGGCCTTGCAGCCGATCCAGTCGGCTTGGCCATTTTCATAGTGGGGCTTAGATCTAATCGAAAAGATCTCCCCTGCGTCGTCAGGTCATCACATGTTTATCATAACGGCCACAGAGTATTTCACCAAGTGGGTGGAAGCAGTTTCGCTTACCTCTACGATAGGACCCCGCATTGTGGAGTTCATTTTGCATAACATCATATGTCATTTTGGTATTCCATCCAAAATAATCTTGGATAATGGGACGTCATTCAAGAACAAAGACGTGCATGCTTTGACCACAAAGTACAAAATTTAGCATAGTTTTTTGACACCCTATTATCCGTAGGCAAATGGGCAAGCAGAGGCATCAAACAAAATGCTAGTTGCTATCCTCAAAAAGATAGTCGCAGACAGTCATAAGGATTGGCACATCCAAATCCCACTTGCCCTGTGGGCTTATCGCACTAGCATTCGGACGCCCACTGGGGCAACTCCATTTTCGCTCGTGTATGGCTCCGAGGCAGTCATGCCTCTCGAGTTGGAAATTCCTTCCCTACGCATATCAATGCAAGAGTTCATCGATGATGACACTGCATGGCAGGCCCGGTTAGACCAACTTACGTTGCTTGATGAATGACGCGTTAATGCCCTCGAGCATTTACGTATCTATCAAGAGCGACTTAAGAAAGCATACAACATGAAAGTTCACCTGAGGGATTTTCAGGTTGGTGACTTGGTCTTAAAAGAGAACCAACAGAACTCTAGTTTGCCATCCCATCTAAGGGACAAGTTCATGGCAAATTGGTTAGGTCCATATGTAATTGATAGCAAAATAGGACCCGAGACATACCGGCTAGCCTCTCTTGATGGAATCAAGGAACTAGAACCCTTGAACATCAGTCATTTGTGACCATTCCATATCTAAGAGAGCCGTATCCCAAACAAAATGCTCCAAGGATTCCTACAATCGCTTGGTCAATCCCAAAATGCTCCAAGGATTCCTACAATCGCTTGGTCAATCCCAAAATGCTCCAAGGATTCCTACAATCGCTTGGTCAATCCCAAAATGCTCCAAGGATTCCTACAATCGCTTGGTCAATCCCAAAATGCTCCAAGGATTCCTACAATCGCTTGGTCAATCCCAAAATGCTCCAAGGATTCCTACAATCGCTTGGTCAATCCCAAAATGCTCCAAGGATTCCTACAATCACTTGGTCAATCCCAAAATGCTCCAAGGATTCCTACAATCCTTGGTCAATCCCAAAATGCTCCAAGGATTCCGACAATCGCTTGGTCAATCCCAAAAAGCTCCAAGGATTCCCACAATCGCTTGGTCAAAAATAAGAAAATTCAAAAATAGTAAAATCATCAAAAATAACAAAAATTTGCATCTCATTTCCAGGCATACTCCAACTCATCACAACAATAAAGAGCTCTTTTCACATCTCATCTTCATATTCACAAAAAAATCAATCCATCAAAAACACAAAAATATGTAGCTGCATTAAGCATCACATCCATACATTGCATATTTGTGGTCATACAGGTCAAAGGCACCATAGACTGTAATTACTCCGCCAATCCATCTTGTTCCACATTTCTCCATTCTATAAGCAGTCCATCAAAAATAAATGCCATTCACTTCTTTTTACCATACCAGAGTCAGTGGTCTTCTAATGTATCAAGAGTTTTCATCCTTCAGTCGTTATATAGCTTTCTAGCCATGTACTATACCAAGTCAGACAGATTTTACAAAGGTAGAGTTCTACTTGGATCACACCTTGTTACGTAGCATCCCAACACAAATTAAAACACATAAAAATTCCCAAGTTGTGTGAATGAAAGATGAAACATGCACAGCAATCCAGGTCACCATAAGCGAAATGGTTATCTTGCTCATCCCCATGTGCGAATGACCCCAAGAATGCTGAGAGTTGGCAAAAGGACAAGCATCCTCCCTACCCAATTCCCCAAGAATCCCAAGTTCTCAAAAAGTTGCAAACATCATAAAATTTTGCAAAAAGTCAAAACTCCAAAAATTTGACATCACCACCAAAGTGCATACATCAAAAGGCACATACAATAGTGATTCTCATCACTCGAAATTCAAATCCCTTGCTCAAAAGAAGAATATATAAAAATAAATAGTGATTTTTATCACTACAAAAGAGCAAGTATCCCAATACAATTGAAGAAAAGAAGGGAGTCGAACTTGAATCCCTGGAACTCTCAGCATTTCGATAGGTCATGAGGCAAACCTCAGTACCGGTTTGGTGGATAGCCTATCGGTCACTAGTGGTAAACCTCCCGCATGACGATATATCTATCACATTAACTCATGTACAGATCAATGTTTGCATGTGGATGAGCTAGCTTATGGTATCCTAGATAGCACCACAGATTAATCTGACTAAATACAACAAAGGAGTTAGTGGAGCTAATTAGGTGATCCTCAGTACAGGTTTGGTTGATAGCCTATCTGGCACTGGCGGTATCTTGACAAATACCACATAAACGAACTCAATTGCACACACAAGGATGTGAAATAACTTGGTCAAAGACAAGTCTGATTCATACCTTGTCCAAAAGTCTTGTAAGATAAAGTACAGTCATGGCTAGTTAGTTAAAACCGTCTGAGTCTCAGAAAACCTTAGCTACATTTCTAAACCAACTACGCTATCTTTCATCCTCGCATTGCCATCAACAATCACCAAAACCACAAAGGTCTAAACAGTCTATGGTGCTCTCGCCAAACAACACAAATTCAATTCATCCATTACATTTGCATATCCTAAAATTTAGAAACATTTGCATTTATCATAACATATGCATCCATCAAAATAAATTAACATGCATACATCCATACTCATCACTCATCATGCATAAAATCAAATCATCACTCGCATAAACAAAATAAAGTCATCTGTATATATCATCAAAAATGCCCGCAAGCTACAATGAACTGGTCCTGTGACCCCGCAACAAAATCCAAAAGCTCAAAACCCCCAAGCCTAGGGCATCGGCCACCATGATCATGCAGGATCGGTGCGACAGGAACTACCCCCCATGGTGTGGGTCCTATGAGACCCCTCAAGGCGGCTGCTGCTAGCCCCCGCATCATGCCTACTCGCCCCCCTCATCCAGTCGCCTGCATCGAGAGGATGTTGATTGCTCAGTCTCGCTCCCTCTCGAGCGGCGTGATGATCCACCTCCACTGAATGTAGGGACCCACCCACCAAGGTGGCTAATCTCTGCCTCCAGCTCCAACCGCTACCACACCGAGTCCATCTCCCACTGGCGATACATCGCCAAGTTCTCCTCGCACTATGCCAAAGCCCTATCCCTCTCTACTAGCTACATCCATAGGAGATCCCTCTCCCATGCAGCATCAGTACCCCCATCCTACCGATGGTAGGCAGCCAATGCATTCTCTCACTCTACCAGCTGCATGCATAGGAGATCCCTCTCCTACAGCGCATCCCCCAACTCCTCATCGTGCCTCCGCAATAGCCCCTCCAACCATGCAATCTCAACATGTAGCCCAAACTCCATGTCCTCCACATCCGCCTGAGGCATAGGCATCTCTAGAATAGCAACCTACTCTAGCTCCCACTACTCCGTGATGTCCTACATCTCCGGCTGATCCAAAACCCCCAAATCCACATCCTCATCCTCCACCTCCACCATGTCTGCATCCTCCCGAGGAGCTCCCCAATCATCTCCTGGTGCCTCGACACCCTCCGCCCGTTGTTGCTACCTCCATGCCTCCCAATGGCCCCTCTCCCCACCATCATCATAGTACCCACCACTGGTCATACTCTATGGTAGTCCCGACGTCATCCACATCCAGGACGTCGATCACTACATCTAAATCCTCGCCTAGTGGCACGATGACCGATCGATCCAGAGTCCTCTCATCCCCCGATGTCGATAGACCACGGGCTCACCAGGAAACCCTTAGTGCACCCCAAACTATCATGTCACCCGGATGTAAGGGAAGAACTCATGCTCGGTCCCATGTCGCCCAATCAGCCACCGCTCCCTACGTACCCATCAGAGCCACTCTCCAGCCTTCGACCAGGCTAGATAGTCCCGATAAGGGTGCCAGAACACCTCCCCTAGAGTAAGCCGAGCGAAGGCATCGACATAGTGCCCTACGACACCTGCCCACCATCGACTCTATCCCTGCTCCTCAGACCACCACCATAGAACCGCATAGCCTATATCCTTATCCTCCATCTCGTCTGAGTCATCCATGGTAACCCTGTTGGCCTCTCCATCGCTATGTGTTGCCAAGCCCAGCTCTGCAATAGATAGCTACAGCTAATCCCCTTCTGCCTCTGATAGTGGACCTCGTACAACTCACCATAGAGCTATGCCAACAATCTATCCCCACCTCATGATCAATGATGCCTCCATCGAGCACTCTACCAGTCGCCAGACCACATCCAACAGGTTCCACGAGAACCTCACACCTGACGAGTCAGGTAGCAGCATGTTGGAAATGAGGCCCATGAGTACTGCATGCCTCACTCCCAACACCCCTCTCTCAAGCCACCATCGGACCAGAATCCTGCCAATCTGGCAGTCACCCTCTGCCCTCTCCACTGGGCTCTCCACACCTAGCTCCTCCCCATGCCCGAAGCATCATATCAGTACAACTGTCCGCTGATCACGCGATGACGTTATGATCGGCAGTCCATCTATCAAAATCCATAGAAGTCGATAGACATCCTCCAAGGTCACTATCATCTCCCCTATTGGGAGATGGAAGGTGTTGGTTCGGGGATCCCACAGGTTGATCAGGGCCATCAGATAGGCCCGATCCCCGACCATAGGCTCCAGTCGAGCCACCTGCTTGAGCCCAAGGGCATCAAGCCACTCCCAGTCAGCCACAGTTAGCGCCCCCATGCTTCAGCAAAAGTAGTAGGTACACGATACCGACTCTTCACAACCTACAAAAGAAAACAACACAAAAACATTAAAATCATGAAAAAATGTACAACAATAACATGAATATACAACACTGCCTACCAACGTACAACTCAAAAACAACAAAATTCACAAAAATTCAAAATAAATACAAAAACAATTCAGCAAATATAGTTTGTCAATCTTAGGGTTTGTACTCTAAGTTTAAACCACAACAACATAAAACACACAAAACACATTTTTTTTAAAAAATACTTTATCAATCTTAGGGTTTATACTCTAAGTTTAAAACTAACAACAACATAAAAACACAAAAACATTTTTAACTACAGTTGTCAATCTTAGGGTTTATGTATTCTAAGTTTAAAATTGACAAAGTCTGCACAAACAAAACAAAATTAAAATAACAGTTTTTTAACCTAGGGTTTTCACCTACATTTTAAAACTGACAAGCTCAACCTAAAAAACTAGGGTTTTACATTCCGTTTATCCTAGGGTTTTAGTTTAGTAAAAATCAAAATTTTTCCTAGGGTTTACTTTAGTGCAAAGTAAATTTCTGTTCCATTTTAAAAAGAAAAATAAAAATTTCCACCTAGGTTTTAACTACGTTTTCCATTCAGTTTTAAGCTAAGTCTTGGTTTGTGTTCAACTCAGTTTTAGGGTTTCAATTTTAATTTTGGAAAACAACATAACAAAGAAAATTAAACAAATCACTTGCAGTTTTAAAACATATAACAAACAAAAGCAATAACGCTAAGGAGCACTTACTGGTCTCGCTTCGGCTTCACCGCTCGATCCGGTTTGTGCACTCATGATGTCGAGAGAAATTCAATAGCGCTTCGCTTCATAGAATTAACCTCCTCCTCCCCAGAGCTCCAAATCGCAAGAAAATTCGAATACAAATGAGCCCAAACCCTAGTTTTGGCCTTTAAATAGGCTTTTTGAGCTTATATTCGTTCCTCCATGGGATGAGCACTCTGGTTAGCGCTCGTCCCACCCTAGGACGAATACTAAACTGGTATTCGTCCCACCCCGAAATGAATTCAGGGCAAAAATTTCAAAAACAACAAAAAATTGAACAAAAATGCACCAAAATAGCTAATAAACCTGTCCAATGAGAGTGCTTTTGCACTTGACATTTCGGGCATGCAAAATAGATGTCGGGGTCACAAATCCTCACTATCCTATTCCCTAAGAAGGCTACCATAGCCGGACCGCTCCACGGGAAGACGGATCTTCGAGAATTTCATCCCCAAACGACGTCGCCAAAAAGGGTCAAAACCCACCCAAAAATAGTAATAACATTGCCGAACGAAGGCGCCTTCATGCCTGACATTCTTGGCATCCAAAATAGATATTGGGGTTACAAATTGTCACTATCCTACTCCCTAAGAAGGCTACCATAGCCGGACCGCTCCACGGGAGGACGGATTTTTGCCAATTTTAGCTCCAAAAAGCGTCACCAAAAAGGGTTAACACCCACCAAAAATAGGTCTAAATGTCAGAAAACTGCACACGCTTAACGCTAAAACATCTAAAGGCACCCTCACACAAGTCATCTTGGGTCAAGTGACTCATCACTTTTCTCATGAAGGTCATTCCCTCATCGATTCGTCGCTTGAGGGGGTAGTCACACTTAGTCACCAACCAACAAGTACACACCCAATTAAGGAAAATGACATGCATTCAAAGAATCATTGACAAAGACAATTACGCTCCTGCTTGGGGCAGTAAACAAGCAATAATCACAACCTGATCAAATCACTTGGCATTTCATGAATCATGAACTCAAGGTTCTCACAGACAAAAGGTTGCGCCCTTTGCCTATTCATGACCGATCAATGTCCAAGATCAAGTAACACCTCACCGAAAAAGGTTAACACTTGAATTGAGTTCCTTCGCTCGTCAGAAGCAAGGATTCAAGAATGCATGCCCTTTCCATACTTGGGGCATCAAAAGTTGGTTAGGTTACTGAGAAACCCTAATCATTAGTGCTTTGGTTATCTATTTTTGCTCGACGCTGTGCCATGCACAACGCATCCCAAAAAGGGGCATCTGTAGACACCAAAATAGCACCAATCCGATTATGTGACTGCAAACACTGATCGCTTTGACACACACAGCCCCAAGGGCAGCCCCTAGAGGTTAAACAGTGGTCCTAACCACTCTCACAGTAGTTTTGGAAGGTCAGAGATCAATTTGGCACCTTCAGGCACTTTGCTCAATATCCGTTCCACCCTGGAACGAATTCAAACTAGGATTCGCCCCACCCAGGGACGAATTCTGGATTCGCTCCAGGGTGGGGCGAATTGCAGGTTTGATGGGAAAAAAGTCAAATCTTGACAAATGGCAGCTCAGATCCGCCACTCAACGCTTCCTTCATCGCATGGGAGTATGGGTGAGCGTTTTCGAGCGTTAGAGGCAATTACAAGGGCAGTCATGAAGTCCCTATTCAGGGAGGAATCTCCTTCCCCCTGGGAAGGCATGATTGCCAAGTGGCGCCTCTGCATGCCCATTTCAAGAGACCTCCAGGTCTATAAATTGGTGAGTTTCCTCACCCCAAAATATGGAGAGAAGGAGCATTTTAGAGCAACGAAGTGCTGTCATTTTATTGTCATACCTCACACCTTTTGGATTTGCGCCTTTCACATCCTTGATCTCCTTTAGAGGGGAGGTCATTGGGTGACTATTGGGAGGATGAATCTTGAGCCCAAAACCTAACATTTGGCCACAATATCCCACCAAATTTTTCGACAATACCACACAAGAGGTTTTGGACCCATCCCAAGTGGATTGGTGCCGAAATCAAGCCTCAAACGGCGGGCGGCCTGCCCCATGGGCGCCCCCTCCCACACTGCCACAGTCCTAATCGCCCCCTTCGGAGCGATGGGAATTCCATGGTAGACTTGCTTTCTTTCATTTTTGCATTCAATTCTATGATGCTTAGATAGGTTGTCATTTAAATTTCGTCTCGTTTTGAACAATTTTGATCATATTTCTATCTTTGCTCGCTTCTACTAATCTACAGGTAGCATCATCAAATTCCCATTGATGGAGGCCAAATTGGGAAAATCTGACCATCTAGGTCTTCCCAAAATGCCCCCAATTAGCTAACCCCAAGTTTGCAGGTCTTTTGGAGCTTCCTAGGTAGGACATTTGGGACAGTACCTTTTCGGCATTTTGTTGCAGGTGAATTCGTCCCACCCCGGAGCGAATTCAAATCGGTGAGGAATTTCTTGACTGTTCTTTTTGTAGGGCCTTCCTGGTGGTGTCTTGATGCCCCTGTCAAATTTTTAGAGCATTTGGACCTATTTTAGTCATAGTTTAATTCATTTTTCTCATTCACTTATCGTAGGCTTGGGGATTGCATGCTTTGTTTTATCCGCAGGTGCTACTGACCATTTCTTGTTCCTTTGAACATAGGGTTTGGACATCGGAGGAGCAGCGAGGAGTCAAGACTCATCAACGCAAGTGGCGGCGATGTTTGGTCCGCCCATTTTACATGTGGGCACGCGGAAGAAGGAAAGGCACCCATGGATGTAACAAGAACGCATACTTAAACGCTCCTAGCCCTTGGAAGGGGAGGATGCGCATTGTAACCGAGTTGTGAAACATATCAATAAAAAGGGCTGTCTTCTTTATTCACATTTGTTTCATTTTGATTCGCTCATGCTTTTCCCTCTTTTCATGCACTTTCAAATTCCTAGGATTTAGCGCTAAGTTCGGTTCTGTTTGCATCGCATATTCGCTTTCCTTTTTGCTTTCGTATCCTCGTGCTTTCATCTATTAATGACCTTTATTAGATGAAGCAAGCCAAATATGATCCTTTCATAGAGTTCCTAACCTGGTGACGAACCCTTGTAGGTGAGTTTTAATATATTACTCCATCTAAGAAATTTATTAAAGCCTTTATAGATAGTTTGCATGAAAAATTAGCCTACCACATAAAACCTATGCCCATTCCCACTTTTGAGGTTGCAGTAGATCTTTCTAGGCAAGTAAAAATTGTTCTTATTCATAGACATCAACTAAACTCTAAAAAGAAAAAGATAAGCCCAAGAACCAATATAAGAATAAGCATATTATGGGTGACAGAATTACTAATGCTTGTCATATGAATAATGTAAATGTAGCTGCTCTTACAAACCAAAATATCACCTTAACTAAACAATCAAAGTCTAATAGAAATTTCACTAGGTTAGCCATGATGCTAAAATAATCAACCTTCCACAACCAAAATAGATTGATCTATAACAAGGTACGCCTAACTTGTACAATACTAATGAATGCTATGATTTCCATTGAGTGGTGGATCATAAGACCAATAAGTACAATATCTTACATAATCTCATCCAAAAACTGATTGAAAAATGTCAAATTGTTGTCAATGAGTCCATTATTCAACCATAGCCCTCCGTAGAAAACACGATCTTGGTCCTCTTCACATAAAATGAGTACTAGGAAATACCCATTGGGATAGAGTGTAATATAAAATTATCCTTTAGTTTATCAATCCCTAGATGCCCAGTCCATAAAAAATAATAATTGAGGTCTAAAATCCATGAGTTTGTAGATCAAACCTTTCCTTTCCATATCCTTCATGCTTATTTGAGAATCTACCTTTTTTTGTTAAACTATAAAAAAACCAAGTTATTATTTCCTATACTTAAAATTATGACAATACTAATAATAAATTCTCTGAGTTATTCTTTTCTATTTTTGTAAGTTATGATAATACTAATTATTATTTATTTTTATTTTTTTTAAACCAAATTATTTTTTTCTATACTTAAAATAATAAAAATATTAATAATAACTTCGATAAGTTATTTTTATTTTTTATTTTTTTGAAAGACTACCCTAGTGTTTGTCACGGAAGACCTAGATCAGTTTCGTGAGGTGATTCATGCAGCTCCCCAATCCGAAAATGTGGGAAACCAAAAAAAAAAAAAATTCAAGTCCCAAAAAGAGACCGAGAAGATAATAAATATGATCCAATTAATATAGTACCATGATATTTGGAATGGGATAAATTATCATGATTCATGAATGGTCAATGGTACCAAGTCCAGTATCAGGGTAATGACATAGATCTAGCTAACTCTAGGAAAGAGGACAATCAACTAGACATTAGGTGTATGTACACTAACTCCTTGCATAACAAGTCTTGAACATGTTGACCATTTAAGTTGAGGTTCATAATGCATCCACCCTCTAGATATTATGGGACCTAGAGGATAACCCTTGTCATAGATCGATCCTCATGTCGAAATAAGAGGACAATAAATGAGAGAGTTAGATCTACAAAATGACACTCTCTATGGGATTTGACCAATATTGTCCACTTGGGTGACTGTCTACAGCAGTCGAAATTCCTAAAAGTGGTTGATATACCTTGTAATAAATGTAACTTTGCTTTGGATAAATACTAAATTAACAAACCTAAAAACTTGACCATAGGAAAACCATGTTCAAAACTTGAAAAAAAATTACTCTATGTTATAGCAAACTGAGTTTATGTGGTACAACCAAGTGAGTAGACTTGGGTTGTTACATGTGGTATTATAGCAGAAAATATCTTAATGTTGTAGGACTCTGTATAATGTTTAATTATATCAAAATCAAACCAATTAATTAACTTACTTACTTTGCCACAACTCTAAAGGTACAATGTTGCAAGGTGGATCTTTGAGGAATCCTATGAGAGCTGGGTAGGAAGAGACCACCATAAGACCATGTATAGGAGCAAGAAAAGAAGATCCTTAAAGAGAAAGAAGAATGAAGCAAATAAATGAGCCTCCACCAAGTGAGTCTATTAGGGAGGAAGAAAATTTGGCAAAGGTAGTTCAACTTTTACAAACCCATATGGAACAACAAAAAAAGGAAATGCTATAATATAAAGCTCACATGGCCCAACAAAAAGAGTTAATAGTCCAATAACATAAACTGATAAAGGACTTAACCAAGGGTAGGGAACCTGTAGGAAGACCAGAGGGAGCATCCAATGAGCCTCCAAGAAATGGTAGGGCCAGAGTGAGCGTGGAATTGACCAAGAACTTAAAGAAGATTGTGATTTCAATATTTAATGGTAACTATGATGGAGATGCAGTGGAAAATTGGCTGAATGAACTTGAATCATATTTTTCCCTGATGCTTTTATCGTCAGAATCCAAAACTACATTGGCTATCATGAATATGGTAGAAGTAGCCCTAGATTGGTGGAAGACCTTTAAGAGGGGGTAGGACATTGAAGCCACAAACCTCAAATGGGAAGACTTTGTAAAGGAATTTAGGAAAATATTCCTAACTAAGTAGTACTATATGGAGAAATTTGTTGAATTCATTAATTTACAACAAGAAACAATGACAGTTCGAGCTTATCACCAAAAAATTATTCAATTATTAAAATATGTACCTAAGTATGAGAACAAGGAAGACATGAAGGTACAAAATTTTATTTTGGTACTCCATCCAAGATCAGGATAGTGGTGAATATGCTTAACCCTGAAGATCTGCCTAAAGATTTTGATTTAGCTTGTCAAGAAGAAGCTAATCAAGAAGCCAAAAGGCTTATTTTAATTATCAGAAGTTGTCTGAAAAGGATAAGGATGAGCTTAAAAAGCATAAGAGCATAGGATTTATAAAGTGGGAAAAAGAAAAAATTAAAAATCCTAAAGGAGAGGATCAAAGTAAGCCAGGAAACAAAAATCGAAATAACTTCCAAGGTAATAAGTTCAAAAGAGATGAAAAATGGTATATTAGAAGAAAATAATAGAGACCATCAGATCAGGAGAAGGGTAAGGAAGATACATCACAAGGTAGAAATGAGGATAGCAAGAGGGATAGTAGGGCTCCTCCAAATGGTTGCTATGTTTGCAGAGACTCCCACTTTACCAACAAGTTCCCTCATCGAGTAGATCTTCATCAGAAAGTAGTAGAAGGGACTACCCACCAATTTTTTGCAGCAATAGGTTGTTCCATACTTGATGGGTAAGTTACTAATTTTTTTTTAAATGGTAGAATTTATGATAAGAATGTACGTATTTTTATTGATAATGGTACAACTAAAAGTTTTATTTCCACTAGTTTAGTGAGGGACATACCAAAATTGACCTAGATTTTTGGCTAACAGTTGGAAGGTAGAGTATGGGTCAGGGCAGACCTACTTAGTTAACCAATGTTTATTTGACCCTCACATTACCTTTCCTGAAGGAAAAACTAACGCACACTTATATGTGGAACTTTTGCATACCTTTGACATCATTCATGGTGTTGATTAGATGAAAGCCATTAAAGCCCTCTTGTATTTTGAGGATAGATGGTTAGAGTTTATAGATGAATCTAATTTAAGAGTTAATTTATTGTGACCATGGTTTTGTTAAACCACATTTGTTGTTAGCAATGCAAGTAAAGAAGGCAATAAGGAAGAGGAGAATGATCTATGTTGTTAAGATGAATAAGAAGGAAGAAACTGAAGCTGATTTTAACCTCTTCCAAAAGCATCCTGTTTTGCATGAATTTAAGGATGTGTTTCTTGAGGACCTACTAAGTCTACCACCCCAAAGAGAATTTAAATTTCCTAATAGAGATATTTACTGGAGCTACATCCATTTCTAGGGCACCATATAGAATAATTTCTATAGAATTATAGGAGCTCAAGATGCAACTTCAAGACCTATTATAGAAGGGGTTTATCAAGCCCAGTGTGTCACCGTAGGGTGCTCTTGTTTTATTTGTAAGGAAGAAAGATGTATCCTAAAAATTGTGCATATACTATCAGATGCTAAACAAGATTACTGTCAAGAATAAATATTTGTTTCCAATAAGAGAATATCTTTTTGATCAGCTGAAAGGAGCTACTATCTTCTCAAAAATTGACCTTAGATCAGGTTACCATCAACTAAGAATTTGAGAAGAAGACACACATAAGACTACTTTTAGAACAAGGTATGAACACTATGAGTTTACTATACTACCTTTTGGGTTAACTAACACCCCAACTGCATTCATGAATCTCATTAATAGTGTTTTTTGAGAGAAACTAGAATATTTTGTGCTCGTGTTTCTTGATAACATACTAATATATTCTTAGAAAAAGGAGGAGCATAATCAACATATGAGAACTGTACTTAAAATAAACTATATGGGAAACTATCAAAATATGAATTCTACACTCCTCAGGTATAGTATCTAGGGAACATAGTCTCTACTGAGGGGATTGTTATCGATCCCATGAAAATTAAAGCTATTATTGATTGGCCTACATCCAAATACGTAATTGAGGTGTGTAGTTTTATGGGGTTGGTAGTATACTACAGATGGTTTATTAGAGGTTTCTCAAAGATTGATCAACCTATCACAAACCTTCAAATAAAAGGAAAGGCTTTTAAATTGACAAAATAGTGTGAGGAAGCCTTTCGAAATCTAAAAGAGAGGTTGACGATCGCACCAATTTTACAGTTACTTGATCCTTCCAAGAAGTTTGCAGTGTGCACCAATGCATCGATTGAGGTATTAGGAGGGATTCTTATCCAATATGAAGTTGTCATTGCCTTTCAATCAAGAAAACTTAAGAGACATGAGGTAAACTATGCCACTCATGATTTGGAGTTAATAGCAATTGTGCATGTTCTTAATATTTGGAGGTACTACTTGCTTGGAAAATTGTTTTAACTCAAGATAAATCATCAAAGATTAAGGTACATTTTTACTCAACCCTTGTCAAATGCCAGACAATGTATATGGATGGAGTTTCTAGTAGAGTATGAATTCGATATCGAATATATCAAGGGTAAGGAGAATAAGATTTCTAATGCTTTGAGTAGGAGAGGATGCATTGCTGCAATGACACAATGTCATTATTATGTGGTAGATCAAAAGAAGGAATTGCAATAGAGTGATGATTTTTAGAGAAAATATAAAGATTAGATTAAGCAATAATCTACAAAGGACACAAGGTTTGTACATAAAGATGATTTTTTGTACTATAGAAATTGATTGGTTGTTCCAAATTTGGTTGGATTAAGAGAAACTATCTAAAAGAAGGCACATAATACTCCTTATTCCATGCACCCATGAGAGGTAAAGATGTGCGAGAATATAAGAAAGGCCTATTATTGGCCAAGAATGAAAAGGACATTAAGAATTTTATGGCCAAGTGTTTGGAGTGTCAAAAAGTTAAAACATAACATTTGCATCCAACAAGTCGTTTGTACCCTCATGACATTCCTACTCAAAAATGGCAGGTGATACCAATGAACTTTGTAGTCAGATTGCCTAAGACTAGGTTTAGGCATGATGCAATACTGGTTGTTGTGGATAAATTAACCAAGGTTGCACATTTTATACCTGATAATATATAGGATAATGCACCTTCCATAACCAATAAGTTTTCTAGGAAGATAGTGTTGTTACATGGGTTCTCAAAAGTTATAATTTCATATAATGATTCTCGCTTTACTTCAAAATTTTGGTAATCTTTGCATCAAGCGTTGGGTACCAAACTTAATATTAGTTTAGCTTATCACCCTGAGATAGATGGAAAAAATGAGCGGGTGAATCAGGTCCTAGATGACATGTTGAGAATGTATTGTATGGACCAACATACTAAATAGGAAGATTACTTGTACCTAGTTGAATTTGCTTATAATAAAAACTATCATGCTTCACTAGGTATGACACCATTTGAAGCCTTGTACAAGAGAAGGTGTATGACTCCTTAATCATGGGATAATCTGAAAGACCGGGTAGTGATTGGGTCAGATACTATAAGATAAATGGAAGAGCAATTAAAAGGAATTTACCAAAAGTTTAAAGAATCCACAAATTTCTAAAAGAAC
This sequence comes from Wollemia nobilis, assembly GCA_028583015.1. Classification (NCBI taxonomy): domain Eukaryota; kingdom Viridiplantae; phylum Streptophyta; class Pinopsida; order Araucariales; family Araucariaceae; genus Wollemia; species Wollemia nobilis. Next base: position 148,701 of record JAQPPZ010016709.1, read on the forward strand.
TACATAAAGCTCAAAAGAATACCGAGGGAATACTTTATGGGTGACAAAGTCTTCTTAAGGATGAAATCTACAAAGAGTTATATTAAATCTTCTAAACTTGACCCTATATTTGTGGGTCCATTTGAAATTACAAGTAAAATAAGTCTTGTTGCTTACAAACTTGCTCTGCCACCAAGCTTATCAAAAATACATAATGTCTTCCATATGCCTCTCCAGTACCCTTAGTCGCCCGGTCCCCCCCCAACAAAAAAAAGTGATGATGCTACCTGTAGATTAGTAGAAGCGAACAAGGACAGAAACATGATCAAAATTATTCAAAATGAAATGAAATTTAAATGACAACCTATCTAAGCATCATAGAATTGAATGCAAAAATGAAAGAAAGAAAATCTGCCATAGAATTCCCATCGCTCCGAAGGGGGCGATTAGGACTGTAGCAGTGTGGGAGGGGGCGCCCATGGGGCAGGCCGCCCGCCGTTTGAGGCCTGATTTCGGAACCAATCCACTTGGGATGGGTCCAAAACCTCTTGTGGGGTATTGTCAGAAAATTTTGTGGGATATTGTGGCCAAATTTCGGGTTTTGGGCTCAAGATTCATCCTCCCAATAGTCACCCAATGACCTCCCCCTAAAGGAGATCAAGGATGTGAAAGGCACAAATCCAAAAGGTGTGAGGTAGGAAAATAAAATGACAGCACTTCGTTGCTCCAAAATGCTCCTTCTCTCTATATTTTGGGGTGAGGAAACTCACCAATTTATAGACCTGGAGGTCTCTTGAAATGGGCATGCAGAGGCGCCACTTGGCAATCATGCCTTTCCAGGGGGAAGGAGATTCCTCCCTGAATAGGGACTTCATGACTACCCTTGTAATTGCCTCTAACGCTCAAAAACGCTCACCCATACTCCCATGCGATGAAGGAAGCGTTAAGTGGTGGATCTGAGCTACCATTTGTCAAGATTTGACTTTTTGCCCATCAAACCTGCAATTTGCCCCACCTTGGAGCGAATCTAGAATTCGTCCCTGGGTGGGGCGAATCCTAGTTTGAATTCGTTCCAGGGTGGAACGGATATTGAGCAAAGTGCCTGAAGGTGCCAAATTGATCTTTGACCTTCCAAAACTACTGTGAGAGTGGTTAGGACCACTGTTTAACCTCTAGGGGCTGCCCTTGGGGTTGTGTGTGTCAATGCGATCAGTGTTTGCAGTCACATAATCGGATTGGTGCTATTTTGGTGTCTACAGATGCCCCTTTTTGGGATGCACTGTGCATGGCGCAGCGTCGAGCAAAAATAGATAACCAAAGCACTAATGATTAGGGTTTCTCAGTAACCTAACCAAATTTTGATGCCCCAAGTATGGAAAGGGCATGCATTCTTGAATCCTTGCTTTTGACGAGCGAAGGAACTTAATTCAAGTGTTAACCTTTTTCGGTGAGGTGTTACTTGATCTTGGACATTGATTAGTCATGAATAGGCAAAGGGCGCAACCTTTTGTCTATGAGAACCTTGAGTTCATGATTCACGAAATGCCAAGTGATTTGATCAGCTTGTGATTATTGCTTGTTTACTGCCTCAAGCAGGGGCGTGATTGTCTTTGTCAATGATTCTTTGAATGCATGTCATTTTCCTTAATTGGGTGTGTACTTGTTGACTGGTGACTAAGTGTGACTACCCCCTCAAGCGACGAATCGATGAGGGAATGACCTTCATGAGAAAAGTGATGAGTCACTTGACCCAAGATGACTTGTGTGAGGGTGCCTTTAGATGTTTTAGCGTTAAGCGTGTGTGCAGTTTTTCGACATTTAGACCTATTTTTGGTGGGTGTTAACCCTTTCTGGTGACGCTTTTTGGAGCTAAAATTGTCAAAAATCCGTTCTCCCGTGGAGTGGTCCGGCTATGGTAGCCTTCTTAGGGAGTAGGATAGTGACAATTTGTAACCCCAATGTCTATTTTGGATGCCAAGAAGGTTAGGCACAAAAGCGCCTTCGTTCGGCAATGTTATTGCTATTTTTGGGTGGGTTTTGACCCTTTTTGGCGATGCCGTTTGGGGATGAAATTCTCGAAGATCCATCTTCCCATGGAGTGGTCCGGCTATGGTAGCCTTATTAGGGAGTAGGATAGTGAGGATTTGTGACCCCGACATCCATTTTGCATGCCCGGGATGTCAAGTGCAAAAGCACTTTCATCGGGCAAGCTTATTAGTTGTTTTGGTGCATTTTTGTTCAATTTTTTGTTGTTTTTGAAATTTTTGTCTTGAATTCATTCTGGGGTGGGACGAATAGTAGTTTAGTATTCGTCCCAGGGTGGGATGAGCACTAACCAGAGTGCTCATCCCAGGGGGAACGAATATAAGCTCAAAAAGCCTATTTAAGGGCCAAAACTAGGGTTTGGGCTCATTTGCATTCAAATTTTCTTGCGATTTGGAGCTCTAGGGAGGAGGAGGTTAATTCTACGAAGTGAAGCACTGCCGAATTTCTCCCGACATCATGAGTGCATAGACCGGATCGAGCGGCGAAGCCGAAGCGAGACCGGTAAGTGCTCCTTAGCGTTATTGCTTTTGTTTGTTATATGTTTTAAAACTACAAGTGATTTGTTTAATTCTCTTTGTTATGTTGTTTTCCAAAATTAAAATTGAAACCCTAAAACTGAGATGAACACAAACCAAGACTTAGCTTAAAACTGAACGAAAAACATAGTTTAAACCTAGGTTGAAATTTTATTTTTCTTTGTAAAATGGAACGGAAATTTACTTTTCGCTTTACACTAAAGTAAACCCTAGGAATCCTTTTGATTTTGCTAAACTAAAACCCTAGGATAAACGGAATGTAAAACCCTAGTTGTTTAGGTTGAACTTGTCAGTTTTAAAACGTAGGTGAAAACCCTAGGTTAAAAACTGTTATTTCAATTTTGCTTTGTTTGTGCAGACTTTGTCAATTTTAAACTTAGAATACAGAAACCCTAAGACTGACAACTGTAGTTAAAAAAATGTTTTTGTGTTTTTATGTTGTTGTCAGTTTTAAACTTGGAGTACAAACCCTAAGACTGACAAACTGTATTTTTTTTTTTAAAATGTTTTTGTGCTTTCATGTTGTTGTCAGTTTTAAACTTAGAGTACAAAAAAACCTAAGACTGACAAACTGTTTTTGTTTTTTTTGTTTTTGTTTTGAATTTTTGTGAATTTTGTTGTTTTTGAGTTGTACGTTGGTAGGCAGTGTTGTATATTCATGTTATTGTTGTATAGTTTTTCATGATTTTAATGTTTTTGTGTGGTTTTCTTTTGCAGGTTGTGAAGAGCCGGTATCGTGTACCTACTACTTTTTCTGAAGCACGGGGGCGCTAACTATGGCTGATTGGGAGTGGCTTGATGCCCTAGGGCTCAAGCAGGTGGCTCGACTGGAGCCTGTGGTCGGGGATCGGGCCTATCTGATGGCCCTGATCAACTTGTGGGATCCCCGGACCAACACTTTCCATCTCCCAACAGGGGAGATGATAGTGACCTTGGAGGACGTCTATCGGATTCTTTGGATTCCAATAGACGGACTGCCGATCCGGATGACGTCGCGAGATCAGCGGACAGTAGTGTTGACACGCTACTTCGGGCATGGGGAGGAGCTGGGTGTGGAGAGCCCAGTGGAGAGGGTAGAGGGCGACTGCCAGATTGGCAAGATTTTGGTCCGATGGTGGCTTGAGAGGGGGTGTTGGGAGTGAGGCACGCAGTACTTATGGGCCTCATTTCCAACATGCTGCTACCTGACTCGTCAGGTGTGAGGTTCCCATGGAACCTGCTGGATGTGGTCTGGCAGCTGGTGGAGTGCCCGACGGAGGCACCACTGATCATGAGGTGGGGACAGACGCTACTAGCACAACTCTATGGTGAGCTGTACGAGGTCCACTGCCGGAGGCAAAAGGGGATTAGCTGCAGCTATTTGTTGCAGAGCTGGGCTTGGCAGCACATAGCGGTGGAGAGGCCGACAGGGTTACCATGGATGACTCGAATAGAGATGGAGGATAAGGATATAGGCTATGCGGTTCTATGGTGGTGGTCCGAGGAGCAGGGACAGAGTCGATGGTGGGCAGGTGTCGTAGGGCATTATGTCGATGCCTTCGCTCGGCTTACTCTAGGGGAGGTGTTCTGCCCCTATCAAGACTGTCCAGCCTGGCTGGAGGTTGGAGAGTGACTCGATGGGTACGTAGGGAGCGGTGGCTGATTGGGCGGCATGGGACCAAGCATGAGTTCTTCCCTTATAGCCAGGTAACATGATAGTTTGGGGTTTTCCAGGGGTTGCCTGGTGAGCCCATGGTCTATCGGCATCGGGGGGACAAGAGGACTCCGGATCGGCCGGTCATCGAGCCACTAGGCAAGGATTCAGATGCAGTGATCAACGTCCCGGACGTGGATGACATTGGGACTACCATAGAGTATGACCAGTGGTGGGTACTGTGGCGATGGCGGGGAGAGGGGCCACTGGGAGGCACGGAGGCAGCAACAGTGGGTAGGGAGGGTGCCGAGGCACCAGGAGATGATTGGGGAGCTCTGCGGGAGGATGCAGACATGGTGGAGGTGGAGGATGGGGATGTGGATTTTGGGGTTTCGGATCAGCCAAAGATGCAGGACATCATGGAGCAATGGGAGCCAGAGCAGGCTATTGTTCCAGAGATGCCCATGCCTCAGGCGGATTTGGAGGACATGGAGTCTGGGTTATGCATGCTGAGATTGCATGATTGGAGGGGTTGTTGTGGAGGCACGATGAGGAGCTGGGGGACACGCTGCGGGAGAGGGATCTCCTGTGCATGCAGTTGGTAGAGCGGGAGAATGCATTGGCTGCCTACCACCGATAGGATGGGGGTACTGATGCTACACAGGAGAGGGATCTCCTACGGACGTAGCTGGTGGAGAGGGATAGGGCTTTGGCACGGTGTGAGGAGAACTTGGTGATGTATCGCCAATGGGAGATGGACTTGGTGCGGCAGCGGTTGGAGCTGGAGGTAGAGATTAGCCACCTTGGTGGGCGGGTCCCTACATTCAATGGAGGTGGATCATCGTGTCGCTCGAGAGGGAGCGAGACTGAGCAATCAACATCCTCTCGATGTAGGCGACTGGATGAGGGGGGGCGAGTAGGCATGATGCGGGGGCTAGCAGCAGTCGTCCTGAGGGGTCTCATAGGACCCACACCACGGGGGGTAGTTCCCGTCACACCGATCCTGCATGATCATGGTGGTCGATGCCCTAGGCTTGGGGGTTTTTGAGCTTTTGGATTTTGTTGTGGGGTCACAGGACTAGTTCATTGTAGCCTACGAGCATTTTTGATGATATATACAGATGACTTTATTTTATTTATGCGCATGTGATGATTTGATTTTATGCATGATGAGTGATGAGTATGGATGTATGCATGTTAATTTATTTTGATGGATGCATATGTTATGATGAATGCAAATGTTTCTAAATTTGAGGATATGCAAATGTAATGGATGAATTAAATTTGTGTTGTTTGGCGAGGGCGCCATAGACTGTTTAGAACTTTGTGGTTTTGGCGATTGTTGATGGCAATGCGATGATGAAAGATAGCGCAGTTGGTTTAAAATGTAGCTAAGGTTTTTTGAGACTCAGACGGTTTTAACTAACTAGCCATGCTTGTACTTTATCTTACAAGACTTTTGGACAAGGTATGAATCGGACTTGTCTTTGACCAAGTTATTTCACATCCCTGTGTGTGCAATTGAGTTCGTTTATGTGGTATTGGTCGGGATACCGCCAGTGCCAGATAGGCTATCAACCAAACCTATACCGAGGATCACCTAATTAGCTCCACTAACTCCTTTGTTGTATTTAGTCAGATTAATCTACGGTGCTATCTAGGATACCATAAGCTAGCTCATCCACATGCAAACATTGATCTGTACACGAGTTAATGTGACAGATATATCGTCATGCGGGAGGTTTACCACCAGTGACCGATAGGCTATCCACCAAACCAATACTGAGGTTTGCCTCATGACCTATCGGAATGCTGAGAGTTCCAGGGATTCAAGTTTGACTCCCTTATTTTCTTCAATTATCTTGGGATACTTGCTCTTTTGTAGTGATAAAATCACTGTTTATTTTTTTTTTTTTTTTTATTTTTTTCTTTTGAGCAAGGGATTTGAATTTCGAGTGATGAGAATCACTATTGTATGTGCCTTTTGATGTATGCACTTTGGTGGTGATGTCAAATTTTTGGAGTTTTGACCTTTTGCAAGATTTTACGATGTTTGCAACTTTTTGAGAACTTGGGATTCTTGGGGAATTGGGTAGGGAGGATGCTTGTCCTTTTGCCAACTCTCAGCATTCTTGAGGTCATTCGCACAGGGGGATGAGCAAGATAACCATTTCGCTTATGGTGACCTGGATTGTTGTGCAGGTTTCATCTTTCATTCACACAACTCGAGAATTTTTTTATGTGTTTTAATTTGTGTTGGGACGCTACGTAACAAGGTGTGATCCAAGTAGGATTCTACCTTTGTAAAATTTGTCTGACTTGGTACAGTACGTGGCTAGAAAGCAAATGACGACTGAAGGGCGAAAACTCTTGATACATTAGAAGACCACTGACTCTGGTATGGTAAAAAGAAGTGAATGGCATTTATTTTTGATGGACTGTTTATAGAAAATAAAAAAAAGTGGAACAAGATGGATTGGCGGAGTAATTACAGTCTATGGTGCCTTTGACCTGTATGACCACAAATATGCAATGTATGGATGTGGTGCTTAATGCGGCTACATATTTTTGTGTTTTTGATGGATTGATTTTTTTGTGAATATGAAGATGAGATGCGAAAAGAGCTCTTTATTGTTGTGATGAGTTGGAGTATGCCTGGAAATGAGATGCAAATTTTTGTTATTTTTGATGATTTTACTGTTTTTGAATTTTCTTATTTTTGACCAAGCGATTGTGGGAATCCTTGGAGATTTTTGGTTGACCAAGCGATTGTAGGAATCCTTGGAGCATTTTGGGATTGACCAAGCGATTGTAGGAATCCTTGGAGCATTTTGGGATTGACCAAGCGATTGTAGGAATCCTTGGAGCATTTTGGGATTGACCAAGCGATTGTGGGAATCCTTGGAGCATTTTGGGGATTGACCAAGCGATTGTGGGAATCCTTGGAGCATTTGGGGATTGACCAAGCGATTGTAGGAATCCTTGGAGCATTTTGGGATTGACCAAGCGATTGTAGGAATCCTTGGAGCATTTTGAGGATTGACCAAGCGATTGGAATCCTTGGAGCATTTGGGGATTGACCAAGTGATTGTGGGAATCCTTGGAGCATTTGGTTTGGGATACGACTCTTTTAGATATGGAATGGCCACAAATGACTGATGTTCAAGGGTTCTAATTCCTTGATTCCATCAAGAGAGGCTAGCCGGTATGTTCCAGGTCCTATTTTACTATCAATTACATAGGGACCTAACCAATTTGCCATGAACTTGTCCCTTAGATGGGATGGCAAACTAGAATTTTGTTGGTTCTCTTTTAAGACCAAGTCACCAACCTAAAAATCCCTCAGGTGAACTTTCATGTTGTATGCTTTCTTAAGTCGCTCTTGATAGATACGTAAATGCTCGAGAGCATTAACGCGTCATTCGTCAAGCAAAGTAAGCTGGTCTAACCGGGCCTGTCATGCAGTGTCATCATCGATGAACTCTTGCATTGATATGCATAGGGAAGGAATTTCCAACTCGAGAGGCATGATTGCCTTGGAGCCATACACGAGCAAAAATAGAGTTGCCCCAGTGGGCGTCCGAATGCTAGTGCGATAAGCCCACAGGGCAAGTGGGATTTGGATGTGCCAATCCTTATGACTGTCTACGACTATCTTTTTGAGGATGGCAACTAGCATTTTGTTTGATGCCTCTGCTTGCCCATTTGCCTATGGATAATAGGGTGTCAAAAAACTATGCTGAATTTTGTACTTTGTGGTCAAAGCATGCACGTCTTTGTTCTTGAATGACGTCCCATTATCCAAGATTATTTTGGATGGAATACCAAAATGACATATGATGTTATGTAAAATGAACTCCACAATGCGGGGTCCTATCGTAGAGGTAAGTGAAACTACTTCCACCCATTTGGTGAAATACTCTGTGGCCGTTATGATAAACGTGTGATGACCTGACGACGTAGGGGAGATCTTTCCGATTAGATCTAAGCCCCACTACAAAAATGGCCAAGCCGACTGGATCGGCTGCAAGGCCTGGGAAGGTACGTGTGTCAAATTAGCATGGTGTTGACACTTCATGCACTTCCTGACATATGCGCAACAATATCACTCTAAAGATGGCCAATAATAGCCCATGCAAAGAATGCGCTTTGCGATGGCCATACCACTGAAGTGGCCACCGCACGTACCATCATGCGCTTGGGCGATTGCCCAAGTGGACTCTTGTTGGTCCAAGCATCGAAGGAGGATCCCTTCATAGCTACGATGGTACAAAATGTCTCCTAACAAGACATGCTTTGCCGCTTTCTGCTTGAATGCTCATTTTGTGGCATGCGTCAATCCAAGTGGGAGGTTACCTAACTTGAGGTAGTCCCTCATGGGTGAATACCAATCCTACTGATCGGAAGCCTCGACGGTATGAACAACCAATCCCTCTTGAAGTTCATCCCTAGCAAATGTTGAGTGGGAGAGAACTTGTAAGAATAGCATTGTGTTGCTATTGATGGGAGTAGGGGAGAACAAGGACCCCTAGTTGGCATGTTTTAGATGATCGTGGATTCGAGAGAACCTATCCTGAGGTGGTTCAATCTGGATCATGTGGATTCCTGGCATCAAGTTAGAACTTGCACGATCCATCATGGATTGCGATAGTGTTTTGACTTGAATGGTTGTCATATCACCAGAAAGGTCTTGTGGGATTAGTGACCCCAAGGAGGCCATAGTGTCCACAAAATGATTCGATGATCGAGGGAGTGCCTCGATGTCGTACCATTCAAGCTTCACCAAGAATTTGTCCACAAGGGCTTTATAGGCCTAAAGAACTGGGCATTTGCATTGGAATACCCCTTTGACTTGGTTGACAATTAACAATGAATCACCAAAGATGTTCAATCATTTGATGTTCATGGTGATTGTTGTCTAAAGACCTATGAGCAAGGCTTCATACTCTGCATTATTGTTGGTGCATGGGAAGTCTAATTTAAAGGACAAGGGCACTGGAGCCCCTTGTGGTGTGAAGAATACAATTCCCATGCCACCACCTTGCTCACATTTAGAACCATCAAAAAATAGGGTTATGTCGGCCTGTGACTTAGGCTCATCAGAATCTGGTGATTCTGAGACATGGAAGACCCCATCATCGGGTAGTTCTATGACTAGAGGCTGATCGTCTTCGAGAGGAGCCTCTGCTAGTTGATCGGCTATGACTTGTCCTTTGATGGATTTCTATCCAATAAACTCTATGTCAAATTCCATCAACAACATGATCCATTTCGCCGTGCGGCTACTATGATAAGTATGACTCATCATGTATCGTAATGGATTCTCCTTAGACACAACATACGTAGTGTTGCTCAACATGTAGTGGCATAGCTTTTTGGTAGCAAACACCACTGCCAAGTAGAGTTTCTCGACGTATGCATAGTTAAGTTCATAACTGACTAGGGTGCGGCTAAGATAGTAAGTAGCCTGTTCTTTGTGAAGTTCATTCTTCTAGGCTAGCATGGCACCCAGTGCCACCTCAGTAGCTGAGATGTATAAGTAGAACGACACTCCTGGTCTAGGTGGTGCCAATACTGGTGACGAAGCCAAGTATCATTTAATGTCATCAAAGGCTGACTGGCACTCGTCATCCTAGTGAAATGCTACCCCCTTGTGCAATAATTTGTTCATGGGTCAGCACTTGTCAGATAGCTGCGCTATGAAGCGCTTGATTGATGCGACCTTTCCCTATAGACTTCTGAGCTGCTTAATGGTAGTTGGGGGAAGCATTTCAAGGATTGCCTTGACTTTGTTTGGGTCCACCTCGATGCCTCACTTTGAGACTATGAAACCCAAGAGTTTTCTAGATGTGACACCAAATACGCACTTCTTGGGATTTAGTCTGACTTTATGTTCCATGAGGTGATCGAGGATCTTGCTTAAGTCATCGAGATGATCTGGGTGCAAAAGAGATTTGGCCAACAAATCATCCATGTAATCTTCCAAAGTTTTATGCATGTAATCATGGAAGATGTACGTCATGGCACGTTGGTAGGTGGCACCAACATTTTTAAGGCCAAAAGGCATAACCTTATAACAAAATGTCCCCCAAGGCATTGTGAACGCCATTTTTAGTTGGTCTTCGGGATTGATATGAATCTAATTGTATCCCAAGAAACCATCCATGAGGGATAGCATTTCGTGGCCCACTGTAGTGTCTACCAATGCGTCGATGCTCGGCAAGGGGAAATCATCCTTAGGACTCACTTTGTTTAGATCTTGAAAATTAGTGCATATGCGAATCCTCCCATCGAGCTTTTTGATGGGCACCATGTTGGACAGCCATGGCGGATAATCCACGTAGATGACAAACTATGCATCCAACAACTTTTGCAATTCATCTTTGACCATCAAGGCCACTGTTGGGTGCATCTTACGTAGTTTTTGCTTAACTGGCTTGATTGTCGGATCAAGCGTTAGATTATGCGTGACTAGCTATGGATCTAGCCCCGGCATGTATCTGTATGACCATGCAAAAACTCCTTCTTCTCTTTGAGAAGGGCAATGTAGTTAGCTTGCTCTTCAGGGGATAAGCTTACCCCTAGCTTGATGATCTATGGATTCATTGGATCCGAGCTGATGTCTACGTCAGTCGTCTCCTCGACCGACATGTGGGATCCGTCCTCCAACTGATGTGGAGTCGGGATCAAATGGATATCACTTGCTGAGTTTAAATCTACGTTGGGAACCTCGGGTTCCTCTTTAGCATGAAAGATATCCTGAGTTGACCTTGGGGTAAAATGAAGCATTTTACCGAAAGGCCAGTACTCTGATGGGGATGGAGGTGAATTGACATGATCCCAATCTATGGCATCTATGTCTAGATGCAAGGACCATGTTGGATCGACCAGATTACAGATGGGGTTGAGCCTCTTCTAGGGTTTGCTTCCCTTTGTCCGTCTGTTTAGCCATGATAGGTGGAGTTGTTGGTGAAGGACCAGATGATGAAGATGTACCTGGCTAGGGTTTTGATGGATTTATCACCAGGGATGCTTGCAGAATCGAACCCTATCTAGATGGATTTAACTAAAAATCCAAGTGCATCGATGGAAGGGTCGATTGTGGCATCAGTTGCATCGCATTGCAATATTTGAAGGGTTCCAAGTTCGTCGGGACTACATGTACTTCCCCTTAAAATGTATACTTCAAACACTGATGAGATATCGAAGGGACACACTTCATGTCCCTGATCCATGGCCGCCCTAGCAAGATGTTATAAGCCATCTCGCCTTCCAAAATATGGCATAATGTAGGTATCATATTTTGTCCTACCTTAATGGGTAGGACAATTGTGCCAATTGTCGAGCATATCGCATCATTGAATGCTCATAGTGTATAGGTGGAAGTCGTGATGTGAGAGGCTGACAACTTCAGATGTTTCAATGTTGCTATGGTAATGATGTTACTAGACGAGCCAGTGTCTACCAACACCCTCTTATACGGGATCCCATTGACCCACGTGATAACATGCAGGGGTGGATCTACCATGTCATCAAACACTGATTTAACTTCATCCTCTCGAAAGGTGATGACTGGCTCCGTGCATCGTTTGACATGTCCCACAAAGTTGTTGAAGGAATTCGCTTCATGGGGCTACAACTCGATGGCTTTCAATATCTCCATTAGAGCCTCCCGATGGGGTGTTGATTGTTGTATAAGCTCGTATATGGAGAGCCTAGCCAACGTGGTCCTCAAGCTCTGTGTGAGTTTGGTCCGAATCGTGGCCGCGGGTCTAGGCAGAGGTAGCTGCATAGGGTGCTATTGAGGTTGTGACATCGATGGAACCTCTCTTGTGGTTGCCTCGGGGGCAACTCTTGGGTATCTCTTGTTCCTAGTCACTATGCTTATCATTCCTACATACCCTTGCATGGGGCAATTCTATTGCACCTCATTGACTTGAAGGGGTTTTGCCTGTGCCTCATGGGTAGGCAAGGGGTCTTTGAAAACTCCCATCTGCTGGTTGTTTGGTGCTACGGGGTTGTCCATTGCCAATGTCTTATTGCCAATTAGGTCTTGTATCAAACCTTTGAACTTCCAACATGCATTCAGGTCATGTCCCCTTCGCTTGTGGAACCTACAATACAAGTCCTCCCAGTATCCCTTAGGCTTCGATGCATTGGGATCTATGGTTTGGATCTCTGGAAGGTTGATCAAGTTCATTATTGACAAGCGATCGAATAGGGAGTCTCTAGACTCTATATAAGGTGTGTACTATTGCCTAGGGTGATGCTGCTAATTTTGCTCCTACTTCTAGTTTTCTCTTTCATAATTACTAGGAGGCACTGCCTAATAGTTAGCCTTTTGAGGCTGTATTTCTTGTGTAGGCTTAGGGACATTTATGGCAACTTGATTGACCACATCGGGTTTCTGTTGCATAGTCCCTATTTTTGTGTTCTTGTTCCATTATTTCTTCTTAGGTTTGGCAATCTCGCCATCCTGTATCTTGATCTCTTCGATGATTCTGGCTTGCGCTAGAGCTTCCTCTAAGGTGGCATATTGTTGCAGCTGCAATAGCACAGAGATCGATCTCAAACAGCTTCGTGAGAACATTTGTGTAAGGTCGAACATAGGAGGGAGGTAGGGTAGCTTGGAAAGCAGAGTCCTCCATCGATTCCCATAGGCCACCATGGTTTCTTCCTCATACTTCCTAAGGCTGGCTAGGTCACTTAGTGACACCTTATTCTTGGTGTTAAAGGCGAAGCGTTCGAGGAACGCATCCACTAACTGATCCAAGTTATTGATGTTGTGCTTCGGTAATTGGGTGAACCAATCCGAGGCAGGGCCCACGAATGTGGTTATAAATTTCCTTAGCAACAACGCATCATTGTCCTGAATGCCAAAACATTGGCTCAAGAATCTGGTCACATGCTCTTGGGCATCCTCCTCACCCTTAAAGATTGCCAACTAAGGTAGCTTAAAGTGTTCGGGGTAAGGGGGTGCAGGCACTGACGGATGCATAGGATGACTACGGAGTTGGCGTAACGTGGGCTTTTGGGGCCCAGAAGCTTTGGTTTCCATAGACTCCAAATGCTCTAGCAACACTTTGTATGCATCGAAAGATTTAATCTCTTCCTCTTTAGTTTGCTCCCATTATGGATTGTGGGAGACTTGAGGCCTATGGGGGGGTGGTCGGATAGCAACCCCTTCGCCTTGGTAGGGCATTTCGGGTCGCTCTTCTTCTTGTTCATACTCCTCGTAAGCTTCTTGAGGAGTCTCTGGGTGAGACCTATGACCCTGGGTGGGTCCCCACGGAGGGTACCCATCATTTTTCTAGGGAGTGGCCTCCCGCTCAGGTCTAGGAGGTCTCGAAGGCAAAACTTGATAAGGTCACGGAGACCTATCTCACACCAAGGGATTATGCCTCTCATATGGTTTTGCTCTTTGGGTGCAAGGGGTTGGAACCCTCTCAGGCATTGGGTTATGAAGCAGATCATCTGTTTGGTGTCGAATGCGCTCTTTGCTAAGGTGATATAGATGCTCTAGCTACTGTTGATCTTGCTCAAGCCGCATGATTTGGGCTTGGTGGGTGGCATGTCTAGTGACTGCCAAGTCAATTTGTTTTGCCATCTTGAGCCTAGGAGGCCTGGATGCCTCTCCTATGCATTTACCTCGATCGCGATGATTCGAGATCTCAATAGGTCGCTTCCCTCTATCGAGGTTGGCAACATTTACCCGAGGCTTTGGCCTCCGTGGGTGATCATGGTACATAGCGAGTGTGGAAGCGCATGGCTCCCACACTGTACATTGCTCTCGAGGAATGTAATGGTCTTCCTCGTGCTCCCTTTCATATGTGTGAAAGGGGTGGGCAGAGTTGGCTCACATCGCTTGAAGAGCCCTGTGCTCTAGGGTTTGTCTATCGGTTCTAACAATGATGGGGGGCAAAGGAGGGATGCCATAATCATGTGGCCTCTCCTCATGGACACTATGCCACTCTAGCACTTCATCTCATGATGGCCACTCATATCAAGCTTCTAAGGGAGCTTTCTTGTCTATGTTGAGCGCCACGTGTAAGGACTCCTCCTGAAAGGGGCTATGATGAACGGGCGTGTCCCCCAAAGGGGTGTCCCTATAGTTCCACCTTGACATGGAATGATGTGGACTCTCTTGTGGGTCAGGATGCCAAGGCGGTATGACCAAGTCCTTAGGGCTATAGCGGAGGCGACTTGTGCCCCCTTGTACACTTTCTGCAGCCTATGCCCTTGATTGGGCTTGGCTACGGGTGTACACCATGGTGTTGTTTTTCTACAAGCTAAGTAGATTTTTTTTTATCTCTTTTTATGATTTTTATGCTACACTAAACAAAAAAGAGCACACACACACACAAAGCAGTGATTATCTCGTTTAAAGATTGAGAGTGTGTCCTAAACCTGGTTTAGTGTGTTTTGGTTTTTGTTTTTTTTTGTTTTTGAAGGTTTTTGTAAAGAACATTTAAATGCAAAATGAGGGCTCTTATGACTCCCAAAATTGGTTGCCCCTTCGATATACCATTGCCAGGCCGATATACCAACCTCTCTATATACCCGCCCTTACGTGAGGGAAACTATAGGTACGTGAGAGCAGATGGTACGTGGAACATAGGCGGTATGGAAGGGGAATCACCCTATTTATGACACCTACCATAGAAGACTTATCCTCGTGTGCTAGGAATCACCCTAGCTACACTCGGTCAGCTTTCATCAGGATTTACGTCTAGCAACAGTAGCGATCGGGGTTTATGAATGCAAAATTCAAGCCAAGGTGGTGATGAAATCCATCGTTGGTCTTGATCAAGGGCTGGGGTTTTACGACCAGCTCCTTGGTGTTTAATTTGCCACGTGGTGTGTGGGGTTATTTTTATTTTGCATGAAATAAAATAAACACATGGCAAAACCTTTCCTAAGCATGCAAAAAGAAACTAGAAAATAGAAAAATAATAACAGAAAATGATAGAAAAAGTTCAGGACTCTTACCTCTTCTCTGTCCAAATCCGTTGGTTCTGAGTTTCTACCCAAAAACCTCATAGACTAGAATTCATCCTGGGGGGAATGAATTACAGGACTGTATTCATCACAGGGTGGGGTGAATTCCCATTCGTCCCTGGGTAAGACGAATTACAACTCTGTATCCGCCCCCTGATGGAACGAACAACAGTCAACGTATGAAAACTTGGTACCTACAAGCAAAAACGACCAAGTTTTGATCAGATCTCTGATATTAAAAATATAGGACAAGGTCCCACCATGATCTCCACTGAAAGCACGAGGATACGGAAGCAAAAAGGAAAGCGAAGATGCGATGCGAACCGAACCAAACTTAACGCTAAATCCTAGGAATTTGAAAGTGCATGAAAAAGGGGGAAAAACATGAGCGAATCAAAATGAAACAAGTGAAAATAAAGAAGACATCCCTTTTTATTGATATGTTTCACAACTCGGTTACAATGTGCATCCTCCCCTTCCAAGGGCTAGGAGCGTTTAAGTACGCGTTCTTGTCATATCCATGGATGCGCTTCCTTCTTCCGCGTGCCCACATGTAAAATGGGCGGACCAAACATCGCCGCAACTTGCGTTGATGAGTCTTGACTCCTCGCTGCTCCTTCGATGTCTAGACCCTATGTTCAAAGGAACAAGAAACGGTCAGTAGCACCTACGAATAAAACAAAGCATGCAATCCCCAAGCCTACGATAAGTGAATGAGGAAAATGAATTAAACTATGACTAAAATGAATCCAAATGCTCTAAAAATTTGATAGGGGCATCAAGACACCACCAAGAGGGCCCTACAAAAAGAACAGTTAGGAAATTCCTCGCCGATTTGAATTCACTCTGGGGCGGGACGAATTCACCTGCAACAAAATGCCGAAAAGGCACCGTCCCAAATGTCCTACCTAGGAAGCTCCAAAAGACCTGCAAACTTGGGGTTAGCTAATTGGGGGCATTTTGGGAAGACCCAGATGGTCATATTTTCCTGATTTGACCTCCATCAATAGGAATTTGATGATGCTACCTACGGATTAGTAGAAGCGAACAAGGACAAAAACACGATCAAAATTATTCAAAACAAAATGAAATTTAAATGACAACCTATCTAAGCATCATAGAATTGAATGCAAAAATGAAAGAAAGAAAGTCTACCATAGAATTCCCATCGATATGAAGGGGGGCGATTAGGACTGTAGCAGTGTGGGAAGGGGCGCCCATGGGGCAGGCCGCCCATCGCTTGAGGCCTGATTTCAGCACCAATCCACTTGGGATGGGTCCAAAACCTCTTGTGGGGTATTATCAGAAAATTTTTGTGGGATATTGTGGCCAAATGTCAGGTTTTGGGATCAAGATTCATCCTCCCAATAGTCACCCAATGACCTCCCCCTAAAGGAGATCAAGGATGTGAAAGGCGCAAATCCAAAAGGTGTGAGGTAGGAAAATAAAATGACAACACTTTGTTGCTCCAAAATGCTCCTTCTCTCTATATTTTGGGGTGAGGAAACTCACCAATTTATAGACCTGGAGGTCTCTTGAAATGGGCATGCAGAGGCGCCACTTGGCAATCATGCCTTTCTAGGGGGAAGGAGATTCCTCCCTGAATAGGGACTTCATGATTGCCCTTGTAATTGCCTCTAACGCTCGAAAACGCTCACCCATACTCCCATGCGATGAAGGAAGCGTTAAGTGGTGGATCTGAGCTGCCATTTGTCAAGATTTGACTTTTTTCTCGTCAAACTTGCAATTCGCCCCACCCTGGAGTGAATCTAGAATTCGTCCCGGGGTGGGGCGAATCCTAGTTTGAATTCGTTCCAGGGTGGAACGGATATTGAGCAAAGTGCCTGAAGGTGCCAAATTGATCTCCGACCTTCCAAAACTATTGTGAGAGTGGTTAGGACCACTTTTTAACCTCTGGGGGCTGCCCTTGGGGCTGTGTGTGTCAATGTGATCAGTGTTTGCAGTCACATAATCGGATTGGTGTTGTTTTGGTGTCTACACATGTGTGTTGAGCAATCTTGTTAGTCATCCTTCTTGCACTATTTATTTTATGCCTTGTTGCTAGCGATAATGTTGGGTAATATATACAAAATCTAAGCTCTGCCTAGGAATGTGATAGACAAGGGGTAGAGAATTAATTTAAAAGGTAGTTTATTTCACTTTTGTTTGTTTATACTTAGAATGAACTGGGTTGTTCATCATTTGACGAAACAAATTATTTGCCTATGTTGAGTGTTAATTATTGATTTGCAAAAATTATTGGAGAAAGCAAGCTTCTAGGTTGCGTGCTATATACTTTTAAAAAATATGTATATATATAAGAGAAATTATGTTGCTTGTTTATTTTTGAGTTTATATGTTTGCATATTGGAATGCATGGCAAATGCATATGAGTATAATGATCCCTATTAGCAATCCATCTTGTCTTCATCACCAAAAATAATGGTAAAGGAGGAAGACTCGAGCGGGGTGCTTGTACAATGCGTTTCTTCTTTGAAAATCAAGAAAGGCTCTATCCCTCTCCTCTTTCCAGATGTTGTGTTGATTACCAGTGATTTTGAAGTTTCACACCATGTTGGGGTGATTGTGAGACGTGATAAATAAATAGGAATCATGGAAAATAATTCCTAGAAAAATATTTCTCAATTCTGTAATATTAAATAATATGTCTATGCTATGGAAAAATAGTGGTGTTATGCCAGAGAGTGAGTTCACAAAGTTATGATTTAGAAATTGTAATTTTCTTGGCGTTGGTAAGTTAAAAAGAAGTTTGCAATAATTTATTTATCTCTCTCAAATTAAACTTAATTTCTAGCATGATAAACAACTCAGAAGTTAGCTAATTATCTAAAGATGAATATATTCATTTACTTTGGTATGTTCTTTTATAAGTTGTAGAGATGCGATAATGGTTTCTTTTGCTAGCAAAGATAGATAATTAAAGCATAGTAAAGCCAGTGAGTTTCAGCTATTTGTTAAGAATGTCGGATGAGTGTTTTTGAAACTTGTAAAAGCTAAATAAAATAAGTTTAATGGGAACACTGCCAAGGTAGAGTGAGATATGCAGTTAGTTAGTGTTTTGAAACCTTGTCTATGGCTTTAGGACCAATGAAAATTCTTTTGTGTAAATTTAAAAGTGAATTTTTTTGTCTTTTCTAGAACCAGTGGTGCAATATTTTTATTTAAGATACTTGATAAAGATTATTATTTGCGTCAAAACCTTTCTTTCCAAATTAAAATAAATAATGTTTTTAATTTTATATTACTAAGTAATTTGAAAACTAAAGTGGAGATTCTGTCAAAACTTTATCTTAAGTGTATTATCCCTTTGACTTTTAAAGGATGAAGTATTCCTCATCAATTTAACTAGGGCTTAAATCGTGTAAAAAAAAACCATATATCCAATAAGCATTGTTTTTACTTCTCTTTCCCATGAGTTTCAATAATAGTCAAACAATGGTTTTCGTGCTATTCGATACCTCTTCGCTCGATGGACAAAATAGAGATTCGACTAGGTCGAGTGAGAAATTCTATTTTGTTATTAGACTATCATTACTTGGTTAATTTAACTTCTTGTATTTTATAAGAAGACTATTTTTCTTGTGAAAGCCAATATTATGTTTAATATAATAAATTTTTCTTTAGAATAACTACTATCAATTAATTTATTTTAGAATGGAAAAATATGATTATTTATTATGTGAGATTATATAGCATAAATTGTTATGATTTTTTAGTAGGCAAAAGTTAAATAAGCAAATCATGTTGCGAAAGCTTGACCCATAAGAGGGTAGATAACATTTTTCAATTATCAATAGGGAAAAACTCTACTTTAGAACATATGATTTTCCATTTTTGTTTGGAAAATTTTGAGTCTTTCTCAACTTAGTTAGACTAGCCCAATCCAAAATTTTATAAGATAACATAAGAACTGGATAAAACTATATACCCAAAATTGAGGTTGTGAGTTGGTAACCTCTACAACTTGAGAGAGACCATTTTTTGATAAGAATAGCTTAGGACAGGTAACCTTTTCAAAACTAGTAATGAAGGGCGATATGGGACTCCTTCTCTAGGTCATTTCTTAGGAGTACAGTGACGAGTCCATGCACTATTTAGACTATGGGTGGACTAGTAAGGCCAAAAGAAACTAGTCCAACCATGACATTTGGTATAGGATAAATTATCATGAGTCACAAATGGTCAATGGTACCAAGTCTAGTGTTAGGGCAATGACAACTCTAGCTGACTCTAGGAAAGAGACCAATAGGCTAGACATTAGGTATATGTATGCTAACTCCTTGCATAACAAGTCTTGAACATATCGATCGATTAGGTTGAGGTTTATCATGCTAAGGGATGGGAAGAGTATGCGTTCACCCTCTAGGTGTTATGGGCCCTACAGGATAACCCCTATCGTAGATTGATACTCATGCTAAAATAAGAGGACAATAAATGAGATAGTTAGATCTACAAAATGAAACTCTTTATGGTATTTGTCCAATCTTGTCCACTTGGGTGATTGTTTACAAAAATCATAATTCCCACAAGTGGTTGATATGCCTTGTACTAAATGTAACTTTTATTTGGTTAAATACTAAATTAGCGAACTTGAAAACTTGACCATATGAAAACTATGTTGAAAACTTGAAAAAATATTACTTTGTGTTATAGCAAACTGAGTTTATGTGGTACAACCAAATTGAGTAGACTTGGGTTGTTACAACATCAATCCACCCACCATACTCCTAAAATTCTTCTTATCAATAAGAGGACTTCCATCCTCTTTCATAAGCTTCTCTCCATTAGAAATAGTATTATCAACCACCTTGCAGTCTAGAAGTAAACATTTCTTCAACTTGTCTTGGGCATACTTGGATTGGCATATGAAGATCTCATCTTCCCTTTGTTGTACTTCCATGGTAAGAAAGTATTTAATTTTTCCAGTATTATACATCTCAAAATCACTTTTCATTCTCTTCTTGAAGTCTTGCATCATAGATTTGAAACTTTCTTAAGAAATGATATCATCAACATGAAGATAAAATAAAAAATGTTAGTGTCAACAATTTTCATGTAAAAATTTGGTTTATTTTTTCTCCTTTCAAAGCCATTTTTAGATAATAATCCATCTATCTTTGAGTACCAAGCTCTTGGAGCTTTTTTCAGTACATAAAGTGCCTTTTTAAACTTGTATACCCAATGCTTTCTACCCTTTATTACATAACCTTGTGGTTGCTCCACATATACCTCTTCTTCAATGTCACTATTCAAGAATGCACGCTTGACGTCCATTTGGTGAAATTACCATAATTTCTGAGAAGAAACTGAAAGAATCAATGTAATAGTACCTTGGAAAGCCACATGAGCAACGGTCTCCTCATAGTCTATGCCATATGTTTGTGCATACCCTTTTTCTACTAGTCTAGCTTTGTGTTTATCTATTGCTCCATCACTATGGAATTTGGTCTTGTAGACCCATTTTGTACCCATGAAAGCCATGTCATTAGTAGGATGAATGTCTTTTCTAGAACCGGTGGTGCTATATTTTTATTTAATAAACTTTATAAATATTATTATCTGCGTCAAAACCTTTCTTTCCAGATTAAAAGAAATAATTTTTTTAAATTTTATATTACTAAGTAATTTGAAAACTAAAGTGGAGATTTTGTCAAAACTTTATCTTAAGTGTATTATCCCTTTGACTTTTAAAGGATGAAGTATTCCTCATCAATTTAACTAGGGCTTAAATCATGTAAAAAAAAACCATGTATCCAATAAGCATTGTTTTTACTTCTCTTTCCCATGAGTTTCAATAATAGTCAAACAATGGTTTTCATGCTATTTAATACCTCTTCGCTCGATCGACAAAATAGAGATTTGACTAAGTCAAGTGAGAAATTCTATTTCATTACTAGTCTATCATTACTTGGTTAATTTAACTTCTTGTATTTTATAAGACTATTTTTCTTGTGAAAACCAATATTCTGCTTAATAAAATAAATTTTTCTTTAGAATAACTACTATCAATTAATTTCTTTTAGAATGGAAAAATATGATTATTTATTATTTGAGATTATATAGCATAAATTTTCATGAGTTTTTAGTAGGCGAAAGTTAAATAAGCAAATCATGTTGCGAAAGCTTGACCCATAAGAGGGTAGATAACATTTGTCAATTATCAATAGGGAAAAACTCTACTTTAGAACATATGATTTTCCATTTTTGTTTGGAAAATATTGAGTCTCCCTCAACTTAGTTAGACTAGCCCAATCCAAAATTTTATAAGATAACATAAGAACTGGATAAAACTATATACCCAAAATTGAGGTTGTGAGTTGGTAACCTCTACAACTTGAGAGCGACCATTTTAAGACAAGAATAGGTTAGAAAAGGTAACCTTGTCAGAACAAGTAATGAGGGGTGGTATGGGACTCCTTATCTAGGTCATTTCTTGGGAGTACAGTGACGAGTCCATGCACTATTTAGACTATGAGTGGACTAGTAAGGCCAAAATAAACTAGTCCAACCATGACATTTGGTATGGGATAAATTATCATGAGTCACAAATGGTCAATGGTACCAAGTCTAGTGTTAGGGCAATGACATAGGTCTAGCTGACTCTAGGAAAGAGAACAATAAGCTAGATATTAGGTATATGTATGCTAACTCCTTGCATAACAAGTCTTGAACATATTGATCGATTAGGTTGAGGTTTATCATGCTAAGGGAACATAACCCCTATCATAGATTGATCCTCATGCTAAAATAAGAGGACGATAAATGAGAGAGTTAGATCTACAAAATGAAACTCTCTATGATATTTGTCCAATCTTGTCCACTTAGGTGATTGTTTACAACAATCACAATTCTTACAAGTGATTGACATACATTGTACTAAATGTAACTTTTATTTGGGTAAATACTAAATTAGCGAACTTGAAAACTTGACCATAGGAAAACCATGTTGAAAATTTGGAAAAAAATTACTTCGTGTTATAGCAAACTAAGTTTATGAGATACAACCAAAGTGAGTAGACTTGGGTTGTTACAACATCAATCCACCCACCATACTCTTAAAATTCTTCTTATCAAGAAGATGACTTCCATCCTCTTTCATAAGCTTCTCCCCATTAGAAATAGTATTATCAACCACCTTGTATTCTAGAAGTAAACATTTCTTAAAATTGTCTTGGGCATACTTGGATTGGCATATGAAGATCTCATCTTCCCTTTGTTGTACTTCCATGGTAAGAAAGTATTTAATTTTTCCAGTATTAGACATCTCAAAATCACTTTTAATTCTCTCCTTGAAGTCTTGCATCATAGCTTTGGAACTTTCTTAAAAAATGATATCATCAACATAAAAATAAACATAAAACATGTTAGTGACAACAATTTTCATGTAAAAATTTGGTTTATTTTTGCTCCTTTCAAAGCCATTTTTAGATAATCATACATCTATCTTTGAGTACTAAGCTCTTGGATCTTGTTTTAGTACATAAAGTGCCTCTTTTAACTTGTATACCCAATGCTTTTTACCCTTTATTTCATAACCTTGTGGTTGCTCCACATATACCTCTTCTTCAATGTCACTATTCAAGAATGCACACTTAACATCCATTTGGTGAAATTCCCATCCTTTCTAAGAAAAAACTAAAAGAATCAATGTAATAGTACCTTGGAAAGCCACATGAGCAAAGGTCTCCTCATAGTCTATGCCATATGTTTGTGCATACCCTTTTTCTACTAGTCTAGCTTTGTGTTTATCTATTGCTCCATCACTATGGAAGTTGGTATTGTAGACCCATTTTGTACCCATGAAATCCATGTCATTAGTAGGATGAATGAGATTCCATGTCTCATTTCTCTCGATTTATTCCATCTCAACATTCATGGTATCAACCCATTATTTCCTTTGACTAGCCTCTACATAGTTACTAGGTTCACTAGTAATGCAAGATAAGGCATAGTAAGTCATTTCATCTTCAATATCTTAAATATTATTACCAGTTGAGTTTGAAGTCTTGTTGTTCTCCTCTATTAGTTCTGATCCAAAATCTAACTGGCTGGATGTGGAAGCAACAACCTCTTGTTTTTGACTTGGGTTTAAGTTGATGGTAAACTAGTCTCTTTGTAAGAACTAGTATTGTTGTCATTAACACTAGGAACTTGTGGAGGATCTTGATTGATCTCTATTTCTCCATAAAAATTATGTCCTCCTTCACTAATAAAATTTACACTCTTCTGGTTATGATCAGAAAACACATAATTCTCAAAACTTTTACAATCCCTAGACACAAAAATTTTCTTACTAACACGATTGAAAAACTTGTAAGCCTTACTAGCATCACTATAACTTGTACAAATGTGAGGCTCACTCTTGGGGTCTACTTTTTTCCTTTTAGCATCATTAATGTGAATGAATGCTAAACAATCAAATATTCTAATATGAGCTACCATGGGCTTCTTACCATACCATGCTTCATAAGGTGTCTTGTTTTCCATTGCCATTGTGTGACTTCTATTCATGATGCAGATTATTGTTTGTATTGCTTCAACCCAAAACTTCCTCTCCAAATTCTTGTTCTACAACATGATTCTTGCTAAATCCATTATGGTCTTGTTCTTCCTCTCTAAAAAATTATTTTGTTGTGGTGTGTAGGGAGTGATCAAATTCCTTTTTATTCCATATGAAGAGCAAAAATCTAGAAATTCATAAGAATATAATT
Organism: Wollemia nobilis; assembly: GCA_028583015.1. Lineage (NCBI taxonomy): Eukaryota > Viridiplantae > Streptophyta > Pinopsida > Araucariales > Araucariaceae > Wollemia > Wollemia nobilis. The sequence continues at coordinate 172,625 of JAQPPZ010016709.1, forward strand.
CCCCACCTCTATCAGTTTTTAACACCTTGATAGAATAACCTGATTTCTTTTCAGCCAATGCCTTGAAGGTCTTGAAGGCTGAGAATTCCCTATATTTTGTCTTCAATAATAAAACCCACATTAGTCTGGTAGCAACATCAATAAAGGAAATAAAATACGAATTATTGCCTATGCTAGGACAAGACATGGTCCCACACAAATATGAATGTACCAATTTCAATTTCTTGGTAGCTCTCCACATGATGGTTGAAAAGCTTTCTCTATGGAATTTTCTAAGTAAAAATTCCTTGTATGTTTCCTTCAATTTGGATTCAATCCTTGGAAGACCATAAACTAGTTTCTTCTTAAAAAGAACATGCAAACTTCTGAAATTTAAATGACCATATCTAGAGTGTCACAACATGTTTGATTCCTCAATGGTGGAAAAGCAAAAAATCTTATTTAACATATTTTTTAGCAATGGAAACATTATTTTTTTGACATAATAGACTTTACAATTAATTTGTTACATTACTTCTTGTCATATATCAAAAAATCTCCATTGTCAAAAAGTAGCTTAAATCCTTTCTCTACTAGTTGCCCAACACTCATGAGATTGTTCTTCATGCTTGGTGCCAAATGAATATTGCTGATGTTACCCTTCACATGATTTGTGGTGATAGGTATACTCTCTTTCACTTCTACATGAATCACCTTCCCATATCCTAAGTGGAATTGACTCTTGAATGAACCATCTAGCTTGTCAAAACAATCCTTAAAACATGACATGTGGTTAGAATATCCTAAATCAAGAAACCACATATTTTTTATAATTCAAATCTGAATTACATGAAATATAAGAATTAATTTGATCATAATTATTATCAACTTGGTAGGCCTTTTTCTCACCCCAATCTTGGATTGAATTTTCTTGGTTTTGTAGTCTTTTATCATGTGACCCGATTTATTACAATAATGATGGTTGAAGACCTTCTTACCCTTCCCCTTTGAATTTGATTGGTTTTTCTCTTTTTGATATGAACTTTGACAAAAAAATCATTTTGATTTGAGGGCTTTGAATTTGGTTTTTAAACCCATACTTTGGTCTCTAGTGCATGATTCAAGTCATTTGAGTAAATTTTTATTTTATCCTCATGGGACAATAAAGAACCCACTAACTCTTCAACCTTAATTTGGTCCATATCTTTACACTTCTCAAGTGTAATGACAATATAGATCCATTTTGGGGATAGGGATCTCAAAAAATTTCTTACTACTATCTTATATTCCATGTATTTACCATACACTTTCGTTCTATGCACTATGTCATTTAATCCAATACAATAGTCTCCAACATTCTCATCATCATGTATTTTCATATTTTTCAAAATTGATCCTTAATGTGGAGATATTTGTTGATATTACCTTTTTTGAGCCTTGATATGATGTCTCCAAGGTTGTCCATGCCTCATGGGCATTCTCACAACTAAATATCCTTGTATAGATGCTTGGATCTATTACACTCTACAAGTAGAAGAAAGCTTGAGCATCATTCTTTTATTCTTCTTCCAATATCTTCTTTAATCTTGAGGAAGAACATTCCTATCATTAGGAGGAGCATATGACTGAACTATACTTTTATAAACTTCCTTCCATACAAATATCCTCAATTGATCTCTCCAGCACTCAAAGTTATCTCCTTTGAATGTAGGTATATTTAAGGATGTACTATTCATTGCCATGATAGCAAACAGATAGCCACAAGTTGTTCTGATACAAAATTTTGTAAAGGATGTTGGGAATCAAAATTTTCACCCTCTCTTGCCATAGATTCTCCTAAAAATATTGAAATCACACACAAAACTCCAATATAATACCAAATGGACATTCTTGAGGTGGAGAGATAAAAAAATAGCAGTAAAACAATTATCATCTAAGACAAAATGAACATTAATGGAGCATGAATATCACCCCAAAATGGTCTAGGAGTTTTTAGTGATTAAACTAAACCAATTCTGAATATCAAATGATGAAATAACCTTAAAAAAAACTCTAATTTCAACAAACTATGTTGTTTGTCCTAACTAAAAAATTAGATCTAGAATTAAGAAAACAAAGAAAAACTTTAAAAAGGCTCCACAATAATGCACCAAAATTGTGCTTTGAAATTTTTTTATATTCTATATTCAAAATGAGTCAAATTACAATGTATATAATGATCAATCAACCTTGATCAATCAAAAAAGCTAAAATAACTCAAGTTTCTAAAAAACTAGCTTTTGTCATGGCCACCTTCTATGGTGTTTTTTCCAATTAACTAAAATTCTTACTTGGCATAAAATAAAGCACCCAATTTGAGATATTTTTTTATGTGCTTTATTTTAGTTACAACTCACTGAACTGGTCTTGATTTGAGGTGCCCTCTTAATGAAGATAACTTGCCTAGACATTAACTTCTTGTTGGCCCTATTTTCTAGGAATAAATTTAGAACTTGATTTTAACTCAATCTACCTATAAAATCTAATATAGATTGACTTATTAACTATTCTAGACAGAAATAATATCTCTTAAATATCTATAACACTAATTTAATAATTATGGGTAACTTTTGATATCACCCTCAATAGACTAAAGTGCATGTATCTTGTCAATCATCCTTTGTAACATCCAATCCTAAGAGGAGGTTCTAGTGGATGCCTTCATTTGATATATATTTACTTGTGAGTATTATTCTACTTGTACTATAGACCAACCGACCTTAGAAGCTTCTTGAAGGCCATAAAGGATAGCTCATGCTTCTTCTAGATTATTAAATAGGATTTCAAGATTTTGTACAAAAAGAAAAACATGAGTACCATATGAGAATCTATCTATACCTTCTATACTTGCCCTTCCTAGATTACCTCTTTATGCAACATCGATGTTGATCTTCCCTATACCTTTAGGAGGGCTTGACATGGTCAATCCCTTTGAATAGTATGTCAAGGACCTTATGGATGCCTACATCTCTATTCATCCATAGATATTTGAAGCCTAGAGAGTAAACTATGCTTTTGTTGAGATATTGTAGAGGGGAGCTTCAATGTATGCATAATAGTTTCCTTGATATTGTATACCATTTTTTCCCAAACATATTGCTTTAAATATTCTTTTATTCCTTTATTTCCATAGATTCCAAAGCAATAGAGGTATATTGACCAAGGTCATCTGTTTCATTGAATTTTCCAACCCATTCACTCTAGGCCAAGTCCTCCATGCCTGCTCAAGGGACATAAATTACCAAAATATTAGATCTAGAAAAGTTTCTAACCATTTCCACAATTGAATGGAAATGGGTAGAAACAAAATGTAGTCCTCTGTCTCATTCTCTAAATAGCCTAACTCACATTTGAATAGACTAGAAAAACCTCATTTCATCAATTGATCTCCTATAAGAACCCTCTTATGGAGTAGAAGTCAATTAAAAAATCTCACCTTAGGCCAAGTCAAAAGTTACCAAATATAGTTAGACATCATTGAGTGGATTCTATTTATGATGAGAGAGGGATGAATATCCCAGAGCTGTAGTATACACACCATTAGAATATGAGCCCCATGCTAGCTTGTCTTTTTATTTTTCCCAAGAAAGTGATCGTCTTCTAAGAATCTAATGAATAGCCTTATTGACATCCTTTTTTTAAGATTGGCCAATCCCTTACTAGAATCCATACTCTATCCTCAAAATTTTGTTCCCCACAATTTCTATAATAATGTGATATATTTATTTAACCTTGACTATGGAGTTGTTCCATGATGTATTTCCATTACGAAAATTGTTGAGATAATGAAGGTAAACCATCCCAAGCATATGTTCAAAAAATTACATGATGGCCATTCCTTAATATCCAAAATAATTATGGTTTGATAATTGTATTCCTTATCCTTAGTACCTCAAGAATTGGAGATCCTCATTGAGGAAGTTGACATCTAGTAAAAACTAATAGAGCTTGATTTTTTGCATACTTGGCTCTTAGGATCTACACACATAACTCAATTAGGGGAAGTAATTAACCGCAACTATAATTTTGCTACCAAGTCTAAGTTGTTTTTAACCACTATTGGAGGCCCAAGCCTACCTCTTTTCTCAGAAGATAAAAGTTCACTTCACTAAGGCTCACTTACACCTTGCTTTTGCCTTACTCCCTAAGAACCTTTGATTAATCTTGTCCAACTATCTCAAAACATCCTTAAGAATACTCAAAAATGAGGAAACATAGATGGGAATAAATAATAAAATAGATTTAACTAAAGTGAACCTCCCTGTAATGGAAAGCCATCAATTCATCTGGTTGTTCAACCAACTTTGTATCTTGTCTATCAACCACCCTCATTTTACCATTTTTTTGCTTGGCCACCTTTAAGGTAACTCCTAGATAAGATATTGGAAGAGATTCTTGCCTAAAATTTAAAATATTTAAAATCATGGTCTCCAATATAGTAATACAATGAAATAATATAATCTTAGATTTCCTTATTAATAAGTTATCCTATGGTTGCTAAAAAGAGGTTTAGAATTTTTTTGAATCTACATGCTTCTAGTGCAATAACATGACCCATCAAGGTCAAGTCATCTACAAACTATAAATGAGAGAGATAAGGGGTTGTTGATGCATATCTAATTCCTTGAATGTAGTCATTATTCCTTTCCTTAGAGAGAATATGACCTATACACTCTACCAAAATGATAGACAGATAAGAAAATAGGATCCCCCTGGCATAGTCCCCTAGAAGCAGTAAACAAAGGAGACAAACTACCATTTATCATTATAGCATAAAATATTAAGGAAATAGTGCCTCTAATCCAATCCACCATATCCTAGAAGAAGATAAACTTCCTCAAGATCTGTAAAAGAAAATTTTAGTCTACCCTATCATAAGCCTTGGAGATGTCCAAACATACAAACATGGAGGGGGATCCTTGTGTTTGCATGGAGAGAGTGGCCTCTTGAGCAACACTATTTCATTTATAATTTCTCTCCTTCCCATAAATCCCCTTTGCTATGATGAAATCATCACAGGGAGGAAGGGTTCCAACATTTGAGCTATCATTGTAGTAATGATTTTGAGAACATTACATAGATATTTTGATCTACCTCTTGGGACTTAGGTATTAGTGTAGTGTAGGTTTTATTGATTTCTTTCACAATGAACTTTGCCACCCATGCTTCTTCTACCACTGCAAGAAGATAATCCTTAAGGAGGTTCTATAATTCTTGAAAGAACTTAATAGTGAAACCATTCATACCAGGAGTCTTATTTTTTTCTTCTTGAAAAATGCTACCTTTACTTCTACCATAAAAATTGATGTTATCAATACCTCATTATTCACTTTATTAATAAAGAAATGGTTTCCCTATATAATTTTCTCTTGAGCCTTAAATTATAGAGGGATTGCAGAGAAAAGTTCCTCAGATTAATCAATGATAATTTTTCATCCCATCCCAAGAGTAAACTAGAGTACCATTGTTGGTCTTAAAAAAAGATATAAAGTTTGAAACTCTTCTAGCCATAAGAGATTTATGGAAGAAATTAGAGTTTCTATCCCCTTCCTTTAGCCACTGGATCCTGGATTTTTATTTCCATAAGAGCTCCTCCCTCCTTTCCCATTCTTCTAACTCAAAAGAGACTCTAATTTCCTATTTTCTAAACACCTCTATAAGTACTAAGGAATGAATTTGAGCATTCACTTATTCTAGTTGAGAAACCAAACCAACTTTTTTAGCCCTCACATATTCAAACTCATGTTAGTTCTATTCCTAAATTTTAGTTTTTATGAACTATAATCTCTTAGCAAAGCAATACATGTGAGTACCATAGCTTGGATTTCCTTCCCTCCACCACTAGACAAATAATGACTTAAGGGAAGTATCTCTGAACCACATAAGCTAGAATTTAAAGAGTAAATATTTCTTAAAATATTTGCAAAGAGCTTGCAAAATAGGCCAGAGTTTTGATCCCATATTATTAAGGATAAGAGATTTCAGAATTACTTTAAAGAAAGAAGGTCATCCAAAATGACAAACCTATCCAAATGATCTAGAATTCATGCAAGTTGTCTACTCATCCATGTAATTAATCCATTATCAGGTGTGACATAATTAGGTGGAGATGCCTAAAGTGTTCTTGCATTAAATTAGTCATTCTTATCCCTTCCATATTTTCATCTAAGGAAATAATGGTGTTAAAACCTCTCCTAGGACCATATTATCATTGGAAAACTAAAGCATAAGATGTTGAATATAGTCCAACTACCTTCATTTGTTCTATATGGTAGTGACTGCATATATGTTAATACATAGTAGTTTTTGGTTGTTTCACCTACGTTGCCCCTGAAGTCCCAAAATATGTAAATTACCCATATGTAAGTTGCCCATGTCAAGTACTTACTCGCCCACCACTTTCCCACTAAATCCATGTTGATGAACTCGTATGTGATGATTCATTACTTGTGTACCTTGGATAATCCTTCGAAGCACAAAAATATATTTGAAGCATGAAAAAGCCTCCAAGACATAGATTGATAATTTAGGGTATAGAATTGCTCTAGTATTAAATTAAAAGATACCTCTTCCTATAATGTTTGACCTGTTGACATGGTGCAAACCATTTGAGATAAACTTACCTGTCATGTTGGCCATCGATATTTCCCATGATGCTCTCATTTATATCTCTATCTCACAACTCCTAGGCTAATAAGTGATAATAAAGGATAAATATCAGTAATGATATAGGATGTTTACCTTTACAAGCCAGCACACTCCACCACAACCAAAATTAAATACCTCTCACCCAGGTGCAAGCAATTCAAATCAAAATATCAACTGAGATCTGGGCCACTGGCTTGAAGCTGGGCAGCTACTCTAAAGGCGTAGAACAAACTTCACATAGGAACATTGGGATTGCACTCTTCGCTCTTGGAACTCTACAGGTAATGCAATGCACTATGCAGTCAGAGTTTAATGCTTTCAATGAAAATGTTAATTTTCTCTGTTTATTATGTCTTTCAAGTTTCTTACAAGACTGTTAACTTGGCAGGTATTTGCTCTTCTTCTAAATCCTAAGAAGGATAACAAGTTACGCGTATACTGGAATGTGTACCACCACTCCGTCGGCTATTCAGTTATCGTTTTAAGCATAATTAACATTTTCAAAGGCTTTGACATCCTGGATCCTGAAAAGAAGTGGAAGCATGCTTACATTGTTGTTATTGCTTCCTTGGGTGGCATTGCCCTTGTCTTGGAAGTTGTAACCTGGATCATCTTCTTCCAACGCAAGTCTAAAAATCAATCAAAGGCTGTTGGTACTGGTGGGATGAATGGGAATGGCTCAAGTCAATCATATGCTGTGTAGAAATGTAGCTTTAGTGTAGTGGAAATCTGCAACCTCTGTCTATTCTGATGATTCAGAGGCTGTATATACCAGTATCACTAGGAAGAATATTTGGATTCGAGGGCTACCTTAGAAGTTTATTCTTTTCCTGTTATTTTTGTTGATTTCAATCTGAGATACACGAGGGTGCACTCCGTCTATGTATTGCACCCTCATTATTTCTTTTGTATTATGGAATTCGTTACACTTATTGAGAGTATTTATTGTTCATACCCATATCGTTTTTCCCCTTGTTCATTTTTTATAAAAAACAAATCATTAAGAAACTATCAAAATTATCGAAAAAATTTTGGAATTTAACATTTTTTATTGGAAATTCTTTGGCTTTTGCTCTATCTGTACTATATAAACTTTGAACTTTCTTCAATAATTGACAAATATATACAGAGACATATAAAATAGATTACTTACTTTCATAGATTAGATCATTGGTCCTCCACTAAGAATTTCCAAGCTGCAGAGGCTTGCGAGTGCAGAAGCAAGAAAGTAGTTTCTTTTTCTCCATTTTCGTGACAGAGAATTTAAGCACACAGTTCCAACAGGTATATCATATTTTGATTCACCCTTTTTGTGGTTTGAATCTTCATCAAATGCGCAGTTGTTAGACATGGCATTCTTTTTTCTGATGTCTCTTTTTTCTATTTTTGTTATACTTTGTCATATTATTTTAGAAGAAATCCTTCAAATTTTAAAATTTATTTATTGGTTTGTAGGAGTTGAATGAAGCTGAAAGCTTGCTAAGGAATAGAAGACTCGTTGGAAATAGAGGAGTGTTTCATTTTAACTTGTAAATTAATTATGTCTTCGGTTCTAATTCAAAGGGTTAATACAAGTGGTTTTTAATAATACGAGTGTGATGTGTTCTGGTTCAATCCTCACGGCAGATGGGTATAAGAAATATTATCCAAAAAAAATTAATCGAGTTATATTATAAAAAATTAATTGTATTAGTTATTTTAAGATATTTGAATTTTAGAAAGTTTATGGTTAGAATGTAGATATTTGAATTTTAGACTGTTTATGGATAGAATGTAGATATTTGAATTTTAGAAAGTTTATGATTAGAATGTATATATAGATGGGGTAAATAATATCTTTCATAAGAGTGGTTTGAACCTTGCTTTTTACCTTTGAGATATGAACCAATTACTCTTAAGTCTTAAAAAATAGTTGATTGCTAAAGTAGAGGCTCTTGAGGATATAGCTAAATATTGTGCCAGACAAGTGCAACTATGATCCAAACAGTATTATGAAGTCCCACCTTACCAAAATGAATAAAAAACCTCCTACTTTTGAGCATACTTCAAGGTCAAAGGTGGAAAAGGACTTAAATTTGACAAAAGAAGAGGGAGTTGTGGAAAAATTAGAAACCAAAGATGAATGTCCCCCATGAAGGAGGTTTTATGAGAAGAAAATCACTATGATCCTAAGCACAATATAAGATATTTGTTCAAGGATAAAAGAAAAAGAAAATGGTGGATAAAAAATGGACTGAAAAAAATCCCAGAATGGTGGATTTTTAGGTGTGAGATGGGCACACAAGGCCTCAAGTTCAACATAAATGCTTATAAAAAATTTAAGGAAGCTTTTGATAAATATTCTCAAAGGAGTGACTCTAAGGACCAAGATGTTTCAAAAGAATACTTGGAGGAAGAAACCAACTCCTTGATAAAAGTATAATTGGTGTTGAAAGACGTTGCCACCTCAAGCTAGTAGCAAGCCCTACCATTGCCTTCAATTGAAGATCTACTTTGGCAAATATATACTATCGATGTTGGAATGACGATTAAGAAGGGTTATACTAGTGGCGATCTAGTTCTCCAAGCACCTAGACCATCAAATCCTCCTCAAGCACCACCTCCTAGAGGTAAAGATAGACTAAATATAGATATTCTTTAATATTTTTCCATGAAACTCCTAGTCCCAAAATTCCAAAAGCCTCATGACAAGCAATCAAATGGAAGTGATAACGTAAAAAGGTTGGGGTCTTCCCTGGAGCAGCAGGACCCAAAAATAAAGAAAGCTAAGGTCAATATGACACCTCCACTTATTGAAACGTATCCAGGAGCAACAACCCAAGGACCAGGTACATCATATCCACCTCCTTCTCCTCTTCACTTTGCCCAACCATTTTTTTTCCCTCCTCAATCTACTCTACCACCTCCTTCTCCTCCTTACTTATCTCTACCAAAAGAGGCACCATTGGATTATCTTCCAAAGTAGTTACCACTTCCCCACCCTCAAAAACCTCTCAAGCTCCCAAAACTACACCTTATTCATCTTTGAGAGTGCTCTAAACCATTCCTTCTATGCCTCCTCTCCATTTGTTGCATTCTTCCTTGGTCATATCCACTCATAGTATCCTAGTAGTAGCTATTCAAATCCAATTCTATCAAGCATAAGCTAGTACACAATCTTGGCTTAGCAAGAAGAAGCAATAAAAATAGCTACAAGGGTGTTAGGTATGTTAAACACCAAACAAATAAAATATGTGCTAATATCTATGACTTATAGTATGTCTTAGCTGGCATTCCAACTAATTGAGATTGATTATTATTTTATGACAACTATTATAGACACATATAGATTTTCAATTAGGGATAAAGCTTAAATGACACACATGTCTATCGACGTGTTGTATACAGATGGAGTCTATATGACAACCAAGTACCACAAATAAAATTAAAGGGTAAATTCGTTTGATAACTCCCCTGAGTAGCAAAATACACAATACAAGGCCTTATAAAAGCAAGTATATTAGCTACAAAAAAGCCTTAATGAGGCCCCAACATTGGCACAAATACAAGCAAAGGAGTTTGAGAACTAAACTCTACAAAAAAAAGTGTAGGACCTTATAACAAAATCTCATTATGGCCAAAAAAAAATCTAGGCCTCTCGAATCTTCATAGATGCATGCCAAAAAATTAAAAAAAATATGTTGGGGTCAATTTTTTGAAGCTATTCATATCTAGTCTCTATCCTTAGAATTTATTAATTACTACTGGCAAACTACTCAAAAAAATGCAAGATAACTTTGAGATCATGCAAAATAATATTTTCAAAAAGGGTCGAGATGCACATACCATCATAGATGCACTAAATAAATCCTTCGACCAACAAGTTTCTTCATCCAAGTACAGGGCATCAATGTATTGGATGATAACATAGCTCGTTGAGTGGGATTAGACAATCAAACAAGGGTATGAGGATCTTATGTCAATCATTAACATTGGGAGTAAAATTTTAAATAAAATAAATGAAATCATCAGTGACAGAATCCCTTCTCTCTAGGTACTGGATGGCCATCCTTATACTATGGATGAGCTAAAAGATGATTTTTATAGGGTAGTTGAAGATCCGACCAAAATTTCTAATAGATTGAACACATCGAGGTGGTAGAATTGGGGAAGCAATACTAAGGTCCTTCATACAAGAAATCCTTTGACTTAATGTATCTCCATTAGAAGGAAAAAATATTGTGTGCCCTAACATAGTAGAAGTGGGATGCAACCATATAGGTCCTAACCTTGCAAGTTGAAAATCTTAAATCTAACATGGACGAAAGAGAGGAGCCTATAGCAGAAGGAGAGGATTTTAGGTTGGAAAAGCAAGACTTTACAACCAAGAATAAAGTCATTTGGGTTCAAAACATTTCTATAAAAAAATCCCCCATAGGTGCCAATAATGTAGTCAAATTCTTTGCCAACATCCACAAGTCCAAACTCACAATTTTAGACTTGTATTTATTTTCTTCAAATTATTTATTGTTCAAGCTTGAAGAGCCTTATTAGAACCTAAATTATTTCAAATTATTTCTTTTGGATTCTAAGGAACCAATTTTTTGAATTGAAATTGCTTAAAATTTACTTATTATTTGAATTCTAAGGCTTTTGACCAGACTAGCTTTATATTTTATAAAGCTAGACTTGCAAATTCTAACAATTAGAGTTTTTTTGTAGTGATGTTAGCTAGGTTATATAATATTTGGTCCAACAAGAATGGAATACTTGAAATTCCATAAGGAAGTAGGCCAAAAAAAAATTATGATGACATCAAATTGACCTACAAAATTTTTTATCCTAGTAAAAACCCTATATAAAACAAGGGAAGTAGTCAAAGGTAAATAACATCCCAAATCAGAGGTTCTCAGCATAGATAATTTTGGCAGTATTTAAAATGTATGACATGTTTGCATTAAGCAATAAATACGTCTTGAAGCATAAGCCAATGGGAAGCAACATCCTAGACCAAAGTTTCTTGGCAAGAAGGATGACATCAGTAACTAAAATGTTTGGCATGCTTATGAATCAATATTGCAGTATGAAGAGAGAATTATAAATTAGGAACTTTCGACGGGAAATGAGCTCTGGCGATTTTTTCCTCTAAACTAGATTTTTTGGAACTTCAAAAAATCTAGGGCATCAGCTAGATTGCAGAAGTGCTTTCAGGGTATGATGGATCTGAAGGCTAGATTGGTGCCCCAGGAGGGTCCAATGGGGACTTCTTCGGCTCCTTTTCCTAGGAGTAGTAGCTCATATGCAGATTTGTTTAAAGAAAAATCTCCTCCAAAGAACGATAAAGCTCAAAAAACGACATATAAAATGCTCTTCACGGCTGTTGGGAATAGGTCAATAGCACATCATGTGAATGGATGTTTGCCGCAGGCCGATACCAAGCCAAAAATTGTCATCAAGCCAAGTATGGTTTAAGAATCAGTCATTTGCAAAGCTAATCACGATTTAATCTGCAATTTCATGGGTATACGTCCTTCTCTGAATTTTCTACACTCTTGGATCTACCAAAACTAGGAGCCTCACGATGAGTATTCATTGTGGTTTATTAGCAATGGATATTTTATTGTTAGCTTTTCATCTTTGGCCGATAGAAATAAGGATTTTGAGTCAGAGAAGAAAAATCATGGCCCGATAGGGCTATTTGTTCAACCATGGAGAGTGGTATTTGATCCCCGAGTTGAACCTACTGCTGTCCTAGTATGGATCTGAGTATATGATCTTCCAATGGAATTCTGGAGTGAATAGGTGTTGGCAAGGATTGGCAATTCTATTGGAAGACATCTGGGTGTTGCCAGAGACACAATTGAAGGGAGCATGGCAGTGTATGCAAGAATATGTATGGAGATGGATCTCAGCCAGCCTTTGCCGGTAGAGATGGAAATTGAATTGGCAGGTCTCTCCTAGATTCAACAACTGGACTATGAGGCCCTACCCTTTAGATGTAGGGTTTGTCGCAAACATGGACATTTGGCCCGTTTCTGCCCTAATAATATGAATGTTAAAATGGAGGCCCCTTTAGGAATGCAAAACCTACCTAAAGAGGATAAGGCAACACTTAATAAAGATTCTAATAGCACCATTCAAGGATAGGAAGCTCAGAGAGAGGGTTTTGAAAAACCTAGAAGAAAAATATGGACAAAGAAAAAAGAGGGAAAGGAGCAATCCCATCTCAGACCTGCCAATAGGTATGAGATATTTAAGTCACTGGTTGACGAAGAGGAACAATTTATGGAGGGCATGGAGGGTATTAAGGAAAATTCTAATATTCTCGGGAAACTCCCCCTCTCATCTCCTCCCATCATACAGCAGGTAGTTGAACTCTATGAGGTATCACAGCCAGTGTGTTTAGGGGCTTTAGTAGTGCATACCCAGGAGCAGACAGTACCTCAGAATGTCATCATGGGAATACCAGAGAAGAATAGGGAAAGGCCAACTATGGGGATAACCCAGGTAGAAAAAAGATCAAAAAATAGTAATTCTCAGGGAGTAGGTAGAAGATCCAATAAGGATTTGATAGCAGCCCAAGGAGACAAACTGATCATGGGAGGATCGATGAGGACAATAGACTCTTATTGCTCCCAAGGTAACCAATGATTATACAATCATGGAATGTGAGTGGTTTAAATAGCATAACCCATCAATCTGTTGTTCGAAGACTTTTAGAGAATCGTAATACTGATTTTTTGCTTTTACAGGAGACTAAGATGTCTTTAGATATTATGTCCAAAATAGTCAACAAAATGCGGAGGGGTGCTTGGTCATATGGATGTGGCTGCCCAAGGTGCCTCAGGGGGATTGTTACTCTATGGAACTCTCTTGAATGGTCTGCAATAGAACGTCTTGCCTGGAGGGGTGTTCTCACTTCTCTTTTTAGGAATAATGTCACTGTAGAACACATTCTAATCACAAACTTTTATGGGTCTCAAAACCCAGAGGGTCAGAGACGGCAGTGGAAGGCTGTGCATAACATGTGAACCTCAAGGGAAGATCTAGACTAGATTATAGCAGGGGAATTTAATGCTAAATTATCTTCTAGAGATCAAGAAGGGGGAACCCCATTTTTGGACTCAGGGGACCGTTTCATGATTGCCCAAGTCCAGGCTTTGCACTTAGTGGACATTAAATGTCTTGGCATTAACTACACTTGGACTAATAAAAGGTGGGAGCCACATAGCATGGAGGTTAAGCTAGATCATTTTCTGGTTTCAGAGGAGGCATTTGTAAAATGGAATATAAATTTTTAGATTTTAGAAGGCCCAGTTTCAGATCACTGTCCCATTCTGTTGGAAGGCGGGACTAGGATGGGGCAGCATCACAAACCTTTCAGATTTGAGAATTTTTGGCTTCAATAATAAGAACTTAGGGAGAAAATTCCATAGTGGTGGGAAGAAGGCCACCCAGCTTATGGGAGAGCAATGTTAAAAATCCACAAACAACTACAATATGTCAAAACTCAGTTGAAGTATTGGAGGCATGCTAATAAATCAGACTTCCAGGCCCAAAGAGCTCCTTTGGTGGCCAGATGGGATGAGGTCCAAAAATAGTTCAGAGAAGGAGTAATTACAGACCAGCTCAAATTTGAGGATAATGCCCTGCGTACAATGGTTGAGGACATTGACAACCAGGAGGAGACCTTTTGGAAGCAAAGAGCAAGAACCACCTGGTTATTAGAAGGGGACAGAAATACAAAAAAATTTCATCAGACTGCTTGTGCTCAAAGACAGATGAACAAGATGGAGGCTCTTCAAGATGAGAACGGTCATTCCTTTGATACACTTCCTGGTATGCATTCCCATGCTATGGATTATTTTTCTAAGATTTTTAATGGAAGTGTGGTACAAGATGTAGAGGCCCAAAATGAAGTTATTTCTATCATACCTGCTCTTATTTCTGAGGATGAAAATCAGGCCCTCCTCAAACCCATTGATAGAGATGAATTGAAAACTGTGGTCTTTGGAATGAGCACTGGTAAAACTCCAGGTCCATACGGTTTCCCAATTGAGTTTTTTCAGGCTTTCTGGGACTACTTAGAGGAAGATGTAATGGCTGTTGTTGAAGAGTCCAGAGAAAATAAGAGAATGCTTAAATCTATAAACCACACTTTCATTACCTTAATTCCAAAAGGGGAGGAGGGAGTTCATATTTCAGATTATAGGCCTATTTCCTTATGTAATGTACTGTATAAAATAATCACAAAGGTAATGGCTGAGCGCCTAAAACCTCTACTTTACAACATCATCTCCTCTGAGCAAGAGGGTTTTGTTGAGGGACGACGTAGTCTCGGATGGGGTGGTTGTGGCCCAAGAAGCAATCCATTCAATGCACACTTCTGGTAATAAATGGATGTTCATAAAACTAGACATGTCAAAGGCTTATGACAGGGTTGAATGGAGTTTCCTGGCTAAAATGATGGTAGGATTTGGTTTCTCTCAGGATTGGATAGAGTGGGTCATGAGTTGTGTCTCTTCCCCGACTTACTCTATGCTAATCAAGGGCCTTCCTTCGCAACCTTTTGGAGCTTCTCGGGGGCTGCACCAGGGGAATCCATGTTCTCCTTATCTTTTTCTCATTTTGGCTAAAGGTCTTGGTAGACTTTTCTTGAGGAGAAGACAATAAGGTAGATTATTGGGTATCAGGGTGGGTGACGAAGTTTTAACGCACCTGCAGTTTGTGGATGACACTGGTTTGGTGGGAGTGGCCAACTTCAGGGAAGCAAGAATGATTAGGGATACTCTTAATGTCTATCTTAAGGCTACTCAACATGTCATTAATGACAAGAAATCCAAAGTGGTTTTTTAATCTGGAGCAAAGGCTTCAGAACAGAATTTTAGAAATCTTGGGATTCACAAGGACTTCTCTCCTAGTGGTTTACTTGGGGGTCCCCTTGCACTTTAAGAAGCTGAAATTAGACACATGGAGGAATCTACTGGAGTGTATCAAGGATAGAATTAATCACTAGTCTCACAAGTGGTTAAGTTATGGTGGCAGATTAATGTTCTTACAGTCAGTCATTCAAGCCATGTCAATTTACAAATTCTCTATCTTGGCTGCCCGATTACAATATGGAAAAAGTTGGATAGGATGGCTAGAAATTTTTTATGGGAAGGAGCTAATGGAGAGAGAAAGTGGGCCTTAGTGGGCTGGGACAAAGTTACCCAGCCCAAGGTTAAAGGAGGTTTGGGTTTGAGAAAATCTAAGCTGAATAATAAAGCTTTGGATGGAAAGTTGTACTGGAGATGGATCTCCCAACCCACCTCCCTTTTCAGTAGAATCCTAACTAGCAAATACCTAGGATAGGCCAACCCAAACGATGTTGCTCACATCCCCTTGGATGGTACTGGGTCCCTAGTTTGGTAGGATCTCAAGTTAGGGTCTCAGGTTGTTAAAGACCGCTTATTTTGGAAAGTGAGAAGAGGGGATAAGGCTTGTTTCTAGACAGATTCTTGGGATCAGTTCCCACCCATCATTACTAAATTTCTAGAATTACAACCAATAAAAGCAGCCATTGAAGCCAAGGGATGGATCCGTATTGAAATTTATTTCACAACTACTCAGCTGGGGGAGTGTAAGTTTAATCAATTCAAGAAGTTGGATGAGTGGCCCATTTCAATCCCTCCGAATTTGACTCCCATCATGACTAAAATTTTGACAGAAATATTTCTTTCAGGGGGAGACATGGAGGATGAATTATCCTGGGGCTTTGGGAGTCTTGGCATCTATACTATAAAGGACGAATATGACAACATTCTCCCAGAGCCCCCCCCTCATACTTTTCAGGTTGAGGACAGGAGGAAAATCTGGCACCCTAAAGGTTGGCCGAAAGTTAAATTTTTTTCCTAGCAGTGCATGCATAATGGAATCCTCACTTTTGATAATCTTAGATCAAAAGGTATCATCGACATGTGTTCTATGCTACAAGAGCGAGGAAACTGCTGACCATTTGTTGTTTGGTTGCCCTTTCACCCGACAAATTTGGCTGCGTTGGTTTGCTTACTTTAGAATTCAAGTAAGTGATGACCTAAATCGGATGAATATCTGGGCAAAATGGTAGAAAGGTATATTCAAATCTAAAGCTCTTCGTATTGGCTAGGATCTCAGTTTAAGCTTTATCTGGTGGCAAGTATGGCTGGAAAGAAATGCCAAAATTTTTAGAGAAACTTTTACTGCTCTAAACGGGGTTTGGCAGACCATTTGGAGCAAGGTTATCGAAACTGTGGCTGTTCATGTTGGGGAGGAAGCTCAAATTGACATTGGAGCTATGGAAGAACACGTTGAACTACAATAGGGATAGGACAGAACTTTTTGGAAACCTCCCCCTGAAGGTTGGATTAAAATCAATACTAATGGAGCTGCAAAAGGCAATTTGGGTAGAGCTGGAATTGGAGTGGTGTGCCAGAACCATGCTGGGACTATGCTCTATTGGGAAATAACAATGAATCTGAAGCCATTGCCATCAAGTTTGCTTCTATTTGGGCAGTGAAACATGGCCACCATAGGATTATTCTTGAATCAGACTCGCAAATAATGGTTGGAGCTCTGGACTGCATGAGGAACTTTGTTCTGAAAGCTTGGAGGTTGAGGGCTCTTGTTACCCAAATTAAGGATTTATGGAAGGAATTGGAGGACGTGATCCTAGTTTATGCAAGTAGAGATTTGAACAAAGCGGCTGAATTTTTGGCTAATATGGGTGCGAAAAAGGAGGTTGGATTTCAGTTGCACAGTGACATAGATATTGAGGATGAGGTGATTAGGCAGGGTCTTGAAAGGTCCTTGAGCCAATGATCGAAGAAAAACCAAAGGGAGAAAATTTGTCGCGATATCATGACATGTTGTGCCATCGCGGCCTCTGGAGGAATTTTGTCGTGATATCACGACATGTTGCGCCATCACGATCACTAGAGGAAAGTTGTCATGATATCGCGACATGTTGTGCTGTCGTGGTCACTGGAGGAAAGTTGTCGTGATATTGTGACATGTTGCACCGTCGCGGTCACTGGAGGAAAGTTGTCGCGATATCACATGTTGCGCCATCGCGATCTCTGGAGGAAATTTGTCGCGATATCATGACATGTTGCACCGTTGCGGTCTCTGGAGGAAAGTTGTCACGATTTCGTGACATGTTGCTCCGTCACGGCCAAGGAAGGAAAGTTGTCGCGATTTCGTGACATGTTGCTTCATCGCGGCCAAGGGTGGAAAGGTGTTGCGATTTCGTGACTTGTTGCTTCGTCACGGCCAATGGAGGTAAGTTGTCACGATTTCATGACATGTTGCTTCGTCGCGGCCAAGGGTGGAAAGGTGTCATGATTTCATGACATGTTGCTTCATCTCGGCCAAGGGTGGAAAGGTGTCGTGATTTCGCGACATGTTGCTTCATCATGGCCAAGGGTGGTAAGGTGTCACGATTTTGCGACATGTTGCTTCATCACGGTCAAAAGAGAAAAAGTGTCACAATTTCACAACATGTTGCTTCGTCGTAGCCAAGGGTGGAAAGGTGTCACGATTTCATGACATGTTGCTTCGTCGTGGCCAAGGTTGAAAAGTTGTCGCAATTTCGCAACATGTTGCCTCATCACGGCCAAGTGAGGAAAGGTGTCACAATTTTGCGTCATGTTGCTTCATCACGGCCAAAGGAGAAAAAGTGTTGCGATATCGCAACATGTTGCATCGTCACGACCAAAGGAGAAAAAGTGTTGCGATATCGCGACATGTTGCATTTTCGAGGCCAAAGGAGTAAAAAGTGTTGCGATTTCATGACATGTTGCTTCGGCAAGGCCAAAGGAGAAAAAGTGTCACGATTTCGCGACATGTTGCATCACCACGACCAAGGGAGAAAAAGTGTCACGATTTCGCAACATGTTGCTTCGTCACGGCCAGAGGAAGAAAAAGTGTCGCAATATCGCGACATGTTGCATTTTCGTGGACAAAGGAGAAAAGTGTTGCGATATCGCGACATGTTGCATTTTTGCGGCCAAAGGAGAAAAGTGTCGCGATATCGTGACATGTTGCATTTTTGCGGCCAAAGGTGAAAAGTGTCACGATATCACGACATGTTGCATTTTCGCGGCCAAAGGAGAAAAGTGTCGCGATATCGCGACATGTTGCATTTTTGTGGCCAAAGGAGAAAAGTGTCATGATATCGCGACATGTTGCTTTTTCATGGCCAAAGGAGACGAAGGAAAGAGGGTCGCGATATCACGACTAGTTGCATCAACTGATCATGCCGATCCCCCTGTTAGCTAGTTTTTGGTTCAAGAGATTTGGCTCCATTGCAAATCTTATTTTACTATTGTAAGCATGTGTTCTCTCTGATTTCTGCTGGGAAGTGTCTCTTCCCAAATTGTAATTGTTCTTTGTTTTAATACAAGTTTTTTCAAAATTTTCAAAAAAATATTGCAATATGAAGAATGCACCCAACACTCTTAGATATAAGTAGTTAGGATAGAATTTCTATTGTCATAGCAAGAAAACAATAACCACTCCATACAAGCATATTTAAGTATCTTGCAAATCATAATCTCAATAGGGATAACAGAGGATGCATTGAATATGCTAATGATGCTTAGTGGTGCTAGGTCATCCTTGATCATGCATGATCAATTTTTTGTTATGATTGTACATAGTAGTTAGATTTATTTGAAGTTGAGCAAAAACTATAAATAGAAAAATGCACCTCATTGTAAAGTATTTGCTTGATGTAAAGTTTATGTTCACATTGTTCTAATGCAATCAAGAGTTTATTGACTTCTCCTAGTTGAAGTGTGTAGAATTATTGATTGATATGATGTTTGCACTTTCAAAAAATATTTTTATGCTTAATTGGAGTACTATTTGTTAGAAATAAGATTCTTTGACTTATTTAAATTAAGTGCTTGAAATGTTGGATGTTGTAATGTCTAGGCTTATTATATTTTTTGCATAGCTTTAATTGAGGGTTGATCTATTAGGCTTTGCTTGTAGTAAATGGTTAGCACTCATTCAACTAATGGTTATATTTTATCTAAGCTTTGATCACATTAATCATTCTCTATCCTTGATCTTCTCTCAACCCTATCCATTATATATCTTTTATATTTTACATAGTAGGATTTAGATAAGGATATGACCTTCTCTAGAGGTTGAATTAGAAGAAATTTTGAGTCATCCAATATTAAAATCGGTCTAGGGTGCATATATCATAATAGGCAGATCTAAATATCAAGAGTAGCAACTTGGTTATTGTGGCTTGAAGCTGGGCAGCTACTCTATAGGCGTAGAAAAAACTTCACACAGGAACATTGGGATTGCACTCTTCGCTCTTGGAACTCTACAGGTAATGCAATGCACTATGCAGTCAGAGTTTAATGCTTTCAATGAAAATGTTAATTTTCTCTGTTTATTATGTCTTTCAAGTTTCTTACAAGACTGTTAACTTGGCAGGTATTTGCTCTTCTTCTACGTCCTAAGAAGGATCACAAGTTACGCGTATACTGGAATGTGTACCACCACTCCGTCGGCTATTCAGTTATCGTTTTAAGCATAATTAACATTTTCAAAGGCTTTGACATCCTGGATCCTGAAAAGAAGTGGAAGCATGCTTACATTGTTGTTATTGCTTCCTTGGGTGGCATTGCCCTTGTCTTGGAAGTTGTAACCTGGATCATCTTCTTCCAACGCAAGTCTAAAAATCAATCAAAGGCTGTTGGTACTGGTGGGATGAATGGGAATGGCTCAAGTCAATCATATGCTGTGTAGAAATGTAGCTTTAGTGTAGTGGAAATCTGCAACCTCTGTCTATTCTGATGATTCAGAGGCTGTATATACCAGTATCACTAGGAAGAATATTTGGATTCGAGGGCTACCTTAGAAGTTTATTCTTTTCCTGTTATTTTTGTTGATTTCAATCTGAGATACACGAGGGTGCACACAGTCTATGTATTGCACCCTCATTATTTCTTTTGTATTATGGAATTCGTTACACTTAATTGAGAGTATTTATTGTTCATATGAGTATCGTTTTCCCATTGTTCATTTTTCCTAAATTTAGAGTAATAGATAATATCAAGATACAGTAAACCATTAAGAAACTATAAAAATCAACTAAAAAGCTGGATTTTAACATTTTCCAATTGGAAATTCTTGGGCTTCCTTTCTAGCTGCACAATAAACTTTGAACTTTCTTCAATAATTGGCATATACACAGAATATATAGAGAGATATAAAATAAATTACTTACTTTTGACAGATTAGATCATTTTCTCCACTAAGAATTTCCAAGCTGCAGAGGCTTGCAAGTGTAGAACCAAGAAAGTAGTTTCTCTTTTTCCATTCCGTGATAGACAATTTAAGCACACAGTTCCACGAGGCACATCATATTTTAATTTACACCTTTTGTGGTTGGAATCAGTTATGGCATTCTTCTGATCTCTTATTTCTATTTTCGGTATACTTTGTAATATTATTTATTTTCTCTCGTATTACATCATCACAATAGTGGTATTACAACAAAGTTTTGGATATTATTCATATATAGTTTGAAAACCGTATTACATTATCACAATAGTGGTATTACAACAAAGTTTACATATTATCCGTGTATAGTTTGGCAAGATTCGAACCTAGTTTCTATAGTTCTGGTTGGAAGGGGTTAAGGTATTTATATTCTATAAAAAGATAATATAAGTGGTTTTTTAAAATAATATGATTTGAGTAAGTTTAATAAAATGATTTTGAAGATTTGATAGAGAATAGAACTGACAAGTGAAAATTATTTGTTAGTTTTATTTTTGGTCAAGTTTTTAAATTTGGTTTCCTATGTTATTGTTAAAATTTCATAATAGATATGCAAAGCATTACAAGAGATGAAGAGAAGAGTAGAACTGATTGATTTATTCCAAGGATCAACTCTGTATAAATAGCAGAGCTAATCATTGAGAGCCATTGGATTACAACTCATCAGACTTGATGAAGACACCAATGAGAGTTCTCCTGACACATGGAGGAGTGGAAACTCAACTGTCTATCCTAGTGGAACTTAATAGAATATTCTCTTATTCTAACACCCCCCTTAAGTGATACTAGGGGTGAACGTACAAATGAGTCGTTCAATAAGGTTACTCATGTAAAATTACTTCTTTTGTAGAGATGGTAAAACACAATGGGAAAAACCATCAATCAAAAGGGAGTTAGAGGCTTGTCTTCATATGGCGAAGACTGTCCTCCTTATACAATAAATAGTTGGTGAAAAAACCCCTGTGGAGAAAAACCAACTATGAGAAGAAGAGAGGTATGTCTTCGTATGACGAATATTTTCCTCTTTAACAATAAAGAAAGATGAGTCCCGACAACATGGCCTGATTAGGTACTCATTTACATATAATAGTTGGTGAAAAAAAAACTTGTAGGGAAAAACCAACTATTAGAGGCTTATCTTTGTATGGCGAAGATTGTCCTCTTTATACAATAAAGAAAGATGAGTCCCGATGACTAGGCCTAACTAGGTACTCATTTACATAATATTGTTGGTGAAAAAAATCCCTGTGGGGAAAAACCAACAATGAGACGCATATCTTCATATGGCGAAGATTGTACTCTTTTAACAATAAAGAAAGATGAGTCCTGACAACATGGCCTGATTAGGTACTCATTTACATATAATAGTTGGTGAAAAACCCTTGTGGTAAAAAACCATCTATAATATGAATAGAGGTATGTCTTCGTATGGTGAAGATTGTCCTCATAAAACCAATCAATGCAGCTGTATGACTCCATGCTTTTCTCGCAAATGAAGGTAACGTGGAGAAGGAAATGGGTTGGTGAATATATCTACAATTTGTACCTCAGTTGGAATACATTCCAAGTGAATGTCCCTTTTCTGAATATATTACCTTATAAAGTGCATGTGTATCTCAATATGCTTGGTTCTCTGATGTTCAACTGGATTACGTGCAATATGAATTGAGCTCTGATTATCACACCAAAGAGTTATAGGATGTTCATGTGTGAAGCCAAATTCTTTCAAAATTTTATGAAGCCAAAGAGCTTTCTGACCAGCCAAATCTATTGTCCTGTATTCTACTTCTATAGAAGATAGGGCTACTACTTGTTTTTTCTTGCATAACCAGGCTATTGGTGATGAACCAAAGCAAAATACATAGCCTAATGTGGAACATCTATTTTCTACTGAACTTGCCCAATCAAAATCTATGTAGCCAATGATATTCATGGATTTCCATTTATAGAAGAGCCCAAAGTGAGTAGTGCCCTGCAAGTAACGGAGGATCCTTTTTGCTGCTTGCCAATGACTGAAGTGAGGCTAACGAGAGAATTTGGATATGATGCCAACATCATATGAGATATATGGGTGAGTATGAGTAAGGTATATTAAGCTTCCTACAAGTTGACAGTATAGAGTAGCATCACAAAGAGGGGATGAGCAAGAATTACTAAGATTAATGCCAGACTAAAAGGGGGTAGGAGAATGTTTATAATATGTCATTTTGAATCTTTGTAGTAGATCTAGAGTGTAATTTTGTTGGAACAAAGATATACGTTCATCTATTTGACTTATTTGGATCCCAAGAAAGTAATGAGTTTTTCCTAGATCTACCATTTCAAATTTTTTAGAGTCTTTTATAGTCTGAATGTAAGTCAAGTTATTATCAGTGAGAAGAAGATCATCAACATAAAGAATAAGAATGGTGATGTTGCTTTCATTTCTCCAAATGTAAATTGTGTTATCAGACTCATAATGATAAAAACCTGCTAAAAGAAGGAAGGAGTCCATTTTTCATACCAAGCTCTAGGGGATTTTTTGAGACCATAGAGAGACTTTTTAAGCCTACAAACTAGAGAAGAGTCTTGAGTAAAACCAACAGGTTTTTCCATAAATATTTCTTCCTTTAAATATCCATGTAAGAAAGCACTTTTGACATGCATTTGATAGACATGCCACTTTTGGGAAGTAGCTAGAGCAAGAACCAATCTTATAGAATCCA
This sequence comes from Wollemia nobilis, assembly GCA_028583015.1. Taxonomy (NCBI): domain Eukaryota; kingdom Viridiplantae; phylum Streptophyta; class Pinopsida; order Araucariales; family Araucariaceae; genus Wollemia; species Wollemia nobilis. The sequence goes on from JAQPPZ010016709.1 coordinate 196,300, forward strand.
TTTTAGCAACAGGAGCAAAGGTTTCTGCATAATATATGCCTTCAATTTGAGAAAAACCTTTAGCAACTAGACGAGCCTTGTGTTTGTCTATTTCTCCATTAGGCCCATATTTTATTTTGAAGATCCATTTACAACGAACTAATTTTATTTCTTTAGGTAAGGGAACTAAGTCCCAAGTTTCATTTTTGATTAAGGAAGAAAATTTATTTTCCATGGCATCATCCCATTCTTTAATACCTGAGGCTTCCTTGAAGGATTGAGGATCAGAGGAAATATACTAACATACAAGGCCAGTGCCTATGGGGTTGGATGATCTTACTATAGGGAGATTTTGGATGTAAGGAGTAACTTATTTAACAATGGTGTGGGCCCATTTTGGCATAGAGGAAGGAGTCAAAGGAGTTGAAATGCATTGAGATGGAGTTACAAGTTCCTCATCTTGATTATCAATAACCAAGTTAACTTCAAGAGTTGGATCTTCATAATATTGAGGTTCTACTATAGGAGAAGGCTCAATGGAGGAAGAGGGATTTTGAGGATCTTTTTGAGGGAATGTTTCATCAAATTGGATATTCCTATGAAATAAGACCTCATGAGTTGAGGGATCAAGAAGCCTGTATGCTTTCAATTCTTCACAATAACCGATAAAGATGAGATTTTTTCTTTTCTTATAAAGAGCCTTCCTTTTCTTCTTTGGGATGTGATCCCAAGCAATACACCCAAAAATATTGAAGTAGGAAACATCTAGTTTTAAGACAGTCCATGCTTCTTCAGGAGTTAAATGGTCAAGAGCTCTATGAGGTGTGCAATTTTGAATATAATTTGCACAGTTAATAGCTTCTGCCCAAACAATTTTTGGAAGATCTCTTTAATGGAGCATATAATTAGCCATCTCTTTTAATGACCAATTTTTCCTTTCTGCAATACCATTTTGTTGAGGATTATGGGAGACATAATACTGATGAGTGATGCCATGATTGGATAAAAATGTTGAGAACTCATTACTACATTATTCCCCCCATTATCAGTGTGAATCTTCTTGATTTTGTAAGATGCTTGATTTTCAACTAAGGCTTTAAAAACCTTAAAGTGGGATAGAGCATCACTCTTATATTTCAGGAAGTAGACCTAGGATCTTCTAAAGAAATCATTAATAAAGGTTAGAGCATACTTTGCTCCTTTAAAATATGGTTCAAGAAAGGTTATTAAGTCACTATGGATTAAATCCAGAGGTGAAGAGGTTTTTATAGAACTACTTGGGTGGAAAGGATCTTGATGTTGCTTTCCATTTGTGGGTCCATTTGAAATTACAAGTAAAATAAGTCTTGTTGCTTACAAACTTGCTCTGCCACCAAACTTATCAAAAATACATGTCTTCCATATGCCCCTCCTTAGAAAGTACATCTTTGACCCCACTCACATTTGGGATGTTTCCAATTTGTAGATGTTTGATCCACTGAAAATTGAAGTTTGACTAGTTCGAATACTTGGTTTTAGGACCAAGAGCTTGAGAAGAAGGAACATTGAGTAATGTCAGGTCCAATGGAACCACTACTCAAATAGAAATGCCACATGGGAGAACATGGATGATATGTAGAAATACTTTTCTTTTCTATTTGAGTGAACTTGAATATTTTAAAACTGTTATGTGGATTTATGATATATATGTAAATATGTGTGGATGTAATTATGGATTACTAAGTAGAGTTATTTTGAGTATGTTTTGATTTTATGTATGGATATATGGTTGAATGCAAAAGAAAATGAAACACTATGTGGAGTGTATTATGTAAATATGTTTAAAATGATGGATGATTATTTATGAACATATGCGTACGTTGAAAAATTCTTGAATGTATATGTATATGTTTTGACTTGTTTAAATATGCAATAAAACACAAGGACTATGTTTATTTTTAGTGGGAAAGGATGTAACGACCCTCCTTGCACAACCATTGATGGTAGATGAATTGATAGTTTATACTTACCTTTATTGTTAGAATGTGGTACTGTTGATGTCGGTTGTGTATGCAGGACCAGGTGTACTCCTTTTATGGGTAGAAGAAGGTCGACAAAAAAAGTTAAGTGGCATATGATGACAGCTCATGAGTATATGAAAGCTCATGCATTGCATTTCACATACGAGCTTCACGAATGATTTTATTGTATGTGTGTGTCTTGACTTATGAATATGCTTGTTGTTTTATGACAAATGTTGCATACATGTAACATTTATATAACAATGAAAATTCTAAAGGTATGGGAGCCATCCTTTATTGAATCATGAGGTGAAGTGAAAATTATTCAAATGCTTATTATTTTATTTGCAAAAGTGAATAGGGTTAAATAAGTATACATATATATAATAAATAAAATAATAATATAAAACAATAATATCAAAACTTATTTTAAAATTAGCTTTTATATTTTAATAGTTCTTGATAACATGTCTACCACCTTTTCTAAGGATTCGAATGTTATAAAAGAAAATGGAAGGAAACTAAATGGTCTCATAATTTATTATGATGGCTTTCATCATGCTCAATCTCGTTGTTGTAACCTCATGATCAATCTTCGAAAATGCATGCATTAGGAGTGAAGTATTTGTGGGAATTCTTGGTAAAGGGAAAAGGGGGAAACAAAATGGCAAGGGTAGCATGCATGAGAGGTTAGGTTGTTTTTGAATGATGTATGAGTAGACAGTATTTACTACTAAAAGTTGTGGAAACAAAAAGATAGAAAATACTTACTAACAACAACAAGCTTCAGGTTGGATTTATGTTCTATTTTTGAATATCATTAATATATATGGATATTTATCTGTTGTGTATGACACCAGTAATGAGTAGAAATGAATAATAATATTGTGTGTAATGTATGTCTTTTGTGCTTAACTATGACGAATGAATTGATACAATGTCTAGATTGGAGATAGCCAAAATGTCTTGTTGTTTATGCATGTTGAAAGAAGTAAAACTGTTATGACTACATGTGTGTTGAGCAATCTTGTTAGTCATACTTCTTGCACTATTTATTTGATGCCTTGTTGCCAGCGATAATGTTGGGTAATATATACAAAAGCTAAGCTCTGCCTAGGAATGTGATAGACAAGGGGTAGAGAATTAATTTAAAAGGTAGTTTATTCCACTTTTGTTTGTTTATACTTGGAATGAACTGGGTTGTTCATCATTTGATGAAACAAATTATTTGCCTATGTTGAGTGTTAATTATTGATTTGCAAAAATTATTGGAGAAAGCAAGCTTCTAGGTTGCGTGCTATATACTTTTAAAAAATATGTATATATATAAGAGAAATTATGTTGCTAGTTTATTTTTGAGTTTATATGTTTGCATATTGGAATGCATGGCAACTGCATATGAGTAAAATGATCCCTATTAGCAATCCCTCTTGTCTTCATCACCAAAAAATAATGGTAAAGGAGGAAGACTCGAGCGGGGTGCTTGTACAATGCGTTTCTTCTTTGAAAATCAAGAAAGGCTCTATCCCTCTCCTCTTTCCAGATGTTGTGTTGATTACCAGTGATTCTGAAGTTTCACACCATGTTGGGGTGATTGTGAGACGTGATAAATAAATAGGAATCATGGAAAATAATTCCTAGAAAAATATTTCTCAATTATGTAATATTAAATAATATGTCTATGCTATGGAAAAATAGTGGTGTTATGCCAGAGAGTGAGTTCACAAAGTTATGATTTAGAAATTGTAATTTTCTTGGCGTTGGTAAGTTAAAAAGAAGTTTGCAATAATTTATTTATCTCTCTCAAAGTAAACTTAATTGCTAGCATGATAAACAACTCAGAAGTTAGCTAATTATCTAAAGATGAATATATTCATTTACTTTGGTATGTTCTTTTATAAGTTGTAGAGATGCGATAATGGTTTCTTTTGCTAGCAAATATAGATAATTAAAGCATAGTAAAGCTAGTGAGTTTCAGTTGTTTGCTAAGAATGTCAGATGAGTGTTTTTGAAACTTGTAAAAGCTAAATAAAATAAGTTTAATGGGAACACTGCCAAGGTAGAGTGAGCTATGCAGTTAGTTAGTGTTTCGAAACCTTGTCTATGGCTTTAGGACCAATGAAAATTCTTTTGTGTAAATTTAAAAGTGAAATTTTTTGTCTTTTCTAGAACCAGTGGTGCAATATTTTTATTTAAGAAACTTGATAAAGATTATTATCTGCGTCAAAACCTTTCTTTCCAGATTAAAATAAATAATGTTTTTAAATTTTATATTACTAAGTAATTTGAAAACTAAAGTGGAGATTCTGTCAAAACTTTATCTTAAGTGTATTATCCCTTTGACTTTTAAAGGATGAAGTATTCCTCATCAATTTAACTAGGGCTTAAATTGTTTAAAAAAAACCATGTATCCAATAAGCATTGTTTTTACTTCTCTTTCCCATGAGTTTCGATAATAGTCAAACAATGGTTTTCGTGCTATTTGATACCTCTTCGCTCGATGGACAAAATAGAGATTCGACTAGGTCGAGTGAGAAATTCTATTTTATTATTAGACTATCATTACTTGGTTAATTTAACTTCTTGTATTTTATAAGAAGACTATTTTTCTTGTGAAAAACAATATTCTGTTTAATATAATAAATTTTTCTTTAGAATAACTACTATCAATTAATTTATTTTAGAATGGAAAAATAAGATTATTTATTATGTGAGATTATATAGCATAAATTGTTATGAGTTTTTAGTAGGCAAAAGTTAAATAAGCAAATCATGTTGCGAAAGCTTGACCCATAAGAGGGTAGATAACATTTGTCAATTATCAATAGGGAAAAACTCTACTTTAGAACATATGATTTTCCATTTTTGTTTGGAAAATCTTGAGTCTTTCTCAACTTAGTTAGACTAGCCCAATCCAAAATTTTATAAGATAACATAAGAACTGGATAAAACTATATACCCAAAATTGAGGTTGTGAGTTGGTAACCTCTACAACTTGAGAGCGACCATTTTTTGACAAGAATAGGTTAGGACAGGTAACCTTTTCAGAACTAGTAACGAGGGGCGATATGGGACTCCTTCTCTAGGTCATTTCTTAGGAGTACAATGATGAGTCCATGCACTATTTAGACTATGAGTGGACTAGTAAGGCCAAAAGAAACTAGTCCAACCATGACATTTGGTATAGGATAAATTATCATGAGTCACAAATGGTCAATGGTACCAAGTCTAGTGTTAGGGCAATGACAGCTCTAGCTGACTCCAGGAAAGAGACCAATAAGCTAGACATTAGGTATATGTATGCTAACTCCTTGCATAACAAGTCTTGAACATATCGATCGATTAGGTTGAGGTTTATCATGCTAAGGGATGGGAAGAGTATGCGTTCACCCTCTAGGTGTTATGGGCCCTACAGGATAACCCCTATCATAGATTGATACTCATGCTAAAATAAGAGGACAATAAATGAGATAGTTAGATCTACAAAATAAAAATCTCTATGGTATTTGTCCAATCTTGTCCACTTGGGTGATTGTTTACAACAATCACAATTCCCACAAGTGGTTGATATGCCTTGTACTAAATGTAACTTTGATTTGGGTAAATACTAAATTAGCAAACTTGAAAACTTGACCATAGGAAAACTATGTTGAAAACTTGAAAAAATATTACTTCGTGTTATAGCAAACTGAGTTTATGTGGTACAACCAAAGTGAGTAGACTTGGGTTGTTACAACATCAATCCACCCACCATACTCCTAAAATTCTTCTTATCAATAAGAGGACTTCCATCCTCTTTCATAAGCTTCTCTCCATTAGAAATAGTATTATCAACCACCTTGCAGTCTAGAAGTAAACATTTCTTCAACTTGTCTTGGGCATACTTGGATTGGCATATGAAGATCTCATCTTCCCTTTGTTGTACTTCAATGGTAAGAAAGTATTTAATTTTTCCAGTATTATACATCTCAAAATCACATTTCATTCTCTCCTTGAAGTCTTGCATCATAGCTTTGAAACTTTCTTAAAAAATGATATCATCAACATGAAGATAAACATAAAATATGTTAATGTCAACAATTTTCATGTAAAAATTTGGTTTATTTTTTCTCCTTTCAAAGCCATTTTTAGATAATAATCCATCTATCTTTGAGTACCAAGCTCTTGGAGCTTGTTTTAGTACATAAAGTGCCTTTTTAAACTTGTATACCCAATGCTCTTTACCCTTTATTACATAACCTCATGGTTGCTCCACATATACCTCTTCTTCAATGTCACTATTCAAGAATGCACGCTTGATGTCCATTTGGTGAAATTACCATCATTTCTGAGAAGAAACTGAAAGGATCAATGTAATAGTACCTTGGAAAGCCACATGAGCAACGGTCTCCTCATAGTCTATGCCATATGTTTGTGCATACCCTTTTGCTACTAGTCTAGCTTTGTGTTTGTCTATTGCTCCATCACTATGGAAGTTGGTATTGTAGACCCATTTTGTACCCATGAAAGCCATGTCATTAGTAGGATGAATGTCTTTTCTAGAACCAGTGGTGCAATATTTTTATTTAATAAACTTTATAAAGATTATTATCTGCGTCAAAACCTTTCTTTCTAGATTAAAAGAAATAATTTTTTTAAATTTTATATTACTAAGTAATTTGAAAACTAAAGTGGATATTTTTTCAAAACTTTATCTTAAGTGTATTATCCCTTTGAATTTTAAAGGATGAAGTATTCCTCATCAATTTAACTAGGGCTTAAATCATGTAAAAAAAAACCATGTATCCAATAAGAATTGTTTGTACTTCTCTTTCCCATGAGTTTCGATAATAGTCAAATAATGGTTTTCGTGCTATTTAATACCTCTTCGCTCGATCGACAAAATAGAGATTCGACTAAGTCGAGTGAGAAATTCTATTTCATTATTAGACTATCATTACTTGGTTAATTTAACTTCTTGTATTTTATAAGAAGACTATTTTTCTTGTGAAAAGCAATATTCTGCTTAATAAAATAAAATTTTCTTTAGAATAACTACTATCAATTAATTTCTTTTAGAATGGAAAAATATGATTATTTATTATTTGAGATTATATAGCATAAATTTTCATGAGTTTTTAGTAGGCGAAAGTTAAATAAGCAAATCATGTTGCGAAAGCTTGACCCATAAGAGGGTAGATAACATTTGTCAATTATCAATAGGGAAAAACTCTACTTTAGAACATATGATTTTCCATTTTTGTTTGGAAAATATTGAGTCTCCCTCAACTTAGTTAGACTAGCCCAATCCAAACTTTTATAAGATAACATAAGAACTAGATAAAACTATATACCCAAAATTGAGGTTGTGAGTTGGTAACCTCTACAACTTGAGAGCGACCATTTTCTGACAAGAATAGGTTAGAACAGGTAACCTTGTCAGTACAAGTAATGAGGTGTGGTATGGGACTCCTTATCTAGGTCATTTCTTGGGAGTACAATGACGATTCCATGCACTATTTAGACTATGAGTGGACTAGTAAGGCCAAAAGAAACTAGTCCAACCATGACATTTGGTATGGGATAAATTATCATGAGTCACAAATGGTCAATGGTACCAAGTCTAGTGTTAGGGCAATGACATAGCTCTAGCTGACTCCAGGAAAGAGAACAATAAGCTAGATATTAGGTATATGTATGCTAACTCCTTGCATAACAAGTCTTGAACATATCGATCGATTAGGTTGATGTTTATCATGCTAAGGAAACATAACCCCTATCGTAGATTGATCCTCATGCTAAAATAAGAGGACGATAAATGAGAGAGTTAGATCTACAAAATGAAACTCTCTATGATATTTGTCCAATCTTGTCCACTTGGGTGATTGTTTACAAAAATCACAATTCTTACAAGTGATTGACATACATTGTACTAAATGTAACTTTGATTTGGGTAAATACTAAATTAGTGAACTTGAAAACTTGACCATAGGAAAACCATGTTGAAAAATTGGAAAAAAATTACTTCGTGTTATAGCAAACTGAGTTTATGTGGTACAACCAAAGTGAGTAGACTTGGGTTGTTACAACATCAATCCACCCACCATACTCTTAAAATTCTTCTTATCAATAAGAGGACTTCCATCCTCTTTCATAAGCTTCTCCCCATTAGAAATAGTATTATCAACCACCTTGTAGTCTAGAAGTAAACATTTCTTCAACTTGTCTTGGGCATACTTGGATTGGCATATGAAGATCTCATCTTCCCTTTGTTGTACTTCCATGGTAAGAAAGTATTTAATTTTTCCAGTATTAGACATCTCAAAATCACTTTTAATTCTCTCCTTGAAGTCTTGCATCATAGCTTTGGAACTTTCTTAAAAAATGATATCATCAACATAAAGATAAACATAAAACATGTTAGTGACAACAATTTTCATGTAAAAATTTGGTTTATTTTTGCTCCTTTCAAAGCCATTTTTAGATAATCATACATCTATCTTTGAGTACTAAGCTCTTGGATCTTGTTTCAGTACATAAAGTGCCTCTTTTAACTTGTATACCCAATGCTTTTTACCCTTTATTTCATAACCTTGTGGTTGCTCCACATATACCTCTTCTTCAATGTCACTATTCAAGAATGCACACTTAACGTCCATTTGGTGAAATTCCCATCCTTTCTAAGAAAAAACTGAAAGAATCAATGTAATAGTACCTTGGAAAGCCATATGAGCAAAGGTCTCCTCATAGTCTATGCCATGTGTTTGTGCATACCCTTTTGCTACTAGTCTAGCTTTGTGTTTATCTATTGCTCCATCACTATGGAAGTTGGTCTTGTAGACCCATTTTGTACCCATGAAAGCCATGTCATTAGTAGGATGAATGAGAGTCCATGTCTCATTTCTCTCGATTGCCTCCATCTCAACATTCATGGTATCAACCCATTATTTCCTTTGACTAGCCTCTACATAGTTACTAGGTTCACTAGTAATGCAAGATAAGGCATAGTAAGTCATTTCATCTTCAATATCTTAAAGATTATTACCAGTTGAGTTTGAAGTCTTGTTGTTCTCCTCTGTTAGTTCTGATCCAAAATCTAACTGGCTGGATGTGGAAGCAACAACCTCTTGTTTTTTACTTGGGTTTAAGTTGATGGTAAACTAGTCTCTTGGTAAGAACTAGTATTGTTGTCATTAACACTAGGAACTTGTGGAGGATCTTGATTGATCTCTATTTCTCCATAAAAATTATGTCCTCCTTCACTAATAAAATTTACACTCTTCTGGTTATGATCAGCAAACACATCATTCTCAAAACTTTTACAATCCCTAGACACAACAATTTTCTTACTAACATGATTGAAAAACTTGTAAGCCTTACTAGCATCACTATAACTTGTACAAATGTGAGGCTCACTCTTGGGGTCTACTTTTTTCCTTTTAGCATCATCAATGTGAATGAATGCTAAACAATCAAATATTCTAATATGAGCTACCATGGGCTTCTTACCATACCATGCTTCATAAGGTGTCTTGTTTTCCATTGCCATTGTGTGACTTCTATTCAAGATGCAGATTATTGTTTGTATTGCTTCAACCCAAAACTTCCTCTCCAAATTCTTGTTCTACAACATGGTTCTTGCTAAATCCATTATGGTCCTGTTCTTCCTCTCTACAAAACTATTTTTTTGTGGTGTGTAGGGAGTGATCAAATTCCTTTTTATTCCATATGAAGAGCAAAAATCTAGAAATTCATAAGAATATAATTCCCCACCTCTATCAGTTTTTAACACCTTGATAGAATAACCTGATTTCTTTTCAGCCAATGCCTTGAAGGTCTTGAAGGCTGAGAATTCCCTATATTTTGTCTTCAATAATAAAACCCACATTAGTCTGGTAGCAACATCAATAAAGGAAATAAAATATGAATTATTGCCTATGCTAGGACAAGACATGGTCCCACACAAATATGAATGTACCAATTTCAATTTCTTGGTAGCTCTCCACATGATGGTTGAAAAGCTTTCTCTATGGCATTTTCTAAGTAAAAATTCCTTGTATGTTTCCTTCAATTTGGATTCAATCCTTGGAAGACCATAAACTAATTTGTTCTTAAAAAGAACATGCAAACTTCTGAAATTTAAATGACCATATCTAGAGTGTCACAACATGTTTGATTCCTCAATGGTGGAAAAGCAAAAAATCTGATTTAACATATTTTTTAGCAATGGAAACATTCTTTTTTTGACATAATAGACTTTACAATTAATTTGTTACATTACTTCTTGTCATATATCAAAAAATCTCCATTGTCAAAAAGTAGCTTAAATCCTTTCTCTACTAGTTGCCCAACACTCATGAGATTGTTCTTCATGCTTGGTGCCAAATGAATATTGTTGATGTTACCCTTCACATGATTTGTGGTGATAGGTATATTCTCTTTCACTTCTACATGAATCACCTTCCCATATCCTAAGTGGACTTGACTCTTGAATGAACCATCTAGCTTGTCAAAACAATCCTTAAAACATGACATGTGGTTAGAATATCCTAAATCAAGAAACCACATATTTTTTATAATTCAAATCTGAATTACATGAAATATAAGAATTAATTTGATCATAATTATTATCAACTTGGTAGGCCTTTTTCTCACCCCAATCTTGGATTGAATTTTCTTGGTTTTGTAGTCTTTTATCATGTGACCCGATTTCTTACAATAATGATGGTTGAAGACCTTCTTACCCTTCCTCTTTGAATTTGATTGGTTTTTCTCTTTTTGATATGAACTTTGAGAAAAAAATCATTTTGATTTGAGGGCTTTGAATTTGGTTTTTAAACCCATACTTTGGTCTCTAGTGCATGATTCAAGTCATTTGAGTAAATTTTTATTTTATCCTCATGGGACAATAAAGAACCCATTAACTCTTCAACCTTAATTTGGTCCATATCTTTACACTTCTCAAGTGTAATGACAATATAGATCAATTTTGGGGATAGGGATCTCAAAAAATTTCTTACTACTATCTTATATTCCATGTATTTACCATACACTTTCGTTCTATGCACTATGTCATTTAATCCAATACAATAGTCTCCAACATTCTCATCATCATGTATTTTCATATTTTTCAAAATTGATCCTTAATGTGGAGATATTTGTTGATATTACCTTTTTTGAGCCTTGATATGATGTCTCCAAGGTTGTCCATGCCTCATGGGCATTCTCACAACTAAATATCCTTGTATAGATGCTTGGATCTATTACACTCTACAAGTAGAAGAAAGCTTGAGCATCATTCTTTTATTCTTCTTCCAATATCTTCTTTAATCTTGAGGAAGAACATTCCTATCATTAGGAGGAGCATATGACTGAACTATACTTTTATAAACTTCCTTCCATACAAATATCCTCAATTGATCTCTCCAGCACTCAAAGTTATCTCCTTTGAATGTAGGTATATTTAAGGATGTACTATTCATTGCCATGATAGCAAACAGATAGCCACAAGTTGTTCTGATACAAAATTTTGTAAAGGATGTTGGGAATAAAAATTTTCACCCTCTCTTGCCATAGCTTCTCCTAAAAATATTGAAATCACACACAAAACTCCGATCTAATACCAAATGGACGTTCTTGAGGTGGAGAGATAAAAAAATAGCAGTAAAACAATTATCATATAAGACAAAATGAACATTAATGGAGCATGAATATCACCCCAAAATGGTCTAGGAGTGTTTAGTGATTAAACTAAACCAATTCTAAATATCAAATGATGAAATAACCTTAAAAAAAACTCCAATTTCAACAAACTATGTTGTTTGTCCTAACTAAAAAATTAGATCTAGAATTAAGAAAACAAAGAAAAACTTTAAAAAGGCTCCACAATAATGCACCAAAATTGTGCTTTGAAATTTTTTTATATTCTATATTCAAAATGAGTCAAATTACAATGTATATAATGATCAATCAAAAAAGCTAAAATAACTCAAGTTTCTAAAAAACTAGCTTTTGTCATGGCCACCTTATATGGTGTTTTTTCCAGTTAACTAAAATTCTTACTTGGCATAAAATAAAGCACCCAATTTGAGATATTTTTTTATGTGCTTTATTTTAGTTACAACTCACTGAACTGGTCTTGATTTGAGGTGCCCTCTTAATGAAGATAACTTGCCTAGACATTAACTTCTTGTTGGCCCTATTTTCTAGGAATAAATTTAGAACTTGATTTTAACTCAATCTACCTATAAAATCTAATATAGATTGACTTATTAACTATTCTAGACAGAAATAATATCTCTTAAATATCTATAACACTAATTTAATAATTATGGGTAACTTTTGATATCACCCTCAATAGACTAAAGTGCATGTATCTTGTCAATCATCCTTTGTAACATCCAATCCTAAGAGGAGGTTCTAGTGGATGCCTTCATTTGATATATATTTACTTGTGAGTATTATTCTACTTGTACTATAGACCAACCGACCTTAGAAGCTTCTTGAAGGCCATAAAGGATAGCACATGCTTCTTCTAGATTATTAAATAGGATTTCAAGATTCTGTACAAAAAGAAAAACATGAGTACCATATGAGAATCTATCTATACCTCCTATACTTGCCCTTCCTAGATTACCTCTTTATGCAACATCGATGTTGATCTTCCCTATACCTTTAGGAGGGCTTGACATGGTCAATCCCTTTGAATAGTATGTCAAGGACCTTGTGGATGCCTACATCTCTATTCATCCATAGAGATTTGAAGCCTAGAGAGTAAACTATGCTTTTGTTGAGATATTGTAGAGGGGAGCTTCAATGTATGCATAATAGTTTCCTTGATATTGTATACCATTTTTTCCCAAAAATATTGCTTTAAATATTATTTTATTCCTTTATTTCCATAGATTCCAAAGCAGTAGAGGTATATTGACCAAGGTCATCTGTTTCATTGAATTTTCCAACCCATTCACTCTAGGCCAAGTCCTCCATGCCTGCTCAAGGGACATAAATTACCAAAATATTATATCTAGAAAAGTTGCTAACCATTTCCACAATTGAATGGAAAGGGGTAGAAACAAAATGTAGTCCTCTGTCTCATTCTCTAAATAGCCTAACTCACATTTGAATAGACTAGAAAAACCTCATTTCATCAATTGATCTCCTATAAGAACCCTCTTATGGAGTAGAAGTCAATTAAAAAATCTCACCTTAGGCCAAGTCAAAAGTTACCAAATATAGTCAGACATCATTGAGTGGATTATATTTATGATGAGAGAGGGATGAATATCCCAGAGCTGTAGTATACACACCATTAGAATATGAGCCCCATGCTAGCTTGTCTTTTTATTTTGCCCAAGAAAGTGATCGTCTTCTAAGAATCTAATGAATAGCCTTATTGACATCCTTTTTTTAAGATTGGCCAATCCCTTACTAGAATCCATACTCTATCCTCAAAATTTTGTTCCCCACAATTTCTATAATAATGTGATATATTTATTTAACCTTGACTATGGAGTTGTTCCATGATGTATTTCCATTACGAAAATTGTTGAGATAATGAAGGTAAACCATCCCAAGCATATGTTCAAAAAATTACATGATGGCCATTCCTTAATATCCAAAATAATTATGGTTTGATAATTGTATTCCTTATCCTTAGTACCTCAAGAATTGGAGATCCTCATTGAGGAAGTTGACATCTAGTAAAAACTAATAGAGCTTGATTTTTTGCATACTTGGCTCTTAGGATCTACACCCATAACTCAATTAGGGGAAGTAATTAACCGCCACTATAATTTTGCTACCAAGTCTACGTTATTTTTAACCACTATTGGAGGCCCAAGCCTACCTCTTTTCTCAGAAGATAAAAGTTCACTTCACTAAGGCTCACTTACACCTTGCTTTTGCCTTACTCCCTAAGAACCTTTGATTAATCTTGTCCAACTATCTCAAAACATCCTTAAGAATACTCAAAAATGAGGAAACATAGATGGGAATAAATAATAAAATAGATTTAACTAAAGTGAACCTCCCTGTAATGGAAAGCCATCAATTCATCTGGTTGTTCAACCAACTTTGTATCTTGTCTATCAACCACCCTCATTTTACCATTTTTTTGCTTGGCCACCTTTAAGGTAACTCCTAGATAAGATATTGGAAGAGATTCTTGCCTAAAATTTAAAATATTTAAAATCATGGTCTCCAATATAGTAATACAATGAAATAATATAATCTTAGATTTCATTATTAATAAGTTATCCTATGGTTGCTAAAAAGAGGTTTAGAATTTTTTTGAATCTACATGCTTCTAGTGCAATAACATGACCCATCAAGGTCAAGTCATCTACAAACTATAAATGAGAGAGATAAGGGGTTGTTGATGCATATCTAATTCCTTGAATGTAGTCATTATTCCTTTCCTTAGAGAGAATATGACCTATACACTCTGCCAAAATGGTAGACAGATAAAGAAAATAGGATCCCCCTGGCATAGTCCCCTAGAAGCAATAAACAAAGGAGACAAACTACCATTTATCATTATAGCATAAAATATTAAGGAAATAGTGCCTCTAATCCAATCCACCATATCCTAGAAGAAGATAAACTTCCTCAAGATCTGTAAAAGAAAATTTTAGTCTACCCTATCATAAGCCTTGGAGAGGTCCAAACATACAAACATGGAGGGGGATCCTTGTGTTTGCATGGAGAGAGTGGCCTCTTGAGCAACACTATTTCATTTATAATTTCTCTCCTTCCCATAAATCCCCTTTGCTATGATGAAATCATCACAGGGAGGAAGGGTTCCAACATTTGAGCTATCATTGTAGTAATGATTTTGAGAACATTACATAGATATTTTGATCTACCTCTTGGGACTTAGGTATTAGTGTAGTGTAGGTTTTATTGATTTCTTTCACAATGAACTTTGCCACCCATGCTTCTTCTACCACTGCAAGAAGATAATCCTTAAGGAGGTTCTATAATTCTTGAAAGAACTTAATAGGGAAACCATTCAGACCAGGAGTCTTATTTTTTTCTTCTTGAAAAATGCTACCTTTACTTCTACCATAAAAATTGATGTTATCAATACCTCATTATTCACTTTCTTAATAAGGAAAGGGTTTCCCTATATAATTTTCTCTTGAGCCTTAAATTATAGAGGGATTGCAGAGAAAAGTTCCTCAGATTAATCAATGATAATTTTTCATCCCATCCCAAGAGTAAACTAGAGTACCATTGTTGGTCTTAAAAAAAGATATAAAGTTTGAAACTCTTCTAGCCATAAGAGATTTATGGAAGAAATTAGAGTTTCTATCCCCTTCCTTTAGCCACTGGATCCTGGATTTTTATTTCCATAAGAGCTCCTCCCTCCTTTCCCATTCTTCTAACTCAAAAGAGACTCTGATTTCCTATTTTCTAAACTCCTCTATAAGTACTAAGGAATGAATTTGAGCATTCACTTATTCTAGTTGAGAAACCAAACCAACTTTTTTAGCCCTCACATATTCAAACTCATGTTAGTTCTATTCCTAAATTTTAGTTTTTATGAACTATAATCTCTTAGCAAAGCAATACATGTGAGTACCATAACTTGGATTTCCTTCCCTCCACCACTAGACAAATAATGACTTAAGGGAAGTATCTTTGAACCACATAAGCTAGAATTTAAAGAGTAAATATTTCTTAAAATATTTGTAGAGAGCTTGCAAAATAGGCCAGAGTTTTGATCCCATATTATTAAGGATAAGAGATTTCAGAATTACTTTAAAGAAAGAAGGTCATCCAAAATGACAAACCTATCCAAATGATCTAGAATGCATGCAAGTCATCTACTCATCCATGTCATTAATCCATTATCGGGTGTGACATAATTAGGTGGAGATGCCTAAAGTGTTCTTGCATTAAATTAGTCATTCTTATCCCTTCCATATTTTCATCTAAGGAAATAATGGTGTTAAAACCTCTCCTAGGACCATATTATCATTGGAAAACTAAAGCATAAGATGTTGAATATAATCCAACTACCTTCATTTGTTCTATATGGTAGTGACTGCATATATGTTAATACATAGTAGTTTTTGGTTGTTTCACCTACGTTGCCCCTGAAGTCCCAAAATATGTAAATTACCCATATGTAAGTTACCCATGTCAAGTACTTAGCCGCCCAACTCTTTCCCACTAAATCCATGTTGATGAACTCATATGTGATGATTCATTATTTGTGTACCTTGGATAAGCCTTCGAAGCACAAAAATATATTTGAAGCATGAAAAAGCCTCCAAGACATAGATTGATAATTTAGGGTATAGACTTGCTCTAGTATTAAATTAAAAGATACCTCTTCCTATAATGTTTGACCTGTTGACATGGTGCAAACCATTTGAGATAAACTTACCTGTCATGTTGGCCATCGACCTTTCCCATGATGCACTCATTTATATCTCTATCTCACAACTCCTAGGCTAATAAGTGATAAGAAAGGATAAATATCAGTAATGATATAGGATGTTTACCTTTACAAGCCAGCGCACTCCACCACAACCAAAATTAAATGCCTCTCACCCAGGTGCAAGCAATTCAAATCAAAATATCAATGGAGATCTTCTTGTCCAAACTTAACAAGAAGAATGCTAGAATGTTTCCCCTGATATCTTTAAATGATTTAACTATTTTAGAAAGATTACACGATTGACCAAATGAGTTCATCTTAATCAACCACGTCAAGACATAATGATAAGCCTAAAGTAAATGTTATTTTTAGCCATCATAGAATAGTCACCATGATTTGAGGTAGGTGGCATCTTAATCCAAGTGATATGTCCCCCACAATAGTTTGATATGAGAAAGGGTTGAACCTCCTTTATAAATATAGTTTTTGAAAAAGATATGGTTAGGCTCACTAATGACTAACACCAATAATTAATGATAAATAAGTTGCTTAATGATTTAATACTTAGCTACACATTATAAGCAATTTTTTTGAGTTCATGGGTCGGTTTATCACACTACAATAACAAGACGAATCCCTAGAGCTTTGCATCTTGCAAGCATCTATCAATTGTGATCATATTGTCATCTAATAATTTGCCTAGGTACTATGTATCTCCTTTGTGTATAGTGTTTTTCACTATTACTTTCCTTGTATTATTGAAGCTATTATATTTCCATATTTGGTCATATTTATTCATTTATTACTCACCATAAAAGGAATTGAGGACTGGTTTTCTGGATAAGGGTACATATTATGTGTAAAATCCTTGGTAGTCCCCATAAATACTAATACCATTTTTTGTTCCCTATAGAATTCCAAATTGTTCTCTTTCCTTGTAGGTCATAAACCAGTGTTATATAGAATGAGAAGTTATAGTTAACCAACCACTGGATAAAGGTGTTGGTATACTAAGCTCTTTTATTAGCATCTTTAGTGTCTTTTATTTATCTCCCTACATGTATTTAAATGCATATTATTATTGCTTTTTCTTGATGTCTTGGTCACTTTATTGCTCTATGCATCAACTATTTGTTGTTACTTTTTAAAATTCTCCCCATTCAATGTTACTGTAAATATATAGTATCGATATTGAGGTAATTGATTAGTAGAGGACCAATATTTTACCTATAACTTTGCCATATCTATATTCTTATGAACCCAATGTGAATACCTCAATGGATTGTTCATGATCCTCCTTGATCCTATTATTTAGTCATTTCCATAAGCCTCTTATTTTAGGCCTCTCTTAAAGCTTACAGTGATGGCTGAACATGGCTATTTTTTGCATAGCTTAGACCATGTAGATTCTTCTCTTTGTTTAACTTTCATTAATATTCATAAGAAAGAGTATCCACTCAAAAATCCTACTTATAATGAAGATGAGGAGGAAATCCAAACTCCTCCTACTAACGATATTCTTAATAAAATAACATTTACCTCAATAAATAACCTACGTGAGTTTGTGAAGATGAACCACTGTCTTCAAGGATATCATTCAAGATGAGGATCATGACCAGGGCCTATCCCAAGAGAAAACCTAGCAATCAACATCCACCAGTGCTACAATTAACCCTTGAGAGAGACCCCATGATGACAACAATCCTTTTAAATAAACCATGACCTAAGTTGTTACTGCTAGGCCCAGTATGTTTGTTCCCTAGTATGTTGATTCTACCACATCTCCTATTATATTTTTAGCCATCGATTGAGCCCAAGTCATTCTCTTTTACAATAATTACGGCACATCTACAGGCCATGTTGATATCTTGTTTCCTGAATACAATCATCTTGTATTACATCCTAGCTCTTTTTGATTGCATATTTTGGCAAATCTGCCACATGTCTCTAAACTTATCCAAAATATTCCTCCTTTTACCCCACCAGTCACATCTAATAATCTATTTTTATCCAATGAATAAAACATATTTTCTCTTCCCCTAATAGTCTCAATCCCTCAGGCCCCCTAAGCTATCCATATTTTTCTCAACATTTTTTAAATGCTCCTCCTCTCGAGTCATACCCATCTAATCTGAGAATCAAGGCCAAACTAGAGCAGATAAATATATAACTTGCTACCATCCAAGTAACTTCTCTGATCCAATAATATTTATTTAACAAGTTTTCCAATAAGCCTCTAGATCCATCCATTACAAATTAGCCTTACCCTAAAAAGCTTGAGGTACCTCAATTTCAAATGTACAAAGGATTATATGATCCTATCAATATCTTCGATGTTTAAAGGTTGCATGTTTTGTTGTTACCCATGATGAATCTATCTTAATGTGAATGGTCCCCACTAGCCTTGGCAATATAGCCCAAGAATGGTATATTTCCTTACCTCGTCACTCCATAAAGAGATTTCACCAATTAGCAAAACTATTTATCTAGTATTTTATTATCTATATCAAAGAGTGTGTCTCTATTAATGACCTTTATTAGATGAAGCAAGCCAAAGATGATCCTTTCATAGAGTTCCTAACCTGGTGACGAACCCTTGTAGGTGAGCTTTAATATATTACTCCATCTAAGAAATTTATTAAAGCCTTTATAGATAGTTTGCATGAAAAATTAGCCTACCACATAAAAACTATGCCCATTCCCACTTTTGAGGTTGCAGTAGATCTTTCTAGGCAAGTAAAAATTGTTCTTATTCATAGACATCAACTAAACTCTAAAAAGAAAAAGATAAGCCCAAGAACCAATATAAGAATAAGCATATTATGGGTGACAGAATTACTAATGCTTGTCATATGAATAATGTAAATGTAGCTGCTCTTACAAACCAAAAGATCACCTTAGCTAAACAATCAAAGTCTAATAGAAATTTCACTAGGTTAGCCATGCCTCAGTCTGCTATTCTTGATCAACTCCTTGATGCTAAAATAATCAACCTTCCACAACCAAAATAGATTGATCTATAACAAGGTACGCCTAACTTGTACAATACTGATGAATGCTATGATTTCCATCGAGTGGTGGATCATAAGACCGATAAGTACAATATCTTACATAATCTCATCCAAAACCTGATTGACAAAGGTCAAATTGTTGTCAATGAGTCCATTATTCAACCATAGCCCTCCGTAGAAAACACGATCTTGGTCCTCTTCACATAAAATGAGTACTAGGAAATACCCATTGGGATAGAGTGTAATATAAAATTATCCTTTAGTTTATCAATTCCTAGATGCCCGGTCCATAAAAAATAATAATTGAGGTCTAAAATCCATGAGTTTGTAGATCAAACCTTTCCTTTCCATATCCTTCATGCTTATTTGAGAATCTGCCTTTTTTGGTTAAACTATAAAAAAACCAAGTTATTCTTTCCTATACATAAAATTATGACAATACTAATAATAACTTCTCTGAGTTATTCTTTTCTATTTTTGTAAGTTATGATAATACTAATTATTATTTATTTTTATTTTTTTTAAACCAAATTATTTTTTTCTATACTTAAAATAATAAAAATATTAATAATAACTTCGATAAGTTATTTTTTTTTTTTGAAAGACTACCCTAGTGTTTGTCACGGAAGACCTAGATCACTTTCGTGAGGTGATTCGTGCAGCTCCCCAATCCGAAAACGTGGGAAACCAAAAAAAAGAAAAGAAAAATTTCAAGTCCCAAAAAGAGACCGAGAAGATAATAAATATGATCCAATTAATATAGTATATAAAATTATTGCAATGTGTTTAAATTATTAATTTTTATATATTTAAAACATTTTTTATTTTTTAATATTAATAATAACTTTTTAAAATTATTTTTATTTAAAATATTATTATTTTTTTTAATTTTTATTTTTTAAATATGATCCAATTAATATAATATATAAAATTATTATAATATGTTTAAATTATTATTTTTTATATTTAAAACATTTTTATATATATATATTTTTTAATACTAATCATAATGTTTTTAATTATTCTTTTCTATAATTAAAATTATGACAATATTAATAATAACTTCTCTCAGTTATCCTTTTCTATACTTAAAAAAATTATGACAATACTAATACTATTCTCTAAGTTATTCTTTTCAATTTTTGTAAGAAAACCAAATTATTATTTTCTATACTTAAAATTAAGATTACGATAATATCAAAAGATTGAGGAATACAAAGAATACTTAAACAAATGAATTATGGGGGGGAAGAAAGTAGAGAGGGGAGGGCTCTGGTCCCTCCCCTGCTCCCCCTCCCATGGATCCTGGTTCCTGCCCAGTCCCTGGCTCAACCCAGGTCATCCCTCCCGGGGAGTGGTTGTTTGCAGATGATCTCCTGGGGGGAGATCCTTCTCCACTATCTGCGCCCATCCCGGTCGGCTAGGGTTTCCTTGGTTGTTTTTTCGGACTGGTGCTTCCCAGGGATCCCTGTTTGGTTGGGGATCCCTTCCCTTTTTCCCTCAGGCTTCCTCCTGGGGTTTTTTGCAGGTTATTCGTGTGGATCTGGTCCCCTGCGTTTCTCGGTGCGATGGAGGTGACGGTTTAGGGTTTGGACAGCTTCCCCCTTTTTCTTGTGAATCCTCGACGGGCTCTGTGCTTGGACGGGATTCTTGGTCCCTGCTGCTGGGATCCTCTTTTGTTTTCCCGGGGTGGGTTCCTTGTGGTACAACTCTTTGGTCACTTCCTGATGGGCTGGATCCTCTCTGTGCTTTGGTTGTCGGCTTCCTACAGGATGGCTCTCGCTGAACGGAATGTTTTCCCGGTGGGCGGCTGGTTTCTCCACAGGGCGGGATCCGCCAAATCCGCCGGTTTTCCCGCGATGCGGGATCCTTTCTTTTTTGCTGGTTTCTCGGATGGCGGGATTTCCCTGTTGCTTCCCGCTAGGCGGGATTGTTTGTGGTGGTTTTGACTGCTTCCCGCGAGGCGGGATTTTATTGTAACGGTTTTCTTTGCTTCCTTCTGGGCGGGATCTTCTCGATGGTGGTTTTTGGCTACTCCCCGTTGGGCGGGATCTCCAAAACTACTTTCTTTCTTATTTGTTTGTTTCCAGCTGAGAGGGATTGTTTCATGCTTACTTTATTGCCAGTTGGCGGGATTTCATTTTGGTGTTCGGTTTCAAGGGATTGATGCCCTAGGCCCATTGCTTATGTAATCAGGTTTTGGGATCCTTGTTAAAACCCATTGTAAATACAAACACTACTTACCAAAAAAAAAAGATTACGATAATATGTTTAAATTATTATAATATAATATAATATATAAAATTATGATAATATGTTTAAATTATTATTTTTAATTCATTTTTTATAAAAAACAAATCATTAAGAATAAATAATTTGACGAAGCGATTATTCATTCTGATTTATATCAATTATAAATATTACAATAAGTTGGTTTATTAAACCAACTTGGTGGTTATTAAACCAACCTAGAGAGCGCCTATGTGCGCTACCCTTTTGCTCAATAATGTAAGACATATATGCTAACATCCCCCCTTATTACATTATTGTCAAATTCCAATAGTATCTCAAAACTTTTCATATTTGATACGCCCAAGTGCTTTGGTAAAGATATTTGCAACTTGCGCATCAGTAGGAATGTATTGAAGTTGTATATGGTGCTTTGGAACTTCATATCGAATGAAATGACATCTGGTATCAACATGTTTGGTACGTTCATGAAAAATTGGATTTTTGACAAGATTCAAAACACCTTGATTGTCGCAAAACAAATAAAGAGGAAGATTCTTTGGAAGACCCATGTTTGTAAGAATTCAACTTAATCACATTATCTCACAGACTGCTTCATTGGATACATGATATTCTATTCTGTAGAAGATAAAGCAACCACATGTTGCTTCTTACTATGCCATGAGACAGGTCCAGATCCTAGATGAAAAACATATCCAAAAGTGGATTTATGATCATCAATGGATCCAACATAATCCGAGTCCATGTATCCTAGTAAGAAAAACTTATTATTCTTTTTGTATTCCAGACCATAATTTGTACTACCACGAACATAATGAAGAACTCTTTTTCCTGCTTTCTAGTGACTCATCTTAGGCTCTTGCATGAACCTTGAAAGATAGCCCACAACAAAACTGAGATCTGGCCTAGTATTTGTCAGATATAGGAGACTCCCAATCAACTGATGATAGAGAGTACCATCTACCTGAGGTGATTCATCATATTGTGATAACTTAAGTCCTTGCTCCATTGGAGTTGCTTTTAACTTACAGTTAGTCATCCGATATTTTTCTACTAAAGACTTGGCATATTTCTGTTGTGTTACTCTAATATGAAATATTTTCTGAGTAACTTCTAAACCAAGACAATAGTGCAGAAGTCCTATATCTATAATTTCAAATGATTACTTCAAATCACTTTTCTCTAAGTCAATCATTATTTTCGAGCTTCTTGTTATGATCAAATCATCTACATAAAGTACAAAAGTCACTATATCAGGACCATTTTTCTTAATATAGATATTTACATCTGAAGGACTTCTTTTGAATCCATGCTGCACAAGGTGACTGTCTATCTTGATATACCAAGCTTGAGGAGCTTGTTTGAGCCCATACAAGGATTTGATCAACTTGCATACTTTTTGTTCTTACCCCTCGACCACGAATCCTTCTGGTTGAGTCATGTATACTTCTTCCTATAAGTCACCATTCAATAAAGCACTTTTAACATCCATTTGATGCAACTTCCACCCAAACTGAACTCCCATGGCACAAAGTACTTGAATGGTAGTCATTTTTGTAGTAGGGGCAAAAGTCTCTTCATAGTCTATGCCTTCTTTCTGAGCATAATCCTTCGCATCAAATAGGAATTTATGCTTACCAATAGATCCATATGCCTTATACTTCACTTTGAACACCCATTTGCAACCTATGGGTTTTTTTCCTGTTGGTAGATCGACTAAATTCCAAGTATTAATTTTTATGAGAGACTTATGTTCTACATCCATGGCCTCTTTCCACTGTGGTTTATCAAATGCATATTGAACCGTTGTGGGTTCATTTGCATTCAATGTAGACATATAAATATTTTCTTCATCCTCATCCTCTTCTCTATCATTTTTTGTATCCACTGACAAATCATCAAAGTGTTGACAAAGTTCGTCAACCTCTGAAGTAGATTCCTCTACTCTCATTTGTTGAGTCATACTACGAGTACATGGCCTATCTAGAGATAGATCTGGAAGGGAATTCAACTTAGCATCTCTCAAAGTGCTAGTATACCATTTTGGGACCTTCTGTTGTTGCTGTGGAAGTTGAACGTCCTTAGGTTCTTCTTCATCTAGGTATACAGCTATAGATGTGTCTTTTGATGTGAAAGCTTCATCAAATACAACATCTCTACTTACGTGTGTCTTCTTGGTCTTAGGATCAATCAATTGATAACCTTTTGAATACTCGTCATAGCCAATAAAGATACACTACAGGGTTTTCTCATCCAACTTCCTCCTTTTCTATTTTGGAATGTGCATGAATGCTTTACATCCAAACACCCTTAAATGAGAAATGGAAGGTTTCTTACCACTCCAAGCTCCTTGTGGTGTTTTCCCTTGTAGAGCTCTAGTGGGTGCTCTATTTAGGAGGTATGATGTTGTGTTTATTGCTTCTACCCAATATTGATCCTCAAGATGTGCTCCATTTAGCATACATCGAACCATTTCCATAATGGAACGATTTCTCCTTTTTGCAACTCCATTCTATTGAGGTGTATAGGTTGTAGTCAGTTGTCTTTTGATCCCATGTTTCTTAAGAAAATCTGAAAACTCTTCAGAGGTGTATTCCCCCCCTCAATCTGAGCAAAGGGTTTTTATGAAATAACTCGACTCCTTCTTGACAAGTTTCTTGAATTGTTGAAAGTAGAGAAATGCTTCTTATTGCAACTGAAGAAAGAAAACCCACATCTTCCGTGAGTAATCATCAACAAATAGTTTAAAATACTTCTTTCCACCATAGCTAGTTGGCATAGGACCACACAGATCGGTATGTACCAGCTCTAAAGGGTTTGTAGCTCGAGAGGAGCTAGTTTCAAAAGGTACTCTATGTTGCTTCCCTGCTAAGCAATCCGAGCACACTAGTAAGATAGATGAGAGTGGAGGAAGACCTTTCACCATCCCATATCTATGTAATTCAAGCAAATATCCTAAACTAAGGTGCCTATAACATCTATGCCATAGAGAGGTGGCCTCCTTTGTAGTTGCAGCTAGAGCAACATGAGGAGTTGAAAGAGCATCTAGAATGAACAAGCCATGTTTGTAGGATCCGGTTGCAACATGTTTACCACTGTGGGTGATAAAAACATCTCTTATTGCCTTTGACAACTCAAAACATGACATCCATATTTCTATCCAACATTTGTGTGATTGAGAGTAGATTATTGGCTAATCCTAGAACATAGATAACCTTCTCAATTTGATAATTACCATCAGGAAGGGACATAGAAACATCCCCTTCTCCCTTTACTTGATAGACTTGATTGTCAGCAATTGTGACTGGCTTACCCTCTTTCTCCGCAAAAGTATCAAACCATGATTTGTCCCCAGTCATGTGTTTGCTAGCTCCTGAATCAATATACCATACAACATCTATCTGGGAAGACAAAGTATGGGTCATGAGCACCTTGTGTGCTCTTTTAGAGTCAAAATTTGAATCGGACCCAGGAGAATCTGAGTTTGAGTTGGAGTCAGCATAAGCAACATGGCCTTTAGGTTGCTTATGTTTGTTGTATTCTTGTTTGTCTTTGCCCTTCTTCTTGGGACCTTGATCATTTTGTTGCTTGTTTTTGAACCAACACCTGTTGGTGTCATGGTTATTCATATCACAAATCTTGCAATATTTTGTATCCTTCTGCTGATTTTGCTTCCCTTTTCCTTTGGAAGAAGGACCCCCTTTTTGAAACTGACATTGTTTCTTACCACTTTGTTGTGTGGAAAGGGCATTATCTTGGAACGTCATCTTTCTGAACCTGATTTGCCTCCTCAGTCTGAAACAAATTTACCGACTCCACAAATGATACTTGTCTACCAGAAACATTGAGAGAAGTGATCAACATCTTGTAGGAATCTGGCAATGCTCTCAAGATGACAGATTTCAAGATATCATCATCCACTAGTTTTCCCATGGCATTCAATTTGGCTTTCAAGTCAGCCACTCTACAAAGGAATATATCAACTATTTCCCCAGAATTCATATTGAGAGTATGTAGTTGAGTTTGAAGGTTTAGAATAGTGGATTGATTCTTTCCTTCATATATTGTGATCAAGGCATCCCAAGCTATCTTACTAGTTTTTGCATCACAAATATGAGGTTGCACCTCATCTATAGTAGCAAGCAAGATAAACACGAGACTCTTCTTGTCCTTCTTATCCCAAGCATCTTGATCTATTCCTATTGTCTGAGGGCGCTTTGCAGTGCTAGTCACTACATCCCATAAATCTTCCAACTGAAGAATGGCTTTCATCTTTGTTTTCCATGGAATAAAGTTAGGACCTTTCAACAACTATGAATCTAAGAGATACTTATGAATTATGGCCATTATGAAGGTTCCTTATATCACCAATTGGTCTCCCTTTCTTTATACCTGCTAGATCTTTATATCATAACCATTCAATATATACCCGCCCTTACATGAGGGAGACTATAGGTATATATGAACAGTATACTACTCAATATGTACTCACCCTTACGTGAGGGAGACTATAAGTACATATGAGAAGCACAATATATTGAACATAGGTGATATTGAAAGGGCATCGTGTTGTTAATGACACCTACCATAGAAAGTTTTATTCCTCATGCGTGGGGCGTAACTTCCCCTAAACACTTTGGAAAAAAAACTTTCATTAGGATTTACGCCTAACAACAATCATGATGTGGGTATGAAATGGAAAAAAAAGATCTGGTTTGCCTTATTTCTCCCCGACGATTAATAAAGAACAAGCTCAGACGTCATTGTTGCAGCTATATTAGGTGGTGAATACAGTAGTCCAAAGCACGACAACATTACCTGTAAGTGTGGACCAGAGGTATCTCAAATACCGAACACTGTTGTGCAATAAATTGCACAAATAGGGTATAAATTTGAGGTCTTATTTTTTTCTGTAATTTATGATTGTTAATGCAAGAAAAATAGAATATTTAAATGCAAAAGAAACAATAACAAATGCCCACAAATTTAAGCACCTATTACAAATCTAGCAATTATTCACTTCCAAATGGTTTGATTTCCCCCCTTTATCTTACAATTTTGCAAATGAATCATGTGAAGACTGAGATTTCCCCCCTTCGTATTGCAAAATAGACAAGGAAAAAAAATTGTACCTAAACCCCAAAAAAATATTTTTGGAGCCTTCAAGGCATCAAATATGACTGCAAAGGCATCAAATGACTTGTTGGCATCATCAAGACACTTCCTGGCATCAACAGGGCACTTCCTGGCATCAACAAGGCACTTCAAGGCGTCAAAAGGTGCCACCCACCATCACAACACATGCGAGGCATAAAAAAAACCTTATACCTCCTCGAAGAGACTTGAACCCGCAACCTTCTGCCTAACAATCACCATGCATACCACGTGAGCCAAAGGGCCCAACGAGAACAAACATGGAATAGGCACATCTTAGCAGCGTCGGGTGTGGAGAAGGGAGAAAAAAAACTTTAATCCCACATGGTCTATGCTGCCACTGTGGGGGTCTTTTAAGAACAAGGAAAGCTACTATAGCTTTCGATTGCCTTCGGGCAACCATCCCACCCTTTTGCCTCCATAACTGTTGACCTCCTCTATCTACGTGCCCAGTCTGTTCTCCTATGTCTATGTGCATCTAATCTTGAATCACGTGCTCGATTTGCTTTGCTTTGTCTACGTGCCTCCAGTCTCGTTGGCTGGTGGTCTGTCCTTTGTCTGCATCCATCAATGTCTCCTCTGTCTACATCCGTCAGTGTCCTCCAGTCTGCGTGCCTCCAGTCTTGTTGGTTGGTAGTATGTCCTCTATCTACATCCATCAGTGTCTCCAAGAACCATGTTGTTTAGGGAAGTTGGAGTAGTTAGAAATGATAACTACCTTACCCAATGTCTGCGATCATCCCTAGCTCTGATACCATAAAGAATTTTACGAAGCGATTATTCATTTCGATTGATATCAATTATAAATATTACAATGTGGTTACAACAAGTTGGTTTATTAAACCAACTTGGTGGTTAATAAACCAACCTAGAGAGCGCCTACGTGTGCTACCCTTTTGCTCAATAATGTAAGACATATATGCTAACAAAGAAACTATCAAAATTATCAAAAAAAACTAGAATTTAACATTTTTCATTGGAAATTCTTTGGCTTTTGTTCTATCTGTACTATAAAATTTGAACTTTCTTCAATAATTGACAAATATATACAGAGATATATAAAATATATTACTTACTTTCATAGATTAGATCATTGGTCCTCCACTAAGAATTTCCAAGCTGTAGAGGCTTGCGAGTGCAGAAGCAAGAAAGTAGTTTCTTTTTCTCCATTTTCGTGACAGAGAATTTAAACACACAGTTCCACCAGGTATATCATATTTTGATTCACCCTTTTTGTGGTTTGAATCTTCATCAAATGCGTAGTTGTTAGACATGGCATTCTTTTTCTTTATGTCTCTTTTTTCTATTTTTGTTATACTTTGTCATATTATTTTAGAAGAAATCAGGCACCCCTTATTGCTTCAAATTTTAAAATTTATTTATTGGTTTGTAGGAGTTGAATAAAGCTGAAAGCTTGCTAAGGAATAGAAGACTCGTTGGAAACAGAGGAGTGTTTCGTTTTAACTTGTAAATTAATTCTGTCTTCGGTTCTAATTCAAAGGGTTAATACAAGTGGTTTTTAATAATACGAGGGTGATGTGTTCCGGTTCAATCCTCACGGCAGATGCATATAAGAAATATTATCCAAAAAAAATTAATCAAGTTATATTATTAAAAATTAATTGTATTAGTTATTTTAAGATATTTGAATTTTAGAAAGTTTATGGTTAGAATGTAGATATTTGAATTTTAGACAGTTTATGGTTAGAATGTAGATATTTGAATTTTAGAAAGTTTATGGTTAGAATGTATATATACATGGGGTAAATAATATCTTTCATAAGAGTGGTTTGAACCTTGCTTTTTACCTTTGAGATATGAACCAATTACTCTTAAGTCTTAAAAAATAGTTGATTGCTAAAGCAGAGGCTCTTGAGGATATAGCTAAATATTGTGCCAGACAAGTGCAACTATGATCCAAACAGTATTATGAAGTCCCACCTTACCAAAATGAATAAAAAACCTCCTACTTTTGAGCATACTTCAAGGTCAAAGGTGGAAAAGGACTTAAATTTGACAAAAGAAGAGGGAGTTGTGGAAAAATTAGAAACCAAAGATGAATGTCCCCCATGAATGAGGTTTTATGAGAAGAAAATCACTATGATCCTAAGCACAATATAAGCTATTTGTTCAAGGATAAAATAAAAAGAAAATGGTGGATAAAAAATGGACTGAAAAAAATCCCAAAATGGTGGATTTTTAGGTGTGAGATGGGCACACAAGGCCTCAAGTTCAACATAAATGCTTATAAAAAATTTAAAGAAGCTTTTGATAAATATTCTCAAAGGAGTGACTCTAAGGACCAAGATGTTTCAAAAGAATACATGGAGGAAGAACCAACCCCTTGATAAAAGTATAATTGGTGTTGAAAGACGTTGCCACCTCAAGCTAGTAGCAAGCCCTACCATTGCCTTCAATTGAAGATCTACTTTGGCAAACATATACTATCGATGTTGGAATGACGACTAAGAAGGGTTATACTAGTGGTGATCTAGTTCTCCAAGCACCTAGACCATCAAATCCTCCTCAAGCACCACCTCCTAGAGGTAAAGATAGACTAAATATAGATATTCTTTAAGATTTTTCCATGAAACTCCTAGTCCCAAAATTCCTAAAGCCTCATGACAAGCAATCAAATGGAAGTGATAAAGTAAAAAGGTTGGGGTCTTTCTTGGAGCAGCAAGACCCAAAAATAAAGAAAACTAAGGTCAATATGACACCTCCACCTATTGAAACGTATCCAGGAGCAACAACCCAAGGACCAGGTACATCATATCCACCTCCTTCTCCTCCTCACTTTGCCCAATCATTTTTTTCCCTTCATCAATCTACTCTACCACCTCCTTCTCCTCCTTACTTATCTCTACCAAAAGAGGCACCATTGGATTATCTTCCAAAGTAGTTACCACTTCTCCACCCTCAAAAACATCTCAAGCTCCCAAACTTACACTTTATTCATCTTTGAGAGTGCTCTAAACCATTCCTTCTATGCCTCCCCTCCTTCTCTTGCATTCTTCCTTTTTCATATCCACTCATAGTATCCTAGTAGTAGCTATTCAAAGCCAATTCTAGCAAGCATAAGCTAATACACAAGCTTGGATTAGCAAGAAGAAGCAATAAAAAGAGCTACAAGGGTGTTAGGCATGTTAAACACCAAACAAAGAAAATATGTGCTAATATCTATGACTTATAGTATGTCTAAGTTGGCATTCCAACTAATTGAGATTGATTATTATTTTATGACAACTATTATAGACACATATAGGTTTTCAATTAGGGATAAAGCTTAAATGACACACATGTCTATCGACGTGTTGTATACAGATGGAGTCTATATGACAACCAAGTACCACAAATAAAAGTAAAGGGTAAAGTCGTTTGACAACTCCCTTGAGTAGCAAAATACACAATACAAGGCCTTATAAAAGCAAGTATAATAGCTACAAAAAAGTCTTAATGAGGCCCCAACATTGGCACAAATACAAGCAAAGGAGGTTGAGAACTAAAATCTACAAAAAAAAGTGTAGGACCTTATAACAAAAGCTCATTATGGCCAAAAAAAAAATCTAGGCCTCTCGAATCTTCATAGATGCATGCCAAAAAATTAAAAAAATATATGTTGGGGTCAATTTTTTGAAGCTATTCATATCTAGTCTCTATCCTTAGAATTTATTAATTACTACTGGCAAACTACTCAAAAAAATGCAAGATAACTTTGAGATCATGCAAAATAATATTTTCAAAAAGGGCCGAGATGCACACACCATCATAGATGCACTAAATAAAGCCTTCGACCAACAAGTTTCTTCATCCAAGTATAGGGCATCAATGTATTGGATGATAACATAGCTCATTGAGTGGGATTAGACAATCAAACAAGGGTGTGAGGATCTTATGTCAATTATTAACATTGGAAGTAAAATTTTAAATAAAATAAATGAAATCATTAGTGACAGAATCACTTCTCTCTAGGTACTGGATGGCCATCCTTATACTATGGATGAGCTAAAATATGATTTTTATAGGGTAGTTGAAGATCCAACCAAAATTTCTAATAGATTGAACACATCGAGGTGATAGAATTGGGGAAGCAATACGAAGGTCCTTCATACAAGAAATCCTTTGACTTAATGTATCTCCATTAGAAGGAAAAAATATTGTGGGCCCTAACATAGTAGAAGTGGGATGCAACCATATAGGTCCTAAGCTTGCAAGTTAAAAATCTTAAATCTAACATGGACGAAAGAGAGGAGCCTATAGCAGAAGGAGAGGATTTCAGGTTGGAAAAGCAAGACTTTACAACCAAGAATAAGGCCATCTGGGTTCAAAACATTACTATACAAAAATCCCCCATAGGTGCCAATAATGTAGTCAAATTCTTTGCCAACATCCACAAGTCCAAACACATAATTTTAGACTTGTATTTCTTTTCTTCAAATTCTTTATTGTTCAAGGTTGAAGAGCCTTATTAGAACCTAAATTATTTCAAATTATTTCTTTTGGAGTCTAAGGAACCAGTTTTTTGAATTGAAATTGCTTAAAATTTACTTATTATTTAAATTCTATGGCTTTTGACCAGACTAGCTTTATATTTTATAAAGCTAGAATTGCAAATTCCAACAATTAGAGTTTTTTTGTAGTGATGTTAGGTAGGTGCTATAATATTTGGTCCAACAAGAAGGGAATACTTGAAATTCCAGAAGGAAGTAGGCCAAAAAAAAATTATGATGACGTCAACTTGACCTACAAAAAAAATTATCCTAGTAAAAACCCTATATAAAACAAGGGAAGCAGTCAAAGGTAAATAACATCCCAAATCAGAGGTTCTCAGCATAGATAATGTTGGGAGTATTTAAAATGTATGACATGTTTGCATTAAGCAAGAAATGCATCTTGAAGCATAAGCCAATGGGAAGCAACATCCTAGACCAAAGTTTCTTGGCAAGAAGGATGACATCAGTAACTAAAATGTTTGGCATGCTTATGAATCAACATTGCAGTATGAAGAATGCACCCAACACTCTTAGATATAAGTAGTTAGGCTAGAATTTCTATTGTCATAGCAAGAAAACAATAACCACTCCATACAAGCATATTTAAGTATCTTTCAAATCATAATCTCAATAGGGATAACAGAGGATGCATTGAAAATGCTAATGATGCTTAGTGGTGCTAGGTCATCCTTGATAATGCATGATCAATTTTTTGTTATGATTTTACATAGTAGTTAGATTCATTTGAAGTTGAGCAAAAACTATAAATAGAAAAATACACCTCATTGTAAATGGTCAGATAATTCAGGATTTGCTTGATGTAAAGTTTATGTTCACGTTGTTCTAATGCAATCAAGAGTTTTTTGACTTCTCCTAGTTGAAGTGTGTAGAATTATTGATTGATATGATGTTTGCACTCTCAAAAAATATTTTTATGCTTAATTGGAGTACTATTTGTTAGACTTAAGATTGTTTGACTTATTTAAATTAAGTGCTTGAAATGTTGGATGTTGTAATGTCTAGGCTTATTATATTTTTTGCATAGCTTTAATTGAGGGTTGATCTATTAGGCTTTTCTTGTAGTAAATGGTTAGTGCTCATTCAACTAAAGTTTATATTTTATCTAAGCTTTGATCACATTAATCATTCTCTATCCTTGCTCTTCTATCAACCCTATCCATTATATATCTTTTATATTTTACATAGTAGGAATAAGGAGATGACCTTCTCTAGAGGCTGAATTAGAATAAATTTTGAGTCATCCAATATTAAACTCGGTCTAGGGTGCATATATCATAATAGGAAGATCAAAGGATCAAGAGTAGCAACTTGGTTATTGTGGATACCCAATTTTTCACATCTTAAACCTTTGAATTAAAATCTTGGGGCAAAAAGATATTATTTCTTTCAAAATATGTAAGTTACCCATGTCAAGTACTTACCCGCCCAACTCTTTCCCACTAAATCCATGTTGATGAACTCATATGTGATGATTCATTATTTGTGTACCTTGGATAAGCCTTCGAAGCACAAAAATATATTTGAAGCATGAAAAAGCCTCCAAGACATAGATTGATAATTTAGGGTATAGACTTGCTCTAGTATTAAATTAAAAGATACCTCTTCCTATAATGTTTGACCTGTTGACATGGTGCAAACCATTTGAGATAAACTTACCTGTCATGTTGGCCATCGACATTTCCCATGATGCACTCATTTATATCTCTATCTCACAACTCCTAGGCTAATAAGTGCTACGAAAGGATAAAGATCAGTAATGATATAGGATGTTTACCTTTACAAGCCAGTGCACTCCACCACAACCAAAATAAAATGCCTCTCACCCAGGTGTAAGCAATTCAAATCAAAATATCAACTGATATCTTCTTGCCCAAACTTAACAAGAAGAATGCTAGAATGTTTCCCCTGATATCTTTAAATGATTTAACTATTTTAGAAATATTACATGAATGACCAAACGAGTTCATCTTAATCAACCATGTCAAGACATAATGATAAGCCTAAAGTAAATGTTATTTTTAGCCATCATAGAATAGTCACCATGATTTGAGGTAGGTGGCATCTTAATCCAAGTGATATGTCCCCCACAATAGTTTGATATGAGAAAGGGTTGAACCTCCTTTATAAATATAGTTTTTGAAAAAGATACGGTTAGGCTCACTAATGACTAACACCAATAATTAATGATAAATAAGTTGCTTAATGATTTAATACTTAGCTACACATTATAAGCAATTTTTTGAGTTCATGGGTCGGTTTATCACACTACAATAACAAGATGAATCCCTAGAGCTTTGCATCTTGCAAGCATATATCAATTGTGATCATATTGTCATCTAATAATTTGCCTAGGTACTATGTATCTCCTTTGTGTATAGTGTTTTTCACTATTACTTTCCTTGTATTATTGAACCTATTATATTTCCATATTTGGTCATATTTATTCATTTATTACTCCCTATAAAAGGAATCTAGGACTGGTTTTCTGGCTAAGGGTACATATTATGTGTAAAATCCTTGGTATTCCCCATAAATACTAATACCATTTGTTGTTCCCTATAGAATTCCAAATTGTTCTCTTTCCTTGTAGGTCATAAACCAGTGTTATATAGAATGAGAAGTTACAGTTAACCAGCCACTGGATAAAGGTGTTGGTATACTAAGCTCTTTTATTAGCATCTTTAGTGTCTTTTATTTATCTCCCTACATGTATTTAAATGCATATTATTATTGCTTTTTCTTGATGTCTTGGTCACTTTATTGCTCTATGCATCAACTATTTGTTGTTACTTTTTAAAATTCTCCCCATTCAATGTTACTGTAAATATATAGTATCCATATTGAGGTAATTGATTAGTAGAGGACCAATATTTTACCTATAAATTTGCCATATCTATATTTTTATGAACCCAATGTGAATACCTCAATGGATTGTTCATGATCCTCCTTGATCCTATTATTTAGTTATTTCCATAAGCCTCTTATGTTAGGCCTCTCTTAAAGCTTACAGTGATGGTTGAACATGGCTATTTTTTGCATAGCTTAGCCCATGTAGATTCTTCTCTTTGTTTAACTTTCAATAATATTCATAAGCAAGAGTATCCACTCAATAATCCTACTTATAATGAAGATGAGGAGGAAACCCAAACTCCTACTAACGTTATTCTTAATAGAATAACATTTACCTCAATAAATAACCTACGTGAGTTTGTGAAGATGAACCACTGTCTTCAAGGATATCATTCAAGATGAGGATCATGACTAGGGCCTATCCCAAGAGAAAACCTAGCAATCAACATCCACCGATGCTACAATTAACCCTTGAGAGAGACCCCATGATGACAACAATCCTTTTAAATAAACCATAACCTAAGTTGTTACTGCTAGGCCCAGTATGTTTATTCCCTAGTATGTTGATTCTACCACATATCCTATTATATTTTATCCATTGATTGAGCCCAAATAATTCTATTTTACAATAATTACGGCACATCTACAGGCCATGTTGATATCTTGTTTCCTGAACACAATCATCTTGTATTCCATCCTAGCTCTTTTTAATTGCATATTTGGCAACTATGCCACATGTCTCTAAACTTATCCAAAATATTCCTCCTTTTATCCCACCAGTCACATCTAATAATCTATTTTTATCCAATGAATAAAACATATTTTCTCTTCCCCTAATAGTCTCAATCCCTCATGCCCCCTAAGATATCCATATTTTTCTCAACTTTTTTTAAATGCTCCTCCTCTCGAGTCATACCCATCTAATATGAGAATCAAGGCCAAACTAGAGCAGATAAATATATAACTTGCTACCATCCAAGTAACTTCTCTGATCCAATAATATTTATTTAACAAGTTTTCCAATAAGCCTCTAGACCCATCCATTACAAGTTAGCCTTACCCTAAAAAGCTTGAGGTACCTCAATTTCAAATGTACAAAGGATTATATGATCCTATCAATATCTTTGATGTTTAAATGTTACATGTTTCGTTGTTACCCATGATGAATCTATATTAATGTGAATGGTCCCCACTAGCCTTGGCAATATAGCCCAAGAATGGTATATTTCCTTACCTCATCACTCCATAAAGAGATTTCACCAATTAGCAAAACTATTTATCTAGTATTTTGTTATCTATATCAAAGAGTGTGTCTCTATTAATGACCTTTATTAGATGAAACAAGCCAAAGATGATCCTTTCATAGAGTTCCTAACCTGGTGACGAACCCTTGTAGGTGAGCTTTAATATATTACTCCATCTAAGAAATTTATTAAAGCCTTTATAGATAGTTTACATGAAAAATTGGCCTACCACATAGAAACTATGCCCATTCTCACTTTTGAGGTTGCAGTAGATCTTGCTAGGCAAGTAAAAATTGTTCTTATTCATAGACATCAACTAAACTCTAGAAAGAAAAATATAATCCCAAGAACCAATATAAGAATAAGCATATTGTGGGTGACAAAATTACTAATGATTGTCATATGAATAATGTAAATGCAGCTGCTCGTGCAAACCAAAAGATCACCTTAGCTAAACAATCAAAGTCTAATAGAAATTTCACTAGGTTAGCCATGCCTCAATTTGCTATTCTTGATCAACTCCTTGATGCTAAAATAATCAACCTTCCACAACCAAAATAGATTGATCTATAACAAGGTACGCCTAACTTGTACAATATTGATGAATGTTATGACTTCCATCAAGTGGTGGATCATAAGACTGATAAGTACAATATCTTACATAACCTCATCCAAAACTTGATTGAAAAAGGTCAAATTGTTGTCAATGAGTCCATTATTCAACCATAGCCCTCCGTAGAAAACACGATCTTGGTCCTCTTCACATAAAATGAGTACTAGGAAATACCCATTGGGATAGAGTGTAATATAAAATTATCCTTTAGTTTATCAATTCCTAGATGCCCGATCCATAAAAACTAATAATTGAGGTCTAAAATCCATGAGTTTGTAGATCAAACCTTTCCTTTCCATATCCTTCATGCTTATTTGAGAATATGCCTTTTTTGGTTAAACTATAAAAAAAAAAAGTTATTCTTTTCTATACTTAAAATTATGACAATACTAATAATAACTTCTCTGAGTTATTCTTTTCTATTTTTGCAAGTTTTGATAAATTTCTTGCCAAATTTTCTCCTTTGGACTTGTTGTCAGATGACGATAATTGTCCCAAAACCTTAGCTATATTGAGCTTCTTTATTATTAGTAAATTTTTCCAATGAGTCCTTGAAACTCTTTCAATGAGGCTCACCAAGCCTTCTTCTAGTTTCCTTCTTGAGACCTCTTCAAGAGTCTTCAATCTTACAACTTATTCAATGAGGCTCACCAAGCCTTCTTCTAGTTTTATTTGTGAGAACTCTTCAAGTTCTTCAATCTTGCAGCTTCAAAACTTTCAATAAGACCTTTCTTGACCTTTTTGATCTTCCACTATAGAATTTTTGTAGTGAGATTTTCTTCTAGGATCTTCTCAATCTACTGCTACTAAAATCTGCAATAAAAAAAAATTTAGTTTTTCAATGGGGTCTTCTATGGGCCTTCTCTTTAATGTAGGAAAATTTCAATCTTCAATGGAGATAACCAATATCTAATATTTTCTAGGACTCTTCTCCTTGAGTCTCTCCTTTTCTTCAATGGAGTCTTCTATCTAGGATCTCCTTCCTAGATTTACAATCTTTAATGTGGCTTCCTTGGCCACTCGATCTCTCCTCGATCTTCAATCTGTAAATATTGCAATAGGATATTTTTTTCAAGCCTCCAATATTCAAATTGCAACTTGCCACTTCAGGCATTGGGTTGATTCTAAAGATGATCTTCTTCCTAGCTTTCTTGTAGGAAGCTTCCTCACTTTATTTGAATCTCCTTTCTTTTTTGCAATAATAAAATATTATGCAATAGTAATCAAATATTTTCTTGAATATCTTTTCTCCTGCAATAAAGTGTTAGAAATGATAACAGATATTTCTATGAACTTATAGATAATGATCTTCACTAGTTGGATTATCAAACTAGTGGATGCAATGTTGAGTTCTAGTCTTCACGAGTTCTTGTAACTCTATGGAAAAACTCTAGACAATAAATTTTAGAAATCTAAAAATGAATCTTACAATCTCCTCTCAATCTATTTTATGACCCTTCTATCAAATAATCTCAAGGCAACTGAATTTGCATGCAGTGGCGCACAAAGGCTGGTCCAGTTTGTAAAATTGTATAAATGGTATTTGTATCAATTGTATAAATAGTACTCTCTTGTGGATCTTTCTACCACCTAGATTTTTTTGATAATTTTTGTAAGGGGTTGTGCACTATGGCGAATCAAGTTTACAAAAAACTCAGGCTCAATAGTAATGATGGTTTTCCTATCGATCTACCGTGGCTCTAATACCATTCTTAGCTTTTGAAGCTTCAAACTAAGAGCAAATGCAACCACATGTATAAAAATAAGCATGTAATATGATAACTATGATAATGGAACAATAATATGCATGAAAATATGATAGAAAACTTGCTACAATTCTTGAGAAATGCTCATATAAGAAAGCTCACGAAAATTACAATGCTATGGAATGGAGGTAACTACCTCTCCATTATCATGAAATAACTCTAAATTGTAACCACAATATACCTAACCTATGCACTCCAAAATCCTCTCTTGTTTCTACTCTATGAAGGTCTATTTATAATGAGATGCAACTCTTGGCCTTCAAGCAACCTATGACACCTAAAAGATTCTATTCTAAGGACTCGTGTACATGTGGACGATATGAATGATGTAAATGTGATACCATTTTTACCCCAACAGTAGGAAGTGAGTTTTTGGAATATGCAAATGATTGATTTTGTTCTTGCCCTAACATATGAAGGGTTGTTTACCAAGTGTAGATGTCATGATCATGTCAGGTGTATCCCGTTGTAGTAAAATCAAAACCAAATGTGGTTGCCCCAAATTTGGGGTGATTCGATGTTGCTGAAGAATGTGCCTTTGGGCATCTTTGATATGCAAATATGAAGATGAAAAGATAAAAACAGTCAACTTTAGAGGGTCAACTAGTGACTATCATATAATTCCTATGATCAAAACCAATAATCCTAGGTAAGGCCAACCGCCATGATGATTTTCAAGGAAATGTGAAATGATAAAATGTGATTTTGTTCATGTTTTAAGCCTCACAAACTAGGCCATCAATGATAGATTTTATGCAAATTGTTCTTAGCAGAGTTTCACAAAAAATATGAAGTACCAAATGTGATGTTGTTTTTTATCAATGAGATAGTGGATTATGAATATGGCCAAGTGTCCTTATTGTAATTTATTCATCTTACCGAACTGCATGGATGCAAATCGCTGCAATTGCCAAGTAGATAGAATAAACCACTAGATTCGAGGTTCACTTGAATATTGTTTGAACTTGGTAGATATGTAAATGTCATGACTGATAATAATGTGAAAATGAATTATTGATGATAAGAATGATGATTATGGTTTTGTGAAAATTTGGACCGTTTTGGAGTGCTTTTGAATTTGATAAGTGATTTGGCATCTTTTGGGGGTAAGCTGAAATTATGCATCCAAATCAGTTTGGACGTTCACAAAACTTGATAATATGATGAAATGCATGCATGGATGCAATTTGGATTTGGTGGGGGTAAACCACTTTTTTGCAATACTTTTGCCTTTTTTTCAATTTTGATGCCAAACATTGATTGGCGCTTTCAGTATGCGCAGATGC
The DNA here is from genome assembly GCA_028583015.1 of Wollemia nobilis. NCBI lineage: Eukaryota > Viridiplantae > Streptophyta > Pinopsida > Araucariales > Araucariaceae > Wollemia > Wollemia nobilis. Next base: position 235,335 of record JAQPPZ010016709.1, read on the forward strand.
CCATCGATTTTTGGGCACATCGCAAATGCCCTAGTGTGCTTTAGTGCACTAGGAAGCACCCATGGGTGCTTCAAGGCACTTGAAGCAGCTATAAATAGCCTACTGGGCAAATATTGAGCTCATTTGTACATTTCTAAATTTGTGAAGTTGCATCTAGGAGAGTGAGGTGGAGTGAAGTGGAGTGAGGTGGAGCAAGGTGGGCATGAAATATATGGCGATGGAGGGAGAAGATGTGAGGACTAGAGCTGGGACTAGATTACGATTTGCAAGAGGTAAGTCCCACTTGAAGGCTATTTTTATTTTGTGCAAAAAAATTATGTTTTTTTTTAACATGTGTTAATAATAAATATTTTGTGTTGTGCTATAGCTAAGGATTTTAGAGGCTCGACACCAGTTCTTGACTCTCATCCCAAGGATGAGGAAGGTATTGCAGAGTGATGATTGGGATCGGTTAGAGGCTGTAGGGCTAGCAAAGGTAGCCTAGATTTATGTGGTGAGGGTGGACGAGGGATAACTCTTTGCCTTAGTGAAGAGGTGGGATCCAGAGAGGGGGACCTTTTAGCTCCCTATTGGAGAGGTTACCCATACACTTGAGGATGTATACCGCATACTCAAGCTATCGATGGAGGAGATTCATGTTGAGGTTGGACACGATCGTGGGGTGAAGATGAAGAATATGTTTAGTGACAATTGGTGGAGTGTGAGGGTGGAGTTTGGGGGCATTCCATACTTGTCCATGTATGTGGAAAAGGAACTAGATGCCCTTCAAGATTTGGTAATGCTTGTGTTGGCCAACATTGTGGCCCCGAATAGTACCGATTGCATGTTCCCTTAGAACTTGATAGGGTTGGTGAGTGATATGCTCACTACATTGCAAGTGTATGCATGGGCTCATGCTTTATTAGCACAGGTGTACTGGAAGCTCTATAAGGTAAAAAGGTGGAAGATGAAAGAATTGGGGTGCAGTTTGCTATTGCAGTGCTTGGGATGGGGGTATTTTAGTGTGGCTTTATCAGAAGGCCTATCAACTACAAGCTGGGATAGAGGGAAACCCTATGCTAGGAGATGGGTGGTGGCAAAGGAGGTATAGTTGAGTCATCCTGTGTAAATGAGTTAGTGGTATAGGTATTTATGGGTTGGATTGACATCTGCCCAAGTGGTATAGAGACCATGGCAGGGTGTTGGGTGAACAGGAGATAGAGAGCATCTATGATGGGTTAGGCAGGCTTGGTGGATGGTTGGGAGGTATCAAAGTGAGGCTGAGTATATTCAATTTTCATGAGTACTCTAAGGCAAGGGGTTCTAGGTGAGCCAGTTCTCTATAGGAGGCATTAGGAGTATATAGGGCTACCATGTGTTGAGGCATGGAGTTATACATATGAGGATGATGAGGAGATAGATATCCTTGATGTGGATGATATGGGGACTACAATGGAGTACGATGTATGGTTCACTGCATAGCCACCATGGGTACTGACTCTAGTAGCATTTGATGGAACTATGAGGCTGAGGTTGAGGAGACCGAGGAGGATCCCAAGCGATAGAGGCACCTTCGATCTGACAGTCAAAGTAGGAGGACTAAGAGTACAATGAGGTAGGCTCCAGGGAGTGGAGTAGATGGCAAATATGGGGATGATATGGATGAGACTCCGGATGGACCTCTAGGTCAGAGCAAGGAGGATTGGGTGAGGTTGGAGCAGTAGGTGACAGAGCAAGAGGTGATGGTGATGGCTTAGGATGAGAGGATTATGGGACTATAGAAAAATCTGCTAGAGAGGGAGCATCATCATAATGTTAACATAGTGTACCTTCGATCTTGATAGAGGTATATTGAGTCTTTGGAGGATAGGTTGATGGAGCATCATATTCCACTTCCTGATCCTCCTACCTCATTTGTATCTGAGGCTACTAAGTGTAGTGATTCTAGGCATAGTTGTAGGTCTAGGGCTTCTTCTAGGTCATAGGGGTCCTCTTGGAGGGCTTAGCTAGTGGTGAGATGCACTTTTTTTATGAGCCTTGGTGCTCCATTGTATGTAGTCTTTGGGCACTTATTGTATATGTGATATTTATACATATATACATGGCTTTTACTTTTGTTTTATGTTTTTATGTGAATTATTTTGTGTGAATGCATGTGTATATGGATGATTAATGCATATGATATGTTATGGATGATTAATGCAAGTGGAAATGTATGGATGATTAATGCAAGTGGGAATGTATGGATGATTAATGCAAGTGGGAATGTATGGATGATTAATGCAAGGTATGGAATGCAAATGTTCTAATGATCATTTATAGTTTAGATTTTGCTTGGTCATGTTCTAGCATTGTTGTTTAATCAAGGGATCCAAACTTGGTGGTATATGAGGTGGATGACTCATGAAATGACATGGATGTTGACATGGAAGAAGATATGGATGTTGATATGGAAAACTGATTGTTTTGTAGAGACTCAAACATACTAGTGGCATCAAACAAACTCACTAAAACTACCTAATTCTTCTAGGACCAAATGTGTGTGTAGTAAATTCATTTATCGAATCATGATCATGGTAATGACTTGAGGTAATAAAGAACCAATGTGTGTGCAAGTGAGTTCATTAACTCATCTTGAGTAAATTGGAGTGACCTATTATGGATGAGACCAAGAAGCTAGCTTATCAGTATGTGCGGTCATAAGTCTCTTTGAAAGAGACGTGTCACCATGCATGAGAGTACTCCACTGCCATTCAAGTGTCTATAGCTTCGGTGGAGACTAGCTCCATAGTCCAAGAATTTTGATCTCTTAAGTTTTGGGGATGACTACCTAACCGTCTGACTAGAAATGTAGTATGATCCTTACAACCCAATGATCAGTGGTGTGTGATGTAAAAGATTTAGAGTTTTTTCTAGGGATTTTTCCCTACTATTTCTTTTATTTTGAAATTGTGATAGTGGTGAAAACCACTATTTTTGTGAACTATGTTGCATGATGGGACTAGCAAGGAATACCCTTTTCACTTCAAGGTTCAAATCATGTATGGTGTTATCCCTCTTTGACGGAAGATGTTTATAAGATGTTAATTTGTTTTTAGTTCAAGAATATTTTGGAGTCAATTCCCAGAACTCAATATTTTCTTAGTGGAGTCAATTCCCAGAACTCTACATGTATAGGAGGTTGCTTAAAACACTAGGAGTGGTTGAGTGATCGAAAATACCTAGGAATTATGGACGTGTGGTTTTGTAAATGATAATTTGACTTGGTAGAATGGTGTAAAAGATGTTGTGAAGGTGCCCCTGATTAAGGCAACATGACATTATTGGACCAATTAATACCTTAAACTGAATAAATGATCCCTACAATGAAATGTGAAATGGGAATGGAATTTTTGAAATACTATTTGTGAAATGGAATGTGTGTAATTGTTTTTAAATTAAATGTGTGCAAATAAAATGCAATATTTTTTAATGAAATGTGTGTAATTGGAATTGTTTTGAAATGAAATGTATTCAAATGAAATGTAATGTTTTTGTGTATTAGCCATGTATATATATATATATATATAGAAATTACATTATGCATAGAATGCTCTTAAGTATATAACATTAAGTGGTTCGGATTCTTCCTCTCCCTCTAGACTGGCAAGCCTATAAGTACCTTTACCAACTTTTGAGTGATAATGTATGGACCCAACCAATTAGCTATGAATTTATCATAAAGATGTGGTAATGCATTGGTGTTTTATTGACTCTCTTTAAGGATAATATCTCCTACTTGGAATTCACGTAGATGAACTTTGGCATTGTAAGCACGCTTTAGATGGTCTTGATATACTCATAAATGCTCTAAAGCATTGACTCGTCTCTCATCAAGAAGTGTGAGTTGGTCAAGATGTGCTTGTCTAGCAATGTCGCCATCTATGATTCCTTGCAATAAAATTTACAAGGAGGGGATCTCAAGCTCAAGAGGCATAATTGCTTCGACTTCATAGATCAATGAAAATGGTTTTGCCCCAGTAGGGGTGCAAATGCTTTTTCTATAAGCCCATAATGCTAAGGGAATTTGTGTATGCCAACCCCTATGATTTTTGTTAACGAATTTCTTGAGAATAGCAATTAAGATCTTTTTGGTAGCCTCAGGTTGTCCATTTACTTATGGGTAATAAAGAGTCGATAAACTGTGTTGCATGTTATATTTCTCACAAAGTGCTCAAAAATTATTGTTCTTGAAATACTTGTCATTGTCTGAAATGAATTTTTGAGGGAATACCAAAATGACAAATGATGTGGTGAAGTATGAACTCCACAATTCTAGGTCTTGTCGTACTGTTTAGAGGAATTGCCTCAACCCACTTTGTGAAGTATTCAGTTGATGATGAATGTATGTTATCTCAAGGAAGGAGGCGATAGTTTTCCATTTAAATCTAGATCCCATTGTGAAAAGCGCCAAATACTTTGAATAGGCTATAAAACGTATGATGGTACATGAGTTAAATTCACATGTTCTTGACATTGCTTACAATGTTTGACATAAGAGCAACAATCTCATAAAATACACTTTATAATGGCCATTCCACTAAAATGACAACCATAACTAACATCATGAGCTTCAGCTATGGCTCTTTGTACCTCAATATTCTTGAAACATCAAAGGAGGATTCCATCATAACCACATTTATACAACACGTCCCCCAAGAGAACAAAACGAGCTACTTTTTTCTTGAAAGTGTGTTTAGCAGTTCGAGACATGTTAGATGGGAGTGTTCCAAACTTGAGAAAGGCTGCTATTTGGCTTGACCAAGACTCACATGACTCCAAATGGATAAAACAAACACCCTTTTCATCCTTAGATTCGGCATGGATAATTGCAGATTTAGAGATTTTTTAAATGATGAGGGGTTGTACCTCTCCTATGGTATCTTTGGAATTAATGATCCAAGAGAGGCAATCGTATTTGCAAATCTATTAGTTGAACATGGTAAACTATCGATTTTATACCATTCAAATTTTGAAAGCAATTCCGTTTCTACTTCATGATAAAGCTTAATGGTAGGTTCTTTACATTGGTATTCTCCGTTGATTTGCTTGACAACAAGTTGAGAATCACTACATATCCTGATATGCTTAATGCCCATCGCTATAGCTGATTGAGGACTTAATATTAAGGCTTTGTACTCTATGGTTTTGTTTGTGCATTGGAAGTCAAGTTTGAATGATAAGGGGATAGGTACCCCTTGGGGTGTATGAAACACGACTCCAGCACCTTGACCTTTCTCACACTTAGAACCATCAAATAATAGTGTGATATCGACATCTTCCTCTGGAATGACATCTTCTTCTTGTTCAATGATGGTGAATACCGAATCATCTAGGAGCTCAATAATCAAAGGATGATCACTAGGTAGTGGAGCTTTCACAAGTTGATCGACTATGACCTGATCTTTAATGGATTTTTGGCTAATGAAATCATGATCGAATTTAGTAAGAAGCATTATCCATTTAGTTGTGCGGATGTTGTTGTAAGTGTGAGATATCATATAACACAGAGGATTTTCTCTAGCTATGACATATGTTGTATGGCTAAGCATGTAATGTCAAAGTTTCTTAGTGGCAAAAACCACTACTAAGCACAATTTTTCTACATAAGCATATCTGGTTTCATAGCTTACCAATGTTCAACTAATGTAATAGATAGCTTGCTCTTGATTTTCTTCATTCTTTTGTGCAAGCATTGTCCCTAATGCAAATTTTGTTGTTGAAACATAAAGATAGAATGGGATCCCAGGATGAGGAGGAGCTAAGATTGGTGAAGAAGCTAGGTATTGCTTAATGTCATCAAAGGATTTTTGAAATTCATTTGTCCAAGAAAATGATACCCCCTTTTGTAGTAGGTGATTGAATGGCCTACATTTATCAGAAAGTTGGGCAATAAAATGATAGATTGATTGGATCTTTCCTTCTAAACTATGCAATTCTTTCAAATTGGTTGGGGGAGGCATCTCCATGATAGCCTTGACCTTATTTAGGTCCACCTCAATGCCTCTTTTAGAGATAATGAACCCTAGTGGTTTACCAGAGGTAACACCAAAGAAACATTTCTTGGGGTTCAACCTTACATTATGCTCTAGAAGTCGATCAAAAACTTTCTCCAATACACCAATGTGCTCTTGTCAAGTTTTAGATTTTACCAAGAGATCATCCACATAGTCTTTGATAATCTTATGCATATAGTCATGGAAAATGTATGTCATGGCACGTTGATAAGTGGCACCTGCATTTTTAAGGTCAAAGGGCATCACCTTGTAACAAAAGGTTTCCCAAGGTGTAGTGAATTTTTTTTTGTGTTGGTCATCAAGATTTATTCAAATTTGGTTGTATCCTAAAAATCATCCATGAGAGAAAGCATTTCATGGTCAATGCAAGTGTCGAAAAGAGTATCAGCAATGGTAGGATGTATCCTTCTAAGTTTCTGTTTGATTGGCTTAGCATTAGGATGTAAGGTGAGATTGTGGACAACCAATTTAGGGTCAAGACCAGGCATGTCTTTGTAGAACCATGCAAAAATGTCCTTCTTCCTCTTGAGAAGAGCAATTAATTTCTCTTATTCATAGTTTGATAAGTTTTTTCCAAGTTTGAAAATTTAGAGATTGTCCTTGTCTAAACTAAGGTCCACATCGATGGTATCTTCAATGGACATGTGGGAATATTCCTCAAGTTGATGGGACATTGGGATTAGATGAATGCCATCTAAAATGTCATCAAACTCTTATGACTTATCATCATCTATGTTTTCTTGGAAAACCTCAGGATTCAAAGGTGAAGGTAAAGGTGAAGGTGGAGGGGATGGAGGAATGTAGTTGGTTGAAGCCCTTAATAATTCCTTGAACAAGACAAACTCGAAGAAGGATGGAGGTGAAGGGATCTGGTCCATATCAAAAAGGCTTATGTCAATTTGAATTGGTTTTGCCAAATCATATGGATTACGGAGTGGGGTGAATAAGTCAACAATATTCATGTTGACTTAAAGGGAAAATGGTGGAGGTGAAATGGATGAGATGAATAGAACCTAAGAACCGATGCTAGGACCTTGGTAAACCTAGACAGTAGCAAGCAACACAAATAAATGCACTTAACTAAATTCTATATACATGAAATGCATAAAAAGAAAATTTTTTTGTTTGTTTTATTTTTTCTAATTTTTTTGGTAGTGGTGAAAACCACTATTTTTGTTTTTTATATATATTATATACATATGTTACAATTTTGGTTGATGAGATGGATTAATGAGATGGAGGTGGTGGTTCACCAGTAAGTTTGGCTCACTCTTGTGGAAGAAGCAAGCGAAATATCGGCTCTTGGATGGGGAACATTCTAAGATAAAACTCATCTTGTTTGGAATGGGGAATGATGGGCTCTGATTCCTCTTAAGATACATCAAAAATTTTCGATATGAGTTCAAATTCTTCATATATTTCATCATTAGAGTCATCGGGGTGGAGAGCTTCTTCTTCTAAATTTAGATTGAGCCTTTGGAAGGCTTGTTCAAGAGAAGAGATGGTGGAAAGTGGAGTGTAACCTAAGCTTGAACAGTTATGCGTTTCTTAATATGGAACATCAATAATATCATGCATTCCCTGTTCATGCAATCTTAAACCATGTCCCTGCCAATTAACTACATGAAAATAATGAGATGGAAATCCTGATATCTTTTGTATATTGGCAGGTGTTGGTTCTTTGGGTTTTTCTAGGGGATCTAGATTGGATGAATAATAAATCCCCTCATATAAAAAATTTATGATGTTGGGAGTTGAACGCATGTCATATATTGCTCCTATAGATAAGGGGGGGTCACATGGGCAACCAAAATCCTTAGTATTTGGAATGTTGAGTGGTTTGATTATGAAGTATTGGACCACATATTCACCAATACCATAATTAGTGAGGTGGACCTCGACTTGGGATGATGTGGAAGGATCATGGTTGGATAATGGCTCATGGAATGGTGGAGATGAAAACATATCACAATCCATCAACTAAACCCATAAAACATTGGTTGATGGAGATGGATTGGATTGGAAAGGTTATTGGATGGATGATGATGACATGGAAGGTAAAGTTATGGAAGGTGATGATGTTGATGATGTAGATTGAATTTGACCACATGTGCATGTAGTTAATGATGAAGATGATGTGGGCATGGAAGCTTGGTGGTGATTGGTGATACGGAGATCCTTGGGAATGGGAGCTTTTGATGAAGAAATGAGTGGAGTTGTAGATGGATTGGCGGATGGTTATAGAAAAATGTGGGTGGAAGGAAGCATGGTTTCATAAGGATTTGAGATAAAATTACAATACTTAAATGGTTCGACATCCATTGGTATGCAATGTACTTGTTCCTCATGAACATATTTTAGGCATTGTTTTAGTATGGAAGCATTTCATCTCCCTCATCCAAGGTATTCCAAGGATTACATTGTACGCCATGGATACTTCCAAGATGTGGAACATAGTGTGCAATGTTTTGACCCCAACTTCAATGGGTAAAACAACAGTGTCAACTATGGAACATAAAGCATCGTTGAATGCTTTTAGTGTGAAATATGACTTGGTGATATGAGATAGAGAAAGGTTAATATGATGAAGGTCAGACATGGTGATAATATTAATGGAGGAACCAGTGTCCATTAGAACTCTTTTGAAAGGATTATTTTCAATTAGAGCCATGATGTGCAATGGAGGATCTATTGATTCTGATGATATTGGCTTAATATTAAAGTCATTAAATGTAATGGAGGGCCCCATGCATGTTTGAATGCTCCCTAAAAATTTGTTGAAGGTATTAGCATCTTGAGATTATAATTCAATGGATTTTAGAATATCCATTAATGCCTCACAATGTGGGGGATATTGTTGGATTAGCTCATATATTGACAATTTTGTTGAAGCCACCTTTAGGCTTGTGGTTAACTAACTACTCAATGAAATGACTGGTCATGGAGGATGATTGATGGGATGAATGGGAGGATTTGGTTGGCTAGGAATATGAATTTGTGAGGGAGGATTAGGGGAAATTTGAATTGGAGGTGATGTGGCAAGTTGCGACACACTTGCCTAAGGTTGTTACCTTGCATTTTATTGGTTATTTCGTTGACCTCTAGTTACCACATGAATGGAACCTACAAAACCTTGGTATTTTTTAATATGGTTAACTTGATTGGGAGGATTTTTGGTGTTAGACCCTCCCATAGTTGGTTGCACCTCCTCATGATGAGGAAGTGGTGTTTGGAAAATACCAAGATTTTGGTTTTGTTGAGCAAGGGATTTGTCAAGCTTGATGGCCCCCAAGTCAATAAGGTCTTGAACTATGTCTTTAAATACATGGCAACTATTGATGTCATGCCCATTTTACCTGTGGTAAGGATAAAATAAATGTTATCGATAATTTTTACCATGCTTAGCAGGATAATCTAGTCTAATTTCGAGCAAGGCAAGTTTATTTGTGTCATATAACCTTTAGAATAGGGAAGCATACAACTCGAACAAGGAGCTGTATTGGCAATTCTGTTAAACAGACTGTCACCAGGGATGGTTCTCCATAGTTGGCACTATACTTTGTATTGATTGGGATACTGAGGGCACCACATGATAGGCAATTTGTTGTGGTGGTTGTTGCATTGATTATTGTTGATCCATTACTGGTTGGCTCATGACCACTTGATTGACATGATTAGGCTGATTGGTCGGAGTGGTCCGTGTTGATTTTGATTGGCCATAATTGTTAGAGTAATATTCCATTACTTGGGATAATTACCATTTACTCCACTAGGTAAAATAAGCTAGTGTATTGCATTACACTACTTAGGATTTATTTCTACATTTACTGTTTTACTTTCTACCATATAGATATTTATTGTCCTAAATATCTAATGGTAACTAGCCTAAATATCCTAGGGTAGTCAATCCTAAACCTAACTCTCTACCTAGCCTAACGCGTTTGTTAGCTTGGTTAGTGGGGAATTAGTTAGGTTTACTATTCATTGTATTATATAAACATTAGTCTTAAACCTAATGTTAAGTTAGTTAATTTGATTATTATTATTTCATTTGACTTACCTTGCATCATTGGTATCAGAGCTGGGTGGCCTAATACGAGCTTCGCTCGTTCCACCCGACCTGGACCTGGCATGGTCTTCGAGGGCCCTGTTGGCCCTCAGGACCTGCACAAATCTCGAGGTGGATCCCTGGCAGCAGGGCCCATAGGCCCATATCATCGAGCTACGACGGGAGAGGGCCCATAGGCCTATGTCATCGGGCGGCCACGGGAGAGGGCCAATAGACCCCGATAGTTCTGACAGTGCTCTGTTGTCTGACCTATCGGGCCTGATAGGAGGCCAGAGCCCACAACACAGGGCCTGAATCCTGAGAGTAGGAGGCCCTTCAGTTATCGACAGCCCCTAGTGCTACCCCTATAGGGTCCAGCACACAGTCGAGAGGGCAAGCACGCCCTCCCAAGCAGAGACTAGACCCAAACTCGAGGGCAGGATCGCCCTCGGGTCTGACAACGATTGATAGGGAAATCCCTGTCAGATCTCCATGATCGAGATCTGAGAGGGCAGGCGCACCCTCCGATCCTCGGTAACCGACGACCAGATCTAGCGATCGGGATCTAAGAGGGCAGGCGCGCCCTACCTGGCGATCGACGACACAGACCCTACAACTGCAGACCATCTCGACCATAAATCTTGAGAACAACCGTAGCTGGGACCCACGCGTGCTCAAGCATAGATCCCAAGGCATTGACTCGAACCTGCCACTAAATAGGACACATGGCAGGCTGACGTGACCTCGGGCATAGATCTCAAGGTGTTGATGTGGCACAGCCACTAGACTCGAACTAGATCGAACACGTGGCGAACAGCCACTGACCCTGGCATGCACCCTAAGGTGCTAACTAGACTGGACCAGACACGACACGTGGCAAAGAGCCACTGTACTTGACCTGGACCAGACACGACACGTGGCAAACAACCACTGGATGAGGATGGATGCGGTGGACCAGACATGACACATGGCAGACAACCATTGGACGAGGACGAACGCAACGAACGGCCACTAGACGAGGACGAACGTGACACATGGCGGACAAGCCACGTGTCACCGGACCTAACACGAGGGTGACACGTGGCAGACTAGCCACGTGCCCCCTGACCAACTTGTCGCGACGTGGTGGCAAACAAAAGGTCGAAGAAGGACTCCGATTTCCCGCAGGCAATCGAGTCCTTATATGGGCTAAGTCATTTTTAAACGACTTACATGCACCTTCACGGCGCATGTGGGACTAAAGTCCCAATTTTTTTTTTTAAAAGCTTTAGAGCGCATCGCGCGCTCCAAGCCCTAGGGAGGGGAGGCTTCAAGATGAAGTCTCCTCCCCCATATCTCCGTCGGGCTAGCTAGCCCGACTGGAGGTTTAGCCCTCGCCAAGGCGCGGCCCGATAGGGAGGTCGGGAGTTCGACTCCCGTCGAGGCCGAAAATTTTTTTTTAACGCGGGCGGAGGAATGGACCAAGTAAAAAAGGTAAAAAAATATATATATATTTTTTTTTGTAATTTTTTTTATTTTTAATCATTTTTTTTAATAATTTAATATCTTTTGTCTAAAAATCAATTTTTTTTTAAATTACATTGATTTTTTACAAAATTAAATTTTATTATTAATTAAATAATGATTAGATTTATTAAAATTTTGCATTAAAATAGAGAATTAAGGATTTTTTTTTTGCAAACAAATCAAGAAGAGCTTTTGTTTTCTCCACGAGGGGATATAAGACATAGAAGAGCATTTTTTTTGCAAATAAGAAAACCCTAAACTCTTCTCAACCTTGTTAATTTAGCATACAATAAAGGTTCAAACATGAATTCTTTTTTGCCAAATTGTAACACAAGGAGACCCATTTTTTTTGTAAAATTCAAAGGCAAAGTGTGCATTTGTTTTCTCCAAAGGGGGATATAAGACATAAAATTGCACATTCTTTTTTGCAAAAATTTGAGAAGTAATTGTAACCTTTGGTCCATCAAAAACTAAGTCGTGTGTCGACTAGTTCTGGAAGCCTTCCAAATGCGGGTCGTGTGTCGACTTGTCTTGGAAGGAGTGCTCAAAATTGTTAATTTTGCAAAATTCAGGGGAGAAGACAACATTGTACTTCTTTTGCAAAATTGGAAAACAAAGTAGGAGACATAAAAATATCATTTTTTGCACAACACAAAACACACATTTTGTTGCAAAAATTAAAAAGGTGCATTTTCGATTTTACTCGACACCTTTATTGGCAAATTAGGTGCATTTTCGGTAGCATCCGACACCTAGGTGATAAGAATTTTGTGGGCATTCTTGTTTGATTATTGCATTATTTCTTTTGCAATTATAAGTCATAGAATCAAGAACACACTAAACCCCAAAATTTCACAAATTTGTGTAAATCCTTGCACAGATTTAAAGCCAAAATTACTTGATATTCTCTCCTAAATCAACAAAACCCCTAATTCACTCTTATTTGTTTGGCTTAATTTCCTCAAACTTTTCATCCTTCTTGAAGGGAGTTAAGGCAGGTGCCATTAAATATCTGTTTGAGTGAATTATATTTTGGTACTCTTTTAGGGTAATCAAAAGAAAGAACAAGTTTTTTTGAAAATAAGGAACCTTAAAAGTTGCAATCCTTTGCACTAAGGGGGGATAATTCCTTTCTTCCTTCAAACATAGATTTTGATAAGAGGGAAATAAAACTTGTAAAGGCAATCAGAAAAGTCCAAGTCATCAACATTAAACCTTTTCTTTTAGACTTCATAATAGCAATCATGCTTGAAGTACTTACAATAAGAAAGGACAAATTGGTGAACTTTTTTGATCAAATTGCCTAGAAAGCATAGTTTTGCACAAATTGTAAAAATGAAAACCAAGACACCATTCAGTGTTGGTTTCAAAACAAGCAAAACTAAAATGGCAAAGGCACATCACAGAAGCCATCTTTCTAGTGAAGTGTCTCATACTGATTCTGTTTCTGGTTCAAAGATAGCACAAGGAGTGCTAAATTGCTAAAACAGTTTTGTAGAGGGAAAACACATGTGTCCCTTGGGCAAAAACACCATATTCTCTCTCTCCTCTTTTAGGCTTCATAAATAGCATAAGTTTTTTGTTTGAAGACCTTGCAATAAGGGGTGCTTGTACCTCTTTTAGGCTTCATAAATAGCAAATTCTAGGTGTTTGAAGTACTTGTAACAAGAGGAGCGACTTTTTGTGATGTAAAATTGTCTAGGAGGCAATATTTGTAAAATCCTTCACAACACTCTTGAGTTGCACACTTTTTGCAATTGAGGGGGGATATCCATTTCTTTTCTTCACTGATTTTTGTAAATAGGGAAGATGACTTATAAGGGTGCATTTTCGGCTTTGACCAACACCTTAGTCACACTTCCTTCAAAAATTAATTACACTATGTTTTGCAACAAGAAGGGGGGAACTTATAAGGGTGCATTTTCGACAATGACCAACACCTTAGCTACCTTATCTTTTGCAAATTCATATTGTAAATGAATGAACCTTGTATGAAGTGATCTATTCTACTACACCTAGCGATTGCAGCGATTGGTTACCCATGCAAATCGGTTGGATGATGTGATTACCATAAGGACATTCGTTGGCGTGAAGACATAGTGAGGAATGACCCACTTTTTGCTTAGGAGCAGCCAGAGCACTATGACAGAGCAAAGAACCAGCAGATCAACATCTTCTTCACTGTATTGGGGCAGTTATATACTTCACCCAAATATTGTTGTATAGAGGGATATGTATGTATTACCCAAATAATGTAATAAGGGGGGATGTTAGAGTAATATTCCATTACTTGGGATAATTACCATTTACTCCACTAGGTAAAATAAGCTAGTGTATTGCATTACACTACTTAGGATTTATTTCTACATTTACTGTTTTACTTTCTACCATATAGATATTTACTGTCCTAAATATCTAATGGTAACTAGCCTAAATATCCTAGGGTAGTCAATCCTAAACCTAACTCTCTACCTAGCCTAACGCGTTTGTTAGCTTGGTTAGTGGGGAATTAGTTAGGTTTACTATTCATTGTATTATATAAACATTAGTCTTAAACCTAATGTTTAGTTAGTTAATTTGATTATTATTATTTCATTTGACTTACCTTGCATCAATAATAATTGCTTTTGTATTGGCCCTTGTTTTACCATTCCTTTTTTCTAGGCTTAAGTATGACCTCTTGGATTTTTATCACTTCAATGACACTAGTCTGTGCTAGAGCTTCTTCAAATGAGTGACTTATCTGTAATTGAAGCATCCAAGAGATGGATTTTAAACAAATCTTGGTAAATAACTTGATAAGTTCTTCCATTGGTAGGGTGAATGGCAATTTGGTAATGACAACCCTCCAACAGTTGCTAAAATCATAGATTGACTCATCATCATGTTGTCTTAAATAATACACATCATATAATGAGACTTTCTTTCTAAAATTAAGGACAAAGCGCTCAAATAATTAGTCAACCAAATTTTTGAAAGTATAAATACTATGAATAGGAAATTGGTTGTACCACTCTATGGCATCTACACCTAATGTCCAAGGAAATTTTCTAAGCATGAGAGCATTATCATTTTGGATTCTAAAGCATGAGTACAAATGTGCTTACATGCTCTTTCGGGTCCTCAGTCCCCTTGAATTTATCAAACTTTGATACCGTGAAATTTTTTGGATATGACAATGATGGTATCGAAGGGTGAATGGGTTTGTTAATCATTTGATGTAGGGTTGGCTTCTAGTTTGTTAAAATAGGAGTATGTTGTATCAACTGATCTATTTGTTGCTGCATGGCTTTGATTTTAGGGTCTTCCCCAGGGATGTGGAAGCCTTGAATAACCTGATGATTTTGAAGTGTGGTAGAAAAATGTTGCGAGGTAACTATATGATGATGGAATTAGGTGAGGTTGATGGGAATTGATGAAGAGAAGATTGATGATGAAGAGATGGAGAATGTTGGAATGGGGATAATTCATGGGGACTATGGTTGGATCGGCCTGTGGGAATGGAATTGGTATGGTTTATGGTAATGGAATGGGTATTGGTATGGCTTGGTGGAGGAGTAGGGATGGAAACCACAAAATATTGTGGTGTCCATGATGGACTTTGGTTAATAAGGATGGGCTAATTAGAAATTAGTAGAGGCTTAGGATTCACTTGCACTTGATGTTGGGTGTCTTGATGTTGCTTAAGAAAATTGTACAAATGTTCCCATGCTTCATGAATTTTTCTATCAAAAGTGGAAGGTACAAACATAGATGGCATGGAATATGTGGCTAAGGGATAAGTTGCACTTGTCATGGCAACTTTGGGGGTGGAAACTTGTGAAGTAGCATTTACATGTGCTTCATCCAAGGGGTTGATATAGGTGGATGTGTACGAAGATGGGATAGAAGTGTTAGGAGCACTTGGGTATTGGGGAATGGATGCATCAGAGGAAGGTGCAACAGTTGCCTCAAAAAAGAGGGTTAGTGTACACCTGGGTGAAGTTGGATGGCTGGGAATGAGCAAGTTCCCACTGTAAAGTAGGATCTTGAGCTCTAAGACATAATTAGCCAATTTGCATAGAGCCTCTACTTTGGCCATGTCTATGTGGGTGATAATGTGGTCAATTAATGATGAAGATGATTCGATTTGAGGAATAAAAGTGTTGTTATACCTGTACGAGACATCAGTAGTCTATATAGTGTGTGATGGACCCATAGACAAATCTTTCTGTCACACTTGGGGAATCTACCATAAAAGTGGTGGGGAAGGTGGATGAATATTCCATGGAATTATTTTGATTTAATGCTTTCTGTTGATTTCTTGTTAATACTATAAGCAACTAAACCAAATACAAATTATGCAATAAAATAAAATGTAGAATTAAAACTTCACAAAAATAAAATTAAGAAAAATCAATGCTAATTTTGTTCAACAGATGTGTCTTACCTCATTCATTGATTATCTCATTTTAGTGTGAATTCATTTTTTAGATTTTGATTTCATGTGTTTCAATGTGCTAATCTGAATTAGAAATGGGTGAATACTATGGCTAGGCTAGGGCAACGAGATTCTTGTTGATGATGAAATCCAACAAGTTTACTCAAGGGTAATATAAGGTGTTTAGGGGTTGATATTGGTGGATGGAGATGAAAGCCACCGTCACCAAATCTCAAGCAATGGCTGGTGATGAAATCCAGTCATTATTGTTTAACATGAAACATGAAGTGTGTGTGAGATTTCTTTTAAGGTTCTATTTTTTATGGTGCACATACAATACTATAAATAATTGATTTCACTAGTCTAAATCAAAAGCCAACATTAAGAGTATCAACTTATCCAAAAGATGTGAAGTACACCGCTTAAATCCCTCTTTGATCAATGGGGGGTTTGTCCACTCCTCCGCTTGGAATCAACCAATGTGAGGATACTTTTGACACACTGATGATGTTCCTACTTAGATCATCAAAAGGAGGAATTTCTAACCCTACAATGCAGTCTAATTTATGTAATTTTAATAATTCACATGCAACCAAAATGCAGGATTTTTCAATTGCAATACACCAAAAAACTAGAAAATTTAAATAGAAAATGGAAATGTGTTAATGAATACAATGACTAATCTAATGCCTAGAATGCAAACTAGAATTATTGTTTTTACTAGATTTATTAGTGATGTTATTTTTAATCCAAAAATCTAAAAAAAACGTAAAATGCCATAATACGTAAAAACAGAGAGGTTAGGGTTTGACAGTAAACTTACAAAGAAGCCTATGTTTTTATTTTAACTCTCTATAAAACACCTCTAGGAACTTTCAAAACACCCTTGGATATTTTTGGATGTCCCTCGAGTGTTGCAAGGCATTCGCGCACCTTCTGCAACTCTAAGTGAATATTCAGAAACCCTAATACAATGAAAATCGCACGATCTATACTTCTGAAAACCCTATAAGATAAGACAAAAAGCAAGTTAATCAACAAATTAAATTAAAATGATAAACCCTTAGGGGTTCCCACCGTGATCGTCATTTGTAGATACAAAAACAAAACACCAAGATATAACAGATAAATGAAACCAAGAGATAATATTGCACAAAAGATATGATTTTGTTAATATGGGGGGAGCCTCAAATCTCCAATGTTACAATAAAGAATTTTATTTCTTTTGATACAAAATATTACAATACTAGGGCTCTCTAAAACCCTAGTGAACAGTGTTGATGGTGTCTTAAAAATTGCTTTTGATCCCAACAAGGGTGAGTGAGTTTCATGCTATCCAATACTGGGCCACTCTAGCTTAAGCAACTGCATAATGTAAATATAGTATCTCTAAATTTGCACACAAAAGATAGCAAACATGTCAGTAGGAATTGTGAGGGCTCCACAGTGTGAGACCCTCAAGAATTAATACAAACCCTAGCTATGTAATATAAAGAGAACAAAATATGAAAATACATGAAATACTAGGGCTCTCTAAAACCCTAGTGAACAGTGTTGGTGGTGTCTTAAAACTTGCTTTTGATCCCAACAAGGGTGAGTGGGCTTCATGCTATCCAATACTGGGCCACTCTAGCTTAAGCAACTGTACAATGTAAATATTTTATCTCTAAATCTGCACACAAAAGATAGCAAACATGTCAGTAGCAACTATGAGGGCTCCACAGCGTGAGACCCTCAAGAATTAATACAAACCCTAGCTATGTAATATAAAGAAAGTGAGCAGAATATGAAAATACATGAAATAAAATAAATCAATGCTAGATTTACCTTGTTCACTTGTTGTTATCTAGTCTATAGTAGTTGTTGCAATAAAATGGTGGGAATATGCCCTAACAACACCCAAGGGTTAGTAGAGCTACAAAACTCTAGTCTAAAATGTTCACGGATGCTCGACGATAGCAGAAGATGCCCGTGGGTGCTCGAGGATGGTGGAAAGTACCCGAAGGTGCTCGAGAATGGAGGAAAATGCTCGAAGATTCTCAAGAGTAGCAGAAAGGTGTTTTAGAATTGAGGTGAGGTCTACAAAAGCATATTTTCTTCGGGTGAGGGCTACGATGACATATGCAGCGACAGATGCGAAGGTGAGAGTGATGATGGCATAAGACTTAGGAATTATCAAATTTCTTAGAATTCAGGAAACTCAGGCAACTTAGGATGAAAAAACTTAGGGGTTGAGCCATCAAAATGGCTCCTACTTATAATCTCACCTAGGGCACATTAGGGTTTCGATGACACAATTTGTGCGGTCAAGATTAAAATGTGACGGAGGGTAGAGATTAAATCTGGGTATGTGGCATGGATCAAGTCGAATGAATGGATGGGATTAGGCTAAGATGGATGGTTGGGATTAATTTACACACATATATATATACATTTATTAAATATATAATATAATATTAAATATTAATATTTTAATATATATTAAACAAATATACCTAAATATATGTAAATAAATGGGTAAAAATGGTGGGAAGACCTAGATGGACGACAAGTGGCTAGATTTTGGTGTCTACACAACTGTTTTTCTTCTTCTTACAGAAAGAGATAAATTAAGTTTATATCCACATGTAATCAACTTAACAATTTAACAATATTATAATTCTAACAACAAATTAACAAATGTCAGGTCACGTATACAATGCCATCGTGTCAAACAATCCTACTGACTGTATAGCCCATGCGGTATTGCTATGTTGTGATCAGACGTGGAACTCTAATGCATCAAATAGTTTACTCGATCAATGCCCTTTTAGTAGGTGTTTTGTGTAACATATTTTCGTAAGGCACTTCCACGCGGCTTCTCAATGCACTTCCACATAGCTAATCCATTTGTTATTCGGTCAGTGTTATGTTGTAACATCTCCTATAAAAAACCTGTGTTCTGTTGCAACATCTCCTATAAACCATATGCAATATTTACCTACCAAAAACATACAGAAATCTTGCATGATTTGCATAAAATACAAGCATATATCACTTAATATTTTATAAATCAGATTCACTCATAAGTCATGCAAATAAGATATAATGATCATCAAAACATATCCATTTTCATGCATTTGCAAATAAAAGATAGATTAAGACTTGCATGAAATATACATGATTTGACATTCATCAGTTATCTATAATTTATCTTTATCCTTTTATCCTTCATTTTCCTAAGTCATTAAGGGTCTCATATACTTGTCAACAATCATTCTAAGACTAGATTGTTAACAAGGTTTGTCTTAGACTCTACCCTATCCATTGGGTTGCAAGGTGAGAAGTAAGAAAACTCCTAATTATCCTAGAATAAATTGGATCTTGGACATTGCCTTGCTACCATCATATTTCCAAGTTGGCATTTCATTTTATCAAATTTGTGGAAGAACCTACTAATTTTAGAAATATCTTCAACCAAATTTTAGAGGAAAGGGATATAAAGAAGTGGGAATTTGAGTTTCTTTTACAATATTTTCACCCAAGTTAGATGGGATTTGTTTTTTTGTGAGGGAGGGAATTTATAGAAACAAACAACTATCTCTCTAAGAAAAAGATAGTGATATTCATTGCTTGAAGAAAATAACTACCAACCCTTATGATTTCGATGATCCATCTTAGCATTTTCCAACACCTATGTAAACATAGTAAGTTGGATAGCATCAATGGTGCTTATGGAGAGATTTTCCCAAGGGGACTTCTCTAATTTAAAGTCTTATGAAAACATTTTGGGAGATGATATGTTTTTGCACCAAAATAATTAAAACCTTGAATGTTTGTCATGATCTAAAAAGTTAAGAAAAGCCTTTTTTTTTATCATTTTCTTATTATCTATCTTTTGATTTCAACCATTTTAGAATTGGTACCTACCTTCACTTCTAAAGTGGTGGAAGTATGTGTGGATATAGACATTTCTACAACTATGTTAGCTTCTCTACCTTTTACCTTATTTCATGATAGAATTTGAAGGTGATATTTAGTTTAAATAACTGACTTTATGCAACCGAACAACACAAAATCACTTAGTAATGATGGTTCCTTTTGTTGTTGTCCTCAAACCAATTAAAGGCCATCATTTCTAGCATCCAAATATTGGGGTATAATTTTTATTCTATTTGTACTTCCCAATATTATAGTAAAGTGGTTTGTTTTTAGGATCATGGTTCCTTTGTTACTCAATGCAACCTTCTTATCTAGAACCATTTAAGCAATCTCGAAAATCATGGGTAAATCGCTCACTATTTATTGAAGAATTTATTTCTAGGCTTCCATCCCTGATGAGGGATACTTCTTCATAAAAGGGGTCCCATAAGGTTTCTTTGCATACTACAAGCTTATCTTTCTCCAAGACAAAATTGTATTTATGATACTTCAACTTAACTTCTTCTTTTATTTTGTCTTCATCTTCCTATGGAGATGGACTCGACATTGTGTCTTCCTTCTGATATTCTATAAATTATTGAGTCTTTGAGGGATTCTAATTCTATGATTATGGCCACTGTTGCTTTGCAACATTGTTCTAAATTATCAAATTCTTGATCACCTCCACCATTAATTTATTGTGAAATTATTTTT
This sequence comes from Wollemia nobilis, assembly GCA_028583015.1. NCBI lineage: Eukaryota > Viridiplantae > Streptophyta > Pinopsida > Araucariales > Araucariaceae > Wollemia > Wollemia nobilis. Next base: position 255,958 of record JAQPPZ010016709.1, read on the forward strand.
AGACTCATTACTTGTGTCATATGGAGTAGAGAGAGTTGGAATTTATGACTAAAAGGTTATAGTAGATGACAAGTTTTGGCCAAGAAGATTAATAATGCATGAAAATATAAGGATGAGCATACGTGTTTAGTTAGGGATGAGAAATAGGTGAAATGTTTCAATGTGGAGCTAAATATAGGCATATTATGGGAAATTTGGATTGCATAGGCCATTGGTGGAGTAGGAGGTATCATTCGTACTTGAATGCAAACCTACTTTGCCCTAGCTATTTTTGTAATGTTGCAATTAGTGTATGATTATTGACATTATAAACCACTAAAGCTAAGTAAGACTATAAACCTTTGATGTAATATGGTAATGCCTATTCTCCACTTGGTCTTATGTTTTGTGGGATTAAGTTAATGGTCCTCAAGAATATAGTATTGAAATTATGTATATCTTCCTAAGGATGTCTTTGGATTGCACTTAATTGAAACAAAACTAAGTAACCATTTTCCATGTTACCAAATCTACACATAAATGGTTCCACTATTGATGCCCAACTAGTAACTGAATTATCTAGTAATATCCTATACCACAAGGCAACTTTATCACAAAGAGAGTAGATTAGCAAGCATACCATTATGTCCTCTTCTTGGATGTAATGAATTAACTTGAGCATAAACGGTTCATTGAGGTGGTCCAATATCATCTTATCCTTATTCCCATTGAAGGTGAATAGTGCTTTCATAGTCATTGAGGGAATGGAAGAATAGTCCACCAAATTTAGTGGTTCTTTGTAGGTCCAATCAGGGAACTGGTTTTGAGCCTCAAGGATGCAACTATATTGTTTTGTTCAGGATATTGGGTATACTATTTTTGAGGAGGGGGTACATTGCATAACCATGAGGTAGATATGAAGGATATGGAGTATAATACGGTAGAGGGTATTGAGGTGTGAAATTTTGATAAATCCTTTGTTAATTTGAAGGTAATTAAATATTATATTGCAAGTTTTATATAGATTGCTACTAACCTTGGCAAATTTATAGGTGTTGAGGTAAATGAGGATATGACATGGTTTGTATTATTTGAGGATTCCCCCATGGTTGAACCACCATAACACTAGTCGAAGCCCAAAAATATCAAAATTTGATTATTTTTTTAAGCAAATCGATCACTTGATTTTGCTAAAGTTTGTCATACAAAGCATCATTCTTTAGTGTATGTACTTGTGAAGACAAAATTTTGAGATTAGAAATTATGAAAAATTCCTTAAAAATTCAAAATTTTGTCTATTTGAGCAATTCGCTCACAATTGTAGACAATTCACTTCCAAAATGTAGCTTTACAGTAATTTGTCAATTTGAGCATTTTGCTTGTAAATAAAAAAATTGCTAGCATTTCAAGTGACTTGTTCATTGTGTAGAGTCTTTTAGCAAACTAGAAAACTAAGTGATTTGCTTACTTTATCAAATGATTCACATGTTTGGTTGGACTTATAAAATTATTTTAAGGGGGGAAAGTTGTCTTAGTAGATTGCTTTGAGAAAATCACTTGTTGAATTCATGTTGGTCGGATTCTACCCTTTATTAAGTGAATCACTTACTATCTTAGTCTTGTGCAAAACTAACTCAAAATTTACTTTAAGTGCTTTCACCCATGGTAGAGGCATTTATGGGGTCATATTCGAGTTTGTTTATGTTTCTTAGATGCTACTGAACTTGCTTTTGCTAAAAATCAGTTTTCTAGAGTTTGAGTCAAAGTCACAGGTACTTGCAAAATCTAATCATAAAAAAAGGGATAAAATTTTAAGCAAAATTGGGTTTAGATCTTAAAAATTAGGTAAATCGCTCTAATTTCAACCTGTTGAAGGTGCAAGAAAAAATGAGTGTTTCACTTGCTAAGTCAAGCAAATCACTCACTTTTTGTAAAATCTTTAACTCGCTCAAATTCAAGTAAATTGCTTGCTTTCAAGAGCAAATCACTTACATAGTCATACTTGGTGATTTTTTTTTTTTTTTGAGCCAATTGCTCCATTCATGATAGATGCATTTTTGGGCACAAAAAATGAGAAAATTGCATATAATTGGTATTTTTTCCATTGGGTATACTAGAAACTATGTTGATCTAAGATATTGGATTGACTTCTAATTTAAGTGTTGTTCTCCCAAATCTCAGTTTAAACTAGGCTGAATGAGTTTTCCATAGGTTTTTATTGACCTCCAAATTAAGGTCAACTCTCTACATGTCTTGTTTGTATCTCTAATCTAAACTAACAAATTTGAAAGGAAAGGAAATGGAGACACAAAAGCAAATGCAAAAATTAAATATGTAAAACAAATACATGAAATTTAGAGTGTGAGAGATTAAATAAAATACTAGTGTTACATTATATCAAGGATAACATGTGATTGAGGAGAAAATGGAGAGAATAACGAATATGGAGCTCTGCTAGAGTTTGATGAGGAAAGTTGCTTTGCTGGAATTTTTTTGAGACCTATCTAGTGGGCTCTGCGGGGATGGCAGCAGTTTCTGGAGGAGGTATGAACAACTGGAGGAATGTAGTGATGGCATCGAGTCCGTCATAGAGCGTGCATGCTAGGGCTGGTATTTCTTTTTAAAATGATTGGAAGGAACAGGATTTCCCATTGCATGCCAGGAATCGCTTGTTAAAGAACAATGGATGTTTGGAACGATGTGAAGCCAGGTCGGTTCTAGTGGTTCAACCAGACTCGATGGCAGAATATGTGGAGTATTTAACCAAACATGTGCTTATTGGTAAATTTATGGGCATCCGAATTTATCTTCCCTTTGTGGAGGCTTGGGTTAGGAAGACTTGGAACCCTGAAGGTGATGTGGAGGTGATGCTGAGTGCAAACAACTATTTTATGGTGGTTTTTTCTTGTCTTACGGATCGTAACAAAGCATTTGAAGGAGGTCCCAATTTTTGTAACCAAGTGGGACTCTTTCTTAAACCCTGGCATGTGGGTTTCAACCCATCAGAGGAGCGGCCGTCACAGGTTTCGGTGTGGGTTCGGCTTTCGTGGCTCCCATTGGAATTTTGGAGAAATGACATCTTGCATATGATTGCCCTTCTACTTGGGAAGCCGGTTGGGCCGTCACGACAAACGCTAGATAAAAAGGTAATCTCTGTTGCCCGTATCTGTGTTGAAATTGATTTAAACAATCCTATTCCAGATTCTATTGAAATACAATTCGGATCAACCAAATGGGTTCAAAAACTTGACTATGAAGCTCTCCCATTTCGTTGCCAGATTTGCCATGAATATGGCCACTTACAAAGAAAATGCCCTAAGTTTGTCCTGCTTGTGGCTTCAAATCCTGGGCCCTCTCGAGCTGTACAAAATATGGATAAAGGAAAAGCCCCGATAAAGAAGGGGGATCAGGATAAGGAAGGCTTTGTTACAATAAAACCTCGAAACAAAGGAAGAAAGGCAAAAAGAGACATTAAGGATAAGCAGCCAGATGCTCAGCTCAACCATTTTGAAATTCTAGATAATCTTGATCAGTGCGTGGAGATACCTGAAACATCACTACCTGTTGTAGATATAACAGGACCAAATCAGTTGTCTCTTCATGAGGTGGAACCAAGGGAACCAGATATAGGGGGTTTAAATGAAGAACAGAGGGCTTTGGTTCCGAGTATAGGTGATATGGTTGGCCCTAGCCCTGGAAGTGAAGTTATCTTAGAAAATGGCATAGATTTAGACATGCCCTCTCCCACCCAGGCACTAATGCAGTCATCCATGGACTGTAAAACTCCTACGGTGCTGAGATTGTAGCATAAAATAATTAAAAAAACTGCTTCAGATAAGAATATGAAGGTGGGTCGGAAGAAAGACCAGGATAAAATTAAGTTAATGGGAGAGACTTTGGTAGAGTCAGGTTTGGTGAGAACATTGGACTCCCATTTTTATAACCCCCAAAAATTATTGTACTTTCATGGAATGTAAGGGGTTTTAACAGCATCCCCAAACAAAAAGTTGTTTGTGATTTGATTCGTGTTCATTCTTCGGATGTGGTTTTTATTTAGGAGACTAAATTAGCTATTGATAGTTTGTTCAATATTGCTCCCAAGTTGTGGAGAAAGGGGCAATGTCAGTGTATTGGTGCATGCAGATATGCTGGTGGCCTTGCTTGTTTATGGGATCCAGTTAAGATCTCTCCTCTTACCTAGATTTCCAACAGGTGGTCTATTTCGATGATCGGGCATGATAATGAATCTGGTGAGACCATCCTACTTACAAACGTGTATGCTCCTATTGATTACAATGGTAAAGTGAATTTATGGGAGCACATTGGCTTTGTGAGAAGTCCGGCTCCCCTGTACCCATGGATTTTGGTTGGAGACTTCAATTCTATCACTTGTCTGGAGGAAAAACGTGGGGGGATTGATCGTCTTGAGCCTTTTTCTTCTGTCTTTAATGCTCATATTCGGGCCTTGAACTTGGTTTACATCAAGCCGGATAATGGGATATTTACCTGGCATAATAGAATATGTGGGGAATATTCCATTTCAGAGAGACTAGATAGGTTTCTGATCTCTAGTTTTTGGATTGGCAATAATAGAAGCACTAGTTCTATGATTCTGGAGGGTAGAGGATCTGATCATTGGCCTATCAAACTCTCTGCTCTGGAGTTAGGGCTAAAAAAGAATCCCTCATTTAAGTTTCAACTTATGTGGCTGTGAGATCCTAAGCTTCATGATTTCATGCGAGGCTGGTGGACTAATGGCAAACCTCCTCATGGCACTCGCTATGTATTCCTTTATGAAGCGACTTCAATTTGTTAAGCATAAATTGAAGAGATGGAATAGACTAAATTTTGGGAACCTTTCCTTGGCTAAGTCGGCAACTCTTAGGAGGGTGGAAGAAGCCTCAAGGAAGATTAGAGATCAGGGACTCACAGAGGAGCTTCTTGTTGAGGAATCTGAAGCTGTAAAAGACCTTGTTGAATGGGAACTGAGGGAAGAAATTTTTTGGAAACAAAAAGCTCGAGTAGATTGGCTTCAGGAAGGGGATAGGAACACAACCTTCTTTTATAACTCAGTTAAGGCTCGTCGTAATGGTAACCTAATTACCTCTCTCGTTAATTCTCAGGGTGCCCTGCTTTCTTCTTTCAAGGATATTTCAGAAGAGACTAAGAGGTATTTTTCCTCTCTCTTCAAGGAGGATGCCCTCTCAGATGATGAGGAAGAAAAAATTATTCTAAAATGTATTCCCTCGATTGTTTCTAGAGAGATGAATGAGCACTTGATGGATCCAATTTCCCTTGAGGAGATGCAAAGTGTTGTATTCAAGATGAAAAATGGGAAAGCCCCGGGTCCAGATGGATTCCCGATTGAGTTTTATCAAGAGTTTTGGGAGTTAATCAAATTTGACCTTTTGGAAGTGGTTCGTGAGTCCCAAAAGAACAAACAGATGCTAAGGGCCCTAAATGCTACCTTTGTGGTGCTTATTCCCAAGAAAGAGGGAGTGAATTCCTTGGATATGTTTAGGCCTATTGCTCTCTGTAATGTTGTATATAAGATCATCACAAAAATTATTGCTGAGAGGCTGAAGATATGGTTGAGGAAAATCATCTCTGAGGAGCAAGGTGGGTTTGTTGTTGGCCGACAAATCATGGATGGGGTTGTTATTGCTACAGAAGCTATTCACTCAATGGAAACTTCTAAGAAGAAAACTATGTTCATTAAGTTGGACATGGCAAAAGCCTATGACAGAGTTAGATGGTCCTTTCTTCAAAAAGTTCTTGCTGCTTTTGGATTTGAGGAGGAATGGATTAGATGGGTGATGAGCTGTATTTCTTCTTCCTCATTCTCTATTCTTGTTAATAATGAGACTACGGAGCTGTTTGAAGCCTCAAGGGGATTGAGGCAAGGAGATCCTCTATCTCCTTATTTGTTTATCATTATGGCAGAAGGGTTGGGTAGATTACTCAAGTCTCAGGTCAGGCATGGTCTCATTCAAGGGTGGAAGTGGGATAACAGTTTGCCACCTCTTTCCCACCTTCAATTTGTTGATGATACTGCTTTGTTGGGAGTTGCCACTATCAAGGAAGCTGGAAACATTAGATAGTCTCTTGAAATATATCTTGGTGCTTCTGGACAGGTGATTAATGAGGACAAGTCCTTTATTTTCTTCTTCAATACCCCACCTCTTATTCAAGCTAGGATTGTTGGCATTCTAAGATTCCAGGTTGGGACTCCCCCCTTCATTTATCTTGGGATCCCGATTTCATCTCATCCTCTGCCTAGATCTTCTTGGCAGTCTATACTTGATAAGTTTAGAAAGAAGGTAAATCACTGGACTGTCAAATGGCTATCCTCTGCAGGTAGAGTACTACTTTTAAAATTTGTTATTCAAGCTTTACCCATCTACAGATGTTTTGTGCAAACAGCTCCTTCTCGTTTCATCAAGGACATGGATGCTCTATCAAGACAGTTTTTGTGGTCTGGCAAACTTGATCAATCTAAATGGAGTTTGGTTAGATGGGTTTCCATTTGTAGGCCGATTCAAGAGGGAGGCCTTGGGTTGCGACAGGCAACTCTTTCTGGGTAGGCTTTGGCTGCGAAACTTTATTGGAGATGGTGTACCTCTCAAGATCATATTTGGGCTAAAATATTATCTTATAAATACTTGAGAGGTATTTCTAAGGTAGATATCCCTAGAGCCAGTTTGGTTGGGAAAGGTTCTGTTATCTGGGACACTCTGAAAAGAGGAGCTAATCTAATTAAGCGGGTTTGTTCTGGATTTGCAATCGGGGATCGGATGTTCTTTTCGGGAGGATTCTTGGGATGGCCACCCTCCTATCTTGACTCAATATCCCGGGTTACATTCCCTAAGCATTTGTTTCTTGGAAGCGAGACGGTCTCATGTGGAGGACTTTAAAAAATCTAGTATTTTGGAAATATGGAGATGTACAAATGGAAAGATCCGCAGGAATGGCCCCAAGGGGGATTGGTCGAGGATAGAGAGGTGCTTGCTCTTATTCTTGTAGGGAGGTATTGTTCTTCATTGAGGGATAAAGACATTCTGGCTTGGAACCCTAATCCCAAGGGAACCTACTCTGTAGCCTATGGTTATCAAGTTCTTGATAAGCAAAAGTTTGGGAGTCTCCTTGTCACATGGTGGAAAAAGGTGTGGAATAGATTTGCTTGGCTGAAATGTAACTTTTTCTCTGGCTGGTAGCTCGTAATAAATGCCTCACTTGGGATAACTTTAGGAAGAGGGGATTTCAGGGTCCCTCTTTATGTGTCCTTTGTGGTAAGAATGAGGATGACTCTTCTCATTTATTTTTCCAATGCTCCCTTGCCGAAGACATTTGGCACTGTTGGTGGAGTGCCTGGAACCATCCTTGTTTTCATGTGCTCTCCCTAGTGGAGTTTTGGAGTAGTCTGGGCAGACCTCTAGCCAAGGCCCCCTTCCTCCAAGTGGCTTGGAATTTGGGCCCTTCTTGCATCATCTGGAAGATTTGGCTCGAACGAAATCGACGCATTTTTGAGGGAAGTCATTTGGTTGTTCAACAGATCTGGCAAAGGATCCTATGTATGGTTCAGGAAACTATCCATAGTAAATGTGATGTGGACCCACATTTGGACTCTAAGGAGGAGAAGGTACGACAGGCCCTTGGTTTGTTTGGGGTTGGTGTGAATTCTTCTAGCCCTAGTAGGATTCCTCGGCTTAGCAAGAAGGTTAGGAGAGAGGGTAGATGGAGACTGCCCCCTAGAGGAGTTTTAAAAATTAATATTGATGGGTTGTCCAGGGGCAATCCTGGACATGCTGGAATTGGTGGTGTTGGGAGAGATTCTACTGGCGTGGTCAGTTTTTTCTTTTCCATTTATAAATGTGTTCACTCCAATAATCTTATGGAAGCTCTGGCGATACTTGAGGCCTTGCAAAGGGGGTTTTCTCTTGGTTGGCGTAGGATTCTTTGTGAGTATGACTCTCAAATTTTGGTTAATCTTTTAAACAAAAAAAGAGTGGAGGATGTTAATTGGCAGTTGGCCTCTGTGACCATTTAGATTCTCAGAATGAGTGAAGAGTTCGAATTTATATCCTTTGTGCACATTCCAAGGGAATGGAATGGGGTTGTTGATTACCTGGCCAAAAGGGCTTCTGAGCTATTGGATACTCAGAGTATTGATAATCGGGAGAGTCTCCCGTCTAGGGATTCTCAACACCTACGGGAGTTGATCCATAAGGATGTTCAGACTTAATGTGGTTTGTTTTTTTTTTGGTTTTCTTTGGGAGTTGACTTTGTTTGGTGATTTAGCCTGTCTTGTTGCTTATTTGAGTCCTGGGTGGGGGGCTCAGCTATACTTTGTAATCCAGACTTTTTATCAATAAGTTTTTACCCCTTTATTTAAAAAAAAAAATGATAACATGTGATTAATCAACACATAAGAATCCAAATAACATCAATATTCACCTATTTGTTTGATTATGAAATAATAAGTGAATGACAAGATGGGCTAGAAGAGTTGTACCCAGTCATTGTGCACTTGACAAACATGAGGAAAAAGCCTCTAATGGGATGCACAAGGGATTTCCAATTTCTTATAACCTCATGAGTATAAAGTATAATGTGGGTTTCATAGAGTGCAACTCTAAATTCTCATTGTCAAAATATGAATACAATAAGGGCCTTTGGCCCCAATTTATAGTAAGAGTCTATCCATTTCAAAATCTTTGTCAAAATATATTAAGATAAAATCCAAATCAAGAGAATGGGATCAACAGGTAGATTATGAAGATATCACATTTCATTGCCATAATTGTTATGATATCAGACACATGGAAAGAGTTTGGAAAGTGAAAACTATGAAGAAAGAGAAAAAAATCTAACCATGAGATAAACTTCAAGATGAAGCAAGAAAATATTATAGTAATAGAAGCTAGATCAGATCAAGGATATTCCACTTCAAAATAAGAGGTAAAGAAATACTATCTACAGTATCATTTGGAAATTTCAAAAGGAATTAAAGGTGCAAAAGAAGATGTGGAGAGAAATCCTAAAATAAAGACAACAAAATAGGTCAAGTTTATTCTAGGTAATCGTCTTCATTGTCCTCGAGTATGATAGAATCTTTTACAAGTAATAAGAGTAAAAGGAATGAAGATGTTATCCCTTACACTTCAAGGTTTCAAAAGTAGCATAGTAAAGAAATAAGGATGGAGGAAACCCATAAAAATTTAGGTTTTTTAGAGAAGAATAATAAGGTAATTGCTATAGAGGAACATCCTTGCACTTTAGGGTTTCTAGGGCAACATAAATAAGATCATGCTTTTGAGGTTATCCCTTGTATTTAAGATCCTTTAGAACAAGGTGAACAAGGCAAACCTAAATATGATAAGTCTTACTATGAGCAGTGTGAGAAGATTGAAAAGCAGTTGAGAAGATTGAAGAGATTTATGAAGATGAAAGTATTGTTGGGAATGAAAAAAAGAAAGGAAGATCCAAGAAGCAAAAAAAAATATAAAAATAACCCCAGAGGGATATTGATATGGGGAAACAAAATTAAATATCACAAGTGCTAACAAGAAGTGGGGCTAAACCCACAAATAAAATTTAAAAAATAACAATGAAAATAATACCTTGGAATATTAGGGGAATGGATACAAACCGTAAAAAAAAGGTATTAAGAAATTGTGAAGTTGTTATAAACAAGATATTTATAGATATAGAAGTTGGGCAAAAAATATTTTAGCCATTAGTGATGTTGAATTTCATCTTGGTAGAATTTAAATTTTAGAAGGCATTTGATATAAAAGGAGTTGATTGTGGAAACTTAGCAGTTTGAGGAAGATGGAGATTTAATAGAAAGGCAAATGAAGAATATCTTTGATCGAAAGGTAATGTTGAATATGATTTAATTAACTTGTTCAAAATATAATGAGAACAATGTAATATTTTGTTTTTGTAATGGGAGTGGCCCCTATAGAAGCCACACATAGCTTATTAAAAAAAATTACAAAAAAAAATAGTTTACCCATAAGTTACTTAGGATGAAAAACAATTACTCCTAGTTAAATTAAATATTTAGGGGTAACTTTAGAAAAATGTTGCACCTCCAAAATTTACATGCCTCTAATAGACTTAGAAGGCTCCAAAAGGCTCCAAAAAACCAAAAAAAATTCTTTTTGGAAGATTTTCCTTGTGATCTGCACCAATTTTCACTTTTATGCCTATTTGGTTAATTTGCTCATATTTTACAAGAAAATCAACACCCTTTGTTGAGTGAATTAACACCCTTTGTTGAGTGAATTAACACCTCTTACTAAGTGAATTGACACCTTTTACTAAGAGCATTGTCACCTGTTGTTGAGTGAATAACTAAGAGACTACAAAACCCAAGGATGATCCTCCATAATAGTTACTTTATTACGCAACATTGCAATATTTAAATTCCCATGGATATCCTTAGTATGCATTTCTTTTTTATTTTGGTTTTGAAACATTAAATTGCAATGAATACACTTTGTACTACTTTTATTTTGATTTCAAGGAGAGGATTTTATGCTACTTGAGAAAAATTAAGATGATGTACTTGGATTAACCTTGATCTTCTTCACCTTTACCTCTCCATATTACTTTGCATATTTAACTCCTCAAACTTGTGCATCATACCTCCTCATCCCTTGTGTTATTTCTTTCCTTCTGATGGTTGATTTTAGTGAACTATAATGGCCTTTGTCATTTGATGATGTAGAGGTTTTTATACCACTTTTATAGGAGTGGAAAATTATTGATTTGACACAACTTCTACTATGATATGCTCTTCTTGCTTTGTATTGAAGTTTATATCATGCCTAAAATTTTCCATATCTTTATCCATCATATTCCCTTTTCAATATATTTCCATGTATACGGTCTCATAACATTTGTGACATGAAAATGCAATGTTTTTAGAATCCACTTATTTTTCCCTTTCTCTTTATTTAAATTTTATCCTAATGGGTTGAAATAAAGGTTTTGAAATATCAATGACAACACATATTTGAGTGTATATAGAATACCTTCTCTCCTTAGTAGTTGATCCCTACTAGATGAACTTCCTTAGAGTATTGTCAATATTCTCCAAAACCTCCTTATTGATGAGGTGATAAGGAAGTCCAAAAGACTAATCTAGATCGAAAGCCTTTTAATATTATCTATCCCCAAAGAAAAAATTCACTCCATGGTCATAACTATAATGCATCAATGCCCCTCAACAAAGGGCCACCATCCATTATTTTATTATTTATTTCAAATTGGAGAAGATAATGAGGAAATATTATTTTAGAAGAAAATTCATGGAGTAATCTGAATTCAATCCCCACTTCCACTTGATCCATATTTGAATCTTTGAAAAACCTAGATAGTATCCATGGAACTTACATATTAACCCTTTGCTTCTAAGAACTATAATATCATGCTTGATCATCTCATCCTTGATAATCACTTAGTGTGGTATCTACTACTTGGATAGGGTTTGCCATATATTTGATCTTCCTATTATTGCTAACTATGGAATCCATGCTTACAACCAGGGCATCCTTACTTCCAATAAAGACTTTAAAAAAAAATTGTCCTACCATAATACCTAGTTTTTCTTGACATGAATCCTTTATTTTTTTAGTTTGTCCTAAGATTTGGAACAAGAAGTGGTGTTCACTCCTCGTTTCCTTTATTTCTCACACTAACACTTACTTAATTTATAAAACAAGAAAAAGGTAAGGCTTACTCCAGACTCACACTCATTCCCAATTCACACTCACTCCAGGCTCGCACTTACCCTTAATATGCAATTTTTTAAAAAATTATTTTTTTTGCTAGATAACAAGGGGTTGTACTTGGGTTCCCCGCCCTTGACAAATAATAACTCTCTCCTTTAGAGCTTGAGAGTTTACAAATAAATTTAATTCTCATCTCAATTGAGTTGCTATAGCTAGATACCTACACCATATTTCATAAAATATTTGATTTCTTAATTTTCATTTTATGGATCTTCTTCAATTTTCTCTGTGAATACAAAATTTTAGAATTTAACATCCTTCATAGAACCAAAAATCCACCTCTAATGTCTATGCATCGCATCTTAGTAGAGTAATATTTCCAAAACATCGCACTATAATAGTCCGCTTTACTAGATCTTGATTGCTAGTTTCCTTCCTAAAGCATAAGTGCAACCACATAAATTGTAATTTAAGATTATATAAAAACACATTAATGTTATAAAAAAAAAGCAAATTTTACCAATGAAAAACATTGAAGTAAATCTTAATCATTATTTTATTCAAATAGTCAAAAAAAATTTATCAACTTTAGCGAAACTTACTACTTCCTCTACCCATGAAAAAAGATTTAACTTCATGATCCTCAATTAAAAGCCCTCTATTGGCTAGCCTATCTACACGTTTTTTTTTTTTCCTTAATGTATGTGTAAACCTAACTTATTCAAACTCTATAGCAATGTCTTATATTTCCATAGTTATCTCTAATATGTTCCATGGAACCTTCGCTTTCCTCAAAAATGTATTTATTACTATTAGTGAGTCACCTTACATCCATACTATGTTCCATTTCATTTGTTTGCATATTTTTAACCCTTCCAAAGCCGCCCAAGATTCAACTTCATTATTTGTCTTAAGTCCACTATCGAAAGCATAATGAGACAAAATCTCTCCTTTTTTATTTCTAATTATTCCTCCTCTTCTTGTTGGTCATGGATTTCCTTTAGATGCTCCATCGAAATTCAATTTGACCAACTCCACATATAATGGTTTTCACTTTATATTCTTTGCCTTCTTTTTGTTTCTCTTATACCCAACATCATAATTTTGTTTGATGATTTGACTCCATCTATCAAGGCTCTTTGCTTCAATATTAGGGATAGCATGAGTTGATAGGGTTGGTTTAGACTCCTCTATGGCTAAATATATCTTTACCTCTAAACTGCTTTCCTTTCCTTTAAATATTCTTCTATTTCTTTCTAGCCATACAATACAAAGAGTTGTATTTTTGGATATACCCTAGATTGTCTATAAAGCCTCATTTTTAAAAGTTCTCTACCATTACTTTAACTATTTTTCAATTTTTCCATTCATCACCATGTATTTACCAAACATAATAAAAATCTATTATCGTAGTTTCTAGACTATTGAGCAGTGTCCCAAGAGATGGTCTATACTCTCCTTCTTTTTACAAAGAACACATTATAAGGTGCCATGCAAACCCCTTTTCGTAAGGTTATACCAATATAAAACTCTTCTATAACCTACTAGCTAGACAAAAATTTTAACTTTAGGAATGCTCAGGCTATCCCAAATATCTCTCCATATTCTTATGATATTCCTATTTTGTTGGTTCTTTATAAAATATCCACTTCTTATTGTGTATTCTCCTAAGCTATTCAACTCCCAAATCAACTTATCCTTGGATTCCCTTGGATTGATCACTGTTGTTATATTTTTGCTCAAATACCTCCTAGCATCAATGTCTTGTATTCTTGTAAAAAAAATATTATTTCCATTTGTATCTTCCTTCATGATCCTTTTTCATAATGTTTGAAACCTTATCACCATATTTATCTTGAAGTAATCTCATATGTGGTTTCAAAATTGGATCTAGATTGAGTGGTTTTTTTATTACACCATGTATCCATCCAAATAGAATTTTTTTCTCTAGTTTCTACCATCCATCGTAGACCTCTAATCACTAAATCAATTGATTTTTTTAGGTGGTTCCATAGTGTAGAACCATTTGGTAGTGAGAATCCAATAAATATTAATCTTGGATCATTGGGCTCAACATATTTACTTAGAAGAATTCTTGTGCATTATCTTTGACTCTCTTTGTACAATCTCTAAAGTACTTTTTTCCTAAGAGCTAAGTTTGCATCTATAAGAATTCTTATATCGATACCTCCCCTAATTTTATCATCATACACCTTGCTTCATTTCACTTAAGAAAAATTCATTTTATCATTTAATCCTAACCACAAAAATGACTGCATAATATAGATTAAAATGTTTTATATTGATTTTGGCATAGTATACAAGGACATATAATATGTTGGAATGGTCTTTAAGACTAATTTAATTAGTTACACTCTTCTTATTAGCGATGACCATCTACCTTTCCATGCTATTAGTTTATTTTGAAATTTACTTATAACTAGATTTCATAATTCTATCATCATTCTCCCCTCAAATAAGGGCATCTTTAAATAAATTGTTGGTAAATTTACCTCCTCCATTTGAAGTAAGTTGCATATACTTGCTTTGATTCTAGATAAGATATTTAGAAAACAAATTTTAGATTTTGTCTTATAAACTTTTTACCTTGATGCTATTTCATATTCCTTTCATAAGTTATTCAAGATTTAGCCCTGTTTATCCTTTCCCTCCCAAAAAGGGTTGTATCATCTACAAACTATTTATGGGTGATGTTGTTGATGTTATTAGTAGTCGTAAGTCCACTTCTTATCCCATCTTGGCTAGCCTTCTTCAAATTTTTACCCAATACCTCTGCCATAATAATGAACATATATGGTGATAAATAACCTCCCTATTGAAAACATATATTGGATTTAAAAGATTATGTTACTAACCCATTGACCAACACTGAATATGAAATTATAAAGATACAAAATTTAATCCATTTGACCCATTTTGTCAAAAATTTAAAGTTTTCTAATACTACAAAAAGAAAATCTTATTTAACCCTATCATAGGCTTTACTCATATCAAGTTTTAAGATCATTATTCTATCTTTTCTTGAAGCTATTAAATGCATAATTGCATGAGCTACTATGATCCCATCCAAAATGTATCTCCCTTTCACAAATCCTCCTTGCTCTTCTAAAATAATTTTATCTAACAATGGTCTTAACTAATTCACCATCACTTATCAAGTGGAATTAGCTCAATCGGTTAGATTCCACACCATTTAAGGAGGAGACCAAGGTTCTCATCTTGCCAAGAGATGCATGGATAATATCAAACCTTTGTTGTAATAGCACAATGTGGTGATGATGTGATACGAGTGGAGTCCATTTCAATACCATATAACCAAGGAAAAAAACTCATTTGCCATCATTTGGAGATAATATTATATGCCATATTACATAGGCTTATGAATCAAATAATTTTGCATCCTTTTTTTTGGAATCAGGGTGAGATATGTTGCATTGTTTTATAAGGAATGAAATGTTTTACCCTAGACTATTCCACTGCACCAATAAATAATCCTTCATTATTTCCCAATTAATGTTTATAGAATGTTGTAGAAAGCCCATCCAAACCTAGGGATTTATCCTTCTCAAAGGAGAAAAGAGTTAAATGAACTTCTTGTCCTAGGGATTTATCCATATTAATAGGCTCCATAATTTTCCTATTGTCTTCATCTATTATAATTGAAGGTATTTTTTGTAGTAGTTTAACATTAAAAACTTCAAACTCTTTGATCCTAAAATATTATGGTAAAAATATATTACCTCCTTTTTAATTTCACTCTAGTCTTCATTCCAAACTCCTTTTACTGATTTAATTCTACTAATTTTGGATGTTGATATTTGTACTATTATCATCTTATAAAAAACTTTATATTTTTATCTACTTTTAACCAAATATATCTCGATTTTAGTCTCCACAATTTCTCTTCCTTACTCAAAATATTATGATATTCACTAAGAAACTCCTTTTTTTCAAGTTTGGATTATTATGATCACATTTTTGGAATTGAAGGTTTATCTTTTAGTTCTTTTTTCTCAAAACTATTTTCAAAAGTTTTCTTGTTCCATTATTTTAATCTAGGTGTCATTAATTTAATTTATTTTTGAAGTGTATACAACCCACAGTTTCTTGGAGAATTCCATATTTGTGCTATCATATCAACAAATTGAGGATGGTCTTCCCACATTTGCTCATATTTAAATTATGATTTTTTTTTTAATTCACTTACCACAATTTAAACTCTTATTGGCCAATGGTTTGAACCAATCCTTGTCAAGGTATTAGCACAAGTCCCTTCATCTAGTTAATGATCTGAGAGAATGCGCCTGTCTATTTTTTTTGCTATTAGGTTTTGGTCTTTCCTATTGTTGGTCCATGTATAGTTGTCTTCTTCAAACTCAACATCCCATAGATTATTATTTTGAATAAAAGTTGAGAAATCTCTCACACTTTGGGTTAATTTCCTAATCCCCCCTATTATTTTATCTAGCTTGGTTATGGCATTAAATTCTCCTATGATCATAAATCAGGTTTCTTGATCTTTACTTATCATAAAGGCTTCAATCCCACTCCATATTTATAATCTTTCTAATTGAGTTGTAGGTCCATAAATATTGATAAGGATGAAAAAAATATCTGCAAAGCAACATGTGACTAAAGAGGCTATCTAATACCTAATTTTATGAATGGTTACACAAGAGGTGTTAATAGGATTTCAACATGTTAAAACTCCTCTTTTAGCTCCTTCAAAATCCATAGCATCCTATTCTATAATGTACACCCCTAGTTTGGAATTCTAGATGTGTAGGAGCACTGTAATTTTTTCCAATACTGGCAATGTTTGATATCAATAGATAATGCAAGTTTGTATCATGGACAAAAGTTATAACGTTTGATAGCCAATTTCAACTAAACAATTATGACAATATGTGACTAGATCAAGAGGCCTTTAACAATTGCATAAACAAGCAATGACATTATTAAATCTGTTATTGTTTCTATCAAATAATGGACTGTTGTAGCAAACCACTCACGTAATGGTTTCAACATAGAACAACATTCATTTGAGATTCCAATGAAATATCAAGCATAAAATACCTTGGAACACCAAGAGAAAATTTTGTTGTAGAAAAGAGTATGAATGTTTTGGGTACTGAAGCAACTAGGCAACAAGCTCCTTGTCTCAGTCCTCTCATGGGCTTGCCGAATCTCATATGATATTCAAACCCTTCCCAAATATGATCAACCACTGACCACTAGAACTTCCCCTTTGATTTATTTCAATGAAATAATACCGTTCTCATCACATAATAACCTGCAGCAGTGAGAAAAGTCATGCCCAGAACTGAAAATCAAACCCTCATGTACCCAGAACTATGGTTGCTATTATAAAATTAATCCCTACAACAAGCATTCACCAAAGGACTCAAACATCATTGTCCTATATGCAAAAGTTTCTCAGAGAAAACCCAAAACCAATTGTTGATTGCTCCAAGTGTTATGATCAAAAACATGGTACGACACACTTGTACAACAAAAAATGTACGACACACATATAAAATAATCCCCAACTCTTTTAAATCTCAAAAACACCCTTCAAGGGTCGCTTAGGGCAAAGGATTTCAACTCAACAATGCCCATAAAAATATCTCCAAACCCTAAGATAATATTTGATGATTTGTGTGGCAGCTAGGGATGAAAATGAAACAACAATGATGTCTTCTTCAACAATAAAATCCCTGCAAAAACTCAATACAATAATTGATTGAAGGCTCAACCCTTCTGAAAAATGGAATTCGATGTGGTATGCCGGAATCCCAATATGAAGCTCAATAACTCTATGTGGAAACCCCAGCTCCAGAGTTCTGAATAATGAAGCACAATCCTAACTTCTGAAATGAAGCCAAATGTATAAACATCTAGGGGTGATCTTTCACACCCAAAAATGCTCAAATCTGAAGGAGGTTTCTGTCCCCCAACAGCCCAAAGAGCCGGTATGCCGAAACTCCCAAATTCTCCTCAGAGACCAAAATCCAAAACAATATCTTCTTTTTTAATATCCCAAATGAGGCCCAACTCCAAAATATAAAGGTGCAATTAGGGTTTGGGTGCCCTAATTAGGGTTGCACATACTTATTTTTTTTTTTTAATATCTTTAATTTATGTCCCTTTACATCATAAAGAGGGCCACGTCCCCCCCTTGGCCTAGGCATACCACTTTAAGTTGTTTTTTAAGTTATAACTTAACGTTATAACATTATATTATAAAGTGGCCCCTTTCACATCCATAAAGTGATTTCATAATATAAAGTCATTAAATAATAAATCACTTTAATGGAATATAACTTCACCCATTAAAATACTGGACCTCTACTCCTCAAAGCAACAATCCGTGAATGGTTTCGGATACCCATTTCATCGAAGAATAATACTGTGTTGAAGTCGTCATCCGAAACCCTAAAAATGGACACTGCTAAAAATAGCAAGTCCAGTCAAATGATCTCCAAATAAGCCCAAACGACCGGCAAACATGAGCTCTCTGTAAGCTGATGAAGATAATAACCTCTCCAGATGGCTCCCCAACAACTGACTTAGCCTACGGGAGCTCGTGTATAGGCTAATCTCCCCGGTACACTAACTGCCTAGAAGAGGGGACATTACAGTCCGCCCTTCCCAAATATTGCTTGTCCTCAAGCAATGCCCAAACATAACCCAGTCAGTGGTCTGCATCCCAGATGAGGCCGCATAGAATACCTGGATCCCATAACAACCTCAGAAAGTACCCACCGAGCTGATGCTGCACCACACTGCTCCTCTAACAAGATGGAATTGCAGAAGTCCCAACTGCAATAGCCTGATGTAATCTCTCTCGAGTTTGGCACCAACATGCCTGACTAAACTGGATCAAAATATCTCATACCACAACATAACCAAGAGATCAACATCACGTGCCACTACCAAACCAACACTAGGAGCACCTCCATAACCATCACCTACCCAGCTCAACTCAGCACACGTACTCCAGAAGTGACCTGGATGATCCCATGCCACCCAATCAACTATAGTAGACCAAACACCCTCGGGGAAGATGTCATCCATCATCAAACTCAACCAAGTTGGGTGTAAACTAATCTGTATGACATCCGAAGAATCATCCACATCCCACTCCTGCAACTCAACAAGAAACTCAACCTCATAGACTAAACTGGTATGCCCATAAAGTCTGAGCTCTGCCCTAGGTGACATCTCCGACACGAGTGACTCAATCCAGTCCACTCCTGCACTCCCACTGATCATAATAGAACTGAGCCCCTGAGAAAACATTATGCTCAATACAGAAGTAGGATACTCAGTGAATCTCATCGGATAATGCCAACCCAAATGGTGACCAATCTCTGCTATGCAACCGATAGGGTCAGAGATAGCAAGGGTAGAACTGTAACTGGCCACCCAAAAAATGTATCGACCATAAGAAACTGAATAATCCATAGTGATACTCTGACTCCCTGAGTCAAATAGGACATCCCATGAGTACCAGTGCTCCCCAAACATCAACAAGTCCACCAGTCTCCAAGCTAGGCTCAGTACCTCTCTCCAATCCACTTGTATAAGCACAAATGGATAAATGTCATGGCTGCTCAAGGAGTGAACGACAACATACCACTCCAACCCGTAATCAACCCTCACCCAAAACATGGTCCTACCATCATCCTCGAAGCTCATAGATACAAGCATATGATCCTGGGTGAGTGAACTCAACTCCAAAGTGGCCCTATCACCCTGAAACTGCACCCGACCACAAATGGTCTGAACATCAACTAGATAGAAGTCAGGAATGCATGTCCGTATAACACATGACCACTCCACCTCAGCCTCTATTGAGCCACCCAATGTCTCCTCTCCCTGCGATGTATCCACAAGGCCAAACTCATAGTCATCATGCTCAATCTGAGGGTAGCATGAATCTCTAGGCCCCAACAAAGAGTCCTCATGGAGTTCCTCAATGCCCTCCACCAACTACTGAATCTCTATGCATCTCACCTCTGCTACCTGCCCCCTATCTATGGCTGCCTCTGAAGACTGATTCTCAGCTTGGAACAGTGAATAGTGAGCCAAACTGAGATCCAAACATAGTCTATCCACCTCATCCTCTTTCTCATGGAAAGCATCCAAGGTGACATCTACAACTTTGATAGTTGTATCCCTGTCATGTATTACCTACAAGTACACTGATTTGATTTCCTCTAGTGCACCTTTGATGTGTTTCAAATCAACGAGGGAAACCACCTGTTCATATTGGTTCCTAGGGGCCTTATGAATGATGTCCTCGAGCATCCTCTTAGTGTCATTAGTGGTGGACAACACGTGCACTTCATCTTCAGCAGACACTGTGAGTTGGTTCTTCCAATTCTTATCCAAATTGTCATGGTCATAAATATTATGTTGATTGCTACTACAATTCAGACAAAAATTAGAACTAACCTCATGAATTTCAGCAGTGTCTTCCAAGCTTTTCCAAGCTTCATGTGCCTCCCTGTGTCCATCCTCATCAAACTCATCATTCACACAATCTGAAGATGAACTACAATCAGCGTTAGACCCATCATTCATCAAGTCTTCTTGGCTATCCTGATGAGGTGAACCATCATGATAATCTGATCTATGATCAACAACAAACTCAACTATGTTATGATTGGAAAAATCAAGTATAGGCTCATCGAAAAAGGTTGCTATGAAACCTGTAACATCACCATCATGTGCATTATGCCTGTCTGATCCTAACTACAAATCACTTTGCGGATCACCCAAGAATATGTATCTCTCAGGTGCATACATCATAATGGGTTGGGTTTGAGAATACAACCCGTGTTCACCTGTACTACCATCACCAAGATGTGATGGGTGAATGTCAGTTGGTGCTGATCTGGTGTCCTCATGAAGTACAATCTCATCATCTGTATGTGCAACCCTATCTACTAGATCAACCTATGAATTTTCCACACCTACCTCATGTGAATTTTTTGATTCTGGCTCTTCTTCTTCCCAACTCTCCTCGTTGTCCAGGTAGACTCTCAACTTCTTCTTACACCTTCTTACAACAATGTCAACCAATATATGTGCTGCAGAAGAATAAACCTTGTCCTACCTCCAAACGACTAATAACAAGGTTAACAGAGGCTATAGAATGGAGTCATATTCATCAATGATTAAGGACATGATGTCCTCCATGTCACAACAAATGAACTCATCATGTTCCTCACCAATAGAAGATATGAAATAATAACACATACGGAAGATATCACTATCACAACCCAAGTCAATCAACAGATTACTAGAACGAAGACTGGCCATCAACTCCAAATTCTTTACCTTCTTACCAAACAATGGGCTTCTGATATCACTCAATCCCTAGAAGCTATCAACAATCGTATGCATAATTTCCTTCATTTTTGTATCCTCATATGGTGCCTCTAGAGCTATGATCCATGTGAGTTCACTTAAACAACAAGTAACAATGAGTCTTATCCTATCATCTGAATGTGTCATCCATTTATCCTGGCTCAAGGTATCCAGTGTAGGAAGTATGGCAACCTGCCACTCCACTGAAGGTTGTTGTTCCACCATGGCCAAACATTCCTCTATTTCATTCAGGATGACAATAGCATCATCATCTGACGGTAGTAACTGTTCAAATTTTTTACCTACAAACCATAGTTTCCTGTGCCATTCTTTTTCGACACTGACTAGAGCCATAGTTCAATACCCGAACAGGCTGGTAGGGCTGAACTTGAGCTCTGATACCACTATAATGTACACCCCTAGTTTGGAATTCTAGATGTGTAGGAGCACTGTAATTTTTTCCAATACTGGCAATGTTTGATATCAATAGATAATGCAAGTTTGTATCATGGACAAAAGTTATAACATTTGATAGCCAGTTTCAACTAAACAATTATGACAATATGTGACTAGATCAAGAGGCCTTTAACAATTGCATAAACAAGCAATGACATTATTAAATCTGTTATTATTTCTATCAAATAATGGACTACTGTAGCAAACCACTCACGTAATGGTTTCAACATAGAACAACATTCATTTGAGATTCCAATGAAATATCAAGCATAAAATACCTTGGAACACCAAGAGAAAATTTTGTTGTAGAAAAGAGTATGAATATTTTGGGTACTAAAGCAACTGGGCAGCAAGCTCCTTGTCTCAGTCCTCTCATGGGCTTGTCGAATCTCATATGATATTCAAACCCTTCCCAAATATGATCAACCACTGACCACTGGAACTTCCCCTTTGATTTATTTCAATGAAATAATATCGTTCTCATCACATAATAACCTGTAGCAGCGAGAAAAGTCATACCCATAATTGAAAATCAAATCCTCATGTGCCCATAACTATGGTTGTTGTTATAAAATTAATCCCTACAACAAGCATTCACCAAAGGACTCAAACATCATTGTCCTATATGCAAAAGTTTCTCAGAGAAAACCCAAAACCAATTGTTGATTGCTCCAAGTGTTATGATCAAAAACATGGTACGACACACTTGTACAACAAAAAATGTATGGCACACATATAAAATAATCCCCAACTCTTTTAAATCTCAAAAACACCCTTCAAGGGTCGCTTAGGGCAAAGGATTTCAACTCAACAATGCCCATAAAAATATCTCCAAACCCTAAGATAATATTTGATGATTTGTGCGGCAGCTAGGGATGAAAATGAAACAACAATGATGTCTTCTTCAACAATAAAATCCCTGCAAAAACTCAATACAATAATTGATTGAAGGCTCAACCCTTCTGAAAAATGGAATTCGATGTGGTATGCCGGAATCCCAATATGAAGCTCAATAACTCTGTGTGGAAACCCCAACTCCAGAGTTCTGAATAATGAAGCACAATCCTAACTTCTGAAATGAAGCCAATTGTATAAACATCTAGGGGTGATCTTTCACACCCGAAAATGCTCAAATATGAAGGAGGTTTTTGTCCCCCAACAACCCAAAGAGCCGGTATGCCGAAACTCCCAAATTCTCCTCAGAGACCAAAATCCAAAACAATATCTTCTTTTTTAATATCCCAAATGAGGCCCAACTCCAAAATATAAAGGTGCAATTAGGGTTTGGGTGCCCTAATTAGGGTTGCACATACTTATTTTTTTATTTTTAATATCTTTAATTTATGTCCCTTTACATCATAAAGAGGGCCACGTCCCCCCCCTTGGCCTAGGCATACCACTTTAAGTTGTTTTTTAAGTTATAACTTAATGTTATAACATTATATTATAAAGTGGCCCCTTTCACATCCATAAAGTGATTTCATAATATAAAGTCATTAAATAATAAATCACTTTAATGGAATATAACTTCACCCATTAAAATATTGGACCTCTGCTCCTCAAAGCAACAATCCGTGAATGGTTCCGGATACCCATTTCATCGAAGAATAATATTGTGTTGAAGTCGTCATCCGAAACCCTAAAAATGAACACTACTAAAAATAGCAAGTCCAGTCAAATGATCTCCAAATAAGCCCAAACGACCGGTAAACATGAGCTCTCTATAAGCTGATGAAGATAATAACCTCTCCAGATGGCTCCCCAACAACTGACTTAGCCTACGGGAGCTCGTGTATAGGCTAATCTCCCGGGTACACTGACTGCCTAGAAGAGGGGACATTACACATTCACATCTCACCCATACTACTTTCATAGTTTTGAAAACTTCCTCCTTTGTCATTTTAGTTTTCTAGATACAAAGAATATCAGGCTTATTACTTAAACATATGTCCTTGACATACCTCTACTTTGAGGGAGCATTAGCACCCCTTATATTCCATGATATGGTAATCATGTCCATTAGGGGCTATTAGCCCTACCTGCAAATTACTAATATAATTTTGTTGTTTAGTAAAGATAAGTTAAACCAATTTATTTTGTGTTCCTTTCTCTATGTTTGCTCTTTATTCCCTAGATCTCACTGGATTATTTGAAGGTTTTCCTCTTTTTGTCTTGCCTATATTAGGAGTAGGTATTATTATTCTATTTCTCAATATTCTTTCACAACTTTCATTTTCATTAGATTTATCCTTTGTCTTGTCCTACAAGCCTTTGTCTTGTCCTGCTCATTTTATGGTATTTCCTTATTAATGGTAGAGGTATTAACATTTAACACTACATTTTCTCTACCAACTTTCTTCTCTTGAATGGTGCATGGTACTTCAAGAGAGTCTTCAAAATCTAATGAGATACATTTCTTAGGTCCATTGGAAATGTTTTTTCCTAAAATAGGATCATACTGGATAGATAATTACTTATTAATATTCAAAACCTATTGTACTATATCCTATAAGCTTTTATCTTCTTTTTCTCCATAGGCTAAAGCCTCAAAAGAATTCGTATTTCTTCTAATTTATTTACTTATTGGTCTCCACTGTTTATTTACTTTCATTTGTCTAGACCTATTTTTTGGAAGTTGAAAACCATCCTCATCCATGTTCATTTTTAAGTTTCTCTTGCATTTTTCTACATATGTTTTTGTTGGACTCTTCTTAGGGCATGATATCTCAATATGCCCCACCTCATGACATCTACATATAAAATATATATTTTTATAATCTATGGTTTGGGTCCACAACTTACCCTCATACTTAAGAATGATTAATTCTGGTAAAGGTTTATTTATATCAATCATGACCAATATCCAAGCATAAATAGTCAAGAATCCATCTTTTATAGTTTTTGAAATCTCAAGGAATTCTCCCAGAGTATTGCCTATTGCCTTGAAGGTATTCACTCTTCTAAAGTGTTGACTTTACAAGGTCTTATCTCTCTCGATATTGCTTGGATTCTTTCATATGACCACTCATTCTAAAGCTCTTCAAATTTTGTATAAATTGATTCAAGAATCATTTGAATTAGATAACCATTCACAAAGATATGACTCCTAAAAGATGAGATATTTTCCAAAAAAAATTACCCTAGGGTTACCCTAGTTTCGAATGGCCACATGGTCATACCTCCTTCAATATTTCTTGGATTCTTTCGAATGACCACTCATTTCAAAGTTTTTCAAAATCCGTACAAAGTGGCATAATAATCCTCTAAATTAGACAAGTCTATGCAAACATATGACTCTCAATAATTATTCATTTTTAAAAATAAATTCCCTGGACTCTCTAGATTCTCACTCTTCTATCCAAATTTTTTATGTATTTCAAATAAAAATTTTAAAATTCTGAACATAAAATAATATATTATATTTATTAAGATCACTTTTTATTTTTTAAATTGATTATAATACATGCCAATCACATAATTTTTTTTGGGGGGGATTTTTTTTTATTCATAATCTAAAATAATACATTCCACAAGGATTTCCAAGTGATCCAAGCCAACACATCATACGAAATACAATAAATCCACCAAGGAAATCCATGGATCATTCTAAAAACAACTTCGACAGGATACACCAACCCATCAAATCGGGTTCCTCCACCTTGAAATTATCTTTCCTGGTCCTCATGAATTAACTGATTAAGGAGTTTGTATTTCTCTTGATCAAGATCATTCCAGCTATCAACTTTCTAGTAAGGGAATCCTTTAGAAGCCCACTTTGCCAAATAATCAGCCACTCTATTCTATTCTCTTGGGATATGAACAAAGGAAATTTCAATAAAATTCCCAGCCAAGCTCAAAATCTGTTTCACTATTCTAACCATAAACCATGATGCATCTTGAAAATGCTTGTTGTTTAGAAGAGACACCACTATCATGGAATCGGATTCACAAATAACCCTTCTCCATCCCAAAGAAAAAGTTATTTCCAATGCATGGAGAATTGCCAACGCTTCCATATAATTATTCGAATGAATTTTCTTATACAAAAAAAAAAAGAGGTGGGCCACACCCTCGCTATCACGACCAATGCCTCCTATACCAACATTACCTAGGTTGCCCCTAGAAGAACCATCCGTGTTTATTTTGATAACACCCCTAGGGGGACTCCACTTCCCAGATCTATTGACCTTCAACGAACCAATCCCCCTAATAGGACCTCTGTTTGTAGTTGGTGATGATAAAAAAATCTCCAATCTATTGATAATTTGCCAGTCGAAGGATGTAAGAGGAGAACTCATAACACACTTGGCCTCAATAGTCTCCTTAACCATCCTTTTGACTCTGAGCCATACTTGTAAGGCTCCAAGTTGACATCCCTGAAAAATTCTTCAGTTGTGTTCCAACCAAATCTACCAAAAGATGAAGGAAGGACCAATATCCTAGGTAGTTTGAAGACATGAAGCAGAGGTAGGGGGTCTACCCAAGCTTTCCCAAAACTCAAAAACAGAAGTAACATGGATGATGGGCCTTTTCCAGATCTGCCACTACAAGTTCTAGACCTCTAAGAAATATGAGCATTGGAAGAAAAGATGGGGAATGGTTTCCTCATTCTTTCCACAAAGAAAACATAGTGAAGGACCCTGAAAACCTCTTTTTTGAATATTATCCCAAGTTGAACATTTATTCTAACACAAAAGCCAAAGAACAAATTACATTTGGGCCAACCAAACTTATTCCAAATCTTCTTCCACCAGGGGGATACAATCTCCTCTCTTCTATGCATAAAAAGAGTTTGATAACCCAAAGCAACAATTCATTTCCCTTTCGAATTATGGCCTCAAGCAAGAATATCAAAGTCTTCAACATAACAACACGGTTTCTCAGCCAAAATAGAAGCCACAGTGTCATGATCCTCAAGACAACCACCCTATGGGCAACCCTGCAAATCCCACCAGCAGTGAGTAAAAGAACTGCCAAGAGGACTTTGTCGCTTAAAGTCAGCCACCTTAGACCAGTCGACATCAGAAAAAATATCCTGAAGAAGACGAAGGTGGGAGAAAGAAGAAAGGATAACAGAATGATTATCCTAAGAATCTTCCCAAAATAAGACATTGTTTCCCTTATTAACAATCCAAAAGAGACCCTGCTTAATAACCATGACACCTTTTTTGAGAGTGTCCCAAACAATGGAACCTTTCCCTCTCAACTCCAATCTCGGAATCTCATCAGTTGGAACACCACCAAAATATTTGAGGCTAAAAATTTTAACCAAAAGCTGATTAAGATTACTGCACCACTTCTAATAAAGTTTAGAAGCCAAAGCGAGACTATTCAAATCAGATTACCTCAAACCAAGACCCCCATCTCTTTAGGGCAACACACAGTATCCCAACTGACCAAGCTCCATTTATTACAGTCTAGGCTTCCTACCCATAAAATTTTTCTAAAAAAATTATCAAATTCTTTAAAAAAGCACTTAAGGACAACCAAGATAAAAAACTTGTAAATGAACAAAACATAAATGATTAACTTCAAAACCGTTAACCTACCAACAAATACTAATTACATAGTCTTAATATTTTATTTTTTACTCTAATATTTTACATATTATTAATTTAACCAATAATTATTTTTAAATAAACCTAAATGATTTTTCATACGCTTTTACCGGCATAACTAAAAAAATATTTAAGCAGAACCTAATAGGAATTGAATATATATATTATTATTTTAAACTTTTATAAACTTTGATCTTTAACAATATCCTTACCATTTATAAAACCAACACTAACAAACACGCGGTAGTTTCCAACTGCTTAAGCTTTTTGGATCCGGCATAAAATATCTTACACGTTCTCTTCGTTACAAGTAAGTATATATATTCTTTTAGAATAAGGACGTATGAAACCCAGCTAGGAATGAGGAATTTCTTTGAAATATAAAATATTCCGCAGAAAGCATTTGGCCGGATTCCAAATTTATATTTAAATAAACCCTGCCTTAAATATTTTGACGACTGCTTTAAAGCTATAGCGGCGGCGGTTAACGCAGTTCTCGCATTGACAGGTATTTCCGTAGCTCTTCCCTTTCATGGTTGAAACTAGAAAGTTTTATCTCTGTAATATTTAATATTGTTTATTACATGTTTGGATGCCTTTTTTGGGTCTGTGAAATGATATTTTGGAGTTAGGGTTTCGGTGAATTTAAATGGATTTGTAGGATTGTAATTCGTAGCTGAATGGAATCAGTTTGGAGAAATTTGTTGTACAGGGGAAATTTGATCAAGATTCTACCGTAATGCATATTGGATTAATAAGTTTGAATATCGAGTTTAAAATCTTCACAAAATGCCTGTTTTTATTTGTATTATTTTATTATATTTTCTTTACTTTATATTTCTTGCTTGGCACACTTTGAGTGAGGTTGGGGTTGCCTTAATTGCAGCGAGAGCTTTAACCTGGTGTTACGCCGTTTGCCAATGGATGCTACTCGCGGTCATAGCCTTATCATTGGGGAGTGAGAGGGTTTTGAACTTGAGTCATGCTCTTTGAAAATGTCTCCTTTTTATTCAGACCAAAACCAATTGGTCCACATATTACTTGTATTACAATGTTTGCCCATTTGCATAACCTTCACGGGTTCATAGTCATGGCTAATGAAAAGATGGAAATTAAACATCAATCTCTATTAAATGCTTGTGAATAGTTTGCTGGCAATGCCAGCATAATGGCCTTTACTGGGATTGGATTTTAGGGACTTATTTCCATTTTTTTTCAAATGTAGCCATAGCCAACAATAAACAATTAAATGACACTATTGCTTTAGCTATGACATGCATTATGCATATAGAGCCGTAGATAGGTCATAAATACTTGGCAACACCATGTCAGGACGCCTTGAGACGTCTTGGAGCAACCTACATTTAATCAGGATGTATAATCTAAGACAGGTAAACACGATGTAGCAAAATTGTGCATGCAGCTAGCACAATGCAAAACATGTTGACCAAGACATACTGCCCGAAAGGAGGCCAAAAAAAATCAATCTAAGGACTCCCTGTCGTTGGCCTTGAACATGTCTAACACATAACTTTGCACTTGTGGATATGGGTCCTTAACAAAAAGTCCAAACTGGAACACAAACACATAACTCTGTACTTGTGGCAAAGAACTTGCTGTGCAATACTTCAGCACATGAATGGAACTGAGCAATTACAGTACAGAGTTGTTTCCAGGTTTGTATAGTGCTCCACAGAGACTTCTGAGATTCCAACACTCAAAATAACCAAAGACAAGTACACGAACTAGCAATGAGAATGCTAGGTTCCTATAAGAACATATTCCTTTATATGCATTAAATTATTATTTGGGTTTTAAATCAAGGTTAGTTACCTTTGTGGTACTTCCAATCTTACTAGCCTGTGTTGCTAGAAACTATTTCTTGCATGCTTTATGATAATCCATATGATCTTCTGAGCCAACATTTTGAACTTTTTATTGGTTTAATGAGGATATTTTATTTTATTTTATTTTAATATTGATTGAAAAGAAAATATGCAATATTAGAGACTGGACCTTTCAGTCATGACAGGTTGACAAGTGTGCCTTCTATATCATAATTAGAAAAATTTCCTAGAACCTGTGATTTCTCGTGAAACTTGCGAGAAATTGCAGGCAGCAATATATTTTTTTGAAATTTCTTGGTGTCAAGAAAATTGTTGATTTGTGGCAAATTTTTGTCAAAACAATGGCCAATTTCTTGCAAGAAAATTGGGTGTGCATGCAAAAACAGGGTGACAGGCAGAATTTTGTTTTAAAAAGCCATTTTCCTCATTTGACTTGCTTTTCGTTCTCTTTGGCTGTGTGGATCATAGTTGGAAAACTCGCAACGCATGATAAACTTGGCAGCACAATTTTGGAGATTTTATCGGCAACTTGGGAAAAACCAAATTGAAGAATTTTTTTCAACAAAAAGAAAAAAACATTTTAAACAACAATTGGAGAGCCAAAAAATTGATTTTATATTAGATATTCATAAAAAAGAGAACAATTACAGTTCATGAATCAGCAAATCCAACCAATACCACTAAAGGTAAAATATGAAAGGGGCCGGGTAGGCTTAAATGAACATGCCTGTAGGCTTGCATAAATGATGAATGCCCGTAGGCTTATATAATTACATGCCCATAGGCTACATTGATAGTGCTCATAAGCACTTCTTTACACTTTTGGCCTTGGCCTAAACAAGATCAGATTACACAAATTTCAACACTCCCCTATAGTTTGAGCTGAGAGGGCCAAGGAGAGAAGGCATTAGAGGTAACACCTCCCCCCCCATAATGTATGGTCGAGTGGGCCTCCGCTATTCCTCCTTCGTCCTCATCTTCATCATCAGAAAGCTTGTGTCCAGCCCTCAAGAATTCTGTCTCAATCTTCTTCAGCCTTGTAATGCAATTCTTGATGGAGTGTCCCTTCCCTTTTACAATACTTTCAAGTGTTTGATTTCTTTGAAACCTTGTTCTTGCCCTTAGGCACCTAAGCCTTGGATTCCATTGACTTGAAGTCTTTTGGATGGGCTTGTGTGTGAGAAATATCTATACAATTCTTCATTGCCACTTGATAATGAATTAGAAGCTTGAAAAGCCCTTCAAGAGAGATGGGTTGTGGCTCTTTGATAGTCATAGCATTCACATAAAGAACCAAGCCAACTGTATGAAAAGGAGAAATATCGAAAGTAATAGATTTGACATACTTTTCATCACTCTTTACCTTGCCTCTTGCCATAGCTAGATCAATTTTTAGAGCTTTGAAGTGAGATATATAGTCTTCAACATTACTAAAATCTGAAATTTTGAGATTGGAGAGCTCTATCTCTATCCTGTTAACTTTACTAGCACTTACTTTTCCATAGAGATCTTTCAAAGTAGACCATACCTCAATAAGATCAGTTTTCTCTTTGATGTGGAAAAGTACATCTAGTTCCATCAACATGAAGAAGAGTCCAAGAGCTTCCTCCTTTCTCTTACTAAATTCATGATCAAGCTTTTTCGGATTCATTATTGAAGATGAACCAAAGATTTTTTATTCTAAGTAATCCTGCCATTTGAATTGACTAACCGTAGAAATTTTTTTCACCGAATCGACAATTGCCACTTGGCGCCATTGGATTGGATGCTTCATCATCAACTGACAAATCTGAGTTTGACAAATTGAATGATGTGATAAGTTGGATTCCTCATTATATAAATATTTGATTTAGTGGGTTTGGAGTTGACGAGGCTGAAACCCAAGACCCTCCACGAGCAAGCAAGAGGATTGACCGGTGTGCCACGCACGCGTTGAGACAGTAGGAGAGCAAATGCCATTTGACCTTTACACAAAGGACACTGTTGCTTGGAGCAACAAAAAATACCAACAACGAGCTTTGAACTCGACACCTCCCTTTCACAAGCAAACTACCCAACCACTTTGCCGCACAGTTGGTTGAGGCATATGAAGATTGCCTTCGAAATAGTGCATTTGCCATCCATTTGTTAGAGGAAAACCTTTAAAAAAGTTGCTTGTGGGATTCAACTTGCTGATCTCTCAACTGCAAACAAGATGTCCAACCACTACACTAAAGAGACAGATGCGGCTGAGAGGAAAAGAGCTTCCAAAGATTTGTAATCATCGTCTATACACCAAAAAATTGTGGTTGGGTTTCGAACCAGTGACCTTCCACTTACAATAGATAGTCCTTGCCATTGCACCACTCCCTTCTGATGCAAAGAAGGGTGAGAGGTTTTTTTTAAACAACACAATTACTAAGAGGGAAGTCAAACGCACGTCCTCCCAATTATAGGCGTTTGGTCTTGTTGATATGTCGTTTGCGCTGGTGCGTACTTCTTGAGTTAGAATTTGCGGATGTGTGATGACATCTTTTGCAAACAACATGTGAATGGCTCACAAAACTTCGTTTTCGTGCCTTTTCCTTTGGTGTTGAAAAAAGAATTTAAATTTGATTTTTTCTTTTAAAGACAAAAAACAAGAATAGTAGCCTCGTTGCAGCCTTTAATCGACGAACAGAGCTCAAAGAATAGTAGCGACTTGGTTTAGAAATGCCATTTGACTGCAAAGAGAAAAGAAGAAATCTAAAAGGGCTAGTTAGCAGATGGTTTCTCGACCCTTGTAACTGGCTAGTGAGCCGATATTAATACAATTTTTGGCCTTCACCTAGCATTACGCCTTGCAATTAATTGCTATCTAATTCCAGGATGGACCTCTTGAAATTAAATTTCCCGCCATACTGTATTCATGCTTCCATTAAATGCGCACTACTTTGGCCATGCCTCGTAATGGTTTCGTCTACAGTGAGCCTTGTAACGACCGCACTTCATTAAATTTCAAATTGCACGATGCTTAGGAATTCTGGAATGACCATGCCTTAGTAACTCTTCGTTACTCTGCAAAATCCAGGTTGATCTTTAATTTTCCTCATCTTCCCACCTTGCACAGTTGCACTTGCCCAGCTCACATGGAAATTCCATGTCCGCCATCATGTCTACCATATTTAATGCGGCCACCAGCAAGTTTTCTACAAAAAATTCAAAAGGCGAAGGCTTAGAACAATTAATATTATAATGAATTTAATTATTTATTTTTTGATTTGGTTAGTGTGAGAAACCCCTACAACCAACACATAGGGCTGAGCAGTCTCCTCCCAACCATGACCCCTCGTAAAGCCGAAAGCTATGCTTATCAATAGAGAATTTAACACACACTCACCCCCTCACACACTCGACCACGCCGCAATTTGAACCATGGACCTCCCGAAGAAGAGCCAAAGCCCGAACTGTTGCGCTATCCCCCCTGGGACTAAAAGGGCTTATGGTAGCTAGTGTGATTTGAATCGCAGTTGAATAGACCCACGGTATGGACAAAATCAATCATGCAACAAGAATGGGATTCATGGACTAGGTGGAGATTTTAGATATGCAATAGTTCAAGAGTTTGACGAAATTGCTACTTGGCCAATACCATGACAATGTCCTATGGCTAAACCAATATTATTTTATTGATGAAGAGGTGGTACAGAGTGCTAGGGTTCTATAAGGAAGGTGAGGACCCAACAAAGTATGAAAGAAGGCAAGCATTGGCTACAAAGGATGCCGCCTATGCCCTAAGAATGACTACCATTGAACACAACCTATCAATATGGACATTGAGCAATCGGGCACCAGGTTTGCAATTTTTTGTTTTGGTGTGAAAGGTGTATATGAAATGCTGTAGGGACTTGTTGGTTACAAATCTGCCATGAGGAAAGGATTTGTTGTCGTTGTGCTCAAAAGGGGCAACAATTGTCATCACCAACTATCCCAAAAGGGGCAACACATGCTCTAATGATGCATCCAAGAGAATGGCCAGGACTCGGAGGGCCTGGGAGGACATGGAGTTTGACCCCTTAAGACTCTTCTAGGATCCATGACTGTGAAACCAATAGAAGAGGACATGAAACTAGTAAGTTGTGTCTGTCTACAACTCGGTATGTGAAGGGTGGCTGAAACCCAAAGCTGAAGAATTGCAGTCTTGTCTTATCACAAGCAACAACTAAAGTCATACTAGCCACTCTTGACTACAGAGATAGGGTAAAAGAATGAGGGGATTAGTTGAGTAGTAGTTTGTTTCCCTTGTAATAACTGATGTCGAAGAGTGATAGCTTCTTTGAAGTAAAGGCAAAAGCCTCATTGGTCAAGATGGCTGCAAAAAGTGGCAAGCAATCCACTTGAGTCTCTATACAAGCAACAATACCTCCCTTGAATCTCATAATAATCAAGTTACCTAAAGATGAAATGTTCTTCAATTTCCATCGTGTAAATAGAGCAAAGACAACATAACTTATCCTCTCAAGGAATATGGTGGTTTGTCTCCACTCGCAACTGATGTGAGCATACTTTGAGTTGACCAAGAGGAATCCTAAGGCTATGTGTCCAATGTCTCTCGACATAATTAGGATGAATAATAATGCCATTTTTAATCCTCATGAAATGCTTAGTGTAGAAGGTCAACTGAGGGCTAAGAGGTTGAGATGGAGCGACCCAAGTGATCAGAATTTATTGTTGATAAACATCATGTTTGACTGCTTGATTAATTACGCTCTTATCAAGAAGAAGACAAGGAGGAGCATTTAAAGAGTATTTGAAAGGATCTAATTGAATTATGGAGATGCCAAGTGACTGAAGAAGAGACTATGAGTATCATCCACAATGAGGACCAAAAGATCCCCTAGAGGTAATGCATTTTAAGGAGTAAAGTGTCAAATATGGGTATTTTTTTGGACTTGAGGTGCAGTCGCCCTATTGATTTACGGTGATGAAGCTGGAAAATAGTTTTGAAGATGCTCTCAAGACGAGGAGGATGAACACCAAACTCAGCCTAAACAATACATTGGGGAATTGTTTTTTTTACATTGGATAAATTGCTAAAGCAAAGAAGTTTGGACCCTTACAATGCAAGCCCAATCAACACACCCTAGACTTGGTCCCCAAGTCTTAACCCCATAAAGGACTGTGGGATTGATGATGCAATCAAAGAGGTGCATCTTTGTAAGTTTGTCTTGAAAGTGTTGTTGGAAGCATTGGTGTTCCAAGACTAAGAGAGTTGTGTATCGCTTGCAAAGATGTGACTTTGAAGCTGGCCAAAGATTAAGGGAAGGACATGTAAGCAATGATGATCTCAATGGACTGCCTTTGTAGATTTATTAGGCTATGGAGTAGCAATTATGCAAATTCAGTTCTAGCAACATGGCACGACTGCCAAGGCATTATTGGATCAACAACATGGGGAGCCGAGAGCAGCAATGGAAAATCAAATTAAGGATGCTAATTTGAGGTTTTAGGTGGTAGAGATGATACGAAACTGCATCCAACTTTTCCACTGATACTTAGAGCAATACACTATTTCAAAGCTATTTTCATTGCCTCAGAGTCTGCAAAAGTATATACCAAAGACTACTTAAGTACCTCCATCCTCAATTTTCAATATGAGGAAGACATTTTGGTTGGTTAGAGATGAATTAAGGATTATGTTGGGGGAAATTTTAAGTAGGGGGCTTAGAGAGTTGGCGCCACCTGCTGCGTTAGTGCCATAGGTGGGCGCCACCTTCTTGGTTTGGGGCTATAGTTTGGAGTTCGTGCTCAATAAATTGAGCACTGACACTAGATTAGTTAAGTGACCGATAGGTATGACTTTTAGGAGGTGCATTGACCACCTCATGTATATATGGATGATTATGTGAATTTAATGTGGTGGGACATCAACAATAATATAAATTCTTGACTAGTTTGGTATACTTCATGCTTACCTATACATGTGTGTACACTTGTATTTTCTATATTTGTGTGGATTTTGATTGTATATTGAAGTTGGTAAAACCAAAGGTGCCTCTCTAACCACTTGTTGGTCCTTTCCCAAGGGCTAACAACGATGAAGATGGATTTGCTTGTTTTGAAAAGCACACCAAACATAAAAGTTTAAAATCATTGCAAATATTTGGAACTGATGAGAGAGGATTAGAAAAGAATGGATAAGGAATCTATAATCCCATTGAGGCCAAGATATGAAGGCCTTGATTGCAATGGTGAAGCAAACACAAAAGCCACAAAACTCATGAAGGTAGGACAGTCAGGTAAATTAAGTCCTAAGATGAAAATTTTAGGTATAGTAAAACATAATTTGTTTTTTTAATTAACATAAGAAAGGTGAAATGAAAAAGTATGGAAAAACATATAGTATTCAAATTGGTTGTGGGTGGATGAATTGGGAGTTTTTGTAAATTTTACATGGTTCTTATGTACAAGAAATAAGTTAATTGTATGGCATCGATTTATGATCCTGTATTTGAGTATGTATTCACCCCATCTGAAATGGGAAACATGTAAGATCAGATTTTGGGCCCAAAGAGAATGATGATATGTTGTATGGAGTTGTTACTTATTAGTAATCCATGGCAAGTATTTGGATTCATTATATGCTTGCAAAGATTTCGGATGGGTGAGGGTTAAGACCTAGAATACCCCATGTTATAGCCGCTTGTGGTTCAGGGTAAAACCAATGAGAATCCTGTCTTGGTTGTGTTGGTTGAGGGTTAGAAAAGGAAAAGCCATACTACTGATGAGGTCGAGGGTTAGCTAGGGAAAATCCCATAGCACATTGATGTATGCAGCTTTTTCAACTGATTTTGATTGCTTGCTTGGACTTTGAGTTGGTTACAAGCATCGGTACTTTGATCTTTGTTTTATGGTTTGAACTTTGAAATATCCATCTTGATGATTGTCTATCATCTTTGGATTGAAGGTGGAATGTTGGAGATTGATCCTAAGATTCAAGAAATCTAAACTGCCTATGTAACAAGGAGCATGCTACCTAAATTTAGGTCACCTCCTCTAGATTTGGTAATTCTTCAATTGGTTAGGGTATTCTTATGTTAGTGTGTTTTGTTCACCTTCAAGTGGTTTAATTAGAAAATGAATTTTGTTGTTGAGATAGCATTAAGTTCAAAAATTTCATGAAAGATTAGATCTATCTAGGGAGTTTGTTCTAATTTAAACATATTATAAACATACTTGATTTAATTAGGAGAATATGACCTTGTGCACCTCCTATGTACTTGTTTACGTTGAACCAATAAGATAATACTGTTGCCAAGTAGGTCTCACCTGATGGTTTTTCCAATAGTGTGTAAGTTTAACAGGATACCTCCCAATCTATATCAGTAGTGTGTAAGTTTAACAGGATCCCTCATAAATTATATCTATAGTGTGCAAGTTTAACAGGCTGCAAACAATCCTCATCAACCACCTGCTCAAGGTTGTTCCTACTTTCTTCCTCGATATTGTTAGGAGGTGAAGTCAATATCCAGATCTCCAATGTTCTTCAGCAGAGAGGTGCATGGTGGTGCAATTTATAGTGATCCTTCCCCATGCGCACATACGTCCGTACAATTGTACTAGGGAGAGGAAACGTCCGGACAGTTTTTTGGAGTATACCACGGTTTTCTGGAATCTTCCTTTGTATTTCTATAAAAGGGGAATGACCCCTTGCATGTAATATGTGAGTGAATGTAAAAAGTTTGCCGAGATCAATAAAATAAAGAAGCTGCCATTGCCCCGTGGTTTTACCTGCACACTGCAGGGTTTCCACGTAAAATCTGTGTTACTGTTTTTTACTGTGTTATTGTTTTTGCTTGCTCGTAATATTTTTTTCTAACAGATATGAAACCAGAACCTGTTCTTGACCCAAGTCTCAAAGGCTGGTGCTTGTCTTGCCAGTGGCATCTGCCACCTTTCTTATTTGTGGTGGACATGACAAATCATTACTTGATTAAAGGTGGACAGGAATTTAAAAGATCCTTCCAGCAGGTCTGATAGAGTCTAAACTCTTGTTGAGCTGCTGTTAATCGTGCAAATAATTATGTGTGTTTCTCCTTTGATAGCCAAGTAGTTGATACCTTTACATGGGCTATGTAAGAACCTGTGTAAAGGTGGACAAGGTGGACAGGACTTTCAAAATTCCTTCCAGTAGGATAAAAAAGAGTCTAAATTCTTGTTGAGCTGCTGTTAATCATGTGAATAATTACATGTGTTTGCCCATTGTTAGCCAAGTAGTTAATACCTTTACATTGGCTATCTAAAGATCTTTGTAAAGAGCAGTCAATTCCATGCTGTTATTGGGAGATTTCAGTAAATCTTCTGAATAAACCAAAAAAAAAGAGGGGAAAAAAATAATCTTACCGTCACTATCCTGCATATATCCTTAGGTTTTATTGGGCCTGGCTTACCCTAAATCCACATTGAAGTTGGGCCTTGAAGTCCTTCAAATGAGAGGTTCCCATTTTATATTAGACTAACGAGTCTTATTTTGCCTTCAGTCAACCATGGTACTATTATTTGCTAACTTGTTTGATTCCTTCTGTTTCAATCAAATGTTCAGTGAATATTATTATGTATTATGGTTTTATGAGTATTTTGTTCGAGAGAGATTGGAATTTTTCTTGGTGTGTATCAAAAAATCGACATCCACATTAAAATCATAAGCTTTACTTGTAAATAAAGCTTTAATGCTATCACCAGTATTGCGCACACACAGATATTCACATTGAGGATACAGATATAACCATTAAATCAATGCTCTCCTGTTTACAAAAGCTTGGCTCATTTTGGGTTCTATTGTTCTGTATCAGATACTTTTTAAGGGGGTTTTGAGCACAATTTTGAAGAGAAGATGAGTGGAGGTGGTGGCTCTGCGAAGACTCCTGCTGATTTTCTCAAGTCCATTCGTGGGCGACCAGTAGTGGTTAAACTCAACTCTGGTGTAGATTATAGAGGTTAGTGTATATTCTATGTTTTAATGCTTAATGTACTGTCTTTGAGATTTGTTTCTGAAATTTGAAATCATAAGATTGTTAATTGCTGTGGACATATTCTTTTAAGTTTGAACATTATGTAGCTGTTCAAATCATTCTACGTTTTTAATTAATCAAGACAAATTTAGCAATGAAGATTAGGGTTTAAATGTGTCATATCCCAATTTGAGTCACATTCCGCCTTCCCAGTATAGTTATTAAGGGCATGCAGCTACAAAAATATGTATCATATTGTGATCTTTCCGAGTGTTAGGCATAGCATAGCACCTCCAAGCATGAAAATCATGAGTAGCAACAAGGGAGCCACAGAAAAGCCCTGCTCTTAGTAAAATTACCATGCCAAGCACCATGTATCTGTGGCAGGTGGCAGCCCTCAACTGGCTCACTCACACGGATTCCTTTTTCCCGACTAAATTGAAACAACATATATGCTTTGCTTAATGGATCAAGACTATGAAAGATGCAGCAGAAAATTGCTTAGAAACAAGACAGCAGAATAAACATCGACTGTCAAGGAAAGTAATTCCAATGAAACAATAAAATCACAAGAATATATGTTGGGAAATCCTTTAGGGGAAGGAAACCCTCAAAAAATGTTGCTGCCTGCTTTATTAATGAAAAGTAATGGGAGCACAATATGCATGGGCTCAGACAAAGTCTCTTCTTGGGGGTGGGGGGAATGGAGAGCACACAAAAGCTTATAAAACTCCAAACTCCTAAAAGTTCCTGCCTTGCCAATGGCTGGAAAATGTACAAACATCCTCAATTTATGCCTTTTTAGTGAAGGTGAAAAGAAAGAGGGACATGGAGGTTCAAAAGGAATGCCTTTTTCCTTTTACTCTTCTTCCAGTAACCTTTCATTTTTCAGTCTCTTTTCAATTCTAAAAATAGAATGTCCTATTTAATCAGCATTAATCCTGATCAAACACACAAGTAACTATGAGAGGGTCAGAAGCGTTAGCATTCATCCGTTCTTTGCAACCCCCAAGAATAGATCACTAATTCAAAAATTATATTCTATTTGAACTAAATGAATATAATACAATAAACTGGTTTGCATAATCTATATAAGAATATACAGGACTATTTCTATCAGAATATACAGCAGTTTCACCAATGATGAATTACACTTTGAACAGAGTATGCTATTGAAATGCTGCAGTGCATGATATATAGCTGAGTGGAGCATCAGTAGTCATCCATTATAAGTTATGTGCAACAATATTATTTAAGAAATTCAAAATAGAAAGAATTAAGCTTATTACAGCATTTGGTGTTGAAAAGGAAATACCCTGTCCTTTCAAATACAACTATGGTTGACATTCATCCATAACTTTAAATCAATAAAAAGGCATTTTAAGCAAAAAGCACTTGTGTTGTAACTTTTACCTAACAGGCATCTCTCATGAATTGTGACCGTTGCACAGAAATTACAATTGGCATTTTCATTTTCTTTATAGAGCAGGAAAACACACCTAAAATTTCCATACATTTGAAAACATCTTTTAACAAATATTTTTCTTACTTAAAGTGGCTCGATTTGAACCAAACTTGTTATTAAAAGCCTTTGACTGAATGCATAAGGCTGAGCGGGCAGAAAATTCATGGCTTCTCTTCTTGTCTAAAAGACTCATTAGCTTTTTGAAATGCCGAACTCCTCTCTATGCTGATTTTATAGCTCCATTGGAAGGTTGTAAATTTAATTGTAAGGCTACATTGTTTGTATATGGTTATTAGTTTAAAGATATAGAGAAAGGTGTGAACTTCATAACAGTTGTTTGCCATCTGAAATTTGCCATTAAGTTCAGCTTAAGCAGCATTTCAAAGCCAAATGACTTATGCAAGAAATCTCTCTCCAAAATCATCAGAGTTGTAGTTACAGGGACAGGATGTTTTAAAGAAATTCAAGCATTCTGTCTTAAGCAGTAATAAGTTAATTTCTTGTGTCTGTTTTAATGCTTGCTACTTACACATTTGTCGCAAGTAATCAAATATATTTTTGTGTGTAGGCATACTAGCTTGTCTGGATGGATATATGAATATAGCCATGGAACAGACTGAAGAATATGTCAATGGTCAGCTAAAGAACAAATATGGGGATGCCTTTATAAGAGGGAATAATGGTAAGACATCATATTTCAGTACTTGTTATCTTCTTTGTGTTTCTGTCTATTGGCCCTTGAACATTACTGATTATTTTCAAAGTCTTTTGATTGCACATTTCCTTTAATTTGTCTTTGTTTTCTGTGGCAGTCTTATACATTAGTACTTCAAAACGGACACTTGCTGAAGGAGCATGAGCATAAATGGACGGACATCTAATAGATGTCTGAAGCTTGTGTTGAAAATGATATAGGCATCTTTACTTCTGTATATGAATGAATATGTCTGAAAGGTAAAAAATGTTATTAAGTAGGAGCAGGTCCATCCAAAATGATTTTGCAGTGAGCAATACATTCTGCTGAAACTTCTTTTTTTTTGTGCAAACTTACCATGTTAGAAGAACACTTACAAGCAGTGGATGATTTCTTGCCAACTAAATGTAAAGTCATTCTGAGCGTTTGATCTACAGACTTATATTTTGTCATTGTTTATAGATTGATTGAAATTGGTTTGGACTGGTTGTAGTGTTTGTTTTCAACATGTTTGTCTGGAAAGTAAATTAGAGCATTTTATCTGCAGACGTCTATGTTGGCAGTGTTTATTGATTTGACAGTAACTAGTTTAGAGTGGTTTCATATTGAATAGATGCATGAAGAATTTGTGCTACTGGTGATTTTATGTAAAAAAGAGACAAACACTATTTGATAATTTCGATTTGCGTGGTGAGGCTCAAAGCACCCCTGACAGTGAATGATACTGTGGTCGTGTGAATGGAGCAACCTTTCTTCCTATAGACCATAATGCTAAATAGTTTGGAATTCTCCATTGCAGTTGTATGAAACGCCATAATGTAGAAATAACTCTCAGATTAAAAAGTAGTTAAATGTAAACGATTTGTCTTTTCTGTTGCATGGTCGAAACCATATTTAAGCTGAGCTTCCCTTATCTTGAAGGCACTCTTGACTATCAATGTGAAAAGCTTTGATGTCTCTTGTTGTTCACATCCAGTGTTGCTTGTCAACTTTAGAAGCTCCACTGCATTCTGTTGTTTACGACTTTTTATGCCCACAAATTTAGAAGCTTCCTCATATTTGTGGTTTACATCTAGTTCTATCCTCTTAAGAAGACAGGAGACGATTATTTCTGGCTATCAGTTCTAAAAGCTTCATTGTATTTTGTGTTCATCTAGCATTATGGTCTAAGATGACAGGAGATAAGTTTATTTGCTTATCAATTTTAAAAGCTTCATTGTATTTTGTGGTTTACATCTACTTGTACGTATTAAGAGTCGTCGCGTCATGAATGGCTAGCTACATGAACTTTGCTGCAACACTTGCATATTTGCTAAGCCTTGTATTGTGATTGCATTCTTGCAGCATGAAATGGAGTATAGGGATCTTAAAAAAAAAAAAAACATTTTAACGAGAAAGATTGGTGTGTATTCAAACTCTTTGAAAGGACAATGTCAATCTTTTTTTTTTTTAATCTGTTATATAGGATTGAAACGGGCAATGCCATGACCAGCTTGGCAATTATGCATGTAATGCTTGGTAAAATTTGAATCTTAGTCTTTTCCTTAAAAGTTGAGGAATTATTGTCAATTTATTTAATACGAGCAACTCAATGCAATCTATCTGTTATATATGATATATATGCTGGATCAAGTTTGTAATTGAGTTATAGCATCTCATTCACATGTTTTTATATGTTTTGACCGTGGACGGTGGGCAATACTAGTATATCCATAACAAAGATGGTTAGAAGGGATGGTTAGCCCTTCTAAGATGGTATTTTCATCTATATGAGATCCTGAATGAAAACTTTATAACAAAAAAATTTGACATTGTATGCTTTTGAAAATTGTAGTTTATTGGGCGGAAGTAGTAGATCCACTGGTTTCCTGTTGAGTGTTTGTTAATTTGAGATCGGCGGTTCGAATCTTGAGCCCTTTCAAGTCCCCTTACTAGAGTAAATACTTACCAAGACAGGCCAGGTGGGAAAAAACCCCTGTATATATATAAAAAATGAAAATTATAGTTTATTTATCTCTATTTGGACACCTTAGTGGTATGCCTTTGGGTTCTCATCAATGAGACCCAAGTTTAAACCATGGGTGGGGTGTGTATTTCTTCAAAAAAATTAAAAAAATATAATTTACTGAGATAATTTTTTTTTCAAGCTTTAATTTCACATAAATTTAATTGAATGCATTATTTTTGTTTAATTTGTAATTACGCCGATAGGCGGCCTACAATGGCAGCTAGGAAGGTCAAGGTCAGCCACACCGTAAACAATATTAATATTTTATTAAAAAAGCCGACATTAAGAAAATTATCTGCCGACATTAAGGGTTACGGTGGATTTAAAATATTTAAAAAATATTTAAACTATTTAAACTAAAATGGTGCCCAAACTTTCTAATATTATTTGCTTCTCTCTTCGAACTCTTCTCTCCGCATCTCTGAAACCCTAAGTTTTTGCAGGAGCAGCACACAGTGCCAGGTGAACAGGTTCTATCGTTGCGAAAAAAAGTAACATCACAGGTACATTTTCTACTTTCTTGCACTATGTATTCTGTACACCCCCAAAAAATGAGATAGGCGCCTCGAGATTGATAACTCTCGGCGTTTATATATATATCAGCGTTTATATATATATATATATATATAAAAGCTAGTTTTATATATTGGTATGTTAAGTTTTTTTCTTCCTTTATTTACACAAGACAAACAAACCATAAGTTGTTACTTAAAATTTATTACAACCTAATACTATGGTCTTTTCAAAGATGGTGTTTATGTACTTTTTAAGTTACATTAACAATAGCTCATTAGGTTTGGGACATATAAGCCAAGGTTTTAATCCTTCGATGGATTTTTAGTTGCATTATAGATCAAGACTTTAAGCTAAGGTTTTAATCCTTTGATGGATTTTCAGTTACATCATAGATCAAGACTTTAAGCTAAGGTTTTAATCCTTTGATGGGTTTTTAGTTACATCATAGATCAAGACTTTAGTCGCAGTGAACCTTAATGTTTCAAGTGGTCAAAGGTCTATGCTTCCAAAGCTAATTGGGTTTAATCTGGTCAAATACAAGCATAATGTAATTTGTTGTAATACTGTTATGTGACTTATTGAAATAGTGATAACGTAGTCATGACATAATATTGATAGGGCTTGCATCAATCCCATACACCCCTTTAAAGAATGGTCAAACGATAACAATGAACTAATAACAATAACTCTAGGATAAACATCTTAAAACATAGTAACTAAGATTTAGATATCTCTACTAGAAAGTTGAGCATTTATTATGAATTTTTTGTTGAATAATAAGGGGTTGTACTTGGGTCCTCTACCTTTGACAAATTACAACTCTCTTCTTTAGAGCTTGAGAGTTTATAAATAAATACACTTGTCATCTCAATTGAGATGCTATAGCTAGAAATCTACTTCAT
The DNA here is from genome assembly GCA_028583015.1 of Wollemia nobilis. Taxonomy (NCBI): domain Eukaryota; kingdom Viridiplantae; phylum Streptophyta; class Pinopsida; order Araucariales; family Araucariaceae; genus Wollemia; species Wollemia nobilis. Next base: position 299,492 of record JAQPPZ010016709.1, read on the forward strand.
TTTACGTAAAAATTTTGAATTCTTGATTTTTATTTTCTTGATCTTTTCAAAAATACTTGGGTCCTCTACCTTGGACAAATTACAACTCTCTTCTTTAGAGCTGAGAGTTTATAAATAAATACACTTGTCATCTCAATTGAGATGCTATAGCTAGAAATCTACTTCATTTTACATAAAAATTTTGAATTCTTGATTTTTATTTTCTTGATCTTTTCAAATTTTTGAATGAGTAGTATTTCAAAATTTAGCATCTTTCTTGACATTCTTCTATTGCAGCCTTCACAATGCCAAAACTTCACCTTCTACTATCCATGCTTTGCATCTAAGTAGAGTAATATTTTCAAAATAATCACACTATCATAGTCCGCTTTACCAAATCTGGATTGCTAGTTTCCTTCCTCACTGAAGTCCTAGCCCTTCATTACTCTTCCCATCATTCTAACCCTAGCTGACAAATATTTGCAATTTCATTTTTCACGACTTGAAAAATCGTCACTGCCTTTGTTCCAAATGGTTGACTTCACAAGGTTGAATCTCCCTCAATATTGTTCGGATTCTTGCATATGATCACTCATTTTAAAGCTATTCAAATTCCACACAAGTTGGTCCAAGAATCAAATGAATTGGATAACTTTTCATGAATATATGGCTCCTAAAATATGAAACATTTTAAAAAAACCTAATCCTTCACACATTTATTTGTTGTAAAGGGGGGGGGGGAACCACCTCAATACCTGTGGGTTCCAAACCCACAGGCACACCAAAGACAAAAATAGGGTGTTTTAGTTGACCCAACCTTCCACCCAACAATCCGACCTGTTGCACTACACTCAACAACCCTGCCTGTTGTGGTTCCCTCAACTGATTAGATTTCAAACAAGCCTTCCACCCAACAAAGGTCAACCTTCCACGCTCCTTTAGCCTAAGCAGCCTTCCACACTCCTTCAAACTTTTCGACTTGAATAATATTCTAGGTTGAGTGTGGATCAAAATTGTTTGAATTTGACAAATGGAATAATATTCTTAGATTTAATAATTAACCATAATGGAGCTTCGGTAGTAGTAGATTTGGTGAAGAGGCAAGAATTTATGGCTTGTTACAGATTTGAGTGTTTTTGCAATAACATTGGTAGCACTAAAAAGGACAAAAAAAATTCACTTCTAGCACAATCACGCAATGTCAAAGAGTGCGAAAAATGCCAGAAGCTTGAGTGGAAGTGGAACGGAGAGCTTGAGGCAGAGAAGGGCACCAAGCTTGATACGGGTGGTAGGCGGGTAGAACGGACAACATGAAGAAGATGATGAGGTCAATGATGGAAATTATGACAAGGGTAGGGCAAAACCTTTTGACTCGGGTGCTCAATCTTGGGTTAATATTTTGAAAGGCAAGCAAAAAATCTCAAAGAGGCGCTTCAACCTACAATCATTGAGTGAACTGCAAATCCCATATGCCTTGGCATACCTACCAGTTGAACAAGCAGAGATGTCTCTAGTTGGGAAATTTGTTGGAGTGTGACCAGGGTTGGAAGATATTAGGAAATGGGCAACATCTCTAGTTGGGAAATTTGTTGGAGTGCAAAGAGGGTTGGAAGAGATTAGGAAATAGGCAACATGGAAGTGGAAACCCTAGGGTCATATGGACATTGTGGCCTTACCACGAGAATTATTTTGGGTCAAATTGAACTATTTGATGGACTATGAGAAAATCCTCCAAGGAGGCCCATGGTTCTATGGGAGAAAAGGGCTTTTCTGCAAAATTGGAGCCCTGATTTTGACCCTTTCTTGCAATGCATTGATGTAGCTTCGATCTAGATTTGTCTCCTTAGGCTCCCGATTCACCTTTGGCATGAAGATATTTTAGCGGGTGTGGCAAGAAATATAGGACAATTACTTGCAGTGGATTCGACAATCTTAGCCAGGTCAAGAATGTTGTTTGCGAGAATTTGTGTGAATGCGGACCTGAATCAAGAACTCCCCAAATCCATAAATTGATTTCTAAGTTTGGATCCTGGAACTAAATCATAGAATATGAAAACTTGACGGTAAAGTGTGGGGTTTGTAAAAACTAAGGACATCCAAGTGTTGCATGCAATGCACACAAGAATAATTTTCATGGTAAGCACAAATGGGTTCAAAAGCAAGTTGCTCCTCATCAACAAGCTACAATTACAACGGAGGGTTTTCATAAGGCTGATTTGGAAGGAAGGGCAAAAAAATAGGTGATAGGATTAGGAGAAATGGAGGATCTCGATAAGGAGGTAAGTGAATTATCCCCAAACCCTAATCAGTTGAACATTAATATTTCCCTGTCAAATCCACTCCCGCGTTTGAATGTTATTGAAGAGATACAAGACTATTTTGATACCGAACTAATTGAAACCCCAATAGGGGGAAAGGAAGGAGAGAGTAAAAAACAATCCTTAGATAATGAAATCCAAATAGAAACCAAACAGTCTAATGGAGAGTTGAAGGTTGTGAGAGAAAATGCAAGAGGTAAACTCCAAGATGTTTCCACTCAGAGTAGAGTGACCCAAAGTCATTCCAAAGGGACAACTGACATGGGGGTAAGATAGGACCAGGTAGATGAATTGTTGTTACTATTCAAAAGGAAACTGCTAGGGATGTGGTCGATGGCTCTCAAACAAATTTAAATTTTGGAAGGGGAAAGAAGATTCCCACCAAAACAAAGAGATGAAAATTTTATCATGGAATATTAGGGGCTTTAATGCCTCTTCAAAACACCGTTAAATAAGAGAAAATAATTTACATATTTTTTTGTTACAAGAAACAAAATTGGACCATACTAAAATTGATAGGATTCAAAAGGAAATTTGGGAAGAGGCAGGTTGGGAATATAGCGAAGCGGTAGGAGCTTTAGGAGGGCTCTTGTGTTTATGGGATAGGAAAAATATTGAGGGTAGGTTAGTTGTAAGTACAATATGGTCAATTACAATTTTTTTCCACAATCTAAACAACAAGCAAAACTAGATCCTAACCAATGTGTACACCCCTAATACAACAACTAGAAGAAGGCAATTATGGTTTGACATGAGTCATGAGAGAAACATTTAAGGGACTACCTTGGATTCTAGCAGGATACTTTAATACTCCTCTAAACCCTTCAGACAAGAGAGTAAAATCTTCCACCCTTTCAAAAGGAATGTAGGATTTTAGAGACTTTGTCAATGGTAATGAATTGATGGATGTAGAGCTCAGAAGAATGCCTTACACTTGGAGTAATAGAAGATTAGGAGATCAACTCATTCAGATTTGATTAGATAGCGTGTTAATTTCACAGGAGGGGTTGACCATTTTTGGTGATTCCACACTCACTACAATCTCAAAGATTGGGTTAGATCATAACCCGATCATCTGGGAAATTTTAGAAGGAAGTACAATAGTCCATTTAGGTTTGAATTAATGTGGTTGAAACACAAGGATTTTTTACTCCAAAATTGAGGAATGATGGCAGAAAGATTTTTTAGGACCCAAACTTTATCAAATAGCAAGAAATTAAGATGTATCAAGTAAAATCTTAAGGTGTGGAATAGAGTGGTGTTTGGAAACCTTTTAAATAGGAAATCTAATGTGAAAAAGCAGTTATCAGAACTAGAGGTTAGGTTGAATCAAGGGAATCTTAGAGGAAATTAGACAATAAGAGAAGGAGCTTCTGCAAAATACCATAATATCTTAGCTAGTGAGGAATTTCTTTGGAAACAGAAGTCTAGGATTAGATGGTTGAATGAAGGGGACTGTAATACAAAGTTTTCCCATGTTTCTACTATTCATCACAAAAGCTGCAACAAGATCAAGGAAGTTGTTAAACAAGATGGATCGATAGTCAATAAGTTTGATGATATCTGGGAGGAGATAACGAATTACTTCAAGGATCTCTTAGGAACTCAGGAAGAGGAAGATCCAAAAGCAAAAGGAAAATTTTCTTAATCACATCCCCCATCTCATATAGGATAATTTGAATGATTATCTTTCCAGCCCTTTCACTGAAGAGGAGATTAGAAAGGCAATTTTTTATTTGGGAGGTGATAAAGCACTAAGGCCAGATGGTTTTCCAATAGCTTTCTTTCAGCATTTTTAGAATTTTGTGGGCAAGGATGTGGTGGAAGTTATTAAGGAGGTGCAAGAAACTCATTTTATTCCTACAAATGTCAACTCTACGTTTCTAACTTTAATCCCTAATTCTGTAGGGACTAGAGATTTTACACAATTTAGATTAATAGGCCTCTGCAACACCTTATACAAGATCCTGTTAAAAAAATTAGCTAATAGGATTAAAACAATTTTGCCCTTCATTATTGATGTTAACCAAGGGAGTTTTGTTAGAGATAGGCAAATCTTGGATGGCATAGTCATAATTCATGAGGTTATTCATTCTATGAATAAAAGTGGGGAGGTTGGAATGCTATTAAAATTGGATATGAATAAGGTGTTTGATCGAGTCTCTTGGGAGTTTTTGGAAAGGATCTTAATTTTTTTTTGTTTCAATGAGAACTGGGTAAAATAGACTATGAACTGCATCTCCATAGCCAAGTTCTCAGTTTTGGTAAACAAGCAGCAATAGAATACTTCAACAAAAATCATGGAATTCATCAAGGAGATCCATTATCCCCATATATTTTTATTATTCTTACAAAGACCTTAGGTCGTTCCTTGGTAGCAATGGTCTCTGAAGGAAGTCTTGGAGGATTCAAGGTGGCTCCTTTGACAGATCCAATATCTCATCAACAATTTGTTGATGATACTATAATTGTGTCCAAAGCTTTTGTCCCTCAAGCTAAGCAAATTAAACATATACTAGACAACTATGAATAGGCAACATGATAGAAAGTTAATTTCAATAAAAGTATGGTCTATTTTCTAATACTCTGGAGCCTAGACAAAGAAGCATTAAGAGAATTTTTGGCTGTGAGATTGGCGCTCTCCCCTCTTCTTACTTGGAAATGTCACTCTTTAAAGGAAGAATGAAATTTGAGATGTGGAACCTAGTCATAGAAATCTTTGCAAAAAAGTTAGTCGGATTGAGAGGTAATTTATTGATTCAGACAAGGAAAGCATAACTAGTTCAGTCCACCTTGCAGAGCATTCCCATATTTTTTATGTCAGTTTTCAAGATTCCTTTTGTGATTAGAGATAAATTAGAACAAATCCAAAGATCATTTTTATGGTCTGGTTTGAAGGATAAAAACGTCAGTCCTTAATAAATTTAGATCAAGTATGTTCTAAAAATGGAATATGGAGGTTTAGGCTTCAAACACCTAAAATTAATGAATGAGGCCTTAATTGGTAATATGGGATGGAAGTTGATTAATAATGATCAGTTGGGCTGGGTAAAAATTTTAAAGGAAAAATACCTAAGAAATAATAAAGATTTCTTATGTTTAGAAGTGTAAGCAAAATAAGACAACACCTTGCAAATAAAATAATGAAAGACAAGCAATTGCAAAATAAATGAATTTTGTATTGAATTTTATTGGAGCCTTAGTCTCCTTTTTACAAATGATTGACCTCGAGTGCACAAGGGTATGATTACAATAAGTGAATGCTTTCTTTCACATGATACAATGAGTACAAAGAAGAGAAGAACCCCTTTGGCTAATCAAATGATTGATGGTGTCTCCAGTATTCTTTTGCTCCAATCCAAGTGATGAGTGGGTTTTTGTATCCTAGATGTGAGGACCACTCTTAGCTTCAATAGCACTTCAAGTACCTATATCCTACACACATGGAAGTCAAAAAAGGGTCAATAGCACATGTATAAACGATTAAAAACCAATGCCAATAAAACCCTTAAATGGATGCTTGTAGATAACATAGAAATGAAACTTAAAATGCCTTGCGAACAAATTGATGACTTACTGATATCTGCTGCTCTAAATAGCCTAAAAATTTATGGAGATGTTCTCAAGGATGTTAGGAACCTGCCCTCAAAATTTTATTTCAATCTGAGTCTGGATGAGTGAGATATGACCAAAATAAGTTTGGCAGTTTCTACGTAAATGTGGGTCTACGGTTGTGATTGTGTAACCGTGGGTGGGTGGTTGAGAAACCGCGAGAGGGTGGTTGGGACTGTGTAACCATGGATGCGCTATTTTGCAGAGATGGCAGAAACCTTAAAACTTGGATTTGGGACCTCGACGACACAAACTCCGCGAACGTTGGCGATTCTCTGCAATGATTTTGGCAGCGTAGCAATGTCTTTTCCAACTCCTTTTGCTTGATGGAATGTGTTGCTTTTATAGGTAATTTTGCGTTTTGGAGGGAAAATATAGGTGGAAAGCCAGGGATGCCAAGTGGAAAGGACTAGGCAACCACCTATCTTGGGTAGTTGTAGTGAGTCACTTAGAGTGTCTCACTTAGGTGGAGTGGTGACATGTGGATAGGTGCAAGTGGAGTGATGTGTGTGAGATGTGGCAAGTGGGTAGGTGGAAGTGGAGTGAAGTGTGGAGTGAGGTGTGAGATGTGGCAAGGTGAGGGGTAGTGGTGGCTAGGACAAGTGTCACATGGAGACACAAGCTATCCTAGGGGGATTTTCCAGATTTTAATAAAATCTAGAAAATAGATTAATGTGCAAGATTTTTATGCCTAAGTTTAGACTTAGGCATATATTATTATGCAAAATTGTGATGTGCAATGTGGGTGAAATGTACATGAATTAATATGCCTAAGTTTAGACCTAGGCATATATTTTATTATGCAGAATTATGTGGTGAAATAAAAATACCTATATTTTGGTGTCTACAAATGCCTCTTTTTGTATCGTTTTGTGTAAAACACAATGCGGTGCAAAAACAAATGACACCTATCTTTATTGGATGGAGAAATGGACTCAGATCTTCTCGATGCAAATAATGAATGACTTAGATTTTTTGATTTGTAACTTACCTCTCAAATGGCGAATGGGTGAAAAATGAAACCCACGAGCTAATTGACTGAATGTGGATTATGAAAAATGGATGGATGTTATGGATGAAAATATTTGAAATTAAGATCAAGTTGGATGCCCCATGTTTGGTGTGGACCTGTGTTGTCGTAAATTTACCTTTTGGTTTTATTGACATGCAATATGATGAAGTAAAGGAACCAATCACCCTAGGGGTTTGTCCTAGTTACTGTAGCAAATTCCTTAGTGCAAATGATGAAGTAAGATTTTTTCATGTTTTGTAACCCCATGGAGTAGGCGTCAATGACAACCTTGGACAAGTTTACTTGAACACAGGTCACTCATAAACTGAGGAACCAAAATGATTTAATTTCAAATGTGATCTATGCCTAATTCATGAACATTTCACCCACATTGCACATCACAATTCTGCATAATAATATATGCCTAAGTTTAAAATTAGACATAAAAATCCTGCACATTAATCTATTTTCTAGATTTTATTAAAATCTAGAAAATTTCCCTAGGATACCCTATGTCTCCATGTGACACTTGTCCTAGCCACCACTACCCCTCACCTTGCCACATCTCACACACATCACTCCACTTCCACCTACCCACTTTCCACATCTCACAAATATATTAGAAGATACTACTACTTGAAATTTAAGATCTTAGAATCATGGTCTCCACTCTAGTAGTACAACAAAAAAATGATCTTAGAATTTTCCTTATTAATAGGTTGTCCTATGGTTGTCAAAAATAGGCTTAGAAGTCTTTTGAATTTGGATTCTTTTGATGCCTAGCATGACCGATCAAGGTCAAGTTATCTACAAATTGTAAATGAGAGAGAAGGGCTTGTCAATGCACATTTAATTTCTTGAATGTATATGTTATTCATTTCTTTAGGGATGAGACAACCTAGACACTTCCAAAATGATGAATAGATAGGAGAAAGAGGATCCCCCTAGTACAATCCCCTAGAAGTAGTAAAGGATGTCTATTGTTTGTCAACATAATATAAAAGATTGAGGAAATAGTACCTTTAATCCAATCCCCCCAATCTTGGGAGAAGCCAAACTTCCTCAAGACCTGTAGGAGAAAATTCCAGTCCACCATATCATAAGTCTTGAAGAAGTCCAAATGAATAAACATGGTTGGAGATTTTTATATTTGCATGGAGTCAAGGGCCTCCTGAGCAAGCACTATTTTATCTACAATATATTTTCTTGCCAAATATCCTCCTTACTTTGGTGAGATTATTGTAGAGAGGAAGGGTTTCAACCTTTGAGCTATCATCATCATAATGATTTTAAGGAGAACATTACACAAGGCTATCAATTTGAAGCTAAAAATATGATCTACCTCTTGGGACTTAGGTATGAGCGCAATGTAGATTTTGTTGATTTCTTTCAAAATTGACTTTGCCACCCGTGCTTCCTCTACCACTACAAGTAGATCATCCTTGAGCATGTCCTAGAATTCTTGGAATAACTCTATAGGGAATCCATTTAGTCCATGAGTTTTGCCTTTTTTTCATCTTGAAAACCACTTCCTTTACTTACGCCATAGAAACAAGTGTTGATAACACTTCATTATCATATTCCTTAATAAGTAAAGGGACTCCCTGTAAAACTTCCTCTTGAGACCTAGGGTCCAAGGAGATTGTAGAGAAAAGCTCCTTAAAATAGTTAGTGGCAATTTTCTTCATCCCATCCCAAGAGTAAACTGGATCACCTATGTTGAACTTGAGGGAAAGCATAAAGTTTGAAACTCTTATGGCCAAAAGATATTTATGGAAGAAAGTAGAGTTTCTATCCCCTTCCTTCAACCATAAGATCTTGGATTTCCATATCCATAAGAGCTCCTCCTTTCTCATTCTACTAACTCATAAAAGACAAATTTCCTATTTGATGAGCTCCTCTATAAGTCCTAAGGAGTGAATCTGAGCATTTACTTGCTCCAGTTTGAAAGCCCAACCTGCATTTTTAGCCCTCATACCCTCGAACTCATGTAATTCCATCCCTTAATTCTAATTTTTATGAACTATAATCTATTGACAAAGCAATACATTTGGGTGTTGTGTCTTGGCTCTCCTTCCCTCCACCATTGAAGAACAAACGACTCGAAGGAAGTATCTGTGAACTACATAAGTTATAATTTAAAGGGTGAGTAATTCCTAGTAGACTGCCAAAGGTCTAGCAAAAAATGCTAGTGGTATGATCTTGCATTATTAAGGATAAAAGATTTTAGAACTACCCCTAGAGAGAGAAGGTCATCCTATATTATAAACTTGTCCAAGATGCACATAGGTCCCTATTGTCTATTTGTCCATGTCATCAATCTATTGTTAGGCTTGACATCAACCAGGTGGATATGCCTCAAGTGCTCATGCATTAAATTAGTCACAATATCCAATGTTCTCATCCCTCCCATATTTTCATCTAAGGAGAGAATGATGTTGAAAACCCCTCTTAAGACAATCTAGTCATTAAGAATCTAGATCCTGAGATGTAAGATATAGTTCCACTACCTCTGTTTGTCCTCTATGACAGTGGCTACATATATGTTAATACATAGGAGTTGTTAGTCCTTTTGCCTCCATTGTGCCTAAAGTCTTATAATACCCCAAATTTCCACAACCGCATGCACAACAAACTCCTTTGGATCTCATAGACGAGAACCCACCTGATGCTCCTTAAGAGCTGAGAGATTTTTGCCCGACCAGTGAGTCATAATTTCTTAGCAATTCTTTCCATCTCCTCTATTTTTGACTTGGTCTCCTAAAGAAAGACTAGGTTTGGCTTAGTTCTTTGAAACAACCTTCTAATTTCATTGTGTTTGAGGGGACTGCATTTTATCCCCCTTACATTCCATGAAAGAAGTCTCATGAGGACGTGTGGATTAAGAGTTTGGTGATAAGATTCACCTTACCCTCAAAGATGAGTTTTTCCCTTCATTTGTTAAGTGGTGTTGATTGGTCTTACATCCCACTTTTTGATTGGTATCCATCTTCATTTTCTTGTGTTTATTTTGTTGTATATCAGACGGATCTTGGGTAGGTCTTCATTCATGATCCTTTGTGTATACCACCAAGGCCTTATTAAGGAGGATCAAGATGTCTCCTCCTACTTTAGGTTGAGTGATCGTATGTGTTTCATAAGTATCATTCTCTTTATTTTTTGTTCCACCTTGCTTATTTTTCCTTTGTTGACCTTTGTGGTTCAAGTTTGTGTCAATTTGCGTATTGATCTAATTGCCATCTATTTTTGGTAATACCTTTTCCCCTAATTTAGACTAGGTAGTTATATCAAGAATTGCCTCCACCATAAGTTCTATCTCCATTTGGCGATCTTCTCCCACAATTGGGTTTGCAATAGTCAAAGAAACAAATTTGTTATTTGGTGTCACATTGCTTTCCATATCTACTTTTCTTTGAATGTGCTTTATTTTTAGGTTCTTGAAAGTCTGCAACCTTTTCCTTTACCTGCATTTTCTTCAAGCACTTTTGTGGATAGTCTCTCGCTATATGCCCATACTCATGGTATATTCGACATCTAAATGAGATGTTTTTATAATCCACTTTTTTCTCCTAGGATTCGTCCTCTATTTGTAATGTGATATTTTCTAGAAGAGGTTTGTCGAGGTCCATCATAACACATATTATGACAATTTATCATTTGTTCAAAATTATAAGTACTGTCAGTCACCATCATAAAGGTTCTTAGAGTTTTTCCAATGACTACAAAGGAGATGGGGTTCCAACATTTAGCTGTTAACCCAAATAACCTAACCCATACATGGCCCACATTTGGTATTTCCTCCTTTGCTTGGGATGTTGTATGCCAAGATTTCATGAACAAGCCTACTCTCCCAAGAAATTATGACCCTCCCTAGAAGACATATTATCAATCTTCTTCACACTCAAAGAGCACTATGAAATAGCCATTGGAATAGAGCATGATTTGAACATCTTCCTTAGTTCACCAATTTCTAGGTGCCTAGTCCCTAAAGGTTGATAGATGGGACTTGAAACCCATGAATCTGCATATTAGACATTTTCTTTCTAGATTCTCTATGCTCGTTTGAATATCTTCCTTTTTTAGCTAAACTATAAATGAGCCATCTGATGCTTTCATGCATTTATTGGTATTCTTCCTAGGATCTAAGCATGATATTCTCAAAGGCCTACAAGAAAACATGGTTGTGACGTTAATCGAGTGCCCTCCACCTCTTGATCATATTGCATCCTGAAAGGAAGGTTTGAGAGGTGAGGGATCCTCACCTCCACCACCATGATAGAGCTATAGGGGTATCCAAACCCTTATCTGCTTCAAAAAATAAAAACAACAAAAGAAATTTAGCAACACTTTTTTCGAACAATGTTTGATACAAAAAAATCCAACCCTAAGCCTTTCATTCCACAATCATTTCACTTTACTAAAGCTTTTGCATGTAATGGCAACAATAATGCGTGCAAACCCTAGTAGAGCTCTCCTAGCCTATGTTAACTCCAATAAGATATACCCTCTTAAAATTTGATAAGTTGGCATGGTAAAAAATGATCACTAAAATATAGAAATATAAACTTCATCCACCATTCTTGAGCATCAATGTCATCCTTTCTAGTGAAAATTGGTAACTCCATGATCTCAATCCCCTAAAAAATCCTAAAGTAGCTAGGATTTTGGAAAAAAACTAGGGTTTTTCAATTTATTTTCAAATCTCCTCTATTCCTTGCTATTAATAAATAATTGTGTATATTTTCTTCAAAAACAAATTAAACTATTTACTTATTATAATTGATAAAGATATTTATAAGTTTATTCTTGCGATTTGAAAAAATCATCACTACCCTTTGTTCTAAATGATTGACTTCACAGGATCTTATCTCCCTTAATACTACTTAGATTATTTCATATAACCATTCATTTTAAAGCTTTTCAAATTTTATACAAATTGGTTCAAAAATCATTTGAATCAGATAATCCTTTGTAAAATATATGACACCTAAAAATTTGATGTTTTTTTTTTATTACCTTAAAATTATCCTTCTCATAAAATATGATGGACAATTAACCTTTCTAAACTTAATTATAATATTGACAAATATTTCATAAAATATATATATATATATATATATATATATATATATATATATATATATATATATATATATATATATAATTTTTTTTTTTTTTTTTAATTTAACATATAATTTAAAAAATGGATATAAGATTTTGATTGTGAATGAAGGTTAAAAAAATATATATTTTTTATTTTTTAAATGATTTAAAGATTTATTTTTATTTACTATGTTTCACTGTAAAATATTTTAAAAAAACATATAACTTAAAAAATATATTTTTTTAGTTACTAACAAAAATTACGAATGAGTTTGCTGTTTCTACATGATTGGCTTCGTTGTTAAACCAAAACTCTTCTGGTTGTTAAACCAAAACTCTACATGTCAGAAGGAGAGTGAGAAAGTAAGTATTAAGAAATGATCTTGATTTTATAGTTTTTAATACATTTGTTTTGGAAGATAGATAAAGTGCCACAAACTAGCAACGTGACCACCTTATCCTTACCATAGTTCCTTGTACTTATCCTTACCATTGTTTCTTATAGGTACATTTATGTTCTAAATTTTTCAATAAAATTTGTGCATGTATAATAAAATTATATTATAATGTTCTTTGTTGTGACGTAATTGGTTTATGGTTTATGATTTAGGAATTAATAGCGGTTCATGTTCAAATCATCTTTCTATTGTTTTGCCGATACAAAAATATTTTTTAAGGGTTTTTTTAGATAGTGGTATCTTTAGATGAGACGACATTATTGGCTACGGTTCAGTGTTTAAATCACCTTGTGCTCTCTTTTTGAACACATAAAAAAATCTCTTGTGACATCCTTTAAATAGTGGTATATTCGGATGTTCAGTTGGTTTGAAGCATCTAGATGAATGAATTTAAACCCACGTTCTGATAAGGTTTTTGGTGCCCAGTCAATCAGCCTACAGCCTATTAAGTGGATAACAAACCCCCCTCTCTATTTTAAAGCAGCAACCCCCAAGCTATAGATAGAGAGCCTTCTGTCTATCGGAATGAATCGAATTTCAATAGCATTCCATTCTTAATGGCAATGAAAATCCATTCGGATGGAACGACGTTACCGACCATCTAAAAGTGGTTATAGAAGTTTCTCTCTAACCAAGAGTTTTATTTTGAGGGAACAGTTCCAGTTTTTATTTTTCTTAGAAAAATTCAAGGTTCAAACCGTGACATGTGTATGGGTGTGTATTAATCCTCTATTAATAAGCTTATCTTTTGACTTTACGAAGGGTCATGGCTAGGATGAAAATGCTTAGCCCAAATTATGGAAGTTTCTCTCTAACCAAGAGTTTTATCTCGAGGGAACAACACAACAGTTCCAGTTTTGATTTTTCTTAGAAAAGTCCAAGGTTCAACCCGTAACATGTGTATGGGTGTGTATTAATCAAATATTAATAAGCTTATCTTTTGACCTTACGAAGGGTCATGGCTAGGATGAAAATGCTTAGCCCAAAGCATTGGTCATAAGAGTTTCTTACATTATCCAAATAAAAAATAATAATATTTTTTGATAACACACAACACACACCATCATGCGAACAAGGCTAGGATGGAAATGCTTAGTTCGAATTGTTGGTCATAGGAGTTTTTCATTCAAAAAATATTATAATTTTTTTTTGAGTTTTTCATTTATAATTTTTTTTTTAGTTTTTCATTCAAAAAATATATATATTATAATTTTTTTAACACAAAACGCACACCATGTCAAAACAAGTGATTCTTCATGATGTATACAAGAACTAAAGCTCAAACCACACAAAATTACACACATACATGTCATGGTTTGAACCTCAAACCTCTTAAAGAGAGGCCAAAGCCTTACCCGTTACATTGTTCCCATCAATTACACATACACATCATAGTTTGAACCTTGAACCTCGTAAAGAAAGGCCAAAACCTTAATTGCGAACAAGACTAATATTTTTTATTAACACACAACGCACACCATCATGCAAACAAGGTTAGGATGGAAATGCTTAGTTCGAAGCGTTGGTCATAGGAGTTTTTCATATTATCCAAATTCAAAAAAATATTATTATAATAATTTTTTTTTTTGTTAACACACAACGCACACTATCATGCCAAGTGATTCTTTATGATGTATACAATAACTAAAGCTCAACCCACACAAAATTACACACATACATGTCATGGTTTGAACCTTGAACCTCAATTTTTTTATGATGTATACAAGAACTAAATCTCAAACCACACAAAATTACACACACGTCAACTCAAACCACACAAAATTACACACATACATGTCATGGTTTAAACCTTGAACCTCAATTTTTTATGATGTATACAAGAACTAAAGCTCAAACCACACAAAATTACACACACGTCATGGTTTGAACCTCGAACCTCTTAAAAAGAAGCCAAAGCCTTACCTGTTACACTGTCCCCATCAATTACACACAGAATTACACACATACACGTCATGGTTTGAACGTCGAACCTCGATTTTTTTATGATGTATACTAAAACTAAAGCTCAAACCACACAAAATTACACACATACACATCATGGTTTGAGCCTTGAACCTCTTATAAAGAAGCCAAAGCCTTACCTATTACACTGTCCCCATCAATTACACATACACATCACATTTTGAACCTTGAACCTCCTAAAGAAAATTCAAAGCCTTTACTGTTGTCCCTGTCCCTATTGTGACTATAATATTTTTTTTTATTTGGTTACTGTGAGAAACCCCTATGACCGATGTATAGGGCTGAGCAGTCTCCTTCCAACCATAATGTTTCGTAAATTCGAAAGCTATACTTATTAATAGGAAATTTAACAGAAAACCACCACACACTCGCCCACGCCACAGTTTGAACCTTGAACCTCCTAAAAAAGAGCCAAAGCCCGAACCTTTGCATTGCACCCCTAGGTGCAAAACCTTATGTTAAGGGAATTTAACTTTTTTTTAAATGGGTTATATGGGATTGAAACATGCCGCATAGTAGTATTACAAAAAAGCTTGGATATTATTCATATATCATTTTGACAAAATTTGAACCTAAGATTTTAACCGGTTGATCTAATATCACTTTGATATAATAATTTTTAATTAATTATATGAAATTAAAATGATTCACCTCGTGATCACCTTATTGTTACGAGTAGTTCCTTATGCTCTAAATTCTTAGTGTAATTACATAATATTTGATGTATCTATAATAAAATTATAATATAATAGTCTTACAATAATCAAATACAAAAAATATATATTATAATATAATAGTTTCCGGGAGGTCCAAAGTTCAAACCGTGGTGTGGGTGAGTGTCGCCCTGATGAAGTTGTTGTAACAGGTTGAAAGATTCTTGATCAAAACCCCATCTCTTAATATTACAAAATATATATATATATATAATAGTTTGTGTATATAATAATTTTTTAGAATTAAAATGATTTACTTTAATATTATAAAAACTATTCATATATGGTTTGACAATATTTAAATTTCAATCTTGTTAAAAATTAAACAATTTAACCATTAATTCATACCGATTAATTATTAATTAAAATGTAATTTATTATTTCATTCATAATTTTTAAAATTTTAAATTTTAAATTAAAAAATTAAAATTATAAAAACGTTTAAAAACAAAAACTTATTCCATAATCAGTCAAATTATTACTCCATATATAAGATTGAAACATAATTATCATCTATAATTTTATTTTTTATTTAAAAAAAATTATAATTATAAGTAAAAAATTAAAATTTATTAATTAAAAAAAATTAATTGACAAATTAATGGTTAAAAATAAGTTGATTGTGGTAATTTAAATGTTTTCTAAAGATAATAAGTAAAACTGTAAATTCATAACGCTTCATTTTTATTTATTCATAACTTGATTGTATTTTTTCTCTTTTTTTTTTTTTTGGTATGGAGTAAAAGCCCTTTATTATTTACCTTTCCCTTAGGCTTTGAGGGTACTGAACGTCCATTGTGATGTACATGCAACATACACTGAACTGCGTTTGACCTGGTGTTTGATATGCGAATCCTTGTGGATTGTTGGTTGACAGGATTCGATTGTGGGGCAAATTCAAGCAGTCACTGGGGTTTATTTGTGAAAAGAAAGAGAAAGCATGACGCCTGCTGAAATGCAGAATCCATTACTGGCTGAAACAACTTGTGGTGCTTTACTCCAGGAACTCCAGGTGAGCTTGACAGTCCATCTTGTGAATGATGATAATACCTTGTCTGTTTGTGGCTTTGGCTTGCATACACTTATATGATGCCAAAGCTTTTTTCAAAGGTACATTTTTAAATAGTTTTAGAATGCAAAGACTGTGGCTTCTGGTGCATCTTCTAAAGATTATGTTGTCATTAGAAGAAAACAATGATATGGGGATGAGGAAGTTTTATTGTTCAAGTTTAAATATAGGAGGAGTTAAAAGTGTAAAGGAAGAGATAAAAGATAAATTTTAAAACAAAAGAAGATACGTGAGGTAAATTTTAAAGAAATTGAGGTGAAGGAGATGAAGCTTAATCCAAGTAAATCATTTTTATTATCTTCAAGTAGCATAAAATATTTTTCTTATAATAAAAATAAAAGTAGTTTGGAGTGTATTCCTTGCATTTTAGGATTTTAAGAGCAGTATAGTAAAGAAAATTATGGAGGATATCCAAAGAAATTTAACGTGATCAAGCTTAATCCAAGTAAAACACTTTTATTATCTTCAAGTAGCATAAAATATTTTCCTTACAATAAAAATAAAAGTAGTTCGGAGTGTACTCCTTGTACTTTAGGATTTCAACAGTACAATAAAGAAAATCTTATGGAGGATATCTAAAGAAATTTAGGGTGATCAAGCTTAATCCAAGTAAATCACTTTTATTATCCTCAAGTAGCATAAATTTTTTTCCTTATAATTAAAAAAAAAAAGTAGTTCGGAGTGTATTCCTTGCACTTTAGGATTGCAAGAGCACTACAGTAAAAAAAATCTTATGGAGGACATCCAAAGAAATTTAGCATTTTCAGGCCAACATAATAAGTAATGACTATGGACGATCATATATGCAATTTAAAGTTTTCAGGTAACAGAAAACTCTATGAATAAAACCCCTAAAAAGAGTTATTAAGGAATCAATAGGTTGTTATCGTCCTAAGTTTATTTTAATACAAGACAAAAATTAAACTGTGAGGAATGTAAGGATGCTTTTAAGAAGATTTGGAAGACAACTAATTGTTTAACAATTTTTTCTATAGGAGCTTTAGGTGGTATTCCAATAATATGGGATAAATGCAAATGGGATGAACAACTATTAGAAGCAAAAAATAATTGGGTTTTGTAGGAAAGAGGAAAATATTAAAGTCAGGGTTAGAAATGTATATGCTCCAACTATAGTTACTCCTCGTGAAAGATGTTGGAAGGACCTTAACATATTTTTGTCAAATACAATGATAATTCATTGTGATCTATGGATTCTTGGGGGTGATTTTAATATTGTTCTATCTCCTTTGGAAAATAAGGGTGGCATTTTAGGATGGTCTAAATCAATACAAAATTTTGCTTCATTTGTCAATTCAAATGATCATTGGGATGTCAGTCCCTCAAGCTTTCAATATACATGGGATAATAGACGCATTGGGTAAAATCATATAGCAAAAAAATTGGACATATTCTTATTATCCAATATTTTTTTTTTTTGGTAATTAAGGGACTATATCATTAAAACCAGGTTTTAGAGGTTGACCCAAAACCTATTACAACATTCATCATAATGCTATTAAGGACTATATCCTTACTAAGGACAGTCTATCCATCGGTACTATTGTCTTTCATAAAACTAACAATCGAGAGGGCATACAACCTTTTACATATATTACCAGCAAAAAGAAGCTTCGAACAGTTATACCCAACTGTTGTACATATATCCGATCTTCTAATCATGACAATAAACATACCTATTGCATATTTCAAACCAAAACAAAAAGGACTTTATCCTTAACACAGATAAAACTAAAATTACCGCCGGATGGAGCAAAGCATAGAGAGCAGGCAGGGCGTTATTTCTAAACAAAAACCACATATGCTCGCACATTTGCTTACGAATAAAATTCAAAAATTTGGTGGGATTTTTATTAAACTTCATGACTTTTCTCCTTCCTCTCTAGGTCCACGAATATGTCATTCTTGGCAATCATATTGGATAATTTCGTCCACGTCACTTGGAGCCCCATGATCCCAAGTGAAAAGCCCATCAACATCCACTCCCATGTTAGCCAACCTGTCTGCTACTTTGTTGACCTCCTGGAACACGTGATGGGCCATTCTTTCTCTCCTAGCCTGATAAAATATCCTTGCATCTTCCATGACAGTTTTGATTCGCCACGGGAGATTTTTCTCATTACTTAGGAGGTTTATAATGTGCATTGAGTCGCCTTCAATAATAAGTTTACCCTCTATCTCCTGAGCCAATTGGAGACCTCTCCACAATGCTCTCGCCTCTGCCTCGTTATTTGTCCTTATCCCTAGCTACTCAAAAAAAGCCCTGACCATTCTTCCTTCGTGGTCTCTGACTATTCCACATGCCCCTGCTTTACCCAGGTTATCCTTTGTAGCCCTGTTGAAATTGAATTTGAGCCAACCAATCGGAGGCGCAGACCACTTGACACCTATTCTAGGATTGGGTCTATTAGGAGCAGGGTCTTCCATCAAGGTTAATTTCAAAGATTGAGCAATTTGGGTCTCATTATGAGGTGGAACATGGGCTTCAGGGGAAATAAGACTAGCATTTTATTTGGCAAAGGTGAGGATCCTATAAATGACAGTGGGGGGATCATGGTTGGACTCGTGAAAAGCTCTATGATTACGCTCTAACCACACCTGCTAGAGAAAGTGGTGAAGACAGACCTTCCACATGAACCTAAGTCTAGGGATTATGAAAGGACTTGGCCATTGGTCAAAAATTTCAACAATGGTAGCAGGTCTGGCCCAAGAAATACCGAAGGCTTGAAAAACTCCATATAGAATGCTCCGAGAAAAAGAACAATCCAAGAAAATGTGAAGGACGGACTCCCAATTGTTCCTGCAGAGAAGACATCGGTTAGCAAGAATCATACCTCTCTTAATCATGTTGTCGATGGTGAGTATTCTTCCTTGATCTCTAGCCACGAGAACACTGTAATTTTGGAAATTAAATTCTTGACCCACACCTGTTTAGTCTGGAGGATGGGATCCTCATAATCTATCAATAATTTATAGGTGGATTTGACTGAGAATTGACCACTTTTAGTTGCAGCCCATGTGATCCTATCCTCCCTTGGCCTAGTAGGTATGAATTGATGATTCAATATACCTCTGATTTCTTCAGATTCAACATCATCACTTGGGATTCTAATTTGTTTCCACAACATTATTCCACTGTCCTGTCTGATAAAGTTAGCAAATTTCCTTCCTTAAAGTTCATCCGTAAGCCTTCTGATCCTAACAAGGTGAGTAAGCTGAGACAAAGGTTCCTCCTTAGCCCACATGTCATCCCAAAAATTTATCTTCTGTCCATTCCCAATAAATGGTTGTAAACAAAGTATACAATATCTTCAAATATTTTATTACAAGTAGAATCAAATCACAAACCTATTCTTTTGACTTGTGAGTTACATAATAATGGTCATCCAAAGCCATTTTGCTTCTAGTCTATGTGGATCCAAGACCTTGATTTTTTCTAGATTGTTATGTTATGGTGAGATGAATCAAAATTTGAAGGATCGTGTATGTACAAGTTTGTTCAAAAGTTGAAATACTTAAAGTAACAAACAAAGATATGGAATGTCAAATATTTTGGTAGCATTATTAAAGAAAAGAAATAAATTGAATCCAAACTCAAAAATCTACAAGACAAAGTAGAAATTAATGGAATGGATCAGGATTCTTATGTGAAAGAAAAATAATTACTTTATTATTATTATAATGAATTGAAAAAGGAGGAGTCATATTGGTTCCAAAAATTTAGAGAGAAATGGCTATGGAAGGAGATAGAAATACAATTTTTTTCATGCTACAACAAAACAAAAAAATTTGTTCGTCATATAAAAAATATTATTACGGCATATGGAAGAAATATTGAGGATGAAGAAGATATAAGGAAGTTATTAATTATATCAAAAATATTTTATCATATTCTAGGAAATATAAGGAGGCACAAGAAAAGCTTATGCAAAGTATTCCATTAATTATCACTTAGGGATAAAATTAAAACTTGATGAAGAAGATATTTATGGAGGAGCTCCATGAAGCAATTTTCTTTTACCATCCTAACAAGGCACTAGGCCTCAATGGATTTCTTGTAATTTTATTTCAAAAATTTAGGATTTATTATAGAGTGATATGTTAGTTGTGGTTGAAGAGGCTTGAAAAATGAAGGCTATAATAAGTGAGATCAATGCTACTTTTATTACCTTGGTTACCAAGAAATGTGACACAAAGAATTTTGATAATTTTCCTCCAGCATTGTAATATGATTTATAAGATCATTTCAAAATTTATGGCAAATAGGTTGAAGGGTACTCTAGGGTGTCTTATCTCAGAGGAACAAGATGACTTTGTTCATGGTAAACAAATTATTGATGGTATAATTATTACACAAGAGGCCATACATTCTCTTCATTCCATGAAAAAACTAGATATGCTTTTGAAATTAGATATGAACAAAGCATATGATAGGGTTTCCTAAAATTTTCTACATGTTATTCTCATAAAGTTTGGCTTTGATTATAGTTTGTGTAAGTGAATTAAATGTTGTTATAGCATTGCAAAATTTTCTATTTTGATTAATGGTTCTCTTGTTGGTTACTTCAAGTCATCTTGTGGATTTCATAAAGGTGATCCACTTTTCTTTATCCATTCTTTGTTTTGGCAGAAGCATTAGGGAGAGCCTTTTCAAAGGCAAAAATAGAAGGAAAACAAGGGTAATTAAGTTGCGATAAATTGTCCCTCATAATCTCATCTCCAATTTGTTGAGGATATTTTTCTTTTGGGCCATCCCTTAGTCAGTAAGGCCATGGAGTTTAAATCGATATTATCATGCTATGAGAAGGCTACTAGATAGTTGGTAAATACTACAAAATCTAGTATTTTTCATTAATACTACCCTAGATTTATAACAAATCATTGTGAATATTTTAGGGTTTAAAGTTGAAAAAATTTCATCAACCTACTTGGGTATTCCTTTCTCTGTTAAAGGAAATAAAAATGAGCTTTGGATCTATTTTTTTACTAGAATGGAAGCTTGCTTGGCAAGTTGGAATGGTTAAGTTCTTAAACATGGTAGGAAGGCTACAATTCACAAAGACTGCATTGCAATCCATTCCTATTTATATGATGGCCCTTTCAAGACTGCCAAGACACATTGCATCTTAAATTGATAAAATTCAAAGAGGCATTCTATGGAAATGTTGTGAGGAAAAATTTAGGTTTCCTCTTTGTAAGTGGGATAGGGTTTGCAAAGAAAATAATATTGGAGGACCAGGCTTGTTAAATTGTAGAATTATGAATTTGGTATTAGGAGCAGAGCTTGGGTAGAGATTATTTAGAGATTAAGAAAATAATTGAAAAACATATTACTTAAAATATATATAGGTTTTCTTGATGCAATGAAATTATTTAGGAAAATAGCTCTACCCAAAGAATCATCAATATGGTACTTCATATCAGAGAGTTTGCAATTGTTAAAGAAATGTATTAGATGATCAGCCAATGAGGGGAGTTATACAAATTCTTAATCAGATGCTTGGTTGAGGCCTTATCCTCTTATATTTAACTTAAAATGGTAACCATTCGCTCAAGAATGGCTAGCATGTAAACATCCAAAGGTCAAATATTATATTATTATAAGCAACAACTCTAGATTATGGATTTCTTTTAGCAACTTGATTGAAGGAGAGGAACTCAAACAAATTGCAAATGAACTTCAAAAGATGCTTCGAGAGTTCTATTTATTGATTTTTATATGAAAGGATGAGTTGGTTTAAAATTTATCGGAGGATGGTGGATACTCGATCAAGTTGGGATATGAGGATTTAGAACGATCAAAAATTTCTTCTCCCAAAGATTATCCTAAGAAGAACGTCTGGTCATTAGAGGCTCTCCCTAAGGCTTCAACATTTCTTTGGCTAGTTGTTCAAAGTAAGATTCTTCTAGGAGAGAGGCTACATAATATAGATCAAAAAGTATTGATCTATATTTTATTATTTTTAAGTGCTTTAAATAAGCACCAAAATATATTACAAATAGAAAATGCAACGAAAGCCAAGTTTGGTTGGTAACAACCAAACCAATACAGGCATGGTGGCTAACAAAGCCAACTCAACCTTAAACATAATCCAACATGAAGTTTCATGTGGTTAATAATTATAATAAGCATCATAAATTATGCCTTCGATGTCCTCATCATTTCTCCCCACTATATAAGCATTGGACTCCAATTCTTTTACAATAAATTGGGTGAGAACTTAGGAGTTTCAAGTACGACCAAAAATACACTCTGTGATACAAAGAGAAAATACCAAAGATGAGCAGGAACAAACCTTCACAAAATACAAAAATATGGAGGCCATTGATTTAGGCTTGAAAAGGGCTTTTTGATGACTATAAACACGCCTATGCTTGCAGGTTGGATGGTCCATCGAATTAGCATAAAAATATTTGAACAATAATAAAATTAATTAATTAATTAATTTAATTTTTAATTAACTAATTTGATTTTAATTAATTAATTATATTTATTTATTTAAATTTAAAAAGGATCTTGCACGTGGTCAACTTTGACCATGCAGGGCCTGTGTGGAGTGAGGTACGTGCAAACATGTCACACTTCACATGGGGGCACGCACAACTGGTTGACCTTGTGCAGCGCACACTAGATAGATGTACGTAGGGCATGCCCGGGCGGCTGGCCTCGTGCAATGCACACAGCCAGTACGTGCACTGGCTAGTTGTGCAAGCCTATGCATGCACTGGCTAGCTTTTGACATGGCATTCCCTCCCGCGCGATTGTAGGGCACAAGTGCGGGGATAAAAAAGGGTATTACATGCCTTTTTTTAAATAATTTTATCAACACGATACGTCAAGTCGTGTGCATGAAAACTCTTAGCAGCATAAAAGCTATGAAAAAAATACATGGATTTCAATATTCTTGTGTAGTTTGGCCGAACAAACGATAGCGCATGGAAGCAGCAACAAGCAACGAGATGGTGGTCAAGGAGATGGTCGACTTGTAATTCAAATCAATTTTAGATCTCCCAACAAACCAAAGGGTCTAACAAAAAAAAGAGGAACAAAAATAGATCCAACAACATAAAAAGATCCACCATCTACAACAAAAGGGAAAAAGGGTGAAAATCTTCTTCTAGATATTCATCAACATCTGCTTTAGGAGGCAGTAAATCCTTAACTTTTATTGATCTAGACTCTTCATTACTTTTCATATTTTTTTCTTCATCAGAGAGACCTCCAACATGAAGATCTTCAATTTTGACAATGTCAACTTCAATAATTACTTCTGAGTTTTCTTTAGAAGGATTTACACATTGTTCTGCTTCTTTCCCAATAGTAACATGGTCTAGTGGTAGGGCGATGGGATTCTCGCCCATAAACCCTGGTTCAATTCTAGATGTTGTTTAGGAATTTCTATAGCAATTTTTTCTACAACAATTGGGATTTTTGCAGCAATTTCTTGTACAAGAATTTCTTCCATACGAAGAATTTCTTCTTCTTTTTTATCAACTTCTTCCATTTCAACAGGAAGAGTTTTTCTTTTGTAGGAAGAATTTCTTATTCTTTTTTACAACTTCTTCCATTTCAGTAGGAAGAATTTCTTCTCCAGTTGATGCTTCTTTTGCTATCAATTTTTCTACGATTTGGGCAACTTGAATCCGTTGGAGATTAGCAACAATCATATTGATTTTTTGTTTCAAATTTTAAAATAAAATTTTATATTGGATAAAAAACATGGTGCCCTACCCAAACTGGAGCAGAATCTACTGCTCTAATACCACTAATATGGATTAGAAAGTATTGATCAATCTTTTATTATTTTTAAGTGCTTTAAATAAGCAACAAAAAATATTACAAATAGAAAATGCAATGAAAGCCAAGTTTGGTTGGTAACAACCAAACCAATACAGACATGGTGGCTAACAGACTATAACAAAGCTAACTAAAACTTAAACATAATCCAACGTGAAGTTTCATGTGGTTAATAATCATAATAACCATCATAAATTATGCCTTCAATGTCCTCATCACTACAAAGAATAGGATATTATAGACCCTTCAAATGTGCCTTGTATGAGACGGATTTAGAAACATCATACCATTTACTTTTTCATTGTCCATTTGCTGACACCATTTGGGGTTTTTTTTTTTAATATGAAATTATATTGGGTAACTCCATCAATATTGAAAGAGTTCATAAAATGTTGGATTCATTATTTCAAAGCTAAAGCATTATATATTCTTTGGAGGATTGGCCCTTTCATTATTTTTTGGAATTTATGGCTTGAAAGGAATAACAATTTTTTTTTAAATAAATCTCAAAATCATGCCCAAGTTTGGAATCATATTATTGCCTCTCTTGCAAAATATCTATAAATATGGTGCTCATCATGGGAAGTCTCAATTGCAAAAAAAGAGGTGCTAATAACTTGGCTACAGGATTTAAACATACATAGAAGAGTAATATACAACAACAAAATTAAAATAAAGGATCTACTTCAATCTATGCTAAAATAGAAATGTCTAGAAATTGGGTTTATCAAATTAATTTTGATGGTGAATCTAAAGGAAATCTAGGAAAAGCTGGTGGAGGTAGTGTTTTTAGAAATAGTGAAAGAAAAGTTCTCCACTTATTTAGAATCATATGGAACTTCAACTAACAACTATGTAGAGGCTAGGGCACTTCTTACATGGACTAAAATTACAGTTAAAAAATATGGAAATATATTTCAATTGAGGGGGACTCACAAATTATCTTCAATGTTATTAACAAAAATGGATGTGCAAACCAAGAAGAGACCTAGGTTCAAACCTTAGGGACATGCCTATTTGTGCAAAGGTAGTAGTCTAACCTACATCCATTGAGTGTGCATCAGCTCAACAACGAAGGTACCAATCCCAAGCCCCTAGTGGTGCTCCTTACATCATGTTAAATAACGAGGTGGAATAGGTATTGTTGGGGGAAACCCTAGGATAACCTTGCTTGGTAGTAGAAAATGAGTGTGGATGTAACCAACTCCCCTATGGATAAAAAAAAAAAATGGATATGGAGACTAGATAAAAAATAATATTATTGTTGATTTTTATCATCTATTACTAGAGGTGATCTCCTGGTAGTGTGAGCATATTTATAGAGAAGGAAATTAGGTAGCAGATAAATTAGTGAATTGTGATGTTAATCTTCATCGTGATGAAATTTAAATTTTGGAAGGTAACTGACCAAAGTGTGGTCTACTGGAAAGGATGCCACTTACATTATCGATGATGTGACCCGGGTTCAATCCCCATGGTGGATGTGTATCAGAAGTATTACTAAAAAAAAAAGTGATATTTTGTCTAAATCAAGATGATGTCAAAGAGCTTATTGTGGAAACAAAGCACTTCGAGAAAGTTGAAGAATATATTTAAAAGAAAAAATAAAAAATCTATGATAAAAAGGTATGTTGTAGCAAATGCAATATTTTGGTCTTTTTATGGGAGTGGCCACAGATAACTTATTAAAAATAAAAAATAAAAAATATATTTTTAGTTACTAATAAAAATTAAGAGTAAGTTGGTCTGAGGTTTGGCTCTTCTTCGAGAGGTTTAAGGTTCAAACCATTGCGTGTGTGTGGTTGTGTGTTAATACTTTATTTATAAGTTTACTTCTCGACCTTACGAGGGGTCATGGTTGTGAGAGGACTGCTTAGACCTAAGCGTCGATCATAGAGGTTTGTCACACTAACCCAGTAACTTATATATAACTTGTGTATAAGAGTTTGTTTTCTCTACATGTTTTGCTTCATTTATATATAATTTTAGAATCAAGATCATGTCTCTACATGTCAAAAGTAGAGTGAGAAAGTAAGCATTAAGAAATGATCTTGATTCTAAAGTTATTAAGAAATGATCTTGATTCTAAAGTTTTTAATATGCTTATTTTGTAAGGATACATAGAGTGCCACAAACTTGAATTGTGACCACCTTATTCTTATCATTAGTTTTTTAGAAGTACATTTATGTTCTAAATTTATCCATTACATGACATATAAGATAAAATTTGATGTATGTATAATAAAATTATAATATAATAATATTTTTTTATTAATTATATAGAATTGAAATGACTGACATTTAAATTGTGACCAAGAATGGTGGAAGAGATACCCATGCCTCCTTGGGTCTTACCCGAAAGTGGCATCGCTTTTGGGATATTTTCCACACAAAAAAATTGTGACCAAGAATAGTATTATAATATTGACCACCATATCTTACCACTAGTTCCTTGTAAGTATATTTATGAATCTGTGTGATTGTGGTCTACCGACAAGGACACCACTTGCATTGTCAATTATGATCCGAGTTCAATCCCCATGACGGATGTGTATAAGAAGTATTATTCAAATAAATAAATAAATAAATATATATATATATATATATATATATATATATATATATTTATTTATTTATTTATTTATATTTATGCTCTAAATTTTTCTACTACACAACATATAACATAAATTTTGATGCATGCATAATAAAATCATAATATAATTTGATGCATGTATAGTAAAATTATATTATAATAGTCTCGCGGGGGGAGAGTGCAACAGTTTGGGCTTTGGCTCTTCTTCGATAGGTTCAAGGTTCAAACCGTGGTGTGGGCAAGTGTGTGAGGGGGTGGGTGTGTGTATGGTTGTGTGTTTGGCCCATATTGATAAGCTTAGATCTCACCCTTATCATGGGTTATGGTTGGGATGGGGATGCTAGCCTTAAGCATCGATCGTAGGGGTTTCTCACACTAAGCTCAATTATAAAAAATAATAATTATATGGAATTGAAATGATTCACCTTGTATTAAATCGTGATCACCTTATGTTACCACTAGTTCCTAGTTCCTTATAAGTACATTTATGTTCTAAAACTTTTCATTACACGATATATAACATAAAATATAATGTATGTATAATAAAATTATAATATAATAATAAATTTTAATTAATTATATGGAATTGAAATAATTTATCATTAAATCGTGACCAAGAATTGTATTATAAAAGTAATGCATGAATGGGTTCATAATATTCAAACCCAAATATCCTCCTTAAAAATTAAAGAATTTGACCATTAATTTAATACGAAATAATTATTAATTAAAATGTATTATTATCTCAAGAATAATTTTTTGATCAAGTGACATTAGCTCAACCGGTTAGATTTCTCAATATTTAAGGGGAGACCAAGGTTCAAATCTTTCCAAGCTATACATAGATAATATCTAAGCTTTGTTGTAATACCACTATGTGATTATGATGTAATACGAGTGGGTCCCTTTCAATCCCATATAATTAATTGAAAAATTAAATTAAATTATAACTACATGTAAAAAACCAAAGTTCATTATTTTTTGTTCGTGAAAAACACCCCTTTTGAGGTGCCACTTTCGAGTAAGACCTAAGGAGGAAAGTGTATCTATTTTGCCAAAATTGTCTAGGGCTCGCATCTGGCTTGTCCTCTTTGGCACACTCAAGGAGTATGCCTAAAACAACACAAACACAAACACACAAAATCAATAAGAAAAAATAAAAAAAATGCAAAAAACAACAACAATAATACACAAAAACAAAAAAACCATACAAAAACACAAAACACAAAAAAACAACAAAAACAAAACATAGCAAAACACACACACACATCAAAAAATAAATTGATGGAAAAAAATAGATCTTTTAACCAAGAATCAATACAAGAAACATAAGAATGATCTTTCTAAGTTGGGGATCTGAAATACCCTGACTGAAACAAAGAGAAGCTAATACAAAGTAAAAAGTAACTAGGTACCTTTAGTACCGGAGCCATCTAGAGAAAGGATATATAGAAGAACATCCCTATTTTGTGAAGCCTGTCATCTAAAAGGGTGGTCATATCAAGTAAGATCACATTTGTCCAATGCCCAATTAGCTAAAGCATCAGCAATCCTATTTTGTTCTCTGACCACATGATTATATTTAAATTTTAAAATCCCATCTAGATTAATTGAATCACCTCAACAATTATTTTTATTTTCCAATCAGCCTTATGATTCTTAGAAGGAGTCTTCAACATATTAATCATGACATGGGATTCAAATTCAACCAACACCCTTTGCCATCCAACCTTAGTAGCCTCATGAAGGCCTCTAAGGATAACATACCCTTCAACAAGGTTATTGGAAAGGATACCCAAATTCTCAACAAAAGTGAAAACCAAGGAATCATCTAAAATTCTGCCAATTTCTCCCCTACTGACTTTTCCAAGGTTCCTCCTAGAGGCTCCATCGGTATTGACTTTTCCAAAATTCTTAGGATAAGGCTACCAATTCCTTATTCTATCCATATTTTGATTACTCACATTTCCTTTAAGTTGGTTTCCAATTGTAGATTAAATTTTTAATATTTGCATAACTTGATTCCATCATTGGTGGCAGTCTTGGGGTAATAAAGGAGTTGTTGGACTGATTCGGCTAAGTTGGTAATGGTCTTTTGCCAAATATAGTGAATAGCCTTTGTTTCCTGTTTGAAAATCTGGTTGTTTCTTTCCTTCTAGATATTCCAAGGCAGGATGGTTATTCCCATCCAAACTAACTACCTAACAAAATGATCAACAACCTCCTGTTTAGGCCAATCCCTCCATAGTTTCTCAAGAGTAGAAAAATTGGACCATTGTAAACCTAGTAAGAGTCATTCTCCTCCACATCTCAGAGGCTAAGGGACACTCAATAAAAATATGGCTAATATTTTCCACATTCTTTTCACACATTTCACATCTAAACAGGCCATGAAAGCCATGTTTCATAAATTGCTCACCAATGAGCACCCTTTGATGTAAGAAAATCCAAATTAAAAACCTCACATTAGGCTAGAGGTTTTGAGCCCACAATTGTGTAAATATATCATAAGAGTGGTTGGAATTATTGTGGCATAAGGCCAAATAACCTTAAGCAACAGTATACTCACCCTTAGTAGTGTCGTTCCATCCAAAATAATCCTTATCATGGAACCAAGAGAGAGATCTCATATGAAGGGTGTGTTGGATATCTTTCCTTTACCTTTTTAGAATTTGAATAGGCCAGTCCTTAATAGGGATCCAATATCTACCAACCTTTAAATTACTAGTTTGGTACCAACAATAACTAGCTACCTTTATCCAATTATCTTGGTGTAGCTTCTTCATTCAAGGTCTCCAATCAGGAAACTGAGTTATCAAAGGTTGGTGATCGTCCCAAGAATCTATCCAAAAATTATAGCTATTGACCATTATGAATGATCCAAAATAACTTCTTTATCAAATCCTCACCAGTCCTAAGAACCACCAAAATGGGAGAACCTCTAGTAGGTAGTTGATAGAGAACAAGGTCTTCAAGACTTTTGTTTTGAGCATATTTAGCATGAATATTATTGGCACATAAGGCGTTGAGGTTATTCAAAATTGGTCCATAGGGCATTGGGATTATTCAAAATCCTCCAATGCAACTTTGCAGCTAAAGCCTTATTGTTTTTTATAGCAAATTGAAATCCTAAACCCCCTTAATGCTTGGGAAAGCATAAAGTATGCTATCTCACCAAGGCCCATTTTCTTTTCTCCTTACTACCACTCCAAAGTAACAGTTGATTGATTTGATCCAATTATCGAAAAACTACCTTTGGGATATTCAACATAGCATAAACATAAATAGGTATAGCTTGAATGATTGATTTTACCAAGGTAATTTTACCCCCAGATGAAAGCCACCTATTGGTCCACTTTCCACTTTTCCCCTTTACTCTGTCCAACAACCAATTCCAATATTTTTTTTGTCTCTGGATGTTGATAGGAATACTTAAATAAGTGATATTCTATCTTAATTTATATAGAACCATGAATTCATGTCTAGAAGAGTAGTAAAAGAAAATAACTTTTGATTTATCTTCATTGATCAATTGCCTTGTAATAGTAGAGAAACAATGAATGATTATGTTTAATTATAGAGGTTTCCTTAACCATAGCTTTACCTAATATAGTAGAGTCATCAATAAACTGAATATGAGAGATAGGCCTGGCTCCATGAGCAATGGTAACTCTCTCAAGGGTTTTATTTTCTTTATTTTTGGTCATAGTCATGTCCAAACATTCATCAAGAATGATGAATAAATAAGGGGAGAGAGGTTCGCCCTACCTATTACCTCTGGAATTTGGGAACAACAGTGAAGGAAAGTCATTGATAAGAACTTAGTAGGACACCAAAGAGATATATCCTATAATCCAATCTATCCAATTTTGACATAAGCCAAATTATCTCATAACTTTGACGAGGAAGTACCAATCCACTCTATCATAAGCTTTGGATAGGTCTAAATGGATGAACATAGAAGGATATTTATGTACTACCATGAAATGGATGGCTTCTTGAGCAAGAACTATCTCATCCACAATTTGTTGCCCTTTCACATAACCTCCTTGTTTAGAGGAAATAATCTTATTGAAAAGAGGTTTCAGTCTCTCTACCATGATCTTGGTAATGATTTTGAGAATAACATTACATAAAGCTTTTGGTCCAAAAGTTGAGATATGTTCTATGTCTTGAGCCTTCGAGACCAGAGCTATATAAGTTTTATTGATTACCTTAAATATATCTTTGGCCTTCCTGGCTTCTTCCACCACCTCTAATAAATCAACATGAAGAATATCCTAGCATTCTTAGTAAAATTTGATGGGAAAACTGTCATGCCTTAGGGTCTTCCATTTTTGTATTTTAAAAACCACTTATTGAAGCTCATTTATAGTAACTGGAGCAGTCAAAATGGAGTTCTCCTTGATAGTGATAAGAGTAGGGATCACTTGAAGGACATTATGTTAAGAAGTCGAGTCAAGATATGTAGTAGTAAATAGTTTGAAAAAGTATTTGATTGCATTAGACTTCATGTCATCCCAAGTGTGGATAGAGTCTCCAAAATCTGATTTTTTTTCGTTTGTGAAAAACCCCAAATGGGATACCACTTTTGGGTAAGTCCCAAGGAGGCAGAGGTATCTATTCCGCCAAAAACACCCAAGGCTCGCACTTGGCTTGCCCCCTTTGACACACTCAACGAGCATGCCTAAAACAACAAAAACAATAACAAAAAAAAACAAAAAACACAACAACATCAAAAAACGAAGACAAACAAACAAAAAATAAAAATAAAAACCACAAAACAAATAAAATCAACATAAAAGCATAAATACAACAAAAAACTCAAAAAATAAAATAAATAAAAAATAACAACAAAACACAAAACACGTAAGAAAACCATAAAAATAACAAAACAACACACAAACACTTTAAAAAACAAAAAATACAAAAAAAAATATGAAAAACAATAAAAATATTTAAAAAAAAAAAACATAAAAAACAACAAAAACACAAAAAACACACACATCCCTCAAAAAACTGAAGAAAAAGGAAAAAAACACAACTACAACCTTTTTAGACCAAAAGACATTTAAGGCAAAATCCAATAGAGGAAACATAAGAAAGATATGTCTAAGCTAGGAAACTAAAAAACACTGACCAAACCAAAGAGAAGCAAAAACAAAGCAAAAAGGAACTAGGTATCTCTAGTACAGGAGCCATCCAAAGAAAGTATAAAAAATAAAGCTTCCCTTACTTGTGAAGCCCACCATCTGGGAGGGTGGTCATAGCAAGTAAGATCACCTTTGTCCAATTTCCAATTAGCTAAAGCATCAACAATCTTGTTCTGGTCTTCGACCACATGATTGTAATCCACTTTCAAAAAGCCCATCTGGATTAATTGAATATTCTCAAAAATTCTTTTTATTCTCCAATCAACCTTATGATTCTTAGGAGTCTTCAAAAGATTAATCATGATTTGGGAGTTAGATTCAACCAACATCTTTTCCCATCCAACCTTAGCAACCTCTGAAAGGCCTCTGAGGATACCATACCCTTCAACAAGGTTATTGGAAAGGATACCCAAGTTCTTAGCAAAAGTGAAAACCAGAGAGCCATTTGAAAGTCTACCAGTTCCTCCTGCACTAGCTTTTTTAGGGTTCCCCCTAGAGGTTCCATCGATATTGACTTTTCCATAATCCTTAGGAGGAGGCTACCAATTCCTTGTTCTTTCCATCTTGCAATTACTCACATTCCCTTTAAGTCGGTTGCCCTTAGAAGAGTTAATATTCAATATTTGCATCACTTGATCCCATATTTGGTGGGAGTTTTGGGGGTGATTAAGGAGTTGATGGACTGATTCAACTAATTTTGCAATGGTCTTTTGCCAGATATAGTGAATATCCTTTTTTTCTTGATTTAAAATCCGATCGTTCCTTTCATTCCAGATATTCCAAGGTAGAATGGTAGAACCATCCAAACTAACTTTCTAATGAAGTGATCAACACCCTCCTGTTTAGGCCAATCCCTCCAAATATGTTCAAAAGTAGAAAAATTGGACCATTGTAAGCCAAATAATATGGCCATTCTCCTCCATAGCTCAGAGGCTAAGTTACACTCAATAAAAATATGGCTAAGAGTTTCCACATTCTCTCCACACATTTTGTATCTAAAAGGGCTATGAAAACCACATTTCATAAGTTGCTCACCAATTAGCACCCTACGATGCAATAAAATCCAAGTAAATAACCTCACCTTAGGCCAGAGATTATTGTCCCAACATATTTTGCACAAAGATTATTTAGTATATTTAGCACAAAGATTATTGGCCCAAAGGGCATTGGGTTATGTAAAATCCTCCAATACAATTTAGTAGCTAAAGCTGTTTTGTTATTAATAGGAGATTGGAATCCTAACCCCCATTCATTCATAGGAAGACATAAAGTGTCCCATTTCACCAAGGCCCATTTTCTTTTCTCCTTAGTACTATTATAGAGGAACCTATGATTAATTTGATCTAATTCTCGAAGAACAGCCTTGGGATATTCAACACGATAGAAACATAAATAGGTGTAGCTTGAAGGAAAAATTTTACCAAGGTAATTTTACCCCCAAAATAAAGCTACTTATTGGTCCACTATCCAATTTTCTTCTTAACTTTTTCCAACAACCAATTCCAGTCTTTATTTTTCTATCTTTGAGTATTGATAGCATGCCTAAATAAGTGATTGGAAGGGAGGTCTTATTATATCTTAATTTATCCAAGATCATGGTATCTTGACTGGTAGAGCAGTGAAATAAAATGACTTTAGACTTGTCTTCATTGATCAATTGATCAGTACCCTTAGAAAAATAGCTAATGATTTACTTAATTTTAGAAGCTTCCTTAATTGTAGCTTTACCTAACAGAGTATAGTCATCAACAAATTGAAGATGAGAGATAGGCTTAGCTCCATGAGCAATGGTAACTCCCTCAAGGATTTTCTTGTCTCTATTTTTTTTTATAGTCCTACCTAAGCATTCAACAAGAATGATGAATAAATAAGGGGAGAGAGGATCACCTTGCCTAATACCTCTAGAAGTTGGGAACAATTGTGAAGGCATGTCATTGATAAGAACTGAGTAGGATATTGAAGAGATACAACCCTTAATCTAGTCCATCCAATATTGAGAGAAACCATATTACCTCAAAACTTTGATAAGGAAGTGTCAATCCACTTTATCATAAGCTTTGGATAAGTCTAAACAAATGAACATTGATGAATATTTATGGAATGGATGGCTTCCTGAGCAAGAACTATCTCATCCATTATTTGACACACTTCCACATAACCTCCTTGTTTAGGGGAAATAATCTTATGTAAAAGAGACTTCAACCTTTCTGCCATGATCTTAGTAATGATTTTGAGAAGAACATTAAATAAAGCAATAGGTTTAAAAGCTGAGATATGATAAGCCTCTTGAGATTTTGGGACAAGAGTGATAAGTTTTATTTATAACCTTTAAAATTTCTTTGGCTTTCCTAACTTCTTCCACCACCTCTAATAAATCAGCATGAAGGATATCCTAGAACTCTTGGTAGAACTCAATAGAAAAACAATCAAGGCCTAGGGTTTTCCATTTATGCATTTTAAAAACCACTTGTTGAATCTCATTAATAGAAACATGAGCAGCCAAAATAGAGTTCTTGATGAGGATTGATGTTTAATCTTTCAAATGACCCCTCTAGTAGTTCCTAGCTAGGTTTGCATAGTTTATTTCTTGCAAATTAATAATTGTAAGTGAGTCTCCTTCTCACATGCACTTGTGGGCACTAGTTATCTTCTAGTTGTCATTTAGAGTGTTAGTTAGTAAGTGTGAACTCAAAGTAGGAAGTGTGTACTTCAAGATAGCTAAAATGGATCTTCTAGTTAGCAATATTCCTTTCTCTTAACTTAGAAGTTTACATGCATTCTCCTTTGCACCTTTGTAGCTTATGGTTAAGCGTATTGGATCAAATCCATGATTTGATGGATTGGTTATGTATTTTGGGCCATTAGTGCCTATATATTGAATTGTAAATAATAGAACACTTAGTTGGATTTTCAATCCTTTTCGTTCTCCTTATAAGTGATAAGAGAAGGGATCACTTGAAGAACATTTTGTTGAGAAGCCGAGTCAAGAGGAGTAGCAGTAAAAAGATTGGAAAAATAATTCACAACAATAGAGTTCATGCCATCTGAAGTGTAGACAACATCTCCAAAATCTAAATGTAGAGAAAAAATTAAGTTGTGAGATATTTGATCTAGAAGATATTTGTGGAATAAATTTGTGTTTCGATCACCTTATTTGAGCCATTGAATTCTATATTTTTGCTTCCATAAGAGTTCTCTTTTTTCCATTCCTCTAACTAAGTTGTGAGTCTAATTTCATCTGTACTTCTACTCTTTGTGAGGCCATCTAAACAGATTTTCTTATTCAAAATTTTAAGTTGAGCAATAACTTCATGTTTTTTTTTTTTAACATCCCCAAACTCCTTCCAGTTCCAAGTCTTGATTTTGGATTTAATATATTGCAACCTTTTGGAAAAATAGATCTTAGTCCCATATCATGGTTTACCTTCCTTCCACCATTACTGCACATGAGGTCTGAAGGAACTGTCTCTAAGACACATTAACTAAATTTGAAAAGGAGAGAAACTCACATTGGTTTTCCATATTTCCACCATGACTGGCCAGTGATTTGAACCAGCATTGTAAGGAGTCTTCACTTTATGAATGTGACCATGGATTAAGAAATAGTCAGAGAGCACGAACCTATCCAATCTCTTCATGATACAAGCTAAGCCTTGTCTTCAGTTAGACCAAGTCATAAGGCCATTAGCTGGATGGATGTACACAAGATGAAGGTTTGCAATATATTCATTCATGAGGTCAGTGCTCCTATCCAAATTTTTATTTTCCCCCATTTTCTCATCCAAAGATAGGATGGTGTTGAAATTTACTCCTATCAAGATCCAAGTTCAAGAAAATGAGAGATAATATAAGTTATATCCTTCCATTGTTTTATCTTTCCCTCCAAAGAAGTCGGAGCATAAACAGTTATGCAAAGCATAATTTGGTTGGAATATCTACTTTGAATAGCTATAGCTAAAAGACCCCAACTACCAACCATATGGTGAATAACTACCTCTTTTGGGTCCCAAAGGTAGGCAATTCCACCAAAAGTTCCCAAGGAACTGAGGAAAACAACTTTTCTAGCTGGATAGATTTTACTATCAAATGAATCTATTTCCTCTATTGACATCATCATTTCTTGAAGGAAAACAAGGTGAGGATGGTTTATCTGAATCATTCTTCTAATTTCATTTTGTTTTGAAAGACTCTTTGAGTCCTCTAATATTCCAAGTGATGATATTCATTAAAACTAGGGCTAAAATAGTTGGTAAGGGAATTAATCTTACCTTCCTATACAAGCTTTTCACCTTCTTTTACCATATATTGTTGATTGGTCTTGTGACCTACCTTTTGATTAGAATCCATCTCCTATTTTTTCCATATTTCTTGACTTACTACAATTGAATCTGGGATGTCTTCTAACCTTGAAGAATGCATGTACAAAGTCAAAGTTTTTTTGGAAGGTTCAACAAAGTCTATCTTGGGATCTGTATTATTTGAAGTCTCAACATTTAAAAGATTGTTTTTCTTATGTATATTTTCTTTCTTTTTTGTTGAAATTTTTTGATTTTTTGGTTTGTCTCTAAGTTATTTCTTTCATATCTAAATTGTGTTTCTAAGATTTTTGTTTCCATTATTTTCTCTTCCTCACCTAGGGCATCATTTGTGGAAAGAATTTTAAACATATTAGATGATAACTTTGATTGATCCTTCATAACTAGTTTTTTTTTAGTGTTCTTCTTAGACATTCAAATACTTGTTGAATTTGTATCTTATTTCTTTTGATCTGGAATTTTATTTGGGCAAACACTAGCCAAAATACCATATTCATGATAAATTCTACAACGAAAAGGAATGTTCTCATAGTCCACTACTTGCTCCCAAGTGTCCTCCCCAAATTGTAATGTGATTTTTTAGGTAGGGGTTTGTCAAAATCCATTAGAACACAAATTCGAGTAGAAATAATTTTTTAAATTTTTTTATTACAATCAACAGTCATCATAAAAGTCCCCAAAGAGTTTCCAATTGAAGAAAAAACAACCAAATTCCATAATTCAATTGGGAGGCCAAAGATTCTAACCCACATGGGACCTATAGAAGGCATCTCTTCTTCGGCTTTAAATTTAGTATGCTAAGGCTTCATAAAAATCCCTTCCCTTCCAAAGAACCATGGACCCCCTTGAAATGTTTTCTATCTATATTCATTATTAGAAAATAAAACAAGAAAATAACCATTTGGATAAATAGAGATTTGTAACTCAACTTTATTTTTTCAGCTTGTTGTAGCCCAGACTTTGAAAGCAGATAGGCTCAGATGAAAACCCAAGAAACAACAAAATAGTCCTCTTTTTTCTAGATCTTTAATGTTAGTTTGAATGTTGCCCATATCAAGATTAACAATAGGAGTTCCATCAGCTGCTCTAAGACATCCTAACTCTATTTTCCTCAGATAAATCTTAGGCATTCTTAGAGGTTTATGGGAAACCCTAAGATTAATGTTAGCATTAGGCTAAGGTTGTCCACCATGGAGGACATCCATAAAATTTATTTTTGGGGCCGAGTCTTGGAAATTCTTACCCTTTAAAGGGTTTTCATTGTGGATTTATTTTGGGGATGCACCTTAGCACCAGATTCGCTAGAGATCTAAACTATTTTGTATCAACTACTTGAAACTTGTTTCGTGATCTCTTTAAACCATGCCCTAGATGTCGAGGAATGGTATGCTTTTCACTTTTGTTTTATGCAACAAATTGGAAGCCATTGTCAATCAAGTTCATCGTATGATCTGTTGAAAGATAAATTTCTAACACATCTTGGATCCCTTGCAACATATCCTGCTAAAATATTGAGCAAAAATCACAAAAATGTTATCCACTAGGACTCGAAGGCCCCGAAAAATGACCTCTGGAGCTGCTTGCACTCAATTCAAATGAAACCCTCACATATTTGTTTGCCAAAAATTTCATTCACATATAGGGATGTGCTAGGATCTGTGTTTCTCCAAATGATCTAAAAATTGGTGATGTTTTAGGGTTTGTCAGGCATCTACCCTCAAAATTTCCTTCAAAATTTGATTATATGGAAGAAATAAAATTGCGTGATCTGTGGTCTAGAATATATTTATGAAAGAATTATGTGTTTTTATCTCTTTCTTTGAGCCATTAGATCCTATATTTTTGCTTCCATAAGATCTCTTCTCTTTTTTTCCATTCCTCCAAGTGAGTTGTGAGTCTAATTTCATCTACACTTCTACTCTCATTGAGGACATCTAATTGGATTTGATCATTCAACTCTTTAAGTTGAGCAATCACTTTTTGTTTCTTCTGTCTGATGTCTCTATACTCCTTCCAAATCCAAATATTGATTTTGGATTTGATGTACTACAACCATTTGGTGAAACAAAACATCTTAGTTCCATACCTTGGTTTTCCTTCTTGCTACCTTTGCTACACTCAAGGTTTGAAGGAACTATCTCTAAGCTAAATTAACTAAAAATAAAAGGGCAAGAAATTGATCTTGGTTTCCCACATTTCAACCATGATTGGCTAATGATCCGAACCAACATTGTTAAGAGTTTTCACCTTAGGAAAGTGTCCATGGATTAATAAATTTCAAGAGAACAATAACCTATCCAGTATTTCCTTGATACAAGTTGAGCCTTACATTATGTTAGACCAAGTCATGAGGCCATTATATAGTTGGATGTCCACAAGGTGAAGGTTTACAATATATTCACTAGTGAGGACTGAGATCCCATCCAAATTTTTGTCCCCCCCCTCTTCTCATCCAAAGAGATAATGGTGTTAAAGTCTCCTCTAATCAATACCTAAGATTCAAGAAAATGGAATATAATATAAGTTATATCCTTCCATTATCTTCGCTTTTCCTCCCAAGTAATTGGAGCGTAAATAGTCAAGCAAAGCATACTTTGGTTATATTGTCTACTTTGTGCAATCATAGCTAAGAGACCCCATCTACCAACCATATGGTTAATAATGGTCTCTTTTGGATCATGGAGGTAAGAAATACTGCCAAAAGCCCTATGGGAGCTAAGGGAAGCCACTTTCCTAGCCGACCAAATTTTATTTACAATTGACTTCATTTCCCCTATATTCATCTTCTTTTCCTAAAGGAAAACTAGATGTGGTTGGTTTATCTAAATCATTCTTCTAATTTTTCAATTTATTAATAACGAGGCTAAATATGTTGGTAATGGCATTAATCTTACCTTCCTCTACAAGATTTTCACCTTCTTTTACCATATGATGTTGATTAGTCTTGTGGCCTACCTTTTGGTTAGTGTCCATCTTCATTTTTTTCCCTATTTCTTGTCTTACCCTAAATATGGGATAGCTTCTAACCATGAAGTATATGTATATGTAACCAAAGCATTATTGGAAGGATCAACAAAGTTTGTCTTGGGGTCTAAATTATTTGAAGTTTTAGCATTTAAAAGATTGTTCTTCTTGTCTATGTTTTCTCCCTTATTTCTTGTTGAAAACCTTATATTTCTTGGTTTGTCTATGAGTCCTTCCCTGTCTCTTTAAACTGTGTGTCTAAGATTTTTGTTTCCATTATGTCCTCTTACTTACCTAGGAGGTTATTTTTGGAAATAATTCCGAACATATTAGTTGACATCTTTTGATCCTTCATAACTAGTTTTTTTTTTGTATTCTTCTTAGGTATTTGGAAAACTTCTAAGTTTGTGTCCTCCTTTTTTTTTTTTTTTTGAAATCTTATTTGGATAGAAGCTAGCCAAATGACCATATTCATGGCATATTTTGCAACAGAAAGGAATGTTCTCATAGTCCACCACCTGATCCCAAGTGTCCTCTCCAAATTGTAATGAGATATTTTATGGAAGGGATTTATTGAAATACATTAAAACTCAAGCATAAATAATGTGTTCAAATTTATGTGTATAGTCAGTATTCATCATGAAAGTTCCAAGCGAGTTTTTAATTGTAGAAAATATGACCAAATTCCAAAATTCAACTGGGAGGCCAAATATTTTAACCCACATAGATCTTGTAGAAGGCATCTCTTCTTTAGATTTTAATTTAGTGTGCCAAGGCTTCATAAAAATCCCTACCCTTCCAAATAACTAGGGACCCCCTTGAAATATTTTCTCTTTATCTCCATCATTAGCAAAATAACAAGAGAAGAGTCATTGGGATAAACAAATATTTGTGACTCACCTTGTGTTTTCTAGTATTTTGTATCCCACACTTTGAAAGTAGATAGGATAAAAAAAAACCCAAGAAACAACAAATTAACCCTCTTCTCTCCATATCTTCTATGTCATCCTGAATCTCATCCATTTTTAACTTAACAATCAGGGTTCTATTAGCTGCTCTTAGACATCCTGACTCAATTTTTTTAGGATCAAACTT
This sequence comes from Wollemia nobilis, assembly GCA_028583015.1. Lineage (NCBI taxonomy): Eukaryota > Viridiplantae > Streptophyta > Pinopsida > Araucariales > Araucariaceae > Wollemia > Wollemia nobilis. The sequence continues at coordinate 339,676 of JAQPPZ010016709.1, forward strand.
AGGAATTCTTAGAGGTCTATGAGAAGCCTTAAAATTAATTTTAGCATTAGTCTAGGATTGTCCACTGTGGAGGGCATCTCTAAAATTCATTTTTGGAGTTGAATCCTCAAAATCCTTACCCTTGAAAGGGGTTTCCATAGTGGATCTATTTTGGGGACGTTCCTTAGCATTGGGATTGCTTGAATCTAAACCATTTTTTCTAATAATACTTCTCTTATTTTATTTACAACTTGAAACATATTTTTGGGTCTATTTAATCCATGCCTTGGACGTCAAAGAAAGGTGTGATTTTCAATTTTTCCTTGGTAGAAAATTGAAAGCAGTTTCCAATCAAATTTGTCACAAGAAAAATTTGTTGAATGACAAAATTCCTAACCCATCATGGATCTACTACAACATATCCATAGTTTATCTTGGGCAAAACAACAAAACAAAATGGTCGTTAGGGCCCATAGGCCTCAAAAAAAAACCTCTATCGTCACCTATGCTCGATCCAAAAACGAAACCCTCACACATTCACCTTCAAAAGCCTCATCATTTTTTGCAAGTAAAAACCTTTGATATCACTTTAGATATTTCTAATGTTGTAACTAAATTGTTTCCCTTGTTTAACCAAGGTTTGTGGTCATATAAATATCTTTAAACAGTAAGTTCTTAACACTTAATTTTTTTTTTTGTTGGCATTTCATTTAGGTTACTTTGATTCAAACATATGGAAGGAGGCCCCTTTTTTTTATGTGCCTCAAGATTATACCCCTAGTAATGTTTTTGGTGTTTCATCTAAATTACCTTAATTCGAATTATGTGGAAGGAGACCCCCTATTACTATACCTAGAAAGTATGACCCTATTTATGTCATCGATGCACTTCGCATTACTTAAAAAAAACTCGTTTCCTTTGTAGTTATTAGATATCTTGCACACCAATGAGAAAAAATAAAAGAATTTAGATATCTTAGTTGATACTATACTCAGCCAATATGTCAAAGTTTCCATAAACTGAAGATGAATTTGGAAGTGGCCCAGATTTGGATGTGCTAAAAATTTGATCAACACCATTCTGAGTGTAACTTTGAAATTGGCGATATCATCTTCCTCCGCTTGCAACCATGTAAATAGTCATCACTTCAACTTCATAGGTTCCAAAAATGCATTGTCAAATACTATGGTCCCTACCAAGTCTTACAACAAATTTAGGCAACGACCTACAAATTGGACCTACCATCTACATCCAAGTTCCACGTTGTCTTTCATGTATCCTCTCTCAAGAAGGTTATAGGTAATCAGATATAGGTTCAATCTACTTTACCTAAAGAGGTTTCTATCTTGCTCAAGCCATAACAACTATTGGACTACAAGATGCACACTCTTCACAACCAGGTAATCATTGAGGTTCTTGTTCAATGGCATGGTCTACAACCAAAATATAAAGCATCTACAACATCGATAACTACAACACAAACTATTAGAAATGGAGTCTATTCCATCATTTGGGTTATGTAAATGTATCTTCCAAGATACATACTTAGATTACTTTAGGGGCAAGTTATCTAGTTACTTCATGCAATGTAATAAATGCACAAGTGTCAATGTGCAAGTTGTACATGTGCAAGTTATCCCTTGCACAACTAGATAGAGTGTTTGCCAAGGAACCTATCTTCCTACATAAAGGGCCTCATACCCTTACTCGAATGTATCACTTATATTCATTCAATAAGATGTTCTATTGCTTTTATCTTTGTCTTATGAAGTAATGAAATGTTGCTAAAGCCATTAGTGGTATCAGAGCTATGGTTGTTCCTAGATAGGAATAGGGAAAGTTAGTGCTACGGGTTTTGCAAAATAGATGCGCCTTTGGACCTACCACTTGCAAATTCCATTGCTTTAAGATCATTTGAAGAGATTGGCAAGAATAAGGAGATCAAAGAAGTTTATGATAAGCAAAAGATTTGGGACAATTATCGCCATCCGACAACAAGCCCAAGAAGAAGAATTTGGCAAGGAGTGCCAAATCTATGAAGAAGAATTTGGCAAGGAGTGCCAAATCTATGAAGAAGAATTTGGCAAGGAGTGCCAAATCTCAGAAGAAGATCTTGCTTGAAGTCAGAATTTGACAAGAAGACTTGAAGACAGAAGAAGCTCACCAAATCTTGAAGATTTGAAGATTACCTCTCACAGCAAGAAGGCATCACTTTAGAGACAAAGACTTCTCCAAATCTATAGCAGAAGGAGGAGAACAGAAGAGGAGAACAAGCCACCAAATCCTAGGCTCGTGAAAGAAAGTTTGAGATCATCATTTGGTGAAGAAGGAGTTGTTCAGGATAGTCTACAAAGAGTTGCAAGGACATACTCTTAGCAGCAACTTGGTGATCCTAGACACCAAGATCTACATCCTCTACAGAAGCGATAAAAGAGCTACTACAAAAAAGGTATGCAACTTTTTGGTGCAAGTAGGTTCATTAATTCATTTACCTATCAGATTTGTTAGAAGCACCTGAATTTGGATTAAAGTTGCAAATAGAAAATTGGATTACAGTCTTCGAAAGTGCAAAAAAAAAAGTTCTTTTTAAGGTTCATTTGCACATTAATTAGGAGTTGATTATATTTCAAAATTGCTTCTATCAACTACCTATTATCTATTTTGGAAAAAGAAAAAGAAGACTAAGTCCTACAATATTAGTTGTAGTGAAATTGCAGAATAACTCTTAAAGATTCATTTTAGGTTATTCTTGATTAGTTGCAGTAAATTGTTAGTGCATTAATTTGAGAGTTGATTGGAGTGATAAGGTGTAATCTTAGTGCATTAAAAGTGAAAGACTTGCACTATTATACTACTCTCAAAAGAAATTAGTTTTGTGTTCTTGAAGGGCACAAAATCTGATTTGTATCAAGTGTCTAAAGACACTATTGAAGCACATAAACCTGCAACTCATAGTGGCCAAAAGAAGCCACCCAAAAAAGGTTAGAATCCTCCAAAACTTGGAGAAGAATACAACTAACCAAAAACAAGAAATAGAAGCTTCAAATATTGAGACTTGGTGAGTCTCAAATCCAAAGCATTACAAGATTGGATGCAAGAAAAGAAAGTGCAAAAAATTGCATAAAAAAAGCTTCTATCTACTGTTATCTAAGCTTGGATTTGTTATCAAAGTATCCAAGCAAAAAGGGGAAGGTGTCTACTCATAAAATACAACCTCAAAACCCTTGTATTGCAGGAGAAAAATCTGCCATAAAACCAGAATTTCAGATCTAAAATAAGAGTGCAAAAGAAGGTGCATCAAAGGAGGTTTATGTACAATCTATAGTACATTTTATTGCACTACTTTAAATCTAGTTTTTTACAACCCAAGAGCAGATTCGAATGTGCCCAAAAAAGGCACAGGGGAATATCATGTAGTGTATAAATCAAAAGAGCTAGCATACGTCAAAGCAAAGGAGCATCTCTATCAAAGCAAGCAGATATCAAAGCAAAGGAGCATTCTTATCAAAGCAAGCTATGGAGCATTTCTACCATAAGTGAAGCATCAAGGAGTCTTCATCCAAGCGCTGCCATTTGGACTCCATTCAAGGGCCACCAAAGCTTCACCAAAGCTCCTCCATATCTCCACCAAAGCTCCGCCATATCTCCACCATAGCTCAACCATTAGCATTGCTTGGCTGGAGATATTTCAGCATCTATGTAAAACAACAAAGAACAAGGTGGAAAACGCGTTGGAGAGTCTTCAAGAAAGCGTTGATAAAGAGAAGGGCATGCAGCTACCACTTGTCATTCTATGAGAGAACCTCTATATAACGCTCACAAAGAAGATGTTACATTTCTCTCTTGGCACCCATACTCCATGCAGAAGAGGAGTTACGTACAACTAATAGCTTGATATACGTTACAACAAGGAAGTCTCGTAGACGTTGAAGAAGGAGCATTTCTTGGACAACGCTCAAAGGGGAATAAAAACATCTCAACCAAAAGGTGACATTTGTCACAAGTAGTGGAGTGAGTTCGGCACCTCCACCAAATAGTCAAAGCTTCCATTAGGCATTTAAAACTTCTGCCGTGACACTTGTCACTCATCTGACCACCTATTAAAGGCACCTTGGACCTTGGAAAGGAAGCATAATAGTTTGAAAGTGATACAGGCAATATTTTGGAAGCTACTCGATAGTGGATTGATGATAGTTTGATAGATCGATGGTAGACATTCGAAAACAATTCGATAGTGATCCAGAGCAAGTCGAGAGTAGTAGAAAACACTCTCGATCAACCAACATTAAAGGAGAAAATTAATGCCAAAGCTTACCTTGGGGAATTCACGCTCAAGAAGGAGATATTACTGCCATATTCATCCAGCTTCATAAAGGTACAAAGCCTTAATCAAATTTCCTCATCTAATTTGCTTTCATTTTTAAAAAGGGAGTTATAAGGTTATAATATAAGGTTGAGATATTAATTGAAATCAATCTTTGTTTGAAAGCAAAACTTAGGGAAATTAATATAATATTTGCAAAATATAACTTAGGAGAAATAAGGGATACTACTTGGAATTAATCCATTTAATGTTTGCAAATATTAATGTGTTCTAGTTTTCCAAATTTGGGAGTGATAAGGGTTACAACATCAAACTAGGTTTTTTGAAAATTAGAAACACTTGAATAAAATCCTAAGGGTTACAAAAAGGGGTTATTAAAATATTTTATTCAAAGTTGAAAATTTATATTCTTGTCTCAAAAATTTCTCAAAAAGGGACAAAATAAATCCAACATTAAAACCTCTTCAAAATTGAAAAGTGCTTAGTTCAATAGGAGTAATAAGGAGTTAAGAAGTTGATTTTTGATCTTTACAAAATTTATACAAAATCAACCAAAAATTGAACTATAGTTTTACAAAAGCACTATATCATAAAATATCTAATACTAAACAACATCATGGAGTGTTGGTATATAGATTCAGGTGCAAGTAAGCATATGATAGGGAACATACATTGGTTCAATTTTTTGAAGAAGATAAATGAAAATCCAGTTGCAGTAGTAGATAGCAAAACATATGAAGTAAAAGGAATAAAAAATATTCCAATAAATCTTAAGGATGGAAGAGGTATAATAAAAATGTATTGTATGTTCCAGGATTAACCACCAATCTTATCTTTGTTTCTCAACTCATGGATCAAGACTTAACTGTTGAGTTCAAGGTTCTCACTGGAAGAAAGCAATGTCACATCTCTAGATAGGGAAGAATGATAGCATCAGGATCATATAAAAATGGCCTATTTGTCCTAGACACTGCTATTCACTTAGCTCTTTCAATCAATGCTTCAGAACTATGGCACAAACGACTAGGACATACCAGTGAGACATCAATGAAGGAATTATACAGATATCAAATGGTAGAAGGACTACCCAACTTATCTCCAAAAACTACTGTATGTGCAGAATGTTTAGCAGGTAAACAACATAGAATTCCTTTTGAATTACGTCAACACAAAACTCAACATCCTCTAGAAATAATATATACTAATTTGTGTGGACCAATGAAAGTTGATAGTATTGGAGGACATAAATACTTTCAGATATTTGTTGATGATCATACTAGAAAAATGTGGGTATATTTCATGAAATACAAATCAGAAGCATTTAGCTACTTCAAACAATTCAAACTTCAAGTTGAAAAAGAATCAAGAAATACCATAAAAGCACTTCGTTCAGATAGAGGAGGAGAATTTATTTCTAAAGAATTTGACTCCTTCCTTGAAAACAATGGAATCAAAAGACAACTTACTACAACATACTCGCCTCAACAAAATGGAATTGCAGAAAGAAGAAATAGATCAATAATGGAAATGGTAAGATGTATGTTGAAAGAAGCACAACTTGATCACAAATACTAGGCTGAGGCAGTACAAATAATTGTCTACATACAAAATAGACTTCCAACAAGAGTACTCAAGCATATTACACCGGAAGAAGCATGGTCAGGACAAAAGCCCAACATTGAAAAACTAAAAATCTTTGGATGCAAAGCCTATATGCATATTCCAAAGCAAAAGAGGACCAAGTTAGATGATAAAACTATGACAGGGATATTTTTTGGGTATGACAATGAATCTACAGGGTACAAAATATTAGATCCATCTACAAAGAAATTTTATATTAGCAGAGATGTGATCTTTGATGAGAAATTCAAAGTCAACACAAATGAATCTAGTGGTGACACAGAAGTTCTCCTAAATCTACTTGAAGAAGATGAAATGAGCATGGACCCAGGATCAGAAGAATAGGATACAGAAGCATCAACTGTACTACAGAGAAAGGAACCAATATGGCTCAGAGATACTCTTAGAGAATCAAATCTAGAAAGAATGCCAGATCTTACAACTACAAGACCTCAAACTCGCAACATGACCAGAATGAACAGAGGAATGCTAAGTAACACAGAGGAACCAATATCAGCTTCTCAAGCACTAAAAAACTCACACTAGAAAGCAGCCATGGAATCTGAATATGCTTCACTCAAGAAGAATAAGACATGGGATTTAGTAAATCTACCTCCAATAAAAAAATTGGTGGGGTGCAAATGGGTGTACAAAATCAAATACAAAGCAGATGGAACACTTGATAAATACAAAGCTCGACTAGTGGCCAAAGGGTATACTCAGACAGAGGGAATCGACTATGAAGAAACATTCGCACCAACAACTCGAATGACTACTATCCAAATAGTTTGCGCTCTAGCAACTCATCAAGGGTGGAAACTTCATCATATGGATGTAAAAAGTGCATTCCTTAATGGTGACTTAGAGGAAGAAGTCTATATGACACAACCTGAAGGTTTTGTCATTCAAGGATAGGAAAATAAGGTATGCAAATTGAATAAATCTCTTTATGGCTTGAAACAAGCTCCTAGAGCATGGAACATCAAGATCAATAATCATCTACTACATCATAACTTCAATAGAAGTACAACAGATCCTAGTCTATATACCAAGAATATTGGAAATAATATCTTGATTCTCATAGTATATGTTGATGACATAGTGATTACTGGAAGTTTAGAAAAGTTAATAAATGATATAAAAAAGGATCTAGAAAAGGCTTTTGAAATGACAGATCTAGGGCTAATGAACTACTGCCTTGGGTTAGAGATTTATCAAGGAGAAGATAAAATAGTTATCACTCAATCAAAATATGCAAAAGCCCTTCTTGAAAAATACAGGATGACAGAGTGCAAGCCCAAAGATACACCAATGGAACAAGGAATTCAACTATCCAAAAATGATAAAACACCATTGATTTTAGCAACAATGTATCGACAGTTGATTGGAAGCCTTCTATACTTAACAAACAATCGACCAGACATAGCATTTATAGTAAATTATCTTTCACGGTTCATGCAAGAACCAAGAGAAAGTCATTGGAAAGCTACGAAAATAATATTACAATATATCAAGAAGACTACAGACTATGGACTAACTTATATGAAGGATGTCAAAGACTTTTATCTACAAGGATACTCAGATTCAGACTATGTTGGATCTATTGATGATAGGAAATCTACCTCAGGTTATGTCTTCTATCTCAGATCAGGGCCCATATCTTGGCACAACAAGAAACAACATACAGTAGCACAATCATCAACTAAAGTAGAATATAGAGCAACAAGAGATACAACCTATGAAGCCCTATGGCTACAATACATACTATCTGACATGGGAATCAAATGAACTTCGACTATGATATTTTGTGATAATCAAGGAGTACTGAACCTGATCAAGAATCCAATCATACATGAAAGAACAAAGCATATTGAAGCTCAATGTCATTTCATCAGAGAACACTTCCAAAACAAGCACATCATCCTCAAGTATATTCCTATAGAAGATCAACTAGAAGACATCTTTACAAAGGCACTTGAAAAAATCAAGTTTCAAACCTTCAAAAATCATCTATGTGATTCAAGAGAACCTCATACCAAATAATGTAATACATGAGGGTGTTAGAAATAGAGTCTATTCCATCATTTGGGTTATGTAAATGTATCTTCCAAGATACATACTTAGATTACTTTAGGGGCAAGTTATCTAGTTACTTCATGCAATGTAATAAATGCACAAGTGTCAATGTGCAAGTTGTACATGTGCAAGTTGTCCCTTGCATAGCTAGATAGAGTGTTTGCCAAGGAACCTATCTTCCTACATAAAGGGCCTCATACCCTTACTCGAATGTATCACTTCTATTCATTCAATAAGATGTTCTATTGCTTTGATATCTGTCTTCTGAAGTAATGAAATGTTGCTAAAGCCATCAATTTTCTCATCTACAACTTTGACAATAAAGCATTTTGAAGGGGAAGGGCATGTTAGGACCCCATCGTAACATTATTTTTATAATTCTCATATGATTATATAATGACCCACTTCCAACATGGGGACCCCTTTATAATGTTATTTTATAATACTTTGTAATGGTATGTGGCAAGTAAGGTGCCTATACAAGTGGGGTCATTTCATATAATCATTGTCAGTAATGTAGCTGATGTTTGGTAGAAGATTCTAGCTCGAGTGGCACTTTACATGTAAGCCAACTATTGAGCATTATGTTAGGGTTGCATGAAGTGTATCTTTAAAAGACATGGATCAATGAACGAATGTATCTTTTTGCAAATTAATGAAAGTATTGAAGGAGGTTGCCCCCTCAAAGAGGCCCATGATTTTGTGTTGTTGTGAGATTGTTTTAATTCTGCATTTACTTTTTATATTGCAATATACTATTATTTCATGAATCTCTATTTTAATTGCAGTATTTGTATGAATGAGTTTATTTTTACTAGTAGGTTCCTAACATCTTCTCTATCAGCCACCCCCATTCCTTTGTTTTTTGTTTGGCCAACTTTAAAGGAACTCCTAGATAAGATATTGGAAGAGATGATCACTTACAATTCAAGATACTTAGAATCATGGTCTCCACTCTAGTAGTACAACAAAAAATGATCTTAGAATTTTCCTCACTAATAAGTTATCACGTGTCTATCAAAAAGAATTTTAGAATTCTTTTAAATTTGGATGCTTTTGATGCATAACATAATCCATCAAGGTAAAGTCATCTACAAACTATAAATGAGAGAGATAAGTGGTTATCAATGCACATTTGATTCCATGAATGGATTCGTTATTCCTTTATTTAGAGATGATATGACCTAGACACTCTGCCAGAATGATGAATAGATAGGGGAAAGAGGATCTCCCTTGCGTAATCCCCTGGAAGTAGTAAACAAATAATATGGACTATTGTTTATCAATACAACATAAGATATTGAGGAAATAGTACCTCTAATCCAATCCATCCAATCTTGGGAGAAACCAAACTCCTCAAGACTTATAGTAGAAAATACCAATCCACCTTATCGTAAGCCTTGAAGAGGTCCAAATGAATAAACATGGTTGGGAATCCATGTCTGCATGGAGTGAAGGGTTTCCTAAGCAAGAACTATTTCATCTGTAATTTATCTTCTTCCCACAAGTACTCCTTACTCTAGAAATATTATCATAGGGAGAAAGGGTTTCAACCTTTGAGTTATCATCGTTGTAAAGATTTTGAGGAAAACATTACACAAGGCTATCGATTTGAAGTCAAAAATCGGATCCACCTCTTAGGACTTAGGTATCAGTGTAATGTAGATTTTGTTAATTTCTTTCAAAACTGACTTTGCCACCTGTGCTTCCTCTACCATCGCAAGTAGATCATCCTTGAGCATGTCCCAAAATTCTTGGAAGAACTCTATTAGGAAGCCATTTGGTCCATGAGTTTTCTTTTTTATCTTGAAAACCACTTCCTTTAATTCTGCCATAGAAATTGGTTTTGTAAATACCTCATTATCCTCTTCTTTAATAATGGAATATATTCCTTGTAGAATTTCCTCTTAAGCCCTAAGGTCTAAGGGGATTGTAGAGAAAATATTCTCAAAGTAGTTAGTGGTAGTTTTATTTATCCCATCCCAAGAGTAGACGGGATCACCCATGTTGGTCTTCAGGGAAGGTACAAAGTTTGAAACTCATAGGACCAGAAGATATTTATGGAAGAAAGTAGAATTTATATCCCCTTCCTTAAACCATTGGATCCTGGATTTCTATTTCCATAAGAGTTCCTCCCTCCTTTTCAATTCTGCTAACTCAAAAAAGACTTGGATTTCTTATTTGTTGAGCTCCTTTGTAAGTCCTAAGGAGTGAATCTAAGCATTCACTTGCTCTATTTTGAAATCCTAACCTACATTTTTAGCCCTCAAATCCCTAAACTCATGCCAATTCCATTTCTTATTTCTAGTTTTGATTAACTATAATCTCTTTATAAATCAATACATGTGGGTGTCGTATCTTGGCTTTCCTTCCCTCCACCATTAAAGATCTAATAACCCAAGGGAAGTATCTTTGAACCACATAAGTTGTAATTTAAAGGGTGAGTAATTTCTAGTAGACTATTAGAGGTCTAGCAAAATAGGCTAGTGTTTGGTATTGTATTAAGGATAAGTGATTTTAAAATTACCCATAGAGAGAAGGTAATCCAAGATTATAAATTTTTCTAAGCGCTTCAATATGCATGCGGTATGGCTAGTTGTAAAAAAAAAATGAGCGGGAGGACAACGGATAGCGGGAAAGCGACGGCGAGCGGAAGGTCTGGCAGCCCGCCTCGGGGATCTGGTCCCCTGGTTTCTGGTTCAGGCGATCCAGAGTCTGAACCCCCTGAGGAAGGAGAGATTCCTTCCCGTCATGAAAAACCCCCCGATAGAGGGTCTTTCCCTCCGATCCAGGGCTCGTACGCCCATGCGGTCTCGAAAGGGTCACCTTCCCCGACCCTTTCCCAACCCCTGATCCCTTCAGGTTTCGACCTGGTGATCCCAGGCAGTTTGTTGAACAGCTACGTTGATCAAGAAAAGTTCACCCTCATTGGCAAGTTCATCGGGGGCAGACCTGACATGGAGACGATCCAAAAATGGGCTTGCGGCAAATGGCGAACGAGTGGCAACATGCAATTAGTGGCCCTATCCCGGGGGTTTTTTGCGATCAGACTGAATAATGCAGAAGATTCCTGCAACATCCTTTCTGGCGGACCCTGGTTCCTGGGAAGACGAAGCCTCTTCATCCGCAGATGGGGCGAGGACTTCGACCCGAAAACGCAGAACATCAATGTTGCGCCAATTTGGGTTCGTCTCCCGAACTTGCCCTTCCAATGCTGGCATGAGGAAATTCTGAGAGGGATTTCTCGCACCATTGGCGACCTCATCGCTGTCGATTCCTCCACCAAGGTACGCTCCCGTATGGTCCATGCACGTATTTGTGTGAATGCCAATCTAGAATCTGAACTTCCCTCCTATGTCAATCTCTTCAAAGATTCGACCCTCATTAAAAAACAACCTCTCGAATATGAGAACAAACCATCCTTTTGCTCCATCTGCAACACTCAAGGCCACCTGAATCACCAATGTCCCCAATCTAGGGCCTTGAAACACACCTCGCATGTCTCAGGAAGAAAAGGCGGGAAAACTTATGAGCCAAGGCAAAAATGCGAAACTTCTGCCCCTATAGAGGATCCCCCTAAAGCTTCCCCAGAAACCCAAGGTTTTGAAGAAGTGAGTCAAGAAGGAATCCCGTCTGTAGATCCCCATCCCCTTGAAACGATCCCTATCGCTGCCTCAATGGAACCTTCCCTTACTCCTTCCGAAGTTGGGGCTGCTAGTGAAGAAGCCCTAAAACCCATCCTCCAGGAGATCGAGAACTTCCAAACCCACCAGTGTCCATCCGGGAACTTCAGCCCAAAGAATACTAGGAGCAAGGCTCAGGCTATGGACATCGAAAGCGAGAAAAGGAGAGGGCGACCTTCTGCCAATGACCAACGTATCAGGGCAACCGAGGACGACATAGCAAATGGCTCCCAACGGACCTTATTCATTGACAATGATGATCCTCTGAAGGAAGTTTCCAAAAGCTCCAAACCCCCCTTCCAACAGGCGAAGGGAGGCAAAAAACCTCTCAAATCTACCAGATGAAGATGCTCTCCTGGAACGTGAGAGGTCTCAACAGTGCAGCTAAGGTCAGACTTGCTGCTAATATTCGAAAGGAATCCAAACCCTCTATTTTCATCATGCAAGAAACCAAATGTGATGAGAGCTCCTCCAAGAAAGCCGCCAGAGTCATCTGGCATCACGACGAAGCTTTGTACAGCCCTGCTCAAGGTTCCTGCGGAGGCCTGATGTGCCTGTGGGATCCGTCTCAAGTGGAAGGTAGACTTCTCTCTTCTTCCAACAGAGTTCTCAATATTCTGTTTCACTGCATTTCTAGCAATCGTTCTTGGATCATGTCCAACCTGTACGCCCCAAACTCTCCCCTTGAGAGAGCTAATTTTTGGAAAACCCTCACTCTGATGAGGGATTCTTTCAGCACCATACCGTGGATTGTTGGAGGGGACTTCAACAGCCCTCTGTTCCCTACAGAGAAAAAAGGTGGATTGGTTGCCACCCACCGCACCACTGAAGATCTCAGGGACTTCGTTGATTCCAATGAACTCATTGATATCCCACTCAAGGGGACTCTCTATACGTGGAGCAATAGAAGAACTGGAGGCGGACTGATCCAGGTCAAACTGGATAGATTCCTAATGTCCCAGGAAGCCATTCCTTTTTTTGGTGATGCGTCCCTCTCAGCTCTTACCAAAACTGGATCGGATCACAATCCCATTCTTCTTGAGGTGGGTAAAATCCCTTCCTTTCGAACCCCCTTTCGGTTCGAATCCATGTGGCTCAATCACAAGGACATCCGCGACGAGATGGCGCAGTGGTGGAATCAACAATTCAGAGGGTCACCTGTGTTTCGGGTGACTCAGAAGCTCAAGTTCATCAAAGATAAATTGCGAATTTGGAACAAAGAAGTTTTTGGTAACATTTTTGTTCGCAAGAAAGCGTTGTTAGATCAGCTTCAAGCTATTGAGAGCAGGATCGAAGCAGGAGACTCCGGGGCTGCAGTCAGAGAAGAGGAAAGGAACCTGCTTGCTGAATTTCACAATACATTAGCCAGGGAGGAAACCTTCTGGAGACAGAAATCCAGGGATCTGTGGATCAAAGAAGGTGATTCTAACACCAGATTTTTCCACGCTTCGACCATGAGGCACAGGGGATCCAGTAAGATTAGCAAGATAAACCGCAGTGACGGATCAACCACTGAAGATATTTTCGGAATCAGAGATGAGGTTGTCTCCTTTTTCCAAAACCTCCTCGGATCCCCCCCGAAAAGCTCTGCCCGGGCCAAGTCTGCCCTCTTGGGTAACATTCCTAGCCTTGTTTTCGAAGAGGCCAATTCCTCCCTTCTAAAACCCTTCTCTGATGAGGAAATCAAGGACGCGGTGTTCTCCATGCAGGCGGATAAAGCCCCCGGGCCGGACGGGTTCCCTCCTCGTTTCTACCAAGCCTTCTGGGAAATTGTTGGATCGGATGTCTGTGCTGCCATCCGGGATATGCAATCCCGACCCATTCCCCGGACTGTCAACTCTACTTTCATTGCTTTGATCCCCAAATCCCCTGACTACCGATCCATGGCTGATTTTCGGCCCATAAGCCTGTGCAATGTTTTGTATAAAATTCTCACCAAATCAATGGCATCCAGATTGAAACCCATCCTCCCCTCCATCATTGACCCTTGCCAGGGGAGCTCGGTCAAAGGTAGAAACATTCTGGACGGAGTCATTACGGTTCATGAAACCCTTCATTCCGCTTTCCACAGCAAAAAATCAAGCTTCCTCCTCAAGCTCGACATGACCAAAGCTTTCGATCGGGTTGATTGGGACTTTCTCAAGGAGATCCTTCTGAAATTCGGTTTCCACCCCAAGTGGGTTCAGCTAATTCACAATTGCTTCTCCTCTGCTTGGTTCTCGGTGCTGGTCAATGGGTCCCCCGCTGGTTTCTTCCCCAGCGTTAGAGGCCTCCGCCAAGGGGATCCTCTATCCCCTCTTCTGTTCATCATTTTGGCGGAATCCCTTGGCAGATCCCTATCTACGGCCAGAGTGGCGAGGAAAATTTTAGGTATTCAAGTGGTTTCTAACTCCACTCCTATCACTCACCAACAATTCGTTGATGACACCATCCTCTCAACTCAAGCGTCCGTCATCCAAGCTAAAACCATCAAGTTCATTCTCTCCCTCTACGAGAAAGCGGCAGGGCAGCAGGTAAATTTCTCCAAAAGCAAGCTTTTCTTTTTGCACACCCCCCCGAGCGCAAGGGCCGAATTGGGCGGATCCTGGGCTGCTCTGAAGGATCCCTCCCATCCTCCTACCTGGGACTCCCCTTATTCTGGGGAAGGGCGAAAGAGAGCATGTGGAACAATGTTTTAGAAAGATTCCAGCGGAAGCTAGCAGCATGGAAAGGCAAACTTCTGTCCCAAGCGACGAAAGCCAGCCTTTCAATCTCCACCCTTCAAAGCATTCCCATTTACTTCATGTCAGTTTTCACTCTCCCCAAGTCAGTGTGCAAGCAAATTGAACATATCCAAAAAATATTCCTCTGGTCGGGATCCGAAGACAAATCCAGGATTCCCCTCGTGGCGTGGGACACAGTCTGCAGAAGCAAGCAGCAGGGGGGCCTTGGCTATAGGAAGTTGTCCGACATGAATGCTGCCCTGTTGGGCAAACATGCTTGGAGGATTATCTCTAAAGACCCAGCTGAATGGATCCAAATGGTGTCTAAAAAATATATGGGCAATTGCTCCTTCCTCGAATCAAGCAACCACCCCAATGGCTCTGCCTTTTGGAAAGCTGTGTTTCACTCCAAAACGCTAATTCAAAAAGGTCTCCGATGGATTCTCGGGGATGGCCGCAACATCGATTTTTGGAACGACAGATGGCTAACGGACGAACCCCTGAGTGACAGGGGCGATCTTGTGGGGCTTCAAACAGTCTTCGATACCAGCAGGGAATGAAAGGTGTCTAATTTCATCGTCTGGGAGGAGGGCCAACCCCGGTGGAGGACCCTCGATGGCAACAGCCCTGAGATTTTTGGCCTTAACCTTATGCTTCAAGCAGTCACTATCCCCTCTGAGCAAAGGGATGATAAACCCACCTGGGCTGGGTCGGACAAGGGCTCCTACTCTGTTAAGTCTGCTTTCTCCCTTCTCAAAACCCACCCTGTGTCGCCCTCCCATATTGTCTGGAAGAAACACCTCATCCCTAAAATTGCCTTCTTTTCTTGGCTAGCCTTCCAAAACAAAGCTCTCACTACTGAGAATCTCATCAAAAGGGGCATCCCCCTTCCCAACAGGTGCTTTCTGTGTCAAGCAAATTGGGAATCCACTGATCACCTGTTCCTCCACTGCGACTTCACCTCGGCTGCACTTGGTTTCATTTTTTCCACCTTTCGAATCCAATGGGCTCCTCCCAAGTCTTTGTGCGAAGTTTTCCTCCAATGGCCCCAACCCTTTGCTAACCACAAACTCCGGTTCCTCTGGGACATATGCCTTCACCACCTGGTCTGGCAAGTGTGGCTAGAGCGTAATAGAAGGGTCTTTGGGTCTTCTATCTGGGATCCTCCCTCTGTCGCCTCCAGAGCCCTCGCCTTCGCCTCTAAAAATGCTAATCTTATTCACTGTCCCAGTCCTCGTCCGTCCTCCCGGGAAGACCTCATCCTCAAGTCTCTCAATATCTCGGTCGATTCCCCCGTGGAGAACCCTTTACCTCACCCCCGAACCCTTGCCCGGTGGATTCCTCCCCCCCATGGTTGGATCAAGCTAAATTTTGATGGGGCATCCAAAGGGAACCCTGGAGCGGCTAGTGTTGGCGGTGCGGTCAGGGATCACCGAGGAAAGGTCCTACTTGCTTTTTCTGAAGACTTGGGCCACCAAACCAACCATGTTGCAGAAGCTAGGGCCCTGTGGAGGGGCCTAGTTCTCATCAAAGAGGATCCCCGGGCAGTCATCGTAGAAGGCGACTCCATGAACATCATCAACTATCTGACTAAGGATGAGATTCCTGCGTGGCGAGTTTTCAACACCATCCAGGAATCCCGACGAATCCTTCAAAGCAGGAACCATAGATGCCAACACATCTACCGGGAAGGGAATGCCCTGGCCGACCTCTTGGCCAACAGAGGATCCTCCTCCGGTAGTCTCACCATCTGGGATCACGGGTTTCCACAAGACATCTCTGACGTGGCAGCGTCAGACCTCAAAAAATGTCAATGACCCGCGTCAGATCCTCACGATTGGCCACATCCGCAAACTCAAGGAGCACTCGGGTGGACCCTCTGGCGGTCAGGAGGACCCCAAGAAGATCTAAGTTGGTCGACGTTTCCTACTCTCTTTGCCCGGTTTCGGGATTTTGTTGCTGGGAAGTTTTTTGTTTTTCTTGTGGGGATCGACTGTTATGTTTAAATTTGTTGTAATTTGGTCTGAGACTTGCTTTCCGGTCTCAACCTTGCGGCCTTAAAGGTGCTTTCCTTTTTCTGTTATAAGGTTTTGGGATCCTCTTAAAAAACCCGCTATGTATATACTGTTACTTAACAAAAAAAAATATGCATGTAGTATCCTTTTATCTATTCATCCTTATCATCAATCTATTGTCAGGCTTGACATCTGCTCATGCATTAAATAAGTCATAGTATTCAATGTTCTCATCCCTCCAATCCTTTCATCTAAGGAGAGAATGATAGTAAAATCCCCTCCTAGGACAATTTGGTCATTAATAAACTAGATACTGAGATGTAAGATATAGTCTCACTACCTCCATTTGTCCTTTATAGCAGTGGTTGCATCTATGTTAATACATAGAAGTTGTTGGTCCTTTTGCCTCCATTGTCCCTGAAGTCCTATAATACCCCAACTTCCCACAACCACATGCACAAAAAACTCCTTTGGATCCCATAGACAAGAGAGTCCACCTAACGCTTCTTGAGAGTTGAGATATTTTTCTTGACCAGTGGGTCATAGTTTCTTAGCAAATGTTTCCATCTCCTCTACTGTTAACTTGGTCTCCTAAAGAAAGACTAAATTTGTCTTATTTATCTAAATCAACCTTCTAATTTCATTGTGTTTGAGGGTACAACCTTTTATCCCGCTTACTTTCCATGAATGGAGTCTCATGAGGATGGATGGGTTAAGAGTTTGGTGATAAGAGTCACCTTACCCTTAGAGACAAGAGTTTTTTCTTCTTTTGTTTAGTGTTTTTGATTGGTCTTACGTCTCACTTTTATATTGGCATCCATATTCATTTTCTTTTTTTTTTGTTGTTGTTTACCAAACAAATATTGGGCAGGTCCTCCTTTATGGCCCTTTGTGTATACCACCAAGGCCTTATTAAGGGAGGTCAAGGTGTTTCCTCCTACTTTTTACTGAGCAATCCTATGTGTTTTACAAGTATCATTCTCTTATTTTTTTCCTCCTCACTTTTTTTTTTGTTTACCTTTATGGTTCATGTTTGTGTCCATTTGCCTATTAATATTATTATCATCTATTTATAGTAAAGCCTTTTTCTCTAATTTAAACTGGGTAGTTGCATTAATAACTGGCTCCACCATCATATCTATCTCCATTTAATGATCTTCTCCCATAGTTTGATCTTCAAAAGTCAAAGAAAAAAATTGTTATTTGGTGCCACATTGCTTTCTATATCTACATTTTTTAATGTGATTTATTTTTAGGTTCTTGAAAATCTATGACCTTTTCCTTTACCTACATTTGATCTAAGAAATTTTGTGGATAGTCTCTTGCCATATGCCCATATTCATGGCATATTCGACATCTAAATAGGTTGTTTTTATAATCTACTTTTTTCTCCCAGGATTCATCCTCTATTTGTAATGTGATATTTTTTAGAAGAGGTTTATCGAGGTCCATCATAACACGTATTTTGACATAATATCATTTGTTCAAAACTATAAGTATTTTCAACCACCATCATAAAGGTTTCTAGAGTGTTTACAATGGCTACAAAGGATATGAGGTTATAGTATTCAACTAGTAACCTAAATAACCTGACCCATACAAGGGCACACAAATGGCATTTCCTCCTCTGCTTGGAATGTTGTATGCCAGGATTTCATGAACAAGACTACTCTTCCAAGAAACCATGACCCTCCCTGGAAGACACATTCTTGATCCTCTTCACACTCAAAGAGCACTATGAAATAACTATTGAAACAGAGCATGATTAGAACATCTCCCTTAGTTCACCAATTTCTAGATACCCAGTCCTTATAGGCTGATAGTTGGGGTTTGAAACCCATGAATCTATATACTAGACCTTTCCTTTCTATACATCTATGCTTATTTGAAGGTCTACCTTTTTTCAGCTAAACTACGAGAGCCATCCATCCCTTTCATGCATCCATTAGAATTCTTCCTAGAATCTAAGTGCAACATTATCAAAAGTCTACAAGGAAACTTGGTTGCAACATAAAACAAGTGCCCTCCACCTCTCGATCATATTACATCCCAAAAGAAAGGTTTGGGGGGAGGGATCCCCTCTACCTCCTTCGCCATGATAGACCTACAAAGATATCCAAACCCTAATTCGCTACAAAAATAAAATTACTTGCACTTTTTCAAACAATGTTTGATACAAATAAATCCAACCCTAAGCCTTACCTTCCACAACCATTTCACCTTACTGAAGCTTTTGCATGCAATAGAAACGATAATGTGTCCAAACCCTGGTAGAGCTTTCCCAAATTATGTTCTCTCCAATAAGATATACCCTCTAATTTTAATAAGTTGACATGGAAAAAATGGTCACTAAAATATAGAGATATAAACTTCATCCACCATTATTGAGCATGAATATCATCATTTCCAATGAAAATTGCTAACTCTATGATCTCAACCCCAAAATAAATCCTAAAGTAGCTAGGATTTTAGGAAAAAAAACTAGGGTTTTCCAATGGTTTTTTTTAATCTCCTCTATTCCTTGCTATTAATAAATAATTATATAGATTTTCTTCAAAAACAAATAAAATTGCAACTAATTTGCTTACTTTTATTGATAAATATATCTATAATTTTATTCTTACGATTTGAAAAAATCCTCATTGTATTTGTTTTAGATGACTGAATTCACATGGTTGTATCTCCTTTAATACTACTTAGATTCTTTCATGTGACCACTCATTTTAATGCTCTAAAAATATAATACAAATTGGTCCAAGAATATTTCGAAACTACTTGAAAGATAAGATGTATTTCTGAAAAAATTACTCTAACATTACCCTTTTGATAAAGTATAATGGTAATTAACCTTCCTAAACTTAATTATAATATTGATAAATATTTTTATAATAATCTTTTCTAAAATTTGACTTATAATTAAAAAAACAAAATATAATTTCAAAAATATATATTTTAAATTTTTAGATAATTTAAAATTTTATTTTTCTTGACTATATTTTTATAATAATATTTTGTGAAATATTAAAAAAAAAATAACATATAACTTTAAAAATAAATGTTTAGTTACTAATAATCTCATAATTTGGCTTTTCTACATGATTGGCTTCATTGTTAAACCAAAACTCTACATGTCTCTACATGCCAAAAGAAGAGAGAAAGTAAGTACTAAGAAATGATCTTGATTCTAGAGTTTTTAATACATATGTTTTGCAAGGATTCATATAGTGCCACAAACTTGCAATGTGACTACCTTATTCTTACCTGTAGGTTCTTACAAGTACACTTATGCTCTAAATATTTTTTCATTATGACAAAATTTGATGCATGTATAGTAAAATTATATATATATATATATATATATATATATATATATATATATATATATATATATATATATATATATATTTATTTATTTATTTATTTATTTAGGTAGTGTGATAACCATCACGCATAAGGTTAAACAATCATCTAACCATGACCTTTCGTATGGGCGAGAGCTATGCTTATCAATAAAGGATTAACACACAATCATACACACCACGATTTGAATCTTTGAACTCCCTCAAAGAACCAAACCCCGAAACATTGCACTATCCCTAGACATGTCTAATAAAATTATATTATAAAAATAAAATTTAATTAATTATATAAAATTAAAATGATTCACTCGTATTAAATGATAATTTTTTTTGTGGAAAACATCCCAGAAGGGATGCCACTTTCGGGTAAGACCCAAGGAGGCAGGGGTATCTCTTCCACCAAAATCGCCCAGGGCTCGCACCTGGCCTACCACCTTTGACATACTCAAGGAGCAAACCTGAAACAATAAAAAAAAGAACACACAAACACAAACACACAAGAAGATTAAAAAAAAAATGCTCCTTGAGTGTGTCGAAAAGATAAAGCACAACCAAACACACACACAATAAGATAAAAAAACACAATAAGAACCACATAGAAAAACACAAGAACAACATAAAAAAAATAAACATGACAAAAACAATAGAAAGATACAAAGACAACCAACAAAAACATGAAAAACAAAAACAACCAAAACCTTTAAAAAATAATAAAATAAAATAAAAACAAAAAAACAACCAACAATAGACAAAAAACAAAAACATAGAAAACACTCACACACCAAAACAAAAAAACACCAATTAACACAAACATACAGAAACACAAGAACAAGAAAAATAAAAACACAAGAACAATAACAAAAAAACACAAAAAAAACACAAAACAATAAAAACACAATAACAACAAAAAACACAAAAACAAAACAAAACAAAACACACACACACACCTCAAAAAACTAAACTACCCTGACCGAACCAAAGAGAAGCAAAAATAAAGCAAGAAGAAACTAGGTACCTCCAGAACTGGAGCCATCCAAAGAAATGATAGACAGAAGAGCTTCCCTTATTTGTGAAGCCCACCATCTAGGAGGGTGGCCATAGCAAGTAAGATCACCTTTGTCCAAAGCCCAATTAGCTAAAGCATCAACACTCTTGTTTTGATCTCCTGACCACATGATTGTAATCAACTTTCAAAAATCCCATCTGGATTAACTGAATCTTCTCAATAATTCTTTTTATTCTCCAATCAACCTTATGATTCTTAGAAGGAGTCTTCAAAATATTAATCATGAGTTGAGAGTCAGACTCAACTAGCACCTTTTCCCATCCAACCTTAGTAGCCTCTTGAAGGCCTCTAAGGATACCATACCCCTCAACAAGGTTATTGGAAAGAATACCCAAATTCTCAAGCAAAAGTAAAAACCAGGGAGCCATCTGAAAGTCTACCAATTCCTCCCGCACTAGCTTTTCTAGGGTTCCCTCTAGAGGCTCCATCAGTATTGAATTTTCCAAAATCCTTAGGAGGAGGTTGCCAATTCCTTGTTCTATCCATCTTGCAATTGCTCACATTCCCTTTAAGATGGTTTCCCTTAGAGGAGTTAATCTTCAATATTTGCATCACTTGATCCCATATTTGGTGGGAGTTTTGGGGGTGATTAAGGAGTTGTTGGACTGATTCAACTAAGTTGGCAATGGTCTTTTGCCAAATATAGTGAATATCCTTCCTATCTTGATTAAAAATTTGGTTGTTCCTTTCATTCCAGATATTCCAAAGAAGAATGGTAGAACCCATCCAAACTAACTGCCTAATAAAATGATCAACACCCTCTTGTTTAGGCCAATCCCTCCAAAGTTGTTCAAAAGTAAAAAAGTTGGACCACTGTAAGCCAAGTAAAGTGGCCATTCTCCTCCATAGCTCAGAGGCTAAAGTACACTCAATAAAAATATGGTTGAGAGTTTCTACATTCTTTCCACACATTTCACATCTAAAAGGGCCATGAAAACCATGCTTCATAAGTTGCTCACCAGTAAGCACCCTACGATGCAATAAAAGCCAAGTAAAGAACCTCACCTTAGGCCAGAGCTTTTGAGCCCACAACTGAGAAAATATGTCAGATGATTGGTTGGGATTATTATGGCATAAGGTCAAATAACCTTGAGCAACTGAATACTCACCCTTAGTAGTGTTGTTCCATCCAAAACAATCTTTTTCATGGGACCAAGAGAGAGATCTCATATGAAGGATGCCTTGGATATCTTGTCTTTGCCTTTCTAGGATTTGAATAGGCCAGTCCTCAATAGGGATCCAATATCTACCAACCTTTGAATTACCAGTATGGTACCGATAGTAATTAGCCACCTTTATCCAGTTAGCTCGGTGAAGCTCCTCCATCCAAGGCCTCCAATCGAGAAACCGAGTTATCAAAGGCTTGTGACCATCCCAAGAATCTATCCAAAAATTTACCTGTTGACCATTATGAATGATCCAAAATAAATTTTTCTTTATCAAATCCTCACCAGTCTTAAGAACTGCTAAAATGGGAGAACCTTTGGTAGGCAATTGATAGCGAACAAGGTCTTCAAGACTTTTGTTCTCAAGCATATTTAGCACGGAGATTATTGGCCCAAAGAGCATTGGGGTTATGCAACATCCTCCAATATAATTTAGCAGCTAAAGCTTTGTTGTTATTAATAGAAGACCAGAATCCTAACCCCCTTCATTCTTAGGAAGACATAAAGTGTCCCATTTCACCAAGGCCCATTTTCTTTTCTCCTTAGTACCACTCCAAAGGAACCGATGACTGATTTGATCCAGTTCTCGAAGAACAACCTTTGGGATATTCAACATGGAAGAAACATAAATAGGAATATCTTGAAGGACTGATTTTACCAAGGTGATTCTACCCCCAGAAGAAAGCCACCTGTTGGTCCACTTTCCAATTTTCTTCTTGACTTTGTCCAACAACCAATTCCAATATTTTTTTTTGCCTTTGAATATTGATGGGAATACCTAAATAAGTGATCGGAAGGGAGGTCTTCTTATATATTAATTTATCCAAGACCATGGATTCCTGTCTAGCAGAGCAATGAAAGAAAATAACTTTAGATTTATCTTCATTGATCAATTGCCTAGTAGCCTTAGAAAAATAGCTAATGATTTTCTTAATATTAGAAGCTTCCTTAACTGTAGCTTTACCTAAAAGAGTAGAGTCATCAAAAAATTGAATATGGGAGATAGGTCTAGCTCCATGAGCAATGGTAACTCCCTCAAGGGTTTTGTTTTCTCTCTTTTTGGTTATAGTCCTACCCAAGCATTCAACAAGAATGATGAATAAATAAGGGGATAGCGGGTCACCTTGCCTAATACCTCTAGAAGTCTGGGAATGACTGAGAAGGCTTGCCATTGATAAGAACTAAGTAGGAAACTGAAGAGATACATCCCATAATCCAATCCATCCAATCCTGAGAGAAACCAAATTGCCTCAAAACTTTGATAAGGAAGTGCCAATCCACTCTATCATAAGCTTTGGATAAGTCTAACCGAATGAACATGGAAGGAGATTTTTGCATATCCATGGAATGGATGGCTTCCTGAGCAAGAACTATCTCATCTACTATTTGATGCCCTTCCACATAACCCCCTTGTTCAGGGGAAATAATCTTATGCAAAAGAGGCTTCAACCTTTCTGCCATGATCTTAGTAATGATTTTGAGAAGAACATTACATAAAGCAATAGGTCTAAAAGTTGAGATATGATCAACCTCTTGAGCTTTTGGAACAAGAGTAATATAAGTTTTATTGATAACCTTCAAAATTTCTTTGGCTTTCCTGGCTTCTTCCACCACCTCTAATAAATCAACATGAAGGATATCCCAGAACTCTTGGTAAAACTCAATGGGAAAACCATCAAGACCTAGGGTTTTCCCTTTTTGCATTTTAAAAACTACCTGTTGAAGCTCATTGATAGTA
Organism: Wollemia nobilis; assembly: GCA_028583015.1. Taxonomy (NCBI): domain Eukaryota; kingdom Viridiplantae; phylum Streptophyta; class Pinopsida; order Araucariales; family Araucariaceae; genus Wollemia; species Wollemia nobilis. The sequence goes on from JAQPPZ010016709.1 coordinate 363,404, forward strand.
ACAGGAGCAGTCAAAATAGAGTTCTCCTCAGAAGTGATAAGAGAAGGGATTGCTTGAAGAACATTTTGTTGAGAAGTTGAGTCAAGAGGAGTAGCAATAAAAATATTGGAAAAGTAATCGACAACAATAGAGTTCATGCCATCCCAAGTGTAGACAACATCTCCAGAATCTGATTTTAGGGAAGAAATAAAGTTGTGAGATCTTCGAGCTAGAAGAGATTTGTGGAAGAAATTTGTGTTTCGATCTCCTTCTTTGAGCCATTGAATTCTAGATTTTTGCTTCCATAAGAGTTCTCTTTTTTCCCATTCCTCTAACTGAGTTGTGAGTTTAATTTCATCTGCACTTCTACTCTCTGTGAGGCCATCTAAACGGATTTTCTTATTCAAATTTTCAAGTTGAGCAATAACTTCATATTTTTTTATGAACATCCCCAAACTCCTTCCAGTTCCAAGTCTTGATTTTGGATTTAATGTATTGCAGTATTTTGGCAAAATAGAACATCTTAGTCCCATACCTAGGCTTACCTTCCTTCCACCATTGTTGCACATGAGGTCTAAAGGAACTGTCTCTGAGCCACATTAATTGAAAATAAAAAGGAGAGAAACTCACATTGGTTTTCCACATTTCCACCATGACTGGCCAGTGATCCGAACCAACATTGTTAAGAGTCTTCACTTTAGGAATGTGACCATGGATTAAGAAATTTTTAGAGAGCAAAAACCTATCCAATCTCTCCATTATACAAGCTAAGCCTTGCCTTCTGTTAGACCAAGTCATAAGGCCATTATCTGGTTGGATGTCCACAAGATGGAGGTTTGCAATATATTCGCTCATGAGGTCAGTGCTTCTATCCAAATTTCTATTTCCCCCATTTTCTCATCCAGAGAGAGGATGGTATTGAAATCTCCTCCGATCAAGATCCAAGCTTCAGGAAAATGAGAGATAATATAAGTTATATCCTTCCACTATCTTCTTTTTTCCTCCAAAGTAGTCGAAGCATAAATAGTAATGTAGAGCATAATTTGGTTGGAATGTCTACTTTGAATAGCTATAGCCAAAAGACCCCAACTGCCAACCATATGGTGAATAACTACCTCTTTTGGGTCCCAAAGACAAGCAATGCCACCAGAAGTCCCTTGGGAACTGAGGGAAACCACTTTTCCAGCTGGCCAAATTTTACTAGCAATTGAGTCCATATCCTCTATTGACATCTTCATTTCTTGAAGGAAAACAAGATGTGGATGATTTATCTGAATCATTCTTCTAATTTCATTTTGTTTTGAAAGACTCCCTTTGAGTCCTCTAATATTCCAAGTGATGATCTTCATTAATACCAGGGCTAAAAAAGTTGGGAAGGGCATTAATCTTACCTTCCTCTACAAGCTTTTCACCTTCTTTTACCATATGATATTGATTGGTCTTGCGACCTACCTTTTGATTAGAATCCATCTTCAATTTTTTTCCCTATTTCTTGACTTACTCCAATTGAATCTGAGATGGCTTCTAACCTTGAAGAATGCTCATACACAACCAAAGTGTTACTAGAGGGTTCAATAGAGTCTATATTGGGACCTGTATTATTTGAAGTTTTGACATTTAAAAGATTGTTTTTCTTGTGTAAATTTTCTCCTTTTTTTCTATTGAAAACCTTTGATTTGTTGGTTTGTCTCTGAGTTTTTCCCTTCATATTTAAATTGTGTTTCTAAGATTTTTGTTTCCATTATTTCCTCTTCCTCACTTGGGACATCATTCATGGAAAGGATTTCAAACATATTAGCAGATGACTTTGATTGATCCTTCATAACTGGTTTTTTTTAGTGTTCTTCTTCTTAGGCATTTGGAAACCTGTTGAGTTTATATCTTCTTTCTTTTGATCAAGAATTTTATTTGGGCAAGCACTAGCCAAATGACCATATTCATGGCAAATTCTACAATGAAAAGGAATGTTCTCATAGTCCACTACTTGCTCCCAAGTGTCTTCCCCAAATTGTAATGTGATATTTTTAGGTAAGGGTTTGTCAAAATCCATTAAAACACAAATCCGAGCATAAATAATATGTTCAAAATTTTGAGTACAATCAACAATCATCATAAAAGTTCCTAAAGAGTTTCCAATTGAAGAAAAAATAGTAGGATTCCAAAATTCAATAGGGAGGCCAAAGAGTCTAACCCACACGGGAGCTGTAGAAGGCATCTCTTCTTCAACTTTAAATTTAGTATGCCAGGGCTTCATGAAAAGCCCTGCCCTTCCAAAGAACCAGGGACCCCCTTGAAAAGTTTTCTCTCTATCTTCATTATTAGAAAATAAAACAAGAAAATAACCATTTGGATAAATAGAGATTTGTAACTCACCTTTAGTTTTCCAGCTTTTTGCAGCCCAGAATTTGAAAGCAGATAGGCTCGGACGAAAACCCATGAACCGACAAATTAGTCCTCTTTTTTCCAGATCTTCAATGCTAGTCTGAATGTTACCCATATCAAGCTTAACAATAGGAGTTCCATCAACTGCTTTAAGACATCCTGACTCCATTTTCTTGGGATCAATCTTAGGTATTCTTAGAGGTTTATGGGAAGCCCTAAGATTAATATTAGCATTGGGTTGAGGTTGTCCACCATGGAGGGCATCCCTAAAATTTATTTTTGGGGCTGAGTCTTCGAAATTCTTACCCTTGACAAGGGTTTTCATAGTAGATTTATTTTGTGGGTGCACCTTAGCACCAGAATCACTTGAGATCTGAGCCATTTTTTGATCAACTGCTTGAAACTTATTTCGTGATCTCTTTAATCCTTGCCCTAGACGTCGTGGAAAGGTATGGTTTTCACTTTTATTTTGTGCAGCAAATTGGAAGTCGTTGTCACTCAAGTTCACAGCATGATCTATTGAAAGATAGATTTCTAACCCATCTTGGATCCCCTACAACATATCCTACTAAAATCTTGAGTAGAAACCACAAAAATATTGGTCGCTAGGGCCCGAAGGCCCCGAAAACCAACCTCTGGAGCTGCTTGCACTCAACCCAGATGAAACCCTCGCACAACCGCTTGCCAAAAATCTTGTTCACACATAGGGATGTGCTAGGATCTGTGTTGCTCCAAATGATCTAAAAATTGGTGGAGATATTCTAGGGTTTTTCAAGCATCTACCCTCAAAATTTTAGCTCAATCCAAGTCCGGATGAGTGAAATATGGCCGAAACAAGTTCGATAGTTTGGGCAGTCCTACGAAAAACGTCCCTCTTTCTTCCACTAGATTGACATACCCCGTATTAAATCATAATCACTTTATCGTTTTTCAATGAGTTATAACCACCGTATGGATACTACTAGTTCAATATAAGTATATTTATGCTCTAAAATTTTACTACACAAAATATAACATAAAATTATGATGTATACATCATAAAATTATAATATAATAACAACTTTTAATTAATTATATAGAATCTAAATGATTTACCTCGTATTAAATCATGACCAAGAATAAAAAAAAAATTATTGAGTAAATACTTCTTATACATATACATATCGCCGTGGGGATTGAACCCAGTCACATCACCGATAATGCAAATGGCGTCCTTGTCGGTAGACCACATGACCAAGAATAATTTTATAGAAGTTATGCATATATGACTAAACTCAAACCTAAATCTTCTTCTTAAAAATTAAAAATTTTAACTATTAAATCAATATCAATTAATTATCAATTAAAGTATAATTATTATCTCATTATTAATTTTTTAATTTTTTTTTGATAAGTAACAATAATATTTACAACGGGTTTTTTTTGAAGGGTCCCAAAACCTTAGGTACATAGGTAGCCGTAGCTATATTTTGGTGTTAAAAGATCGGGGCTGTGCCCTTGGGAACCAAACCGGGGCCCAGGGCCCTGGTGCCTACAAAAAGTCCGTCCAACTATGTTGCCATCAAAACAAAATTTGGCCTGAGGCCACCAAACAGGGAAAAACCGTGAAGCTGCTCAGCAGATAACCCAAAAAATACTACCCGTCGCCGCTCTAGGTAGCCCTGCAGTCGGGCCTGACCTGGACGGGGGCCCCGACCTGGCAGATTAGCTCCCCTCCCTGTCAGGGTCATCGCCCAACCTGCGACGGAGTTCGCCCAGGGCATTGGCCGCTGAGGAAGCCGCTTTGGCAGAAGCGGTCAGGGAGCTGATCGTAATGTCTAGGAGGGCTCTGGTCGGCAAGTTCTGCAACTTGCTATCAGAGTCAGAGCTGACTTCGGTGGCTTTCGAGGCCTCCACCTTGGCCTTCTTGGAGCTGCCAGCCGCCCTACTACTGTCGGGGTCGGGCCCTTGCGGATCGAACTTGCGCCAGGAGTCGAGGCCCCGCCTAGGGCCTGAGCCGAGGTTCTGCATTTTTGGGTGGGTCTACGCCATTTCGGGGAAGGGGAGGCTTCAGGGGATGGGGTCTCCTTGGATTTGGATGCTACAGGGGAAGCAACGGGGGAGCCAACCGCTTCAGGGGGGAACGAAGGACAGGGGAGGGATGCAATGAAGCTGCGGCTGGTTAGCTAGGGCGTGTCTATACAGAACAACCATGAGCCCTTGATGGGAGGGCCGAGAATGGTTCCTGCGGGCCCGGTCGATGGTGAGGCTCAAGGAATAAAGGAGAAATCGAGGGGTGCTTACCAGCGTGGCTCCACGAAGGTGATTGTAGAAGCTGAGGTGAAAGTTGTAGAGGCGCTGATCCGGGTCATCGCAAGTAATGTATTGCATCACTGGGATGATGGCCTCATCAAAGGGGGGGAGGTCAGCTCGAAAGAGATTGGCCTTGTCCCATTGCTGCTCGGGAACCGGGAGAGCTCCTCCTCCCAATTGTGCTTGTCCCATCGAACGAATCTGCCTTTCTCCTCGTGGTGCAGACCCGTCACTTCAGTCAGAAACTCCTTGGACACTTTGAAATGAAGCCCTTTCACTTTGACCTCCCCGTCATTCCAGGTGTCCAAAAATCCCTACGTGATTTCTTCGTCGGCCCCTACGAACTTACTGAAGAAGGGGGTGTATTTCTTGGCATTAGAAAAGAGCTTGGCAGACTCGCTCAGGTCGAGAGTGGAGGGCTCGAGGAAAAAAGCCTTGGCAGCCATGGAAGGCAAACTGGCAGGCCAGGGGCAGGGGAACCAGAGTCGGCCTGAACTGAGAGGGGAGAGTCACGGGGACAGGGGGAGGGGAAAATAGACAAGAATGCGAGAGAGCTCTGAGCGCGGTTGGGTTAAAAGCTTGCAGGGAGGCGCCGAGGAGGGGAAAGGCCGCAGGCGTCGGGAAGGAGCGCTTGGGGCAGGGGACGACACGAGCTGGGAGGAGCTGAGGGGGCGTGGCTATCGGTAGCCACGTGGGGCAGGGGAGGGGAGCCAATGCCAGCGCTCCAGTTGGCACAATCTGAATGGGGGAGCAGCTTGGGGAAAACTCATGGGAGGAAGGCGTGAGCGGGCTGACTCGACATGGAAATCCGTTGGAGCGACGCCCGAGGCGGGAAAGTCAGACTGAGAAGCCACGCGCTCCGACTTGGACTTGCCAAGATTGCCAGCGGGGCTACGGTTATCCAGAATAGGATAGGCCAAAAGTCTGATGTGGCCTCTAAAGCGGGGAGCACTTGGCGAGGCGTGGAAGCGCTTGATCGGATTGGCCAGCCCTCGGACGAGAGGGTCGTTGGGGCCAATCATCATGGCGGAGCGGGAAGGAGTGTCCCCTGTCCACGTGGGGAGGGCATAACAACGCACCTTCGAGGCCCCGACTCGGAGCGATCTAAGCGCCTGGACTCTCATCGATGCTTGAATTGTCTTGAGATGCTATTTGGACCAGAGCATCAGGGAAATTCATGGTCCAGGTAGTGAGATCTTTCATTGTGGTGGCTTGATTGGCCATGAAATCGGCTGCCCTGTTACCTTCTCTGTACACATGGCGAAAGGCGTGGTGAGTGTATCCTTGGAGGATGGTGAGAACTTCTCGAATGGTGTTGTGGATGCGCCAAGAGCTGCTTCCCGGGCTATGGGCGGCCTTGATGATGACTTGGGAATCGCCCTCGATGATGACTTTTGGGGAGGTCTCCTTGAGGGCTATCAGCCCATGGAGGAGAGTTGCTGCTTCGACGAAGTTGTTGGTCTGGATGCCAAGCGGTTCGGTGTACGCCAAGATCAGGGCCCCATGACTATCTCGGATGACCCCGCCCACTCCAGAGGGGTCGGGGTTTCCTTTAGAAGCTCCATCAAAGTTAAGTTTGACCCATCCGGGAGGGGGGCAGTCCACCTTGTCGCAGAACGATGGGAGGGGGCGGGGGGGACCGGGGGGGAGCTGGACTCCAAGGGAGGAGAGGAGGGTGGACTCGCCCAGCCTGCGGGGTGCCTCGATCAAAGGGAGGGAGCGGGAGTTCTCAAGGGCGAAGGCAACCGCCTTGGCCGCCACCCACTAGGGGGAGCGGGCCGGGGAGGAGAAGGCTCTGCTGTTGCGCTCAAGCCAAAGTTGCCAGAGTAGGTGAGGAAGGCAGGAGCCCCATAGGAAGCGGATGAAGGGGTGGGCGAAGGGATTGGGCCACTGGGATAGGAGGTCAGAGATGGAATTGGGGGCCACCCACTGGATAGAAAATTGGGAAAGGATGAGGCCCAGGACTTCAGAAGAGAAGGGGCATCTGAGAAAGAGGTGATTAGTGGACTCCCAGGAAGCACAACAAAGGAAGCATCTGTTCGGGATCTAGAAGCCCCTCCTGATCAGGTTCTCGATGGTCAGGATCTTATTTTGGATGGCCGCCCAAACGAAGTGACTGATTTTGGGGATCAACTTCTTGGCCCACACCTGGTGGGCTGGGAATGGGGCCTCATCAGGGACTCTTTGGAAGTTGTAGGCAGATTTGATAGAGAAGACGCCACTGGGAGTGCCGTGCCAGACGCATCTGTCGTTCCCTTCGGAAGACGGGATAACTGTCACCTTAAGGAGACGCTGGAGCCTGGAGGCTTGGAGCGGGTGCCTGGGGTTCAGGATGGGCTTCCATGTTACCCGTCCTTGGTTCTGGGTGAGATAGGCCGACACTTTGGGCCCTCTGTCCACCAGGCCCGATTTGAGGACGAGGAGATCACTGTCAGCAGTCAGGGCCTCATCTTGGATCCACCTGTCTTCCTAGAAGTCGATCTTGGTTCCATCCTCGAGGATCCATCTGGTCCCCTTTCGAATGATGTCTTTAGTGGAGATCAGGGATTTCCAGAAGGCTGATCCATCTCTGGGCTGGGATTCGCTGAGGAAGGGGTGATGGTGGCAGTATTTCCTATGCACGATACTGACCCATTCATCAGGGGCGTTGGTGAACACCTTCCAGGCGTGCTTGGACAAGAGGGCCTTGTTCATGAGGGTCACCCGCTTGAGCCCGATCCCTCCCTCGCCTTTGGGGCGGCAGACCAGGGGCCAGGAAACCAGGGGAATCCTCTTCTTATCTTCGTTGCCCGACCATAGAAAGCGTTTCTGGATTTGCTCGATGTGAGCTGCAATGGAGGCCGGGATTCTGAAGACCGACATGAAGTAGACCGGAATGCTTTGAAGAACCGTCGACAGTAGGGTGGCTCTGCCAGCCTGAGAGAGGAGGTGGCCTTTCCAGGGGGCCAGCTTCCTCTGGATCCGATCAATCATCCCGCTCCAAAGGGTCTTGGAGGATGCTCCTGTAAACAGGGGGAGCCCGAGGTAAGAGGAGGGGAGGGAATCAGGGGTACAACCAAGAATCCGCCCGATTCTGATTTGCCTAGCCAGGGGGTATGGATAAAGAAAATTTTACTTTTTTGGAGGTTGATTTTCTGCCCGGCCGCCTCCTCATACAGGGTCAAGATGAGCTTGATGGTCTTGGCTTGAGGGATCGAAGCTGAAGTAGCAAGGATGGTGTCATCCATGAACTGTTGATGGGACACAGGGGGTAGGCCCGACGCAGGCCTGATGCCCGAGATAAGTCCATGGGAGACAACACTCGAGATGGTGCATCCCAGGGCCTCGGCTAGGATGATGAAGAGGATCGAGGATAGGGGGTCACCTTGGCGAAGGCCTCTAGAACTGGGGAAGAACCCGATGGGGGATCCATTGATGAGGATAGAGAACCAAGGGGAGGACACACAGTTTCTGATGAGGCTGACCCAGGAGGGGTGGAACCCAAACTTGAGAAGGACCTTGGAAAGGAAATCCCAGTCAACTCTGTCGAAGGCCTTGTTCATATCTAGCTTGAGCAGAAAGGAGGCCTTTTTGGATAGGAGGGCCGAGTGGATGGCCTCGTGCATGATGATAACTCCGTCTGTGATAAGTCTGCCTTTGACCGAGCTCCCCTGACAGGGGGCAATGATCAGGGGAAGGATATCCTTAAGGCGAGAGGCCATGGATTTGGTCAAGATTTTGTATAAGACATTGCACAAGCTGATGGGGCAAAAATCAGAGAGGGATCTGGCTGCTTGAGACTTGGGGATCAGGGCAATGAAGGTGGAGTTTATACCTCTGGGGATGGAGCTGGCGGACTGGAGGTCCCGGATGGCTGCGCACACTTCTTGGCCAACGATGTCCCAAAAGGATTGGAAGAAATGGGGGGAAACCCGTCCGGGCCCGGGGCCGCCTCGGCCTTCATGGAAAACGTAGCAGCATGGATTTCAGAGTCAGACAGGGGCTGCAGGAGCATCTCGTTTGCCATGGCCGAGACTGAAGTTGGAATATGCTCCAGCAGGGTGTCTGTCGCTTCTGGGGACATGTTGGGATTGTCGCCAAGGAGCTCCTGGAAGAAGTTGATGGCTTCAGTCCGAATGTCTTCTTCGTCCTTGATAATTCTGCCATCGTTGCTCACCAACTCGACAATTCTGTTAGAGCCCCTATTTCTGAGGGTCGACGTGTGAAAGAACTTAGTATTAGCATCACCATCTTGGAGCCATAGGGCTCTCGACTTCTGCCTCCAAAATGTTTCTTCCCTGGCCAGGATGTTGTGGTACTCGCTGAGGGTTGAACGTTCCTCTTCCCTGATCCCCGGGTCTTGGGAGCCTTCCTGGAACCTGAGCTCAAGGTCTTCGAGTTTTTTCTTGATTGTTGCTTTATTTTCGAAGATGTTACCAAACACCTCTCTGTTCCATACCTTGAGCTGTTCTTTGAGACGTCTCAGTTTGTGGTAGACTTGCTCAACAGGGCGCCCAGGGACTGGGGGAGCCCACCAACAACCAACCTGGGCCCTGAAGTTGGGGTGGTGCAGCCACATGGACTCAAACCGGAAGGGCCGCTTGAGGGAGGAGCGATGGTCGGTTTCGAGGAGGAGGGGGCTGTGGTCAGACCCAATTTTAGGGAGAGCCAGCAAGGTTGCATCAGCAAACAGGGGAATGGCTTCCTTAGAAAGGAATACTCTGTCCAGCCTGACCTGGATATGGCTTGCTCCCGCTCTTCTGTTTGACCAGGTGAACCTGGCTCCTTTTAGGCTGACGTCCATGAGCTCATTGAGGTCGATGAAGGCTCCGAAGTCTTCCATGCTTTTGGACGGAGCCGCTGAGCCCCCACTTTTGTCAGAAAGGAAAAGGGGGTTGTTGAAGTCCCCTGCCAGGATCCAGGGAAGGGGGGCAAAGGCTTCCCTCATCGAGCTGATTTCCTTCCATAAGGCAGCTTTCTCAACCGGGTTGTTGGGAGCGTAGACGTTAGACAAGATCCACGAACGCCTTGACTTCACACAATGGACCAGAATGTTGATTATTCTAGGGGAAGATGATATGAGTCTCCCCTCGAAATATCGGGGGTCCCACATGCACAGCAGGCCTCCGGCTGTGCCAGTCGCAGGGGTAGACAGAGACTCGCAATTGCGCCAAGTAGCTTGGGCGACCCTCTGAGCAGCCGCTTCATCTATTTTGGTCTCCTGGAGGAGGAGGAAGGACGGGCGGTGATCCTTGCGGAGTTGGCCGAGGATCCTTTTTTTGGGGGCACCATTGAGCCCCCTAACATTCCAGGTGATGAGCTTCATTTGACACCCTTGGGGGGTCGCTTGCCCCCCTTCCCGAGCTGAGCGAGGGGTTTGGATCGTAGGGCGTCTACTTTGGAGAAGCTCACGGTGACGTCAGAGAGGGTTGCCTGGGAGCCATTGGCTATGTCATCTTCAGTGATCCTCGATCGTTGATCGCCCAGGGTGGGGCGACCTCTCTTGAGTTTGCTGCCAAAGTCTGTGGCGAATGTCCTGCTTCGGGTCATCTTGGGGCTGATTTCATCGGGCCCAGACGGAGAGCTGCCCTCAACCTCTTCGTCGGACCTCTCGGAGCTACACTCTAAGGGGGGGAGGCCGGCAGGGACCGTCGGGAGGGGCGGGAGGGGGTCGAGAGGGGGATAGCGAGGAGGGGGGGAGGAGGAAACCCTGGCAGAGGAAGACGGGAAGGCGGGAGCCGGCGGGGGAGAGAGCCCGGGCGGCTCGTAGGGCTGAGAGGGGGCGCAAGCAAGGGCCTGCGGGGAGGGATTCGCAGCGGGCGAGGGGGGAGCCTGGGATCGGGGCCTCGGAAGAGGAACCAGGGAGAGGTACGGGGGAAGGGGGAACCTGGGGAAGGCCATCCATCAGGCAAGGGCCCGCTTGGGATTCCTTTGGGACAGAAGGGGGAGCCTCCTTGGTGGTCCAAGCCTGGGATCTGTGGCCATCAGGGGGGGCCCGCGGGAGGGGGCCCGACCTGGTCGGGAAGGGGGTTTGGCGGGGAGAGAGGCATCAACCTTCTTGGATATAGGGCATTGGTAGGGGAGGTGTCCCTGAGTGCAGCAGAGAGGGCAAAAAGCAGGTTTGTTTTCGTAAATCAGGGTTTGGCGCCAGAAGAAGGACCCAGAGGAGATGGACACAGAAGAGGGGAGTTCGGATTCTAGATTTGCATTGACGTAGAATCTAGCATGGACCATTCGAGAGCCTACCTTGGTAGCGGGATCGAAGGCCACCAACTCACCGACCGACTGGGCAATGAGCCTTAGAACGTCTTCGTGCCACAAGTGGAAGGGGAGCTCAGGGAGCCGAACCCAGACCGGGGCGAAGTTGATACTTTGGGTGCTGGGATGGAAGTCAGCTCCATATCGCCTGAGGAAGAGGCTTTTGCGACCCAGGAACCAGGGCCCGCTAGACAGAATATTTTCAGCGTCATCGTTGTTGTTTAGTTTGATAATGAAGAATCCCTTGGTAAGGGCCACCAACTGAATATGTCCAAAAACTTTCCATTTGGAAGCCGCCCATCTGCGGATGGTTTCCATGTCCGGTCGCCCTCCCAGGAACTTCCCAACCAGGGAGGCAGAGGATCCAGAGACAAAGGATGAGTAGACCTCCTCTTGAATGGAAATGTGGGTGCCCTCGAGGGAAAGCCCTATGCCCAGGGCCCGAGGCTGGGCCCTGGCGCCAGCCAGGATCTGTTGATAGGAGGGTTTGGGCCCACCCGGGTAGAACCCTGCCTAGGATCTGGAGGCTTTTTCCCTAGGCCTGCACTAGCATCGAGGCTGGGAGGAGGCCCCGGGCCCAAGATGCCATCCCCGCCCTGGCCGCCAGTCTGCTCAGCCTCTGAGCCCTCCTCTGGTCCCGTCGAGGACCTTGCGGGCCCGGGCCCGGGCCCCGACGTGCCCGACCCCGATCCCGATCCTGCGCCCGCCCTGGATCCTGCACCTGCATCTGGACCTGCTCCCGCTCCCGCTCTCGTTCCTGCTCCAGCTCCCGTCATCTCCGTCGAAAACCCCAATTTTCTAAAATTTTAACCTTTTAAATTAAAAAATATTAAAATTATTAAAACATTTAAAAACAAAAACTCATTGCATAACAAAACACATTAATCCAAAAAATAAACAATTATTCGACTAAATATTAATTGAAAAATAATTATCATAAATAATAACCACATTTAAAAACCCAAAATTTATTAATTAAAAAAATAAATAAATTTTTAAAAATAATCTTGATTTTGGTGATATAAAATGTCTTCAAAAAATAATAAATGAAACCATCAATTTTGTTCCACGTTAATACCTACTTATCTATCTAATCTTCACTGGAATAAATATTTACAAAGATGGGCTAGAAAAAAAAAACATTAATTTTTATAATTGTCATTTCATTTAAGTTATTTTCATTCGAATCATAAAAAGACCCTTATTACTATGCCCTTGGAAAACATATCTCCGATTATATTATTAACTTTTTATTTAAATTTTCTTAATTCAAATTATAAAGTGAAAACTCTATTACTATACCTTAAAATATAAGTAGTTTACATTACTTTACAAAAAACACCCATTTCCTTAAAAGTTATTAATATCCCGCACACCAACGGAAAAAATAAAAGTATTTATAGAACCGTAGGTCCAACCTCTAACGAATAATAATAAAAAAGCAGACCTTGGACGTTGATATCTGCCAGCGGGGCACGTGATACAAAATCTGAGGCACATGGAGAGTTTCAGACTCGCTATCATAGGCACTACACCACCATTTTTTATCTTTTACATGTTATGGCTTGCAGGAACCACCGTCTTCATCGTACGGTCAAACCCCAGATATATTTCTCCATATATTGATATAAAATTCCTTCAATTCTAAAACATATAAATACAGTCACTGTTTGGATATCCAACATTATGTGGATTATTTTAGTTAGACTTATAAAAAACAAAAAAAAATTAATTGATAAGAAAATTGGTTACAACCACATTATTTTTAGTAATTGTTAAACTGTAGTGTTTAAACCATTTAAACTTATTATACCACTAAACCATTCAAACCAGAGGAGCTATTTTCACTAAACCTATTATACCTGGGTTTGGGTCATTGTTATAGATCTGACGCGCACTCAAAAAATTCAAATCAGACTACTACCTTTACAGACAGAAAACCCAACTTAAGTATCTTCTTAATAAATACTTAGACCAAATACACAATTAACAATCCACCTAAAACTTAAAGGCCTTAAGAACTCCCTATTATTAGACCTCCAAAAATGTGATCGAGTTAAACTACCTTTTGTACTTCGGTACTTGAATATCTTGAATATCTTCTTAATAAATGCATGATTAGAAAAGCAACTAATAATCCACCTATCTTTTTAAGGCCGAAAGAACTCTCTATTACTATACCTCCAAAAATGTGATCAGTTAAACTACCTGTTATACTTTGCTACTTTAAAAATATTTATACATATAAATATTTGTAAAGTTTTCTGACTAAAAAAACAACTAACAATGCTTAACCTTTAAAGATGAAAGAACTCTATTACTACACCTCCAAAAATGTAATCTAGTTAAACTAAATGTTGTACTTAACTACTATAAAAAAATATTAGCATATATAAATAAAGTTTGGAAGGTTTTCCTCGAGGCGGGAGCGCTAAAAAGCTGAGAGCATTACTTTTGTATTGGGAGCAAAGGATAACAAACCTAGGTATAGGTAGTTAATCAAATTCCAAATGCATGTAAGGGTGAGAGTGAGGAAATTCTGCAACTTTCTTCTGTCTTCTTCTTTCTCTGCTTTCATTTTCATGTTTTTAGCTGCGAATTACTGGGAAGCTTAAAATAGAAAATCAGGTAAGCTGCACCTATATTGTAGGTTCTGTGTAAATGCTTCTGTTGCAGCGAATCTTGGTTCAATAAGCTATGTTAGCGGTAATATTGCCGTGATTTAGAGGCTGAAAGACAATAATGATAATCGGTTGTTTTAGATCTTTGCTTAGGAGCTAATAATTCAGGGGTTTATAGTCTTTATCGGAGGCGTTGTTGCGTGCATTAATGGACCTTGAGTAGGTAGCTTCAGAGGTAAAATGTGAAGCTCAACGTCCATGGTAAAAAAAGGCATTTACGATCTTTGATGTTTGAAAGAGAATGATCTCATTTACCAGAGATCTGTGGATCATGGTTGGCAAAATAGCGAAAGTTGTAAACAGGGCTCTAAAGACGAAATATTAGTGGAAATGCATGTTTAGATTTATGTTTATCGTTTTGAACTCTTCATTTAGGTGATTGCATTTCTATCTTTGGTTTGTGGGGGTTCCTCCATCCATCGTGGGACTCTGAATGTTTTACATGTTTTGGAGGTGTGTTTGGTTAGGATTCCAGGTACGTATCAGTATGCATGTGTTTACCTCCCTAGCGATTCACACTATAGAAGCATATTCACACACACATAATCTACTAAGGTGGTTTGAACCTGGGTTTCCGAAAAGTCCAAAACCCTAATCATCTATCACATTGAAACTCAATTTAAGGTGGAACCTGGGTTTCCCGAAAATCCAAAACCTAACCAGAGGTATAATAGTAAAGAAAAACACTGACATTCAGTCACTCATAAGATTGACCGATTTTTGATCACCCCAAAGTAAGTTCAGAAAACCTAATCGAATCTTGGAAAAATATAGGTCTAACGTCTCGGAGGTAAGGCGTAATGACGATAGATCGGCACCTGTAGTGGTCTTGGGGTATGTCTATTCTGCACTGTCTGTGGATATGCTGTATTTTTTCGTTTTTTGGGTATGGAGTAAAAGCCCTTTATTATTACCTTTCCCTTAGGCTTTGGGTGTACTGAATGTCCATTGTGATGTACATGCAACATACACTGAACTACGTTTAACCTGGTGTTTGATATGCGAATCCTTGTGGATTGTTGGTTGACAGGATTCTATTGTAGAGTTTGTGGGGGAAATTCAAGCAGTCACTGGGGTTTGTTTGTGAAAAGAAAGAGAAAGCATGGCGCCTGCTGAAATGCAGAATCCATTACTGGCGGAAATTAGTTGTGGTGCTTTACTCCAGGAACTTCAGGTGAGCTTGACAGTCCCATCTTGTGAATGATGGGAATACCTTGTCTGTCTGTGGTTTTGGCTTGCATACACTTATATGATACCAAAGCCCTTTTCAAACGTTTGCTTGTCTAGTTTCTTGAAGGAAAACTCATGTAACAACGTAGAGACGTTTCGGTATTTTGAAATGCTGGTTTGCAAGTTTCTTGTCAAAGTTGCTTTTGTTTAAAACAGCGATTTTAAATAGTTTTAGAATGCAAGACTGTGGCTTCTGGTGCATCTTCTAGAGATTATCCTTCTAATGATATGGGGATGAGGAAGTTTAATGCTCAAGTTCAAATATAGAAGGGGTAAAGGTGCAAAGAAAGAGATAAAAACAAATTTTAAAACAAAGGAAGATATGAAGGTAAATTTTAAAGAAAATGAGGTGAAGGAAATCAAGTTTAATCCAAGTAAATCACTTTTATTATATTCAAGTAATATAAAATCTTCTCCTTACAGGAAAAATAAAAGTAGTTCAGAGTATATTCCTTGCATTTTAGGATTTTAAGAGCATTATAGTAAAGAAAAGAAAATCTTATGAAGGATATCCAAGGATATTCAGGCCAACATAAGAAAGTAATGACTATGGATGATCATCTATGCAATTTAGAGTAAGTTAAGTCTCATTATGAACAATATGAAAAAATAGAAGAGATTGATGAAGATGAGAGTGTTGGTGGGAATGGAAGAAGGGGAGGAAGGCCATCAAAGCAAGAACAAAGAGAAAAAGAAACTCCAAAGCATATTGATCTAGGAAATCAAATGAAAATATCATAGGTGTTAACAAGAAGTGGGGCTAAGCCCATTAATAAAAATAAAAAAGTGTTGATGATGAAAATGATATGGTGGAATATTAGGGTTATGAATAAAACCCCTAAAAAGAGAGTTATTAAGGAATGAATAGGTTGTTATAGTCCTAAGTTTATTTTAATACAAGAAACAAAATTAAGCAGTGAGGAATGTAAGGATGTTTTTAAGAAAATTTGGAAGACAACTAATTGTTTAACATTTTTTTCTATAGGAGCTTTAGGCGGTATTCCAATAATATGAGATAAATGCAAATGGGATGGACAACTATTAGAAGCAAAAAATAATTGGGTTGCTAGATTGTTTTGTAGGAAAGAGAAAAACATCAAAGTCAGGGTTAGAAATGTATATGCTCCAACTATAATTACTCCTCGTGAAAGACGTTGGAAGGACCTTAACATATTTTGGTAGGAACCTGGTTCCTAGCAGCCTTTATGGATGGAAAAAAGACGAAAATATATGAAAAAGACAATAAAAATGTATTGAATCACTTTTATAATTGAATCACTGTTTCACTGAAGGTAAACCTGCCAATGGATCAAATAGGAAATATATTTGTATAAATTCTTGGATGTCTACTTACACCCATTTGGACTATTATATATATCTAACCTAAAGTTGTGAGTGAAGGGACACAATGGTCCATAAAAATGATAAGTGATAAGTTAATAGCTAAATGTTAGGATTAGGATCCTAACATGCCACCCTCTTTAAAAGAGCTTTGTCCTCAAAGCGAAAAGTGAGGAAATTTTTCCTGGATGTGATGAAGGGTTTTCCAGGTAGCATCTTTGAAAGATAGGCCTCTCCATTAAATCAAAAGCTTTGTGATGGTGCGATGTCGAAGTTGACGAATGCGATAATCCAAAATAGCTTCAGGTTCAACCATGAGTGTTCCATCCTCTGTGAACTCAGGTAGTTGAGTTTGTGTGGTAATGTGTGTGTCGACTACTGGTTTAAGTTAAGAGATGTGAACACAGGATGAATTTTGGAAGAGTTTGGTAACTCAAGTTTATAAGCAACGGCCCAATGCGTTGAAGGACTTTGTAAGATCCATAGAATTTTGGAGCTAACTTTTGGGAACCCTTGATTTTAAAATAAGTTTGGCGATAAGATTGAAGACGGAGGAATACCATATCACCTGCTTGAAATGCTCATTCGATCCGATGTTGGTCCGCTTGCTGCTTCATACGATGTTGGGTCGTGAGTAAATTATCCTTGAGAAGACGAAGAATATTAGCTCAAGTAGAAATTTTGGGATCCATGGCTAGCACATTAGTACTTTCTAGAATATAAGAGGTGATGGGAGGTGGTACTTGACCATGTAAAGCTTCATATGGTGTCATCTTAATGGTGGTATGGTATGAGGTGTTATACCACCATTCGGCTAAAGGGAGCCATTTAACCCAATGAAGGGGTTGAGCAGAAATAAAACAACATAGGTAAGTTTCCAAACATTTATTAACTTTTGTTTGACCATCGTTTTGAGGATGATACGCAGAACTCATACGAATTTGAGTGCCTTGGAATTTAAATAATTTTCTCCAAAAATTGCTAGTGAAGGTGGGATCACAATCACTTACTATGGTAGAAGGCATGCCATGTAGTTTAAATATATTATCAAGAAAGAGTTGGGCGACGGTACTAGCTGTGTAAGGGTGGGCCAAGGGGTAAAAATGAGCATATTTATATAAGCAATCCACCACAAATAGAATAGTAGTTTTATCGACAGATTTCGGAAGGCCTTCAATAAAATCCATGGAAATATCGGTTCATGTTTTGGTTGGGATAGGGAGAGGATGAAGAAGGCCAGGGGTACCTACTATCTCTCCTTTTTGTCTTTGGCAGGTCTCACATTCATTCCCAAATTTCTTGATATCTTGTTTCATTCCTACATAATAAAAGGATCGAGCCACTCTTTTATAAGTTTTAAGGAATCCAGAATGTCTTGCACTAGGTGTGGCATGTATCTCATGGAGGAGTTTGGTTCAATATGAGGAGGTAGGAGTTAGGACAATACACTCTTTGTACCTAAGTATGTCACTGCTCCAAGAGTAGTGATGCTTACTTGTGGGGTCTTATGAAAAGAAAAGAAAATCTTATGAAGGATATCTAAAGAAATTTAGCGTTTTCAGGTCAACATAAGAAAGTAATGACTATCGATGATCATCTATGCAATTTATAGTTTTCAGGGCAACATAAAGAAGAAAATGCTAATGAGGCTATTCCTTGCGCTTTCGACTCTTTAGGGAACATAATATTTAGAAGATAAGTCTCATTATGAACAATATGAAAAACTAGAAGAGATTGATGAAGATAAGAGTGTTGGCGGGAATGGAAGAAGGAGAGGAAGGCCATCAAAGCAAGAACAAAGAGAAAAGGAAACTCCAAAGCATATTGATCTAGGAAACCAAATAAAAATATCATAGGTGTTAACAAGAAGTGGGGCTAAGCCCACTAATAAAAATAAAAAGTGTTGATGATGAAAATGATATCGTGGAATATCAGGGGTATGAATAAAACCCCTAAAAAAAAGTTATTAAGGAATTAATAGGTTGTTAAGTTATTAATGAATTAATAGGTTGTTATAGTCCTAAGTTTATTTTAATACAAGAAACAAAATTAAGCAATGAGGAATGTAAGGATGATTTTAAGAAGATTTGGAAGACAGCTGATTGTTTAGCAATTTCTTCTATAGGAGCTTTAAGTGGTATTCCAATAATATGGGACAAATACAAATGGGATGGACAATTATTAGAAGCAAAAAATAATTGGGTTGCTGGATTATTTTGTAGGAAAGAGGAAAATATCAAAGTTGGGGTTATAAATGTATATGCTCCAACTATAGTTACTCCTCGTGAAAGATGTTGGAAGGACCTTAGCATATTTTTGTCAAATACAATGATGATTCATTGTGATCTATGGATTCTTGGGGGTGATTTTAATATTGTTCTATCTCCTTTGGAAAAGAAGGGTGGCATTCTAGGATGGTCTAAATCAATGCAAAATTTTGCTTCATTTGTCAATTCAAATGACCTTTGGGATGTTAGTCCCTCAAGCTTTCAATATACATGGGATAATAGATGCATTGGGTAAAATCATATAGCAGAAAGACTGGATATATTCTTGTTATCCAATAAATGGTTGCAAACAAAGTATACAATCTCTTTAGATATTTTATTGCAAGTAGGATCAAATCACAAACCCATTCTTTTGACTTGTGATTTACCTAATAATGGTCATCCAAATCCATTTTGCTTCTAGTCTATGTGGCTCCAAGACCTTGATTTTTTCTATATGGTTATGTTATGGTGGGATGAATCAAAATTTGAAGGATCATGTATGTACAGGTTTGTTCAAAAGTTGAAATATTTAAAGGAGAAAATGAAGATTTGGAATGCCAAATATTTTGGTAACATTTTTAAAGAAAAGAAAGAAATTGAATCCAAGCTCAAAAATTTACAAGAGATAGTAGAAATTAATGGAATGGATCAAGATTCTTATGTGAAAGAAAAATAATTACTTTCTAATTATCATAATGCATTGAAAAAGGAGTCATATTGGTTCCAAAAATCTAGAGAGAAATGGCTCAAGGAAGGAGATAGAAATACAAATTTTTTCATGCTACAACAAAAACAAATTTTTCTTTTCATCATATCAAAAATATTTTAACTCTAGATGGAAGAAATATTGAGGATGAAGAAGATATAAGGAAGGAAGCAATTAATTATTTCAAAAATATTTTATCAGATTCTAGGCAAGATAAGGAGGCACAAGAAAAACTTCTGCAAAATATTCCATCAATTATCACTTAGGGACAAAATGAAAGCTTGATGAAGAAGATATCTATGGAGGAGCTCCATGAAGCAGTTTTCTCTTTCCATCCTAACAAGGCACTTGGCCTCGATGGATTTCCTGCAATTTTCTTTCAAAAATTTAGGATTTATTGAAGAGTGATATGTTAGTTGCGGTTGAAGAGGCTCGAAAAATGAAGGCTATAATAAGTGAGATCAATGCTACTTTTATTACCTTGGTTCCCAAGAAAGGTGAGACAAAATATTTTGATAATTTTCGTCCAATAAGCCTTTGTAATATGATTTATAAGATCATTTCAAAAATTATGGCAAATAGGTTGAAGGGCATTCTAGGGTGTCTTATCTTAGAGGAACAAGGTGGTTTTGTTCATGGTAAACAAATTCTTGATGGTATAATTATTGCACAAGAGGCCATACATTCTCTTCATTCCATGAAAAAACCAAGTATGCTTTTGAAATTAGATATGAACAAAGCATATGATAGGGTTTCCTAGAATTTTCTACATGTTATTCTCAAAAAGTTTGGCTTTGATTATAGTTGGTGTGAGTGGATTAAATGTTGTTATAGCACTACAAAATTTTCTATTTTGATCAATGGTTCTCCTGTTGGTTACTTCAAGTCATCTTGTGGACTTTGTCAAGGTGATCCACTTTCTCCTTATCTATTCATTATTCTTGTGGAAGCATTAGGGAGAGCCTTTTCAAAGGCAAAAATGGAAGGAAAAATCAAGGGTATTCAAGTTGCAAAAAATGGTCCCTTTGAATCTCATCTCCAATTTGTTGATGATACTTTTCTTTTGGGTCATCCCTTAGTCAGTGAGGCCATGGAGTTTAAATCAATATTATCATGCTATGAGAAGGCTACTGGACAGTTGGTAAATACTACAAAATCTAAGATTTTTTCATTAATACTACCCTAGATTTACAACAAATTATTGTGAATATTTTAGGGTTTAAAATTGAAAATTTTCCATCAACCTACTTAGGTATTCCTTTGTCTGATAAAGGAAATAAAAATGAGCTTTGGATCTCTTTTTTGGATAGAATGAAAGCTTGTTTGGCAAGTTGGAAAGGTAAGTTCTTAACCATGGTAAGAAGGCTACAACTCACAAAGACTACATTGCAATCCATTCCTATTTATATGATGTCACTTTCAAGATTGCCAATAGGTATTGCATCAAAAATTGATAAAATTCAAAGAGACTTTCTATGGAAAGGTTGTGAGGAAAAATTTAGGTTTCCTCTTTGTAAGTGGGATAGGGTTTGCAAAGGAAAGAATATTGGAGGAGCAGGCTTGCAAAATTGTAGACTTATGAATTTGGCATTAGGAGCAAATATTGGGTGGAGATTATTTAGAGATCAAGGAAAGAATTGGGAAAAAATATTACTTCAAAAATATATAGGTTCTCTTGATGCAATGAAATTATTTAGGAAAAGAACTCTACCCAAAGGATCATCAACATGGAACTTCATATCATAGAGTTTGCAATTGATAAAGAAACATATTATATGGTCAATCAATGAGGGGAGTTATACAAATTTTTGGTCTGATGCTTGGTTGAAGCCTTATCCTCTTATCTCTGACTCAAAATGGCAACCATTGGCTCAAGCATGCCTAGCATGTAAAGGTCCAAAGGTCAAAGACTATATTATTATGAGCAACAACTCTAGATCATGGATTTATTTTAGTAACTTGGTTGAAGGAGAGGAACTCAAACAAATTGTAAATGAACTTCAAAAGATGCTTCAAGAGTTTTATTTGCTAATTTTTACATGAAAGGATGAGTTGGTTTAAAATTTATCAAAGGATGGTGGATACTCGATCAAGTTGGGATATGAGGATTTAGAACAATCAAAATTTCCTTCTCCCAAAGATTTTCCTTGGAAGAATGTTTGGTCATTAAAGGCTCTCCCTAAGGCTTCAACATTTCTTTGGTTAGTTGTTCAAAGCAAGATTCTTATATGAGAGTGGCTACATAATATGGATCAAAAAGTATTGATCAATCTTTTATTATTTTTAAATGCTTTAAATAAGAACCAAAATATATTACAAATAGAAAATGCAATGAAAGCCAAGTTTGATTTGTAACAACCAAACCAATACAGGCATGGTGGCTAACAGACTGTAACAAAGTCAAATCAATCTTAAACATAATCCAACATGAAGTTTCACGTGGTTAATAATCATAATAAGCATCATAAATTATGCCTTCGATGTCCTCATCATTCCTCCCCACCATATAAGCATTGGACTCCAATGCTTTTACAAGAAAGTGGGTGAGAACTTAGGAGTGTCAAATACAACTAAAAATGCACTCTAAGATACAAAGAGAAAAGACCAAAGATGAGCTGGACCAAACCTTCACAAAATGCCAAAATATGGAGGCCATTGATTCAGGTTCGAAAAGAGCTTTTCGACGACTATAAACATGCCTTTGCTTGCAGACGGTTAGATGGTCAATTGAATTAGCATAAATAAATATTTGAACAATAATAAAATTTATTTATTTAAATTTAAAAAGGGTCCTGAGTGCGGTTAACTTTGACCAAGCGGGGCCTGCGTGGAGCAAGGTATGCACAAGCATGTTGTACTTCATGTAGGATCACGTGTTGGCGTGTCCCACGCATGTGAGCGTACATGTGGGGCACACATAGTTGGTTGGCCCTGTGCAGCGCATGTAGGGCACACTAGCCAACTATGCATGCTAACATGCTTAGGTGGTTGGCCCCATGCTACGTACCTGGCCACCTATATTGGCTAGTTGTGTGGGCCTGTGTGTGCACTGGCTAGCTTGTGACGTGGCACTTCCTCCTACATGATTGTAGGGCACATGCGCGAGGGTAAAAGAAGGGTATTATGTACCTTTTTTTAATAATTTTATCAAAACATGTCAAGTCGTGTGCATGAAAACCCTTAACAGTGCATAAGCTATGGAAAATAAAAAATACATGGATTTCGAGATTCTTGTGCAATTTGGTCGAACAAACAACAGTGCATAGAAGCAGCAGTAGGCAACGAGGTGGTGGCCAAGAAGGTGGTTGACTTGTGATGCAAATCAATTGCAGATCTCCTAGCAAACCAAAAGGCCTAGCAATAAAAAGAGGAACATAAATAGATCCAACAACATAAAAAGATCCACCATCTATAGCAAAAGTGTTGGAGCCAAAATTGACTCAACATCAGATACCCCAAAATTTAAATATTTGTGCTTCGATGTGTTCACCCAAATTTATTGGTCTCTATTGCATACAACTTCTGAAATATTGGTCTTTTAATTTTTTGGCCCGTAAGAGCCATTATAGAAAGTTCGTCTTTCCCTAAGTGATAAAGATAAATCAAAAGTAAAACCATGGCCTTAACCATTGAGTTAAATACCTTTTAGCCGTTAAGAAAATGATCATTGAAGTTATCCGATTATTAAAAAAGACTTAAAATTTGAAGAAATAAACCATTCACTAAAAAGGTCCCCCTAGTCCATTGGTCCTAAGAAAATTAATTGAAACATTAGGTCCTAAGTAAAAAGAAATAATCCTAAGGTCTAATGAAATCAAATGGTCAAACGAGGGTATGCGTCCCCTTTGTGATAAAAGTTGTGCAACTCCTCCGATCTAGACGAACGCGCTTCATCCCCCAAGATCTGGACGGACGCGCGCTCATAAGCAACTCAAAGGTTAATTAAATAATTGCATGGTCAAAATTGTATAACATAAGGTCTAAGGCAATTAAATTGATTAAACCCAAAGTAAGGGTCATGCGCCCCCTTGGTTAAGTATCAAGCAAGTTGTAAGATCTAGATGGCAGCGCTTGGTCCATGGCTAATCCGATGGATGCCCGCTCTCTAAGTTGTTTGATCCTTAAAAGCTAAAGTCAACATTGGTCATAACCTAAGTTTAGCATAAATAAAACAAGGTCATGCGCCCCATTGATTAAGCATCGAGCAAGTTCAAAAAATCTAAGGGTCTTGCTCTTGTCCCAATCTGATGGTGCGCGCTTATTAAAGATAATCAAAGTTAATCGCAAGAATAATCCAAGATTAATAGTTAATAAACAAAAGATTAAATGTGGGTTTAAGATCAACCGCATTAAAAACCTGATGTTAACTAGCATGCATCTTCCTATATATGAGCGGCAGCGCATGATTATGATAAGATCTGATGACTGCGCACTACTTAGAGTAATCGATCCTTAGCATTGAAGGGTTTTAAGCGCCCAAGGATTAATTTTAATTAAATCACATTAATCTCAGTAAAATTGATTAAATAAGGGTCCTAACCACGTTGTTAATTATTCTCCCTTCCTTAATCACCGCATTTAAAACACCAAATTATAAAGAAAGATTATGTTATAAAGTTTCAAATCATTTAAAAGACAAGGGTACGCGCCCCTTTGATTAAAGATCGTGTGGATCACAAGATCTAAACAGATGCACCCAATCCCAAGTTGATCTGATGGCAGCACGCGCACCAGATTGCCCACCCATTAAAGCTTTCATCTAAGCAGTGAATAAATATCTTGCATCTATGCAAATCTCAACGGTGGTGCACGATCCCCATCTGATCTAACGGTGAGCGCTCGATCGAAGTGGTCGGGCATTAACAAATTCAAATCATCAGGTAAGATAAATGATCAAAGCATGATTAAGCAAAGCTAATTATGATTAGTGAGGGTCTAAGCGCATATTAAAGTTTCCCCCTTGGGATAAAAACTCACAATTATGTAGATTTCAATGGTAGCGCCCGTCCCCGCCCAGATCCGACGACAACACTTTCCCAAGGCATCCGAAGATTAATTACGCAAGGTTTTTGTTGGATGATTAATTAAAGAGTCTTATTGAGAGTTAAGCTCTTTGTATAATAGGGAATAAAGAGGGTCTAATACATTAATGACCCCCTTTTCTTTTCGATTTACCAACGGGAAAATTTGAAGAATTCAACGGACACGTGCATCCGTTATTTGATATAACGGTGAGTGCATAGGGAGATGAGCGGATTATAAAGTGCATGTGTTTTAATCAAGGCTATTAAATTTTTAATCACCGATTAATCTTGGTAAACCGGGATTAAGTGAGGTTTTAATGCATTAATTAATAATTAGATTATGCTGAGAATTATAAACCTTTAGGCCTAAGTGTTTTAATCATATTACCACGAACCTAAGATTTTCAACCTAGTGTTCGTGATTAATATAATTAATTTGGCATATGTTTATATATAATTGGACTAACAACCATGCAATTTTCAAGATATTGACGACAATGCTCGGAGTAAACTAGATCTAACGATGAGCGTTGTCCTTGATGCACAAATTTTAAAAGATAAAGTGTTTTGCCTATGCGCCTTAAGTATTGATTAACCTGTGATTAATTTTAAAATAATCAGTCTTAGGCTAAGATAATCCTGATGAAATACTTTCCTCTTTCGAACTAACTAATGTGCGGATTGGTGAATCTTGACGGACACGTACCTTCATGAATAGATCTAAAAATCGATGCCCAAAAAGATGATCACTTTTTAATAGTATATTTTTGAGCTAACTCTTTTACAGGATCAAGGTGGTGGAATGTTTGTGATAAATTCCCGCAAAAGCTACCACTACCACATTCTTAATTCCACGTCAGAAGAAGGCATAGTCCAACGATAAATTTAAACACTACAAATTATTAAAAGTATATAAACCAAAGTCCTCGCAGACATATAGGCCGAGGAAGATCACATACCATAACTTTTTGATTTTAGAAATGTTGCAATGGTAGGTATCCATTGGCTGGATTCAAAAGGTAGTTGGTGAAACTACATTAATGATACTCTATGCGAGATCAGTGAAACCACTCCACCCTTAAGTACTTAAACCCCCACTCTCGAACGCCACTACCATCTTGGTTATCTCAAGTAAAGGAATCAAAGAACAAAGAACTGGTATTGGCGAGCAAAAAATTAGAGAGAACTCAGAAGAGTGTGTTTCAGAGAATCGAAGTTTTGTTTTGTAAAGACAAATGGACACCTAGAGAACTTACCTTAATGCCTAAAGACACTCAAGAGGCAATGAAATTTGTCACAGACCAGTCACCATACGTAGAGCTCCTTGAGGAAGCAGTTACTCGGATGGGACTATACAATTTTGCCAAAATATCCGAGCCAAACAAGCAGCTCACATTGGTCCAACAATATGAGATTGAAAACACTTGAATTCGAAGCTTTGCACCCATCATGGAAAATTTGCAATGTGTCCTGTGGCTATTGGATGATTTTTTCTACAAAGCAAAGAAGTCACAAAATAAGGGCATTCCTAGGAGCAATAGATGGACCAACAACATAGGGAAGTTGATATGTCCTAGAGTATACTACTTTGCAAACCTGATGGTATGGTTGGTGGTGGCCAATGACGAAAACACCAAAATTTTCAAAGATAACAAATACCAACTAGAGTTTAGCATCGCATCCAAATACATCCATAAAGTCTTAAACTTGACTCCCTCAAACATGCAACTATTTCACTAGTTGGGAGACCAAAGCAAAGGAAGACTGGGATCCACTAAGAGCCCTTATGTCTAAAATAGATTTTGGAGGATACATGAAGGACACACTCACTTGGGATGATTTTGTGATAATTTCATGATGGAAATTCATTGGATCGTAACAGGTGATCTTCTTAAGAGAAAATATCCTGGAGTCAGAGCTTTCCTCAAAGAAAAAGAAATAGGGGATTGATTCTTTTCAGAAGGTTTCACATACATTAGGCTTTACGAGGCCAGGTTAACGTAAATGAGACATCACAGGGTTTATAGGGGGCAGCCCGAGTTTTGAACCCTACTTGGTAGTAGAAATTGACTGTGAATGTAACCAGTTTCTTGTATTAAAAAAATACCAACGACAAAGAGTTATGTTTATCATTTTGAACTCTTCATCTAGGTGATTGCATTTCTATATTTGGTTTGTAGGGGACCCCTCCATATTATGGGACTCTAAATGTTTTACATGTTTTGGAGGTGTGTTTGGTTAGGATTCCAGGTACATATCAGTATGCATGTGTTTACCTCCCTACCGATTCACGGATACACCCTATCATTCACATTGACGTTGAGACAACCGCAGATTGTCGTGTCAGAAGTATAATAGTAAAGAAAAACACTGACATTCAGTCACTCGTAATATTGACCGATTTTTTATCATCGCAAAGTAAGTTCAAAAAACCTAATCGAATCTTGGAAAAATATAGGTCTAACATCTCGAAGGTAAGGAGTAATGACGATAGATCGGTAGCTGTAGTGGTATTGGGGTATTTCTATTCTGCATTGTCTATGGATATGCTATATTTTTTCGTTTTTTTTTGGCATGGGGTAAAATCCCTTCATTATTACCTTTCCCTTATGCTTTGGGTGTACTAAATGTCCATTGTGATCTACATGCAACATACACTAAACTACGTTTAAGCTGGTGTTTGATATACGAATCCTTGTGGATTGTTAGTTGACAGGATTCTATTGTAGAGTTTGTTTGGGAAATTCAAGCAGTCACTGGGGTTTGTTTGTGAAAAGAAAGAGAAAGCATGGTTCCTGCTTATATGTTGAATCATTACTTAGATGTTATAGGTGAGTTGGAGAGGAGAGGGCAATCCACCTACCAAAAATTTGAATTGGGTACCCAAAATCCAATTGGTAATGTTGGTGCAGGCAGGGAGCGCGACTCTCGGGTGACTTTGACAATGTAGAACCTTTGGTTGTGGTCTCTCAGACCAAGCCGGCCCCCCACGAAGTTTTTTGCTTAAAAAATATAGAAATGCAGAATCCATTACTGGATGAAACAAGTTGTGGTGCTTTACTCCAGGAACTTCATGTGAGCTTGACCGTCCCATCTTGTGAATGATGAGAATACCTTGGTGCTTTACTCCAAGAACTTCAGGTGAGGTTGACAGTCCCATATTGTGAATGATGAGAATACCTTGTCTGTACGTGGCTTTGGCTTGCATACACTTATATGATACCAAAGCCTTTTTCAAACGTACATTTTTAAATAGTTTTAGAATGCAATACTGTGGCTTCTCTAGTGCATCTTCTAAAGTTTATGTCTTCGTTTAAAGAAAACAATGATATGGGGATGAAAACAGTGATATGGGATGACAAAGTTTAATGCATAAGTTCAATTATAGGAGTTAAAGGTGCAAAGGAAGAGACAAAGATAAATTTTAAAGTGAAGAAAGATATGAAGGTAAATTTTAAAGAAAATGAGGTGAAGGAGATCAAGTTTAATCCAAGTAAATCACTTTTATTATCTCCTTGCATTAAAAATAAAAGTAGTTTCCAGTGTATTCCTTGCTTAATCTAAGTAAATCACTCTTAATATCCTCAAGTAGCATAAAATCTTCTGCTTACAATAAAAATAAAAGTAATAAAAGTAGTTTTGAGTGTATTCTTTGCACTTTAGGATTTCAAGAGCAATACAGTAAAGAAAATCTTATGGAGGATATCCAAAGAAATTTAGACCAACATAAGAAAGTAATGACTATGGACGATCATCTATGCAATTCAGAGTTTTTAGGACAACATAAAGAAGAAAATGCTAATGAGGCTATTTCTTGCACTTTCGACTCTTTAGAGCAAAATAATCTTTAGAAGATAAGTCTCATTATGAACAATATGAAAAAATAGAAGAGATTGATGAAGATGAGAGTGTTGGCTGGAATGAAAGAAGGAGAGGAAGGCTATCAAAGCAAGAACAAAGAGAAAAGAAACTCAAAAGGATATTGATATGGAATGAAAGGAGAGGAAGGCCATCAAAGCAAGAACAAAGAGAAAAAGAAACTCAAAAGGATATTGATGTGGGAAGCCAAATAAAAATATCATAAATGTTAACAATAAGTGGGCTAAGCCCGCTAATAAAAATAAAAAGTGTTGATGATGAAAATGATATCGTGGAATATCATGGGTATGAATATAACCCATAAAAAAAACTTAATAAGGAATTAATAGGTTGTTATAGTCCTAAGTTTATTTTAATAAAAGAAACAAAATTAAGTAGTGTGGAATGTAAATATGCTTTAAAGAAGATTTGGAAGACAACTAATTGTTTAGCAATTTTTTCTATAGGAGCTTTAAGTGGTATTCCAATAATATGGGATGGACAACTATTAGAAGCAAAAAATAAATGGGTTGTTGGATATTTTGTAGGAAAGAGGAAAACATCAAAGTCAGGGTTAGAAATGTATATGCTCCAGCTATAGTTAATCATCGTGAAAGACGTTGGAAGAACCTTAACATATTTTTGTCAAACACGTTGATGATTCATTATGATCTATGGATTCTTGGGGATGATTTTAATATTGTTCTATCTCCTTTGGAAAATAAGGGTGGTATTCTAGGATGGTCTAAATCAATACAATATTTTCTTCATTTGTCAATTCAAATGACCTTTGGGATGTTAGTCCCTCAAGCTTTCAATATACATGGGATAATAGATGCATTGGGTAAAATCATATAGCAAAAAAACGGGTTTTATTCTTATTATCCAATAAATGGTTCTAAACAAAGTATACAATATCTTTAAATATTTTATTACAAGTAGAATCAAATCGCAAGCCCATTCTTTTGACTTGTGAGTTACCTAATGATGGTCATCCAAAGCCATTTTGCTTCTAGTCTATGAGGGTCCAAGACCTTGATTTTTCTACATAGTTATGTTACGGTGGGATGAATCAAAATCTGAAGGATCGTGTATGTAAGGTTTGTTCAAAATTTGAAATACTTAAAGTGATAAATGAAGATATGGGATGTCAAAACTTTTGGTAGCATTATTAAAGAAAAGAAAGAAATTGAATCCAAACTCAAAAATCTACAAGGGATAGTAGAAATTAATGGAATGTATCAAGATTCTTATGTGAAAGAAAAATAATTACTTTCTAATTATTATAATGCATTGAAAAAGGAGTCATATTGGTTCCAAAAATCTAGAGAGAAATGGCTCAAAGAAGGAGATAGAAATACAATTTTTTTCATGCTACAACAAAAACTAAAAAAATAGTTTGTCATATAAAAAATATTATTACTCTAGATGGAAGAAATATTGAGGACGAAAAAGATATAAGGAAGTGATTAATTATTTCAAAATTATTTAATCATATTCTAGGCAAGATAAGGAGACGCAAGAAAAACTTAGGCAAAATATTCCATTAATTATCACTTAGGGACAAAATGAAAGCTTTATGAAGAAGATATTTATGGAGGAGCTCCATGAAGTAGTTTTCCCTTTCCATCCTAAAAATGCAGTAGGTCTCGATTGATTTCTTGTAATTTTCTTTCAAAAATTTAGGATTTATTATAAAGTGATATGTTAGTTGTGGTTGAAGAGGTTTGAAAAATGAAGGCTATAACAAGTGATATCAATGCTACTTTTATTACCTTGGTTCCCAAAAAAGGTGACACAAAATATGTTGATAATTTTCGGTGAATAAGCCTTTGTAATATGATTTATAAAATCATTTCAAAAATTATGGCAAATAGGTTGAAGGGTATTCTAGGGTGTCTTATCTCAGAGGAACAAGGTGGCTTTTTTCATGGCAAACAAATTCTTGATGGTATAATTATTACACAAGAGGCCATACATTCTCTTTATTCCATGAAAAAACCAAGTATGCTTTTGAAATTAGATATGAACAAAGCATATGATAGGGTTTTATGAAGTTTGGGTTTGATTATAGTTGATGTGAGTGGATTAAATGTTGTTATAGCACAACAAAACTTTCTATTTTGATCAATGGTTCTCCTGTTGGTTACTTCAAGTCATCTTGTGGACTTTGTCAAGGTGATCCACTTTCTCCTTATCTATTCATTATTTTGGCAAAAGCATTAGGGAGAGCCTTTTCAAAGGCAAAAATAGAAGGAAAAATCAAGGGTATTCAAGTTGCAATAAATTGTCCCTCAAAATCTCATCTCCAATTTGTTGATGACACAGTTTGACTGAACAAACGGTAGCGCATGGAAGTAGTAGCAGGAAACAAGGTGGTGGCCAAGGAGGTGGTCGACTTGTGATGCAAATCAATTGCAAATCTCTTAGAAAACCAAAATACCTAGCAACAAAAAGATGAACAGAAATAGATCCAACAACATAAAAAGATCCACCATCTATAGAGGAAGGGAAAAGGATGAAATTTTCTTCTAGATCTTCATCAACATCTGCTTTAGGAGGCAGTAAATCCTTAATTTTTACTGATCTAGACTCTTCATTATTTTCACATTCTTTTCTTCATCAAAGAGACCTCCAACATGGATATCTTCAATGTTGACAGTGTCAACTTCAATAATTGCTTTTGAGTTTTTTTCAAAAGGATTTACGGATTGTTTTGCTTCTTTCCTAATAGCAACATGGTCTAGTGGTAGGACGATGGGCTTCTCGCCCATAAACCCTCGTTCGATTCCAAGTGTTGCTTCAAGAATTTTGGTAGCAATTTATTTTGCAGCAATTGGGATTTCTACAACAATTTCTTCTACAAGAATTTCTTACATAGAAAGGATTTCTTCTTCTTTTTTATCAACTTCTTCCATTTCAATAGAAAGAATTTCTTCTTTTGTAGCAATTTCTTCTTCTGCAGGAAGAATTTCTTCTTTTTTATCAACTTATTCCATTTCAACAGGAAGAGTTTCTTCTTCTGCAACAATTTCTTCTTCTGCAAGAAGAATTTCTTCTCTAGTTGATGCTTCCTTTTATGCCATTTCTTCTGCAAGTTGGGCATCTTGAATCCTCTGGAGATTAGCAACAATCATATTGAGTTGTTGCTTCAAATTTTCAAAGAAAATTTTATCTTGGATAGACAACATGGTGCCCTACCCAAATAGGAGTAGAATCTACTACTCTGATACCACTAATATGGATCAAAAAGTATTGATCGATATTTTATTATTTTTAAGTGTTTTAAATAAGCACCAAACTATATTACAAATAGAAAATGCAACAAAAGCCAAGTTTGGTTGGTAACAACCAAACCAATACAGACATGGTGGCTAAAATACTGTAACAAAGCCAACTCAACTTAAACATAATCCAACGTGAAGTTTTACGTGGTTAATAATGATAATAAACATCATAAATTATGCCTTCGATGTCCTCATCACTGCAAAGAAGAGGATATTATGGACCCTTAAAATATGCCTTGTGTGAGAAGGATTTAGAAACATGAGACCATTTACTTTTTCATTGTCTGTTTGCTCACACCATTTGGGGTTATTTTTTTTAAATATGAAATTATATTGGTAACTCCATCAACATTGAAAGAGTTGATAAAATGTTGGATTAATTATTTCAAAGCTAAAGCATTATGTATTCTTTGGAGGATTTACCCTATCATTATTTGTTGGAATTTATGGCTTGAAAGGAATAACAAATTAAAAAAATATATCTCAAAACCATGCCCAAGTTTTGAATCGTATCATTGCCTCTCTTGCAAAATATCTATAAATATGGTGCTCATCATGGGAAGTCTCAATTGCAGAAAAAGAGGTGCTAATAACTTGGCTACAAGATTTGAACATACATAGAAGAGTCATCTGCAACAACAAAATTAAAACAAAGGATCTACTTCGATCTATGGTAAAATAGAAATGTCTAGAAATTGGGTTTATCAAAATTAATTTTTATGGTGCTTCAAAAGGAAATCTAGGAAAAGTTGGTGGAGGTGGCGTTTTTAGAAATAGTGAAATAAAATTTCTCCTCACTTATTTAGAATCATATGGAACTTCAACTAACAATTATGCAGAGGCTAGGACACTTCTTACACGGATTAAAATTGCAGTAGAAAAAAGGATGAAAATATATTTCAATTGAGGGGGACTCACAAATTATCATCAATGCTATTAACAAAAATGGATGTGCAAACCAAGAAGAGGCCTAGGTTCAAACCTTCGATGCATGCCTATTTGTGCAAAGGTAGTAGTCTAACCTACATTCACCGAGTGTGCGCCAGCTCAACAACAAAGGTACCAATCCCAAGGCCCTAGTGGTGCTCCTTCCATCGGGTTAAATAACAATGAGGTGGAATAGGTATTGTTGGGGGAAACACCAAGATAACACTACTTGGTAGTAGAAAAGGAGTGTGGATGTAACCAACTCCCCTATGGATAAAAAACAAAAATGGATGTGGAGACTGGATAAAAAATAATTTTATTGTTGATGTTTATAATCTATTACTAAACGCAATCTAGTAATGTAAGCATATTTATAGAGAAGGAAATTAGGTAGCAGATAAATTAGTGAATTGTGGTGTTAATCTTCATCGTGATGAAATTCAAATTTTAAAAGGCAACTGACCAAGTGAGATTTTATCTTAATCAAAATGATGTCAAAGAGCTTATTGTGGAAACATAGCACTTCGAGAAAGTTGAAGAATATATTTGAAATAAAAAAATGAAAAATATCTAATAAAAACGGTATGTTGTAGTAAATGTAATATTTTGGTCTTTTGATACGAGTGGCTCCCAATAGAGGCCACAAATAACTTATTAAAAATATAAAAAACAAAAAATATTTTTAGTTACTAATAAAAATTATGAGTGAGTTGGTTCGAGGTTTGGCTCTTCTTCGAGAGGTTCAAGGTTCAAACCATTGTGTGTGGTTGTGTGTGGTTGTGTGTGAATCCTTTATTGATAATTTTAGATCTTGACCTTACAAGGGGTTATAGCTGGAAGAGAACTGCTTAGACCTAGCTAGAAGAGAACTGCTTAGACCTGGCTAGAAAAGAACTGCTTAAACCTAAGCATCGATCGTAGAGGTTTCTTACATTAACCCAATAACTTATATATGAATTTGTCTTCTCTACATAATTTGCTTCATTTATATACAACTGATCATTTTTTAATACTTACTTTCTCGCTCTTCTTTTAACATGTAGAATTTTGGTTTATCTATGCTAAAAGGAGAGTGAGAAAGTAAGTAAACCAAAATTCTACATGTTAAAAGGAGAGTGAGAAAGTAAGTAAACCAAAATTCTACCTGTCTTTACATGTAAAAAGGAGAGTGAGAAAGTAAGAATTAAGTAAAGTTTTAATACACATGTATTGTAAGGATAGATAGAGTGCTACAAACTTGCAATGTGACCACCTTATCCTTATCATTAGTTTCTTATAAGTCCGTTTATGTTCTAAATTTTTCATTATATAAGATAAAATTTGATGTATGTATAATAAAATTATAATATAATAATAATTTTTAATTAATTATATAAAATTGAAATGATTGACATTTTATAAAATTTTGGCCAAGAATAGTATTATAATCTTAACTACCATATCTTACCACTAGTTCCTTGTAAGTATATTTATGAATCCACGTGAGTGTGGTCTACCGACAAAGACGTTGCTTGCTTATCGGTGATGTGACCCGAGTTCAATCTCCATGGTGAATGTATATAAGAAATATTACTCAAAATATATATATATATATATATATATATACTCTAAATTTTTCTACTACACAACATATAACATAAATTTTGATGCATGCATCATAAAATCATAATATAATTCTATCAACCAAAAAAAAATCATAATATAATTTAATGCATGCATAATAAAATCATATTATAATTGGATGTATGCATAATAAAATTATATTATAATAGTCTTGCATGGACATCCCAATGGTTCGGGCTTTGCCTCTTCTTCGAGAGGTCCAAGGTTCAAACTATGACGTGGGCAAGTGTGTGAGGGGCTGAGTTTGTGTACGATTGTGTGTTTGACCTATAAATTTTGATGCATAATATAATTCTATCAAGCAAATAAAACATAATATAATTTAATGCATGCATAATAAAATCATAATATAATTGAATGCATGTATACTAAAATTATATTATAATAGTCTCGCGGGGGACATCCCAACAGTTCGGGCTTTGAATTTTTTTCGAGAGGTCCAAGGTTCACACCATGGCATGGGCAAGTGTGTGAGGAGGTGGGTGTGTGTATGGTTGTGTGTTTGGTCCATATTGATAAGCTCAGCTCTCACCCTTATCATAGGTTATGGTTGAGATGGATATGCCTAACCTTGAGCGTTGGTCTTAGGGGTTTCTCACACTAACCTCAATAAATATATAATATATATATATATATATATATATATATATATATATATATATATATATTATAATATTATTTTTAACTAATTATATGGAATTGAAATGATTCACCTTATATTAAATCATGATTACCTTATCGTTACCACTAGTTCCTAGTTCCTTATAAGTACATTTAAGCTCTAAAAAATTTTATAACTGGACATATAACTTAAAATTTGATGTATGTATAATAAAATTATAATATAATAATAAATTTTAATTAACTATATAAAATTGAAATGATTTACCTCGTATTAAATCATTAAATCGTGACCAAGAATTGTATCATAAAAATGATGCATGAATGGGTTCGCAAGATTCAAACCTAAATCTCCTCCTTAAAAATTTGACCATTAAACTAATACCAATTAATTATTATTTAAAACGAATTATTATCTCACTAATAATTTTTTAAAATTTTAACTTTTTAAATTTCAAAAATTAAAACTATAAAAACATTTAAAAGCAAAAAGTTATTGACAAAAAAAAATATATATTTAATTGAAATATAATTATCATCTTTAATTTAAGTTGCAAGCTTATTGTAGTGGTAAGGGTTTTAGCTTCTTTTTTTTAGAGGTTCAAGGTTCAACTCCCACTGAGTATAAGGGGTCAAACTCATTGAAAAAATTATCATCTTTAATTTTTTTTTAATAAATAAGTTAATTTTTTTATTTTGATTTGGTTAGTGTGAGAAACCTCTACAATCAACGCACAGGGCTGAGCAAGCTCTCCCAACCATGATCCCTCCTAAATTTGAAGGCTATGCTTATCAATAGGGAATTTAACACACAACCACCACACACCTACCCCCTCACACACTCGCTCATGCTATGGTATGAACCTTGAACCTTTTGAAGAAGAGCCAAAGACCGAATTGTTGCGTTGTTCCCCTTGGGACTAAAACCTTATGTTAAGGAAAATCGTTTCCCGTATCCCCTAGGGGCCAGGACTTTCTATTCCATGGGGCATGTTCCATTCAGGTATATCCCTTTGGCTAACCAATCTTGAACCCCAAACCTCCTCCTGAGGATTGAGGGAACTTGCTAGTAAGGTACCTGGTATGGATTAAATAAATAAATAAAATTATAACCACATGTAAAAAACCAAAGTTCATTATTTTTTGTTTGTGGAAAACACCCCTTTTGGGGTGCCACTTTCGGGTAAGACCCAAGGAGGCAGGGGTATCTATTCTCGCCAAAATCACCCAGGGCTCGCACCTGACTTGCCCCCTTTGGCACACTCAAGGAGCATGCCTAAAACAACAAAAACACAAACACACAAAAACAACAACAAAAAAACAAAGAAAACACAAAAAACAACAAACAACAACAAACAACAACAACAAAACACAAAAACAACAAAACCATACAAAAACAACAAAAACAAAACACAAAAAAACAACAAAAACAAAACAACAAAACACACACACACCAAAAAATAAATTGATGGAAAAAATAGATTACATCTTCGACCTTTCTAGGCCAACACCTTTTAACCAAGAATCAACACAAGAAACATAAGAATGATCTTTCTGAGTTGGGGAACTGAAATACCCTGATTGAACCAAAGAGAAGCTAATACAAAGTAAAAAGGAACTAGGTACCTTTAGTACTGGAGCCATCCAGAGAAAGGATAGATAGAAGAGCATCCCTAATTTGTGAAGCCCACCATCTAGGAGGGTGGTCATAGCAAGTAAGATCACCTTTGTCCAATACCCAATTAGCTAAAGCATCAACAATCCTATTATGTTCTCTGACCACATGATTGTATTCAACTTTCAAAAAGCCCATCTGGATTAATTGAATCTTCTCAACAATTATTTTTATTCTCCAATCAACCTTATGATTCTTAGGAGTCTTCAACAGATTAATCATGACATGGGAGTCAGATTCAACCAACACCTTTTGCCATCCAACCTTAGTAGCCTCATGAAGGCCTCTAAGGATACCATACCCCTCAACAAGGTTATTGGAAAGGATACCCAAATTCTCAACAAAAGTGAAAACCAGGGAACCATCTGAAAGTCTACCAATTCCTCCCACACTAGCTTTTCTAAGGTTCCCCCTAGAGGCTCCATCAGTATTGACTTTTCCAAAATCCTTAGGAGGAGGCTGCCAATTCCTTGTTCTATCCATATTTTGATTACTCACATTCCCTTTAAGTTGGTTGCCAATAGTAGAGTGAATCTTCAATCTTTGCATAACTTGATCCCATCATTGGTGGGAGTCTTGGGGGTGATTAAGGAGTTGTTGGACTGATTCAACTAAGTTGGCAATGGTATTTTGCCAAATATAGTGAATATCCTTCCTTTCCTATTTGAAAATTTGATTGTTTCTTTCCTTCTAGATATTCCAAGGTAGGATGGTTGTTCCCATCCAAACTAACTACCTAACAAAATGATCAACAACCTCCTGTTTAGGCCAATCCCTCCATAGTTGTTCAAGAGTAGAAAAATTGGACCATTGTAAACCGAGTAAGATAGTCATTCTCCTCCATAACTCAGAGGCTAAGGGACACTCAATAAAAATATGGCTAAGATTTTCCACATTCTTTCCACACATTTCACATCTAAACGAGCCATGAAAGCCATATTTCATAAGTTGCTCACCAATGAGCACCCTTCGATGCAATAAAATCCAAATAAAAAACCTCACCTTAGGCCAGAGATTTTGAGCCCACAACTATGTAAATATGTCATAGGATTAGTTGGGATTATTGTGGCATAAGGCCAAATAACCTTGAGCAATAGTATACTCACCCTTAGTAGTGTTGTTCCATCCAAAACAATCCTTATCATGGGACCAAGAGAGAGATCTCATATGAAGGGTGTGTTGGATATCTTTCCTTTGCCTTTCTAGAATTTGAATAGGCCAGTCCTCAATAGGGATCCAATATCTACCAACCTCTAAATTACTAGTCTGGTATCGACAATAATTAGCTACCTTTATCCAGTTAGCTTGGTGTAGCTTCTCCATCCAAGGCCTCCAATCAAGGAACTGAGTTATCAAAGGTTGGTGATCATCCCAAGAATCTATCCAAAAATTTACTTATTGACCATTATGAATGATCCAAAATAACTTCTTCTTTATCAAATCCTCACCAGTCCTAAGAACCACCAAAATGGGAGAACCTTTAGTAGGCAGTTGATAGTGAACAAGGTCTTCAGGACTTTTGTTTTCAGCATATTTAGCATGAAGATTATTGGCCCATAGGGCATTGGGGTTATTCAAAATCCTCCAATACAACTTTGCAGCTAAAGCCTTATTATTTTTATAGCAGATCGAAATCCTAACCCCCTTCATGCTTGGGAAGGCATAAAGTATCCCATTTCACCAAGGCCCATTTTCTTTTCTCCTTAGTACCACTCTAGAGGAACCATTGATTGATTTGATCTAGTTCTCGAAGAACTGCCTTTGGGATATTCAACACAACATAAACATAAATAGGTATAGCTTGAAGGACTGATTTTACCAAGGTAATTCTACCCCTAGATGAAAGCCACCTATTGGTCCACTTTCCAATTTTCTCCTTTACTCTATCCAACAACCAATTCCAGTATTTTTTTATCTCTAGATGTTGATAGGAATACCTAAATAAGTGATCGAAAGGGAGGCCTTCTTATATCTTAATTTATCTAGAACCATGGATTCCTGTCTAGGAGAGTAGTGAAAGAAAATGACTTTCGATTTATCTTCATTGATCAATTGCCCCGTAGCATTAGAGAAACAATGAATGATTTGTTTAATTGTAGAGGCTTCCTTAACCATAGCTTTACCTAATAGAGTAGAGTCATCAAAAAACTGAAGATGAGAGATAGGCCTAGCTCCATGAGCAATGGTAACTCCCTCAAGGGTTCTATTTTCTCTATTTTTGGTCATAGTCCTGCCCAAGCATTCAACAAGAATGATGAATAAATAAGGGGAGAGAGGGTCACCCTGCCTAATACCTCTAGAAGTTGGGAATAACTATGAAGGGCAGCCATTGATAAGAACTGAGTAGGACACCGAAGAGATACATCCCATAATCCAATCTATCCAATCCTGAGAGAAGCCAAATTGCCTCATAACTTTGATGAGGAAGTGCCAATCCACTCTATCATAAGCTTTGGATAGGTCTAAATGGATGAACATAGAAGGAGATTTTTGTGCTTCCATGGAATGGATGGCTTCCTGAGCAAGAACTATCTCATCCACAATATGTTACCCTTCCACATAACCTCCTTGTTCAGGGGAAATAATCTTATGCAAAAGAGGTTTCAGCCTCTCTACCATGATCTTGGTAATGATTTTGAGAAGAACATTACATAAAGCTATTGGTCTAAAAGTTGAGATATGTTCTGCATCTTGAGCCTTTGGGACCAGAGCTATATAAGTTTTATTGATTACCTTCAAAATATCTTTGGCCTTCCTGGCTTCTTCCACCACCTCTAATAAATCAACATGAAGAATATCCTAGAATTCTTGGTAAAATTTGATGGGAAAACCATCAGGCCCTAGGGTCTTCCCTTTTTGCATTTTAAAAACCACTTGTTGAAGCTCATTGATAGTAACTAGAGTAGTCAAAATAGAGTTCTCCTCAGAAGTGATAAGAGTAGGGATCGCTTGAAGGATATTCTATTGAGAAGTTGAGTCAAGAGATGCAATAGTGAATAGTTTGGAAAAGTAGTTGATTATGATAGACTTCATGCCATCCCAAGTGTGGACAGAGTCTCCAAAATATGATTTTAGGGAAGAAATAAAGTTGTGTGATCTATGGGCTAGAAGAGATTTGTGGAAGAATTTTATGTTTTAATCTCCTTCTTTGAGCCATTGGATCCTAGATTTTTGCTTCCATAAGAGCTCTTCTCTTTTTTCCCATTCCTCCAACTACGTTGTGAGTCTAATTTCATCTATACTTCTACTCTCAATGAGGCCATCTAAATGGATTTGATCATTCAACTCTTCAAGTCAAGCAATCACTTCTTATTTCTTTTACCTGACATCTCCAAACTCCTTCCAATTCCAAATCTTGATTTTGGATTTGATGTATTACAACATTTTGGTGAAACAAAACATCTTAGTTCCATACCTTGGTTTACCTTCCTACCACCATTACCACACTCAAGGTCTGAAGGAACTATCTCTGAGCCACATTAACTAAAATCGAAAGGGCGAGAAACTGACCTTGGTTTTCCACATTTCAACCATGACTAGCCAATGATCTGAACCAACATTGTTAAGAGTTTTCACCTTAGGAATGTGTCCATGGATTAAGAAATTGTTAGAGAACAAGAACCTATCCAATATTTCCATGATACAAGTTGAGCCTTACCTTCTGTTAGACCAAGTCATGAGGCCATTATCTAGTTGGATGTCCACAAGGTGAAGGTTTACAATATATTCACTCATGAGGTCTGAGCTCCCATCCAGATTCCTATTTCCCCCCTCTTCTCATCCAAAGAGAGGATGGTATTAAAGTCTCCTCTGATCAAGACCCAAGATTCAAGAAAATGGGAGATAATATAAGTTATATCCTTCCATTATCTTCGCTTTTCCTCCAAAGTAATTGGAGTGTAAATAGTCAAGTAGAGCATAATTTGGTTAGATTGTCTACTTTGTGCAACCATAACCAAGAGACCCCAACTACCAACCATATGGTGAATAATGATCTCTTTTGGGTCCTAGAGGCAAGCAATGCTGCCAGAAGCCCCATGGGAGCTGAGGGAAGCCACTTTTCTAGTCGACCAAATTTTACTTGCAATTGACTCCATTTCCCCTATAGACATCTTCATTTCCTGAAGGAAAACTAGATGTGGT
The DNA here is from genome assembly GCA_028583015.1 of Wollemia nobilis. Taxonomy (NCBI): domain Eukaryota; kingdom Viridiplantae; phylum Streptophyta; class Pinopsida; order Araucariales; family Araucariaceae; genus Wollemia; species Wollemia nobilis. The sequence continues at coordinate 403,680 of JAQPPZ010016709.1, forward strand.
TGGTTTGTCTGAATCATTCTTCTAATTTTATTTTGTTTTGAAAGACTCCCTTTGAGTCCTCTAATATTCCAAGTGATGATCTTCATTAATAATGGGGCTAAATATGTTGGTAAGGGCATTAATATTACCTTCCTCTACAAGCTTTTCACCTTCTTTTACCATATGATGTTGATTAGTCTTGCGGCCTACCTTTTGGTTAGTGTCCATCTTCATTTTTTTCCTATTTCTTGTCTTACCCCAATTGAATCTGGGATAGCTTCTAACCCTGAAGTATGTGTATACACAACCAAAGCATTATTGGAAGGTTCAACAAAGTTTATCTTGGGGTCTAAATTATTTGAAGTTTTAGCATTTAAAAGATTGTTCTTCTTGTCTATGTTTTCTCCCTTATTTTTTTATTGAAAACCTTTGATTTCTTGGTTTGTCTCTGAGTCCTTCCCTACATATTTAAATTATGTTTCTAAGATTTTTATCTCCATTATGTCCTCTTCCTCACCCAGGAGGTTATTTGTGGAAAGAATTCCAAACATATTAGTTGACAACATCGCTTGATCCTTCATAACTAGTTTTTTTGTGTGTTCTTCTTCTTAGGCATTTGGAAACCTTCTAAGTTTGTGTCCTCTTTCTTTTGATCTGGAATCTTATTTGGATAGACACTAGCCAAATGACCATATTCATGGCATATTCTACAATGGAAAGGAATGTTCTCATAGTCCACCACCTGCTCCCAAGTGTCCTCCCCAAATTGTAATGAGATATTTTGTGGAAGGGGTTTGTTGAAATCCATTAAGACACAAATTTGAGCATAAATAATGTGTTCAAATTTATGTGTATAGTCAACAATCATCATGAAAGTTCCAAGGGAGTTTTTGATTGTAGAAAATACAATCAGATTCCAAAATTCAACTAGGAGGCCAAAGAGTCTAACCCACATAGGTCCTATAGAAGGCATCTCTTCTTCGAATTTAAATTTAGTGTGCCAAGGCTTCATGAAAAGCCCTACCCTTCCAAAGAACCAAGGACCCCCTTGAAATATTTTCTCTCTATCTTCATCATTAGCAAAAATAACAAGAAAATAACCATTGGGATAAACAAATATTTGTGTCTCACCTTGTGTTTTCTAGTATTTTGTAGCCCACACTTTGAAAGTAGATAGGCTCGGACGAAAACCCAAGAAATGACAAATCAATCCTCTTCTCTCCAGATCTTCTATGCCATCCTGAATGTCACCCATTTTTAGCTTAACAATTGGGGTTCCATCAATTGCTCTTAGACATCCTGACTCAATTTTTTTGGGATCAATCTTAGGCATTCTTAGAGGTCTATGAGAAGCCTTAAGATTAATGTTAGCATTAGTCTGGGACTGTCCACCATGGAGGGCATCCCTAAAATTCATTTTTGGGGCCGAATCCCTGAAATCCTTACCCTTGAAAGGGGTTTCCATAGTGGATCTATTTTGGGGGTGTTCCTTAGCATCGAGATTGCTTGAGTTCTAAACCATTTTTTCTTTTCCTAAGGAGGCTTCTCTTATTTGATCTACAACTTGAAACTTGTTTCTGGGTCTCTTTAATCCATGCCTTGGACGTCGAGGAAAGGTGTGATTTTTGCTTTTTCCTTGGGCAGCAAATTGGAAGCAGTTTTCAATCAAGTCCATAGCATGAAGATTTGTTGAATGATAGATTCCTAACCCATCATGGGTCTCCTGCAACATATCCAATATTTATCTTGGGAAAAACAACAAAAAAAAAAATTGGCCGCTAGGGCCCGTAGGCCTCGAAAAATAACCTCTATTGTCACCTACGCTCGACCCACAAACGAAACCCTCACACAATCACCTTTAAAACCCTCATCATTATTTGCAAGTAAAAAACTTTGATCTCACTTTAGATATTTCCAATATTGTAACTAAGGTGTTTCTCTTGTCTAACCAAGGTTTGTGGTCATATAAATATCTTTAAAACAATAAATTCTTAACACTTCATTTTTATTTGTTGTTGGCGTTTCATTTAGGTTACTTTGATTTGAATCATAAGGAAGGAGACCCCTTTTTGCTATATGCCTCAAGAGTATATCCCTAGTAATGTTGTTGGTGTTTCATCTAAATTACCTTAATTCAAATTATGTGGAAGGAGACCCTTTGTTACTATACCCTAGAAATTATGACCCTATTTATGTCACCAATGCACTTCGCATTACTTAAAAAACACTCCTTTCCTTTGTAGTTATTAGATATATTGCACACCAATGAGAAAAATAAAATAATTTAGATATCTCGGTTCATACTACACTCAACCAACATGTCAAAGTCCTCCATCAACTAAAGATGAATTTGGAAATGGCCTAGGCCTGGATGTGCCAACAAGTTGATCAACACCATTTTGAGTGCAACTTTGAAATTGGTGATATGGTCTTCCTCTGCTTGCAACCATATAAATAGTCATCACTCCAAATTCATAGATGCTAAAACTCATTGCCAAATACTATGGTCCCTACCAAGTCTTACAGTGGATTTGGGCAACGACCTAGAAATTGGCCCTACCATCTACATCCAAGCTTCATGTTGTCTTTCATGTATCCTCTCTCAAGAATATTATGGGCAATCAGGTACAGGTCCAATCTACTTTACCTAAACTGGATGAAGAGGGTTCTATCTTGCTCAAGCCAAAACAACTATTGGACTGCAAGATGCGCACTCTTCACAACATTGAGGTTCTTGTTTAGTGGCATGGTCTACAACCAGAAAATAAAGCATCTACAACACTAACAACTACAACACCAATTTCCTTATCTACAAATTTGAGGATAAAGCTTTTTTAAGGGTAAGGGAATGTTAGGACCCCATCCTAACATTATTTTTGTAATTCTCATATGATTATGTAATGACCCACTTCCAACATGGGATCCCTTTATAATGTTATTTTGTAATACTTTGTAATGGTATGTGGCAAGTAAGGTACCTAGACAAATGGAACCATTTCATGTAACCGTTGTCAAGAATGTAACCGATGTTTGGTAGAAGATTCTAGCTCAAGTGGAATTTTGCATGTAAGCCAACTCTTGAGCATTAGGTTAGGGTTGCATGAAGTGTATATTTAAAATACATGGATCCATGAATGAATGTATCTTTTTGCAAATTAATGAAAGTACTAAAGGAGGTTGCTCCCTCAAAGAGGCCCAAGATTTTGTTATTGTGAGATTGTTTTAATTCCACATTTCCTTTTTGTATAGTAATATACTATTATTTCATGAATATTTGTTTTAATTGCAGTATTTGTGTGAATGAGTTTATTTTTAAAAGTAGGTTCCTAACATCTTCTCTATCAACCACCCTCGTTCCTTTGTTTTTTGTTTGGTCAACTTTAATGGAACTCCTAGATAAGAGATTGGAAGAGATGATCGCTTGAAATTCAATATACTTAGAATCATGGTCTCCACTCTAGTGGTACAATAAAAAATGATCTTAGACTTTTTCTCATTAATAAGTTATCCTGTGGCTATCGAAAAGAAATTTATAATTCTTTTGAATTTGGATGCTTCTGATGCATAACACAACCCATCAAGGTCAAGTTATCTACAAATTATAAATGAGAGAGAGAAGGGGTTGTCGATGCACATTTGATTCCTTGAATGGATTTGTTATTCCTTTATTTAGAGATGAGATGACCTAGACACTCTACCAAAATTATGAATAGATAGGGAAAAGAGGATCCCCCTGACACAATCCCTTGGAAGTAGTAAACAAAGAAGATGGACTATATTTTATCAACACAACATAAGAGATTTAGGAAATAATACCTCTGATCCAATCCACCCAATCTCGGGAGAAGCCAAACTTCCTCAAGACTTATAGGAAAAAATACCAATCCACCTTATTGTTGTGGTTGCTCCACAACGTACCCCAAAATTGGGGACCCACCTTTTTTTGCATGTGTTCCAAGAAGACCGAAGTGGCCCATATGCTAAAGATCAAAGAAAAAGCAAAACACCACAAGAAGGAAAAAGTGTCGCGATATCGCGACACTTTTGTATTTTCGTGGTCCAAAGCAAAGGGAGAGAGCAAGGAGGAAAAAGTATCGCGATATCGCGACATGTTGCATCATCGCGGCCAAAAGAGAAAAAGTGTCGTGATATCGCAACATGTTGCATCATCGTGGCCAAAGGAGGAAAAAGTGTCACGATATCGTGACATGTTGCATTTTCGCGGCCATAACAGAAGAAAGACAAAGTGTCGCGATATCGCGACATGTTGCATTTTCGCGGCCACAACAGAAGAAAGAAAAAGTGTCACGATATCGCGACGTGTTGCATCATTGCGGCCAAAAGAGAAAAGTGTCGCGATATCACGACATATTGCATCGTCGTGGCCAAAAGAGAAAAAGTGTTGTGATATCGCGACATGTTGCATCGTCGCGGCCAAAATAGAAAAAGTGTCGCGATATCGCGACATGTTGCATTTTCGCGGCCCAAAGTAAAGAGAAAGAGCGAGGAGGAAAAGTGTCGCGATATCGCGACATGTTGCATTTTCGTGGCCAAAAGAGAAGAGGAAGAACGAGAAAGAAAAAGTGTCGCGATATCGCGACATGTTGTATTTTCACGGCCAAGTAAGAAAAAGTGTTGCGATATCGCTACATGTTGCATTTTTGCGACCAAAAGAGAAGAGGAATAACGAGAAAGAAAAAGTGTTGCGATATCGCGACATGTTGTATTTTCACGGCCAAGCAAGAAAAAGTGTCGCGATATCGCGACATGTTGCATTTTCGCGGCCAAGCAAGAAAAAGTGTCGCGATATCGCGACATGTTGCATTTTCGCGGCCAAGCAAGAAAAAGTGTCGCGATATCGTGACATGTTGCATTTTCGCGGCCAAAAGGGAAAAAGTGTCGTGATATCGCGACATGTTGCTTTGTCGCGGCCAAAAGGGAAAAAGTGTCGCAATATCATGACATGTTACATTCTCGCGGCTAAAAGCAACAAAAGAGAGCAAGGAGGCAAAAGTGTCGCGATATCGCGACATGTTACATTTTCGTGGCGAAGGGCCACAAAATGGAAACCAAAGCACATGCATGCACAAGGGAAGGTGAAACGAACAACCATTGGAAAATGAAACGAACAGTCAGGGAAGGTGAAACGAACAACCATTGGAAAATGAAACGAACCGTCATGGAAGGAGAAACAATTTTTTCATAAGTTTAAATACGCCATTCAAAGAGGCCAAAAGGGATGGGAAACTGCTGCAAGTAGCGTTGCAGATTTGAAGGCAAGATAGCCATTCTAGACCTAGTTGGGTTGTTTTTCTTTCGTAGACTGGTTTTTCTTCTTCATGGACAAGGGTTGGAAACTGTTGCGAGCAGGGTTGCAGATTTGAAGGCAAGAGGGCCATTTTGGACCTGTTTGGGCTATTTTTCTTCCATTGACTGGTTTGGGAAAACTGGAAACTTCTGTTATTGTAAAATGACAAATTTTTAATACAAAAATTTTCAGAAAGTTGCATCTTATGGACAAGAAAGAAGGAGTCATTTTCTGCATGCAATATTAAATGTCTATTTTTTCCCTTTTCAGATTTTAGGCTTGTAAATGGAGTTTTATACAAGTTTCTTGGTTGCTTCATGTGAATGTCTAAATCTAAAAACCTCATTTAAAACCCTAGGAGCCAGCACTTAGCTTATCCGGATTGTGCTTGTTTTGCAGGTCCAATAGGTTAGGTTGCATGCATGGAAACCTCACATCTTCGATTTTGTCGAAATAGGATAGCATCATACTGAATGCATTTTATTTTTTTGCATTTCATTTTCATTTTTCTGCATTTTATTTTCAAAAATTTTAACTTTATTTTAATATTCAGGCATTAAAATAAACATTTAAAAAACTTCAAAATCCAAAAATAATTTAACCATTGCGTAGGTTATACTTCATACTTCCAATACGCAATTTGAAATTTCATTTTCGGAGTTGTTTAGTATTTTTAAAAATTCATCGAAGTTCTTTGTTTTGTTACAGATTTTAAAAATCTAAAAATAGAAAATTTCCATTTTAAGGTCAAATTTCATTTTTTAGTTTTGTTTTGCACTCATGAGCCTATGATGACATTCCCTTCATGAAAATTCCAATTTCATTGAAGGAGTTATGTTTTATGGCATTTTCACAAATTTCCATTTTGAGCACTACATCGTGGTCATATGAGGGCCAAATCACATTTGTTCTATTTTGGTTCAATGAACAATCACTAAAGTTTCATGGTAAAATAAACCAACATTGCCCCTTGTTTACAGTTACTTGCAATCACTAAGGTGTTCCAAGCATTTAAAGTGAATATCTTTATTCAAGATTACTAATACACATATGCAAATGCTAATATAGCGGAGACCTTAGAGAAGTTGTTTGTTTAACTTCTTTGCAAGAGGGGATTTGGAACCCAAATCCTAAAGGAGAGTGTACTTTCACAACCGTGTGAAAATACCACTCAACACTTATAAACCTTGAATAGATCCAAATGAATAAACATGGTTGGGAAGCTTTGTGCTTGCATGGAGTGGAGGGCCTCCTAAGAAATAACTATTTCATCTATAATTTAACTTCTTCCCACAAGTCCTCCTTAATCTAGCAATATTATCGTAGGGAGAAAGGGTTTAAACCTTTGAGCTATCATTGTTGTAATGATTTTGAGGAAAACATTACACAGGGCTATCGATTTGAAGCCAAAAATTTGATCCACCTCTTGGAATTTAGGTATGAACGTAATATAGATTTTGTTGATTTCTTTAAAAACTGACTTTGCCACCCATGCTTCCTCTACCATTGCAAGTAGATAACCCTTGAGCATGTCCCAAAATTCTTGGAAGAACTCTATGGGGAAACCATTTTGTCCATGAGTTTTTTTTTTTTATCTTGAAAACCACTTCCTTTACATCTGCCATAGAAACTGGTGTTGTCAATACCTCATTATCCTCTTCTTTAATAATGGAAGATATTCCTTTTAGAACTTCCTCTTAAGCCCTAAGGTCTAAGGGTATTGTAGATAAAATTTCCTCAACGTAGTTAGTGGCAATTTTCTTCATCCCATACCAAGAGTAGACTGAATCGCCCGTGTTGGTCTTTAGGGAAGGCACAAAGTTTGAAACTCATATGGCCAGAAGATATTTATGGAAGAAAGTAGAATTTCTATCCCCTTCCTTCAAACACTGGATCCTGGATTTCTATTTCCATAAGAGTTCCTCCCTCCTTTCCAATTCTACTAACTCGAAAGAGACTTGGATTTCTTATTTGTTGAGCTCCTATGTAAGTCCTAAGGAGTGAATCTAAGCATTTACTTGCTCTAGTTTGAAAGCCCAACCTACTTTTTTAGTCCTTACATCCCCAAACTCATGCTAATTCATTTCCTTAATTCTAGTTTTTATGAACTATAATCTCTTGATAAAGCAATACATTTGGGTGTCATATCTTGACTCTTCTTACCTCCACCATTGAAGAACTAATAACCTAAAGGAAGTATATTTGAACCACATAAGTTGTAATTTAAAGGGTGAGTAACTCCTAGTAGACTGTTAGAGGTCTAGAAAAATAGGCTACTGGTTTGATATTACTTTATTAAGGATACGATATTTTAGAATTAACCATAGAGAGAGAAGGTCATCCAAGATAATATTTTTTTCTAAGTGCTTCAAGATGCATGCGGGTCCCTTTTTTCTATTCATCCATGTCATCAATCTATTGTCAAGCTTGACATAAATTAGGTGGAGATGCCTCAAGTGCTCATGCATTAAATTAGTCATAGTGTCCAATGTTCTCATCCCTCCCATATTTTCATCTAAGGAGAGAATGGTGTTAAAATACCCTCCTACAAAAATTTGGTCATTAAGAAACTAGATCATAAGATGTAAGATATAGTCCCACTACCTTCACTTGTCCTTTATAGCAGTTGTTGCATCTATGTTAATACATAGAAGTTGTTGGTCATTTTGCCTCCATTGTCCTTGCAGTCCTAGAATACCCCAACTTCCCACAACCGCATGCACAACAAACTCCTTTGGATCCCATAGACAAGAGAGGCCACCTAACGCTCCTTGAGAGTTGAGAGATTTTGCTTGACCAGTGGGTCATAGTTTCTTAGCAACAGTTTCCATCTCCTCTACTGTTAACTTGGTCTCCTAAAGAAAGACTAGGTTTGGCTTATTTCTCTGAATCAACCTTATAATTTCATTGTGTTTAAGGGGACTACATTTTATCCCCCTTACGTTCCATGAATGGAGTTTCATGAGGATGGATGGGTTAATATTTTGGTGATAAGAGTCACCTTACCCTCAAAGACAAGAGTTTTTCATTCTTTTGTTAAGTGGTGTTGATTGGTCTTACGTCTCACTTTTTGATTGGTATCCATCTTCATTTTCTTGTGTTTTTCTTATTGTTTACCAGACAGATCTTGGGTAGGTCCTCCTTTATGGTCCTTTGTGTATACCGCCAAGGCCTTATTAAGGGAGGTCGAGATGTCTCATCCTACTTTAGACTGAGAAATCCTATGTGTTTTACAAGTATCATTCTCTTATTTTTTGGCTCCTCACTTTTTTTCTTTGTTTACCTTTGTGGTTCAAGTTTGTGTCCATTTGCCTATTCATCTAATTGTCATCTATTTATGGCAACACATTTTTCCCTAATTTAAACTGGGTAGCTCCATCAAGAACTGGCTCCACCATCGAATCTATCTCCATTTGATGATCTTATTCCATAGTTGGGTCTTCAACAGTCAAAGGAGCAAATTTTTTATTTTTTGCCGCATTGCTTTCCATATATGCCTTTTTTAATGTGTTTTCCTTTTAGGTTCTTGAAAGTATATGACCTTTTCCTTTAGCTACATTTACTCTGAGCACTTTTGTGGATAGTCTCTTGCTATATGCCCATACTCTTGGCATATTCGACATCTAAATGGGATGTTTTTATAATCCACTTTTTGCTCCCAGACTTCATCCTCTATTTATAATGTGATATTTTTTTGAAGAGGTTTATCGAGGTCCATCATAACACATATTTCAACATATATCATTTGTTCAAAACTATGAGTATCATTAGCCACCATCATAAAGGTTTCTAGAGTGTTTCCAATGGCTACAAAGGAGATGAGGTTATAGTATTCAACTAATAACCCAAATAACTTGACCCATATAAGGGCACACAAATGGCATTTCCTCTACTTGGAATGTTGTGTGCCAAGGTTTCATGAACACGATTGCTCTTCCAAGAAACCATGACCCTCCCCAGAAGACACATTCTTGATCCTCTTCACACTTAAAGAGCACTATAAAATAACCATTGAAATAGAGCATGATTTGAACATCTCCCTTAGTTCACTAATTTCTAGATGCCCATTCCCTAAAAGCTAATAGTTGGGGTTTGAAACCCATGAATCTGTATACTAGAACTTTCCTTTCTAAACCCTTTATGCTTATTTGAAGGTTTGTATTTCTCACCTAAACTATGAGAACCATCTGTCCCTTTCATGCATCCATTGGCATTCTTCCTAGGATCTAAGTGCAACATTCTAAAATACCTGCAAGAAAACTTGGTTGTGATGTAAACCAAGTGCCTTCCACCTCCTGATCATATTACATCGCAAAAGAAATTTTTAGGGGGTAGGGATCCCCTTTACCTCCTTCGCCATGATAGAGCTACAAATATATCCAAACCCTAATTCGCTCCAAAAAAATACCTTCACTTTTTTCAAACAACGTTTGATAAAAAGAAATCCAACCCTAAACCTTGCATTCCACAACCATTTCACCTTACTGAAGCTTTTTCATGCAATGGTGACGACAATGCATGCAAACCCTAGTAGAGCTTTCCCAACTTATGTTCTCTCTAATAAGATATATCCTCTAATTATGATAAGTTGACATGGCAAAAAATGATCACTAAAATATAGAGATATAAATTTCATCCACCATTATTGAGCATCAATGTCATCATTTCCAATGAAAATTGGTAACTCCATGATCTCAACCCCAAAAAAATCCTAAAGTAGCTAGGGTTTTGGAAAAAAACAAGGATTTTCCAATGTTTTTTTTAATATTTTCTATTCCTTGCTATTAATAAATAATTATGTAGATTTTCTTCAAAAACAAATAAAACTACAACTAATTTGCTTACCTTGATTGATAAAGATATCTATTATTTTATTATTACGATTTGAAAAAATCCTCACTGTCCTTGTTCTAGATGACTGACTTCACAGGGTTGTATCTCCCTTAATACTACTTGGATTCTTTCATATGACCACTCATTTTAAAGCTCTTCAGATTTTATACAAATTGGTCCAAGAATATTTCGAATTAAATAACCCTTTGTAAACAATATGACACTTGAAAGATAAAATATATATTTTAAAAAATTTACACTAACATTATCCTTTTGGTAAAGTATAATCGGTAATTAACCTTCCTAAACTTAATTATAATATTGACAAATGTTTCTATAACAATATTTTGTAAAATTTGACTTGTAATTTAAAAAATGAAAATAAAATTTTAATCATGAATATATATATATATTTAAGCAAAAAACCCTTTGCGAGGCCGCCTTGGTCTAAGAGACCACGAACAGGGGGTTCTACACCGTCAAAGTCACCCGGGGGTCGCACCCGACCCTGCCCGCACCAACATTATCAATTGGATTTTGGGTACCCGATTCAACTTTTTGGTAGGGTGGAGATTCGAACCTGGGACCTCCCTAGGAGGATTGCCCTCTCCTCTCCAACTCACCTACAACACCTGGGTTTGACTATATTTTCATAATAATCTTTTGTGAAATAATTTTAAAATATTAACATATAACTTAAAAATAAATTTTTAGCTACTAATAAAAATAATGAGTGAGCCTATATGGTTTCGGCTTCCCAACCTGCCCCTCCAATATTGGGATGAGAGGATTTTTCTCCTGGTTGCTGAAGTTGTTGGGGACTTTGTTGCCCTTGACCCTACGATGAAAGCGCAGTCAAGGCTAACTCATGCCAGAATCTATGTGATGGCAAATCTTGATTCGGAGTTACCCACCTATGTGGATCTCATCTGTGGCCCCAAAAGAAGATGCCAGACCATTGTTTATGAAAACAAACCAGCATTTTGTATTGAGTGCCACACCCAGGGTCACTTGAAGACCCAATGTCCATTGTTGAGAAAGGAGACTGCAAAAAATCTGACCCAAAAATTCCTAGCAGCTAACTCTAATGATGGACCTATTCACGAAAAGAAAGTTTACCAAGCTAAGCCGACTCAGAAGCTGGCCGCCACCATGGACACCGGGAAGCCTGTTGCTGCGCCAAGAAGTCCTGAAGAGGAAGGAAAAAGAGGTAATCTCTCCATCCCTGAATCTTCTCACTCTAAACAAAATTGCTCACTCTTTGTTAAAGCAAACCCTTTCGAGCCTTTGCATGATTCTGTAGAGGATCCTGTCAGTGATCTCATAGACAAACCTTTGCAGCCCTGTTTCGATGCCTATGAGATTCCACAATCCCCTTCACATCCAGGACCTTCTGGACTTCATTTGTCTGTTGAATCTCTAAACTTTCTTCAATCTGAGTCTGGCAAACCCTCGAATCAGCAAGACCCTCTGCTCAATGTGTCTATCCCCATATCTCCCCCTCCTAGCGAAGATGTCCTTAGTTCTGGGCTGAAAGCTCTTGATACGAATCCTGATAACCAAAACCCTAGCCCTCAAAAATCTGTTTCCAAAAATCAAAAGAAAATTTTAGCTGACACAGATTGTGAAAAAGCAAAAAGAGGGAGGCCTAGTAAACAGGATTTAAGGTGAAAGGAAGTTGAAGAGAGTATTGCTAATGGCTCTCAACCCACTATTATCTCCTCTTCAGCTGAGCAGGATCATTCTAAGGTTTCCACAGATGAGGGGAACAGAACCAAACCCCCTCCGACACCTTCGCGTGGAGGAGGTAAGAAATATTCAAAGTCTTCCAAATGAAGATTCTCTCATGGAATGTGAGAGGTCTTAATGGATGGACCAAGCAGAGAATCCTTTCATCCATGAGAAAAGACATTAAGCCGACCATCATCTTGTTGCAGGAAACCAAGATCAATGAAAACTGCCAAGATAGAGTTATTAAGGCTATATGGAAAAATTGTGGAGTTGCTACCAGCCCTGCTAGGGGAGCGTCTGGTGGCCTTATGTGCCTATGGGACCCTGCTAAAGTAGAAGGTCATATTTTATCATCTTCTGATAGGATCACCAACATTGCTTTTTGTTGCAAAGATTCAAATGTTCAGTGGGTTTTATCTAATGTGTATGCTCCTAATACTATGTCTGGCCGATGAGAACTATGGTTTTCTATGAGGCAGATGTGGCAGATATTCCAGAGTCAGCCTTGGATGATAGCTGGTGATTTCAACTCACCGCTATACCCTACTGACAAAAAAGGAGGTACTCCTATCTCGCCTCAGAGTTTTGAATATTTTGTTGAATTCGTTGATGAGTGTGGTCTTATGGACATCCACCTTCAAGGGAGCAAATTTACTTGGACCAATAGGAGAGTGGGGGCACAACATATTTTAATGTGATTGGATAGATTTCTCATTTCCCGTGAATCTCTTCAATCCTTTGGAGATGCAACTCTCCACTCTCTTCCTCGGATTGGGTCTGACCACAACCCTCTAGTTTTAGAGGGGCTGAACACTACCTCTTTCAAGTCTCCTTTTCGGTTCGAACCTATGTGGATTCAACACCCAGATTTCAGAAGCAAAGTACTTGAATGGTGGAGCAGAGATTTTCCTGGTAACCCAATTGTAAGATTAACTCAAAAACTCTGGCATACCAAGAACAACATAAAAATATGGAATAGGGAAACCTTCGAGAATTTATTTGAGGTAAAAAGAATCATTGGTGATAAGATCCGAGCCATTGAAAATCGTATCCAATACGAGGAACATGATGTGCAGCTCAGGGAACAAGAAAGAGAGCTACTGGCTGAATATCACAATATTTTGTCCATGGAGGAAACCTTTTGGTGGTAAAAGTCGAGAGCTCTCTAGCTCAAACAAGGTGATTCCAATACGAAGTATTTCCATGCTCTCACCCTCCGACATAGAAGCATCAACAAAATCAAAAATTTGATCAGGTTGGATGGCACCAACATGAAAAATGAAGAGGAGGTGAGACGTGAAGTCGTAGCACATTTCCAAAACATTCTTGGAGTGGGTCAACCGAGTAACCCTCAAGCTATTGATTCCCTTCTCCAAAATATTCCCTGTTTAGTCTCTAATGAAAATAATGATAGACTGCTAGCCAAATTTTTTACAGATGAAATTAAAGATGTTGTGTTTTCCATGTCTACTGATAAAGCACCTGGGCCTGATGGTTTCTCTCCTCACTTCTTTCAACATTTTTGGGACATTGTCAACACTGATGTAACCAAAGCCATTCAGTTTGCTCAAGCGACCAAGCGCATCCCGAGAGACTTCAACTCCACCTTTATCACCCTTGTCCCGAAGACTCAACAATGCAGAACAATTTTTGATTATAGGTCGATTAGCTTGTGCAATGTCATCTACAAAATTTTGACCAAGACCATTGCCAACAGAATGAAGAAACTGCTCCCTGGTATTATTGATTTATGTCAAGGCAACTCGGTCAAGGGAAGGCTTATAACTGATGGTATAATAATTGTTCACGAACTGCTCAAATCTGTCTCAACAAAAAAAAATCCAAGCCTTTTTCTCAAGTTAGATATCACCAAGGCATTTGATAGGGTCTCTTGGAGTTTTTTATGTGTTGTGCTGGCAAAATTTGGCTTTCATCCAGAGTGGATTACCCTAATCCGGGAATGTCTTTCATCTACCTGGTTTTCTATCATTGTAAATGGTGTTGTTGCTGGGTATTTCAAGAGCAACCAAGGAATCAGGTAGGGGGATCCTCTTTCCCCTTATTTATTCATCATTCTTGCAGAATCCCTTGGGAGGGCACTCAATTTTGCCTACTCTAATGGTACTATCTCTAGGATAAAGGCCTCCTCCATCTCCCAACCGATCATGCATCAACAATTTGTTGATGATACATTACTAGAAACCAAAGCTTCAGTTCTTGAAGCAAGGGTAATCAAGAATATCCTAGTCTCCTACGAGCTTGCTGCTGGACAAAAGGTTAATTTTCAAAAAAGTAAACTGTATTTCCTGAATACTCCCATTGACAGACAACAAATGATTACCAGAATCTTGGGTTGCAACATATCAAGCCTTCCTTCCACCTATCTAGGTATGCCCCTTTTCCATGGTAAACCTCCTGCAAATGTGTGGAACAACATCTTGGAGAAAATTCAAAAAAAGTTGGTCGGGTGGAAAGGTTGTCTCCTCAGCCAGGCAATGAAAGTGACTCTTGTCCAAGCTTGTTTGCAAGGCATTTCGAGTGTATTTCTTATCCATATTTAAAGCTCCAACTTCTATCTGCAAGAATATTGAATAGATACAAATGATATTTCTCTGGTCAGGAAGCGAAAATACCAATAGAATTCCCTTGGTTGCTTGGGACAAGATCTGCTTGAAGAAGAATCAGGGAGGGTTGGGTTTCAGGAAAGCTAGTAAGATGAATTCTGCTCTCATTGGTAAGCAAGGTTGGAGAATTATCCGAAATGAACAAGCCACCTGGATCAATATCATAAAGGATAAATACCTACAACAATGAGCCTTTCTAAGTGATGAACCACTTTCGATTGGATCACATTTTTGGAACTCTATGATTAATACGAGACCCATCCTAAAATTTGGGCTCAGGTGGCAGCTGGGAAATGGAACATCTATTGACTTTTGGGAGGACAGATGGCTCAACAATCACCCTCTGATCAGTGATGCTAGTCTCTCCTGCATCAAGCCAATCACTGATCACCTATTTGGTTCTAAGGTATGTAATTTCTTTTCTAGAAACTGTAACGGAGCCAGATGGAAGCCCTTTCCCTCTATCAACATCAACATTGCCCAGTCCTCTACTTTTTCCATTATTGTTGGTCTATTGTGCACCACTATCATTCCTAGTAACCCAAATGCTTTAGACTCTCCATTCTAGCACATTTGTGAGGATGGGCTTTATACTGTTAAGTCTACCTACTATGCCCAAACTAGAGAAGTCAACTCCTGGCCTGAATTTAAGACTGTCTGGTTGAAAAGTCTAATCCCTAAAGTTACCCATTTTTTTGGCTTGCTTCTTTAAACAAAATCTTGACCATTGACAATCTAATCCATAGAGGCCTAATACTCCCTAATCATTGTGTCCTCTATAAAAATAGTTGGGAATCTATGATCCATATCTTTCTTGAGTGCCCATTCTCTAATGAAGTGTTGTCTTCCTTTCTCAAGTTGGCCAACATATCCTGGGTATACCCAAAAACTCTTGTTGATGCCTGCCATCAGTGGCCAAATCCATTTTTGAATCCAAAAATCCATGCTTTTTGGTCGTATTATTTTCCTCATTTTTTGTGGTAGGTATGGTTGGAGAGGAACAACAGAATTTTTGGCATTGCTGCAAAAGATGCCAGATCAGTGTTCTCCCGAGCTCTATCATTTGTCATTGAGAATGCTAATCTCATCCAAGCTGAAAATCCCAAGAACCAATGGGAATTATCCATTTTCAATACTCTTAAATTTCATATTGACACCCCCCCTTGGGGTCCTCCAAAAGCTGACAGGTCAATGGTGAAATGGATTCCCCCACCTTGTGGATGGGTCAAGCTCAACATTGATGGAGCCTCAAAGGGAAACCCTGGTAGGGCTGGAGGAGGTGGTCTTTTCAGAAATAGTCAAGGTAAAGTCCTGTGCGCGTTTGTTGAGTCCATGGGCAGTCAAACCAATAATTTTGTTGAAGCTCATGCATTATACCTTGGCCTCCTCATTTGCAAGCGACTTCGATTTGAAAGACTTATCATAGAGAGTGATTCTATGAATGTCATTCGATGCATCCAAAAATATCAGCTTCCTGCCTAGAGCATGTTCAACGTTGTCCAAGAAAGCTTGAAGATAATTGAAGGCATCAGACATGTTACAATTCAACATGTTTACCGAGAAGGAAACAAAGTTGTTGACCTCCTTGCCAATCAAGGAGTTGAACAGGATAACCTCCAAGTCTGGTATGACAATTTCCCTCAATGTATTGTGGCCCACACTGATGCAAATGGAAATCTTAATCTTTAACTGGTTGTTGGTGTTGATGTGGCTGATTTGGGGCCTAGTGGCTGGATATGGTTTGTCTGACATGGATGCCAACACATATCCTCTTTTCCCTTATGCACTTTTGTGCAATCCATCTTGGGGTAATTTTGAGGAGATGTGGAGAGTTCACAAGGCAACTGTCATCCATGAACCCAGGTGGCAAGGAATGTGGAAAGTTCACAAGGCAACTGTCACCCGTGAACCCAGGTGGCAAGGAATGGCAAATAAAACTACTAATTTCCAGCATAGTGGAAGTGGTTGCTCCAATAAGCTCACAGATTGAACCTCATCGAGCCAAATGTTGTAATCTTGGTTGGGCTTTCGATAGTTGTTTTTTGTTTCCTTTTGGGTACCGTTGTTGTAGTTTGGACCCTTATTCCTTTTTGTTTCTGTCTGCGCCTTCTTTCTGGTTTAAAGTTGGTTGTTTCATTCCCCTCTGGGGTTGTTTGTTTTCAGTTCAGTTAGTTCACTTCTGGCTAGTTGTCTTTGTTGCATTTGTGTAAAAGGTTTCGGGACCTTTCAAAACCCTTTTTATCAACCAATAAAAAATATATATATATATATATATATATATATAGAGTTTGGTTTTTCAACATGATTGGCTTCATTGTTAAACCAAATCTCTACATGTCTCTACATGGCAAAAGAAGAAAGAAAATAACTATTAAGAAATGATTTTGATTCTAGAGTTTTAAATACATATGTTTTGGAAGGATTGATATAGTGCCACAAACTTGCAATGTGACCACCTTACTCGTGGTTCCTTACACTTTTGCCCTAAATTATTTTTCATTATGACAAAATTTGATGCATGTATAATAAAATTATATATTGATTTGGCTAGTATGATAACAATCGATGTATAGGATTGAACAATCTTCCAACCATAATTTCTCCTATGGGCAAAGGATTAACACAAAGCTTTCTCAAAGAACCAAACACCGAACATTGCACTATCCCTAAACATGTATAATAAAATTATATTATATAAATAAATTTTAATTAATTATATAAAATTGAAATGATTCACTCCTATTAAATCATAATCACTTTATTGTTTTTCAATGAGTTATGACCACCTTGTCGATATCACTAGTTTCTTATAAGTATATTATGCTCTAAAATTTTATTACACGACATATAACATAAAATTTTGATGTATGCATAGTAAAATTATAATATAATAATAACTTTTAATTAATTATATGGAATCTAAATGATTTGCCTCTGTATTAAATCATGACCAAGAATAGTTTTATAAAAATTATGCATGCGTGATTAAACTCAAACCTAAATCTCCTCCTTAAAATTTCAACCATTAAATTAATATCAATTAAATATTAATTAAAGTATCATTATTATCTCATTAATAATTTTTTAAAATTATGAAAACATTTAAAAACAAAAACTTATTGTATATCCAAACACATTAACCCAAAAAAATAATTATTGGATTATATATTAATTGAAACATAATTATCATCTTTCATTTTATTTTTAATAAAAAAATTAAAATTATAATCACATTAAAAAAACCTAAAATTCATTAATTAAAAAAAATAAATTGCTAAAAATAATCTTGATTGTGGTCATATAAATGTATTTGAAAAATAATAAATAAAACCTTCAATTTGAGATCAAGGATTCTAATTTTGAACCCAATCTCAATGGTTTTAATTTTTAACCTCTTTAGAGTAAATATTTACCAAACTAAAAAAAACCATAAATTTTGTTGTTTCATTCAAATTACTTTGATTTTAAAGAAACTTTTTATTACTATGTTTCTAGGGAGCATATCCCAATTATATTATTAATTTCTTATCTTAAAAAACTCTTATTACTATGAAAGTATAACTCCACTCTTACTTAAAAAACACCCATTACAGTTATTTTTTTTATTTTTAGTTTTTAATTTTATTTTTTACCACGAACGGAAAAAATAAAAGTAGTTAAAGAATCGTAGGTCCAACCTCTAACGAATAATAATAAAAAGCAGACCTTGGATGTTGATATCTGCCAGCGGGGCACGTGATACAAAATCTGAGGCACATGGAGAGTTTCAGACTCGCTATCATAGGTACTACACCTACCATTTTTTATCTCTTTCATGCATGAAACACCGTCTTCATCGTACGGTCAAGCCCAGATATATTTCTCCATATATTGATTTAAAAATCCTCCAATTCCACAGTTTGGATACCTCAACATTATATAGATTATTTTAGATAGAACTGGAGAGGTTATTTTTGATTGATAAGATAGTTGGTTATAATTATATTATTTTTAATAATTTTAAGGCTTAAGGTTGTTCTTATTAAACCTATTCTTATTTTTAGTATCTGTATCATTCAAACTACATAGGCTGCTCCCACCAAACTTATTCTTATTTTTAGTAACTGTTAAGGCGTAAGGTTCAAACGAGTCAAACCACATGAACTGCTTCCACCTTTCACCAAACCTATTCATTGATGTCTTGTTGTTGACCCATTACTTTGGAGTCACTATCAAAAATTTAAATCAGACTACTACCTTTACAAAGAGAAGTTTAAAGGATTCAAACTTGATGGGCTGCTCCCACCAAACCTATTCAGGTGATGCCATATTGTTGGCCCATTACTTTATTCCGTACCAAGAATTTAGATCAGACTACTATCTTTACAAACATGTTGCCTCCAAAAATTTAAACCTAAGTATTTTCTTAATAAATGTTTGACACTAAAACAACTAACAATCTATTAAGTGCCGAAAGAACTCCTTGACCTCCAAAAATGAAGTCAGTTGAAATCCCTGTTGTACTTGGCTACTTTCGCTACTTTAAAAAATATTTATATATATAAATAAGGTTTGAAAGGTTTTCCTCGAGGCGGGAGCAGTCAGGGGAGTGTGTCCTTGGAAAACAGTAGAAAACGAAGTGAATAATAACGATAGTTTGTCTCTATCTTCGCGCTAAAAAGCTGAGAGCATTATTTTTGTATTGGGAGCAAAGGATAACAAACCTAGGTATAGGTAGTTAATCAAATTCCAAATGCATGAGCTGGGTACGCCGTGGTTTTGGGGTTTAATAAGGAAAGGAGAGTGTAGCTTTGACATTTGGTTTCATACTTGGCGGATATCGGCATCGGAGACGAAGGGAAGGAGGGAACGAGCTCTGAGCAAATCACATGTGATGCTCCGGCAGTGAGGGTGAGAGTGAGGAAATTCTGCAACTTTCTTCTGTCTTCTTCTTTCTCTGCTTTCATTTTCATGTTTTCAGCAGCGAATTACTGGGAAGCTTAAAATAGAAAATCAGGTAAGCTGCACCTATATTGTAGGTTCTGTGTAAATGCTTCTGTTGCAGCGAATCTTGGTTTAATAAGCTATGTTAGCGGTAATATTGCCGTGATTTAGAGGCTGAAAGACAATAATGATAATCAGTTGTTTTAGATCTTCGCTTAGGAGCTAATAATTCAGGGGTTTATAGTCTTTATCGGAGGCGTTGTTGCGTGCATTAATGGACCTTGAGTAGGCAGCTTGAGAGGTAAAATGTGAAGCTCAACGTCCATGGTAAAAAAAGTCATTTACGATCTTTGATGTTTGAAAGAGAATGATCTCATTTACCAGAGATCTGTGGATCATGGTTGGAAAGATAGTGAAAGTTGCAAACAGGGCTCTAAAGACGAAATATTAGTGGAAATGCGTGTTTAGATTTCTGTTTATCGTTTTGAACTCTTCATTTAGGTGATTGCATTTCTATCTTTGGTTTGTAGGGGTCCCCTCCATCCATCGTGGGACTCTGAATGTTTTACATGTTTTGGAGGTGTGTTTGGTTAGGATTCCAGGTACCTATCAGTATGCATGTGTTTACCTCCCTACTGATTCACGGATACACCTTATCATTGACATTGACGTTGAGACAGCCGCAGACTGCTGTGTCAGAGGTATAATAGTAAAGAAAAACACCGACATTCAGTCACTCGTAAGATTGACTGATTTTTGATCACCGCAAAGTAAGTTTAGAAAACCAAATCGAATCTTGGAAAAATATAGGTCTAACGTCTCGGAGGTAAGGCGTAATGACGATAGATCGGCAGCTGTAGTGGTCCTGGGGTATTTCTATTCTGCACTGTCTGTGGATATGCTGTATTTTTTCGTTTTTTTTTTGGTATGGGGTAAAAGCCCTTTATTATTACCTTTCCCTTAGGCTTTGGGTGTACTGAATGTCCATTGTGATCTACATGCAACATACACTGAACTACGTTTAACCTGGTGTTTGATATGCGAATCCTTGTGGATTGTTGGTTGACAGGATTCTATTGTAGAGTTTGTGGGGGAAATTCAAGCAGTCACTGGGGTTTGTTTGTGAAAAGAAAGAGAAAGCATGGCGCCTGCTGAAATGCATAATCCATTACTGGCTGAAACAAGTTGTGGTGCTTTACTACAGGAACTTCAGGTGAGCTTGACAGTCCCATCTTGTGAATGATGAGAATACCTTGTCTGTCTGTGGCTTTGGCTTGCATACACTTATATGATATCAAAGCCTTTTTCAAACGTACATTTGCATACAGTCAGAAAGTTTGCTTCTCTAGTTTCTTGAAGGAAAACTTATGTAACAACGTAGAAACATTTCGGTATTTTGTAATGCTGCTTTACAAGTTTCTTGTCAAAGATGCTTTTGCTTAAAATAGCGATTTTTAGTAGTTTTAGAATGCAAGACTGTGGCTTCTGGTGCATTACAGTTTTGTAGTTATTGTTGAAGGGGAGCTTTTTTAAATGTATGCTTAAGCATTTTGCAAAGTTTTTACTACCAAGATTAACATTGAATTTGTACAATAAAAAAACCGGGAATACAGCAAATATGGGACGAAGTTGGAGAAAGTGATGCTGAACGAGATAAGATGCTGCTTCAGTTGGAGCAGGAATGCTTAGATGTGTACAAGCGCAAGGTTGACCAAGCTAGTCGGTCAAGAGCTCGCTTGCTTCAGAATCTTGCAGATTGCAAAGCTGAACTCACTAATCTTCTCTCTGCACTTGGAGAGCACTCTTTTCCTGGCCTTGTAAGTCTTTTCTTTAGAAACAGACTTTTGGTGGACTTGGCTTCAAATATGATTGAGCACCTGGGCCCCCCATACTTCAGCTGCATATTGCCATTGTAATCTCAAATTATGTTGCACAAAATCCATAGAAATTTACCTTTTGTCAGATAGCTGGAAAACCAATTATAACAAATTTGTTATTTCATATTTGGATTGCAGTCATTATTTTATTTTTACTTTTGTCAAATATTTCGTCAATGTCTTTTCAGCCTGAAAAGTCTACTGGTACACTTAAGGAACAAATTGCTGCAATCACACCAGTTTTGGAAAAACTTTGGCAGCAAAAGAATGACAGGATCCAGCAGTTTCTAGATGTTCAAGGGCAAATCGAAAGGGTTTCGGGGGAAATTGCTGGAAAATTGCATCTGAATGAGCCTATAACAACTCCTAAAGTTGATGATCAGGATCTGTCCATGAAAAGGCTTGATGAATTTCACTTTCAGCTTCAAGAGCTTCAGAGAGAAAAGGTGATACACATTTTCCCATGTCTCTGCCTTGTGTAATAAAGACTTTCTCTTAGAATTAATAGTCTTTGTTTGTCATATGCCCCTTCTAATCCTTGGACTTGTCCTTGTAAGGTGGAGAACAGTTTTAACGCATTTTATGTAATTATTTTGAGTCAGTGAAGTTCAGATCCAGTATTTCAATATTAAAGGAGATGAATGGGAAATTTCGTATGCTCTGTTAGAAATGTCTTAGCTGCTGGCATGTCATTTTATATCAGATGATCACTATAATGCATTCTGATAACATTTTAACTGGAGATTTGATTGTTGTCAGAATGACCGCCTCCATAAAGTTCTTGATTATGTGAGCACCATACATGATCTTTGTGCCGTATTGGGTTTGGACTTCTTTAACATCATTACAGACGTTCATCCTACTTTAGGTGACTCTGTGAGTATTCAGTCAAAGAGCATCAGCAACAACACTCTGGCCAAGCTAGCCAGTACAGTGCAATCCTTAAAAGAGGAGAAGAAGCAGAGGCTACAAAAGGTAATAACTTTTACATTTGAACAATATATTATATATTTGATTTGTTTTGTATGTGTGACTGTTTTAATACTTAAATGTCATAGCTGTTAAATGTATTATTAAGGATATAGTGGCAAAATTTAACCTGACAATATTTTCTTGGATTATATTCTTTTTGTTTCATTGTTTGCATGTACAGTTAAAATTCTTTGCCAAAAAAATATGGATTGGTTTTTCTTTTGTGGTAAACAGTCCTATCTTGGATATATGAACTGTGGCAGTAGATTTTTCTGGAGTTTGGCCTATACAATGAGTCTGTTTGCATATCTGACATTTAAGTGTAGATTTTTTTAAACTTTAACAAGATATGGTCTACAAAAAATATATCTGCAAATGTTAAAGTGCTTGTTTTGTTGAAATGTGTAATCATTTATTTTGGATATGACCAACATTCTATTATTGCGTTGTATGTCTGTATGGCTTAGGGGCCCCTTTTACACCTTGTGAGGTGATTCTTGTTTTAACAAGTAGTCCAATAATATTCTAGTTTGAGGATTATTGAGATCCATGGTATTGCTTTGTGGGTTGTATTTATATCTGACTCATGTCATTTTTTTTATACATCAGTTGGAGATCTGTTCATCGTTAGAAAAATAATTTTGTATCCAAGGGCAACATGTCATGTTGGTGTTCTATTTCATTCTTTTATGTTCCCTTTATTTTCTTTTGCAAATTTGGATGATATGTTGATTTCTTTTTATTCCATCTTGGTTATTGTGAAATTCTTCATGGTATCAAAACATGTTTGAATCGTCATTACTTGATTCAAAAGTTTGGTTCACGACTCTTTTTTTGGCATTGCTTCAATCAGAGTTTGTATTAAAGGTTGCAAGTGCAACTGTGAAACTAGGGTTTTGAATTGAAATTTGAAGGGTTCATTGATTTCTTGTTGTGGTGCTTCCAAGGTTGCCATTAGAAAACTAGGGTGTTAGACTAGTAAGGGGTCTTTTGAAAAACCCATTTCTCAAAGAATTTGGTTTGTAAACTTTTGAGGTGCCATGTCCTTTCACCATTTGTTAGGGACCCATCCCAAAAGGTGGACATAGAAGGAAAGGTTTTGAGTAAGGGGTAGTCCATTCATTTGCTTGGTAGGTTTTCCTAAGTTCTAGATTAGTATTTTTTGCCTGTGTGTACAGCTATTCAAAGCTTTTGGATTTTTTTCTTTTTATATCATTTTGGGCATTTGAGACTTGGTCTTCGACACCCAAGTGTGTGGAATTAAGTGTGAACAACAAAAGCCCTCCATTTATGCTTTGATACATTTTTTGGTTGAAACTCCTACATTTTAGATCCCGCTAGTATTTGGGCAAAGGGTTAATAACTTAATAGACTTGATTTCAGATTCTTCCAAGTCTTGGAAATCACACCCAAGAATCCCAAACATAGAAGAAACAAGGAAATATCAAATTCCACAAAACAATCATATAGGATAAACCGTTAGAGAAATATAAAAACCTTTGATTTTTTGGAATCTACACAAAAAGTAAGAGGACATCCTCTGTTTTTTATTTATTTTTTTAAAATTTATTTTTGATTTTGCTATTTTGGTCATCAAATTTGTGAGTCAAGTTTTGTGCAAAAAGGTGTTTTCAATTTGTTAGGATAGAATGCTAGAATATTCTTGCCTGAACGGAATGTTCCACTGAATAAACTACATCCTAGAGTGTGTCACATTCTCTAGCCATTGTAACCCCAATATGTGGCAGTGTAATATTATAATCGATATGACAAGCCATATAATTGATATGACACCTTGTCAGCTGAGGATCCAAATTTTTATTGGTGTTTGTGCCTAGCCAGGCAATTTCTGAACAACGAATCATGACATGCCATTGGTACAAGCAAGTTGGAAAACCCTATTCGGAGATGGTTTGAAGGGCAAACATTCAACTACAATAATTCTTACATATTGGCCTTTTTTAGATGACACATCCTTTCCAGCTTTATAAGTTTATGCAATCCATAGAGCCTTGTTTTAGCACTATCAAGCTCAAATTTTGTATGAACCATGATGTCTCCAATTTTAGTATCAAGAATCTTCCTGGGCTTATTCAAAAGTAGTTCCAACTTCTCCTCTATAATCACATTGAAGAAACCAAAAAATGGTGGACACAAGTTCTTGAAAAATTGCTCAAATTAGCCCATTTTTGGAATTTGCAGAAAAGAAGGGCATAAATTTGTCAACTGCTATACATAGATTCAAGAGATTGCTAAACTTTTTGGGTATTATAAGCAACTTCTTGAATATCCACAAGAAAATGATTCCAGCTCATCTAATAGTGGATTTGGGACTATCCACTTGGCTTTATGCACATCTTCATCCCAAGAATGGAGTGCTGATTTTGGAGCTACAAGGCATATGGCTAAGCATCATCACCTTCTTTCCAGCTATACTGAGTTACGTAGTGGGGACCGAGTTATTGATGATTAAACCTTGTGAGTTTCAGGTTGTGGTGAGTCACTATTGACATTGCTAAATTTGTTGATATTTTTATGTTTTTGGAGTTGGACACAATCTTATTTTCATTTATTGCATCATTTACATTGATAAGGAGGTGGAATCTTGGCAAGATTGATGGATTGTCAAGGTCATTGATGATGACTTGAAGATAGTTGCTTTAGGATATTGTGATGAGACATATAGTATGTATAGGCTCTAGGTGAGAATTCATCTTTGGATTGAAAGATCTTTGTTACAATGGTTGCTAAAGCTGATGATGCAAGTGAGTTGTGGCATCAATGGATGGGGTAGACAAATTTTAGATCCTTGAAGCACATGAGTCATCTTTGTATGGTTGACGATCTTCAATTCATTGTTCTGTGTAGTGGAGTGTATGAGGGATGTCTCTTGGGGAAATACATCATGAAGTCTTTTCCTAAGGATAAATTGTGGTATGCTTCTCGGCCCGTAGAGTTAGTTTATTATGACCTTTGTGGTGCTATGGAATTTTGCTCTATTATTGACAACAAAAATTCCTACTTTTATTGATGATTCTTTTCCTGATTTTTCTGTTTTTACATCATCAAATCCAAGACAAGGCTTGTCCAAAGTTAGAGGCTTTGAAGGCATTGGCAAAAAATGAGAGTAGGAAGAAGATCCGTGTTCTAAGGATAGATTGTGGTAGGGTGTACAACAACAATGAGTTTGAGGATTATCTCATGTCTCATGGTATTAGTTGGCATAAGATCATTCACTGCACTTAGCCACTTAATGTGGCAGTTGAGTGGAAAATTAGGGCCATCACTTCTCCACATAATGCGGTAGTTGAGCAAAAAAATAAGGCTGCTATGGAAATGGCTCATTATATGATTCATGTTGAGCACATGGGGTATATTATGCAACTTGTACTATCAATAGGGCCCTCGTTTGTGTCATCAAGGGTGTGATCTCTTATGAAAAATAGATTGGAGTGTCCTTTTGTTTCACACTTGAATACATAGGAGGATCAATTAGTAATAGCAAAAAATTTACAACTTAACACAAATTGGATACTTTAGAGTAGGTTTGCATATTTTGTAGACAAACAAATTGGACTTATGAAGCGAATGACCTTATCCCAAACTGGTCATCAACCTGTAGCTTGTCCCTTTTTCCAGCTTCTCGAATGAGACCGCCAAACCCATTTTGTCCAACTTCCCTTTCTCCAAACTCGATGTGCCCAAGGGCCTTCACCATTCTTGAAATGCTGCACATATCCATGGCCAATGGTATTAGATAAGATAATATAAATATGGGAAGTGATTTCTAGGATGGATTGGAATAGTTGCTCTGATCATATGCTGCCCAACCTTGGTCTCATACATCCTCATTGAGAAACATGAACATAACAATGGAAGTATTGATCCTTGGCAAGTAATACACCCCTTTTTACCAAATGCATAGTCCATCTTGCTAAATTTAGAGGGACTCCCTCTTCTAGATTTAGCTAGGACACTCCATAACAAACAAAAAGTGGCTCGTCCTTTCAACAGCAATTTCTAATAATAAACACATAATCATAATATAAAATACCACAAAAGTTACAAACAACACGATAAATCTCCATAATGCACTTCGATTTCCAATTTTGATAGTAATTATTCCACATCACTTGACATGTATGTTGTTACTTTAAAAAACAACAACACATGTAGGATACTAAAACATGCATCCATTTCCAATTTTTATAGTAATTATTCCACATCATAAGACATGTATACCTTACATTTACTTTAAAAAACAATAAGGACACTTGTAGGATACTAAAACATAAGGTATTTCTTTTCTCCGTGCACCGTTAAACCACTTAACTTGCAGCTCATATGGAGAAAACAATATAGAATTCAAAACTCCCCATTTAATTTGCTCTTTTCTTCCCCAACATTCAACTTTGCAAAAAAAGCAAATGGGTCTAAGAGCCTACCTTCAATGGCCCTTGTAATGGTAGACTTATAGAAGCTTCCCTCCAATCTCTCGACTGCCCTTTCCCTCCTACATTTCTTTCTCTCCTTTCCCCAAAATGGTAAAGAACGCCTCTCCCTTTACCCTTTATTTAATGGGTTATATGGGATCAAAACGGGTCCCACCCATATTACATCATGACCACATAGTGGTATTACAACAACTTGGCAATTGTGATGTATTGCTTAGTGAGATTTGAACTTTGGTCTCCTTGAAAGTCGAGGAATGTAAGTGTTTGAGCTAATGCCATTTGATTATACATCCTTGAATTTATTTCTTGAAAACTAAGGAATTTAAAATAGTTATTGAAAAATAAAGCAGTATGCCCCTTACGATGCTAGAGAATATATGAGTGGTGCTTTCCCTGACTCTGGCTAGGAGTTTGATATTACTTGCAAAAATACAATTTATTATGCATCCAAAAATAACCACGTAGTGGAAAGGAAGACTATATTGCCAGATGTATGCAACAATTGCATACTTATTGAGTGTATTGGAGATTCCAATGTATTCAAGTTGTATGATCCCTAGTCTTGAGTCACCATAGGTGATCATTTGAAAGTATGTCTTGTTCAAAGGGAACCTTTCCCCCACAGTTCATCTTTTCTTCTTGGTATTGTTCATTCTGAATCTTGTTATTGTTCATTCTGAATCTTGTTATTGTTGACAATATAGATGCTTAAAGTGATGAGAGAGTATTCTGTAGAGGTCTCTTGTTGATTCAAGTACTTGCAACTCTTTGAATAGTTTATAATTTGCTATTAGTTTTGAAAGGGAAGCACACCAAATGGATGTAAAAGTGTTTTTCCAATGGTAACTCATATGAAGTTTATATACAACACCCCAATTTGGTTAATATTGTTTCTTCTACCATTCTCTGTAATCTAAACATGTCCTTTTATGGGTGTAATTAAGGTCTCAAGCTTGGTATGATTACTACTTTGTAGAAGTGGTTTTACTTATCTCAGTTAGACCTCAACTTGTACATCAAGCATGTCAATGACAAAATATTGATTGTTGTTTTGTACGTTTGCAACTTGATCATTACTAGGATTAAGGTTGGCAGGTTCACACTATGAAGAAGAGTCTCATGCACACCTTTGATATGACAGACTTGTTATGTTGCTTTCGTGGTGTGTAGGTAGGACACATAGAGGAAATCATTTTTCTTTAGCATCCCAAGTATGTTTTGGCCCTAGTGAATATGTTCTTTAGCTGCCTTGTTTGTGTCTAGAGTTAATTTGACTGCCTATTGTACTTCTGCAAATGTTTGTGTCACATTGGATAGATGGTGCTTAGCGTCATTTGTGTGACTTATACATGGATTTTGCCTATGTTGTCAGTCTGGTGTCCAGATAGATGTGAAACTCTCAAGAGTCATTGGAAGGTTGCTGTGCTACTGCGGGTACTTATCACCTATACTCATGCTGGTGATGTCAGTTTGCTTGCTTAGGACATCAGGCTTACATTGATCGACAAGGCCTAATTTACGATGAATTCTGTCACAGCCTTAGGACCTAAATTTGATCCTGACATAAGGTTCGCTTTAGAATAAGGGTCAGCAGCTGTTGCTTTCTTAAATAAGAAGCAGTCCATCATAGTAGGGTAAAAAGGTGGTTTGGATTTGGGCAGTTTTTTATATGTTCAGTTTGAGTATTATACGTGGTTGAGATGCTACTAGTAGTGTGTAATCCAAATTGAAAGCAATCCTATATACCATGGTTGATCAAAATTATTCAGGTCCATCTGTATTATATTTGACGGTTTCTCTAATGTTATGCGGTTCAACTAGATTACTGTTGGGTTTGAAGATCAGGTTGTGGACATCTCACTAGAGCTTTTGTAGAAGCCTTGTTTTTAAAGTCTCTTGAAGTTGAAGTAAAATTGTCATTAAAGAGAGATGTTAAATTAACAGCATTTTCCCTTATTGATTACCTGTAGTTAACATCAAGAGGGGATGCTAGTATTATAATACTGCTTTGGTGATGCCTTTCACGGTTAATTTGTGTTTTTGAAGTGTTCACTCACTGTTATGCTGAATTTTTGAATTTATCTAAAGTTGACATCCTAATCTTATGAGCATTTATCCTAGTTGTGATGTGTGTATATAGATGCTCTCTTACCATTATCGCACTAATATTTGACCACCATTTTTCTACGTCATTGTTCTTTATTCAGCTTATTAAATATTTGGGCATGTCCAATACCCAATTTAATGAGTACTTTGAAATCACAAATCTATATTGAAGTGATCACAGATCTTTTAAAAAACTACTATGAAAATATTTTTATTTATTATTTATTTTGGTACATTTAAATAATCTGTTTGTGCTTATGCCATTTGTTTGTTTTTGTGTAGAGCTAATTTATGAGGTTTGGGTTTGGGTTTGAGTTTGAGAAGGATAAAAAAAATCATGAAAATATCAGCTATAAAATTTGTCATGAATTTTGAAAAAAGAAATAAATATTTTTGTTAATGTAAATGTCTAAAATAATATGTACATAGAAGTTCACATTTTAAAATGAGATTGTCTTTCAAATGCCTCTATGAGTGAGTTGCCTTAAGATTGTTTTGTCGTATTGAGATCATTTTGACCTTTTCTTTGGTTGTTTTGTTTCAACCTTTAATTTTATGTAGATGTAGAATTGAGTCAAGTAGACGTGGGAATGAAAGACAAAAATGGGACAAGTTTTAGGATATAAACCATTGATTCTTGTTTGTTCAACCATCTTCATCGAATTTGTTTGTGTAAGGTAGAGCATCGCCAAAATTTTGACATTTCTTTAATAAAATATGTTGAATCTAGTAACATTGGTATGGAATAGAGTTCAAAGACTTGTGGGTAACCTTCAAGTACCCTCTTTCCTATGCTAGGTGAGCAACTCATCTATTGCTAGCTAAGCTGAGTCATCGACGAGTACTTGTGAGTGTTCAATGAGTTTTGTTGGCAAATACTAGTGAGTTGTTGGGTTATACTCTCCAATTACAAGAAAGATGCCACTGAATTTTAAGATCCAAAAACACACAAAACAATATATCATTTTCCTCTCTTTCTTGTACTGAGAGGCTGTTGAAACGTGGTTTGGGCAGATTTGATCATGTCTGACCTGAATTTTATTGGATTTTTTGTGTTAGACATGGATTTTCTTATAAGGGGTTCGATATTCAGAGGAAGATTTAAAGTTTTTTTTCCTTGTTTAAATTATATATTTTTTTAATTGGTTATATGGGATTGACATGGGTCCCACCTGTATTACATCATCACTGCATAGTGGTATTGCAACAACTTGGCTATTATGCATGTATCGCTTGGCAAGATTTGAATTTGGGTCTCCTACTTGAAAGTCAAGGAATTTAAGTGGTTGAGCTAATGCCATTTTGATTTGCTTTTTAAATTATTATTTTCCAACAAATGCAAAGGTTTTTTTCGTGTTCTTCCCTTTTAAGCCCTCTAAAACCATTTTTATGCTTTTCAGGAGTATGTTACATGTTATTCATATTATGAGTTTTTATATTTATGTTTTTGCAATTTATTTGCCAAGCTTTTCCCGAGTCCAAGTCTGGGTCAAATGTTTGTATTGCCAAGCTCTTGCTGAAGCTGAATTTTTCAACTGTGGTGTGGAGTAATTCCTCTTTATCCTGCATGAACTACACAACAATCTAAGAGAAGTTTGCAGTTTTCCACAATTTCCAAACTTTACCACACTCTACCAGTCAATCTTCATTTTATGAAGATCTATGTCCCAAATTAGGTTGAGCTATCACCAGAGTAGGAACAAAAATTCTCACAAAATCCTTGCTTATAAATGGATAAAGAGTTATTTTGCTTCTCTTTATCCATGCCTAATTCAAAAATCACAACTACAGTGTCTATATTGACTTCTCTATGATGTCATGACATTTTCTAAATCTTGTGCCCTACTGACAGAAATTGATGTTCCTAACTTTTTCTCTATTTATGTAGTCTCTCACTTATCTTGACTGTTTGGCTGAACGTACAATTTCCTTAAATAACGTTTCAATTTGTGAAGTCTTTCAAAATCATATGGTTTACAAAAACCTTCCTTACAATTTGTGATTGGTTTCTTGAAGAAATATAAATAATCCTTGCCAAAATTCTGTAACCTGGTTCAAACCTCATTCAACACTCAACTGCTATAAATTGAAAAGTAATACCTCAAATTAGACAATGATACCACCTAATGAAAAAGACCAAACTGACTATTGTTCCCATTCACAAGGATTTAATGCCCTCCAATTTCCAGCTTGTGATTATGTGTTTGAATTGAACTACCTTTTACACCTGTACTCACAAAAACATCAATCTTGTCATGATAGTACTAGGAATTGCCCTTATTGGGAATTTGAGCAGAGCATAAGACAAAGAAGAAAATGTGATAATTAACTTGTTGGCATAAAGATTTGCCGTAGGTGAAGCATTCAAGATTATATGGGTGTTGCCTTTGCCATTGTGCCAACCCATTGTAGAGTGACATTGGGACTGCTACTTCCCCCACAAACCTGAACATGAAAACTGCAACTGCCATTTTTGTTGGACTTGCTCCTGTATTCGCATCAAAATCACTACTGTAGGCCACCTCAGTCCTTAAGCACTCTCAATATCCCATCTTATCCCATCATCCTGCCTGGTTGAGTCGTAAACACTATATGAGAAGATCCAAGAATAAGTGAAAGTGGGTACATTGCAATGACCTTCAGTTTAGGCTTTTGGTTTAGGACCCATATCCACAAGGTTACGAGTTTGATTCCTTGTATTCTATGCATGACTATTGCCATGGCCTCCAGTTTGGATTTTTGGTTTAGGACCCATATCCACAAGGTTATGAGTTCAATTCCTTGTATTCTAAGGCTGACTATATCATAGCAAATTTACTAAGAAGCTGTTGTGAATACTTGGGAAAGTGGGTACCTTGTCATGGCCCTGGGTTTGGGATTTTGGTTACAGACCCATATCCACAAGTATAAGGTTATAACTTTGGTTCCCTTTGTTCTTGATATGGCCACCTGGTAGCAAGTCTATTGACAAGCTGTTGTCAAATGGTTGGAAGGTGGGTACTCTGCCATGGCCCTAGGTTTGGGCTTTTGGTTAAGGATTCATATTTGCAACTACAATGTTATGAGTTCAGTTCCCTCTATTTTCAGCATGATACAGTGTACCAGGTCTATTAACAAGCATATGTGAATAATTTGGAACCTGGGTACCTTTACAAGGCCTCTTGTTTGGGCTTTTGATTAAGTACCCATATCCACAAGTACAAGATTATGTTTGATTTTGCTGATGATAAGTGACTCGTGCAAGTGGCTCTCTGATTTGACTTAGAGAAGCCTTTAATAGTCATTTTTGCTAAACTTTTCATATCTAATCTCATGTTTTGTACAATTTTCTATATGCTATATAACTGCTTGAATCTACATTTTCATCAATATTCGTCAAGGTATATACCACACGATAGCATTTATGACACACATGGTGGTATATGTTAAATAAATTCATGGGGTGCTGTGCAATATCAATTATAATCTGTCTCATATCCTTTCCCCTCCAGTTTTGCGAAGTGTTGGTTATTATTATGGTTTCTTCTTTTATCATCATTATTTGATAGTCTTCCTCAAAGGTCAACTTGATTCCCTTCAAGGCAACAACCTATGCCTTTATGATATTGCTTCTCTTTGGCTAGCAATATGTAAACGACCAATGAAATTGGTAGCCTTGACATGACATGATTCCCTCAAAGCTATATAGGGGTTTATCGTAGCCTAGTCATTTAAAGGGGAATCCATTTTGATTTGATCGAATATTGATTGTTGGGAGAAAGATATTTGAGTCCACACTTTCACAATATCCTTCTTTGCCAGATAAATTGTTGTCTTTCTTTGATTCTTTGAATAAGAGAACAAGTTCTTGGTTTTAATCATCACCATGAGTTGTACTATTCTAGAGTAGTCATGCATAGATCAAAGAAAGAAATAAAGTAGAACAAAATATTAACTGCAATGTAATTCTACTTAACAATCATGGAAGAAACTTATAGTCATGGATAACAACATTAGTATATCTCATTAATTTTTTCAACAATACATCAATTTTGAACCTAGTTGACTCGTACAACACATGAACACACTCCGATATGTCTAATCATAACCTTGTAAAAACAATAGGGTCAATAGGCTATTGGTAGGCGGTTGATAACTACTCAACTACCTAAACATACAACAAAACTCCGTTTTCAATGACTCGATTGTTGACTTATCATTGTGTTGGCTCTTGAGGTGGCATATGATCGCTTTGTTTGCCTACATATACCTTATTTTGTAAATCTGTTGGCATCCTTGTCAACACAAGTGTTCTCAAGGGTAGTCAAAACATCTAGAGCAAAAGTTTCAAGTAATATAGCTTCTAGTTGCTAAATCCATTAGTAAGCCTTAGTATAGTGCCGTTGTATAGCTTTGCCCTTGAAAATGTTTTGTGCATGCTGTAAGTTTGCCTTATGCAAAAGTTCCAAGTTGGTATACTGTAAGAGTTAATTGAAAAAGTAGCCAATCATTTTTTCATTACCTTTTAATAGATCTTCTTCACTCAGTAAGAAGTATTGGTCTACCCCAATCTATCCCTTGAAAATTTTGTGTCCACAACACGATAACATGCAAGGTCATGGGGAATAATTTGGTATCACATTGTAGAAGCTTGTGAACATGCTTTTCTAAAGAAGGAGCACAATCACACAAGACTCATCGTAAAATATATCATTGAATTCCTAAAGAAGGAGCACAATCACACAAGTCTCTTTGATGTTGGTTGGATGTCACTCAAAATTAGCAAAAGACTAGGCCTACATCTTGTGTCCACAACACAATAACACACAAGGTCGTGGGGAATAATTTGGTATCACATTGTAGAAACTTGTGATTATCCTCTTCTAAAGGAGGAGCACAATCGTAAAGACTTTGACCATCACCCCTTGCATGTATGGAACAAGTCATATAGGCATGTTCGAATTGCTTGACTCTTTGCAAAGTCATGACATAATGACGTCAAGGATGCATCGATATTCTTTGTTTTGTATCAGCTAAGGCTTCAACCTTATGTTTCCATGCAAAGATATCTTCCTCAGAAGATTTGAACTATATGTTTTTGTGCAATGATAACTTCCTCAACTTTGTTTTTTGTAGTGGAACTAGTGTCACAATATTGCTCAATGAAGTCTCAATGTTTCTTCTATTTGAATTCTTCCTTGCGCATTGACAACCACATGTTTTGAGCACCCAAAATATCATACAAAACCAATAGGTGTTAAGGATATTTGTAGGTACCTTATGCTCACCATGAACCTCCTCTATGAAGTCTTTAGGTTGTAGTGTTGTAGCATATCAATAAGAAAGCATTGGAAAGATTGTTGATTGAATTTGAGACTTGTATCAAGTGGTGCATTTTTGCATCTCACAATGCATGCTTCAGTTCATGGCTATTGTCATGGACGTCCTACCATGAACGATATTTATCACTTAAAGACATCTTCTAAATGATATCCTTTGGCCCTACCTTTGGTTTGACTCCATTTTCACGTTGCTTTGCTTTTCCTTCTAACTGGAAGGTGATGACGACTAGTAATTCGCTCCATTGTGTCTACATTTCTGTTGGTACTATGCTGTGGATGTATTTTGTCTACCCATGGCTGGATATATGCCTGCTATGTAACTGTTCCGTCAACAAAGCATGAATTCTGCCGTGCTTCTTTTGTGCAACAGATGATTGTTGCATTGTCTAGCAAGATGGTTGTGGTGGCAAATCTTGAGTTTAATTATTGAATGACATTCAATAGTTGCTTGACCTCCATGGAAGTGAGCAAATTGTTTGGATGCAAAATTTGGCTGTTCAAAGTAATTATACTTACGACACCTATAGTGTTACTTGACAAACTTAGACTCTTGGGTTTCTCGAGTCTTAGATTAAAGTCACTCCAACAGATTTGGATGATGTCTTTGCTCCTTGCGTTTGTTCTCTTTCCCTTTGCAGGTAGTATTGGATGCAATTGACAATTTTGCATACACATGGCAATTGGCAGATCACCAAGCAAACTCTTGAATGTGTTGATCAATGTTCGAACTATACCAACAAAGATTTTGATTTTGTGTTTTTTTAATATAATTTATTCTCTCTTTACACAAGATGAATTAACAAGGATGACATGGACAGCACCTAACAAACATTGGGCAGCAAGGCCAATGTTCTGTTGACAAGGCACGACATGCAGTTGACAAGTGACGACCTTCAAAGAATGATGGTGAACGATCTTTTAATAGAGAATTGCCTTCATGTGCCCTTGAGGATGACATATGTGATAACACCCTCAATTGTAGGGATGGTTTCTTGGAATGTAAGGACGATTACTTTCTAATGAGTACTTGTTTCTTGTATGATTGCCTGCACATGCCGTTGAATAACACTCTAATTTCAAGCACAATGTTGACAACACCCTTGAATGTAGGATGGTTTCTTGGAATGTAAGGACGATTACTTTGTACTGACTCATTACAAAGTACTTGTTTTGTTTTGACTATCTTCGCATATGCAGTATCCTGTTCTCATGGACTTTTTTGGAATGTAAGGACGATTACTTTGTATGAGTACTTGTTTTGCCTAGCTTTGCATTTGCAATATCCTGTTCTCATGGACTTTTTTGGAATGTAAGGACGATTACTTTGTGATGAGTACTTGTTTTGTCTAGCTTTGTAAATGCTATATCCTGTTCTCATGGACTTTTAAACTTCAGCCAGGCTTGTTTTTGTAGCCAAAACCATTTACTTTTGACTAATATAGCTTTTGCGATGTTTAATACAATATTTTTTTATATATGTTGGAATTTGTTGACTTTTTAGGGTTTGATAGAATGAATGACTTCTTGTCATGT
Organism: Wollemia nobilis; assembly: GCA_028583015.1. Lineage (NCBI taxonomy): Eukaryota > Viridiplantae > Streptophyta > Pinopsida > Araucariales > Araucariaceae > Wollemia > Wollemia nobilis. The sequence continues at coordinate 439,341 of JAQPPZ010016709.1, forward strand.
TTTCGGATATTTAGAGTACCAACTATTTGCTGCAGGAAGCCTTTTTTTGTTGTTCTCTTGGTGCTATAAATATTTTGGATAAAGAATCTATAAATAATGCTGTAGAAAGTCATTTATTGCAGCATTATTGGTGGATAGCAATCCTGATGTATTTCTGCAACAGTGGAAAATATGATAATATCCAACCTCTACAGCTGATCATGTATGACAACAAGGGGATTGAAGAAACAGTAGCATCAATTAGGAAAAGACCTGATGGACCATCTACATCACCTCTTCATGATGAGTGAATGAATCCAATGGTTATTGGTGATAGTAACCTTCTTCCAGGATTTTGATGCTACAATTTTTTTCAATTGGTTATATGGGATTGAAAGGGCCCCACCTGTTTACATCATCACCACATGTTGGTATTACAACAAAGCTTGGATATTATCCGTGTATCACTTGGCAAGATTTGAACCTTGGTCTCTTTTTTAAATGTTGAGGAATTTAACTGGTTGAGCTAATGCCACTTGATTGAACTATAATTAATATTCATTGTTTTTTTTTTCATAAGAAAAAAATAGGGTTTAGAAAGGGTTGACCTTTCCCTTTTGGTGCTGCTTTGATTTGAACCTTGGTGTGAGCTATTCACCTAAATGTCTCAATCGTTGAACCATGGTCCCGTTGGCTACTATTAATATTCATTGTTAATATCCAACATTGTTTTTAAATAAAAGATTCATTGTAAGAAGTCGTTCCAGTTCTTCTACAACTGGTAGCTTATTATAGCGAAGAGAATCTATATGAAATGTTGTTAGAGAACCTTTTAAGAATCTTGTTTCTATATAAATTTTTCTCCATTAAACGAGAGAGGCAACTTCTGTCACAAGAAAATAAGAATGATCTCCTTTCTTGTAATCTATGTTTTGGCAATGAATCTTGTTAGAGATCCTTTTAAGAATCTTGTTTCTATATATATTCCTTCCCATTAAGCGAGAGAGGCAATTTCTGTCACAAGGAAATATGAATGATCTCTTTTTGTGTAATCTATGTTTTGGCAATGAAATACTATTTTGCTTTCAATATTTTTTTTTTCAATTAGTTTACACAGGTTTTTATGAGGGGTCCTGGTTCCTTCATAAAATATTTGAGTTTACTCGGGTTTTTATGAGGGTCTAAGTCCCCTTTTACCAAGGTTTGAACTTGGGTCTCCTGGATGAAAACCCAAGAACTTACCACTACGGTATTCCACACGTGTCTCTTTTGCTTTCAATATTAAGTAGGTAGGTGAAAACATTTGAAGGTGAAATCCACACATTGTACTTCCCAAGTAAGGGCCTACTTAAGAAGGAGAATAATCCAGTTGCAATAGAGGTAGCGAATGAGATAAATAATTTTTTGTTCTACTTAGCATATCAAATTCTGTTTTATTTAGGGCTTTTTAGATCCAATTCCTTCTCTATTTTCTTTCCTGCATTTCCTCAGATATTTACATTAGCCTTCCATACCCTTTGAAGTACTATGACTACGGAGGCCAAACCTGGCTTAGATTTTCCCATTTGGTGGAAGTAAAACTTTCTGATTTCCAAACCTTCTTCATGTCGAGGGATCATATTCTGATCCTCAGGATGTTAATTGCTCGAGAATGGGGTGTTAGTCAATTTCTCGGTTTGTGTGACATCTAGGTGCATGGCTAATCCATTCTTAGATCTCCACAGTATAATCTTCTTGTTGCACAAATTGTTTTGGCACCTCAAAGCTCAACACTCCTGGATTGACTTTGTATAAAAATAACATCATTTTTTGGTACTGCACCAAGGAGGTGAAAATACAACAGCAGTTTCCCTTTGCTGCATTAGAATCCAGCATTTCAGAGGCCATATAGCAGCGAGATTGACATCCAAATTGCAATTACTTTTGCATAATGCCTTTTTTTTTTTTTTTTTCTGAAGTGATAAATTTATATAATATAGGATAGTTGGCACAGAAAGATCTCTTCCAAAATATCCTCTTGGTGTAGGTTAGGTTGTGGATATATCGAGTATAGTGAAGCATGTGGAGCAGGTTGAGGCAAATTTTTTGATATACCTACACCTATCCTTGAGGGGGACAATATGGCAGAGCCACTTTAGAAAGCAACATATGATCCCAATGGAGAACGCAAGAGGAGACAAGGTGCTAGGAATTTGTGACAAGGATCACTACAACAATAGCACCTGCAACCTCCAAATCCAGTGCCTGCTACGGATTAGTCCAACATCCACAATGTTCTTCATAACAGTGTGGCTCGGTGACCTTACCATAGGGACATTTTTTAAGCATTGTCAGAAGGTCTGCCATAAATAGGACATTCCATATGACAACGCCCATTGGCAGTGGAAAACTGTATCCCTTGCTTTGGAGCAGCAGTCGGAGGCATCACAGAAGAGCACCATTCCCACTTGCTATGTGATATTTACTCTTTGACATGGATAGGTAACTCAGGTTATTCTCATTGTTTTGTTTACAAGTTCTTCAAATTCTATCTACTTTAGGGATATATCCATCCCACAAATTCTCATCTTATTTGTTCTTCCACCCTCATCTCTAGTATTTGTAGGCACCTCATTTTGCATCTTTATTTGACTAATCTGCAACATTCTAAGAATGACATTTCATGACCTGCCGTGTCTATGATGTCTTTTTAACTATATAGCCTGTGCCACATGGCAATGTCAAAGGAAGGACATTGCATTTTAGTCTAGGAAAATCCAACATTGTAGAATGTGTAAACACTCACTATATATTCCCTATAAAAACAAGTGGCTCATGAAATACCAATAAACAAGATGACAGAGATTAAGATGGCACATATGACGGGATGATGGACTGTGCAATAACAATCGATTTCACAACAACAACTCAATAGCCGGCCACATGAATATGAAAGTATCTTTGATTTATATGAAACCAAGCATGATTCAATAGCCGGCCACATGAAGATGAAAGTAACTTTGATTTATATGAAACCAAGCATGATTCAATAGCCGGCCACATGGAGATGAAACTAACTTTGATTTATATGAAACCAAGCATGATTTAGACAAAACACGCTCTTTTCCTTGTTAGAGAACAAGTGATCATTTCAAGACTTATTTTGCCAAGAGGGGGACACATGCCATAGAATTTGGGTGACAAGTGATCAAGTATCTTTTGCTGGGTTGACAGTTGGGAAGGTTTTTTTCAGTCTGAACATGAAAAGGTGTTTGAACACCTTCTCGTCTTGCAATGTGAGGAGCGAGCTTGTAATTTGATGGACAAATGGCCATCATTAAGCCTTTTATCTGTCAAATTTCACATGATTTTTTAACTGACTGTTGTATAAGTCCGCCATAATTTGCAGTTTCTCTTCATATCTATATGCAGCTTTTTCATGTGGTCATAATTTTTATAAAGATCGCTCATTGTTTATAGTGAACTTGCTTCAATTGTTTCTATATAAAATTATTAAATATAGTGAACATATGAATAAAATCATTGTGAGATTGAAGCATGTTTATAAGACATAATTAATTTAACACTTTTGGGCTAGATGAAAAGCCAAATAATCTCAAAGTCATTGCTGATTGATTTTGCTATAAAAATTGAGGTCAAATTTACATATTTGTCTTATAATTATTTTAGTGGGTATTTTATTTCATTATTACTTTTTCTTTACCATGTAATAAACTTGTTCTAGTTCATGAGTTTCGTTCATAATTATCAAGTCTGATAAGCTTTGAAAGTTAGTCTCATCATTGGTTGTACAAATGAAGAGGAATGAATTTCTTATAAATTTCACTAACTTAGTATTAGGTGTTTGAAATGCCTTATGCAAACACAATGCTATAACTTTTTTTTAGATGTGCAATATTAAAAAGCATATATGTCAATTGGAAGGCAGTTTTAATTTTGAAATGTCATATAAATTTTGTATGAGGACCAAAATTTAGTCCTCCTAAGGAGGCACTGTAAAAGTTACACCTCATATACTTCTGCCTGAAGACTTGTGATAAGCTTAGGCGTTCATCACAGTTTTAGTATGCGCACTTTATTGATGGTCCGATGTAAATTCTTGATCATACTGGTCGCTTTTTGGAAAGTTCTCTCTAATCTGTGAGCAGGTTCCCTCCATGGGGGCACTATCTTCTTTCACAAACAATTTGTGTACTGTTGCTCATCAACTTGTGTTATTGAGCTCAATGGCATGTTGACAAAGAAGCCAAAATGTAGTAATGCAGAATATTCAAGTCATGCAGAAACCAGAAACAGCAGTAAAATAAAAATAGAGTACAAACTGCAGTATAATTTTACTCTATGAAATCAAATGCAATCATGGAAATGACTCACAATCATGAATAAGAATAACAGTATGTCGTATTAATATTTATTTTGACAATACATCAGCAATCAATCGTGTTGACATGTACATAATGAGAAACCTAATAACACTCCAACATGTCTAACCTCGTAACACCATTTCAATTGGAATGAAGAGAATGCATAAGGTTGACAGGATAACAGTAGGCGGTTGTGCAACTACTAGGCACCTACACGCATAAAATAACAAAAAATATTGCATTGTATTTGGCATGCTATATTATTACATCATGCATCTCATCACAACACATGATGCACAACTACACTATCCTCTGACTGGGATACACATATCCTACGGATACAGATATGATACTTCTCAAATACCTTTTTCAGATGTATCCAAATACACAGGCATTGTCTTTGGACATAATAAAATACATGCTCGTATTTTGTCCATATCTAATACATTACATTTAGACATGGCCTAAGAACATCTAGAGTTGTATCCATGACATCATCTTACTGGCGAACTTTGGTATCGTTGGCATTCTTTTATCAATGTTCTGTTCAAAGTTTTTCTATGTTAGGAATTTGACTTCTTTGCAGCCACTGGAACTAGAAATAGGTTTTCTGGTCCTATACCTTGAATTGTTGCACACATATTCTTCACAATGTTGCTTGGATCAATTTTCAACATGTACAATACATGCTCAAATGACCACCTTAAATGCAATTATAAGGAAGAATAGATATCAGAATAAGTGTTTCAAACCAGATGTCTGACATTCAATTTTGTTGTATATTTACAGCTTCAAGAACTGGGAACTTCACTTACAGAATTATGGAATCTAATGGATACCCCTATAAATGAGCAAAGGCTGTTTGATCATGTAACCTGCAACATTTCAGCTTCTGTGGATGAGGTCACCATCCCTGGTGCACTTGCCATTGATATTATCGAACAGGTGACTATATATATTTACTCACATTTAGGAATTAGGTTATATGCAGGCTTTTAGGGTCTCTCACACACTGTTATATGCAGGCTTTTAGGGTCTCTCACACTGTTTACTCCATATCCTTCTTTCTGTGTCAGTGAATGCTAGTCACATATCTTCCTCTTTGTGTAGGCTGAGGTTGAAGTTGAGAGATTGGACCAGCTAAAGGCTAGCAAAATGAAGGAGCTGGTGCTCAAGAAGCAAGTAGAACTTGATGAGATATATAGACGGGCCCACATGGAAGTAGATTCAGAGTCTGCACAAGAGAAACTGATGGCTTTGATTGATTCGGGTTTGTTTGCATTGTTGTGTCGGTGATTGTAGTTTATTTCTTTATTTGTGTATAATATTTTGCTGCTGATTTGCTTGAGTCTTCTGTGAAGGCAATATTGATCCTTCGGAACTACTCGCCAGCATGGATGATCAGATATCCAAGGCAAAAGAAGAGGCGCTTAGTAGAAAGGAAATAATGGAGAAGGTGGAGAAATGGATGTCGGCTTGTGAAGAGGAAAGCTGGCTTGAAGATTATAACAGGGTAATTTTAATTATATATTTTGCATTTTCTTCTTTTTCTCTAGAAGTTGACACCCATTTTGGCCCCATATGTGACTATGGACTTTACAAAGTTAGAAGTGGGACTTCCAAGCCTTTGAAATGTCCATGCTAATGTTGAGTATAAGTAACTCTCTCCTGTCAGAATATTCAAATGATTATCCTGAAAACAAAATTTGAGGCATGAGTTTTGAATTGCTTGCTCTGTACAGGATCAGAATAGGTACAGTTCCAGCAGAGGTGCTCACTTAAATCTAAAACGTGCAGAGCGAGCTCGAGTGTTAGTAAACAAAATTCCTGGTATGTGCTGGCAGAAAATTTATATGTTTGAATTTCTTGTCATATTCATGACTAACACCTAGATTGGTCTTTCAAATGTAGCTCTTGTGGATACTCTTGTTGCAAAAACAAGGTCATGGGAGGATGAAAGGAAGACCACATTTTTATATGACGGAGTAAGTAACCATCATTTTGTTTTAATAAAATAAAATTGCATCATAATCAAAACCTATGAAGGGTCATCACTATTAATCGTCAGATTGTGTCACTGATCTGTGAGGTGTGTTATTTTTTGTTGAAAAAATTGCATAGGTACCTCTATTGGCAATGTTAGATGAATACACAATTCTAAGGCATGAGAGGGAAGAGGAGAAAAGGAGACTCAGAGTATGTGATGTTAAGAGATTTGTCATTTTTCTTTAGTACTTTTGCTCTTACCGATTTATTGAAATGCTAAAACAAACCCCGGTGTTATTCAGGATCAAAAACGTTTTAGTGAACAGCTGACAACTGAACAGGAAACCTTGTTTGGTTCAAGGCCAAGTCCCAACAGGCAACCGTCTGCAAAGAAAGGTGTTGGCCCACGACCAAATGGGAGCAATGCAAATGGCACTCCTTTGAATCGACGTCTATCACTTGGTGTGCAGCAAGCTGGAACAAATGGGGTTACTCCTGTTCGACAGGGAATGTCTGCAAATAAGGAAGGTAAAAGAGAGCATACTAGGCTAGCGGCCCCTGTGAATTATGTAGCTCTTTCAAAAGAAGACTCGGGTTCACAGGTTTCTGAGAATGAATCTGCACTTTCCTCTCCATAATGGGAGAACCTCTGCTGTATACATATTGAAAGAGAAGCATTCTTGGCATGATACTGAACTAACATTGAACTAGCAACATTTCATCAGTCAATCAGTGAGTGTTGCTCAGAAAGGACGATAATCTTTTCCTTTGAGAATGCCTAATATGAACTGCAGTTGTATGCACATGGACCTTGCACAGGTTCAAGTTGGATCCAGTCCTTGTTCACAACTAATTATTCTGCTTAGATGGAACTATTTGTAAATCATATTTCATTATAGATATTTCAATAAGTGTTGTATGTTTTCTGGGTTCATCGCATACCCTTAATTAAAATAACTCTATTTCCAGACTAGACTTGTAGGGTGTATGACTATTTTCAAATTAACCAGGTGTAATATAAGCACAAGCTGATGGAGTATTATTCTCTGATTTAATTATTTTTCCTTCTCATGCCACTTTTGATCAGGACATTTGAGTTTTTATATCGCATTAACTGATTTAATATAAATAGGGATCTTATAATTATGTAGGCATTTGATAATTAAATTGGTAAATTGTGCATGTTGCAGACTAGATATTGCAGCCTGAATAGGAAAGAAAAACAAGTTTCATTCATGCATTCAATTCGAAGTCTGGACGTCATAGTTGTGATTTATATTCCCATATTTTAAGTGGCATTATTGGAAACAAAAATGGGCCGTGTTTTCTGTTTGCTAGAAATTTACTTTTTAACACATTTGTCAGTCAAGACAGTTTTTGCATACAATGACATATTGGCTTCATTTTGTGACCACGCGATTTGCAGACATTTAACATTTACATGCTCATAGTTTAGTCTTGTGAAAGCTATGACACAGAGTTAAACTTTTTATAGAGGATATCCTAGACGTGCTGTTATTGTCTTCCGATTATTGCATCTGGGTTGTTGAAAATATTAACACCTGAAAGTAATTCTAACTTAGAAGGTTAGATGCTTTACTGTTATGATTTGTAAGTTTGCACCTGAAAAGAAGTGCTAACTTAGAAGGTAAGATGCTTTCCCGTTATCCTCCCTGATTAGTCCTTTTTTTGTTTTTTTCTGTTCTTTCTTTAATCCTGTCAGGTGCGGGGTTTTTTTTTTTCTCAACCACAACGATACCAACTAAGAGTTTTCATCAATAGTTTTTTATCCTGTGATTCTGGTGGGTCATTCCTTTGGCATTCTTTGTATGCTATGGTAGCCTGATCCTTGGAATGCTATAATTGGATATGGGACGATTTCCTAACAGCATTATAGGCAATGGTGCATATGTTTCCTTGACATGATTTATGTCAAATTTGTATCGATTCATGGTTTTCTACTGTGATTTGGATCAACAGGCCACAAAATTTATGTTTATGATGTAAGCACTCATTTCGCACGTAGAGGAGGAGTCCGGAAGAACTAAAAAAACATACTATTTCAGGAAACTTTATGGTCACCGTAACATGCTTGTACTGAAGTCGGTAGTTTGTATTTTATTGATTGTGAATACCGAAAGTAGAATTAAGAGATATAGTTAACCTGCAAAACAAACCAAGGAAAATGTGTGCAATGCATAAATCGATCCCAATACTCCATAGTTTTATCCAGGCGTTTATGTCACTGTTTATTAGCATTTGCTCTTTAATGTGTAAGCAAGAACTTCTCTGATTGTTTAGTCAAAAGTTGCGCATGATTATGAGAGTGGGGTTTATAATCTACATCAATATAGTTCAATCTTTTTAAACAGATCTCTTACTGCAACCTTTCTTTTTCTATCTTTTAAAAATTAAGGTAGTGTTTAAGGTTTTAGCGATAGAAGACATGAAATAATAGCCTGTTTTTTCATTGCTTCATCAAGTAATCTAGGTGTTTTGTTTGGACAATCAAGTAATCTAGGTGTTTTGTTTGGCTTGTCATATGTCCACGAATAGTGGATGGGGCCATTGGATCTTACGGTAGTCTAGTTGTAATTTACTTCCCTAGTTCATTGAGTCTCTATTGGTGATATTCTTCTAATAAATTGTCTTTTAAGTTTCATTTAAGTTTATGGTGATGTAATTCATATTCTTGATTGTAACTTGGATTTTTGTTTTGTTTTGTTTGAAATGGTTATGATATAGTGACTTGTTTCTTATTAAGTCCTCGGTGGGATTATAGCGATAAACAATCTTCATTTATAATTTTCTTTTGAATATATAGGAGAATTGGTAAATAATTAGAGCTATAAACCATCTTCATTTATAAGGAGAATTCGTAACAAAATAGATGCCACGACTATAAACCTTAGCTTGTTGGGTTAGACAAAGTCAATGAACTTTGACGATGGCGGAGGGAGCAGGTATAGGCGGACATGGCAGATCAGAGGATGGAGGATCCATAGCAAGATCTGATGCAAGCGGTGCAGGTAAGGATTTGACAGATGAGGTTTTCTCCTTCCCATCGCATGAAAAGAGCCTTCAAACAAAGGGGACCCGTTGGTTGGTCAAACCCTTGGGAAGGGTTTTGATCCGGACAAACCCGACGTTTCTTGCCCAGGCGGTCAACCAAGGGCCCTCCCTAAACCCCCAGATCCAAAATCTAGTACCTAATGGCACGAATCTGATGATACTAAAAAGTTTGATGTCAAGCTACCTCGCATTGGAAAAATTTTCTTTGGTGGGCAAATTCATCGAAGGTTGCCCAGACATGGAGACCATCAGGAAGTGTGCTTACTCCAAATGGAGAACAAGTGGGAACATGGAGATCATTGCCCTATCCAAGGGTTTTTTGCCATTAGGCTAAACAATTAAGAGGATGCATGCATAATCCTAACTAGAGGACCTTGGTTCCTAAGCAAAAGGAGCCTCTTCATCCATATGTGGGTCGAAGATTTCGATGTTGACACCCAAAATATTAACGTTGTCCTGATATGGGTTAGGTTGCCAAAGGGCCTGCACTGCGCTTTGCACCCTTGTCGGGCCCTTTGGAGGCTAGAGACTGAGCTTTTAGGATGGGACATTGGTTCCTTAGGTGTCTTTGGGAATGGCAATGCACGCAGAACACAAGTTTGTTCTCGTACTCCAGAGGTTGGCACCTTTTGTAGGAGGATCCGTAAATGAGGTTAACAAAGGTGGGAAGCTCAAAATCCAAGTTGGCATTGATACAAATGCGAGCATGGACCATCCGTGAACGGACCTTGGTGGACGAATCGATTGCTACTAGCTCGTCGATAGTTCTGGAGATTCCTCTGAGAACGTCCTCAAAACCCTCTCCCCAAGGAGTGCTCCCAGAGACCCTGGTAAGGCATCTTCAACCATGACATCTCAAGCCAATGAGGAATGTTGTCCCAACGCAAGGAAAGGAAGCTCCTTATGAAGGCAAAGGTAAAAGAATGGCCAGTCCTCCTGAGGAGCCAGTCTCTGCCATTGCTACCGCTAATCGCATTCAAGATGATTTTCCCGTTGATGTGTTTGGGAATTCGACCTCCTGCTCCCCCACCTCCTCCCCAACCAAATCAGGGACACCCCTCACCCCTCTTGAGGCACACTACCTCCCTATTGAAGATATGGGAAGCCCTTGGGCCAACCGCCAGCAGCCTGATAAATTCAGCCCGAAAAACACCCAAAGTAAAAAATCCTCCATTGATTTTGGCTGCGACAAAAAAAGAGGAAGATTGTCCATCGTCGAGCAAAGGAACAAAGAGACCGAGGAGGACATAGCTAACGGAAGCCAAACATCTCTCTTCTCTGGGATTTCAGATCCGCAGAAAGATGAACCAAAAGGAAACAAACCTCCCCTTCAAGAGGTGAAGGGAGGCAAAAAATCCCAAAAAAATTGTTAATGAAGATCCTCTCATGGAATGTGAGGGCCCTGAAAGGAGCAACCAAACAACGCCTCGTTGCTAACTTAAGGAAAGAGCGTAAGCCCACCATCTTCATTCTTCAAGAAACCAAAAATGACAACGCCTTACTCTCTCAAGTCTGCCAAAACAATCTGTAACAAGAGAGAAGTCCTCTGTAGCCCTGCTTAGGGATCCTCAGGAGGGCTCATGTGCCTGTGGGATCCACTAAAGGTCGAAGGGAGACTTATCATCTTCTAATAGAATCGTCAACATCTATTTTCATTGTAAGACAAGCACCTTCTCCTGTGTCCTTTCTAATGTTTATGCCCCTAACTTCCCCCTTGAAAGAGCAGGCTTGTGGAACTCGATCAACCAAATGAGAAGCACTTTCAACACCATCCCTTGGGTCATTGCCGGAGATTTCAACACCCCCTTGTATCCTTCAGACAAGAGGGGAGGGCTCAATACCATAAACAAAAGCATGAAGGACTTCAGTGAGTTCCTAAATGGTAATGAACTCCTCGACGTTCAGCTCAAGGGGCCAACTTCACTTGGAGCAACAAAAGAACAGGAAGTGGTCCCATTCAGGTGAAGCTCGACAGGTTCCTCATTTCCAAAGAGGCGATTCCCTTCTTTGGGGATTCATCCCTCCTTGCCCTCCCCAAGACCGACTTTGATCATAGTCCCCTTCTCCTTGAAGCAAACAAGCCTCCCTCTTTCAAGTCCCCTTTCCACTTTGAGTCAATGTGGCTCCACCACCTCGACCTTAGAAACCAAATCTCCCTCTGGTGGCAGCAGCCTTTCACCGGTTCCCCTTCTTTCCAAATTTCCCAAAAGCTCAAGTTGGTCAAAGAAAAACTTAAGGTTTGGAATAGGGAGGTCTTTGGAAACATCTTCGAAAGCAAGAAGGCTATTGTAGAGAAGCTCCAAGCTATTGAAGGGCATATAGAAGCTAGAGATCAAAGCAGAATCACCAAGGATGAAGAGCGGAACCTCCTTGCTAAATACCACAATATTCTAGCAAGGGAGGAAACTTTATGGAGACAAAAGTCAAGAGCCCTCTGGATCAAAGATGGCGACTCCAACACTAGGTTTTTTCACGCTTCCACCTTGAGACATAGAGGCTCGAACAAAATCCGGGAGATCACTCGCAGCGATGGATCCATCACCAAGGACATCTTCGAGATCAGGTCTGAATCTATTTCTTTTTTTCAAACTCTTCTTGGCAGCCCCTCGATGATGACCAAGCCAAGTCTGACCTTTTGGCCAATATCCCCCTCTCCATTCCTTCTGTGTCTAATTCCATGCTCCTCAGCCCTTTCACCCAAGATGAGATCAAGGAAGCCCTCTTCTCCATGCAACCTGACAAGGCCCCTGGCCCGAATGGTTTTCCCCCTCGGCTCTTCCAAGCCTTTTGGGATATCGTCAGCTTGGATGTGTGTGCCTCCATCAGAGAATTCCAGACCTCTCGGTCCATCCCCCACGGGATTAATGCCACCTTCATAGCCCTCATCCCCAAGTCTTCCTCTTGTAGGTCCATGTCTGATTACCAACCCATCAATCTATGTAATGTCCTTTATAAGGTCCTCACTAAAGTCATGGCCAACAGAATGAAGCTGATCCTCCCTCTCAACATCGACCCCAGTCAAGGTAGCTTAGTCAAAGGCAGGAACATCCTGGATGGTGTCATTACGGTTCATGAAACCCTGCATTCTACCTCCCTCGCAAAGAAGCCTACTTTTTTCCTCAAGCTCAATATGAACAAGGCCTTTGACAGGGTCAATTGGGATTTCCTCCTTGACGTCCTTCTCAAGTTTGGCTTTCACCCGACTTGGGTCGACCTCATCAAAAGTTGTTTTTCATCCTCCTGGTTTTTTGTCCTTGTTAATGGGTCCCTTGCTGGTTTCTTCCCGAGTGCCAGAGGTCTCCGCCAAGGAGATCCGCTCTCGCCTATCCTCTTCATCATCCTGGTTGACTCTTTGGGCAGAGCCCTCATAGTTGTCTGCCGAAGACGGAGGATTTCTGGCATCCAAGTTGTGTCAGGCATCAGCCCTGTCACCCATCAACAATTTTTTGACGACACCATCTTATCCACTCAAGCTTCTATCCTTCAGGTGAAATCCATTAAGCATACCCTCCTCTACGAAAATGTGGCTTGGCAAAAGGTCAATTTCATCAAAAGCAAAGTGTTCTTCATTAATACTCCCATAGCCCAACAAACTAGGATAACCCGGATCCTTGGGTGCACCATTGACTCGTTCCCATCTTCCTACCTTGGCCTCCCCTTGTTCTTTGGAAATCCAAAGGAGTCCATGTGGAACAATGTCATTGAGAGAATCTAGAAGAAGTTAGTTGCTTGGAAAGGAAACCTCTTGTCCCAGGTTGCCAAAGCCACTCTCACTATGGCTTGCCTCCAAGGCATCCATGTTTACTTCCTGTATGTTTTCAAAGTCCCTCTGGCAGTGTGGCGCAAGATCGAACAACTGCAAAAAAGGTTCCTATGGTCGGGAACAGATGAGAATACTAGAATCCCGCTCGTTGCTTGGAACACAGTGTGCAAAAGCAAAGAGCAAGGGGACCTCGGTTTAAGAAAAACCTCCAAAATGAATTTAGCGTTGAGCACTTGGAGGATCCTCACCAACGACACAATTGAGTGGATTCAGATTGTCAAAAAGAAATATCTTGCTAATCACCAAATCTTGGATGAGGGGGGCCCCTCTGAGCGGACCGGTCTTCTAGAAATCCATCACTCAAACAAGGCACTTGATCCAAAAAGGCCTACGGTGGATCCTGGGTAATGGCGATAGTATCGATTTCTGGAGCGACAAGTGGGTTCAGGATGATCTCCTAATAGACAATCAAGATCTAGCGGGCCTCAAGCCTCTTACGGATTCAACCCTTGGGAGCAGGGTGGCTAACTTTATAACCCACTTCGACAAACACCCTCGGTGGAAAACGATCAATGGCAACAACCTGGATGAGGCTGTGAACTCCCTGTCCATCATCCTCAACTCAACTACCATTCCCATCGAAGGACCTGACAGGCCTATTTGGAAAGGATTCGACAATGGCGTTTTCTTAGTTAAATCAGCATACAACATCCAAACATCCTCCCAAACTCCGCTCACTCCGTTCGACTTGGTATGGAAGAAAAAATTGATTCCCAAGGTTAGTTTCTTTTCTTGGCTTGCTATTCAAAAAAAGCTCTTACTATAGAAAATATGCACAAAAGAGGCTTCTCAGTCCCCAACAGGTGCTATCTTTGTATGGCTGATTGGGAGTCCATTGATCACTTGTTATTGAGTTGTGATTTTTCCTCCACCGTCCTAGGATTCATCCTGGATTCCTTCCACATCCAATGGGCTCCCCCAAAGTATATCAATGACCTCTTTTCCCAGTGGCCCAATCCCTTTCGTAATCCCATGCTTCGGTTCCTTTGGGAGGTGTGCCTTCACCATTTCCTCTGGCCGATTTGGCTCGAACGCAATGGCAGAGCCTTCGCCGACTCCTCCAGTGATCCTCTCTTAGTTGCCTCCAGGGCCATTGCTTTTGCCATCGAAAATGCTAAGCTTGCTCCATGCCCGTCCGCTCCCCAGTTTGCCATAGAATCCTCCATATTCAAAACCCTCAACATCCCTTGCGAAGGCGAAGGCACTGTTTCTCATATCTCTGTCCACCCTAGAGCCAACATTCGCTGGGAGCCCTTAGAAGGATGGATCAAACTCAACTTCGACGGGGCGTCCAAAGGTAACCCAAGCTTTGCTGGTGCTGGGGTGTCATCCGAGACCAATCATGTAGTTGAGGCTAGAGCTCTATGGAGAGGCCTCTTCCTCCTTGCAGAGGATCCCAAAAGGCTAGTCATTGAGGGCGACTCCATGAATGTCATCAATTACTTGAATAACTCCAAAACTCCGTCTTGGAGGGTCAACAACACAATAACAGAGGCCAGAAAGCTCCTGCAATCCATAACCTCCTCGATGGCCCAATACAGGTACAGGGAGGCCAACACCCTTGTAGACCACATGGCCAACATGGGAGCTTCCCCTGGGACATTAACCATGTGATGTTAGAGTTTTCCCCACGACATCCTGGATGCATCAAACTGCGAGAAGCCAAGGTGAAATTCCTACAAGTGAAGTGTCCCCTTGGGTCATGTCAGGTTCTGGGGAGGCTAAGGTTGCTCCAGTCTTGACCCCTTGTTCAAGTTTTCGAGTTGTCCGATGCTGGGCACTTATCCATAAGGAATTGACAAGCCCACTTGGCAACGTCTCAAACAGGGCGGTTAGAGCCCACACCAACAAAGACATGAGGGGGCTCCTCTAGCGGGTGCCCACAACTCACATTTGGCGCACGACCTCAAATGATGAACTAAGCCTTGGAAAGTGGCAGGCATCGGATCGTGTTAGCCAACCCCTCGACTCTGCCAACTCAACCAAATAAAAACTCATGGGGATTCACTCTCGTCACCGCTCCAGGTCCCGATGCTCCAATCAGTCCTTCCTAAATCTTCTTTGGATTTTTGTCCACCTCATCCGAAGTCGGAGGACTTTCCAAAGCAGTCATTTTTCTCCCATCCACATCAACACCCCTCCTCGCCGCCTTTCGCGCGTGCAAACGTTTATTTCTTGACGCTGAGTCCCAATGCAGAAGGCAGTTTCTCATTGCTTCCCCTACCCACGAGCCTCTCCCGTGAGTCTTTTTATCCACCCATGCCATCTCTCTTTGCGTTTCGTCCCTCTTTAGCCCATGTTTCTTTTGGCTTTCTGTGGATCAGTCCCCGCCCTTCGGTCCCTGCTCCCTGGGTCCTCCCTGCCCCGCCCACTGCCGTGCCCCAGTCTTCCCCGCTTCTCGTTTTTCCCCTCGGTGCCCATGGCAACTATTTATTTGGAGCCATCCCAACTCAAGCTCGAAAGCATTGCACAAGATTTTATGGACGCCAAGGGGATCACCCATTTTCTACGCAAATTTGAAGGGCCGGATGAAGAGATCACCAGGGACTGTGGATACCTGGGACAGATGCGAGGTCAGATTTCGTGGTGTCCATTTTAGAGTTACTCTAGAGCTACTATGTGAGATTATAGGGCTGCCCCTATTGGGAACTTTATTCATTGGGATACACATAACTAGGAAGAGGAAACTGACCAATTTCCTGACAAGGGCAAGAACCTCGGATGGGACAAGTCTGCCCTCTACAGGTCCTCTCTGCCCAGCCCTTAGAACGAAGTCATTGTCCCAATTATGCAATATGTCACTTGCTACGACTCGGAGAAAACGTTGTGGAGCTTCCATCTAAGCTTCATTAGTTACCTTCGCGAGGCCAAGCAAGTGTGCGTCCCTAATTACTTGTACTCCCTCACCATTTCCATTGAAAAGTGCCAAACCCACGCCAAACCCCTATACCAGGGCCCTCTTGCAGTTATCCTAAAACATGTCATAGCAAACAAGCCTCCTCTCCAAAAGGTAACCCCTCTGGCTTCCAATCCCCCTGGTTTCCCCCACCAATTTTGAGACCTAAAATGAGAGCCCTCCCAAGGACAGGAAACCTAGCCCAACAACTCGGTGCAAACCCTCTCCCCACAGGAGTGGTAGACGCACTCCCCAGAGGAAGTGGAATCTTGCAAAGGAAGTCTCGACGGCTCCTAGGTCCTCCGCACGCAAGTAGGAGAAGGCGTCATCTCCAATGCACGTAATTTCAGATTCTGACAGTGACATCGAGGCTTCTTCCACCCACCTCCTCCTGAAGCTCGTCATCAATTCAATGGCCAATATTGCCAAGTCTGCCAATGAAACTATCAAGGTGCTCAAGCATTTTGCTCAGAAGCGCGACAAGATTTCTGACGATCCGAAGGAAGTCACCAAGAACTAAGGAGCAGAGGACTCTGTTTTTTGAGGGGTTGAGACCTGGCTGCCAGGGTAGGGCAGCGATTTTACCAATTGGGGGCTCTCCGATGTTTTTTGCAGAACTGGGCGTCCACATACTATGACTTCCTCACACTGTCTTTTTTGCTTTTTGGTTGGTCTTTCTTACAATTTTCTTTTCTGGGATCCTCCAACCTTTTTGGTTGACTTCAAGGTGCAATGGCCCTTTTTGTAATAAGGTTTTGGGATCCTCTTAAAAAACCCACTTTTTGTATATAAATTTCAACTTACAAAAAAAAAAGTCAATGGACTTCCAACCCAACTATTTGGGGCATCGAACTGGGGCAGCCAAGTTGCAAACATTTGGCCCCATCATCAAGCTTATCCCTTTTTATGTATGCTTTAGTTTGAACCTTGCATCTTCTCATCGAATTGGGGTAGCCAACTAGCAAACATTTGGCCCTATCATCAAGCTTATCCCTTTTTAGGTGTGTTGTGGTTTGAACATTTCATCTTCCCATCGTACTGTGACAACTAACTAGCAAACATTTGGCCTCATCATCAATCTTATCCCTTTTTAAGTATGTTGTAGGTTGAACCTTGCGAAGAAGGTATGCTGTAGGTTGAACCTTGCATCTTTCCAAGGAAAAACCAACAACCTAATCATTGAACCTAGGACCTCCCCAAGGAGAGGTCAAAACCCTAACCATTACATGCACTAATCTTCATCTATAGTTATTACACCTAATTTAACTAATTGTTCTTCATCTAAATCATTATTTTTTAGGTTTTTCAAAATTGTAACTTCATATCTCTATAAAAATTATAAATTTTATATTTTTAACTTATTAAAATTGATAACGAGATCATAGAATTATGTAAAACTTAACATTAATTAAATTTCCCATTTACACTTGGTTAAACGAGTTCATTGTTTGTGGGCATCCTTATTAATTGTTTAATAATGAAAATGTAAAATTTTAAATATATAGATAATATGTAGGAAGCATAATTATATGGTAGATTTGCGAATATCATGGAATATTATGTTCATATAATATGGCAGATTCGCAAATATCACGGGATATTATATTCTTAAAAATTCAAAAGATGAGTGCCTCGTAGAATCTCATTACGTACATGAGGCTCTGCACTCAAACATGTTTCTAATTCTTTTTCCCTATCAAAACACCTTTTAGATGAATGTGTTTTTAATTTGTAATTAATTATGTATTATCATTTAAAAAGACAAATAATATGTCCAATTAATCCCATTTATATACGATGATTATATGATATTGTATAGTACGTATTGTTGCTATAAACTTCGGTTTTCCTTTTTCCTAGTTATAATAAAATCCTTTTGCATCACATAATCTCATTATACCAATTCCATGCCATAGTTTCAATAGTGGAGACCTTGCTTCTTATATTTGATTATATTTGTTTTATTTGTTTTCGTGCTAATTCCAGGTATCTTTTGAGTCTATATTTTAGGAGCCAGTTTATATAAATAAAAACCTTAGTGTAAATAGTAGTAATAAGTGTTACATTAAAATCCGTTTTCGTCACACAATCTCGTTATACTAATTCCATGCCATAGTTTCCAATAATGGAGGGCTTGGGCTTGCTTTTTATCTTTGTTTTGGTGATAGTGCTAGGTATTTTTTGAGTCAATGTTGTAGGAGCCAGTTCTGATAAATAAAAAACTATGTAAATAGTAGTAATAAGTGTTACATGCATATGAAATGTAATATGAATGTGAATGTAATGCAATTTTATCATTATATGATATATTGCAATGTGAAATGAGGGTGTCTAATGTGCTTCCGAAGGGGGAGAGTTATATGGAGAGGTGTTGTGCTAGAAGCTGTTGTTGGCAACAAGGACCAATGATAAATAAGATCCTCTCTTATTTGTGCAAGACTATGTAGACCATTGAGCATACTAGGAATCCTATAGAAAGTGGAGACATGAGAGTATAGCATTATTAAGCTTGTATATTCAGTATACATAGTATTGTTGTGAGAAAGACCATGTAATGTAGATGTCATATAACTAAATAATGCAATTATGATTCATTTTTCATCCATGTGATGTTTATGCTTTATATGCTTGATATTGTTGTTGTTGGTTGATAGTATGCATTAGGTTCTATGTGTAGGTGTGGAAGCGTTGTAGTCAAATCATAGAGAGTTGTAGTCTAGGATACTGTACGAACGTTGCCATTTAAGTGGAGTTTTTGCTATTTTAGTGGATTATTGTATGTTGTTTTGGTGAGAGAACACCATACCATTGTGCATTTGACGTTGTACAAGTGCTTGTTGTCCAAGCACTTGCCATTCAAGTAGACTCTAACCTATCGTACAAGTACTTGCCATACAAGTGCATGATGTGTTGCAGAATTGCATTGACTGCAGTCTTGCTTGGCCTCTAAATCTGTCATTTTGTTCCTCCACCATTGAAACTCGTCATCGTGCTACCTTTAGTGTTGGTGCCAAATCGAAGTTGGATCAAGTTGAAGAACAATCACACATGAAGTGTGGCGATGTGAGTGATAGATTCCTTACCACGAGGACATGGAGGACGAGGTTGCAAAAGTCAGATTCTTGTGAGGAGTCGAAGGATAACCAAGTACTTCAATCGCAACCGAACAAACTTGAAGAACCAAAAGTCGAACATGTATGGAATCCTCAAGGGGAGGATAGTCTAAGTGAATCACACATGAGGTGGCCGACATTAACAATAGAAGTTCAAGGCGAAACACGAGCAAATAAAGTTGAAACCATGGTGAAAGTTGAAGGTGTATGGGGAGACGAGATTTAACAATAGGTAACACTAGTACAAGAGCAAGGGAGCTTGCCAAGAGGTGTGGAAAGTGACTAGAATAGGAGTCGAGCACAAAGGCAACTATAGGAGAGTGACTAGAATAGAATACTAGAAACAACACTTGTATACTCGCAAAGGAGCTTATGAAGTGAAGGTGCACTAGAAGATGGTAGAAGACTATTTTCTGGCGAAGAGGTCGAAGGCAAATAATTATTGAGAGAACTTCATAATGAAGAAGTAAGAAGTGAAGATAATCAACCATCAATGGCAAATATGGCACAAACTGCAGTAGTAGGGGGTAGGTAGAAATGCTCACCATTTTTGAGTGATGGAAGGAAGACCCATAACTCCATATTGGAATGCATATGACCATATGACGAGCATATGGAGTGGACACCGAGCAAACTTGTTGAGATTATTTCTAGCAACATTGTGAGGATCGCAATGGATTGAAAACTAAAAAGATAGTACAAATCCTTTCACTACATGGGAAGATATGATGAAGGAATTCAGACGACTCTGAGATTATATTGAGATCATCAGAGAGATCTATGCCATGAAACAGAAGGAGGATGTCAAATTCTACAACTGAATATTAAAGGAACTACTTGACAATATGGAAGTATAACCAACATATGGTCTACAAAGACAATGATTCCTAGATGGGTTGTCATCATGGTACAAGAATTTGAAGGTAGTTCCATCAACTACCTTTGAGAAGGCATACAATAGAGCAATTACCTTGGAAATTCAAGCTAAACAGACGATAGTAGGATTAAGTCATTACAAGGATTCAAATTTAGATAGTGACCATAATGACCTACATGTTGTGATTCGAGCTCTAAGGAAGAGCTTGGAAAGAATGGTAAAAGACACAAAGGATGAAAAGAAGAAAGAAAGACAAGATTTTTGATGTTTATACTATAAGACATAGGGGCATATGAATATCACTTGTCCAAAGAAGGCCTATTGCAACATTTGTGAAGTCATGGAACATGCGGTTGGAGATTTTCCATTCAACATAAAAAGCTTGAGGCACCAAATGTTGGTGATGTAGAAGGAATAGAAGGACAATAATCCAAGTATGTCTAAGAATGGACAAGTAGCAACAAGTAACAAATATAGAAACAACCATCAAGGCAAAAGACAACCACATTAAGGGAATCAACATCCAGGAGGATAGAACCAAATGGGGCCTATCATCCAATGCCAAAGATGCCAAGAGTGAGGGCACTTCGCACGTCATTGCCAAAATTAGCCAGTTGGAGATAATTATGAAAATAACAACAATGCATCAATGTGTTGATGGTGTGGTCTGGGTAGCCATAGGGAGGTGAATTGCATGAAGGAGAAAAGTCTGAGCAACTTATAGATTGTCAATTTCATTGACATTGAAGATCATCTAGTAAACTAGTAGGAGAAAGAGAATAATGTGCTCATGATAACAAGGGGTCAAACGAAGAAGACAAAACAATACCCTGATCTTGCTAAAGAGAGATGGTAGGAATCCCACAATGTAGTGGAAGAAGAGATGAAAAGGACTAATCAAGAGTGGCTACTCTGAAAAAAGAAGTTGAAGAAGCCAATCACTGAAGGAGAAGATGGAGTATCAACAGAAGAGTTGGTGGAGTAAGTATTGAACACAACTAGCAAGAAGCAAATATGACAAGGATAAATCAATTCATTGATTCGACAATGTTGATAATTGATGCTGGAAAAAAGCTAGCATTAATCCATATCTAATTGCTTAGTCACAAATTAACCTCGGTGATCGTAGATGGAGGGTTGAGCGTTAATGTTACGCTAAAGAAGACGTGGAGGGGGATTGGAGCAACATTCTTATGGTATTCACATTTTAAATTGTATGCTATAGATCAATATGGAAAAATATGAAAGGAGTCTTGATGGCTTAAAAGTAAATATAACCAATCAGGAATTTATCATGGATTTTGTAGTGATTACCATGCAAAAACTAGCATATGATGCATTGTTGGGATGAGGATGGTTATGCATGACAAAGGTGAATCAAATTAGGACTATTTGACTTTCATGAAAAGACAACACAAGTATATAATTAATTTGAAGGATCGATTCGTGAGGATCTTGTGACAACTGACGAGTTAGGAAATTCATTCTTGGATGATGACAACGAATATGATTCAAATGGAGTGCTATAATTAGAGAAATACACAAAATATGAAGAGCATTCAAATATCAGACTTCTCCATTGGAAAACGGAGGATTATAAAGTCTTTCTACCAAATTGTCTCTGCATTTAGGTAGAGGAAAACCATGATCAAGAAAGGAGAAGCATATATGAGATCAATAAGAGTAGTATGAAATAAAAACTACTTTACAAAGATGAAGAAAGAGAAAAGAGAAACTTTCTAAAAAATATTGTAAAATCTACGACTGGTGATGTTGTCACAAATGAGAAGCCAACACACTTGTTGGACATGGTGAAAGTAGCGAATGAACCTCATACCATAAATTTCGAAGGTCGATAAATGGTTTAGGTGAACCTTGGTGAAGAAAACGAGAAGGTTATCCAATGTGGAGATGAGTGAGATCTAGTGCTAAAGATAATATTATTTAAAATCTTTATAGACTATAAAGACGTCTTTGCATGGACATACAAGGATTGAAGGGGATACCACCAGAGTTGTGTGTACATCAGATCTAGTTGACTTTGGATGCACTACCAATAAGGAGACGATCATATAGAATGAATCCCAAGTATACCACTTTGATGAATGCAAAGATTCAAAAGATGTTAGATGCTGGAATAATATTTAAAGATACGATGAGTGAGTGGTTGTCATCGATTTTCATTACTTTGAATAAGGTGATCCAAATCCGTATTTTTGTGGATTTTCAAAGTTTGAATACCGTCACAATCAAAGACCCCTTTCCAATCTTGTTTACTGACTTAATCTTGGAGGAGGTTGCTAGACATGAAATCTATTCATTTTTTGGATGGATTTTTTGGCTATAATAAGTATCACTATGTAGGATAAGCTAAAGACTACATTTATAGTAGAGAATGAGATCTATGTATATAATTAAATACCATTTGGTTTATGCAATGCCCTAGTCACATTCAAAAGGATCACATGAGAAGAATGCGCATATGAAGGCACTAGAGGAGTGTATGCAATTATGGATGAATGCTTATTTATCATTGAATCCCAAAAAGTATAAGTTGTTGGTTTCGTATGGTAAGCTATTAGGACATGTAGTATGCAAAGAAGGGTTGAAGATCAACCATGACAATATTTGCATCATAATAGGTATGGAGGTCAATAAAGTCTTTTTCAGGGCATGTTAGGTTCTATATGAGGTTCATCAAGAACTTCACCTAGGTGTCCTAATTGTTGGATGAATTGATGTGCAAAAAGTTCCTTTTCAATAGATGGAGCATTATAAGACTTTTGAGGAGTTGATAAAGTTAGTTTGCACACCTATTTTGGTGTTTCTAGATTGGGACAAGGAGTTTCACATCCATGTAGATGTGTCCAATTTTATTATTAGATGTAGATTGATCTAGGAGGGGAAGTTTGGGTTGGATCAACCCATTTATTTTTTAAGTCGATTTTTGTTTAGATCAAAAGAGAACTACAACATGATCAAAAGAGAAGCTCTAGGAATGGTTTATGCAATACAAATGTTTAGAAATTACTTGCTATCTAATCCTTTTGCTTTCTATGTGGATAATCAACCACTATTGTATCTAATCAATAAATTGACTATCCATGGCTAAGTTAGAAGATGGCTCGTCATATTACAAAGAATTTGTGTTTTGGGTAGTGGCAAGACCTAGAAATAAATGCGTGATAGTGGATCAATTGTTAAGGATCCATTTGGAAGAGCTTGTAGAAATAAGAGTGTTATTTGCAATTAGTGTGATTTCACTGTGGTACAAGCTGATTGGAGAATACTTGTTGACTGGTAAGTTGCCAAATATGATGGCAATGAAGAAGAAAGTCATTAACAAGGCATCGATGTTCTAGTTTTGCTTGATTTCCTTATGATAAATATGTTGGTTTGTCCTATTTTGTTTCTACTTTCTCTAGGTATTTTGTGAGGGTAGTTTGGTTCTTTTTGTAAAAGGTTTGGGGATACTTTCAAAACCTCTTCTTCCACCAAATAAAAAAACTAAATCCTATATACAATATCATTTGCCAAGTTTAGAAAGAATTAAAGGTGCAAAGGAATATGTGGAGGAAAATCCTAAAATAAAGATGACATAAGAGATCAAGTTTATTCAGGTAAATCATCTTCATTTTTCTTAAGTAGTATAGAATCCTCTCCTGATAATAAAAGTGAAAGTGGTGTAGATGCTATCATTTGCACTTTAAATTTTCAAGAGTAGCATAATAAAGAAATGAGGATGGAGGAAATTTGTAACAATTTAGGGTTTTAGGATAGAATAAGAAGGTAATTGCTACGGAAGGGCATCCTTGTACTTTAGGGTTTCCAAGGCAACATAAAGAAGAATGTGCTTTTGAGGTTATTCCTTGCACTTCAAATCCTTCAAATCAAGACAAACCTAAAGATGATAAGTCATACTATGATCAATGTGAGAAGATTGAATAGATTTATGAAGATGGAGTATTGCTAGGCATGAAAAGAAGATAGGAAGACCAAGAAGCAAGAAGAAAAATAAAAAGAAACCTAGAGGGATATTGATATGGTAAAACAAAAGCAAATATCACGAGTGTTACCAAGAAGTGGGGCTAAACCCACAAATAAAAAATAATAATAATAATAATAATAATATCTTGGAATATTAAGGGCATGAATAAGAACCTTAGAAAAATATATTAAGAAATTATCAGGTTGTTATAGACAAGATATTTATAGATATGAAAACTGGGTAGAAAATATTTTAGCCATTGATGGTGTTGAATTTCATCTTGACAAAATTTAAATTTCGAAAGACATTTGATATAAAGGATTTGATTGCAAAAACTTAGTAGTTTGAGAAAGCAGGAGAATATCTTTGATACAAAGGCAAATGAGGAATATCTTTGATAGAAAGGAAAGTTAGATATAGGCAAATTAACTTGTTAAAAATGTAATGTGAGCAATGTAATATTTTGTTTTTATAACGGGAGTGGCCCCCAATAGAAGCCACACATACTTTATTTAAAAAAAAAACTAATAATATCAAAGATATATTACCAAAAGTTGGGCAAAATAAGGAGCCTTAGTTAGGATTTCACAAAATATTCCATTAATTATCACAAAAATATAGACTAAAAAATTAATAAGAAAGGTCTATATGGAGGAACTAGAAGAGGTAATTTTCTATTTTCACCCTAATAAAGCACTAGCCTTAATGAATTTTATAATTTTATTTTAAAAAAAGGATTTGCTAAAGAGTGATATGTTGGTTGTAGTTGAAGAGGCCAAGAAAAAAATGATAGTAAATGAGATAAATGTCACCTTTATTACGGTCCTCGTGAAAGGTTAGATAATATATTTTGATAATTTCATCTAATAAGCCTTCTTAATGTGACTTATAAGATATTTTAAAAAATTATGGTAAATAGATTAAAAATCATTCTAGATTGGGTTATCCCATA
Organism: Wollemia nobilis; assembly: GCA_028583015.1. Taxonomy (NCBI): domain Eukaryota; kingdom Viridiplantae; phylum Streptophyta; class Pinopsida; order Araucariales; family Araucariaceae; genus Wollemia; species Wollemia nobilis. The sequence continues at coordinate 464,391 of JAQPPZ010016709.1, forward strand.
GGAATAAGTTGGATTTGATCATTGTAAACAAATTCTTGAAGGTATAATCATTGCAAACAAGACCTCACATTATCTTCATTCTATAAGAAAGCTAAGTATGCTTGTAAAACTAGATATGAGCAAAGCGTACAATAGGGTTTGCTAGAGTTTTCTATGTGATATTCTAAAACAAATCAGTCTTGATTAAGGATGATGTGAATGGATCAAATGTTATTATAACGCTCCAAAATATTATATTTTGATCAATGGATTGCGTAAGATACTTTGTATCATCTTCTAGAATCTACCAGGGTGACCCACTATCTCATTATCCATTCACAATCTATAGTTTTCCATATGATATTCTAAAACAAATCAGTCTTGATTAAGGATGATGTGATGGATCAAATATTATTATAATTCTCCAAAATATTATATTTTGATCAATGGATTCCCTAAGATACTTTGTATCATCTTCTAGAATCTACCGGGATGACCCACTATCTCATTATCTTTTCAATATTCTTATTGAGACATAAGAGCTTTATTGAAGGGATAATTAGAAGAAAAAATTTAGTTATTTGTGTTGCAAAAGAATCTCCCTTCAAATCACATCTCCAATTTATTGATAATACTATTCGTTTGGGTCATCCCTCGATCAATGAGTCCATGGAGTTCAAATCAATACTATCATGCTACGATAAGGTTGCTAGATAGTTGGTTAAAACTACAAAATCCAATATATATTTTTCTAACAATTCTCTAGACTGACAACAAATTATTGTGGGGATTTTAGAGTTCAACATTAAAAATTCTCAAATTTGGATAGAATGAAATCTTGTTTGGCTAAATGGAAAGGTAACTTCTTAACCATGGTTGGAAGGTTACAACTCATATAGACTACATTGCAATCTATCTCCATATATGTGACATCTCTTTCAAGATTGATAACAGATGTAGCATTGAACTTTAGTGAATTTTAAACAGAATTTCTATGGAAAGGATGAAAGAATTAATTTAGGTTTCTTCTTTGTATTTGTGAGAGGGTTTATAAAGGAAATAATATTGGAGGACTGGGCTTGCAAAATTGTATACTTATAAGTTTTCTATTACAAGCAAAACTTGGTTGAAGATATTTAAAGGTCAAGAAAAGAGGTAGACAAAATTTTTACTTCACAATTTTTGATGTAATAAAAATATTTAGGAAGCAAACTCTACCTAGGGGTTGGACAACATGGAACTTCATATTAAATAGAACTATATTTGTTGACAAATCAATGAGGGATATTCTATAAAATTTTGGTTTGATACTTGGTTTAATCCTTATTCTCTTATTTTTTATCCAAAATAACAAGTTTTGTATCAAGCATGTTTACCTCGTAGAGGTTTATAGATCAAAATTAATATCAACTTGAGTAAAAATTCAAGATCATGGATTTCTATTATCAAAGTCATTGAAGGGAAGGACCTTACACAAATATTGAACGAGCTTTAAAATATGCTTTAAAGGTTCTATTTGTTTATTTTTAAACGAAAGGACAAGTCAATTTGTAATCTACCAAAAGATGTTGGGCACTCCATTATAAGACTTTAAAACAATAAAAAATTCTTACCCCCAAATATTTTTTTTGGAAGAATGTTTGTCACTTGATGCCCTCCCTAATGCCTTACCTTTCCTTTGTTAGAAATCCAAAGGAAAAATCTTGAGGGTAAGAGTTCACAAAGAAGATGATAACATGAACCTTTTAGGTGTGTCTTGTGTAAGAAGTATCTGAAAACATAAGATTATTTGCTTCTTTATAATCCCTTTGATTACACCATTTGGGTAGCATCATCAACATTGAAATAATCAACATTTAATTAATTGTACCAAAGCTAAAGCATTCTACGTTTTGTGGAAGATTGGTCATAGCATTATTTTTTACAATTTATGGTTTGAAAAAATGATATACTATTAAGAACACATCGAGAATCATGTCCAAGTTTGGAATTACATTATTATTTCTCTTGTAGAATGTTTAAAGGCATGGTGCTTATCATGGAAAGTGTGGAAAAGCAATGCTAACCACTTAGTTACAGGATTTTTATATCCATGCATGGATCATCTAAGACAATGGAGTTAACACAAAGGATCTGCTTTGATCTATGGTAAAATAGAAATGTCTAGAATTTGGGTTTATCAAAATGGATTTTGATGGTCTTTCGAAAGAAATTTATGGGAAAAACTAGCAAAGGTTGTTTTTTGAAATAATGAAAACAAAATTCTCCTAAGTTATAATCATTTGAAACTTCAATTAACAAGGTCTGAGGTGTAGACCAATTGGTGTGACAAAACCTTGTAAGGGGACGGATGCCCAAGGTTCAAATCTCGGGCCTCGTCGGATTGAACGCTTGTTCCATTCTTGGTTCTTTTCAATGGCATAAAAGGTTTAAAATGAATATGGCATAGCGGTTATAGGGGCATATTGCACAAAGTAATGTGTGGCAACTTTTGATGTGGATAGCGTGGAATACTATGGTTGCCATATACATGGAAAACACACCCAGATCATTGTGGTGGCTACCGATTCCGCCATGTAAAAAAACTTCATTTAACAACTATGCAAAGGCTATGAAACTTCTTACAAATATCAAGATTGACATTGAAAGAGGGTGGAAATAGATTTAAGGGAAATTTATAAATTATTATTAATGTTATCAATAAAAATAGGTGTGGGAATTGAATCAAAAGTAGCATTATTTCTAATGTCTATCAACTATTGTTAAGGATAATATATTGAAAATGTTAACATATCTATAAAGAACTAAATAAGGTAATATCTAATTTAACCAATGATGAAATTCAAATTTTAAAAGGCAATTGGTCAAAAGAATTTTATTTATTAATGAAAATGATATCATTAAAATACCCAAGTTCAAATCACACAAGGGATCGGTTTCCTTTCAAAACCCATGATTTATCCCGCATTTTTTTCAAACCATTGCACAAGGGATCATGACCTTTTCAAAAACCTGTGTTTTACCCTAAATTTTTTTAGTCCCATGAGGGATACTATAGTGGTATGTTTTTGGGTTTTGATCTAAGAAACCTAAGTTTAAACCACAGTAAAATGGGACCAAGACCCTTTCAAAAAACCCATGCTTTACCCTAAATTTTTTATCTTTGTTAGAATACCATAGTGGTATGTATTTGTTGGGATACTGTAATGGTATGTCTTTGGATTTTCATCCAAGAGACCCAAGTTCAAACCATTGCACAAGGAACCATGACCCTTTCCAAAAACCTATGCTGTATTGGGTTTTCATCGAGGAGAGCCAAGTTCAAACAACATGGGGGGACTGGACCCTTTCAAAACTCATGCTTTAACTTAAAAGTTTTGTCCTTGTTGGGACAATGTAGTGGTATGGCTTTGATTTCTCATTTAGGAGACCCAAGTTCAAACCACTATACAAGGGATAGAGATTCTTTCAAGAAACCCACACTATTGAACAAGAATATTGTAGTCAACATCAATATAGAATTACAACAACAAGGACATTATAATAAATCCTAGGATACACAAAAATTTCAAATAGCTTTCTCTATATCTTATTTATATTGAAATTAATTTCTATCTCTAAAACATATCCTAAACTATTTCAGCAGCTGCTTATTGCAGCTTCCAAGTACAAACATGAAGCATTCTGAGTATCAAGGCAACAAACCATCAGCCTTTTAATAGATTATTTAACAGGAAACTAATAGAAAGCATAAAGATCCAAAATATTAGAGAGCAACATGAAACTAATAAAGACAAATGGGATGAGCTCAAGTATTAAAAACATGGCTTCCCATGCGAAGGCCCAGGTTCAAAACTCCCTAGGTGACATGTGCCTCATTTCCCAAATGTAAAGTGTTAATTGGGTAAATAGTCATGTCCAAGTCTGGTTGTGGCATATACCCCAACAGATATAGCCAGGTGCAAATCTTCAATGAATTTGGTAGAAAAGAAACCCCATAGTTGTTATAGCTAAGCCAAAGGTCACCCCCACTTCAAAGAGAATTTACCAACCAAAAAAACACATTAAACTAGTAGAAAGCATAGGCAAAATTAATGTTTGGTTTGTGGCCACTACTCTGGCCACATCCCCAAACATTGACAACACTAGAATGCTAGTACTGACACTAGCAATAGGTTGCAGTGGCAGAATTCAAAACCACATTTGCAGGCTGTAATTGTAGAGGTCAGAGCCCACATTTATAGGCTGTAATGATAGAAGTTTCAGGCTGCAGTTGCAGGGGTTGTTACTCCAAAGAAGGTAAGCTGGGAGGGATGTTGTAGTTATTCAATGTTTTCCTTTGATGTGTTAAGTTGCAGGTTTGTGAGAGGGGGAAAAAACTCAGAGTTCTGCTGAAGTGGTTGTAACAGTTTTGAATGCCCTGCTCTTGGGCAATGTATTGCATTATAACAACCATTGGTTGTGAAGTGTTTGGTGATAGTCACGTAATGTAAACAACCTGTGAGGGAAGTTTCAGGCTGCAGTTGCAGGGGTTGTTACTCCAAAGAAGGTAAGCTAGGAGGGATGTTGTAGTTATCTAATGTTTTACCTTGATGTGTTAAGTTGCAGGTCTGTGAGAGGGGGAAAAAACTTAGAGTTATGTTGGAGTGGCTGTAACAGTTTTGAATGCCCTGCTCTTAGGTATTGTATTGCATTGTAACAACCATTGGTTGTGAAGTGTTTGGTGACAGTCACATAATGTAAACAACCTTGTTGTGAGACTGCAATTATGAATAAAGCCTAAGTTTTTGTGTATTCTAGATTTTCATTAATTTTCAACTGTCTGTGTTTGTTTCATTTCTCTATTTTTTTTTTCAACAACCATTGGTTTTCAACAAAGTGGTATCAGAGCTTGGGGCAGCATTGGAAGTGTTGCTCTATTGAGGAAACTCTGCAGGTGTGAAGAATATTGCCTGGGTATTTTGTGAAACCAGTTGGAGCAGAGAATGGACCATAGCAAGTCTGCCATTGAAAAGTTCAATGGGCAGAATTTCAATTTGTGGAAGTTGAAGATGGAATATCTTCTTGTAGAGAGAGATTTGAAGGAGACTATCATCAAGGATCCAAAGCCAACAACAATTAGTCAAGATGTTTGGGACAATATGAATGACAAAGCAATTGCCTTGATTGGTTTGAACCTTGCATATTCAGTCTTAATGAATGTTATTGGAGCCAAGTCAGCAAAGGAGCTTTGGGATAATCTTGGTAAGCATTATGAATCAAAGTCACTTATGAATTTAATATTTCTTAGAAAGAAATGGTATGCATTAAATATGGCTGATGGAGGAAATGTAGCTGATTATTTAAATACCTTCAACACCCTAGTAAATTAATTGAAATCAGCTGGTGATGAGATCAAAGAAGAGGAACAATGTATTTGCTTGCTTTGCAGCTTACCAGACTCATGGGACAATCTAATTGTAGTAATCAGTGGGAGCACAAAAGTGGAAAATCTCAAGAAGGATGAGATCATTAGTCAGTTGCTCCAAGAAGAAACCAAAAGAAGGACCTCTGAACCTACTAAGAACTCAGAAGCCTTGGTTGTTAGGGATAGAGGATGAAGTAGAGAAAGAGTGATAGATTCAATGACAATGGCTATAGGTCCAAATCAAGAAGAAGATTTCCAAGCAAAGGAAAGAAGCAAGAGATTATTTGTTGGAAATGCAAGCAAAAGGGGCACAAGAAAAGTGAGTGCAAGGTTGATCTTTCCAAGGAAAAAGAAGAATCTTTAGCAGCTCCATCAACCAATGAAGGGGGATTGTATATTGCTACATGTTTGGCAATGAATGTCCAAGATGAAGCATGGTTAATAGACTTTGGAGCATCCTTTCACATGACACCACATAGAGAGTGGTTCAAGGACTATGAAGCAAGTCACTATGGAAAAGTATTCCTTGGTGACAATTATTACTATGAAGTTGTTGGTAAAGGTAGTGTAAGAGTTAAGCTTAGTGATGGAAGGATCAAGACCATACCAGATGTAAGATATATTCTAGGCTTGACACAAAACTTACTCTTAGTAAGTCAACTTGCAGAGGCTGGTGTTGAGACTCTCTTTGGCAAATATGGGTGTAAGTTAGTTCGTGAAGCCATGGTCTTGGCTAGAGGTATAAGACATGGAACCTTGTACAAGTTAGATGCAATTCCTATTGATGTTGGTAGTGCAAATACAAGCTCAATGGAGAGTGAAAAATCCCATAAAACAACAAAGATGTCAGAAATGATGTTATGGCATAGAAGGATGGCACATCTTGGAGAGAAGAGCCTACGTGAGATGTGCAACAAGCAAATTATTCGAGGTTTGGAAGGTATGAAGTTTGGTTCATTTGATTTTTGTGAAGCATGTGTGATGGGAAAACAAAAAAGAGTTTCATTTAATTCAAGTGAATATAGGAGCAAAGAAATTCTTGAATTAATACATTCTAATATATGTGGACCAATGGAAGTGGCTTCCATAGGAGGGTCCAAATATTTTATCACCTTCATTGATGACTTCTCAAGGAAGTCATGGGTATACTTCATGAAATAGAAGAGTAGTGCTTTGGATATGTTCAAAGTCTTTATGGCTGAAGTTGAAAGACAAACAGGGAAGAAGGTAAAAGCACTAAGGATTGATAATGGAGGTGAGTATTGCTCCAAGGAGTTTGATGTATTTTGTAGGTTGCATGGTATTGCAAGGCATAAAACTACACCATACTCCCCACAAAAAAATGGTGTTGCAGAAAGGTTAAATAGAACCTTAGTGGAGAAGGCAAGGAGCATGAGAGAGGATGCACACTTAAGAAAAATGTTTTGGGATGAAGCTTTACATACAATAAATTTTGTGAACAATTTGTCTCCTAGCTCTGTTTTGGGTGGAAAGACACCAGAGGAGGCTTGGAGTGGCAAGAAACCCACAATAGCACATCTAAGAGTCTTTGGATGTGAAGCCTACATGCATGTTCCTAAGGAGAATAGAAGAAAACTTGATAACAAGTCAATGAAATGCATTTTCATTGGGTATGGTGAAGGAATCAAAGGATACAAGCTATGGATCCCATTAGAACACCACCATGCATATAGTCGAGATGTCATCTTCAAGGAAGAGTTTGCTAGTGAAAAGCAGGTAAATCTAGATACTCAAGGAAATGAGGAACAACAAGAAATAACTTTTGAAATAAAAAAATCAATAGGCTAGAAATTATCAGCAGGTGTTGCCAAATACAAGTGTCACTCCTATTTCAACTCCATTACGTGAGGTGCAACCACTTGTAAGTGAGTCTAATGATGAAAGGAAAGTACAACAAGAAGAAGAGACTACTATGGAGAGTAATCATGAGAGTAATCAGCCTATTCATGATGAAGTACAATAGATAAATGAGATAGAACTCAAAGGATCGAAAGTTGAATAAAGTGATCAAGTGACAAGGAGGAGTCTTCGACAAAGAAGAGCACCTGATAGGTTTGGCTATGAACCAAGTGATTTTAGTTATTTTGCATTGTCTTCCATGTGTGATGAGCCAAGAAGTGTGAAAGAGGCTCTTAATAGTGATGAAGCAATTCATTGGAAAAAGGCTATGGAAGAAGAAATGAGGTCACTTGAACAAAATCAGACTTGGGATTTGCAACCATTGCCTAAGGATAGGAAAGCAATTGGTTGTAAATGGATTTTTAAGAGGAAGTACAAAGCTGATGGTTCAATAGAAAGATATAAGGCAAGGCTGGTGGCAAAAGGATATACTCAAGTAGAGGGTATAGACTTTAATGAAACCTTCTCTCCTATGGCAAAACTTGCTTCAATTAGATTATTATTGTCAATGGTAGCAACCTATGATTGGGAAATTGAGAAAATGGATGTGAAGACAACTTTTCTTCATGGAGAGCTCAATGAGGACATTTATATGCAACAACCGGAAGGGTTTGTAGCAAGTGGGAGTAGTAATTTGGTGTGCAAGTTGAAGAAATCACTCTATGGCTTGAAGCAATCCCCAAGACAATGGTACCACAAGTTTGACAAGCATGTGATTGGGCATGGTTTCACAAGAAGTGATGGAGATCATTGCATCTACTTCATGAAAAAGGTAAATCACTTCATTATTTTGGTCTTGTATGTTGATGATATTCTTTTGCTTAGTGACTCAAAGGAGTTGGTAAAAAGGACAAAGTCTGAATTGTCAAGAGAATTTGACATGAAAGACTTGGGTCCATTGCATTATTTTTTGGGAATTGAAGTTAAAAGAGACCGCATGACAAGAAGGCTTTGGATAAGCCAAAGAAAATACATAGCGGATCTCCTTGAACTCTTTAGAATGGACAAGTGCACTCCTATGAACACTCCATCTCAAGTGGGAGTGGCATTGTCAAATGAAATGAGTCCAAAGAACAAGCAAGAAGAGGAGGAAATGACAAGTGTACCATATGCTAGTGCAGTTGGAAAGCTCATGTATGCAATGGTATGTACAAGACCTGATTTAGCCCATGCAGTGGGTGTTGTAAGTAGATTCATGTCCAATCCAGGTAAGCAACATTGGGTTGTCGTTAAGAGGATATTGAGGTATCTACAAGGGACAAAAGACTATGCAATATGTTATGGTGCAGCAGGAAACAAACAATTATAGGGATTTGTTGATTCATATTTTGGAGGAGATGTGGATAAGGGTAAGTCCACAAGTGCATATATATTCATATTGTTTGGTGGTGCAGTTAGTTGGAGAAGTAAGAAGCAAGAAGTGGTTGCACAATCTACAATAAAAGTTGAGTATATTGCTGTTGCAGAGGCCTCCAAAGAAGTTGTATGGTTGCATTTACTATGTGAGGATGTGGGATTTGAACAAGGACCAATACCTCTTTGGTGTGACAACCAAAGTGCAATTGATCTTACAGTGAACCCCAAGTTTCACTCTAGGACAAAACATATTAGAGTGAGGTTTCACTTCATTAGAGAAGTGGTAGAATCTGGAGAGGTGGAGCTACTCAAGGTGAAAACACAAAGAAATGTTGCAGATGCATTGACCAAGCCATTGGACGCACAAAAATTTACTTGGTGTCAAGGCAAGGTAGGAATACAACCTTGGCCGGAGTAGTCGCCAAGTGGGAGATTGTTTGGTTAGTGGCCACTACTCTGGCCACATCCCCAAACACTGACAACACTAGACTGCCAGCACTGACACCAGCAATAGGCTGCAGTTGCAAGGGTTGTTACTCCAAAGAAGGTAAGATGGGAGGGATGTTGTAGTTATCCAGTGTTTTCCTTTGATGTGTTAAGTTGCAGGTCTGTGAGAGGGAGAAAAAACTCAGAGTTCTGCTGGAGTGGCTGTAACAGTTTTGAATGCCCTGTTCTTGGGCATTGTATTGCATTGTAACAGCCATTGGTTGTGAAGTGTTTGGTGACAGTCACGTAATGTAAACAACCTTGCTGTTGTGAGACTGCAATTATGAATAAAGTCTGAGTTTTTGTGTATTCTGGTTTTTCATTCATTTTTAGCTATCTGTGTTTGTTTTATTTTTCTGTTTTTTTTTCAACAGCCATTGGTTTTCAACAATTAATGTATGTGCTTAAACTGTCAAAGGCATTGTGGTGAAATGGTAAATGTGCTGCAATCATATACGGTCAACCCAAGTTCACATTAAAATATCTGGTGCCCGCCTGGAGGAGTGGGACTAAATCAAGGCCTCCACTGTACATTCGAATGGGATTGCTGATATTACACGCCTGCCACTCTTCTTCACTATTCACCTCTGCCATGCTTTGCTCTGCAGATGAATACTTAAACCCTGTCCCAAACAGTATCTCTTATAATCTTACATCTTCGTGCTTATACATAACATGATAATAACTATAAAAATTAAAAAGAAAGAAGAAACCACTCACAGAGATTATCTCCAACGCGAAAGGTCTTGCGAGAGGCCCATCCATTGAAATCTGAGACTCGATCCCATCCTCTGTCCTAACTTTTAATCAATAAAAAAAATTAAATGTAAGAAATTGACACGGACTAACTAGATGATGAAGAAGAGCAATTAAAATTTAGTGAGAAACAGTCAAAGTTTATCACTTTAGTTTAAATCGTGGGGAAGGATGTTCTTTATTCTTATATCCACAAGAATTCTGGTCCCAATTGTGCGACCAGTTGTACTTTGTATTATTTCAACCAAGAAAATATCATTGAGGTGTAGATCTTCAACCAAGAAAATATTAGTGAGGTGTAGATCTTCCTCATGCTCCATTGATAATTGTTATTTGGCTTTATCTAAAGATCCTTTAGTAACACCCATATATAAATAATTATTTTTATTATTTGAAATAAGAAATTATATATATATTATATTTGAAAATGAATTAAAATAAAAATATTATAGATTATTTTGATTTTGTAGATAAAAAAATAATTTTATTTTATTTAAATAATAATATTTTTTTATAATATTTATGAAGAGATTTATAATTATTTTTGTAGTTCTCAAGTTTAATTTAATTATAATCTAATTTCATGTAAGTCAAATTTTGAAGATAGTTTTTGTTTATGAAAATTTGAAATCCCTATATTATTACATTATTCTAGTAGATATGATGTAATAAAGTCAAACTCATCTATACTAAACAACTATAAGCATTTAACTCAATATTATTCTAGTATAGACATAATTAATAAAATGATATTAAATGAAAAGCTTTCTACACTAGCTTGTAATGTAAATTTAAACTATAAAAAACTAGTCTAAAAAGTAAAAGTTTGAAACCTGTCCTTTTAAGTTTTGTCTTTTTAGAGACTAGGGAAATAAGGATTAAAAGAAAATTAAATGAAATAAGGAACTGAGCTTTTTATATTATGTTGCAAAGTAAATAAAAACATTAGACTGCCTAGAAAGGGATAGGTTGGTTGGTAGCGGTTGAGTGCTTGCTAATGAGCTACCTCGAAATAAAAAAGTGAGCTTTCTACTTTAACTTGTACCACCATCTTCATACATTACATTTCATATTAGGGGGTCATTTACTCAGTTAAGATAATAATTGATTCAATACAGTTTTGTTGCCTTAATCATGGGCACCTTCAAAATATCATCTGTTTCATTGCACTATTCCATAGAGTCAAATTGTCATTTGCAAAACTATATTTCCATAATCCCTAGGTGTTTTTTAGTCACTCAACCAATCATAGTGTTTCTAGCAACCTCCAATACATGTCGAGTTTTCTTTAGGACCAAGACACATTTTCACTAAGAAAATCTTGAGTTCTGGGAATTGACTAACACTTTTGAACCAAACACAATCAGACATATTAAAAACATCTTGTGTCAAAGAGGTATAACACCATGATTGGGTTGTACCTCAAAGTGAAAATGGTATTCCTTGCTTGTCCCATCATGCACATAGTCCAATTTTTTTTAAAAATAGTGGTTTTCACCACTATTACAATTATTTCCAAATACAAGAATGAGTACTAAGGATAGGGTAAAATTCTCATCACACTTTGGTTGAGAATATGATTCCCCAAAGCTCTAAATATTACACATCACACACCACAGATCCTCAAGTTGTAAGATAGAACTACATTTCCAGTCAGACAGTTAGGTAGTTTGAATCCCCAAAGCTTAGAGATCAGATTCTTGGACTATGGAGCTAATCTCCATCAGAGCTATAGACGCTTGTATGGCAGTGGAGTACGCTCATGCATGGAGATACCTCTCTCTTGAAAAGACCTCTGACCGTACATAAGGACAAACTAGCTTCTTAGTCTTCTCCATGCCAGGTTTTCATCTCAATTTACCTCTAACATATCTCTCTTGAAGAGGCCTTTGACCACACATAAGGAAATCGAGTTTGAATGACAATGGAATCGATACCCTTTGGGGTGTATGAAACACGATTTCTGCACCTTGCCCTTTTTTGCACTTAGAACCGTCAAAGAATAGTGTGATATTGACATCTTCCTCCGAAATGACATCTTCTTGTTTAGTGAAATTAAATACCAAATCATATAGGAGCTCAATAATCAAGGGATGATCACTAGAAAGTGGAGCTTCTGCAAGCTGATCGGCTATTACCTGACCTTTGATAGATTTTTGGCTAATGAACTCAAGATCGAATTCAGTTAAGAGCATTATCAATTTTGCGGTGCGGATGTTATTGTAAGTGCGAGACATCATGTAATGTAGAGGATTTTCCTTAGCTATGACATAAGTAGTGTGGCTTAGAATATAATGTCTGAGTTTCTTAGTGTCAAAAAACACTGCTAAGCATGATATTTCAACATAAGTGTATCGGGTTTTGTAGCTTACCAATGTTCGACTAATGTAGTAGATAACTTGCTTTCAGTTGTTCTTTTTATTTTGATCAAGCATTGTCCTTAAATCAAAGTCCGTTGCTAAAACATAAATATGGAAGGGGACCCCCGAATGAGGACTTAAGACTGGTGGAGAAGCTAAGTATTGCTTGATGTCATCAAAACCTTTTTGACATTCATCTATCTATGAAAATTTCACCCCCTTTTGTAATAGGTGATTGAATGGGCTGCATTTGTCTGAGAGTTGTGCAATGAAGTGATGGATCGACTGAATATTTCCTTGTAAACTATGCAACTCTTTCAAGTTTATTGGGGGGGCATCTCCATGATGACCTTGAATTTGTTTGGGTCCACTTCAATACCTCTTTTGGAGATAATGAATCCTAGTAGTTTGCCTGAGGTGATACTAAAGACACACTTTCTGGGGTTCAACTTTATATTATGCTCTAGAAGTTGTTCAAAGACATTTTCCAATACACCAATGTGCTCTTGTCGAGTTTTAAATTTTGCCAAGAGATCATCCACATAATCTTTGATGATATTATGCATGTAATCGTGGAAGATGTATGTCATGGCACGTTGATAAGTAGCACCTGCATTTTTGAGGCCAAAGAGAATTACCTTGAAAAAAAAATCCCCAAGGTGTTGTGAATGTTGTTTTGTGTTGGTCATCAGGATTGATTCGAATTTGATTGTATCCTGAAAAATCATACATTAAAGAAAGTATTTCATGGCCAGCGTAAGTGTCGACAAGAGTATCGATGTTTGGTAGAGGAAAGTCATCCTGAGGACACACTTTGTTAAGATCTCGAAAGTTAGTGTTAATGTGTATCACCTCGTTAGGTTTACGAACGAGTACCATGTTTGAAAGCCACTCAAGATAGTCAATGGGTACAATGAAACCCACATCTAATAGCTTTTGAAGCTCTTATTTGACCATGAGGGCAATGGTAGGATGCATATTTCTTAGTTTTTGTTTGATTGGCTTAGCATCAAGATGCAAGGTTAAATTATGGAAAACCAAATTAGGGTCAAGACTCGACATGTTTTTGTAGAACCATGCAAAAATGCCCTTCTTTCTCTTGAGGAGAGCTATCAATTGCTCTTATTCATCAACAAATAAAATTTTACCAAATTTGATGATTTGTGGATTGTCTGCATTTGAACTAAGGTTCACATCAATGGTATCTTCAATGGACATGTGAGAACCTTCCTCAAGCTGATGGGGTGTTGGGATTAGATGAATATCATAAATGAAATTATCAAACTCTTCTGACTCAGTCTCTTCCATATCTACCTAGAAAACTTTAGGATTTGATGGTGAGGGTGAAGGTGAAAGAGGAGGTGAAGGTGAAGGTGACGGAGGAATGTAAGCAGCAGAAGCTCTTAATAATTTCTCAAAAATGACAAATTCAGCAAAGGATAGTGGTGATGAAATCAGTTCCATATCAATAAGTCTAGTGTTAATTAGAATTAATTTTGCCAAATCGTATGGATTACGAAGTGGGTTGAATAAGTCAACATAATTCATGATGACTTAGTGGGGGAATGGTGGTTGGCAATGAAACGAGTGGTTTGGTATTGTCTGCTAAAATTGGTGAAGGGACCTTGGTAACCTGAATAACAACAAGCAACACTGGTAAATGCAAATGACAAAAGTCATGCACATGCAATGCAAATATATTTTTTTGTGTTTTTTTTTTAATTATGTATATATGTTACAAAATGTTCTGGTGAGGTGGATCAATGAAGTGGAGGTGGTGGTTCACCGGTTGGTTCAGATCGCTCCCTAGGGAGAAGCAAATGAAAAATGGGTTGATGGATGGGAAACATTCTGAGATAATGCTCATCATGTTCGGTGAATGGAATGATTAGGGTTGATTTCTCTTCGGATTCATAAAAAGCTATCGATATGACATCATATTATTCATAGAATTTCTCCAAGTAATTGTTGTGGGTGGTTTCATATTGTGAACCTAAATTAAGGCTTTGAAAAGCTTGTTTAAAAGAAGATGTGGTGTGATGAGAATTATAGCCTAAACCTGAATGGTCATGCACTTCTCGATATGGAGTGTCAATGATTTCATGCATACCTTGTTTGTGCCATCCTAGACCATAACCTTGCCAATTGACTCGATGAAAGTACCAGGATGGAAAACCTGACATGTATTCTATATTGGCAAGGGCTGGTTGCTTGGGTTCATCTAGGGGAGGTGGATCGGATGAGTAATTGACTTCCCCATATCCATCAAACAACTCAACCAAATCCATCTTCACCTCCATCAACTGATGTCTGACAAGTTAATTTAATGGATTGTGAGATGCCATTCTAGCACACATCCCTCCCATTGTCTAAGTCACCAATCACCCATGAGCCTTCCACTTACACATTCACTCCATCCACCTCAGCCACATCCTCATAATTTGCGGTCCACTTCACCAATCCTGGTATTGGTGAATATGTGGTCCAAAATATCCAAGTTACGTCGTTAAGCATCCAAACTGTCAGGAACTACATCACCCACATGATCCATCCTTATCCATAGGAGTGATGTACACCATGGTATCAATGCCTAATCGGATAAATTTCATGCTAATGTGTATGGAATGGTAGTGGATGTTTATGTTGATGATGTGGATAAAAAGGTATTTGATGTTGATGTTGATGATGTGGATGGAATGGTAGTGGATATTGATGTTTATGATGTGGATGAAATGGTAGTGGATGTTGATGTTGATGATGTGGACGATGTGGATTGGGTTCGACCACATGTACATGTAGTTTATTGTGATGAAAGTGGGGGTGTGGAATTGAAGACTTGATATGGGGTAGTTATGGGGAGCTTCTCAAGGATGGGAGCTTTAGATGAAGAAGTGGTGTATGGTGTGGTTGATGGGGTGAGAAATATGTGAATGGATGGGATTGTGGATTCATAGGTATTGGAGATGAAATTGCAATACTTAGATGGTCCAATGTTCGCTGGTATGCAATGAACTTGTTCCTCATGTACATATTTTAAACATTGATGTAAAATGGAAGGGACACATATCATCTCCCTAATCCAAGGGCATTCGAGGTGTACATTGTAATCCATGGACCCCTCCAGAATGTGGAACATTGTATGCAAAATTTTTACCCCCACTTCTATGGGTAAAACAATAGTTTCAACTATGGAACAAAGAGCATCATTGAATACTCTTAGGGTGAATGTGGATTTTGTTGTGTGATTGTGGAAGATTGAGATGTTGAAGGGTGGATGTGGTGATAATTTTTATAGAGGAGTCGATGTCAATAAGCTCTCATTTAAATGACTTCCTATCAACTTGATCCATAATATGCAATGGTGGGTCCATCGCTTTTGATGATATTGATTTAACTTCAAAATCATAAAATGTGATGGATGACTCCATGCATGTTCGAATACTCCCCACGAAATGGTTGAAGGTATTAGTGTCTTGGTATTCTAATTCAATGGACTTTATAATTTCCATTAATGTCTCGCAATGTGGAGGAGATTGTTGAATTAGCTCATAGATAAATAGTTTAGTTGAAGCTATTTTGAGGCTAGTTGTCAATCGGTTACTTAGTGAGATAATTGGTCTTTGTGAACGGTTTGGAAGATGGATTGGTTGTGATGGACGACTTGGAATGTGAATTGGTTGTAATGAATTGATGGAGAAATGGATGGGTGATGATGAATTGTTAGGTTGTTGAGACACACTTGCTTGTGGTGTTATAGGAGGTTGAACTGCTTGTTGTTCATTGTTTCTATTAGTGCTTATTTTACCATGGGTGACTACATGAATAGCCCCCATAAAACCTTGATATTGTTGGACATGGTTGACTTAATTAGGAGTCCTGATGTTTGAACCTCCTGTTGTTTGTTGTTATTCCTCATGATGAGGAAGTGGTATTTGGTATATACCAAGGTTTTTATTTTGTTGAGCCAAGGGACTATCAAACTTGATAGCCCCTAGGTCTATTAGGTCTTGCACTATATATTTGAATGTGAAGCAATTGTTAATGGCATGCCCATTCTGTCAATGATAAGGAAAAAATAAATGTTCCCTATAGCTCTTACCGCATTTGGTTAGATCATCGGGTTTAACCTCAGGTAAGGTAAGTTGATTTATTTTGTACAACCTAAGGAATATGGATGCATATGATTTGGGCAGGGGTGTGTAAGTATGATTTTGTCACACAAATTATCGACGTTGGTGATTTTCCATAGTTGGTGTTGTGGCATGACGTTGGTGAGGTGGGGGGACCACTTGATATGAAATTTGTTACGGTTCTTGTTGCACTGGTTGTTTTTGTTGTTGAGTCATTATCTGTTGACTTAAAACCATTTTATTTACTTGGCTTGGTTTTGATTGGCCAGAAGAATTACCTTTGGTTTGGCCCTTATTGTGCCATTCTTTCATTTTTGACTTTATCTCACCCTATTGGATTTTTATCTCTTTAATTACACGAGCTTGGGTGAGAGCTTCACCAAATGTTCTTTATTGTTGTAGCTATAATAATAAAGAGATGGGTTTTAAGCAACTTCTTATGAAAATTCGGGTCAATTCTTCCATTGGTGGGGAGAATGGTAACTTGGTAATAACTTCCCTCCAACGGTTACTAAAATCATAGACTGACTCTTCTTCAAATTGTCTAAGGTTGTACAGGTCAATCAATGTAGTCTTCTTGCACACATTGAGGAAAAATCTCTCCAAAAATAAATTTACCTATTGTTCAAATGTGTAAATATTATGGTGAGGCAGATGGTTATACTAGTCTTGAGCATCTCCCCCCAATATCTGAGGAAAGGTCCTGAGCACCAAAGCATCTTGGTCTTGAATCTAGAAGCATGAGTGAATGAAGGTGTTGATGTGCTCTCGAGGGTCCTCAATCCCTTTAAACTTGTCAAATTTTGGTACTATGAAGTTTGTCGAATATGGCGGTGATAGTACCCAAAAATGGATAGGTTGATTGACTAGTTGTCTCAAAGTGAGATTCTAGTACATTATACTAGGAGTATCGAAACAAACTATCAATTTGTTTTTGCTTTGCTAGAATTTTAGGGTCTTCCTTGTGTGTGTGGAAGTCTTGACCTGTTTGATGATCATGTGGAGATGTGGTGTATGGAGTGGTGATTCATTGTGAGGGAATATAGTGATGGTGACTTGAAGGATTGAAGGGTATTTGGTGATGTAGGGCATGTGGTTGGACTTGGTGATGGAATGATTATTGTTGGTGAAATGGAGGTGAGGTTTAGGAAATGTGAATGTGTTGGGTTATGGAAGTGTGGTTGGTATGGGTGAATGGGGGTGTGGGGATAGCAACCTGAGAAGGTTGTGATACCCAAGATGGATTTGAGGTGAAGTAGGTGTGTTGGCTTGGTATGGAATGGGGTTTAAAAATGGCCACCTGTGTTTGTTTTTAGGGGTAAGAATGAGCATCTTATTGGATCATGAGCAATTGGTTAAGGTATTATTATGCTTTCTATATGGTAATTTTTGAAGCAGATGGTGTGGTTGTGGTGGAAGTGGATGTGGGTGCAATATTGGTAGATGTTGATCGAGGGTAAGTTGCAAAAGTAATCACAACTAAATGAGAGGTAGTGGATACAATGGTAGATGGAATGTGGGAAGTTGCATTTACATGTGATTCATAGAGTGGATTGGTGTAGGTGGTATTGTGGGTAGATGGGAAGGAAGTTATTTGGCTATATTGTGGTGAAGACATGTGTTGTGAAGGTGCGGATGTAACCTCAAAAAGAGGGTTAGTGTGAA
The DNA here is from genome assembly GCA_028583015.1 of Wollemia nobilis. NCBI lineage: Eukaryota > Viridiplantae > Streptophyta > Pinopsida > Araucariales > Araucariaceae > Wollemia > Wollemia nobilis. The sequence continues at coordinate 482,450 of JAQPPZ010016709.1, forward strand.
CTTGGTCAAAGTTGGTGAGATGTGAATGAGTAAGTTCCTACTGAAAAGAAGGAACTTGGCTATGTGGAATGTTAAGTTATTCTAATACTGGTCTGGTTGGTCTTAAGTAAGCTCCAACCTTATCCATGTCTATGTATGTGATGCGAGTGTCAGTAGGTGTGGAAGGCTCGATCTCTGGGATGGAAGTGTGAATAGCCCTTTCCATCACATCTGCATTTGAAGTAAACACATAATGTGAAGGTCCAGTAGAAAAACCAGAATAGCTTATCTATGTCACACTTGTTTGGTTAGCCACAGAAGTGGTTGGGAAAGAGGTGATGCACTCCATGGATGAAGTGGGTTGGCTAGTGGATGCTTGACTCATGATTCTAGCTTGGCTTCGAGTTGAAACCATAAGCTAATGAGCCAACTAGGGTAGTGAATATAGGGAATGTGTGTGAATATGTGGAGTGATAATAAAAGTATATAGAATCAAACAAACAATTGAATCCTATGTTTTACAACAATTTTTATTTGATTTAATTTTTTTTTATTAATGTAGTTTGTGTGTTATGATGTACCTAAGACTAAACTACTATGTAGTGTGGGTTCCTAAGATGAATGACAAATGCATATTTTATGGTGATGAAATATAGAAAAATCACTCACGAGCTGCTAAAGAGACTATGGGGCAAGATAACGGATGGATATGAAGCCCACCATCGCTAATATCGATCGATGGTTGGTGATGAAGTTCAACTCACTGATGTCTAATATGATACGTGCAAGAGTGTGTGATTCTTTTTAAAATTTTTGTTATCTATGGTGTTCACACAATGCCAAGAAACCCTCTTTTACTCAGCTAAGCTAGTAACCAAGAACATTAATACCGAGTTCCTCAAAATAACCTAGGGTACACCGCTTAAGATCCACCCTAAATCATCAAGTGACTCCAACAGTGGAGGGTTCACCTAGCTCTTCCACCCTGAATCATCAAGTGATTCCAATAGTGGGAGTATGCTTGAATACCAATGGCTTGTTCCAACTTAAAAGAAGTAAAGGTGGGAGAATTTAGCCTAGAATGCATCTACTTATGCTTTCTTTTCATTTCATTGCAAATAGCATACAAATAGAAGGTAAAACACCACAAACAACAAAAACTAAAACCTGATGTAATGAATGTTTTAATGCAGCTAAAATGGGTGCATCAGTGCAGATCTATCATATGTGCAAACTATATGAAGAAATGTAAATGCCTAAGATGCAAAATGAGTTGCTTTTTAAACAGAAAAATAAATATTTTCTCTTTAATCTCTCTATAAAAAGCAAAGAAAAATGGAGGTGGGATTTGATTTAGGCTTACTAGGAAACCTACATATTTCTTCCCAACCCTCCTAGATGCGATGCAGAATATCCTGAATATGGTGAGGCATATCCTGGGCACGATAGGGTGTCCATAAAATTTGGTAGGGCATCCGTGCGACCACAGATCGAATTCTGCTGCTCCCAGAAACTCTAGTTTCATGATTTTTGTGCGATCGAATCTCCAAAAAATTACAACAAAGACAAACAGAAAACGTAGATCAGATTGACAAGGTATTTAAAATAAGAAACCCTTTTGAGGTCCCACTGTGATTGCCATTTTGTAAAGTAAAAATCAACAACACCAAGATAACAAATAATAGAACCAACACAAAATGTATTGCACAATGAAGAAAATAATATTGATATTATTATGGTGGGAGCCTTGATATCCAATGTTACAATGAAATTTTATATTGATACAATATTTACAATTGAAGGGTTTAAAAACCCTTGTTTACAAAGAATATTTGGTGTCTTCAAGGCTTGTTTTCTCTCCAAACAAGTTGTGGGTGGGCTTGAGTATCCCTACGGGAACACCTAGGTTGCAAAATACATCAAGAATATGATTCATATACCTACAAATAAATCAACAACACCAAATAGGTCAATAGCATATGTGAGGGCTCCATTGTGTGAGACCCTCTATAAAACAAATCTACAAACCCTAGTGTTGTAAATGATGAAATGTAAGCTAAGTACAAAAAATGTAAGATATAAAACAATAAGAATATTTTACCTTGTTAGAGATACCGATATTGTTTGATCCACACTTTTGCTTCTACAATATGAAGGTGCATGAAATCCCAAAGGTGTTCTAGGATTTATCGATGGCAAAACAGAGGCTGGGAAACACCCTAGAGCATTTTGGGAGGACTATGAACGCCCTACAAAACTCTTGGAATGCTCAACAACATTCATGGGATGTTGGGAGGCATTTGGGGGTGATGGAAAGATGTTGTGAAACCTCAGATTTGGTTTGTGAGGGTTTTTACGGTGGTGGCGAACAAGGATATGGCGATGAGAAGGAGTGAGGATGGAGGAAAAATGCTAGGGTTTTAGGGCATAAAGGATGCGAAGGGTTTGAACCATTTAATAGAAATGCTTAACCCTTGGAATAATTGCTTGAAATAAATGCTTAACCCTTGGAATGACTGCTTAACAAAATATCACTTAACCTAATTCATGAGAATGAGTGAACTTTTATAACCTACCTTTCAACATGCTAGGGTTTCAATGATACCAACGTGAGGTTGAGATTAAAATATGATGAAGGGCTAGGATTATGTCTTTGAAATGTGACATGAATCAAGTCAAGTGGATGGCTAAGATTAATTCATGATGAATGGCTATGATTTGTTCACACACACACATATATATATTTATATTAAATATATAAATATATATATATATATATATATATATATATATATAATATAATAAATATACATATATAAATAAATAATGGATGGTTGTGGATGGATGACAAGTGGCTAGGTTTTGGTGTCTACACTACCTATACAAGTTCAAGCTCAGATAAGGTATACTTATGAAGGCATAGAAAAAGCCCCCAAATTAAAGGCTATAAGATAGGTTGGAAGTTTAACAATGGATATTAAGAAATCTTAGGATTTTTTTGATAGATCTCGTCAAGATAATCCAGATAGATGTGGGGTAGGAGGAATGTTATATCAGGATGAAAATCATAAATTCGCTTTTAAATTATGTCTTGATGAAGGTACCAATACTATGGCAGAGTGCAAGGCTTTGATCTCTTTGTTAAGAATGATAGTGGAATAAAGAATAATAAAATTTCAAGTATTTGATGACTCAAAATTGGTGGTGGATTGGGCTTTAGGTTCAGTATGTATTGCTAGCTTTTAGATCCTTAAACATAAAGGAAATGCATTCACGAGTATAAAAATAAATATGAAAGTTTACAACTATGATAATAGCAAAAAACCATGCATGAAAATATGATAGAAAACTTGATACAATACTCTAGAAATGCTCATATAGAAAGCTCATGAAAATTACAATGCTCCTCTCATGAAGTTTGCAACTCCTCCATGATAGCAAAATGGAGCTACATTGTGCCTACTACTACTCACTCCTTTGCACTACTTCCACTCTCTCTCAATCACTCACAATGAGGCCTTTATATAGAAATATAGGTTACTTGGCTCTCACTCAACCCTAAGACTCATGCACATGTGGACTACATGCACATTTACATCATTGCACATTCTAACACTTGTGCATTTATTCTATTACACTAATAAAGCAATAACTCCTAATATAATCCTAAACTAAATATACACCCATGAGGGTACATTAGGAAATAACCAAATGATGTAATAGCCATATTTTCCAACACCTCCCTGTATTACATTATTTGGTTTGAAGACATTAGTCTTCGATATGGATATTTAACTCTTGAGTAGTCTTCATCTTGATGTGGTTCCTTGTTGCTATTTTTAGTTTACCTTGTATTTTATTCATCCTTGATCTGATGCCTCATATTATTTTTCTTCTTTCTTGTCGTTGGTTCTAGTTATTGAACTTTCATGTGGTTGCACTATCACCTGATTCAGGCATAAAAAATTTCTTTTTGCCTTTGTCTTTTTCACTACTATCCTTGTTGAGTATAGAAATTTTTGAATAAACATCATGATAAAATTTTGTGTTAGTATAAATTGAAGTATTAGTACTACATGATGCTTGAAACATTTTCTATAGCAATGATTCATCTATCTTTGTTTTTACTTTGAGTAGCTCAATCAGTTCTTTTTGCTTTGCAACCACTTCTTTGTGAATTTGAAGTGAGAGTAATGCAATGTAAAGAATTCTCCCAAATACTAAGGGTACTTGAATATCTTTCTTTTCATTCTCAATTGCTTCAGTAAGTCTAGCATGAAGGTAAAATTCCATAGTAATGAAATCTTCTTTTAGTACCTTATTATAGATCAATCTTGAACCAAGATCTAAGTTCTTGGTTTTATTCAGAATATTCTTGATTCATGTTTTAAATACATAATTTTTTTCTCTTCTAATGGTGTTGTTCATGCTATTGTTTCTTTCATTATTTGAGGTTGACATCTTTATTTTTCCCCTTTTTGTTTGGATCTTGCACTATTAACATTTGCAGTAGTCTTCCTTATAACTCCCTAGTAATGAGATATTCTATAAATATAATTCACCTATATCACTTGCAATAAATTACTTGTAGAAAGCTATTAGAAATGAAATATTCAATAATATGGATTCAAGACTTGATGCAATTATAGATTCTAAACTTCTAGAAATTCAATTTGAAGTAGGATTCCTTATGTCTCCCTAATTAGAAGTTTTAGAAATATTAAATTTTTGCAAACTAATTTTTGTTTACTACTCCTTATATCTCCCTATGTTAAGAGTTTGCAAATGTTATTTTGAAGCAAATGTAAATGGTTTGAATGTGCTTCAAGTTTAAACCAATACCTTATAATATCCAACACTATTTTCTAGAGATCCTTTAAACTCCTTATTACTCCTACTTTTAATATCGCTAGAATATGCAATGAACTTGTTATCAAACCTGCAATATAATAATGGATATTTATCACCTTTTTAATGCTTGATTCTGCTTTGCAAGTTGTATGGAGTGTATGTTGTTTGTAAGGGCTGATTTCTTGCTTTCCTTTCACCTTACTTGTGCACCTTTTCTTCTTCTTGTAGATGGTTTATTTCTCTTTCTTTCTTCTCCCAAATGTTGGTTGATTGTGTGCACTAATATTCTTACTCCATTCTTGGTTGCTATGTGCGCTACGTGTGATGCCTTGGCTTGCTCTAAATATATTTTGTTCTTATAAATGATTACCACCCTTCTGTTGGTTTCTACGTTCACTTGTATCGCTGGTTCTACGTGCACTTGTATGGCTGGCTTCTACGTACTTTCAGAATTGTAGTGTATTCCTTCAATGTCTTCAATACAACCTTGGACTCTCCTCCTTTGTTTACGTACATAGGCACCTTCTTTACTTGGTGCAATTTGAGATGTGAGTGCCAAATGGTACTTATCCTCTTCACCTTCTTGAAAAATGTTTATACTTGCACCTCCTTGTAGCGCTTATGACATGTGGTGCTTGTCCTTTAAAAAAAAAATTCAACTCCTTTCAATGCCTGTGACAAATTGCGCTCGTCTTCTTACTCCTTGGTGGTTGATGATTGTTATAGATGCTCTTACCTTCTGCTTCCATGTTGGGCGCTCCTTTGTCTTATCTTGGCTTGGAATAAGTTAAACTATAATGCTAGGCACTCCAAACTCCTTTTGCAATGTGGCACTCTTCTCCTTAAGTGCTTAGAACAACTCCTCTACATGGCCAATGATTCCTATCTTCCTTTGAATTTTCTTGCAATCTCCAACGCTTTATTCTTATGAATTTTCTTGCACTCTCCAACACTTTATTCTTACAATTTTTCTTGATGTAAACGTTTTCTCTATGGCAGAATGTTTGTGCTATATTCAATGGTGCTCTTGGATGTGGAAAACTTGTTATTTTCAGCTTGCTTCAACAATGATGGCACCTCATTTGTTGGTGATAATTTATTTATAATATGACTTTAGCTTCATCTTTGTATTTTCCACTTGTCTTGTCTCTTTTTGCAAGTATGTTTTCGTGCTTTATATGAGCGACAATTTCGGTGGCTACGACACTTGTTTGGGAGTATTTTGACACCTTAGATAATTTGGAATTTCAACCTCTTGAATGCACCTTCTATTGCTTTTTGAAGGCTCTTTTTGTAAGGTTTTGTAGAGTGCTCTTTTGTGGAGTTCTTAACACCTCCTTTTCCTTTGTAAAACCTACCCTTTTGCTCTTGTGGAGTCCTTTGGATGACACAAACGTATACTATGACTTCCCCCTTGTGCTTGAAAATCTATCATTTACCTTTCTCAAAATATGGGATTTAATTTGCTAATGTGGTTGTTCGAACGTATGCTCCCTAAGACTTTTTTAACCTTCTCCAAGACTATCCTATAAATCCATTTGGAGATGTGCACTTAAAATTTGAATTTCTTCTTCCTTTTAAGCTCTTTTTCTAACTGTAGTTTATTGGCTTCTCTTCTCCATATTTTTGAGGTATTGCTATCCTTTTTGGTGGTTGTTCCTTGCCACAATAATCTGTGATTTACTTCTATAAAAAAGATCTCAAAAATCTACCTTTGATGACTAGTTTGGCTTAACTAGAGTATTTTCTTTAACTGTCGATAATATTTTTCTTGCTTGGCTATTCTTTAACTTATTATCCCAAGCTACTCAATGTAATATTTTGCATTATTTCTAATGCAAATATAGTATTCCTAACTTCTATTTTTTTCATGTGCAGGTTTGCTCCTTGTAAACTATAACTTCTACACTATTTTTAAGACTTGGAATGAAAACTATTCTATGCAACTTTTGATCCTTTGAAAAAATGGTGCTTGATAATCCTTAATATAAAACCAAATATGAAAACTCAACTAATGAAATTTTGCACCTTATTGTTGCATACCTTTTTATCTCGTAGATGATGGAGATAGTGGTGATTCAAGTCACCTCAATGGTTGCCTTTTATGGATGATTTTATAGCTCTTCTGTATTGTACAAAAATAGTTCTTCGCTCACCTTTCTACAACTTCAATATATTATCAATTTGCTGCTCTAAACTCTGATTTGGTGGCTTCAAAACTTCTTCAGAATGTGCTTTTGGAATCTAATTTTTAGCAATCACTAATGTTGCCCATAATTTCTAAAATTTTTAGCACTAAGCAATCTTCATTGTTGCTTTTAATTTCTTTGATTTACTACATTTTTCATTGTCCATGAACTCTATATTTTGCAGCTCTGAGTGTTGTTAACATGCTACCCTTTTCTTTATCTTCATATTTGAAACTTTTCTAGATTGTAAGGCAGTCAATACTATCACTGAAATGATGTCCTTGAATCCCAAAAATTTGGTAGGATTCCCCCCAAATTGCAGTTGAGATGTTGTTTAAGAACCTCCTTCATAAATGGCTCCCAAATCTCGTAGATTTGGTGGTTCTTCTATCTCTTTTCACTTGCCAAATTTGGACTTCAAAGTAGATCTCCTCCTCAAATAATCTATCAATAATGATATCAATTCAATACTACATTTTTTATTTGACAATATTATTGTCAAACTTTCTCTTTTGGGCTTGTCATCAGATGGTGATGATTGTCCCAATTCCTTAGATTCTTCTTTGGTAATAATTTCTTCAATGATTCCTTCTATGAACTTCTTCAATGAGGCTCACCAAGCCTTATTCTTGTTTCTCCATGAGACATCTCCAAGGTTCTCAATATTGCAGCTTCTAAATCTTCAATGAGACCTTCCTTGGCCTCTTCAATATTCAACTATGAAAATGAGATATTCTTCTAGGATCTCCTGAATCTGCTATTGTTGTAATCTCTTATTCAATAGGGCCTTCAATGGACCTCTTCTTCAATAGATTCTTCAATGGATCTTTTCTTCAATAGGGCCTTCAATGGACTTATTTTTCAATTGGGCCTTAAGTGGACCTCTTCTTCAATCGGGCCTTTAATGGACCTCTTCTTCAATCGAAAGTTTTTTTATAGATCTTGTCAAGATAATCCAGATAGATGTGGGGTAGGAGGAGTGTTATATCAGGATGAAAATCATAAATTCACTTTTAAATTAGGTCTTGATGAAGGTACCAATACTATGGTAGAGTGGAAGGCTTTGATCATTTTGTTAAGAATGACAGTGAAATAGAGAATAATAAAATTTCAAGTATTTGGTGACTTGAAATTGGTGGTGGATTGGGCTTTAGGTTTAGTAGGTATTGTTAGATTTTGTAGCCTTAAACATAAAGGAAATGCATTCACAAGTATAAAAATAAATATGAAATGATACAACTATGATAATAGCAAAAAACCATGCATGAAAATACGATAGAAAACTTGATACAATGCTCTAGAAATGCTCATAGAGAAAGCTCACGAAAATTACAATGCTCCTCTCATGGAGTTTGTAACTCCTCCATGATAGCAAAATGGAGCTACATTGTGCCTACTACTACTTACTCCTTTGCACTACTTCCACTCTCTCTCAATCACTCACAATGAGACCTTTATATAGAAAGATAGGTTACTTGCCTCTCACTCAACCCTAAGACTCATGTACATGTGGACTACATGCACATTTACATCATTGCACATTCTAACACTTGTGCATTTATTCTATTACACTAATAAAGCAATAACTCCTAATATAATCCTAAACTAAATATGCACCCATGAGGGTACATTAGAAAATAACCAAATGATGTAATAGCCGTATTTTCCAACAGGGATGCAAAATTTGATACTTAGGCCTTATTATGAGCAAGTGATATTATTAGAAGTATCATTTATAGCTATATCTTATAAACATATTTACAAAGAACTAAACGAGAAAACAAATGATCTATCAAAAGCTACCTTGGATATTCAGGTTGGTACTTGGTTAAAGGAAGGAGTATTGTGTGGGACTGTGATTCCACCATAGTCTATACCCTTTTTATAATTATATATATATATAATTTTTGGTTTAGGATACCTTTCATTTTTTTAATGTCTTGATAATTAAGGTCATATATAAAATATGGTTGATGGTAAAAGGGTTGAAGTACCAAAATGACACTCTATAAGATGACTGAAGGCTTGCAAAAGGTTATTATCATTGTAACATGCCTGATTTAGTAAGGCTTATATGATGGTATAAAATACCCATCTCATTGTATTTATTTTCAAACTCTAAAATGAAAGTTACAAATTTTTTCAAGGAAAATATATAGAAAATGAATTAAAATGAAAATATTGATTTTAATGATTATTTTGATCTTGTAGATATAATTGAATTTATTTTATTTTATTTTAATAATGAGATGCCTTTACAATATATGTAATTATGAAGAGATTTATAATTATTTTATAGTTATAAATTTTTCATGTCATGTAAGTTAAACTTTTAAGATAGTTTTTATTTTATGAAATTTTGAAATCCCTACACTATTCTAGTAGATATAATGCAATAAAATCAAACTCATCCATACTAAATAAAAATAAGCATTCAAATCAATGCTACTCTAGTGTAGATGTAAATAAAATGACGTTAAATGAAAAGCTTTCTATACTAACTTGTAATGTAAATCAAAACATGAAAAACTAGTTCCTGTTGGGACAATGTAGTGGTTAGGGCTTTGGGCTCTCTTTTGGGAAACCCAAGTTCAAACGACAACATGGTGTGTGTGTGTGTGTGTATTACTTCAATGGTATTGGGTTATTATAATGGGGAATCAACCATAGCGAGGTGTGTGTGAGTGTGTTACAAAAAAAAAAAACTTCTAAAAACTAGTGTAGAAAGTATAAGTTTGAAACCTTGTCCCTCTAAGTCTTTTCTTTGAAAATATTATGGAAATAAAGGATAGAAGAAAATTAAATGAAATAAAAAATGAGCTTTCTACATTAGCTTGCAATTTAAATAAAAATATTAAAGACTAATACATAAAGTAAAAGCTTAGCGACTTTGGCTTCTTTTTTAGAGGTCCAAGGTTCAAACCCCACTTAGTATGAGGGGATTGGGACCCCTCATAAAAACGTGTGTAAACTCATTGAAAAAACAAGTAAAAGCTTACAACACTATCCCTCTAAGCCAATGTAGAAAGTAACAACTTGAAACCCTAACCCTCCAAGTTTTATCTTTGAGGGACTAGGGAAACAAGGATTAGAATAAAATCAAATGAGACCAAAAAGTGAGCTTTCTACTTTAACTTGCAATGTAATTCAAAGACATTAAAGACTAATGTAAAATTTAAAAGCTTATGATCCTAACCCTCTAAGTTTCATCTTTGAAGAACTATAGAAGGAAAGGCTAGAACATAATTACATAACAAATCATAAAGTAAAGTTTTCTACACTAGCTTGTAATATAAGCCAAAGACATTAAAGGCTAATGTAGAAAGTAAAAGCTTGAAACCTTATCCCTCTAAGTTTCTGTACTTTGAGGGACTAGTGAAGTAATAGCTAGCTTCAAAAATCAAGTTAAAATGCATAGCATAAATCTCTAGCCCTCTAAGTTTCTTCTTTGAGGGACCAGATATACAATTGTTACATCAAAATAAGTAAATGAAATAAATCAAAACTACTTCTAACAATCAAAACTAGCTTGCATTAAACCAAAGAAAAAGGGAGATATCACCAAGAGTCCCTAAGAGGGTTGAGAAGTCAAGGAAGTAGGTTTGTTGATGAATGTCTTGGTGGAGCATCCCATTCACCTTCGTTTGTTGACATTAAACTAAAATTCAAGAAGCTTGGAGGTACCTACAAGGTCTAAGGAAGTCGTATTGTCAAATTGTAGTTGTAAAAGGTTATTTGTTTGATAGATGATTGATGGATTGACTTGAGATGTGGATTGATCTCTATATCGTTCCTTTGCTATGACAAGATATAACATGATGAATGCTTCTAGGTATTTATAGGAGACAAAGTCAATAAACATTTCCTTTTAAATAATGATTAGATTACTCTTTTTCAAGGCTATAATATCATTCCTATTGGTCAAGGGGGGATAGTGGCACAGGTAAATTTTTAGACTTGGCATTATGCATATCCATCATGCCTATGTCCAAACATAGTGAGAGGATTGTTTGTGTGTAATGTCTAAGAAAATAGCACATATGCTCATGTTATGTGTGTAATTTGTTCTTTAGGTTGTAAATTATTAAATTATATAATTAAAATAAGAGGCAAACTTCTTTTGGTAACTTATAATTTTGGCACGGTATGCTACTTTGATCTATGGTAAAATAGAAATGTCCAAAATTTTGGTTTAGCAAAATGAATTTTGATGGTCTTTTGAAAGAAAATTTGGAAAAAACTAACAAAGGTTGTTTATTGAATAATGAAAACAAAATTCCCCTCACTTACTCGTAACCATCTAAAACTTCAATTGACAACTATGAAGAGTCTGGAACTTCTTAAAAAGGCTAAGATTGTCATTGAAAGAGGAAGAAAATAGATTTCTATTCGGGGAATTTATAAATTATTATTAATGCTATCAATAAAAATAAATGTGAAAATTGAATCAAAAGTAACATTATTTCTAATGTCTATCAACTCTTGTTAAAGATAATATATATATATATATATATATATATATATATATATATATATATATATATATATAACCTTAAAATGGTGTATATGAAACAAGAACTGCTTTTTTTAAGTAAGGGTTTGAAAGGGTTATTATTTCTTTCTTTTTTTTATATGCAAGAGAATTGGTAACATCTTTGCCTGATAAATGAAAGGAAATAACTTTTAAACTAAGTTAACAAGACCTCAACCCTCCACATAATTGAACCATCCCTCGAAGGAATTAAATTAGGGCAGTCAATTGATAAACACTCAGATGCTACCAACTAGCCTATACTAACCTATGTCCTTTTGGGTAGGTAGTGGTTTGAATCTGGGTCTCCAAAGTAAGAGAGCCCAAGAAAAACACTCAGTTGCTACCAACTAGCCTATGCCCTTTTGGGTAGGTAGTGGTACCAACTAGCCTATGCCCTTTTGGGTAGGTAGTGGTACCAACTAGCCTATGCCTTGTTGGGTAGGTAGTGGTTTAAACCTTGGTCTCCAAAAAGAGAGCAAGAAAGAGCCCCAACAAAAAGAGAGCCCAAAGCCAAAGCCCTAACCACCACTTTATTCAAATCAAATTAATCAAATCAAACTATATAACTTATTTGATACCATGAAGATTTAAACCTAGTATATCTGAAACATTAAACCAAAATACAAATAAATAAAATCTAGAAAATAAAGAAAGTTCAAAAAACCTCAAACAAAATTTTATTAAATTTTTTTTAATTAAAAAGATGAAGCAGCACCCCTCCTGATCTGAGGTCCCTTTGGCATGAAAAAACAATTTCAAGTGGAAGCACCTTTACTACCTTGATCCGCAAAACTCAAAGAGATACGTAATATACGCTATAATATTGACGTCTAGTGAATATGACCAAGCATAAAACTCTGAAAAAGATAAAGCCAACAAATGTAGTTAGCCCTAGAAGAGGGCAATGAGAAGGCGGGAACACCAAATGGAGCATAGGGCAACCCAACTGAAAAGGGAAAGGGACATGGGGGCTCCAGATGTTGGTCCTTCAGCCACCCGCATTGTATCAGAACTAGAACTAGAACTGCTCTTGTTTTCAGAAACGACTACGTCGACGTGGAGTTTCATGCCGTTTTGGCAATCCTCAATCCTTCCGCTGGTGAAATATCTGGTGCCTGCCTGGAGGAGTGGGACCGAATCAAGGCCTCCACTGTACATTCTAATGGGATTGCTGATATTACACGCCTGCCACTCTTCTTCACTACTCACCTCTGCCACGCTTTGCTCTGCAGATGAATACTTAAACCCTGTCCCAAACAGTATCTCTTATAATATTATTATTTCGTTCTTATACATAACATGATAATAACTATAAAAATTAAAAAGAAAGAAGAAACCACTCACAGAGATTATCTCCAACGCGGAAGGTCTTGCGAGAGGCCCATCCATTAAAATCCGAGAGGCGATCCCATCCTCTGTCCTCCCCCACCACGTGCTGCTCCACCGCCACCGCTGAACACACCGCTCCTATTACTATTACTATTACCACTGCTATTGCTATTGTTCGCGCTCGCATCGCCATTGCAAGTGCAGTGGTTGTACACAGAGGCAAAACTAACAACGAAGATAGAAAGCGAAGGGTAACGGCCTACAAATATGAAGAGGAGAGAGAGACCGTTGTTGGACCAACAACCATTCAATATACCTCTAATTTCAGAAAGAGATAAATAACTAACAAGCGTGATTTGAGACCCCATAATCCGTTGTTTTATTTTATATTTTTTTAGCGGGAAAGATAAGTCCTTTTTTTATAAAAAATATTTTGTTTAGTATAGTGTAGTGGTAGGGTTTTAGGTTTTTAAGAGATTTGTCAAGTTACAGTAGATTAGACCAGTTGGTTTGGCCAAGTGTATGTTAGTTGGTTGTTTCTTTTTGATTTCTTGGTAGGGACCAAATGTTTGCTGCTGTCCCTGCTTGATTCATTGGAAGGGTGGGTCCTATTAACTTCGTCTTATCTTAAAAACTAAGGTTTATAATAATATTAAAGTTAAGTTGGGTCCATTAACTTCTTCTTACCTAAAATTAAAATTTATAATAACATCACTCTACCCAAAATTATTAGTATTTTCTTATATATCAAAATAAAAAATTATATTTTTTAACTAACCATGTGCAACATGGACTGCAGGATCTTGTCTTTATTACCAACTCCAAGGCCCATCTCTATCTTCTTTTTACTTTTTGTATACAGTGCTTACTCTGGACGATGTGACATTTTTTTTTTTTTTTTTTAACATGAAGTCAATAAAGGTTAATCAGTGAAGGATTATTATTTGTGTTTTTAAAGATTTGGTAGATTGGTAATTATTTGTTTGATCAGGTATTTATTAAGAAGAGATTTAGGTTTAAGCTTTGGGTATTCTTGTTGCAAAGGTAGTAGTTTGATCTGAATCTTCTAAATGCATGCTAGACCGATGACGACGGTACAAAACCCCCAAGTGACCAATGATCCCTCTCAGGTTGGATCATCAACAATGAGGTAGTATAGGTTTGTTAGAAGCAGCCCATATAGTTTGAACGCTTCACTTAATAATTATTAAAAATAGTGTAATTGTAACCAACTTCCATATGTATCCAATCAAATATATATTATTTATAAAATGTAATTCATTAAAAAAATTGATATATAACTTTTACCCAACTCCAATCTTTAACTTTTATTTAAAATTTTCAAGTCTCTAAAATTTCGAAAGTCTTCATAAGTAAGTTTATTCATAAAGATTATAAACAAACAATTGCTTATATGCAACTATCAACTTACTTCGAAGCGAAGTTTCAATTTTTTTAGAGTAAGGTTTTAATAAGAGCAACATCTTTCTAAGACATAATTAATAATAGTTGACATGGAAAAATATAATTTAGAAGAGCAAGGAGGATTTGTGAAAGAGAGACAAATTCTAGACAGAATCATAGTAGCTCATGAAGTTATGCATTCAACAACTTCAAGAAAAGAGAAATCAATGATTTTAAAACTCGATATAAGTAAAGCCTATGTTAGGGTTAAATGGCGTTTTCGTTTTGTAGTATTAGAAAAGTTTGGATTTGGGAAGAAATGAGTTTGATGGATTAAAGCTTGTGTCTCTATAGTTTCATATTCAATGTTGGTCAATGGATTAGTAACAAAATCATTTAAAGCCAAAAGAGGTTTTAGATAAGGAGATCCTCTATCACAATATTTGTTCATTATTATGGTAGAGGTTTAGGAACTTGAAGAAGGCTAACAAATATGGGCTTATAAGTGAACTTAAGGCTAGTAATAACATCAACATCACCCATCAACAATCTGTAGATGTTACAACCCTTTTGGGACGTTAAAGATAAATGAAGCCAGAGATTTGAATAACTTCAAATGGACGAGGCAAATTTGCTAGAAACTTATCTAGGGATGACCTTATTTGAGGAGAGAATAAGGAGAAAATTATGGAATCCAGTTATAAGTTAAGTTTCGAATAAACTACCGACATGGAAAGGTAGATGGTTATCATTAGCAGGAAGAGTGCAAGTAATTAAGTCACTCTTACATGTTATTCCAACATATTATGTCCTTGTATACTATACCAAAATTGATAGAAAACTTTGATCTATCTTATATGATCAAACGTTGCATCCCTTTTTCCCTTTTGAGTCCAAGTGCACCACAAAGATCCAATCATAACAAGGAGTTGACCTTATGTCACTTCTCGCGAGGCACAATTATTTCGATCAGGACAATAGGAGATAACAACAAGAACCTCCTTTGATCTAGTTGTTTCTTTGAATGTTATAGCTAGTATATGATGGTTGGCATTACAAACTATTAAAGCTAAGTCAAGATGTAAATATTTAATGTAATATGGTATTGCATGTTCTCCACATGGCCTAAAGTTTTATAGGATTAAGTTCAAGGTTCTTAAGAATCTAGTATTGAAATCATGTATAATCTCAAATATGTCTTTGGATTGTACTTAATTGAAACAAATTTGAGTAACCATTTCCCATATTATTAAACCTACGTATAAATTGTTCCACCATTGGTGCCCAACTAGTAACTAAATTATTTGGTAAGCCCCTATACCACAAGATATCTTTATCACAAAGAGTAGGTCAAAAAGTGTAGCATTATGTCCTCTTCTTAGACATAATGAATTAGTTTGAGCATAGACAATTCATTAACATGGTCTAGTGCTTTCTTGTCCCCATTCTCGTCAAAGGTGGTTAGTGCTTTCATAGCTACCAAGGGAATAGGAGACTAGCCCATCAAATTTAGTGGTCCTTGGTAGGTCCAATTAGGGAATTGGTTTTGTGGCCTAGGAAATGCTTTTGGATTATTTTGTTGACGAGGAGGTGGACCATATTGTTGTTCAGGGGGTACATTGCATAGTTATGAGGTGGATATGAAGGGTATGGAGGATAATAAGATAGAGGGTACTTAGGCAGTAGATTGTGTCAAACCCCTTATTGGTTTAGGGTCAGTCGAATATTTGATTATGAATTTTGTAGAAAGTGTTGCTAACCTTGGGGAATTTGTAGGTGTTGAGATATTTGAGGACATTGTTGGAAATTTGAGTTATTTTATGTTGTTATTGATGTCATATGGATCACATTTGAGTTTTGGTGGTAACAACACTTCATAAATAATCATTTATGATATTTTGGAGAGCATGGATATATATAGGTTTTTTGTGAAAACCAAGGCAGGCAAAATAAAAGGTTTTATTTAAAACCATGGATGGCAGATTTGAAATGGGTTTTTCTTAAAACCCAGGTTGGATTTTCGTTTCATCGAAAAAGGTACCCCGGTGATGAAGATATTTAATTTTAAATATTTAGTTTAAATTTTTAATTATTTAAAATTTAAATTTAAATTTTAAAATTAAAAATAAAATTATAGCACCGACGTCTAAAGAAATGAGGAAAGGCATATATTAAAAATAATAGCGCCGACGTCTAAAGAAAGGAGGAAAGGCATATATATATAGGCCACCAAAAGTTTCGATAAATTATTGTCCTCGATTTTCAAATGCATTCGAATTGATAATGTAATGCGAGAAGAGCTTGTGTGTTGAAGCGTGTGTAAAGAGGCGTGTGAAGGGTTTAAGAAATTTGGGTCCGTTGAAGAATCATTCGCGGAGGATAACCAAACACATAAGCACATTTGGCCTGGTGGTTTGTGCGTTGTGTAAGAAGCAAGAGGTCCTACGATCAAGTCTCGTCGGGGATGCTTACTGTGTTGAAACGCTCGAAGTATTTTTGAGTTTTCGAGGGGCGCAGAATATTGAGGTATTTATTTTGGTTTGTGCCCCTTTGAACACGTGAGGGCATGAGGCGTCAAGGGATCGAATCCCGTCAGGGACAGGGGCAAGTTAATATTTTTTAATATTTTTATTTTTCTAAAGTTGCCCTAGGAGAAATAAGGGTTATGATGCACCTTAAGAAAAAGAGAGATTTTTGGTGATTTTATTTTTGGAAGTATATCATATTATATATCGTTGGAAAGCTTATTTCGAGGTCTATTTGATTAACTTGCTTAGAGGGAGAAATAAGGTGTGTGTAAAGAGGTTCAAAATTGAAGGTTGCTTTGTTCTTTTTCAAAAGGATTACTCTTTCATGAGGGGACATGATGTATTTTATTGAGTAGGAGTAATAAGGTGTTATTTGGATATTATTGTTGTGTTATTAATCATGATCCCTAACCCTTATTGAAAGTTGAAAAAGAAATTTTGTTGAGTGTGGCAGATTTAGTGGACAACTAATAAAGGCATCAAAAGGTATGAGCAATATTCTCCATTGACTTTGTTTATGGTGGTTGATTTCTAAAATATCATTGGAGAGAAAAGGATTGATTGTGGTTTCCTTTTCGAAAGTGGTTGGTTGAATGCTTTAAGGTTTTCTGGTTTGAGAGTTGTGTTTAAACCTTATTTTATAAGCATTGTTGTTGAAGCCATTAGTTGTGTGAAAAACTTGATATAGGGTTTGAGAATAACATGAGTATCATTGTTATGTGAAGAATGTTTTATAAGCATTGTTGTTGAATCTCATTGATTGTACAAAGAACTTGAACTTGAGTTAGAGAACAACATGAGTATCATTGTTATGTGATATTTGTGGTTGAACATTGTTGGAAACATTTGAGTTGGTTGATACTTGCTTGGACTAGGGTTTGTGAGAAAGAATTGTTCCTTGTGATTGGTTGAGTAGAGTTGTTTGAGCCTAGTCAAGTGAATGAGTGAAGTGGTTGTTCAAGTTCCATGAAACAAACTATTCTATATTCTGATTTGAATTGAGATCATTGTGGATCATTGTTGTCATCCCTTGTAGAGTGCATTGCCATTCATTGTTGAGTTCATCATTGAGCCTTGCCTTCATAGATTTGTGGATGAGATTTGAGTTCTACTTGAGCATGATTTATTGAGCCTTTGACAAGGCTTTTGGGATAGATTTCTGGACAGATTTGTGGCAGCTTTTGTGCATGATTGATTGAGCCTTTGAGAAGGCTTTTGGGATAGATTTTTTGATAGATTTGTGATAGCTTTTGTGTATGATTGATTGAGCCTTTGAGAAGGCTTTTGGGATAGATTTCTAGATATATTTATGGCAGATTTTATGCATGATTGATTGAGCCTTTGAGAAGGATTTTGGATATATTTGTGGACAGAGTTTGAGTAAGTTCTTGGTGAGCTTATTGAGCAGATTTGAGAAAGTTCTTGGTGAGCTTGTTGAGCAGATTTGAGAAAGTTCTTGGTGAGCTTGTTGAGCAGATTTGAGCAAGTTCTTGGTGAGCTTGCTAGAGCAGATTTGAGAAAGTTCTTGGTGAGCTTGCTAGAGCAGATTTGAGCAAGTTCTTGGTGAGCTTGCTAGAGCAGATTTTGAGCAAGTTCTTGGTGAGCTTGCTAGAGCAAATTTTGAGTAAGTTCTTGGTGAGCTTGTCTGAAGCATATCAGAGCTGAGCAGATCAGTGGATTCCCTAGCTGAGCAGATCAGTGAATTACCTTACTGAGTAGATCAGTGGATTGCCTACCTGAACATATTAGGATTGCCTACCTGAGCAGATCAAGATTGCCTACCTGAGAAGATTAGTGGATTGCCTAGCTGAGCAGATTAGTGAATTGCCTAGCTGAGCAAATTAGTGAATTGTCTTTTTGAGCAGATCAGTGGATTGCCCACTTGAGCAGATCAGTGGATTGCCTACTTGAGCAGATCAATAAATTACCTTGCTGAGCAGATCAGTGGATAGCCTAGCTTTGAGAAGATCAAAGTTATCATTTGTATTGGGATAAGGATCC
This sequence comes from Wollemia nobilis, assembly GCA_028583015.1. Lineage (NCBI taxonomy): Eukaryota > Viridiplantae > Streptophyta > Pinopsida > Araucariales > Araucariaceae > Wollemia > Wollemia nobilis. Next base: position 501,265 of record JAQPPZ010016709.1, read on the forward strand.
CTATTTCTTTGTGAAATATTATAAGGAGATTATCTTGTGGAGTACCCCACATTGGGGGAACCACGTTAAATATTGTGTCTCAATTATGTGTGGTGATTTGTGCTCTTGCTTACTATTGTTATCTATGTCATTAATGCACATTGCTATATTTGGCTATTGCAATTAAGGACACTAATTGATATTGGTTTGAAAAGAAAGTAAAAAGTGGACGTTATACTGTTCACCCCCCCTCTCAATATAAGCTTGTGTTCTTCAAACATGATATATTTTATACTAAGGATTCCCCTATGGTTGAATTGACATAATGTTGTTCAAAACCCACAAATGTCAAAGATAGGAGCAAAGCTTGTATGGTTCTTCCTGTTCATGGGGTAAGGTCCCAAAAAATAATTGGATTTTTTTAAGCAAATTGCTCACTTGATTTTGTTGAAGTTTATAATGAAAACATCACTCAATATTCTCTAGTATATGTACTTGCATATATAATTTTTTGGGATTAAAATTTGTAAGAAATTTAAAACTTTTTCAAAACTTGCCTATTTCAAGCTCGCTTACAATTTCAAGCGATTCACTTCTAGAACTTAGTTTTTCAATAAATTATCAATTTGAGCAATTCACTTGTAAATTGGAGAAATTCACTTGCAATTTTGGGTGATTCACACATTGTTAGTGTAATTTAAATAAACTAGAAAAATTAATTACTCACTCAGAAAGTCAAGCGATTTGCTTGCTTTATCAAGCAATTCACTCATCTATCTAGATGTAGAAAATTTTTGCAAGGAGAAAGTCGCAGATCACTTTGAGAAAAATCGCTTGTGGGATTTGTGCTTGGTTGTATTTCACCCTCTATCAAGTGAATAACTCGCTTTATCAAGTGAATTTCTTACTATCTTATAGTTGTGCAAAACTAACTCAAAATTTACCGTAAGTGCTTTCACCCATGGTAGATGCACATATGAGATCAAATTCGAGTCTTCGATGCTATCAAAATTACCTTTGTGAAAATTCAATTTTTTGGAATTTAAATTAGAGTCACCATCCACAAAGTACCTACCAAATCAAGCACAAAAATAAAAAAATGAGTGAAATTAAAAAAACATGAAAAGTTAAGCAAATCACTTCAATTCATCTTGCTTGGAAATGCAAGAAAAATTGAGTGATTTGCTTGCTAAGTCAAACGAATAGCTCACTTTTCACGCTCAAAATCGAGTAAATCCCTTGTAGAGTACAACTTCGTAAATTTTTTAAAAGTTTGAGCTGTCCACTCTATTTGTGACAAATGTGTTATTAGGTGCAAGAATCAAGAAAAATGCATAAAAATAAAGTTTACCCCACTAGGCATGCCAGAAACTATGTTGATTTGGAAAGTTGGACTGACTTTTGTTTTAAGTATTGCAATCCCAAATCCAAGTTTCAACAAGGTTGGATGGGTTTGCCATAAGCTTCCGCAAACCTTCATATTAAGGTTGGCTCCTTGCTTTCCTCATTTGGACCTCTAATCTAAACTAATTAACTTGCATAAAAAAACATGCACACACAAAAGTAAATGTGGAAATTAAAATGCATAAGGTAAAGTGCAAAAAGTAAATGCATGAAGTTTAGAGTATAAGAAGTAAAAGCAAATACATTTGTTACACATTCAATTAATCAACACAAGAAATCTTGAATATCACCAATGTCCACCCATTTGATTGGTTATAAAATTGATGAGCAAATGATAAAATGGGCTAGAATGGTCATACTCAACTATCACACACTTGACAAGCCACAAGGAGGTTCCTCTAGCGAGATGACAAAGGATTTGCTAATTTCTTACAACCTTATGAGTACAAAGCATAATGTGGGTTTCGCAAAGTGTAGCTCTAAATTCTCATGGATAAAAGATGAATACAATGAGGGCCCTAGGCCCCAATTTATAGTATGAGTTTACCTCTAAGTTACCTTAGGTGAAAAACAATTATTCCTAGTAAAAGTAAATATTTGGGGGTAACTTTAGCAAAATGTTGCACCTCCAAATGTTACATGTGTCTAATTATGCCTCTAACATGCTTAGAAGGCTCCAAAATTGTTTAGTGCACCACAAAATTGTTGATATGGGTTGATTTTTATTTTATGCCTATTTGAGTGATTCGCTTGTATTTACAAGTAATTGGCTCATATCTACAACTGATTCGCTTGCACTTTTCAAGAAAATCAACACCCTTTGTTGAACGAATCAACACCTTTGTTAAGATAATAAACACATTTTCCTAAGCAATTTGATACCTTTTGTAAGCAAATCACTCTATTTTGTGAGTGAATCAATCCTTTGAGCCAATTCGTCCATTTTGCAAGTGAATCACTCTTTTGAACCAAGAGAATCGGTCCATTTAAATAAAAAACAACACTATTGTTGATGTTTACCAACTCCTATTGGAGGTAATCTCTTTAGAAGAAGAAATGACAAGAAAATAATCTAGATAATTGTGGTGTTGATTTTTATCTTAATAAAATTCAAATTTTAGAAAGCAACTAGAAAAGTGAGAGTTTATCTCTTAATGAAAATTATGTGAAGAAATTAATTGTGGAAACTTTGGAGAATATTTTTTATAAAAGAGCAAGTTGTATATGGTTTAATTGACCTTATAGAAATGGTAATATTTTTGTTTTGATGGCAGTGACCTCCATTAGAAACCACATATAACTTATGGAAAAAATAATAATATGGATAAAATTTGAGTTTTGGTGTTATATCCATTTTTATCCTATATGATCACCTATCAAAATTAACAACTTAGGATAATGTAAGAGTAGTACTATGTATGAACCAAAGAAATAATTTTTCATAAAATATTATATTCTAATTGAAGATATATAACACCAAAATTTAACAAACAAAAATAAAAAATGTATATTCATCCAGGGCTATATGATCCTATCAAAATTTAAAACTATAATACTCATTGATCTTTAAAAAATAAAAATTCTATGAAACGTTATATAACAAATATAACAAAATTCAAGTTACGATATACATACATGTGAATAACATCATTACTATGCAATAAAGATATAAATTGAAAATCAAAACCTATCATGTAGACAAAACTTAATTATAGTGATAAAAACATTATCACTATTTTTAGTTTTTAACAGTTCAGGGGTTGCTTCTATCAAACTTATTCCACTTTGTTATTGTTGATTTGGTGTGAAGGGGACCACTGGTCGATCAGGATTCATACCGTCCCATCAAACCTATTCCACTTCGTTATTGTTGACCTAGTGTGAAGGGGACCACCGATTGATCAAAATTTGTACCATCATCATTAGTCTGACATGCATTCAAAAGATTCAAATCAAACTACTATCTTTGCAAACAAACTACTCTGAGGTTTGAATATAGGTCTCTTCTTGGTAAATGTCTGGCCAAACAAACACTTACCAATCCACCTAATCCAAACAAACACTTACCAATCCACCTAATCCTCGGAAGCTAATATCATTAAAATGTTAACACCTCGAGGGATAGGTGGATTGGTAAGATGTTGGGCACTTACCAGGAGGAGACCTAGGTTCAAACCTCACGGGCATGTCTACTCTAGGGCAAAGGTAGTAGTCTGACTAGAATTCGTTGAGTGTGCGCCAGCTTGATGACGACGGTATCAACCTTGAGCCACCGGGGGTCTCCCTCACTCCGGGTCGTGTTTACCGAGGCGAGGTAGGGGTTATAGTGGTAGCTCCATGATTTGACGCTACGATCGGAGGCAATGTGATTTGACCCTGTGACCAGTTGTTCAAAAAGGAAAGGCAGTTGCCAATTCCCATATGTATCAAAAGAAAATGTTAACATATCTATAAAGAATTAAATAAGGTAATATATAATTTAACCAATAATAGTGTTGACCTTTGTTTTGATGAAATCCAAATAGTAAAAGACAATTGATCAAAATAATTTTCTCGATAAATATAAATGTTATTAATGCTATATTAAATATGGTTTAATGGCCTTAACAACACAAAATAATTTGTTATTTGGATGAGTATGACCACTAATGAAAGTCACATATAACACTCTAACAAATAATATTTTAACCTAAAAATGATGTATATGAAACATGAATTGCTTTTTTTAAGTAAGGTTTTGAAAGGGTTGTTTTTTTTTTATACATATAGGAAACAACAATCTAAAAAAATAATATTTTAACCTTAAAATGATAATATTTTAACCTTAAAATGGTGTATATAGGAAACAACAATCTAAAAAAATAATATTTTAACCTTAAAATGGTGTATATGAAACATGAACTATATTTTTATTCATAGGAGATTCGGTTACAACCACACTATTTTTAATAAATGTTAAATGTGGGGTTCAAACCACATAGGTTGCTCTATTCCACCTTGTTGTTGATTTGGTGTGAGGAACATAGGGTTCAAACTACATAGGTTGCTCCCACCAAACCTATTCCACCTTGTTGACCTGGTGTGAGGGGACCACCAACTGCTCTCGCTTAGAATTCGTACCATCATAGTAGGTTTGGCGTGTACTTAGAGGATTTAAATCAGATTACTACCTTTGCAAACAAGATGCCCTCAAGGTTTGAATTGAGTGTCTTCTTGATAAGTGTTTGGCCAAACAAACAATTACCAATCTACCTAACTACTTTTTTAATTTTTTTAAGTAAAGTTTTTTGAAAGGGTTGTTCTTTCTTTTTATAAGAGGATCAGAAATACCTTTGCCTAAGTGCATGGAACATAAACTATTTTTTTTTAAGTAGGGTTTTTGAAAGGGTTGTACTTTTTTTTTTTAAATATATATATAAAAAGGAATCGATAAGACGATCGAACTTTCGAAAAAAAGTCAACTAGATCCCAACCCTCTAAAGAATTAAATTGAGGCAACAATTGGCAAACACTTGGTTGCTACCAACTAGCCTATGCTTTTTTTTTTTTTTTTGGATAGGTAGTCGTTTGAACCTAGTCTTCCGAAGGAAAGACCAAAGCCCTAACGGGTAGGACTTTATCTAAATCAACTTATTCAAATCAAACTATACGTTCTATTTAATACCGTGGAGATTTAAATCTTAGTGTACATCTCAAACATTAAACCGAAATACAATTAAAATCTATAAAATAAGAAAATCCAAAAAAAACTTGAACAATTTTTTATTGGTTTTTTTTTTATTATAAAGATATTAAGCATTCACAAAGCAGTACCCCTCGTGATTTAAGGTTGCAAGTGGAAGCACCTTTACCATCCTTGCACTCCAAAACTCAAAGAAATGAGTAATACACGCTATAATTTTGACGTCTATTGAATATGACCAAAGCATAAAACTATGAAAAAGATAAAGCCAACGGATGTAGTTAGCCCTAGAAGAGGGCAATGAGAAGGCGGCAACAGCAAATGGAGCAGAGGGCAACCCAACTGAAAAGGGAAAGGGGAAGGGTAACGGCCTACAAATATGAAGAGGAGAGAGAGACCGTTGTTGGACCAACAACCATTCAATATACCTCTGCTTTCAGAAAGAGATAAATAACTAACAAGCGTGATTTGAGACCCCATAATCAGTTGTTTTATTTTATATTTTTTTAGCGGGAAAGATAAGTCCTGTTTTTGTCGAGAGTCACGGATCCAGAATTTTTATAAAAAGCTGCAATTTTTTTAACATTTTGTTCCTTACAATAGTATTGTGGTCAGAAATTAATAGTTGGTAGTAGCAAAATGTTTGTTAGTTGATTGTGTTTTTTTTGTGGTAGTGGTCAAATACTGGCTGCTGTCTCTGTTTGATTCAGGGGAAGGATGTGTCCTATTAATTTCTTTTTATCCTGAAAGCTTAAGTTTATAATAACATCAAAGTGAAATTGAATCACATTAACTTTTTGCAACCTAAAAATTAAATTTTATAATAATAACATTCTACCTAAAAATATTACTATTCTCTTTATATTAAAATAAAGATTATATTTTTTAACCAACCATGTGCAACATGGAGCCCATCTTTATCTTCTTTTCTACTTGTGCAACATGGAGCCCATCTCTATCTTCTTTTCTACTTTTTGTATACAGTGCTTACTCTGGATGATGTGACATTTTATTTATTTTTTTATATGAAGTCAATAAAAGTTAAACAGTAAAAGGTTATTATTTGTGTTTTTGGTAGATTGATAATTGTTTGTTTGATCAAGTATTTATTAAGAAGAGACTTAGATTTAAGTTTTGGTGCATGCTTGTTGCAAAGGTAATACTCTGATATGAATCTTGAGTGCATGCTAAACTGATGACAATGGTACGAAACCCAAATGACCAGTGGTCCCCCTCACGTTGGATCATCAACAATGAGGTAGAATAGATTTGTTAAAAATAAGTCGTATAATTTAAACACTCACTTAATAGTTACTAAAAAATAATGTAATTATAACTAACTTCCATATACTCAATCAAATATATATATACTTCATCAAATATAATTCATTTAAAAAAATTGACATATAAGGTAAATCCAACTCCAATCTTTAACTTTTATATAAAATTTCTAAGTCTCCATAGGTAAGTTTATTGATAAAAATTATAAACAACCAATTCTTTATATGCAACTATCTACTTAATCCAACTCCAATCTTTAACTTTTATTTAAAATTTCCAAGTCTCCATAGGTAAGTTTATTGATAAAAATTATAAACAACCAATTCTTTATATGCAACTATCTACTTACTTCAGTTTCAATTTTTTTAGAGTATAATACATGGTACTAAGTTTTGCAAATATACATCAACGTAGTATAATACGTGGTACTAATTTTTGCAATATACATCAACGTACATGGACCACACGAAGGTTTTGACAAGAGCAACATATTTTTAAGACATAATTAATAATAACAGTTGATACGCATTTGTTAGATGACGATTTTTTTTTATAATTAGGTGGGTGGGATTAACACACGCTAGAGTTGTATATCTGCATGTATGTAAGGAGGAGGGATTTGAACTTGGACTTCCTTTTTCCTAGGAGTTTTACACAACCCACTTCCTCTAACTCCCCCACATCACCGAATAATAGTTGTAAAATTTATTGTAGTGCTAAAAGTTTTTAGGTTTTCATTTCAAAGATTTAAGTTTAAATTTTACTTGGTTTGAGGGGATTGGGACCCCTCGTATAAACTTCAATTCTATTTAGTAATATTAATTCAACTGGTTAGATTTCTCAACATTAAAGAAGAGACTAAAAAAATACTACTCTATTATATGAGTAGATATGAGAAGACCATCCTCAATTTGTTGGTATGATAGCACAAACGTTGAATTGTTTAGGAAACGATGGGCTATATACACTTCCAAAACAAATTAAATCAATGATATCTAGATTAAAATAATGGAACAAGAACACTTTTAAAAAAATTTGAGAAGAAAGAACTCAAAATTTCAAAAAGGTTATCGTAATAATTCAAGGTCGGAGGAAAGGGAGTTGCTTAGTGAATATCATAATATTTTGAGTAAGAACAATAAATTTTGAAGATTAAATCAAGACAGACTTGGTTAAAAGGAGTTAAAAATGCAAAGTTTTTTCAAAGGATGATTATAGTATAAAGATCAACATCCATAAATAGTAGAATTAAATTAGTAAAAGGAGTTCGGATTGAAGACCAGAGTGATAAAAAAAGATGCAAGGTCTTTTTATTAGATTATTCTAGGATCAAATAAGTTTGAAGTTCTTAGTGATAAACTTCTACAAGAAGTACCTTCAGTTATAACATATGAAGACAATAGCATTTCGACGGAGCGTATTACTTTGAAAGAAGTCTTCTCTCTTTTAATAAGGATAAATCCCTAAGTTCGAATGGGCTCTCTACAACATTCTATCAACATAATTGGGATATAGTGAATGATTCTTTATTGGTGGCAGTGAAATAGTCTAGGGTAAAACAATGCATACCTTATCAAATAAATGCAATATATCGTACCCTGATTCCAAAAAAGAAGGATGCAAAATTGTTTGATTCATTTAGACCCATAAGCCTATGTAATAAGACATAAGATTATATCCAAAGTGATGGCGAATCGGTAAAGACCATTGATGGAAAAAAAATTAGAAGAACATGGAGGATTTGTGAAAGGGAGACAAATTCTAGACGAAATCATAGTAGCTCATGAAGGTATGCATTCAACAACTTCAAGAAAAGAAAAAACAATGATCTTAAAACTTGATATAAGTAAAGCCTATGCTAGGGTTGAATGGGGTTTTATTTTAGTAATATTAGAAAAGTTTGGATTTGGAAAGAAATGGGTTTGATGGATTAAAGAATGTGTCTATAGTTTAATATTCAATGTTGGTAAATGGGTTAGTAACAAAATCATTTTAAGTCAAGAGAGGTTTTAGATAAGGAGATCCTCTATCAAAATATTTGATCATTATTATGGCAATGGTTTTTGGTAGGAACTTGAAGAAGGCTAACAAATATGGGCTTCTAAGTGAACTTAAGGCTAGTAATAACATCAACAACATCACCCATCAACAATTTGTAGATGATACAACCCTTTTTGGGAGGGTAAGGATAAATGAGGCCAAATATTTGAATAAATTATTAAAGGAATATGAAAGAGCATCATGAAAAATATTTAATAGGACAAAATCTATTTTTACTTCCTAAACATCCAAGCTAAAACCAAAGAAATGATATGCAGGTTACTTCAAATGGACGAGGCAAATTTACTAGCAACTTATCTAGGGATGTCTTTATTTAAGGGAAGAATAAGGATAAAATTATGGAATCCAGTTATAAGTAAAGTTTCGAATAAACTACCAACATGGAAAGATAGATGGTTATCATTAGGAGGAAAAGTGCAAAAAATTAAGTCAGTCTTACATGTCATTCCAACATATTATGTCCTTATATACTATGCCAAAATCGATACAAAAATGTTTAATCTATATTATACAATCAAATGTTGCATCCCTTTTCCCCTCTTGAGTCCAAGTGCACCACAAAGATCGCATCTTAACAAGGAGTTAACCTTGTAAAAACTCTTAGAGGCCTCTGATTGAGCCAAACCTCATGCTCTTGGCTACATACCTATTGTGTCGCTTCTTGCAAGATGCAGTTATTTCGATCAGGACAATAGGAGATGACAACAAGAACCTCGTTTGCTCTTATTGTTTCTTCAAATATTGTAGCTAGTGTATGATAGTTGGCATTACAAACTATTAAAGCTAAGTCACAATGTAAACCTTTAATGTAATATGGGAATGCATGTTCTCCACTTGGCCTAATTTTTTGTAGGATTAAGTTCAAGGTCCTCAAGAGTCTAACATTGAAATCATGTATAGTCTCGAGGATGTCTTTGAATAGTACTTAATTGAAACAAAATTGAGTAACCATTTCCCATATTAAAAAACCTATGTATAAATGGTTCCATCATTGATGCCCAACTAGTAACTAAATTATTTGGTATGCCCCTATACCACAAGACATCTTTATCAAAAAGAGTAGGTCAACAAGCATAACATTATGTCCTCTTCTTAGATGTAATGAATTAGTTTGAGCATAGACAATTCATTGACGTGGTCTACTGTTGTCTTGTCCTCATTCTCATCAAAGGTGGGTAGTGCTTTCATAGCTACCAAGAGAATAGGAGACTAGCCCATCAAATTTAGTGGTCCTTGGTAGGTCCAATTAGGGAATTGGTTTTGTGGCCTAGGATGTGCTTTTAGATTGTTTTGTTGAGGAGGAGGTGGGTCATACTATCATTTAGGGGGTACATTGCATAGTTATGAGGTGGATATAAAGGGTATGGAGGATAATAATATAGAGGGTACTTAGGCAGTAGATTTTGTCAAACCCCTTATTGGTTTAGGGTTAGTCGAATATTTGATTATGAATTTTATAGAAAGTGTTGCTAACCTTGGGGAATTTGTAGGTGTTGAGGTATTTGAGGACATGACATATTTTATACTAAGGATTCCCCTATGGTTGAACTGGAATAATATTGAAGTGAGCAAAGCTTGTATGATTCTTCCTGTTCATGGGGCAAGGCCCCCAAAAAAAATTGGGTTTTTTTTAGTAAATTGCTCACTTGATATTGTTGAAGTTTATAATGAAAAATATCACTCAAGACTCTCTAGTATATGTACCTGCATAGACAATTTTTTGGGATTAAAATATGTAAAAAAATTTAAAACTTTTCCAAAACTTACCTATTTCAAGTGATTCACTTCTAGAACTTATTTTTTCAGAAAATTATCAATTTGAGCGATTCACTTGTAAATTGGAGAAATTTGCTTGCAATTTTGGGTGATTCGCACTTTGTTAGTGTAATTTAAATAAAATAGAAAATTAATTATTCAAAAGGTCAAGCGATTTGCTTGCTTTATCAAGCGACTCACTCATCTATCTAGATGTAGAAAAATTTTGCAAGGAGAAAGTCGCACTAGTAGATTACTTTGAGAAAATTGCTTGTGGGATTTGTGCTTGGTTAGGTTTCACCCTCTATCAAGTGAATCACTCACTTTATCAAGTGAATTGCTTAATGTCTTAGACTTGTGCCAAACTAACTCAAAATTTATCGTAAGTGCTTTCACCCATGGTAGATGCACATATGAGATCCAATTCGAGTCTATTTGCATTGCTTTGATGCTATCAAAATACCTTTGTGAAAATTCAATTTTGGAGTTTAAATTAGAGTCACCATCCACATAGTACCTACCAAATCAAGCACAAAAATAAAAAAATGAGTGAAAAAAACATGAAAAGTCAAGCAAATCACTTCAATTCATCTTTGTTTGAAAATGCAAGAAAAATTGAGTGATTTGCTTGCTAAGTCAAGCGAATAGCTCACTTTTCATGCCCAAAATCGAGCAAATCCCTTGTAGAGTAAAACTTAGTGAATTTTTTTAAATTTTGAGCCAATCACTCTATTTATGACAAATGTGTTTTTAGGTGTAAGAATAAAGAAAAATGCATAAAAATGAGGTTTGTCCCACCAGGCATGCCATAAACTATGTTGATTTGGGGAGTTGGACTAACCTTTGTTTTAAGTATTACAACCCCAAATTCAAGTTTCAACAAGGTTGGATGGGTTTGCCATAAGCTTCCGCCAACCTTCAGATTAAGGTTGGCTCCTTGCTTTCCTCATTTGGACCTCTAATCTAAACTAATTAACTTGCATAAAAATAAAATGCACACACAAAAGTAAATGAGGATTAAAATGCGTAAGGTAAAAACTAAATGCATGAAGTTTAGAGTACAAGAAGTAAAAGCAAATAAGATTGTTACACCATACCAAGGATAGCATTCAATCAATCAACACATGAAAACTCGAATTTCACCAATGTCCACCCATTTGTTTGGTTATATAATTAATGAGCAAATGATAAAATGGGCTAGAATGGTCATATCCAACTATCACACACTTGACAAACCAAGAGGAGGTGCCTCTAGCGAGATGACAAAGGATTTGCTAATTTCTTACAACCTCATGAGTACAAAGTATAATGTGGGTTTCACAGAGTGTAGCTCTAAATTCTCATGGACAAAGATGAATACAATGAGGGCCCTATGCCCCAATGTATAGTATGAGTTTACCTCTAAGTTCCCTTGGGTGAAAAACAATTATTCCTAGTAAAAGTAAATATTTGGGGGTAACTTTAGAAAAATTTTGCACCTCCAAATGTTACATGTGTCTAATTATGCCTCTAACATGCTTAGAAGGCTCCAAAATTGTTTAGTGCGCCACAAAATTGTTGATGTGTCGATTTTTACTTTTACGCCTATTTGAGTGATTCGCTTGTATTTACAAGTAATTGGCTCATATTTACAACTGATTCACTTGCAATTTTAAAGCAAATCAACACCCTTTGTTGAGCGAATCAACACCTTTGTTCAGAGAATCAACACCCTTTGTCAAGCAAATCAACACCTTTTCCTAAGCAAATCAACACCTTTTGTAAGCAAATCACTCCATTTTGTGAGTGAATCAATTCTTTGAGCCAATTGGTCCATTTTGCGAGTGAATCACTCTTTTGAGCCATTCAATCCATTTTGTGATCAAATCATCCTATTTTACAAGAGAATCGGCCCATTTTGAATAAAAAACAACACTATTGTTGATGTTTATCAACTCCTATTGAAGGCAATCTCTTTAGAAAAGGAAATGGCAAACAAATAATCTTGATAATTATGGTGTTGATTTTCATCTTAATAAAATTCAAATTTTAGAAGGCAACTAGAAAAGTGAGAGTTTATCTCTTAATAAAAATGATGTGAATGAGCTAATTGTAGAAACTTTGGAGAATATTTTTTATAAAATGGCAAGTTTTATATGGTTTAACTGACCTCATAGCAAGTGTAATATTTTTATTTTGATGGAAGTGACCTCCATTAAAAACTACGTGTAGCTTATGGAAAAAATGATAATATGGACAAAATTTGAGTTTTTGTGTTATATCCATTTTTATTCTATATGACCACCTATCAACATTAACAACTTAGGATAATGTAAGAGTAGTACTGTGTATGGGCCAAAGAAACAATTTTCTATAAAATATTATATTCTAATTGAAAATATATAACATCAGCATTTAAAAAACAAAAAAAATATTCATTCTCGAGTTATATTACCTATCAAACTTTAGAACTATGATACATATTAATTTAAAAAGAAAAGGAAAAAAAGTTATGTGAAACATTATATAACAAAATTCAAGTTATAATATACATACATGTGAATATAATCATTGCTATGCAATAAAGATATAAATTGAAAATAAAAACTTATTATAAAGACACAACTTAAATATAGTGATAAAAAAAAAAGTCTATTATTGATAATTGTTACAATCATATTTTTTATCTTTCTAATAATTTTTGTTAAAAAAACCAAAAATTAAAGATAGAATGTTGTTAATGTTGCAATTAAGGAAACCATATGAAACCCCTCCAAAACATGATTTTCCCTTGTTGCTATCATCCATGGTTTGACCAAATAGATTTTAACTAAAAACAATCATCACCTGCGTCTTTATATTTTCTAACCCCTTTTTTTCCATATGACATTTTTTTTGGTATATAGGAGAGTTGGTTGGAGCCATTCTTTTTAGTATCTAGCAAGTGCTGGGTTCAAACCACAAGAACTGCTTCCAATAAATTTATTCGTCTCGTTGTTGTTGACTCGATTTTTCCTGGTTGCTATCATCCATGGTTTGACCAAATAAATTTTAACTAAAAACAATCATCACTTGGGTCTTCATATTTTCTAACCCATTTTTTCACATATGACATTTTTTTTCGGTATATAGGAGAGTTGGTTACAGCCATTCTTTTTAGTATCTGGCAAGTGCAGGGTTCAAACCACAAGAACTGCTTCCAATAAATTTATTCATCTTGTTGTTGTTGACCCGACGTGAGATGAAAACCAGGGTTCAAACCACAAAAACTGCTTCCAATAAATTTATTCATCTTGTTGTTGTTGACCCGACATGAGATGAAAACCATTGGTCGCTTGAGATTCGTACCTTCGTCATTGGTCTGCACGTATTCAAAGGATTCAAAGCAAACTACTACCTTTGCAAAGAGTTGGCTTTCCCCAAGGTTTGAACCTAGATCTTTTCTTGGTAAGTGCCCAACTACACCTGCACTTACCAATCCACCTAGACCTTGGAGGTTACATGTGACATTTTAACTAATATAATATATCACTTCATTTTATGATAGATAAGCACTTACCAATCCACTAGTCCTTAAAAATTACATGTAACATTTTAATTAATATAATATGTCACTTCATTTTGTGATGGATGGCCATTAGGTAGTCCTTAAAGATTACATATAACATTTTAATTAATATAATATGTCACTTCATTTTGTGATGGATGGCCATTTGAAATAGCTTGGAGGAGAACCTTTAAAGTCCATTGTCCTTTTCAAGGAAACTAACGATGTCGGCTTCTACAATATACTCTAAATCGCCATCCATGAATTACATAGAGGCAAGGTTCTTCTATTTTCTTTTGCATGAAGTTAATATTATCCAGCATAGAATCTGTTGTTTCAATATATTTATTCATTATTTCAAATGCATGGTATTGTCCATGGAAAGAACAAATTTACATAGAAATTCACTAAACTCTTATAATCTATAAGCACATTTTCCATTATCAATTTATCTCGTTTCCTGGCCTTCTTTAAGCATCTTTTGTGAAAAGTCACTATACCTTCTAAAAATCCTGGCCTTCTTTAAGCATCTTTTGTGAAAAGTCACTATACCTTCTAAAAAGACAAACTTTCCTTCATGTTAGAGCTCATGAAAGAGCCCTTCCATTTTTTAATTCTTGTCACTATCCCCTATGGTAGGAGTAAAAGGATTGCAAACCTGATTACGAATAAAATGACGATTAATAACTTTTTTACCTTTTCACTTTCCAATTGAAAATTGTGCTGATCAAATAAAAAGGGTTGATTTTTACTTTACTTTTACTTTTACCTTCCAATTAAAAGTTATGCTCGGACAAATAGAAAAGGTTGATTTTCTTATAACAGCTGGCCAGTCTTCATTTAGACCACTCTCAAATATACTTTAATCCATCTAATATCACAAGGATTTAAATAATGACAATTTGAATCAGTTATATGAAGGAACACTATTTCTTTGATTCTCCAATGATAAACCTTCCTGTCATATTAACACTTTCATTTTTATTCCTGTCAGTATCCCTATTGTAGGAACAAAAGGCTTGCAAGCCTGACAATGTTAGAGGAGAGGATTACAAAATAGTCAACAATTATAAGGAGCAAAAGGCTGGCAAGCCTGACAATGTTAGAGGAGAGGATTACAAAATAGTCAAAAATTATAAGGACACTATAACGAAACATGTTCCACTTCCAACAACTGTGTTCCTAAATCATCAACATAGGCAGGAGAAGATTCATTAATTCTTAAGGTCATATTAAATGTGTTATTTCAATTAAGGTTGTCCTTAAACAGGAGAGAGTTTTTTTTATAACGGCTAGCTAGTCTTCATTTATACCGCTCAAGTACGCTTTAATGCATCTCATGTCAAAGAGGTTTTGAAGATCGGCAATTTGAATCAATTATAGTAAAAAAAACTCTTTCTTCAATTCTCCAATGATAAGCTTGAGTGCCAACGTTGTTTACGGATACCAAACTACATAATAAGAGAAATCAAGCACCAGATACCACTGCATAAGATATCTTTGCAACTTGAAAAGACCATTTGCTTAGGTGTATTCAACTATGTTCCATAAAGCTTCTCGTACGGGGGATAGTGAAAGATATTGGGACGCATATCTGGAACTGCAAGACACTTTTGGCATGCACCTCTAATACGGGGATAGCCCAAGATATTGGGCCGCATTTCTGAAACTGCAAGACACTTTCAGCATGCACCTCTGTGACGGCTCTTTAGGTCTGAGACAAGTCCCTATGGAACAGTATTCCATGAATAGACCATACCATGGTATTGTTATAGATGTTAATTGTTAGAATTCATAATACTTCCCAAAAATTTCATGAAGCATACATTACCACAATCATATTTAGATATGAATTTCCTGAATAGTCTATACCATACCATGGTGTTGTTATAGATGTTAATTGTTAGAATTTATAATACTTCTCAAAATTTTCATTAAGCATACATTCACCACAATCATATTTAGAAAAGTAGAAAAACAAAATAAAGAGAGCAATTAGATGAAATAGAGGATGGATGTACGTATAGACTCTGTAATAACATATCACAAACTAATGCAATGGATCAGTAATTGAGAGCATTTATATTGATATCTAATCCTCAATTAAATGCTAACTTCAAACCGATATAACCTGACTTAAGGGTTAAATTATAATATAATAAATATGTTAAACACTTTAATCAAGGTTAATCATAAAGGTGGTTTACCCAATATTGCTAACGGTGTATATATTAAACTAACCATAAGTTTACATGAAGATGAAGATGAAGCCCAAAGGCTTACATAGCACTTGCCAGCAGGCAATATCAATAACACCCATAAAACACTATTAGCCTTGGCCTGATAAGATCAGATTACAGATACATTAACTGTAATTGCAATACAAATATCATTGAACTTCTTCACAGAGCTCTTCAATATTAACTAGGGCTACATGACATGAAGATGATTATGCTTCCCGACCAAATATACTTTGGCAGAAAACATACATCTAAGGTAATAATAACAACCAATAAGGAAATTATCATAATATGTCACCAAGACCCGGAGATCAGTTGAGAAAAATCACATGATTTGGGGTTTCACTGGTCGCTAAAAATGCAGTCTATGAAGGTTAGCCAATAGTACGAATGACTCTAAGAAGAAAGGAAATGGAAAAAGGAAATGTATGGAAGTATATGGATCACTATGTGTGCATCATACAAGGGAGTGTCTTGGAAGTAGTAAAATGGATGGCCATGGTGCCCAAAAACAGTAGGCATCGATGTAAAGGAGTGGGTAACGGTTGACATAAAGGAAATGAAGAATGGATGATGAGATGAGGGAAACAATCTTTTCAATACAAAGAGAGATATTGTAGCAATGCAAAAGTCATAATGTTCAGACAATCATAAGACATATTCTTAGTTAAACCAAGAAAAAAACTGATAACCATAGAGCCAAGGGTCTCCATGTAATTACATAATCCTCTCATTGTGGCTTACAGAACATCCTTAGATGTCCCCTCCATTGTGCAAGACAGCTTCCTACTAAGTCCTGCATTCTTCCCAAATCAAGGGGGCTTTCCTGATAAGTGTGGACCGAAAAAGTTAATTATGAAAAAACCTACTTGATAATGTCTTTTGATTATCTTGTAGAGAGAAGATTTCATACCTCAAGAATGCAGGACCTGATTGAACATAATTAGGAGAACAGAATCTAATTCCACCATAATTGATTAAAACCCTTAACTGGTAAGACTTCTTTAATGGCTAATGATTCTGTCATATTGTTCGTTGATGGCACATGATAATGAAATTTAAGAATTTTATTTGCAGTCTTTAAATAATCTGCTATAACTTGCCCTATGTGTTCCTAAGAATATTCATCAATTAATGAAGGAAGCTTTTGGTATTCACCTTGCTTGCATGTTTATTCCTGGGATCATGTTGCCATTAAGTATTGCTCTTCGTGATTTCTTTTATTTATATGTTGATTGACAAGGAACATATGGAAATGGAACGCAATCCAAAACTCAAGATTCTAAGTGATTATTGTTTCCTTATTTTCATATTTGATATGCTTACTGACAAAGTTCGGAGCACTGGCCGGAATGAAAGTTCTAGCTCGTTGGCTACGCCTGGGTAGAATAGGCGTCATTATTGTTGCTTGTCTTCATAGTTGAAGCGCTTCCTGAAGATTGCATGAGTAATATATCATGGTTGAATGTAAGATCATATCAAAGGCCCACAAATTTACAATAAACTCCTTGCATTCAAAATTACATAGCAGTGCTAGGTCACTGAAACAGGAAATTAGCTCCTTTTGATTGTAATGGTCGAAAGAACTCCAGGGTTTGTGAATCGGAAGTACACGGAAGCAAAAGTTGGCTCCAATAAATTCAAACATGGGAAAATGCAATAGATACCAGGCTTTACTTTCCAAGGCAGCTGCTTGTTCTCTTATTAAACATGCCCCAACTACAAGAAAATTTACTTTAATCTTCATTTCAACTCGAATTTTATTTTACCTAGTTATTTCCAACTCATTAGCATCCTCTTCGGTCACTACAGACGGACAAACATAAAAGACAAAAATTAAAGTCTAACCAAACTAAAGCATTGCTCAAGTTTGAAGTAACTTGATTTGAACATCTATTGCCAATATCAGACACCGCTATCTAAACCAATGCTTAAATGTTTTAAAGTTTAGACCAACTTACCACCTAAATTGGTTTTTTCATGAAACTACCATATTTGCATGTGAGCAGCGAATTCCTTCAAAGATTGAAGCCATGACTATGACAGCTCAAATGATATAGGATTCAAAGCTATGTGAAATTGTACATACAACGACAGATCAAGGTTCATAAACTAAATTTGGATACGCAAGAAGGAATTTTTAAATGCCTGAAATGCATGATATACAACAATAAGGAGATTTGTTTTAAAAAAGCCTGAAACTCATTGTACCGTATGATACAGAATTTCTTAGAGTCTAAAATATAGATGTTACTCTGCATTAGGAAAATATAGATGTTGCACACCATTTGGCTCAGTCCGATTCACTTAGCCATTCCACTTAAAACCAAAGTGGTGTAACAGTAAATGATACAGGTAAGTATCAGTACCATTCAGAGTCCAGGGAGCACCAAAAAGCTGAGATTTTGAAAATCAATTAACGTTGCTGTTCATACATATTTGTGTGCCAGACGTCCAGGAAATTTTTCAAGGAGTTGCTACATTTTCTTTTGCTAAAGGAGCAATTTCATCCCCCTCTTCACCGGCTTCACTGCCTGCAACTTGCAAACTGAGCAAGGCATGCTCCCACAGCCGAGCTGGGCCCTGCTTCAAAGCAAGTAAGCCCAAATCAGATACTTAAAACCCACGTAAAAATAAAAATAAAAAAATAATTTTATCTTTTCCCACTAGCTTGCAATCATTAGCAGAGAGAGGGCCACTGACCTTCCACGAGAAATCTTGGTCCATGCAGTTTTGTATCATAGTGGCAAAAGCAGGTGTGTCATACACCTTAATAGCCCTCCTTACAGTTTTAGCAATGGCAGCCACATCAGCAGGATCAACTTCTTCACACTGCAACACGTCAAAGTTTAGCATTTCTTTTTTCAGCATTTAAATTTTTACAATGTGTTTTTTTGTGTCCGGTTATACTAATAAAGGTCCATTTTCTTCAACACTTACACGGACATTAAAATCACCCATTTGGAAACCAGTTATTCCTTCTTTCACCGTATCCATCAGTCCACCAGTTGAGGCAACTATGGGTACCTGCGCATAACCAGTATATTATATAATTTTCTCTGTACAGTGGTATTTCTTAGTATTTTGCATGTCTAACTAAAGAATAACACAGAACAAATTAATATGCTCTCTATGTGGAAGCTCCCAAAAAGCTTGTCTTGTAAAGAACACTCAAGTTTATATGACAGAAAGCTAGGAAAATACATTAAAAATAAGACTTATTTTTCCCATACCGTTCCATAGCGCATTGCATGTAGTTGGATGAGACCACATGGCTCAAACCTGCTAGGGATAATCATGAAATCTGCTCCAGCTGTTATCATATGAGCAAGGGGCACATTAAATTTTGCAACTCCCCTAAATTTATCTGGATATTTCTCTTCTATCTCTTCGATCTGCTTCTCTAAATACTTTTTCCCGGTTCCCTGCAAAGAAAAATGAAAAGGATCACACAGTTAATTGCAAAAGCAGTACAGTCAACTCATTAACTTGGTACCACACTCCACGGCTAAGTGCATGTGACAGTAACTTATAGACTCCTAAATTTGCACGTGTTTCTTCTCCTTTCTGATAAATGTTTGGTATTGGTAACTGTAAATTACAGAATAACATACTCACAAGTACTATTAACTGCACATTTTCATCTGAAAATTGTGAAACGGCCTCCATAAGAATATCTGACCCCTTCTGCTCTTCCAATCTGCCAATAAACCCTATGACAGGAACATCTGGGTCCACAGGCAGTCCAACTTCAGCCTGTAGTGCCTCCTTCAAACGAGGTTTTGCTTCTAGAACCTGTAAAAGTCCATGTTAGATTGAATATGTTGCACATAATAGATTGTAAACTCACTGCTACAACGCTAATTACGTCATTACTTTATCATGCAAAAATGACTGCAGAAAAACTAATTTAAAAAGTGAACTCATTTTCATATTTTCTTACAGTTGTCTCGTCATAATTCACATCCAGATGTTTGTCGGTTGAAGGGTCCCACTCTTGTACATCCATTCCATTCACAATTCCTGTGATGCCAACCTTACGAATGATAGGATCCAATTCCACACCCTTGTCTTCTGAGGAAATAAGCTCCTTTGCATAATATGGACTCACAGTAAAAACCCTGTCAGATTCCAGTATTCCCGCTTTCATCCAATTAATTTTCCTTCCTTTTATTGGTTTGTTATACCTGTACGAAATTCAAGCTTTTTCAGGTACCTGATCAATAGGAACCATCGACCTTGGAAAAATATAAATGACTAAGTTTATCAAACAGATAGGTTAAACTCATTACCCGTCTAAGAAATCAAAGGAGCCTTTGAATTGTTCAGGAAGATTAAGTAGCGAAAAGTCTGAGAAAGCAAATCTGCCTTGATAGGCTATATTGTGTATGCAAAATGCAACCTGAGTTCATAAATCGTATCAGATTTTAGTTTTGAATTATCTAACTATACTCTTCACACTTTTCAATGCTGCATATAAACTTTCGAATGAGACACCTTGGCATTTGTAAAAGAACCAGCAGGCTTGTAGATGCTTTTCAAGTAACAAGGAAGAAGAGCTGTATGCCAATCATTCGCTACGAATACAACATCCTCACCTATGCAGTAAAATATCTTGTTTTGTTAGAACCATCGAACTATCATATGCAGAGCATCTAGGAGCAAATTGAAAAGAAGTTGACATGAAAGTACCACTTATAAACAAGTAATACTGAAGAATTTACCATAAGGTCCATTGAAATATTCATTGTTTGAGAGATTGAGAACCCTTGGAGCTTCAATAGCTGCCTGAATAATCGCAATCAAGCACCCAAAAATAAGATTATGACTTGCTTTCCTCTCCTCAATAAAGGAGGCAACTGTAACATTGTAAATAATGTCTACATCTTTATCATTCATAAAGGGGAAAGAATAAGATTATGACTTGCTTCCCTCTTCTCAAGAAAGAAGGCAACTGTAACATTGTAAATAACGTCTACATCTTTATCATTCACAAAGGATTCTAGATTTATAAATGTGAGAACAAAGAGTATTCACCGCTTGGAAACAAAGTTAATAACTTTTCAAATTTCTCATCACGGAATAACATACAGTACAAAGAAAAGGGGATAAAAAACTTTGAAAACTTGTACAAATAAGAAGAAACATTACAGGGGAAATAGAAAAAGCAGCATTGAAGCAAAAGAATAAGAAGGCAACCAATGTCACTAATTCATAAATGAAAACATATTACAGATTTTAATATCCATAACTGAATCAGGCCTGAAGTTTCAAAAATTCAAAACTTAAAAGAGTGTGTGTCAGGGACTGGAAAATATGAAACTCTAAAACAAGAATGGGGAAAATTGGAATTAAAGATAATAGACTCGGAATGTCACACAAAATGCTCAAGATTCAACACACTCTGGATTACATAATCACTCCATTATATCAAGAAATCATTATGTCAGACTAAAGACTACAATTAAAGCAAAGCTTCCTTGCATATTATTATTTGAGTTCCAAGTGTCTGCATTTTAAAGATCTAAAACACCCACAGTAGCAGGGCATATAGACAAAATATAGATATTATTTTTTCTGGTCTAGTATCATAACTCAAAGTGAGGAACTACCAGGCAAGCAAAAAAACTAGAGATTGTCTTGACAATCAAAGTGTTGGTGGCAGGAAAAATATAGCTTAGCAAAACATTGACTATTTCACAATTAATTATAACTCAAACCACAAATAGTTTTAATACCAATTTCAAACACAAATGACTAAAAAAAGAGTTACTCTGCTCATTTTCTGGATACCAGAGTTGCAGTTGGAGGAACTTGGCCACTAACGATGAGAAATCTGAGTATCCCTAAGTTGAAACTGAACCTGAATTAGTCTGTCCGTAGGTAAATACCAAGCCTCAAATATTAGAAAAGCAACACAACTATTTGAGGTGCATGGTAGTGGGTGAATGCTGGAAATCCTGAGCTACATTACAAAGCCACACTAAACCTCAAAGATCCATCAAGAAAACTTGTCAAAAATTCCACCTAGTTTTTGTTCATTAAATTCTTCAAGCAATCTACATGGATAAGACAAAGACTGCTAAAACAAAGAGATTACTTAGAAATTAAAATGCCAGCAAATTGATAGTGTTGTTGCCAAGATCGTTAGGTTTAAAGTTATTTGTCCTTATGACTGCCTGTTGTAACGATGTTCCATTTTGCTTGAAGCCCTTGAGCCCAAACAGGCAATTGAAAACACAATTTCACAGGGCATCAAATTTTGGCTCTTAAAATTCTGTACACTACATGTCCTTCATTTCGTATAAAATTCATTGACAAAACGCATCCCTTAAATTATATTCTTATAATACATATTGATATATTATATGATGAAATCTCAAAAATGAAATGCCAGTCTTAACAAAATTACCACCCTCCATCTAACTATGTAAATTTATTAAATCAGATAATATTAGAAACTTCAAAGTTTCTGCTCTTTCAAAATTTCAACAAAGTTACTGCTGACCAATAACTTTATTGAACCCTTAAAACAACTGCTATACAACTGAGAGCGAAAGGCAGTCGTAGATCTACCTGACATAAGAGGCTAAATCGAAGTTGATTGTCTTTGTAATCCACTCCAGTTTGAGGGCCATAAATTTTTCCAGCCGTTTTCCCCCAAACCTGAAGATTTTTCCCAATTTGTGAGAACCGCTAATTATATGTCCAGGAATCTATCCTTTGCATAAAAATGAATCGACCATCCAAGAAAAACCTTTAACTAAACTTAGGTAGTGACCTTTGAAAGGAATAGTGGGTGATCTATAAAGACACGGTCCACTCCCCTCTTGTAACTATGGAAGAATCGGACACTTTCAATTTTATCTCCTACTTTCACCTGCAATAGAAACCAGTCTCAGCTATATCAAACTGCAATCAACTTCACGATTAGACTCAAAAGCAGTTGACTTTCTCCAAGAGACACAAAGTCACCATAAGCTAAATTTTGGCCAAACATAAATAACATGCATGTCGATGAAGATGAAAACCATACATCAACCAATACATCAGTATCCCATGAGTCCTTATATTGATCATAACGTGGAGACACTGTCATAACCCGGTGGCCACGTGCCTGCAACAAGATCAGGAACTTATCTCAGTATATATAAAATACTACCATTCAGCACTTTAAAAGCTGCCTATACATTTTAGTCTAAGACAAGACTCACAATATATAACATAGCGGCAAAACATGAACAAATACAGATTTCATTTTTTTATCATTAACCATACTAAGAAAAATCATTTTATAGAAAAAACATCAAATAATTTAAATCTAAGAATTAATACATAATTTTGTTAAATAACCATCTTAAAAAAACATTAAAACAAAAATTTCTAATCGAGCAATGTGATGCTTACAGCGAGGGCAGGGGGCAATCCTCCTAGAACATCACCAAGACCTCCAGTCTTACTCCATGGAGCCACTTCAGCTGATACAAAAACCAGGTCCATTCCACTGCCACAAACAATTACCAATCCCTTTGGGCCTTGACGACCATGGGGATGTCCTTTCCTCAGTATTTTCTTAAAATTTGCTTCTGCATGTCTCCGAAGCTGTCCCAAGTCTTTGCTCCTTGTGGACCACAGGCCCTGGTAAGATGGAAGCTGACCTTGAGAGCAAACAGTACCGCTGAATCCACTATTCTTTGAGACAAAGACAGCTCGTGGGGATTTACTTCCAGCAGAATGACGGACATGAGACTGACATGGTGCAAAGTTTGAAGTTGCAGCAGCAGCCATTTTGGAGACTGACTCTTTGTCAATATTATGGTGCTCTGCCAGGAGAGGGGAAAAAAAGTCAAAATTCCTTTCATGCTTAAGTCCTTTATTAGCTTGCATTTCCATGCACTTCCAAAGGAAACAAACAAAAGAAAAAAAAGGAAAATATCGGGTTTTCCACTTTAATGTCAACAAACTCATCATTAAGTGATTGGTTCGAAACCATCTTACAATGAAATCATTGTTAGTTTTCAATGAGGTTAAACAGATGAATATTTATAAACTCAACAAAGTCATTTTTTCCATGAGCATCCACAAGGTTAACACCCAGCTATTATAGATACTAATCACAAAGTGCAAGCTTGAGAGGCACATACATTTTTTTCCGGAAATGCTTACTGTAGCAACATCTGAACAACTGCCGCTTTTCTTCAGAATAATTTCATAATTAAATTGCAAGGCTCTTATGCATTCTGAAATCTAGGCGTTCATTGGACAAATTTTACCAAATGTTAAAACAGTATTCCCTTCAAACAAAATTTCTCCATGCCTAGCTAGCATTGGGATTTAACTCCACGCTCCTAAGAGGTATTTCAACCTTCATCTTAAGCAATCACTGATTCACTAAGTATTTGAGCTTCAGACTCTTCAATGCTAAGGTGCTAATACGCAGCTCCTCCATATCTTCGCTTTTGTCAACACAGGGCGTGCAAAAAATAATTTGGCTATCAACACATTACCTTGACCTTAGTACCGAAGCTTCGTGAAAGTTTTATTCGTACAACCCATCATCGATTTCAGACGTGTTCCTAAGCTACCAAAACAAATATTTGTCGAACACAAATTACTACTGAATTCAAAGGCACCAAAACTCCTCCAAGACTAGAACTTCGTCAGTCTTGTCATTAGTTCATACTTTCGTGCAAAGAGCTACCAAAAAATTAGACTCGTGCAATGTGAAGTCTCAGACCATACAAAAGGCCAACAGATTCTCTTTCAAAGTACCTCGGGTCTACAGCATGCAGAACGTTAATCTCCGATGTCTATAATTATTATATGGGCTTATTTTCAAACCGTAAGGGCCATAAAAAGCATTCGTGTTCGACATTGAATGATAATCTTCTACATCTTCGCGGGGATCAAAACAGTATGAACTTTGACAGCCTAATTTTTCTACAAATGATCAAAATTTCTTTCTGGGATTTGAGAACGTCGACCCACCCGCCAAGAATTACTTTAAAATGACTTACCAGGAGCTTAGGAGCTGTTATCTGCTAACTGACTCCTCTCTTCATTCTCTAAAACACCTGACCGTTATTGGAATTTCAACATCTATTCCGTTTCCAATACCAGTGTAAAATCATCTATATATTTTCCAATAACAATGCAAACAAATGAAAGATGGGATGAAAAAGGCTTGGGGTTTTTTAAGCCAAAAATAATCCTCGCTTCTTGTTTATGTTGTCTTTTTGTCTGCGGCATCTGCTCTATTTTTTATCTGTGTATTTGTTTATGGAGAGAGTCTCAAATTGTTGCCTGCAGGAATGGTGGGGCCGGGGTCTGGATCAGGGTCTAGGCTTCGGAAAGGCTCCTGTGACTATATTGCTTGAGAAGCTGGGTTCCTGGGCGTAAAAAGATCATCTACGAAACTTAGATTTCCTCAACGCCAAAGCTTATTAGGTAATAGCCAAAGTCTTAGTCACTCACAACCTAATGACCAGCTTGGCTGAGGCTCCATAAGTTTAGCCGTAACCTCAAGGCTGGTTGAAAGTATCACATAAGAGATGAGCTTAGTTCCAGCTTCTAAAGTTCCAAACGCTTCCCTTGCGTAGCCACTTGAGGGTAACTTACTAGGAAGTTATAGGTCTTGCTGCATGTAGTAAATGCCACCTCCCAGGCAGCGTTCTTGCGGATTTGAACATGTTAGATTTTAATTTGTAACCTACCGTTAAATTGCATGAAACGAAAGATAGATGCGAGTTAAATCTAAACAGTATTTCGATTTTCCAGTAAAATAAACACTGCCCGACAAGTGCCTTTGCAACATACCTGGATAATTATAGATCCGTCTACTTCTCCTATCACCAGCACGAAATTATGATTAAAACAACAACTGCAAGTAACTAAATCATCTAGCTGCTCACAAACTGTATTTCTGTCAATGAATTTCTAACATTAATTCCAATTGTAAATGCATGACGGCCCGAGTTTCTAGGAGCGAAGGAAAACACCCGCCTTAAAACAGAAAGAGAGAGAAGAGTTAAAGAAAAAACCTACTAAAACATCGAACTCTACAGAATCTGCAGTTATGCTAACACTTGCGTTCATAAACTTTAAAATGCATGCATCCGATCTCCTAGTGGAAAATAATGAAATAGAAACGAAGGAAGAAAATCATAGAGCGAAAAGACAGATGAAGAAGTCGCTCACCTTAAGCTAATGGAGGGTACCGCTGCCAGATCTAAAGAGAGATCGAGAGGAGGTTGCTGAATGCCTGAGAATGAGGCCTCGCCGAAAAACTGCACTTGCTCGTACAGTGACTTTGATAACCGGAGGTCTGCAATTTATAGGCAAAACACGTGCCACGATGGCATGCTTCGCCACGCGTCTTCTACGGAGTGGACAGCTTAATTCCACTGAACTTGCGATGGCCAAGTGGCATAGGGACTGTAAGTCTTGTCAAGTGCGGAATATGCTCAAGAATCAAGATGCTCATACTCTCATAGTCATGGCGCCTCGGATTTGGGGCCCTCGCCCTGGAATTCACGGTGTTAGTGCTACGTACGTCACTGTCTAACCTTTTGTGTCCGCAAATGTCTTTCCGCTGTGGGCCTTACGCCTACCGTCTCCAGTCGTACCTAGATTTAGAAGTCTGAAAATGAGGTTTAGATTTCTAGGGTTTAAAATCAAAGTAATTATAAATATTTATGGTGCTGTTAAAGTTAAGTAGTAAATCTCTTCCATATGCAATCCATCTGGACAATGGAAGGATGAGTAAATATACTTATGGAAAATCGATAATTGATAACCAATCCCCGGCATGTATTCCATCAGTCCCTCCTCAAATTCTGGGCAACGGACGGATGGGTAAATGCTTATGGTTTGATGAGTGTTAATAACTTGGAATCGATATAATCAATTCTGGGCACGAACTCCGTCAGTCCGTCCTCCGATGCTGGGAAGTGGACGGATGGGTTAAAAGAATTGGACAGAATCCCGAGAAATAGTTATGAGTACCGAGAGAGAATCGAACGCATAACCTTGTAGGGGTGACGAGGTGAGGACTCAGGTTTCGGCGAAGGTCATGGGCCATAGGGATTTGCGACAAGAATTCCAACTGCATTGTGGACCGCAAGTGACGAGTGACGGTGACAGGCAGACGACGCCATTGAAGTTGCTGTTGAAGATCCGTAAAACGTCGAAGTGCGCGCGATTTTCCTGATATCTTCTAACATGTGGCGATCAATAAAAAACAAGAATATAGTTTAGTGGAGTGGCCGTAGGAGATGGATACTCGTGTGGTAAAAAAATCAAGAGACCCCCACCACGGCAGGATTTAACCCGCGTGAGCTTGAAATCGTGTTGCGGGAAGGTGAGGACAAAAGCAAGCTGGCTGACAAGTGAGGTCAACCTTGTACATGGATCAGCAATTGCCCAGGAATTATTGCCTAGAGGGTCCCAACTTGAACAAGCACCCGGATATTCGTCACATTTAAACTATTGGTGGAAAAGGTTATTGTCACAAGTTGAGGATTTAATGTAGGGCTCCCATATCTTCATATCTTCTCTCATAGGAGAAACTTTAAACAGAGATGGTTTATATATAAATTTGTTGAAGGAGAAATTTCATATAAAAATTGAAGGAGCGCAAAAAATTGTGCTAAAATGATCTTTGTAGTTATTGGAAAAATATCAACACCTCAAAGAGTCAATGGATGCTTACGATAATTTGAATCAAGAACAAAATTATCATTGAGTGGAGTATAGTAGAAGAAACGGTGTTATATAGAGTCAATCGTGACTTGATTTTTAAATTTACGGGTATTCACCCTACTCTAACTTTTTTGCATTTGAGGGTTCGACAGAACTAGAAGCCTCTTGGTGAGTATTCTTTATGGTTTATTAGTAATGGATATTTTATTCTCTTGGTGAGTATTCTTTAATTTTTTTGCATTTGTGGGTTCGATAGAACTAGGAGCCTCTTGTTGAGTATTCTTTATGGTTTATTAGTGATGGATAGTTTATCCTCTTAATGAGTATTCTTTAAATTTTTTGCATTAGTGGGTTCGACAGAACTAGGAGCCTCTTTGTGAGTATTTTTTATGGTTTATTAGTAATGAATATTTTATTGTTATTTTTCCTCACTGGCCGACAAAAATAGGGCATTCAAATCATAAAAGAGGAATCATGGTCCGACAGGATTATTTTTTTAGCTCTGGAGAGTGGGATTTGATCCTCGAATTGAACCCATTGTTGTCCCGATTAGGATTTGATTGTATGCACTCCCAATAAAGTTATGGAGTGAGTAGGTATTGGAAATCATAGGTAACTTCCTTGGAAGATTATTGGGTGTCTTTAGAGACACAATGGAAGGAAACATAATCGTTTATGTTAGATTATGTATGGAAATGGATTTTAGCCAACCTCTTTCGATAGAGGTGGAACTCGAACTTGTAGGACTATCTTGGATTCAACAACTAGATTATGAGGCGCAAGTGTAGAGTTTGTCACAAATATGGGCATTTGGCCCGATCTTGCCCAAACAATATGATCATATAAATGGGGGTTCCTCTAGGAATGTTGAATCTTCCTAAGGAGGGTAAGTATACAATCACTAAGGGAGCAACCAACGCTTCTCAGGGAGGAGAAACAAAGGGATATGGGTTTGAACAGCCCAAAAAGGAGGTAAAATAAAAAACATGGCAAGGAGCAAACCCAGCCCAAGCCTTCAAATAGGTATGAGATATTCATGACACTGGTGGAGTAGGAAGAAGAACAACTTATGCAAGTGGAAAGGAATAATGAAAACAATAACAATCATGTTCAAACCCCTCTTTCGACTCCTACCTAGAGCAGGTAATAGAGTGCAATGAGTTGCCATAATCAAATATGGTAGGGGTATTTATTGTGCATAACTAGGAATAAACAATAGGAAAGGATGTCATCATGGGTGTGATAGAAAAGAACAAAGAGAAGTCAATTTTTTGGATCAGATAGATGGAGAAGAGATCAAATAATATCAACTCTCAATAAGTGGGTCAAAAATCAAATAAGGAATTGATAACATCTAAAGGAGACAAACTATTCACTTGGAAATCGGTGAGGATAATAGACTCTTATTGGTCTCAAGGTAACTAGTGATGATACACTCATGGAATATTAAGGGTTTAAACAACATGACCTATTAATCTATTGTTCAAGGGGACTTAGACAAAAGTAAATTAGATTTTTTGTTTAACTAGGAGACCAAAATGGTGTTGGATCTCATGTATAAAATAATAAATAGACTTGGGAGGGGTGTTGGTCATATGGAAGTGGTTGCCCAAGGGGCCTTAAGGGGGATAGTCACCTTTTGGAACTCTTGAATGGATGACAATAGAACATATAGCTTAGAGGGGTGTTCTCACATCCCATTTTAGGATCAATGTGACAACTAAGTAGGTTTTAATCATAAATTTCTATGGGGATCAAAACCTAGATAGTCAGATTCGTCAATGAAAAGTGGTGCATGATATGAGAATCTCAAGGGAGGAGTTAGACTAGATCGTTGTTGGGGATTTTAATGCTAAATTATCATCCAAATATTAGAAAGGAGGAACTCCAATTTTGGACTTAAGGGAAATGCTTATGATTGCCCAGGTCCATACATTACACTTGGCGGATATTAAATGTCCTAAAACCACTTATACTAATAAGAGGAGGGAGCCACAAGAAGGTGAAGTTAGATCATTTTTTGGTTTAAGAGGAGTCATTTGTGAAATGGAATCTAAAATTTTAGATTTTGGAGAGTCTGGCCTTGGACCACTTCTCCATTCTGTTAGAGGGTGAAATCAAGACTGGGTAGCATCAAAAATTGTTTAGATTTAAAAAGTTTTGGTTACAAATGAAGGAACTTTAAAATAAAATCCCACAATGATGGAAAGAGGGATGCTCAAAATATGGGACAATAATGTTTAGATTCTAAGAGTAGCTTCATTATGTCAAGGATCAACTGAAACAATGGAGGCAATATAATAAGTCGAACTTCCAAGCCCAACGAACTCCATTGGTGGTTAGATGGGATGAGGTACAAAAAATCTTCAAGGAAAAACCATTATGGAGCAACTCAAATAAGGGGATGATGAGTTACATAAAGTGGTTGAGGACATTGACAACCAAGAGGAGATCTACTGGAAATAGAGAGCAAGAACCACTTGGTTTTAGAAATATGATAGAAACACTAAAATTTTCCATCGCGTTGCTTGTGCTAGGAGACAAATAAACAATATGGAAGCTCTTCAGGATGAGAATAATCTCTCCTTTGATACGATTCGAGGTATGCATTTCCATTCAATTGATTATTTTGCTAAATTGTTGAAGGTATGTTGCAAGACAAAGAGGCTCAAAAAGAAGTTATTGGTGTCATACCCTCTATCATCTCTAAAGAAAAAAACTAGGCCCTACTTAAACCCATCGATAGAGAGGATTTGAAGAAGGAAGTCTTTGGAATGAGTACAATAAAAACACCAAGTCCTATTTTAGGTTGAGGCTCCAAAAATTATTGCCTAGAGAGTCCCAACTTAAACAAGCACCCGAATACTCAACATATTTAGCCTATTTGTGGAAAAGTTTGTTGTCACGTAGACAAAGCACTTTTTTGGTTGATGTAGAATCAGAGACAAGAATGATATTTTAGGAGAGTTTAATGGGACGTTTTCAGATCCTCTCTTAAATAGATTGAGTTCATTTAGAAATTTGTTGAAGGAGAAATATCAAACAAATACTAAAGAAACACAAAAAACATTGCTAAAAATGATCTTTATAGCCGGTGGAGAAATATCAACACCTCAAAGAGTCAATGGATGCTCACCACAATCTGAATCAAGACCAAAATCGTCATTGAGTGGAGTATAGTAGAAGAAACGATGTTATATATAGTCAATCATGACTTGATATTTAAATTCATGGAATACTCTATCCTATTTGTTTTGCATTTGTGGGTTGAAAGAACTAGAAGCCTCTTGGTGAGTATTACTTATGGTTTACTAGTAATGGATATTCATCCTCTTGGTGAGTATTCTTTAATTTTTTTATATTTGTGGGTTCAACAAAACTCGAAGCCTCTTGGTGAGTATTATTTATGGTTTATTAGTATTGGATATTTTATTGTTAGTTTTTCCTCACTAACCAACAAAAATAGGGCATTCGAATAAAAAAAGAGGAATCATGGTTCGACAAGATTATTTGTTTAGCTATGGAGAGTGAGATTTGATCCCTGAATTGAACCTATTGTTGTCCTAGTTTGGATTCAATTGTATGCAATCCCAATGAATTTCTAGAGTGAGCAAGTATTGGAAATCATCGATAACTTCCTTGGAAGATATTTCGGTGTCTCTAGAGACACAATGGAAGGAAATATAATCGTTTATGTTAGATTATGTATGGAAATGGATCCCAACTAGCCTCTTTTGGTAGAGGTGGAACTTGGATTCAGTTGGATTATGAGGCATTGTCCATTAGGTGTAGATTTTGCTACAAATATGGGCCTTTGGCTCAACCCTACCCAAACAATATGATCACAAAATGGGGGCTTCTATAGGAATGTTGAATCTTCCTAAGGAGGGTAAGTCTACAGTCACTAAAGGAGCAACCACCACTTCCCATGGAGGGGGAGCAAAGGGAGATGGTTTTGAATAACCCAAAATAAAAAAATGGGTAGGAACAAACCCAACCCAAGCCATCAAACAAGTATGATATATTCAAGATACTAGTGGAGTAGGAAGAAGAACAACTCGTGGAAGGAGTGGATGGGAATAATAAAAATAGTAACAATAATGTTTAAGCCCCTCTTTTGGCTCCTACTATCCTAGAGTAGATAATAAAGTGTAGTGAGTTACCATAATTAGAGATGGTAGGAGCATTTATAGTGCATAACCAAGAGCAGATGATAGTAAAGGATGCCATCATGGGTGTGGCAAAAAATAACAGAGAGAAGCCAATTTTTGGGATCAACCAAGTGGATAAGAGATCAAAGAATATCAACTCTTAAGGAGTGGGTAGAATATCAAATAAGGAATTGATAGCATATTAAGGAGACAAATAGGTCATTGGGGGATCCATGATGACAATAGACTCTAATTGGTCTCAAGGTAGTCAATGATTATACAATCATAGAATATTTAGGGTTTAAACAACAAAACCCATCAATCTGTTGTTCAAGGACTCTTAGAGAAAAGTAAAATGGATTTTTTTCTTATCTAGGAGACCAAAATATTGTTGGATCTCATGTATAAAACAATAAATAAACTTTGAAGGGGTATTGGTCATATGGAAGTGGCTGCCTAAGGGGCTTGAGGGAGGGTAGTCACCTTTTGAAACTCTCTTGAATGGATGACAATAGAACGTATAGCTTGAAGGGGTGTCCTCACATCCCATTTTAGGAACAATGTGACAACTAAATAGGTTTTAATCACAATTTTCTATGGGGATCAAAACCTAGATGGTCAGATTCATCAATGGAAAGTGGTGCATAATATGAGAATCTCAAGGGAGGAGTTAGATTGGATTGTTGTTGGTATTTTAATGCTAAAGTATCATCCAAATATTAGGAAGGGGAACTTCAATTTTAGACTCAGGGGATTGGCTTATGGTTTCCCAGGTCCATGCATTACACTTGGTGGATATTAAATGTCCTAGAACCACCTATACTTGGACTAATAAGAGGAGGGAGCCACAAGAAGGTGAAGTTAGATCATTTACTAGTTCTAGAGGAGGCATTTATGAAATGGAATCTAAAATTTTTGATTTTGGAGGTTCTAGCCTTGGAACACTTCCCCATTCTATTGGAGGGGGGAATCAAGATATTTGAATATCAATAGCTAGTTGACAAACGACCAAGAGAAAAAAATGTTTAATATATTGATCCAACATTTTGATGCTTTCGCATGGGAATATAAGGATATGATAGGAATTTATTTGGATATATGTACTTATCGAATTTATACAAAGGATGTTAAACTAGTAAGACAACCAAAAATAAGATTGAATCTTGCTTTACATGATATCGTGAAATATGAATTCAATAAATTGCTAGAAGTAGGATTTATCTACCCTATTTTTGATAGTCGATGGGTTTCTCCATTGGTTATTGCTCCAAATAAAATTTGAAAATTATGAGTGTGTGTTGACTATAGAGAACTAAACAAAGTGTTAAGGTACCTAGGAATAGATATTTGGGGATATATTAAATAAAGTTTTGTAACACAAAGATACACATAAAGATAATTTTCCATTACCATTCATAGATAAAGTGTTAGACACACTCATTAGGAAGAAGTATTTTTATTTTCTCAATGAATTTAGTGGCTATAATCAGATTCAAGTACCACTTAAAGATTAGGAAAAAACAACTTTCACTTGCCCAAGGGAAACGTTTGTTTATAGGGTTTTACCTTTTGGACTTTGCAATGCCCCAATAAATTTTCAACGAGCAATTCTTGCTATTTTTTAACTTGACCAATGATTGTGTTGAGATCTACATGAATGAATTCACAGTATGTGGTAATACTTTTGATGAAACTCTTGAAAATCTTGACAAAGTTTTGATATGGTGTGAAACTTACAATCTATCCCTAAACTCTGACAAATGTTTTATGATGATATATGAAGACATTGTTCTTGGACATCATATGTCATATTGAGGAATACAAGTAGATCCTAAGAATATTGATATAATAAAAAATTTGCATGCCCCCCAAACTCAAACAGATGTTAGGAGTTTCTCAGGACATATTGATTTCTATCATCGATTTATTAAGAACTTCAGTAAAATTGCAAACCCCATATTTGCCTTGTTGACTAAAGATTATGAATTCAATTGGATAGAAAAGTGTCAAATTGCATTTGATACTTTATAATAAAAATTGACCACTACACATGTGTTACGAGGTCCAAATTGGAAACTTTCATTTCACATTTAAGCCAATGCATCTAACATTGCAATCGAAGAATCTTTAGGCCTAGTTGAAAATAGAGAACATTATGTCATCTACTACATTAGCAAAAACTTAATAGGAGCTAAAAATAATTATACTACTACTGAAAAATAATTCTTAGCAGTAGTATATGTCATTAACAAATTTTATCACTATATCACTAGATATCAAGTATTTGTTTATACAAATCATGCTACAATCAAATATTTTATGAACAAACCTTTAGTCAATGGTCAAATAATAATATGGTTGCTACTATTACAAGAATTTGACATAACTATAGTAGGTAAACCAAGCAAAGCTAATGTAGTAGCTAATTTTTATCCAAACTAAACATCATAAGAGATGATCAACCAGTAGAGGACTATTTTTTTAATGAAAGGTTATTTGCAATTTCAGCACAATCACCATGGTTTGTTGACATTTCCAACTATCTAGCAACAAGAAAATTTCCCTCGCACTTTACTCCTCGAGAAAAATAATAATTAGTGAAACAAAGCTTGTCATTTTAGTGGATCAATGGTCTACTGTTTAAATGTGGACTCAATTATATTTTACGTCAATGTATTCATTGAGATGAGGTGTATGATATTCTTTGTGCATATCATGATGAACCATCTTGAGGAAATTATTCCATCAAATGCACCATTAGAAAAGTTTTGGGAATAGGTTATTATTGGCCATCACTTCATAGAGATGTAAAGAAGTATGTACAACATTGTGATTCATGTCAATGAATGGGTAAACCAACTACAACAAATGAAATACCTCTACAACCTCAAGTGGTTTTAGAACCATTTGAGAGATGGGGATTATATTTTATTGGACCCATTGACCCACCTTTTAAAGAAAAGCAACACATTCATGTGTGCACAAATTATGTAACCAAGTGGGCCA
Organism: Wollemia nobilis; assembly: GCA_028583015.1. Classification (NCBI taxonomy): domain Eukaryota; kingdom Viridiplantae; phylum Streptophyta; class Pinopsida; order Araucariales; family Araucariaceae; genus Wollemia; species Wollemia nobilis. The sequence goes on from JAQPPZ010016709.1 coordinate 536,050, forward strand.
AAGTACATGCTTTTAAACATTCTTGATAATAGGTCGTTGATTTTCTATACACTCAAATATTTCAAAGATTTGGCACTCCATGATCTATTGTTATAGATAATGGACCTCAATTTGCATCTAAGGTTATAGAAGCATTTGTTGAAATGTATGAAATTAAACATAAGAAATCATCACCCTATCACCCCTAAAAAAATGATCAGTTAGAAGTCACAAATAAGGAATTACATAATATTCTAACAAAGATAGTGGCTTCTCATAATAAATATTGGGTGAACAAGTTATCAGAGGTTGTTTGTGTATACAACACTACATGGATATCCACCATAGGATTTACACCTTAAGAATTGGTCTATGGTAAGAAACCTCTTTTTGCAATTGAGTTTGTATTACTAACACTTCGCACATCTTTGGAAGTTGGCATTGAGTTATTGCATATACAAGAGAGAATTATACAATCGAATGCATGGGATGAACTTCAATTAGAGGCACTTCACCAGACAAAGATCATTCATTCAACAGTAATAGAAAATATGGCATGATAAACACATTAAGAGCAAAAACTATGAACTAGGTGATTGGGGATTGTTGTTTGATTCTCGCTATGCTGATTTTCTTGGTAAGCTACAAACTCGGTGGCTAAGATCATATCAAATTGAAAAAGTGTTCAAAAATGGAGTTGATTGACTTTCTTCTATTGATGACTCAAGGAGGAAATTGGTGATTAATTAGAATCGTTTATGAGTGTACCATAAGCCATTGAAAAAGGAGGAGTTTGCTCTACATTTATCATAGTCTAACATATGTGTGGTATAAGAGGCTTCTTCTTCTAGCATAGATTTTGAATGACTACAACCTTGAAAAAAAAAAGATAGAAGAAGGTTGAAAACCAAAAATGGAGGTCTCTTTTGATGAAAAAAATGAATAATTCAATAGTGAAAACCTTTTTGAGACGCTATTGAGTTAAGGGTTACATGAAAATCGATTTTGGCTTGTTTGTCTTTTGAATTTTCACCATTATACAAATTCTAATTGCTACATCTATGTGATTTTTTAGGTTTTAGAAATCCTACACAGTCAGTAAAATTATCCAAAGAATGCATGGAAACCCTTAAATATAGTAATATATGTATTTCTTTAATTTTACAATCACTTAACATTGACATTGCACGAATAATGGTTAAATGTTTGGCATAACTATGTATAAAATTAATAAAATTGAAATACCCCACTAAGCACCCGAAAAGATGTTTTGGCTTATCTTTGGTCATAAGAAAATTAGCTCTGGCAGATTGAAAAGTGGATAGAACAATGCTCCAGATGCTTTGACATAACAAGCTACATGCAAATAGGTTCGATTGGGTTTAAATTTTTGCACGCACAAAGAAAATACTTTTTTGCATGAAAAAGACCATGTCTAAAATTTTGGGGGAAATATTATAAATAAATAAAATTAGGGGGACTTTTAAATGTTTGTGTCCATAGGAGGACTTTTAAGTGTTTGTGCCCATAGGGGGGACTTCAAATTTCTATGCCCATAGGGGGAAATTTAAATGTTAGTGCTTATGGGAAGGTTTTAAATGTCTATGCTCATAAGGGATACTTTAAATATTTATGCCCATAGGGAGGCCTTTAAAATTTTTGTGCCCACAAGGGAAACTTTAAATTTCCATGTTATAAGGGTGTTTATAGATGATAGATGTAAAGTGTACATGTTATTAAAAAATTTGATCTAAAGAATTGATGAGTTATGTGTATTTGAATAATTGCATGTCTTTCAAGTGAAATAAAAGTTTTACCCCTAGTCACATGCCTAAGGTAAAATGAGAAAATGATAATCTTTGAAAATAGCATTTGAAAATATCGATACTTCTATCTTGATTATGTGAAGATTGCATATTATGAATAAATTTTGTATTTGCAATAATTTGTTACCCCTTAGTGGGGAAACAAGAATGTTGCCCCCATATGAGGTTAGGGGATGAATAGATATTGGTGTGTTGTTATCCACACTATCATATGAACCATTGAGGAGGGACTATATTTTTGACCATGACTTGACATGTCTATGAGACATCATACATGTGCAAGAAAATAACTATAAGCATGACCCCTCTATGAGGGTATATAAGGAAGCACAAAAAAACAAAGATGGTGCCTTTGGAAGATAGAAGATTGTAGAGGTAGTGAATTAATCCAAGTAGATAGTTAAGGAGAATAGTACATATATTTTGAATGAAATCACAATATGTCTTGGATATCTCACCTTACTATCACATAGATGGTCAAGAAGAGATGATATTTCTAATTATTGCTTGGTATACATATAAAAAAATTTATATCCATAGAAAAGTGATTAGAAATATTACCTCTTCTTGGATGTCAAATGCGATGGTGTAGGGTGACAGTCGATGCTTATTATAAAATATGGATATTCAAGAGAAATATATTCTAGCATACTTATAGGCTATTGAGAAGGGGGGTATTTATCATCATTGTCTAGCATGTATACAAAAATTATAGATGCACAACACAGTGATCAAATATTGTCATCCTTCTTAAAGGACTATAAAGTGGCAAGAATAAACAAATATGAGAAAGATGTGTAAATAATATTAGAGTGGTGTGCCTTAGACAATTTATAAACCAATGGGAGATGATGGTAGGATTGATCAACTACTTGGAATATCCATAAGATCTTATGCATTCACAAAGTGTTCAATCTTGTCTCACCCTCTCAAGGGTTTATAAATTTTCAAAGGAGAAAAATAAGATGTGAATGTTGATCTTGGTTGCCTATGTCATGACCAACCATGACAGGACTTTTTGCATGATAGAATCTAAATTAATGAATGACAACTTAATACCTATTTTTTATGCATTTGGACGGTTATGCAATATTTATATTGATTTATCTTGGAAGAATGCGGTATTGTTGATATATTGTCAATTTGCAAGACTAGATATACTCGTGGGTGGAAGAGGTAGAATTGACCACCAATAATGGGGTGATTGAAAAGAGAAATGATGATTATGGTAGCTCAAGGTAACATCAATGACTACCCCATATAGATGCATGTATTCTTGCTTTTAGGGTAATCATCGACAACCCAACCATCCTTAGTCTGAAGTTGGTAACCTAGAAGTTATTGTAAGTCCTCGACTAGGATCAGTGATTGGATTGCAATGACTTCACCCACCCTTGTTTGATGCATTTTGATTGACTCACTTTTGTTTAAATATGCATCATTGTGTAAGTGGATTTGGTAAAGAATCCCCTCCAAAATAGATTAATAGATATAGAGGTTCTATTAATCCATTACCCACTTAAATACCATACTAATGCTTGATATTAGTATAGGTATATTACTAGAATTAATCAAATGAGAAAATGAAATAAATATTCTATGGTTTGAATTAAATTGAATTTAGTATTATAAATATTAATGCTTTAAAATATCCATTTGATTCTCCCTTTATACCTTTCATAGATTTAATAAAGAAACAAATAGATTTTCATTTAAGGCAAGATATTTGGAAAAAGGGAAAGATTACTTTGGTAGCTAGAAGTAATGTCCAAATTAGACTTTGGGGCTTGGGTAGATGAGTTTCCTTTTTAATAGACCGAGAAAATGAGAGAGAAGGATATTGGCAGTATGCAAGGAAAGGAGACTATGAAGAGGGAAAGATCTTAGAGAGGCTATTCAAGGAAACTTGGAGGTAAAATATTAGAATCTTGTAGGAGGACTTAGCTCAGGTTGGGGACCTTCATATCTCATAGCATAGTTTGTATAGATAACTGAATAATGGATATTTACCTATGATGTGCTATCCTAGATTTATTTATTTTTAATTTTTTTAGCAACATAGACCTTATGTGAGTTGTTATGCTAAGAACCAACCCAATTCTCCTTTTTTACCTTAAGATCTTGAAAACCAATTGTTAGCTATAGATGGATTATTTTCCTTGCCCCATTTTATGAAATAAATATTTGATCTTTGTCACTGACGAATTTCCCTACGCTATTTTACTTCCCTGATATTCATTTTTAGCTATGTCAAGTTGAAGTCAGTGATTGAAATTCCCTTTATTCTTATCATTGAGTTAAATCCAACCTATTTTCATGGCATTGTGTCTGTAAGAATGGTCAGTTGAGTTTAGGAGGTATACCCTATGGGTAGGGTTTTAATTAGGTTATAGTAACCAACCTTCAAACAACCCATCTCTCTTCCTCCTCGACCAACATAGAGGGTTGTCGGTGCTCCTATGGATGTTCACCTATGCATCTATGCATAACACTTCATATAGCTATTTCTCATAGGGAGACCCCCATCCTCTTATCTAAAACCTTACTCTTATTTTTTGCCTTCTACAAATTAGAATACGTATGTCTATGGCATGTAGACTTGATGTGAGTGTCCTCCAAGCTTAGGAGGTTTCTACCTCACAATGTGGCATCAACGGGTCACTCCTAGCGATCGATTCGTAGTGGTTTCAATGTACTCATGGGAAAATATCCCACATAAATAGTGGGATGGGTTTATGCCCATTATTTGATTCCCCAACCATTATGTTTAAAATAGCCAAGCACATGGGTGCTTGACTTGGGCTATCTAAAATCCATGCTTACCTAACCTGTTTGTGGTAGCTATTTTTGACGATGGTGTGGTCTGTGTTTGTTGGTTGTAATGATTGGTTTCCTGTGCAGGCCAATCAAGTATAGAAATCCTTTTCTCTTATATAACCTTTACTTTATATTATATCCCACATTTTATATATGGGTGTGCTTTAGCACCACATATAGGGGGAGTCACCATTTATTTATTGACCACCAAGTGTTGGTCATGAAGGCCACCGCTTGGTAGGGGTTGTTATGCCAGTTGTCAGCAAGGTCAGTCGGCCTATCACTATTGTTTAGGATTGTTTGCTAACTCGTATGTTGTTGAACCGATTGTGTTTGATTTGTTGACCAATTGAGTGAATTGATGGAAAATAATGAAATCCCTATGTATTTATGGTCAAAACAAAAGGTTGTTTTTAATTATGTAAGGAAGGTTTCATTTGAAAGAAGGTTTAATGCTCTCAAATTAAAAGATATGTATCTCTTTTTATGAGTATTTCATTAGTGGGAAGTAGGGAATTTTAAATGATTAAAATAATAATTGTTATAGAAATTTAGTTAGTTAAGAGTATGGGCTCTTAATTGATTAGAGGAAATGGTTTTATAAGTACTTTAATTGGTTAAGAGTATGGGCTTTTAATTGATTAAAGAAATGGTTTTGTATAAGTACTTTAATTGGTTAAAAGTATGGGCTCTTAACTGATTAAAGGAAATGGTTTTGTATAAGTACTTTAATTGGTTAAAAGTATGGGCTTTTAATTGATTAAAAGAAATGAATAGTATGGGTATTTAATTAATCAAAAGTATGGGCTTTTGATTGATTAAAGGAAGGTTTATTGAATTATTCCATGCATTGATAAATGATAAATGACTTTCATTTTTAAAGGATAAAATGACTCTCCTTCTATGATAAGATGAATGATAGATGACTTTCATTCTTAGATAATGAATACACTTTGTGTGATTAATGAAAGAAGTATGCTAGTATAGAAAAAGAGAATATTAGATGAAATAATGGGTATGGGAAATTATGGGGTTTCCTCCTGATTGATTGATTGAATGATTTATGCATAATTACATTGTGTAGATTGTATAGTTGCAATTTGGCATCCAATTTATAAATGCACATGTTTCATAAGTCATTTAGCAAATGCATTTAGTTGCATGCTTCATAAGATCTATGAGTTGTCCTGATCCCTTACTACCATCAATTGAGCGATGGAGAAGCAAGAAGGACCAAGGAGGACACTTAGAACCAAGACATTGACCCTTTGATTTATATTGTAGTGAAGCTCTTTATGGAAACTTATTGTGGAGTAGACTCTAGCATGAGTAATCTCCTAGTTGGATAATGATGTAATGCTCTATTCATTTAGTGTGGTGATACTTTTACCCTACTTGGGTTATGTAATGATTTAATTTATGAATGGAAGATGTATCTTTTACTTGTTATAATTAAAGGATCTATGATGTCATAGTTTCATAAACTATCATGTTTGTTAATGTTTTAGATAGAAATTACATCTTATTTATGTATCTTCCTTTGATGATATTATAGATGTTATCCAATGTTTAATTAAGTAGGTAGACTTAATCATATCCTTTTAAGGAAAGAAATATTAGAAGATATTGATGGTTTATTATAGTTTAGATGTTTAGAGATGGTATTTAAAAATGATTATGCTTATGTGTTAGAAGTAGAAAGGAAACCTAAGGGATTATGGGATCCCTTATGGAGGAACTTTAAGTAATATTGTTCTTCAAGGAACTCTTCTAAAAACCTAAACTAGTTAGATGCATGAAAACATCAATTAGATTAAGATAAATGAATTTGGTTATCACTAGGAGTGATGGATGGAATAAGTTAGCTCATCATGGAGATGAGACTGATAGCTTATTTACATTACGCTTAGTGCACCTGCATAGATAGAATTATGTATGGTGTAGTGATGGGCGTACCCTTTTGATAGAAAAAAAGGGATAAGTTAACTCATTCGTGGGGAATGAGACTGATAGCTTATTTGCAATACGCTTAGTATACCTACACAGACAGACTTATGTATGGTGTAGGGATGGGTGTATCCTTTTGATAGATTAAGGAAGGGGATAAGTTGGCTCATCGTGGATATGAGATAGACAACTTAAAACATTAGATTAGGCCTTAGGTAACTTTGTATAATGACATACGTTGGATAGGGATATGTAAATCCCTATCAAGTATATGTTTGTAAAAAAAAAATTCCTTAGTTTGTTAGTTAGATTTGTTTTTATCGAGTTGTTACATTTGGTATCAGAGCTCTAGGTATGATGGACTAGAGGCTTCCATGGAATGTGCTAAGGATTCAGGTATCTTCCTATTTAGGCCTTTGCTTAGTTCTTAAGCTAAAGTTGAGAAGACCTAGAATTTCCAATTGCTAGAATTCCAAAGAGTTGACCCTAGGAAGGGTAGCTCATTTCAATATGACACCTTACGTATAGTAAGTGTGGCCATTAGTAATGGAATTAGAAAATAAATTTTAAGAGTAACACCCTATGTAGAGTGAGGGTGGTCTTAGTAAGAAAACTCTATAGTTAGCTTATATAGATGATGTATTTAGCTAGAGTTAGTAGTACAATTTAGGGAAGGAACTATAACCTAACATATTATTCTTTCTTTTGTGTGACCAGGATAATGGCACCAAATACAAGAAGAGGGAAGTCTATTCCACCAAATAGATAGACCCAATAGGACAATGTTGAGGGAAGAGCCCAAGATGAAGGATCAGGTAATTCTAGCAGAGAGGTAGAGAACCTCACTACGTTAGTCATCTTGATGCAAGAACAAATGGAGCAGCAGAGACAATTGTTGGAAACCATAGCGAACCAAGATTCACAAGCTAAGAATTTAGAGGTTAGGCAAGCTAATGAACCAACCAATGAAGAACGAGAAGCCAGAGCTTTACTAGAGATAAAATTAGCTAGAGATATAAATAATGTTCATACCTCCAAATTCAATGGAAAAGGAGAGGGTGATGTAGCTAAGGCTTGGATGAGGGAACTAGAAATCTACTTCACTATGAAGAACTACTCTACTAGGACTCGGACAGTATGGGAAACATTGCATCTATAAGAGACTAGACTGGAATGGTGGGAAACCTTCCAAGAAGAGCAAAAAATTGAAGTAGTTGATTTAAAGTGGGAGGATTTTGTTACAACTTTCAAGAAAAGGTTCCTTACAGAACATTTCTATGCAACAAAGTTTGAGGAATTTACCAACTTATAACAAGGAACCAAATCGGTTGAGGTGTACTATCAAAAATTGGTTAAGTTGTTGAAATACGTACCAGCCTATGATGAGAAGATGAAGATTCACAAATTTATCTTAGGAGCAGAACCTAAGATTAGGCATGAAGTAAATATGCACAAGCCAAAAACACTATAGAAAGCTTATGACTTGGCTAGAAAGGCAGAATCTCATCTCCAGTTTAACTATGCAGTTTTATCTGAGCAAGATCGATAATCACTCAAGAAGAGAAATAGTGTTGGGTTCATGAAGTGGGAAGGAGAATAGAACCAGAAGAGTAAAAGCTTCCCAAAGCCTAAAAGGAGGAATGAGGGGAAGCAGGGAAAGTTTAAGGACTTCCAAAGGAGGAACAACAACAATAATAATAATAACAAACCTCAACCCCAAAAGCAACCAAATTCGGTACCAGTGGGTAAAACAGGAGAACAAAAACAAGGAGTGCACCCAAGACCCAAGGGTGGGTGCTACAATTGTGGAGGCTCTCATAATGCTAACCATTGTCCACATCAACTAGGACCGAGTACAGTCAGTGCGAAAGGAAAAGAACCTGCCCATAGGATTTATGCTGTGATCGAAAGCCAAAAATTGGAAGGGCAAGCCACCCCATTGCTCTTAAAGGGTAATATTTTTAATAAAGAAGTAAATATTTTAATTGATAGTGGAGCTACTGATAGCTTTATTTCTTCTAGTATAGTCAGGGATATGCCGGAAAGACTAGGATATTTGGCACAAGGGTGGAAGGTTGAGTATGGTTCTGGATAAACCTACTCAATGGATCAATGTTTTCCTATAGCTAAAATTACCCTAACCAATGGTTCTACCATAGGATGTCTTTATGTAGCATCGCTACATACCTTTGATATTATCTTGGGAATGGACTGGTTACAGGCTCATAGAGCCATAATCAATTTCTAGGATAGGTGGATAGAGTATTCAAAAAGGGACAAGGGAAGATTAAGGATCCATAGTGAGAAAGGATCTTTCAAACCCCAATTGCTATCCATAATGCAACTAAAGAAAACCATCAAGAAAGGAGGGATGGTTTATGTTGTGAAACTCAATGAAGTCGAGGAGGATCAAAAGGAAGAAGTGTTTGGGAAACACCCAATCTTGCAAGAATTTAAGGATGTATTTCTTGAAGACCTACCCGGACTTCCTCCTGTGTGTGAATTTGATTTCACTATCGAGCTAATGCTAGGAGAAGAACCTATCCACAAAGCTCCTTATAGGATGAATCCTATAGAGATGCAGGAGTTAAAAGTACAACTACAAGGGTTGCTAGAAAAGGGACTGATCAAACCTAGTGTGTCACCATGGGGTGCACCAATACTTTTTGTTAAAAAGAAAGATGGTTCTTTGTGGTTATGCATAGACTATAGAATGCTCAACAAAGCAACCATCAAGAATAGGTATCCTTTACCTAGGATTGAAGACCTATTTGATCAATTGAAGGATGCCACGATATTTACAAAGATTGATTTAAAATTTGGGTATCATCAATTAAGGATACGTGAGGAGGACACTCATAAGATGACATTCAAAACCAGATACAAGCATTATGAATTTATAGTCTTGCCCTTTGGGCTGACTAATGCCCCAACTGCATTCATGAATTTAATGAACAACATATTCAGAAGGCATCTGGATCAGTTCATCCTCGTATTCTTAGATGATATTCTAGTATATTCCCGGGATAGGAAAGAGCATGATAGACATCTCAGAATCATGCTAGAATTGTTAAGAAAGAATCAACTCTTTGGGAATCTATCAAAAAGTGATTTCTATGCCTAAAGTACGATATCTGGGACATATTGTATATACCAAAGGAATTGCAGTGGATCCAGAGAAGATTGAGGCTATTCTAAATTGGTTGCCGCCCACTAATGTGTCTGAAGTGAGAAGCTTCATGGGTATGATGGGTTATTATAGGTGTTATGTGAAGGATTACTCCAAAATAGCCATTGCAATAACCAATCTCCAAAAGAAAGGAAAGGAATTTAAGTGGATGGCTAAGTGTGAAGTTGCTTTTGCATTGCTTAAGCAAAAACTCACCACAATGCCAATCCTGAAGATTCTAGATCCTCAAGGAAACTTCTCAGTGTGCACTGATGCATCACTAGAAGGGTTAGGAGGAGTGCTTTCGCAAGATGAATCAGTCATAGCATATGCATCAAGGAAACTCAAGAAACATGAGGTTAACTATGCTACACATGATCTAGAGCTAGCAACGATTGTGCACACTCTTAAGATCTGACATCATTATTTGGTTGGAAGACCCTTTGAGTTAAGGATCGACCATCAGAGCTTGAGGTACATATTTACCCAACCTATGCTCAATGCAAGATAGAGAAGATGGATCAAGTTCTTAGCTGAATATGACTTTGATATTGAATATATCAAAGGAAAGGAAAATAAAGTGGCTGATGCCTTAAGTAGAAGAAGGCATATAGCAACTTTGACCCGAATCCATGTAGATTTATTAGACCAAGTTAGGGAAATGCAATCTCAAGATGAGTATTGCAAGGAAATTCGGGTTAAAATGGGAAGAAATCCTGAAGAGAACAAGGATTTTGGCATAAAATATGGTCTTTTATGCTTTAAGGATAAGGTCATCATACCAAAAATAGGTGATTTAAGGAGATTGATCATGCAAGAAGCGCATAAATATCCTTACTCTACTCATCCTAGAGGGGCCAAGATGAGGGAGAATATGAAAAATATATTCTTTTGGATAGGAATGAAGAAGGATATCACTGATTTTATTGCTCGGTGCCTAGAATACTAGAAGGTGAAGGTTGAATGTAGACATCCTACAGGGCAATTGTATCCACATGATATACCTATGCAAAAATGGTAGGTTATATCTATGGATTTCATAGTAGGTTTACCCAAGACCAGGTATCAACATGACGCAATCCTTGTGGTAGTCGACAAATTGACTAAGGTTGCACATTTTATACTAGGAAACATCAAAGATGATGCTTAGGTTATGGCTAACAGATTTTCCAAAGATATATTTAGGTTACATGGATTTCTTGAAATGATTATTTCAGATAGGGATTCCAGATTCACTTCTAAATTTTGGAAATCCCTACATCGTGTAGTGGGCACAAAACTGAATATAAGCTTAGCATATCACCACCTTGAGACCGATGGTCAAACCAAGAGGGTAAACCAAGTCCTAGAAGATATGCTTCGCATGTACTGCATGGATCAGAAGTATTTTTGGGAATATTATCTACATCTTGTAGAATTTACTTATAACCTTAGTTATCAAGTTCGAGTTCGTATTCGAGTTCGACACTCTTAAAGTTCAAAAAAATTTGACATGTTCAAAAATTCGAAATAAAATTCGATTATTATAAATGCGTATATTTTTTTAATAATTTTTTTTTTTTATATATAAAATTTAAAAATCAAAGATACAAAATTATAATATTTGATTTTAATAATTTATTTTTAAATATATACTTCAAAATATTTTTAAAAATATAAACATTTTTATAACTTTATCTAAACATAATAATTTTTTAATACATAAGAAGATTTTCAAAAATTTAAATCAATAATTTTTTTCTAAAGATAAATTATAAGTTTTCTATCACATGATAAATTCATTCTAAAAAAATCATGCATATTAATTAACAGAAAACTATAATGGTTGTCCACTCTCTTCCAAATAATAATAAAAAACTAAAAAAATAGATTGAATTAAACATATATAATTATACAACATTATAATACATGTTTTCAAGTTCAAATTTTTCTAAAAGATAATACATATATAATTATATAACATTTGCATGATAAAACTTAGCCCCGGTAGGAAACCAAGCCACGGTTGTCGAAAACATAGGTGTGCTTCAGCTCCACCTCTGCCAAGCGGATGAGGTTTATCTGGCCATCATTCCCAATGGAGACACACTTGCAGGAGGAGGGCTCGAGTTCCATCCCAACAATGGCACCACCACTATCACCGCCTTTTGTTGTGACAACATCGTCCTCAGGAACGATATCCTCGTGGCTGCGTTCCATGAGGTTTACAGTTCTAGTCGCGACTGGTCTAGAGGGTTCTACTCCAATGCTTGGATTTCGATGGAGGACATACCTGAATTAGCATCATGCGTGGCCATGATCACCAAGTGGTAGAGCGCGACCACAGGCGAGAGTCATCGCACAACGTCGATGTAATTTCATTGCGGCAAGTGGCGACCTCCGATTTTAGGGTTTGTCTTACTTATTTTATATTTAATTTTTTTTGCTAAATTTAGGGTTTATTCACCGAATTTATTCGTTAAAGTTTTGAATTCAAAAAATTTCAAATTTTATTTAAAAAATTCAACGAATTTGATAATTAAACTTATAACAATGATCATCATTCCTCTTTGGGTATGGCCCCATTACTTGTATGGCAAGATATGTAGGACACATTTGTCTTGGGATAATTTAGAGGATTGGGTTGTGATAAGACTAGACATGGTCAATAAAATGGAAGGTTATCTTAAGGCGATTAGGTAGAGGCTTAAGGAAGTCATTTATCATCAAAAAAGCTATGTTGATCTGAAAATATCACCAACGGAATACATTGTGGAAGATAATATTCTTGAGGGTTAGGCCAATAAAAAGTGCCATAAAATCCATAAAGTTGAATCCTTGATTTGTTGGGCTCTTTCAAATCACTAAGAAGATTAGTCTAGTTTCGTACAAACTCACCTTGCGACCTAACCTATCAAATATCCATGACACCTTCCACATATCCCTGCTTAGGGGGTACATTGTTGACCCTGATCATGTGTGGGATGTTTCTAAATTACATATAGTAAACCTTGACATAATTGAATTAATGTCGATGAAGATCATAGAGTTTCATTCTAAATCAATGAGTAAACGGGCTCTAGAACAATGTAAGGTCCAATGGGACTAGTATTCTAAAAGAAGTGCCACTTGGGAAAAAGTGGACAATATGAAAAAACAATTTCCCCTTTTAATTGAAATATATTGTACTAACATTTTATATCAGGAAAACATACAAGACTATGTTTAGTCCAAGGGGGTAGTATGTCATGACCCGCCTTGGAAGGACTTTTTACATGATAGACTCTGTATTAATGAATGATAACTTAATGCCTAGTTTTGATGCATTTGGATGGTTATGCAATATTTATATTGATTTATCTTGGAAGAATGTGGTATTGTTGATGTATTATCGATTTGCAAGACCATGTATACTCGTGGGTGAAAGAGGTAGAATCGACCACCAAGAATAGGGTACTTGAAAATGGCAATGATGACTATGGTAGCTAAGTGTAACATGAATGAATACCCTATATAGATGCATGCATTCTTGCTTTAAGGGTAATCATCGACAATCCAACCATCCTTAGCCCGAAGATGGTAAACTATAAGTTATTGTAAGTCCTCGACTACAATTGATGATTGGATTGCAATAACTTCACCTATCCTTGTTTGATGCATTTTGATTTATTCGCTATTATTTAAATATACATCATTTTGTAAGTGGATTTTGTAAAGAATCTCCCCCAAAATAGATTAATAGATATAGAGGTTTTATTAATACATTACCCACTTAAATACCATACTAATATTTGATATTAGTATACGTATTTTATGGGAATTAATCAAATGGTAAAATGAATTGTAGATTAAAGATACAACGCCAAACAAAATATAAAGAAATCACGATAAAAAGTAATGCAGAACACAGTTGTACAAAATAAATGATTTTTATTAATCAATGGAGTTTAGAAACTCCTTTTGAGTACAACAGGGCTTGTAACCCTTTTCGTGATACAAGATTACAATTTGTGCTAGGGTTCTCCGAAACCCTAGCTGGCACAATATGGTGGCGTCTCCGAAGAATGTATCCTTAACCTCAACAAAATGAGTGGGCTTCGTTGTATCCTTTGGCTCGGACCACTCCAGCTTAAGCAGCTGCTATCATCCAATCAAATCTGCCATTAAAATCTTGCACACATTAAAACTACAAAAAGGTTAGAAACTAGTAAGAGGGCTCCACTGTGTGAGCCCTCAAAAACAGACTAAAACCCTAGAAATGAAATAAATAGAATGCAGAATCTAACGGCGGATTAATACATAAAAAGATTACTTGCTTTAGAATCTATACCTCTTTTTTTTCTGTTAACGCGACGAGACCAGGCGGCACCTGGAAGTGATGTGACTATCAAATCGGCTGCGAAAGGCACCCTGGGGCGATCACTGAATGCCCGCGTGCTTCTGGATCGGGGTTGTAGACGCCGATCTGCGTCTATGGCTACGGGTAAACGCCCGCGGGCACTTGCGACAAGAATGGGGGATTCTGCAGAATGCTGCAGAAGGGATGGCGGCGAAGTTGGCGACGGATGCGGCGAAAAGGGACGGCGATGGATGGGTAGGTTTAGCTAAAGAAGAGATAGATAGCGATAGATAACAAAAGAGAGATAGTAAAAGAGATAGGGTTTGAGCCATCAAGGTGACTCAATTTATAATCTACTCTTAGGGCACACTTTAGGGTTTTAACGACACTTTGAACGTGTGGCTAAGATTAAAGTGGATCCAAGGGTAGAGAATAAATCTAGGTTGTGAAACGGATTAAGATGGATGGACGGATGAGATTAAATGAAGGATGGACGGCTCAGATTAAATCACTTAAAGTATCTTTATATATATATTAAAATATTAAAATATATATATATAAATATTAATTTAAATAAATTTGGGAATGAAAAATGGCGGGAAAGGTGAAATTGGGCCAAATAATGGCGGGAAAAGGTGAAATTGGGCCAAATAATGGCGGGAAGGTGTGGATTTGGGCCAAATAATGGCGGGAAGGTGGATGACTGACACGTGGCTAACAGGAAGGTATAGATGACTTACAAGTGGCTGGATTTTGGTGTCTACAGATGCCCCTTTTGAGCTGCTTTGTGTGAAGACACAATGCAGTACAAAAACTTAAGACACCCGAAAAGTTGGATCAGACGCAACTCTCTCTCAAGACTAAAGCACAACTTTGAAGACCAAAGAATAAAAGAATATTTAAAATTTTATCAGCTTACCCCCTCAATTGGCGAGCGAGAATGGTTCTCACAAGCCAATTGGAAGAAATTTGGAAGAAAATGAACCGTTTTTTGCCCCAACGATGAAAAAAAGGGTTGGTGTATGAACCATCTGTTTATGTCCCAACAGGAAAGGGGTTGGTGTACAAACTAGAAAAGAATATGATTGAAGACGATATGAGTGATGTGAAAGATGGACCGTTTTCTCCCCCAACGGTTATAAAGGGATTTTTGCCAAATTGTAAGTTCCATGATCATGTAAGATGAATTCCACTATAGAAAAATTAGAAATTGATAACGGATGCCCCAACTCCCGTGTGTGAGTCCATACTCGTTAATGAAATTGCCTTGTTGGCGCCATTGATATGCAGAGATGAAAGATGCATGAAAAGAGTCCAGAACTCAGAGATGCTCCTAGTGACTGTATGGATAATTCCTCGGGTCGGAACCAATCAACCTAGGTAGCCTCAATCTCTAGCAAGACTCAAAATAATGATGATATTAAAGATTGTCCATGTTTAAGGCCCCATGAACTAGGCCATCAATGACAAATGTTGAGCAAATTAATCTTGGTATGAGGTCACTTGAAAAGTAGAATATCCAAAATTGATTTCCAATTTTCAAACAGTGAAATAATTGATTATGATAAGTGGTAGGTGTCCTTATGGTGGTTTAATCCTCTTATCGAATTGCATGGATTCAAATCGCTGCAATCGCCAAGGTGATAGAATATACCACTAGATACGATGTTTACTTTAATTTGATTTGGAAAAAATATGCATGATGAAAGAAGAATGAATGAAATTGACGATAGATCAGAAAAATTGATGAATGTGGTTAATTTTGTGAAGGTTTTGAATATTTTTAACCCAATTTGTAAAACAATGATGAATGATGCGCTTTTTGAGCGAAATGAAAAAATTTGTGTCCAAAACTCGTTGTAACCTTCACAAAATGTTTTATTATGATAAGAAGAATGGATGAATTGAATTTGATGAAATTTGAAGGAGGTAAGCTTCAATTTTGCAAGTTTTGCTCCTTTATTCAATACTGACACCAAACGCCGGTCTGTATTTGTGGTTGGCAGAGACGCCCGCCGGTGTTTAGGTGCTCTGCAAATGCAGGACTGCGTCTAAATGCGCCATGAAACGCCCCACTGTGTTTTAGGGCGCCAAAACCAGCTATTTAAACAGTTTCAGCGAGAATTTTGCTCATTTGTGCGTTCGAGCTTGAGAGAAGTGCATCTAAGGGAGTGGAGTGAAGTGGAGTGAAAGGTTGTGTGGGAGAGTGAAGCATGCGGGAGCTATGGCGGAGATGGGAGCGGACGCGCCAGTGCAGCCAGCTGAGGTATTTGTTCATTTAAGCAAGTACTTATTATGTGTTTTTTTTTTTTTTTTTTTGGAAAAATTTGTAACAAATTTTTGTTTTGTTGTTTTGTAGCTTAGGGTGTTAGAGGCACGACACCGATTCTCCCCTATCATTTCGGGGATGAGGAGGTCGTTGTCCCAGGCAGACTGGGAGATATTGGATGCAGTGGGGCTAGCGGAGGCAGCCCGGTTGGAGGTAGTTCGGGCGGATGAGGGGTACCTCTCTTGATGGTTAGCTTAGTGCTTAGATGCACTCTTTATGAGCCTTGGTGCTCTATTGTATATTGTAGCCTTTTGGCATTCATTGTACAGTTTGACCTTTATACTATATATATATACATGGCTTTTATTTATTTGGTGTTTTACTCTCTTTTGTGTGAATGCCTATGTTTTTGTGATGCATGTTTTTATATGTTTTAATGTTTTTGATGCATATGTGATGGAATGGAATGCAAACTTATAGATGATTAATGCGAGACTAAGTAAATGAAATATGCACTAAGAAGCACTCATACTTTTAGATAGTTAGATTTAGCGAACTGTTATCATAATTGTTTAATCAGGGGCACCGAACTTGGTGGCTTGTGAATGGATGACGTATGGAATGACATGAATATGGAAGAAGATATGGAGGGTGATATGGAGGTTGATATGGAAGACTGTTTTACAAAGACTCAAACATGCTAGTGGTATCAAACAAACTTACTAATACTGGCTAATTCAACTAGGACCAAATGTGTGTGCATGCGAGTTCATTAACCAAATCAGAAGCATGGTAGTGACTCTAGGCAATCAAAAACCTGTGTGTGTGCAAGTGTGTTCATTAACCTCATCTTGCATAAATTAGGTAACCCTGTTATGGAGAAGACCCCGAAGCTAGTTTGTCCGTATGAGCATTCAAAGGTCTCTTTTTGAGGAGAGACATGTCGCCACGCAATGAGTATACTCCACTGCCAGTCAAGCGTCTATAGCCCCGATGAAGGTTAACTCCATAGTCCATGTTGTTTTTGACCTTTGTAAGCCTTGGGGATGACTACCTATCCGTCTGACTGGACAAGTAGTACGATCCTTACAACTTATTTGGGATCAGTGGTGTGTGAAAAATGTTCATTTCCTTAGAGCTTTGGGGAATCGAATTCTCAACCGAAGTATGATGAGAATTTTACCCTATCCTTACTACTCTGTTTATATTTATATTTTGTGATTGCTTGTGATAGTGGTAAGAACCATTGTTTTATGGACTATGTTTGCATGATAGGACAAACGAGGATTACCCTTTTCACTTCAAGGCACAACCCAAGGATGGTGTTATCTCTCTTTGACACAAGATGTTTTTAAGATGTGAAAATGTGATAGGTTCAAGACCGCTTTTGAAATCATTTCCCAATACTCAAGATTTTATTTAGTGTAATTTGTGATATGGCCCTAGAGAACTTTGACATGCATTTCAAAGTTTTCTTAAAACACTAGGAATGGCTAAGTGACTGAAAACATTTTGGCAATGTAAATATGTGCAAATGGAAAATGGGTGTACGAATGACAATTCGGTTTGATGGATTTTATGAAGGTGCCCCTGATTAAGGCAACATGACTTTTGCTTGACCAAATTTTATATCCAAAAGATAGAATGGTCTCTAACATGATATGCAACTATGGCTGAAAATGAAATGTTATGGTTTTCAATGAGATGTATGCACATGAAATGCAATGTTTTTGAATGAGATGTATGCAACTAACAATGAAATGCAAATTCTTTTTATTTTATTTGTTTTTTTTTTTTTTTTTGTTGTACAAGCCATGTATATATGTACATATAAAATTCAAACTATGCGTAGAATGCCCTCAAGTGTATAACATTAAGTGGTTCGGGTTCTTCCTCTCCCTCTAAACTGGCAAGTCTATAAGTTCCATTACCCACTCTTTCAAAGTGACCATATATGGACCTAACCAATTAGCCGTGAATTTATCTCGAAGATGCGGCAATGCATTGGTGTTTTGTTGATTCTCTTTAAGGACAAGATCCCCTACTTGAAATTCTCTTAGATGAACTTTGGCATTGTAAGCACGTTTCAATCGGTCTTGATAAACTCGCAAATGCTCTAAAGCATTGATTCATTTTTCATCTATGAGTGTGAGTTGATCAAGACGTGCTTGTCTAGCAATATCATCATCGATAAATTCCTGTAAAGAAATTCGCAAGGAAGGGATCTCGAGCTCAAGAGGCATGATTGCTTCAGCTCCATAGACCAAAGAAAATGGCGTTGCCCCAATGGGAGTTCTGATGCTTGTTCTGTAAGCCCATAATGCCAAGGGGATTTGTGTATGCCAATATTTATGATTTTCTTTAACAAGTTTCATAAGAATAGCAATTATGGTCTTATTGGAAGCTTCGACTTGTCCATTGGCTTGTGGGTAGTAAGGAGTTGAGAAACTATGTTGGATATTATACTTTTCGCAAAGAGCTTGAACATCCTTATTCTTAAAAGACTTGCCGTTATCAGAAATAATTTTAGAGGGAATACCAAAACGACAAATGATATGGTGAAGTATAAACTCCACAATTCTAGGACTTGTCGTACTGGCTAGAGGAACAGCTTCAACCCACTTTGTGAAGTATTCAAGTGGTCTGTAATGATGAAAGTATGTCTGTCCCGAAGAGGCAGGTGAAATCTTGCCAATTAAATCGAGACCCCTTTGTGAGAAGGGCCAAAGGCTTTGGATGGGCTGTAAAGCTTGTGATGGTATATGGGTTAAATTAGTGTGTTCTTGACACTTTTTACATTGTTTAACATATTTGCAACAATCTTGTTCCATAGTGGGCCAATAATACCCCATACGTAAAATACGCTTCACAATGGCCATTCCACTAAAATGACCACCACAAGTACCATCATGGGCTTCATCAATAGCTCTATGTGTTTCACCTGCTTCTAGACAGCGGAGGAGTACTCCATCATATCCACGTTTATACAACACATCCCCCAAAAGAACAAAATGAGCTGCCTTTTGCTTAAAACAGCGGTGGGCAGTTCGAGACAAATCAGATGGGAGTGTTCCAAACTTGAGGAAGGCTACTATCTCACTAGACCAAGGCTCATATGGATCCGAATGGATAAAGCAAACATCTTTTTCATCCTTAGAATCAACACGAACAATTGCAGACTTAGAGATTGTGGAAATGATTAGGGGCTGTACCTCTCCAAGGGAGTCCTTTGGAATCAATGATCCAAGAGAGGCCATGGCATCCGCAAATCTATTAGTCGAACGAGGCAAACTAGTGATCTCATACCAATCAAACTTAGAGAGCAACTTCATTGCTACATCATGATAAAGCTTAATGGTAGGTTCTTTGGCTTGGTATTCTCCCTGTAATTTGTTTAACCACGAGTTGAGAATCCCCAAATATCCGAATACGCTTAATGCTCATAGCTATGGCTGATTGAAGACCTAAAATTAAGGCTTCATACTCTGCTGTATTATTGGTGCATTGGAAGTCTAGTTTGAATGATAAATGGATGGGAATCCCTTGAGGTGTATGAAACACAACTCCAAGCACCTTGACCTTTCGCGCACTTAGAGCCATCAAAGAATAGCGTGATGTCAACATATTCCTCCAAAATGATGTCCCTTTCTTGTTCAGTGATAGCAAATACCGAATCATCTGGGAGCTCAATAATCAAAGGATGATCACTAGGTAGTGGAGCTTCCGCAAGTTGATCGGCTATAACTTGACCTTTAACAATTTTTTGGCTAATGAATTCAAGATCGAATTCGGTAAGCAACATTATCCATTTAGCGGTACGAGTGTTATTATAAGTGCGAGACATCATATAACGCAGAGGGTTTTCTCTAGCTATGACATATGTTGTATGGCTAAGCATATAATGACGAAGTTTCTTAGTGGCAAAAACCACCGCTAAGCACAACTTTTCCACATAAGCATATCGGGTTTCATAGCTTACCAATGTTCGACTAATATAATAGACGAGCTTGCTCACGATTTTGTTCATTCTTTTGTGCAAGCATTGTCCCTAAGGCAAAGTCCGTTGCTGAGATATAAAGATTGAAAGGGACCCCTGGATGAGGCGGAGCTAAGACTGGCGGAGATGCTAAGTACTGCTTGATGTCATCAAAGGCTTTCTGACACTCATCTGTCCATGAAAATTGTACCCCCTTTTGTAGTAGGTGGCAAAATGGCCTACATTTATCGGAAAGTTGTGCAATAAAGCGACGGATTGAATTAATCTTTCCTTGCAAACTACGCAACTCCTTCAAATTAGTTGGGGGACACATTTCCATAATGGCTTTGACCTTGTTTGGGTCCACCTCAATACCTCGTTTAGAGATAATAAAACCTAGGAGTTTGCCTGAGGTAACACCAAAGACACATTTCTTAGGGTTCAACCTTACTTTATGCTCTAGAAGCCTATCAAAAACTTTTTCCAATACATCAAAATGCTTTTGTCGAGTTTTAGATTTTGCCAATAAATCATCCACATAATCTTCGATAATCTTATGCATATAATCGTGGAAAATATAAGTCATGGCTCGTTGATAGGTTGCACCTGCATTCTTAAGGCCAAAGGGCATCACCCTGTAACAAAAAGTTCCCCAAGGTGTGGTAAATGTTGTTTTGTGTTGATCTTCGAGGTTTATTCGAATTTGGTTGTATCCCTGAAAATCCATCCATGAACGAAAGCATTTCATGACCAGCACAGGTGTCGACAAGAGTATCAATGTTTGGAAGAGGAAAGTCATCCTTAGGACACGCTTTATTTAGATCTCGAAAATCGATGCAAACACGTATCCCCCGTTAGGCTTGCGAACGGGTACCATGTTAGAAAGCCACTCAGGATAATCAATCGGGACGACAAATTTAACATCCAAAAGTTTCTGAATCTCCGATTTAACTATGAGGGCCACGGTAGGATGCATTTTCCTAAGTTTTTTTTTGACAGGTTTAGCATCTTTTTGTAAGGTGAGGTTATGGACAACCAAATTAGGGTCTAGGCCTAGCATGTCTTTGTAAGACCATGCAAATATCTCCTTCTTCCGCTTGAGTAGAGCAATCATTTGCTCTTGTTCCTCTGATGATAGACTTTTAGCCAGTTTCACAATTTGGGTGCCATCTTGGTCTGTACTAAGGTCTACATCGATAGTTTCTTCAATAGACATGTGGGAACCTTCCTCAAGCTGATGGGGAGTGGGATCAGATTTATGTCATCTAAAATGTCATCAAGCTCCTGTGCCTTGCTCTCGTCTATGTCCCGCTTGGAAGACCTCTGGGTTAGAAGATGAAGGTGAATGTGGAGGTGAAGGAGGAATGTAGTTGGCGGAAGCCCTTAACAATTCCTCAGAAAGGATGAACTCTGAAATAGATGGAGGAGATGAAATCCGATCCATGCCAATCAGGCTTGGGTTGATCGGGATTGGCTTATCCGGATCATATGGATTATGGAGCGGGGTGAATAAGTCTTCGAAATTCATTGTCGACTTATGGAAGAAAGGATGGGCGGAATGGAAGGGAAAACCGGTGAAGACCTCGGAAGACCTGAGATGCAAAACAACATAGTTTTTCAGTTTTTTTTTATTTTTTTATTTTTTTTTGTAGTTTGAGTTTTTTTTTTTTTTTTGTAGTGGTGAAAACCACTATTACACACATACATAAAGCAATAAAGTATTTTTATATATTTTGATTTATATATAATATATATATATATATATATATATATATATATATATATATATATTTTTTTTTTTTGCAAATTTTCTGATTTTTTTTTTTTTTTGGTAGTGGTGAAAACCACTATTTTAGTATATACATATAATACAGGTTTGGATTATGGCTTATGGATGTGGTGGAGGGGGTGGTTCACCTCGTTCTTGTGGAAGAAGCAAGCGAAAGATGGCATCTTGGAGAGGGAACAATTGGAGATAAAACTCATCTTGTTCAGTGAGGGGAACAATGGGCGCCGACTCTTCTTCAGATTCATCACCATTTGACATGACGTCAAATTCTTCATAGGCTTCATCTTCGGATTCGTCGGGGTGGAGGATTTCTTCTTCTGAATTAAGATTAATGCTTTGAAAAGCTCATTCAAAAGAAGAAAGGGATGGAAGTGGTTGGTAGCCCAAACCAAAACGCTCAGTGGGTCTCTGATATGGCATATCGATGCGTTCAGTTACCCCTTGCTCGTATCGACCTAGGCCAAATTGCTACCAATTATGTCTGTGGAAATAGCGAGAGGGAAAACCCTCCATCCTTTCGATATTGGCAAGGACTGGATGCTTAGGTTCTAGTATGGTGGTAGGACTAGAAGATGACTCTATTCCCCCATATACAAAATTAATGGAATTTGGCATAGAACCCATGTTATAAACCGATCCAATGGATAAATGTTGGTCATGTGGATGACCAAAATATTTAACTTGTTTGCACATTGAACGGTGTGATGTGGACATCTTGAATGGCATACTCACCAATACCGCATCAATGAGATGGACCTTGACTTGGGAGGGAGATGGACTAGATGATGGAATAGAAGAATGTGGGATAGAAGAATTGGAAGGATTTGGTTGGGTTGATGCTTCACTAACTTGTGAAACATCAGCTGGTGATGGTTGGGAAGATGGAGGAATAATAGGTGATGTTGAAGAAGGTGTAGAAGAAGGGGGTAATGACGTGGAAAGAGATGATTGGTCATGGCCACATGTGCATGTGGTCACTGATGAAGAAGAAGGAAGATTAGGAGATGAAGAAAGTGGTGAATGAGATGGAATAACGGAAGATGAAGGTGGTTGCGATATGATGGGTGGCTCCTCAGGAATGGGAGCTTTAGAAGAAGATGGTATAGAAGAAGTAGATGGGGTCAAGAAAAGATGAGTGGATGGCAACACAATCTCATAAGGATTTGAGACATAGTTGCAATGTTTGAAGGGTTCAATGTCGGCAGGTACACAATGAACCTGTCCCTCATACACATACTTCAGACATTGATGCAGTATAGAAGGGACACATCTCATCTCCCTAAGCCAAGGCCGTCCAAGCAATACATTGTATGCCATGGACCCTTCCAAGATGTGAAACAAGGTATGCAAATTTTGGGCCCCTACCTCAATGGGCAAGATAACCGTGCCAACCGTGGAAGATAAAGCATCATTGAATGCTTTAAGAGTAAAAGTCGACTTTGTGATAAGGGATGGCGACAGCTTTAGATGACTCAACGCCGATGTTGTAATGATATTGATTGAGGAACCGGTGTCAATTAAGACTCTCTTGAATGGCTTGTGATTGATCTTGGACATGATATGCAGTGGAGTATCTATACTTTCTGTTGACATAGGTTTGATTTCAAAATCATAGAAAGTGATGGAGGGCTCCATGCATGTTTGAATACTCCCCACAAAGTTGTTGAAGGCATTAGTATCTTGAGTTTGAAGCTCGATTGACTTCAAAATTTCCATTAATGCCTCTCTATGCGGGGGAGATTGTTGAATGAGGTCATAGATCGATAACTTGGCAGAAGCCATTTTTAAACTGGTAGTTAACCGGCTACTCAATGACATGATGGGTCGTTGGCATTGAGTAGCATGATTTAGCGGTTGTTGAGAAGTACTAGCACGTCATTGGGTCACTGTTACCTGAGGTGGACTGGGGGTTTGTACAGGTGGCTGTGGTTCAGCTTGATTTGGTTGGTTCGCCCTTTGACCCCGGGTTACTACGTTAATAGTACCCATAAAACCTTGGTATTGTTGTACATGGTTGACTTGATTAGGAGGAGTTACCTGAGTTACTCCCCCTATAGTTGTTGGAGCTTCCTCCCGATGTGGAAGGGGTGTTTGAAATATACCAAGATTTTGATTTTGTTGGGCTAAGGGGCTATCCAATTGAATGGCTCCAATCTCAATAAGATCTTGGATCACATGTTTGAAAGTTGTACAATTATTGATATCGTGTCCATTTTGCCTATGATAAGGACAAAATAAGTACTCTTTGTAATACTTCCCCCTTCTAGATGGTTCTAAAGGTTTAAACTCAGGTAAAGTTAACTGATTTGTGCTATATAACTTGTTGAATATGACCGCATATGGTTCATCTAAAGGTGTGAACTGTCGCTTGGGACGATTGTTTTTCCAAGGTCGAGTTTCCATGGTTGGCCCAGTATTGGGAGTTGGTTGAGTAGGGGCGGGTACCGCATGATAAGCAATTGGTTGCGGTTGACTTTGCATTACTTGTTGTTGAGCCATTACGGGATGACTCGCCACCACTTGATTAACTTGGTTAACATTTGAGGTCGTAGTAGCTTTGTGTTTGTTTGTTTTGGCCATAATTATTATTTCGTTGTTGGCCCTTTTGTTGCCATTCTTTTCTATGGGGTTTTAAAACACCCTCTTGGACTTTAATGTCTTCTATGATACTTGCTTGGGCCAAAGCCTCTTCAAAAGTCCTGTATTGTTGTAATTGGAGTAACCAAGAGATAGGTTTTAGACAATTCTGGGTGAACATTTTGGTTAACTCCTCCATTGGTAGGGAGAATGGCAGTTTATTAATGATAGCCCTCCAACGGTTTCCAAAGTCATAAACAGTCTCATCGTCATGTTTCTTGAGCTTGTATAAGTCGAAAAATGAAACTTTCCTTTGTACATTTAGGGAGAATCGTTCTAAAAATAGATTAATCAATTGCTCGTAAGCATAAATGCTATGGTGAGGTAAATGATTGTACCATTGTACAACATCTCCTCCTAATGTCTGAGGAAAATTTCCGAGCATAAGAGCATCATTATTTTGGATTCTAAAGCGAGCATGCATGAATGAGCTCACATGTTCATGAGGATCCTCAGTTCCTCGAAATTTGTCAAACTTCGGTAATGTGAAATCGGTCGGATATGGCGGTGAAGGTACCGAAGGATGAATTGGTTGATTGATCAACGACCTTAGCGTAGGTTTCTAACTAGATGAGCCAGGCATGTTGAGCATAAGGTTGTCAATCTGTTGTTGTATCGCATGGAGTCGATAATCTTCATGAAAATTTTGACTTGTTTGATGATTATGAGGATGCAATGGAGGAGTTGAAAAATGATGAGATGGGATGAAATTGCCTGGGTTAGGCAGTGTGGAATGGACAGGTTGTTGGTATGGATGATACCGAAAAGAAGGTGATTGGTTTGAATGATGAACTGGATTGGGTTGGGAGAAAGGTGGGGTAGGAATGGACACCACCGAAGATTGGGGTGCCCGTGTGGGGCTCGAGCTAAGAAAAGTCGGTCTGGGTAGAAATTGGTTGAGGTGTAGGATTTACTACGACGGGTGGTTGAGCATTTTGTTGTTGTTGTTGCTGAAGCAACTTGTCGAGGTACTCCCTAACCTTATTAATCTCTAACCCAAGGGAGGTGGGATGATTGGATGAAGGTGGAGGGCGAGGTTGCCATGGTAGTCACGAAGACCGCATAGCGAGGGGCAATGAAGGTGGGTGAAGTAGGCGATACCCGGGAAGAAACGATGAGACTATGCCCCAGGTAGGGTGAAACCATAAATGGTTTGGGAAGAAGAGGGTTGAAATTGGTCATGGCTAGAGGAGGTTCCACCAACCTCATAGAGAGAATTGGTGTACACCCGAGTAAATGGAGGAGAAAGTGGTCGGGAAGACACTACATTTGTCTCCAAAGGAGGACAATTGAGCATCTGGGAAGATGTTGGAGATGAAGCCGGCTGAGCAGATACAACATTAGCCTCAAAAAAAGGGTTAATGTAGACCTGAGTGAAACCAGCGGGTATGGTTGATGCAATATCCTGCTGAAAAACAGAATCTTGCATAGGGGAATCTTGGATTGGCTCAAGGACATAGCCAGTGCCATTTCTTAAGTGAGTTTGCACTTGGGCCATATCAATGTGGGTAATATGACAGGAATTGTCTTCCTCCATGGGCATGGCCATGCGGTAGACGTCAGAAGGACGTAAAAGACCTAAGTGGTCATGTTGGTGGTGGGGATGTTCTGTGAATTATTCATTTGATTATTTAGATTTAACACTTTAGATTGATTCCTTGTTAAGACCATAACGCAATAAATCTAAACAAATTCAGAAAAGAAGAATGCAAAACTTAAATGATAAATTTACACTAAAGAAATTATCAGAAAACAGTCACAACCTAGGTTTCAACCAATATGTCTTACCTGTGGTTAATTAATTATTTTCTGATCTTAATCTGCAGTAAATTTTAAGTGTCCGGTTTATGAGTTTTGCATGTGATCTAATCTTGAATTATTCAAAAAAAGGGTAAAAACTATGGCTAGGAAAGGACAACGAGATTCTTACTGGTGATGAAATCCAGCAAGTTTGCTCGAGGGTGACCTATGGTGTCTAAGGCGGAAGTTTAATGGATGGAGATGAATTCCACCGTCACTAAACTTCAAGCAATACTCGGTGATGAAATCGATATATTGCTGTTTTAAATGCAATATGAAATGCAGTGAATTTTATTTTAAGTGTTTTAGTTGTCTAATGTATACATACAAAGCTATAAATCAAAAGTTCTAATGATCTAAGCAAGAGGCCGCTGAAAATATGCCATTTCCTCCGAAGATGTGGAGTACACCATTTAAAACCCCCGCCTACCGATGATATCGGATATCAAAGGAGCAACCGGAAGGTTCGTCCACTTCTCTGCCTGGAATCACCCAATGGCAGGAGTACTATTGACATCCAATCAATAGTCCTACTTAGATGACTAAAACAAATAATTCGTAGCTATTCTAATATGCAGCTAGGTATGCAAATTTTTTTTTTTTTATGCAACCAATAATGCAATGTAAAAAAAAAAAAATGTAACTAAAAATAACTGTTCTTTTCCAGATTACTTAGTTTTTGTTCATTTTAAAGTAATGATCTGAAAAAGAAACAGAATACAGCAGAAAAACCAAAAACGTAAAAAGTACAGTTTAACAAAGAAAAAAAAAATGCACTTACTCGGAAGCCTACGCTTTCTCTGTGAAACTGCCTTCAAATGCCCAAGGGAGTCTGCGCAGGCTAAAACGCCCCTCTGCGTTTCGGATCGGACTTCCAGACGCCGCTCTGCGTCTGCTGCGTTTTCTGCAAACTCCTCAAAAACCCTAGTTCGCTGGAACAACGAATTTCGCGATTTCTGGAACCTGCAAAATAAAACAAAAAACAAGAATAGATCAGTAAAGCAAGTATTAAAAACATGAAACCCTAGGGGGTCCCACCGTGATCGCCATTTGTAGATTAAAGATACAACGCCAAACAAAAGATAAAGAAATCACGATAAAAAGTAATGCAGAACACAGTTGTAAAAAATAAACGATTTTTATTAATCAATGGAGTTTAGAAACTCCTTTTGAGTACAATAGGGCTTGTAACCCTTTCCGTGATACAAGATTACAATTTGTGCTAGGGTTCTCCGAAACCCTAGCTGGCACAATATGGTGGCGTCTCCGAGGAATGTATCCTTAACCTCAATAGAATGAGTGGGCTTCGTTGTATCCTTTGGCTCGGACCACTCCAGCTTAAGCAGCTGCTATCATCCAATCAAATCTGCCATTAAAATCCTGCACACATTAAAACTACAAAAGGTTAGAAACTAGTAAGAGGGCTCCACTGTGTGAGCCCTCAAAAACAGTCTAAAACCCTAGAAATGAAATAAATAGAATGCAAAATCTAACGACGGATTAATACATAAAAAGATTACTTGCTTTAGAATCTATACCTCTTTTTTTGTTAACGCAGCGAGACCAGGCGGCACCTGGAAGTGATGTAATTGTCAAATCGGCTGCGGAAGGCGCCCTGGTGCGATCGCTGAATGCCCGCGTGCTTCTGGATCGGGTTTGCAGACGCCGGTCTGTGTCTGTGGCTATGGGTAAACGCCTGCGGGCACTTGCGACAAGAATGGGGGATTCTACAGAATGCTGCAGAAGGGATGGCGGCGAAGTTGGCGACGGATGCGGCGAAAAGGGACGGCGATGGATGGGTAGGTTTAGCTGAAGAAGAGATAGATAGCGATAGATAACAAAAGAGAGATAGTAAAAGAGATAGGGTTTGAGCCATCAAGGTGACTCAATTTATAATCTACTCTTAGGGCACACTTTAGGGTTTTAACGACACTTTGAACGTGTGGCTAAGATTAAAGTGGATCCAAGGGTAGAGAATAAATCTAGGTTGTGAAACAGATTGAGATGGATGGACGGATGAGATTAAATGAAGGATGGACGGCTCAGATTAAATCACTTAAAGTATCTTTATATATATATTAAAATATTAAAATATATATATAAATATTAATTTAAATAAATTTGGGAATGAAAAATGGCGGGAAAGGTGAAATTGGGCCAAATAATGGCGGGAAAAGGTGAAATTGGGCCAAATAATGGCGGGAAGGTGTGGATTTGGGCAAAATAATGGCGGGAAGGTGGATGACTGACACGTGGCTAACAGGAAGGTATAGATGACTTACAAGTGGCTGGATTTTGGTGTCTACATGAATTATAGCTTCTATGGTTTGAATTAAATTGAATTTAGTATTATAAATATAAATGCTTTAAAAAATCCATTTGATTCTCTTTATATACCTTTCATAGATTTACTAAAGAAACAAATAGATTTTCATTTAAGGCAATATATTTGGAAAAAAAGAAAGAATCATTTTAAATTCAAATATCTTTCCCCCTTTCCACCTTGTATTACTTTGGTAGATGGAATTAATGTCTAAATTAGACTTTGGGGATTGGGTAGATGAGTCTCCTTGTTAAGATACTGACAATATGCAAGGAAAGGAGACTATGAAGAGGAAAATATCTTGGAGAGGCTATTCAAGGAAACTTAGAGGACAAACATTAGAAGCTTGCATGAGGACTCAGCGTAGGTTGGGGACCTTCATCTCTCATAGCATAATTTGTATAGATGACTGAATAATGTATATTTCGCTATGTTGTACTATCCTAAATTTGTTTATTTTTAAATTTGTTTAGCAAGGTAGACCTTCTGTGAGTTGTTATGATAAGAACCATCTTGATTCTTCTTTTTTGCCTTAATAGCTTAAAAAACAATTGTTAGCTATGGATGGATTATTTTCCTTGTCCTCTTTCATGGAATCAATGTTTGGTCTCTATCATTGATGGTTTTTCAAGCATTGTTTTACTTTCTTACTATTCATTTTTAGCCATGTCAAGTTGAAGTTAGTGCTTGGTGTTCCCTTTGTGCTTATCATCGAGTTAAATGTAGCCTATTTTCATGGCATTGTGTCTACAAGAATGGCCAGTTAATTTTAGGAGGTCTACCTTGTGGTTACAATTTTACTTGAATTATAGTAGTCAGCCTTCAAATAGTATATCTCTCTTCCTCTTCAACCAACATAGAGGGTCATCGATGCTCCTATGGATGTTTGCTTGTGTGTTTGTGCACAACACTCCCTATAGCTATTTATCACAGGGAGGCCCTCATCCTCTTATCTAAAACCTTAGACTCTTCTTTTTCACCCTTCGCCCACGTGGAATACATATGGCCCTGGCATGTAGAATCGATGTGAGTGTCCTCCAAGATTAGGAGGTTTCTACCCTATAACGTGGCACCAACGGGTTACTCCTAGAAGTCAAGTCATAATGGTTTCAATGTACCCATGGGAAAATATCCCACATAAATAGTGAGATGGGTTTATACCTTCTATTTGATTCCCTGGCCGTTGTGTTTAAACTAGCCAAGGGGCTAGTCATTTTGCTTGAGTTGTCTAAAACCCATGCTTATCCAACCTATCCATGGTTGTTGGTGCTAACGTGTGGTGTAGTTTGTGTTTGCTGGTTGTAGTGATTGGTTGCCTGTGCAGGCCAATCAAGCATAGAACCCATTTTCTCTTATATAATCCCTGCTCTAGATTATATCCCACATTTTATATATGGGGGTACTTTAGCACCACATATAGGGGAGTCACCCTCTATTAATTGACCACCAAGAAGTGGTCATGAAGACCATCAATTTGTGGGGGTTGTTACACTAGTTTTCGACGTGATCAGTCAGCTTGCCACTATTGTTTAGGATTATTTGTTGACTTGTATGTTGTTGACCCACCTATATTTGATTTGTTGATCGATTGAGTGGATTAATGAAAAATGATGAAACCCCATTTTATTTATGGTCAAAATGAAAGGTTATTTTTAATTATGTAAGGAAGGTTTCATTTGAAATAAGGTTTAATGCTCTCAAATTAAAAGATACATATATTTTTTTATGATTATTTAATCAGTGGAACGTAGGGACTTTTAAATGATCAAAATAATAGTTGTTATAGAACTTTAGTTAGTTAAGGGTATGGGCTCTTAATCGATTAGAGAAATGTTATTGTATAAGTATTTAATTATTTAAAGGTATGGGCTCTTAATTAATTAAAGAAGGTGGTTTTGTATAAGTATTTAATTGTTTAAGAGTATGGGATCTTAAGCGATTAAAGAAAGTGGTTCTATATAAGTATTTTATTGGTTAAGAGTATAGGCTCTTAAGTGATTAAAGAAAAAAGTTTTGTATAAGTATTTGATTGGTTAATAGTATGGCCTCTTAAGTGATTAATGAAAGTGGTTTTGTATAAGTATTTAATTGGTTATGAGTATGGTCTCTTAAGTGATTAAAAAAATTGATTTTGTATAAGTATTTGATTGGTTAAGGGTATGGGCTCTTAAGTGATTAAATAAAGTGGTTTTGTATAAGTATTTTATTGGTTAAGAGTATGGGCTCTTAAGTGATTAAAGAAATTGGGTATGTATAAGTATTTATTCATTAAGAGTATGGGCTCTTAAGTGATTAAAGAAAATGGTTTTGTATAAGTATTTTATTGGTTAAGAGTATGGGCTCTTAATTGATTAAAGAAAGTGGTTTTGTATAAGTATTTGATTGGTTAAGAGTATGGGCTCTTAAGTGATTAAAGAAAGTGGTTTTGTTTAAGTATTTTATTGGTTAAGAGTATGGGTTCTTAAGTGATTAAATAAAGTGGTTTTCTATAGGTATTTGATTGGTTAAAGGTATGAGCTTTTAATTGATTAAAGGATATGAATAGTATGGGTGTTTGATAAAATAAAAGGGTGGGCCTTTGACTGATAAAATGAATTTTTATTGAATTATTCCATACTTGATAAATGATAAATAGTTTTCATTTTTAAAGGATAAAATGACTCTTCTTTTATGATAAGATGATTGATAGATGAATTTTTTTCTTATACATTGAATACACTATGTGTGATTAATGGAATAAAAATGCTAGTATAGAAAAAAAGAACATTAGATGAAAGAATGGGTATAGGAAATTATGGGGTTTCCTCCTAATTGATTGATTGAATGATTTATGCATGATTATAATGTGTAGATTGTATAGTTGTAATTTAGCCTCCATTTTATAAATGCATATGTTTCATAAGTCATTTAGAAAATGTATTTAGTTGCATACTTCATAATATCTATGAGTTGTCCTGATCCCTTACCACCATCAACTGAGCGATGGAGAAGCAAGAAGGACTAAGGACACTAGGAACCAAGACATGGGTCCCTTTGACTTATATTGTAGTGAAGTTCTTTACGAATATTTATTTTGGAGTGGACTCTAGCATGAGTAATCTTCTAATTAAATATATATGTAATGCTCTATTCATTTAGAGTGGTGATGCTTTTACCCTACTTAGGATATATAATGATTTAACTATGAATGGAAGAAGAATATTTTACTTATTATAATTAAAGGACCTATGATGTTATAGTTTCATAAATTATCCTGAATGTTTATGTTTTAGATAGAAATTACATCTAATTTATGTATCTTACTTTGATGATATTATAGATGTTATCCAGTGTCTGATTAATTAGGTAGACTGAATCATATCCCTTCTAAGAAAATAAATATTAGAATATCTTAATGGTTTAATTTAGGTTAGATGATTAAAGTTGATATATAAAGATGATTACACTTATGTTTTAGAAGTAGAAAGGAAACCTAAGGGATTATGGAATATCTTATGGAGGAAACTTTCCTTCAGACCTAAACTAGTTGATTCGTGGAAACATCAATAGATTAAGATAAATGAATTTGGTTATCACTAGGAGTGGTGGATGGAATAAGTTATCTCATTATGGAGATGAGACTGATAGCTTATTTGCATTATGCTTAGTGCACCTGCATAGATAGAATTATGTATGGTGTAGTTATCGACATACCCCTTTTGATAGACAAAAATGGATAAGTTAACTCATTCATTGAATGATACTGATAGCTTATTTGCAATACGCTTAGTATACCTACACAAATAGGCTTATTTATGGTGTAGGGATGGGCATATCCTTTTTTTAAATTAAGGGGATAAGTTGGCTCATCATGGAGATGAGAAAGACAACTTGAAAAATTAGATTAAGCCTTAGTTAACTTTGCATAATAACATATGCTAGATAGGGGTATGTAAATCCCTACCGATTATATGTTTGTAAAAAAAAATTATATCCTAGATTGTTGTTTTTATTAGGTCATTGTAGCCTGGTAGACTTTTAAAAAGGCCAAACCTTATGATCAATTTCTTGGAAAATATGTAAATAATTACAAATTCATAAGACATTGGTTCACATGGTTTGGTTTCCATAATAGTGTACAAGGCAACCAAACCATACTCAAATTCATAAGAGAGGGAAGCAAGGAAGTAGGAATCAAGTAATTATAACATCTAGATGAATTAATTGAGATGTATCAAATCTTGGTTTCTTAATAGACCCTTGTAAGGATCATGACATATGCACCATTGTCTGGAAAATCTATAAATAAATACATATTTACAAAAAATTGATCCATATGGTCCGAGCCTCAAAATGGTGTATGATGCAACCAACTATATTATTTGAGAAGGAGTTATGATTTTGAAATATCTTTAATCACATGATATATCAATAGGAATTTTGAAGGCTAATGTCCATTATATAGCACATTTGTATATATTTACATATATCTAAGGCATTGGACATAAAGATTTAATTCTCTCATTGATATATGAGGCAATTAGGAGTTGTAAGAAGTATCTTGTCAAGTTTACCAATCACGGTAGTCAAAACCCTCTATCCATTAACTAGTACACTTACAAACACTTACAAGTCCACAAGATATTAGATATGGAGGGGTTCAACCCCATGGGTTGTCCACTAGGCAAATAGTGAGTTTAAGGTATTTTTAGTTGTTTTTGTTTAGAACCCCTTATCCATTATTTGATGTATTTATAAGATGCTTATATATCTACAAGGAAACATATTAAAGGACCCAAACAAGACAATGGTATACTAGACAATGTGGATGGATATGTAGAAGATATTATGATTAGAAGGGCTAGAGCAAAAGTCTTAATGATTTCCAGAGAATTAAATCATTGGTAATTTATTAATCAAGTCCTAAAATGACTTCTTAGAAAATCCACCATTGAATTAATACTTTGACAACCATTAAGACTTTGTCCATCGCAAGTGATGAAAAATGAGTTTAAGTTATTGTCATGGTCATATGATAGGCCTTGGAAAGGCCCAACCCCATTGATCTAGTGCTTGGTGGACCTATAAATTATTATATATTTGGATCAATACACTAGGATATTTTGAGGTTCTACTAGGAAACATTGAGCTAATGATGCCATTTTTAGTTTTATCTCATGGTTGCTTGATAGGCCTAGCCAATATTTAACCTTATAAATCCATTTTATAGAAATTCCATAAGTAATTGCAAATTTGCAAGGCAATGGATTCATAAGACTAGACCTTGAAAGGGTCTATCAAGTGACCTAGAGTTTATGGTTGTAAAACTATCTAATAAATTTGATGATGGTTTAGTGTGATGAGATTCATCAATTACCTAGTATACCTTTAATTGACATTGCAAAAATATTTTGATTAATATTGGGGGATAGAAGAAAGAGAAAGGATAGTGTCATCAAGTTCATGGATGATCATGTCATACATCACTTAATCCAATTGAGGTAAAGAGAAGAATATTATTTGAGAAAGAGAGAAGTGGTTTTGATAGAAGTAGACAAGAGGAAAAAAGTTAGGGTACTAGGAGAGTGTTCTAGCATCAAGTGCCTAGTGAAAATGCAATGCATATGATTATTTTTATTAGTTGAGATCATCATAGCCTCATATTAGACCTCCTAAATTGATGGTATGAAGTAGGTAGACTTAGGCAACCATGCAATCAAGCACATGTATTCAAGCAGGTATGTGTAGACACCTAAAATGCATCATGTTGAAGCCGAATACTCATATGGACATGCTACAAGACCATATGGAAGATATTGGACAAAATCCAAGATAGAGCAGTGGTTCTAACCACTCAATTTGGGCTCCTTGGCCTAATCGAGTCTGAACCACAACCTAGACATGCGGTCTATAGGCTGAACCGCGATTGAGACCTATGGTTTGCAGTCTAGACCGCAGCTGTGACCTACGGTCTTAACTGAAGTTCAATTAGCCTTCAATTTGAGCCAAATCGGTTGAAATGACCATTTGATCTAGAAGAGGGTGGTTGAAGGATGGAAGATGCCAGAAGCTTCCATTCAAACTGTCCTAACCACCCCTTCTTGATCTTGGCTTCTCCATGAAGCCACCCCTAGCCCTAGGGGCATGCTATAAATACCCCCTTCAAATGGGGAGGAGATATACAGAGTCAATTGATCAAAAGAGCAACGAAGCCCTATCAAATTGCATACTAAACACGTGTATTTGAGAGCTACTTTGCCAATAATCTAAAGATCAATTATTCATGGATGCCCTAGGTGCCTAGGAGGATCAAGAAACACAAATTCAGGCAAACGAAGGCCCAACACAGTGATTTGACCACCAAATCTATCAGAAGGACATCAAAGGCAACCCTTGAACATCAATTGGACAATGAGATCAAGCTCACTGCCCTTAATATTGAGGGTAAATCTATCAGAGTGCCAACCGTGGCTCTCAACCACGGTTTACAATGCAGACTGCTCATCCAAGCTACGATTTGCCATCGGTGAAAGATTTCCTTATTTTTTCTTTTACAGTGCACTTAATTAGGTTAGATTAAGCATTTTGATAGTTTATTTCATTTTTTAGAGACACTGACCGATTCAATTAGGATTTTACATGAGTTCTTGTCATTTGAGAAACTTTGTACTAATCTCATGTTTCCATGAATCATTTTATGCAATTAGTCCATTAGATAGAGAACAATACTCTTCATTTCTATGTTTCAAGAAATCTTTATGAATTTGGTATAAGTATAGCATGCTTTGATCATTTTCTTGATTTCATTAGTGTTGTAGCATCTTTATGTTCATATTCCTCAAAGGGCCTCATCATGAGAGGTTGCCTATGCTATTAATATTTTTTTTGTTGTTTCTTGACCGCAAGAAAGCAGGTTTAAAGGAGAGTTAATCATCTAATTCCTTCCTCAACGCGAATAAGAGGGTCAACTCCACCCTAGAGCAGTTCGTGTCACCCTACAAAGGCGCATTGAGCATCACACCTATCTTGAAGAGGATTACAATCACAAGAAACCTTATTGTAATATTGTATCAACGTGATTATCCCTAAGAGAGACGTAATTGTAATACAAATTGGACTTCATGAATAAATAAAGTGTTTATCATACATCTTGTTGTCAATTTTGTCTTTTATACATGTTGCTTATTCATTTACTATTACAATAACATAATTCTTGCCTCGGGTGTGAGCCTTTCTGGTGGTTACATATGATGATCACAGTGGAACTCCGCATTTTATGCCCCTAGTTTTTAACCCATGTATTTTTTTGATATCAGGTGCAAACTACAGATGATAGTTGCGGTCTAATTGTTGGCCCGCAACTGCAACCCGCGGTTCATACTGCAGCCCATAGACCCAACCTGCGGTTTACAACAGATGTAGTAGACAATAGAGGGATAAATATCCATCAGATGAGGATCTGAGGTAGGTCCAATTTTCAGTCTATGTCTCTGTTCTTACTGCCTGTGTTTTTCCAGAATGCATAAAACAAAATTTAATTAGGACATTTTAAGAAAAAGGAAAATGAATTAAGTCCTCGATTAGCATTCTATTTTTGTATCATTAGAAAGATGCTGCTAGGAACAACTGATCTCTGATTTTAGTCCGCCCTAGAATACAACGTGCTTGATAAATATTGTGTGTCGGTTAGAAGGTCTAGGTAGTGTTCTAGAGCAGCTAGGCTGCAAGCCTTCTACTCCACCCACTCGAGCCCCGAGTGAGCATAGTGGGAGTGTCATCCGCACTACTAGAGAACATGGGGAGGCTTCCAAGCACCCTCATGTCACGCACCCACTATCTGCACATGGCGGTTCACAATATAGGACACAGTAGGAGGCCAATGTCATCTTTACAGATAGAGGCAAAGGCACAACATATCAGTCTGATGGGTACAAAACCCACAAAGTTGCTCGTACAGAGCAGGGGTATCAAAGGCCTCCCATGACCGACCAGATCGATAGGTCACATCGACTGGCATCAGAGCAAAAATGC
Organism: Wollemia nobilis; assembly: GCA_028583015.1. Lineage (NCBI taxonomy): Eukaryota > Viridiplantae > Streptophyta > Pinopsida > Araucariales > Araucariaceae > Wollemia > Wollemia nobilis. The sequence goes on from JAQPPZ010016709.1 coordinate 572,910, forward strand.
CAACTCCTCCAAGACCAATTGGAGGATGCTCACCTAGAGAGGTAGCGTATCGAAGATGAAAATATTCAAGCGCAAAGGCTCATAAGACAGAGATTATATGAGCAGTGCATGCGCGAGGAGCGTATCCTTGCTCAAAAGGAACGCGTAGAACAGGAAGATCGGTTAGCTAGGGCTGGCCTGTATCCTCAAGAAGAGCATCAAGAGCACATGCATAGGAAGGCTTTCTCACAAGCCGAGATGCACCAAGAGCATAGAGATGCTCGTACTCATGTTACTGCCAAACAAAGGGAGCGGCTACCATCGCTCAATATTCAAAGGCATAGACAACATGAAGTAGCAATGGGAGATGGATACAAACAGGAATATCCTGAAAGCTCTCGAGCTGAAGAGGAGGAAGAGCAAAGACCTCCATATCGCACAAGGAAGACAATACCTCCTAAGCCACCTACGCATCAACTTAGGGAGGAGGACTTTATATCTTCAGAGGCCTATAAGGCCTTGGCCGAGAAAATTAAAGCCATTGAGAGACAAGGCGCGACTATTCAAAAGCCGACTCTAAGGAAAATCTATAATGAGCCTTTGGATCCTTCAGTGCCTACTCCGACCTACCCTGAGCATTTTGACATGCCCAGGTTAGATAAGTTCAAGGGTGATGAAGATGCACAAGAACATGTAACGAGCTTTCTAGACGCTTGCTTTTAGATAGCAAGCAACGATGCCTTATTGTTGCGCACGTTCATCATGACACTTTCAAGGCCTGCCCGAGAGTGGTTTAACCAGCTAAAGAAGCATAGTATAACAAGCTTCGAGCAATTAGATGATGCCTTTCTTGAATGCTATTCCTTTGGCATCAAGAAATAGGCTAATATTTTTGATTTGGCTGTGCTAGCTCAACGCGACGATGAGCCCATAGAACAATACGGAAAGAGGTGGAGAAGATTAATGGTGAAGTTGCCATTCCCCATTCCTACCATGGAATTAACTTAGATGTTCATGAAGAGTTGTGCCAAGCACATCTCATTACTACTGTAGCTGCAACAGTACGCTACATTCGAAGAGGCTTTGGCGCAAGCCAAGGTGATTGAGGATATCAAGTTGCAAGAGGGCAACTTGAAGCTCAAAAATAGGAAAGAGGGATAGAAGAAGAGTACCACGAAGCATCAGGGCAAGTAGGCCCATGTAAATCAAGTGGTATTAAATCTCCAATGGGAGGACAAGGGGCAGCAGAAGTAGAACTACCAGGCCCAGCCTCCACATGTGCAATATGATAAGCGTAATAACTATAAGGGCAAAAACAAAGAGCAACACCCACCTCGCCAGTTCACACCATTGAAAGAATCATTGATGGTGATTTTTCATCAGTTATGCGAGGCCAAGGTGATCAGATTGCCCGAAGTCAAGATGATAGACCCCAATCAACCTAAACCAAAGGGGTTTCAAGATGATTTATTTTACATCTTTCATAGAATGAAAGGACATGACATCGAGGTGTGTTGGTCTTTCAAACACCTAGTGCAAAATATGATCGACAAGGGTGAGCTTGTAGTGCCTCACAATCCGTAGGCACCAGACAATAAAAATATGGGGATTTATAAGAACCCCTTACCGAATCATGAGGCACCTCAGAACAACGTTGGTCAAGTTAACCAGGTACGAGTCGAACCACCTACCCAGGGGTTCGTAGGCATGGTCAATGTTGTTACTAGGCATGAGAGATACGAACAACAAAATCAACCTCATGCTCCTATCCAGATACAAGCCACGCCGAATCAACGATCGACACAGAATATTCTAGGCCCACCAACAAGACCGGTGGTGACCCTAAGGAGCAGGTTGGTCCAGAACCTGTAGACAACTCCTACGAAGTTGTCAATATATGAATTAATTCAGTAGTCCCCGAGGCACAGGGAGACTCTTATGGACATTTTAAGGTCCATTGAAGTACAGGCCCAGGATGCGCAGGCATTCACAAATTTTGTGGGACATGTACAATAGTGTTAGGAACCGATGATCCAATTTTACGATCATGAGATAAGGATGGTTTCTACAACTACGACTGACCCGTCATTGCATATAATCGCATGTGTGAATCACATGCCATTCAAAAGGGTCTTGATTGATACTGGCTCATCGATCAACATAATAACGACCAAGGCACCGAGTCATTTGAAGCTACCTAAATCACACATTGTGCCAACTACATTTACATTGAGAGCATTTAACGACGCACTATGTTTGACTGTCGACACAATTATCCTACCCATACAAGTGGGTTTGAAGACCATTTCAGTAATGTGTCACATGATAGAAGGGGCCATGCAGTACAACATTTTACTCGGTAGGCCTTGGATTCATGAAATGCGTTGTGTCCCCTCGATACTACATCAATGCATGAAATATATTCACGAGGGACTGGTTCACGTGGTGTCTTCGGATGAGGAGCCATTTAAGTTTGTGAACCTAGCAAATTTTCCTGGGGGTTTCATACTCCCATCAATGCACCTAGATGTTCGGTCATCGTCACCAATAAGTAAACCAGGAGGTAAACCGACAGTGCATGCTCAACCGATGCCATCTGTGTCACACAGATCGAAGCATACCACCGCCACTTCCTTGAAGCCATCAGCATCAGTCATGCATCGAGATGACAAGAAATTAAAGGTGAATATGGGCGAGAAAGAGAAAGAGCATGAGCCCAAGCCAATCGTCGAAGACATTCCCATTCCCATGGAAGTTGAGGAACCCCAAGACAAAGCCGAGGAGGCACCTCAGCCTGCCTCACCTGCATCTTCAGTAGGGTCATCCGCACCATGGGTGATTGTACATCTCGCTAATACCAGATTAGGTGAGTACCTTGTGCAAAATGTGACCTTCGGACCAATTTTGAAGACTGCGCAAGAGATGGGTAGACCATCCACCCATCGTTATTCGATTGGATCGGTGGTTCCACTGGGAGAACCACCTAACCAGACTAACTTCATCTATGTGGGGCTAGATCAGCTTCCAACGTGAGAGCCCATGGATGAAGATGACGAGGAACCTTTTGTGGTAAACATTCATTATTTGTCTAATCCGGAGTATGCCATGCATATTTTTGAGCTATATCACTGGCATGGATATGGCCTTGGTCTCTTTGAACAAGGATGGAGGACTCCGTTGGAACCTCATTATCAGTTAGTCACTGATAGATTCGGTCTAGGGTTACAGATACATGGGCAGGATGATTTGCTCGTAGCATCCCTAGATCATCTATACCTCAGCATGGTGGACGATGTGGATTTTAATCCATATCATCCGGATCCCTCCAAATTCTGGAGGAATCACCCTATGATATCTGTCATCACCATTGAGCCACTCGAAGATCATCGTGAAGGGCTCCTTGAGCAGACTGAGGCAGAAATGAACCCCAGAGATCAACTGGGACACCAAACCCATGAGGTAGTCGATGACACAGACATGCAGGGGTGCAACCCCATGACTGCAAGTGATCTCGAGTTAGGAGATCTTTGTAATGAAGATGGAGTGGAGTCCACCTTCGATATGAGTGGACCAGGCTATGATGTAGACGAGGATCCCTCGAACGACGATGGACCCGAGGATGAAGTCGAAGGTGCTTATATCAGGCCTTTGTATGCGCATCATTTATTGCCTATGGAATCGGTACAGGATACCGAAGAGATCCTTCCCAACGTTGATCATCCAGGGGAAGGGACCGAGATAGTTTTCTCGGTAGCATCGTACATGAGGTATAATTATCCAATTTTTTTGGATAGCGATGACAGTATGCAAGAAGTGAGATTTATGGGGCCTCACTTAGAGGAGCGCCCTCCAGGAGTGGGGGTGAATGAAGGATTCTATTATGACAATGATGAAGAAGATGAGCTAGAGAGGGCCTACCTTGGTCCTCCTTATTTGCATCACCGCCATCAACCCATCGACATCGATGAGGTCTATAGGCAGCTACATGTTGGTCCACGTCTGAGAGCAAGACGGTTAAACCTGGATCAAATCCATCGGTTGGTTAATCCTCTTCCACCGACCTACATGCAGCTCCATGAGCTGAATGATCCTATTTTGCATTCAGTGCATAGGGAGGATCCAGTTATTCATAGTCCTCACAAGGAAGACCCTTTTGTGCCTATGCCATTAGAGCCAGATCATGGGTATGAGGACTATGCAGATTTTGTAGAGGTCAGTCCGTGTGGTCCTGGAGATCAATTCCATTCCATAAACATGGTCTCCATTGATTTGACCACTCCACTCCACAATCCAATAGATCCGTCTAAACCGTTGTATCTTAACAAAGATGTTATCGACTAGGATCACATTGATTCACCCATTGAGCCTGAGGATTTCTTCCCCAATGAAGAAATGTTGCAACCTTTCCATTTTGCACCAGGCTGTGCATATGATGTTTATCATGCCAAAAATGCTTCCAATGTGGAACCACTCAACCCGACTGATGACATTCATCTGATTCCTACGCCTCACCAGCTTGAGGAGGGATCGCATATGTCGGTAGAGGAAACCTTTGAGGTGGATATCAGTGATGATCCCACCAATGCAAAGAAAGTTAAATTTGGAGAGAGTCTCACTCCAGATGAGTGGGCCACCCTCATCCCTCTACTGAAAGAGAGACCAAATTTGTTTGCTTGGTCGTATAAGGATATGCCAGGTCTAGACCCAAAATTGGTTACTCATAACCTTTCGCTAGATTTGACGAAGAAGTCGATCAAGCAAAAGCTTAGGAAAATGCACCCAACAGTGGCCTTAATGGTGAAAGATGAGCTATAGAAGTTGTTGGATGTGGAATTTGTGATTTCCATCGATTATCCAGAATGGGTGTCCAATATGGTACCCATGGGAAAACCCGATGGAAGAATCCGTATTTGCATGGATTTCAGAGACCTAAATAAGGCAACACCCAAAGATTCATTTTCATTGCCCAATATTGATGCTCTCGTAGATGCAACTACAGGTCACGAAATGCTCTCCTTAATGGATGGTTTTTTTAGTTACAATCAAATTTGGATTAAACCCGAAGACCAGCACAAAACCATGTTTATAATGCCATGGGGAACATTTTGCTATAAAGTTATGCCATTCGGCCTCAAAAACATTGGTGCCACATACCAGCGGGCCATGACATACATTTTTCATGACTATATGCACAAAATTCTTGAAGATTATATCGATGATTTGCTAGCCAAGTCATTGCTATGAGAAGAGCATGCAGAGGTCTTAAGGAAAGTCTTCGATCACTTGATAGAGCACAACGTCAAGCTGAATCCTAAGAAGTGCGTATTTGGCGTAACTTCTAGAAAATTACTAGGGTTCATCATCTCCAAGAGAGGCATCGAAGTAGACCCAACGAAGGTCAAGGCCATTTTGGAAATGCATCCTCCCACAAATATTAAGGAATTAAGGAGCCTTCAGGGCAAGGTAGCCTCGATAAAGTGATTTATCACCCAACTATCGGATAAATGTCGACCCATGAATCGAATGCTACATAAGGGTGTCCCATTCAACTGGGATGAGGACTGCAAGGTAGCCTTCACTGAGATAAAGCAATACCTGGTGACATTGCCAGTGCTAGCTCCACCAAGGCCAGAGGTGCCTTTTCTACTATATATATCAGCAATTGACTTTGCACTGGGAACCATGTTGGCCCAAAAGAACGTGCAAGGCAAAGAGCAGGCCATATATTACATTAGTCAAACTTTGGTGAGCTATGAGCTCGGGTATGCATACATGGAAAAATTGTGTTTAGCAGTAGTGTTCGCTACCAAGAAATTGTGACACTATATGTTAAGTCATACGACGTATGTTATATCCAAACAAAATCCTTTGTAGTACATGATGAGTAAGACTTATCACAATACGCGTACTATGCAAAGTGGATCATGCTTTTGATGGAATTCGATCTGGAATTCATAAGCTAGAAGTCCATTAAGGGATAGGTCATAGCAGATCAATTAGCTGAGGTGCCACTATCAAATAGTAGGCCTCTAACAATTGAGCTTCTGGACGATGCAGTCTTCATCGTATCTGAAGCTCTCGAACTCGAAGAACCAGAGAACAATGTTGATATGACTCTATTCTTCAATGGTTCAAAGTGCGAACAAGGGGGTGGTGCCGGAATAGTGTTCTTCATGCCGCAAGGAGCTCCAATGCCCTTGTCATTCAAGTTGGATTTTCTATGCACCAACAACAATGTTGAATACGAAGCCCTACTGTTAGGCCTCCACACAGCTGTCGCCATGAATATTAAGATATTGAACATCTTCGATGATTCCTTGCTCATAGTAAATCAAGTCAAGGGGATTTTTTAGTGTCGGTGTCCCATACTGAAAGCCTATAAAGATCTAGTTGATACATATTTGGCCAAACTAGAATGGTATGACATCGAGGCAATCCCTCGATCATCAAATAGGTTTGCAGATACCATGGCTTCTTTGGGATCCTTAATCCCTCAGAATCCATCTATTGATTTCACTACCATCCATGTCAAGATGCTCTCTCATCCAATAGCAGAGCGTGCAGCCTATGATAACAGAGAATCAGTCAACATGATCAGTGTAGAACCACAAGTTGAATGGTTCTGTAGAGCTGAAGACTTTCTTAAGAAGGCACCCTGGGGGTCATTAACCTCTTAGAGTCCCATGGGGAGTGGTACTACCATTCACCACAGGGTTGTTTTCGAGTCTACATTTGCAAAAGTAAATACGTAGGGGGAGCAAGTCATCTTGGCAGTCGAAGCTGAGATTTATCAAAATTGGATGTCATAAATTAAAGACTTCCTAAAGCTTAGTATAATCCCAGAGGGATTACTGCATGTCGTGAAGCGCACATTTAAATAGAAAGTGGCCAAATATGTCTTAATAGGAGACATATTGTACCGAAGAAGCTATGATGGAGTTCTCCTTCATTGCTTAGAGCCCCAAGAGGCATCATGGGCAATTTTGCAAGCCCATGATGGTACGTGTGGTGGCCATTTCAATGGCATGGCCATCATCAAGCGCATCCTTCGAATGGGTTACTATTGGCCCACTATGGAGAAGGAGTGCAATGCGTATGTCAAGAAATGCATTAAATGCCAGCATCACGCTAATCTCACGCACTTGCCATCGTAGGCCTTACAACCCATTCAAGCGGCTTGGCCATTTGCTCAGTGGGGATTGGATCTTATAGGCAAGATCTCTCCTCCATCATCGGGTCGACATACATTCATAATCATGGCTACTGAGTATTTTACAAAGTGGGTGGAAGCAATACCCTTAACAATGACAACCAAAGCTCGTATAGCAGAGTTTATATTGGAGCATATCATAAGTCATTTTGGGATTCCATCCAAAATAATATCGGATAATGGAACATCTTTCAAGAACAAAACTGTGAGAGCTTTGACATCTAAATATAGAATCAAACATAGTTTTGTGACTCCATACTATCCGCAAGCCAACGGGTAGGCTGAAGCTTCAAATAAGATAGTGGTAGCCATATTGAAAAATATGGTACAAGAAAACCACAAAGACTGGCACATCCAGCTGCCCCTTGCACTTTGGGCTTACAGGACTAGTATTCGGATGCCCATTGGGGCAACACCATTCTCACTAGTATATGGCATTGAGGCCATTATGCCCTTGGAATTAGAAATTCCAATGCTATGTGCATCGCATTGAAAGAGTTCATCGATGATGACACTGCGTGGCAAGCTCGATTGGATCAACTGATGTTACTTGATGAACATCGCGTGAATGCCCTGGAGCATCTCCACGTTTATCAAGAGTGACTAAAATGAGCTTACAATGTCAAAGTCCACCAGAGAGACTTTGAAGTTGGGGATCTTGTCTTGAAAGAAAACCAACAGAACTCTAATTTACCATCAGATATGCATGACAAATTTATGGCTAATTGGCTAGGACCTTACATCATATCTAAAAATATTGGTCTAGGTACCTATCGCCTAACATCGCTAGGGGGTGTTGAAGAGCCTGAACCTCTCAACATCATCCATATTAAGGCATTTTATGCTTAAAGAGCATAGTAAAAGGCTTCGAGAGTTGTTGGTAATGGTTCGGTCATCCTAAAAGGCTCCAAACACTTTCATTAGTGGTTTGGTCAAGTCAAAAAGCTCCAAAGGCATCTGTAAGCCCTTTGGTCAACCTCAAAAGCTCTAAGGGTTTGGTCAAATACCTCGATCATCCCAAAAGGCCCAACAAGTCCCCAAAAACACCTGGTCATTCTCAAAAGCCCTAAGGATTTACTTGTAATCGCTCGATCATCCTAAAAAGCTCCAAAGGCATCTGTAAGCCCTTTGGTCAAACTCAAAAGGCACCAAGAGTTTTTTAAAAATCTTGTCAACCCAAAAGCAAACACAACAAAGGCATAAGCCCTTTGGTCAAATCAAAAGGCACCAAGAGTTTCTAAAAACTGCTTGGTCAACCCCAAAGGCTCCAAGGATTCTCAAAATCGCTTGGTCATCCCAAAATGCCCCAAAGGTACCCATAATCCCTTTGGTCAATCCTAAAAGCTCCAAGGATTCCTAAAAATTGCTTGGTCAATCTAAAGGCTCCAGAGGCATGTACTCGTCGTTTGGTCAATTATGAGGCTCAAAACCCATAAAAATTATAAAATCAATAAAATCCAAAAAAAATTGGTAAAGCATAAAATCCAAAAACATTTGCATTTGCATTTGTATTTTGCATTCACTCATGCATCCACCGCATTATTGCATTGCATATAGGCATTCGTCATCCGTTGCATTCCGTAATAGAAGGCATTTGTGTTTGTCAGTCTTACAAACGATGCCACGTTTGTGTTTAAATCATGCATCTCTGCATTTATCATGATCCATCATTCATGTGAGTAATTGTGTTTTTCAACACAACCTATAATGTTGCTATGGAGATATACTAGGGTTTTTCGGTCACTCAGTCATACCTAGTAGTCTTATCAAGAGTTGGTAGAAAGCTCGCTTTGCTTTTGTAGCTAAGGTTCAGTTAGTATAGCCCTTAGCATATCAGAAGCCTATCACTAATCAACAAATTTAAACAATCCTAACAAGGACTAGGGGAAGATGAAAGCCATGAAGCAGGACCGGGTATCCTGAAGCGAAAAGAGTTATTCTTGCTTATCCCTCTATGCGGACGGTATGGGAAATGTTGGCAGTTGGCAAAAGGACAGGTTAGTTCCCTATTCAGAATCCCTTGCTTACGATAAAATGAGCATATACCAAAGAGATATCCCATATCAATCCTCATGATTGATCCCCTAGATCGATATCATAGATCGACTCCCTAGAGTGATATCCCATATTGATATCATAAGATCGATATTCTCAATCGATATACCAGAAACAGTTTTTCCAAGTAAATCTCCCCAAAGGAAAGTTTTTGAAGAAGATTATCAAATGTAAATGCCGAAAAGTGAAGATCAAGTGAAGATCAAAAATAGGCTTAAATCAAAGTTCAAAAGTGAAGATCAAATGAAGATCATAAATCAAAAGTTCGAGCGGAGATCAAATGAAGATCCAAAATCTAGTTCGAAGAGAGATCAAATGAAGATCCAAAGATAGTTCAAAAAGAAGATGGAATCGACTCCCTTGCTTCACTACATATGAGCAAGTATCCCAAAAATTGAAGGATAGAAAGGAATGAGCCTGAATCCCTAGAATTGTCAGCACTACTGTACCTTACGCATGATGATATGTCTGACGCATTAGCACCTCGCTTATGAACAAGACCAATGTTTGAATGTGGAAGAGCTAGCTTCAGGTGTCCTGCATTGCTTAGTGGCTTAGTCCAACTGAAATCTAAACTTGAGATTGGATAAGACATTTGTGGAACCCCTATCTTAGCAATGGGCTGAAAGAATCCCGCATGACATCGGGGAACGCTCGTGTCTTATCTTAAAATATTCATTTGCACACATAGGGATAATGAACAGTTAGGGTCTATCCTAGCAAAAGCCTTTTATCTCAGAAGTCTAGTGTGGTTAGTATGCAACTTTTGATAAGTTTATTAGGGTGTTTGAGTATCATGAAAAACCTCAAAATCTCTCTAAAAAGCAACAAATGCTACAAAAGCATAAACCAGTAAATGGTAAAAGTCATTGCAAATCATCAAATTTCAAAGTATCCAAGAAGCGATACATCATTGCATAAAGCACAATCAAGATATAGGATAGATACCGGATGAATATCAGCAATGATGTTTAGACGACCACTGACTATATCGTGCATATCATTCAAAATACGCAAAGAAAATAGAATGACATATTATCTCATTCGCATCATGCAACATTGCATACCATTACATTTCATATATGGGTGATTAATTGATTAAATTCTTATCTTAAGGATTTTCAATTATAGTCATGATTTTTACACATCCTGTGGCGTCATCCATTAAATTGATCAAATACAAATTGCATTCATTCCTTATGTTTTAAGTGATTAAAGCATACAAGTTCATTTACATTAGAATAACATCATGTAAATAAAGCATTTCCATAAAATAATGCATACAATGAAGCAATATCAAATATGCGTTAAAAGAAACCATAGCATCCATATGCATTTATCATCAAAAGCATATCTAAGCATCTAGATCACTGCATATCATCATCATAAAATAAATAGCTACCTAATGCATGACATCACCATCGCATCATATAGTATCAACATAACATAAGCATTGCATCCATGTGCATCACATAAACATAAGATCAAAAAATAAATATATACACATGTACACAGAATGAGCTAGAATGATCATATCATATAAATATGTGTCCAAATGAGTACATAGGGAGTATGCAAAAATGCCCATAGGCTACAATCATGTAGGTCCTCGACCTTACACCAAAAATGATGATATATCAAAATGTAGTCTATGCTATAAAAGCCCTAGCTCTGTCCTGCTCCCCCTGTACTAGAGCTCTCACCGCCTCCCTTAGTACTATGCTCAGGAGCCTGCTCTCCCTGCTGCCCTATTGTGCCCTACTGGCCGCCCTATTGAGGACCCTGTGTGCCACCTAGCCCGAAGAGGCCTAGCACTCGTCCAACTGCCCCTTGAGCGATGGGCACCTCTGTGCACTAGGACCTATGGCTGGATGTGGCAGTAGACTACCCTGCCTCCCTAGTCCTGGTATGACTATTGCTACCATGTGTACTAGAGGACCTATGTGTCCTCTCGCTCCGATGGGTATGATGGCTCGAGCTAGTAGTGGACTGTCCTGTAGTCCTAGTCCTGGTCCGCTAAGACTCGAGAGTGAAAGGATCCTCAAGAACCTGTAACCCATGCATCTCTATGTAACCTACCAGCTGGTCCACTCGAGCAACCCAGGATGCATGCATATCATTGGTCCTCATGACCATATCCCATAATCGCTCGACCTTAGCCATAGGATCCTAGCCACCTGGTACAACTACTACTGATGCTACCGAAGGCCCCATGATAGCCTGAGGAGGTGGCATAGCCCCCCTCGATGCCCTGATCAGATCTCTCTCTGCTACTACCACATCCCATTGTGCCTGAGCTAGCTCTAGTGTAGTCTATAGTGTCTGAATCTATGTCTCTACAGCTGTAGCCCATATAGTCAGAGTCTCAATCTATCCCTGCACCTTAGTCAAGCACCTATCCCTATTAGTCAACTGAGCCTGTAGAGTAGCAATCATCGTATCTCACTCTCACTACTGAGTCTAGAACCTGCCAAGCTGACTCTGCAAGTCAGCCACCTACGCTAGGAGCACCCCCTCTACGCTATCAAGAGGGACCTCACCCTCCTCGAAAGCCTCATCCTCAAGGTCAGCCTTAGGAGCCTCCTCAATGGTAGCCTCTACCCCCCAGCCACCCTCTATCCTCTAGCGCACCCTACGCCCATCGAGATCCACCTCTGCCTCTATTGCTACCTGGTCTAGCTCTCGACCCAAAGGCCCTATCTCGTACCACCTAAACAGTGACCACCATCCATCATATGCTGGGGTAGTCATAGCCATCTCAACACTAGTCTCCTGGTAATCATCAACCTCATCTCCTAGAGCCGTAGGCTGAATCCACTACAGATCATGCTCTAGTGCCAAGCGTCGGTATCTGAGGGGCATCTCAAGAATGTCCTGCACCATCCCAAACTATCATAGGACATGAGAGAAAAATTGGTACTCTCGGATCTCGGCCTTACGATCGATCAACCATCTATCTCGATGAGCCTGTCGAAGCCTCTCACCCGCCTCAGGCCATGTTGAGACAATCCATGTATGGCCACCACTAAACATCATTTGGGCCAAGTGTCATGAACTGAGTAATGTAATGTTGGACGTCACCAACATGAATCCTGCTATGGGTGCCCTCCTCCTCGTGAGGCCAGTAGGTGGCATAGCACTGGCGTTGGGCAGCAATAGTAGTAATATCTAGTGGTAGATCCTTAGGATGCTCTATCCTAATATGCTGCCAGCCCCAGATCTGCAATAGTAGACTACAGCTCATGCCCTTATGGCTTTACTCAGTAAACTAGTATAGCTCCCTATAGAGGTGGCATAATAGCATGCTACCCCAAGCTAAGTGCAATGGCTGCCTAGTAGAACTCTGGATGACTCTCCAGATGCTAGCCAAGAGGTTCTAGGGAATCCTCATGCCCGAGGAGTCTGGAAGCACAATCTGTACCATGAGGATCATGAAGACAATAGCATGGACTGAAAAGATGTGCTTACCCTCCTAGTAAGCAATATGGACTCCTCCATGGTCAATAGCATCCTGAGCCTGCTGGCTCTAGTCTCCAAATATAGCATCAAAAATGGGCTTCTTAGCCCTAGAACTAGAGGATACGATGGCCTCGCCATCGATAGGGATCCTAAAGATCTGATATACATCCTCTAAGGTAACAGTCATTTCACCTATGGGTAGGTGAAATGTATTTGTCTGGGCATTCCAACGCCTGGACAATGCAGTCAAGTAAGCTTGGTTTACCCGAATAGTGGGTAAATCCAAGACATAGCCAAATCCAATGGCTCTGAACCAGTCACGCTCACCACCCGTGAGCCATCCATGGAGAGTCTTAAGTAGATCTGGCTCTCTCGCCCTAGAGGTCAATGTCTGGAATAAAAGCATACTATAAGGAAAAAGCTAACTAAAAATGACAAAAACATTTAAAAAATTGATAAAAGTGCAAAAACATGTCATCATGACAGACCTAAAAATCAAATTTGTCAATTAGGTGATTCAAAAATGCATTAAATGATATTAATTGCCTCTAAAAATTTAGAAAAAATAAAAAATTTAGGAAATTTTTTCTAAAGTCGCGAACCGCGGGTCAACCCTACGGTCCGCATACGGTCAAAATTTGACCATTGGAATTTTGAATGTTGATCGTAGCTGTCAGCTACGGCCCCCAATCAATCAATTGGGCACCGTAGCTAGTACCTATGGTCTCCATTCAAACCTCGGACGGGGCTAATTCCCTACCCAAAAAATAGAAAAAAATTAAAAACCTAATCTAGCTAGCCTAATCTAAGTCTGAGGTTCATTGCCAGCAGTTTAATTGGGTTCATTTATCTCATTTCTTAGTGAGGTTAATTTTACTGGTAAAAAATGTGTGGTCTAGGTATCGAATTACCTTCCCCTCGCTCCGACCTTGGCTGGATGAAGCTTCCTCCCGTGCTGCCATCGTGCGATAGGTAGAATGTCGGTGTGATCAGGTAGGGTTTTAGAGCAGGTTTAAAGTTGTCACTATCAGAGCTCTAAAACTGTAAAAGAATAGTGAGGTAAAAAGTGAAAATTTGAAATTTTATAACTTTTTACTATTCCATGTGGACCGTAGCTAAAACCTGTGGTCCAGTAATTAGGGTTTTGCGATCGTAGATCTTAGCCATGGTTCCCAAATTTGTAAAATGGGAACCGCACATCATGGCTGCGGTTAGCAACTGGAAGAAAAACTAGTAAAATCCCACCATGGGAGGGTCTAGAATGTCAAATTCATGACCCCCAGTAGGTCAAATTTTCAATAAAAGCAATCAATGTTGCAAATTTGGTGATGTTCAAGCACCATGATTAAATTCAAAAAAAAAAATCAAATAATTAAAACACCAAATGTGCCTCGTATTCAGTAATTTACCCTATACACTTGGCGGTTGCAGTGACTTGCGATCCATGCAATCCGACAAGATGAGTAAATTACCATAAGGACATTTGGGGCAAAAATGTTCATCGTTGATCTGATATGCTTCTTCTCAATCCCTAAGAAGGCCTTCACGGCTGGACTGCTCCATGGGAACGAGGCGTTGCATGTCATTTCTTCTATGACATATTTTTCAGCAAATCATCGACAATTTGATTCAACACAAATCTGATTGGATTTGTATCAATTCGATTCCCTAAGATGGCTATTGTAGCTCGACTGCTCCATGGGATAGGAATGTGCAAATCATTATTAATAGTTGGAATCAAAAGCTGAACTAGGCCTAGCCAAGCATTTAATGTGCTCAAATCTAAATTTGTTCAGATCATCCATGGTGGTCAAGCGACATCGTCGCTTCAATCATTGTCATTACCCTCATCGACTCGTCGCTTGAGGGGGTAGTCATAATATCAAATCATAATCAAAATCAATAGAAGATCCCGAAGATCGTAGATCCCTTGATCTTGTCAAAATTGTGTTCATCCTTGCGAATCATTGTAAACAACTATCATAAGCTTACCCCTTTGCTTGGGGAAAATAGCAAATATGATTTTGCTTGTTGTTCTCCACCTTTCGGATCTATGGGTCATAAGATACCTATGGAATGCACAACTACACCGAATGAGATGAGAAGGGCACAAGCTTTTCAAGTTTAAGCCTCCAAAGAGTTGGAAGCAATGATTCCAGGATGCACGTCCTTTTGCTGGACCTGGGGCATCTAATGTTGATCTGACTAATGATCATCATAGAACCTTTGACATCATTTTAGGAGGTCTATTTTTGCTCAGCGTTGTTTGATCTCACAATGCATCTCAAAAGGGGCATCTATAGACACCTAAAACGCATCATGTCGAGGGTGACTACTCATATGGACATGCTACAAGACCATATGGAAGATCTTGGATAGACTCCAAGATAGAGCAGTGGTTCTAACCACTCAATTTGGGCTCCTTGGCCTAATCAGTCTGAACCATAGCCCAGACCTATGGTCTACAGGCTGAACCATGGCTGAGACCTACGGTTTATAGTCTAGACCGTAGCTGTGACCTACGGTCTTAACTGAAGTTCAGTTGGCCTTCATCCGAGCCAAATCGGTTGGAACGACCATTTGATCTAGAAGAGGGTGGTTGAAGGATGAAAGATGCCAGAAGCTTCCATTCAAACTATCCTAACCACCCCTTCTTGATCTTGGCTTCTCCATGAAGCCACCCCTAGCCCTAGGGGCATGCTATAAATACCCCCTTCAAATGGGGAAGATATATAGAGAGTTGATTGATCAAAAGAGCAGCGAAGCCCTATCGAATTGCATACTGAACACGTGCATTTGAGAGCTACTTTGCCAATACTCTAAAGATCAATTAGTCATGGATGCCCTAGGTGCCTAGGAGGATCAAGAAATGCAAATTCGAGCAAACGAAGGCCCATCACAGTGATTTGACCACCAAATCTATCAGAAGGACATCAAAGGCGACCCTTGAACATCAATTGGACAAGGAGATCAAGCTCACTGCCCCTAGAATTGAGGGTAAGCCTATCAGAGTGCTAACCATGGCTCTCAGCCATGGTTTATAGTGCAGACCGCTCATCCGAGCTATGGTTTGCAATCGATGAAATATTTCCTTACTATTTCTTTTACAGTGCACTTAATTAGGTTAGATTAAGCATTTTGATAGCTTATTTCATGTTTTAGAGACACTGACCGGTTCAATTAGGGTTTTACATGAGTTCTTGTCATTTGAGCAACTTTGTACTAATCTCATGTTTCCATGAATCATTTTATGCAATTAGTCTATTAGATAGAGAGTAGTACTCTTCATTTCTATGTTTCAAGCAATATTTATGAATTTGGTATAAGTATAGCATGCTTTGATCATTTTCTTGATTTCATTAGTGTTGTAGCATATTTATGTTCACATTCCTCAAAGGGCCTCATCATGAGAGGTTGCCTATGCTATTAATGCTTTTGTGTTGTTTCTTGACCATAGGAAAGTAGGTTCAAAGGAGAGTCAATCATCTAATTCCTTCCTCAACGTGAAGAAGAGGGTCAACTCCACCCTAGAGCAGTTCGTGTCACCCTACAAAGGTGCATTGAGCATCACACCTATCTTGAAGAGGATTACAATCACAAGAAACCTTATTGTAATATTGTATCAACGTGATTATCCCTAAGAGGGACGTAATTGTAACACAAATTGGACTTCATGAATAAATAAAGTGTTTATCATACATCTTGTTGTCAATTTTGTCTTTTATGCATGTTGCTTATTCATTTACTATTGCAATAACGAGATTCTTGCCTCGGGTGTGAGCCTTTCTGGTGGTTACAATATGATTTTCAAGTAGTCATGCATATAGGCAACCATGTAATCAGGTATATGAGCAAGTAGATTGAATAGATTCAAGCATAATATCTTTTAAGATGCATTATAGTGATGGGTTATTTTTATCTTTGTTGTCTAGGGTGGCTAGGCAGTAAGCTTTTGATCCAAATTTTGCATTAATGATGAATGGGGCTAGCTAGTTGGGCTTAAATTTGCTTTTAAGTTTATTATTGCCATTGGAGTTCCTTTGATTCTCTATAAGAACCATATCATCAACATTAAAGGATCTAGGTTGCACCTTCTTGTTGTAGGTGTGTCCAAGCCTATTGTGGTATGTGCATAGGTGCTCTAAGGTATGGATATGTTTTCTTAATCTAAAATATCTAGTTGGTTGAGATGACCAAGATGTTATTCTTATTCTATAGAGGAATCTTGAAGTAAGACTCTCAAAGAGGTAACCTCAAGTTCAAAGAGGAAAATGGCCTTAGTTCCATAAATCAAGGCATAGGGCATTGCTCCAGTAGGAGTTAAAACACTAGTGTGGTATACCCATAAAGTTGGGTATAGTTGTAAGTGCCAATCATGACCATTTTTATTAGCTAGTTTCTTAAGGATCTTGATTAATGTCTTGTTAGATGATTATGCCTAGCCATTGCCTTAGGGATAATATGGTGTTGACTATTTATGCTTAGTTTTATATTTATCACAGATATTTTGGACCTCTTTATTCTTAAAATGTATACAATTATCTAAAATTAAGATAGAAGGTATTCAATAGCAGCAAAGAATCTGATTAAGGATAAACTTTGATATTTGGACTCCATTGGTAGAATATAAAGGAATGGATTTTACCCATTTGGTGAAATATTATGTAGCTATAATAATAAATTTATATCCATTGAACTATTGTAGGTTGATTTTTCCAATGATATCAAGGCTCTATATGGATAAGGGCCATGACAAAGTGATTAGTTGTAATTCTTGAGAAGGAGAATGAACAAGGTTGTAATGCTTTTGATATTGGTCACATTTTTTGACATAATCACTAGCATATTTTTCCATGGATGGCCAATACTAACCCATTCTAAGATATTTTTTAGCAATAGATAGACCACTAAAATATCCATCATATGACCAATCATAGGCATCATTGATGATTGTTCATACCTCTTCCACATTTAGACATATGAGTATACCATCCTAGGAGTAATGATAAATAATATCATTTATGATGACATATTGGTGGGAACATTTCTTAAAGTGTCTTTGTTATGGAAACTCAGACCTTTAGTTAATGTACCTTCTTTTAAAAAGGCAAAAGTGTCTTGATACCATGGTTCTTGGGGTGAAGGATCTTTAATAGTGTAGACATCTAAAGGGATTTGGCTAGACTCTAATGTTGTAGACCCTTTGATAAAGCATATGATGATGGTTGCTTTCTCATCTCCTAGATCTAAAGGGATGCGAAATGTGGTTGTAGCCATCACTTCTACATGGTATTTTTTTAAGCATGATACGGAATCAATGGTTATTTTGTTGAAGGATACCACCAACTTATCCATAATATCTTTGTATGGTTTTAATTTGTCATATTTAGTCTAATGGAAACCATTGATCTAGTTGATTACTAATTTGGGGTCACAAAAAATGGTGAGCATCTTAACATTTAGGACTAACACGACCTTAAATCCTAGGATAAGGGCCTCATATTCTACGATGTTGTTGGTGAATGAAAATTGAAGCTTGGATGATAAATGTATTGTTAGCTTTTGATGCTATAAACTTAAAGGAAATGCAACCACAAGTAGTAAAATAAGCATGCAATGTTATATCTATGATAATGGCAATATAATAAGCAAGTAAATAGCATGAGAAACTTCTAAAATAACTCATGAAATAGCCATTAATGAAAGCTCATGAAAATTTGAACTTGTTACAATATGTGGAGATCTCAATGCTCCATACTTCATACAAGTTCTACATTGTATCTCTCTATCTATCAACTCACTAACTTACTAATCTAACTCTTCTCACTTCTCCTCACTTCATCTACCAAAGGCCTATATATAATGAGACATGACTCTTGGCCTTCCATCTTCCTATGACTCTTCATCTTCCTATTCTAAGGACTCATGTACATGTGGACACCATGCACATTTACATCATTGCACATTCTAATAATACTTGTGCATTTATTACATTACATAAAGTAAATACTCAAGCCTTAATCTAAGACACTCTCCTAATCTAATGATGTACCCAAGATGGTACATTAGCATGTACCAAATAATGTAATATATTCCAACACCCCCTTGTATTACATTATTTGGTTATTGAAGACTTTAGTCTTCAATATGGTCTTTTGTCTTGGTTTTGGAATTTGAGCTTATCTTTTCTATTTTCTTCATTGTACTCTTTGTTTGTATCCTGATGAGCATCTTCATCTTGTTCCTTTAGTTCACTTTGATCTGTATTCAGCTTGAAAGTATTTTCTTTCATCTTCATATTTTATTTTCTGTCATGCTTCCTCTTCCTTCTTCTTCTTCTTTGATTCTGCATTTTTACTAGTGATATATCTTCTTCATGTTGAGTTAGTATATCATCACAATAGTATTGGCTAGGATTACTATTTTATTTCATGTTTTGAAATAATTAAAAAACAATTAATGATAGATATATCATCAAACATTCTTCTGATGTAAATATAACTATATTTTGAGTATTCCACCAAGCTCTGAAAAGTACTTCATGAAGATAACCAATTAATGTCATAAAATTTCCTTCCTTTGCTTCCTTGAGGAACAACGAGAATCTTTCCTTTTTACTAGTGGACAAATATTTGTATCCATCAAAGGTATCTATTAAGTTTTGAGAATAAAATTTCAACTCATGAAATAGTTCCTCATTATTGAATGCATTCCTCACTATTTCATCCATGTTCCTTCTAAATTAATCTTTGAGGTGGAATTCCTTATAGCTCCCTAGTGTTATGTATTGAGAATAGTTTTGATAGAATCTTTTATCTTTCAAGAAACTGTTGATGTTGACTACCTTATGACTCCCTAGTATCTTGTGATCAAACTCAATGAACCTTTTTTAATTCTCTAATTTGTAAAATACCTTGAGAATATTAATGTTCAATCAATGATTTTGATAAGAATTTAATTTTTCAAATCTCTAGGTAGAATACCTTTTAACTCCCAAGTATTTTAGTAAAAGATCAAGTTTGATAAGATCTTTTCAATTCCTCAAGTTTTGTAAAATACTTTCTACCTTGCAAGTGTTTTGAATGTACTATGATCTTGATAGTATGCTTAGCTTTCTTAGTTTTCCTAGAGTTGAATCCCTTTTATCTCCCTAATGTTCAACTTCTATTCTTCACCTTATTTCTCCCTATTAATGAATAAATAGAAAGCTAAAGATAATTTATGATGCACCTTCAAGTTTTTGATAAGGTTCTTTGTTTTCAAGACCTTTAAGTTGGATTCCTTATGTCTCATAAATTAGAGCAAGAGACTAATTCAAAATGCAATTTCTAACTTTCTATCAATGCTATGTTTTGCTTCTTTCAATTTTCAATTCAATAATTTCTAAATTTCAATAATCTATATTGATGTAGAACTCCTTATATCTCCCTAATTGGAAATTTAGAAACTATGGATATTTGCAAATTTAATGTTTTAATTTCTATGTAGAATTCCTTTTTCCTCCAAATGAGTTATTTGCAAATATTTCTTATGCTTGAATAAAGTAATTCAAATGCTTTTAATTAAACCTTCCTTGCTTCAAAAATGCTTTCAAATATTTTAATAAAGCATCTAAGGTTGTACTATATCAAAGCAATTCCTTATACCTCCAATTATCTAATTAATCTCAAGCATTAAAGATTAACTAGTTTTAACCTTAGTAATAAAGTTCCTTATTCCTCCTTTACTTTATAAAAATGCACTTTGATTTAAATAAATTCAATACCTTCTTTAACTTTGGTGTGCATTGAGTTTGAAGTCTTCCTCTCTTTGACTTCTCTGCAAGTTGCACTTGTCTTGAGATGCTATTCAATTCTCCCTCTTCAATGCTTATGATAGCATTAATTGCACTTGCTTTTGGTGCCTTCAAATTGTTGACTCTCTGCTCTAATGTGTTGTTGGTTACATTCTCCTTAACTGTACTTGGTCTTACTCCACTGTGCTCTTAGTCTTTACTTCACTGTCATCCTCTACGTACTCTTAGAATGCCTTCTTATTGCATGAATAAGTGTGAGACTTGTCACTCATGCAAGGCAAATGTTTCCTCTTCCCTTGGAGTTTTCTTTAGCACTGTGACACTTGGTGGCAATGACTCTTCACCTCCTTTACCTTCCAAGCGCTTGCACTTCCTTGTAACGTTCTTTCTCTACTAGTGTTGTCTTTCTTCCAAGTGGCATTAACTTCCTTGTGTTTGGTAGGGCACTAGCTTATCTCCAAGTGGCATTGTTCTTTGCTATGTAACATTCTTAAAGGTGGTGTTATTCCTTATGACACTTCTTCCAAGTGGTGCTAAGACTTGTAACTCCTTTTTCATGCGCTATCTTTTACATAGCGCTCTCATTTGCAATGTAACACTCTCTATAGGCATTGTGACTCTTCAACATGGCTTCTTTAATGATGAGGCCTTCTTTGCAATATTCTTTTCCTCCTTCAATGCTCAATAATGCATGACGTTGCACCTATCCTTCCTTTGCTACATTCTCAAACCTTCAATGGCTAAATATACTTCTTTATTGCACTACTTTAATTGCTAATAGTGTTGTTTTATGTAGCTAAATAAAATGCTTATTGGCTACTATACGTAGCTTAATGAAATGCTTGCCCCCCTATGCTTTCAATATTCACCTTTATTTCTTGAGATGGTGGTTTCTCCTCTTGAATGTGGTGGTGGCGCCTCTCCTTTTTGCAAGTCATGGTAATGGTGGTTTCTATATTGCCTTCTCCTCCTTGGCAACTCTTCTACTATATCTCCTTGTTGGCTCAATGCTTGGTGATCTTTCCTATGGTGATTCCAAGCTTCTTAATCATGCCAATACCTTGCCTTTTGGATAGCTTAGTATATCCAATCTTTGCTTTACAATAATGTCTTCTTTGCTATACAATATCCACTTGTTAGCTTTCAATAGATAGTAAGAAGTTGATATTTTCTTTCCTTGATAATATATCTAACTTCTCCTTCTTTTGTGCAGGTTTTAATTCCTTGAAAATGCTATCTTCTGCACCCTTGAAGACATAAACTTGAAACCTTTCCTCTTGCAACTTTAAACCTCAAATCTGGTGCTTTTAAAAACTTAATAATAAGATAAATATGAATGTTCAATTAATGAACTTTTGCACCAATGTTGCATACCTTTTGGTCTCCATTTGTAGCTTGATTTCTTGGTGATTTAACTCACCTATTTGTTGCTCCAAGTTTGATAAATTTTCAGCTTCAATTCTTTATGCTTTTCTGCCCTAAACTTGTCTATTTTTCTTCTTGCTATCCAAATTAGCTTCTAAACTCTTTCAACTTGCAACTATTAATGCTGCCCAAATTGTTGCCCTCTTGTTGTCCTAAACTCTAAAATTTTCAGATTCTAACGCAACCAATTTCTCCTCCGATATGCTATCCTTAACCCTCTAAAATTTGGTAGGAAACTCCTCCAATTTGCAACTATCTTTACCTCTTCAATTTCTACTATAAAAAACAACAATCTCCTTTTCTGCAAATCAGCCTTCAAACCTTCAAAGGTAATATTTAAACCTCTCAAATTTGTGTCCTCTTCTAGCTCCTTTCTCCTTCAACCTCCTTGTCAAATTTTGACTTCAATATTTGACCTCCTTCTTCTCAATAATTTGAATGTCTTGAGGTCTTCAATAATCTCCTCCAAAATTTGGCAAACTTCTTGCCAAATATTTCTTCCTTTTGGGCTTGTTGTCAGATGGTGACAATTGTCCCAAATCCTTCTTTATCAGAAACTTCTCCTTGCTTGCAATCTTCTCCCTTGAGTTCTCTTCAAGTCTCCTCCAATGATCACTTCTTCAATCTCTTCAATGAGGCTTTTCTAGCCTTCTCCTTCTTTCTCCTTTCAAGTTTGCTAGAGGCCTTCTTCTCTTGGGCCTTCAAATTCTATAGCTTCTTAAAATATTCTTCTCAAAACTTCAATGAGACCTTTCCTTGATCTCTTCAATATTTCAACTATGGAAGTTTTGCAATGAGATCTCTTTCTTGGATCTTCAAAATTTGTTGCTTCTAAAATCTGCAATAGGACATTTTCTAGTCCTTCTCTATCTTCAATCTTCCAAATCTGGAAGTTCTTCAATGGGACCTCCTTTGGGTCTTCTCTTCAATCTTCAATGGATATCTCTTTCTTGAGTCTCCTCAATCTTCTATATTCAAATCTGCAAATCTTGCAATGGGACATTTTCCTTAAGGCCTCCAAAATATTCAATCTTCAACTTGTTGCTTCAAGTACTAGATTGATTCCAAAGAATATATTCTTCCTAGCTCTTGTAGGAAGCTTCTCAACTTTCTTTGAATCTCCTCTTCTCTGCAACAAAGTATTAGAAAATGATAATAGAAATTTCTTCGAATCTAAAGAAAATGAACTTCACTAGTTGATTTGTCAATCTAGTGGAATCAATGTTGAGTCCTAGTCTTCACAAGTTTTTCTACAACTTTGTGGAAAGACTCTAGCCAAATAGTAATTTCAAAAATTCTAAAAATGAGATTTCCTATCTCCTCTCAATCTCTCTTGTGGCTCTCTCAATCTCCTATCAATCAACCTAGTGCTTTGATACCACTGTTAGCTTTTGATGCTATAAACTTAAAGGAAATGCAACCACAAGTAGTAAAATAAGCATGCAATGTTATATCTATGATAATGGCAATATAATAAGCAAGTAAATAGCATGAGAAACTTTTGAAATAACTCATGAAATAGCCATTAATGAAAGCTCACAAAAATTTGAACTTGTTACAATATGTGGAGATCTCAATGCTCCATGTATCTCACTATCTATCAACTCACTAACTATCTAACTCTTCTTACTTCACCTCACTTCATCTCTCAAAGGCATATATATAATGAGACATGACTCTTGGCCTTCCATATTCCTATGACTCTTCATATTCCTATTCTAAGGACTCATGTACATGTGGACACCATGCACATTTACATCATTGCACATTCTAATAATACTTGTGCATTTATTACATTACATAAAGTAAATACTCAAGCCTTAATCTAAGACACTCTCCTAATCTAATGATGTACCCAAGATGGTACATTAACATGTACCAAATAATGTAATATATTCCAATAGGTATAAGTTATTGTGGAGTGACTAGGATAACTCTTTCTCCTCCTCTCTTGACACATCAAGTGCCATCAAACTAGAGGGTCCAAGAATCTATTTTTTTTTTTTGTCTATAGTAAGAATAATTTTATTATAAAATTTTATAACCAATGGATGTTTAGATTCTAAGGGTGTTGTAGCTAATTGGTATGTTATTACTTGTTCTTTTAACAATTTTTGGTGGATGAATTCAAGATTGAAATCACTAAGGATGATGACAGCTAGTTTGACATGAGGTAACATAGAGGGTTGACCCTAACTATAATGTAGTTCTTTTGACTAAGCATGTAGTGTATTAATTTTTCAAAAGCAAAGATAACCACTAGACAATTTTTCTACTGGTATATATCAAGTTTCATATATAACTAATGTTCTAATGATATATTAAATAGCCCTTTCTTGATATTGATCATCGTATTTGGATAGCATAGCTCCGAGGGAATGCACTGTAGCAAATATATATAGCAATAATGGTAGATCTAGATTAGGATTCAAAATTATAAGAGGTGTTAGAAGATAAATTTTAAAAGCATCGAAGGTCTTTTGAAAATTATGATCATATTTGAACTTAGTTTCTTTCCTCAAAAGTTTAGAGAAATGTTGACATTTATCTATGAGTTGCAAGATGAATATTCAAAGAGCTTATAACTTTACTTGAAAGCTACAAATATCTATGAGATACTTTGGGGGTGGAATGTTTATAGTAGCCAATATTTTAGTAGGATCTACTTTGATTTCACAATACAATATAATGAATACGAGTGATTTACCTAATATTACAACAAAGATGCATTTTTGTGCTTTTAAATGAACCTTGTATTCTTACAGTTGCTTAAATATATGGTGTAAGTTATGGACATAGTCCTCACAATTGAGTGAATTCTCCAAGAATTCATATACATAATCATCTATAATATCATGCATCGAATCATAGAAAATGTATTTCATTGCTCTTTGATATGTTACCTTGACATTCTTCAAGCCGAAGGGCATGATCTAATAGCAAAATGTCCCCTAAGAATTAGTGAAGGAAGTATTTGATTTATATTTAGGGGTAATTTTAATTTTATTATAACCAAAGAATCCATCCATAATATATAACATTCCAAATCCAACAATAGAATCTATTATCATATCAATGTTAGGCAAAGGAAAATTATCTTTAGGGAAAGCCTTGTTTATGTTATTAAAGTCATTGGAAACTCATATTATTTTTTCTATATTGGAAATGGGAATGATATTGGAGATGCAATTAGAATATTCTATTTCTTTGATAAAATTAATGTCCAAAATATTTTTTAGCTCATCTTTAATAAGAAGGGTGACCTTAGGATGCATTTTCCTCAGTTTTTGTTTAACATGATTGGCATCTAGTCACAACAAGGTGATGGATGACAAGGGATGGGTTGAGCTTACATGTCTATGTAGGTCAAAGCAAAAATATTGTTAAATTATTTTAGAAGTTAAACATATTATATGCATTCATTTTTAATCAAGAATTTACCTATTTTTAATGTTTTTGGATTATCTTTGGTGTCAATGTTGGTATCTAATATTTCTTCAATTAAGATATTCTCAAATTATGGAGGAGTGGGTAACACCCCTATATTTTTTACGTCTACAAGATCTAAATATGGTTGTTTTTATTGTGAGAATTAAATATTAGATATATGGGAAAAATATTCCCCAACACAAGAGTTATCTTGGTTAGAAGGATTGTAGAGAATTTTTTCTTTATTGAGTTCATCTATGCTAGCTATTAGTTCAATATGAACAAAGGTTAAAAGGTTGGCACTAGAAAAATATGCAATTATACAAGGACTTGAGATAAATAAAGACCAAAGCCCCCTTTCATCTTCATCACCCCACTACAACCCATGTGAGGACATGGTATCTCTAGGGGGTTCCCTAAGAAAACAATTGGCTTTGTCATCATTTTTTGATAATAATGAAATAGAAAGGGGTTCATTCTTAAAAGGGATATATCATCTCCTATGGAATTTTGTCTAGGCTTCAGCCTCTAAGGGTTCCTTAATACCTTGTTCATGTCATCCTAAACCCTTTCCCTAATACCCCATGTTGGCTAAAATTTATTTGAGGATGGGATATATAAAGGACATATAGCATGATGCATGTAGTCATTCAACTGGGAGGGGATTACTACCATGAATTTGCTCATCATGAGTAGTGTTAACACAAATGAAGTAATAGCTCCCTATTTTTACCTTTCTTACTTTCTTAGTAGGTAAACCCAAAGCACGAGGAGAGAGAAAAGGTTAACAAGGTCCACAAATGGGTCATTAATTTTATTATTCATATTTATTTAATCATTAAATTGGTATTAATTACCACCATTTAGATTAATGAGGGCCTCTTTAGATTTATTGTTATCTTCCCTAGGTTTGGAAGAGGTAGAAGGTAATTTTTGCTAAAGAGAAACAAATTTTTGTTTGGATTGTTTTGCCTCTACTACCTGACAATATGTGAAAGGTTTGGGGTTAGTAGGGATATGAGCCACTCTTCCTTGATATTCATAGTTAAAGCATTGATGTAATATCAAATATACAAATTGCATATAATGAATCCAAGGTTGTCCAAGGATTATATTATAAGTTATGTCACAAGGATTGACATAGAAGAGGGTATTAAGGATTTGAGGTCCTATCTTGAGAGGCAAGATTATTATGTAACTTCTTGTTCTTCATTATCAAAATCCCTAATGATGAGATTATATTTATGTAGATCATTAATTAATCCAAAGTTTCTAAGGAAATTTACATTGAAAATATTAAGTGTTGACCCATTATCAATAATAACTCTTTTAATATCAAGTGGCATTAGCTCAACCGATTAGATTCCTCAATATTTAAAGAGGAGACCAAGGTTCAAATTTTTCCAAGTGATACATGGATAATATCTAGGCTTTGTTGTAATACCAATATGTGGTGACTATATAATATCGATGGGGCCTATTTCAATCCCATATAACCAATTGAAAAAAAAAAAAACTCTTATGATTTTTTCTCCAATATGGGTTATTATATAGAGGGGTAAATCCCCTGACATTTAAGATGAAGGTATATCAATATTATGAAATGTTAGGAAAACACTATTAACCCCAATGAATCCCATTATATTGGTGATATCATTTGGGGGTAGGTCTTCGAAAACTTCTTGTTCACTCAAAATTTTAAGTAATATATCTCTATGGGCAAGTGAGGTTATTAATAATTCCAAAAGAGAGATCTTGGTAGGTATTATTGAGGAATATTACATTATTTGGTACATAATTATGCACCCCTATGGTAACTTCATGATATAATTATAAATATATCATAGATTAGGGTTGAGTCTTTAGTTTAGATGTGTGATTTATATTTTCCCTTTTATATAAGTGTCAATGTGTAGGAAATGCACAAGTGTCATGTAAGAGTGCAATGTGCAAGAAATGCACAAGTTTCATGTAAGTTAGAGTGCAAGAGTTTATTGAGAGAATATGCACAAGTGTCTTGTATGTAAGTGTGAAAATATGTAATGTTAGGATGTGCACAAGTATATTATATTAGGAGTGCAAATATAAGTGTAAAAGTCATGTAGATGTGTGCAAGTCTCATAGAGTCAAGTGTGCATGCAAGAAAAAAGTGAAAAGTCTAGTATGCAAGTGGCAAGATGATAAGCCAAAGGTCATGGGACTTGTCATATGAAGAGCAATAGTCAAGTACATGAAGAGTCATATTCTATTTCTATATTATGGATACAATGCTCCATGAGAATGCATGAGAATTTGATTATATGATTGTTAAAGAGATTAATTTGGAATAAAACCTGTATACATATTTTGAGCAATTAATATTGTAAATTTTCTTCATGCATAGTTTATGAATGATTTATACAATTTATATTCATAGTTGATAATATAAGCAAATGTTATTTTTAGTATTATATTGGCCTTGATATACATATTAGATTGCTCATATATTATTCTACTCTTCATTATTAATATTTTAACCTTTAATATTGTGGCTATTTTATATTGGGACCTATGAAATTTTGTGGTAGTAAGGCTTAAAAATCCAATAGTGGTATCAGAGATACCACTTAACTCTATCCATTTTTTATATAGATTATTTTACTAGCCACCATCATCAATATTTAACTTTATCTATTTTTGATAAAGTTAATTTAGAGTCTATCCACTTTGAAGGTAGTGAAGACTTGGACTCTATTTTTAAATATTTGATTGAGTAGAAATTGAGGAGATAAGGATTAGTCACCCTAATTTTGATGTTAGGGTATTTCTACCTATTTGAAGGAAAACCAGTGAATACTAGGACTCGGTTATATTGATATAAAGGGATAACTTAGAAGATAATTGGACATTTATAGAGAGAGCCAAATCGGGAGATAGTTAAACATTTTATAGAGGAAGCCAACTCAAAAGAAATTTGGACATTGATAGATTGATAGCCAACTTAGAAGATAGTTGGATATTCAAGGACATACAAATTCACCCTGATAATATTTAGGATTCTCTAGATAAGAAGAGGATAATCACTATTGAAGATTGAGAAAGAACCAACTTAGGAGAAAGTTGTGAAGAGAAAAAAACCTCGATAAACTAAATCTAGAAAAGCAGTAAATGCAGAATCAAAGGAAAAAGAAATAAGATAACAAATACACACATAACATAGTATTTCACCTAGGAAACCCTTACAAAAAAATCCAGCACATTAATATCTCCTTATTGTATAAACTTAACCATCTCCAATACAATAATGTTCATCTCTCATCTCTCACCAAATCCTGATGCAAGTGTAATTAAAAAACAACATAATAACGTATTTTACAATACCATGGGTTCTTATATTTATCCCTAAATAGCCCATATGGGTCTAAAAATAGCTTAAAAACCCTAAAATTTTCATCGGGGGCTACCACCCCTAAACCTCGATGAGTATACATGGAGAGTGTCTAATGCTTTTTAGAGTTAACATTACCAGAATAACATGGAAAATATTCAAAAATTTTCTAACAAGTTGGTTATTCAGGGACATTCAAAGTCACCCTGACATTGATATTGGGTTCTCTAGAAAAGAGGATAATCATATTTGGTTATTAGGTGTGACCTAAGACATTGCAAAAATATTTTAGATAGATTGAGAAGCATCAAAGCTTCCCATAGAGATAGAGAAGCATTCAATCTTCCTAAGTACAGAAATAGAGAAATTATAATATACAAAGATAAGAATTGTATTGATAAGTACAAATAAAAAGCCTACAAAGATTGAGGTATTAAGGAGTTTTGGTTATTCAAAAAACCAAAAAATTTAGGTTGACTAAAGCAATATCATTCTAGGCCTTGAGTTATTTGGATTTTTAAGAGAAATCTTATTCTACAACAATCAGATAATAGTGTTAAGCAAGCAGAAAATAACACTATATAGCATCTCATAGAAGATAGCAATAAAGGAGAATATTGAGATATATTAAAATGTCTATCATATGGAGCCATCATCCACATAGAGAAAGCAACCAAGCATAGTAATACAGAGCCTAAGTGGCCAAGTAAAGGGAACAAAGCCTAAGTGACCAAGTAAGAGGATACAGAGCCTAAGAAGCCATGTAAAGGAAATAGAGCTTAAGCAACCAAGTAAGAGAATACAAAGCCTAAGCAACCATCATATAAAAGAAGCCCAAGTGGGAAACATAGAGAAGAGTACCAAGATGCCTACATCAGTAAAGAGGTACAAGAGTTGTGCATTAGTAAAGAGGCCCAAGAGGCCTACACCAAAAAATAATCATAAGAGGCTTACATCAGAGAAGAGGACCAAGAGGCTAGTATAGAAGATAAATTTAGTAAAGCGCCCGAAGCAACTAGTATAATAAAATAATTTTACATAGCCAACAAAGTATAAGAAACCAAAGTAGGTAATATTGCATATGAAGTCTAAAATCTAGCAAAAAGACAATGGCTCAAGAAGCCAACATAAGAATGAAAGACTTTAAAAAGTGCTAGGAAATCCATTCACAGATATAGTGCTATCAAAAGCACTATTATTCAAGGGTGTCAAAGTACTAGATATCTACATACAAGCATCAACATTGAAGTAAGACATCAAGACCTGAGACAAATGCACCATCATTGTTATTGAAGCCAGAGACATCTAGAATCAGAATATTGATGCCTAGGTCATATCCATCATAGCTAAGAGAGACAAAGCATTAATATCTAAGGCATCTAATATCAATCTATTTTTCCTAGGTCAACAAAGTTTTTGAGGCACTAAGCAGAAAGTCAAACGCTAAAATATCAAGAAAAAAATGGGATAATGTGTCATCATTCACATGAGCAAGCCACAACAAGGCGAATGTTTCTTTAGTCAAACAGACAAGCCAATGAGGAGAGTGCAAGTGTTTAGAAAATGCTTACCCTAGTTCAACACGTTGGACATGTATGCAACTCAATGCAACTCATCACAATATAAATCATGATAATGTAAATTAGGTAACATTCTTTGTGTTACTCATTTATGCACTAATTATTTTGGAGGGAGAAACTTTTGAATTGACTTATTTGAAAAATCAAGTGAAGTAGTAAGGTTTAGATATATTAACTAAAATATCTAGTCTATTTTTAAGATATGCAATAATAAGGTCTGCAACTTAGGTTTAATATTATTGATGATTAAATATTAGAAAAATTAAAATATTTATTGGAATTAAAAGTGTTTAAAATTTTAGAGTTTTTAAGTTTTTGAAAGATTTTTTTTTTGTAGAAAACATCCCAGAAGGGATGCCACTTTCGGGTAATACCCAAGGAGGCAGGGGTATATCTTCCATAAAAATTGCCCATGGCTCGCACCTGGTCTACCACCTTTGACATACTCAAGGAGCAAACCTGAAACAACAAAAAACAAGAACACACAAAAATATTAAAAAACAAAAAAATTAAAAAGCATGCTCCTTGAGTGTGTCAAAAAGATAATTTGAAAGATTTTAAGAGTGGAGTTTTGTGATTAGAACTTATTTAAAGTCTTTGAAGATTTTAAAGTTTTTTTAATGAATTTTTTAGTTTGGAGTTCTTTAAGGATTCAAATTTTTTGAATATTTTTTAATTTTGAAAAAAAAACAAAATTTAAAATTTTACAAATTTAATATACTAGGGAGTTATAAGGATTTCAACTTCAAAAGAATCAAAATGGATAAATGGCAAAGAGGAACATCATAATATAGGATAAATTATCAAAGTGCAAGACCATACTATATGAGAGGAAGTTTTCAAAAACAAATTCGTATCAAAAAAATCTTTTGAATACAAAGGACACCATCATAAAAGAGTTCTTCAAAATCCAATATTTATCAAAGATGTGAGATAAATCACTTGAATTTTGTCAAAAAGCACAAAGGAAAAACTATATTTGGTATATAGATTCAAGTGCTATTCATCATATGACTAGAAACTTACATTAGTTTGAATCCTTAGAAGTTCGGGATAATATCTATCTCGCTAAAAATTGCAGATCATAAGATATATCAAGTTCAAGGAACCAATAGAGTAATACCTAGCATTCCATTTTTTGATTTTATGCTAGAAAATATTTTATATGTTCCTCTATTATCAACTAATCTCATCTTAGTTGCTCAATTAGTTGAAAAAGGAAGAATAGTTGAATTCAAACATATAAATGAACATAGAAAATGCATTATCAACAATCAAAACAAAATTGAAGCCATAGATTCAATCAATAATGGAATATATACCCTCGATTCAATGGTATTATCTCAAGAAATTATTGAAAATTTGCCTCAAGATGAAATTAATGATAAGCTACTTGATTTTTTAGAAAGATAGGAAACAAGGAATTGGATCAAGCATAGTCCAAGGTTATCCTACAAACATGAACAATGGATGAACCCAAGATTCAATATGATGAAGAAGATTCCAAAGAAGTAGAGGTTCATGAACAATGCAAGGTCACTTGAAGATTGAATATTGAAGACTAAAGTCTTTAATAACCAAATAATGTAATATAGGGTGGTGTTGAGGAATATTACATTATTTGGTATATGATAATGCACCCCCATGGTACCTTCATGGTACAATTGTAAATATGTAATAGATTAGGGTTGAGTATTTAGTTTAAATGTGTGATTTATATTTCCTCTTTTATATAAGTGTCAATGTGCAGAAATGCACAAGTGTCATGTCAGAGTGCAATGTGCAAAAAATTGCACAAGTGTCATGTAAAAGTGCAATATGTAAAAAATGCAAAAGTGTCATGTAAGTTAGAGTGCAAGAGTGTATTGAGATAATATGCACAAGTGTCTTGTATGTAAGTGTGCAAATATGTAATGTTAGTATGTGCACAAGTATCTTATATTAGGAGTGCATGTAGAAGTGTAAGAGTCATGTAGATGTGTGCAAGTGTCATAGAGTCAAGTGTGCATGCAAGAATAAAGTGAAGAGTCTAGTATGCAAGTGGCAAGATGATAAGCCAAAGATCATGGGATTTGTCATATGGAGAGCAATAGTCAAGTACATAGAGAGTCATATTCTATGTCTATATTATGGAGACAATGCTCCATGAGAATTTGATTATCTAATTCTAAAAGAGATCTAGTTGGAATAAAGCTTGTATACATATTTTGAGTAATTAATATTGAAAGTTTTCTTCATGCATAGTTCATGAATGATTTAGGCCATTTACATTTATATTTGATAATGTAAGTGAATATTCTTTTAAGTATTATTTTGACCTTTAATATTGTGGTTATTTTATATTAGGACCTATGAAATTATGTGGTATTAAGGCTTAAAAAGCCAATATGTATACTTTCTAAATTTCTACCAAAGGTTGAAAGTGTTTTCATTATCTTTGATAGGTCAAAGAACTAAAGAAGTCCTATTGGAAGAAGTTGTCTTTGTTTTCTAGAGAAGGATTAATAGAAGTTGTGAGGGTTGTTCTAAAGATTTTTTTAGCTTGTTGTTGGGTTATGAGATAGAAGGAGGTCAAATAAATTGTACCTATCATGTTATGACCTTGGACATAATTAGTGTCTTTTTAGTTATGGGAAAGTAAGGGATTTTAAAATATTTCTAAATCTTGATTAGAGGAAACTTGGTTGTTGGTATTTTTAAAGATAATCTTATCATCATCTATAAGGTTTTGGATGATATTGCAAAAAATGTTACACCTATCCATTTTGTGGTCATTGACATGATGATAATTGTTGTTCATCATGTTGATACCAATTTGGAAGTTCTTTGGTGGTATATATAGGTCTAATTTATAAAAATTCTATCATTTTTGCATTGAGTAATTTCAAAATAGATGATTGGGATTGACTCATGTTATTGAACTTACACTTAGTTTTTCTTGCTTAATTAACATAAGCTTTTGGGGAGCAATAGTTGTCATATTTACATTATTCCTTTGGGAAGAATTGGTGACACCATTATCTATTACATGTTTATTTTTATATTGCCCCTTATTGCTAGAAGAAGATAGTTTTTCATCTTCTTTCTTGAGTTTCAGTTGTCTCCTTTGTAGGAGGGCAACTTTTACATGTGTAGCTAGGACAACTCCTTCAAAGGAGGAAATGTTAGCAGTTTCTATAGGATGTGATAATTGATCATGAAGATTGCATATGAGGATAATCAAGAGTTCTTTTAGAGGATGGATATATTGGAGTCTTCCCATAAGAATTTTCCACTTCACCAAAATTTTGGAAAATATCTCATCCTTGGTTTGTTTTAATTGGTAAATATCATTGATGGTGATTTTTTCTTTGATGTATACTAAAAATTGTTTAACAAATGCTTCCATGATTTACCTAAAGCCTTTGTTAAAATGACGAGGTATTTGAAAATACCATTCTAAGGCCATACCACTAAGGATTTTTGGAAAGAGCCTAAGGAGAAGCTTTTCATCATAAGTAATGTTGCTTCAAGTAATTTGGAATAATATAAGATAATGAACAGGATCTTGTTTGCCATCATATATTTAAAATTTTGGTGTTTCAAAATTTTATGGAAATGAATGGCTAGTTACTATAGGATCTAATGGTTGACTATAAAATTCATCATAAGAGTACTTTTTTCTAGTTGAGGACCCTTGGAGAGAGGTTATTTGTCGTTGTAGCTTATAAAATTTGGAGTCTTATTTTTCAAGGTGTTCTAACTTAGCATTTATGCTTTGAAATTCAATAGAAGGTTGATTTGAAGGTACTTATGACAACATTAATAGGGTTGAGAGTTGACAAAAGAGTAGGTTTGAGATACCTAAGGAAGTGATACTAAGGGTGGTACAACTTGATTGGATACCAAAGGTGATGGCACATAATTAATCCATCCATCACTTGACAAGAAAGGGTTAGTAGAAATAGGATTTGAAAGTGGTTAAATGTGTAGAGGAATGTTAGAAGGGATATAATTAGACGTGTCTACTGAGGATAACAAAATATTTTGAATCCTACTACCTCTAGAAATAGTAGGAGTGGGTAGAATTAATAAGACAAGCTATAGATATATTAGGACCTAAGGTGCTTATTTGGTTTTCATTTAGTTGTGTTTCATTGGATTACCTATTTGAATATTAAATATTTTGTTCCTTGGATTGGAATTAGGTGGTTCTTCCTATTTTTATTATCAAGTTCCTATCTAAGGATATCTAGAAATATATTTTTATTTTGTCTTACTTAATATCTTAGGTGATATATAAAATCAACTGCTACTTTTTCTATAACCATGTTCTTCCTCCTCATAATTAGGGTTTGACCATGGATTTTCTTCTTCTTGGATACTTGTAAAAATATGGTAGGAGGATGATGGTATCCCCTTCCTATAGGTATTATATCAATGTTTGGTAATAGAGAAGGTTAAGAAAAGGAAGTTTATTAATTAATTATATCTTTATTAAGAAAGGTAGCAACTACCATAAATACCAAACTAACCAATATACCTTAGGAGAGTCTCCTGATATATCTCAACCTATTTGATATACCTACTCTTCTAAGATACATATTGACACATGAAGAGACTCAATTCCCCTAATATGTGGTCATACATGAGAAAAAACCTTGAGGTATGTGAATAAGAAATGGTACAAGGATCAACCACACCTAGATATAACTTACTATTGATACTTTAACACCAGTAAAAGTAACAAATTCTTAATTTTAATTATTGTGATCTAATTTAACCAAACAATTTTATGTGGTCTTATTTTAAGTTTAAATAGATTTTATCTTTTACTAAGGCTATATATTTTCATGTTGGGTTCACCAAAATGTAAACACTAGGTTGTGCATGGGTTGAGCCCCTAGATCCCTTCCCAAAGGGGATAAATCATGTGGATTGGTCTACCTCAATATGTTTTATTATAAGTCTTAAGTGAATGTTATACGTGTAAATTGACAAAACACCTAAGGTTCAAAGTCTAACCCTAGGCCTCTTAAGGAGGGATCTAAAACTAAAAACTCAATGATGCAATAATACAAATATACAGCAAACAATGATCCTAGCTACATGCTCTTTAATTTTTAATGATTACAAGGAAAGTAAAGGATCTTTTCCTCTTAGGGGTAAACAATAGAATATGCAAGCATATAGAACTAGCCTAGATGCAACTATATACTATTCCAAACCCTTGCCTAGAGTGAAATAAAAATGAAACAAAATGACCTAAACCTACTATTATTTTAATTTTATTTGATTTATTCTGAAACGAAGAATAGAAACAATAAATACAACAACCAAAATCACATAGAAGAACTATAAAAACTAGATAAATAAAATATTGAAAAGAAGTTACCTCTATCAGCCTCCTAAACAAATGTGCCACCCCTATTTGATTGCACTTGTGCAAATGTGACACCTGTAAAAATGAGCAAAATAGAAATAGAGATGGGATCAAGGAGGTCTACCTAACTTATATAGATGCTTAAAATTTTTGAGTTGACATGTTAGACCCTTTGGACACTTAAGGAAATGTGTAAAAATGAAATAAAATACCTTAACATTATCCTAATGATGTTTGTGTTGTCTATAAGAGATATACTAACACAAGTGCAAATGATAGATAAATTAGGAGATCGAATGTAAGGTCTAATGTGATATGACTAAAATATTTCTAGTTGAGATGTGTCTTAGACTATAGATGAATGGGTATGCAATTTTCAAGGGAGAAGGTTGTTGGAAACCCATAGAGAATAAATGTGTCATATCCTACAACTGGGGTGGTACAAATGTTGAAGACAAGTGAAATGGAATATTTGGGACTAAATGTAGGGGTTTTAGAGGTGTAGATGTGAATCAACTGATAGGAGGAATATCTCACTAGTCGCTACCTAAGAGACCCTATTTTTGGATGGGAAGGGTTGGAGAAAGTCATTTATCACAAATGTACTAACTCTTGCAACTAGGGTGGCACGAATGCTAATAGGGGATGCAAAGGTAAAATGGAGTAGGGAAAGCTAAAATTTTAAGTGTTTATGGATAGAAATTTGTTTAGTAGGGAGTATGTCTGATTATATTTCAGAAACAACAAAAAATAATACATAGAAAGCATGTGACAAGGGTATATAATGAATTCTAAGCTAGTGAAATAAAAGGGAATTTTATATAAATATATTATCAACAATAATAAACTAAAATAATCAATAAAATGGATCAGTTAATGCCTAAAATAAGAAATTTTGAGATAAAACAAAATGCAAATGAGAGAAGTCAAAAGAGCATAGAAGGAGAAATATATCATCACCTAAGCTTCAAGATGAGTCTTCTTACAGTTGTTTCCTAGTGGAATCCCCATTGCTACAAATTATGGCTTGATGGTCTCCTTGGTTTGCTCTACTATGCTCATCAAGTACTTTTGTAATAGGAAATACTAAGAAATTTAATGAAACTAACTTAAATGGCAGTATGAATGTTAAGAGTTTTCAAGAAACTTTTTAACAACATGTAAGTAAGAAGAATGTTTGTTGTATTTTTCCTCCACTAGGGTTTATTTATATATTTTTCCATAAGGTATTCTTGGAGGAAAGCTTTTATAGATTCAACATTCAAAGGGAATTAGGAACGAAAAAGGAAGTAGCAAGAGCAATCAAGACAAGGAGTGGACACGTGCTTGTAGCATATTTTTTAGATTTTTGCTTATATGGAGCATTTTTTCCCACCTGATTTGCATCTAGATGCAAATGCAAATAGGCACAAATACAGTTTAACCATTTAAAAATTAATCTTAGGTAGGAAAACCTATTTTGGTTGGTTTTGCATTTGCATCACCCTAGTTATAAATGCACTATTGATGCAAATGTTGACTGACTAGTACCTTTACAAATGAGGGAAAATACCCCAAGATTAGATTGGGGTGACTTGGGATGCCTTGGCTAGATATGGGGTTAATCTACATAATTCATGGTTGTTTGGGTATGCAAAATTGGATGTCTATACTAACCAACTATAGCACATTCAACCTTTAGAATCCAAAAGAGCTCATGCTAGAATACTTGAAAAGAGAGTTTCATAGTTTAAAAATATTATTATAGACAAAGAAACACAATACCTCTCCATAATGCAATCCCTTACTTCTCAATTCAATGCTTTAAAATAACAAGTCTCTATTGCATATACCAATAGATACCACAAGATCCTCATTGTAAGTGTAGCCATTGAAGCTATAAGAACAAAATTGGACTTAAATATTAAGTTTTTTCTAAACTGTGATTTTGCAAGGATACCAATAAAAAGGTTGGTCAAGAGTGAGAAAAGGTTAATGTACTATAAGAAACTATTTTGTGCATTCAAAATGACCTCTTTAATATCAAACAACAAAGGCCAAATCATGGAACAAGTTCCCCCTTACCCGCTACTAAGATTCATAGATGCTTTTCCTAGGTCACATTTACTTAGAAAAGAATTAACCCTACTCATGGAATTTTGTTTGAGGTCAATTCCATCATTGACAAGGTTGTTAGAGAAATTAATAGTTTTGCAGAAAAAATAAAAATTGAATGACCATATAATAGTGATGGGAATCTAATCAAAGATTAACAATACAAAGAAAATGTATGCATAAAAACCAATCAACAATACATTAACAAAGCAAGGAAATAACTTTATTTAAGTGTGTTGCTTGTCACAAACCAAAAGGATAACCCCCTTTTCCCTCAAGGAAATCACTTTCACTAATAAGAAATCAAACCCAAGTCCCTAAGCAAGTGATTTACTGACACAAGAAAGGAAACTACTCGAATTTTCTAAGCAAACTAGTCAAGCACAAAACTACCCAACTCCCTTAATCTAGGTTAATTGCTTGCATTTGCAAGCAATTTAAAATATTCTAACTATTTTTCCAAGGAGTGAATCACTCTATTTTTCAAGCAAATTACTCCAAAAAGTAAGTGAATCACTTCATTTTCTAAACTTGGCAAATTTTTTTACTAAATATATAAAATTTCATTTCTATCCCATTTAGCCATCATGGATACATCTTTCACCTCTAGTACCCCATCCAATTCTGAAGCATACCCCATTTCACCTCCTTCACTATTGTTTCCCCACCTACCTCTACTCCATTTTCATCTATTATATTCCTACCCATAGAGGTAGAACCATAAAATAGAAAGAAAATGAAAAAGAGAGGAAAAATAAAAATATAGGCCTCTCCTCCTTTAAAGATACTAGAGGAGATCTTTGGTGATCCCTATCGAATAATTATATATGGGATATACATTCAACCAATTGGGAAGGTAAGGAGAGTAGCCCTAATATGATTCAACTTAGAGCCTCAAATTTACTCATACTCATTCGTCAATTTGGGATGTCTTGGATGGCAATGAATTTGGTACCTCAAGCATGGAGTTGCCTAAGCTGGTGGAAGCATATGCCAAAAGATACAACCTCTTAAGAATAATATTTGACCATTTTGATGGAGTGATGAGTCATTCTACATCTAATAGGGATACATAAGGAAGATATTAAAAGTAGTAACAATCTTACCATGTGGATATCTTACAATCCAAAGACCCAAAAAAAAAATTATTACTGATATTCAAGCACTTATTGGCAAGATTTCCTAGTACAATACCTAAAGAAGTCCAACCTACCAACTAAATTTAGTATTTTGTTGAAATTGGAGATATTCAAGGAGGATGTACAAATAATTCTATTAGGGATAGGCATAGTTTTGAGGGAAATAAGTGATCAAAATGCTTTTGAGAAACATATTTCCCTACTTCATATTGTGTAAACCTCCCCTAGGCACTCCCAAATGATAAATTTTGCTAAATATATTATTTGATCAAATGGATAGTTAGTTCATGGATTTAAAATAAGAAAGGAAACCCTCTTACTTGGTATGGCTTATAATAAATCAAAAGAAACACTAGTTTCTAACCCTTCATACAGACCAATTAGGAGTGGATAACAAACCCCTTTTAGTGGTCAACTACATAGGCATACACTTTTAAGTAGTAAGCAAGACCTCATATTACTTATTATGAGGTTCTATAGAAATATAGGGTCAAGGTACCAAGCTTGTCATATGAGCTATGAAAGCTAATCAATTCAAATAAATATCCTAAGAGAAGTTCCTACTTATGGAGGACCTAATTCTTATTTCATATCTATGGATTTTTAGCCATGTCATTTGATTGGCATACATATGTGTCATATTACATGTTCAATCCCAAATATGTATAGAAATTTGATCACATGGACCTGGAGCACTTTTGAGGGTGAAGTAAAATGACCTTCTACCTACTCAATCAAACCATCATGAAGATCACATGGAAGCAACATAGGTTCCACTAAGTTGTAGAGATAAAGTTAAGAAATATAGACTATATTAGCTAAAGTATTAATGGTCTTATGATCTACTTAAAGTATTCAAGGAGACCCAAAGAAAAAACAAGTTGGATACCTTGTTTCCTCATGATAAAAAGTATAGCATTCAAAATGAGACAATCCCCACTACATAATTGACCCTCACCACCGTTGGTAGCAACCATGGGTACAACTATGAAGTCTATGAATGATACAACAATCCACTTGATTCAATTGCTTTCCACACCAATGCCAAGTATGACATTAATCCATATGCTAAAAAATTACCAAAATATGGGGGTCTTAAGGAAGCTAGGGTATATAGATAGGAAAATCCTAATATGGCAGAATATACGATATGAAATGAGAACATTAGCAATATCTATTAGAGATGGTATGTTTGATGACTAATTCTCTCTCATCTAGAATAGAATACACCCTAAGAGTGCTAAAAGGTCCAACATGATTAATGATATAGAAGTCAAGCCATCAAGGCCCCAAAGACCAAAGAAGAAGCTAGTGCCTAAAATAACCCTTTTAACTACACCAACAACACTATTCTAAGGGATTTCATCTAGGAGAGGTCAACTTAGGAGTGAAATTATGTTATCTAAATTAGAATGTGTCCTCATGGATGTTTCAAAATCCTTACTAAAATAGTTTAATATTAAATTTGAATCATTAGAATACAATCAACAAGTTGACTATGAAATTAGTATATTTTTATATTGCAACTCTTATGAAATCAAGCACATGACAAGTGACTACAAATTCAAAAAATTAAGAGAGAGAAGAAAAGTTTGTCATGATAGAATGTAGAGGGGGAAAACCACCCCACCGCATACAATTCCCACAAAGGCTGGATCTGCTTAGAGAGAGGAGAGAGAAGCCTTATGGGGTGAACCACAGGGGCTATGTGGTTGTTCTCTACACTCGGTGCTAGGGGGGAAAGGGTTCACCAGGAATGGCTTTAAGGACTCGCTCCAAGTCCACAAGAATTTTAGGAATGTTTGATGTATTCAATTAAAGACAAAACACCTAGATTTGGCCTTTCTAGATCTATGCTATAAAAGATAAAGGACAATGCAAAAATACAGAAATGCAGGAATACAAGAACTAACCCTAGAATGATTCTTTCTTTGAATGCTTTCTAACCTAGGGTTTCCAAGTAACCTTTAAGCAAGGGCTCAAGAAAAGATGCACAAACAAAATTAACCCTAAGTGCACACTATATGCTATTTTATCTTTCAAATGCCTAGAATTAATTAAATATACTTAATAAAATCAGATCTAGGGTTTTATAACAGAAATAAAAGCACTCAACAATCAGCCTAGAAGACTAATCAGAATACTTAGCTTATCCGGTGTTTTATCTTTGTCTTTATCCCTTTGTCCAAAGCTATTGATAATACATGTTCCTGCAAGATAACTCAACAAACACTTGAAAATGGAATTAGCATTAGGGGGCCTACTTAGGCCATTGTACAATAGTGCTTGGAGGTGCAACATTCAAGCCCCCTAGGTCCTTTTAGCTGACATTTGATAATTAAAAGTGGAAATTGACCTTTGGAGGAAAACAAACATTAATGCAATACAATAGAACAGAATGCAAAAATCATAGAATAAAATATGCCACTATGCTCTAGATGTAAATTAGAATGCAATGGAGAAAATAGGGACAACATATTACCCCTAGTTTGGTCTCAAGTGAAATCATGCCCCATAATGGGTGACCATGATAACGCTAGGTGAAGTTACACCCCATATAGACCAGGCACGATTTCGCATAAACTATACAAAAAATAAAGTATGAATGTAGAAGCTCGATTACGTCACTCAAAAAACCTAAATGTGCATGCAGAAGAGCGAATTCACCTGGCAGAGAGTGTAGAAGCAAAATAGAAGGGTTTTAGATCTCCCGGATGGTCAATCTCTCCTTAGGGCTCCAACAACAATCCACCAAGAGCGAAGAAGAACAATGCAATAGACAATCAAACTCCAAACTCCAAAGTTGCTTGTGAGAGAAGAAGAAGAAGGATGCAGACCAAAAAAAAACACTTTGCGAGAAATAAAATACGAGCAATAAAATCATTAAGTGCAGAATAAAATGAGTGTATGTTAACTTGTGTGTTATTGTGTGTGAAAAGTGAATTCAAACCCTCCTTATATAGCGGATTTGAAGGTGAAAAGAGTGAGAAAACCAAGGAGGGCCGACGTAAAACATGCCAACCCAAAAAATTAGGGTTTTAATGCATCAAACCCTAAAAAGGTGAAATCGTGCCCCATTCAGGCCGATCGTGATATCGCAATGTGAAGTCACGCCCCATCAAGGATCGGGTATGATTTCACATAAAGAGGAAAAATAGGTAAAACAAAAGGGGGAAAGCCTTGTCCTTGCCCTAGGCAAGTCTAAGGGGTCCCCCTAGAGGGCTTAGGGAAGATTGCCCACTAAAGTGGGTCAATTTTTTGTGTCTACATTTTACCCCCTCTTTGATGCATTTATGGCCTAATAAATGTGTCAAAGAAGAGATGTAAACACCCACAAACAAAAAATGATAAGCAAAAATGGGGTGGCTAGTTTAGAAGAAAGGGATGGTGCAAAAATGGTGTTATTCCGAACACTTTCAAATTTTACATGTAAATCGAGGCATTAGGGACATTAATGCCTCTAAGGCTAGGGTGCCCCCTCGAGTTTTATGAGGGACATGATCCTCATAAAAAATCAAAAAGGTAGACTCAGAAGAAGAAGAAGAAGAAAAAAAGAAAAAAGAGAAAAATGCATGAAAATAGGGTTAAAAAGTGAAAAGGGGGCAAAACCCTAATTCATTTTAACCACGTGAGGGAGAAGAAAGGGGCTCTGGAGAAATGGAGGAGATGGCACTACCGATACACCATTCAATGATCATGAGGGGTGAAGCCGGCACGGAGGTGGAGCGGGCATAGGTAGGATCAAAAACCCTTCCTTGCATGTCAAAATTTTCAATTTTTTCATGCATTTTTAGTGGTTTTCCACCAAAATCGATGGTTTTTGCGTACGACCCGGCTCTACCATAATTTCACCCTAGGTAGCAATGTAAAATCACCTGGAAAAATTGACCAGCCAATTTCACGAAAACGTACCTAGCGAGCATGATTTCACCAAAAAAGGGAAAAAAAAGAAAAGGAAAAAGAAAAGAGGAAAAAAGAAAAAGAAAGGAAGGAGGGAAAAGGAAGCAAGCAAACAACTTTAAAGATGTAGAATTTGATTATGCTATGGATTTAGATTAATTTTAAATTAATTAATTTTAATGTATTAAATTTTTTATTAAATTTATTAATGGAAAAATTTTATTTTGTTGTTATTGCAGCTTAGGGTACTCGAGAGCCGCGAGTGGAGAGCAAGCTCCCTAGAGGTGGAGCTAGAGGCACTCGAGTAGGCAGAGAGGGATACTTTAGCAGTGGTGGGGCTAGACCACCTAGCTAGACTACCTCGGGTAGAGGCAGATAGGGCTCTACTGACAACACTAGCAGAGAGGTGGTACCCGGAGTCATCTACCTTTCGATTACCTATGGGAGAGATGACCATCACACTAGAGGATGTGTGGTGCATCTTGTGCATCCCCATCAGGGGAGAGTAGTTTATAGAGTATGAGGGAGGCCAGCTACCTTGCAATAATTTTTAGGAGGTTAGACCCACTAGGTGCGAGAGAGCAACATAGTCATGGATGACCTGGTGGGGTGGTATGGGGTAGACCCATTGATGATCATGCTCTATAGGGTGGTTGTGGGTATGTTGATGTGCCACACTAGTAGGTGATATCTACCATGGGTGATGGTAGGTGTAGTGGTAGACATGTGAGACCAGAGGGCTAGGTTCGCATGGGGTCCATATGTGTTGGCTCGCTTGTATAGGATGTTGTACAACATCATGTACAAGTGACATACAAGGATAGTGTGTACGATGTTGCTCTAGGTGTGGGTAGCACATAGTGGTGCAGATATCGAATGCACTACTAGGTCCATTACCCAGTCTAAAGTGACCAACAACATATAGGTGGCCCAGATCCTTAGAGCAGGCCATGAGGACCTACATCGAACATCTACCACTAGCGAGGTAGATAGTAGATGAGCTGAGGGAGGCCAAGATAGTATGGTGACCCTAGCATCTACACCCAAGATGGGCTGAGGATAGGATAGATCTAGTGAGGGTCAAGAGGATCAAGTGGCTAACTACAAAGAAGGGGGGAGCCAGAGGTCTTCAAATTTGATCAAGTCCTAAGGTAGTTCAAGATCTTGTAGGGCATCTCAAACCTAGGGGACTACTAGTACCAAAGAGTCTACCAAGACCCATAGGGGTAGGAGGTAGACCCGACCTAACTAGGTGGGCCGAGGAGGACCTAGATGATCCTCCTTACATGGATCCTAGGGTGGATGATGCAGGAGTGGCCTTCGACTACTAGTAGTGGTACAAAGGAGTCATGCCCCATAGGGTCTCCCCACCAATTTTGATATAGAGGTGCCAGGTGATGGGCATGTAATGAGCATTCTGAGAGGTTGCTCATAGGGCCATAGAGAGGGCTCAATAGGGACCAATAACTCCTAGATAGAGGTAAGCTCGAGTCAAGATTGAGCTGGTGATGGAGGACACTAACGCTACTAAGACCAGGGA
The DNA here is from genome assembly GCA_028583015.1 of Wollemia nobilis. Taxonomy (NCBI): domain Eukaryota; kingdom Viridiplantae; phylum Streptophyta; class Pinopsida; order Araucariales; family Araucariaceae; genus Wollemia; species Wollemia nobilis. The sequence goes on from JAQPPZ010016709.1 coordinate 617,244, forward strand.
GGTAGGGGCATCCAGAGTTACCCCCATAGAGGCCAGGGTACTACTAGGTGGAGGATCAAGAGAGGCCTCCACATTCAGTAGCAGCTTTTCCAAGCTCCAAGATGAGGGGATCCAAGGGAGGAGGTAGAGGTGCTATGAGCTCAAGTGGTGACTCTATAGAGATAGGTGGACCTACTCCAAGAGGATAGGTCCAAGAGGATCGAGGGACTATGAGGCTCATTAAGCATAAAGAGGGAGAGAGATGCAGCTCGAGTAGAGGCTGATCATCTTTAAGGAGAGGTGAGCCGACTAGACATAGAGCACCAGAGAGCTCAGGTAGAGGGGATGGCTATCATCGAGAGCAGCCAGGCTAGCGATGGAGTCCACCTTCTATAAGTGAAGCTATAGAGGGTAGGGGAGAGGCTGGAGGTGGCCATTCAATAGGCTACCTTTTATGAGACCATGTACTACTAGGAAGTACCAAGGGATAGAGAGTGACACTCCCTCCATCCCTCTAATCAACTAGTAGGTCATGATCTCGATCATAAATATTCTTAGCATCTCCATCCATGGGTATGCGGCTTCCTGGACCACCTCCTCCTCCAAGTGGAGTAGAGGAGATAGGCTCTCAGAGCTAGGCTAGGGATCGAGATGACATACCAATTTTGATTGTGGCATGCACCCCTAGGGATTGGTTGAGTGTACCAAGACTAGACTATGGTACACCAACCAGACATGACTGTATCTCTCTCTTTTCATCGAGTAATACATAGCTACTTTCTCTTTATATTTTGTGAATGTGTGCATGTGAATTTAATGTTATCTTAGATGTTCTTTAATTTGATATTTTATGAATGCAATCTATCTTAAAATGCAATGCTATATGAAATGCATGGATGAAAATGGATGGAAGAAAGAAAGAAAACATGAGACGAAGAAGAAGAAGACAAAGAGGAAGATGAAGAAGAAGACATAGAAAAGAAGACAATCCAAAGGTCAACCATCTAAAATAGAGAAGGATGGGTGAAACATAGTATTGAAATCAGCATAGGTCGCAAGGGACCAATGTGACTAAATACTATGAATCGTACCAGAAAAGAAGGGAGCTAAACCCGCTATGGGTGTAGTGCTCACCGAGAGGGATGAGGTGTTGGAGTCTGACCCGCTATGGGTGGTTGCTCACTTATTGACTACTATGGGGTGATTACCCACTAGGATGTATGTCGAGGCCTACTAAAAATGGCCAAGGAGCTTATCCTGTAATGGGGTGTTGAGCCCACTGAGTCAAAAGGGAGTATAACCCAATAGAAGATCATATCCGATAAGATACCCACTAGGATGTATAGCTATCCCATGTGGGGTGTAATATAAGGATAAAATATATATTAGGTGAGTGCTACCCCGATAGGGGTTTAGAGTAGAAAACAAGCTAGTGAGTGTGTGCAGTTGTGCCAAAATATGACTTTGAAAAGAAAGAAATAAAGCATACATATTTCCTTGTTAAAAGCAAAGGAAGACAAAGAAAATAAGGCAATAGAAAAGTGACAAGGAAATATTAATGAGCTATCACCCTTGATCTAAGAGATACTCTCACTATTTCCAAGATCAAGGAAGATAAAACTTGAAGAGGCAAAAAGCAAGAAAGAAGACTGAAGAAGAAAGCCCTAGGTGGGGATCTTACTAGGCATTAGAATCCTAGAGAGAGTGCAATGCATGTGAGCTATGACCTAACTAGGTATCATCACATGCCATTGTCGCAAGATCCCCAAAAATCTATATGATCAAGTAGTCATGAACAAGCAATCATGCAAAATATGACATTCAAGCATGCAAGTTGGATTAGATGTCAGGCAAGCAATGCAAAAGGATGACAAGCAACAATGCAATATGAACAAGCAGATGGATGCAATGGAAATGCAAATGCATAACTAAATGATGATTAATTGAAAAAAATTATTATTTTTATTTTTTATTATTAAGTAATTTAAATAACTTAATTTAAGCAAGCAGAATGAAATTCGACACAACATCTAAGTGTGTCGCCTTTCTTAACAAAAATAATAGGCATACCATGGATTGTTTTGTCAAAGAAATATCTAAAAGGTAAGCCTTATCGATAATTAGAATTATGGAGAGGCTCCTTCATAGCTCTTTCTTTGGTAGCCATAGCACGATAATCAATGCACTCACGAACATAACCATTCTTTTTAACATAAGGAGGAGCAATTCCTAACTTCGCAAGATCGCTATAGGACAACGAAGTAGGATCCTTTGCTAAAATAGAAGGTTTACTTTTAGAACATACATAATCAATCATATTGTAAAACAAGACACTAGAAGAATAAGGGGGACCATCATCCTCATCACCCACTCCTAACTTTTGATAATCCATATATTCAACATAAGTCATAAGATGATCATCATTATCAAATGGTAAAGGTTGGTCTTTACTAGGTATAAAACCTATGCCACATCTCCCAGGCTATATTTCGACATCCAAAGGCTCTTGAATGCCCTTATGTTGTGGCCCCAAACCTTTACCTACATATCCCATACTAGATAGGATCTATTTAGGAAGTGGGTAATCATTGGAAAGGTAACAATGAGCAAAAGAATGCTCAATGGGAGAGGGGTTGCTACCATGTATTTTATCCTCGAAGGTAGTTCCTATGAAGACAAAGGTACATGTGCCAAAGTGTACAACATCACCTTTCTTATGGGGTAAACCCATGGTTCTTGGTGATGGTGGTAGCTTGGCTAGATCCAGAAGAGGTGATTGAAGAAACTGATTATCATGATCCTGAGATGAAGAATTTAAGATATGTTCCTCACTCATTTTTAAATTTTGAAATTGTTCTGATATTTGAGATGAGGAACATGGAGAAACCATTGAAGAGATTGAGGGACATAGGTTGAACTCAGATCGAGCTCGCTCTATATTTGAACAAAATTCAAATGGTCGAGGGTCACCCAGAATGGTGATAACTTGATCCTTAAACTCAAACTTGAGACATTGATGAAGAGTAGAAGGGATGACCTTCATTGCATGGATCCAAGGTCATCCAAGAAGAAGATTAAAATATGTAGGACAATGTACCACATAAAACAAAGTATCCAATATTTTAGGCCCAACTTTGAGAGGAAGAGATATGACACCACAGGCTTCTTGGGACTCATTGTTGAAAGCTTTTATAATGATATCAGATTTTGTTAAGTCTTCCTCTTTTAATCCAAATTTTTGAAAGAATTGATATGTACACAAATTGAGGGAAGAACCATTATCAATCAAAATTCACTTGATAAAAGTATCCCCAATAAGTGTAGTGATGTAAAGTGAAGAATCTTCTTGCAAGTTTGAGGAAGGTTTATCATCATCCAAAAATGAGATATGATGTATCCCAAGAGAACCTACGACATCAACTATAGCATTGGGTGAAATATCTGAGGGAACCGATTGTTGCTTTAAAAATTCCATCAAAGCATCTCTATGATTGGGAGAAGTTTGAAGGAGCTCTAAAACTGATATCTTTGCAGGAGTGCTAGCCAACTATTTTTGGAGATCAAATGAAATCTTAGGTTGTGGTCTCAATACAATAGGTGGAATCCTTGTATCTGAAGCTTTTCCTTGATTATTCTTCAAAATTGAATTGGGTTGTAACACAAAATTCTATCCTTGTTGAGGATGTTGAGTTTGAGCTTGTCTTCTTGTAGTTACCCCAACCATGCCAACCATATTACCATAAGGAGGAGGCTCATTCTGATGAGCCACCTGATTTGTTGCTTGTTGATTATGTTTTGGCAATGGATCTTTAAATATTCTCATATCTTGATTGGTAGTCACATTTTGTTGGATAGGTACTTGATTATTTACTATTTGAAAATTGCTTAAGTCAATACATCCTGCATCAATCAGATCCTGAACCACATGTTTCAACTTTTTACAAGAATTCATCCAATGTCCTTCCACTCTATGATATGCACAATGTTGACCTACCTTATACCAATGAGTTGTAGTATCTGGTTGTCTAATAGGAGGTAACTCAATTGCCTTAGCTTCTAAAAGTTGTTTCAAAACTACTTCCATAGACATATTAAGCCTTGTAAAATTCCTTTGTGGAGGTTTTTGAAGTACTATCTTTTGTAGGTTGTTAGTAACATTATTAACAGGCCTACTATCCATTCCATTATCACCTCCTATGTGCTTATTCTTATGTTGAGACCTAGTAGGTTTCTCTTCCTTAACTTTGAGTTGACCTCTCCTGATGAGAGCCTGTTCTACTTTTCTTGCTAAATCAATTGCTTGATCAAAATATGAAATAGTAGTAGTCTCTAATGCATAAGATAATTGTTCTTGTAAATTACCAATAAATATCTCAAGCATATCTTTAGGAGGTAAAGTATATCTCAAACGTCCAACTAAACTTCTCCAACGAGCTAAAAATTCTGAAAAGCTTTCTTCTTTACTTTGTTTTAAATTATAAACATCTTTCATTGTCACTTCTTTCTCAATGTAAGCACCAAATTGTTGAACAAATAATTCTGTTGTTTCTTCAAAATTCTTCAAAGAATAATTAGGCAATCGATAATACCACTCTAATGCCATACCACCAAGACTCTTAGGAAATGTTTTAAGCAACAACATATCATCATAGATGAGATCATGGCAAGTTGTTCTAAATCTTCTTAAATGCTCTATTGGATCTTTTATACCCTTATAGATAGGCAATACTAGCATAGGAAAATGCTTAGGATAAGGCCTAGCAACAACAATAGGATCCAATGGTTGATTACACATTTCCTTATAACTGTAAGTAAAACTTGAAGGTTGAATCATCTCAACTTTTGAAACCAACTATTTCACCATATTTGCCAAATTTTGTACTTTTGGATTACTATTATGTATTGTTCCTAGATTCCCATATATGTGTTGAGGCACCAATGCTTGATTCAAGTTGGAAGTATGGATATTATATGTGGCACCTTGTGAAAGTGGACAACTAACATTGGGAAGAATAGAAGCAAAAGTGTTGATATTAGAAGATTGAGGAAGAAATTGAGAATAGTTTTGAGTGACACTACTAATTGGAGGAGCTTGTATATTCCTTCCAATGTTGGTGGTTGTAGTAGTATCAATAGTTGAGTTCAACTTATCAAGATGTACTGATTTAGGCAAGGGGTTTTCTTGGTTAAGCATAGGGGAGCTTATTGGAGGAGGAGGAGTTTCATCTCTTTCAAGGTGAGCTTCTTGCTCCATGCCTCCCAATATTCTATCCCTATTAGCTTTCATAAAATCCCAAATATGCTCAAATGATGAAAAGACAAAGCTACCATTAGGTCCCTCATAAGGATCAAAACTCATCTCAGTATCCATGTTATCTTGTTCTTCTGGATCTATGTTAGGATCCTCTCTATCAATATGATCATCTTTCGGAGGAATACAATCAGACTCAAGATGCTTTCGTTGACTTCTAAGGATAGGAGCCATTAGAGAAGTGAAAGGATAGAAGAGAATGCTAACAACAGAAACAAAAATATTTTTAAAGATATTATTAAGATTCTCCAACCACACAAATAGATTTAATGATCTTGCTTAAAATTTTTAAAATAAAAAGGAGGTGTTCACATCGGGTTCACCAAATATGTAGAGGGGGAAAACCGCCCCACCACGTACAATTCCCAAAAAGGTTGGATCCGCTAGAGAGAGAGAGAAGCCTTATGGGGTGAACCATGGGGGCTATGTGGTTGTTCTCTACACTCGATGCTAGGGAGGAAGGGTTCACCAGGAATGGCTTTAAGGACTCGCTCCAAGTCCATAGGAATTTTAGGAATGTTTGATGTATTCGATTCAAGACAAACACCTAGATTTGGCCTTTCTAGATCTATGCTATAAAAGATAAAGGATAATGCAAAAATACAGAATGCAGGAATACAAGAGCTAACCCTAGAATGATTCTTTCTTTGAATGCTTTCTAACCTAGGGTTTTCAAAGTAACCTTTAAGCAAGGGCTCAAGAAGAGATGCACAAATAGAATTAACCCTAAGTGCACACTATATGTTGTTTTCTTTTCAATGCCTAGAATTAATTAAATATACTTAATAAAATCAGATCTAGGGTTTTATAACAGAAATAAAAGCACTCAAAAATCAGCCTAGAAGACTAATCAGAATACTTAGCTTATCCGATGTTTTATCTTTGTCTTTATCCCTTTGTCCAAAGCTATTGATAATACATGTTCCTGCAAGATAACTCAACAAACACTTGAAAATGGAATTAGCATTAGGGGGCCTACTTAGGCCATTATACAATAGTGCTTGGAGGTATAGAATTCAATCCCCCTAGGTCCTTTTAGCTGACATTTGATAATTAAAAGTAAAAATTGACCTTTGGAGGAAAACAAGCATTAATGCAATACAATAGAACAGAATGCAAAAATCATAGAACAAAATATGCCACTATGCTCTAGATGCAAATTAGAATGCAATGGAGAAAATAGGGACAATAGATTACCCCTAGTTTGGTCTCAGGAAAAATCATACCCCGTAATGGGTGACCATGATAACGCCAGGCGAAATCGTACCTCGTAGCAGATTGGGCATGATTTCACATAAACTATGCAAAAAATAAAGTATGAATGCAAAAGCTCGATTACGTCACTCAAAAAACCTAAATGTGCATGCAGAAGAGTGAATTCACCTAGTAGAGAGTGCAGAAGCAAAATAGAAGGGTTTTAGATCTCTCGGATGGTCAATCTCTCCTTAGGGCTCCAACAACAATCCACCAAGAGTGAAGAAGAACAATGCAACAGACAATCAAACTCCAAACTCCAAAGTTGCTTGCGAGAGAAGAAGAAGAAGGATGCAGACCAAACAAAAACACTTTGCAAGAAATCAAATGTGAGCAATAAAATCATTAAGTGCCGAATAAAATGAGTGCATGTTAAATTGTGTGTTATCATGTGTGAAAAGTGAATTCAAACCCTCCTTATATAGCGGATTTGAAGGTGAAAAGAGTGGGAAAACCAAGGAGGGCCGACGTAAAACATGCCAACCTAAAAAAATTAGGGTTTTAATGCATCAAACCCTAAAAAGGTGAAATCGTGCCCCATTTGGGCCGACCATGATATCGCAATGCGAAGTCGCGCCCCATCAAGGACCGGGCATGATTTCGCATAAAGAGGGAAAATAGGCAAAACAGAGGGGGGAAAGCCTTGTCCTTGCCCTAGGCAAGTCTAAGGGGTCCCCCTAGAGGGCTTAGGGAAGATTGCCCACTGAAGTGGGTCAATTTTCCATGTCTACATAGAAACTCAAATATGAAGCAATTAGATCATAATGTAGGAGAAGATGACATAGATCAAGTATTTTCTAGTCCCAAAAAAATCATAAAGAAATCCCCACCACCTCATCAGACAATAAAGGCTATCACAATCCATTCAAAGTAAATAGTTGAAGAATCTAAGAATGTATAACATGAAGAAGTGCAATGTAACAGTTCAAATATAAAATGAAATAAAGTTTCAAAGGAGGGTGCAATGTCAATTTTAAAAGTAGAGAAGGAAAAGGAGGTTAATTTTGATCGATGTAAATCATCTTCAATCTCCTCAAATAGTAGAAAAATATCTCATTACAATGAAAATTAAAGTATTCTAGAGATTACCCTTTGTACTTTAGGACTTTAGGGAATCATGATAAAGAAAGTAATATGGAAAATATCCATTATACTTTGTGGTTTTATGACAAAATGAGAAAGTACTATGGAAGTTACCCCTTGCACTTTAGGGTTTCCATGGCATCATAAAAAAGAAGGTATTTCCCAGGTTATGCCTTGTGCTTCAGGTTATCGAGGGTAATATAAATCTACAAATGATAAAATAAATTGTGAAAAATATGGAAAATAGAAGAGATTGATAATGATTAAAGCATTGATGAGAATGAAAAAAGGAGAGAAAGGCCCTAAAAGTAGAAATAAAAGAAAAGGGAAACTCAAAAGGGGCATTTATTTAAGAAACCAAATACAAATATTGACAAGAGTTAACAAGTAGGACTAAGACCACAAATAAGAATAAAACATGATGAACAAGATGGCATCTTGGAATATTTGGACATAAATGTAGCCCTAAAAAAGAGTAATCAAGGAGTTAAAATATTGGTATAGTCTAGAGTTTATTTTTATATACGAAATAAAAATAAGTAGAAATAAAAGTAAGGAAACATTTTTAAAAAATTAGAACATGAGATATTGTCTAGCGATTTCAGCTATGGGGTCCTAAGGAGGTATTGTAACAATATGGAAAAATCACAAATGGGATGGGCAATTGCTAGAAGAAAGATATAATTGTTAGATCTTAATATTTTAAATATAATTTATTATGGTAGTGAAGGGTATTTAAGAACATAGGATGCCTAATTAATCCATAACAAATCCTCAAACAAGCTTCAAACTATCTTGTCCTATATTACATGCATGTACCTTGTGAGGATTGGTTAGACCACTTGACTTCTCACATGGTGTATGATGTAATAGCTCCTAATGTACCTCCCCTTATTACATCATAGGCAAAATATCTATTTTACTTATGACCAATGATAATGTCTAGGGTGATGTTGGAATTTGAGAGATAAATGCACCCTTAATGTAGACATACTACTTAGATACTTAGGAGTGTCAGGTAATACCGATTATGCACTCCAAATATGTTTATTACAAAATACTTATTCAATGTTGTAGACTTGCATAAATTGTGTTTCTTTAATGTAAAGGATCTTCATTAAATATGTCAAGTCTTGATGAGATCAGATGTCCTTTTGTCACATAGGTTTATTTCCAAATCTTGTCTTGATTAATATCTTCTACTGAAGTAAGGTCAATTGTATCTCTTCTTTTCCATGGATTCGCTTATTTGATAAGTCTTTGTTTGTGATACCTAGATATTCAGTATGATATATTACCATGTAACATGTATCAATCATTGAATTGACTAGTTTCCAATACTTTTTATGTGTTGTCATATATTTTATTCAAAATAGTTTCCACTCCAAAGTTTGATTGTCTCTTAATGAAATGAGATCAATCATATTTTGCTTCTTCTTGTAATTTTTTATCTATAGAAGATGTTGTTTGTGGTATGTAATGTATTCATGCTTTCTTTGGTATGATATTAATGGTTGAATCTTCAATGCTTGTTGCATTGATTCCTCATTCTCTTCACTATCCTCAAAAACTTCTATTGACGGTGATGAATCACATTATGAATGTACAAATTCACTCTTAGGATCTTGGTTCTTGATGTTATTCATTGCATTATACCAATAATAGTTTGGATGATTTGAATTCATCCAAGTTTCTTAACTTGTAGTATTTTTGGATTCATACCAAACATTGTTGTATTGTCTTATCTCTGCTTGTGCGACAAACATGTGTTCTTATTCTTCTTGAGCTTCTTTAACTTGATGTTCTTTGGCTACATTGTTTTGATACACTTTTCTCCAATTTTAATTTTTTCTTTGATGATGACCTATTTTTTTTATGGTTTATCTCTCGTAAAGGTGATCCATTTTTTAATGAAATGTGTCAACAATACTTCATGATGTATCCAATTCTTCCACAATGTTCACACATATTTTGTGTTTGGAAAGTAATTCTCTGAGAATCATTTCTCTAATTATGATATCTTTGAAAATTATTTCTTTTTTGGAAGCATTATGGAGGTCTCATACCTCTTACAAATGGTCGATTCACTCTTTGATTTGTAACTAGTAACTATTCTTCTTCCATTGCATGTGAGGCCTCTACTTTCTAAAGTAGGTTCACCAACTTCTCAAAGCTTGGTGTTTGCTCATTAATATTTAGTTTAGTCACAAAGACATTATACGTGGATGGGAGTGATCTCAAAATAATAAGAACTAGCATTTCATCAGATACTTGAGTTCATAGTGCTTGCAATGATGCTCGCAATTTGACTACTCTTCTCATGAATGATTCTAGTTGTTCTTCACTCTTCATCTTTAGACAATGGAGTTGGATTTAGAGGAGTAGAATATGATTTTGGTTCTTGGCTTCAAATATTATCTTCAACTTCTCCATGTGTATTTGGTTGCGGTCGTATCTCTAATGTATGCTTGGATCTCATTTTCTACTTTGAACATGATGACTAGCCTTATTTTTTTTTTTGCCTTGTCAAACTTTATTTGTTCTTCTCCGTTTGTAGTAGGATGGGAAGTGATTCCATCTACAACTTGTCATACTTCCTCAAACTCAAGTTGTGTCATGATTTTAGTCTTCTAGGTAGCATAATTATTTTTCCTCGATAATTGAAAATATGGTAACAAGAACTTTGGTGCTCTACTAGCCATTGTAATCTTTCATAAAATTTAAATATTCTTCTCTTATTAAATCCACCTCAAAAAGCTCTTTTCTATGAGTATATATGCCTATACTCAGATTGTAATTGATGCTTCAAAAATGCGAGAAAGAAATGTCTTGTTGTGCAAAAAATAAAGGTGAAGGGAATACTTCTTCCTCTATAGAATATTCCTTTCTTTAAAATATAATATCTATTTTTCCTCTTTGACCTACAAATATATATAATAAGAAAAAATAATGTATTTATCCCAATGAATTTCCCATTCATCAATATGAGATTTTAATTTTTTGCCTTTGAAAGAAGTTCAAAGTTGCCATTTTATTTTCTTTTCTTCACATGATCTCCTTTGTCCATATTTTCCACTTAGTTTCTAGTGTTGTTGTTGTGCTTCAAATTTATTCTTCTAGTTTGAACCTTGTTCTAATCTGGGCATCAAAACATTAATATTTTTGCTAATTGTTGATGCCAAAACATTAATTTTTTGTTGATTGGTGATGCCTCTAGTAATTACAATTTAGGGTATGCTTTCAAGCTACATTTGTATTCTTTCCTTCTATTTAGAGCATTTTTATCTTTTAAACATGTTCCTTATCATGCGGGTGTTCATATTTCTTGCAGCAAATGCTTTCTTTGAGTGGGTGCCTTGTAGGACTTGTTTATGTTCTTCCTTTTCAACTGATGTTAATATGTTTTTCTTTCTTTCGAGTATCTCTTATCTTGCCATCTTTCTTATTTTTGTTCTCGAGCATCTCGAAGTGCTAAAGAACTCCCTCTTCTTCTCGCTCTTAGATGTATTATAGTTACATGCATTCTTATTTCATGGAATCCCTACGAATGACCATTGTAAACTCTAGTTCCATAATTTTTTGACTTGCTTTTTTTCCAAAAGTAACTTTGCCTCCTACAGTTCACAAGGTTTTATCCCTTGGTCATTTCACCAAGTTAATTGAGTTTTTTTTTTTTTTTTAGATTTTTCTTGCCATGAGATGAGTGCTTGCTAGCTGCGAGTATTTTGTGTTCTTAATCATAAGCCTCTTGCCTTTTGTTTGTGCTATTAATTTCAATGAACATTCTAATTGGAACATTTACTTCAAAATGAATTGCTTCTCTTCTTTGTTCAAAAATATTGATGCACGTTTGAAGAATTATTTATTAAGAGCTTTTCCTAATGTTTTTGATATGTAATTTAAGAAACTTAAGCTTCTTTATCTACCTTAATACGTTATTCTTGGAACATTTAAAATGCTACAAATAGCTTCAATAATTTTATGAGTCTTCTATATTTCAAATTTCCTTCAATCTTAGTTTTAATGCCTTTCAAAATGGCTTCAATGGGCTATTTTTGTAAGCCTTTTTAATTTTCTTCAAACTTCTTCAGTGTCTTTCAAATGGCATAATAGGCTAGATTTTTAGCCTTCTATATTTTAAATCTTCTTCAATCTTCTTTTGAATGACTTTCAAATGTATACAATATAAATTTTCAAAAAATGAGCTTTTAAGGCTTTCTTTTCTTATAATATTTAAAGGAGCTTGAAAACAACTTTATTTTCTTGCTTGCTAAGCTTGGCCTAGTTGTTTCAGGCTTTATGACCTTTGTTCTTAAATAGATATTGAAACCCTTTTGATTATTTGGAGGTTTTTTACCTATTGCTAGGGATTTTCACCCTAAAATTTCTTGAATGTGTCATGGAATTTTCCTTCACAATCACAATCTTGTACAAGGTAATTTTACCCTTGAAAATTTCTTATCGTATCTTGATTTTTTTCTCAAATATAGTGCACCTTAGCTTTCTCTATGTTGAAGCTAGAGGTGGAGTAGAAGGAGAATTCGTTCTTCCTTCTACCTTTTTTGATACCACAAATTAGATTTTTTTTGCTAGAAAAAGGGGTTGTACTCAGGTCCCCCGTCCCTGATAAATTACAACTCTCTCCCTTAGAGCTTAAGAGTTTACAAAAAAATTCAATTCTCATCTCAATTGAGTTGCTATAGCAAAATTTTAGGGTAAAGCACGGGTTTTGAAAAGGTCTTTATCCCCTTTGTATCAAGGTTTGAACTTGGATCTCCTGGATGAAAACCCAAAGACATACCACTATGGCATCCTTCATGAAACACCGCATGTTAGATCTTAATGCTTTGAATATATTGTATTATGGTAGTGAAAGGTATTTAAGTACATAGGATGTCTAATTTAGGCATAAAAAACCCTCAAACAAACTTCAAACTATCTTGTCCTATATTACATGCATGTACCTTGTGAAGGATGGTTATACCACTTGATTTCTCACATGGTCTATAATGTAATAATTCCTAACAATTGGGTTGTTGGTTTTTTTAAAAGGAAAGAGAATGATATGAAAATTAGAGTCATAAGTGTATATGCTCTAAATACATCTGCTCCTCTAGGTAAATGTTAGACATACCTTATTTTATTCATACCAAATTCAATGATGAATTATTATCTTTGGATTATTGGAAGGGGTTTTTTTTATTGGTGGAAAAAAAAGGGTTTTTAAAGGGACCCTGAACCTTTTACAAAGTGATTACCAAGCGAAAAAGGAAGAATCCCAACAAGGTTCTCCAAAGGAACTAAACCAGAAAGAGAAACAAATAAATAGAAACATCCCTAACCAACCGAGGGGAGAAGAAACTAAGACAAACTAAACCAAAGCAAAAACCAAAGAAAAAGGGGAGGAAACTTGAAGACCACCTCCGCTACTCAATCCTTTCCTTCTCACTATCGCTCTCAGGGGTGGTCTTAAAAGTCTTGGAAGATTCACCCTGTCTAGCGTTTACAGGTTTGGAGACATAAAGCACATGCTGAAGGATCAAATTAGTTTTGTAGTGAGAAAAATAAGCATTCTCAATAATTTCAGTCAGAATGACTGAAGAGTCACATTTGGCTTTAGATAGGAGCTCAACATTAGTCAAGTATTCTCTCTCTGTATCTTCAGTCTTGGTAGGTTGTTCCTCGAGAAACCCCTAGTCACTGTCTTGGATTTTAGTCAGAAGCACATGTTGAAGGATCAATTAGTTTTACAGTGAGCAGAATAAGCATTCTCAATAATTTTAGTCAAAATGATTGAAGGATCATGTTTGGCTTTAGACAGGAGCTCCACATTAGTCAAGGATTCTCCCTTTGTGTCTTCAATCTTGGTAGGTTGCTCCTCGAGAAAATCTTGGTCATTGTCTTGTGTTGAAGGGGCTTCAACACAATTCCATCCGCTTCATAAAAGGGAGATGGTACTTGTGGATGGTCTAGATCAATAGAGAATTTTATCTCCTTTGTCCCTTTAAATGGACTTTGATATGTTGTTCCTTCAATATTTCAATATACTTGGGACAATAAACATATTCAACAAACTCATATGGCAAAAGATTGGATAGATTTATGATATCCAATAGTTGAAAACAAAGGAAGTATACAAACTCTTCAAACATTTTGTGATGAGCAAGATTAGATGATAAACCAATTTTTTTGAGATGTAACCTACTTAATAATGATCACCCAAATCTATTTCATTTTTAGTCTAGGTGGCTTCAAGACCCTCAATTCTTCCATGAATATGTTACGATGTGATGAAGCAAAGTTTGAAGTACCATTGTCATAACACACCTTGGCCAAACTTTTTAATAAGATGGACTTTATATTGATAGATGATGATTAATACTTAGTTTTGAATGCATTTAGTTAATTATATGCAATTGCGTTATGACGTAAGGATATGGTACTACTGATATGGTTTGTGTTTGTAGGACCAAGTGTCCTCATGGGTGGGTGAGGAAGTCGACCACCAAGAACGATATTGAAAGGAAAAGGATGCAACAAACGGCTCCAGGGTAAGATGTACCCAAGGTAACAAGTGGTTACCGCATGTAGCTTGCATTCATGCATACATATTATTGTACTTGTAGGTATTCATCATCACCTGAAAAAATCATCCACTATAAAAGTTGATAACCTTGATGTTATTGTAAAGAGTCCTTTGTGCACTGGATAGGAAAAGTAAGGAATGATGGTGTCTCACTCCAACTTGCTTTGGTTTTGTATGTTTACCTTCCTTGCACTTGCATTTGTTTGCTAAATGCCATGGATGAAAACAAATTGATTTCATGATTTCTAATGTTATTTTTTTTAAGAAAAACTTATTAATGAAATTGTTATCTAACATTAGAATGTTGATAATATATTAATAAGATAAACTTATTAATATTCATTAATATTCATTAATATTTATATATAAGATTATAGTTGTTAAGGTTATATTACATATATTAATTAGGCAGGCTTATAAATAAATAAAAGTATATTTTATATAATTTAGAGAAATTGAAATCATTAAAAGAAAAGGAAAACAATAGCAACTACGAAAAAAGTCTTTGCATTTAAGGATTAATTATTTTCGGTTGGTTGAAAAGTCCGTATCTTCTTGGACCATAAAGAAAATTTTATTTAGAAAATGAAAGAAAAAATAAAGAACAAAAGACTAAAGACTTCGTTGAGGCATAGCAAGAGGGTTTGCACTAGCAAAATTTTACGTTCACTTTCTTTAGTCAGATAACTTCAATAGCAAAGGTAATTTGTATTATTGCCTTTCTATATTAAGTGTTGGTATTGGAATTGTGATATCATGGTGGACATGTTTTGAGCTCATGTTGTGTTGTCTTAGAACTTAAATATACCTGTAAAAATGAAAACAAAAATCCTCTTTTATTATTGCACACATTAAATTGAATTTTCTTTTTCTCAAGGTTGGCTTAAAACAAGTTGTATCTTTTTATTTCGCTAGAGGCGTCGCTAAAGAGCACCTGAAATCTTCTGTGCCCTGGGTGATCGTTGAGTCGCGTGATCGCGGTCTAGCCATAGGAAGCACGGCGCTTCTATATAATACCTCCTTAAGGTTTTGCTTTGATTCATTAAACTTTGCGTATGATTGTTTTAATAAAAATTTAAAATATGTATTGAGCAGGCGTTTCAATCCCTAATATCGCGTGAGGCCATGCAGGCACGTGGATCGTGCACCGAAAAGGCCAAGGGGGAACCCATATGGTTTTTATTTATGGGGCACTTGTTTTTTTTTGGGGGGAAGGTGCTTGCCTTTCATGCTTTACGTAAGGGCTGAAGAATACCTTCAATTAAAAGGAATGCTTTTAAATTGTTTAAACCTTAGCCTTTAGGTTATGTAATAATGGCCCAAATACTAACCCAGGTCACATTACCAATAAGTAATGCAAGTAGCATCATATCATGCGAATATATGACCTCATATTATTGTTTAATAGGCCAATGCGATGTTGATCACATGCACAAGTCAATTCCAATGTATTTTGTCTTATATGGGAGTTGTCGAGTTCCAAGGCGCATGTTTTGATTTGTGGTTTGAATAGCATGCTTTAAAACATTTGATTTGGGGTTTTAAATAACTTAATGGTTGTATGGTTTGATTTAAACCAATATTAAGGTTTTGGTGTAGAAGGTGAGGACCCCTTATGATCTTTGTTGAATTTAATAATCCTTACAAGGCTATTATGAGATTGAGAGAAAAAATAATATGTGAATCAAGTATTAAACAATTATAAAAGAGAAAATTATTTTTATTTAATTGGGTTTTGTTTTTTATTAAATAAAAGGGTCTTTGATTCTTTAAAGGATGTTTTTTCTTAAGAAAAATATTATTGTTGGAAATTGAATGATTGTATAAAAGGGGTAGAATGGTTTATTTAAATCTGTTCTTTTATTAATTTTTTATTAATGGTATTTGAATGGATTAGGGGTATGCTTAGCTTTAGGATTAAAAAAAATAATGTTATGTTTTTTTTAATGCAGGAAATAAGTCTTTTCGTATCACAGAAATTATGATTTGATGTTTGGACGTGGAGTTCTATGGATATAATGGAACTTATGGGGGTTTCATTAATATGCAAATAGAAAAAAAAAATACTTATGGGGGTATTTTGTGTATACTAAATGAAATGTGTATGTTTGAGGAAAATCTTATGGAGGTTTTTCCTCCTTGCTTTCAAAGGAATAAAAGATGTGATCATGTAAACATTGTTTATAGATGCATTGAAATAAATATGCATATAGATTTGCATTTTCATTATGAAGGAGTTGTCATGATCCCTTACCCACTCATTCCTTGGAGAAGATCAAGGAGAGCGCGATCATGGAAAGTTTCACTATGGTTTTTGAGAAAGCCTTTTTATTTATGTACCTTGTAATGAATAGAACTTGTTGACAAAGAATTTAATAAGTAGTTGTATATGCTATTTGAGAAGGAAGTTTTGTAGAAAGATTGAGATGTATTCAATTATGAATTAAGAACCTATTTCCTTCTTATGAATAGATGAATTCTAAGGATTAATGAAAAGGGAAACTGAAAATAGTGCTTAATGTTTTAGCATTAGAATGCTTCTTTCATTATGGTATATATGTTTAAAGCTTTTGTACATCTCTTAAGTAAGTAGATGTTATACTTTACTTCATGCATATAAATGGATAGAACGATAAATGTGATAGTGAGAGAAGAAAGAGAGAAAAAATAATGTTCGATTTCATGTCTTTTTAGGCTTAGGTTTTGTATCTTTTGGGAATCACGTTAGTTAACCAAACCTAGAAAAACCTAAAGGATGGATCTAGACCTGAGGTTGTTGTGATGTAGCAACGCCTAAGGGTTTTGTAGTGAGCACTTTGATAATGGACTTTCAAAGTGGACCCAAAGGTGGGGAGTCTTTGAGAAAGATTCAGGTGGTGTAGCTTGAATCCTCTTTTCCAACCGTGGAGGTTTAGATCCCATTAGTAAATTAGATTTGGTGATGGAACCTCAAATGACTGTTGGGTGTCCATGTGAGGGATGTCACGTAGAGTGATAGTCACCCCAATTAAACCATCGTGAAGATGGGTTGATTGAGCACCATAGTTTATCCATGGTGTAATGTATAAACTAAGAGGTCTTACGTCTAAGTTCTAGATTAGGACTTACACTAGTAAAAGAATTGGTGTCCGTTTTCCTCAAAGGACTAAGAGAGGGTTAATCCCTATGTAGTGGCATAAAGGACACCTTCACATTTGCGAAGGGTGTTAGAAAATGTGGGGACTATGTGAAGGCATCCTTTATGCCACGGAGGTGTACAAGGTTAACCTTAGTGATTTACAGGAGAGTGATCATTCATGTCCACTCAAGGGATGTCTACAACATCTTGAACTCGAAATGTGGTGAAGCCTTTGTGATTGCAATCCTATTTGGTACATCTTTTGTGAACCTTAACTATTTAAAAAATATATATCTCTCCTGGGTTTGTTAGATTTGGGTTGTTACAACCATGCATGTACAAGTTTACTCAAAAAATAAAATTTCTAAAGGGGTAAATGAAGATATGGAATATCTAATCCTATAATAATATATTTAAAAGGAGAGACCTAAATCTAAGATCAATTATTTACAAAGGTATTGGAAATTAATGGAATGAACAATGATGCATATGTTAAGTAAATTAATTATTTTCAGTTATCACAATGCACTACAAAAGCAAGAGTCATATTGGGTCAAAAAATCTAAGGAGTGATGGCTTAAGAAAAATTGTAGAAATGTCAATTTTGTCACGCTAGTACCATTATATTTGTCCTTTCACTAGTTAAAAAAATATTACAAATCCAAATGAAAAAAAAAAATGAAGAGATCAAGAAGGAAGTAATCAATTATTTTTAAACATACCTATTAGAAGTTGAAAGATAACAAGAACCAAAATGAGCTTTTGCAAAATATTTCATCAATCATCACACAAAGATGGAATGAAAGCTTGATGAGAAAGATTTCAAATGAGCTATAGAATACAATTTTCTCTTTCTACATAGACAAGGCCCTTGGTCTCAATGGATTTCCTATAACGTTCTTTTAAAAAAATAGAATATGTTGAAGAATGAGATGTTGGCTTCGATTGAAGAGGCCACGGCAAAGAAGGCTATAATAAATGAAATCAATGCCAACTTTATTGCATTGGTTCAAAAGAAAGGTAAGACAACATACTTTGATAATTTTCATTCATAAGCCTTTGTAATTTGACTTGTAAGACAATTTCAAATTCCATGGCAAACAAATTGAAAAACGTTCTAGATTATTTTTTGTAATTGGTTATATGGGATTGAAATGGGCCCACCCATATTACATCATGACCACATAGTGGTATTACAACTTTACAATTATGTGTGTATCTCTTCGCAAGTTTCAAAGTTGGGTCTACTCCATGAAAGTTTAGAAATTTAATTGATTGAGTTCATGTCATTTGATCACATTCTAGATTATGTTATCTTAGAGGAATAAAATGGTTTTCTTTATGGCATCCAAATCCTTGATGACATAATCATTTCACAAGAGGTTGTGTATTCTCTTCAACCCACAAAAACACCAACTTCTTTATAGCATCCAAATCCCTGATGACATAATCATTTCACAAGAGGTCATGTATTCTCTTCAACCCACAAAAACACCATGTATGCTTGTAAAATTGGATTAAAAAAAACATATGATAGGATTTACTAGAGTTTCCTATATGATATTTAAAAAGAAATGGTTTTCATCAAGCTTGGAGTGAAGGGATTAGATGTTGTTACAATACTCCAAAATATTTTGTTTTGATTAATGGGTCCCTTATTAGATACTTTGAATCATCTTATGGTCTCTACCAAGATGATATGTTATCTCCTTATTTATTCATTATTCTTATCAAGGCTATGGGAAGAGCTTTCTTAAAGCCCAAATCAAATGTGTTCAAGTAGTTATAAATGGCCCCTTTGAATCTTATCTTCAATTTGTTGATAACGTTTTTCTTTTAGCCCATCCTTCAGTTAGCATCAATACTATCATACAATGAGAAGACTTCTGGGCAGTTGATTACTACAAAAAAAATCCAACTTTTTTTATCAACATTGTCCTTGATTTATGATGCATTATTCCAAAGATTTTAGGGTTTAAAGTTGGAAAATTACTCCTAACATGTCTAGGTATTCCATTGTCTAATAAGAGAAAGCAAAAGGATATTTGGGACCCAATGTTGGATAGAATGACATCCTATTTGGATTCCAAAGCTTTTAGTGTTTAAAGTTGGAAAATTACTACCAACATGTCGGTATTCCATTGTCAATAAGAGAAAGCAAAAGGATATTTGGGACCCAATGTTGGATAGAATGACATCTTATTTGGTTGATTGGAAACGTAAGTTTCTAACAACAATTGGAAACTTCAACTTATAAAGGCTACATTACAATCACTTTCAAGGTTACTAGCAAACATAGCATTTGAATCTAACAAAATTCACAAAGATTTTCTTTCGCAAGAATGTGAGGAGAAATTCAGGTTTGCCCTTTGCAAATAGGATAAGGTTTGCATAAGAAAGAATATTGGAAAAGCAAGCTTACAAAATATCAATTTTTTTAAGAAAGAATATTGGAGAAGCAAGTTACAAAATTGAAATGTTTTTAGTTTATCTTTAAGGACAAAACTTAAATGGAGATTATCTACAGATTAAGAAAAGAGTTGGGCTAAACAATTATTTCAAAAATATACATTCTATGGATGCAATAAAATTGTTCAAGAAGTGAACCTTGCCAAAGGGATGGACAACATGGAACTTCATAGCAAGAGAATTTTCAATTAATCAAAAAACATATTAGATGGTCCATCAATGAGGGGAATTCTATAAAAAAATTGTTTGATGTGTGGTTGAAGCCTTCTCTTTTATTTTTCAAAAATGGCAATAATTGGCTCAACTTTCTTTGGCTTGAAGAGGTTTAAAAACAAAAAGTATATTGATGTGAGTAGCAATTCAAGATCTTGGATTTCTATTAGCAATTTGGTTGAGAGAGGACCTCAAACAAGTAGTAGATGAACTTGAAAAGATGCTTCAAAATTTCTCTTTGCCCTTTCTTTCATGAAAGGATGAGCTAGTTTAGAATCTATCAAAAGATGGTGGATAGTCTATCAAGATGCAGTATAAGGATTTAGAATAATCAAAATTTTCTACTTCCAAGCATTTATTTTGGAAGAGTGGTTTGTCACTTGCGGCACTCTCTAAGGCATCAACATTCCTTTCGTTTATAGTCGAAAACAAAATTCTAATATAGCACTATTTGTAAAAAAGATGATAACATGGACCTTTTAAGTGTGTATTATATAAGAAGGATCTAGAAACTTCAAATCATTTGCTTGCTTCCACCATTTGGGAAGACTAAAAAAAAAAACATGAGAAAATGTTGGGTTTCTCCATTGACATTAGAAGAGTTGATGAAATTTTGGACAAATAGTTTCAAAGTAGTAAAACCATTTGCTTCCACCATTTTAGAAGACTTTAAAAACGTGAGAATATGTTGGGTTGCTTCATTGACAATAGAAGAGTTGATGAAATGTTGGACTAATAGTTTCAAAGCCAATCTAAAAAGCATTTTGTGGGGGATTGGTCATGCCATTGTTTGTTGGAATTTATGACTTGAAAGAAATAATAGAATTTTTTAAAAATAATCTTAAAATCACACCCAAGTCTGGATTCGTATCAGTGCCTCTCTTCTAGAATGTTTATAGGCATGGTGCTCATCATGAGAAGTATCAATTGTGGAAAAATTGATTGAGGCGGTATGTTTATAGACATTGTTTCTTCAAATATTTTTACTTTGCTTGCACATTCTATAGAACAATCAACTAAAACTTTTCAAAAATCAATGAAGACACTAGTTTGGTTAGTTGTTTAGTTTGCTCCATAAACTTACAGCGGGTATGAGAGAACTCAAGTTGGGAAAGTTTGCTACACCATGGCAATATCATATGAAAATTGACACAGCAAAGAATTGAAATGGTGCATAAATTATAGAATTTGATAAATTCTCCACTAAAGCTAGTTTCATTAGTATGTTCCCACGTTCTTATCAGATTAAAATAGAACAACAAAAATGTAAAAGATAAAAAAGGTACATGGTGGAACATGACAAAACCATATAGTTAGTAGCTAATAGTAGTAAAGACCTAGCAAAAGGTTCCATTATGGTGATGCTGCCTCAAGGTGCACGTAAGAAGATTATAAATGTTCTTCATGTAACACACATATCCAAACCACAACATTCGAGGTGCAAATTATTGTTGCAGGTTTACAAGTTATGTTCATAGTTAAGGATGCATATATAAGTATATAGAAATACAAGGCCATGATAAGGTAATCCATATACGTTGCAGTCTTTAGCGCTGGCTTGATAGAAAACTGTAATCGAAACAGACAAACAAATTAAAGTTTGTATGGCATAGAAGACAAGATCACAGTAATGAGTTATGAACTTCGTCAAGCATGCATCAAGGGAAAGCAGAATTGAGAATGTTCTACAGAAAGTGGAGCAACTAAGGATTGAGGAGTTCTTGACCTAGCACATAAAATCAATTAGTGTCCCCTGTAAGCTGTATAACATCGTGCTGCGAGGCAATTTATTGCTGTCACTAGTGATGTTTCTAGAAAATTAGTTGTTGACTTTTTTAATAAGAAATCAGATGCTTTGGATGCTTTTGAACTTTTCTAGCTTCAGCAAAACTACCAGCTATTAAGGTCTCTATAAGAAGTGTGATCTCATAATAGGGGTGTGTATTTGGCATGTAAATTTACTTGCATTTCAGAGGAAGTGGGTATTAAAGATGACTTTGTATACCTTAGTTACCTCAACAAGATGAGATGGCAGAACAATAAATGTAGGAAACTGCTAGAATATTCTCAAAGTATGTTGCTTTTGGAAAAATGTCAAAAAGTGTGTTTCAGAAGAGGGATTGGCAACAAAAACTTATGTCTTGCATAGAGTTTCCACTCAAGCAGTAAAGAGCAAGACAATGAAAGAAATTTGAACAGGTAAAACACAAAACTTTCCTTCTTTCAGCAGATCACCAGCTAGAAAGGTCTCTACAAAAAGTGTGATGTCATAATAAAGGTGAGTTTCCAGTCAACCACAACTTTTCCTCATCTTAGGAAAATACCAGCTAGGACATTCTCTATAAGAAGGATGATGTAGAACAAAGATGAGTGCTTATCATCTAAATTTACTCAAACTCCTAATGACAGGGAAATTAAAAAACAAATTTGTAGACATTAGTCACCTCAGCAAAATGAGGTGGCAGAACAAAAAAGGTAGAAAACTGCTACAACAGACTCAAAGTGTGTTGGCTTCCAACAAGACGTCAATGTATTTTGGGGGAGAAGAACTGGCACTTAAAGCTTCTGTGTTGCATGGAGTTTTCACTCCAGCAGCAATGGATAAGACACTGAAAGAAATCTGAACAGGTAAAAAGCTAATTGTTGCACATATTAGGGTGACAATCTATATCCAAGTCCCATCTAAGTAAAGAGGAAAGAGAGTTGCTAAAACTGTTAAATTTATTTTCATTGACTATTTTCATGACAAGAAATGATATATGCTTGATACAGATACTAAGTATATATTAGCAGAGACAATATCTTCAATGAACAGCAGTAAATGATATCTTAAAGAGTAAGGAGACAATGTTGTATGACGACAAAGAACCAGCAGTAATGTGCAGGAATATAGATGGAGTTGCATAAGCCTGAAGAGCCACAAACAGACATGAAGGCTTATCAAGAGTCCAGTAAAGAGGCAGAAAGTGTCCTGCCACTGCTAACAGAATCTAGTCAAGAAGTGCCAGAATGTCTTCTTCAATCAAGAGAGAGAAGGAAATTCACTTGGAAGATGAGTCTGGCAATATAGGTCTTACAAGAAATAATTCCATTTGAAAATAAAAAATCAACTTTTTTTTGGTTAAGGATGCTAGTTGAATCACAGATCCTTAAAGAAGCATTTATGTCCTGCTGATTCAGAAGAGAATATGACTGTCATGAAGAATAATGTATGGGAATTAACTTCATTTCCACCTGACGGTAATATTGTCAAGTGCAAGTAATTATTCAAAGCTGATATTGAAGGCAGATGGTTCAATCAATAGGTTAAAAACACAATTAGTTCCTAAAAGTTGTTGGAGTAGACTTCTATGGTACATTCTCACCAGTGGATAATCATCATACAGACACTTCTGTCAGATGCTGAAATTTGAGACATAGAAACCTGGCAGATGGTTGTCAAAAACAACTTTTCAGAATTGGAATATTAAAAAGAAAATGATTTATATGGGCCAACCAAAAGGCTATGTCCTAGATGATAAGGAGAAGATGGCTTGCAGACTCGAAAGGCCATTGTATGTACTAAAGGAACACCCCCACATGCATGGTGACAAAGGACTCATGCATTTCTACTGAAGATTGAATCACAAAAAACAGCAGACTGTAATGTGTCAGTTTTAGAAGGTATATCTAACCATTATAGCACTTTATACTGTCGAAACAACATTGGTAAGTAATGATAAAGCAAAGTTGAAATGGAACCATGTCTTAAAAAAATTTAAATGATCGATTTTGCATGCATTGTTGTTTTTTGTATTCAGATAATCAAAGATAGGAAACGGTTCTTTCACTTAGTCAGAAAAAGCATTGTGTTAAATGAGCTTGATATGGAGCCACAGACAGGTCCTACTCACAAAAAACTCCCATGGAAATAAATATAAAACTCTTAAAAGATACATGCCTACAAATGGATGAAGAGGGGCAAAGATGACAAGAAAAGTTGCAAACCATATCAGAATGTGGTAGGAAGTCCAATTCATTTGATGATATTTGATAGAACTATGGCATATGCAGTGTGCAAAGTAAGTAAAAGGTGAAACCATGATCACAACCTTGGCAGGCAGTCAAATAAATTCTGCAATATAAGGGGAAATACGAAAAACAGATTATGGGCTGAATTTTAGTAGGAATATAAATGCAGAAACCTGTACAAGTCGCATTGGCTTGGTCAAAGAGTCAAAAACCAAAAGGGCACACGACTGAACTTACATATATATATATATGAAAAATTTCCCCTGTTATAACATGAGGATCTCATATTCCCAAGAGGCATGGTGGCTTGGCTGTGAACTAAAACATCAACTTTACCTGCAGACTGGGTAGGTAATATTGACCAGAGAAAGTCCACGTAGGATATTGTTTCTTTCTTGACAATGAAGCAGTAGAAGACAGTCACTGGTGGAAGTGTCCAACATACAAACTGAATATATATCAGCTCCACCAGTACCAAAGGAGTTTTGATATTGGTTAGAAGTGTTGCTAGTAGATATTGCTCAAGGACGAAACGATTCAATAGCTTCAAATATTCATCGTAAAAGTTGCATAGCATTCATAAAAATCTTAAGTAAAAAGCAGAGAACATAATTCTAGTTGCAGATACAGACTAAGTGGAACCGTTAGGCAGATAGCTTACATCTATCCAGACATTCATGGAAAAGTTCAGGTGTAGCGCAACCATGGTGACAATTAAAACAATAAATTATTTTATAATTACTCACACTATACAAACATATAAAGCAAGATTAGGAAATAAAGAAAGTACTCCTCTGCTAGTTATCTTCTATCAAACTATTCCTGAATCATTGCACAATCTGACTTAGCGAATTCTCCAATGAATAGTTGTCTAGTTTGCTGTTATATATTGCAGGATCCAACAACTTGAGTGAGCTTAATGGTTAAGACTTTGGAACTTCACATAGGAGGTCCAAGGTTTGGATCCGTAAGAGGGTAGAGTTGCATGCCATGCTTCCGTAACTAGACTGTAGGTGGATAAACACATTGTCCATAAAACCTATGGCCTCATGGAAGTTATAAACTATTTTACTTTACTTTATTATTAAGCAAGCCACATAGCACTTCCACCAACAGCTTAGCAGATTTGGTGTCAACTGCTTATCCTTTTATTCATATTCTAGCAACTGTATAGCACGTGTTTCACTTCCTATGCAAAACAGGTAGAGAACTGATTGTCTGAAGAAACACCTTGGCTTAGTGATGGCCAAAGTTCTACTTCCAATCTCTCTGTTTCTCCTTCCTCTTTCATATCCTCCCTTTTAATAGCCTAACCTTGCTCATCTAACATTTTTGTACATCTAAACTAGCTGTTGCTGGTGAAATGTCATGGATTTCATATAGTGAAAAATTATTTGGTAAATTAAGCCACATTGCAATCCAATCCTTGAAATTTTAAAAGCTTTGACTATACCTTTAATCCTTTATGTGATGATGTTCCCATACAAGCTGTTTATTTCCAGTGGCATATTCCTATGTTGGAATTTCTGTTCCACTTTAATACCTCTTCTTCTTCTCTTGTGTGCAACTTCAAGGTACAGTTACACTATAGTGGGTTTTCACTAACTTAAGACTGAAGGTAACATCCTTTTCTAGGGATAAAAATTAAAAATTTCATGCTTCAATTATTAAGGCTTCGATGAGCTCTGCTAGGGTTTTGAGGATGGGAATGCTAGGGTTTTGAGTATCAATATGGTCCCCAACCCTGGCGGACCAATGCACAACATTGGCGCCGTAGAAGGGAATGCATGCGATAATGGCTCCTCTCAACCGACTGTGCAAGTTTGTGCTGAGAATGGTCCACAAGGTAACCCTTGTTCTCCTGATGTAATTCTTCCATTGCCTAAATTTGATTCTGCATGTCATTGTTTAGAATCATTCACCCTTGTTGGGTATTTCGTTGGATGCATCCCTAATGAGTCTTCCCTTAGGGCCTAGGTTAACACAGCTTGGACTCCTCATGGAGTCCAGCTAATGATGGTTCAAAACCTTACAAAGGGCTTTTTTTTGTTTCGCTTTGCGGAAACATCCCACGCTAAGGCAATTTACGAGCATGGCCCTTGGTACATGAGAAACTCTCTGCTTGTTTTTTCTCCTTGGACCCGTGACTTTTTTGTTTTTGAGGAAAGATCTACCAAAGTCCCTATGTGGGTGGAATTCTCAGGACTCCCTCTACCTCTGTGGCCCTTTCTCAGTCGCATAGCAACCCCTCTAGGGCGTGTCATTTTGGTGGAGGCGGACAAATTTTTCCATGCACGCCCTCAAAAACGTGTTTGCGTCGAGATTGATATTTCTCGAGATCTCAAGGAGACTATTGACATACAAGTTGGTGACACTGTGCTATCCCAATGGGTCCTCTACATTAATTTGCCCAACACATGTTTTCGGTGCCAGTCCTCAGCACACAAGATCAGAGATTGTCCCTTGATGCCGCATAACAGGGACAAGCAGAGCCCCACCACACCGAGTGCACCCACTCCTCAACCTCAGGAGGATGGTTGGACAACGGTGAGACAGTGTAAAAATGCACGTTTGGCTGCTTCTAAAGGTACACAGTCCAAGTCGACACATGTCTCAAAGCCGGTAGAAAAAGGGTATGAAAAGGAAAAAGTTGGTCCCCCAGCTGAAACTGCCAACAATGAGGCTCCTCAGTCTCAACAAATTCATACCCCAAGGGCTGCAATAGTGGTTGCTTCACAGTCTGCAATATGACCAATGTTTAGTTGGGCAGTTATGTTCCTGATTCATCCAATAGCTATAGTGTGTTGGAGTATCTTAGCGGCAGTGAGGATATGCCGTTGGATTGGCGGTTCCTACGGAGGAAGCAAAATCCAACGATCCCTCCCTTTTTTTGCGGTTTCGGCATTCTCGTATTGGGAAAAGAAGATGGAGACAGTCTACCCGAAAAAAGGTTTCACCCATCGGACCCAACAGGTCCAACACCTTTGAGGCGTTGGCTTTGAACAAACACAGGATGACGGAGCAATAAGTCTACTTGGTGCCTAGAGTTACAATTTTACAGTTTAGGGTTTTTTTACTCTAGTTTATTTTTCTATGCTTAGTTATGTTGTTTTTTTGCCTTTATAGGGGTTGGTTTGTGTTTTTGCCCTTTTAGGGGCTGGTTTGTTTTTTTGCCCTTTTAGGGTCTGGTTCTAGTTTTGATCGTATGGGTTGCCTTCTGGTTGCCTTCTGCCCCGAGCTATGATCTTTCCAGTTCCTTTTTATTGTAACCTCGTTTATTTTTATTGAATATAATTGTTGGTTCCAATAAAAATTTCATGCTTCTCCGATAAGCTTGGAGCCAGTAAAGAAGATAAAACATTCACAAAGCGTACTGAGATTTGATTTCTTGTTTGGGTTCTTCTGGGAAAAGTGATTGCTAAAGGAGGCTGGCCACTTTCTTGTAAGAAGTCAGATCTACAGGTTTCCCGGTTGGGAAATTCCGAATGCTTTG
Organism: Wollemia nobilis; assembly: GCA_028583015.1. Taxonomy (NCBI): domain Eukaryota; kingdom Viridiplantae; phylum Streptophyta; class Pinopsida; order Araucariales; family Araucariaceae; genus Wollemia; species Wollemia nobilis. Next base: position 644,761 of record JAQPPZ010016709.1, read on the forward strand.
TCAAAAGTAAATATTAAACAATATATTATACAGAAGGAGAGATGCTGCATATGTCACCTAGGGATAGATACTTGTCCTCATCACAATGGGTTTGCAAATTATCACATCAAAGAAGAAAATCAATGTTGAGTCTCGCTTCCAACAGACCATAATAGTAAGAAGCGGTGAATATCAGAAATGATTCCTGAAGGAGACCCTGACCACCCCTGAAACGGTAGAAGCAACTAAAATCCCAACATTAGCAGAGGAAACATGGATATGCAAATGGTTGCAAAGCTGTGTTCCTCCAAAGTACAAGATTTCCAGCTGCACAGTGGAACCATAAATCATGTGGAAATCCACCACTACGACTGGAAGCATAGCCGGAAATGAATATTGATTAACATAATTTAGCTAATGATGATCTTAACTGTTTGGATCTTTTGATAATTTGGATGTGTAGTGATAGTTACAATACTCCAAGTGCTTGCATCTGATACTCTTGTTGATCTGAATCACTCAATTTGAAGTTTTTTTCTGGCAAGTATCCAGCTTCCCTCATTCGTCCATATAATTTCTCCAAAATGGAATGTATCTCCTCTATCTGTGGATGTGATGTATCCCCTGAAGGGAACACATGCACCCTATTCTTAACCTCAATCCAACTGCACCCAGGTTCCTTCTTTGCGCCCGAATCTTTCATTGTTTTCCTCACCTTAAGGATGTCTCCCCACTTATCAACATTGGCATACATATTTGACAACACGACGTAACATCCAGAATTTTGTGGGTCTAACTCGAATAGGCGCTCTGCTGCAAATCTTCCTAGTTCCATGTTGCCATGAATCTGGCAGGCTCGTAACAACGCTCCCCAGACAGTAACAGTAGGTTTAATAGGCATGTTTTGGATAAAATCAGATGCCTCATTCAAACGCCCACGACGGCAAAGAAGGTCAACCATACAGGCATAATGACAAGCAGTGGGCACAATTCCGTGATCTGTGGACATTGAATAAAAATAATGCCATCCTTGAGCCAGAAGGCCGGCATAGCTGCACGCGGTGAGAAGAGCCAAGAAGGTCACATGATCAGGTTGCATGCCCAACCGCTTCATTTCTTCGAAGAGTTCCACCACTTCATTGGCCAGCCCATGCTTGGCATATGCGGTGATAATTACAGTCCATAGAACCACATCTCTGCGAGGCATTAAGTCAAATACTCGGCGGGCCTCCTCTATGCTCCCACACTTGGCATACGTGTCAACAAGTGTACATTCCAATACAAGATCCGACTGGAATCCACTTTTAATTATACAGGTATGGAGCTGGTTTCCCTGTTGCATGGATGCCAAACTGGCACATGTACCGAGAGCAGCTGCAAACGTGAACTCGTCAGGTCCTATTCCTCCTCGTTGCATTTGGCAGAAGAGCTTCAGTGCTTCCTCGCCTTGCCCTTGCAAAGTATACCCCGAAATCATTGAATTGCACGACACCACATCCCTTTCAGACATCTTTTCATAGACAAGGAGTGCATTTTTTAACGATCCACATTTTGCGTACATGTCAATAAGACCATTCCCCAAAACTAAATGCAACTTAAATCCATGTTTGAACATCATGGCATGAATCTGCTCCCCTTCCTCGAGGGTTTCCAGACCTGCACATGCCTTAAACACGCTACGAAAGGTGATCTTATTGGGCGTTATGCCAGCCCGGGGCATTCTCCTAAAAAGAGCCAGGGCTTCCTTACGATTCCCTTTCTGCACGTATCCTGCAATCATTGCACTCCATGAGACCACATCTCTTAGAGACGTTTCGTCAAACACTTGGCGTGCATCCTTCAGACGCCGGCATTTGGCATACAAATCAACGAGGGCAGTCATCAGAATATAATTGGACTGAAGTCCACTTCGAACGATGTGGGCATGCAGTTGCTTCCCACTTTCTATCGCTCTTAGCCCCGTACATGCTTTTAGAACACTAACAAAAGAAAATCCATCTGCCTTGATATTCATCCCTCCCAGTTGTGCAAATAGTCTTAATGTTTCCTCCTCGTACCCTCGCCGAGAGTATTCTGCAAGCAAAGCGTTCCATGACATCAAATCTGGTTCCGGCATTTTGTCAAACACTTGGCGTGCATATTCTACGTTTCCACTCTTGGCATAAAATACCAAAAGCTTGGTGTTCAAGAAAACGTCTGATTCGATCGCAGTTTTGATCATGTGGGCATGCACTGTCTTGCCTTGGGCCAGGTTTTTCCTGTAGATGCACTCCTGTAAGACACGCTCGTAACTGTACAAGTCTGCAACATTTCCTCTTTGCTCATCGGTGTGCAAAATCTCAGGAACACCAACATCATAGTTGTGGATGCCCTGCGGCGATTCAAAAGTTTGGGCTTGCCTTGCACTGCCAAGAACAGCGAAGCCGAAATGATGCATGAGCTCCGTCATGCAAGTGATGCTCCTTGTTTTCTTTGAATGCAACAAACACATTGCCATTAAAACAAGCAAATGCAAAGAGAAACATATTTAATGCTTGCACAATTCACAACTTCTCCATTTCCACAGCTGAGAGAGAAAGCATCGTCAAGATACATATTGAGCTTCTATAACGTGAACACCAGAACGTTATAATAGTTTTTTTTTTAATTATTATTTTTTGGTTACATAGAACGTTATAATAGTTATTTAATTATTTTTTTGGTTATGGTTACCATCACAATTTTTAGTAACGGGTGGATCAAACTATAGCTAAGACTTCCAACACACCCATCGTCTTGTTAATGGTAACCTGGTGTGAGATGGGGACCGCCCGCTAGACGCACAGGGTTCGCACCATCTTCGTTACTCTGGTTCAACAAGTGGCATGAAGAGCGGTGTGGCATGAAGGGGGATCGTCGGACAAGCAGGAGACCCCGACGTGAGATGGGGACCGTCAGCTAGACGCACAAGGTTCGCACCATCTTCGTTAGTCTGGTTCAACAAGTGGCATGAAGGGCGGTGTGGCATGAAGGGGGACCGCCGGACAAGCAGGAGACAGATCGTCGTCATCAATCAGGAGCAGGGAGATCGCCGGATAAGCAGAAAACAGATCGTCGTCATTAATCAAGAGCAGGGAGATCATCGGACAAGCACCGTCTCGTTAATGGTAACCCGACGTGAGATGGGGACCGCCCGCCAGACGCACAGGGTTCGCACCATCTTCGTTAGTCTGGTTCAACAAGTGGCATGAAGGGCGGTGTGGCATGAAGGGGGACCGTAGGACAAGCAGGAGACAGATCACTGTCATCAATCAGGAGCAAGGAGATTGTCGGACAAGCAGGAAATAGATCGCCGTCATCAATCAGGAGCAGGGAGATTGTCGAACAAGCAGGAGACAGATCGTCGTCATCAATCAGGAGCAAGGAGATTGCTGGACAAGCAGGGAACAGATCCCCGTCATCATAGTGTGGCATGAAGGGGGACCGTAGGACAAGCAGGAGACAGATCACTGTCATCAATCAGGAGCAAGGAGATCATCGGACAAGCAGGAAACATATCACTGTCATCAATCAGGAGCAAGGTGATCGTCGGACAAGCAGGAAACAGATCGTCGTCATCAATCAAGAGCAGGGAGATTGTCGAACAAGCAGAAGATAGATCGTCGTCATCAATCAGGAGCAGGGAGATTGTTGGACAAGCAGGGAACAGATCCTCGTCATCACAGGGAGATCGTCGGACAAGCAAGGAACAGATCCCCGTCATCACAGGGAGATCGCCGGACAAGCAGGGAACAGATCGTTGTCATGGCTATGCATGGGCACGCCTATGGGATTGGAACCTAGAGCGTGCCCATGGGATTGGAACCTAGATCTCTTCTCAATACGCCTCAACTTACCAATCCACCTAAACCCACAAACTTGTTTTAAAAGTACATTGAACCACCCACACATAATACCTTACCGTTTTCCTCTATGCATGGAAGGACACTCTTGTGTGATGTTATCCGCCTTTAAGATGTATATATTGTAACGGTTCAAATATAGTCATTTCGAATATCTTTACTATTGTTAACTCCGTTTTTAGGTTTAGATAAGTTGACCTTAAGAATTAAGAATTAGGGTTAGGGATAGTGTTATTAATTGTTTTAGTTTATAGATAAATGAGTTATATTGTAGTTGGGGTGCTATTATATTTGTTGTTTTAAGTAGTTTAGATAAGTTAAGGGGTAGTGCTATTAATTGTTTTAGTTTATAGATAAATGAGTTATATTGTAGTTGGGATACTATTATATTTGTTATTTTAAGTAGTTTATGTTATACGAATTAGATTTTAGTTATAAGATTTTTTTTTTGTTAAGTAACAGAATATTTACAGCGGGTTTTTTGACAGGATCCCAAAACCTTAGTTACAGCATAAGCCTAGGTTGCAAGAACAAACCAAAAACAAGCTGCGCCCAAAGGCAGCAATCCGGGGCCCAGGGCCCTGGCCCAGGAGCCTACCAAAATAACTAGGAAAACCAGTAGCAAAACTATGACTAGAAACCAGCAAAACCAGAGACCGCCACCGACAAAACTATGACTGAAAACCAGAAAGCTATGACAACACACAGAATCTGGGCGCCAGTCGGGCCCCCATGCCAGGCAAAACTACTCTCTGTCAGGGCCGTCACCCAGCCTGCGTCGGAGCTCAGCCAGGGCCATGGCAGCAGAGGAGGCTGCGTGGGCAGCCGCGTTCAGAGAGCCGATAGCCGCGTCGAGGAGGTCTCTAATGGCCAGGTTTTGCACTCTGCTGCCCGACTCAGAACTGACATCAGCGGGCTCTGGGGCATCCTGCTTGGTCCTCTTGGCGCTGCTAGCAGCCCTGCTGCTGCCAGGGAAGGGGCCTTTGCGGGCGCCCCCAGGAGTCGGGACTCCACCTGTGCCCTGGGCCGGAGTCTTGCACTTTCGAGTTGGTCTGCGGCGCTTCGGGGTGGGGGAGCCTTCGGGCGAAGGGGACTCCTTGGATATGGAAGCCGCAGGGGAACCAGCCGCATCAAAGGGGGGGACAACAAACAGGGGAGGAATGCGATGGAGCTGCGGCTGGTTGGCCAGAGCGTGCCTGTACAGCACCGCCATGAGACCTTGGTGGGAGGGCCGGGAATGGCTCTTGCGGGCACAGTCAATGGAAAGCCCCAGGGAATACAACAGAAACTGGGGCATGCTGACCATCGTTGCCCCTCGGAGGTGGTTGAAATAGCTCAAATGGAAACTGAAGAGCCTCTGATCCAGGTCGTCACAAGTAATGTATTGCATTACCGGGACTATTGCCTCATCAAAGGGGGCTGGGAGGTTGGAGCGAAACAGGTTCGCCTTGTCCCATTGCTGCTCCGGGAATCGGGACAGCTCCTCCTCCCAATTGTGCTTGTCCCGCCTGACAACACGTCCCTTATCTTCATGATGGAGGCCTGTCACCTTTGTAAGGAATTCTCTGTTAACTTTAAAATGCAGCCCCTTTACCTTAACCTCCCCGTCGTTCCACGAATCTAGGAAGCATTGGGTGATCTTGTCGTCCACTCCAGCGAACTTGCTGAAGAAGGGGGTGAAATGCTTGGCATTAGAGAACAACTTAGCTTACTCGCTCAGATTGAGCGTGGAGGGTTCAATGAAGACACATTTGGCAGCCATGGGGCAGGGGAAGGAGGGAAAATCTTGCCAGATGCTCAAGGGCAAGGAACGGGGGAAACAGGCACAGCGGTAAGACTTAGCGCGAGGCAGAATTAAAGCCACGCATGGGGCCGAAGAAGGGGGGAGCCATCGACGTCGGGAATGGGCGCTCGAGGTCGGGGGCGACACGAGGGGGAGGGGCTGAGGGGGCGCGACTATAGGTTGCCATGCGGGGCCAGGGGAAGGGGCCACTGCCAACGCGCCAGGTGGCGCAAGCTGATCGGGGGAGCGCCTTGTGGGTACAGCACAAGAAAAAGCCGCAGGCGGACTGACGCGGCAAGGGGATCCGTTCACGAAGCGTTCGAGGCAAAAATGTTAGGAAGGGCCGACAAGGAGACGGTCTTGGGACTGATAGAGGCGCCATCGGGGCAGGACAGGTCCACGTCAGAAACATCCGGACTGCTAGCGTGGCCTAGCACGCCTGCCACCGCGAGGGAGATCTGGGAAACCAACCGGCGGGCAGGAGACGAGCCAGGGCCAGGTGACGTGGTGACACAGGGAATGAAGACTTCGGATCTCTGGAGACCGCGCCAGAGGAAGGAAGGGGCCTCGACATGGGGCAGGCTAGACACCGGAGCCCTCCACATTGCTAACTTAATCATGCGAGATAATGTGAACCAGGGCTTCGGGAAACTCCGTGGTCCAGGTAGTTAAAGTGTCAGTAGAAATGGCTTGGTTCACCATGAAGTCGGCCGCCCTGTTGCCTTCCCTGTACACATGCCGGAAGCTATGGTCGGGGAATCCCTGGAGGACGGAGAGGGCTTCTCGGATGAAGTTGTGGACGCGCCAGAAGCAGTTACCCGAATTGCGGGCAGCTTTGATGATGACTTGGGAGTCGCCCTCAATGATGACTTGGGAGGGAGACTCCCTGAGAACATTCAGACCACATAGGAGAGCAGCTGCTTCGGCAAAATTGTTGGTCTGGATGCCAAGCGGAGCAGCGAACGCCATGATCAGGGCCCCGTGGCAATCGCGGACAACCCCACCCGCCCCAAAGGGCCCGGGATTGCCTTTGGATGCACCGTCGAAGTTGAGCTTAACCCATCCGGGGGAGCAGTCCATCTGGTCAAAGATCGATAGGAGGGGGCGGGGGGGGACCAGGGGGGGAAGTTGGATGCTTAGAGAGGAAAGGAGAGTGGCTTCGGCCGACCGTCGGGGCGCCTCAGACAGGGGAATGGATCGAGAATTCTCAAGGGCAAAGGTCACAGCCTTGGTCGCAATCCATTGGGGGAATGGGTCGGGGAGGAAAAGGCTCTGCTGTTGCGCTCAAGCCAAAGCTGCCAGAGCATATGGGGGAGGCACGAATTCCAAAGAAAGCAGGTGAAGGGATGGGCAAAGGGGTTGGGCCATTGAACAGGAGGTCATAAATGGAATTGGGGCCCGCCCACTGGATGGAGAATTGGGAGAGGATGAGGCCCAAGACTTCGAACGAAAAGGAACAGTTGACAAAGAGGTGGTGGATTCCCAGGCCTCACAGCAAAGGTAGCATCTATTCGGGATCTGGAAGCCCCTCTTGATGAGATTCTCGATCGTCAAAATCTTATTTTGGACCGTCGCCCAAACGAAGTGGCTGATTTTGGGAATCAGCTTCTTGGCCCACACCTGCCGGGTTGGAAAGGAAGCCTCATCAGGGACTCGTTGGAGATTGTATGCAGATTTAACGAAGAAGACTCCGCTTTGGGTCCCATGTCAAACGCATCTATCGTCGCCTCTAGAGGACAGGATGACAGTCACAGTGAGGAGGCCCTGGAGTCTACCAGCTTGAAGCGGGTGTCTGGGGTCCAAGATGGGCGTCTAGGTAGCTCCCCCCGGGGTCTGGGAGAGATAGCCCGCAACCCTGGGGCCTTTGTCCGCTAGGCCTGGCTTGAGAATGAGGAGCTCTCTGTCAGAAGACGGGGCCTCATCCTTGATCTATCTGTCATCCTAGAAATCAATCTTGGCTCCATCCTCGAGGATCCATCTGCTTCCTGCCCGGATGATGTCTCTAGTGGAGATCAGGGAATTCCAAAAGGCTGATCCATCACGGGGCTGAGATTCGCTGAGGAAGGGGTGTCTATGACAGTATTTCCTGCGCACAATATTGACCCACTCATCAGGGGTGTTGGTGTGCACCTTCTAGGCATGCTTGGCCATGAGAGCCCTGTTCATGGGTATCACCCTCCTGAGCCCAATCTCTCCCTTAGCTTTGGGGCAGCAGACTACGGACCAGGAAACTAGGGAAATCCTCTTATTGTCTTCACTTCCCGACCAGAGAAAGCGTTTCTGAATTTGTTCGATGTGAGATGCAATGGAGGCTGCGATTCTGAAGACCGACATGAAGTATATCAGAATGCTTTGCAAGACTGCCATCAAGAGGGTGGCTCTGCCAGCCTGCGAGAGAAGGTGACCTTTCCAGGAGGCCAACTTCCTCTAAATCTGCTCGATCACCCCGCCCCATAGGGCCCTGGAGGATGCACTTGTGAACAGGGGGAGCTTGAGGTACGAGGAGGGGAGGGAACCAGGGGTGCAGCCCAAAATCCGCCCGATTCTGATCTATCTAGCCAAATGGGTGTGAATGAAGAAGATCGTGCTCTTTCGGAGATTGATTTTTTGACCGGCTGCCTCCTCGTACAGGGTCAAACTATGCTTGAGAATTTTGGCTTGAGGAATAGAAGCAGAAGTGGCCAGAATGGTGTCATCCACAAACTGCTGGTGAGACACAAGGGGTAGGCCCAGCGCAGGCCTAATGCCTGAAATGAGACCGAGAGACACAGCGCCTGAGATGGTCCGCCCCAGGGCCTCAGCTAGGATGATGAAGAGGATCGGGGACAGGGGGTTGCCTTGGCGGAGGCCTCTGGAGCTGGGGAAAAAATCGACAGGGGACCCATTGACGAGGATAGAGAACCATGGGGAGGACACGCAGTTGCTGATGAGCCTGACCCAAGAGGGGTGGAATCCGAACTTGAGGAGGACCTTGGAGAGGAAATCCCAGTTTACCCTGTCAAAGGCCTTGTTCATGTCCAGCTTGAGCAGAAATGAGGCCTTTTTGGACAGGACAACCGAGTGAATGGTCTCGTGCATGGTAATGACCCCGTCAGTGAGCAATCTACCTTTGACCGAGCTCCCCTGGCAGGGGGCAATGATTAGGGGGAGGATGTCCCTGAGACGGGAAGCCATGGATTTGGTTAGGATTTTGTACAGGACGTTACACAGGCTAATGGGGCAAAAATCCGAGAGGGATCAGACAGCTTGGGACTTGGGGATCAAAGCTATGAAGGTGGATTTGATACCTCTGGGGATGGATCGGGCAGACTGCAGGTCCCGGATGGCAGTGCACACCTCCGCCCCAACAATGTCCCAGAATGATTAGAAGAAATGGGAGGGGAAACCGTCCGGGCCCGGGGCCGCCTTAGCCTTCATGGAAAAGGTGGCAGCATGGATTTCGAAGTCAGACAGAGGTTGCAACAACATCTGGTTTGCCATGGGTGAGACAGAAGAGGGGATGTGCTCCAAAAGGGAGTCAGCCGCGTATGGGGACATGGGGGGGCTATCACCCAGGAGCTCCTGGAAGAAGCGAGTGGATTCAGCTCGGATGTCCTCTTCTTTCGTGATGATACTGCCATCGTTGCCTACCAACTCAGCAATTATGTTGGAGCCCCTATTCCTGAGGGTTGATGCGTGGAAGAACTTGGTGTTAGCATCACCCTCTCAGAGCCATAGGGCCCGCGACTTCTGTCTCCAAAATATTTCCTCCCGGGCCAAGATGTTGTGGTACTCGTTGAGAACAAAGCGCTCCTCATCCCTGAGCCCCAAGTCCTGGGAGCCAGCTTGAAATCTAGCCTCGAGGGCTTCGAGTTTTTCTTTGAGAATAGCTTTGTTTTCAAAGATGTTGCCGAACACCTCCTTGTTCCATGTCTTGAGTTGGTCCTTGAGGCGTCTTAGCTTATGGTAGATTTTCTTAGCAGGGTGTCCAGGGACTGGGGGAGCCCACCAGAAGTCAGGGTGATGCAGCCACATGGACTCGAACCGAAATGACCTCCTGGGGGAGGGCCTGTGGTCGGTTTTCAGGAGGAGGGGGCTATGATCAGACCCAATTCTGGGGAGGGCCAACAGGGTGGCGTCAGCAAACATAGGCAAGGCTTCCTTGGATAGGAAAACTCTGTCTAATCTAACCTGGATATGGTTTGCCCCCGCCCTTCTGTTGGTCCATGTGTACCTGGCACCTTTCAGGCTTACGTCCATGAGCTCGTTGAGGGCAGTGAAAGCACCAAAGTCCTCCATACTCTTGCCCTGGGCCATAGATCCCCCGCTTTTATCATAAGAGAACAAGGGGTTGTTAAAGTCCCCGACCAAGATCCAGGGCAGGGGGGCAAAGGCTTCTCTCATCGAGCTGATCTCCTTCCATAAGGCCGCCTTCTTGACGGGGCTGTTGGGGGCGTAGACGTTGGACAAAATCCATGATCGCCTAGACTTGACACAGTGGACTAGCATGTTGATGATTTTGGGGGACGAAGATATGAGTCTTCCTTCAAAGCACCGAGGGTCCCACATGCACAGCAGACCCCCGACTGATCTAGCCGCAGGGGTAGATAGGGACTCGTAGTTGTGCTAGGTAGCTTGGGCTACATGTCGGGCAACAACCTCATCTATTTTGGTCTCCTGAAGGAGGAGGAAGGATGGATGGTGATCCCTACGGAGCTGCCCGAGGATCCTTTTCTTTGGGGCCCCATTGAGGCCCCTGATATTCTAGGTGATGAGCTTCATTTGACACCCTTGAGGGGTCGCTTGCCCCCCTTCCTAGAGTGAGCGGGGGGTTTGGATCGATGAGCGTCAGACCTGGAGAAAATCTCCCCCACGTCAGATAGAGTGGCCTGAGAGCCATTGGCTATGTCGTCTTCGGTGATCCTGGTTCGCTGATCGCCTAGGGTGGGCCGCACTCTTTTGAGTTTGCTGCTAAAGTCTATGGCAAAAGACCTGCTCTGGGTCATCTTAGGGCTAACTTCGTCAGGCCTGGACGATGAACTAGGTTCGATCTCTTCATCGGACTTCTCAGATCCGCACTCCAAGGGGGAAGCCCCGTAGGGAACGTTGGGGGGCCCGGGAGGGGGTTAAGGGAGGAGCGAGGGTGGGGGGGAAGAGGGGGCCCCAACTGCGGGCAGCGGGGAAGAAGGCCTGGCCAGCTCACTTGCGCAAGCAGGGCCTTGCGGGGAGGGGATCAAGACGGGCTGGGCAAGGGAGCCCGGGACAAGAGCTGTGGAAGACGACTCAGGGGAGGGAGCAACAGACGGGGAAACCTAGGGGAGAACGCCCTCCAGCCCGAGGTCCATGCGAGAATACTTTGGGGCCGAGGGGGGGCCCCTTGGAGGTCCAGGTCTGGGATCTGGGGCCATCGTGGGGGGGCCTGCGAGGCGGGGCCCGACCTAACTGAGAAGGGGGTTTGGAGGGAGGGCCTTCCGCCTTTCTAGAAATCGGGCATTGATGAGGAAGGTGGCCCTGAGTACTGCAAGTGGGGCAGAAGGCAGGTTTGTTTTCGTAGATCAAGGGCTGGCTCCAAAAGAAATACCCAGAGGAGATGGTGACCGAGGAGGGGAGCATGGATTCGAGGTTGGCGTTGATGCAAAATCGGGCATGCACCATCCAAGATTCTACCTTGGTAGCAGGGTCAAAGGCCATCAGGTCCCCGATCGACTGAGCAATGAGCCTGAGGACGTCCTCGTGCCACAGATGGAAGGGAAGGTCTGGGAGCCAAACCCAAATCGGGGCGAAGTTGATGCTTTGAGTGCTGGGGTGGAAGTCAGCTCCATACCGCCTGAGAAAGAGGCTCTTGCGCCCCAGAAACCAGGGCCCGCCCGATAGGATATTTTCGGCATCTTCGCAGTTGTTTAATTTGATGATGAAGAAGCCCCTGGTCAGGGCAACCAGTTGGAGGTGCTCGGACACCTTCCATTTGGTAGCTGCCCACCTGTGGATGGTTTCCATGTTAGGATGCCCTCCCAGGAATTTCCCTACCAAGGAGGCATAAGAACCAGCTACCAAGGAGTAGACCTCCTCTTGGATAGAGATGTGCGTGCCCTCGAGGGACAGGCCTAGTATCGGGGCCCAGGAAGGGCCCTAGTGCCCACCAAGATCTACTGATAGGAGGGTTTAGGCCCGCTCGGGACAAAGCCCTGCTCAGGAGCCGAGGACTTAATCCTCGACCCTGCGCTCGTGCCGAAGCTAGACTGAGGGCCAGGGCCCAGGACGCCCTGGCCCCCAAACGGATCAAGCACGGACCCATCCTCTGGGCCCGTCGGGGGTCCTGCAGGCCCGAGATCGGGCCCCGACGTGCCTGTCCTCGACCCCGAGCCCGATCCCGACCGGGGACCTGCACTAAGCACTAACCCTGCCCCCAGCCCTACACCTGCTCCTGCTCCCACTCCTGTACCTGCACCTGCACCTGCTTCTACTCCTGCTCCCGCCATCAAAATTGTCTCGAAAAGCTTCTTCTTTTTCATAAGCACACACCATATTTTGTTTTTTTTAAATAGGCAGGATTTGTATTAATTAAAAATCTAAAATTTATTATTAGAATTTTGAATAGAGGTTTGTGGTTCAAATCTACGAGAGGTTGAGAGGTTAGGGTTGTATGCCATGTTTTAATAATCGAAGTATGGTTGGATAATCATATATATTAGGTAAATAACATCTTTGTGAGGGTTGTTTCATATAGTTTATGGCCTGGTAAACGTTAAAAAACTACTTTACCTTTTTATTGAATATAATTTACTAGTCTATCGAATTTTTCTTTTGTACATTATTTAATTGTTATTGTTGTTTTCTTTTGTACATATTGATTTTCTGCTATTGAATATAATTTACTAAGATGTATATATTGTAACAGTTCAAATATAGTCTGCTACATACCTAACATAGCCGACAGGGCTATGTTTCCAATTGATGTTTTTATGTATTTAATAAGGTTGAAAATTTATTTAGAAAGTATCTATCATCTATTACTCTTTTATCATCTGTGTATTCGCACATTGCCCTTGTGGTGAGGATCTGCCCTCCTTGAGTGGCAATATTGTTTGATCTGATTTATCATTCTTCGTGTATCCTTCGTTATATCTTCGTTTGAATTTTCTGTTCATGCATGGTTAATGTTTGTAACATTCTTATTTTGGAATAAGTGATGGAGAGAACCCACAGGGGTCTCTTCCAAGTGGTATCATGAGACTGGTTACGATTTGCGGGGAAACCTTCACATGCATCCATTTCGAGCAACCGTAGGTGATCGGTCAGCAAAAGATCGTACCGTATTTCTTTGCGACGCTGAGCAATGTTCAAATAGCGTTGTTCTTAATTGTCATCGTAGAGCAGGTTTCTAAGCTACAGGCGGGGATCACAGGGGGACGTCATGGTTTTCGTAAACTAGAGGGTGGCATCTGGCATGGTGGACAGTCTCCTTGAATTCGGAGTGGAGTCAATCGCCATCGAACACACTAAATCGACAGAAGAAAAATGTAGAACTTCGTTTCAAATTACGTCACACAAACTTCGCATAATCGTAGCCAATCAGCGCTCGAGAAAACGGGTTAATTAAATACGTTTCTAAGGTACAATTTTTTTTTATCCAGGATATTTATCCCACATTCGTGGTGTGGGAGCAAATTTTGTGTTTATAAGGAGGAAGTGTCACATGCAACGTTGTGACTTCGGTCACACGTCGCTCGCTCCTTCGCACACGCATATACCTTACTCCTCGTCGTCTTTCCCTTGTCCACGTGTCGCTTATGCTTTGTTGTCCTTGCTCCCTTGTCTATGCTAAGTTGTTGTCTTCATTCGGTGGTCCCTTTGTCCAGTCCCCATGTCGCTTACATGTCTTCATTGTCCACATAGCGTATCTTCTTCAGTTTTGCATCCAGTGTCTTCCTTCATCCAATCATATGCCCTTGTCCAGGTTTCGCGTCCTTTGTGTCTTTCGTGCTATGTGTCAGGTTTCAGGGTTTGGTCGATCCTTCTCGTGTGTCGTGTCTAGTGTTGTCTTTCCCTCATGGGTGTGTCTCGTGTTGTATTTCCGTGTCAGCCTCGTCTTTTGTAAGTCGTGTCTTGATCAGTCGTGACACCTCGTAGGGTCTAGTCACTGTCGTGTATTTCGTCAAGGAATTGTCGAAAGTGTCAACTAAGCTTGTCAAAAGTTGTCAAATTAAAGTCATCAAGAAATTGCACGAAAGTTGTCAACTAAAATTGTCAAAAGTTGTCAAAGTTAAAGTCGTCAAGAAATTGCCAAAAGTTGTCAATTAAAGGAGGCGAGCCCAAATTCCAATCTCAAATCCACATCGCAGTTGGAGTGATAGTTGAAGCGAAATACAATTTTTTTCCCACATTTTGCGAGAGATCAAAGATTAAAAGTTGCTAAGCAGGAGATTTTGGAAGGTGCATGAGAAGAAGTTGGACCAAAGGATCTGACGGTCGTCTATCAAGCTCGAAAACTCCCAACAACAACACAAGAAGAGCTCGTCGAAGCCAAGGTACAAAAAATTCTCCTTCTCCTTCCGAAATTGGTAGTTTTAATCCGAGTCATCCAGTGGTCAGCCCAATGGCATCCAATACCTCTCCAGATTTCGCACAAGAAAACGTCACCCAAGTAGAAAGTAATCATCCATTGATCAATGATGAGGTGTTAAAAGATTTAATATTAAATCTTCAGATGATGACTGCAAGCTTCAACGCATCTAGGAAACCGCCCCAACCAAATCCTTCTAGTTCCAATCATTGGAGTACGGACGTCTACTATGACGACTATACACACCATAGAGGTCAAAATAGTCAGTCCCTGAATCACAATGGTCACCAAAATATTGAGGATGGGGGTAATGAAGAAAATATGGAGCAACAAAGAGGTTTTAACAGACCTTATCAAAATAACAACCAGAGACAGAGGAGTAACGAGGAACAAGATAGAAACAATGTTCACTCCCAACCAAGAGGTCCAACTAGAGTCAATTATCCATGCGTTGACATGCCTACCTTTGAAGGCCAGGATCCACGTGGGTGGATTGCAAAAATGGAAGGCATCTTAGAATTCTACAAATTCCAGGAAGGGGACAAAGTCCCTTTTACAACAACCAAATTCGGCACTGAAGCTTATCAGTGGTTTACATGGTATAAACGTGAGGATCCCCAGTATGCATTATATTGGGATACTTTCATAAAAGCCTTTCTTCACAGATTCGAAAAAGGTCCCATGGGTTCATACACAGTACGATTGTTGTCACTTAAGCAAACAGGATCAGTAGGGGACTATATTTCAGAATTCACCAATATGCTTCACTATGCACAAGACCTACAACAGGACGTGGTAGTAGCGGCTTTTCGAAATGGATTAAAAGCACATATTAAAGTTGAAGTAGACCTACACAATCCATCCAAGTTGGATGAGTGTATAAGGATTGCTGATTTGGCGGAGACAAAGGCGCACGTAGGCCCATCCACACGACATGATTCATATGGGCGACCTCCATTCCGCAACAACTCTTTTCGCATAAATGATCAACCGTCACGGTACTTCTGCTACAAATGTCGCACTCATCATCAAAAATACCAAGCATGTACACCACGACAAAAATTTTAGATTGAATATGCCGACAAGGAAGAAGAAGAAATAGAGGAGTATGATGCACCTGAGGATCTCCCAGTTGAGGACCAAAATGAACACAACAAAGTTGTCATTGAGGAGGATACCATGACTATTTCAGTACATGCTCTCATGGGGTTATCCTCTCACCATACAATCAAGGTGGCAGGTTTCATTCAAAAATAGAGGGTGACAATATTAATTGATTTTGGAAGTACTCACAACTTCATTGATGCAAAACTTGCAAGGACATTGGGGTTGCATGTCTTCTCTTCTAATCAAGATCGGTTTCAAGTCAGAACTGCAAGCAGGGAAATTTCTCAATGTCTAGGTAAGACATCTTCAGTTTCATTACAAATGGGTACGTATACTTGGCAAGGTCCTCTTTTTGTTATGGAATTAGGAAATTCGGAAGTTATTTTAGGCGTTGCATGGATGGAACAATTGGAAACCACAATGGGTTTTAACCACAAACATCACTTTGTCGAATGGCAAGCCAATGGGAGGACTATTCGTCTTCAAGGACTACCCACACCTCCATCAAAAGTTGTAAGTTCACATAGCATGGAAAAGATATTAAGAAAATATGGTGGGGGATTCATAGCCCGAATCAATTGCATAGAGAAATTAGAACTAGATATATCGAAAATCAAAGAGGAAGATCTTCAACACATTGTGGCTCATTATGAGGAAGTTTTTCAAGAACCCAAAGGCCTACCCCCCAAAAGATCTCATGACCATGCTATCCATCTTGTTCCAGGAAGTCTTCCACCCAATGGTCGTCCTTATCGATATCCCCAACCCCAGAAAATAGAAATTGAGAAGATTGTCCAAGAACTATTAGACCATGGTGTCATCCGTCATAGTACTAGTCCTTATTCCTCACCTGTCATCTTAGCTCGTCGAAAAGACAATTCTTGGCGTATGTGTCCAGATTTTCGTCCTCTCAATAAAATCACAATCAAAGATAAGTTTCCTATTCCTGTCATTGATGATTTACTAGATGAGCTACATGGTGCCAAATTCTTCACCAAATTGGACTTACGCTCAGGGTTTCACCAAATCCGAGTTAGGGACGAGGATATTCCCAAAATAGCCTTTCGAACTCATGAAGGTCATTATGAATTCTTGGTCATGCCCTTTGGTCTCACTAATGCACCATCTACATTCCAAAGTCTCATGAACCAGGTGTTTCATCCATTCTTACGTAAATTTGTTCTAGTCTTCTTTGATGACATACTCATCTATAGTAAATCATGGAAAGATCACTTAGCACATGTGGACAGAGTTCTCCATATCCTACACAAGGAAAAGTTGTTTGTCAAACGATCTAAATGCTCCTTTGGTGTTCAAGAAGTTGAGTACCTCGGTCATATAGTATCTCTAGAAGGTGTTAAGGTGGATCCCAATAAGATTAAGGCAATACAAGATTGGCCTTTGCCTAAAACCATCAAGAAACTTCATGGTTTTTTGGGCCTCACGGGCTATTACCGCAAATTTGTGCGTAACTATGGTAAAATTGTGGGTCCTCTCACGACTCTCACCAAAAAGGATGCTTTTCAATGGTCAGAAGTAGCTACCAAAGCCTTCGAGGCTCTCAAGGAGGCAATGTGTACGACTCCAGTTTTGGCCACTCCAGACTTTCAAAAACCATTTGTCATTGAATGCGATGCCTCAGGAACAGGTATTGGTGCAGTACTAATGCAAGAGGGTCATCCCTTGGCATTTGAAAGTAAACAACTTTCAAGGAAAAATTTGGGTAGATCCACCTATGAAAAAGAAATGTTGGCTATTTTACATGCAATGGAAAAATGGAGGCATTACTTAATCAATAGTCGTTTTATTATTAAAACCGATCACAATAGTCTCAAGCATTTTCTAGAACAAAGGTTTTCTTATCCCAAACAAAATAAGTGGTTGACTAAATTATTGGGATATGATTTTGTGATTGAATATAAGAAAGGTAAAGAAAATGTGGCAGCAGATGCATTATCTAGAAAATACGAAGATGAAGTCGTTATTAATGCCATTTCAGGACCATGTTCGCAATGGGTGTCTCAGTTGCAGGAAGAATGGTTGTCCAACAGTGAAACAACTCAAATAATTCAAGAATTATCTATGGGTTCCTCTAAATACCCTCTTTTCACATATGATGACCAAATATTACGTAAGAAGAGTCGCATTTACATCCCTCACAATTCACCAATCAAAGCACAGATTCTAGAGGAGTCACATGCTTCTCCATCAGTAGGACATTCAGGGTTTTTGAAAACCTACATGCGGGTTAAACAATCCTTTTGTTGGAAAGGATTAAAAGTAGAGGTTAAGCAATGGGTAGCTGAATGTGAAGTGTGCCAACGCAATAAGGGAGAAACAGTCAAATCACCAGGGTTGCTTCAACCATTACCTATTCCGGATCGCCAGTGGGAACATATTACCATGGATTTTATTGAAGGTCTTCCTAAGTCGGAAGGTAAAACAATAATTTTCGTGGTAGTTGATCACCTTTCCAAATATGCTCACTTCCAGGCTTTACAACATCCATTTTCAGCAAGCAAAGTGGCCAAGGTATTTATGGATTCAATTTTTAAATTACATGGAATGCCCAAAAATATTGTAAGTGATAGAGATCCTATTTTTACTAGTAATTTTTGGAAAGAATTGTTTCGACTTAGTGGTACCAAATTAAACATGTCTTCAGCATACCATCCACAAACAGATGGTCAAACAGAGGTGGTTAACAAATGTTTGGGTACTTACCTAAGATGTTTTGTACAAGATAAACAATATCAATGGAGTCAATGGTTGTCATTGGCAGAGTGGTGGTACAATACTTCTTACCATTATTCCACTAAGATGTCTCCTTTTGAAGCATTATATGGAATGAAGCCACCAACAATAGCAGATTATGTACCAGGATCTTCCAAAGTGGCCCAAGTCGATGATTGGTTACAAAAGCGACAAGCAATGCTCACTATCTTGAAAGATAATTTGGTCCAAGCACAAAATCGTATGAAGCAGCAACAGGACAAGCATCGTTCAGAAAGAGCATTCAATATTGGTGATATGGTATTCTTACGTCTTCAACCCTACAAGCAGCTATCATTGAAGCTCAAATCCAGTCAGAAGTTGGCACCACGATTCTATGGTCCTTATAGAATTGTGCATCGCATTGGGGAGGTAGCATATCAACTAGAGTTACCCCAATCTTCTCGCATACATCCAGTATTTCATGTCTCCTATCTCAAAAAGGTGATTGGCCAAAAAGTACAATCTCAGTCAGAATTACCAATGCTGGATGAAGAAGGGCGTATCTATCTACAACCAGAAGTAGTGTTACAAACTAGAACATGCAGACTAAGATCTCGTCACATCCAAGAATTTCTCATCAAGTGGCAGGACTTACCTGAAGAAGATGCAACCTGGGAATCTGAAAGTATCTTCCAGTCATTTCCAGCTTTGAGGACAAAGCTTTCCGAGGAGGGGAGTCATGCTACATACCTAACATAGCCGACAGGGCTATGTTTCCAATTGATTTTTATGTATTTAATAAGGTTGAAGATTTATTTAGAAAGTATATATCATCTATTACTCATTTATCATCTGTGTATTCACACATTGCCCTTGTGGCGGGGATCTGCCCTCCTTGAGTGGTAATATTGTTTGATCTGATTTATCATTCTTCGTTTATCCTTCGTTATATCTTCGTTTGAATTTCTTGTTCATGCATGGTTAATGTTTGTAACATTCTTGTTTTGGAATAAGTGACAGAGAGAACCCACAGGGATATTTTCCATAGTCATTTTGAATATCTTTACTATTGTTAACTCTGTTTTTTAGTTTAGATAAGTTGACCCTTAAGAATTAGTGGTAGAGTTATTAATTGTTTTAATTTATAGATAAAGGAGTTATAGTGTAGTTGAAATATTATTATATTTGTTATCTTAAGTTGTCTATATTGTACGAATTAGACTTTACTTTATTTATATAGTTGTAAGATTTTGTCCTCTTTAAATAAGTAGGATTTGTATCAATTAAGAATTTAAAATCTATTATTAGAACTTAGAATAGAGGTTTGTGGTTCAAATCCAATAGGGACTAGGGGTGTACGCCATGCTTTGGTAATCATAGTATGGTTGGATAGCCATATATTAGGTAAATAACATCCTTTGTGAGGGTTGTCTTATATAGCCTATGGCCTTATGGATGTTAAAAAACTACTTTACCCTTTACTTATTATTAATTTGTTGTTATTGAATATAATTTACTAGTTTATCGAATGTTTTCTTTTATACATTATTGAGTTTTTTTTATAGGAGAGTTGATTATAACCATACTATTTTTAGTAACTATCAAGTGCAGGGTTCAAACCACAAGGGCTGCTCCCACAAAACCTATTCCACTTCTTGTTGACCCAGCGTGAAGGGGTCACTGGTCGCTCGGGATTCATACCATCATCATTGAATACAACCTTTGTAAACAGGCTGCCCCCAAGGTTTGAACTTGGGTGTCTTCTTGGTAATTGCCTGGCCAAACAAGCAACTACCAATCCACCTAGCCCTTGGGGGTTGTTATTATTGTTGTTATATATCTATAAGTTGCTTCATTACAAGTGGTATTAGAGCTTTGATCTTAGATCCTTGTAGAGGTGCCAAAAAATGACAAAGGGGCATGTGAACCATCCTAAAACCTCAATCAGTCAAATTTTCTTCTTATTTTCTAGGTAATTTTTATCAAATAATAAAAATAGGTTCCATATTTAAGTGCATTTTTCTTCTATAATAATGTGATTCAATCAGTGTTTTATTTTCCCAAATCAATTAAGAAAAGGGTATTGAGGGCACTGGGACCCTTGTGGGAGACCCATCTCATTATGATTATCTCATCCATTTTGTCAAAAATAAGGGATATTTCTAGCAACACCTTTTTAAAAATTCTCAAAGGGTATCTCTAGGGTTTCTCTATTTTTCCTAGTATATGAACAAACCCTTTGCTTCTTCTATTGGTTAGTTTCAAATGAATGAGTTTTTGTAGCTTGTTGGTCTGACCAAGGATGAGTGCATGAGAAGAAAGAAATGTCAACCCAAAAATTTTGGCAAGCATCATAATATCCCTACATGTATCAATAGCTTTGACCTGTGTATCCTTTATTTTTTAGGTGTTATCACTTCTTCTCCTCCTATCATCCCTCCCACTCCTCCAATTGATAGTACTCTACCCCATGCAATTGATGTAAATCTACACATCGTTTTTTTGGAAATCAAAGCATTCCAAGTTGTTAGACATGGTGTCCTCCATCAAGGATATTCAAGTAGGCATGCAATTGACCTTGGATTCAATCCAACACAATTTGGGACCTTTCCCATATTGAGTGTTTCTTAGACCACGAGTTCTAAATGTTAGCTTTCTAGCAGTATTTGCTTATATGAACTTTATCTATCATCAAGAATAAAGTATATAAATGGCTCACATCAAATAACAATGAATTATAGACATAGAATATATCACAAATATATCTCTAATATATTTTAAATTACAGAAATACAAGAATGATTCAAATTGATTACATTGCTTGGAGAGATGTCTCCAATATATAATTTTGCATTGCTCTCCTCAAACATCTAGGAGATGCATCCTTTCATATTCCTCTTATAAAGACAAAACTCTCATCTTGCCACATATCAATGTGACTCTTCATTCTCTCTCTTGACACCTTGCACTTTCTCTCATATTGACACATACATTATATAAAATATAAATCAACTACCAAACTAATATTTATAAAAGGGGTCAAATAATGTAATACTTCCAACACCTCCCATATTACATTATTTGGTAGGAAGGATTTTTGCCTACATTATCTGATTATTCTTTCTCTTCATCCTTCAGCTCTGACTTTGGCGTTGTTGGATATATACAACCTTCATTAGGTCTTCCTTTATAAATTATCTATGTTTGCCTCTAGATCAATGTATATGAGTCACCTCTAGATCTCTTTCTCTAGGTCTCTACCTCTAGGTCACTGCCATTGGATCAGTCTCTAGGTCACTACCTCTAGGTATTTGCCTCTGGGTCACTACCTTTGGGTCACTCCCACTGGATCACTACCTCTAGGTTATTACCTTTAGATTACTGCCTCTGGAACTCTACCTTTGGTTCACCTCTGGATTATCATTGTCTTTGGGTCATCCACTAGAATATTCATAAGACTATCATATATGTAGGATCATCACTACAAATGCTTTCACTATAGGTCATTTTCCAAGCTATGCTTAGGTCATAATATTCTCAACAAAATTTGATCAAACCTGGTTTCCTTCTATAGAAACCATACAATATTTCTTTTATCTTATCCCATTCATTCATGTTTATCCATCCAAAATATACTTTTACTTTGTAGTATTTCTTTTCTTTTTGTAGATAAAATATTTTTGAATGATTATGTCCTCCACAAATTTCATAACAATGGAGGTTCCAAAATTTCTCTAACTTGCGTTATATCTACCACAATGATTACATCTATTATTTGTTATAGAATCTCTTGTTTGTCCTTCATTATTACTTATTCTATCATTCCTTATGATATATTTGATATCACTATTTTATGTCACAAACTTAGTCCCTTGCTCATTATTGCTAGTCTGACCTGTATATCCAAGACCTTCACATTCTGGTCTTATTTTTTGTACAATTGGTTCTTTCATTCCTTGTCCATGTTTTCTCGAACTTGTGTCTCTATATCCAATTTTATTTAACAGTTTTGAACCAATTCCTTTAGTATACCTTTCAAACAACCAAAAAGATCATCAGTCTTATCCCTATCGGTATCAACATAACTCTAAGCATCACTATCTCTATCATCATTTGAATCTATGTCATCATCAATTTTGATAGTATAATCTATTTTTGAACAATCATGAACTGTATTCAAATCCTTTGTATCACATGTAGCATCTATTTTTATAATAGGTTCTTCTTTGTCATAAATTCTAAGTCACAAGTATCATTGCTTGCAATCCAATTTTTCTTTTCATTTTGATGAGAATCACAATATACATCTTTTTCCTTTTGATGAAGATCATAAGTATCACAACATGCATCTATCATCATGGGATTTAAATCATTTGTATCACAACAAACATATTTCATCATTGGTTTATTTCCTAATTCTTCAACCTTTCCTTGCTTTCTTATCTTGGAAACATTTAGAGTGATTATTCCCTTGTAGATTTTTTTCCATAGACTAACAGGTACAATAACAATTTTTTTATAACAATCATTAGCATCATTAAGAATACTTTGCATGCATTGTTGAAGTATTAAAAATTCTCCCTTTTTTGCTTCATTGGTAATATCTACAAGTTTATTCTTCAAATTTGTAGTCATTTCCTCTTGCTTTCTATTATTGTCTTTTAGAACTTCATTAGAAAGTAATGTCATATACATTATCTTTCCTATATTATTAGGTAATGTGAAAACATCTTTAGAGTCTTCAACTGCTTCATCAAGTTGAACTTAGATAATTTCCGAGCATTGAAAAACTTTCATCTTTGGCTTCTCTCATGATTGATAGTAGGATTATATTTTTCTTCATTGATGTATCATTTTGTCTTTCAATTTTTGCTATCATGTATTGAGTACACCATTTTAAATTATGTAACATTTCCTTAGTCTATTCTAGTAGGTTATCTTGAACATATATTTGTTCTTGAAAACATAAGTTTTCTACTTCAATTGTTTTTGACAACTCATATTTTTGTATTTCTATTTTTTTTATCATTTATTTATTTTTTCACTTGCTTTTCCTTTGCCATGTTCCTTTGAAGTTGACAATCTTATATCTCCCTAGTTTTAAATAAATCAAATTTTCTAAATTAAATCTTATGAGGTGGAAAACTTTCTATCTCCCTAATTTTTAGAAACTAAGAATGAATATTGCAAATTTAAATTCCTAATTTTGAGGTTGAATACCTTTTGACTCCCAACTAATTAAATTTGCAAATATTTATTTTTCAATATTTTCAAAAAACACATTAAAAACTTTAAAACAATCTAATTCTTACACCTTATTACTCCATTCAAATATTAACACTTATAAACAACTAACTATTAATAAAACAATCAACCTAATTAATAAACCTTATCACTCCATTTAGACAAAGAACTTTATTACTTATTACTCCATACTCTTATAAACCTTATGACTCCTACTAAGCAAATAAAACCTTAGAATAAATGAAACCCTAAATTAATTACCTCTTCAAAATTTATTGATTCCACCATAATTATGTAGGAAACCGAGATTCATTCCCATTGACATGGATTGAATAAATAGTACAATAAGCCTTAGAATAGCCCGTAGGTTACGGAACTACCTAGGCGCTAAATAGTAGCAGTTATAACTATACTAACAACTAACCTAATAATGTAAAAACAATATAGATATGCTAACATCCCCCCTTAGTACATTATTTGGGTAATAATATAACTACTAGCTACACTATCATCCCCTCATACAATAATATTTGGGTAAAGTATATAACTTCCCCAATACAGTGAAGAAGAAGAAGAGAAATGAAAGAATGGTGGCTCGTGCTTTGTCTTCGGCTCTAGCTCTGGCTCTGGCTCTAAGCGTACCTCTGGATTTGTACCTCTGGGTCTATATCAGGATCTGCCTATGAATCTACCTCCAGATCATTGCCTCTGGATCTGCCTGTAGATCTGCCTCTAGAACTTTGTCTCTGGGTCTATATTTAGGTTTGTCTCTGGGTCATTATCTCTAGGACTGCCACTCAGTCTGTCACTGGATTTGCCTCGAGGTCTACCATAGGTTTTACCTTTTCGGTAGAAGCCATACAACATATCTTTCATCATGGTACATTATGTGCGATCTATCCATCCACAATCAATATGAACCGTGTTGGCAATTTTTAGTTTGTACCAACAACTGAAAGAAGAGTGATTCGTACATCCACAAGAATCATAAGGATGTAATCTCCAACACTTAGTTGTAGCATATCCTACCTTTCCACAGTGACTGCAATAATACTTTTTAGGATATGGAGGAGATTTAGGTTTTACAAACATGGAATTACTGGTACTTGCATGTCCAGTATAGCCAAGGCCTTCATTCTTTGCCCTGACATCTAGCATTATAGGAGTTTTAATGCCTTGTTCATGTTTACCTAATCTCTCACCATTGAATCCTATTTTCTTCATCATTTTGGAACCAAATCCTTTGGTGTGTTTTTCAAAACACCCAATTTCATTATCTTCATCAATACTTTTAACAATATTGCATTTGTCGCTATTGATGATATTATGGAGTTCATTTTTAGGAGGTTCAATTTTTAAGTCACTAGTGTCACAAGCAAAATCTGCTACTGTGATGAGATCACCTGTGCTAAAACTGATATTTTCCATCATATGCATGAGGTCGCTTGTATCACAACAAGCATTGGCCATCATGGGCTCAAGGTCACATGTGTCACAACAAGCATTCGCCACCATGGGTTGAAGGTCACTTGTGTCACTACAAACATCGACCATTAGGGGTTTGACCTTTGTTTCCTCACTAAAGTCCTTGTACACTTTACGTTGGGCAATATCAAGAGAAATCAATGATATGTAGACTGCCCTTATGATGCCTATAGGGATTTGAACACCATTCTTCTAAAGGTCTTCAGAATATTCATAATCTTTGAGAATGGATTTTACACCACTACGTAGTGTAGAATATTTTTCATCCTCATAAAAATCCATTCCTTCCATCTCTGGTGGAAAGTAAGGACCTTTAACTAATTTTTCAATAGCATCAGTTTGTTTAGGGGCTTACTTTTTCTTTGATCTGCCCATTTTTAAGGTGTCGGTCTCTGTCGAAAAATACACCTTTTATAATGAATTTTGCAAAAATAATCGAAGGTGTTGGTCACTGCCAAAAATGCACTCTTATAAGTCTTCCCCTTTTGTTTTTTGCAAAATTATTTATCCCCTTGATGCAAGATAGGAGTTGTTGGAAAGAAAAAAAAAATTACCCCCCCCTTTTAGTGCAAAAAAAATGCAACAATGAAGCCTCAAAAGGCTCTTACAAAGCTTGCCTCGTAGGCAGATGTGCACAAAATATCACCAAAAAATCCCCCTATGAAGTACTTCAAACAAAAAAACTTTTGCTATTTATGAAGCCTAAAAAAAACGGGTTTGAGGTTTGATGATGTTATGCCTTTGCTTTAATTTTAAATTGCAACAAATAAAGTTATTATAAAAAAAAAATTAATTAATAATAAAATTTATTTAATTAAAAAATCATGAATTTAAAAAAAATAAATGATTTTTAATTAAATGAAAATTAAATTATTAAATAAAAAATGATAAAACTTTTAATATTGCAAAATAAAAAAAATTGTTTACCTTATAAGCTTAGGTGGGGTTTGAACCCCGATCACTTACCGCTGAGTGACTTAGTGCACGACGCGGCGACCACACCAACTACCGACCTGGTTCAGACTATATTACGAGGAGAAGCTATAAGACTTAAACAAATATTTAGATAGCGTCGGTCACGTAGCGCTCGCGTTCACCTGGGTGGCGGGCTCTCCAAATGGGCACATTGGCCAATGTAACACTCCTCGATGGTGCACACGGCAAACGAAAAAAAAAAATTATTTTTTAATTTGTTTTATGAACCTCTGGTGATTCAAATCACCAACCGAACTCTTCTAGGCCACCTGCGATCTGTAATTTTCACACTAAACATAACAACCAAATTGTGATACACGCAGTGTGATCAAACGGATCTCGTTCATCCTCCAAATATTATCTGTGCTTAGAAAATGATATTCCAGATATGGTCTATTGGATCCTCTATCGTTTGGGTCTCCTTTATCCAATAGCACCAGAATTTATATACAAAGAATCATGGCTTCTATGCAGTAATCTGGTGCAGCATCCAAGAGATTGGAAAAACAAGTGACTTTCGAATGAGCTGAGCGGTTTTTGTCTGCTCGAAATATCCCTATGGGTTGATTTTCTATATGGAAACGATATTCCTATGCATTGGATCAATTTCCACCATGCGATCCTCCTCGTCTACAACTGGGTGGAAGCGATTGACGTTAATTTTCCCTATCTCACCGTCTACTTCGTGCAGCGATGAAGTGGCAAGGGTCTGCAAACTATGTAATCACCTGCAAATGTTAGGAGCATGCCTTAATAGTCTCTATGGATAACACATTTACACCTTTTGAGTTATACCACCACTCGGGCTGCTGCAAATCACCTTTCCTCCATTTTGTCAAACAACCGAGCCGTCTAGTCTGGGCCACGATCTGTAGGATCTTCAAATTCGAATACAAACCTCACTCGTTGCCATCCAAAGATGTCAGCAAAGGTGATTGTCACACTGAGAACCTCCCATGAGCACTAAAAAATGATGAGCATCACCTATTGCTTGTGTGTTGAAAAACCAAATTACCGATAAATCTCCTAAAAGGCATCTTCAATGCTGGAAATCCTGCCTTTCTCAGCCACCGTAGCATTGCGAACATAGTCACGATGCAAACTGTGATAGAAACATCTGCTAACAAGGATATTACCTCAAGGGTGGTTCCTTTTGCATCTCGAATCAAATACGGGATCAAGGCTTTGTTCTCAGTCTAGGACCAAGGCTGCAACACTCGAAACTTACGACTTAGCAATACGACTAGTAGCTGCTGAATTGGGCTCGAAGAATTTTGCCTATTTTTTTTATTAAATGGGAGACATTGTCCCACATTAGGGATGTGGAAGAAAACTTACTGGTATAAAACCAATACAACACACTTATCTTAGTAACAACGAATTGGTGGTTATCACCCACATGTTATCTTTTGCCTTCTGCCTCACCTAAAACCATAGGTCCAGGTCATGCCCAAATTGTCACGCGTTCGTTTCGTAGTCTAGTCTCCACCTGTCATTACAAGTTGTCCAGTCTCAATGTTCTATCTAGGTCTAGGTCCAGGTCATGATTTCTGTCAACCGGTCCACATTGTCACATCTGGATGTCCATGTCCAGATCTTCAATCCTCTAGCATTCGTGTCATACCACGATCGATCTCAAATCAAGATCTATTAGTGTCAACCCTGCAACAGGGTCTAGATAGTCAGTCTATCAGCCCTACAATAGGGTCTAGGTAGCCAGTCTATCATAGAATGCTAGTCATCTGACAATTCTATCATCCAGACTCACAAGTGGCCAACCTGTCTGGTCAGAAGGTAGATCTGACTGTTGCTGGCAGTCGATTGAGGGGCTTTCAGATCACGATAGCCAAATGGTCAAATTAAGATAGATTTACGTCATCCATGCTTAGTCAGCAAATAGCTCTTAGGCTATAAGGGAGCTCTGCTCTCAGGCTACAAGGGAGCCCAGAGCGCATATGGCTCTGATACCATGTAAGAAATCGAGATTCATTCCCATTGACATGGATTGAATAAATAGTACAATAAGCCTTAGAATAGCTTGTAGGTTATGAAACTACCTAGGCACTAAATAGTAGCAGTTATAACTATACTAACAACTAACCTAATAATGTAATAACAATAGAGATACGCTAACAAATTTATTCCTTCTTTATAACTGACGCTTATCTTTTACGTCTTTTGCATTACATCTTTTGTTCATATGTTAGATGCCTCAGTTGTTATTCTACTTCAAGAACATATAACTTCCACATGACACTAACGTTTCCCAATGTTACTTGAGTGTTCAACCAACATTTCTTAATGTTCATTCATGAATGTTCCTCCAACTGGTGCAAATGATAACTGAAGCTTCTGCCCAAGCAATAATTACATCTTCTTTAACATTTGTATGTTACGATTTTCACTAGCTTTAGTTGGCATTTTATTTTTCACTTGCTTATTTTGTGGATGCTCTTAAATATTTGATGCTCTGTTTACCCTAATCCTTTGATACTTTATATGTTTGTTGCCTTTGGCACTCAATTTACTTATTGTCTTTGATGCTTCGTACGTTTGTTGCCTTCGATGTTATGTATACTCACTGTTCTTTGGTGCTTTGACCTCCGTTGCTTTTGCATATACAATCGTTGCCTATTTGTGTAAACTTTTGTTGTGTGTTGTCTTTGTGATTCTGTATTGGCTCTTCAAATCTTAGCTCTTAGTTGCTCTGGATTTATTTTTATCAACAAGAGTAGATGATAGTTCAAATAGCAACTCTAACTCCTTACTCAATTGTGTGTTCCATCTTAAATAGGTTAGACCGTACTGTAAATTTATTATGGCATGCTTTTAGACGATGGATTTATCTTTCCACACGATAATTTCTTATTGACGGTTGAATATATTCAAATGATACACTAATGATGGCAACCTCTCCTCTCATGAGAGCACAAATATATGTCATCATTCAAAAAATTACATTTCGATAACTTACAACACAATCCCATGACAATATTCCTACACCTTTGTGCACCTATGTACCAATATTATCAATTGATGTTACTATGGTGAAACTCATCTATGGAATCCACCAAATATTCATCTTTGACATCCAAAGGTTGATAAACACCAATGTCTCTTTTCTAGCCGAGCTCCCTCTTCACTAGGAGTTTTTTAGGTTTTTGGTTGCTCTAGATTCAATTCTCAAACTCTCTAGGCCAAACAAATTGATTTAACTGTAGCAAACTCTTTTTCCACAAAACTCTACTACAAATTCAAATTCTCCACTTTTGTATTCTTTATCAATCCTTTCTCAAATATCTCCTCCAATAACTTCACAGTCGTAGCAATCTTCTCTAAACTTCTTCAATCTTCTTCTGCAAATTTTGTTCGACTTTATTTATTCTTCTCCAAGCTCCTTCTCACGAATCTTCTGTAATTCTTTCTTTATCCGCAATATCCTCAATCAACAATCTCTCCACTGAAGCTATGAATCAAAATAGCTTTTGCAAAGATAGCTCGTTCTCTTCAATGTGGCTTGGATACCATTGTTAGCTTTCTAGTAGTATTTGTTTATATAAACTTTATCTCTCATAAATAATAAAGTATAGAAATGGCTTACATCAAATAACAATGAATTACAGACATAGAATATATCACAAATATATCTCTAATATATTCTAAATTACAAAATTACAAGAATGGTTCATATTGATTACATTGATTGGAGAGATATCTCCAATATATAATTTTACATTGCTCTCCTCAAACATCCGATAGATGCTTCCTTTCATATTCCTCTCATAAAGACAAAAATCTTATCTTACCATATATCAATGTGATTCTTCATTCTCTCTCTTGACACCTTGCACTTCCTCTCATATTGACACATACATTATATAAAATATAAGTCAACTACCAAACTAATATTTACAAGAGCGCCAAATAATGTAATACTTCTAGTACTAACAAGTCTTTAGTAAATAAACATAGGGCACACAACATGAACCGGATTCGACATGTTACACTAACATCTATAAGTAGTCATCATTCGAGCAAGACCTCCATGTTCCCATAATGACCATATGGATCCCTATGTTACCAAGGGTACTCTTCTACGTATGGGTGAAATTAACTCAAGTTTTGCTATTGATCTTGATCCTTTTATCAAATGTGTTTTTAATTTACTTGCTTGACCTCACGATGCTTCCATTTCGTGCATCAACATTCCAACCTTTAAGAGCACATATCTACACAATTGGATATCCAATATGGATAACATCATTTGTCTACACCATGTGCTTGATGAAGGTTGTGTCATATTGGCTACTACTAAGTTGGGAACTCGTGCTCAATAATGGTTGTTGTGGAAGCTCTATTGACACAAACACTTTTTTTTGTGGCTTGAGTTCAAAGCATTATTTGTTTTTAAGCTTGATAAAGGCTTTTCTACTTTTTTTGTGGTCCACTTGATGCAAACCAATCAAACATGATCAATTAAGGTTTATTGCACAAATTTCATGGGACTACTCACTTATACCTATCATTTGGCCCCAACATTAATGGTATCAACCTTTCACCATGGCATTAAGGATGAAATCAACTGAAATGTCAATATGCATGATTCGTACATCCTTGAGGAGGTTGAACATGTGTATATGGTGATAAAAAAGAAAATCTAGTTATCCCATTACCAAAAAACTGACATGATTCCATCCCTCACTATCCTCAATTCAATAACCACAATGATGAGTGTCCCCAAGGGTTCTTTTGTTATAAATATCATTCATGCCATCCTTGAAAATCAAGGTTGTGAAGAATGATGTAACTTCCTAAAGTACCCTACCTCATTCATATTTGAACCTTGTACCTTCTATCTAGAGTACCCAAGCCTTCATTGTTAGTCCAATTAAACTATACTCAAATAAGGATTTTTTGGAAATAAATTGAGTAAAGAGTGAAAAACAAAAAAATATTTAAAATTTTGTAAAAAAGAAAAGAAAGAATATATGCGTGCAAGCAATCTTGTAGGATTTTTTATCTTGATAACAAGATACATATATTGTATTGAAATTTCAAGCAAATAATATTATTACATGATGGATCCTAAATAAACAAACAAATATAACACCTCGTCAAAATCTATGAAGAGAGAAGAATTGATTTATATAGGAAAGCAAGATCTAAAATGATTTTGCAAGCAACTTCAATAAAACAATAAACAAATAGAGAATTATATTATAATATCTCAATGATTAGAGAATACAAATAAATTATATGAGCATGATCAATAAAAATATGCTCCTCCCATTGTTCATGTTAAAGAAGGTCAAAAAACCTATTAAGAGGTTGGGATTAGGTAAAGACTAAGACATGGATGGACTACAAGCAAAATATTTAAAATGAGGAGTAAGAAACCTAACTTCACTTATTAAAAGGTTATTTAATATTGTCCTTCAACATGGTCTCTTAAAAGATTAGATAACAAATTTATTTATACCCCTATTCCAAAGTGGTGATATAGACACATCCAAATTACTAAACCATAATGGTCAATCCTTTTTTTATAAAGTCTTTCAATAGAATGGTTGAACACAAAATCAACAAGTGGTCCCTATGGGATAACACAGTGGTTAGGTATTTGGGCTCTCTTTTGGGAGACCTAGGTTCAAACCATGGCGAGGTGTGTGTGTATCTATACCAGTGAGCTTGTGATAAAAAAAAAATGTACAAGTGGGTAGAAGGCCAAGGAAAGAGAGCAAAAGGACAAGTAGGTTGTAGGGTAAAACACTCTATAATAGATCATTGCATCATATTTAAACTTATAATTGAAAAATTAGGAGGTAAAGGGGATGCATATCATTGTTTTGTTGAGTTCAATAAGGCCTTTGACATAATGCCTAGAAGTAAACTATAGAGTATGATGGAAGAACTAGGCATACAAGAAAAATATAAGGTAACAATTCATACATTATAGCCAAAATAAAAACATAAGATGGTCTCAAAATGCTTTTGAAGTGGCATAGGAGTTAAATAATGATGTTTGTTATCTCTGAAGTTATTTGGATTATATACTAATAAGTTAGAAGAAAGGCTAAATATGAGTGGAGGTAAAGGTTTCCAATTGGATAGATATGTGGTGAAGCTACTTTTGTATGCACATTGTCTCATTTTATTTGTAAGGAGAACACGAGGGTTAAGATAACACTTAAAGACCTTAAAATACTTTTGCAAGGAAGTTGGCATGTAAGTAAAAATTTGTAAAACTAAGATAATATTTTTTCCAACTAAACTAAAAAGAACAATTAAGTTTCCAATTTGAAGGGGTCCTTATAGAAGAATTAACATAATATGAGTATCTTTGTGTATATTTTAATAAAACTAAGTCGAACAACATACAAATTGAAATGCATGATGGGAGGTTGGAGAGGACTATTTACATTATAAAACATATATAGGGAGGTACAATAATGTGATTGGAAAACCATTAGAGGTTTATTCAAATTATTAGTAGTACCAATGGTGCTTTATGCTGAAAAACAATGAGAATCAAATAATATTTAAAAAATATTATGCAAGGACAACATTTAAACACAACAATATATTTTATTTTGCAAAATTAAATCTTGCATACAACATACATTTTTATTCAACAATGTGTCTCATTATTTCAAGCGACTCTTTGGTGTTTCACCTTCAACTCAGTCTTTTCATCTTCTCTCATTCTCATGGAAGATTTCTATTCACCCACATATGAGATTAAATAATTAATGTCTCCAAAAAGGTAATAATTATATGATAAAAAATTATGTAATAAAGTCTAACACCCTGTTATTACATTATTTGGTATAAAAATAATTACCCCCATGATTCCATGGGTGGTATACTTGAATTGTGTTATAGCTCTAGCTCTGGCTCTGCTATATTTCCATTGGGTGTACCTTTTTAGATCAATCTCTAGGTCTACCTCTAGGTTACCTCTAGGTCACGTCTAGGTCCTTGCTTCTAAGTCATTGTCTTTGGTTCATCATTGCCTCTAGGTCATCCTTTAGATATACCTTTAGGTCATCACCTCTATGAAATTACCAATGAACTATATTTTTTTGAATCTTCCACATATTTGGAATCCTCTGCATAATGTTTCATTGTAGGTCCTATTATTGTAGGTCTTTTAATTTAAGCATACCTTGGGTCATATACTTCTATAGGCCCTATCACTACAGGATTTATAAGCATAGCTTGGGTCATATATTTATATAGGCCCTATCACTATAGGATTTCTAAGCATAGCCTGGGTCATATTTTGATGCAGAAATCATGCATCTAAAGTTTCCCAAGATTACAATGCTTCATGGAAAACCACTATTATGATATTTCTCAACCACCAAACTTGTTCTTCTTCTGTATAAAATTTATAACATTTCTTTTTCTTTATCCCATCTTGACACATTCATCCATCCATAACTCATATGTATTTTGTCGATCACTTTCTCCTTGTACCTACACTTTTTTTAGGAATAATTAATACCTCCACAAATCTATCACATGTTTGGATCTTCCACAACAACTGCAAAACCCATCCTAATAACTTCACTTTTTGTACATGATTCTTTCTTCACAAACTTTGTTTCATCACTTTCTGCTTTACATGCATATCCAAGGCCTTCCTTCTTTGGCCTTATACTTGGCATGATGGGTATTTTCACACTTTCCCATATCTTCCCAAACTTGTACCATTGTATCCTATTTTTTTAATTTTTTAATCAATACCTTTTATATGTTTTTCAAAGCACCCAATTTATTCATCACCACTTTAATCTTTATCATTATCACCAACAACATTCAAATACCAAACATCATCATTATGACCTTCAACATAATCTGTATAATCATTGTCACTTTCAACTCTATCAATATAACCTTTGTCATGGCCAATACAACCATATTTTACACAATATTTTATCTCATTAACAATCTTCAAATCACAAGCCATATCTATGCTTTGGACAAGATCACATGTATCGTAATAATATTTTGCCATCATGGGTCTTAATTCACTAGTATCACAACTGAAATATATCTTATGAAGAATATAACTTTTGTCACAACAAATATCTTTCATCATGGGCTCATCCTTCAACTTTTCAAGTACTTTTATATGTTGTCTACATTACACCTTAAGGATGTCAATAGTGAATAGTGCCATTCATATTTTTTTCATTGCATCAACAGATATTATCACATAATTTTCAAAGTATCCTTCACAAGTATCAACATCGTAATAACGGAATATGAGTAGGACCTTAGTGTTAAAAATTCTCCATTTTCATAAAAATCTAAACCTTCTTGACAATAGAGATATCCATCTTGCTTATCTCTTCCTTCACTTATTTTTTATGACCTGTATTTTTGAGGTTTTGCTTGTTTTTCTTTTCTTAAACTATATTTTGGTGAGGCACACTTTTGAATGTCAATTTGCTTCCTTATTGGCTTCCTCTTTGTCTTTTCCATGTTATCTACTGATGTGAACGCTTGTTTTTGTAGCCTTAGGATTTTGTTTTCTTCAACACAAAAATGAGGGTTCCTTATGTATCCCAAAATGGTCCTCTTTTCTATACAATGAACCTTTTGATATACCCACTTTTCCTATATATGCATCAATATGTGGAAGAAGTTAGTCCTCTCGATATACACAATCATACATAAGAGATATCTTAAGGTAAGTGGAAGAGAGTGATACATGATACCAAGGTAGTATTGAAAAGGATTTGTCCTATCAATGATACTTGCTTAAAGAGAAATCCTCATACATGGGCATAAATTCCCCATATACTTGGATTTTCTCAATTTTAGAATTTGTCTAACGATAGTAACAAATGGGGTAATGAATAGAGTGAAACAAAATTTAAAAAAAATGTGTTCTTATTCCTCCTCAACAATTTATAGGATTGATGCCCATACATTGTTATGGTAGCTATATTAGGTTATAGACATAGTAGCTTAACATGATAGTTTTACCTATAAATGTAAGCCATAGGTGCATTTTATACCGAACATTGTGAGTGTGCTTCAAGCACATGTTTGATTTGTGTACAAAGTGACTATAGACCAACAACACTAAGCTCTTTTGAAAAATTACAAATTATCTTGACACCAAAATATACAATAACCCCACACCAAACTCTCACCTTTTCGATATAAACCCTTGAACTTTGACTAATTACAACTATGACTCTTTTCACAAAAATAAAAATTTGACATTTACAAGATGTTTTACATCACATATATATATATATATATATATTTATGTATGTATGTATATGTTACAAGGAACAAAATAAATGCAATTCACTTCCTTGTGATGTCACCTTATCCATATGATATTTCTTTAAAAACCTGGCAAATGGTTAAATACTAATAAATAAAATAAATGTGTAAAAGAAACTACAAAAAGTTGAAGAATTGTCCAATGGGAATAATGCCCTTGCAACTTGTCCTCAAACTAAGAACATCCATGCTTTAACTATTGAAAAACCAATCCATTGCCTATAAAAATTGCTATGCTTTTTTATTTTTGATATGGTAATTTCACATATAAAGACTTAAATTCCATTGTATTGCAAACTCAATGGAGCTTAGAACTGACATTCAGAAGAAAAAAAAAGGCCATGGACAAAAATTAATTTGCTCCTCGTAATGTCATATTTTTTGTGGCATTCAAATTTTAGAGTTAGTTCAAAACCAACCCAATAGAAAATACATACTTGTAGGGTAACATAAAACTTAAACCCTCGTTATTATCTCCTATTTCCCAATACTTTGCTACTATGACACTTATCTGCTTGTATCCATTTTCTTGAGAAACTTGCAGATAATAGTTCAATAAACGTCTTCAACCCCATGATGTTGTCCACATGTTTTCCTCTCTCTTATACGATGTGGATTCAACTCTCAAACTAACAAGACAACTTATACAATGGTAATAATCTACCAAGCTGGTATCCCATCCTCCAGGCTAGAACAAATCCTCTAGGTTGAAATGAATTATGATGACACTTTTCACTCTTGATTTAACTATAGTCTTTGTAGTCAAGATTCAACAATAGTCTCATGTTGAGTGACAATGCTTTAACCATGGAAAAATTATTCTGCAAATTGTTTGCACCAAAAGCTTTTGCTCTGAGAGTTTCAATCAGGACTACTTCAAAGTAGTTTCTTATTTTTCTAATTCAAGGGTTTAACTTGGGTGTTTCAACTTCCAACTTAGGTTTTCTATATGGCCATTACACTTTGTGAAGTTATATTTGGAGCAAAAATATCATCAAGAAGAAAAAGTACATGATCAGAGGGCTTCTCATAAAAATGCAAGGAAAAAAACTCCATTAACTATGACAACTCAATAATTTAACCAATATCTTCTAACTTGTTACATGTGAAAACAACCACACAGGGAAAAATAAACCTTATTGAAAAAAATAAATTTACATAAAGACGTGTGGTATGATTCCATATTTATCAAATGGAATTAGCTCAACTGGTTAGATTCTTCAACATTCAAGGAGGAGACCAATGTTTGAATCCTACCAATTGATACATGGATAATATTCAAGCTTTGTTGTAATACCATTATGTGGTAATGATGTAATACAAGTGGGGCTCATTTCTATCCCATATAACCAATTCAATTAAAAATGAGTCCATATTCAACCTTTGTGATGCATAGAACATATTGGATACTAATTGTCGAATTCATCTATGTCCTAACTGATCTAGAAGAAAAATATTAGACATAAATTGATAAATAAAAAATATTTGTTTGGATAGCCTTAAAAAAATGAATAAGCAAGACTTTACGATAAATTTTTACAAGACCTTAGTTTTATCTTCAACCGAGATAGGGCATGTTGTTAGACGATGACAATTGTCTCTACTTACACAAACTAACCAACCTTGCTCTTGTAGTGATAAATTACTACACCTCTTGAAAGCTAAAGTCTAAGTCATGTACAAGCACATGAAGAAAGATCCAATAAAAAATGCTTGATCAAACAGATGCTATATATCATGAGTAAGAAAAGTCTGAAGGTTGAAGGTTCATGAGTCACAAACAAGAGGCAATAACAAAAATTCTCGACAAGGAATTGAAGGTAGAAATTCTCAATGATCTAAAGATAAGTGGTTCGAAAGGATGCATAAAAACTCCCAAAGAAGAAAATGCCAACACCTCAAAGGTTAAATTGACGAAGTGCACATTCTTCGAGGAATATTGTCTTTTATGCAAAATATATCTCATATTTCTAAGAAAGGGTAACAATAGCATGGAGCCAAGACAAAAGTAGCTTGAAGATCCAAAACATTAAATTAAAGCAATCTTATGCATCCTGGTGATAGGAATCTCCAAAAAATTGATAGATGGTAATTAAAGTGGTAGTTGCACATCCAAAGGCTAAGATTGACTAACATTCACATCTTCAGATCTAGAAAATCCTCAAGGGATAACAAGTTAGAAAAGGACACGACTCAATGTTTGAAACGACAACCACCTAGAGATATTTGCATGAGTTTTGGAGGGAAAATCCTCCCTTGTAAATCTATAAATAAGAGTAGTATTAGCTTTGTAAAGGATCAAATGTTTTAAATTCCATGTATTCGTAGGCTTTCTTTTAATTTCTCCTTGAAAAAATAGTGGTGGTTCCTAAGCGGCTTGTGTGTAATTTTGAACCCTTGCTTATAACACAATCTATATAAAAGTTTACTTGCATTTATATATACATGGAAGCATGTGTCTATTTTTTTGCCTTTGCCTATAAACTCGTGGATCTGTATATGTGTGTGTTTGTGATATTTTATATGAATATTAGGTGCACTAAGTGTATGTGTGTGTGAGGGGTCTGCATCTATTTTCAAACCGAGTCACTTATTAGCTTGGCTCTCCTATGGGACTTGCCTGCTCATATATGCATATAATTAATAGATCATGATTGCTCTTCATTACATTAAGGAGAGGAAGTGTTCACCACTAGCACATAGCATTTTGTCATGTTTTTGTAGGAAGATAATAGCGAATCTCTTGGTGCATCACCCCCTTTTCCTTTTATTTGTTGAGTTTTCTTACTTTCTTGTATCCCTTTTCCCTTGGTAGAGTAGCAAGTGCCTTGAAGATCACATCTTAACAAGGAGTTGGCCTTGTAAAAATTATCAAAGACCCCCAATTGAGTTTAACACTATGCTCTTGGTTGCGGCTCGTTATGTCATTCTAATGTGAGGTACGATTATCTCAGGCAGGGATAATCGAAGATAACAATAGTTTAATGGCATGCTCGATGGGACTCTGATGACACAATATTGGTACCAAAACTATAAAAAGGAGTAGGGCTAATAATTTGTGAGGGTATTAGTCTATTCCTCGCTTGCTAAAATACATTTCTCACCTAGCAACTGCTCTCTACAATGAAAACCAAAAGAAGCCACTGCTGAAGTTACCAAACTGAGGTTTGGATGGAGAACTTTGTCTATTTTCTTTCTATAAGAAATAAGTTACGTTCACTTGGTGACTCTACTATAATTCAAAGGATCCAAAAGGATCATGAAAGCTCCACTCTGGGGGTAGCATGCAAAAGCATGAACACTTCTATGCTCATGAACTTCTCAACATAAAATAAAAGAAGCCCCTTGCAACCTTTAGTGTCATCAGATGTTTGGGATGACTATCCAATGTCTATACTACAAAATCTACCATATTATACTGGCAAAGGATTATCAACCCCATAATAACATCTACAAGATATGGTATGTTTTACCAATTGCACATCATAAAGCAAAATGTAGCCTTGATATTGCTAGTGGCTTCCTTCACAGGAAAGGCTTGTAAGGGATTTTATTCCCTCCCCCCACACTCAATTGTAGAATGGGATCAACTCATTGACCTATTCATAAATGGGTTCAAGGAGAGGGAAAAATAAATTATAGGTGTCTAGATTGCTATTCCTCAACCCTTGCCTACCCAAAAAAACACTGTTCCTCACCATATTACACCAATATAGGAAGAGGAAAAAGATTTCATGGAGGTAGAGGTCATAGTTCTCATCAAGTCCTAGTACTAGGACAAATATTCAAGGGACAATAGTATAATGGAGGTCATGGAATCCATTGCCTTAGAGATGTTCAAATGAGTAAGCTTGAACATCTCCACAAGCCATAAGGAGGCTCTCTTCCCCTCCAAGGACCTAAAGGAGGCAAATAATCTAAGTTGGAGGAGGAAGAAGTATGCTATCAAGGTCAAAACAAAGAAGGGCGTTGGTACCAGTACCAATCTTGTATTCAGGCTAGACTACCAAGCAATCTGAGCCACAATAGTTGCTCAAAAATAGAGTCTCAAAAGGGTAGAAGTAATCTTCCCAAGGAACTAGAATAAAAGAAAGAAAATATCGTGGAGGCTCAGGTAATAAAGTGGGGGGGGGCTTGAATCCATACCCAATCAATAAATACACTCATTTAAAACTATGTACATATGTACCATAGGCGATCTCAGTTTTATGAGATAGAAAAAGTCCCAATCACTTGCAAAATTTAAAAGTTGTGGATTGTCCACTAGAAACTTTTGCTTTCAGGGGAAAGTTTTCTTGACTCTACACCCAATGGACTAAGGCACCAATTTCTAGGTGCCTTATCTTTAGTATTCTAAAGATCCCCTTAGAGCCAAAAAAATTTTAGCGATAAATCACTACACCTTTCAAAAGCAAAAGTATGATTTATGGACAAGCACATGAAGAAAGGCCCGATCAAACAGAGACCAAATCTCATGATCAAGAAAAGTTTGCAGGTCAAAATTTCTTGAGTTGCAGATATAAGGCAATAACAAAAAATCTTGACAAGGAACATAAAGCATAAATTCTATATGATTTGAAAATAAGCGCTCTCGAAGGATGAAGAAAAACTCTCAAAGAAGAAAATGCCAATGCCTCAAAGGTCAAATCGATAAAGTGCACATTCTTCAAGGAAGATTACCCTTTCTATAAAATTTATCTTGTATCTCTAAGAAAGGACAATAATAGCATGGAGCCACAACAGAAGTAGCTTGAATATCTAGGACATTAAATTAAAGCAATCTTTTGCACCTAGGTGATAGGAATCCACAAAAAATGGGTAGATGGCAAATAAAGTGGTAGCTACACATACAAGGGCCAGGATCGACTAACATTCACATATTTAGATCTAGAAAATCCTCAAGGGATAAAAATTCAAATAATGACATGATTTGATGTTTGAAATGACAACCACCTAGAGATCTCTGCATGAGTTTTGAAGGGAAAACCCTTCCTTATATAGGAGTAGTATTAGCTTTGTAAAGGATCAACAAGTTTGTAATTCCATGTATTTGTAGGTTTTCCTTTTATTTCTCTTTGTAAAAATAGTGGTGGTTCCTGAGTGGCTTATGGGTAATTTCAAACCCTTGCTTTTGGCACAATCTATGTAAAAGTTTATCTACATTTATATATACATGAAATTTTGTCTATTTTTTAGCCTTTGATTGGAGATCCATGGATGTGTATGTGTGTGTTTATGATATTTTATGTTAATATGAATATCAGGTGTGCTAAATGTATGTGTGTGTGAGGGACCTATATTTATTTTTTGGACTGAGTCATTTACTAGATTGGCTCTTCTACAGGATCCACCTGCTCATATATGCATATAACTAGTAGATCATGATTGCTCTTCACTATATCAAGAGGAAGTGTTCACTACTGGAACATAGCATTTAGGCCTATTTTTACATGAATATCTTAGCAAATCTCTTGGCGCATCTATCCATTTTTCTTTTATTTTTTAAGTTTGCTTACTTTCTTGCACCTCATTTTTCCTTGGTAGAGTAGCAAGCACCTTGAAGATCATATCTTAATAGGGACCCAACCTTGTAAAAACTCTCAAAGATCCCTGATTGAGACAAACCTCATGCTCTCTGTTGCGACCCACTGCGTCACTCCAACACAAGGTATGATTGTTCTAGGTAGGGATAATCAAAGACAAAAATAGTTTAATGACATGCTTGGTGGGACCCTAATGACATAATATTGGTCCCAAAATCACAAAAAGGAGTAGTGCTAAGACTTGGTGAGGGTCTTAATCTATTACTCACTTGTTGAATTGCCTTTCTCACTTGGTGACTCTGATCTAAAATGAACACCAGAAGAAGCCACTGCTAAAGTTACTAGACCAAGGTTCGGGTGAAAACCTTTGTCAGTCTACTTTCCAAAAACAAGAAGTTGCATTCACCTAGCAACTCTACTATAATT
Source organism: Wollemia nobilis (assembly GCA_028583015.1). Taxonomy (NCBI): domain Eukaryota; kingdom Viridiplantae; phylum Streptophyta; class Pinopsida; order Araucariales; family Araucariaceae; genus Wollemia; species Wollemia nobilis. Next base: position 685,747 of record JAQPPZ010016709.1, read on the forward strand.
CAAAGGTCTTGAAATGATCATGAGATCTCCACTATGGAGACAACATGCCAAAGCATGAACACTTATGTGCTCATGAATTTCTTAGCATGAAACAGAAGAACCCCCTTGCAACCTACGATGCCACCAGATGTTTAGGATGACTATCTGATATCTATACTACAAAATCTACCATATTATAATGGTGAAGGATTATCAATCCCACAATTATAACTACAAGATATGCTCTACTTTTCTAAATTACACAACATCACAAAGCAGAACGTGGCCTTGATATTGCTAGAAGCTTCCTTCACAAGAAAGGATTGTACTCCCTCCCCCCACACTCAATTTAAGAATAGGACCAACTCACTAACTTATTCATAAATGGGTTCAAGGAGAGGGAACAATCAATCTCAGCTTTCCAAACTGTTGTTCCTCAATCCTTGCCTTCCCAATAAAACATTTTTCCTCACTAAATTACACTAGTATGGGAAGAGGAGAAATATTTTGTAGAGGTAGAGGCAACATTTTTCATCAAGTCCTGATACTAGGACAAAAATTCAAGGGATAAGAGAATAGTAGAGGTTGTGGAATCTATTACCTTAGAGGTGTTCAAATGAGCAAGCTTGAACATCTCCACAAGAAAGAAGGAGACTTTCTTCCCCTCTAGGGACCCAAAGGAGGTAAATAATCTAATTTGGAGGAAGAAGCATGCTACCAAGGTCAAAAAAAATAAGGAAATTTGTTCTAGTACCAGCCTTGTCATAGCAAGAAAATTTTTAGGTTGGACTACCAAGCAATCTCAACCATAGAAGTTGCTAAGAAAACTAAGTCTCAGAAGGGTGGAAGTAATCTTCTCAAAGAACTGGAAGAAAATACCATAGAGGCTCAGGTAATAAAGTGGGGGGACTTTTACTCCATACCCAATGGATAAAGGCCACTCACTTAAAACTATGTACATATGTACCATATGCAACCTCAATTTCATGCAATAGTGGACGTCCCGATCACCTACAAAATTTTAAAGTTATAGCTCGTCTACTAGAAACTTTCACTTTGAGAAAAAAAAATTCTTAAATTTGCACCCAATGGACTAAGGTACTAGTTTATGGGTTCCTTATCTCGAGCAGGTTGAATATCCTTTGAAGCCACAAGAACTATAGTGATAAATCACTACACCTTTCAAAATTGAAAGTTTGAGTCACAAGCAAGCACATGAAGAAAGGCGCCCGTTCAAAAATACCCAACCAAACAGAGGCAAAATATCATGCGTAAGAAAATTTTGAAGGTCAAAAGTTACTAAGTCACAAATAGAAGGTAATAACAAAAAGTCTCACTAAGGAACTAAAGGCATAAAGTCTTGATGATCTGAAGATAAGCAATCCCAAAGGATAAATAAAAACTCCTAAAAAAGAAAATGCCAACACCTCAAAAGTCAAATGAATAAAGTGCACATTCTTTGAGGAAGATTTTCCTTTCTACAAAATATATCTCATTTCTTTAAGAAATGACAACAACATCATGGAGCCATGATAGAAGAAGCTCAAATATCCAAGACATTAAATTAAAGCAATCTCTTGCACCTAGCTAATGGGAATCCCCAAGAAATGAGTATATGGCAATTAAAGTGGTAGCTGCATATCCAAGGGTTAGGATCAACTAACATTAAGAAAATCTCACTAAAGGGGATTTTTCACTATCAAGCTTTGAAAAGGGAGGGGTGATTCCATCAATAGAATGAAAATATTCTATTAAATCCACCCATAGAACCTTGAGATGAAACCCTTTTGATTTTAAAATACCAAAAAAGAGATCCCTTTCTCTTATCTCTCTTATTTTAAATGGTGAGGTGAGGAGAGGAGAGGCTCAACAAAGCCATATCTCATTAAATGTGGAAAAGAAATCAAGAAATAAATGATTTTTTAACAGAGCTTGCCTCTCCTGTCTAATTTGATGGGATGGAGTGATGGTCTCACACCTTCAGATCTAGAAAATTCTCAAAGGACAAAAAGTAAAAAAGGACATGACTCGATGTCTAAAATGAAAACCACCTAGAGATATCTACATGAGTTTTGAATGAAGAACCCTCCCTTATAAATCTGTAAATAGGAGTAGTATTAGCTTTGTAAAGGATCGACAAGTTTGAAATTATGTAGGCTTTCCTTTCATTTTTTCTTGTAAAAATAGTGGTGGTTCCTAAGTGGTTTGAAGTAAATTTCAAACCCTTGATTTTGGCACAATCTATGTAAAATTTTACCTACATTTATATATACACAAAGCTTTTATCTATTTTTTGGTCTTTACCTACAAACCCATGGATGTGTATGTGTGTGTGTTTGTGATATTTTACATGAATATTAGGTGTACTAAGTGTATGTGTGTGTGAGGGGTCTATGTCTATTTTTGAATTGAGTCACTTATTAGCTTAGCTCTCCTATAGGACTCGTTTTCTCATATGTGCATATAACTGGTAGATCATGATTGCTCTTCATTGTGTCGAGGAGAGGAAGTATTCACCACTAGCACATAGTGTCATGCCTACTTTTGTAGAAATATCTTAGTGGATCTCTTGGTGCATCGACCCCTTTTCCTTTTATTTTTTAAGTTTGCTTACTTTATTGCAACCCATTTTCCTTTGGTAGAGTAACAAGCACCTTGAATATCACATCTTAACAAGGAGCTAGCATTGTAAAAACTCTTGGAGGCTCTCTATTAAGCCAAACCTCAAGCTCTCAATTATGGCCTCTTGTGTTGCTCTAATGCGAGGCATGATTGTCCCATGTAGGGACAATCGAAGTTGACAAAAATTTAATGGCATGCTTGGCGGGACCCTAGTGACACAACATTGATCCTAGAATCGTAGAAAAGGAGTAGGGATACGACTTGGTGAGGGTCTTAGTCTATTCCTCGCTTGCCAAAGTGTCTTTCTCACCTAGCAACTTCGCTCCAAAATGAACACCAGAAGAAGCCACTATTGAAGTTACCAGACTAAGGTTAGGGTGAAGACCTTTGTCTAGACTCTATCTTCTTTCCATAAGAAATAAGTTGCATTCACTTGGTGACTCCACTATAATTCAAAGGACCTAAAAGGATCATGAAATATTCACAATAGAGGCAACATGTTAAAGCATGAATGCTTATGTGCTAGTAAATTTATCAGCATGGAATAGATAAAATCCCTTGTAATATTCGATGCCACCAGATATTTGGGATGACTATCTGATGTCTATACTATAAAATCTATCATATTATAATGGTTAAGGGTTGTCAACCATGCAAGAACATCTACAAGATATGGTCTGCTTTTACCAATTGCATAACATCACAAAGTAGAACGTGGACTTGAGATTGCTGGTGACTTCCTTCATAGAAAAGGCTTGTATAGGATTTTATTTCCTCTCCCCACACTCAATTGTAAAATGGGATCATTTGGCTGACCTGTTCATAAATGGGTTCAAGAAGAGGGAATAATTAATCTCAACTTTCCAAACTTTTGTTCCTCAATCCTCGCCTACCCAACAGAACATTGCTCCTCACCAAATTACACCAATTTGGGAAGAGGAGAAAGATTTCATGGAGGTGGAGGTAATAGTTCTCATAAAGTCCTAATACTAGGACAAAAATTCAAGGGACAAGAGGATAATAGAGGTCATGGAATCCATTGACTCATAGGTGTTCAAACGAGCAAGCTTGAACATCTCCACAAGCCAAAATAAGACTCTCTTTCCCTCCAGGGGCCCAAAGGAGGTAAAGAATATAAGCTAAAGGAGGAAGAAGCATTCTATTAGGATCAAAACAAAGAAGGGAGTTGGTGATGGTACCAACCTTATCTTAGCAAGAGAATATTTAGGCTAGACTACCAAGAAATCTAAGCCATGAAAGTTGCTCAAAAAATTGAGTCTTAGAAGGGTGGAAGTAATCTTCCCAAGGAACTGGAAGAAAAAGAAGAAAAGATCATGGATTCTTAGGTAATAAAGTTGGGGGCCCTTAAATCCGTGCCCAATCGATACATGCCACTCACTTAAAACTATGTACATATGTACCATAGGCAATCTCAATTTCATGAGATAGTGGAAGTCTCGATAACTTGTAAAATTTCAAAGTTATGGCTCATCCACTAGAAACTTTTTCTTTCAAGGATAAATTGTATTAACTCTATGCCCAAAGGACTAAGGCACTATTTTTTGGGTTCCTTATCTTTAGTAGGCTAAATATCCCATGAGATTTGCTAGAACTATAGTGATAAATCACTACACCTTTGGAAAGCAGAAGTTTAAGTCGCAGACAAGCACATGAAGAAAGGCCCGATCAAAAATGCTCGATAAAATGAAGGCTAGATCTCATAAGCAAGAAAAGTTCAAAGGTCAAAAGTTCCTAAGTCGTGGAAAAAAGGCAATAACAAAAATTCCCAACAAGGAATTGAAGGTAGAAAGTCATAATGATCTAAAAGCAATCATGAAGGATGAAAAAAACTCTTGAAGAAGAAAATGCCAATGCCTCAAAGGTCAAATCGATAAAGTGTACACTCTTTGAGAAAGATTGCCATTTCTACAAAATATATCTCATATCTCTATGAAAGGACAATAACAATATGGAGCCATGATAGAGGTAGCATGAAGATCCAAGAAATTAAATTAAAGCAATATTTTGCACCTAGGTGATGGGAATCCACAAAAAATGGGTAGATGGCAGTTAAAGCGGTAGCTACACATCTAAGGGCCAGGATCGACTAAAATTCATATATTCAAATCTAAAAAATACTCAAAGTAAAAAAAGGACATGACTTGATTTCTAAAATGACAACCACCAAGAGATCTCTACATGAGTTTTGGAGGGAAAACCCTCCCTTGTAAATCTATAAATATGAGTAGTATTAGCTTTGTAAATGATTAACAAGTTTGCAATTCCATTTATTTGTAGGTTTTCCTTTCATTTTTCACTGTAAAAACAATGGTGGTTCTTAAGCAGCTTGTGGATAATTTCAAACCCTTGCTTCTGGCATAATCTATGTAAAAGTTTGCATTTATATATACACAGAAGCCTATTGTAATGACTTAAAAAAACTAACTAATCTAAGGCAATTTTTATTGTTTTTACAAACATATACTCGATAGGGATCCACATATACCCATACAACATGTGTTATTCTACGAAGTTGTCTAAACCTAATCTAATGTTTAAGTTGTCTATCTCATCTCCACGATGAGCCAACTTATCTCTTTTCCTTTATCTATCAAGGATATGCCCATCCCTACACCATACATTGTTCTATCTATGTAGGTATACTACACATATTGCAAATAATCTATCAATCTCATTTTATGAATAAGCTAAATTACCCCTTTTTGTCTATCAAAAGGGTATGCCTATCACTACACCAAGCATATGTCCATCTATGCAGGTGCACTAAATGTAATGCAAATAAGCTATCAGTCTCATCTCCACGATGAACTAACTTATTCTATCCATCACTCTTAGTGAAACCAAGTTCATTGATCTTAAAACTAAATTATTTTAGTTCATCTAACTAGTTTAGTCTTTAGAGGAGTCCTTAAATATTCTCCCCAAGGGACACCATAATCCCTTAGGTCTTCTTTCTATCTTTGACACATAAGCATAAACATTATTTATTCCAACTCTAAAAATCTAAAACTACATTAAATCACTAAATTATTCTAATCTTTATTTCCTTAGAAGAATATGATTAAGTCTACTTAATTAAGCAATGGATAACATCTATGATAACATCAAAGAAGTTACTTAACTAAGATATCATTATCTATCTAAAACATTATCAAAATAGGACAATTTATGAACTACAACATAATAGGTTCTTTATAAATAACAAGTAAGAGGTACATATTTCATTCATAAAATAAACAGTTACATAACCTAAGTATGGTAAAAGTACTTCCACACTTTAAAAAGAATAAAACATTACAATATAGAGACTGCTCAACTAGAATCTATTTCGTAATATGGTTTCCATAACAAGTCTTCACTACAACATATATCAAAGGTCAATGTCTCGGATCTAAGTGTCCTCCTTGGCCCTCGCTTTTCCATAACTCAATTTATGGTGGTAAGGGATCAAGACAACTCATGGATCTTATGAAGCATGCAACTAAATGCATCTAATAGATGACTTATGATGATAGGTGCATTTATAATTTGGATGCCAAATTGTAACTATACAAACTACACAATGCATTTATCCATAAAGCATTCACTTAAAACATCAGAAGGAAACCCCATAATTCCCCACATTTATTCTTTATCTCTTCATAAAAGGAGAGTCATTTTATCCTTAGGGAATGAAAGTTATCTATTATTCATCAAGCATGGAGTAATTCAACCAACCTCTTTTTAATCAATCAAAGGTCCATGATTTTTAACATATAAAAACCATTCCTTAAACCAATTAAAATCCCATACTCTTAAATATCCATACAATACCCTTTCTTTAATCAATTAAGAGTCCATACTCCTAACTGATTAAATACTTATACAAAGCCATTTCTTTAATTAATTAAGGTTCCATACCCTTAACAAATTAAATACTTACACAAAACCATTTCTTTAATCAATTAAGGTCCCATACCCTTAACTAATTAAATACTTAACAAAACCATTTCTTTAATCAATTAAGGTCCCATACCCTTAACTAATTAAATACTTACACAAAACCATTTCTTTAATCAATTAAGGTCCCATACCCTTAACTAATTAAATACTTACACAAAACCATTTCTTTAATCAATTAAGGTCTCATACCCTTAACTAATTAAATACTTACACAAAACCATTTATTTAATCAATTAAGGTCCCATACCCTTAACTAATTAAATGCTTACACAAAACCATTTCTTTAATCAATTAAGGTCCCATTCCCTTAAACAATTAAATAATTATTCAAGCAATTTCTTTAATCAATTAAGGTCCCATACCTTTAACTAATTAAATACTTATTCAACCCATTTTTTTAATTAATTAAGAGCCTATACTCTTAACTTATTAAATACTTATTCAAAATACCATCCATATAACTTAATGTCCCTTTTGATTTAGAACAATAAATCAAATACTCTTATTTTAATGTAATAAAATCAAATATCAATCTTTAATTTAATTAATATAACTAATTTTTTCTTTGTTTTTAGATAAATTAAATAAAGCAAATGGTCTTCTTTATTGTAATTAAATCAAATATAAATCTTTAATTTAATTAACCATTTGTTTTATAAAAATGGGGGGTCATAATTACGACCACACTTCAATTGATCAAAAGTATACAACACCTCTTGTATAACCATGTGGTGGTTCATCAACATCTAAGGCGATCTACAACACACAAGCAACAATAGCTTTAAACAACAACGAGCAAGCGGGTCAACAACACGTAGGCAGGCTGACTAACTACGTCAACTATTAGCACATCAACTCTCCCCACCAAGCAATGGACTTCATGACCATCGCTTAGTGGTCATTCGATAGGGGGTGGCTCCCCCTATTACAAATCCTATAGTGATCCCACAGGGAGCATGTAGGACTAATCCCACCCTACACAACCAAAAGGGTGATAATTGGCCCTATAATCGACGTAACTAATTGACAACCAAACACAAGGTACCATGCAACAATGTATAGGTGAGCTAGACAAGCATCAATCAACGGATAGTGTAGTTCCATGCGGCATGAGGATGAAGTTGCCCCCAACTGGTGCACAGGTAGTCCCACTCGGTGGTGCCCTAGACCACTGAGCAGTGGTCAAAAAACCTGGGGGTGCTTACCTCTTTAAAGGTGGCATGAACACCCCCACATCCTTAATGTGGGATAATTATTAAGACCATAGTGACCTTCCTTTTCCATATTCCATCGAGCGTGGATTTACTGCATCACAGTGTTGCAAAGCGCAATCAGGGTAAAAAATTAAAATAACCTCTAAGGTTTAACCTTAGAGTAAAGGAAAAATGGGGTGGTGGAAAGGTTTATGCATTGCCACCCAACTCAAATAGACAATTACGCTTGGTATGAACCAGATACCCTGATGCAACAACCTTTGGATTCAACCATTGAACAAGGTAGATAAAAATCCACTTGGTCTTCGAAGCTCCACCCACCATGGCAGGGTTCTTAAGAAGTTTTAAGGAATATCTTGGTTCTTTAGCATCTTCTATAGCCAAAAGGATGTCGATGCTAGCACAAGGATAGATCAGAGGAGTAAAATTAGGTTTAGGTTTACTAGCAGAGCAGTAAGGTCTAGAAACACCTAATTTGGGATGTCAATCCCCCATCAAAACCTTAGCAAACAAGGGGAAGAACGCTTTGTAAAACCAACTCAAAATAGAACATGGTACGATCGGCGTAGGTCAATTAAACAAGCTTGAAAAAAGGTTCTATAAAGCATAGCTAAAAAAAGAAAACCATCATAGTTTAAAACATAGGCCTCTAACTATAAAAAAGGGGGGTGCAGGCTAACCACCATATATTTTCTTTAAAAATATAATACACACCAAGAAGGCATACTATATTTCTTATACTAGAAAACTTATAGGCCAGTACAACCAAATACGTCAACATAATTCAATGAAATTCTTCTAAGGATTTTGAAAGCATAAAACAAAGATTTTAAAACTAGAAAAAAATGATTCCCAACCTGAATCTCCTTGCAAATGAAATTCTCCTCCAATAATCGGCTTCCCGCTTTTGTCCTTGCTTTGTTTCTTTTAGTTTTCCAAAGAGGAAAAAGAAGAAGAATCCCCATATTTTCTTTATTTGATCTTCTTAACCAAGAAGATCCATCTACCCTTTCCCAAAGTCTTAGTTTTAACATAAATGCAACCTACCAAGAGTAATGTCATCCTTACCCAAGGCAGTCAAAAAGGGGATATTTGAATTTAAAAATAGTTCTCTTTTTTTCCAAATATTTTGTCTAAAATGCAAATCCATTTATTTCTATATTTCATTTATAAAGATATTATTTTCTTTCTTTAATTTATAAAATAGAAAGTTATTCATTTCTTTATTTAATTAAAAGGTAAAAGAGATAATTAAAATAGAACTTCAAAGCATCAGTATTTATGATATTGAATTCAGTTTAATTCAAACCATAAAGGTCATTGATCAGTATTAATGGAACCTCTATATCCATTAGTCCTTTTCAAAGGGGTTCTTTACCCAATCCTCTTACACACAACACACATGCAAACAAAAAGCAAGCAATCAAATGCATCAAACAAGAGTGGGTGAAATCATCGCTATCCAATCGCCTATCCTAGCCGAAGGCTTACGGTAACTTCTAGGTTACCAAATTTTGGCTAAGGATGGTTGGATTGTTGATAATCACCCTAAAGCAAGAATGCATACCTATATGAGGGTAGTCGTTCATGTTACCTTGAGCTTCCTTAATCATCATCTCCCATTTCAAGTACCTCGTTATCGATGGTTGATGTTATCTCTTCCAGGAACAGATGAACTTGGTTCTGTATCCAAACACAAACATCAGTAGTATCATATTCCTTAAAGATAAATCAATATATATATGGCATAACCATAAAGCATTGAAACATGATTCAATATAAATTCTATTTCATAATTAAGTCCTGCCAAGGTGGGTTATGACACCTATGTCTATTTTTTGGCATTTTCCTACAAACTCATGGATGTGTATGTGTTGTTTGTGATCTTTTAGGTGAATATTAGGTGTGCTAAGTGTGTGTGTGTGACGGACCTACGTTTATTTTTGGACTAAGTCACTTATTAGATTGGCTCTCTTGCAAGACCTGCCTACTCATATATGTGGTAGATCATGATTGCTCTTCACTATGTTGAGGAGAGGAATTGTTCATCATTGGCACATAGCATTTAGGCCTATTTTTATAAGAATATATTAGCAGATCTCTTAGCACATCACCCATTTTTTCTTTTATTTGTTGAGTTTGCTTACTTTCTTGCACCCCCTTTTCCTTTGGTAGAGTAGCAAGCACCTTGAAGATCACATCTTAATAAGGAGTCAACCTTGTAAACAGCCTCAGAGGCCCTTGATTGATCTGAATCCCATGCTCTTGGTTGTGGCCCACTGTGTTACTCTAATGCAAGATATGATTATCCTGAGTGAGGACAAGTGGAGACAACAATAGTTTAATTTCATTCTCGTTTGGACCCTAGTGACACAACATTGGTTCTAGAAACACAAAAAGGAGTAGGGATGAGACTTGGTGAGGGTATTAGTATATTCCTCACTTGTTGAAGCACCTTTCTCACCTGGAAACTCTGATCCAAAATGAACACCAGAAGAAGTCATTATTGAAGTTACCAAACCAAGGTTCAGGTGAAGACCTTTATCTATCTGTTTTTCAAAAGCAAGAAGCTACATTTACCTAAAAACTTTGCTATAATTCAAAGGACCTAAAATGATCATGAAAGATCTACTATGGAGGCAACATGCCAAAGCATGAATGCTTCTATTATCATGAATTTCTCAACATAGAATAAAAGAAACCCCTTGCAACCTTTGGTGCCACAAAATATTTGGATTGACTATCCGATGTCTATACTCAAAATATACCATATTTTAATGGTGAAGGATTGTCAACCCCACAAGAACATTTGCAAGATATTCTCTACTTTTACCAGTTGCATAATATCACAAAGTGGAACGTGGCCTTGAGATTTCTAGTGGCTTCCTTCACAGGAAAGGCTTGTAAGATATTTTATCTCCTCCTCTCACACTCAATTTAAAAATAGTATCAACTTGCTAACCAATTCATAAAAGGGTTAAAGTAGAGGGAACAATCAATCCCAACTATCCATATTTTTGTTCCTCAATCCTTGCCCGCCCAATAGAACATTGATCCTCACCATATTACACCAGTCCAGGAAGAGGAGAAAGATTTCATGGAGGTAGACGCAACAATTCTCATCAAGTCCCAGTACTAGGATGAAAATTCAAGGGATAAGAGGATAGTAGATCTCATGGAATCCATTACCTCAAAGGTGTTTAAATGAGTAAGCTTGAACATCTCTATAAGCCAGAAGGAGACTCTCTTTCTCTATAGGAACCCAAAGGAGGTAAATAATCTAAGTTGGAGGAAGAAGCATGATATCAAGGTTAAAATAAAGAAGGAATTTGGTGTTGATACCAACCTTATCTTAGCAAGAAAATATTCCAATTGGACTACTAATTAATCTGAGCTATGAAAGTGCTCAGAAAATTGGGTCTCAAAAGGGTAAAAGTAATCATCCCAAGGACCTAGAAGAAAAGTGTTAGGACCCCATCCTAACACTTTGATGTAATGGTCCTTGTTAAAAGTGGGGAACACCCATGTTAATATTTTATAAATGTGGGAGAACACACTTGATAATATTTTTAATAGTTGTGGATCTAGAAGCACCTAGACAAGTGGTACCATTTTATGTAACTATTATCAAGAATGTTACTACTTGTAGGTAGGAGATTCTAGGCTGGGTGGCATTTTGCATGTAAGATAACCTTGGGAGTTGGGTGGTTGATGAAATCATTAAAACTATGAGGGATAGTATTATATGTATCTTTTTTGTATAATTGAATGAAAGCATTGAAGGAGGTTACCCCCTCGAAGAGGCCTGTGATTCTGTATTATTTGTGAGATTGTTATTTTTAGCATTTATATTTCATAGTTGTGTTGTGAGCTTTATGTTTATTTGCAATATTTGTGTGTGAGTTTATTTTTAATAGTAGATTCCTAACAAGTGGTATTAGAGTGTTTTCCAAGGTCGTGTTTTGCTGCAACTATGACAATTTTTGTCATTTTGACTGTTATGTATAACATTTATGTGTTTTTATTTTTTGCCAATTTTTCTTATTAAAAAAATAGCAAAACAAATACAATCATTTCTTTTTTTGTAATAGTTGTGTAGGTTAGAAACCCTGTGTCAAGGGTTTTAAAATATAATGGAGGAGTTATCGTTATTGGCTAAACTAGATAGCCCATAAAGTGTTTAGTGAAGTGAGGTGTGATAAAGCTCCAATACCCAGGCCTTAGACAACACCCACTGACACAATTGAGCTCCCACGTATCTTTGAGTATTTAGGGAGACCACCTAGGATTAAACAAACCTTTATCCTTAGGAAGTATTTTGGCCTTGTCATACTGTTAAATTTGCCAGTACTGTGTTCAAGGGTATGTGTGGAATACTCCTTGGATAGTGGTCTAAAATATTGGTTTGAGCACTATCGTTCATCACTGCCATATAATAGAGGGTTTATGGGTATTACATACACCTTTGCCTAGCATACCCTGGTTTTGTAAAAAAGTTTAACCTACAACAAACATCCTATTCTATGAATTTTGAACCTGTTACCATACCCCTACCATGAAAATTAAGCATACGAATAAGACATATGTATTCTAGAGTTATTGCATGCAAAATAGTCAAAACAAAAAGTACAAAAGAATATTACAGACAAACAAAAAAATTCTAGAGTCAAAATAAGGAACAAGGGGGTCAGTGTTAGTTATAGTTAGGAAATTTTATTAGTAATAGTTAGTACAGGGTCATTAGGTTTTTAGTGTCAGAATATTTACCTATGATAATCATAATAAAAATAGACATGAAATATTTATGATAGTAAGAGTCAGTACAAGATCATCAAATTAACAATGTCAAAATAGTTAGCTACAATAGTCATTATCTAAATAGACAAGGACAGAGTCATAACAGGAAGGTGATAGTATAGTTTCAAGAGTGGTTAGTAGTCAGAACAAATAGGATAGAGTTCAAAAAGGGTTGGCCAACATAGAACCCAACTTCTGAACCAAGACTCCAAAGGAAAAATTCACCACACCAGTAGACTCAACAAAATAATAAAAAATGTTTGGGATATCCAAAACCAATATTGTGGTATATAGCTCATTGTGATCATCTTCTTGAGCTAATCATTTTGATATAACACCCAAATCATTTTTGGGTCTACCTACTAAAAATAGTAAACCCGAAAACCACATGTCTATTTTTAGTAAATCTCATCAATAGAACATAACTTTGAGAACATGGCTATTAATACTTGGTAACAAGTATTAGATAACCGAATTTCTCAAAAAGTGGATGCTATGGGCACCAAAGTATGGTCCTTACTCAACCAAAGCTTAAAGGATATAAAGACACAAATCAAAACCTTCATGGTTACTGAGGCACATAAAGAACTTAAGGTAAAGTTGGATGGTTGTATAGACTCAATTGGTCATCAAGATCAACAGGATATAGGTACAAGTCATCGTCAATGAAAGGTACCATATCATAATGGACATAAATTACCAAAATTAGACTTCTAAAATTTTTATGGAAAAGATCCTGAGGGATGGATTTGTAAGGTTGAACAATATTTCACTCGTCATAGTATCTCACGCTACATGCCTCTTTCAATTTTAAATCTGATGCACTACATTGGTTTCTATGGCTTATGAAGGCAAAAACTAAACTTTCTTGGAAATATTTTAACCAATATCTACTCAACCACTTTGGTCCTAGTGAGTTTGAATATTTTATAGAAGCTCTTTACAAATTTTGACAAACATCCACCATGTGAGAGTATAAAACTCAATTTACAAAGCTTGCCAATTGTACTATTGGTCTAACTGTCAACTCTTTCCAAAGTTGTTTTGTGAGTGGGTTGAAGGATGAAATTAGGGCTGAGGTTAAACTATTGAGACCCCAATAATTACCATAGGCAATACAATTGGCTAAATAAAAATTGAAGGCCCTAGGATGCACCTCTAAATTTCTTCAATCTCAACCATCCTTTCTGTCCAAGTTGATGACAAGTCCTACCACTAAATATCCAACTATTAAAAATTGACTCGTGAAGAGATGGAGAGTCGAAGGGCATAAGGGCTATGTTTTAATCGTGATGAAAATTATTCTCGAGGGCATAAGTGTGTGCAAAAAAAATTGTTTTTACTCGATTTAGATGAAACACAAACTGCAAAATTTTTAGAGGATGAGGATGATCCTCAAGAGGGGGAAACATCAAATCAAGCAACAAATTTAGAGGAATCCCAACCATAAATCTATGTGCACACCTTAGCCATAGTTTCCATTTCCCAAACAATGAAGGTTATTGACTACTTCAAAGGATAATTAATCATCATTCTTATTGACTCGGGCAATACACATAACTTTATTGATCCACATGTAGCCAAACAAGGAAACTGTTATATTACTACATGTTATTTATTTAAGGTCATGATTGTTAATTGAGGCATCCTCTTGTGCAAAGAAAAAATTTGTAATGTCAAACTTCAGGTTGGGGATTATAATATCAATATATACATGTTTGCATTACCCCTTAGGGGGTGTGACATAGTTTTAGGAGCCCAATGTTTGTGCATGTTAGGCCTAGTTTTATGGGATTTTATAAAGTTGTGGATGAAATTTAGTCAAGAGGAGAAGGAATATACTTTACATGGAATGGAAGCTGGTGTGACTAAGTTTATTTCTACTCATAAGATGAAAAAGCTGTTAAAAATGTCCTCCTATGGAGCAATGGCACAACTCTTTGCTATAACTGACCCTGAGGAAAAATAACAAATTTATTCTCTGCAATTACAAGGATTAATAAAAAAATATGCTCAATTTTTTTAGGAACCCAAGGGGATACCTCCTCATCACTCACATGACCATGCAATACAACTTTTTCTTAGTAGTATTTGTTCTAATGTCCGTCCATATAGGTATGCTTATACTCAAAAGTCAAAAATTAAGAAAATAGTGCAAGAGCTTTGTGTTGTGGTGATTATCCATTCTAGCGTTAGTCCCCATTCTTTGCCTATTTTATTAGTAAGAAAAAGGATGGCACTTTGTGCTTGTGTGTGGATTATCAGGACCTTAAAAAAATCACTGTCAAGGATAAATTTCCAATTCCTATGATTGATGAACTACTTGATGAGTTGCATGGGGCCCAATATTTTTCCAAGTTGGATTTGCAGTCAAGATATCATCAAATTTGCATCAAGGATGAGGATATTCCAAAAGTAGCTTTTTGAACTCATGAAGGGCATTATGAGTTTCTAGTTATGTTATTTGGGTTAACCAATGCACCTTCTACTTTTCAAAGTCTGATGAGTTCCATTTTTTACCCTTTCCTTCATAAATTCATTCTAGTATTTTTTGACGACATATTGATTTACAACCAATCATGGGAAGAGCATCTTCAACACTTAGATCAAACACTCAAATTTTTGTTTGACCATGAACTTTATGCCAAGATGTCCAAATGTCTTTCGACCAATAAAATATTGAATACTTGGGTCACATTGTCACTAAGGATGGTGTTTAGGTTGATCCCAAAAAAATCAAGCTATCCAAGATTGACCTAAACCTCATACCTTAAAGGAATTTCATAGTTTAATGGGACTCATGAGATATTACAGGAAATCTATGAAGAATTACAATAAAATAGCAGCCCCCTTGGCCACCATGTTGAGGAAGAATTTGTTTATGTGGTCATAACTAGCCAAAAATGCTTTTGTTGATTTGTAAAGAGAATTTACAGAAACATATTCTAGAAATAATGCAGAAATAATAACTAAGGAAATAATGACACCATTCAATGCACATATAACACACAAGATTTACCCTGGTTCACCCAATTTGGGCTAGTCCAAAAAACAAGAGTCTATCCTCCTTGATATATTATTCTCTCTCTTGTCCCTAAAACGGGACATTACAATAATTATATAAGGAAACTCATACAACCCTAAACCACCAAGTGGTATTAGGGTACCGTGGATACAACACCATGGGCTAAACCACCCACACCCACTAACCACCCACCAACCGTGGGAATCCCAGGGGTCGCTCCAAAAGTAGCGATAAAAGTAGGTGAAAAATTTCGACGTCGGCTTCGATCGCTTTCACCGTATCCGAGGGTGCCCCCCTACGCACCCCGAGCCATCACCTATTACGTAATCACCTTTACCATAGTCGGGGGTCCTTGGGGCCTCCGCCCCCGACCCCCCCTACCCGTCGTCTTTTGCGCTGTAGTGCCTGTCGTACAATTCTTTTCTCGGACAAAGAATGAGACACATCCAACATTCTCCCACTTGTTGAATACTTTGCCGGACCCATTTCAATTGTACGTAATCTAAACTTTTCAATGCTTACACCTTGGTTAAAGCATCCGCAACATTTTCCTTGGTGTCTACCTTTTCCAAGGAACACTTTCTTCTGTTCAAGCATGTCCCTGCAGAAATGGAACTTTGTATCAATGTGCTTCGTTCTTGAATGGTAAGTAGGGTTCTTTGCCAAAAATATGGCACTCTGACTGTCACAGTTTATCTTCACAGCTCCTTGAAAGAACCCAATTTCAGCACATAGTCTTTGCAGCCATACAGCTTCCTTACTTGCATCAGTGGCTGCCATATACTCAGCTTCAGTAGTTGAAAGAGCAACAACAGTCTGCCTCTTGCTCATCCAACTAATGGCCCCTCCGAACAAATTGAATACATAAGCACTAGTAGATCTTCTCCTGTCCAGATCTCCAGCCCAATCTGCATCAACAAACCCTTCTATATCCAATTGTCTATTTTCTTTACCTGTACCCTCATAGCAGATTGTAAAATCAGAGGTGCCACGCAAATATCTGAAAACCCTTTTCACAGCAGTCCAATGCTCTTTACCAGGTTTAGACATATATCTACTCAAGACTCCCACTGCATGGGCAATGTCTGCTCTAGTACAAACCATGGCATACATTAAACTACCTACAACATTTGCATAAGGAATATGTGACATTTCCTCTACCTCTTCTTCTATTTTTGGACATTGTTCAGCAGACAATTTTTCACCTAAAGAAATAGGTACCTTCACCGGTTTGCAATCCTGCATATTGAACCTTTTCAACACTGTCTCAACATACTTTTTCTGATCCAGCCACAACTTTCTGTTAGAGCGATCTCTTTTTATTTGCATACCCAATATAAAATTTGTAGGCCAAGATCCTTCATGTCAAACCATGATGCCAACTGAGACTTTACTTCCCTGACCAGTTTCCTGCTATTTCCAATTAGTAACATGTCATCAACATAAAGAACTATAATGACAATTACATTACCAATTTTCTTTGAATACACACAGTGATCAGCATTGCTACGAACAAAACCAATTCCTAAAACATAAGTATCAAATTTTTGGTACCACATTCTAGGTGATTGTTTCAGTCCATACAATGATTTCTTTAACTTACATACCAGATCCTCCTTTCCTGCAATAGTGAAACCTTCAGTCTGCCTCATATAGATTTCTTCCTCCAAATCTCCATGAAGGAATGCAGTTTCACATCCATCTGTTCTATTTCAAGATCGAATGCAGCAGCCACAACTAACATAAATCTAATTGATGTTAGCTTTGCAACGGGAGAAAAACTTCACCATAATCAATTCCTTCAACCTGGAAAAACCTTTAGCAACCAAGGGAGCTTTATATTTCTCCACTTTACCTTCAAGATTCTGCTTCTTCTTAAAGATCCACTTGCAACCTATTGCTTTCCTACCACTTGGTAATTTCACTAAATCCCATGTTCTGTTCTTTTTCAGGGACATCATTTCCTCATCCATGGCCTCTTCCCAACGGTTTGCCTCTCCAGAATTAATAGCTTCTCTAACTGTTCTAGGATCTTCATCAGTAACAGATAGTACAAAAGAAGTAGGAAAAGCAGATGGACTGTACCTTTCAGGTTGCTTCCTTTCCCGTGTTGATCTCCTTACCACAGGTGTATGAACCTCTTCTTCATCCTCTTCCAGATCCTCACCTGTATGCTCCTCTTCCATATCCTCATCTGTATGCTCCTCTTCCAGATCCTCTACTGTCTGATAGTTTTCCATGAGATCAAATTGGACCGTTCCAGGTTCCTCTTCTGTAACTACCTTCCTGGAATCACTGATCATCTCCCTAAACACCACATCTCTACTATACACTGTACTTTTAGTTTTTGGATTCCAAAGCTTATATCCTTTAACACCATCTTTATAACCAATAAAGATACATTTAACAGCCTTATTATCTAGCTTACTTCTTTTCTCCTTTGGAATATGCATGTATGCATCACACCCAAAAACTCTGAGATGTGAAATAGAAGGTTTCTTACCAAATAGAGCTTCAAATGGAGTTTGATCTGGCAATGCTGATGTAGGTGACCGATTTTGCAAGTAGCATGCCGCACTCACTGCTTTTGCCTAGAATTCCTGTGCCAAACCTGCACCACCGAGCATACTTCTAGCCTTCTCCATCGATGATCTGCTCAACCTCTCTCGCAACTCCATTCTCGTTGAGGTGTATATGGAGTAGTCTTCTGTCTTGCAATACCACATTGCTTACAAAATTTCTCAAATATATTAGAACAATATTCCCCTCCATTATCATACCTCAACACCTTAATCCTTTTATCAATTTGATTCTCAACAAGTGCTTTAAATTCCTTAAATTTTTCAAACACTTCATCTTTGCTCTTAAGAAAGTAAATCCATGCATATCTTGAAAAATCATCAACAAAGGAAGCATAATACCATGATTTTCCAAGAGACGGCATAGGAACAGGACCAAAAATATCACTGTGGATCAAATCTAGTACCCCACTAGATCTTGTGGCACCAGATGGAAAACTAACCCGATTCTGTTTACCATAAATACAATGTTCACATAACTCGGAAGACATTGAGTAATTAGGGATACCATGAACCATACCTTTTGTGTACAGGGTACGCAATCCCTTTTCTCCAATATGTCCCATCCTTTGATGCCAGAGTGTTGAGCTTTTATCAGAATCAACCTCAGAAACAGTTGAGCTATTGCACTCATTTGTCATAGTGCTTCCCAATAGCTTATACAATGTTCCAATCCGAACTCCCCTTGCCAACACCATTGATCCACGAACCATTTTGCATGAATCCTTGCCAAAACTGACATTCACTCGCTGCATCGGCCATTTTGCTTACCGAAATCAAATTTCTAGCAAGTCCAGGAATATGCATCACACCTGGTAGGGTCTTAACCCTACCATCCTGCAAAAAAATTTTCACTCTTCCACGACCCATGATTCTGAGTGGTGAATCATCTCCCAATAGTACCTCCCCTCCATCATATCTTTCATATTCACTGAACCACCCTCTATGAGGAGTCATATGAAAAGAGGCACCAGTATCAATCAACCAATCATTTTTATCTGATCGTGTGGAGCACGATGAGCAGGATGCCAGATATACATCCCCTGCTTCATCAATGGATTTATTCATCTCTGGTGGAAGTCGATTCATCAAACTTTTTTCCAGACTCAGCTTTCTTTGATCTCGCAATCCTTCTTCATATGACCAGAGCTTGCCACAATTCCTAGCATTTTCTCTCAAACTTCCCCCGAGACTTGGATCTACCTTTAGACTTAGACCTATCACCATATCTAGATTTGTCCTTCTCCTTGGCACGCCCTCTCACTGTTAGGGCTTCCTTAGATGTGCCCTCCATGGCTTTTCTCCTCATATCCTCGGATAATAGAGATGCCACTATATCTTCAAACTTCAATGTGGATGAAGTTGTACTACCAATTGCTACTACTAAGTTATCCCATGAATCTGGTAAAGAGCATAACAAAGTAATGCATTTATCTTCCTCACTCAACTTAATTTCTATAGATGTTAGTTGACTTACCACTGTATTGAATGCATTCAGATGATCTGCAACCGAATCCCCGTCATGCATCCTAAGATTGTACAGTTTCTTTCTGAGGAATAATTTGTTCACTAGGGACTTCGATTGATACAAAGCCCCTAACCTCTCCCAGAGATCCTTTGCTGTAGCTTCTCCCGAAACATTGATGAGCACCGAATCTGCAAGACACAGTCGAATCAGACTCCTTGCTTTTCGATTCATCTTCTCCCAATCTTCATCGGAAGTACCCGTAGGTTTTGTTGTTTCTAAAATAGCAGCCCACTGATCTCTGTCCACGAGCATATCTTCCATCTTTAACTTCCATAGCTCAAAACTTTTGCCGTCAAATTTCTCGATCTCTATCCTTGAATGATTTCCTGACATTTTTCCTTCAAACTCCTTCTGCGTAACTCCCACTCCATAATAGGTTTCCTCTCACTCCTAGAAACCCTAGATCTTCTTCAAACGGATTTAAACCCTAGCAATAAAGGCGTCCCCCTATGGCTAATGACTTGGCTCTGATACCAAATGAAGAGAATTTACATAAACATATTCTAGAAATAATGCAGAAATAATAACTAAGGAAATAATGACACCATTCAATGCACATATAACACACAAGATTTACCCTGGTTCACCCAATTTGGGCTAGTCCAGCAAACAAGAGTCTATCCTCCTTGATATATTATTCTCTCTCTTGTCCCTAAAATGGGACATTACAATAATTATATAAGGAAACTCATACAACCCTAAACCACCAAGTGGTATTAGGGTACCGTGGATACAACACCATGGGCTAAACCACCCACACCCACTAACCACCCACCAACCGTGGGAATCCCGGGGGTCGCTCCAAAAGTAGCGATAAAAGTAGGTGAAAAGTAGCGATAAAAGTAGGTGAAAATTTTGACGTCGGCTTCGCCGGCTTCTATCACTTTCACCGTATCCGAGGGCGTCCCCCTACGCACCCCGAGCCATCACCTATTACGTAATCACCTTTACCGTAGCGGGGGTCCTTGGGGCCTCCGGCCCCCGGACCCCCCCTACCCGTCGTCTTTTGCGCTGTAGTGCCTGTCGTACAATTCTTTTTCGGCAAAGAATGAGACACATCCAACAATTTGAAGTATGCCATGACCACTACTCCTATATTAGCCATGCCATATTTATCTAAACCTTTTGTCATTGAAAGTGATTCTTAAGGCACTGGAATTGGGGTCATTCTAATGCAAGAAGGTAGACCCTTGGTTTTTACTAGCAAGGCACTATCAAGCCAAAATTTGGGTAAGTCTACCTATGAGAAATAAATGATTGCCATTTTACATGTAGTCAATCATTGGCATATGTATCTTATTGGATGTCATTTTTCCATCAATACTGATCATTAGAGTGTCAAATACTTTTTAGAACAATAGGTGGCCACTCTAGAACAACAAAAATGGGTTTCCAAATTGTTGAGCTATGACTATGATATCACATGTAATAAGGGTAAGTAAAATATGGTGGCAGATACCTTGACACAATTACATGAAGAACAAGTTATGCTTCATGCTATATCTACACCATATCCTTAGTGGATTCATCAACTATGTGAGGAACTACTCAAGGATTCCTTTATAGAAACTCTCATTCACCATATTCAAGAAGATCCTTAGTGATATCGCGGGTATACTCGGTATGGTCACGATTTATGGTACCATGACCGTATTGTCATACCCACTCAGTCATGGATAAAGTACCTCATTATTTAATAAATGTATGCTTTCCCATAAAATGGTCATTTAGGGTCTCTCAAGACTTATACCAGGGCCAAGCATACCTTTTTTATAACAAGGCATGAAAAAATATATTCATACTTTTGTGAATGAATGTGATCATTTCCAACTTATGAAAGGTGAAACTATGAGTTCCCTTGGTAGCCTTCAGCCCTTGTCGATTTCGAAGTAGTTTTGGATAGATATTTTGATGGACTTCATTGAAGGGTTTCCTAAATTTGATGGTAAATCAATTATTCTGTTGATAGTGGATCATATTTCAATGTATGATCATTTTTGTTCCCTATCCCACCCATATACCACCTCCATTATTGCTCACATTTTCCTCCACTTTATCTTTCACCTTCATGGAATGCTAAAATTCATTATCTCTAATAGGGATACTACCTTTACTAGTCAATTTTGGCATGAATTATTCAAGTTGCAGGGAACATAGCTCAAGATGAGTTCGGCCTATCATCCTCAAATTGATGGCCAAATAAAAATTGTGAATAAATTCTTAGAAACATACCTTCAATGCTTCACCTCTGAACATCGTACACAGTGGGTCAAGTGACTTACTTTGGCTGAATGGTGATATAACACCACATATCACACTACCAATAAGGTGAATCCTTTTGAAGTAGTCTATGGTTATCCTCCATAAACACTCATGTCTTACATACCTAACAGCTCTAAGGTTCAAGTTGTGGATTCCACTCTCCACCAACGTGATTCTTTTCTTCACCAACTCAAGGTCAATCTAGACGTGGCTCAAAATTGTATGAAACAACAAGTTGATCATCCTCATACCAAATGTAGTTTTTCCATTAGTGATATGGTATTCCTTTTCTTACAACCATACAAACAATCCTCTCTCTAGCTTTAAGGTTGTCAAAAAATTACCACCAAATACTATTGTTCTTATTAGGTGTTGCAATAGATTGGATCGACAACATATGAACTAGCCCTTCCAGCTAGTTCTAAACTTCATCCAGTATTCCATGTCTCATTTCTTAGGTAAGTTGTTGGCAACAGTTTGTAGGTTTAGTCTACACTTCCAGAGTTGGATGAGGAAGTTTCCATCATTCTTGAACCTAAATGCATTCTAGATCACCACTCTTGTAACCTTTGATGATGTGTTATTACCAATATTTTGGTCCAATGACATGGCTTACAATGAGAAGATACAATGTGCAAACCCCTTCAGTAGCTCCAAAAATAGTTTCCTCATACTAACTTTGAGGACAAATATTTTCGAAGGGAAAGGGCATGTTAGGACCCATCCTAACATTATGATGTAATAGTCCTTGTTGAATGTGGGGAACACCCATGTTAATATTTTGTAATATTTTGTAAATGTGGGGGAACACCCATGATGATGTTTTGTAATAGTTATGGATCTAGAAGTACCTAGACAAGTGGGTCCATTTTATGTAATTGTTATCAAGAATGTAACTGCTTGTAGATTCTAGCCCAGGTGGAATTTTGAATGCAAACCAACCTTGGGAGTTAGGTGGTTGATGAAATACTTAAAACTATGAGGGATAATATTGTACGTACATTTTTACATAATTAAATGAAAGTATTGAAGGAGGTTGTCCCCTTGAAGAGGCATGCGATTTTGTGTTATTTGTAAGATTGCTCTTTTTTGCATTTATATTTCATAGTTGTGTTGTGAGCTTTATGTTTATTTGCAATATTTATGTGAGTGTGTTTATTTTTAATAGTAGGTTCCTAACAAAAAAGAAGAAAATACCATGGAGGATTAGGTAATAAAGTTTGGACCCCTTGACTCCATGCCCAATGGATAAAGGCACTCACTTAAAACTATGTATATTTGTACCATAGGTGATCTCAATTTCATGATATAGCAAAAGTCCTATTCACCTATAAAATTTTAAAGTTGTGGCTTGCCTATTGGAAACTTTCACTTTTAGAAAAAAATTTCCTAATTATGCCCAATGGACTAAGCCACCAGTTTCTAAGTTTCTTATCTTTAGTAGGCTAAATATCCCCTGAGAGCCGCCATAACTATAGTGATAAATCACTATACCTTTCAAAAGTGAAAGTCTGAGTCATGAACAAGCATATGAAGAAAGGCCCAATCAAAGGGAAGCCAAATATCATGAGCAAGAAAAGTTTGAAGTTTAAAAGTTCCCGAGTCACAAAAAAAAGCAATTACAAAAAGTCTCGATAAGGAACTGAAGGCAAAAATTCTAAATGATCTAAATATAAGTCATCCCTAAAGATGAAGAAAAACTCTCAAAGAAGAAAATGCCAATGTCTCAAAGGTCAAATCGATAAAAGTGCACATTCTTCAAGGAAGATTGTATTTTTTGCAAAATATATCTCATATCTTTGAGAAAGGACAAAAACAACATGGAGCCACGATAGAAGCAACTTGAAGATTTAGGATATTAAATTAAAGTAATCTTCTGCACCTAGGTGATGGGAATCCCTAGAAAATGAGTAGATGATAATTAAAGTGGTAGTTGCACATCCAAGAGCTAGGACAGACTAACATTCACATCTTTAGATATGAAAAATCCTCAAGGGACAAAAGTCAGAAAAGGACATGACTTGGTGTCTGAAACAACAACCACTTAGAGATCTTTGCATGAGTTTTGGATGGAAAACCTCCCTTGTAAATCTATATATAGGAGTAGTATTAGCTTTGTAAAGGATCGACAAGTTTGCAATTCCATGTATTTGTAGACTTTCCTTTCATTTCTCCCTGTAAAAATAGTGGTGGTTCCTAAGCGGCTTGTGGGCAATTTTGAACCCCCGCTTCTGGCATAATCTATGTAAAATTTTATTTGTATTTATATATACAAAATCCTATGTCTATTTTTTAGCCTTTGTGTGTAGGCCCGTAGATGTGTATGTGTGTGTGTTTGTGATATTTTACGTGAATATCAGGTGTGCTAAGTGTATGTGTGTGTGAGGGACCTACGTCTATTTTTGGACTGAGTCACTTATTAGCTTGTCTCTCTTGTAGGACCTGCCTACTCATATATGCATATAACTAGTAGATCATGATTTCTCTTCATTGTTTTGAGGAGAGGAAGTGTTCACAGCTAGCACATAAGATTTAGTCCTATTTTTGCAAGAATATCTTAGCGGATCTCTTAGCACAATTCCACCTTTTCCTTTTATTTGTTGAGTTTTCTTACTTTCTTGCACACGTTTTCCCTTAGTAGAGTAGCAAGCACCTTGAAGATAACATCTTAACAAGGAATCGACCTTGTAAAAACTCTTGGAGGCCCCTGATTGAGCCAAACCCTATGCTCTCAGCTATGGCTCGTTGTGTTGCTCTGATGTGAGGTGCAATTATCCCAAGCAAGGACAATCGAATATGATAACAACTCTAATACCAGATGTTGAAAAACAACAAGGAGCAAACAATATTTAAAAAAAATATGCAAGGACAAGATTTAAATACAAAATTAGATTTTTATTTTGCCAGATCAAATCTTGAATAGAACATACATTTTTGTACAACAATATCTCTTTGTTTTAAGAGACTCTTTGGTATTTCTCCTTCAAAACAATCTTTTCACCTTATCTTATTCTCACGAGAGATTTCTCTTCATCCAGATATGAGATGAAATAATTAACATCCTCCAAAATGTAATAATTACATGACAAAAAATAATGTAATAAAGTCTACCACTTTATGGGTATGAACTATGTGCCAATATTACACTAAGATTGAAATTGAGGCATGTAAAAAGAATAAAAAAACATCTGATTACAAGAAAATTTAGTTTCATACTAAATACTCCCAACAAAATCTCTAGTTATATACAAAATACTCCTAACACAAACCATTACCTTTCCTTTAAGAGGTATCCTTGATGATTTGTATTATATGATTTTTTTTTTTTGGAGAACAAGGGGTTGTACTCAGGTCTCCCACCCCGGATAAATCATAACTCTCTCCTTTAGAGCTTGAAAGTTTACATATAAATTTAGTCCTTGTCTCAATTGAGTTACTATAGCTAGATACCTACATTATTTTTCATAAAAAGTATGAATTCTTGATTTTCCTTTTCTAGTTCTTCAACTTTTTGTGTGAATACAAATATTCCAAAATTCAACATCCTTCTTGAAATTGTGTTGTAGCAGCCTTCACAATACCAAAACTCCACCCCTATTGTTTATACATTTCATCTTCGTAGAATAACATTTATAAAATTGTGCCCTATTATAGTTTGCTTTACCAGATCTACATTTTTGGTTTCCTCTTTAAAGCATAAGTTCAACCACAAGAATTGTAATAAATAGTTCTTATGAAAACACAATAATATTATAAAATAAAGCAAATAATACCAATGGAAAACATTAAAATAAATCTTAATCATTATTCGATTCAGGCAATCAATTTTTTTTGTCAACTTAAGCTAAACTTACTGCTTCCTCTAACCACGAAAAAGAGAATTTAACTTCACGATCCTTGATTAAAACTCCTCTATTGGCTATCCTATATGCACATTTGTTTCTTTCTCTTATATATATGTAAACTTGATTTCTTCAAACTCTATAGCAAGGTCTTGTATTTCCAAAATTATCTGTTGTATGTTCCATGGAGCCTTTTTTTTCAAAAAGTAGGGTTGTCCTTTCCCTTTTACATTTATTTAGTCACATTGAGCTATTTGGTGCCACCAATATTTGAACCTTAGCGTGGGCTACATCAACTATTGTCCCAACCGTTGAACCAAGGACTCATTGGTTGTTCCATGGAGCCTTTGCTTTCTTCAAAATTGTATTTATTAATATTAGTATATCACCTTCCATCCATACTCTATTCCATTTCATTTGTTTGCATATTTTTAACCCTTCCAAAGCCACCCAAGCTTCAACTTCATTGTTTGTCTTAAATACACTATTGAAAGCATAATGACATAATTTTTTTCCCTATTATTTTTAATTATTCATCATATTTATATGCTTCATTAGATTCAATTTGACCAACTTCACTTATGATGATTTCCACTTTATATTATTTACCTTCTTTTTTTTTCTACTATACCCAACATCATAATTCCATTTGGTGACTTGACTCCATCTATCAAGTATCTCTACTTCAAGATTAGGAATTGGGTGAGTTTATAGGTTTTTTTTGTTTGTGGAAAACACCCCAATTGGGATACCACCTTTGGTTAAGTCCCAAGGAGGCAGGGGTATCTATTCTACCAAAATTACCCAGGGCTTGCACTTGGCCTACCCCCTTCGACACACTCAAAGAGCATGCCTTAAACAACAAAAATAGGAACATACAAACATAAAAAACACAACAAAGATTACAAAATACAACAAAAACCACAAAACAAAACAAAACAACAAAACACAAAACACACACAAAAAAAAAACATAAAAAAAAAACACAAAACAAAAAGAAATTGTAAAAACACAAAAAGCACCAAAAACAACACAAAAAAAACAATACACACACAAAATACAACTTCAGCCTTTCTAGGACAAAAGGTTTTTTAGGCAATATTCAACAAAGGAAACATAAGAATGAATTGTCTAAGCTAGGGAACTAAAATACCCTGACCGAACCAAAGAGAAGCAAAAAAAAAGTAAAAAGGAACTAGGTACCTCTAGTACTAGAGCCATATAGAGACAATATAGAAATAAGAGTCTCCCTTATTTGTGAAGCCCACAATCTTGGAGGGTTGCCATATAAAGTAAGATCACTTTTGTCCAATGCACAATTAGCTAAAGCATAAACACTCCTATTATTTTCTCTAACCACATGATTGTATTCAACTTTCAAAAAGCACATCTAGATTAATGGAATCTTCTCAACAATCATTTTTATTCTCCAATCAGCCTTATGATTCATAAGAGTCTTCAATAGACTTATCATGACTTGAGAGTCAAATCTAACCAACACCTTTTTTCATCCAACCTTAGCAGCTTCTCGAAGGCCTCTAAGGATACCATATCCATCAATAAGGTTATTGGAAAGGATAATCAAATTCTTAGCAAAAGTGAAAACCAAGGAACCATTTGAAAGTCTACCAATTCCTCTTGCACTAGCTTTTTCAGGGTTCCTCCTAGAGGCTCCATCGGTATTGAACTTTCCAAAATTCTTAGGAGGAGGTTTTCAATTCTTTGTTCTATCCATATTTTGATTACTCATATTCTATTTAAGTTGGTTTCCCTTAGAAGAGTTAATATTTAATCTTTGCATCACTTGATCCCATCTTTGGTGGGAGTTTTGGGGGTGATTAAGGAGTTGTTGGACTTCTAATTTTGCAATGGTCTTTTACAAGATACAGTAAATTTACTTCCTTTCTTAATTGAAAATTCTATTGTTTGTTTCCTTCCAGATATTCCAATGTAGAATGGTAGATCCCATCCAAACTATCTGCCTGATAAAATGATCAACACCCTCATGTTTAGGCCAATTCCTCCAAATTTGTTCAAAAGTAAAAAAATTAGACCATTGTAATAATATGGTCATTCTCCTCCATAGCTCAAAGGCTAAGGTACACTCAATAAAAATATGGTTAAGAGTTTCCATATTCTCTCCACATATTTTGCATCTAAATGGACCATGAAAACCATGTTTCATAAGTTGCTCACTAGTTAGCACCCTGCAATGCAATAAAAGCCAAGTAAAGAACCTCACCTTAGACCAAAGCTTTTGAGCCCACAACTAAGTAAATATATCATATGATTGGTTGGGATTATTATGGCATAAGTCCAAACAACCTTGAGCACTTGAATATTCATCCTTAGTAGTGTTGGTCCATCCAAAACAGTCTTTATCATGGGACCAAGAGAGAGATCTCATATTAAGGATGCTTTGGATGTATTTTCTTGACCTTTCTAACATTTGAATAGGTCAGTCCTCAATAGGGATCCAATATCTACCAACATCTAAATTATCAGTATGGTACCGACATAATTAGTTATATTTATCCAGTTAGCTCGATGAAGGTCCTCCATCCAAGGCCTCCAATCAAGAAATAGAGTAATCAAAGGCTGGTGACCATCCCAATAATGTATCCAAAAATTTGTTTATTGACCATAATGAATGATCAACAATAACATTTTCTTTATCAAATCCTCATCGTGCTTAAGAAATGCTAAATTAGGAGAACCTTTGGTAGGCAAGTGATAGTGAATAAGGTCTTTAGGAATTTTGTTCTCAACATATTTAGCACATCTCCAAAGAGCATTAGGGTTATGAAAAATCCTCCAATACAAATTAGCAGCTAAATCTTTATTTTTATTAATAGCATATCAAAATCCTAACCCCCTTTATTCTTGGGAAGGCACAAAGTATCCCAATTCACCAAGGCCCATTTTCTTTTCTCCTTAGTACCACTCGAGGAACCAATGATTGATTTGATCCAATTCTTGAATAACTACCTTTGGGATATTCAACACAACATAAAAATAAATAGGTATAGCTTGAAGGACTGATTTTACCAAGGTAATTTTACCCTCAAATGAAAGCCATCTATTGGTCCACTTTCCAATTTTCTTCTTAACTCTGTCTAACAACCAATTCTAGTTTTTTTTTTTTTTTTTAATATCAATAAGAATGCCTAAATAAGTGATTTAAATGGAGGTATTCTTATATATTAATTTATCTAGGACCATGGATTCCTGTCTAGGAGAGCACTAAAACAAAATGACTTTAGATTTGTTTTCATTGATCAATTTCCCAGTAGCATTAGAAAAACAACTAATGATTTGCTTAATTTTAGAAGCTTCCTTAATTGTAGCTTTACCTAACAAAGTAGAGTCATCAACAAATTGAATATGAGAAATAGGCCTAGATCCATGAGCAATGGTAACTCCCTCAAGGGTTCAATTTTCTTTGTTTTTGGTTGTAGTACTTCCCAAGCATTCAACAAGAATGATGAATAAATAAGGAGAGGAGGGGTCACCTTGCCTAGTACCTCTATAAGTCAGGAACAACTATGAAGGCCTACCATTTATAAGAACTAAGTAGGAAATCGAAGAGATACATCCCATAATCGAATCCATCCAATCTTGAGAGAAGCCAAATTGCCTCAAAACTTTGACAATGAAGTGCCAGTCCACTCTATCATAAGTTGTGGATAAATCTAAACAAATGAACATAGATGGAGATTTTTGCATTTCCATGGAATGGATGGCTTCCTAAGAAAGAACTATCTCATTCACTATTTGATGCCCTTCCACATAACCCCCTTGTTTATGGGAAATAATCTTATACAAAAAAGGCTTCAACCTTTATGCCATGATCTTTATAATAATTTTCAAAAGAACATTACATAAAGCCATAGGTCTAAAATATTAGATATGTTATGTCTCTTGAGATTTTGGGACTAAAGCTATATAATTTTTATTGATAACCTTCAAAATTTCTTTGTCTTTTTTGGCTTCTTCCACTACCTCTAATAAATCAACATGAAAAATATCCTAAAACTCTTGGTAGAACTCAATGGGAAAACCGTTAGGACCTGGGGTCTTTCCTTTTTGTATTTTAAAAACCACATGTTGAAGCTCATTGATAGTAATTGGAGCAATCAAAATAAAGTTCTCCTCATAAGTGATAAGAGTAGGGTTCACTTGAAGAACATTCTATTAAGAATCTGAGTCAAGAGGTACAATAGCAAATAGATTGGAAAAATAATTGACAACAATAGAGTTCATGCCATCCCAAGTGTAGACAACGTCTCTAGAATCTGATTTCAAGGAAGAAATAACTTTGTGAGATCTTTGAGCTAGAAGAGATTTGTGGAAGAAATATATGTTTTGATATTCTTTGAGCCATTGGATCCTAGATTTTTGCTTTCATAAGATTTCTTTTTTTTTTACATTCCCCTAACTGAGTTATGAGTCTAATTTCATATATACTTATACTCTCTGTGAGGCCATATAAATGGATTTTCTTATTACAATTTTCAAGTTGAGAAATCACTTCAAGTTTTTTTTTTTTCGAACATCACCAAACCCCTTCTAGTTCCAAATTTTGATTTTGGATTTAATGTATTGCAACATTTTGGCAAAACATAACATCTTAGTCCCATACCTTGGTTTACCTTCATTCCACCATTTTTGCACTCAAGGTCTGAAGGAAATGTCTCTAAGCCACATTAGTTGAAATCGAAAAAGCGAAAAACTCACATTGGTTTTCCACGTTTCCACCTTGACTGGCTATTAATTCGAACCAACGTTGTTAAAAGTCTTCACCTTAAGAATATAACCATGGATTAAGAAATTTTCAGAGAACAAGAACCTATCCAATCTCTCCATGATACAAGCTAAGTCCTACCTTATGTTAGACCAAGTCATAAGGCCATTATATGGTTGGATGTCCACAAGATGAGGTTTGCAATAAATTCACTCATGAGTTCAGTGCTTCTATTCAAATTTCTATTTCCCCCCATTTTCTCATCTAGAGAGAGGATGGTATTGAATTCTCCTCCGATCAAGATCTAAGCTTTAGGAAAATCAGATATAAGTTATATCCTTCCACTGTCTTCTCTTTTCCTCCAAATTAGTTAGAGCATAAACAATTATGCAGAGCATAATTTGGTTAGAATATCTACTTTGAATAACTATAGCTAAAAGACCCCAACTACCAACCATATGGTGAATAACTACCTCTTTTAGGTCCTAAATGTAAGCAATGCCACCAAAAGTCCCTTGGGAAGTGAGAGAAGCAACTTTTATAACTAGTTAGATTTTACTAGGAATAGATTTCATTTCCTCTATTGACATCTTTGTTTCCTAAAGGAAAACAAGTTGTGAATGGTCTGCCTAAATCATTCTTCTAATCTCATTTTGTTTTGAAACACTCCCTTTGAGTCCTATATTGTTTCAAGTGATGATCTTCATTAATATTAGGGATAAAGAATTTGGTAAGGGCATTAATCTAACCCTCATGTACAAGCTTTTCATATTCTTTTACCATATGATGTTGATTGGTCTTGCGACCATCCTTTTGGTTAGAATCCATCTTCATTTTTTTTCTTGTTTCTTGACTTACCCCAATTGAATCTGATATGGCTTCTAACATCGAAGAATGCATGTACAAAGCCAAAGTGTTACTAGAAGGTTTAACAGAGTCTATCTTGGGACCTGTATTATTTAAAGTCTCAACATTTAAAAGATTGTTTTTCTTATGTATATTTTCTCCCTTTTTTCTCATTGAAAACTTTTGATTTGTTGGTTTGTCCTTGAGTCCTTCCTTGCATCTTTGAATTGTGTTTCTAATATTTTAGTCTCCATTATTTACTCTTCCTCACCTGGAAGATTATTTGTGGAAAGAATTTCAAACATATTAGTTGATAACTTTGATTGATCCTTCATAGCTAGTTTTTTCTAAGTGTTCTTCTTAGGTATTTGGAAACTGCTAAGTTTGTATTCTCTTTCTTTTGATCTACAATTTTATTTGGGCAAACACTAGCCAAATGACCATATTCATGGCAAGTTTTGAAACAAAAAAAATAATGTTATCATAGTCCACCACTTGCTCCCAAGTGTCCTCCCCAAATTGTAATGAGATATTTTCAAGTAGGGGTTTGTCAAAATCCATTAAAACACAAATCTGAGCATAAATAACATGTTCAATTTTTTTATTACAATCAACAATCATCATAAAAGTTCCCAAAGAGTTTCTAATTGAAGAAAAATTAATCAGATTCTATAATTCAACTAAGAGGCCAAAGATAACCCACACAAGACTTGTAGAAGGCATCTTTTCTTTAGCTTTAAATTTAATATGCCAAGGCTTAATGAAAATCCCCACCCTTCCAAATAACCAAGGCCTCGTCTTGAGATATTTTATCTCTATCTTCGTTATTAGCAAATAAAACAAGAAAATAACCATTTGGATAAACATAAATTTGCAATTCACCCTTTGTTTTCCATTTTTTTGTAGCCCAAACTTTAAAAGCAGATATGCTCGAATGAAAACCTAATAAATGATAAATTAGTCCTTTTTTTCATATCTTTTATGCCAGTCTGAATGTCGCTCATATCTAGCTTAACAATCAGAGTTCCATCAGTTGCCCTAAGAAATCTTGACTTAGTTTTTCTAGGATCAATCTTAGGTATTCTTAGAGATTTATGGGAAGCCCTAAGATTAATGTTAGCATTAGGCTGAGGTTGTCCACTATAGAGGATATCCCTAAAATTCATTTATTGGGCTAAGTCTTTAGAATCCTTACCCTTGAAAGGGGTTTCACAATGGATTTTTTTTGGGGGTGCTCCTTAGCATCAGATTTGCTTGAGATTTGAACAATTTTTTGATCAGTTGCTTGAAAATTGTTTCAATATATCTTTAATCCATGCCATGGACACTGAGGGAATATATGATTTTCACTTTTTTTTTGTGCAATAAATTGAAATTCATTTTCAATAAAGTTTACAACATGAATATCTATTGAAAGACATATTTCTAACCCATATTAGGTCCCCTGCAACATATCCCACTAAAATCTTGAGCAAAAACCAAACAAATATTGGCCATTGGGGCCTGATGGCCCTTAAAAACAACCTCTAGAGTCACTTGTGCTCAACACAGATGAAACCCTTGTATGGTCCTTTCTTCTTCAAAAAAATCCTCATTTGAAATCCCTCCAAAAACTTTATCAAGTTTTAGAAAAATTGGTGTGTTGATAGGGTTGGTTTAGACTCCTCTATGGCTACAAATCTTCCTAAATTGCTTTCCTTTTCTTTAAGTATTCTTCTATTCCTTTTGATCCATACAGTTCAAAGTATTGTATCTTTCGATATATCCCAAATTGTCTATAAAACCTCACTTTTAAAAGTGTTTTTCTATAGCTTTAACCAATCTTCAATTATGTCATTCACCACCATGTATTTACCAAATAGATTAAAAATCCATTGCCATAGTTTCCAAACTATCAAGCAATGTCCCAAGAGATGATACGTAGTCTCTATTTACATATACCACATTGTGAGGGGCCATGAAAACCCCTTTTCATAAGGTTATCCCAAGATTAACTTCTTCAAATGACCTACTAGCCAAAAAAACATTTGACTTTAGAAATGCTCAAGTTATTCCAAATATCTCTCCATATTCTTATGGTATTCCTATTATTTTGGTGGTTTACATTATATCTACTTCTTGTTGTACATTCTTCTAAGCTATTCAACTCCCAAATAAACTTATCCTTGGATCCCCTTGGAATAATCATTGTTGTTATCTTTTTGCTCAACTGCCTCCTAGCATTAATATCTTGTATACTTGTAAAAAATCTTCTTTCCATTTTATCTTCCTTCATCCTTGTACATAATGTTTGAATCCTTATAACCATATTTATCCTATATTAAATTCATCCATGGTTTTGAAATTAGATCTAGATGAGTGGTTTTATATCACACCAAGTATCCATCCAAATAGATTTTTGTTCTCCACTTCCCACCACCTATCTTAGACCTTTAATCACTTGATTAATTGATTTTTTTGAACCATTTCATTATGTAGAACCATATAGTAGTGAGAATGCAGTAAATCTTAAGCTTGGATCATTGGGCTCAATGTACTTAGAAGAATACTTACCCATTGTCTTTGACTCTTTTTGTGCAATCGCCAAATTATTTTTTCCTAAGAGCTAAGTTTGCATCCATAAGAACTATTAAACCTAGACCTCCCCTAGTTGTATCATCACACACCTTGCTCCATTTCACCAAAGGAAATTTCCTTTTATCATGTAATTATGACCACATAACTTAGATTAAACTTTTATCTATCAGTTTTGGCATAGTATACAAGGATATATAATATGTTAGAATGCATGTAAGACTGATTTAATTTGCTACACTCTTCCTGCTAATGATAACCATCTACATTTCCATGCTGATGGTTTATCATGAGATTTACTTATAACTGGATTCCATAATCCTATCCTCATTCTCCCTTAAAATAACACATCCATAGGTAAGTTGCTAGCAAATTTGCCTCCTCCATTTGAAGTAACATGTATGTCCTTGCTTTGATTCTAGTTGGAATGTTTGAGAAGTAAATTTTGGATTTTTTCCTATTAAAATTTTCCCCTAATACTATTTCATATTCCTTTAATATTAAAGTTATTCAAAGCTCTGGCCTCATTTATCCCTACCCTTACAAAAAGGTCTATATCATCTATAAATTGTAGATGGGTGATGTTGTCATCATTATTACTAGCCTTAACAATACCTCTACCATAACACTGAACATATATGGTGATAGAGGATCTCCCTATCTAAGACCTCTCTTGGATTTAAAGGATTATGTTACTAGTCCATTGACCAACACTGAATATGACGTTGTAGAGACAATATTTTTAATACTAAAAAAATAAAATCCCATTTAACCCTATCATAGGCTTTACTAAAATCAATTTTTAAGATTATTGCTCTCTCTTTTCTTGAAGTTGTTGAATGCATAACTTCATGAGCTACTATGATCCCATCCAAAAATTGTCTCCCTTTCATAAATCCTCCTTGTTCTTCTGAAATAATTTTATCTAACAATGGTCTAACCTATTTGAAATCACTTTGGAGATTATCTTATATGCCATATTACATAGGCTTATGGGCCTAAATGAATCAAACAATTCTATACCCTTCTCTTTTGGAATCAAGGTAATATATTTTGCATTTATTTTATAAGGTATGTATTGTTTTACCCTAGACCGTTCCACTACTACCAATAAAGAATCGTTCACTATATCCCAAGTATGTTGATATAATCTTGTAGAGAGCCCATTTGGACCTAGGTGTTTATCCTTAAAAAAAGATAAAAGATCTAAATGAACTTCTTCCAGAGTAATAGGCTCATAAATGTCCCATTGTCTTCATCTATTATAACTAAATATACTTCTTATAGTAGTTTATCATTAAGAACTTCAAACTCCTCCGATCCTAGAATATTCTGGTAAAAAAATTTGTCTCCTTTCTAATTTCACTTTGGTCTTCAATCCAAACCCCTTCTACTAATTTAATTCTACTAATTATAGATGTTGATCTCTATACTATTGCCATCCTATGAAAAAACTTTGTGTGCTTAACTTTGTCTTATGAATGATTAATTTGATTAAAAGTATGGGTGTAATTCAAATGGTCGATTAACAAATTGAAATTGATAATGGATTTAACATATTATTAATTCAAATTATTAAATAAGGCAACCTATAATTGCTTTACGATTAAATTACGGGGAACAATTATCAATTTATGCAATTAGACATATTTGACCAACTTAATTTATGACTTTGAGATTTTGCGACTAAGTTAATTATAATCAAATTATAAGTAATGGTTGAATTTGATTAAGTGATGGAAATGACGAGAATGACCAACTTGGGTTATAGACAAATAATTAAGGAACTTTAAGATAATTTTTTTGAATAAGTTTAAAATTTGGGGGAATATTGGGGCCACCCTTCTTGTGAATTGAACTTGGGTCTCCGTTAGGAAAGCCCAATACCTTTTGCCATTATGGTGTCCCTCTCGGGATGAAAATTTGAGATAATTGAATGCTTGATTATCATTATTTAATTGAGTTAGTTGATACTTGAAGGATTAATTTAATTAATTGAATTTAAAACAATTAATAAAATTTGATTTAAAAATTTATTTTGATTTGTCCATATTAAGAACACGTTGTTGGTCTATTTAAAGATACATTTGATTGGACTATTTAAAGATATATTCACTTGGTCTATTTAAAGGAACACTTGATTGGATTAGTATATTTAAAAGCACACTTGATTGGCCTATTTAAAGACACATTTGATTGGATTGGTCTATTTAAAGACATGCTCAATTGGTCTATTGAAAGATAAACTTGATTGGTTCATTTAAGGACACAGTTGAGCGAACTTTTTAAAGGTATGCTTGATTGGATTGGTCTATCTAAAGACACATTTGATTGATCTATTTAAGGACACATTTTATTAACTTGCATAAAGGTACACGGGATTTTCTTAATAGGTTATATGTAGTTTCTATTGGGGTCCACTCCCATCAAAATACCAAAATATTACATTTGTTGTAGCATACATTTTTATCACAAGTTTTTCATTTCTTTTTTCTCTTAAATATATTCTTCAAATTTCTTGAAGTGCTATGTTTTCACAATCAAATCCTTGACATCATTTTTATTAAGACATAAAATCTCACTTGGCCAATTGTCTTCTAAAATTTAAATTTCACCAGGATGAAGATCAACACCATAATTTGCTAATTTATTTGCTACTCGATTTCCTTCTCTATAAATATACTCACATTTCTAGGAGATTACCTCTAGTAATAGATGATGAGCATCAACAATAATATTATTTTATATCCAGCCTTCATATCCATTTTTGTTAATAGCATTGATGATAATTTGTGAGTCTCCATCAATTGAAATATATTTCCATCATTTTTTTGCTACAATTTTAATCCCAGTAAGAAGTACCATAGACTCTACATAGTTGTTACTTGAAGTTCCATACGATTCTGAATAAGTGAGAAGAATTTTCCCTTCACTATTTCTAAGAATACCACCTCCACTAGCTTTTCCTGGATTTCCTTTAGAAACACCATCAAAATTAAGTTTGATAAACCTAATTTTTGGATATTTCTATTTTACCATAGATCCTTTGTTTTAATTTCATTATCGCAAATGACTCTTCCATGTATGATCAAATCTTGTAACCAAGTTATTCACACCTCTTTTTTTGCAATTGATACTTCCCGTGATGAGCACCATATTTGTAGATATTCTACAAGAGAGGCACTAATATGGTTCTAAACTTGGGCATAATTTTGATATTTATTTTTAAAATTTATAATATTCCTTTCAAGATATAAATTCCAACAAATAATGGCAGGGCCAATACTCCAAAGAATACATAATGCTTTAGCTTTGAAATAATCTATCCAACATGTTATCAACTCTTTTAATTTTGATGGAGCTATCCAATATAATTTCATATTTTTTTAAAAATAACCCCAAATGGTGTGAGCAAATGGACAATGAAGAAGTAAACAATCTGACGTTTCTAAATCCTTATCACACAAGGCACATCTGTAGGGTCCATAATACCCTCTTCTTTGTAGACTCTATCCCATAAGAATATTACTTTGAACTACTAATAAAATAAATTTGAGGCCTTAGGGAGAGCCTCTAATGACCAAACATTCTTTCAAGGAAAATATTTGGGAGAAAGAAATTTTTATTTTTCTAAATCCTCATATTCCAACTTGACCTAGTATCCATCATCCTTTGATAAATTCCAAACCAACTCATAATTTCATGTAAAAATTGGCAAGTAAAACTCTCGAAGCATCTTTTGAAGTTCTTTTGTAGTTTTTTGGCTTTAGCAGCATTCAATCACGACAAGAGATAGAGATCAAAGCAATAGAACATCTTATTACATGAAAATAAAGTGATACATCGAATAGAGATGTGAGGCTCTTTATATAGGAAGATAGATTCCTTAGCCAACACTCTATCTAGTTGTACGAAGGACAACTTGCACATATACAACTTGCACATTGACACTTGTGCATTTGTTACATTGCATGTGGTAACAAGATAACTTCCTCCTGAAGTAATCTAGTATAAGCCAAATGATGTAATATATTCTAACACCCCCTGTATTACATTATTTGGTATGAAGTTCTCTTGAATCACATAGATGATCTCTGAATGTTTGAAACTTGACTTTCCCAAGTGCCTTTGTGAAGATGTCTGCTAACTGATCTTCTGTAGGAACATACTTAAGAATGATATGCTTGTTCTGAAAATATTCCTTGATAAAATGACATTGTGCTTCAATGTGCTTTGTTCTTTCATGTATGATGGGATTCTTGATCAGATTCAGTACTCCTTGATTATCACAAAATAACATAGTGGGAGTTCGTTTAATCCCCATGTCAGACAATATGTATTGTAACCATAGAGCTTCACAGGTCGTGTCTCTTGTTGCTCGATACTCTGCTTTAGTTGATGATTGTGCTACTGTATGTTGTTTCTTGTTGTGCCAAGATATAGGACCTGATCCGAGATAGAAGACATAGCCTGAGGTAGATTTCCTATCATCAATAGATCCTGCATAATCTGAGTCTGAGTATCCTTGTAGACAAAATTCTTTAACATCCCTCATATAAGTCAACCCATAGTCTGTAGTCTTCTTGATATATTGTAATATTCTTTTTGTAGCTTTCCAGTGACTTTCCCTTGGTTCTTGCATGAACCGTGAAAGATAATTTATTGCAAATGCTATGTCTGGTCGACTGTTTGTTAAATATAGAAGACTTCCAATCAACTGATGATACATTGTAGCTGAAACCAATGGTGTTTTATCATTTTTGGATAGTTGAATTCCTTGTTCCATTGGTGTATCTTTAGGCTTGCACTCTATCATTCTATACTTTTCAAGGAGAGCTTTTGCATATTTTGATTGAGTGATAACTATCTTATCCTTTCCTTGACAAATTTCTAAACCAAGATAGTAGTTCATTAATCCAAGATCTATCATTTCAAATGCTTTTTCTAGATCCTTTTTTATAGCACTTATTAATATTTCTGAACTTCCAGTAATCACTATGTCATCAACATATACTATGAGGATCAAGACATCATTTCCAATTTTCTTGGTATATAGACTGGGATCTGACGAGCTCCTTTTGAAATCATGATGCAGTAGATGATTATTGATCTTTATATTCCATGCTCTGGGGGCTTGTTTCAAACCATAAAGAGACTTATTCAATTTGCATACCTTGTTTTCTTGTCCTTGAATAATAAAGCCTTCAGGTTGTGTCATATAGACTTCTTCTTCTAAGTCCCCATTAAGAAATGCACTTTTCACATCCATCTGATGAAGTTTCCACCCTTGATGTGCAGCTAGTGCACAGACTATTCGGATAGTAGTCATTCGAGCTATTGGTGCGAATGTTTCTTCATAATCAATCCCCTCTATCTGAGTATATCCTTTTGCTACTAGTCGAGCTTTATATTTGTCAAGTGTCCCATCTACTTTGTATTTGATCTTGTAAACCCATTTGCATCCTACTACTTTCTTTCCTGGAGGTAGATTTACTAGATTCCATGTCTTATTCTTTTTGAGTGATGCATATTCGGATTCCATAGCTGCTTTCCAGTGTGGATCTTTCAGTGCTTGAGAAGTTGATGTAGGTTCCACTGAGTTACTTAACATTCCTCTATTCATTCTAGTCATGCTGCGAGTTTGAGGTCCTGTAGAAGTAAGATCTAGCATTCTTTCTAGATTTGATTCTCTGAGAGTGTCTCTGAGCCATATTGGTTCTTTCTTGGGTAGTGTTGTTGATGCTTCTATATCTTGTTCTTGAGATTCTGATTCTGACTTTGTACTCATTGTATCTTCTTCAGATAGATTTATGATGACTTCTGAGTCACCACTAGAATTATTTACATCGATCTTGGCTTTTTCATCAAAGACCACATCTCTGCTGATATAGACTTTCTTTGTAGATGGATCTAGTATTCTATATTCTGTAAATTCGTTGTCATAGCCAACAAATATTCTTGCCATAGTTTTATCATCCAACTTAGTCCTCTTTTGTTTTGGAACATGCATGTAGGCTTTGCATCCGAAGACCTTTAGCTTTTCTATGTTTGGCTTTTGTCTTGACCATGCTTCTTCTAGTGTAATATGTTTGAGTACCCTTGTTGGAAGTCTATTATGTATGTAGACTATTGTTTGTACTACTTTGACCCAATATTTGTGATCAAGATGTGCTTCTTTTAACATACATCTTACCATCTCCATAATTGATCTATTTCTTCTTTCTGCAATTCCATTTTCTAAGGTGAATATGTTGTAGTAAGTTATCTCTTAATTCCATTTTCTTCAAGAAATGAGTCAAATTATTTGGAAATAAATTCTCCTCCTCTATCTGAGCGAAGTGCTTTTATGGTCTTCCCTGATTCTTTTTCCACCTAGAGTTTGAACTGTTTGAAGTGACTGAAGGCTTTTGACTTGTACTTCATGAAAGATACCCATATTTTTCTGGTGTGATCATCAACAAATAATTGAAAATATTTATGTCCTCCAACACTATCAACTTTCATTGATCTGATCTGTATATATTATTTCTAGGGACTATTGAGCTCTATGTTGATGAATTTCAAAATGGACTCTATGTTGCTTTCCTGCTAAACATTTCGGACATACAATAGTTTTTGAAGATAAGTTGGGTAGACCTTCTACCATTTGATATCTGGATAATTCTCTCATTGATGTTTCACTGGTATGTCCTAGGCATTTGTGCCATAGTTCTGAAGTATTGGTGGAAAGAGTTGAGTGAATTGCAGTGTCTAGAACAAATAGACCATTTTTATATGATCATGTTGCTATTATTTTTCCTTGTCTAGAAATGTGACATTGTTTTCTTCCAGCGAGAACCTTGAACTCAACGGTTAGATCTTGATCCATAAGTTGAGAGATAGAAATAAGATTTGTGGTTAATCCTAGAACAAACAAGACATCTTTGATCATACCTTTTCCATCCTTAAGTTTCATTGGAATATCTCCAATTCCTTTTACTTCATATGTTTTGCTATCTGCTACGACAACTGGTTTTTCATTTATCTTCTTCAAATATTTGAACCAATGTATGTTCCCTATCATATGCTTACTTGCACCTGAATCTATATACCAATAGCCCATGATACTGTTTTACCTTATGTCTCCCTAGTATGCTATAGTGCTTTTGTAAATTATAGTTCAATATTTGATTGATTTTGTAAAGGTTTTGAAGATGCCAAAATCAATTCTTATTAGCCCTTATTACTCCTATTGAACTAAGCATTGATCCCAAATTTTAAAGAGGTAATAATGTTGGACCTTTTGTCTCCTTTTGATAGATTTGAGACAATAATATATATGTATATCCAACCTTTGAAAAAGCTTTGATAAACCTCTCTTTATAAATAACCTATTGGGAATTAGGTTTAGTGTATCTAATTTTCCAATTAATTAATTTGATGTAGTAGCCCTTATGACTCCCTAATCTTTGGATAAATTAGATCACAATAATATTTACAAATAATTATTATTTATTCCAATAGAAATCCTTATTGCTCCTAGGATTTATATTGCAAATATTGTATTTATATGATAAAGTTTTCCCTTTGATAAATTGCTTTCAATTAATTAAATTCCTTTAATTACAACCTTATGACTCCCAAGGAAAGAAAGCATATAATAATGGGAATTAAAATTTACCTTTCACCAAGCAATATACGACGTTGTTCTTGCTGAGAAGCTAGGGTTGCATGCAATTTACGTAGATGTCTTGATTGTGATTGCACCCTCCAATGGAATCGCTTGGAGCTATACATATTCCAAAATCGGTGCTACTTGGACTCTTGCTTTGACCTCGCTTGGGTGTTGAAGACTCTAACACATTTTATCCACACTGCAATTCTACCCTATGCACACATATGGCAAAGTGACAAATACCGAGATGACATTTCCTTGCTTTCAATCATTGATGTCCTTAATACGGAGAGGTGCCAAGTGGCACGTCCGCTTGAGAGGAGTTTGGTGCAAATGATGTGTTCTTCTTCCTTCTTGTAACATTCAGATGTTACACTCTTTAGCAAAATGTTCAATCTTCCAAGGGACAAGTGTATCCCATACACTCAATGCACCAACCTATTTTTGTAACTCCTTTCTTGAAGATGAGTGCTCTCTTGACTTGAGCGTTAGGGTTCTCCTTTGGTGACAAGTGTCACATTCTTCTCTGCATGGATGTCCTCCCTTTCACTGGTTCAAATGGACCTTTTTGGAGATCCTTTAAGCTTCGAGAATCCCCAACTCCTCTTTCGTTCACTTGCACTTGCTTTCAGCTGGGATATGGAGCAATAATATGGAGGCTTCAAGCACCGATTTCTACCAATGATCATGGAGTAAGTGATACTCCAATGGTGCTTTGTTTTCCTTTCTTCCTTGCTTGCTTACGTCCTCCTTCCGTAGATGCTATTGCTCTTGATTAACGTTGTTCTCCCTTTGTTTTGCACGTTGTATCTTGCAGGTTCGACCGTCTTGGATGCGAGGAGTATGAGCCTATTGATTGGCTCCTTGAGCTGAGCTTGATTGCTGCTAGCATACGACCACTTTTGGCTGATTTTTCTAGCAAGTGTAGTGCCTCTAGAGCACCTTTAAATCTGCCTTTTTCTCCCTGTATAACTAGATTAGGATTTGTGCAATATAATGTAAAATAGGTTTACATAAAATATTCTTATTGCACCTTCATTTTGCACTCTTCTTTTTACATCTAAATTTTTGGTTTTGAGGCAGAATATTTGAGTGCAATAGGGTTTTTGAGGTTGTCCTTTGGAATGGACACCTTCCCCTTTTAGCTTGGATATTTTATGAAAGGTTCCAAGCTTGTAACCATATGATGGAAGCTTTATTTTGTTGTATTTTTTTGCACTATTATTGTGCCTTGAACTTGAGACTCACCAAGTCTCGTTCAATGCTTCCTTTGATGCTCTTTTTGGTGGTTACTTTCTTCTCCAAAACTTGGAGGATAGAGCTTATTTTGTGGCTTCCTTAGGCCACCCAAAGTTGCAGATCTTTGTGCACTAATAGTGTCTTTAGACACTTTGATTAATTCTGTTTTTGTGCCCTTCTCAAGAACACAAGCAATAATATTTTTGAGAGCAATCTAATAGTGCAAATCTAATAATATTTTAATGCACTAATAATATCACCTTATTACTCCAATTAACTCTCAAAAACTAATGCACTTAATCAATCTACTGCAACTAATCAAGAATAATCTGAAATGAATCTTCAAGAATTATTCTAAAATTTCTTTAACAGAAAGGTAATAGGAGCTAGTCTTCATTTTCTTTTCCAAAGTAGATAATAGGTAGTTGATAGATAGTTTAAGATTTCTGAAATCTAATCAACTCCTAAAGTGCAAATGAACCTTAAATAATCCTTTCTTTTTGCACCTTTTGAAGACTCTAATTTAATTCTCCTTTTTGCAACTTCAATCTAGTTAAGGTGCTTAAACAAATCTGATAAGTAGTCCACTTAATGAATCTACTTGCACCAATAGTTGCTTACCTTTTTCTGAAAGCCCTTTTCACCACTTCTGTAGAGGATGTAGATCTTGGTGTCTATGATCACCAAGTTGCTATCTTAGATGAGATCTTGCAGCTCTTTCTGTAGGCTACCTTGAACAACTTCATCTTCACCAAAATATGGTCTCCCTTTCATGAGCCTAGAATTTTTGGTGGCTTGTTCTCCTCTTGTAGTCTCCTCCTTTTTGTTGTAGATGTGAAGAGATATTTGATTCTGAAGTGGTGCCTTCTTGCTGTGAGAGGTAATCTCCAGGTCTCCTGGATTTGGTAGGCTTCTTCTCAAGATTTTGTATGTCTTGAGGTCTTCTGATATTTGGCACTCCTTGCCAAATTCTTCTTCTTGGGCTTGTTTTTGGATGGCGATAATTGTCCCAAATCTTCTGCTAATCAAAAATTTCTCTGATCTCCTTATTCTTGCCAAGCTCTTCACATGATCTTAAATGGAATTTGCAAGTGGTAGGTCCAAAGGTGCATCTATTTTGCAAACACCAGTAGCAATGACTCCCTATCTAGGAGTGACCGTAGCTCTGATACCAC
Source organism: Wollemia nobilis (assembly GCA_028583015.1). NCBI lineage: Eukaryota > Viridiplantae > Streptophyta > Pinopsida > Araucariales > Araucariaceae > Wollemia > Wollemia nobilis. The sequence continues at coordinate 729,790 of JAQPPZ010016709.1, forward strand.
TGTTAGCTTTAGCAGCATTCAATCATGATAAGAGATAGAGATCAAAGCAATAGAACATCTTATTACATGAAAATAAAGTGATACATCGAATAGAGATGTGAGGCTCTTTATATAGGAAGATAGATTCCTTAGCCAACACTCTATCTAGTTGTACGAAGGATAGCTTGCACATATACAACTTGCACATTGACACTTGTGCATTTGTTACATTGCATGTGGTAACAAGATAACTTCCTCCTAAAGTAATCTAGTATAAGCCAAATGATGTAATATATTCTAATACAATTTGTTTGAGTTCCTCTCCTTCAACTAGGTTACTAAAAGAAATCCATGATCTAGAGTTTTCGCTCATAATAATATAATCTTTGACCTTTGAACCTTTACATGCTAAGCACACTTGAGCCAATGGTTTCCATTTTGAGTTAGAGATAAGAGGATAAGGTTTCAACCAAGAATCAGACAAAAAATTTGTATAACTCCCCTCATTGACTGACCATATAATATGTATCATTATCAATTGCAAACTCTATGATATGAATTTCCATGTTGACTATCATTTGGGTAGAGTTCTTTTCCTAAATAATTTCATTGCATCAAGAGAACCTATATATTTTTTAAGTAATGTTTTTTTCCAATTCTTTCCTTGATATTTGAATAATCTCCACCCAATCTTTGCTCCTAATGCCAAATTCATAATTCTATGATTCTGCAAGCCCACTCCTCCAATATTCTTTCCTTTGAAAACCATATCCCACTTACAAAGAGGAAACCTAAATTTTTCCTCACAAACTTTTCATAGAAAGTCTCTTTGAATTTTATCAATTTTTGATGCAATACCTATTGGCAGTCTTGAAAGTTATATCATATAAATAGGAATGTATTTCAAAGTAGTCTTTATGAGTTGTAGCCTTTCTGCTATTGCTAAGAACTTACCTTTCAAACCTGCCAAGCAAGCTTTCATTCTGTCCAAAAAAGAGATTCAAAGCTCTTTTTATTCCTTTATCAGACAAAGGAATACCCAAGTAGGTTAATGGGAAATTTTCAATTTTAAACCCTAAAATATTCACAATAATTTGTTGTAAATATAGGGAAGTATTAATGAAAAAATCTTGGATTTTGAAGTATTTACCAATTTTCCAGTAGCCTTCTCATAACATGATAATATTGATTTAAACTCCATGGCCTCACTGACTAAGGGATGTCCCAAAAGAAAAGTATCATCAACAAGTTGGAGATCATATTCAAAGGGGCCATTTTTTGCAACTTGAATACCCTTGATTTTTCCTTCCATTTTTGCCTTTGAAAATTCTCTCCCTAATGCTTCTACCATAATAATGAATAGATAAGGAGAAAGAGGATCACCTTGACGAAGTCCACAATATGACTTGAAGTACCCAACAGGAGAACCATTGATCAAAATAGAAAAATTTGCAATGCTATAATAACATTTAATCCACTCACACCAACTATAATCAAAGCCAAACTTTCTAAGAATAATATGTAGAAAATTCTAGGAAACCCTATCATATGCTTTGTTCATATCTAATTTCAAAAGCATACCTGGTTTTTTCATGGAATAAAGAGAATGTATGGCCTCTTGTGCAATAATTATACCATCAAGAATTTGTTTACCACTGAACAAAACCACCTTGTTCCTCTAAGATAAGAGGCCCTAGAATGTCCTTCAACCTGTTTGCCATAATTTTTGAAATGATCCTATAAATTATATTACAAAGGATTATTGGATGAAAACTATCAAAATATTTTGTGTTACCTTTCTTGGGAACCAAGGTAATAAAAGTAGCATTGATCTCACTTATTATAGCCTTCCTTTTTTGGGCCTCTTCAACCACATCTAACATATCACTCTTCAATAAATCCCAAAAATTTTGAAATAAAATTGCAGGAAATCCATTGAGGCCAGGTGCCTTGTTAGGATGGAAAGAGAAAACTGCTTCATGGAGCTCCTCCATAGATATCTTCTTCATCAAGCTTTCATTTTGTCCCTGAGTGATAATTGATGTTATATTTTGCATAAGTTTTTCTTGTGCCTCCTTATCTTGCCTAGAATCTGATAAAATATTTTTGAAATAATTTATTGCTTCCTTCCTTATATCTTCTTCATCCTCAATATTTCTTCCATCTAGAGTTATAATATTTTTGATATGATGAACAGAAAAAATTATTTTTGTTATAGCATGAAAAAAATTGTATTTCTATCTCCTTCCTTGAGCCATTTCTCTCTAGATTTTTGGAACCAATATGACTCCTCCTTTTTCAATGCATTATGATAATCAGAAAGTAATTATTTTTCTTTCACATAAGAATCCTGGTCCATTCCATTAATTTCTACTATCTCTTGTAAATTTTTGAGCTTGGATTCAATTTATTTATTTTTTCTTTAAAAATGTTACCAAAATATTTGACATTCCATATCTTCATTTGCTCCTTTAAATATTTCAACTTTTGAACAAACCTGTACATACATGATCCTTCAAATTTTGATTCATCCCACCATAACATAGCCATCTAGAAAAATCGAGGTCTTGGAGCCACATAGAATGGAAGCGAAATGGCTTTGTATGACCATTGTTAGGTGACTCACAAGTCAAAATAATGGGTTTGTGATTTGATCCTGCTCACAATAAAATATCTGAAGAGATTGTATACTTTGTTTGCAACCATTTATTGGATAACAAGAATCTATCCAGTCTTTCTACTATATGATTTTTTCCAAATCCCATGTGTATTGAAAGCTTGAGGGACTAACATCCCAAAGGTCATTTGAATTGACAAATGAAGTAAAATCTTGCATTGATTTAGACCATCCTAGAATGCCACCCTTCTTTTTCAAAGGAGATATAAAAATATTAAAATCACCCCCAAGAATCCATAGATCACAATGAATCATCATTGTATTTGACAAAAATATACTGAGGTCCTTCCAACATCTTTCACAAGGAGTAACTATAGTTGGAGCATATACACATTTATAACCCCTACTTTAATGTTTTTCTCTTTCCTATAAAATAATATAGCAACCCAATTACTTTTTGCTTCTAATAGTTGTCCATCCCATTTGCATTTGTCCCATATTATTGCAATACCACCTGAAGCTCCTGTAGAAGAAACTGCTAAACAATCACCTGTCTTCCAAATATTCTTAAAAGCATCCTTACATTCCTCATTGCTTAATTTTATTTCTTGTATTAAAATAAACTCAAGGCTATAACAACATATTAATTCCTTAATAACTCTTTTTTAGGGGTTTTATTCATACCCCTAAATTCCATGATATCATTTTCATCATCAACACTTTTTATTTTTATTAGTGGGCTTAGCCCCACTTCTTGTTAACACCTATGATATTTTTATTTGGCTTCCCAGATCAATATCCTTTTGAGTTTCTTTTTCTCTTTGTTCCTACTTTGATGGCCTTCCTCTCCTTCTTCCATTCCCTCCAACACTCTCATATTCATCAATATCTTCTATTTTTTCATATTGTTCAAAATGAGACTTATCTTCTAAATATTTATGTTGCCCTAAAGAGTCGAAAGTGCAAGGAATAACCTCATTAACATTTTCTTCTTTATGTTTCCCTAAAAACTCTAAACTGCATAGATGATCCTCCATAGTGATTACTTTCTTATGTTGGCATAAAAAACCTAAATTTCCTTGGATATCCTCCATAAGATTTTCTTTACTATATTGCTCTTGAAAACCTAAAGTGCAAGGAATACACTTTCCGTACTACTTTCATTTTTATTGTAAGGAGAAGATTTTATGATACTTGAGGATAATAAAGGTGATTTACTTGGATTAAGCTTGACCTCCTTCACCTCATTTGCTTTAGAATTTGTCTCCTAATATTCCTTTATATTAAAATTTGCCTTCCCCTATTCCTTCACATCTTTAGCTCCTTCTATATTTGAACTTGTGCATTGTACTTCCTCATCCCCCATATCATTTTTTCATCCAATAACTTATTTGAATGAACTGTAATGGCCTTTGTCATCTAATGATGTAGAGGGATTTTTCTAGCCACTTTCTTAGGAGTAGAAAATCCTTGATTTGACCTAGCTTCTCCTATGATATGGTCTCCTTGTTTCAAATTGAAGCTACCCTCATGCCCAAAAAATTCCAACTCTTCCCCCATTTTCACTTTGAAATCTCTTGCCATGTGCCCAATTTCATGATATTTGCGACATCAAAATGCAATGTTTTCATAATCAACTTGTTGATCCCATTCTCTTGATTTAAATTTAATCCTAATCAATTATGGTAAAGGTTTATAAATATCCATGTCAACACATATTCGAGTGTATACAACATTCCTTCTCTCCTTAGTAGTTGGTCCCTCCTGGATGAATTCACCTAGAGTATTTCTAGTATTCTTCAAAACCTCCTTATTGACGAGTTGATAAGGAAGTCCAAAAAACCTAATCCATTTATGTGTCCATAGAAATATTTGCACTCCAAGGTCTTAAATGTAATGTATCTTTACCCCTAAACCATGGGCCTCCATCCATTATTTTATCCTTTATTTTTGAACTAGATAAAATAATGAGGAAAAATCCTTTTGGAAGAAAAATCATGGAGTAATTTGAATTCAATACCCACTTCCACTTAATCCAATTTTGAATCTCTAAAAAACCTAGCCAAATTTTAACAAAAATCAAATTTTAAGAGGCAAATAGACAAGTCAATTTTTTTCCTTAATAAAAACACTATCAAAGATGTGTGAACGAGATTTTTGGCAAGCGACTGTGTGAGGGTTTCATCTGGGTTGATGCAAGCGACTCCAGATATGGAATCTATGACTTCGACTATGACTACATTGGGAGACGAGAAAGTGAATAAGGTGAATCAGGATGGAATTCCCACAACGATCATGGGAGGTACAATGTATATCGATACTAAATTTGTTGAGTCAGATCCTAAACGATTTTAGAAATACAAAGACCATAGGGGGTAAGGATCCTCCTAATAAGGGACACATGTACAATGGGTCCCTCTCTCAAGACCGTGATTCCTCTCCTTGATATTATGCTGAGAAATTAAAAGGGTTTGTGAAACCTCCTTCGAGCAATGGAACCCTCTTACTCCCAACAGGTGAAGACATGGTAATTCCTGAAACCCTAATGGTGGATTACATTTCTGTTTAATCCCATAATCTGGTGGGGAAATTTGTCAGAGGACGGCCATATATGAAATCTATTTGGTGGTGGGCCTATACCAAATGGAAAACCCTAGGCAATATGGAGTTGGTTGCCCTTTCAAAGGATTTTTTCCTCATTCAACTCAACAATGAAGAAGATGCCTCCTGGATCCTTACTAGGGGTCCTTGGTTTTTCGACTGGAAGATTTTGTTTCTTTGGAGGTGGGGTGAAGACTTTAACCCTGAGACGTAGAGCATAAATTTTGCACCAATCTAGGTTCGGTTTCCAGATCTGCCTGCCCATTTTTTGTATGAAGATATTTTAAAGGATATTGGCAAATATATAGGCAAGTTGGTTGCTATCGACTCGGTGACCAGAGCACACACTCACATGGTACATGCTAGAATTTGTGTTAATGCCAATCTGGATTCCCATATTCCCACTCAGATAAATCTAATTTACAGCTCCTATCATAGATGTTAGGCCATAGAATATGATAATAAGCTTACATTCTGCATTGAATGCAAGGCTCAGGGCCATATCAAAATCTAATACCCGTTGCTAAGAAACTCAAAGGAGATGAAATTCCCCAATACCTCTAGAAGTGGGTTGCAGTTCAGGCGACAACAAGGCAGGCCCCTTTAGGGCAAGCAACAAATAATCTACCAGAAGAAGAAATAAATTTTAGAAAATTTCAAAAGAAAGTAGATTGAAATCCAAGATTCGAAGAACAATCATCCAAAGGTGAGTTCCATTTTTATCTTTCAAAATTGTTTTTATGTTTTAAAAGGAACTACTTTTCATGGGCCTAAACCTGGTGAGGACGACACTACCTCAAATCCAATTGAAATTCTAGTTTCTTACCAAGAGGGGCTTCAATCCCCATCCATATCTGATCCCTCCAATACTGTCTCAAAACCTTCATCCACCCCTGAGGGGCATATAGAAATTGGAGATAAGTGCTTTCTTAAACCTTCCATGGATTATCATTGGAGATTTCAACTCTTCCATTTTTCCTTCTGACAAGTATGGAGGGAACCTGATGCTCTCCAAGAGCATTGAGGATTTTCATAACTTTGTCACTGATCATGAGTTGATGGATGTTCAGACTAAAGGGGTAAAATACACCTGGAGCAACAGGAGAATTGGGGATTAACACATTCAAGTAAAACTTGATAGGATTATTTTATCTCAAGAAGCTATATCGATGATGGTTGGTGGCACTCTTATCTTTCTTCCCAGAGTTGGATCTAATCATTGTCCTTTACTTTTTGAAGTCGATAAAGGTCCTTGTTTCAAAATCCCCTTCAAATTTGAAGCTATGTGGACTCAGCACCCATATTTGCGGATGCAAATTGTTGACTAGTGGAAATTTGACTGTCATGGGTCCTTTACTTTCAGGGTGTATCAAAAACTTAAGTGTGTCAAAGAAAATATCTGAGTTTGGAATACAGATTTTTTTGCTAACATCATAAGGAAAAGATTTTGCAAAAGCTTAAAAGTATTGAACTCCAAATTTAGAATGGGCAGCTCAATGAACAACTCATAAATGAAGAGAGACATGTTCTTGCAGACTATCACAATGTACTGGCTAAAGAGGAGACTTTTTTGAGGCAAAAATCAAGGACCTTTTGGATCAAATAGGGGGACTCTAACACAATTTTTCATGCCACTACTCTGAGGCACCGAAGTTCAAACAAAATTAAAGAATTAACCAGAAGTGATGGCATCGTCACCAAGGATATTTTTGAGATCCAAAATGAAGCTTCATATTTCTTTGAGGGTATTTTAGAAGAACACCCCCAAAATACTGCCCATACTGGTAGACAATTTCTCCACCATAATTCTAGCCTGGTCACTTCAGATATAAATTTAGCTCTTATCAAACCTCTCACCCCTAATGAAATTAAAGAGGCCCTTTCTTCTATGCACTCTAATAAAACCCCAAGCCCTGATGGGTTTCCCCCTCTATTCTACCAAAATTTTTGGGACATCATTGGGCCTAACATATGTAATTCCATCATTGAACTTCAACAAACTAAATTCATACCCAGAAGTATCAACTCCACTTTCATTGCCTTGGTTCCCAAAGGGTCTATTTGCAAATCTATGTTAAATTTAAAACCCATTAGTCTTTGCAATGTTATTTACAAAACTCTCACTAAATCCATGGCTAAAAGACTCAAGGAGATCCTCCATCATATCATAGACCCTTGTCAAGGTAGCTCTATCAAAAGAAGAAATATTACTGATGGTGTTATCATGTTACATGAAGTCCTTCATTTTGCCAACCTTAACAAACAAGTTGTTATATTTTTAAAAATTGATATGAATAAGGTATTTGACAGAGTTAACAGAGATTTTCTTATTATTGTTCTTCTCAAATTTGGATTTCATAGGGAATGGGTTGATCTTGTTCACAATTGCATCCCTAATCCTTGGTTTTCAGTCCTAGTAAATGGTTTTGCAGTAGGGTTTTTCCCTAGTAACAGGGGCCTCATATAGGGAGATCCTCTCTCCCCCATCCTTTTTATTATTCTTGCTGAATACTTGGGTAGAGTTCTCAAAAATGCCTACTCCAATGGTATAATTTTAGGCATTAAGGTTGTGTCCAATATAAGAGCCCTGTATCACCAGCAATTCCTTGATGATACGATCACTGCTACTCATGCTTTTGTGTGGGAAGCAAAAACCATTAAGAGTATTCTTGATACATATGAGGAGGTTGTAGGTCAAAAAATAAATTATATTAAAAGAAAAATATATTTCATTAACACTCCCCAAGAGAGACAAGCAAATATTGCATGCATTTTTCAATGTGTTATATCTCAGTTACCTACTAAATATTTGGGCCTCCCTCTTTTCACCAATGCTTCGAAGGAATCCATGTGGAGTAATGTTATTGAGAGGATTAACAAAAAAATTGTAGGTTGTAAAGGGATCCTCCTCTCTCAAGCATTCAAAGCCACCCTGACAATGGCTTGTCTCCAAAGTGTTCCTATTTATTTCATGTCCGTATTCAAAGTTCCTATTGTTGTCTACATGAAAATTGAGCAAATCCAAAAAATATTTTTGTGGGCAAGTGTCGATGACAGGAAAATATTTCATCTAGTTAGTTGGGACAAGGTGTGCTCCCTAAAAATTTAGGGGGGATTAGGGCTTCGAAGAGTTTGTAATATGAACACAACCTTGTTAGCCAAGCAAGCATGGAATGGTTTCACCAACAACAACCTTGAATGGGTCTCAATTGTCAACATAAAATATCTTCAAAATCATTGTTTCTTGAATGATGATATTCCCAAAGATGGGTCCACTTTTTGGAAATCAATTACCCAAACTAGATCTCTAATTCATAAGGGGATAAGGTGGCAACTAGGCACAGGGAGCAAAATTAATTTTTGGACTGATAGGTGGATTTCTAATCAACCGCTTTTAGAGAACAATAAAATTGTTATCTTACAACCTTTCCTGGACACATTAATTGGCAACAAGGTTGAATATTTCATTGATATTTCATAGGATTCCAAGTTTTGGAAAAAATTTCCATATTCCATGTGGTAATGGTCAAATATTTGTTGCCTCAAAAGTTCTCAAAACCATCCTAAATACAATAGTCATCCCCACTAGTAATTCTCTTGACTCTCCTTTTTGGAAAGAAACTAATTCTGGGTTGTTCATTGTTAAATCTACTCATGATCTGACTATTGATTATCAAGTGGTTCATATCCCTTATGATCAAGTGTGGATTAAATACCTCATACCGAAAGTTGCTCATTTTAGTTGGTTGGCCATTCAAAATAAGATTCTAATGATTGATAATATTATGAAAAGGGGCATGTATATCCCCACCAGATGCTATTTGTACATGAATGCCTTGGAATCTTCCAATCACCTCCTTTTGGAGTGCCCTTTCTCCAAGATATCTTTGGATCACCTTATATATCTTTTTTATCTCTTGGGTTCCTCCTAATTTGTTGATTCACCTTTTCATCCAATGGTTTGCTCCATTCAAAAATCTTAGATTATCTTCTTTATGGAAAGTTAACCTTCATCATATCTTATGGTAATTATGGCTTGAAAGAAATGGCAAGGTTTTTTCTACCTCCTCTACATATCCCATATCTGTTTCCAAAAAATATATTGCCTTTGCTGTCAAGAATTCCTAGCTCTTCTTTTTTCCCAAACCACCTGATTCTAGATTGGAGTTCATTCTATTCTCTTCTTTAAATATTCCCTGCAACTCTAGTTCTAGTTTACCAACTTCCATCCTAGAGTGGGTGCCCATTGGATTCCTCCCCCAAGTGAGTGGTTGAAACTTAAGTTTGATGGTGCCTCCAAAGGAAATCCAGGGGATTCTGGTGTAGGTGGTCTAGTCAGAGATAACAATGGATAAGTTATTATAGCTTATGCTAAGTATCTGGGGTTCTAAACTAATCATTTTGCTGAAGTTCATGCACTGTGGATAGGGCTATATCTTCTCAAGGATTATAAAGACAGCATTTTTATTGATGGATATTCTTTGCATATTATAAATGCTCTTAAAAACAATAGGGTGTTCTATTGGAATGTCATAACTATTATTCAGGAAGCTAAGAAGTTGTCCCAAAATTTCAATGATATCTCTATCAACCATGTATATTGTGAAGCTAACAAACCTAGAGATATTCTTGCCAATTTGGGAGTGTTGGAACAATTTCTTGCATCCATAGGGTTTGATTGTCACGCTACAAGAAATCATTTGAAACCAACAAGCTATTACAGGCTATGGTCAACTTGCCTCTTTACTCTGATAAAAGATATATTGCTAAAGAAAAGAATCAGAATGGGTAAGGAAACCCCAATGATAAACTCAAGAAATTGTAAGTTTAAGCACTCCAAATTTTAGTTACACTACTTATATTAAAATGACCAAGCAAAGACAACAACTATTATTATGCCTTATGTAGACCGGTGCCTAGATTCATTGGGTTGTTATAGCAATTTAACAACATTTAAAATATGAACAGAGAGAAAGGAGAAAAGATAAATTGGCTCTATTAAACTCGTTCGAATATCGTAACAAATTTAACAGTTTGACCAATGAAAGAAACGTTCATAACACATTCAAATAATGTAATCTACTATGAAGTAACACATAGAGCTGAAGACAAAAATGACAAAACTGAACCCCTAAATTATATTAATTTTTCAAAGAATTTACATGCAGAGTTGGCATAATGCCATTGAACTCTGTTACAAATTTTTAATACAATGAGAAAATCTTGTTCAAATAATGTAACAAGACTTCTTCAACTTCTCCCGTTCCAATCTGGTAACAAGAAAAATCTCTGAGTTTCAGGCTCAAAAAGAACTGGAAATATTCTCAGCTTCTCAAGCATAGTTCTACCAAAACCTACACAACAAAGGGGAAGAATGAGGGATGACAGAGAAAAATAGACACAAAGGATACAACAACACAATTCATAGGGCACTCAAGTATACCTCTTAGCAAAAATGCTATCTCTAATGCTTGATGTAGATTCTGACCGTAGCTGGTGTATTTATAGCTCCAGGTTCTTGAATCTATTATTTTTGGCCTCATCTGGGCCTTACACTTATCACTCTTTGGTTTGATCCTCAAAAACTTGTACAACTGTCTTCCATTATCCTCTTTTATTTACACTATACACTTTGCTAGGACTCTCTTAATTCAATTGTTTAACCAGTAATCTTAGTGCCTGAAGAGTCTTCTTCTTCTGTCCCTTCTTCAACCTTTGACTGGCTTCCTGCTTTTAAAGTTTCTCCTCCCTGAGTAATCCTTATTTCTTCCTCTGGGGGTGTATTTAGTTCCAGTTGTAAACTGCATATTTTTGTTTCTTTATTTTTCTTGCTCTATTGTAGCCCTCTGATTTGCTTTTCAATAAGATTCCAAGCGTAAATATTAAAAGTCACAGAAAATTTCAATATATTCATTTCTTGGAGGATTCTATTTTTCTGTATGCTAATAAAAACCTTATTCTTTTCATACTGGGTAACAAGAGAATCCACAGTATTAACCAAAATAGTAGTCAGTCTGGCCATTCCTTTATCATCATCAGGTTCACAATCAAACTCTTCAATATTATTCATGAGGAGGTCTTCTATGCTAGCAGTTTCCAAGAATTCCTCCAATGATAACCCAATATCTGCCAACTTTTCTCTTATATCATTTATCAGAGCAAACATTTCTGCAGCATCATTGTACCACCTTTCTCTGTTTGCTTCAAACATTGTTGCTTTCATGAATTCAATATTGTTCTTGACCTTGGAGACATCCTTAAATATCACATATTATTTGCATTTCTTCAAAGTATTCTACCATCAAGCAGAGAGTGGGATGGATGACTTCCAATTCTTGTTCTTTCTGGTATAGCAGACTCTCCATTTCTTTGGTAGTAAATTGGATCACTCTGATCTATCTGAACATCTCTGTGATCCCATCGATCCTATCCTTAATTTTAAATGATATTTCTTTTCTAATTTTAGCCAAATAGTCTGCATAGTCTATTATTTTCACAACTAGAGGGGGTTGTACTAGTGCGGTGGTTGCCTTAGCTAATTGTTCCTTCAGGTTATCAATTAAGGCTTGCATTTCAGCCTTCTCCTTATCACTGGTCTCCAGTTGACTCCTCAATTCTTTAGTCATTTGATATAGATGGTCTATAGTTTGTAAAGTCATAGCTTTGTTCATTCTGACCATGTCATCTTCTTTCCTGTGCATTGAAATCTCCCTTGTTTGATCATCAACTATGAAAACCAGTGGTTCCTATGGAGCAGGTATGGATATTTCTACCATGGATGACCTGGACTTGTCTTCCTCCACTCTTGCAGTGAAACTTCCTCCTATGCCACCCATCCCTGCTACTATCTGTAATTCTTGCTCACTAGTAGCACTGAATATAGTTTGTTCTTCTATCCTTTCTAGTGAGACTTTTGTTGAAGTTAAAGCAGTTTGGGTTTCCTTGCCTTAGGGGCAGATTCAGTTTCTTGTCATTTAACTGTGTGATCTTTGAAGATGTTCCCAAAACCACCTGCTTTCCTCATATTCATTTGTACCACTACTAGAATCTGTACTTCTATGTTGTTGATTTTTATTGAACTAGGAATGGCCTGTGGGGCTAATTTTTTTACACTAGTCAGAGCTAGCAGCTGATTAGGAACAGGGGCTACAACCTACTTTTCTAGAATTGTTAGTGGTTGGGAGGATTCTATGGTAATTCCCTTTCCCTTTTTTGTATTTGGTCTAGTAGGATTTTTTGATGAAGTGCTAGGAGCTGCCTCTATTATGAGGTGATGGCTCTTGGGGACTTGGACTTGGTGCTCCACTATATCTGTCATTCTCACTGTAACTTCCATTTGTTCTATTCCTTGTTCTTCTATGATTTCTAGTATGGGGTCTTCCCAAACCACTTGAGTGGCTTTGGGTAAGAGAGGAGTTGTTGATTCTACAAAGATTCTCCTGATTACGACCAACTCTAGGGGGTAATCATACACCTTTTGAACTTGTGAATTGCCCCTCTTCTCATAAGGAAACTCTTTCCATACATTCTACAAATCTTACCCTTTCTCTATGGCATCTAATAATACCTCTTCATACTGGTCTTTCCTATGCTCAACCCAGGCATAGTCATGATTTTTCATCAATTTCTCGTACTTCTTATCTGGATCGTAAGACCTCCAGATATTTCTTCAAAATCCATGAGGTCCAAATCGTACATTTCTTTGAACAGAGCTGGATACCCTACAAAGATGTAATGTCCAAACCTATAAGGAACGCTGAGCCATAGGACCCTCCCATGTTTCTTTACTAGCCTCATTTTAGATTCCTCGGCCACTTGTCTTACTAGCTCCAAGGCAGCCAGAGATAGAGGGCAATACATTGGTAACATTTTAGGAGGAATTTTGGCCTCGTAAAGCCTAATGTATGTGAAACCCTCTAAAAATAAATAATCCCCTATATCCTTTTCTTTAATGAAAGCTCTGACTCTAGGTCCCAGTCTCTCAGGGAGGTCGCCTGTTAGGATCCAGTGAATCTCTAGCATGAAATTGTCACAAAACCAACCAAAATGAGTGTGCCCTTCATGTATTCTCCAAAATTTGGTCTATACGTAAGGACTATCAGAGGCTCCTATCCTTCTTCTACTATCATTCCCCAATTTTCCAGCTAACAGGTGCATGAGAATTGAGTAGTGAGAGAAATGGGGCATTACTTTCCTTTGTTCCAAAATTACCTTTTTTAAATTTGTCAACTGTGTGTGCAATTGTTCACTCAACTCTTCTTCCCAGGCATAAATGGGGGTGTTTATTCTTCTGTTACTCTGGGCTACTAAGTACAACACATTCCTACCTACCACACTGAGCTCTTGCACTCCTAAAATGATATTAGCCATATCACAAAAATCCCTAACCCAGGGTTTGAAAGTAGTTTTTCTAATTGGGAAATCAAATAGTACAGGTTCATGTGATTTGAACAATGATTTGAAAACTTCTAAATCTATTAATATTTAGGATTACCTTTCAATTACCTTGTGAATAAGCTACATGTTTGAAGGCGTCAACTTGAAGACTTTCTAGATATGTTTGGCTACGATGTTGAACACTAGTTTGTCCTTGTTATCTCAAAATGTTCTGGTTTTTTCGTCATAAGCTACCGCCAACCACGCTAGTAGATCCTAAGAGTAGTATACTTTGGGATATATCAATTTCCCCAGGTTTTTGGTCCATCTATTACTTCTAGGAAAACCTTTGTATTGTAACCTCTTTGCTTTGTGGAACAAGTCGGCTAATAGCCAAGGATCCCTTTGTTGATTCTCCATTGTGGGTGCAAAGCTTTGAATGCAAGTGTTCTCAATTTCGTATTGTTGCACCGACGTGAGATTTTTGTCTGGCCCACACTTCTTGGTGAAATCGTACATTGCACTCCCAGGTACAACATCTCCAAGAATTTTGGTGTAAGGGGTTTGGTTTGTGATTAATTTCATGGCTTCTTCAGTATCCTTGGGCATGAAGGTGTTCCCCTAGGTAGCCATTTTTCTCTTCAGAAGCTACTTCAACTCACAAAAATCACTTTCCAAATTCCCTTCAATTCTTCGCTTGTCATCAATAGTTTTGTGCTTTGTAAGTCCTTCACTCACAACAACTAGGGTGACTGTGATGCTCAAGAGTGGGGGTTTAAGTACTTGATGGTGGAGTGGCTTCATTGATCTCGCACATAGTGTTATTAATTTAGCTTTACCAACTCCCTTTTGAAATCGACCAATGGGTGTTAGCCATAGTGTCACTTCTAAAAATGGAAAGTTATGGTAGGTGGTTTTCCTTGGCCTGCACGCCCACGAGGACTTTGGTTCGTGTACTTGCAATCATTCACAATATTTCTATTGGTTATTGGTTTGTGCTTTCTTCAGACATGGAATTAAGAACGTGGTGGTAGTAACCTTCGTGGGAAGAATTCATAAATGTTCCACCACCTTGGATCTGCAAAAGGGGTTAGTTTGAGAATAAGTACATCATTAAATATCAATCATCTTACCAAGCGTTGGTTGTTAGATATTTATCATTGATGTGCACGTCTGTCGAGGTCTACCATCCCTTTAAAATTTCGTTCTTCGATCATAACACTCACCGTTAAATCTCATCCATTCTGAGCATCATCGTTGATGTCCAAGAACCTGCACGGTTGTTAGTCCACCAATGTATATAAACCTATGCCTAGTTAATCAAATTAATCATGTTTATAAAGTCAAAAACTTTTGGTTAGTAATAATTCAATCAACAATACTTAGGCCCGAAGTTATACAATCATTGATTTGACTTTATAATTATGCAATGCATTAAACCTCATATAATATTGATTTACCATGGTTAATCTGGTGATTAAAACCTTAATAACATTGCATTAAAACATAGGCATTGTATAATCATATTACCTCTCTATGCGCTCACCATTAGATCAAACAATGATGGGGGCACGATCGTTGGATTCCCCATACATGTGCAAGGGTTAGCAGGATGAAAGGGAAAAATTAACAATGTATTATACCCTTATAAATCATGATTAAGTGTTGGTCTTAATTTTAATAATGCATTTAATTAATTATCCAACCAAAAACCTCATGAATTAACCTTTGATCATTTGAGGAAAGCATCATCGTCGGATCTGGGCGGGCTTGAGCGCTACCATTGGATCAAAAAATATGAGCACCTTTAATCCAGAAAGGGGGTAAATTCATATGTGTTTAAGACCCTTGATAATCATGATTATGCACAAAGCTTAACCTCTAATAAAATAATTTAATTAATCTTCCGTAGAGAACCTTGCATAGCTAACCTTCGATCATTTTTAATAATGCGTTGTCGTTGGATCCAGGCGGAGATGGGTACAGCCATCGTATTAGCCATAAATACATACTTCGTATCTCAAGGGGGGAAAGTTTGACCTTGATGAAGCTTGACCATTGGATCTAGGCATAAATGAGCACGATCATCAAATCTGGCTTTGACTATAACTTCGTCGACGATCGCCTTGTTAATCTTTGATTGTTTCAAAAAAAGCATCATCGTTAGATTTTGCAGGATCAAGCGTAGCCATCAGATCGGATGAAGCTAAGCACTTCATATCCCCGATGTTTGTGTAGACACCAAAATCCAGCCACTTGTAAGTCATCTATACCTTCCTGCCAGCCACGTGTCAGTCATCCATCCTTCCCGCCATTATTTGGCCCAAATCCACACTTTCCCACCATTATTTGGCCCAATTTCACTTTTCCCGCCATTTTTCATCCCCAAATTTATTTAAATTAATATTTATATATATATTTTAATATTTTAATATATTTTAATATATATATAAATAAAGTTTAAGTGATTTAATCTCGAGCCGTCCATCCTTCATTTAATCTCATCCGTCCATCCATCTTAATCCGTTTCACAACCTAGATTTATTCTCTACCCTTGGATCCACTTTAATCTTAGCCACACGTTCAAAGTGTCGTTAAAACCCTAAAGTGTGCCCTAAGAGTAGATTATAAATTGAGTCACCTTGATGGCTCAAACCCTATCTATCTCTTCGGCTAAACCTACTTATCTTCCCTATCTAAGTCCGGAGTTGGCTATTGCCGTTAATCCCGAGTCTTCCGAGTCTTCTACGGCCCTAAGTCTGAACTAAACCCTTTCGCCGCATCCATCGCCGCCGCCTGTCTCGCCGCGTTAACAGGAAAAGGTATAGATTCGTCTAAAGCAAGTAATCTTTCTTTATGTATTAATCGCGTTGAATTCTCGCATTCTGTTTATTTTTATTTCATAAATCTAGGGTTTTAGATCAGTTTCGAGGGCTCACACAATGGAGCCCTCTTATTAGTTTCTAACTCTTTGATAATTTTAATGTGTGCAGGATTCTAGTGGTAGATCCGATTTGTTGATAGCAACTGCTTAAGCCGGAGTGGTCCGAGCCAAAGGATACAACGAAGCCCACTCATTCTCGTTGAGGTTAAGGATACATTCTTCGGAGACGCCACCACATTGTGCCGCCTAGGGTTTCGGAGAACCCTAGCACAAATTGTAACTTTGTATGACGAAAAGGGTTACAGACCCTATTGTACTTAAAAGGAGTTTCTAAACTCCATTGATTAATAAAAATCATTCATTTTGTACAACTGTTTTGCATTCCTTTATTGTGATTTCTTTATTTCTGTTTGGCGTTGTATCTTTAATCTACAAATGGCGATCACGGTGGGACCCCCTAGGGTTTCATGTTTTTAATACTTGCTTTACTGATCTATTCCTGTTTTTGTTTTATTTTGAGGTTTCAAAATCGTGAAATTCATTGTTCCAGCGAACTAGGGTTTCTGAGGAGTTTGCAAAAACGCAGCAGACGCAGAGCGGCGTCTGGAAGTCCGATCCGAAACGCAGAGGTGCGTTTCAGCCGCGCAGACTCCCTTGGGCGTTTGAAGGCGCTTTACGTAAAAGCGTAGGCTTCCGAGTAAGTGCTTTTTTTTTTTCTTTGTTAAACCGTACTTTTTACGTTTTTGGTTTTTCTCTCGTATTCTGTCTTTTTCAGATCATTGCTTTAAAATGAACAAAAACTAAGTAATCTGAAAAGAACAGCTTAAGTCGTATATACATTTTTTTTGTTACATTTTTAGTTACATTTTTCTCCATTGCATTATTGGTTGTTGCTTGCATAAAAAAAATTGCATACCTAGCCGCATATTAGAATAGCTACGAATTATCTGCTTTAGTTATCTAAGTAGGACTATTGATTGGATGTCAATAGTACTCCCGCCATTGGGTGATTCCAGAGAGAAGTGGACGAACCTTCCGGTTGCTCCTTTGATATCTCGATATCATTGGTAGGCGGGGGGTTTTAAACGGTGTACTCCACTTCTTCGAGGAAATGGCATATTTTCATGGCCTCTTGCTTAGATCATTAGAACTTTTGATTTATAGCTTTGTATGTATACATTAGACAACTAAAACACTTAAAATAAAATTCACCGCATTTCATATTGCATTTAAACAAGTAATATCCTGGATTTCATCACTGTATTGCTTGAAGTTTAGTGACGGTGGAATTCATCTCCATCCATTAAACTTCGCCTCGTACACCATAGGTCACCCCCGAGCAAACTTGCTGGATTTCATCACCAAGAAGAATCTCGTTGTCCTTTCCTAGCCATAGTTTTTACCTTTTTTGTGAATAATTCAAGATTAGATCACATGCAAAACTCATAAACGGACACTTAAAATTTACTGCAGATTAAGATCAGAAAATAAGTAATTAACCGCAGGTAAGACACATTGGTTGAAACCTAGGTTGTGACTGTTTTCTCATAATTTCTTTAGTGTAAATTTATCATTCAAGTTTTGCATTCTTCTTTTCTGAATTTGTTTAGATTTATTGCGTTATGGTCTTAACAAGGAATCAATCTAAAGTGTTAAATCTAAATAATCAAATGAATAATTCACATAACATCCCCACCACCAACATGACCACTTATCCTAGTGAATTTCAGAGGTTCGCCTCGTAGTCTTTCACGTCCTTCTACCGTCTATCGCATGGCCATGCCCATGGAGGAAGACAATTCCCGTCATATTACCCACATTGATATGGCCCAAGTGCAAACTCACTTAAGAGATGGCACTGGTTATGTCCTTGAGCCAATCCAAGATTCCCCTATGCAAGATTCTATTTTTCAGCAGGATATTGCATCAACCATACCCGCTGGTTTCACTCAGGTCTACACTAACCCTTTTTTGAGGCTAATGTTGTATCCGCTCACCCGGCTTCATCTCCAACATCTTCCCAGATGCTCAATTGTCCTCCTTTGGAGACAAATGTAGTGTCTTCCCGACCACTTTCTCCTCCATTTACCCGGTTGTACACCAATTCTCTCTATGAGGCCGGTGGAACCTCCTCTAGCCATGACCAATTTCAACCCTCTTCTTCCCAAACCATTTATGGTTTCACCCTACCCGGGGCACAGCTCATCGTTTCTTCCTGTACCGCCTACTTCAGCCACCTTCATTGCCCTCGCTATGCGCTCCTCGTGACTACCATGGCAGCCTGCCCTCCACCTTCATCCAATCATCCCACCTCCCTTGGGTTAGAAATTAATAAGGTTAGGGAGTACCTCGACAAGTTGCTTCAGCAACAACAACAACAAAATGCCCAACCACCTGTCGTAGTAAATCCTACACCCCAACCAATTTCTACCCAGCCAGCTTTTCTTAGCTCAGGCCCCACCTGGGTACCCCAATCTTTGGTGGTGTCCATTCCTACCCCACCTTTCTCCCAACCCACCTAGCTCATCATTCACCCCAATCACCTTCTTTCCGGTATCATCCATACCAACAACCTGTCCATTCCACAACGCCTAAAATTTCATCCCATCTCATCATTTTTCCACTCCTCCATTGCATCATCATAATCATCAAACGAATCAAAATTTTCATGAAGATTCTCGACTCCATGCTATGCAACAACAGATTGACAACCTTATGCTCAACATGCCCGGCTCATCTAGATAGAAACCTACGCTAAGGTCGTTGATCAATCAACCAATTCATCCTTCGGTACCTTCACCGCCATATCCGACCGATTTCACATTACCGAAGTTTGACAAATTTTGAGGAACTGAGGATCCTCACGAACATGTGAGCTCATTCATGCATGCCTCGCTTTAGAATCCAAAATAATGACGCTCTTATGCTCGGAACTTTTCCTCGTACATTAGGAGGAGATGTCGTACAATGGTACAATCATTTACCTCACCATAGCATTTATGCTTACGAGCAATTGATTAATCTATTTTTAGAACGATTCTCCCTAAATGTACAAAGGAAAGTCTCATTGTCCGACTTATACAAGCTCAAGCAACATGACGATGAGACTGTTTATGACTTTGGAAACCGTTGGAGGGCTATCATTAATAAATTGCCATTCTCCCTACCAATGGAGGAGTTAACCAAAATGTTCACCCAAAGTTGTCTAAAACCTATCTCTTGGTTACTCCAATTACAACAATACAGACTTTTGAAGAGGCTTTGGCCCAAGCAAGTATCATAGAAGACATTAAAGTCCAAGAGGGTGTTTTAAAACCCCGTAGAAAAGAATGGCAACAAAAGGGCCAACAACGAAATAATAATTATGGCCAAAACAAACAAGCACATACTAGTACAGCCTCAAATGTTAACCAAGTTAATCAAGTGGTGGCGAGCCAGCCCGTAATGGCTCAACAACAACAAGTAATGCAAAGTCAACCGCAACCAATTGCTTATCATGCGGTACCCGCCCTTCCTCAACCAGCTCACAATACTGAGCCAACCATGGAAACTCGACCTTGGCAAACAAATCGTCCCAAGCGACAGCTCACACCTTTAGATGAACCATATGCGGTCATATTCAACAAGTTATATAGCACAAATCAGCTTAACTTTACCCGAGTTTAAACCTTTAGAACCATCTAGAAGGGGGAAGTATTACAAGGAGTACCTATTTTGTCCTTATCATAGGCAAAATGGACACGATATCAATAATTGTACAACTTTCAAACATGTGATCCAAGATCTTATTGAGATTGGAGCCATTAAATTGGATAGCCCCTTAGCCCAACAAAATCAAAATCTTGGTGTATTTCAAACACCCCTTCCACATCGGGAGGAAGCTCCAACAACTTCATGGGGAGTAACTCAGGTAACTCCTCCTAATCAAGTCAACCATGTACAACAATACCAAGGTTTTGTGGGTACTATTAACGTAGTAACCCGGGGTCAAAGGGCGAACCAACCAAATCAGGCCGAACCACAACCACCGTACAAACTCCCACTCCACCTCAGGTGAACTATGACCCAACGACGTGCTAGTACTTCTCAACAACCGCTAAATCATTCTACTCAACGCCAACGACCCATCATGTCATTGAGTAGCCGATTAACTACCAGCTTAAAAATGGCTTCGCCAAGTTATCGATCTATGACCTCATTCAACAATCTCCCCCGCATAGAGAGGCATTAATGGAAATATTAAAGTCAATCGAGCTTCAAACTCAAGATACTAATGCCTTCAACAACTTTGTGGGGAGTATTCAAACATGCATGGAGCCCTCCATCACTTTCTATGATTTTGAAATCAAACCTTTGTCAACGTAAAGTATAGATCCTCCACCGCATATCATGGCCAAGATCGATAACAAGCCATTCAAGAGAGTCTTAATTGACATCGGTTCCTCAATCAATATCATTACAACATCGGCGTTGAGTCATCTAGAGCCGTCGCCATCCCTTATCACCAAGTCGACTTTTACTCTTAAAGCATTCAATGATGCTTTATCTTCCATCGGTTGGCACGGTTATCTTGCCCATTGAGGTAGGGGCCCGAACTTTTCATACCTTGTTTCACATATTGGAAGGGTCCATGGCATACAATGTATTGCTTGGACGGCCTTGGCTTAGGGAGATGAGATGTGTCCCTTCTATACCGCATCAATGTCTCAAGTATGTATATGAGGGACAAGTTCATTGTGTACCCGCCGACATCGAACCCTTCAAACATTGCAACTATGTCTCAAATCCTTATGAGATTGTGTTGCCATCCACTCATCTTTTCTTGACCCCATCTACTTCTTCTATACCATCTTCTTCTAAAGCTCCCATTCCCGAGGAGCTACCCATCATATCGCAACCATCTTCCTCTTCCGCTATTCCATCTCATTCACCACTTTCTTCATCTCCTAATCTTCCTTCTTCTTCATCGGTGACCACATGCACATGTGGCCATGACCAATCATCTCTTTCCACGTCATTACCCCCTTCTTCTACACCTTCTTCAACATCACCTATTATTCCTCCATCTTCCCAACCATCACCAACCGATGTTTCACAAGTCGATGAAGCATCAACCCAACCAAATCCTTCCAATTCTTCTATCCCACATTCTTCTATTCCATCATCTAGTCCATCTCCCTCCCAAGTCAAGGTCCATCTCACTGATGCAGGTATTGGTGAGTATGCCATCCAAGATGTCCACATCACACCGTTCAATGTGCAAACAAGCTAAAGATTTTGGTCGTCCACATGACCAACATTTATCCATTGGATCGGTTTATAACATGGGTTCTATGCCAAATTCCATTAATTTTGTATATGGGGGAATAGAGTCATCTTCTAGTCCTACCACCATACTAGAACCCAAGCATCCAGTCCTTGCCAATATCGAAAGGATGGAGGGTTTTCCCTCTCGCTATTTCCACATACATAATTGGCAGCAATTTGGCCTAGGTCGATACGAGCAAGGGGTAACTGAACGCATCGATATGCCATACCATAGACCCACTGAGCGTTTTGGTCTGGGCTACCAACCACTTCCATCCCTTTCTTCTTTTGAACAAGCTTTTCAAAGCATTAATCTTAATTCGAAAGAAGAAATCCTCCACCCCGACGAATCCGAAGATGAAGCCTATGAAGAATTTGACGTCATGTCAAATGGTGATGAATCAAGAAGAGTCGGCGCCCATTGTTCCCCTCACCGAACAAGACGAGTTTTATCTCCAATTGTTCCCTCTCCAAGAGGCCATCTTTCGCTTGCTTCTTCCACAAGAACGAGGTGAACCACCCCTCCGCCACATCCATAAGCCATAATCCAAACCTGTATTATATGTATATACTAAAATAGTGGTTTTCACCACTACCAAAAAAAAAAATCAAAAAATTCCAAAAAAAAAAAAATCAAAATATATAAAAATACTTTATTGCTTTATGTATGTGTGTAATAGTGGTTTTCACCACTACAAAAAAAAAAACTCAAACTACAAAAAAAAAAAACAAAAACTATGTTGTTTTGCATTTCAGGTCTTCCGAGGTCTTCACCGGTTTTCCCTTCCATTCCGCCCATCCTTTCTTCCATAAGTCGACAATGAATTTTGAAGACTTATTCACACCGCTCCATAATCCATATGATCCGGATAAGCCAATCCTGATCAACCCAAACCTGATTGACATGGATCGGATTTCATCTCCTCCATCTATTTCATAGTTCATCCTTTCTGAGGAATTGTTAAGGGCTTCCGCCAACTACATTCCTCCTTCACCTCCACATTCACCTTCATATTCTAAGCCGAGGTCTTCCAGCAGACATAGACGAGAGCAAGGCACAGGAGCCTGATGACATTTTAGATGACATAAATCCGATCCCTACTCCCCATCACCTTGAGGAAGGTTCCCACATGTCTATTGAAGAAACTATCGATGTAGACCTTAGTCCAGACCAAGATGGCACCCAAATTGTGAAACTGGCTAAAAGTCTATCATCGGAGGAACAAGAGCAAATGATTGCTCTACTCAAGCGGAAGAAGGAGATATTTGCATGGTCTTACAAAGACATGCCAGGCCTAGACCCTAATTTGGTTGTCCATAACCTCACCTTACAAAAAGATGCTAAACCTGTCAAACAAAACTTAGGAAAATGCATCCTACCGTGGCCCTCATAGTTAAATCGGAGATTCAAAACTTCTGGATGTTAAATTTGTCGTCCCGATTGATTATCCCGAGTGGCTTTCTAACATGGTACCCGTTCGCAAGCCTAACGGGGAATACTTGTTTGCACCAATTTTCGATATCTAAATAAAGCGTTTCCTAAGGATGACTTTCCTCTTCCAAACATTGATACTCTTGTCGATACCTATGCTGGTCATGAAATGCTTTCGTTCATGGATGGATTTTCAGGATACAACCAGCATTCGAATAAACCCTGAAGATCAACACAAAACAACATTTACCACACCTTGGGGAACTTTTTGTTACAGGGTGATGCCCTTTGGCCTTAAGAACGCAGGTGCAACCTATCAACGAGCCATGACTTATATTTTCCATGATTATATGCATAAGATTATCGAAGATTATGTGGATGATTTATTGGCAAAATCTAAAACTCGACAAGAGCATTTTGATGTATTGGAAAAAGTTTTTGATAGACTTCTAGAGCATAAAGTAAGGTTGAACCCTAAGAAATGTGTCTTTGGTGTTACCTCATGCAAACTCCTAGGTTTTATTATCTCTAAACGAGGTATTGAGGTGGACCCAAACAAGGTCAAAGCCATTATGGAAATGTGTCCCCCAACTAATTTGAAGGAGTTGCGTAGTTTGCAAGGAAAGATTAATTCAATCCGTCGCTTTATTGCACAACTTTCTCATAAATGTAGGCCATTTTGCCACCTACTACAAAAGGGGGTACAATTTTCATGGACAGATGAGTGTCGGAAAGCCTTTGATGACATCAAGCAAGGACTTAGCGTCTCCGCCGCCTTAGCTCCGCCTCGTCCAGGGGTCCCTTTCAATCTTTATATCTCAAGAACGGACTTTGCCTTAGGGACAATGCTTGCACAAAAGAATGAACAAAATCGTGAGCAAGTCGTCTATTATATTAGCTCGAACATTGGTAAGCTATGAAACCCGATATGCTTATGTGGAAAAGTTGTGCTTAGAAGTGGTTTTTGCCACTAAGAAACTTCGTCATTATATGCTTAGCCATACAACATATGTCATAGCTAGAGAAAACCCTCTGCGTTATATGATGTCTCGCACTTATAATAACACTCGTACCGCTAAATGGATAATGTTGCTTACCGAATTCGATCTTGAATTCATTAGCCAAAAATCTGTTAAAGGTCAAGTTATAGCCGATCAACTTGCGGAAGCTCCACTACCTAGTGATCATCCTTTGATTATTGAGCTCCCGGATGATTCGGTATTTGCTATCACCGAACAAGAAGAGGACATCATTCCGGAGGAAGATGTTGACATCACGCTATTCTTTGATGGCTCTAAGTGCGCGAAAGGTCAAGGCGCTGGAGTTGTGTTTCATACACCTCAAGGGATTCCCATCCCTTTATCATTCAAACTAGACTTCCAATGCACCAATAATACAGAAGAGTATGAAGCCTTAATTTTAGGTCTTCAATCAGCCATAGCTATGAGCATTAAGCGTATTCGGATATTTGGGGATTCTCAACTCGTGGTTAAACAAATTACAGGAGAATACCAAGCCAAAGAACCTACCATTAAGCTTTATCATGATGTAGCAATGAAGTTGCTCTCTAAGTTTGATTGGTATGAGATCACTAGTTTGCCTCGTTCGACTAATAGATTTGCGGATGCCATGGCCTCTCTTGGATCATTGATTCCAAAGGACTCCCTTGGAGAGGTACAGCCCCTAATCATTTCCACAATCTCTAAGTCTGCAATTGTCCGTGCTGAGTCTAAGGATGAAAAAGATGTTTGCTTTATCCATTCGGATCCATATGAGCCTTGGTCTAGTGAGATAGTAGCCTTCCTCAAGTTTGGAACACTCCCATCCTGATTTGTCTCGAACTGCCCGCCGCTGCTTTAAGCAAAAGGCAGCTCATTTTGTTCTTTTGGGGGATGTGTTGTATAAACGTGGATATGATGGAGTACTCCTCCGCTGTCTAGAAGTAGGTGAAACACATAGAGCTATTGTCGAAGCCCATGATGGTACTTGTGGTGGTCATTTTAGTGGAATGGCCATTGCGAAGCGTATTTTACGTATGGGGTATTATTGGCCCACTATGGAACAAGATTGTTGCAAATATGTTAAACAATGTAAAAAGTGTCAAGAACACGCTAATTTAACCCATATACCATCACAAGTTTTACAGCCCATCCAAAGCCTTTGGCCCTTCTCACAATGGGGTCTCGATTTAATTGGCAAGATTTCACCCGCCTCTTCAGGCAACATACTTTCATCATTACAACCACCGAATACTTCACAAAGTGGGTTGAAGCTATTCCTCTAACCGATGACTGTCCTAGAATTGTGGAGTTTATACTTCACCATATCATTTGTCGTTTTGGTATTCCCTCTAAAATTATTTCTGATAATGGCAAGTCTTTTAAGAATAAGGATGTTCGAGCTCTTTGCGAAAAGTATAATATCCAACATAGTTTCTCAACTCCTTACTACCCACAAGCCAATGGACAAGTGGAAGCTTCCAATAAGACCATAATTGCTATTCTTAAGAAACTTGTTAAAGAAAATCATAAAGATTGGCATACACAAATCCCCTTAGCATTATGGGCTTACGTAACAAGCATCGAACTCCCATTGGGGCAACGCCATTTTCTTTGGTCTATGGAGCCGAAGCAATCATGCCTCTTGAGCTCGAGATCCCTTCCTTGCGAATTTCTTTGCAGGAATTTATCGATGATGATACCGCTAGACAAGCATGTCTTGATCAACTCACACTCATAGATGAAAAATGAATCAATGCTTTAGAGCATTTGCGAGTTTATCAAGACCGATTGAAACGTGCTTACAATGCCAAAGTTCATCTAAGAGAATTTCAAGTAGGGGATCTTGTCCTTAAAGAGAATCAACAAAACACCAATGCATTGCCGCATCTTCGAGATAAATTCGCGGCTAATTGGTTAGGTCCATATATGGTCACCGAAAGAGTGGGTAATGGAACTTATAGACTTGCCACTTTAGAGGGAGAGGAAGAACCCGAACCACTTAATGTTATACACTTGAGGGCATTCTACGCATAGTTTGAATTTTATATGTACATATATACATGGCTTGTACAACAAAAAAAAAAAAAAACAAATAAAATAAAAAGAATTTGCATTTCATTGTTAGTTGCATACATCTCATTCAAAAACATTGCATTTCATGTGCATACATCTCATTGAAAACCATAACATTTCATTTTCAGCCATAGTTGCATATCATGTTAGAGACCATTCTATCTTTTGGATATAAAATTTGGTCAAGCAAAAGTCATGTTGCCTTAATCAGGGGCACCTTCATAAAATCCATCAAACCGAATTGTCATTCGTACACCCATTTTCCATTTGCACATATTTACATTGCCAAAATGTTTTCAACCACTCACCCATTCCTAGTGTTTTAAGCAAACTTCGAAATGCATGTCAAAGTTCTCTAGGGCCATATCACAAATTACACTAAATAAAATCTTGAGTATTGGGAAATGATTTCAAAAGCGGTCTTGAACCTATCACATTTTCACATCTTAAAAACATCTTGTGTCAAAGAGAGATAACACCATCCTTGGGTTGTGCCTTGAAGTGAAAAGGGTAATCCTCGTTTGTCCTATCATGCAAACATAGTCCATAAAACAGTGGTTCTTACCACTATCACAAGCAATCACAAAATATAAATATAAACAGAGTAGTAAGGATAGGGTAAAATTCTCATCATACTTCGGCTGAGAATCCGATTCCCCAAAGCTCTAAGGAAATGAACATTTTTCACACACCACTGATCCCAAATAAGTTGTAAGGATCGTACTACTTGTCCAATCGACGGATAGGTAGTCATCCCAAAGGCTTACAAAGGTCAAAAACAACATGGACTATGGAGTTAACCTTCACCGGGGCT
Source organism: Wollemia nobilis (assembly GCA_028583015.1). NCBI lineage: Eukaryota > Viridiplantae > Streptophyta > Pinopsida > Araucariales > Araucariaceae > Wollemia > Wollemia nobilis. Next base: position 756,874 of record JAQPPZ010016709.1, read on the forward strand.
ATAGACGCTTGACTGGCAAATGGAGTATACTCATTGCGTGGCGACATGTCTCTCCTCAAAAAGAGACCTCTCAATGCTCATACGGACAAACTAGCTTCGGGGTCTTCTCCATAACAGAGTTACCTAATTTATGCAAGATGAGGTTAATGAACACACTTGCACACACACAGGTTTTTGATTGCCTAGAGTCACTACCATGCTTCTGATTTGGTTAATGAACTCGCATGCACACACATTTGGTCCTAGTTGAATTAGGCAGTGTTAGTAAGTTTGTTTGATACCACTAGCATGTTTGAGTCTTTGTAAAACAGTCTTCCATATCAACCTCCATATCACCCTCCATATCTTCTTCCATATTCATGTCATTCCATACGTCATCCATTCACAAGCCACCAAGTTCGGTGCCCCCGATTAAACAATTATGATAACATCGCTAAATCTAACTATCTAAAAGTATGAGTGCTTCTTAGTGCATATTTCATTTACTTATCTTGATTAATCATCCATAGATTTACATATCATTTACTTAGTCTATTAATCCAATTGGTTATACTTAGTCTCGCATTAATCATCTATAAGTTTGCATTCCATTCCATCACATATGCATCAAAAACATTAAAACATATAAAAACATGCATCACAAAAACATAGGCATTCACACAAAAGAGAGTAAAACACCAAATAAATAAAAGCCATGTATATATATATGTATAAAGGTCAAACCGTACAATGAATGCCAAAAGGCTACAATATACAATAGAGCACCAAGGCTCATAAAGAGTGCATCTAAGCACTAAGCTAACCATCAAAAGAGGACCCCCGAGACTTAGTAGGAGCCCTAGACCTAGTGGTGTGCCTAGACTCACTACCCTAAAAGGAGGATGGAGGATCCTTACAGAGGTACCCCTCATCCGCCCGAACTACCTCCAACCGGCTGCCTCCGCTAGCCCCACCTCATCCAATATCTCCCGTCTCGGGACAACGACCTCCTCATCCCCGAAATGATAGGGGAGAATCGGTGTCGTGCCTCTAACACCCTAAGCTGCAAAACAACAAAACAAAAATTTGTTACAAATTTTTCCAAAAAAAAAAAAAAACACATAATAAGTACTTGCTTAAATGAACAAATACCTCAACTGGTTGCACTGGCGCGTCCGCTCCCATCTCCGCCATAGCTCCCGCGTGCTTCACTCTCCCACACAACCTTTCACTCCACTTCACTCCACTCCCTCGTACGCACTTCTCTTAAGCTCGAACGCACAAATGAGCGAAATTCTCGCTGAAACCGTTTAAATAGCTGATTTTGGTGCCCTGAAACGCAGTAGGGCATTTCATGGCGGATTCAGACGCAGTCCTGCGTCTGTAGAGCGCCTAAACACCGACGGGCGTCTCTGCCAACCACAAACGCAGACCGACGTTTGGTGTCAGTATTGAATAAAGGAACAAAACTTACAAAATTGAAGCTTACCTCCTCCAAATTTCATCAAATTGCATTCATCCATTCTTCTTATCATAATAAAACATTTTGTGAAGGTTACAATAAGCTTTTGGACACAAATTTTGTCATTTCTCTCAAAAAGCGCATCATTCATCATTGTTTTACAAATTGAGTTAAAAATATTCAAAACCTTCACAAAATTAACCACATTCATCAATTCTTCTGATCTATCGTCAATTTCATTCTTCTTTCATCATGCATATTTTTGCCAAATCAAATTAAAGTAAACCTCGTATCTAGTGGTATATTCTATCACCTTGGCGATTGCAACGATTTGAATCCATGCAATTCGGTAAGAGGATTAAACCACCATAAGGACACTTACCATTTATCATCATCAATTATTTCAATGTTTGAAAATTGGAAATCAATTTTGGGTATTCTACTTTTCAAGTGACCTCATACCAAGATTAATTTGCTCAACAGCTTGTCATTGATGGCCTAGTTCATGGGGCCTTAAACATGGACAATCTTTCATATCGTCATTATTTTAAGTCTTGCTAGAGATTGTGGCTACCTAGGTTGATTGGTTCCGACCCGAGGAATTATCCATACAAGTCACTAGGAGCATCTCTAAGTTCTGGACTCTTTCATGCATCTTTCATCTCTCCATATCAATGGCGCCAACAAGGCAATTTCATCAACAGTATGGATTCACACACAGGAGTTGGGGCATCCGTTATCAATTTCTAATTTTCCTATAGTGGAATTCATCTTACATGATCATGGAATTTACAGTTTGGCAAAAATCCCTTTATAACCGTTGGGGCAGAAAACGGTCCATCTTTCACATCACTCATATCGTCTTCAATCATATTCTTTTCTGGTTTGTACACCAACCCCTTTTCGGTTGGGACATAAACAGATGGTGCATGCACCAACCCTTTTTTTCACCGTTGGGGCAAAAACGGTTCATTATCTTTCGAATTTCTTCCAATTGGCTTGTGAGAACCATTCTCGCTCGCCAATTGAGGGGGTAAGCTGAAAAATTTTAAATATTCTTTTATTCTTTGGTCTTCAAAGTTGTGCTTTAGTCTTGAGAGAGAGTTGCGTCTGATCCAGCTTTCAGTGTCTTAAGTTTTTGTGCTACATTGTGTCTTCACACAAAGCAGCTCAAAAAGGGGCATCCGTAGACACCAAAATCCAGCCACTTGTAAGTCATCTATACCTTCCTCGCCACCACGTGTCGCTCATCCATCCTTCCCGCCATTATTTGGCCCAAATCCACACTTTCCCACCATTATTTGGCCCAATTTCACTTTTCCCGCCATTTTTCATCCCCAAATTTATTTAAATTAATATTTATATATATTTTTAATATTTTAATATATTTTAATATATATATAAATAAAGTTTAAGTGATTTAATCTGATCCGTCCATCCTTCATTTAATCTCATCCGTCCATCCATCTTAATCCGTTTCACAACCTAGATTTATTCTCTACCCTTGGATCCACTTTAATCTTAGCCACACGTTCAAAGTGTCGTTAAAACCCTAAAGTGTGCCCTAAGAGTAGATTATAAATTGAGTCACCTTGATGGCTCAAACCCTATCTATCTCTTCGGCTAAACCTACTTATCTTCCCTATCTAAGTCCTGGAGTTGGCTATTGCCGTTAATCCCGAGTCTTCCGAGTCTTCTACGGCCCTAAGTCTGAACTAAACCCTTTCGCCGCATCCATCGCCGCCGCCCGGTCTCGCCGCGTTAACGAGAAAAGGTATAGATTCGTCTAAAGCAAGTAATATTTCTTTATGTATTAATCTGCTTTGAATTCTCGCATTCTCGTTTATTTTTATTTCATAAATCTAGGGTTTTAGATCGTTTCGAGGGCTCACATAGTGGAGCCCTCTTATTAGTTTCTAACTCTTTGATAATTTTAATGTGTGCAGGATTCTAGTGGTAGATCCGATTTGTTGATAGCAGCTGCTTAAGCCGGAGTGGTCCGAGCCAAAGGATACAACGAAGCCCACTCATTCTCGTTGAGGTTAAGGATACATTCTTCGGAGACGCCACCACATTGTGCCGCCTAGGGTTTCGGAGAACCCTAGCACAAATTGTAACTTTGTATCACGAAAAGGGTTACGAGCCCTCGTTGTACTTAAAAGGAGTTTCTAAACTCCATTGATTAATAAAAATCATTCATTTTGTACAACTGTTCTGCATTCCTTTATTGTGATTTCTTTATTTTTGTTTGGCGTTGTATCTTTAATCTACAGTTTGACTTACCAATATTTGATCACTTCAATGAAGTGCTACCGTCGAATCTGAGCGGGGATCGAGCATGACCGTTGATATTTTTTTAAATTTGCACGTTTTATTACCATGGGGCACATGAAATTTTTGGTGCTAATGATTGGCTTGCTTGATGGGCACACAGTCGTCAGATTTAGGTGGAGAAAGCGCTACCCTTGGATCTTTCGGATCTGCCCGATGCTTAGTGGAATATGCGCATGACCATAGGTTATTCATGTTTGACTTTTCAACCTTAATACTTGAATATTCTGGGAACACATATCTATTTGATTTGCCATAGATTAAGTGCAACCGTCTAGATTGATCAACTTGCTCGCAGTTTAACCAAAGGGGGCGCGTGACCCTTGGTTTTGATCGAATAATTTGCCTTATACCTTAGGTTATAATCTTTTTTACCATTGACTTTTGACTTAACCTTCGGGTTTCTTTGTGAAAGCGCATCCATCGGATCAGGCTGGGTTGAGCGCTGCCCTTGGATCTATTAAATCTGCTCGATTTTTACCCGAAGGGGGCGCATACCCTCTTAGCCCATGTGATTTATTTTGAACCTTAGGTTTATTTTTAATTTTTCTTAGGCATGAATATTTTGATCAATTTTATTATGGACCAAAGGACTTTAGGGATTCTCATTGGCTGATATTATATTTGATTTGCAAATTATAAGCCCTTTAATAATCGGATAATGTTAATGGTCAATTTCTTAAGAGCTAATGGCTAATAATCAAACAGTTACAGTTATGGCTTGAGACTTCATTTAGATTAACATTTTTATAACTGTTTTTAAGAATCAAACCACTTAAACCAAATTTTCAGAAGTAAATGCAACAGAGACCAACAACATTTGGGTAAAATTATTGAAGCCAAAATGTTTAAAATCAGGGGTATCTGATGTTGAGTCAAATTTGGCTCCAACATAATTGAGGCTCAAAAAGAATTGGAAATATTCTCAACTTCTCAAGCACAGTTCAAACATTGTTGCTTTCATGAATTCAATATTGTTCTTGACCTCGGATCCATCCTTTAAGATCACTTCTTTACTCTGCATTTCTTCGAAGTATTATGCCATCAAGCGGAGAGTGGGATGGATGACTTCCAATTCTTGTTCTTTCTGGTATAGCAGAATCTCCATTTCTTTGGTAGTAAATTGGATCACTTGGATCTGCCTAAACATCTCTGTGATCCCATCGATCCTGTCCTTAATTTTGAATGATATTTCTTTTTTGATTTTAGCCAAATAGTCTGCATAGTCTATTATTTTCATAATTAGAGGGGGTTGTACCGATGCGGTGGTTGCCTTAGCTAATTGTTCCTTTAGGTTATCAATTAAGGATTGCATTTCAGCCTTCTCCTTATAACTGATCTCCAGTTGACTCCTCAATTCTTTATTCGTCTGATACAGATGGTCTATAGTTTGTAAAGTCATAGCTTTGTTCATTTTGACCATGTCATCTTCTTTCCCGTGCATTGAAATCTCCCTTGTTTGATCATCAACTGTGAAAACCAGTGGTTCCTATGGAGCAGGTATGGATATTTCTGCCATGGATGTCCTAGACTTGTTTTCTTCCACTCTAGCAGTGAAACTTCCTCCTATGCCACCCATCCATACTACTATCTATAATTCTTGCTCACTAGTAGCACTGAATATAGTTTGTTCTTTTGTCCTTTATAGTGAGACTTTTGTTAAAGTTAAAGCCAGTTTGGGTTTCCTTGCCTCAGGGGCAGATTTAGTTCTTGTCATTTAATTGTGTGATCTCTGAAGATGTTTACAAAACCACATGATTTCCTCCTATTCATTTGTACCACTACTGAAATCTATAATTCTATTATTGAACTAGGAATGGCCTGTAGGGCTAATTGTTTTACACTAGTGAGAGCTAACAACTGATCGGGAATAGGGGCTACAACCTTCTTTTCTAGAATTATCAATGGCTAGGAGGATTTTGTGGCAATTCCCTTTCCCTTTTCTGTATTTGGTCTAGTAGGATTTTTTTATGAGGTGTCAGGAGCTACCTTTATTCTTAGGTGATGGCTCTCAAGGACTTGGACTTAGTGCTCCACTATATCTATAATTCTCACTGTAACTTCCATTTGTTCTATTCCTTGTTCTTCTATGATTTACAGTATGGGGTCTTCCCGAACCACTTGAGTGGCTTCGAGTAAGAGAGGAGATACTGATTCTACAGATATTCTCCTGATTGTAACCAACTTTGGGGGGTAATCATATGCCTTTCAAACTTGTGAATTGCCCCTCTTCTCATAAGGAAAATCTTTCCATACATTTTGCAAATCTTACCCTTTCTATATGGCATCTAATAATAACTCTTCATACTAGTATTTTCTGTGCTCGACCCAGGTATAATCGTAATTTTTCATCAATTTCTTGTACTTCTTATCTGGATCGTAAGACCTCCAGGTTATTTCTTCAAAATCCATGTGGTCCAAATCGTACATTCCTTTAAACAGAGCTGCATACCCTACAAATATGTAATGTCCAAACCTACAAGGAATGTTGAGCCACGGGACCCTGCCATATTTCTTTACTACCCTCATTTTAGCTTCCTCGACCACCTGTCTTACTAGCTCCAGGGCAGCTAGAGGCAGAGGTTAATACATTGGTAACATTTTAGGAGGAATTTTGACCTCATAAAGCCTAATGTATGTGAAACCCTATGAAAATAAATAATATCCTATGTCCTTTTCTTTAATGGAAGTTCTGACTCCAAGTCCCAGTTTCTCAAGGAGGTCGCATGTTAGGATCCAGTGAATCCCTAGCATGAAATTGTCACAAAACCAACCAAAATGAGTGTGCCCTTCATGTATTCTTCAAAAGTTGATTTATACGTAAGGACTATCAAAGGCCCCTATCCTTCTATTGTCATTCTCTAATTTTCCATCTAGCAAGTGCATGAAAATTGAGTAGTGAGAGAAATGGGACATTACTTTCCTTTGTTCCAAAATTACCTATTTTAAATCTATCAACTGTGTGCAATTGTTCGCTCAACTCTTCTTCCCAGGCATAAATGGGGGTGTTTATTCTTCTATTACTCTGGGCTACTAAGTACAACACATTCCTACCTACCAAACTAAGCTCTTACACTCCTAAAACGATATTAGCCATATCACAAATATCCCTGACCTAGGGTTTGAAAGCAATTTTTCTAATTGGGAAATTAAATAGTAGAGGTTCATGTGATTCGAACAATGATTTGAAAACTTCTAAATATATTAATCTTCAGGATTACCTTTCGATTATCTAACGAATAAGTTACGTGTTTGAAGGTGTTATCTTGAAGACTTGCTAGATATGTTTGGCTGCAATGCTGAATACTGGTATGTCCTTGTTATCTCAAAATGTTCTGGTCTTTTCGTAGTAAGCTACCACCAACCACGTCAGTAGATCCGAAGAGTAGTATACTTTGAAGCATATCATTTTCCCTAGGTTGATGGTCCATCTATTACTTCTAGGAAAATCTTTGTATTGTAACATTTTGATTTGTGGAACAAGTCGGCTAACAACCAAGGATCCCTTTGTTGATTCTCCATTGTGGGTGCAAAGCTTTGAATGCAAGTGTTCTCAATTTCGTATTGTTGTGCCGACTTGTATGGCCCACACTTCTTGGAAAAATCATACATTGCACTCCCAAGTACAACATTTCCAGGTATTTCAGTGTAAGGGATTTGGTCTGTGATGAATTTCATGGCTTCTTCAGTATCCTTGGGCATGAATGTGTTCCCCCAAGTAGCCATTTTTCTCTCCAAAATCTACTTCAACTCATAGAAATTACTTTCCAAATTCCCTTCAATTCTCTGCTTGTTGTCGACAGTTTTGTGCTCTGTAAGTCCTTTACTCACAACAACTAGGGTGATTGCAATGCTCAGGTTTGGAGGTAGTACTTGATGGTGGAGTGGCTTTATTGATCTCGCACGAAGTGTTATTAATTTAGCTTTACCAACTCCCTTTTTGAAATCGGCCAATGGGTGTTAGCCATAGTGGTACTTCTAAAAATGGATAGTTATGGTAGGTGGTTTTCCTCGACCTGCACACCCATGAGGACTTTGGTTTATGTACTTGCAATCATTCACAGTGTTTCTATTGGTTACTGGTATGTGCTTTCTCCATATGTGGAATTAAGAATGTGGCGGTAATAACCTTCGCGAGAAGAATTCATAAATGTTCCACCACCTTGGATCTACAAAAGGGGTTAGTTCTAGGATAAGTACATCGGTAATCATCAGTCATATTACCAAGCACTGGTCGTCAAATCTTTATCATCGATGTGCGCATCCGTTGAGGTCTACCATCCCTTTAAAAGTTTGTTCTCCAATCATAACACTCACCGTTAAATCTCATCTGCTCTGAGCGTCGTTGTTGATGTCCAAGAACCTGCACACTTGTTATTCCAACAATGTATATAAATCTATGTTTAGTTAATCATATTAATCATGTTTATAAAGTCAAAAACCTCTGGTTAAAATAATTAAATCAACAATAATTAGGCCCGAAGTTATACAATCATTGATTTGACTTTATAATTATGCAATGCATTAAACCTCATATAATCATGATTTACCATGGTTAATCTGGTGATTAAAACCTTAATAACATTGCATTAAAACATAGGTATTGTATAATCAGATTACCTCTCTATGCACTCACCATTAGATCAAACCGTGATAGGGGGCACGATCGTTGGATTCCCCATACATGTGCAAGGGTTAGTAGGATGAAAGGAAAAAAATTAACAATGTATTATACCCTTATAAATCATGATTAAGCACTCGTCTTAAATTTAATGATACAGTTAATTAATTATCTGACTAAAAACCTTGTGAATTAACCTTTGATCATTTGAGGAAAGCTCGTCGTCGAATCTGGGTGGGCTTGAGCACACCTGTAGGATCAAAAAAATGAGTGCCTTTAATCCATAATGGGGGTCAATTCATATGTGTTTTAGATGCTTGATAATCACAATTATGCAAAAATCTTAACATCTAATAAAACAATTTAATTAATCTTTCGTAGAGAACCTTGCATAGCTAACCTTCGATTATTTTTAATAATGTGCTACCGTTGGATCCGAACGGAGATGGGTGTAGCTGTCAAATTAGCCATAAAGGTGCACTTTGTATCTCAAGGGGGGAAAGTTTGACCTTGATGAAGCTCAATCGTTGGATCTGGGTATAAACAAGCGTGACCATTAGATCTGGTTTTGGATATAACTCCGTCAATGATAGCCTTGTTAATCTTTAACTATTTTGGAAAAATCACCATTGTTAGATTTGGCAGGATCGAGCGCGATCGTCAAATCAAATGAAGCTATGCACTTCATATCCCTGATGTTTGACTTGTCAATGTTTGATCACTTCGATGAAGCATTATTGTCAGATCTGAGTGAGGATAAAGCACGATCATTGATCTTTTTTTAATCTGCGAGATTATTTACCAAGGGGCACATGATATATTTGGTGCTAATGATGGGCTTGCTTTATGGATGTGTAGCCGTCGGATTTAGGTGGAGCGAGCGCTACCCTTGGATCTTTCGGATTTGCCCGATGCTTAGTGGAATATGCGCATGACCATAGGTCATTCATGTTTGACTTTTCAACCTTAATGATTGAATATTTTGGGAATGTGCATTTGTTGGATTTGTTATAGATTAAGTGTAACCGTCTAGATTGATCAACCTACTCGACGTTTAACCAAAGGGGGCGCATGACCCTTACTTGGTTTTGATCGAATAATATGCCTTATACCTTAGGCTATAATTTTTTTGACCATTTACTTTTGACTTAACCTTTGGGTTGCTTTGTGAAAGCACCTCCATCGGATCAAGATGGATTGAGCGCTGCCCTTGGATCTATTAAATCTGCTCGATTTTTACTCGAAGGGGGCGCATACCCTCATTAGCCCATGTGATTTATTTTGAACCTTAGGTTTATTTTAATTTTTCTTAGGCTTGAATATTTCAATCAATTTTATTATGGACCAAAGGACTTTAGGGGTTCTCATTGGCTGATATTATATTTGATTTGCAAATTATAAACCCTTTAATAATCAGATAACGTTAACAATCAATTCCTTAAGGACTAACGACTAGTAATAAAATAGTTATATTTATGGCTTGAGACTTCATTTAGATGAACATTTTTATAATTTTTTTTAAGAACCAAACCATTGAAAACCAATTTTTCAGAAGTAAATGCAACAGAGACCAACAACATTTGGTAAAATTATTGAAGCCAAAAAGTTTAAAATTAGGGGTATTTGATGTTGAGTCAAATTTGGCTCCAATAGGGAGTTATCCATAAATCTCTGTCTATTTGGAATGAAAGCTTTCCCCAAGAAGTTTAAAATGCTAATAATAATGATTTGGTTTTAAAGATGTGGTCACAGGTTTTGGCGGGTCATCTTCTCCAATGTTGACTCTACCCTTTTCAGCATGATGTGTTTCTTTGGTTCCAGTTCTTATGGCTGAATTTTTTGATTAGAGTGACTCTCTATCTTGCTATTAGTCCTGGATTTTGGTTCTCTCGTTTCCCTTTCATGAAGTATGTAATGTCCCAAGATAGACCTTGTCAATGGGTTTACCCCGTGGTTGTCTTTTCCAAGCATGTTAAGTCCTTGAGTAGGTCTAGGCTATGTAATTAGACGTTATCTAACAATGAGAATATGTGTAAAGTCTCGAGATGCTTAATTTTATGTCTTGTGAATTTTGAGATTCATTTTTTTAGTTATTTGGCACTCCCAATCCTTTCCTAGCCCTATCATGTGCAAATTCTATCATGTTCTATGTCTATTTTTTTTTATTTCAGTTCTCTAAGGAGAATTATTATGTGGTCTGCCAATCACACCAACTCAGCTTCCAAAAAGAGTGTCGATGGTGCCAAAAAATTCTATATTTACATACTTGATCTATGTTAGTCCATCATCATCTAGTTTTGTTTACCGTTGTGTGTCCTAGGCAGTAAGAAGCTTTTGTGGTCTATATTTCTTCTTAGTCTTGCCAACATGGCCTTGATTGAGCCATCTACCCTTCAACTTGATCCCCTATATCACACCTTTCTAGAAGCTCCTGGTCCCATTCTGTTTCTAAGCAAGTTCAAATGAGTTGAGTAAGTTATCACTGAAGCCTGTGTCCACCTCAATTTAGGAGGTCAGCACGACTTAAAAAATCAAGGGTTGATACCAGTTAGAGCTTCCCTTACCACATTTTAGATGAAGATAGTGATGATACTTGCATTACTACTCACAACACAATCCATGTTACCATCGTCAGCAGTATTATGAACACCATGGATAAGATCAATGAGACTCTTAAGGTGCTACTCCCAAACCATCCTAGAGATGCCCCTTCAAATGAAGATGTTACAGAGATCTAGGTCTAGGTCTATTGAGTACTCAATTTTTTCCCATGTTGGGTCTCTCTACTTTTGGCATTTTGATCCCCTGCATGGGATTTTAATTATAGTTTATAGTGCCCCTGCGTGGGCATTTTTGAGCACTATGTTTATTTTTGTAAAGGTTTTTATTATAGTTTTTACGGATATTTTGCGAGCTTCCCCTGTGCAGGTTTTTGTCATAGCTTCTTTACAGGTTTTTCAGTTAGTTACTTCTCTTAAGCAACCCCTACATGGGTATTGCTTGGACTATATTTTGTTTATATGACATTAGCATTCCATCCAACCTTCTATGCTATTGTTTGGACCTTTTTGTTAAGGTTGTTGTTGGCCAATATGCATGCCTGTGTTATCTTATGCTATTGGTTGAGCTACCAGTTTATGTACTTGGGTTTGGGGCCCACTTAAACCTCGCACTTAATCATTTTTATCTACAAAAAAAAAACCTATCCAATATCCATGAAACTTACAAATTAACCCTCTAGTTTTAAGAATCATTATACCATGCTCGATCATCTCATCCTTGATAATCACTTCTAGTGTAGAATCTGCTACCTGGACTGGGTTTGCTATAGATTCTCTCTTCCTCTTATTTCTAGATAGGGCATCCAAAATTCCAACTTGGCCATTCATAATTTTAGTAGGGACTTTCACAAATGAATTTCTTTCCATGTTACCTAGATTTTTTTCAAATGAATCCTTTAAATTATCCTAAGATCTAGAACAAGAAGTGGCACTTGTTACTTGATCACACTTTTCTTTCTACTTTCTGCTTTCCTGCTCACACTTCCTCCTTACTCCCAACTTATGCTCACACTTGATTTTGGTTGTACTCACTCCCAGCTCGTGCTCGCACTCGTTTTTGGTTGCACTCACTCCTAGCATGTGCTTGCACTCGCTATAGACTGCACTAACTCCTAGCTTGCACTCTCACTCTTGTTTCTAGCTACACCTGCACTCTTACTTTTAGCTACACTCACTCTTGACTCATGCTCACACTCACTCCTGGCACATCCAATTTGCACTTGCACTCTTGTTTCTAACTGCACTCACTCCTGTCTCATGCTCACACTCACTCCTAGAACACTCGGCTTGCACTTGCACTTTTATTTCTAGTTGCACTTACTTCTGATTCGTGCTCTCACTTACTCCTAGCTTGTGCTTGCACTCGCATTCGGCTAGACTTTCTTCACAATATTATCACATTATCATACAAATACCCTATCATATAAAGGTACACTTGATTGGATTTGTCTATTTTTATTTAAACTGGATTGATCTATTTAAAGATAAATTTGATTTTATTTATCTATTTTTGACTTGAGCATCCATGGGATTTGTTCATTTAAGGACTAATTATTAATCATCCATTTAAGGACCTACTAATTGATCATCCATTGAGGGACTTATGATTGATGAACCTGCTAACCTTAGGATATTTTTTATTGATTGAAATTTTTCCCTTAACCTTAAGGATTTTTTATTTAATCTAATTCATCTTGTAGGAAAGTGTTATAGAGGACTAATACTTTATTGGTACAACAACGAATGATACTTCTAGTCGAGAGGATATTTTTTTGGAAATCGACTACCCCCTCACGTAAGATGTTAGGTGGGAGGGAAAATGATGAGATTGATTGGGCTATTATCACCTTCACACTATTACTATATCATTCATGTAGCCTATGATGAGATATAAGAAAGGATATTTATTGGGATATCATCACCTACATACTATTGCAATGCCAATTATGTCATGATGAGATAGAAGAAGGGATATTGATCAAACTATTATCACCTATGGAAGGTCATAGTGCCAATCATGTAGCCCATGATGAGATAGAAGAAAGGAGATTGATTGGGCTATCATCACCTACAAAATGTCATGGTGTCAATCATGTAGCCCATTATGAGACAAAGGAAAGGGGATTAATTAGGCTATCACCACTTATAAAAGTTCACTATATCATTCATGTAGCCCATGATGAGACAAAAGAAAGGAAATTGATTGGGCCATCATCACTATATATTATCATGATGTCAATCATGTAGCCCATAATGAGATAAAAGAATGTGACTTGGTATATTGGTTATAGAGAGTGAAATATGTGATAGGTTGCTCTTGGCTCCTTATAAACCTATGAGATGGAACTTGTGGGTTCATTGCCTGGTAGGTCTATAAGGCCTTATGCACCTGCTAGGAAATGGACCTACATATCCCATATACTCCTAGGTTTATAAGGAACTTTAATGCTTGAATATAGGGGAAGCAGTTGGTTCTTACAAAAAACAATATCAGATATGGAAATTGATAGAGAGAGTTAATCATGTGCATTGATATTTTGATTCCCAAAGAGGAGACTAGGAGGATCCATTTGCATCAGTCACCTAGTGCAAGTGCATTGCAATAAATAAACTATCTTAACTAGGATCATTATTTTCATCTTCATGAATCCTTGATGTAATGTGTAACAAACAGTCCATGTTGCAACAAGCATGCAAATACAGGCAAATATGAAGTTAGGAAAAATGCATACAAGTAGTTGGATGAAGAGGTAGCCAATGTAGGCTTAGATATTATATTTCTTAAGATGGATTATATTCATAGATTCTTTAAGTTATTTCTATCAAGCGTGGCTAGGCGGTAAGATCCTGAACCAAACTTGGCAGTTATTATGAATTTACCTAGCCGATTAGGTTTAAACTTACCTTTGCTCTTTAATTGGACATTGGTGTACCTTTGATTCTCCTTGAGAATAAGTTCACCAATTTCAAAGGAGTGAGATTGTACCTTCTTACCATAGGTACATATGAGCCTCTGCTAGTAGACTCACAGGTTTATAAAGTATGTATCCACTTTTTGTCAAGCAATTCCAATTGGCTAAGATGGATGAGATAATATTTATCTCTAACAGAGACATATTGCAACAATATGTGCAAGGAAGTTACATAAAATTTAAAGGAAAAGATAAATTTGGGGCCATAGAACAAATTATAGGATGTTGCACCAATGGAGGTTTGAACACTAGTACAATAGACCCATAAGATTGGGTAGAGCTAAAGATGTAAATATCCACCAGTTTTACTCATAAGCTTCTTAAGAATCTTGATTAAATCTTGTAGAAGCTTCAACTTGGATATTATATTGAGGATAGTAAGGTAGTGACCATTTGTGTTGGATCTTGAACTTAGCATAAGCTTTATAAGAATCATTGTTTTTTAAGGTTTTTTATTGTCATATATTAGCATGGAAGAGGTGACATAATTACAAAGGATTTGATTCAGGATAAACCTAGAGACTTGCACTCTAGTTGCTAAAGATAGAGGCATGGCTTTGAACCATTTGGTAAAATATTTTTTAATTGTAATCATGAAACTATACCCATTAGATGATAATTGGCCTTCCTAATGATATCTAAGATCGAAATGGAAAAAGGCCACGAAGAAGTTAACAATTGCAAATCTTAAGGTGGGACATGAATAAGGTTGTCATGTCTTTGACACTTATCACACCTCTTGACATAGTTACAAGATTCATTCTCCATGGATGGACACTAATAACCCATCTATAGGAATTTTATGGCAATGATAATTCTACTAAAGTGACCACCATAAAACCATTGTGGGGCTCTGACAACTATTTAGGTTTTAGATGAGAAGTACCTAGGGAGAATGCTATCAAAGGAGAGATAATATAAGATATTGTTGATGATAACATAGTAACAAATGTATTGCCTTAGTTTTATATCCTCATTGTGATTCAAAACTTCAAGCAATGTGTCAAACCTAAGAAAAGGTAAGATATCCTTGTACCAAGGACTAGGAGAAGGAAATACTTCTATGAAGAATACCTTTAAATGAGACTGGCTAGATTCTAGGGTTGTGGCCTCCCTATATTATTGAATGATAATTATGAATTTTTTTTCTTCAAACTTCTAGGGGATAAGGAATGTGACCATGGCCACAACATTGCCATGGTGATTGCTAGACCTTGAGATAGCATCAAAAGTGACCATTAGCTTAGTGATGATGTATTTTTATGGTTTGAGCTTTTTGTCCTTTATTTGATACACATCGTTGATCTAATTGACCATGAGTTGGGAATCTCAAAAAATGAAAAGGGTATTAACCTACAAAGCCAAAGCTATATGAAGTATTAGGATAAGAGATTCATACTCTATGGTGTTGTTGGTATGCAAAAACTAAATATTAAAGGATAAAGAGATAAGCTACTATTGAGGCATGACTAAGATGATTCTTGCCCCTAATTTGACACATCAAGTATCATCAAAGCATAGGGTCTAGGAATTAGATTGATTAGCCTCTAGGCCAAAAATTGACTCATCTATGAATTCTATGACTAAAGTATGACTAGATTCTAAAAGTGCAACTGCTAATTGGTCTGCAATAACTTGACCTTTCATAGATTTTTGGTTGATAAACTCAATATCAAATTCTCTAAGGGTGATAATCTATTTAGCAGTTTCTCCCAAAAGGTGTGGTTTCAACATGAGGTATCATAAGGGATAGACTCTTATGATGACAAAGGTTTTGTGACTAAGCATGTAATATCTAAGATTTTAGAAAGTAAGCACTATGACAAGATAAAGCTTCTGCAAAGGGGCATAATAGACCTCGTAATTGACTAAAGTCCTACTAATGTAATAGATAGCTCTCTCCCTATGCTAATATCCATATTGTACTAACATAATATCGAGGGTATGGTTAGTTGTTAGATAACAACAAAGGCTTAGAAGGATTAGGAGAGACAAGAAGAGGAGGGGACAGAAGGTAGGATATTAAGGCATTAAAGGTTGCTTGATAGTCTATGTCCCAACAAAAGACTGTGCCTTTCCTCAAAATCTTGGAAGACAACTAGCATTTGCTAGCAAGTTGAGAGATGAATTTTTGAATGGCTTAAATCCTACCTTAGAAACTCTTTAGTTGCTTTAGGTTTTGAGGGGGTGGCATATTGACAATAATCAATATTTTATAAGTGTCCACTTTGATGCTATATCAAGATATGATGAATCCCAAAAGTTTTCTTGATGTCATTCAAAAATGTATTTCTAAGGTTTCAAGCATACTTCATATTCCCATAAACACTTGAAGATGTGTCTTGGATATTGAACATGATTTGCTTGATTTAGAGATCGACAAAGAAGATCATCGACATAGTCTTCCATGATATCATGTATCATGTCATGGAATATGTAAGTGATGGCTCTTTGATAGGTTGCTCTTGCATTATTTAAGATAAAAGGCATGACCTAGTAGTAAAATTTTCCCTAAGGGGTTGTGAAAGTAATTTTAGATTAATCTTCAAGAGTAATTTTGATCTGATTATAGCCTGAGAACTTGTTTATTAGGGATAAAATTCTACAACCTATAATGTAATGAACAATCATGTTGATATTAGGTAAGGGAAAGTCATCTTTAGGATATGTTTTATTGATGTCCCAAATTTTGGTACAAACTTTAACATTGCCTTCTTTCTTAGTAATAGATACAATGTTAGAAATCCAACCAAAATAGTCAATTGCTTTGATAAATCTAATTTGTAGGAGCTTTTGGATATCCTTAACCAAGGTAATTTTCGGATGCATTTATCATAACTTTTGCTTAATAGGTTTTGGTTTGATGACTAAGTGGTGGACAATTATAGAATGTCAAGTCCTAACATGTCTATGTAATACAAAGAAAAAATGTCACTAAACTTTATCAAGAGCTTGATGTACTTTTTGCATTTAGTTGGGACCAAGTCCTTACCAAGCTTGAGTATTTTGGGATTATCTAGAATTCCAATATCGATGTCAATAGTTTTATCAATTAGAATATAAGATTCATCTTTGAAATAAGGGAGAATAGACAACACTCCAAAGTTCTCAATATTTATAGGATTAAGGGATGGATGACCATGCTCATTTGACTCTAAGATGGTGATATTGGCTATTTGGGGAAAAGACCTATCAAAATAGAATTTTTTTGGGTGATATAATATGAGGGACCATCTCAAGGAGGATCATGTGGGATGTCCTTATCATATTCATTTTAATTGACGATCAACTCAGGATAAACTAGGACCATAAAATTCACACTACTAAAGCATGTGAATCAAGAAGAGCTAGGACCTATGAAGAGCAATAGTCCCTCATCCTCCTTATCCAAATCTAACCCATTTATGGAAATAATATCTTCATGGGACTCCCAAAATAAAATATTGGCTTCATCATCATTATCGAATGAAAGTGAAGCGAGTAGGGGCTCACTACGACTAGGGATATACCCTATCCCATAGTGTCCTATCCAAGCTTTAGTCTCCAAAGGCTCTTTGATTTGATCATGAAGGCCTTCCTTTGCCTTGGTATCCCATGTTTGAGAGCATTTTTTTCAATATCGGATACCATTCTAACAAGTAGTATGAAGCATATTGTCATTTGAATAGGCAAGGGTTACTATCATAGATTTGTTCATCATTAGCAGTATTGACACAAATAAAAGAGCAACTTCCTATTTGTACCACTTTACCCTTCCTAAAAGGTAAGCCTACGATTAATAGATAAGGAGGGAATTTGGATAGGTCCAAGAAAGATTGATTTTTCTCTTTATTGTTATTTTTAAGGTGAATTTGATTAGCAATTTTGGATTGATCATTATTAGTGTTTATGTTAATTCAATTATGAGTTTGATTTTTAGATTGATTATCAAGCTAATAGGATTGATCATTTTGGGTTAAATACCTTAATGCATCAATTATTTAAGAAGAAGAAGAAGCAGTGATGAAGATAGACTAGCCTTGGTATTATTAATCTCGATCACCTTGCAATAAGCAAAGGGCTTAGGGTCAGCTAAAATGTGGATTGTCTTGTCTTGATATTAATATTTTAAGGTATTTATGGACAGTAGAAGAGATGACTCACATCGCATGGATCCAAGGTCTTCCAAGAAGAATGTTATAGGTTAGATCACAAGCATGACATCAAAGAGGGTATTGAGGATGCATGGTCCAACTTTGAGAGGAAAGACTATAATTACACCAGCCTTGCATTCCCCGTTGTTGAACACCTTGATTACAAGATTAGATTTCTCTTAATATTTTTTGGTTAGCCCAAAATTGCTAATGAAATTTAGGATGCAAACATTAAGATCTGAGCCATTATTAATAAAGATTATTTTAATAAAAGTATCGCTAATATGACATATGATGTATAGAGGAAGACCTTTGACCATATAGGGTGATGGAATATCATTCTCATATAATGATATTATTGCATGATTTACCCCAATAGACCCCACCAAGAAAGTGAGATCATTGGGGTTAAGGTATTGAGGAACGACTTATTCACTCAAGAGTTTGAGGAAGATATCTCTATGCATCGAAGAGGTCTTGGTAAGTTTAAGAATATAATTTGTTTTTGGTGTAATTTCAAGTTGTTTGTGGAGATAGAAAAAACCTTTGTCTTTGTTGGATTGGATGATTAATGGTTGTCCTCTAGAGGAAGAATCTCCTTTGGAACAAAGGACCAAAAGGGGTCTAGGAGGTTGATCAAAAGATTTATTTTTGTGTTATTGCCTTGTGACAACATAAATAGAATATGGGTGATTAGGAGAATAGATCATTCCCACTATGTTTAGATTTGGGGGTGGGATAATCCTATAGCATACATTGTTAGTTGTATTTTGGTCATGGTTTGGCAACGGGTTTTGGAATAGCCCAAGATATTGATTAGAAAAAGACTCAGAGTCAAAGTTTTTGAAGACAAATTGACCATTGTCTATGAGGTTTTGTATAGGTTTTATAAGAGTCTTACATATGTTAGTCGAATGACCATTGATGCGATAAAATACATAATGCTCTTTGGAGCAAACCAATGAAAGTTTGATAGGTGGAAGCTTTATCATTTTGGCATCAAGAAGTTGTTTTATGATGGATGAAGAGGGTTGGTCTAGCTTAGATAATTATATCTTGGGTTTGGATTGTTGAGGATTTTCTATGATAATATTTTGAAGGGTTGCAATAGTAATCACATTATTGGTTTTGTGAGAGTTGATGACTTTATAATCGATAACATGCTTGTTTGTGTATTGCCTCTTTGGGTGGGAAGAGGATTTGTCCTCCTTCTTAGGAGTTTTAGATTTTATTGTTCTCTTTTGATGAGGTCGATATTTATGCATTTAGTCATGTCAATTACATCTTCGAAGGAAGACACATTGATCATTTCTAAATAGAAGGTCAATTTCTCATTAAGGTCACCTATGAAGACATCTAAGAGTTATTTTGATGGGGAATATTGTAACAACCCACCAAAACCAACCCGATATATATATATATAGTTGCAAGTAAGGATCACAAAGGTGTCCCAATATTATTTTCAACATTCCCAAGGCATCTCATCAGACTGAACACTTGTCCCTTTCCTAGTGCTTTCAATAGTGTAAAATTTTTAAAATGATTGTGGCATGGTGGTTATAGGGACGGACTGTACAAAAAATTATGTGGCAACTTTCAGGGTGGATAACACAATACTGTGGTGGCCATAAAATCCAGACAACCTGCCTGGATTCATGATGACTAGCGATTCCACCATGTAAACTATATATATATATTCTCAAGGCATCACCACATTTGAGTTCAATGTTGCTACAAACGACACTCAAGTGGATAGGAGTGGCCAACATCCCATATTTTTGGGGTTCACCTTACTAAACCTCATCATTTAGAAGGATGCCAAAGTGGTCCCCCCACCTTTCCCATACCCTCATCGGTATAGGACAATTTGATCACAATACAAGAATTATCCTTTAAGGTGTCTATTCCCTAACCCTTCCATAGGTTTTTTTATATAGGTTATTTTAGCATAAAGCCTTGGTGCTTAGTTACCACACCTCTGCAGGCTAACTAAGGTCATTACCACTCACCTGGTAATGAGCATGGTCACCTAAACCTCATTGTTCAAGGTACCACTACTATTGTCTCATGAATGATTCCATTAACTTCATAGTTATGGAACACTCAATCCTCACTATTCAAGGTGTATCAATCACAAATATTTTGTTATTGCATCACCACAACTCCTTCTAGGACTCACATCTACTTGGTTATTGCATCACTGCAACTCCTCTTAGGATTGGATTGTCTCTTCGAATTAGGGATCCTAATAAGGTTCTAGATCCATACCCAAGAACCCACACCAAAACCCAATAAATTACATAAAAATAATATAGCGTATATCTTTTGAAAATAAATAAAGTGTTATAGTAGAAATAGCATGCTTAATTGTAACACAATGCTATATCTTGGATTTAGATAAAACATTTTCAACCCATACTTAAATAAAACATAAATTCCAACATAATTCTAGCACAAAAAAAAAATATGATTAAATTAATCATAATGGTAACATAAAACATCTCTTCAATTAAAGCTAGTAAAACAAGCTTAAGTAGATCATAATGCTAACATATACTTTTTCTTTTCTTTCCACAATGAAAAACATCTTTAAAAGAGTTCATAACCAACTCATTATTTCCTTTGCTCAAAAACCAAGCATTCCATACATTTACATAAATACTTCCAAGCCTTATTAATTCAAGAATAAAAATAACCAAGTGTTATATAACAAAACTTCCAATTACATAACAACTTTTTATTCCCAAATACATTAGAGCAAATCTGCCCAAGTGGCCTCTGTACCACCTTCTTTTCATGATCATCTTCATAAAATAAATCTCCCATGGACTTTAACAAAACTTGGGGGTCAAGAAACTCTTAATGCAATGCAACTTAACATGCTTTGTGTATAAATGCAAGCAACCATGCAAAATACATTTCAAACAATCAAGGAGAGAATCCCATACTTCTCTCTATAATGGTTTCCCTACCTACTAAAGTCTTAGGAAACCATTATAATTATTTATCCATACCAAACCTATTTTTCTTCCTTTACAAAAAAAACTTATCCCAAGTATCAAATCAAACAACTAAAATAGATGATCACTAATTTTATCTATGAAGCATATTATAGCATGACAAAGTACTATCCTTTTCTTTATAAACGAAAAATATCATCTTCTAATTAAAAGAAGTTCATCACATATTAAACCATTTACAGTCATATTTTCATAACTTTTATCTTTCTTAAATATTATAGATAAAAGTCTAAATATTTTTTCTAAAACCTTTAAATAATTCCACTGAATGAGCAATTAGTAAATACACCATATAAAAGCTATAATCTTACCTACTTTTCTTTAAAAGAAGTCTTCTAAGTTACGTTGACTAATCCAACAATCCTTTTAAAGAAAATTAACTTCCTATAATACATCCAATATTTGACAAGCACAACGAACATAAAACACTAAAGGTTCATAAAAACATTGGAAAAGAGCAAGATTAAGGTTAAATCATTCTAGAGCCACCAACACATCATAGGTTGTGTAACTCGTCACCCAATTACCCATTCCTTAATATCGAATACTCCAAATCATGAAGCGATCTAGTTCTTGATGCCTGCAAGGCGACAACATGACAACAAAATACAACTCTCATCATATGGAGCACAATCATAAACTTAAAATACTGGTAAAGCAACCTACTACTAGCATTTATAAAGAAATAGCAAGGCTAAACATTGACTACGAATACCATAGATGTTTTGAACATTTAGAGCTTCCATATCTCCTCCCCGAGTAATGATATACCAATTATCAATGTTAAGGAGCTCTTCGAGCCCACCCAAGGTTTTAAACCAGAGAAAACCATTCTAGCTAAACAAAAGATGGCCCATGGATGAAGAGAAAACCAAAAAACATAGACTTACATAACTCAAGCCATCTCTTAAAATCTACATAGAGAGCAAAACCAAAATGCATGCAACATGGATAAACAAAGGAAAACACATCAAATAAAGATCCAATAAGGGATTAGCATGGAGCTACCTCTTGTTGTCATCGAATACCGATGTCTCCTCAGGGCTTTCCTCTATGCTCAATCTTCCTTATTTCATCCTTTCTCCCATTTTATTGCCAATTGCTCATCCCTTTTCATCATAAACAACCTACCTTATAAAAAGAGAACACCCCAGGATGTAACATACATCCAATCAATGCATTTTCTTGCCACTCTTTCCCCACCACTCAGGCTCAAGTGTTACTGTCTTGGCCATTTCAACCCCAATTCAAACTTAAGGTGCTAAATTTAAATATTTTCATTATTATTAGCATAATATAATTTTAGCAAAGCATAGGTATAAATCTTAATTCTTATTGAATAAATAATTAGCATATAATTAATAATGAAAGTTAATATTAATTATTAACTTCAATATTAAGTATTTTCCAAGTATTCATAATACCAAGCAACATCATCCTTCTAACACAAGCATTGAATTTTTTTTATCAATTCTTATTTTGGTAACTAAATTAATCATCGATGTTAATATTTATTATTAACAACGATATCCAATTATTCTTAGGTACTAATCAACTCACTTATTAATACCATTTAATTCTAACAAATGTGTGATTAGAATGCAAGCATATATGCATCTCAAAGCAATCAATGATGCACACCATTGTTTTATCCTTACGTAGGTTGATCCTTTAAGATAACTAAAACATTATTGCCTACCTACTAAGGATGGCTTATTTGCTATTAGCAACCTCCTGACCCAATGGTATAATCACACAACAAGCATAAATTCAATGCATTTATATGAAGGATATTCTTTTACCCTTGATTTGTCAATGAGAAAGTCATCCATCATTTCCCAATTTTTCTCTCAACTATGGTGGTTGTACCATACCAATCCACCAGCAAGAATACCTGGTCCTACAACCATAAATTCATCACATAATCAAAGCATAAAGTATAGCTACCAACACATTTTAGTAACATAATAGAATATTATGCATTAGATATCCACCCATAAATACATGAATCAACTATTAAGAATAAGTCTTACCAAGGAGGGAAACATATTGGAGTCTCCCCATAAAGGCTTATCATTTTGTCAACAAAAATTCAAACCTCATGTCTTTATCTTGTTTAATATTATATAGATCACTGATTATGATCATTTTTATATAGATAGAGAGTTGTTTAATGAACATTTCGACTAGGTATCTAAAATTTTTGAGGGAATTCCTTGGTATTTGGTAATACCACTCCAAGGCAGGGCCACTAAGGCTCTTAGGTAAGATCTGTAATAACAATATTTCATCATAGGCAATGTCACTCTATGAGGTTATAAAGAGTCTAAGATGGTTATTAGGATCTTCTTTCCCTTTATACATTTAAAACTGAGTTTCAAAATTAGGGGGAAAGGGATGACTAGCTATGATAGGATCTAGGGGTTGATTGCAAAAGTCCTCAAAGGAGTACTTGTGGTTGGACAAAGACCCTTGGATAGAGGTTATTTATTGCTTCAACTACTCCATTCAAGGAGTTACAATTTTAAATTCAAAATAAATAGGATTAGATTACACCTAAGGCGTGTACTATGGGATTATAGGACCTTGATAATTGACATAAGAATAGGGTTAGGGTATTGCGGTATACAATGTTGAAGATGACATCATATGACTCGTCCCCAAGTTGATTGTAACAAAAGTATTAGTAGATGTGGGATAAAATATAGTGGGAATAGGATTTTAAGAAAAACTTATATTCACATTGATAAGATCAGAATAAAAGGTATGACAAAAGGATTTAATATTGGAGCACCAAGGAGTATCTCCATGTTGGGGAGGTAACTTGTGCTTGGTTGTTGAGATGCAAGGCAACTTAGGTTGACCCTTAATAACTATTCAAGTGGATGCATAGATGCATGATATCCCAAAGGTGATGGAGCATTGAATTTCCTACCATATATGGAAGTAGTGATGATAGGAGGAGTAGAGTTGGCAAAATTAGCAATTGATACATAAGGATTTGAGTTTATTTGATTAAGATTTATATTGTTTTGGTTAAAATTTTAAGGATTAGAATAAGGTTGCTAGGGGTGATCCAAGAGTGAAATATCCCCCATGAATGCATTTTGATTGTTATCACCATTCCCAAGGATATCTATCACAACATCTCTATGTACTTGCAAAAAGGTTGTTATACGATCAAAGGATCTAAAGATTACCCTTCCTAGGGCATCATGGTGAGCAATTGGAGAACCCAAAGATGTAGCACCCTCATTTTCTTCATTGATGTTAAGGTTCTACAAAGGGTTTATCCTTAAGACCATTTACCAAAGAGGGGGGTCGGTGGCCATTTGGTACACCACTGTGAGCATGATAATATCATTTGGCCATTGGGTAGAGACAAGGAATTCAATTAATTAAATTTTGATTAAAGAAGAAGAGGTTTTTTTTTATTCCTTATATCTCCTCTATGTATACCTTATGGATCTCCCTATATATAAAAGGTCCCTATATACCTAACCACTCTCTATATATCCATCGATACATGAGAGATAGAAAATGGGATGATGATGGTATGTGGAAGTGACCCGCTAGGTATGTGATCCAAGATGGTACATAAGAGGTAATAAAGATCCTCCTTATGAATCTCACTAGCCCACTGCATTATACCTCTCAACAAGCTTTAAGTACATGTGAGACCCTATGTAAGAGGTTGGCATCCCAAGCTCATAACATACCTCATATAGCCTAGAGATTTAAATTGCAAATTTTCAAAGGGTTGTGAAAACCCTTAATAGGACTAGCACTTGGTTAGGTTCTTGTTATCTTGATTAGTCTGTGATAACTATGAAAACAATATTTAAGTGGTCTTGGATAGAAGTGTGACTAATTTTAGTCTTAATTAAGGCTTTTGGCTAGGACAAGGGGGTCTTGGGAACTGTAACAATGTTCACATCAGGTTCACCAAAATATGAGAAGGGAAGAGAGATGATGAGAGATCAACCAAAGGGATCCCATGTCACTTTCTCCCTTAAAGATGAGGCTTCTCACCTTATCACCTTAAAGGATTTGGGGATGTCAATATCTAATGCTAGTTTGATGCATGGATTCACAAACACCTACGTTTCTAAAAAAATAACTAAGTTTCTTCTTGAAGACTCCCTTATGTGCCTAACCTAACCTTAATACCATGAAATTAAATGCAACGCAACATACAAAAATACATCATACACACCTAAGCATTTTTTCTTTTTAAGAGCAAAGGTTCAAGAGAAGATGCAACAAACAATAATCTAACCTAAATGCAAACTATATGCGTTTTGATTTTCAATGCCCTATACACGATTATCACTGTACACAATGTAAAATGATGATTTATCCCCTGTACATGATTATCACTATGTTAAGGTTCCTTGATTTATCATCACTAAATCAATAAGAAAACAAAAATAGAAACCCTATATTACAATAGCAACAAACATGTACTAAGCTACAAAAATAAAAATAGAGTCTAGGAATAAAAGCACCTAATTTGCCTTAGAGGTGAATGTATTGTCTAGTGTGCAAACGCATTGCCAGCATAAATACCTATAACCATCATAAATGCAGTTACCTGCAAAAAAAATAAATATAACTGATGTTAGTGCAGAGGGGCCTATCTAATCATAGGGAAGATAGATTGCTTCCTTGTTAGGATGATCAACCTCTATTTTGGTATGACACAAATGATAAATTTTTTAAAATGAGGTAAAGCATGTAATAAATGCAAAAATGACAAATGCATTTCCTAATAAAATTTGATACCATCACAAATGCTACTAGTGCAAATGCTTTATGTAAAATAGAGGACAAATACACTGCCTACCTATGATTAGGTAGTGCAAATGACTATGTTATTAGATTAAGTGGATAAAATACAAGATAAATAGACAGAAGTGATTATAGATAAGGGTGTTGTCCTAGGAGGACAAGTACCCTTATGTGTGATAGAAACATGATAAATATGATTGTTAAGCTAGTTAAATGCTAAAAATGAAGAGACAATGCTAACTAATAAGCATGATAAAATAATCGAGTGGTATTAGCTCAACCGGTTAGATTCCTCAACATTAAAGAGGAGACTAAGGTTCAAATCGGCCAAGAAATACATGGATACTATCCAATCTTTGTTGTAATACCACTATGTGGTGATGATGCAATATGGGTGGGACCCATTTCAATACCATATAACAAATTGAAGAAAAAAATAAGCATGATAAAATACAGATGCGATGATAAGCAAAAAAAGTATTGATCAATTGAAAAATAATACTAAGATGAGTTAGTCAAGGTGGGCCAAAACCCAAAATGAGTAAGATATGATAAAGTAAAATACAAGTTAAAATGAAGTTGTAAATGAAAGGACGAAAGAAAGCAAGAGAGGAAGAATGAAAGATACAACCCAAGTCCATAGGTAACATTCTCTTGGCTACTTGTTGGAGGTCCCTTGATACTTGTTGAGAGTGTACTAATTTTTGGATTTGAAGACTCCAAAATCGATTGCTTAATCAAGTGTTCAAGTAGGATGCAATATTGATGACTATGAATGTTAATGACTTATAATATTTAGCCAAGATTTTGGCATAGTCTTAGCGAGGAAGAGAGATAGAATTCTAATAGAATGCTGGAGTGATTTTAATAAAATGTAGTTATAGTAAAAACTTACCTACAGAGCCCACCTCAAGGGTTGTATTTATAAATTTTAAGTGTCTCTTTGAGGGAATATGCTAGAAGTATGGAAGAATAAGGTCAAAGATGCTTGGAAGGAACTAGAAGTTTTAAGAATTACTCAAAGGTCAACATGCGTGATCATACGAGAGAGTGGGGGAACTTGAGCATGCCTGAGAGGCATACCCGTAAGATTCCACTCATGCCAGATCAAATGCATTGACTATATTTATGCTACCAACACAAATGACATGGTGCAAATGCTAAATGATTGTTGAAAGTCAAATTTGGATGAGAAAAAATCAGAGTCAAAGATGACATTAACATATCCTAGGTGGAATTTGCACTACCAACACAAATGCTCATTAGTCATTGTAAATTCTTAGAAGTAATAAATACTTTAAATTTACGCTTGAAGCTATTGAGCCTGTTTGGTTGACTAGTGAATTGACTGAATGAGGGTTATGGTTGATTGGTGACTATTCAGGTGCACAAAACTAGGTGTCTACACAATGAAATTAGTTAGGAAGATAACCCTACCCAAAGGATTGTCAACATGGAACTTCTTATCAAATAGTTTACAATTGATCAAAAAACTTATTACATGGTTCATCAATAAGGAGAATTATACAATTTTTTTGTTTGATGCTTAGTTGAAGCCTTATCCTCTTATATTTAACTCAAAATGACAACTATTGACGTAGGTATGCCTAGTTTGTAAAGGTCTAAAGGTCAAAGATTATATTAATATGAGTAAAAAATAACTCCAATTCATTAAATTTTATTAGTAACATAGTTAAGGGAAAGCAACTCAAACAAATTACAAATGAACTTCAAAAGATGCTTAAAGAGCTTTTTTTTCTAATTTTTACATAAAAATGATGTGTTGGTTTGGAATCTATCAAAAGATGGTGGATACTCAATCAAGTTGGGATATATGAGTTTAGAGCAATCAATATTTTCTACTTCGAAATATTTTCCTTGGAAGAGTGTTTGGTCACTAAAGGCTCTCCCTAAGGCCTCAACATTCCTTTGGTTAGCAATTCAAAGTAAGATTGTTATAGGAGAGTCTACAATGAAGAGAATATCATGGACTTTCATATGTGCCTTATGTGATAAAGATTAAAAAACATCAAACCATTTACTTTTCATTGTCCCTTTGCTCATAATATTTGATTTTTTTCTTTTAAATACAAATATATTGGGTAGATTCGTCAACATTGAAAGAGTTGATGAAATATTGGATTAGTTATTTCAAAGCTAAATCATTATGTATTCTATGGAGGATTGGTCCTCACATTATTTTTTGGAACTTGTGGCTTGAGAGGAATAATAGATTTTTTGAAAATAAATCTCAAAACCATGCCCAAGTTGTATTATTACCTCTTGCAAATTGTTTAGAGATATGGTTCTCATCATGGGAAGTCTCAAGTGTGAAAAAAGAGATGGTAACAACTTGGTTATAGGATTTGAACATAAATGGAATAGTCATGTGTAATAATGGCATTAAAACAAAGGATCTTATTTGATCTAGGGTAAAATAATTTAGAAATTAGGTTTATCAAAATTAATGGTTACGATGCTTCTAAAGGCAATTGGTGAATATCTGGTGGAGGAGGTGTATTTTAAAATAATGAATGCAAAATTCAACACACTTAATTAGAATCATATGGAACTTCAATTAACAACTATGTAGAGGCTAGGGCACTTCTTACAAATATTAAAATTGTAAATGAAAAAGCATGAAGTATATTTTAAATGAGGAGGATTCACAAATGATCACTAATGTTATTAACAAAAATGGATATGGGGATTTGATAAACAATAATATTATTGTTGATGTTCATCATCTATTATTGGAGGTAATTTTTTGAAAATGTAAGCATATCTATAGATAAGGAAATCAGGTAGCAAATAATTTAGCCAATCATGATGTTAATATTCATCTTAGTGAAATTCAAATTTTAGAAGGCAACTAACCAAATGAGATTTTATTTCTCAATGAAATTGATGTCAAGGAGTTGATTCTGGAAATATAGTGCTTTGAGGAAGATGAAGAATATATTTATAGAAAAAGAAATAACAAATATTTGTGATATAAAAAGGCATATTGGATATGGTTTAATTGACCTAATAACAAATGTAATATTTTGGTATTTTTATGGGAGTGGTCCCCAATAGAAGGCACATATAAATTATTTAAAAAAGGGCTTTATACATACCCTAATAATCTAAGATACCAAGCATAATAGTAGTGATTTAAATTTCATAGCCTCACTAAGTAAATGATGAGCTAAAAAATTGTCATCAACAAATTGAAATGGAACATTTATTACAATTTGATTGCTTTTTATTTGACCTAAGGGCATTTTTTTCAAAAAATAAATCATTTTTTAGGAGCCATATCTTTGCATAGAGTTGTATAATTCAGATAATTCTTATGTCATTTTGTATGGAATTTGAAAAGCTTTGAAATGAATGGTCATTTGAAAGAATCCAAACAATATTGAGGGAAATATGACCATGTGAAGACAATTGTTCACTAGGACAGTGTTAGGGCATTTTTTTTCAAAAAAATTATCTCATCTTTTAGGAGTCATTTCTTTGTGAAGAGTTATCCAATTTAGATTATTCTTTGATCAATTTGTGCAAAATTTGAAGAGCTTTAAATGAGTGGTCATATGAAGGAATACAAGTGGTATTGAGGGAGACATAACCCTATGAAATCAGCCATTTGGAATATGGGCAGTGACAATTTTTCAAGTTGCAAAAAACAAAATTGTAGATATCTGTCATTTAGGATTCAAATTATGGGAGGAGCAACAAAGGGTTAGGGCATCAGTGAGGTAGGACATTTCATTTGGTCATAGAATTTTTTAGCTAAGGTTTTTTTCTCTTCACTATCTTAGAAGTTGTGCATGCAAATTATTTTAGGTTTATTTTCAAATAGTATAATCACTATAAGATATACTTGTAAATTTTAGTAGAATTTGAATTATATTTTCCTTCCCATGGACCAATTTACAACTAAATACTTATAATAATCCCTAATAATATAGGTTAGTGAGTACCTCAAAGAGAAGCATTCCTTGATGCCCAAAGATAGGATATTTTTTGGTAAATT
The DNA here is from genome assembly GCA_028583015.1 of Wollemia nobilis. Taxonomy (NCBI): domain Eukaryota; kingdom Viridiplantae; phylum Streptophyta; class Pinopsida; order Araucariales; family Araucariaceae; genus Wollemia; species Wollemia nobilis. The sequence goes on from JAQPPZ010016709.1 coordinate 786,765, forward strand.
TAATGGGTCTTGGCTAGGGTCTTTGGCCTTGAGAATATGGATTGATAGGTTTTGGAAGTGTTCAAGAGTGAGTCTATAATTTCTTCCCAAAAACTTCTTACTAACCTTTTTTGGTCTAGGGAGGAAAGAGATAGAATCCTAAAAGGAGGACCTTGGGTTATGGGAGGAGTATGACTCTTCCTTACTCACTGGTATGAAGGCTTTGCACCTGAAAACATAAATATATCCCTAGTACCAGTTTGGGTTAGGATGTATGGGTTGCCCATTGAATTATAGGAAATGGATACATTCAAGGCAATAGGTAAAACTTTGGAAGAATTTTTTTATGTTTCAAAAACCACAAAAGATGGATTCTTGGTTATTTATACTCAAATATTGGTCATGATTGATATAAGTAAACCTTTACCATAACCAATCATTCTTTAGTATGTGGGTAAATTGTGGATCCAAATCATAGATTATAAAAACATATATTTTAGATATAGAATTTGTCATGTTTTAGGGCATATTGAGAGATCGTGCCCTAAGAATAGTCCAATAGAAACATATGCAGAAAATTGGAAGAGAAACTTACAAATGGATATGGATGAGGATAGTTTTCAACTTCCAAAAATTAGGTCTAGATAGATGAAAGTAAATAAAAAATGGATATAAGGATATTGGAAGAAATACCAATTATTTTGAGGCTTTAGCCTATGAAGAAAAAGCAGATTATAGCTTAGAGGACATGGTATAACAAGATCAAAATATTAACAAGGAAATATCTATTTAGTATGATCTTGATTTAGGGATGAACATTCCCATTGAACCTAAGGAATGTGCCTTATTATATTTTGAATAATATATTGAAGTACCATGCACCATTCAAGAGAAGAAAAGTGGTAGATAAAATGCAATGTTAGATGTTAATACCTCTATCATTAACAAGGAAATACCAAAAATGAGCAGGACAAGTCAAAAACTTGTGTAGTAGATCCAAGAGAGGATAAATCTAATGAAAAAGAAAGTTGTGAAAATATTAAGGAATAGATTAATAAGACCTACTCCTGATACATGCAATCCAAAAAGAGAAAAACCCTAAATTTATAAAGCAAGATCTAGGGAAGCAAGAGCAAACATAAAGGAACACAGTCTAAATTGGTTGAACTTCTCTTTACCAAACAACAAAATGATATTGGAAATTCACAGGCAGGGCTAGTAGCCCCTAATTAAATATGATTACCCTCTCATGGAGTATAAGGAGTTCTAATACCCCCTCACAATTAAGGTGTATCAAGGACCTTTGTTTAAGTAATATGCTTGATATCCATTGTGTACATAAAACTAAAATGACAAAGGAAGAAGTTTCCAAAATTATGAAAATAGTATGGGCAAGATATGAAAGTTATTTTCCTATAGTAGACTTCAAAATAATAAAACTCCACCTCTATTATCTATGCATCGCATCTTAGTAGAGAAATATTTCCATAGATTCATGTTATCATAGTCTTTTTTACTAGTTATGCACTATTAGTTTCCTTCTTAAAGCATAAGTGCAACCACAATAACTTTTACATATAACACATTGTGAGGGGTGATGAAAACCCCTCTTCACAAGGTTATCCTAGAATAAAATACTTCTATGACCTACTAGAGAAACAAACATTTTGACTTTGGGAATGCTCGAGCTATCCCAAATATCTCTCCATATTCTTGTGGTATTCATATTTTGTTGGTGCTTTACATTATATCTACTTCTAGTTGTGTATTCTCTTGATCTATTCAACTCCCAAATCAACTTATCCTTGGCTCCCCTCATAATAATCACTATTGTTATCTTTATCCTTAACTACCTCCTAGCATCAATGTCTTGTAAAATAAAAATATTTCCATTTGTATCTTCCTTCTTGATCCTTGTACATAATGTTTGAAACCCTATCACCATATTTATTTTTAAGTAATATCATCCATGGTTTCAAAATTGGAGCTAGATTGAGTGGTTTTTTATCACACCAAGTAAGCAGCCAAATATAATATTTTTCTCCAGTTCCCACCACCCATCTTAGATTTCTAATCAGTAGATCAATTGATTTTTTAAAATCATTCTATAGTGTAGAACCATATGGTAGTGAGAATACAATAAATACTAAGCTTGGATCACTGGGCTCAATGTATTTTTTTTCAATGATTTTACATAGGTTTTTATGAGGGATCCCACTCCCTCATATTGAGTGGGGTTTGAACCTTGGACCTCTCAAAGCGAGGCCAAATCCCTTACAACTGCAGTAAGCTTGCAACTTATGGGCTCAACGTACTTAGAAGATTTATTTCCTATTTTTTTTAATCTCTTTGTACAATCTCCAAATTACTTTTCCCTTGAGGGCTAAGTTTAAATACATAATAACTATTAAACCTATACCTCTCCTAGTTTTATCATCACACACATTGCTCTATTTCACCAAGGAAATTTCCTTATATCATGTAATCGTATCCATAAAAATGACCACATAATGTAGATTAAAAAATTTCTATCAAATTTGGCATAGTATACAAGGACATATAATATGTTGGAATGACATGTAAGACTAATTTAATTAGTTGCATTATTCCTACTAATGATAACCATATAACAATCCTTGACAGTAGTTTATTATGAACTTTAATTATAACTAGCTTCCACAATTATATCCTCATTATCCCCTCAAATACGAACATCTTTAAATAAGTTGCTAGCAAATTTTCCTCCTCCATTTGAAGTAAGTTGCATATCCCTGCTTTGATTATAGCTGGAGTGTTTAGGAAGTAAACTTTGGATTTGTCTTATTAACTTTATGCCTTAACACTCTTTCATATTGCTTTAATAAGTTATTCAAATTTATGGTCTCGTTTGTCCTTGCCCTCCTAAAAATGGTTATATCACATACAACTTTTTGATGGGCAATGTTGTCGATGTTATTACTAGCCTTATGTCCACATATTAGCCCATATTTGTTAGCCTTCTTCAAGTTACTACAAATACCTTTACCATAATAATAAATATATTATGTGATAGAGGATCTCTCTATCTAACACCTCTCTTGGTTATTAATGATTTTGTTACTAATCCATCAAAAGGTTGGTTTAGACTCCTTTATAGCTAAACAAATATTCCTTTTCATTACCTTTAAATTGCTTTCATTTCCTTTAAATATTCTTATTTTTCTTTCCAAACATACAATCCAAAGTATTGTATCTTTCGATGTATCCTAGATTGTCTGTAACACCTCATTTTTAAACTGTTGTACCATTGCTTTAACCATTCTTCAATTCTGCCATTCATCACCATGCATTTACCAAACATATTAAGAATCTATTACCATAGTTTCCAGAATATTGAACAATGTCCCAATTGATGGTCTATACTCTCCTCATTTTTACATAGAACACATTTTTAGGGACCATGAAAAACCCTTTTTATTAGGTAATCCTAGGATAAAAAAATTGTATGACCTACCAGCCATACAAAAATTTTAACTTTTAGAATGCGTGGGCTATCCCAAATATCTCTCCATATTCTTGCAGTATTACTATTTTGTTACTATTCTACATTATATTTGCTTCTTGATATATTCTCCTGAGTTATTCAACTCCTAAATCAACTTATACTCGACTCCCCTCAGCATAATCATTGTTGTTATCTTTCTGCTCAACTACCTCCTAGCAAAAATATTTGGTATACTTGTAAAAAAATCTTCTTTCCATCTGTATCTTCCTTATTTATCCTTAAAGTTAATGTTTGAAACCCTGTCACCATATTTATCTTGAAGTAATATCATCCATGGTGTCAAAATTGGATTTAGATTGAGTGGTATTTTATTGCATTATCCATCCAAATAGAATGTTTTCTCTAGTTTCCACCACCCATATTAAACCTTTAATCACTAGATCAATTAATTTGTTTAAATTGTTTATAGTGTAGAATCATCTAGTAGTGAGAATGTAGTAAATATGAAGCTTGGGTGATTGGGATCAATGTAAATACTCTTGATTGCTTGATCCTCCTAGGTATAAAATGTGTGCCCTAGAATAAGGTCAAGTTTGGATGACTTACAATTACTTCTAAGTCAACCTCTAGAGAAGGCCAATTCCTTATATAAATCCTACTATGCAAAAGACTAAATATGTAAAAGGGGTAGGTCTTATAGAAAGGAAGGGTTAGATATATTGATTAAATGTGATTGACCTTAGTAAACAACATTGTTTTTAGTTGAATGAGCATAGACCATCTGCTACAAGCAATGCCTAACAGACCATTCAATTAAATATATGAAAAAAAATGAAACACACATGTTATAACATTCAACATTCCAAGGTCTAAGGTGTAGACCAATTGGTTCAACCAATCCCCGTAAGGGGGTAGAGGTCCAAGGTTCAAATATCGAGTCTCGTCGGACTAAACGCTTGTCCCTTTCCTGGTGCTTTCAGTGGCATAAAAGGTTTAAAATTATTGTGGCATGGTGGTTCTAGGGGCAGACTATGTGGCAAATTTTGGGGTGGACAGTGCAAAATACTATGGCAGCCATAAAAGTCGAATAGCCTACCCGAATTCATGGTGGCTACCAATTACACCATGTAAATTCAAAAAAAAAACATTCAATATTCCAAGAACTCTAGTAGAAAAAAGCTAAACAACTTCAAGCCTAACATAAATTACTTCAACTATCAATTGAAATAAGCTAAGCCTATTCAAGACTAACATAAATTACTTCCACCAAAGCATAAATGGAAATGTTGAAAGTGTAAATATTAATGTATTGAATAACTCTTTGCACTTCAATTGAGGTAGGTCAAATAGCCCTTGATTGAATTAGAATATCATACACATACAACTTATGATAGGCAAACACTAAACATTTGACCCTTTACAATGAAGAGCATTCCTCTATTTATAGCTTTTGCTAAGCTAAAATGAAGCTAACTACTATGTACAATCATAAGAAAAAATGATCTTACACTATTTGGGATGTGTTGGCACCACTTGACATCTTCAGCACATTCATTTTATTCTTTGCTAGCCCACTTATGGTTAATCATGCTTTATTGGAGTGGTTGTCACTTTCCTGCTCTAACAACTGCCATGTTGACCAAACTGACCTTTTTTGGGCGTGTTGGGTGCTATCTTCTTAAAGTGATTTCAAATTGTAAGCATGTTGGACCTTTTAGCTTATGACATCATCATTATTGCTAAGAAGCTTTGGTATGGGATGCTACTCCCTTTGGTTCATGCTCTAGGTGGCTCTTTGCAGGCTTTTCACCAAACCAAAAAAAATTGAAGCATAGTTCATGTCACCGCTTAGGAAGTTATAGCTTGCCTACTTCTAAAACAAATACTATCTGCTTTGCAAGCTTTTGCACCATGCCAAATATTTTAGAATGTGCTTGTTGACGTCATTGTGAAAAATCTTTGGCTTGCCTCTTTCACAAGCCCAAATTAAAAGAATACTAAGTTAGTCTAAATAAAAGCTTCCAACTTCAATGAATGGGCAATTTTTAAGCCTATAATTGCTTCCTTAGGATCCAGAAGAAATAATTTGAATGAATTATGAGTTCGAAGAAGCTTTTGAAACTTGAAAAATCAAATAATTTGCAAATCTTATATTGACAAAGAATTTGGCTAGATTTTTGGCACCTCTAAGGGATTTTTGGTTGAAAACCTTTGTACCCAAAAGGCCTTATTCTTGGGCTATGGAGCCTTGTTTTGCCATCTCTAAATACTTCTCCTACATTAGGGTCCTCTCTTTCCTCTATGCTAGATGTAAGATCTTCAACTTGTAGGCTTAAAACCTACTTGGTTGCATCCCATTCTTGTTGTGCTTGGACCCAAAATATTTTATCCTTCTTATGAGTAGACATTAATTCAAAGGCTTGTTTATATTAAGGATATTTGTATTACCTACCCAATTCCACCATCTAATAGCAACCAACTTATTTAAAAATGTATCTTCATAAAAATTGTCTGGCCAATCAAAATATTTGGTCAGATCATCTACCACTATATAAAAAATGGATAAAATTTTATCTATAGAGTAAAGATGGCCATCTAGTTCCCCAAAATAGATAGGATTCCATCACCTATAACTTCATTTATTTTGCTCAAAATTTTTTTCTCAATGATAATGAGTGCATTAAGATCCTCATATCCTTGTTTCATTAGTTGCAAATGTTCAATTATCTCTATGGTCATTTGGTATGTTTTCTCCCTATCTTTATTCAAAGAAACTTGCTTGCCAAAGGCTTTATTTAGTGCATCCATGATAGCATGTGCTTTTGATACCTTTTTTGATGATATTATTTCCATGGTATTAAAGTCATATTACACCTCATGAGTAATCTACCAATAAAAACTAACAAATTGTAGGGTTGGAGATCATTTTTTAATAGCTTCATAATTTTTTTTTTTGGTAAGTAGTGTTTGTATTTACAGCGGGTTTTAACAAGGATACCAAAACCTGATTACATAAGCAATGGGCCTAGGGCATCAATCCCTTGAAACTGAACACCAAAAGCAAATCCCACCCAAGTAGTAACAGTAAGCATGAAACAATCCCTCTCAGTGGGAAACAAACAAATAAGAAAGAAAGTAGTTTTGGAGATCTCGCCCGGGAGTAGCCAAAAACCACCATCGAGAAGATCTCGCCTAGCAGGAAGCAAAGAAAAACCGTTACAATAAAATCCCGCCTCGCGAGAAGCATTCAAAACCACCACAAACAGTCCCGCCTAGCGGGAAGCAGTCAAAACCACCACAAACAGTCCCGCCTAGCGGGAAGCAACAGGGAAATCCCGCCATCCGGGAAACTAGCAGAAAAGAAAGGATCCCACCTCGTGGGAAAACCGGCGGATTTTGCGGATCCCGCCCTATGGAGAAACTAGCCACCCACCGGGAAAACATTCCGTTCAGCGAGAGCCATCCTGTAGGAAGCCGATAGCCAGCACAGAGAGGATCCAGCCCATCAAGAAGTGACCAAAGAGTTGTACCACAAGGAACCCACCCCGAGAAAACAGAAGAGGATCCCAGCAGCAGGGACCAAGAATCCCGTCCAAGCACAGAGCCCGCCGAGGATTCACAAGAAAAAGGGGGAAGCTGTCCAAACCCTAAACCGTCACCTCCATCGCACCGAGAAACGCGAGGGGACCGGATCCACGTGAATAACTCGTAAAAAACCCCGGGGGAAGCCTCGAGGGAAAAAGGGAAGGGATCCCCAACCAAACGAGGGATCCCCGGGAAGCACCGATCCGAAAAAACAACCAAGGAAACCCTAGCCGGGCGGGAGGGGCGCAGATAGTGGAGAAGGATCTCCCCCCAAGAGATCATCTGCAAACAACCACTCCCCGGGAGGGATGACTTGGGTTGAGCCAGGGACTGGGCAGGAACCAGGAGCCATGGGAGGGGGAGCAGGGGAGGGACCAGAGCCCTCCCCTCTCTACTTTCTTCCCTCCAATAGCTTCATAATTTTGAGCCCAATATCGCCTCTTGATTATTTGATAGGCATCTATAGAGTTATAGGAGGCATGAATTTGTTATTTAGCCATACCAAGATCTTGCTATCGGTCTTGCATTATTTTTTGTAAAGTTTAGTTCTTTGCATCTTTCACTTGCAATTGTTTCGACATTGGAGCCTCTAGCTGTTGATTTAATTTTTCAAGGCCTTTTGTTGTGTCTTTTCCTACTCGAGGACCTTGGCCAATCATTCTAATTTATCTTTATCTTTGTGGTATTTAGCCATCATTCAAACTCCATCTAAATACAACATATCAATAGATGTGTACACCATTTGAGCCTTATCCCCAATTAGGACCCTATCTATGTCCACAATATTTGTTGTTATTTGATAGTTGGTTTCTATTAGTTAGGATGTCGACTTGGACATAGTAGGCATCATGGTTGTCATAACGTATTTTCTTTTCTTGGGTTCAATATTACCCATTACCCTTATTGGTGTAGTCTCTAGCTTTGTTTTTTGTTTCTTCTTTTCAAGCCAAGCTTATGCATTGGCTTATGCCTATTGGAATTGACTTTGGATTGATGCTACTAGGAGAAATTTAGTGGATATAGTGAAGGAAGAATACAATAAAGGGAGGGGAGGCATATAAGCAATTGTAGGTATAGAAGGAATAGTTCGGAGAGCTTTGAAAGATGAGGAAGGTGTAGGTCTATGAGCTTGAGGGGTATCTGGAGGTGGAGAAGCAGTAGCAACTTTAGGAGACAACTTGATGAATGTCTATTTTGGTGAAGATGGATGAGGAGAAGGGAGTGGCAGAGTAGATTGAGGAGGGAAAGAAGGTGGTTATGCCAACTGAGGCTGAGGAGAAGAGGATGGAGAAAAGTGAGAAGGAGAAGGATACTAAGATGATGCACCTAATCCTTGTTGTGCTACTCTAAAATGGTCTACAACAAGTGAAGGCATCATCCAGGTCCTTATTTTCTTTTTTTTTGGCCCCCAATACTCCAAAGAAGGTCTCAATATTTTTGCTTTGTCACCCTTTCCCAACTATTTTTCATGGGACTTTGGTAGTTTTGGGACTAGAACTTTTATGAAGAAAAGTTGGAAAATGTCAACACCTAGTCTAAGTTTACCTATATCAAGTGGTGTCCAAGGAGGGTTTACTAGTCTAGATGTTGTTGGTCCTAGGTTACCTCTAGTATAGCCCATATTTTTCATTATTTCAATGCCTATAGTGTACATTTTTTGGAGTTGCTCTTCGGCTGAAAGCGATGGTGGGGCTTGTTGCCAGCTTAAAGTGGCAATATCTAGAACTTGTTCAACTTGCCCCAAGGAGCTAGTTTCTTCTTTCTAGTATTCGTCCAAAGCATATTGGCCCCCATAGTCATCACTTCTTTACTCTTCTTGATTTTTAGGATCTTTATAGAAAGCTTTCTCAAATTTATGATCAATTTTTTTGCCAAACCTGAGGCCTTTTGTACCTGTTTCACATTGGAAAATCCACCATTCTTGGATTTTCTTTTTAGTCCATTTTTTAGCCACCATTGTCTTATACCTTTTCTCCTCGATGACATGGCTAGAGTTACGTTTAGGGTCATAAAAAACTCTTACCTCAGAAAACCTCCTCCATGGAGGATGATTATCATCAAGTGCTTCTACCTCAACTCGCTCTTCTTCTGTTAGATATCTTTTTTTTTCAACCTTCGACCTTGGATTATGCTAAAATGTAGGAGGTTTTTTGTTTACCTTTACAAGGTGGTCTTTCAAAATCTCATTTGGGTCATAGATCCATTTGTTTGGTTCTGTTTTTAATAGTAAATTTAGGATCTTTTGCTTCACCAAATTTGCATTTTCTAGGAGCTAAGAGTGATTGGCTCATAACTCAAAGCCAAGTTATATAGAGAACTTTTGTTCACTCTAACACCCAAGTGTGCATTAGCATAGTTCATATGATGGTAAAACTCCAAGTTGAACAATCGGTTTGTAACATATTAGGGCAACAAAATTAGCTCTTCGATGAAGCCATATACCTTTATTATAGTGCCTTATGGTACAAATTACTAGTTTGGTTTGTGCTTTTGTTGTTTGCAACAGAGCCTTTTCTTCCTTAGTCAGTTGGGGAATCTATCCCTTTATGCATAAAAGAGCAGGGCTAAGGAAAAGCTTATTGAAATCTAAAAAGGAATTAGACATCCTAAGTGCTAGTGTCCAATCTACTATGGATAAAACTCTCTCATTCATAGTTTATTTTTTAATTTTAAGGTCGAGGAAGATTTCTTCTTTATAAAATAAGAAAACCCATGTCATATAGGAGGGATATTTCAAAATTCCTACCCAATTAAACTCAACTAGTTGCTCATGAATTTTAGAGCTAAGGAAGATAGCCCAATTAAAATAGATAGTATTTTGGGGGTTGGTTATTGCATAGGCCATGACCACTTGATTGTCATGCACATGTTTATCTGAATCTAAGACAAAAATAATGGATAGCATATAAATTTTTTCTTGGGTATGTATTTGAAAATCAACTAAGAGAATTAGTCTTTTAGGAAGTATTTTCATGGGTTCAACTCATTTCTTATTTAGCCAAGGCATTATTTTAGTAGAATAATAGGCAATTTGGATTTGTTTATCAAATACCTTAGGCACAAAAGGGGGAATAGTCCTAACAAAAGTTATAAAAATTTTGGGCTTAAGGGAAGAGAGTACCTAGTTAGCAACATTTCTTACAGTTATGGACTTTGTATAGTAGTGTTTGGCTACTACTTGAACCAACTCTAAGCAAGGATGCACTCTGCTAGGAATGAATTACCCCAAGGAGTTTTAGTCACATGAATCCTAGTGGCCTATTGATACCATGCAACCTTTTGCTTTGTTGTGTCTCTTGAATGCTTTGCCTTGATGGTCAGGACTAGTTCAAAGATATTTCCCAAGTGGTTGACAAACTTCTTGGGATCCATGGTTGTTCTTGTAAAGCTATTGTGATAGGTAATAAGTTCAATTGCTCTTAGCTTCTACTCACAAAATGGCTAAGTGCTTAAATGCTCTTAATGAGCTGCAAAGAACTAGTAATCATCCTTTAAAAACTTTTATTTATAGTAAGTGTTATAATTGCATTAATATGTTCATGATTGAGCATGCTTCCTACCACAACTAATCTGCATTTCTCAAATATGTGGCTTGCACAAGTACCTTGATCTGCTTCTTGCTTTAATAATGTTTCCTTCCATAGCCAATAGTTTTTTGACAACCTGACTTTTATTTAAATGTTAGCTTTATTCTAAGAGTCACATTTTATAATATGGTATAGAGTTTGGTATATTTTTTCATACCATATGTTTTAATATTTTGTATTTATTAGAATTTGCAATAAGTTCCCCTTTAGGTGTCAATTATTTCATTGAAATCACTTAATGAGAACTCATATTCCATTTACAATTGTTTAGTCAACTCCTGTAGATATTTGGGATTCTCTTCAATCAGATTGATCTCTTCTTCCTATACCTTTTCTATTTGATATGGGTTTGGCTTCTCCACATAGATCCTTACTTTTCTTCCTTTGTGAGGAATCACCATGTGCATGTATCCAGAGATAGGTACCCTATAAGTTTAGTTGTGAACTCTCTTGATAATCATAGGCCAAAGAGAGAAAGGAGATCAACCACTATCACTTCCTAAATCACAATGACTTGTAGAATATTATGCCACATCATAGGTATGTCTTTGACCACTCCAACCATTCAAATAGGGGTCTTGTCTACCTGTATCACACAAAACTTAGTCTGGTTATATTCCATACCCATTGTATCACATATGACTTTAGACATAACCATTGTGGCAACTTCAAAGTCCATCATGCAATTGTGCACTACCCATACCTCCATGCATAGAGACATAAAAGGGTGGAGGCATATTATTGCTCATACCTAGGGTCTATTGGTCTTGAGGTATATTTAAGTATGGGCAGCCAAATGCACTTGGTGACGTATTCTTAAGGTCTAATCTAATCAAATCAATCATTTTGGGAATTAACAATGCATCATACATGAGGACTTTTGAAGGAGTTTTTTTAATTCTTCTATAATAATGTATCTAGAAGCTTTGGTAGCTTTTCTTACTTATGTACTAGTTCTTCAAACCTTTTCTAGTATTGATATGTGACTTCTTACCTTTGCGTTTTGGTGATTAAAAAAATTGTAGCTTCCTTAGGGCTTGTTCTCTGGTTTACTCTTGGTGAGCCTTGGGCTCATCCCACTTTAATTGCTCTTTAGGTTGTTCTTTGGTCTAAACCTTTTATAGTTGATTTGTAGCCTTCTAAGCATCAACCTTATAGGGATATGATAAGAGAGGTCTCTTCCCATATTTGGTTAACATGCGATACATTCCAAAGCTTGCAGTTTCCTCAACCAAAAAATTATAGTCTAGGTCCATAAACATGCCCACCAGCCCTTTAGATTTTCTTTTGGCTTTTTGTGTTGCAACCAACTGGAATTGATGTTGATACACCATACAAATGTTAGCATTATGGAGATCATTGTAATATAGACACCAATAATCTTCCTATGTTGCGGATGTCTCTCCCTCTTGGATTTTGGCCAAAGCATTTTGCTTTTTGGCTACATTGCTAGTTGAAGCCCCTTGGATTTTAGAGACATATCATCTCTGTTGATATCCTTTAAATCTTCTTTTAGTATTTTTTTGCTCCATCGTAGTGATCTTGTTTGTTAGATTCTTAATAACTACTTTCAACTCTTGCATCTTTGTTTATTCTTTTAGTTCCAAATTAGGCAAAGATTGTATTGTGATGGCTAGGATGACAAGTTGAGGATATTGCCTAGGCAAAATCAAAGTAGCTATAGGTGGGTTTGAGGGAGCTGAAAGTAAGGCTTGTTGAATTTGCTAACGGATGTCTAGGAATTATAGCATCACAACCTTTGGAAGAATCTTTCCAACTGAGATTAGGGAATTTTTTGCTACCACAACCACTTGGAAGATCTGAGAAAATTTCATCTCACTTGACTGTTATATTTGTAGGCTTAGGTTTGGAATGAAAGCATGAAGATAGTAGATGTAAGATTTAGTTTGAGAAGGTCTCACTTCCTAAGGAATTTTCCTCCATGTATTACTAAATTGGATGTTGAAATCTATGGTGTTATCCTAAGGATGCCTTTGTATGGAAGTAAACTATACGAGGAGAGAAAAGAAATCCCCTACATCATTGAAATCTAGGATAAAAGTCTCATCTAGTTTAGCCCATGTTTTAATGCTACTTCCTTCTAATGAGTGGTACCAAGCCAACACTTTGCCTTTCAAAGACAAGGCTAATAACCTCACCATTACATCTTCATGGATGATATTGTGCATAATAGCTAGAGTAGCTATATCTTGGCAATGTTCATAAGCAAAATTCTTGTTACCATCATATGACGGCAAGGCTTTGAGTGTTGATTGTGGGATATCATGAAGATTTAGATATTCAAAACTATTATAGCTAGGGTATATTATTTCGACCATGGCTCTAGGTAGGGGGTAGTAGGTGATTATGGGGATATAGTTTGTAGAGGAGTAGGAATTTGAACGAGAAGGTTCGAATGGGTGATAATGATTTTCCCTTTTTAGGAGCCCTATAGGTTGTCAAACTAGAAAACTACAAGTATTCTTTAAGCTTATTAGCCTTTGATTTTGTGATCATAATATTCTATATCTATTCCTTCCAATGAAGTTGCTAAAAACTCGAGTTTTTCAAATATGGAGTTGTCAGGTGAATAGATCCACTTTTGAGACCAATAATTTCATTGTAATTTTTATCATCTAGAAATGTGGGTGTATCAAAACTCTTGTGTGTATGATGGATGTTAGCTATGATAGTCCTTTGAATATTTGACTTATAATCAAGACAAATTGGTGTGATCCATCCCATTGATGCTTCTTTGTGGGGAAAATCAAACTAGATTTGTCCCAACGAGCATGCCAAAACTCTTGATTGCTCTATTTGACTAGGTATGAAATGTGTGCCCTATATTGAAGTCATGATTGGATGACTCAAATTTAATTCTAAGTCAACCTCAAAATAATGTTGGTTCCTTATCTAAATTCTATTGTGCAAAAGACTAAAGAGAGAAAAGGGATAGGGTTGAGAGAAAGGAAGGGTTAGATAAATTGATTAAATATGGTCGAAGCTTAGCTAACAACATTGTTTTTAGCTAAATGAGCATAGACCATCTACTATAAGCAATACTAACAAACCATTAAATTAAATTTATGTAGAAAATACAAGAAACTGAAGCATTACAACATTCAAAATTTCAAGCACTCTAGTAGAAATAAGCCAAATAGCTTCAAACCTAACAAAAATACTTTAACTCTAAACTAAAATAAGCCAAACAACTTCAAGCCTAACATAAATTTCTTCCACTAAAGAATAAATGGAAAAGTTGAAAAATATTAATGTATTGAATATTTCTTCACAATTCAATTAAGGTAGGTCAAATAATCCTTTTTTGCATTAGAATAGCATACACATACAACTTATGATAAGAAAACACTAAAACATCCAACCCTTTATAATGAGGGGCATTCCTTTATTTATAGCTTTTGATGAGCTAAAATGAAGCTAACTATTATGTACAATCATAAGAAAAACTAATATTTGCATGATTTGGGATAAGTTTGCACCACTTGGCACATTCAACACATGCGATCCGTTCTCGTTCATGCCACTTGAAGTTAATTATGCTTTGTTAGACTAGTTGTCACTTTCCTACTCTTACAACTTCCTAATTGGCCAAACAACCCTTTTTTGAGGGTGTCAAATGCTTTCTTGTTAAAGATAATTTCAATTTGTAAGCATGTCAAACCTTTTAGCTACTAACATCATCATTATTGCTAAGAAGCTTTGACCTGGGATGCTACTCCCTTTGGTTTGTTCTTCAAACAACTTTTTGTGCTCTTTGTAGGCTTTTCACTAGATAAACTTTTTGGAGCCTAGTTGATGTCATCGCTTAGAAATTTTTTGCTTGCCTACTTCTAGAATGAATATTATCTACTTCATAAGCTTTTACACTGCCAAATATTTTGTAGCACGCTTGCTGACATCATTGTGGAAAATCTACAACTTGCCTCCTTTGCAAGCCCGAATTTAAAGAATACCAAGCTAGTCCAAACAAAAGCTTTTGACTTTAATGAGTGAGCAATTTTTAAGCCTACAATTGCTTCCTTAGGCTCTAGAAGAAAGAATTTGAAAGAATTATGAGTCTAGAGAATCTTTTGAAGCTTGAAAAATCAAAGATTTTGCAAGTCTGAATGTTGACATAGAATTTGGCTACACTTAGACTTCTTTTCCATTGTGTTTGACCCTCTTTGTACAATATCTAAATTACTTTTCCCCTTAGATCTAAGTTTACATCCATAAGAACTCTTAAAATAAAACCTCACATAGTTTTATCATCACACACCTTGCTCTATCTCACCAAATGAAAATTCTTTTATCATATAATCTTGACCACAAAAATGATCGCATAATATAGATGATATGTTTTCTACCGATTTTGGCATAATATATAAGGACATATAATATGTTGGAATGACCTATAAGACTGATTTAATTAGTTGCACTCTTCCTAATAATGATAACCATCTACCTTTCCATGCTAGTAGTTTATTCTTAACTTTACCTATAATTGGATTCCATAATTATTTCCTTATTTACCCCTCAAATAAGGGCATCCCTAAATATGTTGCTAGCAAATTTGCCTCCTCCATTTGAAGTAACCTACATATATCTACTCTAATTCTAATAGGAGTGTTTAGGAAGTAGTTTTTGGATTTTGTCCTATTAAATTTTTGGCTAGATGCTCTTTCATATTCCTTTAACGAGTTATTCAAAGCTTTGGCCTCATTTTTCCATGCCCTTCCAAAAAGAATTATATCATCTATAAACTATTGATGGGTGATGTTGTCAATGTTACTACATCCTTAAGTCTGCTTATTAGCCCATATTTGTATGCTTTCTTTATGTTTCTTTCCAATACCTTTTTATAATAATGGACTAACACCATAACAAAGTATCTTCCTCTCTAAGACCCCTTTTGGCTTTAAATGATTATGTTACTAGCCCATTGACTAGCACTAAATATGATATTATAGAGACACAAGATTTAATCCATTTGACCCATTTTTTCCCAAATCCACTTTTCTAATACTATAAAAAGAAAATCCCATTTAACCCTAATATAAGTTTTATTCATATCAAATTTTAAGATAATTGTTATCTCTTTTCTAGAAGTTGTTGAATGCATTACTTCATGAGCTATTATGATCTCGTCTAGAATCTATCTCCCTTTCACAAATCCTCCTTGCTCTTTTGAGGTATTTTTTCTAATAGTAGTTTGAATTGATTTACCATAACTTTAGAGATTATATTATATGCCATATTACATAGGCTTATGGGTCTGAATGAATAAAACAAATTTGCATCCTTCCTTTTTGGAATCAGGGTAATAGATACTACATTTATTTTATAAGGTATAGATTGTTTTACCCTAGGTTGTTCCACTATCACTAATAAATAATCCTTCAATATTTCCTAATCATGCTGATAGAATGTTGCAAAGAGTCCATATAAATGTGGGGATTTATCCTTATCAAAAGAGAAAAGAGCAAAATAAACTTCTTCCAGAGTAATAGGCTCCATCAATTTGCTATTGTATTCATTAGTTATAACTTAAGGTACTTATTGCATTATCTTATAATTAAGAACTTCAATCTCCTCCAATCCTATAATATTTTGGTAAAAAAAAACTTGCCTTATTTTTTATTTTGCTCTAGTATTTAATCCAAACCCCTTCTACTGATTTAATTATACTAATTCTAGATGTTGATCTTTGTATTATTGCCATCCTCTAAAAAAAATTGTGTTTTTATCTCTTCTTTTAACCAAGTCTATCTTGATTTTAATCTCCAAAATTTATCTTCCTTGCTCAAAATATTATTATATTCACTAAGCAACTCCCTTTCCTTTGAGCTTGGATTATTGTGCTCATATTTTTGGAATTTTGAAAGTTTATGTTATAGTTCTTATTTCTTCTCAAAAATATTTTCAAAAGTGTTATTTTTCCATTCTTTTAATCTAGATGTCATTGATTTATTTTTTCTTGGAAATATATACAACCCACCATTTCACGAATAATTTTATGTTTGTGCTATCATATCAACAAATTGAGGATGATCTTCCCATATTTGTTCATATTGAAAATATGATCTTTTTAAATTTCAATTACCACCATTTTAACTCTTATTGGTCAATGAACTGAACCAATCCTTGTCAAGGTATTAATTATAGCACAAGTCCCTTCATATAGCAAATGATCTCAAAGTATGCATCTATCAATTTTTTGCTATAGATTTTTGGTCTATTCTATTGTTGGTCCATGTATAGTTATCCTCTTTAAATACAAGCTCCTACAGATTATTGTTTTGAATGAAAGGTAAGAAATCTCTCATACTTTAGGTTATTTTCATAATTACCTCAAAATTTTCATCTTTCTAGGTTATGGCATTAAAATATTCTATGATCATGAATCAATTTTCTTGGTATTTACTTCTCATAAAGTTTTCAATCACACTCCATACTTTTGATCTAGTTGACTGAGTTACATGCCCATATACATTGATAAGGAGGAAATAAATATTTGCAAAGTAGCATGTGACTAATGAGGTTATCCAATGCCTAATTTTATGAATGGTTTTGCAGGAGGTTCTAATTGGATTCCAACATGTTAAAATTACCCCTATCACTTCTTTTGAATCCACAACATCCCATTCATATCTTACCTATATTGCTTTCATAGTTTTAGAAACTTCTTCCTTTGTCATTTTAGTTTCTTGGATACAAAGAATATCAAGCTTATTACTTAAACAAGGTCCTTGATACACCTATGGTTTGAGGGGGAATTATCACCCCTTATATTCCATGAGATGGTACTTATGTCTCATTAGTGGCTGCTAGCACCTCCTATGAATTAACAATATCATTTTGTTGTTTGGTAAAGAGAAGTTCGACCAACTTAAATTGCATTACTTTCTCTATGTTTGCTCTTGCTTAATAATTTGAAGGTTTTCCTCTTTTTGCCTTGTCAATGACAAGGGTAGGTCTTATTACTCTATTCCTCAATATTCTTTCACAACATTTCTTTTCATTAGATATATCCTCTCTTGGCTCTGCTATAGAAGCTTTTGATTTGCTCATTTTTTGGTATTTCCTTGTTAATGGTAGAGGTAATAATGTCTAATATTGTGTTTTCTCTATAATTTTCCTTCTCATGAATAGTGCATGGTACTTCAAGAGAGTATTAAAAATTTAATGCTACACATTCCTTAGGTTCAATAGGAATGTTTATCCCTAAATTAGGTTCAAACTGAGTAGATGGTTCCTTGTTAATATTTTGATCTTGTTGTACCATGTCCTCTAAGCTCTTATTTGCTTTTTCTTCATAGGCTTAAGCCTCAAAAGAATACGTGTTTCTTCTAATATCCTTACTTTATAGTCTCTACTATTTATTTACTTTGATCTTTCTAGACCTATTGTTTGGAAATTGAAAACCATCTTCATCTATATCCATTTGTAAGTTTGTCTTGCAACTTTCTACATATGTTTTTGTTGGATTCTTCTTAGGGCATTATCTCTCAATATGCCCTACCTCATGACGTATTCTACATATGAAAATATATTTTCATAACCATGGTTTGGGTCCACAACTTACCCCTATACTTTAATAATGATTGATTTTGGTAAAGGTTATTGATATCAATCATGACCAATATCTAGGTATAAATAACTAAGACTATCTTTTTAGTTTATGAAATCTCAAGGAATTCTTCCAAAGTGTTTCCTATTTCCTTGAAGGTTTCCATTTCCTAGAATTCAATGGACAACCCATACATCTTAGTCCAAGTTGCACTAGAAATAGATTTATGTTTTTAGGTGCAAAGCCTTCAAACTAGTGAATAAGGAATATTCCTACTCTTCCCATAAACAAAGGACCCTCTTTTAGGATAATATCTCTTTCCTCCCTCGAAAAAAAAATGCCTTGGAAGAATTGATAAAATCATTTTTAGATACTTTCATCTCTTATTAATCCATTTTCTCAAAGTCGAAGCCCTTAAACAAGACCCATTAAATTTACCAATGTCTACCTTATGTTTGAGCAATGAGGATCACTGCTCTATGAAATCCTCCCTAACCTCTACTACTAGGAATTATTCTAAGGATTTAGCTATAAATCGATCCATGGGAAGGAAATTATAACTCAATATCTACTAAAACTTACCAATATATCCTATAATGATTATATTATTTGAAAATAAACCTATAATAATCTGCATGCAAAACTTTGAAGAAAATGAAGGGATAAATGAAACTTAGCTAAAAAAATTCTATGCCCAAACAGAATGTCCTACATGGATGATGCTCTAGCCCTTGATTACTCCTTCCATCATTTGAATTCTGGTTGACATATATCTACAATTTCAATTTTTTATGACTTGAAAAATCATCATTGCCCTTATTTTGTATGTTTGACTTCATAGGGTCGTATCTCCCTCAATACTAATGAGTTTCCTTTATATGACCAATTAATTTAAAACTCTTTAAATTCCACATAAATTGGTCCAAGAATCAACTAAATCGGATAAACCTTCCCAGATATATGGCTCATGAAAGATGAGATATTTTTTCTAAAAAAATTGCTCTAATGTTACCCTTGTTTCAGACAATTGTCTTCACATGGATGTATCTCCCTCGATACTACTTGGAGTCTTTTGTATGACCACTCATTTCAAAACTCTTCATATTCCATACAAAATAGCATAAGAACCATTTGAATCAGATAACGCTATGCAAATATATTAGTCCTAAAATATAAGACCTTTTTTCTAAACCCTAATTGCAACCAAGGGAGCTTCTTATTCTCAGGTTTGTCTTATTTTTTTTAATTGCCATCAACATTTCCATCTTCATTAATCTCTTTAATTTTTTCACACTGTTCATAGTGAGATTTATCATCTATCGGTTTGTCTTGCTTCAAAGTATAAGGAATAACCTCAAAAGCACTTTCTTCTTTATGTTGCCTTAGAAACCCTAAAGTGCAAGAAACTCCTCCATATCAATTGCTTTCTTATCCTACCCTAAAAAATCTAAATTGCTATGGATTTCCTCCATCCTTATTTCTTTACTATGTTACTCTTGGAACACTAAAATGCAAGGGATAACCTCTACACTACTTTCATTTCTATTTCCAAGAGAGGATTCTATACTACTTAAGCAAAATAAAGATAATTTACATGGAATAAACTTGACCTCTTCTTGATGTTCACACAATGACACTGAGAGGGGGGGGTGAATCAATGTAGTTATTTAACTTCAAAACAACAACATTCAAAGACTGAAGCACAGAAAACTTATAAAACTAGAAGAACAAAATGAGAGCACACCACAACACACAATATAACGAGGTTCACCAATTTGGCTACTCCTCAAAAATTAACTGTTTGGACTTCAATCCAAATCCAGTCTTTGCAAAATTTTAATTTTACAACTTCTTTACCAGCATCCACTGGAAGGAGCACCAACCCCTGTAATTTTTTGCTGCAATAGATGGAGCACCAACCCCTAGTACCAAGCACCAACTTGGACTGAAATTCTAATCAAATCAAAATGACATAAAAATGTCTTCACTACTAACTCGACCCTGACTGGTCTGTAATTTTAACAACCTCTGCACAATCTCATGTCTCTGCTTATTTCTCTATACAGACCCTCTTTTCACAACAATTCACTTCTTACTGCAACAACTTCTATCTTTCTTAAACTTTTTCTCTTTACAGCTATTCATTTATATACATCCAATCCGGCACGCAGTCGAATCATATACCCAACTGTTCGAATTCTTTTCTCCTGCAAATAAGTGGTTGTTCGAAAACGACTGTTTGAAACCCTGCAATACGACGTTTTGATTTCTTATGGTATGGCTATTTTGAATGCTGCAAACATATCTTCTCGAAAAGCATATCTCGATCCTTCATATTTGGCTCTTTGAATACAAGCAAAATGTCTGTTCGATTCCATGAGTGCGACCGTTCGAAAGCTAAAAAAAACTTTTCGAAAACCTTTCAATAATTTATATTTGATTCTTCGAATACATGCAAACGGTTGTTCGAATGCATGACTAACACTTGTCAATCTGTAATTGCAGATCTGACATCAGTTACATTTTATGTAACTCGGTCGCATGATGTCTTTTATGACACGTGTCACCATGCCTGCTTTTTCGGCTTTTACCTGCCAACCTGTCGCCTGTCGTGATATCGTGACATTTTTAACTTATGCTGACGTCACCCTGAAGGTTGTTGCGAAATCATGACGTTTTCGGCTTCTAGTGGCTTTTCTTTCATCTTGTCGCAAAATCGTGACACTTTTCAACTTTGCTGATGTCATCATCCTTCTTGTCACGAAATCGCGACGTTTTCGACTCTTGCTGACGTCATCATCCTGCTTGTCACGAAATCACGACACTTCCGGCTTTCGTACACTCTTCTTTGCCAGCAGCAGCGAAAAAGGAACATGTCGCGAAATCGTGACACTTTGCTCTTCCGTACAACTCTCCTTGCCAACTCCAGCGAAAATGGAACATGTCGCGAAATCGCGACACTATGCTTCATGCAATGGCGAAATTTTTACATCTTTGTGCCTTGTGTTTTCACCTTGCCTCTTTTCATGAAATTTTGACTTGTAATATCATTGCTTGCATCTTTCAGTTCTACACTTTTGACTAGTAGCGAAATCGCTACTCCTTAGTTTCCCTTTGTTTCAACATGTAGCGCCATCGCTACAACTTAGTTTCTCTTTGTTTCAACATGTAGCGCCATCGCTACACCTTAGTTTCTCTTTGTTTCAACATGTAGCAAAATTGCTACACCTTCTTGTGAATTTTTACTTGTGTCAAAATCGCTGCATCTCAGTTTTCTTAACTTTCGATTTGTAGCGAAATCGCTACACCTTTGTTTCCATACATTTCCAGCTGTGCTTTGAAATGTGAAACTTTAACATGCATGGAAATCGCTACTCTCTTCATTGCAAGCTCCTTTCCTCCATTTATGTCGCGAAATCGTGACACATTTTCTCTCTCCTCAACGAAAACTCGACATGTTGCGACATCGCGACATTTTGGCGTGCATTTTCTCTCTCCTGCTTTTTGTCGCGAAATCGCGACACATTTTCTCTCTCCTCAACGAAAACTCGACATGTCGCGACATCGCGACATTTTGGCGTGCATTTTCTCTCTCCTGCTTTTTGTCGCGAAATTGCGACAGAAAACATGTCGCGATATCGTGACAGTTTTCTTCCTTGTCTCTTTTTGCCAATTTTTGAATCTGGGTCACCTCTGTTTTGCTTGAAACTTTTTGCACTTGATCTGATCGACCTCTGAACTGCATCAACTGCATCAATCTGTCTGTGTTGACAACAATGACAATACTTTTTCAATGCTTTTGCTGCACCTTTCTCAACACTTCTACCATCTTTGTTTTATATTTTTTCTTCACATCTTCCTTTTCATATTTAATTCTTTCTAAATTTGAACTTACATATTATACTTTTTAATCCTTTGTATCCTTCTTTGTTTCTTATATTGGTTGATTCAAGTGAACTATGGTGGTCTTTGCCATATGATGTTGTAGATAGACTTGCTTTGCTATTCTTTTGGACTGGAATATCCTTAATCTAGTCAAGCTTCTATTTACTATATGATTTTCTTGTTTCATATTGAATTTTATCTCATGATCAAAATTTTATCTCTTTATTCATTGTTTTCACTTTTCAATATCTTACTTTTTTTCCATTCTCATAACAATTGTGGCATTAGAACACAATGTTCTCATAATCTATATATTGATATCATAATTTAAATTCAAATTCAATTTTAATGTATTTTTGCAAAGGAACACATATTCGTGTATATATAACACGCTTTGAGTCCTTAGTAGTTGGTCCCTCCTTGACAAACTTCCTTAGGGTATTTCCAATACTCTTCAAAACATCTTTATTGATAAGCTAATATGGACATTTATAAAACTAACTCACATTGGAAGCTTGTTGATAGTTTCAATATGAACAGAAAATTTCCACTCCATGGTTGTAAATAAAAGGCATCTCTCCCTAAACTATGGACCACAACCTACTATTTTATTCCTGACTTTTGAGTGGGAAAAGACAACAAGGAAATTTTTTTTGGGAATATAAGTCATAAGTAATTTGAATTCAATCTCCACTTCCATTGGATCTAATTTTGAATCTTCGAAAACCTTAGCCAATATCCATGGAACTTACATATTAACCCACTACTTTAAAAACTATTATATCATACTCAATTTATAGACACCTAAAAAGTATCACATTTGCAATGGTTAATATTTATATTTAATAATGTGTGCAATTATTTTAATTAATATATTGCAACCTTATAAATTATTAATGTTGACTATTCTAGCCCCTTTGACCCACTTAAGCCCCTTCCTACGCCCAACCATGATCATCATGAGACCACTCCACTATTTTAACTCCGATTCACCTAACTATAGTTGGTATTTATTTCCCTTCTTTCCTCCACATTCTAAGATCATTTAATGCATTTGGGTGAGGATTTCCTCCACCCAAGCACATTGACGAGAAATACCACTTTGGTCGGTGAGGAATCTTTCCACAAAAAGGGCATTTGTGAGGCACATCATAATGTGTCATAGCATGTCATAATGCATCATGGCATGTCATAACCCCAAATAGAGAAAGTTGCACATTTGTCCACCCAAGTGGGGAAACCCTAAGATTCCTCCCTTCCCTCACCCAAGCCACTTGTCACCCATATTCTTCCCCCTCATCACCTTCCTCCACCATTGGGAAATATTACAAAAAGGCTCCAATTTCATTTCACTTTCAAAGAGGAGTGCACAATATACTAACGAAACTTTGCTTAAATTTATTTGGATCTGCTATAATGTTTTTGACTTTGTGATTGCAGGAGCATCATTCGGAGAGCTTGAAGGCATCGATCATGGAGGCTTTTGAAGTGTTTTCTAATCCTTGTTTTGCAGCCATGCCCACCTTCGACATCCAAACTCCACTAGATATGCATCAAAGGCTCCGAAACAAATATAAGAAGGTCCATATTCAAGCCTGAAACCTCTATTAAAAAACAAAGCAAACCACCCCAAGCGGCTACACAAAATTGCATTAAAATTGCATTAGATTTTAATTAGATTTACTAAGAATTGTATTAGATTTTAAATGTATTTAATTAGAACCACATTAAAACTGCATTTAGATTTAATTTTAACTACACTAAAATTGTATTAGATTTAGTTAGAAATGCATTAGATCTGGTTAAAACTACATTATATTTAGTTTCATTTGCTTTGCACTTTTATGAATCAGGGTCTAACTTTGGTAGGCCCCGCAAATGCTATTGATGCTTTCATTGTGGGCTTGTGTGTAGGTATTGGGATCTACATAGAGGCTCGGGAGGTCAAGCAATGTGACTTCAAAATGCTCCCATAATTTGTGACACCATATAACTTATTTGCAAAGAAAATCCTCCATTTTGAAAGGTGTATTGTAATTGAAAAGGTTGATTTGTATCAAACAAATTCTATTAATGCAATTTCAAGTTTCCATTTTTTTTACTATATTATTATGGTGCATTTCCTCTTTCACACAATCATATCATCCTTCATAATCATTTTTTATGTAACATTTACTCCCTAGATGGAACTTACCATATATTTACTCTTCCTCTTGTTTCTAACTTAGGCATCCATACTTCTAAGGAATCCTGACTTCTAATTAGGGCTTTTAAATATGACTTTTCTTCCATGCTACCTAATGGGATGGGGTTGCTCCTCCACTTCTAACAAAAGGTATTATTTCACTTACTTCTCACTTATACTATATTAATTTAAAAACTAAAACTTTAATACTATAATAAAATGAAATATGTATTATTGAAATATTTTAATAACAATATATATTTTCTTGGTTTCTCCTAAGTGTTTTCTAGCTTGAGGTTAGTGGTTCCAATATTGAGCTCCTTTGGTCCCCCTCACTTGGAGTAAAATTTTATCGATGTGGAGTGGAGGTATAGTGGTAGCTTTCCATTTGCTTGTGTAGAGTAGTTGGTGAAAGTCTTGGGTGTTGGTAGAAGCTGACCTAGGTTCCATTCCCCTTGTGTCCACCTTGCAGATACAAGGTGTAGTTGGGAATGTCCTATGTGCTGATAGAGGCTGAAAAGGCTCCATTTTCCCTATGCCCACCCTATTGATACCTAAATGGTCATGTTATTCCCCTATTTACAAGTGTAGCTCTCGACCTTATGAGGGGTTATGGTTGGAAGGGGACTGCTCAACCCTATGTATCGATCGTAGGGATTTATCACATTAACCACAAAAAATTATATGCTTGAATAACACAATTGGTGAAAGTCTTGGGTGCTAGTAGAGGCCGACCCATGTTCCATTCCCTCTGTGTACACCTCGTCGATACAAGGTGCATCTAGGAATATCCTATGTGTCGGTAGAGGCTGACAAGACTTCATTCCCCCTATACCCACCTTGTTGATACCCAAATAGTTGTGTGTTATTCCCCTGTTGACAAGTGTAGCTCTCAGCCTTATGAGGGATCATGGTTAGGAGGGGACTGCTCAGCCCTATGCATCGATCGTAGGAGTTTATCACACTAACCACAAAAAATTTATTTGAAATATGCTTGTGTAGTGCAATTGGTGAAAGTATTGGGTACTAGTAGAGGTCAACCTAGGTGAAGAACACAAGGTTATACTAAGAGGGAGGGGTGAACAGTATAAGATAAAACTTCTCTTTTCTTTTCAAAGCAATAACTTGAAATAATATCAATGCAATAATAAATCAATGCACATAATCACCATACACACAAGAGACAAGGATTTATGTGGAAACACCCTTTTAGGAGAAAACCACGATAAAATATTGCTTATATATTTCTTCAAAAAATTTCATGGGTACCAACCCATAGGAGACACCAATCCCCTAGTACAAGTTCGTGGGCACCAGCCCATAGGAAACACCAATCCCCTAGTACAAATTCATGGGCACCAACCCACAGGAGACACCAATCCCCTAGTACAAGTTCGTGGTCACCAACCCATAGCAGACACCAATCCCCTAAGTTTGTCGGCACCAACCCACAAGAGACTCCAATCCCCTAATTTCATGGGCACCAACTCACAGGAGACACCAATCCCCTTAGTTCATGGGCACAAACCCACAGGAGATACCAATCCCATATGTTTATGGGCACCAACCCACAAGAGACACCAATCCCCTAAGTTCATGGGCACCAACCCACAAGAGACACCAATCTCCTAATTTTGTGGGAACCAACCCATAGGATACACCAATCCCCTAATTTCATGGGCACCAACCCACAAGAGACACCAATCCCCTAAGTTTATGGGCACCAACCCACAGGTCTAAAGGTACAACCTTCTACTCACAAATCTAGTCCAAAACTCTGATCAAGTCTTGCTCAAAAATCTGATCCAAAGCTGGTCAAATATGCTCCACAAAATCTGATCCAAAACTGCTCAAATATGTTCCACAAAATCTGATCCAAAACTGCTCAAATATAATCCAAAATTGCTTAAATTTGCTTCCAAATCTGATCACAAACACTGCTCAAATATGCTCCCAAATTTGTGTATTGAACTTCAGAATGTTGATGCCTTACTTTTTTTCAATCTCATACTTTGAAATATTCCACCAATGCCAATGATCTTGTTCAACTAAACAATGATTTTATTTGTCTTTGTCGATGTGCTCTATTTTTGCGTAGCCATTACACACAATAACCTTGACAGTGATGTTACTTTGTTCTCCTATTGCTTGATTATTTTTGCCTTCCTTGATGTGTTTTATTCTTCATAGCCATCACACACACAACAATCTCAATGACAGTGTCACTTAGCTCTTATTGTGCAAGTGTTTTGACATCGCCTGATCCTGTTCTCCTTCTTCGATGCGATCTCACACAACCTCAACAACGACATCACTTAGTTCTCTTATTTCATATATATCTTGAATTTGATGATTCTATTTGCCTTTCTAGAGTTCACTCTTATACAACAACCTCAATGACAACATAGCTTAATTCTCCTACTGCACAGATGCTTGATGTCATTTGATCTTATTTGCCTTCCTTATCTTTAATTTTGCATCTTCCACTTGACTGCTATGTTACTTAGGGCTTGCATACATCTCCTCTGCATGGTATCAATGACTAGTGAACATGGTGCTTCAGGTTCTTGATGTATTCTCTCGAGCTTGTGATAATTTTTGTCCACTACGTAAAATAACAACAAGCCTTTGATTTCTTCTGCTCACTGATCAAGCTCTTCAGAATTTTAGTTGTTACCACCTCTATTGCTCCTTCGCCAATCGAAGCTCTTCTTGGCCTTCAAACGAAGATTTCACCTTCTTCGTGATTTTCCACTGTTGTTGCACATCTAATATCACATTGCTCCTACTTGGCTTTCATGTTTTCAAATTTCATGCTCTCTTGACTTCATAATTATCTCCTTCCTTCGTTTGCACTCAGGAAGTAATCACAAGCTAAAGTCTCCTCCTTTCGTTTGTCCTTCGAACATAATTGTTAGCCATAGTCTCCTTCTTTCGATTGCCCTCTGAATGCAATCGCTAGCTGTAATCTCCTTTCATTCGCCCTCCAAACGTAATCACTAGCCGCAATATCCTTCTTTCGTTCGCCCTCCGAAAGTAATTGCTAGCCTCTCAAAAACTCACACCACCATAATGCTTGGAGCATATATATATGAAGAACAATATTTTATTTTTAAATTTGAAACATAGGGGTCGACCCCTTCAAAGTAATATTTAAATATTTGATTTAAATATTAAATCTTTTAACCAAGTAAACCCTTTATTTATATGCAACCTTTCACTTTAATATTTAATTTGAATCTTTAAATTAAATATTTCAACCTTTGGCCTTTTCAACATTAACATAAATATTAATGTTAAATATTTCAAACTTGCCCTTGAATAATTTGTCCAATCATGCACCATTTGCTATCAAGCAAAACAAACTTTGACATCAATGACAACTCAATAATTCTAACACTAGGTTCCATTCCCTGTGTGTCCACCCTACAGATACAAGATGCAACTGGGAATGTCCTATGTACTGGTAGAGGTCGACAAGGCTCCATTCCTCCTATGCCCATCCTGCTAATACCTAAATGGTTGTGTTATTCTCCTATTGAAAAGTGTAGTTCTCGGTCTTACAAGGGGTCATGGTTAGGAGGACACTACTTAGCCCTATGCGTTGGTCATAGGGGTTTATCACACTAACCACAAAATTCTATAGTCCCCAAGGGCTAGGTGGATTGGCAAGTGCTTGTTTGCCCAAGCACTTACCAAGAAGGCACCTAGGTTCAAACCTCGGGGGCAACCTGCTTGCAAAGGTAGTAGTTTGATCTGAATCCTCTGAGTGCATGCCAGATTGATGGTGATAGTACGAATGGTGGTCCCATTCACGTCGGGTCAACAATAACAAGGCTAAATAGGTTTGGTAGGAGAAACTCCTATGGTTTAAACCTTGCATTTTTCAATTATTAAAAATAGTGTAGTTGTGACCAACTCTCCTATGTAACAAAAAAAAAAAATATTTCCAGATTTGAAACCATACCCACAAAGATAAAATGATGACGACGTTACGAATTTCCATGTATAACGCA
Source organism: Wollemia nobilis (assembly GCA_028583015.1). Lineage (NCBI taxonomy): Eukaryota > Viridiplantae > Streptophyta > Pinopsida > Araucariales > Araucariaceae > Wollemia > Wollemia nobilis. The sequence continues at coordinate 815,056 of JAQPPZ010016709.1, forward strand.
AAAAAAAAACAATATATATTTTTAAGAATCAAACTTATATCTCTTTCGACATTCTAAACCTTCATTCTTATGAGCAATTCTTAACATTAAGTCCATCGGGTATGGACAAATAATGGGGAAGAAGGAATTAGAAGTTTCACACTATAGATTAAGGTTTTAATATCATGGGCTAATTTTTGGGGATGTTTTTCGCAAGACTGCCCAAACTTTCGAACTGGTTTCAACCATATTTCACTCATCCGAACTCAGATTGAGCTAAAATTTTAAGGGTAGATGCCTGACAAACCATAGAATATCTTCACCAATTTTTAGATCATTTGGAGCAACACATATCCTAGTGCATCCCTATGTGTGAATGAGATTTTTGGCAAGTGACTGTGCAAGGGTTTCATTTGGGTTAAGTGCAAGCAGCTCCAGAGGTTGGTTTTCGGGGCCTTCGGGCCCTAGCGACCAATATTTTTGTGGTTTTTGCTCAATATTTTAGTAGAAAATGTTGCAGGGGATCCAATATGGGTTAGAAATCTATCTTTAAACAAAAATTCATGTTGTGAACTTGAGTGACAACAACTTCCAATTTGTTGCACAAAAGAAAAGTGAAAATCATACCTTTCCACGATGTCTAGGGCATGGATTAAAGAGATCACAAAACAAGTTTCAAGCAACTGATCAAAAAATGTCTCAGATCTCAAGTGAATCTGGTGCTAAGGTGCACCCACAAAATAAATCTACTATGGAAACCCCTTTCAAGGGTAAGAATTTCAAAGAATCAACCCCAAAAATAAATTTTAGGGATGCCCTCCGTGGTGGACAACCTCAACCTAATCCTAATATTAATCTTAGGGATTTCTGTAAACCTCTAAGAATGCCTAAGATTGATCCCAGGAAAACGGAGTCAGGATGTCTTAAAGCAGCTGATGGAACTCCTATTTTTAAGCTTGATATGGGCAACATTCAGACTGGCATTGAAGATCTGCAAAAAAAAGGACTAATTTGTCGTTTTGTGGGTTTTTTTTCGAGCCTATCTGCTTTCAAAGTTTGGGCTACAAAAAGCTAGAAAACTAAAGGTGAGTTACAAATCTCTATTTATCCAAATGGTTATTTTCTTGTTTTATTTGCTAATAATGAATATAGAGAGAAAATTTTTCAATGGGGTCCCTGGTTCTTTGGAAGGGTAGGGCTTTTCATGAAGCCTTGGCATACTAAATTTAAAGTCGAATAAGAGATTCCTTCTATAGGTCTCATGTGGGTTAGACTCTTTGGCCTTCCAATTGAATTATGGAATCCAACTATTGTTTCTTCAATTGAAAACTCTTTAGGAATATTTATGATAACTGCTGATTGTACTAAAAAAATTGAACATATTATTTATGCTCGGATTTGTGTTTTAATGGATTTTGACAAACCCCTACCTAAAAAAATCACTTTATAATTTGGGGAGGACACTTGGAGAAAGTAGTGGACTATGAGAATATTCCTTTTCGTTGTAGAATTTACCATGAATATGGTCATTTGGCTAGTGTTTGCCCAAATAAAATTCCAGATCAAAAGAAAGAAGATATAAATTCAGCAAGTTTCCAAATGCTTAAGAAGAAGAACATTAAAAAAAAACCAGTTATGAAGGATCAATCAAAGTTATTTTCTAATATGTTTGAAATTATTTCCACAAATGAGGTCCCAAGTGAGGAAGAGGAAATAATGGAAACATAAATATTAGAAACACAATTTAAAGATAAAGGGAAGAACTCAAAGATAAACCAACAAATCAAAGGTTTTCAATAGAAAAAAGGGAGAAAATATTCACAAGAAAAACAATCTTTTAAATGTTAAAACTTCAAATAATACATGTCCCAATATAGACTATGTTGAACCTTATGGTAACATTTTGACTGTGTACAAGCATTCTTCAAGGCTAGAAGCCATCTCAGATTCAATTGGAGTAATTCAAGATGTAGACACCAAAATCTAGACACTTGTCCTCCATCTATGCTTTCCTACCATCCATTTGTCCACCATCCCTATTTCTCGCCATTTTCGACCATTATTCATATTTATTTATATATATTTATAAAGTGAATTATTCCTAGTCGTCTGATCTCATTTAATCTCATCCATATTTTTACCTTAATCCATGCCACATCCTAGATTGATTGTCCACCCTTAGATATGCTTTAATCTCAACCACACAATTAGTGTAATTGAAACCCTAAAGTTTGCCCTAGGTTGGACTATTAATATGAGTCATTTTAAGACTCAACCCCTTGGAAGTTATCTGGAATCCTAATTAGCTAGAAAGCGACCTAAGTTTTCTAAGTGCCCTAGAGTTCCAATTGAGCCTCTAGTGCCCTAACCCTACATTTGCCCTAGTCCATCTACAATTCCTTCATCCCTTGCCCTTAACAGATCTCATTTTTGTAGGTTTGATTTGATCTCCCAAGCGCCTTGTTATGCTTCACAGACCTCCTAAGCGCTCTATCGCTCTCCATAGACCTCCCAAGTACCCTGCTACGCTTGACAAACCTCTCGAGCACCCTACTGCGATCAACAAAACTCTCGAGCTCCCTATTGCTCTTTGTAGACCTTCCAAATGTCCTACCACTCTCTACAGACCTCCTGAGCACCTTGTTGCACTCCACAGACATCCCAAGAGCCCTACTACGCTTTAAAATAACTCACAGGAATTTCAGAGCCCTATCCTAACATTGAGCGAGATCCTCGGGTGTTGCTAGGGCACGCCCTTGCCATCGACCTACAACAGATCCGTCCATCAACAAATAATAAGCAAGAGCAAGGTAAATCTATTTATGTTGTTATATTTTATATTGTCTTACTCTGTTCACATTTCCATTGCTATAACTAGGGTTTGTAAGTTGTGATTTCTGAGGGCTCACACTATGGAGCCCTCATTTGTTATTACTGATTCTCTGGTTTCTTTGTGTGCAAGTTTTGATAATACATCAAAAGCATTGGACAACTGCTTAAGCTAGAGTGGCCTGATATCAGATACGTAGAAGTCCACTCAACCTTGTTGGGAGCAAATATGTAATTGAAGACACCACCATTTATTTGTGGCTAGGGTTTTGGAGAACCCTATAAAATTTTGTAATATTGTATCAAGGGATTATTGGATCCACTATTATAACAACAAAGTTTATAGGCTCCCCCTTTATCAATATAAATTCCATTTTGTTGTCAATATTTGATTCACTTGAGTTCTATTTTATTTAGCATTGTTTGGTGTTGCATTTTTAGCTCTACATAAGAAACAGGGAAAAAAACTAAAGATGGACTCTAATCAAAAGGTAGGTCACAAGACTAATCAATATTATATGGTAAAATAAGGTGAAAATCTTGTAGAGGAAGGTAAGATTAATGCCCTTTCCAACTTTTTTAGCCATGGTATTAATGAAGATCATCACTTGGAATATTAGAGAACTCAAAGGGAGTCTTTCAAAACAAAATGAAATTAGAATAATGATTCAGATAAATCATCCACATCTTGTTTTCCTTCAAGAAATGAAGATGTCAATAGAGGATATGGAATCAATTGCTACTAGACTTTGGCCAATTGGAAAAGTGGTTTCCCTCAATTCCCAGGGGACTTCTGGTGGCATTTCTTGCCTTTGGGACCCAAAAGAGGTAGTTATTCACCATATGGTTGGTAGTTGGGGTCTTTTGGCTATAACTATTCAAAGCATACATTCCAACCAAATTATGCTTTGCATTATTGTTTATGCTCTGACTAATTTGGAGGAAAAAATAAGACAATGGAAGAATAATACTTATGTTATTCTTATTTTCCTGAAGCTTGGATCTTGATCGAAGGAGATTTCAATACCATCCTCTCTCTAGATGAGAAAATGGGGCGAAATAGAAATTTGGACAGGAGCACTAAACTCATGAGTGAATATATTACAAACCTCCATCTTGTGGACATCCAACCAGATAATGGCCTTATGACTTGGTCTAACAGAAGGCAAGGCTTAGCTTGTATAATGGAGAGATTGGATAGGTTCTTGCTCTTTGACAATTTCTTAATCCATGGTCACATTCCTAAAGTGAAGACTCTTACAAATGTTGGTTTGGATCACTAGCTTGTCATGCTGGAAATGTGGAAAACCAATGTGAGTTTCTCTCATTTTCGATTTCAATTAATGTGGCTTAGAGACAATTCCTTTAAACCTCGAGTGCAACAATGGTGGAAGGAAGGTAAACCTAGGTATGGGACTAAGATGTTCTATTTACCAAAATATTGCAATACATTAAATCCAAAATCAAGACTTGAAACTAGAAGGAGTTTGGGGATGCTCATAAAAAAACATGAAGTTATTGCTCAACTTAAAAATTTAGAACTCACAACTCAGTTAGAGGAATGGGAAAAAAAGAAGAATTCTTATGGAAGCAAAAATCTATAATTCAATGGCTCAAAGAAGGTGATCAAAACACGAATTTCTTCCACAAATATCTTCTAGCTCGAAGATCTCACAACTTTATTTATTCCCTGAAATCAAATTTTGGAGATGATGTCTACACTTGGGATGGCATGAACTCTATTGTTGTCAATTACTTTTCCAATATTTTTACTGCTACTCCTCTTGACTCGGCTTCTCAACAAAATGTTCTTCAAGCAATCCCTTCTCTTATCACTTCGAGGAGAACTCTATTTTGACTGCTCCTATTACTATCAATGAGCTTCAATAGGTAGTTTTTAAAATGCAAAAAGGGAAAACCCCAGGTCTTGATGGTTTTCCCATTGAGTTCTACCAAGAGTTTTGGGATATCCTTCATGCTGATTTATTAGAGGTGGTGGAAGAAGCCAGGAAAGCCAAAGAAATTTTGAAGGTTATCAATAAAAATTATATTACTCTTGTTCCAAAATCTCAAGAGGCTGAACATATCTCAACTTTTAGACCTATTGCTTTATGTAATGTTCTTCTCAAAATCATTACTAAGATCATGGTAGAAAGGTTGAAGCCTCTTTTGCATAAGATTATTTCCCCTGAACAAGGGGGTTATATGGAAGGGCGTCAAATAGTTGATGAGATAGTTCTTGCTCAGGAAGCCATCCATTCCATGGATATTCAAAAATATCCTTCCATGTTCATTTGGTTAGACTTATCCAAAGCTTATGATAGAGTGGATTGGCACTTCCTTATCAAAGTTTTAAGGCAATTTGGTTTCTCTCAGGATTGGATGGATTGGATTATGGGATGTATCTCTTATGTTTTCTACTTAGTTCTTATCAATGGCAGGCCTTCTCAATTGTTCCCAGCTTCCAGAGGTATTAGGCAAGGTGACCCCCTATCCCCTTATTTATTCATCATTATTGTTGAATGCTTAGGTAGGGCTATAACCAAAAAGAGAGAAGACAAAACCCTTGAGGGAGTTACCATTGCTCATGGAGCTAGACCTATCTCTCATCTTCAATTTGTTGATGACTCTACTCTTTTAGGTAAAGCTACAGTTAAGGAAACTTCTACTATTAAGCAATTAATTAGCTATTTTTCTAAGGCTACCGGAAAATTGATCAATGAAGAGAAATCTAAAGTCATTTTCTTTCACTGCTTTGCCAGACAGGAATCCATGGTCTTGGATAAATTAATATATAAGAAGACCTCCCTTCCAATCACTTATTTAGGTATTCCCATCAATATTTGAAGACAAAAAAAATATTGGAATTGGTTGTTGGATAAAGTCAAGAAGAAAATTGGAAAGTGGACCAATAGGTGGCTTTATTCTGGGGGTAGAATCACCTTGGTAAAATCAGTCCTTTAGGCTATTCCTATTTATGTTTCTACCGTGTTGAATATCCCAAAGGTTGTTCTTCGAGAACTGGATCAAATCAGTCATCGGTTCCTTTGGAGTGGTACTAAGGAGAAAATAAAATGGGCCTTGGTGAATTGGGACACTTTATGTCTTCCTAAGAATGAAGGGGGGTTAGGATTTTGGTCTGCTATTAATAACAACAAAGCTTTAGCTGCTAAATTATATTGGAGGATTTTGCATAACCCCAATGCTCTTTGGGTCAAGAATCTTCGTGCTAAATATGTTGAGAACAAAAGTCCTGAAGACCTTGTTCTCTATCAATTGCCTTCCAAAGGTTCTCCCATTTTAGTAGTTCTTAAGATTGGTGAGGATTTGATAAAGAAAAAAATATTTTGGATCATTCATAATGGTCAATAGGTAAATTTCTGGATAAATTCTTGGGATGGTCACAAGCCTTTGATAACTCAGTTTCCTGATTGGAGGCCTTGGATGGAGAAGCTTCATCGAGCTAACTGGATAAAGGTGGCTAATTAATGTCGATACCATACTGGTAATTCAAAGGTTGGTAGATATTGGATCCCTATTGAGGACTGGCCTATTCAAATCCTAGAAAGGTAAAGACAAGATATCTAGTGCATCCTTCATATGAGATCTCTCTCTTGGTCCCATGATAAAGATTGTTTTGGATGGAACAACACTACTAAGAGTGAGTATTCAGTTGCTCAAGGTTATTTGGACTTATGCCATAATAATCCCAACCAATCATCTGACATCTTTTCTCAGTTGTGGGCTCAAAAGCTCTAGCCTAAGGTGAGGTTCTTTACTTGGCTTTTATTGCATCGCAAGGTGCTTACTGGGGAGCATCTTATGAAGCGTGGTTTTCATGGCCCTTTTAGATGTGAAATGTGTGGAGAGAATGTGGAAACTCTCAACCATATTTTTATTGAGTGTACTTTAACCTCTGAGCTTTGGAGGAGAATGGCCACTTTACTTGGCTTACAGTGGTCCAATTTTTTTACTTTTGAACAACTTTGGAGGGATTGGCCTAATCAAGAGGGTGTTGATCATTTTATTAGGCGGTTAGTTTGGATGGGTTCTACCATTCTTCTTTGGAATATCTGGAATGAAAGGAACAACCAAATTTTTAATCAAGAAAGGAAGGATATTCACTATATCTGGAAAAAGACCATTGCCAACTTAGTTGAATCAGTCCATCAACTCCTTAATCACCCCCAAAACTCCCACCAAATATGGGATCAAGTGATGCAAAGATTGAAGATTAACTCTTCTAAGAGCAACCAACTTAAAGGGGATGTGAGTAATTGCAAGATGGATAGAACAAGGAATTGGCAACCTCCTCCTAAGGATTTTGGAAAAGTCAATACTGATGGAGCCTCTAGAGGGAACCCTAGAAAAGCTAGTGTGGGAGGAATTGGTAGACTTTCAGATGGCTCCCTGGTTTTTACTTTTGCTGAGAATTTGGGTATTCTATCCAATAACCTTGTTGAGGGGTATGGTATCCTTAGAGGCCTTCAAGAGGCTACTAAGGTTGGATGGGAAAAGGTACTAGTTGAGTTTGACTCTCAACTCATGATTAATCTTTTGAAGACTCCTTATAAGAATCATAAGGTTGATTGGAGAATAAAAAGAATTATTGAGAAGATTCAATTAATCCAAATGAGATTTTTGAAAGTTGATTACAATCATGTGGTCAGAGATCAGAACAAGAGTGTTGATGTTTTAGCTAATTGGGCTTTGGACAAAGGTGATCTTACTTGCTACGACCACCCTCCTAGATGGTGGGCTTCACAAATAAGGGAAGCTCTTATTTCTATCATTTCTTTGGATGGCTCCAGTTCTGGAGGTACCTAGTTTCTTTTTGCTTTATTTTTGCTTCTCTTTGGTTCGGTCAGGGTATTTTAGTTCCCTAGCTCAAACTAATCTTTCTTTTGTTTCCTTTGTTGATTCTTACCTTAATAGTCTTTTGGTTTAAAAAGGTCATTGTTGTGTTCTATTTTTCTTTTCTTTTTTCTATTTATGTGTGTGCTTTTTTTAGTTTAGTTTTGTTTTTGTGTTTTGGTGAGTGTTTTCTATGTTTTTATTTTTCTTTGTTATTTGTTGTTGGTTGTTTTTTTAATTTATTTTATTATTTTTTAGGTTTTGGTTGTTTTTGTTGGTTGTGTCTTTGTAGCGTTTTGTTGTTTTTTGTTATGTTGTTCTTGTGTTTTTTTTGTGTGGTTCGTGTTGTGTTTTTTAATCTTATTGTGTGTGTGTGTTTGGTTGTGCTTTATCTTTTTGACACACTCAAGGAGCATGTTTTTTTAGTTTTTGTTTTTTTAATCTTTTGGTGTGTTTGTGTATTCTTGTTTTTTTGTTGTTTCAAGTTTGCTCCTTAAGTATGTTAAAGATGGTAGGCCAGGTGCAAGCCCTGAGCGATTTTGACAGAAGAGATACCCCTACCTCTTTGAATCTTACCGAAAGTGATATTCCTTTTCAAATATTTTTCAAAAAAAAAAAAAAAAAACTTATATCTCTTCTTTAAAATAAACAAAATTTATTCATTTAATATTTGAATGTTTTCATATATAATAATTTATTTTTTAAAAATAAATAATAAATTTTAAGTCAACCAATACTTACCAAAGGAATTGGGACAACATTTTACTTTCTTAGGATTTTAAAAGTCTACCCAAGAGGCATATAAGCCTTCCATTTGCTCATGGAACTACATGACGATGACATAATAACTAACACCGTTCCTATATTCCATCGTCGAGGGCTATAAGAAAACTTATATTATTTTATTTTATTATTTTAAATAAGAAAAAAAAAAAAAAAAATATATATATATATATATATATATATATATATATATATATTTATTTATTTATTTATTTATTTGGTTATATGAGAGTTGGCTACAATCATTATTTTTAGTAATTGGTAAGAGTAGGTTCAAATCACACGGACTACAACCATCAAACCTGTCGTCTCGTTAATTGTTGATCCAACATGAGATGGGGTTTCTCGGGATTCGTAACATTATCATCAATCTGATGCGCACTCAAAGAATTTATAGCAGACTACTTCCTTTGCAAAGTAGCACCACCAAAATTTGAACTAAAGTGTGATTAAACTTTTATCCTTATAAACTTCTTAATGTGTTAGATAATAATGAAGTTAAATAAATAAAAACCCTCAAATCAAACTAAAATTTTCTATAAACAAATACTTCTACCATCTTAATAAAATCAAACTAAAACAACTTATTGACAAATACTTGGGGCCACCTTAACTTTTAACCTACCGTTTGCCTGTCAATGTCAATTCTCATCTCTCACATACCTGAAATGGTAATAGCGGTTGCAGCTAACATAAAATAAAAAGACAAATATACGAGCTGACCCGACAACCGATTAGATTGGTTAATTAAAATTAATTAGCACTCAAAAGCTGTGAAATGGAGGAGCACACGCTTCTTCTTAACGGGACGGCGGATCCACCCTTCAAACAGCTATTTGACTCTGGAACAGGCGCACTGTTTAGTTCATGATCGAGGGGAGGTGAGCGGTCTAATTTTGTGCGGGCTGGGCATGAGATGCCTACCTTACTCAACTCAACTAGAGCATATTGTAGAGTTTTGAGATTAGAGAGGAGGTGGATTGCCTGGTAAACCCTCGCAAATGGAGGGGAAACGCGCCGCTCATCTCTCATTTTCGTAAACAATTTGCATCCCAGAACCATTAAAAATTATCGTTGAGCAGGCGTGGTGTGGCATTGTATCGCACGAGTTTCAGCTACAAACGAAGTAAGCAACGGAGGAAACGGCGTTGTCACCATCAAATTGGGCCAAGTATGCATAACATGTTAGGTAAAGTTTCTGCATTTCGTGCCGTAAATTGTTTTTCCCTTTTCTCGTCGCCATACGGAAGTAAATTCACTATCTTCCATAGAATTTTAACTCTTTGTCTAGAATTTTGTTATGTTCGTATGGTTTTAGTTGATATTTCTGCATTTATCGCCTCGTATGTTTTTCCTCCATCGCTTTCTCATTTTCACCGGAACCCTACCCCTCCTCGACCTCGAAAAAAAAGAAAATATTTTTTACTATCAAAATTTGCCTCGTTTTTTAATGCAATTGCGTCCGGTTCTTAATATGACATACCCTAAAGTCTCTGCTGCCGCCGCCACCACTGCATCTTCTTTCCCTTTCATTTTATGTTCAGCCTGTTTTAACACTGTGTTAGAGCTTCTTTCGTAATGCGTGCGAGAAAAATGGTAATTAATATTTTTTATTCTCCTTACCTTAGTGTGTTAACGTGAAGGGACTCTGTTTCACTTTTTCTCTTTCTCGTTTTTGCGTCATATTTCGTCAGAAGTTTATACATTAGATTTTTGTTGCTGGCACAGGTCCCTTGCCGATTCTTTGGAAGAAAACAGTGTGTTGTTCGTCAAATTTGGCCTCCTATGGGGTACATTCGTAGCGGTTTGGCAGAAGTTATCATCTTTGAAATGACATTAGCTAATGAAAGACTTCAAGAACTGTAGTTTTGGCAATTTTTCTTTTTGCCAAGAAACCTTTTTTTTTTTTTTTTGATTCTTTATGGATAAGTGACGCGAATGTACCTTGGGACATCGAGTTAAGGCATTTCAGGGAAATTCTTGAAAATTCTTAAAATTTGGTTCTGTAATGCTGGCGATAGAGCAATTACAGTGAAATTTATAATATTGGAGGAGAACGTTGATTCCAACAAATACTGGCGCTCTTTAAATTCTGAAATTGGAGATGACTGCTGATTTTTGTCGGTGGGAGGTTGATCCCTTCTTCTCTGCTGCGGAAGATGTCCAGGACTCTGCAGACAGGTTACTCTCAAAACATTCACTCAGCTTTGACTTTTCAGGCATTGCAGATTTTAAGGTTCTGATGCTTGGTGATGCTGTTACTTTGGAGTTTTTGGATGCGTTTTGTTCTGATTCTATTCTTTTTATATAGCACTTTGGAGATGCCTGAGGCACTCCTATCTTACTCTTTATTGATTGTACTTTTCTTCAGTCTTGTTGGCCACTAGCACACAGCAATATCCAAGTTAGATTTAATTCTTGAGCCTTCCAAGCAAAAGTAGGGGTTTAGCTTTAATCAGGTGGACTTTGCCAATCTGTTGACCACTCGCTCAATTTTTGTATGCAATTATTGTAAATCCTTATTGTAAATCCTTTGGCCAGTTGGCAGATTGGAACCCTTGATGTGTAACATGAACCTTGTACTACCGAGTCACTGACAGAGTTTGTCATCCTCTGATTTTCATTTTCTTAGACTAACAAGTTCTTTGAATAACATGCCTAAATTTATGTTTATTGGATCATGTACCAAGAGATTATGTTGTTTTTGTTTATTGTAGAATGGAATCTGCACACAGAACATGGCTGCATGATCAAAGTCTTGCCAAGGCTAACCCTACTGACACGGAACTTGCCAATGTGATTGAATTGCGGAGGAGAGAGCTTCTTATTGCCCTTGGAACTACAAAATGGCAGGTGATTTCGAAGAGAACTGTGCCAGCGAATTTTGTTTTGTTTTAAAGAGACATATTTTATAGATGTTTAATGCAATGTTAATAGCTATTTTTTCATGGTTCTTCTATCAAACAGTTGGAAGATTTTGAAAGGGCTGTGAAGGTTATAGATCCTAATTGTAAGGTATTATCAAGGGAAGATTCCTGTTCTAGGCATATGCAATTCATCGTGGCAATTCAGAATCAAATTGCTAGTATTGAGAAGGCATTGCAAGATGCAGCCACAAACAATGGTAATAGAAGCCTGCAGTGGGTGGATCTGGATGATCAAGAGAGAGACGACCTTGCCATATTCCTGTCAGGACCGAGTCCATGTAAAAGTTCTGTGGAACATAGCATATGCAGAAGTATTACTGAACAGCAATTGAAGGTAAATCCTGCCACTCTTACTAATTCTCAGGAGACTGAAGATATGGTTGAGTCGAGGCTTGATGATATACCACTGTTGCCTGGAAAAAAAGGGTGGTCAAAATCACAAAGGCATCCTACTAATGATGGAACTTGTGTACTGGGTAACCTTGGGAACGGCTTCACCAAGAGTGGATTGATGAGCAGGGATTCTGACCTTGGTATGGAGTTGTCTCATAGGGTGTCAGAAAGCAGAGATGATTGGCACACTGGATGGTCTACAGAAAGAGCAAGTGGACATAAGAGAAGTGCAAGTGCTGGTGCTGAATTTGAAGCTTGGAAGGTTGCCATTGCAGACAACGACGGTGGTGAAAGATCTCATGATAGTGGATCTGAAAATCTTGCTAATAGATTGAACATCTGGGGATTGTTAGGCAACCTGAATTTTCTGTCCAAGCTCAAAGTTGCCAGGAGTGGAATGAAGAGATGGAAAGATGGGGAGCCGAGCACCAATCACACCATGGATGAAAAACTTGTTTTGCCTTGTGCTAATGGGGTATGTCATGTTGATCTGGTCACATGTTAATTGCCTGTTTTTTCTTTTTTCACTTGTTTTTGTAATTATCTTAACTTAGTTGAGGTTTCTTGTTTTGTGCTATCAAGTGCTGGATGAGAAGACCCTAGATTATGAAGTATACTGTTAATAGGAAGGAAGTTTTTCAACAACAATATCAGTTAAAGAGTCTTATTTCAACAATGAGCTTGACTGATGTGTATTGCCGGGGAATATCAAAAGTTTGATATCTAATCCTTATGATGTGTCATAATGGCTAGAAACACAAAGTTAAATAATATATTTAACAGGAGCGTATAAAATCTGGAGCCTGTAGACGGTATAACTGATAAGGTCCCAAAAATGTTTTTTTTTTTCTCATTAATTGCAAGCATTTGTCCTGATAAAACATAAGCGCTAAACATACATATTTAAGTGTGGAATTGCTGTTACATACAAACAAAATAAAGAGGTTCTTTTTAATATGTCTAATAGTGAACTTATCTTTGCTATACATTATACTAGAAGTATATGATTTAATTTATCTTGACATTAAATCAGGTAATATTTACTATTTAATCAAAAGTCTGCAATCTATTTTCCGTGTTATTTTGACATTTTAAATGTTGTTTTGTACTGTTGAGGCATTGTGGTAGTATGGTATGATTAATACTTTCTTATGTTTGAGACTTCACCCATATTCCACTATTTGTGAAGTGTTTATTTGCCTTCATCAGTTATTACAGAAAATTCAATAAATGTCATGCAACAGATGCTTTTTTTAAGCCTCATTGCAGAATGGCCCAAGTGTAGTGTGGTCTGATAGTAGTTTTTGACTTTCTATTTAAATGTTCTATAGCTATGAAATTGGACATTATTTTTCAATTGAAAGAGAATCTTTAGCAGTGCAATCCTATTGGAAGTGGAAATGCCTACTTGAGTTGACATAAAATTATTATTAAAAGAGAAACATTAACCCATAACAACAGAGAAGAATTTAAATAGTGTTTGGACCCTTCTAGAAAGAGATTGGTCACAAATCCTAGACTGATGAACAGCAGTGTGCCACTCGAGGGATTGAGTTGCAAGAGTATTCCTTGAAAGAAACTGGTTTGTAGAAAAATTAATAGATCAATGCTCCTCGGATTGAAAACCTATTAGTGATTCAACTCTAGCCTAGCTTAGGAGAGCTTGCTAAGAGAATTGATTGAAGTGTTGCAAGCAGTGCTTTTGAGAAGATGATACAGATGTATTCATTAAATGAAGACTCAGCAGAGATTCTCTGGTTAGTTCAAGGTGGTAGGGTCCCATATTGCAGCAATTTGCACTATTCTTTGCAGTTAAGTGTCTAAGAATTATGGTACAAACACGTGCTGAAACTCAATCTGTTCAGATATAAGATAAGAAAAGATAATTCTATTAATGTCCACAGATGGCCAAAGTAGGCCAATGGGACACATTGAAAAGAGCTGTTACAAATTACAGGGCATTGTAGTAACCAAAAAGTACTATGAAAATAAACTAAAATAAAGAATCTAGTGTAAACTACTCTAAAGTTGAGCAATTGTATGACGTTAAATTACAGCCTCAAGGGTTACCCAAAATGATTAAGAGAGAGCTAGAAGTCGAGGTACAACAGAAATCGAAAGGAGATTTGGAGGATCCAAGAGCCAACATTAATCTATAGTGGGATGTAAAGTAGAAGCACAATCATTGTCATCACCAACTATCCCAAAAGGCTGGTTGGATAATCTTGGGAGGACATAGAGTTCTACGCCTCAAGACTCTTCTAGCATCCATGGCCGTGGAACAAATAGAAGAGGACAAGAAACTAGTAAGCCGTGTCTGTCTACAACTCCTTGGCATGTGAGGGGTGGTTGAAACCGGACGCCAAAGAACTGCAGTCTTGTCCTATCGCAAGCAAGAAGAAATAATTGAAGCCCTAGTAGCCACTCTTGTATGCAAACAAGGGTGCACAGATCTGTCATTAACATTTTGGATAGTTGTAGCTTCAAATGAGTGCTTATTACTCTCGACTGTAGAGATGGAGTGAAAGAATGAGGTGATTAGTCAAGTAGTAGTCTATGCCCCTGTAATAACTGATGCCAAAGAGTCTTATCTTCAATGAGGTAAAGAGCCAAACATCTTAGGATAGCTGAAAATAGTGGCAAGCAATCCACCTGAGCCTCTATACAAGCAATAGTACCTCCCTTGAATCTCATAATAAATAGGACACCTGAAGATGAAATGTTATTCACTCTCCACCTTTCGAATAGAGCAAAGACGACATACCCTATCCTCTCGAGGAATATGATGGTCCCTGCAACTGATGTGCGCATACTATGAGTTGGCCAACAAGAATCCTAAGGCTGTGTGTCCCATGTTGCTCAACATAATTAAGACGAGTACTAATGCATTTTTCAATCCTCATGAAATGCTTAGTGTAAAAGGCCAACTGAGGACTAAGAAGTTTTTTTTGCCAATTCTTTCCTCGATTTTTTTGCTGATTCCCGGTTTTTTTGATTTTAAAAATGCCGATTCCGATTTTCTCAACTATGGACTTTGAGGTACATTTGTGCTTCGAGGGTCCCATTAATTATAATTATTACCAAATTAATGAGATTTAAAAGAGGTTATAGAAGGCAATGACCACTCACTAGAATCACTTGAAGAAGCAATTAAGATTAATACAATATAATCCCATAAAGCCCTTTGGTATATTCATTATTCTTGCATGAAAAATCCTTCTCTTTCAGGTTCTACATTGTTTTCTTATATGTACTAACTTATACTATCATATACTTCTGCATAATCTATGTATCTGTTTCAAATATAATGCTTTTATTTCAATACATGTTCTTTTGGGTGATTTCAAGGATATGTTTCAAGTATGGTTGGCAATGGTTGGCAGGGTGCTCTAAAATATGACTTTTTGCTATCTTTTTTAACATGGCAAAACATACCATGTTGTGGAACAAGAAACACACTTTATTAGCATTGTATCTTTTGTCCTGTGTTTTCAAAGATCCGGACCTTTGGTTACGCCTTACATTGACAATGTTTGTATGCCAACATTTTCTCTATCTTAATGTATATTTTCTTTGGGTGACTATCCTAATTTCTTGTGACTCATTTTGCTTTGGGATGATTGTTTGATGGGCATGAAAATATTATCCTTGCCGATCTCTCCTCTTCAATCTTTAAGTCGCACATCTAGCCCTAGTTACCTTTGTCTGCTTCGACACTAATTTAACAAGCCTTTTCCATCTTATGTTAGGGTATTGCTCCTTTTCAACCCACCTAAGATTGATAGACTACTCAACAACCAAAAGGGAAGGATTGTTAGCTTGAATCTTCACCTCGAAAGAAAACGGAGCAAGAGCTATCTTACAAGGCTAAGAGAGAAATATTTGAAGAAGACCAAAGTATTCGAATGCACAAAAAGTAACGAAGTAGGCCTAAATTTGTTATATCAAAAGAATTATAAAGCCTTAGATTCATCTCTCAAATCAAGGAAGTTGAGTTTCCAATGATGATTAGATTGTCAACAATAACATCAAGCATAATCATGAGAACCTAACTATCATGATGCCTAACATAAACATCATGTTTAACCTCTCATCGAGAGAATCCACAATTGAAGAAGTTTGAATCTTTTGATACCATGCTCGAGATGCTTGTTTAAGGCCATATATGAACTTCTGAAGCTTGTAAACCAACGGTGTGGGCTCCTCTTGCACAAATCCAAGTGATTGTTGTATATAGATCTCCTCTAGAGGTCCCCATGAAAAAATGCACTCTTGACATCCATTTGATGAACTTCTTATTTCAGTAAAGCGATAAAGAAAAGGCTTATATGAATGGAGTCCATGCAAGAAATAGTGTCAAAGATCTTCGCGTGATCAACCCCCTCTCAAGAAAATTTCCTAGCAACAAGGTGAGCCTTGTTCTTCTCAGTTTGATAATCAACATCGAATTTGGTCTTGTAGACCCAATTGCAACCGACAATATTCTTGCCTTTGGACAAGGGAACCATCTTTCAAGTCTGATTCTTTGATTCATCAAAGAATCATATGCTAATTGCATAGCTTTCTCATTCGGGACATTCCATAGCTTGATTGTAGGTGATAGGGTATTCATTAACATCCACTTTGCTAAGGGAATCATAGGGGGCGGGGGCTTTCGATGATGCTTCTATTCCAAGATTTCCTCAATGGTTTGACAGGTCAACCTAACCCATTTGAACATAGGTTGAGCCTCAACAAGGGGGTCCCAAGAGCGGGGAACTCTTCAATAGAAGAACATTGGGAAGTAGAGGGCATGCACATCATCGTATTTTTGAAGAAATATCCACAATTGATGCATTACAAACAGGATCAACCACTTGTAGTAAAGTGCTTAGATATCGATGATCAATTGCAATATTGGAGAATCTAATTGATTGGAAGATGAACCAATAGGAGGAGGTTGAAGGAAAGTATCAACTCAAGCAAAGTGTATATAGGCAACAAGATTTTTTTAGAGAGATCTGCAGTGTCCACAGGAGAGGACTTTGTCAAAAGTGACATCTTACTTGGTGATTACTTGTTGTAGAAAGAGTGAGGATGGAATGATAAGTGAAACTACAACAAGATTCAAGTATATAACTTTTCCTAAGTTGATTTAAGGGACTAGTTGTGCTGAAAAAGGGAATGATAGGTTGATTTTTGAAGGGTTGGTGTAGACTCCATTTTCCATTGAAACTCGGTGTCTGTTTCGAGAATAACAGGAATCATAGAGCTTATATATTGTCACTATACTTGACGATTTGTTGGAGACCTTTAGGTTGTTCTGTTGTTCAATAGGAATATATGCACTTGAAACTGAACTGCATATCTTGAAGCATGAAATTAAAGGCAGCTCCCTATACATCTCTAGTAAGCGGTCATCCCCTCACCTATACAATCATGGGCCTTGTTGATGAGGTGAGTTGCATAGTGTACCGCTTTGCCCCAAAATTTGAGCTTCATCTGTTTTGCATTCATCATGCATCAAGCCATTTCCATGATGGCCCTATTCTTGCAATCATCTAACCATTTTGTTGAGAGATGTAGTGAATAGTTTGTTGCCAAATAATGCCATGAAGTGAGAAAATCCCCAAATTCATTGTTGGTATACTCTTTGCCATGATTGGTCCTTAGGCACCTGATTTTTTTCCAAATCTGATTTTCCACCAATGCTTTGAAACCCTTGAAATTTGTAAAAGCATGACCATTGGAGTTGATGGTGTACGTCAAAAGAAGCCTGGATTAGTCATCAATGAAGGTGTGAAAGAATTTAGTGCTTGCAATTGAGTGATTCAACATAGGAGTGCAAATGCCACTTTAGACAAGCTTTAATGGATGAAAAGCACCTTAGGAAAGGATTCTGTTGTCATGCTTCCTCAATGCACATCCCTCATATACTCTAGTAGGTAGATCAATTGATGGAAGAATGTCATCAATGACCTTGACCATCTTTGATTTGGTCAAAATTCCACTTTTTTGTTGGTGTGATCATTTCAATAAATTGAGACATGGGTAACTTAACTCTAAAAGTGGAGGAACCAATAGTCACATTAACGAATTGGGAGACTTGCAAGGTTGAATCATCACTAATATCCATTGTGTAGCCGACTGTAGTAGGGAAGAAAATCACAATGCTTTGTAGCTTCAGAACCTGCAATTCATTAAAAGAAGACTACTAGGCTAAATACATGACCTCATGTAAATTATGGGAAGTGTGACCATTGTCATCTTGAATTGCTAGAAATGCTGCATCACATCCGGCTTGCTTGGTTAGTTCTTTAGGCTTACAATTTCTGCTTCTACAAAAATCAGTTCCTTCTTGCAATACCCCCATACTCGATTATTCAATTTTTTCTTGGAGCTCTTTTGTCAATAAAGTTTTGGCTTTCTTGCAATATTCTTTGAAGCTTTTGGAGCATCTTTCAAATGTGCTCGAGCCTTAGGCAAAAGTTCTAGATTTCTCAAAGTCACTTAGTGCCAAATAATAAGAGTGGATACTTGGTCAATAGGAGGATTCTTTTGGTCTTTGAAAAACATGTGGATCACTGATAGAAGCCTGTAAAATATTTGGAAGCTGAAGAGATAGTATTGAGGACAGTGTCACATACTTAGAATTGTCCTTTGTTGTTCCTTCCATAACAACACTATTGACTATTAACTTTTAAATCAATTAGTATACTTGTCAACGTTATCAAAATATGCTAGCTTCAAAATGGCAAGCTTGATATCCAATCTGGTAACTTGTGTGGCATTGACTTTATTAAAGAGTTTCTTAAAGCTCTCCCAAAGTTCATTAGGTTTTTTGCACTCTTTGGTGTGAAAACTCAACTCTAGATTTACATACAAAGAGATTAGACCATAAGCCTCATCCTTCTTTATCTGCATAGTCTCTTGCTTCTCAATTGTGTTGGTAGAGGTTGGATTCTACTTGTCCATGTAAACCTATAATCCTTTGCTTTGAAGAAGCAATCGCATTTGATTGGCCCAAATGGAATAATTTGCTCCATTCAAGATGGAGATATGTTATGAAACTTTATTCTCACAAACATAAATCATTCACCATTAAATATCAAATCATTCATCCACAAATAATTATCCACAATAACAATCCACACAATGAGAGAGAGATAGAAAATACCCTTAGGGTAGGGCAACACCATTAATAATCCGTAAGGGATAACTCCACAAGATCTCCCAAGATGAGAGCACCACTTAGAAAGGGCAAAGTCTCATAAGCCACTTCATGGGCAAAGATGATTACAAGTAATAATTGATATGAATTTTCATTACAATGACAATCTCCCTTCTTTATATATACCCATTTTCTAACTCTACTTTGGGGAGCTGACTACTAAACCCTCATCTCACTCCTTAATATAATATAATATAATAATATAATCAACCTTGGGTTATGTGTGGTCCATGCCAACTATCCATAATACCTTTATACAATATAACATTTATAGCCCTATATATCTATCCCTAGGTACCATAGCAAGATAGGTGGCATTTGATCCATTGAATTCCTGCACAAATTAAGTTCTGTAACTTATGAAATCGATTAATATACTCAACATCATAGTTACCAGGTTCGGACGAACTTGGACTAGGTCCGGTCTGACCCTGAACTTTTGGGGGGTCCAAACTGGTCTGGTTTGATCCTGTCCAATTTTTTTAATAAATATAAAAAATATATTTGTAAAAAAAATCCTAGCATAACTTCTGCATGGCCATTCGTTCATTGCATAAAAGCAGGAGTTCTGTCCTCTTTCATCTTCAGTGGCATAGTTTCTGTCACGATATAAGAAAAAGGACAACAAATCCATCTGCACTCTTCCTTTTTGGAAACTTGTTGAGAAATGGATCAGCATCTCAAGGCTTTATCAGACACTCACAAGAGGTGGAAATGTAGGTCTAGAAAAAGAGAAGCGACTTTTGGTCAGAAAGATTGCACCATTGCCAAGAGCAGATGATGGAAGACCTGCAGGTTAATTTGCACCAGAATGAAGGTGTCAATGCAAAATGGTTTAACTTTAGAAACTTTTCCCTTTACAGAAATTGTATCCATACTTTTGGGGCGGTAAAATGTTATATTGTATTATTAAGGTCTAAAGGTGATTAAATTTGTGAGGACATGTGACACGCCTAATCATCCACATAATTCAATTGTAATTATAAATTAAAAAAAGTATAATACTTTTAAACAATCGATACTAATTTTTAACGTCTTTCTTTTTTTTGCATTTAGTTCTTTATATGTATTTATTATATATATATATATATATATATATATATATATTAGAGGTGGAGTTTTTGGTATTGTGAAGGTTGCTGTAGGAAAATGTCAAGAAGGATGCTGAATTCTGGAATATTTGTATTCACACAGAAAATTGAAGAAGATAAAAAAAAATGAAAATCAAGAATCCAGACATTTTATGAAAAATGATTAGGTATCTAGCTATAGCATCTCAATTGAGATGAGAATTGAATCTGTTTGTAAACTCTCAAGCTCTAAAGGAGAGAGTTGTGACTTGTCAAGGGTGGGGACTTGAGTACAACCCCTTGTTCTCTAGCAAAAAAAAAAACAATATATAATTTTTTTAATGGGTTATATGGGACCGAAACATCTCAACCATATTACATCATGATCACATAGTGGTATTACAACTTGGCAATTATGCATGTATTTTTTTTTGCATTTAGTTCTTTATATATATATATATATATATATATATATATATTAGAGGTGGAGTTTTTGGTATTGTGAAGGTTGCTGTAGGAAAATGTCAAGAAGGATGCTGAATTCTGGAATATTTGTATTCACATAGAAAATTGAAGAAGATAAAAAAAATGAAAATCAAGAATCCAGACATTCTATGAAAAATGATTAGGTATCTAGCTATAGCATCTCAATTGAGATGAGAATTGAATTTGTTTGTAAACTCTCAAGCTCTAAAGGAGAGAGTTGTGACTTGTCAAGGGTGTGGACTTGAGTACAACCCCTGGTTCTCTAGCAAAAAAAAAAACAATATATAATTTTTTTAATGGGTTAAATGGGACCGAAACATCTCAACCATATTACATCATGACCACATAGTGGTATTACAACTTGGCAATTATGCATGTATATTTTTTGGCAAGACTTGAACCGTGGTCTTCTCTTTGAAAGTTGAGGAATCTAATTGGTTGAACTAATGCTATTTGGTGTGTGTATATTATATTGTAGGCGTGCAAGATTAGGGATCCATTTGCTAGTCTTGTGGGGGCCTACTCTCAATGTATAAATTTTGAGTTTGGGGTGATGATCTTGGTTTTACAACTTGGCCATTATGCATGTATTTTTTTTTCGCAAGACTTGAACCGTGGTCTTCTCTTTGAAAGTCGAGGAATCGAATTGGTTGAACTAATGCTATTTGGTGTGTGTATATTATATTGTAGGCGTGCAAGATTAGGGATCCATTTGCTAGTCTTGTGGGGGCCTACTCTCAATGTATAAATTTTGAGTTTGGGGTGATGATCTTGGTTTGGTGTGTTCTTTTTGCAAACACCTAAGTTTGGTTGTAAGTCCTATGTCCTAACTTGCTAACAAATAAAGCTTAAACTAGATGCAATGCAACCAAGCAAAATGCAAGAATACAAGTCTAGCCTATATGATTCTTTGATTGAATGATAGTAAGAAAAGCAAAAATTTTCTGTTTCTTTTCCTTTCAAAAGCAGAAAAGCAAACAATATGCAGCAACCAAATCTAACGTACAATGCAGGACTAAGTGCACTTTCCATTCCTTGCCTAGAAATGAAAATAAAGGGGGCCTATATTGTCAAATAAATCTACCTTCCTTGATTTTGCCTTTTTAAGTGTTAAAACAGTGAAAACATAAGTCTATTTATGCAAGGAGCAGCAGAACACAGAAAACAGAGAGCTAAAAATGCCAACGAAAATAGAAAAATGTACCTGTAACAACAACTTGGACGGAATTGCTGTTGCAGGTAAGATATTGCTGCTTGACAAAATCACTCCTGTTATCAGTGATATCGTTCTTCCTGTAAAAACAAAAAAAACACTTGAAAAGAAAATTAGGTTTTGGGAGCCTGCCTGACTCAGGGAAACCAGACAGCTATCTGGTTGCAGTGGTCACGCTCCCTGATTCTAAAAATGGAAGGAAATATGCCTTGGAAATGTAAGAGAATACATAAAAAAATGATATCGCAGCTACATCCAGAGATAATGTCCTGCAGATTTCGATAGAATATTGAAGATTGGAAAATAAGCAAAGAACAGTAGAAGTACAGGTTAAAGGGGTGATTTTGCTGCCACTATTAGTGATATAGTTCTGACAAAGTTGTTGGCAGTTTTTGCTATAACTGAGGTTGCAGAAAACTTAGCAAAACAGGGAGAACAGTATTGCTGTTTAAGCCAGTGATATCGTTCTGTCAAGAACTAAAACAAAATACAAAAGTTGCTGTCACAAAATTTTAACAAATTTTTGCTAGCAAAATCGCTGTTGGAAGTAACGATATAATAACTTGCTACAACAGACAGAGATGCAGAAACTTAAAACGACCAACTATGAGCAATATTGTTAGTGACAATATCACTGGAGGGTCCAGCGATATAGTTTACTGCAGTCAGACCGACTGATGAAAGTGTGATAAAGTGATCTTATGGCCTAAGCATGACAAGGGGGGAGAATCTCAGAAATCTCCAGAGCCTGAAGGAGGCTTGCAGCTGGTGCCATGACTCAAAGTAAAGAAGAAACTTTAGTATCTTTTGAGGATGAAATAAGGAGCATGGAATCAATAAACAAGGAATTTGTGACAACAAAATATGAAAGCAATCAAGCAAAAGAGGAGGAAGGTGGCACCGAAGGAGGTTGGTCTACACTCCTTCCCCCCACTCTAGCTCGCCAAATGATTTTTCCAAGCACTAGCATAAACACTATGAGCAAATGAGAGCGTGTGAGAGAGCAATTTAACAGGGTTTCTTTGCATACAGGATATGATGATGAAAGCCTTCCCAAGGGTGCAATTTATAGGATTTTCAGGGCCTTGGGGAGAGGGAGGGAACATTCATGTGACAAGATTGGGTAGGCAAGTCTTTTTGAATTTCATATTTAGAGAGGACAAGAGGTAGATCATGAAAAGGGCAAGTGTTGGAATTTGGGACCAGGTGGAGGGATGGTGCGGATCCGAGGCAAGATCGAGCAATAAATGGCAGGAGGCTCAACGAGGGTGGAGAAGCAGAGATCAAAAGATTCTGTTTTCGAGGAACGATATTGTTGTCGAGATATCATTTGGCTCTAGCGATATCGTTATATGACCATTGGGAGTCGAGTCGGACAAAAACGGCTTTTAATTTTGGTGGGCATCTAATGTGACAAATCGCTACAAGTTCCAAGGATATCGTCACCCAATGAAAAAGAATTGAAATTGTGGGTTGAGGCTGTTGACTGGGAAATTGGGTTGCCTAATGTGCGGTTTTAATTTTGGTGAACCAAAATTGGGTGTCTATATATATATATATAGTTATTAAGTTATAAATAATATGATATGATATAATACATATTAGGTTATTAAGTTATATATGATATATATTAAGGTATATATTATATATATAAGTTTTTTAAATTGGTTATATAGGATTAAAATGAGCCCCACCTATAATACGTCATGACCACATAGTGGTATTACAACAACTTGGCAATTAGGCATGTATTGCTTGGCAAGATTCAAACTTGAGCCTCCTCATTGAAAGTTGAGGAATTTAACTTGGTGAGTTCATGCAACGTTTTTTTTTCAATGGGTTATGTGGGATTGAAACAGATCCCACTCGTATAATAACATTACTACTTGGTGGTATTGCAACAACTTGGCAAATATGCATGTATACTTGGTAAGATTCGAACCTGGGTGCCCTCCTTGAAAGTCAAGGAATCTAACCGGTTGAGCTAATGCCATTTGATTGAGCTCATGCAACTTGATATATATATATTTATTTATTTTTTTAATTTTTATTTTTTAAATTGGTTATATGGGATTGAAACAGGCCCCACTTATATTACATCATGACCACATAGTGACTTTGGCAATTATGTAGGTATCACTTGGCAAGATTTGAACCCAGGTCTCCTCCTAGAAAGTCGAGTAATTTAACCGGTTTAGCTAATGCCATTTAATACTATATGCAATATATATCATAATATTATACATGGTATATTTATTATATATTTTTATAAATAAATAAATATATTTTTAATTTTATTATATTAATATTTTTTGAACTGAACTGAAACCCCCATTTTTTTTGTCATTCCAAACCTACTGGATTCAGCTGAACCTGTTAACTATGCTCGAAATTGTTGAACTCTGCAAGCTTTAACATGGCAAGCTCTATCTCCAATCTGCTAACATGTGTGCCATTGGTTTTTTCCAAATAGTTTCTCAAACCTCTTCCAAAGTTGATTAGGTTCTTTGCACTCTGTGATGTGAAGCCTTAACTTTGGAGCCACATGCAAGAGATTAGACCATGCGCCTCATCCTTATCTGTATAGTCCCTTGCTTCTGAACGGTATTGGTAGAGGGTGGATTCTGCTTGTCTGTGTAAACCCATAGTCCTCTATTTTGGAGGAGTGATTGCATCTCCTTGGTGCAAATGGATGAATTTACTATATTCAAAATGGAGGTAGGTGGTTTTTGATCCATCAGGTTCTTGCACAAATTCAACCTTATAACAACTCAATAGGATTGCAATGTTGGCACCATTGCATAGAGCTCAAAAAATTGTGCGATCTAAAAACTTGGGCTGATTTCACTTGAGTATTGAGTAGATATGGTCTTCAGAAGATTGCCTTTAATAACAAACCAAATTGTTTGAAAATTCAAAATTTGCAAATTTGAATTTCCTCCCTCCACCTATGTCGTGACACTTGGCACATTCTGATTACCATATCAAGCTGCACCCTTACGCGAAACAAATTGAAGAATGATTGGAGTGATGTATAAATATGACTGCAATACATCAATAAGATGACTCTCAATGAACTCCATTTCAATATATACATTATATCGAGTCATATTTTTAATTGAATCTACATTTCTGTTAAAATGAAGCCATTTATAGAATAGTTATGGGGCAAAGTTGCCCTGTTAAAAGCACCTTAATTTTCATATTGTTTCCTCTTATGACATTAGGTTTGTTAAAGGCTATAAGAAACTCAACAACAATGGTTGAAATATGCAAGAATACTGTATTCAAAATTAATATTTGTCCAACCTGAGTCTATCTATCTCTCATAATTGAAACACTCTTGTACATGAGTTTTGAACACAATGATGTATAATTTAATGGAAAATGCTGTTAAATTAAAATAAAATCATAAAAGTGTTGAACATATGGATGCAGTTCAAATTGTTTTTTTGTCTAACATGCAGAAATTCATCATTGTTTTTACAACCATATTAATGTCTATATTTAATTGTATTTTTTCCTCTGATTTTATATGCAATGTTTGTTAGATCTGCACTGCCATATTTCATAGTTTCTGTACCTCTCCAGAATGCCATATTTTTGACATACCTTGTGGTCCAATATGTACATGCTTTTTAATGTATTTTCTGACTATGTTGCTGATCTAGCATATTTTTATTGTCAACTTCAATCTGAACCCCAATATGCCATCCTAGCCAAATCGATGCAACTTTTTCATGTCTTCAACATTAAAGGACAAGAAAATTTTCTGCGTAAGGCAGAAATCAATAACTTCACCATCCAATTCAAGAATTAGGGTTGTCTTCATTTGCTGAATGTATTAAGATCTCTATAATAATGAAGTTTAGGAAAAGTTGATTTTAGATGACTGAAGCAATGAAGTGGAATAAAAACAGATAATTAGGGCCATGGTGTGCGTTTGGTCAAAACCCTTGACAATTCAAATACACTATGTATATGAAAACCTTTTTGTTCCAGCATTTAGATCTATGGGTGATGATTCTGATATTTCATATGAGAATAATAAAGACAAATTTTTAGAAAATATTCAAAAAATTGACAAACTTGGTAGTATGTACATTCATTGTCATTTTTCAAGACTTGTCCAGTGTAAGTGTAATAGACTATGTAATATGCTCACAAAATTGCATACCAAAAATAGAGGAGCTAGAAGTGGAAGATTCCCTAGTGGAACTTAAGTCAGATCACAACCCAATTGTTATGAAACTTCAAATGCAAGGAGACAAACCAAGGGAAAAACACATGCAAGGCAATCAAAACAAACTTCCTCACAAGGGAAACATTTATCTTAACAGAAGAAAATCGACAGAGTTTCAGGGAAGCATTGAATAACAAGTTACAGGAAAGGGAAAGAAAGGGACTACCTTATAGTAACCGAGATTACAATAAAAGTGAATTGTTAATGCATGTTATCCAAGAAGCTCTAAACAAATGCAAGAGAGCTAAACCTAGAAAGAAAGAAAGAAATAGATTCCCAACCAACCCGTGGTTTGATGAAGATTGCAAGGAAGCGCGGAGATTACTAAAGGAACCAACGGGTAAAACAAGAGCAAACAAAAAAGCATATGAGAAACTGGTAAGGGCAAAAAAAGAAGAATACACTAGAACAAGGAGGAAAGAACTGATTTACTTAGGGAAACATGAACCAAAGAAATTTTGGAAGGAACTAAGCGTGAAAAAGATGCAAACTGAAAATAACATAACAACTAGTCAGTGGTTGGAGTATTCAAAACAATTGTATGAGCGTAGTAACCAACAGGAGACACCCCCTACTATCATTGTCAAGAAGGAACTTTTCACAAATGAAGACATTATTCAAAGGATAAAAAAGTTAGCAATTGGTAAATCCCATGACATAGACAATCTTCAGGCAGAGCATAATGGGGGGTAGATATTCTTGCACCGCAGATCAAAGAGATTTTCAATAAGGTCATACAAAATGGCTTCCCTACAGAATGGACAACTAGCTTGACCATTCCTTTGTTTAAAAGTGGATATGTAAATAATCCCTCAAACTATCGAACTATCATGATCAACCCTCCCTTTGCAAAGCTGTTTGGGAGTATGATAGAGCGTAGGATCAGCAGATGGGCGAAAGAAAAGGGAAAGAGAGCAAAGGGGCAAGCGGGTTTTAGGCCCAAGCACTCAATTATTGATCACTGTATCATGCTTAGACACAGTGGAAAAAATATGGGACAAAAAAGAGGAGGCTTGCTGTTGTTTTGTAGACTTCATAAAGGCATTTGACACAGTGCCAAGGAAAAAATTATGGAGCAGAATGGAAGAGCTAGAGGTTCCAATTCACTACAGGGCAGCACTTCACAGATTATATGAGCATGTAAAGGCTAGAATCAGAACGCAGGAAGGGTTATCTGAATGTTCTAGGAGTGACATAGGCATCAAACAAGGTTGCCCTCTATCTCCGACATTATTTGGGTTGTACATTGACAAGTTAGAAGAATGGATAAACAAATTTGAGGGAGAGGGTGTGCACTTAGCCAAATATGTGGTAAAACTCCTCATGTATGCAGATGATGTAATTATTGTGGCCGAAACAACTAAAGATCTAGAAGATCACCTTCGGGCTCTAGAACTCTTTTGTAAGGAAGTTGGGATGCAGGTGAACACGAGCAAAACAAAAATCATGATTTTTTCAGCAAAAAAGAAGAAGCAACATCTTGAATTTCAGTTTGCAGGAGAACCTCTTGAGGTAGTGGTAGAATACAAATACCTAGGCATAGACTTTCATGACAAGCTCAATTGGAATACATGTAGGATGAAAAGAACTCTAAGTTGTTTGAGAGCGCTATATGCACTTCAAAATCGGTGTCGGAATGCCGAGTTGTGGGACTGTAAGACTACCAAGGTCTTATTTGGCCTACTTGTCACACATATTGTGTTGTATGGTTGCGAGGTGTGGGCGAAAGGATTAAAAAACATCTAATTACAAATTTTCTTAGAATTAAGGCCACAGTCCCTTATGAAATTATTCTAGCTGAAACTGGAATGTTCCCTTTAGAGGCAATTGCTATGACCAAGCTGTTATGTTACTTGAAAAAACAGAAAACATGAAAAACAACAGATGGCTTAGGGCAGTTAGGGATGAAGAGCTGCATAGGCAGAAAAACACATGAATGAAACAAAATCAGAAATGGATGAAACGTTGGGAAACAAACATAAATGAATGCTCAAATTTCAATAAAGACATAAAAAAACTATATGAACGAAAAGTTTAGAAGTGGAATGTGGAAAAATGCAAGCAAGAAAAGACAATACTATATTGCAAAGTTTAATCCAACGTATGACCACAAGGAAAAAGCATATATAGGCGCTGAAATCAAGTGGAGGAAAAAAATCCTCATTGCTCAGATAAGGACTAGCTTTTATAGGCTTAGATGTGAAACAGGGAGATGGACAACGCCCAAGGAACAATGGGAAGAAAGGATATGTACTCTATGCAACACAGGGGCAATAGAGACATGAGCATTTCATCTATGAATGCCCGAGCTTTTCAGATATCCGTGGAAAATACAAAGAAATGCTTGGAAAAGGGTCTATGATAGAGTTATTTGAAGACAGTAAAATAAAAAAAGTTGGGGAGTTGCTAACCCAAATCAGCAGGAGAAGGAACAGCCTTCTCAAGGATATTAATGGTCATATGATTTGAATAACTGTGTTTCCATATTTGGGGGTCCCATAGGCCATGTTTGGGTCTCGCGGACATAATTAAAATCTTTCATTTCATTTCAGTATGCATTTTCCAAGTTTATTTGAGACTTCTTTGTTTGGCATATCTAGAAGCCAAGAAGATATCAAAATTACAAATATTCCATCCATTCCTTTTTCTTGATCTTTTTTCTTTTTATTTTTTGGGCTTTGAAAGAAGCATTACAGATTGGTATACTTACTGAAATGTGATACAATTTTCTGTCATGCCCAAACACTGTAACATGAATAACCAAAAAAAATGCAACAATAATGCTATTATAAAGTATTCATAAAGTTTGTGTTTTAATGTAAAGTAAATTTAGCAAGGTCATTCTGTATGGGTCATGAAGATGTTGTTGGGGCTCAAAGGTGGGGTTGTATGTTAGTATTTCAGTTAATGTCAACTAAAATAGAATACAGACCTTGATGCCAAATAACAGCAGTGTACTCTCTCTCTCTCTCTCTCTCTAGCCATATGTGGCTTCTATTGGGGCAACTTCAATCAAAATATCAAAACATTTGCTATTAGGTCAATTAGATCATATCCAGTTTGTCTTTCTTTCAAACATGTTCTTCATCACCCTCAAACTGCTATGTTTTCTCTATCAAATCTTTGATATCATTCTCATTAAGAGATAGATTCTTCCACAGCTGGTTACCTTGTAAAATTTAAATTTCACGAAGACGAAAATCAACACCTTGGTTGGCTAAATTATCTGGTAGCATGTTTTCTTTTATATAAATACACCGACATTTCCAAGATACTGCCTCCATCTGTAATTGATGGACATAAAAAATAATGCTACTGTTGATCTAATCCTCACATCCATTTTTTTGGCAGCATTAAAATTATCTTTGAATCCCCTCAATTGAAATATATTTGCTTCATTTTTCAATTTTTATCTTAATCCTTGTAAGAAGTGTCGTAGCCTCTGCATAGTTGTTAGTTGAAATTCCATATGATTTTGAGGAAAGTGCGGAGAATTTTGCCTTGATTATTCTGGAAAGCACCACCTCTTCCAGCTTTTCCTGGATTTACTTTGGAAGCAATATCTGGACATTTTCATTTTACCATAGATTGACACAGGTCTTTTGTGTTAGCTCTATTGCTGCATATGACCCTCTATGTATATTCAAATCTTGTATCTAAGAGGCTGGCAACATAGTTTACTGGTCTTTTGCACTTCTAGGAAAGAATTGTAGCTGTGCGAATTTTAGAATTTGGGTAACTTTTTCAATTTATTTGGTTTTGGTTAGACTTCTGATACATAATTTATCGGATGCCAACACGTTTTTGTTCATCAAATTTGAACATTGGTTCTTTGTCTGCTTTTTTTTTTTTTCCCTTGGCTTTGGGTCGTTTGGGATAATAGCATTCCCTTCACTGGGACCCCGCTGCATCTTACCACATATCATTGTACTTTGTGCTTCTAAATACCTTGCTTGTTGGCCATAATAAGGGGACCCCTTTTATGGAATGTACTTAAAGAGGTTTTGTGAGGATAGCCTATGTTGTTAAATCAATCTCCTCTTATAATTGTTGTGTCCTTGGGTGGATTTTGCACACTCTTTTTCCAATTTGCCTTCTTTTAAATTGGTTACATGAGATTGAAATGGCCCCACCCGTAGTACATCATGACCTAGTTGTATTACAACTAGGCAATTATGCGTATATCTCTTAGCAAGACTCGAACCTTGGTCTCCTCCTTGAAAGTTGAGAAATTTAACTAATTGACTTCATACTATTTGATCAGTTTGCCTTCTTATACAAGTGAACATTTTTCTTTCTACTGGTCTCTGAGTGTCTTCAATTTTTTTCATTCAAGTATTCAATTACACCACTGTCTCTATGGATTGAGCATGTATATATATATATATATATATATACCTCATACTGTGATTCAATTGTAACAACATCGGAATCTAATTCTATTAAAGATCAGAGACTTTCACTGGACATATGTACAAAACACAAAACAATTTTGGAACAGTGTAGATGTTCTTTTGGATCTCATGCTATTACACAGATTACTGAAGGAACTTTGTTAATATATTTGTATTAGATGACATACATATTAGCAAGGTTCCACGAGCCTGGGGGACGGGGGGACGGGTTTTTGGGGAAGGCGAGGGACTGCAGGTCGATATTAGGGGACGGCTCGGGGGGACGGCTGGTATAATACTATAAAAAATGAATTTTTTAGAAATTTAGAATAATCTACACATTCAAAATTCTACACCCAACAAAAATGATATTTCATATTACTAATCAATTATGTAAGTGCAGCCATTCATATTCAGATTAGTTACTAACACATAAGTGCAGCCATAATTGAGTCATTTAACATTTTCATGTTCATATTAGTTACTAATTTGCAGCCATTTAATTGTTTCAAGTTCAACAACTATAACTTGAAGGTTCAGCCAAGGATATCAAGTGCAAACAATGTTCAAACAGTCATCATTTTAAGTAATAACAGTCATCATTTTTTGAGCCCCCAATGATCAAACAAAGACTGTCATGTTTAAAAATTTTCAGTCACTAACTGTTCAAATATGACAGCACTAAGAAATCTGAAATAGTCATAGTATCAATGCTCATTTGCAACAAAAAGACTCAAAACTAAAATAGTAAAGGAGTATACAATGTAATAGAACCCTATGGAACTTCTGTTGGGCTATCACTATCAAAATCTGTATCACTATTTGATGAGATGCCCTCATCATCTAAGTGAAGATCCTCCAATGAAACTCCAACCAACCCCTCATGACTCTCATCCTCATCAATCTGTCTTGCATCCTTTGGATCAACATCCCATCATGTAGTTGGAGATTGCTTGTACTATGGCTTAACTCTATTACGAAGATGAAGAGAGATATGCACTACAACTAGCTTCTCCGCTCTACGAGAGGTAAGCCTATTCCTCCTCACATTGTGGAAAAAGCTGTATGTAGACCAATTCCTCTCAAGCAACAGAGGAACTAGCAACCTGTGAAAGAACCCTAATTGCAAAATATTTCAAGTTAGGTGTGTTGTCCCCATATAGCTGCCACCATCCAATGGGATTTCTTTGGGCAATGGTAGCCCTATCCTCCCTACACTCGGGTGGTCAAGCGAGGGCCCTCGAGATTAGCAAATTTGAGCCACTCATCTCTAATATTTGAGCTCTCCTCCCTCGCATATATCTTTCTAATGGCCTCCAAAAACCCTTCTCTCACCTCTGGATCCTCATGGGGAGACACTCTCCCATGCCTAGGCTCATACCACTTTGGGTTTACTGAATATGCTGCCATATGAAGGGGGGTGTTCATCCTATCCCACCTCCTTTGTATAATAGGCCTGATGTAGGCCTCATAGAATAACAGGGATGGATCTCTAGCATAAATGACTTTTTTAATCTCCCCCAACATGCTGTCAAAAGTCTCATATATTTCTCCTAGACTAGGAGCATCTCTGTCAGCATATCTGATGACAACAACAATAGGGGCAACAAAAGACACAATATACCTACAAGAAATCAAAAACAAAATTTAGAAACTTATATGTCACATTGCCATATGAGCACTCCAATTTGAAACAAACAATGAAAATTGAAAAATCATAAATAAAATTTTGGTTTCTTACTTGGCTTGAGACCACCAACTATCATCCAATGTTTTATCTCTAATTTTTTTGCCCTCCTCTGTCCTTGATTCTGGCCATCTCTTCCACTCCGTGCATACTACCATGGATTGTAAAGCATCTTGCACCTCAATCATCCTCTCCAATAAAATGAAGTAGGTGGCGTATCTAGTGTCTCCCGGTTTGATGAACTCCTTCTTTGAGAAGGATCGAAAGAGGGCTAACGAAGTGTGATGTTTGCAAATGAACATTTGCATATCTCTGGCTTGTGCAACCATCTCCTTCACCCAATCTATCCTCCCAATGTCCTTCAATGCATTGTTCAATGCATGAACACAACACGGGGTCCAAAAAATATGTTTATATTCTTGTTCTATAATTTTGCCTGCACGCTGGCAAACAGGGGCTGCATCTGTAACTACCTGTAGTGTACAACAAAAAATTAAAATGGTCTCATTTAAGTTTTTAACAGCCATTTAGAATCTAGATTTGTAATTTTAAAATTTAAAGATTCTGATTTTCATAAAAAAATCTGAAAAACTTAAAACTTAAAGTAAAACAGAAATTATCAAATTGATTACCTGTACAACATTGGAGGCTCCAACCTCCTCAATAGCCTCCTTCAACTGAAAGAACTGGAACTCAGCATCCTTTCTTTTTTCCCGTGCAATCAATGGCTTTGAGAAAATAGGGACCTGCTTTACATGTGACAATGATATTGATGAGTGGACGTTGACGAATGTCAATCCACCCATCCATGATGATAGAACATCCATGAGTCAACCATGTGTTCCTTATCTGCTCCATAACCACACTGCATTTGGAATAGTGTTTGTCTAAAAGAGAGGTACGCAGCCTAGTTTCTCCAGTGCGGTAGATATGAAGTCCCCGCCTTGGTTATTTCTCTTACCGCGTCCTTGAAGTAGGGGGAGCGTGCAATATGGAAAGGCAGCCCATGTGCAAAAAATAATTTTGCTATAGCATCATCTGCTGATTCTCTTCCTTGCACATTAAACATTTCATTTACAGTTCCTCTTTTCTTTGAGGGCAGCGGTGGCATACTGGATGTTTGGGTTAATTCTTGTGGTTGTTCTGAGGAGGCCCCAATGTCCTCTCTAAATGATGGGCTGCCTGTAGGTAAAGACAAACCAAAATTTTTAAATCTAGACTCTTGCACAATCTTATGGATTTCATTAACTTGTGCCCGAGTCATTTTTTGGCAAGCCCTAACCCCTGTTCCTGCCTTATCCGTGAGATGAGACTCAACCCTAGTATAGCTGCCCTTAAATGAAGTTTTGCAAAAATTACACAACCATGTTCTTGAGCCCCCAAATTTTTTTTTTCCCTTGGTCACAGTTAGTTACAAATTGCAGCAGTGGTTTTTTTATATTAAATGGACCCCTGGCATATTCTTTAAGTAACAAATATGGGCAATCAAAACTAGGTTGAGAAGCAGTGCTATCCCCTTTGGAAGTTTGGGGTTGGATGGTAGAGGATGAATCCCTAACAGCAGCAGTATTCATGTTTATGTTTAGATTTTCAGTTTGGTTTCCCTCCTCCAAATCAACCTCAAAAGAACCTGATGCACTGCTGGCCATGTTTTGTGTTGAAATTAAAATATAAAATTTCAATTTGGAAACACTAACAACTTGGAAGAGGTAAAAAAGTTTGAAAACCTAGTGTTGTTGCTGTTATTTTTTCTGTTGTTGTTTGCTGCCTACTGCTGCTGCCCTTGCTGCCTACTGCTGGTGCTATGCCTGCCCTTGCTGCCTACTACTGCTGCTATGTTGCCCTTGCTGCCCGTGGGGGATGGCTGGGCGTCCTCGGGGACGGCTGGGCACCTTTCCGTACCCCTTGGGGACGCCCCAAAAAGGGGGACGTCCCGGGGACGGGAGGCCACAGGCCTCAGCCGTCTCGGGGACGTTTCCCAGCCGTCCCCCAAAAGGGGGACGGGGGGAAACGTCCCCCTTGCCATCCCCCCGTCCTAGGGGACGCGGGGAACGGGGGGGACACGTCCCCATGGAACACTGCATAATTCTCAATATGTATTGGAAGCACAATCTATGCCCTAAAGTTTGTCTTTTAATAAAAACATCCTAACAATGTTCCTTAGAGTGACAGGCCTCAGCCGTCCCGGGGAAGTTTCCCAGCCGTCCCCCAAAAGGGGGACGGGGGAAAACGTCCCCATGCCATCCCCCCGTCCTGGGGGACGCGGGAAACGGGGGGACGCGTCCCCATGGAACACTGCATAATTCTCAATATGTATTGGAAGCACAATCTATGCCCTAAAGTTTGTCTTTTAATAAAAACATCCTAACAATGTTCCTTAGAGTGTAATTTTTGTACAAAAACTAGGACCCTAATATGCAGTGTTCCATGGGCGTCCCCCTGTTTCCCGCGTCCCCCAAGATGGAGGGATGGCAAGGGGGACGTTTCCCCATCCCCTTTTGGGGGATGGCCGGGAAACGTCCCCGAGATAGCTGAGGCCTGTGGCCTCCCGTCCCCGGGACGTCCCCCTTTTTGGGGCGCCCCTGGGGGGGACGGGGGGAAACGTCCCCGGGACAGCTGAGGCCTGTGGCCTCCCGTCCTTGGGACGTCCCCCTTTTTGGGGCGTCCATGGGGGACGCCTAGCCGTCCTCGGGGACGGCTGGGCGACCCCCATGGGGCCCAGCTGTCCCCCACGGCTGGGCGTCCCCACCAAAGGGGAAAACCAAAAAAAAAAAAAAGAAATTTACTTTTTAAAAAGGTAAGGGGTGGGACCCATTTTGAGTCTCACCCCCCCCCCCCCCCAAAAACCCTAAACCTAAAAGTATGTTATATAAAGTGAAAACAAAAAAACACTTACACTCATCTTTCATTTTTCAAGAGAGAAGAAGAAAAAGAGAGCTGGAGAGCAAAAGGAAAAAGCAGCAGTAGGTAACAAGGGCAGCATAGCAAGACAGCAAGAGGGCAGAGATAGCAAGCAGCAGCATAGCAGCAAGCAAAGGGCAGCAAGGGCAGCAGCAGTAGGCAACAAAGAACAACAGAAAAAATAACAGCAACAGCACTAGGTTTTCAAACTTTTTTTACCTCTTCCAAGCTGTTAGTGTTTTCAAATTGAAATTTTATATTTTAATTTCAACACAAAACATGGCCAACAGTGCATCAGGTTCTTTTGAGGTTAATTTGGAGGGAAACCAAACTGAAAATCAAAACATAAACCTGAATACTGCTGCTGTTAGGGATTCATCCTCTACCATCCAACCCCAAACTTCCAAAGGGGATAGCACCGCTTCTCAACCCAGTTTTTATTTCCCATATTTGTTACTTAAAGAATATGCCAGTGGGTCCATTTAATATAAAAAAACCACTGCTGCAATTTGTAACTAACTGTGACCAAGGGAAAAAAATTTCTGGGGGGTCAAGAACATGGCTGTGTAATTTTTGCAAAACTTCATTTAAGGGCAGCTATACTAGGGTTGAGTCTCATCTCACGGATAAGGCAGGAACAGGGGTTAGGGCTTGCCAAAAAATGACCCGAGCACAAGTTAATGAAGTCCATAAGATTGTGCAAGAGTCTAGATTTAAAAACTCTGGTTTGTCTTTACCTACAGGCAGCCCATCATTTAGAGAGGACATTGGGGCCTCCTCAAAACAACCACAAGAATTAACCCAAACATCCAGTATGCCACCGCTGCCCTCAAAGAAAAGGGGAACTGTAAATGAAATGTTTAATGTGCAAGGAAGAGAATCAGCAGATGATGTTGTAGCAAAATTATTTTTTGCACATGGGCTGCCTTTACATATTGCACGCTCCCCCTACTTTAAGGACGCAGTAAGAGAAATAGCCAAGGCAGGGACTTCATATCTACCGCCTGGAGAAACTAGGCTGCGTACCTCTCTTTTAGACAAACACTATTCCAAATGCAGTGTGGTTATGGAGCAGATGAGGAACACATGGTTGACTCATGGATGTTCTATCATCATGGATGGGTGGACTGACATTCGTCAACGTCCACTCATCAATATTATTTTCACATGTAAAGCAGGTCCCTGTTTTCTCAAAACCATTGATTGCATGGGAAAAAAAAATGATGCTGAGTTCCAGTTCTTTCAGTTGAAGGAGGCTATTGAGGAGGTTGGAGCCTCCAATGTTGTACAGGTAATCAATTCGATAATTTCTATTTTACTTTAAGTTTTAAGTTTTTCAGATTTTTTTATGAAAATCAGAATCTTTAAATTTTAAAATTACAAATCTAGATTCTAAATGGCTGTTAAAAACTTAAATGAGACTATTTTAATTTTTTGCTGTACACTACAGGTAGTTACAGATGCAGCCCCTGTTTGCCAGTGCAGTGCAAAATGATAGAACAAGAATATAAACATATTTTTTGGATCTCGTGTTGTGTTCATGCATTGAACAATGCATTGAAGGACATTGGGAGGATAGATTGGGTGAAGGAGATGGTTGCACAAGCCAGAGATATGCAAATGTTCATTTGCAAACATCACACTTCGTTAGCCCTCTTTCGATCCTTCTCAAAGGAGTTCATCAAACCGGGAGACACTAGATACGCCACCTAATTCATTTTATTGGAGAGGATGATTGAGGTGCAAGATGCTTTACAATCCATGGTAGTATGCACGGAGTGGAAGAGGTGGCCAGAATCAAGGACAGTTGAGGGCAAAAAAATTAGAGACAAAACATTGGATGATAGTTGGTGGTCTCAAGCCAAGTAAGAAACCAAAATGTTATTTATGATTTTTCAATTTTCATTGTTTGTTTCAAATTGGAGTGCTCATATGACAATGTGACATATAAGTTTCTAAATTTTGTTTTTGATTTCTTGTAGGTATATTGTGTCTTTTGTTGCCCCTATTGTTGCCGTCATCGGATATGTCGACTACGGATGCTCCTAGTCTAGGAGAAATATATGAGACTTTTGACAAGATGTTGGGGGAGATTAAAAAAGTCATTTATGCTAGAGATCCATCCCCTGTTATTCTATGAGGCCTACATCAGGCCTATTATACAGAGGAGGTGGGATAGGATGAACACCCCCCTTCATATGGCAGCATATTAAGTAAACCCAAAGTGGTATGAGCCTAGGCCTGGGAGAGTGTCTCCCCATGAGGATCCAGAGGTGAGAGAAGGGTTTTGGGAGGCCATTAGAAAGATATATGCGAGGGAGGAGAGCTCAAATATTAGAGATGAGGGCTCAAATATGCTAATCTCGAGGGCCCTCGCCTCACCCACCCGTAGTGTAGGGAGGATAGGGCTACCATTGCCCAAAGAAATCCCATTGGATGGTGGCAGCTATATGGGGACAACACACCTAACTTGAAACATTTTGCAATTAGGGTTCTTTCACAAAGTTGCTAGTTCCTCTCGCCGCTGAGAGGAATTGATCTACATACAACTTTATCCACAATGTGAGGAGGAATAGGCTTACCTCTCGCAGAGCGGAGAAGCTAGTTGCAATGCATAGCTCTCTTCGTCTTCGTGAGAGAGTTAAGCCAAAGTACAAGCAATCTCCAGCTACACGATGGGATGTTGATCCAGAGGATGCAGGACAGATTGATGAGGATGAGAGTCATGAGGGGTTGGTTGGAGTTTCATTGGAGGATCTTCACTTAGATGATGAGGGCATCTCATCAAATAGTGATACAGATTTTGATAGTGATAGCCCAACGGAAGTTTCATAGGAGTTCTATTACATTGTATACTCCTTTACTATTTTAGTTTTGAGTCTTTTTGTTGCAAATGAGCATTGATACTATGACTATTTCAGATTTCTTATTGCTGTCATATTTGAACAGTTAGTGACTGAAATTTTTTAAACATGACAGTCTTTGTTTGAATATTGGTGGCTCAAAAAATGATGACTGTTATTACTTAAAATGATGACTGTTTGAACATTGTTTGCACTTGATATCCTTGGCTGAACCTTCAAGTTATAGTTGTTGAACTTGAAACAATTAAATGGCTGCAAATTAGTAACTAATATGAACATGAAAATGTTAAATGACTCAATTATGGCTGCACTTATGTGTTAGTAACTAATCTGAATATGAATGGCTGCACTTACATAATTGATTAGTAATATGAAATATCATTTTTGTTGGGTGTAGAATTTTGAATGTGTAGATTATTCTAAATTTCTAAAAAATTCCATTTTTTATAGTATTATACCAGCCGTCCCCGAGCCGTCCCCTAAAATCGACCTGTCGTCCCCCGCCGTCCCTAGAAACCTGTCCCCCCGTCCCCTCGTACCCCCGTCCCCCAGGCTCGTGGAACCTTGAATTATGTGATAAGTTGGCACTCATTGTTTGGGAGGGGATGGAAAAAGCCTATTACATGTTTTTTAACAAAACTTCTGCATCTTATAACAATTGTTAGAGCGTTGTAGTATGGCTGTTAGACTTCGGTTTCGATTCTTGGGTGCTTTACAATTCTTGTTTGCTGGTACATTGCGGGGTCTTTATCCATTTACCAGTCACAACCATAGTTCTCTGATCAATTTGTTTGCCATTAAATTAATGATTAGGAGATTGATGGATTGTGTAACAAAATCATGTTTTCCTACTAGACAAACTACCTTATAACTACAGTTCCTAACCTATGGCTGGCAAGGGTGCATTTTCTAATCTTGATGGATAATGGTCATGAACAACATCAATACCTAATCACATCAGGTTAATCATACAAAACTATTGGTTATTTCTCAAAGCTTAAGCTATAGCACTATCACTCTTAAAATTTCGGCAGTTTAATCAAGTCCAGATTTGAATATGGTCTAATTAAGTTATGAAGTTTATAGAAGAGGAGGATTAATAATGTTTATAACTTAATGTACTTATTGAGGGTTTGGCTCCTAATTGCAATTCCAGCATGTTTTAGGCTGAAACAAGGGTTAAAATTTGATATGCAGCTGTCTGGACATTGCAAGTATCTTAAATAGATCAGTACTTGCTGTAGGAATGTCTACAATGCTCTGCAAAGCAAGCCCAATGCTGAATGTTGTTTCTTGACATCATGAGACAAGGAAATGCACTTTTAAGCTAACTTCACCTTGTTAACTGTACCTTGACCTGCAATAGTGGTTGATAGTAGTGTGAAAAATGATGGTACTTTGAGGGCATTCAGTTGCAGTTACACAAGCAAAACAACTCAAGCTTATATGGATTACCTTTTTTTGGACCATTCTCCTTAGATGGAGTTATATAGCTATAAATGCACTTTGTCCAGCGTGACCCTTTAAATTGTCTTCCGTAATGTTCTTCCATTGGGATTCCTCCGGCACCTTACCTATGGCTTCCTGATTGGCTGAGGCTGCTGCTAATTGTCTTGCATGACTGTTGGAGGTGCTACATCTCTGCCATTGTTATCCCAGTTTTTTCCCGATTTAAGCCCTTTATCTCCCTTCTACTGGCTGCATTTGCAATTTTCTTCTTGAAATTACAATGCATAAAGACAGGTTTATGAGGGGAAAAAGATGTGTATAGCAGTGTCAACTTGATTGCCTCTGTGCTGTGAGGTTTTAAAATTCAAAGGAAATGGCTGATGATTTTGGATATTGGGAGAAATTTGTTCTTAGTTTTTCTGCATCTAGTTTTTCTTTTATAACTTCACTTTAAATATTCACCTTTGTTGTGTAAATGAATGCAATATTGTAAGCTTTTCAATTAATTAATTTATAACTGCAGTTTAAATTGCTAATGGTGGTAGAATTCTTGTTTTATTGCTTCTCTTTAATGTGCTGACTCTTTTGCAGCTTGTTTGGGGATTCTTGATATATTTCACATACAAGTTGAATCTGTGTTTTGCTATTATATATTTTTACTTTCAATGTTGGTGTTCACATTATTTAATGTTATTCAATGCATTTATTTTTGAGTTTTTGAAAAGCCCTTTGCTCATCTAGAGGGATTTCTTGGATGTTGTTATCTATTTGGACAGGTTTTAAATACTTGGGTGGGATATAATGATACAGTTTTCAATGGCTGTCGTTTACCTTCTTATAGCATATCTGATGATAAACCACCTCATGGCTGGACTGGAAATATCCAAAGGATGTTTCAGAGGTCACAATATTTCATTCAATATAGCCATCTGTGCCCTGTACGAATAGCTTCAGCAGTTCTTGTAATACTAGGCCTACTAGGTATGTTTTCATGTTGTATGGCACTTTTCAATTTATTGCAGTTGCCATGCCATACTTTATAGTTTATATCATTCATAAAATTATTTTTACATGTGTATAAATTGCAGTGATCTGGTTGTTTGTGCTAGCTACTGTAAATTCTCTTTTCTGTTGTCATTTAAATTTATAAAATTTGGATGATGAGGCAATTTGTATCCTTTCATCTTAATGAAAATGTTTGAGTGGAAGATGTTGTATTCTACTTTTCAATGTATCATGGTTTCCATGCCTTTTATCATGGTTCAAATTATTTAAATATATTTTTATGGATAACAAGAGTCTGGCTGCTTTTGTCTGGTTATAGAAAATTTTATTTTCTTGTCATGTAAATTCTAAATGTTAGACAATGAGACAGCCTTGCTAATTTGTAGCCTTTAATTTAAATAGAAATTTCCAAATGGGAAAATATTTTAAGACATTTATCGGGACATTTTCAGTTTCTCAAAGTTTGAAGGCTGTTGTGGTTGTCTTACTTAAATAGGTGAACCCACGGGCAAAGTACCTTTGCAAATACAAACATATTTGCAACAAAAACTTTTATACTCTAGTGCATAGAAAGATCATCCACAAACCACATTGGAAGATGATTATTGTTAACGCTTGGTGTGATAAGATATTATCAATTTGGGACTTGATCCCAAAGTTTCAAGGCTGTTGTGGATTATCTTACTTAAATAGGTGCACCCAGGGGCAAAGTACCTTTGCAAATACAAACACATTAGCAAAAAAATATAGTACTCTAGTGCTTACCACAAATCATGTTGGAAGATGAGTATTGTTAACACTTGGTGTGATAAGATATTATCATTTTGGGACTTGATCCTTATGACATTAGGAACACAAAATATAGTAGTCTAGTGCAGAAAAAGATCAACAACAAATCATATTAGAAGATGATTATCTTTAACACTGTGATTATATATTATCAAGTTGAGACTTCAACCAACTTATATTCCTGAGTAGGCAAATGATTTATTTAACCACTGAAGGTAACTGATGCTTGCAACAATTACATTCATGAGAAATACATTTTATCAAGTCATCATCAAGAGATGTTTTATAGGCGTGCAAGGCATTACAGAGTAATGGTAAATGGGGTGCATTTGTAAGAGCCCGACTTAGGTTCAAATTTCTGCACTTGACAAAGCAGTCCACACATATGGACATTCCAGTCATAAGGCATCCCGTGATAATGCGGTTACATTGTAATACAGAAGGGGTCCTCATTTCAATCCCAAGTTAACCTATAAAAAATAAATAGGAATAAAAGCGGATAATTTGTAGGTGCCAACAAGAAGTGAATGACTTGCAAATGTCTACCCCTGGACAAATACTCAAAGAACAATTTACAGGCATCAATCATAAAAGGGGATGATTTACGACATCACCAAAAAGATTTCAATGCTCAGATACTCCCACAATACATCCTACAGGCATTAACCAATTCCTAACAAAACTTACAACTATCTCCAAACGGAACAAGTCATTGTTACTAAAGGATGACTTGTGTTCGCCTACCAGAAGAGACAAGTTATAAGTGTCAACCTTAAAGAAATGAAACCTGAGTATTTCCATGCAACACCTTATGAGCATCAACTGATTCCTGGGATGATGTGCTGGTTGGTGTCTATGCTTGGGACCATATTAGAGAAAATCGGAATTGGGTAGTAAATCGGCTGGCGAAAAAATCGGCAAAAAATCGGGATCGGCAAAAAATTGGCAAAAAATCGGGGTAAAAAAAACCGAAGAAAACGATTTTGTCAAGAGACTCAAGACATCATACAAGGCTCAAGCTTTAAGTACACATGAAAGTGACAAAACACATCCTGTATTGGTTATAATATGTAAAGGTACAAATTTACAAGTAACAAGTAACAAGTAACAACAAAGTTACAATCACTCGAAAAAAGAAAAAAAAACCTAAACCCTAAACCAAAAGGCTAGGGTTTAGGGTTTAAAATTGAAACATTGACAGATGAAAATTGGGCCTGCATACATAGTTATCAGGCAGCAATATTTACTTTAAAAAAGGAGGAAAAAAAAACCTAAACCCAAAACCCTAGGCCCTAGACTAGGTTTTAGGGTTTAAACTTCAAGTTCAAAGCTTAAAGTTTCAAATTCAAACACAAACAGTTGAAAAATGGGCTTGCATACATAGTTACCAGGCAGCAATATTTACTTATTTACTTTAAAAGAGGAAAAAAAAAAAACCCTAGGGCCTAGCCTAGGGTTTAGGGTTTAAACTTCAAAGTTTCAAACATTAACAGTTGAAAAATGGGCTTGCATACATAGTTATCAGGCAGCAATATTTACTTAAAAAAAGAAAAAAGAAAAAAAACCCAAAACCCTAAACTAGGGTTTCAGATTTAGGGTTTAAACTTTAAACTTCGAAGTTCAAACATTAACAGCTGAAAAATGGGCTTGCATAGAAAACCCTAAATTGGCCACAGCTTGAAAAAAAATATTAAAAAAAATTTATTTTCAAAAAAAAAAAAAATTTGCAGATTTTTTGCTGATTTTTTGAAAAAATCGTCAAAAAATCGCCGGACTCGCGATAAGTTGCCGAGTCACTCGTTTTGCGAATGACTCGCGATTAACTCGCGATTTTTGCGATTTTTTGCCGATTTTCGTAAC
Source organism: Wollemia nobilis (assembly GCA_028583015.1). Taxonomy (NCBI): domain Eukaryota; kingdom Viridiplantae; phylum Streptophyta; class Pinopsida; order Araucariales; family Araucariaceae; genus Wollemia; species Wollemia nobilis. The sequence continues at coordinate 857,992 of JAQPPZ010016709.1, forward strand.
TATGCTTGGGACAAGCATTCAGCATTAACCATCAGATGACTTCAGGGTCCTCCCAACAGATTTCCACCAAACCATATATGACTGAGAAATGGGTAGCGGTAGCTATTACAACAGTTAATCATCATAGCATTCAAAACTAGGATTAAATTTTACTATTTTAGTCAATGGCTTTAGTCTGCTGAACATAAGTATAAAAGTAAAACCAGCTGTCAAAGTCATCTCACCTCTTATATGATAGCAGTCAATTTCCATTACATAGATAGTACAGACTGAGTAGCCTAAAGGTAGAGACTTCGGAACTCTGAATAGAGGTCCAAGGTTCGAATCCTGTGGGGGTAGGGTTGTACACCATACTTCAGTATGGTTGGATAACCATATATTGGGTGAATAACTTCCTCCATGAGGGTCATCTCATATGGCCTATAGCCTCGTGGATGTTAAAAACTACTTTACCCTTTTACTTTTAACAGCATTAATTAGTGATTAATGTTGAATTTTGGCATGATTAAAAGTGAGCGATGGATCACAATTAAACATAAGACGGTGTTGATAGACATCATATTTTTATGGATGACACTAGTCTTGATTGAGGAAAATGGATGACTCAATGAAGGGTGCATGCTCGTGTATTTATACACCCAAACAATTGAAATATGGATCTCAAAACATCGCAAGTCAATAATTATGGATCAGTAATCCATGGACCATGGATAATCAGAGTCTTTGACAAGTTTGATGCTTGACTGATATGGAGCTTTACATGGAATGAAATCTTCCATCTTAAACCAGGTCAAGGGCATATTTTGGATGAGAAATGAATATATCATTCTTGTTTTTGATGTAGTTGAAGACCTAGAATGGAGTGTAGAAGGTCTGTGTCAGTCATCAAAAAGGTTTTCTTCATCTTTGTCTAGAGTTCATAAATCAACTTGGTGTCACATTGAATTATGGTCAAGTTATCTACGTATAGGACAATTTTTAAAAATTTGATCTCGACTTTTTGAAAGTAAACATTATGACCATGTTCATAATAATCCACAGTGATGGAAAAACTATTGATTTCTCATACCATGCGCTTGGGGCTTTGTAGAAGCCCATAGAGAGGCTTTTTCAATCTGAAAACTAGTGGCGGGTCGCTTAATTTGACAAATAGGGGTGGTTGCTTCATATGGATTTGTTCATGCAAATGATCATGCAAAAAGGCAATCTTGATGTCCATTTGATGGATTTCCTATCCATGTTTGGTGGCTAATAATATAAAACAATTCATCTAGGACACCAATGCGAAGGTTTTGGTGTAGTCGGCCCTTTATTGTTAGAGATTTGTTTTGGTATCAACCTAGCTTAATACCTACCCAATTTTCCTTCTTAATTTTTTTTGATCTTATAGACCCAGTTGAATGGTATTGTTTATGCGTTGGAGATAAGAAAGCAGTTCCAAGCCAGGTTCTTCATTAAGGAATTGCAGTCCTTATCTGCATCATTCTCCCTTTTTTATCACCCCCACTTGTAGCTACTCCATAAGTCTATGGTTCGTGGATGTGAGCTCTCTTGGTCATAAGTGCATGATGACCTTGATTTAGAAACAGGTCAATTTCTTCTAAGCATATCCTTGCCTTCCTAGGTTTAGGCATATAGTTAGTCTATGTTTCTTGACCTAGTGCCTCCTTGCAAACAATTGCTCTCTTCTCCTTTTCATAGTCTTGTTTTTGTGCTTTGTTTTAGATGGCTTGACCCAAATGAATTTTTGCCTTATATTGACCATCCCAATTTGGGTAAGTCTCTATGCTTTGATTGCTGCCTTTCTTTGGACAGCCCTCTATGCTTTAGTGGATGTCCCGCTCTAGATGATGCTTAATGCTGCAATGAGTGTTTCATTTTGAATGACCCTTTTGGCTCCTATGAATGTCTTATTGATACTTCTTAGAAAACATCTTCCTCTTGTTGGCCCTATGCACTCTAGTTTGCCTATTGTGACCATGAACCCTTTGACAAATATCCTTCTCTATATGGCTCTACATGCTTGGATAGATTCCCCTTAGTGGCTTTGATGCATGTCTTGCTTCGAATGAGCCTTTGTGCTTTGAAAAATATCTTGCATGAAGCAGCTCCTTGTGCTTTAACATACATAATGCTTGGGGCTTCATTGAGCATCCCGCTCTAGGTAGATGCCCATTTTTTGATTGATATTCTACTATGAGTTGCCTTCATGCTTCAACGAATGTCCTGATTTGAGCCATCGCTCGTGCTTTAACAAATGTCTCATTGGTGGCTTTGATAGATGTCTTGCTTTGGGCATTGACAAACGTCTTGCTTCCTTGCTCCAATGGATGCTATTTTGCTTTAGGCAGCAGACAAGACGGGCTGGACATCAATGCCAATGCTTTTGACCTCCAATGATCCTCAAAAATGTCTCATCTTAGAAATCTCTATGCTTAAACATCTGATGTCAAATGACCCTCATGGATGTCCCATGTTGGATTGCTTAGTTCTCGGATGTCTGACCCCAAATGGTCCTATCCCCCATTCAAGCTTAGAAAACTTGATGGTAGGAAAACCTCCCTTCTCTTAAAACAAAACCCTTACGTGGCCCTTGATTGGGTGTTTGACCCTGACTTGAGCATCCCTCTTATGATGCTTTTGGATGCTAGTTCTTTTTTGAATATTCGGAGATTCCAACTCCAAGGTAATCTCCATAGTTGATGTAGATACGTGTTGTTAAAGACAATTCTCCACCACCTTTAGAAATTTTGTATTCATTCTAGGAGGTTTGAGAGCGATCGTAAATGATCTCAAGAAAAAGAGCAGATCCACTCTTTGTTTAATCAAAGACAATTCCTCTACTAGTAGTTAATGTCCTTTTAACTTGATCAAGATGCCTATAGATACTTTTATGTATCCCGTCACAAGGCAAGGATGGATTTGGGATCTAATTTTCAGAGCTGCTTATGGGGCATGTGAGCCAATGCCACACATTTGAATGCCCTTAGATGCACAATATTAGGTTTGCAGCCCTTCCATTTCTTTTTAGATGTTGACTTCAAAATAGATTGGGTGGGAATTCTGTTTAGAATGAAGTTTGCATAGAGAGTTTGTCTCCTACAAAATCATTTATTATCCAATCCCTATGTGTGAAGTGTGTGCCTAGACATTGCCACAATTGTGTTGTTTATCTTTTTGCAGGGCCATTATGTTGAGCAGTAGACACCCTCCTTTGCCTTGCTACTTAATTATTGACCAGAAAATCTTTGAAGATGTAGCTTTTATACTTGCCACCTCTAGTAGTGTAAAAACATTTGATAGGACATTCACTTTGATTCTTAACCAAATTCTTGAATTCAATAAAATTTCCACATGCTATGATGTTGCACTTTGAAAATAAATTCTCTGCTTCCCTTAAAAAATCATTAATATTATAAGGTTGAGATGTATTTTTACCTGATAGAGAAAGGCAACTCAATATGTGGATAGCAATGTGAATAAATTCCGCTTGCTTTCTTTCCCTCTATGATTTCCCTTTTTCAAAGTTATCATGAGAGTGCTTTCTAAGAACACAACATTCATATGGTCCCTGTGGAATCACAATTGAAAGTCCTGGTGTTTCAACCTTGTCATCAGGTTCAGAATTTTACAATTCAAATATTCATGTTTAATGCCATAGTTTGCCTATTATCAACTCTTAGCTATGAGTGCAAAGGTTCTTCTTTTCTTTGAAACCTTGCAAATTATACTTAGTGTCTTGTATCAAGTATATAAAAAATTTCAACCACTTATCAATTTCAATTATCCTTGATCATGAATTTCTTAATCCAAAATTCCACCCCGCTAGATTTGGTGATTTGTGATACAAAGAGCAAATTATGAGACAATTGATGATATGCTAGACATCCTTAATAACCCCATTCTTATATTTGGCATCACCAAAACCTCTAATATCTAGGGCACATTTATCTATGACAAAAATATTTTCCTCTTTGGCTTTTATCAAATGAGGAATATACTGATGCATATATATATGTGTAGCTTGGTTATACGAGATTGAAACAGGCCCCACCCATTATACATTATGACTGTATTACAATGGTATTTCAGCAGATCAGTGTTATTTAGTAATTATGCATATACTGTCTAACAAGATTGAACCTGGGTCTTTGCTTTGAAAGTTCATGTTTTTAACTACTTGGGCTCATGTTGTTTGATTTTAAATATTAAGGTTTACCCATGGGATTGGAACTATGGTTTATGGGATGAAATTCTCCACTCACACTTGCTCCAATTCCATTGGGCAAATGTTAAGGTTTACCCATGGTATTGGAACTTTGGTTTATGGGGTGAAATTCTTCACTCACTACTTGCTCCAAGTCCATTGGGCAAATGTTAAGGTTCTCTCATGGGATTGGAACCTTGGTTTGTGGTGTGAAACTCTTTGTTCGCCATTGCTTGCCCTTGTGGTAAATGTTAAGGTTTACCTATGGGATTTGAACTTTGGCCTAGGATGTGTAACTCTTTGCTCCCCATCACTTGTCCACAACCCCTTGGGCTATATTGACCCACTTAAAGTGACATGATTTGAGCATTGAAAAGCAACAAGCAGGTCTTGTTTAGAGATATGTACATGAAACTCACTAGCATTAAAAGGGGCTTGGTAATTATTACCATTTTCATTGGTCTTGTTGCTTTACTCTTGGGGGTGTGCTCTTGTATGTCAGTGTTGAGCTCTTCCAGTTTTCAGCAAATTTTCTCTCTTTGACATGATAGTTCCCATTATGAACTATTTTCCACAATACCAGGATTTATCATTCGTTCTTTATAAGATGACCTCTACATTCTAATTGATCCTTATTATCAGGTCAGTTTAATATGATTGTTTTTAAGGCTATTGCTCTCTTGATTCTGTAGATTCTTTTGTTCTTTTATAGTCACGAGAGCTGTTATTTCCGGTGCGATGTACTTGCTCATGCTTTTGCATTTTGTCATCTTTCTTAAATTCTTGTTGCTGAACAGTAAGGAGCTTGTAGAACATCTCCCAAATCATTTTATTGTTTTCTACTTGCATTTATTATTTATATTCTGGTATTGGTCTGGAACATCTCATAAGCTCCTTTCAAGTGACCATCTCAATGTGATTCTTTCTTGACATAGCTGAATTTGCTCTGTACTTCATTGATTCAACAAGAAAATTAATTCCTCTAATTGTTCATAGTCAATAGGGTCTGATGTCATCCATTCTTGCTCTAAGGAAACCCTTTTTTAAACTGCTTTGTCAAACAGATCTTGTAGTTTGTGCAAGATCTTTGTATTATACAGGAGATAATTGATATGAAATCTGATTTTTTCAATGCTTGTCAAATTATCATTCTTGTTGCAGCATCTGCTTGAGCATCACATTCCTCCTTTTCTCTTCTCTATAGGGACTTCTAATTATCCTGGTGTGATCACCAATAGGGAACTAGCCTTGATTTAAAATTTAATGTCCTCTACATGGTTCTGATAGTTATTCCAGGGAGCATTCAAAGTGATTGAACCACTAGATCTCCTCAATTCAATGACATGTTTATCTTGTCCCAACAAATCAGAGATGTCAGCTGTGGCTTCCCTTAGGTTTGTCTTCCCTCATATGTATCTTACTTGGGATTTTTGTATCTCAATTTTGCTTTCATTAGATTCATTTTCTGTGAGATCTGTCCTTAGGTTTAGTTTCCTTTGATTTTGACTTCTTTGAGGTGAGGCTTCCTTTATATCTACCTTGGAGGACCCTCAAATCAAGTATCATGAATTTTGAACAAACAGTGCTACTCAATCTTAGAGTCTGTAATCATTTCTCAGGTATTCAACCTTGCTTCACAAATTTCCCATCAATGCCCTCTTTTGATTCACAGGGGATGAGCCTGTCTTAAAAAAATTCTGACAAAGGCGCTCTCACTTTAAGACTAGGCTCCTCTTGAATTCTCACTTTCCTATATTTGATCAGACACAGATCAAAAGTTTAGAGTCCATACCCGTGCTCTGATACCATGTTGAATTTTAGCATTAACCCAAAATGAACTCTAAAGCAAAGCAGGAAAGGAATCACAGTTAGATATAGGGGGCTGTTAAATATGGATGGTATTGGTCTCGATCAAGAAGAGATGAAGATCTCAATGTTATGCAAGGGTGCATGCTAGTTTATTCATACACCTCAAATCATGGAAACACACGACCCAAGACACCAGAAGCTGGTAATTCATAGGCTGCATTCAATCACACGGATCAACTCAATGACCCATGAAGTAAACCCAAAGGGTCCAAAAGTTAGGTTTATGACAAGTGCATATTCAAACGATTGAAGTAGCTCCAAGCTTGCTTGCAACATTTGAAAAGAGTTCTAAATATATCAAAACAGCAGTGAACAGTTAATAGGAGTCCAACCTTCTCAAACAGTGCTCAAACTATCTTAACTCTTCACTGCTGATGCTACATTTTGCAATTGCTGATGTCATGTGTCTCTCTGCTAACTTCGGCACATAAATGCTCCCAGTACCCACTTGTTTTTGTAATCCCTGTGCTGTTTTGTCCTTCTTCTTTTAGAATGTGTATTAATTATGTTGGGAAACGTGTATTCAGGTATTTCGAACATGCATTAATGGAAAATTTGCATGTCTACTTAAAAGTTGGCCTGGTTAAGGATCAAAATGATTAAAAATTGAAGATTGGTCATCACAATTTCCTGGTCAGTGACCATCAGGAAAGATTTAGTTGCTCTTCATGTGAAAATGGTGCTAATATCAAATTTATCAAAGATGATGCCGTGAACAATATCAATGAGGATGTATGATGTCTTGATGGCATCCTGAATCACTTATTGGATCTTCCTTTGGGTATTTTATCTGCTTTTTTAAGATTTTGGTTGGTGTTTGTTTGCAAACTATACATAATAATCCTGATCATCTCTTTAGCAAGGATTGGACTTTGGACCTATTTCAGTCATAACAACCACCTCTTCGGAGGACTTATGTCTTCAGTGAGTTGTGATTCTTGTACATAAATGCTCTTCATTTTCCAATGGCTTTTTCTCGTGTTCTGTTAGACCATTTAAGAGGATTTTCCAAGTGTTCATTGCCAAATGGCTTTTTCTTGTATACATAAATGCTCTTCATTTCCAAATGGCTTTTTCTTGTATACATAAATGCTCTTCATTTCCAAATGGCTTTTTCTTGTATACATAAATGCTCTTCATTTCCAAATGGCTTTTTCTTGTGTTCCATTAGACCATTTAAGAGGATATTCTTTTATTTGTGTAGTACTTATTTTCCTTATTTTTTCTTTTCCTGAGTATTTTGAATGGTTCAGTCGTAGTTGTTCTGTTTTTTTGACATTAACATAAGAATGTTAAGTGGGAATATCTTCTTGTGTGTGATAGAAAGAGGAGTTGATTTGACCTATTATTGTGATTAATTATAAAGTATAGCATCTAATATTTGTTAATTATGTGGTTGCAGGGCTTTTTACATTTAACGTAACTTGAGAGATTCACAATTATGAATAGATTCTTTTGAGAGTCGCAAGAGCAATTCTTCATAGAGTTATTGATATTGCCGTTGTATGATATCCTCTAACTGACAAAGAGCATTACTGATGACCAATGGAAGAGTTATGTCATATGCTTTTTGAGTATTGACTCGTAAACATGTTTTTCTTGGAAGTTAAGGAGTAATTTACTGTTATATGCATTTTATCATTGTTTTTCTTTTGAGCCAAAGCAGTTTAGCTTTATGAGTCATCATATGGCGTCCGAGTGCAGGTCTTATTATTAAATCCTATTAATCTTGCATCTATGAATTGCTGTGTATGTGATCGACATAATAGTAGTCAAATCCCCTCAGTTTTTATTGGGATTCCTCTTTTGGTGGTATTTGTTCCCAATCATAATATATTTTCTCATGCATATTTATTTGCTTTTTTATTCTAAAGATTAGAAAATCTTGACAACATGCAATTACCTGCTACAGGGCTTGGTGAAGTCCTGAAGGAATCAGTTTGCAAGGCTTCTAGTTTAGCATGATATGTTATTGTATCAGTCTGTAACTTTTGTCTCAAAGAATTTTCTTTGAACAATGAGAATTTCCCACATTATTCGTGCATCCCAACCTAATTAATGGCATATACCTACCGTCTAAGAAAATGATTGCAAATGAAAGGACATTTTCTCACTCTCTCTATCTGTCTGTCTCTCTTTCGCTGCAAAGTACTAGACCATATTCGAAGAGTTTTTTTTTATTTTTAAATATTTATTTTGTTTCAATTTAAAATTTACCCGTTTAACATCAACAATTCTATTAGTACTTTTCTCAACTGCTTAAGTGTATTTTAGAAATCGAAGTGCTTGGTAAAATCTAACTCATTATTTTATTTTATTTTAATTTAAAATTTTACCCTCCATCAACAAATTCTATTAGGCCTTTTCTCTTCTGCTTAAGTGCATTTTAGAAATCGAAGTGCTTAGTAAAATCCAACTCATTCTAACGTATTATATGTTATGTTTCTTCAACTCTTTAATAATAAGAACTCAAACTTAAATATAAGAGCATGCCATTAGCAATTCTTTCTAAAACCAAATAAAATATGTTTTGTAGGATCCAAGAGTAATATTTTATTGATTTTTAAAGGATTTATTTTTGCGAGGGATATTGTATTGGTATGTTTTTGAGTTTTCATAGAGGAGACTAAGTTCAAACTCCGGTACAAGCGGGCCGGGATGTCTTTTCAAAATTCGTGCTTTACCTTAAAATTTAAGGTCTTGTGAGAAATACTATAGTGGTATGTCTTTGGTTTTCATCTAGGAGACCCATGTTCAAACCTTGGTATAATGGGATCAAGGCCTTTTTTGTATGTCTTTGGTTTTCATTTAGGAGACCCATGTTCAAACCTTGGTACAAGGGAATCAAGGCCCTTTCAAAAACTCATACTTTACCCTAAAATTTTAACCTAAAAAGGATAGACCGGTTGGTAGCGGATGAGTGCTTGTCCGTAGGCCATCTTGATTTCGTCTTTACGTAGCGGGCTAGGGATTATAAAGGTATCTCAAAAAAATTGAAGGATTTTAAACTAGTGTTGAATATATTTTTTGTTTATATCGCTTACAACATTTATTAATTGCATTCATGAAATAAAAAGTCATTGTTGTACTTCACTTAATTATGTTCACTATTTTATAACATTTCATGTATTTATTTATTTTCTCTCTAGGTTAAAAAAGGAAAATTCATAATACTATCTTGATTAAAAAGGGTAGTTTTTAAAATAATTTATTTAATTTTAATTTTATTTTTTTCAATGAGTTTACTTAAGTTTTTATGAGGGGTCTTGCTCCCCTTATACTAAGTGGGGTTTGAACCTTGGATCTCTCGAAGAGAGGCCAAAGCTCTTACCACTACAATAAACTTGTAACTTGACCCTTGTTTTTTATTGGTAAGGATAAATTTGGGTTTTGGAAAGGGTTTGAACATTTTTTACATTCTTAGACCGATTTTTTTAGTTTTACCAACCAAAATGCCTAGTCTTTGAAGGCTATAAGACATTCAAAATAATATACTACCTTGTTTTAGAACTCTACATATTTACATAAATTCCTAGTCTATTTATTTTTGAAAAAGAGGGTAAAAATTTATTAACTCAGCAAAACATCTAAGATACAAAGAAAAGAAGAAGCTATTCAGACATATCAGCTCTCAATAAAGAGAGAGATTGGGAGCAATCAAAAGAAAGTTGAGAGCAATTCTGAACATCCCAACCATCCTGAAACTCAGAAGCCCATTTAGCTAACAAATCCTCTACCCTATTCCACTCTCGAGGAATATGCACAAAAGAAATGAACTCCAAGTGAGCAGAGATATTGAGAATTTGTCGAGCAATCCAACTCAACCGCAAACTCCCATGAAGAGTTTCCCCAAAATTCAACAAATTTATAACAATCTAAGAATCATATTCACAAACAATCCGACGCCAACCCAAAACATACCCTTGCTCCAAAGCATATAAAATCGCAAGGGCTTCCATGAAGTTATTAGAATGATATCCCTTAAAGCAAGAGAAAAACAAATCGGACAATACCACTACTGTCTTGCCCCACACCACCAATACCAACATTACTCGGATTACCTCGGGAAGATCCATCCGTATTAATCTTCAACACTCTTGGAGGAGGCAGATTCCATTTACCAGCCCTCCACACCCGATCACTCTGACCCATCCGTCTACAAGAGACATTAGGACCAGGACCATTAACCAACAAACCTAATATTTATATTCATCAGATGCCTCTAGTATTTATTCAAAGCTTCAATAGTGACCTAAAAGTTAGAGCTTCCAAAAGGTTTTAAATTTTCTCTTCAGTCTCCTTTGTACATTCTCACAAAGAAATTGTCGCTAGGCCTCTCATTTTAGGTCTTGATATGGAATAAAAATTCCATAACAAAGATTCTCTTTTCCTGTTTGCTTACGTCCACTTTTGTCTAGCCTTGAAAAATCAATAACATGAGCAACAATGAGAAAAGTAACGACTAGAAAACCACAACTTTGCCCTTCTTTGCCAAGCTTCTCATTTTAGCTCTTGATCTAGAATAAAAAATTTCACTGTAAAGATTCTCTTCACCTTCATGCTCACGACCAATCTTACGTAGCCTTGGAAAATCCACAAACACTAAAAGCAACGATAAAAAAATTTCAACTTTGCCCTTCTATTAATGCCCTTTTCTTTGTTCTAAACCCCTCTTGGAAAATCCATATCATCGACAACAATGACAAAAAATCTGCGACTCTTTGTCCTTCTATTGTTGCCTTTTTCTTTGTTCTGAAGGCCCCTTCGAAAATCCATAGGATTGGCTTGAAATCCGTAACGTTCTACCCCTCTATGTTGCCTTTCTCTTTGCTCTAAACCCCCTTTAGAAAATCCACAACACCAACAACAATGATCAGAAATCTGCAACTCTTTGTCCTCTTGTCGAATGCTTAAAGGAAAAAGTTAATGGTAAAAAATTTGCAACTCTCCGCCCTTCTCTACTAGGCCTCTCGTTTTAGCTCTTGGTCTGAAATAGAAATTCTAGAACAAAGATTTTCCTTCCTTGCATGCTCATGCCCACTTTAGTTCAACCTTGGAAGATCCACAACATTGGTAGCAATGGCCAAAAATCTAACACTCTTGTTGATTGTTTGCAAGAAAAAAGTACTGACAAAATTTCCAACTCTATGCCCTTCTCTACCAAGCCTCTTGTTTTAGCTCCTGATCTGGAATAAAAATTTCACAACAGTCTTGTTTGTAATTTAACTTCCTATATATCCTCCTTCCTTCGTCATTGATTGAAGTACATCTAGGTGGATTTCATTTGGCGTATCCATCTTTTATCTTCCTCTTTAAGATCTCCCCAATTGGCTAGCCAATCTGTTACCCCATTTCCTTCTCTATACACATTTACCACATCAAATTCTAGTGAATTCAAGGATCTTAGTGTATATGTTAATATGTTTGCTACTCTCCATCTTGCCATCGTCCTTTTATTGAGGCAATTAACAATATTCAAAGAATCTCTCTCAATTATTAGTTTCCTAGCCCTCAACTAAACTACCATCTTTACTCATGCCAAGACCACTCTAGCTTGAGCCTAATGATCGGTCATAATGCCCATGCACTTGCTTATCACATCAATCAACATTCCTTGGTTATCCCTTAGCACTCCTCCTCCTCTAGCCTTCCTTGGGTTGCCTTTAGAAGCCCCATCAAAATTTAGTTTTAGCCATCCTTGTTTGGGTAACCACCACATAGTCATGCTGCCCAAGTCTCCTTGAGGATGGTCATTCATCCCAACTAGACTTAGGTTCCATTGTTCACTTAATTTTGTCCCCTCCATTGACAATGGACTATGCACTTTCAATGCTTTAACATTCTCCATTATGGTCGCTATGATGTGTTCTCTGTTCTTGGTTGTAGATCTCTTCTTCCCTTTAAAAATCCTTCTATTTCTCTCCAACCAAACTCCCCATGCATAATGAAAGAGAATCAAATTCCAAATCTGATTTAGTCTTGGGCTCTTAAATGGCTTCTCCCACTATTCTATTTAACATTCCATGTTATTAGACAATACCCACACCACCCCCATATTTATTATATCATTCAATATTTTGAGGGACTAATTGCATTCTAGTATGATGTGACTCATCAATTCCACATGACCTTCACAAAAGTAATATCAATTAGGGAATTGAAAACCCCTCGTATGCAAGTTATCTATTGTTAAAATCTTGTTTTGGATCGCCAACTATAGGACAATTATTAACTTTGGAATTGCTTTCCTTCCCCATAATCGATCCCATTGAAAGCCCCCTAGGTACTGCAAGCGAAAGATCATATGCTAATTTAACAATGAATGACCCTTCTTGAGTAGCTCCCCATACTATTGTATCCTCAGTCAAATTGGAGCTTACATAATATGCTTTCAGTTTAGTTAGCTTTTATAGCTCTGTCATACTAATTATGGGTTCTTAGCACCTTTCATCTTACCTCTTATAGCAAAATAATCACTCACCATATTCCGATAATTTTGTTCCATCTGTACTTTGATTCTTGCTAACTCCTCATCCTTCACTACTAGGTACTTCTCTAGCCATGCATTTCCCAAAAGTGGACAAACCTACCATTCCCTACCTTCCATTGGATGCATTTCCATAGCATCTCTCAACCCTTTACAATGGAGTTCCACAATGAAGATCCTTGCTAGGGCTTTAGAGTGGTTAAAAGTCTACTATCGTCTTGGTTGTCATTTCTCTTAGAATTCTTGCCCATAAGACATGACCAACCTTCACTAGCCTCCATCCTACCTCAACAACCAAAATCTTGTTCAATCCTCCACTTGATTTATCATTGCATCCTCACTCCCATGTTACAAGCAATTTTTTGCTCTTCTCCTCTGGTCCTGACCATATAAATCTTCTTTGAATACTTTCTATTGTATTAGTATTTTTAAGTGGGATCTTAAACGCTAACAAAAAAATATGTAGGGATTGCTTGGAGAGTACTCTTACGTAGTTGAAATTAACCTGTCTGACTCAACAAATTCCCCTTCAATCTAGCTAATTTACTTTGAACCTTGTCAATTAGCACATTACATATCCGATCCTTGCATTCATCCGTGAACATTGGCATTCCCAGGTAAATAAGAGGGAGAGATGAAACACTATACCTAAGCTCTGCTGCTATTCTTCTCTCTTAATTCTCTGTAGTGTTTATAAAAAATACCTTACTCTTTTCCATATTTATCATTTGTTGGGATGCTTTTTCATAGAGATTTAATATCCTCCTAAATTCCTTTGCCTCAGCTACAGATAGTCTTCCCAAAAAAATTGTGTCATTCATAAATTGTTGATGAGTAATACCTTCTATGGATATAGAAGGTTTCAATTCACTTAAAGCTTTCACTTGTTTGTTGATTCAATGCACCTTGCCAACACATCTGCCACCATTATGAAGAGATACAAAGACATGGGTTCCCTTGCCTTAAGCTCTTGCTGCTTCCAAAGAATCCAATTGAAGAATTGTTCACTTTTACCAGGGATTTAGGACCTCCATAGCAACTATTCACCCACCTTCTCCAACGTCTATTGAAGCCAAACTTCTCCAAGACTCTATCTAGGAAACACCATTATACCCGGTTATAGGCTTTGTTTATGTCAAGCTTTAACACCATTCTCTCCCTTTTACTAATTTTAAATGAATGCATGGTCTCATGGAATGAGATTACTCCATCCAAAATCTACCTACCCTTCATAAATCCCCCTTGTTGCCCTACAACGAGCTCTTGGAGAACAAACTTTAGCCTTAACACAATCACTTTTGATATTATCTTGTAAATGACGTTACACAAACTAATTGGCTTGAAGTCTTTATATCCCTTCAACCTAGGCTTCTTTGGAATGAGCACTAGGAAAGTATTATTGTATTCTCTTAACACTTTGCCTGAGTGGTGCGATTCTTATTGTTGCTACTACATCCTTACTATGTTCCAAAAAGCTTGGAAGAAACCCACTTGAAATCCATCAGGCCTTGGAGCTTTATCTTTTCCTAATAAGAATACTGTTTCCCTGACCTCCTTCTCACTCACCTCTTTGACAAGTTTTGCATTCATGTCTCTAGATAGAATCCTTGGAATATGTTGAATTATTTCCTCTATAGCTTCTTGATCATTGTCTCCATCCTTTTTTAGCAACAATCTAAAGAAGTCCACCGCTCCTTGTCTAATTTGATCTTCCTCTCTTATTACTTCTCCATCATTTTTTTGAATTTCAGTAATTTTTTTTGCACTTTTATGGCTTATAGTAGAGACGTGAAAGAAGCTTGTATTCCTATCTCCTCCTGTTAACCAATGGTTCCTTGAATTTTGTATCCAATATATCTCCTCCCTTGCCAATATTGTATGCAATTCCGATTGGATAACTCTCTCTCTATTATAAAGGACATGGTCCATCCCGTTTATGCTTATTTCCTCTTCAAGTTGACTCAATTCTTGCCTTAACTACTACTTTTGCAAGATGTTTTCAAAGACCTTGTTCTACTTTTTTACTTCCCCCTTCACATGTTTCAATTTCCATTACTTCCTCCTTCACATCCACCATCCTTCCATTTCCTCATAAATGCTTAGGTGCTATAACCACATGAATTCAAATTTGAAGGGGTTATTTTTCTTTCTGTCCTCCAGACTACACCAAAACGTGAGGGTTAAGGGAATGATCCTATTATTGGTAATGGTGCCAATGTATACTCATAAATTTCCTCAAACCTTATCCAATATCACTTGGATCAAGTCCTCCCGTAACCTCTTGTTAGTCCACGTGAATGCATTGCCACTCAAATCAACATCATAAAGACTTGATGCTGATATGAAGTTGCTAGGGTCCTCCATGCTCTCGGTGAATCCTTGGGTCCCCTTTTTCTTCTCACCTAACCTTAATGGAGTGTTGAAGTCTCTTTCCACTATCCATCTAATCCCCTTGACCTATTGACCCATCCATTCCAACTCTTTCTTAAACTCCTTTCTCAATCTACTTACATTTGGAGCATAGAAATTTGTAACAAGGAAAGCCAACTTTGAAGACTTGACTAAGATAAGAACAATCAATGGTTCACTTCTAGAGATGACTTCTCCCTCATAGTGGTTAGAATTACAAAGAGAGTTAACAAACCTCCTGAAACTCCCCTGGCTCCCACATGACAACTCTTACCCTTCTTCCATATTCCACTTTGCATACTTTCCTAACTTGCACAAGTTAATTTCGTTTCTTGCTATAATACTATTTCAGGTTGGTGGTCCTTCATCATGGATTTCACTAATCTGTGTTTGTTAGGGATATTTGTTCTCGTAAAATTCCATTAAATGACTTTTATTTAATACTTCTTGTAGTGGACTTCTACCCACTCAAGACTGTGGTCTTCTAATTCCCATATTTCAAGTGTTCTTCCTTAAAGGTTAGCCTACCCACCTTCTTTACCTCTTTTGCTCCCACATCTAGGAGATTCTTAACACAGATCATCTTGAGGAATGGTACTTTCCCTAAAGACCCTTCAACCACTTTTTGGTTAAATGTACACGACATACCTTTTGGATCTGATTCTCCATGGACCTCTATCTCCCCTATCATTTCTTTCATTTGATCAATATTTTCTTCATATTTTTTCAATCACCTCATCTTGTGATGTTAGAGTGCTTATCCTTAATGAAGTGTCTTGGCTTTGTCCATTTTTAGTTTCCTTTCCTAGGATTAAAATTTCATCTTCTTCCATCTTCATTTCCTTCTATGAGTTTTCCTTACCTTCACAAATACCAACTTTCTTTATTTCTTCATTATTCTATTCTAGCTCCCTCCTCTCCTTAATTTACCATTTTTGAATCTCTTTATCCTTCTCATATATCTGCTCTTTTTTCTTCCATATTAGTCCTTTTCTCCTTTCTTCATTCTTACTATGGATTTCTCTATAATTCCTCTCTGTTTGTTTGGGAAATCCTTTGCTAAATGCTTCATATTGGCATAGATCTACAACTAAAGGGGTCATTCTCATATATTATGCTTTGATTCCACACCTCCCATCTTGAGACCAATTTGATCTCCTCAGGTAGTTTCTATCCTAACTCAACCATGACACACAATCTAGCAAAAAATACCCTTTTTCTTTGGTAAAAAAATCTACCATGAGAAAATAACAAAAGGAGTTTGGTATGCTTTCAAAAACTTCCTTCTCCTAGAATTCTAGAGGTAAAGCAGGGAGCCTTACCCATACTGGGCCCCTATATATCCTCCCTATGTCAGGGTTAAAGCCAGAAGCCCATTTCTTGAGATATAGGTCAGATCTACCCATAAACTATAGGCATCCTAGAAGAGCCCTATGACAATATTTGTTGTTAAAAGAGGTGAGGCAAAAACATTTTAGTAGAAAGGAGAATTCCACATGTCCTCTAACATTCCAGTGGTTAGCTACCCACTTCTTGATTTTATCCTATGTTGGTCGTGAGTCTATGTACTTTCCTACTAGAGTATTATTAAGTTTGTTCCGTTTCATAGTTTTTATTAGGAATATTAAGATATATACCTCCCCCATTAGTTTCAAAGGAGATTAATATCAACTGTTCGTTGTTTTCCTCCCAATTTCTCTTCCTCTTTAAATGATCTACCCATATTCTATTGTATTTGTTCATGTTCCTCCTCTCTTGCAACGGTTTAGGGTTCTCCTTTAGTATCAACAAAGATGGATGTGATAGAACTCAAGCATAGTGAACTTCACATTCATAATCCTTAGCATCAATAGGATTTACTATTTCTTTCTAAATTCTTTCCAATGATGTAGATGCTTCAACCATGTGTTGTACCAACTCTGCTTCCTATGCACCACCTATGTTGGATGTAGGCATGGCACTGGGGCCACCACCCAGTTCAATAATCTTGCTACACTTTTCTCCAACTCCTCATTTCTAAGGCTTCTATAGGCATTGTGCAAAGACTCCCACACTTGGACATTGGGCTTCATTGTCATCTTATTGATAATTTCTTTGCCTCCTCCAACCTTCTCACCCTCCCAAGAATATCAACCATGTACACATAATATTGCATTCCATGTGCCATCTCAAAATCCTTGCTTATGGATTCAAAATCATGTCTCCCCTCATCCACCATCCCCAACATACTTCAATCCCACATAACCCTCAAAAAACTATTCCCATATGACGTCACGCTTGACTCCATTTGCTCAAATATCTCAAACCCCTCCTTTACAAACCCATTATAGGAGTATCCAATGGATGTGCAATCTTGTTTAGGATGTGCAATCTTGTTGACAAACCCACTATTCATCAATCATAAAGTTCTAGGATGAGCAATCTTGTTTAGGTATTTTGTCAAACACTTGGTGAGCATATTGCACACTCTTGCACTTTTCATACAAATTAATAATCCTGTCACTAACCTCCATATTAGGGCTAAACCTAGACCACTCCATGTGATGCAACAATAGAGAATACATATATAAGAAATGGAATCTATAGGACCAATCCTTTGCTCCATGCTTGAGAAAGGCTCCATGGCTTTCTTGGATAAAATATGCAAATCCTCCATGGTGACGCAAATGGTGGGCCCCATATGACCGAGGCCTTTGCTAAATAACCTTGTTTCTACAAAGATAGGGATGACAAAGGTGCAAAAAAAAAGTTACCCTTCAACTATAGATGATTCTAACAATCCTTTACACCTTACAAAAGTCATCTCATTAAAATTATTTTCATAGCAAATTTTAATAAATTTAAATACTACGTAATAAAATAACATCATGGTGCTAGAGATAAAATTGTCTAGGATTTATGACTAGGAGTGTCCTACCATGCATGACGAGGATACCCTAACTCTCCTTTGATTTCTAGTCTACATACTTCTAGTAGAATGCCACGAGGGCTTTGGCAAAGCTTTGTAGGATGTCATAGATTTAAGAGGTATACCTTTTGACCTTCACACAATTATGCTTGTCTACCCCAACAAAGTGATGGTGATAATAAAATCACCTGGGATTTATGACTAGGAGGGTCTTGCCATGCTTGACAAGGATACCCTAGCTCTCCTACTTGATTCTATTTTCCATTGCAACCCTAACTCATAGATGTCGCAACCCATGTTGTGTTTTTAGAGCTTTTGTTCTCCACTATAAACCTAACTCACAGATCTCATAGCTCATCCTATCATGTTTTTGGGACTTCTGTTCTCCACTATAACCCAAACTTGCAAATGCTACAACCTGTGCGACTTTGTTCTAGATTTTTTGTTCTCCACTACAACCCTAGCTCATGGATGCCACAGCCCGTGCCATCATATTTTCGAAGCTTCTGATCTCTACCGTAATCCTAGCTCATAGATGCCACATCCCATGCCACCTTTTCTCCATTGCTACCCTAGTATCTTTCATAGTACTAATTTATTCAACCTTTTTACAAGTAGACTTACAAGTAATATATCAAATATAAATTGTTAAAAACATGTCCTTGCTCTTGGTCATTTATTAACATTTGTTAATAAAGAAATAAAACTAAATTATTATATTTGAAACAATAGCATGTACATCTTAATTTCCTAGTAGTAGAAGAAGAGGTATTAAAGTGGAACAAAATTCGGACATAATAATATGCCACTGGAAATAAACAGCTTGTATGGGAACACAACATCACATGAACCGGTTAGAAAGCAAGAGGGCCAACTACCCCCCACACACATACCGTGACTTGATGTTAATAGGGGTGAGGAGTCCCACATAAGCGGGACCAAGGGCTTCCACCTTTAAGCTTGCTATCCCATTGGTAAAGAGTTTGGCAAGTGTTGGGGCTCATAAACCACTCAAGTCCCACAACCGGGTCAATGTGGGATTATTAACACACGCACACACTACACTAAGTAGAAGAGATATTAAAGTGGAACGAAATTCCAACATAGGAATATGCCACTGGAAATAAACTTGTATGGGAACACATCACATGAACCAGTTAGAAAGCAAGAGGGCCAACTACCCCCCACACACATGCCGTAACTCGATGTTAATAGGGGTGAGGAGTCCCACATAAGCGAGACCAAGAGATTCCACCTTTAAGCCTACTACCTCATTAGCAAAGAGTTTGGCAAGTGTTGGGGCTCATAAACCACTCAAGTCCCACAATCGAGTCAATGTGGAATTATTAACACACACACACTAAACTAACTAATATATCTAAACATATTAGTTAAGTAAATGCTATATAGTTAAATAATAATATTATTTAATATTATCGTT
This sequence comes from Wollemia nobilis, assembly GCA_028583015.1. Classification (NCBI taxonomy): domain Eukaryota; kingdom Viridiplantae; phylum Streptophyta; class Pinopsida; order Araucariales; family Araucariaceae; genus Wollemia; species Wollemia nobilis. The sequence goes on from JAQPPZ010016709.1 coordinate 877,313, forward strand.
TATATATGAGTTGGGAGACATATATTAACATTAAATATAGCATTTAACCTACAAGGTTATGAGTTTTATTGCCTCAATTTTCATGATAATTGTTGTTGCCATCGCACAACGTACCCCAATTTGGGGACCCACTCAAAATTTTGGCATTTTTTGTTCTTTGTTTTATCCAATTTTGCTTGCATCAAGGTCTTTGAAAATTTGCTTTCACTTTGAAATTGTTGACATCTTTGCATCTTGAAGGTTTGAATTTAGTTGCAATGCTTCAAATTGAATATTTTTGATTATTTGCATCTTAATTGCATTATCTCAAATCAAATAATTTAATTAAAATTATTTTCAAAGGTTTTCAAAGGTTTAAATAATTAAATTTCATTTAAATAATTAAATTTCATTTTAGGGTTATTCAAATTTTATCACTTTTGCCCTAAAATTAATACAAAATTGAAATGGACATATCTTGAGCTAGACAACTCCGTTTGAGCTCATTCAAAACTTGGTAGAAAGATGTTGATTTCCTCTTTCTAATGGTACCAAAATTACAGGAGTTCAAATGTTTCTTTCACCAAAAAATAGTAGTTTACTATAGTAGCTTATGAACTTTAAAATGTTATAATTCATGAACCGTGATAAATTTTTGGATGATCTCAACAATTTTGAGTACCCTTTTGGATGCATGTAAATTTTATTAAAATATGAGAACTTTGAATTTTGACTCAATTTTGGGCAAAAGGAAAGTTACGAAGGAAAATGAATAATAAATAAAATAAAAGTTGGCTTTGTATTAATCTTATGATGAATATGTCATTATGCAGGTAATACAAGGGAAGGAAAAAAAATATTAATGATAAGATCCATAACGTTTCCACAACAAGTTTGGAAGTAGAATGAATAGTTATGAAATCCATTCCTGAATCAAACTAAAATTTTCAAATTATAAATAAGTCATTGAGACTCATGAAAAAGGGTTGGAAGATTTTTGGAGCAAGCATAAGAGAAGATTGAAGATTGCCATTGCCAAAGGTTTCCTCCCAGGTTGCTTGTCAGAGAAGATTTCATCTTTGTAGTTGATGGACAGAGGTATTCTAAAGAAAAGCATTAATAGAAAATTTCATTTATAATATATTCATTCTATTGTGGTGAAAAATATGCATGCGGATGGTATTTTCATTTTACATGATTGAATATATTAATTAATTCCTTTGAATATTGCACCCGATTTAATTTGAACTGTGTTAATTTTGGTTGGATTAAATTAGGTTATGTTTCAAATTATCTTTGTTTGCATATTCTGGATGAAAATTAGTAATCTGTGTTTTATTTTCATTTTATTTTATTTTTTCTAACCTAAGCTTTTTTATTTTTATTTTTAATTTCATAGCACAAGAAAAATCAAAACCCTAAATTTTATGCAAAGTTTTAATTTTTCATATTAGGGTAAATTTTTATTTCATTTTAATAAGTTCTCGGTATTACACATTTGAAATAAACATTAGGGTTTTAATTAATTAAATTTTCCAAATAATAATAATTAAAGTTCAAACATTAATTATTTGGATAAATTTAATTAAAATCATTTTCTAAGGTTAAAATTCAAATATTTGCACTCCACAAGTTTTATTATTTGTAATATTTGATCCCCCCCCCACGCAACTTCCCCCATAAACCAACACACCCGGACCTAGAATATTTATTATTAATCGTACACTTTGGCAATTAATTTCATGAACAACAACATTTTCACAATTTAAATCAAATACAAAACCAGAGGCCCCTTGTTAACAATAACTTGCACCTCTGAGGTATTCAACAATATTTTCATATTTTACAAGAATACAAGCACATTTTAAGAAATTAAGCAAACAAAACCTTGGAGAAGTTTTAAATTTCTTTGCAAGAGAGGATTTTTGACAGGATCCTAACTGTGAGTGTGTTTCGTAATTGGACGAAAATATCACTCAACAGAATTGGCGCTAGAAGGAGGGCCTGAGGTAACATATTTGATTTTTAGCATTTGAAATTGTTCAAATTAAAAAATAAGTTTTTGAAATTTTCCAATTTATGTTGCATTGATTTGCTATAAATTTGAAAATATGGTTATGGTTAAATTATTGTGAATTTTTCATACATAGATTTGCATGTTGAAACTGGTTCAATGGCAGGAATTGCATCCTAGATAGGTGGTTATTGTAGTCCTTTGAACATTCCTGGAATACCCCATGAAATTCTTGAACATGCAGAAAAATATTTAACCACTTATAGGCATGATGGAATGAGATCAGCTGAGGAACATATTCAAGCATACAAAAACACTTTAATTCATTTACAAATTATGCATGAAGATGTTGCATGTAGATTGTTTCCATTCACATTAGATGAGTTTGCTTATGATTGGTATATCAACTTACCTGTAGGTTCTATCACCTCTTGGGTTCAACTAGAAGCAACATTTCTCAACCATTTTGGAAAATTGGTTGACCTAGTTATGATATTAAATTAGTTTATCTCTATTTGTAAAGAACCTAATGAATCCATGAGACTATTCAATGATAGGTTCCATAGGTTGTATACCGAACTGGTGACACATTACATCCTTTTAGAAGAAGAAGCCATTCAAATATACATGGGAGCCTTAGACCCCTTTACTTCTATGTTTTTGGGGAGACTTCTTAAAATTCCATCCTTGCCTAGAGCCTACAGTGAGGTAATAACATTAGAACAATGGTGGATTTTGAAAGGTATCAATGTGGGTCAATTATCATTACTTAGACCTAAGGCTCACAATCAGATACCACAAATGAGTTAGGCTGATGCACAACCTTCTCCCATGATGAATTATTTTCTAGGAGTTATGGATCCCAACCAATATCAACCTTCCAATATGCACCCTTGAATCAAATGATGTCTAATGTGAGCAATCAACATGATGAAATTGACTATCTAGATGTTACAACTACCTTAGATATTGTCCAAAATGAGGTGAAATTTTTAGAGTCAATACCCATCAATGAGAGTTGTAGGGATCAAACTAATCAGAATGTAAGGACAATTGAGGAAGATGAACCTTTAGAAATGGAGGAAGATGAATCTAAAGAAGGTTATAGTTTGAATGACATTGAATCTAAAGATGGCATGAAAGAAGAGATGGAATCTCACCAAGTGTTTTAGAAAGATAATAATTATGTTATTCAAGACAAAGAAGGGGAATCATTCACTTCTTTCACAATTCCTAAAGAAATTTCTATCCCACTTGATGTGCAAGAAACTGAAAGCTTTGTCTCATCTATGGATCTTATATTGTCTATGCAACAAGAAATTAGTCTGCCTTTACCTCAGATAGAGAAAACTCCAGAATATGAAAATGCTGGATATAATATCATTGAAAACCCAAAGGAAAATGTTGCTCTATTTGAGATAACTCAAGAAGTTGATCAGGAAGATTTGTTATTTAAAACATCCCTTGACCAACAAGATTTATGGTTTGAAAATGAGGTGCAAGTTTCAAAGTCACTACCCATCAATGAGGATTGGGATAATCAAGTCAATATAAATGCTGGAATTGATTCAATTTTGGAAACACTGGAGCCATCAAAAGTGGTTGAAAGTGAATTTAAAAAGGAATCAATAGATGAATATGAATATTATGCAGAAGACACGATAGAATCTCATCCCTTGATTTTAGAAGATAATTATTATAATGGTTGGGGAAGGTATGAAGAATCATTGGTTTCTCACACTCCTACTGATAAAATTTCTATTTCACTTGATATGCAGGACGCTGAAAACTCTATCTCACATGAAGATCTTGCAATTCTTGTACAATCAGAAAATGGCGGGCCACTTGCAGAAATAGAGAAGGTTCCAAAATTCAATCACTTTGAATATGAGTTTATTGAACACCTTGCTGAAATCAAAAAGGAAGAAATGGTAAATATTTCTTATGAATCATTTGTTATGGATGAGGAAGAGGTAAAATCTTCTCTTTTACCCTTGACTACTAAAAATTTGGGTATAAATTCACATGATTGTCTTGGAGATTCAAATAAAGAAATACCATTGGTGGTTAACAAGGAATTAGAATCGACTTCTATTCATCCAAATGATAAAAATGTTGCTCTATTTGAGATGACTTGGGTAGTTAATAAGGGAGATTTATTATTTAACACATCTCTTGACCAACAAGAGCTATGGTTTGAAAAGGATGGGCATATGTTTAATTGGGTGACTAATTTTGGTGTTTTTGAAAAATAGGTGATCCATGAAGATGAAGGGCTACAAGATTATGATGATGAAGACCATGAGGAAAAAGAGGAAATCACAAAGGCTCATCAAGTCTTGGTAAATGGAAATACACAAAAGGTAGAATCTCAGCCTTTCTATTCAGTCATTCGAACTCCAGGTAAAAGTTTACATAATCTTATGTTGGATTCAAATATTTTTGATAATGAAATACCATTTACGGTTAACAAAGAATTGGAGTTGATGCCTACTCACATCAGTAATAAGGTTGCTATGTTGAACAAAACAAAGGTAGATGTTTTTGAGTTACTAGATCAAATTCATCAACAATTGACTTTGGAACCTGGGATACAAAGTCATAATGATCCTCATTTGTTAGATACCCTAGATGCTTGTAAATTGTTGCATAGTTATGATTGGTATGAAACTATGAACAATGGTTTAGCAATCAAATTTTCAGAAATAAGGTCAAGCTTGGAAAAGATCATGTCTATTCATAATAGTGAGGATAGTATTTGGAGCAAGGAGTGGATAATGGGAACTCACACAATATCGAGAGAAACTGTAATAAACATCCCACATAGTAAACACAAAATAATTCGAAACCATTTGTGGACTCATGAGTTTAATAGGTCAAATTTCAAATATGGTAGTGATGGAATTGAATCAAATTGGTGGGGTGAGAGAGGTAAAATAAAGGCCATTGAGATTTCAGACCTAATTTTACTATGGCCTGATACCTATAAGGCCTGACATGCCTATCATGATAAATATCTATCAAATAGTGGTAATCGTGTTTGGGATCCAGGAAAATAATATGTTGAATTCATCATCATTTGTACATTCTTGTATATAGCTTTTTTATTTTCATGCTTTTGTACATAAATTTTCTTTTCTGCACTTTTATACATAATATTTTGTTTTGTGAGATTTTGCTATTTGCTTTCTTGTCAGTGTTTTCAAGTTTAGGGAGCAGGTTCTTACTTGCTTATCAGTTTTGCAATTTTGGTTTATTTTCGAGTTTCGCTTTTCATTTTCATACTTGCTTATCAGTTTTGCACTTTTGGTTTATTTTTGAGTTTCGCTTTTCATTTTCATAAGAGCTATTTGGGCTGGTTCCCTCAGATTGAGGTTATGTTTTGTAATAGCTACTAACTTTTGGTCTCTTTGTTGATACTTGTTCCTTTGTCATGTAGGATGGATTGCTTATTTTGGAATCAGATGAAATTAAGGAAAATAAAATGAGATTGTTTAGTAATTATTCTTATGATTTTGGACTAAGATAGTGAACTTTGGAACAATGAGATATTTTGCTGAAGCTCCACATGTAGCACATCATATTAAAGGGTATTCTTTGAAATCTTGAAGGATAAAGTCATTCTGGTTTTGCATATTAAGGCGAAAATCTAATACACTCCATATTTAGCCTTAAGTGGTCTCTAACCCATTTGGCTTATAATATTTGCAAAGCAAATGAATGCTTGATAAAAAATGCAAAATCAATCTCCTTCTTGGGTGATTCGAATAATCTCTAACGGGGCTATAAATGCTCAGATGACAGTAGAGCAAGGTCTAGAAGAGATCAAGGTCATCTCCACCGAGGCTATATACGTTTGGCTGGTAGTGGAGCAATGTAGAGGCACATCTTAATGAGTGACATTTTATAGCCTAAATGTAAAACAAATGATGGAATCTAAATTGTTTCAAGGATGCAAAATGAATCATAGTTCACACATTGAGCAGAAGAAAATGGTTCATCTATTTTCATTTGAAGTTGTCTATCCCACTTTCTTTGGATATTGCTAAATGATGTTTATTTTTCTAATCTTTGTTTTTTTTGGTTTCAGATCGGGTTCTTCATCCGAAATGCTCAGGAGCATTTCCCAGTAGAGTCACCATTTGTTGTTGCCATCACACAACATACCCCAATTTGGGGACCCACTCAAAATTTTGGTATTTTTTGTTCTTTGTTTTATCCAATTTTGCTCGCATCAAGGTCTTTGAAAATTTGCTTTCACTTTGAAATTGTTGACATCTTTGCATCTTGAAGGTTTGAATTTAGTTGCAATGCTTCAAATTGAATATTTTTTATTATTTGCATCTTAATTGCATTATCTCAAATCAAATAATTTAATTAAAATCATTTTCAAAGGTTTTCAAAGGTTTAAATAATTAAATTTCATTTTAGGGTTATTCAAATTTTATCACTTTTACCCTAAAATTAATGCAAAATTGAAATGGACATATCTTGAGCTAGACAACTCCATTTGAGCTCATTCAAAACTTGGTAGAAATATATTGATTTCCTCTTTCTAATGGTACCAAACTTACAGGATTTCAGATGTTAATTTCACCCAAAAATAATAGTTTACTATAGTAGCTTATGAACTTTAAAATGTTATATTTCATGAACCGTGATAAATTTTTGGATGATCTCAGCAATTTTGAGTACCCTTTTGGCCTATTGAGATGCATGGAAATTTTCATTAAAATATGAGAACTTTGAATTTTGACTCAATTTTGGGCAAAAGGAAAGTTACGAAGGAAAATGAATAATAAATAAAATAAAAGTTGGATTTGTCTTAATCTTATGATGAATATGTCATTATGCAGGTAATACAAGGGAAGGAAAAGAAATATTAATGATAAGATTCATAACGTTTCCACAACAAGTTCAGAAATACAAGGAGAATGAATAGTTACAAAATTCGTTCCCAAAACTATTTTGAAACTGAATCAAACTAAATTTTTCAAATTATAAATAAGTCATTGAGACTCATGAAAAAGGGTCGAAAGAATTTGGAGCGAGCGGAAGAGAAGATTGAAGATTGCCATTGCCAAAGGTTTCCTCTCAGGTTGCTTGTCAGAGAAGATTTCATCTTTGTAGTTGATGGATAGAGGTATTATGAAGAAACACATTAATAGAAAATTTTATAATATATTCATTTTATTGTGGTGAAAAATATGCATGCAGATGGTATTTTCATTTTAAATGATTGAATATATTAATTAATTCCTTTGAAGATTGCACCCGATTTAATTTGAACTGTGTTAATTCTGGTTGTATTAAATTAGGTTATGTTTCAGATTATCTTTGTTTGCAGATTCTGGATGGAGTTATGAAGGTTATGTTTCATATTATCTTAATTTATTTTCATTTTATTTCATTTTATTTTTTCTAACCCTAAGCTTTTTTATTTTATTTAATTTCATCGCACAAGAAAAATCAAAACCCTAAATTTTATGCAAAGTTTTAATTTTTCATATTAGGGTAAATGTTTATTTCATTTTAATAAGTTCTTGACATTACACATTTGAAATAGACATTAGGGTTTTAATTAATTAAATTTTCCAAATAATAATAATTAAAGTTCAAACATTAATTATTTGGATAAATTTAATTAAAATCATTTTCTAAGGTTAAAATTCAAATATTTGCACTCCACAAGTTTTATTATTTGCAATATTTGATTATTAATCATACACTTTGGCAATTAATTTCATGAACAACAACATTTTCACAATTTAAATCAAATACCAAACCATAGGCCCCTTGTTAACAGTTACTTGCACCTCTGAGGTATTCAACAATATTTTCACATTTTACAAGCATACAAGCACATTTTAAGAAATTAAGCAAACAAAACCTTGGAGAAGTTATTTCTTTGCAAGAGAGGATTTTTGACAGGATCCTAACTGTGAGTGTGTTTTCGTAATTGGGCAAAAATATCACTCAACAATAATCACACCATAACAAGTCTTATTGACAAAGCTTTTACTGTTACCTTGCCATCACCTCCAATTTGGGCTTTTGTTATCCACAAGGTTATAAGGATGACCATTGAAATTATTGAACTAATAGAGTTTTATTAGAATCAAGAAAATATATTCCATGGATTATAAAATAGTAAAGGCTGAGGTGTTTTTATTGTTATATATAATGGAGATCATATAAATAATGTTAAAGTTTTAGGGGAGTTATTATTATTGTGATAAAGAAAGATTACAATGTAATAAATTATTTTCAACCATATAATATAATTAAATAAAATACTTCTTATCACCTTTATTTAAAATGGGCAAACCTATATATACGAGAATATTAATACTTTTGACATTTGAAAACATATTTAAAATGTTAGTGATTTTTCTTCAGAGACAAATTGGAGTAATATCATTTTATGAAATTGATTTGTGTCTAGAGGGGAAAACACTATGCATGCCACTTTTTAAAATAAATTGGTTGTATAGGATTAAATAGGCCCCATTGTTAATATTACATCATGACCATGTTATTATTGTATTACAACTACTTTGCAAGTTTAGCAAGATTTGAACCCTAGTCGTTACCTTGAAATTCGATGTATTTAACTAGTGCTCCTGCCATTTTATTTTGTATGACAGTTAATGTCAAAGAACTAATATTTTTATTGCTAATATTGATGGGGAGGTCAATATAATTGCAATCTTATAAACTTATAAATGACTTTTATTGTTTGCATCGTAAAAGTCATTAAAATTATGCAAAAGATAAAGAATTGCACAAAATATAATCAACATTAGAAGATCTAAATGTTCAATACGAATGACTCATATACAAGTTTCTTATGCTTAAATGTTCATTACATAGGACTTAAGTGTAAGTTTCTTATGCTTTGGTACCCCATTCTAGACTATAGAAGCTAAGATGCACACAACATGAAACTAGGATTTCCATTGTGGCAAGAATATGATAGAGAGACAAAATATCACAATATACCTAGGGATCCACATATTAAACACTAACTACAACACATAATGTGAAGGAATGGAAATGTTGTAGTATATTTGTTGTACAAGGATGTGCAACACTTTCAATTGAAGAGAGAAATTGAGTTCAAGAATTACCTACAATAATTTTGGAGCAACCAAAAATAGTTCACAGTAAGCTCGATAGGACTTGTAACATCTCGATAGGACTTGTAACATCTTGAAGACTCATTGCACCTATTTTTGGTTACTTTAAGACTTTAATTTTGCATAACCACCTATTGTAACTACTTGAGAATGATTATTAAGAGGGACTATTGTAACTAATAGCATATTATGTCCATCTATCAATTAGAGGATATTTTAATTTATAGATTTTATTTTTCTCTATATAGTATTATATCATATATTTATTTGTATTTCAACTAGTAAGTCAATGTTATTTTTTTAGCTAGAGGAGATATGTATTTATTCTTGAGTTTAGGTCCACTCATAGGGTTAACATTGTAGTTTGATTCTCTTAATACCTGCATTTTAAGAGATACGAGATTGCATGGTGTGAAGATTGTACATGTGAAGAGTGGACAAACAAATATACAAGGACTTTCTTGAAGTTTTAATTTTTTTTAACATGTGAGAAAAACTTTGCAACAAGAACTATAGGTATGGTGCAAATGAGTTCTACGAGCATGAAACCATTGTCTAAAGGATTCCAGTATTGCATAATTTAATAAGAAAACATTAGAAATGCACATTAAGGTAGTGCCATAAAAAATAAGTAATGATCTATTTCTTTGCATTTTACTCTACTTAAATCTAATAAAACATGGGATTTATAAATGCACTTGAATATTTAAAAGATAATATTATGTAGTGCATAAAACACATTTATTGCATCTTGTAGATAGGAAAGAACGAGGTTTTGGGATATGCAAGAAATGGTTTTAAAAGAAGAGGAAAAAATAAGAATACAAGTCTTTCAAAACACCTTAAATTAGATAATGAAGATAATGTTAAGAAAGAATTGTGTGCATGCATGAGAAAGGCTCGCAGGTGGCATTTAATTTGGCTAATAATAAGAGGTGGGACAATAGTGACTTTATATAATGTGCATTAGACATATATAGGACACATGTTTTACAATGTAGGGTGTGAGGAATGCATGCACACGAAGAGAAGACAAACAAACATGAGAAAATATTCTCAATCATGGAAATTTTAATAACTAACATAGTAAATTTGATTTGTTATAACATTTACATTATCTATATGAAATGGTATTATCTCAACTGATTAGATTCCTCAAATTTTAAGGAGGAGACCAAGGTTAGAATATTGCCAAATAATGCATGCATAATTGCCAAGCTTGTTGTAATACCATAATGTGGTCATGATGTAATACGAGCGAGGCCCATTTCAATCCCATATAATTGATTAAAAAAAAAATTCATATTATATCCATGGGGATAATGACAAGTGGTCAAGTGTGAGGATTTTCACACCATAGACCAGGTTCCATTTCCATGGGTGAAATTTAACCTAATCAAATTATATGAGCTCAATTGATTAAGTTTCTTAATTTTCAAGGAGGAGATCCATGTTCAAATCTTGCTAAGTGATATATGCATGATTGCCAAGCTCTTATAATACAACTTTGTGGTCATGATGTAATATGGGTGAGGCTTTATTCAATCCCAAATAACCAATTAAAAAATTATATTATCTATAAATGTAGACCTATTTTAATAATTTAGAGTAATTTCTAAATGAATTAAAAAAAAAAATATTGTGTTAATAATAACCTATTTTCTATTTAATTTCATTACATAAACACTATATATTCATTAAATTATAGACTTCCCATGATAAACACCATATTACAAAAAAACATTACATTCATGTTATTTTATTATATATTAGTATAGTTTATTATTATTATTATATTTAGGTGAAATGAATTGTATTAGAAATATCTTATTATCTATAAGATGTAGTTCTATTTCAAAGGTAAAGTAGTTTTTAATGAGACCATAAGCCATATGAGACGACCCTCATAGAGGATGTTATTTACCCAATATATATTTACTCAACCAAACTTTGGTTACTGAAGTATGGTGTACAACTCTACCTCCATTGGATTCGAACCTTGAACCTTCTATTCGAAGTTCCAAAGTCTTGGTGTTAGGCGCACTCAAGTTGTACATAATGTTCATTAAATTATGTAATCACCTTGAATTTATGATATTTTTAATTTTTTAATAAGCTATGCGTGGCTTCTATTGGGGACCACTACCATTAAAATAATAAACATTGCATTGTTTTTAGGTTAATTAAACTATATAACTTGTATTTTTATCAAAGATATTCTTTATTTGACTTTCTATCAAAAATATTCTTCATCTTCCTCAAGTGGCTAAGTTTTTGCAATCAACTAGTTCATATCATTTGTATTAAGAGATATTATCTCATTCTATCAATTACCTTTTAAAATTTGAATTTCAGTGAGTTGATCAACATCATGATTAATTGAACCATATGCTACATAATTTTATTCTCTATAGATACAATGACATTTCCAAGATATAAAATCCAACTATAGTTGATGACATAAAAAATTGGTGTTATTTTTGATCCAATCGCCACATCCATTTTCTTGATAGCATTAATAATTAATTTATAAATCTCCTTTAGCCAAAATGTATTTCCATCCCTTATGAATTCCTCTTAATTTGTGAATCCTCTTGATAGAAATTTTAATTCCTATAAGAAATGTTGTATCCTTTGCATAGTTGTTCATTGAAGTCCATTTAATTATAAGTGAGGAGAATTTGACCTTCATTATTTGGACAATTATCACCTCCACCAACTTTTCCTAGGTTTTTTTAGATGCACCATCATCATTTTAACATAGATTGAAGAAAATCCTTTGTGTTAACTCTATTGTCATAAATGATCCTTCCATGTATATTCAAACTTGTAACCAAGAGGTTAGCATTTTTTATGCATTTGAGGTTTCCCATTATGAGCACCATGTCTATAAATATTCTACAAGAAAGACAATAATATGATTTCAAACTTGGGCATGACTTTGAGATTTTTTTTAAAAAAATATATCATTCCTTTCAAGCCATAAGTTCCAAAAAATAATGATAGGACATATCCTCCATAAAATGCATAATACTTTAGCTTTAAAGCAATTAATTCAACATTTTATCAACTCTTTAAATATTGACGAAGCTACCAAATATATTCTCATATTCTTGAAGAATCAACCCCAAATGGTGTAAGAAAATGGACAATGAAGAAGTAAAAGATATGATATTTTTAGATACTTCTTATACAAGGTACACCTAAAAGATCCATAAGATCCTCTTCTTTGTAGAATCTCACCTATATTTATCTTGTTTTGGACTACTAAACAAAGGAACACTGAGGCCTTAGGGAAAGCCTCAAATGACCAAACATTCTTCCAAGAAAAATATTTGGGAGTAGGAAATTTTAATTGCTCTAAATCCTCATATCCCAACTTGACTACGTAATGACTATCTTTTGATATATTCTAAAATAACCCATCCTTCCATGTATAAATAGACAAACATTTTTTTTGAAGCTCACCCACTATTTTTTTGAGGTCCTCTTCTTCAACCAAGTTACTAATAGAAATCCATGATCTAGAATTGTTGCTTATAGTAACATCATTTTTGATCTTTGAACCTTTACAAGTTAAACATGCCTGGGCTAAGATACTTTGGACCAAAAAATAAGAAGATACTTTGACGAAGAATCATACCGAAAATTTGTAGAGTCCTCAATGGATGACCATATAATATATTTCTTGATCAATTACAACCTATTTGATATGAAGTTCCTTGTTGCATACCTCTAGGTAGTGTTCATATTTTGAATAATTTTTTTGCATCAACATGTATAATTTTGAAGTAATATTTTCGCAAATCTCTTTTCTTGATTAATGATTAATCTACAATCAAGTTTTGTTTCTAAGGAAAACTTTTAAGTCTACAATTTTGCAAGCCTACCAATTTATTATTCTTTCCTTTACAAGACCTATCCCACATATAAAGAGAAAACCTAATTTTTCCTCACATCCTTTCCAGATAAAATATCTTTGAATTTTTTCAAATTTGGATGCTATACTTGTTAGCAATATTGAAAAAAACATCACATATAGTATTTATCCCAACCAAGGTTATGAAAAAACATTTCCAACCTACCAAACAAGATTTTATTCCACCAATATTGAGTCCTAGAGCTCCTTGTTCTTTTATTTATCAAACAAAGGAATTTCTAGATATGTTGATGGTCATTTTCCAACTTTATACCATAAGATATCCATAATAACAAATTGTAAATTTAGAGGAGTGTTAATGAAAAAGATCCTAGATTTTGAAATATTAGTAAACTATCCAACAACCTTCTCATAGCATGATAATTTTAATTTTTATAATGTAGCCTCATGGACTAAGGGATCACCCAAAAGAAAAGTATCATCAAAAAATTAAATATGAGACTTGAACGAGCCATTTATTGCAGCCTAAATACCATTGATTTTTTTTCCATTTTTGCCTTAGAGAAATATCTCTCCAATATCTCATTAAAAATAATAAGTAAACAGGGAGATAATGGGTTACCCTTGTGGAGTAATTCATTTACACCAACCTTGATCAAGTCCATTTTTTGAGATTATCATGTGGAAAACTCAAAAAAACCCCATCATATGATTTGTTCATATGTAATTTTACAAGCATACTTGTTTTTTTCATGGAATAGAGAGAATGCATAACCTCCTGTACAATTATTATAATAACATAAATTTATTTGTTGTGAATAAAATCAAGTTGTTCCTATGAGAACATAATATAGAATGTTTTTCAATCTATTTGCCATATTTTTTGAAATTATCTTATAAATCATATTACATAGGCTTAGTGGATGAAATTTATTAAGATATTTTATCTTTCTTTTCTTGGGAACCAATGCAATAAATATGTTATTGATATCACTTATTATATTCTTCTTCAACTATATCCAACATACCACTCTTTAGCAAATCCCAAACTTCTTGAAATAAAGTTGTAAGAAATCCATTGAGCCCACATCAAGCTTTCATTTTTATCCTTGTATGATAATTGATGGGTATTTTACAAAATCTTATCTTGGGCCTCCTTATCTTGCCCAACTTCCAATAGAATATATTTTAAATAATTTATTGCTTCCTTTTTAATATCTTCTTCTTCCTCAATATTCTAGAGTTTAAATATATATTTTAATTTCAAAAGCCAAATTTGTTTTGGTTGTAGCATGAAAATAGTATTTTTTTCCTTCCTTAAGGCATTTCTTCCCAAAATTTTTCTTGCATATAAGTATCTTGGTCAATTCCTTTGATTTCTACTATCTCTTGTAAATTATTGAGCTTGGATTTAATTTCCTCTTTTACTTTAAATTTTTTACAAGAATATTTCATATTCTAAATATTTATTTGTCCTTTCAAAATTTTAATCTTTTGATTAAACTTGTACGTAATTAACCCTTAAAACCTTGCTTCATCCTAACATGATATAACTGTCTAGAAGAAATCAGGGTCTTGGAGCTACATAAATTGAAATTGAAACGGCTTTGAATGGCCATAGTAAGTAAACCAAGAGAATAAGTTTTAGATCTAATCCTTCTCCTAATAAAATTTTTGAAGAGATAAATAACCCTTCAAACCTTGCTTCATCCTACCATGATATAACTATCTAGAAGAAATCAGGGTCTTGTAGCCACATAAATTAAAATTGAAATGGCTTTGAATGACCATTAATAAGTAAATCACAAGAATGAGTTTTAGATCTAATCCTACAACCATGTATTAGCTAATAATAATTTATGCAATACTTGAAGAACACAAGCTTATACTGAGAGGGGGGGTGAACAATATAAGACCACTTTTTAATTTTCTTTCCCAATAAATATTATGCAATGTATATATAGCAATATCAACAACAATAATAAAAGCAATGCACAAATCACCACACACAATAGAGACACCAAATTAACGTGGTTCACCCAATGTGGGCTACTCCACAGAGAAAATATTTCACTAAAATTTTCTCAATCAATCTCTTGGGAATCCTTTCCCTATTACAATGTTTATGGATCTTTGTCAAAAGGAGACACCAATACCCTAATCAAGTTTGTGGATATCTATCCATAGGAGAACTCATTTCTCCTTAGATTTGATTGGTGATCTTCTAGAATAACTGTTTCCCCCCACTGCTTTGGCTAATGGATCTCTATCCATTGAAGACACCTATTTTCACTACCTTGGCTAATGGATCTATATCCACTGGATACTGTCATCCTCTATACTCTATCACCTCCAAATATCTATCTCAAATCTGCACTAAACATAGTCCTTCGATATAGCACAAATCTATCCTCAATATATTTCTCTGATCTGACACAAACCTGTCTTCAAATCTGCACCAAAATTTGTCCTCAAATATGCACTAAACACAATCCTTCACTCTAGCACAAATATGCTCAATCTCTATCTCTATACTCAAGCCTTAAAACAAAGCTTGAATCAATCTCAAATCAACTCTTCTAGATGTACCTCAAACCTTAGCTCAAGGTTTGAAAAAATCAATAAATCAACTATGTTCACAAGTCTTCTCAAAGACTTGTCTCAAATCTGCCTTGTAAGCTTCCACAAAAGCTCACACTAATTTTTCCACAAGTCCTCTCTAGAACTTGTCCAAATCTGCTCAACAAGTCCTCACTAGAACTTGTCCAAATCTGCTCAATCAATCTCTGTACTCAAACTGTATTGTAAGCTTCCACAAAAGCTCACACAAATATGTCCACAAGTCCTCTCTAGAAATTACCTCAAATATGCCCAACAAGTTCACACTAGAACTTGAAGAACACAAGCTTATACTGAGAGAGGGGGGGTGAACAGTATAACGCCCACTTCTTACTTTCTTTCAAACCAATATCAATTAATTTATTTAATTGCAATAACCAAATATAGCAGTGTGCATTAATAACTTAGATAATAATAGTAAGCAAGAGCACAAGTCACCACACACAATTTGAGACACAAGATTTAACGTGGTTCCCCCAATGTGGGGTACTCCACAAGATAATCTCCTTATAATATTTCACATAGAAATAAGGATCCTTATATAATACAATGATTACTTTGATCTGCTCAAATCTAGGCAATACACTGATATGCTCAGGTAGGCAATCTACTAATTTGCTTAGCTAGGAAACCCACTGATATGCTCAAGTAGGCAATCCACTAATCTACTCAGCTAGGAAACACACTGACTTGCTCAGGTAGGCAATCCATTGATCTGCTCAGCTAGGCAACACACTGATCTACTCAGGTAGGCAATACACTGACCTGCTCAACTAGGTACTCCACTGATCTTCTCAACAAGCTCACACAGAACTTGTCCAAATCTACTCAACAAGCTCACATAGAACTTATCCAAATTTGCTCAACAAGCTCATACAAAACTTGTCCAAATTTGCTCAACAAGCTCACACAGAACTTGTCCAAATATGCTCAACAAGCTCACACAGAACTTGTCCAAATCTGTCCCAAAAACTGTCCACAAAGCTGTCCAGAAATCTATCCCAAAAGCCTTCTAAAAGGCTCAATCAATCATACTCAAGTAGTACTCAAATCTCATCCACAAATCTTATGAAGGTAAGGCTCAAAGATGAACTTAACAATGAATGGCAATATACTCTTCAAAGGATGACAACTATGATCCACAAAGATCTCAACTCAAATCAATCTCATAGAAGCATAAAGAGAATTGTTAGAGACTCAATATGTTCTAACTCAAATCCTTTATATTTCTCAACTCAAGGCAATCTCATAGAAGCATAAATAGAATTTTTAGAGACTCAACATGTTCTATCCTCAAATCTCAATCTCAACTCAAATCCAGAATATATAATAGTTTGTTTCATGGAACTTGAACAACCACTTCACACAATCACTTGAATAGGCTCAAACAACTCTTCTCAACCAACTACCACAAGGAATAACTCTTTCTTACAAACCCTAGTCCAAGCATGTATCAACCAACTCAAATGTTTCCAACAATGCTAAACTCACATAACAATGATACTCATGTTATTCTCAAGTTCAAGTTCTTTGCATAACCAATGGGCTTCAACAACAATGCTAATAAAACATTTTTCACATAACAATGATACTCATGTTCTTTTCAAGTTCTTTGCATAACCAATGAGCTTCAACAACAATGCTTATAAAATAATGTTTAACCACAAATTTCAAACTAGAAAACCTTGGAAGCATTCAACCAACCACTTTCGAAAAGGAAACCACAATCAATCCTTTTCTCTCCAATGATATTTCAGAAATCAACCACCATAATCAATCAATAGGAGAATGTGCCCATACATTTTATGAATATGAAGAAACCCCTTTGGAAATCTGCCACACTCAACACACTTTGAAAAATAACAAAACAACCTTCACTTTGAACCCCTTTACAAAAACATAAATATCTCTTTACATACACCTTATTTCTCCACCTAATCAAGTTAATCAAATAGCTCTCGAAATAAGATTTCCAACGATATGGTATACTTCTAAAAGAGGAAAACACCAAAAAATTATCTTTTTCTAAAAGTGCATTTCAACCCTTATATCTTGCCTTCCAAGTAAATAAAAATTTAATCAAACATTATTCCCTTAGCATCACCTTATTCCTCCAACATTAGGCAATAATAAAAAAATATTCAATAAAACGTTTACTTGCCTCTTAGAGGGAATCAAACCCTCGTCACTGCCCACTCAAAACCACAACCATGGTGCCAAAGACCATGTGAGCTATCTGCTCACATAGGAAAGAGAGCAAAAATGCTCTCTATATTTCGCTGCCCTTGCTCACGCGAAATACATGCACCAAATGCTCTTCTTCCACACTACGAAAATCGAACTCGATGGGAATCGAATGCATGCCCTATCGCAACCAAAAACTCCATGCTTCCCAAGCTCACCGTTGGACCACGCTGTCACATCGAAGGATTTCAGGGCTTTCGCTTTTTGTTCTCTTTTTTCGATGCCAAGAATTTTGAATCAAAAGCCTTTGCATATATATATGCAACCTTCCTTTAATTTCACATACGTCGGCACCTTTAATTATTAATTTCATTTTTATGGTGCATGGATTTTATGACGTCGACGATGACTTTAATTTTAATTTTAAAATTAAAATTAAAATTAAAATTTAAAATAATTAAAATTTAAACTAAATATTTAAAATTAAATATCTCCATCATCGGGGCACATTTTTTGACTAAACGAAAGGCCAACCTGGGTTTTAATAAAAACCCATTTCAAATATTCCATCCATAGTTTTAAATAAAACATTTTATTTTGCCTGCTTTGGTTTTCACAAAAACCCTATATATATCCATGCTCTCCAAAACTCAAAACTCAAAGTGATCCATGTGACATCAATGATCCATGTGACATCAATGAAAACATAAAATACCTCAAATTTTGAATAGAAATTTTCCAATCTCATAGAAACATATAGAGAATTGTTAGAGACTCAATATGATTCACATTTATTACAATGCTCAATCACTTTCAATCACTCTCTTAGAAACATATAGAGAATTGTTAGACTCAATATGCTTCACATTAACAATACTCAATCACTTTCAATCACTCTTTTAGAAACATATAGAGAATTGTTAGAGACTCAATATGCTTCACATTCACAAGACTCTCAATAACTTTCTCAACTCAATTCAGAATATAAAATAATTTGTTTCACGGAACTTGAACAATCACTTCAACACATTCACTTGACTAGGCTCAACCAAATCTACTCAACCAATCACTCAATGAAATAATCCTTGCTCACAAACCCTAGTCCAACCATATGAATAATCACTCAAATGTTTCCAAAAATGCTTATCAATCAATCTCACATAACAATGATACTCATGTTCTTTGCAAACCCTAGTTCAAGTTCTTCACCCTATTTAATCACTACAACAACAATGCTTATAAAATAAGGTTTTATCAAAAACTCTTTTTATTCCAGAAAACCTTGAAGCATTAATTCAAAACACTCTAAAAAATGCTAACCATACAATCCTTTTCACTCCAACTTTTCATTCACAACTTTCAACAATCACTCACTAGGAAGAATATGCCCATACCTTTTGTTGGATGTAAAAGTGCCTTTAGAAAAACCCGTCTCAATCACAATTTCCTTCTTTCCAATTTCAATGGTTAAACACAACAATATCACTTCAACACTTCCTCAAAAATATTCCTTAGACACAAATTAATCACAACTCAATTTATGCCTTATTGCTTCCTTTAAAAATAACACTCATCATAACATACATGAAATAATTACTTGGATACACCTTATAAAATCCAACTCAAAATAATGTCCAACACCATAAAACATCAACCAAACACCTTACTATCCTTTCAAGCACTTGAGCAAATAATATTAAAAATCTAATTTTGCAAATCCCTTATAACTCCCCTTTCTACCTTAGAAACCAATTATAATATGCAAAAATTAATTTCTAAATGCTCAAACAATATTCCCAAAATTTTTGGTACCCAAGATTAAAGCATACCTCTTTCTTCTCCAAAAAAGGGTTTTGGCGTGATTCAATCCGTTGTCTCCCCAAGCCTAAGTGCCTTAGCGCTTGGGAGCCCACCATGTGGGCTACTAATGCCCACGTGAAGGAATGAAGAGTCCCTTCCTCTTATGCCTTCACCACCATTTGACTTTCCATGAAACTCGCACACTCTATCTCTGCTTTGGACGCAACGCAATTTGTAAGGCTCACAATGATATTCGAAGGCATGGTAAATCTTTGGTAAGGTGGGTAGTCCCCCCTTATATACACGTTTTAATCTTCTCCTGACATCGGTGCTTTGTAATTCGAAATCAAATTTTGAATTTTAATTTTAATAACCCACCTTAGGGTTATTTAACATTAGGTTTAAATTAATTTAAAAATAATATTTAATTTAATTAATAATTAACTTAAATAACTTTATAAGTTAAATAATTTAATTAATAAATTAATTTATACTTAAATTTTAAACTTCCTTTGTATAATATTATAAAAGGTATTATAATATTATTCACTTGGGCTTCTTTGTGCACTTTGCACCAAATATGACTTCCTGGAACTGGGTCTTGAAACTGAAACCAAATTATCCTTTTGCATTTGTTTGAGAACCTGAAACGGACGCTGCCACTGATTGGTGCTGAAAGCTTGACATCAATGACCACTCACTCTTGACATCAATGACAACTCATATACTCAAAATGTCCAACATATACTTTTACCATATATTTGTACAATGCATCTATTATCTCATATATATTAAAAGCTTGAAGAAATAACATCCCAAAAGGTATTTCAATTGAAATGAAGCAAAATCCCCCATTGATTTAGACCATCTAGGAATACCATAATTTTTTTGAAAGAGATGGAACTGTGTTTAAGTGCTCTCCAAGAATCAATATATCATAATTATGAATCACCATTAAACTTAACATAAATAAATTTAGGTCCACCATTAAACTTAACATAAATAAATTTATGTCCTTCCAACATATTTCATGAGGAGTAACTATAGTTAGATATATACATTTGTAACCTCAACTTTGATATTTTCGTCTTTCCTATAAGAAATACTAGCAACCTAAATACTATTTGCTTTTAGCAATTGTCCATCCCATTTGTGTTTGTCTCATATTGTTGCAATACATCTTGAAGGTCCTATAGCAATGACTATTAGACATTACAAATATTTTTGAATACATCCTTACATTTATCACTACTTATTTATGGTTCTTATATTAAAATAAAATTAGGACTATAACAATATATTGATTTCCTAATAACTCTTTTTTCAAGGGTTTTATTCATTCCCCTCATATTCTAAAATATCATTTTCATTATCACTTTTTATTCTTATTTATACTCTTAGTTCCACTTATTGTTAGTATTTGTGATATTTGTTTTTTTTTTCTCAAATTGATATCCCTCTAAGTTTCCTTTTCATTTTATTCTTGCTTTAAGCGTATTCGTCTCCTTTTTTCATTCTTACCAATACTTTTTTTTTGCTGGATAATAAGGTGTTGTACTCAGGTCCCCCACCCTTGATAAATTACATCTCTCTTCTTTAGAGCTTGAGATTTTAAAAATAGATACACTTCTCATCTCAATTGAGATGCTATAGCTAGAAATCTACATCATTTTACATAAAATGTTTGAATTCTTGATTTTTATTTTTTGGATCTTTTCAAATTTTTGTATGAATACAATTAATCCAAAATTTAGTAACTTTCATGATATTTTCATATAGTATCCTCCACAATGCAAAAACTTCACCTCTACTATCTATGCCTTGCATCTTAGTAGAGTAATATTTCCAAAACATCACATGATCATAGTTCGCTTTACCAAATCTGGATTTCTATTTTCCTTCCTGAAACACAAATGCAACCACAAATATTATAATAAATAGTCTAAAAGAAAACACATTATTGTTACAAAATAAAGTAGATAATACCAATGAAAAACATTAAATTAAATCTTAATCATAAATTGATTCAGGAAATCAACATTTTTTTATTAGCTTCAACTAAACTTTCTACTTCCTCTAACCATGGAAAGGAGAATTTAACTTCACGATCCTCAATCAAAATATGTCTATTGGCTAGCTTATCTGCACATTTGTTTCCTTCCCTTAATATATGTGTAAACTCGATTTCTTCAAACTCTTTAGCAAGATCTTGAATTTCCACAATTATCTCTTGTATGTTCCATGGAGCCTTTGCTTTCCTCAAAATTGCATTAATTACCATGATATAATCACCTTCCATACATACTCTATTCTATTTCATTTGTTTACATATTTTTAACCCTTCTAAAGTTGCCCAAGATTCAACTTCATTATTTGTCTTAAATCCACTATTGAAAGTATAATGAGACAAAATCTCTTCTCTATTATTTCTAATTATTCCTCCTCCTCCTGTTGGTCCTAGATTTTCTTTAGATGCTCCATAAAAATTCAATTTAACCCACTCCACATCTAGTGGTTTCCACTTTATATTCTTTGCCTTCTTTTTGCTTCTCTTGTACCCAACATCATAATTCCATTTAATGACTTGACTCCATCTATCAAGGCTATCTACTTCCAAATTAGGGATTGGATGAGTTGATAGGGTTGGTTTAGACTCCTTTATGGCTAAACATATATTCTTTTTCATTACCTCTAAACTGCTTTCATTTCCTTTAAAAATTCTTCTATTCCTTTCTATCCATATAGTCCAAAGTATTGTATCTTTTGATATATCCCATATTGTTTATAAAGCCTCACTTTTATAAGTGCTCTGCCATTGCTTTAACCAATCTTCAATTCTACTATTCATCACTATGCATTTACCAAACATATTAAGAATCCATTACCATAGATTCTAGACTATTGAGAAATATCCCAAGAGATGGTCTATACTCTCCTCGTACTTATTACAAAAGACACATGGAAAGGGGCCATGAAAACCCCTTTTCATAAGGTTATCCTAGAATAAAATTCTTCTATGACCTACTAGCCAAACAAACATTTTAACTTTAGAAATGCTTGGGCTATCCTAAATATCTCTCCATATTCTAGTGCCATTATTATTATTTTTTTATTTTTGAATTTACATGGTGGAATCAGTAGCCGCCATGAATATTCTACTGCCATTATTATTTTTTTGGTGTTGAACATTATATTCACTTCTTGTTGTGTATTATCCTGAGCCATTCAACTCCCAAATAAATTTATCCTTGGATCCTCTTGAAATAATCACAAT
The DNA here is from genome assembly GCA_028583015.1 of Wollemia nobilis. NCBI lineage: Eukaryota > Viridiplantae > Streptophyta > Pinopsida > Araucariales > Araucariaceae > Wollemia > Wollemia nobilis. The sequence goes on from JAQPPZ010016709.1 coordinate 900,202, forward strand.
TGTTATATTTTTACCCAGTTGCCTCCTAGCATCAATATCTTGTATACTTGTAAAAAAATATTCTTTCCATTTGTATCTTCCTTCTTGATCCTTGTACAAAATATTTGAAACCCTATCACCATATTTGTATTGAAGAAATCTCATCCAAGGTTTAAAAATTGGATCTAAATTGAGTGTTTTTTTTATCACACAAAGTATCCATCCAAATAGGAATTTTTTTCTCCAGTTCCCACCACCCATCTTAAACCTTTAATCATAAGATCAATAGATTTTTTTAAACCATTCCAAAGAGTAGAACCATTTGGTAGAGATAATGCAGTAAATATTAAACTTGGGTTATTAGGATCAACATACTTAGAAGAATTCTTTCCCATTGTCTTTGAATCTCTTTGTACAATATCCAGATAAATTTTCCCCTAAGAGGTAAGTTTGCATTTATAAGAACTCTTAAACCAAGAACTCCCCTAGTTTTATCATCACACAACTTGCTCCATTTCACCAAAGAAAATTTCCTTTTATCATGTAAAACTGGCCATAAAAAGGATCACATAATATAGATTAATTTTTTTCAACTAATTTTGGCATAGAATACAATGACATATAATATATTGGAATGGCTTGTAAGATTGACTTAATTAACTTCACTCTTCTGTAATGTTCCCTTCTAATCAGCTAGTGGGAGCACATAGAGACTAGCCTATACACGGGTTCCTGTAAGATATGTCATATGGATGAGAGCCTTTGGAGATATTTGAGACAAATTTTGGATTATTAGAGTTCAATTTTGGTGGTCGTTCGAGGTCAAACAAAGCTAGGATGCTGGAATTGCTATTTTTAGCAGTGTCGGGTTTTAGGGTTTCTTATCGAGCGAACAGGGGGATGTTGTTCTACAATGAAATGGGTATCTACAACAGGTTTCAGTTGGTCATTCAAAATTTCATAAGGCATAATTTTTAAAGCGCAAAGCTTGGATTTATTAAGTGAATTATTAAATTTATTTTTTAAAGTTAAAACTTTATATTATAATTAAAGGGGAAGAAATATGTTTATCCCACATTGAGCGCAAAAAAAAGAGTTTGCCAAGGAGGAGCCTATTTATTCAGTGACTTGGTCTCATTTTAGACATTCTGGTTTATGTTATTTCTTCTCTTGGAGTTTAAGACCAGTGGTTGATATTTCTTCATCGAAAGGGACAAAAACCCCAATCGATAACCCGACGGACGAAACCTCGAAGGGCAGATCGGTTCCATTTCAGGTATCGATAGTGTGCAAATTATTGAAGTTTTGAGGATGGAAATCCTCAGTATTGGAGAAGGGATTTGGATGAAAACCTAGTTCTTAGCTGGTGAATTGACTCAGGATTTACGCTTATGTGATTCAATCAAAGATTCAGAGGTTTATAGTCCATCAGTTGGAGATAATAGCAAATTGGTATGTTTATAATGAAATTCTAAAGACATTTATCCATATGGAATTTCTAAACATTGTTGTTAATTTGTTGATATGAATTAATAAGCTATTTTGATCATGGGTTCTGCATAAAAATTGATTATTCAGTGTTAAATCCATCTGGGTATCATTGCATGTTGTTGCTATTGGCTTCTTTCATTTGGGTATTATTGCATATTCAAATTAATCCATAGTTATTGCAAAAACACCAAACACAAAATAGGGCAACACATTACAGTGGTATCAGAGCTGGTTTTTCCTGCCAGCCTGTTCAGGGTTTCATTACGAATTTTGTGAAGTCTTCTATCGAAGACAAAATTCTTAGGTTTGATTTGGTGGAAATAATTATTTATCTGAAATTATATTGCTTGAAAATTTACAGAGTATAGAATATTAGCAAAATTTAGGGTTTGGTTACTATTTTCAAATACAGGGTTTCTAGTTTTTGGGTATTGGTGATTTGAATACCCATTTGGTTGATTTGGGCTTTAAGAGTTCTAGGTATTGTTAATTCAGAGCTCAGGTCATTCCTGCCAACTTGTGGAAGCCTCAAATTAATTTTAGATTCATGGCATCTATTAATGACTGGACTAAGAGATAACGTGAGTTGGATAAGACCCAACATGAGATAGAACAGTCCCTCAAAAATTTAGCTACAATGATGAAAATTTCTCTACCAACATGTGCTCCTCTGGTCAAGATTAAACCTTTATACACTGAGTTGCCAATACAAGTTGGAATTAAAAGAGACAAGCTTGCTATCCCAACAAGAAATGACAAAGGAAAACAGAAGTTGGTAGGTAAAACAATGGCTTCTGAAGTTTCACAGGATAGAGGACCTCCTCGTATAAGCAGGAATCAGTTGAGGAGAGGGAACATGTGTTTCACATGTCACCAGACTTGGACATTTGGTCATGTTTGTGGAACCAGTAATGTTAGTAATTTATTGTAGCCACACATAGTTCAGGACAACAAAATAGTTGAATTTATAATAGATGCTTCATATCAGGAGGTAAGCAGGATAGAGACTCAAAATGATTTGGATGGTGATGATCTGGTAGAAGATGGTTTGTCACAGGTTGAATCCATATCAGATTTTTAGGATGACCTGGTTAAGGAATATTTTGATGATAATAGTGATGGGGAAAAAATTATGGGTTTAAATGCAGAAAAATCCATTGATAGTTATAGGATTTATTACAACAGGTTGAGTATCCATTTGTCTGTGCATAATGATGATAATTAAGATGTTTTTTTTCATGGTGAAGACTCCAAATTTGATGAGGAGATCGATGTCGATGAATATGTATCTTGGTTAAAGTTAGAAACAGAACAAACCAGCTAGTGGTTGGATGATGGCTTTTTTTATGAGTTGGAGAGTTATGTTGATGAAGTAAATGAGAAGATTGATAGAGACAAATTCCCTTTTGATCAGGGTGCTGACCTGAACATGTAGACTACTAAAATTCAAAATATAAACATTCCACCTCTTCAAGAAAATTGTGTGGAAGTATAGGAGAGCAAAATTGATGAAGATGAAGTTAATTCATCTTGTGGATCTAATTTTGGTGAGGTGCATAATGAATTTCATGATAGTGGTGAGATCATAGAGCATGCTGATTCTGACATTGTTAAATCAATAGATGGCGAGGATGTGCATGCAGTGGATAATTCTTGGGTTGAGCATGAGTCAATTCTAACTTTAGTGCATGAAGTTGGAGAGTGTAGATTAAAAAGGAATGCTAATTCTGATCATTATGCCAAAGATGGTAAATAAGAAACTTGATTGTGTGCTGCTGATCACAATCCAGAACTTGATACAATGCAAATTTGGAAGGATAAGTTGCAGGTTACAAAAGAGAATATTGTCCAAGCCTTAACCCACTTGGACAACACACATAAGTTGTCTGAATACCTCCTCTGGATTGCCCAATGACAAGAGTGACATGAAGGTTTGACAATAAGTGTCTCTGTAAAAAGCATGCAAGCAATTAAAAATACTTTAGAGAAGATCAAATCAGATTATTTACAGTTGTTGTCTGATAGGGACTTGGCTGTTCATTTTGCTGAGGAGTCTTATCAAGCACTCAAGGGAAAGTAGAAAATAATTGATGAAAAATTGCGCAGTAACGACAACGAAGTTGATGCATTTTTTGAAATTGGTCAAACATCTCCTAATTCATGTATTGTTAATAGTGAGGTCGATTCTTTCGAGCTTTCCATGGAACCAGTTGGTGAAGTTAAAATGGACTGTATAGTGAGGTATGCTCGTAGTTTTTCTTTCAGTCCACATGTTGATGATTTGACCATGTCATATATGAATGGGAAGAAGGGTTGGTATAAGGAGTTATATGTATCACCTTGGCATGAGGTGCTCTTCCCTATAGTTGTAGAATCAGTTTCTTGTTGGGTTCCTCATTTGTCTGTCCAGAATGGGTTCTCCGTTGAGCTGCAGAATAATTCAGTTGTAGTTAGAGTAGCACAACAAAAATTATCAAATTTTGGGAATGACAAAATCCCTATCTGGCTATGGGATCCAAGAATTCCTTTGAGGGATGGATTGTTGTATAGAGTGGTAGAGCTCGACAGAGTTACCGGGGTCGGTTGTATTAGATCGATGACAAAGTTTGTTAGTGTTGCCATCTTCAGTGATATCAGTGTGGTGACAGAGCTTAAAAATGTTTTCAATTTTTGGGATGACAATTCAGGGTAGTTTCTTCATCATGAGACATTCTTCAGATTTATTTGGGATCCTGTCATACAGATCATATTGCTTGAGGACAAGAAATATTTGGAAAGGACAGACTGTAATGTTCCATTCTAATAAGCTAGTGGGAGCACATAGAGACTAGCCTATACACGGGTTCCTGTAGGCTGTCATATGGATGAGAGCCTTTGAAGATATTTGAGACAACTTTTGAATTCTTAGAGCTCAGTTTTGATGGTCGTTCAGAATTAAACAGAGCTAGGATGCTAGAATTGCTATTTTTAGTAGTGCCAAGTTTTAGGATTTCTTGTTGAGCAGACAGGGGGATGTTGTTCTACAACTAAATGGGTATTCGAAATAGGTTTTAGTTGGTCATTCAGAGTTTCATAAGGCAGAGTTTTTAAAGCGCAAAGCTTGGCTTTATTAAGTGAATTATTAAATTTATTTTTTAAAGTTAAAAAATTATATTATAATTAAAGGGGAAGAAATATGTTTATCCCACATTGAGCATAAAAAAATGAGTTTGCCAAGGAGGAGCCTATTTATTCAGTGACTTGGTCTCATTTTAGACATTCTGGTTTATGTTATTTCTTTTCTTGGATATTAAGGTCGGTGGCTGATATTTCTTCATCGAAAGGGATGAAAATCCCAATTGATAACCCGACGGACGAAACTTCGAAGGGTAGATCTGTTCCATTTTAGGGATCAATAGTGTGCAGATTGTTGAAGTTTTGAGGATGAAAACCCTCAGTATTGGAGAAGGGATCTAGATGAAAACCCAGTTCTTGGCTAGTGAATTCACTCAGGATTCATGCTTATGTGATTCAATCAAAGATTCAAAGGTTTATAGTCCATCAGTTGGAGATAATAGCAAATTGGTATGTTTATAATGATATTATGAAGACATTTATCCATCTGGAATTTCTAAACATTGTTGTTAATTTGTTGATATGAATTAATAAGCTATTTTGATCATGGGTTCTGCATAAAAATTGATTATTCAGTGTTAAATCCATTTGGGTATCATTGCATGCTATTGTTATTGGCTTCTTTCATTTGGGTATTATTGCATGTTCAAATTAATCAATAGTTATTGCAAAAAAACCAAACACAAAATAGGGTAGCACATTACATCTTCCTGCTAATGATAACCATCTACCTTTCCAAGCTGGAAGTTTATTCTAAACTTTACTAATAACTGGATTCCATTAATCTATCCTCATTCTTCCCTCAAATAAAGGCATCCCAAGATAAGTTATTGGTAAATTTTCCTCCATTTGAAGCAACCTACAAATGCTTGCTTTGATATTAGCAGGAGTGTTAAGGAAGTAAAATTTGGATTTAGTCTTATTAACTTTTTACCCTGAAGCTCTTTTGTATTCTTTTAAAAATTTATTCAAAGCTCTAGCCTCATTTATCCTTGCCCTTTCAAAAAGGGTTGTATCATATATAAATTGTTGATGGGTGATGTTATCAATTTTATTACTAACCTTAAGACCACTTATAAGCCTATATTTGTAAGCCTTATTTAGGTTTCGACTCAAAACTTCTACCATAATAATAAAAAATAAGGAGATAGATGATCTCCTTGTCTAAGGTTTCTTGGCTTTAAAAGATTCTATCACTAACCCATTTACTAACACTAAATAAGAAAATATAGAGACACAATATTTAATCCATCTAACCCATTTCTTATCAAAACCAAAATTATGTAAAATTGCAAAAAAAAAATCCCATTTAACCCTATCATAGGCTTTACTCATATCAAGTTTTAAGATTATTTCTTTCTCTTTTATTGAAGCTACTAAATGTATAACTTAATGAGCTACTATGATCCCATCCAAAATCTATCTTCCTTTCACAAATCCTCCTTGCTCTTTTGAAATGATTTTGTCTAACAATGGCCTTAATCTATTTTCCATCACTTTGGAAATAATCTTATATGCCATATTACATAGGCTTATGGGTCTAAAAGAATCAAACAATTCAACATCCTTCTTTTTGGAATTAGGGTAATATATGTTGCATTTATTTTATAAGGTATGAATTGTTTTACCCTAGACTGTTATAGTACCACCAATAAATAATCCTTCACTATATCCTAATTATGTTGGTAAAAAGATACAAAGAGCCCATATGGACCTGAGGATTTATCCTTATTAAAAGAGAAAAGAGCTAAATAAACTTCTTCTAGAGTAATAGACTCCATCAGTTTCCTATTGTCTTCATTCATTAGAACTAAAGGAACATCTTTAAGAAGTTTATCTTTATGAACTATGGTCTCATCCGAACCTCGAATATTTTGATAAAACAACTTTGCCTCTTTTATGATTTCACTATGATCTTCAATCCAAACCCCTTATATAGATTTAATTCTACTAATTCTAGAAGTTGATCTTTGTACTATAGCCATCTTATGATTTTTTTTTGTATTTTTATCACCTTCTTTTAACCAAGTCCGTCTTGATTTTAATATCCAGAATTTCTCTTCCTTGCTCAAAAGATTATGATATTCACTAAGAAACTCCCTTTCCTCTGAGATTGGATTATTATCATTAAATTTTTGGAATTTTGAAAGTTTATCTTGTAGTTCTTATTTTTTCTCAAAAATATTTCCAAAGGTGTTCTTATTGCATTCTTTTAATCTATATTTCATAGCTTTAATTTGGTCTAGAAGAGCATACAACCCACCATTACCTAAAGTATTCCATGTTTAAGCTATCATATCAACAAATTGAGGATGGTATTCCCACATCTACTCATTTAAATAATGATATTTTTTTGAATTCACTTACCACCATTTTAACTCTTATTGGCTAGTGATATGAACCGATCTTTGTTAAGGTATTAATTTTATAATAAGTTCCTTCATATAGCCAATGCTCAAAGAGAATGCATCTGTCTAATTTTTTTGCTATTAGGTTCTGGCCTTTTCTATTGTTGGTCCATGTATAGTTGTCTTCTTCAAACTCAACTTCCCATAGATTATTGTTTTGAATAAAAGCTAAGAAATATTTCATACTTTGGGTCAATTTCCTAATTCCCCAAAAATTTTCATCCAACTTGGTTATGGCATTAAAATCTCCAATGATCATGAATCGAGTTTCTCGGCCATTACTTCTTATAAAGGCTTAAATCCCACTCCAAACTACCTGACTGAGTTGTAGGTCCATAAACATTGATAAGGATGACATGAATATCTGTAAAATAACAAGTGACTAAAGAGGCTATCCAATACCTAGTTTTATGAATGGTTACACAAGAGGTTCTAGAAAGATTCCAACAAGTTAGAATTCCCCCTATCACTCCTTAAAAATCCATAACATCCCATTCACATATTTCCCATACTGCTTTCAAAGTTTTTGAAACTTTTTACTTTGTCATTTTAGTTTCTTGGATATAGATAATATCAAGTTTATTACTTAAACATAGGTCCCTAATACACCTTTGCTTTGAGGGGGCATTAGCACCCCTTATATTCCATGAGATGATAATCATGTCTCATTAGGGGCTTTTGGCCCCTTCTACATATTACAAATATCATTTTTTTGTTTGGTAAAGAGAAGTTCAACCAAATTAGTTTGTGTTCCTTTATTTATGTTTGATCTTGCTTCCCTAGATCTTTCTTGATAATTTGAGGGTTTTATTCTTTTTACCTTGCCTATATCAGGAGTAGGTCTTATTATTCTATTCCTCTATACTCTTTCACAATTTTATTTTTCATCATATTTATCCTCTCCTGGATCTATTATAGAAGCTTTTGACTTGTACTGCTCATTGTTAGCTTTTGATGTAATGTGCAATGGGAGATAGCAATCACAAGATGCAGAATAATATGAAAGAAAGTAAATATGCTAGATGACTGAAATATGCTGTAAATAGAAATGATATAAATGAATACAATGTAGCTATGGAGGAAATGAACACTCCATTAATAAAGCTACTGAACTACATTGCACCCATCACCAATAGATGGTGATCTACACAGAAATGTGCTACTACCTATGAGTATGCTCTAAGCTACTCTATTTGACTATGTCCCCCGACTCTATATCTGTATTACAATGAGGCCCTTCTTATATAGGAAAATAGGTTCCTTGGCCAACACTCTACCTAGTTGTGCAAGGGACAACTTGCACATATACAACTTGCACATTGACACTTGTGCATTTATTACATTGCATGAAGTAACTAGATAACTTCCCCCTAAAGTAATCTAATGTCCTAAGTATGTACCTTGGAAGATACATTTACATGACCCAAATGATGGAATATACTCTATTTCTAACACCCCCTTGTATTACATTATTTGGGTATTGAAGACTTTAGTCTTCAATATGGATCTTCTTCCATTGGATAATGGAATTTGTATTCTCCTTCGTTGCTTATTGTGTTTAGGTTCAATAGGTAATATGTGTCTTCATATGATGCAAAGTAAGTTGTAGATTCTTCTTTCATTGGATGATCTTTGGCTTGTTCAGATTCATCATCCTTGTCTTCTATCCAACCACCTTTATAGTTCTCTTTGCAAGTATCTTCATTTGGTTCTGATTGTTGATGAATGAGTAGGGCATGGTGCAATTGTCCTCTCATATTTTTGTTTTTGATCCTTCTATGCTTACCTTTTTGGTGTACTGGTTCTTCATTTTCTTCAACCTGTTCCTCTGTAAATATGTTAGTATCATTTTGAAACACCACAATATCTTGTGAGATTTCCATTGAGTCTAGGATGTATGTATTTTCATGGATTGATCATGTTGCTTTTATTCCATATTGATTCATAATGAGACATGTATTGATCCCATCCATATATCCAAAGTTAATCATATAGTTGTTTTCTACTAACTTGCTTACTAAGATGAGATTGAATGTTAATCCAGGAACATACAATACTTTTTGTAGTAGAATATTTAGAAATGATTTTCTAGGTGTTACACATCCATATCCATGTATAGGATAAGTTTGGCTATCTACAATTCTTAGTCTATAACCTTTAGCAACTTCAAGATAGTCAAACCATTGTATATTTCCTATCATATGATGATTGGATCCTGAGTCAATATACCACATGTTTTCATGTTTTGTGAATTGGTTCCTATTGGAGCAAGTTTTACATTCATTGTATGACATTCCTTTACCCATTTGAAGAAGTTGAATTGAAGAAATGAGATAGAATTGTAGTCTACCTTATAGCTCCCTATATTAGGATATATGATCCCTTATTTAAGTATATAAGCTTGATTTGATAAAACCTTTATTAATCCTTAGGTTTGTAGGCTTCCTTATGTCTCCCTAGTAATGAGAGTATGAATACCTAATTTTAGGTTTTGAAGAAAGCTTATATCTTCCCAACTTGATAATCTTTGATAGATATTATTATTATCAAGTTTTGTAGAATGCCTTATGACTCCCTAATGATTTTGGAATATGATATAGTGCTTTTGTAAAATATAGTTCAATTTTGGTTGATTTTGTACAAGTTTTGTAAAGATCAAAAATCAACTTTTCTAACACCTTATTACTCCTATTGAACTAAGCACTTTTCCAATTTTGAAGAGGTTTTAATGTTGGATTCCTTTTGTCCCTTTTGAGAAATTTTTGAGACAAGAATATTATAAATTTCCAACCTTAACAAAAAATCTTCAATAACCTCTTTTTATATCCCTTAGGATTTTATTTAAGTGTTTCTAATTTCCAATAACCTAGTTTGATGTTGTAACCCTTATCACTCCCAAATTTGGAAAATTAGAACACATTAATATTTGCAAACATTAAATGGATTAATTCCAAGTAGTATCCCTTATTTCTCCTAAGTTGTGTTTTGCAAATATTAGATTAATTTCCCTAAGTTTTGCTTTCAAATAAATATTGAATTCTTTTAATATTTCAACCTTAGAATATAACCTTATAACTCCCTTTTTAATGAAAGCAAATTAGATGAGGAAATTTTACCTTAATAAGGCTTTGTACCTTTATGAAATTGGATGTAAATGGTAGTCTATCCTTCTTGAGTGTAAATTCTTCAATGTGCTCTTGGACTTCAATGCCTTCCTTTAATGCTTCCTTGACCCGTTTGATCGAGAGTGCTTTCGAATACTCCCAAATTGCTCTAATTGCTATCATCACCAATTGCTATCATTTGTCATTTCTTTTCAATCTTCAATTGCTATGTTGCTACATTTTCCAAGGTCCAAGGTACCTTTAATAGGTGGTCAATCAAGTGACAAGTGTCACAATAGATTTTTAAATGCTCCAAGGATGCTTCGAGTATTTGGTGGAGACACCGATCTTGTTCTAATGCTTGTGACAAGTGTCACCTCCACTTGAGACGTTTTTATTCCTTCTTCAAGTGCTGTCCAAGAGATATTTCTTCTTCAATGTATATGAGCCTTATTTGTTGTAATGGATGTATATCAGCTTCTAGATGTAAGTAACTCCTCTTCCACATGGAGTATGGATGCCAAGATAATGTTGTAACATCTTCTTCATGGGCATTTTTTAGGGTTATTTTGGAGAATGACAAGTGGCACCTTCTTTCCTTTGCATGCCCTTGTCTTATCAATACCTTCTTGCAAGCCTTTCAACATGTTCTTCCACCTTGTTCTTTGTTGTACTTCATTGATGCTGAGATGTTTCCAGCCAAGCAATGCTTATGGTGGAGCTTTGGTGGAGATATGGAGGAGCTTTGGTGGCTCTTGGTGGAGTTTGAATGGCAATGCTTTGATGAAGACTCCATGATGCTCCACTTGAGGTAGTGAATGCTCCTTGATTGGATGTATGGTTCCAATTTGCTTGCATTGATTTCCTTTGCTCATACACTGCTTGATTTCTCCCTAGCTTTGTGCCTTATCTTTTGTAGGTTCGACCATCCAAGATACATAGAATATGAGCCTATATGAGTGGCTCTTTGCTATGCTTGGGAGGATGCTAGCGTTCGGCCACCTTTGGCTGATTCAACCTGCTTATATTGTGCCTTTGAGGCACTTTCCAATCTACCCTTTTTCCTACGTAGAATGAGTTAGAGAAGTGCTATCCAATGTAACAATATTTGTAAATAAGATGCCTTTTGCACCCTTTCTTGCACTCCTTTTTGCAGGTCTAATATTCTGATTTATATGGCAGAATTTTTGAATGCAGTGTAGGGGTTTTGAGGTTGTCTCTTTGCTTAGACACCTTCCCATTTTTTCTTGGATATTATGATGACAAATCCAAGCTTAGATAGAAGTAGATAGAAGCTCCTTATAAGATGCAATTTTCTGCACTTTTCTCCTTGCAACTAACCCTGTAATGCTTTGGATTTGAGACTCACCAAGTCTCAATATTTGAAGCTTCTATTTCTGATTTTGGTTAGTCATCTTCTTCTCCAAGTTTTGGAGGATTCTAACCTATTTTTGGTGGCTTCACTTGGCCACTAAGTATTGCATATTTTTGTGCACTAATAGTGTCTTTAGACACTTTGACAATTTTTGATTTTGTGCCCTTCTCAAGAACACAAACAATAATCCTTTTGAGAGTAATAGAATAGTGCAAATGAATCTAATAAAATTTATTTTAATGCACTAAAAATTTCACCTTATCACTCCAATCAACTCTCAAATTAATGCACTTAATCAATTTACTGCAACTAATCAAGAATAATCTAAAATGAATCTTCAAGAGTTATTATGCAATTTCACTACAATTAATATTGTAGGACTTAGTCTTATTTTTCTTTTTCCAAAGTAGATGATAGGTAGTTGATAGATGTAATTCTGAAATCTAATCAACTCCTAATTAATGTGCAAATGAACCTTAAAAATAACTTTTCTCTTTTTGCACTTTTGAAGACTGTAATCCAAATTTTCTTCTTCTTGCAACTTTAATCCAAATTAAGGTGCTTTAACAAATCTGATAAGTAATCCAATTAATGAATCTATTTGCACCAAAATTTGCTTACCTTTTTAAAAGCTTCTGTAGCTCCTTTTCCACTTCTGTAGAGGATGTGGATCTTGGTGTCTAAGATCACCAAGTTGCTGCTTCGAGTAGGATCTTGCAACTTTTTGTAGACTATCCTGAACAACTCCTTCTTCACCAAAATATGGTCTCAAACTTTCTTTCACGAGCCTAAGATTTGGTGGCTTGTTCTCCTCTTGTGGTCTCCTCCTTCTACTATAGATTTGGAGAAGTCTTTGTCTCTAAAGCGGTGCCTTCTTGCTATGAGAGGTAATCTTCAAATCTCCTAGATTTGGTGAGCTTCTTCTATCTTCAAGTCTTCTTGTCAAATTCTGACTTCAAGCAGGATCTTCTTCTCAAGATTCTGAATATCTTGAGGTCTTCACTAGATTCTTCTTCTAGGATTTGGCACTCCTTGCCAAATTATTCTTCTCAAATTTGGCACTCCTTGCCAAATTCTCCTTCTCTTGGGCTTGTTGTCGGATGGCGATAATTGTCCCAAGTCCTTCACTATCAAGGGCTTCTCCTTGGTAGTGGATTTCTCCAATGAGTTCTCCTTTGATGATTTCTTTAGTAAGGCTCTCCTAGCCTTTTACTAGATGCTCATTGAGACCTTCCCAAGGTCTTTGATCTTGCAACTTCTGTTGGTCTTCCTTGAGACCTTCTCTTCAACCTTCTGCTCCTAGAAGTGTTGGTGGTGAGATCTTCTTCTGGATCTCTGATTCTGCTACTTTTGAATGTGAGCAGGACTCTCCTAGTCCTTCTTCTTCTTCCAATACTAGAAGTTCTTCAATGAGATCTTCTCCTAATCTCTTCAATTTTGCTTTAGGTGCTGAATTGATTCTGAAGAAGATACTCTTCCTAAATTTCTTGTAGGAAGTTTCCCAACTCACTGAATCTTCTTTCCCTACAACAAAATATTAGTACTAAAATATTAATCTACTTCTAAATCAGATATTCTCTTCTAAATTCTTCTTTAGGATCAAGGCTTCTATGGCCTTTTTTAGTATCAAGGCTTCTATGGCCTTTTTCAGTATCAAGGCTTCTGTGGCCTTTTCAGTATCAAGGCTTCTATGGTATTTTTAGTATCAAGGCTTCTATGGCTTCTTATTCAAGGCTTCTATGGCCTTTTTATCAAGGCTTCTATGGCCTTTTCTGTATCAAGGCTTCTATGGCCTTTTCTTCAAGGCTTCTATGGCCTTTTTTGTATCAAGGCTTCTATGGCCTTTTCTTCAACTGTGAAGTTCTTCAATCTAGCAATGGAGATCTTCAGTCTCCTAACTTCACCATGACTCTTCTCCAAAAGTCTTCTTCTATAGTATTCTTCTCTTGCACAAGGAACTAATATCTGCACTATGAAGGCACGCTGACCTTCGGGCAATGAAGTTGGAGTCTCCTAGATTTTTTTGTAGGAGGAGTCCCAATCCTCTGAGAATTAATTTTTTGCAACAAAAGAAACTTTAGGCAATAGTTAGAAAAATCCAAATATCCTGGATGATCTTCACTAGATGATCTGTCAATCTAGTGGATTGAATGTTGAGTCCTAGTCTTCACGAGTTTTTCTTGCAACTCTGTGGAAAGACTCTAGTCAAATGTAATCTCAGTATTTTTGGAACTGAGATTTCTTTCAGTCCTCACTTGTGGCTCTCCCTAATTCTACCACCTAGACTCTTCTGAGAATTTTTGATAGTGGTTGGTCTAGCAATGCGTCAGGTTGACAAAAAACTTAGGCTCAATGATAATGGTGGTTTTCCTATTGATCTACTATGGCTAGATCTACCGTGGCTCTGATACCACTATTAGATTTTGATGTAATGTGCAATGGGAGATAGCAATCACAAGATGCAGAATAATATGAAAGAAAGTAAATCTGCTAGATGACTGAAATATGCTGTAAATAGAAATGATATAAAAGAATACAATGTAGCTATGGAGGAAATGAACACTCCATTAATAAAGCTATTGAACTACATTGCACCCATCACCAATATATGGTGATCTACATAGAACTGTACTACTATGCTCTAAGCTACTCTATCTAACTATGTCCTCCGACTCTATATCTGTATTACAATGAGGCCCTTCTTATATAGGAAAATAGGTTCCTTGGCCAACACTCTACCTAGTTGTGCAAGGGACAACTTGCACATATACAACTTGCACATTGACACTTGTGCATTTATTACATTGCATGAAGTAACTAGATAACTTCCCCTAAAGTAATCTAATGTCCTAAGTATGTACCTTGGAAGATACATTTACATGACCCAAATGATGGAATATACTCTATTTCTAACACTCATTTTTTGGTATCTCCTTATTAATGGCAAAGGTATTAAGCTCGAAAACTGCATTTTATTTACAAATTATTTTCTCCTGAATGGTGCATGGTACTTCAAGAGAGTCTTCAAAATATTATGAGACACATTCCTTAGGTTCATCAAGAATATTCTTCCTTAAATTAGGATCATTCTGAATAGATGGTTCCTTGTTAATATGTTGAAATTGTTGTACTATGTCCTCTAAGTTTTGATCTACTTTTTCTTCATAGGCTAAAGCCTCAAAAGAGTTGGTATTTATTCCAATATAATTCCTTAGTGGTATCCATTGTTTATTTTATTTTATATTTCTAGATCTATTTTTGGAAGTTTAAAACCATCTTCATCCATAACCATTTGTAAGTTTCTCTTACAATTTTCTACAAATAATTTTACAAGGTTCTTCTTAGAGCATGATATCTTAATATGGCCCACCTCATGACATATTATACATCTAAAATATATGTTTTCATATTATATAGTTTGGATCCACATATTATCCCCATACTTAAAAATGATTGATTATGGTCAAGATTTACTTATATCAATCATGACCAATATTCGAGCATAAATAGACAAAAATCCATATTTTGTCATATCTAAAATCTTAAGGAATTATCCTAGAGTGTTGCCTATTACCTTGAAGATATCTATTTATAAAAATTCAATGGGTAACCCAAACATCCTAATCCAAACTAGAACTAGGGATAGGTTTACATTTTCATGTGAAAAACCTTCATACCAACGAGTAAGGAAGAGTCCTGCTCTTCCCATAAACCAAGGATCCCCTTCTAGGATTCTTTCTATTTCTTCCCTAGAAAAAAAATGGCTAAGAAGAAAACTTGGGAAGAAATGATAGAATCACTCCTGGAGACTTCCAACTCCTATCAATCTATTTTCTCAAGGCTGAAGCCCTTGGTCAATACCCATTAAATTTACCAAAAAATTCCCTATATTAAAGGAACGAGGACCTATTTGAGATGAAATCACTAACCTCTATCACTAGAGATGATCTAAGGATATTAATATAAATAGGTCCATGTAAAGGAAACTAAAACTCAAAATATATTGAAATTTATCTGAGTGTCCTATAGCAAATAAAATATTTGATAAAAACTTTATAAAATTTTCATGCACAATTTATAAGATAAAGAAAGGGGAAAAAAATTAGCTGAAAAATTATTTTTCTAGATAGAATGTCTTGCCTCACTTAATTCCTATCCCTTCATTGCTCTTCCCATAATTCAAACCCTAGCTGACAAATATTTGCAATTTCATTTTTTATGACTTGAAAAATCGTCAGTTCCCTTGTTCAGAATAGTTGAATATAAAGGGTCGTATCTCCCTCAATATTGCTTGTATTTTTACATATGACCACTCACTTTAAATATATTTAAATTATACACAAGTTAGTCCAAGAATCAACTAAATTAGATAACTCTTTGCGAATATATGGCTCCTAAAAGATGATATATTTTTTAGGAAAAAACCCTAATCCTTTGCACTTCATGACCTATGGGATCTTCTCACCAATAATTTTATACTCATCAATCTCTTTTATTTTTCCACACTGTTCATAGTGAATCTTATCATCTCTAAGTTTATATTTCCTTAAGTAATTTTAAGTGCGAGGAAAAATGTCAAAAACACTTTCTTCTCTATACTACTTTAAACACCCCAAAGTGCAAGGACTATAGTCCATGATACTTATTTTTGTATGCTACTTTAAAAACCCCAAAAAAATTATGGATATCCTCCATCATATTTTCTTAATAATGATGCTCTTGAAATCCTAAAGTGCAAGGGATAAAATCTATATTATCATTTTAATTGCAAGAAGAGGATTTTATACTACTTAAGAGAAATGAAGACAATATACTTAGATTAAACTTGAAATCTTCTACCTTATTTGTTTTAAAATTGGCCTTCATATCTTCTTTAACAACTTTAATTCCTTTTGGATTTGAACTTGCACATTGTAATTCCTCATTTATCGCATCATTTGTTTCTTGTAATGGTTGATCCAAGTAAACTATGATGATTGATACAAGTATACTACTTAAGGGAATCAAAGATAATATACTTGGATTAAACTTGAACTCTTATACCTTATTTGTTTTAAAATTAGCCTTCATATTTTATTTAACACCTATAATTACTTTTGAATTTGAACTTGCAAATTGTAATTCCTCATTTCTTGTGTCTGTTGTTTCTTGTAATGATTGATTCAAGTAAACTATGATGGCCTTCACCATTTGAAGATGTTAAGGATTTTTTTAACACTTCTTTGGGAGTGAAAAATTCTTGATCTAATATAGTATCTACTCAATATGATTTTTATGCTTCAACTTGTTGTCATGATCAACCTTTTCTCTCTTTATCATTGTTTTCATTTTAAATTTATTTCCATATATCCATTGTCATAATATTTGCAACATCTAAATGCAATATTTTCATAATCCATTTGTTGAGTCCATTCTCTTGATTCAAATTTAATCTTAATAGATCATTGAAAAAAAATTAAAATATCCATGACAACACATATTTGGGTATACACAACACGCTTTTAACCCTTAGTAGTTGGTCCCTTTTGGATAAATTCCCTAGAGTATTGCCAATATTATTCAAAACTCCTTATTGATAAGCTAATATCGAAGTACAAAAAGCCTAACCTACATTGAAAGCCTTTTAGTAGTTTCTATCTCCACAAAAAAATTCTCACTTTATGGTCTTAAATATAGGGCATCTCTCCTCGTGAGCCATATGCCACCACCCATTATATTATCCTTAATTTTTTTTTTTTTGGTAAGTAGTGTTTGTATTTACAGCGGGTTTTAACAAGGATCCCAAAACCTGATTACATAAGCAATGGGCATAGGGCATCAATCCCTTTAAACTGAACACCAAAACAAAAATCCCGCCCAGCGATAACAGTAAGCATGAAACAATCCCTCTCAGCGGGAAACAAACAAATAAGAAAGAAAGTAGTTTTGGAGATCCCGCCCAGCGGGGAGTAGCCAAAAACCACCATCGAGAAGATCCCGCCTAGCGAGAAGCAAAGAAAAATCGTTACAATAAAATCCCGCCTCGCGGGAAGCAGTCAAAACCACCACAAACGGTCCCGCCTAGCGGGAAGCAACGAGGAAATCCCGCCATCCGGAAACCAGCGAGAAAGAAAGGATCCCGCCTCGCGGAAAACCGGCGGATTTGGCGGATCCCGCCCCGTGGAGAAACCAGCCGCCCATCGGGAAAATATTCCGTTCGGCGAGAGCCATCCCGTAGGAAGCCGACGACCAGGCACGAGAGAGGATCCAGCCCATCAGGAAGTGACCAAAGAGTTGTACCACAAGGAACCCGCCCCGGGAAAATAGAAGAGGATCCCAGCAGCAGGGACCAAGAATCCCGTCCAAGCACAAAGCTCGTCGAGGATTCACAAGAAAAAGGGAGAAGCTGTCCAAACCCTAAACCGTCACCTCCACCGCACCGAGAAACGCAGGGGACCAGATCCACGCGAATAACCTGCAAAAAACCCCAGGGGGAAGCCTGAGGGAAAAAGGGAAGGGATCCCCAACCAAACAGGGATCCCTGGGAAGCACCAGTCCAAAAAAACAACCAAGGAAACCCTATCCGGCCGAGAGGGGCGCAGATAGTGGAGAAGGATCTCCCCCCAGGAGATCATCTGCAAACAACCACTCCCGGGATGGATGACCTGGGTTGAGCCAGGGACTGGACAGGAACCAGGAGCCATGGGAGGGGGAGCAGGGGAGGGACCAGAGCCCTCCCCTCTCTACTTTCTTCCCTCCATTAATAATGATATTTGATATTCATATTATCCTTAATTTTTAAAGTAGAGAAGATGATAAGGAAAAATAATTTTGAAAGAAAATCATGGAGTAATTTGAATTCAATCCTCACTTCCACTTGATCCAATTTTGAATCTACAAAAAATGTGGCCGGTGTTTGTCGAAGCTACATATTCACCCTTTGCTTTTAATAATAATTGTTTTATGCTTGATCATCTCATCCTTTATAATCACTCTAGTGTAACATCTATTACATGGATAAGGATAACCATAGGCCAAATCTCTCTTATCCCTAACTAGGGCATCCATAATTCCAAATAAGGCATCCTAACTTTCAATTAGGGATTTCACAAATAAAGTTTTTTACATGCAACCTACCTTTTACTCATATTTTTTTTGAACTTCCACAAAGATATGAAAAAAATATGAGGTATGCTTTTTTGCTTGCACTTGATTCCTCCTCACACTTGCTCGCTACTCTTTCCCAAATATTTCAAAAAATAAAAGGTAAGGCTTATTCCTTACTCACACTTTATCCCTAGATTCATATTATTTTACTATTAATTTATATTATTATTTTCCAAAGTTGAAATAAGTCCAATTGTAGAGTGTAACAATGTGGAGACAAAATAATTATGTGAAGGATATTATCACGCTTAATCTACTTTAGGTTTCTTTTTAATTTTATTTTGTTGATATTTGTTTATTAAGCTATATGTGATTTCTATTAAGGGCCACTCCCACTATATAAGATTTTCTGTTAGGTCAATTAAACCATATCCAACTTCCCTTTTAAAAAAATATATTTTTCCTTTCAATTTATATCAAATATATTCTTCCTCTTCCTCAATTATGTTTTTGCAATCAACATTAAGAGATAAAATTTCACTTGGCTAGTTGGCTTCTAAAATTTAAATTTTACCAAGATGATGATTGGCTAAATTATATCTTACCCAATTTCCTTCTTTATAGATGTGCTCATATTTCCAAGTGATGGACTCCAATAATAGATGATGAACATCAATAATAATATTATTTTTAATCCAATCGCTGCATTCATTTTTATTGATAACATTAATTATAATTTGGAATCCCCTTCAATTGAATTATATTTCCATCCCTTTTTAATTGCAATTGTAAACCCTATATTACCTAGCCACTACATAGTTGTTAGTTGAAGTTCCATATGATTCTAAATAAGTGAGAATATTTTTTTCTTATTTTTGAAAACGCCACCTCTATTGACTTTTCTTGAATTTTTTTTAGAAGCATGATTAGAATTAATTTTGATAAACCTAATTTTTGGACATTTCTATTTTACCAGAAATTGAAGTAGACCCTTTGTTTTCATGTTTGTTCAAGTCATGTAACTAAGTTGTTAACACCTCTTTTCCGATACTTGAGACTTCCCATGATGAGAACCTATAGTATCTCAACTATTTTTATTTTATATTTTTGATGAGTTTACACAAGTTTTTATGGGGGGTAGTGATCCCATAATACCGAGTGGGGTTTGAACCTTGGACCTCTCAAAGAGAGGCCAAAGCCCTTACCACTGTAGTAAGCTTACAACTATTATAGTATCTTAACTATTACCTTCTACGAAATTAGTCATAGAAGATGGATTTTGTAAATCTAGGATCAACATTGCATAACAACAAAATTTATAAAATTGATAAGATTTGGCTAAGTATCTAAAATGAAGTGATTAGTTTATAGAAGCATTTCTCTCATGAAATGGATCAATTTTCTTGTAGGAGCGATTTGTTTGCAAAATGGACCAATTGGTTGTTGGAGTTTATTACATTATTTGGTACTTGTAAATATTTTGTAAATATGTGGTGTGAAAAGAGTCTTGTAAATATGAGTCATTTAGAGTTTATCATTTAGTAATCATTAGAAGTTTGTCATTATTAGGAGTCAATAAAATATATCTCATATGAGAAATATGAAGATTCATATTTCTTGGAAGATTAAAGAGTCTAAGAAGATGAATAGTTAGATGAATTTGAAATGCCAAGAGTCTTTATAAAGGCTATATGTAGAGTAAACAAAGGAGATCTATGTATGAAATAATAGTGCTTCATTTGTACTAGAATACTAAGTGTGATATGTGGGAATATAACAATTTTATTCATTGGTTTGAATACTAGTGTATGTCATTGTGTGATATCTTTAATTATGGTATATTATGTAAAAAATAACTTGTTTGCTATTAGTGGTATTAAAGCCACTATTGTAAGAGGAATCACTATTGTCAGACAAGCATGAAGAGTTAGAAGTTGTTAAAGAAGAGTGAAGTCTCCCATTACAAGAGGAGCCAAAAGATATGAAGAGTTCTATTGAAGAAGCACATTGGAGGAGATATCTAGAGAAGATGAATGAGTGACATACTAGAGGAAGTTAGAATATTGGAGAGCTAAAGTGAATAGAGAAAGCAGTAGAGGAAGTGGATTGAGATAGTTGGAGAATTTATTGGATGAAAGTGTAGTAGAATTAGGGTGAGAATAGCTACACCAAATGTATGTTGGAACATCACCATAGTTGAATAGAATATTAAAGAGGAATAATGTTAAAGAACCCCAAGATAAGAGGAAGCATGTTGAAGTGATAAGAAACTTAGGTGAAATAAGAACACAAAACATTAACCAAGTTGGAGAAATTCTAAAGAAATTTTATAAGGGCATTCCAATTAAAATCTTGAGTAGAGAGATGTCTGAGATGTAGTACAACTAGATAACACAATGGAAATAATTTTACTATCCAATAATGACATAGAAGAACAACTAAATTAATGTAGCCAAAGGCACAAGAGTAACACCCAAAATGAGTTAGTAGAAAAATATTTTTCTCATGAGAAAAGGTTGTATAATGCACATGGATTAAGGTATTGATATATTAGGTGATAAATATACTAATTTTTTTTATTAGGTGTAAGAAGACATTTTGAAGGGGTCCTCAAACCTTTTACAAGAAAACAAAAGGGATAACCAACTTAACACTAGCTATAGGACAACAATAACAACAAGACCAAGAGGAAAATAAGGACAAAGCCCAAAAGAATAACTCAAAAGGAACAGATAAAATCATTGGAATAAAAAGATCAACCATCCTTATGCTAATATAATTAATCAATCGACTGGATCACCTCCACAAAAAATATGCTTTAAAGATTAGGAAGAGCCACAAAAACCAAGGACTACTACAAATCTTGATATAGATAAAAAAATACTAATCTTCAAAGAATATCCAACACAACCTTCAAAGAAAAGTTCTAGATCAAGAGGGAATTTTGGCAATCCTCTCATAGACCATCTTCAATTGCAGTAAAAATTTAAAAACATTTATTTTGTATTTCCATGATCAGGGGTTTGAGATCTAGAAACTATAACCTTAAAAAAATTTGAAACCACAACCATAAAGAATTTTTTTCCTAGATTGAAGGATGGTTGGAACTCTTGTGGGTCCAAGGATGGGTTTGCATCTCCAACTAGATACAAGGAACCTTCCTAACCTATGCTCTTACTCCTAGGAATCTGGATATTGATATTACAAGCAATCACGAAACCTACTCTTCCAAGAGGGTGTTGTCGATACGTACCACAACCGAAATTCATTATTGCAATAGGCAAAATACCTCTAGGACCACTAACTGCCAAAAACTTACTCGCTATAAAATTTAAAATTTAAAATTTAAATATTTTTCTTGCCTAGATCAAAAGCTAAGGAAGGGTATACCTGATAGGACTTCTTGGGAATCACACTCACATTTGAATTGAAAATTTTAAGATTTTCCACCCAGGTCACATGCCGAGAAAGGTTCACTAATAGTCAAATTTTTGCTCACATCTACATTTGAAAATTGATAATTTTTCTCACCCAACACAAAGGCCACAAAAGGATTTTCTTGCAAGAACTTATTAGGACTCACGAACACAAGATCCACGTTCTCAGATAGATTAGCTCTAGGACTAGCAACTTTACCACTAATAGTTAGAATCCCACTCACATATATATTTGAAATTTGAAACTTTTTCCTACCCAACAAAAAGGTCGTGAATGCAATTGCCTACACGAATTTATCAGGACCCACGAACTCAAAATCCACATTCTTAGATAGAACAGTTCCAGGACCAACTATTTTAGCACTAATTGCTAGAATCTCGTTGACATCAACATATGAAATTTGAAAAAATTTCCCACCCAAAACAATGACCATGAAAGGGATTATCTATAAGAACTTCTCAAGATCCATGAACATAGGATCGACGTTCTTAAGCAGATCAACTCTAGGACCAACAACTTTACCACTAATAGCTGAAATATCGCTCACATAAATATTTAAAATTTGAACCTTTTTCCTGCCTAGCACAAAAGCTGCAAAAGGAATTTTTTCCAAAAATATCTTAGGACCCATGAACATAGGATCCACATTCTCAAGCAAAATAGCTCCAAGAGCAGCAAATTTACCACTAACAACCAAAGTATCGCTCACATCAACATTTAAAATTTGAACCTTTTTATTGCCCTACACAAAATCCATGGAAGGGATTACTTGCAAGAAAATCTTAGGACCTAACATTATTAGGTAGAACAACTATAGGACCAACAACAATACCACTAACAGTTGAAATCCTACTCACATCAACATTTAAAATTTGAGACTTTTTCTTGCCCAATATAAAGGCTACGAAAGGGATTGCTTGCAAGAACTTTTTAGGATCCACATTATCAGATAGATCAACTCTAGGATCAATAGTTGAACCACTAATAGAAAAAATCTTGCTGACAACTAAATTAAAAAATTGGGGATGCTCCTACAATTAGTGGCCTTCCTACAAACAACCAAAATCCTATCTAAAACCAACAAAAGGAAGTTATTACTGACCAAGCCAAACTTCATGAACAGGAATTCTCAAAGAGATTTCCTAGGAACCACAATATCATGGGGAACCAAATCCATCCCAATTCTTGTAGGTTCCAAACCTACCATCACACCGAAAATAACTCTAAACCCATAAATCCACAACAAGGAAGATCCTCTCCTACCAGAGTAGATAGCCCTTTCACTCCCTCTCAGCCTCCCTCTCCCTCTTTCTCTCCCTAAAAGTCATGGACTTCATAAATTTACTAAATTTTGATTAAAGTTTGATGCTCACATAATTTTTGAGAAATAAATATTTTGGAAAACTATTATTTAAAGGTTGTTGGAAAGGAGCAGTGATATTGATAGACAAATACGAGGAAGAAAGAAGATAAATTTGTGAGCATGATTTATAAGGTATGGAAAGTATTCTTTTATCTCCATTATATTTAAAGTATTGAAGGGAAATAATTAAGGGAGACATAAGGAATTCATACAAGATATTAATTAAAGAAAGAGGAAAGAAACATGAATTTTGAAGTAATAGTGAATTCATTGGAAAGAAGAATTTGAAAGTGAAAATTTTGAAAGGAAAGAATTTGAAGGAATTTATTTGAAAGTAGAATTATTAAAGGAAAATAAATTAATTATAAGAAATTTATCAAAGGTTAATTGGAAGACAAATTATATGAAAGAAAATATTGAAGGAAATTGAAATATGAAAAGAAAAGTATAATTATTAAAGAAAGAATTATTAAAGGGGATTGCAGAATTAATTGAAGGAAAAATATTATAGCGAGAAATATTGAAAAATAAAATTACCATTCAAAATATAAATTTAGTTAATAATTGTTTAAGAATTATTTTTTAGAAAAAAAATCAAAATCGACTTTGAAATATCATGACAAATATAAATATTTTTCTTTCAGAATCTTAATTACTAAAAGGATCAAATTTCACCCTATGGAAAAATAATATGAAATAAATACTTATAGTTGAAAAACTATGGGAAACAGTAACTAGATATATTCCAAAAGATGCCATAGGTAAACAAAAATATAAAGAAATCTATGCAAATGCACTTATGCTAATAGCATTTGGAATATTAGATGAAATTCAAGCACATATAAGTGAGGCTGAGACTTTAAAAATTCTTAGAAAAAACTTAGCACCATATTTGAAGGAAGTAGTGACGCCACTATTTTGCACTTACAATCATAATTGTATTCACTAAAAGTTCATGATGGTGAAAACATAGAACATTTTATTAGAAGGATAGCATAATTGAAATCAAAGCTACAAACTATGGGAGAGAAAGTGGAAGAAAAGTTTCTTGTCCAAGTTACACTCAGAGCACTTCCATAATATTTTAAAACATTGGTCACATCTCTCCAAATATTAACTAGAAAGGTTTCATCTGATGAATTGGTTAATATTCTTCAAGAGTATGGAATAGAAAACAAAGAGAGAGATGAAATGACAAATAATGCTTTTATTTCAACAAAAAGACCACAAAGAAAATTTTATACATATTCATCATGAAAAAAACTAGAATATAAACAAAGATATTGTCATATATGTAACAAAGGAGGACATATCACTATATTTTGTAAATATTACTCACTTAATCAAAAAAATCAAATTCATATACCTTTTCAAAGATATCCATAGAGATAATATCAATCAAATCAGCAATGATATACATGAACACAACAACAACCAAAATGGGAAAATCAAAGAGGAAACATGGTCCAAGAAGTACAAGAAATAAAGTACAATGATGAGGAAGAACATGAACCAACTCATAGAGCACTTATGGGAAAAATAATTATAGATCCATCCATCTTTGATAATGATAATACAGGGAATGCATGCTTTAATCATACAAAATGTTTAGGTCAAATTGCCAAATAATATGTTGATGATTTGAATTCTTCCATTTGTTACAAAGATAGTAATAGTATAAGCCACTCAAAAATTGTCAATAATGATCTAAGTTGTGTTGACTATTATAGTAATAATTTATTCATTTCAAGTCAAGACAACGATAAACTTAAAGGGCACACAAAGGAAGGATATAATGAAACAAAATAATCTAATTATATTTTGATAGGAAAAAATGACACCATAATATCAATTATGTAATAGGGAACGATGGTACATGTAATATTGACAATAAGACACAATTTATTAAAAATGAAACAAGAGATAATTATAATAAACATGGACCAAAAAATAAACATTGGATCCTCCAAATTTGTAAAATTTATAGAGAAAATTGTTAGCTTTTGATGGTGTATGCCAAGGGAGAATGCAATCAAAAGATATAAAATATGCAAAAATGTAAGATGTTGAAATATGCTATTAATGAAAAGTGATAAAAATGATACAATTTAGTATGGAGGAAATGAACACTCCATAACTGATTCTAAAGAACTACATTATACTCCATCACAAATCTATATGGTGATGTACCCAATATACCTACTACTACCTACAGTGATATATAATCACTCACTATGAGACCTTTTATATAGAAATATGGATTGTGTGGCCAACATTCTACCTAGTTGTACAAGGGGACACATTGCACATTTAAAACTTGCACATAGACACTTGTGCATTTATTATATTACTTGAAGTAACTAGCTAACTACCACCTAAAGTAATATGCTGCTCTAGTTATGTACCAAGGGTGGTACATTTACATGACCCAAATGATGTAATATACTCTAACATGCCCCTATATTACATTATTTGGGTATTAAAGACTTTAGTATTTGATATGGATCTTCTTCTCTTGAATAGTCTTTGTCTTCATCCAGTTCTTCTTATTTTGTGGTAGTCTTCATGTTATATCCATTGTTTCTTATTGTCAGGCATCTTTGATGAACTAGAGATCTCATAATTTTACATGTTGCAAGTGGATCAGGATGGCTCCATTTTTCCTCCTTTGACTCTTTGTATGACTAGCTTCTTTGATATTCACAAATGTCAAGCTTGAACTTATCATTAGTGGATGCTTTTGAAATGAGATCTTGAAATAAGCAATCTATTATGTGTAGTAATATTTCTTTACCTCTTCTATAGTAATTATATTTATAGTAATAGAAGAAAGATAAATGGTTTATTCCTCCACAATATTTACAAGGATGGAGGCTCTAGTAGTTCACCTTTTCATGACCAAATTGGTTGTAGTAAGTGCATAGTAAATATATTCCAACTGCTTTTTTATCTATTTTAGGAATATCATGTTTATTTATCTCCTTAATGAGATACTTAAACCAAATATGGATAATTGAAGCAATTTAATTCTTACTTCGTTCATATATTTGTATGATATCTTTATGTTCAATATTATTTTCTTCTCCTATATTTTCATTACTGCAGTTATCATCAATTTATTTTGTTGTCTCATTTGAAGATGTAATGGATGGATCTATCTTTCCATTATCAGAAATCCTTTTAAAATCTATTGATTCTTTTCTTATATTTGTATCTTTCTCATTACTATTCATTGAATCATCAATCATGCTTCTAATCTAGATTGGTACTTTTATTAATCCTTTTCTGATAGTATTATTCAATATGTTAGTAGACATCCTTATGGCTCCCTAGATAAGAGTATATGAATTTAATTAAGACCTTTCTTGTAATTAGGTTTTGTAGAATTCCTTATATCTCCCTAGTTAAGAGATGTGAACTAATTTGATAAAAAAAATTCTTAGAATTAGGTTTTGTAGGCTTCCTTATATCTCCCTAATAATTAGAATATGCTTAGTTCACCTTCTAAGTTGATTTTGTAATATTTTGAGAATAATCAATCTTTTAATTTTTACCTTATATTTCCCAATGAAGTATCTTTGATGGTTGTGTTAGTCTTACAATGGCATTGAGAGGGGGGGTGAATCAGTGTAGTTCTTTAAACTTAAATTCATAGCTCTTAAAACTAAAATAATGAAACCTTAAAACCAGATAAAGCAAGTATCACAAGAGAACATCACACAACACAAGATTTAACGAGGTTCACCAATTTGGCTACTCCTCAAGAATGACTGCTTGGACTACCATCCAAATCCAGCCTTTGCAAAGCACCAACTTTACAATCAATTTACCAGCACCCACTGGAAGGAGCACCAACCCCTGATTTATCTGCACCAACAGAAAGGAGCACCAACCCCTGATTTACCAGCACCAACTGGAAGGAGCACCAACCCCTGATTTACCAGCACCAACTGGAAGGAGCACCAACCCCTAATGCCAAGCACCAACCTGGACTTCAATTTGAATCTATAGGTTTAACAGTAAGATACCTTTGCTTTTGCAAGACCCTGACTGGTCTTCTTCACCTTTGCGTTCTCTACGCACTCTGCTCCCTCTGTGCAATCACTTCACACACTCTATGCCCTTACAACTGCACTTTGCGTTCGTCTTCGCCCTTTGCACTCTCTTCGCCTTCTACCTTCTCTGTGCAATCACAGCCGCACTTGGTCGAATTTCAACCTCTTCGCTCTCTATGCACTTTGCTCTCTCTACGCACTCACAGACGCACTTAGGACAATTCGATATGACTCTTCGCTCACTTTGCGCACTTCACCATCATCTCGTCGCTTCTACGCTTTTTGCGCTCTTACGGCCACATTTCACACTTCGACACGCATTCATCAACATCTTCAAATCTCCAAACAACCCTCCTTTTATAACAAAATTCTTGTGATGAAAACCCTAATCTTAGTCGATTGTAAACCCTAATCTTAGTCAGCTTTCATGACAACTGTAAACCCTAATTTTAGTCGACTATCATCGGTCTTCGTCGGCTTCAACTCAACCACAAAAATACATGTCACGATATCGTGACACTTTCACTTTCTCTCTCTTTCTCCTTGCTTTGGCCCCCAAAAATACATGTCACGATATCACGACACTTTTTCTTTCTCTCTCTTTCTCTTTGCATCGGACCGAAAAAGCTACATGTCGCGATATCGCGACACTTTTTCTCCTTGCTCTTTCTCTTTGCATCGGACCACAAAAATACAACATGTCCGATATCCATTTTCTCCTTGCTCTTTCTCTTAGCCTAAAAAAACATGTCCGATATCCGACACTTTCGCCTTGCTCTTTCTCTTACCTTTGCAAAAATACACATGTCGCGATATCGTGACACTTTCGCCTCCTACGCTTCTATTCCTTTGCATACCACTCAATGACACTTCTACTTCAAGTCTTGCTTTCTACTTTTGTCACGAAATCGTGACACTTTTGCCTTAAGTCTTCTTCTCTACTTTTGTCATGAAATCGTGACACTTCTACTTTCGTACTTCACTTCTCTTGCTTTTGTCGTGAAATTTGACACAACCTCGAAATACTACAATTCTCTTTGTCATGAAATCCGACACATTTCGAAATCACTTTCTACTTCTCTCTTTTCAAATACATGTCACGAAATCGTGACACTTTTCAAACTTACTTTCTCTCTCCTATTTAGTCGCAAATG
This sequence comes from Wollemia nobilis, assembly GCA_028583015.1. Taxonomy (NCBI): domain Eukaryota; kingdom Viridiplantae; phylum Streptophyta; class Pinopsida; order Araucariales; family Araucariaceae; genus Wollemia; species Wollemia nobilis. Next base: position 928,769 of record JAQPPZ010016709.1, read on the forward strand.
TGACATGTAAATCGTGACACTTTTCCAACTTACTTTCTCTCTCCTATTTTAGTCAAAATGCACATGTCACGAAATCGTGACACTTTTCTTACTTGTTCTCTTTCTTCGAACATGTCGCGAAATCGTGACACTTCTTCCTACTTTCTCTTTTTCTTCCAACATGTCACGAAATCGTGACACTTTTTCCACTTGCCTTTTTCTCTTCCAACATGTCGCGAAATCGTGACACTTTTTCCTACTTTCTCTTTCTCTTCCAACATGTCGCGAAATCGTGACAGTTTTTCCACTTGCCTTTTTCTCTTCCAACATGTCACGAAATCGCGACATTTTTCTTGCTTTCTCTTTCTCTTCCAACATGTCATGAAATCGTGATAGTTTTTCCACTTGCCTTTTTCTCTTCCAACATGTCGCGAAATCGTGACAGTTTTTCTTGCTTTTCTCTCTCTTCCAACATGTCGCGAAATCGTGACAGTTTTTCTTTTTTCTCTTCCAACATGTCACGAAATCATGACAGTTTTTCTTGCTTTTTCTCTCTCTTCCAACATGTCACGAAATCGCGACAGTTTTTCTTGCTTTCTGTATATGTCGCGATATCGCGACACTTTTCTTACTTGTCTTTTTCTTTGATCTTTTGCATATGGGCCACTTCGGTCTTCTTGGAAAATCATTGTACATACTCTGAATAACCTTTGAACTCCTATCTTCATTCTCAATAGCTTTTGAACTTCCTGTCCACTGCATCAACAGATCTGTCTGACTGTGTTGACAACAATGACAATACTGTTGTTGCACCTTGCTCAACAATCTCCCCCTTTGGAATTGTTGGCAACACATGTGCAATTTCCTGTAACTCTTCTCCCCCTTTGACAATAATACCAAAGGGCTACTGTAGACTCCCCCTGAGTCCATGCACAACATTCTCAGACAAAAATTATTACACTTAGCAAAAATCACAAACATGAGCAAAAAGATAAACAAATACACAAATGCTCCCCCTGAGAATGTGATCCCGATAGCTAGTCAATTCTTGGGAAACGTGACCACTCCACAATCTATGTTGTTGGAATAAAAATCCAACTTAACCTCACTTTCTGCAACTTTCTCCTGCGTACAACACTGTTGCTGCAATATATTCTGCCTCTGCTGTGGATAAGGAAACTGACTCTTGTTTCTTACTGTTCCACGCGACCAACCTGTCTCCAAGATAGAATGCACCTCCATTGGTACTCTTTCTGTCATAAAGTCTTCTTGGATAAGAACTCTAATCTCTGCTCATCATATTAGAATTCTTGTTGTACCTTGCTTTTACTTATTTAGTATAGTATGATCAACACTCAACTTTCAGCTGCACAAAAGTTACTCCCAAAACAAAAGTGATCGACTCTCCAGGCAGCCTACGCGTAATTTCTTCAGCCTTTTGACTGCCATCTCCTCCGTGACTGATGACTTTGCCTCGCATCAGTTGTGCAGCTCAATGTCTCTGGTTTCTAACGGCTGCCATGAATGTTTTCATCGCCTGCGTAGGTATTGACAGTGGACCGTTACATCTAGCATTGGAACCTCAATCTGCGCGTAGTCATCAACACTCGGTATTCTGCTTCTTGCTAGGGCATATGTCAGGGCTACTCAATGTCTTAGGTGAACATTCTTCACGTGATTCCAAGGAGCAATTCTCCTCGTTGAGATCAAGGGAATCCTCGGGCAATATCTCGCATTTCCCAAATAATGCAAGACTTTCTTAGGTGCATAGGCATCTTGTCCTCCTTGGCGCTTCACCACCTGGGCGCTATTCTATCAACGTCTCTGCCTTGCATGTGCCAATTGGCACTCTTGACCAACTGGGTGCTAGTGCCACTGTTTGCTTTGACTCTGGCATCTCTTTGATAATGGCTACTTCTTTAGAGAAAATTAATGCTCTCTTATTTTGATTAACTTGCAACCCGAGGAAATACGAAAGTTCACCAATCATTGACATTTCAAATTCTTTCTGCATCTTATTTGCTAAATCTTTACACGACTCATCTTTGCTACTGCCAAATATGATATCATCTTTCTTAAACCCTTGTTGAGTGAGATAGTTGTCTAGCCTTGCATACCATGCTTGGGGTGCCTATTTCAAGCCATATATTTTCAACTTACAAACCAAGTTGGGATCATCACCAAGCTGGAAACCATCTGGCTGCTCAATATAGACCTCTTCTTCAAGCTTCCCATTCAAAAATGTTGATTTCACATCTGTCAAAAAAATTGTCAAGTGACTCACACTTGTACCAACTTTTGTCCAACACTGTACCGACATTGCAATTTCATTGTCAACTCTGTGCAAGCATCAAACACTGTACCACAACACCAACCAAATCCCTTTTTACATTTTCAACTTGGTCTATGTTTTCTACAGTCACCGTTGGTCACACCTTACTTTCAACTGTTCGAATCAGGAGACAATATTTTGTCAAACACTTCACGGCCAACTATAGTGCACCTTACTCAAACTCATACTTCTGGACCTCGGATAGGTATGATTCACAAAGCAAAGTTGCTCATCTTGATGAGCAAAACATGAATCAATAATCAGACTTCAATATTTTTCACCACAACATCATAATAGATCTAACAATCTTCACGTCAATGTGTAGTTCAAATACACACTGCTTTTATCGAAACACATATATGCGGCTAGGGCAACATTCTTTCACTGACCAAATTATCTGAAATGTTATAATCCTTAACTTTGGACAGTGGCAGTAAGAACCATCACCAGTACAACAATGACATATAGCAATACTACCAAAAATGACAACTCTCAATTTAATCACCACCCTTCACGACACTTCCACAAACAACTACATGAACTGAAAACACACTTCGACAACTATACGACAACTTCCCTGACTACTTGCCTTTCATCCTCAGGTAATCAAACAAATACATAGGAGCATTAAAATGAAACTTCAAGATTGCTCCCCCTGAGGATGTGCTATCTGGAGTTGCTTAGTGCAATAGCGGAGTAGTCTCCTTCAATCCAAGGAGACACGATTTCCTTTCTTCTATCTTTCTCCAAACTTTCTTGAACTCGGGCTTGGATTTTTCAACTACATCCCTATTTTGCACCTTTTCATGAACTCGAACATTTCTCTTGTGTGGTTGTCTCTTGTGCATCCTTGATGAGTGATTATTTTCCTTTCTTTTATGTACATGATTTATTCCCTGTCCGTGTTGCGTTCTTTGCGTCTGATGAAATCTACTATTTTGCCTTAGATTAGATACAAAAGTGCTTGGACAAAACCTTGCTATGTGCCCATGACCATTACATTGAAAACATTGTACATAGTGTTCACTCAGAAACACAGATGTATTTCTACCAACATAACTCTTTGATTTATTATTCAATCCACAATAAGTTGCCTTGTGACCATATCGGTTGCATCTGAAACAATAGCCATTAAAAGTATTATTATGAATAGAGTGAGAGTGATAGAACCTCTTTTGTTGTGGTTGCTTTGCTGTAGATCTCCTTTGATATTTTCTTCCTTTTGAAGATTCAGCTTCAAACTTTTCTTGCTTCGATCCTTCAACAGTGAACTTCTTCTTCTCTGCAGAGTTGGAAGATGAAGGTTGTTCAACTTCACATCCAAGACCACGCTTATCCATGGAGCTCCTTTGTTGGCTTATCATTTTATCTAGCAACTCTGTGCTCTTCTCGAATTTGAGATTTGTATTGGCCTCTTCTAGTTGTTTCTTCAATAAAACAATCTCTTCCTCTTGTTTGCAGCAACCAATCTCTTTCTCATTGATCTGTGACCCGAGAGTTTCTTCAATCCTTTTGAATTCTTCTACCTGTACTTTCAAACTGGTTATTATTTCATTTGCATCCTCAAGCTTTCTTGAGATTTCCTTATTCCTTTTTCTTTCTATCTTCAATTCATCCAGAGCTGCAATTAGTTCCTCTTTCAAATTTATTTCTGCATCAATTTCTTCTTCATCACATTCCTGTTCTTTTTCTGTTTCTTCTTCGAGTGTCATGAAAAGACCTCCACCTGTTTCCTTTTTAGAATCATCCTCTAGGACTTCATTAACTCTCAGCATATATGCCTCTATGTTCTCATCGTCATTTTCATGAATACTCCTCAGTTTGTCCCATATTTCTTTTGTCATTTTACAACTCATGATCTTTACCAGTTCACTGTCTACTAATCCGCACCTGATAGCATTCTTTGCTTTTGAGTCATTCTCAAACAGATTCTTATCGACAGCATCGATTGGAGGAGTGATGGGTATTGTGTATTCACTATCTACTGAATCCTAGATGTCGTATCCCAAAGCACAAAGATATGTCTGCATCCTGATTCTCCAGACCGCATAATTAGTTTCGTCAAACAAAGGTGCTTTGTTTGATGAGAAGTCTTCAACCTTTTTTGGTTCAATTTTCTCTTCCACAGGAACTGAAACTGACTGAGATGCCCTTTTGGAGGAGGATCTATTCTTCTTACCCATTGCGTACTAATCCAAGATCAACCCTGACTGATTTAGCCTGAGAAGGGAACTTGGCTCTGATACCAATTGTTAGTCTTACAATGGCACTGAGAGGGGGTGAATCAGTGTAGTTCTTTAAACTTAAATTTATAGCTCTTAAAACTGAAATAATGAAACCTTAAAACCAGATAAAGCAAGTATCACAAGAGAACATCACACAACACAAGATTTAACGAGGTTCACCAATTTGGCTACTCCTCAAGAATGACTGCTTGGACTACCATCCAAATCCAGCCTTTGCAAAGCACCAACTTTACAATCAATTTACCAGCACCCACTGGAAGGAGCACCAACCCCTGATTTATCTGCACCAACAGAAAGGAGCACCAACCCCTGATTTACCAGCACCAATTGGAAGGAGCACCAACCCCTAATGCCAAGCACCAACTTGGACTTCAATTTGAATCTAGAAGTTTTTTTTTAAGATACCTTTGCTTTTGCAAGACCCTGACTGGTCTTCTTCACCTTTGCATTCTCTGTGCACTCTACTCCCTCTGTGCAATCACTTCACACACTCTGCACCCTTACAGCTGCACTTTGCGTTCGTCTTCGCCCTTTGCACTCTCTTTGCCTTCTGCCTTCTCTATGCAATCATAGCCGCACTTGGTCAAATTTCAACCTCTTCGCTCTCTACACACTTTGCTCTCTCTACGCACTCACAGACGCACTTAGGACAATTCGATATGACTCTTCGCTCACTTTGCGCACTTCACCATCATCTCGACTTATACACTTTCTACGCTCTTACGACCACATTTCACACTTCGACACGCATTCATCAACATCTTCAAATCTCCAAACAACCCTCCTTTTATAACAAAATTCTTGTGATGAAAACCCTAATCTTAGTCGATTATAAACCCTAATCTTAGGCTTTCATGACAACTGTAAACCCTAATTTTAGTCGATTGTCATCGGTCTTCGTCGGCTTCAACTCAACCATGAAAATACATGTCGCGATATCATGACACTTTCACTTTCTCTCTCTTTCTCCTTGCTTTGGCCCCCAAAAATACATGTCACGATATCGTGACACTTTTTCTTTCTCTCTTTCTCTTTGCATCGGACCGCAAAAAAGCTACATGTCGCGATATCATGACACTTTTTCTCCTTGCTCTTTCTCTTTGCATCGGACCAAAAATACATGTCACGATATCTGACACTTTCTCCTTGCTCTTTCTCTTAGCTTTGGCCCACAAAATACATGTCGCGATATCGTGACACTTTCGTTTCCGTACGCTTTCTCTATTCCTTTGTCCAAAAAACATTCCGATATCTGACACTTTCCCCTCCTCATGTCTGATATCGTGACACTTTTCTTCTCTACCTTCCCTTCATGTCACGAAATCGTGACACTTCCTTAAGTCTTGCTTTTGCTTTTGTCATGAAATCGTGACATCTTTCTAATCTTCTTCTCCTTTGTCAAAATGACATACTTCCCTCTTTCAAATACACTACTTCTATTGTCGCAAATCGTGACATACCCTCAAACTTCAAATTCTTCTCTCTTTGTCAAATGCGACATGTCACGAAATCGTGACATTTTTCAAACTTCTTTCTCTCTCCTATTTTAGTCCAAAATGCGACATGTCGTGAAATCGTGACACTTTTCCAACTTACTTTCTCTCTCTTTTAGTCAGAAAATACGACATGTCGCGAAATCATGACACTTTTCTTACTTGTTCTCTTTCTTCGAACATGTCACGAAATCGTGACACTTCTTCCAGCTTTTTCTCTCTTCAAACATGTCACGAAATCATGACACTTTTTCCACTTGCCTTTCTCTCTTCCAACATGTCACGAAATCGTGACACTTTTCTACTTTCTCTTTCTCTTCCAACATGTCATGAAATCGTGACAGTTTTTCCACTTGCCTTTTTCTCTTCCAACATGTCACGAAATCGTGACAGTTTTTCCTACTTTCTCTTTCTCTTCCAACATGTCACGAAATCGTGACAGTTTTTCCACTTGCCTTTTTCTCTTCCAACATGTCACGAAATCGTGATAGTTTTTCTTGCTTTTTCTCTCTCTTCCAACATGTCGCGAAATCGCGATAGTTTTTCCACTTGCTTTTTCTCTTCCAACATGTCGCAAATCGTGCGATTTTCCTTGCTTTTCTCTCTTCCAACATGTCGCGAAATCATGACAGTTTTTCTTGCTTTTTCTCTCTCTTCCAACATGTCGCGAAATCGCGATAATTTTTCTTGCCTATTGTATATGTCGCGATATCGCGACACTTTTCTTACTTGTCTTTTTCTTTGATCTTTTGCATATGGGCCACTTCGGTCTTCTTGGAAAATCACTGTACATACTATGAATAACCTTTGAACTCCTGTCTTCTGCATCTGAATAGCTTTTGAACTTCCTGTCCACTGCATCAACAGATCTGTTTGACTGTGTTGACAACAATGACAATATTGTTGCTGCACCTTGCTCAACAAGGTTGAATTTATTTTTATCTCCTTAGAATGATTATGAGACAACTTTTACCAATTAATTCCAACTCTATATGTAGGCAATTGATTTATTTCTCTTACCAATAGATTAATTTTCTAAATTCCAATTATATGTATATAGATTGAAGTAGTATGCCTTATATCTCCTTACTTTTTGGAATATTAGAAAATAATGGTATTTGCAATTTAATAATGATTTAATCAAGGTTGACAACCTTATATCTCCTACTTTGAATATTGCAAATATTATATTATGTGTATGCACCTCAATAATTATTCTTCTAAAATATAAACTTGCTTTATTATCTACTAATGCTTGGTTGAATTTGTATTATCCAATGCAATAGTAAACCTTATAAAAATCACCTTATAGCTCCTTTTAGATTTTAATAAAAGCAAGTAAATAACCTTAGTAATATGGGTGCATGATATACCTTAGTAATCCTTGTGGATTATCTTCCCTTGATACATTGAGCCGATGGATTTGGTGGCAGTGAAGGCTTTTAAAATGTGGCGCTAATGAGCATTCAATGCTCTCTTTGATTGACGATGGTTTCCTCTTTGTATGGTGCTTGTTTCCTTCTTGAATGACACTTGTTTCCACCTTGAATTGCACTTGGTAAATGCAAATAATATCCAATTGAAGAGCACTGGAGTTGCTAGTTTATGACAGACCTTTAATACAGGATTACTCCTCTTGAATGATGCACAGGCTTGATTTAGATCCTTCCTACAAATGTGCTTCCACACCTTTCAATGTGTGACCTTGATTTTTCTTCATCGTTATTTCTTCCTCTAAGTTGGGTGCTTTAAATAGAACAAATTCCTTTCAACTTTGGACAAGTGTCACATGGGAGTTACAATGAAGATAGGCATTGATATTATTTCAACGTTCATTCTTGTGTGCAATGATGACTTAAGTAACCTCCTTAATGATTTTCATAACTCCTCAAGGTAGGTGCTGGATTATCCCTTGAGCATTGAGGAATGAGATGGTTATTAGAGTATTTTTTCCAAGTGGCAATCAGGTTATTTGCATGTAAATCCTTTCTTGAACATTATAACCTTCCTCTTGCTTGTTTCTTTGCACTATTTGCTAACTTGTTTCATTTCTTTGATAGCAAGTTACCTTCTTCTTGCATGCTATTTTGATGGTTGGCTCTAGCTATGATACATTGATGTTCTATGGAGCTTCGAATGATGGTATTATGGCTTATTTAAGTGCTTCTTATAGGTGGAAATTCTCTCTAAGCTATGGCCTTGGGTATAGCACCTTTTCCCTTATTCTATTATGCTTTCAATGTGCTGATTGAGCACTGCATTTGTAGTGTGGATAATACCTTTGTAATAGCTCCTTGTACTTGGATTAATAATTATGTTCTATCCATGTTGGTGGATGTATATTTTTATGTAGATAAGAACCTTCTAATGTAGATCTTAATGCTATCCTTTCTATCTATCAATAATAGCCTCCTTGTGTTGATTTTGATATTGCAGGTGAATGCTTGCTACTGGGTGCTTGATTTGATGTAAAGCAATGGTATCTTTAGGCACCTTGAATTTTGAGCAATATGAGCTCTTAGATGACTCTCTTCTCTTGCTCAAACTCTGCCCTTATACCTGTTGAGATGATGGCTGTGCTTCTTCCTATAATATGAGATATTTTGTCCTTCTTGAAGGGATAAAAGTGGTGTCTGTAATAGTTAGATTTTTGCACCAATATGACAAACCGAATATCTCCCTTTTTGAAATTCTCTTTATCTTTTTGACAAGGTGATGCCTTGAGAAAATTATTGATGCCTTCACTAATTTTTATTAGAAAACTGATGTCTAATTTTTTTCACTTGGATAATTTAGTAAAAATGAATCCAAGCTAATGCACGTAATATGTCCATTTTTGAAGTAGTAATTTTTGCACTAACTTTTACCTTTAATGAAGTATTTAGTGCACCTTGAATTTGAGACTCACCAAGTCTCAATTTGTAGCTTCTATCACTAATTTAATGGCTACCTTCTTCTTCTCCACTCCTTGGAGGAATTTTGATTTGATTGGTGGATTATATAGGCCACAACACCATGCAAGTACTAAGGTTTGAATAGTGTCTTTAGATACTTTGATATTTGTAGATTTTTATGTCCTTGATCTTAACATTCAATACACTAACTGTCTGAGAGTAACTAGTTAATGAAAAACTAGTTTAGTGCAATGAATCAATAATCTCTCAAAGTAGTTTCAAATGCACTAATGATCATTGCAAATTTATTAATGTAGTTCTCTTCTCAATAATTATATAATAGGAAGAATGTATCTAACTCCTATTAATGTGCAGGCAATGAACCTAAATAGAAACTATCTTATGCACTTTATTTGAGGACTTGAAATACAACCTTTTATTTTATAACTTCCAAATTCTAATAAGGTGCTCAGTGAAGTTAAGTAGTAATTCAAATTAAGTGCTCAATTAATGAACCTTTTGCACCTAAGTTGCGTACCTTTGATGATGAGTATCTTGATGAGTTGATTTACAAAATTTATTATTTGGAATGGTGGTTGCTCGCAGCTATGAATGCTCCTAGTCTGCTGCTCTAAAATTGTAGTAGATGATTTCAAATTCTCCTTTAGGATCTATCCTAGAACTCTAAATTTTTATAGCTAGTAATGCTATCTTGATTGCTGCCCTTTAGCAGTCAATATGCCTTCTTAGCTATGAAAGGTAATCTCCAAATATTCTTGGATTTTGTAGGTTTCTTCTGTCTAAGTTTTTAACTTCAAACAAGACTTTCTTCTCAAGAATTTGGAGGTCTTGAGGTCTTCATGAATCTTCTCTTTGAAGTTTGACAAACTGTTTGCAAAATATTTCTCCTTTGGGCTTGTTGTCTAATGACAAAAATTATCCCTATTCTTTCACTATATTTTGTAGTGAATTTCTCCAATGATTTCTCCTATGGCTTCTCCAATTTTTGTAATGAGGCTCTCCAAACCTTCTCCATATTTCTTCTTGAGATCTATCCAAGGTCTTTAGTCTAGCAGTTTCTCTAGTCTTCTTGATGAGACCTTTCCTTCAACCTTTGACTATGAAAGTGTTGTCAATACGATCTTCTTCTTGGATCTCTAGAACATGACTTTTGATAGTCCTTATTTATCTCTTCCAGGTATGGAAGTTCTTCAATGAGACCTTTGATGGGTCTTCTTCAACTTCTTCTAGAGGAATTTTTCTATCAGCAAAGAAGATTACCAATCTCATTTCTCTCATAGACTCTTCTCTAGAGTCTTCTTATGGTTCAATGAATCTTCTCTAGAGTCTTCTTTTGGCTCAAGAAATCTTCTCTGGAGTCTTCTTCAGGTTCAAGGCTTCTATGGACGTTTCTTCTGGATCAAGGCTTATGTGGCCATTTCTTCTGAAATAAGGCTTATGTGGCCTTTTCTTATGCAATAAGGCTTATGTGGACTTTTATTATATAGTAAGGCTTCTGTGGCCTTTTCTTATGCAATAAGGCTTTTATGGCCTTTTCTTCTGCAATGTGCATATTTACAACATGGCTTCCTTTAGATTCATTTTACTGTAATAAGATATTAGTAAGATGATTCTAAATCTTGTCAATGATGAGTATTCACTAGTTGATTTGTCAATATAGTGGAATGAATGCTGAGTTCTAGTCTTCATGAGTTTTTTGCAACTCTGTGGAAATACTCTAGCCAAATGCAATCTAAAAAATTCTAGAACTAAGATTTTCTTTTCCTCTCTACCTCTCTTATATATATCCCTAATCCTATAGAACTACCATGGCTTTGATACCACTATTAGTTTTTTTATGGTTTATTCCAAGGGAGAATGCAATCATAAGATACAAAATATGCTATTAATAGAAAGTGACAAAAATGATACAACGTAGTAAGGAGGAAATAAACACTCCAAAACTGATGCTAAATAACTACATTGTACTCCATAAATCTATATGGTGATGTACCCAGTATACCTACTACTGCCTATAGCGATATATAATCACTCACTATGATGTCATTTATATAGAAATATGGATTGCTTGGCCAACACTCTACCTAACTGTACAAGGGGACACCTTGCACATAGACACTTATGCATTTATTATATTACTTGAAGTAACTAGCTAACTACCCCCTAAAGTAATCTACTCTAGTTATGTACCAAGGGTGGTATATTTACATGATCCAAATGATGTAATATACTCTAACAAAAATAATTAGTCTCAAAAGGTTTGTCAAGAAAGGAAATAAAATCAATGTGCACTATGGATGGATAAATAAAATAGAATGGAATAAAATTATGGAAATGCTAAAATATTTTCACAAAAAGAAAACGAACTTGATAAGAATATACTCATATTTAAATTATTCAAGAAATAAATAATATGCAATTGATCCAAGAATAAAATACAAGTCAGAATCAAAAGAACAAAATATGTGCCTAAACCTGAGCTAAAAGGAACGTAAGAACCAAAGTCACTACCAAAGTTAGAGCAGGAAGACCAAGAATAGAATAATATATTAAAAATATATTAGATAATGTAATACAAATGGGTGTTGGAGTTTATTACATTATTTGGTACTTATAAATATTTTGTAAATATGTGGTGTGAAAAGAGTCTTGTAAATATGAGTCATTTAGAGTTTGTCATTTAGTAATCATTAGAGGTTTGTTATTATTAGGAGTCAATAAAATATATTTCTCATATGAGAAATATGAAGAGTCATATTTCTTGGAAGATTGAAGAGTCTAAGAAGATGAATAGTTAGATGAAGTTGAAATGTCAAGAGTCTTTGTAAAGGCTATATGTAGAGCAAACATGGGAGATGTATTTATTGAAATTTTAATATTTTATTAGTACTATAATACTAAGAGTGATCTATGGGAATATAGAAATTTTTTTATTGCTTTGAATACTAGTGTATGTCATTGTGTGACATTTTTAATTATGATATATTGTGTAAAAAAAAGTTTGTTTTCTATCATTGGTTTGTAGGAGTGATTTGCTTGTCAAAATGGACTGATTGATTTAGGAGAGTGATTTACTCAACAAAAGGTTTCGATCCATTCATAAATATGAGTGATTTATTCATAAAACTAGAGAAGATTGCTTGGAAAGCCACAAAAGTAAATTAAAGGTGTGGATCTTGAGGTTAATCTTTCAAAGAATGATATTTTTGTATGTAGTGACATGCTAAGTTATTTTAGAAGCCTTCTAATATTGTTAGAGGTATGTAACATTTGGTGGTGCATCATTTTTCTAAGGATACCCCTAAACCTTTACTTTTATTAAGAGTAATTGTTTTTTATCCTAGGTAACTTAGGGGTAAAATTTTATTATAAATAGGGGCCTTGGGCCCTCATTGTATTCATCTTTTGGTCATGAGAATTCATATCTACACTATGAAACCTACATTATGATTTGTACTCATGAGGTTATGAGAAATTGTAAAGTCCTTATGAATTCCATTAGAGGTATCATCCTTATGGATTTTCAAGTGCACAACAGTTGTGGCATGGCCCTTCTAGCCCATCTTGTCATGTGCTTATCAATTTTATAATACAAATGGGTGGATATTGATGTTTTATAAATTTTCATATGTTTATTGATCACAAATATCCTCACCATGGTGTAAAAATCATATTTCCTTTAAATACCTTGTATTATAAACTTCCAAACAATTTTATTTTTGTATTTTACTTTTATGCATTTTTATTTTTTGTAATTTATTTTCATGCAAGTTAGTTTGGATTAGTGTAGGATATTTATGTGAGGATAATGGGGAGTAAACCTAATTTAGATTTTGGGAGAATCCATTAAAAATCTCGTGTAACCTTGTTGAATTTTGGATTGGGGGTGTAAAAACTTAACTAGAAGTCAAGAAAATTCCCTAGTTTAACATAGTTTTTGGGATACCCAGTGGGACCAACCCTCATTTTTACTTATATTTGTATTAAATTTCTTGAATTTTGTACCAAAATGCATCCATCATTGATGGATCAATTAACTCAAATTGAGATATTTTTCACTAAGTCAAGTTCTAAAAGTGATTCACTCCATTTTGAGTAAAATACTAAAAATTTCATCAAGGTATTTAAGTGATCATTTCATTTGAAATTTACAAGCGATTCACTCATTTTCAAAGAGCAATTAACTTAAAGGAGTCTACGCTTTCATAGGATGAATTTCGAGTGATTCATCAATACCAAGGGCTTGATTTTTAGTTCCAATCTTAAGTTGACTTTGAAATTAATCAATTTTTCATTAGGTATTTTGTGAATGGCAACTCTGATACGAACTCCAAAATTTGGAAATTTTTATAAATATGAATTAAATGATATTAAAGAATTATGAAAAATCAAATACGACATCATATGTGCATCTGTCCATGGGAAAAGGCACTTAAGGCATATTTTAGCCATTTTTACAAAATATCATATCAACAAGAAATTTGTTTGAAATTGACATGTGATTTTCTCTAAAATAGTAAAATCCTTCCAAGATGAATCCAATGAGCAATCGATCCAAATATAGTAAGTTATTCACCAGGAAATACAAGTTTCTTTATTAATTCCTCATATGAAGGTGATTCACTCCTGTATGGAGGATGATTTGCTCTAAGCGATTTGCTTGTATCCTTTATTATTGATTTTTTTGTAAGTCTATAATTAGTGATCAAATAAATAGAAAATAGTAAGCAAATCATATAAATTTTTGAATTAAGTGCATTACATGCAAAGTGTTCAAAATCAATTTCTACTATCAAATCACTCTAAAATGGTGAGTGAATTGCTTTGATTTTACAAGCTAATCGCTCCAAAGATAGATTCTTGATTTTTTATAATTTTTGATCTTGAAACTCTATTTGTGTAGGTACATATATTGGATGATCTAGGATGATAATTTAAATTATGGTGATTATTTAAAACTTTAGCAAGATAAAGTGACCTATTTTCTTTAAAAAACCCTAAAAAATATTAGAGTTAGAATATATTACATCATTTGGGTCATGTAAATGTACCACCTATGGTACATAGTTAGAGTAGAGATTACTTTAGGGGGAAGTTAGCTACTTACTTCAAGCAATGTAATAAATGCACAAGTGTCAATGTGCATGTTGTAATGTGCAAGGTGTCCACTTGTACAACTAGGTAGAGTGTTGGCCAAGGAATATCTTTTCCTATATAAAGGGCCTCATAGTGATAGATTAGTGAGGCAGATCATATAGATATCAAGAGCGTTGTTGTAGAGAGTAGTTTGTGGTAGAGCTCCTGTATGGAGCACAATGTAGTTCTTTAGCTTATATTAATGGAGTGACCTTATCCTCCATACTACATTGTATTTTCACCACTTTCTATTTATAGTATATTTCATTCATATTGTAGACTCACTTATTTCATATTATCAGGACCTATGTTAGATCTCTCCCTCTGCATATATCCTCAAAATCTAATAGTGGTATCAGAGCCACGGTGAATCGAGATAGGAATAGGAGGACCTACATCTATCATAAGAGAAGTCTAGTAGGTCAAGAGGAATAGGGAGAGTCAATAGGATTAGAAAAGTGAGGATTAAATCTCAGTTGCAGAAAACCTGAGATTATATTTGGCTAGAGTCTTTCCACAGAGTTGCAGAAAAACTCGTGAAGACTAGGACTCAACATTCAAGCCACTAGTTTGACAAATCAACTAGTGAAGATTAGTATCTCTAGATTTATAAGTTCTTCCATTCTAGTCTCTAACAACTTGTTGCAGGAAAAGGAGATTCAACAAAAATTTGGGAAGCTTCCTACAAGAGAGTTAGGAAGAACATCTTCAAGAATCATTCCAGTACTTGCAACAACAAGGAGAAGACTAAATATTTCAAAGACCTCGAGAAAGGTCTCATTACAAGAGCTGCAATCCTACAAATTACAGAAGTAAAGAAAAAGGCCACAATAGCCTTATAGCAGACTCAAGGAAGAAGAGACTCCAAAAGTTGAGTCATAAGAGGAGATAGGAGATTGGTGATATCCATTCAATATTAATACCTATAGAGTGCAGAAGAAGAATAGGCCAAAGAATCCTAGAAGAAGAATAGGCCAAAGAAGCCTAGAAGAAGAAAAGGCCAGAGAAGCCTAGAAGAAGAATAGGCTAGAGAAGCCTTAAAGTAGAAAAGGCCATAGGAGCCTTGATCAAGAAGGAGGCCATAGAAGCCTTAATTATGAAGAAAATTTTAGAGAAGAATTCCTGATTCAGAAGATAAATTCCTGACTCAGAAGAAAACTCCAAAGAAAAGTTTTTGAAGAAAATTCTAGAAATGAATTCCTGACTCAGAAGATAAAGTTCTTGATTCAGAAGAAAGACTCCAAAGAAGAGTCCAAGAAATAGGAGATTGGTGATCTCCATCAAAGCCTACAAATTGTAGAAGAAAGAGAAAGGACCAATGAAGTCCTATTCCAAAATCCAGAAGCAATAAAATCAGAGATCAGAGAAGAAGATCTCATCACCAACACTTCCAAAAGTAGAAGGTTGAAGAAAAGGTCTTAGTTGGAAGACCAAAGAAGCTGCCAGATAGAAGACCTTGGAGAGGTCTCAAGCAAAAAAAGAAGGCTTGGAGAGCCTTACTATAGAGCTCATAGAAGCATTATCAAAGGAGTTCCTAGGAGAACTCATTGGAGAAATCCACTATCAAGGAAAAGCTCCTGATAGTGAAGGACTTGGGACAATTATCACCATCCGACAACAAGCCCAAGAGAAGAAGAATTTGGCAAGGAGTGCCAAATACAAGAAGAAGAATTTGGCAAGGAGTGCCAAATCCAGAAGAAGAATCTAGTGAAGACCTCAAGACATTCAGAATCTTGAGAAGAAAAAGATCTTATTTGAAGTCAGAGTTTGACAAGAAGGTTGAAGGAAGATTCAGATAGAAGAAGCCTATCAAATCCAGGAGACTTGGAGATTACCTCTCACAGCAAGAAGGCACAAGTTCAGAGAAAGGAGTTCTCTGAAACTACAATAGAAGATAGAAGATCACTAGAAGGATCAAGCCACCAAACCTAAGGCTCAAGATAGAAAGTTCAAGACCTCAGTTTGGTGAAGCAAGAAGCTATTCTAGATAGCCAACAAGAAGCTACGAATTCATCTACTACAAGGTAACAACTTGGTGAAAAAAAATACCAAGATCTACATCTACTTCAGAAGCCATTAAAGGTAAGCAACTAGGGTGCAATCAGTTGAACTTAAATTAGGGTTCATTATCAAATTCCATTAAGCACCATATTTGGATTAAAGTTGCAAGAAGAAGGGCTCATATTATAGTCTTCTAGAAAGTGCAAAAAGGAGAATTCATTTTAAGATATATTTGCACATTAATAGGAGTTGGATATTTTTGAAAGAAATAAAACTATCATCTACCTATTATCTATCTAGAAAGCAAGAAGACTACATCCTACAATATTGATTGTAGTGAAAATTGTAGAAGATTATTAAGTGCATTAGAATTTATTCTGAGAGTTTATTATCATTAAAAAGTGCATTATTAGTCCATTATAGCACTATACTAGTTGATATTTGACTAGTTACTCTCAAGAAATTAGTTTGTGTTACTAAAAGCACAAAACTAGCACAAGAATCTGCAACACTGTGTGGCCAAAGGAAGCCACCATTACAAGAAAAAGGTGAAGAAGAAAGCCACCATTAATATCCTTGAAGGAAGCCTCAAATCGAGACTTGGTGAGTCTCAAGATTCAAGGAAAATATAAGGATTTCATTTAAGTAGAGAGCATAAATCCTTACTTCAAAAAAATAGCATCTCATTAGCTTGGATTAACTATCATTAAAATATCCAAGGAAGAATATTAAAAGAGGCAAGAAGGATTTCATAAAAAGGTCCTTCATATTGGTGCAAATCTAACTATTACAGAGCACCTCTTTTGTTCCTTTGAAAGGACAAAAGCCATCATATTTACAGGGAGCAATGCAACTATCATATTTTGTAGGTTGAAGGGTAGAATTCAAGCAAGAGGAAGGAGCCACCGAAGAGCTCACACATCTAAGAATCAAGGTGTTTAAAAACACCATTTCTCCATATCCAATCCAAGCCCTAGAAGAGAGTGTATCACCTACAACATTGGAGTCATAATAAGAAGCCATTACCATCCAAGTCTACATAGAGAAAAGGGCAACATACAGAGGGAAACTATCTACATAAGGAGAAGCACCATTAAAGCTAAGCAAAAGGCTAGCAATCAGTTATTATAAAAGATATATAAACAACGTAGAAGAAGCATTATCAAAGCCAAGAAAAAGGCTAAGCAATCGACTATTACAAAAATGAACAAGCAACATATTACAGGCATAGGAAGAAGTGTTATACCCAAGGTTTCTACTTGGAGAGAATGTCCACCATTGAAGAGCACAAGAAGCCACCATAGGACCACCATTGAAGAGTGCCATAGAACCAAGAAGCAATACAATTGGTGCCATCCATAATCCTCTTCAAGATAGTGAGCAAACAGTGAAGAGAGATTGCTTGTGTTTCAAGAAACATAGCAAGCTAATGCACATTTTAAAAGATATAGGTAAAATATAGGGTATCATTGGAGCATTAGAAGAAAGGCTTACATGCATAAGCCATGAGTGCCACTTGGCACAAGAGCTCTAAGCATTCAAATATTCAAAAATATTCCAATGCTTAGGAGGAGTTACAAGTCTTTGGGAGGTTACCACCAAACTTATCATTGCATACGTTGGAATATCAATGCCTAACAAAGTAACGCTCAAGTGACACTTATCCGAAAGTCACAAGGAAGCATTCCTATTTAAAGCATCCATATTGAAGAAGGAAAGCGTTAGAGGTCAAAGGAGAAGACTAGCATTGAATGGTGTGAAGCATATTCAGAGGAGAAGGCTAATTTAAGCCTATGCACCATTCGAAGGAGAGAGAGCTAGCATTAAAGAAGTTATCATAAAGACCAAAAAATACAATGCCACATTCGATCAACAATCCATGTCTCACTCATGGAAGGAAGCACCTCATTCAATCAACAATTCAATGCATTGTTCATGGAAGGAATACATCATTGAAACCAACATATCAACATACTATTCATAGAGAAGGAAGTACACCATTGGAGGTGAAGATAAGATCGAGCATTCTCAAATTCATATCAGCACCAGTTATAGAGAATATAAGTACTACATAAAGGAGAATTCATCACCGATCAAAGTGCTACATAAGGGAGAATTCAATGTCAGTCTAAGAAAGCAGTGACTGCCATATCAAAGCATTCAAATCTACCACCTCACAACATCAAAGGCAAAGGAATACTAAGGTAAATTGAAGACTATTTATTGCTTGCTATAAATTAAGAAATATAGGAGTTATAAGGGCAATTATATTTACTATTGCAATTCATTCACTTAGCATTAGTAATATATCAAGCAAGCATATTACAAAATATTTATATTTGCAAATAATAAAGGAGGAATAAGGAATTTCAACTTGGAAATTAAAATCATATTATTGCAAATATTACATTGTTTTCTAATATTCCAAATTAGGGAGTCATAAGGAATACTACATCAAATAAATTAATTGGAATTTAGAAACATTCAAACATCAAAAGCTATAAAGGAGGTCTATTAAGAAAAATCAAGAGTTGGAAATACATTGGCATGCTTGTCTCAAATCATATTAAAGGGGACAAAAGAAATCCAACCAATAGAACCTCATCTAATTAGAAAGTGCTTAAGTTCAATAGGAGCAATAAGGTGTAATAGAAGTTGATTTTTTCCACTTACAAAACATTACAAAATCAACTCAAAATTGAACTACTATTCTCAAGAAGCACTTTATCCATCATATAGCATATCCAAAAACACTAGGGAGTCATAAGGCATTCTACAAAACTTGATAATTATAGCATTCATAAAAAATTATCAAGTACTTAATCCATTTGGAATCATAAGGTTTCTACAAAGTCTACAATTGCATTTTGCCTTAATACAATACTTAATATAGAAGATTCCTTACCCAAAACCACCCAAGATCAGTTGCATTTGGCCATTACAACTATTTTTGGCTTGGATCTTAGGGTTGAGATAGTTTTAGAGCTAGTCATTGTCAGCAAGAGCGGCTAGGATCGTAGCCACCCTAACCATCAGCGGTTGGGTTGGCAGTCGCTTTGAGCATCAACGATTGAGCCTACATGGGACTAGACTACCCCAAATGAGTGGTTAGAACCCCTTCTATCTCTTGTAAAGGTCCAAGATCATTCATATGGTCTACAAATTTGCCCATATGAGTAGTCTCCCAAACATGATGTGATTTAGGTGTCTATAGATGCCCCTTTTGTGATGCATTGTGGGAACACAATTCTAATAAAAAATAGACCACCTAAAACCATTTTGTAGGTTACAAGATGATCATTGACTTGATCAATATTAGATGCCCCAATCATGAAAAGGACACACATATCTGAATCATTGCTTCCAACTGGATGGAAGGCTTAATTTACGTAAAACTTTGAAGTCCACTAGAATCTCGGGTCGTGTTGCTTAGCATTAGCAAAGGACTGAAATCCAGATCATCAAAGGTTTAATCAACATATTTTATTTTTCCCCAAGAAACAGGGTAAGCTTATGATAAATTTTAGTAATGATTCATAAAATTAACATGATTAACTTGATTAAGATGAACCATGATCATCACTGAAAGAGGTTTAAAAAGTATAGCAACTAGATAATATGCTATCGAAATGACAAGATAATCAAGTAATCAAGTTTAAAGAAGAAAGCAAAAGAAAGTAAAATAATGTGCCCATCTGTATTAATATTTGTGAATCTATTTAAAATCAGGTTACAAGAACATTTCTCTCATGGATTTGACCAATGTGATACATATTACAATCCACAACTCGTGTGGTAGATGCCTTCAATAGAATCTTAATATATTCAAACTTTGCTTGAGGGCTTACTAAGATGCCTCCTTCTCCAATGCTTAGAGGAAGGGTCTTGAAAGGTGCTTTGCCTTTGAGAGATCTGTTATCTGCATACAAGGAAACAACAAAACACATTTAGAAGCACATGAAACCTCTCATGATGAGGTTGATTTCCAAGAGAATATATGAAACATAGTAAACATGTAAATAAAGCATGAATATATGTAAAGATGCACAAATATGATCAAGATATTGATAATAAAGCATAAAGCATAGATTGACACATATAAAGGAAGCTAGAAATGCATAAGATCTTGCATATTGAACATGGAAGAATCTAACCTTTAAAGCAATGTAAAGGAAATCATGAAATGCATGAAGGCAAGCAAAGATGCCTATTAATCTGCTAATTAACCACATAAATACATCATATCTTATTAATCTATGTCTAATTAACCTAAATGTATGCTAAGAAAGAAAAATCTAAGGCTAAAAAATGAGAAAATCATGGGTCAAACCCTAGCCACTGCTACCATCAATGACAGAGGCCTATGAGCCACTTTCAACAACAATGACCATGAACTAGAACTTTTGCCTCTTGAATCAGAGTCTGTGACGCATGATTCTTCAGTTGAATTGATGGTCAAGGGTCACCTTGGTGTTCTAAATTGGATTAGAAGTGTAATTCATCAAAATTCACAATGGAAGTGTGTCAATTATCAAGATTGCTCTTCAAGCTCTTGAAATATCAATTGTTGCAGGGTTGATGATCAAATTGGATTTTGGTAGCATCTTTTTACTCTTCACAAGGTGCAATTGGCTCTCCAATTCAATAGGTATTTGCTACATAAAAGTTGTATATATTTTGCACTCATGGGAGGGCCTATAAATAGGCTTCCTGAATTCTAATATTGGCTTCATGGAGAAGCCAAGATCAAGAATTTCTAGCCTGTGGTAGTTGGGAGGAACCTTCCAAAAGATTCCTCACCTAAAACTGCCCAAGATCAGTTGCATTTGGCCATTACAAATAATTTTTTCTTAGCTCTCAGGGCTAAGACAGTTTCAAAGCTAGCCACTATCAGTAGGATTGGCTAGGATCGTATTCACCCTGAGTATTAGTGGCTGGGTTGGCAACTGCTCTGAGCATCAAAAACTGAGCTTGCATGGGACTGGACTGCCCCAAATGAGTGGTTAGAACCACTGCTACCTCTTGGAAATGTCCATGATAATTCATATGGTTTGCAAAGTTGCCCATATGAGTAGTCTCCTAAACATGATGTGATTTAGGTGTCTACAATACTCTACCAATTCACTTAATTAGGGAGATATAAGGAAGCCTACAAAAACATAAAATATTTCATCAAATCAAGATCATAACTAGGGAGTTATAAGGTAGACCACTTATAAAATTCAATATAAGCTCTATCAAAGCACTTTATACTCCAATCTAGGAAGCTATAAGAATGTCTACCACAAGTAAGACAATAAACAATGATATGAATAACCTCTCTAGAAAGGAAAAAGCAAGTGCCATAAAAATTGGAATCATGAATCTACTTATAAAGGGAGAAGCATGTTTAGATCTTACTTCAAAAGTGATTCATAGTGAAGCCTTAAATGATGACTTTGATACCATGGAACATTATCTACAAGAACGACTCAATTAAGCAATTATAGATGGAAAGGATGACATTCCACTTTCCTTAGATTTTGTAAGCATATTGTATATGGCATTACTTACATACAAATGCTATAAGAATGAGAATGCAGAACTACAAGGATTGATAGTAGCTCATAAAAATAAATCAAAACTGAATGAATTATACTTAGAAAATATACTTCAATCCTCATGCAATATTGATACTTCAAAATCTACTAATTTAAGATCTTATCTTGATGTTGTGAGAGGTTTTTTGGAAGATTTTGTATAGATTAAGGACAAAAGAGGAGAAATTTCTTTGCAATAATCAAGTAGTAACAATGCCACCCATAAGAACATAGAGACTAGATTCAAAGGAAAAGCTAAAGAGGAAGTGGAAGATGAACCAGATCAAGGGGGATTGCAATGCAAAAGTCCACTGATGAAAGAACATAACCAAGCCAAAGAACATTCATAGGAAGAAAAAGAACAAATTCAAGAAGGAATGCCATGCAACTAAAGGAAGTTCAAAGGAGCAGATCAAGCTAAAGATCATTCTCAAGAAGAAGATCCATATTGAAGATTGAAATCTTCAATACCCAAATAATGTAATACAGGGGGTGTTCGAGTTAGAATATATTACATTATTTGGGTTATGTAAATGTACCACCTATGGTACATAGTTAGAGTAGAGATTACTTTAGGAAGAAGTTAGGCACTTACTTCAAGCAATGTAATAAATGCACAAGTTTCAATGTGCATGTTGTAATGTGCAAGGTGTCCACTTGTACAACTAGGTAGAGTGTTGGACAAGGAATCTCTTTTCCTATATAAAGAGTCTCATAGTGATAGATTAGTGAGGTAGAGCATATAGATATCAAGATCATTGTTGTAGAGAGTCGTCTGTGGTAAAGTTGCTGTATGGAGCAAAATGTAGTTCTCTAGCTTATATTAATGGAGTGACCTTATCCTCCATACTGCATTGTATTTTTACCACTTTATATTTATAGTATATTTCATTCATATTGCAGACTCACTTATTTCATATTATCATGACCTGTGTTAGATCTCTCTCTCTCTACATATATCCTCAAAATATAACAAATTTTTTTGGGCCACTACCTTGAACCCCACCAATTGAATATGGGGAATCATAAAAGCTTCATTCTTGTCTTTGACATATCCAAGCTTCAAGAAGTATTATGGTGACTCAACCATGGGGAATCCTCAAGTAGTACAAAAATATCATGGGATCAAAGTCTTTAGATACTTCAATATGTATAAATTACCCAAGGTCAACAATTTCTATAAAACCTACAATAGAATATTCAATTGCCTCTAAACCAATAGTGGGTTTACCAGAATGTATCACTTTAGTACCCTCTTATCTTATTATCCTTCATATATATATATATATACTCCTTAATCTCTATACTTTCCTTATGGCTATGCGATGCACCCCCTTATCAATAATAATATGATCAACCTCCTCAACAAAACACTCCAAAAGCACCTCCTAAGCTACATAATCAATTCTCTAACTGGACCTACAAAGGACTGCTAAATTTGGTGGCCTATTATTATATTCCCTCAACAACTATGAAACCACTACCTACCTTCAAAGGGAATGATAACAAGACGATACTAGACCACCTTATTGAATTGTCTATAGTTAAATTAATTTAATGCATATAAGAGAAAATATAATAGTATGCTTGCTGATCTATTCTCTTTATGATAAAGTTACCTTTTGGTATAGGGCATTATCAAATAATCTAGGTAGTAGTTGGGTATCAATAGTGGAACCATTTATGCATAGATTTGGTAGCATGGGAAATGGTTACTCAATTTTATTTCAATTGAATGCAATGTAAAGACATCCTAAAGAAAATATACATTATTTTAGCACTATATTCTTGAGGACCTTGAACTTAGTCCTACAAAAAATTAATGCAAAATGAAAAATAAGTATTACCATATTACAACAGAGGTTTACAATTTGACTTATAGATTTAATGGTTTGTAATGATAATAATTGTATTCTAGTTAAAATATTAAAAGAAGTGGCTATAGGGGATGATGTTCTCATTCAAGTAGGAAATATACATCTTGCTCCACCAATGACATATGAAGCCCAAATTTCCTAGAATATTCCTATACCTAGTTTCCCACCCAATATTTCACCTATTTCTAATCCCTAACCAACCACTTTAACTCATCCTTCTACATTGCCATACATCATTACTCATCCTGGACAAAACTTGTCATGTACTATAGAATTTTAGTTGCAAATTCCAACCCTACCTACTCCAAAAAAATCAATTAATAAATCCAACAATAATTTTACAATAAAATAAATGATGAAGGTGGTCAAAACTTTAGTAATATTACAAAGAAACAATGTAAACAACTATAGAATTGGTAGTCCCAAAAGACTCCATATTTGAAAAAGATCATGTTCCTCACCAAGGCATTAATCAAGTATCAAATCATAATCAAAATTATATGGTTAACACAAATTAAATATACAACTATATCAAGAATCAAATCATACTCAAAATTATATGATGTCTTTCTTGTAATGATAGACATGATCCCATAGAGTGCATTGGATCCATAGGTATTCTCAGACTATTCAATATTATTTGTAATGTTAAGCTTAATAGAATTCCCTTATAGGTCAAACTATACCTACAAGTAATCTAAACATGTACCAACAACCCTAGGCTCCACTATTAGTGCCTACCTTCCCAATCTCAACAATGTAATCCAAGATAATTTTAGCATTATAGAGATAAATAATTAGTCAGCGTTTGAAGATGATTCCAAATACGCTAATAAGAAAACAGTTAATACTAGATATCAGAGGAAATCTTCTAAATAGCAATTAGTTAATAAGAAAGCTAAAAATGGGTAGGTTACAACAATCCTTAGAATAGAAAGGCTACGTTTTTACTTAAAGAATAAAGGACCCATCGTAATACAATAGACTAAATAAAAAGAGAAGGAGAATGTAGAAAAGGAATCCAAGGATGAAAAATATCATGAACCAATTAATCCTTACTCATATACAAAATTAGAGTCTATAGAAGGATGTGAAGTGTTTAATTTTTTCTTGGAAGGAGAAGAGTTTATGATGGAATCTGATATCAAGCCAAAATACAAGGGATTTGAGTCCATTTTTGAGGATGTCCTACCTATAGGGATAACAAAGGGAAAATGTACCATAAAGTCATTAAGCATCAATATCACCCTCAAATGATGAATTTGAGCATACAAGAGCAAAAAAAAATAAATTGAGCCAAAAAATTAAGGAGACACTACAAATCTTGAAACATCGAAATGTGAATCACCTTTCATGAAATCCTTTTAGTTTATTAATGAAGTAATTAAAAAAAAATGTTATCAAGTTCTTACGATTCCATGTAAGATATGACACCTAGGTACCTAAGGTTGGTAAATTTATATTCCCATCCAAGAGGTCATCATGTATGATTCTCATAAATCATTAAACGATAGTGCAATATTTGCTCTTCCAAAATATAAGACTTTGGATTTTGATTTAGGGAGAGAGAATCTTGTAAAGAAAGTGGAAAAGATCCTACAAGTAGAATATGAGATATTTTTACTAGAATATGAGGACAAAATAGAAGAAGAAACTAAGCTAGAATATGAAACATATAATTCCATCTTGAAAAAAGCTAAGCTATCAGGGTTCAAAGAAACCTTATGGGGTCCCTTTTGTGAAGAATTATACCTCTTTGGGGAGGGAAACCTAGAAATAAAATCTATTCAAAAAATGAAGAATTATTTACTTACAATATTTGATATTATTCAAGTAATTCTATATGATTGGGCTACACTAAGTAATAGGGAATCCATGATCCTAGAAATGGGATTTTTTTCTATAATCTTAAGGAGTAAACTAGGGTAAAGTATGTATTCCAACAATTTGATGCTTTTATGGATGAAATTAGGATGGTTGAGGAAGAACAACAAAAAGAGATCATTGTTGCATCATGCTCTGTTTTCCAATTGCACCACTAAGATACCTAAAGCATCCGAGGTTACCAAATATTCTCTTCCTTTCCAAGATGTTGTCATGTGTGGTCAATATAAATCATCAAAATGAGGTGAAGTATTGAATCAACCAAAATATAAATAATTTTTATCAAAGCAAGCATTAATATTAGAAGTTGAAAAATACTAGAAGTAGATCGTATACCAAAAGTGGAGAGGATTCACCTATGATTCTTGAGATTGCTTAAGTGATTCTAGATCAGCAGGTTATATTGAGTAATAGTGAAGCTATGATCCTAAAAACAGGGTGTTTTTCTATAATCATAGGAAGTGAAACTAAAGTAAAAATTGTATTCTAATAGTTTGATGCTTTGAAGGATGACAAATTGAATTAACCTTATGACAAATACAAAAGGAACCATTACTATTGAGTGACGTTATTTTGCTTGATTATATAAAGTAATCCAAACTAATAATTTTCTTTGACTTTGATCATGGAATGAGGTAAAATATAGAGAGTCTATCATAGTTATAGAAATAACAATGCCCACTCATATTTCCCACCACTTTAAAAGTATATAGAGGTATAATTTCCAAGATAGTTGGCATCAAAAGGATATCGAGAGGGAATGATAAGAGAAAATATTATTCAATCTTCCTAGATCATGACACCCATTCAAGGTTATTATTATTTTGGTGAAGAAACATACTATCTTTAAAATATTCCCATGGGTCCTTGAATTGGGGAATCCCCCTTGGAATAAACCCTCTATCTGCACCATTAGTACTATCTAGCTTACTATGTTTACATAGTGTTAAATTTTTTGAGCTAGAACATCTATATCAAAAGGGTGGGTAGTTATTTTATTGATTCAATGAATGGGACTATCTTTCACTAAAAGAGATAGCTATTTGTTTTAATGAATTCCCTCTCATAATTTCCCCTTCAAGGACAAGGTAATGAAATAAATAAAGATAAGATCCCCATATAACCTAGCCAAGAGTCTCATGAGAGACACTCAATTCTCTATTTATTTACATCCCATTCTTCTAAGATAGGTTGAATATATTTCTAATATTAGTGGTTTCTTTCATAAAGTTCATAAAATGAGATGTTAATATAGGAATAAAATGTACCAAAACAATGCCTAAGATGTAGATCATTTTTAAGGAGGTAGGGGATTTCTTACTTCTAAATCTATGACCCAATGGATGAGGCAATCTAAGATAGACCTTGCTAATAATGTAGTCACAAAATTATTGTCAATATGAGGGTTGGTGGAAATGGCTTAGTCTCTGAGACTTTTGATATGTCAATAAAATGAAGGATAAGGATAAATGATAGATAATTCAAAAAAATGGCTCTAAAAATAAAGGTTTATAAATAATAAAAAGAGTGGAAAGAACGAAAGTTGCAAATCTAGGAGCATAAATTTATTTTACCATATTTTGCACAACCATATTCACTTCACTTTCATCCCAATTTTTTACTCCTCTCTCTATTTTATCTTTTGTTATTATTTCTTCTACTTTTTATTTTTGGATCCCCTTAATTTATTTTTTTGTACCCATACCTCCTTAAATAAGTGTATCCCTAGTATTATGGTCACCAACACATTTTCCTATTTAAAATGTAGGGTTCTTTCATATGTCATATCCAATTCAATTTGCCCCATCATCATTCATGAAACCACCTACTATTCCATCCACCCTACACCCATACTTTGGTCCCCCATATTGCAAGTGTCATAATGTCACTCCCATATGTTATCATTCCAATCCATCTCATCATTCATGACCACTTGGTCCACACCATCATCCATATAATTGTTTCAAAATGGTATCCTTGTCTTTGTTGGTCCATTTGTTCCTTTAAGTACAATGATGTTCTTTCCAATGTAGTGAAATATTTTCAAGTAAATTCACACTATGAAAGAACATCTTAGTATTGACATCCATCAATCATTACCTCACCTAGTGAAAAAGGAGCCTTTGAGGGAAATTTAGAGAGTAAGTATCAAATATTGTATAAGGGATAAGAAAGTAGGTTAATCAAGACAATGACAATGCAAATTGTTTTAGCATCTAGTACACCTATGGTCTACCAATTCCAATTTATAAAAGCAAGAGTTGAGCTATTAGTCAAGGAACTTCCAATGCAAAATATGAAAGTCAATATCTCAATGGTGGGATAAGCTAAGTCCCTTTGGGACCATGTGTGCTAATGTGTACCTAAAATTTCTTATATCAAGTTCCTTCATGCTAAGGCACAACCCACATATCTTAATAAGTGCAAGATCTTGGTCTTCAAAGATAATTACGTATATGGAAATGAATATAAAATCCAAGGAAAGGTACATTGAATAACTCCTCATACAATTAAATAGATGAAATAGATGTGTAGGTGAAATAAGAATATAGTAATTACACAGTTGAAGGATATATCCTAGATTTAAGGGAGACCCCAAAAATACAAGCTATCTATGATGCTCTTGGAATAACAATTGAAAAATTGAGAAAGAGATATAGGAACTCATAAATGAGGGTTTGGGTAAAGTAATATCCTATAAAGGATAACTCTATAGATGCTTTCAACACCATTTATGATGAAAGTAAAAGTGGAGATATCCATAGGTAATACTACTTGGTGCTTCAAAGGAGACCATTGAACCAAAAATCCAATTGATAAAACCAAGAAATTGAAGAGGATGAAGGGAAATCCCCTAATAGGATTAGTATGAGGAGTTGGTATCCAAAATATAAATGTAGATGATCAAGGTGCATCCTCATACACTAATTAAAAATTAATTTTAATCTTGTTACCCCAAAGATAAACAAATATATCTTGTAGTTTTCCAATTTTGTAATAGAGATTTAAATTTTAAAAATCCATGTCCAAGGATAAAAGCAATATTTGGGATCTCTTTCCAATGAAGCTTGGTAGCATGTAAATTTGCTGTAAATGTAGTATCTCAATTAGTACCTACTAATTACAAGGAATTAGCCATAGAATATGGATTTTACAAATCTAGGAACAACATTGCAAAACAACAAAATTTAAAAAAATTAACAAATTTTGGCTAAGTATTGAAAAGGACTCATTAGCTTACAAAAGATATTAATTTGTGAAATAAATCGATTGGATTGTAAGAGTGATTTTATCATAAAATGGATTGATTGGCTTGCAAGAGTGATTCAATCACCAAAATAGAAAATTGACTCAAGAGAATGATTCGATGTGCAAAAGGCATCAACCCACTCATAAATACAAGCAATTCACTTGTCAAACTAGAGTGGATAGCTCAAACAACCATAAAGATAAACTAAAGGTATAAATACCAATGGAAAATCATTTAAAAAGGGATATTTTGGTACATAGTAGTACACTATGCCATTTTGGAATCCTTTAAAACCTATTAGAGGTATAATTAGGGGTATGCAACATTTTGTGGTGCATCATTTTGCTAAAAATACCTTTAAATATTTAATTTTACTGGGGATTTTATAAAACTTGCATGTTCATTGTTTTGATTGTTAATGAGGTTGATTTATATCATAAAATATTTTACAAAACCTTCAAAATAGGTTATAAAACCTCCAAAAATAAGTTCCTACACATATTTGGACATATTTTAGGCAACCCTACCACTTTTGTAACCAGTTTCATCATAGTCGCAGGTTAGGGTGTGACCCAAAATAGTCATAGGGTACCTTGCAACCTAAACTTCTATTTCATAGAAAGGTTTCATAACTTCAAAAACATATCCAAAACTATTTTATTAGCCTAAATTTGATATAAAATTGGTTTCTTAACCTCCTATCTACCAAAAAATGGTTGTTACCCATAGCCAATCTCATGAGCAAGCTCATATTGTGATGGAGGTTTCTCATGTAAACCTCTCTTCTTTCATTGGTTCTTATACAAAGGTTAAAACCATCACTATCCCAACTTATACAAATCACATTATTGATCAATATCAATTGATTACAACTCCATCCATTATGGAAAATATCACTCAAGACATCACTCAACACCTTGTTGATATTACATCATCTCAATTCTTGGAAGAGTCAACCCACGAAGAGGTTTCTTTCCTAGGAATTGCTTACTTTTTTCCAGGTAACTTTGAACTTGATGTCACCTATGAGGAAGATCCTTTACCACTCTCTTCTCATCCCATACACCCATTTTTGTAACACCCATTGCAATACCTTTTGGATGGCAACAAAAATTTGGCCCACACCTAGCAAGATATCAAGGCCACTATCCAAATTGTCGCCATGGTCTTAACCACCACAACTCCTAATGTTCAAGAGGTATCCTATTCAAACATACCTTCTTCTTCATAAAAACATATAAAAATTTCTCATTTCTCTACACTCACATATTTTGATCTCTTCTTTAGAATATCTCCACAACTTCCCTCTCATTCCATCTCGTCAATGCTACCTACTTCTCTTTATTTTACCAACCCACCTCTCAAAGTTGATTTGCTTACTATCAATTAGTCTTGTTCTAATATTCTTATTTAAAAATTATATAATATTGGTGCATAGTCCCCTTATTTCATTGGTTATACTCAAGTGCCAAATTATTCTCACATTTCTCAACTTCTTCAAAATCTACCTACATATTCTTTAGTCCCACCAACATCTCAAATTCTTCAACATAACATTCCTACACCTTCTTAGGTGAGTACTTCCATCCCTCTTTCACACTAGAGTGGTTTCTTCACTTCACCACCAACGTGGACTTCCACCATACCCAAAATATCGTCTTATTACCCTCTCCTTACATCTTAGTATGAATGGACTTCCACCTATCAACAGACATCAACCTAGGTCCCTATACAATAGGTCAATCAAAACTATCTTCAACATCCATATCATCCACCTATTTAAGGGTCTGATCAAAGTCTTCAACAAATTGCAATTTATATAAATCAACAAGTGTCATATCAAGTGCAACATCAAGCTCCTAAAAATCCAAATCAACCTTCGATGACTCCATCTTACCAAAAATAACTTCATTAATACCAACTTCATCATCAACAACTCCATTAAGAGCAACTTCATCAACAACAACTCCACCAAGATCATCTCCATAAATAATAACTCCAACAATAGTAGCTCAATCAACAATAGTCATACCAACACCAATGGAAACAACAACAACAACAACAACATTAGTTATATCAATAATTTCAACAACAACAACAAATGCCTTCTTCATCATCTCAACTCCTTACCACATTGTATCATACTCAGTCTCCTCCTTATTACATGCAATTAATTCCTCATCATTCTACTAGTATCTATAATTATTATTTTGAACAACCTATTATGGAATAAAATATTCTCTCCAACCACACATCGTAAGTACCCCTACCAAAATATAGCTCACAAGGGAGCAACTTAAAAACTTGGATTTGCAAACTAGTGGTTGTGGACCACAGAAAAATAATTATAGCTAAATCTACAATGATCCTATTCATCCATCAGTGAAACTTCATCAATACCCTTAAAAATATGAGATGCACAAATTTGATAAGTTAAAGGGTAAAGAGGATCCTCAGGAGCACCTCCATAATTATTGATATGCTTGCCACCTTATCTAGGATAGCAATGCACTTATGCTCCACACATTTCCATTATATTTGGTGGTCAATCCCATTGGTTCAACAACCTTCCTCAACACAACTTGTTTACATTTGAATAAGTGGCCAACCAAGTCCTTGAATATTTTCCATCAACATAAAAAAGAAAGCAATACTACCAGATATTTATAGTCTGTGACAATTTGATGATAAACTAATAAATTAATATGTTGCATTATAGCATGGGGTCATACATGATCTAAAATTCCCAATTCCACCCCAAGAGTTAGTCAATATGTTTGCAAAGAGCTATTCCAAACACATATCGGCTACACTTCAAATACAACAACACCACTCTTTCGAAGATGCAATTGCTCAAGCCAAAATAATTGAGGATATAAAAGTACAAGAGGGTGAAGTAAAGCTTTGTAAGAAGACTGATTACACTCCCAACACTTGGTTTAGTAGAGGTGGTCCAAATTCAAATCTGCTAAAACCACCATAGGCCAGTCAAGTTATGTTGAGTCTCGCACCTACACCATCCCCACAATAATATCAGCCATGCCAACAAGGATATCAACAATTTAGGGTTCCTCCCCAACCAATCAGGACCAAAATAAATAACAACATGAACAGTGTGCATCACATAATTGGAATCCTTTATCAGAACCATTACCAAATATATTTTAGAAGTTGTATGATGTTGGGCACATTGCTTTACTTAAAGCAAGGCCCAAGGACCCAAGTTGATCAAAGACCAAGAATTACAATGAACATGCATTTTGTAAATATCATAGGTAGTGGGGACATGATATCAATAGTTGTAGCACATTTCACGATTTGGTGCAAGATATTATCGATAATGGGGTTATTCATGCTAAAAATCCTTTAGCACCTTCAAATAAAAATTTGGGGATATACAAAACATGGGAAGCCCCTAACACAACTCAATACTTCCACATATCAACTTGCCTCTAAATAGGTTAATCATGTGAATCATGACCCATCCCACCAGGGCTTCATAGGCATGATCAATATCACTACATGAAACTAGTGCTACCCCATGCATCCTGATCATCAGGAGAATAAACCCACTATAACTACTTCATTTACAGTATCAATACAAAGAAACCTACCACCAATATAATGCAATATCATTACCATTCATGGTAGCCTCACTCATCAACTCCACACAACTCCTACTAGGTTGTCCATATATGATCTTTTGCAATATTCGTAGACTTATCATGAGGATTTAAATGCGATCCTATAGTCAATCAATTTGGAAACCCATGATACTAATGCCTTTGTAGAGTTTTTCAACAATATACAAACATGCATGCAACCTTCTGTCATATTTTATAACCATGAGATCACAACTTTTAAAGGCAAGGGTGTTGATCCTCCAATGCATATCTTGGATTGTATAAATGACACTACATAAAAATGTGTTCTAATAGATATAGGCTCATCCATAAGCATCATATCCACTTTTGACTTAGAATATCTCAACATTTCACCCACCTCATTGCTCCTACTTTGGATCTACAAGTATTTGATGGTTTCATGCACAAAATGGTAGGTTCCATTGTCTTTCCCATCCAAGTTGGTATCAAGACAATACCCACTTTATGTCATATCATCAAGGGAGAAATGCAATAGAACATCCTCCTCGAGAATCCATGGATTTGGGACATACAATATACCCTCTTCATACTCCATCACTATCTCAAGTATCTTCAAGGAGACCAAGTCCATCACATTCAGGCCAATGAGGATCCCTTCCAATTTTCCAATGCAATAACTTCCCCACCAGGCTCACTGCTATCTTCCACATAATTCACACCCATTGTAGTATAATCTGTTGCTTCTAACCATTCATCCACTTAGTCCACCACTCAATCAAAACCTCCAATATTACCATCTCCTACTTCTACCAATGCATCAGTCAACCCTTCTAGTCACCTCACTACACACACATGATACATACCTCATTCACCCTCAAGATTTCCTTCTCTTCCATATCTTCAACATCCCCCACCACCATCATTATACTCAACCCATCTTGGATTACAACCTATTACGTATACCAATGCCATGCCTAACACCCACATATCACCCACTCCTAACATTCCTCCTATTCACCCATAATAATTCCTAAGTATCTCTCACTCTGATATTCATCCCAATGGATCTCCATCTCCATATACTTCATAATTACCACATGCTAATAATTTTATTTTATCTACTCTAGCTGAGTGTTATTCTTGGGAACAACAC
Organism: Wollemia nobilis; assembly: GCA_028583015.1. NCBI lineage: Eukaryota > Viridiplantae > Streptophyta > Pinopsida > Araucariales > Araucariaceae > Wollemia > Wollemia nobilis. The sequence continues at coordinate 962,219 of JAQPPZ010016709.1, forward strand.
ACTACCCACCTCGATGCCCAAATCAACCAATCCCCACCATCCATTGTTCCTTTTATATCATTTCCTTAGAAATCACAACCATTGTCTTCTTCATCACACCGAGGGTTGTCACCCTACCACGAGCATTATGGCATGCCTCATGTGTCCATTATCATGACCAAAATTGGTTTGGAGGAGTATAATATTCATAATTTTTGTGTCTCTCCTCCCAAACTCCAATCCATTCATGATTTTGGTCATCCTCATAATGCACCCCCTATAATTTTTGTCATCATTTGTAACAACCCCAAAAGCTAACCAACTTGAGAGAGATTTTTTTAATAAAACTTATTAAGGTTCTTAGGAGTATCCATGGAATACATACATTGACTAGACAACCATATTTCGAGTCTAAGATGTTGTAGATATTACTTGAGTGGACAAGAGAGGCCAACCTCCCATAAGTATCTAGGATTTACCTCATATACCTCCATGGTATAGAGGATGCTTCAGAAGGGTCTCCCCACTTTTATGACATCTCCATGAATGTAGACTTATTGACCCCAGTGTTAGGATTATCCCTTCTTAGTCCTTATAGAGGGGGATGCCAATTCCTTCTTTCGACCATAAGTCAGTCTATGTTGGGTCCATCAAGCATAATATATTAGTCTAGTTTAACCACACCTCCACGGTGATCCCTTAAAATTCAAGCCTATCTTCCCCATTTCCATGATATGACTCTAAGCAATAATAAATTTGCATGATTGTCTTCTCATGGACATAGAAACTAGGTGTTCTTATCCTAGAACAACCCAAGTTAAAAGGAAGAGTTTTAGACAAGGTTACCTTTAGATCCCAACCCAAAAGAAACTCCTAAACTCATAGATGACTCTTTCTCTCATTTTTGCAAGTAACATAAGAGCAACTTTTGGAATGGAAGCATAAATACTATCTTATCTTAAGCTTACAAATAAATCCAATAAAACATTTAGATCGAAGCATTAGCTCTAACAACATGGATGAAAATCATAAACCAATAATCAATATGACACCATGATAAACATCCAAATAAAGGTTTAGATTTACAAATAATAAGTCCTTGAATTCTATTACAATAAATCCTCTTTCTCCAAGAGTGATCTTCAAACTAATCCTTCACATTGTTACATAAAACAAAGAGGAATTCCATCATCTTGATCTACTATCTTCATCCTCTGACCTCCATGGCATTTTGTTAGGAAGAAAGGGATCAGAATAGCTCATATGCAGGTATGAATGCATTCCCAAATGCTTATTTCATATTCTATGCATCTAATGCAAACATAAAGAAAATAAACAAGCCATTTACTTTCTATATACTCAAACCATTACATCATGTATTCATATAGAAACCGATACTTTACATTTCTATTTTATTTTAAAACAATTACATGAAGAAACCCCATAAATTTCTTCATCCAAGATGGACTCCATGCCCAACTTGTTTTTCCATGTTTTAAAATATACAAAGCAAATAAGGGACCCCCCCTTATTTCTTCCCTATATATGGACTCCATGCCCATTTTAAGAGATTATGTGAAATACCCCATAATATTTCACTTAACAATGGACTCCACACCCAAAGACTTAAGGAAACTTCCCATAATTTTCTTATTTCCATTGGACTCCACATCCAAATAAACATTCCAAGCTTTCTTTTCCTCAAAGAAAAATAAGCAATATATTTTCACAATATATAAGAGATATATTTCTGCAATATATATTCACAAAACCAACAATATATTTTTACAATATATTCCACAAGCAAGCAATATATTTCCACAATATATTCCACAAGCAAGCAATATATTTCCATAACCAAACACAATATATTTCCACAATCAAGCAATATATTTCTACAAAATATATTTCCACAACATATTCTTCACAAAAAAGCAATATAATTATGTAATATATTTCTCTAGTCCAAACAATATATTTTCCTACAAAATATACTTCCAAAATATATTTTTCACAAAACAAACAATATATTTCCACAATATATATCTACAAAATATATTTCCATAATGTATTTTCAAAACCCATATATATCTCCCCAAAACTTAACAATGCATTTCTATATGATTCATTTCAATATGGCAAATGCATGCATAAAGAAGTCCATACTTATTTCCAAAATATTTTCCACAAATATTTTCAATCTATTTCTATCTCTTTCCAAAACTTAGCAATGCATTTCTATATGATTCATTTTCAATATGGAAAACACATTCATACAGAAGTCCATACTTTTTTCCAAAATATTTTCGTCAAATATTTTCAATCTATTTCTATCTCTTTCCAGAACTTAGCAATGCATTCCTAAATGATTCATTTTCAGTATGGCAAACACATGCATAAAGAAGTCCATACTTCTTTCCAAAATATTTTCCTCAAATATTTTCAATCTATTTCTATCTCTTTCCAAAACTTAGCAATGCATTTCTATATGATTCATTTTCAATATGGCAAACACATGCATAAAGAAGTCCATACTTCTTTCCAAAATATTTTCCTCAAATATTTTTAATCTATTTCTATCTCTTAGCAATGCATTTCTATTTGATTCATTTTCAATAATGCATAGCAAGCACAATCATAAAGAAGCCCATACTTCTTTCTAAAATATTTTCCACAAATATTTTCAATCCAATTTTAGGTCAAATTCTTCATTAGCTTAAGAATTAAATTAACCCATCATTGGGTTAAGTAGAAAATTTAGAGATCTAAGTAATCAATCTACTATTTGCAAGTCTTAACATTCATTTGAAAGACTAAATATTAATCTATCATTTGATTAATTAATAATCCATAGATTGCAGAGAATTAATCATTAGATTAATTGCCAAGCTAATATATCATTAGATTTTTTGATTAATTAATAATCTAAACATTATACCAAATTAATCACTGGATTAATTGACAAACTAATCTATCATTAGGTTCACTAATAATCTAGAGACTATACCAAATTAATCACTGGATTAATTGCCAAACCAATCTATAATTACATTAATAGTCTAAAGACTATACCAAATTAATCATTGGATTAATTACCAAACCAATCTATCATTAGATCCATTAATAGTCTAGAGACTGTACCAAATTAATCACTGGATTAATTGCCAAACCAATCTATCATTAGATCCATTAATAGTCTAGAGACTATACCAAATTAATCACTGGATTAATTACCAAACCAATCTATCATTAGATCCATTACTAGTCTAAAGACTATACCAAATTAATCAGCGTATTAATTTCTAAACCAATATATCATTAGATCCATTAATAGTCTAGAGACTATACCAAATTAATCATTGGATTAGTTGCCAAACCAATCTATCATTAGATCCATTAATAGTCTAGATACTATACCAAATTAATCACTGGATTAGTTACCAAACCAATCTATCATTAGATCCATTAATAGTCTAAAGACTATACCAAATTAATTGCCAAACCAATCTATCATTAGATCCATTAATAGTATAGAGACTATACCAAATTAATCACTGGATTAATTGTCAAACCAATCTATCATTAGATCCATTAAAAGTCTAGAGACTATACCAAATTAATCATTGGATTAATTGCCAAACCAATCTATCATTAGATATATTAATAGTCTAGAGACTATACCAAATTAATCACTAGATTAATTGCCAAACCAATCTATCATTATATCCATTAATAGTCTAGAGACTATACCAAATTAATCACTGGATTAATTGCCAAACCAATCTATCATTAGATCCATTAATAGTCTAGAGACTATACCAAATTAATCACTGGATTAATTGCCAAACCAATCTATCATTAGATCCGTTAATAGTCTGGAGAATATACCAAATTAATCACTGGATTAATTGCCAAACCAACCTATCATTAGATCCGTTAATAGTCTGGAGACTATACCAAATTAATCACTGGATTAATTTCCAAACCAACCTATCATTAGATCCGTTAATAGTTTAGAGACTATACCAAATTAATCACTGGATTAATTTCCAAACCAATCTATCATTAGATCCATTAATAGTCTAGAGACTATACCAAATTAATCACTGTATTAATTGTCAAACCAATCTATCATTAGATCCATTAATAATCTAGAGACTATAGAAAATTAATCACTAGATTAATTGTCAAACCAATCTATCATTAGATTCATTAATAATCTAGAGACTATGCCAAATTAATCATTGGATTAATTCAAACCAATATATCATTAGATCCATTAATAATCTACAGACTATACCAAATTAATTATTGGATTAATTGCCAAACCAATCTATCACTAGATCCATTAATAATCTAGAGACCATACCAAATTAATCACTGGATTAATTGTGAAACCAATCTATCACTAGATCCATTAATAATCTAGAGACCATACCAAATTAATCACTGGATTAATTGTCAAACCAATCTATCACTATATCCATTAATAATCTAGAGACTATACCAAATTAATCACTGGATTAATTGCCAAACCAATCTATCACTAGATCCATTTATAATATAGAGACTATACCTAATTAATCATTGGATTAATTGCAAACCAATCTATCACTAGATCTATTAATAATCTAGAGACTATACCAAATTAATCACTAGATTAATTTACAAACCAATCTATCACTAGATCCATTAATAATCTAGAGAATATACCAAATTAAGCACTGGTTTAATTGCCAAACCAATCTATCACTAGATCCATTAATAATCTAGAGACTATACCAAATTAATCACTGGATTAATTGCCAAACCAATCTACCATTAGATCCATTAATAATCTAGAGACTATACCAAATTAATCAATGGATTAATTTCCAAACCAATCTATCACTAGATCCATTAATAATAGAGAGACTATACCAAATTAATCATTGGATTAATTGCCAAACCAATCTATCACTAGATCCATTAATAATCTAGAGACTATACCAAATTAATCATTGGATTAATTGCCAAACCAATCTATCACTAGATCCATTAATAATCTAGATACTATACCAAATTAATCACTAGATTAATTGCCAAACCAATCTATCATTAGATCCATTAATAATCTTGAGACTATACCAAATTAATCACTGGATTAATTGCCAAACCAATCTATCATTAGATCCATTAATAATCTAGAGACTACAAAATTAATCACTAGATTAATTGCCAAACCAATCTATCATTAGATCCAATAATAATATAGAGACTATACCAAATTAATCATTGGATTAATTTCCAAACCAATCTATCCTTAGTTCCATTAATAATCTAGAGACTATACCAAATTAATCACTGGATTAATTGCCAAACCAATCTATCATTAGATCCATTAATAATCTAGATACTATATCAAATTCATCATTAGATTAATTGCAAAACAAATCTATCATTAGATCCATTAATAATCTAAATATTATACCAAATTAATCAACACAAATCTATTCTATCATTAGATTAGATAATAATAATAATAATAATAATAATAATAATAATAATAATAATAATAATAATAAATTAACCATTATATTGATGCAAATCTAATCTATCATTTGATTAGATAATAATCTAAAGTATAATTTTAATGGAACATTTATGAACCTCCAAATAAACTAATAAAAACAAAAGCTAGGTCCATTTAAACTTTTAAAACAATATAGGCTATCTTTCAACATATTACAGGACTTAATAAAACCAACAATTCTAGCGTCTATAATTTTAATCCAAACAAAAGGGTTAGAAAAGATGTATTGAACCAAAGGCCTCTATACTGCTTGAGGATAAATAAAAAGCTTCTAAACCTACATAATAATTTGCATAGCCACACAAATAAATAACATGCATAATGCATCAACCAACAACATTGAAAACAACAAGGTGACTCTGCACCAAGCATAATATAAGACAAACATTAGGGTTTCATAAGATGCTTGATTAAGCTCAAAGTGCTTCCAACGTAGGCAAATCAATATTCTCCATACATCACTCATTCCTGTCATGTAAGGAGAACAAGTTCCAAGCTGGTGGAGAATGATGAAATAATTGATGCACAATCAACAAGAACCAATCAATGCATACAAAAAATAGAAGGTAAACAAAATTATAGGGAGGCACACTATGCCATGCAAAAGCAAGCATTACCTAGCCTAGGAAAGTATTCAATACTACCCTTCCGTTCACCATGGCTCTTCTTAGTGTCCCTTGTTTTTTACTTCCTCTCTAGCTTCCCTCTTCTATCCCTTGTGTGTCGACCTCCAAAAACAACTAGCATCCCTCTTTTTAAAAGCAAGGGTAAGGCCACAAAGGATCCCAAGCACCTCCACTTTTGGAGTAGCACCAGTGCTATTCATTGGCCACCAAGCCATGCTTTAAAAAGCCACACACAACACAAAAAGGGACAACAAAGCATATTAAAATGCAAGGGTGGCTCCACTACACAAATAAAGCAAGCAAAACCACCATAATAGTGGAAGCAAATTCATGCCAAGATCAACCAAAGTTAAAGCCATTGATTAATCTATTAGATTAAAAGTATCTAATATTAGGTTAAACATTATTCATTCCTTTTATTAATATTAAATCCAACATTAGAAAATAACATTAAATCCAACATTAGAAAATAACATTAATCATTCTAACATTAGATTAGTACTAACATTAATCATTCCTTTTGATTAATATTAAATCCAACATTAGTCTAGGTGTTGGAGAATATTACATTATTTGGTACATGACAATGTACCACCATGGGTACATGGTTATATTAAGTTGAGTATATTAGGTTAGTATTTGAGTCTTTACTTTATGTAATGTAATAAATGCACAAATATTATTAAAGTGTGCATTATATTCAATAATGTAAATGTAAAAGGTTTGGGGACCCTTTCAACAACCCCTTTTATCAATAAAAAAATATAAATGTGCACATTAGTCCATGTCTACATATGTCCATAGATTAGGAAAATATAGTGAAGAGTCATATTACAAGTGTACATCAAATAGGACTCCATATGTGTGCAAAATATAGCCAAGAGTCACAAGGAATAGAAGAGTCATAGCCATCCAAGAGTCATTGTAGAAGGCTATATATACATGCCATATCCTTGAGTTATGTGACACTTACTTGATACTTACAAAGCTATTGTACTATTGAGATCCATTATACTCTCTTTGAGAGTCATTGTAATAGAAGATAGTGCAATATAGAATTGCACACATTTATTCATTTAGTGTGTGAATCCATTCATATTCATATACTAAATTGATTTCTTATTTCTATTACATTTGATATTACATTCTATTAATTCATGTGGTTAGATCATTGAATAATAAGATTCAAAAGCTATCAATGATATTAGAGCCACAAGGAAATTTGATATGAGGTAGAAAGATCTCCATTACAAGAATTTTGAAGATTGCTATTTGGCTAGAGTCTTTCCACAGAGTTGCAGAAAAACTTGTGAAGACTAGGACTCAACATAGATTCCACTAGTTTAGAATATTAACTAGTGAAGATAATTATTTTCAGATTTGAAGATTTGGATTATCATCTTCTAATAATTTATTGTAGAGAATAAATGGTTCAAATAAAGTTGAGAAGCTTCCTACAATATATAGAGAAAATTTTTATCTTTGGAATTGATCTAATACTTGCAAAAAGAAGTTGAAGATTGAAGATTTTGGAGGCCTAAGAGAAAAGGTCCCATTGCATATTTGAGAAGCTACAGAATTTGAAGGTCTAAGAGAAGAGGTATCAAGAAAATTTGCATGAAGAAATAAGAAGGCTAGAGAAGCCCTATTGAATAAGTTGAATAAGTGGCCATTGGAGAAGTTTTGAAGAAATCTCAAGATAGAATATTTCAAGTAGGAGAAGCTCCTGAAAAGAAGAATTTGGAACAATTATCACCATTCAATAACAAGCCCAAAAGGAATAAGGATTTGGCAAGAAGTTTGCCAAATTTTGGAAAGTATTTTTGAAGACCTCAAGACATTCAAATTCTTGAGTAAGAAGCCAGCCAAAGAGGTCAAATTTGAAGTGAGAGCTAAGGAGGAGAAAGAGGATTGAAGAGGTTACTGATTTGAAAGTTTTAGGGACAACCATAAATATTTTGAAGGACAATTTTGAAGAAGAAATTGACTGCAATCTAAGGTAGCAAGCTGAAGGAGATAAAGTTATGTTTTGAGCAGCATTTGAATAAATATTTGAGCTGTAAATTTTAGAGTTTCTTGGCAGTATTTTGGAAGGAGAAAGGAGAATATTTGAGGCAGCATATTGGGAGAAATTGAAGCTACAAAATTACAATTATTTTGGAGCAACAAAGTAAAATATAGTAAAGTTGCAAAGTTTACAAATTCGAGATGACAAAAGGGTGAATCAAATCACCAAGAAGATTAGCTATAAAAGGAGGCCAATATTGGAATATATTACATTATTTGGTTCTTACTAATGTACCATCATGGGTACATATTTAGATTAGGATTTTATTAGGATTTAAGTAGTTGATTAAAGCAATGTAATAAATGCACAAGTGTTAGAATGTGCAATGATGTAAATGTGCATGTAGTCCACATGTACATGAGTCCTTAGAATAGAATAGTGAGGTGTCATAGGAATGTGGAAGGCAAAGAGGTATATCTCATTATAAATAGGCCTTCATAGAATAGAAGCAAGAGAGGATTTTGGAGTGCATAGGTAGAATAGTAGTAGATACAATGTAGATCCATTTTTACAAGATGGAGAGGTAGTGACCTCCATTGCATGGAATTATATATTTTTGTGAGCTTTAGTTAATAGATATTTCTTGAAGTTTATTATCATATTTGCATACATATTATTTAGCCATTATCATAGTTATAACATTGCATGCTTATTTCCATACTTGTGGTTGCATTTCCTTTAAGTTTATAGCTTCAAAAGCTAATAGTGGTATCATAGCACTAGGTAGATCAATAGAAAATAGAGAGAGCCACAAGAGAGACTGAGAGGAGATTGCATATCTCATTTTTAGAATTTTTGAAATTGTATTTGGCTAGAGTTTTTCCACAGAGTTGCAAAAAATATTGTGAAGACTAGAATTCAATATTGATTCTACTATATTGACAAATCAACTAGTGAAGATTATTTTCTATAGAGTTATAGAAATTTCTATTATTATTTCCTAATACTTTGTTGTAGAAAAAGGAGATTCAAAGAAAGTTTGGAAGTTTCCTACGAGAGCTAGGAAGAATATCTTCTTTGAAATCAATCTAGTACATGAAGCAATAAGTTGGAGATTGAATATTTGGAGGCCTAAGGAGAAAAGTCCCATTAAAATATTTGTAGATTAAATACTCCAAGTTAGATATTGAGGAGAGATCTAGTGGCCAAGGAAGCCACATTGAAGACTACAAATCAAGGAGAAGGTCCTAGAAAGAAAACCCCATTGAAGGAAGAAGAGACTCAAGGAGAAGAGTCCTAGTGAAGATTGAAGATTGGTGATCTCCATTGAAGATTGAAAACTTCACATTGAAGAAGATACCCATAGGAGGTCCCATTAAATAACTTCCACATCTAAAATATTTGAGATTGAGAAGGACTAGCAAAAGTCCCATTACAGATTTTAGAAGCAATAGATTTCATAGATCCTAGAGGGAGATCTCATTGCCAAACTTCCATAGTAGAAGGTTGAATAAATGGTCTCATTGGGAAGCCTAGAGAAGCTGTGAGAGTGAAGACCTTAGAGAAGAGGTCTCCAGAAGTAACAAGAAGAAGGCTTGGAGAGCCTCATTGAAGGAGTTTCTAGGAGAACTCATTAGAGAAATATTTGAGGAAAACTCAAGGAGAAGTTTCTGATAAAGAACTTGGGACAATTATATCCTATAACAATCCCAAGAGAGAAGGATTTGGAAAGAAGCTTGCCAAATTTTGAAGGAGAATACTGAAGACCTCAAGATAGTCAAAATCTTGATAAGAATGCCATTAGATAGACCAATATTGAAGTCATAATTTGACAAGAATATTGAAGGGAAAGGAGATAGAGAAACCACAAAATATAAGATATTTGGGGATTAATATTGAAGACTTGAAGGTTATTTTAGAGATATGAGATTTGCTAGTTTCTATAATATATTACTGAAGAGTTCTTGAAGAAAAAATCAATTGCGATTTGGAGGATTTTCCTACCAAATTTTTTAGATTTGAGGACAGTGAGAAAGCAGTAATTTAGGCAGAATTAGTAGCTGCTAAGATTCATATTTCAGAGGGATATCCAAAAGGAGCATTGGAGCCACCAAATCATAGTTTTGGGCAGCAGATTAGTGGAGTTTCAAAGCTGTAAATAGGTGAGCTAAAGAGCTATTTTTGGATAGCCTAGAAGAGCTACAATACCATCTACAAAAAAGCCAGAATTTAGGTGATTCAAATCACCAACATCATCACCATCTACAAAGGTAGAAAAGGTATGCAACTAAGGTGCAAAAGGTTCATAAGTTGAACATTTATATTTGGTTCTTTATTAAGTTTATTAAGCACCAATTTCAAGGTTTAGAGGTTGCATAACTAGTTTTCAATTTGAAGTCTTCAAGGTAGTACAAAAGTTATAGTTTACAAGGTTCAAACCCGAAAAAAAAATTGAAATTAGATATATTTTGAGGGAGAAAAATGTCAAATTTTTATTGACTATTCTAAGTAAAAGAAGACTCTTCAAATTTGCATATACTTGTTGAGTGGTAATATTACCCAATTGTGAAATTACACTCTCCTTAGGATTTTGATCCCAAAACCCTCTCTTGCAAAGAAGTTAAACAAAAAAACTTCTCCAAGGTCTCCGCTATATTAGCATTTGCATATGTGTATTAGTAATCTCAATAAAGATATCTCAATTAATGCTAGGAACACCTTAGTGATTGCAAGTAACTATTAACAAGGGGCATGTGTTGGTTCATTTTACCATGCTAAATTAATGATTGTTCATGAAACTTAAATAAAAGTAAATGTGAATTTACCCTCTTATGACCACAATTTAGTGCCTTAATTCTTTTTATCTTGAAATGTTTTAAGGTAGATTTTATCTTCCTCTATTAAGTAGATTTTAAACAAGTTTTATCTTGCATTAAATCCTACTTTAATGCATGAAATAGAAGATTGAATCTATCTATGAAAGTGAAATTAAAACAAAAGAAAGATCCATGAAATGTAGCTTCTATCATGAAGATGAAGAAAGCCTTTGCTATAATTAATAAATTGTCCCTCTTTGATGAAATTAATTTTCATAAAGAAACCACAATTTATTGCCTTAAAATAATGGCCTCAAAATGTCATTGTAAATCATTCCTTCCTTAATGAAATGAGAATTTTCATAAAGAAGAATAATTTAATGCTTTAAAACCATAGACTTTGCTGTAATGATAAATTACCCCTCTTCAATGAAATCAACATTTTCATGAAGAAAGGTGCATTTATTGCTCCAAAAAATGATAGCTTATAAAATGCCATAAAAAAATTACCCCCCTTTAATGAAATTGAATTTTCATAAAGGAAAGGTCATCTTATGCTCATGAATGAAAATGCAGAATTTAAAAATCTGATTTACCTCCAAAACTTAAAAAAAAAAAAAAATCGAAATTATAAAAAACCCTTAAAAACAATAGTTTTCAAAAATAATTATAAAATTGAAATGACCTCGGAATGAGTCCGAATATGTTGCATATGAAAGATTGATGTTCATTCTAGGGCTCCATGTAATTATTGTTATCATTTTATTTTTTTTTCAAATTTTATTTTAATGTCTGGAAAATAAAAAAAAAATCTGCAAAATGAAAGTTTAGAAAATAGAAAATAAAATCTGGAAAACATGACAGAAAACTGAAACATAAATATGCAAAATATCGCCAGTATTTTGCCACCCAATTTCTGCAAAACCGAAGATGTGAGAAAATCTTGCATGCAACCTAGTTTACCGAATCTGCATTTGCACAACTCTAAATAATATAGGTGCAAGCTTCTAAGGGGAAAAACGAATAAATTTCATGTTTTAAACCTTCACTTGGTGCAACCATTAAAAAATGCATTCAACACCCTTTATAAGCCTAAAACACGAAAATGGAAAAATAAGCAGTTATAACATGCATGCAAAATAAAACTCCTCCTTTCTTGCACATTAAATGCAAATTTCTGACCTCTTTTATATTAAAAACATCTTTATATTACATCACTTTCTAGCAGCATGTGGCCTCCTAAAAGGTCCAACCCCTTTTCGATCTTCCAAAGGTGTATTTAAAATTTTCTAGAAAAACTCTTCATTTTTGTTTTAACTTCGTTTTACTGGCCTTCTCCTCCAAACTCTTCGTTTGATTTCTTGACCTTTTGTTTCCAGCGCTTGACTTGGTTTTCGAATATTTTTATAACGCTTCCTTTAACTTTAGTAACTATCCCAAAGGTTTATTCATATTTGTTTCAAAGTTGCTTTTAGTAGAGCATTTGTTCACTTATTTGTATTATAATATAAATAATTCACATTATTTATATTATATAGCTCATATGTAATTTAAACAAAATGTGCACGGTGGGCGGTTTCCTTCTGACAGGACTGTCAATCATAGCTACAAAATGTAACACCCAAGGCTATTATTTATACATTCCACTATCATATCAGGTGTCGAATCATTCACTGGTACGCTGTGAATGGTATCCCTATATGCGTACAACCATCAACTTCGCTACTACTGTGTAATAGTCGCTTGCTACCATGCTTGCTTCCTATCCGTTACCCCTCGACATCGTTGTCGACGTCTACCTAGAAAAATTTCCCAATGCTGCTGCTGTTGGTGACTCGTCATGGCCCTGAGAAATCAATGTCGTCTTCCCATTCGTCGCTCACTTAGTCGTGTACTTCAGTCCGATCAAAATATCGTGTATGGGGAAGATATATGACACTCTCGCTTGCATTCGCGTGAATCATCCATCCGAACTCCACGTAGTTTGTTGAAACGACCATCCTCCCCGAGCTTCCATAACCTTCCATCGCTATCGTCGGAGTGCTCCCATTCGTCATCCATACCGTGTCTTCATCTTATAAAACTTTCCCCTTCATAACGCAAGAATGCCCTCCTCAGTACGACTGTTGTTTTGATAGATTTAGTATGCATGTTCCACATCTACCGCATTCTCGATGCCTTATCCCTGTAACTCCACCTACGCTGGGTCCATGTTGTCGATGTCCTCATCTCAGGCGTACATAAGATTCACGGTTAGCCGCATCCAAATTATTTCTAGTAACTATGGGCCTGTTTCACTCTTCAATTGAGCTGCACATTCAAATGTTTGCTGACCCCCCTTCTACCTTTAATACCATGTATGTGTGTCGATTACAACTGCATCTTCACCCTGTAACCACCTGTGCACCAAATGCCTCTATCTATGTGGCCTCCTACTTAGAAACTGCCGTCCATGCTGGCGCATCGCTTCCTCACTATCATGCCACGGTAACACATTTTGGTTTTATCTCTCGTTCACGATGTAAGTGGGACCCGCGACCATTTCAACGGTAATATAGGCCTATGATATCCCTTGGAGGATCCTTCCTTTACTCTGCGTCCATCTTGGTCCACGGTAATGCTGTCATGTCTATTCCCACTGCCGAACGTCCACTGCCGACGTCGTATGCGGGTATCACCTTATTAACCATTCTCTACCCTGCGATTTCCATGCCAATGCTAGCTTGCTACGATAAACCTGTGGTGATTCTTTACCATGTACTATGATTTTCATCTTCTATTTACCCACTCTTTGTCTTGGCGTAGCCCGCATCTAAACTGTCATTGACTTAAAATACCCTTCATCGCTGCCGTAGGTAGGGGACGCTATCAACAGTTCTGTCCGAGCTTCGTTCACCAGGCCTACATACCATGAGTGCCACGTCGATGGGTATCCCCTCGTAACCACAATTGTACGAGACCACATTCACTACCATTCATGCTGTATTTGTTGGCCTCACTAGACCATCCGCCTCGTTGGCTCCGCGCTTCCTACACAACGGGGGAGCTGCCATGTCCGCAGACCATGTGCTAGGGTTTCGTCTTGGCCACATCTGTCGCCTTGTCTGTGGATCCAGTACAGACTTCACTCCTATCCTACCGAGAAATAAGGTCTCCTCCACCGTCTGTTTCAACGATGTCCACTATTTTGTTCTATCCTCGCTGTTGCCGGTATTCATTGCTCATCTATGGTGAAGACTCCGATCTACTAGGCTTTCCATGTCTGTGTGGTCCCCACCAATGGTGTTGTCGTGAACACTAACCGATTTTGACTAATCATCGTCGCTGGATCCCTGTATCCACATTCGTTACCTGCACAAAATATCACCAACATATTAAAATTTGAAATAAAATTTATAAACCTAAAATATTACCTACATAAATAATCAAAACTTACTAACCTAAATTAGCCCTTAAGGGCTTTACTTCTAACTTATGAGCATATAAAAATAAATCAGCCCTTAAGGGCTTTTATTTTAGAACATCTATTCATTTTATTTATTTTAAATATTAATATATAAAATTATATATATTAATATTTTATTTATTTATTTTTTTAATTTCTTATACACATCTATCATGGGGATTGAACCCCATATATATAATATAAATAGGTGGAGGGTTTATTTATTTATCTTATTTATTTTGTATTTTATTATTTTTTTGGAACCAACAATTATATTCAATAAAAATAAAGAAAAATGTTCGTTTCATTGCATATATCTATATATCTATATAGACAAAATATATATAGATATATATTTTATTTTTATTACAATTTTCTTTGTCTTTTATTTATGCTTGCATTGATTTATTTTAGAAGGAAAATAAAATTAATTAACACCTTTCAAACCAAATCAAGATCAAATATAGACTATTGAACGCCACAACCAAGCACCCACACTACACACTGAAACACCTCCAAACAAACAAAGATACTCCATTCTATAGAGCAAATTAGCAATGCACACTTACGAGTATGAAACTTTCGACAAATATCATTCCAAAAGAAGATGAAGGAATACAAAGGAATAAGGCTCCTTTCAAACTGCCATACAAATGCCAAAGATAGAACTTGCTAAAATCATCTCCCCAAGGATACCAAAATCCTCAAAATACAAACAAAAAGGTGGGTCCCCAATTTTGGGGTACATAGTAGAGCAGCCACAATAAATGGTGACTCTTATGGGAAATGCTCCCGAGCATTTCGGTAAGAACCCAACCTGAAATGAGAACACACAAGATCAGTGAAACATAGATTATTCAGCAATATCTCGAGAAGATGGGGGTAAATAGCTTCAGAATGAAAACAACTAATCAATTTGCCTTTGCTCAATGTGTGTAAGAGTGATTTATTCATGTATTTTTGAAAATCCTCCAGATTCTATCATCCCTTTCTGCATTAGGCTATGAAGTATCGCTCATAACGAAATGGCTATAGATAGAGCCCACTACTAGTCAGGCATCCATAGCCCCAATGAGGTTTATCTAACTCACCCTTGTGTTTGCTTAACACTTTGCAAAGATTTTCATTTTACCCGAGCTATATCTAGTTAGAGCCCTACTACCGATCAAGCGTCCATAGCCCCGATAGAGTTTATCTAGATCTTGTGACTGATATGATCAAACCTTTCAAAGCTCGTTCTCTCTTTTTTTTCTCTATTTTTTTTCAGTGTTTTTTTCTCTTATTTTTTATATAGAATTTTTTTTTTCTTTTCAAAAGATAAACCTTGCAAAGCTTCAAGCATCACTGGGGTAAGGCAGCCTACAAGTGAAGCATTTTAGATTTTTGCCTAGGGTTGCAGATCAAGATAACTTCATCCTTCCTAATTCTAGAAATACCATTTAACGTGTGTGAGTTCCATATGGATCTAATCTTTCATTGTTCCACTTTCCACCATTTTAGTCCCAAAATCTGAGGATGATTACCAAATAACTCATCCCCCTTTTCTCGGTTTCATCAGTTTTTAGATCAGGTACTCCAACCTATTAAATAAAGAGCTTCAAAAGCGAGCCAAAGACCATAAGTTAGTGATCGCAAAACATTACCCCAAAACAAAGGAAAACCCAAAATACAAAACTCAAAACACGAACCAAAATAAGTCCAACCAAAAATCAAGGACAAAGCCAAATAAGAAAGCAAAAACCCAAAACTATATACAAATGTACAATATGGTACAAGATGGTGTAAAGATTGATCCATCACTTCCCTGGATCCCAAACATGACTAGCACATTTCAAAAGACATATAACATGATAAGCAAGCCAAGCTTTACAAAAATCCAGCAAACACAAGATTAGGCCAAGCAATACAACAATATTCAACTTGCCTCTCTCACCCCACCAATTTAGTATAGTTTCATTAATAATCCAATAGTGGAGTTTCAAATAATCACATTGATTAGACAATAATTTATCTTTAATTATTTCATGTCTATTCTTTATTATGTCCATTTAACAATTTAATTCCTGATTTAGAATTAGGCTTTGCTTATCCAAAATGAAAATTTTCAAACAAGAGCCCATTTCTAAAAACTTTAAAGGTAAATAATTTTCCAAATTTGTAGACCAATCAAATTTATGCAACCACTTGCAAGTATCTAGGATATTTATTAAGTGAGGATCATCATAAGTTTGTATCCTAGATTCAATAATTAATTGATTATGAACTTGATTCAACACTTCAATCATATCAACTTATTTTTCATTCAACAAAGCAATCTCATTAGTGGTGTGAGAAGAAATTAAGTCAAATTATTTATCCACCACAAATGGTATTTCATCATTGATAGTATTTGAATCCACCAATCCATTAGACAAACCTTCACTTGAATTTCGAATGGTGGAACCTAAAAGGTGAGATTTTACCTTTGGCACCTTTCCATTTGACATTACTTGGAGAGGATTTGTAACTTCCCCTTTTATCTCATGATCTTGATCATCTTCTTGTAGCACTTCTTCTTTGTCCATGACCTATTTATCAAAGACACCAAAATTAGGCACCCAATTAAAAACATGTCCATCCTTTTCAAACCATGAGTCTTGTCTATCTAGGGATGGGTCAACTAACACATCTCCATGATCAATCACTTGGGTTGTTTCAAATAACGTGACATTTTCAATTGGATCATCAATGATATCAAACCCAAACCATTCAGGCTCTGGAATTTCCTCATTTTGAGATGGCATAGACATTGTAGAACCAATAGGTGGATCAAGATTTTTAATTTCTTGTCCCTCAAAGGGACCACTCAAATGGTTCTCCTTATTTATCCATGGTTGTAGAATCCTTATCACTTTCTAATTCTTGATGAGATTCCAACTCTTCTTCCAAAACTTTCTTAGATTGCACAGGACTTGTAATACCCTCATGTGAAGAAGCAATTGTATTATCCTGCATATCAATTGACACAAAAAATTCATTAGAAGGTTTGGAATGAGCATATTCTTCCCATTTCTTGTTAACCAACCATACTATTTCTTCCTCAAAATCTTCAAGAAATTCTTCTTCAAATTTTTCTTTATCATCATCTTGAGGATGTTGAAGGTTTTGATCATCGAATTTAATCTCCTCATCCAACTCTATGGAAGATCCTGATTCATCACAAGTTCCAAAACCTGTCCACTCTAGAATCCCTTCATTGTTCGAAAGAATATCACTTTTAATATCTTCGATCTTTGTTTCATGAGGATGATTTGGAGCATCATCAATATATGCATCTTGAGCTCTTTGTTCTTGTAGTTGAGTGATGTTTCCTTTGAGTTGTAGCACTAGCCTTTGCAACTTATCCTGCATATCAAGTGAAGTGATTGCTTTGTTAGAAAGAGCGGTAAATTTTTCCTATTTATTCCACCAACAATGATCATATTCCAAAATTGGGGTGTGATGCTCAACTATACCTTCACATATTTCAAATTCATCAATGTGTTGATCTTGAAATTCACCTTCACCTTCCTTAGATGGTTAAATCATTTTCAAAAGTAGGTTACTCTTTGTATTCAAACTTGCACTATTATAATTCACATTTGTAACCCAAAATTCAATTTTATCACAATTTGGAAGGTGTGGGTTTTCTTGGTTATCAGTGTCAACAATATCATCCAAAATATCTTTCGAGAACAAGTGGTGAAATTCTATTATGTCTTCAAATTCATTTATTGATTTACTTCCAAACTCATTTTCAACCACTTTTGATGATTTAGGGGTTTCTAAAATGGGATCACACCAATCCTCACTTGTAAACCAAGACTTTGATTCACTCATCTCCAATTCATCACTACTTGACTCATGTTGGATTTCTTGCTCTTTACAATGATCATCTTCCAAAAATAAGTGATGAGATTCTATTGTATCTTTTGATTCATCTATTGATTTCTCAAATTCAGTCTCAACCACATTTGTTGAATCAAGGGTTTGTTCAATAGGGTCAACTCTTGTATCTTTCTCCCAACAATCATCCCAATTTTCCCTTTTGAGTAAACATGACCAAAACATATCCTGATGGGTTTGTTCATCCCAATCCTCATTAATGGACCTTGGATTTGAGACTTGCACATCCTCTTGGATGGAATCTAAGGTGGTTGTTGTATTTGGACATTCAACTTCGTCCCATTGATTGTTCACCCTAGGGTTAAGAAATGATGGTTGGTCCACCTTTTCTCTTTTCAAAATGGCCCATTATTCTAATTCTCTCGTGGCCTCATAGATTCTATGCAAAGATTGATCATCAAGATTTTCCTTTAAAAATGTAGCCACTACGGGTGGTGTAGCTCCCATGTATATTTCAATCACTCTCTCTTCTAAAATGATGAAATGGGACACCACTTCGGTATACACCTTATGGAACCTATCATTGAACTCACTCATGGACTCATTAGGTTCGCTAGAGATAGAGACAAATTGATTTAACATCTAAACAGGGTCAACTTATTTTCCAAAATGGCTAGTAAACGTTGCTTCTAGTTGAGCCCAAGAAGTGATAGAATCTATAGGTAGGTGTATGTACCACTCATATGCAACTTCATCCAAAGTGTATGAAAATAATCTACAAGGAACATCTCCTTTCCATATTTGCAATTGCCTTAAGGTATCCTTGTATCTTTGAATATGTTCCTTAGCCAAGGTCACATCATGCTTAAACATAGGTAAATGATTTTCTACCCCTTGAGGAATTTTATGAGTAGGCCTATTTAATTAACGATAATATCTAGCTATCCACAATGAAATTTGTGCCCTAGTTGGAAAAACTGATGCCATTAGTGAAATTCGAAGAATAACTTCAAACCCAACTTGTTAGTCAAATAAATATTTCTTATAAAGAAGCATGAAATGACTAACCAATATCAAATTTTTAACATATGAATCATCATGTTAGCATCAACCAAGAGATATGTATCCATTAAACCATGAAATTGAAGAACATTCTCAAATTTGCAACATGTTAGCATTAATACATCATCAAAAATAGAGAATGTTAGAATCAATGAATGCAATCATATGGAAACAAAAACCTTGTTAATCAAGACCAATATTTTTAAATAAATATTTTAAGTAACATGAACAATTTAGCATCTAAATAGCAATAAAATAAATCCATTCCAATCCTCCTAGCTCCCAAAGTGTTGAGTGCTAAAGGATGCCAAAGATGCTAATCAAATGAACTTGAAATATTTAGCAATTAAAACTCTTGAGTAACCATGAAAAATCCAAAAGCATTAGATCAATGAATACCAATTCATGAATTGCTTAGCATAAATAAAATAAAGTAAACCAATTCATGCCCTCCTTCTAGTGCCAAAAATGTTGAGTGGTAATTTTACCCAATTGTGAAATTACACTCTCCCTTAGGATTTTGATCCCAAAACCCTCTCTTGCAAAGAAGTTAAACAAAACAACTTCTCCAAGGTCTCCGCTATATTAGCATTTGCATATGTGTATTAGTAATCTCAATAAAGATATCTCAATTAATGCTAGGAATACCTTAGTGATTTGCAAGTAACTGTTAACAAGGGGCATGTGTTGGTTCATTTTACAATGCTAAATTAATGATTGTTCATGAAACTTAAATAAAAGCAAATGTGAATTGACCCTCATATGACCACGATTTAGTGCCTTAATTCCTTTTATCTTGAAATGTTTTAAGGTAGATTTTATCTTCCTTTATTAAGTAGATTTTAAACAAGTTTTATCTTACATTAAATCCTACTTTAAAGCATGAAATAGAAGATCGAATCTATCTATGAAAGTGAATTTAAAATAATGAAAAGATCTATGAAAAGTAGCTTCTATCATGAAGATGAAGAAAGCCTTTGCTATAATTAATAAATTTTCCATCTTTGATGAAATTAATTTTCATAAAGAAACCACAATTTATTGCCTTAAAATAATGGCCTCAAAATGTCATTGTAAATAATTCCTTCCTTAATTAAATAAGAATTTTCATAAAGAAGAATAATTTAATGCTTTAAAACCATAGACTTTGTTGTAATGATAAATTGCCCCTCTTCAATGAAATCAGAATTTTCATGAAGAAAGGTGCATTTATTGCTCCGAAAATGATAGCTTATAAAATGCCATAAAAAAATTACCCCCCTTTAATGAAATTGAAATTTTCATAAAGGAAAGGTCATCTTATACTTATGAATGAAAATGCAGAATTAAAAAATCTGATTTGCCTCCAAAACTCAAAAAAAATAAAATTTTCAAAATTATAAAAAAACCTTAAAAACTGTAGTTTTTAAAAATATTTATAAAATCAAAATGACCTCGGAATGAGTCCGAATCTATTGCGTATGGAATATTGATGTTCATTCTTGAGCTCCATGTAATAATTTTTATCATTTTATTTATTTTTTCGATTTTTATTTTAATATATGAAAAAAAAAAAAAAAAAATTCTGCAATATGAAAGTTTAGAAAACAGAAAATAAAATCTGGAAAACATGACAGAAAATTGAAACATAAATATGCAAAATATCGCCAGTATTTTGCCACCCAATTTCTGCAAAACCAAATATGTGAGAAATAATGTATGCAACCTAGTTTACCGAATCTAAATTTGCACAACTCTATACAATCTAAGTACGATCTTCTAAAGGGAAAAACAAATAAATTTCATGTTTTAAACCTTCACTTGGTGCAACCATTAAAAAATGCATTCAACACCCTTTATAAGCCTAAAACACAAAAATGGAAAAATAAGCAGTTATAACATGCATGCAAAATAAAACTCCTCCTTTCTTGCATATTAAATGTAAATTTCTGGCCTCTTTTGTATTGAAAACATCTTTGTATTACATCACTTTTCAGCAACATGTGACCTCCTAAAAGGTCTAGCCCCTTTTCGATCTTCCAAAGGTGTATTTAAAATTTTCTAAAAAAAACTCTTCATTTCTGTGTTTCCTTCGTTTTACTGACCTTCTCCTCCAAACTCTTCGTTTGATTTCCTAACCTTTTGTTTCGGTTTTTCGAATATTTTCATAAAGCTTCCTTTCGCTTTAGTAACTATCAAAAAGGTTTATTCATATTTGTCTCAAAGTTGCTTTTAGTAGAGCATTCGTTCAGTTATTTGTATTATAATATAAATAATTCACATTATTTATATTATATAACTCATATGTAATTTGAACAAAATGTGCACGGTGGGCGGTTTCCTTCTGATAGGACCGTCAATCATAGCTACAAAATGTAACACCCAAGGCTATTATTTATACATTTCGTTGTCATATCAGGTGTCGAATCATCCGCTGGTGCGCTATGAATGGTATCCTTATGTGCGTACAACCATCAACTTCGCTGATGCCGTGTAACAGTCGCTTGCCGCCATGCTTGCTTCCTATCCGTTACTCCTCGACATCGCTACCGATTTCTACCTGGCAAAATTGCCCAATGTTGTTGTTGTTGGTGCCTCGTCATGGCCCTGAGAAATCAACGTTGCCTTCCCATTCACCGCTTGCTTCATCGTGTACTTCAGTCCGGTCAAACTATCGTGTATGGGGAAGATATACGACACTCTCGCTTGTATCCGCGTGAACCATCCATCCGATCACCACGTAGTTTGTTGAAATGACCATCCTCCCCGAGCTTCCATAACCTGCCATCATTATTGTCGGAGTGCTCCCATTCGTCATCCGCACCGTGTCTTCATCTTACAAAACTTCCCCATTCATAATGCTGGGATGCTCTCCTCAATACGACTGTCGTTCTGATAGATTTAGTATACCTGTCCCACATCTACCACGTTCTCGATGCCTTATCCCTATAACTCCATATATGCTGGGTCCACGTTGTCGATGTCCTCATATCAAGCGTACATAGGATTCGCCGTTAGCCACATTCAAATTATTGCAGGTAACTGCGGGTCTGTTTCACTTTTCAATCGATCTACACGTTCAAATGTTTGCTGACCCCAATTTTACCTTTAATACTATGCATGTGTGTCGATTATAGCCGCGTCTTCACCCTGTAACCACCTTTGCATCAAACACCTTAATCTATGTAGCCTCCTACTTAGAAACCACCGCACACCGCTTCCTCACTATCATGCCACGATAACACACTCATCCATACATGCACCTGCCTCTCCGTTGTAGCGAATGCCACTTGACCACGACATCCATGCCAGCTCATGTCACTCCTATGTCGTGACTTCGAACTCTTTACAGTATATGATCTGTAACATTCATATTTCTTCAGGGTGTCTCATTGCATCACTTACACAGGTTACCGCTGTGACCTCACTGTCGATCCCACCATGGACTCTATAGCTGAAAATACTCTCTGAAGGCCACGTGTCTTCATTTTCCATTTAAACCCATGAATTCCTAACACCCCTATTTTGGAAGGCTCCATGTAACGTCTCGTATCGTCCGAAACATGCTCATTAGGCCCACGTCATTTGCCTACCGTGAACGCTGCCACTATCGGTAAACCACGCTATGCTCGCCACTATTTGTTTTTGACCTCCTTGCCCGGTTTTGGTTTTATCTCTCATCCGTGGTGTAATTGGCACCCACGACTAATTTGACGGTAATACTGACCTATGATATCCCCTGGTGGATCCTTCCTTTACTCCGTGTTCGTTTTGCTACACGGTAATGTTGTCATTTCTATTCTCACTACCAGACGTCCACTATCGATGTCGTATGTCACCACCCTACAATTTTCATGCCAATGCTAGCCCGTTGCTGCGATAAACCTGTGGTGATTCTTTACCATGCATTGCGATTTTCAAGTCTTCGTTACCCACTCTTCATCTTGGCGTAGCCCACGTCTAAAATATCGTTGACTTAAAATACCCCTTCATCATTGTCGTTGGTAGAGGACGCTATCAACAGGTCTACCCGAGTTTCATTGACCAGGCCCACGTACCATGAGTACCACGTTAGTGGGTATCCCAAACCATCCACCTCGTTGGCTCTGCACTTCCTGCACAACGATGGAGCTACCATGTCCATCGACCATGTGCTAGGGTTTCATCTTGACCACATCTGTCACCTTGTCTGTGGATTTGGTACAGTCTTTGCTGCTATCCTACCGAGAAAGAATGTCTCCTCCATCGCCTGTTTCAATGACGTCTACTGTTTCGTTCTATCCTCGTTGTTACCGGTATTTGCTGCTCATCTCCGATGAAGACTTCGATCTACTAGGCTTTCCACGTCTGCGTGGTCCCCACCAATGGCATTATCGTGAATGCTAGTCGATGCTGGATAATTATCGTCGTTGGCTCCCTGTATCCGCGTTCGTTATCTACACAAAATATCACTAGCATATTAAAATTTGAAATAAAATTTACAAACCTAAAACATTACCTACATAAATAATCAAAACTTACTAACCTAAATTAGCTTTACTTCTAACTTATGAGCATATAAAAATAAATTAGCCGTTAAGGGCTTTTATTTTAGAACATCTGTTCATTTTTTTTTTTTAATATTATATATATATTTTGAATTTACATGGTGGAATCGGTAGCCGCCACGAATCCGGGCAGTCTGTCGACTTTTATGGCTGCTATAGTATTCTGCGCTGTTCGCCCCAGAAGCCGCCACACAGATCTTCGTGTAGTCCGCCCCTATAACCACCATGCCACAATCATTTTAAACCTTTTACGCCGCTGAAAGCACTAGGAAAGGGACAAGCGTTCAGGCCATCGAGGCCCGAGATTTGAACCTTGGACCTCCGCCCTTATGGGGTTTGGATGAACCAATTGGTCTACACCTCGGACCTATAAAATTATATATATTAATATATTTTTTATTTTATTTTATTTTGTTTTTTTAATTTCTTATACACATCCACCATGGGGATTGAACCCCATACATATAATATAAATAGGTGGAGGGTTTATTTATTTATTTTATTTTTTAATTTTCTTGGAACCAACTATTATATTCGATAAAAATAAAGAAAAAGGTTCCTTTTCATTGCATATATCTATATAGACTAAATATATATAGATATATATTTTATTTTGATTAAAATTTTCGTTGTCTTTTATTTATGCTTGCATTGATTTAGTTTAGAAGGAAAATAAAATTAATTAACACCTTTCAAACCAAATCAAGATCAAATACAAGCTATTGAACGACACAACCAAGCACCCACACTACACACTTAAACAACTCCAAACAAACAAAGATACTCCATTCTATAGAGCAAATTAGCAATGCACACTTATGGGTATGGAACTTTCGACAAATATCATTCCAAAAGAAGACGAAGGAATACAAAAGATGCTACCCAATAAGGCACCTTGCAAACTGCAATACAAATGTCAAAGATAGAACTTGCTAAACTCATCTCCCCAAGGATACCAAAATCCTCAAAACACAAACAAAAAGGTGGGTCCCCAATTTTGGGGCTAGTTGTGGAGCAGCCACAACAAATGGTGACTCTGCTGGGAAATGCTCCTGAGCATTTTGGGGTGAAGAACCCAACCTGAAATGAGAACACACAAGATCAGCGAAACATAGATTATTTAGCGATGTCCCGAGAAGGTGGGGGTAAACAACTTCAGAATGAAAACAACTAATCCATCTGCCTTTGCTCAGTGTGTGCAAAAGTGATTCATTCTTGCATCTCTAAAAATCCTCCAGATTCCATCATCCCTTTCTGCATTAGGCTATGAAGTATCGCTCATAACGAAATGGCTATAGATAGAGCCCCACTTCTAGTCAAGCATCTATAGCCCCGGTGGGGTTTATCTAACTCACCCTTGTGTTTGCTTAATGCTTTGCAAAGCCTTTCCTTTTACCCGAGCTATATCTAGACAGAGCCCTACTACCGGTCAGGCATCCATAGCCCCGATAGAGTTTATCTAGATCTTGTGACTGATATGATCAAGATTTTCAATGCTCGTTCTCTCTTTTTTCTTTTTTTCTCTTTTTTTATATATTTTTCCTTTTCAAAAGAACAACCTTGCAAAGCTTCAAGCATCACTAGGGTAAGGCAACCTACAAGTGAAGCATTTTAGATTTTCGCCTAGGGTTGCAAATCAAGATAACTTCATCCTTCATAATTCTAGAAACACCATTTAATGTGTGTGAGTTCCATGTGGAGCTTTAGATAATCTTTCATTGTTCCACTTTCCACCATTTTAGTCCCAAAATCTGAGCATGATCACCAAATAACTCATCCCCCTTTTCTCGGGTTCATCAATTTTCAGATCAGGTACTCCAACCTACTAAATAAAGGAGCTTCAAAAGAGCCAGAGACCAAAAGTTAGTGACCACGAAACATTACCTCAAAACAAGGGAACAACCCAAAACACAAAACTAAAACACAAACACCAAAACAAAACCAAAACTATATACAAATGTACAATATGGTACAAGATGGTGCAAAGCTTGAACTATCACTTCCCTGGATCCCAAACATGATTAGCACATTTCAAAAGACATATAACATGATAAGCATGCCAAGTTTTACAGGAATCCAACGAAAACAAGATTAAGCCAAACAATACAACAATCTTCAACTTGCCTCTCTCACCCCACCAATTTAATTTAGTTCCATTAATAATCCAATAGTGGAGTTTCAAATCATTAAATTGATTAGACAATAATTGATCTTCAATTCTTTCATGTCTATTCTTTAATATGTCAATTTCACAATTCAATTCATGATTTAGAATTAGGCTTTCCTTTTCAAATATGAGATCTTGCAAACAAGAGCCTATTTCTAAAAACTTTAAAGCCAAATCATTTTCCAAATTTGTAGGCCAATCAAATTTATGCAACCACTTGCAAGCATCTAGGATATTTATTAAATGAGGATCATCATGAGTTTGTATCCTAGATTCAATAATTAATTGATTATGAACTTGATTTAACACTTCAAGCATATCAACTTCTTTTTCATTCAACAAAGCAATATCATTAGTGGTGTGAGGAGAAATTAACTCAAATTCTTTATCAACCACAAATGGCATTTCATCATTGATAGTATTTGAATCCAACAATCCATTAGACAAACCTTCACTTGGATTTTGAATGGTGGAACCCAAAAGGTGAGATTTTACCTTTGGCACATTTCCATTTACCATTACTTGGAGAGGATTTGTAACTTCCTCTTTTCTCTCATGATCTTCATCATCATCATCTTGTAGCACTTCTTCTTTGTCCATGACCTATTTATCAAAGACACCAAAATTAGGCACCCAATTAAAAACATGTCCATCCTTTTCAAACCATGAGTCTTGTCTATCTAGGGATGGGTCAACTAACACATCTCCATGATCAATCACTTGGGTTGTTTCAGATAACGTGAAATTTTCAATTGGATCATCAATGATATCAAACCCAAACCATTCAGGTTCTGAAATTTCCTCATTTTGAGATGGCATAGACATTGTAGAACCAATAGGTGGATCAAGATTTTTAATTCCATATCCCTCAAAGGGGACCAAAGCAAATGGTTCTCCTTCTTTATCCATGGTTGTAGAATCCTTATCACTTTCCAATACTTGATGAGATTCCAACTCTTCTTCCAAAACTTTCTCAAATTGTATAGGACTTGTAATATCCTCATGTGAGGAAGCAATTGTATTATCCTGCATATCAATTGACACAAAAATTTCATTAGAAGGTTTGGAATGAGCATATTCTTCCCATTTCTTGTTAACCATCCATACTATTTCTTCCTCAAAATCTTCAAGAAATTCTTCTTCAAAATTTTCTTTGTCATCATCTCTAGCATGTTGAAGGCTTTGATCATCAAATTTAATCACCTCATCCAAATTTATGGAAGGTCCTGATTCATCACATGTTTCAAAACCAGTCCACTCTGGAATCCCTCCATTGTCCGAAAGAATATCACTTTTAGTATCTTCGATCTTTGTCTCATGAGGATGATTTGGAGCATCATCAAGATATGCATCTTGAGGCCTTTGTTCTTGTAGTTGAGAGATGTTTCCTTTAAGTTGTAGAACTAGCCTTTGCAACTTATCCTGCATATCAAGTGAAGTGAGTGCTTCATTAGAAAGAGTGGTAAAGTTCTCCCATTTATTCCACCAACAATGATCATCTTCCAAAATTGGGGTGTGATGCTCAACTATACCTTCACATTCTTCAAATTCATCAATGGGTTGATCCTCAAACTCACCTTCACCTTCCTTAGATGGTTCAATCATTTCCAAAAGTGGGTTATTTCTTGTATTCAAATTTGTAAGGCTATCATAATCCACATTGGTAACCCATGATTCAATTTTATCACAATTTGGAAGGTGTGGGTTTTCTTGGCTATCAATTTCAACAATATCATCCAAAGTATCTTTCGAGAACAAGTGGTGAAACTCTATTATATCTTCGAATTCATTCATTGATTTTCTTTCAACATTACTTTCAACCACTTTTGATGGCTTAGGGGTTTCTAAAATGGGATCATACCAATCCTCACTTGTAAACCAAAACTTTGATTCACTCATCTCCAACTCATCACTACTTGACTCATGTTGGCTTTCTTGATCTTTACAATGGTCATCTTCCAAAAATAAGTGATGAGATTCTATTATATCTTCCGATTCATCTATTGATTTCTCAAATTCAGTCTCAACCACCTTTGTTGAGTCAAGGGTTTGTTCAATAGGATCAACTCTTGTATCTTTCTCCCAATAGTCATCCAAATCTTCCTTTGTGAGTAAACATGACCAAATCATATCCTGATGGGTTTGTTCATCCCAATCCTCATTAATGGACCTTGGCTTTGAGACTTGCACATCCTCTTGGATGAAATCTAAGGTGGTTGTAATATTTGGACATTCAACTTCATCCCATTGATTGTTCACCCTAGGGTTAAGCAATGATGGTTGGTCCACCTTTTCTCTTTTCGAAATGGCCCATTGTTCTAATTCTCTCATGGCCTCATAGACTCTATGCAAAGATGGGTCATCAAGATTTTCCTTTAAAAATGTAGCCACTACGGGTTGTATAGCTCCCATGTATATTTCAATAGCTCTCTCTTCTGAAATGAAGAAATGGGGCACCACTTCGGTATACAACTTATGAAACCTATCATTGAATTCACTCATGGACTCATTAGGTTCGCTAGAGATAGAGATAAATTGATTTAACATCCAAATAGGGTCAACTTGTTTTCCAAAATGGCTAGTAAATGTTGCTTCTAGTTGAGCCCAAGAAGTAATGGAATCTATAGGTAGGTGTATGTACCACTCATATGCAACCTCATCCAAAGTGTATGAAAATAATCTACAAGGAACATCTCCTTTCCATATTTGCAATTGCCTTAAGGTATCCTTGTATCTTTGAATATGTTCCTTAGCCGAGGTCACATCATGCTTAAACATAGGTAAATGATTTTCTACCCCTTGAGGAATTTGATGAGTAGGCCTATCCAAGTGACTATAATAGCCAGCTATCCACAATGAAATTTCTGCCCTAGTTGGAAAAACCGATGCCATTAGTGAAACTCAAAGAATAACTTCAAAACCAATTTGTTAGTCAAATAAAGATTTCTTACAAAGAAGCATGAAATGACTAACCAATCTCAAATATTTAACATATGAATCATCATGTTAGCATCAACCAAGAGATATGTATCCATTAAACCATGAAATTGAAGAACATTCTCAAATTTACAACATGTTAGCATTAATGCATCATCAAAAATAGAGAATGTTAGAATCAATGAAAGTAATCATATGGAAACAAAACCTCGTTAGTCAAGACCAATGTTTTTAAATAAATATTTCAAGTAACATGAACAATTTAGCATCTAAATAGCAATAAAATAAATCAATTCAAATCCTCCTAGCTCCCAAAGTGTTGAGTGCTAAAGGATGCCAAAGATGCTAATCAAATGAACTTGAAATATTTAGCAATTAAAACTCTTGAGTAACCATGAACAATCCAAAAGTGTTAGATCAATGAATACCAATTCATGAATTGCTTAGCATAAATAAAATAAAGTAAACCAATTCATGCCCTCCTTCTAGCGCCAAAATGTTGAGTGGTAATTTTACCCAATTGTGAAATTACACTCTCCCTTAGGATTTTGATCCCAAAACCCTCTCTTGCAAAGAAGTTAAACAAAACAACTTCTCCAAGGTCTCCGCTATATTAGCATTTGCACATGTGTATTAGTAATCTCAATAAAGATATATCAATTAATGCTAGGAACACCTTAGTGATTGCAAGTAACTGTTAACAAGGGGCATGTGTTGGTTCATTTTACCATGCTAAATTAATGATTGTTCATGAAACTTAAATAAAAGTAAATGTGAATTGGCCCTCATATGACCACGATGTAGTGCCTTAATTCCTTTTATCTTGAAATGTTTTAAGGTAGATTTTATCTTCCTTTATTAAGTAGATTTTAAACAAGTTTTATCTTGCATTAAATCCTACTTTAAGCATGAAATAGAAGATTAAATCTATCTATGAATGTGAATTTAAAATGATGAAAAGATCCATTAAATGTAGCTTCTATCATGAAGATAAAGATAGCCTTTGATATAATTAATAAATTATCCCTCTTTGATGAAATTAATTTTCATAAAGAGATAACAATTTATTGCTTTAAAATAATGGCCTCAAAATGTCATTATGAATTATTCCTCTTTAATGAAATCATAATTTTCATAAAGAAGAAATAATTTAATGCTTTAAAACAATAACCTTTGATGTAATGATAAATTACCCCTCTTCAATGAAATCAGAATTTTCATGAAGAAAGGTGCATTTATTGCTCCAAAAATGGTAGCTTATGAAATGCCATTAAAATTTACCCCCCTTTAATGAAATTGAAATTTTCATAAAGGAAAGGTCATCTTATGCTCATGAATGAAAATACAGAATTTAAAAATCTGATTTACCTCCAAAATTAAAAAATAAAATTTTCGAAATTATAAAAATCCTTAAAAACAACAATTTTAAAAAATTTTTATAAAATCAAAATGACCTCGGAATGAGTCCGAATATGTTGCATATGGAAGATTGATGTCCATTCTTGAGCTCAATGTAATTATTTTTATCATTTTATTTTTTTTAATTTTTATTTTAATGTCCGAAAAATTAAAAAAAATCTGCAAAATGAAAGTTTAGAAAATGGAAAATTAAATCTGGAAAACATGACAGAAAACTGAAACATAAACATGCAAAATATCGCCAGTATTTTGCCACCCAATTTCTACAAAACCGAAGATGTGAGAAAATCTTGCATGCAACCTAGTTTACCGAATCTGCATTTGCACAACTCTAAATAATCTAGGTGCGAGCTTCTAAGGGGAAAAACAAATAAATTTCATGTTTTAAACCTTCACTTGGTGCAACCATTAAAAAATGCATTCAACACCCTTTATAAGCCTAAAACATGAAAATGGAAAAATAAGCAGTTATAACATGCATGCAAAATAAAACTCCTCCTTTCTTGCACATTAAATGCAAATTTTTGGCCTCTTTTGTATTAAAAACATCTCTGTATTACATCACTTTCCAACAGCATGTGGCCTCCTAAAAGGTCTAGCCCCTTTTTGATCTTCCAAAGGTGTATTTAAAATTTTCTAAAAAAAACTTTTCATTTCTGTTTTTCCTTCGTTTTACTGGCCTTCTCCTCCAAACTCTTCGTTTTATTTCCTAACCTTTTTTTTCTAGCGCTTGACTTGGTTTTTCGAATATTTTCATAACGCTTCCTTTTGCTTTAGTAACTGTCACAAAGGTTTATTCATATTTGTTTCAAAGTTGCTTTTAGTAGAGCATTTGTTCACTTATTTGTATTATAATATAAATAATTCACATGACCAAACCAAACCGGAACAACTACCTACAAACACTCCATCCCTACCAACCGGTCTATCCCTTTCGGATGGATAGAACGGAGAAGATTTGAATTGTACACTGAACCAGACAAGAAATATCAGCACAAAAAAATTAAAGGGTTTGCGGCAAAGGGTTTTTGTAGAGCAAGGAGGGTTTGCGGCGGAGTATTGTATTAAACATCTATTTCATCGGAGCAAGGAGGGTTTGCGGCGGAGTATTGTATTAAGCATCTATTTCATCGGGTTTACGGCAAGATACTGAAGCAGGACTGAAGCAGAGCACGGGGATACTGAAGCAGAGCCGATAGAATGGAGAAGATTTGAACTGTACACTGAACCAGACAAGAAATATCAGCACAAAAAAATTAAAGGGTTTGCGACAAAGGGTTTTTGCAGAGCAAAGAGGGTTTGTGGCGGAGTATTGTATTAAACATCTATTTCATCGGGTAAGAATATTTTTTTGTCCTCTTTCGATTTATAAAACAATTTAAGTAGGTAGGAGAAATACATTCGTTATAGGGGTTTGCGGCAGAAGGTTTTATTATCAGCAAGGGTTTGCAACAGAGGGTTTGCAGAGCAAGGAGGGTTTTTTACACATTTATTTCATCGGATCAATAGTACAGAGGGTTCGGCTATAAAGGGTTTGAAAATGGAAGAAGGGAAGCAACAATTGCAAGAACCAATATATGTCAATGAGAAACAGTATTGGAGGATATTAAGGCATCGACAAGCTCGAGCAAGGGCAACAACAATGAAAAGGGCATATCAAAAAATAAAAATAAAAAATATTCTACCACATAAACAGGTGGATAATAAGGAACAATCAAAGGCAAATCACCAAAATGAGTTTTCAAATGAGGAAGAAACTTACAGTCCCACAACTACACCACTCATGTGGGCACAAGACTTTATGTGCAAGAGCTAATGAATATGAAAGAGAAACTTGAAAGCATGGAAAGGAGAGAGAAATTAAGAGAAACTAAACCAGATGAGGTTATAAACACCATTCGGAGGCTGGAAAAGGAAAACAACCAACTCAAGGAGCAAGTGTCAAAGCTACAAAACCTTGCAAACATGGATCAACGTGAATGGCATGTCCTCAAAAAAGCCATCCATCCCCCAATCAATGATGCAATAGAGGTGGAAAAAACAAATGCAAATCAAATAAATAGGTACAGAAAACACTCCAAAACATTGAAACAAGAGAAAATGAGCTACAAAATGAATTAGCAAAGGCAAAGACATGGTCTCAAGTAGTAAAAGAACCAGTCAATCAACAAAAAGAGTTGATAGAGAAGCAAGTAAAAATTCAAATAACAGAAGAGAAAGAAAGACATGAGAAGTTAACAAATATAATCATCAAAGGGTTGAAAGATTATGGGGACAGGGAAGACACAAATCGTTTAACCAGGGACTTCTTGTCAGATCGATTACAATGGAAGGGTCAAATAAAAAAAGTAAGCATAATTGGTAGGCTGAGAGAAGGAGGCAGAGATAGACATATTCGGGTCACATTGATGAGCTATGAGGATAAAATAAGGTTACTTAAAAACAGAGGCATGCTGAGAGGGTCACAATTTTATTTAGATGATGACCTAACATTTTTACAGCAGGAAGAAAGAAATAAGGAATGGGAAAAGGTGAGGGTAGCAAGGAATGAAGGGAAACATGCATATTTAAGAAATGGAAAGGCATACATCACATCTAAACAAATCCAAAACAAATAGGGAGTATGGTCTGCCCGGGAACATCTTACAATGGTAAGTTGGAACTGTAGAGGTTTCCATTGGAGAAGAGGACCCGGGTTAGGGCCCATTGCTAGAGACAAAGATATAATCATATTGACAGAAACACATGAACACGATGGATGTAGGACTCCAAAATTTGTGGGATACAAAAAAATAGCAATATGGAATAAAGCAGTAGAAAATGGCAAAGGGTATGGGGGTATTATGATTTTAATAAAAGAGGAATGGGATAGGGTCATTAAAATTGAAAAACAAGATGAAAACAAACAGTACATCTGGATAAAGATCCTAGAAAATAAGTCGGTTATTAGCATAGCAACATGTTATTTTGCTCCCAAGAATTCTAAATTCTATAAGAAACATGACCTTAATAGAGAAGACCCATACTCCTCCCTAAAAAGAGACATTTCAATATACAGTAAGTTGGGGGAGATTATATTAATTGGAGATTTCAATGCAAGGACAACAAATAGGCAAGCTAACATTCTAGAAGGTAAAAAAGATATTGAGATTAATCCTCTTTGGATGCCAGAAGAGGAAAATCAACAGTGGGCCAGGACTTGAGAAGATGAGCATGGGGCTATCACGCAATATGGAGAAGAGTTGTTAGGTTTTTGCAGCATATACAATTTGATTATTTGCAATGGGATGAACAAATGGAAAAATTCAGGAAAGTATACATGCAAAACATATAAGGGACAAAGTGTAATAGACTATGTAATATGCTCACCGAATTACATACCAAAAATAGAGGAGCTAGAAGTGGAAGATTCTCCGATGGAACTTAAGTTAGATCACAACCCAATTGTTATGAAACTTCGAATGCATGGAGACAAACCAAGGGAAAAACACTTGCAAGGCAATCAAAATAAATATCCTCACAAGGGAAACATTCTCTTAACGAGATGAAAATCGACGAATTTTAGAGCAGTATTAAATAATAAGTTACAGGAAAGGGAAGAACTACATCACAGTAGTAGAGATTACAGTAAGAGTGAATGGTTAATGCACGTTATTCAAGAATCTCTAAACAAATGCAAGATAGCTAAACCTAAAAAGAAAGAAAGGAATAGCTTCCCAACCAACCCATGGTTCGATGAAGATTGCAAAAAAATGCGAAGATTACTAAAGGAACCAATGGGTAAAATAAGAGCAAACAAAAAAGCATATGAGAAACTGGTAAGGGCAAAAAAAGAAGAATACACTAGAACAAGGAGGAAAGAATTGATTTATTTAGGGAAGCATGAACCAAAGAAATTTTGGAAGGAACTAAGCGTGAAAAGGATGCAAACTGAAAATAACATAACAGTTTATCAGTGGTTGGAGTATTCAAAACAACTGTATCAGTGTAGTAACCAGCAAGAGACACCCCCTACTATCATTGTCAAGAAAGAACTTTTCACAATTGAAGACATTATTCAAGGGATAAAAAAGTTAGCAACTGGTAAAGCCCGTGACATAGACAATCTTCAAGCAGAGCATATAAAATGGGGGTAGATATCTTGGCACCGCAAATCAAAGAAATTTTCAATGAGGTCATACAAAATGGCTTCCCTACTGAGTGGACAACTAGCTTGACCATTCCTTTGTTTAAAAGTGGAGATGTAAATAATCCCTCAAACTATCGAACTATCATGATCAACCCTCTCTTTGCAAAGTTGTTTGGGAGTATGATAGAGCGTAGGATCAGCATATGGGTAGAAGAAAAGGGAAAGAGAGCAAAGGGGCAAGCGGGTTTTAGACCCAAGCACTCAACTATTGATCAACCGTATCACGCTCAGACATATAGTGGAAAAAATATGGGACAAAAAAGAGGAGGCTTTTTGCTTGTTTTGTAGACTTCAAAAAGGCATTTGACACAGTGCCAAGGAAAAAATTATGGAGCAGAATGGAAGAGCTAGAGGTTCCAATTCACTATAGGGCAGCAATTCACAGACTATATGAGTATGTAAAGGCTAGAATCAGAACACAGGAAGAGTTATCTGAATGTTTTGGTAGTGACATAGGTGTCAAACAAGGTTGCCCTCTATCTTCGACCTTATTTGGGTTGTACATTGACAAGTTAGAAGAATGGATAAACAAATTTGGGGGAGAGGGCGTGCACTTAGCCAAATATGTGGTAAAACTCCTCATGTATGCAGATGATGTAATTATTGTGGCCGAAACAACGAAAGATCTAGAAGATCACCTTCGGGCTCTAGAACTCTTTTGTAAGGAAGTTGGGATGCGAGTGAACACAAGAAAAACACAAATCATGATTTTTTCAGCAAAAAGAAGAAGCAACATCTTGAATTTCAGTTGGCAGGAGAACCTCTTGAGGTAGTGGTAGAATACAAATACCTAGGCATAGACTTTCATGACAAGCTCAATTGGAATACATGTAGGATGAAAAGAACTCTAAGTTGTTGGAGAGCGCTATATGCACTTCAAAATCGATGTCGGAATGCCGAGTTGTGGGACTGGAAGACCACCAAGGTCTTATTTGGCCTACTTGTTACACCGGTTCTGTTGTATGGTTGCGAGGTGTGGCCTAGTGGCACAACAAATGCAAAATGGAGGCAAATAGAAAGGATTCAAAAATATCTAATCACAAACTTTCTCAAAATTAAGGCCACAACCCCTTATGAAATTATTCTAGCTGAAACCGGAATGTTCCCTTTAGAAGCAATTGCTATGACCAAGCTGTTATGTTACTTGAAAAAAATAGAAAACATGACAAATGATAGATGACCTAGGGCAGGTAGGGACGAAGAGTTGCATAGACGAAAGAATACGTGGATGAAACAAAATCAGAAATGGATGAAACGTTGGGAATGCCCAAATGTCAACAAAGACATAAAAAATTATGTGAATGAAAAGTTCAAAAGTGGAATGTGGAAAAATGCAAGCAGGAAAAGGCAATATTATATTGCAAATTTTAACCCAACGTATGACCACAAGGAAAAAGCGTATATAGGCGTTGAAATCAAGTGGAAGGAAAAAATACTCATTGCTCAGAAAGGACTAGCTCTCATAGGCTTAGATGTGAAACAGGGAGATGGACAACGCCCAAAGAACAATGGGAAGAAAGGATATGTACTCTATGCAAGCACAAGGGCAGTAGAGACAGAGGAACACTTCATCTATAAATGCCCGAGTTTTTCAGATATCCGTGACAAATACAAAGAAACACTTGGGAACGAGTTTATGACAGATTTATTTGAAGACAGTAAAATAAAAAAAATTGGAGAATTGCTAACACAAATCAAGGAGGAGAAGGAACAACCTTCTCAAAGATATTAAAGATCATATGATATGATTTGAGTAATTGTACTTCCATATTTGAGGTCCCATAGACCATATTTAGGTCTCGCGGACGTAATTAAAATCTTTCATTCATTCATATGAGTTATACAATATTATGTAATTTGAACAAAATGTGCATGGTGGGCGGTTTTCTTATGATAGGACCGTCAATCATAGCTACAAAATGTAACACCCACGGCTATTATTTATACATTCCGTTGTCATATCAGGTGTCGAATCATCCGCTGGTGCGTTGTGAATGGTATCCCTATGTGCGTACAACCATCAACTTTGCCGCTGTTGTGTAACAGTCGTTTGTCACCATGCTTGCTTGCTATCCGTTACCCCTCGACATCGCTGTCGACGTCCTTCCTTTACTCCGCGTCCGTTTTGGTACACGGTAATGTTGTCATGTCTATTCTCGCTACCAGACATCCACTGTCGATGTCGTATGCGGGTATCACCTTATTAACCATTCACTACCCTACAATTTCCATGCCAATGCTAGCCCCTTGCTGCGATAAACCTGTGGTGATTCTTTACCATGCACTACGATTTTCAAGTCTTGTTTACCCACTCTTCGTCTTGGCGTAGCCCGCGTCTAAAATATTTTTGACTTAAAATACCCCTTCATCGTTACCGTAGGTAGGGGACGCTATAAATAGGTCTGCCTGAGCTCCGTTGACCGGGCCCACATACCATGAGTGCCACGTCAGTGGGTATCCCCTCGTAACCATGATTGTGTAAGACCGCATTCGCTGCCATCCATGCTGTATTTTTTGGCCTCACCAGACCATCCACCCCGTTGGCTCTGCGCTTCCTGCACAATGATGGAGCTGCCACGTCCGTAGGCCATGTGCTAGGGTTTCATCTTGGCCACATCTGCCACCTTGTTTGTGGGTCCGGTACAGTCTTCACTGCTATCCTACCGAGAAAGAAGGTCTCCTCCATCGCTTGTTTCAACGACGTCTACCATTTCATTCTATCCTCGTTGTTACCGGTATTTGCTGCTCATCTCCGGTGAAGATTTCGATCTACTAGGATTTTCACGTCTGCGTGGTCCCCACCAATGGAATTATCGTGAATGCTCGTCGATGCCAGATAATCGTCATCGTCGGCTCCCTGTATCCGCATTCGTTACCTGCACAAAATATCACCAGCATATTAAAATTTGAAATAAAATTTATAAACCTAAAACATTACCTACATAAATAATCAAAACTTACTAACCTAAATTAGCCCTTAAGGGCTTTACTTCTAACTTATTAGCATATAAAAATAAATTAGCCCTTAAGGGCTTTTATTTTAGAACATCTACTCATTTTATTTTTTTTAATATTAATATATAAAATTATATATATTAATATTTTTTTTGTTTTTTATTTCTTATACACATCCACCATGGGGATTGAACCCCCATATATATATATATATATAATATAAATAGGTGGAGGGTTTATTTATTTATTTTATTTTATTATTTTCTTGGAACCAACAATTATATTCGATAAAAATAAAGAAAAAGGTTCCTTTTCATTGCATATATCTATATAGACTAAAAATATATATAGATATATATTTTATTTTGATTAAAATTTTCTTTGTATTTTATTTATGCTTGCATTGATTTAGTTTAGAAGAAAAATAAAATTAATTAACACCTTTCAAACCAAATCAAGATCAAATATAGGCTATTGAATGACACAACCAAGCACCCACACTACACACTTAAACACCTCCAAACAAACAAAGATACTCCATTCTATAGAGCAACTTAGCAATGCACACTTACGGGTATGAAACTTTTGACAAATATTCATTCCAAAAGAAGACGAAGGAATATAAAGGACGCTACCCAATAAGTCTCCTTGTAAACTGCCATACAAATGCCAAAGATAGAACTTGCTAAACTCATCTCCCCAAGGATACCAAAATCCTCAAAATACAAACAAAAAGGTGGGTCCCCAATTTTGGGGTACGTTGTGGAGCAGCCACAACAATACTATAGTGCAAAACTTTATTGAAATTATTAGAATTATCAAAGTAAAAGTAGCCAATCAAGAAAACAATTGCCAAGGGTTAGAAGAAAATATTGACTCCAACTTATCTCAACCTACAAAGGAAGTAGAAGTTACCATTTGAGAAGCCAAGAGAATTAGTTTAAGAGTACAGGGGGGCAAATTTCTACACATATTATTCTATATTTGCATAGCATATCATTAGAGCCACTCAATATAGCTCTAAAAGTGAAGTATATCCAAGGAGAAGGGAGATAGCTTAGATAGCATTAACCTGCATTCATCACCCAAGCAATAACAGATATTGCTTACAAGTAAAAGATAACAAAGAAGGTGAAAGCATAAGCAGGAGATATAGCTATGCTAAGGATGTCAAGCCAAGTATGTTCAACATCTAAGAAGCCTTTGGTGAAGGCAAAATAAGGTACATCAAAAGGCCTTTGAAGGCAAAGTGAGGTATCTTACATATTTGATAGACTTTGGTGAAGGCATCATAGGAAAACTCAACAATGTCTACCTCCAAGAAACACAATCGAATGACTCATAGGACATGTTCCTATTTAGCCCATGTAACTGCATTGGAAGTAGCTTTGTTGGCACTTAGACAAGCCTTCAATTCTACCCACACGATTACACTAAATTGCACCATTGAAAGCGTTCCATTCAACTTGGATATCTAGCATGGAAGTCATCACAGGTTGCAAGGCAAACTCAACAAGCCTAAGGAGGAGGTACATTGAACTGCAGCATATATTAGCAAGTGTGAATCAGTTTTGAAGAAGGTTTAATCACTACTTGAAGCCACCACATAGCCTTGGTCGACACTCAACTGAAGCGTTAGAGGAATAAGCTATTTTTACCATCGAAACATTATAGAATGGCTATCATTCATCTATCATAGATGCATTGGAAGGAGAGCAATAAGTACAATGAACAAGCATTGAGAAGTGAGACTCAATTAATTGAATAACCTAGCGTAGTTAAGGCAAAGTGGTGAAATACTTGCACTACGTAGAAGAAGGTATTTCATGAAATCAAGTAGAAAATTTCCACAAAGCCAAGGATAACTCGAGCACTAAGCAAAGAGGAATACTTGGACATCATTTGTATAACGCTCTTGTAGAAGCATTGATCACAGGTCAGAGACATTGAAGGAAATATATAACTCTCCTAATGCCACTTGTCATTTGGCATTGGAAGAAGGTGTAGTAGAAGCATTTGGAAGGAGTTAGATAATGCAAGTGCCACTTGGCACTATTCATCTTACACAACATTCTATTTTAGAGAGATACCCTTAAGAGAAGTGCTTGTATAGCACTCATAAAGATGAAGCCAATATTAAAGAGAAGAGTCATGAATTTAAGGTAACATTAAGACTTTAAGGTAGCATGGAGATTGAGGAGTAATAACACTGTAAGATTACCAATTGAATAGAAGTGCACATGCCAACATATCAATGGTGTAGAAGAGCACGTTCACTAGGTGAAGAGAAGTGCGTAGACTAACAAATCGATATTGAAAAGAAGCATGTTTACCAGTTGAATAGAAGAGCGCAAGCCAACATATTAATATTGGAGAAGAGCACGTAATATGGTGACGAAGATGAGTGAGAGGTCTACATAGCACCTCAAAGTTGACAAGGAGTCAACTACCATTAAGATGCAGGAAATCAAGCTAATTATAGTCAGTTTGCAAGTTAGAATTAAGCACTTGGAAGGTAAGAATTATCATCATATATATTGCAATTTCAAAGGTGAAATTAAGGCATATACATTAAGGTTGATATCTATTAAGTTTTATACTCTAGGGATATTGAAAGATAGGAGTAATAAGGTGTTAAAAGAAACCCTAGAAAGCATATTGATTGCCTTTAAGAAAGAAGTAGAAATTAGAAGCATTAAAATCTTTATTATTATTGCTTCAAACATTTGCAAACCATAAACAAGGAGACATAAGATTAATTTGTAAATATTTAGTCTTTCTAAACTTCTAACTTGGGAGATATAAGGAATCCTACACCAAACTAAAATCTTAGAAGTTTAGAAACTTTTCATAGCATTGATTAAAGAGTTGAAAATATTGCTTACATCAAACTCTAGATTTACTTAAAAGTTGGAAGATTTATTTTATTAGTCTCATACTCAAGTTGAAGAGACATAGATAATCCAACTTAACTATCTTGAAGATATTAAGAATTTCTATCTAAATGCATCATTAAGCTTTCTGCAAGGAGAAAAAAAATAGTTGTTTTAAAGAGTTGAACATTATATTAAGCTTGTCATCACATTACTAAGGAAACAAAAGAAATTCAACTCTTGATTGAAAGCTAAGATTTCTATCAAGACCATAGTAGATTATAATCACTAGGGATTTATAAGGTAGTCTACAAGGACCATCATGACAACAAAAAAAAGTTATCCTTACAGAATCCAATTACTTAAAGGACCAAGTTAATCCTCATGGAAAAACAAAGTGAAGGAAAATTTAATAGTTGAAAAAATTTGGGACATTATCCAAGAAACAATAACTAAACCTACAAGTGAGTAAGAGATTCAAAAATATGAAGAAAATAATGCAAAGGCCCTCATGATAATAACCTTTAAAATTATAGATAAAAAACAACCTTACATCAGTTCAGCAACAACTTCTACAGATGCTTGGAAAGCTTTAGCCAAGATATTTGAAGGGAAGAACAAAACCACTATCTTAAATCTCCAAACTCAATTACATTCCTTGAAAATGAATAGTGGTGAAAATATAGAAATTTTCCTAAGGAAGGTAGCATATATTAAAGGAAAATTATTAACCTTAGGAGAAAAGGTTGAAGATAAATTTAATGTTCAAGTAACTCTGAGAGAACTTCCAGATAGCTACAAACATCTAGTTACATATTTACAACTTCTGAGTAAAGATACATATTTGATGAGTTAGTCAATATTCTTCAAGAATATGAAGTAGGAAATACAGTTAAAGATGAAATGACTAACAATGCATTGGTTTCAAAATATAATCCATAGGAAAATATTGCATCATACTCAAGAGGATGAAGACCTTGGAATAATAGATATTGTCAAGTGTGCAGGAAGAAATGACATAATACACATTACTGTAGATTCAATCCTAGAAACCAGTATCAAGGAAATCAAATGAATATTGAAATCCAATCAAATAGGCCATTCCAACCATAAAAATATCAAAATTAGTATAATTCTCAGTAGCAACAATTCTAGCGGTCATATACTTCTCAGAATCAACCCAATTATCCACAACTACAATATAGAGAAAGAAATAAAAAAGGGCATTTGGTTCAAGAGATTCAAGAAATCCAAGAAATAGAAGAACACACAGATGAACATGAAGTCAAAGCCTTATCAGCAAAGATATTATTTCATGAAGATACTAACTATCTACTTGATCAAGAAATAAACAGAAAATAAAATAAAGAAGGCAGAAAAGAGGAGCTCAAATTTTAGAACCAGGATAAAGACCTCTTTGAAGACTAAAGTCTTCAATACCCAAATAATGTAATACATGGGGGTTTGGAATATATTACATTATTTGATTCCTTACTAATGTACCATCATAGGTATATATTTATATTAGGATTTAAGTAGTTTATTAAAGTAATGTAATAAATGTACAAGTGTTAGAATGTGCAATGATGTAAATGTGCATGTAGTCCACATGTACATGAGTCCTTAGAATAGAATAGTGAGGTGTCATAGGAATGTGGAAGGCAAAGAGGCATGTATCATTATAAATAGGCCTTCATAGAATAGAAGCATGAGAGGATTTTGGAGTGCATAGGTAGAATAGTAGTAGATACAATGTAGATCCATTTTTGCAAGATGGAGAGGTAGTGACCTCCATTGCATGGCATTGTATATTTTTGTGAGCTTTCATTAATAGTTATTTCTTGAGTTATTTTAAAAGTTTATTATCATATTTTCATGCATATTAGTTAGCCATTATAGTTATAACATTGCATTCTTATTTCTACACTTGTGGTTGCATTTCCTTTAAGTTTATAGCTTCAAAAGCTAACACAAAAGGTATGCAATATTGGTAATACAAAAGTTTATTATTCAAGCATTAAAACCAGTCTACTTTAAGTTTTTAAGAGCACCATATTAGAGCTATTAAATTCAGCAAAATAAAGAGTCTTCAAGCCAAGGAAGGAGATAGCATTATCATTAGTAAACCTACACAACATAATAGCAAAGTTTGGAGTTCAAGTTTGATTGGAAAGGAGTGATAAGAAGAAGTATTATATGTTGTTTTTGTAATCAAAATAAGTACAAATTTTTTTAGTTCTATTGAATAAAGGAAGGCTGAATAAGTGCTCAAATATAGTAGACTTAAGATGTATAAATACACCAAGAAAGACACTAAAAGTTGTAAAGAGTTTTGGTGTAGAATATCTACCAAAGGAGTGGTAGAACCACCAAGAAAATGTGGAGCCACCTCCAAATTGAAGAAGCCACCAAATCCAAAGAAGTTTTAAGAAGCCATCATGTTTGAAGTTGTCCATCGTAAGGATCCATATTTGGAAGAACTCCCATTAAGAAAGGGGTAACATTACCATCATATAGCATTGTTACAAAGCAAAGCAAGAAGCTGCCTAGCTTGATGCAAAATATATCTAGCAAAGCTAGAGGAAAAGCATGACAATCATTGAAGAAAATGAAGATAGCTTTGAGCACATCATACTAAAAAGGTAAAGTGTCATAGAGTTCAGTTAAGGTATACAAAGCATAATTGGTTTAAGGTAAATTTTTTTAGATAATAGAATCCAACCACTGAAGGGAGTCTTGAATGGTCATTTGAGAGCAACGAACAAGCGATAACCATGTCATAGCCATTAATTTTTTGATCTTGCAACCCAAGGAGTGAGGTAATTATTAGGAGGTCTTTCTAGCCTACATTATATGGAAAATATTATTGTCATGGGATGTTACTCTAACGTTACAATTTTGGATGGTTAATAATTGAAACAACAAAGGAGGATAATCACACTTAGACATGGAAATTGTTGCAAAGGAACATTTTGAATACCATTCAAATAAGATAAAGTAACACTCATTAAGCATGAATATAAAATGGTTATAGTGTAATAGTTAGTGCAGCAAAGAAGAAAAGGTTCTTGAAGGAGTATTTTTGGAAGATCAAATGCCTTTTGATTGAGATTTTTTTGTTAGGTTAGGAGACTATGCAAACCCTAAATTAAAGCTCTTGACCGTAAATTTTGAGCACATTCATTTAAGAGGTAAAAGGTCATTCAATTAATTTTTAATATTTTCCCTAAGTTAGGAGCTATAAGGAGGAATTATATTATTAATAAATTAATGTTTTTTAGATTAGTTTATTTGCATAGAGAAATAAGGGTTCCTACATAAAATTAGGTTTATATTTTTGCAAATATACTTTAAAAATTTTTAAATTTCCTATTTGGGATTCATAAGGACTTCAAAATCAAATTAGAAATTTGAAATTTAGAACTATTTATTTATACTTGAAATTTGGGAGATAAAAGGAATTCAACATAGAGTTTTTGGAAAGTAGAAAAATTGCATCAAAATTGATATTAGTCTCTCATTCAAAATTAAAGAGACATAAGTTAGAAGATTTGAAATTTGAAATTGCATAAAAAT
This sequence comes from Wollemia nobilis, assembly GCA_028583015.1. Taxonomy (NCBI): domain Eukaryota; kingdom Viridiplantae; phylum Streptophyta; class Pinopsida; order Araucariales; family Araucariaceae; genus Wollemia; species Wollemia nobilis. Next base: position 1,006,233 of record JAQPPZ010016709.1, read on the forward strand.
TTATTTCTTAATCATATATTTTAACCTAGGGAGATATAAGATAGTCAAATTCAAAGGAACATGGAAAAGAAAAAGCAAATGAAAAAGAATACGAATGAAAGACATGAGTTGTCAAAAACATTTGAAAAATAAAATCTATGTGTCGAAGAAAAATTAGACACTCAAGAAATTTTAGAAAGGTTATAAATATTAAAATGCCATACACAACACCTAATAGAAGAAATTTAAAAGCATACATCAATAAGTGAAAAAAGTGTCATAATCAATGCTGAGAGAAATCAAAAATAAAAATTTCTTAACACTTAGTAGTTATCTGAATGCAAAGCTTCAAGAGGCATATGAAGATTCTAAAAGTGATTTTACATTACCTAGTGATATAGGAAATTTGATGTATATGGTATTTCTTTCTCATGAAATCCTTAAAGACAAGAATAGAAGACAAGAGGACATGATTAAAGATTTGAAAAATAAGTTTATTGATGATACGTTGAAGAATAGGCTTGTTGATATTACCATTGAAGCAAAAAAAGGAGAATTTTTAATACTTTAGAAATGCATGCAAAGTATTCTCAATGATGCTAATGATTGTTATGAAGATTTTGTTACTATACCTATTAGTCTATGAATAATAATATACAAAGGAATTATCACTCTAAATGTTTCTAAGATGAGAAAACAAGAAAAGGTTGAAGAAGTAGAGAAAAAAACAATGATGAAAGATGCTTCTTGTGATACAAATGACTTAAGGCCTATGATGGTAGAATCATGTTGCAATACCATAGAATCAAAACCATTGATGATTGATGCATTTTGTGATACTAGTAATCTTATTCAAAAGGGAAACGATGCAAATTATGATTGTTGTCTAAATGAAAGGAAATATTGTGATGCAAGCAATGACACTAGTTATTTAGAATTTATAATAAATATAGAAGAACCTCTTACAAAGATAGATTTTGCATGTGATACAAGTGATTTTAATATAATTTGTGATTTTTTAGAGAAGGCTTATGCTACTAGAAATGATGATGGCATAGATTCAAATGATGATGGAGATAGCAATGCTCAGGGATGTGTTGATATTGATAGAAATCAATATAATGATATTTTTGGTTATTTCGAAAATAATACTAGAGGAATTGGTTCATAGTTGTTAGATAATATGGGATATAGAGATACAAGTTTGGGAAAATATGAACAAGGAATAAAAGAGCCAATTGTACCAATAGTAAGACTAAAAATAGAGGTCTTGTATATACAGGACAAACAAGCAACAAGGAATCAAGAACTAAGTTTGTGGCAGGAAATAGTGGTACCAAATCTATGATAGAGATAAATAGAACCAATTATAGTGACAGACATAACCATTCACAAATATTTTATTTACAAAACGAAAAGGAAAACTATAGACTGAGAATGAATTATGGATGGATAAGCATGAATGGATGGAATGAGATAAAAGGAATGTTGTATGGTTTCTATAAAAGAAAATCAAGTATGATCAAAGTTTGCTAAGAGTATTATAATCCAAAAGCAATGATTCAGATGAAAAAATCCAAAAGCAACTCAGATATATTGATCCAAAGGCAAACACAGTTAATAGTATCCAACCATGGGAAAGTTAGATTTTAAGAATGAAGACAAAGAATAATCAAATATTGAAGGCAAAAAACCTTTCTACCAAATAATGTAATACAGGGGAGTGTTGGAGAATATTACATTATTTGGTATATGACAATATACCACCATGGGTACATAGTTATATTAAGTTGAGTATCTTAGGTTAGTATTTGAGTCTTTACTTTATGTAATGTAATAAATGCACAAATATTATTAAAGTATGCATTATATTAAATAATGTAAATATGCACATTAGTCCATGTGTGCATGTGTCCATAGATTAGGAAAATATATTGAAGAGTCATATTACAAGTGTACATAAAATAGGAATCCATATGTGTGCAAAAGACAACCATGAGTCACAAGGAATAGAAGAGTCATAGCCATCCAAGAGTCATTGTAGAAGGCTATATATGCATGCCATAGCCTTGAGTTATATGACACTTGATACTTATAAAGCTATTGTACTATTGAGATCCATTATACTCTCTTCGAGAGTCATTGTAATAGAAGATAGTGCAATATAGAATTGCACACATTTGTTCATTTAGTGTGTGAATCCATTCATATTCATATACTAAATTGATTTCTTATTTCTATTACATTTGATATTGCATTCTATTAATTCTTGTACTTAAATTCTTATGGTTATATCATTGAATAATAAGCTTCAAAGGCTATCACTAGGATTAAATATTTCTCATTCAATAAAAGTAAATAGAATAATATTTCATTCCAAACATAAGAAGCAACCTTATATTAAATCTATCTAGTCTATCCAAAGAGACCATTCAATCACATGTGCAAGGAAGGTAACAAAACCATCATGCCATATGCAAGAACAAATGCACTCTCTCGATGTTTTGTACCATAATTTTATCCTTAAATGAGTGGCTCCTTATTTAAGATAGACATAAGCTATCACCGACTCATGTTTCGTTTTGAGTAAAAGGTAAAAATCTTATTCAAAAAAATTGATCGGCTTATACAAATCCATTTTGATATCCTGCCTTTCTTGGCAAGGCTCAAAATACAGTTTTTTTGTTTCTTTTATCTGCCCAAGATCTCTAAATCCCCTATTCTTTAAAATTTACCTCCTTCTTAATTGTATATGTCCTCTTCAAAAAATATTACTAAAGCCCTCTTTGTTATTTTTTCTATTCCTAATAGCTTTCATGTTGCATTTGATTCCATAGTTGTGCCCAAATGTATTGTTCTACCTCTGTCATCGGAGATTCTTCTTGTACTTTGGTCTACACTGTTTCTAATAACTTCCTTAACATAATCCCCCAGGTCCTCTCTTCTAAGCTAAATTTCGCTTTTAAAATTTTGTTGTTCCGTTCCAACCATATTTGCCAGTAGATGAATTCAATCCCTAAATTCCAAGTTGTGCTTAGTATTTTGGATTTGAAGGTGTTATGTAACCAATAGTCCCAAAAATTACTACCGTTATGAGGATACCATTCTGTTTGGATAAATATGGAGTACCACAAATTCCAGATTGTGTAGGCATAGGAACAATAAAAAAGGAGGTGGTTTATAGTTTCTAACTCTTGGAAGCACATTACACATCTACTGGATCCAATGAACCCATTTCTCCTCATATTGTCCTAAGTCATAATGCTTTTGTGAGCAACTTGCCATATAAAACAATTAAACTTCGGCTAGCCTTTTGGTTGCCATATTTCTTTCCAAGGATGTTGTTGTTGGGGTTGGTTCTTGCTACTTTGGTGAGCTTTTTGGTAGCCTGTTTTCATTGTGTAAGTGCCTTGTTTTCCATATCCCCATGCTAGTTGGTCAGGTCCATATTTCCATAGCCATGTTTTTTTTCTAGAATTTCTCTCAATTCATGTTTTTCAGCTTCCTCTTCTTCACCTAACCACTGGTCCAAATTTTGCCATCTTCCTAAAGCTGCTAGTAGCTGGCTTCGAAGGATGAGATATTGAGATATAAGAGTTTGGCCATGATTATGAAGAGTCTCTCTAATGCCACTAAGATGAGGGTATTGTTTGATAATGGGGGGGGGAATTCCCAAGAATCATCCCATAATCTAACTTTTCTCCCATCACCTACTTTCCAATGTAAGTCTTCCTTTATAATTTAGGCTCCTCTTTTGAGTGTTTTCCATATCTTTGATCCCACACATGTAACTAGAAACCATGGGACATATTCCATTTTGTGTGCAGGGTAGTATTTAGATATTAGAACTTGACTTCATAAATAATTTGGGTTTGTGATCCACTGCCAGTATAACTTCCATATTAGTGCTAGGTTGTTTGTTGATGCAACTATGATTTCAAGACCTCCCTCTTCCTTTGGTTGACAGACTTTCTCCCAGATTACCAAAGCATTTTCCTAATTTTTTATGTTCCTGACCATAAGAATTTTCTCATCAGTTTATCCAAATATTTGAGTATGCTCTTTGGGGCTACTAAAATGGAAAATTTGTAAACTGACATTGCTTGTAACACTAACTTCAAAAGTGTGACTTTGACTCCAAAGCTTAACCATCTATAAGACTAGTGTGACAAATTTAATTTTTTTTTATCTTTTATGGATTTCCAATATTTCTTTTTTAGGATTTTTTTGTTAAGGGAATTTCTAAGTAATATAATGGACACGAGGCCATTGAGAATCTATGAATGTTTGCTATCTAATCTTTGATTCTCTTATGAACATTAAAGAAGACAAATTTAGATTTTTCTTCATTTAGAAGTTGGCTAGTGGTTGCAGTGTAGCAGTATAATATTTCTCTAATATTGGTTGCTTCTTTTATTGTTGCTTCCCCCAATAATCCTGTATCATCTATGATTTATATATGAGTGATAGCTATATCTCTATTTATTTGAATTCCTGTAATAGTTTTCTTTGCTTTCTTCTTCTGTATGAGTCTTCCTAGTCCTTCTACAAAAATAATGAACAAATATGTAGAGAGAGGATCTCCTTGTCTAATTACTTTTCTAACCTTGAATAGTGGTAAGGGGGTTCCATTTATGAGCACTGAAAAGGAGACTGTGGAGATGCATTCAAGTAGCTAGTTGATCCAATATTTTTGGAATCCAAATCTTTGCAACATTTGATCCAAAAATTCCCAACTCACTCTATCATTGGCCTTGGATAGATCTAAATTTAGGAATATTTCTTTGGCCCATATGATGTATGGTTTCTTGTGCTATTATAATCCCATCTAATATTTATCTGCATGCACAAATCCCCCTTGTTCAGGAGATATGATATTTGGTAATATAGCTTTTAGTCTGTTGGCTATTACCTTGGTGATGATATTGTATATCACATTGCAGAGGGCTATTGGTCTATAATTTGTTAGATTATCTATATCTCCTCCATTTGGAATCAAATATAGAAAATAATGGTTGATGGATTTGAGAATCCTACCACTGGATTTGGCTTCTTCTACTGCTCTAGTTATATCTTCTCCTATAATATCCCAAAAAGCTTTATAGAATTCTATTGGTAATCTTAAAGGACTTGGGGACTTTCTTGATTGCATGGAGAAGATTGTTTCTTTGACCTCTTATTATTTGATATCTTTCATAAGCTCCTCATTTTGTTCTTGAGATACTAATCTAGAGATACTTCCCAAAATTTCCTCATGGGATTATTTTGATTGATGTGAATATGCAGTAAAAAAAATGGATAAATACTCATTAGCTACTTTTTACATACCTAAAGTGGTGGTTTCAAGGAGTCCTTCTATATTCGTTAAAACATCAATCCGGTTATAGTGTTTCGTAGCTGTGGTTGACTTGTGAAAGAACTTTGTATTCTTATCTCCTTCTTGAATCCAAGTAATTCTATATCTCTGCTTCCAATAGGTTTCTTATTTCTTATCTAGCTCCTCTTCCTCCTGCATTAAGATATTTTCATGGGAGAGTAATTCCTTTGAAAGGGGTTCTGAACGAATTCTTTCTACAACTCCTTGCATTCTCTCAACTAGCTCTGCTCTTTGTTGCTAAAAATATGATCTTTGGAATTTGCTCTAGTTTTTCAATTTAAATTTGATATATTTCAATATGGAGTGTAGCTAAAATTGTGCCTTTCCAAATGTTGGTTTTCCTTGTTGCCACCATTGTTGAACTATTTCTGGTAATTCCTAGTTTAGAAGCAAGAAGTTCTCAAATATGAAGGGGTAATTTTTGGACTAGGGTATTCTGTTTGTGATATTTAGACGTACCAAGAAATGATCGAAAGATAACAGGTTTATGATTTTTGAATGATAGCTCCATAACTGGTGAATTTCTTCCTCTATCAATATCCTATCTAATATTGATTTTATTGCTTGGTCTCCTTTCCTTTTATTGGTCCAATTAGTACCACATCCTGGAGGTGGAAATTCAATCAGATTTAGATTATTATCTTGGACAATCAAGATTTTATCCTTCTCACTGAGATGATTTAGACTTCCCTCTTGGTCATTCACCAACATCTTGGCATTAAAATCTCCATCCACCAGGAACCTATATTCTGGGTAAGCTTCTCTAATAGCCTGGATTGACTTCCATTGGGTTTTTTTTCCTACACTTCCTTCATCCCATAAAAGTTAATAATCAACCAGACTCAGTCTGATTCTCTATCTCTCAATCTGGTCATCAATATCCCTCTAGATGATGCTGCTCCTACCTACTGAAAAGTGTCTCTATTTCACAAGTGGCCATTCCTCGGAGAAACCATGGGAAGCTTGGACCTCATAGTCTCCATTCCTCCAACATCTCTTGGATATTGTTTGAATTGCTTCCAATGATACTCTAGTTTCCTATAATAAAACTACATATGGGTGGTTATCTTCTATCATACATTTAAGAGCTAATTATCTGGGGTGGTCATTTAATCCCTTTACATTCCATGTATGTATAATCATTGGGAACATGTGTTGTAGAATTTGGCTATGGGTTTAACCATGCCTGCATCTCTCAACTATTTTCCTTGTATTTTTGCTTTGTTTATCTTTCTACCTACTCCTTGAGAGTTTGCATTTTTTAGCCTTTTCTCCATTTGGATTATCCCAAGGGTTGGTTTTTCTCTATTTTTATCTGCTATTCCCATAATATGTATGTGGCTCTTTATTAAATAGTACTAGATCTTATTTTGTATCTGGTTGTGGTTGCTCTTTATATTCTATCAATTGTTATTTGGTTGATGCAAATTGTACCTATATGGATTGTCCTTTTTCTACCCCTCTCATTACTTTTAGGTATTGTTCTTTTTTGTATCTGTATGTTGTGGATGATGAACCTCTTCTGCTACTAGTTTCTATAGATTTTATGTTTTATTTGAGTGTGGTATATCCTCTCCTTCCATTGGATCATCTAGCTTGAGGATCTCATATTTTTAGGATGGAGCCCTTCCTTCTCGGTGTTGATTTTTATTTCCACCCTTCTACTAATTTCTTCCTCTTTCCTGGTTATTATTTTGTGTTCCTTTTCTCATAACTGTCTGAAATCCTTATTCATTTTCTTTTTGCTGAGGTTGGTATCCCGGGTTTGGATTCATTGGATTTGTCACTCCTTTGGCTAGTTTGAGGTAGCCTCTCATAAAATATCCATATTTATGATATGCCCTATATCTGAAAGGTACATATTCATAGTCTATTTGTTGTATCCATATATTCATTTCAACTTTGAGGTCAATTTCCACTGGAAATGGTTTTCCCAAGTCCATATCCACACAAATTCTAGCATACGCTGTTGATCCTCCTTCCGTTGATTCTCTTGATCTACATATGTATTTACCCAAGAGATTACCTATCAACTCCAAAATTTCCTCTTTCTAGTATTCTAAAAGTAGTGCAAATAATTTTAGCCAAATTGGAGCTACTGAGGGTTCAGTTCTAGGATCAAAAGTGGGTCGCTATGGTTGCATGAATAGACCTACATGGCCTATGTTATATGTACCTCCCTCAAAATATTTTTCCTTGTTAGATATTATTGTGAATTCAACTACGAAGTATCCATTCAATAATGTGAAGATATCCAATTCTCCTTGTGGTGCCCAATGCTTTCTGGACCAGGAGTACAAGAACCTTGCAGAAGGTCGAAGTCCCACAAACTTGCATATTAAGGTATGCTTGGATTTATATACAATATCATTTGCTATGAGTTCTTCTGCAAATTCTAGCACTAGAATTGTTTCTATTTGAGGTAAACATCCATTTATTTTGGCTTGTTCATCTTCAGTCTCCTTTCTTTTACCCATGACTTGTAGGATTTTTTGGGCCTGTTATCCTGTATCATCTCTCTTTCCATTACTGCCTTTAACCGCTTCCATGAAGGATTGCATATTAGATCCCTTGGGACTCTAAATCCTTATCTCAAAAATCCCTTGTGTGAACCCTCCTACCGAGGATTCTCCTATTGAATTCTCCCCCTTATAAACCCTAATTTTTCAATTTCAAGTGTTCTCTATTTTTTTAAACCTTTTATTAGGGTTTTATATTGGAACCCTTAAATTACATAAAATAAGGCAAAAAAAACTCTAAATCCAGATTAAAAATTTAAAAATATGAGTTTTAGCAAAATACAGTAACATACCATACCAAAAAAAACAAACTAGTTTTCTCCCTTCTATCACAATACAACTTTGATCTCTAGCAGAAAACCCTCAGTTTCCCAATATTCTCCCTTCTGCCAGCCATGGTTAGGACTAGCTCCATCCGAATACCCTTCTATCACCCACTCATGTTAAGGAGACTCGTTGCAAGCAACTTTCTTGGTCCAATGGTATGAACATGAGCATAAGCAAACCATAATACACCTACATGAAAGGGTATTTATTCATGTTACCATGAGTTGTTTGATGAACGAGTCATATTCATAATTTCCCTTTCAATATGGTCTCTTGTTCCTTGTGGAAAATTCTATTATCCACCCACGAGAGTACCTAATCCTACACCCAAGTAGAACATCAATAGTACCATATTATTACACAAAATAGACACAATATCAAAATCATATATCCATCAAAACAACAAAGCTAAGAATTAAAATCATTTGTTAATACATAGTTTAACTTGAGTAATAAGTCCTTCCAAGGTGGGTCATGAAATCATTTCCATTAGGCCACCTTAAAATTGCATGAAATTTATCTATGGGGTTGATACATCTTCTCCCATACCTGAGTCTACGCAACCTAAATATAGGTTTTGTGGGAACCTCAATCGTATGTCAAATCCAAATTTTTCAAAATGCTATTTTCAATGCTTCCATTGGTAGGGGTTTGGTTTGGATCATAATGAACAAGGTTCTAAAACCCTTATTGACCCATCATATCAATAGCCCAAAGATAAATCTGGCTTGGGATATCACTATGAACCTATAAATGTCTTGGAATATGAACTTCACCACCTTTCTCTAGACCCACTAGAGGATGGTAATGACACCGAGCCAAAATAAAATTTCCATAGAAATTCTCCATCACCTCATTCTATCATCAACATTGTTGACTATTTATTTCAATATTCATCATAATATGTTATTCCTTTTGCTTATACTATTGAATATCTCATCAAGGACTTCATAGTGCTATCACTCACATTCACTCTAATGGATGTGTCTCCTATTCCCACCTCTCCATTACCTATCCACCCCTACACTCACTCATATAATAGGAGATGAGTTTGATTTTCTCCTCATCACTCCTGATCTCCACCCATGATTTTGTGGCCTTACTTGAATAAACCTATCCCTTCATCTTCCTTCAATACATATTCCACTAATTTTATACTTTATTCATTGTCACATTCATCGGTAACCATAATATTCATATATCTATTTATCCCACTTTGCTATGATGCTCATCCTCATCGAATCATCTATACCAATATTGATTACCTTGATTTTGATCATATTTCATTTAAACCTATCCCAAAGGATTTTCTTCTATCAGAATGCTTGCTCCAATCGGCTAACACTCCTTCTAACATCCCATTTCATATTCATTTTATCCATAATACAAAAATTTCTAATGATAATAGGGCTCCTATCCCTAATTTTGTAGAGGACTTACACCTCATTCCCATCCCCACTCAACTCAAGGAAGGTTCTCATATGCTTGTGGAGGATACAATCAATGTTGATATTGGTGATGATTCTTCCAATCCTCATATCATCAAATTAGGCAAGGTCCTATCCCTTTAAGAGTGATAAGGCTTTATAAAACTTATCAAAGAATAGAAAAAAGTCTTTGCATGGTCCTACAATAACATGCCAGGTCTTGACCCATCTCTAGTCATCCATAATCTTATGCTCAACACAAGCGTTAAACCCAATAAGTAGAAGCTTTGAAATATGCATCCTGTGATCACATTAACGATAAAGGAGGAGTTAAAAAAACCCCTTGATATTATATTTATACAACCATTGATTACCTTGAATGGGTTTCCAACATGGTCCCTATCACAAATCCAAAGGGAGGTATTCGGATATGCACTGAATTCAGATATATTAATAAAGCATATCTTAAAGATAACTTCTCCCTCCCAACATTGATACTTTGGTTGACTCCATAATAGGTCAGAAAATGTTATCCCTCATGGATGAAATTTTAGGTTACAATAAAATCTAGGTTAATCCTAATGACCAACATAAAACATCTTTTACCACATCTTGGGGGAAGTTTTGCTACAAGGTCATGCCATTTTATCTTAAGAACATAGGCAATATGTATCACCACTTCATGACCTATATCTTCTATGACTATATGCATAAAATTTTAGAAGATTATATCAATCATCATCTACCATGGCCTTATTCTAACTTCAAATTAGACGATTATGGGTTTGAGTCCCACTGGGCGTTCCATAATGAAACCAATGAAAACTAGTGTTGTTTGCAATTGAAGATTTAAAGGAATACAAGGAAGTATCTTTTACAAAAGTGCCTTCGAAAGGAAAAAAATGAGGTTTTGTAAGGTAAAAACCCCTTCTTCAGTAAGGAGGTTAATAACACCATATCAACCTTCCAAGATATCCTCAAGTTGAGTGGGCTTATTTCTTGAGTACCACCATTGATCTGACCTATCCTCAAGACCTAAGAGACCTACAAAATGAGTTAGTACATTTGGGGGCTTGTCTTGATCAGACCCCTCATGTTTGAAGATAAGAAGACTCAAAATGATCTAAATCATTACAAAATTTGTAAACCTATTTACAAAAATTGAAATGATAATAATACTTACCTTCTAAGAGGGTTTTGTAGCTATAAAATTGACCCTTGAAAACCAAGGAAAATTGACATTGTTTGCAATTGAAGGTTTAAATGGATACAAGGAAGTATGGGTTAATCTTGATGACCAACATAAAACATCCTTTACCACTCCCTAGGGGAATTTCTACTACAAGGTCATGTCATTCAGCCTTAAGAATGCAAGTGCCACGTATCAACATACCATGACCTATATCTTCCATGACTACATGCATAAAATTATAGAAGATTACATGGATGAGCTACTCGCTAAGTCTAAAAAGCACCATCATCAGATCAATGATTTGCATAAAATTTTTGACTAACTCCTTGAGAACAATGTATGTTTAAATCTAAAAAAGTGTCTTTGGTGTAACCTTTTTTTTTTAACATGGTGGAATCGGTAGCCGCCACGAATCTGGGCAGGTTGTCCAAATTTTATGGCCGCCATAGTATTCTATGATGTTCGCTCTAGAAGTCACCACATAGATCTTCGTGTAGTTCATCCATATAACCACAATGCCACAATCATTTTAAACCTTTTACGTTGCTGAAAGCACTAGGAAAGGGACAAGCATTCAATCCGAAGAGGCCCGAGATTTGAACCTTGGACCTCTGCCCCCCTTATGGGGTTTGAATGAAATAATTGGTCTACACCTCGGACCTGTATTTGGTGTAAACTTAGGTAAATTTCTTGGGTTTATTGTTTCTTAGTAGGGAATCAAAGTTGACCCTGAGAAGATCAAGGCTATCATAGCCATTCCATCCCTAAAAATTTTAAACAATTGTGCAACTTGCAGGGAAAAATCTAAGTTGAGGATCTCTTGGAAGGTTGTTGTGGTGTTGTTGGCCTCATTATTTAAGAAGGGGTATTCACCTTACAAAACCCTATTTTGTTGCCTTTGAAGGAACTTTTGTAAAAGGTACTTGTATCCCTTTAAACCTTCAATTATAAATGTTAATTTTCCTTGGTTTCATTCTTCTACCAAGGAAAATTGGTGTTGTTTGCAATTTAAGGTTTAAAGGGATACAAGGAAGTTAGGTTTTATCCTAATGATCAACATAAAACATCCTTTACCACTCCGTAGGGAACTTTATGCTACAAGATCATGTCATTCGGCCTTAAGAAAACAAGCACCATGTATTAGCATGCCATGATCTATATCTTCCATGAATACATACATAAAATCATAGAAGATTACATGGATAACCTACTCACTAAGTCTAAAAAGCATCATTAGTATATCAATGAATTACGTAAAATTTTTGATCGACTCATTGAGCACAACATATGTTTGAATCCAAAAAGTGTGTCTTTGGTGTAACTACAGGTAAACTTCTTGGGTTCATTATTTCTCAATGGGAAATCAAATTTAACCTTGATAAGGTTAAGGTTATCATAGTCATTCTACCCCCTAAAAATTTGAAATAATTACACAACTTGTAGGGAAAAATCCAAGTAATTCATCACTTCATCGTCCAATTGTTAGACAAGCTCAAGTCATTCGACCATCTCTTACAGAAGGGGATCACATTTAATTGGGACCATGAGTGTCAAGTTACCTTTGATTCTATCAAGAACTAAGTCATGTCATCCCATGTATTATCTTTGTCTTGCCCTAATTTCCCTTTCCATTTGTGCATATTTACCACAAAATTTGTGTTGAAAATGATTTTGGCCTAGAAAAATGAGGCTAGACAAGAACAAGCTATCTACTACATCAACCACATATTAGTAAGCTGCTTAACATGATATGCTTACATGGAAAAACTCTTCCTTGTGGTAGTCTTTACCATAAATAAGTTATGCCATTACATGTTAAATCATACAACTTACGTTGTAGCTCATGACAATCCAATTAGATACATGATGGGTAGAAGCTATACTAATAGTCACATAATCAAATAGATCATGTTTCTCACTAAGTTTGATCTTAAATTTATCAGTCAAAAATCTATTAAATGCTAGGTCATCATTGAACATCTCGTAGAAGCTCCTTTACCTAGTGATAAGCCAATTTTCATTGAGCTTCTGGATGACTTAGTGTTTCATGCTACCAAATATGAACAACAAGTAGAGCCTAAGGCAAAAGTAGACTTGGTCCTCTTCTTTGATGGCTCCCATTGCAAACAAGGGGCTAGCATAGGGCTTATATTATTTACATCCCAAGGGGCACCACTTCTCTTCTCATTCAAATTAGACTTTCCTTGCACAAATAATAATATCAAATATGAAGCACTTATCCTTGGTATTAAAATAGCACTTTCTATGTGCATCAAGAGATTACAAATCTAGGGTGATTCCCTACTCATTGTCAATCAAGTGAAGGTAATTTACCAATGTTAGTACCCCATGTTCAAACAATACAAGCATGTCACTGATAAATTGCTCACTCAGTTTGAATGGTATAAAATTGATGTTGCTTCATGGTATATTAATCATTTTGTTGACATAATGGTTTTTATTGGTTCCTTGATACCACAAAATCTATAGGATAAAATCACTCATGTGCATATCGAAATGCTTCACAGATCATCCATCTCCCCACAAAATTCCCTCGATGACATGGGAATCAATTCTGTTCAATCCCAACCTTGTGACCCTTGGTTTTCCCAAATCAAGAACTATATCAAGCCAAGCATTCTTTTGCTAGATTTACCTCACATTAGTAAGCATGCACTCAAAAAAAGGTCATCCATTTCACTTTTTTGGGATACATATTGTACAAACACAACTACAAAAACATCCTTTTGCATTACCTATAGCCTTGGGAGTCTAATCATGTTCTCGTAGCTACCCATAATAGTACATGTGGCAGCCACTTTAGTGGCATGGCCATCACCAAATGCATCCTTTGCATGGGCTATTACTAGCCCACCATGAAGTATGATTTGTTGTACATATGTTAAGAAATATGTTAAGTTCCAGTAACATGCTAATCTCATGCACCTACCATCTCATGCTCTATAGGCTATTCAATCTATGTGGTCATTTTCTTAATGGGGCCTAGATCTCATTGGTAAAATTACCCTAGCTTATTTCGATAATCACAAGTTCATTATTATGGCTATCGAATATTTTACAAAATGGGTTGAGGCAGTTCCTCTCATCCAAACAATGAGGCCTAAAATTATTGATTTTATTCTATATCACATCATTTGTTGTTTTGGTATTCCTTCAAAAAATCATCTCTAATAATGATGCACAATTTTAGAACAAGAATTTCCATGCATTGTGTGATAAATAAAACACTTAGAATAGCTTCTCAATACCATACTACCCCTAGGGTAATGGCCAAGTAGAAGCTACAAAAGAAGGATTTGCACCATTCTTTGTAAAAACTTTGTATATTCACATCGTGATTGGCATAATAACATGCCCTTAGCACTTTGGGCCTATAGAACCAACATCAAAACACCTACTAGGGCAACACCATTCTTGTTAGTCTATGGCAAAGAGGCCATTATGTCCTTAGATCTAGAGAATCCTTCTCTAAGGATCTCCTTAAAATGATTCATTGATGATGAAACCACCCATCAAACATGATTAGTTCAAATTACCCTTCTAGATGAACATCGCATCAATGTTATTGAACACACATGCATTTACTAATACCGCCTTTTATGTTCATATAAAAGGTTCATCCATGAGAGTTCCAAATTTAATATTTGATCCTCAAAGAGAATCAATAAAACACTAGTCAACCATGCCATCTTCATGATAAATTTATGCCAAATTAGTTAGGGCCATATATCATCACATGCAAGTTTGATTCTAGGGCCTATTGCTTGGCCAATATTTAAGGAATTGAGGAGCTAAAACCCTTCAATATCATTCAAATCCTCATGTTTTATGCTTGACTACTATCCATGTCACTTCTCCATCTTATGTGAAGTTAATATTAGCTATTACAATTGTACAAAGTTCACAAAAAATAACAACAATAATAAAAAAATAAAAACAAAATCAAAATAATCCATCTATGATGTATTTTGTAAATAATAATTTGTTGTCTTCACTTCCTCTCATCTCTTCTCTCTATTCTTCCTAGAGATCTTATTAATATTGTATGGTCACATCTTGAGTGGCTACATACCTTTGATTTGATCTTATTATTCTTCTCCTCTTGTTGCTCCCTTTCTCTCTCCCTCTCTTTATACTTGGTCAATGTTGTATGGTCATGCTTTGAGTGGATTCATACATTTGATTGGTTACATATTTCTTTCTACCATTTCTTCTTATTTATTTCTTAATTTTTCTTTTCCTTCTTCCTCCTTTTCCCACTTTCCATACATTACATATATTCTCTTTTGATCATATTCCATCATTGTCTACATTCATCAACCACATTGATACTTCCAAAAATTGGCATTAACTTCACCCACTATATGCATCCATACGTGCCTTTAAGATTCATTCATATGAATAGACTGAAACATTTGGATTCACAAAATCATGTTTACCTATCTCACTCAATTTTCTTACTCAAGAACAAGTTGGTGACATTTAGTCTGCATTCATAGGTATCATATCATGTCATTCACCCATGTTTTAATCATTCTACATTATGTGTTATCACATCAACATACCATTCTACTTGTACATATTATTACCACAACCCCTTGAAGAGTTAAACATACATTTTTTAGTTTGCTTATAGTGGTGTCCAATCCTATTCTTATTTGCATGGTAATGAGAATATTTTATGTTACTCAACCATTCATAGTTGATCCAATCAACCTTTATTGAATTCCATAAAATTCTAAAAGCACTTGAAATCTTCCCCTGGTTGACTTGAGCTCTTTCATGGACCAATAACACACCTCACATCTTAAGCAATTTTTGAGTATAGGTAGGATAACACCTTTCATCAGTATTTCCATAAATCGAATCGTTTCCCTTGCTTATTCTATCATTTACATAATTCAAACCTATGGATTGAAAAAAGGACAAGCTTCAAAAAAAATAGAGAAGAAAAAGAAAAGCAAAGGAAGAAAACAAAAGCTAACATCAAAAGAGCATCAAAAAAGGAAATAAAAACAAAAGAGCACTACTAAAAATATTGAATCCCTGAGGTCTTCAGGTCCATAGATCATGGGATTAATCTCCATAGGGGCTATAGACACCTATCTATTAGTGGAGTGTGCATTCCAAGTGGTGATATATCTATCACATTAGCAAACTTCTTTCGTACAGACCACTACACACTTGTGGATGAGCTAGATTAAACAACTAAGTTTAAAATAGTTTAGTCCAACCTCACTCAAAATGGATAAATGAACATCATGTGTACACACAACTCAATGATAGGCTTAATCTCAGTTAGGATAGTCAAGCTTTCTGTAGTATATTTATTGACTACTAGATGAGTTTAAGTATTCAAACTATGGTGTTTGACTTTCTTGGAATTCTTCTAAACATCCAATAATCTTGAGAAGGAACAAACAACATCACTTCTAGCTCTACCAATAAGAAGTATCCTCTTCATCATTTTTGTACATTTTCATTCACTACACATTCAAAGCATCAGTTAAATTACCTAAATAGGTACATTTAAAGTTGCATTCATCATACACATTGCATGTTTACGAATTTCATGTTATTAACTAGTCAGTGCGACTATTCCTTTATATTTGACTAATCAAACCATTTTAGATAGTCAAAATTAAATACAGATTTCCAAAAGTATGATCACATACATGCACCTCAAGTATACATACAAAATATTTTTTACATTCATACATTTACATTTTGGCATATCTATAGCTAGTCAAATCAATGCTACATTTCATATACTATCTATCAAACAACATCATCAATGCATACTCACATGTATTAAATCACCACAAACATACATCATGCACAATCAATACACATCACACCATTGTACATCATCAAAATAACTCATCATATATATCTCATATCATAAAATGGGCTATACATAGATTACATTGCATATACATCATGTAATATGTCACCCCAAAGGCAACTATTATAATATACAAAATTGGTGGTACACTCACCACACAAAAAAATAAGTAGGAAAATATTAGCTTTGATACCTACTAGGAGTCTCTCCACTCCCCTTGTGTCTACTAAGAGGATCATCAACCCTCCTCAACACTCCTTGCTACTCTATCCTAGGATAGATCCCTTTGCATGTAGTATTGCTCACTCCACTGCTCGAGACATCGATGCAATAACTGATTGTGTATTCCTCTTACTCTAGCATGATTGTGACTTAGACTCTAAATAGATCAAGATATTTAACCCTTGTCTTGTTAGTCATCCCTCCAACTTGTGCACTTTCTTACCCTCTTGGTAAGAATACCGTTCAAAATTCTCCTTTGAACGGTGCATCCCCTCAAGCTCAGCCTACAAAGTAGCCATCACCTTACTTGGAGCTCTATTTTATGTGGTCTTCTCATGCAATCTAGCCATATTAGTTACCATAACCTCACTCTACTCCCTCCATTATGTGACCTCATCATGCTCTCTAGCCATTTCTATCATAATCACCTCGCTCTGAGCCCATTGGTGCTCTACCTCCTCATGTAATATCACAACCTTAGCCTCCCTTTCCTCTCAATCCCTATGATGGATTTGAGCCTCTACCATAACTCTCTCTAATGATGTTGATAATGTATCACGTTGCTACTACATCTACTCTATATACACTCTAACTCTCATCATCTCCTTCTCTGCATCAAGTTGGTCTACCATGGTTGTATCTCTCTCCACCATCAAAGCCACTCTCTCTTGCATCAAAGTCATCTCTGTCTAGGCCATCATGGACTCCACCTAATGCACCTTATATCATAATATATGGTCATACTTAATGGCATCCATAATACTACATAGATAGATACTCAAGTCAACCTTTATTGTTGCTATATCATTGGTCCCTCTTATATCTACTAATGGACCTACCTCACTAGCCTCTGATGGACCTGCTCCACCATCTAAAAACTATCTCATCTATCACACTAAACATGCATTTGTCTCCTCCTTGTTGGCCTCCTCGATCTCAACATCAAACCCATCTATTATATCACCTAGGCTACTTGGCCCCACATCTATTACACCATCCGAGCTACTCATACCTAGCTTTTCTCCTCCCCCTAAATATTCTTAGCCCTTATTGTACCTCTTCCAACCCATTCAAAGTGTCCATCCACTATTGTTGTTACCTAACCAATTCATCTATCACTCCTCTATTGGGATACCAACTTTGTGTAGCCCACCATACATCATACTCTGGTGTTTTTCTTGCATCATATACATTAGGAATAACTATATCTAGATACATGGATGTATCTAAGGGTTCCACTTGTGATCATCTATCTCATTCTACCTTGTCTGCAAGATAACTATTGGTAGATCAAGCACTCCCTACCATAATCTAAATTACCTCAACACCCAACTAAAGAGAAATAAATCTATCTATGATGCATCCTATCCATTCACCCATAATTCATGTCTCACTTGGTGTAACTCAAAGTTAGTCTCACCCCATGATGGTGCCCCTCTCCAAAACCACCAAATGATGTCCTATCCTCTCAATCTCCCAAATACCCCTCTGTAAAAGAGTGATTGTCCCTCATGAGGCCTATGTAGTCATACCTCCATATATGTCTACCACCTCAATGCATATGGTACATCAGTCCCCATAAACTCATAATATCTATATGGTAGTCCCTCTGGTCTCAACACTACTATGTACTCCCAACCCCAAATATGCACTAGCAAACTATTCACCATCCATGTCTATGTTATCCTTCAAAATGCATGAAACTTACTAGATGTCTACACTAATAACACTGGAGCCCATGTAAACTGATGCCCTTGCTCCACCATATTGCAAACCATCCCATCATCCTCCATGGAAACCTACGACCAAAATAATCATACAACATATAGTTAGAAATCATGATCATCACTAAGAAATATATCAAAGATATCTCTTTATTCTTCCAACACTCATATGCTATGCCTTCATTTCTCACCATCATCATCATCCATTTGTTGCCAAAATTTTGTTGCAGTATGGCCTTATTCTGCCTCCTCCCTATGGAACATCATCAATCAATTTACTGGTAGTTCATATATGAAATATATGTCCTCCAGTGTGATGGTCATTTTCCCTATCAAGAAATGAAAAGTGTTCTAATTTGGATCATAGTGCTCACACAATGTAGCCAAGTAAGAATGGTCACAATGCATTATCACCATATCCACTACTCCATGGAAGCACACATCTCGCATCCAATATCCCTCACTAGTACCCCACACCTCCTTTAGATCCTTTAGCAAGGGATAAAATTAATGCCTCAACTCTATTGCTTTCATTTGTCCAACAACATTCCTTCATCAACATAAAAAAAAATCAAAAAATTCGTACATTGAAAGGAATTTTGTATTATTCCATACATTCGTATGGATTTTTGTATAATTATACTATTGTAGGGTACCCTACAATTGTATGGATAAAGGTAGATTTCACTATCAATTTCCCTCATTTGCACAAGTCCATCAAAATTTTGCACAATTTACACCTAAAACATGTGTAATCAACCACACACACACATGTATACATACACCTCAAAAATTATGCCAAAAAAGTGCATCTGCACACACATGCATACATGCTACCTCATCTTCATTACCATCTCTCATGCATCATCTATGCTACAGTTTCATTTCACTATAAAAAGGGTCCTAAGGTTCCTTCTATACCTTGAAATTCATAAAAGAGGACCACATTGTCAACTTACTGTAACTACACACCCTCCAACACCTGCTTGTGCCACACTCATGGCCATCTCATCCACTTTAATCTTAATTTCAGCAATGCTCTGCTTTTCAAACTATCTCCCTCTCTTCTTACATTGCAATCTTCTTTCTTTGAAAAGAAAAAAATGACTTGCATGCCTTGAAATTAAGCTTAAGTAGGTGGGTGTCAAATGGTTGCAAGGTACCTAGTGACCAAAATTAATTTGCTCTAAATTCCACTAATTTTCCTACAATGGTGACATCCACCTCGATTTCATGCTAATTCTCCATTCTCATTCTGTTTTCATGTGATTTAACAAATTCTATTGCCCCATCAACCACTTTTTCAAGTGTTTCATAGTTGCTTCATATTTTCTCCTCCCATCAACTTATCACTTGAGGGGGTAGACATACACAAAATTTACCTTGTGCATGATTAATAGTCAAACACTCAGTCTTAGAAATTATGTTTATCCAAGAACTTTGCCTAAGATCATATTGAAGCCTTCTTTTGTTGGGGTAAACACAAAGCAAAATATTAATTAAATGTGATATGCTCTCCTCTAATGCTTGTATGGTTTCTCACGAATCTCCTTCATTGATATGGCTAGTCAAGTTTGCTAAAAATTGATTGAAGCTTCATGAGGCCACCTACCCTTGGTTTTTCTATTTATCACATTCAATCAAGCTAAAAAATTTGTCAAAGACAAGTTCAAAAAACATACGTCCCTTCCATTATTGGGGTATTTTACATTGATCATGATAGTAAGGCAATATTACATCTACTCTCCCAATAATCATCACAACACAACAAAGGTCGTAATCACCCGCAATAATCTATCGTCAATTTATATTCTAAAAAATCAAGCCACCAATGTGGTGTTACAAGTTTTTGCACTAAACTATATCTTCACACAACACAGTACAAAAAGAGGTAAAATATAAACACTTAAAAGTCACACATTGCCACCCTTCCCATCATCTTGATTGATCAATTTGCAAAACCCATAAAATTTGCATACATTAGCCTCAAAATATTATTCATTCATCAAAATCACTATTCATAAGCCCCCTTTGGGCCACTTAAGCCCTTTCCTATACTTAACTTTGGGTCCCCATGCGACCATCATATTTGCCTAACCCTAGTTAATCTCTAACTTGGATCAAGGTCACTTCATAGTCAAACTTCTAACCATGGTCAACCTAACTCATAGCCACCTCACCTAGTCTACTCTTTGACTAGCCTAGGTGCCATTTCATCTATTTGATCTTGGTCTAACCTAGGGTTAACCTTAACCCTTGCTCCACACATATCCCTATGAGCATTTAGGGCCTTAAATGAATTTTGGAGACTTTTGTGTCCCAAAGCATGGGTCAAGGGTGAGTCACCCTCCACCTCACTTGAAAAGTCAACAACTAACCTAAATTCAACCTGACCTTGGTTAAATCTAACTCTTGCTCCATTTCAAATCCTCATGTGGGTTTGAATTCATAATGAAATTTGAAAAAAAATTGGTTTTCAAAGCATGGGCAAGGGTGAGTCACCTTCCACCTCACCCAAAATATCAACAACTAACCTAGGGTTAACCTAACCCTAGTCATGACTAACCCTTGCTCCATTTCAAATTCTTGTGTGCATTTAAGTCCATAAATGATATTTGAGGACTTTTGGATTTTAAGGCATGGGTTAAGGATGAGTTACCTTCCACCTCAACCAAGTCAACCCTTAACTTAGGGTTAACCTTATTGTAGTTAGAATTTGACCCTTACTCCACTCCACATCCCCATGCACATTTATGACATGTAGGTGGATGAGGGATTCTCTCATCCAAATGCACCAATGAGGCATGCCACATCAAGGGACACCTTGTAGGGTACATGTGACACCTCAGACCCCTAACCTCTCCAAATTCTATAAATAGAGGGTCTTTTATTCTATTCTCATGAATTCATCTTTTACATAACAAAACTCTGCCAAAATCTAGCTAGATCATCCCATGCTTTTATCATCCACTTTGTCATCAATATTCATCAATAACCACCTCAAGCATATTTTTACACCCTTTTTGTGTCCTAAATTTGGTGTATTTTGTAGGTTTTGAAGGTGACCCAACTGAGATAAGAGTTCCAACAGTTGTAGAAGACCATTCTAGACCACCTAAAATTCTGTGAGGCTATAACAATTAAGGTTGCAAAGTACCATGTGACAAATAATAGTTGCATTAGGGTGAAACCCTTTTCAATGGTTATTTTTAGGTATCAATGGGCTATAAAACCCTCCTAGAATGTAAGTATTACTATAATTTATAGTTTTGTAAACAATTTTACAGGTTTTGTAATTATTTAGCTCATTTTGAGTCTTTTTGTCTTCAAACACGAGGGATCTGATCAAGATAGACCCCTAAATATATTAACCCCTTTTTGTAGGTCCCATAGGTTTTTAGGATAGGTCATATCAATAGTCGCACATGAGTAATAAGCCCACTCAACTTGAGGATATCGTGAAAAGTTGTTGTGGTGTTGTTGACCTCTTTACTGAAGAAGGGATTTTTACCTTACAAAACCTCGTTTTATTTCCTCATAAAAAACTTTTATAAAAGGGACTTCCTTGGATCCCTTTAAACCTTCAATTGCAAACAACGTCGGTTTTCCTTGGAAGGAAAGTTATCTACAAGGGATGATATCAAGAGGTCCTTAAAATCACTACCTCAATATTAACAACATAGGTAAAAAAAATGAGATAGATTGCAAGTACCTATTTTGGAAATAAATGAAAATCCTAGATGCCTAGAGGAATTTTCAAGATTGCAAAGATAACCTGGAATCATTGAGAACCCATGTTTATAAAATGAATAAGGATATTCAAAGGTTAATTATTATAAGGATGTTTCATATTTTTGATGAATGGACGCACATCCTAGATGAGGACATTATAAGTACTATATTTGAGAAATAAAGGATCCAAGTTGACTAAGTAAATGCAACTAAAACTTATGAGAGGAAAGAGTCAATATATGATTAGTGTTGTTAAAGCTTGTACTTTAAGAATTATCAATTCGGGATGGTGTTTGATAGTTGTATGTGCTCGAGACAAGTTTTTATGGTATTGGGTATTCTAAGGCTCTTTAAAAATATACACTTGTATAAATGAAAATAAAAACACACTTTACCAAATTTAAACACACTTGCAAAAATTAAAAATAATATACTTTGCAAAAAAAAATAGCACACTTGTAGAAAAATTAAATAACACATGCAACAAAGTAAATCTAATCTAGAAGCTACATTAAATTATCTTGGGAGCACAATATGTTTGTTTTTTTAATGGGTTATATGGGATTGAAACGAGTCCCACCCATAGTACATCATCACCACATAGTGGTATTATAACAAAGCTTGGATATTATCCATGTATCGTTTGGTAATATTTGAACCAGGGTCTCCTCCTTGAAATGTTGAGGAATTTAACCGGTTGAGCAAATGCCACTTTATTGGGAGTACAATATGTTTGTTAAAATAATAATATAATTTTTTTTTTATTAAAATAAATTATATAACAAAATAATAATTTATATTTCTATATTAAAATAATAATACATTAAGAAAATAATAAATTAGCTACTCTAAAAATATATCAACAACTATGATTATATCTTGATTATGTGACACAAATTCTAGGATTTTGATTGCAATTAGCATGGTAGGAGGTTCAAGAATCCACAATTTTTTTTGTGTTCACTTGGTTGCCACGTACTTCAAAGACCTATAAGGCATCACCTTTTTATCTAGCTTCATTAGTCAAATTATTATAAACTAAACAATCATAAAAATATGTAAAACTAAGCCTAAAATCACATAAAACCAATCCAAAACAACACAACAATGCATTTTATCTATTCACCATGTCTAGTCAAAATATTAATGCAAATTTCAACCTAGTCCATAGTTAAACATTCTTTACCAACACATTGAAGGAGTTAAAAAGTGTTACTTTTCTACACAAAACGAGGCATTTTAGGACCTTATCACTTCTAGAACTTAAATTGATGTATGTCCTCATGTGTCCACTTCTTCAATTTTTGTGTTGAGGTGATGACATGGCATGCAATTGTTATACTAATATGTTTTCTCTCCCTCCAACTTGATGGTTGACATGTCTCCTTGATGGCTTAATGTGTGTCATTGGTGGGTCCCATTTTTGTGGTCATTTACCCTTTTTTTTTAAAGCATGGGGGTTAGAATAGTATTGTTGTGGATCAGGCATTGGAATGGTGTTGGAATATTTCTAATGCTTGGTAAACATTGAAGAAATTATGGCATTAATTGGGTACTAAAAATATTTTAACATCAGTTGAGCATTGAAATATGTTAGAAATCATCAAAAGAATCCTTTTTAATAGCAAAATTATTGGAAGGTATTTTGAAACTATGATTATGCTTAGTACTCCAAGGTAGATTGTGTGGTATAGAAAGTAGACTAGATGCAATTATGCATAATATTAGAACTAAATAAAAGTGAAAAGAGAAATGCATACCTTGTTATCATAAATGGCTCGCTGCTCCTCTATGGTAGCTTTAAACATTGTTGACATGAAGTTTGGCTATAATAACGGGACACACTATCAAAAATTTGGAGCAATGAAGGATCATGAATTAGAAATTGGGCCTGTCCAAGAGCTACTAACTAGTATTTTTAATAGAAGAGCCCACCATTTTTTATTTTCAACCATATTATGTCCTTGTTTTTCCATAAGGGATTTTCACAATAAAGTTTTTATTTATAAGATAGGCATATCAAAACCCAATTTTCGTGCAAGTCTTAGTCCAGTAGTACCTCAAAGAGGTTTTCACCCCTAAATATTTTTTTAATGTAAATAAGGGATCTAACATTCTGGCACTGAATAAAGTTTTAGTGCATTGTTTTTGGACAAGGTTCTAACATGGTGGCATCAAACAAGGTTTTGATGTAACGATGCCATAATGGGCCTTGCATAGGTGATTGTAATTATGGTGCTCTCAATACTTAGGTAGCTTGTGTTGGGTGTCAAAATTATTTTAACACTTTCAATAGGTAGCTATTTGGTGTATGATTATTTGAAAGCACTATAATACCTAATTTTAGCATCAAGGACTACCTATTTTCTTCCTTATACTATTAATTTTGTATTGTATACCCTAAAAGAACCAAATGTGTGGCATATATTTGTGGCTACACATAATATACAAACTAAACAATAATGAAAAGAAAAATTCATACCTTTATATGTCAAAATAGATTATGCACATCCAAGATAGTTCCAATATCATCATTGTGAAAAACTAGACTCAAATTCATCAAAATCTAGACTCATTCTAGATGTTTGAATCTATTTTTTTTAATAAGCATCTATATGGGAAGAGAAGACCTCTTTCACTATGTGAAAATATGACATTGGTTTCAATTTTTTGTGGTATAGGTAGGTGATGCATGTCTAATATAATTTGGATTAGCCATAGGTTATGATAAAAGTGAAAGTTGTTTGACCTATTGTGACTAAGTTTGTTGAGAAGCATTGGTAAGTCTAGGCAACAAAACTTGTTGCTAATTTTAAAACTATCACTGCCCGTGAAATTGTTGGTCTTGTGGAGGTTGTGGTGCCCATTGTTGATTTTACCATATTGGGATGGACCATTATTGAGGTGGGGGCCAAGGGTACTATTATGGAGTTTGTGGTATGACTAAAGCATGGCCCAGGGGTTAAGCATCCAATTCATTGGAGCTCTTGGGGTATACTAATTTTTAGATGGATTTTAAGAAAATTATTTCCTTGCCTCTACCCTACAAAGTTGAGATCTTTAGTGTATTGGATGTTTTTCCTCATGGAATTATTTATTTCTAATAAAATATCACAACGATCTATAGAATTCTCCATTTAATAGATACTATAAATGGTGGTTTTGTTTAAAGGGTATTCTTAGAGTGCATGCTTCTTCCTACACCAAGGGAAATACATAGCTAGAGGTTTTTTAGATTTATTTATTTCCTACATTTCATATATCATATTATGAAGGTGTACTAAGATATCCATTTTGAGGTTTACAAGCTCCTCCATCAATTATCTTATTTCATTGTTACCTTTATTAGATTTATACTTCCAAATTCCTACCCTAGTGTATGAGTAATTCTTACAAGTTGTATAATATTTGCAAAGTCAAGTTTGTTCAATGTTCATATCTCCTTTCCTCATGATGTTTAAGGCTTCACATGAATCCTCTTATAGGTCTCTAAGGAATATTTTCTTGTTAAGTTCTTGGTCTACTCTAGTTCCACATCGTCTTTGGACAAACAAGAATCTATCAAGATAATATTCTAGATTATTTTCTTCTTTTTGTTTCATCCTTCATTCGTCCTATAGTATTATTGGTATTTATCCAAAAATGCTTTATCCATTTCTTTCCATTTTTATATGGAAAATAATTCTAACCCCATAAACCAATGCATAGTTGAGTTTTTGAGTGTTGATGGGAACAACTGAAGTTTTTGATTATCAATTTTGTAGTCATAAGTATGACAAAGAACTTTGAATTTGAACAAGAATTGATTTAGATCTTCTGATATGATTCCCCTAAAATTTGATAATATATATGGTGAAATATTTTTCATAGAATCTTCTACATCGAGATCTAACTTGATCGGTTATGCAAATGTTCAACTTGAATTGCTACCTTGTCCAATGTTACTTTGTCCATATGTCATGTTCATGTATTTCCAACAAATATTATACATATTTTTAGAAAATTTGGAAGATGGTGTCTTGTCTTGACTTGGTGGGAGAAAACTACTTGAGTGAATACTCAGTTGTTCCTTAAAATTTCCAAGCTCTAGAGACTCAAAATTTGGTAATGGTTATTATCCACTAGAGCTTTCTCCTAAGTTTGTATTAGCTATTGATAACTCAACAACTTGTTCAACCTCTTGATATTTATGTCTATTCCTAGTGGCTCATTGGGGGTGCTGACTTATGAATCTTTCCATTCTATCTCTCTAGGTCTATACATACATTCTATTTAAGCATAAAGAAAAACTACTTATTGAAAAATAAACAAAAGTAAAAACCATTAATCCTTAAAATACCTAATGTTTGGATGTGCTTTTACACTGCAAATAATACCTTAACTACTTCTTGACAACACTTTACTACAGTATATCTCCCTAGCCTTCCTCTTACTTTATTTCAGTCAGCGTGTAGTCATAGGACCATGGTCCACCTTTATGTCACAAATCAACTATATTGGTCAAAACATTGTCATAGAACCACCTCAAGTATAAAAATCTATATGAGGTAGCAATATATCAACTTTAATTTATATGGTGTATGAATAGGAAGATGTGGTTTATTGCTTATCTCATAAAATCATTAATCATGATATTGTAGTTGTAGGATCAACTTCTACTTGTGATGATAATATATCAACTATAGTTTATAAAGTCATGAAGGAGATGTGGTTTAGCATGTCTCTATGGCTTGAATAAGGAGAGAATATACAATAAATGCAATAATTTTGAACAACCTTAAAATATCTCTAACAATGCCTAATCCTCGACAACAATGCCAAAAAGTGATGAGTGTCACTAATGCTCATACTTAAAAAAAAATCAATCCAAGGCATTTTCTAATGGTTGTATGCACTAGAGAGAAGAAATTTAAGTGGACATTGGGTCTTCTAAGGCTTTATTAAAACACACACTTGCATAAGTAGAAATCAAAACACACTTTGCAAAATTTAAAACACACTTGCAAAAAAATTAAATAACACACATGTAAGAAAATAAATCTAATGTAGCAACTACATTAAATAACCCTGCGAACACAATATGTTTGCTAAAATAAAAATATATATTTATTTGTTAAAATAAATAAAATAACAAAATAAAAATTTATATTTCTATATTAAAATAATAAAATATTAAGAAAAAAAATTAAGTACTCTAAAAATGTATTTGTAACTAAAATGGTCGTTTGTTATGCTATTGGAGTGGGCGCTTACTCCATAGCCCAAAAAAGGTAAAAATTATTAAAAAATAAAACTAAAGTTACAACTCCCCCTAAAAAAAAATCTAATTTTCAAGAAAAATATAAAATACCACAATCAGAATCTCCTTTCATATCATTAATTTTATCTCCTTTCCTTTACATATATCTCCAATTTCTCTTTTCTAAACATAAAGATATATTTATACACATGTGATACCTTTTAATTGAAATCCTAATATTTCAAAAACATTCAATACCTTTAGGCACTAATAAGTATATACACATGAAACTAATCAATAAGCATTGCAAAACTAACAACAAGCATATTTATCTTATATGCATCTTTGTTTCATAGCAATTTCTAGCTTATATGCATTTGAATCTTACATGCATCTAGTATCCATTTTATATGCATCCCCATATTATGTGCATATCCATATTATATGCATCTATGCATGGAAATAACAATAATTAGATTTTTAATAGATGGCAAAATTGATTCTATTGGAGAGTACTTTGCCATTAGATATTTGACAATTATTTTCCAACTTGTCCTAATTTTGTAACACTAGTTTTGAGATTTTAGTTATAGTTAGCATGGAAGGAGGTTTAGGAATATTCCTTTTCTTTGTGTTCACTTGGATTCCACATAATTCATCCTTAACTACCTTATTCATCTAGAAACTATATTGTATAAATTACAAAAGTTGCCAGACACTATATTGTAAAATTTAGAAATTGTATTACAAAAATTGTTGGAAACCATATTACAAAATTTGTGGAGTTGTTGGAATATGTCACCCTTTGAATAAGTCAATACAAGTGAAAATTTTGTTCTAATTTACCTTTGACCTATGCATTTTTGGAAGAAAACTAAATTTATCATCATGTCTAAAAAATAAAATCTATAGAATCTATTGTTAAAAATAACATTTGTTGTTATTTCCAAAAAAAAACAGCTATTAAAAATAGATTTTTTTGTTATTTCATTAAAATAGAATCTATTGTTTGTTCTAGCTATAAATATTATTAAATATAATTTATTTTTTGTTTTATTTTTTTTTGGCACTATTCTAGAGTGTTCTATTCATTTTTGGTGTCTGTTGGAATCATTTTATTCATTTTTGGTACCTACTATTGTGTTCTATTAATTTTTAGCATCACTATCACACCCTAGAAAATTCCTATTATCTTATGGTTCTAGAGCACTAGAAGTACTCCGTAGCTCTAGAATGTATTTTAGAGACCTATAAAGTACCACCTTTGTATCCATCTCCATTAATTTAATGCTTACAAACCAAACAATCATAACTAGATGTAAAACTAAGTTTGAAATCACATAAAACCAATTCCAAACAACTTAGCAATGTATTTTAGCTATTCACATGTCTAGTTAGAATATTAGTGTAATTTACCCCAATCACAATTAAAAATTATTTACCAACACACTAAAGGACTTCGAAAGTGTTACGTAGCTACACAAAATGAGGCATTTTAGGGCTTCATCAATATATGCCAAGATACAATAGCTAGTTGCTAAATAGGAGGAACTATTAGAGAATCCTTTTAAAGGTCTCATAGGGAAGGTAGAAGATATCACATCAAAGAAGTTGCTAGGATTGCTACCATAGAATACTAAGTAAACATAATGGATAATTTTGACAATCAAAGGTCCCAATTTTGTAGACTTTATGTCCAATGATAAATGTAAGATATGAAATCTTATGTCAGTCAAGGTTGGCACCCCATGAAATCACCATAAATATAATACCTTGACACTACCTTATAATTTATTCAAATTATTAAAGGGAATACGATAACAAAATTAGGTAGCAAATACCTTTTGATATTCTCAAAATTTAACCAAGAATAAATATTCATTGATTTATTTGCAAAAAATAATTGATTGGATTCAAATATCAATTAACTTACAAAAAATGACCAAATAGATAAAGGGACTAATTTTCTTAGTGAAGGATACCAATTTTATTTTAAATGTAAGTGAGTTGCTCACTAAACTAGAGAAAATTAGTTAGATAGTCACAAAGGCAATTGGAAGGTACAAATCCTAAGGTAAATCTTTTAGAAAGTGATATTTTGGCATGTAGTGGTGCACTATATTATTTTTAAATAATTTTAATCTCTTAGAGTTATAATTAGAGAATATAATTTTTGGGTCATCTATTTCATTGATCAGTGGTACCCACCCATTCTAAGCAATAAATAAAAGGAACCCTCAAGAGCATTGTGGGCTATCGATTGTCCATCTAATGATCCATGCTATTTTAAGAACCAAGTAAATAAATTGTCAAGAGGAAACCCAACCATTAGCTAATATCAAAGGGACATGGAAGGTGCATTAGTAACCCATAAATATTCAAGTAGTTGTCCCATCAAATATCACATCAAAGAAAAAGTTCATCATTGATCTTGGATAGGCAATAGATCTAGCAACCCATAGAGTTTCAAGAAGAATGTTGAAACATCTAGGTTGTAATATCACATGAACTATATAATTCTAGAAATCAATGACTCATGTCATCTTTAAGGTCTTTTTAAATAAATAAAGATCACTCCTTTTATTGGTTGAAGCATAGTGAAGTCAATAACCAAGGACTAATTATTCCATCTCTACCAAGCCTATAGTGACCATCCATGTGGCTACCTTGTAATCCTCTCACCTTACATTCAAGAAGACACCAATGATCAAAGATCAAGTCAAGGTTGATTTTATGGCTCAAAGGAATTAGAGTAAAGCTCAAATGGTATAGCACCAAAAATTCATGCTAATTGTTTGATCTAGATTATATACAATCCAAGGAAGAAGAGGTAGGTGGAAATAATATCTAAGGAAGCTCTTCCATCTATCCAATCTAGAAAAAATAGACCAATATAGTAGACCATTATTTTTAAAGTGGAAATAATATCTTTAAAATTTTACCACTAACCTTCCACCCACCCATAGCAAGAAACTCTCATGGCGGGAAGATTTACTACAAACACCCATGAGGCACAATATTTTAGAAAGGCAATTGGAATCATAAAGGTAGAAGTTATAGAATAGCCTCAAGTCCACCTACTTAAACCACTCAAACATAGAATTCTAGGGGAAGTGATTGGCATCTTAAATATGATAGTTGTGGAAGCTCTTGATTTAGACACATTGAGCCTAATAACATTAATTACAAATGAATCCCTCAATAAGTTTTGGGGAGAATTTTGAGTAAAAGTGGCTAGTGATAGATGCATGGATCCAAATCTAGATATCTTGAGTCCATAAAAATTGAATGTAGATCAATATCCTTCTCAATGTTTGAGGGAACATTTTGGATTATTTGTGCAATTTTAGAGGGAAATATCCCTAGTTTTTGCTTCTAAATAGTAGTCTAAATTGTATTGTAAGTGTAGATTCAAAACCTAGATGCACACATAGGTGGTATCTATTGGGACCCTTTCTTCCCTACAAGGGGCCTCTTTCAAAAGGATTCCATAAATAATGGATATTCATGCAAGTAGGCTTTAGCTCATGTACGAAAAAAGTTGTGTTTATGTTAAAGCTTGTGTGATGTTTTATGGGTTAATTCAACAAAACACCTAAGTTTTTAGTTTTTGGTTTGGATATATTTTTTTTGATTGATTGAAAGGGTGTTGAAAGGTCCCTGAACCTTGAAAAAGTATTTTTTACATGTTTTCCAAACCGATCGAAGAGGCCCAAGAGCTAAAGATCAAAGAAAAAGCCAAACACCACAAGAAGAAAGGTGTCGCGATATCGCGACATGTTGCAATTTCACGGTCCACAACATAGAGAAAAAGCAAGGAGGAAAAGGTGTCGCGATATCATGACATGTTGCGCTGTCGCGGCCAAGGGTGGAAAGGATGTCACGAAATCGTGACAAAATGCAGCATCGCGGCCGAAGAAGAGAATGTGTCGCGATATCGCGACATGTTGCAACATCGTTGCCGGAGAGGAAGAAGTGTCGCAATATCACGACGAGTTGCGTCGTCATGACCAAAGAAGAAAATATGTCATGATATCGCGACATGTTGCATTGTCACGACCCTAGGAGAAAAAGTGTCGTGATATCGTGACATGTTGCATTGTTGCGACCCCAAGAGAAAAGGTGTTGCAATATCACGACATGTTGCAACAACGTTGTCGAAGAGGAAGAAGTGTCGCGATATCACGACGAGTTGCGTCGTCACGACCAAAGAAGAAAATATATTGCGATATCACGACATGTTGCATTATCGTGACCCTAGGAGAAAAGCTGTCACGATATCGTGACATGTTACATTGTCGCGACCCTAGGAGAAAAGGTGTCGCGATATCACGACAAGTTGTATTGTTGTGGCCAAATGAGGAAAAGTGTCGCGATATCGCGACAAGTTGTATCATCGATGCCAAAGAAGAAAATATGTCGCGATATCATGACATGTTGCATTGTCGCGACCCCAGGAGAAAAAGTGTCGTGATATCGTGACAAGTTGCATTGTCACGTCCCCAGGAGAAAAAGTGTCGCGATATCGTGACATGTTGCATTGTCGTGACCCCAGGAGAAAAGGTGTCACGATATCGTGACAAGTTGTATTGTTGCGGCCAAATGAGGAAAAGTGTTGCAATATCGCGACAAGTTGTATCGTCAATGCCAAAGAAGAAAATATGTCGTGATATCGCGACATGTTGCATTGTCGCGACCCCAGGAGAAAAAGTGTCGCGATATCGCGACAAGTTGCATTGTCGTGACCCCAGGAGAAAAGGTGTCATGATATCGCGACAAGTTGTATTGTTGTGGCCAAATGAGGAAAAGTGTCACGGTATCGCGACATGTTGTAGTGTCGTGGCCTATAGAGAAAGAGTGTCGCGATATCGCGACCAGTTGTATCATCGCGGCTTAAGGAGAAAAAATGTCACAAAATCATGACGTGATGCATCGTCTTGGCAAAAGGATAAAAAATGTCGTGATATCGTGACATGTTGTATTGTTGCGACCAAAGAAGAAAAAGGTGTCGCGATATCGTGACATGTTGCATTAACGTGGCCAAAGAGAAAAAGTGTCACGATATCGCGACATGTTGCGTCATCGTGGCCATAGGAAAAAAAGTGTCACGATATCTCGACACGTTGCAGCATCGTGACCAGAGGAGAAAAAGTGTCGTGAAATCGTGACAAGTTGCATCGTCTTGGCCAAAATATAGGAAATGTCGTGAAATCACGACAAGTTGCATTGCCACGGCCAAAGGAGGAAAAAGTGTCGCGATATCGCGACAAGTTGCAACGACGAGGTCGAAAGAGATAAAGTGTTGTGAAATCGTGACATGTTGCATTGCCGCGGCCAAAGGAGGAAAAGGTGTCACGATATCATGACAAGTTGCAACGACGAGGCCGAAAGAGAAAAGTGTCGCAATATCGCGACATGTTGGATTGTGGCGGTCGGAGGAGAAAAAAGTGTCATGATATCACGACAAGTTGCAACGACGAGGCTGAGAGAGAAAAAGTGTTGCGATATCGTGACATGTTGTGTTGCTGCGTCCGAAGGAGGAAAAAGTGTCGCGATATCGCGACAAGTTGCAACGACGGGATGATAGAGAAAAAGTGTCGCGATATCGTGACATGTTGCATTGCCGCGACCGAAGGAGGAAAAAGTGTCGCGATATCGCGACATGTTGCAACGACGAGGACAAAAGAGAAAAAGTGTCACGATATTGCGACATGTTTCTTTGACGCAGCTGAAAGAGAAAAAGTGTCACGATATCACATGTTGCATTGCCACGACCGAAGGGGGAAAAAGTGTCGCGATATCACATGTTGCAACGACGAGGCCAAAAGAGAAAAAATGTCGTGATATCGTGACATGTTGCATTTTTGTGGCCAAAGGTGAAAAGTGTCACGATATCGTGACATGTTGCAATTTCATTGTCGAAGGAGAAGAAGAAAAAGGTGTCGCGATATCGCGACAAGTTTCGTCAGCATACCAACCCAGTCCCCTGGCACCATCTCACATTGTGCAAACATTGAAACTTGTAGGATCGTTCCTTAGGTCGATGGGAAAGGAGTCTCTCCACACTTGAATGTCGGATTCACCAACTCCCTTGTTAGAAAGCCAGTCCGTAGCTTTGTTTCCTTCCCTGTATTGATGCTTAATGGCTAATTCTGGGTAATTGCCAATTAGGGCCTTACATTCTTGGAAAATCGAAGCAAGGGCCCAGGGAGGCTTAGCAGTACCATTGAGCCAATTGATGGTTTGGATATTTATCAAGCCTTTTCAATATTTTTTTTCTAAACTTTAAACTAAATATCATATAATTTTGTATGCTAAATGCAATCAAACAACAATGCAAGAAAACAAGTTGTCTAGCCTAGTATACCTTTTGAATTTGAATGATGAACTATGCTAAAGGAGATTTTTATTTTTCATGGTGAAAAAAGGTATTATGCATCAATAATATTAGTCTAAAATATATCTTATGAACTTTATTTCTTACCTATTTGTATTTTTTAAAAGGAAATTTAGACTATCCTAAGGATTCCTTAA
Organism: Wollemia nobilis; assembly: GCA_028583015.1. NCBI lineage: Eukaryota > Viridiplantae > Streptophyta > Pinopsida > Araucariales > Araucariaceae > Wollemia > Wollemia nobilis. The sequence continues at coordinate 1,040,371 of JAQPPZ010016709.1, forward strand.
TTTTCTAAGATAAATATGATTTTTGGAAAAATAAATTGTAGAAACAACAATTAGAAAGCAATAAACAATAGAAAGGGTTCAAAATGGTAGTATTACCTATTATAGAGGTGTTGTGGCTGATCCACAACACACCCCAAAATTGGGGACCCACCCTTTTTGCATGCTTTCAAAGAAGATCTCAGTGACCCAGATGCTAAAAATCAAGAAAAGGGCAAAATTGCACAAAAATGAAAAAGTGTCGCGATATCGCGACATGTCGCTCCGTCGCTACCAAAAAATAAAAGTTGTCGTGATATCGCGACATGTCGCTCCGTCGCTGCCAAAAAAGAAAAGTTGTCGCGATATCACGACATGTCGCTCCGTCGCTGCCAAAAAAGAAAAGTTGTCGCGATATCGCGACATGTCGCTCCGTCGCTGCAAAAAAAGAAAAGTTGTCGCGATATCGCGACATGTCGCTCCGTCGCTGCCAAAAAAAGAAAAGTTGTCGCGATATCATGACATGTTGCTCCATCGTGGCTTGAAATGAAAAAACGTCGCGATATCGCGACATGTCAAGCTTTCGCGGCCCAGGCAGGCAGGAAGAGGCATTGATCAAAAATTGTCGCGATTTCGCGACGTGCGGTGAAATCGAGGTCCAGAGAGGAGAGAGAAAGATAGAATGGAAAATTATCGCGAAATCGTGACATGTCACAAAATTGCGGTCAAACCAGTCAAACAGGGGAAGGCATTAAAGTTGTCGCAATATCGTGACATGTCACGTTTTTGTGACCTGAAATAGCAAGAGCAGCCCGAAATAGAAAAGCGTTGCGATTTCACGATGAAAAGCTGGCAAAGTGGTACGAAACAAAAATTGTCGCAATTTCGTGACAGGAAGCAGGAAGGTGGTGCTAGAAAGAAAAATGTCACGATTTCGTGACAGAAAGCTGCCAGAGTGAAAGAAACAAAAAAGTGTCGCAATTTCGCGACAGGAAGCAGCCGAGGCGTACGGAGATGAAAAGCATCGCAATTTCGCGACAGGTTGCACCCACACGGCCCGATAGCAAAAAAATGTCATGATTTTGTGACATGTCATGTTTTCACTGGGCATGATGGCAGACAAAACTGTTGGCCGAAAAACATCGCGATTTCGCTACATGTCTCATTTTCACTGTGCAGGCAGAGGAACAGAGTTGCATATAGAAAAACGTCGCGATAGCACGACATGCTATTTTTGTCATGATTTACAAGGGGGTAGTTACAAAACATGCAGAAAAGCATGAAACACGTGGCATACAGGTGTCAAGGTTACAGAAGCATTACATTTTAACAGAGAATATCAAACATTTCTGCATCGAACATAAGGTCAAAAGCAACGAAAAGGCGAGGAATTTGAAACGATGCATTCTGGGAGGTGAAACGAAGCGCCACAGGGCAAAACAAAGAACCACATCAGAAAGTATAAAATTAGAGGCACAGATTGATACAAGGGTTGGAAATTGCTGCTAGCAGAGTTGCAGAGCCAAAGGCAACAAGCCATTCTGGGCCTGCTTTTGGAGCATTTTCCTTCACTTGTTCTGGTTTTGTTAAAACTAGAACATTCTGTCATTGTAACTGATATATTATTTTAATACAGAATTACAGAGAGTTGCATCTCATTGGCAAGAAAGGAGGAGTTATTTTTGCATGCAAATATTGAATGCTTATCTTTCCTTTTTCAGATTTTTAGGTTTATAGGTGAAGTTTAATGCGAGTTCTCTTGGTTGCTTCATGCGAATGCCTAAATCTGAAAACTATAGTTAATACCCCAGAAACCAGCACTTAGCTTATCTGGATTATGCGAGTTTGTAGGTTCAATAGGTTAGGTTATGTGCAGAAACCTCATTATCTTCGGTTTTGCCAAATTGAGATCGTAGCACTCTGAACGTAGTTTAGTTCATTCTCTTTGTTTTATTTTATTTTCTTTTCAGTTCTTTATTTTACGCATTTTTTTACCTTCATTTGAAAAAGAAAATGTGAAAGATCTACCAAAGATCGAAATCAAAATAGATTTGTCATAAATATTAATTCACCTAGAGTCCATTGTAATTTCAGAATAGAATAAACCAGAGTGCCCCTTGTTAACATTCACTTGCAACACTAAGGTATTCCCAACATTTAAATTGAACAACATCATTGGTATAAAAAGGGCTAATGTAAAAGGAACCTTGGAGAAATTATTTGTGTAATTTCTTTGCAAGCAGAGGATTTGGGACTCGGATCCTACCGGAGAGTGTGTTTTCACAACTGGGTGAAAACACCACTCAACAAGAGGCTAAATAGAAGCACCATAGATTAAAAAATTACCACTAGAACTTTTGTAATTGATTGACATTTTTATAATTTGTAAAACTTGAAAGCAAAAAAATTAGGTAGGTTTCTTTTGGGGGGCTTGCCTGAGTGCAATGAGGTGATAGGCTATGTTCTAAAATAATTATACCCCCTTATACAAATTAAAATTGAGTATGATCCTTGGATTTGGAAGTAGAACCTATTGTGACAAAAGTCCCACAACTTGACAAAAGAGCCACTAGAAATTTTGTTAAGGGTTGATTATGTAAAAGCAGAGAGTTGCAAGTGCATATTGTTATAGGTTGTGGAAAATTTATTCTATGATAGAGGATGGGTGATTTTTGAGAGGGAATTTTGGGCCAACTAAGTTAGATTTGTTAAAAATTATATAAAGGAGTTAAAACTTCAATCCCTAGGGCCTACTACTTGGAGATTTATAAAATCTTAGTAGATAAGTTGTAAATCCTCCAAGACTTGTATGGTAAGTTGGTTATAGCCAAGATAAATGGGAAAGGATATTTTATTGTTTAAAATACCTCAAATGAAGCTGTATGGATGCTTAGATTGTCTAGGAAATATCCTCAAATGCTTACAAAAGCAAGGAAGATGGATTGCAAAAAGTAAATAAACTTATGATATAACAAAAGAAATGTTATAAAATGAATATTGCATGCAAAATGCAATGAATGCATAAAATATGAAGCTAAATAGATAAATAAGCATGTAATCTTGCAAAGGAAATGATCATGAGCATATAAAAGTTATTAAAATATAAATAAGCTTACAAGTGAAACAAGATCAGAGGAAATTAACATAAAATACCTGCAACATAAAGAGATTAGAGATTAATTGCTAAAATGATATGAAAATAAATATTAGTATACAAAAATGAAAGATATGGGCATGTAAATGATTAGAAACTCAATAACAACATGTGAATAACATAATGAAACACAAAAAAATTGTCAAAATCCTGCAAAATAGATGTTAGATGCAAAGAAAATAATAAAAACAAGGATTATTGACTAAAGTAATGAAAAAACCAATTTAGCAAGGCTAAATGAAAGGAAAAATACATGAAATAAGAGCAAGGAAATGGAAATAAAGAAAGGCTAAGGAGTATATAGCCTAGAAAGAGCTCCTTCTTACCCTAATATGGCCTCCTTTCCCCTATGACCCTTTGCCTTGCTTGGCTTACCCAAGTGCTTGATGAAGAGTGCTCCAAATGAGAGAAGATGAAAGAAGGAAAATGAAGAAAGCTAGAGAGAATTTTGAGTAGACTAGTGCTACTGAGAATTGTATTTTAAAATGCTCACCCTCAGGGTAGCATTATTGATTTTTGAAAGGTAAATTATGGGAGGGAAAATGAGGTCTAAGATGCCATTAGGGCAAAAGACCAAATTTAAATTTTCAAGCCATGATTTAAGCCTAGAGCATGCGTGATCATATAAGGTAGTGGGGAGAAGGAATCCACGTGCCTCCAGTTCATGGGATAAATATTCCACTCATGTTGACAAAAGCACCATATCTTGACAAAAATGTCATTGTTGCTTTTGTACTTGATAGGTTACTATGACAAACGATCAGGTTGACTGGTCAAATGACAAAAAATGAGTGGTTTATAAAAGCACCACACTTAAAAAAAGTGCCACTAGTGCTTTTGTAAGCTTATGGTATTTTTATAAATGACTTGATTAAATGTCTAGTTTGATTGGGTTATGATGCTTGAATTCTAGTATGATGCTTGTTGTCTTTGCTTTGGGTTAATATCATTGGGTGTCTACATTTTTCCCTATTTTGATGTGATTATTGTAAATGATCACATCAAAAACAAGTGGTAGGATACCAATTTTGACACTATGATGCTTGTTGATGTATTGAAATGTTATGTCAATAAAATAATTACAATTGGAATTGTTTTAGAAAATTGATGATTAATCAGTGGTATTGTTGCATGTATACCTCGAAATTGATGATGTATACCTCAAAATTAATGATGTATGCCTCAAATTGGTATCTAATGGGTATCTTATAATTGATGCCCCATAGGTGCCACCTCAAGAATTGTTTCCCAATGTGATTTGGAGAGAAGTATCGATATGATGGGGCACTTGATTGGTTGCTAGATTTTGGAAAAGTGATTTGGAGGGAAAGTGAGTCAGGGTGGGATGGGTGGGTTAAAAGGAGAGAAAGTGGTGAAATAGATTCATTTTCACTATGCAATGTTGCTATCTTGGAGAGCTTGAGTGAGAGGATTGAAAATACAATGGAAAATAACATGAGACCTATGCATCATGTAGACTTGGTTTGAGGGACAACGCCATCACTAGAGGAGGTTTTATAGGTATGCCCTAAAACTTGATTTTGAATTTTGTATGGGAGCTATTTTTTTGATTTTTTGTTAGTGTGACGCTTTTGTCACTTGTGACACTTTCATAAGTGGAAATTTTATCATAGTAAGAAAAACTAATTGAAATATGCTAATTAGGTTTATGATTGCATTTTTGCAAGAATTATGGGTGTTGGTAAGTTAAGAGCAACGTCTAAAGGTGATGGACAATATAATGAATTTGGTTGATGATCATGACATTGGGATTTTATGGGTGATTAGCTTGGATTATATGGAATTCATGCCAAAGCTAGAATTTCATTGGATACTTTAGGTGAGAGATGGTATCCTAATACAAATACCTTTTAGCTACCCACCAGAGCGATGACTATGACTCTTTAGGATGTGTGATAGATTCTTTGAGTTCTCATGTGAGGAGTTTTGATCCACCTTGGGAAGAATGATAGGGTTGGTATGAAGGCATTTATAGGATATTTGAGATATCCAAATGTGTAGTTAGGGCTATACATTAATAATGCATATCATGGGAACAATATAGACCAACCTACTACATTGTTGTGCATGATCATATCTACGATTCTTATGGAAGATACTAGTCAATGGGTGATTTCCTAGGGATGGGGATAGATTATTTCTAACATATAGAATTGTGGTACTATTTATACATGGGTCCCAACTATATTGGCTTATTTATACAATATCCAGTAGCTTACCATAGTGGTAAGAGTTTGGTCTATTGCACTCTCCTACAAGTGTGGGCTTGGGAGCACATTGCAATGAGGTAACCAGTGATATATGAGTCAAGTGATACTTGTAACATATCAATGGGAAGGGAGAATGAGGTATACTTGATATTCCTTGATACAGGATTTTTAAGAAATTGATGATTTGGGAGTTATAAAAATCATGTGGTCCCCATGGAGAGGTTAGTATAGGTGAGATAATGATGACTAGGAGCTAGATCAGGTGAGGAGGATCAGATGGTTGGATGATAGGGGAAGTTTTTATGAGCTTTATCAATATGTGAAAGTAGTTCACCAATTTAGGGAATTTTAGAGGATATCTAATATAGGAGATATATGGGTTTGATGGATTTCTTGGGAGAGGTTGCTTACTCCTCTCAACCTTCTCTCCTTTATAGAGGAGAATGATGATGATCCTAAGATGTTATATCTAGGTAGATATTATCCTTGAGTGGCAAAGGGCTATATGACGTGGTATGTCAAATTTCACCTATATTGAGTGACACCCATGGAGCCACGTAGAGAATGAGTGGTAGTAGTTGAGGATATGGGATTTTGAGGGGCATTCAGTGAGTTAGGTAAAGATATGGCTACTCAAAGGGATGTGAAGGAGGTATCTAGGAGAGTGACTCAAGGTGAGATTAGGACAAATGATACCCCACTGGAGGTAGATCCATTGGCTATAATTCCCCCATTACCAAGCGTATATAGGAAATTTTGTACCAGTCGTTCAATAGAGGAGGTAACATGATCTAATCTAAAGGATTTGCTAAAGATATTTTAGGCAATGAGAGAACAACTAGTAGTAGTGGAGGCATCATGGGAGGAGGAGGCCAACATAGCTTGAGAGGAGATGGATAGGATGGAGCAAAAGTAGGATGCTCTTCTAAGTTAGTGGGATGTAATTATTTTTTAGTTGTAGGATGATTTGGAGCAGGTTAATTGAGGGTGGGATGAGACCCTTTTTAGAGTAGGTGGAGGATTAGATATAGATAGTATTGCTACACTAATTAACCTTAAATATTAAAAAGTATAGTGGCTATATGAGGACCTTGTTAGGTAGAGCATAGAGATTAATAAAGCTAGGGAAAAGGTTGATAGAGTGAGGGAAGAGCTATAATTAAGAGTGATGGAGGATGATAGAGCTATAGTTAAGGATCCAAGCCATATAATGTTGATATTTATATCATGTGGTAGTACCTACTTCCAGTAGGGATCCATAACTAATACATACAAGGTCAATGACTCAATCCATGAGTCATTATTCATAAATATAAACGAGATTTAGGCCTCCTCCTCCACCAACACCTAGAGGTGGGTATGTGGGGTCTAGCTATAGTTAGGTTTAGTCTTATGGGTATGAGTGCACCAATATTTTCATGTGGTGTTCCTTATTTTGGATTATAGTTCTAAGTGTTCCAACTTTTGATATTGTGGTACACCAGGTTTAGCGACATGTGTGATTTTTAGGTCTTTATGTAGGTATGACACTATATTTTTATCTTTATGTTGTCTTTTGATGCAATAATGATATGATATAGATTTGTAATGTCCCCTTTTTCTTGGCAGTCAATGTGTAGAACAGTTTAGCTACTCACGGGTTCCCATAGGCTAGGAAAGATTGTAGGGGAGCCTAACTGGAGTTATGAGAGTGGATAATTAAGCGAAATGGGTATTCGAATCCACTCTTAGATGTTGAATCGGATGGACAAAGCCTTGACTTACTATTTTTAATAAGTTAGTTTTTAGGGTTTCGAGAAAAATGAACAGTGCAGTGATATACTTCACTGAAATTAGTGTCTGTATCTATCCTCAGTTTACGGATCGGATAATCAGAAGGCCAAGTTTTTAATGTGCAAAGGTTTAATTATATAAAGTAAAATTATTTAAATACTTTATATAGTTTAAAACCTTATTTTATAAAAAGGGGACGTGGGACTTAAAAAAGAGTTATGTTTCATGATTTATCCCACATTGAGCGTGCAAAAGGAGTTTGTTATGGAGGAGTCTATTTATTCGATGGCTTGGTATCATTTCATTATATTCTAGATTTTAGTTATTTACTCTAGAGTTTGAGGCCAGTGGCTGAGACTTCTTCTCCGAAGGGATGAAAACCCCAACGGTGTGGCTGAGGATGAAACCCCTTAGATTTTTAGAGTTGGACGAAACCCCAGTTCTCTGTTGGTGAATTCATACAGGATTCACACTTGGAGCTTCATCAATATTCAGAGGTATCTTTTCATGTTTGCTGATTTAGTATATTTCAAGGGTTTGCAAACATATTGTGGAAAAATTATATTTTTAAAATATTGTAATCTGAACCCTATTTTGAAAGAAATTTGAAAAATAAAACTGTTAGTTATTTCTTGTTTCCTGGAGTTGTATTTTCTGATTTTAAGAAATAGTATAGTGTCCCAAATATTAAAAATATCAGAATGGGGGGGGACATTACAGTGGTATCAGAACTGGTTTTTCTATCAACCTGTTCAGGATTTCATTACAAATTTGTGAAGTCTTCTATCGAAGATAAAATTCTCAGGTTTGATTTGGTAGAAATAATTCTTTATCTAAAATTATATTGCTTAAAAATTTGTGGAGTATAGAAGATTAGCAAAAGTTAGGGTTTGGTTGCCATTTTCAAATCTAGGGTTTCTAGTTTATGGGTATTGGTGATTTGAATACCCATTTGGTTGATTTGGGCTTTAAGAGTTCTGGGTATTGTTAATTCAGAGCTCAAGTCATTCCTGCCAACCTGTGGAAGCCTAAGTAAATTTTAGATTCATGGAGTCTTATAATGATTGGTCTGGGAGACAACATGATTGGGATAGGACTCAGAGTGAGATACAAAAATCCATCAGTCAATTAACTGTAATGATGCAAATTTCTCTACCTACAATTCTTCCTAAGGTAAATGTTGAGCCTATAGTCATTGAATTATTTGATCAGTTCCAGCAAGAGTGGAAGGCTCATGATGATGATTTACGTGCCCTTATGTCTAATGAAGATTATATTGATATGCATATGAGGCAACAACCCAATGGAAATAAAAAATGAACCTTCTTGAGAAGATCAAAAATTTGAAACACAATGAAGAGCCTACTGCCCCAAAAAATTTAGAGAAGCCAGTTGATAGTGACGTAGATTCCCAATTATATCATGATGATATTCATGCATCACATTTTAATGGTGACAATTCAGAAGAACTTGGGTTGGATATTCACACTGAACCCATTATGATGCATGCACCGAATAGCTATATCTTCTTTGAAGATTTATAGATTGAGATGAATATGGAATCAGTTATGCATGATACACATGATGGTGTTGTTACAGGTTATATGGTAGCCCTTTCTGATGAAGACAAGCATGATTTTTTAGATCATAACACAGTTGAGGTTGTTGCTGATTTTAAATTAGCTTATGATGATATTTCATTTCACCAAGATAGCCATGAAAATTCAATACATGATGAGTCTAGTGCTGATATACAAAATTTGAAGGCAACCTTAGAAACTATGAATTCAGACTTCATGAGCACTCTTGCAAACAGATATCATTATGCCAAGCTTGTTTAAGAGACCCCTAGTGCATACAGGAGAAAAGAAGAAGTTAGTCAGCTAACTAAAGAACTTGAGCAGACTAGAATCTCTTTGTCGAAGGCTCGTATTTCATTGCATGAGATAGAGTTGAAACTCAATTCTATTTTAGAATCCACTAAACAACTGAATTAGGAGAGATCCAGGGAGATTGAGCATATTTTTGTCGAACTAGATTGCATTCAGGAGGACTATAACTTAACACATTGTCCCATGAGATCAGATTACACAATTTTAGATCAATGGATTGGCTATGATAAGCACGAGAGTGATAATAATTTCTCATGGACTGACAATCCATTGTATGAGATGGATCATGATACATATTTTGATAATCCTATTTTTGAGATGAAGAGTGTTGATTATTTTCTTGTGATAGATCATGAGGATACATTGTTTGAGACAGGGTGTCTATTTTTACATAAGTCTAAGAGTGATTTCATCATCATTTTCCAGCCTAATCATGATGATCGAGGATTGAGCTCTCTTACCCAGGATCGTATGCTTGCATTGATGAGCATCGAGGGCGATGGTAGGAGAATTATATGGGTGATAGTTGATCATGGGTATGAGAGATATGTCGTTCACTTTTTGGGTAGCCATAACATTTACTTGATGGAGGTTGGTCAACAATTTGGTTGGCATTATATGGAGTATCCTACTTCTTAATTTAACACCATGTTCTCTCAGCGGGTCAGCTTAATCAGTGAGTAGGTAGGTCTATTTGAGTCACCTACGCATCAGATGTTTCTTGGCACAGAGTTCAGTCATTATGGGCATACCAGTTTTTATTATGAGGCTGAGCTTATTATGGAGTTGTAGGAGTGGAGTATGGATGGTCTTTTAGGAGTCTCACAGATAAAATTACACCCTACTTGGTTGAGTATGATGAGGGACGTCATCTTTCTAGAGGATATTTTGTTGACTGCAGTAGATTGGGCTACATGGGATTATCTGGGTTATTCCAAGAGTGTGAATGCTAAGTTGAGTTGGTCAGGTGATGACTATGGAGGCACTTCCAACATTGTATTTGCAGTGGTTTATGATGATGATTTCTTGGATATGATGTGGCACATGATATTTCATATCAGTTTAGATAGGCAAACTAGTGCCAGGTTGGGGAGATATTTCATCATGCTATTGCAGTTGAGACTTCAACAACTTAACCATGTTAAAGGGATAGTGATGATTAGAGTAGCGCAACGTCAACATGGCAGTTACTTTATGATATTGTTATGGGATCTAGGGATTTTATGGACTATATCCAGGATGCAGACACTTTACTGGAGTATGTATGCATATTTCTTGAGGACAAGCAATCTTTGGGAAGGGTGGACTGTAATGTCCCATTTTTCTAGGCAGTCAGTGTGCAGAACAATTTAGCCGGCTCACAGGTTCCCGTAGGCTAGGGCAGATTGTAGGGGAGCCTAACTAGAGTTCTGGGAGCAGATAATTGAGCAAAATGGGTATTTGAATCCACTATCAGATGTTGAATCGGATGGACAGAGCCTTGACTTAGTATTTTTAGTAAGTTTTTAGGGTTTCGAGCAAAACGAACAGTGCAATGATATTCTTCACTGAAATGGGTGTTTGTATCTATCCTCAGTTTGCAGATCAGATAATTAGAAGACCAAGTTTTTAATGTGCAAAGGTTTAATTATATAAAGTAAAATTATTTAAATACTTTATATAGTTTAAAACCTTATTTTATAAAAAGGGGACGTGGGAATTAAAAAAGAGTTATGTTTCATGATTTATCCCACATTGAGCGTGCAAAAGGAGTTTGTTGTGGAGGAGTCTATTTATTCGATGGCTTGGTCTCATTTCATTATATTCTAGATTTTTGTTATTTCCTCTAGAGTTTGAGTCCAATGGCTGAGACTTCTTCTCTGAAGGGACGGAAACCCCAACGGTGTGGCTGAGGATGAAACCCCTCAGATTTTTGGAGCTGGACAAAACCCCAGTTCTCTGTTGGTGAATTCACATAGGATTCACACTTGGAGCTTCATCAATCTTCAGAGGTATATTTCCATGTTTGCTGATTTAGTATATTTCAAGGGTTTGCAGACATATTGTGGAAAGATTATATTTTTAAAATATTGTAATCTGAACCCTATTTTGAAAGAAATTTGAAAAATAAAATTGTTAGTTATTTCTTGTTTCCTGGAGTTGTATTTTTTTTATTTTAAGAAACAATATAGTGTCCCAAATATTAAAAATATCAGAACATGGGGGGACATTACAAGATTTTATTGTTGATTTAATTTATGTTCATGATTAATATATTATGAAAACAAACAAGATATGAGAAAGATAGTATGCATTAAACATGACAAGCAAGTTCTTGTAAAACATATCACTTTAGTAGTGGTTTGAAAACTAGATAATGGACAAGCGCTAAAGATGACTAGATATTGTTACTGAATGGTGACATAAAAGTCTAATAATAAAAAACACTTAGAAGTATGATTTTGATTTATGCTTTTATGTATGAGTGTTGGCCTCTAAACCTAATAAAATATAAGTGCTCATTATGATCCCATTTTAATTGTTGATCTTTGAGCCCAAAAAACACTTATGGGATGAGTATGCATATTTAAGTATAAATATGAATAAAATATTAGGTATCTAGGCTTTAGGATAAATAAATTAAATAGGTACTTAAATTATATTAAATAATATTACCTAGGTTAAATAACAAATACTAAGATATCCACAAGTGTGGCATGTTGGTGATTATGAACAACCTCCTCCATTTGAGAGGTATTGAGTTCAAATCCCTATACAAACATGAGATCAAGCAAACATAAATAAAAAATATCCTATGGATTCCCTCTATATAGTGTTATATTTGGATAGGACGAAACTATAGACCACCTAAGAGATGCTCTAGAAGTTTATCTCTAACCAAGAGTTTTAGTCTTGCAGGGGACAACACAATGGTTTAGGCTTTGGCTCTTCTTTGGGAGGTCCAAGGTTCAAACCATGGTGTGTGTGTGTGTGTGTTAATCCTCTATTGATAAGCTTAGCTCTTGGTCTTATGAGGGGTCATGGTTGGGATGGGAATGTTCAGCCCTAAGCATTGGTCATAGGGGTTTCTCACATTATCCAAATCCAAATCCAAATCCAAATATATATATATATATATATATATTATATACTATGGTATATGATTAAATAAATATATACCTATATTTATTTTATCATACACCTTAGTTTATTTAATCCTATATTTATCCTAAATTAAATAAATACCTAATATATTCTAACTTGAGTCAACAAGAAGTCAAAGGTGACTTGGCATGAGACTTGAGTGTGTTGGCATGTGAGGGGCACATCATGGCATGTGGTATATGTGTGGTGGCATGTGGCATAGGAGTGGTGGCACATGGTTGAGTGTGGTGGCACACACATTGGCTTGCATGAGGACATGTGGACTCATGCATTATGGTGGCATGGTAGTGGAAGTGCATGAGACACTTGTCTCATGCACTCCATATAGTGGAGGATTTTTCCATGTCTATTTTCCAATGGATGGAAAACACAGATTATATATTTGAGGTTATTCCAATCTTGGGGGTTAATGGTTAAATTCTTGATGCATAGTTTATTGGTGGTTGTAAGTTATAAAACATGAGTTATACATTGTTGACTTGATACAAAATACTGGAGCTACTATTTTTGTCATGGTTTCTCTCTTCACAGGGTTTTCCACTTAATATTAGTGTCAATATTGTGGTTTGGTTATTTCCAATATTATTTCATTTTTATTTTTTATATTACATGCATGTATATTGTTATTTATATAATTTACTAACTTTTTAAATAAAGTTGTGATTAAATCTGCTACAATTTGAAGACTTTGATCTACTTTTAACCCCTTCAAAGGATGTCATAAAATATCATCATGCTTAAATGGTGGCCTAAAAAGCCACATAAAGGACAAGCACTTAAGACATGATGAGGTACCTATAATATGTACAAGATATATATGTATTATGGTTAGTAGATGTCAGTTGTGTTAGTAAATATTATTGATGTTTTACTGAGGGACTTTATGCCTATCCAAAGAACTTTATGCTTACCCAAAGGACTTTATACCTAAATAACACAAGCTTATATATAGAGAGAGGGTGAAAAGTATAAAATAAAATTTTTATTTTCGAATAATAACAACAAAAATATGAATGCAATAATAAATCAATGCATAATTTTCATACACATAAGAGACAATGCTTTTACATGGAAACACCCTCTCGGGAGAAAACCATGACAAAATATTGCTTATATTTTTCTTCAATAAATTTCATGGGCACCAACCCACAAGAGACACCAATCCCCTATACAATTTTGTGGACACCAATACATAGGAGACACCAATACCCTATACAATTTCATGGACACCAATCCACAGGAGACACCAATCTCCTATACAAGTTTGTGGACACCAATCCACAGGAGACACAAATCTCCTATACAATTTTGTGGAAACCAATACCCTATCCAATTTTGTAGGCACCAACCCACATGAGACACCAATCCCCTATATTCATGTTCATGGGAACCAACCCATAGGAGACACCAATCCCCTATACTCAATTTCATGGGCACCAACCCATAGGAGACACCAATCCCCTTCTACAAATTCGTGGGCACCAACACATAGGAGACACCAATCCCCTCACAATTTCATGGGCACCAACCCACAGGAGACACCAATCCCCTATACTCAAGTTCTACTTCAAAATTGATCATAACCACTACTTAATTCTGCTTCTAAATCTGCTCATAAACATTGCTCAAGTATGCTCACAAACACTCCTCAAATCTGTTTAGGTCTTCTCAAAAATATGATCCAAAAATTTTCTCAAGTTTGCTCAATAATCTGATCCAAAACGCTGCTCTTACTTTGTAAATTCTTACCTTTTCTTGAGTGTGCTTTCTTCAAACCAAAATATATTCTACCCAGAATTCATTTAACCTATTGAACATATAGATGATTTGCTTGTGTAGGAATCTTCAAATGACCAAAATGTCCTTCACATTCATTAAGTCTATCGCTTCCACATGTCTCACATTTATTATATTTTAAAGGTAGCCCAAGTCTAACACTAGATGATAGTAAAACAACAAACCTCCATGTTGCACTGTATCTCTGCTTATCAAGATATTATAATTCCTGTTGTACCTTGCTTTGACTTGATAAGTTCTTCCAACTTACTATTTCACTTGGAAATCAAACTTGCACTATAATAACATTCATTCTTCCTTAGACAATAAATATTTCACTTATAACTCCTATTTTAGGGTTTCAAGATACTATGCAAAGTATTACCTTACTCTTGCTAAATCATGGATAGCTTGTACCAATAATGATTATCCTTCTGCCTTCCAAGTATCACTTGGAACCCAATGCTCTTCCTTTCCTTTGAAAATTTTTTTCTTTGCAGTGCCTACCTTGTAATGAATGCCTCTAGTGAAATCACAAAATGTTCTCTTACTAACGTCCTTATTCTTCTCAAATTTAGACACCCTTATAGGTGTAGATTTTTACTATATATCACCAATACAAATCTGCCTCGTCCAAATTACTATCTTCATAATCTTATTCAATTATCACCTCAAGTGAAATAACCCATCAACAACTACTCGAGCTTTCCTAAAATACTTGGAGTGAACCACGTGGTACAATAATTTATATATCCATATTAGCAAGTATTAGCTATTGATTGATGTGGATACGACATACCTTATTCAATCGATGATCATTAGGAGTCCTGCTGATGTCAATAGTTTAGTGCTAGTTTTTATGTATCTTGTCCCTTTCTTCAAATATAGGAAGGAGTCATAATCAATGCCCAATGAAATGTTTTACCAATTGCTTTTAAGCCACTCCACATTCTGATTCACAAGAGCACCATAGATTTTATAATAAAATCATCCACGTGCAAAATGTTGAGACCAAAGTCCTCCATGTGCTTCCTTAACGACTTTTCTTTCCTTCAAGTCATTCATTGTAATGGATATGTTTTTGACTCCTCCAATAATGATATTTTGTCCTCTTGAACTGGGTTTCTTGGTACATAGTGGTAGTTTCTAGAATTTATTTTGCATGCTTGTGTTCCTCAATGACATTGCAGTCTTCAACAACACCTCCACATATCTTCCTTCTCCAATTTCTATCCAAATATTCTTTATTTTCTTCCCACGCATGAATCCATCAACTTTCCATCAAACCTACTACATTTTCCATGTTTTACTACATTCGTCTCTGGAACGTCTGTCATCAACTCCCATGGTGCGCCCTTCAACACTTTTGATTTCTTTCACTACCACTAGGTTGATCTATCTTTCTGGATTCAACTTCCCCACAAAAAGTGGAGGCCACTATATCACTATTATCTGTCACCCAATATGGATGGTTGTTGTCTTTATTTTAGCACTTCATCACTCTCCAAAAAGTTCACTGCTACTCTATCTTATTTCCAGGGCTTATTCATTCAAATCTCCATTGCTGCCCTTTCACTGCCTTCGTTCGGTACTTACACTTCACAAATTTTTCTCCTTCCCCTCCGTTGCATCCTAGAACCAGGGTTTGGCTACTTTGCCTACGCTAGTTGTTCTGCTCCATGGGTAGCTCTGCTCCTCGCTTTCATCTTCAATTCTTGCATAATATTCACTTTGAATATAGCTATGAGGATGTTCATGAACAACTCTACCTTCCACTCAAAGATTCAATTATTTATATAAACCTTTCACTTTTATTATTGGCACCTAGATGGTCGACCTATTCAAAAATTGAAACTTCACCTTTATAATATTTAAATCTGATATTTAAATATTATAAAACCTTCACTTTATAATATTCTTCACTTTATAATATCCTTCACTTTATAATATTTAAATTTAATATTTAAATATTATAATACTTTATTTGAAATATATTTGCCTTGCTTCACTTGAAATATATTTACCTTGCTTCACTTGAAATATATTTGCCTTGCTTCACTTGAAATATTCATTTGAAATATATTTGCCTTGCTTCACTTGAAATATATTTACCTTGATTCTCTTGAAATATATTTGCCTTAATTCACTTGAAATCTATTTTCCTTGCTTCTCTTGAAATATATTTTCCTTTTTTCACTTGAAATATATTTACCCATTGTTTGCTATTCACCAAGTCGGCCTTTGACATCAATGATAACTCAATAATTCTAACAATCTCCCCCTTTGTCATTGATGGCAACCCTTCAAAGAAACTATCCTTTATTACAACATGATCACAATATTCTCCCCCTGAAAAGCTGCTCCCCCTTACTAAAATTCTCCCCCTTTGACATCAATGGCAAAGGCTCCTCAGGGCTGAAGGATAAGACACTTGAAAATGCCCCCTTTCTACCTACTCTTCTTGAGACAATCAATTATGATATGGGAGTGAAACTCCCAAATTACTCTGCTCCTTTTCTTGTTCCATTTTATTTTTCCAAACTTTGGAGGTCATATTATTTTGAACAGTTTGACCATCCTCCTTCTTACTTGATTTTAGAAGTTCAGGGAACACCATTCTACACCATCTAGCTATATGCCCAAAATTATTACATTTGTAACAAATGATGTTGTAGTCCATGAGAGGTGTAAATGAATTGAAATTCCTCTTGGTGAAGCCAAAATTATTCTTAGCATGGACCCTACAATTTACAACTTTATGACCAAATTTGTGACATGAAAAGCAATAACCATGGAAGAAATATTGAAACCTGTCTGATTACCTTGGAGGATATTATCGCATGGTTCTCTCATTGTTGTTTCTGTGATGGACTTCATTCCTTGATGATGCTTTGTTTTCTTCCTCCTTGATGCTTCCACTTCTCAACACATCAACATAGGTCTTAGGCTCTTCTTTAATTATTTTATTTGATGCCTCTCTTCCTTTTGAGCTTGACTCCCCCTTTTGTTTCTTTTGACCTTCTCCAAAACCAAGTCCAGTATTTATAATCGAAGATCTCTGTGTTTTGATAATATCATCCAAGATTTTTGTGCTTTTCTCAAACCTAATATTTTTTGTAGCTTATCATTAGATTTTTCAACTTCCTTCCTTAGAGAGATAACCTCATGTTCCAGTTTTTCACATTCCAACTCTTTTGCCTTTAATTGCTCAGCCATACCTTCTTCAATTCGCTTTGCCTCTTCAATTTTCACTTTTAATTCGGTGAGATCTTGTGAAAGCTTTGCCTTTGTCTCCTCATCCTCTTGTACTTGAATCTTCAATCTTGAGTTTTTCTTTCTAAGCCTTTTCAACTCTTCAAGAGCAACAACAAGTTCCTCTTCTATGTCAACTATGGCTTCCTCTTCATTTTCTAGATCTCTCTCTTTTTCTTGATTTTTGACAACAAGAGCATCTTCTTTCTCTTCTATAGCCAAAAATAGGATTTCTTCTCTTTCACTATCGGAGAGGCTTTCATCACTACTAGAAGAATTTCTTGCTTCCTCAACATAAAGACTCTTCTTGTGCCTTTGAAATATCTTATTTTCATGCTTGCTTTGACCGTGCCTATTTTCTATTTTATGATAAAATTTTCTTTCTTTATTTTTCTTGTATTCCTTTTCTTCTTCACTGCTACTACTTCCATATTGTGGGAAATTAGATGCATAGTGACCAATTTTACCACAATTAAAACATTTCACATAATGCATACCTTTGTGTTTTCTTGGACCCTTCTTATTTCTTCGCACAAATTTAGCTTCTTCTCCGTTGCTTGATTCTTCACTTGACTCTGGTTCTTTATTATTTGTCTTATTTGAAGCTTTAAATGTAGCCTTCCATTTGGATGTTTGATATTTTTCATTCCTCATCTCATAGGTTGTGATAATTTCGTGTAGCTCATCCATGCTTAAGGTTTTAAGATCCTTCATTTCTTCAATCGTCGAGACCTTTGCATCAAACCTCATGGGAAGTGACCTTAAGATTTTTTGAATAATCTTAGAGTCTTCAATACTTTCTCCAAGTCCATGAATGGTGTTGACAACTTCATCAATGCGGAGTAGATATTTGGCAATATCTTCCTCATATTTCATCTTCAAATCTTCAAACTTCCTCCTGTGGGTTTGAAGTTTTGCCATTTTAACCTTGTCGTCTCCTTCATATGTTCTTTGTAACTTGTCCCAGATTTCTTTTGCTGAGGTGCATTGCATGAATTTCACAAAATCTGACTCACATAACCCACTTAATATTGCATTCATTGCCCTGGCATTATTTTCAAATGGTTTCTTGCCATCTTGATCCGTGGGAGGAGTTGTAGGTGGTGTGAACCCATCCTCAATGGATTGCCATATATCATAGCCATGTGCCATCAAATAGGTTTGCATCCTTATGCTCTAGAAATCATAGTTAGTCCCATCAAACAATGGAGCCCTATTTGACAAAAAACCTTCTTGGCAAGCCATGTGTGTTCTTGTAAGATCTTCCTTCAAGCTGTTAGGATTTCATGAAGGAACATGCTCTGATACCAATTGAAGAACACAAGCTTATACTTAGATAGGGGGTGAACAGTATAAGATAAAACTTTTCTTTCCAAATGATAATAGCAATAATATGAATGCAATAATAAATCAATGCACAATTTCCATACACATAAGAGATAATGCTTTTATGTGGAAACACCCTCTCGAGAGAAAACCATGACAAAATATTGCTTATATTTTTCTTCAATAAATTTTGTGGGCACCAAACCATAGGAGACACCAATCCCCTATACAAGTTTGTGGACACCAATCCATAGGAGACACCAATCCCCTATACACATTCATGGACACCAATCCACAGGAGACACCAATCCCCTATAAAAGTTTGTGGATACCAATCCATAGGAGACACCAATCCCCTATACAAGTTTATGGACACCAATCCACTAGGAGACACCAATACCTTATCCAATTTCATGGGTACCAACCCACAAGAGATGTCAATCCCCTTTCTCAAGTTCATGGGCACCAACCCACAGGAGACACCAATACCCTATATTCAAGTTTGTGGGCACCAACCCACAGGAGACATCAATCCCCTATGCTCAAGTTCATGGGCACCAACCCACAAGAGACACCAATCCCCTATACAAGTTTGTGGACACTAACCCATAGGAGACACCAATACCCTAGTGCAAGTTTATGGGCACCAACCCACAAGAGACACCAATCTTCTATACTCAAGTTCTACTCCAAAATTGATCACAACCACTGCTCAAATCTGCTCCCAAATATACTCACAAACATTGCTCAAATCTGTCTTCAAGTCTTCTCAAAAATCTGATCCAAAATTTTGCTCAAGTGTGCTCAACAATCTGATCCAAAACCCTACTCTTACTATGTAAATTCTTCTCTTTTCTTGAGTGTGTTTTCTTCAAACCAAAATATATTCTACCCATTATACATTTAACCTACTGAACATATAGATGATGTAATTGTGTAGGAAGCTTCAAATGACCAAAATGTCCTTCACATTCATTAAGTCTATCACTTCCACATGTCTCACATTTATTACATTTTAAAGGTAACCCAAGTCTAACACTAGATGACAATAAAATAATAAACCTCCATGCTACATTGTATCTCTACTTATCAAGATATTATAATTCATGTTGTACCTTGATTTGACTTGATAAGTTCTTCCAACTTACTATTTCACTTGGAAATCAAACTTGCACTATAATAACATTCATTCTTCCTTAGAAAAATAAAAATTTCACATATAACTCCTATTTTAGGGTTTCAAGATACTATGCAAAGTATTACCTTACTCTTGCTAAATCTTGGATAACTTGTACCAATAATGATTATCCTTCTACCTTCCAAGTATCACTTGGAACCCAATGCTCTTCCTTTCCTTTGAAAAGTATTTATTTTCAGCACCTACCTTGTAATGAATGCCTCTAGCGAAACCATAAAATGTTCTCTTACCAACGTCCTTATTCTTCACAAATTTAGACACCCTTATAGGTGTATATTTTTACTATATATCACCAATACAGATCTACCTCATCCAAATTACTGTCTTCATAATATTATTCAATTATCATTTTAAGAAAAATAACCCATCAACAACTACTCGAGATTTCTTGAAAGACTTGGAATGAACCACGTAGTAAAATCATTTACATATCCATATTAGAAAGTATTAGCTACTTATTTATGTGGATACAACATACCTTATTCAATCAATGATCGTTATGAGTCCTACTGATGTCAATAGTTTAGTGCTAGTTTTTATGTATCTTGTCCCTTTCTTCAAATTTGGGAAGGAGTCATAATCAATACCCAGTGAAATATTTTACCAATTCCTTTTAAGCCACTCCACATTCTGATTCACAAGAGCACCACAAATTTTGTAATGAAATCATCCATGAGCAAAAATGTTGAGACCAAATTCCTCCACATGCTTCCTTAATGACTATTCTTTTCTTCAAGTCATTCACTATAATGGATATGTTTGTGACTCCTTCAATAACGATATTTTTTCCTCTTGAACTAGGTTTCTTGGTACATAGTGGTAGTTTCTAGAATTTCTTCTACATGCTTGTATTCCACAATGACATTGTAGTCTTCAACAACACCTCCAGATATCTTCCTTCACTGAGTTCTATGCAAATCTTATTTATATGCTCCCCATGCATGACTCCAACTTTCCATCATACCTGTTGTATTTCCATGTTTGAATGCGTTTGTATTGGGGACATCTATCATCAACTTCCATGGTGCACATTTCAGTGCTTTTGATTTCGCTCACTACCATAAAGTCGATCTATTTTTTTGGATTCAACTTCCCCACCAAAATGTGGAGGCCACTATGTCACTGTTATTTGTCGTCCAATACGGATGGTTGCTATATTTCTTTTAGCACTCTGTCACTCTATGAAAAGTTCACTACTACTCTATATTATTTCTAGGGCTTGTTCATTTGAATCTCCACTGCTACCATTTCGCTACCTCCGTTCAATACTTGCACATCATAAATATTTCTCCTTCTTCTCCATTGCATCCTAGCACTAAGGTTTGGCTACTCCTTCACCTCCGTTGGTTGTTCTTCTCCATGGGTAGCTCTACTCCTCGCTTTCATCTTCAATTCTTGTGTAGTCTCCACTTCGAATATAGTCATGAGGACGTTCATGAACAACTCTACCTTCCACTCAAAGCTTCAATTATTTATATAAACCTTTCACTTTTATTATTGGTGCCCAGATGGTCGACCTATTCAAAAATTGAAACTTCACCTTTATAATATTTAAATCTGATATTTAAATATTATAAAACCTTCACTTTATAATATTTAAATATTATAATACTTTATTTGAAATATATTTGCCTTGCTTCACTTGAAATCTTCATTTGAAATATATTTGCCTTGCTTCACTTGAAATATATTTGCCTTGCTTCTCTTGAAATATATTTGCCTTGCTTCACTTGAAATATATTTGCCTTGCTTCTCTTGAAATATATTTGCCTTGCTTCACTTGAAATATATTTTCCCATTGTTTGCTATTCACCAAGTCGACCTTTGACATCAATGACAACTCAATAATTCTAACAATGCATGTATGAAGGACTTCATACCTATTCAAAGGACTTTATGCCTACCCAAAGGAATTTAAGCCTACCCGAAGGATTTTATGCCTACCTGAAAGACTTTATATCATGTGATAACTTATGCTCTTAAAAATATAAGGAAAATCTAAATGAAATTTGCTATAGAAAATGTAAATATTTGTAATAAGATGTTCATTTGTGATTTTTAAAAATGCTAAAAGAATAATGATTTGCATGTGTGTTTTGATATATTCCCCAGAGTGGGAAAGAAAATATAGGAACATGTATATCAAAGTGAAGCAAGTTACCTCCAAGGAGGTGCATGAGTATATAGACTTAAAGATGTTTGTGATATTTGAAAATGAAAGATGCTAAAGTGTTCGTAGTGTTTTTATACTAAAGTGTGTGTAGTGTTTGAGAGTGAAAAACATGTATGCATAAATATTCATGATAAGGTATGTACAATGCTTTTATTTTAATCTGAAGGAGAAAAATATTTATTTTCAAGTTCATAGTATGCTCCTAAGTGAAAAAAATGTATATGTAGTTTATTTAGCTTAAATTTTGGAAGCAAGTTACCCCCAAACAAATGTATTAATTTTGATGGTGATCATAACTATATGTTAATGAATAGTAATGTGATGAATATGTCCCAAATAAATTATTATATCAATAGGAGTGCTTGGGATTTCAAGTTTTTTACCTAACACATATGCAGATTTATAGACACTTTAAGAATTGGAATTAAAGACTCGATACCTTTGTTGATATGTAAGAAAAATTAGGATTATATAAATGGGGTATTGTCAAAGGTGCCAATTATGGTGATTTAAAAAGTCATATTCATTAAATATCATGCTCATAATGTAATCATAAGTATGCAAAAAAGTGGATATAATATGCCACTCTACCTAAATAGCATTGTGGGCCTTGGTAGCAATTTATAAGGATGTATGATATAAGAGTTATTTAATGAAATATGAAAAAGGTTCCTTGGATCACTCAATATATTAGTTGGAGGCTCAAATCCAAGTGGTCACTAACTAATGCATATGCAAATATTTAAAGACACATGGAGTATCGATCACAAGGATTAAATTCCCTCACTAATATATGAGAGATTGAGAATTTTGTGATAAGAGTGTTTCCAAGGATACCTTCTAAGGAAGTAGACACCCTGCCTACAATGACTAGCACATGCACAAATTATTATGAATATGCAAGGGACTGGTAACAAGGTAACTACTTTTCTATATTGTGATCTACGTATCATAGCTAGTCACAAATGTAGATTATAGATTTTGGATTTAGATGAATATGTTTGATAAGGTTTGATTTATTTTTTGTTTATCTAACAAATCAAGCTGGAAGGTTTTACACCATTGATCCCATGATTGGTAGGTGTACAAATAATTGTATGATTACAAATCATGGTATCAACAGGGTTAATCCTCCAATATGATTTGATAGATAAGCAAGATGATGTATAATGAGTTTGCAAGTTTTATAACATGGTATTTTATGGACATATAATGAAAGATGAAGCCGTTCACATTTTTCCAATGTATGTACAAACAATTGCATATGCATAAAATATGGATAAAATTAATTTTCCTTTCTTAGAGGATCCTCATATTGAATGATAAACCATCAAAGATCATAGGGATTTAATGATCTACTATTTGGCACACTCATAAATTATTATGAGTACATAAATTGTTGATTGCCAAATTCTTTCACTCTTGCGTGTATATAAATAGGCAAGATGAATTTGTAAAGGAATGTATGTGATTATATTGATGAGATGCAACAACAAACCTATAGAATTTTCTTTAGGGTATCACATGGATATTTGGAGAAAGATGAATCTCTTTACCTTTGCTCGATGTATGTATAAAAAAAATTATATGCATAGAACATGGGTAAAAGAAGTTATCTTTTTGTAGAGGTCATATGCTCTACCCTAAAACAAAGTTGAAGACTTATTGCTAACATGAGGTGATGTTTCCTCGTGTTTATTGATAGACCATTAAGAAACACTGAGATTTTATGATCTACAATGTGGCACAATCATAAACTATTATGGGTATGCAAAGTGATTATATTTAAATACCAATGTCCCTTAGGATATATAAATAGGTGAGGTAAGTGTGTATATTGAGGTTTAATGACTAAATATTGATTGCTTTAATATGTTCCTAGTCAATACATAGACCAACAAGGAGCTTTGGTACTACATGATCTACTACCTGGTACACTTATAAATTATTATATGCACACAAGGTGCTGATCATATTATATTGATGCCCTTATGGGTCTATGAATAGATGAGGCTATGGTATACAAAAGAGTGTATTAGATGAAAATTATAAGAAATAAAATATATTTTAATAATTTATTCCTTGAATCATCTAGTATATCGACAAGTGGATTTAGGATCGATGTTTCACTACCTAGCACACATACAAAAATATGTATATATGTGAAGTAGCAAAATGAGAAATCCAATTCCACATGATGATATATAAGGTGATTCAATAATGATGTAGTAAGCATGTTTCCTAGTACGAATTTTGCCCTACTTGCAAGGAATTGCAAATATTTGAATAAAGGGTCCCACCTACCCGAGTAGCATCTTAGGCCTCACTACCAAACACATGTTTAGATATAAATTTTATAATAAATTGATTGAGATAATGATAGTGATAGTATCCTAAATTAATTGATATATCATTGACATCTATGGTTGCTCCTATCCCTCATCTAGCATATATAAAAAAAATTAGAAACATGTGATATGTAAGACAAGATTTGTTGAGTGCATCAATGATATATAAGGAAATGAGGACTTTTGCAATAGGAGTGTTACCAAATGTGCCAATCATGATGAAGTAAGTTCTCTATCCATTAATTGGCATGTTTGGTCACACAAATAAATAAAGAATATTTGCTTGTCTAAGTGGCATATGAGGCTACACTCACAAATTCACGTTAATGATAATATGATTCAAGTCAAATTGTATGCTTGTTTAATAAACCAAGAGAGAAATAGGACCCTATTAATATAGTTTCTAGTAAGGATTACACATAATTGCAAGTCTACAAGACATTGGATTAATAAGGCTTTAAATTCTAAATGATCTATTAGAAAAGCATCATTTGATGAATTTGATGAAATAATATCATTAATATTTGATAGACGATGCCAAGACACTCAAAAATTCCTTTGTTGCATGACATATCTACAAACAATTATAGAATTGCAGTCCATAAAATATAGATATCAATACCTTGAAAGAGCCTATTAAATGATCTTGAGTGTTTATGACAAACAAATATTTTGATAATAGTTATGTTGATATTTGACTCATTGAAATATGATGTGAATAAGAATATGGATAATTAAGGTATGATTGATGATGATATAATTTTGTTAGAATATAAGAAAGGGGATATTTCAGGTCATTAGGGTTATGGATGATTGTGTCATACATTACTTAAACCAATAGAGGGATAAGAAGGGAAGAAATATTGATAGAAAGGAATAGGGAAAGAAGAAGAATGTAGAGTGGAGGAAATTTAATTGCTAATGTGGGGTACCCAGATTTGGTATAGAAGAAAGGGATAAGGTTAGGTCATTAGGGTCATGGATGATCATGTCATACATAACTTAACCCAATAGAAGGAGAAGAAAATAAATGTTGATATATGAGAAATGGGACATAGAATAAAGTGTTATAGAAAGAGGTAAAGCAAATAATTTTTTGGACTAGGAGGACCACTTCGCATATGGTACCCAATGCTAATGGAATACAAGTGATTATTTTCTAGATAGGATTACCATTGCCTAATCACCAATCCTCCTAACTTGATGGTTTGATCAGAAAAACCTAAACAACCATGTAGTCAAGTACATCAATAGGTAAGTCATGCAATTTTAAGCATAATATCATTTGAGATGCATTATTTTGATTAGTTCTTTATGTTCTTTATCATCTAATGTGGCTAGGTGATAGGGTCCATATCCAAACTTGGCTATGATGATGAAAGGATCTAGCCAATTAGGTTTTAATTTTTATTTGATCTTTTCCTTGGCATATTTTGGTTTTCTTTGAGGACTAGGAACCCTATTTTAAAGAATATTGGGTATACTTTATTATGATAGGCATTCCAGAGTCTATTATGATAGGTTCTTAGGTGTTCTAATCCATTGAGATGATTTTATTCTAAAATATCTAATTGATGAAGGCAACCTAGATGATATTAATCATTGACCAAAGAGACTTGTAGTAAGAATCTTAAAGAACTAATTTCAAGTTCAAAAGGAAAAATTGCTTCAGTGTCATAGACCAAAGCATGAGGTGTTGCACCTATAGGGGTTTGTATGCTAGTATGATATGCCAATAAGGTAGGATATAGTTGCAAATTCCAATCTCAACCATTTTTATGGACCAATTTCTTAAGGATTTTGAATAATATCTTATTGGAAGATTTCGCTTGGCCATTTTCTAGAGCATAATAAGGTGTTGACCATTTTTGTTGAATTTTATACTTGGCATAGACCTTATAGACTTATTTATTTTTAAATGGCATACCATTATCTACAATTAATATAGATGGTATGCCATAGTGGTTAATGATTTGATTGATAATGAATTTGGAAACTTGAATTCTAGTTATGGAGGATAAAGGCATGGCTTCAACCCACTTAGTAAAATACTCGGTGGTAGTGATAATAAATTTATGTCCATTTGATGATTGAGGATTAATTTTACCTATTATGTCTAATTCCCAAGTGGAACATGATCAAGGTGATGTAATTAGTTGTAATTCCTGTGGAGCATTGATGGCAAGCTCAAGATTACAACGAACAGCTTCTCATTAAATTGCAGTAAAAAAAAAAAAAAAATACAGTCTCTGTTACAATGTCCAGGCACACTTCTTCTCCCCCAATCCCGAACTCACCATCCCCCTCCCTTACATTTTTCCCCGCTTTTATCCCAACTCCCGATCCCCCTGGCATTCAATGCTCCCACCAAACTAAAATTCTCCGTTCGAATTTCCCTCCAACCGGCTTTTCGAATTTCTATCATTAATGGCCATCTGCACGATCTACTGAGGAACTTGCATTAATGGCCTTACCGTCCTGCAACCGCCGCCCGGTCAGACTGTCTTCTGCAATAATGTCTCCTTCAAGAAGCCATCACCTGTAATGGCTGTGTCGCTAGAAGAAAGAAAAAAAAAAATTGCGTGGCCGACACCCCTCCCTTTTCATCTACACGGTCTTCATCTTTGTTTGCTTCTACACGGCCATCTGTCCGTGCCTCCTCCCTATTGAAACACTGTTGGTACACGTGTCCTCCGTACCGTCCACGTGCCGAGTCGACCTTGCCGAGCTGTCCACTTGTTTTCCTTCGGCTGTGCTTTGCCTGGCCGCGATATCGCGACATGTCGCGATATCGCGACCCACAGCGTCTTCTCTATGTCGAAGTCCCTTGGGGCCACGATTTCGTGACCCCCTCCCCCTCTCCATCGAGCCTTTGTTCCCCGCTTTGCCTTAGATTTCAATGCCGTTTTAAATTCACGCCACGTGGCGACTTCTAACTGGTCGCGATATCGCGACAGGCCGCGATATCGCGACCTGTCGCGATATCGCGACAGAACTCTTCTTCTCCGCTTTGTTTTGAAGACCGTCGTGATATCGCGACGTCACGATATCGCGACGCCTTAAGCTCCTCTCCTCTGCTTTTGCTAAACTGTCGCGATATCGCGACGTCGCGATATCGCGACAAAACCCGCCAGCGTTATTCTGTAGTGTTTGGGGTCGCGATTTTGTGACCCCTCCTCCCCTTGCCTTTCAAAACCTTCTCAAACCAGAAATTGCACTACAAACCTTCTCCAATAATGAAAAACAAAACAAATCAAAGTGCAAAGAACCTAAAAAGAACTAAATTTTTTTTTGGATGACGCAGGATTGCCCTACTGTCTCCGGATGCTCCTGCATCAGACACCCGGGGTAAATTAAAAAGTGATCCTCACTTTGGTTTTGATGGGGGAAGACCCAGGCGGTCAACCTCCATTCTTGACAACCAAGTCGCATCTTCAACAGGCCTGCCCTTCCACTTTACCAAGTACTCAGAATATTGTTTGTTTCGGGTACTTCTGCCTTCACGGGTGTCTAAGATCTCTTCAATCTCGTTGGCTGTTGGAGTAGATGCTGGAACTTGCCATAATTCTGCACCCGGCATTTCTGTAACTTCTCCCTCATGATATTCCACTAAATCAAAAATATTAAAAATAGGTGAAATATCAAGCCAACTTGGCAATTCCACCTCATACGCATTTCCTGATTCCCGCTTTCCCAGTATTCGGCATGGCCCAAACTTTTTCATCTTCAATTTATTATAAGTCTTGGCAGGAAATCTCTCCTTCCTGAGATGGACCATGACCTCATCTCCGACTTCAAACTCCTTGAACCGCCGCTTCTGGTCTGCCCTTGTCTTGTATTGAGTATTCATCTTTATAATTTGTTTCCTTACTTCTTCATGCAGACTTTTCATGTGTTCCGCAAATTCTTCTGCCTCGGCACTGCATTTTTCTCTCTTGTCCAACTTTCTTAGTTCAGACACATTTCTTGGACTGTTTTCGTAGATTATCTGAAATGGAGATTTGTTGGTGCTCTTATTAACTGAACTGTTATAAGCAAATTTCGCCTGAGGTAAGACTAAATCCCATCCTTTGGGCTGATCTGCTATCAAACATCTCAATAAATTACCCAGGCTTCTGTTCACCACCTCTGTCTGTCCGTCAGTCTGCGGGTGGTATGCCGAACTGAATTTCAGGTCTGTCTTCAACTTCTTCCACAGAGTCCTCCAGAAATACCCAACAAACTTTGTATCTCTGTCAGAAACTATGCTTCTTGGTAGACCGTGAAGTCGTACCACTTCCTTGAAGAATAACCCAGCAATGTGAACTGCATCACTCGTCTTTTGGCAGGGAATAAAATGTGCCATTTTCGAGAATCGGTCAACCACCACAAATACTGAGTCATTTCCCCTCTGTGTTCTTGGTAAGCCAAGAATAAAATCCATGCT
This sequence comes from Wollemia nobilis, assembly GCA_028583015.1. Taxonomy (NCBI): domain Eukaryota; kingdom Viridiplantae; phylum Streptophyta; class Pinopsida; order Araucariales; family Araucariaceae; genus Wollemia; species Wollemia nobilis. Next base: position 1,069,040 of record JAQPPZ010016709.1, read on the forward strand.
TATGTCCTCCCATGGCCTCTCAGGTACAGGTAATGGCTGGTATAATCCTGTGTTTTGCCTTATGCCTTTTGCCATCTGACATATCCTGCATCCTTGCACAAACTTCCTCACATCTTGCTGAAGTTGTGGCCAGTAATAATTTTCATCCACTAGGGCAATAGTCTTATCCCTACCAAAGTGTCCAGCTAATCCTCCGCTGTGCTTTTCTTTGATCAAGTTCTCCCGCATAGAGCTCCTTGGAATGCATAATTTGCTTCCCTTGAACAGCATTCCATCTTGGATTAAGAAATCCAACCATTTTGTCCGGTCCACCGTAACAGGTGTTGAGCAAGCCTTCCAAGCTTCTGCAAAATCCGAGTCTATAGGGTATAATCCCTTCAGTTCTTCAAATCCCACTACTTCCACTGTCAATTTAATCGCAAAGTCCGCCTTCCGCTCAAGGCATCCGCAACCTTGTTTGATTTCCCACTTCGTGCTTCAAGACAAAAGTATAACTTTGAAGGAATTCTACCCACTTCATGTGCCTTTGGTTCAGCTTTTGTCCGATCGTTAATGTATTGTAAAGCCCGATGGTCGATGAAATAGAACAAACTCCTTTGGCAATAAATAGTGTCTCCACTTTTTCAGAGCCTGAACTATAGCATAAAATTCTTGGTCATAAACTGAATACTTTTTTTCGAGCATCATTTAGCTTCTCACTGAAATAAGCAATTGGTTTGCCCCCTTGACTCAGTACAACCCCTATTGCACTGCCACTGGCATCACAGTCCACCTGAAATACCTTGTTAAAGTCTGGAAGTGCCAAAACAGGTTGTTCTGTAACTTTTCTCTTTAATGCATCAAAGCTCCTTTCGGCCCCTGATGTCCACTTGAACTCCTTTTTATCCCCCCTCATTGTTTCTGTGAGAGGTGCACAGATGCTGCTGAAGTTCTTTATGAACTTCCTGTAAAAGCTGGCCAAACCATGAAAGGATCTTACTTCTGTTGTGCTTCTTGGGGTAGGCCATTCAATGATGGCTCTTACCTTCTCTCGGGTCCATTTTCGGGCCTTCTACCGAGATCACAAACCCCAGGTATACTAACTCCTTCTTCACAAAGTTACACTTTTTCAGATTTATTAACAACTCGCTCTTCCCGCAGCCTTCTCAAAAACTCTCCCGATGTGCATCAGGTGTTCCTCCAGGGTCCCGCTGAATATCAATATATCATCTAAATAAACAATAACAAATTTTCCCAGGAACTCCTTTAGTACTTCATTCATCAGCCGCATGAAAGTACTTGGTGCATTGGACAGCCCAAACGGCATGACCAACCACTCATACAAGCCTTCTCTTGTCTTGAAGGTTGTCTTCCATTCATCCCCTTCTCGGATACGGATCTGATGATAGCCACTTTTCAGGTCAATCTTTGTGAAGTATTCAGCTCCACTTAAACAGTCCATGATATCATCCATTCTTGGCAACGGGAATCTGTACTTAATAGTGATTTTGTTGATGGCCCGTGAATCTGTACACATCCTCCATTCCCCATCCTTCTTTGGCGCCAACACTGTAGGTACTGCGCATGGACTCAAACTTTCCCGAATCAATCCCTTTTCTAACAATTCCTGGACCTGTCTATTTAACTCCTCAGTCTCTACAGGCGTCATCCCGTGTGCAACTTTATTTGGCAAGTCGGATCCCGGTACTAAGTCTATATGATGGCTAATTTTCCTTACTGGGGGTAAACCCTCAGGCACATTGTCAGACACAATATCTGGAAACTCCTCCAGCAGATTCAGAACTTCTGCTGGGGTATCCTGGCATTCCTTCCCCCTAACTCTAGGGATTATTGCATAACATAAATGTTCATGCTTCAACCCGTTCAGAAACTTTCTCCCCTCAACTAAACAGACTCTGGAATTGTTACATACCTTTTCATCCGCATCCTTTAAGGGCTTTAGTTTATGGCGTACACCATTCTTTGTCAATGAGTAGGTGTTGGCACGGCCATCATGCACTGCACTCCGGTCAAACTGCCAGGGCCTCCCCAGCAACATGTGGCAAGCATCCATGGGTAGGATGTCACACAGGACCTCATCACAATAATTTCCAATGTTAAATTTAACGGAACACTGCTCATTGACCAAAGCTCTGTGGTCCTTCTGTAACCATGCAACCCGGTATGGGTGTGGGTGCTTCTTCCTTTCTAACTGTAACTTTGTAACCATTTCCTCAGAAACTAGGTTATCCGTGCTACCATTATCAATAATGATATTGCAAACCTTGCCCGCACATTTACACCTGGTGCGGAATAAACTTTTTCTCTGGTCTGTGTCCTTCTCCTCATTCAACAGGACTCTTCTTACAATCATTGTTTCTCCTCTCTCCGCTTCTTCGAATGCTCAGACTCAGCATCCTCCTCTGCCACAGCAGCTCTGGTCGGACCCTCAGGCCTCTTGTTCGTCCTTTCTCGGTGTTGTGGACATTCAAATGCCCGATGTCCTTCTTCACCACAGTGGAAACATGTTCCACGAAATACTCCTCTTCCAAATCCTCGTCCAGCTCCACCCCGTCCTCTTGGGTAGCTGTTCTGATCTCGAGGCTGATAAACATCTTCTTCTTTTTGGTCCTGGTTACTACTGGCTTCACCAGTATTTTTTAGATCCTTGTACTTTTCCCCACTGGCTCTCCCACCAGTTCTTCCACCACGGCCCCTTCCTCTTTGCTTGCCTTCAAACCGCCTATTCAGCTTTTCTTCCACCTTTAAGGCAAATTGGTAAGCATCCTCAATGGTGCTTACCCGAACCAGGCTCAGTTCTTCTTGGATACCAAGTCTCAACCCATTGATATAATGGGCTACCTTTTCTTTGTTTGCCTCTAAATGCCCTGTTCTAATAGAAATCTTGTAAAACTCTTCAGTGTACTCTTGGACAGTTTTGTTTGTCCTGTCTCAAGCTCTGCATTTTTCTTAGCAGATCCAACTCGTAATCTGCCGGTATGAACTGTCTTTTCAGCTTCTCCACCATTCTATCCCATCTTGTTATTCTCTCCTTCCCTCTTCTCGTTCCTCTCCAACTGTATTCCCCTCCACCAAATGTCGGCATGGCCCTTCAACTTGGTCTTAGCAAATCTGACCCGGTTAGGGTCTTCAACCTCCTCGTACTCAAAATATTCCTCTAAGTCATTTATCCAGTCAATCACTTCTTCTGGATTTAGGTTTCCCGAGTATGTAGAAACCTCCATTTTAGGTTGCTTTCCAATCTGAGAGATGGCCTTATACAACCGGGCTTGAGCAGGATCCACAGCTTCTTCCTCTTCCTCAGACTGGTCTTCTTCTTCGACTTCGTCTTCACTTTCCTCATCCCCTCCGGGTTCGCGCCTTCTGCGTAACTCTGCTTGCAGGGCTTGAACTTGCCTTTGCAAGGCTCGAAAGTCTTCGACCGGCACCACATCTCCTCCTCCGCCTCGGTTTCTTCGTGGAGGCATTATATATATATTTTTTATAAAATCTTTCCACAGATCCTGGTGTAACTGCCTCTCTCTCCGGTGATCTGTTACACGCTCAGGAGCTCCCGCTCTGATACCACTTGATGGCAAGCTCGAGATTACAATGAACAGCTTCTCATTAAATTGCAGTAAAATAAAAAAATACAGTCTCTGTTACAATGTCCAGGCACACTTCTTCTCCCCCAATCCCGAACTCACCATCCCCCTCCCTTACATTTTTCCCCGCTTTTATCCCAACTCCCGATCCCCCTGGCATTCAATGCTCCCACCAAACTAAAATTCTCCGTTCGAATTTCCCTCCAACCGGCTTTTCGAATTTCTGTCATTAATGGCCATCTGCACGATCTACTGAGGAACTTGCATTAATGGCCTTACCGTCCTGCAACCGCCGCCCGGTCAGACTGTCTTCTGCAATAATGTCTCCTTCAAGAAGCCATCACCTGTAATGGCTATGTCGCTAGAAGAAAGAAAAAAAAAAATTGCGTGGCCGACACCCCTCCCTTTTCATCTACACGGTCTTCATCTTTGTTTGCTTCTACACGGCCATCTGTCCGTGCCTCCTCCCTATTGAAACACTGTTGGTACACGTGTCCTCCGTACCGTCCACGTGCCGAGTCGACCTTGCCGAGCTGTCCACTTGTTTTCCTTCGGCTGTGCTTTGCCTGGCCGCGATATCGCGACCCACAGCGTCTTCTCTACGTCGAAGTCCCTTGGGGCCGCGATTTCGCGACATGTCACGAAATCGTGACATGTCACGATTTCGCGACCCCCTCCCCCTCTCCATCGAGCCTTTGTTCCCCGCTTTGCCTTAGATTTCAATGCCGTTTTAAATTCACGCCACGTGGCGACTTCTAACTGGTCGCGATATCGCGACAGGCCGCGATATCGCGACCCGTCGCGATATCGCGACAGAACTCTTCTTCTCCGCTTTGTTTTGAAGACCGTCGCGATATCGCGACATCGCGATATCGCAATATCACGACGCCTTAAGCTCCTCTCCTCTGCTTTTGCTAAACTATCGCGATATCGCGACGTCGCGATATCGCGACAAAACCCGCCAGCGTTATTCTGCAGTGTTTGGGGTCGCGATTTCGCGACCCCTCCTCCCCTTGCCTTTCAAAACCTTCTCAAACCAGAAATTGCACTACAAACCTTCTCCAATAATGAAAAACAAAACAAATCAAAGTGCAAAGAACCTAAAAAGAACTAAATTTTTTTTTGGATGACGCAGGATTGCCCTACTGTCTCCGGATGCTCCTGCATCAAGCATGAACAAGGTTATCAAATTATTGGCATTTTTTATATTTCTTGACATAGTTGTAAGTGTCCTTTTCCATGGATGGTTAGTAATAAACCATTATAAGGATTTTTATAGCTATGGATAATTCAATAAAGTGTCCATTGCATGATCCATCATGGGATTATTTAATGATTGTTTGAGCTTCTTCTAAGTTTATGCATCTAAGAAATATACCTTCAAAGGAAAATTGATATAAAATATCTCCTGCGATGACATATTCACAAGCTCATTGTTTGAGATGTTAGTTATTTAGATGATTTAATCCTTCAAGGAATGTGTCATCCTTCAAGAAGTTAAAAATATCTTGATACCAAGGTTCTTGAGGTAAACTTGAATCAATGGTACAAATATCTAGGGGTTTTTAGCATGATTTTAATGTTTTAGGTTCTTTAATTGATCATATTATGATGGAGGCTTTTTCATCCTCTAATTATAAGGGTATGAGAGGTTTTGTAGATATAGCATCTATATGTCAATTACTAGATTGTGGAATGACTTCTATTATTATTTTGTTAAAAAAATTTACTAATTTATCTACAATGCCTTTATAAGGCTTCAATTTATCATCTTTAGTTTGGTAAATATCATTGATTTGATTAATAATTAGTTTTGAATCACCATATGTTGTTAAGGTCCTGATATTTAGATTTAACATGGCTCAAAGACCCAGGATGAGCACATTGTATTTTGCTATGTTATTAGTGCATGCAAATTGAAATTTAAAGGATAATGGTATGAGTTGTTGTTGTGGGGTAACTAGGATAATTCCTACCCCCACATCTTTGATGCATTGAGATTTGTCAACATATAAAATCCATGATTCAAGCTCTTAAGCTTCTATAGTTAGAATTGTTTCATTAGGGAAGCTTATGTCTAAAGGGTGTTTTGATTCTAAAGGTGTTGCTACAATATGATCTTCTATAATTTATTCTTTTTGATGATTTTTGGTTAATAAATTCAATATTGAATTCACTAAGGATAATGACCCATTTGGTTGTTTGCCTTGACATTATATATCATAAGGGATATAACCTTGCTATAACATATATTTTTTCTAATATTGTGATGTTTTAATTTGAGTGAAGACAAGACCACTATCAAACACAACTTTTCCAATGGTGTGTAACAATTTTTGTAGTTAACCAATGTTCTATTTATATATTAGATAGCCATTTCTTAATTTTAATCATCATATTGAGCTACCATAGCTCCTAGGGCATGATTAGTAGTGGATATGTATAGCAAGAGTGATTGTTGTGGATTAGGTGGTACTAAGATAAGTGGTATCAAAATATAAGTTTTTAAGGCTTCAAAAGATTTTTGGAATTCATTGTTTCAATCAAAATTGGTATATTTATTTAGTAACTTAGAAAAAGGTTGAAAATTGTTAGCTAGTTGTAAAATAAATCTCTAGATAGCTTGTAGTTTACCTTGAAGACTATGAAGTTTGATCAGGTTTTTTGGTGGTGGCATGTCTGTTATTACCATAATTTTAGTAGGATCCACCTCAATTCCATGATGAGATATGATAAATCCTAATAATTTTCCCAATGTTACCCTAAAAACACACTTTTGGGATTTTAACTGAACTTTATATTCTTATAACCTTTCAAATATGCATCTTAGGTATCAAATATTATTTTCTAATTTTTAATATCATACTAGGAGGTCGTCTACATGGTCTTCTACAATATCATGCATAAAATCATGAAATATATATTTCATAGTTCTTTTATATGTTACTCCAATATTATTTAGGCCAAAGGGCATGACCTAGTAACAAAATGTACCCTAAGGGGTTGTGAAGGTTGTTTTGGACTGGTCTTTAGGAGCAATTTTTATTTGATTGTATCCCAAAAACCCATCCACTAGAGATAACATTTTAGATCCTACAATGACATCTACTATCATATATATGTTTGGCAATGGAAAATCATCCTTAGGATATGATTTTTATATTTATAAAATCTATGCCAATTTGAATGGATCCTTATTTATTTTCAATAAGGACAATATTTGAGATCCAATATAAATAATTTATGGCTTTAATGAAGCCAACATTTAGATTTTTTTTAAGTTTGGCCTTGACTAGAAGGATGACTTTAGGGTGCATTTTTCTTAATTTTTTAAATAGGTTTGGCATCTAAATGCATGACTAATGATGAATTAAGTCTAGAAAAGTTAGCATATGTCCAAGAAAAAACATAATTGAATTATTTTAAGATATTGGTGTATTATGTTTGTTTGTCTTGCATCAATACTCTCCCTAATTTTAAGGTTCAAGGATTTTCCTCAATGCCAATGTTGATATTTATTGTTTCTTCAATTAAAAATTTGTATTCATCCTAAATTTGAGGAGGATTAGGTAATATTCCTAAGTCCTCAAATTCTTGTGGATATAATGTCATTTGTTTTAATTCAGGTACTTGTGTAGAGTCTAGATTGAATATTTGTTTAAGGGGTTCTTCAATGTGATTTTTTATCACAAGAACCATTGATGTATTTTTATTCTTGGTTTGATATGAATTCAATATGAAAAATTGTTAACATGTTGATGCTAGCAAAACATAGGGATTTATGAGATGTCACATTGAGAAGGGATCGTAGTTCTTTCTTATCTTCATCATCTCATTGGGAGCCATGCAAATATTTGGTGTAGTTGACTTAATCATCCTCTTCTAATAATGGTGATGGTTCATTCTTATTAGGAATATATCCTATCCCACAACATCTTGGTCAAGGTTTGGCTTTTAAAGGCTCTTTAATGCCTTGTTTGAATAGACCTAAAAAATTTCCTTGATAGCCCATATTCACTACCATTTGTTTAGATATAGATAATGTGGGTGACATGTAGCATTAAGCATATGCTTATTCATTAGGCATAAAGTTACCACCTTGAATTTTTCATCAAAAGTGATCCCACCATAGATAAAGGTACAAGTCCCTATTTTGGGTAAGCCCATGATACGAGGGGAAAGAAAAAGGCTAATACAATCTACAAAAGAATTTGGATTTGGATGAATTAAGTTAATTTATTATTTTGAAGAAGATTGAGTACCTTCTCCTAAGTAAATGAGAGGTTCGATTACTTCTTTAAACTTGTTTGGTTTAAAAGAAATTGATGGTAATGTTGGTTGAATTTATGTACAAAGGTTGAATTCTTTTTGTTGAATGTCTAATAAGTGGCACAAGGCAAAGGGATTTGGATCTACAAAAATGTGGATAATCCTTCCTTGATATTAATAATTTAAACATTGGTGTAGGATGGATGGTACCCCCTTCATGGCATGTATTCATGGTCTACCAAGAAATATGTTATATGTTACATCACATGATATAACATAAAAGAGGGTGTTAAGGACATGTGGTCCTAATTTTAAGAATAGAATTATGGTACCTATAATATCTCACTATTAATTATCAAAATATCTATTAACGAGATCCAATTTTTGTAGTTCCTTTGTACCTAGGTCAAATTTTTATAAGAATTTAACATTGCAAACATTGAAAAATAATCAATTGTCAACCAAAACACTCTTAATGTGTTTATCCCTTATTTGGGATATTATATAAAGAGGTAAATCTCCTAATATGGTTTCAAGAGGTGTATCTGACACACAAAATTCTAAGATAGTTCTATTAATTCCAATGAAACCTACTCTTTTGGTAATATAATTATGATATATGTCTTGGGAAAATTCTTCATTTAAGAGTTTAAGCAACATTTCCCAATGGGAAGCTGATGAATATAATAATTCTAAAAGAGAGATTTTAGTTGGCATGTTTTCTAATTGTTGTTAGAGATCAAAATAATGTAAGGTATTTTTAGGATGTGCAAGGACCAAAGGTGAATTGTAAGGAACATTCACCTTAGTATTGTGAGGAAGACCAAGGGTGGTTGTGTAGATGGTTTTGAAAATAGTCCTTTAGCTTGTTCTCTAGTTACTACATAATATGACTTTGAAAAATGAATTGCGCCTATAAAATGGGTAACCTTTTGATAATGTTCTAGTAGAGGATTTTTAAATATTCCTAAATTATTATTAGGAGTATATTATTGATTGAATAATATTTTTTCTTTCCTCTACGAGGTCTTGAATGATATTTCTCAAAGTGATACATTTATTCGTTTTGTGATCCTCTACTCGATGGTAGTCACAATGTTCATCTTGTTTATACCAACTGGGTAACTCATTTGTAGTATCCCATGCTCAAATAGGTGGGATACTTATCATATTTGAATCAAGGAGTATTTTTGACATGGTCATTTTGGTTTGTCTAGTTATTATATATTATCGCATGAATTTATCTTGTATTGATACCCCCAGTTTTTGAGGAGTATTTTGAGTTGTATTTATGTTGGTGTTTGATAGAAATCAATTACACCATCCCCTACAACATGTTTTTTTTGTATTTTCCTATAGAATATTTGTCTTCTTCTTTCTTATAGCTAAGTTGTCTTAATATTATGAGGATGACTATTGCTTTTTTGTCCATGTGCACGACTTCTTCAAAAGAGGTAATGTTGGTCATTTCTAAAGGAAAGGAATATTTTTCATGGAGTTTTCTTATGAAGATATGCAAGATTTATTTAGGGGCAGGAATGTATTGTACTTTTCCTACCAAATCCCTTCATTTAGCTAGGAAATATGAGAAATGTTCACTCTTGAATTGCTTAATTTGGTATAGGTCATCTATGGTGACATTTTTTGTAGACTAAAAATTGTTTAACAAGGCTTCCAAAAGCTCTTTGAAATTTTTAATAGAGTGAAGTGGTATTTGGAAATACCACTCTAATTCTAATCCACTAAATATTTTAGATAACAACCTAAGGAGTAACTTTTCATCATGGGTCATATCACTACAAGCTCTTTGGAACAATCTTAGATGATTGATGGGATCTTGTTTGCCATTGTACATTTGAAACTTGGGAGTATTAATTTTTTTTTTTAAATGATGACTAATTATTGTAGGGTCCAAAGGTTCACTATAAAACTCATTGAAGAAGTATTTTTATCATGGTAATCCTTGATGAGAAACAATTTGGCATTCTAGTTCTTCAAACTTAGAATTTCTATTTTCAAGGTGTTCAAGTTTGATATTGATGTTTTAAAAATTTTCATTTGGTGGGTTTTGGTGGAGTAGGTAAAATTAGTGGGGGTTGAGTGTAATATTGAGATAGAAAATATAAATTTACCAAAGGTTAGGAAAATTTATTAGAAGCAATGGGTGGAGGGGTATAAGTAACCTTAAGTCATGTGACAAAAAAGGATTGGTGGAGTTAGGATTTGTAATAGGAATTGTGATACTAGGAGATGATGTTGAAATTTGTATACCCATAACAGACACACCTATATATTTGGGGAAGTTGTAGAATTAATTGGATTTTCCATAGCCACATTAAGACTAGCAAGATTATTTCTATTTTCATGCATTTTCTACAATAGTGGATTGTCCATTGGAATGTTTAATATTTTCATGAGAAATAGAATGTTCTCTTCTATTTTGTTCTTTGAGTTATTCTCTAAATACATAAGAATATAATTTTATTTTTTTTAACATATTCTCTGATGTGATCTATAGAATCAAAATATATTTGTTAATAACATGTTCTTCTTCCCTACATTCATGGTTTGACCCAGGATTCTCCTTGGGTTCTCCTTCGTAAATATGAGAATATTTAAAAGATGTTTCTAAACCCTTGCTTAAAGCATTTTACGGATGTTGAGACATAGGTTAAGATTTTGGAAGAAAAGGATATTGATTTTTTTAAGTTCTTATTTCTAAAGTACTTATAGCAAAGAGAGAAGATGTTTTGAAATCCTTGTCACATTGGAAAAATAGCCTATATTATGACTTTAATTAGACCATTGTAATATACTAGCCAAGAGAGATATCCCCCCAAGGTCCATATGTCTATTTACTCAAGGGGTCATTAATCTTCCCCTAGTAGTACTAACAATTTGGTTAAGTTCTTTTTATCTTGGATAAATGTGATTTTCAATATGCAAACAAATTAGATGATATTATTAAAGTTTGAATAACTTTTATCTTGTTAGGGCAAAAGGGAGTGTTCATGTCAGGTTTACCAAAAATAATATTAGAACCTATATGCACATGCATGGGGAGGGGGCATTGGGACCCCTACTTCTCTACAAGGGGCCTCTTTCAAAAGGACGCCCTAAAGAATGGCTCTCCACGTGAGTAGGCTCTATCTCGTGTATGAAAAAGGTTGTGTTTATGTTCAAGCTTGTGCGGTGTTATATGGGTTAATTCAATAAAATACCTAACTTTTTGGTCTCTAATATGGCTCTTTATCAAGCCTTTTCAAGATAAATTTTTATAAACTTTAAACTAAATATCACCTAGTTTTGTATGCTAAATGCAATCAAACAACAATGCAAGAAAACAAGTTGTCTAGCCTAGTATGCCTTTTGAATTTGAATGATGAACTATGCTAAAAGAGATTTTTCTTTTCCAAGGCAAACAAAGGGATTATGCATCAATCAAATTAGCCTAAAATATAGCTAAATTACTTTGATTTCTTACCTATTTGCATTTTGTAAAAGAAAATTTAGACTATCCTAAGAATTCCTTAATTTTCTAAGATAAATGTGATTTTAGGCAAAACAAATTGTAGAAAAAACAAATAGAAAATAGAAAATGAAAAAATAGTAAATAGAGGGTACCAAGTGGTATTATTACCTATTCTAGAGGCTAAACAAAAATACCAAAGAGTGACAAAAGCACCACTGGTGATTTTGTAATCTACAAAACTTGAAATCAAAAAGTTAGGTAGGCGTATTTTTGGGGGTCTATATGAGTGTAATGAGGTGATAGGCTATCTTACCAACTAATCATACCTCCTTCTATAAAATAAAATTGAGTATGAGCCTTGGAATTGGAAGTAGAATTTGTTGTGACAAAAGTTCCACAATTTGAAAAAACACCATTAGCATTTTTGTCAAGGGTTGATTGTGTAAACATGGAGATTTTAAAGCACCAATTGTTATAGATTATGGTGAATTTATTCTATGATAGAGTATGGGTAAGTTTTGAAAGGAAATTGGCAACCTGAGATAGATTTGTTTAATATTAGAGGATTTAAAAATCTCAATCCCTAGTCCCTACTACCTGGAGATTTATAAAATCTTAGTATATTCCAAATATTTCAAAACTTGTATGGTAAGTTAGATATGGCCAAGATGAATGGGAAAGGATAGTTGATTGTTTAAAATACCTCAAATTAATATGTATGGATGTCTAGATTATCAATAAAATACCCTCAAATGCTTACAAAAGCAAGGAATATGGATTGCAAAGAGTAAATAAACTTATGCTATAGGAAAGTAGATGTTATAAAATGAATATTACCCACAAAATGCAATGAAACTTGACAATGAATGCGTAAAACATGAAGCTAAATGGCTAAATAATCAAGTAATCTTGCAAAGGAAATGATCATGAGCATATGAGAGTGATTAAAATATAAATAAGCCTACAAGTGAAACACAATTAGAGTAAATGAGTATAAAATACCTACAACATAAATATATTAGAGATTAAATGCTCAAATGAGATATGAAAACGAATATTAGTATACAAAAATGAAATAAATGAGCATATAAATGATTAGAAATTCAAGAACAACTTGTAAATAATGTAATAAAAAATAATTTTTTTTAAAATCCTACAAAATAGATGTTAGATGCAAGGAAAACAAGAAAAACAAGGATTATTTATTAAAATAACAAAAAAATCAAGTTATCAAGGCTAAATAAAGGGGCAAATGAATAAGACAAGAGCAATCAAGTAAAAATAAAGAGAGGCTAGGGGTTATATAGCCTAGAAAGAGCTCCTTATTATCCCAAGATAGCCTCCTTGCCCCTATGTCCCTTTTCCTTGCTTGGCTTACCCAAATGCTTGATGAGGAGTGCTCCAAATGAGAGAAGATGAAAGAAAGTAATGAAGAAAGATAGAGAGAATTTTGAACATAGTAGTGCTATTAAGAATTGTGTTTTGAAATGCTCACTACAAGGGCTGAATTTATAGAGTTTTGAAAGGTAAATTGTGGGAGGGAAGATGAGGTCCAAGATGCCATTAGCTAAAAATTACAAAATTCAAATTTTTAATTCATGATTCAAGCTTGGAGTATGTGTGATAAAAGAAGGTAGCGGGGAGAAGGAATCCGTGTGCCTTTGGTTTTTGCCATAGATATTTCGCTCATGCTAACAAAAGCATAACATTTTGACAAAAATACTAGTAGCTCTTTTGTACTTGATAGACTACTTCGATCAACAATCAGGTTGATTGGTCAAATGACCAAAAATGAGTGGTTTAAAAAAGCACCACACTTGAACAAAAGCACCACTGGAACTTTTGTTAGATTATGGTATTTTTATAAATGGCTTGGTTAAATGTCTTATTTTCTTGGGTTGTGATGCTTGATTGCTTGTATGATGCCTCTTGTATTTTCTTAGGGTTAATGTCATTGGGTGTGTCAAAATTGGGTGTCTATAGTAAGGCATTGGAAATTGCCTACTCATGCCTAATATTTGGTCTTGTGTGTGTTTCCTTTCATTTTATTTTATGTATTAGTTTGGTCTCAAACCTTAAGTCATTTTGTTCATAGCATTTAAGCCTCTTTTAATCTAACATATCTATAAAGGAAATATTGTATAATATATATATAGTTGTGGCTAATTTTACTTTATCCTATTTCTTATATGTATCTCTTATGTGTGAATACTTTATGTTAGATTAAAACTATATTTGTTTCATTGGTTATTAATGAATGATGCATGTGTTTATTTTATTCTAGTAGTACATAGAGGAACATTTTGATCTTGGTGAATCACCTATATTAGATAAGGGTTTTATTTCGTATATTTCTCTCCATTTTTCTTCAATATAAGCAAGTAGTTTAGGAAGACAAGCATCAAAGATCATATCTAATAAGGAGTTGGCCTTAGAAAAATATTGAAGGTTTCCCTATGAGTCAAGTCCCATGCTCACAAAAAAATTGTTGTTTCTATCTATGCAAGGCATGAGTGTCAGTTGCATCTTGATACTATAATAGATGGTGATGATATTATGAGTGACCAATAGTTCATCTCGCATGCCCAATGGGGTGAATCCAACTCATTTATCTCATAAATAACTGATATTCTGATTAATATATAAATATATTTGTTTATTGAAGTATAAAAAATTCACCTAGTGACTCCATTAAGACCAAAGGACCTAAATTTTATGAGCATAAGACCTACAACTAGGTCCTATGTGAGAATAAATCCACAAGTGTTAATTCCACCTCTAAACCAAGGATGTAGGAGATTTATGTCATAACATGGTTGTGTAAACAAACAAACCTCTAAGGAGATACCCATCCTACAACGATAGAGGCCACCTTTAACCACATGTTCCTCCTACAACATGAGACTTGATCCCAATATCAATGCTCAAATCACTACTCTGGTTCACCATAGAAGATGCAACTATACCTATTAAGCATAATGTGGCCCTCATATTCATGGCACTAATAATAAAAGGGGATTTGATATTGGTGTTTCCCTAATATCACCAAGGGGAGGAAATATATTGCATTCATACAAATTGCAATTTAGTTGATCAAATAATGTTGCAGAGTATGAAGCCTTGGTGCATCACCTCCAACTTGCAAAAAAGAGAGGTATCAAGTTTTTGCAAGTCTTTGGTGACACCAAACTAGTTATCAAATGGGTAATATCCCAATGCTTAGCAAAGAATATACTTATGAGGTCTTATAATCATAGGGTCTAGGATTTGATTGAAGTTTTTGATGCCATAAAATTCAAAGTCCTCCAAGGACCCAAAATGTGGATGTTGACTAAATAGCAGTTATTAAATCATATTTAGATCCTATGAGTTATCTAATATAAAATTAGCAACATGTGAATTTTGTAGTGAGGCAATCCATTCTTGATATTGAGGTACATTGGCAAGCATTTTCTAGTGATGAGTATAGTGACAAGTGTTTGCTAGTGAATTTATTGAAGAGCTAAGCCCCAATATTGAGGAGGCATATGAAGACCTGATCATATAGCTAAAGTTCAATAAGCTTCCTAAATCACTAGTTATATTGCAATTCTTATTTAGTCTAGATGACCAATTTAAATAAAAGAGAGCAATGATTGCTGACAAGGAGGATTATCAAGAAGTAGAGGTTTACCCCAAGGTGAACCTTGAAGATAGGTAAAGTGGCTACCTTGCATATTTCTTGATCAAAGGCTTAAATAATTTCAAACACTTGGTCTCTAATAAAAATAATTATTTATGTCATCCACTCTAGCATAAATAAATATATAATGGATGGAGAAACCAATGAGAAGAGGATAGGATGGATCACCAAGATCTTAGAACATGATATAGATATCAAGCCTACAAATTTGATTAGGGGAATATCCTTATTCCAAGCATTGGCCAAAGACATTGTTGATGTAGGATCTAACATGGACCTATACTTACTCAATTTGGATGGAGAGGTATTGGACTAGTTTTATGAAAGGGTTAAATGTATGTAAATAGGTTAATACCCATATAATCTAAACTAGGAACAAAGAAGGGTATTAAAACTACAAAATGTCCATTATGTTCTTATTGAAGATGTTCTATTATAAAAAAAATGGATGGAATCCTCTTAAATTGTGTTAGAATGGAGAAAAATCAACCTCTACTTCAATAATTCCATCAAGGATTCTTGAGTGGCCATTTATTAGCTCAAATCACTGCTACAAAAATAATGAGAGTTGGATATTATTGGCCTACCATGTTTTCAAATGCTCACCAATGGGTATGAAAATGTGATAAGTGCAATTTTTCATAGGGAAGAAGAAGAAGAATGCACCCATGCCTTTGAAACCCATAACAATAAACAAACCATTTCCCCAATGGTATGGGGATTGGATTTCATTAGCATTATTAACCCACCATCAAGTGAGGGCCATAAAAGGATTCTCACTGATACTGAATATTTCACTAGATAAATGGAAGTGATCCCATTAAAATAATCCACTAAGAAGATAACCGTTGATTTATTGGAAGAAATCATAATGAAATTTGGTATCCCAAACATTATCGTCATAGATAATGCTAAGGCATTCACTGGAGCCAAAATCAATTAGTTCACCACCTAATATAGTATATATTTTAAGGCTTCCTCAAAATATATTCCTTAAGGGAATGGTTTAACAAAATCCAATAATAACCTAATCAAGATCCTAAAGAGGATAGGTTTAAAAAATTAGAGGTAGTATCACCTGCATCCCATAAGAGACTTATGGGCAAATGAACCGCTCTGCATAAGGCTAGTTGTAACCACAATATTCTAGTTGTAGCCTTTGAAGAAGCAAATCATGTGGAGGATGTCCTAATTAGCATGGAAAAGTTAGCACCTAACCCACTTATGGCCTACACTACCCATGTCATTCAAAATCCACATTGGATCTATGCCCTCCATTTCACCCATTCCAAATGTCCAACTAGCCATAAACCTAGCTCCTTCTCCATACATCATAATGCATTATTGCCAAAACTCATCATCAATTATTCTCTTTTAGCCATAATTTCTAGACTTGCCTATCCCATAACCATTCAACAATTATGATAAAAACATTATGAACTAATATAACCTTAATATAAATGATATATTTAAAGATACGAGGACCTTAATAAAATATTATAACATTATAAAAGGCAAGGGTAGTTGGATGGTGGCTAGAAACACCAATAAAATTGGCAATCCAGAAAGACCCCTTATCTTACCAAATACCAAGGGGCTTGGTAAGGTACTAATCATGGTATAAATAAAGTTCAAAATAACATGGTAAACACCAATTTAGAGATTAACACATTATAGTTTTTCTATGTAATATGGGGTACCATCCTATGGATTATGTAGTGGCCATGAGGTTTTTTGGACAAATCAGTATGACCAATAGTGTTGGGCACAATAAGTTGTTATCTTATGTCAAATAAAACCTATAATAAGTCAACCTACTTATTAGCAACCTCAAACATAGTAGGAAATCCCCACTTTGCCAAACCCCAAAAATACAATCTTTGAAAATTTAGCATTTGTGGATTAGAAGGATTCTACAATTGAGGATGATGTCATATGTGTAAATCAATAAGGGCTTAAAACTAGAGGAAAAAGGAAAGCATCCAAAGAGTAATTCTTAACATATAAGCAATATTAAGCAAACAAAGACACTATAGTGCTTAGGTGTAGGAGGCCACCATTGCACTTGAAAGATAAAGGGCCACTAATGGTTCTGCAACAAGAAAAACAAATTAAGAACTTTGAGAAGAGTAATATAGATGCAACCCAAATAGACATGTAGGCTCGTAGGGACAAGTATATGGATAAAGAAAAAGAACCAAAAACTAAAATCTTAAATCCAAATATAGATAATTCAATAGAAGGAAGGATTTACAAAGAGAAATACCAATTTTAGAAGGAGATAGAGCAACATTCAAATATCCTTTTCTCACTAGTGAAGGATAGTGAAAGTAGGCAATGGATGCTAGACAGTATAGGAAGTTTATAGTACATAGTGAGAGTAGCTCAATCAAATTTAATTTTAATATTGTATAAGAGATGAAGAATATACCTAAGTGTTCATGCTAGAGGCACTAACTCTTTCCAATTAGTGAGGTTTGATTTAGAAATCCATAAAATAGCAATAAAGAATTTATGCCAAGAATGGAAAACCAAAGCCTATTCAACGTAGTCTAGTTGAGCAATACAACTTGACAACAAAACGTCCATCTAACATTCAGGTCAACATGGTATATATCCTAAATGTCCCAAATCCTAAAAAGTTAAATCCATCATTGTTCTATGTTACTCTAAAATTTCAAAATTACCTTTTGAGAAGTTACATAGTTTACTTAGGAACAATCATAATTGTGTTGCCAAAATAATTTTGTAAAGAGATGGGATTTCCCTATAGCAAAATAGTTAGGTATCCAATCTAGATGGATGGCACTAGGGTAAAATTTGTAGGAGTTTTAAAAGATCTAATCATGACCATAGAAAAACATCTAGAGTTTGTAGTAGTATAGGAGGTGATAGTAGTTGAGCTCCCCTAGATTTTAACATGTTTTCTATAAAATGTACATGTAAACTATCTGAGTATGGGTACCTGATAATGGAATACACTCACATAAAGGTATCCTAGGATGAAAATGATATGAATGGAGAATGAGCCTCCATGCAATTATTGATTGCAAAAACTAGATAAAAATGGTAGTGAATTGGAATGAGTTGTTGGAATTTATAGATGATGAAATGTTATAGGATGATCAAATACCTTAGATAGGTATGATAATTGGTGTTATTCAAGATGATTATGATAAAAATATCAACTTTGAGGAGACCAATATTGGAAATTACCTCATAACATCTTAGCTCTAACTAACCAAGAAGTACAAGGAAAAAAAAAGATATGGGTAATGCACTTTGATGGCATAAGGACCAAAAATGGAGAAGGCACAAGCACTCAATTTATCGATCCAAAAGGTGCACAAACCAAATTTGTACGTTGATTGTTGTTAAATTTTATGAATAATGGGATGTATACAAAGCATTATGCATTAGTTTGAGGAAGGATTAGAATATAGAGATAAATAATGTAAAGGTATTTGGTGACTTTGAATCAGTCATAAACCAAGTTAATTTCCAATGTGCCACTGAGAATAAATATTTCAAGTCATATAAACACCCATCCTAGGATTTGTTAGAAAGATTCAATACCTATGACATCAAGGTAATCCCCAATCAAATAAGCTAGCAACAATGGTAGAAAATATGATAACACCGCTACCACTTGGGATAAATCAAAGGAACTAAAAGTGGTATTCAAATCTATAGTCCTTGCTAATTCTAATTATTGTCAGGTCTTCAATAATAATGAGCAAATCATCAAGTTCCTCCTTAAAGAAACTCAACATGTTGAAGGTAAAATTGATATGGGGATGATATCAAATATAACATAATCTAGTTAAAGATAAACAAACTACCAAAGGGGTTAATCACTATATAGAGTCTATTTAATCAAATGATAGCATGAAAAAATCTAGCATCAGAGTGAAAGCCTCTTCCTACCATTCCATAAAATTCACTAAATAAATGAGTTTGTTTCTTAGTAAAGAGTGCATTGAAGAAGAAATTAGCCTATTCGAGAAACCATATGGCATAATACATAAATAGCATTGCTTAGTCCTATGAATATTTGAAGATGTATGACATAAATATCATAGAGCATACTATTAAACTAGAATCTAGTATAAAGCTTTCTTGGCATGAATAGTGGCTAATGAATTCCAAAACTGAGGTGGTCATGAAAAAGGAGCTCCTAAAGCTCTCACAAGATAAAATCATATTTTTTATTAAGCATTCCACCTAGATTATTAATCTAATCCCCTATCCATAAGAAATTGAGATATCAAGTTGTGCATCAATTTCAAAAATCTAAACAAGAATTTGTTGAGAAATCACCACCCTTATTGGTCATAGATCAAATTCTACAAAACGTAGCATGGTCTTAGATGTTTTCACTCTTGGATAGTTTCTTAGGATATAACCAAATTTAAGTAAAGGATTATGACTAGTATAAAATGACCTTCACCAACAACTGGGGAACCTTTGCCTATCATAAGATGGTCATTTGGGATATCAAATGCAAGTGCTACCTTCCAATGAGCAATGAATATTTCCTTCATAGGGATATTAGGTGATGTAATTCTTATATACCTTGGTGATTTAATATATTTAAAAGATATACATAAGCATATCAAACACCTTTAGTCCCTTTTCTAGAGGTATAGGGAATATGGAAACTCACTCAATCCCAAAAAGTTCATCTTTATGGTCTAAGAAGAAAAATAATTCAGGCATGTGGTATCAAAATATTATCTAGCCATAGGCCCTAAGAGGATTAAGACCAACCAAAGCCTTCCTCTACCCACATTAGCCAAAGTAATTTAGTCCTTTTTAGGTTAAATATAGTTCATTTTCAAGTTCATAACCAATTTTATGTAACTAGTCAGGCCAATCACCAAGAATTTGAAAATTGATGTTCCCTTAGCTTAGACTAATGATTGTAGAAAATTATTTCAAGAAATAAAATATGTCATTACCAAGGTCCCAATCCTAGTCAACCCTAATTTCTCTAAGGACTTTAGGCTCTATATTTGGAACATGTCATGACCCGTTACCCTCCTACCTTATTTAAAGAATATTAATTGATCTTGGGGGATCAATTAATGCCTAATAGAAGGGGCATGACCCTAAATAATCCTAAAAAATTCTAATAAAATAATTTTGTAAGGGATAAGAAATATTAAATTAATTTATGGGTTATTTATGAGGTTTGGTAAAAGATAAATTTGAGAAATTATCTTTTACAAAATTAAAACCATATAATAAATTATGAGTAGATGTAGTGGACCCAAGGTGGATGGGACCTAAAAAGGGACTAAGGAATTTTTAAATAACTTATGGATCATCCCATATTTTGGGAAGTATTCATGTGGCTACCCTACATTGATGGGAGTTATGAAAGGAATCACATGGCTTATCAAGAATAGTTCTAACCTTGTAACCATCCTATGCCTCAATAGTATGAGTTTTGTCACTCACCTCATCCCTAGAGAAGCCTTGAAGGACATGATGAAGTCATGGGGCTAAAGAATCTTCCTAATATTATTATAATGTGGCCACTATTTGGCCCATGAGGGGAGAATTTCCCTATAAATAGAGGGTATTTTTGTGAAGAAAGGCTATCTAGGTTCTAGGAGTCTTAATGGTCTAGGGAGTATGCTCTTCACCCATGGGGTGAATTAGAAACTAGAAGACTTAATAGATTTCCTAGCTATGGAAGTAGCAATTCTAGAAGGAGCCAACTTTGAAGGGAAAGAAAAGGACTTTAGTAGCAATGAAGACAGGCTAAGGGCAGAACACTTGGAGGTCTTAGGAGAAATCAGGTTGGATCCTTCTCGTAAAGATTTAGTCAAATATTGACTTGTTTTTATTAGATGAATTTGCTATGTTAAATAAAAGCTTCATGGTAGCTTAGGTCTTGATTAATTAAGGGATTATAATTTCCATTAGAAACTTGATTGGATTGCATATACTAAATACTGGGGCTATGTTTAAAGTGTTTGAATGTTTATTGGTATTATGCATTAGGAGGCCTCATCGATATATGTGTAAAACTATGGTGCCCAAAAAACATAATTTATTTTAAGGATGCTTTGGGAAAAACAAAACTTCTCTGTTTCCAATAAAACCTATAACATTCAAATTTATGCCATGAGTTGTGATATACCACTAGATGTCATTCGCAAAGCCACAAGGGATATTATAAGTTTGTTGTAAGGATGTCATAAGCTCACTGTATAAATCTATTAGATAGATGCCAAGGTTGGAGCATCTACATTTGGTTCTATATGAGAAGCCTTGAATGTCAATCTAAGTTCGACTTCCTTAGCTAGACCTCAAATTGACCCCGACGATGTCGAGTTAATAGTTCACATGATAAAGATAGCAAATTGTCTTACCTTATAATTCTGATCATCCCTATTATCTCCTTACTGTGAACATCTCGTATTTTAATGTGATACCTCAATAGGCAATGCCCTAATTGGAGAATATAATTCCATGATAGGAGGATCACACTAGAAGAAGAAGGACGTTGAGGAATAACAAACCCTGTAGCAGCCATTTGTTGGCAATTATCATAGACTAATGTGCATATGTGCCCTTGGGGAGTAGTTAGGGAAGATGGACCCTTGGTTGTGGTACCTCCATAGCTGTCGCTTTGTACACAACCTGTGTTCCACCTCCGGATGTCGCAAGTAATTAGAGGTAGCCTAGATCTCTGCTTCAAAATGTCATAAAAGATGATTCTACTAGGGTCAGACGACCATAAAAAAATGCTCTGCGCAGGGGATAACAAGACCATCGCCATTTTAAAACAAGAAGGGTGGTTACCCAACCATGGAGAATAGATCCCATTCCTTCCAATCGACTGCAATGAATGAGGAATCTCAAAATTTGATCAGCATCGAACTTGCCACGGAGTAGGCAACCCTATGCAGTTGTTGTTAAAAAGTAGAAAGTAGGTATACCTTGTGTAGGTCGACCCTTAGTGAAGGGTATGTAAAAACCTAAGTCTTCCATACTAAATTTTCCTGCGCATGAATTATTGGACCTCGCTTGGCGACGACGAATGATTATAGGGTAAATAAACTCATTGAGGTGTTGTTCGCAACAATTTAATACCTCTTATTTGAAGGATAACGCTCACTACCGAATGTAGTTATCTCCCGACCAACCTTATCAGGGCAATCAAACGTGGGAGATAGTTATTGGATCGAGGTCTAGTCGTAATCCCACCGACCATAGCATGAAATCCCTGGATTATAAAACAAAAGGGGTCCAATCTACAATATCCAAACCAATACATTTTGGGTAAAGAGTGACTTAGTAGAATCAATTCCTTATTTGCCCTAATGATAGTATAACTAGACTTACGTATTGTTTCACTACCGGTGGTGGTCTATTAAGTGATTGTTCGCAACCTCTTGACGTGACCGTGGTATGACTTGAACGATTCAAAAGAATTGTGGAGCCTCTATTGGAATGTGATTCTATCTAAGAAATAGGGAACCCTTTTAATAAGCTAAGCTTAACCAAATATTATTGAGTTTATGTTAATAAACTAATGCACTAAATTAATAGAGCTTAAGGTATTCAATTCTTGACAGTATAAAACCTTTGCTAGGGACACCAGGTTGGCTATGTGTCTCTCATAGTTAGACCCTCCTACCTAGCAAACCCATCGTGGGTTTTAATTTAAGGAGACTGAATTTTGGCTTTGGATTAAGTTAAATACCTTAGCTATGGGTTTTAGGCTATAACGAGACAAGGATATAATTATATTAAATGAGAAAGTGATTATATTGTTTAAAACTATATCTAAAATACTATTACTTAAACACTCTATTTCATATGAAGAGGAATATTGATTGGAATAGGTGTAATTTTAAAAGAATATATATACAGATATAGTATACGCTAAGAGATTAAAATCATAGTTAAATTGGAAGATAAGAATTGAATTTACTAGCTTCATAAATTAAGGAGATGGAACCTTAATTTATGAATTACAAATTGATTATTATCAATTCGAGGAGTGAATTCTTTGGAATTCATTCCTAAGAAATGACCACTAGTGGATTTAAAGGTATGGGAATTTAAATCCATTACACAAGGGATTGATTATAAATCAATTATGAAGAATGAATTTGGAATTCATTCTTGAGGGAACTTATAGGGCTCCCTCGAAATACAATATATCCAAAATATAATTCCAATGACTTTCATAAACAATGTAAGATATTAAATGACTTAGAAAAAGGAACCTAAAGGAACTAGAGATTCCTCAATGGTATTGTGAATTTTATATTGATGTCTTAGAAAAAGGAATTGGGTGATTCCTTAATTACATCAAGAGATCAAAAGGGACCATTGTATTCCTTGATCTATATTTGAGAAGAAGGGCCTGTAGATGCCCTGCTATTATTGTAAATTTGCCATTTAAGTTTATGAAAATGAGGAAGCATATATTTTGGAGGCTGGGTTTTTCCCGTAAGGGTTTCCCAGGATAAATCTTTGTGTCAATAATTTGTGGTTTGCTTTATTATATCTTGTGAATGTTGCATTTGCTTTCAAAATGAAAATGATATATGTAATGTTTATTTTTATGCATTGTAATGTATGCTAGTAGGTTAAACATGTATGGATGCTAGAAAAGTATGCTCAATTTCTAATATGTTGATAATTTAATGTAATTCAATTGTATCATTTATTTTTGGAATATAATGGGTAATGATGAATGATTTTAGTAGGTAGAGTTGTTCAAATAATAATCTCATGTGAAGGATGGATGTTTACTTAAATGTGTTAATGAATCAATGGCATTTGTCTAATTTACTATAATATTGTGGGATAATTATTTATGAATGATGCACCTTTCCATATGCAACACTGATTATATTCATGTTAATCTATACAAGAACTAATAGGTAAAAGAGGATAAATGGATCTGTGTTGTTCTAATCATGAAGCACTTATTATTGAAGGGAATATGAGTTTAGCTTCAAACCTAAGGATAAGATGTAATGAATCTTGCTTCATGGATTAAATGCACTCAAGATGGTTTAGTTGAAATCATATTGTGGAATGAAACTCTCAAGAGGGCACTTTGACCTTGATTTACAAACCAAGATAGATCCTCCACTCTACACTAAAGAATTAAATTTACATGGGACTAGTATTGTCCATTTAAAAGGAATTCAATAGAGGGATTGCCTAATCAAGGGTGTAATAATGTGTAAGGAGGATTAAAGATAGATGTTCCATGGATTCTTATCACAATAGTGATATAGTAGTCTTAGAACTCCTTTCTAGATGGATTGGATCGGAGCTAATATTTATGGATAACCATAGGTGTGGTTATTCCATCTATGATGGTTTACCATTGGTGTGGTTCACCATCTTCAAGGCATTCACCTGGTCTGGGTGGACCATTTGGTGATTTCCTCCTTTTAAGAGGATGAAACCAGTATGCTTGGCCAACATACTCATACCAAGTGGGGTATGAGGGTTTCATAGAAGCTGATCACTTCTACTTAAAGAGACTCTGATCAAGTCTCTATAGCTCTTGAAGCTATATGCCTTGAAAGATATAATCCAAATGGAATATGCCTATCCTAGGTTATGGATTAGGTCTTTGCCACATGAAACAAAAAAAAAATTATGGATAAGAAGGGGTAACAATTGGGGTTCATTACAGTTGGTATCAGAGCCCAGGCTAACTAATAGGCTTTAGTGAAAGTCTAGGTTAGCAAAGACTTGGGGCATGAAACTAAACTTGAGAGAAAATTCCACAACTTTAAAATGCACACTTGGTAAGGTCAAGGTCAATGCTTGGGATGATGATGTCCAAGTACCTATCCCCCACAAGTAGATCCATAGTCGTTCGAAAGTGGAAGAGCTAAGCGAACCCTCCTATATGGATTTTAAGCGGTGTACCTTAGACTCTTTTGGGAAAATTACTTGGCATTTAAATTCCTTGACTACTTAATCCTTGCAACCAAGTGTATACAAACCATAGGATGGCTCAAGGATGAATAGAAAATTCCAGTCTATGGATGACTTTGGATTTAGTTTGGCATGTTAAAAGAATGTTTTTCTTTAATTAATTCTTGTTACAATTTGGGCCTTTGGCCAGAAAGTTGAACATTTCAACCATGACGAACTCTGGCAAGTTAACAATACGTTATAGATAGTACACCTAGAGATAGCCATAGCCTAAACCTTTACCATGGTTAAAATGTCGCCTTGCTTTGTCGTGATCTAATAAATGTGCTTTGCATTATTTAAACATTGTCATATGTCATAAAGCGGTGCATGTGGGATTATTATCAATGAGCAAAAGCTAAACAATGTTTTCTTTATTTGATTTTTGATCAATGTTACAATTTACTTTGGGGTTTTCCCAATCAGAGGTCAAGGTGTAGGAAATGGCGGAAGAAGCCACACAACAACACCAGAACCTGAAACCCTAGTATGGCGAAAGGAAGCAAGGACACATTTAGGCATGGAAACCACCCCAAATTTCACCCAAAACTTCATACATTTCTTGATATGAAATTTTGGGGAGACCTGTATCAGAACTCCACCAATCAGCTCCAATAATCCGAGTATCCTAGCTTGATAGTAAGGTATGCCACCTGACCACTCAGGCACTGGTCGAAAGCATAGGTGCGTATTATGTTATTTAAATTAGGAAACTCATCAACTCATCATACATGTGGTATTATTTTTCAAAGGAAAATGGAACATCAAATAGTGGACCAAAACATAGAATACTTTATTAAGTAGTACTTTGAATACAAAGATGCCAGAACTAACATCTGGACATAGTAACAATGATAAATTATTATACTAATCCGAATCTGAGCTATCAACATCCTGGTTTAGGGAAACATCATGCTCAAAATAAATAAATGGAGGTGGAACATTGTAACGGATTATCAAGTATCTATCAAATGCATAGTATGGCCAAGGAGTGCCATGAGATCTATGCAATAAAATATTCGTTGTTGCTGGATACCGAGTTTGAGAAAATCCATTCTTAATCTCCCAGAATGAGTGAGTCTACACATACCTCTGATAAATAAGGCTCTGGTAAAGACCACTATAGAAAGTTGCTTCTCTGATGGGGACATATTTCTTCACTACCTCCAAATAACATGATGGTAGGAACTGAAAGGGGATAATTAGAGGATCACCTATGGGATGTAACCAGGAAT
This sequence comes from Wollemia nobilis, assembly GCA_028583015.1. Taxonomy (NCBI): domain Eukaryota; kingdom Viridiplantae; phylum Streptophyta; class Pinopsida; order Araucariales; family Araucariaceae; genus Wollemia; species Wollemia nobilis. The sequence continues at coordinate 1,095,251 of JAQPPZ010016709.1, forward strand.
CTCCGAATGAGACATGGAAAGTACAGTTAGACCAACTAAAGAATATATCAAACCATTCAAAAATACTTAAAGGACTCTCAAATGCTAAGTAATTATGGGAATTGTCCCTTAACCAAACATCACAGTGAGAATCCTAGATAGAAGTATTGCAATAAATCTGATCCATGGATAAGAGGGCATCTCGAGCGATGATAGCTTGATCTTGTAAGAAATTATGCAATTCTTCCCTATGTCGAAGCAAGTATCGAGGATTCCAAACTAGAGACTCATAGAATTCATGTTGAGCTTCCTCATAGATAAACATTGTGGCTAAATTGGTTTCCAACCAAAGGGAGGTAAGGGAATATCTTTCACTTCAAGAATGCTTGATTTCATTTAGATTTTGAAAAGCATACTAGAAATAAGTGTGCACGATAAAAGCTAATGGAATTACGAAAGAGGACAATGATAGGACTTCACATGAAAACAAGAGGACACATGCCATCTCAAAAATTGAAAAAGGCATGATGTGCCTTGGTTAGTCAACACAAAATCATCTATAGGACAATCAAGCCGAAGAAAAGGGTGATGAATGATTCACCTCGGGATTGTCAGGATACGATCGATAAATGTGTGAACAAAAATTGATATAGACGGACCTAACGGTCATTTGAGTATTGAAGAAGTTTTATGCCCATGACGTCCAACGCGATCATATTTATGGCAGGAGTCACCTGGATGATATTGGTGTTAAGTGGAATGAATCCCATTCTATGCTTTATGATTCTTTTGCTTCTGATTACCGATCTGTTGCTGCACATACCCTGAAGAGTAGAAGTTGATCTGAAGTAGCACCTAATTTAGCAGGCGTAATAATCATGGTAAGAATTAGGAAAAACATCAATGCAACAAAGAGGAAATCTCTGGTGCAACAAGCTCAGGAGGATGCTTGGGCGTAGGAAATATTGAGGTTAATATTAGAGAGAGATGCTGCCATAGCAGAGCGGGATCGGCTCAGATCAGAAATGTTACAAAGAAATAACTGGAGAGCAACAACGATGGCAGCCATGCTCACAGAAAATCCCTAATTTCGATAACTAAGGGAAGAATTTAATGTTGTATTTCTAGAATCTTGTTTGGTAGCATTGTTAAATCATGGTATGCTTCTTCCACCACAACCAGCTGTTGGAGCAGTAGCTCCACCACCATCTCCAGCCGTAAGTACCAGCATAGTACAAGGAGGAAAATAGACCCAGGAGCATCGACCCTAAGGTCCTTAGGACCACCACTCTGTAGACCATCATTTTGTAGTAGTCTATTAATGCCAAGGATGAGGCATAAACATTAGCAACTTTTGAATTTTATATTTGAAGGTTATCTGAATATTATTGTTTATGGTAAATTTAATTAGTTAATTTGTGATACAAAAGAATGCATGAATATTGAATCTTGTCTGATCAAATGAATATGAGGAATGGATTGGTGTCCATTCTTGGAGAAGGTATGGGACTTCTCCATGATTTTATGATGATATAAACCAGGAGACATCTGGGTGGATGCTCTGGTATTAAAATGCATATTAGGATATATGTAAATATCCTAAATTGAGATTCTGAAATTATGTTGTATCTTGTTAGCATTTGATTTTATCAGGTTAATTCATGCCAAAGGTTAACCAAATTATACTGTGATACTCCTTGGTGGGAGTTTTGATAAAACTAACAAGAATTTTTATGTCTAGTAAGGTACAAATGCAAAATTTCATGATATCCTTCTAACATCATTTTGCAAATTCTAATACTACAGTTATCTAGATCAATTGTTGGTGCAATTTGAAATGAGTTAAAACTATAGTTTTGTATTAATATTATGTATTGATGATGCTTTCAATACTTGTTGATATGCAAGATGGATGTTATATTGTTTATAAGAACATGGTACTGCTGATATTTTACATTTTTGTAGGTCCAGGTACTCGCTTGGATGGAAGATGGAGCTTGCCATCAAGATTGAAGTGTTGGATGAAAGAAGAATTTGATTGTAAAACAACAGGATAAATGCTAGCTTTTGCTAGACAAATGTGTTTTTGTAAGATAGATGTTCAAACACAGAGGACTGTGTTTAATCTAAGGGGGGTGTATGTCATGACCCGTTACCCTCCTACCTTATTTAAAGAATATTAATTGATCTTGGGGGATCAATTAATGCCTAATAGAAGGGGCATGACCCTAAAGAATCCTACAAAAATTCTAATAAAATAATTTTATAAGGGATAAGAAATATTAATTATTTAAGGGTTATTTATGAGGTCTAGTAAAAGATAAATTTGAGGAATTATCTTTTACAAAATTATAACCATACAATAAATTATGGGTAGATTTAGTGGACCCTATGTGGATGGGACCTAAAAAGGACTAAGGAATTTTTAAATAACTTATGGGTCATCCTATATTTTGGGAAGTACTCATGTGGCTACCCTATATTGGTGGGATTATGAGAGGAATCTCATAGCTTATCAAAAATAGTTCTAACCTTGTAACTATCTTATGCCTCAATAGTATGAGTTTTGTCACTCACCTCATCCCTAGAGAACCCTTGAAGGACATGATGAAGTCATAATGGTCCTAAAGCATATTTCTAATATTATTATAATGTGGCCACTATTTGGCCCATGAGGGGAGAATTTCCCTATAAATAGAAGGTATTTTGGGAAGAAATGACTATCTAGGTTCTAGGAGTCTTAATGGTCTAGGGAGTATGCTCTTCACCCATGGGGTGAATCAGAAACCAGAAGACTTGAAAGATTTCCTAGATATGGAAGTAGCAATTCTAGAAGGAGCCAACTTTTAAGGGAAATAAAGGGACTTTGGTAGCAATGAAGACAGGCTAAGGGCATAACACCTGGAGGTATTAGGAGAAATCAGGTTGGATCCTTCTCATAAATATTTAGTCAAATATTGAATTATTTTTATTATATGAAGTTGCTATGTTAAATAAAAGCTTCGTGGTAGCTTAGGTCTTGATTAATTAAAGGATTATAATTTCCATTAAAAACTTGATTGCACTGCATATACTAAACACTAGGGCTATGTTTAAAGTGTTCGAATGTTTATTGGTATTATGCATTGGGAGGCCTCATCGTATATATATATATATATATATATATATATATATATATATATATATATATATATATATATATATATATATAAGTATGGTGCCCAAAAAAAATAATTGATTTTAAGGATTCTATGGAGAAAACATAACTTCTCTATTTCCAATAAAACCTGTAACATTTAAATTTATGCCATGAGTTGTGATATACCACTAGATGTCATTCGTGAAGCCATAATGGATATTATAAGTTTACTATAAGGATGTCATAAGCTTGTTGTATAAATCTATTAGATAGATTCCAAGGTTGGAGAATCTACATTTGGTTCTATATGAGAAGCCTTGAATGTAAATCTAAGTTCGACTTCCTTAGCTAGACCTCAAATCGACCCCGACGATGTCGATTTAATAGTTCACCTGATGAAGACAAAAAATTGCCTTACCTTATAATTTTGATCATCCCTATTATCTCCTTACTATGAACATCTCATATTTTAATGTGATACCTCAATAAGCAATGTCCTAATTGGAGAATGTAACTCCATGATAGGAGGATCACACTAGAAGAAGAAGGACATTGAGGAATAACAGACCCTGTAACAGCTATTTGTTGGTAATTATCATAGACTAATGTGCATCTGTACCCTTGGGGAGTAGTCAAGGAATATGAACCCTTGGTTGTGGTACCACCATAGCTGTCGCTTTGTACACAACCCGTGTTCCACATCCGAATGTTGCAGGTAATTAGAGGTAGCCCATATCTCTGCTTCAAAATGTCATAAAATATGATTCTACTAGGCTTGGACGGTCGTTAGAAATTCTCTACACATGGGATAACCAGACCATCACCATTTTAAAACAAGAAGGGTTGTTATCCAACCATGGAGAATAGATCCCATTCCTTCCAATCAACTGCAATGAATGAGGAATCTCAAAATTTGATTAGCATCGAACTTACCACGGAGTAGGCAACCCTGTGTAGTTGTTAAAAAGTAAAAAGTAGGTATACCTTGTATAGGTCGCCTACCGTCGGCCCTTAGTGAAGGGTGTGTAAAACCCTAAGTCTTCCATACTAAATTTTCCTATGCAAGGATTATTGGACCTCGCTTGGCGATGACGAAAGATGCTAGGGTAAGTAAACTCACTGAGGTGTTGTTCGCAACATTGTAATACCTCTTCTTTGAAGGATAACGCTCACTACCAGACACAGTTATCTCTCGACCAACCTTATCAGGGCAATAAAATATGGGAGATAGTTATTGGATCAAGGTCTAGTCATAATCTCGTCGACCATGGCATGAAATCCCTGGATTAGAAAACAAAAGGGGTCCAAGCTACAATATCCAAACCAATACATTTTGGGTAAAGAGTGACTTAGTAGAATCAATTCCTTATTTACCCTAATGATAGTATAACTAGACTTACATATTGTTTCACGAATGGTGGTGGTATATTAAGTGATTGTTCGTAACTTCTTGATGTGACTGTGGTATGACTTGGAATGATTCAAAAGAATCGTGATGTACCGAGGTTCATCGATTTGGCTACATATTTGAAAATGACTGTTTGAACTCCCATACAAATCCAGCCTTTCCAAAGTACCAACTTTACAATCAATTTACCAGCACCCACTGGAAGGAGCACCAACCCCTGATTTATCTACACCAACAAAAAGGAGCACCAACCCCTGATTTATCTACACCAACAGAAAGGAGCACCAACCTCTCTACCAAGCACCCACTTGATTTTGATATTGATAATAAAATGACATATATGAATGTCTTAACTGAAACCAGAACCCTATATGGTCTGTAATCTCAAAATCTAAAACTTTCTATTTCACCCAGTATATCATCCCTATCTCTGCATTACTCAGAATTTGAATCTTCTCTTCTCACAAACAAAAAATTGATTGTTCTCTTAGCTCGTTCTACCAATTGCTAAAACACTTTTTGGGTATTGTGAAGCACTTTGTCTGTGAACTCCTCTCAAAATTTCAGCCAAAATGGATATCATATGAGAAAGTTATGCCCAAAATACTGAAGTGACTTTTTTCACCACTCTCCAAAAATCATGGATTTTCACTCTTTATTTTTCTCCACACACACTTCTCTCTTCAAAAAATAAAGTCCCCACTTTTCAATAAAATCCCTTGTCACTTAAAAAGTGCACACTTGCATTATTTTTCCCTTTTAAATTAAAAAAAAAAATTCTTTAATGAAGCTTCTTAAAACAATATAACTTCCTTTTTTTCTATTTTGAGAAGGCATTTCGTCAAACACGTCACATGCAAAGAATTCACACCTTATTCGTTCTATTACTTCGGAGCCACGTGACACCTCAATCCAAAAATGAAAAATGCTCTATTCGATGCCTTGAAGGTGTAACAACACTGAAACCAAAACTCTGGCGACTCTGCAAGGTCGAAACGGCCAACTGAAGTATTTTGCACAAGCGGAACAAATTGACATAAAAGTGACCTGTACCGTTTTTTCAATAATCATAACTCTTACCTCTTAACTTTTTTTTCTCTAAAATTTGAAAAATAGAATCTCTGAAATTATGAATACATCCAGTCCAAATATCGTTGCATAAATCCTTACGGTTCGCCTATACCACCTCCACAAAAACTGCTGTTGACACACTTTTTCCAAAAAGAGCATTTTTGTGACAGTCTTGCAACGCTTGTAACATTCACCTCATTTCTCCGTTTTAGTGGAAATTTGGAACACATGTTATTAAAGATAACAACCACCTATAGTTTGAATTTCACTATCAAATTCTTCACGGTTTGCTCGCAGTGCTTCTGATAAAACTGCCCTTTTTCGGCCTGTACAACCACTTGCCAAATCATCCGCCAAGATATCGAAAACATCACCGATCAATCCAAACACTGTGCTGACACCTCAAACGCTGTTATGGACTATTTAATAACATGGTGGCATGTTCCAAATTGATCCATCTTGTCCAACTGTGCTCGTGATGACTTTTGCAAATTTTTGACAACTTCTTGACGATTTTTTCAACTTTTGCAAATTTGCACGAACAACCTATAACAACTTCACCCGAAAATAAAAAACATCCTCATAAGCATTGAACATCATTGTACATACTCCGAACAACCTTCGAAAAATTATACACTACATCAACCTGTCCATCTGAGTGTGTTGACAACAATGACAATATTGTCGTTGCACCTGCTCAACACTCTATTGGAATGTGATTCTATTTAGGAAATAGGGCACCCTTTTAATAAGCTAATCTTAACAAAATATTATTGAGTTTAGGTTAATACTCTAATGCACTAAATTAATAGAGCTTAAGGTATTCAATTCTTGACAGTATAAAACCTTTACTAGGGACACCAGGTTGGCTATGTGTCTCTCATAGTTAGACCCTCCTACCTAGCAAAACCATCGTGGGTTTTAATTTAAGGAGACTGAATTTTGGCTTTGGATTAAGTTAAATACCTTAGTTATGGGTTTTAGGCTATAATGAAACAAGGACATAATTATATTAAATGAGAAAGTGATTAGATTGTTTAAACTATATCTAAAATACTATTACTTAATTACTCTCTTTCATATGAAGAGGAAGATTGATTGGAATAGGTGTAATTTTAATACAATATATATATATAATATATATATATATATATATATATATATATATATATATATATATATATGTATACAAATATAGTATATGCTAAGAGATTAAAATCATAGTTAAATTGGAAGAAAAGAATTGAATTTAATGGCTTCATAAATTAAGAATATGGGACCTTAATTTATGAATTACAAGTTGATTATTATCAACTCGAGGAGTGAATTATTTGGAATTCATTCCTAAGAAATGACCACTAATGGATTTAAAGGTATGGGACTTTAAATCCAATACATAAGGGATTGATTATAAATCAATTATGAAGAATAAAACCAGAAATTCATTCTTGAGGGAACTTATAGGGCTCCCTCGAAATACAATATCTCCAAAATATAATTCCAATGACTTTCATAAACAACATAAAATATTATATGACTTAGAAAAAGGAACCTAGGGGAACTAGATATTCCTCAATGGTATTATGAATTTTATATTGATGTCATAGAAAAAGGAATTGGGTGATTCCTTAAGTACATCAAGAGATCAAAAGGACCATTGTATTCCTTGATCCGCTTTTTGAGAAAGAAGGACATGTATATGCCCTGCTATAATTGTAGATTTATCATTTAAGTTTATGAAAATGAGGAAGAAACTATTTTGGAGGCTGGGTTTTTCTCGTAAGGGTTTCCCAGGATAAATATTTGTGTCAATAATTTGTGGTTGTCTTATTAGTTCTTGTGAATGTTACATTTGCTTTCAAAAGGAAAATGATATATGTAATGTTTATTTTTATGCATTGAATGTATGCTAAACATGTATGGATGCTAGAAAAGTATGCTCAATTTTTTGATATGTTGATAATTTAAAGTAATTTAATTGTAACATTTATTTTTGGATTATATTGGGTAATGATGAATGATTTTAATAGATAGAGAAAATCTTATGTGAAGGATGGATGTTTACTTCAATGTAATAATGAATCAATGGGATTTGTATAACTTGCTATAATGTTGTGGGACTTTTTATGAATATTGTACTTTCCCATATACAACACTAATTTCACTCATGATGGTTAATCTATACAAGAACTAATATGTAAAAGAGGCTAATTCTAAAGAGGATAAATGGATTTATGTTGTTCTAATCATGAAGCACTTATTCTTGAAGGGAATATGAATTTAGCTTCAATCTTAAGGAAATGTGGTAAGGAACCTTACCATAAAAGAGCTTCATGGATTAAATACACTCAAGATAGTCTAGTTGAGATCATGTTGTGGAATGAAACTCTCAAGAGGACACTTTGACCTTGATTTACGAACCAAGATAGATCCTCCACTCTACACTAAAGAATTAAATTTACATGGGATAAGTATTGTCCATTTAAAAGGAACTCAATAGAGGAATTGCCTAATCAAGGGTGTAATAATGTGTAAGGAGGAAAAAATATAGATGTTCCATGGATTCTTATCACAATAGTGATATAATAGTCTTAGAACTCCTTTCTAGATGGATTGTATTGGAGCTAAGATTTATGGATAACCATAGGTGTGGTTATTCCATCTATGATGGTTTACCATTGGTGTGGTTCACCATCTTCAAAGCAAACACCTAGTCTGGGTGTACCATTTGGTTATTTCCTCCTTTTAAGAGGTTGAAATCAGTATGCTTGGCCAACATACTCATACCAAGTGAGGTATGAGGGTTTCATAGAAGCTGATCACTTCTACTTAAAGAGACTCTGATAAAGTCTCTATAGCTCTTGAAGCTATATGCCTTGAAAGATACAATCCAAATGGAATATGCCTATCTTAGGTTATGGATTAGGTCTTTGCCACATGAAACAAAAAAAAAAATTGTGGATAAGAAGGAGTAATGATTGGGGTTCGTTACAGAATAAATAAAATTATTACTACAGTTCTAACCTAAAATAATTTTAACGATGCGAAACACCCTATTTTGTTCATGATCCAATTCCTCCATAACCATGAGGAACTATACATATTTATTGAAAATAGGTTTTTGATATCATGAAGTCTCTCATAATTTTTAGTTATTATCTATCACTACCATTTTTATAATTCACCATGATGTCCAATGTATTATACTTCATATTTAATTGGGGGAAAATATCAAGGTGGGTGAATAAAATTCAATAGTTTGATATAGAAACTAAACCCACCAAGCTCATCAAGGGTAGATTATTGTGTGAAAACCTCATAATTTTTAATCCAAATAATAAAATTTTATTGGTAGAATAAACCAAACCTAATGGTCAAATATGATGGATGGGAGATAGTTGCATGTACATTGTAACTATGTAGGTTCCTAAGGGATTGCACCTAAGGAAAGATTCTAATTTAAATAAAAATAAATGCACTACACATGGTGATGGTATTCTATTCAAGAATGGATATGATGGAATATTACTAATATGCATCGAAGAAGAATGGACACAAGTCCTGATTACAAATTATTATGATGATAGAGGATATTATACTACACCAAATGTAGTGCATAAAATCTTAAGTACTGGATTTTTATTGACCTACCATTTTTTCTATTTTTAATGGGTCAACAATTGCAAATCCTATAGTATGTTCATGGTAAATAGAAGAAAGGAACCAATGCCATTAAATACCATCACCATTGTAGAATCCTTCCAATAGTAGGGCCTAGCCTTCTTTATCAAGTTAATCCCCTATCTAGTGTAGGGCATGGATGGATCCTCCCCACAACAAAATTATTTCACAAAATGGTTCAAAGTAGTGCCAGTTAAATCAACTAATCAAGAAGCAGTCATCTAATTTTTGGAAGACATTATCACCAGATTTGGGACATCATCCACATTAGTCACCAATAATACCACCTCTTTTGTAGGATTAAAAGTGATAAATTTACCTTAGAATATGGGTTTGTGCTCAAGGCATCCTTTTATTACTACCCCCAATGTAATGGACTATAAGAGTCTACAAACAAGAACATAGTGAGTATCCTAAAATAAATCAATGTTAAATCACAAAGGGATTTGCATACCAAATTGTGAAAAGATACTAAGTATATCGAGTGATACCTAAAGCCTCCATGGATCATCTCATTATAAGTTAGTCTATAGAAATGAGTCCATGCTTCCAATCAATTTGGAACTACCTTCTCTACAAATGTACAATAATTAGAACTTGAAGACATAGATGCCAAACCAATGCAAGCACAACTAGATTCCCTATTATCCCTAGAGGTAGAAGGCATTCAATATGGTAATCCAACCCTAGGAGGTGATCAAAAGGTGTTTTGACAAATGACCCATAAAAGTGGACTATAAGGAAGGTGATTTAGTATTTAAATGGGATGAGGACATAGATAAATCTATAGGTCACCAAAAATTTGACTCTCTTTAAAGCGAACCTTACCAAATTATCTAGATTATAAGTCTAAGCACCTACAATCATGCCATGATGGAAAAAATAATGTTTCTAATTTTAGTGAATAGGAAATATCTCCAACCCATTTTAAAAATCACACTAATAGAAATGTAAATGTGTATATATATATTTTTTATTATTTTTTGGCTACTATCCCCTCTACATAATTGCTTTTCCTCCATAAATCTCAAATTTTTATCTTCCTCTTATCTCTCTACAAAATTATTCGTCCTCACAAGACATCAAGTTGTATTGTCAATGGATTCCTTTCATTGTCTTCTTGACGAGTCTTGAAAATTTTATCCTATTGTTATTTGGATTAAAAATAACTAAGAGAGCGAACCAATCATCCTTTGAGTTATTCACTCACTATTATAGGTGAATATCCTATGAGGGGACTCGACTAACAACCAAATAGCCTATGTAGACAAATCAAACCTTAGTAGGTTAAAATACCTACCCAAGCATTCATTGTTGGGCATGGGTGGATAGGAAATTATAAAATCCCCTTAACCCCAAACAAAACTTCATTTGCACTCCCATTAGTTGCAAAGTCCTTTCCTTCTCACTATTCCTTACATGGTCTTCACAAACCATATGTATTCTAACCATCAAGTTGAACTATTTGCTAAGTGTTGTAATTGGTACACCTCAACTATGCATTGATTGCAATAAAGGTTGAACTTAAAAGGATATTTTTACAAGCCAATTGGCTTCATTGGCCTCTATAATCCTATCTATAATAAAAACTATAATAAACCAAGCAAGTTAAATTTTCACCAAGTCATACTTTGCTAGTAATTTTCTAGTGAATCGCTCAGTCTTATCATTTATCAAACCACTCAAACATCTTTTACCCAAGTTCAATATTTATATCTATTCACTAGCCAATATAAGAAAACCACTCAATATTTTAAGAAAGTCAAGGGAGAAAATTCATCCAAGTCCTAAAGTAGTGAATCACTAGTTTCTTTGAGCAAATTACTCCCTCTAGCAAATGCCTAAAATGATCTATTTTTTTCTAAGTCCCCCAAAAGGAGAAAATCACTCTATTTTATGAGTGAATCACTCACTAGGAAAAAACAACCTCTTCATAATATCAACTTTTTTCCATCCCAACCATCATGAATGCCTCATCTACCTCTAAAATATCATCCATGCTAGAGTAAAATCTTGTATCTCCACCTTCCATAATTGCTACCCCACCTACATTCACTCCATCATCAGTATTGGCATAAACACAAGAGGTAGGGACCTCTAAGGTAAAAGGTAAGAAGAAAATATCAAAGAGAAAGATACAACCTTCCCATCCTCCTTGAAGGCCTAAGGAGTTATTTGATGAGCCCTGTAAAAAAATTGAAGAGGGAAAGTTTAAGCACTCCACTGACAACATAAGAAAGGAGGTTCTTAGGACATTCAACCTTATTTCAAATTTATATTCTTGGAGAATTAGTAGAATATGAGCCTTAGGACTTATAATGGACTTGGTCCCTTAGGTGTGGAACTACCATAAATTGGTAGAAGTATGTGTGGAGAGATACAATGCCATAGGAAAAAGCTTTAGGCTACCTTAGTGGAGAGAAGAGTCCTATATAAAGGAAGGAGATATAAAAAATGCTCAAGGCAATCAATCATTGGGCAATGTGGATCACATATAACCCAAAACATTGAAATATTTTTATTCTAGGTGCCACTCATACTATTGGTAATACTTCTTGATCACCTACCTTAAAAATCTAAATAAAGCAATCAATTTTATCATTATACTAGATTTAGATCTTATCAAATGATATCCAAATTATTTTACGAGGGGTATCAATTATGTCTAGAAGTTATATGCTAAGGTCTATGGGAAACACATTTCCCTTATCCATGCAATTGAGACATACCTAATGCACTTCTAGATGATTGATTATGCTTGATACATTGTTGACCAAACGGATAATCAACTCAAGGAGTTCGAGGAGAGAAAATTGATATACACCTTCTACAAGGTTTGGTTGATCATGTATATAAATAAATACTAGTTCTTGATGCTTCAATTTAATCATATGGAATTGGATTAAGAACCTATATTAGTAGTGGGGTGCATTGATGTACCTTGCCAAGAAGTAAATAAAAATTCATACCAATTCTATGATAAAGTGTACAATGTGATCATGGATAAAATTAGAGAGAATACTCTACGATTATTGAATTAGGCCATACAACTACTAAAGTCATGAGAATGGAAAAATACAAATTTTACTTGGTGATATGAAGCTCCTTCATCCTTTATGGTTTTTGGGCCATGTACTTTAATTTGCTAATATTTATGCCCGACTACATGTTCAACCTTGAATATGCCATGAAATTTGATTTCATGTAAAATAAAACCACTTTCTATCTACTTAAGAAACCCATCATGAGGATTACACCTACGTTGTGGGGGTTCCACAAGGTTATAGAGGAATAAATAAGGGATATGAGGTCGGAGCAAGTTTAAGATATGTGGTCTTGTAACTCTTAAAATACCTTAGGGGAGAATTTAAGGCCAAGGATTTGAATACCTTCTTTGCACATGATAAGAGGTACTATATAGCGGAGGCAAACCATAGTGAAGAGCTAGCCCTAGCCATCCTTAAAAACACACATGGGTATGAATATGAAATACAATGTTGGTATAATAATCCCCCAAAGTGGCACTCTTTTTATACTAATGTGAAGGACAAATTCGACCTAGACTTCAAGATAAGACTTTTAACACTTGGATCTTCAAAGAAGTTAGGTTACTCTAACTAAAAAATCCTATCTTGGTAGAATATGAGGTATGAAACAAGAAATTTAAAGAGACCAACAAGGGATATCCCATTTGATGAATAATTATTTACCATCTATGATAGGAGACACTTGAGGAATGTAAATATTAGGGCAAGAACAATAAGTAAAACACTAGAAATCCTATCAGATTAGCTAAGCTCACCATGTACATCTATGCCTAGAATTATCATATCTGATCAACTATGCTAATAGTTATTAGCTCTATAATGAAAGAAACAAAAATAAAAAGGTAATAAAAATTAAAAAAGAATGTATATGGGTCCATGTCTGAGAAAGTGATGGTAGCACAGTAGAAACAACAACAAACACCATAACTCAAGGAGGAAGTCCTTATGATTTTGGAATGACTAGGGTATTAGCCACTATTATGTTCACTTTTAATTCCATTCCATAATCCTCTACTCTAACTTCTTTTTATATGTCATATTTTTCTATTCCTTCTTTCTCTTCTCCCACCCCTTATTTTGTGCACTTCCCTAACTATCCACCAATGTAGCCCATGGTTCTCCTAGAGGTACCATATATCCAACTTACAACCTCACTCCTAGAACCACACCAATCATATCATTTCCATCACCATATATCCAAGTATCCACCACATAGCACTTAGCATCATATTCTTCAAACTATTCACCATTAGTCTCTTTGCTAGTAGATTCACTAGCATAACTAGTGATAAGAGCAACTCATTTCATGTCCATGTCATTTAATCTTATATCCATTCAACTCACTCCACCCACTAGTTCATCCCACTTACATCATCCCCCATACCAACCCATGTTACTTATGTTACAGATTATGTTTCCCACACCTACTTCTATGACTAAGTTTGTGAAAGCATATCAAGAGGCTAGTGCACCCATAGGACCTAGCAAAACCTTTGTATAGAATGTTGCATGCAATCTCAAGAAAATAGACATCCAAAATATATTTTACTTTCTCATGACTAAAGAGATAATGTTAAAAAGGAATATAAAATTAAGAGGTAAAACCTACCAAAATCCAATACTAATGTAGTCATAATTGGCATTTGGAGGAAATAAGATCCTCATCATGGATGTGGTAAAGAATGATCCATCCAATACTACTACATCCCACGCTAACTTTGTTGCTAGTGTATCCAAGCTACGATATGATCCAAACATATCCATACCAAATTATTCAACTCATGAACTAGCTATAAATTGATGTGGCTATGCAATTTGGTCAATTAGAAATAAGATATGGGGTATTGAAGAAGAAGAATGAAGAGTGTGAAATAAAAGTATCATAGTAAAAGGCTAAAAATACTAGATCTGTTAGCTTTTGATACAACATGTAATGGGAGATAGCAATCACAAGATGCAGAATAATAATAAAGAAAGTAAATCTATGATATGATTGAAATATGCTATAAATAGAAATGACAAAAATGATTATAATGTAGCTATGGAGGAAATGAACACTTCATGATCTAAGCTATTGCTCATGAATGAGATCTGAGGTTATATATCACATACTATCTACACTACTACACTCTACCACATTACTACACTTTACTACACTGCTACATTTCTATTTATAGCCCTTTATATAGGAAGATAGGTTCCTTGGCCAACAATCTACCTAGCTATACAAGGGACACCTTGCACATATAAAAATTGCACATTGACACTTATGTATATATTAAATTGCATGAAGTAACGAGATAAATTCCCCCTAAAGTAATCTAATGTCCTAAGTATGTACCAAGAAAGATACATTTACATGACCCAAATGATGTAATATAATCTATTTCTAACACCCCCGTATGTTACAATATTTGGTTATTGAAGACTTTAGTCTTCAATGTGGATCTTCTTCTTGACCTTGAGATTCTAATTTTTCTTCTCTGATTTTTGTTACCTGTTCAAGCAAGCAGTTAGTATCTTCATAACCTGTCATTCCTGTAGAAAGAGCTTTGATTCCATAATCATCTATTGATTCTTCCAGTTCTTCAAATTCTTCTATCCTCTGATCTAGATGTTATTTTTTATTTTATTTTCGATACTCCAATTGGGGATAATTGGTGGGATGCTAAAATTTTTTCTGGCAAGGAATTTGATGTTATCACGGCTAAAATCGATTCCCATTGTTCATCTAATTTCCTTGATTCTAATTTTTGGGATTGAACCTACAAAAGTTGGCACTATGGCCTTTTCTCTTGCATATTTGAAAATACATGTTATACCATGGTTTTCATCCTTCTGATAAAAAAGCAATATTTCCATGTGGATTATCTTTAGATGCCAATGTAGTGTTATACATCTCATATTTAATTGTATTTTCCACTTCATATTCCTGTAGAATATTGACTAAGTCACCAAAAGAAGTATCTTTTCTTAGAACTTGTAAAGGTGTTACCAAATGTTTATAGTTGTCTGGAAGTGCTCTCATGGTTACTTGAGTAATAAGTTCATCCTTAATTGTTTCTCCTAAGGTAAATAATTTCCCTTTAATATCTGCTACCTTCTTTAGGAATAATTCTATGCTTTTTTCATTGTTCGTTTTTAATGAATGAAGTTGAGTCTAAATATGGAGAATAGTTGCCTTATTATTTTCCTTCAAATATTTTCTCTAGGCTTGTCCATGCATTTGAAGGTGATTTTGCTGAATTGATATAGGGTTGTGTCTCATCAGTGATAGCAAAGGTTATTATCATTAGAGCCTTTGAATCATTTTCTACAAACTTCAGAATTTCAATATCTTTAGTGGTAGGTATTTGTGTTTTCCCTTTGACAATATCCCAAAGTTTTTCATATACTGAAATAAATTTCACTTTATTCTTCTAGAAGAAATAATTAGGACCCTTGAGTAGTTGAGATTCTGCTAGGAAGTATTTGTTTGATGCCATTTAAATTCCCTAATATCAATTCTTAGATTTTGTAGAATGCCTTATGACTCCCTAGTATGTTTTTGGATAAGATATAGTGCTTTTGTAAATTGTAGTTCAATTTTGGTTGATTTTGTAAAGTTTTTGTAAATATCAAAATCAAATTTTACTATCCCTTATTGCTCCTATTGAACTAAGCATTTTTCCCAAATTTAAAGAGGTTTTAATGTTGGATTTCTTTTGTCTCTTTTGAGAAGTTTTTGAGACAATAATATTATAAATTTCCAACCTTTGAAATTCTTTGATAAACCTCTCTTTAATATCCCTTTAGGATTTAATTTAAGTGTATCTAATTTCCAATAAATTAATTTTATGTAGTAACCCTTATAAATCTCTAATTTTGGATAAATTAGACCAAATAATATATGCCAATATAAATATTAATATCCAAGAGAAACCCTTATTTCTCCTAAGTTTAATATTGAAAATATTATATTAGCTTGATATATAATTCCCTTTGAGGTATGACTTTCAATATGATTAAATTCCTCTAAGTTTTAAACCTTATAACTACCAATAAATGAAAGCACATAATATAGGAATGAACCTTACCTTATATCAAACCATAATTGACACTAATTCAGATGTGAAAGGCTGTAATATTGATATCATTGCTTTGGATGTACCTTCCAATGGAGTTACTTGGAACCTGGATTGTATTTAATGTTTCAAATATGGTGCCCTTTCTATCTTTGTCTTTGACCTTGCTTGACCGAGTATTGAAGGCTCTACCACATTCTTTACACGATGTAATTTGACCCTATGCGCACAAACCCCAAATTTGAATGCGAAGACATAAATATTGTCTTCTGAATGTTGATCATTGATGCTCTTAAAATGGAGGATAATATTGATCGAAGTGCCAAGTGGCACATCCATTTTCTTCTTGAGTTCTTGAGGAGTAGAAGGTGCTAGAAAAAATGTTCGTTGGGTAACTCTTTTCTTGAGCCTTTGAGTAATGTATGGACGTTATGTTCTTTAGTAGAGTGCTTGGTTTCTTCATGGACAAGTGTATCTCATACACTCAATGAACTAGACTATAGTTTGTAACCCCTTTCTTAATTAATATGAGTGCTCATGAGAGGAGCGTTAGGATTTTAACTCAAGTGACACATGTCACTTCTTCCTTATGCATGGACGTCTTCTCTTTTGCTGCTTCAATGGACCCTTTGGAGGTATTTTAACCCTATAAATATTCAACTCCTAATTTGTTCAATTGCAGTGTTTTTTGACTAGGATGTGGAGCAAAAATTTGAAGGCTTGAGCACCGATTTCGATCAATGCAGAGGTGGATTTTAAATAAATCCAATGGTGCTTTAATATTATTCTTTTTTTACCTTTTATATGTCCTTTTGTAGATAATTTTGCTCTCGAATAACCTTATTTATTTCTTTGCTTTGCTCCTTGTATTTTGCAGGTTTGGTCATCCAAGATATGAGAAGAATGAGCCCTAAGAGTGGCTCTTTTTGCTATGCTTGGATAGATGCTAGAATTCAGCTACCTTCGGCTAGTTTTTCTAGCAAATGTTGTGCCTTTGAGGCACCTTCAAATCTACCCGATTTCCATGTATAAACCATATTATGATAGTGCAATGCAATATAATATATTTATATATAAAAAATCCTTTATTATACCTTCTTTTGCACTCCTTTGAGGTCTAAAATTCTGGTTTTATGGTAGAATTTTAAATGCAATGTAGGGGTTTTAAGGTTGCCTCTTTGGTTAGACACCTTCCATTTTTTGCTTGGATATTTTACAAATGAATCCAAGCTTGTAACCACTTGATAGAATCTCCTTTTTCTGCACTATTTCTTTGTAACAGAAACCTTATTGTGCTTTGAATTTGAGACTCATCAAGTCTCTATTTAAGGCTTCCTTTGCTTATATTCGGTGGCTACTTTCTTCTCCAAATCTTGGAGGATTGAACTAATTTGGTGGCTTATATTGGCTACTTAATGTTGTAGATATTTTTGCACTAAAAATATCTTTAGACACTGGCAAATTATGATTTTGTGCCTTTCTCATGAACACAAAACAAAATATTTTTTAGAGCAATAGATTAGTGCAAATGAATATAATAATATTTTACTTGTAATGCACTAAATTTTTTATCTTATCACTCTAATCAACTCTCAAAATAATGCACTTAGTCAATTTACTAAAACTTAATCAAGAATAATCTGAAATGAATCTTCAAGAATTATTCTACAATTTCCATATAAGCAAGATAGTAGGAGATAGTCTTATTATTTTTCTTTCCAAAGTAGATGATAGGCAGTTAATAGATAGTTGTAATTCTAAAATCTAATCAACTCCTAATGTGCAAATGAACCTTAAACAAAACCTTTCTTTTTGCACTATTGAATACTGTAATTCTAATCTTCTTTTTGCAGCTTCAATCCAAATTAAGGTGCTTTAACAAATTTGATCAGTAATCCAATTAATGAATCTACTTGCACCAATAGTTGCTTACCTTTTTCTAAAATATTTTGTAGCTCTTTTACTACTTTTATAGAGGATGTAGATCTTGGTGTCTAATATCACCAAGTTGCTACCTTGAGTAAGATCTTGCAACTTTTTATAGGCAGTTTTGAACAACTCCTTCTTCACCAAAAATGGTCTCGAACTTTCTTTCATGAGCCTAAGATTTTGTGACTTATTATCCTCTTGTGATATCCTCATTTTGTTGTATATTTGGAAAAGTATTTGTCTTTGAAGCGGTGCCCTCCTACTGTGAGAGGTAATCTTCAAATATCCTAGATTTGGTGAGCTCCTTCTATCTTCAAGTCTTCTTATCAAATTCTGACTTCAAGTAGGATCTTCTTCTCAATATTTTGAATGTCTTAAGGTATTCACTAGAATCTTCTTCTTCTTAGATTTGGCACTCCTTGCCAAATTATCCTTCTCTTGGGCTTCTTGTTTGATGGCAATAATTATCCCAAGTCCTTCACTATCAGGGGCTTCTCCTTGGTAGTGGATTTCTCTAGTGAGTTCTCCTTTGATGATTTCTTCAATAAGGCTCTCCTAGACTTTTATTGGATGCTCATAGAGACCTCACCAATGCCTTTTTTTTATTGATAAAGGGTTTTGAAAGGGACCCAAAACATTTTTATGAGATGAACAGGGGATATCCTGAATGGAATCATAAATCCCAAAATAGTACAAGATAAAATGGAGGACCAACCATGGTAGCCTCAAAACAAAGAGAAAAAGCACAACAAAAGTTAAAACGCCCATAAGCTAACACAAGAGAAAGTGATACAACTAGTAGTCAAAATAGGAGAAAACCCTGCAACACTGAGAGACCATCCACATAAAATTACTCAAGGAGATAATCCTCGTTGTTGTCATCCTTGGGGGCACCCTCCCTAGGTTTGCCTACCTTTTGGATATTCATTTGATTAATAATATTACCTACCCTCAATAGAATGGATGAGATCATGGAGACAATATCATCCAAATTAGTCATCGGGACCCTATCATCTAAATGCTGAACAAAGAGTGCACCAAGATATGAGTCAACCGATGTATTTTATAATTTATGAGTTGGAGAAGCAAATTCAAGCATGGTAATAGTTGTAGATAGAATACTTTTATCTTTCTTAGTAGATGACTTCACCCAGGATGAGAAACTACTAGGAGTCGACAAGGAACCCAATGCCATTACCTATCTACTAGTTCCTACTTCGACATCAATGGATTGGCCATTAGGAGAATCATCCAACACTTCCAAGGGAGAACTAGGGATGTGCTTAGGGTTGGGATTCACTATAGGGCCACCAACTTAAAAAACCCTTTGCTCTATGTTCTGGTTAATGTAATTGTAGATAATAATATGTAATCCCTAGTGTTTTGGGTACATGGAATTCCCCTTATGCACACTTTAAATGGAGATTTCCATAGACCAAAAAAATACTCTTGTACATTTATAAGCTTGACATTTTTTAGGTAGTTGAGGAATTCCATGTGAAATTTTTTTAGCAGATAGGATGGTTCATCAATTGTTAGGTACTGCATCAACAAAATCAAGGATCTATTCCACAATGGTGGGAGATCCTCTTAGATGAAGCCATTATCCTTCTTGGTGAGGAACTTTCCTTTGTCCTTGAAAAACATCAATTCCTTAGACATTGAATGTTTATCTCTGCGGATGATCTCCCCATCATTAGTAAGTTTATTAACTTCTACCAGAAGATCTAACATGACCGCAAATATGAGATCCCTTAGGGAAACAATACCATTGTTCCATGACTAGAAAAACTCTCTTGATAGGTTTAGGTCGTGTCCCTAAAACTTGTTTAGGAAATTAAGAAGACCATGCGACCCCATTATTTATTTCACCATTGTGTTGAGTTGCAAAGTTTCAGGCTCAACAAGTGCCATTAGATCCTTCTCCTTGTGGATAAACATAGGCATTGGCTCACCCAAAACACAAAAATAAAACAACCCAAACCACTTCTATTTATTATAATATACACCACCTCTATGAAGCTAAAGTTACTACCAATTAAAGGACTGGACACTGTGGAAAAAATAATGTTCATGCCATCACCCTTGGGCTTAACGTTCGATCTGGGTTATTTATGAGATATTTCAACCTTGAAAAGCCTCACCACATGAGCCTCATCATGCCCAAGAATAATTGGGTCCACTAGCCAAGCATTGGCCAAAAAATGAGGCATAAAAGAGGGAATGAAAATCTATTAAAGAACAACTTTAGGATTGACAATAAAACTTTGAGTGGAATATTCAGGAAGCCAAAGAATACTTGTGAGTGTAGGCAAATGAGAGCCTCTCTCATGATAGTACCATCTCCAAAGGATGACACATGTCTGACCAAGGGTTTGGGAGAAGCTCTAACGACCATCCACACAGACATGATTCTGGCCACCCTAGTTGACAACTAGGAAATAATTGTTTAAGTAGCACAAACTACTAGTAGTGTCAGGTTTAGAAATGCCATGGCATCCACTCATAGTGAATATTACGTGGATGGTGCATGCTCCTTCACATATTTTCTAAGTCTTTCCTAGATAAACAAATATTATTCTTTCAATTTTTCCACCTTTCCCAAGGCATTTGCTTGAACTCATGTGGAAATTGCAAACTCGCCAAACCTTGGGTAGATAAATAAAAATAATTTTCCCAAGGTTTCCACTTATTATCATGTAGAAAAAGCAACTCCACTAGGTCTTAGGCAAATACATTTGCTTGAATTTCTAATCAAACCAACATGTAATATTAAGAGCAATGTGGCCCCTAGGAGCTTTGGCCAGATAATTTAGTTTATGAGTCCCAAAATACTCACACATGCGACTCGAGTGAAAAGGGTGAAGCCCAATAATTAAGATAGGTGGATAGTTGGAACTACCCCATCACTTACGAGGATTAAACAAAAGTGCACAACTCATTGGTATGGTAAGTATCCAATAAACACTAGGGAAATATTGCAATCCAGATCCTAAGAGAATCTAGTATCAAGCCAAAATTTGCCATGAAATTAGTAGCTTTGTTGCCTTCACGATACACGTGCTGGATAAAAACATTCCTTAAGTTTGGAAGACTTAGAGTAGCCTCATGAATCAAAGAGGAAATATTCCACGGGGGCTTTGAGGAGCCTTTGATGTAATTTATGATATTGAGAGAGTCACCTTCAATGATAAGGTTCTAGACGTGGAGCTCCAAAACGGTCTGGATGCCTTGGAAGATAGATTTGGCTTTCATAAAATTATTTTATTGTACACCCAAGTTTTCCACAAATTCTAGGATGATCTTTGCATTTTCATCTCTAATGATTCCCCCACAATTGAACCTTTCAAGATTATCCTTGGCTGCCCCATCGAAGTTGAGTTTGAACCATCCAGAAAGTGGAGGAACCCAAGCCACTTGGGACCTGTCCACTTAGGGACGAGGTTCGCTACTCGGATCAAGGGATATGTTAAGAAAATTGGCCAACTTTAGCTCGATCTGGGATCTTGGGCTATCATCATAATAAATCAGGATGGTATTTTTAGCAACTCTAAATATGATCCTATAGAACATAGATTCAGAGTCCCTACTTTTTTATAGAAAGGCTCTATTGTTCCTTTCAAGCCATAACTACTAAAGAAAGTGGGGAAGAGTGAAGGACCACCAAGACTTGAGGCAGGTGGAAAGAAAGGGGTTGGTCCATTGGAGAGAGAGGTCAACAATCGAGTTGGGAATAACCGAAGCAATGTTAGCCAAGGATAATAGAGAAGAAATAATCCTAATAGATAAGGGGCAATCCATAAACATATCGTTAACCGACTCCCATAATTTTAGGTAAAGAAAATACCTATTTGAAAGAATCATGCCACGGATAAAAATATTATCAGTAGTGAGGATCCTGTTTTGGGCCACCAACCAAAATAAATGAGCAATTTTAGGTATAATATACTTTAACAAAATATAATTGATTAGGAACCAATCATTGGAGAGCTCGTCCAGGGTGGAATAAGCAGATTTAACAAAGAACAATCCTAACTCACAAAGCTGCCAGAAAGGAGTATCTTGGGTTGGGCAATTTGGAATGATCTGAAGATGAAGTAAGCTAGTAATGACTTGGAAAGTAGCTCTTTGATAATTATTATCAACATTCTAGAGTAGGTATTTCCACCTCGATACAACTGAATCAAAGGAAATAAAATTAATCACCTTGCTCCTAAACAATCGATCAGAAATGGGTTTGAAGCTTCTTAATGACTGATCAAGAATCATAGGTTGGTTAATTAACCACTGATCCTACCAAAATATAATTTTAGAACCATCACAAAGCCTCCAATTAATTTCTTTCTACAAAATGTGTTTGACATGGCAAATAGAATTCCAAAAGATAGAGTCGTTGGTAGGAACTTGGTTCCTAGCAATGGTGAAGAGTGGAAAATAAATGGAAATGGATACAAATAAGTAATGAAATCAATCACTTTCAATAAGAATCATTGTTTCACTTGGAGGAAGACCTTCCAATGCTCTCAAAGAGATAAATATTTTTTTTCTAATGGATTTCTAATTACACCCTTATGAAAGCATATAAATATCTAAACCTAGAGTTGTGAGATGAAAGGATGCAATGGTCCACAAATTAAATAAGTGAATTAATATTATTGATAGTTAGTATTAGGATCCTAACAAGCCACCCTCCTTAAAAATAGCTTTATCCTTAAATATCGAAGTGAGAAGCTTCATCCCTTGTTTTACAAGTTGCATTTGTCCATGTTCTTGCACCATTTTAATGTTATTATTTCATGAGCAGGGATATTGGGAAAGTTGAAGTATTTGTAAGGGATAGGTAGGAAGAGTAGGAGGATCCAAACGACAATAGGGGGAGACCCTTTTTGTGTTTTCTTAGTGTCTTGGAGAGAAAATAAGTGGGAAACCATTTTTTGTCTCCTTTGCGAATAAGTTTCTCCATTCTATAAAAATTTGCTATGTGGGAAGGGCCTGATTTTAATCCGTCAATAGTATATGTTTGATATTTTTGTGTGAATTTCATCCATAAATATTCAAATTCCCATTGGATTGTGATGAGTGTTGTAACCATTGTACTCCTAGGACAATATCACATTCTTCTAAGGGAATTGCATACATGTCATGTTTTATGGTGTAATCGCCCATAGTGAGTTTAAATTTTTGACACTGTCCTTTGCATGCAATTCTTCCTCCATTTTCAATCATGACTTTGAAATTCTTGCAAGGATGTATAAAGAAGTCAGCTTGTTTTGCCACACATGGGTCAATGAAATTATGGGTACTGTCGAAGTGAATAAGCATGAGAAGGCTTTATCATTTGAAGGATCCTAGGACTTTCATAGTTTGGGGAGAAGAATTACCAACGAGGGCATTGAAAGAAATTTCTAGTGGACCTTGATTGTTATCATCGGGTGTATCCGTCACTACTTCTACCTCAATCTTCTCTTCGTATTTGGTTGATTGACAAGAAATAGCTGCATCTAAAATATATAATTTGGGTGTAATGCATTTATTATTGGGTAAAAATTTCTCATCACAATGAAAACAAATGTCTTTTTCTCTTATTTATTTCATTTCCTCGGGGTTGATGTAGGATTCGATTAAGTTTTGGAGGGTAAGTATTTTGTGATTCTGTTTTAGATGGGTTTTCCAGTTGATACTGGTTATTGAATTTCTCTTCTACCAATTGGGCTAATCCAACCATTTGCATCATATGGATTGGGTTGAACATTTGCACTTCTAGTTAGATTTCTTCTTTTAAGCCACTGATAAAATAACTTTGGAAGAATGCGACATCTAACCCTAATGTAAGATTTATCAATTTTTAAAATTGGGCTTGGTATTCTCTCACCGTAGTGGTTTGGAAAATTTTGGTAAGGGTGCCTATAAAGTCTTCAAATTTACTAGGACCAAATCTTACCATTAGATTTTTGGTGAATTCTAACCATGTAGGTGCACCATTAGTCTTCTTGTACCACCGGTACCATTGTGTGGTGACATTTTCCAAGTGGAAGGAAGCAATGCGAACCTTTTGTGTCTCCAAAATTTGGTATAGGGAGAAATATTGTTCGGCTCTATAAATCCAATTGGTGGGGTCACCTCCTTCGAATTTTGGAAAATCCAACTTAGTGGTTCTAGGTAGAATGGTAGTTTGTGGTCCCCCAAGTAATGCTTGGTTTTTTGGTCCTCCGATGGATTGGCTAGCTTGGATGATGGCCATATTTTTTTATAGTGTAGCAACAGAGTGAAAATATATGTCAATTTTTATATCTAGTGTTGCCATGTTATTTTTGATGTCCTCTCTCCACTGACAAACGTCCTGCATGAATTCTTTAAGGTTGGAATCTTGTGATTGAGATCTCCTACCATCGACCATTTATGGTTGAATTGCAATTTATAAACCTTTCTTGGTAGAATGAATTATGTTTGAAAGAAATTTTGCGTAAAAATATTTATAGGTTTTATTATAAATTTTTGTAAAATTCTGCCAAAAATGTGGTTTTTCAACTAATTAGGCCTTAATGATTTAATTTTTGAATTTGAATTTTTGAAATTTGGTGCAATGGAAAGCAACAATTACAATTTAAATTCAAACTTTAAATTTGGTGGGAGCGGTAGATATTGGACGACAGGTAGTTCAAGGGCGAGTGAGCATTAAGAGTGAGGGTGGAGTGGTAGGGGTTAGCGGGGCAGTAAGAGTGAGGGTGGAGCAGTAGGGGTGAGTGGGGCAGTAAGATCAAGGGTGGAGTGGTAGGGGCAAGTATGGTAGTAAGAATAAGGGCAAAGTGGTAGGGGCGAGTGGGGGCACTAAGGGCGGAGTGGTAGGTGATTCACGCATGTGCATGACTACCAATTGGTAGTCACGACCACTTGATTATGGATTTTTAAACCTTTATAAGTCCCAAACACAATTGATGTGTATTTTTTATCCCCAAAACCTTTTAAAAAAAATTATGTTTGCTTTCAGGAGATCGTGATTTTTAACCGACAGTCAAAAAATATAAATAAACTTTAGGTTATTTAAAAAAAATTAATTTTTCACCGTCAAATTGGAATTCTCGTTGAAAAAAATCATAGGGAAGGATTTTTATTAAATTTTGAGTATTTGAATATGCCTATCGAATCTGGTTCACTCTCACAAGGATATACGATGTATTTTTTTGAATTTTATTAATTTTTGATGTCGAAACTTACCAATTTTTCCCTTTGTTGTCCATCAAAATTTCTTTGATATGCTAGAAACCATCATAGTCACTGTAATTTGGAGGTGGTACAGGTTTTACTGTGTCTATGATGGTTTTTATGGTTTTATAGTAGGTTGATATATAAGAGAAAAAATATATAGATATGTATGGGTGGTGTTTTAATGAAAATATGGTATTTGAAATAGATGAAACATAGGCATAGGAGATGAATGACAGATAGTTTATGATGAAGAATAGGGTGAAAATATTTATTATGAATGATGGCTCTGATACCAATTGGTAGGAACCTGGTTCCTAGCAATGGCGAAGAGTGGAAAATAAATGGAAATGGATACAAATAAGTAATGAAATCAATCACTTTCAATAAGAATCATTGTTTCACTTGGAGGAAGACCTGCCAGTGCTCTCAAAGAGATAAATATTTCTTGTTCAATGGATGTCTAATTACACCCTTATGAAAGCATAGAAATATCTAAACCTAGAGTTGTGAGATGAAAGGATGCAATGGTCCACAAATTAAATAACTCAATTACTATTATTGATAGTTAGGATTAGGATCCCAAAAACTGTGAGGAATAGGAGAGTCATCGAGTAGAGAGCCTCTCCCAATATATTTTCTCTTTATGATGTCCACCTATTGAATAGGATAACTGGAAATAGTTTTCCACCCTTGCTTGTAAATCATAGTCAGGTTCATCTTGTGAATTTTTCTGAACCCCAGTACGCTTTTAGCTTTTGAAAGGTAAACTTTATCCCAAGCAATGAGATAAAATTTGAATTTATCTTCTATCCTAGACCAAAGAAAGCACTTTTGAATTTGTTTGATTTTTTTGCACACAGCTACAGGGACCCTGAACAAGGATAGGAAGTAAATGGGTATACTCTGGAGGCAAGATTGAACTAAAGTTGTTTTACCTGCACTATTGAGGAGGGCTCATTTACAACCAACAAGCTTCTTCATTATCCTCTGAATAACACTATTCCACATACTTTCAGATGGGTTCCCTTAGAATAGGGGGAGGCCAAGATAATTTGTAGGGAATTTGGCAATGGCGCACTCTAATATATGAGAAATTTTAAGTTGTCTTTGATATGAAGTATTAATGAAGAAAATGTTGCTCTTAAGGTAGTTAACTTTCTGACCAACAACTTGCTTGTAAGCGCCTAAGATTTATTTGATCACTCTGGTCTCATGGACATTGGAGCAGTTAGCTACGATGGTGTCATCCATGAACTGTTGGTGGGAAACCAGTTGGAGGCTAGAAGAAGCTTTAATACTAGAGATGGCACCAGATAAGTAAACCATATTGAGGGCCCTCCCTAGAGAATCAACAAAAATAATAAATATAAATGAAGATATTGGGTCCCCCTGTCTAATTCCAAGACTACTTCTAAAATATCCAGTCATCGCCCCATTGACAAGGACTGAAAACCATGTTGACAAAATGTAGGCTCTGATTAGGTGGAACCACTTGGGGTGGTGTAGCCACAAAATTTGGACACACTTTCAAATTATTAATGTTATTAAGACATCCTAATTATCCTAATAACATGTAAATCACCCTCAAAAATCTCTATCTCAATATTCGTGCCAAAAGAAATAAAAATATAACTTAATTGCACTCTTTTTGATAAAATCGGATGATCTTGATGAAATCAGACGTATTTGATAAAACCATATGCGTACAATTTTATCCAAATCACATGTGTGCCTAATTTAGATGCCCAATTGGATTTTGAACCTAATCTAGGCATCGCTAGATTCTTGAGAAAATTGGATGATCTGATAAAAGCAAATACAACTAGTCTCATCCAAATCAATCCAAAAACCTAATTTGGCCTAACAACCTAGTCTAATTTCACTCGAACTGAAGAAATTATTTAACCACTTAGACTTACAGTAATCAGTCTGGTTGATGATATTTACAAGAAGATCTTAGAGAAAAGAAAGAGTTTTTGGAGCATTTTTACAGGTTACAATGAAGAACATCATTGTTAAATCATCATCCAAGGAGCATACAACCATGGCATCACTCTCAATATACATAGATCTAATTTTTTATTTTATTTATACTTTTTTTTTATCATTTATACAAATTTTGTGGCATCCAAATTCATCCTTGTTGCATCCAATCAGATATCCTGCTTTGCAGAATTAGCCATTGGATAAACTCGACTGCATACGATTTCATACATTGCATACGATTTCATGCACAACGTATGATTTCATACCTATGTCCCTATGGGGGTAAAATTTCAAGCATAATATAGTTGGTTTTATTTTATTTCCATTGTATCATCCTTTATTACTGTGATCTTGCACTATAATTCTCTATTATTGCTAGATCTATTACTTTATTATCATATGTTGCATATTAAAATAATCAATCTTCCATTTTCTCTATGGTTGGCTAAAAGAACCAAGGGGATTTGACTGTCATAGACCATGATATACTGTGGCCTATGCAGATCCCCCTTCTATGATTTCAAAATCTAGTGTTTTGTTGTGCAATTGTAGGTTTCAAACAAATCCGTACATATTTGATTTCGTCTAACAAAATCGTACATCCAGTTTCATCCTATCTGCATTTGATTTTGTACTACAAAACCAAATTAATCAAAAATTAGATATCCGGGTTAGGTAAGTGCTCAAAATTCATTCTTTCATACTTATATTTACATTCTCTATTTTGTAGGCATCTGTATTAAATCAAAAAACAAAAAATTTCTCAAAAACATAGATTTTATTTATTTTTTGGTAAACTAAAAGTATTTTCATTAGGAAATGGATTTTGAGGATCCCAAAACCTTTGTATAAAAATAGCACATATTGCTGCAAGAAAAACAAAAATCCAATATGCGGAGCATCCCCACACCAAGAACATAAAAAATACTAATAGGGGACGTAGCCCCGATCGAGAAACAAGAAAAGAGAAGAGAGGACACTGCCCAAGCAAAACATAGACTTTATTACACTTTTCACAAAACACAAAAATACAAAAGAACATGTTAGCATAAATGAAACTTTTGCATCTTAGATAAATTTTGTAATGCTTTTTAGATAGATCTATATGATTTATCTTCATTTGAAGTTGAATTGCATATAGCTAGGTAGAAATTGCATTTTGGCTAAATCCTAGGTGTATGCTTTCAAAATAAATAACACATCAAACTACTACTTCACCTAGGTGTGGAAACCGCCATAACAAGTGTTTCCTGGTGAACCCCACCCCATTTGTCGATAAAAACCAAAGAGAGTGCAACAGAAGCACTTCTCATTCGAGTTGTAGATCCTTCATTTTTCCTCCCCCTTTCAAGTGCGGATCCATTAGCCTAGGAGAAAGGGATGCAAAAATTTTGGACCTACATTCTTTGGTGAACCCGACGTGAACTACATAATTAGTATTAAATTTCATTTTCTTTACAAAAACAAAAAAAAAAAAAATCTCATTAAATGGTAGAAAATAGACTTAACAAATCCTTCTTCATAGATCTTAGGAGAACACTTATTGAACAAGAGGTTAATATTTTCTATGAACGCGATGGAACAAAATGCCAAGTAGATTTGTGGCAACACTTTGGCATCATTGAAAATAAATCACAAGAAATTAGAGAAATTAGGAGAATTGATGTTGTTAGAGCCTTAGTACCTAGCTTCTACTCTCCTTACTTTAAAATTAAAAGAGGGTGTGAGCATTGGCTTGCAGATAAATGAGCTAGTATCCACATAAATATTTATCCTTGGGATAATTACTTGGAAGAAGCCTTGAATGTCCACAGATTCTTAGCATACTTGGAAAATAATGAAGTAACCCTAGAACAAAGAAAAATATTTCATAAAGCACCTAGGGTAATCTTATTTTGAGAGTATTGTTATGAGTTACAAGTCCAACCTATTAACTCAGAGACTAAGGAATTTACATTTGTTTGTTTCATTCAACTCTTAGTAGATGATTTATCTTTTGAGGAAGGACACTACATGAGCCTAGAATATTTAGAGCCCATTAATGACATTCACAGAATCTTTGGAGAATATTGAAACCATTTAATGTCATTTTCAAAGATCTTGTAAATATTTGGGTTAAAGCATAATAAACTATTTACTTAAAATAACAAAAACAACAAAAAAAATTATTTTTAGCATCGCTAGGAAAGATGCCTAAACACTTGAGAAGTGGTAAAAAAGTAGAAAATGGCTCTGAAGATGAGCTAGATATTGACTCTAATGCAGAAGCTAAAATAGAAGAACTTTTAGAAGAGCAAGAACACCAGATAGGACAAAGTAAAGAAGATGAAACCATCAATGATGTAGACCTAAAACTAGGACCTCGAGGAAGTGTTTATTTTAGTCCATGCAAAATTTCTATGATTCCTTAAGTCAAAATCGAACAGCCATCACTAATGTGTTAGAAATAGAATACCAACTTGCAAAGGGTGATTTTTTGATATAAGTAGCTTTAGAAGCAGCCTTTTGACTTCACCCACAACCTGAAACATATATGAACACTTCATTACAACATGCCACTGACAATGATCTCTCTTTAGATAATACTAAAAATATGCCTCCTCCAAAAGATAATTCTCAAGAACAGGTACCTTAACCACCACAACAACAAACCATTGGTGCAACTACTATAACCCCTTCCAATCAAAAGCAACCATCTTCTTTTAATAACCTTACTTTGCTTTCTCAATATTTTCAACATGTATTTTCCCTAAATTCTTTTTCCCAAAAAAATAAAACTACAAAAGTTCCAAGTTCTCCTCGACCAAATGTTCAACAAAATACAATTCCATATAAACTTCAATATCCTCCTCATACTTCGAACCCTATGCATAATAGTATTCCCATTACAACTCCTTATATGGCAACGTAACAAACTTATTATCCACCACATGACAACATAATAAACCAAAATAAAAACAATGAGCCACCACATCATCTTGAAGCTATAGTAAAGCAATTAGCTTCATGCTTACATAAAATTGACATGTATCGTCCTATGTATAGCTATAATAATATGTGCAATCAACCATTAGATCCTATGGCCATAGCTATAACATACCCTAAACGGTTCCCTATGCCTATTCTTTCGATCTATAAGGGAACAAAATATCCCATAGAACATCTTCGCATGTTTAGGAAAACATGTCATGACATCACTTACGATGATATGCTATTGCTAAAAATATTCTCAAAAAAATTAGGGGGAATGGCATTGGAGTGGTATTATCAGTTGCAAACACATTCCTTAAGAAATTTTGAAAAAATTGTTGTAATTTTTGTACATCAATTTGGTGCTTACATAGAGAGGCATGTTACAATAAAGGACCTACATAACCTTAAACAAGGAAAAGAAGAAAGTTTTGTATAATTCTTATCTTGATGGAGGAAATTTTTGGGAAAATTATATTTTGCTTTACCTCCAAGAGAAATGCTATACATCTTTATTGGGAATTTACAAGAACAATTATCTTACGAATTAGATACAGCTACCGTGATGTCCTTTGACCAAGCTATAGATCTAGAAATAAGGGTAGAGGAATCCCTAATAAGGAGGGGATAATTTAAAAATAAATATGAAGATAAGTCATGTAAAAATCAATACAAAAACAAACATGTTGTAGGAGATGGGGTCATGGATAGTAGACCCTCTCAAAATGTTAATACCATAGATACCATGAAAAATTTTGTGTTGAAAGCACCCCAAAACACTCCATTACAAAATTTTACAAGATTGAATCAACACTTGACAATGGTCTTACCACAACTAGTATAAATAGGTCTAATAAAATTGCCAAAGGTACGATAACCTGACCCCTCTCAACCTTGGTATAGACCCGACCAACATTGTGACTACCACCAAGTTGATGGACATCCAACAAATACTTGTAGAAAATTAAAACATGTAGTGCAAGACTTAATTGATGAAGGAAAAATGGAAGTGGAAAGCCCTCCACCCAATAAAAATCCTCAAACAAATACACAACAACAACAAGCACAAAATGTAAAACAAAATCTGGATATTTTCCAAAACCCATTGCCAAATCGTGGCAAGGAAGCTGTAAATTAGCTAGACTTTAATAATAAACCTTATCCAACAAGATATGTAAGAAAAATTGACAATTATTTACCATCTCAACCTCCAAAAAATATTTTTGTACCTACTCAATCCAACATGACAATTAAGTAAATCCAAGGAAGAAAACCACAATTTTCATCTTTGGATGAAACAGAAAGTGAATCAAAATCTGAAATAGATATTATTTCACAACATGCTAATAGTTCATAAGATGAGTAAGGGTAAATCTTACCCATTATTGATTCACTAACCCCAGGAGAACCATTTACAAGAATAATGACCACTCGTCCTTCATCACAACAAATTATTCCTATCAAACAAGGTACAACTACAAGGCCACAAGTTGTCTTATCAAACAACATTGTAGATACAATTGGAGTTGTTACTCGACAAAAAACTCAAACTCAAAATTCTCAACCTCAAAATTAAACAAATTATGTGGATCAATCACCTATTTTTCTAAAAATGCCTCATAAGGAAAATAACATAAGTAGATCCCAAAAAAAGACTCCATTTGATATCAACGAACAACTAGCTAATACAACAACTAGGATTTCCCTTTTAGACCTCCTTAGAACTTCAACCATCCATATAGAAGAACTAATAAACACTCTAAGCCAAATGATGGTACCTCAAGATATAGATCCAACTGTTGTAGTCAATGTTGTAGTCTCTCATGAAATAGACTACATTGATTTCCATGATAAAAACATTCCTCCCCAAAGTATCTATAGAGATACTCCTCTTTATATAACAACTTTAATTGGGGATGTTTGTGTTAAAAGAGTGTTAATTGATAATGGTTCATCCCTAAACATATGCACTTATGAATTTTTTAAAAGGTTTGAATTTAGGAAAGAAGATTTAAGACAAACTAAAATGATCATTAAATCCTTTAATGATGAAACACAAGAGGCTTGTGGTGTAATATCTATTCCACTATAAGTTGATCCCAAGATTTTAAACACATCCATATTTGTTGTACCCTGCCCAACATCTTACAATATCCTTTTCGTATGTCTTTGGATTAATTCCATGAGACCAGTCCCCTCTACTTTGCATCAATGTGTTAAATTTAAATTTAAAAATCAATTGGTCACTATACATGGTGATCCCAGGCCATTTGAAATGTGTGCAATAGCATAATCTGTTAACATTCCCTTTTGTCTTGCTCTGTCATCATTAGAACCTAAGTCTTCTAATACCTCTTTTCCCAAATCAGAACCATCACCTCCCTTTGAATCATAAAAACCGTCTAATGGGGATAACCCCTCTACATCATATTCTTTGATCGATGAAGTTTTACAATATTTATCCATTGTATTGGAACCCCCAAAATAGGATTATTATAATGTACAAGATTCTCTTGTTTTATCTCGATTACTGCTATCTCCATGTACAGTTGGGTACCACAGAAACAAAGAAGCATCTATCACATTGGAATTTGTACTTTCATTGCTATTGGAGGTGCTCTAGATAAAATTAACATTAGGTTAATGAGCTTTACATATGATGAGTATGGTTTCGCTCGATGCTTCTTTTCTAATAATATATAAAATATAAACAAATGATGTGTGATATGGGATACAAAGGTAAAGGTTTAGGCACCCTGGAAAATGGGATACATGAACCTTTTGAGGTAGAGGAATGACCTGCTCAATGTGGCATAGGTTATATCCCCCAAAAAACTCAATATTTTCCCTTTGATGAAGACGATCACCTTATCACATATGGGAAATATTTAGAAAAGCAAGAATAACTAAAGAAACATAAGAAATCTCACAAGTTCTCTTACAACATGTTATCAGTGGTACACCCAAAAATAATAGCTAATTCAAATGAATGTGTAGAAGGAGACGTCTTTTATGACATCTCTCATGAAGAAATTATGAGAAATAGGTTCTTCTTTTATGGGTCTATCCCATGTATAGCCCATGTTCAGACAACTACACAAGAATAATTAGCTAAATTATATTTAGAAGAACTCCAAGAAATGGGTGTTTCGCCCACTCCTCCCAATTTCAAAAGAGATCTAAACATTGAAATAGAGGCCATACTAAAAATTAATATCGAAACAGAAAATAATCCCCGTATGGTTAAAATCGGGACTAATTTAATTAAATAAGAACAAATTAAATATACAAAACTTCTCACTAAATATCCTGACATCTTCACTTGGACATACACAGATATGCCAGGATTAGACCCTTCTATGGTTAAGCACCACTTAGTGGTTTGTCCTGATGCTAAACCAGTAAAAAAAAAACTTAGGAAAATGCATCCTAAATTAGCCTTATTGGTTAAAAATGAATTACAAAAACTCTTGGATGTAAACTTCATTCAAGCTATGATTATTCTGATTGGATATCCAATGTTGTTTCTGTGACCAAAAAAAGGCTACTCAAATCAGAGTTTGCACTGATTTTAGGTATATCAATGTTGCATGCCCCAAATATGACTTTCCCCTTCCCAATATGGATCAGATTATTGATTTCACAGTAGGATGTGGAATGTTATCACTTATGGATGGATTTTCAGGATACATTCAAATTTGTATAACACCATAAGATCAACCTAAAACTACATTTATTACACCCTAGGGAAATTTTTGTTGGAAAGTAATGTCCTTCGGCCTAAAGAATGCAGGGGCAACTTATCAATGAGCTATGTCATATGTATTTCGTGATATGATGTATGAAATCCTACATGATTATGTGGATAACATCATAACTCAATCTATAAAACAAGAAGATCACATCCCTGATTTATGAGGAGTCTTTGATAGATTCTAAGAATATAAAGTCTAATTGAATCCAGATAAATGTATGTTTGGAGTAAAATTAGGTAAGTTACTAGGTTTTATAGTTTCTATGCGTGGCATAGAAATATACCCTACCAAGATTAAGGCTATCATTGATATACCACCACCTAAAAACCTAACAAAACTCAGAAGTATACAAGGTAAGCTCTAGTCTATCCATCGTTTTATTGATAAAATGGAAGATAAATGTAAATCCTTTCTTAGGTTGCTTAAGAAAGATACACATTTCTTATGGGATAAGGAATGTCAAGAAGCTTTTAAAATCCTTAAGACATATTTACTTACCCCACCAGTGCTTTTTCTGCCTAGACCAGAGCACCCTTTTATTTGATATATTTCTACCTCAGAACTTGCATTAGGAGCAATGCTAGCACAACATGATGATGATAAGAAAGAATGAGCCATTTACTACATAAGTAGAACTTTAATAAGTTATTATTGGAACCGATTCTTGCATCCATAGGAAATCAATTGTCACGCTACAAGAACCCGTTTGAAACCAACTGTTATGCCTTATGTAGACCGGTGCCTAGATTCATTGGGTTGTTATAGCAATTTAACAACTATTTTAATCATGAACAGAAAGAAGAGGAGTAGGAAATTAGTGTTCTTGCTTTCATTCAAATATCATAACAAAATCAAGAGTTAACTAAGGAAAGAAATGTGTATAATGCATTCAAATAATGTAACCCATTATACAGATACACACAATACTGAGACAAAGAAATGACAAGAATAAAACCCATAATTGTATTGATTTCATAACATATTACATGCAGAGTGGGCGGGATGCCTTTTAACTTTGTTTTTCTTAAAGAAATATATCAATACAATGAAGAAGACTATGTTCAAATAATGTAACAGGTCTCTCCAAATATTCTTGTTCGAATATGGTAATAGAATAATCTTT
Source organism: Wollemia nobilis (assembly GCA_028583015.1). Lineage (NCBI taxonomy): Eukaryota > Viridiplantae > Streptophyta > Pinopsida > Araucariales > Araucariaceae > Wollemia > Wollemia nobilis. Next base: position 1,130,609 of record JAQPPZ010016709.1, read on the forward strand.
GAATCCTAGCCTCAATAAGACTGGAAATATTCTCAGCTTCTTGAATGCTTTCCTATCATACAATCCTGCACAGCAAGGGGAGGAAGAAAAAATGAATAAAATAAAACAGACACAAAGAAAATACAACAGCACAACTAACAGGGCACTCAAGAATACCTCTTAGAAAAAATGCTATTTTCTAATTGCTTGATGCAGAATCCAGACTTGCCTGATTCCTTTTATAGCTACTGGTTCTTGATTTTGTTATTCTTGATTTATTTCTAACTGTACACTTGGCAGCTTCTGATTGAATCTCAAAATTGATGATGTCTAGTTGGCTTTGTTCTGAACTGACTATGCTCTCTTCTTTGACTTGTTCAAACATATTCCTACTCAACTGGTGATTTAAGTATAAGGAAAGCTTTTATCTGATTTAGCTACTTCTTGGTGCGTTTAGCTACTACTTTTCGAACTGTCCTCTTTTGAGTTTCCATTCCTTGGTCCTTTGATCCTTTAACTGCCTCTGAGATATCTCCTATTTTTGCAGCTGTCTGTGGTGCAAAATCTACTTTTTTTTTAGTACAGGTATTGACCCTTTTTCCCTTTAAACTCCTTTGCAACCCTTTAATATGCTCATCAATTAACTTTCATATTTCTATGTCAAAAATGGTTGCAATCCTGAGCATATTTATTTCTTGTAGAATTCGGTTTTTTTGTACAACAATAACAAACATGTTTCTGTCATGCTGAAGTAGTAAGGCTTCTGTAGCATTCACCATGAGTGTAGTTTGTTTAATCATCTCCTCCTCATCACCTTGTTCACAGTAAAATCTCTCAAGGGTTTCTTTTAATATTCCTTCTATGTTTGATGCTTCCAGGCTTTGATCTAAAGACAAGCCAATATATGTCAGTTTATCTGTAGCATCCTTTATCAGATCATTCATCTCAGTCATAGAATTTATCCATTTTTCTTGGTTTGATCCAAACAGGGCTGCTTTGAAAAAATCAAAATTGATTTGAATTTTATTGCCTTCAGGGGTTGTTATTTCTTGTCCTTGCAGTTCTTCAAAATGATCCCCTATGTAGTCAAGGGTTGGGTGAATGAATTTAAAATCCTTTTCTCTTTCCTCCATCAAGGTCATGATTTCTTGAGTAGTTATTTGAATCACTCTTATTTGCCTGAACATTTCAGTAAAACCTTTGGCCTGAGCTTTTATTCTTTTGTACATGTCTTTTTTCATTACATTCAAATAATATACATGATCTTGAACTTTGGTCACTACAGGTGGTTGGGCAATTGAAGCATTTTTCTTATTTAATTCTTCCTGTTGCTTACTTATCACAACTTTCAATTATATTTTTTCTTCTTCCTCTTGACTCAATTTCTTTTTGAGTGTTTCAAATTTTTCAACAAATTGGTATATGACTTGATTACTCATAGTTTTGGTAAGCTTTGCCATATCAACTTCTTTACCCAGTAGTGATGATCCTCATGTTTCCTCATTGGTACTAAAGACTAGTGGGTTTTGCAGGGGAGGAAGATCAACCTTAGCAATAATTGACACAGTTGTACCCATGTCTATCTTTTTTGAAGATTGTTCTTCTATATTTCCCATTTCTGCTACTAACTATAACTCTTGTTCATTTGTAGCAGTAAAGACCGCATGTTCATATGTTCTTTCCAAAACAACCTTGGCAACAGGTAGAGATAATCTGGGTTTCTTAGCTTCTACTGGAGCTATTTCTATTTAAATTTTTACTGAGTAGCTTCGAAATAGGCCACACAGTCCACATTTTACTTGTATTACTATTGGAATTTTTATCTCCTTTCCCCTTATGTTTATAGAAGTCAAGACGACCATGGGTGTCAATTTATTCACATTGGTCACAGCTAAAATATTATCAGATATAGGAACTACATCCTGCTTTGTTGATGGTGCTTTTTGAGAGGATGAAGTTACTATTTATTTTCCCTTATCTGTACAAGTTTGTTGAGGAGCTTCTTTTGGTACTGCCTCTATTCTAGGCAGGTCATTCACTAGGAGTTTAACCTATTGTTCTACAATATCAACAATTCTAATAGTGACCTTCATTAATTCTATGTCCTGCTCTTCTATCAATTCCAGCAAAGGGTCTTCTTTAATTGATGGGTTTGTCCTTGGTATAACAGGTGCTATAGTATCCACTAAAATTTATTGAAGCCTTCTTAGTTCATTTGGGTAGTCATAGGCTTCACAAACCTGTGTGCTAGCTCTCTTTTCTGGAGGAAAATTATCCCATACTGTCTGTAAATCTGATTTTTGCTCTATAGCTTCTAATAAGTTCTCTTCAAAGGCATCTTCTCGGTGATTAATTCAAGCATACTCCCTCTTCTCCATCATCTTGCTGTAAATTCCTTTTGGGTCATAAAACCTCCATGACACTTCATCGAATCCCATATTGTCTAGTTCAAACATTCCCTTGAGTAGGGAAGGATATCCAACAAATACATAATCTCCAAAACGACAAGGAACATCAAGCCAGGGAACTTTCCCATGCTTCTTAACCAGTCTCATTTTAGCCTCTTCTACCACTTGCCTACATAATTCTAGGGTTGCTATGGATAGTGGGCAGTACTGGGGTAACACATTAGGAGGGATTTTAGCTCCATATAATCTGATGTAAGTGAAACCTTATGTGAAGAAGAAATCTCCTATATATTTTTCTTTAATGAATGCCCTTACCCCTGGCCCTAATATTTTTGGAATTAGCCCAATTAAGGCCCAATGGATTTCTACCAAGAAGCGATCACAAAACCAGCCCATGTTATTTCGTCCTTCATGAAGTCTCTAGAGGCTATTCTATACATAGGGGCTATCTATGGATTTTAATCTCTTACGGGATTCTTCCCCCAATTGACCCACTATTAAATGAGTGAGAAAAGAATATTGTGAAAAGTGAGGCATCTCCTGCCTCTGTTCGAATATTGCTCTCTTTAGTTCTACCATTTCTCTATGTATTTGCGAGCTCAATTTCAGTTCCTAGGTGTAGATATAGGTGTTATGTCCTCTATTACATTGTGCAGCTAAATACAAAACTCTTTTTGTTATTCTACTCATATCCCGTACTCCTAATACTAGGTTTATCATGTCACATAAGTCTTGTACCTATGGTTTAAAATCACTTTTATTAATTGGGAAATTTTTCTCTATTTATGCATATGTATCAAACAATTTTTAAAAAATTTCCATATCAGTGAACATGCGAGATTGGTATTCGATTACCTGGTCCACCAGAAATGTGGTATACTTCGTCATATTGAACACTTCCTGGATATATTTGAATTTGGTACTAAACACCTTTCGATTCTTGTGGTCTCGAAATGTCCTTGTTCTTTCGTCATATGCCACTACTAACCAAGCCATCAAATCTAAGGAGAAATGCACTTTTGGGCATATCAGCTTTCCAAGGTTACTGTTCCATCTATTGTCTCTAGGGAAACCCTTGCACTACTAGTTTCGAGCTTTATGGAACAAATCTGCCATTATCCATGGGGTTCTTTTATAGCCTTCCATTACTTGGGTGAAAATTTTAATGTAGACATTGTCGATCTCGTACAGTTGAGCTGAGTTGGGTTTTTTGTCTGCCCCACATTTTTGGGCAAAATCATACATAGTGGTACCAGGAACAGGTGGTCTAGATATCACAAAATATGGTGATTTATCTATGATAAAATTTATGGCTTCTCGTGTATCTATAGGTATGACACATCTCCCCATGATGCCATTTCCATTATGATTACTGGTCAAGTTCTTCTTCGAGTTCTCAAAAAATGAATACTCTCTTCCTTCTATGCTTCTGATGTATCAATTCCAATTCTTGGTATACCAGCGGGGTGGCCTTGACTGGTTTTTTAAGTTCATATACAGGGTGGTGGAGTGAACTTGATAAATTTACACGTTTTGTTATCGACCCGATGCCACCAATCGTTGTTTCAAAATTGGCCAATGGAATCATGCCAACTCAGTATTTTCTAGAGTTTTGTGTTTTATGATGGGTGATACCTATTAAATTGCGAGCCTGGGTCCCTTTGATATGTGGGCCTGCAATCATCCATGCTTTCTATTCATTCGTCAATGGGGATCTTTTAATATGATGTGGAACGGTATGTTTTGGGCCTCATGCTATCTTAGATTCAAGTGATAACTACATCTTCGGGACCCATTATGTCTCCCTTGGGGTCTTCATGATATTCGACTCTTGGTGTAAGTGTAGGTTTTTACCTATGATGTCCCTTTTTCCCTAAGTCAATCGTGATTAATCACAACCATCAGATTGATCTAAGATGAAGCGCATCCATTGATATCTCGAAACCTGTGCAATAGTTAATGTACCTGTTCTCATGTAAACACTTGAAATAACGTGTTTTATTGATCTTCAATTAATCATATTTATCCGATGTTAATCCTTATATTGTTAAACCTTAATAACTTGTTTTAATTGATGGTAATCATAAAATACACTTACTTTTCTTTTGTGATCGTCGTTGGATCTTATGGTGGTGAGGCACGACTGTTGGATCATACATATGCACATATTCTTTAATAAATGGAAAAAATTCATACATACCTCGACTAAATTAATCAACCCAATGCTTAGATTAACCTTTGATTATCTTCCCACATGCGCACCATTGGATCTAGGTGGTCAATGTCTGCCATCGTTCGATTTGTATGTTATAAAAAGGTCTTTATTTAGCCTTTGGATATTTGTTGCCAGTTACATGCCTTCGCGACCGTTGATTCTCGATTTAGTTTGTGCGCTGCCATTGGATCACTGACAAGATGCATGCTAGATAATAATGTTATAGAACTTTGCTTTCTTATTAATAATGATTAATGAAAAATGGGGAAGATTAGTCAATGTATTAAACCCTTACTAAACATGATTAATGTCAATTAATTTCATCCTTACCCATGCCTTTTACCTTCCATCCTACGATTTTGGCGTGGCAGTCGGATCTGAGTGGAGACCAGCGCAGTCGTTGGATCTAATCAACCTGCACATTAGTTTGATCAAGCATTTATAATATTAATCATGATTAGGGTAAAAGGGGGAAAATTAACCGACATATTAAACCCTTGCTAATCATGATTAACTTTAATTAATTTCTCCCGATCCTTAACCCTTTTTAATGCATCTTCAATTAGTGCGCCACCGTTAGATTAAAAATCATTTGAGCGCGGTCGTCCGATCTTGGTAACTAGCACGATGATTAATCAAATGGGATGCATTCTCTTAAAATTAATTTTAAAGTTCGTTTTAATCAAAGCAGTCATGACCGTTGATCTAAGCTTCATTCAGCGTGATCATCTGATCTATCGGACTTGCTCGGATTTTAACTTGACATTTGAATTATGACGTCTTTACTTTAAACTTTTGACTCTTCGAACAGTGCACAACCATTGATTTCATTTTCGATCTGTTTATACTTACTGCTTAATCAGAATGTTGACCATTATGACTCATGCTTAAAATTTTGATTTTTCGAACAATGCGCGACCATTGATTTGATCCTCGATGAAGCTCTACCGTTGATCTTGTTAAAGGTGCAAAGATTTTAACTTTATTAGAGCCTTAGGTTTAACCTTTGGAGTCTTTAGTGAATGCGCGTTCGTTGGATTAGAGCAAAACTTGAAATGTATAACAGAAAAACTTCATTACTCTTTTTTTCTTTCTTTTCTTCATCATTCATTTTTTTTATATGTACTAAAAACATGATATCAAAGCAAGTAGAGTATGGAAAACTGTAAATCCCTTCTCATTCAATTTGGAAACAAAGGTTTAGAAATTTTAGAAATCAATGAGTTTTATTTTGAAATATAGTAATGCTTGTTTTAGCTAAGTCATAAGATATTATTACGCATATTTTGTCACAACCATTTTTCTCATCATATTTTTGCCCATGTGTGTGTTTGTGCATTCTTTTTTGGATTTCTAAATCTTTCAAAACTTTACCATATCTGAGCAAAATAGCCAAGCCTAATATGTGATTTCACTCTTTAAAAATTTTCACCATTCTGCAGGGCTCCACTGCCAGTCAGGAGTCTATAGCCTCGGTGGAGTTGCTTCTAATCTCATATTATTTTTACCCTACTTCCAGTCAAACGTCTATAGCCCCGGTAGAGGTTTTCCAAGATATCTCAGGTAGTGACTCAATTTTACTTTATTTTTTATTTTTCTTTCTCGTGAGAGAAGTGTTTGAATATATAAGTAAATTGTGCAATAAGTATACCTGAGTTGAGGATTAGTTTCTGGCTATAAAAGATGAGTGTAATAATTTTTGGCTCAACTACCCTCTCAAAGATAACTCAGTTCTTTGGACCTTTGAAGTCACTTTAAGTATCATTTGTAATGTGAGGCTAGACATGATGTTTCAATCAGCTTTATTTTCTATCTGTTTTATATCATGTCAAACAACTATTGCATAAACACTCATTTTTGACAGAATTGTAAAGCTCATCAATATCTAAAATAAATTCCCTTTTTCCTTTTATTGTTTTTGGTGGAATCAAAAGTTAGATATACTCATCAAACTAAAATTTCATGTATACAGTAAACTCAAAATTATTCAAGAACAAAAGGGAAGCTTTAACTAATAAACAAAATACACCACTCTGTTTTTGGATTTTTGTTTTTCTATTTTTTTTTTAAGTACACTTTGAATAGGGATTGTACATTTTGAGGTGTTGGCCATTAATAGGGATAGCCATTATTTCTCCCTAAAAATTTTGTAGCTTGTAAATATTTTGATTGATAACATGGGCAATTTGGTATGGGCCAAACCATTTAGGTTCAAACTTACCCTTTTCGCCATGCTTATAATTTTTAGGATCCCAATAGATGACTATATCTCCTTGAGAAAAAGGATTACCCTTGGCTTTCTTATTAAAAAAATTTATAGTTTTCTATGTTTGTTCCATCATTCTATTGAGGGTCTCTCTTCTTTTTTCTTCTAACAAGATAATTTGGTCAAGCCTTCTCTGAATGGGATCAGGGTTTTTATGATCTTGCAATAAAAGGGAAAGTGCCATTTTTTCCATTTTTGGGGGCAATAGGGTTTTTTCTCCATAAACCATCTCATAGGAGGTTCTTCCTATATTTATTTTAACAGATAGCCTATCAGCCCATAAAGCAAATTTAAGTTCACTGTCCCATCCCCTTTTGTTTTTGCCTAATGACCTTTTTATTCTTGTTATTACATTTTTATTTGATGACTCGGCTAGACCATTTACTTGGGGATAATAATTAGCAGAATGAGATAATTCAATTCCATATTCAACACAAAATTCTACCATTTCATATGACACAAAATATTGAGCATTATCAATTATAAGATTTTTAGGAACTCCATACCTGGTCAAGATATTTTATTCTATGAATTTGATGACTGCAACAGATGTAGATGTTCTCAAAGGTGCAGCTTCCACCCACTTGGTGAAGTAATTTGTTGCAGTTATGATCCACTTATGTTGGCCAGATGAATTAGGCTTGATCTCTCAAATCAGGTCAATACCCCATTGAGAAAAATGTGCTTCAATTATTATTGGCTTGAGGGGCATGGCTGGTAGATGCTTTTTCCCTATAAAAACCTGGTAGTTATGACAATTCTTTACATATTTAAATACATCCTTAAAAAGGGATGGCCAATAATATCCTGCTCTCATGATTTTATTGGCTGTAGCCCTTGGGAAAAAATGTCCCCTACAGAAACCATTATGAAATTCATTAATTATTTCTGGGACTTCTCTTTCATATAAGCAAACTAATAATACTCCATCAGGATGTTTCCAATATAATACTCCATTTTGTATATAATACTTTTGAGCTTGAATTTTTACTGACCTCATTCTGTTTATTGACATGTTTTTGGGGAATGACAGAGTTTGTAGATAGGATAAAATTTCTTCATACCATTTACATTCTTCATTTTTTATTCTTCTGTCATCATATGTATGATCTATGGTAAGAATATTTTCAGATTCTGCTTCTTCTCTGTTAGCCAACAGTTTAGCTAAACCCCAAAATTTTTACCATCCATCTTGCTGGTCTTCCCAATGGCTCTGATTGAGAAAATATATCTTTTATTGCATAAAGGGAATACAGCAGTAAACTTTGTTTGAGCCAAATATACCTTTAAAGTGTTCCAAATATTGGATGACTACATAGGCATGTTTTTCTAGTAGGGTGTATTTAAGATTTGTTCCTTTTATACCCGAGCTCATAAAGGCTATTGGCATTTCATTATTTTTCAGTATCTTTTTGTGAAAGGACTGCAACAATAGAGTGTTCAGAAGCATATGAATAGATATTAAAATCCTTTGCATAATCAGGGCAACTTAAAGTCGGAGTGGTTGATATGGCTTCTTTGATCTTGTTAAATGTTTCCATATTTTCTAATGTCCATTTTATTACTCCAGTTTTCTTCATCATATCATTTATGGGTTTGGTCATTTCTACAAAATTTGGGACAAATATTCTGATAAAAAATATTTTGCCAAAGAATGACCTTACCCCTTTTATATTCTTGGGTGGGGAAATTTTAGAAATGTCTTATATCCTTTCTGGATCAATGCTTATTCCCTTTTCTAAAAATATATGACCTAGCAATTTTCCTTGTGTAGTTCCAAATATGCATTTTTTTGGATTTAGAGAAATTCCAAATTCCTTGCACTGGGCAAAAACTGCAGTCAAATGTTTTAAATGATCTTCTAGATTTTTAGAAAAAACTATAATATCATCTAAGTACCCTACCACAATTTTAAACATTAGTCCTTTGAAAGAAAAGTCCATCGCTCTTTGGAAAGTAGCACCTGCATTCATCAATCCAAAATGCATTCTTAAATATTCGAGTGTACCCCAAGGTGTGGTGAATGCTGCCTTGTGTCTGTCTTATGGATTTATTAGAATTTGATTGTACCCTAAAAATCCATCTAACAAGGACAATCTAGTTGAACCTACTACTACTTGTAGCAGTTGTTCCATGTTAGGCAATGGGAAATTGTATTTTAGTAATCTCTTGTTTAAATTTCTAAAATCCACACATAGTCTAATGTCCCCATTCTTTTTCCTAACTGGTACTAAGTTGGATATCCAGGAGGAAAATCTAACTTTTCTTATTATCTTGGAGTCCAATAATTTTTGAACTTCTTTTTGCATTACCGGGTGCAGAGTTGGATTGTACTTTCTCTGTCTTTGTCTAAAAGGCTTAGCCTCTTATTTCAAGGGTATTATATGTGTCATCACATCTATTTTGAAATTTTTGAGATCTTCATAGGTCCAAGAAAATTGTTCTTTGTTCTTTTTTAGGAAACTAATATATCCAGCTTTTTCTTTAGCAGGTAGTGCCATGTCTACTTTCACTATTCTGGGTTCTTTCATTGAGCCAATATTAATATCCTTGGATATCACTTCTCCGCGTATAGGTTTATAGGCTTTGTCAAAATCATCAAATAGGCTTTCAAGACACCAATCCTTTGGGTATTCTATTAATTTTCAACTGGATTACTTCTACTGGTTCTCCTATTTGATATTTTAACTTTTCTTCATATTTTTCATCATAGATGACATCCGCATATTGATTTTGCAAATTCATAAAATCCTTAATATCTATATCATCTTGAAAAACTTGAAGATAGACTATGTTATCTGGCACAGAAGGTTTATAGACTGAGATAGTTGGAAATCTGTCCATGTACTCTGTAGTTATTTTTGGGTGATCTAGACTTGAGGCATTCATAGCTAAGAGATCTGCAACATGATTTTGTTCTCTAGGAATATATGAAATATTGAAAGCCAAGAATTTATCAATTTCTTCCAGTACTGCATTTCTATATCGCTTAAGTATAGGATGCTTGGTCTGATATTTGCCTTTTATTTATAGTATAATAAGTTTTGCATCCCCTGTTATAGTTAAGTAGTTAATACCTAACTCTTTTGCTTTACTTAGTCCTAATAGTAAAGCTTCATACTCAGCTACATTATTTGTGCAAGGAAATTGCAATCTGTAAGGTATACCAAGGTAATTTCCTTTAATATCAAACAAACTTAAACCTGCACCTGATCCAGATTGGGATTTAGCCCCATCAAATGACATGGTCTAAATTTATTGGGTTAATACTCGATTTGATTCGGCATCAGTTATTCTCATATCTTCTGGGTCCATGATCTTTGCATCTGGTACTTCCATCAGGAATGGGTTGTGCCATATTGAATAGACTCCCATCCCTTTTTCTTCCATAGAGTTAACTAAGTTAATCATGGTTTCATTTGTATGAATTAACTCTATGGAGTGTTTATTGAATGGTTCCCTTCTTAAAATTATATTCTCCTTATCTGATATGGGGATGGTAGCATAAGACCAGTCTAGTTGTATTGATCCCCCTAGTTGTTCTACCCAATGCCTATTGAGTAATAGTGAGAAGAATGGGTCAACATAAACTACTGCTACATCCATGACAATGCCCTTTTTGGGGTGTTGGTCTAAGAAAACTAATAATCCAGTTATCACCCCTACACAAAAAATTTGTTTGTTGTCCATTACAAAAACAGGGGCAGAATCTCTAGTACAAATTAATCCCATTTGGTCAGCTATTAACTTAGGCATGATATTATGTGAAGCTCCACTATCAAGCATGCAATTATGAATCACATATATTTCCCCTTCATCTGACTTATATCTTAATAACACATAGAAGGATCTGATAGAAGATGGTGATCTTGTATCATGTTGATTTTGTCTAGCAGCATGACAAGTAGGGTCTTCTTTCTGCTCTATTAATACAAAAGTTTTGCATACTTGTTCTCTGTATGTTTTAACTTTCATAAGTTCACCAAATGTGATATTAACTTTTTGCTTACTGATTTCTGATCCAACATCAAATTCTATCTTATTTATATTCAATGTTTTGTTACTTTCTTCTTTGGAAACTTCTTCTGTTGATTCTATTATCTCAGGAGTAATTTCGTTAGGGTTCCTATCAGTTTTCTCTTTACTGATATTTTTATTGGTGAAAGTTTGTCTTCTTGGTTCATTTGTAGATAATTTCTCTGTTATTTCAGGGACTATTCTATTACTTAAATTTAAAACATGGGTTGCTTCTAATTCTTCAACCTCTTAAGCAGTGGGAATCAATTTCACTTTCTTCATCTTATCATATCTTGAATCATGTGATTTCTGTACGATTTTAGTTCCTTCCCTCACTAAGATCTGGGGATGATGATTTGAAGCTTATTTATCCATGTCTTATTCAAACAACCTTTCTCTGGATTCATCTTCAACATACCAACATGCATTGATTCTTATATCATCTTCTAATTTTGCATGCATATCTACATTACGTTGATATCTACATTGAATCTTTTATGGAGGAAAATTATCGCATACTGTTTGTAAATCTAATTTTTGCTCTATACCTTCTAATAAGTTCTCTTCAAAGGCATCTTCTCGATGATTGATTTGAGCATACTCCCTCTTCTCCATCATCTTGTTGTAAATTCCTTTTGGGTCATAAAACCTCCATGACACTTCATCGAATCCCATATTACCCAGTTCAAACATTCCCTTGAGTAGGGAAGGATATCTAACAAATACATAATCTCCAAAATGGAAAGGAACATCAAGCCAGGGGACTTTACCATGCTTCTTAACCAATCTCATTTTAGCCTCTTCTACCACTTGCCTACATAATTCTAGGGCTGCGATGGACAGTGGGTAGTACTGCGGTAACACCTTAGGAGGGATTTTAGCTCCATATAATCTGATGTAAGTAAAACCCTCTGTGAAGAAGAAATATCCTATATCTTTTTCTTTAATGAATGCCCTTACCCCTGGCCCTAATATTTTTGGAATTAGCCCAGTTAAGACCCAATGGATTTCTACCAAGAAGCGATCACAAAACCATCCCATGTGAGTTCATCCTTCATGAAGTCTCTAGAAGCTATTATGTACATAGGGGCTATCTATGGATTTTAATATCTTACGGGCTTCTTCCCCCAATTGGCCCACTATTAAGTGAGTGAGAAAAGAATATTGTGAAAAGTGAGGCATCTCCTACCTCTGTTCGAATATTGCTCTCTTTAGTTCTACCATTTCTCTGTGTATTTGTGAGTTCAATTCCAGTTCCTAGGCGTAGATAGGGGTGTTATATCCTCTATTACATTGTGCAACTAAATACAAAACTCTTTTCATTATTCTACTCATATCTTGTACTCAAAATACTAGGTTTATCATGTCACAGAAGTCTTGTACCCAGGGTTTAAAAGTGCTTTTATTAATTGGGAAATTTTTCTCTATTTCTACATATGTATCAAACAATTTTTTTTAAATTTCCATATTGGTGAACATGCGATATTGGTTTTCGATTACCTGGTCCACCAGAAATGTGGCATACTTCATCAGATTGAACATTTCCTAGATATCTTTGACTTTGGCACTGAACACCTTTTGATTCTTGTGGTCTCGAAAGGTCCTTGTGCTTTCGTCATATGCCACTGCTAACCAAGGCATCAAATCTGAGGAGAAATGCACTTTTGGGCATATCAACTTTCCAAGGTTACTGTTACATCTGTTGTCTCTGGGGAAACCCTTGTACTACCAGTTTTGAGCTTTATGGAACAAATCTACCATTATCCATGGGTTTTTGTTATCACCTTCCATTACTCAGGTGAAACTCTTAATGTAGGCATTTTTGATCTTGCACAGTTGAGTTGAGTTGAGTTTTTTGTCTGCCCCACATTTTTGGCCAAAATCATACATAGTGGTACCAGGAACAGGCGATCCAAAAATCACAAAATAAGGTGATTTATCTGTGATAAACTTTACGGCTTCTCGTGTATCTGTAGGTACAAACACATCTCCCCATGATGCCATTTCCCTCATGATTGTTGGTCAAGTTCTTCGAGTTCTCAAAAAATGAATACTCTCTTCCTTCTGTGCTTCTGATGTATCAATTCCAATTCTTGGTATACTAGTGGGGTGGCCTTGACTGGTTTCGTATGTTCATATACAAGGTGTTGGAGTGAGCTTGATAAATTCACACATTTCATTATCGACTCGATGCCACCAACCATTCTTTCAAAATTAGCTAATGGAATTGTGCCAACTCAGTATTTTTTGGAGTTTTGTGCTTTATGATGGGCGATACCTGTTAACTTGTGAGCCTGGGTCCCTTTGATATGTGGACCTATAATAATCCATGCTTTCTATTCATTCATCAATGGGGATATTTTAATCTGACATGGAACGATATGTTTTGGGCCTTGTGCCATATTAGATTCGAGTGATAACTACATATTCAAGATTCATTATGTCTCCCTTGGGGCTTTGTGATATCCAGCTCTTGGTGTGAGTGTAGGTTTTTACCTATGATGTCCCTTTTTCCCTAATTCAGTCGTGATTAATCACAACCATCGGATTAATCTGAGATGAAGTGCATTCGTTGATCTCCCAAAACCTGTGTGATAGTTAGTGTACATGTTCTCATGTAAACACTTGAAATAACATGTTTTATTGGTCTTCAATTAATCATATTTATTTGATGTTAATCCTTATATTGTTAAACCTTAATAACTTGTTTTAATCGATGGTAATCATAAAATACACTTACTTTTCTTTTGCGATCGTCGTTGGATCTTATGGTGGTGAGGCGCGATCGTTGGATCATACATATGCACGTATTCTTTAATAAATGAAAAAAATTCATACATACCTTGACTAAATTAATCAACCCAATGCTTAGATTAACCTTTTATTATCTTCCCACATGCGCACCATTGGATCTAGGTGGTCAATGTCCATCGTCGTTCGATTCGTATGTTATAAAAAGGTCTTTATTTAGCCTTTGGATCTTTGTCGCCAGTTACAGGCCTTCGCGTCCGTTGATTCTCGATTTAGTTTGTGCGCTGCCATTGGATCACTGACAAGATGCATGCTAGATAATAATGTTATAGACCTTTGCTTTCTTATTAATCATGATTAAGGCAAAAAGGGGGAAGATTAGTCAATGTATTAAACCCTTACTAAACATGATTAATGTCAATTAATTTCGTCCTTACCCATGCATTTTACCTTCCATCCTGTGATTTTTGCGTGAACGTCAGATCTGAGTGGAGACCAGTGCTGTCGTTGGATCTAATCAACCTGCACATTAGTTTAATCAAGCATTTATAATATTAATCATGATTAGGGTAAAAGGGGGAAAATTAGCCGACGTATTAAACCCTTGCTAATCATGATTAACTTTAATTAATTTCTCTCGATCCTTAACCCTTTTTAATGCATCTTCAATTAGTACGCCATCGTTAGATTAAAAATCATTTGAGCGTGGTCGTACGATCTTGGTAATTAGCACGATGATTAATCAAATGGGATGCGTTCTCTTAAAATTAATTTTTAAAGTTCATTTTAATCAAAGCAGTCGTGACCGTTGATCTAAGCTTCGTTCAGTGCGATAGTCTGATATTTTGGACTTGCTCAAATTTTAACTTGACATTTGACTTATGATGTCTTTACTTTAAACCTTTGACTCTTCGAATAGCGGGTGGTCATTGATTTCATGGATTATTGAGCGTCGTTGTCCAATCTTTTTATACTTACTCACTACTTAATCAAAACGTTGACCATTATGACTCATGCTTAAACTTTTGACTTTTCGGATAGCGCGCGACCATTGATTTGATCCTCGACGAAGCATTGTCGTTGATCTTGTTAAAGGTGCAAGCATTTTAACTTTATTAGAGCCTTAGGTTTAACATTTGGAGTCTTTAGTGAACGTGCGTTCATTGGATTTGGTCCTCGATGAAACACTGCCATTAGATTGAAGACAACTTGCTTGATTTTTAAATCTTAGGTTAAGTTTTATTGACCCTTTGACTTATCTTTCGGACTATTTTGTGAGTGTGCATCCATAATATTTTATCAAGTGATGCACTTCCGTTCGATTAAGTCTAAGGTGCAACCTTTTTACTTCCTAACTACGCTTGACTTTTGACTTATCTTCGGTTTGATTTTATTGAAGAGCTATCGTACGATTTCTCTGGATCATGCGTGACCCTTGGATTAAATTTGAGGTGCTCACCAATTAGCTTAGCGGGGTGCATACTTTTTTTGGACTTTGAGACCATGGTGAATGTTTAGTCGACTTATGATTTAAGGACTTTATTAATCGATTTTTAGGCCCAAGGAAAGATTTATGAAGGTCGAACTTTGGCTTGGGGATTTAATTTGAAATTTTCTTCCCTAACCATTTGAGGTACTTTGATTAATAAAATGAGGCCCACATTATTAAAATCTATGGTTAAACTTTTATCAAACCAACCAACGAAAAATCGAATTACTCACAACAACTTTAAGCAATGACCAACAGTATAAGCAATTTGATTGAAACCAAAAATTTAAATTTGGGGGTTTCAAAGTTGAGTCAAATTTGGCTCCAACAGTTATGAAACCCATTACACCCCTTTAGAAAAGCTCTATTTAGCTATTGTATTCTCTACACAAAAATTGTGTCACTACATGCTTAGCCAAAATACTTATGTCATCGCAAAATTTGATCCATTATGATATCTAATGGGTAGGCCTTATTTATCAAAACGAGCAACAAAATGGATTCTCACTTTTAGTAAGTTTGACCTAGCCTTTATTGGGTAGAAATCCATTAAAGGGTAAGTAATAGCAGATTAACTCATCGCTGCCCTTCTTGAGTCTACTCACCCTTTGATGTAGAATTCCCTAATGAATATCTTAATCTATATAATGATTCCTTAGAATCATGGTCTCTATTTTTTTATGGAACCCATTGTATGAGTGGCATAGGTGCAAGTATCATATTGGTACCCCCACAAAAGCAACTTATCCCATTATCCTTTAAAATTCAAAATACTTGCACAAATAATACAGCAGAATATGAAGCTTTAATCCTTGGATTACGAGTAGCCTTAACCCTCAATATTAGAATACTATTAGTTTATGGAGACTCACAACCCATGGTGAATCAAGTTAATGATATTTATCAAACCCGAGATGAGAAACTCCATCCTTATAAAGAATATGTTTTAAAACTTAGCTCTCTATTTGAGAAGGTTACTATAGAAGCCATCCCACACACCAGTAATTATTCTATAGATGCTATAGTAGCAACTACTTCTCTTATCCCTTTGAAGTTGGATGACGATCATGCTTCTATTATAATTCATCAACTCCAAGAATCCGTATTATTAAATTCATGTCTATAACCTTTAGAAGTATTCACAACTGAAGAAGCACTTTTAGAACCATGGTATGGAGATATTCTAAAATTTCTCCAAGATGGATCATTCCCAGATGGCTTTGATAGAAACCAATGACGATCATTGTGCAACTGAGTTGTTCACTTTGCAATTATCGAAGGTACTTTATATAAAATATCTTTCGAAGGAATTATCTTACGATACCTCAATATTAATGAATCCAAAAGATCTCTAGACGAGTTCCATGACAAATCTTGTGGATGTCATTTTAGTGGAGATGCCATAGCCAAAAAGCTCCTACAAATAGGATACTTTTTACCTTCCATGAAAAAATATGCTCATAAATATGTACGTAAATGTGAAAAATGTCAAAAATATGCAAACCTTGTCCATGCTCCTGCCCAAGAGCTTCAAGCTAGTTCTTCCCCCTGGCCTTTCTCAAAATGGGGCCTAGACATTATTGGGAAAATCAATCCAATTTCTTCAGATGGCCATAAATTTATTATTATAGCAATAGAATATTTTACAAAATGGTAGAAGCTATGCCATTGGGTTCTTATACAGGTACCCAGGTCTCAAAATTTATTTTCAATCAAATCATTTATAGATTTGGAATCCCATCCACACTTGTTTCAGATAATGGAACATGTTTAAAAAAAAGACAAAAAATATTTGTGCAAAATATAAAATCCAGCACAGATGGTCTACTCTGTATTATCCATAAGGAAATGGTCAAGATGAAGCATCCAATAAAACTTTAATTAAAATCTTAAAAAGGTTGGTTAATAAATCAGGATTATATTGGCATACCCAACTATATCCAGTATTATGGGCTTATCAAACTAGTGTTCGAACCCCTACTGGTGCTTCACCTTTTGTCTTAGTATATGGCACTGAAGTTGTATTTCCTTTTGAGCTTGAAGTCCCTTTTTCAGGTCTTTTACTTAAAAATGCTAAATTAGGATATGAATATCATGCTATACGATTAAGCCAATTGGAATTACTAGATGAAAAGTGTATAAATACCTTGGAACACCTTTGTTTATATCAAGATAAACTCAAAAGATCATATTCTAAAAAGGTCCACACTCAATCTTTTGAGATTGGAAATCTAGTTCTTAAAGAAAATCAAAAAATACAAATGCTCAAAATGATTTAAAAGGAAAATTCCAACCAAATTGGTTAGGACCATTTATTATCATTGCTAAATTTGGATCTGGCGCATATCGATTGGTAACTTTATATGAAAAATATCTTAAGTAACCCATGAATATAATGCACCTAAAATGATATTACACATAACATCAAGTAATATCACCATTGTACAAAGTTGTAAATACTTTGTAATTATATTTCTTGCATCTACTTTAAATTATTATATCGCTCTATCAAAATAAAATTGGAACTCAATTACATATGCCTTATGGTCACATCCATTTATTATTCCATTAGAACGATGTTGTCAAAATTCATAGTTAATTTTGGTTTACTTTGAAGAAATTCAAAATTATCTTGAACCACTCATCAAAATACACATTTCAATAAAATATTGATTCTTAGTATTGATTATAAATCTCTCTTGAACCAAATACACTACTGTTCCACTAAATAAATTTTGAAGTTTGGAAACTGATCTTGCCTCTTTTTGAACCAAAACACACTTACACATATTAAAAATGATTTTGCACAAGGGAAGATGATGCTACAGTAGTCCTAGCTCCTTAAGTGAAAGGTTTCCCTTGCTATCCTATTATACACATGGTCTAGAATATTGATAATTGGCAAAAGAACAAGCTCCTCCCTACCCAAATAAAATCCCTTGCTCTTTGAATAATCCGAGAAAGTATTCCTTGAAAAAAAATAAGAAGAAGAAAAATACCTTTACTACAAAGCAATAAAATCTCCTTGTTCAAAACAAAAAGTGAACAAGAATACATACTCAAAAAAATCAAAAGAAAAGAAGGGGGTAATGATCTTGAATCCCTGGAATTCTTCAATTATTTGAACACCATGAGGTGATCCTCATTACAGGTTAGGTGGCATCAATCATGCTTAGCAATGATGGTATCCTTATGCATGGTGACATGTTTGTCACATTAGCAACCTTATTTTTTACATACCAATGTTAGCTTGTGGATTAGATAGTTTTTGGTATCTTGTATTACATAGTATTTAAGTCTAATTGAATGCACATAATCATGGTAAATGAACACCTTATCATTTGCACACACATTGGTTCTTAAGATTGCCTTCCTTCACTACCTTACTTAAAATTGGTAAATGAACTTCATAAGCATGCACATTAGATCATTGAGATATTTTGTATCATAATTGAGGTCAATATGGAAAATGAATACACAAATCACACACTGGTTCTTGATAAATTTGAAATCATCTTTGAAATGACCAAAATTCTCCTTGAAGGTTGATTAGAAAAATTCATTTTTTCATCATGGATTTGTATGACCGTTAACATATGCAATTGATCCTAAAAAATATTCAATATTGCATTTTCATGCTTATTACTTAGCATAAATATGTCAATTTTATTATATTTCATGATTACTTATCATTCATCAAAAACTTGCATTTTGATCATACATAATCACTCTCTTTCATATCAACTACAATTTGACTTCATGATAATGGTATGAAACAACCCTAATAAAATTCCTTTAGGAATATTATGCCTAGCGCAAGTCGTTCATCTAAATTTACCATGCTTGATTATTATCATTGTACAAAACCTCTTTTAGGATTAAATAAAATTATTCTTAAAGTCACACACATTATTTATCATCAACTACATTACTTTCAATAAACAAACTCAAAATACTTTTGGATCATAACCCTTCGAGGTTAAAAATATAACCAAACCTCACACAAGATCCGCTTCACGACTAAAGTGAGCAAGCAACCTCCATAAACAGTCATAGACAAGCACACATCTTTGAGGTATTATTACTGATTGATCAAGATTGTAAGGGTATATTTCCTAACACAATTATCTTTCTTTTACAAACAATTCAATCACACTACATTACAAACATCAATTACACTTTACTCCACTACAATGATATTTTTATTAAAGTATGAGAAAATGAACATAAAAATTTGTAAAAACAAGAACTAAAAGCATGATTACGTAGATCATCAAAAATAAATTACATTATACATCAACATCATCCACACATCAAATAAACCATAGAGATATGTATATATACTATCAAAAGATATAATAGAGTACAAATAAATCAATCGATTGATATACCACAATCATGAAATTGGTATACTCAATCACTAGGGGTACACCACAAAAACTAGATCAGTGTATCATCCCCTAGAACCCCTAGAACTCTGGGTTTCATCACCCAAAGGTAATCTGGGCTCACAAAATTGAGGCGCTTCAGATACTAAAGCTGATCTAAAATGACTAGGAGTAGCTAACTCTGGAGGTAATGAAGATATCTAACCCTTAGGAGCTACCCAAAAATATAGCATCTGATAGAATGTCATTTGTTGTGTTACCAAGGTAGCCTCTTCTTGTACTTCCATAAAGGCACCTTGTAATGTACTACTCCTTGAGGACTGGCCGAAAGCCATGCTCCTCCTAGGATGTGATCATGACACTATCTACCATGATGACCCATGTCCCTACATCCTAGTCAACTGAGCTTGAGCCTGGCTCATAAGACTCTATGCCTGTGAAAGCTATCCCTCTAACTATTGAATGTGACTTTCCTTAATGGCAATCTAACTCCTTAGACCATCATTATCTACTCATAGAGCATCCACCTCTCCTACGCAACTCAACTTTCCCATATTTATCATAGCGCCCTTTCTGGGTGAATCTAGTCTAGGGGTAGTATGAGTCTCTTGCTAAGAAGAGGGTATTGTCTGCCCTGGTGAAGGATCATCCTACTGTAAGCCTCCCTCCTGCTAGCATTGTCTCTTCCCCCTCTCAATCTTGAGATCCTATTGAGAAAACCCTATGGTCGTAACCCCCCTTGCATATGAACACCCTATGATAGAATCCCTCCTCGCATCCAAGCCCCCTCTCTCTATGGTGGCCTCTGTCTCTGTCCTCCCCCATCTAACAGAGCTGATAATTGCCTATGAACCTCATGAAAGACCTCCTATATTTGACCAGTAATACCTCTCTCCTGATTGAGCCTCACCAGACAAATGCTAGCATACCAAGCAAAGTATCCATCTGTAATCCCTGCATCGTCACCCTCTACCAGGGAAACCTCTATATCATCCTCATCTACCTCTATAAATCTAGTGAGATCCAACCTTTCACTAGTAGCCATCAAATCTTGCATAACTTGAGAATTGATAAAATCTCAAATCTTTGAAATCTCTTGTACTACACCAAACTGACATAGTATCCAATCAGTGTGATGGAGCTCTATATCTCCTCATTCCATGAGGAGCCATTGTACTTGCCTCACGCGATCCAACTCTGCTCAATCATCCTCCCATCCATGGTGTCCTCTCTAATATCTCCAACAAATACGCACTACGATAAGCTCATAAATAGTCCATCTGGCCTCCTCTAGGCCACCTCTCCTTTGTAAATGCACAACTAATAGACCCCAGTGGAATACTACATAACACAGAATTTATTACACTTTTCACAAAACACAAAAATACAAAAGAAGAACATGTTAGCATAAACGAAACCTTTGCATCTTAGTTAAAATTTGTAATGCTTTTTAGATAGATCTATATGCTTTGTCTTCATTTGAAGTTGAATTGCATATATCTAGGTAGAAATTGTATTTTGGTCAAATCCTAGGTGTATGCTTTCAAAACAAAGAACACATCAAACTACTACTTCAACTAGGTGTGGAAACCGCCATAGCAAGTATTTCGTGGTAAATCCCACCTCATTCATTGAAAAATACCAAATAGAGTGCAACAAAAGTACTTCTCATCCAATTTGTAGATCCTTCATTTTCCCTCCCCCTTTCAGGCGTGGATACATTAGTCTGGGAGAAGGGGGTGCAAAAATTTTGGAC
The DNA here is from genome assembly GCA_028583015.1 of Wollemia nobilis. Lineage (NCBI taxonomy): Eukaryota > Viridiplantae > Streptophyta > Pinopsida > Araucariales > Araucariaceae > Wollemia > Wollemia nobilis. The sequence goes on from JAQPPZ010016709.1 coordinate 1,151,878, forward strand.
CTACAAGTGGAAACCAAACCTAGTGAGGAGAGCGAAGAGAAAGTCCTAGGAAATCCTATCAAAGGCTTTGCTAATATCTAACTTCAGTAAGAAACCTGACAACTTGTTAGTGGTGATTGAGTGGATCAGCTCATGAATAGTGATAACGTTGTCAGTGATAACCCTTCCTTGTATGAAACTTCCTTGACATGGATCGATAATTAACGACATGATACGTTCCATCCTATTAGCCATGGTATTAGTAAGGATCTTGTATAACACATTACAAAGGCTAATGGGATGATAATCATACAGTGTGGAGCAATCATGAGATTTTGGGATGAGGGCTAGAAAGGTGGAATTGAGGTCTCTAGGTAAAAACTTAGATCTCTAAATTTCTTGGATGGCTACAGAGACATCCTCCTCAATGGAATCCCAAAAGTTAAAAAAAAATATTGGCAAGAAACCATATAGACCAGGGTCCTTGTTTGTCAGCATGTAAAATAGAGCCTCCTTGACTTCATCCTGAGAGAAGGGTTGGAGTAAGAACTCATTATCAGCATGAGTCACCAATGAGGAAATGTGCTGAATGAGGGAGTCAGATATGTTGTATGGGTAGGGTTGGGATGGCCTAAGAATGTTATAAAAATGGTCGATTACCTCAGTTTTGATCTCTTTAATATCATTTGTGATGGTCCCATCATATTTACGGAGAGTGGTTGCATGAAAGAACTTCTATGTTGTAGAGTGGTTGCATCACCTCTGATTACATTGGTACTTCTATGTCATAGAGTGGTTGCATGAAAGAAATTAGAGTTAGTGTCACCTTATTTAAACCAAATTGCTCTAGATTTATGCCTCCAAAAGGTCTTCTCTCTTGCAAGGGTGTTGTGAAAATCAACTAGAATATTCTTCTCCCTAACTCTAAGGTCATTATTAATATTACCAACCTAAAATTGATCTTCAATTTCTTTGAGTTGGGTGCAAATTACCTTTTTTGATTCAAAAATATTTTCAAATACTTATTTGTTCCAAACCTTTAGCTTAGACTTAATAAAATTAAGCTTCAAACTTATCTAAAATGAGCAAGATTCACTGAAAGGCTATTGCCACCATTCAACAACCTTTGGCCTAAATAAGGGTGTTGCAACCACATGGATTCAAACCTGGACGAAGGCTTGAAAATAGGCCCAGGTAAAGAGACTTCGAGGAGAAGCAGATTATGATTTGAGGTAATCCTCGAGAGAGAGGAAAGAGATGCATCACCAAAAATAGGGGTAGCTTATTTAGACATGAGGAACCTATCTAGTATGAGTTGAATGAGCCAATCTCCTTCTTTCTGGTTGGTCCACATGAACAACAAGCCTTAGCATCCATCAGTTCATTGGAATCAACGAAGTCTACAAATTGCTCATAGCACCTAGTAGTAATAAGGATACCTCCAAGATTATCAGTGGAGGAAAGAGAATTTTTAAAATCTCTAGCCAACATCCACTCACTACAAAGAAAGGTGTTCCTTATTTTTGAGAGAGCAACCCACATGGAGGATCTATTTGTGGATATGTTAGCGGCATAGATATTGGACATCACCCACCTATTATTTGTCTCTGTGCAAAATAAAGGATGTTAATAACTCTCTCATTGAGGGAGATTATCTGTCCATCAACCTTGGGAGGGTCCCAAAGGCACAAAAACCCACTTGATGCACCACGGGTAGGGCTTACAATATACTTGCAGTTATTCCATAAGGATTTGATCTTATAGCTCGCTAAGGCCTTTGATATTACAACTTCTTCTAGTCTTTCTTGAGACCTTATCTTCAACCTTCTACTTTTGGAAGTATTGGTGATGAGACCTCTTAGATCTCTAATTCTGCTACTTATGTATTCAAGAAGTGTTCTCCTAGTCCTTCTTCATCTTCCTAGTCTAGAATTTCTTCAATGAGATCTCCTCCCGATACTTTTTACTTCAGGTGCTAGATTGATTCTAAATAAGATACTAAATTTTTTCTTCTGAATTAGATACTCACTTTTGGAGTCTTCTTCAAGATCAAGGCTTATGTGGCCTTTTTTAGTATCAAGGCTTATGTGGCATTTTATTCAATATCAAGGCTTTTGTGGACTTTGTTAGGAGTAATCAAACTGAAGGGATATATTATTGATAAACATGAGTTACATATATAGGCAGAAGGCCTATATGATAAACTGACAAGTGTCAGTATAAACTGACAAGTGTCAAAACAGAGGCATAGTGCACATTACATTAATTCTAACATTCCCCCTTAATGTGCACTATCCTAACTAAAGAAAAAAACAAGTCAACATTAGGTAACATTCCCCCTTAATGTTGACTTCTAAAAAAAATTCTACATCCTCCTTTATTGCTGATTTGGTCTAGGCTCATGCTCTCTGCGCTTGGCTCTCCAATTGTGAATAATGCTAGATTCACTGTGTATACATCTCGGTCTGTTGCCTCAAGGTCAGCCACTTCCATGGGTCTATTGCCACTGGGTCAACCGTCTAAGTACCTCAGGGTCATCATTGGTGCCTCAGGGTCAGCCACTTCTGGGTCTGTTGCCTCTGCAGGTCATCCTCAGAGGATGTTGCCTCTCGTAGGTCACTAACTAGATCCACCATGAATATCAAATCCCTCCTCATGGTGAACTCAATCTAGAAGGTGTCGGTATCTACCAAAAATGCACCTTAATACAAAAGAAAAACAAGCCATATAAGAGTGTCGGTCTCTACCGAAAATGCACTCAATACAATAAAATGAGCCATAGATCCAAATATGGAGGAGAAGAAGAAAAGAAGTGAATCTTCTGAAGTGTCTTTGTCTATAGTCTTTAGAAGTAGATCCGGAAAAACCTTGGATAGAGTCTAGGGTGTCTATGTCTGTAGTCCCTAGAATAAGTGTCCTTATGGTAGTCACCTCATCTTACCGGAATGCATGGGTAACCAGCTGCTGCATCCACCAAGTAGAAAGAGGAGAATACTAGATACTAGGTTCACTTACAAGTGCCTTGGGAGTGTTGGGTACAACCGAAAGTGCACTCCAAGGTAGAAAAATTTTGAGGCTAAAAAACTCAATTGAAATAGCCTCAAAATTACAATATGACACCACCATTGTGTCCGTCGTGAAAAAACGTTTCCAACGACTATAAATACCCCTATATTCCACCATCAAAGGGGCCTTCATCATGTAGGAAAACAATAACATGCCTCTTTAGGCAGTAAATACACATTGCACTGTGGTGGCATCGCACTATGGCAGAATAAAAATATCATCACAATTTTCCTTTCGCAAGGAAATTACATGGGCCCACTTAAACCATCCTTGAAAAAAATACAGAGCCTTTCACTTCATGTAGGCATACATTAAAAATAGGTCTTATTGTCGTCGCGAACAGGCAGTCATGGAACAGCTCCACCAGAGACTCCACTTGTAATTATTCCTTGATCGGTTACTGTACATCTGGCAAGCATTCCCATAAATCTGCAGTTCTCCATATCATGCAACTAACGAACACTAAAAAAGATGAAAAAACCTCTGGTCAACGGAATTATCAACCCTGTGGTTGCATGCAAACCCCGTGTGGAATTATCAATGAACATCAAACAACACAAGAGCAATGGCACATCCTCACTGGAACTGGGCTTCTTTCAACGAACCTCCAAATGGTTGACTGCAAGTGAAAATGACTCTAAATGGCACTTTTGATAGTGGCAGCATGAGGAATATGGATACATGGCACGTGGTGTTATGTGGTGGTGGAAATATGACTGCCAGATATTAATATCCATGCATTTTTTAAATTCACCTATCAAAAAAAAAAAATAACCACCTTCACGCCACTCACAGACAATACAAAGCAGCAAATAGAGAAACTTTGCCGAGAATGATCACTGTAGCATTGAATCCATGGCAGTCATATTCTCTCACTGCTTCGAGGTAATCTTCGGTTTGTCCCAAATTCTAAGCTTGAACTAAATAATATTTCAACCTTCACATTGAAAAAAAAACTAAGAGAGGAAGTGGCCATCTAATAAATGGTTTACTTAGCACCAGAAGACTCCTTCTTCTCAACAGCTTTGATGACTCTGACAGCAACAGTCTGCCACGTGTGAATAAAAAAAATCTCGCCAGACCTTATGTAATTTCACCATGCGGGAACGAACTACAAATCCTCAACATCAAGACGACCATACGGGTGAATCACAGTAACAGAAAATCCTCCTCCGCAAGTGGTTTGAAGAAATGCGATCCAAACAAAAACCTGGATTGTTTGGAAGAGTTTCCATGGCGTCAACAGTCACCAGTGACAGTCTGATCGTCCCATTCTATTGGTACATTTGCTGCTTTGAAAAACTCTTTAACGGAGTCGGCGATCTCAGGACCAATGTCGTCGTCAGGAAACAACGTGGCATGGATGGTCTCTCCATCTTCAACGGATCCCATCTGTCTTCTAAAGGATGAGACCATAATCCGGCACTGTAAAACCACCATTGCAAACCAAAGCCTTCGCACAGATCTTTGTTGTAGATCTCCATCACACTCCACAGGAAGCGAAAGCCGCCAATAATCATCGTTGAGATTTAAATTAAGAAATGCATCCCTCGGAGCCTCCATTTATCCTTCTCCCTAGGTGTCCACTGCAGTCGTGGAGCCATACAACAATGTCCTCTCAACCCATTTTTTTTTTTTACTGGAACACACAGATGTTGCAGTGCTTCTAGACAATGAAGCCATATATGACATTTGTAGAAAATCCTAGGATTGCATGTACAGGAATTTTGAAAAAATTGAAAGTTAAATTGATCTACTAGCGAGAGAGGTCTTAGTTTGTAGTAATTCAACTAAGCCAATGTCAACTGATAATGTCTGTAAAAAAAATAGAAAAAATGACACAAAGTAAAAATGAAGGCTATACTTCTGATCATCAAGGCCAGAAGTGGGCGTAAAATCCACGCCACCTAAGATCAGCCTGGAAGCATCATAGCGACAATCTCCTAAGAGGAACTCTACTTCCCCTCCAGCATTTTTGCAAGCAGGGTGAAACACCCGACCTCCTTTAGGAGCTCCACCGTCTTCTCCCCCTGCACCAAATTACAGACCGTGGAAGCCCCCAAATTCTAAATCGCAGGGCTCCCGTTGCCGAGGATGGATACCAATTACTTCAAAAATTTGGGGGACAGCATCAAGAGCATGGAAGCCATCTGGGAGGCAGAGAGACTGTGAATTGCCCTAAACGCAATCTCTCTTGAATGCAAAGAATTCTATGCACTTTCCAATAATGTCACGAGGGATTCCACATCGCCAGGAGCGCTTGATCAAATGTCATTCAATTTGCATACCAGGTCACGAGTGCCAAGATTTCAAATCCTCAGTCTGCATTGCTGCAGCGATGGGCAAGTGCAGCTAGAGCTTTCAGCTCCAAGTCAGCTGGAAATGATGTCATTGGTATTGATTTGGGTACAACAAACTCATGTGTTGCAGTGATGGAAGGAAAAAATCCCAAAGTGATAGAGATGCAAGTGGCGGCAGATTCCCTCACCAGTGGTGGACCGAAATTCACTAAATTCATGAGCACCAGAACCGCCCCTTCCTCTGCTAGAGACAACCTTATCTCCATCATGGAGCACAAATTCACCAGAACATCCACAGTAATCTTATGGAGGTTATCGGGCCCATGTTGACATATTCTGACGAGCGCCGCCAACCCGTCATTGGCGGCCATCGCGAGCACTCCGTATGTGACGGCTAGCACCACCAGAAGCACGTTGATGACATCCCGTGCACCGGATATGGTTCCGCGCCGCAACCGGGGGCCGATCGCCAAAATCAGCTGTGCTCTCTCCCTCTTCTCGCTAAAGTCGTTGCCGCTGCTCCCTTCGATAAACTCGTCAACAGCACCATTAAAGCAATATCTGAAATCTTTGCAGAAAAAATACTGCTTAACACCATAACAGATCTGACCATTGCAAAAAAAAATACTGCTTAACACCATAACAGATCTGACCATTGCAAAAAAAATACTGCTCAACACCATAACAGATCTAACCATTGCAGAAAAAATACTGCTCAACACCATAACAGATCTGACCATTGCAGAAAAAATACTGCTCAACACCATAACAGATCTGACCATTGCAGAAAAAAATACTGCTCAACACCATCTGGGAAATTTTTTTTTTTAAATTTCCCAAACTTTAAAAAAAATTTACCATCTAGTTTTTGATCCATCAAATGATGGAGAGCATACTCCCTCGGTAAAAAATTTAAAAAAATAAGGAAAAAAAATAATAATCAGGGGGGAGGGAGGATTTCCATGAGGGAAATCCCCCCTCAAGGGTTTCACAGGCAGGAGAAAGAACCTGCTCTGATACCAAATGTTAGGAGTAATCAAATTGAAGGGATATATTATTTATAAACATGAGTTACATATATAGGTAGAAGGCCTATATGATAAACTGACAAGTGTCAAAACAGAGGCATAGTGCACATTACATTAATTCTAACAGACTTTTCTTCAATATCAAAGCTTCTATGGCCTTTTTTTTTGGATCAAGGCTTCTATGGTCTTTTCTTTTAGATCAAGGATTCTATGGCATTTTCTTCTAGATCAAGGCTTCTATGGTCTTTTCTTATTTTTGTGAAGTTCTCAATCTAGCAATGGAGATCTCCTGTCTCCTGAATACACCACAATTTTTTTCTAGAAATATCTTCTATATTATTCTTCTCTTGGAACAACTAATATATGCACTATAAAGGAACTTCGACCTTTGGGTAACAAAGTTAAAATTTCCTAGATTTCTATTGTAGTAGGTGTCCCAATCATCTGATAATTAATTCCCTACAGTAAAAAAACTTTAGGTAAATTTTTCCAGTTCTCTTAGATGAGCTTCACTAGTTGATTCATCAAACTAGTGGATCAAATGTTGAGTCCTAGTCTTCACAAGTTTTCCTCTAACTCTGTGGAAAGACTCTAGCCATATGCAATCTCGGTATTTTTGAAACTAATATTTCTTTCAGTCCTTATTTGTGGCTCTTCCTAATTCTACCACCTAGACTCTTCTAAGATTTTTTGATAGGTACTGGTCCAACGACACGTCAATTTGACAAAAAAATTAGGTTCAATGATAATGGTGGTTTTCCTATTGATCTATTGTAGCTTGATCTACCATAGCTCTGATACCACTGTTAGTTTTTGATACAACATGTAATGGGATATAGAAATCACAAGATGCAGAAAAAAAATAAAGTAAATCTACAAGATGATTGAAATATGCTATAAATAGAATTGATATAAATGATTACAAAATAGCTATGGAGGAAATGAACACTCTATGATCTAATATACTACTCATGAATGAGCTCTAAGCTTATAGCTCACACACTCTCTACACTACTACACTCTACCACATTGCTACACTACTATATTGCTACACTGCTATCTGTGGCCCTTTATATATGAAGATAGGTTTCTTGGCCAACACTCTACCTAACTATACAAGAGACACCTTGCACATATAAAACTTGCATATTGAAACTTGTGCATTTATTACATTGCATGAAGTAACTACATAACTTCCCCCTAAAGTAATCTAATGTCCTAAGTATGTACCAAGAAAGATACATTTACATGACACAAATGATGTAATATAATCTCTTTCTAACAAGCTCCAACAAGAAAATGATGCCTTAAAGGGGAATACTATTGAGAAAGAGCAAATGAAGAAGCAATTTGAGGACCTCAAATTGTATATTTATGGGGCTAAAAACAAAAGGCAATAGTTGGATGATCTCTCACAATAGTTTACACAAGGGTAAGACTAGTTGATAAAAAAAAGTAAATAAGAAAAATCCCAACTAGAAGACCAAGTGAAGTAGCTACAAGGGGCCCAGTAAGCAAGGGATTAGAAGGTTAATGAGATTTAAAAATAAATAGTGATACTCAAAGGGGAAAAAACTATATATTCCATAAAATACTTGGATGTTTAAAGGGTGAAGTCCCTCTAAGATATTATCAAGTAAAAAGTGATGAAAACCAAAGGATGCTTTTATTTTGTAGCCTATTGAAAATTTAGCCTAAATCAAGTGATATAAATCATAAAATTGTTAGCATTAATATTCATATGCATGTATTACATTATTTTTTAGGCTTTACATTAAGGGGGATTATATAAAAATATAGCGCACGTAAGCACTCTCCAGGTTGGTTGAGATAACTACCAAGTTGATTACTTAAACCAACTCTCTGTAATATTTATATATCATTTGAAATGTAATGAATCGAATGATTCATAGAACTCTTCATGGTACCAAAGCTGACAGTAAGGCGGACATGGTTAGCAATGGTGATAACCACCTAACTGCTTCATTCCAGGCAAAACCAAGAAGAATGCTAGTTGGCAAATGGAGATAACAGAGACCAAGGCTTTGTTCTAGGCAAGACCAAGAAGGATGCGGGCTGGTGAGTGGAGATAGCAGAGACCGAGATGGACGATTGGCTGGTGAGTGGAGATAGCAAATACTAAGGTGGCCGACTAGTGGCAGACTCAAGAAGACTCTCCTAAGGCAAACGACTGGCAGTAGACCCGAGAAGACTCAAACACATGGCAGACAACAAACCTGAGACAAGATCACTAACTGGGCAAGAGTGCTGACGTGGCAAGTGTGAATTGGGAACACTAACATGGTAAGGACAATTTTTGAGGTACACATGGTGTTTCTATGGCATAAGGTGTAGTTATCAAAGGACAAGTGGCAGTTTAGAAGGGCAAAATATGGAGGGGATGACTGCTCGAAGGCAGTCACTACACTAGCTACCTTCTTTGTGTTTTATTTCCCACACAGGCGCCCATCCTACTGAATGTGGGATAATAGAAGTCAAGTTAAAAAAAATAAACGCTTGGGGAGAGATAATACCATCGACATATATTTTTATTCACAACCGTCGGGTGGTGTGAGTGGTATGTTTCTTGCATGAAGCAGACAAGGTCCATAGTTCGATTCTTGCCAGTTTGAAATTTTTGATGTTCACGTTGATGCCCCTAGTTGTTTTTGGCATCCCTGTGCATTGTTGACGGCTTGCGCGACTAGTTTGATGCCCCCGTTCATTGTTGACGCCCTGAGTGCATAGTTTGACACCTGAAGTACAACAGTGATGCCCATCGCACATTTTTTGATGCCCTAAGAAAAGGTTGTTTTGACGACTATAATATTTTGGGTATTTTTTTTGTTCTTAGCTTGTTTTTCTTTCCAAGTTTTGTTTGTGGAGAGATAAGTTGTTTTCGAGAAGCTCTCTATTATTCCTTGTTCTCCTTGTTTATTTTGCAACAAAAACAAAAAGAGGGGGAATCTTGCACTTTATTTTTTTGTAAAAAATTAAGACAAAGGGGGGAATACAATTGGAAAGAAAACTAGCATTTGGAAAGAAAATTGGTATTGTAATAGGTGCATTCTCGGTGGAAACCGACACATAAGGTAGTCAAATTTGTGGGCATTTATGGTTGTTTATTTGCATTTAAATTCCTTTTTTTCTTGCATTAACAATCATACACTAAAATCTAAAGAAAAGACCCCAAATTTATATACTTATTTGTGCAATTTATTGCACAGAAGCATTCGGTATTTGTGATAACTCTGGTCCACACTTACAGGTAATGCTATCATGCTTTAGACGACTATATTTGCTGCCTAATATAGCTGCAAAAATGACATCTGAGCTTGTTATCTATCAATCATCGGGGAGAAATAAGGCAAACCAGTTCTATTGTTCACTCCATTTCATACCCACATCGTGATTGTTGTTAGGCATAAATCCTGACGAAGGTTTTTCCAAAGTGTTTAGGGGAAGTTACGCCCCACGTATGAGGAATAAAATTTCTATGGTAGGTGTCATTAACAATGTGATGCCCTTTTAGTATCACCTAAGCTCAATATATCGTGCTTCTCATATGTACTTATAGTCTCCCTCATGTAAGGGCGGTACATATTGAGTGCTATATTGTTCATATATACCTACAGTCTCCCTCATGTAAGGGAAAGTATATATTGAGTGGTTATGGTGTATAGATCTGATAGGTATAAAGAAAGGGAGACCAATTGGTGATATAAGAAACCTTCACAATGGCCACTGTTCACAAATATCTCTCAGATTTATAGTTGCTGAAAGGTTCTAGCTTTGTTCCATGGAAGACAAAGATGAAAGCAATTATTTAAGTGGAAGATTTATGGGATGTAGTGAATGGAACTACACAACGTCCTCAAATATCAGGAACATACCAATATTCTTGGGATAAGAAAGATAAAATAGATCTCATGTTTCTCTTGCTAGCCATTACAGATGAGGTTCAGCCTCATATCTATGATGCCAAAACCAGTAAGGTAGCTCGGGATGCCTTGATTATTATGTATGAAGGAAAGAATTAGTCCACCATTCTACACCTTCAAACTCAACTACATACTCTCAATATGAATTATGAGGAGACAGTTGATATATTCCTTTGCGGAGTGGCAAATTTGAAAGCCAAATTGAATACGATGGGAAAACCAGTAGATGATGATGTCTTGAATTTTGTCATCTTAAGAGAATTGTCAGATTCCTATAATATGTTGATAACATCTCTCAACATTTTTGGTAGACAAGTATTCTTTGTGGAGTTGGTAAATTTGCTTCAGACTGAGGAGGCAAATCAAGTTCGAAAAGATGAGATGCCAAATAATGCCCTTTCCACCCAACAAAGGGGTAGTAAACAAGGTTAGTTTCAAAAAGGGGGTTCTTCTTCCAAAGGCAAAGGGAAATAAAATTAGCAGAAGGATAAATATTGCAAGATTTGTGATATGAATAACCATGACACCAACAGTTGGTTCAAAAATAAGCCACAAAATTATCAATCTTCTCGAAAGAATGGGAAAGAGAAACATAAATATAAAAAGAAACATAAGCAACCAAAGGGACATGTTGCTTTTGCTGACTCCAACTCAGACTCAGATTCATCTAATTCCAATTCATATTCTGACTCTGAAAGAGCACACAAGGTGCTTATGACCCATACTTCATCTTCTAAGATAGATACTGTATGGTATATTGATTCAAGAGATAGTAATAATATGACTGGAGACAAATCATGTTTTGACACATTTGAGGAGAAAGAGGGAAATCCAGTCACCATTGCTGATGATCAAGTCTACCAAGTAAATGGTGAAGGGAATGTTTCTATTACTCTTCCTGATGGTATATATCAGATAGAGAAGGTTCTCTATGTCCCTGGATTAGCCAATAATATGTTGTCTATTCCTCAGATGTTGGATAGAAAATTGAATTTTGTGTTCCGAGTTGTGAAAGGCAAGAAGAAATATTTTATAACCCACTAAGGTAAACATGTCGCAACTGGTTCCTACAAACATGGCTTGTTCATTCTAGATGCTCTTTCCAAACCTCATGTTGCTCTATGCCAGAGATAAGGCGACTTATCTCTGGCATAGAAGATATGGGCATATCAATTTTGGTTATTTGCTCGAATTAAGCAAATATGAGATGGTGAAAGGTCTCCCCAACCTTTCATCCACATTTCTAGTTTTCTCAAATTGCTTAGTAGGCAAGCAACATTGGGTACCTTTTGAATATAGCTCTTCCAGAGCTATGAAACCATTGGAGTTGGTACACACTGATCTGTGTGGTCCTATGCCCAATATCTATGGTAGAAAGTAGTATTTTCAATTGTTTGTTGATGACCACTCATGAAAAAATGTGGGTTTTCTTCCTTCAATTGAAGTCGGAGGCATTTATGTACTTTCAACAATTCAAGAAGCATGTTGAGAAGGAGTCAAGATGTTTCATTAACACCCTCTACTCAGATCAAGGGGGGGAATATACCTCCAAAGAGTTTTCATCATTTTTTAATACACATGGGATTAAGAGATAGTTGAAAACTGCTTATACTCCACAAAAAAATGGAGTAGTTGAGAGAAGGAACCATTCTATTATGGAAATGGTTCACTGTATGCTTAAGGGAGCACATCTTGAGCAATAGTATTGGGCAGAAGCAGTAAGTACAACTACATATCTTCTTAATAGAGCTCCCACAAAGGCTTTACAAGGAAAGACTCCTCAATAATCTTGGAGTGGTAAGAAACCCTCCATTTCTCATTTGAATATTTTTGGGTGTAAGGCATTCATGCATATACCTAAGGAAAATAGGAAGAATTTGGATGAGAAAAACCCGTAGTATATCTTTCTTGGCTATGATGAGCATTCAAAAGGATATCGGCTGATTGATCCTAATACCAAGAAGACACACTTAAGTAGAGGTGTTGTATTTGATGAAGCTTTCACATCAGATGACACATCTACAGTAGTATACCTAGATGAAGAAGAACCTAAGAAAGAGGTTCAACTTCCACAGAAATAGAAGAAAGTCCCAAAATGGTATACTAGCACTTTGAGAGATTCTAAGTTGAATTCACTTCTAGATCTATCTCTAGATAGGCCATGTACTCGTAGTATGACTCATAAAATGAGAGCAGATGCATCTACTTCAGAGGTTGATGAACTTTACCAACAGTTTGATGATTTTTCAATTGATACAAAAAATGTTAGAGAAGAATATGTGGATGATGAAAGGGTTTATATGTCCGCATTGGATGTGAATGAACCTACAATGGTTTAATATGCACTTGGTGAGCCATAGTGGAAGGCTTCCATGGATGTAGAACATCAATCTCTCATGAAAAATAATACTTGGAAGTTAGTCGATCTACCAACAGGAAAGAAACCCATAGGCTGCAAATGGGTGTTCAAAGTGAAATATAAGGCAGATGGATCTATTGATAAGCATAAGGTCCAACTTGTTGCAAAGGGTTATGCTTAGAAAGAAGGCATAGACTATGAAGAAAATTTTGACCCTACTGCAAAGATGACTACCATTCGAGTACTTTGTGCAATGGGAGCTCATTTTGGGTGGAAGTTGCATCATATGGATGTTAAAAGTGCCTTCTTGAATGGTGACTTACAAGAATAAGTATACATGACTCAACCAGAAGGATTCGTGGTTGAAGGGAAAGAACAGAAAGTTTGCAAATTGATCAAATCCTTGTATGGGCTCAAACAAGCTCCTCGAGCTTGGTATATCAAGATAGACAATCACCTTATGTAGCATGGATTCAAAATAAGTCCTTCAAATGCAAATCTCCATATTAAGAACAATGGTTCTGATATAGTGATTCTGGTGTTATATGTAGATGATATGATCATAACAAGAAGTTAAGAGAAAATGATTGATTCAATGAAAAATTATTTGAAATAATCTTTTGAAATGATAGATCTAAGACTTCTTCACTATTGTCTTGGTTTGGAAGTAACTCAGAAAAAGCACCATATCAGAGTAACACAAAAGAAGTATGCCAAGACTTTAGTGGAAAAATATCGAATGACTAACTGTAAGTCTAAAGCAACTCCAATGGAGCAAGGACTTAAGTTATCATGATATGATGAATCACCTTAGGTAGATGGTACTCTCTATCGCTAGTTGATTGGGAGTCTCCTATATCTGACAAATACCAGGCCAGATATTAGTTTTCTTGTAGGCTATCTTTCAAGGGTCATGCAAGAACCTAAGGTGAGTCACTAGAAAGCAGCAAAGAGAGTTCTTCATTATGTTTGTGGTAGTACAAACTATGGCCTAGAGTACAAAAAGAATAACAAGTTTTTCTTACTAGGGTACACGGACTCATATTATGTTGGATCCATTGATGATCATAAGTCAACTTCTGGATATGTTTTTTATCTGGGATCTAGACCTGTCTCATGGCACAATAAGAAGCAAAATGTGGTTGCTTTATCTTCTATAGAGGTAGAATATCATGTAGCCAATGAAGTAGTCTACGAGATAATGTGGTTAACTCACATTCTTACAAACATGGGCCTTCCAAAGAATCTACCTCTTCATATGTTTTGTGACAATCAAGGTGTTTTGAATCTTGTCAAGAATCCAATTTTTCATGAATGTACCAAACACGTTAATACCCGATGTCATTTCATTTGAGATGAAGTTACAAAGTACCATATACAGCTTCAATACATCCCCATTGATGCGCAAGTTGCAGATATTTTCACAAAAGCACTTGGATGTATCAAATTTGAATTTTTTCGCAATACTCTTGGGATTTGCCAATAATGTAATAAGGGGGGATGTTAGCATTAATCTTCATATGCATGTATTACATTATTTTTTGGGCTTTGCATTAAGGGGGGATTATATAAAAATATAGCACATGTAGGCGCTCTCCAGGTTGGTTGAGATAACCACCAAGTTGGTTACTTAAACCAACTCTTTGTAATCTTTATATATCATTTGAAATGCAATGAATCGAATGCTTTGTAGAACTCTTCAAAAATAGGTTGGAGAAAAATTGTATGCAAAGGGAACATTCCAAGATGTGCTCAAGCTTACATCTACAATGTTAGCATTACATGCACAATAATTAGGGATAGACCAAAAAGACATGGTCAAGAGACTAAAGAAAAATAAGCTTGCAAGGATACATTGGCCTCTCTTAAATTCTTAGTGTAAGAGAAGATAAAATAAATTTAGGGGTTCATCATTGTTGGATTGTCGAACACCTTTGATCCTCAAAAAAATCTACTTGATGATGATATCATTGATGTGATGTTAGAATAGAATGACTAGGCTAAATCTAAAAATGCAATTGAACTATAGAAGAAGCTTGATCTACCTTATATCAAGCCACTAGAATTGATAGGGAAACATGATATATTATCAAAAAAAACTATATGAGGACCTAGAAGGAGAGGCTAAGGACCTAACAACCATCTAGCTACCAATAAACAAAGAATGGAAGAATCTACTAACATAAAGGTAAACCAAGAAAATCATAATTTTAAAATTTTACAATAGGGATTTTAATTTTGAGGACTCTATGCCCAAGGAGAAAGGTAAGATCTAGGGTCTCTTTCCAATCAATCTTGGTGCCCATAAAGTCACCAAAAATGTAGTGACATATCACTTCCTAGTTCCTTGGAATTCATAATTTTGGAAGGTTACAAAATATTGAAATCATTACATCAATGCCTTCCAAAATCTCTCAATTTTTGGCTACATTTAATATAAATTTCAATTTGTTCTGTAAGTGTTAATTGGTCTAGAAGTGATCCATTAGTGAAATAGATCAATTTGTCTAAATAAGTGAATTACTAAGGGGATGTTGGAAAATCACTAGTAAGGTGGAGTGATTAGCTCACCTCCTAGAGCAAATCACTTGTAGATATATGGAGAGGTAACTATACAAGTGTGGATTCTAATTATTATACTTGTAAAGTGATAATTTAGCATGTAATGGAACCAAAACTCATTTTAGAAGCCTTTTAAATATTTTAAAGGTATATTTAGAGGTGTGTAACATTTGGAGGTGCATCATTTTGTTAGAGATTACAACTTTTGACTTTTGCTAGGAGTAATATTTTCTAACCCCATGTAACTCATGAGTAAAATATTACTATAAATAGGAGTAGTGCTTTCCATTGTAAACATATTTTGAGAACTACACTCTATGAAACCCATATTGTGCTCTTGAAACTCATGAAATTGGTGGAAAATTATAAGCTTTTCCTCTCCATTAGTGGTAATTTCCTCTTGGATTGTGGAATTTATGGTTATTAAGTCATAGCCATTTTACCTATCTTGTCATTCCTCTCTTTATTTTATATCAATTAAATGGAAACATTGTTGTTATTTGGATTTCTCATGTTGATTTATCACACACTCTCCTTACATTGATTTTGTTCAAATTTACTTTAAATATCTCACACCCTAAACTTGCAAATTTATTTTTCATGCACTTTAAGTTTTGCATTTATTGTTTGCACTTTAATTTCATGTAATTATATTAGATTATATTATATGAAAATTTAGCAAGGATGGTGGGGAGTTGGCCTAACTTTAGATTTTATAAGATGTCATCAATCATTTCATTCAACTATCATTGAAACCAAAATTATGGGTGCTAAAGTTAGAGTTATACACAATTCAACAAGTGGGAATCCCTACACATGATAAATAATCACTATATTTCATAGATAAGATACACAACACTTTTATACAATGGATGGAGTGGTGAGGGGTATTTATACCAATACTAAAATCCCAATTATATAATTTAATTTAACCTAAGACAATATAAAAATAAGGCTTTAGGTTAATTACATATTATAAGGTGTGTTTTATTGTTGTCTCGAAGTGTCCTAGATACCTATGGCAGTGGACTAATGCACCTAGACACCTGCACCTTGCATTGAGTGACACAATAAGAAGCTTCACGAGCATTATGAGCACTTGTAGGGAAACCTCCAAGATTTTTTTGAGGTTGGATCCTTATTATATATGATCTTTAGTACATCTTCCTACTCTAATCATTATGCTACTTACATTCATCAAGGAAAAGGAAAAGAGATTTGCAAAAAAGTAAATGTATAGGAAAAGTAAATCTACATAAAGTAAAACCTAAGCTAAGAAGGTGATGCACCAAGATCTAAATATATTCTATGCACAATGAAGTAAATGAACATATTTGTTGCCTACTAATAGCTAGAAATTGAACATGGTTTTGATCCACACCTAGGCATTCAAACATACACAAGAAGTAGGATAGAGCAAAATTAGTCATAGCTTCTTCATATATACCATTAGATTACAAATATGTGAGACCAAAAGGGGATTGATCCTCTTTAGAAAAATAACTCAAGTCTTAAGTCCATATTATATGCAGAAGAGAAAAATAAAAGGAAAACCTTACAGGGCCAGATACTAGGCATGAGTAGGCATCCTTTGATGTCTTTACAGTGAAGTGAAACCCCCTATTTATACACAAAAACTATATTTTTTCTTTCTTCAAAATTATGCTAGTAATTCCAAATATCCTCCCTAAAATGAGTGAATGGTTTATCTACATTTAGTGCTAGCGATCTCAAGATCTTTGGATCAGTGTCAAATTGTTAGAGGATTCTTAGGTCTAGAGCCTCATTGCTAATTTCTTAAATATGACAAGTTTTTTCTAGAAATTCATGTTTAAAGGGTGTTAATGGATGAACTCTAGGCTCTTTTCCAATTATGATCCTTAATTTCCCTTCTCTTTGGATATTGTATAAAGGATATTTTGAAATGGTATTCCCACCTTTTCCCTATGTTGATACTTTTTGGCCCAAGAAAACCTCCTTTATATTGGATGGATGGCAAGATTTTATGATCTAGTCACCTCAAATTCTTTCTACATCCTTGTGGGTCCTAAGATATTGCTTTGGTTAAAATCAATGGAAGATTTATTTTTATGGGGTGCTTATTCATATTTTTTGTATATTACCAGTATATTTTCCGCATGGTAAAACCTTCTACTACCAATTCCTTTGTCATATTTGTGAAACAACATGGATCATTGGATGAAAAATCAATGGTTTGTAGAACTACAAGGTTTCTTTTCTATTCATTTTTATTTATATCAATGCCTATTATAGACCTAGGACATCAATGGCATGTGTTACTTTGGTCCCTCTATAATTTATTTCTTTTATAAATTAGCACTTGCCACTTAATTAACTTAATTAATAATTTGCATAGCCTCATGTAATTATTTTGTCTTCTTCCCTTTCAAGTAACACTCACAATTGATTGAAAGATCATACAATCATTATATTTTCAAATACTTGGTAGAGTTCTAATATTATAACCTAGTGACTATCATTAATTTTCAAAAGCCAATGATGTGTGTCTACTCTCACCTTCCTTTCGACCATCCACCCATGTCATGGCCATTATGAAAAACTGGCCAAGACCAAACTTTCTTCCTAGTGTAGTCAATTTTTACTACAGTTCTAGAAATCACAGGGGATATTTTATTTGTTAAATAAGAGGATTTACCCAAAAAATGGTTTCCTTATTCATTGGATATGGAGTCAAAAATAGAAAAATAAAGAATGGAAAAAATATAAGGAATGGATAACCCTCAGAAGAATAACTTATTCATTAAAAACTTGATCTATTTGAATTTTCAATAGAACTTATGGAGCTCCAATTGGTCATCATGAGATAAATTCATTGTTTGACTCACAACCTTGTGCAATCACACTTTAAGCTCCACTAATGGTTTGATAACTTGAGCTATATCATATGACATGGGAGGGTTTGACCATGCTTTTAAAATTAATTGATCCTCCTTCTATTGTTCAATATACTAAGAATATCCCTACTCATAAAGCAATTCATTATCTATGGTCTAGGGCAATGAAAGGATCTTCTGAATTAACAACTCCATGTGACTCCTCAGGTTTATGATGGTAGTGGCTAGAGTGCCCATCTAGGTCTTACATTTCTCTATAGACTACTTTTTTCTACAAAGGTCAATCACTTTTTACACTAGTACTTCCATATTTTGAATTATTACAACCATCAATTGGTGATTAGGAAAAGTAGTTAACTTAGATTTGTATGCTCTTGCCTTTTCCAACCTAGAAAAATTGTAGCTAGGGATTGCCCCACATATTGACTAATATAAGAGTTTTGAGTAATTGTATCGATGAACCTCAACACTTGGGATAATACCAATTCCATTTTAGCGATGTCTTCACAATATGTCTTACAAACTTCCTTTATTGATTTTATCCCCATTGAGCGATGTCTAAGATCAAAATTTTTCTTCCTCTCCTCCTCAATATTTTTCAATAGAATGGCTTGTTGAGCCCTCTAAGTGGCAATCTAATTAGTGGGACTTTGGACCTTTTCCCTTTTCTCCTCTAAGAGATAAATTGGTGGTTGTAGGTTCAATCTTCTAGTGAGTTGGTCAAATTGGTCCTAGAGTGGTTTGGTCTCCAACCAAGATATCTTCAAGGTATCCTTCACTTCCTTGAGCTCTTATCCCTCTTTTCTAGTTTTCACTCAAGGGAAAAGTAATCATGGATTACAACCTTATTTTCTTGCTCTATGAACGCGATCTTGTCCTTAGCCACAAAATATTTGAGTCTAAGCTATCATTGCAACTCCTATAATTATTGTAGTAAGTTGTAAGTGGAGGTAGGTACTTGTGAGCTCATCGACTACTCAAGCATTGAAAAAATTGATGGTAATGGCCTCAAAAATAGGATTTTTGGAGTAGCAAGAGTGATTGAAATGGGATAAATCATGGTTAGGTAAGTGCATGGGGAATCTCTTGGATGGAGGAATCCATTGGAATAATTGGAGTGGTGGTGACTATGGTCTTAACAATAATAATGGAGGCCAATGGGGCTGAAGGAGTTGAGGAAATGGGAGACCATTGGCTAGTAGCTTGAATAGAAGTTGAAGAAGTAGGAGGTAGAGAGATAGGGGAAAGGTGAAATTATCTTGTGTATATGTCCTCAAGGAACCCTCTCTTTTTCTTTTTGATGGTGGAGGGCATGTTTTATGATCAAACCTTTGATTTTATTTCTATGGTATTGCTTGTGGGAGTGCCTATTATGATGATGTCACTATAGCCAGAGGTGATAATACCATAAAAAATTGGAGCACTTTGGGTTTGGTGGTAGCTAAATCCTCCTATAATTTTGGTGGGGATTCTTCTATTCTTACAACTTAGTTAGTCATCCCATTTATCCTTTCTATGATTTAATCTAATCCATTGACAATATCTTCTCCACTACTTTCTTCTTTAGATATGATTTCAACATTCATATGCACTTTGATGTAGATCTCATTGAATATGTCATTGTTATCTATTTCATTGCATATTGTTACAATGTCTTAGATCTCTTGTCAATTCTTTCACCATGCATATATCTTGGTATTGCTCTAGTGTTTAGTTATCAAGATCCTCCTTTTAATGACATTGATGTGATTTTGAAGATTCACATCGCTCTTCTTTAGATAAAAGGTCTCATAAGACAACTTCTATGGGTACTTAAAGTTGATTTTTCTCTACTTCACTCTTGCTTATTCCATTAGGTTTCTAATTGGTTCCATTTTTGGCTTGGGCTCATGCACAAACTTAGCAGAGATTTGGATACTTGTAAACCAATTAGTGAACACTCCATCAAGGTCATAGTTCCAATTATACTTGTGAATTTGGGTTCCTAGTTCCACCATATTTTCAAAAATATAGGAGATCTTTATTTTAACCATCATTATGTCTTTAACACAAAGGAGATGCTTTTAATATCTTGGCTTACCTTTCCTACTTTGGAATGTTACGTCAATTATTTCTAACTATTTGAGTAGCTCCAAGAAAAAAATCCTTGTTCACACATCTTGGTAGTTGAAAGATTATCTTATTGAAACCATAGAGGTGAAAAATGTAAAATCACCACAAAAATACCACTCTCCATGGAAATATCATCTAAAGGGTAAGGAGGCCAGTCACAAAGAAGTGCTCTAGCTTAAATCTACTCAAATAAAATAATATTGGAGCTAAAATATCTTTGATGAAACTTTAGTAGGAAGAGACCATGTTTATGGCCCCTATCTACATGCAAATATGCTACTCAAGGCTACTCTCATCAACCCTCTTTAAATTCAAACCTTGGTACCACCCTAGATTCTAATATAGAATCAAGTGATCTAAAAGCAAAGGTTATCTAAAAAACTTGGGAGATTTAAAGCTTGGATAACCCTTTATTTTTTATCAATGATGAATTTGCTAAAATTAAAAACCATCATCTTGCTTTTGAGTATCTATTTTATCATGTGCATGATACCCAATTCATCTTAAATCACATTCTTGTCATCCTCCAAGTTGAACATGAATGCTAGCATGCTTAGGGAATCTCTTGTGCTATAATTGAAATATTTAACGTTGAGAGAGAACTCTAGTAACACAACACCCATGTTGCTACACTTGTCCAACAAAAATCTAAGCTTATCCCTATCTAGAATTTTTTCAAAATACTTGGCAGAATTTCCCAGGTTCATTTGATGTCCTCCCACTACTAGTAGCAAAATATTTTGAATATCTTGTGAGTTGACAATAACTTTGAAACTCCCATATCATAACCTAATTTCTCAAGCTTGGCTATCATAGAGTTTTATGCATGCAACTATTATCTCATATTAGTTATGGACTTTTGGTACTATGTGTTGTACGAGGGCGCTACTCTAGATTATTGTATTGAAGGTCCTAATGGCACAAACCTTGAACCCTTGGAGGGATACCTCCCTTAGACTCTTGGTTCTTTTGGAAATTATAGTGTCTACAAACTTTTTATCTAGTACTTCTCAATCCAAGGTGGAGGGTGCAGTTGTGATCACTTTTGTAGGAAATTTGCTATATATGTTGATGAGCAAGAATTGGTCCTCTTCTTCTCCATTGTAGGCCTACTTCAAACATTATTATATGCAACTCTTTTTTAAAAGGATTGTATGTATATTTGGCTTACCCAGCACCCTTTATTTCTTCAGAGTTTCCTCCAAGTTCATTTACTCTAGTATTGATAAAACATCCCAAAGAGGTATGGCTATGGTAAACCTCTTTATATGGTATACCATATTAAATTACCCAACTAAAGGGATCTTTTGAGTCACACTCAACACCCATTAAGGTTTGGATTTGTTTGTAGTTGGTTGAGGAGCTTTATATGGCTTTAGAATGAGAAAACATTCTTGTAGGACCTTAGGGATGCTCATTTTTGTGACCACCAAAGGGTTTGGAGCATCCTAGTGGGGTGTGGATACAAGGAAAGTATCTTTTTTGGGATTCTTTGATGCTTTGATATGGGTATCAAAAATTGCTAGTCCATCCCTCTCTTATTCTTCCACATCCTTCATCTTGTTTTGGGTCATATAGTTTGATTAGACTTGTGGCATATTGGGTGATAAGGCATATGCTCTATCAGATACTATATAACCCTCTTTCTCATCCAATGTTATCAAGGTTTATTTTTTTATCAAGGTTTATTTTTTTATCAAGGTTTATTTTGTATATGTAGAACTCATTCCTAGGTTGGAGGTTGGTGGCCAGACTAGAGGGGTAGCTCTACACTTGTGCCTCTACCACTAGGTAAGAAGTGGAAGGTTGAGCACATACACCTTTATTTGGTGCCACTGAGGTCTATTGAGTCCATATCCCAAGGTAATAATCATAATAATAGGCATAAGGTATGGATAGTACCATTCACTAGGGTCCTCTATATAGTTATTTTGCATAGGGACTATATCCTTAATAAAATTAGGGGGGACCTGTTGCAAGGGAGTCAACATAAACACTATCCGTTGAATGTAGGTCCAATGCTATATTGCATTCTTATTGGCCTAGAATGGGGGTCTTTAGTATCCATTTAAGAAAAGGCCTATAGCCTTGGCTATTCTAATAATAGAGAGGTTTTGGATAGTTTTGATATTGAAACCTATGGGCATGTTGTTGTCTCTTGAGGGCTATGACCTTATTGGAGAATTATTTCAATAGAT
Organism: Wollemia nobilis; assembly: GCA_028583015.1. Lineage (NCBI taxonomy): Eukaryota > Viridiplantae > Streptophyta > Pinopsida > Araucariales > Araucariaceae > Wollemia > Wollemia nobilis. The sequence goes on from JAQPPZ010016709.1 coordinate 1,174,299, forward strand.
TTCATTTTTTAGCTCAAATGAGTAAAGACTTGTTGAGGGATACTCTAGAATATGGAATGGAGTATAGATCCTTGTAGTATTGATTACGAGAGTAGGCTAGAAGGTGATAGGCTTAATAATTAGGGATGGATGATATAGAGGTTGGACACTTGAAAGAAATGGTATAGGAGGCTTGTGAGCTATCCTTTTGATCTGGAACACATCATTATTAGCCTAAATGGCTAAGTTGTATATTGTTGGTAAATATTTGCCTCCATTGGACTTGATTATAATGGCTATTTCAATGTTAAATTTTTTTAAATAGTATATAAAATCCATACCTAAGAGGGGTCTGATCTCGTTGGGGATCCTATGCTAGGTCTTATGAAATCAAAAATTGAAATCACCCATTGTCTTCATGGGTGCTCTCTTGATGTTTGTCAACTACTCTAGAAGAGACAAACGATCCTTATTCTTATCAAATTTATCAACCAATAGGTCAATGAGTGGGTCTCATATTTTTATGAAGTGTGATTCAAGGAAGATGTGTCATTCTTGTGTTTTCCCTCTAAAATATGTAGTCAACAGTATAAAGGCCACATTTTACTCTCTAATATTGTGCACTATGCATAGGCTCAACATGTGGTGTACGTGCTCTATCAAGGTTATATCATCCTCTCCCATGAAGTATGATAATATCTTAAGTGTTATTTCCAAGATCATATTCCATGTAGTAGGAGGTATAGGTGGTATTAGGGGACCTTTGATATTCTAGGTCAGGTACCTTCTTGAAATTTGATTATGTTGCACGATCATATTTTGACTTTGGGATCTCCTTTTGGGGTTCATATTCAAGGGTGGCACCAATTCTTGTGGACTTGCTCATGCGAAGGATCTAGTGACAATCCATTCACTCATAGACTTTTGGATCTTGTTTTAGTCAATAGAGTCACTAGGTGAAAGTATGATATGATTCACTAAGCCAATAGACTAGGATTTTCACCAAAATTCCAATCAAATACCTTTCTTGGTGGTTATTATTTAGTTTTCTTCTTTAGTGGAGTTGCTAGGTGATCATTTGTGTGCTTCAATAAAGTAGGTCAGTAGAGATATTCACTAGAAAATTGACTAAAATCTTTGTTAGTGGGACAAATTGATATATTCATCCCAAAAGGCATGCCAGTAGACTATTTTTATCTTAAAGTGTCCTAGATGCCTATGATGATGGACTGACACACATAAAAACTTATGCCTCGCATTGAGAAACATAGTTGGAGCTCTATAAGCATTATGAGTTCTTGTAGGATAATGTTGAGGTTAGCTCCTCATAATATGTGATCTTCAATGTGCCTTCATACTCTAATTTCTAAACTACTTATGTTCATAAAGTAAAAAGGAGTGAGAGATTTAAAAAAATAAGTAAATTTGCAAAAAGTAAAACCTAAGCTAAGGAGGTGATGCACTAAGATCTAAACCTCTTTTGTGCTCAATGAAACTAAATGAACATATTTATCACCTAATAATAGCAATAAATTGAACACATTTTCAATCAATACCCAAGCATTCAAACGTACACAAGTAGGACAAAGCAAAATTAGTCACAACTTCTTCATATATTCCATAAGATACAAAGATGCAATACCGAAAGAATCTTGATGCTCTTTAACAAAATAAGTTAATTCTCGAGTCCATCTTATACATAGAATAAAAAAATGAAAGGGGATATTACAAATCTAGATACTAGGCATGAGCAGGCATTCTCTAATGCCTTTCTAATGAAATAAAATATCTATTTATACACAAAAATTAGGGTTTTCCTTGCTTCAAAATTATGCCAATAATTTCAAAATCTCCTTCCAAAATGAGCAAAGAACTAGTATGCATTCAATGTTGGTGACCTTGAAATATTTGGATTAGTTCCAAAGGGTTTGGGGCTTCTTAGATCTAGATCCTCACTGCTAATGTCTTTAAGATGCCAACAACATTTTCTACAAAGTCATGTTCAAAGGGTTTCAATAGGTGAACTTCAAACTCTTTTACAATTATGACCCTTAATTGCTATTATCTTGGGAGATCATGCATAAAGGCTATTTTGAAATATTTTTCTTTCCCTTTCCACAATTTGAGAGTCACTATCCTGAGGTAACCTCATTTATATTATATGGACATTGGGATTTTGTGATCTAGGCACCTCAAACTCTTTCTACATCCTTGTGGGTCATTAGATCCTCCTTTGGCTAAATTCGGTGGAAATTTTATTTTGATGGAGTGCTTATTCATATTTTCTACGTATAGTCATACTTGCCATGTATCCAACTCTCATCCCATGGTAGAACCTTCTTTTTCCAACTCCTTTGGCATCTTTGCGAAACATGAGTCATTGGATGAGAAATCAATTATTTGTGGAAGTTCAAGGTTTATTTTCTACTAACTCATATTTGGATAAGTGCTCATTGTATATTTAGGACATCAATGATGCACATTCCTATGGTCCCTATACAATTTATTTATTTCAAAAATTAGCACTTGTCGCTAGATTAACTTAATCGTCGGTGCGCGTAACCTTGGGAAATTATTTCAGCTTCTCCTATTTCAATTAGAACTCGACGTTGATTGAAATATTGAAGGGTCATTACATTTTGAAAGTTGGTAAATTTCTAACCTTACAACCTAGATCCCATCATTGATTTGTAAAAATAAATGGTGTACATTTGCTCTCACCTTCTTTCCAACCATCTACCCATGTTGAGACCGTTTTAAAAAACTGGTCAAGACTAAAACTTCTTCTTTGTGTAGTGCATTTTCACTACAGGTCTAGCCATAAAAAGCCTATATAATAAAACAATTGAATGAATTAAATATATTCATAAAAATATTTCTCATAGACCTATACAAGATTGCATCGTACAATGTTGGCCTTGGTCATAAGTAAGATTACACTTTCAAAGCTAACCATATTTTTTAAATTATTGTACCTTAAAATAACTTGATCTTAAAACTAGATTTTTTAAGATTTATTTGGATCATGATAAACTTGTTTAAGGTTTGATCAATTTGCTCTAGTTTTGATGTATTTTGTTTCACGAACACAAAGATAAATTAATATGACTACTCCAATTAAACTAATGCTATATTCCACTTCTATTTTTCATCCTTAAGCAAACAAATATTATGTCGAACACACTTTGATGATGATATGGAACAATTGTTTAATTCTAAAAAATAATTTTATATAGATTTTCTACTAAAAATAATTAATGGATGTCATTTTAATTTTGGGTACAACAAAGTAATCATTTCAAAAGAATCTTTTTTTTTAAATTAAATTTAAAAATAATTAATTAATATATTAAATTGTAGCCAAAAGTGAGAACAAGCGCAAGTCAAGAGGGAGTGTAGTTGAAAGCGAGTACGAGTGCAAGTTGGGCGTGAGTGTAGCCAAAATTGAGTGCAGCCACAAGTCAAGAGTGAGTGTAGCCAAAAGTGGGTGTAGCCAAATGTGAGTGTAGTCAAAATTTAGTGCAACCAAAAGCAAGTGCGAGCATGAGCCAAGAGTGGATGTAACTGAAAGTGAGTGCGAGTGCAAGCGAAGAGTGAGTGCAAGCGAAGAGTGAGTGCAACAAAAAGCGATTGTGAGCATGATATGGGATCGAGGAGGAAGTGTGAGCAAGGAAGCAAAAAGTAGAAAGAAAAGTGTGATCAAAGAACAAGTGCCACTTCTTGTTCTAGATCTTAGGAGAATTTAAAGGATTCATTTGAATAAAATCTAGGTAATATGGGAAGAAAGTCATTTTTGAAAGTCCTTATTGAAAGTATGAATGACCAAGTTGGAAGTATGGATACCCTAGCTAGCACTAAGAGGAAGAGTGAATCTACGGCAAACCCAGTCCATGTAGCATATTTTACACCAAAATTGATTATCAAGGATGAGATGATTAAGCATAATCTAATGGTTCTTAAAACTAAAGGGTCAATATGTAAGTTTCATGGATACTAGCCAGGATTTTCTAAGATTCAAAATTGGATCAAGTGGAAGTGGGGTTTGGATTCAAATTACTCCATGATTTTTCTTCCAAAAAGATTTTTTCTCATTATTTCCTCCAATTCAAAAATAATGGATGGAGGCTCATGGTTGAGGGGCAAAGATGCATTATATTTAATACCTTGGAGTGAAGATTTTTTTGTGGGCACAAAAACTATTAAAAGGCTTCCGGTATGGATTAGGCTTTTGGACTTCCTTATCAACTCATCAATGAGGAGGTTTTGAAGACTATTGGTAATACTCTAGGCGAATTCATCTAGGAGGGACTAACTACTTAGGAGAGAAGGCATGTTGTATACACTTGAATATGTGTTGCCATGGATATTTATAAACCTTTACCACAATTGATTTGGATTAAATCTGAATCAATAGAATGGGATCAGCAAGGAGATTGAAAACATTGCATTCTAATGTTGCAAATATCATGAAATTGGGTACATGGCAAGAGACTGCAAAGATGGAATTTTTTGTACATGAGGGTAGCTTCAATTTCAAACAAGGAGATCATATCACAAGAGAAGCTAGGTCAAATCAAGGATTTTCCATTCCTAAGAAAGTGGCTAGAAAAATCCCTCTACATCATCAAATGGAAAAGGCCATTACAATTCACTCGAATCATCCATTAGAAGAAAAAATTGAGATTGAGGATGAGGAAGCAAAATGCATAATTTCAAATATAAAAGGATCTAAAGGTGTGAAGGAAGAGGGGAAGGAAAATTTTAAAGCAAATTAGGTGAAGGAGGTCAAGCTTAATTTAGGTAAATCACTTTTATTATCCTCGAGTAGCATAAAATCTTCTTCTTACAATAAAAATGAAAGTAGTACGAAGTGTATTCCTTGCACTTTAGGATTTCAAGAGCAGTATAGTAAAGAAAATCTTATGGAGGATATCTATGAAAATTTGGGGTTTCCAGGCCAACATAAGAAATTAATGACTATGAAAGAGCATATATGCAGTTTAGAGTTTTCAAGGCAACATAAAGAATAAAATGCTAATGAGGCTATTCCTTGCACTTTCAACTCTTTATGGTAACATAAATATTTATAAGATAAGTCTCATTATGAACAATATGAAAAAATAAAAGTTATTGATGAAGATGAGAGTGTTAGAAAGAATGAAATAAGGAGAGGAAGCCCATCAAAGAAGGAAAAAAGAGAAAAAGAAACTCAAAATATTGATTTGGGAAGCCAAATAAAAATATCGCAGGTGTTAAAAATAAGTGGGATGAAGCCCACTAATAAAAATAAAAAGTGTTGATGATGAAAATGGTATCATAGGATATTGGGGGTATGAATAAAACCCCTAAAATAAGAGTTATTAAGGAATTAATAGGTTGTTATATCCTTGAGTTTATTTTAATACAAGAAATAAAATTTAGTAGTGAGGAATGTAAGGATGCTTTTAAGAAGATTCAAAAGATAGGTGATTGTCTAGTAGTTTCTTCTATAGGAGCTTCAGATGATATTGCAATAATATGGGATAAATGTAAATGGAATGGACAATTATTAGAAGCAAAAAGTGATTGTGTTGTTGGATTATTTAGCAATAAAAAGGAAAACATCAAAGTTGGGATTATAAATTTATATGCTCCAGCTATAGTTACTCCTCATGAAAGATGTTGGAAGAACCTTAGCATATTTTTGTCAAATACAATGACTATTCATTGTGATCTATGGATTCTTGGGGGTGATTTTAATATTGTTCTATATACTTTGGAAAAGAAGGGTGGTATTCCAATATGGTCTAAATCAATGCAATATTTTGCTTCATTTGTCAATTCAAATAACCTTCAGGATGTTATTCCCTCAAGCTTTCAATATACATGCGAAAATACACACATTGGGCAAAATCATATAGCAAAAATACTGGATAGATTCTTCTTATCCAATAAATGGTTGTAAACAAAGTATAAAATCTCTTTAGATATTTTATTGTGAGCAAGATTAGATCACAAACCCATTCTTTTGACTTGTAAGTTACCTATAATGGTCATCCAAATCCATTTCACTTCTAGTCTATGTGGCTCCAAGACCTTAGTTTTTTCCAGATGGTTATGTTATGGTGGGCTAAATTAAAATTTGAAGGATCATGTCTATACAATTTTGTTCAAAAGTTAAAATATTTAAAGGAGCAAATGAAGTGGAATGCCAAATATTTTGGTAATATTTTTAAAGAAAATAAATAAATTGAATCCAAGATTAAAAAAAAATTACAAGAGATAGTAGAAATTAATGGAATGGATAAGGATTCTTATCTGAAATATAAAACAATTACTTTCTTATTATCATAATGCATTGAAAAAATAGTCATTGGTTTCAAAAATCTAAAAAGAAATGGCTCGAGGAAGGAGATAGAAGTAAAAAAAAAAATCATTCTACAACAAAAATAATTTTTTTTGTTCATCATATCAAAAATATCATAACTCCAGATGGAAGAAATATTGAGTACAAAGAAGATATAAGGAAGGAAGCAATTAATTATTTCAAAAATATTTTATCATATTCTAAGCACGATAAGGAGGCACAAGAAAACTTCTACAAAATATTCCATCAATTATTACTTAGAGATAAAATAAGAGCTTGATGAAGAATATATCTATGGAGGAACTTCATGAATTAGTTTTATCTTTCCATCCTAATAAGGCACCTAGCCTCGATGGATTTCCTGCATTTTTCTATCAAAATTTTTAGGATTTATTGAAGAGTGATATGTTAGTTGCGGTTAAAGAGGCCCGAAAAAGGAATGTTGTAATAAGTGATATCAATGGTACTTTTATTGCCTTGGTTACAAAGAAAGGCGATAAAATATTTTGATAATTTTCATCCAAGAAGCCTATGTAATATGATTTAAAAGATCATTTCAAAAATTATGGCAATCAAGTTGAAGGGCATTATAGGGTGTATTATCTCAAAGGAACAAGGCGACTTTGCTCATGGTAAAAATTTCTTGATAATATAATTATTACACAAGAGGCCATACATTATCTTAATTCCATAAAAAAATTAGGTATACTTTTGAAATTAGATATAAACAAAGCATATGATAGGGTTTCCTATAATTTTCTACATGCTATTCTCAAAAAGTTTGACTTTGATTATAGTTTGTGTGAGTGGATTAAATGTTGTTATAGAACCACAAAATTTTCTATTTTGATCAATGGTTCTCCTGTTGGTTACTTCAAGTTATCTTGTGGACTTTGTTAAGGTGATCCACTTTATCCTTATCTATTCATTATTCTAGAGGAAGCATTAGGGATATCCTTTTCAAAGGCAAAAATGGAAGTAATTATCAAGGGTATTCAGGTTGCAAAATATGGTCCCTACAAATCTCATCTCTAATTTATTGATGATACTTTTATTTTGGGCCATCCCTCAGTCAGTGAGGCCATGGAATTTAAATCAATATTATCATGCTATGATAAGGCTACTGGAAAGTTGGTAAATACTTCAAAATCCAAGATTTTTCATTAATATTGCCCTATATTTACAAGTAATTGTGAATATTTTAGGGTTTAAAATTGAAAAAATTCCATCAACCTACTTGGGTATTATTTTACTTGATAAAGAAAATAAAAAGGAGCTTTGGATCTCTTTTTTGGATAGAATGAAAGCTTGTTTGGTAGGTTGGAAATGTAAGTTCTTAACGATGGTATGAAGTCTACAACTCATAAAAAACTACATTTAAATCCATTCCTATTTATATGATGTCAATTTCAAGACTACCAACAAATATTGCATTAGAAATTGATAAAATTCAAAGAGACTTTCTATGGAAAGGTTGTGAGGAAAAATTAAAGTTCCCTATGTTTAAGTGGGATAGGGTTTGCAAACGAAATAATATTGGAGTAGGCTGTCGAAATTGCAGACTTGTGAATTTGGCATTAGGAGTAGAGCTTGGTTGGAGATTATTTAGAGATCAAGGAAATAATTGGGCAAAAATATTACTTAAAAAATATATAGGTTCTTTTGATGCAATGAAATTATTTAGAAAAAAAATTCTACCCAAAGAATCATCAACATGGAACTTCATATCATAGATTTTGCATTTTATAAAGAAATATATTAAATGGTCAAGCAATGAGGGGAGTTACGCAAATTTTTGGTGTGATGCTTGGTTGAAGTTTTATCCTGTTATCTCTAACTCAAAATAGCAACCATTGGCTCAAGCATGCCTAGCATGTAAAGGTCCAAAGGTTAAAGGCTATATTAATATGAGTAATAACTCCAAATCATGGATTTCTTTTAGTAACCTGGTGGAAGGAGAGGAACTCAAACAAATTGCAAATGAACTTCAAAATATGTTTCAAGAGTTTTATTTGTTGATTTTTACACAAAATAATGAATTGGTTTGGAATTTATCAAAGGATGGTGGATACTCGATCAAGTTGGGATATGAGGATTTAGAACAATGAAAATTTCTTTCTCCCAAATATTTTCCTTGGAAGAATGTTTGGTCATTAGAGGCTCTCTCTAAGGCCTCAACATTTTTTCGGTTAGCAGTTCAAAGTAATATTCTTACAGGAGAGAGTCTACAAAGAAGAGGATATCATGGATTATTCATATATGCCTTGTGTGAGAAGGATTTAAAAACATCAAACCATTTACTTCTTCATTGTCCATTTGCTCACACCATTTTGGGGTTATTTTTTAAATAATATGAAATTATATTGGATAGCTCCATGAACATTGAAAGAGTTGATAAAATGTTGGATTAATTATTTCGAAGCTAAAGCATTATGTATTCTTTGGAGGATTGGCCCTGTCATTATTTGTTGTAATTTATGGCTTGAAAGGAATATCAAATTTTTAAATAAATCTCAAAAGCATGCCCAAGTTTGAAACCATATTATTGCCTCTTTTGCATAATATCTACAAATATGGTACTAAACATGGAAAATATCAATTGCAAAAAAATAGGTGCTAATAACTTGGTTACATGATTTGAACATACATGGAAGAGTCACTTTTGACAATGGAATTAAAACAAATGATCTACTTCGATTTATAGTAAAATGAAAATGTTCAAAATTTTGGTTTATAAAAATTAATTTTGATGGTGCTTCTAAAAGAAATCTAGGAAAAGTTGGTGGAGGTGATGCTTTTAAAAATAGTGAAGGTAATATTCTCCTCACTTATTCAAAATCACATGGAACTTCAACTAACAACTATGCAGAGGCTAAGACACTTCTTATAGGGATTACAATTGTAGTAGAAAATGGATGGAAATATATTTCAATTGAGGGGGACTCATAAATAATTATCAATGCTATTAACAAAAATGGATGTGGAGTCTAGATTAAAAAAATATTATTGTTGATGTTTATCATCTATTACTAGAGGCAATCTCTTGGCAATGTGAGCATGTTGGCAATGTGAGCATGTTTATAGAGAAAAAAATTAGATAACACATAAATTAGTGAATTATGGTGTTGATCTTCATCTGGATGATAGTCAAATTTTAGAAGACAACTGGCCAAGTGATATTTTATGTCTTAATAAAAATGATGTCAAAGAGTTGATTGTAGAAACATAGCACTCAAAGAAGTTGAAGAATATATGTAAAAGAAAAAAGAACTATGATAAAAAGTATCTTGTAACAAATATAATATTTTGGTATTTTTATGAGGGTGGATCCCATAAAAGCCACATATAACTTATTATATATATATATATATATATATATATATATATATATATATATATATATATATATATATATATATATATAAATTAAATTATAAAGAACATTTTTTTTATTTGGTTAGTGTGAAAAACCCCTAAGCACAACGCACAGGGCTGAGCAATCTCCTCCCAACCATGACCCCTCGTAAATTCGGGATCTATACTTATCAATAGGGAATTTAACACATAGCCACCACAAACCCACCCCCTCACACACTCGCCCACACCACGGTTTGAACCTTGGACCTCTTAAAGAAAATAATTATAAAAAACAATTTTCACTTGCATAAACTTAAAGAATTAAATATAAATTTTTAAAATTAAATTTATTCTAAATCATATATGTTTAATTAAGCTATATTTTAACAATATTTATTTTGAATATAAAATTTAATAAGCTCAATTAAGTAGAACATGAAAAATAAAAATAACTAATAACAATTTAAAATAAAAATAATTTAAATAATAATTAAGTATGAAATATATATATATATATATAGATATATATTTTTACATACGTGGTAACTATAAAATATGTTTTTTATACATACGGGAATCGATAACTTCCCTTAATTTTCTACTATCACACCTGTCAGACTTAGGTTAAAATCCTTGGAACTAGTTCTATAACCCCTATCTCACCTCGTTATTAGTAACCCAATGTGAAGGAGACTACCAGTGGTTCAGGATTGGAACCACCATTGTTAAACTGGTACATACTCAGTAGATTCAAGACAGTCTACTACCTTTACCCCAAGAAAGACTTACCTCCAAGGTTTGAACCTAAGTCTCCTCTTAATAAGCATGAGAACTTACAAATCCACCCAACCCTTGAGACTAACCATGAAAAATGTTATTCTAAATAATAAACTAAACAAGAGAATGATGCAACCCAGTTGAATTTTTTCGAAAACTTACCAATCCACCAACCTTGGAGACTAACTATGAAAAATGTTATTTTAAATAATAAACTAAACAAAGGAATGGTGCAACCCAGTTGAGTTTTCTCTAGGTTTTTATCATAAGAGGAAGGCCCAATCCAAACTTCATTGGACACACTTTGTGAATCCAATAATGAGAAATGCTAAATAACCAAAATAAGGTCAAACTGACAGACTAACCTTCATGAAATAATTACAACCAAAAACACTTTATGGTGGTAAAATCAAAAAATGTAGGCAATAATGTAGCTCTGTCATTGATAACATTTCTACAAAATTTAAATAAGTAAATACTAAGTGTTGACAATAATGCAACTCTATCATTGATGAAGTTTTTGCATAGTTTAAATCACCAAATATTGGTGGCATGTTGCCTAAAAAGATAATATCACATGGGTTGCCTCTTTGCAAGGCATTTTTTTTTAAAACAATTTTACTTACACACAAGCATACCCATCAATATTTGGATTTAAGTCTCGTAAAAATAACCAAAGTCTTAACCAGAATGTAAGGATAATTCTTTTTACAAAACAAAAGGATGACCACCCTAAACAAATCAGACCAACAATATATATGGTTGGGTTTAACTAAAAATATATATTCACTTAAAACTTAAGCCACCTAATTAAAATAAAATATTTGTACAAAATATTTACATGACAATATCAATTATAATAGAATATGAGACCATATAAGTCTTAAGCTAGGGTTAACTAAAAATATATATTCACTTAAAACTTAAGCGACCTAATTAAAATAAAATATTTGTGCAAAATATTTACATGACAATATCAATTATAATAGAATATGAGACCATATAAGTCTTAAGCTAGGAGGAAGCATGAATTTAAAGGGAATGCAATTCAACTTTAAGATATTATAGAAAAGTAGCAAATTTGTGTATCAATGCTTCAAACCCTTACCATGAATACCATAAATATTGTTTCAGAAAAGTTATCAAAGCAAAAGAACATTGGAAGAAAGAGGTGACAAGAGTGAGTGTAAACCAAAAGGGGAATGCAAGCTAAGAGGGAGTGCGGGCCAATATTGAGATCTTAAGATATGATGAAAGAGTAGCAAATTTGTTTAGAGTGTATCAATGCTTCAAACCCTTACCATGAATGCCACAAATATTATCTCCAAAAAATTACCAAAGCAAAGGAATGTCAGGAGAAATAAGTGACAAGAGCGAGTGTGAGCTAGGAGGGAGTGCAAGCTGAGAGAAAGTGTGAGCCAATATTGAGATCTTCAGATATGGCAGAAGAGCAATGGATTCATTCAAAGTGTATCAATGCTTCAAACCCTTTACTATGAATATTATTTCCAAAAAATTGCCAAAGAAAAGGAACATTAGGAGAAATAAGAGACAAGAGTGAGTGTGATCCAGGAGGGAGTTCAAGCTAGGAGGAAGTGAGAGCTGAGAGGGAGTATGAGCTAGGAGATAATGCAAGCTAAAAGCAATACCCAGCCCTAACCCCACTAGTTATTTTGGAAGGAAAGTCATATTTGAAAGCCCTAATGGAAAGTGAGGATACCCTAGCTAGAAGTATGGATGCCTAAGTTGATGTTAGGACCCTCCTAACATAACTCTTAATCATATTATATATTATATTGTATTATAAAGGGACACATCCCTTCACCATTCACACCTTTTAGATAGATGTAAATAGGACAAGGAGGATGCTCCAAAGATCATCCAAGAACATTAATTTATTATATTGTGGGTTTCTGCCTTTCAATACAAACTACGATTCTATTCAAACAATGATTCTTTTCTGCATTCAATTCATATTTCAAGTTGCAGGTTCATAACAACTGGATCAGAGCTAAAAAGACCTGAAATTTTTTTCCTACCTCGCTCTAGTTATTGACAGGCCATTACTCGGCAACATTTTATTTTCAGCACACATTCTAACCATTACTGATAGAACTGTTACACAGTAGGCCATAGTCGCCAGCAAAGGTAGCATACAAAATTTTTGGACAGCATCACGCATTACCGGAGTTAGAAAACCCCAACAACGAGTACAGGAGAGGAAAATATCATTCGGTGTGAACAAAGAGCAACAAGCACGCAAAATTAAACATGGCAGAGACAGATAATTTTTTTTGACAAAACTAATTTATGTATATTCAACTCACTTATAAACCAACCACACCCTAAATGGCCGAGGGAAGACGATCTCAAGACACAACGAAGGAGATTGCGAAGGAGGTTTCAAAAGAAATTATGAAAGAACTCTCACATTTTTACAAGGAAAATGAGAGACATGATGCAAGTAATGGCATTTTGGAAGGACAATTTAGAAGATAAAATCGCTACCAAAATAGTAGACCTAACCATAAACATCACCAACTCGAATACAGATATATCCACTAAATTGGATGCTACAACCCATTCCATGGACTTAGTACAATAAAATTTGTTGCTCATGCAAAATGGACAAGAGAAAACTACACCACCACAACAAACATTAATAGGGGGACCACATACATCAATCCTTCCCCGTACCACAAAACTAGATTTTCCAAAATTTGATGGAGGCGACCCCACAAATTGGATATATAGGGCAGACCAATATTTTTCCTTATATAAAATTTCGAAGATTCAGAAAGTTTGTATCGCATCATTTCACTTGGAAAAAATTCCTACCCAGTGGTATCAATGGTATGAGAAAACAAAAGGTCCGCCCACATGGATCGAATTCACAAAAAACTTAAAGTTGCGATTTGGCCCCACTAAATTTGAAAACTTCATAGGAGCCCTCACTAAACTACAGTAAACCTCCACCATAAGGGAATACCAAGCACAATTTGAGAAATTGGTGAACCTTACAACAGGATTAGATGCATCATTCTTCCAAATTTTTTTCATTAGTGGCCTAAAAGAAGACATTAGAATGGAGGTACAAATACAAAATCCTATCGACATGATGCATGTAGTGGCATTAGCACAAATGATAGAAGAGAAGAACAATAACCAAAGGTGAATAGGAAGAGTTTTTTTAGGAAAAAAACCAAATACCTGCACCAGCCAAAAACTGAATAAGGTCATGCAAATTAAACGAATTAGTCAAGAAGAGCTAAAAGAAATATGAGAAAAGGGCCTATGTTTCCACTGCGACGAAAAGTTTACCCCCAACCACAAATTCGTCTCACCGAAATTATATATTTTGGACACAGTTGATTGCACTCCCAAAGAGGAGGATAACATAGAAGTGGAAGTAATAACTGAGGTTGTAGAAGAAAACCAAGAAGATAAAATAGAAATATCCTTTAACACATTAGCAGGATACTCAATTCCACAAACAATGAAGGTAAACGGGTATTTTAAGAAACAAAACCCTATTGTGCTCTTAGACTCTGGTAGCAGTCACAATTTTATAGACCCCAGTTTGGTCAAACAAGCTAATTGCTTTATATATCCCTACAATAACTTTGAAGTCATGATTGGCAATGGAGGAAAAATTACATGTAAAGGCAAATGCAGGAATATCAAACTCACGATGGGGGAATATAACATGAAAGTAGATATGTATGTACTACCATTAGGAGGATGTGATATTGTTTTGGTAGTACAATGGCTATGAATTCTCGACAAAATTCAATGGGACTTTGAAGAGTTATGGATGCAATTTATACAAAACAACCAAACATACACAATTCAAGGTTTAAAAACAAGTCCCACACAAATTGTAAGTTCCCATAGAATGGAAAATATTATTCAAAAAGGAGTAAGAGGCATGGTTGCCCAATTATTTTCCTTGCAAGACACCACCAAAGAGCAACCATAGGCACCCGAATTAATAGAACTCCTAGAGAAACATGATAAAATATTCAAAGAACTAGAGGGATTACCTCCACAACGAAGCCATGATCATGCTATTCAATTACTTCTAGGACACCAACCTCCAAATATTAGACCTTATCGATATCCATACTTACAAAATATGGAAATAGAAAAATTAGTACAAGAACTACTAAGGGCAGGGGTCATTCGAACTAGTAGAAGTCCCTACTCTTCGCCAGTCATACTAGTAAGGAAAAAAAATGGATCATCGCGCCTATGCGTGGATTTTTGTGCTCTCAACAAAATAATTATTAAAGACAAATTTCCTATTCCAATCATTGATGAAATACTCGATGAACTAAATGGAGCAGCATATTTTTCTAAACTCGATTTACGATCAGGTTACCACCAAATTCGAGTTAAGGAAAGTGATATACCCAAAACTGCTTTTTGCATGTATGAGGGACATTATGAATTCTTGGTGATGCCTTTTGGCCTCACCAATGCTCCATCCACATTTCAAAGTCTTATGAATAAGGTATTTTCTCCCTTCAAAAATTTATTTTAGTTTTCTTTGACGATATTTTGAATTACAGCAAGACATGGGAAGAGAACTTAACACATATAGCGCAAGCACTCAAAATCTTGGAAGAAAATCAATTATACGCAAAGTGATCAAAGTTTTCCTTTGGGAAGCATGAAATTGAATATCTTGGGCATATTGTCTCCAAGGAAGGAGTTAAAGTAGACCCCCGAAAAATTGAAGATGTGGAAAATTGGCAAATTTCCAAAACTCTAAAAGGGTTGCGTGGGTTCTTAGGATTAACGGGCTATTATCAAAAATTTGTTAAATATTATGGGAAAATACCAGCACCCTTAACAACCCTACTTAAAAAAAATGCCTTCATATGGTCTCCAAAAGCAAATGAAGCTTTCATGACTTTGAAAAACGCCATGTGTACCACCCCCATCCTAGCTATGCCAGATTTTTCCCAACCATTCATTATTGAAAGCGACGCTTCCAGATTGGGAATGGGAGCGGTGCTTATGCAAAATGAGAAGCCCTTAGTGTTTACTATTAAAGAATTTTCCAAAAATAATTTAGCACGTTCCACTTATGAGAAAGAAATGTTAGCTATGGTCCATGCTATCCAACATTAGAGACCATACCTTATTGGAAAACTTTTCATTATCCACACCGACCACCATAGCCTAAAATACCTTCTTGAACAACAGATAACCACTCCAGAACAGCAAAAGTGGGTAACAAAACTACTAGGCTATGATTATGAAATCATCTATAAAAAAAGGAAAAAAAACATGGTTGCGGATGCACTTTCCAAAAAGTTCAAATAAACTTCACAATTACATGCTTTTTCTGCCCCATCCCTACATGGATTGAACAAGTCAAGGATGAATGGTATGCGGACCCTACTATACACACCATAATTCAATAGCTACAACAAAATACCATGAGTAAACCCCACTACTCTTGGCAAGGTAAAATGCTCTGTTACAAAGAATGTTTGGTCCTCTCACCTACATTGGTTTATTGTCCAAAGCTTCTACATTTGCTACACGCTACACCTACTGCAGACCACTCTAGATTCCTAAAAACCTACAAAAGAGTGACTAAATTATTTTATTGGTGAGGGATGAAAAATGATATCAAGAAGTTTGTCAATGAATGTGAAACATGCCAAAGAAATAAAGGTGAAACAGTGGCAACATCGGGCCTTCTTCAACCTCTACCCATACCAACCGGGACATGGGAGGATATTTCAATGGATTTCATTGAAGGTCTTCCAAAATCCGTAGGAAAAATGATGATCCTAGTGGTGGTAGATCGTTTATCTAAATACGCCCATTTTTTTCTAGTAGCTCACCCCTATACCGCTAGTACTATTGCTCAAATCTTCCTTGATAATATTTTTAAATTACATGGCATGCCTTCTACTATCATTAGTGATCGTGATCCCACTTTCACTAGTAATTTTTGGAAGGAATTATTTAAACTCCAAGGTACGCAACTTCGGATGAGCTCCACTTACCACCCACAAACGGATGGTCAAACTAAAATTGTCAATAAGTGCTTAGAAATCTATCTTCGATGATTTATTTCCACCAAACCCCTTCACTGGGTTAAATGGCTTTCACTAGCTGAATGGTGGTATAATACCACATATCACACAACCATAAAAATGACCCCTTTCAAAGCATTATATGGCCGATCACCCCCATATATAACCTCTTATCTTCTAGGAAGTACAAAAGTACCAGCTGTAGAGATGGAGCTGGTCACTCGAGATAATATCATTCGCGCTCTGAAGGACAATCTACATATCACTCAACATCGCATGAAGCAACAAGCCGACCAACATCGGACTGAAAGGGTTTTTCAAGAAGGGGATATGGTATTTCTTTGCCTCCAACCATATTGTCAAACTTCATTGAAAATAAAAAGGTCACAAAAATTAACACCAAAATTTTATGGCCCTTATAAAATTCTACAGCATATTGGACTTGTTGCATATAAACTTGAATTACCAGAATCTTCCAAAATCCATCCGGTATTTCATGTTTCTTGTCTTAAAGCCATAATAGGCACTAACATCATTACGCAAACTCAACTTCCAAAATTTTCAGATAATGGAGCTCTTGTGGTTGAACCAGAAGCTATCCTAGACCGACGTATGCACCGCCTTCATAACCGCACCATCACCAAGGTATTGATTCAATGGAAAGGTCTACCTATAGAGGATGCTACGTGGGAGACGCTCCACCAGATTCAACAACAATTTTTGCAATTCCAACTTTGAGGACAAAGTTTTTTCAAAGGAGGGTGGCATGTTAGGACCCTCCTAACGTAACTCTTAATCATATTATATATTATATTGTATTATAAATGGACACATCCCTTCACCATTCACACCTTTTAGATAGATGTAATAGGACAAGGAGGATGCTCCAAAGATCATCCAAGAATATTAATTTATTATATTGTGGGTTTTTGCCTTTCAATACAAACTGCGATTCTATTCAAACAACGATTCTTTTCTGCATTCAATTCATATTTCAAGTTGCAGGTTCATAACAGTTGAATATAAATGGAAGAGCAAATATATGGAAAGTTTAATCCCTGTGTAGATGCTAGCGGTATAGTATTCCTAATGGGGAGGTAGTTTAGAAGTAATGAGAATGTTTCACAAGATATCAAAACCCAACTTGCACAAGTCGTACAACCTGTACAGTCTTCCTCGTACACTAGGTGAACTTTGCCAAATAGCTTGTACGATCACCAAATCGTACAGTTGTATGATCCAAATTGTACAACCCTATACTTGGTATGATTTGGTACTCAACCAACTAATTGGAACAGATTTTGTAAGTCAAATCGATCAATTTTGTAATCGATTTTCTCAAACTAGCAATAATTCCATAATTGGCAGAATTGGGTTGTAGCTTTTATTACCAAATCGAGTAATCAAACAGTTTGTATAATTTGGCACTGTGTCACAATCCTATTTCTCGATAGTTTTATTTTGGAAGAATGTGATACTTTTGTAAGTGTTTGTGTTTGCAGGCGCAGGTTTTCACGCATTGGAAACAAATCAAACAAGACAAATATCCACCCCTAGCAGAGACTGAGTTTGTTAGCGTCAGGTAAGGTGGGATATGATGTTGTGCCTTGTGCACCTTGTCCTGTGGGTACATGGAAGCCCACTAAAATTTTTCATTTAGAACATTCTGCCTGCCAGTTACATTGCATATGGTTGCTTGTGTATTTGTATGTATGTTTGTAGCCAAGTATAATTTAAAATTATTTGAATAAAATATAAATATGTATATATATGTATACATATATAGATATATAAAATTTTACTTTTGTTCTAAAATATATATATACAATAATAATAATAATAATATAATATTATAATAACAATATAATAAATAATAATATATAAATATAAATACATGTAATAAGAATATTGTTCCACTACTACAACATGACGTATTGGATATGAAATAATTAAAGTAAAGACATTTTCATCGCAAAATTTACAATAGGATACTACGTCAGCACCTGGAAATTGGTGAAAGAACACGTTGCATGAGGAAACCATACGTGTTCCATTGGAAGGCACTCATTTACCTTTTTAAGGAGAAATTGAGTTAAGTTGAAGCGATGGAGCATCAAATAATGGAAAACCTGAGTTGGCGAATAAAAATACATCTTTCTGGATATAATACTGGCAAGCTATGTAGTGATCAGGTCAGTCCTTCTTTGTATTTAGTTTTTATTTAAGACAGAATAAGATAGTATAGAAAGAAAATGTAATTGATTATATGAAATTCAACTGAATGTGTAAATGGCTAAATAAGAATGTGTCTTAATGTTGATATACATTGTTTTATACTATGTGACTTGTATGGTTGAGCATAGCGTTGTCTAAAAATCAATGTGATATCCTTTGGAAATATATTATCACCAAGGTATATATATTCCATTACTTAAAATTATATTATGTTGAGGAAATTGTGGTAGCTCATTAATGGTAGATAAGAGACAATGTTTATCTATAGATTGTTTTATGTGTTGCACTGTATTGTACTGTACATTGTATTCATATAGCAAATGCATTCATTAATGGGATGAGCTGACCCAAGTTTCTTGAAAGTAAATAATATTCAGTCCTCCATCAAGGGTGTTTGAAGGAGCGTTTGATGAAGTGACCAGCATTCCTGCCGTGGGTCTGCCGCGAATGGGCTAGACTATAACTCCATGCGTCGTCACAACGACATGCCTATAGAAAATTCTAGTTATTGGTGCACGATATTAGAATTGTAAAAAAAAAATTACATATATTGCTATGATAAAGAACACACAGTGTGGAAAAACAATTATCATCCATTAATTAGATTGTCATATGTACTCTCTCAAGGTTAATGTAGTGATTGCATATTATTTTTGTCTATCCAATTCGTTTTTGGTTAAGGTAAGATGGATAATGATTTTGTTCAATTTTAGATATAGCAAACCCCTGTAGTGCATTAGTAGTGAGTTTTAAAGAACTGAAGATATAAATTTATGATAAAATTCTATAATTTTTTAAAATGCTCCAAAGCCTTAGAGAGTTATTCTTGGCCAAACCGAGTTGAAGTTCTTAAATAAGAGTCATTAAATTTTATTACGCCGATAGACGTCCTACAATGGTAGCCAGGAAGGTCAGCCACGCCATAAACAATATTAATATTTTATTAAAAAAGCCGACATTAAGAAAATTATCCACCGACATTAAGGGTTACGGTGGATTTAAAATATTTAAAAAATATTTAAACTATTTAAACTAAAATGGTGCCCAAACTTTCTAATACTAGCTTAGATATATAAAATATATATCTATAAACGCCGAGAGTTATCAATCTTGAGGTGCCTATCTATCACACCCCCAAGAAATGAGATAGGTGCCTCGAGATTGATAACTCTCGACGTTTATAGATATATATATATTATATATCTAAGCTAGTATATTGTTTGTTGTGTTAGATTACGTCATCACTGTAGATTAGATGGTTATTTGGAAGATCTTTTATAATAAAATAGCCATATTGTATTATGAATCCAAATTTATATTGTATAAAAGTTTACGGACGTCTTGGAAAGCTTAGAACTCGTTATAGGGATTCATAGTTATTGGAAGACCATGGGAATTCTGGTATAACCAAGTCATGCGAGGGTGAATAACTAATGACCAATATAGTTCAAAAAATCTCATAATTCAATAAAAAAGCTAAAACTTTGATAAACATAATACCTAAATTGTGTGCTCTTGGAAAATGTAGGATAATTTGTGGTAATGATAGGTAGCACATATCGAGAATAGCAAATGAAATATTGAAATTTATTTCCATTATCCTGATATGCGAATTATTCTTTTAAGGAAATATTAATAAGCTCTCATTGTTGGAAACGTTTTATGTTTGTATCAAAATGCGAACTTATGATTAATGTTGTGCAGTTGCACGATAAATGTTATTAAAAGAAGGTTGTGTTTTAAGATTATTTTGTTGTGTTTGTATCTTACTTTCAATAAGAGATCTAATCTATTTGTTGTTTTAAAAAAATCAATGGTTCAATTATTTAAACCCTATGATTATAGGTTCAAACACGTCATAGCTTGAAGGAAAAACTTGTAGCTCAAATTGTATGATGATTTCATATTTTGGAAAACGTCATTATTTTCCATGGATGGATGATAGCCTGAGAACTCCACATTGCTGATAATTATAGTTTGACGGATTCTAAGAATGAAAAAGTTATTAAAATTAACCTTTAAATGTAATGTGAAAACTTCATACTATCAACTACGTTTTCTGTCAGATTGCCATTCATTCTGCCAGTTGAAATCATAGGAGATTGCGTAGCAAACGGAAAGCCTCGATTGATAAACCTTGAACCATTAATAAGCATGTAGCATTAATATTAATTTGAGATTTTTATTGAATGTAATAAGTCTATGTATAGTTAGTGAATAGATTCTACATAAAAATGTTATGCAAACATTGAAAAATCAAAACTATTCTAGTGGGAAATATATAAATAGACATATGTCTTCACGATGTGAAGCACGCATTAGAATGCTAGTTTGAAATAGGGTTTGTATTAAGTTTGGAAGGGAAAGTCTTTCTTATAAAATATTTTAAGTATTAAATACATACTAAAGAAAAGAATACTTACCTCGGATGGTATACAACTTATTTGGAAAAGTCTTTGTGAAATAATTATAAAATAAGTATAAATTAGGTTACTTTCTATATGATTTCTAGTCAGAATAGATAATTTATCCGATATGTTACGTATAAGTTGTTCTTCTTTTGGATATTTAAAGAAATTTATAAATTGTTTAATTAAATTTGGTATGAAATGATTAGTTGAATTTATAAATTGAATTATTTTAGAATGTTTAAATTAATTAATAAATTATTTATTTTTTATTGATAAATTAGTATAAATTGTTTTAATTTGAAAATATTGTATTATGCTTTACGAATTATATATGTCAAGAGAGAGTTAAAGCCTTTACTTATGGATACATTATACAATCACAACTTTGGTTATCGTGGAAGTTTTTAAGGATAACTTATACCCTAAAATAAATTATTGAGATTTTATCATTTATACCGTCAGTGGATGGTGAATTTTTCCTTACTATCATTGGAAGGATGTTTATTGACATCGGGAGGATGTCAATCACCCAACTCCGATAGCTCGCAATGGTGACTATTGTGAATTGGAGGTATCCATTCTCTATAAAATAGAAAAGGGATAGAGGTACTACGTTGTTTAGAGTAATGAATGACGGTATGGGACATCATTCCAAGTTACCAAACAAGTAGTATGTGAGGATGCTTACGAATCTTGCTTCAGTTGTGGAATTACCAACTAGACTCATGACTGAAGAGTAGTTCTTTTCTTGAGGTTGGAAGGTCCAGCGGTAGATGGTATTGACAACATTACCATCAACCAGAGTTTAGACTGAGATATCTAGTCCAAATAGCCAGAGTAGTGGCGGACCCTGATGATACCTTATGTGAAGGTCAATCATCAGGCACTGGAATAGTTATGCTAGCTCAAGCATAAATTATAAGGGTCAGTGGACCAAAAAGGACAAGAGTGGGATCAAATATCCAATTCCTCCATGTATGATATGGGGAATTAGTGTGTCCACCCTTCCAAATGTTATGGGACCTAGAATGGCAACCCCATGCCAAGATCCAAGAACTCGATAAAGGTGAGGGGATATCATATATGGTAATTTATTGCAAGAATTTGGCCGATCTCGAGCACTTGATATACTGTCTGCAGTAGTATGGAATCTTGAAGTGTGATTACCTATGCCTAAGTACTAATTCAAAGTTAGGGTGCTTACGATAAAATGTGACATTTATGTTGGATTTAACAAAATTTTGATGTGTTTTTAACATCCAGGTGAGTAGACTTGGGTTGTTACATTTGGTATCAAAGCCTATGTTGCGAAACCCTAGGTCATATTTATGAAATATTATTTTAACATAACTCTTTTATCGTCAGGTATGGTGGGGACCTCGAGAAGATCAAATGTTAATCTACAAGAGGAAGTTGTAGAAGTCCCAAGGAAGGGGCTAATATGACTCATGAGAGATTCAAAAAAAGTGTAAATAGCCGAAGTACCTCAGCGTGTTTCTATAAAATAGAAAGAGCCAGTAGCTGCAAGAGCTACCCAAAATAAAGAAAAAATGACAAAGATGATTCAGTTGATGCAAGAACAATTGAATCAACAGTGAAAACAAAAGGAAATCTAGAGAGCTCAAATGAGTGAGCACATGGATCCACAAAGGGCACAAATGGCTCAGCAATAGGAGATCATTAGTCAGCAATAGAAGGTTATTGAAAGTCTGACTAAAAGTAAGGAAACTAAAAAAGTGAGTGAGATTCCAGAGGGGTATTCGAGGAGAAAATTCGGTGTTGAGTTGCAAAAATAAATAAAGAAATTAGACATTTCCAAATTTTATGGAAAGGGTGATGGTGAAACAGCCGTCAATTGGTTGAGTGAAGCTTAGGGGTATTTTTCAATTCAACCCCTATGTGCAGAATCTAAAACAACTTGGGCAGTGGCGCATTTAGTAGGTCTAGCCAGAGATTGGTTGACCACCTATAAGAAATTAACTTAGAAGGAGGCTACTAACATTCCTTGGGAGGAATTTGAAAGGTAATTTAATGATCGTTTCCTTACGCCATAGTTTTATATTAAAAAAATGCCAAATTCACCAATTTACGTCAAGATAACATGATTGTGATAAAATATTATCAAAGATTTGTTCAACTTTTCAAGTATGCTCCAAAATATGGTAAGCATGAGGAATTTAAAGCTCAAAATTTTGTAATGGGACTATACCCCAAATATGGAACACATGTTGGAAGAAAAGTACCTAAAACCTTGATAGTTTCTTATGATGTTGCCCGTTATGAGGAGGTAAGCCAAAAGAATGCAAAGGTTTATTATTAAAAAATTGAAAAGGAGGATCCTAAGAAGAGAAGATATCCAGAGCCAGATAAGGGCAAGGATCAGCATAAGAAATTCAGAGAGGGTGGTCGTTATAGAAGTGATAACAAAAACAAGGGAAAGTTCCAAGGAAACAAGGGGTAGACGGATTGAAGAAATTTTTAAGAGAACATAAATAATAACCAGGACAAGGGTAAGAATGGTAACCAGAATAGAGAAGGAGATAAAAAATAGAACAAAGGACTTAATGTATGCTTTGTGTGTGGAGCCCTAGATCATTATGCAAACCAATGTTCACAGTGAGCTGATAAGAGAACTTCAACAAAAGAAGCCCCACATAGGATCTATGCTACTATAGGTAAATATAACGTCTTAGGACAAGCTATTCCATTTATTTTACAAGGAAAATTGGTCAAGAAATATGTTCATATTTTGATATATAGTGGTGCAACTGATAGTTTTATTTCAACTAGTATTTTGAGGGACATACCAATTAAACTTGGGATCATGTCAAATGTGCGGCAAGTCAAGTATGGTTCATGACAGACTTATATGGTTAACCAATATTTATTTAATCCTCAAATAGATATACCCCAGGAAATATTAATTGGCACCTATATGTAGCTCCCTTACATGCCTTTGATATAGTCCTAGGAGTAGACTGGTTAAAAGCCCATAAAGCCTTGTTGAATTTTTAAGTAAGGTGGTTGGATTTCACAAATGCTTCTAACCAATGAATCCGAGTCCATTGTAATAGAGCATCTTTTGAATCCCACCTGATGACTACAATTCAATTCAAAAGAGCTTTAAGAAAATGGTGTAAACTTTATGTAGTCAAACTAAATAAGAAAGAAGAAATTGAGTCTAGCTCCACTCTTTTTCAACAGTATCCTATTTTGAATGAATTTAGAGATTTTTTTCCTAAAGATCTTCTTGGGTTACCTACAAAAAGAGAGTTTGACTTTTCTATTGAGATCTTGCCAGAAGCCTCTCTTGTAACAAGAAGTTCTTACCGAATGATACCCCGTAAACTAGAACTCAAGATCTAGTTACGATAATTATTAGAAAAAGGGCATATTAAGCCTAGTGTATCACCATGGGGAGCACCAGTTCTATTTGTGAAAAATAAGGATGGTTCTTTGAGACTTTGTATTGATTATAGAATACTTAATAAAATGATAGTAAAGAACAAGTATCCTTTACCTAGGATTGATGATCTCTTTGATCAATTAAGATGAGTAACTATATTTTCCAAGATTGGTCTTAGGTTAGGTTATCATCAACTAAGAATCAGGGAAGACGATACCTATAAAATTACTTTTAGAACTCGTGATGGGTATTATGAGTTCACAGTATTGCCTTTTGGGTTAACAAATGCACCAGCTGCTTTTATGAACCTGATGAATAGTGTTTTTAGAGAACAGTTAGATTAGTATAAGCTAATATTTTTGGATGATATTTTGATCTATTCTTGAAATAAAGAAGAACATGACCATCACATGAGAATAGTCCTTGAAATCCTCAGGAAGAATTAGTTATATGGAAAATTGACCAAGTGTGAGTTTTATACTCCACAAGTTCAGTATTTAGGGCATATTGTTTCAATCGAAGGAATAGTTGTTTATCCTAAAATATTGAAGCCATAATAGACTAACCAGCTCCTACCAATGTTTTTGAAGTGAGAAGTTTTATGGGTATGGCTAGGTACTATCGGTCGTTTGTAAAAATATTTTCAAAAATAGTATTTCCTATTACCAATTTTCAAATAAATGGAAAAGCATTCAAGTGGACAACTCAGTGTGAGGATGCTTTTAGAGTTCTTAAATAAAAGTTGAAAACTACACCTATTCTTCAAATACATGACCCCAAAAAACCATTTACAGTGTGTACCGATGCCTCTCTAGAAGGACTAGGTGGTGTCTTATTGCAAGATGAGGCAGTTGTAGCATATGAATCTAGAAAGCTTAAGAAACATGAAATAAATTATGCTACTCATGATTTAGAGTTGGTTGTTGTAGTCCATGCTCTTAATATTTGGTGACACTACTTGTTGGAAAAACCATTTGAGTTAAAAACTGATCATCAAAGTTTGAGATATATTTTCACTCAGCCTTTGCTAAATGGCAGACAACGAAGATGGATGGAATTCCTAGCCGAATATGATTTCAAAATTGAATACATCAAAGTAAAGGTAAATAAATTGGCATATACCCTCAGTAAAAGAAGGCACATAGTTGCTCTCACAAAATTTCAGTTTGTACTAAAAGAGAAAATTAAGGAAATGCATAAAATTGATGAGTTTTACAACCAATGTCGTACTAAGGTCGAGCAAGAACCAGATCAACATACAGATTTTAGTATCAAACAAGATTTGGTGTATTTTAAAAATCAAATAATAGAACCTGATTATGATGGGATAAAAAGAACCATTTTGCAAGAAGCACATTGTGCTCCATATTCTGCTCACTCAGGTGTGATAAGAATGAGAGAAAATTTGAAAAAGGACTTTTTTTTGCCCGAAATGAAAAAGGATATAGTTCAATTTGTTGCGAGATTTCTGGAATGTCAGAAATTCAAAGCTAAACATCAACATCCTAGGGGACAACTTCACCTATTTGATGTACCCAAACAAAAATGATAAGTGATCTCCATGGATTTTATAGTTGGTCTTCTCAAGACTCAGTTCTAGCATGATGTAATTTTTGTAAATGTGGATAAGTTGACTAAAGTGGTGCATTTTATATCGGGAAATATTCATGATGATGCCCCTACAATAGCACAATATTTTTCTCAAGAGATCATTAGTTTGCATGGTTTTTCTAAAATAATTATCTTGTATAGAGATTTACGATTCACTTCTAAATTTTGGTAAGCTTTACACCGAGCATGGAGCACAAAGCTAAACATCAGCACGACCTTTCATCCTGATACAAATGGGTAGACCAAGAGGGTCAATAAAGTGTTGGAATATATGTTACGCATGTATTGTATGGACCACCAAAGTAAGTGGGAAGATTATCTCTTCCTGGTGGAATTTACATATAATAACAGTTATCATACCACATTGGGCATGGCCCCTTTTGAGGCCCTATATGGGTGTAGGTGCATGACACCATTAACATGGGATAATTTGGATGATCGAGAAGTGATTGATCCTGATGTTGTTAAGAAAATAGAGGTCCAATTGAAATAAATCTGCCAGTAATTTTGTGAAGTCGCATACTATCAGAAGAGTTATGCAGATATTAAAAGAATCCCTCGAGAGTTTACCATTGGTGATAAGGTCTTCCTTAGAGTCAAACCGACCAAAATTTCCATTAAGTCTACCAAAATGAGCTCCAAATTTATTGGTCCATTTGATATCATTTCCAAAATAAGCCCTATTTCTTATAAGCTCGCCCTACCACCAAATTTATCTAAGATCCATAGTGTTTTCCATGTGTCTCTCCTCCGCAAATATGTTGATGACCTATATCATATCCTAGATGTTTTCTCACTTGCAAACATTGAACCCATAGCTCATTAAGGTTTGACCAGTCAAAATCTTAGGATACATGACTAAACAAATGAGAAAAATAATAGTTGATCAGTGTAGGGTCCAATGGGGGTCCAATGGGATCACTACACCAAAAGAAATGCAACCTAGGAGGATATAGCATAAATGAAATGACAGTTTCCCTTCTTGTTTGAAAACTATTAATCAAAAGAAAATTTTGAATATTGTTATAATAATATTTGTATATCTTGGTATTTTGATACATATCTGGAATATTAATGTTGTAATACTAAATGTTGCCTAATATATGGTTTTTTGTTTATGTGTGTATGTTTGATTATATTGAAACCCGCAATATTATATTGACTAACACAGGGACTGTGTTGAATTTTTGTTGGGAATAATGTCACAACCCCATTGCTCGATAGTTTTATTTTGGAAGAATGTGATACTGTTGTAAGTGTTTGTGTATGCAGGCGTAGCTTTTCACACATTGGAAACAAACCAGACAAGACAAATACCCACCCCTAGCAGAGACTCAGGTTTTTAGCATCAGGTAAGGTGAGATATGATGTTGTGCCTTATGCACCTTGGCCTGTGGATACATGGAAGCCCACTAAAAAAATTTATTTAGAATATTTTGTCTGCCAGTTGCATTGCATATGGTTGCTTGTGTATTTGTATGTATGTTTGTAGCCAAGTATAATTTAAAATTATTTGAATAAAATATAAATATGTATATATATGTATACATATATAGATATATAAAATTATACTTTTATTTTAAAAATATATATACAATAATAATAATAATAATATATTATAATAACAATATATAAAATAATAATATAGAAATATAAATACATGTAATAAGAATATTGTTCCACTACTACAACACTACATATTGGATATGAAAGAATTAAAGTAAAGAGATTTTCATCGCAACATTTATTATAGGATACTACATCATGAAAGAACACTTTGCATGAGGAAACCATATGTGTTACATTGGAAGGCACTCATTTACTTTTTTAAGAAGAAATGGAGCTAAGTTGAATCGATGAAGCATCAAGGAATGGAACGCCTGAGTTGTTGAATTAAAATACGTCTTTTTGGATATACGATTGGCAAGCTGTGTAGTGATCAGGTCAGTCCTCCTTTGTATTTTGTTTTTATTTACAATAAAAGAAGATAGTATAGAAAAGCATGTAATTGATTATGTGAAATTCAATTGAATGCGTGAATGGCTAAATAAGAATGTGTCTTAATGTTGATATACATTGTTTTATACTATGTGACTTGTATGGTTGAGCATAGCACTGTCTAAAAATCAATGTGATATCCTTTGAAAAGATATTATCACAGCATATATATATTCCATGACTTAAAATTATATTATGTTGAGGAAATTGTGGTAGCTCATTAATGGTAGATAAGAGACAATGTTTATCCATAGATTATTTTGTGTGTTGCACTGTATTGCATTGTATGTTGTATTCATATAGCAAATGCATTCATTAATGGGTAAGTATTACTAAAGTTTCTCGAAAGCAAACAACCTTTAGTTCTCCATCAAGGGTGTCCGGAGGAGCGTTTGATGAAGTGACCAGCATTCCTACCATGGGTCTGCCACGGATGGGCTAGACTATAACTCCATGCATCGTCACAATGACATGCCTATAGAAAATTATGGTCATTGGTGCATGATATTGGAATTGTAATAAAAAAAATTACATATATAGCTATGATAAAGAACACACTGTGGAAAAATAATTATCATCCATTAATTAAATTGTTGTATGTACTCCCTCAAGGTTAATGTAGTGATTGCATATTATTTTTGTCTATCCAATTCGTTTAAGGTTAAGGTAAGCTGGATAATGATTTTGTTCAATTTTAGATATAGCAAACCCCTGTAGTGCATTAGTAGTGAGTTTTAAAGAACTGGAGATATAAATTTATGATATAAATCTATATTTTTTTAAAATGCTCCAAATCCTCAAAGAGTTATTCTTGGCCAAATCGAGTTGAAGTTCTTAAATAAGAGTCATTAAATTTTATATATTACTTGTTGTGTTAGATTACATCATCACTGTAGATTAGAGGGTTATTTGGAAGATATCTTATAAGAAAATAGCCATATTTTGCATAGCATTGTATTCTGAATCCAAAGTTATATTGTGTAAAAGTTTATGGATATCTTGGAAAGCTTAGAACTTGTTATAGGGATTCGTAGTTATTGGAATACCATGGAAATTCGGGTATAACCAAGTCATGCGATGATGAATAAATAATGATTAATATAGTTTAGAAAAGCCCATAATTCAATCAAAAAGCCAATACTTTGATAAACGTAAGACCTAAACTGCGTGCTCTTGGAAAATGTAGGATAATTTGTGGTAATGATAGGTAGCACATATCAAGAATAACAAATGAAATCTTGAAATTTATTTCCAATATCCTAATATGTGAATTATACTTTTAAGGAAATATTAATAAGCTCTCATTTTTGGAAACGTTTTATGTTTGTATCAAAATGCGAACTTATGATTAATGTTGTGCAGTTGCATGATAAATATTATTAAAAGAAGGTTGTGTTTTAAGATTATTTTGTTGTGTTTATATCTTACTTTCAAGAAGAGATCTAATCTATTTATTGTTTTAAAAAAATAATTGGTTCAATTATTTAAACCCTATGATTATAGGTTCAAACACGTCATAGCTTGAAGGAAAAACTTGTAGCTCAAATTGTCTGATGATTTCATATTTTGGAAAACGTCATTATTTTCCATGGACGGATGATAGCCTGAGAACTCCACATTGCTGATAATTATAGTTTGACGGATTCTAAGAATGAAAAAGTTATTAAAACTAACCTTTAAATGTAATGTGAAAACTTCATACTATCAACTAAGTGTTCTGTCAGATTGCCATGCGTTCTGCCAGTTGAAATCATAGGATATTGCATAGCAAATAGAAAGCCTCGATTGATAAACCTTGAACCATTAAATAAGCATGTAGCATTAATATATTTGAGATTTTTATTGAATGTAATAAGTCTATGTATAGTTAATGAATAGATTCTAAATAAAAATGTTATGCAAACATTGAAAAATAAAACACTGTTCTAGTGGTAAATATATAAATAGACACATGTCTTCAAGATGTGAAGCACGCATTAGAATGCTAGTTTGAAATAGGGTTTGTATTAAGTTTGGAAGGGAAAGTTGTTCTTATAAAATATTTTAAGTATTAAATACATACTAAAGAAAATAATACTTACCTCGGATGGTATACAACTTATTTGGAAAAGTCTTTGTGAAATAATTATAAAATAAGTATAAATTAGGTTACTTTCTATATGATTTCTAGTCAAAATAGATACTTTATCTGATATATTACATATAAGTTGTTCTTATTTTGGATATTTAAATAAAGTTATAAATTGTTTAATTAAATTTGGTATGAAATGATTAGTTGAATTTATAAATTGAATTATTTTAGAATGTTTAAATTAATTAA
Organism: Wollemia nobilis; assembly: GCA_028583015.1. Lineage (NCBI taxonomy): Eukaryota > Viridiplantae > Streptophyta > Pinopsida > Araucariales > Araucariaceae > Wollemia > Wollemia nobilis. The sequence continues at coordinate 1,204,795 of JAQPPZ010016709.1, forward strand.
TAAATTATTTATTTTTTATTGATAAATTAGTATAAATTGTTTTAATTTTAAAATATTGTATGATGCTTTACGAATTATATATGTCAAGAGTTAAAGCCTTTACTTATGGATACATTATACAATCACAACTTTGGTTACCGTGGAAGTTTTTAAGGATAACTTATACCCTAAAATAAATTATTGAGATTTTCTCCTTTATACTGTCAGTGGATGGTGAAATTTTCCTTACTATCATTGGGAGGATGTTTATTGACATCGGGAGGATGTCAATCACCCAACTCTGATAGCTCGCAGTGGTGACTATTGTGAATTGGAGGTATCCATTATCTAGCAAATAGAAAAGGTACAAAGGTCCTACGCAATTGAGAGTAACGAATGATGGTATGGGACATCGTTCCAAGTTACCAAACAAGTAGTACGTGAGGATGCTTACGAATCTTGCTTCGGTTGTGGAATTACCAACTAGACTCATGACTAAAGAGTAGTTTTTTCTTGAGGTTGGAAGGTCCAGCGGTAGATGGTATTGACAACATTACCATCAACCAGAGTTTATACTGAGACATCTGGTCCAAATAGCCAGAGTAGTGGCAGACCTTGATGATACGTTAGGTGAAGGTCAATCATCAGGCACTAGAATAGTTACGCTAGATCAAGCATAAATTATAAGGGTCAGTGGACCAAAAAGGACAAGAGTGGGATCAAAGATCCGATTCCTCCATGCATGATATGGGGAATTAGTGTATCCACCCTTCCAAATGTTATGGGCCCTGGAAGGGCAACCCCATGCCAAGATCCAAGAACTCGAAAAAGGTGAGGGGATCTCATATATGGTAATTTATTGTAGGAAGTTTGCCGATCTTGAGCACTTGAGATATTTTCTACAGTAGTATGAAATCTTGAAGTGTGATTACCTATGCCTAAGTACTAATTCAAAGTTAGGGTGCTTACGATAAAATGTGACATTTATGTTGGATTTAACAAAATTTTGATGTTGTGTTTTTAACACCCAGGTGAGTAGACTTGGTTTGTTACACACTGTGCTTGTACGGTTTACACGGACCCTTGTTGCAACTAACATTTATATCTATCACCTCGCATCATAAATCCTTCCAAGACATGTTTTAGGAAGTTTCTATGCCTCAATTGCTCCAGTTCTCCATAACATGCAAAACCCTAATTCACTAGTAATTAATTATATTTACCATGGATGATTCCAAAAATCGTACAACTATAGAAAAACATTAAAATATGGTTGTAAAGCATCTTATAATCCATTCCATGGCTCACACCAAGTCTGTAGGTTAACTAGGATCATTCACAATGGAATTCCGTCCATATACATGTCAAGTTATATACCGACAATAAGTACACAACCTACAACACCCAGAACATATGGGGAAATTCACAAGGAAAAGGAACTAAGAAAAATTATTGTCATATTTAGATTATCAGTATCATTCTGTCATTTATTACCATCTCAAAAATGAACATCAATTCTACTCCACAATCCATACTCCATGAATTATATATTAATATTGCAACAGTAAAAAATTAATGAACATGAATGAACAACCAAAAAATGAATAATGGGGGCTATATAATGCATGCCCAGACCGTTCCAAAGTGGTTTCTAAAGCATCGCATCATTTACAACTACCATTCCCAACAGATTTCCAAAACAAATCTTTTTACAATGTTTATTAAGGTCTAATTTGATTTTTATCAAATTAACCCTAAATGCACATTCCAACTCAATTTCATTTCATTTCACATTGTACATATGCAACCTTGTATGTTTTACTCTCTGCTTGTATATTTTGACTCTTGTACATTTTAATAAAAACTGAGCAAAACTCAACAAAACTGTGCAAATCCATGGATCTCTTTCTCTTCTTCTGGGAGGTGGATTGTTTACCTACATTTGACCTCTCCTTTAAATTAGGTGGTGTCCTCACCGTCTCAGTATTCTTTATCTTATCTAATGCTTGTTTGTGGTAATCAGCAAGTAAAATTTGCAAGGTGGTACACTCATTCTTTAAGAGAGCCACGTACTGACTATATTCCAGGGCTTTCAACCTGTACTCATTAGCCTTCTCTTCTACAATAGATAGTAATGCTCCTAGCTCCTTTTCATGCTCAAATTCTCCCTTACATAACTTTTTTGTCAATATGGCTTCATGTTCAGGATGCTATGGCTAAATCCTAATTCTTCTTAGTAATAACCTTCATATGCTAATGAAGGTCGAATACATATGCTGCCATAGTCTAGTCCTTAACCTTCAACATAGTCTTATGATCCATTATAATTACAGTATAATGCATGGCATACTTTTCCATCTCTTCGATATTGCAGTTCTTTTCCTGCAATTATTACTTTGTCACCTTCAACTAATTAGCTTGGTTGGCCAACTATTCATTTTGTGCTTCTAGTTGTGCTTCCAACTACTTTGTACATTCTTCTACCTGTTGAATCACAAGCTATTTTTCTACTTCCTATGAATGGATTTGATCTTCATAGGTCTGCTTCATTCTTGCTAACTCTATTTCCACTTTGTTTATTCTTTCCTTAGCCATGGTTTTGTTGTGTGTTAGTTATTCCTCCATCGAAACCATCTCCTATCGAGTAGCTTCTATCTTCTCTCACTATGTTTCTTTAGCTTGGTAAACATGTTCAAGACCCAAGCTAAGACACTCGATCCAGTATGTTAGGAAATTCAATATCCTCATTGTGAAAGTCAACTCCCAAGGTACTCTTCAAAATTTTATACCTACCATATTCAATGGATAGGTCTGATAGGTTGTCCTATCCAAATACACTCGTGGAGTTGTACGGTAATTGGTCTTCACTCCATCTGATAAATCCTTTCTTTCAAGCATCATGGTTATATCCCCTTCCAGTAATAACCATGGATGTTGTGAATGTATGTATGCTATATTCCTCGTATGATCGTCATTGCACACCCACTCCACAATATTTTCTAATTCAATGAAGGTTTTTCCCTCCACTATTTCAATTTCCCAGCGTCACCAATACAAAACTGTAATCTGGTGCTGGCAAATATCTCACTAGCCTATCGAAAGAAGTGCTCCACCTGTTCATTAGTATTTTCACCCACATCCTCCACTTGATAAAAGTGAGTTACTTCCACTAGGAAGCTTGTACAAAGCTCCTAAATGTTATTCTATGGTAGGGTTTGTCCTTCTTCTTCTACCTATGGATGAGAACTTTCTCTGAATTTGTAGTAAGGTGGTGGACTGTGTGCTACCACCTTACTCATCTCTTCTCTTTCCATTGATTGTGTCTCCTCGACATTAAATTATTTTTTTTGAGACTTTTGCTCTTCCACCAGTACTTGGACTTCCTTTTGTGGCTTAGGTAAGTCCTCCTATTGCACTTGTGTCAACCCTTCTTCTTGCGGGTTCGGGTGCACTCCCCTTTGAGTTGCAACTATCTGGTCAGGAGTAGGATCTTCCTATGCATTTGTCTTCTCCTGCTTGCTATGACCACCTCTCATCATATTTTTTTTATTTTCTTTGTCTCCTTAGGTGCTTCTAATGGTACCTCTAACATGATTTTTGCTTTTGCAACTGGTGGTACTATCATCATTCTGGTCAAGTATCTAGATGATCCAAAAGTTCAAAATAAGAGGTATGGAGTAAATTTGGTGATCCCATTATTTTTCCCATTCCTTCTAGACCTGGTATATTCAAATTAATCAGGTCTACACCCTCCAAATTAGAGTACCCTTCCTCTGGTGCTGACTCAGGTTGTACTTTATATACAAACTTCACATGTTTCTCCCTTTTTCATTGTGTTTGAATCTGTATAGGGCTAGATTGCTGCACTACTTTCTCCTCTTCTTCAAAAGAGCTAGGTTACTCCTGTAGCTTGTGGACTTGGGCCTATTTTTCTAAGGCTAATTCCAACTATCTCCCTCTCTTTCTCTTTAGATGGACATCTTCATTAGATGCAGTCTCAAACTCATCTTGCATCGGTGGTGTTGGTTGCTTTGTAATTTTTTAGCCTTCTTTTTATCTGGAGTGGCTTTCAATAAAGGTAATATATTTAACCATTGTAGTATGGTAGGCTAACTAGATGCTATTTCCCTGGATTGGGTCCTCCCAAGAAAGTGAATTCCTATTTTTGAAACTGCATCCAATAATTGTGCAATGGCATGAAAGGTCATGGTGAATTTCTTTCTCCTCACTATCAACAATTGATGCATTCCTTCTTGCAAGTATGCTCCCAATCATACTTCATGCCCTTATAAATGCCTTCCACATATTGTGCCATCCAAATTGGCTTCTTATAAGCTCACAATCCTCCAGACAATCAAGCCATAACAATGTTCATCATTCAAGCCAACTCATCTATCTTCAACTAATTTTTTTTAATCCCATGGTTGTTAGTGCCTAAAATATTAGCTTCCACAAGTGACTTCATATATGTGAGTATCATGATCAACCTGTGCATCTCAATGGGATAAAATATTATTTTCACAATTGGATCTCCTTTCATGGGTAATCCAAATTTTCATCATAATACCTCTATCGTGAAATCCACATTAACATATTTGTTACCCACTTGTACCATCATGTGGTTCTCAATTGGTACTAGAGAATCTACAACAAGTATTAATTGAAGAACACATTATCTTGTGGTGGGATCTGTGCTAAAATACTCACTACAACCTTCTTTAGTGTCTCCTTCAATGGATGCTTGGCATCATTATTTTCCTACCACTTCGTATAAAATTCTCTCGTTGGCTGCCCAAAATTGACATCCTTGATGTCCACTTTCTCCTCCTCTACTTCACTGGGCAGATCCTCCTATTCTTCTGGAGTCTTTTCTCAGTGAACTTCACTACGAAGTTCTCTTATGGGAGCCCTAGGTGGTTCCATATATTCCATCCTGTATTGCGGTAGTGTTCTTACTCTACCACTATGCTAGTGCCTCTAACCCCTCCATGGCTTTCATCCTCTCCCCCTCTAAGGATAGTTACCACACCTCCAAGGTGATTGAAATTATCATCCTTGGTCTTGAATGGGGTACATTGAGGGAGATCGTCTATGTCATGATTCTCTTAGGTGTAATGGTCCTGGTGATCTATCTACTCTAGATTCCATAATGTGATTATAAGGATCTCGATATTCTCATATGGAGCTCATACTTCTACCATCACCGAGTGAAACCCTTGATTCGATAATTCAGGACAATACTGCACAAAACCATTACAAAAGTTCGTATGACTGCCTCCAAAATGTACAAAAACTATTAGGGTCATACAAGGCCTCAACCAAGTCGTACCTATATGCTTTCAAATTGTACAATCCCACCCAGATCGTACAACTCCAACTGGATCTATTCAATCGCACCTGATTCCATACATTTGTAGCAAATTATACAACTGACGCTTCAAATTGTACATTCATGATCCATAATTAGACCAATTGATGTCAAATCATACAAGGGTTCCTCCCTTCCATACAACCTCACCAGGGTCCATACCACTAAAAAAAATTTCATACAAAGTCCTCAAAATTACATAAAATGGGTCTTCAGAAGCCTGAAAATCGTACAATATATCTTAGAATCGTACCATTACTGCTCCAAATCGTACATACAACTTGAAAAAATTTCACTTGGTTAAAAACCCTCGTTTCTCTTTTCCAAGTGTGAAATTTGTGAAACCCATTTGCCAGAATCCTTCAATCTCCTTGTTTAATGCAATTTTAGGGTAAATCATGCAATTTCTCCTTCCTTTGGTGCAATCTTCCTCCAAAAAAATTTTTTCCCATAGTATGGTAATGTTGTACGGTTTTCCCTTCAAAATTCTTCACACATGTAGATTTAAAAAATTATTTTCATGTTTTTTATGGTGAATTTCTACTCCAGGGTTTGCTTATTTTATCTCCATGCAACTTTCCATTTCTCTATTCTTGGAAATTCAAACCCTAGCTCTACGTTTCTGCATCAAGGGTTTATTGGGTGCTCCTTTTCCTTAAACCCTCATTCGTACACTATTTTTATTTACCTGTAACTTGATTTAAAAAAAAAAAACTTATTTTCTCTGAAGTAAAACCCTAATTTTGTAGCTTCTTTCTTCAAACGAGTTGCTTTTATGAAAACAAAAATCCTTGTGGTGCACAATTAAAATGGGTCATGAAATAATGGAGTAAATTGGTGAATTTCCACTACCCATATAGAAAATTTCTTTAGTTACCTTCAATTATCCAAAATTCCAATGTTGCCTTGTATGATCTACGAGCAGGAAAGGGAATTTCTGCATGGTGCTTCCTTTATATGAGTTTTCAAACCTTAACGTCTTAATTCATGACATTCTGCCACCTTAGATTCTTTGCATGTGATTTTGTCTTCTTTTGTAGATGATTGATAAATCGTATTCTTGGTGCATGTGAGTTTATATTTTTTCCTATTTTGTCCTTCCCTTGCCTCTTTTATTTCTTTTTTTTTCTTCTCTTTTTTTTCCCAGAGGGGGCCGTCGTTATCGGTTTTCAACCACCCTCTATCTTAATTGCATCCCAAGGAATTTTCACAATTAAGATAATTTTCTTTTTATCCATTTTTTTTCCCATAAGAGGCCATCATTTCCTATTTTAAACCCCTTCCATCTTAATTGCATCCTGAAGGATTTTCACAACTAAGATATTTTCTATTTTTTTTCAATAACTATTTTGACACTTATAATCGTGGGAATCATACAGTGACATTCAATTGTATGATGCCATCTGTTGACTCATCAGTTGGGTTGCCCACTTCTACATTGTGGGTGATTGCGTCATTAGGTAACTAACCCTCTATTCGATCTCCTTCTCTTTGATTGTCATGTGTATAGTTTGAAATCATGCAATTACAATGTGTAGGACTCCCTCTTGGAAATACTTCTTCTCATCATTATGTTGATTAATTGCGAGGTAGAGTTGCACTCACTGACTCATTATCATTGGAGTGACTTATCTACCTATCTCCTTGTATCAAATTAGCTTCTAAGCTTAGTGAATGAGTTCTTTGTAGTCCTTTACTCCTTTCATCAGCAAAGTGTACTCTTCCTCTATTGGTAAGGCCTCTTCCTTGCATAGGTTTTCCCCGATTGCATCCTCTTGATATAGGACCTCTATGAACATTCCATGGGACTTTCCTTTCCTGGCCCCATCCTATTCTTGGTCCAGGTTTATTTAGTGGAGGTCGTCCCCATGGTTGTATTCCTCTCAGGTTGGGTACAATCCCTCTCAACAAGGGGATGCCTTGCAGGTTCCTCATCCAATTTAAACAGGCTAATAGTGTATCCCTCGGCCATCTAGGAGTAGGGGTTCATATTCTTCCTCATCCTCTACCTCCTCTAGGTGTAAAATATCCTCTACCCCTCCCAGTATTTAGTGGAATTACTCCCCCTCCATGGCATTGCTACTATCTAGGGGTTTCTTCCTGATTTCTTACTAGGGTTATATTCACCAATTCTATATTGGCAAAGGGACCTTCATTTTATTATGTTACAGGTGACAACTGCTATAGTGCTCTTACTCTATGATCCACACATAATAGTCAACGTGTCCATCACCTTTTCTCCCAACATCATTGTAGAGATAAATTTTCCAGAGTCTCCCTATATGATTTCGAGAAATCAAAATCAAAACTGGAATCATTACGGTCATCATCTCTTTATTTCGACCAATTTACTAGTAAGGTCATTAGTCTTTGCAGTCTTCGTACTTCTCTTCTTTTTTGCCTCAACTACAGATAGGTGATTGCATAGGTCTTAAGGTCAGGCCATACATGAGGTATCGATAGTTCTAATAAGTCATCATCACCACTATCAAAACTTTCTTCTCTTACTAGCCAAGGCAACTCCCCATCACTAGATTTGCTTGAATCCTTGTGGATATTGCCTTGTGGTCTAGGTGGTGGAATGTCTTCTTCAATGTCTTGCCAAGCTATATCCTCATCTTTCGCTACTAGTGATGGGTCATTGGGCATCCCATGAGGTGCTCTCTATGATTTTTCTCCTTCACTTGGACTTGCACCATCATGTCATAAACTAATCCCTTATGTTGTCGTCTCATGTTATTTTTCCTTGCATTCTACTTCATATGACCTCACTTCTCTTTGCTCCCCCATAATTTGCATTGTTTCATTCAAGTCTTGGATAGTTCATTCTTGAAGTCTTGTAGTGTGACCTTGCAATGTTTCATACTCCTCTTGCAACTATGGATCTGGTGCCACATCCTCTATTGCAATGATCCTATCTAATCCAATGGAAATATTTTAGTGATTTCATCTTCCATGGTGTCACATCCTATATATTCTAAAGCTTCCATATCAAATTTATCCATCATATCCACATATCAGACCATTAGTCTCATTATTATTCGGTCTTCTAATGGTTGGGGTAATTCGCTATACTCAAACTACGGATACACCATCCCTTGATTATTTGGATTCCTTCTTTCCCTTGGATAAATACCTCTTTCATCATCCTCCTCAAACCTTCCAGTGCCATCTATAGACCTTACATGGACTCGTGTCCTCTTTCTCTCACCAAGTCGAGGTACCAATTCTTCTTGTTCAATAATTGGTCCTATCTCCTCCCCTTTTATGCTCCCCTTTTATGAATAGGTGTGTGAGTCCGTCAAGGTCCTCCCATGGTGGGCCTTGAATTCTACTTTGTTGGTCATCATACTAGGCTTTTTATCTTCGTTAAATTTCTTCTGCAATGATAAAAAGACACTGGAATTTGTATGGTTTTAACTTTGAACCATTTATAGTATCTGGTACTTTTTTCCCATTCAAGTTTTGTAATTTCACTACTCCATTGTCCCTTACTTCGACAACTCAGAAGGGACCAAGCCACAAGGTTTTAAACTTACTTGGATTGATTTCTCATTTCCCATTAAACTTTAGAACTAAGTTACCCTACTTAAGTTCTAATTTTCTAATATGCTTGTCATGCCAAAACTTTCTTCTCTTCTGGACCACTTCAATTGCCCATTGTACCATGACTCTTCTCCCATCCATCTTAATTAGTGTTGTTAGTCATTCTTCCATACTCTCTTGTTCCCCTAAGCTATGCTTCACCACTATCTGTAGGCTTGGTACCAAGAATTCCACTAGCACTACGACCTTCTGACCATACATTAGCTGAAATAGTGTATGGTCTATCATTGGCTTAAAGGTAGTTCAATATGCCCAAATAATAGATGGTAACCTTTCCTCCCAATCTACTCCCTCTATTCCATAGGTTTTGTATAATTTTGACACTAATACCTTGTTAGTCACTTTCGCCTACCCATTAGATCTTGGGTAATATGGACTAGACAAAGAGTGTCAAATTCAAAATTTAGTCATCAACATTTTGATGATCTCATTCACAAAGTGACCTCTGTGATCACTCGTTATTTGTAGTGGAATGCTGAATATTTTAATTACTTTCTTGTACAAGAATCGTTTTGTACTTTTTATGAGTTATTTGGTAGTGCATGTGCCTCCACCCATTTTTTTAGGTATTCGGTGGCTACTACGATATACTGACACTTTTGCCTACTAGTTGTTCTCAGAGGTCCAACAAAGTCCAACTCCCACCTCTCAAATATTTTCTAGGGTTATGATGGGTGTAATGGCATAAAGTCTCGTTGCACTAGCTTCCCTATTCTCTGGAAAGTATCACATGCTCTTATGTATTCCTTTGCATCATTATATATTATGGGCCATCATAGTTTGGCTAAGAGTAATTTTTGAGTAGTGGCATTGAGCCCCATGTGTCCTCTTGCCAATCCTTCATGAGATCCTTTTAATGTGACTTTAATTTCTTCATATATTACACATATTCTCAAGATACCATCAATTCCTAATTTGTATAACAATCCTACTATCAACTGGAAAGGTGCTAACTTTATGATCACCTTATTCTTCTTTGTTGTCGTCAACTCTTGTGGCAACTCCCCTATGGATAGGTACAATCAACTTGTTCCATGATGGTACAATGTTAATCGTGAACAACTGGGTATCAGGGAATTCATCTATAATTCCCATTCCTATAGGTTCTCTTGATCATATTTGAGATAATTTATCAGCAATCGCATGCTTCTTGCCAGGTCACACCACTACTCAAAATGCGAACTCCTATAAGGTGACGAGCCACCTACTAACTCGTCCTTGTATAGCTAACTTATTTATCAAGTACAACAAAGCCTGATGGTCAACATATAAGGAAAAAGGGTTTGCCAATAGGTAATGCCTAAACGTATGAACTGCATATACCATCCCTAAAGCTTCTCATTCTATTGTCTTCAACCCTTCGCTGCACACTATATGTCCCAACAGTTTTCCATATGGTACCATTAGAAAGAACTTTGATAGATTTAGGGAGATTTGTGCATTCCTACACCTACTAATGCACTCACTAAGACTAGGTAAATGATATTTGATCTTTCCATAGATGGACAAATCATCTAGGAATGCCTTGAAACTTCTTGTGGCTAGTTGATCAAAGATGTACAGAATAATACGTTGAAATGTAGCATGGGTGTTACATAGCCCAAATGTCATTTTATTATATGCATAGATGTCATTATCCATGATGAATGTGGTCTTCAACTTATCCTCTTCGGTGATACTTATTTTGTTATATCCAGAAAACCCATCCAGGAATGAATAGATTTCATGCCCTCTACTTCTTTTAGAATTGAATCTATGAAGGGAATAGGGAAGGTATCTTTAATTTTTACTATGTTCAGACTCCTAAAGTCTATGCATATTCAGATTTTATCCATTTTCTTCTTTAGAGTGACCACAATAGGTAAAACCCATTCACTGGTAGTGACTCTAAAAATGATACCTGCCTCCAACATCTTTTCAATTTTTATGTTTACCAATGCTCCATACTTAGGTCAAATAGTTTCTAGGGTTATGATGGGTGTAATGGCATAAAGTCTCGTTGCACTAGCTTCCCTATTCTCTGGAAAGTATCACATGCTCTTACGTATTCCTTTGCATCGTTATATATTATGGGCCATCATAGTTTGGCTAAGAGTAATTTTTGAGTAGTGGCATCGAGCCCCATGTGTCCTCCTGCCAATCCTTCATGAGCTCCTTTTAATGTGACTTTAATTTCTTCATCTATTACACATATTCTCAAGATACCATCAATTCCTAAATTGTATAACAATCCTACTATCAACTGGAAAGGTGCTAACTTTATGATCATCTTATTTTTCTTTGTTTTCGTCAACTCTTGTGGAAACTCCCCTGTGGATAGGTACAATCAAATGTTTCCATGATGGCACAAATTTAATCGTGAACAATTGGGTATCAAGGAATTCATCTATAATTCCCACTCCTATAGGTTCTCTTGATCATATTTGAGATAATTGGTCGGCAATCACATGCTTCTTTCCAGGTCACACCACTACTCGAAATGCAAACTCCTGTAAGGTGACGAGCCACCTACTGACTCGTCCTTGTATAACTAACTTATTTATCAAGTACAACAAATTCTGATGGTCAACATATAAGGAAAAAGGGTTTGAAAATATGTAATACCTAAACTTATGTACTGCATATACCATCCCTAAAGCTTCTCATTTCGTTTTCTTCAACCCTTCGTTGCACACTATATGTCCCAACAGTTTTCCATATGGTACCATTATAAATAAATTTGTTGGATTTAGGGAGATTTGTGCATTCCTACACCTACTCATGCACTCACTAAGACTAGGTAAATGATATTTTATCTTTCCATATATGGACCAATCATCCAGGAATGCCTTGAAACTTCTTGTGGCTAGTTGATCAAAGATGTACAGAATAATACGCTGAAATGTAGCAGGGGTGTTACATAGCCCAAATGACATTTTATTATATGCATATATGCCATTCTCTATGTTGAATATGGTCTTCAACTTATCCTCTTCGGTGATACTTATTTGGTTATACCCAGAAAACCCATCCAGGAATGAATAGATTGCATGCCCTCTACTTCTTTTAGAATTGTATCTATGAAGGGAATAGGGAAGGTATCTTTAATTTTTACTATGTTCAGACTCCTAAAGTCTACGCATATTCAGATTTTATCCACTTTCTTATTTAGAGTGACCACAATAGGTGAAACCCATTCACTGGTATTGACTCTAAAAATGATGCCTGCCTCCAACATCTTTTCAATTTTTATGTTTACCAATGCTGCATACGTAGGATTCATCCTATATGGTCTTATTCTCAATGGCTATGCCACAAGCATTAACGTAATCTTGTGGAAACATAGCTGAGGTGGTACCTCCTTCAGGTCCTTATACATACAAGCAAATACATCCTTGTATTCCAAGAATATCTTAAAAGCTATTGCTTTTAGTACTTGGTCCCAGTCGTTTCCACAATGGATCATCCTAAGCTCTCCTTCTTTTCCCAGGTTTACATCCACCATATGAGGTCCTTAATACTTAATGTTTGTAGGCTTCATCCCTGCATTTTCCACATTCATAGGATGCACTGTTCTTACATCAATTTTAGCATCTCCTACTGTGCATTCTACAAAGCTCTTCAAAAATGACCATTTCTCTACTTCCTATTTCTTAGGTTTCGGGCTGACCTTCATATCATATTGTTTTTTCATGGTCTCCTTTGTGTTAATACGAAGTTAGGTGGGCTAAAAAACCTTGTATTCCTTCATTTTACAATGGAGTATTCCACTATCAGATCAAGTTTCATCTTCACTACAGTCTTTTAGGTACAACATCCCTTCTTCATTAGGTTCATAACTTTCATCACCAAAAGAATTGCCCGACTCATCAGTCGTGGCAATATCCTCAGTGATCATGTGGTTATTCAAATTGATCATATATTTATATTATCCTTTCTTAAAATTGATATGATATTTTCCCCATTTGTGATTAAATTTAGCTATTCTCAGCCATCCCCTCCCCAGCAAAGCATCGTATGTCAGTTTTTGCATTGTAATCACAATGAAATCCAAGACAAACTCTTGGTCAACTATTTTAACTTATCGTGCAGTTAAGACACCCTTTTTCTCTATTCCATACTGGTCAGCACCATATAATAGGAAGCTAGGTGCCTATAAGTATGGAGTGCCAAGTTCTTGCCAAGTCTTGTTAGGTAGCACATTAACGATAGATCCTCCATCTACTATAACTTGCATCAATATGCACCCTAAGATTTCTATATGGACTAATGCAGGTTTCTTCCCAACATCAATCATAAATATGGTGGGGTCCATAAAATAATTCTTTTATTCCTCTTCTTTGATTGGCTGGATCTCTACCTCAATCACCTTATGAGGTTTCAAATCTTCTGCCATCGCTTTATGCAACGATGGGATGGCTTCTAGCAAGCTTGTCATCTTAATTTCAACAATCGTATTTAAAACTTATGCTACTAGATTTTTCACAACCACTGTGTCTTCTAATGGTTTCTTTAACTCTTTGTCTTTCGCTATTCTTAATTCTCTTGCCTTCTTTGCTTCTTTTTCAAGTACCTTATTTGCCACTTGACATCACTTCTTTTCTTTGGTAGGTTTTGGATACTTGTCTTTCCTATCCTAATTTCTTGTTATGGCTAGTACTTCTTTGGTCTCCTCACTAACTGGAGGTACCTCTATGTCCAAAAAATTTACGTTTTATGGGTTACTATAACTCTCATGCTTTTGAAAATTCGCTTCCTTGTGGTTCCTTGGACGACACCATATAAACATATACATAGTTTTTATTTGTTGTATTTCCTATTTCTAGAGTAAAGGACAATTCTTCACAAAATATCCCCACTCTTGGAAATTACAAAATTGTATGATTGGTCATCCCTTCAAATCATACTGCAAAAGGATTTGTCCTCCTTGCCAGTTGCCTTGATACTATCTTCCCCCTTTGTGGTTATTCCTATAACCACCACTGGTGGCTTGCTACCCTCTCACTTGAGGTTTTGGTTTCTCCTCCTAATCTTGGATAGATAGAACCTATGGGTGCACCTTTGTGTTAAATGGACATTGTATCACTTCATGTCCAAGCACGTTGTAAATGTGGAAATAATAATTACGAGGACACATCATATTTGTGTGACCTTCATACTTGCAATCTGTACACCAAATGTCCTTCCAATCTTGCTTGACTTTCCTTTTTGCCTGTTTAATTATTTTTTCAAATTTCTTTTAGAATGACTGCATTGTCTTTTGTATTGTATCATCCTCCTCACTATCTGAATAATAGCATCTTACATGTATTATCATCCCCATGATTATTTGTTTGAACTCAATCTCAAAATTCTTTGCATCTTTTAAGGCTTCTTCGTATGTCATTGATGGTACTACCTTCATATTCTTCTTGTATCTGGGTAACAACCCATCTCCAAACCATATTTTTACTAGCACATCTGTAAAAGGTATTTGTATCGTATTGTATCGTATCCACCAACTACTTCAGTCAACGGTTGTATGACTTCACATCCTTATCATATTTTTGCTTAATAGCATAATGTTCAGTGATGATATCTCCATCATCCTTCAAGGGGTGAAATTCTTCAATGAATTCATCTTTCATTGTATTCCATACCTGAAAGTTTGATGTGTTTTGAATTTTCAAATACCAATCTATGGCCAATCCTCATAATGTAGTAGGAAATAGTCGTAACCATTCATCTAGTTTGTCTACACCATTTTCTCTCCAAATGGTTATACATGTCCCAATGTGTCTTGTTGGGTCTTCCTTGCCTTCACCCATAAAGGGTGGGCATATTTGTTTTCCTACGTGATTGCCTACATGGGCCATTGGTGGTGTTTTTTCTTCCCCACTTGATGAAGTATTACCTAGAATCCTTGACTAATTCAACCTTATAGGTGACTCATTTTGCTGGTCTTCTTCAAAATCATCTATTCGAGGAATCTTATATTCATCGAACAGTCGTCTACCGATCTCCCATGCGTCTTCACTCTGTGATATCCTTCGCTAGTATGTAGGTTGTGGCCTTGATCCTTCCTCATGATACCTCGTGTTGTTGCTCTAGTACCTGACTCCCATCCACCACACTCCTTTGCAACCAATCTACCACTTTCTCAGGTGTTACCATCCACTTCCTTCGCTCTTGCACAAATTCCTCGTTAATGCCTTCTCTTACATCAACGCTTGTCTCAACTCTGGGTGCTTCTTGCTCCTCGTATTTCATGTCAATAAACAGTGTATTTATTAGGGTAACTAGGTTACTTTATATTATCACATTATTTCATGATAATACTTAGCATCTTATTGTTATATTAGCATCTATTTGTTTAGATTAAATCACTTAAACTATATTTATATATATATATATATTAAAATATATTAAAATATTAAAATATATATATAAATATTAATTTAAATAAATTTGGGGATGAAAAATGGCGGGAAAGGTGAAATTGGGCCAAATAATGGCGGGAAAGTGTGGATTTGGGCCAAATAATGGCGGGAAGGATGAATGATTGACATGTGGCTGACAGGAAGGTATAGATGACTTGCAAGTGGCTGGATTTTGGTGTAGATTAAAAATACAACGCCAAACAAAAGATAAAGAAATCACGATAAAAAGGAATACAGGAAAGTTGCACAAAACAAACAATTTTTATTAATCAATGGAGTTTAAAAACTCCTTTTGAGTACAACAGGGCCTGTAACCCTTTTTGTGATACAAAAATTACAATTCGTGCTAGGGTTCTCCGAAACCCTAGCTGGCACAAAGTGGTGGCGTTTCCGAAGACGTATCCTTAATCCCAACAAAGTGAGTGGGTTTTGTTGTATCCTTTGGCTCGGACCACTCCAGCTTAAACACTCGCTATCAACACACCAGATCTGCCATTAAAATCCTGCACACATTAACACTATCAAGGAGTTAGAAATTAATAAGAGGGCTCCACCGTGTGAGCCCTCATAAACAATTTAAAACCCTAGAAAAATAGAATGCAGGAGTTCAACAACAGATTAATAAAAGAAAAGAAGTTACTTGCTTTAAACTGATTTATACCTGTTCTCTCGTTAACGCGGCTAGACCAAGGCGGCATCCGGAAGTAATGTGGCCATCAAATCGGCTGCAGAAGGCGCCCGGTGCACTCGCTGAACGCCCGCGTGCTTCTGGATCAAGGTTTCAGACGCCGGTCTGAGTCTGTGGCTACGGGTAAACGCCCGTGGGCACTTGTGACAAGAATGGGGAATTCTGCAGAGTACTGCAGAAGAGATGGCGGCGAAGTTGGCGACGGATGCGGCGATGGATGCGGCAAAAGGGGCGACGATGGATGGTAAAGAGATAGTTAGAAGAGATAGGTCCAAAAGATAGCAAAGATAGCAAAGATAGCCAAGATAGAAGTAGGGTTTGAGCCATCAAGGTGGCTCAATTTATAATCTACTCTTAGGGCACACTTTAGGGTTTTAACGACACTTTGAACGTGTGGCTAAGATTAAAGTGGATCCAAGGGTAGAGAATAAATCTAGGTTGTGAAACGGATTAAGAAGGATGGACGGATGAGATTAAATGAAAGATGGACGGCTTAGATTAAATCACTTAAACTATATTTATATATATATATTAAAATATATTAAAATATTAAAATATATATATAAATATTAATTTAAATAAATTTGGGGATGAAAAATGGCGGGAAAGGTGAAATTGGGCCAAATAATGGCGGGAAAGTGTGGATTTGGGCCAAATAATGGCGGGAAGGATGGATGATTGACATGTGGCTGACAGGAAGGTATAGATGACTTGCAAGTGGCTGGATTTTGGTGTCTACAGATGCCCTTTTTGAGCTGCTTTGTGTGAAGACACAATGCAACACAAAAAATTAGGACACCTGAAAAGATGGATCAGACGCAACTCTCTCTCAAGATTAAAGCACAACTTTGAAGACCAAAGAATAAAAGAATATTTAAAATTTTTCAGCTTACCCCCTCAATTGGCGAGCGAGAATGGTTCTCACAAGCCAATTGGAAGAAATTCGGAAGAAAATGAACCGTTTTTGCCCCAACGGTGAAAAAAAGGGGTTGGTGTATGAACCATCTGTTTATGTCCCAACAGAAAGGGGTTGGTGTACAAACCAGAAAAGAATATGATTGAAGACGATATGAGTGATGTGAAAGATGGACCGTTTTCTGCCCCAACGGTTATAAAGGGATTTTTGCCAAATTGTAAGTTCCATGATCATGTAAGATGAATTCCACTATAGGAAAATTAGAAATTGATAACGGATGCCCCAACTCCAGTGTGTGAGTCCATACTCGTTAATGAAATTGCCTTGTTGGCGCCATTGATATGCAGAGATGAAAGATGCATGAAAAGAGTCCAGAACTCAGAGATGCTCCTAGTGACTGTATGGATAATTCCTCGGGTCGGAACCAATCAACCTAGGTAGCCTCAATCTCTAGCAAGACTCAAAATAATGATGATATTAAAGATTGTCCATGTTTAAGGCCCCATGAACTAGGCCATCAATGACAACCGTTGAGCAAATTAATCTTGGTATGAGGTCACTTGAAAAGTAGAATACCCAAAATTGATTTCCAATTTTCAAACAATGAAATAATTGATGATGATAAATGGTAAGTGTCCTTATGGTGGTTTAATCCTCTTACCGAATTGCATGGATGCAAATCGCTGCAATCGCCAAGGTGATAGAATATACCACTAGATACGAGGTTTACTTTAATTTGATTTGGCAAAAATATGCATGATGAAAGAAGAATGAATGAAATTGACGATAGATCAGAAGAATTGATGAATGTGGTTAATTTTGTGAAGGTTTTGAATATTTTTAACCCAATTTGTAAAACAATGATGAATGATGCGCTTTTTGAGCGAAATGACAAAATTTGTGTCCAAAACTGTTGTAACCTTCACAAAATGTTTTATTATGATAAGAAGAATGGATGAATGCAATTTGATGAAATTTGGAGGAGGTAAGCTTCAATTTTGCAAGTTTTGTTCCTTTATTCAATACTGACACCAAACGCCGGTCTGCATTTGGGGGTGGCAGAGACGCCCGTCGGTGTTTAGGCGCTCTGCAGACGCAGCACTGCGTCTGAATGCGCCATGAAATGCCCCACTGCATTTCAGGGCGCCAAAACCAGCTATTTAAACAGTTTCAGCGAGAATTTCGCTCATTTGTGCGTTCGAGCTTGAGAGAAGTGCGTCTGAGGGAGTGGAGTGAAGTGAAAGGTTGTGTGGGAGAGTGAAGCACGCGGGAGCTATGGCGGAGATGGGAGCGGACGCGCCAGTGCAGCCAGCTGAGGTATTTGTTCATTTAAGCAAGTACTTATTATGTGTTTTTTTTTTTTTTTTTTTTTTTTTTTTTTTTGGGAAAAATTTGTAACAAATTTTTGTTTTGTTGTTTTGCAGCTTAGGGTGTTAGAGGCACGACACCGATTCTCCCCTATCATTCCGGGGATGAGGAGGTCATTGTCCCAAGCAGACTGGGAGATATTGGAGGCAGTGGGGCTAGCGGAGGCAGCCCGGTTGGAGGTAGTTCGGGCGGATGAGGGGTACCTCTCGGCTTTGGCCGAGAGGTGGGATCCAGATCGGGGGACGTTCCAGCTCCCGACCGGAGAGATGATGGTGACGCTTGAGGATGTATACCGCATCCTCAAGGTGCCCGTGGAGGGGGCACGGGTGGAGGTTGGACAAGATAGGGCCACGGAGATGGCCAAGATGTTTGGGGATGACCGGAGAGAGATCCGGACGGAGAGCGGGGGATCCCATACTTGGCCATGTATACGGCCAAGGAGTTGGTAGCGGTGGAGGCTCTGATGATGTTCGTGTTGACCAACATTGTGGCCCCGAACAACACCAGGTGCAGGTTCCCATGGAACCTGATGGGTGTAGTGAGCGAGATGCTCACTAATAGGGTAGTGTATGCCTGGGCGCCCGCTTTATTGGCGCAGGTGTACCGGGAGTTGTATGAGGTTCGGAGACGGGGCCGAAAGGGCCTAGGTTGCAGTGTGGTTCTCCAGTGCTGGGGCTGGGAGCACTTCAGAGTGGCTCGACCGGAGGGGTTGCCATGGGCTCACTGGGACATGAGCCAGGCTTATGGTAGGAGATGGCCAGTGGCGGAGGAGAGACAGCCTAGCCGCCCCGTGAGATCGGGGCAATGGTATAGGAGATTATGGGCAGACTTGACAGATGCCCAAGTCATTTGGAGGCCCTGGCGGGAGGCGAGGTGGATCGGGGATGGAGAGCACCTGAGACGGGTGCGACAGGCCAGATGGGTAGTGGGGCGGGGCCATAGCGAGGCGGAGTACATACAGATGTCTCGAGTACTCCGCCAGGTCGGATTGAGGCAGGATGTCCCCGGTGAGCCAGTGCGCTATCGGAGGCACAGATCAGAGGGTGATTTGTCGTGTGTCGAGCCGTGGAGGGAGGCGACAGAGGACGATGAGGACATGGAGATCCCCGACATGGACGACGTCGGGGTGACAACTGAGTATGCAGCATGGATGGCCGCAGAGCCGAGGTGGGAGCCACCATTGGTGGCTGGTGGAGCCGGAGAGCCCGAGGCTGGGGTTGGAGAGGGCGAGGGAACCGCGGAGGTTCCCAAGCGTAGGGAGGGTCCCCGCCTTCGATCTGATAGTCGAAGGCGAAAGGGGAAGATGGCACGGCAGGCTCCGGAGAGCGGAGATGATGGGGAGGATGACGGAGAGGGCCTAGGAGAGGCCGCAGGAGAGGCTAGGGAAGTACCCCCTAGCGGGCACGAGGACGAGGTGGCACAGCTGCAGCAGCAGATAGCAGAGCGTGATGCTATGCTAGCTGCCCGAGACGAGAGGATAGCTCGACTGGAGCAGCAGGCGACAGAGCGGGATGCCCGGTTAGCTGCTCAGGAGGAGAGGATGGCCCAGCTGTAGGCGGACTTGGATAGAGCGACCAGGGTGCCCCAGGATGACAGGGTGACGAGACTCCAGGCAGAGCTAGCGGAGCGGGAGCGACGGCACGGGATAGACATAGCTAGGTTTAGGTCGAGGACTCGTTACATTGAGGCTCTGGAGGACACATTGTTTAGGCATCACATTGTGTTGCCTGATCCTCCATCCTCTTCTGTCTCTAGGCGTAGTGAGTCTAGACACACCACTAGGTCTAGGGCTCCTACTAGGTCTCAGGGGTCCTCTTTTGATGGTTAGCTTAGTGCTTAGATGCACTCTTTATGAGCCTTGGTGCTCTATTGTATATTGTAGCCTTTTGGCATTCCTCGTACAGTTTGTCCTTTATACATATATATATATATACATGGCTTTTATTTATTTGGTGTTTTACTCTCTTTTGTGTGAATGCCTATGTTTTTGTGATGCATGTTTTGATATGTTTTAATGTTTTTGATGCATATGTGATGGAATGGAATGCAAACTTATAGATGATTAATGCGAGACTAAGTATATAACATACAAATCTATGGATGATTAATGCAAGACTAAGTAAATGATATGTAAATCTATGGATGATTAATGCAAGACTAAGTAAATGAAATATGCACTAAGAAGCACTCATATTTTTAGATAGTTAGATTTAGCCAACTCTTATCATAATTGTTTAATCAGGGGCACCGAACTTGGTGGCTTGTGAATGGATGACGTATGGAATGACATGAATATGGAAGAAGATATGGAGGGTGATATGGAAGAAGATATGGAGGAAGACTGTTTTACAAAGACTCAAACATGCTAGTGGTATCAAACAAACTTACTAATACTGCCTAATTCAACTAGGACCAAATGTGTGTGCATGCGAGTTCATTAACCAAATCAGAAGCATGGTAGTGACTCTAGGCAATCAAAAACCCGTGTGTGTGCAAGTGTGTTCATTAACCTCATCTTGCATAAATTAGGTAACCCTGTTATGGAGAAGACCCCGAAGCTAGTTTGTCCGTATGAGCATTCAGAGGTCTCTTTTTGAGGAGAGACATGTCGCCACGCAATGAGTATACTCCACTGCCAGTCAAGCGTCTATAGCCCCGGTGAAGGTTAACTCCATAGTCCATGTTGTTTTTGACCTTTGTAAGCCTTGGGGATGACTACCTATCCGTCTGATCGGACAAGTAGTACGATCCTTACAACTTATTTGGGATCAGTGGTGTGTGAAAAATGTTCATTTCCTTAGAGCTTTGGGGAATCGGATTCTCAACCGAAGTATGATGAGAATTTTACCCTATCCTTACTACTCTGTTTATATTTATATTTTGTGATTGCTTGTGATAGTGGTAAGAACCACTGTTTTATGGACTATGTTTGCATGATAGGACAAACGAGGATTACCCTTTTCACTTCAAGGCACAACCCAAGGATGGTGTTATCTCTCTTTGACACAAGATGTTTTTAAGATGTGAAAATGTGATAGGTTCAAGACCGCTTTTGAAATCATTTCCCAATACTCAAGATTTTATTTAGTGTAATTTGTGATATGGCCCTAGAGAACTTTGACATGCATTTCAAAGTTTGCTTAAAACACTAGGAATGGTCGAGTGACTGAAAACATTTTGGCAATGTAAATATGTGCAAATGGAAAATGGGTGTACGAATGACAATTCGGTTTGATGGATTTTATGAAGGTGCCCCCGATTAAGGCAACATGACTTTTGCTTGACCAAATTTTATATCCAAAAGATAGAATGGTCTCTAACATGATATGCAACTATGGCTGAAAATGAAATGTTATGGTTTTCAATGAGATGTATGCACATGAAATGCAATGTTTTTGAATGAGATGTATGCAACTAACAATGAAATGCAAATTCTTTTTATTTTATTTGTTTTTTTTTTTTTTTTTGTTGTACAAGCCATGTATATATGTACATATAAAATTCAAACTATGCGTAGAATGCCCTCAAGTGTATAACATTAAGTGGTTCGGGTTCTTCCTCTCCCTCTAAACTCGGCAAGTCTATAAGTTCCATTACCCACTCTTTCAAGTGACCATATATGGACCTAACCAATTAGCCGCGAATTTATCTCGAAGATGCGGCAATGCATTGGTGTTTTGTTGATTCTCTTTAAGGACAAGATCTCCTACTTGAAATTCTCTTAGATGAACTTTGGCATTGTAAGCACGTTTCAATCGGTCTTGATAAACTCGCAAATGCTCTAAAGCATTGATTCATTTTTCATCTATGAGTGTGAGTTGATCAAGACGTGCTTGTCTAGCAGGATCATCATCGATAAATTCCTGCAAAGAAATTCGCAAGGAAGGGATCTCGAGCTCAAGAGGCATGATTGCTTCAGCTCCATAGACCAAAGAAAATGGCGTTGCCCCAATGGGAGTTCTCGATGCTTGTTCGGTAAGCCCATAATGCCAAGGGGATTTGTGTATGCCAATCTTTATGATTTTCTTTAACAAGTTTCTTAAGAATAGCAATTATGGTCTTATTGGAAGCTTCAGCTTGTCCATTGGCTTGTGGGTAGTAAGGAGTTGAGAAACTATGTTGGATATTATACTTTTCGCAAAGAGCTCGAACATCCTTATTCTTAAAAGACTTGCCGTTATCATAAATGATTTTAGAGGGAATACCAAAACGACAAATGATATGGTGAAGTATAAACTCCACAATTCTAGGACCTGTCATACTGGTTAGAGGAATAGCTTCAACCCACTTTGTGAAGTATTCAATGGCTGTAATGATGAAAGTATGCTGTCCTGAAGAGGCAGGTGAAATCTTGCCAATTAAATCGAGACCCCATTGTGAGAAGGGCCAAAGGCTTTGGATGGGTTGTAAAGCTTGTGATGGTATATGGATTAAATTAGCGTGTTCTTGACACTTTTTACATTGTTTAACATATTTGCAACAATCTTGTTCCATAGTGGGCCAATAATACCCCATACGTAAAATACGCTTCGCAATGGCCATTCCACTAAAATGACCACCACAAGTACCATCATGGGCTTCAAAAATAGCTCTATGTGTTTCACCCGCTTCTAGACAACGGAGGAGTACTCCATCATATCCACGTTTATACAACACATCCCCCAAAAGAACAAAACGAGCTGCCTTTTGCTTAAAACAGCGACGGGCAGTTCGAGACAAATCAGATGGGAGTGTTCCAAACTTGAGGAAGGCTACTATCTCACTAGACCAAGGCTCATATGGATCCGAATGGATAAAGCAAACATCTTTTTCATCCTTAGACTCAAGCACGGACAATTGCAGACTTAGAGATTGTGGAAATGATTAGGGGCTGTACCTCTCCAAGGGAGTCCTTTGGAATCAATGATCCAAGAGAGGCCATGGCATCCGCAAATCTATTAGTCGAACGAGGCAAACTAGTGATCTCATACCAATCAAACTTAGAGAGCAACTTCATTGCTACATCATGATAAAGCTTAATGGTAGGTTCTTTGGCTTGGTATTCTCCCGTAATTTGTTTAACCACGAGTTGAGAATCCCCAAATATCCGAATACGCTTAATGCTCATAGCTATGGCTGATTGAAGACCTAAAATTAAGGCTTCATACTCTGCTGTATTATTGGTGCATTGGAAGTCTAGTTTGAATGATAAAGGGATGGGAATCCCTTGAGGTGTATGAAACACAACTCCAATGACCTTGACCTTTTGCGCACTTAGAGCCATCAAAGAATAGCGTGATGTCAACATCTTCCTCCGGAATGATGTCCTCTTCTTGTTCAATGATAGCAAATATCGAATCATCTGGGAGCTCAATAATCAAAGGATGATCACTAGGTAGTGGAGCTTCCGCAAGTTGATCGGCTATAACTTGACCTTTAACGGATTTTTGGCTAATGAATTCAAGATCGAATTCGGTAAGCAACATTATCCATTTAGCGGTACGAGTGTTATTATAAGTGCGAGACATCATATAACGCAGAGGGTTTTCTCTAGCTATGACATATGTTGTATGGCTAAGCATATAATGACGAAGTTTCTTAGTGGCAAAAACCACTGCTAAGCACAACTTTTCCACATAAGCATATCGGGTTTCATAGCTTACCAATGTTCGACTAATATAATAGACAGCTTGCTCACGATTTTGTTCATTCTTTTGTGCAAGCATTGTCCCTAAGGCAAAGTCCGTTGCTGAGATATAAAGATTGAAAGGGACCCCCGGACGAGGCGGAGCTAAGACTCGGCGGAGATGCTAAGTACCGCTTGATGTCATCAAAGGCTTTCTCGACACTCATCTCGTCCATGAAAATTGTACCCCCTTTTGTAGTAGGTGGCAAAATGGCCTACATTTATCGGAAAGTTGTGCAATAAAGCGACGGATTGAATTAATCTTTCCTTGCAAACTACGCAACTCCTTCAAATTAGTTGGGGGACACATTTCCATAATGGCTTTGACCTTGTTTGGGTCCACCTCAATACCTCGTTTAGAGATAATAAAACCTAGGAGTTTGCCCGAGGTAACACCAAAGACACATTTCTTAGGGTTCAACCTTACTTTATGCTCTAGAAGTCTATCAAAAACTTTTTCCAATACATCAAAATGCTCTTGTCGAGTTTTAGATTTTGCCAATAAATCATCCACATAATCTTCGATAATCTTATGCATATAATCATGGAAAATATAAGTCATGGCTCGTTGATAGGTTGCACCTGCGTTCTTAAGGCCAAAGGGCATCACCCCGTAACAAAAAGTTCCCCAAGGTGTGGTAAATGTTGTTTTGTGTTGATCTTCGTGGTTTATTCGAATCTGGTTGTATCCCGAAAATCCATCCATGAACGAAAGCATTTCATGACCAGCGCAGTTGTCGACAAGAGTATCAATGTTTGGAAGAGGAAAGTCATCCTTAGGACACGCTTTATTTAGATCTCAAAAATCGGTGCAAACACGTATCCCCCGTTAGGCTTGCGAACGGGTACCATGTTAGAAAGCCACTCAGGATAATCAATCGGGACGACAAATTTAACATCCAGAAGTTTCTGAATCTCCGATTTAACTATGAGGGCCACGGTAGGATGCATTTTCCTAAGTTTTTGTTTGACAAGTTTAGCATCTTTTTGTAAGGTGAGGTTATGGACAACCAAATTAGGGTCTAGGCCTGGCATGTCTTTGTAAGACCATGCAAATATCTCCTTCTTCCGCTTGAGTAGAGCAATCATTTGCTCTTGTTCCTCTGATGATAGACTTTTAGCCGTTTCACAATTTGGGTGCCATCTTGGTCTGGACTAAGGTCTACATCGATAGTTTCTTCAATAGACATGTGGGAACCTTCCTCAAGCTGATGGGGAGTAGGGATCAGATTTATGTCATCTAAAATGTCATCAAGCTCCTGTGCCTTGCTCTCGTCTATGTCTGCCTGGAAGACCTCTGGCTTAGAAGATGAAGGTGAATGTGGAGGTGAAGGAGGAATGTAGTTGGCGGAAGCCCTTAACAATTCCTCGAAAAGGATGAACTCTGAAATAGATGGAGGGGATGAAATCCGATCCATGCCAATCAGGCTTGGGTTGATCAGGATTGGCTTATCCGGATCATATGGATTATGGAGTGGGGTGAATAAGTCTTCAAAATTCATTGTCGACTTATGGAAGAAAGGATGGGCGGAATGGAAGGGAAAACCGGTGAAGACCTCGGAAGACCTGAGATGCAAAACAACATAGTTTTTCAGTTTTTTTTTTTTTTTTTTGTAGTTTGAGTTTTTTTTTTTTTTTTTTGTAGTGGTGAAAACCACTATTACACACATACATAAAGCAATAAAGTATTTTTATATATTTTGATTTTTTTTTTTTTGGAAATTTTCTGATTTTTTTTTTTTTTGGTAGTGGTGAAAACCACTATTTTAGTATATACATATAATACAGGTTTGGATTATGGCTTATGGATGTGGCGGAGGGGGTGGTTCACCTCGTTCTTGTGGAATAAGCAAGCGAAAGATGGCCTCTTGGAGAGGGAACAATTGGAGATAAAACTCGTCTTGTTTAATGAGGGGAACAATGGGCGCCGACTCTTCTTCGGATTCATCACCATTTGACATGACGTCAAATTCTTCATAGGCTTCATCTTCGGATTCGTCGGGGTGGAGGATTTCTTCTTCTGAATTAAGATTAATGCTTTGAAAAGCTCGTTCAAAAGAAGAAAGGGATGGAAGTGGTTGGTAGCCCAGACCAAAACGCTCAGTGGGTCTCTGATATGGCATATCGATGCGTTCAGTTACCCCTTGCTCGTATCGACCTAGGCCAAATTGCTGCCAATTATGTCTGTGGAAATAGCGAGAGGGAAAACCCTCCATCCTTTCGATATTGGCAGGGACTCGGATGCTTAGGTTCTAGTATGGTGGTAGGACTAGAAGATGACTCTATTCCCCCATATACAAAATTAATGGAATTTGGCATAGAACCCATGTTATAAACCGATCCAATGGATAAATGTTGGTCATGTGGACGACCAAAATCTTTAACTGTTTGCACATTGAACGGTGTGATGTGGACATCTTGGATGGCATACTCACCAATACCTGCATCAGTGAGATGGACCTTGACTTGGGAGGGAGAAGGACTAGATGATGGAATAGAAGAATGTGGGATAGAAGAATTGGAAGGATTTGGTTGGGTTGATGCTTCACTAACTTGTGAAACATCAGCGGGTGATGGTTGGGAAGATGGAGGAATAATAGGTGATGTTGAAGAAGGTGTAGAAGAAGGGGGTAATGACGTGGAAAGAGATGATTGGTCATGGCCACATGTGCATGTGGTCACTGATGAAGAAGAAGGAAGATTAGGAGATGAAGAAAGTGGTGAATGAGATGGAATAACGGAAGATGAAGATGGTTGCGATATGATGGGTAGCTCCTCGAGAATGGGAGCTTTAGAAGAAGATGGTATAGAAGAAGTAGATGGGGTCAAGAAAAGATGAGTGGATGGCAACACAATCTCATAAGGATTTGAGACATAGTTGCAATGTTTGAAGGGTTCAATGTCAGCAGGTACACAATGAACCTGTCCCTCATATACATACTTCAGACATTGATGCAGTATAGAAGGGACACATCTCATCTCCCTAAGCCAAGGCCGTCCAAGCAATACATTGTATGCCATGGTCCCTTCCAAGATGTGAAACAAGGTATGCAAAGTTCGGGCCCCTACCTCAATGGGCAAGATAACCGTGCCAACCGTGGAAGATAAAGCATCATTGAATGCTTTAAGAGTAAAAGTCGACTTTGTGATAAGGGATGGCGACAGCTTTAGATGACTCAACGCCGATGTTGTAATGATATTGATTGAGGAACCGGTGTCAATTAAGACTCTCTTGAATGGCTTGTGATCGATCTTGGCCATGATATGCAAGTGGAGGATCTATACTTTCTGTTGACATAGGTTTGATTTCAAAATCATAGAAAGTGATGGAGGGCTCCATGCATGTTTGAATACTCCCCACAAAGTTGTTGAAGGCATTAGTATCTTGAGTTTGAAGCTCGATTGACTTTAATATTTCCATTAATGCCTCTCTATGCGGGGGAGATTGTTGAATGAGGTCATAGATCGATAACTTGGCGTAAGCCATTTTTAAACCGGTAGTTAACCGGCTACTCAATGACATGATGGGTCGTTGGCGTTGAGTAGAATGATTTAGCGGTTGTTGAGAAGTACTAGCACGTCGTTGGGTCACCGTTACCCGAGGTGGATCGGGGTTTGTACAGGTGGCCGTGGTTCAGCCTCGATTTGGTTGGTTCGCCCTTTGACCCCGGGTTACTACGTTAATAGTACCCACAAAACCTTGGTATTGTTGTACATGGTTGACTTGATTAGGAGGAGTTACCCGAGTTACTCCCCCTGAAGTTGTTGGAGCTTCCTCCCGATGTGGAAGGGGTGTTTGAAATATACCAAGATTTTGATTTTGTTGGGCTAAGGGGCTATCCAATTTAATGGCTCCAATCTCAATAAGATCTTGGATCACATGTTTGAAAGTCGTACAATTATTGATATCGTGCCCATTTTGCCTATGATAAGGACAAAATAGGTACTCCTTGTAATACTTTCCCCTTCTAGATGGTTCTAAAGGTTTAAACTCAGGTAAAGTTAACTGATTTGTGCTATATAACTTGTTGAATATGACCGCATATGGTTCATCTAAAGGTGTGAACTGTCGCTTGGGACGATTATTTTGCCAAGGTCGAGTTTCCATGGTTGGCCCAGTATTGGGAGCTGGTTGAGTAGGGGCGGGTACCGCATGATAAGCAATTGGTTGCGGTTGACTTTGCATTACTTGTTGTTGTTGAGCCATTACGGGCTGACTCGCCACCACTTGATTAACTTGGTTAACATTTGAGGTTGTACTAGCCTGTGTTTGTTTGTTTTGGCCATAATTATTATTTCGTTGTTGGCCCTTTTGTTGCCATTCTTTTCTACGGGGTTTTAAAACACCCTCTTGGACTTTAATGTCTTCTATGATACTTGCTTGGGCCAAAGCCTCTTCAAAAGTCCTGTATTGTTGTAATTGGAGTAACCAAGAGATAGGTTTTAGACAACTCGGGTGAACATTTTGGTTAACTCCTCCATTGGTAGGGAGAATGGCAGCTTTATTAATGATAGCCCTCCAACGGTTTCCAAAGTCATAAACAAGCCTCATCGTCATGTTGCTTGAGCTTGTATAAGTCGGACAATGAAACTTTCCTTTGTACATTTAGGGAGAATCGTTCTAAAAATAGATTAATCAATTGTTCGTAAGCATAAATGCTATGGTGAGCTAAATGATTGTACCATTGTACAACATCTCCCCCTAATGTCTGAGGAAAAGTTCTGAGCATAAGAGCGTCATTATTTTGGATTCTAAAGCAGGCATGCATGAATGAGCTCACATGTTCATGAGGATCCTCATTCCTCGAAATTTGTCAAACTTCGGTAATGTGAAATCAATCGGATATGGCGGTGAAGGTACCGAAGGATGAATTGGTTGATTGATCAACGACCTTAGCGTAGGTTTCGACTAGATGAGCCAGGCATGTTGAGCATAAGGTTGTCAATCTGTTGTTGCATAGCATGGAGTCGAGAATCTTCATGAAAATTTTGACTCGTTTGATGATTATGAGGATGCAATGGAGGAGTGGAAAAATGATGAGATGGGATGAAATTGCCTGGATTAGGCGGTGTGGAATGGACAAGTTGTTGGTATGGATGATACCGAAAAGAAGGTGATTGGGGTGAATGATGAACTGGACCGGGTTGGGAGAAAGGTGGGGTAGGAATGGACACCACCGAAGATTGGGGTACCTGTGTGGGGCCTGAGCTAAGAAAAGCTGGCTGGGTAGAAATTGGTTGAGGTGTAGGATTTACTACGACAGGTGGTTGAGCATTTTGTTGCTGTTGTTGCTGAAGCAACTTGTCGAGGTACTCCCTAACCTTATTAATCTCTAACCCAAGGGAGGTGGGATGATTGGATGAAGGTGGAGGGCAGGCTGCCATGGTAGTCACAGGAGACTCGCATAGCAGGGGCAATGAAGGTGGCTGAAGTAGGCGGTACCGGGAAGAAACAGTAGATCGTGCCCTGGTAGGGTGAAACCATAAATGGTTTGGGAAGAAGAGGGTTGAAATTGGTCATGGCTAGAGGAGGTTCCACCAACCTCATAGAGAGAATTGGTGTACACCCAGGTAAATGGAGGAGAAAGTGGTCGGGAAGACACTACATTTGTCTCCAAAGGAGGACAATTGAGCATCTGGGAAGATGTTGGAGATGAAGCCGACTGAGCAGATACAACATTAGCCTCAAAAAAAGGGTTAGTGTAGACCTGAGTGAAACCAGCGGGTATGGTTGATGCAATATCCTGCTGAAAAATAGAATCTTGCATAGGGGAATCTTGGATTGGCTCAAGGACATAACCAGTGCCATCTCTTAAGTGAGTTTGCACTTGGGCCATATCAATGTGGGTAATATGAGAGGAATTGTCTTCCTCCATGGGCATGGCCATGTGATAGACGGTAGAAGGACGTGAAAGACCCGCAGCGAACCTCGCTTGAAATTCACTAGGATAAGTGGCTATGTTGGTGGTGGGGATGTTCTGTGAATTACCCATTTGATTATTTAGATTTAACATTTTAGATTGATTCCTTGTTAAGACCATGAAGCAATAAATCTAAACAAATTCAGAAAAGAAGAATGCAAAATTGGAATGATAAATTTACACTAAAGAAATTATCAGAAAATAGTCACAACCTAGGTTTCAACCAATGTGTCTTACCTGCGGTTAATTAATTATTTTCTGGATCTTAATCGTAGTAAATTTTAAGTGTCCGGTTTATGAGTTTTGCATGTGATCTAATCTTGAATTATTCACAAAAAAGGTAAAAACTATGGCTAGGAAAGGACAACGAGATTCTTACCGGTGATGAAATCCAGCAAGTTTGCTCGGGGGTGACCTATGGTGTCTAAGGCAGAAGTTTAATGGATGGAGATGAATTCCACCGTCACTAAACTTCAAGCAATACCTGGTGATGAAATCCAGATATTACTGTTTTAAATGCAATATGAAATGCAGTGAATTTTATTTTAAGTGTTTTAGTTGTCTAATGTATACATACAAAGCTATAAATCAAAAGTTCTAATGATCTAAGCAAGAGGCTACTGAAAACATGCCATTTCCTCTGAAGAAGTGGAGTACACCGTTTAAAACCCCCCGCCTACCAATGATATCAGATATCAAAGGAGCAACCGGAAGGTTCGTCCACTTCTCTGCTTGGAATCACCCAATGGCAGGAGTACTATTGACATCCAATCAATAGTCCTACTTAGATAACTAAAACAGATAATTCGTAGCTATTCTAATATGCAGCTAGGTATGCAAATTTTTTTTTTTTTGCAACCAATAATGCAATGTAAAAAAAATGTAACTAAAAATAACTGTTCTTTTCCAGATTACTTAGTTTTTGTTCATTTTAAAGTAATGATCTGAAAAAGAAACAGAATACAACAGAAAAACCAAAAACGTAAAAAGTACAGTTAAAAGAAAAACGCACTTACTCGAAAGCCTACGCTTTTCTGTAAAACTGTCTTCAAACGCCCAAGGGAGTCTGCACAGGCTGAAACGCACCTCTGCATTTCGGATTGGACTTCCAGACGCCGCTCTACGTCTGCTGCATTTTTTGCAAGCTCAGAAACCCTAGTTCGCTGGAACAACGAATTTCATGATTTCTGGAACCTGCAAAATAAAACAAAAAACAGGAATAGATTAGTAAAGCAAGTATTAAAAACATGAAACCCTAGGGGGTCCCACCGTGATCGCCATTTGTAGATTAAAAATACAATGCCAAACAAAAGATAAATAAATCACGATAAAGTAATACAGAAAAGTTGTACAAAACAAACAATTTTTATTAATCAATGGAGTTTAAAAACTCCTTTTGAGTACAACGAGGCCCGTAACCCTTTTTGTGATACAAAAATTACAATTTGTGCTAGGGTTCTCCGAAACCCTAGCTGGCATAAAGTGGTGGCATTTTCGAAGACGTATCCTTAATCCCAACAAAGTGAGTGGGTTTTGTTGTATCCTTTGGCTCGGACCACTCCAACTTAAACAACTGCTATCAACACACCAGATCTGCCATTAAAATCCTGCACACATTAACACTATCAAGGAGTTAGAAATTAATAAGAGGGCTCCACTGTGTGAGCCCTCAGAAACAATTTAAAACCCTAGAAAAATAGAATGCAGGAGTTCAACAACAGATTAATAAAAGAAAAGAAGTTACTTGCTTTAAACTGATTTATACCTGTTCTCTGTTAACGCGGCTAGACCAAGCGGCATCTGGAAGTAATGTGGTCATCAAATCGGCTGCAGAAGGCGCCCTGGTGCACTCGCTGAACGCCCGCGTGCTTCTGGATCAAGGTTTCAGACGTCGGTCTGAGTCTGTGGCTGCGGGTAAACGCCCGTGGGCACTTGTGACAAGAATGGGGAATTCTGCAGAGTACTGCAGAAGAGATGGCGGCGAAGTTGGCGACGGATGCGGCGATGGATGCGGCGAAAAGGGGCGGCGATGGATGGCTGAAGAGATAGATGAAATAGAAGAGATAGGTCCAAAAGATAGCAAAGATAGCAAAGATAGCCAAGATAGAAGTAGGGTTTGAGCCATCAAGGTGGCTCTATTTATAATCTACTCTTAGGGCACACTTTAGGGTTTTAACGACACTTTGAACGTGTGGCTAAGATTAAAGTGGATCCAAGGGTAGAGAATAAATCTAGGTTGTGAAACGGATTAAGAAGGATGGACGGATGAGATTAAATGAAAGATGGACGGCTTAGATTAAATCACTTAAACTATATTTATATATATATATATTAAAATATATTAAAATATTAAAATATATATATAAATATTAATTTAAATAAATTTGGGGATGAAAAATGGCGGGAAAGGTGAAATTGGGCCAAATAATGGCGGGAAAGTGTGGATTTGGGCCAAATAATGGCGGGAAGGATGAATGATTGACATGTGGCTGACAGGAAGGTATAGATGACTTGCAAGTGGCTGGATTTTGGTGTCTACAAATACTTATCATTTTATTGTTATATTAGCATCTATTTGTTTAGTGTATTGTTGTTAGCATCTTTTTATTTCAAGTTCTTAGATCCGATATCTTCAGGCTATTCTAAGTTCGCATTGCATTATATATTAAACATTTTATTAATGGAATATACTTCATTCTGCTAATATGGTATCAGAGCCAATTTGGCTTAGCTTGTTTTCATAGCTTTTATAGGGCTCAATTTTTGAGGTTTGACCTGAGCACAATTCCTGAGGCAACCATAGGGATTGGACACCTTGGGCATGATTTTTGAGGTACTTGAGTGGATGCTCTCAGATCTATTTATTAGACCTAGACCAGCACATAGTTTAAGACTGAATGTGTGATGATTGGAGAGACCTAGATTCGATTTGTCCTGGATCAACACGCAGTCCAAGACTAAACGTTTGATGATTGGAGAGACCTAGATCTAACCTGGTCCATAGGTTGACTGTGGGAAGAGGACGACTGGATATGTGACCGCATTATATCGGGTGAACAGATTGGATGATTAACAGATGATCTGGAGAGGGACGGTTGGACATGTGGCCACATTGGATCGGGTGAACATGCAGATGAGGGTAAAAGCTATAAAAGTTGATTGACTACTGTAATGTAGTTATAAGCCTATGTGTGTAGGTTTTGCTTTAAATTACAATTTACTCCCTGTGCGATGCATATGAAATAATTGTCCCAGTGAAATTTGCTGCCCTGCAAAGTAAAATCACCATTGCACACTCTCCACTCAATTGCATCCTTGCAAATATTTTGAATGCCATTAAAGCTCTCCTACCAGTGTTGACATACAAAATCGAATTGCAAATGATGTCATCCCAGCACATTCTAGCATTGTAGATAGAGGTTTGAATTTTTGTTTGCAGTCGACCAAGTTTTTTACACGTAGGTAACATCCCCCCCAATCTCACCCAACAACATTTCATTCGCGTGGACCAATATCACTCGATAATATTTCACTCACGTGGACCAACATCGAAGCTTTGATGTTGCAACTTCATGGATGGATCATGGTTTGTTGGTCATTTTGGATAGCGCCATTCAAGAAACAAGGAGATTCACATATCAACAATCCTATTGGCATATTATGGTTTGTAGCATCGCAGATAAAAAATTTTAGAACACGTAGAGCATTTAGTTTGTAGGTTTAAATTCATCTGCCAGGTGCATGATGATTCTTCAATTGCAGCTGCAACATGCTGAGACAGTTTTAAAAAACAAAATAAAATAGCCAACGTTGCGAGAGTCGCGGGTGGCATTGGCTTGGTGAGTCGCACCGCCACCCTATGGAGGAGCGTCATGAGCACCACCGGCTTGGCGAGTCACAAACACCATAAAGGATATTCCTTCTTCTTTAACTCCCATCGAAGTAGGTAGCTCGATCAGTTGGAGGTCGAGTGCTAAGGCGCCTGCAGACAAGGTTGGGGGTTCTATCTAAGGTAACATTTTTTAATTGTTTTTTAGTTTAAGCGACTTTGTTTTTAATGATTTTTTATATTAATTATATATTTTCTTAATTATATTTTTAAATTTAATTAAGAAATGTTTATATTTGATTAGTATACAAAAATTCATTAATTTTTTTTTTGCTTTCACATAACAATTTTAAAATACCTTTGAAGCACAAACCTCCAAAAAATTTCATCCTATTTTTTTGCAAAACCAAGGGGAGGCATTTTTTCATGTTATATTATTGCAAATCTCTCAAAACATGATGAAATGGGGGAAATAGAGAGTGAAATTTGACATTTTGAAAAGTAATTTGGCATTGTAATTAGGTGCATTTTCGGTGGAAACCGACACCTAAAATTTTAATTTTTTGTGGGCACTTTTTGTTGTTAGTTGCATTTACATTTCATTATTATTTTTGCACTACATCATTAAGTAAAATCAAGCACAATTAAGTCCCCAAAAATTGAATCCATCCGTGCAATTTATTTGCATAGTAGTGTTATGTATACACAGTACCTCTGGCCCACACTTACAGGTAAAGTAGTTGTGCTTTGGGCTACTGTATCTATCGTCTAACATAGTGTTGGTCAAATATCTACCTAATCATACAAAACTGCGTTTGTGCACCCTAGACATGGCCAAAATTGAAATATCAGAGGAAAGAGATGTCCCTCGTGTCAATATCCAAAGAGGGTTGGTTCCCTTACTAATTCTAAAATGGTTGAAGACTAGGGATGCAGGAAAGAAATTAAAAATACAAAAAGAAATGGGAAATATGGCCATAGGCCGATTGTGTAGGATGGGAATAGATTGATGGCAGGAATCCACACCAAGCTGAAAATAACATGCAAATAGATGATCAAACAACAGAATTTCCATACAACTTCGCACATGTAATCTTCAGATCAACACTCCAGCACTCACTCTCTCACTTGCGATATTTAAATCCAACTTGCAAAATTTAAATCTAACAACAAATAATAAAGCTAACTATGTAAAAGAAATGTGTAATGTAGAAGACCACAATGCACCAAGTCATTTGCAAATCCAAACATTTTGAATTCACTATTACTGCAAAGAACTTGAAGTGTTTTCTCGCAGGATATCTATTTTTTCCAACCCCTTACAATGAAAATTTTCTTAGTATTTATAGAGGTTTGCGCCTCTTTCATTGAATACATCAAATGAGTCATCATTTCTTAGAAATATTCTTTTGGTAGACACGATCCTGAAAACGGTTTGAGATGATAACATTCAGGCACCATAGCATTAAATTTGAGTCACCTCCATCTTCTTGGAAATCAAACATGAGCTTCAATAATTTACTCCGTATTAAATTTGCTTTGGAGAGGAAGTAAAACCTTCGAGAAAATGTTCTTGAAAATAACACAAATGCTTCCACTTCATCACCAACATTAAATTGCAGCAGTTACCCGAAGCAAATCTTAAACTGGAAAAATTAAGCTTTAAAATTGTCAAAGATGATGGTAATTAATAATTAAAATTTGCCTCATTTAATTCTACTCATGCTTCTGGAGAAATTTAATCACATGTGCTCAAAAACAAACAACATTCGCCTTTAAAATATCTTCGTTGCATTTATCATGACGTTCGCCCCTTTTACCTGAGTGTAAGGGTGAAAACCATTTAAAAATTCCCGTCGCCCAAAATTTATATCTCCATGTCATTCGCCTTTAAAAATAATGAATGGATCCATCGTAAATACTTTAAAGTGACCATGACGCATATTGAAATCGTGTTCGCCCAAATGAGGGGCGAACACTACGTTCACCCCACGTTAGGGGCGAACACGATGCGTTCTTTTTATTATCCCTTTTGTTTGGTGTATTCCTCTTTTGGGGTGCGTTTGCCTTTCCAATGGACAAACGTGATGTTCGCCCCTCCAATGAGGCGAATGCATTTGCATTCTTCACTTAGCCGATTTTATTTTGTCTTTATTTTTCTTTTTCTTTTTTTTCTTTGAATTCATTGCCTTCAATTTCTTATTGACGCTTCGCCTCTGAAGCAAAATCATTTTTTATCTTTTGATTTCTGCAATGAATAATTTGACGAAGTGAATCCGAATTAGATTTCCAAGTCATAATTTGGGGTTAATTTGTTTATTTTTAGAATAAAAAATTACATAAAAAAAATAAATGATTACAATGTTTTTAAACATTCTGAGCCAGATGTGAAATCATAATTTTTTACATTACAGTCAACGATTTATTTTAAACCAATGTGGCATGGTGCAAAATTGCCAATAATTATCGTAGCTCTCGGGGTATCCAGCTTGCATGGATGCAAACGATCCCAAGCCTTAGTCCATTGGGTGATCATGAGTCTTCTTACCAGCTTCTTTGGCTGGTGTCTTTGATGTAGATGCCTTTCGGCTCTTCTCTTCCTTGACTTCGGGTTCGGTCCTGACGCATATGAACTAAAATAAAGGGAGGACAAAGGAAGGGGAATGGAAGAAGGAGCAGCAGTGACTTTGGGAATAGTGGATGAAGAAAGAGGAAGGGATATGGAGGGCATACCAAAGGGTGGAGAAATGGACACAAAAACTAATGAAAGTGAAACTGACGTAGTCACCACTTGCTCCAAAATAGAAGAAGGGAGAGAAGACATACCTTAGGGCGTAAGCACCGTGTGATGTGGTGATAGAGAAAGTTGCACAAAATCTTCTTGTTGTTGCTCTAGTGCTACCTCCCCAGTATTTTTTTGAGCCTCCATGACCTTCTCTTGGTGTGGTTCCAACGGTTGGTCTTCCTTTTGTCCTTTGATCATCAGAAGTATTTGTGGATCATCGAAAGTATTTGTGCTACCTCTGTTGGAACCTTAGTCACCATGGAAGCACTAACAACTATCACCAAAATGATAGAAGTTATAGCAGTCATAGTAACTGCAACATAACGTAAAGAAATAGTGATGGCACCAGTCCTTTATTTCTTAGCCGCCTTGAGAAAAGGTGGCATCTGTTGTACATCACACTTCTTTGGCTTTGGTGCTTCTTCTATATTTTGCTTTGCTTGTTGAGATCTCTGCTAAAACATGTATTATTGTTCTTCCTCCTCAAGAGTCTCTTCTTCAACCGCCGCAATAAATGCAAAGTTACTTGGACGTCATATTCGATAAAATGTGAGCATTGATTCACTCGCCTGGTATCATGCCCAATATGTCCCAATATATCTTCTGATTTGCCACCAAATTAACCTTGGAAAAATCGTCCCTCTTTTTCACATAACTGCATCGAAAACCATGCCCTGGTTGCAGAACATTGCTTTGAACAAATAAATCGGCCACTTGAACCAATTAAATGCTTTTTTTGGTCCCTCAAAAAATAAAACTTTCACCAGCCTACATGTGAAATCTACTTCTCCTTCATAGCGCTTTCAATGAATTTGGGGCGAAGGCTCTCTTGGTTCCTTGCATTTTTTGCCTTTTCTTTTAGAAAAACAGATTTTCTAAAAAAAAAACTCTCCCTCCTTTTTGAGAAAACATCTTTATCTTTTTTGGATGTCTTTGAAAAAATCTTGAATGCACTTGACGACACCATATACATCCTCCTCATAAAATTTTTTAGTTCTTATTTTATATACATATATTTTTATATTTTAAAACTTTAAATCTTAATTTTTATATTATTATTATTATTTTATTGCTAAAGTATTAAATTTATATATTTTTTTAATTTTTTGTTTTAAAATTTTCTAAGTGTATAGTTATAGTTTTTTTTTTTTTTTTAATTTAATTTTAATTTTTGAAAGTTTTTTATTTTTTTATGTGGACATTCGCCCCAGTGGAGGGGCGAACGCCCATTGTTTTTTTTTTTTTAAGTTTAATTTTTAATTTTTTTAATTTTTAATTTTTAATTTAATTCTTTTTTTAAAAGGTTTTAAACCCTTCCCATTAATTAATGGGAAGGGTGGGGGAGTGCCCAACGTTGGGCGCTTCCCCTTGGATGGGAAAGAGGAGGAGCGCCCCCATTACGTTGGGCACTTCCCCTTTTATTTGGGGGGAGCGCCAAACGTTGGGGCGAACGTAATGTTCGCCCCACGTTGGGGTGCTCCTATTATTGGGGGAATCGCCTCAATATTGGGGCGAACCCGATTTTAATTATTTTTTTTTAATTTTAATTAATTTTTAATAAACGTTCGCCCCAAGGTTGGGGGCAAACATGATGTTGGGTGAACATTATTTTTGTGTGTGTTATATTTAAAGAATCGCCTCCAAGGGGGGATGAACGTGACGTTCACCCATCCAATGGGGCGATCCATTTTTTTTTTTAAACTTGCTTTTTTTTCATTAAAATAAAAGGGTCACCCAAAAAGAGGGGTGAACATGACGTTCACCCTCTAATGAGGCAAACGTCATTTTTTTGGGGTTTTTAAAACTTTAAAAAGTTTAAATTTTTAAATTGTTTTTTGTTTTTGTTTGTTAACACGTTCGCCCATGGTTGGGGGCGAACGTTACATGGGCGATTTTGTTTTTTTCTTTTTTTAATACTTGAAAGTTTTTTAAAGGGTCGTCCTCAAAATGGGGTGACCATCACGTTCACCCCTCTAATGGGTGAACGTCACGTTAGCCCTTCTAATGGAGTGAATGCGATGTTTTTTTTTTTACTTTTTACCAAGCAATTTTTTTTTCTTTTTTGCATACATATACGGATAAATTAAAAAAAAAAATGAATATGTACATATTTACAAAGGTACCTCATTACGATTCCATAATTGGATATAGACTTTTAAATGAAGGTCATTTACTGGAATTGGAAGCTCCAGATGGTAAGCGTTGGCTGAATTCATAGCAGAGATTTGGAAAGGGCCTTCCCAAATAGCGTCAAATTTGTGATGCTCTTCGGGCTTGGCCTTCTTTGCATTCCCAACTGTGGGCTCCGACACCATACCCTCAGCACTTTATTTATCAGTCGGTCTATTTACAATATTTACACAAAAATTTACGACATGATTGACATGCTACCACCACAAACTTGGCTTTAGGTGCTTATCCAATGAATCTGCAATATCTGGACCAGATATGATTGTACTTTAGGTAAAATTTACGACATGATTGGCATGCTGCCACCACAAATTCAAAAAAAATGCATCCCATATAAACTTCATAATACCCTTCCTACAAATACTTTACATAATAGTATTTCTACTGGAAATCCTTATATGAGAACACATCCATATCATCAAATACATAACAATATGATACCACAAAATCAATTTAGTGAGAAACCACAAGGACTTGAAGCTATAGTCAAACAATTAGCTTCACGTCTAGATCAGATAGATCCTTGCCGTCCCTGATACAGTTATGGAGAAATGTGTAGTCAACCATTGGATCCTATTGTTGTTGCTCAACCTTACCCCAAACATTTCCCCATGCCAATCCTCCCGATATATAATGGAACCGAAGATCCTATTGAGCATCTTCGCATGTTGAGGACAGCTTGTCATGATATTTTCTCTGATGACTTATTGTTACTAAAAATGTTCCCTAAAAGTCTTGGAGGCATGGCCTTAGAATGGTATTATCAATTACCAATAAATTATTTGAGAAACTTTGAAGAGACAGCGGAAATTTTTGTTCACCAATTTGGTGCCTACATAGAAAGGCATGTCACTATTAAGGATTTATGTAACTTAAAACAAGGGAAAGGTGAGAGCTTTGCTGAATTCCTAGCCAAATGAAGGAAACTTCTAGGAAAATTGTATTTTGCCTTACCTCACTGAGAGATGTTGGAAATTTTCATTGGTAATTTACAAGAACAACCATCTTATGAACTTGCTACAGCTACAGTAACCTCTTTTGATCAAACTATATACTTAGCAAGAAGGGTAGAATATGCCCTTATTAGAAGAGGACAAATCAAGAAAATGGATGAGGATAAATCTTCTAAAAATCAATAAAAATAAACAAGTAGTAGGTGATGGAGTTATTGATAGTAGAAACACCCCAAACATCAATACTAGCGAAGCTATAAAGAAATTTGTGTTAAATATTCTTGATAAACCTCTGAGAGAATTCACAAGACTGAATCAGCAATTAACCCTGATTTTACCTCAATTATTGGAACAAGGTTTAATAT
This sequence comes from Wollemia nobilis, assembly GCA_028583015.1. Lineage (NCBI taxonomy): Eukaryota > Viridiplantae > Streptophyta > Pinopsida > Araucariales > Araucariaceae > Wollemia > Wollemia nobilis. Next base: position 1,244,826 of record JAQPPZ010016709.1, read on the forward strand.
GATTGCTAGAAATTTGATAACCAGATACCACTGCAGCTGGATATAGGGCTGATTTACATTGCAACTTTCATCAAGTGGACGAATATTGAACTAATTCTTGTAAACGATTGAAACATATGATACAAGATCTAATTGATAAAGGTAAAATAGAAGTAGAAAAATTCCCTTCAAACAATAACCCTCCAAATAACACCCAAAAACAACAAACTCAAAATGCTAATCAAACTTTAGACATCTTCCAACATCCTTTACCCAATCACGAAAAAGAAGCTATGAATCAATTAGAACATCATAATGTTCCTCCCCCAACTCGATATGTAGGAACTATTAGCAATTTATTACCACATCAAAATTTGCAAACTTCATATGTGCCTACTCAATCTGCAGTTACAATTAGGCCCATACAATATTTTCAATCTTCATCTTCAGAAGATACAAGAAGTGACACAGAAAGTGAAACAAAAAGTGAAATGGATATTACTTCAAATAATTCAAATAGTTATGAAGATGAGTTTGATCCAATTCTTCCTATCACAGATCTATTAGTTACAGAAGAACCATTCCCTAGAAGAATGACTACTCACCCTTCATATCAACAAACACTTTATATTAATCAAACAATAAATGCTAGACCACATTTTAATCACTTACAAAATGATAACATTGTGGGTACTATTGGAGCCATCACTAGACAACAAATTCAAAATCAAAATTCTCAAAAATAAAATCAAACAACAAATGAAAAATCATCTCCATTTGTGTTAAAAGCACCCATAAAGGGAAATAATGTATCAAATTCACAACAAAAATCTCCGTATGACATTAATGAACAATTAGCAAATATCACAACCAGAATTTCCCTTCTAGATATTCTAAGAACTTCATCTATACATAGAGAGGAATTAATGAGTACCTTAAGCAAAATGATGGTACCTCAAGATATAGAACCCAATGTTGTGGTTAATGCTGTAATTTCCCTTGGGACAAATTATATAGACTTTCAGGATAAGGGCATTCCTCCTCAAAGCATGTATAGAGATAATCCTTTATATATAACAACATTAATTGGGGATGTAGGTGTCAAAAGAGTCTTAATTGATAATAGATCATCACTGAATATATGCACGTATGATTTTTTTCAAATATTTGGATTTAGATATGAAGATCTAAAAATAACTGAAATGATTATCAAAGCTTTTAATGATGAAATCCAAGAAACTTGTGGAGTATTGTCAATTCCATTGCAAGTTGGTCCAAGAATTTTAGATACGAATGTGTTTGTTGTATCTTGTCCTGCATCATACAACATCCTTCTAGGTCAACCTTAGATTAATGCAATGAGAGCAGTACCTTCAACTCTACATCAATGTGTTAAGTTTGTGTTTAAAAATCAATTGGTCACTATCCATGGTGACCCTAGACCATTTGACATGTGTGTTATGGCAAAACCAATAGGAGTCCCATTTTGTCCTGCTATATCTTCAACAAACCCTATTCCTCTTAAAAATATTCCTTCACAAACCAAACCCACATCTTCTAAACCTACAACTAAAATAGATGATCCTTCTACTTCATATCCTCTTTCGGATGAAGTTTTACCGGATTTATCTTCAATACTCACAACTTCTGAACATACTAATTTTGCTACACAAGATTCCCTTGTATTATTTCAATTACCACCATCTCCTTGAACGATGGGCTTGCAATAAATATAGGAAGTATTTGTCATATATGGAGTTGCACCTTTATCTACGCAGGATATGACCTTAGCAAGATTAATATTAAAATGAGCTTTACTCTTGATCAATATGGGTTTGCTCGATGTTATTTTTCTCATGGATATGTAAAGTCAAAAAAAATGATGTGTAACATGGGTTATAAAGGTAGAGGTTTGGGACCTCTTGAAAATGGTATACATGAACCTTTAGAAATAGAGGAATGGCCTGCCCAATGTGGTATTGGTTATATCCCTACAAAAACCCAACCTTTCTTGTTTGATGATGATGACCAACTAATAACATATCAAGAATACTTGGCACATCAAGAATATTTTAAAACAAGTATATTTAAAACAAGTAAAAGGATACATTCTTATAACATGTTATCAATAACATATCCAAAAATGATTGCTTCCCTAGATGAATTTTTAGAAGGGGATGTTTTTCATAATATTTATCTGGAAGAAATTTTGAGAAATGGATTTTTCTTTGATGGGTCTATACCATGCATAGCAAATATTCAAACAACCACCCCACAAGAATAATTAGCTAACTTAACCTTAGAAGAATTACAAGAAATGGGTGTCTCACCCGCTCATCCCAAATTTGAAAGAGATTTAAACATTGTAGTAGAAGATGTGCTACAAGTCAACATTGGGACTGAAACCAACCCTCACTTGGTTAAAATTGGATATGAATTAAGTGAAGAAAGACAAAATCAACACATTGATTTTCTCACAGAATATGTTGATGTCTTTGCTTGGATATATGCAGATATGCCCAGCCTAGATTCTTCTGTGGTCATGCACCATTTAGTGGTGCGCCCAGATGCAAAACCTGTTAAACAAAAACTTAGAAAAATGCATCCCAAAGTAGCATTATTAGTGAAATATGAATTACAAAACTTTTGGATGTTGACTTTATTCAAGCCATTGATTATGTTGATTGGATATAAAATGTTGTTCTAGTAACCAAGAAAGAGGACACTAAAATTAGAGTATGCACTGATTTAAGAGACATTAATGTTGCATGCCCTAAGGATGATTTTCCTCTCCCAAATATGGATCAGATTATAGATTTTATAGCTGGGAGTGGGATGTTATTCCTTATGGATGGTTTTTCAGGATATAACCAAATCCGAATAGCTCTTGAAGACCAACCCAAAACTGCTTTCATTACACCTTGGGGAACTTTTTGTTGGAAAGTAATGCCCTTTGGTTTAAAGAATGTAGGTGCAACCTATAAAAGAGCTATGACATATATCTTTCATGATATAATGTATGATATCCTGCATAATTATGTAGATGATATCATAACTCGCTCAACTACAAAAGAAGGTCATATCACTAATCTAAGAAGAGTGTTTGATAGACTAAGGGAATATAAGATTCACTTAAACCCAAACAAATGTGTATTTGGAGTCAAATATGGAAATTTGTTAGGATTTATTATTTCTATGCAGAGCATTGATTTAGATCCCCTTAAAATTAAGGCTATCCTTGATATACCACCACCTAAAAATATATCATAATTAAGGATTCTACAAGGTAAACTTCAGTCTATCCGTCGCTTCATTGATAAATTGGCAGATAAATCCTGACCTTTTCTTAATCTACTCAAAATATCCCATTTCAATAGGATAATGAATGCCAAGAAGCATTTGAAGCCCTTAAGCAATATCTTCTTACCCCTCTAGTGCTTGTTCCTCCTAGAACATATTTTCCTTTTATTTTGTATATTTTTTCTTCTGAGCTTGCACTTGGAGAAATGTTGGCTCAACTTGATGATGATAAGAAAGAACGATCCACTTACTAAATAATTAGAACATTAATAAGTTATGAAACCCATTATACACCTATAGAGAAGCTTTGTTTGGTGGTTGTGTTTTCTACATAGAAATTACGCCACTATATGCTCAGTCAAAAGACATTTGTTATTGCTAAATCTGATCCATTAAGGTATTTTATGAGTAGACCTTATTTATCAAGAAGCACAACTAAATGGGTTATTTATCTATGTGAGTTTGAAATAACATTTATTGGCCAAAAATCTATCAAAGGCCAAATTATAGTTGATCAACTCGCTGCTGCTCCTCTTGAATCTACTCATCCTCTAAATATTGAGTTTCCTGATGAATGTCTTAACTTAGAACAAGACCTTTCTGAATCTTGGTCCTTGTATTTTTATGGAGCTAGGTGTATGAGTGGTGTACATGTGGGTATTATATTAATATCTCCACAAAATCATCTTATTCCATTGTCATTTAAACTTCAATTTGCTTGCACTAATAATACTATAGAATATGAAGCTCTAATCCTTGGGTTACGAGTGACTTTAGCTCTAAAAATTAAATTTTTATTAGTCTTTGGAGATTCTCAACTCGTAATAAATCAAATTAATAATTTTTATTAGACACGAGATGAGAAACTTCGTCCCTATAAATATTATGTTCTAAAATGTATTTCTTTATTTGAGAAAGTAACTTTAGAGGCTATCCCTCGTACTAGCAACCGTGTTGCAGATGTCATGGTTGTTGTTGCCTCTTTATTGCCTTTAGAGTTGGATGATGACTATGCTACAATAATTATTCACCAACTCCAAGAACCAGCTTCATCTAATCTTATCTAGAACCATTAGATGTGTTTTTTTATTAATGAGATAACTCCATAACCTTGGTATATATACATCTTTAATTTTCTCTAAAAAGGGACTTTCCCAGAAGGATTAGATAGAAATCAACGCATATTATTACGTAAGTGAGTTGTTCACTTCGTAATTATTGGCAATACCTTATATAAAAGGTCTTTTGAAGGTATTCTTTTGATATGCCTCAATTTAGAAGAATCTAAGAAAGCACTAAGTGAAATCCATGATGGATATTGTGGAGGACATTTTAGTGGAGGTGCCATTGCTAAAAAGCTCTTATGAATGGGGTACTTTTGGTCTTCCATGGAAAAATACGCCAATGATTATGTGTGTCATTGTGACAAATATCAAAGACATGTTGACCTTGTTCACATTCCTGCTCAGGAACTTCAAGCCATATCCTCTCCTTGGTATTTTTCCAAATGGGGCCTAGACATCATTGGTAAAATTAATCCTATATCTTTAGATGGCCATAAATTCATCATAACAGCAATAGAGTATTTTACAAAATGGGTAGAAGCTATGCCACTAGCTTCTTGCACAGGAGTCCAAGTGTCCAAATTCATTTTTAATCAAATTTTTGTAGATTTGGTATTCCATCAAATATCATATCTGATAATGGAACATGCTTTAAGAACAAAGGAATTAAGAAACTTTGTCAAAAATATAAGATTCAACATCGATGGTCCACTCCATATTATCCACAAGGAAATGGCCAAGCTAAAGCTTCTAATAAAACCTTAATCAAGATTTTAAAAATATTGGTTAATAATTTTGGCCGTGATTAGCATATGCAATTATATCCTACATTGTGGGCCTATCGAACCTGTGTTCGTACTCCTATGGGCGCTTCACCTTTTGTCTTGGTCTATGGTGTTAAAGAAGTTTTTCCATTTGAGTTAGAAGTTCCTTCTTTAGCTCTTCTACTTCAAGACGTTGAAGTAGGAGATGAATATCGTGTTGGAAAGCTAATTCAATTGGAGCTTCTAGATGAGAAGCGCATTCATGTTCTAGAGCATCTTTGCACTTACCAAGATAAACTTAAAAGGTCATATGCAAAGAAAGTTCACACTCAATATTTTGAAGTTGGTGATTTAGTACTTAAAGAAAACCAGAAAATACTAATGCTAGAAAAGATCTTAAAGATAAATTTCAACCTAATTGGATTGGACCATTTGTCATCACTGCTAAATTTGGATTTGGTGCATATCGCTTGGCTACTTTGGATGGAAAAGACCTCAAAGAGCCAATGAACATCATGCATCTCAAGAGATACTATGCATAAAAGCAAAAGTTCTATTTTTGTATATAGTTGTAAATAACTTCTTCATCATTTAGCTTGCAACTATCATATATTCATAAAATTATCAAAACAACAAAAAAAAATCAAAAAACATGAAAATTTTCCAAAAAATATTTCAAATTATTATTAAGTTCTCATTTTTCTTGCATCATTGTGTGTTGTCTTCCAAAAATTCAAGTTATATTTTAATTCCTTTTGGATAAACACAAAAGTTGTCTTGAAACATTCACCTAATTCACGTTGTTAATAAATCTCGATTTTTTCATTTTGATTATAAATCTCTCTTGAACCAAAATCACTATTACATCACTAAATAAAATTTTGAGTTTTGGGAATTGATCTTGTTACTTTTTGAACCAAGAACACATTTTCATATCTTAAAATGATTTGTTGCAAATTCGAAAGAAGATACTACACAGTAGTCTTAGTTCCTTAAGCCAAAATTTTCCCTTGCTATCCTATTATGCGCATGGTCTAGAATACTGAGAATTGGAAAAAAGACAAGCTCCCCCCTACCCGAATAAAATTCCTTGCTCTTTGTCCAATCTGAGCAAGTATCCCGAAAAAGAAAAATAAAAAAGCAAAGAAAAAGAAAAAGAGAAAAAGAAAAGAAAAGTAGTTTTACTACAAAAGTAATAAAATCCCCTTGTTGAATGTATCCAAAATATTTTTAATGGCATCATTAAAGGAGGCTTTCCACTAACTCAAAAGAGAGAGAAAAGGATGGGAGGCAACAAGTTGTGACAGATGGAGCAGCAAGGAGGAGGAGCGAGAGGTCTAGGGGCATCAAACCCTAGGTGTGGGACTTCAAAGGGCAGATCAGCAGATGCGACAGGTGGGGGCTCTGGCGAGATAGCAGGCCCCCAGGCGGAGGATGTGGACAAGGAAGTTCTATTGGAACCGGTCCAAGGGCGTTGGGCGGATGCGGTTGAAGATTTCTCCGAGGGGGACCGAGGACTCTATGCGTCGGGATCAAAGGAAGACCCAAGAAGGAGACAAAGAGAAACCCGGCAAGCCGGAGACCTTCATATCTTAATGCTCTTCGCGGTAAGCAAAAATTATCCGACTCTTGTTTTAATCTAAAATACTGTCAATGGTAGGTTGCACGTCCCGAATTCCTTAGCTCAGCATGTGGCTATGGAGGCGAGAACATCTTTGGTGGCTAAATTTATGGGGGTGAGGCCGGACATGGAAGTCATAAGGAGATGGGCCATCCAAAAATGGTAGCCAAGGGCCGGTATGATGATTAAGGCTTTACCCAAGAGTTTTCTTTTGGTGACATTTCAATGTGAACAGGACATGGAAAGGACTCTCCAAGGAGGTCCTTGGTTTTTTGGGAAAAGGGGCTTGTATCTGAAGCGTTGGTCCCCCGATTTCAACCCCCGGACTCGAGTCTTTGGATTTGGCTCCTATTTGGGTTAAGATGCCGGGATTACCTACTCGCTTTTTTGGAATGAACAAATATTGGTTGGGATAGCTACAGAGATTGGAGAACTAATAGCTATTGATCCTGCAACCTTGAGCAAAACAAGACTCCTGTCTGCTCGCATGTGTGTGTTGGCGGACCTGAGTAAAGTGCTCCCTAAATCCATTATTTTGTCGTCTATGTTTGGCCTTCATACTCAGGTATTTGAATATGAAAATATGTCTTTTAAGTGTAGTGTTTGTGGGAAGGTAGGGCACCGGGGTATCCATTGCATTTCCAAGAACCACCCCCACTCCAAAATACTGATCCTCAAACCCCGGAATAATATCCCTCCCCGCATGAGATCTCCATTCCTACCCAACCTGGGCCTCAAGGACGTGGAGCTCGAAATCCAAATATCAGAGACCATGTTCGCCCTATTGTAAGCAAGAGGCAACGTTTTAACCCTCCTCCAAAAAATTCCTATGCCCCAAAACCCTCTCACAGGGGAGCTGGTCCCTTTGATGGGAACCCTCAAGCTCAACCTGCTCCTAAGATGTTACAGCAAGCCTCAGAGCCAAATCACAAAGGAAAGAACCCCATAGATCAACGCCATGGGGCAAGTAAGTTTGATTGGGTGATACGGGAGGCCTATGGAGGCTCGGTGGAAGTGGTCCCATGTACTGCGGAGGAATTTATGGGAAGAAATTCCAAGGAGATCAACATCCCGGTGGAGAACAGGTTTTGATGCATTAAATCATTTGAAGGGAGATCGGATGGACAGCCAAGAAGTGGAATCGAGGTAGAGGAGACTCAAGAGAAGGATTTAGAGGAGAAAAATCGGAGGAAGGAGCAGGAAACTAATAATACGAGGCAAGGATACTCGGGGAGGAAGAGGTGAACCACCAAGATCGGTGTAACCCCAAAGCGGGGAAAAAAGAATCTACTAATCAAGAAGCTAAGAGCACGGAATCATCTCCACCGTCAAAAAGACCGGTTAACCTGGAAAGCCAGATTGTTACCCCAAATACCAAGACTGACCTACCCAAGATGGTTACTAGAATCCAAGTGAATCCCAAGGAACTTCAACCTAGAGCGGATGTATGGGGATATGGTTCGGTAGGAAGAGGGAAACCTAGCAATGCTGCCTTAAGGCAGAAAGAAGCAGAGCGAGGAGTGGTCGATGGCACTCAAGCGATGATTGCTCTTTGGGGCGAAGGCTCGAGGATCCAAAGCCCATAAATGAAGATCCTTTCATGGAATATTCGTGGGAGTAATCCTACAAAAATAAGAGCTTTGTATGCTCTTAGACAAGAACACAAACCGGATATGATTTTATTGCAAGAAACTAAAATGGAGGAGAGTAGAGTTATTCCTTTTAAGAATAGGACTTGGCGAGAAGTTGAAGTAGTAGGCCAAGAGGCCACTGGAACAGCGAGGAGGGTTACTCGGTTATGTGGAACAAAAATGTGATTGATAGTAGAGTGATTCCGATGTCTAGTTGGTTTATTTGTCTCTTATGTGTGGATAAAACCACACGGGAAGAGTGGATCTTAACGAATGTATATGCTCTAGTTAGACAGGGACTGAGAAGGGTTCTTTGGAGTCAGCTAGCTGAATTGAGGGAGACGGTCCCCAACTACCCTTGGATTGTGGCGGGGGATTTCAATTGCTACCTTAATCCTGTAGATAAATTGGGGGGCTCTCAAAGAATAACTGCTGATATCTACGAGTTTAGAGATTTTGTTGAGCAACATGAGTTGATGGATGTGGACCTGCGTAGATTCTCCTATACATGGTCTAACAAAAGATTGAAGGAAAACCAAATTCAGATAAGATTAGATAGGTTTCTTCTTTCTCAAGAATGCCGGGAGAGGTTTGGGGACTCTTCATTAACGGCACTCCCAAGAATCGGGTCCGATCACAACCCAATTCCGCGGGAAACGAGGGGAGGACTCTAAGAAAAGATACATCGGACCCTTTCGATTCGAACTTATGTGGTTCCAACATCGGGATCTCAAGGATCCGGTTGTCCAATGGTGGGACAAAAAGTATAATGGTTCGAACCTGGCCCAAGTGGCATGTAAACTAAGGAATGTGAAGGCTAACATTAGAGAGTGGAACAAAACTTCCTTTGGCAATATTTTTGTTAAAAAGGCGAAACTAAAAGACAAGATCAATGAACTACGGGGAGAAGTTGAAGTCGGAGCGACTTACGGAGGATCCGAGAAACCGGGAGAGGGAGCCATTGGCCGAATACCACATGATGCTAGGATTTGAAGAAACCTTTTGGAGGCGAGAAATCCAGATTGCGTTGGTTAAAGGAGGGTGACAGAAATACAAAGTTCTTCCATGTCTCTACTCTTCGCCACAGGAGTACTAACAAAATTAAGGAGATCAAGATGGCCGATGGGTCTAACACCAAAGATATGGAAGACATAAGGAGGGAAGCGGTTGAGTACTTTAAATCGTTGCTAGAAGATGTAAATCCGACTATTGAAGAAGAGGACTCTCTATTGGCAGCCATTCCACCCCTCGTAACTGATAATCTTAATGGATTCTTACTTAGTCCTTTCACAAAGGAGGAAATCAAGAAGGTCGTTTTTGACATGGATGGTAACAGCTCCCAGGACCGGATGGCTTCCCTGCAGACTTTATTCCGAAGTTTTGGGATATCCTAGGCAATGATGTAGTGGAAGCTATAATTGAGGCTCAAAAGGACATGGAAATCCCAGAAGGAGTTAATGCTACTTTTTTAGTTCTCATCCCTAAACTAGTGGGAGCAATGGAATTTTCCAGTTTTCGCCCTATCAGTTTATGTAACACTCTGATGAAGATTCTCACAAAAACAATCGCCAATAGGCTGAAGGTTATCCTTCCTTTCATCATTGATATGAACCAAGGTGGCTTTGTGAAAGGGCGACAAATATTGGATGGTATCATCACAATTCATGAGGTTATTCATTCAATGGTGACTAGTAAGGAAGCGGGTATGTTACTAAAGCTTGATATGAATAAAGCCTACGACCGGGTCTCATGGCGGTTCCTCACCAAGATTTTGGGTAAGTTTGGTTTCTGTCCCCGGTGGATTAAGTTGATTTTTAGTTGTATCTCTACTACAAGATTTTCTGTCATGGTGAATGGGTCACCCTCCGGTTACTTTAAGAGTGAAAGGGGGTTGCGACAAGGAGATCCTTTGTCTCCATACTTGTTTATTATTTTAGCGGAAGCATTGGGTAGGAACATTTCGATAGCGGTGGCGAGATGGTCAATTGGAAGGTTTTAAACCAGCCTCAACAGACGGGGCCGAGTGTCTCACCAACGGTTTGTGGATGATACAATCATTGTGTCCAAAGCCTCGGTGCCTCAAGCTAGGAAGTTGAAGAGAATTCTAACCAAGTATGAGACGAAGCGAGGACAGGTACATAAACTATAAGAAGAGTAGCATCTATTTCTTTAACACGCATGGTGGGAGGGAGGAAAGAATAGCTAACCTCTTCGGTTGTGGAAAGGAGCTTCTACCGAGCAACTTATCTAGGTATGCCTATGTTCAAAGGAAGAATGAAGGCACCTCTTTGAAACTCAGTCATTGATAGGATCTCCAAAAAGTTAGCGGGGGTGGAAGGGAAGCCTTCTCGGCTCCACGGGAAAAGCCTTATTAGTTCAAACTACTTTACTGAGCATTCCAATTTCTTGCATGTCTCTATTTAGAATGCCGCAAGGTCCGAGCTACATTGGAGCTAATTCAACGCAACTTCTTGTGGTCGGGTTCAGAGGAGAGAAAGAGAATTTCGTTGGTAGCATGGAATCGGGTGTGTGCAAGCAAGGATCGGGGGGCATGGGGTTAAAGAGAATGAAAGAATTGAATCAAGCTCGATTGGCAAACGGTATGGAGATTTATCAATAATGATCAATTGGGATGGGTAAAACTTCTTAAGGCAAAATATATCAGAAATAATCAGGACTTCCTGAAAGCTGATAATCTTCCTAGAGGATCCTATTTTTGGAATTGTTTGCTCGAATGTCGGGAGGTAGTCAGGAAAGGCATCAGATGGAGAATTGGTAATGGAAGACAAGTGGACTTTTGGAAAGACCCGTGGTTGGAAGAGGCCCCTATGAAAGATAACTTAGACCTTTAGGTCCTCCAACATAAACTTTCGAAGGAAATGGGAGGAAAAGTAGGGGATTTTATTGCTATAGCACAGGAAACTTCTTCTTGGAAGAAAATCACAGTTCATAATCTGTCGAGCAAGAGAAGGTGGCCCTAACCAAACTCAATGATGCTTTAAGGGTGTTCCCGATCATTCCCGGGGGAGGAAGAGACAAGGCAATTTGGGGCAAAACTACAAGTGGGATCTATTCGGTAAAAGCGCTTATAAGTTAATCCACTCAGGATTCAATGGTCGGACTCCGACTCATTATTTGGTTAAATAATTTAACCCCAAAAATAGCTTTCTTCTTTTGGTTGGCGAGTTCAAAATAAGATCCCGACAACGGATAATCTGCAAAGGAGAGGTTTCCAATTCATCAATCGATGTATCTTGTGTGAGAAAGCAATAGAATCCGTAAGTCATATATTTCTAACTTGTGATTTTTCTTGTACGAGTCTTCCAAATGATCCTGTCCAAATTTCATATAGATTGGGTCTGTCCAAATAGCATGTCCGACTTACGCATACGGTGGGCTTCCCCCTTCCGGGCAAAGCTTTTGACTTGGCTCGGGAAGCTCAGCTTACCCCATTTTTTATGGGGGATATGGAATGAGAGAAATAAGAGAGTATTTAAAGGACGTAAGAAAGATCCCGGGTTATGTGGTAATAAAATAATCAGAGCTTTGAAAGAAAACTGGAAAACTTTCTTCTTCAAAAATGAGACCATGTCTCTAAGGGAAAGGAGGATTTTGCGGAGCCGGGGAGAGGAACTTCCGGACCTAGACATTACAACCAACCCACGGGATGGTGTCAAGTGGATACCCCCACACAAAAGTGGGTTAAGTTTAATTTTGACGGGGCAGCTAAAGGAAATCGGGGGCTGCAGGAGCAGGAGGAGTTTTGAGAAATGAGGAAGGAAAAGTGGTCCTTGCCTTTGCAGAGCCTTTGGGAACTCAAACAAATCATTTTGCAGAAGCTCGAGCTCGCATGCGAGCAATGAGAATTGCCGGACTTGAGGGTTATAAGGAAGTTATCTTTGAAGGGGATTAGCTTAATATAATCAAGGCAATTAAGGAGGATAAAGACCCCAGCTGGACCATATTGGAGCTTATCCTAGAAGCAAAGATTCATAAATCTCATTTGGTTAATGTGCGAATCCAACACACCTTCAGAGAAGGGAACCAGGCGGCGGATCTAATGGCAAATATTGCGGTTTCTGTTGGGGAGATGCAAATTTGGAAGGATAACTTCCCTCAAGAACTATTGGTGTTGGTTGCTAGAGAAGAGCTAAGATCAAACCTGTTAGAGCATCGGGGAGATCGGAGGGGCTGATGATGAGTAATCCGACGGATGGAATTAGGCGAGAAAAGGCATCCCATTTGCTTGGGGCACGGGAGGTGACAAGTGTACGATCAGACAACCTAGTGTTAGTAAGTGCTATGTGTTGTTTGGTTTTTTTTTTTATCCTGAATAGTCAAGCGACAAGTATAGGACTTTGGACTCTAAGTATGGCTTAATGTGAGTCTTAGAAAGATCCATTTTGTATTTTGATTATACGGGCTTGATGCTAGAACCAGCCCATTTTGACTTTGTAAAAGGTTTGTGGACCTTATAACCACCTCTACCTTATACCAAAAAAAAAAAAAATCCCCTTGTTCAAAAATGAACAAAAATCCCTACTCAAAGAAATAAAAAGAAAATAAGAGGGTAATGGGCTTGAATCCCTAGAATTCCTTAGTTATTCGAACACCATGGGGTTGATCCTCATTACAGGTTCAGTGGAATCAAGCTAGCTTTGCAATGGTGGTATCCTTATGTGTGGTGACATGTCTGTCACATTAGCGACCTTCTTTTGTACAGACCAATGTCCGCTTGTGGATTAGCTAGCTTTTGGTGACTTGACCTACATAGTAGTATAGTACTATTGCATGCACAAAATCATGGTTAATGAATCTTTCACTTGCACACACATTGGTTCATAAAAGTTGGCTTGTATCATTACCTTACTCAAAATTGGTAAATTACCCTCACAAAACACACACATTTGATCCTCGATATATTTTGTATCATTATGTAAATCAAGATAGATAATGAACTCACACATCACACACTGGTTCTAGATAAATATAACTTTGACTTTTTCCTTGAAATAATTTAGAATATTTCTTTGAATTTTGCTATAAAACATTAGTTTGTAACCATTTGCATTAATCCCCACAAATCACTTCATTTTAGCAACTACAATATATATACTATCTTCAAAATTTTCCAACATGTGACACAATGATTTATTTTCAAAATACAACTTGCATTTTCAAAATCATATATAATCATGTTGGATATTTTGAGTAATTAAGTTGTCATTGATGTCAAAAGTCAGTTTCAGTGAGCAGTGTAAGAAGAAGCAGTTCCGCAATCAGTGCAAAAGGAAAGTCCGCCTCCAGTTGGTCAGATCCGATTCCAGGTGGTCAAATGAGTTTCAAATAGCAATGAAGAGGTCGAAGCAAAATAATATTATAATATTTTATTATAATATTAAAAGGGGAGATTAAAATTAATTATAAATTAATTTAAATAATCTCATTATAAATTAATATATTAATTAATTTAATTAACTTCTAAAATTATTAAGTTAATTATAGATTAATTATAAAATTAATTTATGTTAATTAAAATAGCCCTAAGGTTGGGTTATAAAGGTTATTGTTTATTCGAATTCGAAATTCGAATAAAGCATCGATGTCTTTAAGACATTGGCCTTCGTGTATTAAATAAGGCAAGAACCTTAGTCAAAAAACCCATACAATTATCGATTGAAATCTCCAAAGATTTATGCACAAGGAACAGGAAAGATTTTTGAGTGTCTTAAAAAGCTTTCGGTGGCAGAGGATAAAACAAATAGGAGCGGAGCTCCTTTTTCTTTGCACAGTGTTGTGTACCGCAGCTGGCAACATCGAGTGGCGCTAAGACTTTCGATAGGCTAGGAGAGCAGGGTTCAAAACCCGTCGAGTTGATTTTGCAAGGGAGGAGTATGTTTTGTTTTGCACCGCACCGATCAGAAAGGGAGAAGAGGAAGGCTTGAGCCTTCCCCTTCATGTGGAGGCTCATAGCCCACGTGGTGGGATAGCGCCTCGATAAGGCACTCGGCTGGGAGTGGTCTCGCGTTTGAAACCCGTCGAGGCCTTTTGCTTGAGATAAAAGGTATGCGCTATTGTATTGCCAAGGTTGCATGAGGTATTTCGGATTTGCTAAGGTTGAATGAAAATTAAATATTTTGGAGGGTTATAAAGTTTATTTTAAATTTTATTATTGAGTATTTGAGGGAGATAAAAGGATAGGCAACATTATTTTTGAGGGTTTGATTTTTGGAGGTTGTTAATTAAAGATTGGAGATTATAAGGAGTAATTGAGTAATTATTTTTTATGTATGCTTTGATGATTGCTAATTTCAAAGGAGTAATAAGGTGTATTTGAGTTTGATTATTTTTGTAATTGATAAATATTTTTGAGAGAGTGTTAGTGTGATATTTTATCATATAACCATTGAAATTGGCAAAGAAGAAAATTGTGTTTAAGACAGGTTTTTAAGGGCACTTCTTCATCAAACAAAAATGTATGGGCACATCTTCCTAGTGAGTGATTTTTGGATATTATGAATGCTAAGTTGGAGTGAAAAGGGTTGTTTGATAAGCATTGTTGAGTTTGGTTTTTTGGAATGAAAGTTGATTCTAGAAACCTTGTTTGATAAGCATTGTTGGAAATATTGAGTAAAGCTTGAACTAGGGTTTGTGCAAAGAACGTATCATTTTTATGTGAAGTTGAGAACTATCTTGAACTAGGGTTTGTGAAAGTACATGAGTATCATTGTTATGTGATATTGTTTGATCAACATTGATTGGAAATAATTGAGTGAGTGTTCATATGCTTGGACTAGGGTTTGTGAGCAAGGATTGTTTCATTGAGTGATTGATTGAGTGGATTTGGTTGAGCCTAGTCAAGTGGAAGTTTTGAAATGACAGTTCTAGTTTTGCGAAACAAATTGTTCCATATTTTGAATTGATTTGAGAAAGAGGTTGAGTGTTTGTAAGTGTGAAACATATTGAGTATCTAAAAATTCTCTATATGTTTATGTGATAAAAAGAGAGATTAAAAGTATTTGAGCATTGTTGTGAGTGTGAAGCATATTGAGTCTCTAAAAATTCTCTATATGTTTCTTTGATATTGGACAAGTTCTAGTGAGGACTTGTTGAGCAAATTTGAGGTAAGTCTTAGAGAAGACTTGTGGACAGATTGGTGTGAGCTTTTGTGGAAGATTACAATACAGATTTGAGGACAGAGATTGTTGAGCAGATTAGACAAGTTCTAGAGAGGACTTGTGGACAGATTAGTGTGAGCTTTTGTGGAAGCTTACAAGGCATATTTGAGATAAGTCTTTGAGAAGACTTATGAGAATATTTGGTTGATTGATTTTTTCAAACCTTGAGTTAAGGTTTGGGGCATATCTAGCAGAGTTTATTTGAGATTAATTCAAGCTTTGTGTTAAGGCTTGAGGACAGAGATTGAGGATAGATTTATGCTAGACTGAAGGATTGTATTTAGTGCAGATTTGAGGATAGAGTTTGGTGCAAATTTGAAGATAGATCTTGGTGTATATTTGAGGATAGTTTGTGCTATACCAGAGATAGATATTGAGCAGATTTGTGCTAGACCGAAGGACTATGTTTAGTGTAGATTTGAGACAGAGCTGAGAGCAAGCTTTGGATGTGACAGATTATAGAGGACGATAGTCTCCAGTGGATAGAGATCCATTAGCCAAGGTAGTGAGGACAGGTCTTCTAAGTGAGGATAGGAGTCTTTAGTGGATAGAGATCCATTATCTAGTGCAGTGGAGGCAACAATTATTCTAGAAGATAACCAGCCAGAGTAGAGGAGAAAGGAGTTCTCATGTGGATAGATATACATGAACTTGATTAGGTGATTGGTGTCTCATTTGGACAAGAGGTCCATAAACATTGTAATAGGGAAAGGTTTCCCAAGAGATTTGTTGATAAATTTTTAGTGAAATATTTTCTTCGTGGAGTAGCCCACATTGGGTGAACCACATTAAATTGGTGTCTCTATTGTGTGTGGTGATTTGTGCATTGCTTTGATTACTGTTGTTGACATTGCTATTGATACATCACATAATATTGATTGGAAAATAAAAGTAAAAAGTGGTCTTATACTGTTCACCCCCCCTCTCAGTATAAGATTGTGTTCTTCAAATCATGCATTAGACTTCGCCATGATGGTATAATTCCTAGTAATTATTTTCCCTCAAATTTCACACTAGGAATCCTATGCCTAGCGCAAGTCATCCTTCCTAATTTTTCATGTTTAAATCACTTTATATCCATAACAAGTACAATATTTATCAACCTATTTTCTCAAAATCAATTTCTTTTAAAATCGACATCTTCTTTCATAATTATAAGCCTCAAGGTCACTCTTGAGCCCTACAAACTTTCCTATTATTAGCAATACAAAACTCCATCACAACAAGATCCGCTTCATGACCTAGCGAGCATTGATCTCCACCAACGGTCATATAACAACACAACATCCTTTGAGGTTCATTGCTAATCCATAAATTTTGTATTATCACACAAAAACATCTTTTTCAAAAAACACACACTTTACAAAAATAAAATCATTTTCTTTTATGTTAAGCATGATTAAAAAATTCAAAGCCTGATTACAAAAAATTCAAAAATTACAAGAAAATGCAATAAATCATACAAATAAATAACACAAAGTTGCATAGACCAAATAAATATCAATATATATATATATATATATACTAAAATATAAGTATAAAATAAAGTCAACTGGTATGCCACAATCTCCAAAATCAGCATACTTAGTCACTAAGGGATATAGTACAAAAAACTATATACATCTATCACCCTATGGTATCCTGGAGGCTCTAGAGCTTTGAGCCTCATCATCCCCACCAGGGGGTCACGGTGGTCAAAACTTTGCCACCCCTATAGTAGTAGCCCTAGATGTAGCAGGAGACATTGATATCAAGCAACTAGAAGACTCATACATCTCGAGCAATGGTTGTATCTGATCTGCAGGCACTATCATAAAGTACAATGCCTGATAGAAAGCTACCCGTTGAAAAGCCCAAATGGCCTCATCCCCTAAACCGCTCCTCCCTAACCGAATCAACTAGGAAGATGTAGGAGTTGGAACCCTAGCTCCCTAAGCCACTTGAGCCCATGCATGTGCAAGCTCTGTCTCTAAAGTCTGAATTCTAGTCTTCAAACTCACATCCTTCGCTTCTAGTCTGAACCCGAGTTTTTAGACTCTCATTCTCTACCCATAGAGCTGCCATCTCACTGCTCTCTCTCCTCCATCATCATGCCCTTCTCGGGTGAGTCAGGTCTTCCCTCCTACTGAGGAGATGCTCTCCTCTCCTCCCTTGCTCCCCTAGACCTCTCCCCTATCCCATATGCTCTCTCCTACCTCATATGGATTTGGTGACCTCCCCTAGTATGAGGTCCCTCACTCCTAGGGGGTATATGTGTCCTTTGTTACTACTATTGTCTATATGGACATCATTGTAGGATGACTCACTCAACTACCTACTACACTGCACTCCTCGACCTGGTAAGTTATGTAGGTCAGATACTAGTGTACCATTATGGGTACCTATCAGTCACCCTAGCATCATATCCCTTCACTATGGCTACCACATTTTCACTTAGTAGAGGGTCCATAAATCAAGCCATATCAGGAGCATCGCTCATTGTAGTAGCATCCCGAGTCACCCTAGAAAATGTGACATCTCTAGGCCTAAGAATGTCCTATTGTAATCCAAACTAGCATAGAACCCAATCTAGCGGTGCAACTCCACCTCTCCTTGCTCCATCCATAGCTAAATAACTCACCTCATGTGAGCTAGCTCAAACCCATCCTCTCCCATCCCTACATCTCTCTCCAAGGTCTCCACCTGATAGCATCTACAATCAACTCATCAAAAAACCTCCTCATTGTGTCAAGGCTAATCCGCCCATGGTGCCCTCTACGCAAATGCCAATAGAACACTCTGGGCCTCCCATCCTCTACCCCTATCAAAGGTAGCCCTACAGGTCTCCTAATGGTCATGTGCTCCCAACACCATACCTGTATAAAAAAGGTAAGTACCAATGTCTTACCCCCTTTGTAGACAATCCTGTGTAGAGTCCTGTATAGCCGACATAAGATGTATGGACCCCAAGCAAACCATACTCTTTGATCCCTCATATCATAGGTAACCTCTACCAAATTCCATGGTAAGTGGCAACCGCTGAGATGCATAATAGAATCCCTACCACTGTACCACTCAGAACCACTATCAATCGAGAGACCCCATTTGTCTGGCCAAGTCTCTCAATGCTAATCCTACCCTTCTTAAGAAAGAAGCCTGGGTCCCCAATCAACCTCTGCATTGCCTGGCCCTTATTTCCAAGTGTATCCATGAACATACCTTTGATAGGCACCCTAAGAATCCTCCAAACATCCCCTAGTGTAGGGGCCATCTCCACTATCGGTAGCCAGAAACAAGATGACCCCAGATACCACCTCTCAGCGAAAGTCATCAAAATTCTCAAGTCTACTAGAATTTGTGGCATCTCTGCCACATGTCCGAGCCCTATCGCCTCTGTAGTAGTCCTATATTCATCCGAGAGCGCACCCAAGTCTTCCTGGAGACCACTGTATCTCCACTCCCTGTTCTTAAAAGTTGGTTTCTATTAACAAACAAAGCAATAAAAATTAAAGTTAGTAAATGGACTTAAATTTTCAATATTGGACCTAAATTCATAATATTATTCTTAAGTGTTCAATAGCGGATCTATTTTGACAATATCGTATTATATGATATCACCAAAATTTACCCGATATTGACAAGTTCGGACCCATTTTGACAATATCAAAAAATAAGATATCGCCAAAAGAGGACCGATATTGTTGAATCAATTCGATATTGCAAATACGGCTGCACAACAACAGTCGTGCCCTAAAAATCCAAATTTTAATCAAATTAAATACTAAAACACAAAATTCCTAAGCTAAAGAGGTGTAAGATACTTACTCTTACACTTCCCATCCTCGCCTGCACCTCATCAGCATGATGTGTGGTCTTCGCCATGTTCTTCTCCCCAGAGCACATTTTCAGCAACAATGACAAAAGAAAATGAATTAGGGTTTACCCTAAATTATTCTTTTTAAATATTTTACCCTCAATTCGTAAATTTTTATTTTTCCACCAAAAAGCAGAATTTGGTGTAAAAACTCGAAGGGGTATCACACCTAATATAACTTACAGTAAAACTTTAAACCTGAATAATTTTTGCAATAAATTTTTGCTTTATCCTAAAGCGTGCCATCTCTTCTTTAACACATTTTTTTTCAAAAATACGCTAAATAGGGGACAAAATGTAATAGTTTGAAATTTACCCATATCAATTTACCCTAAGTCAAAAGCATTTAAAAAATTAATTAAATACACTTCCTAACCTCCTGCCTCGATTTTTGTACCCGCATTAAGTTTGTTTTTAACCTCCTGACGATAGCGGCTCTATTTGATCGATATCAAAATTTCGATCCAATATCGAACCTAAAAGTATGAAATTGGATGTTCGATCTCATCCAAAAATAGAAATGCCCAGAACAACAAAAGGACAAATTTTGTTGCAACCTACTTTTTCTGTACCTGCCTAACGGCACAGAGGTTACGATATTGGATCAACCGATATCGCCCAGATTGGGAGAAGTTACAACTCCCTCTGTTTTTAGCCCAACCCCTCTAACCTACGTGGCCTATTTAATCCAGGCACTCCCCCTTGGATTATCCTTAACTCCTTGGCTAGATTTTAGTCATTCTCGCATTTATTAGTATTATAGTGTTTTGCTAGTTATTATTTTCTTGCAAGTTCAGAGACTCAAGTTGTGCATCGGTGGATACAATACAATATAAGACATTTAATATCACTCGAAAGCATCTGATCTTGCTCTGCAACATCCTATATTGTTTGCAGGCCACCTGGGGGCACCTTCAAACTTTTGTTTGCACTTCTAAATCTCTACTTTGCATTTCTAGGATCATATTTATTATTCATCTCATGTAGCATAGAAATTGTTGTTTATCATACTTGGAGTTCACCATCACTACATTGCATTGTGTTATTTGCATTTATAGTTCACATTCCTATTGTTTTATTTCAAACACAACATATAATAGGCTTTTACATGATTTAATCCATGCTTAATAAGATTCATATTATGTTGCAAGTTCCTATTTTGCTATCAATTTGTGAAACTGTAGATTTTTGATTAGATCGGGTCTGACGATATCAGATCGAACTTGTCGATATTAGATCGGATGTCCGATATCACCCTACAACACCCAATATTTCCTACAACAAGCAAACAAACTCTACATCAGACATTCATATCGAGTAAGATCGTATAATTTCTTTCATAGCTAAGCATTGCATTTATTCACCTTCTTTAATTTGTTGTGTTGTGTTCATTTGAATTGGAATCACATTTAGTATAGATTAGTTGCATTTGGCCAAACTAGGTGATTGTGAGCAAAGTAAAAAGAACACATCAAATAAACTCCCAACCTATGTGTGGAAACTGACACATAAATATTTCCTGGTGAACCCACCTAATTCGTCGAAAATCGCCAGAGAGGGCACAACATCAAGTGCCTCTCCTCTGAGGTGTAGACCTAGCATCTTTCCATTCCCCTTCAAGGTATGGATCCATTATATTGAAGGAAAGGAGTGCAAAAATTTTAGAGCTACACTGACAGACACTCAGTTACTAAAAGGTTCCAATTACACATCATAGAAAACAAAAATGAAGGCTATTCTACAAATGAAATATTTATGGGATGTTATTTCTAGCATGACAACAAGACCTAAATCACCAGTTAGTACGACAACTAAACCTACCGCACCAACTGCAGATCAAATTGCATTTGAAAAATGCAAGAGTACTCATCTTGCTTGCTATTTTAGATGAAGTTCAACCTCACATAACTAACACAAAACATGGTAAGGAGGCATGGGATGCCCTTAAGACCATCTGTGAGGATAAGAATAATTCCACCATTCTTCACCTTCAATATCAACTTCATAGTTTGAGTATGATGCATGGAGAGACATTTGAACTATTTCTTTGCAGAGTGGTTGAGTTGAAGTCAAAGTTGAATTCTATGGGAAATACTATAGAAGATAAGCTCCTCACTTCAGTGATTTTGAGATCTTTACCTAATTCATACTGAATGTTGATAACTTCCCTTCAAGTGTCACAAAGACAAGTTACCTTTTTTGAGTTGGTCAATTTTCTTCAAGAAGAGGAGGCCCACCAACTACACAAAGATGAAGCTTCTAATACAACCCTCTATTCCAACAAGAAGGGTTCTGAGAAAGGTAATTTTTAGAAGGGGGGAAATTCTTCCAAGGATTCCAAGGGAAAACAACCTCAATAACATAAAAGATTACAAATTTTTCGATAAGGATACCCATGACATAAATAGGTGTTGGTACAAAAACAAACAACCTAAGAACAAGGGCCATAACAAACCACAAAACAAAAACAAGAAACCCAAGGTGAATGTTGTTGAAGATTCCAATTTATATTTTGAGTGGGCACACAAGGTGCTCATGACTAGCACAACCTCCAAGAAGAAGGATCATATGTGGTATGTTGATTTTGGTGCCAGTAAACACATGACTGATGACAAGTCATGGTTTGAGACATTTGAAGCCAAGGTAGGCAAACCGGTAACTATTATTGATGATAAGACCTACCAGGTTCAGGGTGAGGGTACAGTTTTAGTCACCCTTCCATATGGAAAATATCAGATTGATAGAGTCCTATATGTTCCAATATTGGTGAACAATTTGTTGTCAATCACTCAAATCCTGGATAAGGATATGGTTGTTGATTTTTGTGTTGAGGATGGAAAGAAGTGTTGCTTTATCACCAAGAGGGGTAAACACATTGCAACAACTTCATACAAGCATGGCTTGTTTGTATTAGATGCTATCTCCATCCCTCATGTTGCCATGGCAGTCTCTACAAAGGAGGCAACTTCACTTTGGCATAAGAGATACAGGCATCTAAGTTTTGGATATTTAGTTGAGCTAAGTAAATATGATATGGTAAATGGCCTTCCCTCCCTTTCCTCTACATTGCCAGTGTGCTCTGATTGCTTAGCAGGGAAGAAACATAGAGTACCATTTGAAAAGAGCTCTTCACGAGTAAAGACTCCTTTGGAGTTAAATCACATCGATCTGTGTGGTCCTTTCACACCAAACAGTTGTGGGAGGAAGAGGTACTTTCAATTGTTTGTAGATGACTACTCACGAAAGATGTGGATTTTATTTCTTCATCTAAAATCGGAATCTTTTAGCTACTTCCAGCACTTCAAGAAATTTGTTGAGGAGTTAGGGACTTCTATAAGGACCCTCCTCTCAGATCGAGGGGAGGAGTTCACCTCTAAGGAATTTTTATCATATTTGACTGCACATGGAATCAAGAGACAACTCACTACTGCTTATACTCCACAACAAAATGGAGTTACTGAGCAGAGGAACCGTTCCATCATGGAAATGGTTTGTTGTATGCTAACAGGATCCCATTTAGAGAAACAATTTTGGGCAGAATCTATCACCACTGTAGTATACCTGCTTAATAGGGCACCCATAAAGGCCCTAAAGGAAATAACTCCACAGGAAGCATGGAGTGGTCAAAAACCCTCCATCTCTCATCTATGTATTTTTGGATGTAAGGCTTTTATGCACATACCAAAAGAAAAAAGGAAGAATCTAGATGAGAAGACCTTGTAATGTGTTCTTGGATATGATGAGAATTCTAAGGGTTATCGGTTGATTGATCCTTTGACCAAGAAGATTCATATCAGTAGAGATGTTTTTTATGAAGCTTTCACATCACAAAACACATCCAATGTATACCTTGATTTTGAGGATTCTACAATTTAGAAGTCTTCTTCTTCACCGCATAAAAATATTCCTAAGTGGTATACAAGTACTATCAGAGACTCAAATATATCCACACCATCAGATATGACTTTGAATAGACCTCGTACTCGCAATATGGCTTGACAAGAGAAAGCTGCAATAGAGATTACTAAGGTTGATGATCTTTGTCAACCCTTTGAGGAGCTTTTTGTTAGAGTAGGTTGTTTACCTTAGCTCATGTTCACCTAGGTAATTTATTATCCTTTTATTTAGTCATTCCATGTATTTTTCCCACCAACTTATGTGTGGCTATTTCATTTATCTTATTTAGATATTATGAGATGTTACATATTTATTTCTTAGATATTATGGGGATATTTTTAGGTTTGACTATTCCTAGGAGTTATGGGGATATTTTTAGGTATATTTGGAGGGTTGAGATTCTTTCTTTCCATAGCGGTTACAGATCTATAGACCATATCACGTATTACTTTTATACAGTGTATATTTGTCCTTATATTGATCCTACCACTATGGTTGATCATCATTGTCTATATAAGCAAGGCATCTTCATTGTACTCAGAGAGGAGAAGTTCATTATTCATGTATAATATATGATAGTGTTGCCCTTTATTTTGCATCTCTATTTGTAAGTTTATGCTATCATTTTGCTTTCAAATTCTTATTTTGGTTGAATGTGGTGTTTAGTTAACACTTGAGATTCTTGTATCTTGGAATGATCTAATTATCATTATTTTTATAGTATCATAGCAATAGGTGTTGCAGTCATCCATTTGTGAGTGTTGTGTAGTTGTTTCTCTTGCAGGTTCAAAGATTGGTGTGGAAATTTTTTGTGATCGGGTCCTTGGTGGAGATTTTTGGCTAGTTTGTGTCTCTCCTTCCATTTTCATATCATAACCAACCTCCTAAAATCTCTTCTGCCCATACTGAAATAGCCTCATTCCCTTGGATCTGTCCTAAGCATTTTTGTCTTGAGCATTTCCTTTTTTGGCAGGGTCACCAACCCAACCCATTTTTATATTTTGCATGTATCTCCTTATAGAAATTGAAATTTTCCATAAAAAATTTTGGAGGTCTGTAGATGCATTCATGTGAGTTATGACCAAAATTTCAGCTCATTTGGAAAACTAGTCTTCAATATATCACGATTTTACGAAAACTTGCACTTTTTTAGTAATCTGCATATATATTCATCAAAACTTCAAATGTTTTGCATATTTTTTTAAAGAATGTGTAAAATTGGATAATAGACCTTCCTATAAAATTTAAGATCATTTGAAGCTGTATTCAGAAGAAATATTGGGAGTTGCTCAACAAAAGTTTTTCCAAGTCTGTAAAATAATTTTTTTGATATATCTGTAAAATTTCAAATTTTTTGGATCTGTATTTAGACATCTATAATTATTTTATGACTGCACTCTCAATATTGCATTGTGAAAAAGGCTTTTGCACTTGAACCAGTATATGGACTATTTCTATAAAGTCCCATCTTCCTTCATTTGCTATTTTTCCACTTAGTTTGGAACTCTATGATCAGCTTACTTGGTGTTTAGTATTGGTGGAGCCTACACATTGTTGTGTTTGAGGAGTCCTTTTTCTTTGACTTCCCTTGCTTTGTTGTGGTGCATCCTATTGTGCCAATATTCCTCATTGAGAGACTTAGTTTGAAGGAGGGGATTCTTTTGGGAATTCCTTTGGAGATTTTTCAAAGTTCAGAAGTTTAATTTTTGCATTGGTGTGATTTTGTGGTATTTTTCACCACCTTGTGACATCACACTAGACCTCTCACATTATAATGGCATTTGATTTTGGGGGGGCTCTTCTACTTTTGAGGACATCTTGGAAACTTCTTTTTTTAAACTTAGCATAGAGGAAAATGCTAAAACTTTTGAAGCATGGTTTAAGTTACTTTGTTCATTACGTCAAAGTGAAGGTTTTGATCCTTTGTTCATAAATCCAAAACCCAAACCAA
Organism: Wollemia nobilis; assembly: GCA_028583015.1. Lineage (NCBI taxonomy): Eukaryota > Viridiplantae > Streptophyta > Pinopsida > Araucariales > Araucariaceae > Wollemia > Wollemia nobilis. The sequence continues at coordinate 1,270,064 of JAQPPZ010016709.1, forward strand.
TGGTGAAGGATAAGGAGTATAGGACATGGTTCATGAACAATTTAAGGATCTCTAACATGCTTTATTATTCAATTTGTGGGGAGCTTCAAAATTTTGTTGGTGTTCATAAGAACACACCTCACCTTGCTTATCATATTTTGAAAAGAAAGTTTTTATCCAAGGCACCTTTTCTTACAATTGCTTGCATGGAGGACATCATTTGTGACATTGCCTCTTTATTTTTGGAGTCACTATCTCATGATATTTTGGATGATGAGGTTGATGCTACAGTAATTGCTTCATATATTTTACAAGATAAATATCCACACTTGTTTTCTATGGATGATCATGTTGATGTTACAGCATATACAGCAGAGATTTCATGGCATGTTACATCCTTACATACAGATGACTTCTTTGATGGTGTTACCTCTCTGTTCATTGAGAGCCACACATGTGATATTCTTGATATGTATGAGGAGCTCACTCATTTATTTTATGATGATGTATACATTGTATCTCCTCCATGTACTTATTCCTTTATGGACCCTTTTTTGGTGTGCCCTCATTATTTGAGTGAGCCACCTTGTCCACAATTTTCTTCTCTTGTTTCTTTCACATTGGATGATGTACTTATACAGGATTTGGATACAAATATTTTATCTTCGGTTGGACTCTCACTTGGAGATCCTAAAGACCATGTTGATTCTTTTGAGGCTTCTAAGCCTCCACTTCTTTATCTTTCTGCTTCCATGGGATCATCATCACTTATGCAACAGGACATTGGTGATTCTTCCTTGATGGATGCTCTTCACACGTCTTCCACTTTTACACACTCATGGTTTTGTGAACATTGATCTTTTGGATGTTTATTGGGACTATATTCTACCCAATTTTAGTGTTGGTTTGGGCTTCTATATTCTTGGAGATTCATTTCATAATTCATTGGTGACATCTTCTTCACTTCAGCTTAGTTTGACGAATTCTATGTCATCATTCTACATTTTGTTCCCATCTTCTCACACTCACTTGGAGTGTGAAGACATTTTATGGATGCTTCATGGCTACTTTCTTCCTCGTGGGAGACACATTGTTCATCGCAAAGGCATCCACTTCTTCATAGAACTTCTTCATGTATCTCGTCGTCCTAGGGGGGCGTTGGGAGCACTCCTTGGCTCCATTCCTACTTCTTCTCTCTTTCTAGTTGGATGGTTTTTTTCCACATGGTTTTCCACTTCTAGTTCAAGAGCTTCTGGATACACATTGTACATGATTACCTAATCAAGACTTATTATTGGGACTCATATTGTGGATATGCCACTTTATTTTTTGGCACCTAGCTTCACTTGAGGGGGGTGTTAGAGTAGGTTTTTTACCTTAGCTCATGTTCACCTAGGTAATTTATTTTCCTTTTATTTAGTTATTCCATGTATTTTTCCCACCCACTTATGTGTGGATATTTCATTTATCTTATTTAGATATTATGAGATGTTACATATTTATTTCTTAGATATTATGGAGATATTTTTAGGTTTGACTATTCATAGGAGTTATGGGGATATTTTTAGATATATTTGGAGGGTTGAGATTCTTTCTTCCCATAGCGGTTACAAATATATGGACCATATCACTTATTTATTTTGTACGGTGGATATTTGTCCTTAGCTTGATCCTACCGCTATGGTTGATCATCCTTGCCTATATAAGCAAGGCACCTTCATTGTACTCAAAGAGGAGAAGTTCAATATTCATGTATAATATATAATATTGTTGCTCTTATTTTCCATATCTATTTGTAAGTTTATGTTATCAATTTGCTTTCAGATTCTTATTTTAGTTGAATATGGTGTTCTGTTAACACTTGAGATCCTTGTAGCTTGGAACAATTTGATTATCATTCCTTTAACTTTTTGTAGATACAAAGAGAGAAAAAAGGATATGGAAGTGGATGATGACAGGTTTTTTATGTCTTCACTTGATGAGCATGAACCTGCCATAGTACAATATGCCCTTAGTGAGCCATAATGGAAGGTTGCTATGGATGCAAAGTACAATTCTCTAAAGAAAAAAAAGACTTGTAAGCTTGTTGATCTGTCGCATGGAAAGAAGCCCATTGGCTGCAACTAACATTTAGATATATCACCTTACATCATGAATCCTTCCAAGACAAGTTTTGGGAAGTTTCTATGCCTCAATTGCTCCAATTCTCCATAACATGCAAAACCCTAATTCACTAGTAATGAATTATATTTACCATGGACGATTCCAAAAATTGTACAACTGTAGGAAAACACCAAAATACGGCTGTAAATCATCTTATAATCCATTCCATGCTTCACACCAAGTTTTTAGGTTAACTAGGATAATTCATAATGCAATTTCATCCATATACATGCCAAGTTATATATCGATAATAAGTACACAACCTGCAACACCTAGAACATATGGGAAAATTCACAAGGACAAGGAACTGAGGAAAATTACTGTCATATTTAGATTATCAGTATCATTCCATCATTTTACCATCTCAACAATGAACACCAATTCTACTCCACAATCCATACTCCATGAATTCTATATTAATATTGCAACAGTAAACAATTAATGAACATGAATGAACAACCAAAAAAATGAATAATGGGGGCTATATAATGCATGAATAGACCGTTCCAAAGTAGTTTCTAAAGCATCGCATCATTTACAACTACCATTCCCAACAAATTTTCAAAACAAACTTTTTTCAAGGTTTATTAAGGTGTAATTTGATTTTCAAAAATTAACCTCAAATGCACATTCCAACTCAATTTCATTTTATTTCACATCGTATATATGCAACCTTGTACATTTTGCTCTCTACTTGTACGTTTTGACACTTGTACATTTTAATCAGAACTGAACAAAACTCAACAAAACTGTGCAAATCCATGGATCACTTTCTCTTCTTTTGGGAGGTGGATTTGTTACCTACACCATGTAGTAGATGTTGCCCTAAAAGTGACCATCAAGGATGAGATGATTGATCAAGATATAATGATTTTGAGAAGTAAGGGGTTAATATGTAAGTTCTATAGATCCTAGCCAAGGTTTTCGAGATTCAAGATTGGATCAAGTGGAAATTGAGATTGAATTCAAATTACTCTATGAGTATTCTTCCTAAATATTTTTTCCTTGTCAAGGATAAAATATTGAGTGGTGGCCCATGGTTTAGAGGGAGAGATATCCTTTATTTAAGACCATGGAATGAAATTTTTCTATTGAGTTAGACTATGAAGAAGCTTTTGATTAGGCTTTTTGTACTTCCATATCAACTTATCAATTAGGATATTTTGAAGAATATTGGAAATACCCTAGGAGAATTCATCAAAGGACTAACTATTAAGGAGCGGAAGCATGTTATATATACCAAAATATGTGTTGCTATGGATATTTCAAAATCTTTGCCACAATCTATTAAGATTAAATATGAATCAAGAGAATGAGATCAACAAGTGTATCATCACATTTCGTTGCCGCAATTGTTATGAGATTGGCCACTTGGCAAGAGTATGCAAAGTGAAAACTATGAAGAAAGGAATAGAAAATTTTGGTCATAAGAAAAACTTCAAGGCAAAGCAAGGAAATCATACATTAATAGAAGGTAGATCAGATCAAGGATATTCCACTCCTAAAGAAGGGGCAAAGAAAGTTTTTTTACATCTTATGGAAAAGGCCACCATAATTCACTTGGATCAATAGTTAGAAGAAACACATAAGGATATCAGGGATGAGAAAGTACAATATGTAAGTTCAAGTTTAGAAGTAATTAAAGGTGCAAAGGTAAATGTGGAAGAAAATCCAAACACAAAGATGACAGAAGAGATCAATATCTTTATATCTTCATTTTCCTCAAGTAGTGGATAATCCTCTCATGATAATAAAAGTGAAAATGGTATAGAAGTTATCCCTTGCACTTTAAGGTTTCAAGAGCAACATAATAAAGAAATAATGATGGAGGAAGTCTATAACGATTTAGAGTTTTAAGGGTAGAATAATAAGGTAATTGCTTTGGAAGAGTGTCATTGCACTTTAGGGTTTCTAGGGCAATATAAATAAAAATGTGCTTTTGAGGTTATTTCTTGCTCTACAAATCCTGCACAACAAAATAAATCTATAGATGATAAGTCTTACTTTGAGCAATGTGAGAAGATTGAAGAGATGGATAAGATGAAAAGTATTGGTGGAAATGGAAAAAAAAAAAGAGGAAGACCCAAGAAGCAAAACAAAGAGAAAAAGAAACCCATTGTTTTGGTTACATAGGAGAGTTGGTCACAACCATGCTATTTTTAGTAACTGACAAGTGCAGGGTTCAAACACCATAGGGGATGCTCCCACCAAACCTATTGTCTTGTTATTGTTGACCTGGCATGAAGGGGACCATTGATCGCTTGAGATTCGTACCATCATCATTGGTATGGCGTGCACTTAGAGGATACAGATCAGACTACTACCTTTGCAAACAGGCTACCCTAAGGTTTGAACCTGGGTGTCTTGCTAAGTGCCTAGCCAGAAAAGCACATACCAATCCATATAGCCCTCGGGGGCAGAAAAAGGGTTTATGATAAACCAGTGTGATTTGAACCAGAGTTGCGTGGATCTGTATTGTACGAATCACATTCCTCAACTGGACGTCTCACACCAACTCAACTACGCACTCACCCTTTTGATTATATTTATTTTCACCCTTGCATGTCTAAATGCATTTCTATGAGCTAATGCCTTCCTTTTCTCTTATTTTATATAATTCTAAAATCTAATGCCTTCCTTTGCTCTTATTTTATATACTTAGATAGATGTTCATTGCATAGCTAATAACTTTTATCACAAATATTAGATTTATATGAGACTTTTATGCTAGAATATGTTGCCTTTCTATAAGACTTGATTCATTCATAACCTATTTTTGAGAGACTTAATTTAATACCGAAAATTATAAGGTTCAAGCAAAGCTCAGATTGGATGCCCTTTTGTACGGAGAACTGATTTGGCAGTTGGCCTTGCAACAACAGTTTGGTTTGTTGGGTGAAAGGATGGGTCAACTGAAGGAACCATGATTGGGGGGTTGGGTGGAAGGTTGGGTCAACTAAAGGAATCGCAATGACTAGCTATGTTGTTGGGAGGAACGTTGGATTTGTTTGTTTTGGGTTGCTCAGTTTTTTGGGTTGTTGGAAGATCTTCATTTTGTTGGTTTTGGATGCAAGACAATTGGTTTTTCTTCTCAGCTTGTTTGGTATTTGCCCCTCTCTGAAGTTAATGCTAGGGAGGACCTTGGGCTTCATCGATGTTCGTTGGGAAATATTTGTGTTGTCCACCCTCGTGTCTGGCGGGTGTGACTATCCTGTTGGTTGTTTGTTGGATGTGGGTGCTTGATAGATGGGTTTTTCTCCGTAGCATTCTTTTGGTATTTTCCCCTCACTGAAGTTAATACCAGAGGGAGGAGCAAATGTCGTATGCCCAGGGTGATCAGACCTAGATACATGCCCTTTATCGTCGATTGTTCCTACAAAACCAACACTTAAGACAGAACATGTATATAGCAAAAGCAAAACTTTACAAGGTTAGCCAAAACACATGCACAACAAAGCAACACGGAATTGGCGCAACAAGAAGTTGACTTTATTTATATTTCAAAAATATGGCCAATGGCCTACACTGCTTGAACTTGCCGGTTTACAAAGCAACAGGGCAAGGTGCCCACCAACACTACCGGTCAAGCCAAGTCTTATCAAAATGGATGGGACAACCCACTGCCCAAGCAACTAGCTCCAGGTAGAGGCCAAAGCGCCTATCCGATCTCGCAAGCACCCACTCTTACACCAACAACCTCAGGCTATCAGCGCTCTCTCTCTCGCAAAAAATCCAAAAATCACTTTGATCGCAACCAAACACTTAGCACACACGGAGGCAACACGGAGGTAAGTTCGCATACACAGAGGCAACAACACGAGAGAGATCTTGTGGAAGCCTTGGCAACTAAACGATGTTAGATGCCCATAATCCTAGATACCTACATACAACAAACAAATAACCAATAGGACAACCACACCTACTAAACATGTGGGCTGACGACATAAGCATTTCTCAAAGGAACAATGATGAAGCCCAATGTCTCCCCTTGGTATTAAATTCAGAGAGGGACAAATACCAAAAGAATGTCGCGGAGAAAAACCCATCTATCAAGCACCCACATCCAGCAAACAACCAATGGGACAATCACACTCGCTAGACACGAGGGTTGACAACATGAATCTTTCTCAATGGACAACGATGAAGCCCAAGGTCCCCCCTGGTGTTAACTTCAGAGAGAGGCAAAAACCAAAAAAACTGAGAAGAAAAACCAAATATCCCACATCCACAACCAGCAGAATGAAGATCTTTCAACAACCCAAAAAACCCAGCAACCCAAAACGAAAAAATCCAACGTTCCTCCCAACAACATAAACAGTCGTTGCGATTCCTTTAGTTGATCCAACCTTCCACCCAACCCCCCAACCACGGTTCCTTCAGTTGACCCAACCTTTCACCCAACAAACCAAACTATTGTTGCAAGGCCATCTGCCAAATTAGTTCTCTGCCCAAAAGGGCATCCAATCTCAGCTTGCTTGAACCTTATTACTTTATGTATTAAATTAAGTCTCTCAAACCTAGGTTATGAATAATTCAAGTTTTATAGAAAGGCAACATATTCTAAAATAAAAGTCTCATATAAACCTAATGTTTGTGATAAAAGTTATTAGCTATGCAATGAACATCTATCTAATTATATAAAATAAGAGCAAATGAAGGCATTAGCTTGTAGAATTATATAAAATAAGAGCAAAGGAAGGCTTTGGAAGCCATTAGCTCGTAGAAATGCATTTAGACATGCAAGAGTGAAAATAAATATAATCAAAAGGGTGAGTGCGTAGTCAAGTTGGTGTGAGGCGACTAGTTGAGGAACGTGATCCGTCAGATGTAGATCCACGCAACTCCGGTTCAAATCAAACTGGTTTACCATAAACCCTTTTCTGCCCCTGAGGGTTGGGTGGATTGGTAAGTGCTTGTCTGGTCAGGCACTTACCAAGAAGACACCCAGGTTCAAACCTCGAGGGCAGCCTGTTTGCAAAGGTAGTAGTCTGATCTGAATCCTCTAAGTACGCGCCAAATCACTGATGACAGTACGAATCTCAAGCAACCAGTGGTCCCTTTCACACCAGGGCAACAATAACAATGCGGAATAGGTTTGGTGGGAGCAGCCCCTATGGTGTTTTGAACCCTGAGCTTGTCCGTTACTAAAAATAGTGTGGTTGTGACCAACTCTCCTATGTAACCAAAACAATGGTTCACAACATTTTTTCTTGATGCTTAGAATTTAAAAATAATAATTATTTTAGTGAAACCTTGTTCAAACAATTTTTTAACAATGTCTTTTATATTTAAAAAAATAAGTAAATTTTAGTTCTTACAAGTGTTATGTTCAAGGTTGTTCATTATGGGGCAAGACAATAATTATTATTTTTTAATTGGTTATATGGAATTAAAATGGTCTCCACTTGTAGTAGATTATGGTTGTGTTACCATGGCATTACAACATCCTAACAATTATTGGCAAGAACCAAACTCTAATCTCTACCTTAAAAGTTAATGTATTTAACCGATTGAACTCTCAACATTTATTCAATGAGGGATCCCGGTCCACTCATATTGAGTGGGGTTTGAACCTTGAACCTTGAACTCTCAATATTTGATTATTTTCATAACTATTATTTCCACGTGAAACATTGTTGTATATTTTCAATATCAAACATAATAACTACCAATCAATCTACACTTAGTACATTTTTTTTTTAACAAACTCACTCTCACACATATAGAACCTGCCATGGTTTGAACCTAGGTCTCCTCGAAGAGAGCCCAAAGTCCAAAGCACTTCGGTGACACTTAGTACAATTCAAAATACCAATGACAAAGATTATGCTATGTTTTTAGAATATTAATTTATAATTTATTTAAAATAACTCCTCTCACCATATATTTAATTTCTTCTTCTTTTAATTCTTGCTTTTACCTTCAAAAAGAGAATTTATATAATATAAATAAATAAAATTATATACAATGAATAATGCACTTCAATATTGGTAATATGATAAATATTTGTTTGATTATATGACTAGTTTTACTTAGGAGGAAACTTAATATGTTTTATGGTACTTTGATGTGTTCCAAATTGGACATCTTTTTGCTACGGGACTATTTTATATGTTTGTGTTGATTGTACGTTCAAGGAACTATGTGAATAGATTATATTAGGTCATATGGGTTAACAATTAGGCACGACTCTTGCAATATGATGGTTGTAATTTTGATATACTTTGACTCTCTATGTTGTCTCCGTCTAGAATTTCTGATTTAACTCTAATATATACTTTAAAGAAATCTACAATATAGTGGAAATTAAATCAAATATTTAGTAAATAGCCGTTGCAATGATATATATATATATATATATAATTGAGAATTAAAATAGTCTGCTTGAGATTACTAGCTACTAATATCTTGTTTATATAACAAGCAAAAAAAATAGTTTTAATAAAAAAATCAATAGATTTTACAAATTTGAAATGTTTGATTGCACACGAAGGATATAAGTGTTAAATTATATCTCTAATCAATATAGGTATTAATACCATCTTCACACATGGAACGTTCTTTACAAATATCGAAGTATAGTACATTATATCTAGAGGAACTTTGCATTTTGGTATTTTTACTTAATATAATGTCCCTTTTGGTTGTCAATCCATATTGAGTTGATGTAATTAGAGTCTCTCAATGTAATGAAAGATTACCGTGCCAAAGAAAATCACCTAAATTGAAGTTAGATTCCTCTTTTTTCTTTTATCTTTTTTCCATACAATATAGTTATCTATAAACTCCTCAACTTGTTTCTTCATTCAGAAAATTGCGTTTAATGAAACTAGATTGTCTCTGTGAAGAGTGTAATTTTAGGATTTTCCAAGTTGAACATTTTTCTTTCAACTACTGGTTACTTTTACCTTTCTCTTGGTATACTTTTAACCCTCTTCATTGTAGATCAAGCACAATACTAATATACTTTGGTACATCAAATAAAGATCATTTGTCTTTTGAATCAAAACATTGACTTTCAAGTTTTGTCTTAATAAATCCAAATATATTAACACAATATTGTAAAGTGCACAATAAACAAGATCCATACACATACATTTATACAAACAATAAAAAAAATAAAAAAATTGAAAGCCAATTAAAGTTTATTGCTTCCAAAAAAAAAAAAAAGTTGATAAAGATACATCCATTACAATACTTAGTTTAGAGATACATTTATAAATCATTAAGACTTGTTATGATGGATATCACTATTAACTCACAAATTGTGTGTATCATAAATTTTAAATATGAGAATTCACTAAAGCAAAATTTGTAATGTAGTGAATTATTAAAACAAATTCAACAAGTAAAATTCTTCGTGTTTTTTTCCCGTCAATCCTCTCTTATTGAGAACCATGTATTAAGTGTGTTGTACAAGATCAGAAATAAAATACCATGTTAGGTCAAGGACAAATAAATTTAAGGCATTTTTTTTTGGTGTTCCTGGCACATATTTTTGTAATAGCATGACAGATCTTTGTATGTATAAATTTATATGTTTATGTTTCTACCAGTTATTTCAAGATTCTCATCAATTTTATTCATTCTATTGCCCCAAAAAATTAATATGAATTTTCTTTTTACCCAGCTGAAAAAGTGGACAATTTGGATCCAAAATAAGAATGCCTCTTGAATCTGCAACTGACAGGAGAGAGGCATTCTTCATAAACCTGTTTGAAATAGTTGTCACATTGGTTGCTTCAGCATCATACCTTCTCTTCTTGTTACTCATAATGTCAGTATGTCTTTTTTCAATTATAGCATGCACTTTAAAAAGCACCCTATGGATGCTGTATTTTATTCAAACGAATTGATATGAATGTATATACAGTTCAAAGAAAACACAAAATAATTGGTAAGGAATATCCAGTCTTCATGAATACCATTGGGCAGACTCTTTCATGACAATTCTTGATTTGAACAAACCTGTTAAAATTGGTTTGTGCATCCTTCAAAAGCCCATGTAAGCATAATAAGCATTGTAAAATGAGCAACTATCTGAACCTGATCTCGAATATGAATATTGATTTGCCTAGTCCAAAAATTTCCATATGTTACAGGCCTCCAAAATCTACAAAAATCCAGCCACTACCTTCTAGGCGGAGATCATTTTTCACAACAACTTTTCATGTTGGCAACAAAATGACAGCAGAATGCAAACCACTATCCCAATATTAGAAACATCTTAGGACCTTCTAAAAGCAGATGCTGCACCCATTATTACTGCCATAACAATCCCTAGACCTGCACCTATAGAGCCACCAACTAAAGCTGACACAGAAGAGTTTAGTTTATCCTGTGCACGGCTGACTGCAGCTGCTGCGTGTGCATGCTCCTTGGCCGTTTCTATTAACAGTCTTTCTCTTGCAAGTTCCTGTGCATGTATAACCAACAACACAGGAAAAACTTATAAGAAAAAACAAATTTGGCTACTTGTTCAAAATCTAGATAGTAAAACATATTTCCAATCAATTTCAATGGATTAATTTTTTCAAAGTCATTATGCAGGATCAGTGCCTATTGAAACATACCTGAAAGGATGATTCCTCGTGGGTAATCAGCACTTTGTCTATGAGTTTGCGTAACTTGTCTACACCTTCAACAGGTAAAACGACCTCTTTCTTTTGGAAAGGTAACCGAACAAGGCTCATGGGAGCCACAATAAACTTTTCTGCTACCCCTTGTATTCTTTTAATTCCCAGAGTCCCTTCTGAAGTTGTTTCAGATGAGTTCCATGAATGTCGTTTGCTTTCCATATCATGTACAACATATGGGTATGAGTTTATCAAGACCCCCATGTTTGGAGAAACTTGGTAAGCTTCCATTACAGCACTAGCTACCAGGTTTTGCTGATCTGCACCGACTGCAAACTTGTTTGTCATAGCAAGAATTGAAGGAATTGCAGCTGCTTGAACTTCATCCATAAGCACTGACAATGCAGAACGTGGAGTAGTGCCAGTATGAGTCTGATGCAATCGAGGTATCTCATGACCAAGATTATGAACAAGAATAACTAGATCAATTTTTCTCTTTAGCTCACCCAAACCCAGAGACAACTCTTGTTTAAGTTGAGCAACTGCCTCAGGTAATTCCTGCATTTAGTTGAAACAACTATGGTTAGCACATTTTGTTCAATAATTTCAATAAACGATTCAGAAATTACAGAAGTATCACAAGTTTATATTGAAATGATGCTATGTAGATTCTACCGTGTATGGGAAGCAATGCTTAAACACACTCTCATGAAGGGGCATGAGACAATTAATGAAGTTGCATAAATTTCTTCCACAAGAAGGGCCATTGTTAAGAAGTCCAATATACCTGGATGTTTACTCCTGCGGGATCAATGAAGCAAATTCCTCCAGCCAAACCTTCATGCCATTCAGTGTCAGGGAGGATCCCCTCATGCGTGACTGTTGTTGTTCCTCTATTCTGTCCTAGCAATGCATAGAATAAAGAAGTCTTACCGGCACCCTGCAATAAACGAAGAGTTTAGTTAAATACATAAACCAAAATGCTAGTTAAACAAAGTCTTTCTCCTGAAACAAACCATACTAATTAGACACAGTTTCCTCCACATCAAATATAACTTAGGATCCCAAAGTTCATCTCTGAAGGCATGCCGTTATGTACAAGCGCTAGTCAATAGATCTGGATTGGAGAAACTGTTCTTTTAGAATAGTATATGTCTAAATTCAGGAAACATAAACATGCAAAGCATATGTTTTTGTGAACATAAATCCTAATTATACAAGGACAATTTGGAGTGAAGTTTTTATTTTTATTTTTTTAAACAGTTTTTTAACAATTCATTTCGCCCTTAATTGGAGAGCTGCACTTTTCAAAAATCCCTAGCTATGTAAAAGGATGGAACTTCCTGACTGCTCTTTATTCTTATTTTTATTGTTGACTTGGTCAGGAACATGCAAGCTGACATTTGAGGGCACTAAAAGGAACTTCCATCACAAGTATCCAACAAATTGTAGCAATTCCAAATGAAATGATGTCCTCTAATGGAGGGTCAAATCCAAGATGCTCTGTCCTTGCTGAAATGAGAGTTAAAGCAAAGCTCTTAAATTTTTCTAAAGAAAATTATATGACTTGGAATTTGAAGGGATTTTATCAGTACCTCAACTCCTAATAGTCGGACATGCCGAAGTCCCATGTAAACGTCCTTAGACACTGTTACAAAATCACTGCTACAATGTACAATCACCTCACTTAAGCCTTCAACTTGACAAGTGTCAATTCCATTGGAACAGCCTTTCAAACTTGGATTCGGATAATTTAAAGCAGATACAGCAAAATCTTCTCCAAGGTCTGAATCAGATTTAGAACCTGGACTTATCTGTTTGGGAGGTTGTTTGAGTGGTGCACCAATTTGTATCCGTATTTTTTGTAGCTCTGGTTCAGCTTGGTAACTAGAGGAAGGCAATGGTGGTGGAGGCACTGATTCCACTATGGTTGAGCACCTGAAAGATGACAATAAAAACAGTCATGAAACAAGCATGGGAAAAACAAGTATGAAGTTGATTAGTAAACATCTCAAATTCTGAATTGCATTTGCCCTACGTCTCATCCCATCAGAGAATGGAAATGTGTGGAAAAGATAACTTTTGTTAAATAGAATTTGTGAAACTCTGTCAGCTCATCCAAATTATGATTCTCTAAAATGTAGCCAATAAAACATTCTCTAAACAGTTCAATCTAAGAAAATGTATTAGAATTGCATGATACAAGGAACTCTTTAAGAAAGAAGCAGTCTAATGTCTGGAAGGTTAGTTATGTAAGTCTAGATGTCAAGAACATATGAAAGATCTTTCTAAAAGCAATTTTCAGAATTCCGGTGGATGACTTAGCTACTTCAGTCTGTGATAACCTGCACTAGCATAGAAATCACGTTGCATCTCTTGATATTGAGGTTTCTTCAGCTGGGCAAAGAGGTAATACTCTCTGCAACCTGGTATCTTGTATAGACGTCTTTCCCTTTCTTTGAGATTGGTCCATATTTGTGCCAATAACTATACAGAGGTGTGAGGTCGGGCTTATAGAGACATGTTGGATGGCAACAAGGATCTAGAAGCAAAGTTTGTGGGGTCAGATTGCACAAATTTGGAAATTAAAGGGTGAAGCAACTATTTAAGTGGCACATTCAAGTAACTGTACTATCCAACATCTTCAAATCTTTCTGCCAATTTGAATCATTTGGATGATGAGAACTTTATCATCCTTGGCTTTATCCTAAACTTGTATTTGATTCTAATTCTAAAATTTGCTTTTACAAGTTCATTTCCTTGAGGATTTCTGCCATTTAGATTCTTTCGTCTTCAGATTGGCAAACATCCATCTCAAAGTTCATAGCCTTAAATCACCATTAATTCACAGCTGTTTCATGTTGCTTCAATCAATTAACAGCCCCAATTAACTTTATTCTTTTTAAGGTCAAATGCCTTGCCATGCATATCTTTGTCTCTGTGTTAGCAAATGCATGTGAAGAGAACTATCCTGCAATGTCAATGCTGGTAGACTACATTCAGCCATCTCAGCCAACTGTCATAAGTTGCAAAACTAATATTTCATAGCAATAAGATCCCACTTGAATTTTGCTCTAACCTGCAACATGAATGCTACGAGACTAACTTCTGCCATCTCGGTCAACTGTTATCAATTACAAAACTGATTTTTCATAGCAGTTAGTCCTCACTTGAATTTTGCTCTTGTATCCTTTATGCAATATGGCTCATACTTAAAGCAACTTAGGCTATATATCCAAATACGCAGCTGACATAGAGCACCCTGTGTGCAGCCAGTATTCATATTCTTAAGTCTTGATCTTGGTTTTACCTTCTTGAACTTTCCCAGACAAACATGATGAGGGAGAGAAGAGTGAAGCTCCAAAGTCACCGAGACCTCAAGATTGAGGTGTCATTCTATTAATAACTATTATTTTGAATATAATATTGTCGAAGTGTTAAAAATGCTTGATAGCAGGTCATTGGATCACAGTCATAGGGAACTGGGACAGGAGCTTCCAAATAACTGCTAGCTGACACAAAACTAGTTCCCATTGCCCTTGTAATAAAAGAAATAGATACCAACATTCGTCCACCCCTGGGTCAGAATGTGTCACTGCAACAACAGTCAAAGTCACAGGGGAAAGGGAGTCCAACAGTCAAAAAGAAGTCTCAAGCTATGTTGCATGGAAACGGATACGGTATCTGATTGGGCTATAGCTGTGGCAAATTTTCAAGATCCCCTTATATGGACACGGGTGGATATGTCTTTATAAAAACCATATATAGTTATATTGAAAAAAGGAACATAGTACAAACGTGTTCACAGAAATATAAATTTTAAATGGGATATTTTCATTAATTAAGGGCTGTCATTGTTTCTTACATTCTTTTTTTAATTGTGTATTTTTCCATTAATCTCATGCCCAGAATAAAGCTCTAGATGTGCCTAGGTCATATCTGGAAGTATTAGATATGGACAAAATAGAAGTTTGTATTCAAATATGTCTGGAAAGAGTATCCATGTATTTGGATACATTTGGATGTGGTATCCAAGAAATTTTGTATCCTTGTCTGATATGCAGATACAAGTAACCAAGCTGGAGGAGTGCCAGATAGGGTATCTCTGGTCTCAAGATGTGGATTATCAACAGGGATTGAAAAAGACTTATAGGTTGTGTAACGGTCTGAAACAAATCTGGCTTGTCAATAAGTTTAAGTGGCTACAGCTTGAGAGGGCGACATGAGAGAAGTTGGCTAATGTGAACTAATCACATACTGCAAATCATTATGTAGAAAGGACATTTGGCAAGGGCAGTTGACTAGGCTGTTCTAGCAATATTGGAGTCAAAGAGGGAGAATGTGCCAAGTGTCAGAAGAAAAATGCAACATACCAAGAAAAAATAACGAAAGTCACAGCCATTGAGGAATCTGGTTCCTTGAGGGCTACTTGAATATTGATTGCCTCCATTGCTGAATGAGTGTTGCCAATGCTCCTTGTCAATGGTCAAGCCTCCATTATCTGCCTACATTAAGTGAAGGTAGTCTCTAACTCATACTTCTTGGCCACAACTTTCAAAGAGGGCTGCTTCTTATGTGGCAAAACAATGACATGCTCATCTCCATTATTTCTAATATTATCATATGCTACAAGACAAACTAGGTGATAACTACCCTTGAATGATTACATTCGCACATAACTCTACTTAAATCATTATCACATGTATGTTTTTGTTTTTTAATACATAGGGGAATCGGTAACATCATTGGATGCTACCACTATAAACCCTAGCCTTCTGGGTTGGACAAAGTCAACGGGACCCCGACCCTCCAGGGCATCGAACTGGGGCAACCAACTAGCAAACACTCGGCCACTACCATCCAGCCTATCCCCTTCTAGGTACGCTGTGGTTTGAACCTTGGACCTCCCCAAAGAGAGGCCAAAGCCCTAACCATTGCGCTGTCCTTCTCGCACATTATTACAACATACAACTTTAATCAAATTACAAACTTTTGTATATGCATACTTGACTTATGCATATTTTATTTTCAACTAGTCTATTTTCTCTGTTGAGGTGGCACGTTTGAACTAGCGCCTACACTCAGATGGCTACAACAACGAAGTTGTCTGCAATCAGTCAAACTACACGGACGATATTGGCAAATGTATCACCGATTGTCCTCCTAATGACAATAGCAACAAAGTAGTTTAGTATCCTATAGACAACACTCAATCTGCCTATTTCTCCTTTTACGACATTGTCTAATTAGATGATTTGCTCCTAGATTGGTTAATCAGCCCAATTGGCATAGACAGTTTATACATCTTGGAGAACTCCTCAAGCGGTAAGGTGAGCAAAGGGACTATCCAACGGTACTCCCAACAACAGAATTGCAGATGGCAGAGTGTGAAACTGGTTGGGCAACAACACCCCTGACGACAACCCCCAAACTAAAGGTGTTTCATCAGATGGCTGGAACAACTATCACAACTTTCCCTCAGACAATGATCAGGAAAATGAATTCCTTTTCTTGTTGTACAAGCCTATCCCTTTGTGGACATTAATAGAATTATCTCATCTTATATATATATATATATATATATGCATTGTTAATTGCATGCTTTGTACCATTTCACAAACAAAAACCAAGAAACAGATGTTTCCATGCTCCCAAAGATGGTATTCAAGCCTTGACGCAGGGTAATTTCATGGTTAAAGAGAAAAAAAAAATCATGTAGGCAGAAAACACTTATGAAGCTTCTCATGTCTCTCATGGAAATAAAACCCATGATACACTCCTTACATTTAACTCATGCACATGTTTCTCACTAGCTGCTAATGAAATGTATTCTTAAAGCTGTCAAGAATGCCAATCAGAGAGACATCATCATTTCATATAAAGCACTACTGGGAATAGCTTACGCATATAGATTGGCAAAGAGTCAAACCCACAACATACCAAGATTAATCAGATCCAAAGAAAAAATGAGCTTACCAGCGTCCATTTACTTGAGCTTGAATTGTATTACACAGATGTAAGCCAAAGCCATAAACATCAACTTTCAAGGGCTCTGCACCATTCTTATCACAAGGTATTCCATTCCAACCAAGTGGAACAAGAGAGATGGCTGTTTTCACAAGAAGTGGTTCTGCTATGTGTCCAAGTTCAACAGCACCGGCCACAGCCAAACCTAGCCATTGCTGCAAATGTGGCAAATTGGGAAGATGCTCCATTCCCAAAACTGAAGCAGTATAGCTGCCCATGTAAAGGTCATAAATCCTGTGCAAAAACACAAAGTTCCCATCATGAGCAGTTTTTTCAGGGCTTGTCGTAGGAATTCTAACAGAAATACAAATCATCTGAAACATAGCATGAGCATTTAAGATGGCAGCAGTCTTCAATGAGAAAGATGGAATGCAATTGTGTTTGCTATGGAGTTTATGAAATACATTTCATTTTAGTAAAAGCAAACGTCTAAGAATTCAACTACGGATGAAAATTTAAAATTCCTAAACAATTATGATAAGCAAATAAGAAAAAACATTCAATTGCTTTATCAATAAGATAAAACATACCCGATTGAATCTTAACGGCAAACACATTTCTTCCCTCTACCATTTAAATCTCAATTATACATCCTTATAAATACAATACATCTTTATGGCTAGGGTTTTATGAGGAAAGCTGCTTTGCTGGAATTTTTTTGAGACCTATCTGGTGGGCTCTACGGGGATGGCAGCAGTTTCTGGAGGAGGTATGAACAACTGGAGGAATGTAGTGATGGCATCAGGTCCGTCACGGAGCGTGCATGCTAGGGCTGGTATTTCTTTTAAAAATGATTGGAAGGAACAGGATTTCCCATTGCATGCCGAGAATCGCTTGTTAAAGAACAATGGATGTTTGGAACGATGTGAAGCCGGGCCGGTTCTAGTGGTTCAACCAGACTCGGTGGCAGAAGATGTGGAGTATTTAACCAAACATGCGCTTATTGGTAAATTTATGGGCATCCGAATTTCTCTTCCCTTTGTGGAGGCTTGGGTTAGGAAGACTTGGAACCCTGAAGGTGATGTGGAGGTGATGCTGAGTGCAAACAGCTATTTTATGGTGGTTTTTTCTTGTCTTGCGGATCGTAACAAAGCATTTGAAGGAGGTCCCTATTTACGTAACCAAGCGGGACTCTTTCTTAAACCCTGGCATGTGGGTTTCAACCCATCAGAGGAGCGGCCGTCACGGGTTCCGGTGTGGGTTCGGCTTCCATGGCTCCCCTTGGAATTTTGGAGAAATGACATCTTGCATATGATTGCCCTTCTACTTGGGAAGCCGGTTGGGCCGTCAGGACAGACATTTGGATAAAAAGGTAATCTCTGTTGCCCGTATTTGTGTTGAAATTGATTTAAACAATCCTATTCCAGATTCTATTGAAATACGATTCGGATCAACCACATGGGTTCAAAAACTTGACTATGAAGCTCTTCCATTTCGTTGCCGGATTTGCCATGAATATGGCCACTTACAAAGAAAATGCCCTAAGTTTGTCCTACCTGTGGCTTCAAATCCTGGGCCCTCTCAAAGCTTGTACAAAATATGGATAAAGGAAAAGCCCCGATAAAGGAGGGGGATCGGGATAAGGAAGGCTTTGTTACGGTAAAACCTCGAAACAAAGGAAGAAAGGCAAAAAGAGACATTAAGGATAACCAGCCGGATGCTCAGCTCAATCATTTTGAAATTCTAGAGAATCTTGATCAGTGCGTGGAGATACCTGAAACATCGCTACCTGTTATAGATATAACAGGACCAAATCAGTTGTCTCTTCATGAGGTGGAACCAAGGGAACCAGATACAGGGGGTTTAAATGAAGAACAAAGGGCTTTGGTTCCGAGTATAGGTGATATGGTTGGCCCTAGCCCTGGAAGTGAAGTTATCTTAGAAAATGGCACAGATTTAGATGTGCCCTCTCCTACCCAGGCACTGATGCAGTCATCCATGGACTGTAAAACTCCTACGGTGTTGGGATTGCAGCATAAAATAATTAAAAAAAATGCTTTAGATAAGAATATGAAGGTGGGTCGAAAGAAAGACCGGGATAAAATTAAGTTAATGGGGGAGACTTTGGTAGAGTCGGGTTTGGTGAGAACATTGGACTCCCATTTTTATAACCCCCAAAAATGATTATACTTTCATGGAATGTAAGGGGGTTGAACAACATCCCCAGACAAAAAGTTGTTCGTGATTTGATTCGTGTTCATTCTCCGGATGTGGTTTTTATTCAGGACAGAGTATTGATAACTGGGAGAGTCTCCCGTCTGGGGATTCTCAACACCTACGGGAGTTGATCCATAAGGATGTTCAGACTTAATGTGGTTTGTTTTTTTTTTTGGTTTTCTTTGGGAGTTGACCTTGTCTGGTGATTTAGCTTGTCTTGTTGCTTATTTGAGTCCTGGGTGGGGGCTCAGCTGTACTTTGTAATCCAGACTTTTTATCAATAAATTTTTACCCCTTTATTTAAAAAAAAAAAAGATAAAACATACCCCAATGAATATAAATAGGGGGTGCAGGTGGGGAGAACTTAGGGATTTCTGATGCATGTTTCATATATTCTTACAACAAATTCATAAAATTTAAAGAATTCTTTTATACTTAACTCATCAAAATCCTACCTTTGGATTTATTTCTTGAGACTTTGTTATTAGAACTAAGATATCCTTCACGTGTACTTCTGACGATGGCTATTAAAATATCTTGTGATATGTAATTATGCAGGTACTGTACTCTCATTCAACTAGCCTTCTCTACTACACCTTCCTGACTGGATCCATTTGGTCAAGAACTATGGAATTTAAGGTGAATGAGGATACACTATGCTGTTGACAAACAAAACATGGTTGTTAACTTTTCTACATGAGAAAAGTAATAACCCCCTGTGAAATCCTGTGACTGAATCTGAAGAATTCTGTATCAGACAAATTACAACCACAAAAACACCTGTTATAATGGTATCATTCCAGTGTTTTGGGCTTATCATGTCGTAAAGCCTTTGTGGTAAATTGCTTTTAGTGCTCAAGAAATTTCTATGTCTGATGTCACACTCTTAGGTACATGTACTGATAGGGTAAAACGTATAAATTGTTGAAAAATGATCAAAAGGGAGCATGACTAACCAAGAAATAGGACATGAAAAAAAATATATAAACTAGCCAGAATCCTGCTCACAAAGAAGGAAATTTCCACAAACAGAGGAGAATGAGGCAACTAAATAGTAATGAGACAAGTAGCCAGAGTCTGTGAAAGAATATAAATAAAGCAGATTGAGAGCTGCTAGAAATCCCAAGTAGGGTCTAAGAAACCATTTAGAGGGCACTTTCTCACAAACATCATGAATCAACAACTTAAATCACAGTTTTCCTTGATTTTAAGGCAAGTTAGGAGTATAAATAATACTCGTTTACCTTACTATTATCTAAATATTTACTTTGCACATAGAATAAGGGCACAAGAATGTTAAAAAGAACAAAATTCTTCAAAATAGCCTTTTGTGTGCATTTGTATGTAGGCAGCAAAACAAACCACATTGCCAACTCAAGCACCACCACAGCAATGAATCATTCAAGCAGTTTTTCATATTCGTATATGTGTCATCAGTTGCCAGATTCATGTACATCACACCCTAAGTGTTTGTAATAATGCATGTCACACAGTTTCCAGGGTACTTTTACGTTTTATGTATCTAGCCAAGTATTTGATAGTTGGGTGATTGAGTGGTTGCCAACTGCTCCCCAACAACATCTTCTTGTAAATATTTACCCCTTGCCAGTCTCATAGGAGATGATCATAGTCATGCTGTTTGATGTGTTCGATGCTAGAGATATCATTGTACAAATGTATGTTGTGCAGTTGTTATATGTAAGAGACTTGATTGTTCATATCATAGTTGAGAAAATCTGCAAAAAACCTGCAGAATCCCGATTTTTTGCTGATTTTTTGCCGATTTTTTAAAATGGCAATGCAATCGGCAAACTCTCGGCGATGCAAATATTTTTTGAAGATTTTTTGCAGATGTTTTCAAAAAATCTGCAATTTTTTTTTTTTAATAATTTTTTTTTAGGTTGCGGCCGATTTAGGGTTTTTTAATGCAAAAGTTCCCAGGTTGGTTTGCTGCAGTCATTGTGGAATATTCGTACATGTGATAGCAAGGTGTTGGAACCTGCATCCTTGTGAGAATTATAGAGGTAATAATCACTCCAAAAGAAAGTATTGGCACAAAGAGAAAGAGACCAACAAAATGCAAATGAATTATGGTTTTATGAATGTGTCAGAATGGGATAAAGCAAAAGAAATGTTGAATGGTTTCTATAGAAGAAGATGGAGTTTGTTGAATGAGAAGAATGTAAGTTTTCCCATGGAAAAATATCTTGGGAAACTTGAAATAAATGATTTTTGTATTAGAAGAATATGACCCAAGCAATGCTTGGAAGACCTGCAATGAAACATTATGTGGATGATTCCGAAGATGTGGAAGATTCCAAAGATATAATTCAGTGGTAATTTCCCAGAGGTGATGACCTACAGGCAGATCCAAAGGCTGACCCAAAGGTAATGATGACCCAAAGGCAAAGGTTCCAGAGGTAACCCAAAGGCGATGATGACCTAGAGGCGACCTAGAAGCAACCCAAAGACGATGATGACCCAAAGGCAGACCCAGTGACTAACTAAAGAGGCAGACCCAGTGGAGATTACTTATACAGCCGCCAAAGCCAAAGCCAACACCAGAGCTAGAGCCAAAGCATAGTTTTAGTGTACCACCCCTGGAATCATGAGGGCGTAATGATCTTAATACCAAATAATGTAATAAGGGGGTGTGCTAGACTTTATTACATTATTTGTTGTTATGTAAATGTAATAATTACATTATTTGATGTTTGTAATTATTGGGGGATTGATAATTATTTCTCCCATATGAAATTTGAATAGTCACATCTCCTGTGAGAATATGAGATGTAAAGACAAGAGTAGAATATGATTCACCGAAGGGTGAAACACCAAGGGGCTCTTGAATCAAAGAGACACCATATTGTATTAAATATGTATGTTGTATGCAAGCTCAAGTTGACGAATTGTGGGTAGATACTGGAGGAATATGATGAAATACTTGGTGAAAAAATCATGTTGAGTTTATTACTTGTTTATAATATTTTGTTTAAATATTTGTCTTCCCCCATTTCCAACATGAGTGTCGTACATGTGAACGTCGTACATGTGAGTGTCATATAAACATTTCTTGACCAAGATTCTCGAACGAGTGTAGAGAGATAAGTTTATATGTTGAAGAATAGCAATCCGGAACAGGATAGAATTTCCTATTTGCAGACTGAGTGTTGAATATTGAGATGATTGCAATCATTGTTGATCATTAAATCTGTCATATCAAATTGTTCCTCCAAGAGTGGAGTACTTACCGTCATGCTACAACATAGAGTAGATACATTTGCAAAGATATTGTTCCAAAGGAGATGGTTTGCATAGGATCGCAAACTATGATGTAATGCAAGTACCGTACAGCCAAAATTTAATGCAATATCTACTCATTTCATCCTTCATCTATTGTATTTGCATGTACATTGTGTGTTGTCATTGATGATTGTTGCATTAAGTAGATCCGTAGTTTTTCCTCCCACGTTCTGTATGCAAAGTTGAAGTCGCAGTACTAGAGTTGTCATATAGTGAGATGGTCACATATTGGTGTTGTACGAGGAATGTTGTAACGTCGTACAGACAATTATTGTATGTACATGACATTGTCGTACATGGAATTGTTGTACAATGTGGAGAGATAAGTTTGTATGTTGAAAGATAGCAGCCTAGAACAAGATAGCCTTTTCTATTCGCAGACTCAAGTGCTAAGATTGAGAAGATTACAGTCATTGTCAATCATTAAATTTATCATTCAAATTGTTCCTCCAAGAGTGGAGTAATAACTGTTGTGCCACATTTGGCGTCATTGTCGTTTTGAAGAATGAACCAACATCGCGTGAGCTTTGGAGAGGTGAATGACCGATAACTTACCACAAGGACGTGGGAGACGTGGATGCGAAAGACTTGAAAATCAGCCAAAAAGGAGTCAAAGAATGGCACAATAACGACGGAGTGTTGCAGAAAATGAAGATTTGAATGTTGTTAATGTAGTACTAAAATGTCGATTGACAAAACTTGATGAACCAAAAGTTGCATGTGTGTGGAATCCTCATTTGGAGGATAGTCCAAGTGAAGAAAGGTGGCAAACATTATTTCTAACAACAAGGGAGCGCAAGTCAAGGTGCATTGGGAAAACGAGGATCAGGTCGAGAACATTCGCACAAGTGGTGAAAGCGCCAAGGTGCATTGGGAAAACGAGGATCAGGTCGAGAACATTCGCACAAGTGGTGAAAGCGCCAACATAGAGTGTGCACAAGGGGACAAGGCCGAACAATTGGTGACACTGGCACAAGTGCGAGGGAGAGTGACTAGAGGTGCGAAGGACGAAATTCAAGCACAAGAGCAACCGCGGGAGTGTGTGGAGACCAAAACCAACACTCGCATATTCATGGAGGAGGTCACGAAGCATAGGTGCAAAAGGGAGCGGACAATGATTGTATGATAGAGTCATCAAGTGACAAAGACCAGCCACCTATTGTAGGTCAGCGGTGAGTATTTCGATGGTTGAAGGAACAATTGGAATAACAAATTAGGATCCAAATAAAACTGTAGTCATTGTTGGTCCAACTCTTAACATCATCAGCAATTGTATGGCAATTCTACTAATCACTTGTACAACGCAATCACAATCCAATATGAAGACAATCTTCCCACAGGTTCACTCTTGTCGACAATGTCCTTGGTTATGCTGCGATCACAATCCAATTTGACGACAATCTTCCTACAACTTCACTCTTGTTGACAATGTCCTTGGTTGTGCTGCAATTTCTTCTAAATCCTCACTCACTTCATTTTCTACCAAGTCCTTCCTTTCCAGTTTTTTCTTTATCCTTACCGAAGGGTTAGGCTTTGTTAGTGGCATCACATTGGTCCACCTCAAGATTATTGGTGCTTGCTCCGATATATCCCTAAGAGGATTCAACTCTGGAAATCGCACCTTTGCCTGTGTAGCAGCATTCATCATCAACGCAATAGCATGGAATGCCATTCAAAAGTTCCTACCTCATTAGGAAATTCCTAATATGGTAAGTGTTGGTTACGAATCTGCCATGAGGAAAGGATTTTGTGTGAATGCGCCCAGATTCGCCCACCAGCATGAAAGGCCGGAAGGAAGAGATGCCTTCCGAGCCAATCTCCGGAGAAGGCCGGCTCCTTTGGGGGGTTTTATGGTTTAAGCTAAGAGTGCAGGAAAGAGATAAAGGAACGGAAAGAATTTACAAATGTGATTGGAGTTGGGTGGGGGGAACTAACAGTACGGCAACACATCAATCACCATTACTTACTGCATCATAAATACAAAGCATGACCAGGAACTGCAAAACCTAAGTATACTTTCTGTATTAAGCAGTGTACGCACAGCTACAATGGTCCCCTAGCAAACATTCTCCCTACAAGGAGAACTAACAGCACGGCAATGCATCAATCACCACTACGGACAACAACATAAACAGAAAGTAACCAAGAGATATCAGAGCCAGGTATATGTGTTATGCAGAGAATTTATACGCACGGCTACAATGGTCCCCTAGCAAACATTCTCCCTACAAGGAGAACTAACAGCACGGCAACGCATCAATCACCACTACGGACAGCAACGTAACACACAACTGATGGAACTGCTACCACATCTATTCTATGTATCCTCTAATCTATGAAGTTCAAAAGTGCTTGGCCACCAAATGCCGAAATGAATCAACAAGCCATGACACAAGCAATGCTTTAGGTATATCTGACCACCAAATGCTGAAACGAATCAACGAGCAGTGACACAGGGAAACGTAAAGCATAAAGAATAAAAGCAGTAGAACAGAACCAGGCATACAATTTATATTTATAAGCAGAAGCACGGTTACAATGGTTCCCTAACAGACATTCCCCTTCCACCCTCTACAATGAAAACATGGTGGGTTTTTATAGCCCGAGTCCCTCCCGTTACATTAATGGGCACAAAGTCCCAGTCAAACACTAGCTGACAAAAGCGGCGAAGGAGCTGCAAATGCTGACCTTTGTCGGACCGGACTGTACCCGCAGCATGGTCTTCCTGGAAGCTGGACAGCTACGTGGCAGCGTGTTGGGTAGAACTTCTTCTCGGCAGGAATGCGGGTAGCTGGAGCGGGTAGAACCTCCAATCAGCTTTAAATGAGGCCACTGGCATAGGTAGTGCAGCCCATGCTCGTCCTTTTGCTCGGCACGTCTTGGCTCAAATCCCGAAGCTGGACACTTGTCAGATGATGGATGATGCTGTTTGACACGTGTCTGCCTTGAAAGGCAGTTTATCCAACTTCGCCTGGGATCAGAGCGCCATCGGGTTGCGCAGGCAGAAAACAGCGCAGTCGGGAAGGCCTTCATGCCTTGGGTGTATTTCCGAGTTTGTTTCCCTACTGCGCACCTGTCAAGGGCGCACTCCGACTTCGCTGCGAAGTCGGACTGTGCACAGGTGAAAGCTGGTTTCTGCCGCCGTACGGACTTCGCTCCAGCACTTAGTCATTTTTCTGCCAGCCTGCCAGCCTGCTACAAGGTGCGCCCAGAAAGCGGGCGAAGTGCGAACTTCGCACCAACACTTAGCCATTTTCCGGGGCAACTGCTGTCAAATTTGAGATCCAACTGAGGGGCTCCAAGAAAAGGGGGGAAGAAAGAGAATGTAGGGAAGAGAGAGAAAGGGGAGAGAGGAAGAAAGGGAAAGAGAGGAAGAGGGAAAAGGAAGAGCAGCACTGCTACAAAACTGAAAACATTGCACCCCGTGCAAAATGTGGCAACATTTCTGGCGGCTCGCGGGGTGTCGAGCTCGCCTCGGCGCAAAGAATCCATGCCTTCATCCATTGGGTGCAGAGGAACTTGCTTCCCCTGCCTTTTGCTGCTCTAGCTGTTCTCCTCGCGACAACTGTTCTTCAGATTCACCTTCGTCAGTTGCCTCCTCAGAACCATCTTCCGAAGGCTCTCCAACTTTTGCTTCTGCCTCGCAGATGCGGTTGTATGCGGCCTGGGCTTGGCCCCAGGCTTCTGCTTCGAATGGCCGGCGGTCAGCAACTTCTTCTAATGCTGCGTGGAAAGCAGCGACCGCGTGCAGGTCGATGGTGAGGTATCTTTTTCCTAGCTCCTGGAAGTAGGAGCTGATCTTGCAGCATTTGGACACCATCTGGGTGACCTGACTTTCCTGAATTGGCTCAGTCCAGCCATCAATCTCAGCTGTATCTGCCTCAAAGGACCGCCAATTCTTTTTCACCTGTTCAAGGGTGAGAAACTCACCATTCTCAACAAAGCCCGGGCACCCTAGTTCGGAAAGAGCGTGAAAGGGAGCCATACAAATGTCTCTTTCATGTTCAAATGCGTCCAGCATTCGTCTGGCAACTCTCACCTCTTCTACTTTCTTAAAATATTTATGCAAGGTTACCCTTGCATCTGCCCATTCTGCAGCGAATGAGGACATGGGGGAGAATTGGAGGCCATCGCGCTCGCGCTCTTGAAGATTTATTGCCAGGTCCAGCCATTGCTTCGCCTGGCGTTCGGCCTCCTCTACCACAGGCTTTCCCTGGGCAGAAACTTCTTGAATTCTGGATGCGAAATCCAGAACTGACATAGCCTTATACGTGTGGGGCTTGCATCCCCGCAGCAGATCAGCCCGCATCCCCTTAACTTTGCTCTTCGAAAAGACCGTCGCTTGAGATGCTCTCTCTGCAGATTGCGACTGCGCCTGTTTCAAAGACTCCTGGAGCTGAGAAATCTGCTCCAAGGCTGCTTGCTTTTCCGTTGCGGCTTCTTGCTGAGAAGCGGCCAGCTGGGCTTTTAGTTCATCTATTTCTCGCTGCGCCGCTTCCAGCTGCTCAGTGGACCTGGATAGGTCCTCTTCAAGCTGTCTTGTCTTATCCTGCAACCCGAAAAGCTCTTCCTGTTCCTCCAGACTCT
Source organism: Wollemia nobilis (assembly GCA_028583015.1). NCBI lineage: Eukaryota > Viridiplantae > Streptophyta > Pinopsida > Araucariales > Araucariaceae > Wollemia > Wollemia nobilis. The sequence continues at coordinate 1,296,856 of JAQPPZ010016709.1, forward strand.
TGACAAGGAGATTATCCGCTTTACGAATGATTCCCTGAATCTCGTATTGCTTGTCGATATCGTCAAAGCTCTTCTCCTTTGTCTGGAGCTCGTAGTCCGCCCTGGTCATTTCCCGGAGAGGCTTCTTCACTTTCGGGATTATCTTCTCTGTTGTAAGCACTCTCCTCTCGAAGTTAAACTTGGTGCGCTTTACCGGGGCGGCTATCTCTTCAGGTCTCCTCCGCTTCAGGTTTTGGAGGAAAGAGATAGGGTACTCTACAGCTCTTGTTGCCAGAGGCAAATCGTCCGTATTCTGGAGGTCGTCCATGAAGTCTGGTTCCCCCAGCCTAGGGTTCTGCTGAGACGTCTCTCCTGCGGGAATGGGATCAGGAGGAACCGGACGGACTTTGGAAGGATCGGCCGCTTCTGAGGGCGACCGGGAAGTGGAGATGGGAGCGGCTGATGCTGAAAGGGTTTCAAGCGGCTGAGGCGGTGGATGTAACGGTGAATGCACGGCTTCAGCACTAACCTCAGGCGAAGGGTTTGGGGTTTGACTCAGAGATAGGGAAACGTTGGGGTTCTGAGCAAACTGGTCGAAAGAATGGGGGCCGCTAGAAGGGTGTGGAGATGGGGAGGAAGATGCGGCCACGGCTTGCTCGGATTGAGCGGGAGATGGAGTAGGAGTAGGGCTAGATGAGACCAGAGAGAGTGGGGCAGCAAACGTACCTGCGAGCTCCGCCTGAGCCGATGCTGGATGGATGTCTGCGATTCTGGTTCCGGCGGCTGGCTCGGGACTGCCCAGAGAAACAATCTCTGGAGCGGCTGAACGCGGCTGCGGCTCTGCGACTGGCTGCTGCACTGTCAGACTAGGTCGCCTGATCTTTTCAACTCTCTTCCTCTTTTTATTTTCCGGAGCGATGGCTGGATCGGGGGAAGGAGATGAAGCAGGTGCAGCAGGCGCTGATGTTCCCACGGTGAACTTGTACCGGGGTTTGACTTGCAGAAGGTCTGCCGCAACCGGTCTGCTCTCTGGCGGCGCTGGCGTCTTTTGTGCCTGAGGAATCACCTCGGGCGTTGCCTTGATTAATTTCTTCGCCTTTTCAGGCGCCGCCTTGGAAGCCACGGGCTGCATTGGGTCCACTTGGATGTCTGTTGGGCCCGCGCTGGCAGTTGCCGAAGTGTACAACTGTTGGGAGGAAGACCCTCCTTTATAACCCTCAAAGGGACCTCGGGGAACGTAATCTTGATATGCGAATGGCCGCCAGCTGTCATGGTGCTGGTCATATAGGGCTGAAAAGTCGTCATCAACGGCCAGATTTCTCCTGGTGGATTTGTCGTGCTGCGTGCGGCACCTCATCTTCCAGCATTCAATAATCTTTTCTTTTGGCCAGTTAAGGCCTGCTATCTTGGAGATGAATTTTTTAAACCCTGGAGAAGAGAACTTGTGGTCCGGGTTTCGCTTGGGGTCATATGCTACCTCCTCGCAGTAAAAATCCTGCCATGGAGGCGAAGCTTCCATCAAGTCAATTTCCCAGTCAAGGTCAACATGGACCACATCGCATCTGTCTTCGATTATATCCGCCCGGGGGCAGAGATGCGTGAACTTTCCCCTTATCCCATACGGGTCGTACTTCCAGCGCTGCGGCAGCAGAATCAGACCAATGTCAAAAAGCTCCCGCTCGAGATAGACATGCTGTCCTACCTCGGAAATCTCAACGTTCGCCCAGGAAAGAGGATATTGAAAGATCTGACCCCTTTTCTTTCCCAGGCCGAACTCCTCCTCAACGTAATCCATCTGACGGGCAACCTCCATCCCAAAGTGATGATCCGTGCACCAGTAGGGCAGCAGGTGAGGTTTGTCCTTGAATCCGTAGATTCGACCACAATCCCTGCGTCAGTCTAAAAACGTCCCCGAGCTTCTGACTCAGCAAAGAGTTCGTCATTTCCCGCGGGGGGCGAGGGATCTCGCCATCGCTGAAGACTGACATGACCAATCCCAGAAAGTTGAAGTTAAACTTGTAGTAAGACCCTTTCCGGTATAGGTCATCCGTCCAATCATAGACGGGCTGTGGCTCTCCCTTCTCGTTGACCTTCTTCAGGTTCGGGATCGGCATCCGGGAGTGCAAATGATACAAACATAGCCAAGCTAGGACAGAACTGAACCGAAATTCAGTGGACTGCTTCTTCTGGAGCTTCACCAGGCTGGAGTGGATGGCGTATGCAAGCCAATCCGCCTAGTCGAAAAATATGGGGCGCTTTCCACTTCTCTGCGCTGCTGGTTCGTAGGATTCTCCACACAGGAGACATTCGCAGCGCTAGCTGGTACGGCTGTACCAGCTCATCAGAGTCGCAGCCGAGGATCCATGCCAGAATGGTGTATAAATATTTGCTCTGAAACCTCGCCAAGGGCATGGGGCCGGTTGGCCACTGTCCAGCTGCAAGCGGGGCGTTCAGCTCTGAATTGAGGAAATCCCTCATCCTTTTTGTATGCATGAAGCGTCCCGCTTGCTCGCCCAGATTTATCTTTCTGACGATTGTGCTGGAGTCATACTCCAACCCTGGGGCGAAAGCTGGCTGGACAGTCTCCTTGCGCAGCGCGAACAAGGGTTTACCGTTGGAGCTGCAAATCTGCCGGGTAGCTGGTCTGTAATGTCTGACAATCAGGTCTACCAGCTCCGGGCATTGATGGACAGGAGGGCACAAGAACCGGAAAAGGTTTGACTTGTACGCCGCTCCGAAATGGTGAGAGGGCGAAACCTTGTCAGCCCAACTCTCCACATTTGTCCGCAGCTTAGTCAGGCTCATAGAAAACGAGCCGTCCTTGTATCCCGCCAGGTAATTTACCGGAGGTGGTGGGGCTTGCCCACGCTTTACTTTCTTTGGCCGGGACTTTAACTTTTGCTCCGGCGGTGTTTCACTTCTGAAAACACCTGGCCGCGGTAAATCCTCGGGTTCGCACCCTTCGCTGGATTGCGCTGGCATTGGCATCTTTCCTCTGTCCATCTCTCCGAAACAACAATAATTACGAATTCAGGGCGTCTGTAGCAGATTTCGCAGTCACAGGAATAATCTGCGCAGTTTGGCATGTCTGGATGCATCTGACCCCCTTTTCTAGATAATGACAGCGTCATTAATGTCGCGCAGGAGGGGGTAGGTCGGCTGGCAAGTGAAGGAGTTATGTTTCTTGGGTGGCCGCGCAGGAGAATGTTTTGAAAAAGGTATCCCGGCTGCCGTGCCATGCTTTTTTGATTGCACTTTGGACACATTTTTTTCCTTTTCTTTTCCCTACCGCGCCCGAGGGTTGAGCGCAGTCAGACCTTTACAAACTTCGGAAGAGAGGCGAACACTTAGAGTTTTACTGCCTCTTTGGACCGGGTGCACGAGCTGCGCTAAGAAAATGGAGCGCGTTCGGACTTCGCCCGAAATTCGGGCGAAGTTCGAACTTCGCGAGTTTGCACTCCGCGCGAGCTCCGCGATTCGTACTTTGCGCGCAAGCCGGCCAAGTCGGACTTCGCGCGAAGTCGGACTTCGCTCAAAACTGAGCGCAGTCCGATCACTCGTGCCCTTGCAGTTTTCTCCCTTCAAACTTCGCTCTTTTGCTGGCGCGCAGCCCGACTTCGCTGCGAAGTCGGGCAGCGGCCAACACTTAGACGTTTTTTGCTTTCTTCTTCACTCAAGCAGCCCCTTCACGAACTTCGCCCCTTCTGAGGGGCGACAACAGACTTCGCTGCGAAGTCTGTATTCTCTCCCATGTCGCAGTTCGGCTCAAACAAAATAAAAAACTGAAAGCTGGAAACTGTACATGCTGGAAAACAAAAATGCATAAGGGAAATTTTTACAAAGAAGGGCCACTCGGGCACCTTCAGCAGCGGTAAATTTTTAAGTGGAACCCGTTAACAGGGATAGGTAGGAGCTGACCCTCCATATCCCGAAGTACATAGGCATTGAACTGGTTCACCCGGGCAATCTGATAAGGGCCCTCCCAGAGAGCATCAAACTTCCCGTGGTTGCCCGACTTTGCCTTATATGAGTCCCACTTCAGCACCAGGTCCCCGATTTTAAAAACTCGGGCAGTGGTGCCTTTTGCAAACCAGCCTTGAGTGGCTGCAATATGATCAGTGAAGGCCTGGTATGCTTTTTCTCTGTCTTCTTCCAACTGCAGGAGTTGGCACAGTCTGTCGTCCACCGGGTCTCCACTGCTCCTGTCTTCGTCCAACATCCATAGGGCAGGGATTTCAATGTGGGATGGCATGACAGCCTCTTTGCCATAGACGAGCGCATAGGGGGACGTTCTGATGGATTTCTTGAATGAAACTCTGTCCGCCCACAGCGCCCGGTTCAGGAGTAAATGCCAAGTCCGCTTGTTTCTGTCAATGGTCCTCCGGATGATTTTCAGGAGGTTCTTGTTAGTAGACTCGGCAAGGCCATTCCCCTACGGGTAGTAATTAGAAGACATCTTGTGATAGATGCCAAGTTTGCCAGTGTACTCCGTGAGTACAGCGCCTGCGAATCCCGGACCATTGTCTGTCACAATTGACTCTGGAACCCCGAAGCGGGTAATCAGGCTCTCAATGAACCTGATGACCGTTTCTTGGTCTGCGTTCTTGGTCGGGATTGCCTATGCCCACCGTGTGAAGTAATCGGTGGCTGTAAGAATAAACTTGTGTCCGGCAGAGGAACTAGGCGAAATCACCCCAATGAAGTCTAGACCCCATTCTTTGGAACGGAGTCTCGGCCTGAATCGGTTGAAGGGGCGGGGGTGCTTTTCGTTTACGCCGACAAACCTCGGCATTGATCACACTTGGAACGGACCGCATAAGCGTACGCAAATAGAGTGGGCCAATAGTACCCAGCTCTAATTATTTTCAAGGGCGTAGGCCTTGCGGAATGATGACCCCCAGGCATCCCGGAATGAAAATCTCCGAGGACCCTGGGCTGGTCTGATTTTTTGACGCACCGCAACAGGATGCCGTCGATGTTTTTGAAGTAAAGCCCCTCGGGGCGAAGAGTGTACTTAAGTGCACCTAGCCGAAATCTCCTTCGTTGTGAGGCGTTCAGGTGATCTGGACATCTTCCGGTGCAGAAATATCTCACCAGTTCATCTGTCCAATCACTCCCCTCCGATAAGGAGTTGGCTAGGTAGATGCGTGTCGCTGTGTCCTCCCACTTACAGGCGGAGATGCCGGCTACAGCGCTTCGGGCCAATTCCTGACACAAGGCTCGGCCCCTGATAAGCTTGGTGGGCCGCACTTCGATGTCGAACTCCTGGATTTTTGCAATCCATCCTGCTCTCTTGTGACCCGGTTCTCCTTGTATGATGAAGCTTCGAACGTCCGGGTGAATCACAAAGACAGTCGTTTTGCTCTGGGAGACAAAATGCCTGAACTTTCGGAGGGATTTCATAACAGCGTGAACTTGCCGCTCTATAAAGTTGTACTTTTCCTCATGCGGCTGAATCACTTGGCTCAGGAACGCTATGGGGCGCTCCTCGCCATCGTCTCCCTTCTGAGTTAGGACTGCAGCGTAACTTTCGGGTTCTCCCACTGCATAAAGGATGAAGTCCTTGGAGTAGTCCGGGTTTATCAACACCGGAGCTTGCGCAATTCGAGCCTTGATTTCCTCGAAGGCTTGCTCTCTCTCATCAGTCCATTCGTAAATTGTATCTTTTTTCAGCAATTCGGCCATAGGCTTGATCACCTGTGCGAAGTCCGGAATGAACTTCCGCACGAAGTTAATCTGACCGAAGAAGGACTGCAGCCCTTTTTTATCGATGGGGGCTGGCAAGCGAAGGAGGGCTTCTGCTCTGTCAGGGTCAATGGCGAGGCCTTCCTCGGAGATGACATGTCCCAGCGACTTTCCTTCTTTTACCGCGAAGACGAGACTTCTTCGGGTTTATAGAAATGCCGAATTCTCGACACCTCTCAAATATTTGCCGTAGGTGGGAAACATGATCCCCTCTTTGGTGAGAGAAAACAGTCATGTCATCAAGGTAGATAACAATGATCTTATTGAGCAGCTCTCGGAAGGCCGAAGTCCATGGCCCTTTGGAATGTGGCACCGACATTGGATAAGCCAAAAGGCATGCGGTGATAGGCGAACGTCCCCCACTTGGTGGTGAACGCCGTCTTATCTTGGTCCTCATCTTTGACCCAAATCTGGTTGTAGCCGGAAAATCCATCTAAAAGTGAGAATCTCTGGGCTCCAGCAACGATGTGTAGAATCTGGTCGATTTGGGGAAGCGGATAGTGGTCCCTGAGGGAAGCCTGATTCAGGTTTCTGAAGTCGACACAGAGACGAATGTCGCCATTCTTTTTCCTCACGGGCACCAAATTCGCGACCCAGGATGAATGTTTGATGGGGTAGATGATCTTGGCCTCCAGCATCTTCAAGAGCTCGGCTTTCATCATGGCCTCAATCTTCGGATTTACGGCCCTCTGCTTCTGACGGAATGGCTTGGCGCCATCCTCTAGCTCAATGGTATGTTGGATGACATTTCTGTCATACCCCCTCAAATCCTCGTAGCACCAGGCCACGATGTCGGGGAACTCTTGGCACAGTGATCTGATCTGCTCAAGTTCCTCCGACGTGCAGTCTGTTCCGACCTTGATAGTTTTACCAGGTTCAAGTTCCAGGTCGGCATACTGCTTCGGGTCTACTTTGATCCTGTGAGATATTGCTCTGTCATTCTGATCAAACAGACTCTCCAATGTAATCAGTCCTTTTGGGACATGATTATTTTTTAACTGTATCAACCCCTCATATTGCTCGTCATCAGGGTCTCTACCTTCGATTGAACCAACCCGTTAACCAAAAATGTGACGATCTCCTCGTCATGGCCGAACACCTGCCGGTGGGTGTCCTTATCGAGCACGGAAGGCACGTAAATAGTGCGAACCGGCTTCGGTTTATGGACAACGTCATCAGCCGGAACGTACCTGGCTCCAACAGACGCCAGAATGTCAGCGTGTTTGTTTTTCTCACGCGATATCGCCTTGACATTCAACGAGTCGAACGACTCCATCAGGTCCCACACCCGGTTGCGGTACGCCCTAAGATAGTGTTGTTTGGAGGCGCACTTGTTCGTAACCCGGTGACACACCGGCTACGAATCTCCAAAGATCTGCAGGTGTTTAATCCCCGACCTCTCCGCCTTTCGCAAACCCAAGCACGGGGCTTCGTACTCCGCCGAGTTGTTAGTGCAGCTCCAGGCCAACTCTGTAGGTATAGTCCTTACGGATTCCGGTCGGAGAAACCAGAAGCACCCCTGCACCGGCGCCATTTTTGCATCGCGCGCCGTCAAAGAAAAGCTTCCACAGCTTCTCAGGTGCAGGTCCTACTTCCTTTGCTGCTGACTTGTCAAGCCTCTCGGGCTGTACGATGGAGTAATAGCCCTGCTCTGTCTCAATTACGGCATTGAAGTCCCGCAAAGAGAACTCATCTTCAAGCTGTAGCACTTCGAAGGCTTGCTCAGTCAGCTCTACTGTCACCAGCTCTTCCTCAGACAGTTGAACCATGCAGTCCAACTCTCCTCCGGGTATCTTCTCTACTAGGAAGGTGGAAGGCTTCTCATTGAAAATTTTCGGTCTCCTTCCTTTGAAGGGCACTTCCATGTGTGAGTAGTCTAGAGACAGGTACCCGCCCAACTTCGCAGTGAACTCCCGAGAGAGACACATGCCGAAGTAGGGAGCCTAGTCAACAACCACGACCTCTTGGATGACCACGATGTCGAGAGCCTTGTGCGGCCGGATAGGGATGTCCTTTATGACACCAAGCTGTCTTGACGGGGGTGCCGTCTAATTGCGGCACGCCTTGGCTGCTCCGTGTGTACTCCATCCCGATCTCATCGCGAGACGGCTTTCGGCATCACGGTCGTGGAAGCGCCGGAGTCCACCATGCAGTTGTGAACTATGTGCCCTTGCATCCGTAAAGACAGATAAAAGGGAGGCGGTCTGTTCTTCCCAGTGGTTGAGACTGTCAGAGGTTGAACCAGGACAGCGGGCTGTATCTGCTTGCCGCTCTTCATGTTCTTCAGAGATTCTTGCGGCAGATCCACTTGGCCTGGGAGCAGAAGAGCATCATACATGCTGATTCTAGCAGGTGTTCTTTTCAACTCGTCTACTATGCTGTAGCTCGAGGTGCTAGCTCCTTCTGCTTCTTTTGCCGGCTCATACTTCGTCCGGTACTACTGGGTAGCCTCAACTCGCTGTCTCTTGGTCAGAGACGGGTACTTCAGCTTCTCCTGGGCTTGTTCTTTGGTTTCAGCTGGAGGCTGAGGTACGGGAGCTTTAGCCGGAACTGGAGCTTTTGCTATAGGAGGCTTGGCTGGAACAGGGGCAGCCTTTGCCGGAGGAGGCTTGGCTGGAGCTTTATCTTTGGATGCCTTCTCCTGGGCTGTGTAGGGCCACAGCCGTTTGTACGGTGGCAGCCCACCGGGCTGCGGTTTTTCTCTTTTGGCATAAACTTGCAAAGGCTTGGCAGCATCTGCGGTTTTCTTTTCTTCCTTGGCGGGCGGCACTAGATTCTCCTGCGGGAGGGCAAAGTTGGCTTCGCCGTCCAGGATCATGTAGAGTTCATCGTCCTCTATGGCGCTGCCGACCAAAGTCTGGATGTAGTGCTGGTGCAATGTGCAGTCTTCCTCCGAATGCGGGTCATTGCACGTAGTGCACCAGTTAACCTGGTCGGAAGGACCAGGCGGGTCTTCTATAGCAGCATTTCTCGGAGGCGGACGCCTCTGCAGCTGGTGCTCCGGGGGCTTGTCTTTTGTCAGCGCCGGGGGCGCATATGGCCTCCTAGGAGCGAGGTCCATCTGGGCCTGCTTCTTCTTCAGAGCGGTCATGTCATTGGACATGGCATGATATCCTGAGGCCAAAGCCCGCACCTCCTGGAGGATTGTATTCTGAATGCTACTGTCAGGAGGCGGCAACTGTGCCGGTGGAGGCAATGCGGCTAATGGAGGAGGGTTGGAATAAGGTGCGTACGAGGAGGAGCGAGGAAGTGCTGGAAAATGCGGAGCGGGAGGAGGCGGGTGAGGATAATGCAATTGAGGCGGGCCGTAAGGAGTTACGACCGGCGCCGGATTCCATTGCTGCTGGGGTTGCTGCCCTGATGTGGACGGCGCACCACCAGAAGCAGGAGGATACTGGGATCTGGGGAAGTCGGGATGAATGGGTTCCTGCACCCTGGACGGGAGTCTGCCGATAGAAATAATGTCAGCTTCAGCTTGCTGGGCAGCCTCGTACAGAGCAGGAAACTCGTCTATTCTGGCAATCTTCAGCAGCGGGCATATGTCTGAGTTGAAGGATCTCAGATAGTAGTGAGCAGCCATGCCGGTTGAAGGCCGAAGTTCGCGAGGTACCCGTTTCCAGGATCTCGCAAACCTGATGTTAAAGTCAGACACCTCCTCTTGAGGGTGTCTCTGGATACTTTGGAACTGATGCAGCAAAGAAGTAGGGTCGGCGGACTCGTTGCATCCTTTCACGAGCCTTACGGCAAGGCGGGGCCACCACTGTGATGGATCCCTACGGCGGCGATCTCCACCGGTAGAGAAGCTTTCCCCTCGGGGAAAGGGCCGTGACGGGTCTTCACACTTTCATCAGTAATGGAATGCAATGCGGCCAAGGCAAGGATGTCCTGGATGTGCTCGTACGCCGTCTTGCCGTAGCCGTCGTATGTAGGGATAGACTTTAAAGCAGCAAGGGGCACAGCTTGTTGTCCGACCAGGGCCAAGGGCCCTGTAGAGTCCACCGCCGGGAAGAGATCATCATCATTCTGCTGTTGAGCAGCCATTTCTTCTTCTTCTCCGCCGTCGGTTGTGTACTCAGTGTCGGTACTTTCCGAGGATGCAGATGCTTCTTCTTCCTCGGCCTCTTCTATTTCGTACTCAGCTCCGCCGACCTCGGCTTCGGCTTCTTCTTGAATTTCAGCCTCGGCTTCGTCGACACGAGCTTGCGGATCAGCCAGCCTGGCAATTTCGCCTCGAGCGTTGATGTCCAGTTCGTAAAAGTCAGGCGGGCTTCTCGGATCCCTTGCTCGCCACCTTCTTGTTTGCATGAAGGTGCTGGGACCGGTCTTTCGGACTCAGAGGATTTGTTCGTGCAGAGTCGCCAGGTGCTCAGATTTCGAACAGCAATGAAGCGAACACCGGTGCTTCGATTCTGTTGGGGGTGAGAAACTTCCTTGTCTCACCAAGTGCTCAGAAACCACTGTCAGCGCCAGGTGGAGACTGATCAGAAAATCTCTCTTCAAATGTGGGACCCTGGTCCCACCGGGCGTGCCAGAGAAACTGTTGGTTACGAATCTGCCATGAGGAAAGGATTTTGTGTGAATGCGCCCAGATTCGCCCACCAGCTATGAAAGGCCGGAAGGAAGAGATGCCTTCCGAGCCAATCTCCGGAGAAGGCCGGCTCCTTTGGGGGGTTTTATGGTTTAAGCTAAGAGTGCGGGAAAGAGATAAAGGAACGGAAAGAATTTACAAATGTGATTGGAGTTGGGTGGGGGGAACTAACAGTACGGCAACACATCAATCACCATTACTTACTGCATCATAAATACAAAGCATGACCGGGAAGCGCAAAACCTAAGTATACTTTACGTATTAAGCGGTGTACGCACGGCTACAATGGTCCCCTAGCAAACATTCTCCCTACAAGGAGAACTAACGACACGGCAATGCATCAATCACCACTACGGACAACAACATAAACAGAAAGTAACCAAGAGATGTCGAGCCGGGTATATGTGTTATGCGAGAGAATTTATACGCACGACTACAATGGTCCCCTAGCAAACATTCTCCCTACAAGGAGAACTAACGACACGACAACGCATCAATCACCACTACGGACAGACAACGTAACACACAAGCGATGGAGCTGCTACCACATCTATTCTATGTATCCTCTAATCTATGAAGTTCAAAAGTGCTTGGCCACCAAATGCCGAAATGAATCAACAAGCCATGACACAAGCAATGCTTTAGGTATATCTGACCACCAAATGCTGAAACGAATCAACGAGCCGTGACACAGGGAAACGTAAAGCAGAAAAAATAAAAACGATGAGAACAGAACCAGGCATACAATTTATATTTATAAGCAGAAGCACGGTTACAATGGTTCCCTAACAGACATTCCCCTTCCACCCTTTACAATGAAAACATGGTGGGTTTTTATAGCCCGAGTCCCTCCCGTTACATTAATGGGCACAAAGTCCCAATCAAACACTAGCTGACAAAAGCGGCGAAGGAGCTGCAAATGCTGACCTTTGTCGGACCGGACTGTACCCGCAGCATGGTCTTCCTGGAAGCTGGACAGCTACGTGGCGGTGTGTTGGGCAGAACTTCTTCTCGGCAGGAATGCGGGCAGCTGGAGCGGGTAGAACCTCCAATCAGCTTTAAATGAGGCCACTGGCATAGGTAGTGCAGCCCATGCTCGTCCTTTTGCTCGGCACGTCTTGGCTCAAATCCCGAAGCTGGACACTTGTCAGATGATGGATGATGCTGTTTGACACGTGTCTGCCTTGAAAGGCAGTTTATCCAACTTCGCCTGGGATCAGAGCGCCATCGGGTTGCGCAGGCAGAAACAGCGCAGTCGGGAAGGCCTTCATGCCTTGGGTGTATTTCCGAGTTTGTTTCCCTACTGCGCACCTGTCAAGGGCGCACTCCGACTTCGCTGCGAAGTCGGACTGCGCACAGGTGAAAGCTGGTTTCTGCCGCCGTACGGACTTCGCTCCAGCACTTAGTCATTTTTCCGCCAGCCTGCCAGCCTGCTACAAGGTGCGCCCAGAAAGAGGGGCGAAGTCGGACTTCGCACCAAAACCGGGCGAAGTGCGGACTTCGCACCAAAACTGGGCGAAGTGCGAACTTCGCACCAACACTTAGCCATTTTCCAGGGCAACTGCTGTCAAATTTGAGATCCAACTGAGGGGCTCCAAGAAAAGGGGGGAAGAAAGAGAATGTAGGGAAGAGAGAAAAAGGGAGAGAAGAAGAAAGGGAAAGAGAGGAAGAGGGAAAAGGAAGAGCAGCACTGCTACAAAATTGAAAACATTGCACCCCGTGCAAAATGTGGCAACAGTAAGACAAGTACGATGCCCAATCATACGCTACGCCAATTGTTATCCCCTATACATAGAATATGAGCCAAGTGGGCATTTCCAAGGCTCATTGTTCTCCAAAGAGTTTGGACATGATAACATTCATGGCACACTGTAGTTTTGGCATCTTCAATTGTTGCATTTTCACTCTGCAGCTCCCATGCTTCAGCAACTTTGCCGCCTATTCTGGAGTGATGTTGGCGACCTCATGGATCAACTCCCTCCACGGATTCACACTTATATCTCCTTTCTAACCCGTAGTTCATGATTTGGCATCGCCATGGATCAACTCCCTCCACGGGTTCGCACCTATGTCTCCTTTCTAACCCGTAGTTCATGATTTGGCAACCCAAACATATTTTTCAAATTGCCTACTGAGAACACCACTGTCAGCTCCTGGTTACCAACTCGAACTCTACTAGCATTTTGTTGCAGATTGTACATCTGCAACATTTGCAACAAATAATTTTTGACAAACTCCTTGTCAAAGTTTGGAATCTGCAGTATAAAATTTACTTCTACATCCGCAAAGGCTGTCCTCAATGGATGATTCTTTGAACTCTTTTCCCACCATGTCTGACAAAACTCTCCCACTAGCTGCACCCATGTGATTTCTTGCAAGGGTACTCTCTTCTTTCCCTTGCTTTTCTACCCCTCCTGAGGCAAATCCTCAACTTCTCGCTCCTCCGAAGTGTTGATTTTGTGTCTTTCTCATGATTGACATGTATACCTATTGCTTCCTTGTTCCGTGTCATAGCCACGTTCTCTTTTCCTTCCTTGCACACATTCTACAAGACTCCTCGCATTTCCTTCGACACCTCGAGAACGAGGTTCTACCTGCATCATCAGGTCAGGTGGAGCCCTTCATTATTGGTGCTACTATTCCACCCGTCGGATTCGCTTCGTAATACTTGGCCTCTTCTACATCCTTATTGCTCAGCAACTCCAAGTGCTTTAGGTCCTACTTGTACGGCCCTTGATGTCACGATCCTGCTACTTGTACGGCCCCTGATGTCACGATCCTGCTACTTGTACGGACCTTGTTGTCACACCTGTTGTTTGTACAGTAGTGACTATGCTTGCTTGTATGTCAGCCAAGTTGCTTGTACAACAAACACTTAACTTGTACGATAGCCTTCAATTTTCCTTGAATGGCATTGTCATCCAAAGTTTCTTGTTCAACAATGTCTCCTTCGATTGTACAGTCATGCTACACCAATCTGTACTGTGCTCCTATGCACCCTTCTACACTTGGATAGCTATGGTATCTCCCGCTTGGTCGTTCACTCTCCAACTCGTACAACCTTTCCACCGCTCGTACGGAAGCTCCCTCTGCACATGTCTTCGCGCATAGACTCAACGTCTCTTTGTTGTCGGCTCTAACCCTGGCTTGTACGACCCCACTCACTTGCAAACCAAAAACCCTCGTTTCGTCTACACTTCACTACTTTCTTCAATGGTCGTCCATACACTTGTATGGCCCTATATGCCTACTCTTGCTCCCCTCAAAACACTTCTTGCAACAATCCTTTACAATTTCCTTTACCAATCAAATTACCAACTTTACTTCAAGGCACACTTGTCAGCTCTGCAATCCTTTTCTGGCAATTCGTTACTGCAATGTCGACAACTCTCCTACACACTTCGCTTTGGCGTTGCGTTCAACGTCCTTCAACATTGTGTCCTCCCGTCTTCGGCTTTTTGCATGCAATCTCTGTCCTCCCTTCTCCATCAAGCGTTGAGCAACCGCAATGCTCAAACCTCCCCTAATGCACATAGTTATAAGTTGGAAGAGGTGGTTGTCGCTCATGCATAACTACCTAATAACTGTTAATTTGCCACCTTGCTACCTTTGCATGTGACTAACGGTGCACGCTCTTACCGCTTTCTGTCATTGTCTTTTTCTATTTTTCACTTCTACTTTTTTATTTTTCTATTTTTTTTTATGATGTGTCTGAGTTACCTCCGTCATACAATTGATACAACCATGCAGATTTGGACTTCCACTAAATCACCTTCCAACAAAACATCTTCTTCCTCCTAACTATGATTTCTTTCTCGCTTTGTCATACGATTGCCTGCAATTGGATGACCCGTTGTTATTCTATTGTCGTACTCTTCGTTTATACCTTAATATACCGTACCATCATTAGTTGTACGGCCGACTGGACTTGTACAACCACCTTGACATGTATGGCACAATCCATGAGACCGAGCAGAGAGCAAATAATTATGGAGTGCAATGGGGTTGATATCTGAACTATGCCAAGAGACTTAGGGGAGAGACGAAGGCCCTCAAGTTGCAGATCCAAGAGATGGGTGGTATACCTCTTCCTACTCCTCAACATCAGCAAAATCCTAGCTCACAAGAGCAAAGACCGTCATTCACGAGGACGTCAACCAAGCTAAAGGGGAGGGCAGATGTAGGAGCCAGTTCTAGACAATCACCAAAGTAAACATTGTAAATAGGAAGATTTAAGTGCAAGAATGCACTAAGTTTTGTAATGAAATTGAAATGTAAATTCAATGTAAATGAAAGACAAATGGAAATAAAATATAATGTTAAATGAAATAAAAGTGAAATGTAATTTGGGTAAGTGATGTCAGCAAGGAATGATATAAGTTTGATTATGAGAATTGGAATGATGTATTAGGTCACATAAGGGGATATGGTAGTTATGTGGTGAGGTGTTCGAGGAGGCAGTTGCTTGCAACTATCATCCCACAAGCATAAAAGGACCCCCATTGATTGTTTTTTTATCCATGGGTGTGAAGAGGTAATCCTAGAGTAAGCATAGAGCATCCTGATCATAGAGAGAGTATTGTGCATTGGAGAGAAGGGTTCCAAGGGTTGTCTTGTGTATTGGGAGCATTCTGTGTGATCTATGTACTACAAGTGCAGTCATACTTGTAATGCAAGTGTCGTACAGGCAATATAATGCAAAGACATTCCATTTCCATCTCTATGTGCATGTCTATGTAATGACATTGTTGCAGTAGTTATTAGGTTGTGTTTGCCAAGTTCTCTGTTTAAGCAAGAAATTGCAAGACATTGTAGTCTGGAATAACCGAACGAGTCATCATACAACCAATGCAGTCAAAATACTCACCGCTGACCTACACTTATGGCAATCATTGTTGCAGCAACAAGCAAGCAGTAGTGCCCAAAATTTCTAGGTGACAGGAAGGAGGATCCAAAACATCATATTGGAACATGTGAAACAATATGACGAGTAATGGAGTTGACGATGAAGGATCTTGGTTGAGATTGTTTCCAGCCACATTGTGAGGGATCACAATGGACTGGCATTTGAAGAGAGCACACCCTTTCACAACGTGGGATGAACTAAAGGCTGAATTCAACAAGGAATTCAAATTGCTTCACAATGATACAAAAATCATCGGCAAGATATATTCCACAAATCAAAGAAAAGATAAAAACATCAAGTTATATAACAAACGATTAAAGGAAGTTATCGATAAAATGGAGGCAAAACCAGCAGATGGGTTACATAAAAGATGGTTCCTAGATGGACTGCTGCCACGATACAAGAAGAAGATGTAGTCCCACCAACTACCTATCAAGAAGCTTTCAATAGAGAGCTCAACCTGGAGAGCAAGATGAAAACAACTGTAGCAGGAGGAAGCCACTACCTAGATGCCAATTCGGATAGTGACAAAGATGACTTAAATGCTACAATCTAGGCCACGCGGAAGGAGCTAGAGCAAATGATCAATGATTTGAAGGGAGAGAAAAAGAAAGAAAAGTACATTTGGTGTTTTGATTGCAAAGCAAGACACAAAAGTCAACTATTCGAAGAATGCATTTTGCAACATCTGTGAAGTTACAAGACACGTTGTTGCTAACTGTCTGTTCAACCTTAGAAGCACCAAACATCAAACTCTAATGGTGTAGGAGGACAAGGAAGAGAAGCCAAGTACTTCCAAAAGCAAGCAAGGAGCAACAAGTGGCGGTAATAGGAATGACCGCCAAGGTATACGACAACCCCAACAAGGAAATCGACCAACAGGTGGACAAGGTCAATTACAATATGATTTGGATGATAGGCAATTCATACAATGTCGAAGATGCCAAGAGTGGAGGCACTTAACACGAAACTATCAAAATATGCCAGTTGCAAGAAATGTCGGAAACAGTAACAGGATGATGGTGTGGACCAAGCAATCATAGGGAGGCAAATTGTCCAAAGAAGGCCAATTTGAGTAACTCTTGAATGCCAATCTCATTGACATTGAAAATCCTCCAAAGGACCAACAACAAAAAGAGAAAGGCACAAGCAAAGAAGGCTGAGCAGTACCCAGATCCTGCCAAGGAGGAGAGATGGCAAGAAGCACATGTTCAAGTAGAAGAAGAAATGCAAAAGACCAATCAAGAAAAATTGCTACAGGAGAAAAAGTTGAAAAGACCAATCACAACTGAAGAGGAGGAGACGTCAACACAACAGTTGGTCGCGCAAGTATTGAATACGAGTGTTGAGGTAAAGGTATCAGTCTACTATGTGCAATACCTGAGCTTTATGCAATGGTAGAAGAGATGACGTGGACAAGGAGAGTGGAAGAGAAACAATGCCAACAAGAAGCAACAAGAATAAGAAGGGATCAATTTATTGATCCAATAGTTTTGATGATTGATGCTGGAAAGAAGCCAACATTGATTCATATTGAGTTGCTTAATCACAAGTTGACACAAGTGATTGTAGATGGAGTATCACGTGGATCTTTCCAAAGAATTTTGCAAAATATAGTGTTGGTGATGTTGTGATTGATGAGGATCCAGCACACCCATTCAGCGTGGCTAAAGTGGTAAAAGAATTTGATACCATACAATATGAAGGACCAAATATGGTACAGGTCAATCTTGACGAAGGTGACGAAGAGAAGACCCGTTACAAGGACGAGTGGGACCCAGTGTTGAAAGCAACAGCTTCCAAAATTTTCATGCAGTACAAGGTCTTTGTTGATATTCACACAATGACACTGAGAGGGGGGGGTGAATCAGTGTAGTTATTTAAAATTCAAAACAACAGCATTCAAAAACTGAAGCACAGAGAACTTTAAAACCAGAAAAGCAAATTGAACATGAGAGCACACCACAACACACAATATAATGAGGTTCACCAATTTGGCTACTCCTCAAAATTGACTGCTTGGACTTCAATCCAAATCCAGTCTTTGCAAAATACCAATTTTACAAATTCTTTACCAGCATTTACTGGAAGGAGCACCAACCCCTGTAATTTTCTGCTGCAACAGATGGAGCACCAACCCCTAGTACCAAGCACCAACTTGGACTGCAATTCTGATCAATTTAGAATGACATAAAAATATCTTCACTTCATGCACGACCCCGATCGGTCCGCAATTAACCCAACTCTGCACACTCTCACGGCTCTGCTAATTTTTCTCTTGACTCTTTTCTAACCCTCCTTTTACAGCAATTTCTCTCTAACAGCAGCAACTTTATTTTTTGCATGACTGTCCTTTTTATAATCTGTTTTTCTCATCGGAACTCTTTGTCTTCCATAGCGTTTCAATCCTGCATGCAGTCGGATTACATTCTCGAGCCGTTCGAATTCTTTTCTCCTTTCCAATGCGGCTGTTCGAATCCTTCCAAATACGACTGTTCGAATGCTGCACATCCTTCTTCTCGAAAGCTTTTCGATCCTTCCTATTTTATGTTTCGAATGCTGCAAATACGTTTATTTTAATCGGCTGTTCTAATGCATTTTCAATCGGCTGTTCGAATGCATTTTCAATTGGCTATTCGAATGCTGCATTGCGGCCGTTCGAATGCTTTTTCAATACAGCCTATACGACACTTTGAACGCTTTTCAATCATGCATATACATCTGTTCCCATGCATGTCCGACACCTGTCAACGTGTAACTGTCGATCTGACATCAGTTACATTTTACGTAACAGGCTGCATGATTTTCTGTATGCTTTTTTCGACACATGTCACCTTGCATGCTCCTGCGGGTTTTACCTCGCTGATCATTACCTGTCGCGATATCGCGACACTTTTTGAAGCCGTACACTTCATGCCCTTCTTTGTCGCGAAATCGCGACCATTTTGGCTTTGAAAGCTTTCCCTATGTTCATGTCGCGATATCGCCACTTAGAACTTTTGCTGACGTCATCCTGTATGTTGTCGCGAAATCGCGACCATTTTGGCTTTGAAAGCTTTCCCTCTGTTCATGTCGCGATATCACGACACTTAGAACTTTTGCTGACGTCATCCTGTATGTTGTCGCGAAATCGCGACACTTCCGGCTTCCAGCAGCTTTCCTTGCACCCTGTCGCGAAATCGCGACACTTTCTGACTTTGCTGATGTCATCATCATTCTTGTCGCGAAATCGCGACGCTTCTGGCTTCCGTACACTCTCCTTTGCCAGCAACAGCGAAAATGGAACATGTCGCGAAATCGCGACACTTTGCTCTTCCGTACAACTCTCCTTGCAGACTCCAGCGAAAATGGAACATGTCGCGAAATCGCGACGTTCACTGCTTCCGTACACTCTTTGCTTCATGCAGTAGCGAAATCACTACAACTTTGTGCCTTGTGCTTTTGACTTGTTACATCTTTAATTTTTGCAACTTTGAATGGTAGCGAAATCGCTACACCTTTGTTTCCATGCATTTTGTCATGCAGCGAAATCGCTACACCTTGTTTGTGCTTTTTCACTTGTAGCGAAATCGCTACACCTTCTTTGCCCTTCATTTCAACATGCAGCGAAATCGCTGCACTCTTTCGCCTTGACTTTCAAACTTGTAGCGAAATCGCTACACTTCCTTGACTTAGTGCATTTTCCTCCAACATGTCGCGAAATCGCGACATCTTTTCACCTTGCTTCCTTCTCTGCCCACATGTCGCGAAATCGCGACAAATTTGCTTGCATCTTCTCTCTCCTCGGACATGTCGCGAAATCGTGACCATTTGGCGTGCATTTTCTCTCTCCTCGGTTATGTCGCGAAATCGCGACAATTTTTCTTTCTGCTAACGGACCTCTCAACCTGTCGCGATATCGCAACAGAAAACTTGTCGCGACAGAAAACTTGTCGCGATATCGCGACAGTTTTCTTACTTGGTCTTTTCTGCAATTTTCTGAATCTGGGTGACTTTTGTTTTCCTGCAAATTTACTGTACTTGATCTGACTGACTTCAGAATTCTTGTCCATTGCTTCAACTGCATCAATTGCTGTCTGTGTTGACAACAATGACAATACTCTTGCTGTACCTTGTTCAACATTTGTTTGGACATAAATAATTGAAGGGAATCCCACTAGAACTGCATGTGCATCGGATCCCGTTGGTGTCAAGTGCACAGCCAGTACGAAGGTGGTCGTATAGAATGAACCCGAAGTATGTGGCCTTGGTCAACGCTAAAATCAAAAAGATGTTGGATGCTGGAAATAATTTTAAGGTGACGATGAGTGAGTGGGTGTCACCAATTGTGATCAACCTAAAGAAAGAAAGCAATCAAATCCGCATATGTAGATTTTCGAAGTTTGAACGCAGTAACCATTAAAGATCCCTTTCCAATACCATTAACTAATTTGATTCTGGAGGAAGTAGTTGGACATGAGATCTATTCATTCTTGTATGGATTCTCAGGATATAATCAAATCAATATCGCCGAGGAGGATAAATTGAAGACCACTTTTGTAGTTGAAAATGGCATTTATGCATATAATTGAATGCCCTTCGGTTTGTGCAATGCCCCAACCATATTTCAAAGAATAATTTTGTACATTTTTTAGCAGATGTCCACTGGCAAGTTTAAAGTTTTCCTAGACGATTGGTTGTTGTATGAAAATAAGAACGAGCATCTAAAAGCATTGGAGGAACGCATGAAATTGTGTATGAATGTTTGATTATCCTTGAATCCTAAGAAATGCAAGTTGTTGGTGCCATACAGGAAGCTACTCAAACATATGGTGTGCAAAGAAGGTTTGAAGACTAACCTGAACAAGATAAGAGTCATTATGAGCATGGAAGAGCCATATGACTTAAGTTTGTTGAAGTCCTTAGGACATGTTGGGTACTATCAACGTTTCATTACGAACTTTGCATAAGTCTCCCACCCATTTGACATTCTGATGTGCAAGAATGTTCCTTTTTTGTGATGGACGGAGGAGCATCAGAAGGCCTTCGAGGATTTGAAGGCGAAAGTGAATTCCGCACCCATTCTAGTGTTTCCAAATTGGGAAAAAAGAGTTCCGTGTCCATGTAAATGTGTCCAATTTTGCAATTGGATGCAGGCTGGTCCAAGAGAGGCAATTTAGGCTAGATTAGCCCATATACATTTCAAATCAGTTATTGTCATGCGTAGAGAAGAATTACAATACAACGGAGCAAGAAGCATTGGCAATGGTATATGCAATACAAAAATTCAAACATTATCTGCTTCCCAATCCCTTCGCCTTCTACGTAGATCATCAAGCATTGTTGTACTTGATCAATAAACCGACCATTCACGGACGAGTTAGCAGGTGGCTCATCACGTTGCAAGAGTTTGTGTTTCATATGGTGGTGAGACCAAAAAAGAAACACGTAATAGCAAATCGACTGTCAAGAATTCACTCAAGAGAACCTGTGGAGGGAGGAGTGTCAGATGAACGTCTGAATGCTCACTTATTTGCAATCACTGCGCTACTGTCGTGGTACAAGTATGTGGGGGAATACTTGTCAACGAGGGAGCTACCACAGGAGTTGACAACAGCCAAGAAAAATATCATCATCAAATTAGCACCATTCCAATTGATAGTTGGATTATTGTACAAAATCGGACCAGATGGAGTTTTGAGGTGTGTAATGGATGAGGAAGTGAACTCAACACTAAAGGAAGCTCATGAAGGGTCAGCAGGAGGGCACATGGGACCAAATGCAACAAGGAAGGTGCTTCTAGCAAGGCTATGGTGGTCCACACTCTCTCATGATGCAAAGGAGTTTGTGACGGCATGAGATACATGCCAAAGGGCTCGGAGACCACTGAGAAGGGACTGTATGCCATTACACCCATCACAACCACATGAGTTATTCGAAATATGGCGTCTAGATTTTGTAGGGTCAAAAAAACATCAATTTTCCAATTCTTTGCGAGTTTTTCAAAATGCCAAGTCAACTCGGCTCAAAATTGGAAATTGATGATTTTTCCAATTTTTTCGACTTTTTGGAAAAATCGGAATCAGCGATTGAACAGATCGCATTAAATCACGAAAAATCGGCCCCAACCGCACGCATAGAGGTTGCAGCTAATTTAGTGAAAAGTCACTTTTTTCTTTCATTTTAGCTGTTGCAAGGGAAGAAAGGGGTTTGCCTACCTGCTACCACACCAAACACACTAGGGCATCCTAACAGTGGATTGTTTGCGGTTTGAAGGAATCCGATAGCCACCAATAGTTGTCTAGAGGATTCATCTAAGGTAAGAAAAACTTTTGAAAACTCTCTTTTTTTTCCCAAGTCGAAACTAGGTTTAAATAAAGTTGTATGCAAAAGTTTTTTTTTTTTTTCACGCATGTTCCCAAAGATTAAATTTAAGATAAAAATTTAAAAAACTAGGTTTAGGGTTACGGGTTTTTTTTCCTCCATTTAAGCAAAATATTGTTGCTTGATAACTATGTATGCAAGCCCATTTTTCAGCTGTCAATGTTTCAAGTTTAAACCCTAAACCTAGTCTAAGGTTTCAGGTTTGGGTTTTTTTTTCCTCCCTTTAAGTAAATATTGTTGCCTGATAGCTATGTATGCAAGCCCATATTTCATCTATCACTGTTTCAATTTTAAACGAGTCTAGGGCTTAGGGTTTAGGGTTTTTTTTAAGTAATTGTTTGTAACTTTGTTGTTACTTGTTTCCATGTGCAAGCATATAAAAAATGGCCCCAAGAGATCCAGCATAGACGTATGGAAGGGTTGGGGGAAAGAAAGGGGAAGCTATATGCAATTTTTGTGACACTATGTTTCATGGAGGCATTTTTTGCCTCAAATTCCATTTGGCAAAGAGAGTTGGCAATGATGCCAAGCCATGCGATAAGGTGTCGGAAGAAGTTAGACAAAAAGTAGATGCCATGATCTCTGGCTCAGAGGAAAAAAGAGAACACAAACGAAGACAAACCGAGGCCATGTCATCCCCCCTTCTCAAATTCCCCGTACCGGCAACAACTTTAGCTAGTTTCAACACGAGAGTTGAAGTCCATAGTGCGCACAAGCAGCTAGTGGGACAGGAGAGTCCCAATTTTGTAGAGCATTCCACGCAAGGGGCACAACCCACTCTTGAGGGTATGGCCTCGTGGAACCAGGAGAACTTCAACACAGCGAGAACAACCACTGCCACTTTTTGGTATTTTTCCGACATTCCCTTCAATGTGGCAAGGTTTCCATACTGGCGAGGCATGAGATGTCGTCGCAAGTTGCGGTGCAAGATTTAAGGCACCAACTTTTGATGGCCTTAGGGGCCCTCTCCTTCGACAATCCGTGGACAAGCGCCAACTTTTGATGACCTTAGGGGCCCTCTCCTTCAACAATCTATGGACAACATTCAAGTTGTGCTTAAATGTATACACATGCATGATTAAATTTTTTTTTTTTTACTTCAGACTGTGCTTCAAGACCAGCACAAGGTGTGGAGGACGAAGGGTTGCAGTATCATGTCTGATGATTGGACGAATGAGAAGGGAAGAACCTTGATTAATTTTTTGGTTGCTTCTACAGGAGAAACTACATTCCTCATATCAGTAGATGCATCAACACAAGTTAAGAGTGTCGAGATGGTTGTAGGGTTGTTGGGAGAGGAGTTGGAAGTCGAGGAGGAGAATGTTGTCCACAACATCTTGGACAACACAGCAACGTATAAAGAAACAGTAAGATTTTGGAGGAGAGATTCCCCACTATTGTTTGGACCCCATGTGCAGCCCACTATCTCGATTTGCCCCTTGAAGACATTGGAAAATTACCTTGGGTGGTAGAGGTTGTACAGAAGGCTAATGCTATCACAAAATTCATCTACAACCATGCATGGGTCCTTAGCCTCATGAGGCGATTTACTAGTGGGAGGGAGCTAGTATTGCCTAGAGTTACACGCTTTGCCACAAACTTCGTGACATTGCAGAGCATCTATAATGCAAGAGGGTCATTGAAGCAAATGTTTGTAAGCGATGACTAGAATTCCGAACAAGCTGCAAGATACAGATTCTCACCTCAGGGGCAGAATGTAAATGCCTATTTGTCTGAGGAGGCCTTCTGGACAGCCATTAATGAGGCCATCAAGGTACAAGACTAAGTTTATTAATTTATTTTGTTATTTATTTTTTTAGATTAAAATATTTTTACATTTGGGAATCTTGTATTGTAATTTGCAATTTTTTTTTTGTAAAATATTTTCATTTAAATTATTTTTCCTTTTTTTTTCAGGTGTCAAAGCCTTGGTTCTCCCTCATGATGATGGAGAAGAATCTGCAATGGGATATGTATATGAGGCTATGGACAAGGCAAAAGAGGCAATTTCCGCATTTTATGAATATGCCCGCACCAAATACGATCTCATTTGGACAATCATTGATAACCGATGGACATCTCAAATACATAGACCTCTTCATGCAACGGGTTACTAGTTGAACCCCGAACTTTTTTACTCTACTACATTTCATGCTGATTATGAGGTGAACGTCGGCCTTCAAGCTTGCATTGACCGCATGTTCCCTGATAGCCAATTGCGCGATCAAGTACATGAAGAGATACAAAATTATAAGGAATGTCGGCGCCTCCTTTTCCCATCTGAGAAATGCAAGAAAATGAGGTCAAAACTGAGGCTAGGTAACCCTCATCAAATTATTATTTATTTTATCTTTTGATTTTGTTTTATAAGATAATCTCAATTTTTACATGTGAATTATTAAATTTCTTTTTTTTTTATTGTTTCTAGATTTATAGTGCGAGGACTTTGGTGATTTTACACCCAATTTGCAGCACATGGCCATCAAAATTTTATCTCAGCCATGCAGCGCTTTAGGTTGTGAGCACAATTGAAGTATGTTTGAGCACATACACTCCAAGAAGCGCAACAGGCATACAATAGAAAAGTTGAATGATCTTGTGTTTGTGCATTACAACCTTCGCCTCCACCAAAAAAAGATTACAAAAACAAGTGACAATGATCCATCATCTAAATGGATCACAGATGCAAAGCAGGAGCAGCAAGAAGAGCCTCTCTTCTCCTTGGATGTATCACAAAAATTTGAAGACCTAACAAAGGAGATAGCAGCCAAGGACCAAGAAGAGGCACGAGCACAAGAAGTGGCAAGGGCACATCAATAAAGAGACTAGAGCTTCTACTAGGGCAAAGGGAAAAGGACTTGCAAAACACTCAATAGTGGGCCCATTGAGGCAATTTGATACTATTTGTAATTAGTAACTTTTCATATTATAAGCAATAAAAAATGTGTTTTGTCACTTTCATGTGTAGTTAAATCTTGTATATTGTATCACTTGCCACTTTCATGTGTAGTTTAAGCCTACAATCTTGCATCATTAATATTTGATTTGCATAATGTTAATTCATTGTGATATGCATGAAAAAAAAACTTTTTCAATGAAAATTTGTGTTTTCTTCAATTTTGTTTTGCCGATTTTTTCTCAATTTTTTCCTGATTCTTTCTCCAGCCTGATTTCAAACCAATTCCACTTTTCTCTACTATGGTAGCAACTGGGTATTTGACAAAGTGGGTCCAGGCAAGGGTATTGCTTGACAATTCCACAAAAAGCATTGCGCGTTTCTTGTACAAACAAGTGACTACAAGATTCGATGTACCTCTCTAGTTGATGAGTGATCGTGGAGGACACTTTGTCGATGAGATCATTTAAAAACTCACCACGGAATTCAATATCTTGCACTCGTGTCTAGTCTGTGTTACCCCAGGGCAAATGGGTAACTGGAGGCAACGAACAAGGTCTTTGTTTCGATAACGTACACGACGTGGAATCAAGGATGCTGATTGGGAAGAAAGATTGCCAGCAGTTTTATGGGCATAGAGAACTACGTATAAGCCAACGACAAACCATACACTGTTCCAATTGATGTATGGGCAAAAGGCAATTGTGTCGGTTGAGTTCTTGGTATCGACTCTAAGAATGGCAATGCAAAACCGTTTAGGTGACCAAGAGAGCTTGGAAGAAAGGCTAGTGGCACTAGTCAAATAGGACAAGAAAAGAGTAATGGCACAGTGGGCAACAGAAATTGCCCAACGTCAAAGGAAGTCATGGCATGACAAGCACCTGAGAAAGATGAATTTGAAGCCAGGTGACTTGGTCTTGAAGTTTAATGGCAAGAGAGAGATCAAGCCAAGCAAATTGAAGACTTTGTGGCTTGGACCCTTCCAGGTTGAAGAGATGATGGATAATGGCGCAATGAAATTGAAGAAACTGGGCAAGACAGTGTGTCCTAAGACAGCTAATGATTTAAGGTTAAAGCCATACAAAATGAAAGCACAAGTGAATATGGTTAATTTTGAACCAAATGACGAAGCAAGCATAGGAATGTTGACTATAGCACCAAATCAGCCTTCAAAACCTTTTAAAGGTATGTTGGTCCAAGAAGATGGTGAGT
Organism: Wollemia nobilis; assembly: GCA_028583015.1. NCBI lineage: Eukaryota > Viridiplantae > Streptophyta > Pinopsida > Araucariales > Araucariaceae > Wollemia > Wollemia nobilis. The sequence continues at coordinate 1,322,545 of JAQPPZ010016709.1, forward strand.
CAGGTTAGACCGAGGAGAAAGATGGTGCAAGAGACCACAATGACTCAAACAATTAGCTTGGTTGTTTGGAGGATAAAAATTAAAATAGCATGCAACCAGTAATTGAACAGGAGGAATTGCAACCTCACCCTATAGAACGAAGAAGAATATGGGTGCATGTTAGATTTCCAAACACGAAAGAGGAAGAAACACTGAGATCATGGAATGAAGAAAATACACAATGAATGGTGGCAATGCATGAGAGAGGACCACTAGAGCATGAACCTCAAAGTGAAGGTAGCGAGTATGAAAGGATGAGTTTGTTGGCAACCACTGGACGTGCACAACTAAAAATGCATTAGGAAATGCAACAGTTCCAGGAACAAAGTGACCAACTGCAAAGAAGAAAAGAAGAGATGATAGTGTGCACAAGAGATAGTGAGGTTGTAGGATGATATCAAACAAGAAGCAAAACTACAACAACTGAAGTGGGATGGAGAGAAATCCACAAAGTGACATTGCCAAGTAGAGTGGACGATGGGAACTTGGGATAGGAGGAATCTAGTAATGCGTCCTTGATGAGTTCAAGCAATAATAAGAAAGACTGGAGCAGTGAGAGCTTAGGCTTGGAACTCGGAAGAAAATTTGGGAGAGGGACACTAAGGAGACGGCAAGTTTCACAACCTACATGGAGATGAACAACAAGTAAACAAGAATCAAAATATCTTTGAGGAAGTAAGGCAAATGAGGAGTCATGACCCACCACCAAATCTGAACAGTTCCTACCAAACAACCCAAGGCATATGTATGAATCAAGCAGTCTAGGATGACCGTCAAGTTCCTTGGGACGTCTAGGTTTGCTTGGTCAAGAGGGGAGGTTGGTTGACCTCTTTCCCGACTGTTTGAGGGGAAGGTTTTTCCCTCAAACTGACTCTAGGCCATGTAGTCAACAAGAACTGCCCAGACCACCCTTTGGTTGTTTAGCAACCAACTCAATTTCGTATAGCCAACAGGGTGGCCCGTCAAGACCACACCTTGGCTATTGTAGAAACAAAGGAGACCAAGGGCAACACTCAAACAATCACAACTTGTTGAAGGCCATCCAAGAGGGACAAATAGAGAAATGAGTGCATCTAAGTTTGGAAGACTGTCAGGGAGGAGATGGCGACGAAAAAGACGGCCATGGAGCAGGAGCGAAAGGCAGTTAGACCACCCAGACCATATAGCACAAAGATAGGCATTGACGGCAAGAGGACAGAGAGGACAATACGGCAAGCTATCGTACAAGAGTGCAACGTATGGTAGAACGTCGTACAAACAATGTATGTATGGAAAAATGCAATCTGGACAATGTATGTACGACAAGTCGCCATAAGACATGTCATCGTACAACACCAAGGTAGATTGAAGGGAGATGGCATTGGGAGGAAGAAATGTAAGAGTCGGCATCAACAATACAGAAGATCCGATTGGACGTCTATATTGTTGTATGACTGATGTGGCAAGGATGACTCAGTTGCATGAAAGAAGGGAAAAAGCACAATGTACAGTTACATGCTTTCCTATTCATAAACTATCCCATCTAGAAGCAGGTCATATGACAGGAGAACAACCGAAGGTCATACAAGCACAAGGCGTATGGCACATCGTCGTACAGAAGTGGTGAGTACAAGACATTGTCGTACATAAGTGTTGCGAACAACACATTGCCATACATAGATGGAGCATACGTCAAATGTCGTACAACTCAAGGGAATGTATGGCAGAACATCATACAACTAGTAGAAGTTGTACATTTAAGGTCGTATGATCAGAAGTTGCTAGAAGTAGAGGTAGACTGCAAGCATGATGCAAAGAAGGTCGAGGATTGTGGAGAGGATCCAATGGGTGGAATAGTAAAGGAAGGTTCCACCTAAGGTGGTGTTGCAGTCAAAGCCTCACTCATGAGAAGACGTTGGAGTTGGCTTCGAGAGAGGCCTAGTTGACTGTGTGTGTGAGAGAGAGGGAAAGCGCCACGGACAACAAGCAAGATAGGATGAGGCAACATAGAGGAGAACCAAGAGTAAGGCCAAGGACCAACACTCCTAAGGAAGGACAAACTCATGGCAGAGAAATGGAAGCTTCATCTCAAGAGAAGGAGAAAGGCAAGGGGAAGGAGAGGATGCAGATCCCCTTGGAAGAATTGACATGGATATAACCAACCAGAGAAACCTGTAAAAACTGGTGGCAAGAAAATCCACTAAAGAACTCATTGAAGATCGTGTTCAAAAATGCAAGAATACACCACATTTTGCAGATACCAAACTTCAACAAAGATTTTTTCAAACCGTTCTTGTTGTAGATGCTACAAACATATGATCCTAAGCATAATATGAGCAGAATAATGATTGGTAACATAGATATTCATGTTGTATTCTCCCCCAACAATTTTTGAAGGACTTCTAGATTGCTGAATTTGGATAGACGAATAAAGAAAGCATTTGATCATTATTAGTGGAGGAATATGGTGGATAAAGTTACCAATCTGAATCCACAAGAGTTGACAAAATTGATGAGGCATGGGAGTCGTGGATTGAAGATGCAACAATTGAAGTCAAAGGAGTTGCAATGTACTCTAAACGTGATTATGTCAAGACTATCTAGTAACCAACAAGCCTTGGAGACGCCCACTTGGATCATACCGTATATGTAGGGTATTATGGCAGCAATGTCATATGATTAGGAATCATATTTGTAGAACCGCACTTAGAATTTTCTGATGCAGTATAAAAGAAATTTTTCGATGGCTTTCCACACCATTGCGTTGATGTTGAATGCTATAACTCAAGAGAAACTTCAATTCCCAAGACTGAACCCCCCTCTAGTAATTCCGGAGCATGTGCCTAGGATATTCAGATGAATCCATGTGGTTCCACTAACAAAGCCAGGCACTCCAGGAAAGAAGTGTCTTGAAGAAGAGGACGGCATAAGAAGCTTCAAGAGATGAGGGAAGTGAGGAGTCAGATGGAGCTGAGAAGCAATAGCCACATGTTGAGGAGTTGGTGTGAAGGGAGAAGCAACAAAGAAGGTTGGAGCAGCAATGAATGGGAACCCAACCGCAACCCTGACACCAACAGGAAAGGCAGCAACAACAATCAAAGAGAGGACCCACATAGCAAGCCATGGCTATTAGGATTTATTACATGCTTTGTCATGTATTCTCCACTATGTTAGTGGACTAGTAGTTTATTGTTTGTTGTTGTCTTCATATAGGCTCTTAAGCCTATATACGTAACTCATTTCTAACATTGAAGAATACAGAAACACATTTTTTTCCAACATTTGGTATCAGAGCTCAGGCGCTCTCCTACCCTTGTGAGTTTGAGGGGGGATTTCCCATGCATTCTTGTAGTGATGCCCTTTCATCATTTCAGCTGGAAGAGATTATCCTCTTTCCCTAGGCCATTTTGGTTTAGAAGGGAAAAGAAAAATCTTCCACTGATATTTTCTGGTGTAGTTTATGTTTTGGGGTAATGGGTTCTATCCCATGTTTGAGAGATATTGGTTTTCTCCCTGTTTGCTGGAAGTTTGCATTTTAGGGGGGACTGTCCATGAGTGTGGACTCTAGTTTTAAGTCATGTAATGACTTTGTGAAACCCCATTTGAGACATCAGATCGGCTATGATAGTTTCTTGCTGCGAGCAATTCACAATTGTGTAAGTGCAAACTAATTTTGTTGTTTATCTCTTCTATGTGATTCTATGTGTTGAATCTTGTTGTGAGCAATTCACAACTGTTCAAGTGCAAACTAATTCTGCTGTGTTATACTGAGATACAAATCTCAACGATTTGATCCTGTGAGAGAGGCGCAGGCAATGAATCACAATTGGGGACATCTGTAATGTTTTTTTCAAGAGCAGACTCGATCCAACAGAAAGGGTCGAACGAATCTGTCCCCGACTTAATTTCTCCCATGAAGCAGAAGGGCACGATATGCCTAATTGCGAAGCGCACCATCATTCGCATGGATGCCGATGTCGCGGCCGTCACAGATGATGCCGCCCCATGCAGTAAACTTGATGTCATCCTGATGTCGAAGGCATCCAGATTGGACCAGCACAGCACACAGAGGCTGCTGAGAAAAATATCCGCTGCATGGACGACGATTTCACACGCAGCGTGCTGTCGAGCAGGCCAGGCAACGGGCAATCTAGCAAGAGCCAACCGCAGAACCCATATGGCCCTCGTAAAACCACTTCACGTGGTGAAACATCAAAGTTGCAGACATGTGGTGTTGATGGAGAAAGTGCAGAGCACCGTTTACTGTGTCTATCTGCTCATTCTGGACCAGAACCTGTAGATCCACCAACACGTTGCTACGGCACTCACCGTCTGACACGAGACCGAATGCTACCGATTTTCTCAGGCACCGCAGAAGAAAAATGGCCTAAAATGACAGTGCGCCATCCTAATGCTCAGTTGATGGTGCTTCACCATTGTCCTCGGTGCTATCGAGAAGTGCGCAAGTGCGACACCATAGGAGGGCATGTAAGCTACCACAGGCGCGCAGAGCGTCCATACCCAGCAGAAGTAGCAGACGCTAAGAAAATCCTTTGTTTTGTTGCTTAATCTCCTGCAAAACCTTCGATTTGTTGCTTAAGCAATTGGCATCTGCAGTGCCAATGAACTAAGCATTGTAATTGACAGATCTCCCGATATGGACCTGTCAGGTCAGCTACTCCGACGTAGTACTGTCAAAACTGGCGGATACCAACCTCTAAAGACTAGACACCGTCGTGGCTCTCAAGCTGTTCGAGATGGCAGGCACAGCGCCAGGAGTGCGTATCAGCGAGCGGAAAGCGTCGATGAGAGCGATGAACTGCCGAAAATCAGAACCCCCAACATAGTGAAAATCAACTATGGGATAACCGGACAGAAAAATTGCAGTGTCTAAATCTCCCCAAGAAGTTCACTGTTTTGAAATCTGTCGGGCGTTCTTGACATGCAAAATCCAGCAATTTGCTGTCAATGATGGGATTTAATCACCATAGGCTTCAAATGGGCAACGTCGAATAAAAAAACAAAATTAAAAAAATGGAATACGTTGTTGCTAAGCTGATTCCTATGACCGGAGTGCCTGGCACACAAACGCGCAGTCCGCATGCCCCCTAGCGCACAAGGCAGGGGGCACACCCCCCACAGTTGACAGAGGTATTTAAGACCCTCCATAGTACTGGGCACGACCATATTTTGCCACCTGCACTCTGCTTCTGGGAAGTGACACCACTACAGTCAATGTCATAGATGGCAGTGCATTGCCGAAAAAGTCCAGAATCCCATGTGCAGCAAAATCCTTGGTGGCCAACCAAGGACGTGTGGCCCCAAGCCACCAAGACATCCACTTCACATGGTGACCGTCAATGTGATGTGGAGCACGTGGGTGGGCTCCACATAGCACATAATGCAATGATAAAGTGGCCAATGTAGACAGCAGTTCTAAGCATAAAATTATCTGACATGAATGTCCTATGAAGATATACAATTTTGATTATGTACAGCAATTTTGATAATGTATGAATCTTGGAAATGGCAAGTTGCAATGTAAAATCAGCCAATCAAATGAATATGGCTTGATTAATAAGTAGGCACAAAAGGACAAACGCAATCGTCTTTGTGTTAAGACGTCTGGATTAGTTAGACATCTGGATTAGACGTCCAGCCTAACTAATCCGACATCTGGCTGCTGTGTTAGACGTATGAACCTGTTAGTTAGACAGTAAACACAATTGTTAAGCTAATAGGTGGTTTGGATGGTTGAGACAGGTTAGTTTCATTAACTACCCAATCTTACCTATAAATACCCCCCTATTTCATTTTGTAAGATATCCATACTTGTCTATAATGCAGAGACGTTGTGCAGCAACTGTTAGTCTGGAATGTGTGTTGTACGAGATTGCAATATGTGTTATAGTGTTGTGTTGCAGGTATTGATCATAGCTAGGTACGAGAGCATGTTTTGTTGTATGTTGTTTTCTTTTTGTAGGGCGTACTGAGGAACATCGAGGATTGGAGAAGGAATGCATAGTGGAAGACGTCTACCCTGGAAGATCAACCCTTACATGTATCAGTCTAACCATCTGGTTTCGTCGGCAACTGTTCAGACATCCATTCTTGACGTCTAGCTGACCATCCAGCCCAGACGTATAGTCGTCCAATTCAGATGTCTAGTCCTGACGTCTAGCCGTCCAGTCCAAACGTCTAGTCGTCTAGCCCGCCGCCCAGTCCAGACATCTAGCCAACCAATCCAGACGTCTAGCCATCTAGTCCAGACATTTGGTCGTCTATCCTTGACGTCCAGCCCAGACATCTAGTCGTCCGTCTCAGACATCTAAATTGTCTGCCTCAGACGTCTAGTATTCAAAGCATCTGTCAAGACTTGTCGACTCATGATGACTGGTGTACCTTGGCCTATAATTCCCTCCTAGTTTATAGTCATTCCCTCGTCTCGGGAAGTACTTACCCTTGTCTACAGCCACCACATGCCTCCACTAATGCATTTTTTAAAGAATTTGTCCCACATGGAATAGTGGGAAAGCTAAAATAGCTTTTATGAATTGTCTTTTTTCATGTAAGATGAAAACAAGGGGCCTATGTAATATTTTCTTGAAAAGCAAAGGTGGAAAGGGCAAAACAAAAACAAGGCCCATGACATGATTTTTTAAATCATTGCAATTATTCCAAAGAGCCCAATGCTCGGAATATTCCCCACTGAGGGAAATTGTAAAAGGCAATAAATTCCTCGGTGAGGGACACATTTTATTTCCGCATTGAGGGAAATCCTCTCATTATCGTGAGCCGAACCACGTTAACCAGCATCTAGGGACTACAGAATCTAGACACCCTAGATTTCATCCGAAGACTACAAAATCTTGACACTTCGAACATCATCTTCTTTCTTTCCCATCCTCCAATTTTGGGATTGTAATGGCTCAAATCAATCTTGTAAAAGGTGCAATTTCGACGTAGACCGACACCAGTGTACTTGAGACGAGTTTCACCTTGAGGGGGGAACATACCGAACAACAAAGTGAACCTCGTATGTAGTGATCTACTCTATCACACCTAGTGGATGCAACAACTAGTTATCCATGCATTCCAGTAGGATGAGGTGGTCACAATAAGGACACTCATAGTTGTGAAAGCAAAGTGAGGGAAGACCCACTTTTGCTTAAGTACTCAAGAAGTACTTATTTTTTTATTAGACCCAAAGGACGACCCAGAGGCAAGATGACCGAGAGGCAGACCTCAAGGCGAAAGACCCAGAGGCAAGATGACCGAGAGGCGGACCTAGAGGTATTTACCACGAGCCAAAGCAACTCAACCACGAACCAAGAGCCAAGAGCAAGAAGCACGAGCCTAGACCTTATTCCAAATCTTGTAATGAGGGGGGATGTTAGGATTTATTACATGCTTTGTCATGTGTACTCCACTATGTTAGTGGACTAGTAGTTTATTGTTTGTTGTTTGTCTTCATATAGGCTCTTAAGCCTATATATGTAACTCATTTCTAACGTTGAAGAATATAGAAACACATTTGTTTCCAACAATGGCATGGAAGACAAATGGTGGCAACGCACAAAAGGTGGTGGAGGGTCAGAGCAAGAAGCGTGGGACATCACAGGAGGCAATGCAAAGGAAAGTTCCTACACAACCAAAGAGTCAAGTTGTGCAAGGAGGCACTGCAGGTATTGGTACTGGTACCATAGGAATGACTTCAAATAGGGTTGTCATGGGTGGACAATAGCCAAAGGAGTATGTTGGGCAAGAAGTGCAAGGTGCTGAAAAGATAGTGCAACAGCCAAAGTGGAGAACTACGTAGTAGCATGCGAACCAATAGTAGTTGTAGATGTTGATGAAGAGATTCAGACTGTAGTTGATGCGGTGCAAGCATCACCACAAGGGAAGAATATTTTGTGGGTAATGTCCAAGTACAAGTGGAGAATATCAACTCACCTGATAGTTTCGATGCAACACAAATGCAATGTGTACAAGCAGTGGATCCATGTGGATCACCTCCATTGGATGAGGGACCAAATCTAGAAATAACATCTACAGCACAGGAGATGGCACCGAGTTTAGTTGTGCTAGAGGAAAGGAGAAATAAGGGGAAACAAGACACATCAAAGTTCATAGTTTGGTAGAAGGGTTAAAACAGCCAACCATCGAAAGAACCGGAGAGGAAACAAGAAACGGTGGCAGACGTAGAAAGGACTACTGATGCAGGTGAAAAGATTCAAGAGGGCAAGGCAGCCAAACAAAAAATCAACCTTACAAGTCATGGTAGGGAGGATATGGAGGAAACTACCAATGGATATGACATTGACATGGAACTAGTGGAGGAGACTAGTGAGCATTTCATCCTTGAAGTGCCAAATCTAAGGGGACCACTAGTTCTGAGAGGAAATATAAATGAACAAGTTGATACATTTTTTGACAAGCTAACTAGAGTATTGGAGAGAGTATGCACTAACTTCGGAATTGGATGTGTGGGAGAATGGCAACTGTGGCAGTTGAGGATGAAGAACGAATTAGGCAAACTGATGCATTGGGCTCGGATGAGGAGCGTATGAAGAAGTTTATCAAGATTCATCAAACGCATCCATGGGAACTGGAAACTGGCAGTATTAAGTCGATGTTGGGATTGAAGAACCTGCCAAAAGAAACTCAGGTCCTCTATAGGCATCTAGAACATATGTATGTAGACGAAGGGAGTTTGGTGGCCCATCCTAAAGAAGAATCAGGTGTCAAGTATGTGAAGCTTACACCTGAGTTGGTTAAATCATATGCCAGAATGAACTTCTTGGCATATCTGATTCAATGGTTAGCTACAGGCTTGGAAAAGTTTCAACAAATGGTTTGTAATTAGAAGCCGAAAGAGGAAGAATTAGCTAACCAAGTGCAGACGGTGGAAGCACAACTTTGGCAAGTGTAGCAGGATGCCGAACCAAAGACAGTAAAATTGAGAAAGGAGGTAGAGGTCAAAAAGCAAGTACAAGAGCAAGACCAGTTGATCAGGCAATTGAAATCAAAGTGTGCGGTGAGGGATCAATTACTGGAGGCAACGAAGCATGAGATCACTGACTGAGATCAACTGATAGCTGAAACAGATGAGCAACTGGTGATAGTACCGTGAAGAGAGGTTGAAGCATCCAAGAGAGAGACTGAGTTGAAGGCTAGATTGGTAGAGATCCAACAAAAGTCGAAACGCTATGGCTTAAAGTGGGCTCGATGCCAGGCCTATGCCAAGCGATTAGGGAGAAACCAAGGCTTTGGAGTTGCAAATCTAGGAGTTTGGAGTACCTGTTACTACACTTCAACCTCAAAAGAACCAGAGTCCCCAAGTGCAGAGGCAGTCGTCGACAACGACATCGACCAATTTAGAGGGGAGGGTAGATGTAGGCACTAGTTCTAATGTGCCTAAGACAAAGAAGTAGAATAGGAAAAAATCAAATAAGTGCCTTGCACAAATGTAATTTTGTCAATGTAATTTCATAATAATTGTTTGACGTCATAAGTGGTGACAAGCATTTTTGATAATTCAAAGTTTGTAATGTGAATAAAATATGTACAATGTAATGCATGAAATCATGTGGTATGTGCGAACATAGGGTAGTTATCACCTAGTTAAAGGTGATGTGTCCCAAGTGGTAGTTGTTGTTAACTACCAGCCCTCAATGATAAATAAGCCCCCTCATTCATTTGAGAGAGAGACACGAGTACAAAGAGGGGGTCATACACAATGTTACCAGAGAACCTTGGACATTGGAGACAGACTAGATACATTTGCACAGATATTGTTCTAGAGGAGATGCTCTGCATAGGATCACAAATTGTGATGTAATGCAAGTGTCATACAAGCAAGAAGTTAATGCAATATCTACTCATTTCATCCTTCATCTATTGTATTTGCATGTACATTGTGTGTGTTGTCATTGTTGATTGTTGCAATAGGTAGATCCGTAGTTGTTCCTCCCAAGTTTTGCATGCAAAGTTGAAGTAGCATACTAGAGTTGTCGTCCAGCAAAGTGGTCACATATTGGAGTGTCGTACAAGGAGTGGCGTACATGTGATTGCCATATAGACAATGTCATATATGAGATTGTCATACAAGGAATTGTTGTACAATGTGGAAAGATAAGTCTATATGTCAAAAGATAGCAGTCTAGAACAGGATAGACTTTACTATTCACAATCAAGTGTTGAAATTGAGATGATTGCAGTTATTGTTGATCATTAAATCTATCATTCAAAATGTTCCTCCAAGAGTGGAGTACTAACCGCCGTGCTATAGAGTATAGCAACTCAACTCCTGCAATCAACTATATGTAGACAGGCATATTGAGATATCCTTTATTGCAGAACCATTTTTGATATTATGTGTTTTATTGTAAATGCACGCAAAGTGTTTGACAAAACACCCGTGCATATATTTTAATGTTGTAAAGTGCAATTTAATATTGTACGTAAATAATAAAGTCATGTAAAGTCATATTAAATCATGTAAGTCGGCTAAATAAGCTATTTCATCCTGTAGTGCAAATGAAATGTAAATGCAAAGCAAATGCACATAAAATGTAATTTGAGGGTAGTTGCAAGGTAGTTGGAGAAAGTAACTACTTGGTGGGTGTATAAATAAACCCCCCTCATTCATTAGAGTTGCTGAAGATTGGTACGTGAGCAGATTGAAGTCTATGGGCAGAATGCAGTCTAGCATGATGTGCAACCATGAGGAATGTTCAGCCTAGGAGGGGTTGATTAAAGGTGGTGAACTCATTGACAACAATTTTTTTTTTATACATAGAGGAATCAACAACTACCTTTCCTTTTTGAACAACTGGTCACAGGGTCAAGTCGCATTGCCTTTGATTGTAGTGTCAAATCATGGTGCTACCACTATAACCCCTACCTCGCCTCGGTAAACACGGCCCAGAGTGAGGGAGACCCCTGGTGGCTCGAGGTTGGTACCGCCGTCATCAAGTTGGCGCACACTCAGCGAACTCAAGTCAGACTACTACCTTTGCCCTAGATTGGGCATGCCCGCAAGGTTTGAACCTAGGTCTCCTCCCTGGTCAGTGCCCAACTTCTTACCAATCCACCTAGCCCTCGGGGACCATTGACCTACATGCCATTGTCGGTCAGATGCTACAAGAGTCATGATGTGTCAAGAAACGCACATCACCACCAAAAACTAACTAGTTAATCAACCCCTCCTTGTTGGTGGTAGATGTGAGGAAGTGGCCAGCGTTGTTACACTTAAACATATGGGCCACATGTTGAAGCATGTAATCATTGAGAGGGCATCAAGTATAAACTTGCACCCAAAGAAGACTAAGCGAGTGTTGGCCATGCCATCCTTTTGGCCACCCAATTCTTGACTTTGGGAACTTGCCAATATGCGATAAAGATGAAGGGTGTATTGACAAGACAAACAATTACAATCGCTGAGTAGAACTTTGTCCATGACTTCATAGTGATCACCTTAAAAAGCAAAGCATTGTCTAACATTTAAGAAAGAGAATCATAAATATATCAACTTGAGAAACCAATTAGTGAGGATTTGGCATCTTCAAATGAGTTAGATCTCTACGTCCGATGACAAAGTGCAATCAAAGGATGACATGGACCCAAATGATGATGATGTCCCTAAACATGGGGAGTATACAAAGGATGAGTGTCACTCTGAAAATGATCTCCTCCATTGCCAAGTGAAGGAATACAAAGTCTTTCAATAAGATGTCTATGTCTGGAGGTAAAAGTGGAAGAAAATGCATACATGAAAGGGAAAGCAATCACGCTTAACACCTTTGAAATTGGCAAGTCAAGTTCTCCTACAATTGTAGGGAACCAGCTAAATGGTGCATGGACAACAATAGAAAAAGGGGGAAGACAGAGGTTTCCCCCAAATTTTGCAAAGTATAGCACGGGTGACACTCAAATTGATGAGACACTAATGCACCCATTTGATACGTGCAACATGATCAAGGAATCTGACACCATTCAATATGAGAGAGAAAGGATGGTACATCAACAACCGTGACATAGACGAAGAAAACATCACAGTTGCGACAATGAATGGGATCAATTAAGGCCAACAACATTCAAAATCTTTATGCAATACAAGAAAGTCTTTGCATCGCCTTATAAAAACCCAAAGGAAACTCCACTGAAGTTGTCCATCCATTGAATATCATTGGTTCCAAGAGCACAACCAATGTGACATGAGCCATAATACATGAAACCAAAATATGCAACAATAGTAAATGCACAAATAGGAAAGATGTTGGACATGGGAATCAATTTTTCAATTGTGTCAACAATCATCCTCAGCATTGAGGAAAGTACATAGATAAGGATTTCTATGTATTTCAAGAGCTTGAATGTGGTCACCATTAAGCATCTCTTTCCTATTTCGTTTACAGAATCAATATTGAAGGAAGAAACTGGAGATGAGATATATTCCTTTCTTGTAAGATTTTTGGGCTACAATCAAATCAATATTTCAGAGGAAGTAAGGATAAAGACAACATTCTCTTTGAAAACGAGATTTATGCCTACAATCGAATGCCATTTGCGTTGTGTAACATGCTGGCCATTTTCCAAAGAATCATGGTGTTCATCTCTGAGAAAATGTCTATTGGGAAATTTAAGGTCTTTCAATATGATTGATCTTTCTATGAATAAAAAGAACACTTGAATGAGCTGGAGGAATGCATGTCGATGTGCATGAATGGTCGCCTTTCACTCAGCCCCAGGAAATTCAAATTTTTGGTGCTCAACAGAATGTTGTTGGAGCATGTCATTTGTCAAACAATACTAAAGAACAACCATGATAAGATCCATGTGATGGTGCATTATGGGCCGCAAGAATGTCATATTTGGGTTCATTTTAGTATAAAAAGGATGTACGAAAGGATGCTTTATGTAAACCATAATGTGACCACTTATTGTAATCATGATCCATCTCTCATGGATGTTGTAGACATTAGGTAACAAATTTCATTTATATTAATAAATTAGAATAAGGGAGTAAACAAACAGCAAAGTCAAACACTAAATTAATAAACAACGCAAACAACACAAGTAAAAAATTTCTTCTTCAAGCAACTAAACCTTGACACACAGCAAAGTCACGAGAAAATATCCATTCAATTGAAAGGGAAAAGGCGAAATTAGAGGGGATTTCTCAAAAATCTTACCTCAAATTCAACGACTGGGCAAAGACTGAAAATAAGAGATTCTGCCATAGAAAACACAATTGAAGACCATTATTGGAATCAGCATGCCAAACTGGGAAATGGTTTGGAGGGAAAAACGAATTTTACTGGAGAAAATATGGGCAGTAAAAATAACAGATTAAGTGCGGTGCAGTGAAAACAAATACAGTGAAGGCAAGTGACTTGGAGTCAATTCTTGTTTTTGAAGGCTTTAAACAGGTAGAGTGATCCTCAGAGGAGAAGTAAACCTCTCCTAATGTTAATGCTGAGAACCAAGGCAACATTGGAGTGAATGAAATGGCTTAGAGAAACCAGCGATCCATCTTGTAATCTGGTATTTGAATTTAAAAATCTTCTAGAATGTGAGAAAAAAAATATAAAGCATTATCAGTTGCGCCATCAGAAAGTGTATTTGGAGAGCCTTCTGACGATGTGTGCCTATTTAGATAAATTATAAGAAAATAACAGTAGTCTATGAAACTCTCAAGCTCTGGAATAAGAAAAATCTACTCATGGTAATTATGAATCTGACATGTTCCAGGAAAATTAGGGCAAATATCACTACAAGTAGCCCACCACGTCTCTTAGCTTCCCAACATTTCAGCTAAATTCTTAGGGCTAGATCCCTACTATATAAGATAACTGTTCTTTACAAGATCCCCACTAGATATCCATACTTGTTTAAATTGCTTCTTGTCAAGCTTGATATTATGAGGATCAATGATGTGTGACTCTCTTCATTTAATAATCCATTCAGCAATGGAGAAGCCTTCAGTGAATCCACTTACAATTCTGACAACTCTTTCATACAATTCTGTATAAACCAGTAGGAATCTCAGATTGCAATTTTCTGCTTAACACAGTTGATTGTTGAGAAATGTAAAATACAAGGCCAACATTAAAACCTTATGAAATAGTTGGTTTGAAACGCTCTCTATTTTAGAAGGGGGCCCCTCTCTATTTTGAAAGGGCCTTCTCATTAGAGAGGGAGTCGAATTGAGGCTTTTTGGGCGGGAGATAGAGGAACGAATACCTTAAGCTGGAAATATTGAGTTGTCATTGATGTCAAAGGCAGAAATATCTTCAAGGATAAAATCAAAGGATGTTCCATAAGCTTTTTGGGTGGGGATGATACGGCAGGACACACCATTGGTCCAGTAGGATGTGTTTGGGATTCCAGTACAGCTTATAAGGATATTGAGATGCATCATAGAGATGGATGGCCCCCAAAGCCCAGGACATGTCTTCATGGAAAACATAGATTCAAAACAACTCAACCACTGCTAATAACAGTTTCTTCATGGCATTAAACATCATTGGTTGACAGTAATGGCCTTGCATGGGCATCATGCCCGGTTTTCTAGTTTCCAACACATTGGGTTAAACTTTTAAACTGTATAGCTTAGCTAACAAATCTGATTTGAGCTATTTCTGACAATATTCACCCCAAGGAACCCAATGTTCATAACCTGAATGCCATGTTTTCAGTTCCATCATTGATTTACTTTAGTTGATTCATTTACATAATCCATTCTTTGTAAAATCCCACCTTAGCCTACATCCCTCCCTCTCTCCCAGATTTTGTTGTACTGATATGATGAGGACTGTAAAATCATGCTTAGTCTTAGTCCATTACTCTGCTGCCATCCTGTTTGTCCATAGAATTGGGCATTGAGTATTTTAGTGGAACGAAATTCCAAACTGATGGTAGAAATTTTGAACTTTTCTGCTTGAGTCATTTAAATTCAAAATTCTGACAGAATAGGATTCCAGTTTCTTTCAGAGCACAAAGGTTTCAAATTTCAAAATTTAAAGAAATGATTGAAGTGTGTAAGTGTTCCCTCTCTGCAGAATGCAGAGAAGAATTGTGTAAATTACTACTTAGTGTTTGTTTTCCTTCCTCTGCTCTTTCACCTTCCAAAGTCAGCAAAAGAAAGAAAGCATTTGCCAAGTCTCCCTCTCTGTGGGCAGGGGGCTGCTTTCCAAATTTTTTTTTCTCTCGATCCTTGCCATGTTTGAGTCTGCAGTGTTGTTTCCTGCATGAACAAAGGCTGTGAATCGGCTAAGTGTCACCTACTCTGCCGATGCAGAACCACCAAACCTAATAACACTTTGAGAACTTGTTCCAGGGTTAAAATTTCTGCAGTCCCTGATCCCACACACAACAATAGCCTTGACATATATGTGCAGCCATTGATTTATGCCACATGGTGCGCTTGGTCACCTTATAGTGATGCCATCCACTTATGTGCCTGGCCAGGTCATTGCCACATCATGCCTCCTGTAGTGCCAAGCATTTAAATCCCGTCCTTGTTGGAGTCGGCACCACTCGCTGTAATCAACCCTCTACCGCCCGGCTCATAAATATTAATGACTACCAGTATATATCAGTCTGAGCCATTCTTTGGAATCTTGGATAACATTTCTAGAAATTTGTGACAAAGTTTTCAAGACTAAAAGAATTTGGTTCTGACATTTCAGCTGGACTTCCTCATCCATCATCACAGGAAACTGACCTGCGAAGTCCAACTATTAAGAATAATATATTTAGTAATAAGTGAAGAAGCTCAAGCAAAACATAAGAACCAAAATCAATCATATATTAGAAACCAAAATCATTTTGCACAAATGAACTACTACAGAAAAAATCATTCTTTAATCTCAAGCACATCTTTAGGGACCCTATGATAATTATCGATTCTATTTTTATTGATATTACTTATAAGGATTAGAGAAGATTCTTCTCATTTTAGATTTATACCTATTATCTGGTGTCTACATTTATTTTTACAGTCTTCTCTTGTTAATCACTCACCAGTACAACTTTACTTCTAGACATTTAGATTTTTTCATAAAGGTGTTTTCTACACTCTTGCTGTTATCACTTTATGGATATCGATACACCCTGACCTATTTTGGTCATTTGGTACATTTGTATAACTTCATTTTTTTCTTATTTTAAAGACTAGATAAGACTTTGCAACATTAGCAATCAATATGAACTTGGGGTCTAACCTGGCACCAGTATAAAACGTAGGTTTATCTAATAACTTTTGATCAACGAAAATCTAAGTTGTGATCAATGAAAAATCAAGGTTTGTAAATCAAAGCACATATATAAATTCCATGTAAATTTATCATCTGTATGAACCCCAAATAAGTCTTTCAAAGCAGGCATTATCACTAACAATAAAAAAACTCCAAGGAATATAAGTGAAACTTGGATAATCCTACTCCTAGAGATGTTTCTTTATATGGTCTTGACTAGTGTCACATCAGACGGGTGCTCTACACCTCAGTGCCTGACACTTGTATTTGTATGTTACTGAGGTTCATCAAAACCTACTTTTGTAGCCAACCTTGACCAAGGAGATCAAAAAGTTATATAATGTATTACAAGCCTGTTTGAATCCATTCATCACAAAGTCATTTGAACAGTCCTTAGCCTTCCTTGCCTGACTTAAATTGCATCAACTGAAAGTGATCACAGGGCAGAAACTTGCCTTGGTAATTATTAGTGTCCCACGAATGATAGCAGTGTTATACAATAAGCCATCACTATGGGTATCATTAAATGAGTTTGCAAGATAAAATTCAAAACACAACTCTTGGTCACAATATATTCACCTTTTAGTCTTATTTATATATCTTTTGTGCATCTCATTAACAAAAGAACATGTTCTCCCAACAGTGACATGGACTAGAGCCTCAATGTTTTTTCACTTGGCACAGGTAATAATCCAATCAGATCACACTATATTTCTATTTTGGTGTGTTGTGGTCAAACAAAATGTTATGTGATGAAGAGAAGGTTCCATGAAAGCTACAACATGGAGAACATAAAACCATTCTATATTTGTTGGAGAAAGTTTACCATCTGTGTCACAGAAATAAGTTTCTTAAGATTAGGAATAATCAGAGTTGATAAAATTAATCCAAAAAAGTGTATTGCCAATTTCTGGCAAACCTAATATTATGATAGCAATTAACAAATACCCAGTATAATGATAAAGACCTGTCATCTAATAGGAAGCCTCACAATGATGGGAAAACAACAATATGGATTAAGAACATCCAGCATTATCAAAAACTACAGCAAGAAGCTCAAGAATATTACTTCTGAAAGCGAGACCTGTACGACTTCATTGAATGTGACTGAAATCGCTCCTTCAACTCCGCAAGTACAGACTGTACCTGCAAATACCTTTGCCAAGAACACAAGCAACCAAGATAAGAGCGTTCATATCCCAGATATGATGCGCATGAGCAGACCAGAAGCATCACACATAAAATCAGGAATGCATGCCCCAAGATGAACAGCTAACCAATATTAAAGATACTCATCATTTACTTCAAAAATAGAATTTTCAAGACAATATTATTATAGGATTAAACTACACAAGAGATGATAAATATAATGCCCTTCTACAAATAGAAAGAAAAAGAATGAAGACGAGATAGTCAAATACCGAAGTTAGTTTAGTATATTCTGATGCAGATAGTGGTTCAACTGATGACTTCCCCAATAAATAAAGCTGAAAATATTCATTATCAATCACAAATGAATGTCAGCATAGTTGTTGCTATCACAGCAAATGAGTAATAAATGCAAATTGAATATAAACTTTACACAATGAATTACATCTCTTCAGCTAAAAAAATGCCATTACAATTGCGAAATTGGAAATTACTGTGGATCTTACTACAATTCACTCAAACTCTCAATGACAGGATTGACACAGAAGGTACACATCAGAATACAATTTGGTGGAAAGCTCCACCTGCTCTAAAATGACCCAGAAAGAAAGAAGAACTTTTCTTGGTGTCCACAGCTGAACAAAGTTGGTCAATGGGACTAATCAAATTGTACACTTGGTTAATCTGCAGAGAGCCAGAAATAGTGTTCCAATGAATATAGAAGTACAAAATACAATATTACAAAGTATATAATTACCTCTGTTACGAAAATCACCAAAAAAACGCCAAAATCGCGAGTTAATCGCGAGTCATTCGCGAAACGAGTGACTCGGCAACTTATCGCAAGTCCGGCGATTTTTTCAAAAAATCGGCCGCAGCCGCGCAGGTAGAGGCTGCGGCCGATAAATAGAAAAAAGCAAGTGTCTTTTTTAATTACCTCTCCTGACCTCTTGCAAAGACCAAAAAACTCTCCACCCCGAACCCCGCAAGGGCGCTGCCCCTCGACCCCGCAAGGGATGTTGTCTCTTGACCCCCAACACAAGTGGCTATGGACATTGCCTGTCATGTTCATGATGTGAGAGTTGATGCATATGTGCGTAGGGCATGATGCAATCCAGTCTTGTATGCAGCCATGAAGGATATTCTGCCTAGGGTTTGCCAGTTGCAGATTGCAATGCTGAAACTGTACTGCTTCACTGTAAATGCCATTGTTAATATAAAACTACCTGTATTTACTGTTATCTAATATCTACCATTGCTGCTGCTATTGCCATTGCTGCTTCTATTGTTGTTATTGCTGCTGTTATTGCTGCTGTTAGGACAAGAGAGACTAGGGCTAATGTTAGGACAAGGGGCAAAGGAAGACAATAGATAGTGGGCCTATTGAGGCATTTTGAGTCTTGACACATTTTGTAATTTGTACCTTTTCATATTATACACAATACAGGATGTGTTTTGTGAACTTTTTTCACTTTCATGTGTACTTAAAGCTTGAGCCTTGTATTATGTCTTGACTTGAATTGTTGTTTTTATTGCAATATTTGATTTGCATAATGTTAATTCATTGTTTTTTTTTTTTGTGGAAAACATCCCAGAAGGGATGCCACTTTCGGGTAAGACCCAAGGAAGCAGGGGTATCTCTTGCGCCAAAATCGCCCGGGGTTTCGCACCTGGCCTACTACCTTTGACATACTCAAGGAGCAAATCTGAAACAACAAAAACAAGAACACACAAAAAGATTAAAAAAACAAAGTAAAAAAACATGCTCCTTGAGTGCGTCAAAAAGATAAAGCACAACCAAACACACACAATAAGATAAAAAAAACACAACACGAACCACACAAAAAAAACACAAGAACATAACAAAACACAAACATAACAAAAAACAACAGAACGCTACAAAGACACAACCAACAAAAACATGAAAAACAAAAACAACCAAAACCTAAAAAATAATGAAATAAAATAAAATAAAATAAAAAAATAACCAACAACAGACAACAAAGAAAAATCAAAACATAGAAAACACTCACACACAAAACACAAAAACACCAATTAACATAAACATACAGAAACACAAGCACAAGAACATCAAAAAACACAACAACAAAAAACACAAAACAACAAAAAAAAACAGAAAAATTATAAATAGAAAAGAAAAAAGAAAAAAATAGAACACAACAATGACCTTTCTAGACTAAAAGACTATTAAGGCAAGAATCAACAGAGGAAACAAAAGAAATATTAGTTTGAGCTAGGGAACTAAAATACCCTGACCGAACTAAAGAGAAGCAAAAATAAAGCAAGAAGAAACTAGGTACCTTCAGAACTGGAGCCATCCAAAGAAATGATAGATAGAAGAGCTTCCCTTATTTGTGAAGCCCACCATCTAGGAGGGTGGCCGTAGCAAGTCACCTTTGTCCAAAGCCCAATTAGCTAAAGCATCAGCACTCTTGTTCTGATCTCTGACCACATGATTGTAATCAACTTTCAAAAATCCCATATGGATTAACCGAATCTTCTCAATAATTATTTTTATTCTCCAATCAACCTTATGATTCTTAGGAGTCTTCAAAATATTAATCATGATTTGAGAGTTAGACTCAACTAGTACCTTTTTCCATCCAACCTTAGTAGCCTCTTGAAGGCCTCTGAGGATACCATACCCCTCAGCAAGGTTATTGGATAGAATACCCAAATTCTCAATAAAAGTAAAAACCAGGGAGCCATATGAAAGTCTACCAATTCCTCCCGCACTAGCTTTTCCAGGGTTCCCTCTAGAGGCTCCATCGGTATTGACTTTTCCAAAATCCTTAGGAGGAGGTTGCCAATTCCTTGTTCTATCCATCTTGCAATTACTCACATTCCCTTGTTGGTTTCTCTTAGAAGAGTTAATCTTCAATCTTTGCATCACTTGATCCCATATTTGGTGGGAGTTTTGGGGGTGATTAAGGAGCTGATGGACTGATTCAACTAAGTTGGCAATGGTCTTTTTCCAGATATAGTGAATATCCTTCCTTTCTTGATTTAAAATCCGATGGTTCTTTTCATTCCATATATTCCAAAGAAGAATGGTGGAACCCATCTAAACTAACTGCCTAATAAAATGATCAACACCCTCTTGAGTAGGCCAATCCCTCCAAAGTTGTTCAAAAGTAAAAAAAATTGGACCATTGTAAGCCAAGTATAGTGGCCATTCTCCTCCAAAGCTCAGAGGCTAAAGTACACTCAATAAAAATATGGCTAAGAGTTTCCACATTCTCTTCACACATTTCACATCTAAAAGGGCCATGAAAACCATGCTTCATAAGATGCTCCCCAATAAGCACCCTACGATGCAATAAAAGCCAAGTAAAGAACCTCACCTTAAGCCAGAGCTTTTTGAGCCCACAACTGAGAAAAGATGTCAAATGATTGGCTGGCATTATTATGGCATAAGGCCAAATAACCTTGAGCAACTAAATACTCACCCTTAGTAGTGTTGTTCCATCCAAAACAATCTTTATCATGGGGCCAAGAGAGAGATCTCATATGAAGGATGCACTGGATATCTTATCTTTGCCTTTCTGGGATTTCAATAGGCCAGTCCTCAATAGGGATCCAATATCTACCAACCTCTGAATTACCAGTATGGTACCAACAATAATTAGCCACCTTTATCCAGTTAGCTTGGTGAAGCTCCTCCATCCAAGGCCTCCAATCGGGAAATTGAGTTATCAAAGGCTTGTGACCATCCCAAGAATCTATCCAAAAATTTGCCTGTTGACCATTATGAATGATCCAAAATAATTTTTTCTTTGTCAAATCCTCACCAGTATTAAGAACTGCTAAAACAGGAGAACCTTTGGAAGGCAATTGATAACGAACAAGGTCTTCAGGACTTTTGTTCTCAGTATATTTAGCACGGAGATTCTTGGCGCAAAGAGCATTGGGGTTATGCAAAATCCTCCAAGATAATTTAGCAGCTAAAGCTTTGTTGTTATTAATAGCAGACCGGAATTCTAACCCCCCTTCATTCTTAGGAAGACATTAAGTGTCCCATTTCACCAAGGCCCATTTTCTTTTCTCCTTAGTACCACTCCAAAGGAACCGATGACTGATTTGATCCAGTTCTCGAAGAACAGCCTTTGGGATATTCAACACGATAGAAACATAAATAGGAATATCCTGAAGGACTGATTTTACCAAGGTGATTCTACCCCCAGAAGAAAGTCGCCTATTGGTCCACTTTCCAATTTTATTCTTGACTTTGTCCAACAACCAATTCCAATTTTTTTTTTTGTCTTCGAATATTGATGGGAATACCTAAATAAGTGATTGGAAGGGAGGTCTTCTTATATCTTAATTTATCCAAGACCATGGATTCTTGTCTGGTAGAGCAATGAAAGAAAATGACTGTAGATTTGTCTTCATTGATCAATTGCCCGATAGCCTTAGAAAAACAGCTAATGATTTGCTTAATAGTAGAAGCTTCCTTAACTGTAGCTTTACCTAAAAGAGTAGAGTCATCAAAAAATTGAAGATGAGAGAGAGGTCTAGCTCCATGAGCAATGGTAACTCCCTCACGGGTTTTGTCTTCTCCTTTTTGGTTATAGCCCTACCTAAGTATTCAGCAATAATGATGAATAAATAAGGGGATAGGAGGTCACCTTGCCTAATACCTATGGAAGCTGGGAACAACTGAGAAGGCCTGCCATTGATAAGAACTAAGTAGGAAACTGAAGAGATACATCCCATAATCCAATCCATCCAATCTTGAGAGAAACCAAATTGTCTCAAAACTTTGATAAGGAAGTGCCAATCCACTCTATCATAAGCTTTGGATAAGTCTAACCGAATGAACATGGAAGGAGATTTTTGCATATCCATGGAATGGATGGCTTCCTGAGCAAGAACTATCTCATCAACTATTTGACGCCCTTCCACATAACCCCCTTGTTCAGGGGAAATAATCTTATGCAAAAGAGGCTTCAACCTTTCTGCCATGATCTTAGTAATGATTTTGAGAAGAACATTACATAAAGCAATAGGTCTAAAAGCTGAGATATGTTCAGCCTCTTCTTTTGGAACAAGAGTAATATAAGTTTTATTGATAACCTTCAAAATTTCTTTGGCTTTCCTGGTTTCTTCCACCACCTCTAATAAATCAGCATGAAGGATATCTCAAAACTCTTGGTAGAACTCAATAGGAAAACCATCAGGACCTGTGGTTTTCCCTTTTTGCATTTTAAAAACTACCTGTTGAAGCTCATTGATAGTAACAGGAGCAGTCAAAATAGAGTTCTCCTCAGAAGTGATAAGAGAAGGGATTGCTTGAAGAACATTTTGTTGAGAAACCGAGTCAAGAGGAGTAGCAGTAACTTGATTGGAAAAGTAATTGACAACAATAGAGTTCATGCCATCCCAAGTGTAGACAACATCTCCAGAATCTGATTTCAGGGAAGAAATAAAGTTGTGAGATCTTCGGGCTAGAAGAGATTTATGGAAGAAATTTGTGTGTCGATCACCTTCTTTGAGCCATTGAATTCTAGATTTTTGCTTCCATAAGAGTTCTCTTTTTTCCCATTCCTCTAACTGAGCTGTGAGTTTAATTTCATCTGAACTTGTACTCTCTGTGAGGCCATCTAAACGGATTTTCTTATTCAAATTTTCAAGCTGAGCAATAATTTCATGTTTTTTTTTATGAACATCCCCAAACTCCTTCCAGTTCCAAGTCTTGATTTTGGATTTAATGTATTGCAATATTTTGGCAAAACAGAACATCTTAGTCCCATACCTAGGTTTACCTTCCATCCACCATTGTTGCACTCGAGGTTTAAAGGAACTGTCTCGAAGCCACATTAACTGAAATCGAAAAGGAGAGAAACTCACATTGGTTTTCCACATTTCCATTAATTCATTGTAATATGCATGAAAAAAATTAAAAATTAAAAAAAAGTTCGTTTTCTTTGGATTTTTTTTTTGCCGATTTTTTCCCCAGCCGATTTACTACCCAATTCCGATTTTCTCTACTATGATAATTACAACTCTGACCCGGAATGGATTAAGGATATCTCTATGTGAAATTTCATCATAAGGGACATATACATCTCAAAAATAGTACAGATATAATGACTTGAACTGCCACAAGGAAGAAGGAGATTGTGAGAGTGTATATGTTTTAAGGCTGATTTGTCAAGCCATGATTATTTAGGAAAGATTTAGTTAAGCGTCGAATACTTAAGCACCGAACGGTTAATCACATGTAACTAACTGTACATAATTAGTCACTTTGTAAGGGCTGTCACGACCCTCTTGCCAGTAGCCTTTAACTCATAAAATGTAAATCACATTGGCTGGTTTTTAGGGGCAGCATTCAAGGAATGAAATACATAACTGGTTCAGGAAAGCTGCTGTGAATATGAATGTGATGTATGTTTTCTAATGAGTGTATATTTCTCTCTACACGATAACACACCCCAAAGGACAAAAATATTGGTGAACCCCACATATCAGCAACAGAGAAAAGAAGGAAGCATATGTCTCTCAACCTTGAGAATGCACAAAGTAAATCAGCAAAAGAATCAGCAGTAAGATCCCAATGGAGGCACACACAAGACACAAGAGAACCCAGAGGTCATCTCAGCAGTAGAGAAAGCACCAGTCAAAGGACATCAATTTCAGCAAAATCCTAATTTCAGAAGTAGACATCACAGAAGTCTCCAAGCAACTTGGCTGATTCTCCATGGATGAAGAACCTTTTAAAATTTATGAAACAAATCTGAACATCAGGAGAGCAAAAGGAGGATTGCTTACACCCATATAAAGCAGAAACCTTCACTTGCAACAATGCAAGTTCTGCAAATAAGAACTGCAGTTTTAATTAGTGACCAGATACTCAAGAAACAGAAAACCGAACCCAGACATTCTTTGCCAAAACCAAGCAAAGTCAAAGGAGACAAAAATGAGGATTCCATTCTGCATTCTGAACTGCGAATATTATTGAAAGGATAACATGATAGATCATAAGGAAGACTTAAAACTATTTCCTGGCACGCTGC
Organism: Wollemia nobilis; assembly: GCA_028583015.1. Classification (NCBI taxonomy): domain Eukaryota; kingdom Viridiplantae; phylum Streptophyta; class Pinopsida; order Araucariales; family Araucariaceae; genus Wollemia; species Wollemia nobilis. Next base: position 1,347,014 of record JAQPPZ010016709.1, read on the forward strand.
AACCTTATTCCATAGTATAATATGACCAACTAGATGACAGAAAGAAGCAGAGATGGGGCCAGATGAAGAACACCTTCAAATCAGAATTTAAGATGTGGAACAATGATAAACAAACATCAAACAAAATATGGAAAGGCTATCAATGATTACAATCCACGAATGCTCAATCTACTTCAAGTACACAAATAACTCTATTCAATCTACTTCAAGTACACAAATAACTCTATCCAACAAATTAAGAAAACAATATTTCATTCAAGGACTGCAAAATGAGTTCAAGGAACAAAATATATACCAAAATCCCCATATGAGGAGAGCTGCAAATGGATGTTGGATGTAGAACATCAAATATACTTACCGGATAATAAGGGTAAAGAAGACAAATCAACATTAAGCTAATCACAAATATGACCGGGTACATGTGCCAAAAAACATAGTTGACTTCTTGACCTAGAGATAGTTTCCTTGAAGCACAAGTTCATTAGAAATGCATCCACATTCTCAGCTTGTACTATGCCTAAATGAATTATTTTACAAAGACCAGAATCTCCCATGCATGAATCTTCTTCGTCTAGTCAAACTTGGACGTATCTGTAGCATGTGCAAATATATCCTACAACACTACCATTTGAAAGCAAATCAGACATGAATTTTAATGCACAAGCTACCAGAAATAAGAATTATGCTAGCTACAGGAAGAGGTGTGACAACCAAAAACATCAGATCCAAGATTGATAGAAACAAAAAAAAATCAAGAAAGAAGCCTAAAGGCCTCACAAATTGAATTCATTCACCTGGCATTTCTTCTCTAATCATATTAGGGACCATGGCATTCACAGGACTTTCAAGGATTTGATAAACCTTTTATGCTTCAACATTTCATTAAAGAGTGGTACTGAATCACCAAAAAAACAAAATGCTTACAAGTTCATACTAAATAACTGCATAATACTTGAACATGAAGAATGCTTTTCCAGACCAAATAATAAGCCCTTTTCGACTAGCCATTTTAACTAGCTGAAGAACAAATCTCTCCTCTGAACAGTACTTACATACTTCAGACAAAGCAATAAAATGTCCTATAAATCTGCTGTAATGCTGTCATTAGAAGGCACCATTAACTTTTCTTTAATGTTACAAATTTACTAAACACTTTAATAGAGATCAGATCTCATTTTACTGTAGTGTATATTTTTTAAGTTCAAGACTCTAAAATTATGTCACTTTCAACATATCAACATAATAGTTCAGGAGACGAACATAATCTCCATAGTCCTCCTATCTAGTAACTTCCTTGAATTGCCTAGCCAAGCAAACTAATATGTGGAACCTAGGCATATTGGATTGAAGCCAAAAGTAAAATAAAATCATAGAAGTATCTACTAATATGCCTTACAAAAATGCAAGAACTTCTTTATCTATCATTTATTAATTTTCAATGCTTTACCAAATTAATGGTAAGAGAAAACCAAAAGCATGTGGACTTATGCAAAATTGCCAGGCCATTTGGTTCATGACATTCCCAATGCTAATGGAAAACTAGAAAGTACATACAGCCTTGTAAAAGAATCAGCTGTTAGCCACAGTAAGCACCCAAGAAAAAATAACAAACTGTCAAGAACAATTGTGAACATTAGGCATTTACCTCTCCAAATGGAACATAAGAAGGCAAGGAAGGCACACGATGCCAGTGTACACGTTCTCCAGTTTTTGCTCCTCTGTGAGTTGTCCGAGTGTTTCTGTTAATATCCACTGGGCTTTGATCCCCATCAGAAAAAGGAGCAAGCGATATTCCATCCATACCTTCCTGAATCTCAAGAGACTGCAGTGATGTTTCTTGTTCATCCATGGAAGAGCTAACAAGAGGATCAGGCTCTGTGAAAGTTGCATCCATCTCTTTCCTTCTTCCAAACCAGCTTAATTGTTTTTGGGTATTTAACGTAGGCACAAGTCTAGATAGCCTTTGAAAAGAGTTCTGAACAGGGCCTAACCCCAATACTAACCGCTCCCCTTCATTTGTCCTTGATCTGAATTGTGATGTCCTCTCATCAGTCAATCCATTACTATGATACCTTGGGGAAGATTTGCTTATACCACCATCTGAAGATCCTTCCGATGATTGTAAACGATAATGCTGAAAATAAGCTGGAGATAAAATGCGTGGGACCACATCCTCTGGAATGCAGTATGTCCTGAAATGATGTTGCCATCCTTTCCTATGAACATAACTGAAACAGAAAACAAAACTCTGATTGGTTTTAATCTCTATCAAAGTCGTCAGCATTAAACCACATAACACATGCAGGAAAAACAGTGTCATTTAGTTTCGAAGAGCAACATATTGCTGTGTTAAATATCACCATAAATGATAAAAGTAACAACTATCAAGAAAGAAGCAGTACTTTCTGAAGTGGCTAAAAGTTTTAAGAAATCACATAGACTGAGGCCAAGAATTATATCCACTTGGATGATAGTGATTTGAAATACAAGGAAGCAAGATGGCTTGGAATCCCTATGCTTAAGTGCTATGAATATATTTCAAGAATACTTCAACAAATCAAAGTAGGTTAAACCGTGGTAGACAATGCAACTTTTACAACAGAATATCTCGTATACTACAGCTTCAACTTACATAGGTATCACGCATTTCAATTGAGAATGTGGATTGCCATTGTTGTGATATACTTCACAACTCATTTATCATGTTGGATATTTTAAAGGAAGACAAGGATGCTTTGCACGGTGGGGTTACTCAAGGAAGGGGGCCAATAGAAGTAGTGTATAGGAAATGGATTTTCATACGTGCATGTATATATACATACATATAGGTATAGATAAAGATGTAAATTTTTAAACAATTAAATTTTAAAAAAATAATAATAATTAAAAAAAAAAGCTAATATTCATCAAGTAAGAACAAATACAGAAAAGTATCAAGTTACTTCAATATTTTCATAATTTTGCCTTGAATAAATCTGGAAAAAGATAATATATATCCTATCAAATTGTTAAAGAGTTACATATAATGTGTTGCACAGGTGAGAGTGAAGTGTTGCAAGCGGAATGAATGAAAGAAAACCAGTTAACAACAACCATTTTCAGCATGAATATGTTGCAGGCCTGAAGAATGTCAAATGGAGCTGCCCCATCACATTTCTTCCAACTATGATTCCAAGGTATACTATGCCTGCATATATGCTAGGAGAAATCTCTTACATTTCAAGGAATGGAAAACGATGCAGAGTGACTTGAATTCACGTAGAGATCAGAAATGACAGTGGGTGTCAAGCAACTAAAAATAAGAAGCCACAGATCATTGCCTTTTCTTGATGGAACCGTTAAGGAAATCTATGGTATTTGCATGTAATTGTTTCGTGAATAGTTTGTTAATGCGTCTTCATTCCATTAGAGTCATTTTAACTATAAAAAAATCTCTTTATGACAAGGATGAGATATTTGAAACCAATAAAACTATAGTCTTCTATTTTTATACACTCAAATGTCCCAAGTATAGATAAAAGTCTCTACATACAAGATTCCAAATAGATTACAGTGCCAATGTTGATGAACATGTGAAAGAAAAGAGAAAGCAATATACAGAGTTTTATCACTTTGTTAAGAGTCTACTTGGAAGCTTAGGCACAAATATAATCTCTCACATTAGGTAATTGTAGGTCCCTTAAGAAAAACCCATAATGTATTCAACATGTAATATGGTATAGAAAAGGGTGATAAATGGATGCCCTCTACTCCAAAATGTAGTGTGTTGGTATGTTACTATGTATATGTATGTATGTATATTCCAAATTTTATAACTTGGTGAATCAAGACCTCTCCTTGTAGGTCAATATATATTATAATATAAACGTATTATATATGGTATAAAAAGAATGGATTAAGTCCACTACATTTTGCCCTTCTCCAAAAGCTTTGACCTCAATGCGTCTTTGGAAATATTTAAAATGGAAATATATATATTTTCTGATTTAAATCCTTCCATGTTTCCATCAGACTTGGGTTCACAAAAGACTAGTTCATCTTTTAAGGGGAGTGTTTGACGAGCCTCAACCAAAGAAATAGAATAAGTGCAATGTACACAAATGTAAATGTAAATGAAAATGAAATGTAATTTTGTAATGTTTGTATGACGTCACAAGTGATGACGTAAGCAATTTTGATAATTCAAAGTTTGCAACGTGTACAGCATAATACATGTAATTAAGTGTGTGCAAACATAAGATACTTAGAGTTGATGTGTTCAAAGTTGTTGTTAACTGCTGGCCCTCGAGAATAAATAGGACCCCCATTCATTCAAGCAAATAGTGGGGATACAGAGGTATCAGTACATAGTAGGACTTGTTGGCCTTCCTGCCACATTTTGTAAAATTTTAAGTTGCATGCAGTTTTGGGAGTTAATCATTGTAAAACTTCTCTTTTTCCATATACAATGGTTAAGACGTTGTATTTGCTGTGCTTTCACCACCTGTCTCCTTTTGCTAAAAACTGTTTTCTTTCAGATCCTGTGGTTTCTCTGTTTTTCTGCACTTTTCCTGTCGTTTCACATGCAAAATTGTAAATGTTTTAGCATGGGCGATGTTGTGAATGTGTTTTCTGCTTAAGGCTGTTTTCTGCAAATTCGTTCCACTCTACGCAAATGGAAACAGATCCGGCAACTTAGACAAGTTTCAAAGCATGTTTCCCTTTCAAGTACAATGCAGGGACACTTTCGCTCCAAGTGGAGCGAAAGTTCCCATTAAGAGGCGGGAAGCAAATGGCTGTCTTGGTTAAGGCACAAAACGCTTTCGCTCCATGTGGAGCGAAAGTCCCCCAAAGAATTAATTGTGCACACTAACCAAAGACTTTCGCTCCACTTAGAGAGCGAAAGCTCCTTCTTGAAGAGCCGCAAAAGTCAAAAAGCAAGGAAGTCAAAATCACGGTCAAACTTGTTGTCGCTCCACCAGTGGAGCGAAACTTCTGTCGCTCCACCAGTGGAGCGAAAGTCTCTGTCGCTCCACCCAGGGAGCGACACCCAAAGTAAAGGCACAAATCGTCTTAAGTGTAAGGCCAAGGGTGCTTTCGCTCCACAGGTGGAGCAAAAGCTAGCCAGAAAGCAAGTTGAAATCTTTAAGGCGAAGCAAGAGGACACTTTCGCTCCACTTCTGGAGCGAAACTCTAGGCGGGCCCCAAACACAACGAAAGCTGCCCAAAACCGTCATGGACTGCCCAACCGACCCCGAAGCTGCACTCTGAGCCATCCGATCATGGTGGATCAGTGGAACCTTCTACATTCAATGCTGAGTTATCTGCAAGATCAGATGTATGCTGTTAAGTCGGTTCCGGATCAAATCTACCTGTCACCATCGCAGAAGTGGTTGGGCATTGATGTTTGAGAGGCGGACTCCTCTATAAAATCTAGTCTTTTCCCTGTAACTAAGGATGGACAATCTCTGCTAGAAAAGCAGTTGTATATTTTGAAATTTGCTTCTGAAACACGGACTTCTGGTTCCAGTCTTGAATCTTTTGTCTCTGAGTATGCCTTCTATCATGTTATTTCTGTTAGGTTAGTTTCTTTGTCATTCGGCTTGAATTTTGTTTCTGGATTTAGCTGTTGGTGAAGGATTAATTCTGGAATACCCCTAGAGGTTATGCAAGTGAAGATTTAGTGTCGGTTTCTATTAAAGGTTTATTGTTTTGATTGTTGTTGGTTCAAGTGTTAGTTGTGTATCGTGCTTCTTGTCCATCATCCTCGTATTTCAGGCTTTCAGCCTCTTTTCCCATTCCTTTTAGTAATTTCCCTCTCTTTTAGCATCTTTCCTAACCCTTATCTCAAATCCAAACCAATTTTATTTTCGGAACCAGCCCTACTAGAGATTGTCACGGAGGACATTTCTTTCCTTCGGACATTCAATGCTTGGCAGCAGGTCTAGGGCGCTGTAGACTTAGAAAATCTATATCTAGGCCGATTCCATTGCCAACAGTTTATGGCACGCCCGGTGGGACCCAAACGTTCCACTTCAAAAGCAGTATTAAGAAGATGATGTTCATCTTATTGCTGTCAAATCCAAACATCTGGCGACTCAGCTGAACTCAAATGCCTCCGAATCTCGAAGACCAGTTTAAAGGCTCACGCCTCCATGCACAAGAGATGGAGAGTTAAAAATATAGAAGAAGAAGTCGACTTCTTCGAGCTTGACATCGACACTTTGGGAGAACATCCTAGAGTGGTCCGACCGAATATCCCGTTAGACGGGACATATTCGCAAGTAGTTGTTGCTGCTTCGCAGACTCCAAGTCCTGCCAGCACAACAACTAGCTTGCCCCCGAATCCGCCGAATTCTCCAGTACATCAGAATCCTCCAGTTCAACTGAACGTTCAGAACGTTCCGGTTCAGCCAGTTCAACCAACTCCGCCAATCCAGATGGCGTAGCCAGCTGCCTCCAGGCAATTTCCCGCGTGGAATCATTCGGGGCCTCTAGCTTTGACGGCTCAGAACCAAGTACCGCATGCAGCATTGAAAGCTTTACCCACATACGACGGTATGGGGAAGACAGCTTACGAGCATGTTCAAGACGTCGCTGGACTAGCAACCATTCACCACATTACCGCAGAAGATATCATGGTGAAACTGCTAGTTCTTGTTGCCACATTTTGACTAAGAGGTAAATTTTGGAAAAACTTCTGCATTGCTTTCGTGTTTGGATTTTCTCTCCTTTCTTCCTTTCCAGATCAGCTTCGTCCGGATGAAGGGGCCAACTCCAACCTCACTTGGTCTCCAGGCGAGGAGCAGCCCGAGGCGATAAACCATGGTGAAAGCCCAAAGAATCTGCTAAGGCACGGAGATCCTCATCTTTGCTCGCAGGTAGGGGCGAACCCCGACATCGCTCGGGTTGGGAGCGAACAGCAGGAGTTTTGGAGACCCAAAAAAATGTTTAAGGCCGGGAGGGCTCAGGTTCGCTCTCCTGGGAAACGAACCTCAGTCTCGCTCACTCCCATCAACAAACCCCGACCTCGCCAAACCCCGGAGCGATTTGCACGCCAGGGTATGAAGAAGGACTAAGTTAAAAGGCCTCCTGGTATCGCTTCAAAAGCATGGCGAACCTCGGAATTGCTCGGGGTCTCGAGCGAACCCCAGCGCGGAAGGTGAAAATAGACTAAGGGGCAACTCGGCCCAAGTTCGCTCCAAGACAGAGCGACTCCCGGTCTCGCACCAATTCCCCGGCGACTCTCAGCCTCACCCCGTCATCAAGCGACCCCCATCTTCGCTCCGTTTTCCAACGATCGGCAGCAAGTTTTGAGGGTTTTGAGGTTAGGAATCCACGGCTGATTGGGGTACATCTGAGGCACAGAGGAAGCAGATGCACATGGGTACATATTCTGCGGGAAATCTGGATAAATCGGTGTGGTTGCCTTTGGGGGCAACTTCTCGATAGCTACCAGGTCTGCTTCCACCTTTTGCGCCTGTTGGTACAATTCCGGAAATGTGTTAATATTAGCATACCGGATATTCATGCTAATATCAGAGTGGAACGCTCTTAGGAAATAGAACGCTACCTGCTCAGATGTGGGTCGAAGGCCGGGATCGACTCTGCCAGGTTCGAGCGAACCTAACATTAAAGTCAGCTATCTCCTCCTGCGGATGCCTCTGGATAGAGGTGAACTGGTGTAGGAGAGAGAAGAGGTATGCTTGCTCGTTGAAGCCCCTTATAAGCTGACCGGCCAGGTGTTCCCACGAAGTTATGGTGCCAGCCGGGAGCGACCGGTACCAGTAGAGGAGCTTTCCTCTAAGTGAAAGCTCCTCTAAGTGAAAGCACTAGCAACTTCACCATGACATCTTCATTGGTAATTTGGTGGATAGTTGCCAGTCCTGCGACGTCTTGAATGTGCTCATGCGTTGTCTTTCCCGTGCCGTCATAAGTGGGTAAAGCTTTCAGGGCGGCAGGCGGTACAATGTGCTGAGCCTGTAGGGCAAGAGGTCCGGTGTGATTCTAGGTCGGAAACAGCCTGGGCGGATTTGGCTGCGCCATATGGGGTGGTGGATTCGCTTGAAGTGGTGGCTGCAATGGCTGAGCCAAAACAATGGGAATACTCGGAGCACCCGAATCGACGTTAGGTGGAACTGAAGTGTTCTGGTGATCCGGAGAATTCGGAGGAACTGGGGGCAAGCTAGTAGTTGTTCTATCAGGAGTTGGATCCAGTGTAGCAACAATAGTTTCCTGTGAAGAAGTCCCGTCCAACGGGATATTTGGCCTGACCACTCTAGGGTGTTCTCCCAGAAGGTCGATGTCAAGCTCGAGGAACTCAGCTTCTTCTTCGGTATTTCTAATCTGCCACCTCGTACGCATGAAGGCGTAATCTTTTAAGCTGGTCTGCGAGGTTCAGAGGTATCTGAGTTCTAATGAGTCGCCAGATGTTCAAATTTGTCAACAATAAGACGAACATCAACTTCTTAGTACTGCTCATGCAGTGGAACATTTGCGTCCCACCGGGCATGCCAGAAACTGTTGGTCAGAGATCTGCCTTAGGTAAGGATTTGTCTAGTTATGCGCCCTAGACCCGGCCAACATTGAAATTCCGAGAGGAAGAAATGCCTCCCGTGCCAATCTCCAGAGATGGGCTGGTTCCCTTACTATTCTGTCTGGGGGGTGAGATTAAAGAACTTGAAAGAAATGTAAATGATTGAAAGGAATGGGAAATATGGCCATAGGCCGGATAGAACAGGGGTGATGGGCAAATAGCACGATAACTTAACTGTACGTCGAATCAAATAGCCATTTAATACAAATGCTAACAGAAATTAAAACTGAACATCTAACATACATAATCTCCAGGGCTACTCCAAGATTGTTTTACCAGAAGCTAAATCCAGATACTAGAATTCAAGCCTACAGATAAACCAGAGAATTTTAATAGAAAATATGCAATAGAAGACATACACACAATCAGAAGTCCAGAGTTAGAGCCAGACACTATTTGTATTTATAGCAGAATCTGAGTTACAGCAAGCTTCTAGCAAACACCCATCCATTTTACAATAAGGCAGGCTTATGTAGTAAATTCTGCCGCTTGAACATTAAATGCACACCAATCAAACTATGGCGGTGGCAGCCAAGATAAGGATTACAAGAGAGTACAATCATGAAATAGTTATTAGGCATGGCCGAGACTAATGGCTCCTTGAAAATGCAGTTGAGCTCCTTCAATGCTCTGACAGGCTTGGCTTGTTGGTGCTGCCTCCTCACTCGCAGGGACTGCTTCCGTGGAAGATAGACTTGAAATCCCGGAACGTCTAGTCTGGAAGCTTCTCGGAACGGCTGCGCTCGGGTGGATAAGGATGTACTTTATCTTTGTTGATGTGGAGCGCAGCTGGGAGAGACCAACGCCGGAGTTGACAGGCCCGAAGGAGAAGCACAACCAGATAGCACGCCAGAGTTGGGCCAACTGATGGAGTGCGCCAGAGCCCTGCGCACACTTAGTTATTTTTCCAGACTGAGGTCGAGTGGTACGCCTTTTTGACCATTTTAACTTGTGTTGCGCCCTACTGGTAGTGCGCTCCTTCTCCCTGGGGCCAAACTGCATCAGGGGACTTTGTCACAAAATACCATCGCCATCAGAAGGAGGATTTCCCTGCATGGTCAGTAGACAGAAACAACTGCACACTGTTTTAGGTTTTGTAGCAAGGGTTTGGCAGAAACCTCAGGAGAGAAAAAAAAACACATTGGAAAGAAGAGAACAGAGTTTCTGAGGAGCAGAAATTACAGGAAAGCTTAATGTACACCATGTTGCAAAAGTGACAACAAGATCTTCCATGGAAGTGAATGACTTGTGGCAGAGAGAAAGAGGTTGTGCCCTATAATATGCCGAAAGTCCACCCTGTAAAATGCACAGACGTGCTAGTAACAGAGGAGATCCCAAACCTTAGCAATGGGATTTGGGCCCTGTTGGTCACGAATTTGCCACAGGAAAGGGTTTGGTTTGTCTATGCACCCTAGATCCGTCCAACATTTTGAAAGGCCAGGAGGAAGAGTTGCCTCCCATGCCAATCTCCAGAGTGGGCTGGCTCCCTTACTACACTACATTGGGGTTTCAGATTAGGGAACTGGAAAGAGATTGGGAAATTGCTGAAAGAGAGGAAATGACTGAAAGAAATAGGGAAATATGGCCACAGGCCAAATGGTTCCAAAGGGGAAGAACAGGCAGCACGATCACTTATCTCTACTTGAACCAACAGCAATCAATACCAAGAATGAAACAGAAACTAACACTTAAGATTTCTCTGACATGTATCCTTCATAATAATTCTAGGTTTCGTTCTTTACCATACGCTTAAATCCAGATTACAAAATTACAGCGATCAGACAAAGAAAAGAAATTAGCAGAAATTGCAGTAGAAGGCATCATACACAGAAGAAAACCCAGAATTAGAGCCAAAGAGTCTTTAGTATTGATGCAGAATTCAAATACAGCAGTTCTCTAGAAGAACGTTCCCCCCTTGATTACATTACATTGAGTGGCTTTTATAGAGGGATTCAACCCTGTAATCATTAATGCCAAAACCCTAAAACCGTTGGGGCAACTGAGATTTGAATCCTGGCAGATGACAGAGTATCCATGGAATTCGGCTCACTCGTTTTTGCAGCGGCTTCGGACAGATTACACAGCTGGGACAGCATGTCTCATTAATATGGTTGGTGAATCTTGCCTTCAGAGACTTTTTCGGGGCCTGATAGCGCCATCTTGATGGGATAGGTCGAAGACCTGAACTCGTGCGCCATGGGTGCACATTAAATGCCCATCTACCTTCCTCTCCACTAGAAGTGCTCTCTCCGGTAGCAGACTTAGCGTTTAAAAACGTTTTTGCTGGAGTTCGCTAGAAATCGGGCCCGAGACGTAGTGCTCCACTTTTAGCTTGTGCTGGCCGAGGTTTGTTTGAATCGAGTCCGAAACGCGGCTTCGCTGGGGTTGGAGCCCGAAGCTGGGAGTTCGCTGGAGATATCGCCCGAAGTTGAGGTCCGCCAGCAGTTTGGGCGAAGTCGATGGAGGGTTCTCAACTTTTGTTTCCGCCTAAGCCCAGAATGGACTGGATGGGGTTCGCTCAGGTTAGGCCCGAAGACGAGGTTTTCTAGAGATATCCCCCGAAACGGAGCTTCGCTGAGCTGAGGCGCGAAGACCGGCATGTCTTTGCCTTAGAAATATTTTGCACGAAGTGCGCTGGCGATGGGAGCTTCGCTGAAGATAGCCCCCGAAGCCGGGCTTCGCTGGAAATCGAGGCGAAGATGAGCCCGTCCTTCTTGAACTTGTTGCCTTAGTCGATTCTTGCTCCGAAGTGCATCTTCGCTTGAGACGAGGTTCGCTGGAAATCGAGGCGAAGATGAGCCCGTCCTCCTTGAACTCGTTGCCTTAGTCGATTCTTGCTCCGAAGTGCATCTTCGCTTGAGACGAGGTTCGCTGGAAATCGGGCCCGAAGTTGAGCTTCGTTGGCCTCCTGGGCGAAGTTAAGGCTGACTTGCCTTAAACATTTTTCATGCCCAAGCTGTACTTCGCCCCCAGAGGGGTCCGAAGCTGGGCTTCGCTGAACGATTAGGCGAAGTCGAGGCCTTTTTTGCCTTAGTCAATTTTCAAGCCCAAAGTGGGCTTTCGCTCCATCTTGTTAGCGAGGCTGTTTCTCGCCCCGAAAATGGGCGAAACTCAAATTTAGCCCTATTTTCGAGCAAAGCTGATCTTAACTTAGATTGTGCCCAAAAGGTGAGCCTTCTTGCCGCGCCTCGGCGCCATGAAAATGCCAAGGAAGAGTTTTCGCCGGAGAAAGCTATGATTAGAGGAGAAAATGAATCTAAGCAGGAAAAACATTGCAGCAGCAGTTCAAAATTTTACCCCTTAGACAAAATGTGGCAAAATTGACAACAGGCCCCTTTGATAATCAGCGATTATCAAATCTGAATGATTATATTCAGTGACATGGTGGCATAGCTCTCTGCTAACCGAACCTTCAATCATGAACTTAATGCTTAGGCAAATCATATGCATTCTTGTACAGTCCACTATGAGGGTTTTCCTATGAAGTAGTGTTGTGGTTTGCAACAGTGTGGCAAGTCTACTATTTTGATTTGTGTTGATGAAGTTCAAATTGGTTGCATTGTTTAATAATGGCTCTTGAACCCCTTTTGGGCTTCCAATAAATGGATTGCATATGATATTATGCAAGGACTGTGGACGCATTTATTGTTGGATGTAACAAGTTTGAAAGTGTATTATTCATGATGGTAAACTGTGACTGTGCATGTGTTCTTAATGGAATCTAAACTTGATAGAACCCGTTAGGGTTTGCAGAAATAACTAGGATGCTCATCAATCATTATATCTGTGTTGTCTTTCGCGAATGGCACTCCTGAATTCTGCAACTACTAATGGCAGGGTTTATTGCTATATGCATATACCTTGAAATTTGATTTGGAACCTCCACCTAGCATTGGAAAGGAAAATTCTGATTTATTTGTGTGTGCACTAGTCAAAGCCATGCATCATTGTTGATAGCACTCATGCATGGCAGTGATATCATTGATGAGCTGGCTGAGGCGACTACAGCATAGCTTGGTATTGGCTAATGGATGAAGGCCCTGAACTATCTGCACATGTCTAAAACCCTTCACTGATGATGGGGTGTTTAAAGAACAACAGCAATGACTTGGCTTCACCAGAGAATGAAGCATGTTGATGGAAGTGATTGTCATTAGTATATTCTCTATTGTAATGGGTCTTTCTGTTGATGAGTACAATGGAAAACTAAGGGTGTATCCTGTTTGGGTCATGTCTTGAGATTGTCTTGCATTAAGAGGCCTGAAAGGCACAGTGTAGTATTGCTCACTGCCCCTGTAGGCTGTTTGAGGCCTAACTATTGTCTTTATGAGTTTGTTACATCCGCTTAAGCTCTGTTCTGAATGGTATTTCTCTCTGTTTGGCTAGAGAGAGAAAGGATGATACCTTGTTGCATATTGATTGATTGTTTTGAAAACAATGTTGATCCCTGCTCATACTGCACCATGAAAAGTATAGCTTGCGAGGATAATTGCAGCTTGTCTATCGCTTGAGATGAACCTGTATCTGCCTATCACTTTGATGGGGGAGTACATAAGGGGACAGAAAAATATTTTGTCCTGGTTGGGCACAATAATGTACGCAGGCAAATTGATATGTCTGCATAATTAGTAAATAAATTTTGTCATTTTGTGTTATTTTGTAGTTCGTACACAAAGTGTTTGATGAAATGTGCATATGTATAATTAATAAAGTGGCAATGTAATAATGTATGTGATAATGTGTAATGTTTAGTGAAGTATTAGTATGTACGGCAAAGTCATAAAGTGAGTTAGGAAATGAAATGTAAATGTAAGTCACATGCATGTCAAATGTAATTTAGGAAAATGATGAGGTGTTGAGTAATTGGAAGTTGCAACTACTTTTTAGTTGTATAAATAAGACCCTTCCCTTGTTCATTCAGGTCATGTATGATGGTCGTAATGGTGATGGTTGAAAATTGGAATAAAAGGGCCAAAGTGTGTGGCTGGCCAAAGAATGTGGATGTTGTCGGGTGGCTGGCCGGTGTTTGGTGTGGTTGTGGTTGGCATGGAAGGAGAGGCTGACCAGGTATGTTGGGTGCTACGTATGTTTTACCGTACAGGCTAATGTTAATGCAAGATCTGCTTATATTCATTTATCATCTGCTATTGCTATTGCATGCTTCTTGTATGTATTCTCATTGCTAATTGCTGCCAAAGTTAGATCTGTAGGTTTATTTAACTAGAAATGGAATTGTGATGCATTATGTTAAAATTTATTTCTACAAATAATTGCCACAGAAGCAGATCTAGCCATCCTGAAGGACAATGGCAACGAAATCACTTGAGACAGCCACTACTTTGAAGTGTATAGTTTAATGATAAATTGAAAAGGTCGACAGGGACCCGAATTCACTGCATTTACAAAAATGAGAAAAGGAAGGAGATGTCTCAACATTTAGGGTTTGCAGTTTTGTTTGACCTGAATTTAATCGAATTGTTCAAGGCATAGGAAAACCACGTAAAATTCAAATTCCATCCTTCAAATTCGCTGAATCCTACAACAAAGCCTTGTATCTAATGGAAAAGAGGTTTTCTTGGATATTTTTTCCCTTACCTCTATTGCTTGCCCTTTGCCAATCTCTTGTTTCTATATCTCCTTAAGGAGACTCTATATCCATCATAGGTTGATCTGATGTTGCTTCATGACTTAATGTTTTTGAAGTTTGCACCAAAGCTGGTTCTTGAATAGATTTTCCTGTATCGAGTTCTCCTGATTCTGTATGAGATTTTTGTTTATTCTGTTCATCTATTTGCTGGTAGTTGAGAAAGAAAGAAAGAATGTTTAGTAATGTCTGTTTCATTAATGTCTGTTTCATTAATGTCTGATTCCACAAGTGACTAAACTAGGTCAATGGGACTCAACTATTGCACTTGGTTACAATAGCCTAGAAGAGGCCAGAAATAGCGCTCCGCAGAATACTAAAATACCATAAAAATGGGCAGAAGACATCTCTCTGTAGATGGCATAGTGTGGATCTTATACATCTCTTCTAGTGTTGAAATGTGTTCATCTCACTTTTGGCCACAGCCAATATTGTACTAGTGATGTACTATAATTTGGCCCACAGGCCATCTTCACCTTGAAGCATGATCCCTGCACTATATTGCAATCCAGCAATAAGTTGGTTTGATTATTATTGAGATATAAGCTTTCTATCACAGTCGGTATTTCCACCCTGTCTCTCAATTTTGCTTGGATATCAGTCAGATATCATATATTTATTACCAGAGTATTTTAGTGTCCACCATAGCAAATCTTTTATATTCCATTTCTCGTTTCTTGTTTTGCACCTAAGTGATGAGTTGGTTTCATTTGTTCCTCTCTATATTGTGATGTTCTACATGGTATCAAAATAGGTTGGACTCTCCATAACTTAATCCAAAAAAAATTGTCTATGGCGTTTTTGCGGTGTCATTTCATATTGGAGTTCTGTTCCAGCGCAGGTAACAGAACAGTATTGTATTGGCTTTTGGTAGGGTTTATTTCATAACCCCATTTAAAGATTCATAGCTCTTTTTGCAGTGCTACTTCAATCCAAATTGGATTCGAAAGTTTGCAACTGCAACGTATCATATCGGTCTTGCTAGGAATTTTTTGCAGATAACTTTTTTATTTTTCTATGACTCTCAGGGCAATGCTTTCAAGTGCAAAGTAAGGGTTTTTTTAGGACCAGCATTTGAAGGGTCTGTGGCTCTCTTGCAAGAAGGATTCCAACATTACAACTACCAAACTAGGTTTTTGGAATGATATTGCTATTGTTTTCTATAAATTTTTTATTTTACCTAATTCTTTTCTCAGAGTTTGGATGTAGAGAGGGATAATGACTTTAGCCTGCGAAAGATTGACAATTTTGCTAACTTCGATGGACAGCCTCTATGCATTGGAAGGTTTTGAACAAAATCTGATCGCACCCCATATGACTCCCAAGGTTTGATAGTGAAAATGAAAGGGATTAATTTTAGATTCTGTCAAACTGTCTCCACATTCAAATGTACAAACTAAAGGAGAAGCAACGAGTTTTCCAAATTTCAATATATGGCTCTATAGGACAAACCATCAAGAACCATGAAGAAGCACTGCATTTTTTGAATCTGTGCAAAAAATGGTGGGTGTCCCAATAAAGCAGTTTTTTTTTCTCTTTCTCCCATTCCAAACCTCCAATTATCGATCAAACGTGCATTTAAAAACTTTTAAAAATCAAAAACAATTAAATTTTCAATATTTTTTATTTTTTGGAGGGGTTTTCCCACCAAACAGGACCTTGATTGGTCCATTTGTCCCTGTGGGTGCTTTATGATGGTTTATGTGACAGCTGAGTTGGCAATTGACAGTGATGTGGCTGCCAACCAGTCATCCAGTCAGATAATCAAACAAATATTTTATATTTATATATAGATCATTACCCAATCGTCCCCACCAAGTTTCTCTCTCATGTTCCTCTGCAGTTACAAGTGTTAGAAGGCAAATTGTTTCAGGGAATACAAGGACTGGCCATTTCTTATGGACCACTTAGAAGGAATAAAATTTTGAAGGAAATTGTAAGGTTTGAAAATTTCAAATTTCATCCTTTTAATCTATTAATAGACCTGAGATTCCAAAGATCATAACTTTCTCATATAGAAGCATCTTTCGTTTTTTTTCAAATCACATATTATTTCAAGCTCTACACAGCATTCATATCTATTATGTTCTAGAATGTTGGCTTGGAGACAAATTTGTGGAAGAAACCAGTGGACACAAAAGTGTATGTGACCCGGTTCAATGGGCGACATTATAGTTTCTTGGTGAAAAAAATGACTGCCTTACTGGGACACAAGGGTTTAAGTGAAAGCAGCCCTGCAAGATAAGGAGGAAACCCTAGGTCTTGTTTTGTTGCTGATTGAATCTTTCAAATCAAATATCACACAAATCTGATCAAAATACACAAGTTTAAAAATGTCTTTGGGATAGTTAACACTAAGGAGGTCAACTGCTTGTAAATAGAGATTGTCATTCTTAAATTCGGGGATTTTTTTCAATGTTGAGGACTATATTGCGAGATTTAAGGCTTTGAGGGCATACGTTTCTACTGCTGGAGGGAAAACTAAGAATGGTCCAAAGTTGATTAATATTGTTCTCAACAATCTCTCCCCTTTGTTTAATATGCTCAGCTAGATGTGCCATGCCATTCCTATGTATATGGAGAAGCCAAAATCGCTTACAATGAGCAGATTCTCTGTTTTGGTCCATTTTCAGGCTGCTTTTCAGAATATGGGTGAACTTACTCAAGAACAGGCTCATACAAAACCCTTCTATAAGCCTTTCAAGAATAAAACAGGAAAGCCTCAGAGCAGGGGGTCAAAATCTTCAAAGAAAGAGGGAGATCTGCTGATGCTCTAAAAAGGAAGGTATCATAGTTCCAAGAATTGTAATGTAGGGCTCTAAACGGTTGAGAAGTTTGGCCAACAAGTCTGGATATAATGAGGGCCTCCTGGATACTTCTCAAGATGTTGATGTGGATGCTTCTCATAGTAGACTTGTTGTCATGCACTAGCCTTACTGGTCATCTTCTTCATCTCAGGAGCGGATTATTGTTCTGCAGCCAGTAAGCATACGACTAAGCATCACCGCCTTCTTTCTGATTATAGAAAGTTGCAATGCAAAGAAAGAGTTGTTATTGCCGATGATTCAGCCTTGTAGGTTTTGAGCTATGGGGATATCACTATAGGTGACACCTAATTTGGAGAGGTCCTCCATGTTCCAAGAGTTTCTCCTAATCTTCTTTCTATCACATCACTCGCACTAATAAAAAGGTCGAGTTTTGTCCAAATCAATGGGTTGTAAAGAACATCAACAGTGATTTCAGGATTGTTGCTTCAGGATATTATGATGAGTCATATCATAAGTTGGGTCATGTTGCTTCATGATCTGATTAGAAAGGGTTTATTGCTAGGGTGGTTAACACTAATGATACTAATGAGTTGTGGCATCAATGTTGTTGGCACCCCAAATTATGGACTCTTGAGAGACATAAGCCATCCTCATATGGCTCGAGACCTTCCTGCAATTGATCCACCTAGTGATGTTTGTGAAAGAAGTGTCATGACAATACCATTGAGAGTCCTTTCCAGAGGACCAAGCACAACATACTTCTCAGCCTTTGAAGTTAGTTTATAGTGACATTTTTGGTCCTGTCGCTATCCCGTATATCAAAGGTCATTAGATATTTTCTCATCTTTATTGATGACTTTCTACGAATCTTTGGATCTACACCATGGACAAAGCCTCAAACATTTTCAGGCTTTCAAGGCATTGGTGAAGAATCAAAGTGCCAAAAAAAGAAGACATTAAGTGCCTAAGGATGGATAGAAGCGGAGGAGATGTTAGGAATGAGTTCGAGGGGTTTCTCACTTCCCATGGGATTTATTTGAAAAGGATCTTTCATTACACCCCACAGAAGAATCAGTTGTTGAGCAAAAGAATCGGACTATTATGAAGATGGCCCATAACATGATACACTCTAAACAAGTGAATCTTAAGCTTTGGGGAGAAGCAGTTATTTATGCTACTTACATCATCAATAGCACATTGACTCATATTTTAAAGCCAAGACCCCTTTTGATAGATATATAAGAGAGTACTCGTCAATTTCTCATTTCAAAACTTTTGGATCATTCGCTTGGGCCCATATTCCTATTGAGTGGTAGAATAAGGTCTAGCCCAAGAGAGAGGCATGCACTTGTGTTGGGTATGGTAAGTAGTCAAACACTTATCACCTCTAGGATCCTGCTAGTAGTAAGGTCACCACCAGAAGAGATGTTACTTTTGATGAGATTCCTTCTCAAGGATCCTCTAGACATCTCTCAAATCTTCCTGTCGATTCCTCTCAAATCTTGGATAGTCTTTTACTGCTTTTTGTTTGCACAATCTTTCGCTTTGAAAAAGAAAGGGAAAAGCACACATTTTCTTGCATTCAATCAATATGAAAAGCACATAGGTTTGCATCTTGGAATCCATTGACCCATGATGTCCTAAACTTTTCTTTTGTTCTGCTGCGCTCGAGGTAGATTTCTGTTGCGCTCGGGTTTCTGCTGCGCTCGAGGTGGGTTTCTGCTGCGCTCGAGGTGGATTTCTGCTGCGGTTGGGTGGATTTCTGCTGCGCTAGGGGTGGACTTCTGTTGCGCTTCGGGTGGACTTCAGCTGCGCTCGAGGTGGATTTCTGCTGCGCTCGAGGTGGATTTCTGCTGCGCTCAGGTGGATTTCTGCTGCGCTCAGGTGGTTTTCTGCTGCGCTAGTGGTGGTTTTCTGTTGCACTTCGAGTGGGTTTCTGCTGCGCTCGGGTTTCTCCTGCGCTCGAGGTGGATTTCTGCTGCACTTTGATTCTTCAAAAGCTTTTATTGTGGATATTTCTTCAGATTCTCGAGATCCAAGTTCTTGAGTTCCATATGTTGCTTCCATGGATGCATTTCTGCCTTAAAATACTCCTCCATCCACAACAAGGCCTATGGCCACATGGGCTAAGACCACCTTCAAATTTCTTCAAATGGAACGCCACCAAAAGCCACCTGCACCTCATGCTCTTCTCGCTAAGGTGGATGTAGATGGGAATCCTATTTCCTGTAATCAGGCTAAGGCATGTTCTGAATGAGAGGCTATGATGGAGGCAAAATATGATTCTCTCATGAGGAATCAGACTCAGCTCCCTTGCCTAAGAGCAAGAATTATTGATGGTAAATGGGTCTATTAGACCAAATTTGTTGTTGACATTTAGAATGAGAAGCAAAAGGCTCACCTTGTTGCTAAGGAATTTGCTCAGAACAAGCAAGTTGATTATAATGAAGCTTTTTCCCAATTGCCTGTCTGGACTCCATTACAATGGTTCTCTCTATGGTTGCTTCTTTGTGATGGGAAGTTTACCAAATGGATGTCATTGCATTTCTTCATGGGGACCTTCAAGAGGAGATCTATCTGCAACAGCCACAGGCTCTGTTTAGGATCAATCTACGTCGTCGTTTTGTAGGCTTGAAAAGTCCTTGTATGGATTAAGCAAGCAACTTGAGCTTGGTATGAGAAGATCAACACCTTTCTCAATTGTGGCTTCTCTCGTAGTAGAGCATGATGTTTATGTTAAGCATCAAAATGGACAGAATCTTACTGATGTGCTTCATGTCAATTACCTAATCATCACTAGGAGTTTGCCTTCGATGATTCAGGATATGAAACTACAGCTTCAACAATCATTTAAAATGATGGATTTGGGCCTACTTCACTATTTTCTCAGCATTTACATTCTCAGTCCTCTTCAAGGATTTTTCTCTCAGGTATAGTATGCATTGGATCTTCAACAAAGGTTTTGGATGGAGGATTGTAGTCTAGCTTGCACCTCATTTGCTTCAGGGATGAAGCCTGAGGCTACTTGTCCTTCTCCACTGGCGGATGCTTTTGTCTACCTACAGCTAGCCAAACATCACCTTTCTTGTCAGTCTTTATTCCAGATATATGCAGGCACCTCATGAGAGTAATTGGACGGCTGCCAAGCGGATTTGCCTCTCCATTAGAGGTACTCTTCACATGGACATTCATTATGCAGCAAGGGATCCCATTTCTTTGTAGGGATCCTCTAATGTAGATTGAGTCAATGATTTGGATGAACTGAAATCTGCAACAGGGTATTTGTTTTCTCTCAGATTTGGACCAGTTTATTGAAGTTCCAAGAAACAGCACACTCTCTTCGTTCTACACAGAGACAATATATTGTAGTACTGTCCTAGCCAAGAAACATCTTAATCAAATGCAAATGTTTCTTGACCCATTGGGCCTTCCTTATAAAGGTCCCAATACAGTGTATTGCAATAATCGAAGTACTATTCTGTTATGAGCCTTGCAGTAAAATAAAAACACATCCACACAATATTGCAATAATAACAGGAAATGAAACTCAAAATTAACAATATTGCAAGATCAAATGGAAAACAGCGGATTATATTGCAGAAAATGAGAACACAATACAAAATCGCAGGCCTCTTCGAGGGGGCAACCTCCTTAGAAGCAGAGCTTTGATACAAAATATGAGAGATGCCTTCATCTATGCCCCCTTGTCTATTTAAAGACTTTTTTAACACTAACTATAACACTCAAAGGTTGGCTTCACATGCAAGTGGCCACCCGAGCTAGAATCTTCTACCAAACAAAACAGTTACATTCTTTATAACAGTTATATAAAATGGCCCCACTTGTCTAGGCGCCTCAAATGCCACATACATAATACTATTAAGATGGGGTTCCCATGTTAGGGATGGGATAATTACAAAATAAGGTTAGGATAGGGTCCTAACATATTCACTTGGTTTGAAATCATGTTGAGCATCAGCAAACCAAGCACATTGAGATTTGGATGCATTGTATTCAGCAACTTGATTCTCAAAGCCAATTTCTCTCAATTTTTGTGGCTTTCGTAGATAGAATCATGAATATTTTCACCAACATCGTGATCGAGGTTACCCTCATCCGCTTACGGAAGTATATTGGTGTGCTAGAGCTTCCATTAAGCAAGGATGTTTGATAATGTCCTTTTCATAGCACCAGTTCAGCTTAAGCAGGGATGATGAAATGCGTATCTTTCAACTTTTGTCCATGAAGGCATTGGACTCATGATGTATGATTATTTGGCCCACAGCCCCATGTTCACGTTTGAGGGAGATCCATGTATTAAATTTTTACCCAATGATAAGTCAGTTTGCTACCATTGGGATCCATGTGTTTTTGTACATCGGTTGGAGATCATTTTTTTGTTTTTTTTTTAATAGGTTGAAAAGTTGGGGGCATATCAAGGCCACCCTTCCCGTGAATTAAACTTGGGTCTCTGTTAGGAAAGCCCAATGCCTTATTCCATTGTGGTGTCCCTGTCTGGACTTCTAAAGGGTGATTTTTCCAGTAAATCAAGTACCATTCCTTAGATCCACACCGAGATCATTTTTTTGTTAGTTTAGTAATGAAGTACCTATTCTTTCATATTTTGAATATATTTTCCTGTTTTGCATCTAAGTGATGGATTGATTCTGTTAGTTCCTCTCTATACTGTGTTTTTCTACATATAGTACATAAATAATATTTTTATTTTTTGCCTCATTTTGGACAAGACTGGATCTATTGTTCATCGTTCCTCTCCTTGTTGCTTGGTTATGAAATTTATTAATGACTTGTCTTAACTTGGCTGGTTTGCAATTCTGTTAGATTTTGCTAATCAGATTCTCGCAGCAGGTGTACTTTTGCTAGACGGCCATATTGATGAGATGATCTGCATCTGAAACAGATGTTTTCCTAATCTGGAGGTGCTCCTAGGCTGATCCTGCCAGTTATAGATATATATGGTGTCTGGCAGTGGCTTTTCAATATTTATTTATTTTTACGTAGATTCATTTGTGGTGTAGAACAGATTGATTTGAAGTAAGCTCGGATGCTTGCATGTGTTCTCCCATGGCACTTCGGATCATTCCCAGCTTGGAACTAGACGCAAATGCACTTGGATAGGAAATGTACTTGGTAACTCTTTTGTGGGATTGAAGGTTGGGGTCCAATGCTTCATATATAGCCAAAAAAAATTGTTGAAATACGATGGGCCTCCCTGAATATTCCATCCTTTCAATTTGGTGTAGAAAAGAACCATGCAATATCCCAATGGCATCACAAGAATATCCACAGCTCCCCTTGGCCTCCAATGTTCATGTATCCATATATTTGCTGAGAAGAATGATGCAATCATATTTGCATGCTGATGAGCTATAGGAGGGCTTCCATATATGGTTGATTTCAGTTTACCTTCAACCACGTCTCAGAAAGAATCTAAGCATTTGATTAGTAGACAATGCTGCCTCCTATGATGGAGGTGAGATTCAAATCAAATGAGCATAATCAATCAGGAGATAACGGAGAAACAATAGTAAGGAACTTCAGAGGCATAGGTTGCTGATTTTAGAGTCTTTTGTAATTAGGATCATATGACCCTCTTACTTTGAATCATGCTAATTCTAAATTTTTCCCTCCCATTGATTCAAAGAAACATGTCTTGTTTGCTGCTCTGTCTGCGCAAGCTTATCTAAAATAATCCTATAGTTAAGAATTAAAATATGGCACCACTGCTTTTTGAACTGTACTTCAAAACAACTACTATAATTTTATAATTTTGCAGAATTTAGACTATCTTGACTTGAATGATACCACAATCTTTTGCTTCCCATAATTCTTAAGGTTTGAACATGCTAAAATGCTAAATTAAGCCAATTATGCAAACTGTACACGAAAAAGACTCATAGTACTTGATCACATACTCTCTAAGAGCAGCATTCCCAACTGGAGGCTGTGAAAAAGTGATACATTTGACCTGCATCTCATCACCAGATTTTAATAAAGGTGATGAGGCGAAGACCCTCAAAATTGCAAGAGTTGCCAACACTGCAACCTGCATGCAATAGAACATAATGGACAGATCAGATGCAACCAGAAATCCTTGCAGCACATAACAAGGCACAAATAGATAAGTCCTTACAGCACCACCAAGTGAGTGCCCACACAGTACAAGCCGTCGATCCTTTTTCTGTGCAAGTCTGTATAATTCTAATGCAGGAATACCTTTAGCACGAGCTAGGAAACCCTGTGAATAAAGAAAAACCATTACTTGTGTCCAACAAGAACATTTCACTTTCACTCTCTTATAATACTGACGAAGATTTCTGGCGGCCTCTCATCTCAAGGAATATTTTGTGCGTGGCATGTAATGACTATGTAGATGTACACAAGCTGACCATACAATGTTTTAATTTCTCCTAATTCAAAATAAATTCCAAGGAGATCACCTTGTGTGCAGCAGGTTTGGGTCTGCCTTTCTGTTGATCATCTTTTACTGGAAGTGGCTTAGCAAGTTTGGTTGCTGCCTGACTGCCACCCTGTGGCATACCTCCATGTCCACAATTAGCATCTTCTCCAGACAAACTGTCCTTGTCAGGGTCTTCATGGAATACAGCTGCCTGCAGTATGTTTGCATCTGCCATTACATCCCTACACATATAAAAGCCTTAGCTAATAAGTAAATATCCTTAACCTAAGAAAACTCAGGATTACGTTACTATGATTTTAATTGGCCTAACAGTAAACACCTAATTCTGAAAGGATAACATTAAAAAGTGTTATACTCACTTGTACTGCTTGGTTCCGATGAAAGAGACAAAAAGTGCATCCCCTGCTTCAGCTAATAAGTACCTGCAAAACATAATATCCATTAAGTGTTTTAGATAGTTCAATTCAAGATCTGAAATAAATATAGTCTTGCATGGAAAAATAAAGAATTTCAACTTAATTAGCTGTGATTCATTATCAATATGTGGTCCACTCTACTCAAGGTAAAGGCCAATTCTGACTTAGCTGCAGTAAGACTTTTCATGCAAAAAGGAAGTAAAAGGTACTTTCATTGCATCAAAGGAATTATGCAGACAAGATACATGCTAAAGCTAATTTTCTGAATCATATAAAACACAGTAAACCAACTGATAAGTCCATGCATAAACATGCTTCAAAAAATAAGATATCATGACATAATTCCAATCCCATGACGGGTGGAAGTCATAACCAACTGAAGGATTTCTTTCCAATTCACAGATTGGGCATGACATCATTCCTCCCAGCAAATTGCAGAGTGGCACACCACACCTGTCACTCAGCACAGCCAGCACGACTCTATAGTCTATACTCTCCTGGCATCAGCAACCTTCTAGTTCTTCTGACCAGCATCCCAAGCACCATGGACGGTGTACATCACCATTTCCCTCTCTACTGCTAAAAACTCAACCTTAAATGTTAGAAGAGGATCTATAGGGAGTACTCTGCTCTCCCACTATATCCCCTAACCCAGTGAAGAATAGGGGCAGTAAGACTTGTCATGCAAAAAGGATGTAATAGGTAATTTCATTGCATCAAAAAATAGATACAGACAAGATACATGCAAAAGCTAATTTTCTAAATCATATAAGACACAGTAAACCAGTAAACCAACTGATAAGCCCATGCATAAACATCCTCCAAAAAATAGCAGATGCATGACATAATTCCAGTCCCATGACGGGTTGAAGTCATAAACAACTGAAGGATTTCTTTCCAATTCACAGATTGGGCATGACATCATTCCTCCCAGCAGATCGCAAACAGAGTGGCACACCACGCCCCTCACTCAGCACAGCCAACACGACCCTATAGTCTATACTCTCCTGGCATCAGCAACCTTCTAGTTCTGATGACCAGCATCCCAAGCACCATGGACAAATGTACATAACCAGTTCCTCCTCTACTGCTAAAAACTCAACCTTAAATGTTAGAAGAGGATCTATAGGGAGTACTCTGCTCTCCCACTATATCCCCTAACCCAGTGAAGAATATAGCCCTTACATCTGTCAAAAAACAACTGTCGGTACCTGGCTGATAAATAGTTATATTTTGTTGCTCAATAAAATAAAGCAATAAACAAGGGAGATGCAAGTGGTCATTACCCTTCTAGGAGAAAATATCACAATATTTAAACCATTCCTCTGCCAACAAACTGGATAATTGCCAAAATCTGTTACAATAAGAATCTTGAACAACTCCAATAATACCAAAAACTATCCTACCTGATCATAACAGCCTAAGGAGGATGGTAAACTCTTATCTCTTATTCCAGCTACTCTGGATTATATTCCCACCATCCCCCCCCCCACCACTCCTCTGATCCAACTTTACATCTAGCATGCACCAAGTAATTTTCTAAGCTTCTTGAAATTGACCATCCTAAGAGGTTTACTAAAGATATCTGGTATCTCCTGCACTGCAGGACAATATGTCGATTCAACAGTTTTATTTGAAATCAACATCCTGAAATAATGGTATTTGATAGTCATATGTTTGATACCCACATGAAATACTGAATTATTTCTTAATGATACTCTAACTGTCCACAAAAATATCTATGGTGCCATTTGCGTACTCTGCAGCAATGCATGACGTGTTCAAATGTACTCTGACTCTGCTGAGGCATTTTCCCAGTATCATGTTTCTTGCAGCACCAAGCAATCGGTACTCAACAAAGATGCATTAAGTATCCTTCAGTGGAGAAAACACCATCCATACTACCTCCATTGTAAGCATCTATATAGCCTACATTCTAGTCCATAGCTCTTAGTTTTCTGAAGATAGCTAGAAATTGTCTTAGCTGCTTGCCAATGACATTCCTTAGGTTCTTTCAGAATCGTAGAAAACATACACTGCAAAAGTTATATCTTGCTTGTTCATCATCAAATATATCGAACTCCCTCTCATTTGCCTGTGCCATGTTGCAACAACTAGTGGTCCATTATCATCCTGTAAAAATAGGAGTTAGTGTGCGCTTGCATTCGTCCACCTAGGTTTTTCTCAACAATTCTCAAATATAATTGGTTCATGAAATGATTTCCCTCCTGTTTCACCTGTATATTTATACTCGAGTAGTAATGATGTCGACCAAGGTCTGTAATTTGAAATGGTTCTTTTAAATCTTGCTTTGCATCTTTTCGTGTTTGCCAAAATCCCCTTTTGAACAGAAGATTATCAACATACAATATCAAGACACCAATTTTATTTGCCTACACCCTTTTGGATAGCATATCATCAGACTCATTAAGTGTAAATGCAAGTTTTCTGAACATAACTATTTATCTTTACGTACCGGGCTCAAGGTGCTTGTTTTAGAACATATAGTGCCTTAACCAATCCACACACCTTATCTTGTTCTCTTTTGACCACAACACCTTGTGATTGATGCATGCATACTGCCTATTCTAATTAATCATTCAAGCAAGCACTCTTTGCATCCAAGTGATGCAACAAACAGCACTTTTGTGCAGCTAGAGCAATCAACATTCTTATGGTGTAAGCTGTGGAAGCACGGTTTTCTTACAATCTGTGCCCTCTCACTGAGCATATACCCTTTCAACCAATCATGCCTTGCATCTGTCTACTGAACCATCTAAATTATACTTAATGCTATAGACTCCTTTGCTCCCTATGGCTTTGACTTCCAGGGGACAATCAATGAATACTGTTGTGCAATTTTTCATAATCACATCATATTTTACCTGCATCATTCCACTTCTCCCAATTGACTGCCTCATCATGTTCATTCAGTGATAGTATCTACTGTTAGGGCATGATCAACCTGTCATCCCATACTTTTGAACCCTCTATTGTTCATTTCATCTGCTCTAACATCCTTCAATATCTGCCTTCTCCACTTATGCATCTGCTATGGTTGAGATGAATTTTGTGGTAACTCATGAATCTGTACCTGTATATCACCTCCAACTTGTTCATCTGTTGAAGATCCTGTTGAACTACTTGGAAACTTTCTACCCCAATTTTTTGAGAGACTCCTCTCATCCTGACCAAACATAGTAGATGGACTACTTTGTGCAATCTCATTCTATCAATCTTACACTATAACCTATGTGGGTCATTTTGCTTTTGTTATTCCCTCACCTTCTTTCTACCAATTCTCTTCTCAAGTTAAACTATTTTATTTTCAAGTTAGACTGTATCTATAGAATTCAATTCATCAAATATTACATCTCTACTGGTGATCAACTTTTCAATCACATATGCTAGAGTCGATATCCCCTTTTCTAATTTAGATACCCAACGAACATGCATTTTATGATTCATGCATCGAACTTTTTTACATATTCATTTTGAATCAACATATAACATGCAAAACCCAAAAACTTGTAACATTTCACTTTCAGCTTGACACTGTGCCAAAGCTTCGAAGAGAGGGCTTTCTTCAACTACAGAAGTAGGCAACATGTTTCTTAGATACACTATGGAATGTATACTTCTGCCCAGGACTTCATATCCAAATTGCTGTGTTGTAATATAGCTCATGCCATGCCAACCAATGTTTCTATTCATCCTCTCTGCCACTCCATTTTGCCGAGAAGAATATGGATTTGCTGGTACCTTATGCTTTGTTCTCTACAATAATCAAATAACTAATTCTATATATACCCACCTCCATGGTCAAATCTCAAGCTGGCCAATTTTAAACCCTACTAGTTTTCAACTAAGTTTTTGAATTTCACAAACCCAATTAAAAGTTCCACAAAAGAACATGAAACTCACAAGAACCAATTGCAAGATTTTGATGAGATTTTGTTTGATAAGGATAAAGAAATTGATTAATTCAAGAATCATGATCAAGCCTTGCTCACAGAAGTAAAACTTTAAAAGAACAAACAAAAATTACCACCTAAAAGAAATTTATAAACGGTTGATAAAGAAACTTCACATGAGATTAATCAGATTGGCATGTTTGTCACTACTGATGATGCAATTATAACCATTATCAAGAGCCCTGATAATACACCTAGCACAGGAGTTAATTGTTCTCAAACTGCATCAAAAAGGCCTAGTAAAATTAATACTTATTTCCAAGGATAAATGGTTAAGTATGTTATTTTTAGATTATTGTATATAGTTTGTACTTGTTTTAGAAAATTGAAAGATTGTCGACTAGACTGTTCTTGTATAAAATAGTTTGTTCTTAAATCGTTTCCTACCTTTTTTTTCCCGATAAGCAAATGAATTATGTAGTTATTGTGAAATAATATAAGTTACAAAGGGCATTATCAGGATGCCTAAAGGAATGTTTCACAATTCTTCATAAGACATTCAATATACCATGGGGTTGAAGTCTGATCAACGAGAATGTTTGGTTCACGAACATCCCATCAAGGTTCAATTTCCATGGGTGTTATGATAATATAGTTTTTTCGTAATACAAAGAAAATGTGGTTCATTGAAATGGTACAATCACATGGTCATGATGTGTGTATGTACAGAGATACATACATACATAACCCAGTCATGACGTATGGATGTACATATGTACATACATACATTGTAATGTCCCCTTTCTAAGCAGTTAATTATATTGAGGAGGTTAGCCTACTCACGGGCTTCCGTAGGCTAATATTTTGTGTTTGGGAGCTCATTGGGGTTGGACAGGTGTACTCTGTGCGTTACAAGCTTTCTTTTGCCAGTTTCCGAGGCCGTTTTGGGTATGCGAGCTCATGCTTACTATTTTTAGTAAGTACGTTTTCGAGCACCGACTTGGTCAGTGGACAGGGTGTGATGTTTATCTTGATTGGGAAGTCTGTTTCTTCACTCAGTCGGTAATTCTTACCTCATTGGCAAATGTTATTTAATTTTTAGCATTATTTCCCTAAGTTAAACTAAATATTTAACTTATAACGTCAAATTAAATAATAAAGTAAAAGGGCCCAAACATAAAGTATTAAAATGAAATATTTGATAAAGTGACTTTATTATTGGATGCAAAACTGGACGTCCCACCTTGGGAAAAGAGATTAAAAAAATAAAAGAGTTTTGGGCTCATTTTTGAGAAGGGGGGGGCTTGATATTTTCCTCTATGGAGAAATACTCGCAGCAGCTTGCATGCAGGGGTTTCAAGCTTTGTGAGGACGGAAACCTTCACAAAGGACATTGTCTTCGGGTGTGGGAGATCATCCCTGGACAATTTGTTGGCAGTCTCATTCAGAGGGTGCACTTGAACTTTAACGGAGAAGAGATTTTCTGAGTTTAATGGAGGATGGCAGAGCTGAATAGAGTTATTGGAGGGTTCATCACACTTTCATTGCTGTTGTCACTTCTAGAAGTCAGCCGCACCATTTCTAGGGGGTACCGTACAGTTTGAAGGGATTTAGTGAGGGTTTAAACTGGTAGCAGCATTTATACTCCTTCAGAATCTCCTTGCCTTCATTTTCAGACTTGTTGCAGACTTGTTTCCAGCAAAGAAGAGACTTATTTAACTAGTCGTACCATTCTGTGCATGCTAAAATACCTTGTGGAGCCACGTGGGGGTCTAAAGGATGATTCGCTGACCTTTTGGAGGGGTTTTTGCATGAAAAGAGGCACTTAAGGTGTGAGATTAACCTCTGGTTTGTTTTGGAGTGGAGAAGTTGATGGTTTAAAAGTTGTTCGCATTTTGGTGAATCCCAGTTTGACTGCAGTAGACAACCAGATGACTGAAATTTCATTATTAACTAATGGGTATGTTTAAAAACATCATTTTTAGTGATTTGTAAATGAAGTACTATAAACCACTCATTATTTGGGTTTAAATACAATATTTGGTGAAGTGGGTTTCAATTTCTGGCATCATATTGCACTGTATTTCTGTGTTTTTATTCAATAGCGACATTCTATTTAAATGTGTTAAGTGTTCATAAAAAACTAGTTCAAAATCAGAAAGCAGAAAAAAAAAAAAAAAATCCAGTTTTGGGGTGGGACATTACACACATATATATACATACACCAAAATAGCATGATCAGAATCTTTGGGCATAATATTTAAACAAAAAGAGATGTTATTGCATAAATGCAATCAGCACTGTACTATAAAAGAAAATGCAGACAATCGATCGGCACTCCCAAACAATGGTGCACTTGATTTGCCTCACGCATTTGTAAATATGAAATAATCAGTTAAAAGCTATTACCTCTTTAACCAACCTTCAAGTTTTCCAATAAGAAGAAGAACGAAATAGAATTATATCGTGTCTAAATCAAGCACTTAACATTCCTCCTGAATCCCTCCTTAGGTATATTTGAGATTTATTTCCTCAAGAATTGCCTCTTGATCTTTTAATGAATGTTGACCATTCAATATACAATTATACTTCTGCCTTGCATGACTTGACTTCTAGTTTCCTTGTCCATGATGCAATGTTGCTGCACACACCACGTTCTCCCTCTACATTCTACCATACCTCAAAAATAAGCACAATCTCTTACATTTGGCAACATTACCAACACCAGCACTCATAAATCTCTGCAAATCCCTCCCTTGGTTTCAGCTTTACTGAAATCTTGGGCTCAGCAGTGTCAAGATCAGGATCCCAACTACGCCTTCCAACACTATTTATAGTAACTTTTTGTTTGATCAAGTAAATTTGAATTGCAACTCAAATACATAGAAAATCAGAGCTATCCCCACAAAATTAAAAGATGCAAAAGGTGATTTGCAGATACAATGTTTTCTTTAAGCAAACAGCAGCAAGGGATGGTACAGCTAGCTACATACAATTATGACTCCATTTAATAAATGCAGTATTGATTATGGGCCAGAAACACTCCCAAGAAACTAACATGAAATAAGACTTGACAAAGGTTTCACTTTCAAAACTTGCTGTAACTAACAGTTCAAGTTTCAAAATGCATGACCCAAATGGCTTGATGCCACCAATATATAGAACAATTTTGATTAGACACTGTCATACGGCTGAATGACAACATTTTGCAAATGCTATTCAAAGATGATTTGAATAATTGCTTGGACAACATTGAGGAATCCACAACTATGACCTTCAAACTGTCATGCTACACATATATCCAACATTTAATTCAGACTCAATATTTAGTTTAATACATATAAACAAAACAATCACACGGAAGTAAATTCGAAAAATCCATGTTATTAGTAATCATATTTTTAACATTACATGTTCAATTCAACTCGAAATGTTGTTGGAAGATAAACTGACCCTGCTCAAGAATTGACCTCTTTATACCAAATGAATCTGACAAGCAAGAGAACTATATACATGATCGATGAAAGAATGAACTCGGCTCCAACATTAAAAATAAAATTTTCATCAGTATGCATGAATAGACATTAACACCACTATTCCACATACATGTACCAGACCAAACAACATGAAATTAATCAGTCAATCTTCTTGACTGATAAGGGCTACGCTTATATGACCTCCTTTATAAAAATGACATGCAGCTCTTTAACTCAGTCTGTTTGATTCGAAAACTGAAGATTTCACAGCGACTTCTTACAAAGAAACAATAGTCAGTTTACATGTTTGCAGCATCTCACTGCTTAGATGGTTTCATTTACAACGCAGTCAAGGTCAGGTGGTGGCAAGCAGTTTCTCTTTCTGAGAATAGAGTAGGCGGCAAATCTGCTTCCCAGAAAAAGAAGAAATGAAAAATTGTACAGAATGTGTTTGCAATTTTGACAAGTTTTGTTTGTAATTTTGTCGAAATGAAATGTGAGATGAAATGTACATAAAATTAAAGAAAATGAAATTAAAGTGCAAATTAATGAAATGAGGCAAAATGTGCATGAAATTAGAGTTTAATAAAAGTGACTTAGAACTTTAGAAAGTGAAATTAATTCATGCAAGTCGAAGGATTCGAGGTGGCAGTTGTAAATGTTACATTGTCACGGGGACCACTTGGAACGGCCCGGGTCAAGCTTCATAAGGCCCCTCCCTTCCTTCATTTCGGAGTTAGTCATCCCTAGAGAGAGAGACGTATTGATCCCAAGAGCAGGCAATTGAGGGTTATTGAGTATGTTCGACAAAGTTTTGTGCAAGTTTGGATTATGTTTGCTTATGTTATTGCAATATACCAGGAGACTAAGTTGATTTGGGCAATATATAGCATTCCTATTGCAGTTATCTGTTGACAACCACTAAACTTGCTTGTAGATACTGCTAGTTATAGCAGTAAATGCATAATATATATATTCAGCCGTTGCCGCCCTTATTAATGTGATTGTTTTTATGATAAATGTTGTGTTTATTAGTATTGCAAGACGTATGAATTGTTACTTGGGGATAGGACTCCTAAGCACTTGTATTGTTAAGGCTGTAGTCCTGCAAGTTATAGTAGGATCTGCAGGATTGTAGCCAACCGTACGATTGATTGCAGCAACAGGGAGTTGGCAGTTATAGCAGTTGCAGGTTGTATGACAGTGGAATCGTGCAAATGGAACACGTAGGAGTGTTGCCCGCGTTGAGATTTGCTAGCTAAATGTAACTTTGTGCATGTGATACCGGACAAAGTCATCACCGTAAAACTACTGGGAAGATTTCCATCAGTCTTATACTACACTATATGAGAGTGACCATACGGGGTTAACTCATACAAGGGAAGGATTGTACAAGAGGTATCGTACAATTGTTTGCATTGTACAAGAAGGATAGTACGATAGAGTGCATTGTACGACTAGTGGTGTTTTTAGTTGAGATCGTACAAAATTGAGCCATGTTGCATGATGGTGTTTCAATCTCACGACTGTAGCACCGTCCAGTTCCTGAATCTATCGCCATCATTACTGGGAATACTGCCACTAGTGCTACATTTGGCACCGTTGCCGTTGCTAGAGCAAGGAGGGTCCAATTGAGTGGAGAAGTACACGTGAAGGGAAGAAAGAAGGATGACAGATTCAATTCTGTGAAAAGGTAGGATACGAGATCGTAGAGAGTATCAAGTGCCCATGAGGAGGAGCACAAGGATCGCTCAACAAAGGAACTTAACACTTTTGTACAGTAGTCAAGAGAATGGAGGAACCAATACTCGAACGAGTTTGGACTCCTGAAGAGGAAGAAAGTGAAAGGTGTAAGACATTGTTGTTCACAACAAAAGACGAGGTGCAAGGAGAGCAACATCAAATAGTGGAAGAAAACGTTGACGTAAGTGAAGATGCCAACATAGAAAGTGCACAAGGAGATGAGGCGTGGATGATGACACCTGAGCAAGCAGGGAGGAGTTTGCCAAGGGGTGCAGAGGATGAGAGTCGAGCACCAAAGCAACCACACGTGAGTGTTTGGGCGAGTAGACCGTATCCACCTCTCATATATTTGTGAAGGTCACAAAGTGAGGACGCACGGGAGTTTGGAAGAAGACTATTTGAAGCAAGAATTGAAGGTCAAGAGACACTACAAGGAGACGAAGTGCCCAAGACCGAAGCACCAGGAGAAGAACAAAAAGTAGAACCACCAAGGACAAAAAGGCATTGGGCTTAAATATCATTGGAGCCATCGTCAAGTGACGAGGAAGTAGAGAACCACTTGATGGCAAATGTTGTGAATAGAGGGGGCAAGCAAAAATGCCCACCCTTCACAAGAGAAAGGAAAGAAGACCCAACAAGGCATATAGGCACTTGCACGACCATCTGGAAGGCAAACAAGATTAGACATCCCAATGAATGGTTACAATTATTTCTTGCTACATTGTGAGGCATCGCAATAGATTGGTACTTAAAAAGGGAAGGTACACAACCTTTTACCACATGGCAAACTATGATAGAAGAACTCAAACAGGAATTCCAACCTTTGAGAGGAGATACGAAGATCATCACAAAAATTTACTTCACGAAACAAAAGGACGAAGATATCAAGACCTATAACTAAAGAATGAAACAACTCAGATAAAATGTAATTGCAACCAACTAACGGGATGGTTAAGAGATGGTTTTTAGATGGATTGTTGCCTAACTATAAGAAGAAGATGAAGATTATACTTTGCTCGACATATGCAAAAGCATACGAGAGGGCAAAAAACTTCGAGAGTGAGGCAAAGTAGAGGCTAGAATTGGAGGTTGTGCCAAGAGTGAAGCCTCAAATAGTCATATTGAGGATAAGGTACAAAATGCTATCCAGTCCATGAGAAAATTGGGGCTCCATTTCTATGGTCACCAAGTTTCATGTTATACAGCACAAACCAATACAGGATTGAGATGAAAGGAGTCTTAAGGTTCAAAAAGTAAAGATTGCAGATCAAGAATTCATCATGGATTTCGTTGTGATCACAATGCAGAAACCAGCATACGATGCATTGTTGGGAAGAGGATGGCCAAGGATGGCCAAGGTGAATCATGCTTAGGAAAAAGATTTATTGACATTTAAGAAAGGATAGCATAAGTACATGATTAACTTGAAGAACCAAACGGCTAGTGAAGATGTGGCGACAATTGATGAGTCAAGAAGTTCTTAAGAAATATAATTAGTACGAGCCGAATTAAGAGGGAATGTTGTACCTAAAGAGTATAATGAGGATCAAAATCAATCGGATACTGGACTTCTTCAGAGGTACATGGAGAAGTATGAAATATTTCTGCCCACCTGCCGCTATATTTAGACAAAGAAGACTAAAGAAACCCATGATGAAAAAGCTGAAAACAACAAAAAGAATGAAGAGGATGAGGAGAAATGGACATTCCCCAAGAATTTTGCAAAATACACAATTTTTGATGCTGAAATTGATGCAAAACCAGAACACCCGACAAATGTGGCAAAAGCAAGGGATGAACCAGAAAATATAAAGTACAAAGGACCAAAGACAATAGAAGTGAATTTGGGAACAGAGGAAGTTCGTAAGATAATCCATTATGGAGATGATTGGGACCCAATGTTGAAAGCGGCTTTCAAAATTTTCCTGCAATATAAGGATGTCTTCGCATGGACATACAAAGATTTGAAAAGGATACCTCCAGAGTTGTGTGTTCATAGGATCTAGTTGATCCCAAGTGCCTTACCAATAAGGAGAAGGTCGTACAAAATGAATCCAAAGTATGCATCCTTGGTAAATGCGGAAATTGGAAAGATGCTGGAAGCCAACATAATCTTCAACGTTAAGGTGAGCAAGTGGGTGTCACCAATTGTGATTACTTTGAAGAAAGAAGCGAATAGGATTCACATATGCATGGACTTCAGGAACCTTAATGCAATAACAATAAAGGATCCCTTTTCGATTCCCTTCACTAATTCTATATTGAAGGAGGTAGCTGGACACGAGATTTACTCATTTTTGGATGGGTTTTCTGGCTACAATCACATCAGCATTGCAGAAGAAGATAAGTTAAAGACGACATTTGTCGTAGAGAATGGTATTTATGTTTACAATAGGATGCCATTTGGGTTGTGTAACAACCCTGCCACATTTCAAAGAATTATTTTGTATGTATTTGACCAAATGGCAACAAGAAAGTTCAAAGCTTTCTTGGATGATCGGTCGATATATGGGAAAGTAGAGGAGCACTTGCCAGCACTAGAGGAATGTATGAATTTATGCAGGAACGCCCGGTCATCTTTGAACCCGAAAAAATGTCACCTGATAATGTCATATGGCAAGTTGTTAGGACACATAGTATGTAAGAAGGGCTAAAGACAAATCCTAATAAAATTTGCGTCATTGTAAATATGGAGGAACCACATGACGTGATCTCATAAAAGACCTTCCTTGGATCTAAAGGATACTATGGAGGTTTATCAAGAATTTTGCCCATGTGTCCTATCCGTTGGATTCATTGACAAAGAAGAATGTTCCCTTCAGGTGGACGGAGGAACATCAAGGAGCCTTCGAGGAGTTGAAGGCAAAGCTTGTATGCAGTCCCATTTTGGTAATTCCGGATTAGGATAAGGAATTTCATGTCCACATACATGTGTCCAATTTTGCGATTGGATGCACATTAGCCCAAGAAGGACAGTTTAGGCAAGACCAACCTATTTATTTTGCAATTTGATTGCTATCAAGGGCGGAAAGAAATTATAGCATGACGGAACAATAGGCTTTGGGAATAGTGTATACAGTGCAGAAGTATAGGCACTATTTGTTGGCCAACCCATTCACCTTCTACGTTGACCATCAAGCTATGTTGTATTTGATTAACAAACCAGTTATACACAGACGAGTTAGCAGGTGGCTCATCATTTTATAGGAATTTGTGTTTCGAGTAGTGGTCAAACCCGGAAAGAAACACATGATAACGGATCAGTTATCAAGGATTCGCTCATGAGAGCCTACAAGAACAGGAGTGTCAGATGAGTTCCCTGACGCTCAGTTGTTTACAATAAGCGCTATACCATCATTGTATAAGTTGATAGGAGTGTACTTATCTACAAGGGAGCTACCCAAGGAGATATCGACAACAAAGAAGAGGAAGGTGATCATGAAGTCAGCACCTTTCCAATTGATAGCGGGATTCTTGTACAAGAAGGGACGAAATGGAATATTAAGGAGATGTGTAATGGAAGAGGAAGTAAGGGTAACACTAAAATAAACTCACAAAGGACTGGTCGAACGGCATATGGAACTAGATGCGACCGCAAGGAAGGTGCTTCTGGCAGGGCTATGAATACCTGACAAAGTGGGTAGAGGCAAGGGCACTACCAGATAATTCAGCCAAGAGTACAGCTCAATTCGTATGAGCAAGTAATTACAAGATTTGGGATTCCGCTACAAATGACAAGTGATAGAGGAGGTCACTTTGTGAATGAAGTTATTAGGAAGTTGATGACGAAATTCAAGATTTTGCATTCGTTATCAAATCCATATTACCCCAAAGCAAATGGCCAAGCAGAGGCAACAAACAAGATCTTGGTATCCACACTCTATTGAAGGAGCTGATTGGGAGGAAAAATTGCCATCAATCCTATGGGCGTATTGGACAAATTTTAAGCCCAC
This sequence comes from Wollemia nobilis, assembly GCA_028583015.1. Classification (NCBI taxonomy): domain Eukaryota; kingdom Viridiplantae; phylum Streptophyta; class Pinopsida; order Araucariales; family Araucariaceae; genus Wollemia; species Wollemia nobilis. Next base: position 1,383,945 of record JAQPPZ010016709.1, read on the forward strand.
AACAAATCATACGGCATTCCAAATGATGTATGGCCAAGACACAGTAGTGCCAATTGAATTCTTGATACCTAGTTCGAGGATAGCGGTGGAAAACCGGCTAGGAGATCAGGAAAGCCTAGAGGAGAGGGTTACGGCATTGATTCAACTAGATTAAAAGAGAGTTATGGTGCAATGGGCGATAGGGGTAGCATAGCAAAGAAGGAATTTATGGCATGACAAGCACCTTAGGAAGTTGGAATTGAAACCGGGTGTAATGGGTCGAAACTAAAGCCTTGTAAAGTAAAAGATCAATGTCTATTTATTTCTTTTGAAGAAATGGAAAGAAGAAGAAGACAACAAGAAGCGCTCCGCAAATGAGGAGAATCAAGTCAAAGCAATCAAAGTCATCAAGAGGACGAAGATGATATGGGGATGAGAAGGTTGTTTGCAAAAGGAGAGGAATCATAGCCAGTTATAAAACAACAAGAGTTAGCACTTCATTTCCGAGAAAGAAGAAGAATACGGGTACACGTACAGTTCCCAGATAGAACTGAGATATATGACCAAAATACCTATTCCTGAGAGGATTTACAAATGAGAAGTTGGCAAGATATAGCCCGTTAGCTAAAATCTGGCTCAAACAAAAAAGAATGAGAGAACAAACACAGTAGCTACAAGAGGAGTATGAAAACTTGCAAACAAACAATGCAAGATTGAGAGAGCAAATCATCCAGGAGTTGGATGATACTATACAAAGAATTGATGAACAAGTAGCAAAAAGACAACAAGAACAAGAGGCAGAACTTGAACAACAAGGAGGAGCTAAAGAGGGCACAAGACAAGAAGAGAGACCTCAAGAGGAACCCAAGGATCCAGCACAATATTGGCTAACAAGGGAAGAAGTTGTTGAGATATTATGGAGGGATATTGAGGAAGCTCCAACATCGCCGAAAGAGATAGGAAGGAACTGGGTGACAGATTCGAGCAGTGATGGTGTCCCCCCCAGTTCAAATACAAGGTAGTAGTTCAAGTAGTAGTTTTGACCTCTTGAAGATATAGGGAACCGCAAATCCATCTTGAGGTAAAGCAGTACCTAGATGCAAACAAACAATTAAGAAGGCAAATGAGCGAAGTTGGAAGGCTAAGGATACGCATGGAGGAAGCGCCTAGATGGACCCTAGAAAGAGAACGTGAAGGGAACAATTCAAGTACCAATTCTGACTTCTCAACACAGTATAGAGAAGCACTAACGCAATCTGCACCACAGAGACATTGGGAGAAAAGGAGACAAACTCGAAGATTACGGTTTGTAGATAGAAGATTGAGAAGATTGAGAGAATTGTTCCCAATTAATCAAAATAGAGTCTAGTAGACCACAGGAACCAGAACAAGAGAGTAACTTAGGCATCTTGGGGAGGCAATTAAGTCTCCGCGAAAGGCTAAGACAACCTAGCCAAGGGAGGAGTTCGATTGTACCCCTAGGTTGCAAAATCGACATAATGAACCCCAAGGACCATTTGTTGATCAAGCAAGAAACAATCAAGTTGGACATGAACTTCAAGTAGGACCATCTAGACACCTCGAGGACCACATTCAAATCAAGGAAGTTGTCCTCGATGACCGAGGAATTGGATGGATCTCAAACAGCCAAAAGTTGGGAGAGGGCTGCCCCAAGTTAGAGATTCTTTAGATGAACAAAGGAAGCGCTATAGCGCAAATGCGTGGTCGTGGAAGAAATTGGCAAGAAAATGAAAGACCAAGATTGCGTAACGCAAGCACAAGTCCAACGAGTTCACGAAGGAGATAGAAGATAAACTCGATCGCCAAGTTGAGAAGCCGACTTAGTTCAAGGAAATCCTAGTAGGAGTCATACAAACAAAGAGGACTGTACGATAGGGCATTGTATAGATCAGGAGCGACGAAGGGACTGTACAACAAGGTTGTACAAGTCAAACGTAGGAATAGGGTTGTACTACAAACCATTGTACATGTCAGGAGAATGAGGTTGATTGTACAACAAAGCATCGTACAAACCAAGAAGGCAATGGTCGTACTACGAGGCATCATACAAGCCCGATGCAATAAGATCGTACAAAATATACGACAAAGAATGTGCAAGAGGATCATACAACGAGGAATCGTACAAGGATGTGGAAGAAGATTGTACAACCTATGTAACAGACGAACAACCTGAATTACAAAATGACACATTGGCAAGGGGCATCTTTGTAATGTCCCCTTTCTAGACAGTCGGTGTTCAGTGGTGATTTAGCCTATTCCTGGGTTCCCATAGGCTAAATAGGGATGTTTTGGAACCCTAAGTGGGTTGTTCCCTGGCGATCAGTGCTTCACCAGCTCTCCTCTACCTCTTTCTAGAGGCGATTTGGAGCTTTCTTCCACCACTTACTATTTTTAGTAAGTCAGAGCTAAGATGTTCAGTGGTGATGAATTTTATGGGTTTTTGTTCGGAGTAGTGCTAAGGAGTTTTGAGTCCTTCCAAGGGCTCTGTTGGGTGATTCTGATGGAGTTACTATTTATAGTAACTGCTAATTTTGGCAGTGTCAGCTTTGGTCTGCTTCATTCCACATTTGCAGTGTTCAGGTTGACTTATTTGATGAATTTATTCAGTTGCTAAGGTTGGGCGAAATATACCCAGGTGTTGTAGGTGAGTTGGAGAGGAGAGGGCAATTCTCCGAGGGAGGTCCCAGGTTCAAATCTCCACCCTACCAAAAAGCTGAATTGGGTACCCAAAAATCCAATTGATAATGTTGGTATGGACAGGGCTGGGTGCGACTGCGAGTGAGTGTAGAACCCCTGTTCGTGGCCAAGGTGGCCCCGCAAGAGGTTTTTTGCTTAAAAAAAAAAAAAAGTTGGGCGAAATATTTGGAAGTTATTAAAGTTACTTTTTAATTAAAAAGGGCCAAATGATATAAAAAAAATAAAAATAAAAATAAAGTAACTTTATGTTTTTTTTTAAAACAACGTTGTCCTACTAGGCCAAGGGGGTGGATGCACATCCCAAGGGGGGACGTAGGAGTTCTTAAGGCAATAAAATAATATTATTTTGAAATGTGTTTGGAGCCCAAAAAACCTAAAAATGAGGCATGGGGTTTATATTGGAGTTTTGGAGCTCATTTGCATCATCTTCTTTTTGGCAACATAACGGAACTTTGTCAAATTTGCTTCAGAAATTGCAGACTTTAGCTTTTGGAGATGAAAACCTCCATTGGTATCACTGGTTTCGGGGGTTAAAGGTCCTCCCTACTCAGTTTTGGGTGTTTCTACTTCAGGGGGCACAGATTTGAGCTTGATTTGCAGCAGTAGGGTTTGTGATTTCGGCAACTTCAGTGAGTGTTTGAGGAGATCTTTTGGGTCTTCTAGTTTTTGGTCATTTTCATCTGGGTGTGCTTCAGTTTAGTGTTTTGTGGTGTGATTTGAGGGTTCTTGGAGCTGGCCATACCATTTAGGAGTGCATTGGAGAACGTGTAAAGCATTTATCTCTTAATCCGGGAAGTTTCTCATTTTGGGTTTCCTAGCATATGTTTTCCAAGTTTGGGCAATGAGAATGGAGGCATTTTGATGAGGATTTGGAGCTGGAGTGAATTTATGTTGCTGGTCGTACCCTTTCCAGTAGGCTAGACCACTACCTTGGGAAGTATGCAATAAATTCAGTCAATTTTCGGGTGTGTTTGCTGTCTAGACATTGGCGCCTAGCTTGTACAAGATTGTTGCATTTTACGGCATGTCATTCGGAGCCCGTTTGATGAAGTTATGAGCATTTTGGTGTGTTCAGCTGTGTATGGTTTATTTCCAAAATTTTGTATCAGACTTGTACTTGCATTTCCAGGTCAGAAATTTGAATAATATAATGTTGTTTGGTGTTGGGTTTCAATTTGTTTCATTCCAGTTTATGTTTATGCAATTTAGAGTTTTTCTTTATGCATATGTTCACACATTATAAAGCACAAAAACCCCAAAACAATTGCATATAATACCTATCAGCAAAACATCAGAAAAAGCACAAAAAAAAATCAGACATTACAAAAACAGAAACAAAGAAAAAACGCTCAGTTATTTCGAAGCAGCAAACAAGGGTGTCTATTACAATCTTACAAGTGCTAGTCTGCGTCATCGTATGACTTGTACGATGGCCTTGACATATCACCAAGAGGGTGCGTGTAAATATGTACAATTTTAAAAAAAAAGAACAGAAAAAGCGAAAATCAAAAAGCGCATTTAAAGCACTGACATGGCAACCAAGGGAACGACTGTAACTACCTTCCCACCCAAGTTGGAAATTATAAATAAGGCAGGGAAGTTGCATGCAACCATTTGAATGCAAGGACATTGCAAAGAAGGGAAAACCGCCAAAGGTGCCATCGAAACCAAGACATCGGGAAAAGGGAATTTGCAACCAAATTCTAGCCAAATCATAGCAATAGCAAAATTAGGGTATCAAATAGTGCCCTAACTGCTGAAATTTTTGCAGGTGTACAAAAGGTCGTACGATCGTATGGAAAACCAGCCTAAGCAAAGATATCGAGAGCCAGGGGTTGTGCACTAAAAGAAATTTTTTACAAATTTAGATGGATAAGGAAAACGCCATATGGAATTGGAGGAAGATGAGAAGCAAGACTGCGATCAAACAAAGTTAATTGAAGAATGATGAATTGTGATGTGTCATGAACATCGTTATGTCAAAGCTATCAGGAGAAACTAGATCATCGGAGATGCCTATGTGGTTAGCATAGTATGTGGAAGGCATGATGGAAGGTGTACAATACGATTGGGCATCGTATTTGTCATCCAAAATCAAGAATTTCTTTAAGCGATAGACAGAATTTTTCAATGCCAATTCACACCATTGGAATTATGCTTAATGGAATATCCTATGCTAGGATCGAATTTCCTAGATTGACTACTCCAAGGAAGTTGCTTGACAAGGGACCTACAAATTTGAGATGGGTAAAGGCAATACCCATAGTGAAGTCCACTCCAACAAAAGTGAGGACTAAGAAGATTGTGAGAAAAACAGATATTGTCCCATTGGAGGATAGTGAGGGTTCAAAGGAATATGTGGCTCCTCGACACAGAAGAGATTAGAAGATGATTTGCAATAGGAGACTGGAGAATTGATTGTGGGAGACACCCAGGAAGAATATCAAGAGTTGTTGCAAGAGCAGCACAAACAAGAAAGGAGGAAGAAGGGCCATAAAGAAATCCTGTTCGAGCAAGGAGACAACGTGAATAAAAGAGGTTGATGCTGCAAGAGCAGCAGCCCTCAAAAAAGACTGTGCAGCAACTAGAGGAAGTGAGAGCACAACCAGTCAAAGAGGCCAAAGAAGAACCAAGAGTGACGAACAATATGGAGGAAGATTTGTCAGGAATTGTTGAATGGGCACAGCAAGTGAATTTTTGCATGTCACCTACTTTGTTAAGTATGGAACAGTTTGAGTTCTCAGAAAGAGCTCAAAGTTTAAAAGAAATAGTGGTGCTAGAAGAAACAGAAGATGATAGTCCTAAAGGGGGCAAGGAGATTGAGATTGCACCACTTGAAACTCAGAAAAAGAGAAAGAAGATCAAAGTAATCAGGAGAGGAGGCAACAGCCAAAGATCAGCTAGTGAGGAAAGTTTGCCAAATACGTTGGAACAAAATATAGTGCAGCTTGATCAACAAGAAGGAACACAGGAACAAAATGTAGTACAGCCTGATCAGCAGGAAGAGAATAGAGACATACAATAGGACCAGCAAGAAGAGAATAGAGAAGAACAAAATATGGGACATTGAGAAGAAGAAACTGATCAAGGAATAGATAAGCACTTTATTATTGAAGTGCCTAGTTTTAGGTTAACCGATGAAGAGGGAGCCCAAACGGATGGGCAGGTGAATGAGTTGTTTGGGAAAATGATGCAGGTCCTAGATAATGCACAACTACAGTTATGGATAGGATGTGTAGGACAGCTACGGCGATGGATATCCATGGTGTATAACGAAATGGATAAGGTGATGCAATGGGTTCAAGATGATAGAAGAATAAAGAAGCTCGCCGAAATTCATGAAAAACAATCGTGGGAGATACCAGCTGGGAAAGTGGCTAGTATGATTGGAGTAAAAGAGTTGCTAGAAGGTGCAATGACTAACTACAGGGTACATCGAAGGGTGTACATAGATGCGGGTACCTTGCAGCCTTGTCCACCAGACACAGCAAAGGTGGAGTACAAGAAGATACCACCGGAGTTGGCACCATTGTATAGTAAGTTTAATTTCCTGACATATTGGATAGACTGGTTAATAGTTGGGTTGGAAGGGATTTACCAATCCAAGGAGGAGCAAGTTAACCAACATAGGGAAGAGAAGGAAGCAATGAGAAAAGAAATGGAAGTTGTAAAGGAAGAAGTTGAGGCAATGAAGAGGGAAGCAGAAGTAATGAAAAAGGAAGTTGAAGAAGAAATTGCCAGCCTAAAACAAAACTATGAAGAGCAGCTAAAGGCCAAATATGAACATTTAAAGGATAAGGATGAACAGTTGAAGGCCAAAAACGACGAACTTGTTGCAATGAAGAAGTACATGAAAAAGTATAATGACATCATCGTAAGTTACAAGGATGAAAAAGAGATAAAGTCACAGATATATGAGGCTTGAGAGAAAGAGTTGGAGCATAAGGATCAGTTCATTGTCGAAAGGGATGAACAGTTGGCTATTGCAACCCAGACTGAGGGCTGAGCTGAAACAACTACAGAACGAGAAAAGAGTTGATAGTGCAATTAGTTGAAATGGAGAAGAAAGCTAATTACTATGGGTTACAGTGTCTTCATATCGGTAAATATGTAGAGAGATTGAAGGATGAACGGGAAGCTCTACAACTCTAGATAGATGTCATGGGTGGAGCACCTGTCATTGCATCGCAGCAACAACAGCCAAGTACGGGAAAGCAGCAAGCGTCGGCAAGGATGCCAACTTATTTAAAGGGGAGGACAGATGTAGGCGGAAAATTTGCTTCCCATACAAAGAAGAAATGAAAAATTGTACAGAATGTGTGCAATTTTGACAAGTTTTGTTTATAATTTTGTCAAAATGAATGAGACGCGTTGAAAGGGAAGGGAGCTCGAGGATGCGGGAGAACGCCTGCGAATGGCGGTCGAGGGTCGGGGGTTAGGACGGGCGATATTGAGCCAGGAGATGGCTTTGTTATTGATCGGGTGGGAGATTCATCGCTGAGAGAGATAAAAGTGAAGTTCGGAGAAGATTTACGAAGGTTGTCGCGTGATAGGTCCCGTGAGGACTTGGTAAAACTCGAGCATGATGCTTCACTGTCGGGTTTCGAAAACCCACTTTTCTCTGGCGAATCGTTCGAAGAAGACATGAATCTTCCTGCCATGGCTGAACAGGTCGGCTCAAAGGTTGCAGCGACTAAGAAAAATGCGGATGGTTCTGAAATGGACAGTGGGAAGAAAATTTCTGCCGCTCCTGTGGGTTCATAAACTCGACCCTGCTTTTCTGGCGAGTCTGAGTAAGGTTGTTGCGCAGTCTGCAAAGGATTCGAATACACTTTCTTCTGACCAAGCCTCGCAAGGTAAGGGTGGGGAAGGTAGGACCTTTGCTGAGGTGTTGAAGGAAGCGCATGAAGGGGACTCGGTGATCAAAGGTTTGGATGCCGAAAAGTATCGTTTAGGAGAAGACGGAGGCAAACAGATTGATTCTAGTGAAGGGTTTGGTCATTTAAACGAAGATGAACCAGAGGAGGATTTGGCCTTGAAAATGGATCGTTTGGATTCGGTCATGGCTGATGAGGATGACGAATTTACGTTCTTCGCTGCTGATTATGATGAGTACAGGAGCATTCGAAGGGATCTGGAGGCAAAAGGCATCATCCTTTTTTTCTTGCGTAGGGTTCCAGCTGAAGCTGACTTTCATAACTGGATCCGACTTAACTGGGAGGCTAAAGGGTTACATGTGAAATCCTATTGGGGTTTGGGTGGGCGCTATGTTTCAGTGTTGTTCGAGAGGGCAGATACAGCTAGGCATGTCTTGCAGTTTGGCACATGGAATATTGCAGGGTCTACGGCTTTTGTGCAGACATGGCACCCAAATTTTGATCCGAGGGATACTTCTCAGGCCCATTACCCCCTTTGGATCGAGTTTGTGGCCATGAAATCTGAACTCAGGTGCATGTTGAATTCAATGGCTCAACGTTTTGGAAAGATCCTTTTGGATCCGACAGGGAGTAAGTCTCTTAGGTTCAGCCCGCGTGTTTGTGTTGAGGTGGATTTGACAAGGAAACTTCCTCAACAACTCAAAATTATTACTCCAGAAGGTCCGATGGTTCAAGAGGTAAGATATTTGAATTTACCTAATGCATGTTTTGGGTGCCAGTCGCTAGATCACATGATTCGGAATTGCCCGTATAAAAAGAAACAACCTAAGGAGGTGGAAGGAGACACTAAGAAGGAAGAACCTGAAAAATCAACAGAACAGGCAAATAAAAATAAAGGTGAGATGGAAGTTGACGATGGTTCGAGTCCTCAGAACAACGCTTCCAATTCCTCTATTGGGCAGCAGGAATGGAAAGTTGTTCAGAAAAGAAGGGATGTGCGTGACTCTCCTGCTAGGCCTAATAAATCCAGGAGGGGACCAGTTTCAGGGGATAACTTGAGTCAGACTCATAGGAGCAGTTCTCCAGTGTCCAGATCTGGGAAAGCGGATAATGTTGTTGAGTTTGGGGTTCAGGACGGATCTTCTCCAAGTGGTACTCTGCAGATAGCAAAAGAAAGCATTGATGGGGGAGGGAATCGGTTTCAGGTTCTTGATTCCTTAAGTTCTCAATGAAGTTCGATATTGCTTCGTGGAATGTGAGAGGGATGACTATCCCCACTCGTAGGAGTTTTGTGAGTAGTTTTTTGAAATCTGTTTTTGCTGATGTAGTCTGTCTTCAAGAAATTAAGATTGATGGGTTTGAGTTGCATAGCTGCTTAAACAGCTCCTGGAATGGCACTTGGTGGAGCTCTTCTCATCGTCAAGGGTCTGGGGGTGTTGTTTTGGCTGTTAGACAATGGCTGGCCTCTCTTTTGCTAGATCGGGGTGAGGACCCGGAGGGGCGTATCGTTTGGGCTACTTTTGCTTTGGCTGGCCAAGTGATCGGAATATGTTCAGTGTATGGTCCTAATGCTGCTAATGATCGAGCTCGTTTATGGGATTGGATGCAATTTAATCTTCCTGAGGCATGTTGGTTCCTGGGAGGGGATTTCAATATGGTCGAGTGGGAAGGAGATAGAGAGGGTGGATTGGGTTGCTGCATTGCTGGCACAGAAAAGGATTTGTGGGTGAAATTGAAGGCTGCTCTTCAGGTGTTCGACGTGAATTTCAAGCAAAAACAGTATGAGTCTGGCGGTTGGTTTACTTGGTCAAACAGAAGAGCAAGTGCGGAAAGAATCTTTGCGAGACTTGATAGATTTTACGCGGACAACCTTTTTACTTGTGTTGGCAAAGGAAAGAGGCCTGTGGATGTTGATCTGGGAGTTACTGGCTCTGACCACGCTCCTATTTCTACATGTGTTCACATTGGTGCGATGCTTGTTGAGAAGAAAAACTTGCCTTTCAAATTGAATGTCTCGCATCTTGATTCTGCAGATTGTAGAGAGTTGATTCGTTGTGTCTGGAATCTGGAGCCAAGACCTTCCGGGAAGGGATGGGTCCCTTGGTGGGATGTTGCTGTCAAAAGGGTGGTTAAATTTTTAAGGGGATGGGGGAGACTTCTGGCTAGAAAAAGGAGGAGAAATATGAAGTCTCTCAGACAGAATCTTGAGGAGGACAGGAGGAAGTTGGAAGCTGATCCTTTTAATTCTTCCTTACAAGAAAAAGTTGCTGCTCTAGAGGGAGAAATCAGGAAAATCGAAGATTATATTGGTAGAGGAGTGCAAGTGAGAAGCAGGCTCCATTGGATGAAGGAAGGAGATGCTCCGACTAAATTCTTCTTCAATTACATAAAGTAAGAAGAATGCTTCGGAAAATATTTTAACTCTGCAGCGGGAAGATTGTACTCATACTGAGGAGGAGGGAGAGATAAGGGAGCTTTTTGGTAATCACTTCAGTAAGATTTTTGCGGCGTATGAGAGCACTGTGGATGTTCAACATGCTAGGGAGTTGATTAAAGATTGCATTCCAAAAAAGGTTTTCAGCTTTGAGAGTGATCGCATGGCCGCTGATTTTTCCAAGGAGGAATTGTTTGGTGCTTTATCTAGAATGAAGAATGGTAAGTCTCCCGGTCCGGATGGTCTTCCAGCAGAATTTTATAAGTATATGTGGGATTGCATAGGGGAAGACTATACTAAAATGGTACAGGAAGTGTTTGAAGGAGTAGGATTTTCTTCTGGGATGAATCAAGGTGTGATTAAATTAATCCCCAAAGGAAGTAATAAGGACAAAATTGGTGGCTGGAGACCTATTACTCTTTTGAATGTTTCGTATAAGATAGTTGCCAAAGCTTTAGCTTTGAGGCTGCGAGACATTGCTGCCAGAATTGTTAGAGAAGAACAAACTGGGTTTGTGAAAGGGAGATTTATCCTGGATACTGTTCTTTCTGTCTGGGAGACGATGGAATGGGCGGAAGAATCTCAGCAGCAGGCTCTCTTCTTAAAAATAGAATTTGACAAAGCCTATGATAGGGTTGATTGGACGTTTATCTTTAAAATGTTGGAATGGCTTGGGTTTAGCAGATCTGCAGTTCAGAAGATCCGTATGCTCTTCTCCTCAGCTTCTGCCAAGGTGGTGGTCAATGGGAGAATGTCCGAAAGTATTCAGCTTTTCAGATCAATCAGGCAGGGTTGCCCTTTGGCTCCGTTGTTGTTTGTCTTGTCTGCGGATGCTTTGGGGTATATGTTGGAAAAAAAGAGGTCAGCTGGGCTTATTAGAGGCATCGCTCTTCCGGAGGGACATCTTCTAAATAGTCATTTTGCTGATGACTCTTTCCTTACTGTGCAGCTGGATAGAGATTCCATTTTGGGTATGCAAGATTGTCTTCAACAATTTTGTCTTGCTTCTGGGGCAGTGGTGAGTGAGGCTAAATCAGATTACTGGCTGATAGGAGCTGAGGATATGCCTGGTGGGATTAACACTGGCTGGAGGAAAGTTGATGATGGAGAAATTGTTAGGTATTTGGGTATTCCCTTTGGTAGGAGGATTTCCCTCAAATCTATGTGGGATTGGTGCATGGATAGGTTTGAAAAGAAGCTTCAGGGTTGGAAAAATAAGATGATTTCTTTTGCTGGGAAGCTCACTGTTGTTAGTAAGATTCTCCAGACTTGTCACATGTATTACTCCTCTTGTTGGCTCCCCAACTTGACTCAATATAGGAGGTTGGAGACTTGCATTAGGAGTTTCTTGTGGGCTAATATGGATGGTTCCAGGCGTGTTCCCCTTATTGCCTGGAAGTATTGCACTGTTCCTAAGAAGGAGGGTGGTTTGGGGCTTTTGGACATTCAGGTTCAAGGAAAAGTTCTTGCTTCTAAGTGGATTACCAGATGCCTGGAGGGTAATTTTGGCTGGCAGCGGTTGTTGAGATACCGGATTCAGACTTGTATCAATCTTGATGGGATTCGTGGGGCTTTCAGCTTTGAGGATATTGTTGGGCATCCTAGTAGATTCAAAATTAGAGGAGGCATCTTGATTAAAAGGATTTGGGAGGCCTGGAAAGAGGTTGTTGGAATGGTTAAATGGGATTTTTTGGATGATAGGAGAGGTTGGACTCTTTCTTCCAAAGCTATTTGTCTTTGGCAGGAAAATGATATGTATGTTGTGGATATGCCTAATCTGCAATGTAAGAGGCTTAGCAAGAAAGGTCTCTTTAAATGGGCTGATCTATGGGATGGGAACGTTGGGCAGTGGATTCCTTGGCAACAGTTGCTTGTTAAGTTCAAATTAAAACCTTCTGATAAATTCGTTGTTCAACAAATTCAAGGCCTTCTTCCGTCTGAGCAGCTATATAAGCTTTCAGGTGGCCTTCCGGGTCCGATTTGGAAAGACTGGAGGTGGAATTATGGGAAGCCAATTTGGTGCTTTAAGGCTTCTAAAATTTATCAGCTGATGCTTCCTAGTATCCCTCTTGGGGACATATTGAATGGTAGATGGGGTCTGAATTGTACATGCAAGAAATGGAAGAAACGGTTGTCTGGAGTTTGGAAATTCAGGGTCTCAATGCAGCTAAAGGTTTTTGCTTGGTTGGTGATGATGCAAGGTCTGCAAAGCAAAGCTCGGTTAGTCAAATGGATGCGTATTTCTGATGCTTGCGCTAGTTGTGGTCGGAGTGAAACTATTAAGCACATCTTTTGGGAATGCCCAAGAACAAGGAAGGTTTGGAGAGCAGCGGCCTGGCTTTATGGCAGTGTTTCTCAGGGTCATCTTGGGTGGAAGAAGGTTGTTTTTGGTGACTCACTTGATTGTGCATCTCATAGGAGGGTGTTTTGGCATGTTATCAGGATCTCTATTCTTTTCAGCATTTGGAAGGATAGATGCAGCTTGGTTTTCAGAAACGAGGAGGCCCCTGTTGATGCTACTATTAGTAGAGCAGCTAGTTTTGTTTCTGGTCAAATTAAGGTTTTTAGGGATGAAATTTTGAAAGACTGCCTTAGAATAGATAAAAGTGCTAGATCTGATTGCTTGCTTTTATTTCGCAAGCTGATGTAATGGCTCTCTGTTTTCTGCTGATGTATTTTTTATCCATTCTTTAATATGAAGTATTTATTCAATAAAAAAATTTAAAAATTTGTCAAAATGAAATGTACATAAAATTAGAGAAAATGAAATTGAAGTGCAAATAAATGAAATGAGGCGAAATTAGGCAAAATGTGCATGAAATTAGAAATTTAATAAAAGTGACTTAGAACTTTAAAAAGTGAAATTAATTCATGCAAGTCAAAGGATTCAGGACGGCGGTTGTAAATGTCGCAGTGTCCCAAGAACCACTTGAAACAACCTGGGGCAAGCTACATAAGGCCCCTCTCTTCCTTCATTTTGGAGTTAGTCATCCTGAGAGAAAGAGAGAGGTATTGATCCCGAGAGCAGGCAATTGGGGGTTATTGAGTATGATCGACAGAGTTCTGTGCAAGTCTGGATTATATTTGCTTATGTTATTGCAATATACCTGGAGATTAAGTTGATTTGGGCAATAGATAGCATTGCTATTGCTGTTATTTGTTGACAGCCACTATAATTGTTTGCGGATACTGCTAGTTACAGCAGTAAATACATAAAATATATCTATATATATATTCAGCCATTACAGCCCTTATTAATGTGATTATTTGTATTTGTATGATGAATGTTGTGTTTATTAGTATTGCAAGATGTATGAATTGTTACTTGGAGATAGGACTGATAAGCACTTTTATTGTTAGGGCTAAAATGAGGGAGAATATTGTTGTTTGGAGAATGGAGAAATATTTCATGATAAAAGAGCTCATTGGAGAAATATTCAAGTGGCTTGGACCACTGACTGCCTGAAAGCATTATCTATTGTTTTAAAAAGATCATGGGGTGTTTATTATTTTAAAAGAAGGGAAAATGAATTGTTTAATAAATGTAAATCTTATTTGGATTTATTAACCTTTTTATTTGAAGTAGCTTATAAAATAGAAATAAGTGAAATACCTTTTTAAATATGATTTATAGAAAGAGAAGGTTCTATTTATATGACTTTTATGAACGAAGTAAAATTATTACATGCATTAGACCTATCAATTATTTAAGGTATCAAATAATTATTAAGATGAAAGAGGTCTTTGTTTTTATTAATGGAGCCTTTTGTAAAAATCATTTGGGGGGAAAATTCAAGTTAAATGAGGGTTAGAGTTTATTCTAGTTTTGTGTTAAAGAATGTTAAAGTAGTAGTTCTTTTAAATGATAAAGAAAGTCTTACTTTTATTATGGAAATTATGAATTGGTATTTGGACGTGGAGTCCAATGGTTAAAATGAAACTTATGGGGGTTTCTTTAAAATGCAAATAGAAGTGTAATATGGGAGTACTTTGTTTGCATTGAATGAAATGTTTTTGCCTGAGGAAAATTATGGGGTTTTCCTCCTTGCTTTCAAATGAATGAAAGAAGAGAATATATACATTGTTTCTAGATGCATTGAAAAGAAACATGCATTTAGGTTTGCATTCTCATCATAAAGGAGCTATTATGATCCTTTACCTATCCACTCCTCGAAGAAAATCAAGGAGAGAACCACTATGGCTTTTGAGAAGCTTTTTATTTAAGAATGAACATTTGAAAGGAAAGAAAAGAACTTGTTTACAAATGATTAAATAAGTAGTTTTGTATACTATTTGATATGGACATTGTAAATTTGAGATGTACTCAATTATGAAATGAGAATTTGTTTTCTTGCTATGAATAGATGATTTTCTAAGGATTGAAAAAAGGAAATTAATATAGTGCTTTCATTGATTAAAGTTTTAGTATTAATGTGCTCCTCTCAATATGAAATGTATGTTTTAAAGTTTATATACATCATTTGAAAAAGTAGATGTTATACTTTATTTTATACATGTAAATTGAAAGAATGTTAAATGTTATAATGAGAGAGAATGAGAGAGAAGGAATGAATGGTTTCATGTTTCGCTTTGGGTTTAGGTTTTTGTATCTATGGAGGACATCCTTAGTTAGCCAAGCCTAGAAGAACCTAAAGGATGGATCCAAACCTGAGGTTGTTGCGGTGTAGCAACACCTGAGGGTTTTGCAATGGGCACTTTCGATAAAGGATCTTCAAAGTGGACCCAAAGATGGGAAGTCTTTGGGAAAGATTCAAGTGGTGTAGCTTGAATCCTCTTTTCCAACCATGGAGGTTTGGATCCCATTAGCAAATTGGATTTGGTGATGGTACCCCAAAGACTGTTGGGTATCCATGTGAGGGATCACACGGAGTGATAATCAGATCAATTAAAACATCGCGAAGACGAGATAATTGAGCATTGTAGATTTATACATGGTGTAATGTGTAATCTAAGAGGCTTTACGCCTAAGTACTAGTATAGATGGACTTATACTAGTAATGGAATTGGCGTCCATTTTCTCTAAAGACTGAGATAGGGTTAATCCATACGCTATGGTCAAATTATCCTACATTCGCGGAGAATGTAAGGAAATGGGGTGACCATGTGAAAGCATCCTTTAAGCCACGAAGGTGTACAAGGTAAACCCCAATGATTTTACAGGAGATTGGCCACTCTTGTCCAC
The DNA here is from genome assembly GCA_028583015.1 of Wollemia nobilis. Lineage (NCBI taxonomy): Eukaryota > Viridiplantae > Streptophyta > Pinopsida > Araucariales > Araucariaceae > Wollemia > Wollemia nobilis. Next base: position 1,399,156 of record JAQPPZ010016709.1, read on the forward strand.
TTGAGGGATATCTGCAACATCATGAAACTTGAAATGTGGTGAAGTCTCTATGAATATAAATCCTGAACTGGAAACATCTTGGAGAACCTTGTCAATATTTCTTCTACAAAAAAAAAATCTCTCTCCCGAGTTGGTTAGTTTGGGTTGTTAACAACCCATATCCAACCAACCCGGGAGAGAATTTTCTTTTTTTTTTTTTTCTTTTTAAAAACAGAAGAAAGTTTGACAAGGTTCCCCAAGATATTTCCAATATAGGATTCATATTCATAGAGACTTCTCCACATTTCAAGTTCAAGATGCTATAGACATCCCTCGAGTGGACAAGAGTGGCCAAACACCCGTAATATCTCTGGGTTTACCTTGTACACCTTCGCGGTATAAACGACACTTTCGCATGGTCTCCCCATTTCCTTACACTCTTTGCGAATGTAGGGTAACTTGACCATAGCGTTAGGATTAACCTATCTCAATCTTTAGAGAAAAGGGACGCAAATTACCTTACTAGTATAAGTCCATCTATACTAGTGTATAAGCGTATAGCATCTTAGTTCAAACATTGCACCTCTGCGGTGGAATGAGTTAAACTATAGTGTTCAATTATCCCATCTCCGCAATGGTTTAATCGAGGTGGTTATCGCTCCGCGTGCTAACCTCACATGGACACCCAACTGTCATTGGGGGTACCACCACAAAATCATTTTTGCTAATGGATTCCAAACCTTAATCTTTTCCAAAGACTTCCCGTCTTTGCGTCCCACCTTGATGATCCTTTATCGAAAGGTGTCCATTGCAAAACCCTTAGGTGTTGCCTCCCCACAACTACCTTAGGTTTGGTTTCATCCTTTAGGTTCTTCTAGACTTGGCTAACTAAGAGCACCCCCCAATAGAAAAACCCTAAACCCATAAAAGGAACATGGAACTGTTGGTTACGGATCTGCCACTAGGAAAGGATTTGGTCTATCTACGCGCCCTAGACCCGCCCAACAGATTGAAAGGTCGGAAGGAAGGGATGCCTTTCGTGCCAATCTCCAGAGAAGGCTGACTCCTTTGCTACACTACACCGGTTTTAGATTAGGGAATTAGAAAGCGATTGGGAAAAGTGTTGAAAGAGATAAATAACTGAAAGAAATGGGAAATGTAGATGGTTCCAAGGGGAAGAACAGGCAGCACAATTACTAACTACTACTTAAACCAGCAGCAATCAACACCAAGAAAATAACAGAAACTAACACTGAACATTCTCTGATACGTATCCTTCAATAATTCTAGATTTCGCTCTTTATCACACACTTAAATCCAAATTGCAGAATTCAAAGTATGCATATAAAAGAACCGAATTAACAGAAATAACAAAAGGCATCATACACAGGAAAAGAGTCCAGAATCGAAACCAGGAGTCTTAACATTGAAGCAGAGTCCAAGTACAACGGATCTTTAGCAAAATGTTCCCCCCCTAATACATTACATTGAGTTGCCTTTTATAGGGGAAAATCCCCTTGATTACATTAATGTCCGACCCCCAAAACTGTCGAGGTAGTTGAGAGTTGACCCCTATCAGATGACAGAGTACCCACAGGATTGCGGCTCCGGAAAATCTCTGCAACTCACTCATGTTTACAGCGGCGCCGAACAGGCATGGTAGCTGGGACAGCATGTCTCATTAATGCGGTTGGTGCAGCTTGCCCTTTGGAGCTTTTCCGGGACCTGACATGGCCGTCCTGATGGGATGAGCTGGAGACTCGAACTCGTGCGCCATGGATGCGCCTTAAATGCCCGCCTACCTTCTCTTTCTCGGGACGTGTGCCCTCCGGATGCAGTCTTAGCGTTAAAAAACGCTCGGCGAAACTTCGCTGGAAATTGGGCCCGAAATGCAGTTTTCTGGCCGAAGTTGAGCATTCTGGCGAAGTTGGGAGCATTCTGGCGAAGTTGGGAGCATCCTGGCCGACATAGAGCATTTTGGCCAACGTTGAACATTTTGGCCAACGCTGGGGTTCGCTCTGCTTGCTGCCCGAAACCGGGGTTCGCTGGGGATTCGAGCGAACCTGAGCTTCCTGGCCGACATAGAACATTTTGGCCAACATTCGCATTTTGGCCGACATAACATTTTTGCCGATGCTGGGGTTCGCTCTGCTTGCTGCCCGAAACTGGGGTTCGCTGGGTATTCGGGCGAACCTGAGCTTCCTGGCAGACATAGAACATTTTGGCGAACATAGAACATTTTGGCCAACGTTCACATTCGGCCGACGTTCGCATTTTGGCCGACGTTTGCTGCACAAGGAGCCCGAAACCGAGGTTCGGCAAGAGTTCGGGCGATTTTGAGGCAAACTTGCCTTAGCGATTTTTTGGAGCAGGTTAACCCCGAAGCCGAGGTTCGCTGGATTTCGGGAGCGAACTTGAGCGCCGAGGTTCGCTGGATTTCGGGGGCGAACTTGAGCATCGGGCGAACTTGAGCTTCGGGCGAACTTGAGCATTTTGGCCGTGTCTTAGCCAATTTTTCAAGCCCGAAATGGGCTTTTGTTGGCTCTGCTTCCCGGGGCCATAACTTTTGATCCGTTGCCCTGATCGCCTATTATAATATATCGTCGGAAAGCTTGCAAAAAGATCTGCAATGACAAAATATCCAAAGATCATTTCATCCACTTTATCATCCTCTTTTCAGGCCTGCGAAAATGCCAACACTTATGCATGCTCTTTGCCGCTTTGAAGCTCCACACTTAGGCAAAATTTTGTCAAAAAATTTAATGTGGCAAAAATGCCTACAGGAATCATTCAAACATTCTCTCTCTCTTTCTCTCCCATTATAGAATTAAGCATTCTTCCACTTACTATCTTAATGCCAATTATATGCATAAAATCAAATGTATCATCTACCCTTTTTAAAAGATGTACTTAAAATTTAAAGCATACAATTTATAATGAGAGAAATATAAACCATACTAAAGCTTTAATCAATGAAAGCAAAATAACAACTTCCTCTTAGCCATTCTTTTAGAACTCAACCATTCATTTTGCACAAGGAACTAGAATCTTATTTCCAAATTGAATTGTAAACAAATAAATTCAATTTACAAAGTCTATCTCCATATAGAAGTCATTTTCTAATACAAAGCTATCCATTTAAGCCTTTGCCAACAAATTTTTTCTTTCTTTACAAAATAATCATAAATAGAATGCATCTTAAAGCCATAGATGAACTCTCCTTGATCAAGCTCTCCTTGAGCTTTTCCGAGAAATGGATATGATAAGGGATCAGGACAACCCTTTTTGATGACAAATGCATACCTATATGCTCTTTTCAAAATGCATCCCATAAAATTCACACATTCATCTAATTTTCATATCATTAAAAATTAGAAATGCAAGGAAACCCCATAATTTCCTTCTAGAGATGGACTCCACGCCCATTCCAAAACATATATGAAATATCCCCATATTATTTCATTATTATTGGACTCCGCATCCAATAACCTTAATATTCAATTTAAATATCAAACATCATCTACTATTCCCATATAAAAATCCTTCTTTTCTTTTCAAAGCATAACGAGGAAACCCCATAATTTTCCTCAAACAAAATTATATCACTATAAGCAAACAATGTATTTCCACAATACATTTCTACTTATATTTTAAGGAAACCCCCATAAGTTCCCTTATTGCCATTGGACTCCACGTCCAATTAATTATACCTAATTTCCATAAAGCAAATATAATACTTCTTTTTCCATTTTTAAACAAAACAATAATATTTCTCCAATGAGCTTTGTTATCATGAAAATACTTCTTTTTCCATTTGGTTGGTTAGTGAGAGTGCTAAAATGAGGGAGAATATGAAAAGAACCTTCTACTAGACAAGCATGAAGAAAGATATCACTGAATTTGTTGCTTGATGCCTGGAATGCCAAAAAGTGAAAGTTAAGCATAAGCATCCGGTAGAACAATTATACCCACATGATATACCTATGCAAAAATGGTAGGTCATATCCATGGACTTTATTGTGAGACTACCTAGGAATAGGTACCAGCATGACGCAATTTTGGTGGTGGTCGATAAGTTGACCAAGGTTACGGACTTTATACCAGGGAGCACCAAGGATGATGCTCTAGTGGTGGCAAATAGGTTTGCCAAAGAAATATTTAGGTTACATGGGTTTCCTGAAGTGATTATGTCAAATAGGGACTTCAAATTTACATTTGAGTTTTGGCAAGCTCTTCATCGTGCAGTTGGCACAAAGTTGAACATAAGTTTTGCATACCATCCAGAAACAGATGGTCAAACTAAAAGGGTTAACCAAGTCTTGGAAGACATGCTTCACATGTATTGCATGGACCAGAAGTCTTGATGGGAAGACTTTTTGCATCTAGTAGAGTTTGCTTATAATAATGGTTATCATGCTTCCTTGAAGATGGCCCCGTTTGAAGCCTTGTATGGTAGGAGATGCAGAACTCCTCTATCTTGGGACAATCCAGAGGGATCGGGTTGTCATCGTACCGATGTGGTCCGAGTGATGGAGGAACAACTCAAGATGATCAGGCAAAGGCTTAAGGAAGCCACCAATCATCAGAAGAGCTATGCTGATCTGAAAAGATCCCTTAGAGAATTCTTTGTGGAAGACAGTATTCTTGAAAGTCAAACCCATGAAAAGCGCCATCAAGTGGAAGACAGTATTCTTGAAAGTCAAACCCATGAAAAGCGCCATCAAGTCTACTAAGTTGGATCCCCAATATGTTGGGCCTTTTGAGATCATTGAGAGGATAAGTCCAGTAACCTATCGCCTCGCCTTGTCATCCAACCTGTCAAAGATCCACGACTCTTTCCATGTATCCCTACTTAGGAAGTACATTGCTGATCCTAATCATGTGTGGGATGTTTCCAAATTGAAGATGGCAAATCCATCGGTCATTGAGGTGAAACCGGTGAAGATTCTAGAGTTTTGTTCCAAAATGATGAGGAAACGAACTCTAGAGCAATGCAAGGTCCAATGGGACCAATATTCTGAGAAAAGTGTCACATGGGATAAAGTGGATGAGATGAAAAACATTTTCCTTATTTATTTGAATGAAAATTATATGTAATTTTTATTACAAGAGAAACACAGAGGATTGTGTTTAGTCCAAGGAGGGTAGTATGTCATGACCCACCTTGGCAGGACTCTTTTATGAGATAAACTATGTATTGATAAATGATGATTTAATACTTATTTTTTATGCATTTGGATGATTTTATGCATTTGTTGTTTTAATTATATGATATGTGGATATGGTACTACTAATGTTGTGCTTGGATGCAGGACCAGGTGCTCTCGTGGGTGGGCGAGGAAGTCAACGACCGAGAACGAGATACAGAAAAAGGAAAATGATGTGACAAATGGCTCCAGGGTAAGATGTACCCAGGGTAACAAGTGGTTACCACATATAGTTTGCATTCATATAGTTGTGATTGAAGGTAATCATCATCACCTGAAATCCATCCATTGCAAAAGTTGATAACCTAGAAGTTATCGTAAACTCTTTTGCGTACTGGATAGGAGCAGTATGGATTGGTGGTGTATTACGCCATTTTGTTTTAGGTTTGTGTGTTTACCTTCCTTGCACTTGTGATTGGATGCTTCGTGTTATAAGAATGCCTTTGTTTTGGAAGTAAATTGGTTAAAGTACTTCATGATTTCTAATGATAAGGTGGACTTATTAATATTTAAGGTGATACTTTTAATGAACATTAGATTTTAATGCTGAATTAATATTAATAAGGTGGACTTATTAATATTTACAATTATCAATATTTCTAATGTTGCTTTAAATATTAATAAGGTGGACTTATTAATATTTGTAATTATATTTTATAATTAATAGTTCTAATGTTGTATTGAATATTAATAATATGGACCTATTAATTTTTACAATAATACTTCATAAACATTAGAAAATTGAAAACGTTTAAAATAAGAAAGATCTTGATAAGATTGTGGAAGAGATTTGAATTAATTAAAAGCTTAAAAGAAAGCAAGTTGCTTTGTCGCGTGGTTGGAGAATTCATTTCAGGAGAATGAGCGAACCATCACCTTGCACCTTAAAACCTTTGAAAAAGAAAAGCAAAGGAAGGGATTGCAGAGTAGCAAAAGGGAAAAGAGCGAAAGTGCATGCTTGGATATCGAAAGACGTAAAAAATTTGCTTCAGTAAACGTCCACGTGTTTGTAAGACATTAAGAGGTAAATGCACCTTGCCTTTGGAAAACGTAAATGCTGAAATGTATTCTCTCCTCTGCAATCGTTATGGTGACTGTTCGTTGTGTGTACAATATTAAGAAGTGTGCTTTGTTAATAAGCTATTTACCCCGAGCGCCCTCACACCCTTCTTCCGGTCAAAGGGTTTAGCACCATGCTATTAATGTTTCTAATTTCAACATTTGAGATTAGTTTCGTCGGAAATGCAATGTAGCACATTTGCTATCACCGCCCAGCGCTCCCTGTGCTTAGTCTGCTATAAGGGTTTGCAAGTCCCTTATTGGTCCACCCAAGAGTTCTAGGGTTGAGCTGATGTCGAGATGTACTCCATGGTGGCGTCTTATTCACATCAAGCTTCTATAGCATTAGCTTTTTGATTCCTGTGTGCATGGCCAAAATGCTAATGGTTTTATTTTGTTTTTTGGTTGCAGATTAATTGAGGGTTTGCTCAATTGAACCATGTATCAGTTGACTGCCATGTCGAAGTCTATAACCCTTAGGTGGAAAGCCCTTTAAATTTTATGTTTAATAATACCCCTTCTTAATAGCAAGTGGCTTGGACCACCAACTGCCTGAAAGTATTATTTATTGTTTTAAAAAGATCATGGGGTGTTTATTATTTTAAAAGAAGGGAAAATGAATTGTTTAATAAATGTAAATCTTATTCTGATTTATTGACCTTATTATTTGAAGTAGCTTATTAAAAAGAAATAAGTGAAATACCTTTATAAATATGATTTATAGAAAGTGAAGGTTTCATTTATATGACCTTTATGAAACAAAGTAAAATTATTACGTGCATTAGACCTATCAACTATTTAAGATATTAAATAATTATTAAGATGAAAGAGGTCTTTGTTTAAAAAAAAATCCTTTGAGGGAAAAATTCAAGTTCAAAAAAAAAAAGTATTATATTTGCTTTATGGAAATTAGGTATAATTAATTGGATGTGGAGTCCAATGGCAATAAGGGAACTTATGGGGGTTTCCTTAAAATATAAGTAGAAATGTATTGTGGAAATACATTGTTTGCTTACAGTGATATAATGAATGTTTAATGATGAATTGATTTATTCAAATATTTATTTTAAAATGTTGATGAAAGTTCTGAAAACATGAAGTAGGAACTGCATGTTAATATTGATACTTTATAAATTATTAAATGAACGTGGAGTTCATTAGTGAAGGAACATTATGGGGTGTTTCTTACTTGTGTTGTTTTATAGAAAACAATTGAATATTAAATGGATGTGGTAGATGATGTTTGATCTTTAAATTGAATATTAAGGTTATTGGACGCAGAGTCCAATAATAATGAAATAGTATGAGATATTTCATTTATGTTTTGGAATGGGCACGGAGTCCATCTCCAGAAGGAAATTATGGATTTCCTTGCATTTCTAATTTTTAATGAAAATTAGATGAATGTGTGAATTTTATGGATGCATTTAGAAAAGAGCATATAGGTATGCATTTGTCATCAAAAGGGGCTGTCATGTTCTCTTACCTATCCACTCCTCGGAGAAAACCAAGGAGAGCTTGATCAAGGAGAGTTCCACTGTGGCTTTTTGAGAAGCTTTTTATTTATGAACATTTGTAAAGAAAGAAAAGAACTTGTTGACAAATGATTAAATAAGTAGTTTTGTATATTATTTGAGATGGACATTGTAAATTTGAGATGTACTCAATTATGAAATAAGAATCTGTTTCCTTGCTATGAATAGATGATTTCTAAGGATTGAAAAGAGGAAATTGATATAGTGCTTTCATTGATTAAAGCTTTAGCATTAATAAGCTCCTCTCATTATGAAATGTATGTTTTAAAGTTTATGTACATCTTTTGAAAGAGTAGATGTTATACTTTATTTTATACATGCAAATTGAAAGAATGTTAAATGTTATAATGAGAGAGAATGAGAGAGAGAGAAGGAATGAATGGTTTCATGTTTCACTTTGGGTTTAGGTTTTTGTATCTATGGGGGACATCCTTAGTTAGCCAAGCCTAGAAGAACCTAAAGGATGGATCCAAACATGAGGTTGTTGCAGTGTAGCAACACCAAAGGGGGATTGCAATGGGCATTTTCGATAAAGTATCTTCGAAGTGGACCCAAAGATAGGGAGTCTTTGGGAAAGATTCAAGTAATGTAGCTTGAATCCCTCTTTTCCAACTGTGGAGGTTTGATCCCATTAGCAAATTGGATTTAGTGATCGTACCCCGAATTACCATTGGGTGTCCATGTGAGGGATATCATGCGGAGTGACAATCACCTCAATTAAACCATCACGAAGATGGGATAATTGAGCACTATAGTTTTATACATGGTGTAATATGTAAACTAAGAGGCTTTATGCCTAAGTACTAGTATAGATGGACTTATACTAGTAATGGAATTGGCGTCCCTTATCTCTAAAGACCGAGATAGGGTTAATCCATACGCTATGGTCAAGTTATCCTACATTCGCGGAGAGTGTAAGGAAATGGGGTGACCATGTGAAAGCGTCCTTTAAGTCGTGGAGGTGTACAAGGTAAACCCCAGTGATTTTACGGGAGATGGGCCACTCTTGTCCACTCGAGGGATGTCTGCAACATCTGGAACTCGAAATGTGGTGAAGCCTCTATGAATATAAATCCTGAACTGGAAACATCTTGGAGATGTCAATAAAAAATTCTCTCTCCGGGTTGGTTAGATTTGGGTAGTTACAGCTATAGTATTGCACGTTACAGTAGGATCTGCAAGATTGTAAAACGACCGTACGATTGATTGCAGCAACAGGGAGTAGGCAGTTACAACAGTTGCAAGCCATATGACAGTGGGATCGTACGAAGAAAACACATAGGAGTATTTCCCACATTGGGATTTGCTAGCTAAGTGTAACTTTGTGCGTGTGATACCGTACAAAGTCATCACCGTACAACTACTAAGAAGATTGCCATCAAATTTATACTGTGTTTTATGAGAGTGATCGTACAACGAGATTAACTCATACAAGGAAAGGATTGTACAAGAGGTATCGTACAACTGTTTGCATTGTACGACAAGAAGTACAATAGAGTGCATTGTACGACTAGTGGAGTTGTACGACAAAGTGGGTCATACAGCCAATTGATCGTTCAGTTGAGATCGTACAAGCTTGAGCCATGTTGCACGATGGTGTTTTCAATCTCAAGACTGCAGCACCATCCAGTTCCTGAATTTGTTGCCACCATTACTGGAAATACCCCCACTCGTGCTACAAACAACAGTCAAGTATTCCCATAACAATTACCCTGGTTCTATGTAACAGTTGGTAAAAGACTTAATTTACCTAGTACAAAGTCAAACAAACATATCATTTTTATTAATATTTTATTTTCTTTAAATCTTTCAGCATATGATGTGGAAACAAACATCTTCCTCAAAACGAAAGTGTATTTCTTTAAGATATGTATGTTTGGATGGGACTGTGGTTTGCTAGGTCACAAACAACATTTATTTTATGTTTCTTAATTTCAAATTAGATAAAGGAAAGCCTTGCAACTGATGCAACAGTTTTTCTTAAAACCTTACATACAGTAAACATACACAGCAAAATCATTTTATAACATGGCCATAAGCATGTAGAGAAAAATTATTGGAACATATATTGAACTACACCTTTCAAATACAACACCATCAAACAAAAAAAATGATAGAAATTAAAACCTGTGAGGCACATGATCTAAAGAAGGCTGCACGTGCTCCAAAGATATGACTTGCCCACCAAAATCTGCCTTGAACTTATTAACCGCTCGGACCATCTCAGATGTTGGTTTCTGTTATATAAAACATTCAAAAGAAGTGAGAGCTGGAAAGAGATGGAATTATAAAGGGTCCTTGGAAACTTTCTGTACTCACCAGTTCCTCTAATTCACTTAACAAGTTTCTCTGGAAAACAAATATTCACAAAGTGGAAGTGAACAGCTGAATGCAACTGAAGAAAAGGGTTACAGCAGACTGATAAATTTTGGGACCTTCTTAAACTCAAAGAAATCAAATGCTACAAAGTTTTATCAATCTAATCACTTTGATTTCACCGTCATGTTGAAATTGCAACCAATCAGAATTTTACAACAGATAAATGCACTCATGTAGAGTTTCCAATCACAACTTCTATCTCATTTTTAAAAAATCTCATTGTTGCAATCAGGATTTGTAGTCTTGCCTTTGAATCTCTGCAAACTGGCCAAACTTGTGAAATAAAAGCAAATGAATTACTTCTAACATACCGTACTAGCAAATGAAACTTCAGTGAATTACAGAAATCCTGGCTTAAAAAAGATAAAAGAGAACTAGACGCAACTCCAAAAAAAAATAAAACATATCTAAGAGAGATGCAGGTGAAACTACATAAAAATATTAAAGTGTTTGAATATTCATACTGAAAATTACCAAAGACATGGGAATAAAGTCATGCAAGTTGAATATACACATGCAATACCAACACCCAGAACTTCACCATAAGGATTCAAGAGCATCACTGGTCTTGTACTGTGTGTGTTTGCATGTGTTAGTGGGAATAAATATGTGTGTTTGCATGGCTGTCCGTGCATAGGCATCTGCATGTGTGTGCATGCATAAGTGCATGGATATGTATTTATAACATTAGAAATCAACAATATTTAAAACATTACAAACTAACTCAGGCAATGCTTATACAGATATGGACAGTGCATGAATGTTGAGCCATGATTGGTGAAAACATATGTGTGTATGCTCAATGCTGTTAGCAATCCACCAATATTTCCACAAGATCTCAATATCAAATATTCTCACAAATTCATACATTCATTCCATAACAACAATGCACAATAACTCACTGAATATTATTGATAAATATCTACTTTAAGCAATGCATAAATGCAATGCTTATTCTTCAACACTCTATTACAATGCTTTGTCTTTAATATATACATACATGAGACTCTTCATATTCACAAGACTCTTGACCTTTACACTTACATAATCTTTTCATCTCCTCATACTCACGGGAGATCTAACTCTTCACATATCCACATGAGGACAAAGACTCTCATGATTGCACATACTAAATGACACAACTCCACACTTATTAACATGACACATAACTCACACTTATTAACATGACACCTCACTTACATAACTCACACTTATTTACATGACACATACTATATCCTTGAACTCACATTCTAGACCAAACTATTTACATGGTCCTTGCATTAATATTGCAAGGTACCAAATAATGTAATACTTCCAACACCCCCCATATTACATTATTTGGTATGAAGGTCCTTTGCCTTCATGTGCTTTTTATTCTTCTTTCCGGTTTTGGTCTTTTTGCTCTGGTTCTTATACTCTTTCAGGTTTTGGCACTATATCTGTCTCTCTACACTGTTACCTATCCCTGTCTCACTTCTGAGCAAGCCATCACAATAATATAACTCATGGTTTATATCATTAATGTCTCTGCCGTTATTATGTCTTCTTTTATCATATCCCTGTTTAGTCTCAATCGATTTTGTGTGTTTTTCCCTGTTACTATTTGAAGACTTCAAATCATTGCTAACAATTCTGCCTTCATTTATATATATGCCTTTTGTACATTCTTTTTCAATGCTCGAATCTCTTTTGTCATATGCTTTATCTTGAACAAGATCATAACATTTATTTGCTGTCATGTCTTAATCATTTGTGTCACAGCTGACATCTTTCATCATAGGTTTGTTCTTCAGATTTTTAATCAATTTTTCTTGTCCTTAAGAACCCTCAAGAGAGAGTAATGTCATATGCATTATCTTTCCTATAATGTAATAGCACCTTTAGAGTCTTCATTTGCTTCAGTAAGTTTCGAGCTTAGATAATTACCAAATGTTAAAAAATTTTCATCTTTGGCTTCTCTAAAAATTGATTGTAAGCCCTTTTTAATTTTATTGATATATCTTTTTGTTCTTCAGTATTCTCTATCATGCATCATGTGCAACATTTTAGATTTTTCAACATTTCCTTACTATCTTCTAGTGATGTATCCTAAATGTTTGTTTTTTTTTTTGTTTGCTTTCTTTCTTTAATTGTCATGATGTGTGTCTTGTCTTTGATCAATCTAATACCTTCAAATAATTCTGCAATATTTTGCTCACACAAATTTCTTCTTCAATTTTAATTTTCAATTATTTTCCTTTGTTGTAGAATTCATTATTACTCCCAAATTAGAAATTTCTTCTTTCTTAAATAATTCTTCTTTTCTTTTCTTCAATATAATTCTCCTCTTTCCTTTCTTCCATTTTCAATTTCAAGTTTAATATTCTTCTTCAATCAATTCTTGTAATTCTTTGTAGAAAAACTTTTTAACTCCAAATTTAATAATTTTCTTCTTCTTCAATTATTCTTTGTTTTTATTCAAATTCTTCTCTTCAATTTTAAATTTCTTTCTTCACTTTCCATATTCTTCTTTCAATCTTTCAATCATTAATTTCTTTCTTCAATATTCTTCAAACAATTTTTCTTCTTCTTTCTTAATATTCTTCTTCAATCTTCAATTTTCTTCTTCTTTCTTCAATTTATTTTTCTTCAAATAATTCTTCTCTTCTTCAATTTCCTTCAATTTTCAATTTTATATTCTTTCTTCAAATTTCAAAATTTTCTTTCAATCTTTAACTTAATCTTCTTCTTAATTTTCTTCTTCAATTCTTTTCCTTCAATCTTATTTCAAGTAATTTCTCAATAATCTTCTTCAATCTTTAATTAATTAATTATCTTCTTATAACTCCCTTCAATCATAAATTTCCTTCAACCAAATTATTCTCTTCAATTAATTTCCTTTCTCCAAAATAAGACTGTTCTCATCACTTTCCCGTTATGATTCAATAATCTCAACCAAATAAATCACTAAGGTATATAAATTACCTTAATTAACCTGCTGCAACGTCCCAAAGTCTGCTGGGAATCGTTCCTTATCTCCTGGTTACCAACGCTCTTCACTCTGACATTAAATTTGAATGTGCTCTCTCCTTCAATCTTTTGGGTCCAAATATTGTCGTACAATACAATCTTTATGCTGCTGCTGTTACTTCGACCTGCAACTCAACTTGACTCACGTCTACGCAGTCTTACACAGTCTGCTTCTATGAATTTGGCTTATGTAGGGTCTCCTTTTAATCTTGAATCTTCCAGCAAATCGTCTTGTTCTCCTCTGTCTCCTCCAGAATGCTCTCCTCCTATTTGCTTCTTCTCTTCGGATGTCTCTGTCATCCAATGGCGTTTGCTCTCTCTTTTAATCACTGCTAGGTGCTTTCAGCCTTACTCTTCCTCTCCAACGTAGTGACTGCCAGGCTCACGACGTGACTCTCTCCACACTAGCACAAAATGATTTTTACGAGGCTCACACATTGTTGCTCTTACCACAACATGGCTTTCTCTAGGCTCACGTAAAGTAGCTCTCACCAGATAACGTGGCTTTCATAGCTCTTACCAGATGTAGATCTCACCTCTTTACTGAATCTCACCTTCACCAAACCTCCAATAATGTGGCTCTGATACCACTGTTAGCAATCCACTGTTACCAGTTCTTTTCCAACTTGTTCACTAGATTCTTTAATCATTTGTCGTAAGACCAAATTGTCTTCATCTTACCTTGTTTCATGTTATAAAACTCCACAGTAATCTTATTATCATCGTGTAATAAGCTCAAATATTACATGGGAAAAAAAAACTAGTTTTTAGGACGAAAATAAAAAAAAGTACAGCCAAGACAGGATAAGGTAAGCAAGAAGCAAATAAAGTTGGCGAATAAAGGAATTACAGTTGGAAAATATAGCAAGTTCAGATAAAAATATAAAAAGTGCAGTTGGAAAAAAGTACAGAAACTGCCGGAAATGTAAAAAGTATTGTTGGAAGGATGAATCAAGTACAGCTGGAAAAATCAAGCAAGAATTGAATAAAGCACACCCTCATCTATAAGTATGAAGCACTTGATGAATAAGGGGTCTTTCTTTTTTTTTTTTGGCAAACAGAAATTGTTATTTGCACAAGAGAGGAAAGAAGATTGGTTTTCTTCCCAAATGGAGTGGCTCACCTCCGAGTTTGGGCTATTTTGTTTATTGGTTGCAAGCAGAATAGAGGAAAAAATATTGGTTGTCTTCTTGAATCTAGAGGCTCACCAACGAGCTTGGGCTATTTTGTTTGTTGGTTGGAAGCAGAATAAATTTCTTTTGCTTTTCTAATAGGAATTTATTTATCAGATTTATTTCATGATTTCATTGTATGTTTGAGCTCAGCATCTATAAGAGAAATTCTCTGTTATGATTATAGATTCCGTCCAGAATTCAGAATTCAGATTTTTGAGTTTCTTCTTGATCAATTTAAGCAAGTTTCAGTTTTAGATCTTCATAGGCTCATAACACGTCCTGTAAAAATCTGAACGCCTTCTCAAAAGCCTCCTGGAAGTTTGTCCATGTTGCAAACTAGCTATCTGTTAATTCCATGTACCACGCTCCCACAACTAAGTTCAATGTTAGGAAAACACCCTAATCCAATGTGCTTCATCAATTTGCCCATTTGGACTTAATCTTCATTTTTGCTGCGTTGAAATTGTGGACATATTATGTTTCTCCTACTATATCCATCATTCTTGTTGTCTGGTTCATCATTAATAAATGTCAGTTTCATCAAACTCATCCCCCAGATGTGAGAGGGCAATCTGCCTTGCAAATGTTTGTTTCTTTCTAGCCGCATCAAATCTCGTCTCAGTACTTCACTAAGATCCCTTGATATCCACCTCTCATGGACACATATAAGTTCCCATGTTGCACTGCCACGCTGAGCGTTGCCATGTGAACTCCTTTCTAATTGCTCCCATGTTAACTCTTTTCCATGGAATGCCAAGCATCACTTTACAATTGCTCTCATGCTGGACTCATACTCTATGCACTGCCACAAACTCAACTTGTGTCAACTTCAACACCTCAAGCAATCTTGGCTTGCTTGGTCTTGATTCTTCCTCTCAAGTTCTCATTTTTGTTCTTCAATCATCAATAGTGACCTCTCAAATCAAACCAAATTCCATTGGTATGTACTCCTTTCCTCATCAAAGATGAGGTCTTCTAGTGACACTATGGCAAAGAAGTTCCCTTGCTCTGAGGGGGGCAAACACATTCTACCAATAGAACGGCTTCATCACTCTTCCTTACATTATCACTTCTACCAAACAAGTGCAGGCATCCACATGACCTCTCTTTCCTCCAACAACCGTTTTGGAGTAGCAAAAACCTTACTTTCCTTGTTTGAAGGGGGCACTATGGAAGATATACGTTCCACACTTCCTCTCGGTTTGGGAAGGGGCAACTCTCTTGGCACACAAGAACTTCTCCTCTGGTCTTTCGTATGCATTCCATCATCAATTGCATCTTGACTATGCATTGCACATGATTCTCTCCAATATTCTTGTGATTTGGTCTTCCCACTGCTATCAACATCTTAATACTAGCACAAGGTCTAGACTCTCGCTCATCTTCTCTCCAAGTCGCCAACCCAAATCTTTATCTACAATGACACTAAAAATGTAGTATGGGCCAGTAATCAAGTCATGCAACACCTCATACCACACAAAACAGTAATGCAACAGAGTAATCTGCAATGAAATACTATGCAATAAAAATGAAGACAACAATAGGAGACCACTCATATACACAACCACTTATACTGTATAAAATCAATATAGATCAAGGCATGAAACAATATCATTCCGAACTAGTTTCTAGTACAATTTGGGAAATATTTGTGGTCGAGCATACATCTATGATGCTCTAGGCCTGGGCTTTACCAGCACTCACATTCCTGAGTGTCAGGATGCCCAAAAAATGAAAGAAACAACCATCAAGTCAAAATGAATTTACCACACAATTTCAGCCCTGAGATTTGAACCCAGCACCTACATTTTGCATGCAGGCTGGCTGGCTTATCACTAATCCTGCGTGCATGTTTAAAAAAAATAGCAACTTCAAAGTGTTTTGTTAAATTTGGTAAATATTGAATTGGTATTTTCTAGCTACACCTGCCTGACTGCCCAAAAATGGTAGGCCCCACGTGAACATAAGTGTCAGATAAGGATAGACGATGCTCTGAACCAAATGGTGAGTTGTACAAATAGTCTTGTGGATGGGAGTGATATTATGCAACCATCAGATCCATCCAACTACCCACACACTAACAAAACATACATATACCATTAAACACAACTCTATGCAACGCATGTCATTATTGCGTAGTCTAATCTCAACTCAATGTAACAACAAACATAGCAAAACATGTATTTGACTATGTACAACTCATGACCTGTGCCTCATGCAAACCAATTTGTCTACCTACAAGGCACATCAAATGTATTGATTACAAGATTGAAGATAGTGGAACATGATAGAAGAGGATTAGGCAAAGGAATCAAAAGGCCCGTAGAGGAAGATATAACGGCGTCATATATAGGACATGGTAGTAAGCACACCAGGTTTGGTACAAGGGAACTTTCCATGACAGGTGAGACACCTACAGATTCAGTTGTAGAAACAGTGTTGTAGTCGCTATGACAAATCAATATATGTGAAAACGAAGAGTTGGGACACACATACCTTTGGGGTGATAGTTATATACTGATAAAGCAATATGCAACAATCATATCCATCCAAATACTCATACACTAACAAAACTTACATGTACCATAGTTAGAAAAATTACCAGTTTCCCACAATTTCTTGCTAAACTCACCAGAAATTGCGGGCGGCAAGTTTTTTTTTATTTGCTTAGCGCCAAAAAAATCACCAACTCGCCACCATATTTTGCACGTTTTTCTTGCAGGAAACTCGGCAAAACTTGCATAGTTATTTTTAAAAGGCCATTTGGCCTCATTTTTGCATTTTTTCTTCTTTCCAGCTGTGAACAAATTATTATCAGAGGTCAAACACTAAATCTAAATCTAGGCCCTAAGGCATTAGATTAGTTACTTATTTCTCATTTTTTTCTTCTTCCCCTTTGGAAAAATAGATGGATTCTTTGGGTGAGGTCCATGGAACCACCTCCAACAGTAATGATCCTCAACATTTGAGAGGATTGGAGGAGATATACCATGATGATCCCGTACCTGAGAAGCATTCAATTCAAGCACCTCTTCAAAGCCAAAGCCAACCATCTAGTTTGAGGAAGGGTGTGGAGGGGAAAACAAAAAGCAGTTTAACTGCTTTATATTTTGAAATTTTGCATTTGTATGATGTATTTGGTTGGATTTGATGATCATGAACTGTAATTGTACTCTTTTTTATGAATATCTAATATAAAATCAGCTTTCTGGCTCTCCAAATGTTGTTTAAAATGGCTTTTTTTAATTAAAATTTTTTCTTCGGTTTTTTCTTTTTTTTTTTTTTTGGGGGGGGGGGGGGTGGTTTGTCGAGTTTTCTCAAGTTGCTGATAAAATTGAGGTGCCAAGTTTATTACGAGTTGCAAGTTTTCCAAATATGACATGTACCATTAAACACAACTATATACAACTAATGTCATTATTATGTTGTCTACTCTCAACTCAATATAACAAGAAACATAGCAAAATATGTATTTGACTATGTAGAACTCATGACCTGTGCCTCATGCAAAACAATTTGTCTGCCTACAAGGCACATCAAATGTATTGGTTACAAGATACTGAAACATGATAGAAGAGGAGTAGGCAAGGAATCAGGACGCCCATAGAGGAAGATATAAGGACATGGTAGTAAGAACACCACGTTTGGTACAAGGTGAAATTTACATGACAGGTGAGACATCTACAGGTTTAGTTGCAGAAACACCATTGTAGTCGCTATGACAGATCAATACATGTGAAAAGGAGGAGTTGGGACACATACCTTTGGGGCGATAGTCATATATTGATAAAGCACCAACTTAGAAAACAAGGTCAAAGAACATTATAGATTAACAATGTGACCTATTGGTCACAAGCATGTTGACAAGGTTTTCCTATGAAAAGAGAGAAAAACTAAGAGATTGCATCTGAATATGGTGACTGTTGTTGATGGATATTAGGCCATAATGTGTGCACAAACTGTGGTTTAGGTCAGCCATGAGAAAACCCTTTGCTGGAGTGGTTGAGGGTAGCCATGAAAACCCTTGGATGAGTTGGTTAGAGGAGAACCATAAGAAAACCCTTAGAAAGGGTGGATGTAGCTCAAACACGTGAAAAACCCTTGTATGAGGTGATTAGGAGTCAACTGTATGAAAAACCCTTTGATGACACAGTTATGGATTAGCTAATTGAAAACCCTTGGGCACAATCATGTGCAATGATCAATTGGTGGTCAAATATAGGTAAAGACTACAAAGAGATGAAGATCATTATAGATGCAGAGACACCCCAATGCAGATGTAGAGACCTCCCAAAATTGCGACCACAGAAGAACAAGTGGAAGTAGAAGCAAAAGAGTCAAAGCACCAGATGAAGACTTGATAAAGACCTGATGAAGACCCATGTTTACAATGTGATGTAGACGGGTAACTGATTAGGCGTAAGACCGCGTAAGGCAAGCTGGAACCATATTTGAATGGTTATGGGGAGCATTTTTAATGTCTCTCAAACAATAAATTTCATTGGATACATGGGATTCGGGAAAACCATGACGAGATGCAGCTATTACTAAGTCAATGGCCCGAATTACTATATGCAACCTTCGATCCACTGCCCTATTAGAGAAAGTTTGCTATGTGTCGTGCAAATTAATAAAATGAGACCCAAGGTACAAAGTATCAGTCTTTCGTAAAATCAGCTGCTAAGTGTTTATTCTTCATGTACGGATTTGCTCCTTCCCTGGAGATTCATAAGAGAGTTTTCAGCATTAAGTCCCCACAAGCATTAGTTGATGGTGTTTGTGCTGTTCTGTGTAAATACTGGCATCTCTATTGTGTTAAACTTGGTTCCAGAGCATTTCTATTTGTATCAGTGGCAATGAGCGTCCCATTAGATGAATGTAAGCATACTCAACAATGATAAGATGCACATATATAATCCATGTCAATAGTGGCCATTTTGGATTAGTGGCAATATGGTAGATAATTTTTGTGCTTAAATGAGTTGCCATTTCGGTATCCAATGGACCCTAAAAGTGAAAGTATAACAATCTGGTTATGAAACTTATAACCATACCAATTCGGAATAAATTTGATTACCTACTTTGGCCGCCGGATTCGTATTAAACTTTTAAAACAGATCAAATGTTCAAATCTTAGGCTCTAAGTCAGGCATTTGCTAAAGATTTAGAATAATTTTATTTACACACAGGAAGTCTATTTTTCACAATTATGACTAGTACCCTAAGCCTAAAATTGAAGACTTTCGCCAGATTTCCCAGGGATTCAAGTTTATCACAGGAGGAGAACGAAACAAACAAAAATTAAAAATTAAAAATAAATAATGACCAGCGAACAAAAGACTTACTCAAAAGAAATCATAATGTTAACATCTGAAAAGTAAAATTAGCATCAAATAACATAGAAAGGAAAGATTTATTACGATACTTAAAATCCCCTGAGAACATAGCCTAGAACAGAAGTGCCAAAAACAAACTAAAAGAACGGAGAAAAAATCGATCGGAAGGAAAGGAATAATGATGAAGAAGAAGAGGCGTATGCATGTGAAGTGTCGTGTTGATACCTTGTAAACACACTCGGAGAGTACCATAGCGGAGAGAATGTCCTGCAAATCGGCAACATTTTCAGCCTTGACGGCATTACACAGAACCTCCAGCTGATAACGCCTACGTATGTACTCTTCTTCCAATTTCTTCTTCTCTTCCTTATTACCCTCTTGCCATGGCCACTGCCATCTAAATTTCCAGTCCCTCTTGTTCATCTTCATGTTGACATTGATATTCATGTTGAGCCATTTCACGGCCTCACTGTGCTGTTGGCGAATCCACGCCTCCAATCGCCTATGTATCGATTCGATTCCATCCATCCAACGTAATTGCAATCGCAATCCCTTCAAAGTTCAAAAAGTTCAAACAAACCGAACAAAATTGGAGATATTTTTTCACTCGTAAATTCACAATATCTCAGACGGCTTTCTTCCGATGGATACTGAGCTTTGGATTTTTGTTTGTTATATTTGTGGTTTACGTTTCTAGTTCTCGTCACATAACCAAATACGTCTTGAAGTTTCCCTCCGGACTGACGGTGGTCTTAGGCTGTGGTCAAAATTCTCAATGGAACCTGGAAAGAATAAATTGACAATAATCAAATGCTTCTGTATCAAAATTCGATTCCGTGAACAGTCAATTCTTGTAACTTTTTTCCATAAACAACTAAATACCATTAACTTTATTTTTAAGACATTCTGTCGAGATGCTACTGGTTATAAGAAGAATTATCTTTGCCTTTGTTTAAGATGTGGTTGCTAGGCGTTCTCGATCCTGGTATATAGGTCATGCAGTTACAAAGAACACGAATATAATAGAAATTTAACGCCAATTAATAGGACAACAATATTTTGTTATAGAACACAACGATATTTTATTTTATTTTATAAAGAAAAATAAAATAAGTTAATGTTATTTTAGAATTTGTTTGTTTTTAAATAATTTAAATATATGAAATGAAAGATTTTAATTTAGTCCGCCAGACCCAAATATGGAAGTACAACTGCTCAAATCATATCATATGATGTTTAATATTTATGAGAAGGTTGTTCCTTCTTCTGCTAACTTTGTCATATCCAAGTGTTTCTTTGACTGTTATAATATTTTTGTTTTATCAATTGATTATATAGGATTTAAATAAATTTTATTAAAATCAATTGGTTATATAGGATTTAAATAGATTTATTAAAATTTGAACATTAGTTTCCTCTTTGAATATTAAGGAATTCAGTTGAGCTAATGCTACTTGATTACTAATTACTAATATTTAATATTAGGAATTCAGTTGAGCTAATATCACTTGAATACTAATAACTAATATTTAATATTATTATAATTTTTGTATTTTAAGATAAAGTGTTTTATAATTTTTTTTTTGAATTTACATGGGGGAATCGGTAGCAACCACAAATTTGGGCAGGTTGTTGTTCACCTCGAAATCTGCCACATAGTTTTTCGTGCAGTCTGCCCTTATAACCATCATGCCACAATTATTTTAAACTTTTTAGGTCGTTGAAAGCACGAGGAAAGGGACAAGCGTTCAGTCCAACGAGGCCCGAGATTTGAACCTTGGACCTCCCCCCTTACGAGGTTTGGTCGAACCAATTGGTTTACACCTCGAACCTTTATAATTTTTATTATTGAAAGTATAATAGTATATATTTTTTTTCTCATTTTTCATGAATGCATATTAGTTACGATAAACTTTGCATTGATGTGATAGATGTGTATGCAAAAACAAAGAGTTTTATGGTTATAATTAAATTTGTAAGAATCCAAAACTCTCATTCTTAATTCTTAATTAAATGTAACAACATGATGATATAATATTTGTAATATCCTCCTTGTCACATCAATGTTCAATTAATGTATATAAAAGAAAAAATCTAAAATATTTAAACTTAACACGTGCGGGAGACTTTGCTAAAATGTTTGCACATCATTTTTAGTTTGACAAAATTAAAGTTGTATGTTATATTCTTGAATATGTTCATGAATGAAGTGGCAATAAACCTCAATGTCTTCCATGTATTCATGAAAAACTAGATTGGAGACAAGTTTGAGAACTTCTTGGTTGTTATTGCTCAGGATCATTGGTTGCTTTTATGAAATGCCCATTCCTAATAAGATGCAATGTAACTCTATCATCTTGTAGACAACTCTTGTAGTGTACATACTAGGTAGAATATCCAACAACATGTTGCTTTTTATTTTCCCAAGAGTTTGTATCAAATCCCAAAAAGAATACATATCCAAATCAAGATCTTTTATCATCAATGGATCTCATATAGTCTATGTCTATGAAACTTGTTAAGAATAATTGATCATTCTTTTTATACTCCAATTTGTACTTAGTTTTCTTAAGGAGATACCTAATTATCCACTTTGTTGCTTTCTACTGGCACACCTTTGTATCTTGCATGAACTTGAAAGATAGCTCACAACATAGTTGATATCAAATTTAGCATAAGTCAAACAAAGGAGACTCCGGTCAACTAGTGATATAGAGTTACATTTACCAGTGGGATTACATTATTTTGGAATAGTTATAACCTTATCTCCATTGAAATGGCCATGGGCTTGCAATCTGTCATCCAAAACTCTTAAGCAATGTCCTCCTATACTTCATCTATCACATGAACACATGATTCTTAGTTTATCGCACCTCCGAGGCAAGACAATAATTCATAATCCTAAGATTATTCATGTCAAATGATTATTTTAATGCGCTCTTGATCTCTTCAATCAACTTTACTAAACTCTCAATGATGACCAGGTTGTCGACATACATGATTTTGATCATAACCTCTCTTTGTTATCATTTGAAGTAAATTGGATCATAAGGACTACAACAAAATCCATGTCGTAGAAGATACACTTTTCACATTCATTTGATATAGCTTCCAACCAAATTATGTTGCCATTGCAAAAACCATCTAAATGGTCTTAATCTTTGTTGTTGGCACAAAGGTCTCATCATAATTGATTCCTTCCTTTTGTGCACATCCCATAGCAACAAGCCTTACCTTGTATTTTTTAATGCTCTCATTCAAATTTTGTATTTGGTATTGAATAACCACATTCAACCAATGGGTTTCTTTCCAAGTGGAAGATCGACAAGTTGTCACGTCTTGTTTTGCATTAGTGTTTCAGATTTGACATTTATGTCATTTTTCCATTATTTAGATGCAATATTTGCACAATTGTGCTCATAAGGGTTAGGTTGAAAGTATTTCAAACTTTACTATGAGTCTTGGCCCTATACTAGATGCATTTAGGACACTCGCATCACAAATTATATTAAGATACCACTTAGGTCTATGAGTGATACTCAAAGTGGATGGTCTCGGGTTATCAACTCCATCAGGATCTCCATCATCATTATCTAATTCTCCATCCTCTCTCTTAGAGGTATCAAGTTATTTATTTGAAGTACATGTCTTAGAAGAAGAGATAAACCTAGTATTCTTGTCAAACATGATATCTTGACCAGTGTACAACTTTTTAGTGTCAAAATCGCTATTGTATTTAATGAAGATATATCTCTTAGATCTCTCATTTGTTTTCATTCACTTTTGCTTCAAAATGTGCATGAATGTGTTGCATCTAAACATATGGATATGAGATGTCGTAGGTTTGATACCCATCAATGACACTTTAGGTGTAGCATCATTCAATGGAAGTATGGATGCATAGTTCAACAAATAAATTGTAGTACACACAACTACCCAATATATTGGGTCCAATTTGGCATCACTCAACATGCTTCACACCACTTATCGAATAGTATGATTATGCATCTTTACAACTCCATTTTTTCAAGGCATGTTGGTCATTGTCAACTATCATTTAATGTTATTCTACTTTAGGAAAGAAGAAAACTTGTTACTTATGTACTCCTTTCATCTTAGTGGAATATGAGAATATGACAACCAATGTTTTTTTCTACATAATATTTGAGCTCTTAGAAATAATGGAAGGATTCAATACGCCCATATTCATTATGTATGATCATCAACAAACAATAGAAAATATAGATAGCCACCAAAACTTATATCCATGGGTCTACATAAATCAATGTGCACTAGGTGGAGTGGACTAGTCACTTTATGACTGCTTGAGCTAAATGGGACTCTATGTTGCTTTCCTCTCAAGCAATTCACATATATGTCATGATGCTTCATAAATGGAAAAAGTATATTTACCATGGCATAATTGATGAGTGATTTCAGTGTCCAAAACTAAGATGTCTAAATACCAAAGTATGGCACCTCCATCTACCTCGATTACCATAGCTTGGTTGTCTTGCATTATAACTACCAATTGAAACATCTTGTCTATATCAATTGCATGAATAATAATTATTGAAATTTTTAATTCTCTTGAATGAAACAAAGTTTTTTTCACCCATTTTAAGAAATTAAACTCTTAAATTGTGTTCAAGCAACTGATTCAAAAATATTAAGTTCTTTATGAGGCCATGCATGTAAACAACTTAAGTCAAACAATAGGTATATAAACCAAGATGCAAACAAACATCACTAATACAAAAAATGTATTTGTCAAATTGTCATCCAATATATCTTACCCACAATAGGATGAATGGTCAAAGCTCATAAACCATTCCTTTTGTCTTATCATATATCTAGTAGCCCCCAAATCATCAAACTAAATTGGGTTAGGTTTTGAAATAGCATCAAGAGATTGTATGGAACAAGCACATTCATGTCTTTATTCGTTAGAACCACCATCCTCTGCTACAATGCCATGTTGGCATTGAGATGCATCCCTCCTCTACCTGTGAGGACCCTTGTGTTTGCCTTTTGATGATTTATTTTGGTTCTTATTTGAAGAACCTTGTGAAATTGTGTTGTACTTGCATTCCTAAAGCAGATGACCTAGTTTCCCATAAATGAAACACATTATATTAGAATGTGAACAACTCCCTTCTCATTGTTGTTGTTGATTTTGATCGTTGCCTTTTTGTTATTCTTAGTGCTTGTTATAGTGTTTGCCATATTTCTTTGATTGCATTGGCTCCTTGCCTTTTTGATGCATGACTAGAGTACATTCATATTCAATCTTCATCTCTTGAATCACTTTATATTACTGAAGCAAATTCAAGAGTCTCAAAAGTGGGACTCTAATTAGTAATATTCAGAGTTGTGGTGAAGATGCTACACGCAAGTGGTATTGCTTGTAACATAATCGAAACAAGCACATCATCATCGATAGGTTTACCTAATGCTTTAAGAAAGGCTTGTGAATCAGTAATGTGGTGTAGAAAATCCTCTAACTTCTCATTGCTCTTCATCTTGAAGTAATGCAATTGACTCTATTAGTGTAGAATCTAATTTGAATATCGTATTAGTTGTGTCCCATGCATTCTTGGTAGTTATGATATCATGAATGTACTACCAAATCTCATTAGTCATGCCAAACATTATAATCAATTAGGCTTTATAGTTTGCTTTATCAGACTTTTTTATTCACCAAGGTTAATAATATGTCTTTTCAATCTATCGAACATCACTCCCCATAAATATTAAAATCAAGGTGAATCTCCAACTTTGTCTTCCATGCAGAATAATTGTCACCTTTTAGTAACTATGAATTGGGAAAGGGAAAAATCTTTTATTTTATGGAGGAATGAATTTGGGGGAAGATAAAAATACTAGCATCGATTGATTTCTTCAGGAGATTATGAGTATCAGTTCAGCCTCACTTTTCAAACAAGCAGGCAATGAGACCTTCTCCATGTTTTCACAATAGTTTCTCTTTAATGAGGAGTTGGATCATATACGTCAAGT
Organism: Wollemia nobilis; assembly: GCA_028583015.1. NCBI lineage: Eukaryota > Viridiplantae > Streptophyta > Pinopsida > Araucariales > Araucariaceae > Wollemia > Wollemia nobilis. The sequence goes on from JAQPPZ010016709.1 coordinate 1,424,853, forward strand.
GCTTAAAGTGAGGAAAACACCCCATCCAAAACCACCTTCTCGCTCTAACAATGGTACCTTTGTGTCCAAGTTAGATGAGTCTCCTATGATTGAGGTGCCTCCAACCCTCATCCAACAGCCTTTGCTCACGCTTTCTACCCAAGCTCTTGCATGCAAATTTGTGAAAATATGGCCTAAGTTCAATCACAATCTAAAAATGGATTAACACGTATTGGGGGGCAAAGTCTCCTCTTATGAATTCATAATGATAGGTAGGGGATACTTTTTCATTAAATTTACCTCTATGGAGGACAAGAGAACTATCTTTCATGGAGGTCCCTGGTTTTTGGGATCCAACCCACTCTACATGATCCCATGGAGCATGCCATTTGATCCTCAAGAGAAGGAGCTTGAAGAAGTTTCTATCTGTATGAGGTTGTCATTTTTGCCACTACACCTATGGAACAAACCTTCAATGGAATTAATAAGGAATGCTATTGGAATATTCATTGATCGGGCTCCTCGAAAGGCCAATAACACTATATGTGCACACATCTATGTGCAAGTCAATCTGATAAAGGGTTTGCTCGATCATATTGGAATAAAGGTGTTTTATTGGATAAATAACCAACTCTTGGACTACGAGAATATACCATTCAAGTGTATAACCTACCACGAGCATGGTCATTTCTCTTGAAATTACCCGATTAAACAAGCACAAGAAACAAAAAAGGAAGAACTAGGATTCCATGAAGTCAAAAGGAGACTGTGTAGATGAAGAAGTAAGAATCAACAACCTCAACCACATGATCAAAAAAAAAAACAGCATAAAAATAAATTTGCAAGTCTTAATGAAGGAGAAAAGGAAATCACCTCTCTAGATGTGATGGCTCCTAAATATAAAGAGAATATACCTACAATTGAAGCTAACAACTCACTAGAGATATTAGGAGATACACCAGAGAACACAATAGCTAGAGAAAAAATTGATGGAAACTCAGTGGAAGAGGTAGAAGAAACACAAGTGGAGGAAATAGTTATTCTTGAGGGCTTGTTAATCACACGATCTGTAGCTAAGGTAAGAAAATCGAACCAACAACTCAGAAATGAGCAAGCATAAAAATACTTGCAATCCAAAATGCAGGTTAGAATTGAGAGAGCTCGTAAAAAATAAGAAGCAATCCAAAAAATGAAGATTATGTCATGGAACTATAGGGGGCTAGGAAGTTATCTGAAAAAAACAAACTATCTTAAAGTTCTAATACAGGAGCAAAAGCCAATAATAGTCTGTATTCAGGAAACAAAAACAATAGAGGCAACACTGACTACAAAATGGCAAAAGATATGAGCATAATCAGAATTGATAACTGTTGATTTTGTGGAAGCTTCAAGAGGACTAACTTTGGCTTGGGATCCACAACAATTAGTTTGTAGCCTACAAGATAAGCACAGTATTTGGATAGGTACAAAATTTATCTTACTAGAAGGAACTAGTGTAGCAATGTTAAATTCTTATGGTCCAAATCATCATATTCATAAAAGATAAGCATGACAAAACTTAGCACAAAGGCTAGACAATGAGAAGTTTGACAATATAATACTGGGAGGAGATATCACCATGATTCTCTACCACTAGAAGAAGGTTGGGGGAATTTTAGCAAGGGACCCAAATAGAGATCTACTCAATTAAATTATGGCAAATGAAAGCTTACAATACATTTGACTGACCAAAGGAAAGTGCACTTGGAGCAATAGAAGAGCAGGGGCAAACTATATTGTAGAAAGATTGGATAGATTTTTTATCAGTGAAAATATCCTAATATGCTTTCCCTTCACTTCCAATCACATAATTCAAAAATCTATCTTAGATCATAAGCCAATTCTCTTGGATAGCGATCACAGCCTACAACCCAAAAAATTCCTTTTAAATTTAACTTTGAATGGGCAATAGAAGAAGATTTCAATGAACTTGTGGAAAGCACTTGGAACCAACATGTCCATGGTAGGAACCTAGGGTTCCTAGCACATAAAATGATAAATAAATAATAAATAACCTAAATCTAAAAGAATCACCTTTTGATATTGTCAAGAAGTCCCTTCAATAAATTATATTATATTTTATATTCATGGATGATTGAATGATAAGTTCTTACAATGTTTTATACCCCTCTAGGGTTATAGGTGAAAGGTTGCAATGCTTCCTAACCCTAATCTTATAATAATATAATAAATAATATAATTAATTATTATATTATTTTATTATTATAACCTTAAGATAAAATATATTATTATTATTAATTAATGTTAGGATAGGATCCTAACATGCCACCCCTCCTTAAAATAGCTTTGTCCTCAAAGTTGAAACCCTATTTCTTTTATAATCACCATGTATAAGGCCTTGTCGGAAGAGCTTCGTATGCCTTGTATCACTTGTTAAATGTGATACTCTAGCCAAAACCAACCAATTTAATTTTCATAAAGGTTGATGCCAACATTCTTCAAAAGGAACCTTGAAATTTACTTGTATTCACCTCCACCAAGTTGCATACATCATGAATTTTTAGCATTTGGGTACGGCAAGATGCAAAAGTGTTTGGTCATTGGAACACTTGTAGTACATATCCTTAGAAGATGTGACTTCTAACAATATTTTCAAGGGGTGTTATAATACTTTCCTTGGTAGCTTAAAAACAATACTGATTCACCATCGTTATTTAGATTAGAGGCGAGATCAACATATTCCTCTAATAAATACTTCACTAGCTTATCATGCTCTCCTTTGGCTGCTGTATTTTTTTTTTTTATAATACAATCAAGTTTTTAAAATATAATATGAATGTATTTAGTCACAAGGGTAACAAATAAATTTGAAAGTATATTCCGCCTTCCATCCTTTTTAAGGCTCTATATCCCCATATTCCTCTGTAAAAGAAAAAAAAATTACACCCTAAAATAAAGTTTTTGGCTGTGTAAAGAGTCAAGAAAATTTACTTTTGGAATAGATCATCCTTGTTTTGGTTTCCACTTTCATGCCCAACTGTCTTTGAATTCTTTGTCCTCCACACATGCTGATGTCGAGCGCAAGCTGTGGCAAGATGTTCCCCAAGAAAAATAACATGACATGAGGAATAGTGGTATCATGGTGGTCATAAACCACATATTGGGCGAACATATTAGGTCTTAGACTTCGGCTTATGAATCTGGTCACATTTCCACTCGCAGATGTTTCTTCATCACATAATGTTGGACCAAGTGTAAAGGATGGATCTTCTGAGCCTCCAGGTCTTTTTTTTTTCTAAAAGCCACTCTTGGTATGTTTAATAGCTCACATGTGTGGAGCAATTGCTCTTGCCAACCATATAGCAGGGACTTTATCACCCATATGAGGCCAGTAAGTTGTTTTTTCTTGTTTTACATTTGTTAGATTGTGCCATGTTGAACGTATTATCTATTTCATTACTTTATTGAGCTAGTATTACAATCTTTGCGCAGCATCCAGTTCTTCTTGGACATCGGTCATGGACTCAAACCACTTGTTGTCCAGAGTGATGCCAATGCACCCTCTTTGCGTCTCCTTTTTATTCACATAAATACCATGATTGTTACCCTTATTATTTTTAGACATCATTTCTGTTATAAGAGTCTGCATTCTATTTCGTGACCTCATTCTTTCCATCCAACGCAGGGTTCACCAAATCTGAAAGTTGTGTAATAAGGACTACTGCAGTCATAGCAGCAAGGAATATGCAAACTACCACAAGCAGAGCCAGCAGTTTCAAGTATGATATTTTTTTGTTATTCAGAGAGACTGTAAAATCAATCTGGGCATTGATTACTAGATGTTGAGCATGTTTATCCCAGGATCACATAGATCATCTGTCACAAGTTGCTGAGCAATCACAAATTATGTCAAGTATAGTTTAAGGATAAGCCCACGTGGTATATCTTTGCTACTGGATAGGTACTTGGATGAACTAAGAGGAATCATTGTGTACGTAGAATGAGCGTAAAGTGTTAAAATACAACAAACTGGTAAGCTAGTTATGTTTTTCTTGTTCTACTATTCACACTTTGGTAACATAACTTTTGACATTGAGTATAATTGTAATTGAATTTGTGATGTATTTGTGTATTTTTTTTACAGGCACTAAGGAAATTTAAATGTCGCATCTGGGGAAGATCTTTCAGGCTTGGGACACAAAAGTGTGTTGTTTTATTTCAAGTAATCAATTGGTTAAATAATAATAATAAAATTAAATTGAAAAAAAAAAAGAGGCCAACTTCAGGAAACATGGGGTGAGATGGGCACTAAGAAAAATGTTTTTTTTTTTGTTTGTAAATACGAAATCTTCTGTTGATAATAATGGGTTTCTTTTGGAATTCCACCTCTGAAAGGCCTGTGACTTCTCCAGGTGTGGAGAAGCAATTGATCACTTGGTAAAAATATATATATATATATGAAAATGATTTAATGGGTCCAATTATTAGTCTCATATTTTGTGTGTTCAACTTCCCTTGGTCATGTATGTTTGCAAATATCTGGTGCTTCCTGTACAGCTAGTTGCTGAGAGCAGTTCATCATTTACTGTTGATCGATTCATCCTACTATAGTCATGGTAAAATTTAAGGCCTCTTGAGGTGATTGCTAGAGAATTTCGTAGTAACGCGCTACAAAGGTTCTTGTTGCCATATATGCCAGTGCTTCTTGATCGTTAGCCATTGTAGAACCAGTCAAAAGTGGTGTTTGATCAGATTGAATTTGCTGTGATATTGAAAACCAAATAATGAAAGGAGTTTGAAATTTCGGTTATTTTCAATAATTACCAGTGTTTTTGTGGTCTTAGATTCTTATTATCTATATGATTTCAAACAGATTGCATACTGCGATGACGTATGCGTCATATGTGAATCCACTTTTGCTATTTCGGATTTTTATTTTCACCTAATGGTGGTGGCCATGGGGGCGGTCTCGAAGGAGATAGACGTCCACTAGTAGTGATATCATGTGCTACTGGCAGTATATTTCTTCCCAATGGATCGTATGCTGATTTTGTAAATACACTTACTTCCTTAACATTAATTAAATTATTCCAAAAATCATTGCGAACAGTATTGGAGATATTGGAAAAACTTGTTTGCTGCTTTAGGGTTATATTAGGTTGTTTTCCACATTGATGGTTATGTGCATCACCCATATGCAAATATGTAAAACACTATTTTTTGGAAGCCTTTTTCCTTGATATCCCTTTCTTCTCGGTACACTTATTTGAAAAAATATTTACATTTTTTGGGTTTTGAATTTTTTTTGGAAGTGCAATATGTATTTCTGAAAGTTCTTTGGTTATGGGCTCATCCAGAGAAATAATTAATTTAGGATTTGGAGCAATATGTTCAGTTGCATTTTTTTCTTTCTTGGGAAGAGCAATGGGTACCACATGGGATTCATCGGCTATGGGTTCTTCCTCCACCGGGATTCCATGGCTATGGGTTCTTCCTCCTCTACCAGAGATTCCATGGCTAGGGTCTCCTCCTCTTGCATTTCCACTAAATATTGTATAATACGGTCAAAACGTTCCATTTGTTTTTTTTTTTTTTGTTCAATCATTCTTCTAATTTTTGCAATGTCATTTTTCATTTCCTTGACCAATATGGTTGGATCCATAAGGCTATGATACCAGATGGTAGGAACCTAGGGTTCCTAGCACATAAAATGATAAATAAATAATAAATAACCTAAATCTAAAATAATCGCCTTTTGATATTGTCGGGAAGTCCCTTCAATAAATTATATTATATTTTATATTCATGGATGATTGAATGATAAGTTCTTACAATGTTTTATACCCCTCTAGGGTTATAGGTGAAAGGTTGCAATGCTTCCTAACCCTAATCTTATAATAATATAATTAATTATTATATTATTTATTATTATATTATTTTATTATTATGACCATAGGATATAATATATTATTATTATTAAGATTATTAATTAATGTTAGGATATGATCCTAACAAGTCCAATCCACCAACCCCCAAGAAAAGTGGAAAAGAAAAATTCAAAAATTGAAACACATGATAAAAAATGGTTGGCAGAAAAAGCGAGAGTCAAACCGGACAAGAAGCAATTGATGCAACAACTAGAGAAGCTAGAAACATAAATTGGGGATCATCCTCCTCAACCATGGCAAGAAGATGTAATAAATGACCTGATTTAGAAGCTCAATAAATTAAGTACTACAGAAGAAACACATTGGAGGATTAAATCTTGAATGGTTTGGCTAAGCAAGGGGGATAGAAACACCAAATATTTTCATCTAAAAAACATGCAACCTTACCAAAGGAACACAATCAAGGAGATAGAGCATGAAGGAACCACTTATATAGATAGGGAGAAAATTAAGGAACTTGCCAATCAATGTTACTCAACTTTGCTCTCTAGAGAAAGTGGTAACCCACATTCCCAGGGAATACTACTGGAGCATATATCGACAATATTTAGTTTGGAAGACAAATAAGATCTCAATAAACCAATCACTATGGAGGAACTTAAGGAGATTATAACAGTTATACCAAAGGACAAAGCTCTCGGGCCTGATGGATTCACAAACAACTTTTACCAATAATACTTACACATCATCGAAGAAGATTTGCTACGCATGATTGAGGATTTTAGGGTGAAAGGTAAGCTTTTTGGAACCATAAACTCCACCTTTCTAGCATTGATTCCTAAAGAAATACCACTACTTTCTCTAGATTCAAACCAATTTCTCTATGTAACTCTTCCTATAAAATTATTACCAAACTATTGACCAATAGAATAAAGAAAATCTTGACAAACTAATATAAGAAGAGCAAGGTGGTTTCATGTCTGAAAAACAAATATATGATAATATCATAACAATGCATGAATCCCTCCACAATAATAGAATGTAAAAAAGAAACAAATTGTTATAAAACTTGGTATGGCAAACGCCTTTGATCAAGTTTATATACAATTTGTAGAATAGGTCCTACAAAAGTTTGGATTCCCACATCAGGTCATCAAGTGGATTAGAGTATGCATAAAAAACCCATGGATAGCCCCCTTAATAAATGGAGAACCAACAAATTTATTTTAGGCTACAATGGAAATTATACAAGGGTGTCCACTATCACCATACCTTTACATCATTTTAGCTAAGACTCTTGGAATATTAATTAACCATCTTCGAAGAGAAAGAAAAATAATAGGAATAGAGGCTGCATCAGGATGTAAAGTTGTAATACATACCCAATTTGTATATGATATCATTCTTCTAGGTGAAGCCACCAATCAAAATGTTAGACAATTCAAGCAATACCTGGATTGGTTCACACAAGCTATCGAGGCTCATATAAACACTCAAAAAAATCAATTTTATACATAAAATGTTGCAACAATAAGAGTCAAACACTTTTGCACTATCCTAGAATTTTGATCTGGCACAAAAAAATACTTTAGATATCTAGGAGTACCCATGAGCTTCCACCTCAAAGCCTCATACTATTGGATCCCAACATTGGACAAGATGGTTAGGAGGATACAAAGTTACAATAATAGTTGTCTCAATCTTATAGGAAGGGTAATATTGATCAAACCAGTGTTAGCTTCTCTTCTAGTCTACCAACTAATAGTATAGCATGCTCCCAAGTTTATTTTGTAAAAGGTACATAAAATCATATGCAACTTCCTATGGCAAGGAGGTAGGCAATCTGAAAAGAAGTTCCACTTGGTCAATTGGAAGATGGTCACCAAAAATAAAATTCGAGGACTAGGAATAAAAAAATAGAGATAGTTTCGAAAGCACTAGGAGCAAAACTTATCTAGAATGTGCTTAAACACAATCGAGAATAGCAACACATACTAGTTAGCAAGTATGTAAATAATCAAACAGGTATTCAAATGCTCAAACACATTGATAAACTTCCCAGAGCCTCATTGGTTTGGAAACATATAGTGGTTGCAAAGAGCATAATAGAGGATATAATTTCTTGGCTACCGGGAGATGGTAAGTCAAATAATCTATAGGAGTACCCGATACTAGGAAATCCACCACTAAGAGAGAACTCCAATCGAATTGCAGAATCACTTGGAAACCCAAAGAATACTCAAATTAGGTGACTTGTTTTATTGGACCTCAGAAAATCTAAACTGAATCTCTCCTCCCATTCCATCTCAACTTCAAGGAGATTGGAATTATTTTAAGTCCCACATGGTGATCATTAGACCTCTTCATCCCACGATGCTAGATAAACTTATTTGGGGTAGCATCAATAGTAATAGGGAATACTCAGTTCATCTAGGAGTCCAACAACAACAGATTGGGCCTGCCAACAAAAAACTATCGATAGTGTGGAAAAATAGAGTACCACCTAAACTGCAAGTATTTAGCTGGCTAGTCTCTTAGAATAAAATATTAACAAGTTATAATCTACAAAAAAGGATTATAGAAGACCCTCGTGTTTATTACAAGTGTAAGCTTAACAACGAAATAATTTTTCATCTTTTGTTTGAATTCCCAAAGACAATTTCAATTTGGTTAGGAATAACCAAAATTATTGGCACTTCCTAGTCTGGAAGGTTAACCACACACACATGTTTTACCAAGCGGAACAAAGAATATAAAGGTAAACTAGAAGGTAAGCCCCTCCTAAAATATATGTGGAGTTCTATACCATATTTTGTCATCTGGCACATCTGGTTGGTTAGAAACCAAAGGATTTTTTAAGGCAAAGGTAAGGACAACGAAACTCTAATACAAATAATAAAAGAAGAATTATTCCTAAATGTCATATCTAGTTTATGTCAACAACAATATGAATAAGATATATCACCCACATAAAGAAGAATGATCTATCAACTTCATCTCCAAGCTTTCCTGCTCAAATACATGATCAACTTGGAAACAACATTTAACAAAGTGGTAGAGGCTATTGGATGTGAAATTGACTTAAAATTGATGGTAAAGCAAGAAATCACTCAGGTTACAGTTTATGAGGATTCTAAACTGATAATAATAGCTCTAGCAAAAAATACAGATTTTAGATCTTTACAATTGAAGATTATTCAAGATAATATTAGATGACTAGGTAGGATAATTGGCAAAATATCCTATCAACACGTAAGGTAGAAATTTAACAAAGAGGTCAACACACTAGCGAATCAGGCAATAAATATGGCTTCTAGTTATTGTCGTCAAATTATCAAAAAGTAGAAGGGCAAGGATGGTATGTGAGGATGACAAAGACTCCAATAATGAGGTCCTTTTTTTTCTTCATGTTCTATTTTTTAGAATGCTCTGTTCACTTTGATCTCTCTGATTAGAGAGTTTTGTACCTTTTTGTTAAGTAAATAAATATTTTCCTTTTAAATAATTAAGAAATAAAATCTTCAAGGCATTGGTATCCATGCGTTAATCTTCACAAAAATAGAAAATTGCATTCCATTGGATTAGGCTTAAAAAGAGCTTTCTAATGAATATAAGTATCCTTATGAAAAATAACATTTCTTCAACCGTATATGTGGACAACTTGCTTTGTCAACGACTTTTAGAGTTTTAATTTATTTCAAAAACTTGCTTTATTGATAGTTTTTTTATGTTGATAACACTCTATTGACACTTCAATACGTCATTTACATATAAAAGAATTATTTCCTTTTGACTATGGTTAATTGTTTATAAATTTATTGTCACAACTAGTATATGTATATATATATTCACAACTACTTTTCTAACACATGCAACAATATTTTTGGGGGGTAAATTACTAATGAAAACTTCAAATGACAAGCATTCAAACAGTAATACATCTAGATGACAACTTCCGATGACAACGCATCTTGTTGGAATTCACAATATTTTCTTGAAACAAAAAAAAGCAATCCATCCATTAAAATATTATATAGAAAGCAAAAAAGACAAAAAAGAGAGATATGCTTGGCACCATAAATAATCACTATATTCATAGATAGATTATATAACACTACGATGATTAAAATATGGAGTGGGAGGGAGTATTTATACCAATACCAAAACCCCAATTACATAATAAAATTTAACCTAAGTCAACATAACAAGAGGATTTAAGGTTAATTATAAGTTATAAAGTGGGTTTAACCATAACAAGGTTAACCATGACCCATAGGGCTTACATAATAAAATATTACAATAAATTAATACATTGTACAATGAAATGCCCTTAGGCCTATCCAATACATCATACAATGTCAACCTTGATCATGAATCATATTATAATTTTAACACCCTCCCATAATTTGAATTGAGAGAAAAAGAAGATAACACAATAGTAACAATAATATCTCCCCCATGTCAAGATCTTTCTAGAATAAGAAGGTAATTGCTTTAGAAGAGCGTCCTTGCACTTTAAGGGTTTCCAGGGTAATATAAAGAAGAATGTGCTTTTGAGGTTATTCCTTGCTCTACAAATCTTGCATAACAAGATAAACCTATAGATTATAGTTCATACCTTGAGTAATATGAGAAGATTGAAGAGATGGATGAAGATGAAAGTATTGGTGGAAATAAAAAAGAGATGAAGACCCAAGAAGCAAAAACAATGAGAAAAATAAACTCAAAGGGATATTGATATGGGAAAATAAAAGCAAATATCGTAAGTGTTAACAATAAGTGGGGCTAAACCCACAAATAAAAATAAAAAATAACAATGAAAATAATATCTTTGAATATTAGGGGCATGAATAAGAACCCTAAAACAAGGTATTAAGAAACTCTTAGATTGTTATAGATAATATATTTATATTAATAGATATGAAAAATGGGCAACAAATTTTTTAGCCATCATGGTGTTGAATTTTATCCTAATAAAATTTCAATTTTAGAATGCATTTGTATGAAATTATAAAAAGGAGTTTATTGATAAAACTTAGCAGTGAGGAATATGGCAAATATCTTTGATAAGAAAGACAAATGAAGAATATTTTTGATAGAAAGTCAAATTGGATATGATTTAATTAATTTGATAGAAATATAATGAGAGCAATGTAATGTTTTTTTTTGTAATGGGAGTGGCCCCCAATAGAAGCCACGCATAGCTTATTAAAAAAAAAATCTCTCCAATGATGGATGTGTTGGCAATTTTGGGTACATTTCCTTTGCTCAAGTGTTAATGTTGTCATTGATGTCAAGAAGCGGAAGGGTTTTTGTGAAAACCAAGGCAGATAAAATAAAAGGTTTTATTTAAAACCATGGACAACAGATTTGAAATGGGTTTTTCTTAAAACCCAAGTTGGCTCTTCGTTTCGTTGAAAAAGGTGCCCCGGTGATGAAGATATTTAATTTTAAATATTTAGTTTAAATTTTATTTATTTAAAATTAAAATTAAAATTTTAAATTAAATTAAAAGGGCCGACGTGTTTGGTAATGCATCATAGTGCATATAAAATGAGGCAAATAATTTCATTAATGTTGAGAAAAAGAATTCGATATAATCCTCGTGCATTTTCGATTTCATCGAAACCCCTGTGCCAGCGAAGGAGGAAGTCAAGTGATTATGTGGTCAAAGGTGTTCATGATTTAAAAATGGGGTTGCGATGTTTTAAGAAGATCTCGGAGAAATTGCGTTCAAAGAAAAGGACAAATCATCCTTCGCATTAGAGTGTGCTCGAACATAATACACCTTGGTCGAATTTAGACAGCGTTGTGTGTGAATTGTTCAGTAACAAAGAAAAACGAAGGAGAGCAAGTTTTGATGAGGGCGCATGCAATTCAAAAACCAAGAAGGGGAGTGCAGTAATTATCGAGGTTACACGAAATTCAAAACGACCACAGTAAAAGGAAGGGCTCGGTTTTCGTGCCAAGGAAGATTCTGTTTCGAAGATTAAAGGGAGGCTCCTCTCCCTTCCTCACGTGGGCGTGGATAGCTCACACGGTTTAGCCAAGCGCCTTGGCTAGAGGAGACGACGGGTCAAATCGCGCCGAATCCCCTTTTTGAGGGATGTAAGAGGTATCCACGCAAACTTCATTTATTGCAAAAGGGCAGTGAATAAAATATATTAATTTTGCAATGTTGATGATATTTCCAAAGTTTGTTTGGGAGGTATAAGGTTAGCAAAATTAATATTTTTTATATAGTTTTTATTAAGTGTAATGGAGTAGATAAGGTGAATATAAGAAATATGTTATGTATGATTTTTTGAATGAGGTTGGAAGAAGAAGACATAGAACCTTGATTATATTTGGACCAAGGAATATTCTTGAGGAAATATTAAAGAAATATGTTGTCTACTAACCTTCTTGAGTTTGGCAAAAAGGTGGTTATGGTTATGACAAGTTTGTGAGATCTTCTTCATCTTCAATAAGGTATGGGAACATTCTTCTTATAAGTATGATTGGTGTATGTTATTCCTGAAATAAGATTGGAGTGAAAAGGTATACAACAAGGTTTCCTTTGGTTGGGTGTAAATCCTATTTTCTGGTTTGTTGAAGACTAGTTATGCATTGTTATCATTGATGAGAGTTTTGGTGAATGCATAATTTTGGTTTGAGGTAGTGGAAGCATTGTGCACTAGGGTTTATATTTGTGAGTCTAGCTACTTGCATTGAGTTGGTGGAACCCTTGGTTGGCTGTTTTGAGTTTGATGGTTGAGTTGCTTCCATAGAGGTTGTTTGATCAAGTTATTGCTTTACTTGATTCATGATATTGGGCTTACTCCATTGAGTTGATTTGAACAAGTTATTCTTTGCATTTGGTGATATTGTGTTGGTGACTGTTTTGTTCAAATATCTTTGGAGGGAAAAATATTTCTACTTGTTTTCTTTTCTTGTGATGATTGGTTGAATGCTTCAAGCAAGTTTTCTTGATGAACTTGTGAGCAGGTTTTGGACAGGTTCCGTTGGGGACTTGTGAGTAGATTTTGGATAGGTTTCGTAGAGGACTTGTGAGCAGATTTGGACAGGTCCTAGCAAAGGACTTGTGAAGCTGAGTTTGATAGTTCTATCAGAGAACTTGAGGACAGAGGTGCATTGGTTCTATCAAAGAACTTGAGGACAGAGGTGCATTGGTTCTATGAGAAGAACCCGAGGACATTTGTGCTAGACCGAAGGACTGTGTTTGGTGCAAATTCGAGGACCAGCTTTGAGGTGATAGAGTTGAGGACAGAGGTCTCCAACCAGAGCAGGGAAGACAGGTGTCTTCTGTGGATAGAGTTCCATTTGGTAAGGGCGGCGGAGGCGAGAGGTCTTCTAGAGGATCACCGACGGAGCGAGAGGTAGGGGAAGGTATCTCCTTTGAGCAGAGGCTCATAAATTCAGATTGGGGGAAGGTATCTCCTTTGAGCCGAGGCTCATAAACATTGTAATTGGGAAGGTTTCCCAAATAACTTTGAGATAACTTTTAGAGAAAAGTTTTGTGGTTGAACCACATTAAAATTGGTGTCACTTTGTGGATGATCTTATGCATTGTTTTGATATTGCTTTGGATATATTGCTTTACTGTTTTGAAGTATAAAGGAAAAGTAAAAAGAGGTCTTATACTGTTCACCCCCCCTCTCAGTATAAGCTTGTGTTCTTCAATTGGTATCAGAGCAGGTGCCTTCGAAAAGTTTAACAGCTTAAAGGAAGATCTTACAAGAACACAAATGGCAAGGAAAGGCAAAAGCAAAACCATAAGACACAAGAAGAAGAAATATCACATGGTCATGAAAGAAAATAAAGATGAACTCAATGTTGCTGCTTTGGGAATGGAAATAGATTCAAGAGATGAATCAAACAGTGGAGAACAAGCCAGATTAATAAAGTTTTGCACTAGGTGTGGGAAGACCGGTCACTTTGCAGTTGATTGCTCACAAGTAAGAGAATGTTTTGTTTGTGGTCAACTCGATCACAATGATCATCATTGCCATGAGTTTAGTAGCAGTGAAGATGAAGATGACCCGTTCAAAATTGGTAAAGAAACAGATTCAAAACAAGAGTGTGATGAAGAAGGAAGTGATGCAGAAGCAAATTGGAAACAGAAACTGATTTTAGACCTGAGTAAAAAGGTTGAGGATGCAAAAGATATAATCACCAGCTTGAAAGTAGAAGTAGAAGATTACAAGAAAATTTTTGAAGATCTCGAAATGAAATCATCCAAAAAAATAGAGTATTGCAGCAAGCTAGAAAAAGAAATTGACGGTTTAAGAATGCAGACAGAAGAAATGAGTAATAAAGTCAGTATATACAACAAACATGAAGAGGAATCTAATAAAGTTGTTAGCAATCTGAAGCTGAAAATAGAAGAGTTCAAAAAGAGTGAAGAAACTCTCAGGTCTCAGATCAATGATAAAGAGATTGTTTGCTGCAAACAAAAATATGAGATTGTTTCATTGAAGAAACAACTAGAAGAGGCCAATACAACTCTTAAAATAAAATATGAGCACAACAATCAAGAAAAGAGGCATTCTCACAAGCACAAGAAGAGTATCTACCTTGACAAAGCAAGTAAGTGTTCTAGTAGTGATAGTGAAAGTTCTTCAGGTGATTATAAAAATGAGATATTGTTCATATCAGAAAAAGAGGAAGAACCGAAATGTCTTAGATATGGAAATTTTGGGCAGCTTGAGGATAATTGCAAAAATAATTATTTGGTTGCTAGTATGTATGAGGATGCTTCAGAAAATGATAAGGAAGATGCATGTATGGTTTTTGAAAAGGATAGCACCTCTAGTGATAAGAAATCTGAAAAAGGCCTTGATAATTCAAAATGCAATCAAATAGAGGATCTTGAAAGTGATCTTACTAATTCTCTTAGTGTTTTGAAAAAATAAAGAAAGAAGAATGCTAGACTCAAGGATAAGTTAGATGAATGTTGTATGGAGAGAGATGAACTTATAGAAAGTCTTGACGTCTCTATGGCTAAGGCACAAGAACTCAAGAATGAGTTAGAATCTAAGGTGCTTGAGTATAGTGAATTAGAACGAAAAATGGCTTCGTTGAAAGAGAAAAATAAAGAGTACAAGGATAAGCTGTACAGGTTTCAAGAAAGCTCCAAAAAGGTTAAATCTCTTATCAAAGGTCAAAGAAAGACAACAGATAAAACAGGTCTTGGTTTTGTTAAGCCACACAAGAAACAAGTTGGAGAGTCTAGTAAGAGACTCCAAAAGGAAGAGAGTTCTAATGAGGAAAGTATTTCAGATCATGAGTCCTTGAATGATAGATGCATAGAAACAAAAAACAGAATTCAGAATGAGAAGAAAATTTTTTTAGGACCCAAGAGGTCAAGTAAAGGAAAGTTTCAAAGCAGATGTTTAGCTTGTCACAGGTTTGGTCACATGGCTGTACATTGCATGGCTCAAGTGAAAAAGGTAAATGACAGTTTCAGAGGTAGTAACTTCTTTCATGGGTATTGCTACTCTTGTAAACAGTTTGGGCATAAGGTAGTTCATTGCAAGGCAAATAACAGGAACAGGTTTGGTCATAACAAGTTTGGCTAGAAGAGGGTTAGTCAGAACAGGTGGATTCAAAGAATAGGTATGCCTCAAAGAAATAACATTGTTACTTGTTATAAGTGCAACAATGAAGGTCACATAGCTAGACAATGTAGAGCTGAACTTCTAAGGTACAGAAACAGAAATAGTGGTATGAACAGGTCCAAGGATCAAGGCATGGCTAAGAACAGGAACAGTGACAGAGACAGAAACAGGAATATGGACAAAGAGTTCAAGAGATGGCCCGACAAGGAAGTTATAGACACTGATGATGACTAGTGCCTAATGGGAGTTTTACTCCCATCCCAAAATTAATCACCTCATCAAGAGGTGGGGGAGGGACTAAGCTAAGAGGCTCATTCTTAGTCCCGAGCCCCAAAGGTGACCCTTTGCCATTGATGACAAAGGGGGAGAGCTTCAAGTGAAGAGAAAAGCTTCAAGTCAGGGGGAGCAAAAACTTCAAAGGTAGATTCTCAGTTGTGGGTTTCAGTTTTGGCTCTTAATAAGTGTTTTCCAGTAAAGGTTTGCCATCAATGACAAAGGGGGAGATTGTTGACAATTTTGGGTACATTGGGTACATTGCCTTTGCTCAAGTGTTAATGTTGTCATTGATGTCAAGAAGCGGAAGGGTTTTTGTGAAAACCAAGGTAGATAAAATAAAAGGTTTTATTTAAAACCATGGACAATAGATTTGAAATGAGTTTTTCTTAAAACCCAAGTTGGCTCTTCGTTTCGTTGAAAAAGGTGCCCCGGTGATGAAGATATTTAATTTTAAATATTTAGTTTAAATTTTATTTATTTAAAATTTAAATTAAAAGGGCTGACGTGTTTGGTAATGCATCATAGTGCATATAAAAAGAGGCAAATAATTTCATTAATGTTGAGAAAAAGAATTCGATATAATCCTCGTGCATTTTCGATTTCGTCGAAACCCCTGTGCCAGCGAAGGAGGAAGTCAAGTGATTATGTGGTCAAAGGTGTTCATGATTTAAAAATGGGGTTGCGATGTTTTAAGAAGAGCTCGAAGAAATTGCGTTCGAAGAAAAGGACAAATCATCCTTCGCATTAGAGTGTGCTCGAACATAATACACCTTGGTCGAATTTAGACAGCGCTGTGCGTGAATTGTTCAGTAACAAAGAAAAATGAAGGAGAGCAAGTTTTGATGAGGGCGCACGCAATTCAAAAACCAAGAAGGGGAGTGCAGTAATTACCGAGGTTACGCGAAATTCAAAATGACCACAGTAAAAGGAAGGGCTCGGTTTTCATGCCAAGGAAGATTCTATTTCGGAGATTAAAGGGAGGCTCCTCTCCCTTCCTCACGTGGGCGTGGATAGCTCACGCGGTTTAGCCAAGCGCCTTGGCTAGAGGAGATGGCGGGTCAAATAACGTCGAATCCCATTTTTGAGGGATGTAAGATGTATCCACGCAAACTTCATTTATTGCAAAAGGGCAGTGAATAAAATATATTAATTTTGCAATGTTGATGATATTTCCAAAGTTTGTTTGGGAGGTATAAGGTTAGCAAAATTAATATTTTTTATATAGTTTTTATTAAGTGTAATGGAGTAGATAAGGTGAATATAAGAAATATGTTATGTATGATTTGTTGAATGAGGTTGGAAGAAGAATACATAGAACCTTGATTATATTTGGACCAAGGAATATTCTTGAGGAAATATTAAAGAAATATGTTGTCTACTAACCTTCTTGAGTTTGGAAAAAAGGTGGTTATGGTTATGACAAGTTTGTGAGATCTTCTTCATCTTCAATAAGGTATGGGCACATTCTTCTTATGAGTATGATTGGTGTATGTTATTCCTGAAATAAGATTGGAGTGAAAAGGTATACAACAAGGTTTCCTTTGGTTGGGTGTAAATCCTATTTTCTGGTTTGTTGAAGACTAGTTATGCATTGTTATCATTGATGAGAGTTTTGGTGAATGCATAATTCTGGTTTGAGGTAGTGGAAGCATTGTGCACTAGGGTTTATATTTGTGAGTCTAGCTACTTGCATTGAGTTGGTGGAACCCTTGGTTGGCTGTTTTGAGTTTGATGGTTGAGTTGCTTCCATAGAGGTTGTTTGATCAAGTTATTGCTTTACTTGATTCATGATATTGGGCTTACTCCATTGAGTTGATTTGAACAAGTTATTCTTTGCATTTGGTGATATTGTGTTGGTGACTGTTTTGTTCAAATATCTTTGGAGGGAAAAGGATTTCTACTTGTTTCCTTTTCTTGTGATGATTGGTTGAATGCTTCAAGCAAGTTTTCTTGATGAACTTGTGAGCAGGTTTTGGACAGGTTCCGTTGGGGACTTGTGAGTAGATTTTGGACAGGTTTCGTAGAGGACTTGTGAGCAGATTTGGACAGGTCCTAGCAGAGGACTTGTGAAGTTGAGTTTGATAGTTCTATCAGAGAACTTGAGGACAAAGGTGCATTGGTTCTATCAGAGAACTTGAGGACAAAGGTGCATTGGTTCTATGAGAAGAACCCGAGGACATTTGTGCTAGATCGAAGGACTGTGTTTGGTGCAAATTCGAGGACCAGATTTGAGGTGATAGAGTTGAGGACAGAGGTCTCCAACCAGAGCAGGGAAGACAGTGTCTTCTATGGATAGAGTTCCATTTGCTAAGGGCAACGGAGGCGAGAGGTCTTCTAGAGGATCACCGACCGAGCAAAGGTAGGGGAAGGTATCTCCTTTGAGCAGAGGCTCATAAATTCAGATTGGGGGAAGGTATCTCCTTTGAGCCGAGGCTCATAAACATTGTAATTGGGAAGGTTTCCCAAAGAACTTTGAGATAACTTTTAGAGAAAATTTTTGTGGTTGAACCACGTTAAAATTGGTGTCACTTTGTGGATGATCTTATGCATTGTTTTGATATTGCTTTGGATATATTGCTTTACTGTTTTGAAGTATAAAGGAAAAGTAAAAAGAGGTCTTATACTGTTCACCCCCCCTCTCAGTATAAGCTTGTGTTCTTCAGGATGCTTTTGTGGGCCTCTCCATTTTGAGGTAGACTCATCTAGATCCCCCCCATCATCTAAAAACTTGCACAAGAGTTTCCTTAGGTTATATCGTAGTCATCACTATCATTATTAGACACTTACACATATCCAAAAAACACTATTGTTAGGCTTCCAATATAAAAGAGAAGTCAAGATCACCACCTCCCTTAAACATAAGATCTTTCAGTCTTTTATTGTCGCATAAGGTATATCTTGAAGTCACAAATTTTCCACTCATGACATAAATCACCCTATTTGAATACTTCCTCTTGCCATTGGGCCACCTAGTTTAGCCACCAAAAGAGGCTTTACATGGACTTGCTTAAAAGAAGAGTTGTAACAAACTTTAAAGAGTAAATGGAGAAGAAATAAAATAAGAAAGAGATCATAAAAAATTGCATCTTCATGAATTAGTTAAATCAATCGCCCAAAGGAGGAAGAAGGATTGACTAAAGCACATCCTGAATCATTTTCTTGCAAGCCTCCAAAAGCCTCAAAATTTGTTGCGACTATCACAAATCCATTTATATATCCAAAATAATTAGGCCAAAGATTATGATTGCATAGAAAAAAATAAATCCATCATTTCAAAATAAGGAAAATGGACAAGAAATAAAAGAAGGAAGAGATCATAGACGATTGTGTCTTTGTGAATAAGTTAAATCAATCGCCCAAAGGAGGAAGAAGGATTGACTTAAGCACATCCTGAATCATTTTCCTACAAGCCTCCAAAAGGCCAAAATTTGTTGCAATTGTCACAAATCCATTTAGATCTCCCAAATAATTGGGCCAAATATTATGATTGCATAGAAAAAATTAAATCCATAATTTCAAAATAAGGAAAGAGGGCTTGAGGACCATTTCATAGAATTTGGTCTATAACACTAGAACATGTCTATAAACTAATTTCACCAATGTGTAGAGCTTGAAAATTCATGTGATTTGAAAAAAATGGGCTAAAATTTTTTTTATGCAAAAGTTATGGCCTCCAAAAGTTTTGCCTTGATAGCCCTAAATAAAATGAAAAACTAAAACTCAAAAACTTTGAGAGAATAAATCTAATTGTCTACTACCACTTGGCAAACTACAATTCACTAGTGCCTTCTTATTTCTCATCGCATCAATACCTCTAAAACTCTTTGATTGTGATACTTGGTCTTCTTTGTTTCATCGATTTGGTATAAATATGATAAAATGGTTTGATGTGGCATGAAATAAGGCCACATCGATCGAATTTCCATTATGCTCATTATAGCTTACCCTGGGCAAAACTTAAACTTGGGTCTCATGTGTAGACACCTAAAACACGTCATATTGAGGAGACTACCTATATGGACTCCCTAAATACCATATGACCCACATTGGGCAGCCCTTAGTTTAAAACAGTGGTTTTCACCACTTAAATGGGAAATACCAAAATCAAGCATATAAAATACTAATTAATTAATTGTAATTAGTTAGTATATTTATTATTATTTTTTGTGGAAAACATCCCAGAAGGGATGCCACTTTCGGGTAAGACCCAAGGAGGTAGGGGTATCTATTCCATAAAAATTGCCCAGGGCTCGCACTTGGCCTACCACCTTTGACATACTCAAGGAGCAAACAAACACACAATAAGATTAAAATAAATAAATAAATAAAAATAAAAATAATAAAATAAAATAAAAACATGCTCCTTGAGTGTGTCAAAAAGATAAAGCACAACCAAACACACACACAATAAGATAAAAAAACACAACACGAACCACATAGAAAAAACACAAGAACAACATAACAAAACACAAACATGACAAAAACAACAAAACACTACAAAGACATAACCAACAAAAACATGAAAAACAAAAACAACCAAAACCTAAAAAATAAAAAATAAATTAAAAAAAACAACCAACAACAGACAATAAACAAAAACAAAAAACATAGAAAACACTCACACACAAAAACATGAATTAACACAAACAAACAAAAACACAAGAACAAGAACAACAAAAACACAAGAACAATAACAAAAAACACAAAAAAAATACAAAACAACAAAAACACAAGAACAACAAAAAACACAAAAACAAAAAACACACACACCTCAAAAAACTAAACAAAAATAAAAGAAAAAGAAAAAAGAAAAAAATTGAACACAACAATGACCTTTCTAGACCAAAAGACTTTTAAGGCAAGAATCAACAGAGGAAACAAAAGAAATAATATTTTGAGCTAGGGAACTAAAATACCCTGACCGAACCAAAGAGAAGCAAAAAAAAAAGCAAGAAACTAGGTACCTCTAGAACTTGAGCCATCCAAAGAAATGATAGAAAGAAGAGCTTCCCTTATTTGTGAAGCCCACCATCTAGGAGGGTGGCCATAGCAAGTAAGATCACCTTTGTCCAAAGCCCAATTAGCTAAAGCATCAACACTCTTGTTTTGATCTCTCGACCACATGATTGTAATCAACTTTCAAAAATCCCATCTGGATTAATTGAATCTTCTCAATAATTCTTTTTATTCTCCAATCAACCTTATGATTCTTAGGAGTCTTCAAAAGATTAATCATGAGTTGAGAGTCAGACTCAACTAGCACCTTTTCCCATCCAACCTTAGTAGCCTCTTGAAGGCCTCTGAGGATACCATACCCCTCAACAAGGTTATTGGAAAGAATACCCAAATTCTCAACAAAAGTAAAAACTAGGGAGCCATCTGAAAGTCTACCAATTCCTCCTACACTAGCTTTTCTAGGGTTCCCTCTAGAGGCTCCATTCGTATTGACTTTTCCAAAATCCTTGGGAGGAGGTTGCCAATTTCTTGTCCTATCCATCTTACAATTACTCACATTCCCTTTAAGTTGGTTGCCCTTAGAAGATTTAATCTTCAATCTTTGCATCACTTGATCCCATATTTGGTGGGAGTTTTGGGGGTGATTAAGGAGTTGTTGGACTGATTCAACTAAGTTGGCAATGGTCTTTTGCCAAATATAGTGAATATCCTTCCTATCTTGATTAAAAATTTGGTTGTTCCTTTCATTCCAGATATTCCAAAGAAGAATGGTAGAACCCATCCAAACTAACTCGCCTAATAAAATGATCAACACCCTCTTGTTTAGGCCAATCCCTCCAAAGTTGTTCAAAAGTAAAAAAATTGGACCACTGTAAGCCAAGTAAAGTGGCCATTCTCCTCCATAGCTCAAAGGCTAAAGTACACTCAATAAAAATATGGTTGAGAGTTTCTACATTCTCTCCACACATTTCACATCTAAAAGGGCCATGAAAACCACGCTTCATAAGTTGCTCACCAGTAAGCACCCTACGATGCAATAAAAGCCAAGTAAAGAACCTCACCTTAGGCCAGAGATTTTGAGCCCACAACCGAGAAAATATGTCAGATGATTGGTTGGGATTATTATGGCATAAGGTCAAATAACCTTGAGCAACTGAATACTCACCCTTAGTAGTGTTGTTCCATCCAAAACAATATTTTTCATGGGACCAAGAGAGATATCATATGAAGGATGCCTTGGATATCTTGTCTTTGCCTTTCTGGGATTTGAATAGGCTAGTCCTCAATAGGGATCCAATATCTACCAACCTTTGAATTACTAGTATGGTACCGACAATAATTAGCCACCTTTATCCAATTAGCTCGATGAAGCTCCTCCATCCAAGGCCTCCAATCGGGAAACTGAGTTATCAAAGGCTTGTGACCATCCCAAGAATCTGTCCAAAAATTTACCTATTGACCATTATGAATGATCCAAAATAAATTTTTCTTTATCAAATCCTCACCAGTCTTAAGAACTTCTAAAATGGGAGAACCTTTGGTAGGCAATTGATAGCGAACAAGGTCTTCAGGACTTTTGTTCTCAGCATATTTAGCATGGAGATTATTGGCCCAAAGAGCATTGGGGTTATGCAACATCCTCCAATATAATTTAGTAGCTAAAGCTTTGTTGTTATTAATAGAAGACCGGAATCCTAACCCCCCTTCATTCTTAGGAAGACATAAAGTGTCCCATTTCACCAAGGCCCATTTTCTTTTCTCCTTAGTACCACTCCAGAGGAATCGATGACTGATTTGATCCAGTTCTCAAAGAACAACCTTTGGGATATTCAACATAGAAGAAACATAAATAGGAATAGCTTGAAGGACTGATTTTACCAAGGTGATTCTACCCCCAAAAGAAAGCCACCTGTTGGTCCACTTTCCAATTTTCTTCTTGACTTTGTCCAACAACCAATTCCAATATTTTTTTTGCCTTTGAATATTGATGGGAATACCTAAATAAGTGATCGAAAGGGAGGTCTTCTTATATCTTAATTTATCCAAGACCATGGATTCTTGTCTGGCAGAGCAGTGAAAGAAAATGACTTTAGATTTGTCTTCATTGATCAATTGCCCAATAGCCTTAGAAAAATAGCTAATGATTTGCTTAATATTAGAAGCTTCCTTAACTGTAGCTTTACCTAAAAGAGTAGAGTCATCAACAAATTGAAGATGAGAGATAGGTCTAGCTCCATGAGCAATGGTAACTCCCTCAAGGGTTTTGTTTTCTCTCTTTTTGGTTATAGTCCTACCCAAGCATTCATAAAGAATGATGAATAAATAAGGGGATAGCGGGTCACCTTGCCTAATACCTCTGGAAGCTGGGAATAACTGAGAAGGCCTACCATTGATAAGAACTAAGTAGGAAACTGAAGAGATACATCCCATAATCCAATCCATCCAATCTTGAGAGAAACCAAATTGCCTCAAAACTTTGATAAGGAAGTGCCAATCCACTCTGTCATAAGCTTTGGATAAGTCTAACCGAATGAACATGGAAGGAGATTTTTGCATATCCATGGAATGGATGGCTTCTTGAGCAAGAACTATCTCATCTACTATTTGATGCCCTTCCACATAACCCCCTTGTTCAGGGGAAATAATCTTATGCAAAAGAGGCTTCAACCTTTCAGCCATGATCTTAGTAATGATTTTGAGAAGAACATTACATAAAGCAATAGGTCTAAAAGCTGAGATATGATCAACCTCTTGAGATTTTGGAACAAGAGTAATATAAGTTTTATTGATAACCTTCAAAATTTCTTTGGCTTTCCTGGCTTCTTCCACCACCTCTAATAAATCAGCATGAAGGATATCCCAAAACTCTTGGTAGAACTCAATGGGAAAACCATCAAGACTTGGGGTTTTCCCTTTTTGCATTTTAAAAACTACCTGTTGAAGCTCATTGATAGTAATAGGAGCAATCAAAATAGAGTTCTCCTCAGAAGTGATAAGAGAAGGGATTGCTTGAAGAACATTTTGTTGAGAAGCTGAGTCAAGAGGAGTAGCAACAAAAATATTGGAAAAGTAATCGACAACAATAGAGTTCATGCCATCCCAAGTGTAGACAACATCTCTAGAATATTATTTTAGGGAAGAAATAAAGTTGTGAGATCTTCGAGCTAGAAGAGATTTGTGGAAGAAATTTGTGTTTTGATCTCCTTCTTTGAGCCATTGAATTCTAGATTTTTGCTTCCATAAGAGTTCTTCTCTTTTTTCCCATTCCTCTAACTGAGTTGTGAGTTTAATTTCATCCGCACTTCTACTCTCTGTGAGGCCATCTAAATGGATTTTCTTATTCAAATTTTCAAGTTGAGCAATAAATTCATATTTTTTTATGAACATCCCCAAACTCCTTCCAGTTCCAAGTCTTGATTTTGGATTTAATGTATTGCAGTCTTTTGGAAAAACAGAACATCTTAGTCCCATACCTAGGCTTACCTTCCTTCCACCATTGTTGCACATGAGGTCTAAAGGAACTGTCTCTGAGCCACATTAATTGAAAATAAAAAGGAGAGAAACTCACATTGGTTTTCCACATTTCCACCATGATCGGCTAGTGATCCGAACCAACATTGTTAAGAGTCTTCACTTTAGGAATGTGACCATGGATTAAGAAATTTTTAGAGAGCAAAAACCTATCCAATCTCTCCATTATACAAGCTAAGCCTTGCCTTCGTTAGACCAAGTCATAAGGCCATTATCTGGTTGGATGTCCACAAGATGGAGGTTTGCAATATATTCACTCATGAGGTTAGTGCTTCTGTCCAAATTTCTATTTCCCCCCATTTTCTCATCCAGAGAGAGGATGGTATTGAAATCTCCTCCGATCAAGATCCAAGATTCAGGAAAATGAGAGATAATATAAGTTATATCCTTCCACTATCTTCTTTTTTTCCTCCAAAGAAGTTGGAGCATAAACAGTAATGCAGAGCATAATTTGGTTGGAATGTCTACTTTGAATAGCTATAGCCAAAAGACCCCAATTGCCAACCATATGGTGAATAACTACCTCTTTTGGGTCCCAAAGACAAGCAATGCCACTAGAAGTCCCCTGGGAACTGAGGGAAACCACTTTTCCAACTGGCCAAATTTTACTAGCAATTGAGTCCATATCCTCTATTGACATCTTTGTTTCTTGAAGGAAAACAAGATGTGGATGATTTATCTGAATCATTCTTCTAATTTCATTTTGTTTTGAAAGACTCCCTTTGAGTCCTCTAATATTCCAAGTGATGATCTTCATTAATACCAGGGCTAAAAAAGTTGGGAAGGGCATTAATATTACCTTCCTCTACAAGCTTTTCACCTTCTTTTACCATATGATATTGATTGGTCTTGCGACCTACCTTTTGATTAGAATCCATATTCAGTTTTTTTTCCCCTATTTCTTGACTTACTCCAATTGAATCTGAGATGGCTTCTAACCTTGAAGAATGCTCGTACACAGCCAAAATGTTACTAGAGGGTTCAACAAAGTCTATATTGGGACCTGTATTATTTGAAGTTTTGACATTTAAAAGATTGTTTTTCTTGTGTAAATTTTCTCCCTTTTTTTAGTTGAAAACCTTTGATTTGTTGGTTTGTCTCTGAGTTCTTCCCTTCATCTTTAAATTGTGTTTCTAAGATTTCTGTTTCCATTATTTCCTCTTCCTCACTTGGGACATCATTTGTGGAAAGGATTTCAAACATATTAGCAAATGACTTTGATTGATCCTTCATAACTATTTTTTTCTGAGTGTTCTTCTTCTTAGGCATTTGGAAACTTGTTGAGTTTATATCTTCTTTCTTTTGATCAAGAATTTTATTTGGGCAAGCACTAGCCAAATGACCATATTCATGGTAAATTCTACAATGAAAATGAATGTTCTCATAGTCCACTACTTGCTCCCAAGTGTCTTCCCCAAATTGTAATGTGATCTTTTTAGGTAGGGGTTTGTCAAAATCCATTAAAACACAAATCCGAGCATAAATAATATGTTCAAAATTTTGAGTACAATCAGCAGTCATCATAAAAGTTCCTAAAGAGTTTCCAATTGAAGAAAAAATAATAGGATTCCAAAATTCAATAGGGAGGCCAAAGAGTCTAACCCACATGGGAGTTGTAGAAGGCATCTCTTCTTTAGCTTTAAATTTAGTATGCCAAGGCTTCATGAAAAGCCCTGCCCTTCCAAAGAACCAGGGACCCCCTTTAAAAGTTTTCTCTCTATCTTCATTATTAGCAAATAAAACAAGAAAATAACCATTTGGATAAATAGAGATTTGTAACTCACCTTTAGTTTTCCAGCTTTTTGCAGCCTAGACTTTGAAAGCAGATAGGCTCGGACGAAAACCCATGAACCAATAAATTAGTCCTCTTTTTTCTAGATCTTCAATGCCAGTTTGAATGTTACCCATATCAAGCTTAACAATAGGAGTTCCATCAGTTGCTTTAAGACATCCTGACTCCATTTTCCTGGGATCAATCTTAGGTATTCTTAGAGGTTTATGGGAAGCCCTAAGATTAATATTAGCATTGGGCTGAGGCTGTCCACCATAGAGGGCATCCCTAAAATTCATTTTTGGGGCGAGTCTTTGAAATTCTTACCCTTGACAAGGGTTTTCACAGTAGATTTATTTTGTGGGTGCACCTTAGCACCAAATTCACTTGAGATCTGAGCCATTTTTTGATCAGCTGCTTGAAACTTGTTTTGTGATCTCTTTAATCCTTGCCCTAGACATCGTGGAAAGGTATGGTTTTCACTTTTATTTTGTGCAGCAAATTGGAAGTCATTGTCACTCAAGTTCACAATATGATCTATTGAAAGATAAATTTCTAACCCATATTGGATCCCCTATAACATATCCTACTAAAATATTGAGTAGAAACCACA
This sequence comes from Wollemia nobilis, assembly GCA_028583015.1. Classification (NCBI taxonomy): domain Eukaryota; kingdom Viridiplantae; phylum Streptophyta; class Pinopsida; order Araucariales; family Araucariaceae; genus Wollemia; species Wollemia nobilis. The sequence continues at coordinate 1,451,487 of JAQPPZ010016709.1, forward strand.
AAAATATTGGTCGCTAGGGCCCGAAGGCCCCGAAAACCAACCTCTAGAGCTGCTTGCACTCAACCCAGATGAAACCCTCACACAACCACTTGCCAAAAATCTCGTTCACACATAGGGATGCGCTAGGATCTGTGTTGCTCCAAATGATATAAAATTTGTGGAGACGTTCTAGGGTTTTTCAGGCATCTACCCTCAAAATTTTAGCTCAATCCAAGTTCGGATGAGTGAAATATGGCCGAAACAAGTTCGACAATTTGGGTAGTCCTACGAAAAACGTCCCTCCTCAATCTTCTTTCATCCTCTCTTTAAATTTTATTTATTTAATATATAAATACATTTATTCGACTATAGGTGGTTGTTCGAGAGATTCTAGTATATTTATTATTAATTAAACTAATTAATATTAAATTAAATACTCATTTACCCAAAATATAAATAAATAAATAAATTTATGTATTAAATAATTGATTAATTATTACCTAGGCTACGTAACCACCCGCCCCTTCCCATGAAAGCATTTACCCTTCCATCCCCTTCCACGTCATCCACAGTGCAACATGTATATTTAAATTAAATAATATATATTTTGATACATAGAGGAATCGACAACTACCTTTCCTTTTTGAACAACTGGTCATAGGGTCAAGTCGCATTGCCTCTGATCGTAGTGTCAAATCATGGTGCTACCACTATAACCCCTATCTCACCTCGGTAAGCAAATCAAATGTGCACATTAAGCACTTTCAATGTATATTTAAATTAAATAATATATTTAATTTAAATATAAAAAAGCAAGTCAAATGTGCACATCAATAATATATTTAATTTAAATATAAAAATAAATCAAATGTGCACATCATGCACTTTCACTTATACATGTATATTTAAATTAAATAATATATTTAATTTAAATATAAAAAAACAAATCAAATGTGCACATTATTCATTTCACTTAAACATGTATATTTAAATTAAATAATATATTTAATCTAAAATAAAAAAAAAAAGAACAATTACATGGAATTCCAGAGATAAGCTTCTATTTTTTTAATGCGGACTACCTCTCTACTTTTTCATATAGGGTGCTTTTGCCATTATTAGCTTCCACCCGAGAAGTCTATAAATAGGCACTCATCCCTTAGATGAAAGGATCCTGAATTTTAAAATCTCAGAGCAACGAAGTGTTGTTGGATTTCCATCTCAAGCTTTCGCTTTCGAAAGGTTCACGATTTTAAATCCTTAAACCCTCTTGTTGTTGGAAGTTATGGTATCGAATTGATTCAATGGTTGAAGTTACGCTTACATCCATCCACGTGATTCAACTATTTTATTATCTTCTATTTTTGATACGAACCCACCAATCCGCTCATCCAAGCGCACAAATCCATCAATGAAATCATAGATCGAACCTAGAGTCACCTCTCGCATCGGCCTCAAGAAAAATATTTACAAGTTTGTGATCGTCTTGCTCAAAGACGACTCACAAGTATGATTGTCCCGCATAGAGATGACCCCTAGGGTTTAGATCTATTTTTTGTTCTTTGCACAATAAAGTTTAGTAGCTTTCTTATTTACAATTTAGCATAGTTAGATTTCATTTTATATATGCATTTATCATGTTTTGATCATTTACTGCTTTCATTTATTATTTCATCGCACATGCTATTAATATCTTTGTTTTCCTTGTGTGCAGACTACATGTTTTCTACGAGTAAGGGAGAGCATAAGAACTCAACATCATCACCCCTTGCGAAGGTCACGAGAAACCCTCTTCAAGACAATTCATGGGTGTGAAGAAGATCCTATGTATTGCATCCAAAAGACTCCTTTGTAAATCATTGTATCACACTGGGTAGCATCCCTAAGAGGGATCATATTGTAACCAATTGAGAAATATATTTATTATAAATAAAAGGGGCACCATTATTCTATATTTTATTTTGTTATCATGGTTACTTAATTGCTATCTCGTATTTCATTGCTTAGGTGTATGATCTTTTTCTGCACTTCAATGGCGATCACGGCGGGACCTAGTCCTTGATTGTTATTCATCTGACTAATTATTTTCTATTCTTTTGTTTACAGGTTGCAGGCCTGACCGTCTGCCATAGAGACGACCTCTATTTAGCAACTGTCCCTCAGGAATATGGCCTCACATCAAAGAGTAAAAAAGGTAAACAACTAGATCTTTGTCAAACATAGGCTTCCATGGTGAGTACTTACGCTCTATCTCTCTGTGTTTATAAATAAAATTATAAAAATTGTCAAGTTGCAGAGATTTAGGTAAATAAAATCATAAGTGTTGGGTCTTTGTCTGTGATCGTCTCTGGTCTAGACGAGTCCTATATGCAACCATCTCTGTGTGAGACGATCCTTGTCTAAAGTCGTCTCTCTATGAGATAAACCCTTATCTGCTACTTATTGGTATGATTGCTTGTTGCTTGTCCACATGCTACTCATGTAGGGTTCTACATCTTATAGGTTTATAATAATTAAACGTCCATTATTTAGAAATCTGAATTTGAAATGTTATTTTTATGCATTAGTGAAAGAGCATGGAGTGCTTGGTGATTTTACTTTCTTTTTCATAAAATAAAAAAAGAACCCCACACACCACATTCCACTTTAACATTAACAAGTTGGATTTCATCACCAACCATTAATTGGTACTAACGACGGTGGGCTTCATCTCCAGCCGTTGGCTCGCACCATAGAAAATTAGTGGCCAAAATAGAGTAGCTTCATGGACTTAATCATTAGGAGGTCCCCTACTCTTGGGTGCGCCCGGAGTAGGAAGGATTAGTAACGCTCTTTTACCATGAGGCTTAATAAAATGTGGAATGCAGCTGTCATTTTTGTCCAAGCTCACCCGAGAGTGAAGCGAAAGCCTATGGGGCCTTACCTTAGGTATTAGGCAAGTAGTAGGACTCAGACAACGCAGCCTCCCTTTGGAGGGTAATTATGATTCTTTAGGGGTACCCTTGAACCAACATCCAATAGGAAGCCACTTTTTGCTATTTAGGTTACATTCCCTGATAAGGGGGTGTGTTCGAACTACCTTTTAGTAGTTTTCTATTTTTTTTACCCTTAGTTTCATAGGAGATACGGGTTTTCAACATCAAAATACACTAAAAAAATATAGGGACTTACACTTAGAACTTAAAAAGAGATAATCATATTATTTGCTTGTGTGTTTCTTTGTTGTTTAATCAAGACCATGGTAACCACACGCGGCCAAGCTCGATCAAGATCTAGTGTTTTAAAAAAAATTCAAGGAGGCATGGAATGCCTCTACATCGTCCAAAGGATATGGCCATTCCTGAATGGCATCATAGTTTTTACAGAGTTTGATCTAAAGGAAATTCCCATTCGGGATGCATCTATCGATCCTTAGTATGATTGCAATATGACCTCCATAGTTAAGATACTTTTTGTGCTTCCCATAGACAAACCCTTAAGCACGAACATGGTCCTAGTAGATCGGTACCATGAGTTCGCTTTCTAACTCGCTCCATACACTAGTCAGAGCATGATCAGGAGTACACTCCATGGACAAGGTTAGATGATCAAGCCACTTCGCTTAACTATCCATGGATGAGTCAACAATATGCCCATTTAGATAGGTATGACACTCGCAGTCCTACTTAGACAACCATGTTAGCTCGTACAGTCCTTGTCAATGAGGAAGATTTTGATAATTCTCCTACTCCTCAAGTAGAGTATTATGTGCAAGCACATTGTACCTCTGCATCACCTGAGTACATCGAGATTACATATAATCTCAGATACCAAGTCAATGTAGCTTCCCTTGATCATGAAAAACAGATAGATTTTGGGATTGCAAAGCAAGCTAAGTCCCTTCATATTAATATGAAGGTCAATCGGCCTCACATTACTGACCAACTAGATTAGGCCCTTAGGAAGAATATTGATAAACAAGCGATGTTGAACTAGTTGCAAATGGATAAACAATGCTTGGATGAGCAATATCAATTGAGTCAGTAGAGGCTGCAAGAACATAGGGTGTACCAAGAAAGGCTATATCAAGAGAGATTACAAAAAACCTTTCATGAGGTTGTTCCTACATCGAGTACCTATAGGTAGTAGATCCACCAAAAGCGCCTTGCGCACCATTAAAAACTACCACCTAGACCCAATAAGAATCGTCCTCCTCGTGCACCCCCTCAACACCATATGCCCCAATGACGTCAACCCAACAATGCTCAATAGGAGCATGAGACCTATGAGAACTTAGGGTCAGAGTATCAGGATCAAGGGTACCCCGAGTCACTTTATGAGAATTTGGTTGATGATCATAATCAACCACCTCATCCTATTAGACATCTTCCACCTCCCTCTCCTCGAGGATAAATGTGGGGAGATGAAATTTAGATTGAGAGGTAAGAGATTCATATTAACAATCCTCTTTCCCCAAACAATCAACAAATAGGGGTCTTCAAAGATCCCTTACCAAAACATGAAACAGACACAACACCTGCCAATCAACTAGAACAACCAAAATAGGTGAATCATGTGAATTTAAATTCACCTCCCCAAGAGTTTGTGGGAATGATTAGTGTTGTGATAGAGAACTAGAGCTCTCAAAATAAATATAGGCAACTTGTGACTCCATCCAACATTCCCTTCACACCATAAGTGCTACCACCATCAAATCCAGTCACACCTACTCTATCTCATCCGACATCTCCACAAAATCAAGAAAAGGTGCACCTACCCCACCAAAATAGGGATAATAAAGCTTCCACAGTTGAACTCTCCAAGCTGGAACAACAACATGAGCTAAATTAGGAACAAGAGCATGTGGACATACTCACTCGACAAGATCATAATGAACCATACACATCTACTCAAATGTTGAGGACTTCTAATCCACATCTACGTAATTGTCTCTTGGCACCTGCACCATATCTACCTCCACCACATACTAGTTGCCATCCAACTTCATCAATAACCATCCAGCCATCACCCGCACTAGTCTTACAATATATCTTATATCGACTAGCCAAAATTGAGATACAAGTGAGTCATCAAAATAATGCTTTACATCAAATCATGAATTGACTCACGAACACTGAGCTACAGTAGCAAATCACATCCCAACTCAAATCACCTCCTTGATTTTTACAAATTCAACTACAATTAGAGTAACGCAATAGACATCCTCCTACGTTGTACCATAACTGTTAGAATATTATAATTGTTATAATGTGCACTATGCCTATAATTGACAGGTTGACATTTGTCTTCTGCCACTTGTCCCTGTCTTCAGTTTGAGTTGGAGTGGTGTCTTCTGAAAGACACTTGGAGTGGAGCTTATGACACTTGTCATATCTCCCTCCTAAGCTTGATGCTTATATATTGTAAGATAACTTGTAAATAAAGTGTGCCTTATTTTTCAGTCCCAACATCTGGTATCAGAGCGGTGAGATCCGCCTATGGGGACCCTTAGGGTTTGAGTTTTTTTTTTAGGATTGAATTTTTTCTCCGAAGTATCCTCTTCACTTGCTAAGTTGATCCTGTGAATGAAAAATGGAGAGAATGTTTTAAGAGTTTTGGCGATTCTGGCAATGTGGGGCTTTTTTTTTGCAGGGTGAAGGCACATTTAAAAAAAAAAAAACGTCACATTTTGCAGCGGCGAATTTTTTTTAGAGCAGTCATCTTCAGAATCTGAGTACACCAGCACGTAGATCAGGAGGAGTACTACAAAATTGAGTACTCGCATGCAAAAATCCGACAAGAAATGAGCAAGATATGGTTGTTTGAAGACGGACTGTTGCAACTATTTTTTCCTGCGCGATTTTTTTCGAAACGGAAATTTTTTTATTAATTTTTTTAGCAGTCCTTTTCCTGATGTTTTTGCACCATCATATAGATTATGAGAAGTACTACAACATCAAGTACTCACTTGCTTAATTCGGTAATGTATTGAGCAAGTTACAACTGCTCAAAGTTGGCTGTTTGCAGCAGTTTTTGGGGCTGCGGAAAATTTGTTTTTTTTTTTTTGTTAAGGCACATCAGTTGCCAATTGTTGGATTGAGAAACATCTACAGCTGTAGTAGGTAACAATAAGCTAGATTGCAAATTTTTCAGTCATTCCCTCCAAAATTTCCCGCTCGGTCATTTCAAAATTTTCCCGCCGAAACAGTTTCAAGCCAAAATTTCAAATTTCAAATTTGTAGAGGGCAATCTGTCCTGTTTTTTGCCTCTAAGAAGTCTTGTTGTATTTTCTTAAAATCAAGGGTCAAATTGTAACTGACTATAGCCTTATATATAGTCATTGGAAAGGATTTTTTGAGAGGAATCCATTGGTGCAGTTTATTTTCAGTTTTGAAATCATTTAATATGCTAAATTGAAGTTTGAAGTTGACATTGTAATTTGGAGTGCATTTTCGGTAGTATCCGACACTCCTTGACAAAATATTTGGCAAACTTGTGGGAATCTCAATTTTAAGTCATTGGGGGGACATTAAGCCAAGTTATTCATTATATTTGGCAAAATTGGAGGCATTATCATCATTGGTGGCATTGAAATTGTATCACACTTCAAGGCATATTTGGGACTATTCTTGAGCCATCTTTCCTAATACAATCATCAACTCAAGGGGTGATTTAGGGCCCCTTGCCTCTTGCTTGTGGAGACCTTTTGTGGCACTCTCTTGGCCACTAGGTGTTTGTTGCTTGCATCTTCTATTTGGGCTTTGTCTACATTTTATGCTTGCTATTACCCTTGCATGACTTTGGGTTTTATAATTGTAATCAAGTGTAGTTCCATTTCATACACACTTGACACTAAGCCATATACAAGCAAGCAAACACATACAGGAAAATTCTTATAAAGCAATAATACATTGGCACATCTATTGTAACAATTCTACAAAAAGCAAGCATCACATTTTTATAACCGCCTATGTTCCACGTATCAACTGCTCAAATACTTATAGTCTCCCTCACGTAAGGGCGGGTATATTGAGTAGTTTGGTATAAAGGTCTGGCAGGTTATTCCCTTTTAGAATCGCCTATGTTCCACGTATCAACTGCTCAAATGCTTATAGTCTCCCTCACGTAAGGGCGGGTATATTGAGAAGTTTGGTATAAAGGTCTGGCAAAATTCTAATTCTTACTCTCTTTGGATAGAAAAAGGCACTTGTGTTCAACTTAACCCTCCCACTTTTGGAATCACTTGAAGATTCAGAGTGGAAAAACTAGGCGAACCCTCCTCTGGATCTTCAGCGGTGTACCCTAGATTTTTTTGAGGGCTCTAATTTGGCATTTGTCATTCTTACTTCATCCTTTGTTGAGCTCCCTTTTCTTTTGATCCTTTTCTAAATCATGGCTACTACAAATCTATTAAGTGGACTTACAAAGAAACTTGAAGGAGCACAAACTTTTGCAAATTGGAAGTATGAGATGGAATCAATATTAATGATGAATGACATGTGGGACTTTGTGAAAGATAGGCATGCTAATGAAGACCCACTCACTGCACCTACAGACCCTAAAGAAAAAGCACAATTTGAGAAGAATTCCAATATAGCTTTAAGTCTAATCAAGCTAGCTACAAGAATTCAATGCAGAGAAACTGTAAGGGCTGCAAAAACACCTAAACAAGCATGGGATGCTCTCAATAGATTGTTTGATAGGCCAAGTCAAGATAATATTTTGTATCTCAAACAAAAATTGCACAATGTATGTATGAAAGGCTCACTTACCGATTATCTTATGGAAGTGAAGTCTATTAAGAATGATTTCTTAGTTGCTGGTAAAACCCTAGATGATAATGAGTTAATTCCAATAATGTTGCATGGTCTTCCTTCAAAGTTTCACTCCTATGCTACCATGTTAGACTTGAGTGGTAAAACAATGAATTCCACACTTGAGGATATTGAGATCCTACTTAAGAAACATGAGCAAGCCCTAATCAAAGATGAAGAAATTGAAGCCACATCAGCAACTTTTGCCACCAAGGCAACTTTATAGCCTAAACAAAACAAAGGTCAAAATTAGCATAATCAGAATCAAAGGGGTAGACAACATCAGAGATACCCACAGTACCAACAGTAGCCAAATCAATAGTACCAGCAGTAACCACGTCAGCAATAGTACAAGCAACAACCAAATCAGTAGTACCATCAACAACCACATCAGTAACAGTACCAGCAGTAGCCAAGATGGCAAACAAGACCTCAAGGGGGTCAAAACAACAATCAACAAGGGTGTGAATATTGTGGAAAATGGAATCATAATGTTGCTAATTGCTATAAAAGGCAAAGAGAACAGGGAGAACCACAAAATAATAATCTGAACACATTGTATGCAGCCAACCAAGTTAACGTTGAAGATAAAGAATGTTGGTATATTGATTATGGAGCAGCAAAGCACATGACAAGAAGGCAAGATTGGTTGACCAAGGTTCAACCTACATCAAATCAATTCATTACTTTTGGTGATGAAAGTGCTCTACCCATTGAAGGTGTTGGGGAGGCACCACTTACTTTGCATGATGGTAATAATGTTCCTGCAACAGATGTTTTGTATGTGCCTGGTCTTAAAAGGAGTCTTCTTTCTATTGGACAACTTACAGATAAGGGCTATAATGTCTATTTTGAAAAATACAAATGCTACATTAAGGAACCCAATGGCAATGTCAAGGCCATGGGAGTAAAAAAGGATGGTGTTTACTACCTCCTTACAAAATATGTAACACAAACATCTTTGCATACAACAACTACTTTCTCTTTGGAGTACATGTGGCATGAAATATTGGGACATTTAAATTTTAATAATCTTCAAATGATGGCTACAAAAGGATTAGTTAAAGGACTTCCACATCTTAAGGAGTCAAAATGTTTTTGTGAGCCATGTGTAATAGCCAAACACCATAGGCAACCATTTGAAACAGGAAAGGCATGGAGAGCCAATAGACCTTTGCAATTGGTTCATTCAGACATTTGTGGGCCAATGTCTGTTCAATATTATACTGGGGCTAAATACTACATCACTTTCATTGATGATTACAGCAGAAAGGTATGGATCTACCTAATTCAATATAAGTGGCAAGCCCTTGATAAGTTCAAAGAATTCATCGCACTTGTTGAAAGAGAAAGTGGCTATCAAATCTCCACCTTAAGATCAGATAATGGTGGAGAATATGTCTCCAATGAATTCTTTAATTTTTGTAAGTATCATGGGATAAGGAGGCAATTCACAACCCCTTATACCCCGCAACAAAATGGAGTTGCTTGAGAGGATGAATCAAACAATCACAAATAGGGCAAAATCAATGTTACATGTTGCTATATTACCTAACTCATTTTGGGGAGAAGTTGTTCTTACTGCTGCATACTTGACTAATAGGTCATACACAAAGGCCTTACATGAAAGAACACCTGAAGAAGCATGGAGTGGAAGGACGCCCTATGTGGGCCATTTGAGAATCTTTGGATGTGATGCCTATGCTCATATTCCTCATAAGAAAAGGAAGAAGTTTGATGATAAGAGCCAAAAATGCATCTTTGTTGGCTATAGTGATAGTGCCAATGCATATAAATTATATGAACCTATTTCCAAGAAAATCATTTTATCTAGGGATGTTACCTTTCATGAGTATCCCCCATATAATCCTCCTAAGGCCCCCACTTTAGAAATAACTAATGAAATAGTTGCTCCATTCATGCATACAATATCATCTAGTCCTTCTCCTTCACTCATAAATCAAGAAATTCATCCACAAGAAGAACTTCCTACAAATGATCCATGTCCTCCATCTCCTCCTCCTAATGATCGAGTAACATCATCCAATCCTTTACCCAAGTGGGTTCAAGCCACAATAGATGAAGCCCAAAATCATTTGCCCACCTATACAGGTAAAAGGCCTTCAACCCTAAGACACCAAGTGAATTATGCCCTAATGGCCAAAGTCCTTAGCCAACTCTGAACCTTCTAATGTCAAAGAAGCACTTGGTGATCCTAAATGGGTTCATGCCATGGATCAAGAATTGGATTCCATTGAAAGGAATCACACTTGGGAGTTAGTTGATTTACCCAAAGGAAAATATACCATTGGCACAAAATGGGTATACAAGGCAAAATATAAAGCAGATGGCTCACTAGATCGCTACAAGGCTCGCCTAGTAGCTCAAGGCTATAAGCAACAAGAGGGAATTGATTATGAGGAGACCTTTGCTCCTATGGCTAAGATGACTACAATCAGGACAGTTATTGCTATGGCAGCTCAAAAACATTGGCCAATATATCAAATGGATGTCAAAAGTGCATTTCTCAATGGTCATTTGAAGGAGGAAGTGTATGTGAAACAACCACCAGGGTACACAGTTGAAGGCCAAAAAAACAAAGTCCTCAGATTAAAGAAAGCTCTATATGGGTTGAAGCAAGCACCCCGAGCTTGGTATGCAAAGATTGACTCCTATTTTCTCAACCTTGGTTTCACTAGATCTGCAGCAGAATCTACTCTCTATGTGAAAAATTGGAGGAACCGCATCATTTTGGTTACATTGTATGTGGATGATCTTCTCATTACAGGTGATGACATAGAAGGAATAAGGTTGCTCAAGGAGGACTTATGCAAGAGCTTTGAGATGACAGATTTAGGCCTCCTCCACTATTGCTTAGGCATAGAGGTATGGCAACAACCTGGTAAGATTTTTATCTCACAGGCTAAATACATTCAGTCTATTTTGGAGAGGTTTCGCATGGAGGAGTGTAAGCCCTCTCTCACTCCCATGGAAACCAGGTTGAAATTGGTCAATAGTGATGATGAAGAAAGGGTTGATGGTACCCTTTACAGGAAGCTAGTTGGAAGTTTGATCTACTTAACTTCAACTAGACCAGATATTTGCTATTCAGTTGGCCTTATTTCCAGATTCATGCATGATCCTAAGAAGAGCCATTGGATAGCAGCTAAGAGGATTGTGAGATTCCTCAAGGCCACACCTCATCATGGCCTTATCTATACATCAAGTGATGATTTTTCATTGGTTGGCTACACAGATTCAGATTGGGCTAGTTGTCCTGAAACTAGAAGATCCACATCAGGTTATTGCTTTCAGTTGGGCCACGACTCTATTTCATGGAGCACAAAGAAGCAGAACACAGTTTCATTATCTTCAGTAGAAGCTGAATATAGAGCAGCAGTTGAGGCAACTAAGGAGGCAATATGGTTGAGGCAATTACTTCAGGATATTGGGCTATTCATACACGGTCGAACATATATATATTGTGACAATCAAAGTACCATCAAGATGACCAAGAATCCAGTTTTCCATGCTAGAACAAAACACATTGAGATCCATCATCACTTCATCAGAGAAATGGTCCAAGAAGACATTATACACATGGAGTATGTACCAACTCAATATCAAGTGGCAGACATCTTCACCAAGTCACTTGGGAAAGACAAGTTTTCTCAGTTTAGCAATTTGCTATATCTATGTAAAAGAAGTCAACATTAAGGGGGAATGTTATCTAATGTTGACTTATCTTTTTAGGATAGTGCACATTAAGGGGGAATGTTAGAATATTATTATTGTTATAATGTGCACTATGCCTATAATTGACGGGTTGACATTTGTCTTCTGCCACTTGTCCCTGTCTTCGGTTTGAGTTGGAGTGGTGTCTTCCGAAAGACACTTGGAGTGGAGCTTATGACACTTGTCATATCTCCCTCCTAAGCTTGATGCTTATATATTGTAAGATAACTTGTAAATAAAGTGTGCCTTATTTTTCAGTCCCAACAATAACCAACCTCAAAAAAATCAAGGGCAAAAGCAACGTCGCCAATCTTGCAAAAGATGTCCTCCTCGCCAGTACACACCATTTCCTGAGTCATTAGCACTGCTACTTCATAGGTTATGTGAGGTAAAGGCCATCACTCTACCTGAGGTTTGACAACTAGATCAAAATTGACCAAAGCCTAAAGGGTATCAATAGAATTTATACTATGTTTACTACAGACTAAATGGTCATGACCTTCAAATTTTCTACTCATTCAAGAATAGTGTGTAAGATATGATAAAATGAAATGAGATCCAAAAATATGGTTCGCTCACCACATCTCATTAGAATTTTGGCATTGACCAGAATACATACCACAACATGAGGGGTTGACTTTCATCATTCTTCCAAATTAGGTCAATCACATCACATCAAGCATAGTGCATAGTGGGGGTGCTCAAGGTGTCACACCTCCCCCATCATCCACATCACAACCAATGATGCAATTTGAGGATTTTGAAGGTATCACACCTTCCCCACATTCACCAATCACCACACACTTTGGGGGTGCTTAAGGTATCACACCTTCCCCCTAAAAAATAAACAAAATCAAAAAGCTCCAAAGGCACTTAAGCCCTTTGGTCAATTCACAAAATGCTCCAAAGGCACTTAATCCCTTTGGTCAACTCATAAAAGGCTCCAAAGGTACTTAAGCTCTTTGGTCAACTTACAAAAGGCTCCAAAGGCACTTAAGCCCTTTGGTCAACTCACAAAAATCTCCAAAGGTACTTAAGCCCTTTGGTCAATTCACAAAAAGCTACAAAGGCACCTAAGCCCTTAGGTCAACTCACAAAAAGCTCTAAAGGCACCTAAGCCCTTTGGTCAACTCACAAAAAGCTCCAAAGGCACTTAAGCCCTTTGGTCAACTCACAAAAAGCTCCAAAGGTACTTAAGCCCTTTGGTCAATTAAAAAAAAAACCCAAAAGCACTTAAGCCCTTTGCTCAATTAAAAAAAAAAACATCAAATATCAACAAAAACAATACAAAACATCAAAAATACAAAAACATTGCACTGCTTACATCATCATGCATTTCACATCATTGCATTTATTGACTAGTTGCATTAGGTATATTCATTCATTGCACTTGCATTAGAATATGTTGTTCTTGCATTACCACAAATAACACCATGCTTGTATGATTGTCATAAGTCTTAATCAACCTTATCCATCATCATCATTTGTAGTTTTCCTTATGAGCTTTTACTTATTAAGGGGTCCTCGTAAGATAGGGTAGATACCAAATGAATATCAACAATGATGTTTATATGACCACTGGCTATTTTACGTACACCTTTTAGTTTGCAAAAGATCATAGGGAAAATTCCTACATCCCACATATCACTACCATCCACATTCCTCTTTATGAGTAACTGTGTTTTTCAACACAACCAATAAATTGTTATAGGGTGTTTACTAGGGTTTTTAGTCATTGAACCATTCCTAGTTTTCCTTTTAGATTTTGTAGAAAGCTATCTTGGATTTTAGAAGGTAGGGTTTTGCTTTGATAGTACCTTGTAAATCTCAATATCCCAACCATATTCACACATTAAAATCCAAGTTTGAATAAGGAAGGATGAAACTACAAAGTAGTCCTTACCCCTTAAGCAAAAGGTTTCCCTTGCTTATCCTATTATGCACATGGTCTAGAATGTTGGGAATCGACAGAAGGACAAGCTTCCCCCTACCCAAAGCAATAAAATCCCTTGCTCCACAGAATGAGCGAGTATCCAAAAAAAAAATGGTTCTCACCACTAAGCAAATAAATCCTTTGCTCCTTCCCAAAGAAATTAAAAAAAAAGAATGGGGTAATGAGCTTGAATCCCTAAAATCCTCAACTATTCAAAATCCATGAGGCAATCTCCAAGACTCCATTACAACAATGGGTTGAATAAAATGTGCCTAGAAATGGGATAATTTTACGTGTGGTGATAGACCTATCACATTAGCGACCTTGTTTTGTACATACCAATGTTAGTTTACGGATGAGCTAGCTTTTTGTGGCTTGTATTGCCTAGTAGTCAAGTCCAACTACATCCAAAATCAGGATAAAGATGACCATAAGACAATCCTTATTACAATAATGGGTTGAATGAAACCTTCCTGGCAATGGGATAGTCTTATGCGTTATTAATGAACATCACATGCACACATAGGGATATTGAATATATGGATCTTCTTAGCAGACTTGTATTTTTCAAAGTGTTGTATAGTTAGTATGCATATTTTGACAGGTCAACTAGGGTGTTTGAGTCTCATAAAAACAATGTTGTTTCCCTATAACATCTTACTAGTCATCCATCCATTATATACATTTTCATCATCTTACATATGGTTGGCTTTCAAATGTATGAATTTTGTGAAAAGGTTAACATTTTATTGATGACTTTTATACATTCTATGGTGCTTACATTTAGGTTGTTTTGCATCTTAGATTCATTCATTATACTCATAATTTGCATCATCATGTCATTAATACATAATCTACATGCATACATTTAGGCATCTATCTATGCATACATACTACAATGTCTAGGCATACATATAGCATCCATCATTGCATGTCATTAGTACATCGCATACATACCTAGCTCAATGCATACATAATAGCTCTATCAAAAAAAAATATTCATCTAACATACATGCATCATCATCAACAACTGGGGGATTCAAGATATTACACCTTTCCCCAAAAATTAATAAATCAAACACTCAAACAACTTGGGGCAATCAAGGTATCACACCTTCCCCAAATAATCGAACAACTTGGGGTAATCAAGGTATCACACCTTTCCCAAACCATCAATCAAAAAAACATCAAACAACTTGGGGGTAATCAAGGTATCATACCTTCCCCAAAAAATAAATAAAGAAAAATAAATAATCTCCTTAGGGATGTTCAAGGTATCACACCTTCCCCCAATCAATCACATAATCATCAATTAATTGCTTGGCTTAAAAGGTTACATATTTTTTTCAAAGGTTACGCCCTTTGCCTTACAAACAACAATCAACGCATCAACTGCTAGGTTCAAATGGTTACATCCTTTTGTCAAATGTTGTGCCCTTTGACTTACATTCACTATCAATTCAAAAGGCCCTACAGGCACCTAACACCTTTGGTCACATCAAATTGAAAGGCTCCAAAGGAATGAAAATCATTTGGTTATAATCAAATCAAAAGGCCCCAAAGGCACAAAAACCCTTTGGTCACAATCAAATCAAAAGGCCCCAAAGGCACCAAAACCCCTTTGGTCACAAAAAGCTCCAAAGGCACCTAAAACCCTTTGGTCACAATCAAAAATCAAAAGGCCCCAAAGGCACAAAAACCCTTTGGTCACAATCAAATCAAAAGGCTCCAAAGGCACCAAAATCCTTTGGTCACAATCAAATCAAAAGGCCCCAAAGGTACAAAAATCCTTTGGTCATAATCAAATCAAAAGGCACCAAAATCCTTTTGGTCACAAAAGGCTCCAAAGGAACATAACCCCTTTGGTCAAATCAATGCAAAAAGCTCCAAAGGTACCCAAATTCCTTTGGTCAAATTCATTTCAAAAAGGCTCCAAAGGAACCTAACCCCTTTAGTCACATTCATTCACAAAATTTTGAGTAGACCTCGTATCTAGTGATTTACTCTATAAACCCAATAATTACATCGATTGGTTGTCCATGCAATTCAGTAGGATGAGTAAATTACCATAAGATCACTCACCAAAAATAGTAATAAATGGGTCAAAATCAAGGTTTTAATGGGGTCTTACACCATTTAACTTTTGCAATAGTCCTACAAAACCCAAATCAAATCATCTTGGTCAATTGACTCATCACTTTCATCATTTTCATTTCCTCATCGCTTGAGGGGGTAGTCATATAATCATAAAATTCATAATCAAGTCAATAATCAAACACTTAATCATGCAAATTGCATTCATTCAAGAATCAATGCCAAAGATAATCATACCCTTTTTTCTTGGGGTAGACAACAAGCAAAAAGTTCAAACAATACAAATGCTTGGTATTCTTGAAGCATGAGGCCTATAGACCCCTGTGTTTGCCCATGACTTAAAAATGTACCAAGATCAAGTATATCTCAAACCCATGAATCCTTGGCTAAAAGGTTTACTGAAACCAAGTTTTTCAACTCATCAGAAGCAATGATTCAAAAATGAATGTTCTTCCCATGATTGGGGCATCTAAACATTGATTAGGTTAGTGAACAACCTTGATCAATTTTACAATTTTTAGTTTTTTTATTTTTACTCCACTTTGTGCTTTCACACAATGCATCCCAAAAAGGGGTATCTGTAGACACCTAAAACACATCATATTGAGGATACTACCTATATGGACTCCCTGAAGACCATATGACCCACCTTGGGCAACCCTAGGGCTAAAATAATGGTTTTCACCACTTAAACGGGCAATACCAAAATCAAGCATATAAAATACTAATTAATTAGTATATTTAATATTAATTAAACTAATTAAAATTAAATTAAATAACCATTTGCCCAGAGTATTAATTAATTAATTATTACTTAAGCTACGTAATGACTCGTTCCTTCCCATGGGAACATTCACCCTTCCATCCCCCTTCCATGTCATCCATAGTGCAACATGTATATTTAAATTAAATAATATATTTAATTTAAATATAAAAAGTAAATCAAATGTGCACATCATGCACTTTCACTTAAACATGTATATTTAAATTAAATAATATATTTAATTTAAATATAAAAAGCAAATCAAATGTGCACATCATGCACTTTCACTTAAACATGTATATTTAAATTAAATAATATATTTAATTTAAATATAAAAAAACAAATCAAATGTGCATATCATGCACTTTCACTTAAACATGTATATTTAAATTAAATAATATATTTAATTTAAATAATATATTTAATTTAAAATACAAAAGCAAAAAAAGAGAACAATTACATGGAATTCTAGAGATAAGCATCTACTTTTTTTTAATACAGACTACCTCTGTATTTTTCATACAAGGTGTTTTTTTCATTATTAGCTTCTGTCAGAGAAGTCTATAAATAGGCACTCACCCCTTAGTTGAAAGGATCCTAGATTTTGAAATCTCAGAGCAACGAAGTGTTGTTGGATTTCCTCCACAAGCTTTAGCATTCGAAGGGTTCACAATTTTAAATCCTTAAAACCTCTTGTTGTTGGAAGTTATGGTACCAAATCAATTCAACAGTTGAAGTTATGCTTACATCCATCCATGTGATTCAACTATTTTCTTGTCTTCTACTGTTGATATGGACCCACCAAGTTGCTCATCCGAGCACACCAATCCATCAACAAAATCACAGATCAAACCTAAAGTCACCCCCACATCATCCTCGAGAAAAATATTTACAGGTTTGTGGTCGTCTCGCTTAGAGATGACCCATAGGTACAGTCGTCCCACATAGAGATGACCCCTAGGGTTTAGATTTGTTTTTTTTTCTTTGCACAATAAAGTTTAGTAGCTTTCTTATTTACAATGTAACATAGTTACATTTCATTTTATATTTACATTTATCATGTTTCGATCATTTATTGCTTTGATGTATTATTTCATCCGTACATGCTATTAATCTATTTTTTTCTTTGTGTGTAGACTATAGGTTTTCTACGAGGAAAGGAGAGTGTAAGAATTCAACATCATCACCCCTTGCGGAGGTCACAAGAAACCTTCTTTAAGACAGTTCATGGGTGTGAAGAAGACCCTGGTATTGCATCCAAAAGACTCTTTTGTAAATAATTGTATCACATTGGGTAGCATCCCTAAGAGGGATCATATTGTAACCAATTGAGAAATAAATTTATTATCAATAAAAGGGGTACCATTATTCTATATTCTGTTTTGTTATCATGGTTACTTAATTGTTATCTCGTATTTCATTTCTTGGATGTATGGTCTTTTTTTGCACTTCATCATGAATATTGGGTGTCTTTTTCTAACCAAGGCAACTAAGTTACATTCAATAACATCAATGCCTTGAGACATGTATAACCTTTGATCCCTACCAAAGAGATAGAATAGTGCCACAAAAAGGTACCTCTTGAATATTTAACCTAGGGATCACAAATGTGTGAATAAATTAAGTGAGAAAGAGTGACCGATCATGCTATGCACCTTATTGGTATCCATGCCATGATGCCTCCTTGAAGAATTCCATTGGATCCAAGAGAAGCATTTTCTGCGACATAAAAGTGTGATTCAAACCTTGAACCACATGCCAAGTAGACCTCAACTTTTTCTTGACTAACTAATAAGACTCCTTGCTCCATCATGTCGAGAATCCAAAGTTCTTTATCTCATCCTAGAAGTTTCTTGTCTCAAAAACAGCAAAAACACAATTTGAACATATGATCTCCTACATAGAGTGCCTTCTAAATCATTTCACTAGTTACCTTGGTGTGCCCATGTCACTACACAAAGGACATCTATTCCCCGTGAAGAGTAGCATTGGTGTTGCAAGTTGTGCCAATGATTAGCACGATCAAGCCATGTGCAAACCATCTTGTGTGCACCAAAAAGAAGATACCAAATTGTATTTTTAATTTCAAATGATGCTCCTTCTTCCTTTTGCTGCTACACTGGTCCTAAAGAAAAATTAAGGACCTAAAAGACAAAACCAAGTTTTTTGTGCAAGTATTTGGCAATACCTTAATGATAAATGGAGAGAGAAAAAAGAAGATTTCTTCTTTGCTTCTTATGCCTATAATCTTATGAAACTTTGAAGATAAATTTGTATAAGGTTTTAAAAAAACAAAGGCTCCAAATAAGCTCCCTACGTGACCAATTAAAGTTACTCCATATCTGTTATGATACCATTTTGAAATTCACAAAAAATTCTAGAAACAAATAGAAGTAATGCATCCACTCAAATATTGTATTGAAAGCAAAAAAGAGAGATATGGTGGGTACTTGTAGGCATATTATGTAAACACTATATCCATAGATTTAATTTCACAACACTTTGATGACTAAAACAAGTGGGAGAGTGTATTTATACCACTACCAAAACCCCTATTACATAGTTAAGTTTAACCTAAGTTGATAACACAAGAAGGTTTAAGGTTGATTACAAGTTGTAAAGTGGGTTTAATCACAACAAGGTTAACCGCAACCCATAGGGTTACATAGTAAAATATTACAATAACTTAATACATTATATAATGAAATACCCTTAGGGCTATCCAAAACATCATAACACATCTAAATGGTAATATGAGATAACAATGCATTTAGACAACAAATTTAGATGATGATGCATATAGACAACAACTTTAGACGATAATGCATCTACACAACATTAGATGGTAATGCATTTAAATGACAACTTTAGATGAAAATGCATCTAGATGACAACTTCATATGATAACACATCTAGGCAATAATTCATCTAGACATTAGGATTGTATTCTTTCAAAAAATCTTTGACTTTTCCATGATAACCTATATTTTTTTGTTCATTCAAACTTCACTTTTTTGTCGATGATAATCATCTAGATGATACAATCGCTTTTTGAAGATGACACTTCACTTTTGACTTTGAGACAACAACATAAAAACTATACTTTAAGACAACAATGCTATATGGAAAACCCTATCAACTATTATTGCCTTCACCTCAAACACTATTAACTTGTATACATTAGACAACTTCAACACATACACTCCTCTTAGTACTACTTTAGATGACAACTGAAACTTGTATCTTCAAACAATGGTAAATTTCCTTAAAAATTCCTTCTTCAAATTGCCTTAACTATATTAGATGGCCTTTGAATTGATGGTTCCAAAACTTCATTCAAGATAAAATGTTCAATGACAATAATAACCCATAAGACAACTATTCTACAAACAACTTAAATCTCCCTTGACATTTAAATGTATTCAAGTGATAATACCATGTATCACATCTCATCCATTGGATAACAACTCCAACTTGATTTTGACTAGACAATCTTATGTTTCTTAATTTTAAACCTGCAAAGACATATAAAGAAATATAAAATTTTCTTGGACACAATTACTTTGTCAGTATCTTCCTTCTCACAAAAACTTCACAATTGTCATGTCTATAATTCTTGGATTGGACAAGGCAACACTCTTGAACTTCAAATAGGTATCTTTGTTATGCAACACTCGTTTCACCTTTGCAACATCAGAGCCTTAATACTAAATATTATGAAAGCATATTGGTTATGATGAACTTTGTATTTATGTGATAGATGTGTATGTACAAGTAGAAGCATTAATAGAGAGGATCACATTTACATTTGAATTTATAACTATCGAATTGCAAAAATATTTGACTCCTTATGTATCACAATTATAGTTTCAACAAAGTTCAAAGGAAGGGATAAGCCTCTTCCAACCTCTATATTGAGGTCAAATATACACTATCCTTGATAAGATCTAACTAATCCAATCTAATATAACTTAACCATATGAAATTAAATGTGAGAAATTAAAACATGGAAAGTATATGCAAAAATTAAATTGCATGAAGAGTAAACTGGTAAGCTCAAGGTCCAAGAGATTAAGTAAATATGACCATACTATAGCAAGGAGAGTGTATGATAAATCAACACATGAGAAAATAAATAACAACAATGTATTCACATTCACGTGATTTTAAATTGTAAGAGGAATGATAAGATGGGCAAAAGGACAATGCCACAATCACTTCACATTCCATAATCTAGGAGGGCAGTGCCACTAATGAAAAGCAAAAAACTTATCAATTTCTCATCAATATCATAAAGAAATAACACAATGTGGATCTCATCTAGTGTAGTTCTAACTTCCTCAAGGCCAAAACATATTTACAATGGAGCCTGTAAATTTTATTTATAAGAAGAATTCAACCTTGAGTTACCTTGGGTAAGAAATTCGTAATCCTAGTAAAAGCAATGATTTGGATGCATGTTTAGAAAAATGATGCACCTCCAAATGTTACATGCATCTAACTATTCCTCTAGATAGCTTGGAATAATTCTAAGATAAGTTATAGAGCCACAAAAAAAGAAAATTTTCTTTCTAAGAGATCCTTCTTGACATATGTGCACACTTGTCCTTCTTCGCCCATTGATGAGCAAATTGCTCCAAATTTGGAGTGAATATCTCCATTATTGAATTGAATCACTCCTCTTAAGAAAATTGGACCATTTAAGAAAATTGACCCTTGTATAATGAGTCGATCCACCTTGGAGCATATCATTCATCTTTGGAGACTTAGCCAAATTTTGTCAATTCTGCAAACTTTTCTATTTTGCAATGTTGTTCATGAGCTTGCGTAATTCAATTTTAACTGTCTTTCATGATTACTTCCTCACAGGAATTAAAAGGTATAAGCTGTTACATTAACTATCTAGAAATTATAGACATAATTTATTACTACATTATGATGATATAATATTTAAAACATTTAGGTCTCTTCCCTCTACTTCTCTCACATCGATGTATGCTAGTCCATAATTGGGCTATAAACATCTTTGTGCTCCATTGGATATTTGTACTTCTATATATGTTTTAGTAATGTTCATATATAATATTGAACTCAGCAGGGTAGTGCATCTTCCTTCTTCCTTGCTATTTTGTCCATTTTTCCATCCTAATTATTTCCCTTATATAAACTTTTATATGATTGTTATTAGTTGGGAATTCAATTAAATTAAATACCCCACTTATTTATCCATTCAACATTTTAAATTTATTTTAATTGTATTTTTTTATATTTAGATCATATCCTACTATAACCTTAAGCCACCTATTTACATCCATTTTTTCAATCTCTTTAAGGTATATTAGAAGATGAATTATCATGGTTGCCTTAAAGCATTAATTTCTACTAGGAGTTGTTGAATTAAAGCTTTTATTTTAAATTTGTTTGTAGCCAAATACTTTTTTTATTAAGGTTTGATAAGGGGTGTTGAAATATCCCCGAACCTTTTACATAGTAGTCAAAATTTAATAGTATGCTAAAAATATAGCTTCTCCATAAAACATCTATGCTAAACAAAGAAAGTTGTAATATAAACACTCCTTTCACATTCTACTTCATAGCCAGACAACATACATATAGAACAACTAATAACAGGGTTTATAAATAGACCATCAAAGTATAAGCAGTATCATACTAAACTAATTAAGTAAACCACCTCCTACATGAAAACCAATCTCCTTTGACGATTTCCCAAAGTTTTTTTTTTGCTTCATCCACAAACTGCTCAATCTCCTTTCACAAGGCTTGCATAAGGTTGTAATGCTTCTCAATGGTCTCTAAGAGCCTATTAACCAATATTTTATTGGTAGGGGCATTGAGTCCCCTTGTGTTCCAAGAGAGTAGTTTCATTTCTTAATTCTTCCAGGCAATATTTTTCCCTTGCCCTAGGATAAGGTAGTTTGGGTTCCATTTGCAATTTTGACCATAGTTTCTCATTCTCTAATATCCTAATTCATTGGCCTTCCATGTTTGCTTTCCACTCCTACGTCATTCCCCCTTTCTTTCGATTTCTAGCTTGTCATATCGGGGTTGGACCTGAGAATTCTAAAACCCTATATTTATAGACTATTTTCCATCATCATGGGTTAAAGGTTCTACAAGAGGGCTATGGCCTTGTTCATTTGAATCAAAATAGACAATCAACTACATGTTTTCTTCCTCATTCATTTCATTGTGTTTGGGGGGACTAGATTGATCATTATTGAGTCTAGTTGAGCAAAGGAATTCAAAACTAGAACTTCATAACTCTTTGAAGAGGGTTTTCCAATATGTACCTCTTGATTTTATTTCAAAAATTGACCCTCCTTGGGGACTTCTTATTGAATTAGTTTTGCCAAGTGATCTAGGATCCCCTCTCTATTATTCTCAATAATTTTATCCCATGAATCTTTACCTTGCTTGGAGTTTTCACCTCCATTATGTATTTTTTTCTAGACTTTTTGATTTTGGATCAGTTTCTTGTGAGTGGAGAATGCATTGGTTGAGTGCCCTAATTTCTTGCAACTTTCATATTTGATCGGGGTGTTTTCATATTCTATAGTTTGATTCCACACCCCAAGATTTGAAACTAGTTTGATTGAACTGGATAACTCCTCTATATCTGTATTTATGTAGATTCTTACATAAATAAGTCATGAGCAAGCCTTGGTGGTAGGATAAAAAACAATAAGGTTCCCTATTTCCTTCATGATACCTACAAAAAATTTATCATTCTAGTATTGGAAGGGCAGGTCTAGAAATCTCATCTAAATCGGTACCTGGGTGAAGCTTTGGATTTTAGGATCAAATTTTGGGCTCCATCATCATAAGAAAAACCCTCAACGTCCATAGAACCATGGACCTCTCCAAAGTATTTGATCATAATATTCACTATAGTTAAGCTTAACCATAAAGAACCCCTTCAACATTCCCACAATATCCATGTGGCCATGGGGTTACCATTTAGTAGTAGCCCATTTTCTAATTGCATCAAGTTTGATCGAGATCCCATAAATTGACCCACAATATTCATAGCTCCTTGCTCAATAGTTAGGTTGACCAAATCATCAAGTATGAAGAGTTCACCTCCCTTTGATTGTAACTCAAAATGGAGATCTAGGATTTTTTGTTTTCCATGAACCACATGTGACCAAGAATAACCCCTTAAGTCAAAAGGGTGCTTTTACGGGTCCTAAAAATTCTATCCTACTATTTTGATCATCATCAACTCCATAATTAGGGTTTGAACCCAATTCTTTATCACCATTCTATTGTAAACCTACTTCTACCCTCTCTTGCCATTCAGATACTAGTAGGGATAAAACCATTAAATGAAATTTTCTTAGCTTTTGAATTTGCTAAGAGTCATCTAGCATTATGTATATATGTTTGCAAACCACTTGGATAAATAGCATCAATATTTTCAACCTGCTCAAAAAAGGCTTTTTTCTTTCCATCCTTATAAACTAGTTTTGGCCAATGAGCAAAAATATGCTCCTGTTGCTCTTTCATAAATGTTTTTGCAAGTTTTACCTGACTTGTAGACAATAAGCCAATTTTTTTTGCAAGTGAAGGTGTAGCCCAATTCTAAAAATTTGACCCATCATCAATATGAAGAGGGGGAAGATTTTGAGTTGTTGATTCCACAAATGCCATTTCCTCTAACCATAAACATGCTGACCAAATCTCTAATCCAAAATATGTGTAGCAACTACTAGATACCCTAACTCGACTCCTACAATTCTATGTGAAATCAATATCTGACACTTTTGCAACCTCTAGAATATATTTTTGGCTTCATTGCAAGGATACTACCAATAGCTGATGCATGTGGTTGTTTTATCGCCACATTGTACCCAAATTATTTGGATATACACTATTTATCTCTTTTTCAAGCTTGATGTATAATTGGCATGATAAAGAACCAATAGCACAACCGACAATTTGAATAAGACCCGAATAGTCTTCCAATCCTACAACTATACCCCCCTACATATATTTTACAATGGAAAGAGTGATCTCTAGCCTCTAAACCTAGTTATTGAAATCTATGTCAAGATACTTCTATCCTATTACTTCTTTTAAGATACCCGCTTTAAATTGGGAGTTTGATTATTTTACATTCTTTGGGTAGGTGAAAGCAACTATATTAGTTTTTCTTGTATTTACTTGCATGTCAAATTCCTTGTAGAAGTATTCTAATCCTTTAAATGCTCTAAACCTTATGTTATCCTTATCATAAAAATGAGATCATATGCATACACAAGTAACTTCTGCACATAATTGTCTAGTTGTATACCTTTCCCTCTAATCACATTTAGCTAATTTTCTAACTTATGAATATATAAGCCAAATAAATTTGAGGAAAAAATACACTCTTATGTAACCTTTATGTCACTTCAAAATCAATTTGAGAGACCTTGTATTTTTATTTTAAATAAAGCCTCTTCATGCAATTTATGGATTATTGCACTAGGTTTTTCTAGTATGCCTAGTTCTTTTATCTTGCTATAGAGTTTACCTCAATGTCAAAAGGTCTTATTGAAGTCAATAAAACAATAGCATGCATTCATTTTTACCTTCCATACTTTTTTAATGATATGTTGCACTATGTTTTTCAAATATACCTAATTCTTCTATCTTGCTCTATAGTTTACCTCTAAGCGCTATGTCAAAAGTCCTTTTTGAAGTCAATAAAATAGTAATATGCATCCCATTATACCTCCCATTCTTTTCATGATAAATCTCAATGTGATGTAATGATTGATTGTTAATTGTTCTGGCCTAAAACTTTCCTATCCTTTTACCCCTTTTTTGTTCTTTTACCCACTTCCTAATTTTGTACTCAACCATATTATAAAAAAATATAAATTGAAGATTGATCACTATGGTTCAATAATTTGAAGGGTTGTCTATGTCACTATTTTATTTTGAAAAAATGAAAAATATATTACATTTATAGAAACTGTATTACAAAGTAAAATGAGTTGGACAGGAAATATGAGAGGAAAAAATCCTCCACCAATCCCTCTTGGCTAAAAAATTATCCATCCTTCTATCTTCATGTTGTTTCGCTCTATGGCCTAACTGTGATAGATTCATTAGAATCACTAGTTGCTCTTCCTATTCTACTATTTGTTTGTACCACCTCTAGCATCCCTTGGATTATTTGGTACTAAAGTAGGGAAAAATGGTGCACCTAAATATGGGTAACAAATTGCATCTATCCCCTATTGCTCATGAGCATCAAATTGGAAGCATGCAAGTAAGATGGAAAAGATAGCAAATAACAAGAAATGAAGCAAAGCAAATTGATTTCTTATTAATTAAGTGGATCAAATCTAGGTTACATAGATGTCCCCTTGAGGGCTCAAATGATTGATACAATTGTTACAAATTTTGGGTGCCCGAGGATCGAAATCCTTCAAGAGAATCTGGTGCACATCCAATGTCTTTCCGCGTACCCACACTCGAAGTGGGCGGGCCAAAGGTTGCCGCCACTTGTATTGCTGATATTTATGTCCTACGCTACTTTCCCAATGCACTGTATGACCTGCACCTACACACAAGGAAACCAAAAACGTCAAATAGCAAGTGTGTATGATCTAAAACATGTAATCCCCACAGGCAAGAAAGGAGCATATGTAGCGTGCCTATACCAAATCAACTCCAAATGCTATGAAATTATAGAGGTAAGTAAAATAAGAGGTTTTGGGAAGATATCACTAGAAATTGCACCGAAATTGCATCTGTAGGCATGGCGTAATCGTAGTGCGCTTCTCCAACCTACAAAACCCAAAGCAAGCAATTTTTACCCCTACACATATCCAAAACACATGAAACTTGGAAAGAATGCATAAAATAACATTTTAAGAGAACCCATATGGTTAGATTTTAGAAATCAGGCTCAGATCCTGATGCATGCTCCGATGGGTCCCGCAAGCCTGCAAAAACTTCAAATCGCAATATCTCGGCCAATATAACTCAGAAAAGCATGAAATTTGAACTACAACATCATATGATAATATAGAAAATACCTATTTAAAAATAGTCACAAAATTGTTAATATATTTGTATTCGTTCTAGGGTGGGACGAATAGGACTGTCACAAATTGGGGGCGCTCGAGGGTGGGATGCCCACCGATTTTGCCTAAATTTTACCACCAATTCCACTGGGGAATGGTCCAAAACACTAAGGGGGGTATTTTCATCAAATTTGGGGTGGAAATTCACTCGATTGATAGGTCTTTGTAAACAAATTGCGTCTCTTTGAGTCACTCGATAACCTCCTTCGCTAAGAAGAGATCTCGAGGGAAAGAGAGCACAATCAGGTGAGGGGAAATCTTGACAGTACTCCATTGCATAAACCTTAAACTCCTCTCTATATTTTGTGTGGAAAATACATCCACTTTATAGCCACAGGGGGCTCATGTGCAAAAGGGCATGCATGGCAAGAGGCGCCACTTGGCCACCGGGGTGGCATGCATTGGAGGGGGAAGAGAATCTCCCAATTTGGCCTCCCTTATGAAGCATGGCATAAATATGTTATGTGCTCTAACTTGTAGGCATGGGTAGGTAGGATAAATGACCATTACCAGGTGCCATTTGTCCAGATTTGACTTTTTGCCAATCAAACCTGCTATTCACCCCACCTTGGGATGAATGTTGCTATTCGCTCCAAGGTGGGATGAATAGGAACAAGGTGCCAAAAGGTCCCAAAAATGGCCTAGAACCTTCCAAAACCTTGCACAAAGTGGCTAGAACCACTGTATACCTTTTGAGGGCTGCCCTAGGGGCCTTGGTATGTCAATTTAGTCATTGCTTTTGGTAGCATAATCGGATTGACCAGATTTTAGTGTCTACAGATGCCCCTTTTTGGGATGCATTGTGTGCAGCACAATTTGAGAAAAAATAGATGACTAAAATGTTCAATGATTAAGGTTATTCAGTAACCTAACCAACTTTAGATGCCCCAATCCTGGAAAGAGCATGCGTTCTTGAATCCTTGCTTCTGACGAGCTAAGGAACTTGCTTGAGCTTGGAAATTGTTCTATCATGAAGAGGTGAGGCCTATGATTCCATGATGCCAGCAATGTCAAGCAATTTAATTGATATTTTGTGCTTGTTTGCTGCCCCAAGCAGGAGCATGATTGTCTTTGTCAATGATTCTTTGAATGAATGCAATTTGCATGATTGAGTGTGTGCTTGTTGATTTGGAACTGAGTATGACTACCCCCTCAAGTGATGAGTCGATGAGGGAATGACCAGTGAGAAAAGTGATGAGTCACTTGACCCAGATGACTTTTGTTAAGGTTACCTTCAGTTGTACTCATTAAAAATTGGAGCAGTTTTGGAAGGAATTTGACGATGTTATTGATGCTTCATGGAAGAAAAGAGTTGAAAACCTCATTCCCATGGGGTGGTCCAGCCATCATGGCCTTCTTAGGGATTAAAGTAGTAACTCTTCAATGTATCCATGGTGACTTTGGGTTCCATATTGATCTTGAATGAATTCCATCAAATTTGACTTGTTTTTGGTGGGTTTTGGACCCTTTTGTTTGCGACACCTTTGGAGAGGAAAGGAAGGAAAAACCTCATTCCCATGGAGTGGTCCAGATATACTAGCCTTATTAGGGAGTGAAGTGATGTCCTTTCTAGGCCTTGATGGTGGTTTATTTTTCTTCTTGTATTATGTGAAAAATTGACCAAAATTGAGCTATTTTTGTGGGTTTTTGGACCCTTTTTGGTGCATTTTAAGTTGTTTTAATTTAAAAATTTTGTGTTCATCCTAGGGTGGGATGAATGCAAATTTGGTATTCATCCTAGGGTGGGATGAATGGCCAAAAGTGCATTCATCCCACCCTAGGATGAACGCGACCGCGACAAGCCTATATAAACCTAAAATGTGAGTTTTGGGCTCATTATTGCATGTTTTCTTTTGTGATTCGAGAGGTGAGGAGGAGGAGAGTGATTTTATATAGTGAAGCACTATCGAACTCATCCCACAATCACCATGAGTCAGCAAGCAGAGGCATCCAATGGAGGAGCCGATGCTAGGTGGGTATGTACTGACTCTATTATCGCATTATTCTTGCTTTAAAATTGCAATTTTATTTTGCTTTGATTTGATTTTTTATTTTTTTTAGGCATATCACATTACATAATAGGTAATTAAACCTAATTTAGATGGAATATACCATATTTTGTATTTTGTTTATGTTTTTGTGCAATTAGATTGCTTTTGTAGATTAGTTTTGCATTGTTTTTGGGCCTTTTTGAGGCCATCTTGAAGCATGGTGAATGCCTACTTATTGCTTTTCTTATCTTTACCAGGTGGTGAAGAGTCGGTACCAAAAACTGAAGCTCTTTGAGACCACTCGAGATGCCTTGATAGAGGCTAATTGGGAATGGCTTGATGCCATGGGGCTCAAGCAGGTTACACGGTTGGAGCCTATGATAGGTGACCATGCCTACTTGACTACCCTTATTAGCTTATGGGACCCATGCACCAACACCTTCCACCTACCGATGGGGGAGATGATGGTGATGCTAGAGGATATCTACCAGATTCTATGGATTTTGATAGAGGGGTGACCGATCCACTCTATGCATCATGACCTGAGAGGTGTAGTGTTGATGAGGTACTTTGGTGAGGATGCGGATGCGGTAGAGGTAGACTACCAGAATGGAGGGATACTGGTGGGGTTCTGGTATGAGGAGGGGGTATTGGGGGTGAGGCATGCACTACTGATGACCCTCATCTCCAATATGCTTCTCCCTAATTCCTTAAGAGCCAGGTTCCCATGGAACCTATTGGAGCTGGTGTACGCATTGGTGAGGTGCACCATGGAGGAGCCACTGGTGATGGCTTGGGGGACTACACTACTGGCACAACTCTACGATGAGTTGTACGAGATCCACTACCATCGATGAAAGGGCTTGGGGTGTAGATTTTTGTTGCAGTGTTGGGGATGGTAGCACATAGTTATGGGGTGACCACATGGACTACCATGGATGACCTGGTGTAGCTAGTAGATAGGGAGATAGGATATGGTATCCTATGGTAGAGGGCTCAAGAGAGAGGGTAGAGTCATCATCATATAGGTGATGTGGATCACTATGTCGATGCTTTCTCATGACTGCCAGGGTAGGTGATATGGTGACCCTACAGGGACTATCCATATTGGTTGATGCTGGAGAGCAGCTCATAGGTGAGGTGAGGTAGATGGGTGATTGTGAGGCATGGACAGGGAGTACTTCCTTTTTCTTAGGTTATGTGATAGTTTAGGCTATATTAGGGACTACCCGAGGAGCCAATGGTGTATCGACAACACAAGGATGAGAGGACACTAAGTTGGCCTATAGTGGAGGAGGTGGGAGAGGAGGTAGATCCTATAGTAGATGTTCCTAATATGGATGATATTAGGACTATAAAGGAGTATGACTCATGGTGGGTGATGCACCAGTGGTGAGGCACGGGGGCCCTAGGGGTGAGGTGGCTGAGGTAATGGATGAGGCTATGTAGGATGTCCCTAAGGAGGACCAAGAAGAGGTGGGTGAGCCTCATGGGCATCACCATTAGACAGATGAGTAGGTAGACCTCCTAGACTTGGGAGATCAGGGTGACTATGGGGATGTAGAGGATCAGGGGGCACAGGCACAACAAGATATGTAGGATGACCGATACACGAAGTTGTAGGTGGAGCTAGCTAGGGTCAAGTAGGAGAGAGATCTCCTTTGGGCATAGGCACAGGAGGATCAAGCTAAGATAGCATCACTATGGGTATAGCTAAGATCACAAGGTCCTAGGTAGGAGGGATCCAGTAGTGAGGATGTGGAGAGGCTACGGGTGGAGGTGTTATGGTTACAGTTAGTGGTGGAGACTTACCAAGTATGGGGACAATGGAGGTAGGCCTACACTGATCAACTAGATATGGAGGTAGTGCACCTTGGAGGGCATCTTCCTGATGATGGAGAGACTAGTGGATCTCACCATACTCGATAGAGTGAGATAGTGCAGTCTTCCTCTAGGATGGAGGGACAGAGGATAGGTGGCAACCAGCATGGGGGATCACAATGGACTCGAACTATAGGTGGTAGTGTGAGTCATAGCACCGGTCCTACATGACCATGGTGATGGAGACTCTTGGGACTCTTTTTGGATTTTTGGTATTGGTGAGGTCTGAGGACCCACTTTATTGTAGCCTACGAGCATTTTGAGAACTATGATGTATATTTTTACCCCATATATATATATATGAGATTTTGTTATGGTCATCATGTGTCTCCTTTATTGCTTTATGAGATGGATGCAATGTATGTATTTATGTTTAGATGCTTATCATGTATGCTTATGGATGCTTTTATGATATGATGGCATATTGATGGATGTTTATCATGTATGCATATGTTGTGATAATTTGATTTGATACTATCTATATGCATGGATGCACAATGAGATGGATGAATTGAGTGCTTTGATATGATGAACTGTGACTAATGATTTGACACACTATGTTAGCACCATAGACTATATAAAATGCATTAATTCCTTTTTTTTTTGTAATGGATATATGGAAATGTACTATTGCAATGTGATAGAATGGAATAAATGAAATGAGATGTTAGAGAATGTAGATGAGGTTTTCATGAGACTCAAACACTCTAGCTAACTTGATCAAAGGTTGTATACTGACTATGCAAGACTTTTTGACAAGGTATGAATCTGCTAGGATGACCAAGATACTTCATATCCCTGTGTGTGCAAGTGAGTTCATTCTTGTGAGATGCATAAAGATACCACCATTTCCAGATAGGCTATCCACCAAACCTGTAATGAGGATCACCCTATGAATGTCACGATCCTAGGTTTTGTACTTAGTAGGATTAGACCACTAGGTAGTATAGGCTACCAAAAGCTAGCTCATCCACATGCAAACATTGGTCTGTACACACGCAAAATGCTAATGTGATAGACATATCATCATGCATAAGGATACCACCATTGCCAGGTAGGCTATCCACCAAACCTATAATGAGGATCACCTTATGGCTTGTCAAATGCTGAGAATTCCAGGGATTCAAGCTCCATGCCCTTCTTTTCTTCAATTTTATTGGGATACTTGCTCATATGTAGTGATGAAAATCATTATTTATTTTGTATTTTGTTTTCTTTGAGCAAGGGATTTGGGAAGTGGTGATAACCACTATTTATTTTGCTTTTGATTTTTGCTTTTTTTGGGATTTTGATTTTGACTTTTATTTTTGAGGATTTTTGTTTTGATTTTGATTTTTGCTTTTTGGGATTTTGCTTTTGATAGTGGTGAAAACCACTATTTATTTTGGGAATTGGGTAGGGAAGAGCTTGTCCTTTTGCCAATTCTCAACATTCTTGAACCATTCGCACAAGGGGATGAGCAGGATAACCTTTTCACTTAAAGCAACCTAGACCACTTCATAGGTTTCATATTTCCTTGCACAAAACTTGGATTTATTAGTGTGAAAATGTGTTGGGATTTGATGTATACAAGGTACAATCTAAGCAAGACTCTACCTCCTAAAAATCATGATAGCTTTCTACAAAATCTGAAAAGAAAACTAGAGATGGGTGAGTGACCGAAAACCCTAATGACATTCTAGAAAAAATGGCTAGGTGAAGGGAATGGACACAAATATGAAAAATGGGAAGTGTAGGTGGAAATGATAAGTGAAATATTGAACTATGTGAATGATTACTTTAACAACATTGATTTTGAATGATGACTAGTGTACAATCGTAGTGCTAGACATGTATGAGCAACTCTAAAATGTGAAGTGCAATGATGAGTATGCCTAATGCAAGTGATGACAAAATGCAATGGGATGCAATGTGATGTGATGTGATGCAATGCAATATTTTTGTATTTTTGATATTTTGATGATGTTTTTGGATTTTTGATTGATATATATGTATATACATGTGACCAATGGGCTTATTGGGGGCCATTGGGGCTTTTTAGGTGACCAAAGGGCTTACATATGCCTTTGGGGTATTTTGGGTTGACCAAGCAGGTTATAGACACCCTTGGAGCATTTTGGGGTGACCTAGATGGTCATGGACCACCTAGGAGCATTTTAGGTTGACCAAGCGGGTTGTAGACACCCTTGGAGCATTTTGGGGTGACCTAGATGATCATAGACCACCTAGGAGCATTTTAGGTTGACCAAGCGGGTTATAGACACCCTTGGAGCATTTTGGGGTGACCTAGATGGTCATAGACCACCTAGGAGCATTTTAGGTTGACCAAGCAGGTTATAGACACCCTTGGAGCATTTTGGGGTGACCTAGATGGTCATAGACCACCTAGGAGCATTTTAGGTTGACCAAGCGGGTTATAGACACCCTTGGAGCATTTTGGAGGTGGGCCACAACACTCTAGGCATGGAAAGGCCACAAATGAAGGATGTTCAAGGGTTCAAGGTCCTTGATTCCTTCAAGGGAGGCTAGGTGATAAGTCTTGGGTCTGATATGACTAGTGATGACAAAAGGACCTAACCAGTTTACCACAAACTTGTCCCTCAGATGGGGCAACAAATTAGAATTTTGTTGGTTCTCTTTTAGAACGAGATCACCAACCTGAAAGTCTCTAAGATGGACTTTCATATTGTAGGCTCTCTTAAGTCACTCTTGATAAATATGTAGGTGCTCAAGAGCATTAACGCGATGTTCATCAAGCAACGTAAGCTGATCTAGGTGAGCCTACCATACGGTGTCATCATCGATGAACTCCTGCATGGATATGCACAATGATGGGATTTCTAGCTCTAGAGGTATGACTACCTCGATGCCATACACTAGTGAAAATAGAGTAGCCCTAGTGGGCATCCGAATGCTAGTGTGATAGGCCCATAGAGCAAGGGGTATTTGCATGTGCCAATCGGTGTGATTCTCTTTAACAATTTTCTTGAGAATGGCAATCAATATTTTGTTGGAAGCCTCTACTTGCCCATTTTCTTGTGGATAGTAGGGTGTCGAAAAGTTATGTTGGATATTATACTTTGTTGTCAAAGCATGCACATATTTATTCTTAAATGATGTCCCATTATCCAAAATGATCTTGGATGGAATACCAAAATGACAAATGATATTATGCAATATGAACTCTGTGATGCGGGGTCCTATCATAGTGGTAAGGGGGATCACTTCCACCCACTTTGTAAAATACTCAGTAGCCATAATGATAAATGTGTGATGGCCCAAGGATGTAGGGGAGATTTTCTTGATTAAATCCAATCCCCATTACGAGAACGGCCAAGCCGATTGAATCGGTTGCAAGGCCTGAGAAGGTACATGTGTCAAGTTAGCATGGTGCTGACACTTCATACACTTCTTAACATATGCGCAACAATATCGCTCTAAAGTTGGCCAATAATAGCCCATGCAAAGAATGCACTTTGTGATGGCCATGCCACTGAAATGGCCACCACATGTACCATCGTGTGCTTGGGTGATTGCCCAAGCTGACTCTTGATGCTCTAAGCAATGAAGGAGGATCCCTTCATAGCTTCGATGATACAGAATATCTCCTAGCAAGACATATTTTTCTACCTTTCATTTAAATGTCCTTTTGGTGACGTGCGACAATCTAGGAGGGAGATTACCAAGCTTTAGATACTCCCTGATTTGTGTGGACCAGTCCTATTGTGAGGAAGCCTCGATTGCATGAATTGCCTATCCCTCTTGAAGTTCCTCTTGAGCAAATGTTGATTGGGAAAGAACTTGTAAGAATAGCATTGTACTACTATCAAAAGGGGTTTGAGGGAACAAAGTCCCCCAAGCGGCATGATTCAAGTGCTCATGAATGTGCGAGAATCTCTCTTGATGAGGTTCAATTTGAATCAAGTGGACCTCTGGCATGGCTTGAGTGCTCTCATGCTCAACCGTAGATTGTGATAGCATTTTGACCTGAATGGTTGTCATCTCATCAGTAGGGTTCTACGGGATCAAGGACCCTAGGGAGGCCATTGTATCCATAAAATGATTAGATGATCGAGGGAGTGCCTCGATGTCATACCATTCAAAATTTTCTAGGAGTTTATCCACAAGGGCTTTGTAGGCTTGCAGAACTGGGCACTTGCATTGGTAGATCCCTTTGACCTGGTTGAAAATGAGCAAGGAGTCACCAAAAATGTTAAGCTTGGTGATTTTCATGGTGATAGCCATTTGAAGACCTATGAGCAAGGCTTCATACTCGACATTATTGTTGGTGCATGGGAAATCGAGTTTAAATGATAGGGGTATGGGAGCCCCATGCGGTGTGAAAAACATGATCCCTGTACCACCCCCTTGCTCGCATTTGGAGCCATCGAAGAACAGAGTCATATCTGCCTATGACTCAGGCTCATCAGAATCAGGTGATTCTGATATTTGGAAGACTCCATCATCGGGAAGCTCCATGCTAAGAGGTTGATCATCCTGAAGAGGAGCCTCTACGAGTTGATCGATGATGACTTGACCCTTGATTGATTTTTGTCCGATAAATTCTAGGTCGAACTCCATCAACAACATGATCCATTTTATCATGTGACTATTATGATAAGTATGACTCATCATGTATCACAATGGATTCTCTTTAGATACAACATACATGGTATGGCTAAGCATGTAATGTCATAGCTTCTTGGTGGTAAAAACCACCGCTAGGCATAACTTCTCAATGTATGCATACTTGATCTCATAACTGACCAAGGTGCGGTTGAGATAGTAAGTAGCATATTCCTTATGCAATTCATTATTCTAGGCTAACATGGTACCCAATGCAATCTTAATGGTTGAGATGTATAAGCGGAATGACACTCCTAGTCTAGGTGGAGCCAATACTAGTGGTGAAGCCAGATATTATTTAATTACATCAAAGGCATCCTGACACTCATCATCCCAATGGAATGTGACCCCCTTGTGCAATAATTTGTTCATGGGTCGACACTTGTCCGAAAATTGTGCTATGAAGTATTTGATGGATGTGATCTTACCCTACAGACTTTGAAGCTGCTTGATGGTAGTTGGGGGAGGCATCTCTAGGATTACCTTGACCTTGTTGGGGTCCACCTCGATGCCTCATTTAGAAACTATAAATCCCAAGAGTTTTCTAGATGTGATGCCAAAGATGCACTTCTTGGGGTTAAGTCTCACATTATGCTCAATAAGGTGATCGAGGACTTTGCACAGGACATCGAGATGCTCATGGCATAATAAATATTTAGCCAATAAGTCATCCATGTAATCTTCCAAAATCTTATGCATGTAGTCATGGAAGATGTATGTCATGGCATGCTGGTAGGTAGCACCGACATTTTTAAGGCCAAAGGGCATGACCTTATAGCAAAATGTTCCCCAAGGTATTGTGAATATCATTTTGAGTTGGTCCTCCAGATTGATATGAATATGATTGTACCCAGAGAAACCATCCATGAGGGATAACATTTCATGGCCCATTATGGCATCTACCAGGGCGTCGATGCTCAAAAAAGGAAATCATCCTTAGGACTCACTTTGTTTAGGTCTCAAAAATTGATGCAAATGTGAATCCTCCCATCCGGCTTCTTGATGGGAACCATGTTGGACAACCATGGTGGATAGTCTACAGAAATGACAAACTTGGCATCCAACAACTTTTGTAGCTCATATTTGACCATTAGGGCTACTGTGGGATGCATATTTCTCAGCTTTTGCTTGATAGGCTTGGCCTTGGGGTCAAGCATCAGATTGTGGGTGACTAGATTTGGATCTAGTCTCGGCATGTCTTTGTAAGACCATGCAAAAGCTGCCTTCTTCTCTATGAGAAGGGCTATGTAATCGGCTTGCTCTTCGAGGGATAGAATTTCCCCTAACTTGATATACTATAGATTCTCGGGATCTGAGTTGATATCTTTGTCAATCATAGGCTCGATTGACATATGTGACCCCTCCTCCAACTGGTGAGGAGTAGGGATCAAGTGGATGTCATCAGCTAGATTTAGATCATCAATGGGAACCTCGAGTTCCTCCTCAGCATGGAAGACATCATGAGTTGGCCCTAGAGAGAAATGAAATGGTTGTAGCATCTCATCGCAAGGCCAGTACTCAGAGGGTGATGGGGGTGAATCTCCTCGATCAAAGTCAATTACCCCCAAGTCGAGGTGCAATGACTTCAATGGGTTATTCGGATCTCGTAGGGGCTCAAACAGATCTATGGAAATCATATTTATGGATGGATGATTTCCCCTATGTGGTTGGTGGTGTTCATGGACATCAAGATGTCGCAAGATTTCTGGAGGTGGTTGCGAAGGCGGTGGAATGATCGAAGGTGGTCGGTGTGGCTGTGGGTGAGCTTGCTCCTCTAAAGGTAGAAGTTGTCACCAGATGGGATGGTGTAATGGGAACATGCATAGATAAAACTCATCCTCATCATCCATAGGGATGACCCATGGGCCTTCACCATCCGAACTATCAGAGTTCATAGGTGCTACTCCATAATCTGACTCATCATCAGATGTCCACTCATAAGGAGACCCTTGATCTTCTTCCTCACTATCATGGGGAAGAGTGCATGAACCTTCACCTCTCTCATAAGATCGGATATCATCATGAGGTGGGTCATCATATCCCAAGGGCATAGGGAAGTAGTCCCCCAATGAGTAGACATGATTGGGGTTGGTGAAAGGATCTCATACAAGCTCATCTCTAAAGTCTAGAGTCATGCACTCTAAGCTATCTATGAGGACATCTAAGGGCACAGGCTTGTTGTGTCCCAAACCAGACTTGTCATAAGGCATTTGATACTATGGATGGTAAGGAACTCTGGTGCCTTGCTCATATAGGCCTAACCCATAACCATACCAATTACAGAGGTGAAGGTACTTCATGGCAAATTTAGGGTTGGACATGTAGTTGATGTCCTCGAAAAAGGGTTCTTCATCCTCCTCCTACTATTGGTAAGGCTCGATGCCATAGTCAAGGCCCCCATAGATAAAATTTATTTGATTAGGGGGAGACTGAGAGGTACGATAGTGCCTATGGGAAGATGAGGTTGACCCATGTCATGCACCGACTCTATAGCAGGGGTAGTTGTAACATTCCTAACCATGTACTCCCCTAATCTGGTGGTAGCTAGGTGCACTATGACCTAAGGCTATGGGTAGAAAAGGGATGAGAGTGAGACCTGATATGATTCATCATTTGCCTCATGTGGTAGCTCCTCATCTACTTGGCTAGGAATCTCCTCTATGGAGATGGTGGAGATGGTTGGTTGGACCTCATCAATAGGTCACTTTCCTGGGTTCCTAGGCAAAGGATCCATAGGTGCAATGGGCATCTGGGGGGTGCTGATGATGAGGATGGTATGGCATGAGATGATGATGGATTGCTTGAAAGTGATGGTGATGGAGTCAAACCTTGGCTAGATTTATTTGATTGAAAATCTAGATGGGTTGATGGTAAGGTTGACTCAGGGAGCTGTTGCACCATATTGCAATACTTGAAAGGCTCTAGGTCGGTAGGGATGACATGAACTTGCCCTTCATGAGTGTACTTGAGGCACTGGTGAGTGATGGAAGGGACACACTTCATGTCCCTGATCCATGGTCTACCTAACAGGATATTATATGCCATCTCACCCTCCAGGATGTGGCATAGCATCAAGATGGTCTTTTCTCCTACCTGGATAGGTAGGATGATCATACCAACCATCGAGCATATGGCATCATTGAATGCTCGGAGGGTGTAGGTAGATGCGACAATATGGGATGCTGGGAGCTTCAGATGCTTGAGAGCTATTGTAGTGATGATGTTGCTAGAAGACCCAGTGTCTATCAACACTCTCTTGTATGGCATCCCATTTACACATGCGATGATGTGCAAGGGAGGATCTACCATATCATTGGGAACCAGTTTAAGTTCATCTTCTCGAAAGGTAATCATCGGTTCCATGCATTGCCGCACATGCCCCACAAAATTGTTGAAGGAGTTAGACTCTTGGGGCTGAAGCTCTATTGCCTTAAGGATATCCATCAAGGCTTCTCTATGAGGTGGTGATTGTTGAATAAGCTCATAGATGGAGAGTCAGGTAGATGTCATTCTTAAACTCTGAGTGAGCTTGCTCTTAATTGTGACCATAGGCCTAGGTGGGAGGCTCAACACAAGAGGTGGTAAAGGTTGTGATATCGAAGGAACATCACTTTGAGTCATAGGTGGTGTGACTGGACTTGGGTACCACCTATTTCTTATGACAATGTTGATCATGCTGACATACCCTTGCTTAGGGGGGCATGGTGCACCTCATTCACCTAGGGCACTAGCTTGGCCTACTCTGCATGGGTGGGCAAAGGGTCTTTAAAGACCTCCATATATTGGTTGTTTGGTGTGATAGGGTTGTCCACCTGAAGGGTATTCCTATCGATCATGTCTTGCACCAAATTCTTGAACTTATAGCACATTTGCACATCATGCCCATTTTGCCTATGAAACTTGCAATATAGGTCTTCTCTGTATCCTTTGGGCTTCGGTGCATTTGGGTCGATAGGTCGACTCTCAAGCAGATTGATCGAATTGGCTGCTAAGAGGTGCTCAAACAATGAGTCCATAGACTCTACAATGGGTGTGAACTATCACTTGGGGTGATGCTGTTGATTTTGCCCTTGATTATTCTAGTTGTCCTTGGCATAGTTCCTAGGAGTGGCCTGATAATTAGGCTTTTGAGGTGGCACTACTTGCACTGGCCCTGGGACACTAATGGCAACCTGATTCACTATTACTAGCTTAGGCTACACTAGGGTATTCTTAGCATTCTTGTTCCACTCCTTCTTGCAAGGCTTCACAATCTCTCCCTCTTGAATCTTAATATCTTCAATGATCCTAGCCTATGCTAGGGCATCTTCAAGAGTCGGATACTATTGTAGTTGCAACAACAAGGAGATCGACTTCAGGTAGCTCTTGGCAAACATCTGAGTCAACTCCGACATGGGGAGTAGATAAGGTAGCTTGGTGAGCAAGGCTCACCACCTATTGCCATAATTTTCTATTGACTCATCATCATACTATTTCAACCTAGCGAGATCAGCCAACATCACCTTCCTCTTGGTGTTGAAGGTGAAGCATTCTAAGAATGCATCTACAAGTTGATCCAAATTATGGATGCTATGCTTTAGGAGTTGGGTAAACCACTCCAAGGTTGGGCTAGAGAGGGTAGTCACAAATATCCACAAAAGCAAAGCATCATTATCCTGAATGCCAAAGCATTGACTCAAGAATTTAGTGACATGTTCCTACGCATCTTCCTCTCCCTTAAAGGTAGCCAACTGAGGTAGCTTGAATTGCTCTAGATAGGGAGGGGTAGGAACTGAAGGATGAAGGGGCTGACTACGTAACTGGTGCAAAGTGGGCTTTTGAGATCCAGACCTAGAGGTCTTGTTCTCTACTGACTCTAGGTGCTCTAGTAATGCTCGATATGCATCTAAGGATTTAATCTCCTCATCCTTACTCTTATCTTGTGATGGAGGTCGAGGATCCTCCAACCTATTATGGGGTGGTGGCATGTCACCCCCTACCTTGATAAGGCATCTCTAAGTACTCTACCTCTAGCTCATGCTCAGTGTAGGCCCCATAGGGCATCTCTCGAGCCAATCTATAAAGAGGAGTATCTACCCATTATGGGAACCCTATGTTTGGCCTAGGAGGCAAGTCTCGATCTAGCCTAGGAGGTCATGGAGGCAACATTGGATAAGGTCTAGGAGACCTATCTCGAATGAGTGTGGGTTGCCTTAAGTGGACTTCCTACCTATGTGTCTTAGGGGTAGGAACCCTCTCTCATAAATTTTTTTAGAATAGCTCATTGGTCTATCATTCGATTCTTTCTTTCTCAAGCTGATGCAAGTGGTCTAGTTGTTCCTTGTCTTGTCGAAGCTGTTTGAACTGAGCTTGGAATTCCACATATCTTGCAACTACCTACTTGATTTGTTCCACTGTGCGAGGCCTAGGAGGCCTAGGAGTCTCACCTTGAGGCCGACCTCATTCAAGATAATCTATGATATCCATCATATGCTTCCCTCGATCGAGGGCCATCACATTGACTTGAGGTTCGAGCCTAAGCATATGCTCATTATAATCAATGGGTGTAGAGGCACATCATGCATGCATAGAATACTACTCTTGAGGATAATCAAGGATTTCCTCATGCCTTCCTTCATGAATGAGGAAGGGAAGGGCGGAGTTAGCTCACCCCGAGCGATGAGTATCATACCCATAAGGTTGCCTAAGCTGTCGAACCCTATCAAGGTGATGTAGAGGTGAGGTCGGATCAACCTGCTCTACCCAATGTGTGAAGTCATGCTCTGGCCTATGAATAGGTATGTCAGACCTAATAGGTATGTGGATGCATGGCACCACTCTATCTACTAGCACCTCAATGCATTGTTACCTTTCATCAAAGAAGGCATGTGATGTGTCTAAATACTAAGAACACTCTCCCAGGTAAGGTCCATCACCCATAGGGGTGTCTCGCATAGGGCTCCCTTGTAAGTGTGGTTCTCATCCCATTATTCAAGGACTAGGGTGAGTAGAGGCTCACTAGGGAGGTATGACCAGGTCCCTAGGGCTAAAGCAGAGATGACTCATGTCTCCTAGTCCACTCTCCATAGCT
Organism: Wollemia nobilis; assembly: GCA_028583015.1. Classification (NCBI taxonomy): domain Eukaryota; kingdom Viridiplantae; phylum Streptophyta; class Pinopsida; order Araucariales; family Araucariaceae; genus Wollemia; species Wollemia nobilis. The sequence continues at coordinate 1,492,452 of JAQPPZ010016709.1, forward strand.
TTCACCCATGATTGGGCTTGGCTATGGGTGCACACCATTGTAACTCTCTACCAAACCCTAGATGATTATCTCCTTTAAAAATTCTTAATGAAACAACAAACAAGAAAAGGAAACACTCAATAAGATAGATGATTATCTCTTTTAAGTTTTAGATGTGAATCCCTAAACTATTTTGTGTGTTTCAGATGTGTTGTTTATAAAAGAGGACCTTGTGTCACATGTTTGAAATCTTGTTGAATGATATTATTATGTTTAATTAGATTTCACCTATATACTCATAGCTCGACAACCTAGAGATGAACTCCAGGTCATGTTATCCCACCTATAATGTGTGGTGATGAAGTCCACACATGGCCAGGGAGCACAGGTCCTACCAGTTCCTCACCCAGTTCACCCATAGTCTATGATATACCTCTTCGAAGAGAGATACATGCTATAACCCATGGGCTATGATGGATCTTGGAACCGACCTTGGCAAAGAACAAGGTTCATGGGATTTGAGACAATGGGTGGAGATGAAAGCCACCTCATTGAACTCTACTAGTGGATGGTGATGAAATCCACCTCACTAGCATTTAAGTGAATCATGGTGTGTGTGGTTCTTTTTAATCCAAAGAAAGAAAACAATAAAGCATTCGATGATCATTCACTAAATGCATGCAAAAGGTGTATTTTACTTTCAGAAATTTAGGATAAAAGGAACCTACAAATGTAAATTATAAATGCAAACCCTAAATGCTAACCTACCCATTGGGTAGGCCACAAGCAATCAAACCATAGAGATGCATTGCTACTTTGATTTTATTTGATTTTTCTTCTTTTTGTTATTTTGCATTATGGGAAAATTAAATCTACTTTTAACCTTTCTAGGAAAACAAATGGTGCGAGAAAAACCAAATTAAACAACTTCTGAAAGTGCAAAATGAAAACAGAGGGTTTAGGTACCTACCTCATCACTTCTGGAACCTGTCATTTATGGAATTCTGATCAGAAAGATCTCTAGTTTCTATTCACTCTAGGGTGGGATGAATAGTAGGTCTGCATTCATCCTAGGGTGGGATGGATTTGCATCCATCCCAGGGTGGCATGAATAGCAGGTCAGAGTTCATTTCAGTCTAGAGCGACTAGAACCTGCAACATAAAAAGATGAAATATGAGCTTCAAAATTCACCTAAAGAAAAAGGGACTAGGTCCCACCATGATCACCACTGAATTAAGGAAAAATGGTGCACCTAAATATGGGTAACAAATTGCATCTATCTCCTATTTCTAATAAGCATCAAATCGGAAGCATGCAAGTAAGATGGAAAAGATACCAAATAACAAGAAATGAAGCAAAGTAAATTGTTCTCTTATTAATTAAATGGATCAAATATAGGTTACAAAGATGTCCCCTTGAGGGCTCAAATTATTGATACAACTATTACAAATTTTGGGTGCCCAAGGATCGAAATCCTTCAAGAGAATCTGGTGCACATCCAATGTCTTTCCGCGTACCCACACTCGAAGTGGGTGGGCCAAAGGTTGCCACCACTTGTATTTCTGATATTTATGTCCTACGCTACTTCCCCAATGCACTGTATGACCTGCACCTACACACAAGGAAACAAGAAACATCAAATAGCAAGTGTGTATGATCTAAAACATGTAATCCCCACAGGCAAGAAAGGAGCATATGTAGCGTGCCTATACCAAATCAACTCCAAATGCTATGAAATTATAGAGGTAAGTAAAATAAGAGGTTTTGGGAAGATATCACCTAGAAATTGCATCAAAATTGCATCCGTAGGCATGGCGTAATCGTAGTGCGCTTCTCCAACCTACAAAACCCAAAGCAAGCAATTTCTACCCCTAAACATATCCAAAACATATGAAAATTGGAAATAATGCATAAAATAACATTTTAAGAGAACCCATATGGTTATATTTCAGAAATAAGGCTCACATCCTAATGCATTCTCCAATGGGTCCTACAAGCCTACAAAAACTTCAAATCGCAATATCTCAGCCAATATAACTCAAAAAAGCATGAAATTTGAACTGCAACATCATATGATAATATATAAAATACCTATTTAAAAATAGTCACAAAATTGTTGATAGATTTGTATTCATTCTAGGGTGGGATGAATAGGACTATCACAAATTGGGGGGCACCCAAGGGTGGGATGCCCACCGATTTTACCTAAATTTTACCACCAATTCCACTGGGGAATGGTCCAAAACACTAAGGGGGGTATTTTCATCAAATTTGGGGTGGAAATTCACTCGATTGATAGGTCTTTGTAAACAAATTGTGTCTCTTTGAGTCACTCGATAACCTCCTTCGCTAAGAAGAGATCTCGAGGGAAAGAGAGCACAATCAGGTGAGGGGAAATCTCGATAGTGCTCCATTGCATAAACCTTAAACTCCTCTCTATATTTTATGTGGAAAATGCATCCACTTTATAGCCACAGGGGGCTCATGTGCAAAAGGGCATGCAAGGGCATGCGTGGCAAGAGGCGCCACTTGGCCATCGGGGTGGCATGCATTGGAGGGGGAAGAGAATCTCCCAATTTGGCCTCCCTTATGAAGCATGGCATAAATATGTTATGTGCTCTAACTTGTAGGTATGGGTAGGTAGGATAAATGACCGTTACCAGGCACCATTTGTCCAGATTTGACTTTTTTCTAGTCAAACCTGCTATTCGCCCCACCCTGGGATGAATGTTGCTATTCACTCTAAGGTGGGATGAATAGGATCTGTATTCATCCCAGGGTGGGACGAATAGGAACAGGGTGCCAAAAGGTCCCAAAAATGGCTTGGAACCTTCCAAAACCTTGCACAAAGTGGCTAGAACCATTGTATACCTTCTGAGGGCTGCCCTAGGGGCCTTGGTATGTCAATTTAGTCATTGCTTTTGGTAGCATAATCGGATTGACCAGATTTTAGTGTCTACATCTACCAAATTATCTGATTTTCTAGATGAGAGTCCACATATTGCACTTCCTCTAGTTATTTTACCCATTTTTCTAAATAATCTGCCACCCTATTTCCATCTCGCTTGATATGTGTAATAAAAACATCCTGAAAAATCTTTCAAATATTTTGAACAGCTTCCACCTTCCTACTCTTGCCAATTTCAAACACTTGAAAGGGTATTATAGGATCTAAGATTCTAGCCCATTATCTGAGAGTCCATCTCTATCCATAGCTTATGTAAATGTATATTTGCAGCTATCAACGATGCTGACAAGATAACCTGTCATTCTGCTTCATTATTTGTTATCTCCCCCATACCTTGTGCTCTCCAGTACACATGTTCTCCTTTCTAATTTCGTATGATAAGGCCAAAACCAGTTTTTCCAAGGTTTTTTGTAGAAGCTCCATCTGTGTTTGCCTTCACCCACTATTTTGTAGGAGGTATCCACTCTATGTTATTTGAGGAGATCTCACCTGCACATCCAACCCTTAGTTGTTTTTATTTTATAGTTATTCCAAAGCTCCATAAAATAGTCACTTCCTCCATTTCTATGTTTGTTTCCTCCTATAATCTAATAGACAGTGTTTCCATTACCTTACTCATAATCCTCTCCCATATTTGCTTGTTGGCTTGTTCTCTGATCTCAATATGCGTGTATTTTTTCCAGCCATAACTGCCACCATATGAAGCTAGGCCCTAGGTTCCATGTCATTTTCATTGTTTTAGTCTTAAATTTATATTGTTTCCATTTATCATAAAAGCTTTCTTGGCTCTCAAAAATTTCCTAATGCTATCTCATTTGCCTCCACCAACTGATCCATATATATTTAGCAAAAGAACACCCTAAAAAGAGGTGATTCAAGGTATCCTATGCTTTTCCACACATAACACATTTGGAAGGCCTGTAGAAACCTCTTTTTCTCATATTATCAAATATCAAGCACTTTCTATGGTTAATCAGCCATGAGAAAATGTTAATTTTTGGCCATCCTTCCTTTTGCCAAAAAAATATCCATGGAAGTGATGTTGGGGTAATCTCATATCCACAAACTACTTTGTTTCCCTTATTTGCCTTATAGATTCCCAACTTTCTTCCTCCCCATCCAAGCATATCCCTCATCGAAACATCCTAGATTGGGTGTCTTTGGAGATGTCTCCATAGTTTTTAGTTAGTTCCTCTATCCTCCTCACTGGCCATTCTTGGGGATGTTTCCATTATAGTAAGTTTGGCACATGTTCACTCCATGATTTAATATAGGAAGAGGCTTTCCACCACCCTGCCTTTTGGAGATTTTCTTTCCAACTCTCCATATATGGGAATGTCTAAATAATTGGTTGAGATTGATTCTATGAATCCTCTCAAAATAGACCATCCTTTCTATCCCCTAACTACTAATATAGGTATGGATTTATTAAATCCTGGCCTACTTCCATTGTTCTCCATACTATAGATCCCTCTCCTTCCACTCTGTGTCTTGGGATGTCTTTCTCAGTCACTCCTATGTAATATTTAGCTTGCAACAATCTACTCCATAAGCCCCGAATAACTGTAATCCATCTCCAATATAACTTCCTTGCTAGTACCTTGCTACTTTGGGATGCTGATATTATCCCCAATCCTCCTTGTTTTTTTGGTTGACATATATTCTCCCACCCAAATAGTGCTAATTTTTGTTCTTCCCTTGCACCTGACCACAAAAAATTTCTTGTGTGTTTATCAATATCTTTTAGAATTCTCTTTGGATCCTAAAGTATGGAAAATTTAAACTGGAGAGCTTGTAGCACAACTTTAATCACTGCAAGCCTTCCTCCCAAGCTTAACCATTTGTGTGTCCAGTTGCTCAACTTAGCTTGAAGTTTTTCAATTAGCCCTTTCCACTCCTTATTTTTTGTTTTCTTTGCAGATAGAGGTACTCCTAAATACTGTATGGGTAAAGGAGTTTCCATGAATTTCAACAATTGTATAATTTTATCTCCAACCTCTTTGTTGTATTGAAAAACTATTTGATATTTTTCCATTAAAATTTTTTCCCATAGCTTGAGTATACCCATCTAAAATTTCTTTTGTGTTTCTTGCTACTAGGAGATTGGCTTGAATAATAAGAGTTGTATCATCCACAAATTAGAGGTGATTTATCTCAATATGAGAAATGATTTTCAGACCCCTTAGCCTCCCTTCTTGTCCCCCTTTTTTTAAGTCTCCCTAGACCCTTTGCATAAAGGATAAAAAAGGTAAGGGGAAAGAGGGTCCCCTTGTCTTGACCCCCTTCCTACTGTGAACATGGGAGAGGAACTACCATTTAACAAAACTAAGATTGATGTGGTCTATGTAAAGGCTTTTACCCAATCTCTTCACTCCTCTACAAAGCCCATTTTTTCTAAAATCCTTTGCAAAAAATACGAGTCTACTCTATCATAGGATTTAGAAAGATCTAATTTAATAAGTATCCTTGGGTCCTTTTGCTTGGATATTGTGTGTATCACTTCCTGTGCCACTACTATTCTATCTAGAATTTGTTTGCCTTCCACAAAACCATCTTGCTCACTTGAAATAAGATTTGGTAAAAAAGGATTTAACCTCTCTACCATAAGATTTGTTAATATATTAACATTACAGAGTGAAATATGCCTATAATTATCAATTATCTCACTAGGTGGGCCCATAGGAATTAAAGTGATAAAAGTATGATTCAAGGCTTTTAACATTTGCTTACTCTATCTGATTTCCTCTAGTGCCTCCACCACTGCTTGACCCACAATTTCCCAATTTTTTTGATAAAATTCAATGGGGAATCTATCTGGTTCGGGGGTTTTTCCTGTTTGCATTTTTTATATGATCTGTGATGTTTCTTCTAGAGAAAATTTCTCCATTAATAATTTATTATATTTTGGTTTGACTAATTACAGAATTGCCTCTCATATCTTCTCTTGCCATATTGCATTCAAATTTTCATTGCTAGTAAAAAGAGTATGGAAGTACTGATTTGTTAGAGTTTTCATTTCACTTCCATTGGTTTTTACTTGACCCATCATATCTGTAAGATCTATAATTCTATTTTGTTGTCTTCTAGTTGTTGTTGTCTTATGAAAGAAAGTTGTGTTTTGATCCCCCTCTTTTAACCATGTAACTCCAGCTCTTTACCTCCATTAGATATCTTCTTGTTTTTCCAAAGCTTTATCTCTCCTAATAATTTTTGCCTCACATTGCAATAGATATTTTGTAATAGTTCCTTGTCTTATCTCCTATGCAATATTCTCCTTCTGATCCTTGATTTCATTATTTTAGATTCTATTGAGTTCCTTCTTGTGTTTACTCCACTCTTTTAGTTGGGTCCAAACATATTTCAGTTGTTTGTGAAGTTTGAATTGGGTTGTCCCAAATATTGGTTTTCCTAATTTCCACTTCTTTATGTGGTCCCCCAACTCCTCATATTTCAACCACCATAGCTCAAATTTAAAATTTCCTGTAACTTTATGATTATATTCTTCTATGGTAAGGCTTACTAGAAAATGATTTGAAGAAAGCCTATCCATGGCCTTCGATTGATGCTTTGTATGCAGGTATAGTTCCTCTCCCATGAAGAAATGATCCAAGAAATATTTGAATGTCTCCCCTTCCTTTCTTCTATTTATCTAGGTCATGGAGCTATCCATAGTTGGGATATCTATTAGATTCATTTGACATGTTATTGATGAAAAAAACCTATCCTTTTCCTCAAACATGGATATGCCTCCTTGTTGTTCCTCTGTTCTAATATTTGCATTGAATTCTCCTTCCACAATCCATTGGTACTTTGGGTAGTTATCTCTAAAATTCTGGATGGATACCCATTGATCTCTTTGTGCTCCATAAAAATTAACTATAGTCCAATTTTTTCCACTTTCCCTATTTTGTAACTGGACCATCAACATCCCTCTCGTAGAGACCCCTCCTATCGCTAGGAATAGTTGGTGATTCCACATAGTGGCCAATCCACTTGATTTCTCCCGTGCTTATTGAGTAAGGATATCTCCTTTTTGCCACATTATCCTATTTATTTTTTGTAAGTCTTCTCCTTGCATTTTGGTTTCCTGTAACAAAACTATATCTGGACTCATATCTATGATAATGTTTTTGATTGTCTTTTGTCTAGGGTGACTGCCTAAACCCCTCATATTCCAAGTAATTAATATCATTGAGAATTAGGAGAGAAAAAATCAGCCATCAATTTTACCTTTCCATTTTGGCTCAAATCTCTTCCCCGTTCCTCCATCTTTTCCTTGTTTGAATTCCTCCCTACAAATTGGTTTGGTTTTTGTTTCTTCTCCACATGATGAATCCCTAAAGTAGGGTTGTATTTTTTTGTATTTCCTTATTTCATCTCTATTTCCTAAGTTAAAACTATCCCCTACATTTCCCCTCATTTGGTCTTCCTCATGGGTTGAATCTCCTCTTCCATTAGAGAGGTTGTGTCTGGTTCTTCTCCTTTATTGTACTGTGACACTAGAATGGAGTATTGTTTTTGATATACCGACATGACTTGCTAGGTATCCTCCTATAATCCTTCTATTTGAAAATCCCCTGCTATTTCCAAGCTTCTCAGTTGTTTGAATATCTCATATCTATTGTTTTTTCTTCCCACTTTTTCTCCTTGTCTCTGGTTACTATGTTGATTTCTTTTGTTTGGCCTTATGATTACTTTTTGGAAGCCCTTAGAGTCTAATTGACCTTTCCATTCCTTATGATTTACCTTCTACTAAGGATATTGGCCTACCATGTTAATATTTGCTCTTGTCCCCTTTTGTTCAAATTAATGATCCTTAATTGTTGGGCACATTCTAGCCAAATGTCCATGAGTGTGGTACACCCAACATTTGAATGGAATAGCCTCATAATCTAGTTGTTGGTGCAAAAAAAATATCCTATTTTTAGATCTATCTCTATTGGAAGAGGTTTACTGAGGTCCATTTCTACACAAACCCTAGCAAACATTGTTGATCCTCCTAAAACTGTTTCTCTTGATCTACCTTGATAATGACCTAGTAAGTTACCTATTACCTCGAGTACCTACTCTTTAAAAAATTCAAGGGGAAGGGTAAATAATATTATCCATATTGGTACTGTAGTCAATTCCACTTTTGGGTCAACTCCCATATTCTATGCTTGGAGGAATAGTTATGCTGGCCTGTGATGATACAACCCTCCCTCAAATACTTTTTGTTGGTCTACCACTAATGTGAAATATACAAAAAAATACCCATTTGGGAGAGTTATAATTTCATATTCTCCTTCTAGATGCCATTGTTTCCTTATCCACGTGTGAAGGAAGTGCACAGACGGTCTGAAACCCATGAATTTTCCTATTAGGTTGTGCTTTATCTTATAAACTATATCCTCAACTATCCAATCCTCAACTATTTCTAATACTGGTATTTCCTTTGCTTGTGGTAAACATCCATTCACCCTTCCCGATAGAGAATCCTCCTTTTGTCGCTTTCCCACGGTGTTTATGATTGTCCTTGCCTGTGTTTGACAGTCATTGAAGTTATCTTGGGTACCACATAGCTTCTTACAGTATGAGATTCCTTATTTTAGAGGATTTGATACCGAAGTACCTATGTCCCCCATTCTTGGTCGTGATCCATACTATTGAAAGACCCTCTAGCAATATTGATCCTCTCTGATGGTGTTTTTTGCATGAAAATGTTCTCTAGGTTTTTGACCTAGCCTCTAAAACCCTAGTTCGATTCCTTAAACCCCGTCTATGTCACTACTTTTAAAGAGATGTATAACTAAATTTGTTGCCCACTAAATAACATAAATAATAACATTTTGATTTGTGGTCCTAATATTTCTATTCTCATTTTAAATATCTAACTTGTAATTTATTTACATCACAATATTTACCTTTTCCCAATCTATTAATATCATATTTGACCTCATTTAACATGAATGATTCTAATTTTAGGAGTGTATTTTTCTTGACATGTTTATATTTCAATCATTGGGCTATTATAATATTAGTTTTAAATTATTTTTTATTTTGTTGAAGTTCCTTCTACAAATATTTTTGATCATATTTTCCTATATAAATTAATTATTTTCTAATGGATTATATGGGATTGAAATGTGTTCCATTCATATTACACTCAATTTGGATGCTTGTTATTTAATGAGAGGAGGCCTTAAATATGTTGAGGAATATTATGTGATTTGGTACATGCTAATGTACCCCCATGGTACCTTCATGGTATAATTGTTAATATGTAATAGATTAGGGTTGAGTCTATAGTTTAGAAGTATGATTTATATTTTTTCTTTCATGTAAGTGTCAATGTGTAGGAAATGCACAAGTGTCATATATGTAAGAGTGCAAATATATAATGTGAGGATGTGCACAAGTGTCTTAGATTAGGAGTGCATGTAGAAGTGCAAGAGTCATGTAGATGTTGTTGGAAATATTGAACATATTGTTGTCATTGATGTCAAAGGATACATGAGGCAAAAATATTTTGATGTCAAAGGTGCAATGGTTGTCAAGGCAAAAATAATCCCCATGGTTGTGAAAGCCAAGCAAAGGGTTATAATATTTAAATTTTAAATTTAAATATTATTAAGAGAGTTTAAAGTTGCAAGGGACAAAGGATTAAAGAGATGGACAAGAGTTTAAAGTTACATGGGTCAAATGAATAAGAAAAAGAAAAAGGTTTGATTAGAAAAAGATAAAGGTTAAGAATTAATATTATAATATTTGAAATATTATAATATAAAAGGTTAAAAAAGTAGGAGGCACAAAAATTTTATGAAGGCAATAAAATATTGAATATTTCAAATGAGCGTCGATGTCTAAGGGAGAGGTGCAAATGTCATAAACCCATAAAAAAAATTAATAAGCATTGACATGTCCTCATAAAATCCAAAACCCATATATATGAGTGGTAATAATTCATTTTGGTGATATTTCGATGTCGAAAGATATGTGCACGCAATTTGAAGAGTGAATTTATGCAAGGAGTGCGAATGACAATGAATAGGGGGAAGAGTACAACGAAAGTCTTTGCAATGAAGAAGGAAGTGAATGCAATATTTTTATCTGCCCCTTGACATCATCTGCTAGGGTAGCTCAGATGGTGGTTGAACATGTGCTAAGTCAATACGTGAGAGGAGGTGCACGGTTCGAATCTCACCGACACCGGTTTTGATTTGATTTTTTTTAAAAGCGCAACAAAGAAGACAAAAATGTTGATGCACATTTGAAGTTCCATCCGCTTGGTTATCCCAAGTGGTCACGAGCTATGTTTGGGTGCTAGAGGTCAGAGGGTCAATTCACACCAGCGCCAAAAAAATTTTTATATGAGGTATTTATAAATGTTTTAATCATTTTTGAAAAGGAGTTATAAGGGTGTATGGTATAAATATTTTTATTTTGGAAAATAGGAGGTATAAGGGTATATGGTATAAAATCTTTTATTTTTGCAAATAGGAGTCATAAGGGTGCATGTTATAAAGTATTTTATTTTTGCAAATAGGAGTTATAAGGGTGTATGCTATAAAGTATTTATTTTGTAAATATTATAAAGGGGAGCAATAAGGATTTATGATATAGAGTTTTATTTTGAAAAGTTCAAAAAGGAAATTAAGGGGATATTGTTGTGTTTTCAAAGTATTATTTTGATATGCAAAATAAAGGAGAAATAAGGTGTAATTGTGATTTTTGATTGTATTGTATTTGGATTTTCATAGAAAGGAGAAATAAGGTGTAATTGTGATTTATGTTATTTTGTAATTGACATATTATAAAAAGGGGCTGTAAAGTTCTTTATAAGGCTTTACTTTCAGAGTGTTAGAAAAGGAGATTTGCTAACCTTTTTTTGAAGTGGCAAAAAAAAAGGAAAATTATTTTGAGATAGGTTTTTGAAGGCTCATCATCATTGTGGCAGATTTAAAGGTATGTTGATTTAATTCCCTTCTCAAGAAAGTTTTGTTTGAAGAAAGTAATCTTTGTTGTCATGAGAGTGGAGGTATAAGGATTGGTTTGATGTGCATTAGTGTTTGATTGAAGTTGGAAGTAATCATGAATTATTATTGAAAGAAATTAAAAATATATGTGCTAGGGTTTGAGAACAAAGTTGTACATTATTATTGAATGAATTTGAAAATATACTAGCAAGGGTTTGAGAGCAAATTGGTGCATTAACTTTAAGTCATATTGGGTATAAACTTGCAAGGGTTCTAGACCAATATTGTGAAGCAAATATATGCATTAGTTTTGAGTGATATTGGGAATAAATTTGCAAGGGCTATAGACCAGTTTTGTGAAGCAAGTATGTGCATTGATTTTTATTAATTTTGTAAGTACATAAGAAGGTCAACCATCAAGTGCTAGACTACAATATCCTTTTGAATGCAATGAATGTGAGACATGTGAAAGCAACATACTTAATAAATGTGAGAAGAACATATTGAGTATTTGTAATGCATATCATTCTCTATATGTTCATGAAGAAAAATAATTCTAGGTAGAATATGTCTGAATTACTTTAGTCAAAGAAAGCACTTTTGGGAAATATATATGCAATTGTTTCTATGCAATAATTAGGAATGTTTGAGCAGTTTTTGTGAGTAGCATTGAGGTAAATTTGAGAAGGTTATTAAGGTAAAATTGAGCAAATTTGTGAGCTAAGTTCTAAGAAGGTTTGAGGTAGATTTGAGTAGGATACGTGAGCAGGTTTGAGCAGTGATTTGAGCAAGTTTATGAGAAACAATAATGAGTAGATTTGAGTAGGATTATAAGCAGGTTTGATGAAAAATTTGAGTAGATATTTGAGCAGAGATTTGAGTAGAGTTTTGAGTAGAGATTTGAGCAGAGTTTTGAGCAGAGTTGAGCAGATTTGAGCAAGCCTTGTGTAAAGGTTTGGATCAAACCAGAGCAAAGGGGATTGGTGTCTCCTATGGATAGAGGTCCATGAACCAGAGTAAAGGGGATTGGTGTCTCCTATGGATAGAGGTCCAAAAACCAGAGCAAAGGAGATTGGTGTCTCCTATGGATAGAGGTCCACAAACCAAAGCAAAGGGGATTGGTGTCTCCTATGGATAGAGGTCCACAAACCAGAGCAAAGGGGATTGGTGTCTCCTATGGATAGAGGTCCACAAAACTAGAAGTAGAGGGGATTGGTGTCTCTTGTGGAGTGGTGTCCACAAAACTAGAAGTAGAGGGGATTGGTATCTCCTATGGAGTGGTGTCCACAAAACCGAAGTAGAGGGGATTGGTGTCTCCTATAGAGTGGTGTCCACAAAACTAGAAGTAGAGGAGATTGGTGTCTCCTATGGAGTGGTGTCCAAAAAAATAGAGCAGAGGGGATTTGTGTCTCCTATAGAGTGGTGTCCATAAACTTGAACATAGGGGATTGGTGTCTCCTTTGGATTGGTGCCCATAAACATTGTAATAGGAAAATTTTTCCCAAGAGATTTGTTGAGAAAATTTATAAGAAATATTTTCTCTATGGACATAACCCACATTGGGTGAAACATGTTAAATCTGTGTCTCTTATGTGTGTGATGATATGTACATTGTTTCATTATTACAATTTTTAATATCGGATAATATTGCTTTGGAAAGAAAAGTAAAAATTTTATCTTATACTATTCACCCCCCTCTCAGTATAAGCTTGTGTTCTTCAGATGTGTGCAAGTGTCTTAGAGTCAAGTATCCATGTAAGAAGAACTTGAAGAGTCCAGTATGCAAGTGGCAAGATGATAAGCCAAAGGTCATGAGACTTGTCATATGGATAGAAATAGTTAAGTACTTGAAGAGTCACATTGCTATGGCTATATTATGGAGACAATATTCCATGAGAAAGCAATCCAAGGAGGAGAAACAAAAGTGTAATATATTTAAGAGATCCGGTTTGGAATAAATCTTGTATAAAATTTTTGAACAATTAATGTATAGTTTATGAGTGACTTAGACCATTTACATTCATCTTTGATTATATAAGTGGATGTTATTTTATTTATTATATTGGAATTGATATATATATTAATTTGCTCATATATTATTCTATTCTTATATTATTATTTTTACCTTTAATATTGTGGCTATTTTATTTTGGGAATTGTGATATTCAGTGGTAGTAAGGCTTAAAAATCCAATAATGGTATCAGAGCTACCATATGACTCTATACATTTTGATAGAGTTCATTGAGCCACCATTATTAATTAAATTTGTCCACTTTTGATAAAATTGATTTAGAGTCTATCCACTTTGAAGGTAGTGCAGACTTGGAATTTAATTTTTAAAGGTCTTAATGAGTAGAAGATGAGAGGACAAGGATTCAGTCACCCTGATTTAGATGCTAGGGTATTTTTACTTGGTTGAAGGAAAACCAATGAAGACTAGGACTCAACTAGATTGATAGGAAGGACCAACTTAGGAGAGAAGTTGGACATTGACAAAGGAAGCCAACTAAAAAAAAAGGTAGATATTGAAGATTGAGGAAGAACCAACTCAGGAGAAAGTTGGTCATTTACGGTCATTCAAAGCCACCTAACATTGATATTGGGTTCTCTAGCAAGGAGGAGAATCATACTAAGTTCTTTGGCGTGACCTAAGATATTGAATATTTCAAAGGTACATTACAAAGAAGCAACATTACTAAAAATATTAAGAAAGAGATAGAGAAGCATTAAAATATTCCTACAAGTATTGAGAAGCATTCAAAGCTTCTTTCAGAGATTGACATACATTTAAGCTTCCTATAAGAAATAAAGAAGCAAAGAAAAAACCATAAAGCACAGAAAGAATAAAAACAACACAAAGAACAAAGATCAAGTAAGCACAGAGAATAGAAGCAAAAAACATAGAGAGAAAAAGCAACAAGTATAGATAAGAAGAAGCAAGTTCAAAGAAGAAGGTGAATAATATCAAAGTGGAAACTACAAAAAATCAAGGAGAATTGTGTGGAGCCATCATCCACATAGAACAAGCAACCAAGCTTAGTGAGACTTATCTAAGTGGCCAATCATAGAAGAATAAATTTCAAGTGGCATTGCAAAAGAATAAGATTCAAAAAATATTAAAAAAGGATAAAGCCCAAGTGGCCTTGTAAAGAGACTAAACAACTTTGTAAAAATCTACAGGTCCTGATTCAAGAAACAAACAACAAAGAGAAAGGCAAGAAGCTAGCTAGTGTAGTATGTGAGGTAGTCTACAAGATTTTTTATAGTCAACATTCTAAACTAAAGGTTCGAAAAGCCAATGTGTAGCACTAAAAACAAATCATAGCACCCGAACTAAAAGGAAGTATAACGTTTGAGTTGGAAAGAAAGAACAACACCTAAAACAAAAGAACTAAAGTTGAAAAGAAACAACACCCGAGCTAAAAGGAAGCACATCACTCAAGCTGGAAAGAAGCAAAAATGTTTGAGCTAAAAGGAAAAAAAGTGCATGAATTGGAAAGAAGCAATAAAGTCAATCTAAAAGGAGTCATAGTGCTCGAGCTAAAGGAAGATACAAAACCTAAGTCGAAATAAATTCACAATGCTTAAATTTGAAGGAAGCCATTGCACCTAAACTAGAGAACGCCAAAGCATCTAGAGTGAGCCGAAGTGCCTGAGTCAAGAGAAAAAGTAAAAACATTTGAGCCAAGAGGGAGCCAAATCATTTTTCCAAGGCACCTAAGGTAAACATCTAACGAGCAAGAGAAGCGTAGAATATCATGCCATCATTTTGCACGAGTAAGCAACAAAGAAGGAAATTTTTTCTCGTTAGACAGATGAGCTAGCAAGCATTTGGAAAATGCTTACCTTGGACATGCATGTAAAGAGCGACATTATCACCGATGTAGTATATCTAACATTCTTAAAGTTACTTTTTTTTTGAGTGCTAGTCATTTTTGGGGAGATTTTTTTGAATTAAAAGGAGTTATAAGGTTTATTTGCTTTAATTAATTGTTTGAAGATAAAGTTAATTCATGAGAATTGGAGTGATAAGGAATGCAGCTAGGTTAAAAGTTAAAAAAATAAAAATAAAGTTTTTTTAAGTATTTAATTTTTTTTTTTGGTAAGTTGGAATTATATTACAAGCGGGTTTTGAAAGGATCCCAAAAACCTTCTTACAACAGGTCAAAAGACCAAACTGAGGGTTAAAACCCAAATGAAACATCCCACACAGTGGGAGACTCATTACAAGGATGAAGATAAAATCTCATCTAGCGGGAAAAACATTCGAAGACCACCACAAAGGAAATCCCGCCCAACGGGAAAAATCGACAGTCAAAAAGGGAAAATCCCGCCCAGCGGGGACCCTAGCAAATTTAAAAACCTTCCCAACAGGGAAAACAATAGAAAAAATTACAATCCCGCCTCATGGGAAAAAATCGCACAATCTGGAAATCTTGCCACGTGGAGAAAAAAAGCATGTTTAGGAGTCCCGCCAAGCAAGAAAGGCACACAAACCCTAAACCAACATGTTTGAGAAATCTCGCCTAGCGGGAAAACCAGCAAAATTGGAATATCCCACCCGTGGGAAAACCACCAAACCAACCCTAAACCGGGTGTGAAGGGTCCCGCCCAATGGGGACAAAAAACCAGCAACAAGGGAAGGTCCCACCCCGCGGGAAACCCAACAGCAATAGGAAATCTTGCCTTGCAGGAAAAAATAGCAGCATGCCCAAAATCCTTTCGTCAAAGAAACCAGCAAGAGAAGCCGAACCTTCCCAACAAGAAAAACCAGCAGTACGCCCAAGACCTATAGACAAACCCATGACCCCCCATCGGGGAAAACCAGCATGCCCTGAACCTGCAAAAAATCTTGCAAACTCGTGGATCCCACCCAGCGGGAAAACCAGTAGCATGCCCAGAAGAACACAACCCCTGCCTAACAGGAACCCCGATCTGGGAAGCAAGCTGTTGAGGAGAGACAGGGAAGCTGTCCCGTGAGGGTCCATGACTGAGAAGGATTTTGACGGGTAGAAAAAATAGCGAAAGCCATTGCATTGTAAGAACTTGAGCCCCCATCCCAAGATCAAACCCTACAAGGAAACAAGCCATTAAAACCACCATCAAGAAAACTTCTAGCCCCACCATTGTCTGTTAGGGAATGGATCCAAGGAGAGATGTAGCTGCATGCATGGGCACCCCCCCAGGACCCAAACAACAAACTACAAAAATATCCCTGAGATCCATCCACAAGAATAAACAAACCCCGGATCTACAAGGAGATCCCGAAGACAAGGGTTTCATGGGGCGACTGGGAAAACCATCTACGAGAAAAGATGTCCCCTGAAGCCAAAAGAATGTAGATGAATATCCCAAGCAACAACCAGAAAACCAGAGCCAACCCTATTCCAACAGCCCTGAAAGCACACTGGAAACCCATCGAACCAGGAAACTCAGGGCAAGAAACCACCAAACCCTCCTTGCAAACCAGCAACCTCGTCAAGAGGGAAACCTGAGAAAATAGGGGAACTTAGAAACTAGGCCTGAGAACCGACCCAGGAGGGGGGCAGGGAAAAGGAGAAGTGGGACTGGTCAGTCCAAGGGAACCTGGTGTTGGAGCCATCCCTCCCATGCCCCCTTCCCTCCTTTTTTTTTTTATAATTTGTATTGTATTTACATTACGGGTTTTGAAAGGAACCCAAAACCTTATTACAGTAGAGGCCGGGTGGCCATACGCAGAACCAAAAATTCCAAGGAGGTGTTGGGGACCTCAGAAACCCAGATAAATGACCATAACAAAAATCCTCTTGGACCCAAAAGGAAAAAGCAACTAGAACAAATATTAGAATGGGCAAGCCCTAACCAGACATATGCACCAGACCAAAAAACACCTACTTTGGCTTCAAATGCCCCACCTGAATACAACCCGACAAAAAGAAACATGCTAACCTAGGTAGACCAGAGAAAAACAAAGGCATCCTTGCGCGCCAGAGGGCCCAGACGGAGGGTCCCATGCCAGTCATTTCTTATTGTCATCCTTCTTCCTTGAAGTGGATCCTGTAGCACTCTGAATGTAGCGGGACAAAATCTTGGAAGCTTCCTCCAGAGACTTGATGGTTGCATTTATGGTCGTGACCACAAGCTCCAACAACATTTGGGAGCAAGGGTCATCTTTGTCGCTCCCAAATTCAGAAATGACATGAGTTGAGGAAGATGAGTGCTCCACCTTTGGCTTCTTGAGCCTAGCAGAGGATCTGGGTGCTAGAGGAGTGTTCGAAGTAGTCGCACGCTTCCTTTGATCACTTCACCTAGCACTTCTGAGGGGAGAGGGCTTTGAATGACCTCCAACTGAACCAGCAATAGGGGAGTCATCAAGAATGGGGCCTCGACTAGGAGAAGGGGGGTTCATCGAGGGGATTGACAGAAATGGGCTTAACATTATGGATAGGGGGTCGGGTGGCTAGGGCATGCTTGAAAATGATAGGCAGGAGGCCTTGGTGAAGAGGCTTGCCATTGGACTTCTAACATTTCTCGAGGGTCAGAGTGAGGGAGTACAGGAGATAGTCGGGGACACAGACAACCTTGCCATCCCGAAGGTGATTGACAAAGGTGAGGTGGAAGCTCCTCAAGGGCTTCTCAGGGTCATCATAGGTGACGTACTACATGATGGGGACAATCACGATGTTCCAGGGAGCCAGGAGGGAAGAGCAATGGAGGGTAGACTTATCCCAACCTAGGCTTTTACCTTTGTCGAGGAATTGATAAATTTCTTCCTCTCAGTTGTGCTTGTTGTGGCGAATGAAACGACCTGTTAGCGAGAGACCAATGATCTCTGCTAACATCTCGATAGTCACTTTGAAGTGAACACCCTAAATTGTAACCTCACCCTGGTTCCAAGAAGCGATGAAGTCCTTGGTGATCTGGTCCTCGACCCCTAAAAATTTTGTAGGAAGGGGGTAAAACCTTTGGCATCCATGAAAATCTGGGTAGTGGGGTTCAGGTTAAGCTGAGCTGGTTCGATGTAAGCCATGCTTTTAGCTAGGGGTTAGGGGCTAAGGCAAAGAAGCTAGAGAGGGTGGACGTAGAGGCTAGAGTTTAGTGAAACTGAACCAGGGTTGACAATAGAGGGGGTGCGAGCTAAGGGGGTAGAGCCTTTGCAGATTAAAAAGGAATGGGGTGAGCGGAAAAGGTCAAAAATGATGGAATCAGGCTGAGAAAAAATGCATTGGAACAAGGCACGGGTTGGGGCTCGGGAGTGCTTGGGAAGGAACAAGACATCGTCCCAATGCTTGAAAAGATCATCGCCGAAATGCCTGAGATTTGCATGATTGGGACACGAGCGGAAAGTCTGGGATGAGGCTAGAAAAACCATTGCTTGGAAGATCGAGGGGTGTTGGGAAGAGCAATCGACAACTTGGGATGGTAGATAATGGTGGAGATTCTCAGTATGATTAGCGGGACGAAGATAGATATGCCTTCCTAGATTTTTATGCTTGGCCACGTAGCAAAAAGCGAAGCGATGTCGGGCTCTAGTTACGTGGAGCAAGGTGACTTTGTTGGCGCGCGTGCCACTGGCCTTGTGGTCAGGACACCACAATAATTTGAACATGTGGTGAGGGATAGGAGCTTCCCACGTCTTGCCACCTGCGAGCTCAAACCTGATAAAAGTGTAATTTTGCATTGTCCTGGTCCACTCATGATAGTTACCCGCATTCAGGGAGGAAAATCTGAGGACTCTAGTATTGGTAAGGAGAAGCCCTATGATGAGCTTAGCTTCAAACTTCCTTTCATTGGGACTTGCCACTCTGAATATTAGGCTTTTCATGGATTGCAACATTAATGATGTCCTGGGAGAAGTTATCTCTCCACACTTTGAAGCTATTGGAGGAAGCTGCCAAGTTGGCCATAAGATCAACAACATGATTGGCTTCCCTGTAGTTGTGGTGGATGGTCATCTGCGGGTGATTCTGAAGAATATTTCTGGATTCTTGGATGGTGTTGAAGACTTTCCAAGATGGAATCTTATCATTCTTCATATAGCTGATTATATTCAAAGAGTCACCCTCTATGATTGCTTCCCTGGGATCCTCTTTGAGTAGAACAAGCCCTCTCCATAGAGCCTTGGCTTCCACAAAGTTGTTGGTTTGAGGTCCAAGGTACTCAACAAACATGAGGATCAGGTTGCCTTTATGATCTCTAATGACCCCTCCTACCCCAGTAGCACCAGGGTTTCCTTTGGAAGCCCCATCAAAATTAAGCTTGATCTAGCCCTCTGGGGGGCTTCCATTTAATATTAGCTCTAGGATTGGGCCTTGGATGAACTCTAGGATCCTCCTCAAGGATGGAAAGATATTTGAAGAGGGAGCATTCAAGAGCCAGGGTTGGGGCCAAGGAGCAAGGGATAAGCCAAATATTTTTGATAGCATAGGCAATAGATTTGGAAGCCACAGATAGGGGATCCCTGGATGAGGTGGAAAAGGCCCTATTGTTGCGCTCTAGCCAGATTTTCCAAATGAAGTGATGGAGGTAGAAGGACCAGAGGGAGTGGAGCCTAGGATTGCTAAAGGGATTTGGCCACTGGGAGAAGAGGTCAATGATTGATTTGGGTCGAACCCACTGGATGTGGAAGGAATTGAGTAGGTGGCCAAGGACAGTGGAGGAGAAAGCGTAGTTGATGAAGATGTGGTTCGAAGATTCCTAGTCAGAGAGGCACAGGTAGCAGTGGTTGGGGATCATGAATCCTCTTTTGGCCAAATTTTTGATAGTGAGGATCTTATTTTGGATAGCAATCCAAGAGAAGAAGCTTATTTTAGGTATGAGTTTCTTCTTCCAAACCAGGTTGAAAGGAATAGTTGGAGCCTGGGCATTCTCTTGGAGGATGTAGGCTGACTTTACAGAGAAGGATCCTTCATCAGTTCCTCCCCAGATGGGTTTATCTTCAGCTTCTCCAGTGGGAATGGTGACTGTATTGAGAAGACTGGATAGGGCAGCAACTTGATTGGGGAAGTTGGCAACATCAATGGTTTTCCATCCAGGGTCTCCATTGTGGTTGTTGATGAAGTCAGCAACCTTGCTCCCTAGGAGGGTATTAGTGGAAGGCTTGAGGACCGCTAGGGCTCTATTTTCACTCAGAGGTTCATCTTGAAGCCACCTATCATGCCAGAAGTCGATGTTGTTCCCATTGCCAAGAATCCATCTACTACCTTTTTGGATGAGGTTTCTGGTCTGAGTGATGGATTTCTAGAAAGTCGATCCATTCTAGGGCCCTTGATCATTCAAGAACTGATGGTTCTGCATATACTTCTTCTTGACTATCTCGACCCATTCTACGTTGTTGTTGGTGTAGATCTTCCATGCATGCTTGGCTAGGAGAGCAAGATTCATTTTGGTGACTTTCCTGAGCCCAATGCCCCCTTGGTTTCTACTGCAATAGACCAAATTCCAAGCCACCAGGGGAATCCTCTTCCTATCTTCGCTCCCAGACCAGAGGAATATTTTTTGGATTTGCTCGATCTTAGAGCTCACTGAGGTTGGGACCCTGAAGACAGATAGGAAGTAAACCGGGATGCTCTGGAGATAATCCGAAGTAAGGGTAGCTTTGGTTGCCTGGGAGAGAAGGTGACCTTTCTAGGAGGCCAATTTTTTCTGAATTCTTTCAATGATGTTGTTCCACATTGAAGTCATGGGGTTGCCTGAGAATAGGGGGAGCCCAAGGTAAGTGGTGGGGAGAGCCTCCGAGGAGCATCCAAGGATCCGTGCTATTTTGATTTGTTGGATGAGGGGTGTGTTGATGAAGAAGATTTTGCTTTTGAGGAGGTTGATCTTCTATCCTGCAACACTCTCATACAAGTGAAGGATATGTTTAATGGCCTTGGCTTGAGAAACTGAGGTGGAAGTGGATAGGATAGTATCATCAACAAACTGCTGGTGGGTAACAGGGTTAAGACCAGTGGCAGTTTTGATCCCAAAAATCAGACCTCTCCTGCTAGCACTTGCAATGGATCTCCCTAACGCCTCAGCCAGGATGATGAATAGGATTGGGGAGAGGGGATCTCCTTGCCATAGTCCTCTAGAGCTAGGGAAGAAACCAGTAGGGGACCCATTGACTAAGATAGAGAACCAAGGAGAGGAGATGCAACCTTTTATGAGGTCAACCCAAGCCGGGTGGAAGCCAAATTTGAGGAGGACATCAATAAGAAAGTCCCAGCTGACTCTATCAAAGGCCTTATTCATGTCCAGCTTCAGGAGGAAGGTTGGTTTCTTGGCCAGGGTGGCAGAGTGTAGGGCCTCATGAATGGTGATCACTCCATCTGTTATGGTCCTCCCTTTAACAGAGCTGCCCTAGCAAGGATCAATGATAAGGGGGAGGATCTCCTTAAGCCTATTAGCCAATGCTTTGGTTAGGATCTTGTAGAGAACATTGCAGAGGTTGATGGGATGAAAGTCAGACAAAGCTTTGTAGGATGACACTTTAGGAACCAAGGCGATGAAGGTGGAATTGATCCCTCGGGGGATGGCCTTGGAGGATTGGAGGTCTCTAACTATTGCACAAACTTCAGGGCCAATCAGATCCCAGAACGCTTGGAAGAAGCGAGGGGAAAAGCCATCCGGTCTGGGAGCCTTGTCAGGCTGCATAGAGAACAATGCTCCTTTGATCTCTTCATGGGTGAGAGGGCTAATGAGCATTGCATTGGTGGATGAGGAGATGGAATGGGGGATATTGCCCAAGAGGGCTTCTTTGGCCCGGGGGAAGTAGGAGAGGAGGTGCCCATAAGGGACTGGAAGAAATTAATAGATTCATTCCTAATTTCAGAGATTTCCCTTGTGAGCCTTCCATCACTGCAGGTGAGCTCTGATATTTTGTTGGAGCTTCTATTTCTTAAGGTTGATGCATGGAAGAATTTGGTATTCGAGTCACCATCCTAGAGCCAAAGTGCCCTCGACTTCTATCTCCAGTACGTTTCTTCCCTGGCCAGGATGTTGTGAAACTCAGCTAGGAGCTTGCCCTCTTTGGCTCTGATGTTGTTGTCCTGGTTACCTGCTTGGATTTGTTGCTCTATGATTTCTAGTTTCTCTTTGACTATCTGCTTGCTTTCAAAGATGTTTCCAAAGATTTCTCTATTCCAGGTCCTGAGATTTTCTTTAATGAATCTGAGTTTTTGATAGATTTGGGCAGAGGGGGACCCTTTGAAGGACTGCTGCCACCACTGAGAGATTTGATTCCTGAAATCTGGGTGATGGAACCACATCACCTCGAAGCGGAAGGGGATCTTGAAAGAAGGAGATTTGATGGCTTCAAGCAGAAGGGGACTATGGTCAGAGCCAATTTTAGGGAGGGATTTGAGGGTGGCATCTCCAAAAATGGGAATAGCCTCTCTTGAGAGAAGGAACCTATCCAATTTAACCTGTATGAGACTGTTTGTAGCCCTTCTATTTCTCTAGGTGAACTCTACTCCTTTCAGTTGGACATCCATGAGTTCGTTGGCATCTATGAACTCCCCAAATTCCTCCATGCTTTTGGTGAGTGAAATGTTGCCTCATTTTTTATCAGAAGGGAAAAGAGGGCTATTGAAATCTCCTACGAGGATCCAGGGGATGGTATTGAAAGAGTTTCTCATTTGACTTATAGAGTTCCACAACAAGGCTCTTTCAAGGGGGTTATTAGGAGCATAGACATTGGTAAGGATCCAGGTGTTGTTACTGTTTTTGCAGTGAAAAAGCATGTTTATGATGCTGTATGAGGAGGAAATCATTCTTCCTTCAACTCTAGTCGGATTCCACATGCACATCAGCCCTCCAGAGGTTCCTTGGGTAGGAGTGAAGACAAATTCACTTTTATTCCATATTGCTTTGGCAACTTTAGGGGAAGAGATCTCATCTACTTTTGTTTCTTGCATGATGAAAATTGTAGGGTTGTACTCCTTTCTTAGATTTGTAGCCAGATGTTGCTTGGGGGCTCCATTAAGGCCTCTCACATTCCAAGTGAGAATCTTCATTTAAAACTTTTTGATTTTTTGCCTCCCTTTGACTGTTGTGGGGGAGGTTTGGATCTTTTGGGTTCATCTCTGATCAGGTTCAGAGAGTCAAAAAGCAAGGTGGCTTGGAAGTCATTTGCTATATCCTCTTCAATCTCTTTTCTTCTTTGCTCAACAGTGAATGACCTTCCTCTCTTTTTATCACTTCCATAGTCAATGAGGGATTTTTTGCTTCGAGTCTGCTTGGGACTGAAGTTCTCCAGGATGGACTGGGATGGGACAGGGCTTCCTTCATCTTCATATTCAGAATGGATGGATATTGGTCCAAAAGGTTCAAGAGGGGGTGGGAGGGACCATATTTTGATGGAGATTCGATGGATTCATTCTCGATCGGATCAGCTTGGGGAGGAGCAGACTAGATTAGGGGTGGGGGATCAGCCACTGGGAAGCCCATTTTACCCTCAAAGAAAATAGGATTAGTTTCAAGTGAAAGATATACCTGGTCTTGCTCTAGGGCCGAAGGAGAATCAACAATATTTTTCCCTTTGTCATCGGAGGAACCATCCCTCCTTTGATAGTTTATGACCTGGTTTGCATGCGAAGATGAGCTATTCTTTTTGGGAAAAGTTTGGATATTCTTGAGATGAGGGTTCCTTGATGGTTGGGAAGGAAACCAATTCTGGGATCTGGTAGGGGGAGGCCTCGATATGAACTTGTCAGAATCCTCAGGTTCCTTTGAAGGTTTAGCCTTGAGAAGGGAGCACTGGTTCCTGAGGTGGCCTTGCATGTGACAATGGATGCAAAATGCTGGCTTGTTTTCATATTCTAGAGGTTGATGCCATCTGAAGGATCCCGAAATTAGGTTAACGAATGTGGGAAGCTCAGAATCGAGATTGGTGTTCACACAAATGCGAGCATGGACCATTCTTGAGCATGCTTTGGTTGTAGAATCGATTGCCACCAGGTCTCCAATGGTCTTGGCAATGGCTCCCAAGATGTCCTCGTGCCATAGGTGGAAAGGTAGATCTAGGATGCGGACCCAAATGGGTGTGAAGTTAATGCTCTAGGTGTTGGGATTGAAATCCGTAGCCCACCTTCTAAGGAACAAGCTCCTTCTACCCAGGAACCATGGTCCCCTCGTTAGGATTCGACTTGCATCATCATGGTTGCATAGCCTTATGGCGAAAAACCCTCTGGAAAGGGCTACAATCTCCATGCTTCCTGAGGTTTTCCATTTGGAGAAGGCCCAATGCCTTATTGTCTCCATATCCGGTCATCCCCCAATGAACTTACCGATTAGGGAGTATGATTCCATTGAAACGTAGCTGGAGAAAACCTCCTCTGGGATGATGATATCCGCTCCGATAGGGGTTAGGTGGTTATCTAAGGTTTTTGAAATGTTTAGGCCATTGGAGATGACCTGGGCGTACGAAGGCCCACTAGGGCTTCCAGGAGCTGGGCTCTTATTGGGGATGGGGCCCTCGATAGGCCTTTTGTCGAGAGGTTCCTTATCCCGAGGGCCCTCGGGGGGCTTCCCTGGAAAACCCGCTCCACCAACAGATGTGGCTTCCTTACCTGGTCTAGATCCTTCGTCCGTCACTCCAGAGGGTCGGTTCCCACCATCGCCATCGTTGGTTGCCATATCTACCATCAACTCTCCCTCGCTGTTCTAGCAGATTTTTAAGTATTTAAAATTTTAGAATATTCTGAAGTTGGGAGTTAAAAGGTTTTTAAAGTTTCTAAATTTTTTAAAGTTTAAAATAAAAATTGAAGCTTTTTTATTTATTTCAAATATTTGAAATTTGAATTTTAAAATTTAAATTTTGAAATTTGGAATTTGGAATTTGAAATTTGAAATTATGCAAATTTAATATTAGGGAGTCAAAAGGTTTTCTACATCAAAGGATTAGAAAATTAAAATTTACAAATTTCATATTTAAGTTATTTGAACTTGGGAGATATAAGGTTTACTACTTCAAGAAGTATTGAATTGCAAACTTTGATCATTATGGAAGAAAATATGGAATCCATAATCATAAAGGAAATATTAAAAGTTATAAAATATGGTATTGGAAAATTGATAAAAAAATCTAAGGGTAAGATAGATATGGCATTACAATTCTAAAGTATGCTGAAAAAGATATTGTACACCTATGCAATGAAATAGAGAAGAAATTAGATAGCAAATTATGTAATCATAATGACAAAATAAGAAATGCAATAATGGTGCATTTTTATTAATATCAATCCTTCAAGAGGGTTACAATGGAATCCCGTTGGGGGATTTGCTACCACATTAATACAAATTTACAGTAATAAAGGTAATCCAAGGTGTATCTCGTAGGATCTCTTTTGCATCTCACAAACTGATTTGGGGAGGGTTTATCGTGACCTCCACAATATATGATGATGAGGTGTGAATATTTATACCATTTGCTCCATTATAAAGACTCGTAATTAACACATAAAGAAATCTAAAGAGCATCAAAAGCATATGAAGAGCCTTCCAAGATAAGGCCCATATCCATGATAAAGAAAGATATAAAGAAGCTAAAATATGACAAATAACTGCATGAAAAAGAAATAAAAATATGTTAAATAGTAATTGAAATATTGCTAAATCTAATGAAAGCAAGAAAATAGGGAAAAAAATATTTGCTCGTGAGGTCAGATTTGTGCAGGATGGTCTTACCTGTGGGTTGTCTCGGGGTGAGATGGTCATGCTTGTAGGCCATCTCAGGGTAAGACAACTTCTAAACTATGGGTAAATTCCTTATGGCCAATGCAAGGTGACACCAGGTTTGATCCGTGGATGGATTGACATTCTTGGTGTGCTTGTGAGGAATAACTCAACGGTAGGATTTGACACCAAAGCAAGGATGTTGGATGGTGCAAGGAGTATGAATTCAATCTTCAACCTTTGATATGGTCCATTGGCATGCTTTGAAGCTTCATGGTTGAATTTTGGTAGCACTTCATTGCTTTGAGAATAAGAGCTCTTTGATTATTCAATTCAACAACACTTTGTTATATGGAATTGTTTGACTTATTAATCAAGGCTATGCTCCATTTTATAGACTTCCCAATGGGAGTACATGCTTCCTTGAGAATCCAAGAAGTGGTTGGGATCAAGAAATGTAACTACTTATTGATAACCATTATGTTGTTGCTCATAGCTAGCGCTTGCAACTATTCGAACCGTGGTACAAAATTTTGGGTCCCGTTGATTTTGGTGCGGCCATCTCAGGGTGAGATGATCATGACTGCGGGCTGTCTTAGGGTAATACAGTCTTTATTGGGGACCATCTCAGGGTAAGATAGCATTGTGGAGGCCATCCTTTGGTGGGATAGTCATGGCTGCAAGGAGAAATTCCTCCCTGTTTGAGTGATAAATACCATTGTTAAGCCCTAGGGCTACCCAAGGTGGATCATATGGCCCGAAAGGTGTCCATATAGTTAGTATATTCAATAGGAAATGTTTTAGGTGTCGATAAATACCTCTTTTTGGGACGCATTGTGTGAAATCACAACACAAAGCAAAAATAGATGACCTAAATTCAAGTTGAGGGTTGATGGTGTTCATTGATCTTAATAAATGTTAGATGCCCCATTCATGGAAAGAGCATGTATCTTTGAATCATTTCATTTGAAAAGTTGAAGAACTTGATTTTGTTAATCTTTGGGGCATTGGAAGACAAGCTTAGGTCTACATATTAGTGTTAGTGGCAATTAGAATATAATCTTAAGTCTAATCCTTAGCCTTGGTGGCAATTAGAAGATAAGCTTAAGTCTAATCCTTAGCCTTGATGGCAATTAAGAGATGAGCTTAAGTCTAACCCTTAGCCTTGGTGGTAATTAGGAGATAAGCTTAAGTCTAATCCTTGGCATTAAAGAATGGCAATCAGGTGGTGTAGTTGCCCAATTTTTAAATTTTTTTTTTTTACCTTTTGTTTGTTTACCCCAAGCAAGGAGGGTGCATGGTTATTTTTGGTAATGATTCTTGGATTAATGCACTTTTCATGATTAAGTGTTTGATTATGAATTTTTTTATTATATGACTACCCCCTCAAGCGACGAGTCGATAAAGGAGATGGTAAATGATGAAAGTGACAAGTCACTTGACCAAGATGACTTGATTTGGGTTTTGTAGGGCCTATTGCGAAAGTGAAAGGGGGAGAAGATCCCATTACAATCTTGATTTTGACCATTTATGAATATCTTTGTGTTTTTTTGTTATTTAAGTGGCCTTATGGTAATATACTCATCCTACTAGATTGCATGGATAATTAGTCATTGCAATTGCTAGGTGTCTAGAATAAATCACTAGATACGAGGATCACTTGATATTTTTGACTTGATGTGACCAAAGGGGTTAGGTGCCTTTGGAGCCTTTTGAAATTGACCAAAGGAGTTTGGGTACCTTTGGAGCCTTTTGAATTGATGTGACCAAAGGGCTTAAGTGCCTTTGGAGCATTTTTGGAATGATGTGACCAAAGGGTTTAAGTGCCTTTGGAGCTTGTTTATTGCTTATGTTATGTTATGCATAGATGTAAATTATATGCCTAGATGTATGCATGTATGTTATGTGCTAATGACATGATGATGCAAAATTTTATTTTTGTGTTTATTTGCTAAAACATAATGAATGAATCTAAGATGCAAAGCAACCTAAGTGTAAGCACCACAAAATGTATGAAAGTCATGAATCAAAATGTCAACCTTTTCACAAAAAGTCATACATTTGAAGCTAAATTGTATGGAATGATATGGTGAAATGTAAATGATGGATGTGAAATAGTGAGATGTTATGAGGGCACAACAAGGTATTTCATGAGACTCAAACACCCTAGTTTACCAATTAAAAATTGTATACTAGCTATACCTGAATCTATAAGATAAAAATATGCTAGGAATACCGAGATATTCAATATCCCTATTTGTGTAAAGTAAATGTATTAGATGATGCATAAGACTACTTCATTTCCAAGCGAGTTTCACTCAACCCATTGTTGTAATTAGGGTCACCCTATGGTCATCATTATCCTGAGTTTAGACGTAGTTGGACTAGACTACTAGCCAATACAAGTTATCAAAATCTAGCTCATCCACAAGCCAACATTGGTTTGTACAAAAGAAGCTCGCTAATGTGATAGACATATCACCACATGTAAGGCTCCTCCATTGCCAAGTGGGTTTCATTCAAGCCATTAATGTAATGGGGATTACCCCATGGATTTTGAATAACTGAGGATTCTAGGGATTCAAGCTCATTACCCCCTTCTTTTCTTTTGATTGCTTGGGATACTTGCTCATTTTTTTTGTTTAGTGGTGAGAACCACTCTTTTTGGAGCAAGGGATTTATTAGTGGTGAAAACCATTTTTCTTTTGTTTTTATTTTGTAACTTGCTCATTTTGTGGAAGAGAAAGGGGTTTGCTTGGGTAGGGAGGAGCTTGTCCTTTTATCAATCCTCAACACCCTAGACCATGTGTATAATAGGATAAACAAGGAAAAATTTTTGCTCAAGGTGGCAAGGACTACGTTGTAGCATCATCATTCCTTATTTAAACTTGGATTTTAATGTGTGAATTTATGTTGGGATTTTGACATATGCAAGGTACTATCAAAGAAGGACCTTACCTTCTAAAGCCAAGATTTATTTCTACAAAATCTAAAAAGAAACTAGGGATGGTTGAATGATAAAAAATTCTAGTGAGTACTCTATAACAACTTATTGGTTGTGTTGAAAAACATAGTTACTCACAAAGGATAATATGAATGGTATTGAAATATGGTATGTGGGATTTTTACCTATGCTCTTTTGTAAACTAAAATGTGTGTGTAAAATAGTCAGTGATTGTCTAAAATATCATTGCTGATATTCATCCGATATCTAACTTGTATTACAATGACCCCTTAATAAGCAAAGCTCTTAAAGAAAATTGTAAATGATGATGATGGATAAGGTTGATTTAAGGCTCATGGATGGAAAACAAACATGGTGTCATTCGTAAGAATGCAAACACAACTTGTCCTAGTGCAAATGCAATGGATGAACATGCCTAATGCAACTAATAAATACATACAATGAAATGCATGATGACATAAAGTAAATATCTCTGTATTTTTGATGTTTTGTATTGTTTTAGTATTTTTATAATTTTTTTTGTTGTTTTTATGGTTTTTGATTTATTTTTTTGGGGGAAATACGATATCTTAAGCACCCCCAAAGTGTGTGGTGATTGGTGAATGTGGGGAAGGTGTGATATCCTTACCCAAGGGTACAATGGTACCAATATGTAAGGATGGCACATGAGGTCTACCCATGTCTTGAGTGGACTCAATGAGTGACGTGAATGTGATATTCTATACCAAGTACTCAATGAGGCTAGGGTTAGCCAAGTGGATCGTCACTTACAGTGAATATGGTGGAGAGGATTAGGATGAGGGAGGTGTGACGTGAGGTGGTTCATCTATCATGGTAGATAATTCATCTTCCTCCATGGGTTTGGTATTTTTTCTACTGAGATAATTGGGAAGAACGATTGAGATTTCTCTATTGGATCCTTCAACTCCTTCTCGCTTGGAGGATACAATGATGAGAAAGGGATGTTAGGCAAGGCCAATGACAAGGGTTGAGATGGATGTGATGATGTGGATGGATCAATGCATGGGGATGATGGTTTTGATGAAGGTTTTAGACGTTTAATAGGGTCATTAGGCTAAATGTCCATATGTGTGGAAGGAAAAATTAATTCTTGCAGATTACTGACCAGGTTTATGTATTTGAAGAGTTTGGAATTCAAAGGGGTTTTGTGAACTTGTCCCTCATGCACGTATTTGATGCACTGATGTAGTATGGATGGGATTCACTTCATGTTTCTAATCCATGGTCATCCAAGCAATATGTTATATTGCATCACACCTTCTATAACATGGCATAATACTAGAATTGTCTTTAATCCAACCTGGATGGGAAGGACTATTGTGCCAACTATGGAGTAAAGAGTATTGTTGAATGATCGTAAAGTGAAGATGGATGCCATGATATGTGAAAATGGAATATTGAAATGACTAAGTGTGGCTGTGGTGATGATATTGATAGAGTAACCCGTGGTGATCAACACCTGCTTCTAAGGAATCCTATTTATGCATGCAATGATGTGCAGTGGAGGATCAACTATGTTAGCAGGTATTGGTTTGATCTCATGATATTGGAAGGTTATAATGGTATCCCTACAAGTTTGAATATACCCCACAAAATTAGTAAAAGCATTAAGATCTTGGGGTTGTAACTTAATTGATCTCAAAATATCCATCAGAGCTTCTCTATATCTTGGAAATTAATGTATTAGCTCGTAGATGGATATTTTGGCTGATGCTATACGTAGGATTTGAGTCAGCTTACTTCTAATTATTACCACTAGTTGAGGTGGTGGACCTTGAGTAGGATTCTGAGACAACAAGGGCTATGACAT
This sequence comes from Wollemia nobilis, assembly GCA_028583015.1. Taxonomy (NCBI): domain Eukaryota; kingdom Viridiplantae; phylum Streptophyta; class Pinopsida; order Araucariales; family Araucariaceae; genus Wollemia; species Wollemia nobilis. The sequence goes on from JAQPPZ010016709.1 coordinate 1,522,786, forward strand.
GGAAGGAATGTTAACAAAAGTTGCAAGTGGTCAAAAGTATGCTAAAAAGATCATACACCCCTAAAATAAAAGATAATATTGAAATGTAGTAAATCTAAATGTAACCATACAAATAAAGAACAAGATAAAGAAATTATTGAATGGTGCCCTTTTATTAATAATGCTTTGTTCTTTCTAAGAAGATTACAAGAAAATCCCTCTTAGGTATTGCTACCAATATTGATACAATGAAATACAATTATAACTATTTGGATGTAATTTGTAGGATCTCCTTTGCATCCTCACAAACTAATTTAGAGAGGGTTTCTCATAACCTCTGTGATGTATGATGATGAGATATGACTCTTTATACCATTTTCTCCATTGAAAAAGACCTATAATCTACACACAAGAAGATCTAAAGAGCATCAAAAGCATATGAAGAGCCTTTCAAGATAAGGCCCATAATGATGATAAATAAAGTGATAAAGAAGCTAAAATACGATAAATAAATGCATGAAAATAAAACCTAACTACACTAGGAAGTAATTAAAATGTTTCTAAATCTATTGAAATTAAGAAAACAGGGAAAACATATCTCTACCAAGAGGTCATCTCTATGCAGGACGGTCTTACTTGTGGACCGTATCAGGGTGAGATGATCGTGCCTGTGGGCCATATCAGAGCGAGATGACCGCTAAACTGTGAGTGAATTCCTTGTAGCCTATGCAAGGCAATGTCGGTATTAATACATGGATGGGTTGATATTCTTGGTGCACTCATGAATAATGACTTAGGGGAAAAATCTAGCACCAAAGCAAGGATGTTGGATGACACAAGGGAGCTTGGATACGATCTTCAACTTTTGAGATGGTCTATTGACATGCTTGGAAGCTCCATGGTTGAATTTTGATAGCACTTCATTACTTTGGGAATAAGGACTCTTTGAATCTTTAATTCGATAACACTTCATTACATAAAATTTATAGGTTCATAAATGAAGGCTATGCTCCATTTTATAGACTTTACAATGGGAGTTCAAAATTCCTTGAGAAGCCAATAAGTAGTTGGGATCAAGAAACATAACTACTTTTTGATAACAATTTCATCATTGCTCTTAGCTAGTGCTTTAAACCATTTGAACTATGACACGAGATTTTGTATCCCATTGCTTTCAGTGCGACCATCTCAGGATGAGATGGTCATGATTGTGAGCCATATTGAGCTAAAACAATATCAATTGAGGGTCATATCAGGGTAAGAAGATCACTGTGTAAGCCATCCTTTGGTGGGATGGTTTTGGCTGCAAGAGGAAATTCCTCCCTGTTTGAGTGGTGAAAACCACTGTTAAGCCCTTGGGCTGCCCAAGGTGGGTCATATAGCCTTAAAGGAGTCCATATAGGTAGTCTCCTCAATATGATGTGTTTTAGGTATCTATAGATGCCCCTTTTTGGGATGTGTTGTGTGAAAGCATAATGTAGAGAAAAAATAGATGACCTAAAGTTAAGTTGAGGGTTTATGGTGTTCATTGATATTAATCAATGTTAGATGCCCCAATCATGAAAAGAGCATGCATCTTTGAATCATTGCCTTTATCAAGTTTAAGAACTTGATTTTGATAATATTTGGGGCATTGGAAGACAAGCTTAGGTCTACACCTTAGCCTTAGTGGCAATTAGGAGATAAGCTTAAGTCTAATCCTTAGTCTTAATGGCAATTAGGAAATAATCTTCAGTCTAATCCTTAGCCTTAATGGCCATTAGGAGATAAGCTTAAGTCTAATACTTAACCTTAGTGGCAAATAGGAGATAATATTAAGTCTAATCCTTAGCCTTAGTGGCAATTAGGAGATAATATTAAGTCTAATCCTTAGCCTTAGTGAAAATTAGGAGATAAGCTTAAGTCTAATCCTTAGCCTTAGTGGCAATTAGGAGACAAGCTTAAGTTTATTTGAATTTGTTTTTGCTTTTTGTTTGTTTTCCCCAAGCAAGGAGGGTGCATGATTATATTTGGCAATGATTCTTGAACAAACATACTTAGTGATGATTGAGTGTTTGATTGTACTTGATCTGATTATGAGTTTTATTACTATATGACTATCCCTCAAGCAACAAGTTGATAGAGGATATGGCAAATGATGAAAGCGACAAGTTGCTTGACCAAGATGACTTGATTTGGGTTTGACCATTGAATTACGAATGTGAGAGGATTGAAAGACCCTATTACAACCTTGAATTGACCCAATTTATTAAATATATATATATATATATATATATTGACCAAAGGAGTTGTGTACCTTTGGAGCTTTTTGAATTGATGTGACCAAAGGGCTTAAGTGTCTTTGGAGCGTTTTTAAAATGATGCAACCAAAGGGTTTAAGTGCCTTTGGATCTTGTTTATTGCTTATGTTATTTTATGCATGGATGTACTTATGGATGCAATTATGGATGATGGATGAATATCTAGATATTTTAGCGCATATGCATAGATGTAAATTGTATGCCTAGATGTATGCATGTATATTATGTGCTAATGACATGATGATGCAAAATTTGATTTTTATGTTTATTTGCTAAAACATAATGAATGAATCTAATATGCAAAGCAACCTAAGTGTAAGCACCACAAAATGTATGAAAGTCATGAATCAAAATGTCAATATTTTCACAAAAAGTCATACATTTGAAGATGAATTGTATGGAATGATATGGTGAAATGTAAATGATGGATGTGAAATAGTGAGATGTTATGAGGGCACAACAAGGTATTTCATGAGACTCAAACACCCTAGTTGACCAATCAAAAATTGTATATTGGCTATACATGACTCTATAAGATAAAAATTTGCTAAGAAAGACCCAAATATTCAATATCCCTATATGTGCATGTGTTGTTAATTATGACGATGGATAAGACTACCCCATTGCCAAACGAGTTTCATTCAACCCATTGTTGTAATGAGGATCACCCCATGGTCATTATTATCCTAATTTTAGACGTAGTTGGACTAGACTACTAGGCAATATAAGCCACCAAAAGCTAGATCATCTGCAAGATGACATTGATATGTACAAAATAAGGTTGTTATTATGACAAACATATCACCATGCATAAGGCTACTCCATTGCCAGACGAGTTTCATTCAACCCAATGTTGTAATGGATATTGCCCCATGACTTTTGAATACTAAGGATTCTAGGGATTCAAGCTCATTACCCCCTTATTTTCTTTTGATTGTTTGGGGTACTTGCTCATCATTATTTTTTACTTAGTGGTGAAAACCACTCTTTTAAGGAGCAAGGGATTTATTAGTGGTGGAAACCATTGTATTTTTTTTGGAAACTTGCTCATTTTGTGAAAGAGCAAGGGGATTGATTGGTTAGGGAGGAGAATATCCTTAATCGATTCTTAGCATCCTAAACCATGTGCATGATAGGATGAGCAAGGGAAACCTTTCACTCAAGGTGGCAAGGACTACGTTGTAGTGTCATCGGGAAAAATTTCACTCAAGGTGGCAAGGACTACGTTGTAGTGTCATCCTTCTTTTTTTAAAACTCAGATTTAAATGTGTGGAATTATGTTGGTATTTTGACATATGCAAGGTGCTATCAAAGCAAGATCTTACTTTCCAAGATCCAAGATAGCTTTTTAAAAAATCTAAAAAGATAACTAGGGATGGATGAATGATCGAAAACCCTAGTGAATGACCTATAGAAACTTATTAATTGTGTTGAAAAACACATTTATTCATAAAGGGTAATGTGGATGGTAATGATATGTAGGATGTAAGGGTTTTCCCTACAAGATTTTTACAAACTAAAAGGTGTGCATAAAATAGCTAGTGGTCATCTAAACATCATTTTTGATATTTATTTGGTATCTAACCTTTTTTATGAGGACCTTTTAATAAGCAAAAGCTCGTAAGGAAAACTGTAAATGTTGATGATGGATGAGGTTGATTTAAGATTCATGATTGAAATATAAACATGGTGTTATGCGTAAGAATGCAAACACAACTTGTCCTAGTGCAAGTGCAATGGATGAATATGCCTAATGCAACTAACCAATGAATGCAATAAAATGCATGGTGACATAATTCAAATGTTTTTGTATTTTGATGTTTTGTATTATTTTTGTGTTTTTTTGTTGTTTTTTTTTTTTGGGAGGGAAGGTGTGATACCTTAAGCACACCCAAAGAATGTGATGATTGGTAAGTGTAGAGGAGGTGCGATACCTTCAAAATCCTCAACTTGCTTTGCCGAATGTGACGTGGTTGATGGAGAAGGTGTGACACCTTGAGCACCCCTAGTATGCATTGTGGTTGATACAATGTGATTGATATGACTGGGAGGAGTGATGAAAGTGAACTTCTCCTGCTGTGGCAATGAATTATACACAATGCTTATGTTCTGATGAGATGCAATGAGTGAAGATGAAAATTTGGACGAAGCCACAGGTTGCGTAGATTGATTATGATATTCCTGGTCATTTGTGACAACACTAATCATTCCTATAAACTCTTGGAGAGGTGGATTGACATGCACCTAATTCACTTGATTAGGTTCTCAAATTGATTGGTAAGTGTTGTGTTTGCTTCATGTTTCATCTATAAATAAGCTATGGATGAAATTTTTGAGACATTTGAATACTATTTACATTTAAAACTTGTTGAAGCAATCGATAATTGCAAGAATGATATTATGATACCTATTGATATATATATATATATATATATATATATATATATATATATATATATATATATATATATATATATATATATATTTGTGTATACTAGATGAATTGGTAACTTGTTACATTTTTCATTGCCTCTTTGTGGGTTCAAATATTGATCCTTACTACCACTATAACCTCTAGTTATGTTGGGTAAATTTTTTAACATAGCTAATATGCTGGTGCAACACATTGTTCGATACTACGAGGTCCTAATATTTGAACTAGGATTACACATGCCAAATGAGGTACTTTACCAATAGACCAAACCCTTAGATCTATTTATGATACCTATTGATATAGGTAGTATAATGTATATGGAATGGCTTTCAATTGAACTTCATAAAAATGAAAATCTAAAACAAAAGGAGTTGATTGAAACTCTAAAAAGGAAAGTAGATATTGATACAATTTAATAAGGTGAATCATATCTAAAAATAGTATTTCATTCTTCATGTAATATTGACATTCCAAGTTCATCTAATTCAGGAAATTATTATGATGCTCTAAGTGAATATTCAAAAGTTATTGTACAATATCAAGATTACAAAGAAAAATAAAAGAAAGAACCAGATAATTCTAAGATTGAAGGCAAAGATGTTAAATTAGTTTTTGAACCAGATACAAAGTCTAAAGAATCAAAGAATGAAGATGAAGGACTCAAACTAGAACTCATAGAAGTAAAAATTGAATTCAAGATTCAAGATGAAGAAGAATCCAAATAAGTAGAGGTTTATGAACAATGCAAGGTCACTTGAAGATTGAAGATTGAATATGAAGATCAAATTGAAGACTAAAGTCTTCAATAACCAATAATATAATACAAGGGATGTTGAGGAATATTACATGATTTGGTACATGCTAATGCATCCCCATGGTGCATTCATGGTATAATTGTAAATATGTAATAGATTAGGGTTGAGTCTATAGTTTAAAAGTATGATTTATATTTCCCCTTTCATGTAAGTGTCAATGTGCAGGAAATGCACAAGTGTCATGTAAGAGTGCAATGTGCAGAAAATACACAAGTGTCATGTAAATTAGAGTGCAAGTGTAGATTGAGAGAATGTGCAAAAGTGCCATGTATGTAAGAATGCAAATATGTAATGCGAGGATGTGCACAAGTGTCTTAGATTAGGAGTGCATGTAGAAGTGCAAGAGTCATGTAGATGTGTGCAAGTGTATTAGAGTCAAGTTTCCATGTAAGAACAACTTTAAGAGTCCAGTATGCAAGTGCCAAGATGATAAGCCAAAAGTCATGAGACTTGTCATCTGGAGAGAAATAGTCAAGTACTTGAAGAGTCACATTACTATGGATATATTATAGAGATAATACTCCATGAGAAAGCAATCCAAGGAGAGGAACAAAAGTGTAATATGTTTAAGAGATCAAATTTGAAATAAATCTTGTATACAATTTTTGAGCAATTAATATTGTAAGTTTTTCTTCATGCATAGTTCATGAATGACTTAGGCCATTTACATTCATATTTTATTATATAAGTGAATGTTATTTTCTTTATTATATTGGCCTTGATATACATATTAATTTGCTCATATATTATTCTACTCTTATATTATTATTTTGACCTTTAATATTGTGGCTATTTTATATTGGGAACTATGATATTTTGTGGTAGTAAGGCTTAAAAATCCAACAAAATAGATTTGCAAAGGTAAATCAAAACAAAATTTATAGTGGATTGAGAAGTTATAAGAAAACAACAAAAACAATCAAATAGAACTTGGTAACACACTAAAATACCTAGGTGGGCATAACAACTTACCCAAGTGGGCACAAAAAAAGAAATAATTTGCCTAAATGGGTACAACAAACTAAAAAGAGAAATTATATATTAATCCTGATCATCCCTTAAAACAATAGAATATTTAACTCTAAAGATAATAAAAGAGAAGAAATAGCTAAGATATCTTATGTTGAAAAATCCACTAGGCCTGATTAGGAAGTTGTCCTTGTTTTGAACCATGTTGAGCTTAATGAGTACATATGTTGAAAACATTATCTACATGAAGTAAAAGCCAGAAAAAAACATATACATGATGGTTGATGGAAGATCATATTCCAATGCTAACTCATGATATGGTTTGAGAAGATCATTCTTCACAACATCATGAATCCCTAAGTGAGTTGTAAGATCAAGTCGAGAAGCATTCTAAGATACCTGATGAAGAAGTGTGTAAGGTCCATAGCAAAAAGGTATGACCTTACTATGTTCCATGTGTTAAAGTTTATATTTTGACCTTTGAAGTTGATTTGCATATGGAACTAAATTGTCTCTAGTAGTAGAAAACCTAGAGTCTTCTGTTAGATTAGATTATATTATTACATTATGTTAATCACATATATATTGTTAAGTGCATTCTCAAGGTGGGTACGGAACCATAGTGCATTCTCTAGGTGGTTAGGGAATTATAAGTTCATTACAATCATGTATCATTTATTTCCTCATTCTCAATATAAATATTAATGCTCACTTACCCATTATTGGTATAAGAGTGAATGTTTATTTTGGGGGAAGGTGAACTCAAGCTCTCTTGGATAATTGCATAATTGGTAACCTTACCACATGAATTTAGGGTGTAGAGGCCAGCTCCTAGATATATCTAGGTCTGACCATCTAGATCGAATCACACACCAGATGGACTGTTGGTATGAAATACTAGATGGAATTGACAAGCTCTAACACGACCACTGAACTGACATATTGGATGAGACGTAATTCGATCACAATCGATGTTGGATAGCACTTTGACTAGACACTTTGATAGGATTGGATAGAGATAGATCCTCACCTGAAATACCCGACCTTTGATAACCATCGATCACAAAACCCTGGGTATAAATCCTAAGGAGCTAACATGGATCCCTATAGAAAGATACGTGGCAGACTGTAGGTGGATCGAGGTAGACACATGGTAGCATCTGAGCATAGGATGACATGGTGGATGGCACATGAATCAAAGTTGATGTGGTGCATCTAACATGGTAGTGGTGATGTGGTAGCTGACATGACGTGACCTAATTTATTGGTATTGTGGCACGTGTTGATTTGCTATCAGTGGTGGCAAAAAAGTCATAGGGTAATCGATAAACCAACTATAAAAAATTAGTTTTAAATCATCCAAAGTGCACCCTCCTAGTGCATGTGGGACTAAAAATCCCACATTTTTTTTTCGACTTTAAGGCGTAGACAAAAACAGATTAAAGGCTGCTCCCCTTTGTTCCTGTCTGGAGCGGCAGCTGAGATGGTTGGTTGACCGTAACAAAATTTACTGCATGGGAGGTCAGGGGATCAAACTCCGTGCATAAGCAAAAACTCTTATTTGCTGAAAAAAATATTCAAAGGTACAATTTGTTATTTGTCTTTGCATAATTGATGGATTTGTTGGCATTTTTGCCACATTATTTGATTGTTGATTATTCATGCATGAGATGTTGAAGTTCTCACTCCTTTACAGGTTTTGATGCAAAAAAAGGCTAAGTCCGAAGACTATCATGAAATCATGACAAAAAGCAGCATGGAGAGCATAGTTTGAAAACCGTCGCGATATCGCGACATGTCGCGTTATCGCGGGTCTATTGAGGAGAGAGAAGCAAAGTCAAAAAATGTCGCGATTTCGCGACGTGTTCCAAAATCGTGGTCAACGCAGTCAATGGCAGCAGGGGGTAAAGACGTCGCGATATCGCGACGTGTTGGATTTTCATGGTCAAAATGGTCAACGATGGCAGTGCAACAAAATTGTCACGAAATCGCGACATGTCGCATTTTCATGACTTGCGATGGCCATGGAGCATAATGTGAGAAACTGTCATGAAATCGTGACATAACTACGCAAAGGGTGATGACAATCAAATTCATCATGATTTCATGATAGAATAGTGAGCAAGGCACAAAAGGCGAAAGACGTCGCGATATCGCGACGTGTTGCGTGGTCGCGACAGATTTGGAAAGAAAAGCTTAAGGCATGAAAGGCATCGCGATTTCGTGACACTTTTGAAGATGAGACCAAGCATGAAGTAGACGTCACGAAATCACGACATATGAAGTGGTAACAGTAGAGAACACAGGGAAATGTCATGATTTCATGACACATTGGGGAAGAAAGACCAAGTGCAGGGAATTGTCATGATTTTGCGACATGACGAATTTTTGCGGTTCAAAAGCAGTGAAGTCCAAGGAGATAGAACTTGTCGCGATTTCGTGACATGATGGAGATTAATGAACTACATGAGGAAGAATGTCACATTTTCATGGGTTAGAAGCAGGACCGTACAAAATGGATGAAAAGTGTAGCGATTTCACGACATGTCTGATTTTCGCGACCTAGAAGATAAAACAAAGATGCCGATGGGAGAACGTAGCGAAAGCGTGACTTGTCTTGTTTTCGCGACATATAAGTGAGACAAAGCCAAAAGAGAGAAAGGTGTAGCGAAATCGTGCCTTGTCACATTTTCACGAAAATAGAGCGGAGAAAGAGCATAATGGTATGGAACGTCGCGATTTCGTGACGCGTCGCATTTTCGCGAGCTAAGGTAGCGAAGGAGACAAAGGAGCCAAATACGTCGCGATTTCGTGACATGGTTGATTTTCGCGGTTCCAAAGGAGACAAAGTGTATGGAGCAGAGATACGTCACGATTTCGCGACATGTCACATTTTCGCGACCTGTTACAGTTTTGCGCTAGAAAGCAGTTCAAACGGCCCGATGAAGTTTTACGATTTCCAACGATTAAAAGCACTCCAAAATTAAATGTTTTGCTGCTTTCCGATGCGAGCAAGGTAGAAGAACGTGTCCAAGCCACCAGAATTAAAGATTTCCATTATCCAAAGCTATTGTTCATGATTTTTCTAACGGTTCAAGCATGTTTCAAGAATGACCATTTAATGAAGACGATCGACTCCTTGTTTCATTGAATTTCTGGTTTCTCCGAGGCTGGTTTAAGGGGATGATTTCCTTGTTTCCGTTGCACATGTTGTAGATCTCGAGGAAGTTCGTTGCAAGTTTTAAATGTTGTAAAGAAGCAAGACTTCTATATAAATCAATGTAGATCTCAGAAAAAGGGATCGGGAGTTTGAGAGACAGGTTGCATGAAAGCTTTCAAGTTCTTTGCATGAATGAAAGAGATTTGGCCTCTGATTTTGCAAGCGTCTTTCTGTGTGATTTCCTTCTATTTCATGTATTTCTCAGTTATGCTCGTCTTTCTAATCTGCTATTAGATTTCAATTTTGCATCTGAGTTTGAATATCGCAAATGAGAAAGTGAGTTCTGGAATGCAATCCTGAAGGTTGTCTGTGCAAGGTCGTAAGTGGATTATGTTGTATTCTATTATTATATGTTGTTTATGTGCTTGAAGTTAGATTCTTGCTGAGTTTCTTTCCCTGATCATATAAGTTCGGCCTATGGCCATATTTCCCATCTCTTTCATGTATTTCTCGTTTCTTTCTGCACATTTATAATTCCTTTCCAGTAACTTTAGTCTTAATCAAGCTTAGAAATAGTAAGGGAACCAGCCCTCTCTAGAGATTGGTCTGGGAGACATTTCTTTCTCCCAACCTTTCAATGTTGGCCGGGTCTAGGGTGCATAGACATAGAAAATCCTTTCCTGTGGCAGATTCGTGACCAACAGTTTTTGGCATGCCCGGTGGGACAGACTGTTTCTGTCTCCAAAGATCCATAATCGGTGAGATTGTATGTTTCATTGTTTAACACCCGGAGGTATCAAGATTTTGATGAGCTGTCTTGACCTCATAGCGGAGATTTGTAAGTTCATCTGGCGACTCTGCTGAGCTGAAGATCCAAATTTCTTGATCGTAGATACCTGCCTTTTAAAGCTAAAAGAAGATAATGGTGAGGGTATTCTGTCCTAGATGGGATGATCCTGGCCCTCTGAATCTCCAAATTCGGCACGAGATTCCCAAAAGTGCCCTGAAAGCCCTAACAAAATATAATGGCACCCAAGGAATGGCCCGAGAGCATGTTGAAGATATTGCCGCTTTGTCGACCCTACATGATATAGTTCACGAAGATGTTATGATCAGACTTCTGGTTCTGTCTTTGCAAGGAAGGGCGTTACAGTGGTACAGACTGCTCAGGCGTCAAAGCATCAGCTCATGGGATGACTTAGCGGGAGCGCTAATCAGAAGATTCGATGAGGATCTCTTTTACAGCTCTCAGGATCCCTTTCAATTTTTCATGTACATCACGAGAGCACCTCTAGAGAGCATCACGGACTTCAATGTTCGATTCAGCAAAAGTTGGAAGAGAATTCCAGAGATGATCCGACCAACACCCGCCCAAGCCCACTTCTTCTATGTTCGAGCTTTCCATCCGGACATAAGCCTCCTCTTGCTGCAATCAGGCGAACATAGATTCCCTCAAATCTTTGAGGAAGCATTACAAGCGGAGCAACTTTTGCTCCTATCAGGAAAATTACCGTGGGGAGAAGCTCCATTACCTTATCCGATAGTCACCACTCCCGTCTACCCTATGCAATATTCATCATGGCAGATCCCACATACTGTGCAGAGGCCTGAAATGCAGTTGTGTGGAACTCAAGGGGCAGATTTCATCCAAAGCCAACGATGGGAATATGCAAGTACTTTCCCAGCAATGAACAATATGGTTGCTTGCAATGTCTATCAGGAGATGGGCCAAGGAGAGAAACAGATTCAAGTTCCAGAACCTGAGGAGGGCATAACCGTGCACAACATGCAAGTATTTAGCCAGAACCTGTTGAGCATGCCTCATCAAGAGGAAGAGCCTGAAGAGATCCTGAAAGCAGATTTATCATCAGAAAGGTTCTGTGATCGCATCCAGGAGTTGGAGGAACCCGTTCTCAGTCCACAACCAGGGAACCCTTCAAGATGGTGGTATTGGCTTCAGTCGTTACTACAACTGGTACCTACAAGAGCCCTCCATGTGGCAAATTTCTTTGCTACATTATTTGTCGATTGTGTGGGTACTGGCATGCAGGATAACTTGCCCATGTCTGCAACATGGAGAACTTTAGGAAGAGGTCATCCCAATTTCAAGGACCGACTCAAGTATGATCAGATCTGGTCGGGACACTGCAGATTTACCGGATAACCCCTTGAGACTGGGTTTCTGGTGGCGACATGCCAATCATGTCGTAAACTATTGTACATAGCAAAAAAAAAAAAAAAAAGAGAAAAAAAAGAGAAAAAGAAAAAAAAAAAGTATTGTTTTCCTCTGTCAACTTCGGCTCTTTTTGCATGCGAGCCCGTAGGTACGTCATTTCTTTCTTTTTTCTTCTTCCTTCCCAACAGCTAGTGGCTTCCTCTTTATTTCTTCCCTTCCCCTCTTTATTCCCTTCTTCTCCTACTCCTTTTTCTTCTGCAAGTAATCAAGCCACTATTGTTGTTTCTTTTTCCCTTCCTACTATTCTCGTTTCTTCTTTTCCTTTTCTTCTAATTTCATTGTTGTTTTAGCATTTATCGGTTCCATTCCACCACTTCACTCCTTTCATTCCTACCTTCCATTTCATTATTCCATTCACCTCCATTTCCCTTTCATAGCACCTGGTAGCACAGAAGCACTCTGTTTCCGTAGTCCTCACTCCACTTATTTCATTCATTTCCATTTTTGCAACCCCTGGTGCTTTCATGGAGATTCTTTTACAGCACCTGGTCAGCTAAGCCAAATATAGATTTACTTGAGTTTTTAGTAATTCAGCAAGAGTTGTTGCAGTAGTCCGTCGAGATGTACCCCATCAGCCAGCTTTCTGTTCTCAGTTTTTCTTGACTCTGTTGCCCAATGGATTCAGGCCTGGGATTCGTGCATACAACAGAACTATATACCCCACGAGCCGCCAAGAATGTTGGCATTTTTGCCACATTATTTTGATTGTTGATTATTCATGCATGAGATGTTGAAGTTCTCACTCCTTTACAGGTTTTGATGCAAAAAAAGGCTAAGTCCGAAGACTGTCGTGAAATCACGACAAAAAGCAGCATGGAGAGCATAGTTTGAAAACCGTCGTGATATCGCGACATGTCGCGTTATCGCGGGTCTGTTGAGGAGAGAGAAGCAAAGTCAGAAAATGTCACGATTTCATGACGTGTTCCAAAATCATGGTCAACACAGTGAATGGCAGCAAGGGGGTAAAGATGTAGCGATATCGCGACGTGTTGGATTTTCACGGTCAAAATGGTCAACGAGGGCAGCACAAGAAAATTGTCGCGAAATCGTGACATGTCGCGTTTTCGCGACATGCGATGGCCAGGGAGCATAATGTTAGAAACGGTCAAGAAATCGCGACATAACCAAGCAAAGGGTGATGAGAATAAACTTCGTCGTGATATCATGATAGAATAGTGAGCAAGGCACAAAAGGCGAAAGACGTCGCGATATCGCGACGTGTTGCGTGGTCGCGGCAGATTTGGAAAGAAAAGCTTAAGGCATGAAAGGCGTCGTGATTTCGCGACACTTTTGAAAATGAGACCAAGCACGAAGTAGACATCGTGAAATCGTGACAAGAAGTGGTAATAGTAGAGAACGCAAGGAAAAATCACAATTTCGTGACATATTGGGCAAGAAAGACCAAGTGTAGGGAATTGTCGCGATTTCGCGACATGACGAATTTTTGCGGTTCAAAAGCAGTGAAGTCCAAGGAGATAGAACTTGTCACGATTTCGTGACATGATGGAGATTAAAGAACTACATGAGGAAGAATGTCACATTTTTGCGGGTTAGAAGCAAGACCGTACAAAATGGATGAAAAGTGTAGCGATTTCGTGACTTGTCTGATTTTCATGACCCAGAGATAAAACAAAGATGCCGATGGGAGAACGTAGCGAAAGCGTGACTTGTCTTGTTTTCGCGACATATAAGTGAGACAAAGCCAAAAGAGAGAAAGGTGTAGCGAAATCGCGCCTTGTCACATTTTCATGAAAACAGAGTAGAGAAAGAGCATAATGGTACGAAACGTCGTGATTTTGCGATGCGTCATGTTTTCGCGAGCTAAGGTAGCGAAGGAGACAAAGGAGCCGAATACGTCATGATTTCATGACATGGTTGATTTTCGCGGTTCCAAAGGAGACAAAGTGTATGGAGTAGAGATACGTCGCGATTTCGTGACATGTCGTGTTTTCGCGACCTGTTACAGTTTCGTGCCAGAAAGCAGTTCAAACGGCCCGATGAAGTTTTGCGATTTCCAACGATTAAAAGCACTCCAAAATTAAATGTTTTGCTGCTTTCCGATGCGAGCAAGGTAGAAGAACGTGTCCAAGCCATCAAAATTAAATATTTCCATTATCCAAAGCTGTTGTTCATGATTTTTCTAATGGTTCAAGCATGTTTCAAGAACGACCATTTAATGAAGACGACCGACTCCTTGTTTCATTGAATTTATGGTTTCTCCGAGGCTGGTTTAAGGGGATGATTTCCTTGTTTCTATTGCACATGTTGTAGATCTCGAGGAAGTTCGTTGCAAGTTTTAAATGTTGTAAAGAAGCAAGACTTCTATATAAATCAATGTAGATCTCAGAAAAAGGGATCGGGAGTTTGAGAGACAGGTTGCATGAAAGCTTTCAAGTTCTTTGCATGAATGAAAGAGATTTGGCCTCTGATTTTGCAAGCGTCTTTCTGTGTGATTTCCTTCTATTTCATGTATTTCTCAGTTATGCTCATCTTTCTAATCTGCTGTTAGATTTCAATTTTGCATCTGAGTTTGAATATCGCAAATGAGAAAGTGAGTTCTGGAATGCAATCCTGAAGGTTGTCTACGCAAGGTCATAAGTGGATTATGTTGTATTCTATTATTATATGTTGTTTATGTGCTTGAAGTTAGATTCTTGCTGAGTTTCTTTCCCTGATCATATAAGTTCGGCCTGTGGCCATATTTCCCGTCTCTTTCCGTGTATTTCCCGTTTCTTTTTGCACATTTATAATTCCTTTCCAGTAACTTTAGTCTTAATCAAGCTTAGAAATAGTAAGGGAACCAACCCTCTCTAGAGATTGGTCTGGGAGACATTTCTTTCTCCCAGCCTTTCAATGTTGGCCGGGTCTAGGGTGCATAGACATAGAAAATCCTTTCCTGTGGCAGATTCGTGACCAACAGTTTTTTTTTTGCAAACAAAACAAATCCTCAAAGCACCATTTTTTTTGCAACATCTAAAGACCAAATAGTGCATTTTTTTTCTTATAAGGAGGGATACAAACCAATAATTGCACATTGTTTTTTTGTGAACTGAAAGGGTTATCAAACTTCCTTCAAACCTTGTTTATTTTACAAAAAAAAGGGGGGACGATCTTGTATTCTTTTTTGTAAAATTATAACACAAGGGGGAGAATTGTGAATATCAATTGTTGCAAAAACAAATCATATTTTTCTTGCAAAAATTATTGTAAAAATGTGTATTTTCGATTGCATTCGACACCTTAAAATTGGTATTGTAAAAATAGGTGCATTGTCGGTGGAATCCGACACCTATGCTTTAAAATTTGTAGGCACTTTTGATTGTATGTTGCATTTACTTTCCTATTTTTTGTACTTACATTATAATTTAAAATTCAAAAGCATATAAGACCCCAAATTTTAAACCCTTTTGTGCAATTTATTGCACAAAAACATTTGGTATTTACGATACCTTTGGCCCACACTTACAGGTAAAGATGTCATGCTTTGGGCTACTATATCTAACGCCTAATATAGCTGCAACAATGATGTATGAGCTATTGTTATCTATAAATAATCGGGGAGAAATAAGGAAAGCCAATTTTATTTTGATATTCACTCCATCATATATACTAATTCATTCCTATTGCTTGGCTTAATTTCCTCTAACTAATCATCCTTTTTCAAAAGGCATTTTAGGTAGGTGCCATCAATTTGAGTGAATTCCATTTCATGTACTCTTTGTAGTATATAGAAAGGGGGACCATTTTGGTGAGATAAGGAACCTTCACAATGGCCACTATACACAAATATCTTTTAGATACATAGTTGCTTAAAGGTTCCAATTTTTCTCCATGGAAAACCAAAATGAGAGCCATTCTACAGGTTGAATATTTGTAGGATGTAGTGACTGGCATTACAAAATGTCTCGCTACAGCAGGTATAGATTAGGAAGCATATGATAAAAAGGATAGAATGTCCCTCATGCTTATCTTGCTTGCTACTACTGAAGAAGTAGAACCTCACATTGTGATGCTAAAAATGGTAAAGAAGCTTAGGATGCATTAGTTACCATATATGAAGGGAAGAATCAATCCACCATTCTTAACCTTCAATCCTAACTTTATACTCTCAGTATGAAGTTTGGTGAATCAGTAAAATTGTTCCTATGTAGAGTAGCAGAATTGAAGTCCAAGTTGAATGCTTTGGTAGATATAGTAGAGGATAAGCTATTGACTTGAGTCATTTTGAGAGCTTTACCAGATTTATACAAGGTGTTGATCACATCCCTTCAAGTGTCCATGATACAAGTTAATTTTGTGGAGTTGATAAATTTCCTTCAAACTAAGGAGGCAAATCAACTTCAAAGAGATGAAGTTACAGATAATGCACTTTAATCAAAATAGGGTAACTTTCAGAAGGGGGGATCTTATTCCAAAGGTTCCAAAGGTAAACAACCTCAAAAAGGACTAAGAAGTATTGCAAAATTTGTGATATGGACAACCATAACACCAACAGGTGTTGGTTAAAAAATAAACAAACACATGACCAAGGTCAAAAGAAAAAAGACAAGTACAAATCATAAAAGAAGCATAAGCAACCAAAGGGACATGTTGCTAATGAGGAATCTGACTCAAATTCTGAGAGGGCACACAAGGTGTTCATGACTCACAGATTCTTAGCAAAAGGATCCTATGTGGTATATTGATTTTGGATCTAGTAAACACATGATTAGTGATAAATCATGGTATAAGATATTTGAGGCTAAGGAAGGCAAACCATTTACCATAGTTGATGATAAGACCTATAGAGTCTAGGGTGAAGAAAATATTTTAACCACTCTTCCAGATGGAAAATGTTAGATTGAGGAAGTCCTTTATGTTCCAGGATTTGCAAACAATTGGTTGTCAGTACCTCAAATTTTGGATAAAAATATGGTGGTTGGTTTCAAAATTGAGGATGGAAAGAAGTGTTGCTTCATCACAAGGAAGGGCAAATATATCACAATAGCTTCCTACAAGCATGGCTTGTTTTCTTTAGATGATATTTCTACACCTCAGGTTGCCAAGATGGTAAAAAAAAAGAGGCCACTTCTCTTTGGCACAAAATATATGGCTATATTAGTTTAGGATATTTACTTGAGTTGAGTAAATATGAGATGGTGAAAGGCCTTCCCACCCTTTCATCTACTTTTCCAGTTTGCTCGAATTGCTTAGAAGGGAAGCAACACTGAGTACCTTTTGAGTTGAGTTCCTCATGGGCCAAAAGATCATTGGATTTGGTACACACCGATCTGTGTGGTCCTATTAAAAACAGTTATAGGAAAAGAGGTATTTGCAATTGTTCGTTGATGACTACTCACAGAAGATGTAGATTTTCTTTATACATATGAAGTCTGAGGCCTTCATGTTTTTTAGCAATTCAAAAAATATGTTGAGAAGGAATTAAGAAGATCTCATCAGACCCTCCACTAATATTGAGGGGGGAATATACCTCCAAAGGCTTTTCCATATTTCTTAGTACACATGGGATTAAGAGGCAACTTACTAAAGCCTATACTCTACAACAAATGGAGTTTCTGAGAGGAGGAATAGTTCCATAATGGAAATGGTTCATTATTTGCTTACAAGGGCACATATTGAGCAATAGTATTAGGCATCAGCTATCAATATAGCAACATACCTCTTGAATAGATCACCCATAAAATATCTTAAGGTAATGACTCCACAAGAAGCATGGAGTGGTAGAAAGCCCTCCATTTATCATCTCAAGATTTTTGGGTGTAAGACATTCATGCACATTACAAAAGCAAAGAGAAAGAAGTTAGATGAGAAATCCCTACAGTGCATTTTTCTTGGTGATGATGAGCATTTCAAGGGATATTGTTTGATAGATACTAAAACTAAAAAAACTCACATCAATAGATATGTGGTATTTGATGAAGCTTTCACATTAGATAACACATATTTAGCTGTATACTTGGATGATGAGGAGCCTAAGAAAGAAACTCCTTTCCCATAGAAGAAGATTTTCAAATGGTATACCAGCACAATGATTGAATCAAAAGTGACTACACCTCCAGATATAACTTTAGATTGATCTCGTACACATAGTATGACTCATCAAAAGAGAGAAGAAGCATCGACTTCAGAGGTTGACGAGCTTTGCCAACACTTTAAAGAAATTTTTGTAGATGTAAAGGAAGATAAAGGAGAAGATATGGATGTGGATGATGATAGGATTTTTATGTCTTTATTGTATGAGCATGAACCTACCACAATCCAAGATACATTTAGTGAGCCTCAGTGGAAGGCAGTTATGGATGCAGAACATATCTCTCATCAAAAATAACACTTGTAATCTAGTTGATCTACCTTCTGGAAAAAAACCCATTGGCTGCAACTAGGTATACAAATTAAAGTATAATCTAGATAGAACTATAGACAAGCATAAGATCCACCTTTTTGCAAAGGGCTATGCACAAAAAAAAGGCATTGACTATGAAGAGACTTTTACACCCACTGCTAGAATGACTACCATTCGTGTACTTTGTGCTATGGTAGCGCAGTTCAGATGGAAGCTACATCATATGGATGTAAAAAGTGCCTTCTTAAATGGTTATCTCAAGGAAGAAGTGTATATGACTCAACCAGAAGGATTTGTGGTTGAAGGCCAAGAGCAAAAGGTTTATAAATTGGTTAAATCCTTGTATGGGTTAAAACAAGCTCCATGAGCTTGGTACATAAAAATTGAAAATCACCTATTGTAGCATGGTTTCAAGATAAGTCCTTTGGATGCTAATATCTATTTCAATAAAAGTGGTTCTAAAATAGTGATTCTAGTACTCTATGTTGATGATATGATTATCACTAGCAGTTCAAAAAAATTGATAGATGCAGTGAAGGGTGACTTGAAAAAGTCATTTGAGATGATAGATCTAGGACTTCTTCATTATTGTCTTGGTTTAGAAGTGGAACAGAAGAAGAATCACATCAGAGTGACATAGAAGAAATATGCCAAGACATTTATTAAGAAATATCACATGACTAATTATAATCCTAAAGTAACCCAAAAGGAAACAGGGCTACAATTATAGCGATATGATACTTCTCCTCAAGTAGATGAAACTCTCTATTGCCAATTGATTGGGAGTCTCATATATCTGACCAATACAGGCTAGACATCAGTTTTGCTATGAATTATATTTTGAGGTTCATGTAGGAACCTAAGGTTAGTCATTGGAAAGCAGCAAAATGAGTTCTTCATTATGTTCATGGTAGTACAAAATATGGCCTGGAATACAAGAAGAATGACAACTTATTCTTGCAAGGTTACACAAAATCTAATTATGCCAGGTCAATTGATGATAGGAAATCAAATTTTGGATACATTTTTTATCTTGGCTTTGGTCCTGTCTCTTGGCACAGTAAAAAGTAGTAGGTAGTTGATTTATCATCTACAGAGGTAGAATATCACACAGAGCGTGGGGTATTTTGTGAGGCGATATGGTTACATCACATTATTTCAAGTATGGGTCTTCCAAAGAAACTTCTGATCCACTTTTTTTGTGACAACCAAGGTGTTTTGAAGCTCACCAAGAATCCAGTGTTTCATGAACACACCAAACACATTGACACTCAATGTCATTTTATTCAAGATAAAGTTCCAAAACACAAGATACAACTCTAGTACATTTCCATCGATGAACAGGTTGCAGATATTTTCACTAAGGCACTTGCACATGTCAAATATGAGTTATTTTGCAACACTCTTTGTATTTCCTATATATTTTTGAGCATGGAATGACAAGTTTTGAATTGTTTACATAAAAGTTGAGAGTTAGCTTCAATAGATTGTTTTTGCTGTATGCACTTGGTTAGGTATTCAATATTTTTCTTTGTGATTTTTTTCTCTCTAGGTATGCTCAAGATCCTAGGATAGAGCCTCAAATTTCTTATTCTTACCTACATTCAATTCAAAACTAGTGATTGTAGGATTTTAATTTACTATGTTTGGTTTTTGACTTCAAAATGAAAGGTGATAATTTCCTATTCTAAGGTCATTTTGTCATCTTGGAGATCTTTCAATTTCTTATGTAAAAAAAAAAATTATCCTTTAAATTTTGTTTTTCCTTTTATAGGCTCCTAAGTGATTTGGATGCATGAAATACATTATAAAGTTTTTAAAGAGTGGCATGTTGTGTGAAGAATGTAATGATTGATTACTTTGGATTATCTTATAGCCTCAAAAAAGTAGTAATATGGTTTGAGTGATTGCTTTGTGTTATTTCTTACAAGTGAGTACCAAATTTGTTGTCTTTGTAGCACTCTTTATTAGGTACTATTGAACTAGGGAATTTTCCTAACTTCTAAACTAGGTTTAATACCCCCAATTCGAGTTTCAACAAGATTAAATAGGAATGTTAATGGCTTCTCCCAACCTTTAGATATAGGCTAACTCCCCACTATCCTTGTGTAGATCACTAATCTAATCTAAATTGCATAAAAACAAAGTGTAAAAAGGAAAATACAGGTAAAACAAAGTGCAAAAAATTAAATTATGAGAAGTTTAGAGTGCAAGAAATTGAATGCTAATACAACTTTTACACCATAGCAACAATAGCATATAATCAATAAACACATGAGAAATCAATATTCACCTATTATTTTTATTATAAAATTGATAAGAAAATGACAAAAAGGGCTAGAAGGACCATGCTACAATTACCATGAACTTAACAAACTAGAAGGGTGGTGCCACTAATGGGATGCAAGAGGAATCATCAATTTATTATAACCTTATGAGTATAAAGCATAATGTGGGTTTCATAGAGTGTAGATTTGAATTATCATGGCCAAAAGATGAATAATAAAAGGAATGATAATCAGATTATTTTGAGCTACAAGGATCTCAAGTGTTAACAGAACACCACATTCAACCAAAATAAGAATTTGAAAGCAAATTGACAACATAGTATTACAAATAGATATGCAAAACAAAGAGCAACAATATCATATATTAGACCAAAAAAAGAAACACCAAGTACAATGAAGGTGCCTTACTTATATAGGCAAGGATGATCAACCATAGTCGTAGGATCAATCTAAGGACAAATATCCATCATCCAAAAGGAATATGTGATATAGTCCATAGATCAATAACCACTATGAGGAGAAAGAATCTCAACCCTTCAAAATACCTAAAAATATCCCCATAACCCCTAGGAATAGTCAAACCTAAAAATATCCCCATAATATCTAAGAAATAAATATGTAACATCTCATAATATCTAAATAAGATAAATGAAATATCCACGCATAAGTGGGTGGGGAAAATAAATGGAATAACTAAATAAAAAGGAAATAAATTACCTAGGTGAACATGAGCTAAGCTAAATAACCTACTCTTAACACCCCCCTTAAGTGAATCTAGGGGCCAAAAAATAAAGTGGCATATCCACAATAAGAGTCCCAACAACAAGGCCTGATCAGGTACTCATGTACAATATATCCATGAAGAAATCTCAAACTAGAAGAAGGAAAAACCACATGGGAAAAGACCATCCTGCTAGAAAGAGAGAGAAATAAGAAGGAATATATCCTCACGAACACCCCCCAAGGACAACTTTTGAAACCCCAAGCATGCCACACAACTCAAGGTAGTGAGGTGATGCAAAAGGCTTCGTAAAGATATCAACAACCTACTATTGAGTTGGAATGTACTCCAAGAAAATAAATCCATCCTGAATGTGTTGGTGCTCAACAGGGTTGCAAGAAATGTGAATTGCACTTTGGTTGTCACACCAAAGTACAATTGGTGAATCCTATGGGAAGCCAAACTCTGTTAATAACTATCATAGCCAAAGAACCTCTTGAATCACTATAAATGCTACCCTATACTCTTTCTCCATAGATGAAAGTGTAATAGCCTATTGCTTCTTGCATGCCAAAGCAATCAAAGAAGAATCAAGACAAAAATGTAACCAAAAGTGGAATGCTTGTCATCAATAGAACCTACCAAATATGAATTAGTATATCCAACAGAGTAGAACCTTGGGTGTAGTGCAATCCAAAGTGTGAAGTGCCCTACATATATCACAAAATACTCTTGGCAGCTTGCTAGTGATTGATATGAGGGGCATGTGCAAACCAAGACACAAGCCCAACTGCAAAAGAAATATCAGGGCGAGTATGGGTCAAGTACATCAAACTTCCAACCAACTACCTATAGAAGGTAGGATCACAAAGAGGAGTGGTGTAGCTGGAAGTAAGAGAGATCCCATACTAGAATAGAGAGGGACATGGACTTGCAATCAACCATACCAAAATATTAAAGAAGATCATGGGTGTACTTTTACTAACTCAAATGAATCCCTAAATCTAATTGAGAAATATGCAAACCAAGGAAAAAGTGTAAAATACCTAGATCTATCATATCAAACTGCATCAAGAGAGCCCTTTGAACAATATGGATTTGGGAAGAAGAGCTGTCAGTGAGAAGCAAATCATCAAAATACAAGACAAGTATAACAATATCCTCTCCAACATGTTGTATATACATCGTAGGATTTGAGTGGCAACGAACAAAACTAGTAGATAGAAGAAAAGAATCCATATTCTCATACGAACCTTGAGGGTCCTGTTTGAGACCATAGAGAGACCTCTGTAGTCTAAAAACAAGAGAAGAATCATGAACAAACCCAACATGTTGCTCCATGTAGATTTACTTTTCCAAATATTCGTGCGAGAAGGTACTCTTCACATCCATATGGTACACTAGCCAACCTTGTGATGTAGCAATAGAAAGTACAAGGTGCACAAAATCCATCTTGGTTATGGGTGCAAAAGTCTAAGAGCAATCAATACCTTCGACTTGCAAGAAACCCTTCATGACAAGACAAGCCTTATACTTGTCCATGGACCCATTAGCTGCATATTTGGTTCGGTATACCCACTTACACCTAACCAACTTTCTTTCCTTAGGAAGAGAGACAAAATCCCAAGTATGATTCTTCATCAAAGAATAATACTCATCTGTCATTGCATCATCCCACTCCTGTATCCCATGAGCTTGTGAGAAAGACTATGGATCCCTAGAAATTGCTTGACACAAAAGTCCAGAACCCATAGAATGTGCATGATGATGTCTAGTGGGTGGAAGATCCTGTATGAAAGGTGTCACCTTAGAAATTATGGTACGAGCCCACTTAGGTATAGTGACAACATCTATAGTAATGGGATCCTCATTTGAATCTATATCCATAACCTCCTCAACTACCTCCTAAACTTGCTCCTCAAAGAAGAGATCCTCGAGATGAAGTGAAGAATCATCAATGGATGGAAGTAAAGAAGAAGAGGAAGAAGATGAAGAATCATGAGAAGAGAAGCACTCATCAAACTAAACATGAGTTTCTAAAAAGGACATCATGAGTATCAAGATCCAAAAGTTAATAAGCTCTCATATCCTTACAATACCCAACAAAGACAAAGGGTTTTCTCTTCTTATCCAAGGTTTTCCTTTGCTTCTTTGGCACAAAGGCCCAAGCATGGCTTCCAAAAACTCTAAAAAATGAGACATCAGGCTTAGTCCCAGACCAAGCCTCCTCTAGAGTCAAATGCTCAAGTGCTCTATGTGGTGTGCGATTCTAAATGTAGTTCACACAATTAATTGCTTCTACCCAATATATAGGAGGTAAATCCTTGGAATACATCATGCAATTAGACATATCCTTCAAAGTTTAGTTCTTCCTTTCTACTAAGCCATTTTTTTGTGGAGAATTAGGAACATAATATTGGTGAAAAATACCATGAGATACCAAAAAATTAAAAAAATCTCTACTGAAGTACTCCCCCCATTATCAATGTGAAGCTTCTTTATGCAACTAGAAGATTGATTCTTGATAAAAGCCTTAAAGAATTTGAAATGTGAAAAGACATCACTCTTGTACTTGAGAAAATAAACCCAAGTATGCCTCGATAAATCAATAATAAATGTAAGTGCATACTTAGCTCCTTTGAAAAAAGGAGTAGGAAAACCATCAAGTCACTATGCACAAGCTCAAGTGGTGAAGAAGCTCTCTTTGACTTACCCTTAGGAAATGGATCTTGGTGTTGTTTCCCTAATGCACATCCAGGGCAAACTCCATCAAGACAAGAAACTCTAGGTAAACCATCAACCATACCATGAGTGCTCAACTCCTTCAAATATCTGTAATTAAGATGTCCAAATCTCTCATGCCAAAGCTTACTCTTAGAATCTACATGAGCAACCAAGCATGTCCCTATAGAAGAAGTGTCATAAAAACCCTCAAAGTGATATAGTCTAGAACTATGATCAACAACACATTGTACAATAAGTGAATGAGGCTCCAACAAGGTTCTAACTTTAGCTCCTTGTGGTGTGAAAGTCACTATTTTGCCCTAACCAAAATGATAAATTTGATAAACATAATGTAAATTTGTGGTGATGTCAGGAACATATAGTGCATCATTGATGCAACCACCATCAAGATTTATGTCACCTTTTATCTTAACAAAAATAAAGGAAGAATCTCCAACCTCAATGTTGGAAGTAGAACTCGAACCAAGAGATACAAATGACTCCTTAGAAGAAATCATGTGGTGAGAAGAACCAAAATCTATAACCCAACTATCTACAAAAATTGATTGAGACCTCCCAACAATATTAAATGCTTTGCCATGCTCACTGGAAGGAGGTGGAGTGGAGATAGAGATCTTGTGTTTTCTAACTGCATCCTCTAAAGCTTGCATTCTCTTCCAACACTTGGTTTCTACATGACTATTCCCATCACAAAAGGAGCATGAAAGGCTAGATTCTTGTTTTTAGAAGACTCTTTGGGTTTAGAGTTAGATTCTTTGGGTTTAGGGGAACTTTGAGATGGAGAAGGAGAAGAATTAGGTTTACCTTTTGATTTTCCCTTACCCTTAGGACTAGATGCTACTAATGCCTTTTGAGAGGTGGAAGACTCAAGGTTAGACAATTTGGATTCTTCCCTAGTAAGTATTTCACAAAACAACTCCAAATCAGGCATTTTGAATGTGGCACCTAAGGCATCCATGCTAGAGAAAAAGGTAGAAGCAAATATTTGGAATGGATTCTTTCAACTTGGACAGAATCAGGTAAACACACTCTTCATATTTCTTATCTCTCCCACTCCCCTCTAACTATGTCAACAAGTGCTTGAACTTAGTAAGATAGTCTAAAATAGATCGATAATATTTAGGATCGAGAGAAGTGATCTCAAATTCAAGATGCATGGATCTTATGTGATCCACCTTACCAAATAATCCTTTCAATTTCTCCCAAATTTTGAAAGGAGAGTCACATCCTTCCAAATAAAATAAAATACTATCACTTACATAAGTTCCTATCAAACCCATACATTCATCTAATTTGCATTGGTGCTAAATTTTTTCATATTCTCTAGTGAACTCTGGTTGTTCTTCAAACATTAAAGCCCATAATCCTTTGTGTTTAATGATTGTTTCCATTCTTTGTCTCCATGTGTGGTAATTATTTGTTGTTAATGGCTTACATTGATCTAATGCAAAAGAATATGAAGCAACCATTCTACAAAAAATCACCAAAGAGCAAAAGAATGTAGATAGGGTGCACAAATCAACACTAAGACAACCCTCCCAAAATATTATTTTATTAGCTTCACAAGAATGCAAAATATGGGACTTTATAACAATAGTCCATATACAAGGTTCAAGTGCAAAAACCTTTTCATAATGCAATATTGAGAGTGCATCATAAAATCACCATAAATTTCTAAATATAGATCCAAATGATCTGAAATTTTTGAGACATCAAAAACATGATTTTACAGTCCTAGAAAAACTTTCTCTAAGCAACTCCAAATATTTTACCCAAAAAAATGAGTTTACTAAAAATAGTAAAATCACTATAACACTCAAAATCCAAATGTGTTGCAATTTTATGTGCAGATCTATCAACTGATTATATGGATTTCGTAAAAAATCTACAAAAATTTGAAGCTTTGATGAAGATATATACATATTACTAAATCTTGATATGTTTTCATAAAATCATGATAACTTGAACAATATTTATCCAAATAAGCTAAAATTTTGGGTACAACTCATATGAATGCATCTACAGAGCTCCATAAATTTTTATGGAAACATTTGCATTCTATCAGGAGATACATTCAAAAAATGGCCTAGGTTGGTGACCTTGCCAAAAAAGGAAATGCTCAAAAAAAATTTTCTTAGGATAGATCCAAGGGAATGAGGCTGTTGTAGTATGGGTAGAAGAGATTTTAGGAGGTTGGTGATGATCTGACAGTGGAAGGAGAGACACAAAATAGCCAAAAAACTCCACCAAGGACCCGATCACAAAAACTGAAGCTTCCACATCAATCTTTGAACCTGTAAGAGAAACAACTACACAACACTCACAAATGGATGACTACAACACCTATTGCTCTGATGCCATGAAATGAATTATAATTAGATCATTTCAAGCTACAAGGATCTCAGGTGTTAATAGAACACCACATTCAACCAAAATAAGAATCTGAAAGCAAATTGACAACATAATCTTATAAATGGATATGCAAAACAATGAGCAATAATATCATATATTAGACCTAAAAAAGAACACAAAGTCCAATTAAGGTGCCTTTCTTATATAGGCAAGGATGATCAACCATAGTCATAGGATCAAGCTAAGGATAAATATCCACCATACAAAAGGAATATGTGATATGGTCCATAGATCTATAACCGCTATGGGGAGAAAGAATCTCAACCCTCTAAATATACCTAAAAATATTCCCATAACACCTAGGAATAGTCAAACCTAAAAATATCCCCATAATATCTAAGAAATAAATATGTAACATCTCATAATATCTAAATAAGATAAATGAAATATCCACACATACGTGGGTGGGGAAAATACATGGACTAACTAAATAAAAAGAAAATAAATTACCTAGGTGAACATGAGCTAAGGTAAACAACCTACTCTAACATATAATGAGGGCCCTAGGCCTCTATTTACAATAAAATTTTACCCCTTAGTTACCTAGGGTGAAAAATAATTATTCCTAGTAAAAGTAAAGATTTAGGGGCAACTTTAGCAAAATGTTGCACCTTCAAATATTACATAACTCCAATCATACCTCTAATAGACTAAAAAGGCTTATCAAATGACTTAGTGTGCCACTACATGCTAAAAAGTTACTTTTTAAAATATTCACCTTGATATCTATGCTTTATTTTACCTCTATATTTTTTTTTATTAGATAATAGAAGGGGTTTTGAAAGGATCCCCAAAACTTAATACAAAAAATGGGATTAAAAGAGTTCAAGGCTCAACCAAGAGACTTTAACAAGAAAGAACACCAAACTGAAACAAAAAATTACCATTACTTAATAAACAAACAAACAAACCATCACTAAGCTAGATCACCCCATCCCGTAGGGAAACAAAATAAAAGGATCGCTATCCAAAACAAACAGGACTCAAAGAACTACTAGAATAGATAAGAAATTACACCTTAGGAGATAATTTCCCTAAGTTTCTCATGTCCTTTTTGGGGGTTCTCAGTTTTCCATTTTGTTATTGAGACATACCTTGGATCTCCTCAATGAAAGAGATAACAACCTGAAGAGACCCAATCAGATCTTGGTGCTTCTCATCCAGCTTGTTAAGGAAGGACATTATATTGGACAAATTAGGTCTCAATGAGGGAGAATCTTATTTGAATTTGGTCATTTTATTTGATATCTTATAGTTCTTCTTTATTGGAGAATGCTCTTCAAATTCCAAAATTTCCATTGTAATAGGGGAGGTTTCAACCTTCAAAGGTTTTGTAGATAGACATTTAGAACATATTTTATGTCCACCCCTAATACCTCTAGGTAAAATTGACATGTCACCCAAAGTCTTGGCCTTCTCTCTGGTAGAGATAATGAGACTTTTGAGGACCTATAATTCAAACTCTAAGGAGTCATTGGATGAAGGGTTGGAAGAAATCGAGGGCAGATAAAAAACAAGAGGGATTTTTTGGTACTCAATTTGTGACTAAGCCTCATCCATCGCCACTCCTTTATTCTTAGCCACATACTCAAAAATCAGTAATACTAAACCTTAGTGAATAGGTTTTGACCCTACCCAGGTGTTGTAGGTGAGTTGGAGAGGAGAGGGCAATCCTCCAAGGGAGGTCCCAGGTTCAAATCTCCACTCTACAAAAAAGCTGAATTGGGTATCCAAAATCCAATTGATAATGTTGGTGTGGGTAGGGTCGGGTGTGACCCTCGGGTGACTTTGACAGTGTAGAACCCCCTGTTTGTGGTCTCTCAGACCAAGGCGGATTTGCAAGGGGTTTTTTGCTATAAAAAAAAAAGGTTTTGACCCTTTTCCTCCCCTTACATCTGTCATTATTTTTTCTAGGGAATGGAAAATAAATTATAGAATATTCATGAGTTTTTTAAATCTCAACTGGTTTAGGAACATTACGTGGAAGTTGCACAACACCTCCCTATTGAAATCCAACATGAAAAAGTCCATGATCATGGAGATGACTCGGTTACAAGGAGCTTTGAGGGCCTTGGTGTTGTAACCATTCTACAATTTTGGTAAATACTCATCCACATAGAGAAAGAAACTCAATTCCCTAATGAGGGAGTGCTTCTTTCTGTTATGGCAAGCACTATCAACTAGGAGCCCCATCACCTCCCCAGCCAGACCTATGGAGATTTGAAACTCCAAACCACCAACTTGAACCCAACATTTTCTCTACAAGTGCACCATATACCTGGAAATCCCTATATAATAACCATGGAAGAATTGTACGCAATATAGAAGGCCATATTTGTGAAAATTTTCTTAACCTCATCATCCACCTCCAAAGAATTTGGCTTCAATGACAACTTCTGGCCCTTCTAAAGAGAATTTTGGTCCATCTTCTACAATAAAAACTAGAAAAAATTGAAATCAGATCCTCCACACCTTTGGCAAACCATATTGAAAACATAATTTCTAAGCGAATTTCATGAGTAGAGAGATCCGTTTGGGCCCTAACAAGTAGTTTCAATGAGGATTTAAAACTTATGTTAGAAAGTGTGGTGCCACAAATTAAGAGGATGCCCACAAAAAGAAAACATACTTCCAAATATATAATGTTGACAAAGCCCACAAATGATCCCTCCGTTCAATTTGAATATCACAATATTACCACCTTCACCCGCTTTCCAAAAATGATTGAAAAATCCTATCAAACAAATGTGCCACAGGTTAAAGAGACATTTACTCTCCTAAGCGAAGGAAGTAAAGCTGTCATGATGCCATATTGAAAAAGCACCCTTGAAGTCTGGTGATTGAATGACTAAATCCATGAATAATCATTATGGATGGTAGTGGTCCAAATTAAAAATAATAATGCAAACACATTTGAGCGATTTGCTTAGGTTTGTTAAGTCATTCAATCATATTTTTAGGTGAAGGACACCTTTTGATAAATAGATACCTTTTGCTAATTGAATTGAATTTTTTTGTTAAGTAAATCACTTCCTTGAGCCAATCAGTCCATTTTTATGAGTGAGTAGTCTCCCTTATCTAATCAATCCATTTTTATGAGTGAATATCTCTTTTGAGCCAGTAGGTCTAATTTTGTGAGTGAATCAGTCTGGTAAGCCAATTGACCCATTTTAGAGACTTAGCCAAATTTTGTACTTTTGTAATGTTGTTCCTAGGTTTTAAAAAACCATTTCCTAAGGATAATTTATAGGAATTAGAAGGTGGTATTTGAGATACTAGATTTATAAAAACTTAATAGAGTGTCAAGCTCAATTAGTGAGAGATCCTAGATGTTGCCTTCATCCTTTTGCATGAAGTCTTCAAAATTAGAATTTCTATTACAAAATTGTAAAACTATGGATCACCTTCTAGGTGATAAGTTCAAAATTACCTACTAATTAATATATGAGGTCGTACCTTGATCATCTACATTTTGGTGTTTGAGTCCAACTCTTCATATTGATCCTATGAGGGGATCGTCCCTTGACCCTCTTTAATTTAATGACTCTAATGATTGGCTTTTTGGTTTAATGATATCCTCTGAAGCACTAGGTGGTGATATCTATGGACACCTCCACTTTGAATTTCTCTATAATAGTAGTTATTGTATATCCTTCCTAAATTCTTCAATTGTCATTCCAAGAGAATCATAACTTGCATCATTTGGTTGCCCTTTCATGTAGAATACGTCCCTCAACTGTATTATTCCTACCGTCTTGTTTGACCTACCCATAATTTTTACTTATTTTATTGGATAGGGAGTTCTTTAGTGTACCTTGAATTTGATGTTAGCTCCTCCTCCATATACTTGATTACCTTTGAAGAGCATGATTTTATACTTATTAAGATGTATGGGGTGCACCTTAGCATGAAGGGACTTGATTTGAGAAATATCAGGTATGCCTTAACATGCATGGTCCTAAAGGAATTCTGATTGTCCCACCATTGAGATCTTGACTTTAAAAAATTGTATTTAAAGTGTCCCAATGACCAGTAGCTCCCCTCTTCCATTTATTAGATGTAATTGATGGATCATGGGTGTAGTAGATGCCAATAATATTTTCTTTGGTGTTGTCTTGATCAACCTGCTTTATTATCCCTTGCATGATACCTGATCCTTACTCTTTATATTTCCTCTCAAAGGCTCCCTTTTTTATAGATGAGGAAACAACTAACAAATGTCAATGCCAAGGTGTTCCTTGATAGTGTGAATTGCCTTGAAAAACTTTGATGTTATGGAAACCAATAGACCAATGAAGACAAGGATAATAATTTAATACAATGACATGGGTGATGGGACCAAGTGATGATGAATGATGAAAGGTATTGTAATCATGAATAATGGGGTGATATAATAACACTTGTAATGTGGGGGACCAAATAATGAGTGCAATGTGGATGGACTATTAGGTAGTGATATAAAATATGATAGATAAAACTAGAGTGGAAATGATATATAAAATGACCCTCCATTTTAAATAAGCAAACTTGTTGGCAAACTTGAGACTAACATTGCACTTACTTGAGGGGGGATGGGCACAATAGAATAAATTATGGTGATTTAAAGAAGCGAGAGTAGAAGAAATAAGAGGGAAAGAGGAAATAGAGAGGGAAGTAGAAGAAACAAGGGGAAAAGTGAACTTAATATGGTTGTAGAAAAGATGATAGAAGAAATTTATACTTCTATATTAGTGGCTTCCACTCTTGCCACTCTTTTCCTTATTTGTAAACCTTCATTTTTTATGATATTATCTTTAAGGTTATGTATTATTTATCTCGTATCATTCATTTCCCTAGTCATAAAAGGTATCATGTGTTGAGCTAATTTTACCAACCCTCATGTTGACAATAATTTCTACTACACTGTTAATAAGATCAGTCTTATATTTTGCCTTGTCTAATGGTTGTATGGTTAGAAGGAAGAAAGCTACTACTTACCGTAAGATATCATTGTGTTCATAAGTTGACATCTCATCTTATTTACTTTGTGGAATAAACCGTTGATCTCAAAAAACCTTCAACTAATCTTAAATGAAAGGGATGTAAAAAAATGGGAACCTAAGTGTTTGTTGAGGCAGGAATTTTTTTTTCTTTGTTTCTTCCTCTTTTTTTTGAAGGGGAAACAAGAGTAGAGAATTCATTAAAAAAATATCTCTCTATAAGTGAAAGACAGTCCCATTCACTGGCTCAAGAAAATATTTACCCGCTCTTCTGATACCAATGTTCTAGCTCACAATTTTCCAACACATATGTAAACATAATAAGTCAGATAGAATTAATGGTGCATATGGGGAGTATTTTCCAAGGAATATTTCCCAGTTTAGAGACTCATGGGGACATTATGGGAGATGGTATGTTTCTTCACTAAAATAATTAAAACCTTGATTCGGTGTTGTGGTCTAGTACATTAGAACAACCTTTTCTCTTATCATTACCTCTTAAAATACCTTTTGATGCCAAATATCTTGGAATTGATACCCCCTTTACTTATAAAGTGGTGAGAAGTACATGTGGGTATTGTTTTTTATAATTATGATAGCCTGCTTACCTTTTAACTCATTCCATAATAAAATTTTATGGTGATATTTAGTTTGGATACTACCTCCAAATAATCTTATAGATATTTATATCTTATAAGGTAAGCTACAAGTCATCCAAAGATTCATCTTGCAATTCATAGATAAATGCAAACCCTTCTCTAAAATTTTGAGAAAGGATACTAAATTCAAATGGAATCATGAGTTTCAAAGTGCCTTTGACACTCTAAAAACATATATTTTGACATCTCTTGTACTTGTACCTCCTAATCTGGCTCAACCACTATTGCTATATATAGCAACTACAACACATGCCCTTAGAACCATGCTAGTTCAATATGATGATAAAATTCAAGAAAAGGCTATTTATTACATTAGTAGGACATTAGTTAGTTATGAGACCCATTATACATAGTTAGAAAAATTATGTCAAACAGATATCTTTGCTTCCCAAAAATTAAGTCACTACATGCTTAGTCAAAAAACCTATGCTATAGCAAGGGTTGATCCCTTATATCATCTCATGTTAAAAACCTCACATTTTTGGGTGAACCGTCAAATGGATCATTATCCTCAATGAATTTGACCTTGAACTTATTGATCAAAAGTCATCAAAAGGACAAGTGATTATAGATCAATTGGTTGTAGGACCCTTGGAGTCTAGACATCCTTTAGTTATCAATTTTCTTAACAAACCTATTCTTGCTATAGATACAAAAGATCTAGATTCCTTGATCATCTATTTTGACAATATTTGATGTTTTAAAAGAGCAAGTTCAATAATTGTCATAATCACTCCACAATGATAACTTATACCCTTATCATTTAAATTTTAATTTTATTATACAAATAACATGGCAAAATATGAGGCCCTCATCCTAGGACTTTAGGCAACATGCCTACCGATATGTCATCATTGAAGGTACTCTATATCATCGCTCCTTTGATGACATACTCCTTATATGTATAAACATAGAAGAGGCACAAATGATCATCAAAGAGGCCCATGATGGATCATGCGGTAGAAACTTTAGTGGTCCATATATCTCCAAAAAAAATCCTCATAATGGGTTATAATTGGACATCCATGGAAAAGGATGCTTGTGATTATATCAATGAGTGTGATCAATGTCAAAAGCATGATGACCTCATTCATGCTCCTTCCCAATAATTATAATCAATTGCTTCATCATGGTCCTTCTCCATAGGGGGCCTTTATATCATTGGGAAGATTAACTCGCAATAATTCTATGTACATAAATTTATTATCATAGTCACATAATATTTTACCAAGTGGGTTAAAGCCATACCACTATCTTCTACCATTGAAATTTAAATATCTAAATTAATCTTCAATAAAATTCCTTGTCACTATGGCATACCATCCATCTTAATTTTAGGTAATGATACACTTTTCAAAAATAAAGAGGTCCAAAATATCTACGTGAAATACAAATTTTAACATAAATGGTCAACACCTTATTATCCTCAAGGTAATGTTCAATCATAATCATATAATAAAACATTAATCAAGATACTTAAGAAACTGGTCAATAAGGTTAGATATAATTGGCACTTGCAACTCTATTCAAATCTATGGGCATATTGAACCAGTGTTTGAACACCCACTAGTACAACCCCCCCTTATGCCTTGGTCTATGGAAATAAGGCTATTTTTCTGTTTGAACATGAGGTTCCCTCTTTAAGGGTCTTGCTTCAAGACTCATCTATAGGAAATGAGTATTGCCTTAACTGTCTTAACCAACTAGAACTTCTAGACGAAAAAAACATCCATACCCTAGAGAACCGATGAGGCTATCATCATAGGCTTAGATATGCCTAAAACAAAAATATGCAACCTAGATCCTTCAAAATTGGAAATCTTATCCTTTCAGAGAAAAAATATTGATGATAATAATGAACTTAAAGGCAAATTTGAGCCTAACTAGCTAGGTCCATTCATAATCATCACTAAATTTTGAATAGGAGCCTATCGACTATACACAATTGATGACAAAGAACAAAAAGAACCAATCAACACAATGCATCTTAAAATATATTATGATTGAATATGCATGATTTGCTTGCATATGTACCTAATTTTATGATTTTTTGTATGCATGAATGTCTGAATATCATACATGCTCAAACACACATGCTTGATTGCATGGTTGCTTGAGTCTATTTGTTTCATACCATTGAATTAGGAAATTAGTAATGATGCTCTGATGATCCTAGCTAGCAAAAAGATTAATTTTCATTGCATTGGCACCAGGTACCTCATGCTAGTGGACTCTTCCAATTCCACAACCCTCTTCCTTCTATCAATTCTTCTACTTCTATTAAGACCCTCTCTATCTATCTAAAATGGGTTAAGTGATGTATGATGTGATCATCCATAGCCCTAATAACCCTATCATTTTCCTTTCTTCTATCCCTAGACATCAAAGGTGTACTAGGTAATAGAAGAATTCCATTATTCCCATTTCACCACCTGAATCATTATGCCAAATTTAATGATCATTGTTAGCTCTAGGTTGTTTGATAGGCCCCTAAAAAATTTAAGATTATAAATATTGTCGG
The DNA here is from genome assembly GCA_028583015.1 of Wollemia nobilis. NCBI lineage: Eukaryota > Viridiplantae > Streptophyta > Pinopsida > Araucariales > Araucariaceae > Wollemia > Wollemia nobilis. The sequence continues at coordinate 1,557,347 of JAQPPZ010016709.1, forward strand.
AGAATATTACATTATTTGGTACATGCCAATGTACCACCTTGGTACATCATTGTAAATATTAGATTAGGGTTGTGTCTTAGATTAGTGAGTGAGTTAATATTTCATGTAATGTAATAATATGCAGGAAATGCACAAGTGTCACATAAATATGTGTGTAAGTACTGAGTGTAAATGTGCACAAGTGTCCAATATGTAAGTGTGCATATGTGTCCTTAGATTAGGAAGAGTTATGTGAAGAGTCAAGTACAAGTGTGCATACAAGATAGTGTCATGTGTATGCAAGTGTCAAGTATAGAAGCCAAGAGTCATAAGGCTTGGCATATGGAAAGGAAGAGTCATAGTAACCAAAGAGTCATCCTAGAATGGCTATATATTACTCCATAGAGGATATATGAGACATATGAGAGATAAGAGCTATATGAGCTACATAGAGATCCACAGTGTTTGACATTGTCTATAGAGTCATTTCTATGAGATATTTGTAACAGAAAGAGGAGTAATACAAGTTTGCATACATTTGAGAAACTAGTATTGTAAGTGATATTATTGTGCATATTTTAGACTTTACATTCATACTTCATTATATTATTGAATGTTATACATATTATTTGGCTCATTTATCTTTGTTACATTATCTTTATTGGATTCATTATATTGCAACTTTATTATATTCGATCATGTGATTATTTTTTTGTGGTAATTTATATTAAGTATAAGGATTCAAAGCCATCAAAGGTCTCATAGGAAATTAGTTTGCAATTACTTGCAAATCTACCAGGCAATGGATTTATAAGGTTGGATCTTTCCTTGGCCTACCATACAACCATGAGGAAATTTTAGATCTATTATCATCAAATCTCACTCACCTTTTACACACTCAAAAGATCCAAATCTTTTAATCCAATATCTAGTAAACATATAATAATTTATAGTTCTACCACACATTGTATTAATGGGGTTGGAACTTTATGAGGTTTATTAGGCCTATTGTGACATCCTTCACAACGACCCCAAAATTGGGGACCCACCTTAAATTTTGTGATTTCAGGAAATTTTTGTTTATCTGATTTTGCTCGCATCAAGATCTTGGAAAATTTGCTTTCACTTTGGAATTGCTGAAATATTTGCATTTTGAAGGTTTGAATGTAGTTGCAATGCTTCAAAATTGAATATTTTGATTATTTGCATATTAATTGCATTATTTCAAATCAAATAATTTGATTAAAATCATTTTCAAAGGTTTAAATGATTAATTTTCATTTAAATAATTAAATTTTATTTTAGGGTTAACCCTAAAATTAGTGCAAAATTGAAACGAACATATCTTGAGGGTAGAGAACTCCGTTTGATCTCATTCAAAACTTGGTAAAAATATATGGATTTTCTCTTTCTAATGATACCAAACTTGCAAGATTCCAAATGTCAATTTCACCAAAAAATAATGGGTTAATTTAGCAATATGAGAACTTTGAAATACTTTTGAAAAAAGGAAATTTATGGGAAAGTAAAGTTTGGTTTTTTTTTGATATTATGATTATTGTTTCATTATGTAGGTAATACAAGGGCAAGGGTTTGAAGAAGATTGTTATAAAATATGTTCCCGGTGATGAAACTGAATAACTAAACTTTTCAAATTATAAATAAATCATTGAGATTCATGGAAAAAGTCGAATATTTTATACAGATAAGGAGAGGAACGATTGGAAGGAGCAAAGCTACACATTCATTGGAGGAAAACAGAGAAGGCCATTTGCAGAACAATGGAAATTATTGTAAGATTTTATAAATTGTTTTAAGCATTTTGGATCCAGATTTGTGCACAGACTGTATTTGGAATCAATAAAGTGCTTATTGCAATTTCTTAATAGTCTGTATACCTTCGAAGATTGCATCAATTTATTTGATTTCACTATGTGAATACTGGTGAACATTGGATTGGTTTTAGAATTATGTAAATCAAAATTTGTTCTGTTTAATTTGTCGAGACATTAGTTTAATTTCTAAAGCTTAAATATTTTATTATTTTATTTTCATTCAGAAAACTATATATTATAACTTAGTATAATTTTATAAAGTAAAATTATATGACTAAGTTATAATTAAATTTATAATTCGGATATTACATTAATTAATATTTGAATTAATAAATTTAAGAAGGGATAAATGAATATTCTATTCCTCACATTAATTTCATAAGGTTGAGGAACTCGGATTGATATCTCTAAAGTTCAATTTGGATTTGATTTACAATATAGTTCTATCTATTTCAAAAATCTAAATTTCAAACCAGAGATCACATTTACTCTTTTGAATATTTAATTTCATAAATATTTCAAAAGATAAATATTATAAGCAAATCTAATTTATAAACTTTATTTTATCATAAAATCCAAAGTTTATAGATTAGTTTCATATTAAGCCCTAATATTTTATCATTGACAAGGTTTTGGAACCTTATAAATTGGGCAAGACATTATTTCATTTATTCACCTCTTCTAGGTTTGATTTATAATTTCATAAGGGAGTTTGAATAAATTATTGCTTTATCAAATAAACATTTGGGAAGTGAATTGATTATAAATTTATTATGTTCCAAAGGTTTATCAAGTTTATAAAATTTCATTTAATTTGATTTTTATTAAAGTTAAATTGAAATTTAATATAAAATGCTAGATTATTTTTATGTTAATTTCATTTAAAGCATTTTGAGACATTAAATTGAAGAGAGGAAATAAAATTTGGTATACTTTAACCTAAGATCATAAAACAAATTTTATTTTGTTGAAATTGATATCAAAGCATGTTATACATGATAAACTTGAAATCATTTACCTAATTCTAGGCCCCTTGTAAACAATAGTTCACAAATCCAAGAGTTATTCAAGTACTCATTGATGTATATACATATGAAATGTTAGATATAACATAAGAACCTTGGAGATATATAATATTCTTTTCAATAGAATCATAATTATGAGTTTGTCAGGTGGCTTTGTGATTGGAAAAAATCACACCTCAACAAATTGGCACTAGAAGGAGGGCATGCAAGGTAATGATTTTAGTTTTAGCATGTGCAATTTGTTATAAAAAGAAATAAAAATTGTTTGAAATTTTCAATTTATGTTGCATTAACGTTAATCTATCATAAATTCAAAAATTAGGTTATGATGCAATTTTTGTGAATTTTCATACATAGCCTTGCATATTAAAGTTGGTTCAATGGCAAAAAATGATTTACCATTTTATAAACATGATGGAACGATTACGCCAAAAGAACATATTCAGGCATATAAAAATATTATGCTTAGTTTTCAAATTATGCATGAAGATGTTTTATGTAGAATGTTTCCATACACATTGGATGAAGTTGCTAAAGATTGGTTTATCAATTTACCTGAAGGTTCTACCGCTTCTTGGAATAAACTTGAAACAATGTTCCTTGAACACTTTAGAAAATTGGTCGACACATATATGTTATCAAATCAATTTGCCTCTATTCATAAAAGGCCTAATGAATCCATGAATCAATTTAATGATAGGTTTCATAAGTTGTATGTAGAAATGGAGATACACTTTATCATTTCAGAAGAAGAAGTTGTTCAAATTTATTTGGAATCTTTAGATCCTTTTACGGTTAACTGTTTAGAAACATTTCCTAAGGATTTATCCTTATCTAGCGTGTATGGTGGTGCAGTAGCTGTAGAGCAATGGCTAATTTTAAGAGGAATAAATGTGGGTAGATTATCATTACATCACCCTAAGGTTTCAAATCAAGTATCACCTATGAGTCATGATATGCATTTCTCGACACCATTGAACGAAATTGAATGTCCTAGTTTTTCAACCACTTTCGATATTATCCAAGAGGAAGTGAAAGTTTCAAAGCCAATATCCATTGATGAGAATTATAGTAATCAAGTTTATCAAAATGCAAAAATGCACGAGTCTTCAGATATTGGAGGATTTTTAGATTTAACTAGCTTTGAAACATATGATAGAATAGAATCTTCCATAGAGTTGAATGAAACAATTGAAGCTCCATAATTAAAATATTATAGAGGCAGTTTCATTATAATCGATCATAAAATTTTATTACTTGAGGAAGATGAGTTTCTTATTGAGGATAGGTTTTTCAAAGGTGAAGAAAGTGAATTTGAAGAGCATTCAATTGTTAAATTTACAAAATGTGAAGATATGGTTGAATCTTACCCTTTAGATTTTGAAGATAATTATTACAATGGATGGGGTATGTATGGTGAATAATTATTTTCTCACACTCCTAATGATAAAATGTTTGTTTCACTTGCTATGCAGGATGTTGAAACTTCTAGTTCAAAAGAAGGTTTCGTAATTCCTATGCAATCATAAAGTGATATGCCAATTTCAGAAATAGAATAGGTTCCAAGAGTTGATCATTCTGAACATGAGTTTGTAGAAAATTCTTCTGTAGTAGAAAGGGAAGAAATGGTAAAACCTTTATATGATTCATATATTTTAGATGAAGAAGAGGTAAATTATTTTCTTTCATTCTTGAATGCTGAAGGTTTGAGTGAAATTTTTTAGGATTATATTGAATAATCAAATGAAGAAACTTCATGTATGGCTAGAAAATAATTAGAAGTTCCTACTCATCCTAAAGAAACTATTACTTTGTTTGATCAACAAGATTTATGGTGTGGAATATATGGACACATTCTTGATTGGATGCCAAATTTTGATGCTTCTGAAAAGCAGGTTATTGATGAAGGAATACAAAATGATGGTGGTGATGATAGAGATCATGGAGAAAAAGAAAAGACTATAAGGTCTCATCAAATAGTGGTAAATGAAAGTGCACAAAAGGTAGACTCTTATCCTTTGTATTCAAACATTCAAGAATCAAGTAAATTTTTGCATAATCATTTATTGGTTTCCACTATTATTTATGATGAGATGTCATTAGAGGTTGATGAAAAATAGAAGAGATTCTTATTCCCACCACCAAAAGGACTGTATTGCTAAATAAAAAAGAAAACATGCTTGAATCATTGAACCAAGTTCAATAACAATTAACAATTCAATCTAGGATACAAAACTATAATGATTCTTATTTTGTAAATATCCTATATTTTTGTAAATTGTTATTTGAATATGATTGGCCTAAAAACATAGATGACGATCTTACGTTAAAACTTTTAGAAATAGCTTTCTATTTGAGAGAAATCCTATATGCTTGTGAAAATGAGAATTTAAGTCAAAGTGATGAATCAAGATTTTAAATTCCCATCTTGTTGAATAAACATAAGATCATAGAGGAATTAAATATTAAACATGGATTTTTTTATAAGTTTGAATTAAATATGTGGGGTATGAAAGACAAAATAAAATTTGTTATATGGTTTGGCATAATCCTCATTTGGTTAAAACTATGTAAATTTTGGCATGCATATAATGATATATGTCTTTTAAGGTGTGTCTATCGTTTTTGTGATCCAGGGAAATGATGGAAAAAAATTTGCAGTGTCTTATACATAATGTATATTTTTGTAAATAGTATTTTGGATTTTGTTTTCTTATTTTTTTGTTTTGTTTAGTTGGTTGTTTTGTGATTTTGTTAGTTAGTTATTTTTTTTATGTGTTAATGTGCGATGTTGTTGATGTTTTGTTGTTAAGTGTTGTCACATTTTGTTGTGTTTTGTTGAGTACAACAATAAATTAACTTTTCCAGTTTTGGAGCTTCATGATTTTGACGTGTGATTCAAGTTGATATAATTTCAAAGTGTGTTTTTAAAAAGTAAGGTAGTTATGATTGAGATATTGGTCATTTTTTGGTTGTGTTTGGTTTTTGATCCTAGACCACATAGGATGAGATTACCTGGTTTGAAAACCTGTGAAACCTGGAGAAAAGGAAAAGTGAGATATTGGTTTATGTCCTCATGAATATGAGCTAAGATAAGGCAAATATGAAAAATTGGAATTATGTTGCAAAAATTCCACAAGTATGAAAAATACACATGCATACACTTGCATTTCATAACACATTTCATAACATTGCATACATCACCCTCGCATTCCACATTTCACGTCCCATAGAAATATCATTTATCAAATTCAAAAGTTTTAATTGGTTTTAGCTAAAGTCATGTTGCTTTAATCAGGGGCACTTTCACAAAGGCATTTTGAAAAAAATTGTAAAAGACAAAAGATTCATGTTTACGCACCATAGTTTCAGGATTCCTAAAGTTTTTAGTCACTCAACCATTTCTAGTATGGTAGGCAACCACCGAAAAGCATGTCAGATTCTCTTAGGGTCATTGCACAATATACACTAAATAGGTCTTGAGATTGGGGACTGATGTTGAAATTATCTGGAACCAAACACATTTCATGCATATTAAAACCATTTCAGGTAAAATGGTTAAAACCATCATTGGAAGAAAGTGTAAGGTGAAAAGGGCCATCCTTGTTAGTCCTATCACTCAACATAGTCCATAAAATTCATTTTTTTATCATAAATTTATGAAAATCCAAACAAAGTCAAAGTAGTAAGGATAGGGTTAAATTATCATCACATTTCGATTGAGAATCCAATTCCCCAAAGCTCTAAGTCTATTCACATAATTCATCAATGGATCATAAGTATTCGTACTACTCATCTGTCAGAAGGAAGGGTAGTCATCCCCAAGGTTCAAGAAATCAAAAGTTAAAGCTAAACACATCATTTATCAATGGATCGTAAGGATTCATACTACTCATCTGTCAGAAGGAAGGGTAGTCATCCCCAAGGTTCAAGAAATAAAAATTCAAAATATGGACTATGGGGTTAACCTCCACTGGGGCTATAAACACTTGAATGGCAATGGAGTACGCTCATGCATGGTGATATGTCTCATTGAAAAGTGAGACCTATGATCATTTCAAACGGGCATGATAGCCTTGTGTTTCTTTCATAACAAGTTTAATCATTTTGGTCAAAATGAGGTAATGAACTTACTTGCGCACACACTAGTTCTGGATGATAGTAATGTCATAACTGAGCTCTTGATCTAGTTAGGAACTCATAAAACACACTTTTGGTCCTAAGAGGGTTAGACAAATTTTAGTGTGTTTGTTTATTGTACTAGAATGTTTGAGTCTCTATAAGACAGGCGTCATTTCAATACATTCTTTTAGCTCATATCATATTATTTTTCATATCATCTTATTGGTCATGAAAGGTCATTTTTAGGGCACCTGATTAAAGTACGATGACAAGCATGGCCAAAGCAAAGATTTATATTGAAAATGATCATTAATACATATCACATGATCCCAACCAGTAATACATCACATTCTACATAAATCATCTATGATTCCGGTAATTCATATTTGTATTGGTCTATTCTCATTCTTTGGATGCTTATCAATGCTTGTGATTCTAATATTCGTGTTTTGTGTGTTTTTAGAGTTTGGTTTTTAGTCATAAATGTCCAGGGACATTTACCAGCAAATTCGCCAATGTTGTGATGTCCTTTACAATGACCCCAAAATTGGGAACCCACCTTAAATTTTGTGATTTGAGGAAATTTTTGTTTATCTGATTTTGCTCGCATCAAGGTCTTGGAAAATTTGCTTTCATGTTGGAATTGCTAATATATTTACATTTTGAAGGTTTGAATGTAGTTGCAATGCTTCAAAACTGAATATTTTGATTATTTGCATATTAATTACATTATTTCAAATCAAATAATTTGATTAAAATCATTTTCAAAGGTTTAAATGAAATAATTTGATTAAAACCATTTTCAAAGGTTTAAATGATTAATTTTCATTTAAATAATTAAATTTTATTTTAGGGTTAACCCTAAAATTAGTGCAAAATTGAAATGAACATATCTTGAGGTAGAGAAATCCGTTTGATCTCATTCAAAACTTGGTAAAAAGATATGGATTTCTCTTTCTAATGATACCAAACTTGCAAGATTCCAGATGTCAATTTCACCAAAAAATAGCAGGTTAATTTAGCAATATGAGAACTTTGAAATACTTTAAAAAAAAAGGAAAGTTACGGGAAAGTAAAGTTTGGTTTTGTTTTGATATTATGATTATTGTTTCAAGGTAATACAAGGGCAAGGGTTTGAAGAAGATCATTATAAAATTTGTTCCCGGTGATGAAACTAAATAACTAAACTTTTTAAATTATAAATAAATCATTGAGATTCATGGAAAATGCCAGACATTTTATACAGAGAAGGAGAGGAACGATTGGAAGGAGCAAAGCTACACATTCGTTGGAGGAAAATAGAGAAGGCCATTTGTAGAACAATGGAAATTATTGTAAGATTTTATAAATTGTTTTAAGCATTTTGGATCCATATTTGTGCACATACTGTATTTGGAATTAATAAAGTGTTTATTGCAATTTCTTAATAGTTTGTATACCTTAGAATATTGCATCAATTTATTTGATTTCACTGTCTGAATACTGGTGAACATTGGATTGGTTTTAGAATTTTATAAATGGAAATTTGTTCTGTTTAATTTTCCCGAGACATTAGTTTAATTCCTAAAGATTAAATCTTTTATTATTTTATTTTCATTCAGAAAACTATATATTATAACTTAGTATAATTTTATAAAGTAAAATTATATGACTAAGTTATAATTAAATTTATAATTCGGATATTACATTAATTAATATTCGAATTAATAAATTTAATAAGGGATAAATGAATATTCTATTACTCACCTTAATTTCATAAGGTTGAAGAACTCGGATTGATTTCTCTAAAATTCAATTTGGATTTGATTTACAATATAGTTCTATCTATTTCAGAAATCCAAATTTCAAACCAGAGATCACATTTACTCTTTTGAATATTTAATTTCATAAATATTTCAAAAGATAAATATTATAAGCAAATCTAATTTATAAACTTTATTTTATCATAAAATCCAAATTTAATAGATTAGTTTCATATTAAGCCCTAAGATTTTATCATTGACAAGGTTTTGGAACCTTATAAATTGGGCAAGACATTATTTCATTTATTCACCTCTTCTAGGTTTGATTTATAATTTCATAAGGGAGTTTGAATAAATTATTGCTTTATCAAATAAACATTTGGGAAGTGAATTGATTATAAATCTATTATGTTCCAAAGGTTTATCAAGTTTATAAAATTTCATTTACTTTGATTTTTATTAAAGTTAAATTGAAATTTAATATAAAATGCTAGATTATTTTTATGTTAATTTCATTTAAAGCATTTTGAGACATTAAATTGAAGAGAGGAAATAAAATTTGGTATACTTTAACCTAAGATCATAAAACAAATTTTATTTTGTTGAAATTGATATCAAAGCATGTTATACATGATAAACTTGAAATCATTTACCTAATTCCAGGCCCCTTGTAAACATTAGTTCACAAATCCAAGAGTTATTCAAGTACTCATTGATGTATATACATATGAAATGTTAGATATAACATAAGAACCTTAGAGATATATAATATTCTTTTCAAGAGAGAATCATAATTCTGAGTTTGTCGGGTGGCTTTGTGATTGGACAAAATCACACCTCAAAAAATTGGCACTAGAAGGAGGGCATGAAAGGTAATGATTTTAGTTTTAGCATGTGCAATTTGTTATAAAAAAGAAATAATTTTTTTTTGAAATTTTCAATTTATGCTGCATTAACGTTAATCTATCATAAATTCAAAAATTAGGTTATGATGCAATTTTTATGAATTTTCATACATAGCCTTGCATATTAAAGTTGGTTCAATGGCAAAAAATGATTTACCATTTTATAAACATGATGGAACGATTACGCTATAACAAGTTTCCCTCAAAACATCATGTCTAAAAATATGCACCAATCAACACACCACACTGCCACATAAACCTCCAAGAAGAGGTAACATTTCTAACATTTTTCTATGGATATATAATTCTTTATACATATGCTAGACAATGGATAGAAATATCATCTCTTCTTAGTAGTCTGTGAGGTAATTGGGTGAGACCTCTAATGCACATTGTTGTTTCACTCTAAACATATATCCTTTTCACTCTATCCACTTGCTTGGGGGAAATTTATGAAATCTACAATATTCTATCCTATAAAGGTACTATCTCCACTTGTCCATGCTTCCTTATATACCCTCATGGAGAGAGTATGATTCTCATTACATTGCACATGTATGATTTCTCATAGACATGCTAGGCCATGGTCAAAAACATAATCCTTCCTCGATGTTTCGTGAGATAGTATGGATAATATTCCATCAATATTTATTCATCCTCTAACCTTATTTGGGGTAAGACTCTTATTTCCCCTCTAGAGGACAACTAAAATTCCCTCAAATAAATAACCTATCTCATAACATGTGAAGCATATACCTTTCCATGTATATCCCTTCTTTCATAAGAAATAATCACTTTCTCATTATACCTTAGGTACATATCTAGGGGTAAAATATTCTAAAAATATTATATTACTTTCCTATGCAATTATACAAATACACATGCAAAATCCTTTAATAAGTCATCTATTCTTTGGGTCATTTTATTTTACAGCATGCACATTTTACAATTATCACCTATAAATGCCCCTATGGCATAGACATTAAAAGCCCCCTTGGGCATAGGTATTTTGAAGTCCCCCCTGGCATAGACATTAATATACCCCTAGGGCATAAATATTTTGAAGTCCTTCTATGACATAGAAATTAAAATCCCCTTGGGCATAGGTATTTTGAAGTTCCCTTGTGGCATAGACATTTAAATCCCCCTTGGAAACAAACATTTTGAAGTTCCCCTATGACATAAACATTTAATATCCCTTACACACAAACATTTTTAAGTCCCCTTGTGGTATTTACTAACTAGAGTCCCCTTGTGGCATTTACTAACCAAAGCCCCCCTATGGCATATATTGACCAAACTATTATATATCTCTTTGTATTATATTGTACATATTCTAGGTAATTTGTCATCTTTACCTAAGTGCTTATCTTATATACAACTTTGAGGCCACCACTTGAAATTGATGCATAAAATTTGTATATATCATAGACATACTCTCCCATAGCCTAGGTGCTTGTCCTATATGAGACTCCTAAGCCACTACCTAGGGATGAGATAAATTGTTGTACATATTTTTAGATATATTTGCCTTGCACCTAAGCACTTATCCTTTATTAGACCCTCACGCCACCACTTAGATGTGCAACGATAATTTGTGTATATTCTCATGGCATTATCTTATTACATAACTTTGAGTGCTTCTCCATCATTAGGGATATAGGCCACCACTAGAAATAAAATAAGTTTTTGTATGTATTCTCAAACATATTTCTGGATCTTCTAAATGTTTATCCCTTATCAATCGCTTTAGGCCATCTCTTAAAGATACCTTGCATGTTTTGTAGGGTCTATAGTATTAGCATTTTTGACATATAGGTATTTCCATTATTTCTACTTTTTATCTTAAAGAAAATGCTCTATCTCCTTGCACAAAAATCCATCCTTCTTGAGATAATGTCTTATGGTATTTCTCTCATCCTATCTTATTCCACCTTAACAAATGCGCGACCCAATTTTTTTTTGTTGGTGCATTTGTTCTGTAAAGTGATTTATTCATTTTAGCATCCCAAATCCTTTTGTATCTACTATATTGATCAAAATCCAATATTTTCATCCCCAAATTTACCATGTAACCCTTAAATTTCTCATAATACCCCTTAGTGCATTTGTGTTGTCCAATTGTATTTATGCAATGCATTTGCAATCAATAGTGGTTTACTCATTTCCTAACAAAGGATATATACATAATCCTATTAAATAATCTTGCTTACAAACCATTGCTTGGGAAAAATATCTCTCTCACACATTTGTGCTACCTAACTACAATTAGGATATGCATTTGCATCAATAAATATTTTTCTCCTTTTTGCTCCATCAATTGTCAACGAAAAACCATCAAATCTCATTTCTAAACAATTCCATAAAAATAAACATACATAATCATCACATAAACATAAGGAATTAATCTAAGAACCATATATATAACAAATATGTATACATAATATCAATACCTATGTACCACAATAGAAAATTTGGTACACTTGGTCAATATTGTAGGATGGTGCACCACACATTACAAAATTGATGCACTTGGTCCTAGTGCATATACACAAATAAGTTGACAAGGCCTCAACATGAGGATCTAATATCTCTACATGCAAATGGTGTTGGTGGTGGTAATGATAGTGGTGGTCCTATCATGGACCTCTATAATTTCCTTGTCATAAAGCGTGATCTATAAATTATATTGGATTGTGTAGGAGAGGGTTGTCATTATTAAACTAGAATGGTGATATGATATAAGGTATGATAATACATCACTTTCTCCCCCTCTACCTATGCATCATGTTAGATGTCTAAAAATTGTGCTTGATCCAATTGAAGATGATTTAAAAGCACTTACATAGCAACATCCTCATCGACCCCCAAGTATGTGACCTATGCAATCATTGTGTCTCCTTTTGAGGTTAGTTGTTGGGCTTGAGATAACACATAATAACACTCCTATTAAAATGTTGAGACATGTCAAGCCAATTGTACTTGCTCAACCATGACTTAGTCCAATTAGGCCCACACTATGGCTAGATCCTATATTAGACCTACTGCCTCCACCTACTATTGATCAAGCTCTGTGTCTAGTGTAGCTTGAAGGCTTCCCACCTCACACTTCAACTAGCCCACTTGGAAAATAAAAATCTAACTTGCAGAAATAGGATTGTTCTCTCGATGACCCATGCATCTATGGGTATTTAAATCTATCTTGATCTCATCATCGTTGAAGGTATCCTATCTACTATAGGTTGGATTATTCTATTGCTCATTGATACACCAAAAATTTCTAGCATAACACTCAATGGGGAAACATCTAATACCATAAAGACTCCTCTTATTGCTCTTGCCACTTCCCTATTGCTCTAAGTGCTACCCATACTATCATCTACCTCTCTCCTCTCTACTTGGTGGACTCCCAAATAACTTGTACAAATGTCATTCCATCAGCCTTGGTCATGGGTGTCATCCTTGTTGGTTTGAATCTAGCGTACTAGGGCCCATAGTATTTTTTGGTGCCATCATCATCTTGGTTTAACACCACCATGACTAGATCATCCTAATTTTCCTTTACAAAACTAGTGGGATCGGTTTCCCTCCAAACTCCACCTCTTGAGTGGTCTACGTATACCACATCATCTCCCCTAGAATCCCCTATTTGATGTAAAATTCCCTCAACACCTAATGGATATAGTGTAACTTCCTATCCCCATGGAGACCCAACAACCACCTAATCCTCCATACCTGGGCCAACTGGTATGCATCCTCATGCCATCCTAACTATTCCATTTAGGGGAGCCAAATACCTTGAGAATGCATAAGATCATCCATCCTCCTCTATTCTACCTCCAACGGGCTTCTCCTTGGACTCATTTTGCTCCTCTCAAACTCTTGAGACCATTGATACACTATTGATCACTCACTATCTATGATGGTCATTGGTAAACTTGGTAGTTGCACCACAACTATGTGCTCCCAAGTCCACATGTAGGGTAATGTATAAGTTAGGTTCTTCCCACCTTAGTACACTAATCAATGTAGTGTGTGGTATAGGCACACCAAGATGAAGGAATCCCATGAAAAAATGATCTAAAACTAGTCCCTCATCATAGTGATTGTAGGTCCCATGCTCCAATGTAGGGCCTTCTTGCTAGGATCCTATAACATTAGCCTCAACACAATAATACTCAAAAGGATGGTGTGAATGTATGTCTTACTACCAAGCATGTTTATAGACCATCCCTCCATGGCTTGTTGCCAACTCCTCCATAGACTAACTATAGTACTCCTGATAAGCATGTATATAGTCCACTAGACATCCTCCAATGTCACTGTCATCTTCCCTATAGGAATATGAAAAGTGCTAGTCTTAGAAAAGAAAAAATTCACCAATTTTTTTAGTAATGCTTTATTGAATTTCACCTTGGGTATTAGTGCCAAGTGGTATAGTCCAATGTGTCTAGCAAGTCATAGTCATCTACATCTAGAAATTCTATAAGCATCTTCAACACATTTGATTGCCACTTCCTCAGCTCCAATATGCCATATCTTGACTTCAAAAAATATAAAATCAACATCAATTACCTATTCCATTCATTTTCAAGCATTTTTATCAATTATTGCATTTATGCTAGCCTTAACAAATGCATTGACACAAATCCATTGGCCTTAAAAATTGATCTCAATATAACCATATTAATATATGAAAGCAGGGTAGATCTCAACTATACTCTAAAGGCCACATTGACATAATTACACTGGTTTGTGGCAAATGCATCGATTGGTTCCAAAAAATAAAAAATTTACAAGCTAGGATTTTTGGACTTATATGTAGTATACCTTGTGCTTTTTTTGAAGATTCTCACATGATGTCCAAGTGATGCCTAGGTCTCCTTTGTTGCACCATTAGATAATTTTATCACTATTCATTACATCAGAGCTCTAAAATATCTAAACTCACATGGTGAAAATAAATTCAAAATTTTCCCCTTTGGACCTATTTAACCCCCCAAACCTGCCCAAAAAACCTTTTTAAAATATCTTCTATCACTCTTCTCATATATTGTACGTATTCCCAGGTCAATCAAGTTTCATCCAAATTTTGGTTTTTCCTCCAAAACTTGAGGGGACACCCTTGGGCCATGTGAGCATTAATAACATCAAAAAGTATAATTTTTAGCAATACCTTTTCTGGCAACCATTACCTCAAACCAACAATAGTAAGCAATTTTTTTGTAAAATTAGAGCATTTATGTCAAATTTTTATGTATTTATCATACAATAAATGCATCAAAAATGGATAAAATGTATACATCTAATTTTACATGCTTGGACAACCATAACTTCTCTAGATCAATCCCACAACTAGCTAAGGTAATCCAAACTACCTCAACCCAATCCTAAGGAATTTACCCCTCATTTTAAAATATGTTAGCTAGTAAGCATTTGTGTTGGCAACGTAAATGCAATGAGGGCAATGCAAATGCAAAACCCACCAAAATTAGTTTTCCACCCAAAGTATGATTTCAAATGGTCAAACAACATTTATGCCTAGGCACAAATGAGGCTGTGACACAAATGCTCTACATAAGAAGAATCTCAAAAATGTGCCTCACAAACACACCTTCATTCCCTTTATTGATCGCACATGCTTGTTCCTTATATGTTCCCAATTCCTTTTTGAAATTGAATCTATAAAAATCTCCCTCCAAAAATCTCCCATGGAAAAACTAGAAATAAACCCTAGGGGGAAGGCAAAAATATGTAATCTTCTTACTTACATGTTGTAAAATTTCTTGAATACTTTTAGCTTCATACTATTATTCTAGTTAAGTTTTATAGCTTCTTAATCATTCCTCTTGCAAAGGCATTGAATGAGCATAATAAAGCAAGCAAAGGAGATCACTAAATAGTCATTTGCAACAAAAGGGCAAGGAGTTCACTAGGCAACAACTGCAAGGAGGCTAATCACCAAGATTGGGTGATGCTATCTCTCTCTATTTCTATGCTCTTTAGCTTATCTTCCTTTTATTTCATCATCTCATCATTTTTTTCCTTTAAATTTTTGTTTTATGAATCAATTAACCTATTTTCTTTGATTATTTTAATTTATTGCTGCTAAAATCTCTTTCAGGCATAGTATTATTTTGTTTCATTAGCTTAGCACTCATTTTATAACCTTATTACATACTTTTTATGTGGGATTTTTGACTATTTTTGAAGGATAATCGAACCTACTTCTTACCTAGACTTGTTCCTTGCCTACAAACACTTGGAATTTTGATTTCCTTTACCTCCTTTTATTTGTACATCCTCTGTGAAAATTTAAGTTGCCCTAGTTGTAGGAGGTGACCTGTTTGCATTAGACAACCTTCTACTACCCTTTTTAGCCTAAAATTGTTTTTCTTTAATAATAATCAATGTGATACCTCTTCTATTAGGCTATTTATATCCACACTCCTAGACCCCTATACTCAGTCTCGTATCTTCTTGTTTGACCATCTTAAGCATTTACATCACTTGGAGTTGTATGAGGCAGTGCATTTGTTATTTATGGCCTTCCTATGATATTATCTCCTAAAAAGGTAAATCTACTACACCTACCATCCAAGGCATACCTTTGTAAGACATATATCAGTTGCATTTTATCATCCTATCTTTCTATCATTTGCATTTTCACTAGTCCATTTTTCATAGGCAGTGCAAACACCATTAGGGTATGTTTGAGGTATTTTAATTTATTTTTGTAAATTTTCTTAAGTGGACAAGGGGTTTGACCTATCAACTCAGAAAGTCTAAGCATCTATCATAGTCGGGTAGACCCCCTTACTCTTATTCCTATTGCTATTTTATCTATTTTTGCATTTGCATCGATGTAGCCAAATAGGGGTAATGTATTTTTTGGGAGGTAGATCCAGGTAATATCTTTTTAACATATCTTTTGCTTGGTTTTTTGGCTGTTACAGTTTGATTTTGGTCTCTATATTCTTTGATTTACCTTTGTTTTAACTATAAATTTTGTGGAAAGAAATAATAGTAGGCTTAGCATATTTTATTTATTTTTTATTTTTTGACATAGACAAGGAATCAAAACAACATATAGCTGCATCTAGGCTAATTATGTATACTTGCATAATTTCTTATATGCCCTTGAAAAGAAAAGACTGTTTAATTTCTTTGTAATCATCAAAATGAAAAGATAACATAGCTTAAATTTTTTTTTGTTGCATACTTGTATTCTTGCATCATTTAATTTTTGGTTATAGATCCCTCCTTAAGAGACTTAAGTTTAAAATTTGAATTCTAGGTGTTTTGTAAAACTTACACATACAACATAGTTTAGGTTGAACAAAAAAACATACTAAGGTAGACCCACCACATGATTTAGGTCCCCTTTGGAGAGAGATCCATGAAATCAACCTACATGTGGCTTGTTGTCTACACTTATATTTTATCTAGACACTTTTTTATCCCATGTTTTTTCTCTTACTATATAAAATGTATAATAATATTTATAATGGCATATATATCCATATCTATGTGAGGAGTTCTTGAAAATTTATCTTATCCATATTCAATACCATCTCCATATTAGATATTATATATGTTTCTATGCAACATACCTAGCAACTCAAAGATCAAAGTATTCTAAGCATAAAATTGAAATTGGTCTTAGATTATTCCTAGGATTTTCTAATATTCAATTAAATGATCTAGGCCTTGACCCTTCGAATGATATGTCAAACAAGAATCCCTTATTGGCTTTGACCTATAATGTCATTTGCCTCCTAGGACTCATTTTTGTGATTAGGGTTTTAACATCTTATAGAGGTAGATATTTACCTATTATCTAATGCTTCATGCAATTTGAGAAATCCTTCAAATACTATGAGTGGACACATTTGGGGTTCAAGATTCATAAGAATGTACCTCATGGAAAAATACTTCTAAGTTTATACTTCAATGACACATTTTCAAAAAAACACACATTTCAAGGGAATGCTTCACTAGCATGTGCATTAGGCACTTTTGGTGCTTTTGAAAATTCCATTCATTATTCTCACCTAGATGGGTATCAACATAAGAATATTGTTATTTACTTTCTTGTTAAGAAATTCATTTTAACACAAGCAAAGCACTTGTAGTAATATACTTAGAATATTTTAAATGATAGGCTCAAATAGAGCAAATTGTTTTGAATTTTGAAGTGAATCACTTGTTGACCTTGACATAGTAATTAAATTCTCTAATTTTGAGCCAATTGCTCTATCCATGACAAATGTAATTTTGGCATAGAAATAAAAAAAATTAATATGAAACCAAGGGAAAATGAGGGTTGGTCTCACCAAGCATGTCAAAAACTATGTTGAATTGTGGAATTGTCTTGACTTCTAAATTATGTTTTGCACCCCAATATAAGTTTCAACAAGGTTGGATTGCCAATGGTTTTTTTTTGAATTCTAAATTTAGGCCGAATCCCCACTATCCTTAAGTATATCACTAATGCAAACTAAATTGAATGAAAATAAAGTGCAAAAAGGAAATTGCATGGAAAGTAAAATGCAAAAAATAAAATTGTGAGAAGCTTAGAGTGTGAGAAATTAAAAGCAAATACAACTTTTACACGGTAGTGAGGATACCATGTGCCCAAAAAATACATGAGAAATAAAATAACATTATTATATACCCATTCATTTGATTATACAATTGATAAGCGAACTAGGCTCAAATAGAGCAAATTGTTTTGAATTTTGAAGTGAATCACTTGTTGACCTTGACATAGTAAAACAATTCTCCAATTTTGAGCCAGTTGCTCTATCCATGACAAATGTGATTTTGTCATAGAAATAAAAAATTAATGTGAAACCAAGGGAAAATGAGGGTTTGTCTCACCAAGCATGTCAAAAACTATATTGAATTGTGGAATTATCTTGACTTCTAAATTATGTTTTGCACCCCAATATGAGTTTCAATAAGGTTGGATTGCCAATGGCTTTTGTTGAAATTTAAAATTGGGTTGAATCTCCACTATCCTCATGTAGATAACTAATTCAAACTAAATATAATGCAAATAAAGTGCAAAAAAGGATATGCATGGAAAGTAAAATGCAAAAAATAAAATTGTGAGAAGCTTAGAGTGAGAGAAATTGAAAGCAAATACAACTTTTACATAGTAGTGAGGATACCATGTGATCAAACAACACTTGAGAAATAAAATAATATTAATATATACCTATTCATTTTATTATACAATTGATAAGAAAACCACAATATGGGCTAGAAGGGCCATGTCACAACTATCGTGCACTTAGCAAACCAAGAGGATGGTGCCATTGATGGGATGCATAAGGACTTACCAATTTTTTATAACCTCATGAGTGCAAAGCATAATGTGATTTTCACACAATATAGTTCTAAATTATCATGGCCAAAATACGAATATAATGAGGGCCTAGGCCCCTATTTTTAGTAAAATTTTACACCTGATTAACTTGGGGTGAAAAAATGTATTCCTAGTAAAAGTAAGATTTTGGGGCAACTTTAGCTAATGTTGCACCTCCAAATATTTCATGAATATAGTCATGCCTCTAATAGGCTTAGAAGGCTTCCAAAATTAATTAGTGCACCATTAAATGCCACAAAGTTGCTTTTTATAAGATTTTCCTTAGGATCCATGCTTTATTTTACCTCTATGATTATTTGAGTGATTTGCTTGGGTTTGGCAAGTGATTTGCTCACATTTTATCAGTAAATTGATACCTTTAGTTGAGCAAATCACTTGCCTAATCTAATAAATCTAATTTTGTGAGCAAAAATTATTATTGTAATCTAATCAATCCATTTAGGAGATAATAGAATTTTATCAAATTTATGATTTTGTTGTTTTGCAATGTTATTCTCGGGTTTGAAAATCCCATTTCCTATGGTTAATTACTAGGAATTTGAAGATATTATAGATACTTTTGACCATATTTTTATAGTGTATAGGTGTTGTTATATGCATCATATTCGGATTTCCTATCATATTAATATATTTTTCCAAGTAAAAATCCACAACAATCTACATCATTACAAGAGACCTTATCCACATAATTTGGACCAAAAGAAAAGTACATAGTACATGTGTGTGTGATTGATGTGGATGAACCAAGATCCTTCCTTTCAATGTATATGGATTAGGGTGATTGTGGATATTGGAATTAAGTTTTTTTGTAAGCCATTTTCAATGATACAAGTCATGTGTGAGGTGGGCATGAGTGATAAAAAAACTTGATCAACTAAATTTGAATGGTGATGCATCAAGGTGATTATGTTGAGTCAAACTTTAAATTCCTCATATAACCTATCTTCATTATTTGTCTCAATGTAAACAGTACTTGTTTCCTCATCACGAGACAATATAATCAAGGTCTTCTTTAATTTGAAACACTTAGACCTTATATGTCATGACTTGTTATAATGATTACAAAACTTACCAGATTTCTTGTTATCAAAATAATAAGAAGAAAAATAAGAGGATTTATTTATTTATTGAAAGAAATATTATCTTCTTTGTGAAGAGAAGGAAGGCATCAATGAAGAAAATGATTGTTTACCTATTGTCAATGACTGTGTCAGTCTTGAAAATGATGATTTACAAGTGTTCGATAAAAAAGAACATGGGCCTCTATACATAGCATAAAATTTATATTCTATCAATTGTGCTTGGTTGAATGTTGCATCAAGTGTGTCAATGGTCACATACTATAACTGTCTATGTAGGTGTTCCTATAATTCATTCTTGAACTTTAGGATAAAATTTGTTGCATCATCTACCACATTCAACATGATTCACAAATGGTTGAACTCATAGATGTAGCCTTGTATGAACATATTGGGTCCTTTTCACAAGTGGAGCCATTTAATGCCCAAATATTCCAAGTAATGAGATGGAAAGAACATGTCTTTAAGAGTTGTAACAAAATCATCCCATGTGCTTATAAGATTTTGAGACATCTAACAATTCGTGATTAGGACTTTGGCCATACCACTTAGCTTCAATTTGGCAAATGGTACCTTGTTGTCTTCTACAATATTGTTGTACTCAAACCATATCTCCATGTCCAAGATACAAATACCAAGAATATCTATATCATGAGATCAATTGTACACCTTAACTACATATTTTGTCTAGCAGGTATCTTGGGGGGTGGACACAAAGATATCATTAACTTTGACAATCAAGCTAGCCACCACATTGGCTAGCTCAAACATATTTTCAACAAGTATAGTGGTTGACATATTGCATGTTGTCCCTAGTTAGGGTAACGTTTCCTCCCAATAACAAAATTTAGGTAGTCAACACCAATTCTTACCCCACATATGTGTCTAGATTATAGGATAAATCCCTAGAATAAGCGATTGTATGAAAAATTTAGCCACAAGATGACAAAGCTATAAAGGTTTGATGTTTTCAACTATGGTCAGGGTGAAAAACATTGTCACCAATTGCATATCTAAATCACTGACTAGTTTTGAATAATTAAAATATTCTATGTACTATCAAGGAAATAAGTCACAAAGTATAACATTGGAAAATAATTCGAGTTTGCTTTCCAATGGTATAATAACTAAGAATAGATAATAGACTATGATAAAAATACCATAAATAGTTAAGGGTAGGTCCATTCCAAAATTTAAAAAACAAACACCTTTCCTACTTACATGCCCTCATGACATGATGGCCAAGAAATAGGTGATAACTCAAAGTGACATTTAGGTGTGAATGATAACAAGAAATATCATAACTCTAATTCTATAGGAATTCACACATCCATTGAGGGGTCATAATGTGTCACTATACTCATTAGCAACACACTGGATCAACTATAAAATAGTGACAAAGTAGTCAACGAGATTGAATTTGTAAATGCTCTCTTTCCTAAGAATCATGATCTAGACTAACACCAAATTACCAAACCTATGTCTATAGTTCACTATAACTAATATCTGCAATAGGAGACATGTTGAACTATGAACAGATAGGCTTTTTGTCACTTCTTTCCTCCATCAAGGACAAATTGGAATGTTGTTATAGGCTGATCCTTTTGAATTATTAGAACTACTACTACTAAATCTAGATGTGGGATCCACAATGATAAAATTTATGTTATTTTTCACTCCTCTTTTATTGATCACTTTTAGTTCTTTATTTCAAGGATTTTCGTTGAATAAAGAAGAAATCTATCCTTTTTGGCTTGCTCTACCCACATATTGATGCAAATTTATAGATCAAGAGGGATGATATGGAAGAGAACCTTTATTTATACTGTGTATGCCAAATTCTAAAGCACCTCTCACATATGATAGATTTTTTGTCACTTCCTTACATGAAGCTCCGTATTTTTTATTTATGAATGATTTTAAGAATTAAAAAAGTATGGGACTTAATTTTTTCTTTCTTTCTTCTCTTGTGTACTCAAATTGGCACTAGATTTCTCTCTCTTTCTCTTTAAAAAATCTTGCCAAAACTATTTTTTAAATTTTTTTATCCATCTACAACAAACATTCAAGAACCTTTTGGTGGTACATATTTTGAATCTCAAATTTTATGGGGGATAGGTTGTGCATGTTGAATTTTTATATTGTATATTGGAGAATGAGATTATGTCTAATGTATCCCAAATAATTTTTTCCAAGCTAGTTTCTTAATATGCCATGATATCGTCAAGCACCATTTAGATAGTTGCCAATTTTTTTGAAAGTCAAGCTTGCCCATGCTAGAAATTAGCTTGTGGGATAAAGATAACAAGCTCCAAATCCAAGGTCATGTTAATAAATTCAAATCTTTGATGATATAACCTAAATTTTTTTAAATCTTTACAACTCAAATCTTAACAATGATTGGAATTGCTTTGATACCAGTCATATAACAATGAATTTGGTTGCTTGTTATTGATAAGAGAAGGCCTTAAAATAAACTTAAAAAGGTAAGTCAAAACAAGATATGGAGGCTTGAGGAGTTACAATAAACAAGCATAAACAATAAAATAGAACTTGGAAACATATTGAACTATCATAGGTGGGCATACCCACTTGCCCATATGGACATAACAAATGAAATAAATTGCCCAAAAGGGTACAAAAAATAAATTGAGAAAATTTATGTTAGTCCTGATCACCCACCTATCCTAAGTGGGCATAACCACTTGCCCAAAAGGATATAACAAATGATCATTAGTCCAAAAGGGTACAACAACTAAATAGAGAAAATGTATGTTTTGTTTTTTCATATACTAGATAAATTGATAACTCGTTATATTTTCATCACCTCTTCATGGATTTGAATATTGATCCTTGCTGCCACTATAACCTCAAGTTGCACTGGGTAAATTTTTTAACATAGTTGGCAATGTTGGTGTGACACACCCTTCAATACTATGAGACCCTAAGATTTGAATCAGGGTCATATGTAGGCAGCAAATCCACCTCCCAGAAGAAGAATAAATGATTTTTGGATTCGCACAATTTTGTTCAGTTTTGTTAATTTTTGATTAAAATGTACAAGTAGGTGGAAACATACAAGGTTTGCAAATGTACATATTGAAATATCAATGAAATTAGGAGAAATGTGTATTTGGGATGAATTTGATAAAATCAAATTAGACTTCTTAAAACCTTGTAATTAATTTTTTTGAGAATATTCGGGATGGCAGTTGTAAGTAATGCGATGTCTCAAAAACTGCTTTGGAATGACCTGGGTATGCATTATATAACACCCGTTCATTTTTTTAAGAGTCCCTATTATTTCGTTGATTTCTGAATTATTCATTAATGAGTTCTTGATTGTTCATGCTATCCATTGTTGAGTCCATTGTTGAATCCATTGTTGTGATCAATAATGTATTGTACAAGAATATTTCTACAATGAATATATCAAAAAATCTCTTTGATTCCATGTCCTTGTGAATTCCATTGTACGTTTTGATTATTGTAGGTTGTGTGATTGATGTTGAATGCATAACTTGTTATATTATTTAATGGAATTGCATTAGAAATGACTCTGATCATCCTATGTACCTGGTGTGAGGATATGAAATGATTGCACAATGAATTATGGTTGTACAAATACATTTCTAGGTAGTTGTACAATTTTTGGATTTATCCTTGATGATTATAATTCATTTTCAGTGAATTAGGGTTTGCATGTTGGAAGGAAAGTGAACAATTGCCATAATAAAACATTCCAAAACTTTTCTTGAAGAGAATGGTTGTGTAGGTTGGTAAATCTAAGTGTAAGTTGCAGTAAGGGTTCGTACAATCCATACATAGGTCATACCAAATTGTACAAGTGGTTGTTTACCCTATTTGGTAATAAAGTTGCAAGGCAAAACCTACCAAATAAGGGAATTTTGGTGTGTCAGAGAAATCTATTACAAAATCGATCGATTTAAGCTATAAAACCTATTCCAGTGAATTGGATAAGTGGAAAATTGTACAAGTTGTAGTGTTGTACAATTTGGATTGTATAACTGTACGATTTTGTGACCGTACAAGCTATTTTTGCAAATTGATAGATTTCACAAGGCAAACGTACAAGCTAAGTTGTTATACAAGGGTTTGGTTAGTTTGTAAAGTGCCTCATTTGGCATGTATAACCTTGTTTTCTAATTTTTCTTTACATTAATAATTTTCTATAAATTGGATTAATGATCTCATTTCAATTCTACTAGAGAATTTTTAATTTGCATTTTATATTCTAATATCATTATATCATTTTAGGTATATGCATTAACACAGATTCAACCTATACTTCCATTAATAGATCTAAATCTTGGGTTTTTGTATAAAAATATTTTTTTTTGAATAAGTTATATAGTAATTTAAGTTAATTTCACGTGTCATGATCCTGCCTTTAAAGTGTCACAAAATTATGATTCTACATAGCCCTTTTGTGTTTTATTAGTTTAAATTTTAGTACACACATTTTAAGATCATTCCAAGGTGAAGGTGGTTGCTTCATGGATAGGCGCTATATTAGAATACTTTTTTTTTATTGGTTGAAAAATGGGTTTTGAAAGGATCCTCGAACCTTTTACAAATGGACCACAAAAAAAGAGATAATCTCCTCGATACAAACAAAGAACAACTAAAATCGGGAGACAACCTTCGTAGGACCAACTACAAAGGAGACTTAAAAATTGAAAATATTTTCCTGCCTAAACAAGGAAAACCATCATGCAACAAAAATAAAACTGCACCTTGAAAGAGAAAGGGGGCCACCTGGCCCCACCTAAAACAATGTAGAAATTCAAATTTGAAATAATATTCCCACACAAAAAATGTATCAGATTTCCCCCTCGGGAGAAGCACCACAAACAAGAAAATCTAGCATAGAGGCCTTCCAAAGGGTTGGAAGCTGGATCAACAACACAAGGAGATCTCCATTAGCCACAAAATCTCATTGCAATGGTGATAGAATGCACTATCTAAAGACAAGAAAATGCAGGGGAGATTAAAATCACTATGGTATCCCAAAACTGGAAGCAAAAATCTGACCCAGGGACTGCCTTCAGGAACCCATCCTCTGCAGCAAGTGAGCACGCATGAGGTCTCCCCTCAAAGATAAAAAAAAATTGCAGGTATATAAGAATACATTGATTCATTTTTATTTTTATTTTTTAATGAGTTTACACAAGTTTTTATGAGGGGTCCTAGTCCCTAAATACTAAGTGGGGTTTGAACCTTGAACCTATTAAAGAAAGGCCAAAACCCTTACCACTGCAGTAAGCTTGTAGCTTAAAATTTAAGTTTATATGGGTTTTTATGAATTTATTTTTATATTTATTTATTTAATATTTCATAATCAAAGATTAAAATTATAACCTTCATATTCGGTATATTTTTTTTTTTAAAATGAAAAAAACTTGTATTAAAACAAAAGACAGTTACAAGAGAGAGAAAGGGCATCCCAACCAAGCGCAAAGAGACCAGAAGTACAAAGGGCGCGAAAACGCGACATGTCACGAAATCGCGACACCAAACCAAACAACCGCCGCGCCACAACAACCAGTCGCGATAACGCGACAAGTCGCGAAATCGCGACATGTCGCGATATCGCGACAAAAAGCGCCGGAACCACAACACACGAAAAAAGTCGCGAAATCGCGACATTACAGCACCAAATCACCCAAACGCCAAAAGCGTCGTGAAATCATGATGAGAAAGCCTGAAGGCACCTGCTCCCCGAAACTGTCGCGAAATCGTGACGAGGACCCCTTTGATCAGCATCTTTGAGAAAGTGTCGCGACATCGCGACAACTTTTCCTTGGAGCCCCACTTGGCCGGAAGTGTAGCGAAATCGCAACAAGAAAACCAATGGGCGCCCCATCCGTAAAAGTGTCGCGAAATCGTGACATGTTCACCCCCGAGGTGCCCATTACCAAAACAAGTCGCGATATCGCGACGTTTTTCCTGCAAGCAGTTTTTCTCCAGAACTGTAGCGAAATCGCTACAGGTTTGCCCTTGTGCTTCCTTTCCATAAACATGTCGCGAAATCGCGACAGGTTATCCATTGGGAGGCTTTTCTCAAAAAGGTCGCGATATCGCGTCGGTTTTTCCCCCTTAACTAAATTTTGCTCAAAACATCTCAAAATCGCAACAAGAATGCCCCTTTGAGTCCTTTCCTCAAAAAAGGCACGAAATCGCGACGAATTTTCCTTAGAGTAGCTTTTCACACAAATTGTCGCGATATCGCGACGGTTTTTCCCTTTCATGCAATTTTTCTCAAAGCGTCGCGATATCGCGACACTTTTCCTCCAACAGCAAAACCAACCAAAAAGGTCGCGACATCGCGACACCTTCTCATCAACGACCGCGACGACGCAACATGTCGCGAAATCGCTACAATAATCCTCCCAAGGCCGCAGCAACCAGAAGGGTAGCGAAATCGCTACAGTTTTCCAGGATAGGTCGCGACAGAGCAACATGTCGCGACAGAGCGACATGTCGCGACAGAGCAACATGTCACGAAATCACGACAGAAAACCAAACAGGGTCGCAACGGCGCAATATGTCGCGATATCGCGACAGAAACTAACCTTAGTCATTTTTGAGCTCATGGATGTAGGGATCGTTCCAGACCACTCCGAATCTCTTCATCTATCATAGGCATATCACTGTGTAGCTGAACACCTACCTCTTTCTCAGCACCCATCTTCGCAAGGAAGTCAGCTACCGTGTTCAGATTTCTACTCACATACACAGGGATGACATCATCTAACTCCCTCCATAACTCCTTGATTTGAGATATCAACATCCGCAGTCTCCAGGCTTTTAAAGAGAAATTCCGCAAGCAATCTAGAGCGCCGATCAGGACTTGAGAATCAGATTCAAGAATTATCCTCCGGTGACCCTGCTTAACAGCCCAGATAGACGCTGACTTAATGGCCAAGGCTTCGGCTTCATTGTTCGTGGCTCTGCCCAATCCCTGCAATTCCCAGTAAAGAACCGCACTCGAGTGATCCCGACAAACAACACCAATTCTAGCGTTGCCCGGGTTGCCTTTTGCAGCCCCATCAGTATTGATCTTGATCCAGCCTTCAGGGGGAGGTTTCCAGCATGATCTGTCTTGCCTCTCAAGACCCTCAACCCCCTCTTCAGGATGCCCAAGAGTAGCCTGATTCTTTTCATTGACAAAAGTAGCAACAGTTTCTGTGACTTTGCTCCAGATGACCTGCCAAACGTCGTCAATCGAGGAGAAAGTGTTTCTAAAGATCCGGGCGTTTCTCTCCAACCAAACTTGCCACCAAATGAAGAGAAAGCCTAACTGCCAGCCAGTTCGGAGAGCTATGGAATTGAACCTGCCCCATTTCCATTTTTCCCAAATATTGGTACGATTGAGAACACCATTAGCCTGGAGTTTAAATTGAGAGAACCAGCGTTCCCAAATCTGATGAGTAAAAGGACACTCAAAAAACAAATGGTCTGCAGTTTCCTCATGTTGGAGGCATAAAGCACATTGAGAGGGGCCATTGAAACCCCTACGTCTGAGATTGTCAAAGGTGAGAAGACCATTATGCATAAGTTGCCAAGCGAAGAAGTTCACTTTCGGCCAACCCTTTGAATGCCAAATCCTTCTCCAATGCTGAACCGAAAAAAGTGTGGGGGAGGCTCGGGGAGGATCTCTTCATATCCAGCCTTAACTGAGTAGACCCCAAGGCTTCCATAGCCCCAGGCTAATTCATCTTCCTCATCCTTCCCCGTGAGGAACCTTTCTGACAATATTTTTTGCAGGATAGGCGCCAACTCCGGAGAGACAGTAATTGGCCACTCCTCCCATCGCTTAAACTTTTTAAAAGTATACCCCCCCAAATGACTGGTAAGAAGATACTTATCAATAAGGATCCAACCCTGGGCTTCTAAGGCGGTCATGATAGGTTGTAGCTCGGGGAACATAACAATAATGGGCGGATGCTGGTCCCAAGAGTCCGTCCAGAAACGAGCCTTGTCTCCTTTCCCCACTTTCCAGAATAATTGATCTTTGATAATCTGGGACCCAAGATTGAGAGTCTGCCACACTAAGGAGCCAGGACCTTCCAAGGGAAAGCGACCCACCTCATTGGGATGGACATACCCCAAATATTTACTGGAAAGAATTCTGCTGAAGAGAGAGGATGGCTGAGAAACCCACCTCCAATACAGTTTTCCAGCCAAAGCCCTGTTATTAAGCATAGAACATCTCAAGCCCAGCCCTCCTTTATCCTTAGGCTGGGTAACTTTGTCCCACCCAACCAAGGCCCATTTTTTCTTCCCTTTGCGCCTTCCCATAAAAATCTTCTAGCCATTTTGTCCAGCTCTTTCCAGATGGTATGAGGGGCAGCCAATATTGAGAATTTATAGATCGGCAAAGCCTGAATAACTGATTTCAAGAAGGTTAATCTACCCCCGTAGCTTAGCCATTTATGGGCCCAATGATTCATTCTGTCTTTGATGCCTGCTAACAGGTTCTTCCAAATATCAATATTTAACTTTTTGAAATGAAGGGGAACCCCCAGGTAAACAATTGGAAGAGAGGTCCTTGAGAAGCCCAGGATCTCAATAATGTGCTCCTGAAGCCGTTGGTCGAGATTGAAAAAGACCACTTTGGACTTCCTGTCATTTAGAACCTGATTTGAAGCCCTTAGGTAGACATTCAAAGTATCTCTGATTCCTCTAGCTTCCCGAAGAGTGGCCGCACCAACCAGACCCGTATCATCCACAAATTGCAAGTGAGTCAGAGTTTCCTCCCCAACCTTGATACCAGAAAGCAGACCTTGTTGCCTTCTCCTCAAAAACAGTCCGCCCAAACCTTCAGCCAAGAGAAGGAAGAGATAGGGAGAACAAGGGTCTCCCTGACGGAGCCCACGGGAGGCGCCGAAAGGAAGCGAGGGAAGGTCCTTAATGAGAACTGAAAAAGAGGGAGAAGAAACACAACTCATAACCCAATCAATCCATTCCTGAGAGAAGCCAAAGGCAGCCAGCATTTTCGACAAGAAGCACCACTCCACCCGGTCATAAGCCTTGGACATATCCAGCTTTAATGAACATGCCTTTGTTGCCCGAAGTTTGCATTGAATGGATGGCCTCCTGGGCCAAAATCACCCCATCCAATATTTGTCTTCCCTCAACAAAGCCCCCCTGTTCAGGAGAAATGATGCTATGAAGAAGGGGTTTAAGCCTCTCAGCCATTATCTTAGTGATGATTTTGTAAATCACATTGCATAAAGCAATAGGCCTGAAATCAGAGATATGAGTCCCCGCTTCCCCTTTCGGAATTAAAGCAATGAAGGTGTGATTGATCGCCCAGAGCATTCTTCGATTGGATCTGGATTCCTCAAGAATGACCGGAACATCCTCCTCCAAGGTATCCCGGAAAGCCTCGAAAAATTCAATAGGAAAGCCATCTGGACCAGGAGATTTTCTAGTACTCATACCAAAGACCACATTTCTCAGTTCATCCCTTTCAATGGGTCTAAGCAGGGTCTGATTGTCCTCTTCAGAGATAATAGGAGGAATAACATTAAGAACTTCGTTCTGAGCCTCAATATCTTGCTGCATACTTTCCTTAAAAAGTTTAGAAAAGTAATCGATAGCATGGGAGTGCATACCAGGAATAGTATCGAAGACATTTCCCCGTTCATCTTTGAGAACTTCCATATTGTTCATCCGTCTCCTAGCACAAGCCGACCGATGAAAAAATTTGGTATTTCTGTCCCCCTCTAATAACCAAGTATTTCTAGCCCTCTCGTTTCCAGATATAACTCCTCTTGGTTGTCAATGTCCTCAACCGCTTTACGCAGTTCGTCATCTTCGATTTGAGTTGCTCAAGTAATTGATCCTTCCCTAAAAGGTTTCTGAACCTCCTCCCATCTAGCCACCAAGGGGGCCCTTTGGGACTGGAAATCCGACTTGTTTCCTTTCCTCCACTGTTTCAATTGAAATTTGACAAATTGAAGTTGTTTATGAAATTTGAACATTGCTGTCCCAAAAGGTGGACGGCCTTCTGTCCACCAATGAGAAATTTTTTGTCGAAGGTCCTCCTTTTGTAACCAAAAATTCTCAAATTTAAAAGGCCTATGGTGTTGTCCTCTCGAAGTCCCTCCCTCAAGCAAGATGGGAAAATGATCCGAAATAGGGCCCTCCAAAATTTGGAACTTAAAAGTCCATTTAAAAAAAGCCTCCTCCGAGACCAAAAAGCGATCTAACTTGACCTTCCTGCTATGTGGCTCCTTTCTCTTGTTTGTCCAAGTGAAAAAAACACTAGGGCCTTGAACGTCCACTAGATTAAAGGCCTGAACTTGGGCGATCAGAAGCCGATCCCCTGGATCCAAAGTAGGGGAGCCACCTTCCTGGTCCCGAACAGATAATTTTGCATTAAAATCCCTCGCAATAATCCAGTCATAACACTCCTTGTATGCTCTCATGTTGTGAACAGCGTCCCATTGGAGCCTCTGGCCATCAAGATCTTGGGCCCCATAAAAGTTGGTTATAAGGACCAGCTCAGAATTGAAGTTATTTCTGAAGAGAGAAGTAAGAACACCCCTACAAGCTACATGTTCTAAAGCAGTCCGGACCAGAGGGTTCCAAAGGGTAACAATTCCACCTGAAGCTCCTTGGGCAGCCACGTCCATATACCCAGCTCCCCGCCAGATTTTAGTAGCGGTTTTACTCATAATATCTAAAGACATTTTGGTCTCCTGAAGAAGCAAAAAATCTGTTTTACGGTTTTCTAAGAGTCTTTGAACAACAGATTGATGGGTTCTACTGTTTAAACCCCTAATATTCCAAGATTGAATAATCATTGAAAACCTTGAGAGCAGTAAGAATCAATGGTCCTCACCAATCCTTCATTGATTAACTTATCTCCTTGGGCTGTTAGTAATTCCTTATTGGATTTTCTTCCCGCTCCTTGAGAGTTATTGTTTCTTGATCTCTTTTCCACCTGGGAAATCCCTAAAGCAGGCCTTTCTCTGTTTTTATCTGCATTTCCCATGGTAACATCTTTTATAGCCGGCTGTGCTGGGGAGTGTATAACCAAAGCCCCTGGAGTCTCTGACTGCAGGTACTCAGCTGGCACAGTCACCTGTTCTACTACGGGAGTGAAGGAAGGAGAAACAAGAGGTGGAGTGTTGACATTCTCACCATTCCCAACCACTCCTTCCATAGATTGGTCCTCCAGATCCACTAATGACTTAAAAATTTCATACCGATTGTTTGGCTTGAGTCGTACTCGCTCCTTGCCATTTTTCTTTTTGTTTCTCTTTCGTTTCACCTGTTCAAAGCCATCCTGTTGAGCATCAGGACCTGGAAAATTGCTAGAGGGTTCATTGATCGGACTGGACTTACCCTCTCTAGGGCGGTTTGACATTCCACTCGGAGCCTCCGTTTTTGTGCTCACTACGTTTGGGCAGAACCTTGCCAAATGTCCATGCTTATGGCATACTCGGCACCTGAAAGGTAGGGCCTCATAGTCTAACCGCTCGGATCCAGGGTACTCCCGCAAGCTCAAGTTCCACCTCACCGGTAGAGGCCGACTAATGTCCATCTCTACACATATTCTAGCAAAGACAAGCAGAATTGCCCTCTATGGTATCTTTGGAGACTCCCGGAAATCTGCCTAGGGAATTACCTATTAATTCCAAAACCTCGCTCACCCCAAAACTCCATCGGGAGAGCGTACAGCCGGATCCAGACCGGGACAGCCGTGGGTTCGATGCGGGGGTCGAAACCCACTCTCCAGGGTTGGACAAATAACCCTGCTAGTCCATGGTTTCTCTTTTTTGATTCAAATGCTCTGTTTCTATCTGATAAAGAAGAGAAACTTATGATGAAATACCCATTGCTTATAGGCCATAGAGAGTACTCACCGTGTGGCTCCCAGTTCTGACGAACCCAGGTATGCAGAAAATTCAGTGTGGGCCGGATGCCCATGAATTTGCAGATCAAGTCGTGATTAGCTCGGTAGACGATTGTATCTTCGACCAGCATTGGTTCTATTACAATCTTAGGCCTGGAGGAAGATTGTGGGAGGCATCCATTAACGCGGTGAGCATTTGGGCCATTGGCAACAGTCTTGAGTATCGATTGAAAAGCATTCCGCTGAGCTCCGTCCGTGGAAGGCGAGGGAAAATCTTTCAACTTCTCGGCATATGAGGTCTTTCTCCCGGCAGGAGAAACAGGAGGGAGACCCCATCGGGCCCTCCCGGGACCACTACAGAACCTTCAGGCGAAAGCAGGAACAACCCCCCAAAGCCCTGGGCAAGATCTTCGGGCCAGAGTCCCTCGAGCAACACCAGACGCCGTCACAGAAAATTTCCCGCCAAAAGCCAAATCGCCAGAGCCCTAGCCCCACTTATTGTTAACATTTCATATTCGGTATATTAAAAACACATTGATTTTTTAATTTAATATTTCATAATCAAAGATCAAAATTACAATCTTCATATTTCTTTAATTGTTATTTTGCTCTTAAAAGAAAAGTAAAATAAAAATTACTCTATTTAAAAGATTCAAATTTTCTATTTTACCCTTTTATCTTGAAATGGAGGAAAGTAGTTCAACTTATCATTTAGAAGGTAACTTAAGATTTCACCAGTCTAATAGCTATAATATATCATAGTAAATCTAATATATAAATATTATTAATATAAAATTAGAATAAATGGAATGTAAAATATTTCATAATCAAAGGTTAAAATTACAACCTTCATATTTGATATATTAGAACACATCTATCTAATTTTCTTTAATATTTCATAATCAAAGATCAAAATTACAAACTTCATATTCCTTTAAATGTTATTTTGCTCTTCAAAGGAGGGTAAAATAAAAATTACTCTTTTTAAAACATTCAATTTTATATTTTATCCTTTTCTCACGAAATGAAGTAGTTCAACTTTTAATTTAGAGGGGAACTTAAGATTTCATCAATCTAATAGCTATAATATATCATAGTAAAATTAATACAAGTATTATTAATATAAAACTAGAATAAATAAATGTAGAATAAGTATTTTAGATTATGGAGAATCCATACTTGAAGGAGAAAACAATTGACCAAGAAGAAACATGAATTAAAATTCAAGTTTAAGGTAAGTTCAAGTGCAATTGAAAAGTATATGATATCAACAAAATTCATGAAAAGCATATATATATATATATATATATATATATATATATATATATATATATATATATTATTGCTTAGGTAACCTCTATAATCCCTAGTCCGTTGGGTAAAGATAAAGTCAACGAGACCTCGATTCTTCATGGAATCAAATCGAGGTAGCCCACCAACAAGCACTTGGCCACTACCAACCAACCTATCCCTTTTTAAGTAAAAAATTTTGAGTTAAAAATGCAGGTTTCTAGGGCATCGATTGGGTAGATGAAGTACTTTATGGTTGTTGTGGAATTGAAGACAAGATTGTTGCCCTAGGAAGATCTAATGAGGATACCTCTAGATCCTCTTTTAGATAGATAGAGTTTATTTGCAAATTTTTTGAAGGAAAAATATCTAGCAAAGTTTGAAGAAGCACAAAAAACTACACTAAAAATGCTCTTTATGACTACTAAAAATTATAGTCATCTCAAAGAGTCAATGGATGCTTGCCACGGTCATAATCAAGGCCAAGTATTGTCATTGAGTAGATTATAGTAGAAGTAGTCTTATTTAGAGCCAATCATGACCTGATCTATAAATTCATGGATATTCACCGTACCTTGAATTTTTTACATTCATGAGTTCAACAAAACTAGGAGCCTCTTGGTGAGTATTGTTTGTGGTTTGTTAGTAATGAATATTTTATTGTTAGTTATTCCTTACTTGCTGATAGAAATAGGGCTTTCAAATTAAAAAAAGAATCATGATTCGACAGGATTATTTGTTCAACCCTGGAGAGTGGAATTTGATCCTCGAATTGAACCCAATATTGTCCTAGTTTGGGTTCATTTGTATGCACTCCCAATGGAATTCTAGAATGATAAGGTATTAGAAATCATTGAAAATACCTTGGAAGATATTTGGGTGTTTCTAGAGACACAATGGAAGAAAACACAACCATTTATGCTAGATTATGCATGGAAATGGATCTTAGATAGCCTTTATCGACAAAGGTGGAACTCAAACTTGTAGGACTATCTTGGATTCAATAACTAGATTAATTCAATAATCAATAAATAAGAAACCAACATTTCTTAGGTTGAAGAAGCATAGGTAGATGGTTTTAAACAACCCAAAAGAAGGAGACAACAAAAGAAAAACATATGGTAAAGAGCAAACCCACCTAAAGCCCTCGAATAGGTATGATATATTCAAGACACTAATGGAGTAGGAAGAAGAACAACTCATGGAAGGAGTGGATGGGAATAATTTAAGCAATAACAACCATGTTCAAGCCCCTATTTTGACTCTTATCCTCAAGCAGGTAATAGAATGTAGTGAGTTACCACAATAAAAAATTATAGGGGTATTGATAGTGCATAACTAGGAACAATTGATAATAAAGGATATCATCATGGGTGTGGTAGAAAAGAATACAGAAAAGCCAAATTTATGGATAATCTAGGTGGAGAAGAGATCAAAGAATATATACTCTCATGGAGTGGGTAGAAAATCAAATAAGGAATTGATAGCATATCAAGGAGATAAACTGATCACTAGGGAATTTATGAGGCCAATAAAGTCTTATTGGTCTTAAGGTAACTAATTATTATACAATCATGGAATATTAGGGGTTTAAATAGTAGAACAAACATCAATCTACTATTTGAAGACTTAAAAAAAGTAAAACATTTTTTTTTCTTATCCAAGAGACAAAAATATCATTGGATCTCATGTGTAAAACAATAAATAGACTTTGGAGGGGTGCTAGTCATATGGAAGTGGCTACCCAAGGGGTCCCAGGGGGATAGTTACCTTTTGGAACTCTCTTGAACGGACAACAATAGAACATATAGCTTGGAGGGGTGTCCTCACATTGTATTTTAGGAACAATGTGATAGCTGAGTAGGTTCTAATCATAATTTTTATGGGGCTCAAAACTTAGATGGTAAAATTTGTCAATGGAAAGCGGTACATAATATGTGTCTTGAAGGAGGAATTAGACTATATTGTTACTAGGGATTTTAATGCTTGTTGGAATTATGTTGAATATTTTCCATGTTATTTAAGAGGGGTTAAATCTGAAAGGTACAACATGTTAACTCTGAAAGGTATTGGTAATTTGAAGGACTTGTTTCTCATCCGCACTAGGACCCACTCTGAGAAGAGGGGGTGTAGGGGGCTTTCCCCCCTACTACTCTCGCCATGGGGGTCTAGGAGGATGGCTGAAGCCAAATATAGATGTATTTTTCCTATTGTTAATCTAGACCATTTATTACTAGGTCACAGATTAGGCGATATAATTTAGGTTGGTGGTTTTGCCCTAAATTGTAAAATTTGTGCATGTGCGTTTGTTATTTATATCGCACTTGCATGAGGGTTTGATATAGCAAAACAAAAGGAGAATATTATTGTATTGGAGAAGGTCAAGTTAATACAATAATAAGATAATATTGTGATAGTTGAGGGTTTTCAAAATAAATATTGTGTAATGTGTGAATTTACGATCTTCTTCTTTTGATTTTGTTATTACTGCTTTTCTATTTTAATTTATCGGGGCTCTTTATTTCTCTTCATTTGGTATCAGAGTTAGGTTTTTAGATTTCTTCAAGGAGTAAGGGTTTCAACCCTACGATAAATTAATTCTTGAGTGGAAGTCGTACACAAAAGGATCCAGGTAAAGGAGAAATATGGGAAGCATACAAATAGAGATTGAAAAATTTAATGGATAGAATTTTGAGTTGTGGAAACTCAATATGGAGGATCTGTTGGTTGATATAGATTAGTGGATTATGATCTCGGGAATAAAACCAACATCGATGACATATGAGGATTGGATAAAAATTGATAGGAAGGCAAGGAGTTGAATAATACAAGCTTATACTGAGAGGGGGAGTGAACAGTATAAGACCACTTTTTATTTTTCTTTCCTAAACAATATTATTCAATATAATCAATGGAAATATCAATAGTAGTAACCAAAGTAATGCACAAATAATCACACACAATAGCAATACTAATTTAACGTGGTTCACCCAATGTGGGCTACTCCATAGAGAAAATATTTCACTAAAATTTTCTCAATAAATATTTTGGGAATAATTTCCCTATTACAATGTTTATGGACCTTTATCCAAAGGATATATCAATCCCCTAATCAAGTTCATAGATCTCTATCCACAGGAGAACTCCTTTATCCTCTTACTCTCACTGATGATATTCTAGAAGAACTACTACCCCCACTTCTCTGGCTAATGGATCTCTATCCACTAAATACACCTATCCTCACTGCCCTAGCTAATGGATATCTATCCACTGGAGACTATCATCCTCTATACTCTATCACCTTCAAAGCTCTATCTCAAATTTGCACTAAACACAATCCTTTGATCTAGCACAAATCTGCTCAATATTTGTCTCTGGTCTGGCACAAACCTATCATCAAATCTACACCAAAATTTGTCCTAAAATTTGTATTAAACATAGTCCTTTGGTTTAGCACAAATATGTCCTCAATCTCTATCCTCTGATCAGCACTAAACACAGTCCTTCGATGTAGCACAAATATGTCCTCAATATCTGTCCTTTGATCTACACTAAACACAGTCCTTCAACCTAGCAAAAATCTATCCTTAATCTCTGTCCTCAATCCTTAACACAAATCTTGATCCAATCACAAATAAATACTGCTAGATATTCCCCAAACCTTCACTCAAGGTTTGAAAAAATCAATCAATCAATTTTGCTCACAAGTATTCTCAAAGACTTATCTCAAATATGCCTTGTAAGCTTCCACAAAAGCTCACACTAATCTATCCACAAGTCCTCTTTAGAACTTGTCCAATCTACTCTCAACAAGTCCTCACTAGAACTTGTCCAAATCTACTCTCAATCTATATTGTAAGCTTCCACAAAAGCTCACACAAATCTGTCCACAAGTCTTCTCTAAGACTTACCTCAAGTCCACACTAGAACTTGTTCAATCTCATGGACACATAAAGAGAATTTTTAAAGACTCAATATGCTTCACATTCATCACAATGCTCAATCACTTTCAATCACTCTTTTAGAAACATATAGAGAATTGTTAGAGACTTAATATGCTTCACATTCACCTCAATGCTCAATCACTTTCAATCACTCCTTTTAGAAACATATAGAGAATTGTTAGAGACTCAATATGCTTCACACTTACAATGCTCAATTACTTTCAATCACTCTTTTGGAAACATATAGAGAATTGTTAGAGACGCAATATGCTTCACACTCAAAAATTCTCAATCACTTTCAATATTTCTTTTATTACAGAAACATATAGAGAATTTTTAGAGATTCAATATGTTTCACACTCATCAACACTCAATATCTTTCTCAAATAAATTCAGAATATAGAAAAATTTGTTTCATAGAACTTGAACTATCACTTCACACATCCACTTGACTAGGCACAACCAACTCTACTCAACCAATCACTCAATAAAATAATCCTTGCTCACAAACCCTAGTCCAATCATATGAACACTCACTCAAATGTTTCCAACAATGCTCATCAACCAATCTCACATAACAATGATACTCATGATCTTTGCAAACCCTAGTTCAAGTTCTTCACTCAATCATTCACTTCAACAACAATGCTTATAAAAAAATATTCACATAACAATGATACTCATGATCTTTGCAAACCCTAGTTCAAGTTCTTCACTCAATTAATCACTTCAACAACAATGCTTATAAAACAATATTTTATCAACAACTCTCAATTTTAGAAAACCTTGAAGCATTAATTCAAAACACACTCAACAATGCTTACCAAACAATCCTTTTCACTCCAAATTTGTATTCACAACTTTCAAAAA
The DNA here is from genome assembly GCA_028583015.1 of Wollemia nobilis. Lineage (NCBI taxonomy): Eukaryota > Viridiplantae > Streptophyta > Pinopsida > Araucariales > Araucariaceae > Wollemia > Wollemia nobilis. The sequence goes on from JAQPPZ010016709.1 coordinate 1,595,425, forward strand.
TCACTCACTAGGAAGAATATGCCCATACCTTTTATTTGATGTAGAAGTGACCTTGGAAAACCTGTCTCAATCACAATTTTCTCTTTTGCCAATCTCAATAGTTAGATGATAAAATATCACACTAACTGTCTCACAAAATAAAACTCTCAATTACAAAAATAATCAATCTTAATTACACCTTATTTCTCCTTCTTAAAATAATATCCAACACCACAAATTTTCAATCAAAACACTTCTTCCAAAACTCTAACTCATCAAAAGAACCTCTTAACAATTTACTTTCATCATAACCCTTTTCAGAAATATATCTAAAAAATAATCCAAACTCTACTTATGAATCCCTACTTAAAATTACATTAATTAAATAAATCACTTTATAAAATAATGCAATAAATCAATTTTCAATTTTTCTAAGGTAAAACAAATTTACCCTAGCCAAAATAACCTTTCAACACTTAGCTTAATATCATAGCCTAACTTCCACCTTATTCCTCCTAAGACCTTAGCAATATGCAAATATAATTTCTAACTTTCACCTTATTCCTCTTAAGACCTTAGCACATGCAAATTACAATAATTTCAAAAACTTTATTACCCTTTTTTGTAATTCTCGGGGCTCGAACTTGCACCAATCTCTCCACAACACCTTGGTCGTGGCTTCCACACCATGTGAGCCACATGCTCCTTTGATGCCTTAAAGCACAATATGCGCTTTGACCTCCTCACGATCCTCAAGAGCCTTTGGCTCTTCCTTCAACGTGGTGTTCAATACCACACTTGCAATTCAAAGGCGCTTGATTAAATTTTGCACGAGCTTCAAATATTTTGGATGCACACCTTTTAATAAAATACCAAATTTTGGTTTGTCTAAGGTATAAATACCTTATGCCCTCTTTACCATGCACATCGATGGAGGATAATGCATTGGGAGTCGATGCTAACATTTGCCTTGTTAATATTTTAATTTATAATTATTTAAATTCAATAGAATTTAAATATTATAAATTTAATATTTTACATCCTCTTTGGGATTTATTAAAAATTAAAGCCTCCTTAGGTTTTTAGAAAAACCTTTTTAATTTGCCCACCTATGGTTTTAATAAAACCTTTTATTTTTCCCAACCATGGTTTTAATAAAAAACCTTTTATTTTGCCCAACCATGGTTTTAATAAAATCTTTTATTTTGCCCAACCATGGTTTTAATAAAAACATTTTATTTTGCCCAACCATGGTTTTAAATAAAATCCTTTTACATAATATCTAGAAATAAATATTATGAAGCTTATTTTGCCATCAACCTTTTGCATTACTCCTTTTGACCTTTTGACATCAATGACAATTTATCCTTGACATCAATGACAACTTTGACTCAAAATGTCCAATAGGAGCTCTATCACATTATGCTTATCTGACTCGGTATTGTTGAATGTATCATAGAGAACACGAAAAATCTATTATAGGAGAATCTGGGAACATTGTATTAGACAAAGTCACTAGTAAATAAACTTTCTTTGAAAGAAGTTGTATCCGATTTGGATGAATGATGGTGACTTTGTGGCTAAAAATATGAATGCTTTTAAAATTTTGGTAAGTCAACTAACCTCTATAGAAGTAAAAAATGGGTGAAGAGGAAAAATGTATTACTTTACTTTATTCATTACCTGATTCATGAGATAACCTAGTTATGGCTATCACCAATACTACATCTATATTGAAAGTAGATGATATAGTAGGAACTTTGTTGTCTGAGGAGATGAGATGAAAATATTTTGAGGATTATCATTAATATGATGCCTTGGTTGTGAGAGGTCATTCTCAAGAAAGAAGCAAAAATAAATTAGGAGAAAAAAAAAAAAAAATCTAGGGGTAACTTTGTTGCCCTGGAAAAGAGGAAATACTGGAATTATGGTAAAGTAGGGCATTATAAAAGAGACTATGGATCTAAAAAGGCTAATAATAATCGATCATTTGATGAAATAACTTCTACATAAAAGAAGACTACAAATGAATATTCAGGGGACTTATTTTTGGCTACAGCTTGCTCAAGTGAATGCCATGACTCATGGTTGATTGACTCAAGTGCTTCTCTTCATATGACTCCTCTTAGGGAGGGGTTCAATGAATATGAAAATATAGATGGAGTTAAAGTCTTCTTGGGAGACAATTCAACATATAAATAATAGGTTGAGGAAGAGTCAAGCTAAGGTTAAAATATGGAAGAATTAAAACCCTTCCTGAAGTGTTGCATATTATGTGTTTGGCAAGGAATTTGATATTTGTGAGTAATATGAATGATGCAGGTGTGAATGTAGTAGTCAATAAGCTAGGTTTGTGGATCTTTAGTGTTGGCAAGGGGAGTTCGCATAGGAACTTTTTTTAGACTTGAGGCTAGCACTGTCAGTTTTAATTGCAATAACTCTTTAGTGGTATAGGAAAATAATATGATTAAAATGGCTTCGAGTATTCCTATAGAGAAGACAATGTTGTGGAATCTATGCATGGGGCACATTGATGAAAAAGGACTTCAAACATTGAAAATGAAAGGTATGGCTAAAAGAATTTCTAATTGCCCATAAATTTTGATATTTGTGAGCACTGTGTTTTCAGGAAACAAACTAGAGTCAAGTTTCCAAGTAGTGGTACAAGGTCTGAAAGAATTTTACATTTAGTTCATAGTGATGTGTTTGGACCTGCAAAAGTACCATCATTAGGTAAATCTATTTATTTTGTTACATTTATAGATGACTTATCAAGAAAGACTTGGGTATATTTTCTACAAAATAAATATAATATTTTTAATAAATTTAAAGAGTTTAAAGCTCTTGTATAAAATCAAATAGAGAAAAATATAAGGGTTTTGAGAAGTGATAATGGTGGTGATTATTGCTCTAATGAATTTGATCAGTTTTGCAAGGACTTTGGAATAGAAAGATAGAGAACAACTCCATATAATCCACAACCAAATTGGGTTGTAGAATGGATGAACATGACATTTATGGATAAGGCTAGAAGCATGCTAAGTAGTTAGAAAATAAATTCTGGGTATAAGTCGTGTTAACAACTTGTTTTCTTATCAATAGATATCCTAGCTCAACTTTGGTGGACAAGACTCCATAGGAAGTATGGACTAGTAAGAAACCCTTTATCATACATATAAAGGTTTTTGGTTGTGATGCTTATATGTATGTCCCAAAAAAGAAAAGGGCTAAGCTAGACTATAAATCTAAAAAGTGCATATTTATGGGTTATAGTACTAGTTTTAAAAGATATTAGTTGTGGAACTCAGAAACACAGAAGGTTTTTTACAGTCATAATGTGATATTTAGAGAAACAAAAGGGGTTTTAAAATAGGAAATACAACCAAGAAAAGAACCAAAAATAGTGCATGTAAAATTGGAACAGGAGGAAGAACTTGTAGTAGAACCTGAATTATAGAGTCTGAAGAGGAATATTTAGAGGAAGAAGGTGAGGATGAAGTTGAAGATGCAGAACCTAAAAATCCAATTTTGAGGATATTAGATTGAGAGAGAAGACTTCCAGATAGGTATAGTCCTTCAAATTTGTGTTAAGCATTTAACTTATCGGTTACTGATGAAGAACCCAAGACTATAAAGGAGGCACTTCAGTCAAGTGAGAATAAGTATTGGAAAATGTCTATGGAAGAAGAAATTGAGTCCTTGGATAAAAATAAGACATGGGACTTGGTGAAATTACCTCTTGGTAGAAAACCTGTTGATTGTAAGTGGTTATTCAAGAAGTACAATATAGAATAAAAGTTAGATAAGTACAAGGCTCGCTTGGTTGCAAAAGAATTCCCTTAGATTGAGGAAATTGACTTTGGTGAGATTTTTTCTCCTATGGCTAAACTAACTTCAATTAGGTTTTTGTTGGCTATTTCTGTTGCTTTTGATTTTAAAATAGAACAGATGGATGTAAATACTACTTTTCTACATGGTGAACCTGATGAAGATATATATATGTCACAACCAGAATGCTTTAAGGTAAAAGGTAAGGAGGACCTGGTATGCAAGTTGAAGAAGTCTCTTTATGGGTTGAAGCAGTCTCCAAGGATGTGGAATAAAAAATTTGATAGGTTTTTTTTGACACTTGGGATTGGAAAAAGAAAAGCAAATCCATGTGTATATTTTAAAAAGGAAGATGAATTTTTTTTTATAATTGTATTGTATGTGGATGACATGTTAATTGGTAATAGTAAGGAGATGATAAAGTTACTAAAGTCTTAGTTATATTTTGAATTTGACATGAAGGATTTGGTTGCTACAAAATTCATTCTAGGTATGGAAATAATAAGGGATCATGCAAATAGAAAGTTGTGGTTAAATCAAAGGAAATATGTTGATTTGAAACTTTAGAAGTTTAGAATGCATGATTGTAAACTAGTATGTAATAGTTGGTCAAAAGTTATATGCTAAACAATGTCCTAAAACAGATGAGAAAATTGAATAAATGCATCATGTTCCTTATGCTAGTGTTGTAGGTAGTCTAATGTATGCAATGGTTTGTACTAGACCTAATATTGCACATGTAGTGGGAGTAGTTAGTAGATATATGTCCAATCTAGGAAAGGAACATTAGACTGTTGTGAAGAGGATCTTAAAATACTTGCATGGAACTACATATTATGCTATATGTTATGGAGGAAATTTCAGTGACAATGATATTGTAAATCTACAAGGGTTTGTGGATGCTAATTGGGCTAGAGATATTGATAAGAGAATATCCACGAGTGCTTATGTATTTAGGATATTTGGAGGGACAGTAATTTGGATGAGTAAAAAGAAAGCATTTGGTTCTTTATCCACTATGGAAGAAGAGTATATTGTAGCAACTCATACCTATAAAGAAGTAGTGTGGTTACATATATTGTCTTCAATAGTTGGTCTTAAACATAAGGCTATGATAATTAACAACGACAGTAAAAGTGCAATATTTTTGGACAATAATACTAGTTTTCATGATCGGTCAAAACATATTGATATCAAGGACCATTTTGTGAGAGATATGGTTGAAGAGAACCAAGTGATATTGGAGAAAGTTGATACGAAAAAGAATACTTTTGATTCATTAACAAAGGTTGTACTTACTCAAAAATTTTCCTGGTGTAGGAGATCTATGGGTATGGTTGCCCTTGATAATTGATAATGGTATTTATTAGCCCCTATGAAAAGTATTCAACAAGTGGGAGAACATTAGAATTATGTTGAATATTTTCCATGTTATTCAAGAGGGGTTAACTCTGTAAGGTACTGGTAATTCGGAGGACTTGTTTCTTAGCTACACTAGGACCCACTTTGAGAAGGGGGGTGTAGGGGGGGCTTTCCCCCCTACTACTATCACCATGAGGGGTCCAGGGGGGTGGTGACATGTTATGGATCCCCCTAGTAGGGTATCGAGGGCAGTTCTCCTAAAGCCAAAAATAGATGTATTTTTCCTATTGTTAATCTAGACCATTTATTATTAGGTCATAGATTGGGCGGTAGAATTTAGGTTGGTGGTTTTACCCTAAATTGTAAAATTCGTGCATGTGCGTTTGTTATTTATATCACACTTACATGAGGGTTTTATATAGTGATATAGAAGGAGAATATTATTGTATTGGAGATGGTCAAGTTAATGCAATAATAAGATAATAATATGTTGGTTTTTTCCCAGTTGAGGGTTTCTAGGATAAATATTATGTAATGTGTGAATCTGTGATCTTCTTCTTTTGATTCTGTTATTATTGCTTTTCTATTTTAGTTTATCGAGGCTCTTTATTTCTCTTCATTTGGTATCAAAGCTAGATTTTTAGCTTTGTTCGATTAAGGGTTTCAACCCTACGATAAATTATTTCTTGAGTGGAAGTCGTATGCAAAAGGATCTAGGCAAAGAAGAAATGCGAGAAGCACACAGATAGAGATTGAAAAATTTAATGGACAAAATTTTAAGTTGTGGAAACTCAAGATGGAGGATCTATTGGTTGATATAGATTAGTGGATTTTGATATCGGGAACAAAACCAACATCGATGATAGATGAGGATTGGCTAAAAATTGATAGGAAGGCAAGGAGCTCTATCAAATTATGCTTATCTAACTTGGTATTGTTGAATGTATCTATAAATACCACGACAAATATGTTATGGGAGAAGCTGGAAATATTGTATCAGATAAAGTCACTGGTAAATAAATTCTTTCTTCAAAAGAAGTTGTATTCACATTGGATGAATGATGGTGACTCTATGGCTGAAAATCTAAATTCTTTTAAACTGTGGTAAGTCAACTAACCTCTATATAAGTAAAAATGGATGAAGAGGAAAAATATATTACTTTACTTTGTTCATTACCTGATTCATGGGATAACCTAGTTATGGCTATCACCAATACTACATCTACATTGAAAGTAGAGGATATAGTAGGAACTTTACTGTCTAAGGAGATGAGATACAAATCTTCTGAGGATTATCATCAAAAGTATGTCTTGGTTGTGAGAGGTCATTCTCAAGAAGAAGCAAAAAAAAATCAAGAGAAAATAAATTAAAATCTAGGGGTAAATCTGTTGCCCTGGAAAAGAGGAAATTTTGGAATTGTGGTAAAGTAGGGCATTATAAAAGAGACTGCAGATCTAAAAAGGCTGATAATAATCGATCATCTGATGAAGGAACTTCTACATAAAATAAGTCCACAAATGAATATTTAGGGGACTTATTCTTTGCTGTAGCTTGCTCAAGTGAATGTCATGACTCATGGTTGATTGACTCAGGTGCTTCTTTTCATATGACTCCTCATAGGGAGGGGTTTAGTGAATATGAAAATATAGATGGAGGTAAAGTATTTTTGAGAGACAACTTGACATATAAAATAATAGGCTGAGGAAGAGTCACACTAAGGTTAAAATATGAAATAATTAAAACCCTTCCTAGTGTGTTGCATATTTTGGATTTGGCAAGGAATTTGATATCTGTGAGTAAGATGAATGATGTAGGTGTGAATGTGGTATTCAATAAGGATAGCTGCAAGATGGTTCATGGATATTTGGTGTTGGCAAGGGGAGTTTGCATAGGAACTTTATTCAGACTTGAGGCTAGCACTGTAAGTATTAATTGCAATAACTCTTTAGTGGTACAGGAAAATAATATGGCTAAAATGGCTTTGAGTATTCCTATAGAGAAGACAATGTTGTGGCATCAACGCATGGGGCACATTGGTGAGAAAGGACTTCGAACATTGAAAATGAAAGGTATGGCTGAAGGAATTTCTAATTGCCCATTAAATTTTGATTTTTGTGAGCACTGTGTTTTCAGGAAACAAACTAGAGTCAAGTTTCCAAGTAGTGCTACAAGGTTTGAAGGAATTCTACATCTAGTTCACAGTGATGTGTTTGGACCTACAAAAGTACCATCATTAGGTAAATCTATTTATTTTGTTACATTTATAGATGACTTCTCAAGAAAGACTTGGATATATTTTCTATAGAATAAATTTGAGGTCTTTAATACATTTTAAGAGTTTAAGGCTCTTGTAGAAAATAAAATAGAGAAAAAGATAAAGGTTTTGAAAAGTGATAATGGTGGTGAGTATTTCTCTAATGAATTTGAGCAGTTTTGCAAGGACTGTGGAATAGAAAGGTAGAGAACAACTCCATATACTCCACAACATATTGGGGTTGCAGAATGGATGAATATGATATTGATGGATAAGGCTAGAAGCATGCTAGGTGGTGCAGGGTTAGAAAATAAATTCTAGGCAGAAGTTGTGTTAACAACTTGTTATCTTATCAATAGATATCATACCTCAGCTTTGGTGGACAAGACTTCACATGAAGAATGAATTGGTAAGAAAAATTTTATCAGACATATAAAGGTTTTTGGTTGTGATGCTTATATGTATGTCCCAAAAGAGAAAATGACTAAGCTAGACTATAAATCTAAAAAAATACATATTTGTGGGTTATAGTATGTGTTAAAGGATATAAGTTGTGGAGCCCAAAAACACATAAGGTTGTTTACAGTTGTAATGTGATATTTAGAGAAACAAAAGGGGTTTTAAAATGGGAAATGCAACTAAGAAAAGAACCAAAAATAGTGCAGGTAAAATTGGAACAGTAGGAAGAACCTATGGTAGAACCTAAATGAAGAACACAAGATTATACTGAGAGGGGGGGGTGAACAGTATAAGACCTCTTTTTACTTTTTCCTTTATACTTCAAAATAGTAAAGCAATATACCCAAAGCAATATCAAAGCAATGCACAATATCATCCACAAAGTGAAACCAATTTTAACGTGGTTCACCCAAAATGGTTGGGCTACGTCCACAAAACTTTTCTCTAAAAGTTATCTCAAAGTTCTTTGGGAATCCTTCCCAATTACAATGTTTATGAGCCTCGGACCAAAGGAGATACCTTCCCGCAATCAGAATTTATGAGCCTCTACTCAAAGGAGATACCTTCCCCTCTACTCGGAAATGATCCCTCATAAGATCAACTCGCCTCTACCTCTTGCTAGCACATGGAACTCCTTTCCATCGAAGACCTCCTGTCCTCAATGCTTAGCCTAAGAGACCTCTGCCTTATATGATCACGTCCACAATAGCTCAGCAACCTATACCAAACACAGTCAGTCGGTCTAGTACAAGTCTTCCTCTGCATGTCAAATATGTCCAACGCTTGAACAAATCAATCCTATGCACACAAGCCTTCTCAAAGACTTGCCAAATCTATCCTAAGGTTCTTCTCAAAGAACCAATGCACCTCTGTCCTCAAGTTATCTAATAGAACTATCAATCTCAGTTCACAAGTCCTCTACTAGGACCTGTCCAAATCTGCTCACAAGTTGATGCAGGAGCATCTCGGGCAGCACAGCAATCTTGCATCACCAAAAAAAAAAAGTTCAAAGTTTGAAAAAGTTCAAAATTTGCAAAATTGACTAAGTATAAAATTGGTCGCGATATCGCGACGCAAATATCGTCGTGATATCGCGACGTATTACTGGTCACGATATCGCGATGCAAATACGTCGCGATATCGCGACGTATTTCGAGCACCATGGCAAAAGCAACCAATGGTCACGATATCGCGATGCAAATGTCGTCGCGATATCGCGACGTATTTCGAGCACCGTGGCAAAAGCAACTAATGGTCGTGATATCACGACCATTAGTTTCATTTGCCACGGTGCTCAAAATACGTCGCGATATCGCGACACCTTGGCCGCCAAAGCCAAAACACAAAGAAGTGTCGCGATATCGTGACACCTGGGCCGCCAAAGCCAAAACACAAAGAAGTGTCGCGATATCACGAAACCTAGGCCGCCAAAGCCAAAACACAAAGAAGTGTCGCGATATCGCAACACTTTGGCAGCCAAGCCAAAACACAAAGAAGGGTCACGATATCACGACACCTTAGCAGACAAAGCCAAAGTGGCAGTTCCAGGTGGCAGTTCCAGGTGGTAGTTCCAAGTGGTAGTTCCAAGTGGCAGTGCCTGAGATCGTTAAGGCCGTTCCAAGCAGTAGTTTCAAGGGCCGTTAATGCCGTTCCATATGACTGTTCCAGAAGCCATTAAGGCGGTTACGAACGGCAGTTCCGAGTGGCAGTGCCTGAGATCGTTAAGGCTGTTCCAAGTGACAGTTTCAAGGGCCGTTAAGGCCGTTCCATATGACCATTCCAGAAATCGTTAAGGCTGTTACGAATGATGGTGCAGCACGAAGCATAGAGCATAAAAGGGATTTATTTGAGGGATTCGAGAGGCTGAGGGAAGAAAGGAAGGCTGCGGTTGTATTTTGCATTTAAAGCACTGTGTATTTATTTTCATGGTCTTTGACTGTAAAAGCTTCCATGCTTCGAATTAATAAAACTGCGTCTTTCAAATAAAATTGCGTCATTTTATTTGTGGTTTATTTGGCTCCCCATCACAAGTCCCCATCGGAACCTGTCCAAAACTGCTCACAAGTCCCCACCGAAACCTATCCAAAACTCAACAAGCTCACCAAGAAAAAAACTTTCTTAGTAGGAAATCACAAGGTGAATTGTTAGAGACCCAATGTGATTTGTCAAACTCATAGAAGCATAAAGAGAATTTTTAGAGACTCAATATGTTCTATACTCAACTCCTAATCTCAAAACTCAACTCAAATCAACTCAGCTCAAACTCAATCTCAAATCTTAAAACTCAACTCAATATCTAAAATGGATAGGATAGAATGCTTTCTTTTAAGAACATGAAACCCCAACAATTGCCAACTATGCAAAGAATCACATAACAATGATACTCATGTTATTTTCACCATCAATTAGGGCTTCAACAACAATGCTCATCAAACAAGGTTCAATCAACACCATTCAACTCAAAACACAACCTTGAAGCATTTCACAATCAACATCAGAAAAGGAAAAAAGTAGAACTCCTTTTCTCTCCAATATTGTTTGAACAAAAAACATCCACCAACTCAAATCACAATAGCACAAAACAACTTTTCAAATCATCAACAAAGGAGTAAGCCCAACACTTTAACCAAGTAAAGAATAGCTTGATTAATACCAATTTAATGAAAGCAAATGTCAATCTCAAAGCTGCCCACTTAAGGTTTCACAACTTCACACAAGAAGCAATTTTAACCTTAAAACATCATGCTTTCATTTCCATAATCAACCAAAAGCACTCTCAACATTACAAGAAAATTTATCCCTTATACACCTTATTTCTCCCTTATAGTCTTATCAAAAATAAAATTTATTTCTCATAAGAATGCAATAAGATATTTCAAAAAACACCTTCAAAAGAATCTTTTATCAAAATAAAACAAGCTTTAAACTCCTTATAACTCCTAAGCTGTTTTTCCCTCTAATAAACTTCCTCCATCCGCAAAATACACTTAGCAAAAATTAATTTCAAAAATACCTTGGCCAACATCAAAAATCGCGCTATGGAGAAATTGCGCACAAATTCTAACACCACCCGCTGCATCCACTTCACGATGAAAAACCATTTTGCGTTATTCGAAAGCGGAACCTCCCATTCAGGTAGCGCGCCAACAGCCTAGCCAATACCGGTGTGCCAAAGGCACCCGATGAGGTTTAAACCTCATGCTGTTAGCCTTGTTCCTTCTGTGCCAGGGATTAAATAAAACAATAGTGCCTCCATTTCTTCTGACACAAACACGAAGACAAAAACCTTATGACGGATTTACGACAAGCGGCGAGTACAAAAAAATGAACAGCGGATTCACGAAAACGGCGAAGACACAGTCGAACAGTAGATCACGAATTCACAGCGAGCAACTCTTTTCAAAATACGGATGGGATAATTCTTGATTTTCATTGAGGGAGATTTATATGCATTTTTACCATAAGCTCTTGACGTCGATGAGGAGTTTAACACGTCGGCGGATGTCTTGGCTAGCGCCCACAATCTTAAAACATAGCATCATGGGTTAGGATAACCCATTTCAAACAATAATTTAATATTTATTTAAAAATAATTAAAGGGAACCTTAACAAGGTTTTTAATTATTTAAATAAATACTTCCTCTTGGACCCAAATGCATTAAACTAATGCATCCACCTATAATCTTTAAACCTGCCAACTTGGGGTTTACAAAAGACCTTTGAAACTGTCATGTCGTAACCTTCATCAAAACAAATTATTTGACATCAAATCAAATTCCTTCAAGAGCTTCTTGACATCAATGACAACTTATACACTTGAGCAAAGGCAATGTACCCAAAGTACCCAAAATTGCCAACACTAAATTACAGAGAGTCTGAAGAGGAATATTTAGAGGAAGAAGGTTAGAAAGAAATTGAAGATACTGAACATAGAACTCCAATTTTGAGGAGATTAGATCAAGAGAGAATACTTCTAGATAGGTATACTCCTTCAAATTTTTGTTATGCATTTAATTTATCAGTTACTAATGAAGAACCCAAGACTATAAAGGAGGCACTTCAGTCAAGTGTGAATAAATCTTGTAAAATGTCTATGGAAGAAGAAATGGAGTCCTTGGATAATAACAAGACATGGGATTTGGTGAAATTACCTCCTGGCAGAAAAAATTTTGGTTGTAAGTGGTTATTCAAGAAGTATAATGCAGAAGGAAAGTTAGAGAAGTACAAGGCTTGCTTGGTAGCAGAAGGATTCTCTGAGGTTGAGGGAATTGACTTTGATGAAATTTTTTCTCCTGTGGCTAAACTAACTTCAATTAGATTTTTTTGGCTATTTTTGTTGCTTTTGATTTTGAAATTAAACAGATGGATGTAAAGATTGTTTTTCTACATGGTGAACTTGATGATGATGATGATGATATTGATATATATATATATATATATATATATATATATATATATATATATCACAATCATAATGCTTTAAGGTAAAAGGTAAGGAGGACCTAGTATGTAAGCTGAAGAAGTCTCTTTATGGGTTGAAGCAGTCTCCAAGGATGTGGAATAAAATTTTTTATAGGTTTGTTTTGACACTTGGGCTTGGAAAAAGAAAATTAGATCCATGTGTATATTTTAAAAAGGAAGGTCAAAATTTTGTTATCATTGTATTGTATGTGGATGACATGCTCTTAATTGGTAATAGTAAGGAGATGATAAAGTTACTAAAATATCAGTTATCTTCTGAATTTGACATGAAGTATTTGGGTGCTACAAAATTTATTTTGGGTATGGAAATAATAAGGGATCTTGCAAATAGAAAGTTGTGGTTAAATCAAAGGAAATATGTTGATTTGATACTACAGAAGTTTAGAATGCATGATTGCAAACCAGCATGTACTCCATATCTAGTTGGTCAAAATTTATCTACTAAATAGTGTCCTAAACCAAGTGATAAAATTGAATAAATGCATCATGTTCCTTATGCTAGTGTTGTAGGCAGTCTAATGTATGCAATGGTCTTTACTAGACCTGATATTGCACATGCAGTGTGAGTAGTTAGAAGATATATGTCCAATCCATGAAAGTAACATTGGACTACTTTGAAGAGGATCTTTAGATACTTGCGTGGAACTACAAATTATGCTATCTATTGTGGAGGAAATTTTGGAGACAATAATATTGTAAATATACAAGGGTTTATGGATGCTAACTGGGATGGAGATATTGATAAGATAATATCCACGAGTGCTTATGTATTTAGGCTATTTTGAGGGGCAATATGTTGGATGAGTAAAAAGCAATCGGTTGTTGCTTTATCCACTACATAAGCAGAGTACATTGCAACAACTCATACCTGCAAAGAAGTAGTATGGCTACAAAGTTTGTGTTCAACAGTTGGTCTTATATAGAAGGCTATGAGAATTAATAGTGACAGTAAAAGTGCAATATTTTTGGCCAATAATCTTGGTTTCCATGATTGATCAAAACATATTAGTATAAAGTATCATTTTGTGAGAGATATGGTTGAAGAGAACTAGGTGATATTGGAGAAAGTTGATACAAAAAAGATTATTTTTGATTCATTAACAAAGGTTGTACCTGCTTAGAAATTTTCTTGGTGTAGGAGATCTATGGGCATGGTTACCCTTGACAGTTGATAATGGTAGTTATTAGCCCCTATGGAAAGTATTCAACAAGTGGGAGAATGTTGGAATTATATTGAATATTTTCCATGTTATTCAAGGGGGGTTAACTCTAAAATGTACTGGTAATTCGAAGGACTTATTTATAAACCACACTAGGATCGACTCTAATAAGGAGGGGTGTAGGGGGTGCTTGCCTCCCTACTACTATCACCATGAGGGGTCCAGAGGGGTGTAGGGGAGCTTGCCCCCCTACTACTATCACCGTGAGGGGTCCAAGGGGATGACAACATGTTATGGAGCCCCCCTTGGTAGGGTATCGGGGGCAGTACCCCCAAAGCCAAAAATATATGTATTTTTCCTATCGTTAATCTGGACCATTTAGTATTAGGTCTAGATTGGACGGTAGAATTTAGGTTGGCAATTTTGCCCCAAATTGTAAAATCCATGCATGTGTATTTTTTATTTATATCGCACTTACATGAGGTTTTGATATAGCGAGATACAAGGAGAATATTATTGTATTGGATATGATCAAGTTAATGCAATAATAAGATAATATTATGCTAGTTTTTTCCCGATTGAGGATTTCCAAGATAAATATTGTGTAATGTGTGAATATACAATCTTCTTCTTTTGATTTTTTTATTACTATTTTTTTATTTTAGTTTATCGGGGCTCTTTATTTCTCTTCATTTGGTATCAAAGCTAGGATTTTAGCTTTGTTTGAGGAGTAAGGGTTTTAACCCTACGATAAATTAATCCTTGAGTGGGAGCCATATGTGAAAGGATCCAAGCAAAGGAGAAAGATGGGAAGCACACAGAGAGATTTAAAAATTTAATGGATAGAATTTGAGTTGTGGAAACTCAAGATGGAGGATCTGTTGGTTGATAGAGATTAGTGGATTGTGATCTCAAGAACAAAATTATCATCGATGAAAAATGAGGATTGGTTGAAAATCGATAGAAAGACAAGGAGCTCTATTAGATTGTGCTTATCTGACTTGGTATTGTTGAATATATCTATAGAGACCACAACAAATCTATTATGGAAGAAGCTGGAAATATTGTATTAGATAAAATCACTAGTAAATAAACTCTTTCTCTGAAAGAAGTTTTATTCACTTCGAATGAATGATGGTGACTCTTTTGTTGAACATCTGAATGATTTTAACATTCTGGTAAGTCAACTAACCTCTGTAAAAGTAAAAATTGATGAATTTAAAAATGTATTACTTTACTTTATTCATTACCTGATTTAAGGGATAACCTAGTTATGGCTATCACCAATACTACATCTACATTGAAAGTAGAGGATATAGTAGAAACTTTGATTTATGAGGATATGAGAAAAAAATCTTCTGAGTATTATCATAAAAAGGATGCCTTGGTTGTGAGAGGTCATTCTCAAGAAAGAAGCAAAAAGAAATCAGGAGAAAAGACAAAAATCTAGGTGTAAATTTGTTGCCCTGGAAAAGACGAAATGTTGGAATTGTGGTAAAGTAGGGCATTATAAAAGAGACTGCAAATCTAAAAAGGTTGATAATAATCGATCATCTGATGAAGGAAATTCTACAGAAAAGAAGACCACAAATGAATATTTAGGGGACTTATTCTTGGATGCAGCTTGCTCAAGTGAATGCCTTAACTCATGGTTGATTGAATAAGGTGCTTCTTTTTTTATTACTCCCCATAGTGAGGGGTTAAGTGAATATGAAAAGATAGATGAAGATAAATTCTTCTTGGGAGATAATTCAACATATAAATAGGTCGAGGAAGAGTCAATCTAAGGTTAAAATATGGAAGAATTAAAACCCTTCCTGGTGTGTTGCATATTTTGGGTTTGGCAAGGAATTTGATATTTGTGAGTAAGATGAATGATGTAGGTGTGAATGTGGTATTCAATAAGGATAGTTGCAATATGGTTCATGGATATTTAGAGTTGGAAATGGGAGTTTGCACAGAAATATTTTTAGACTTGAGGCTAGCACTATAAGTATTAATTGCAATAACTCTTCAGTGGTACAAGAAAATAATAATACTGAAATGGCTTTGAGTATTCCTACAGAGAAGATAATGTTGTGGCATCAACGCATGGGGTACATTGGTGAGAAAGAAATTTGAACATTGAAAATTAAAGGTATTTCTGAAGGAATTTTTGATTTCCTATTAAATTTTAATTTTTGTGAGCGTTGTGTTTTCAGGAAATAAACTAGAGTCAAGTTTCCAAGTAGTGCTACAAGGTCTAAAGGAATTCTACATGTAGTTCACAGTGATGTGTTTGGACCTGCAAAAGTAGCATCAATAGGTAAATCTATTTATTTGTTTACATTTATAGATGAATTATCAAGAAAGACTTGGGTATATTTCCTATGAAATAAATCTAATCTTTTTAATAAATTTAAAGAGTTTAAGGCTCTTTTAGAAAATTAGATAGAGAAAAAGATAAAGGTTTTGAGAATTTATAATGGTGGTGAGTATTGCTCTAATGAATTTGAGCAATTTTGCAAGGACTATAGAATAGAAATATAGAGAATAACTCCATATAGTCCACAATGGAATGGGGTTGCAGAATGGATGAATAGGACATTGATGGATAAGGCTAGAAGAATGCTAACTGGTACATGGTTAGAAAATGAATTATGGGTAGAAGTTGTCTTAACAGCTTTTTATCTTATCAATAGATATCCTACCTCATCTTTGGTGGACAAGACTCCACAAGAAGTACAGACTGGTAAGAAAACCTTTATCAGACATATAAATGTTTTTGGTTGTGATGCTTATATGTATGTCCCAAAAGAGAAAAGGACTAAGCTAGACTATAAATCTGAAAATGCATATTTGTGGGTTATAGTAGTAGTGTTAAAGAATATAAGTTGTAGAACCTAGAAACATAGAATGTTGTTTAGAGTCGTAATGTGATCTTTAGAGAAAAAAAAGGGGTTTTAAAATAGGAAATGCAACCAAGCAAAGAATAAAAAATAGTGCAGGTAAAATTGGAACATGAGGAAGAACCTGTGGTAGAACCTAAATTATAGAGAGAGTCTGAAGAGGAATATTCAGAGGAAGAAGGTGATGAAGAAGTTGAAGATGCAGAACCTAGAACTTCAAATTTGAGGAGATCAGATCAAGAGAGAAGACTTCCAGACAAGTATAGTCTTTCAAATTTTTGTTCTACATTTAATTTATTAGTTACTGATGAAGAACCCAATATTGTAAAGGAGGTACTTCAATCAAGTGAGAATAAGTCTTGGAAAAGGGCTATGGAAGAAGAAATGGAGTCCTTGGATAAAAATAAGACATGGGACTTGGTGAAATTACCTCTTGGCAAAAAACCTGTTGGTTGTAAGTGGTTATTCAAGAAGTACAATGTAGAAGGAAAGTTGGAGAAGTACAAGGCTCGCTTGGTAGCAAAAGGATTTTCTTAGGTTGAGGGAATTGACTTTGGTGAGTTTTTTCTCCTATGGCTAAATTAAATTCAATTAGATTTTTGTTGGTTATTTGTGTTATTTTTTATTTTGAAATAGAATAGATGGATGTAAAGACTGCTTTTCTACATGGTGAACTTGATGAAGATATATATAACACAACCAGAATGCTTTAAGGTAAAATGTAAGGAGGACCTAGTATGCAAGCTGAAGAAGTATCTTTATGGGTTGAAGCAGTCTCCAAGGATGTGGAATAAAAAATTAGGTAGGTTTATTTTGATACTTGGGCTTGGAAAAGGCAAAGCAGATCCATGTGTATATTTTAAAAAGGTAAAAATTTTGTTATCATTGTATTGTATGTGGATGACATATTGTTAATTGGTAACAACAAGGAGATGATAAAGTTACTAAAATTTTAGTTATCTTCTAAATTTGACATGAAGGATTTGGGTGCTACAAAATTTATTTTGGGTATGGAAATAATAAGGGATTGTGCAAATAGAAAGTTATGGTTAAATCAAATAAAATATGTTGATTTGATACTACATAATTTTAGAATGTATGATTGTAAACCAGTATGTACTCCATATCCAATTGGTCAAAAGTTATCTGTTGAACAGTGTCCTAAAATAGATGAGAAAAATGAAGAAATACATCATGTTCCTTATGCTAGTGTTGTAGTCAGTCTAATGTATACAATGGTCTATACTAGACCTAATAATACACATGCAGTGGGAGTAGTTAGCAGATATATGTCCTATCCAGGAAAGGAACATTGGACTATTGTGAAGAGGATCTTCAGATACTTGTGTGGAACTACAAATTATGCTATCTGTTATGGAGGAAATTTTGGAGATAATGATATTGTAAATCTACAAGGGTTTGTGGATGTTGACTGGGTTGGAGATCTTGATAAGAGAATATCCATGAGTGCTTATGTATTTAAGCTATTTGGATGGGTAGTAAGTTGGATGAATAAAAAGCAATCAATTATTTCTTTATCCACTATGGAAGCAGAGTATATTGCAACAACTCATGCTTGTAAATAAGTTGTGTGGCTACAAATATTGTGTTCAATAGTTGGTCTTAAACATAAGGCTATGCAAATTAGTAGTGATAGTCAAAGTGAAATAGTTTTGGTCAATAATCCTGGTTTCCATGATCGATAAAAACGTATTTATATCAAGTACCATTTTGTGAGAGAGATGGTTGAAGAGAACCAGGTGATATTGGAGAAAGTTGATACAAAAAAAAATATTGTTGATTCATTAACAAAGGTTGTACCTGCTCAAAAACTTTCTTAGTGTAGGAGATCTATGGGCATGGTTGCCCTTGACTGTTGACAATGGATGTTATTAGCCCATATGGAAAGTATTAAACAAGTGGGAGAATGTTGGAATTATGTTGAATATTTTCCATGTTATTCAAGAGGGGTTAACTCTAAAAGGTACTAGATGTTAACTTTGAAAGGTACTGGTAATTCGGAGGTCTTGTTTCTCAGCCACACTGGGACCCACTCTGATAAGGGGGGATGTAGGGGGGCTTACCCCCTACTACTATCGCCATGAGGGGTCCAGGGGGGGCGACAAAATTTTATGGAGCCCCCCTCACGGGGGATCAAAGGCAACACCCCAAAATCCAAAAATAGATGTATTTTTCCTATTGTTAATCTGGACCATTTATTATTAGGTCATAGATTGGGTGGTAGAATTTAGGTTGGCAGTTTTACCCTAAATTGTAAAATCCGTGCATGTGCGTTTGTTATTTATATCACACTTGCATGAGGGTTTGATATAGCGAGACAAAAGGAGAATATTATTGTATTGGATATGGTCAAGTTAATGTAATAATAAGATAATACTATGTTGGTTTTTTCCCGATTGAGGGTTTTCAAGATAAATATTGTGTAATGTGTGAATATGTGATCTTATTTTGATTTTGTTATTGCTACTTTTTCTATTTTAGTTTATCAAGGATATTTATTTCTCTTCATTTGGTATTAGAGCTAGGTTTTTAGCTTTTTTCAACGAGTAAGGGTTTCAACCCTACGATAAATTAATTCTTGAGTGGAAGTCATACGTGAAAGGATCCAGCAAAAGGAGAAATATGGGAAGCACACAAATAGAGATTCAAAAATTTAATGTATAGAATTTTAAGTTGTGGAAACTCAATATGGAGGATCTTTTGGTTGATAGAGATTAATGGACTACGGTCTCGAGAACAAAACCAACATCGATGATAGATGAGGATTGGCTAAAAATTGATAAGAAGGCAAAGAACTCTATCATATTATGCTTATCTGAATTTGTATTATTGAATGTATCTATAGAGACCACAACAAATCTATTATGTGAGAAGCTAGGAACATTGTATCATCCAAAGTCACTGGTAAATAAACTCTTTCTCCGAAAGTTGTATTCACTTCGAATGAATTATGGTGACTCTGTGGCTAAACATCTGAAATCTTTTAACACTGTGGTAAGTCAACTAACCTCTTTAGAAGTAAAAATTGATGAAGAGGAAAAATGTATTACTTTATTCATTACTTGATTTATGGGATAACCTAGTTATGGCTATCATCAATACTACATCTACATTGAAAGTAGAGGATATAGTAGGAACTTTGTTGCTTGAGGAGATGATATGAAAATATTATAAGGATTATCATAAAAAGGATGCCTTGGTTGTGAGAGACCATTCTCAAGAAAGAAACAAAAATAAATTAGGAGAAAGAAAATCAAAATCTAGGGGTAAATCTGTTGCCCTAGAAAAGAGAAAATGTTGGAAATGTGGTAAAATAGGGTATTATAAAAGAGACTATAGATCTAAAAAGGCTGCTAATAATTAATCATCTGATTAAGGAACTTCTACAGAAAAGAAGACCACAAATGAATATTCAGGGGACTTATTCTTAGCTACAACTTGCTCAAGTGAATGCCATGGCTCATGGTTGATTGACTCGGGTGCTTCTTTTCATATGACTCCTCATAGGGAGGCATTTAGTGAATATGAAAATATAGATGGAGGTAAAGTCTTCTTGGGGGACAATTCGATATATAAAATGATAGGTCGAGGAAGAGTCAGTCTAAGGTTAAAATATGGAAGAATTAAAACCCTTCTTGGTGTGTTGCATATTTAGGGTATGGCAAGTAATTTGATATCCGTGAGTAAGATGAATGATGCAGGTGTGAATGTGGTATTCAATAAGGATAGTTGCAAGATGGTTTGTGGATATTTGGTGTTGGCAAGGGGAGTTTGCATAGGAACTTTGTTCAAACTTGAGGCTAGCACTGTAAGTATTAATTGCAATAACTCTTTAGTGGTACAAGAAAATAATACGACTGAAATGGCTTCGAGTATTCCTACAGAGAAGAAAATTTTGTGGAATCAACGCATGGGGCACATTGGTGAAAAAGGATTTCGAACATTGAAAATGAAAGGTATGGTTGAAGAAAAATTTTATTGCCCATTAAATTTTTATATTTTTAAGCACTGTATTTTTTAGAAACAAACTAGAGACAAGATTCCAAGTAGAGCTACAAGGTCTAAAGGAATTCTACATCTAGTTCACACTTATGTGTTTGGACCTACAAAAGTACCATCATTAGGTAAATCTATTTATTTATTACATTTATAGATGACTTCTCAAGAAAGACTTGGGTATATTTTCTACAAAATAAATCTAAGGTTTTTAATAAATTTAAAGAGTTTAAGGCTCTTGTAGAAAATCAGATAGATAAAAAGATAAAGGTTTTGAGAAGTGATAATGGTGGTGAGTATTGCTCTAGTAAATTTGAGCAGTTCTGCAAGGACTATATAATAGAAGGCAGAGAACAAATCCATATACTCCATAATAGAATGGGGTTGTAGAACGAATGAACAAGACATTGATGGATAACACTAGAAGCATGCTAAGTGGTGCAGGGTTAGAAAATAAATTTTGGGTAAAATTTGTGTTAATAGCTTGTTATCTTATCAATAGATCTCCTACCTCAGCTTTGGTAGACAAGACTCCATAGGAATTATGGACTGGTAAGAAACCCTCTATCTCCTACCTGAATTATAGATTCTAAAGAGGAACATTTAGAGGAATAAGATGAGGAAGAAGTTGAAGATGCAAAACCTAGAACTCCAATTTTTAGGAGATCAGATTGAGAGAGAATACTTTTAGACAAGTATAGTCCTTCAAATTTTTGTTTAGAATTTAATTTATTAGTTACTGATGAAGAACCCAAGACTGTAAAGGAGGCACTTCAGTCAAGTGAGAATAAGTCTTGGAAAAGGGCTATGGAAGAATAAATTGTGTCCTTGGATAAAAATAAGACATGGGACTTGGTGAAATTACCTCCTGGAAGAAAACCTATTGGTTTTAAGTGGTTATTCAATAATAAGTACAATGTATAAGGAAAGTTGGAGAAGTACAAGGCTCGCTTGGTAGAAAAAGGATTCCCTCAGGTTGAGGGAATTGAATTTGGTGATATTTTTTCTCCTTTGGCTAAACTAATTTCAATTAGATTTTTTTGGCTATTTCTACTGCTTTTGATTCTCAAATAGAACAGATGGATGTAAATACTGATTTTCTACATGGTGAACTTGATGAAGATATATATGTCACAACCAGAATGCTTTAAGGTAAAATGTAAGGAGGACCTGGTATGCAAGCTGAAGAAGTCTCTTTATGGGTTGAAGCAATATCCAAGGATGTGGAATCAAAATTTTGACAGGTTTATTTTGACACTTGGGTTTGGAAAAAGCAAAGCAAATCCATGTGTATATTTTAAAAATAAAGGTGAAATTTTTGTTATCATTGTATTGTATGTGGATGACATGTTGTTAATTGGTAACAGTAAGAAGATGATAAAGTTACTAAAATCTCAGTTGTCTTTTGAATTTGACATGAAGGATTTGGGTGCTGTAAAATTTATTTTGGGTATGTAAATAATAAGGGATCATGCAAATAGAAAGTTGTGGTTAAATCAAATGAAATATGTTGATTTGATACTACAGAAGTTTAGAATGCATGATTGTAAACCAATATGTACTCCATATCTAGTTGGTCAAAATTTATCTACTCAATAGTGTCCTAAAACAAATGAGGAAATTGAAGAAATGCATCATATTTCTTATGCTAGTATTGTAGGTAGTCTAATGTATGTAATGGTCTGTACTGGACCTAATATTGCACATGAAGTGGGAGTAGTTAGCAAATATATGTCCAATCTAGGAAAGGAACATTGGACTACTATGAAGAGGATCTCTAGATACTTGCGTGGAACTATAGATTATGCTATCTATTATGGAAGAAATTTTGGAGACAATAATTTTGTAAATCTACAAGGGTTTGTCGATGCTGACTGGGTTGGAGATCTTGATAAGAGAATATCCATGAGTGCTTATGTATTTAGGATGATGGGTAGTAAGTTGGATGAGTAAAAAGCAATCAGTTGTTGCTTTATCCACTACATAAGAAGATTACATTGCAGCAACTCATGTCTGTAAAGTAGTATGGCTACAAATTTTATGTTCAATAGTTGGTTTTAAATAGAAGGCCATGAGAATTAATAGTGACAGTCAAAGTGCAATATTTTTCCCAATAATCCTGGTTTCAATGATCGGTCAAAACATATTGATATCAAGTACCATTTTGTGAGAGAGATGGTTGAAGAGAACCAGGTGATATTGGAGAAAGTTGATAAAGAAAAAAATACTACTGATTCATTAATAAAGGTTGTACCTACTCAAAAAATTTCTTGGTGTAGAAGATCTATGGGTATGGTTACCCTTGACAGTTGACAATGGCAGTTATTAGCCCCTATGGAAAGTATTCAACAAGTGGGAGAATGTTGGAATTATGTTGAATATTTTCCATGTTATTCAAGAGGGGTTAACTCTGAAAGGTACTAGATGTTAACTCTGAAAGGTACTGGTAATTTGGAGGTCTTGTTTCTCATCCACACTAGGACCCACTCTGAGAAGGAGGGATGTAGGGGGGGCGTGCCTCCCCTACTACTATCACCATGAGGGATCCAGGGGGGTGAAAACATGTTATGGAGCCCCCTATCTGGGGATCGGGGGTAGCACCTCTAAAGCAAAAAATAGATGTATTTTTCCTTTTTTTAATCTAGAGCATTTATTATTAGGTCACATATTGGAGGTAGAATTTAGGTTGGCAGTTTTTCCCTAAATTGTAAAATATATGCATGTGTGTTTGTTATTTATATCACACTTGCATGAGGGTTTGATATAGCAATATATAAGGATAATATTATTGTATTGGAGATAGTCAATTTAATGCAATAATAAGATATACTGTGTTGGTTTTTTCCCGATTGAAGGTTTCTAGGATAAATATTATGTAATGTGTGAATATGTGATATTCTTCTTTTGATTCTGTTATTACTACTTTTCTATTTTAGTTTATCGGGGCTCTTTATTTCTCTTCAATTCTATATTATCATATAGATATCAATAAGGGGTAACCCTAATTTTTGACCTAGGGGATTGGCTTATGATTACCCAGGTTCATGCATTACACTTGGTAGATATTAAATGTCCTGAAACCAACTATACTTGGACTAATAGGAGGAGGGGGCAACATAATAGGAAGGTGAAGTAAGACCATTTTTTTATTTTAGAGGTGTTTGTGAAATAGAATCTAAAATTTTAAATTTTGAAGGGTCCAATTTTGGATCACTTCCCCACATGTAGGAAGGGGGATCAAGATAGGGCAACATCGTAAACCATTCAAATTTGAAACTTTTGGTTGCAAAAGGAGGAACTTAAAAATAAAATCTCATAGTTGTGGGAAGAGGGATGACCACCATATGGCACAACAATGTTTAGATTCCACAAGCAACTTCACTATGTCAAGGATCAATTGAAACAATGGAGGTGAGCTAATAAAATGAACTTGTAAGTCCAAAGAGCTCCATTGGTGGTTAGATGGGATGAGGTGCAAAAACAATTTAGGGAAGAAACAATTATAGAGAAATTGAAATAATTTGACGATTCATTGCATAAATCAATTGAGGACATTGACAACCAAGAGATCTATTGGAAATAGAGAGCAAGGACCATTTGGTAATTGGAAGGAGATAGAAACACCAAATTTTTCCATTAGACTGCTTGTTCTAGGAGATAAACAAACAAGATGGAAGCTCTTCAGGATGAGAATGGGTACCCCTTTGATACAATCCTAGGTATACATTTCCATTCAATGGATTATTTTGCTAAATATTTTAAGGAAAGTATGGTACAAGATGAAGAGGCTACAAAATAATTTCTTACTATCATACCTCTATTATCTCTAAAGAAGAAAACTAGGTCATCTTTAAACCCATTGATAGAGAAGAACTAAAGAAGGTAGTCTTTGGAGTGAATAAATAAAAAATTCCAAGTCTATATGGCTTCCCAGTCAAGTTAGACCTTCTAGAATAACATGGAGGAGGATGTAATGGTTGTTATAGAGGATTCCATAGGTAGTAAAAGAATGCTTAAAGTAATCTACTCAATGCAAAAATATTGCAATAAATAAATGCTCATAAAATTTGATATGTCAAAGGTTTATGATAGGATGTAATGGAGATTCTTATCAAGGATGATGGAAGCCTTTGATATTGTATAGAATGGGTCATGATTTGCATATCTACTTTGACATAATCAGTGTTAATAAAAGGTCTTACCTTGTAATAATTTGGAGCCACTTGAGGCCTTTTCGAAGGAGATCCTTGATCCCCTAATATTTTTCTCTTATTGGATGAAGGCTTGGGTAGACTCATCTTGAGGACAAGACAAAGGGATTTACTAACAAGTATCAAGGTGGGTGAGGAGGTTTTGACTCACCTATAATTTGTGGATGATAAAATATTTGTGGGAGTGGCCAACCTTAGGGAAGCAAGAATGATCAATGATACTCTTAATGTTTACCTTAGGGCCTAAAATCAAGTCAAAAATGATAAGAATTTCAAAGTGGTCTTCAATATTGATCGAAGGCTTCGAGACAAAATTTTAGAGATCTTGGGATTCACGAGGACTTCTCTCCCAGTGGTATATTTAGAGATCCCTTTGCATTTTAAAAAACTAAAGATAACTATCTGGAGGAATATTTTGGATCATATCAAAGAAATAACTAAGCATTGGTCTAAAAAATGGTTAACCTTTGGGGTAGATTAAATTTTTTACATTCAGTCATTTAGGCCATGCCAATTTATAAATTTTCTATCCTTGTTGCCCCACATACCACATGGAAAGAGTTGGAAAAGATGGTTAGAAAATTTGTATGGGGAGTAAAAGGAGAGTGGAAATGGGTGTTAGTAGGTTGGGATAAAGTAAGACAACCTATGGTAAATGGAGGTTTATGATTGAGGATATTAGAGTTAAATATTAAAGCTTTGGTTGGAAAGCTTTATTGGAGGTGGATCTCCCAACCAACTTTATTCAAAAGAGTCTTAACTAGTAAATATTAGGGATATGTGAACCCGAATGAGGTGAGTCATTTTCCTTTAGATGATAATGGGTTCTTAGTGTGGTAGGATTTAAATTTATGATCTCAATTAGTGAAATATGTATTATTTTGGAAAGTGGAGAGAGAGAAGAATGCATAATTTTAGAAATATTCATGGGATCAATATCCACATATCAATTCTGAATTCCCAAAACTACAAGCAAATAGAGCCATGGAAAGCAGGGGTTGGATCTATATTGAAATTTATTTCAACACCAATTATATGGGGGATTATATATTTAAGCAATTTAATAAGTTGGATGAGTGGCCAATTCCAATCCCTCCAGAATTGACACCCATCATGACTAAAATGTTGGCAGAAAAAATTCTCACATGTAGAGATGAGGAGGGTAAATTAGATGGTAGCTATGGGAGCCTTATATTCTACAGAATGAAGTATGTATATGATAATATTCTTCTAGGACCTCCTCCTCATGCATATTAGGTTAAGGATTGGAGAAATATTTGGCAGTCCAAGGATTGAAAAAAATTAAACTTCTTTGTCTAGCAGTTCATGCACAATGGAATTCTTACTTTTGATAATTTGAGACATAGGATAATAGTTGATCCATACCAATGTGTTTTATGCTACAAAATTGAAGAAACATATAACCACTTTATGTTGGAGTGTCTGTTCACATGCTAGATCTAGGAGTGATGGTTTTTAGCTTATAAAATCTGATCCAATTATGATTTAAATGGAATTAATATTTGGAAAAGATGAAAGACGGGTATTAAAATCTAAAGGCCTTCATAGCAAGTGGAATCTTGGATTAAACTTTATTTGGTGGTAAGTATGGTTGGAGAGAAATGGAAATATTTTTAGAGAAACCTTTTCATCCTTGGATGACATCTAGAAGGTCATTTAGAGCAAAGTCACAAAAAATATGGTAGTGTATACTAAAGAGGAAACTCAGGTTGATATAAGGATTATGGATAATGAAGCCAAAGTGTGGGAGGGGCAAGGTAAAGCTAGTTTGAAAACACCCCCAAAAATCTTGATTAAAATTAATACTTATGGAGCGGAAAAAGGTAATCCAAGTAGAGCTAAAATTGGAGTGGTATGTAGGAATCATGTTGGGACAATGCTCTACTAGGAATTGTAGGGCTTGGGCAGGGCCACAAAATATGAACCAGAAGCCTAAATATGCTTCTATCTAGGTATTAAGACAAGGTTATAGGAGGATAATCATAGAATCAGATTCTTAAATCTTGGTAGGAGCTTTGGATTCATGAGGAAATTTGATTTGGATATGTGGAGGTTGAGGATTCTTGTCATCCAAATTAAGGACTTATGGATGGAATTAGATGATGTGATTCCAATTTATGTGGGTAGAGCTTTGAATAAAGTGGAAGAATTCTTGGCTAAGAAGAGTACCAAGGAGGTAGGGGTTCAATGACATAGTGGTATGGCTATTGAGGATGAGAGGATTAGGCAGGTTGGTGAGAAAATATAGTGTTTACTTAATATGGACAACCATTGTAGAAAAATGGTTTAGGAGATTTGGCTCCAATGCATATCTCTTTTAAGTGTTGTAATAAAAAGTGGTTAGTTCTTAGGATCTTAGGTTTTAGAGTTATTGAAGTTTATTGGAAATATAAAAGAAGGAAACATGTGTTCTTGTTGGCTAAGGATGGGAGGAGTCTCATCCCAACTTATAAATAATCTTGTTTTAATGTAATTTTTCAAATTATTAAAAAAAAAAAGAACACGAATTTCTATGAGGGGTCTTGGTCCCCTCGTATCAAGGTTTGAAATTGAGTCTTCTGTATGAAAATCCAAGGACTTATAACTATGATATCCCTCCTAGGACATCAAAAACATAGTTTAATTTATCTTATTCAAGTGTATTTCTTAATATACCTCTAAATTTAGGTGAAATAAAATGTAAAATAAAAATAGATTGAATTAGATAAGACTTATTTAATATATATTTTCTTCTATATTTTATCAAATTTATTTTTTAGATGAAGAGTTAATATGACATATTTTTTGTTGTTGCTTAACATTTTATTATTGATGGAAAATTATTAGTAGCTATATTCTCCTTGTTTCTTACATATAATATGTATTAAGCTTTGACTTAGTTCACTAGGAAATTTATCAATTTTATTTAGAAAAAAAAATTGACACTATCCCTAACATTGAATGTCACTAGTCACATCAAGCTATAGAACCCTTTTGGTGTCATTGATATTTGAACCTTGGTGTGGGCTGCATCATCCATATGCTTCAACCATTGAACCAAGGTCTTATTGGCACTAGGAAATTTACCTTTAATTGAATTAATTTTTATTTTATACATGTATTTTAATAAAAATAAAAAATGAATGTAATAATATCTACAACTAGCTCATCAAATGACATTAGCTCAACCAATTAGGTTCCTCAACATTCAAGGAGGAGACCTGAGTTCAAATTATGTTAAGGAATACATTGATAATTTCCAAGTTGTTGTGATACCACTACATGGTTATGATGTAATATGGGTGGAGCCCATTTGAGTCCCATATAACCAATTGAAAAATTATTTACAAGTAGCTCATCAAATTGTTAGTATTTTAAGAGTAAATACTCAAAATAATATTGCCTCAAGATCAATAATACAATTGCAATATGAAAGATATAATAATATTGATCAATCAAGCATAAAAACTTAGAATCAACTATATAATAACTCAAAGAATGCTAATGAAAAATGCTCAAAAATACTAAGAAATATTTATTGAATGAAGATTTCAAAATGCATCATACTACATCACCTTACATTGCTTACATAGGTGACTCTTTCTCCTTCGCTATATCATTTACATCAATACATCCATATATAGAATGGAATGTGACTCTTCATATGGAGTTTTCTTGGCCATCACTCTTCCTATGACTCTTCATATTCCTACTCTATTGACACATGTACATAGGGATAATTATGCACATTTACATTGCCAAAATATCATTGTACACTTGTGCATTACATTGCATAAACTAAATACTAATCAAAGGCCTTACCTCATAATAATTTGGAGCCACTCAAGGCCTTTGCCAAGGAGATCCTTGTTCCCCTTATCTTTTTCTCTTATTGGATGAAGGCTTGGGTAGACTCATATTGAGGATAAGACAATAGGATTTTCTAACAAGTATCAAGGTGGGTGAGGAGTTTTTGACTCACCTATAATTTATGGATGCCACAAGATTGGTGGGAGTGGCCAACCTCAGGGAATCAAGAATGATCAAAGATACTCTTAATGTTTACCTTAGGTCTAGAAAACAAGTCATCAATGATAAGAATTCTAAAGTGGTCTTCAATATTGATCAAAGGCTTCGAGACAAAATTTTAGAGATCTTGAGATTCACGAGGACTTCTCTCCCAGTGGTATATTTAGAGATCTCTTTGCATTTTAAAAAACTAAAGATAACTATCTAGAGGAATATTTTGGATCATATCAAAGAAAGAACTAAGCATTGGTCTAAAAAATGGTTAACCTTTGGGGTAGATTAACTTTTTTACATTCAGTCATTTAGGCCATGCCAATTTATAAAATTTTTATCCTTGTTGCCCCACATACCACATGGAAAGAGTTGGAAAATATGGTTAGAAATTTTTTATGGGGAGTAAAAGGAGAGTGGAAATGGATGTTAGTAGGTTGGGATAAAGTAATCCAACCCAAGGTAAAAGGAGGCTTAGGATTGAGGAGATTGGATTTAAATATTAAAGCTTTGGTTAGAAAGCTTTACTGGAGGTGGATCTCCTAGCCAACTTCTTTATTCAGTAGAGTTTTAACTAGTAAATATTTGGGATATGTGAACTCGAATGAGGTGAGTTGTTTTACTTTAGATGATAATGGGTCCTTAGTGTGGTAGGATTTAAATTTATGATCTCAATTAGTGAAATATGTATTATTTTGGAAAGTGGAGAGAGAGAATAAGGCACAATTTTAGAAATATTCATGGGATCAATATCCACATATCAATGTTGAATTCCAAAAACTACAAGCAAATAGATCCATGGAAATTAGGGGTTGGATCTAGTTGAAAGTTATTTCAACACCAATTATATGGGGGATTATAGGTTTAAGCAATTTAAGAAGTTGGATGTGTGGCCAAATCCAATCCCTCCAGAATTGACACCCATCATGACTAAAATGTTGGCAAAAAAAATTCTCATAGGTAGATATGAGGAGGGTAAATTAGATTAGGGCTATGGGAGCCTTAGAGTCTACACAATGAAGGATGTATATGATAATATTATTCTAGGACTTCCTCCTCATGCATTTTTGGTTAAGTATTGGAGAAATATTTGGTAGTCCAAGGATTTAATGAAAGTAAACTTATTTTTCTAGAAATTCATGCACAATGGAATTCTTACTTTTGATAATTTGAGACATAGGTGAATCTTTGGTCCATCCCAATGTGTTTTATGCCACAAAGGTGAAGAAACATATAACCACTTGATGTTGGAGTGCCTGTTCACATGCTAGATCTAGGAGTGATGGTTTTTAGCTTATAAAATTTAAGTCAATTGTGATTTGAATCAAATTAATATTTGGAAAAGATGAAAGAGGGGAATTTAAATCTAAAGGCCTTCATAGCAAGTGTAATATTTGATTAAAATTTATTTTGTGCTAAGTATGGTTGGAGATAAATGGTAAATTTTTTAGAGAAACCTTTTCATCCTTGGATGACATCTAGAAGGTCATTTAGAGCAAAGTCACAAAAATGATGGTAGTGTATACTAAAGAGGAAACTCAGGTTGATATAGGAATTATGGAGAATGAAGCTAAAGTGTAGGAGGGGCAGGATAAATCTATTTGGAAAACACCCCCAGAAGGTTTGATTAAAATTAATACTGATGGAGCTACAAAAGGTAATATAGGTAGAGCTAAAATTGGAGTGGTCTGTAGGAATCATGTTGGGACAATGCTCTATTGGGAATTGTAGGGCTTGGGCAGGGCCATAAACTATGAACCAGAAGCCTAAATATGCTTCTATTTAGGTAGTAAGACAAGTTTATAGGAGGATAATCATAAAATCATATTCTCAAATCTTGGTAGGAGCTTTGGATTCATGAGGAAATTTGGTTTGGATCTGTGGAGGTTGAGTATTCTTGTCACCCAAATTAAGTAATTATGGAGGAAATTAGATGATGTGATTCCAATTTATGTTGGTAGAGCTTTGAATAAAGTGGAATACTTCTTGGCTAAGAAGAGTACCAAGAAGTAGGTAGGGGTTCAATGACATAGTGACATGGCTATTGAGGATGAGAGGATTAGGTAGGTTGGTGAGAAAATCTAGTGTTTAGCTAATTTAGACAACCATTGTAGACATATGGTTTAGGAGATTTGGCTCCAATGCATATCTCTTTTAAGTTTTGTAATCAAAAGTGGTTAGTTCTTAGGATCTTAGGTTTTAGAATTATTGAAGTTTATTGGAAAGATAAAATAAGGAAACTTGTGTTCTTGCTAGCTAAGTATGGGAGGAGTCTCATTCCAACTTGTAAATAATCTTGTTTTAATATAATTTTTCAAATTATTTAAAAAAAAAGAAGAACACAGGTTTCTATGAGGGGTCTTGGTCCCCTCGTATCAAGGTTTGAAATCGGGTCTTTTGGATGAAAATCCAAGGACTTATAACTATGATATCCCTCATAGGACATCAAATACATAGTTTAATGTATCTTATTTAAGTGCATTTCTTAATATACCTCTAAATTTAGGTGAAATAAAATGTAAAATAAAATTAGATTGAATTAGATAAGACTTATTTAATATATATTTTCTTCTATATTTTATCAAATTTATTTTTTAGATGAAGCGTTAATATGACATATTTTTTGTTGTTGTTTAACATTTTATTATTGATGGAAAATTATTAGTAGTTCTATTCTCCTTGTTTCTTATGTATAATATGTATTAGGCTTTGACTTAGTTCACTAGGAAATTTATTAATTTTATTTAAAAAAAAAGTTTTGACATTATCCCTCACATTACGATATCCCTCACATTTAATGTCACTAGTCACATCAATCTATACAACCCTTTTGATGTCATTGATATTTGAACCTTGGTATGGGCTGCATCATCCATACGCTTCAACCATTGAATCAAGGTCTTATTGGCACTAGGAAATTTACATTTAATTGAATTAATTTTTATTTTATACATGTATTTTTATAAAAATAAAAAATGCATGTAATAATATCTACAACTAGCTCATCAAATGACATTAGCTCAACCAATTAGGTTCCTCAACATTCAAGGAGGAGACCTGAGCTCAAATTTTGTTAAGCAATACATTGATAATTTCCAAGTTGTTGTGATACCACTACATGGTTATGATGTAATATGGGTGGATCCCGTTTGAGTACCATATAACCAATTGAAAAAATATTTACAAGTAGCTCATCAATTTTTTAGCTTTTGATGAGTAAATACTCAAAATAATATTGCCTCAAGATCAATAATACAATTGCAATATGAAAGATATAATAATGTTGATCAATCAAGCATATAAACTTAGAATCAATTATATAATAACTCAAATAATTCTAATGACAAATGCTCAAAAATACTAAGAAATATTTATTGAATGAAGAGCTCAAAATACATCATACTACATCACCTGACATTGCTTACATAGGTGACTCTTTCTCCTTCGTCATATCTTTTACATCAATACATCCATATATAGAATGGAACATGACTCTTCTTATGGAGGTTTCTTGGCCCTTACTCTTCCTATAACTCTTCATCTTACTACTCTATTGACACATGTACATAGGGATAACTATGCACATTTACATTTTCGTAATATCATTGCACACTTGTGCATTACATTGCATAAAGTAAATCCTAATCTAAGACACTCTTTCCTAATCTATAAATGTACCCATGATGGTACATTGGTATTAAAAAAATGCTTAAATTAATGGAGGAGGATGTAATGGTTGTTATAGAGGAGTCCATAGGTAGTAAAATAATGCTTAAATTATTATATCATACATCCATTACCTTTTTTCCAAAAGGGGAGGAGGGGACGAATATTTCAAATTACATACCTCTTACCTTATGCAATGTCATATATAAAATAATCATGAAGGTAATGGCCAAGTGACTAAAACCTCTCATACATAGCATTATGTCCTTGGAGAAAGGGGGTTTTGTAGAGGAAAGGCAAATATTGGATGGTGTGGTTCTAGCTCAGGAGGTAATACACTCAATGCAAAAATATGGCAATAAAGGAATGCTCATAAAATTGGATATGTCAAAAGTTTATGATAGGGTGGAATGGATATTCTTATCAAGTATTATGTAAGCCTTCGAGATTGGATATAATGGGTTATGAGTTGCATCTCTACTTTGACATAATCAGTGTTAATCAAAGGCCTTACCTCATAATCATTTGGAGCCACTCGAGGCCTTTGCCAAGGAGATATGTGTTCCCCTTATTGGATGAAGGCTTGGATAGACTCATCTTGAGGAGAATACAATAGTATTTGCTAACAAGTATCAAGGTGGGTGAGGATTTTTTGACTCACCTATAATTTGTGGATGACACAAGATTGGTGGGAGTGGCCAACCTTAGGGAAGCAAGAATGATCAGAGATACTCTTAATGTTTACTTTAGGGCCACAAACCAAGTCATCAATGATAAGAATTTTAAAGTGGTCTTAAATATTGATCGAAGGCTTCGAGACAAAATTTTAGAGATCTTGGGATTCATGAGGACTTCTCTCCCAGTGGTATATTTAGGGATCCCTTTGCATTTTAAAAAACTAAATATAACTATCTGGAGGAATATTTTGGATCATATCAAATAAATAATTAACCATTGGTCTAAAAATGGTTAACCTTTGGGGTAGATTAACTTTTTTACATTCAGTCATTTAGGCCATGCCAATTTATAAATTTTCTATCCTTGTTGCCCCACATACCACATGGAAAGAGTTGGAAAATATGGTTAGAAAATTTTATGGGGAGTAGAAGGAGAGTGGAAATGGGTGTTAGTAGGTTGGGAGAAAGTAAGTGAACCCAAGGTAAATGGAGGTTTGGGACTGAGGAAATTAGAGTTAAATATTAAATCTTTGGTTGGAAAGCTTTACTGGAGGTGGATCTCCCAGCCAACTTCTTTATTCAGTAGAGTTTTAACTAGTAAATATTTGGGACATGTGAACCCGAATAAGGTGAGTCATTTTTCTTTAGATGGTGATGGGTCCTTAGTGTGGTAGAATTTAAAGTTATGATCTCAATTAGTGAAATATGGATTATTTTAGAAAGTGGAGAGAGAGAAGAAAGCACAATTTTAGAAATATTCATGGGATCAATATCCACATATCATTGTTGAATTCCAAAAACTAAAAGTAAATAGAGCCATGGAAAGTAGGGGTTGGATCTAGATTTAAAGTTATTTCAACACAAATTAGATGGAGGATTATAGGTTTAAGAAATTTAAGAAGTTGGATGAGTGGCCAATTCCAATCCCTCCAGAATTGACACCCATCATGACTAAAATGTTGGCAGAAAAAATTTTCACAAGTAGAGATGAGAAGGGTAAATTAGATTGGGGCTATGGGATCCTTAGAGTCTACACAATGAAGGATGTATATGAAAAGATTCTTCTAGGACCTCCTCCTCATGCATATTAGGTTAAGGATTGGAGAAATATTTGGTAGTCCAAGGATTGAATGAAAGTAAACTACTTTGTCTAGCAGTTCATGCACAATGGAATTCTTACTTTTGATAATTTGAGATATAGGGAAATCATTGATCCATCCCAATGTGTTTTATGCTACAAAAGTTAGGAAACATATAACCACTTGATATTGGAGTGTCTATTCACATTATAGATCTATGAGTGATGGTTTTTAGCTTATAAAATATGAGCCAATTGTGAATTGAACCCAATTAATATTTGAAAAATATGAAAGAGGGGTATTTAAATATAAAGGCCTTAATACCAAATAGAATCTTGAATTAAATTTTATTTGGTGGTAAGTATGGTTGGAGAGAAATGGAAATATTTGTAGAGAAACCTTTTCATCCTTGGATGGCATCTAGAAGGTCATTTAGAGCAAAGTCACAAAAACTATGGTAGTTTATACTTAAGAGTAAACTCAGGTTGATATAGGGATGATTGATAATGAAGCCAAAGTGTCAGAGGGGCAGGGTAAATCTAGTTTTAAAACACCCCCAGAAGGCTTGATTAAAATTAATACTTATGGAGCTGCAAAAGGCAATCCAAGTAGAGCTAAAATTGGAGTGGTCTATAGGAATCATGTTGGGACAATGCTCTATTAGGAATTATAGGTCTTGGGTAGGGCCACAAACTATGAACCAGGAGCCTAAATATGCTTCTATCTAGGTAGTAAGATAAGGTTATAGGAGTATAATCATAGAATAAGATTCTAAAATCTTGGTAGGAGCTTTGGATTCATGAGGAAATTTGGTTTGGATATGTGGAGGTTGAGGATTCTTGTCACCCAAATTAAGGAATTATGGAGGGGATTAGATGATGTGATTCCAATTAGTGTGGGTAGATCTTTGAATAAAGTGGAATACTTCTTGGCTAATAAGAGTACCAAGGAGGTAGGGGTTCAATGGCATAGTGGCATGGATATTGAGGATGAGAGGATTAGGGAGGTTGGTGAGAAAATCTTGTGTTTAGCTAATATGGACAACCATTGTAGACAAATGGTTTAGGAGATTTGGATACAATGCATATCTCTTTTAAGTGTTGTAATAAAAAGTGGTTAGTTCTTAGGATCTTAGGTTTTAGAGTTAAATTTTTTATTAGAAAGATAAAAGAAGAAAACATGTGTTCTTGCTGGCTAAGGATGGGAGGAGTCTCATCCCAACTTGTAAATAATCTTGTTTTAATGTAATTTTTCAAATTAATTTTCAAAAAAAAGAACATGGGTTTCTATGAGGGGTCTTGATCCCCTCATATCAAGGTCTAAACTTGGGTCTTCTGGATGAAAATCCAAGGACTTAAAACTATGATATCCCTCCTAGGACATCAAAAGCATAGTTTAATTTGTATTATTCAAGTGTATTTATTAATATACCTCTAAATTTAGGTGAAATAAAATGTAAAATAAAAATAGATTGAATTAGATAAGACCTATTTAATATATATTTTCTTCTATATTTTATCAAATTTATTTTTAGATGAAGAGTTAATATGACATATTTTTTGTTGTTGTTTAACATTTTATTATTGATGGGAAATGATTAGTAGCTCTATTCTCCTTGTTTCTTACGTATAATATATATTAATATTTGACTTAGTTCACTAGGAAATTTATTAATTTTATTTTTAAAAAAGTTTTGACACTATCCCTCACATTACAATATCCCTCACATTGAATGTCACTAGTCACATCAAGCTATAAAATCCTTTTGGTGTCATTGATATTTGAACCTTGGTGTGGGTTGCATCATCCATACACTTCAACCATTGAACCAACATCTTATTGGCACTAGGAAATTTACATTTAATTGAATTAATTTTTATTTTATACATGTATTTTTATAAAAATAAAAAATGCATGTAATAATATCTACAAGTAGCGCATCATATGACATTAGCTCAACCAATTGGGTTCCTCAACATTCAAGGAGGAGACCTAAGTTCAAATTTTGTTAAGCAATATATTGATAATTTCCAAGTTGTTGTGATACCACTACATGGTTATGATGTAATATGGGTGGAGCCCGTTTGAGTCCCATGTAACCAATTGAAAAAATATATGCAAGTAGCTCATCAAATTGTTATATTGTGATGAGTAAATACTCAAAATAATATTGCCTCAAGATCAATAATACAATTGCAATATGAAAGATATAATAATGTTGATCAATCAAGCATATAAACTCATAATCAACTATATAATAACTCAAAGAATGCTAATGACAAATGCTCAAAAATACTAAGAAATATTTATTGAATGAAGAGCTCAAAATACATCATACTACATCACCTTCCATTGCTTACATAGGTGACTCTTTCTCCTTCGCTATATAGCTTGATATATCTCTATTACATCAATACATCCATATATAGAATGGAATGTGACTCTTCATATGGAGGATTTCTTGGCCCTCACTCTTCCTATGACTCTTCATCTTCCTACTCTATTGACACATGTACATAGGGACAACTATGCACATTTACATTGCCAAAATATCATTGCACACTTGTGCATTACATTGCATAAAGTAAATCCTAATCTAAGACACTCTTTCCTAATCTATAGATGTACCCATGATGGTACATTGGTATGTACCAAATAATGTAATATATTCCAACACCCCCATGTATTACATTATTTGGTTATTGGAGACTTCAGTATTCAATATGGATCTTCATCTTCTTCCTTGAACCTGTATTCTTCTTTGTTGCTTTCTTTGTCATGCTTCATGTTTGTATCCTGATCAAATAAATGATTAGTATTTTCATAAAATACTATATTTTTTGAAAGTGCTTTAGCTTCATGTACTTTTGTAGTATCTTCTAGTTCATGTATTGTATCTCTTGGGCTAAGTGCACCATTTTGATTTCCTTCTCTATATTGTAGTTGAGGTTGATTGTACCGACACTAAACTTATTGTTGATGTGGTCTTTTATGCCTTCTCCAATTTGCTGCCTTTATGTTTACTTGATCAAATGAGTGGTCAGTATATTTCAGTCTTTGTGGCTTCACGATTACAAGTTTCTTGAGCTCTTTCATAGTTATCAGATTCTTGTATAAGAATTTTTCCTTTTCCTTTGTTCTTAGAATCATATTATCCTTTGTTTTCCTATCTAGAAACTTTTGCTTCATCACTTCCATTATTTTATTCTTGTGTATGAATATGGAAGGTAAATTTGGATCATAATTGATCCATTTTCCTTTTTATTCCTTGTAATTTGTTTCTCAGAAAATCCATTAGTGTTGTCTTGAACAACAATATCTTGTGTGAACCCAAATAAATCTTGAGCATATGTACCATTATTAATAGGTCTTGTAGCTTCTATTTCATACTTGAATTCAACCATCCTTCTACTTTCAATCAATTTGGTTACTAAATTGAGGTTTGTAATTAGCTCTTTCAAAAAAAATTTGTGACTTTAAGGCGATCAAACCATTGAGGATTTCCTATTGTATGTTTACTAGTTCCCATATCCATAATTGCTTTAGTTTTGGAGGTTCTAATCCTTTGAGGTTGACTACCTTATGACTCCCTAGTTTAGAGTAGTCTTCAATCTAGTTTGCAAAAACCCCCCCCCCCAAAAAAAATATTGAATATGAAAATACAATTTGCAACTCTAATCCTTTACAAATCTTCAAATCTCTAATAATTTTGAACCTTAGAGATTAAAATATTTAGTTCTAAATGCCATATACTCTATGTAGAATTAATTCTTATTTCTCCAACTCTAGAAATTTAGAAAAGTAATATTTGCAATATTTTTTAATCTTTTTTTTTTAGAGACCCCCGGGCCCCGGGCCCCCCCCCCCCCCCCCCCCCCCCGGGCCCCCCCCCCCCCCCCCCCCCAAGTTTTTGTAATCCTAGTTTGATGTAGAATGCCTTATTTCTCCAACCTTAGTAATTTTGCAAATATTCAATTTGTTTTGTAAATCTAAATATGTAATTTTACAAAACCCAAATATAATGCTTCTTCAAATATGATAGAATGTTTCAAAATGCAATATCCATATTTTTCTAAGGTTCTATAATGCTTATCACTCCACTAAAATCTTCAAATATTTAACCTTAGAATATATTCACTTTATTCCTTATTCCTCCTACCAATATAAACTTTAATATGAAAATATTATGGTAAATGTTACCTTAATTATTTAAGCACTCCTCCTTGAATTTTTGGGTGCTCCTCCTTTTGGTCAACTTTTTTTGGACTTGATAACAAGTACTTTGAATGTGCCTTCAATGCTCTTGCTTCACACTTGCTATGAATATACCTTTACTCTCTTACACTGGCGGCTATATGGGTGCTTCTGTCCTCTTATGCAATGTGCCACTTGTAGCATACATTATGGAGACTTCTTGACTCCCCTTAGGTGGCACTAATATTCTTGTAAGATAAATGGACACTTGGCACAATATTCCTTGTGTTTTTTAGGTGTTACTAATCCTTCCTTGAGCGCTAGGTGATGATTTAGAGCATTGAGCGCTCTTATTTCTCAGATATGTACGTTATGACTATGTGCCAACTCTCACCCTTGTGAAAAATGGTAATATTCCTCTTCCTTGCTCAGGATAAGTGTTACATCCTTCTATGCATGCGCTCCCTTCTCCAACGTATGGAATTTCAAGACTATTACAATGTATTTCTTCTTCACTATTCCTCCAATGTATTCTTGCTTCTTTGTAATAGCAATTGGTGTTGTTTCTTCTCTCTTTGGATGATGATGAATTCACCCAAGGTTGGATCTAGCTATGACTATTTTAGAGCACTCCAATGGTGGCTCTATGGTGCTTCCTTTTTGGTAGTTTGATCTATTGGTAATATTCCTTTGATAATGCACCCTATATTTGCAATCTACCTTGCTTTGTGTAGATAGAATGGTTGTGCTACATAGGATTTACGTAGGGTAATATTTTGTAGGTTGCAACTGACATCTTCTAGCTCCTTGGTTGGATGATTTCTAAGCCTAATGGCTCTTTCCTTAAGCACTCTTGTTAGTGATTCTTTCTTGCAAATGGGTGGACATTGATGAAGATCTTGCCCCCCCTTATTATCTCCCCCTCTTTTTTTCTCTCTTTTTTGCCCCCCCCCCCCCCTCTTTTTTTTCTTCTCCCCCCCCCTTTGCATTCCCCCTTCTCTTTTTTAAAAAAAAATCAAAATTAAAAATAAAACTCCTTCTTTCCAGATCCCCCTCTATTGTATTTTGAGGGATATTCTTCCTCACAAACGTAGGATAAATTTGCTCTTAAATTTACTTAAAAAATAGCATATACTATTCACTTATCACTCCTTTAAAAGCTTTAACTAATGTTGTTATAATCTTGTAAATTTCTCTAAAAATAATGGTGTGTAATAGTGTCTTTTCTTTGGCTTAATGACACTCTAAAAAACTTTCCTTTTGCTAGCTCTAAATAGCTCTAAAATTTGATGCTCTAAAAAACTCTTAATAAGCACCTTCAAAATCTCTGCAATAATACTTTATATGGCATCAAATTTAACACACCTTTTTGTAGCTCCTTTATTTATAGCTTGTTATCTTGTATTTTCTATAATGCACCTTTATTTTTTTGTTAGTGGACTCTTCAATTTGCAGCTATAGTTGTTGCCCAAAATCTGCTTTCTTCTCCTTCAAATATGTGCTAGCTATCTCTAAAATTTGCAGCTCCAAATGCTGCCCTTTCACTATTCAAATATGTAGTCAATCTCCTCCTTAGGTGCTTCTAATAATGCTTGAGCTTTTTTGTCCAAAGCTATTCCAAATATGTTTCAAAAACTCCTCCAAAATACAGCTAGCTTTACTCTTTCAATGCTACCCAAAATTGTAGCTTAAACTCCTCTGATTACTGCTTACAAAATCTGATTTGGTGATGTCCATGAATTTCCAAATCTGCTGCTCTCTTTTGTTGTCAAGCCTTCTCTTAGTTGGTTGTCCAAAAATGCTCCAAAAGCTTCTCCAAAGCTTTTCCAAAATGCAACTTTCTACTTCTACTATTTGCTATCCTGTGACCTTTCATCTTCTCCTTCAAGAATCAACAACTTATGCTTTTACAAATTATCCTACAAAACTTTTGTGGCTACCTCCAAATATCTCTAAATTATGACCTCCACAATCTTCTTGATTTATTCTAACTTCTTGTTGAATTTTGACTTCAAATCTAACCTCTTTCTCTATCTTCTTTCACTAGAATCTGGATGTCTTGATCTCTCCAAGATCTTCTCAAAATTTGACAAACTTCTTGCCAAATACTTTTTCCTTTTGGGATTGTTGTCGTATGGCAACAATTATCCCAATCTCTTCTGGTTAGGTGCTCCTTTTGCTTGCAATCTTCTACCACGAACTCTGCTTTGAATATCTTCTAATGGTCACTGCTTCAACTTCTGCAATAAGGCTTTCTCTTGCATTTTCTTTCTTCAATGAAATATTCTTGAGACCTCTACTCTTGGGTCTTCTAATCCTGTAGCCTTCAATTCTCTTAGTAAATGCTTTAATGAAACCTTACCTTGGTTTCTTCAAATTTTCCAACTATAAGAAAATCTTCAATGAGATCTCTTTCTTGGATCTCTAGACTCTGCTGCTTCTATTTGCAATAGGACCTTCTGTAGTCCTTCTATATTCTATCTTCAATATTCCAATCTTGGAAGTTCTTCAATGTGACCTCTCCTTGGGTCTCTATCTTCAGTCTTCAATATTCAATCTTCCAAAACTTGGAAGTTCTTCAATGTGACATCTTCTTGGGTCTTTATATTCATTCTACAATCTTGTAATGAGAACCTTCTTCTTGGTTCTTCTCAATATTCAATAAGGTCTCCTTCTTGGACCTCCTTCAATGTCTACTTTTCTACAACAAAAGAGTTAATCCCTGCACTAGGAAAGCACATAGACTTTCAGGCAATCAAAGATGAAATTCTTCTCTATCTATTGTAGGAAGATTCTCAACTTCTAAGAACCAATATTCTACAACAAAACTTAGACAGTAATAATCATATGTATTCAAAGTTCCAAAAATAATAATCTTCACTAGTTATCTTAAAAAACTAGTGGAATCAAATCTATACTGAATCCTAGTCTTCACGGGTTTTCCTTTCAACCTTGTGGAAATATTCTAGCTAAATAATAATCTAGAATATTTAATTTCTTATCAATATTATTAATAGGACCTCTTCTAAGGGTCTCTTAATCTCTTCAATGATAAGTTCTATCTTCAAGACCTTTCTATATCCTATTTTGATTTTGCTCTTGGAATAGGTATGTCCTTAAATATCACTAGTTTTTCTTCAACACAGTGAGAAATTATATCTTCTCTGGTTTCTCTTTCTAGAGGTAATTCCTTTATATTCTCCGGTTTCTTTTTCCAAAGGTAATTCTTTTATCTTCTATGGTTCCTTTTCCAGAGGTAATTCCTTTATCGTTACTAGTCTCTTCTTAACCAATAGAAATCTTCTTTGCTTCTGATCTATATTATGACTTCTATCAAACAATCCCAAAACAATGATGTTTGCATGCAATGGTGCATAGTGGCTGATCCAATTTGCAAATACGTAGTGGGATTTAGATTGATAGTAGCAATGGTGATCCCTTGTGGCTCTAATACCACTATTAGATTTTGATGAGTAAATACTCAAAATAATATTACCTCAAGATCAATAATACAATTGCAATATGAAATATATAATAATTTTGATCAATCAAGCATATAAACTCAAAATCAACTATATAATAACTCAAATAATGCTAATGACAAATGCTAAAAAATACTAAGAAATATTTATTGAATG
Organism: Wollemia nobilis; assembly: GCA_028583015.1. Classification (NCBI taxonomy): domain Eukaryota; kingdom Viridiplantae; phylum Streptophyta; class Pinopsida; order Araucariales; family Araucariaceae; genus Wollemia; species Wollemia nobilis. The sequence continues at coordinate 1,637,340 of JAQPPZ010016709.1, forward strand.
AAGAGCTCAAAATACATCATACTATATCACCTTCCATTGCTTACATAGGTGACTCTCTCTCCTTTGCTATATTTGTTACATAAATACATATATATATAGAATAGAATGTGACTCTTCATATGGCGGTTTCTTGGCCCTCACTCTCCCTATGACTCTTCATCTTCCTATTCTATTAACACCTATACATAGGGATAACTATGCACATTTACATTGCAAAAATATCATTGCACACTTGTGCATTACATTGCATAAAGTAAATCCTAATATAAGACACTCTTTCCTAATATATAGATATACCCATGATATTACATTGGTATGTACCAAATAATGTAATATATTCCAACACAAATGACATGAGCTAATTTGGTTAAACTCCATAACTTTGAAGGAGACCTATGTTAAAAAAAATATTTTTTTAATAAGTTATATGTCAATTCTTTTAGGGATCACTTTCATCAAAACATCAAAATAGTACATTTTTTTAGGTCAATTAAACCATATCCAACTCTTTGACTCTTTTTGAGAGGTACAAGTTTCAAACCCCACTTAGTATGATGGGACTCGGACCCCTCATAAAAACCAGTGTAAACTCTTTGAAAAAATAAACCATATCCAAATTGTACTTTTATCAAAGATATTATTCATTTCATTTTCTATCACATATATCCTTCATCATATTCAAAGTATTATGTTTTAAAAATCAACTCCTTGAAATTATTTTCATTAAAAATAAAATTTTATTTGATGAATTACCTTTTAAAATTTAGATTTCACTAAGATGAAGATCAACACCAAGATGGGGTAAATTACTTGCTACTCAATTTTCTACTCTATTAACATGCTCATATTTCCAAGAAATTGCCTCCAATATTAGATGATGAACATCAAAAATAATATTATTTTTTATCCAATGTCTATATCCATTTTTGTTGATAGCATTAAAGATCATTTGTGAATCCCCCTAAATTGAAATATATTTCTATCCTTTTTCAATTACAATTTCAATCCCTATAAGAAATACCCTAGCCTTTGTATAGTTAGTTAAATTTCCATATGATTATGAGTGAGGATAATTTTACCTTTATTATTTCAAAAATCACCACCTCCACTGACTTTTCTCAAATTTTCTTCGGAAGCACCACCAAAATAATTTTGATAAATCCAATTTCTAGACATTTCCTATACCCTTGGTTAACTTGTTCCACATGCCTCTCTTTGCAACTATTTATATGACTTTGATGGTCTATACAATTTGACTTTGGATAGCCCAACTTCAAACAACTTAGTCTTGGACAACTTGACATCAAACGACTGGTTCTCGAACGGTTTGGTCTAGGATGACCTTCACCTAGATGACCCACTTTATGCAATCTCACTCTTGTTGGATGATCTATCTCCAAACAACCTCCTTACATCTTCTTGCCTACACAATATTCTCTTAACTAGTACAAATGGTCCATACACCTCCACACATAAGCACTCATGTTACTTAGACAACATGTTGTACGACCTGTATGATTTTTGAAAAAAATCTACAATATTGGTATGACTATCACTCGCTTCTTTAGATCCCTTTTTACACAAGTTTATCTTGTATCCATCCCCTTCTTGTTGATACTAAAATTTTCCTCCATAAGAAATATAGATTTTATCGACAATGGGGAGGGATTTTCAATAAAACCCTTCCTAACACATCTTCTTTTCCAATGTAGCTTCCTTATTTATAGCATAATTCTTCTTCTACTACTTCTACATAATTGTTTGATACTTATCTAGAATTTCTTCAAGCCTAACACACCTTGCATAACTTTGTACTAGGGATACCTCTTTCATGCGTCTCCTTGATCCTTAACATTGAGTGTTCGAATGAGAAAATGTAAGCTTTTGTTACCTATTTATGAGATGAGAGAGGTAAGGGGAAACTTGTTCTGCATGCAAAAACTATCGCTTAACTTTACCTTTAATAATTGATTCACATACAATTAGTTATTCTACACGTTTCTCCTTGTCTACTCAAATGTTTCCACCTTATACAAGGGAGGCCCGTCGTAACGTTGGACACTCCTATGTTTGTGATTTCTTCTACTTCCAGCCTAGATGACTAGTCTTCCTACCTGACTATCTATACAACCCCTCTAATTTCTCATCTAGGTGACTTACAATCCCAAAAAACCTTCTCTACATACTTGGATGACATATTCTATCTAACAGCCTCCATGGTCATCTTGATGACCTGACATTGTTTTGTTTTAGATGATCCACATCCCAATATTGATGTTATCCTTTGGCTCTACTTCATTTATATCAACTCATTTGTCTTTTGGAAATTCATCCTCTACTTATTTGGATGACCCAAGATCTATTTCTTCTATTTCCATGCGATTTTTGGATGGCCCCTCCCTTGTTGCCAGTAGGATTGAGTGTTGTGATAGCCCAAGATCAATTTGTGATTTAGGCAGTCCCCAAATGACCTTTTGACAGAGATAAAAAAAAAACACGCACGCCTTACGAACTCTGCATTTTCATTATCATTAAAATTGGATAACTATTTACATGCATCAAATGAAATCACCCGCAGGCATTACAATGGCCGAGATCCGCTCTGTTCTTCCCCTCTTCCTTCCTTTTTCTCCCTCCTCTTACATTACAAAATTTTGGGTTTTATCGAGGCCCCCCGATCCTCCCGGCAATTAATGCCTTTACCTAACAAAAATTTGAAATCAAAATTCCCTCCTTCCCGGGTTTTCAAAATTTTGTCATTAATGGCAATCTGCTCGATCTGCCATGGGACTCGCATTAAAGGCCTCCCGTACCCTGCACTGGCCGCTCTACTCTGACCGCCCTTTCGCACTGATGTCTTCTTCATAATTCTGTCTCCAGAAAATGTCGTGCTGCCAGAAATAAAACACTAAAAATACGTGGCCGACACCTTCCTTAACATCTCCTTGACCCTCATCTTTGCTTTCTTCTACGTGGCCATTTGGCCATGCTTTCTCCTTGTTGTAACACAATTGATACACGTATCTTCCATAACCCCTCTTTCTTTCTTTCTTTTTTATACACGTGGCTACCACATGGCAAAATTCGGCCTTGAATGGCCATCGGCCCATTCCCTCTTTGGTCTTGACTACATTCTTCAACATTCTGATGCCTCGAACCCCAAGCCACGTGTCGGCCTCTAACTGGCCGCGATATCGCGACATGTCGCGATATCGTGACATGTCACGATATTGTGACCCAACTGCCGCCTTGCTTCTGATTTTTAAAAATTGTCGCGATATCGCGACGTCGTGATATCGTGACGTCACGATATCGCGACACAACACAACCTTGCCACAGATTACAAAACAATGCCACGATATCGTGACGTCGCGATATCGCGACGCAACATTCCCATGCCACCGTCTTCGAAATGATGCCGCGATATCACGACACCACTCGCCTTTGCCACTGACTTACCTTCGCAATTCGCGATATCGCGACGTCGCGATATCGCGACGAAACCCGCCTTCTTCTGGCCGCAGCATTAGGAGTCGCGATTTCATGACTCCCCTCTCAACAACATGCTTTTCAAAACTTAGACCTCCCACTTGCTTTTCTGCCTTGCGAAAAGAGAGAAATAAATCAACATTCAAAGTGTTTAGAAAACTTAGAAAATTTTTGAGGATGCAAGATAGAGTTGTTGTCACCGGATGCTCCTGCATCAGACACCCGGGGTAAATAGAGAAGTGATCTTCACTTCGGTGTTGTCCGGTCATCGCCTTCGGCAACCCTTCCCAACCTTCACCTGCCTCTGCAACTTGTTCAACTTTCGCGTCTTGGCAAGAAAATTTTCTGCCCTCTACCAGACAAATTCTGGCATTACTGCACACCTTCTCATCTTCGGTCTGCAATGGCTTCAATTTGTGCCGCACTCCATCTTTCACCAAGGAGTAAGTATTAGCATGACCATCATGCACTGCATTTCGATCAAACTGCCAAGGCCTGCACAACAGCAAATGGCAAGCATCCATGGGGAATACATCACACAGGACTTCATCCTGGTATCTCCCAATCTGGAACGTGACTAAACACTATTCCCGAACCCAAGCTCGGTGGTCCTTCCGCAACCACGCAATTCGGTACGGGTGTGGGTGCCTCCTTCTCTCCAGCTACAACTTAGTAACCATCTCCTCGAAAACCAAGTTGTCTGTACTCCCATTGTCTATAATAACATTACAGACTTTGCCTGCACTTTTGCATCGGGTGCGAAATAGGCTTCTCCTTTGTTCATATTTGTCTTCTTCCACCAGCATGGTCCTCCTCATAATCATTGCTTCCCCCTTTTTAGCTTCTTCAGAATGTTCTGAGTCAGCATCTTCAACTGCCACAACTGCTCTGGAAGGACTCACTTGTTTCTTGTTTACTTTCTCAGGGTGCTGGGGACACTCATATGCCCGATGCCCCTCTTCTCCGTAGTGGAAACATGTTCCTCGGAACACTCCCCTTCCATACCCGCGTCCAGATCTACTTCTTCCTCTCGGGTAGCCATCATTCTGAACTTGCGGTTTGGATTCTTCATCTTCTTCTTTCTGACCTCGGCTGCTGCTCTCCTCTTCTTTCTTCTCTTCTTTTCCTTCTTTCTTTCCACCGTTCTTTCCTCCCGGTCCTTTCACTTTTTGCTTGCTGTCAAACCTTCTGTTCAACTTTTCTTCAACCTTTAAAGCAAATTGGTAAGCATCTTCGATGGTGCTTACCCGAACCAAGCTCAACTCCTCCTGCACACTCGATCTCAACCCATTAATGTAACGGGCCACTTTTTCCTTGCTTGCTTCCAAATGCCCTGTTCTGATGGAGAAATTAAAAAGGCAGTTTATTCCCGTAGATTATGAACTGGACCTGTTACGTAAAATGTAGAGCTTGAGGAAGATGAATAGAACAGTTCAAGAATACACGGAGGAGTTCTATAAAATTGATACCACTGACGGAGACCGAAAAAAAACACGCATGCCTTACGAACTCTGCATTTTCATTATCATTAAAATTGGATAACTATTTACATGCATCAAATGAAATCGCCCGCAGGCATTACAATGGCCGAGATCCCCCTCTGTTCTTCCCCTCTTCCTTCCTTTTTCTCCCTCCTCTTACATTACAAAATTTTGGGTTTTATCGAGGCCCCCCGATCCTCTCGGCAATTAATGCCTTTACCTAACAGAAATTCAAAATCAAAATTCCCTCCTTCTCGGGTTTTCAAAATTCTGTCATTAATGGCAATCTGCTCGATCTGCCATGGGACTCGCATTAAAGGCCTCCCGTACCCTGCACTGGCCGCTCCGCTCTGACCGCCCTTTCGCACTGATGTCTTTTTCATAATTCCATCTCCAAAAAATGTCGTGCTGCCAGAAATAAAACACTAAAAATATGTGGCCGACACCTTCCTTAACATCTCCTTGACCCTCATCTTTGCTTTCTTCTACGCGGCCATTTGGCCATGCTTTCTCCTTGTTGTAACACTGTTGATACACGTATCTTCCATAACCCCTCTTTCTTTCTTTTTTTGTATACACGTGGCTGCCACGTGGCAAAATTTGGCCTTGAATGGCCGTCGGCCCATTCCCTCTTTGGTCTTGACTACATTCTTCAACATTCTGATGCCTCGAACCCCAAGCCACATGTCGGCCTCTAACTGGCCGCGATATCACGACATGTCGCGATATCGTGACCCAACTGTCGCCTTGCTTCCGATTTTTAAAAATTGTCGCGATATCATGATGTCGTGATATCACGACGTCACGATATCGCGACACAACACAACCTTGCCATAGATTACAAAACAACGCCGCGATATCGCGACGTCGTGATATCGCGACGTTGCGATATCACGACGCAACATTCCCATGCCACCGTCTTTGAAATGATGCCGCGATATCGCGACGTCGCGATATCGCGACACCACTAGCCTTTGCCGCTGACTTACCTTCACAAGTCACGATATCGTGACATCGCGATATCACGATGAAACCCGCCTCGCAATATCACGAAATCACTCGCCTTTGCCACTGACTTACCTTCGCAAGTCGCGATATCGCGACGAAACCCGCCTTCTTCTGGCCGCAGCCTTAGGAGTCACGATTTCACGACTCCCCTCTCAACAACATGCTTTTCAAAACTTAGACCTCCCACTTGCTTTTCTACCTTGCAAAAAGAGAGAAATAAATCAACATTCAAAGTGTTTAGAAAACTTAGAAAATTTCTGAGGATGCAAGATAGATTTGCTGCCGCCGGATGCTCCTGCATCACCTTTTAATAATCTATATGGCCTAACCCATGGTCCTAAATACCCAAGGATTGTCTAGGGTCTTAGTTTTTTGTTATATGACTAGTATGTGGCCTAGATGGTACACTTTATTGGCTAGACAACTTATAGGTCATATGGGGTAGATTACTCCCTCGTAGATATTCAAGAAAGAGACCCAACAACCTCCCCATGGCTAGACTCACCCAAATGTCTTAGGTATCTTGATGACCCACCTAAATTGCTTAAGCAGCCTCGATCAATTTTCCACCTTAAGTTGTCAGGTGGTCTTTGTAGATCACTCTGAATGCCCAAGGAATCATTCAAGTTACTTGGTGGATTCCATATTTTTATCTCCATTTGCCTTCTTACATGTTTGTCCTCAAAAGTGTTCTAGCTTTGTTTTTGAGGTACTTCTATCAACACAACATCTTATAGTAAGTTTACATTACTTGGTTGAATGATGTGTTTCCTCCTCAATGTTCCTTGCCTCACTTTGCTTCCAAGTTTTGAGCCTAAACTATCATTGCTCTAGTTTTTTGAGTTTCAAGCTTGAACTATCACTACCCTAGTATTCATCCTCAATGCTCAAAATTTTCAAGAATACTCTACTATATTCATTTTCCAAGTTACCAACATCTATTTCTTCACTTGGAAATGTCTATCGAGGTACTTCATGAATATTGCAACATTCCATTTCTATTGATGATGTTATGTTGGTTGAATTGGTAGTCTTCTTCCATAAAGTAAACTTCCTATGCACATTCATCCACAATTTCCAACATTTTATTATCTTTTGTGCACCTTCTATGATCTATTTTGGACTTGTCCTCCCTTCAAATAATATTCTTCTACCAATCACCTGAATATCTTGTTGCATCCATAGCATTTCCTGTGTACACTATCTCTACATTTCAACTATTTTGATACTCAATTGCTCACTCCATTCACACAATTGTATTTCATCACATATTTTATGTTCTTCATGTCTAATGGCTACTAACAAACTTATTCCCTTGTATCCACTTCCATCACTTTGAGGTTCACATTTTGGAAATTCCTTCTCTCCATCATACATTATGACAATTTGCTTTCAAAATTAAGTGACCTAAAGTTTGTTCTCCCTCAACATCCAGAAATCTCACATGCACATAAATTATTCTACACCCCATGGATCTAGGCTACAACTCTTCCTACTCTATTATTGGTTGCATGTCCATTTCTTATTTCCTTGCATCTTCTTCTTCATACAACCATGGCAATTGTTTTGCAAGTTCATTGTCATCTAAATTACTTATATTTTTTGTACCATCCTCTTCCTTCATACAATTTGAATCTCCAACTTCTTGTATTGAGATTCCTTGGAAATATCTCAAATATTGGATTAGTGTCACCACTAGTCTTTGTGTACTTGTACCTACATAGTTTGGTTTGAAATTTATGAAGTCTGTCTATGCCCTTATATTGTATGACTTCAATTTCAAACTATTAACTTTCTTGAGACATTGTTTCCCATCTAGTCTCTTCAATCTTATTGGGTTGTTACTCATCACTTCCTCTATTTGGAAGGGTCCAAGCCATAATTTCTTCAATTTCTATAGCTTGATTTATTTTTTACCATTAAAATTTAACACTAAATCACCTACTCCAAATTTATTTTCTTCAGGTGCTTATCATATCACAACTTTTGATGATATTGGAAAGCATCCATGGTCCACTCTGCTATCACCCTCTTTTCATCTAACTTGATGAGTGTAATTAGCCTCTCTTCTAGGATCTATAGGTCACCAATATAGTTTTGCACTACTACTCTAAGACTTGGTACCAAAAACTCCACTAACACAATTACCTCTTGTTCATACATAAATTGGAATAGTGTATGGCTTATCGTCAATTTAAACGTAGTCTTATATGCCCATAGGATCACTCACAACTTCTCCCAATTAGCATCTTCAAACCCACATGTTTTATTTATTATGTATACCAAGACCTTAATTATTGCCTTTGCCTGCCCATTTGCTCTAGGGTTATAAAGACTGGACAATGAATGCAAGATATTGAATTCTATCATAATATTTTGAATTATATCATTAACAGAGTGTTCTCCATGACCATTTGTCAATTGAAGAGGCACTTAGGATCTCATAATGATTTGTTCATACAATATTTATACAATGCTCTTTGCAAGAATTATCAAGCAACACTCTTGCCTCTACTCACTTCATCAAGTACCCATTTGGTACCTATTTTTTAGGAAATCCACACCTAACGAAAAGGTTAAAGGTTTACATGCCCTATGAACCTTAACCAACATGGAATGGTTGTGATGCCTGAGAATTTTGGGTGGTCGATCTCTGGAGAAGGTTGGTTCTTGATGGAAGTCTTAGCTAACTATACCTAAAAGGGGGGAAAGAGAACGAAAAGAGAGGAAAGGAGGTTGTAGCCAAAACTTGCAAGGATGGATTCAACCGCATCAATACATACTCATGATAAACTTGCACCATTATGGGAAACACAAGTGGACCACCTAACAGATCAACCAATATTACCCCCACCCAACATTTAAAGCACTCATGGTGAAAGAAAATTCCAAAACCATCGAATGAAATGCATAAATCTAGAATATAAAATTACAGCACATTCATTCAAACAACTTTAATAGAAATAAACCTTAAACATTCACACACATACATAGGAGTCTGTTTGGAGACCAAATAGTGATATACTTATATTTCAAGAATGGCAAAAGCCTTACATATGAATTTTAATGGCTAAAGAGTTGCCCTTTGGAATGCCTTACATTCCAACATATATAGATCTTACAATAAGTACCTTATTTAATGTGAAGGATGGTGGATGTGATAATGGGAGTGCACTAGTAGGGGTGGCCATGCTATAAATCCCTTCAAATCTACTATATATAGTGGTAGAGGATAGATGCTAGATGGAGGTAAGTAATACAACCTGAATCTAGACCATTGATTAATTTTACCCATTTTGACTGATTTGATGGATCATAATTTTGTCTACCCATTTTTAGAAGTAGACAACCATTAAATGCACTATCATATCCTTTGAAGTTAGCTACTTTAATGAGTTTGAGTCTCAACCTGTTACTACTCACCAAGCAAGCACCAAACATCGTCAATACCAACCACCCATCATTGTACATCTTCATTAATGAAGAGAAAACCTCCCTACCAACAAAGGTCCCTGGATGCAACAAAATTTTATTATGGGTGGAACTTTGGGATCTACTTGCTACTTGATACTGACTTGAATCTTTTCCTGCTATGCTCAATGTGAGGGTTCGAGACTTTCACTTCAATTTCTTCCTCAGGCTTGCTCTTGGGATCCTATGGGGCACAATGGATGCCCAAACCTTCGTCGAGCTCTAGACATGGATCATGAAGCTTAGAAAGTGGATCAATATTGATCACTCTCTCATTTACCCACCTACCATATTTCATATTTCATAGGTTGGGTTTACAACCCTCAGGGTTCTTATGGATGCCCACTTATCCACCCGACTTGAATTTGGGTGGCCTTCTACTTTACCTTAAGGACAAATAATTAGGATTTGAATTGGGCTCGTGGATGCCCCACTTCTTCATCCTTTGGTTAAAGTGGTGATTTGGGAGCCATTGGGAGTGGCTACCCACCCGACACTTTACTTAACCGATTCTTGCATTTCAAATTGATGGTACTTTAGGATCATTTCATAGCACTTTGCCCTTGTTGTCCATCTACCATCAGGTAAACTTTTGGGAGCCACTCGATATCTTAAGCTGACCAATTATTCCACCCTCCTTGCTGCATCTATGAGACCCACTCTCAGTAATGAACATGCAATGATCAAGGGGTTGGTTTCAAAAACTAGCCATTTAAAAAGAGAGTCATCATCTTGCTTCCCAAAAAGGGAAAAAATGGGTGAAAGGGTGCAAAATTTCACCCATACTCTTGGTGACTTATAGGGGATTTCTACTTGTAGAAAAAGGAAATGCAAGGAGACATCTTAGGCACATAACACTTTGAACAGTGGAAAGAGGAAGAAGAATGGGATAAAGAGGCACAAAAAATTGTAGATAGATGAGACTACAAGACAAAGAAATGTGATAGGCAATGGGAAGAAAGCAACATGGTGGGACACTATAGAGAAAAAGAAAAGAAGGGGGACCACAAGGGGAAACAAGAAGAAAAACTAGAAAACCAAAATAAGAAATCATAAGAGAAAAGGGAAGAAAACATGAAATAGTAGAGGCAAGAAGATGAATGCCACTAACCGAAGAGGTTAGTGACAACAAAAAAAGGAAAAAATGGGAGAAGGAGAAGGACGTAGAAAAGTAATGAAACAAAAGGGAAGTTAATCTGTGGGATGCCTTCACAAATTTGATTCCCATAAACATACCTTATCATGGCTCAATGAAATTCCAAGAGCAAACATAATGCCAAAGGTACATATCTATCGTGCTCCAACCTTTCTTTCTGATGTAGTCTAGCAAGAATTTTATTTGCTTATCACCAATCATCATGAGGACACTCGACACTAGCTACACTCCACGACTCATATTTTTTGACTACTTTTGCAACTATGCATGGGGGCCTATTTATAGAATGCTTACCCTATTTTGGACAGATTCAACATGGGTTGAATCATGCAGAGGTCCAATCGGTGCATGAGTCTAGATCCTTCTTTCTAGGCATTTTTTCCACAAATGATTTCATGTCCATATATGCATGGCATATTGTCCTACTTTCATGAGTCCCAAGCTTTTCTCCATGTAATCTTATATATCCAAGAAAAGTGTGTAAATATTTTGTACTTTTTGGGTGCATCCATTGGGCTACGGGGTTATAACTACAAAACAAAAACAATAAAAAAAAATAGAAAAGGAAAAAATGAGGAAGAAAAAGAAGAAACAAAATAAAAGTGTTTCATTCTCAAGACATCACCTAGGGAATCCTATTATGCTCTTTACTTCATAATTTTTGGTGCCATGACCAATTGGTAATTCATTATTAGAGGGTTTTCCCTGCAAGCTATGAACAAGATGATTATACTTATCAAGCAATCAAGATTTTATTTACTTACCAATTATTTACACAAAATGTTGGCATGCCTAGGAAATAAATACCGCTACATGTCATCCTATGAATTTGCAGTGTCTGGACCAAATGACACAAAACTCAAACTATTTTTCATGCTAATTTTGGTACTATCTATGACCATTCTCAAATATCATGAAACACCATCTGGATCCAGCATTTTTTCTCAGGATCAGTAAACCAAGGTCATATCCAATTAGCATAGGGCGGGTGCCCATACAGTCAGCTTTGGTACTTGAGTCATTTGGGGAGGGATGTCGATGTTGTCTCCCATTTGAACTTATTTGATCCAAATCCCATACTCCATTTTGATTCACTCCCATCCTAACTTGAGTTATTGTCCAACCATCATGATTGTTATGCATTGATTGCTATGAGGCTAGAAAATCAGTGGTTAGCTCTCCAAAGAGTGCTTTGGCAGGGAATATATCATGTGGCCTGGGCTAGAATGACCAGACTGATTGCATCTCATCAGAGCTCTCACAATCCCACAATTTAGTTTTATGAAGAGGATATCCTCTGAATAGGTTGTGGAAGAGCATCGACCTTCCTTCTCTTTGCTCAAGACCGTCAACCTAGAATAATGACCTCCTACTTTCCATCAGTCTCTACTAACTTATGGGAGAATTTGGCTATAGGGAGAGCTATGAGGGCACTAGTCCCCAAATACTAGTACTTTGTTCTGGTTGGGGTAAATTTGTGGTGCTGATATTTTGCTTATAATGAAATGCCACCAAGCCTGCATCTTCCTTCACTAGTTCTTTTCCAATGCTTCTTGTTCTATCAGGATATTAGTGGGGGAAATATTCTCCATAGCTTTGGCTAGGTCTAACCTGATTTCTTTTATAGGGTGAGGCCACGGATGGGCTTACAAAAGCTTGAAATGAATATATAATACTCTTGGTAGGCAACTTTCCCACTTGAATTAGCATATTTTTGACTCGTATAGCCTACTTGTAAATTTGTGGGAACATCTTTTCTCTAGATTGCTAAATAATAAGGCTTATATCCAAGCAGAAAGCCCAGGTATAATATAGGTATGCTTGAGTAGGAGATGGCTGGAACTCATGGGGAATCCTTTTCCAAGTTCTTTTGAAATGGATGTTAAATTCAATGATATTCTCTTGAGGATCACGTTTAATGAACAAGAATTGATTGAGCATCAAGAGGGGATCCCTTAAATCATCAAATGTGTTGATGAGCACTTTCGCTAGATCATCCCATGTACAAATACTTCCATCCTCTAGGGATTTGTACCATAATAAGGCCCTTCCTTTGAGAGAGAGAATGAGCAACCTAAGCATCACATCTTCATGCATTATATTATGAATCACTACCAAGGAAGCCACATCCTAAAAATGCTCGAACACAGCTTTACCTACCCGATCAAAACTTGGCAAGAACTTCAAGGAGCTCCTAGGAATATCATGAACCTTTTGAACATTCAAGGGGTCTAAAATTCCAACAGGGATATTTTTACTGAGCCATTATAGCACTAGTTTCTCATAGCTTCTAAGTTCTTTTCGTAGAGTGAAGTTGCTAGATGAGGATAACTTCTCCACCAAGGAGGTCAAGGCTACTCACCAAACCTTGATTCCTCTAGGAAAGTAATATTCAAGAATGGAATAAAAGGGGCAATCGATCATGAAACTCAGTTGATCCCTAGCAAAGCCACCAAGTTCTACTTTACTTCAAAGGCAACCAATTATTGAAACCTAGTTCTTTACACAATGGAGTCACTAGGTGAACATATTGGTAATACACAACTGAGTATCACTAGATTCTAGATACAAAGGGGGTGAGACCTCAGGGTCCCACTAGGCATACCAAAAACTATTGGTCAATAAATTTGCACCTAATAGAAAGGTTAAAGGCTTGCATGCCCAAAAAACCTTGACCAACATTGAATGATCGTGAGGCCCAGGGTTATGCATAGCGGCTATTTATCACAAAATTGGATAAAATTAGGATTTTTAAAATTTGTGCTAATATTTGGAACCCTTGACCAGGGTCCATTAGCCAAAAATTTCTAGGTGCAAATTTTTTTGGGTCGATTCGACCCAATTTTATAATAATTTGACCATTTTAAGTTTAAATTTCCAACACTGCCCCTAATAATAATGAACCTTCTACATGCATTTGGACACTATTCACCTATATTTTGAAACTGATTCACCAATTTTTATAAATGCATTTTGGGGTCAAACCCTTACGCATCGAGAGGACTTTTGGGAGCTACCTAATATCTTAAGCCAAATGATTCTTCCATCCTCCTTGCTGCATTCATGAGGTCCACTCTTAGTAATGAGCATGCAATGCTCAAGGGATCAACTCCATAAACTAGTCATTTAAAAGGATAGTCATCATCTTGCTTCTTAAAAAGGGAAAGAGTGGGTGAAAGGGTTCAAAATTTCACCCATTGTACAATAATGTACCTGTTGTGGCTGCTCCACAACGAGCCCCAAAAAATTGGGGACCCACCTTTTTGTTTTGAAAGTTCGATGTTTGCAGTTTGTTTTAAGGGTCTATGCCTTCGTTTTGTCGTGGGTTTTGCAATTGTTGTCGGTTCTTGTCGACAATATTTTATTGTCGATGATTTTTTATTGTTGATGACTTTTTTTTTCGACGATATTTTATTGTCGACAACTTTTTCTTGTCAACGATATTTTATTTTTGAGTGTTGGTGTTTCTTGTCATGGGTGGTTCGGATAATGAAAACAATAAAAAATAATAATAATAAATAATGAAAATAAATTTGTATATATATATTCTATATATATATATATATATAAATTTAAAATTTAAAATAAATAAATTAGAGGATTTTTCATCATTTAAGCTTCAGTTTAATGGTGGTCATGGTGTTGATTTCTAATATGTTAATTTGGTCTTTGCAGGTAGAAGGAGACCCCATACGGACTAAGTGACAAGGAAAGACTCAACGACAGCAAGGCATGAATCACATGAATGCAATGATCGGATGGGAATGACAGTGATAGTGCACATTACGTGGATGATACGGCTAATCAATGTGGAAATGAGCTACAAAAAGACCAAAACCTGGCACAATAAACCACCATTGTGGAAGATGAACAATACAATGACAGCATGGCTATGTTTGAGTGTCGATGACATGGTGGGCGGTCAGAGTGTTGACAACGCACAATGATAAACCTGGTGAAACATCGAATATAGCAGTGTCGATGAGAGGTCACCAGTGGGGGTTCTAATGATATACCAATTCATACGCGGTATTGGATAGTAATATCAGATGACGGTGAGGTGTATTACAACGTGACACAGACACGAAGGGGCCCGGGAGATGTGATAAAGAAAGTCAAGCAAGCAAACATGAGACATTTCATCTTGGTTACGACGATGCCATAAAAAAGGTATTCTAGCCCAGGCCACCCCCCGGGGCACGGAGGCATATACAACATTATAGAGACAAGTTACATGGTAGTCCAAGGTCGAGTACTTTTCGACGTGGGCGCTAAGATATGGAAAGAAGTGTCATAAAATGTCGTGACACATGTTCATAAATAAGGGGGGCCTTTTTTAATGTTATGAAACATCAATGAGACACATGATAAGGCAATTTCAGGGCCATTAAAATTCGAGTCCCAATTTTATAGGCCATCACACATATGATAAAAACGTTACATTCTCATATACATGCCACATCATGACTAATGATAAGGGGGGGAACGTTTTGGATGCTAAAAAAAAAATGTCTAAGTAGGCAGAGGAATCTAGCTGAGGAGAAGTCAGGCAAATTTTGACACGACCATAGTTCACAGACAAAGCCCAAAACCTAAACATCATTATAAAATCCAAAGAAGTGCAGTGTTTCTTGTTGCAATAACGTTATGAAGGAACCGAGAATCCATAGAGCCAGAGGTGGGTGCTTAGAGCATTTGGGGTAATGGTCATAGGTTGAAAATTTACTGGGCCAAAAATCAAGAACATGACGCCTGCATCCGGAGGCATAAGGTGAAAAATATTTTTATCAAGATATGTTAATATATGTTGCAGGTGTTTGTCATTTCGGGAGGCATAAGGTGTGACATTGTTTTTGTTTTTTTGGTTTTAAATAATAAAAAAAAAAAAAGTTTAAAATTATTTTTATTTTGGTATGAAAGGCCTACATGGGAGACATAAGGATGAACATAGGTAATATTACATTTTGTTTGTTATGTACTATAATAGGTTTTATGGGAGTTATAAGGAATAGTTTTTATTTTATTATTATTTGGGATATAAAAGGGATTTCATAAAAAGGGCAATTAAAATGTTCCCGTTTCTTTTATATTAAGATGTGAAAGGGGTATAAGAAAATTAATTTTCATTTCTAGTTTTAACATCATAGGAAAAGGGAAAGAGGAGATGAAGAGTTTTTTTTTTTTTGAAAACCTTTAAAAACCCCATGAGGCCATTTGTAAAGGGGCTGGAAATTGTAGGAAAAGACTATCTTTCGGAATAAAGGAGCTTTTATTTGGTAAGAGCAATTTTTGTGTGTGAAATCAAAAGGAGACTAAAACTAAGAATGTTGTTACTTCTGTAAATCTTTCCTTTGCATTATTGCTTCTTGTATCTATTCTTTTATGCCATAAAGTGGGTTACGATAGGTGAATGATAGAATGATGCAATTATTTGTTTCCTTAGAGTATTGCATCTGATCTAATCTAACTGTGTTTATGTTGCAAGTCTGTTGGGTCAGGTTGTTTTAGAATTTCATCTCATAACTTGGGGTTTTGCAGGGAGGAGATTGCTAACCAAATTAATGTTCTATTTTGGTTTTTCCAGCTAACTTTTGTAGATAATGTTTATGTTTTATTCTTCTGATATTTAGATTACTCTTACCTTAAAATCTGCTTTTCTGATTCTGGTCCATTCCAGAATTTTCTTTTGCATTTGTTTTCATTCTATTCTGGTCCATTCCAAAATTTTTGCTAATTGTTCCTTGATTTTGGTCCATTCCAGAATTTTTGTAGGTAGTTGATTTCTTGATTCTGGTCCATTCTAGAATTTATGTTCATAAATAGTTCATTTATTGCCATGAATAATCTAAGTTATAAATAAGGTAAATAAATCTGCCAAAAGTATGCTCTGCGTCTGCGCTTGAGAAAGTGATCTGCTCGCACCAAAAATTGGAGGGTTTGTTTACAGATCTAGTGTTTCCCAAAGAAAACCAGGGATTAATAGCGGAGAAGAGAAAGCCGCTTCTAGATCCACTTCTTTAATTTAGATTTTCATTCTTGCATCTCCTAACACCTTCATCTAATCTTTAGATAAAATATGGGTTTAGGAGGGCTACTAATTCCAAATGCACATTAAGTCAGATCAAGTGAATGAATCCTAACTTTCTAACTTACTAATTTTTGCTAACATTTAATGCTAACATTGCTAACTTTACTAACACCAAATGCTAAAATAGGGATAGTGGAACACTTTTAAATGAAGATAAAACAAATCCTCTAACTCTAAAAATGAACCTCATGTTATAGGCATGGAGCTTAAAATGAAGTGGCTTATACCACACACTTTCTCATTTGGAATATTTTTAAGCTAAAGATAAAAGAGGTTACTAACTGGGTTTTGGGTAGATCACTTTAATCTCAAGAACATTAAAAGAAGTTATCTTCACATTTGGTTGATTTAATGGATTATGGTTGCAAAGTACTTGTTCGAATCATTAAATGCCCCTTGTTAACTGTTACTTGCATGGTTTAGGTTATTCTGGTATACATTCATTTATTTGCTTTAGTCTTGATTGATTGTATGCACATGAATGTTTGTTCACAAGAACCTTGGAGAAATGAATAATGCTACTTAATTTCTTTGCAAGAGAGAGTTTCTTGTTTGATACTCTAGTTGTGGTGATCATTTTGCTATAGGAAAAAATATTCACTCAACATTTTGGCGCTAGAAGGAGGGCCTTCTTTATTTCTTTGTGATTGTGATCTGTTCTAACGATTAACGTGGGTAGTTTTGTTTCCACCTATTGTGCTTGCAGGTATAACATTTATTTGTTTTCTTTTGCAAGTGAGTTGAGAGAAGTCTTTTAGAATTCTAGAGTTTCAAGCTGGCCCAACCTGAGTACATAGCTACTAGGTCCAAAACCACAGGGGAAACTATTTTCCAAAGCCTTTCTCCCACTGCTAGGAAGCCGAGAAACAAAACATTAGAGATCGAAATACCATCCAGTATACTTGAGTCAGGATCTTCTTTAGACTCAAGTACGTCTAGTGGGCCTGAGCCCCCACTTTCAAACGTGACAGCTACACCAAGTGTGTATGTCCCCATCATTACAAGTGTTGCCTTTGTTCCTATAGGGTAGATACCCTTGAATAACATGGCCCAACAACAACAACAACAATAGCCACCTGCCCTTTGGTATGGTGCACAAAGTTCTCCCTTGGATATCCTTGGGGTAGTCCATGACTTGCCTAGAAATATTGAAAGGGGATTGCCTAAATTCATGCATGATGGTCCCATAACAGCCGAAGAACATGTCCAAATTTATAAGGATTACATGTTTAGACAAGGAGTTACCCATGAAGATATCACTTGTCAAATTTTCCCTGCTAGTCTAGACAGTATGGCCAATGAATGGTACTAGAATCTTCCAACAAGGTCCATTACTTCATGGGCCCAATTAGAAACTGCCTTTATTAGCCAATTTCGAATATTGTTGGATCCTTCCATAATTTATAATTTATTCATATCATGCAAAAGGTTACCCAATGAGCCCATAAGAACATTCAATCAGAGGTTCCAAAAACTGTATACAAATTTGACTCACCACTTTACAGTAGATCCTATGGTGGCCCTGGAACTATACTTTGGATCTTTAGATCCGTTAACATCTTTGTTGACTAGAAGGAATCCTCAGGTTATGATGCTTTCATTAGCTTATGTGGAGACAATGACCCTTGAACAAAAAATGAATTTACCATGAGTAGGGTTGTCTCAATTGACTGGGATGGGACAATACGGTCCATACAATCAATTCGCCATGATGAATCAATTAATGGCACCACAAGTTCCAACAATGAACAATTTCCAAAAACCATCTCAAGTCTCATCATTTCCCACTTATCCTAATGCCTCTATTCCAACACAGGCATTGATTCCAAATAACCCGATGACCTTGCCTGGGTTCAGTATGGGCAATAACTTGTTGACTATACCTGGGTTTACTCCGATTAGTATGCCAAGTCCAATGACTTATCCAAAAATCACTCCTATTCAAAGTGTGAATCTAGGATGGAATCAAAGTGCCCAGACCCAAGCCATTGTACCTATTCTAGAGGTGGCTAATGTAGCAAATACAACTAGGCCCAAAATTACAGTGCCCCAACCACAAGGGCCTGAATCCGTGATAGAAAACATGAAGGAAACATTGGCCAAAGTTTTGGTTACTATGGGAAATGTTAATAAAAAAGTTGACCAAGTCATTGGTCATAATCGACCTCATAACCATAGAGGAAAAGGAACATACAACACACATCCTAATAATGGATGAGTACCCAATCCCGTAGCCAATCAGGCAGATGTCTCAGAATATTTTGGAGAGTTAGGATCTTGTGATATAGGAGTCTATATTGACTAAAGTTATACATCCCCAAGAAAGTGAAGAAGAGGAGGATGTTGAGTTTTTTGGAAAAGAAGATGAAGAAACATTGGAAGTTCATGCCAATAAACATTTTGGGAAAGGGAATCACAAGTATTACACAAGGAGTTCTAAGGATCCCAAAACTTCCTCTACCCCTCCAAAAAACCCATTACTTCCTCCTGATTTCAAAGGAGATGTCAATCCACCTCCTCCATCAATGGTGGAGAAGTCTAAGTTGGTGCAAAACATGTCAAATTTGGAAAAAACCACTTATGACTTGATAGAAGACATGAAGAAAACTAAGGCCAATGTCTCAATGTATGATATGTCCCAAATTTTAGGCCAAGAAGTAAGTCCACCAAAAGGTTTGGATCCACCTACCCAAGTTCATGAAGCTAAGGGTGTTGAGTCCCAATTGGTTTTGAAAAGGGAAAAATGAGACGTACCCCCATTTCTTATAACCATTAGAATTGCTGGTAGAAATCTACACAATTGTCTAATAGATTCAGGGGCCTCTACTAGCATTATGCCCCTAGAAATCTATCAAAAATTGGGACTTACACCAAAACCTTCTAAAAGCAAGGTGGTGCAACTGGATAGATCGGCCATGGAGGTAGTGGGAGAATTAAGTGATATTCTTATTCAAGTCAACTCAGAACCTAGGGTTCAACATCACATAGATATATTGGTACTTAACATTCCTATCAAATATGGCATGGTGTTGGGAAGAGATTGGAGCAAGAACCTAAATGGATACATTGTAACAGACTCTTCACATATGTGGTTGCCTTGGAGAGGAGTGGCCAACCAAATTCGAATTGATAGTGAACCTAGGCTCAAGGAAATGATAACTGAATACAACAAACCTAATGAGATTTAATACATTGAAACTAAATTAGAAGCCTATTGCTTAGACATAGAAATTCCTGAGAATTCTCAAAATGGAAGTATTGGATGCAATGATTTTGAAGAACACCATAAGGTTTGGACTCTAAGATTTGATGGATCCAAGTCCAAACAAGGGGCAGGAGCTGGTATTGAACTTTCATGTCTAGATAGAAAACCTATGTTGGCTGCCTATAGATTATAGTTCCTAGCCACCAACAATGTGGCAAAATATGAGGCCTTGATTTTTGGACTCCAATTGGCCCTTCAGAAGAAAATCAAATGTATCAAGGTCTTAGGTGATTCTGAATTGGTCGTAAAACAAGTTAAAGGACAATATGCATGTAAGAACAAGCGGCTCAGCCTTTATCAAACCAGAGTTAGAGATTTAATAAACGAATTTGATGCTTTTAACATATCTCTAATCTCTAGAAAAGGCAATCGTTTGGCAGATTCTTTAGCCGTAGCTGCTAGCATGCTTAAACCAGTGGATCATAAGAAGTGCAAGAAATTTTCCATAGAATTAGTCCCTTGCCCCTCGATACCTGATAACGTCATGAATTTCCAAGTCTTTGATAGTGACAGACATATATTCAATTTTGTCACTAATTATGGTATCTTTGAAAATCAGGTTATTGATGAAGACGAGAGGGGGCAAGAAGAGGCAAATTTGAAAATGGAAGCTACTGGAAAATGGAATGAGATGCCAAATGGGATGGCCTCATTAGAGAAAATGTTTGATATTGGATACCAACCGAAAGGAGGGAGAAAAGTTCCACCTCCCAAAGAGGCTTGTGACTTAGTCAATATTGGAAGTGTAGAAAACCCTCATGAAATATTCATTGCAAAGGCATGTACCGAACATGAAAATAATTCCATTGCCAATGCATTGAAGGAATACATAGATTGCATAGCTTGGAGCTATAAGGAGTTGAGAACTTATGATCAGAATGTTATAATGCATACAATTCCTTTGAAGCCAGACTCCAAACCCTTTAGGCAAAGACAGAGGCTAGTCAATCCGTTACTAGAGCCCTTGATAGAGAAAGAGGTAAAGAGACTATTAGAAGCTAAAATCATCTTTCTTGTTAGGCATTCCACATGGGTTGCTAACTTGGTCCCCGTGAGGAAAAAGAGTGGAGAGATAAGGCTATGTATTGATTTTAGAAATCTGAATAAGGCCTCACAAAAGGACAATTACCCTCTACCTACCATTGAAGAAATCCTTCAAAAGGTAAATGGGTCAAAAATGATGTCATTCCTAGATGGCTATTCGAGATACAATCAAGTCCTCATCCATCCTAATGATAGGATGAAAACCGCCTTCACCACAAAATGGGGCACTTTTGCATATAGGAGAATGCCTTTTGGATTGTTGAATGTAGGTGCCACATTCCAATGAGCCATGGACTTTGCCTTTAAGGGGGTCATCGGTAAGTGCATTATTGTCTATGTAGATGACATTCCTGTCTTTTCTAAGAATAGGGAAAACCATGTCAAGGATCTAAGGAAAGTTCTCCAAAGGTGTAGGGAACATGGCATTTCACTTAACCCAAAGAAGTGCATTTTCGAGGTAACGAAAGGAAAATTATTGGGACATGTAATATCCAAAGATGGAATTTCCATTGATCCTGAAATAATAGATGCCATACAACATATTTCTTTTCCCAATAGCAAAAAATAATTGAGATCATTTTTTGGGAAGATTAATTTTGTTAGAAAATTTATTTCAGGGTTTTCAGAAATTGCAAAACCCTTGAACGATATGTTGAAGAAAGAGGCCCAAATCAAATGGACAAATGAAAATAGGGATGCTTTCAAAAGAATCAAGGATGCGATTTCTAGAGCCCTAGTTTTAGTGAGTCCTGATTATGCGAAGCCTTTCTACATTTACACATTTGCTTCAGATCATTCCTTTGCGAGTGTTCTAACTCAGAAGAGTGAACACAACATTGAAAATCCTATTGCCTTCCTTAGTACTCCTCTCAAAGATGCGAAATTGAGATATTCCATCTTGGACAAGCAAATGTATGCCCTATTTAAGACTGTTAAAAAATTCAGACATTATATAGTCCATAGTAGGGTGTTTGCTATAGTCCCAGATCCTGCAGTTAAAGCCATGTTTATACAAAATGAACTGGGTGAAATACGAGGTAAGTGGATCTCAACTCTTCAAGAATTTGATCTTGAAATTCAACCTATGAAGATAGTGCGGGGACAAGGGTTGGTTAAGGCCATAGCAGAAAATGATCCCTTAGTTTCATGTCAGCATTATGAAATAGCAGATATAACTGAAGATGAGTGGTACGTAGATGTTGTGTATTTTTTACTAAATGGTAAGTGTCCACCACATTTAATTTCTACTCAAAGAAGAGCTTTTTGTCTAAAATTTGCTAATTTTCTAATCAGATCCGGTGCATTATACAAGAAAAACCACGAAGGAATTTACCTTCGTTGCGTTGATCGAAAAGAGGCAGCACAAATACTCGAGGAATTCCATGGTAAGTATGGGACAGGACATGGGTCTACTAATGCCACAGCCCATCAAATCCTTAGAGCTTGTTACTATTGGCCTCAATTGTTCAAAGATGCTCATGCTCATGTGAGATCATGTCATACTTGTCAAATTGCAGCAAATAGAGAAAGGGGTGCTTCTATGCCATTACAATCTGTAATTGAGTCTAGACTCTTTGCACAATGGGGTTTGTATTTTGTGGGGATCATCAATCCTAATTCATCTGATTCCCATAAATACATTCTCATAGCTACATATTATTGCACAAGGTGGATAGAAGCTATCCCCACTAAAAATGCCACTTCAAAAGTTGTTATTAAATTCTTAGAGGATAACATTGTCACTCGATTCGGAATGCCTAACTCCATTGTAAGTGATAACGATTTCGCTTTCTCCTCTCTGGAATTTACAAATTGGGCATTCGACAACATGGTGATTTTGAAGTTTTCTTCCAATTACTATCCACAAGGTAATGGCTTGGCTAAGTCTTCTAATAAGAATTTGTTGTGTCATTAAAAAGTTGCTTGAAATAAATACTAGAGATTGCCATAACAAACTTAAGTTGGCTCTCTGGGCTGATAGAATCAGAATCAAGGAATCATTAGGAACATCTCCTTACCACTTAGTTTATGGACAAGATCCTATTTTTCCCACAAATCTTAAGTTACAAACATTACATTTCATGAAATATTACCTTGGAACTAATAATAAACTGGAAACTAGACTAACACAATTGATGCATCTGGATGAAAAGAGGGATGAGGCTATTCTTGACTTTAGCAAACACCAAGATGTAGTAAAAATGTGGTTTGATAAAAGTTCTAGAGTCAAAACATTTAAAGTTTCAGATTTAGTGTTGTTGTGGGATAAGAGACATGAGAGGAAAGGAGATCATGATAAATTTGATTACTTATGGTTGGGTCCTTACCAAATTTCAGAAGTCCTAGGTGAAAACAACTTTAGATTAAAAACCTTGGATGAAAAATATTTGGCTTTACCCATCAATGGGTTGCATTTAAAACACTATTTCCAGGCCTGAAATGGCAAGGCCTTGTATTATATGTAAATATGTCATGCTTTGTTTTGTGTGTGCAGATTTGATTTGTTTTGGTGTGTTTTAGGCTTTTGCCTTCAACCTCTATTTTAGCATGATGAGGTTGTTCTGAATAAGGTTTTGGGGCATTTTGATTGCATTTTTCTTTTTCTTATCTTGGTGTGTTGGTCATTGGACCAGTTTTGGGCTTGATATATAAAAAAAAAAAAGGAGATAGCAAAGATGTTAGTTTGTATCCTTATCAATGTTTTAAGACTAGAATTATATGAAACAACATAATTGTATTACAGAAAGCTCCACGAGTACTGCAAACACATTAAAGAATATCGTTTGAAATTTGGGATACATGAAAGTTGTCAATTTTGCAAGATAGGGTGAAGCATTTTGTATAATCCATCTTACTCATTTGTTTTCGGGATACATTGCATAATAACTTTGAGTCTCATTCCATTCCATATTTCAAAGACAACCACCAAAATCATGTCATACCCTCTTAGGATCATTGCACAATAAACATTAAGTAAGGTCTTGAGATTGGAAACTGATGTCGCATTGTCTTGAATTAGACACGTTCTGCACATATAAAGAACATCTTGGGCAAAATGGTTGAAACCATACTTGGAAGAAAAAGTGAGGTGAAAAGAATTTTTCTTGTCTATCCCATCATGCAAAACATAGTCCATGAAACAGTGGTTTTCACCACTCCCACAATACTTGAAACCCATTTGGATTGGAAGGATCGTACTACATGTCCCTCATAAGGATGAGTAGTCATCCCTAAGATTCAAGGAATCCATCATTACTCCACCTCCATCATATCATTAACTATTGGAATGGAAGGATAGTACTACATGTCCCTTGCAAGGATGGGTAGTCATCCCTAAGGTTCAAGGAAGCCATTACTACTCCACCTCCATCACATCATTTGAGTTGGAAGGATCGTACTACGTGTCCCTCACAAGGATGGGTAGTCATCCCTAAAATTCAAGGAAGCCAAAGCCAAAGCTTGGACTATGGGGTTGATCTCCACCGGGGCTATAGATGCCTGACTGGCAGTGGAGTAGGCTCATGCGTGGCGACATGTCTCATTTAAAAGCAAGACCTCTGACCGCTCACACGAACAGGCTAGCTTGGCAGTTTTATCCATAATAGGTTTAATCATTTTGTTTAAGATGAGGTAATAAACTCAAATCAGAGTAGTAAGGATAGGGCTAAATTCTCATCACGCTTAGGTTGAGAATCTAATTCCCCAAAGCTCTGATTTCACTTACACATGCACATTGATTCAATATGGTAGTGGCACATAACAAACCTTGAGACCGGGTATATGAGCTCAATTCATGCATGATTGGTCCTAAGAGGGTTTGATAGTTTTAATGTTTCTGCTCATGCTACTAAAATTTTATGAGTCCTTGCAAAGCAGGTCAATCATAGTTTATTATTCTGGCAATACATTCAATCTTGCATAGACCCTCCATGATTCATTATATGCATTCATGTGAAACTGGCAATAGAATGTGGAACTATTTCAAACGATAAAGAATGAATCACTATGCACACATTGAGCTGATGCTTGAATGATTCTAATGTTTCATGTATGTCTGGTCTATTTACATTCTTTGGATATTTGCTAACGCTTGCAGTTGAGTTGTAGGTTTTCAGGTTGGGTTCTCACCGAAATGCTCAGGAGCATTTCCCCAGCAGAGTCGCCATTTGTTGTGGCTGCTCCACAACGAGCCCCAAAAAATTGGGGACCCACATTTTTGTTTTGAAATTTCGATGTTTGCAGTTTGTTTTAAGGGTCTATGCCTTCATTTTGTCATGGTTTTTGCAATTGTTGTTGGTTTTTGTCGACAATATTTTATTATCGATGATTTTTTATTGTCGACAACTTTTTTTTGTCGACGATATTTTATTGTTAACAACTTTTTCTTGTCAATGATATTTTATTGTCGAGTGTTGGTGTTTCTTGTCATGGGTGGTTTGGATAATGAAAACAATAAAAAAATAATAATAAATAATGAAAATAAATTTGTATATATATTCTATATATATAAATTTAAAATTTAAAATAAATAAATTAGAGGATTTTTCGTCATTTAAGCTTCAGTTTAATGGTGGTCATGGTGTTGATTTCTAATATGTTAATTTGGTCTTTGCAAGTAGAAGGAGACCCCATACGGACTAAGTGACAAGGAAAGACTCAAGCAACAGCAATGCATGAATCACATGAATGCAATGATCGGATGGCAACGACATCGATAGTGCATATTACGTGGATGATACGGCTAATCAGTGTGGCAATGAGCTACGAAAAGACCAAAACCTAGCATGATAAACCACCATTGTGGAATATGAACGATATAATGATAGCATGGCTATGTTCGAGTGTCAATGACGTGGTGGGCAGTCAGAGTGTTAACAACGCACAGTGATAAACCTGGTGAAACACCAAATATAGCAGTGTCGATGAGAGGTCACTGGTGGGGGTTCTAATGATATACCAATTTATACGTAGTATTGGACAGTAATATCAGATGACGGTGAGGTGTATTACAACATGACACAGACATGAAGGGGCCCACGTTGGCAAGGCATATTGCATGTGATAAAGTTGAAAAGGAAGTTCGAAGCCTAATACGACATAAACACCATGAGGACATTTTCATCTTGGTTACAAGAATTCGATGAGCCAGGCAACGAACAAAACAACCACAAAAAAAGGTATTCTATGAGGCACCCTATGGTAAGCATGGCTTGAGCTCGGGAGATACGCCAGCGAGCCACTGTGTATGTGTATAGGTTAAGCATCGGGTTGGCATGGCGATGATAGGCCAACAACATTTGATAGAGAACGAAAGTTACATGGTAGTCCAAGGTCGAGGACTTTTTGACGTGGGCCCTAAGATATGGAAAGAAGTGTCATAAAAGGCCATGACACATGTTCATAAATAAGGGGGGCATTTTTTAACATTATGACACATCAATGAGACACACGATAAGGCAATGTCAGGGCCATTAAAATTTGAGTCCCAATTTTATAGGCCATCACACATATGATAAAAATGTTACATTCTCATATGCATGCCACATCATGACTAATGATAAGGGGGGGAACATTTTGGATGCTAAAAAAAAAAATGTCTACGTAGGCAGAGGAATCTAGCAGAGAAGTCAGGAAAATTTTGACACGACCATAGTTCGCATACAAAGCCTGAAACCTAAACATCGTTATAAAATCCAAAGAAGTGCAATGTTTCTTGTTGCGATAATGTTATGAAGGAACCAAGAATCCATAGAGCCGGAGGTGGGTGCTCAGAGCGTTTGGGGTAACGGTCATAGTTTGAAAAGTTACAGGGCCACAAATCAAGAACAGGATGCTGCATCCGAAGGCATAAGGTGAAAAATATTTTTATCAAGCTATGTTAATATATGTTGCAGGTGTTTGTCATTTCGGGAGGCATAAGGTGTGACATTGTTTTTGTTTTTTTGGTTTTAAATAAAAAAAAAGAGTTTAAAATGATTTTTATTGTGGTATGAAAGACCTACATGGGAGACATAAGGAAGAACATAGGTAATATTATGTTTTGTTTGTTATGTACTATAATAGGTTTTATGGGAGTTATAAGGAATATTTTCTATTTTATTATTATTTGGGATATAAAAGGGATTTTATAAAAAGGGCAATTAAAATGTTCCCATTTCTTTTATATTAAGATGTGAAAGGGGTATAAGAAAATTAATTTTCATTTCTAGTTTTAACATCATAGGAAAAGGGAAAGAGGAGATGAAGAGTTTTTTTTTTTTGAAAGCCTTTAAAAACCCCATGAGGCCATTAGTAAAGGGGCTGGAAATTGTAGGAAAAGACTATCTTTCGGAATAAAGGATATTTTATTTGGCAAGAGCAACTTTTGTGTGTGAAATCAAAAGGAGACCGAAACTAAGACTGTTGTTACTTCTGTAAATCTTTCCTTTGCATTATTGCTTCTTGTATCTATTCGTTTATGCCATAAAGTGGGTTACAATAGGTGAATGATAGAATGATGCAATTATTTGTTTCCTTAGAGTCTTGCGTCTGATCTAATCTGACTGTGTTTATGTTGCAAGTCTGTTAGGTTAGGTTGTTTTAGAATTTCATCTCATAACTTGGGGTTTTGCAGGGAGGAGATTGCTAACCAAATTAATGTTATATTTTGGTTTTTCTAGCTAACTTTTGTAGATAATGTTTTTGTTTTATTCTTCTGATATATAGATTAATCTTACCTTAAAATCTGCTTTTCTGATTCTGGTCCATTCTAGAATTTTCTTTTGCATTTGTTTTCATTCTATTCTGGTCCATTCCAGAATTTCTGCTAATTGTTCCTTGATTCTGGTCCATTCCAGAATTTTTGTAGGTAGTTGATTTCTTGATTCTGGTCCTTTCCAAAATTTGTGTTCATAAATAGTTCATTTATTACCATGAATAACCTAAGTTATAAAGAAGGTAAATAAATTTTCCAAAAGTATGCTCTGCGTCTGCGCTTGAGAAAGTGATCTGCTCGCACCAGAAATTGGAGGGTTTGTTTACAGATTTAGTTTTTCCCAAAGAAAATGAGGGATTAATAGCGGAGAACAGAAAGCCACTTCTAGATCCACTTCTTTAATTTATATTTTCATTATTGCATCTCCTAACACCATCTAATATTCAGACAAAATATGGGTTTAGGAGGGCTACTAATTCCAAATGCACATTAAGTCAGATCAAGTGAATGAATCCTAACTTTCTAACTTACTAATTTTTGCTAACATTGCTAACTTTACTAACACCAAATGCTAACATAGGGATAGTGGAACACTTTTAAATGAAGATAAAACGAATCCGCTAACTCTAAAAATGAACCTCATGTTAAAGGCATGGAGCTTAAAATGAAGTGGCTTATACCACACACTTTCTCATTTGGAATATTTTTAAGCTGAAGATAAAAGAGGTTACTAACTGGGTTTCGGGTAGATCACTTTAATCTCAAGAACATTAAAAGAAGCTATCTTCACATTTGGTTGATTTAATGGATTATGGTTGCAAAGTACTTGTTTGAATCATTAAATGCCCCTTTTTAACTGTTACTTGTATGGTTTAGGTTATTTTGGTATACATTCATTTATTTACTTTAGTTTTTATTGATTACATGCACATGAATGTTTGTTCACAAGAACCTTGGAGAAATGAATAATGCTACTTAATTTCTTTGCAAGAGAGAGTTTCCTGTTTGATACTCTAGTTGTGGTGATCATTTTGCTATAGGGCAAAATATTCACTCAACAGATACCTAAATATTTTGCTATTATTTTTCAATGGTCGAACAAAATCTAGAGTCCATCACTCAAAAAAATACTACAACTGAGATAGATACAATGGCATCAAGTCCCTTTCCAACAACATCCCAACTCTGGCATGTGTTACATGTTGTTACAAAATCCTTACATCATAGTAAAATGTGGGCCACCATAGCCTTGCCAAAAGCACCTTCCTTGTAGTCACATCCAACCCCATATGAACTCCTAACAATAATTTGTGAGCTTCATTCAACTATGAGTTCACTTTCTTATCCATTATGCATCTTAGCAAAACTCCATCAAATCCAATCTTGTACAATAAACTAGCTATCAATTGATGATGATATTTTTCACTGTTATTAACTTATTTGGTAGCTCCCCATCGAGAAGTATTCACCCATATACTTGTACCACAATGGTAACACAATAATTGAAAATAGATGACTCCAACAATTTCTAATAAAATCCTTGATAACTAATTTGCTATCATGTGTTTTTCCTAGGTCTCACCACCACTCAAAACATGAACTCCTAAAATATAATGAGCCACTTGTTAACTCATCTGTGAATGTCCAACTTGATCAAATACAAATATTTATGATCTAAATAGAAATCAAAATGGTTGGCAAGCAAGTAATGTATGAATTTTACATCATGTATACCATACCTAAAACCTCCTACTTTGTGGTGCTATAATTCTTCTTTTCTCATGACAAAAATTGACTTGAAAAATATATGAGTTGATCCAACCCATATTACATCTCCTAGGCAAGCCCACATCTAATACAAAATTGGATGATCTATGTAGACATGAAACTCTCTCTGAATTTATAAACACCAAAATGGGTGCACAAACCAACTTTACCTCTAGCTTCTTAAGGGCCTTCTTGTTCTCCTTCATCTACTTGAAAGGAATATCTTTGTATGCCAATGTATCAAGAGGGTGTGAAACTTGTGCAATTTTTTTAATGAAGTACTGATTATATTCAACATACCCCAATAAGAACAAAATTATGTCATCTGGCTCTTCCATGCTCATCATGACATAATATTTGTTAAGATCAATCTTCAACCCCTCTTTGCATACCACGTGTCCTAGAAAATTTCCATATGAAAACAACAACTTGCACTTCTTTGGGTTTAAGTACAGTTAACCATTCATGCACAACCACATGCATCCTTTTGATGCCTTCAAATGGTCATCCTTTATCCCATACAATGATAAATCATCCAAGAAAACTTTGAATTTACCTATTGACATCTATTATAAAAATGTAAAAAATTATCTCTTGGAACATGGCAAGAACATTGCACAAACTAAGAGGCTCTCTAATATATGCAAAGATCTTATTTTCTACCACAAATATGATCTTCAATCTATCTTCTCGATAATATTGATTTTGTTATATCTTGAGAATCTACCAAAAAATAAATAGATCTTGTGACCTACTTCCTCTATGATTGAATAAGTAAGGGGTATTGAAAAGGAATCCTTAGTGGCCATTGCATTCAAACTCCCAAAATCCACGTGCATATTTTCTTACCCTTCTTCAAACTAATGATGATAGGTGACACCTATTCACTCACCATCATATTGAATATTATTCATGTGCCCAACATCTTCTTTATCTTTACATTGACCAAGACCACATACTTTGGATTCATTCAAGATGACCTTTTCCTTACAAGTTACATGCTAGTAATTAATAGAATTCAATGCATGCACAACTTGGGTGAAATTCCTCATAAATAATTGTATATCCATGAAAAGACCTTGTACTGCATAATATTTTTAAAATTTCACTTCTAAAACTGGGTCTTACTCATCCCTGCAATGGATTGCCTTGTCACCCTCTCCTTTTTCAAGATTCACCAATAGCTTATTTTGTCCTTCATACTTTATGGTGTCAGATTCCTTTGCTATTTTTTCCACATAAAAAGGATGTGCTAGTTTTTCATCAATTTGCAAATCACTAGCACCATACTCCACAAATTTTTGAAAAAATGTCACTTTCTCTTCTTCAACTTTCACTGTTGGATTGGTATTTTGACTGCATTCCTCAACCTTGTATACATTTCAAGTTTCATATTGATCATCTTTCTCTACATCAATACACATACAAGTAGGTTGGAAAACTTCATAGTCTTTCATGTGCTAGTGTAGAAGTTCACTATTTGAGTGCTGGTAGGGTACCTAGGAATAGATATTTTGGGATATATTATTATATTGTATAAGGGTTGGCATGGGCCACACATAACCCAAGGTTGATTGTATTATAATATTATATTATATTATATTATAATATAATATAATATTAGTAGTAGGCTCTCCAAAGTAGAATAAGAATATGGATATATAAAGAAGATATATTTTTCATTGTATTCATTCATATCATTGAAGAAGAATCTTATGTAATCGTCGTGCCCACGAAGTGGCCTCTCATCTTGGGAGATCTTGTGGAGTTATTCCTTCCTTAAGGATTATTATTGGTGTTGCCCTACCTTAAGGGTATTATCTATCTCTCTTTCATTTGTGGATTGTTATTGTGGATAATATATTGTGGATGAATGATTTGATATTTCTGCATATTGGTGAATGGTTCATGTTTAGTAATAAAAGTTATGCAACAAGTGCCTTTCATCTTTCGTGCACTCAAATTCTAGCACTCCTTTGTTGGATTCTCGTTTATTTGGCTGACCTTCCTCTTTCTATGATGCACTTCTTGATTTTTTGGACATCACCAATTCTTCACTAATGAATCGATTCTTCAAAGTAATTACATAGTTGTGTTGTCCTTTCTTGAAATCTAAGTGGTCCTCCTCCTAGTTGTGGTTTACTTTTGTTATGCATAATCACCCACGTTCCACCAATATGTCATAAGTTATTTTTTGCATAGCAATAACCATAAAATTCAAGATGAATATTTGGTCATCAATTTTTACGTTGTGTAGTTAAAGACTTCATTTCTATGTCATATTGATCTATGCCATACAATAAAAAGTTGTGAGACTACAAAAATAGTGCCCCCATGTCCTTCAATATCTTTTCAAAAAATAAATTTACACTTGAACCCCCATCTATGATCACTTGCATCAACTTATAATTCAGTAACTTAATATGGATCAACGTTGGCTTCTTCTCGACATTAATCAACAAGATTGTTGGACAATATATAAGAATAAGTCATGGGTTTTGAGTTATGGACTCTAAAATGATCTAGGGTTTTTCCAGATCTATGAATGGCTACAATTGTATCTCTCTTCAAATATGGAAGTAGAACCTTCTCTTTTTTCCCATAATATACCCTTTGAGCAAAGAAAAATGAGCAAGGTTCTAAATGCCCATCCACACAAAGCATTATAACCACAAAACTTTAGTTCCAAAAGTCCCTTTGTGGTGAATTTGGATGATGTTTCGATTGCAAAGGTGCCTCAAAACTTTATTCAACATCCAATCTTGTATATTTCAAACCAAGCCTTAATTTACAAATTTATAGGTATGTGACCCAACCTGATTACAATAGAGAAATAGATAAATAATTCTTGGGGCTTAATAACTTCTAGTTTTGAGTTTATGATGATTGGTGGAGGTTACTTTGTTGTTACCTTACCATCATCTAAAGAAAGAGACTTTATTTTTCATGGTGGCCCATGATTTTTGGGAATAAGATATTTGAATTTGACTCCTTAAACTCCTAGATATGACCCTTAAATAGGAACCTAAATAAGTTTTAATTTGGGTTCATCTCCCTTTCTTGCCCCTGCATTTATGGAATAAACCCACTCTTGAGGTTATAAGAAACACAATAGGGAAACATGTAGATTGGGCCCCTCCCAAGGAAAACAATGCCTCTTGTGCCCATATTTGTGTTAGAGTAAACTTGAAAAAAGGACTTCTAGAAAATATAGAAATCAAGGTCCTTGATTGGGTTTATACATAGCCATTGGATTATGAACATATCCCCTTCAAATGCATTACCTATCACCAATATGGACATTTCTCTAGAAACTACCCTTCTAAGGTAGAACAAGTTGAGAAAGAAAAATAAATTGATTTTCAAATTGTTAAAAACAAAAGGTCTCATAGATCAAGAAGTCGTAAAAGGGCTATGTAGAGAAAATAAGATCCCCACAGATGTAATAGATTTGCTATCCTCACAAATGATACAGAGGAGTAAATAGAACCACAAATTAGTAATGCATATCAACACATAGGCATAGAAACAATGGGTGAACCTGTTAATGAACAAATAGCCCCTCAGGATACCCAACAAGAGAATCTAAACAAAGGACTAGAGTCCTCTAATGGATTACTATAGGTGAATCTCACTAAATAATCAGATCAGTCTAGTGAAGAAACTAAAGAGGAGGTTGAAGAAACTTAGCATGTGAAAATAGTCATTCTATGAGGTACTTCGACAACCCATTCAGTATCAAGGGGTAGAAAGTCTAACCAAGTGTTAAGGGAAGATAAAACCCATAAGGATATTCATAATAAATATTAGAACACTATGAAAATTTATACAAATAAGTTCTCTAAAAATTGATAGCTCTTTCTTGGAATTGTAGGGGATTAGGTAATCCCCTAAAGAAAAACTACCTATTTGAACTTGTTAAAAACCATAAACCTCTTGTGATTTATTGTAAGAAATCAAAATGATGGACAATGTTATAGTTTTAGATTAGAATAAAATTTGGAGATACTTTTAATATGAGTCTATAAGTTCATTAGGTGCTTTAGGTGGGCTTATAACTACTTGGGACCCACAAAAATTAACCTGTATATGAAGATATAAACCAAGAAATTGGATGGCCTTAGATTTTGAATTTACTAATGGCACATGCATAGCCTTTGTTAATTTTTATGGGTTGAATAGTCAAAATCTAAAAAGAGAAGCTTGGAATCAACTACATTACTAGATCAAGCAAGAACAACTAGAAAATCTAATAATAGGAGGGGACTTAAATGTCACTCTAGCACATTGGGAAAAGATGGGGGAAACAAGACTCTTGATGTTATAAGAGACTTAGTAACTCAAATAATATTTCAAGAAAATCTACAAGACATTATTCCCCCAAAAGGGAAACTTTCCTGGACAAATAGAAGATCCGGAATTCATTATATTATAGAAAAAATTAACATATTTTTAGTGAGTGAAAACCTTATGGCTCTTTTCCTTCTACTTTCCAACCATATAGTTCAAAGTGAAAATTTTGATCACAAACCAATTCTTCTGGAATGGTGTTAGAACAACCAACAAGTAAAAAATACTATTCAAATACAATCCAGGATGAGTAGAGTAGGAATATTTTTGTGAATAGGTTGAAAGTAGCTAGAAATAAAAAACCTCCCAAATAAGGCTGCAATATATTTGGAAATAAAATTTTTTACATCTCAAGTTAGAAATAATAAAATTGTTATCCAAAAAACACCAAGTATTTCCATCTCAAAACTCTACAAAATTATCACATAAACACTATTAGAGCTATAGAGAAGGATGGCATCACATACTATGAGAAATATAAGATAAAAGAATTAGCCCAAGAGCATTTTTCTAGGTTGCTCACTCATGAACCAGGTGACCCTCAAGCTCAAGACCTTATGCTCCAAAATATTCCTTCCATCCTTAATCAAGAGGACAAAGCTACTCTATGTGCTCAAGTAACTAAAGAAGAACTAGAACAAGTGATAATGTCTCTTCTAAAGGATAAATCTCCTAGTCCAGATGGATTCACAAATAATTTCTATCAACAATTTCTTTCCCTAGTTGAAGATGCCCTATTGAGTATGATAAGACGTCATAAAAAGAGGTATGCTTTTCAAAGCTATTAATTCAACATTTCTTGTTTTAATTCCTAAAGAGAACTCCACTTTATTTGATATATTTAGACCAATTTCTCTTTGCAACCGTTCTTACAACATTCTGACAAAAATTAATGCTAAACTGGATTAAAAAGTTGCTCGATAAGCTAATTTTAAAATAATAATGAGGTTTTATTCTGGGAAAGAAAATATATGATAATTATCATGGTGTATGAGACTCTTCACTCCTACTCCCACTCCAAATAAAAAATATAGTTATCAAACTAGACATGACCAACACCTTTGACAGGGTCAATCTTCAATTTTTAAAAAAATTCTCATAAAGTTTGGTTTTCGGGTTCATATAATAAGATGGATAGGAGCATGCATAAAAGCTCCTTGAATCTCCCCATTAATCAATGGATATCCTTCTTCCTTATTCAAATATTCTAGAGGAATCTGTCGAGGTTATCCCCTTTCAACATACCTCTACATCCTGCTGGCAAAAACTTTAGAAAGAGCCATGAATAACGTGTAAAGGGTTAAATATATTAAAGGAATAAAATATAAAAAAGGTGTTAGACCTTTCACGTATTCCCAATTTACTGATGACACTATCCTGCTAGGAGAAGCAACTGAATACAATGTTAGAAATTTCAGGAGTTGTCTCTCTTGCTTTGAAGCAACTTCAAGAGCTTTAATCAACTACAAAAAAAGTCAATTTTACACAATCAATACCTCTTCTACTAAAAATAGAGGGTTTGCTAAAATACTTGGATTTAGGGAAGGAACTGATCAACACTTTAGATATCTAGGAGTCCCAATGGGTTTCCATCTCAAATCAAAAATAAGTTGGAAACCAACCATTGAAAAACTATAGAAGCAAGTGTAAACTCATAGTAACATATGGTTGAGTCTTGTAGGAAGAAGAGTGTTAATCAAGTCAGTCTTATCGACACTCCTTATATACCATCTCTTAGTTTACCATGCTCCCAAAAGTATCCTGTAATATTTAGATGGAATAATTAGGATTTTCCTTTGGCAATGAGGTAAATAAAATAAAAAAAGTTCCACTTGGTCAACTGGGACCCAATTCCTATAGGGATAAATAAAGGTGGCCTTAGAATAATTAAACTATTTCAAGAATGGGACTATTTCTAGAATAAAAATAGCAACATGTAATTATTAAGACAACAATATCCAAATCAACTTATTTGAGGAGAGATTAAAAAATTAAGAGAGTTAACTATTCATAGCAATATTCAATTGTGACTAGATAGTTTCCAATAAAATATTGGCCTCTATTTGGAAAATAAATTTACCTCCAAGGATTCAAATTGTTACCTGGTTGATCTTCTAGAACAAGATTCTAATAGGTGATAATCTTGAAAAGAATAATATAGTGGGTCCTCACGTGTTCCAGATGCATGAAGAATAGTAACACCGTACCCCACTTGTTCTTTGAGTGAAAATCAACTATTCCAATATAGATTCAAATAGCCAATCGATTGGGATCTTCTTGTTAGATTCCTTGAATACAAAAGAGTGCCTAATTAATTGGAAATATAGATACAAATAGGGCCTCAAAGGGAATCCACTAATCAAATCTCTCTGGACAACCATACCTTTATTTTTTATTTGGAACATTTGGAAAGATAGAAATAGACTAATTTTTGAAGAAAAAAATAATGCTCTCCAAAATAATTATCAGAGGAATAGTTACTAATTTGAAAGTAGTATTTAAGCATAATAAAAATCAACAAAGCTTGAATTCTCAATAATTAAGTCTAATCAATCAATATGATCTTCAAGGCTTTGTTTTAGGTAGCATGAACATTCATACTTTTACTCCTCCAAAATTATTCTTCCTTCTTTGTTCTTTGATGGGGTGTCCAAGGCAAATCCAAGCATAGCAACAACAAGGGGTGTGATCATGATAGAATGAAAATAACCTAACATAAATTATTGCATCAATTTAAATGGCACTTATAACAATGTTGTGGAGGTGTTGGCTTGTGAAATGGGAGTGAAACTAGCAATAGATCAACAAATAAAAAATCTACATATCTATCGAGACTTTTCTTTCATTATAAAAACTCTCTCCAACGACATAAATGTTAGATCTCTTTAGCTTCACATCAACCTGAATAGGATAAATATGATCATTCAATAATTTACTTATGTCAATCTTTTTAATTATAAAAATGAGATTTTGAGAAGAACAAGGAAAAAAATAACTGACAGCTTTGGAAAGGAAAACTAGGGCATTGTCCAAGTTGGTGAAGTACTTTTTGGTTGCTACAAAATCAAAGACGATATTTTTCCCCCTAGAGGGCCTAATGGGGACGCCTCTAGATCTTGTCTTAGACAAAGTTCATTTTCAGTTTTGTTAAAGGAAAAATCTCCAATAGAGACTAAAGAAGCACAAAAATTGCACTAAAAATGCTCTTTACAATTACGGGAAAAATATCATCTCAAAGAGTCAATGGATGCTTGCCACAATCAAAATCAAGGCCAAAGATCATCATTGAACAAAGTATAGTAGAAGAAATAATCTTATATAGAGCCAATCATGACTTGATATGTCAATTCATGGGTATTCACCCTACCCTGACTTTTTTCCATTCATGGGTTTGGTAGAACTGGGAGCCTCTTGGTGAGTATTCTTTGTGGTTTATTAGTAATGAATATTTTATTGTTAGTTTTTTCTCACTTGCCAAAAAAAATAGAGCTTTCAAATCAAAAAAGAGAAATCATGGTCTGACAAGATTATTTTTTTAGCCCTAGAGAGTGGGATTTGATACCTAAATTGAACTCGTTGTTGTCTTCGTTTGGGTCTTGTTGTATGCACTCCCAATGGAGTTCTAGAGTGAGCAGGTATTGGAAATCATCGATAATTTTCTTGGAATATATTTGGTTGTTTCTAGAGATGCAATGGAAGGAAACACAACCATTTATGCTAGATTATGCATGGAAATGGATCTCATCCAACCTTTGTCGACAAAGGGGAACTTGAACTTGCAGGACTATCTTGGATTCAATATATGGATTATGATGTGTTGCCCTTCAGGTGTAGATTTTACCATAAATATTGGCACTCGGATCGCCCAAACAATATGATACAAAAATGGGGGCTCCTCTAGGAATGCCAAATATTCCTCAAGAGGGTAAGTCTATAGTCAATTAAGAAACAACTGACATTTATCAAGGAGGAGAAGCATAGGGATATGGTTTTAAATAACCCAAAAGAAGGAAAAGACAAAACAAAAAAAATACAGTAAAGAGTAAACCCAACCCAAGCCCTCAAATGGGAATGAGATATTCAAGACATTGGTGGAGCATGAAGAAGAACAACTCATGGAAGGAGTGGATGGGAATAATGAAAACAATAACATTCATGTTCAAGTCCCTATTTTGGTTCCTTCTATCCTAGAGCAGGTAATAGAGTGTAGTGAGTTACTACAATAAGCTATTGCAAGGGCATTGATAGTGCATAACCATGAGCAACTGATAATAAAGGATGCCATCATGGGTGTGATATATAAAAATAAATAAAATCCAAATCTAGGAATAAGCCAGGTGGAGAAGAGATCAAATAATATCAACTCTCAAGGAGTGGGTAGAAAATCAAACAAGAAATTGATAGCATCATAAGGAGACAAATTGATCATTAAAGGATCGATGATTTCAATAGACTCTTACTGGTCTCAAGGTAACCAATGATTATAGTCATGGAATATTAGGGATTATACATCAAAACCCATCAATCTGCTATTTGAATACTCTTAGAGAAAAGTAAAACATTTTTTTCTTATCCAAGAGACAAAAATGTCTTTGGATCTCATGTATAAAATAGTAAATAGACTTTGGAGGGGTATTGGTCATATGGAAGTGGCTGCCCAAGGGGTATCAGGGGGATAGTTACCTTTTGGAACTCTCTTGAATGGATGACAATAGAACATATAGCTTGAAGGGGTGTCCTCACATTGCATTTTAGGAACAATGTGACAATTAAGCGGATTTTAATCACAAATTTCTATGGGGTCCAAAACCTAGATGATCAAATTTATCAATGGAAATTAGTGCATAATATGAGTCTTGAGAGAGGAGTTAGACTGGATAGTTGTTGGTGATTTTAATGCTAAATTATCATCATATATGAGGAATGGGGAACCCCAATTTTGGATCCAAGGGGTCATCTTATGATTGTCCAGGTCCATGCATTACACTTGATGGATATTAAATATCCTAGAACCAACTATACTTGGACTAATAAGAGGAGGGAGCCACATAGTAGGAAGGTGAAGTTAGATCATTTTTTTGTTTCAGAGGAGGCATTTATGAAATGGAATCTAAAATTCTAAATTTTGGAGGGTCCAATTTTGGATCACTACCCCATTATGTTGGAAGGAGGGATCAAGACAAGGCAGTACAACAAACCATTTAGATTTGAATATTTTTTGTTACAAAAGGAGGAGCTTCAAAATAAAATCCCATAGTGGTGGGAAGAGAGACAATCGACATATGGGACAACAATGTTTAGAGTCCACAAGAAACTTCATTATATCAAGGATCAACTAAAGCAGTGGAGTAAAGCTAACAAGTTGGACTTCCAGACCTAAAGAGCTGCAATGGTGGCCAAATGGGATGAGGTGTAAAAACTCTTCAAGGAAGGAACAATTATAGAGCAGCTCAAAGAAGAGGATGATGAATTGCATAAAGTGTTTGAGGACATTGACAACCAAGAGAATATCTATTGAAAATAGAGAGCAAAAACCACTTGGTTATTGGAAGGTGATAGAAACACCAAAATTTTCCATCGGGTCGCTCGTATTAGGAGACAAACGAACAAGATGGAAGCTCTTCAGGAAGAGAACAAGCACTCCTTTGATAAGATCCCAGGTATGCATTTCCATTTAATGGATTTTTTTGCAAAAATTTTTAATGTATGGTGTAAGATGAAAAGGCTAAAAAAGTTCTTGTTATCATACCTTCTATTATATTTGAAGAACAATATCAGGCCTTGCTTAATCCCATTGATAGATAGGAGTTTAAGAAGGTACTATTTTGAGTGATTACAGGAAAAATACTAGGTCTAGATGGATTTTGAATCAGGGTTTTTCAGACCTTCTAGGACAACTTTGAGGAGGATGTAATGGTTGTTATAGAGAAGGTAGTGAAAGAATGCTTAAATCATTAAATCATACATTCATTGCCATAATTTTAAAATGGGGCGAGGGAGTGCATATATCATATTACAGACCTATTATCTTATGCAATGTCATATATAATATAATCACAAATTTAATGGCTAAGTAACCAAAAATTCTCCTAGACAACATTCTCCTTGGAGCAAGGGGGTGTTGTAAAGGGTAGGTAGATCTTGGATGGTGTGGTTCTAGCTTAGGAGGCAATCCACTCAATGCAAAATTCTAGCACTAGAGGTATGTTCATAAAATTAGATATGTCAAAGGCTTATGATAGGGTGGAGTGGATATTCTTGTCAAGGATGATGGCAACCTTCGGTTTCTCTCAAGATTGGATAAAATGGGTCATGAGTTGTGTCTCTACTATGACATTCTCAGTGTTAATCAACAGTATTTCCTCATAACTGTTTGGATCCACTTGAGGCCTTCATCAGGGAGATCCTTGTTCCCCTTATCCTTTTCTTATATTGGTTAAAGGCCTAGGTAGACTCATCTTGAGGGGAAAACAATAGGGTTTGTTAACAGGTGTCAAGCTAGATGAGGAGGTTTTGACTCACCTATAGTTTGTGGATGATACAAGATTGGTGGGAATGGCCAATCTCAAGGAAGCAAGAACGATCAAATATACTCTTGATGTTTACCTTAGGGCCACAAACCAATTCATCAATGATAAGAAATATAAAGTGGTCTTCTTCAATCTTGATCAAAGGTTTCAAGATAGAATTTTAGAGATCTTGGGATTCATGAGCACTTCTCTCCCAATGGTCTATTTGGGGGTCCCTTTGCATTTTAAAAAACTAAAGATAGCTATCTAGAGGAATCTTTTGGATCGTATCAAAGAAAGAATTAACCATTGGTCTCACAAATGGTTAACCTTTGGGGGTAGATTAAGTTTTTTGCAGTCAGTCATTCAAGCCATGCCAATTTATAAATTTTCTATCCTTGTTGCCCCACATACCATATGGATAGAGCTGGACAATATGGATAGAAAATTTGTATGGGAAGGAGTAAAAAGAGATAAAATGGACATTAGTAGGTTGGGAAAAAGTAATTCATCCCAAGGTAAAGGGAGGTTTGGGACTAAGGAGATCAGAGCTAAATAATACAACTTTGGCTGGAAAGCTTTACTAGAGGTGGATCTCCCAATAAAATTCTTTATTCAGTAGATTTTTAACTAGTAAATATTTGGGACAGGTGAACCCGAATGAGGTGAGTCATTTCCCTTTGGATGGTAATGGGTCCCTAGTGTGGTAGGCTCTAAAGTTAGGATCTTAAGTAGTAAAATATGAATTATTTTGAAAAGTGGGGAGAGGGTAAAATGCATGATTTTGGATAGATTTGTGGGATAAATACCCATCTATCATTATTGAATTCCCATAATTGCAACCAGTAAAAAAACCATGGAAAGTAGGGGTTGGATCGGGATTGAAAGTTATTTCCTCTCTAGAAAACTAGGGGATTATAGGTTTAAGCAGTTTAAAAGGTTGGACGAGTGACCAATTCTAATCCCTTCAGAGTTGACACCCATCATGACTAAAATATTGGTAGAAATATTTCTCATGGGTAGAGATGAGAACGATGAATTAGCTTGGGGCTATAGGAGCCTTGAAATCTACACAATATGATAATATCCTTCCAAAACCTCCTCTTCATAAATATCAGGTTGATAATTGAAGAAATATTTGGTAGTCCAAGGGTTGGCCCAAAGTAAACTTCTTTGGCTAGTAGTTCATGCACAATTGAATTCTTACTTTTGATAATATGAGATGTCAAGGAATTTTTGGTCCATCCCAATGTGTTTTATGCTACAAAAGTGAGGGAATATTTGACCACTTGATGTTTGAGTGTTCGTTCACATGACAGATTTGGGAGCAATGGTTTTTAGCTTGTAAAATATAATCCAATGGTGATTTGAATAGAATTAATATTTGGGAAATATGGAAGAGGGACATATTTAAATCTAAAGCTCTTCATATTGGGTGGAAGATTGGATTAAACTTTATTTGGCGGTATTTATGGTTGGAGAGAAATGACAATTTTTTAGAAAAACCTTTTCATCCTTGGATGGCATATGGCAGGTCATTTGGAGTAAAGTCACAGCAATTGTGGTGGTGTATGCTAAAGAGGAAACTTAGGATGATATATGTACGATGGAGAATGAAGCCAAAGTGTAGGAGGGATGGGACAAAGCTAGTTGGAAAACACCACTAGAAGGTTGGATTAAAATTAATATTGATGGAGTTGCAAAAGGTAATCCAAGTAGAGATGGAATTAGAGTGGTTTGAAGAAATTGTGTTGGGACAATGCTTTATTGGGATCTACAGGGCTTGGGCAGGGCCATGACCAATGAAGCAAAAGCCTTAGCTATCAAATTTGCTTCTATCTGGAAAATAAGACAAGGTTATAGGAGGATAATCATAGAATATGATTCTTAAATATTGGTAGGATCTTTGGATTGCATGAGGAACTTTGCTTTGGAGACATGGAGGTTGAGAATTCTTATCACCCAAATTAAGGAT
Organism: Wollemia nobilis; assembly: GCA_028583015.1. Taxonomy (NCBI): domain Eukaryota; kingdom Viridiplantae; phylum Streptophyta; class Pinopsida; order Araucariales; family Araucariaceae; genus Wollemia; species Wollemia nobilis. The sequence goes on from JAQPPZ010016709.1 coordinate 1,679,637, forward strand.
TTATGGAAGAAATTGGATAATTTTATTTCGATTTATGTGGTTGGAGCTTAGAATAAAGTGATAGGATGGGTAGCAAGGAGGAGGTAGGAGTTTAGTGGCACAATGTCATGGTTATTGAGGATGATAAGATTAGGTAGGTTGGTGAGTAAATCCAGTGTTTGGCTAATTAGGACAGCCATTGCAAACATATGGTTTAGGAAAGTTGGCTTCAATGCAAATCTCCTTTAAATGTTGTAATAAAAAAATGGTTAGTTCTTAGGATCTTGATTTTAGAGTTATGTTAGTTTGTTGGAAAGTTAAAAGGAGGAAATGGGTGTTCTTGTTGGCTAAGGCTAGGAGTCTCATCCCAAATTGTAAATAATATCATTTTAATCTATATTTCAAATTCTTAAAAAAAAAATAGTTTACTCATGTCCATTTTTTCCACTTTCAAAGAGAATTTAATAAATAATTAGATGAATTTGACAACAATGCTATAAGGTGAGAGTTTCATTATTAGAATCATAAGGGAAAGAGCTCAATAACAGAGTGGAGCATAAGAATGTGAAACCAATAGAACATATAGATTCTAAAAAGACTTAAGACTCTAGCTCTTTTATTTTTTCTTATGTTTTGAAAAAATCTAACACTCTTGTATCTAACTCATAGTAGAAGTTCCAGTTTTTTTTTTAGATTTGGAGTTCCTAGCGCAAGAATTTTCCATCTTGAGCATTGGAGTTCTTCAAGTGTTACGAGCGCTAAAGTTTTTGATAAGACTTGAGCACTAAATTTTTCACATACTTGTGCAACAAACTTCTGATTCTGGTGACATCCATATAAGTGATGTCTTCTTGCATTTTATATTATGGTATATTTCAAAAAATCCAAACTCTAGCTTCTTTATTTTTTCTGATACCTCTAGTTTTTTCAGTGCTTGTGGAGTTTTTGATGTCCCTAACCTTTCTAGTGCTTATGGAAATTTTGAAACTCCTATGGATTTTGGTTCCCTTGTTAGTTATAGATTCTCTAATTGCTCTCTTGTTAAAAATTTGTCATTTATTATTGGTTGTTCCTTCTTTTGAACAACTTCTCCAAGCTATGTATTGTATTAACTTGTGTTGCTCTTATTAATATAAATTTCCTTTTCTTAAAAAGAAATACTATTGGTCGAACGTGCTCATCTCTTGCTACTTTCCTTGACTTATTTGAAACTAAATAATTAACCTCCCATAAAATTCATATTGCAATCATCCTTCACCTCTCGTTCAATTTCCTTGTTGTAATTGTCTTCTCCCTCGATGGTTGTTACAGTACCTACCACTTGTTGTTCCTTATCTATTCTTTTAAGTGTTGGGTTTTTCTTCTTTTTCCTCCTTTTGCATCGTCATTGCTTGGTACCTTGCACTTCTCAGATTCAATGGGTAATCCACAACAACATAACCTACAATCTCACAAATATTACAATATGTTTTTTTTGGACAATTGAGATTGGTGTGTCTTGATTTAAAATTAGAACAGCAAATGTCCTCCTTTTCGACCTTGATGTCATTTATCATTCATTAGAATATTTTGCATGCCTTGGATTATTGCACTCAGATCATCACAACTTTGCAATTGAAGTAACAAAGAAGGAATGATATAGTAAATCAACAACATAATTCATCAACATGCAATCAACATTGATACAACCTCATCTCTCTCCAAACAACCTTCATACATTGTCAACTCTGTCCTCAACGGGCTTGCACACCACAATAAGTTAGACAATTCTATCTATACTTTAGACAACCTTGGGCATAGTTCAAACAACTACGTTTTTATTCAAACACCCTTGGCTTTGCATGGGATGGCCAAGTTCAACATTCCAGATGGTCCAATCTCGTATGTTTACAACAAAAAAGAATAAAGTGGAAACAATTAGAATAATATATCTACAAAAATTACAATCAACTATAATAATATGCACAATGGTTACACAATTTGCACAACAATGATTGAATGGAATTATTATTATCAGCAAGAACAGAAGTCTGGTAACAATGCACTCATATGCCTCTCATTCTCTTCCTGTGTGTGTACACCCTCTCTATCATGTACTCTCTTAAATGAATGAGGTGTCATATTTATATTTGGGGAGGTAGTTACCCTTAACTACCTACCCAACACCTCATCATTTGGTCACATTCCCTTTATCATGCATTTACATTTCATTTCATAACTACATGAGTTATTAATTATATGTACATTTTTTTCAATGAGTTTACACAGGTTTTTATGAGGGGTCCTGGTCCCCTCATATTGAGTGGGGTTTGAACCTTGGACCTCTCAAAGAGAGGTCGAAGCCCTTACCATAGTAGTAAGCTTGCAACTATAATTATATTTAAGTTATCAAACACTATCAAACTCATAATACAACATTACAAATTCACAAAACTACTAAATTCAAAATTTTATGTTTACTTGACTTCCTATGCACAACATTATGTATGAGGTGGTGCTTGGGATGGTGCCCCGTCACAACTAGTGCCTACAAGACGAAGATATTCATACACAATAATTTATTTTTTAGAGTGTGTATCTTTCATAAGCATTCCTAATTGGAGGTAAGGTTCATACTTGAATTTTTGCATTAACTGCTCCCCCTCTTATACTTAAGAAAAATTCCCCCTTATATCTTTCCTTAAAAAGAAGTAATTTATCAATTACTTAGGATGAATGTCTATCAATTAATGCTCTCAAGTGACCCAAATATTTCCCTCATAACATCTCAACCCTATGTTGTCCTCCTATAGCAAAATATTTTGTGCATATCATTTATGGAATCCTCATTTATCCTAACAATTTCTAACATTATTATTTTGATGAACTCATTATTTCCCTTATCAAGCAAGGGGTCTGCTTTCTCCAACTATGGATTAAGGGTGACCACCATACTTCTAGAGGAGATAGGATATCTTGTCTGTGCTTCCTAGACAAGGAAGCACTTCATCTTTAAATAACTTATGTCCTATGAAATCAAATGGAGATTATTGTTTATAAAGAGACTCAAGAAGTCACTCAATTTTTTGATACCCTTATGAAATGCCTTTGGTTTCAAACCTTTAAGAAAGGATCACCTTCAAAAATAATTAGTTCAAGCCTTAAAATAATTTAATAGGCTACTAAGTTAGTTCGTTCCTTCCATCCTCATATTATACAAGGGCTTTCTATCCTCATATCCACAGTCGAAGAGGTCTAGATAGACATACATTTTCTACCTCCTTTATTGGCCTTGAATGTCAAAAGGGTATTTGAGGTGCAATAACCACATAGAATTGCTCAACCTAGCCCATTTATTTGAGATGGCTCTCGCTTGGATGCGGTGAAATCTTATGTCATCCCCTCAATAATGATTAATGGCAATGTCAATCCTTCAACTAATTAACATAAACTAATTACAATACAACTCTAGTCATGGTCTCCATCAACACTACAAATCTTTGTTGCATGTGGCTAAATGAGATCTAGTTGCACTATGTCCATATTATATTGTACTATATTTTTATTGTACTTGTATCACATGATGCTATGCCCTTAACTACATAATATTACACATAATTCACAACTTTCAAATTTTGAAATTTTCAACATGCTTCAAAGCACTTATTTTTAGCTCCTCCATGTTACTATAATCAAATACCCTTTCTCAATCTCATTTGAACCTCTTTGTTTATTTGAAAACATTGATATAGTTTCTTTCTTTCTCTTATAAATTTTATATGGTCCAATAGGTTGTTAGAGTGAACCACAAAATTACTTAGGTCATCCTCATCATGAGGTGAACTTAAATTCATGTTATGTGAAAATGCCCATCATTTCCTTTTTAAGGGCCCCAATATGGTGGCTCCATAATCTTATTGATATCTAAATAGGTCAATTCATGATAATATCTTTAACTTTTTACCTAACTGCATAAAGGAATAGGCCAAGGTGATCTTCTTGCTAGAAAAAGATGAAGGCATAATTTTGAATAGGTTTCTAAGGATTATCTTCTTTTTGGTTTGGTTTAAAACAAGAATCCTGGGAAGCCATCAACTAAGTCCTTAAATTAGTTTAAGCAGTTGGATTAAAAAGGAGCTTAAAAGGTATCAACTATTTCTTGATCCCATACCTAAAAATAGGAATCCAACCTTATCATGTGTGCTTAGGCATCTTCACGTCTCCAATGCATCATATACTGTAATTACTAAATTGCTAGCGAACAGACTTAGAAACAGTTCTCATGAGGTTGGCTTCAAAAAAACAAGGTGCGGTAGTTAATAGAAAACAAATATATGTATATACAAAAAGAAAAATAATGTATTGATGGAACTTGACGCACTTGACAGGAGAAAATAAGAGGTCAAAGTTCTCAAACTGGATATGGCTAATGCTTCTGATAATATTGACCATGATTCTATATTCAAAAGCATAGAAAGCTTTTGTCTCTCCTTTCTTGAATTGACTTATAAAAATGTTGCATTTCAAATCCTGGGATTGTAGATCATGGTAGACTAATGAATTTTGTCCAAGACAACATGGATATCAAGGAAGGTTACTCCTTGTTGCCTTCTGTTTATAGTTGGGCAACACAGACCATGGGTAGAGCTTTAGCAAATGGTAGACTAAATATGGATATCTAAACGTCATTATGTGGTGTCAGTGCTCTTAGCCATTTTTATCTTGTTGGCCATACATTATTGTTAGGCAGAGTCTGCATACTCCTATCAAAATATATTTTTTAAGAAAATTACTCTATCCTCAAGAGCGAAGTTGACTTTGAATCAATGTTTTGTTTATGATCTAAATACTCAAGATCAGGAACAAACTCATGTCGCAACTTTTTTAAACTTCAACAGGCTAAGAAATCTTTTCCTTTGAGTTTTAAACCCACCAAGACCTCAGTTTGAGGAACTCATCTTGCTAAGATAAAGAATAACTAGAAATGCAAGTACAAGATGGTTAAATTCTCAAGCTCATAAATCCTGTTAAGTAGAGCTCTATAATTTTAGTTATGCCTATTACTATATGATTGAAAATAAAAAATCTTTTCAAGAACTTATCATGGGGTCATCGAAAGACCAATAGAATAATATATTATATATCAATATAGTGGCAAGAGATATGCAACTAATTACAAAAACAAGGTTGTGCAAGAATAGATTTAGTTGCACAAATTATGGGGTTAGATTGTTATAGAGCATTTAAAGTCAGACGTCAAGTAAAAAGAAATGTTGAAACAAACTATGAACTAAAGCTGCAAGAAGGACCTTTGTATGTATGCCGACACTCAAAACTTATCCAAGGCACTCACTCTTCATTCAATCCATAGCTGTCTTGGGAGGAGAGTTGATTCTAATATAGATAGATTTATTGAGAAGAAAGGCATTTCAAGAACAAACAAATCTAAGGGCCATAGTGATTGGTATCAGACCCACGAAAAAACATATCAACTTGGAGACTTTTAAATGTTAAGAGGATAGAATTGTGTTTGGAGATAATAAAGAAGTAAAAATCATAAAAAAACTTGAGGATTTCTAAAATCCCTTAAGAACTTCAAGAAAAATGACAAATTTCTTAAGTGTGTTGACCTGGTTGAATCAAAAAATGGCAGACAAATGTAGCAACATATTTGAAAAGAAAGGAGTTTAAACACTCAAACTTGAAAGACAACATCTCTTGAGATGTGAAGTTGTTAGGCTATAGGTTTAGTTTATTATTATATTATTAAATTATAATGTAGTAGGCATAGTTGGTAGCGTGAAGCCAACGTGTATATTTGATTTGTTAGCTATTTGTTAGTCGCTATTGTTAATTTCAGTTAGCATTTGGTTAGCATTTTGTTTCAGGCTATTTATAGCCTTTTACATTGTATTTATAAAAATGAAATCAATGGAATACCTTATCCATTTCCATCATTGGTTTCATAACACACCTCAGTAGCCTTTTACATTGTATTTATAGAAATGAAATCAATGGAACACGTCATCCATTTTTATCATTGGTATCATAACACACCTAGGTCCTTTGGGGATTTGGGTGAGAATTGTTCTCTAATAATTTTGTTAATGTTCCTATATTGCTCTTTTTTAGTAAAGAATTTTGTTGATGTTTCTATAATGTGAAAATAAAAATAATGTAGTATTGATGTTTTTATGTTGCTAACTCAAATCAGCAGGAGAAGAAGGAACAGCCTTTAAAAATAATATGATATGATTTGAATAATTATACTTTCATATTTGTTAGATCTCGCGAACATAATTAAAATCTTTCATTTCATTACATCTAAAAAATGAGCCACAAACAGTTCGATCTCTGCAACTGATCAGCGTGCGGCTCGCAGCCCACCATCTAGGAGGTCGCAGCCACGTGGCCAACCCCGCTGCACACAGCGCAGCTGTAGGACTGCCACATCCAGAGTACCGCAGCAATGCTGCAGGCCAGAGCCACAGCCATGCACATCCCTTGCGTACTATATGCTTACCGCCCTTGATTCGAGCCCTGCGCAGAAGGCCCAGATCAAGCTCACAGACCAGAAAGATCGACTCTCCTAAGTCGAACTGGAGAGCACCGGAGAAATTTTTGGATCGCGCGTCCAGAAGAAATCCTAAGTCGTCGTCTAAAATCTACCGCAGGAGGCAGAGCAGAGCAGCGGAGGTCAAACACGAAAAATGAAAAATTAAATTTCATTTCCTAAGGTTTCATTCATCTTTTCTACCCGTCAATCGGTCGCAGCGGAGATCCCTTGAATCCCTATGCGAAACGTGGAGGAAGAGGAGCGTGAAAAGAGAAAGCAAGCAAAGTTTAAATATAAGCTCGTGCTTCTTCATCCCGACAAGGATATTCAGTTAGGTTGCAGGTTCAAATCGAGGATTTTTGTTTTTCACTTGGTGGGTATTATCCCACATGCGCCAAGCTAAGGCGTAGTGAGCAAGTTATATCCGCGAACACACGTATTATTAATAAATGAGCTAATATTAATAAATGAGCTTATCTTTTGTCGGTTGGAGGAAACCTGGCCTCAGTATTGAAAAATGTGCTGTTGACCGCGCTTGTTCGCTGCATGGTAAGGAACAATTTTTTTTTTTTTTAATTGTTAATTGTTGTGGATTTTTATAAAATTAGAAAAAATTAATTCTAACTTTTATATACATTGTGTTAGGTAAAAAAAAAAAAAATTATTTAGTTAAGATAGAAAACTCTTGAAAATAAAGAATGTTTTTATTTACAGAAAATCCACACCAATCCACATCTTTCTTCCGTGAGTAGTCATCAACAATTTATTAACTAAATTTTTAATAAATTTTAAATAAATTTATTAAATAATTTATTATTATTAATTAATTATTTATTTATTTATTAGTTAATTAATTGGTTAGTGTAATTATTTATTTGAATGAATGAAAGATTTTAATTACGTCCACGAGACCCAAATATGGTCTATGGGACCTCAAATATGGAAGTACAATTACTCAAATCATATCATATGATCTTTAATATCTTTGAGAAGGTTGTTCCTTCTCCTGCTGATTTGTGTTAGCAATTCTCTAACTTTTTTATTTTACTGTCTTCAAATAAATCTTTCATAAACTCGTTCCCAAGTGTTTTTTTGTATTTGTCACGGATATTTGAAAAACTCGGGCATTTATAGATGAAGTGTTCCTCTGTCTCTATTGCCCCTGTCTTTGCATAGAGTACATATCCTTTCTTCCCATTGTTCTTTGGGCATTGTCCATCTCCCTGTTTCACATCTAAGCCTATGAGAGCTACTCCTTATCTGAGCAATGAGTATTTTTTCCTTCCACTTGATTTCAGCGCCTATATACGCTTTTTCCTTGTAGTCATACGTTGGGTTAAAATTTGCAATATAATATTGTCTTTTCCTGCTTGCATTTTTCCACATTCCACTTCTGAACTTTTCATTCACATAATTTTTTGTCTTTGTTGACATTTGGGCATTCATTTATGTTGATTTCCCAACGTTTCATCCATTTTTGATTTTGTTTCATCCACGTATTCTTTCGCCTATGCAACTCTTCGTCCCTAGCTGCCCTAGGCCATCTATCATTTGTCATGTTTTCTGTTTTTTTCAAGTAATAACAGCTTGGTCATAGCAATTGCTTCTAATGGGAACATTCCAGTTTTAGCTAGAATAATTTCATAAGGGGTTGTGGCCTTAATTTTGAGAAAGTTTGTGATTAGATATTTTTGAATCCTTTCTATTTGCCTCCATTTTGCATTTTTTGTGCCACTAGCCCACACCTCGCAACCATACAACAGAACCGGTGTAACAAGTAGGCCAAATAAGACCTTGGTGGTCTTCCAGTCCCACAACTCGGCATTCCTACACCTGTTTTGAAGTGCATATGGTGCTCTCCAGCCACTTTGACTTCTTTTCATCCTACATGTATTCCAATTAAGTTTGTCATGAAAGTCTATGCCCAGGTATTTGTATTCGACCACTACATCAAGCAGTTCTCCATAAACTGAAATTTGAGTTGTTGCTTGTTCTTTTTTGTTGAAAAAATCATAATTTTTGTTTTGCTCGTGTTCACCTGCATCCCAACTTCTTTACAAAAGAGTTCTAGAGCTTGAAGGTGATCTTCTAGATCTTTGGCTATTTTGGCCACAAGAATTACATCATCTGCATACATGAGGAGTTTTACCACATATTTGGCTAAATGCACACCCTCTCCCCCAAATTTGCTTATCCATTCTTCTAACTTGTCAATGTACAGCCCAAATAAGGTCGGAGATAGAGGGCAACCTTGTTTGACACATATGTCACTACCAAAACATTCGGATAACCCTTCCCGTGTTCTGATTCTAGCCTTTACATGCTCATATAGTCTGTGAACTGCTGCCCTGTAGTGAATTGGAACCTCTAGCTCTTCCATTCTGCTCCATAATTTTTTCCTTGGCACTGTGTCAAATGCCTTTTTGAAGTCTACAAAATAGAAAAAAGCCTTCTCTTTTTTGTCCCATATTTTTTCCACTGTGTCTGAGCGTGATACAGTGATCTAGGCCTAAAACCTGCTTGCCCCTTTGCTCTCTTTCCCTTTTCTTCTGCCCAAATGCTGATCCTACGCTCTATCATACTTCCAAACAACTTTGCAAAGAGAGGGTTGATCATGATAGTTTGATAGTTTGAGGGATTATTTACATCTCCACTTTTAAACAAAGGAATGGTCAAGCTAGTTGTCCACTCAGTAGGGAAGCCATTTTGTATGACCTCATTGAAAATTTCTTTGATTTGCGGTGCCAAGATATCTACCCCCCATTTTATATGCTCTGCTTGAAGATTGTCTATGTCACGGGCTTTACCAGTTGCTAACTTTTTTATCCCTTGAATAATGTCTTCAATTGTGAAAAGTTCTTTCTTGACAATGATAGTAGGGGGTGTCTCCTGCTGGTTACTACGCTGATACAGTTGTTTTGAATACTCCAACCACTAATTAATTGTTATGTTATTTTCAGTTTGCATCTTTTTCACGCTTAGTTCCTTCCAAAATTTCTTTGGTTCATGCTTCCCTACATAAATCAATTCTTTCCTCGTTGTTCTAGTGTATTCTTCTTTTTTTGCCCTTACCAGTTTCTCATATGCTTTTTTGTTTGCTCTTATTTTACCCGTTGGTTCTTTTAGTAATCTTTGCATTTTTTTGCAATCTTCATCGAACCATGGGTTGGTTGGGAAGCTATTCCTTTCTTTCTTTTTAGGTTTAGCTCTCTTGCATTTGTTTAGAACTTCTTGAATAACATGCATTAACCATTCACTCTTACCGTAATCTCTACTATTGTGATGTAGTTCTTCCCTTTCCTGTAACTTATTATTTAATACTGCTCTAAAATTCTGTCAATTTTCATCTGTTAAGAGAATGTTTCCCTTGTGAGGATATTTATTTTGATTGCCTTGCAAGTGTTTTTCCCTTGGTTTGTCTCCATGCATTCGAAGTTTCATAACAATTGGGTTGTGATCTTCCACTGGAGAATCTTCCACTTCTAGCTCCTCTATTTTTGGTATGTAATTCTGTGAGCATATTACATAGTCTATTACACTTTGTCCCTTATATGTTTTGCATGTATATTTTCCTGAATTTTTCCATTTGTTCATCCCATTGCAAATAATCAAATTGTTTATGCTGCAAAGATCTAACAACTCTTCTTCATATTGCGTGATAGCCCCATGCTCATCTTCTAAATTCCTAGCCCACTGTTGATTTTCCTCTTTTGGCATCCAAAGAGGATTAATCTCAATATCTTCGTTACCTTCTAGAATGTTAGCTTGCTTATTTGTTGTCCTTGCATTGAAATCTCCAATTAATATAATCTCCCCCAACTTACTGTATATTGAAATGTCTCTTTTTAGGGAGAAGTATGGGTCTTCTCTGTTAAGGTCATGTTTCTTATAGAATTTAGAATTCTTGGGAGCAAAATAACATGCTTGCTATGTTAATAACTGACTCATTTTCTAGGATCTTTATCCTGATGTACTGTTTGTTTTCATCTTGTTTTTCAATTTTAATGACCCTATCCCATTTCTCTTTTATTAAAACCATAATACCCCCATGCCCTTTGCCATTTTATGTTGTTTTATTCCATATTGCTATTTTTTTTTATCCCACAAATTATGGAGTCCTACATCCATCGTGTTCATGTGTTTCTGTCAATATGATTATATCTTTGTCTCTAGCAATGGGCCCTAACCCGGGTCCTCTTCTCCAAGGGAAACCTCTACAGTTCCAACTTACCATTGTAAGATGTTCTCGGGCGGGCCATACTCCCTATTTGTTTTGGATTTGTTTAGATGTGATGTATGCCTTTCCATTTCTTAAATATGCATGTTTCCCTTCATTCCTTGTTGCCCTCACCTTTTCCCATTCCTTATTTCTTTCTTCCTGCTTGTAAAAATTTTAGGTCATCATCTAAATAAAATTGTGACCCTCTCAGCATGCCTCTATTTTTAAGTAACCTTATTTTATCCTCGTAGCTCATCAATGTGACCCGAATATGTCTATCTCTGCCTCCTTCTCTCAGCCTGCCAATTCTGCTTACTTTTTTTATCCGACCCTTCCATTGTAATCGACCTGACAAGAAGTCCTTGGTTAAACGATTTGTGTCTTCCCTGTCCCCATAATCTTTCAACCCTTTGATGATTATATTTGTTAACTTCTCATGTCTTTCTTTCTCTTCTTTTATTTGAAATTTTACTTGCTTCTCTATCAACTCTTTTTGTTGATTGACTGGTTCTTTTACTACTTGAGACCATGTCTTTGCCTTTGCTAATTCATTTCATAGCTCATTTTCTCTTGTTTCAATGTTTTGAAGTGTTTTTTGTACCTCTTTTATTTGATTTGCATTTATTTTTTCCACCTCTATTGCATCATTGATTGGGGGGTGGATGGCTTTTTTGAGGACATGCCATTCACGTTGACCCATGTTTGCAAGGTTTTGTAGCTTTGACACTTGCTCCTTGAGTTGGTTGTTTTCCTTTTCCAGCCTCTGAATGATGTTTATAACCTCATCTGATTTAGTTTCTCTTAATTTCTCCCTTCTTTCCATGCTTTCAAGTTTCTCTTTCATCTTCATTAGCTCTTGCACATAAAGTCTTGGTGCCCACATGAGTGGTGTAGTTGTGGGACTATAAGTTTCTTCCTCATCTAAAAACTCATTTTGGTGATTTGCCTTTGATTGTTCCTTATTCTCCACCTGTTTATGTGGTAGAATATTTTTTATTTTTATTTTTTGATATGCCCTTTTCATTGTTTTTGCCCTTGCTCGAGCTTGTCGACGCCTTAATATCCTCCAATATTGTTTCTCATTGACATATATTGGTTCTTGCAATTGTTGCTTCCCTTCTTCCATTTTCAAACCCTTTATAGCCGAACCCTCTGTACTATTGATCCGATGAAATAAATGTGTAATAAAACCCTCCTTGCTCTGCAAACCCTTGCTGATAATAAAACCTTCTGCCGCAAACCCCTATAACGAATGTATTTCTCCTACCTACTTAAATTGTTTTATAAATCAAAAGAGGACAAAAAAATATGCTTACCTACTTAAAATAAATTTTGATTTTATTAATTTAGTTAATTCCAACTTTTATGCACATTGTGCTAGGATAAAAAATTAATTAATTATTTAGTTGAGATAGAAAACCGCTTAAAATACGAGAATGTTTTTTATTTCAGTTGTACAAAGAAAACCCATATTTTTCGTGAGTAGTTATCAACAAACAACTGAAAGTATTTCTTTCCATCCTAACTGTTTGGTATTGGTCCGCACAGATCGGTGTGTATCAACTCTAATGGTCTTTTGCCTCTTGAAGAGCTCAATTCAAAGGGTACTCAGAGTTGCTTTCCTGCTAAGCAATCCGAACAAACAGGAAAAGTATGAAAAAAATTTGACATACCTAACACTATCTTATGCTTACTCAATTCGAGTAGATAGCCTGAACTTAGATGCTCATATTGTTTTTGCCATAAGGAAGTGGCTTCTTTTGATTGCGCTCAAGTGTTGCGTTTGCTGGTCTGCCCTGTCGTTTACATCGAAATTTGTGCTCGCGTCGGTTTGTGGTGTTGAAGAAGCTGGAGCTGCCCCATGGTACAAAAAATTAAGACTATTTTTTTAGTAAAAAAGAAAAACAAACACTTGCATTTTTTTTAATTAACTTAATATATTAAATAATTTTGTTGTTTTTAATTTAATTAATTAATTAGTTATTATGATTAATAAATTAATTAATTAAATTACACACTTAATTATTTAATTTAATTAGAATTAAATTAAGGGAAAATTTATTCTTTGTTTCATCAAGACAAAAACAAAAAGGACAATTATTTTTTGCAAAACAAAAATCAAACTCTATTGATTTTTTTGCAAACTTCAAGGGAACCAAAAGAAAGTGGCTACTACAAACTTTGCACCAAACCTTGTTCTTTGTAAAACAAAAACATAAAGGGGGGGACACCGCAAAATTTGTTGTTTTTTGCAAGCAAACTTCAAAACAAGGGCAAAATAAGTGAATATCATTTTGCAAATCAATACTATTGCAAAAAAAAAAAAATTAAAAAGGTGCATTTTCAGTTGAATCCGACAACTAATTGGCATTGTAAAAGGTGCATTTTTGGTTGAATCTGAAACCTAATTGGCATTGTAAAAGGTGCATTTTCGGTTGAACCCGACACCCTTCAAAAGCATAAATTTGTGGGCATAAAAAAAATTGATGTATGATGCATTTAATTCTTTGTTTTATGCATTAACATATTTGTATTGAAGCAACAATAAGACCCTAAATTTATACCTATTTTTTGTGCAATTTATTGCACAAAGTAGTGTTTGGTATTTACAATACCTCTGGCCCACACAGATGATGCTATCGTGCTTTGGGCTACTATATCTAACGCCTAATATAGCTACAACAACGATATCTGAGCTATTGTTCTCTATAAATCGTCGAGACATAAGGAAAGCCAATTTGATTGATATTCACTAAATTATTACCCCATTCACTACTATTGCTTGGCATAAATCGTCCAACTAAATCATTTTCCAAGTATTTAAGGGACTTGGTGCCCTACGTATGTGGAAGGTTTTTTAAGCAGGTGTCAAAGATAGTAGTGAATCCCTTTCAGTACTGCTTTTGCGGTATAAAAAAAGTGGGACCAATTTGGTGATATAAGGAACCTTTACAATGGTCATTGCTAAAGCATACTTGTCAGATTCATAGCTTCTCAAAGGTCCAAATTTTGCTCCATGAAAAACAAAGATGAGAGTAATACTACAGGTTGAAAAGATGTGGGGTGTTGTGACTAGAAAATTCAAACACCCCACTACAGTAGATGATAAATAAGAAACATATGATGATGTTGATGCGAGAGCACTGATGATCATAATTATTGCCACTGCTGATGAAGTTCAACCCCACATTTGTGACAAAGAGCACGCAAAAGATGCATGGGATACATTGTGCACCATATATGAAGGAAAGAATCTAGCCACGATCCTTAACCTTCAATCCCAATTTCATACTCTTAACATGAAAATTGGAGAAAATGTAGAAGTGTTTCTTTGCAGAGTTGCAGAACTGAGAGCTAAGATGAATGCAATGGGTGAGAAAATAGAAAATAAGCTCCTAACCTCAATTATTTTGAGAGCTTTACCTGATTCCTTTAGAATGATGGTCACTTCACTTCAAGTGTCTAACAGAGCAATCACTTTTGAAGAGTTAGTTAATTTGCTTCAACAACGTGAAGCATATAACAACCACAGAGATGACGTGACCAACAATGCATTTTTTCCTAAGAAATATGGAAATAAATGAAAATGCCACTTTTATAAGGGGTCTTCCTCGAAGGGTTCCCACACCAATTCCTCACAAAATATGCCTCAAAAACACATGAGGTACTACAATATTTGTGAGATGGACAATCATGATACCAAACAGTGTTGGTTCAAGAACAAGCAACCACAACAGGAAAAGGACCAAAACAAACCACGAAGAAGAAATAGACAACAAAAGGGACATATTGTTGTTGAAGATTCAGATTTTGAGAGGGCACACAAGGTGCTCATGACTCAAACAAATCCCAAACGGAAAAATAATGTTTGGTACATTAATTATGGATCCAGCAAACACGACGGGTGACAAAAGGTGGTTTGACACATTTGAGGCAAAAGAAAGCAAACCAGTAACAATTGTCGATGATAAGACCTACAAAGTCCAAGGAGAAGGTAATGTTTCAGTAACTCTTCCCAATGGAAAATGCCAAATTGAGGTCTTATATGTACCAGGATTGACCAATAATTTGTTGTTCGTGCCTCAAATTCTAGATAAACATATGGTGTTTGACTTCAAAGCTGTTAATGGACAAAAGCGTTGCTACATTACCAAGAAGGCAAAACATATCACGACGGCTTCCTACAAACATGGGTTGTTTGTATTAGATGCTATCTATACTCCTCATGTTGCCATGGCTACAAACTCAAAAGAAGCCACTTTCTTATGGCACAAATGATATGGGCATCTAATTTCAGGCTATATACTCAAATTGAGTAAGCATGAGATGGTGTTAGGTCTGCCAAACCTTTCCCATATGTTGCCTGTTTGCTCGGATTGCTTAGTAGGAAACCAACATCGAGTACCCTTTGAATTGAGCTCTTCAAGAACCAAAAGACCATTGGAGTTGATACACACCAATCTATGCGGACCAATGCCAAACAGTTGGGGTGGAAAGAAATACTTTTAGTTGTTTATTGATGATTACTCACAAAAAATGTGGGTTTTCTTTCTACAGCTAAATTCAAAAGCATTCTCGTATTTTCAGTAGTTTAAGAATCTTGTTGAGAAATAATAGGGATGTACAATCAAGGCCCTCTACTCAGATCGAGGAGGGCATTTACCTCTAATGAGTTTTCAAAATATCTCACTAACCATGGGATAAAAAGACAGCTTACTACAACCTATACCCCTTAGCAAAATGGAGTTACTAAAAGGAGGAATTGTTCCATCATAGAGATGGTTTGATGTATGCTCACAGGTGCACATATTAGGCAACAATATTGGGAAAAAGTTGGCACATCTCCTGAATAGAGCACACACATAAGCTCTTCAAAGAGTCACACCACAAGAATCATGGAGTGGAAGAAAGCCCTCCATTTCTCATCTTAAAATATTTGGATGCAAAGCCTTCATGCACATTCCAAAGGTGAAAAGGCACAAGTTAGATGAGAAAACCCTGCAATATATCTTTCTTGGTTATGATGAAGAATCCAAGGGGTATCGATTGATTGACCCTAAAACCAAGAAGATTCATATAAGTTGAGATGTGGTATTCGATGAAGCTCCCATGTTAATTTGGCCTAAATACAGGTTTTCTAAGTCCGCAGCGCCCTAGGGCCGCTGCCAAGCATTGAATGCCCGAAGGAAAGGAATGTCCTCCATGGCAATCTCCAGTAGGGTTGGTTCCGAAAATAAAAATGGGAGGTTTGAGATAAGGGTTAGGAAGATACTGAAAGGAATAAAATAACTAAAAGGAATGGGAAATGGCTAAAATCCAAAAATGCGGGGTGATGGACCGGAAGCACGATAGATAGCCTAACTACTTGAACCAACAACAATCAAAATAATAGACTTTTAACAGAAACCAATATCAAATTCTCTGAACTATGTGAACTCCAGCAAGTATTATAGGGACTAGTCCTCTATTGACAGCTAAATATAGAAAACATAATTAAATTGTGTGATAAAGAGACTAATTTAATAGAAATTACAAAATATAAGTCATACACAGAGATAGAGAACTCAAAACCAGAGCCAAAAGCCTTTATTTCAAAAGCATATTTCGAAGTACAGAGTTTTTTCTCTAGCAGAAGTTATCCATCCTTGGTTACAGAAAGAAGCCAACTTTTATAGAAGAATTTTGCCACTTAAAACATTAACACTCAACCACTTCCATGACAGGAAGATTTGATCTCGGTGATGACTTGAAACAGTTAATTCAGGTTTTTCAGATAATTGGGCATTGAAGACAGAAGGTTTTGGCAATAACTTGAAATAGTCAATTCGGATTTACAGAATGCAACTTGGAGTCGATTCGAACGGTCAATGGTAGATTTGAAACAGTTTCTCTAAGTCACTTGTTTGAGTTCGCTCCAATAGTGGAGCGCTTTTAGTTTTGACCATTTAACCTTTTAATGCACTCTTAGTCCTCTTTTTATTATATTTATAGTTTGCACTCCTTCTCCCTTCAAGCGCTCCCTAGGTGGAGCACTTTTAGGGAAGCACTCCTTAGGAGAAGCACTTTTCAGGTAGAGCACTTTGGAGAAGCGCTCCCTAGGTGGAGTGCTTTGCCTTTTTACTGCATAGACTTTTTGCACTTGGCCTTTCTTAATCTCTTTGCCTTGGAGAGGCGCTCCACTTGTGGAGCGCTTTGGAGAGGTGCTCCACTTGTGGAGCATTTTGTCCTTTGACCATATTGACTTTTACACTTGACTCTTTTACACTTGTTTCTTAGCCTTCCGCTCTTTAGTGTCACTCCATGGGTGGAGCACTTTGAGAATTCACCTTAGGAGTGAGGTGCTTTCAGTTCTGAATAGGTTTAGGCTTCCTTTTCCATACTTAGTTATTTTTGCCAATTTTTACTTTTTCTTAGCCTTCCGCTCCCACTGCTGAAGCGATTTTACAATTCAACGGTAAAACGTACCCAAGTGCCTAAGTGCTGGAAATTACAGCCATATGTGCAAATATGAAAATATTTGAAGACAAAGGTAAGGAAGAGAAACTACCAGAAAATTGCCCATGCTAAAATGTTCACAATTTTGCATGCAACATAACAGGAAAAAATACAAAAAATGTAGAGAAAAGTACAAAAAATCAGAGGAACCACATAATGCAACAGAATACAATTTTAAACCAGAAGAGATGGTTGGTGAAAGCACAATAGCATAACAACACCTTAACCATTTTTTGGAAAAAGGGAAGTTTTTACAATGAATGGTCTCAAAACTATATACAATATGAAATTTAACAAGGTGTGGAAAAATTGGCAACACATCTGGCGGCTCACGGGGCATTGAGCCTGCCTCAATGTGAAGATCCCAGACCTTATCCTTGGGCAGTAGAGTCCTCCTTACTCTCGGAGTCCTCGAAATTCTATGATTTTTCTTCACTACTGGTGGACTCCTTATCTTATTCTTCTCCATATTCTGATTCTTCTTCTTCTATCCCTCCTTCCTGTTCTTCTATATCTCAAGCCTTTGAATCTGACTCACTTTCAGTTTCCTTTTCTTTGTCTTTCTTGGGCAGCTAAGGGAGATATTTGTCCAAATAATTGTTAAATACATGTTTGTATATTGCGAAAGCATCAATCCAACGTTCTAAAGGTAAATTCGACTACTTATAAAACTCCTGGATTAGTAAACGGTATGTCTCGATACACTCTACATCAGCAAATTTGAACGTTCTTTCAAACTCCTGTAAACAAGATTCAATCTGGCCGTATTTGGCCATGAAGAGAATTACCTGTGCATTAGGAGTCAGGACTTCCCAAGCATCAATGTCTACGACACTCTCAATGAATGTTGACCATACGGGCTCTAACTCCTTAACTGATGGAACGGGTCCTTCGAGGTCAGTGAAGCTAGGAACGCCGATTTTAGCCAAGGTATCGAAATATCTCAGTGAAACTTCTCTTTCTTACATAAGGAAGTTCGAGAGCAGACTAGCTTTTTTGGCCAGCTCAACCTTTGTGAAGAAGTAGTGCAGATTTGTCTTTGTTATCGACCATGACCGAGCCATATCGCTCATAGGGGTAAGGCGGATAGGCATATCTTCAATTTTTCTGATTTGCGTGGCCAAGTCCAACCAATAATTGACATTTTCTTGAGTAGATTCTAGGATTGGGTTTCCAACAACAATTGCCTCGTGTACTTTAAAAAGTGTCCAGACTGTAACTCCCTTTGTTGCTCTTGCCATAAACTCCCCCAGGAATTATAGGCGCATCTCCTTTAGGTGCTCCTTGGAGAAAAGAACAAGCTGCTTCGCTCTTTCTGATAACTTAGCTTGTAACTCATTTCTTTGGACAGTAAGCATCTGGATATCTTGATTCGCCTCTGCACGTGACTTCATATGACGATCACATAGCTTGGGCACTTCATTATTTTCATCCTTAAGAAATTGAACTCGTTCCTTCAACTACTCAATCTCAAATTCTAGTGCCTTAACCTGTTTCTTTTACTTAGACTCCAGCGTTTCAATATGCATTCTCATCGTTGCTAAGGCCTCTTCAAGCTCATCATTTTTGGATTGCGTTTTGAAGAAGCAGTCCTTGTAATATTCGCCATGAGCATAAATGGAGCCCATGCCAACTTGGACATCCCCCGTCTTCTATTTTGTGTTCATCTGGGCCACATCTTCCTCAGTATAGCAGAAGGCATAATCGATCGGGTCATTTTTCCCAAGGGCTTCTGGATGAGCTGTATCTTTTCAATGGTGTGAAGTTTCATCATCTCTAGATCGATAATGCAAGCCTTCTGAGTTTGTGCTAGAGCCTGCGCTTCTCTCTTTCTACGATCCCTTAGATAATGCATCGTATTTTTGCACGCTTGGTGGATGCTCTGCGCGGCAGCTAGATGTTGAGTCATTTCCATATCAGACTCTAACGACTCCTGAATGCCTATTTTGATGACTAGCATGAAGGGAAGAAGTGGGAGATGGGACTCAAATTCGTACATTGCATGAGAAGTGGGAGGGGAAGCAAAAGCGCTAACCCTCAGAAGCGCTTGGGTCTGGACAGCTACAACGGAAATAGAGGGTTTGGGTGTTGAGAAACCAACAAACCCCGAAGACATGGCGAGAGGAGGTGACAGGAAAAATGGATTTATTTTTGTGGTAGAGATCGAAAAAGCATTAAGGTTTCCTATGAAGGATCGAACATTACGGACGAAGGAAAAGAAGATAACACAGACAATGGCACAGATAATACCAGGCAAAATGAAATATTAGGAAAAGCTGATTGGGGCAATAAAGGTGTACTTGATACAGGGACTTCAAAAACTAACACTGAAATACGAATTTTAGGTGTCGAGCAAACATACATCGGGGTTACACAAACTGGCAATGTATATGGGGAAGAAGGAGGAGGAGATGATTGGGTACCTTTGGGCTCCGTGATCAAGGGAGCTATGGAAGATGAGCATTGCGCTTTTGCTTCTGCTTCTCCTTTCTCCTTCGTATCTGGCGCATCTATGTTGATGAACCCTATGTCTTCATCCCTTTGTTGCTTGGCCTATGTTGCCACAACCATTTCTGTAGAGCTCACCGGAGGGGTCTCAAGCGTCGCCCGAAATATTGCTCCGAAGGGCCTCTGGGTGCTAGTGCACAGCTTCTTCATGACCTGTTGCAAGAGAGGCATCTCAGCTTTCCTCTTCGAGGGGGCACTTTCTTTCTAATGAGGTAATGACCTCTTCTCCTTATATATCAGCAATGAAGGGGGCGCTTTATTTCTAATGAGGTAATGACCTCTTCTCCTTGGTAATGAGGTAATGACCTCTTCTCCTTGGTAATGAGGTAATGACTTCATCAGGGTTGTGCCCACCTCGAGGAACGATATCAACAAATGAGAGAGGTTGATAAGTGTTTATGTTCTCATCGTAAAACTTTGAGAACTTATCATCAATCGCTAGTGGGTTGTTCGAGGATGTCTTATCATTGTGGACCCTCATGATCCACCACTGTTGAATTTTATCCTCTGACCACTTCGGATGTATGACCCTCATTGTCGCTAAAACAACCCTAGGCAATCTCTGCTCTGAATTGACTGTCGGGTTATACTCGATCTCCATGGTGTAAAAATCCAGCCATGGAGGCAAGGGCTTCAATTTTTTGACGTGCCATTCCAGTTCAAGGCCCAGTGGATTATTATGCTACTTCTCCATCTCAGGGTGAGGGTAAAAGTGAAAATATTTCACCCTGAGGTGCCTCTAGATGATACCGAGTGGGTTCCATATCTAACGATGGGGAAGTTCGATTAGCCCGTAGCTGGAGAGTGTCACTGTGAGCACCGCATTCTGGCCACACTATGCTATCTTGACATCTTCAAACTCAAAATACGTAGAGCATATTCCTTTTCTTCCTTGACCCTTCCCATACGCCTCATTAGTGAATTCAAGCTTTCGAGTGACTTCCAGAGAGAACAAATAGGGTGTGGCATAGTAGGGTAACAAAAAATACTTTTTTGTAAACCCGTAGAGTCTGATAACCAAGCCCTATGTGAGCAAAAATGTATCTCCCCATCACTCAACCTCCATCTTGTCCTTCAACTCCATAGGAACTCACTCATAGTGGCCATATATCAGCTCCAGTGCTAGCTCGAGGAAAACCTGGTTGAAGGTGTAGTATGATTCATCTTTGGACAAGTTGTTTGTCCAGAGATAAACTGGTAATGCTCTGCCCTCCTCATTTGTCTAAAGTTTTGTGATGTAAGGGAACTTTTGGTGCAAATTCCAAAAAAATTACACACCAAGAGGGAGCAGAGTCTGAACTGGTTTTCTCTATGACTCTGAACATAGGTCAACGCTCTATGCAACTATCGCGCCAAAAACTCTACCTAGTCATAGAAAATTGGAATAGCACCCGACCTCACTTTGGAGGGGAAATAAATTTCGTTCTCCAATATGGACTACGCCATGGAGACTTTCCAATAAAATACCACTCATCCATTGAAATCCCCATTACCCATGCCAAAATGGAGTATATTTCAAGGTGGGTGAATTCTGCTAAGGGCTTCGGCAGCTGGGGCAATTTGTCAGATGATGTCGCACCTCCTAGTTGCTTGTTTACAAAATTGCATATCTCTGGAGTCGGCTGATACCTGGCACTCTCTTCCTCAATGTGGATTTTCCTCGGGATAAACTGAGATGAAGCATCCCAAACAACGTCAGTTGTGATGGCAAACAATACCTCTACCTTTGCGTTTGGCACTATCCTCGACTGGGCATCATAGAAACATGATACAGCCTGTAAAGATTCTAAACAATGATGTACAAGCGTGCACATATAAAAGAACAGGTGCAAATGGTAGACAACACCCAGTGGGTTCCCAGTCGGGTCGTCCCTATGCGCCTTCTCAACGTCCTAGTAGTAATTGCTCCATATCCTTGTTTGTTACCAGGCAATCTTGGTACTGGAAGAGATTATTTTGTGGAGTTGTCAACTATGCTGGTTTTCTCTCACGCTTCCATGGCTTCTTTGAATTCTTCGAGCTAGAATCTCCTCCAGGGACAACCTTTTCCTTGGGCATCTTCTCTTTCGACGCCTTATCCTTAGTCTCATATTTCGTTTTACCCATGTCTATCGAATGCACTGATGCAACTCACACTCTAGACACAAGGCGCTAATATAATGGATAAATTGGAAATGCTACAAAGGGTTTGTAAATTTTTTGATAAATATGCCACCTTATAACACCAGCCTCTCGTCCGCCACCTTGTAACTAGGGTACCTAAAATTAATGTCGGTAGAGAGAGTGCATGCAAACATGCGCCTTTAATTACCCACGTGCGGGTGGTTGCTTTTGGAAATGACAAATAACAGCGATGGAAAAGCACACTTCCTTGGGGAACGCACTACTTGTTGGGATGGGTGCCCATACGAATCTTCTAGGGAAGGCACGTGTTTAGGTGATAAATTGTGAGAATGCTTTGATTGGATAGTCGTACGGTCCTCTCCTTAAAATACTACACTTTAGGGTTTGAAAATGACCTTTTAAAAGACTTATCTCTCCATGACACTTGGCGTAATCTGAAAGGAAAAGTTAAAATAAAATAAAAAATAAATTTTAAGGGGGGAGGGGGGTGTTCGCTCCCTAGGTGGAGCACTTTGGAGAAGCGCTCCAGCAGTGGGGTGCCTTTGGAGAAGCGCTCCTTAGGTGGATCACTTTCCAAGAACCGTTCCATAGGTGGAGCACTTTGGGGAAGTGCTACACCTAACACTCTTCGCATTAGTGCTCGACCTCACGAGTGTCCTCCCTCATGATCGGCTTTCCTTGATCTTTTTCAAGCTCAAACATGAGCCCCTTTTCTTTCGATTGAACAACCTGCTTCCGGCTTACCACTTGGCGATAATGGAACTGGCCTGCTCCTTGGAGATCATCCACGCCTTCACCTGATGCAAGACTACTGCCAACTATCTCATCCTGGCTGCAAAACCCTCATTCAACAACCAACTTGCCCCTCATTCCAGCAATAACTTAAGCAAAACACACAAGATGACTAGAAGAACCAAGGTTGGGCACGTGATCAATTGCAAAGGTGGTAGGCATAAGGCAACTCGGCCGCACAACATAGCAAAGCCAAAGTGATGTCCTTATCGACATCCAAACCATCTTGGCAAACTCTTGTGGTAGCTTTTCAACTTTCACACTCAACTCTTACCATGGCACACACCAACCGAGACAATTCCCAGAATGTCATCCATCCGAGCACTACTCCATCGAGAATTGCTTAATATTTTAGCAAAACACTGAAATGAGCAAGCAGAAGCTCTGAACTTGCCAACCCATCGCCCCACCCCATCATCATGGGACATCTGCCCATTCCTGGAACATAATCCTTGCACTTTGGGAATTCGGCATGCCAAAAATTTCCATGCTCCTTGGGCTCTTCGAGCTCTCCCCAGGTGGAGCGCTTTTGGAGAAGCGCTCCCTAGGTGGAGCACTTTTGGAGGAGCACTCCATGGGTCTTAGGAAACCTCTTTTTTTTTTCTTTTTTTTAAAGAGATGCTTGCCACTAGGGGAGACGGGGCAAGCGCTCCATAGGTGGAGCGCTTTAGGGAAGTGCTCCACAGATGGAGCGCTTTAGAGAATTTAAACTTAGAAACAAAAATAAAATAGTCACCTTTTTTAATTTTTTTTTTGAACGGGAAGTCGTTGCCCCACTAGTGGAGCACCGGAGGGTTTTCGCTTCATAAATGAAGCGACAGAGAACTCCCTCTCCCTTATCAAATTTTCTAGCTGTGCTCAAAAAACTAGAGCAATAGCCAACTATACAAACTTTGAAAAAGATTATATACACGAGAAATACCTGGTGATTCAATGATCTTTCCTTGGAGCTCGGTGGGTGATAAGCTTTCAAAAGAAATTTGTTCACTGAAATCGGGAGAGTGAAACCCTCCATGTCTTGCAGAATGAATGAGTTGATTTGGTTAACGTCAGAGACTCGAAATGGGCCTTCCCAAAATGTGTCAAAATTCTTGTGGTTACCCGGGTTGGACTTGTTTTCATTCCACTTTAAGACCAAATCTTCGACAATGAAGGTTTGGTTAGAAGTATTTTTTCCAAACCAACCTTTGGTGGATTTGACGTGCTTGGTGAAGGCTTTGTAAGATTTCTCTCTTTCTTCCTCTAACTACAACAACTACGCCAACCTCGCATCTATCGGATTGAATTGGCCCTCTTCGATGTCAAGCCACTTAAGCAACTACAATGCGAGCAACTCAATGTGTGTGGGTAAGACTACGTCCTTCCCATACACTAATGAATAGGGCAAATTTTTGATTGATCGCTTGATTGAAATGTGGTCGGCCCAAAGCGACTGGTCCAAGAGTAGGTGCCAGCTTTGCTTATTTTTTTGCAGCGTCCTCTTCAATATATGCAGCAAGTTCTTGTTTATGGATTTCGCCAGTCCATTGCCCTACGGGTAATAGTTAGATGAGGTTTTCAAATAGATTTCATACCTGACCACAAAATCATAGATTTTTACACAAGTGAAAGGAGAACCGTTATCAGACACGATGGCTTTAGGTACACCAAAGCGAGTGATCAATCCTTCAAGAAAGGAGATAACCATGTCTTGGTCAGCCTGCTTAGTCAGAATTGCTTCTGACCACCGAGTGAAGTAGTTTGTGGTGGTCAAAATGTATTTGTGGCCGACAAAGGAGTTGGGATTGATGATCCCGATAAAGTCTAGACCCCATTGTTGGAATGGGGATTCCACTTGGATGGGTTGGAGAGAAAGGGATGCATTCCTAGTCATGCCCGAGTAGCATTGGCAACAGTCATAGAGCTGACTGATTTTGAAAGGGTCGAAGAAAATGGTAGACCAATAATAGCTCGCTTTGATGATCTTCAGCGCCATTGGTCTGCCCACAACATATCCTTCCAAAATCTCAGAGTGAAACTCTTCCAATATTTTCTTCTTCTCTGACTCTCTGATACATCTCAGGAAAACTCCATCCATGTTTTGATAAAACAGTCTATTAGGCATCGGGACATACCTGCCAGCCTGCAGGAGAAATCTCCTTCTTTGCAAAGCATTGAAGTGAGAAGGGCATCTGCTTGTGTCAAAGTATTTAACTATATTGTCTGTCCAATCCGGACTGTCAATCGATAAATTGACGAAATTGCTATCGGGTGCGGGGTGTTAGTCTCACAATGACACTGAGAGGGGGGGGTGAATCAGTGTAGCTCTTTAAAACTTAAATCTTCAACTCTTAAAGCCAAAACAATGAAAACTTAAAACCAAATAAAGCAAATATAACAAGAGAGCATCACACAACACAAGATGTACCGAGGTTCACCGATTTTGGCTACTCCTCAAAAATTGACTGTTTGGACTCCCATCCAAATCCAGCCTTTGCAAAGCAACAACTTTACAATCAATTTACCAAGACACACTCGGAAGGAGCACCAACCCCTAATTTATCTGCACCAACGAAAGGAGCACCAACCCCTGATTTACCAGCACCAATTGGAAGGAGCACCAACCCCGATTTATATACACTAACAGAAAGGAGCACCAACCCCCGATTTACCAGCACCAACTAGAAGGAGCACCAACCCCTGATTTACCAACCCAACGAAGGAGCACCAACCCCTGATTTATCTGCACCAACAGAAAGGAGCACCAACCCCTGATTTACCAGCACCAACTGGAAGGAGCACCAACCCCTAATTTATCTGCACCAATAGAAAGGAGCACCAACCCCTGATTTACAAGCACCAACTAGAAGGAGCACCAACCCCTGATTTATCTGCACCAATAGAAAGGAGCACCAACCCCTGATTTACCAGCACCAACTGGAAGGAGCACCAACCCCTGATTTACCAACACCAACTGGAAGGAGCACCAACCCCTGATGCCAAGCACCAACTTGGACTTCAATTTTGAAACTAGAAGATTGACATAAAAATGCCTTCACTTTTACAAGACCCTGACTGGTCTATTGCTTACTCAACATCGCTCACGCAACACACACCCTTCTCGCTCACCTCTCGCGCTCCTCTCGCGCACTTCGCAAGATAAAATCCCCACTTAAAATTCTCCGAGCAACACTCCTTTTATAACAATCCTTTCTCTTTGTAACTCCAGTTGTAACTCCTTCATTTCACACATTTCTTTCATATTCTCATGCGCCACTTGTCAATTGTAACGCCTTCTTTATGTAACTCCTTTTGTATATATAGAGTAGGCATTTCGTCAAACACGTTACATGCAAAGAATTGACACCATATTCTCCTACCATGACTATTCGTCTTCTCGGTCATGACTGTTCGTCTTCTCCTTGCATGACTGTTCATTTTCTCTTTGCATGTCTATTCGTTTTCTATTTTAACGATTGTTCATTTTCTATTTTAACGACTGTTCGTTTTCTCCTTCCACGACTGTTCGTTTTCTCCACATGGGCATGCGTCCGCTTCTTTCCACATGTAACGACCATCTTAAATGATTTCAAATCATTAAATATTCCTTATGGGTCCACGTCACTATGCAGTCTTCAGTTTCACCATCCTGGTGTTCGTGTACTTTTGTTTCTCTACCCACTGGCCTTTTCGAGTCATGAAAATGCGACATGTCGCGATATCATGACACTTTTGTTTCTCTACCAGCTTGCCCTTCTTGAGTCACGAAAATGCGACATGTCATGATATCGCGACACTTTTGTTACTCTGCTCGCCTGCCTTTCTTGAGTCGCGAAAATGCGACATGTCGCGATATCGTGACACTTTTGTTACTCTGCTTGCTTGCCCTTCTTGAGTCGCGAAAATGCGACATGTCGTGATATCATGACACTTTTGTTACTCTACCTACCTAGCCTTTTTGAGTCGCGAAAATGCGACATGTCGCGATATCGCGACACTTTTCTTTCTCTCGCCACCTAACCTTCTTGAGTCGCGAAAATGCGACATGTCGCGATATCGCGACACTTTTTCTTTCTCTGCCTAGCTGCCCTTTTTGAGTCACGAAAATGCGACATGTCACGATATCGCGACACTTTTTCTTTCTCCTTGCTCTTTGCCCTTTTTGAGTCGCGAAAATGCAACATGTCGCGATATCGCGACACTTTTTCTTTCTCTCTCTTTCTCCTTGCTTTGGCCCATGAAAATACATGTCGCGATATCGTGACACTTTTTCTCCTTGCGCTTTCTCTTTGCTTTGGCCCACGAAAATACAACATGTCGCGATATCGCGACACTTTTTCTCCTTGCTCTTTCTCTTAGCTTTGGCCCGCGAAAATACAACATGTCGCGATATCGCGACACTTTTTCTCCTTGCTCTTTCTCTTTGCTTTGGCCCCCTAAAATACATGTCGCGATATCGCGACACTTTTTCTCCTTGCACTTTCTCTTTGCTTTGGCCCCGAAAATGCAACATGTCACGATATCGCGACACTTTTTCTCCTTGCTCTTTCTCTTAGCTTTGGCCCGTGAAAATACAACATGTCGCGATATCGCGACACCTTTTCTCTTTGCATTTTCTCTTCTCTTCGGCTACGAAAATGCAACATGTCGCGATATCACGACACTTTTTCTCCTTGCATTTTCTCTTCTCTTCTGGCCGCAAAAATGCAACATGTCGCGATATCGCGACACTTTTTTCCCTTTGCTTTTTCGCTTCTCTTTTGCATATGGGCCACTTCGGTCTTCTTGGACAACCTGTAGCAACTTCACCCAAACATTAGAAACATCCTCATAAGCATTTAACATCACTGTACATACTCTGAGTAACCTCTGAACTCCTGTCCACTACATCAACCGATCTTTCTGACTGTGTTGACAACAATGACAATACTATCGCTGCACCTTGCTCAACAATCTCCCCCTTTGGAATTGTTGGCAACACACGTGCAATTTCTTGTAACTCTTGAGAAATTTCCTATAACTCTTCTCCCCCTTTGACAACAATACCAAAAGGGCTACTGTAAACTCCCCCTGAGTCCATGCACAACATTCTCAGACAAAAATTATTACACTTAGCAAAAATCACAAACATGAGCAAAAAGATAAACAAATACATAAATGCTCCCCCTGAGAATGTGGTCCCGATAGCTAGTCAATTCTTGGGAAACGTGACCACTCCCAATTTATTGCGAAGGTACTCAAAGACTTCCTTGGGCAACGGTTTTGTGAAGATATCCGCTACTTGCTCTGTTGTTGGAACAAAATCCAACTTAACCTCACCTTTCGCAACTTTCTCCTGCATACAACACGTTGTCGCTGCAATATATTCTGCCTCTGCTATGGATAAGGAGACTGACTCTTGTTTCTTACTGTGTCACATGACCAACCTATCTCCAAGATAGAATGCACCTCCATTGGTACTCTTTCTATCATAAAGTCTTCTTGGATAAGCACTCTAATCTTTGCTCATCATATTATAATTCCTGTTGTACCTTGCTTTTACTTATTTAGTATAGTATGATCAACACTCAACTCTCAGCTGTGCAAAAGTTACTCCCAAATCAAAAGTGACCGACTCTCCAGGTAGCCTACGCATAATTTCTTCAGCCTTTTGACTGCCACCTCCTCCGTGACTGACGACTTTGCCTCGCATCCGTTGTGCAGCTCAATGTCTCTGGTTTCTAACGGCTGCCATGAATGTTTTCATCGCCTACGTAGGTATTGACAGTGGACCGTTACATCTAGCATTGGAGCCTCAATCTACGTGCAGTCATCAACACTCGGTATTTTGCTTCTTGCTAGGGCATATGTCAAGGCTACTCAATGTCTTAGGCGAACGTTCTTCACGCGATTCCAGAGAGCATTTCTCCTCGCTGCGATCAAGGGAATCCTCAGGAAATATCTCGCATTTCTCAAATAATGCAAGACTTTCTTAGGTGCATAGGCATCTTGTCCTCCTTGGTGCTTCACCACCTGGGCGCTATTCTCTCAACATCTCTGCATTGCATGTGCCACTTGGCACTCTTGACCAACTGGGTGCTAGTGCCACTATTTGCTTTGACTTTGGCATCTCTTTGATAACGGCTACTTCTTTAGAGAAAATTAATGCTCTCTTATTACCTCCACAAACAACTACATGAATTGAAACACACTTTGACAACTATATGACAACTCCCCCTGACTACTTGCCTTTCATCCTCAGATAACCAAACAACATAGGAGCATTAAAATAAAACTTTAAGATTGCTCCCCCTGAGGATGTGCTACCTGGAGTTGCTTAGTGCAATAGAGGAGTAGTCTCCTTCAGTCCAAGGAGACATGATTTCCTCTCTTCTTTCTTTCTCCAACCTTTCTTGAACTTGGGCTTGAGTTTTTCAACTGCATCCCTATTTTGAACCTTTTCGTGAACTTGAACATTTCTCTTGGGTGGTTGTCTCTTGTGCATCCTTGATGGATGATTATTTTCCTTTCTTTGATGCACATGATTTCTTCCCTTGTCTGTGTTGCATTCTTTGTGTCTGATGAAATCTACTGTCTTGCCTTAGATTAGATACAAAAGTTCTTGGACAAAACCTTGCTATGTGCCCATGACCATTACATTTAAAACATTGCACATGGTGTTCAACCGAAATAACAGATGTATTTCTACCAAAGATAACTCTTTGATCTATTATTCAATCCACAATAAATTGCCTTGTGACCATAATGGTTGCATCTAAAACAATAGCCATTAAAAGCATTATTATGAATAAAGTGAGAGTGATAGAACCTCTTTTGTTGTGGTTGCTTTGTTGTAGATCTCCTTTGAGATTTTCTTCCTTTTGAAGATTCAGCTTCAAGCTTTTCTTGCTTTGATCCTTCAACAGTGGACTTCTTCTTTGCAGATTTAGAAGATGAAGGTTGTTCAACTTCACATCCAAGACCAAGCTTACACATGGGGCTTCTTTGTTGCCTTATCATTTTATCTAGCAACTCTGTGCTCTTCTCAAATTTGAGATTTGTATTGGCCTCTTCTAGTTGTTTCCTCAATAAAACAATCTCCTCTTCTTGTTTGCAGCAAACAATCTCTTTCTCATTGATCTCGTGACCCGAGAGTTTCTTCAATCCTTTTGGACTCTTCTACTTGCAGCTTTAGATCACTAAAAACTTTGTTAGATTCCTCTTCACGTTTGCTACATACATCGACTTTATCATCCAGGTGTGACTTCAAGGCTTCTTCTATTTTCTTGGCTTTATGAATTTGTAAGAAGAGATCTTCGATCTTATCCCCATATTCTTCCAACTTCTTGGATAGTCTTCTGTTCTTTTTCCTTTCTATATTCAACTCTTCAAGTGCAATGATCAACTCACCTTCTAGATCTACTTCAAGCTCAAGGTTTTCATCACATACTTCAGAATTCACTCCTATCTTTTCTAGTTCAATTTTCTCTTCCACAGGAACTGAAACTGACTGAGATGCCTTATTGGAGGAGGATCTATTCTTCTTACCCATTGCGTACTAATCCAAGATCAACCCTAGTTGATTTAGCCTGACAAGGGAACCTGGATCTGATACCAATTGTTAGTCTCACAATGACACTGAGAGGGGGGGTGAATCAGTGTAGCTCTTTAAAACTTAAATCTTCAACTCTTAAAGCCAAAACAATGAAAACTTAAAACCAAATAAAGCAAATATAACAAGAGAGCATCACACAACACAAGATGTATCGAGGTTCACCAGTTTTGGCTACTCCTCAAAAATTGACTGTTTGGACTCCCATCCAAATCCAGCCTTTGCAAAGCAACAACTTTACAATCAATTTACCAACACACATTGGAAGGAGCACCAACCCCTGATTTATCCGCACCAATAGAAAGGAGCACCAACCCCCGATTTATCCAACACCAACTAGAAGGAGCACCAACCCCCGATTTATCTGCACCAACAAAAAGGAGCACCAACCCCCGATTTACCAACACCAACTAGAAGGAGCACCAACCCCTGATTTATCTGCACCAACAGAAAGGAGCACCAACCCCTGATTTATCTACACCAACAAAAGGAGCACCAACCCACGATTTATCTACACCAACCGAAAGGAGCACCAACCCCTGATTTACTAGCACCAACTGGAAGGAGCACCAACCCCCTATTGCCAAGCACCAACTTGGACTTCGATTCCAAACTAGAAGATTGACATAAAAATGCCTTCACTTTTACAAGACCCTGACTGGTCTATTGCTTACTCAACATCGCTCACGCAACACACACCCTTCTCGCTCACCTCTCGCGCACCTCTCGCTCTTCACAAGATAAAATCCATACTAAAATTCTCCAAGCAACACTCCTTTTATAACCATCCTTTCTCTTTGTAACTCCTTTCATTTCTCATACGCCACTTGTCAATTGTAATTGCCTTCTTTCTTCATTCTCTCTACCACTCATTGTAACTCCTTTTGTATATATAGAGTAGGCATTTCTTCAAACACGTTACATGCAAAGAATTGACACCATATTCTCCTACCATGACTGTTCGTCTTCTCGATCATGACTGTTCGTCTTCTCGGTCATGACTGTCCGTCTTCTCCTTGCAAGACTTTTTTTTTTCTCTTTGCATGTCTGTTCTTTTTCTCTTTGCATGCTCGTTCGTTTTCTATTTTAACGACTGTTCATTTTCTATTTTAACGATAGTTCGTTTTCTCCTTCCATGACTGTTCGTTTTCTCCACATGGGCATGCGTCCGCTTCTTTCCACGTGTAACGACCATCTTAAATGATTTCAAATCATTAAAGATTCCTTATGGGTCCACATCACTATGCAGTCTTTAGTTTCACCATCCTGGTGTTCATGTCACGATATCGCGACACTTTTGTTTCTCTGCCTGCCTGGCCTTTTCGAGTCGCGAAAATGCGACATGTCGCGATATCGCGACACTTTTGTTACTCTGCCTGCCTGCCCTTCTTGAGTCGCGAAAATGTGACATGTCGCGATATCGCAACACTTTTGTTTCTCTGCCAGCTCGCCCTTCTTGAGTCGGGAAAATGCGACATGTCACGATATCGCG
Source organism: Wollemia nobilis (assembly GCA_028583015.1). Lineage (NCBI taxonomy): Eukaryota > Viridiplantae > Streptophyta > Pinopsida > Araucariales > Araucariaceae > Wollemia > Wollemia nobilis. The sequence goes on from JAQPPZ010016709.1 coordinate 1,711,351, forward strand.
ACACTTTTGTTACTCTGCTCGCTCGCCCTTCTTGAGTCGTGAAAATGCGACATGTCGCGATATCGCGACACTTTTGTTACTCGCTCGCTTGCCCTTCTTGAGTCACGAAAATGCGACATGTCGCGATATCGCGACACTTTTTCTTTCTCTGCCTGCCTGCCCTTTTGAGTCGCAAAAATGCGACATGTCACGATATCGCGACACTTTTTCTTTCTCTGCCTGGCTGCCCTTCTTGAGTCGCGAAAATGCGACATGTCGCGATATCGTGACACTTTTTCTTTCTCTGCCTGCCTGCCCTTTTTGAGTCGCAAAAATGCAACATGTCGCGATATCGTGACACTTTTTCTTTCTCTCTCTTTCTCCTTGCTTTGGCCCGTGAAAATACATGTCGCGATATCGCGACACTTTTTCTCCTTGCACTTTCTCTTTGCTTTGGCCCGCGAAAATACAACATGTCGCGATATCGCGACACTTTTTCTCCTTGCTCTTTCTCTTAGCTTTGGCCCGCGAAAATACAACATGTCGCGATATCGTGACACTTTTTCTCCTTGCGCTTTCTCTTTGCTTTGGCCCCGAAAATGCAACATGTCGCGATATCGTGACACTTTTTCTCCTTGCTCTCTCTTTGCTTTGGCCCTCGAAAATGCAACATGTCGCGATATCGCGACACTTTTTCTCCTTGCTCTTTCTCTTAGCTTTGGCCCGCGAAAATGCAACATGTCGCGATATCGCGACACTTTTTCTCCTTGCATTTTCTCTTCTCTTTTGGCCGCGAAAATGCAACATGTCGCGATATCGTGACACTTTTTTCCCTTTGCTTTTTCGCTTCTCTTTTGCATATGGGCCACTTCGGTCTTCTTGGACAACCTGTAGCAACTTCACCCAAACATCAAAAACATCCTCATAAGCATTTAACATCACTGCACATACTCTGAGTAACCTTTGAACTCCTGTCCACTACATCAACCGATATTTCTGACTGTGTTGACAACAATGACAATACTATCGCTGCACCTTGCTCAACAATCTCCCCCTTTGGAATTGTTGGCAACACACGTGCAATTTCCTATAACTCTTGAGCAATTTCCTGTAACTCTTCTCCCCCTTTGACAACAATACCAAAAGGGCTATTGTAAACTCCCCCTGAGTCCATGCACAACATTCTCAGACAAAAATTATTACACTTAGCAAAAATCACAAACATGAGCAAAAAGATAAACAAATACATAAATGCTCCCCCTGAGAATGTGGTCCCGATAGCTAGTCAATTCTTGGGAAGCATGACCACTCCCAATTTATTGCGAAGGTACTCAAAGACTTCCTTGGGCAACGATTTTGTGAAGATATCCGCTACTTGCTCTGTTGTTGGAACAAAATCCAACTTAACCTCACCTTTCGCAACTTTCTCCTGCGTACAACACGTTGTCGCTGTAATATATTCTGCCTCTTCTATGGATAAGGAGACTGACTCTTGTTTCTTACTGTGCCACGCAACCAACCTGTCTCCAAGATAGAATGCACCTCCACTGGTACTCTTTCTGTCATAAAGTCTTCTTGGATAAGAACTCTAATATTTGCTCATCATATTATAATTCTTGTTGTACCTTGCTTTTACTTATTTAGTATAGTATGATCAACACTCAACTCTCAGCTACGCAAAATTTACTCCCAAATCAAAAGTGACCGACTCTCCAGGCAGCCTACGCGTAATTTCTTTAGCCTTTTGACTACCACCTCCTTCGTGACTTACGACTTTGCCTCGCATCCGTTGTGTAGCTCAATGTCTCTGGTTTCTAACGGCTGCCATGAATGTTTTCATATTCTGCACAGGTATTGACAGTGGACCGTTACATCTAGCATTGGAACCTCAATCTACGCGCAATCATCAACACTCGGTATTCTGCTTCTTGCTAGGGCATATGTCAGGGCTACTCAATGTCTTAGGCGAACGTTCTTCACGCTATTCCAAGGAGCATTTCTCCTTGCTGTGATCAAGGGATTCCTCGGGAAATATCTCACATTTCTCAAATAATGCAAGACTTTCTTAGGTGCATAGGCATCTTGTCCTCCTTGGCGCTTCACCACCTGGGCGCTATTCTCTCAACGTCTCTACATTGCATGTGCCACTTGGCACTCTTGACCAACTGGGTGCTAGTGCCACTATTTGCTTTGACTTTGGCATCTCTTTGATAATGACTACTTCTTTAGAGAAAATTAATGCTCTCTTATTACCTCCACAAACAACTACATGAACTGAAACACACTTTGACAACTATATGACAACTCCCCCTGACTACTTGCCTTTCATCCTCAGATAACCAAACAACATAGGAGCATTAAAATAAAACTTTAAGATTGCTCCCCCTGAGGATGTGCTACCTAGAGCTGCTTAGTGCAATAGAGGAGTAGTCTCCTTCAGTCCAAGGAGACAGGATTTCCTCTCTTCTTTCTTTCTCCAACATTTCTTGAACTTGGGCTTGAGTTTTTCAACCGCATCCCTATTTTGAACCTTTTCGTGAACTTGAACATTTCTCTTGGGTGGTTGTCTCTTGTGCATCCTTGATGGATGATTATTTTCCTTTCTTTGATGCACATGATTTCTTCCCTGTCTGTGTTGCATTCTTTGTGTCTGATGAAATCTATTGTCTTGCCTTAGATTAGATACAAAAGTTCTTGGACAAAACCTTGCTATGTGCCCATGACCATTACATTTAAAACATTGCACATGGTGTTCAACCGGAATAACAGATGTATTTCTACCAGCATAACTCTTTGATCTATTATTCAATCCACAATAAATTGCCTTGTGACCATAATGGTTGCATCTAAAACAATAGCCATTAAAAGCATTATTATGAATAAAGTGAGAGTGATAGAACCTCTTTTGTTGTGGTTGCTTTGCTATAGATCTCCTTTGAGATTTTCTTCCTTTTGAAGATTTAGCTTCAAGATTTTCTTGCTTTGATCCTTCAACAATGGACTTCTTCTTCTACAGATTTAGAAGATGAAGGTTGTTCAACTTCACATCCAAGACCAAGCTTACACATGGGGCTTCTTTGTTGCCTTATCATTTTATCTAGCAACTCTGTGCTCTTCTCAAATTTGAGATTTGTATTGGCCTCTTCTAGTTGTTTCCTCAATAAAACAATCTCCTCTTCTTGTTTGCAGACAAACAATCTCTTTCTCATTGATCTGTGACCTGAGAGTTTCTTCAATCCTTTTGGACTCTTCTACTTGCAGCTTTAGATCACTAAAAACTTTGTTAGATTCCTCTTCACGTTTGCTACATACATCGACTTTATCATCCAGGTGTGACTTCAAGGCTTCTTCTATTTTCTTGGCTTTATGAATTTGTAAGAAGAGATCTTCAATCTTATCCCCATATTCTTCCAACTTCTTGGACATTCTTTTGTTATTTTTCCTTTCTTATATTCAACTCTTCAAGTGCAGCGATCAACTCACCTTCTAGATCTACTTCAATCTCAAGGTTTTCATCACATACTTCAGAATTCACTCCTATCTTTTCTAGTTCAATTTTCTCTTCCACAGGAACTGAAACCGACCGAGATGCCTTATTGGAGGAGGATCTATTCTTCTTACCCATTGCATACTAATCCAAGATCAACCCTAGCTGATTTAGCTCGAAAAGGGAACTCGGCTCTGATACCAATTGTTAGTCTCACAATGACACTGAGAGGAGGGGGTGAATCAGTGTAGCTCTTTAAAACTTAAATCTTCAACTCTTAAATCCAAAACAATGAAAACTTAAAACCAAATAAAGCAAATATAACAAGAGAGCATCACACAACACAAGATGTATCGAGGTTCACCAATTTTGGCTACTCCTCAAAAATTGACTATTTGGACTCCCATCCAAATCCAGCCTTTGCAAAGCAACAACTTTACAATCAATTTACCAGCACACACCTGGAAGGAGCACCAACCCCCGATTTATCTCGCACCAACAAAAACACCAACCACAACCGGAAGGAGCACCAACCCCTGATTTATCTGCACCAATAGAAAGGAGCACCAACCCCTGATTTACCAGCACCAACTGGAAGGAGCACCAACCCCTAATTTATCTGCACCAATAGAAAGGAGCACCAACCCCTGATTTACCAACACCAATTGGAAGGAGCACCAACCCCTGATTTACCAACACCAACTGGAAGGAGCACCAACCCCTAATTTATCTACACCAACAGAAAGGAACACCAACCCCTAATTTACAAACACCAACTGGAAGGAGCACCAACCCCTGATTTATCTACCCCAACAAAAAGGAGCACCAACCCCTGATTTACCAGCACCAACTAGAAGGAGCACCAACCCCTGATTTATCTGCACCAACAGAAAGGAGCACCAACCACCGATTTACCAGCACCAACCCCCTTTACCACCAAGAAAGGAGCACCAACCCCTGATTTACCAAGCACCAACTGGAAGGAGCACCAACCCCTATTGCCAAGCACCAACTTGGACTTCAATTCTGAACTAGAAGATTGACATAAAAATGCCTTCACTTTTACAAGACCCTGACTGGTCTATTGCTTACTCAACATCGCTCACGCAACACACACCCTTCTCGCTCGCCTCTCGCACTCCTCTCGCGCACTTTGCACGATAAAATCCACAATTAAATTCTCCAAGCAACACTCCTTTTATAACAATCCTTTCTCTTTGTAACTCCAGTTGTAACTCCTTTCATTTTCCATACGCCACTTGTCAATTGTAAATGTTTCTTTCATATTCTCATCTGCCACTTGTCAATTGTAACTCCTTTATGTAACTCCTTTTGTATATATAGAGTAGGCATTTCGTCAAACACGTTACATGCAACGAATTGACACCATATTCTCCTACCTCTCGGTCATGACTGTTCGTCTTCTCGGTCATGATTGTTCGTCTTCTCCTTGCAAGACTGTTCGTTTTCTCTTTGCATGTCTATTCTTTTTCTCTTTGCATGTCTGTTCGTTTTCTATTTTAACGACTGTTCGTTTTCTCCTTCCACGACTATTCATTTTCTCCACATGGGCATGCGTCCGCTTCTTTCCACGTGTAATGACCATCTTAAATGATTTCAAAATCATTAAATATTCCTTATGGGTCCACGTCACTATGCAGTCTTTAGTTTCACCATCCTGGTCTTCGCATGTCACGATATCGCGACACTTTTTTTTCTCTCGCCTGCCTGGCCTTTTCGAGTCGCGAAAATGCGACATGTCACGATATCGCGACACTTTTGTTTCTCTGCCTGCCTGGCCTTTTCGAGTCGCGAAAATGCGACATGTCGCGATATCACGACACTTTTGTTACTCTGCCTACCTGCCCTTCTTGAGTCGCAAAAATGCGACATGTCGCGATATCGCGACACTTTTGTTACTCTGCCTGCCTGCCCTTCTTGAGTCACGAAAATGCGACATGTCGCGATATCGCGACACTTTTGTTACTCTACCTGCTTGGCCTTTTTGAGTCGCAAAAATGCGACATGTCGCGATATCGCGACACTTTTTCTTTCTCTGCCTGACTGCCCTTCTTGAGTCGCGAAAATGCGACATGTCGCGATATCGCGACACTTTTTCTTTCTCTGCCTGGCTGCCCTTTTTGAGTCGCAAAAATGCGACATGTCGCGATATCGCGTCACTTTTTCTTTCTCTGCCTTCAAATAGTGTTGCTTGGAGAAGCACTTACTAGTAACCTGGTTGTATATTAATTTAGAATCACCAAATATCTGCAACTTCTTAATGCTGAGCTTTTTGACCTTCTTGAGTCCAAGGCACAAAGCCTCATACTCTGTTGTGTTATTCGTACAGCTCCATGCGAGCTTGTATGAGTAAGTTTTTTGTGCAGCTGATGGGAAAATGAGGGTGATACCAGCTCCTGCACCGTTCTTGCATCATGCACCGTCGAAGTATAACTTCCAGAGCTGGTCGGGTGTCGACGACTCTTCTACGGGTGCTTCTACTTCAACCTTTTCAAGTTTTGTCAATGAATAACACCCCAAATCAATCTCGATGACAACATTAAAATCAATCATAGAGAACTCATCTTCGACTCAAAGCTCGTCAAGAGATTCTTCCATCAGGTCCACCGTTTGCGTTTCTTCTGTCATCAGGTTGACAGAGATCGAGCTCTTCTCCTCATCTTTAAGTTATTCAACATGAAAAGTGGTAGGCTTTTTATTGAAGAGCTTAAATTTGTTCCCTTGAATGGGATCTCCAAGTGCGAGTAGTCCAGGGAGAGATAGCCTCCTAAATTAGCTATGAATTCTTGTGAGAGGCACATACTAAAGTATGGCTCTAAGTCGACTACCACGATATCTTAGATGATCGTGACCTATGGCATCTTGTGGAGCTATATGGGAACATCCTTGATAACTCCTACCCTCTTCACGAGAGTACCGTCCAACTGCAGCACTCCAGGACTGCTCCGGGTATATTCCATGCCCATGATCTCACATATTTCTTTGGGCATGACAGTTGTCACGATGCCAAAGTCGATCATGCAGTTATGCACGATCCATCCTTCCATCCGAAGGGAAAGGTAGAATGGCAAGGGCTGATTCTTACATGTGGTCGAAGTTGTTAGCGGTGATGCAAACACCGTCTACATTGGCTTATTCTCCTTATCTTTAGCAAACTTGAGAGACTTTTGCAAAAGGTCGACTTGACGGGGGAGTTGGAGAGTGTCATAAAGGCTTACCTTGGCCAGGGCCTTCTTCATTTCTTTGACTATGTTGTATGTCGAATTGCTTGGCTTTCCTGCCCCCCTTGCAGATTCATATGTTTTTTGGTACTATTGTGTGGCATCTACCTACTGGCACTTGGTCAGCGAGGGGTATTTGAGCTTTTCTCTAGCCTGGTCTTGTGTCTCGGCCTACGACTGAGAAGTCGAAGCTTTGGGCTGAAACACCTTTTCTTTAGCGCGAGGCAGTAGGTAGTCCCTCAGCAAGTCGGTTTGCTTCGAGGTCACTATTGGATTGGGGGATTTTGTCGAAGACTGGGTCTTTTGGTTCCATGGCTTGGGTAGCACTGGCACTTTCAGTGGCTCCATCTGAGCCGAATCTCGCCTCAATAGGCTTCTTCCCAACTCTAGTAAGGACTAAGACTTGCTCCGTGAAAGACATCATAAAATTATGACCAGCTTCCCTGATCATGTTGACTTGCTCGTAAGCACCACTGGATAGTGACTGAACATAATTGAGGTGCACCATGCAGGTTTCTTTGTTGTGCGGATCATTGCACATGTTACACCAATATGCTGGTTCTAAAACACTAGCCTCTCCACTACTCATCACAGTTAAATTCCTTTCGAGTTTTCAATGAGTGGACGACGCCTGCTATTTAGTGATAGGGGGAGGAGGGAATCTTCTTTGCTAGAAGCCTTGGTCATCCTGCCTCCTCATGACGGTCATCTGATTTGCCATTGTCTTCATGTACGCCTTTAACTCTTGCAATTCTTTGGCCTGAGCTTCATTTACAACCGCCTGATTAACGACTGTCTAACTTGAGGATAATGGCAATGGAGTCAACGGTGCAGGTAATGTCGGATATTGGACAGGAGCTAGAATTTGAGGGACGGTAGGCGCTTGATATGGTCACATAGTTGCTTCAAATTATGGAGTGGGTATTGCTTGATACTGAGGATTTGGATTCCATGGTTGGCTAGGATACATCTAAGATGTAGGTGAAGCGAATGCGTTTGGGTACATATTTTGGGGGAAGTATGGGTAAACTATAGTCGTCCCCTTAGGAGGTAACTTCTTGATAGCTACTAGGTCGGCTTTCGCCTTCTGCACCTGCTTATATAGAGCAAGGAATGTATTGATATTAGCATGTCAGATGCTCATGCTAACATCCGAGTGAAATGCTCTCAATTAATAGAATGTGACCTGCTCAGGGGTGGGCCGAAGGCCATCGGTGACTCTCTACCAGGTTCGGGTGAACCTGACATTAAATTCAGCTATCTCTTCCTGAGGATGCCTTTGAATAGTGGTTAACTGGTGCAACAAAGAGAAGGGATCTGCTTGTTCGTTGAAACCCCTTATAAGTTTGCCTGCCAGTTGGTCCCATGAGGTGATGGTGTCGGGCGAAAGAGACCGGTACCAGTATAGGAGCTTACCTCTCAAAGAAAGAATCAGCAGCTTCACCATGACATCTTCTTCGATGATTTGGTGAATAGTTGCCAGTCCCGCGACGTCTTGGATGTGCTCCTGCATCGTCTTTCTAGTGTCGTCGTAATTCGATAGAGCTTTGAGAGATGTATGAGGTACTATGTGTTGAGCCTACAGGGAAAGCGGTCTCGTATGATTCTAGGTTGGGAACTGCATGGGCAGATTTGGCTACACCATATGGGGTGGTGGATTTGTATGGAGCGGTGGAGGCGGTAGAACTTTTTGAACCAAAACAGTGGGAACACTCAGAGCTTCTATTTGAACAATTGATGGGGTCGAAGTGTACTGATGATCCGAAGAATTTGGTGGATTTGGGGGGCAAGCTAGTCGTTGTGCTATCAGGAGTTGGAGTTTGTGTAGCAACGAGAGCTTCCTGTGAAGATGTCTCATCTAGTGGGTTTTTCGGCCTGACCACCTTAGGATGTTCTCCCAGAGCATCGATGTCAAGCTCATAGAACTCGATTTCTTCTTCTTTTTTTGTGTTTCTAACTCTCCATCTCGTACGCATGAAGGCGTGAGTTTTTAGAATGGTCTTCGAGACTTGGAGGTATCTAAGTTCAACAAAGTCACCAAATATTCAAATTTGGCAGCAATAAGATGAACACCACTTCTTAATATTGTTTTAACGTGGAACGTTTGCGTCCCACCGGGCATGCCAAAAACTTTTAGCAATCAAATACAAGTTTTTCTAATTCTGTAGCGCCCTAGGTCCACTACCAAGCATTGAATGCCCGAAGGAAAGGAATGTCCTCCGTGGCAATATCTAGTCGGGTTGGTTCCAAAAATAAAAATAGGGGGTTTGAGATAATGGTTAGGAAGATACTGAAAGGAATAAAATAACTAAAAGGAATAGGAAATGGCTAAAAGCCAAAAATTCGGGGTGATGGACCGGAAGCACGATAGATAGCCTAACTACTTGAACCAACAACAATCAAAACAATAGAATTTTAACAGAAACCAGTATTAAATTCTCTGAACTATGTAAACTCTAGCAAGTATTCCAGGGACTAGTCCTCTATTGACAGCTAAATCCAAAAAACAGAATTAAACTGTGTGATAAAGAGACTAATTTAATAGAAATTACATAATAGAAGTCATACACAGAGATAGAGAACTCAAAACCGAAGCCAAAAGCCTTTATTTCGGAAGCATATTTTGAAGTACAGAGTTGCTTCTCTAACAGAAGTTATCCATCATTGGTTACAGAGAAGTCGGCTTTTATAAAAGAATTCTGCCACTTAAAACATTAATGCTCAACCACTCCCGTGACAGGAAGATTTGATCTCGATGATGACTTGAAACAATCAATTCGGGTTTTTTAGATAACTGAGCATTGAAGACAGAAGGTTTCAAAAATGACTTGAAATAGTCAATTTGGATTTATAGAATGCAACTTGGAGTCGATTCAAACGGTCAATGGTAGATTTGCAACAGTTTCTCTTAGTCACTTGTTTGAGTTTGCTCCACTAGTGGAGCACTTTTAGTTTTGACCATTTAACCTTTTAATGCACTCTTAGTCCTCTTTTTATTATATTTATAGTTTGCACTCCTTCTCCCTTCAAGCGCTCCCTAGGTGGAGCACTTTTAGGGAAGCACTCCTTAGGAGAAGCCCTTTTCAGGTAGAGCGCTTTGGAGAAGCGCTCCCTAGGTGGAGTGCTTTGCCTTTTGACTGCATAAACTTTTTGCACTTGGCCTTTCTTAATCTCTTTGCCTTGGAGAGGCGCTCCACTTGTGGAGCGCTTTGGAGAGGTGCTCTACTTGTGGAGCGTTTTGTCCTTTGACCATATTGACTTTTACACTTGCCTCTTTTACACTTGTTTCTTAGCCTTCCGCTCTTTAGTGTCTCTCCATGGGTGTAGCACTTTGAGAATTCGTTGTAGGAGTGAGGCGCTTTCAGTTCTGAATAGGTTTAGGCTTCCTCTTCCATAGTTATTTTTGTCAATTTTTACTTTTTCTTAGCCTTCCACTCCTACTGTTGAATTGATTTTACAATTCAACGGTAAAACGTACCCAAGTGCCTAAGTGTTGGAAATTACAGCCATATGTGCAAATATGAAAAGATTTGAAGACAGGTAAGGAAGAGAAACTACCAGAAAATTGCCCATGCTAAAATGTTCACAATTTTGCATGCAACATAACGGGTAATGTAGAGAAAAGTACAAAAAATCAAAGGAACCACATAATGCAACAGAATACAATTTTAAACCAGAAGAGACAGCTGATGAAAGCACAACAGCATAACAACACCTTAACCATTTTTTGGAAAAAGGAAAGTTTTTACAGTGAATGGTCTCAAAACTGTATACAATACGAAATTTAACAAGGTGTGGCAAAATTGGCAACAGTTGGATACACCATAAACAAGCAAAGACACATCTCCTACTATATTCCTAGATTTTGAGGAGCGTAAGGCAAAGACTCCCCCAAAATAGACGAAAACTCCAAATGGTATACTAGCAATATGAGAGACGCAAAATTAGATGCACCACCTCGTCAGGAAAGAGAAGAAGCTAGAGATGTAGATGATGCAAATTATGAAGAAGAAGACAAAAGTGAATCAGAAGACTACAGTTGTGGAGCATGAACCCACTTCAATGCAAGCTCTTAGTGTGCCTCAATGGAAGGCAGCTATGGATGTTGAAAATATGTCTCTTATGAAGAATAAAACATGGGAGTTAGTTGATCTGATTCTTCCTGCTGGTAAGAAACCCATTGGCTGCAAATGGATATACAAAGTCAAGTATAAGGCATATTGAACTATTGGTAAGCATAAATCCTGCCTTGTTGCAAAGGGTTATGCTAAAAACAAGGCATAGACTATGAAGATACATTCGCACCAACTGCAAAAATGACTACCATTCATGTACTTTGTGCAATGGCAGCACAATTCGGATGGAAGCTTCATCAGATGGATGTGAAGAGTGTCTTCTTAAATGGTGATTTAAAATAAGTGTACATGAATCAACCTGAAGGCTTTGTTGTACAAGGACAATAACAAAAAGTTTTCAAACTGATCAAGTCCTTGTATGGGTTGAAACAAGCTTCGAGAGCTTGGTACATAAAGATTGATTATCACCTTCTACAACGTGGATACAAGATAAGTTCATCAAATGCCAATCTCTATTTCAAGAAAGTTGGTTCTGAAAGAGTGATCCTTGCACTCTATGTAGACGATCTAATCATCACTGGCAGTTCAAAAGATGATTGAAGCAGTGAAGGGTGACTTGAAAAAGTCATTTGAAATGATAGATCTAGGACTTCTCCATTATTGTCTTGGCTTAGAAATTGTGCAAAAAAAGAACCACATCAGGGTTACATAAATGAAGTATGCCAAGGCATTAATTGTAAAATATCAAATGACAGATTGTAAACCCAAAGAAAATCCAATGGAAACTAGATTACAATTGTCTCGATACCACAAATATCCTCAAGTAGATGGAACTCTCTATCGATAGTTGATTGGGAGTATCATATATCTACGAATACCAGGCCGGATATCAACTTTGTTGTAAGCTATCTTTCAAGGTTCATGCAGGAACCTAAGGTCAGTCATTGGAAACCAGTAAAGCGAGTTCTTCACTATGTCCGTGGCACACCAAAATATGGCCTCGATTACAAGAAGCATGATAAGATCTTGCAAGGATACACGAACTCATATTATGATGGATCTATAGATGACATAAAATCAATGTCAAGATACGTATTTCATATGGGATTTGGTCCTGTCTCTTGGCACAGTAAGAAGCAGCAAGTTGTTGCACTTTCATCTATAGAGGCAGAGTATCACGCATCACAAGGAGTGTGTGAGGCGATATGGTTACGTCACATTCTTTCAAGTATGGGCCTTCCAAAGAATCTTCCAATCCACTTGAATTACGATAATCAAGGTGTTTTGAAACTTGTCAAGAATCCAGTGTTCCATGAACACACCAAGCATATTGACACACAATGTCACTTTATTCGAGATGAAGTTTCAAAGCACAAAATTCAGCTCCAATACATTCCCACTAATGAACAAGTTGCAGACATCTTCACTAAGGCACTTGCACGTGTCAAATTTGAGTTGTTTCGTAACTCTCTATGTACATCAAATAATGTAATAAGGGGGGATGTTAGGATATATTTATTCCATTATTATGATAATGCACACCAACGTGCATATCTAATAATATAGCATATTATTGTTAGCTGCAACTATTTTGAAGGCTATTGTTAGTTGTTGATAAAACTTGGGCGTATATTTGTTACAGGCTATTCATAGTCTTTCACATTGTATATATATTCATTAAATCAATGATAATCAAGGTTACCATATGCGGGGCTGCGGGTGCGACGGGAATCGCGAGTGCAAGTGCGGATGCGGTCCCTACCAAAAATAGGGTTTGTCGTGTGCGGGTGCGGCTAGTTTTTAATTTAAAATATATATGTATGTATTTTTTCCAAAAAAATTAAAAAATAAAATAAATTATGCACATTGTGAAATAATTTAATAAATGATAAATCATACACATTGTGAAATAAAATAAATCATTCATACACATTGCAAAATATTTAAATATGGCATCATAAAAGCATATTGATATATGATATTCATGTAAAAAAATGACAGGATGTCAAAGTCATAAAGACTCAAGAGATAACAATATACTTTAAGTATATACTATAGTATTTAGTAGTGGACATGTACAAAGATAACATCAAATATCTGATATTTGACTCTCATTCGTCATATTCATCATCATCAAGGCCCTCCTCCTGTGGATCTGGTGTTGGTAGATCTGAAAAGCCATCACATCTATTTTCATCTTTGCTATCATCAGGAACACGCTGAGGAACTAGCCACCTAAGACAATAAATGACATGCTAGTCACTGCAACTATGGCATCCCTATAAACAACAATGTTTTTTTATTTAATACTATACCCCTTTATTATCCTATTATGAAGTTTAAAATTTAAATTTATAAAAACTTTATAATAAATTATAATTTATAAAAAGTTTAAACTTTTAAAAAAATTAAAATGATTTTTCACTATTTCTTATTAATAATTGTTTTTTGCTTGTATGGGCTGGGTGTGGCTGGGCCCACTAAAAAAATTTAAACAAATAATAAAAAAAAAACTTGTTTTTCCTATGTTAATGCCCAAACCGGGCTGGGTTCGACCGACTGAACCCCGACTGGCCACAGGGTTCGGCCTAGTCGAACCCTGATTGACAGGGTTCGATCCAAGGCGAACCCTGTCAGACAAGGTTTGGATGGGGTTCAGCCCAGACGTACCCATTCATGAACCCGCGCACCCAATGAGAGAGCGGATGCGGGTTCGCACACCCAACCAACCCGGTGCGCAAACCTGGTAACACTGATGATAATATTGTTCGTTTGATTACACATTGAGTAAGGTGGCACTCCAAATCAAAATCAAAGGTGCTACATCAAAACAAAAACAAAGGAGGCAGCATTTCATATTTTGCAAAACAAAAATCAAACAAAATTGAAATGATTTTTTGCAAACTCTAAAGCAAAACTCAAAAAGGGGCTACAAAACTTTGCACACAAAACCTTGTTATTTTGCAAAACAAAAACACAAAGGGGGGCACCACAAAATTTTGTTGTTTTTTGCAAATAAAATTCAAAACAAGGGCAAAGAAGTGAATATCATTTTTGCAAATCAAAATTTATTGCAAAAATATTTTGAAAAAATTGGCATTGTAAAAGGTGCATTTTCGGTTGAATCCGACACCTTCCAAAAACATAAATTTGTGGGCATGATAAAAATTGTAAGATGCATTTAATTCTTTGTTTTATGCATTAACATATTTGTATTGAAGCAGCAATAAGACCCCAAATTTATACCTATTTTTTGTGCAATTTATTGCACAAAGCAGCGTTCGGTATTTACGGTACCTCTGGCCCACACTTACAGGTGATGTTGTCGTGCTTTGGGCTACTGTATCTAACGCCTAATATAGCTGCAACAACGACGTCTGAGCTATTGTTCTCTATAAATCGTCGGGGAGAAATAAGGAAGCCAATTTGTTTGATATTCACTCCATTATTACCCCATTCACTACTATTGCTTGGCGTAAATCCTCCAACTAAAAATTCTTCCAAGTATTTAAGGGACTTGGCGCCCTACGTATGCGGAAGGTTTTTTAAGCAGGTGTCAAAGATAGTAGTGAATCCCTTTCAGTACTGCTTTAGCGGTATAAAGAAAGGGGGACCATTTGGTGTTATAAGGAACCCTCACAATGGCCATTGCTAAAGCATACTTGTCAGATTCACAGCTACTCAAAGGTCCAAATTTTGCTCCATGGAAAACAAAGATGAGAGCAATATTGCAGGTTGAAAAGATGTGGGATGTTGTGACTGGAAAAGTCAAACGCCCAACTACAGTAGATGATAAACAAGAAGCATATGATGATGCTGATGCGAGAGCACTGATGATCATAATTCTTGCCACTGTTGATGAAGTTCAACCGCACATTTGTGAAAAGGAGCACGCAAAAGATGCATGGGATACATTGTGCACAATATATGAGGGAAGGAATCAAGCCACGATCCTTAACCTTCAATCCCAACTTCACACTCTTAGCATGAAAAATGGAGAAAGTGTAGAAGTGTTTCTTTGCAGAGTTGCAGAACTGAGAGCTAAGATGCATGCAATGGGTGAGAAAGTAGAAGATAAGCTCTTAACCTCAATCATTTTGAGAGCTTTACCAGATTCCTTTAGAATGATGGTCACTTCCCTTCAAGTGTCTAATAGACAAGTCACTTTTGAAGAGTTAGTTAATTTGCTTCAACAACACGAAGCAGATAACAACCAAAGAGATGAAGTGTCCAACAATGCATTGTTTTCTAAGAAATCTGGAGCTAAGCAAAAAGGCTACTTTCAGAAGGGATCTTCCTCGAAGGGTTCAAACACCAATTCCTCACAAAAGACACCTCAAAAACAGAAGAGGTACTGCAATATTTGTGAGATGGACAATCATGACACCAACAAGTGTTGGTTCAAGAACAAGCAACCACAACAGAAAAAGGGCCAAAACAAACCACGAAGAAGAAATAGACAACAAAAGGGAAATGTTGCTATTGAAGAATCAGATTCAGATTCTGAGAGGGCACACAAGGTGCTCATGACTCAAACAAATCCCAAACAGAAAGATAATGTTTGGTATATTGATTCTGGTGCCAACAAACACATGACTGGTGACAAAAGGTGGTTTGACACATTTGAGGCAAAAGAAGGCAAACCAGTAACAATAGCCGATGATAAGACCTATCAAGTCCAAGGAGAAGGTAATGCTTCAGTAACTCTTCCCGATGGAAAATGCCAAATTGAGAAGGTCCTATATGTACCAAGATTGGCCAACAACTTGTTGTCCGTGCCTCAAATTCTGGATAAACATATGGTGGTTGACTTCAAAGTTGTTAATGGACAAAAGCGTTGCTACATTACCAAGAAGGGTAAACATATCGCAACGGCTTCCTACAAACATGGTTTGTTTGTATTAGATGCTATCTATACTCCTCATGTTGCCATGGCTGCCAACTCAAAAGAAGCTACTTCCTTATGGCACAAACGGTATGGGCATCTAAGTTCAGGCTATCTACTCGAATTGAGTAAGCATGAGATGGTGTTAGGTCTGCCAAACCTTTCCCATACTTTGCATGTTTGCTCGGATTGCTTAGCAGGAAAGCAACACCGAGTACCCTTTGAATTGAGCTCTTCAAGAGCCAAAAGACCATTGGAGTTGATACACACCGATCTGTGCGGACCAATGCCAAACAGTTGTGGTGGAAAGAAGTACTTTCAGTTGTTTGTTGATGACTACTCACGAAAGATGTGGGTTTTCTTTCTACAGCTGAAGTCAGATGCATTCTCGTATTTTCAGCAGTTTCAGAAGCTTGTTGAGAAAGAATCGGGATGTTCAATCAAGGCCCTCCGCTCAGATCGAGGGGGGAATTTACCTCCAATGAGTTTTCAAAATATCTCACTAAACATGGGATAAAAAGACAGCTTACTACAGCCTATACCCCTCAGCAAAATGGAGTTGCTGAAAGGAGGAATCGTTCCATCATGGAGATGGTTCGATGTATGCTCACAGGTGCACATCTTGGGCAACAATATTGGGCAGAAGTTGTCACTACTGCGGTGTATCTCTTGAATCGAGCACCAACAAAAGCTCTTCAAGGAGTCACACCACAAGAAGCATGGAGTGGAAGAAAGCCCTCCATTTCTCATCTAAGGATATTTGGATGCAAAGCCTTCATGCACATTCCAAAGAAGAAAAGGCACAAGTTAGATGAGAAAACTCTGCAATGTATCTTTCTTGGTTATGATGAAGAATCCAAGGGGTATCGATTGATTGACCCTAAAACCAAGAAGATTCATATAAGTCGAGATGTGGTATTCGACGAAGCTCCCAAGTTGGATACACCAGAAACTAGCAAAGACACATCTCCTGCTATATACCTGGATTTTGAGGAGCCTAAGGCAAGGACTCCCCCAAAACAGAAGAAAACTCCAAAATGGTATACTAGCACTATGAGAGACGCAAAATTGGATGCACCACCTGATCTCACTTCAGATCGGCCACGTACTCGAAGTATGTCTCGTCAAGAAAGAGAAGAAGTCGAAGATGCAAAGAGATGATGAAGAAGAAGACAGGAGTGAATCAAAAGACTACAGTTGTGGAGCATGAACCAACTTCAGTGCAAGAAGCCCTTAGTGTGCCTCAATGGAAGGCAGCTATGGATGCTGAAAATATGTCTCTTATGAAGAATAAAACATGGGAGTTAGTTGATCTGCCTACTGGTAAGAAACCCATTGGCTGCAAATGGGTATACAAAGTCAAGTATAAGGCAGATGGAACTATTGATAAGCATAAAGCCCGCCTTGTTGCAAAGGGCTATGCTAAAAAAGAAGGCATAGACTATGGAGAGACATTCGCACCAACTGCAAAAATGACTACCATTCGTGTACTCTGTGCAATGGCAACACAGTTCGGATGGAAGCTTCATCAGATGGATGTGAAGAGTGCTTTCTTAAATGGTGATTTAAAAGAAGAAGTGTACATGAATCAACCTGAAGGATTTGTTGTACAAGGACAAGAACAAAAAGTTTGCAAACTGATCAAGTCCTTGTATGGGTTGAAACAAGCTCCGAGAGCTTGGTACATAAAGATTGATAATCACCTTCTGCAGCATGGATTCAAGAGAAGTCCATCAGATGCCAATCTCTATTTCAAGAAAGTTGGTTCTGAAATAGTGATCCTTGTGCTCTATGTAGATGATCTGATCATCACTGGCAGTTCAGAAGAGATGATTGCAGCAGTGAAGGGTGACTTGAAAAAGTCATTTGAAATGACAGATCTAGGACTTCTCCATTATTGTCTTGGCTTAGAAATTGTGCAGAAAAAGAACCACATCAAGGTTACACAAATGAAGTATGCCAAGGCATTAATTGAAAAATATCGAATGACAGATTGTAAGCCCAAAGCAACTCCAATGGAAACAGGGTTACAACTGTCTCGATACGACAAATCTCCTCAGGTAGATGGAACTCTCTATCGACAGTTGATTGGGAGTCTCATATATCTGACGAATACCAGGCCGGATATCAGCTTTGCTGTAAGCTATCTTTCGAGGTTCATGCAGGAACCTAAGGTCAGTCATTGGAAGGCAGTAAAGCGAGTTCTTCACTATGTCCGTGGCACACCAGAATATGGCCTGGATTACAAGAAGAATGATAAGTTCTTCTTGCAAGGATACACGGACTCAGATTATGTTGGATCTATAGATGACAAAAAATCAACGTCAGGATACGTATTTCATCTTGGATCTGGTCCTGTCTCTTGGCACAACAAGAAGCAGCAAGTTGTTGCACTTTCATCTACAGAGGCAGAATATCGCGCAACACGAGGAGCAGTGTGTGAAGCGATATGGTTACGTCGCATTCTTTCAAGTATGGGTCTTCCAAAGAATCTTCCAATACACTTGAATTGCGATAACCAAGGTGTTTTGAAACTTGTCAAGAATCCAATGTTCCATGAACGAACAAAGCATATTGACACTCAATGTCACTTTATTCGAGATGAAGTTCCAAAGCACAAGATTCAGCTCCAGTACATTCCCACCGATGAACAGGTTGCAGACATCTTCACTAAGGCACTTGCACGTGTCAAATTTGAGTTGTTTCGCAACTCTCTATGTACATCAAATAATGTAATAAGGGGGGGATGTTAGGCTATAGGCTATAGTTTATTATTACATTATTAAATTATAATGTAGTGCACGCATAGTTGGTAGCATCTGGAAGCCAACGTGCATATTTGATTTGTTAGCTATTTGTTAGTAACAACAAATATGTTCGCTATTGTTAACTTCAGTTAGCATTTGGTTAGCATATTGTTTCAGGCTATTCATAGCCTTTTGCATTGTATTTATACAAATGAATTCAATGGAATACGTGATCAATTTCCAACATAAGTTTCTAGAATGTCCAAGATTCATTGGAAGCATAATTGCTTCCCTTTGTGTTGGTAAAAGAAACCCTTATGAAAGAAAACGATGCTCTTCAGCCTTTATGATGTATGCTGCAAAATTGCAGGAAATACCAAAGTTCTCATATTATGTTGTCTGAAAGGTCTTGCACTTCCAAGGAAAATAGGTCTTGGCAATAGGGAATCTAAGTTCATATTAACCCATCACCAAGGCAGGCTTGAGCAAAGTGGGGCTTCTCTAACAAGCTGTTATGAATAACTTGCAGAGAGGGTACCTTGCAATGGCCTCTGATTTGGGCTTTTGGTCAAGGATCCACATCCACAAGTACAAGGTTATGAGTCCGATTCTAAAAAAATCATCAATGATATTCACTCTTTGAAAGAAACATTTCTAAATAGATGAATTGCATGCCCTTCCATCTCAACACAAATTGATCCTCTACCCAACCAAGGCGTCAATTCAGACTGGCAAAACAAGAAGTGGTTCTCTTTTCAATGAAGAAAGGTTATTTTTATTGTAGCCAACTACAGAAGGCCAGACCAACACAGAAACAAAGAAAGTAAATTAACAGTTTTCTGAGTCTCCTCTTGCTGCTATATACTTAACGAATACTGCATGCTTGTCAACATCAATTTACACAGGCAGATAGTAAATGCTAGGAATAACAAATTGTGCTTGATAGTCTCCTTATTGAATTCTAGTCTGAATAGATAATAGGGTTAATGTAACAATTTACCTAAGTAATAAATATATTTACAGTTCTCTTTCAAAAAAAAAAAAGGAAATTTTTTAGATCGATCTTAACTGTATCAAATGACTGAGAAAAATATGCACAAATTAAGGATCTTCCACCAATTTCAATGATTTAAATATACAGAAACAGGGGAAGAGATTAATGACTGGACATGGCAACTGAAACAACATTTATGCTCAACTTACTCCACTACCTTCTGAAAAAATTTCAAATATTAGATTGATGCAATTTTCAAATTGAATAATACATTCACTCCTTGCAAAGCCATCCAACTCAAGATTACAAAAATGTGACAAATATGAAATATGCAGTCCAACTACCACTTGTAGACCAGTTAAGACAATCTGGATGAGCTTTGTGTAATATACTTGTACATAATTGAGGGACACAAATGCTTGAACGGTGCATAAAATTAACCATCAACACCTCTCAAAAATCTTGTAGAGTTTTTCCAGACTAGCCACCTGTCATTGTAAATAACTTCAAGTATTTCAGGCCACATAAGAAAAGGATAAAAAAAAAAAACATGTATCATAACCTCATTCTGAAGTGTGTTTTAAAAATAAAAACAGACCTGCACAAATGTACCATCAGTAGCCATCTGTTTTGAAGGTTTTAGGAACAATTTCAAGGACGGGAACAGTACATGTTGTATTACCCAATCCCTCTGGTCCCATGCTGTTTTTGCTTCTGCAGCTAGATCCTCGTCAATAGTAGTTTCTTTCTGTTGATCCACTTGACCTGCAGAAGAGAGAACATAAGTGTAAAAGAGTAAGAGTTGTGCTGGTATTCTGTTATTTGAAAAGTACTTGACAAACAGTGATGGGGAGGACCATCTTAAAACCAAAGGAAAATATATATTATTAGACCGCAGGTTCCAAGAATTAAAAAGAATAAAACTAATTGAAGAAGCAGAACGTGAGATGCATTAGGTGGGATCTAATAGATCATCTTCAAAAAAAGGTGTGACTTAGCAAAGTACAACCACCAAGCAGAACAAACAATGAAGAAGAGCCCTTGATGTAAGGTCGTTAAAATTATCTTATAGATCATTCAACAAAGATATTTGCATGTTTTGGCTAAATTCACAAAAACAAAGCCAAACTATCTTAACTACCTGTATATAAACTACACAAAGTTAATAATTAAAACTAGTACTGGATAGATAAAGACCATCATGAAACCATATTTAAAGACAAATAATTTTCTTATAATATTCATCATTGGTAAGACATCACTAATTTGAGACTCCAACCAGCTTGGCTTCATCTAAGCGCAAAACCAAACATATATCAAATCAATAGCTTCACTTAAGTGCAAAACCAAACATATATCAAATCAATAATTGCATCTATATCAGTTTTATAATTTATTCATCTAAGCTGTTATTTAATCATATTGTGTCCTTTAGAGAGAGCTTAACGACATTCCACCAGAAGGAAGCTATTTACAAGCCTCCTTTAAGAATAAGCTTTTACATGGTGACTTAGAGATGTCTTACCCAAAGTGAATGATTTACTCAGGAGATGATTCGTAAGTGTCCAATAATAGGGTGACTTATAAACATTCTCAAACATCTCACAATATTGCATCATCATTTACAAACACTAAATTGAAGAAAGATTTACAAATGCAATGTAAACAACCAATAATTCCCCATTAATAACTTTGGACCTCCACAAGAAATGGATTAACAGTAGTAACTAGTTCCCCCATTACAATGACATTATGACTGTGAACAAGTACTATGTTCAGTCAACATTTATTGTCTTAGCCAACCTAGTAATAGCCAATTTCACATTCAACTTCCAATCACATAAAGGACAACAACCAAATCAAAGTTATATTTCCTGCATACCAAACAACTAAGACAAAAGCATTTGTTGCAATATGATGATTTGAGGAGCTTATACAAATTATTGAGTTTACCATCTACAAAAGTGCATGTATACCTTAAGGATATTTTGGAACATTACAAAACGAACGCACACACATAAGAATTGCAGGAAAGCTCCCCAAAAAAGAAGCAGCTTATTTATGTAATCTGTTTTTCTCTTTTCCCTTCAGTCCCCTAGATGCTATAAGGTCTCCTATGGATGAAATTAAAAATCTTTTATTCATTCATTGGAAGTGAAAAACACTCTCTATTTTCAAACCTTCATCTATAATGACATTAAATATATTTGAATATACCGGTATTTATGCCAATGTGAATTAAGCTATGTTGCATGGAAAAGGCTACAGCATTTGATATGGATATGGTATCAAATATGGATATGGCAATTTTTGAAGAATCCCTAATGTGGATATGGTTGGATACAAAATTATAAAAAGCATATACATTTTATACATTAGAAGAAAGAACATAAAAATGTTCATGCAAATAGGAGTTTTATACAAGATATTTCATTAATTAAGAGGACTTCTATTGTTTTTGAATTTGAAATTATTATTAAAAAATGGTATGTTATTTCAATCTCATGTTTTGGCTACAACTCTCGACATTGAAGAGTAAATGACAGAAAATATCAACAGTAAACAGCATTCAATATTTTACGAGAAAAGACATCCAGACTTGAAATGTAACAAAACTGCACATTGTCATTTGTATTTATTTATGAACAATTACACAACCATGAACAACAGCAACATTCTTCACAATAGATGCTCACAGAATATGTCATGCAATATTACTATGCCAATGATGTCATCTGCTACTACCAGGCTCACATGCTCACACGCATGCATGCTATTCGTAAAATGTAACGGGTCTGTTTATATTACTCCTGGATGGGGAGGCAGTTGCAGACTTCCGCAACTTCCTCGCACCTATCCCTAACTACCCCTATATAACAACTCACATTATATGACATTCTTATTACTCGTACACTAATAATGTTTGATGACATTCGACAAACACTTAGTGTGCAAACCACACAAAATGACAAAACTATATGTACAATCAAAATTGTATGTGCATACTTGGAACTGGCTGCTACATCTGCCTTCTCCTCTAGATTGATTGACGTCCTCATCAATGACTACTGCTGCTCCTGAGGGCGTTGGCTCTATTACGGCTGTGGAGCGGATTGAATCTGAATGGTGAAACTCCCAACTTCTGCACTTGCATCTTCAAAGCATCAAATTGCTGTCTCGAGTTCTTTGCATAGACTTTGTACCGTGCCCACTAGAAGCCATAATGTTGTAACTTCTGCTCTATTTCAGTGAGCCTAACACGCAACTCTGCTTCCCACATCTCATATTATGCGAGTAGCGGGTCTTTCTCTGTTATCAGCTGATCACAATGGGCTACTTCTTGAACATTGGCTTAAAGAGCCTGTTCATGCACTGCATATTCAAACTTCAACAACCCAATCAGCTGATTTTGTTCCTCTCGTTCCTTCCTCAACTGCTCCACTTCTTGCTACAACCTTGCTAGTCCTGCTTTGGCTTCTTGCTTCACCTCCCGAAGCTGCTCTTTTTCTTCATTCAACTAGATGGACTGTTGTTCCTTTTGCAATTTCAAGTTGTTTATCATTTCATGGAATGTCTCCAATCCAGCTGATAACCCGTGTATCAAATAGGCCAAAAAGTTCATCCTAGCATTTGCAGATTCCAATTCTAGTGCTAGTCTGACTTTCTTTCGGCCTCAGATTCAAGGTAGGCATCAAGACTATCCTCGCAAACATACACTTCAAGTGGGTGCCTATACAGTATTGTTGGTCTTTCTAGTAGCTCCTTCACACCAATGACCATCTGCACACTACTACCCACACCAAGCTCCTGTTGCTGAACTTGGTGAATTTTAGCGAATTTCTTCATTCTTTCCTCGTCCCGGGCCCAATTGATCAATCTTCCCAATTCGGCATCTACCCTCATATGCCACAGTCACCATTCTCTAAGGGCAGTAACTTGAAACTTGTTGCACACCTCAGTAATTCCTCATGATTTCTCAAAGAAACTGTCAACTTGTTCATTGATTTTGGCGTTGTAGATTAGGGGTTGCCTCAAATTTGACACTTCAATGAGCAAGTGCTAACTCATATCACTATCTGCCCCATCCTCATCACACTTCATGGTGGTTTCCTCCTTTTCTTCCCGACCAAGTCCTCCTATGGCGTTCTTCCCGTAGTTAGCTTTTTCTTTCTCCTGCATTTGTGGTTGCGGTTGTATAGCTGGCTCTTTCTACACTTTAGCCATGACTTCATCTCCCATCACTGCTTGACTACTTTGGCCTTGCTTTGGTATAGCATTCTTGCCCTTCCATTTCAATGGGCTTCTCATCATCCAAAGGAGAGGAACATCGCTTTGCTTCTTCAACAAATTGCTACAACAGGGTGGTCGCGAAACTCTCTTGCTAGAAAGCCAACGTGTCCATCCAAACTCCCTACAACCCAGGTGTCCCTAAATCAAATCCCTATGGCCTCTTAAAGTGAGTTGGAGGTGAAGTGTCCACCACCTCCAAAGTAGCATCTATGTCTTCATCTACCACAATCAACTCTGGCTGTGCCACTTCCTGTGTACTCGTAGCTTCCTCTCCTTTGCTTTGTTGCATCGTCTCCTCTACTGCCACTATCTCCTGCACAACTTCTAGTTGGTCTAGTTGTTGTTCTACTCGTGTAACTTCTTCTAGAACCTCTCTCCTAGTACCAACAATAGTACTTGCAATGCCTCCTTGTGCAACCTTGTTCCAAATGCGCAGGGTGCCCTCTAAATTGCCCCTAATGACTCGATGTTCACTATATGACACTGCAACATAAGTCGTTCCTTGGAATTGATAACGTTGGCCTGACACAATGTGTGTAGTGCCTCCACTCTACCCACCAACTATGCCTACTATTGTTGTTTGAGACGGTCCCTTGGGAGGTATGATCCTCACCATCTATCTTTGTTGTTGGGTTTGAGGCTATTTGTTGCTCCATTTGCTACCATTATTGGTCAGCCACTTTTGCCTCTTCTCTTCCTGCTCCAACTCCAATGGGTAGTCGCTCCTTGTGCCCTTCTGTCTTGGACTCATCTTTTTCTTCAACCAACACGTTCGTGTCATCTCCATCGTCTTCTTTTTTCGACGATTTCACTAATTGTGCTGCTAGTGCCTTCCTCTTCTTTGTCACCGTCTTCTTCTCTTGTCCTCCCAAGGAACGCCTTGATTTTGGTACGAGGGCCACATGAATCCAACGCAAAATCATAGATGCTCCTTTTGGAACGTGTTGAGGTAGGTTCAAACCTAGAATTTGCACCTTCACATATGTCGTCACATCCAAAACCAATGTGATGGCATGAAAAGCCATCAAAAAATCCTTTGTATACCACAATAGGAAATTTTGGATGCGGTCTGAAAGATACGTTGCCCAATAAAATTTCACTCCGTACATGATTCTTTCCATGTTCAACACGAGCCAAGTGTGCATATATGAGGCTCGTTGCTTAACTGACAAGCAAGACATCAACACGTTCATAACATGGCACAACTAGTCCGTCTTCGGAAGCTACATCTTCAACCTATGACTGTTGTGCTTCATCGGCTTACCAACCTCTCCTAGATTCAGGTTGGCGAATTTATCCACAAACATTTGCAACTTGTAGGTTTAATCCCCTCTTTCATAGGTCTATTCACGACAGGTAGCTCAAACACGTCTGAAGTTGTTGGCAGAGTATGAAATCCACACATCCTTCCCTCCAACCTAGATTCTACTTCTCTTCTCTGGGTTGTATTTCTCCAACATCTGCAACAGATATAGCTTGAAGAAATCTTTGAAAAAACTGTCAACTTGCATGATGTGGTGGACACTTGCGTTTCGAAAATTTGATTTTAACAGGTGGTCTACAAGATTCCAATTCTAGCAATATCTACAAAACTCTCCTATAGGTCTTTTCCGAGTGATCTCTTCTAGGGGTGTTTGCATCTTCTCCTTCCCCTTTACTTTCAGCACTATGAAGATGTTGTCAGCTCCTTTCCTTTCCCCTTCCAATCGTTATCTAGAGCATAGTAGCAAAACTCGGACTCGACTCGGACTCGTAAAGTTCGACTCGGGAGTCGGCAAAAAAACTTGGCAAGACTCGGTAAAAACTCGAAAAAAGAAAAAAATGAAAAAAAATACAAATTATAATGAAAAAATAAGATTTTTCATGCATATTACTTATTAGTATATTCTAACACACTTACTCAACATTCAACATTATACAAATAAGAAATTAACAAGAGGAAGGAGCATATTCTAATAGCAAGCTAATAATTTTGTTTTATAATTTTTTTTTTTTGGATACATAGGGAGTTGGTTACATCCACACTATTTTTAGTAACTGCCAAGTGCAAGGTTCAAACTACAAGGACTGCCCCCAACAAACTTATACCACCTCAATATTTTATAACCCGGCATGAAGAGGACCACCGGTCACTAGAGATTCATACCATCGTTGTCGGCCTGGTGTGCACTCAGAGGATTCGGAATAGACTATGACCTTTGCAGGCATGACCACTTTGGTTTATAAAATTATAAATAAATAATATAATGATAAAATAAACTTAATATATAAAGTTCAAAAACATTTTACAAAACATTAAATAATAATAAACTTTACTATATGACAAAATCACCCTAACTTAGTCCACCATGTTTAATAAATAAAAATTTCAAATACCACGTTTAATAGAGAAACCATAGGACGGAATCACCCTAACTTAGTCCACCATGTTTAATAAATAAAATATTCAAATACCATGGTTAAAATCGGTGGGTTGTCTAGATTCGATTTCCCAGATGGTTGGTTGGGATCTATTAACTTTACTTTTATAAAAAGGTTCCTGAGAAAAAAAATTGAAAATAAAATTCTTCATATATTAATAAAGCTAACATTTAATCATAGCCATTTTTCCGGTTTTAGAATGGGAAGCTGTTTTTTAAAACTGCTTACCAAAATTCAAGGTAGAAGCGACATTCATTATTCTGGGGGAGCTTCGTGCGTAGCAATTGTTTCGTTGGCAGTCAAGGGTTTCAGAGCGAAATAAATTATCGTTTTTAATTTTTTTCCATTGTCGCGTGGTGGTGTGTATTGGCTGCAATGACGACGGTGGCAGTGACGGCAACGGGAGAGGGTGCATTGAAGGAGAGAAAAGAATGGAAGAAAATGAAGGTGCAAGAACTGCGCAAACTTTCTAGAAGAGGTCTCAGCACTGGCGGCCTCAAGCCTTCCTTGAACGAATGCCCCCAAAACTCATGCCATTCTCTGCCCGAACCGCCACACCCCACAGGACATGCATACGTGCATTCTGAAGTGGTTCTCATTCCCAAACAAGACGCGGATGATGTATCCATCGGAGAAAGATATATTTGTATTAAAATAAATTATAATTGAGGGATAAGCATTTTGAAGGTTTGAGAAGCAAAATTGCACATTCTCTCGTTAATATAATAAACAAAGATTTCAGCGTCTTGTTCGTGATTGTGCATTGGCCAACGTGGATGCTTAAGTCGTGGAGCATCATCAACACTTAACCTCCCTAGACGTAATTTTTCTTTTTTTTTAAACTTCCTTTTTTTTTGGGCCAACCGAGTTCCGACGTCGAGACTCGGGAGTCCGTGTTGGACTCGGACTCGACCCAGGACTCGGCCGGACTCGGAGGAGTCCAGAAAAAAAGGAGTAAGAGTGGGCTCGGCTCGGCTAAGCCCACTCGGACTCGGACTCGGCCGAGTACTTAGGAGTCCAAAAGAGTCTGACTACTATGATCTACAGTCACCTCCTTCTCTTCCATTTTCTTTGTGGTGTCATCAATTCCCCATTTTACTTCCATTTCATGCTCCTCTCGCTCTTGGTGGTATGCGTGCTACAAGCGATTCCTATAGAAGCCTCCATGCACACTTCCTCCGTCCGCTCTAGGCCCTTGTCGTGACATTGGGAGGCGCACATATTGAAGGATTGCTTTTCAACTCCTCATCACCTGCTTGTGCAACTTGCAACTTCCGTTGCATTCCACCTACACTAAACTTAATAGGTTTTCGAATTTGAACTCCTCTGACAATTAATTCCAATGCCCCCCATCGTTTTTCAACCAACATGCACTCACATATCTCCATGTAGCAATTGTCTTGTGTTTTATGCCGCTCTTCCTCAATGTGTGTGCCCTAACTGTTTTTCATCCTATGACAAACCTAGACGGCCTACCTCTAGGTCCTAATGGCCTGCTTGTGACTCTTGTCAACCTGTTTACATTCTCAATCAGCCTAGACGGTTTGCACGAGTTATCTGATGACCCAAGGAAGTTGTCGGATGACCTAAGGTAATTACTAAATGACCCTAGCGAATTGCCTGATGGCCCCTGCTCTATTAGATGACCTTTCCCATTCCTCAAACGACCCATCCCACCCTCCAAACAACCCTATTCTATAGTCAAAAGATCCATCCTAGTCCTCAAACACCCCTATTCAAATTTTCTCCTTCCATACAGTGCACCTCTTCAGCAAAATGACCCATTTCTATAGTCAGATGACCCACTCCTTACCTTAGACAACACACCAATTCTCCCAAACAACAGTCTTCCTTTCCTTCTTCCTTTAGATGATGTTACATAAGGCCCGTATGGTCTTGCACGGTCTATTCCAACCCTCAAACAACCCGTTTTTATTGCTCGCACGGACATTTCCTTCTCCAAGCACTTCCTTCTTGTTGTCATGCTTCTATCTGGATGTCCTCCAATTTGTGCTTCCATGTTTCCACCGCTGGCGCACTGGTTTCTCCTTCCAACACGCAAACTTTCTCAAATAAATGGATGTATCACAACAACATCAGAATCCTTGAAATATGATGTTCTTGAAATCCAAATAGGTAAGAAAAATAAATTGTATGGATGTAAACAATTTCATTATGCCTTCATGTAAAGGTTCGCTAAGAAATGCAATCATTGTTATAAAGTGTTCAAGAAATAAAATGTTAAGTATGCACCAAAAACACAACTAGATAATTCTGTCCCTCCTAAGAACTAGTGGAATGAAAGAATAAATTAACAGAAAGGCAACTCCAATTTTTAACAAACCATGCATTTTACATGTGAGGCCAACCACATTGAGCATGATACTGTAAATGGAAACATACTGCCAAGAATTAATAAATAAACAATTGTGCTCCAAAATTACAAGAAAATTCTCTTATTTTGAAAGCAACGAAAGCACATGGACCTTAGCACCAACAGGTATAGAATTAACATATTTTCCAAATCACACAAACCTTTGCTTTAAAGCTTAGTCTTGCTGAAACAGCTTCAAATCTCCTATGCTTTAAACAGTTCTTTTGGAGAGTTGCTTTATAGTGCACGTTTCAAAAGAAAAATTGGGTGCCAAAGGAAAGGGATGCTGAATAGTTTGATAGCTCTCCCAAACCATCAAGAAACCCTTAGAAAAGATCCACACCATTAAGGAGGTGCAACAAAAGAAAGCAAGAGCCACTCTGAAACTAAGAGCAAAATCTCCTGGCTGCAGAATACTGCCAAAAAAACATGGGCAGATTGACTCTTCTTGCCAACACCAAATACACAATATAGTTGAAACATTGATGCTTTGATGCCGATACAGTTTTGCTAGGTTCCTTGTTCTAAATAACATTTTCTGGTATGATTAGTATGCAATTATGTACTAAGCCAAGGAGGTTGTTTTCTGATAGCAACTTGGAGTGCTTATTTGTGTAACCACCTAGGTTGAGTTCCTATAGGCATGCCCTATAAACTCTTGTTGTCAACACCAAATGCAAGCCTCAACAATCTTTATGCTGTCAAGGTCAAGTGCAAATCATAACGAAAGCGGTCATACATACTACCCTAAGTTTTCATGTTCTAAATTGAAGGCGTTGCCTTGTAGGGTTTTCTGTCAATGCCAAAAAAATCTAGGGCTTATTTCCTACAATATTCAAGTGGCAAACAATAAGTTGAACACATTTTGAACTTACATATCATCCAATAAATCTAACATGAAAAATGCACATCCATTAAATGGATGTAAAGAACTCTTCAATCCCGATTTTGCAAATACTTCACCTATTTAATCCATATGGTCAGATCTTACTACAGCTCAATATCAAATTGTGGAAGTCAGACACTCAAAAATGACAACATATAAGTCTTGAATATGTATTATACCAAAGGTGTTTTATATGTACAGTTATGTGCTCTACATGACTCACATACTAGCTTAAAGAGAACATCATCTAGCACCTCTGATTAACTATAACAAAAGATAAGCTTTATCCCTGTGAATGACAAGGATCTGATGCATATACAGCTTGCCCTTTGTCAAACACCGATGTAAAGGACAGTTATATACACCTGACCATATACCTTCTGAGGACTTCAAAACATACATTCTTCAGCCATTGGGAACAGACCACTGACAGGAATGACAGATGGACAAGAAAGCAATATATGAAACTTTCTATGGGAGGCATCAGCAATACCATAATCCCAACTACATGTAAATAAAAAATTTACCATTGGTCTGCTCTTCAATTCCTGCAGACTGCTCAGGGCTACATTTTTCTTGTGATATCTGATAGAATTTCAATCCTTCTCCACAGGGATTTGGCAAGAGTGGTGGATACAAAGCATAGAAATCACCTATAGCAGCAGCAAGCGATTCAAAACATTCCTTCTCTGTATCCCAGTCAACCTATAGTAAAGCAAATATCACAATTTAGAATAAAAATGACCACCAGTTCCATGGAGAATAGAATGAAGAAAAACAAACACATTTCCTATTCAGTACCTGAATCAAAAAGCATCTGAATTTTCTGTATTGTCATTTTGGATACAAAAATCCAAAAACCAATCCATCTCAACAAGGAAACTAAACAACATAAACGCTTTCTCCCAAAAAAACTAAGGAGATGACTACAAATTGGTGCAAATTAAAACCTACACAGTCTTCATTAAATTTCATGGATCACTGTTACTTGCCATAAATCAAGCACATAACTGACTTAACATTGCTCTCCATCTACAAAATTATTTATGGGTTAATATCAGATTTTGATATACATTGAAATCTGAAAAGATGAATATAATTTGAACTTTGATAAAGATCATACTTGTGTTTACATGAATTTTGCAACAAATAGTGATGATTATGTTTCAACAATTACAAGCATAGCTCAAAAACTCAGCCTCAGCCAAAACTTAGCAGCCCAAATTTTTTATTCAGATCAACAAAAACTCCACATAAATACAGAAAATAAAATAAATATATACTGAACTTCAATAACATGCAAAATATTTGTAAAAAGCATAAAAACGAGTTTAGAGAGCCCATAAGTTTATTTTGTATTAGACTTTGATTAAAAAAAATGTATTTGTAGAATGCAGTGGGAACTGTTTTTCTCACCCCTCACCAGGCTGCAGCCACATGTTATGGGCTAAGGAATGAGTTGTTCGGGTTATTATTTTCAGCCAGCAGTAGTGTTTCTCACTGGGACTTGCCAAGACTCTTCAAGAAACTTGTTGAGAAGTCTCTAGAAACTCAGCTTGGCAAGTTGTGTGTGAGTTGCATGGCAAACCAAAAAGCCAATGAATACTTGCAAGTCTAATGGGTGCTTGCAGAGTTTTAAGACTATGATTACAAGCACATTAAATTATTCCCTTTTGAGTAACAATTAATTTGGTGTTAACTTCCACATGGAACATAAGATGTTACAACCATTAGATATCATATAGTTAACAAAACCAATAAGTTTAGTTTGAATAAAGTTCAGCGATTCATTTCTCTTGGAAAGTTTCAGTTCAGCTCAGTTCGAATATATTTATATACATTTACATATAAACATTCCAGAGTGACATGCCATCTACACAAAGGTGAAGGATGATTTCAACTCAGACACTAAAATGAACCATCAAAAGTTGGGGGCTCGTAGGAAGTTGGGATACAGCGATAGAAAAATCCTAGCATGGCAGACAATGAGGTATGAGACGAACATAATCACAAAGAATACCAAAGATGGCCCATTTGATGTTGAGTTCTCCGCCATATGGGACAGAAGGTACCCCAAAAGTGCAAAGAGGGCCAAGACTATCAACAAAGTAGTGGCAGGCACTTCAACCTCTCAAAGACCAAAGAAGCAACTAGTACCGGAGATCACCATCTCTGTTGCACTAACAATGCTGGCAGTGGTCAGTTTAGCATTAAGGCAGATAGTAATCAAGGGGCAAAGGTGTTTTGACAGATATAGGTCAATGTTAGACAAGGTTACGGCAGCCAAAGAACAACAACAGCAAACAACTTAGTTTGAGAAGGGGGAAATCCCTCAAGGAGGTTTCCCTCCCGAGTTGCAAACAGTCAGCATTATGGCCACTACTACTGCCACTACCACTTCTCTACCACCATCCACTGCTCCCCTTTCTTTCTCTATCCACTTGTATGTGTGGGTGAGGTAAGATCAATTTTGTAATGAAATCGCACTTGTATGTCTCACCGGGTGTGACAAAATTGTTGAACTCACGTGGCGGTGGGTATTTCTTTGTGGGACGAATGGGATTCATCCCACCAAGGGTGCCAGAATTGTTGAACTCACGGAAATCGGCAAGTGTGATTCGTGCCTGTGACCGTAGTTCAACAAATGTATGGGGAGGTTTCTACTATCCCAAACCTCCGGATCTTAGGTCGGCTCCCTAAACCGGCAAGTGTGATTCGTGCCTATGACAGTAGTTCAACAAATGTATGGGGAGGTTTCTACTCTCCCCAACCTCCAGATCTTAGGTCAGTTCCCTTTTACTTTCTAAGCTGAAAAGAACAATGAAAGAAACTAATCTAAAATGCAGAAAACAAATCTGATCTACTTTGTGTAAGAGAAAAGGGTGCAAGAGAAAAGAGATGTAAAATACAACCGAAGCTGTAGCGAGGTTTAGTTTTGGTGCAATTGGCAATTTGAGCAGGAACCGAATAACTTCAACATGTAAGCTCCTAAAATAACCTGCAACGACAATGAAAAGAGAGGGACTAACACAGGTAAAGAAAGCAAAGCCATTGATTGCACACATCCGTGAGACAAAAGGTCAAAGACACAATTGAATCAAAACACCATGCACCACTCTTTTATTGAATTACAATTTAAAGTTTCAATACAATCTTACTTTTAAGAGTAGCTCAGATATGCGTGAAGGCCAAGAGAGCCTTACAATGAGCATTTAGCTGCTATTTATACTTCAACTAGCCATGAAATGGACTACATACAATAACGTTGATGATAATTACGAGGTGATAACACTAATCTTAAATGTTTACTAAAGATACACATAAAGCAAGGTGCCTAAAGGGCGGGTTGCCCTATGGGCAGGTCACTCTAAGAGGGAAGCGCTCGAAGAGCGGGGCGGCCAAAGAGCAGGATTCTCTCCTCCAAACACTTAACCGATTCTTGATTTCTACTTTGCTCTACCTTCTGCCTAAGCTTGTGCGACAAACCTTCGTTTGGGGAGAGACGTTGCTCATAAAGTGGGTTATTCTAAAAAGCAGAGTGCCTAGTGAGTGATTCACTTCGACGAGTGGACACTTTATGGAGTGAAAAATGTTCAAGGCTCATAATAAAACTTGTTCTGAAAGCGATGGTGGTAGTCAACTACTACAAATCCCAAGGCAAATCTTTTGGAAAGCGACATTTTGGCATGTAGTGGTTCACTAAGTCATTTTGGAAGCCTTCGAAGCCTATTAGAGGCATGTAACATTTGGTGGTGCATCATTTTTCTAAAGATGCCCCCAAATATTTACTTTTACTAGGAGTAATTGTTTCTCACCCTAGGTAACTCAAGGGTAAACTCTTACTATAAATAGGGGTCTAGGGCTCCATTGTATTCATATTTTAGCCATGAGAATACAAAGGTACACTTTGTGAAACCCACATTGTGCTTTGACATCATGCTATTGCAAGAAATTAGCAAGTCCTTACGCATTCCATCAATGACATCGCTCTCCTGGTTTGCTAAGTGCGCAGCTATTCTGGCATAGCCCTTTTAGCCCATCTTGTCATTTGCTTATCAATTTCATAATCTACTGAATGGGTGGACATTGATGTTATTTGACTTCTCATGTGTTGATTGATCACACACTTTCCTCGTCGTAGTTTAAACCCGTATTTGCTTTGAATCACTCGCACACTTTAACTTTCATGCATTTTATTTTCGTATTTTATTTTTTCGCACTTTACTTCTACCGCAAGTTACTATAGGTTAGCGTAGGACTGTTTTGTGAGGACAATGAGGAGTTGACCTAAATCTGGAGTTTGGGAGAAATCGTTGCCAATCCCTTCCAACTTTGTTGAAACTTGAATTGGGGTGCAAATCTCAATTAAGAAGTCAAGACAATTCCTTGGTTCAACACTGATTTATGTTGTGAAACACTATATAGTACATATGGGATGCCTAGGCGCCCCACAATCCCTCAAGGAGATGCGTAGGCATCCCCTATGCATTCCCAAATAAATGAGGGTAAGGGGCGACACAACAGGGTCGTTCCCCAAACAACCTCCAATGAAGGGGATGGTCGGAGGATGTCCCACCACATACCCCAATCCCCTAGGGTACACGTCCTAGAGGGTATGCAACCCATCGTACACACCCCCACATAACATTGCATCTAAATAATCAGATTTTCAAATTCAAACGTTAATTTATTATTGACTCATTATAAGATTAATGGCTTTGACATATTTTCACACCCTTGAATGCATAGACCCATGTTTTGGAGGTCTACATTGTGTGCTACATACCTGCACGCTATCTACTACCACACGGTCATACCCTAGTTTGGGGGATCCGCAACTCTTGCATAACCATACATGTACATTCATATAACCTTTGTTGTTTCTATGCAATTTCTTCTATTTAAGGGTGTGCATGAATAATTCATAGTCCATGATTTTAATTATCTTCCATATCATTAGCAAGAATGCCTATGGTACGATATTTTTTGGCCAGCATTGCATCGACCCCTAACAAAAATAAATTGGGTATGAACTTACATTGAATGTTTTGGAATCTCATGCCTAGTTTGGGCAGCATCAGTGCAGGTGCAAGGATGTTACATTAGGGTTGGTTCAAGAATATCATTTGACTAATTTGGTAGTTCTTTTCCCATGAATTAATTGACATGCAAAGAACTAAAGCTTTGAGTACCATTAAGATGACAAAATGCAAGAAGTGTTATATAGGAAGTAATCTCTATGCTTTGATGAAGCAGTAGATTTCTTGATTAAGAGGAAAGATTACCACACTACTAGAGGAGGTAAACTATTTTCTTAAAGTAATTTATCAAGTCCTAAAGATGCATGACCAAAGTGCACATCATTAATTTTGTGGCCATCATACATGGTGTTTTATTTGGCTATGGAAGAGATAGTCTGCATTGATTCCCCCCATGTTTCTAGAAGCTAAACAATCCCCTAGGAGCAAATGAAATGTTTAAGATAAGAGAAATAGGCATACGAGGGATAATAATGGACATTGCAAGATCAAGGACAACTACAAGCTTGGAAAACCATCACAATGGTGAAATGCCATGCACATACTTTAGTGCCTGTTCAATATTTGAGCCGAAATCCTGATTTGAAATATCAAAGGATATTTCTATTCTTAAAATATATGATTGATAAGGGATTGTTGCTAATAAGAGTATTATATAGTTTTTAAAGACTGCACAATCCTAAAGTTACAATGTGTAGTTGAAGGAGCTGTTATTGGAAATTAACTTGACTCTTGGTGTCATCAGCTTTTGCATCATTTCAAAGAGTGTTCAATTCCAATAGCCTATGATAAGAAGATGATTGCAAATGAAGTCCTAGTGACCAATTTCGTGTGACAAAGATAATTGCAATGAAGAAGGGATCTTTGGTCTAAGATGAGCACTATTGTATCTAATGAATGGCTCTTTAGTTAGCAATGTTGCATGCAAGTTACTCTTAAGCTTCACATTTGAAACAAATTACGTTGTGCATTCTTGATGTTGGTAGTTCTTGTTGATATCAAAAGGTATTCAGTTCCAATAGCCTATTATGAAAAAATGATTGCAAATGAAGTCATAATAACCAACATGATGGCTCTTTGGATTTAGCCCAATTGGTGGGGAGTGAAAAATTTCATGCTCTAAACCTAGGTTCAAATCTCATGGATGAATCTTAACATATTATCAAATGGCATTAGCTCAACTAGTTAAATTCCTCGATTTTCAAGGAGGAAACCCAGGTTCGAATCTTGCTTGGCAATACATGCATAATAGTCAAGTTGTTGTAATACCACTATGTGGTCATGATATAATATGGGTGGGGCTCATTTCAATCCCATATAAACAATTCAATTTATTTAAAATTTAAAAAAAAATAAAACAAAACAAAACATGGTGTGGCATGACACTTGTTTTGAAGAAGAGAGTCTTGGTACATGATGGACACTAGTTTATCAAACAGACAACATTTTAGTTAGCAATGTTACATGCAAGTCAGAATTACGGCTCGAGTTCAAAACTATTCATGGATTGTACGCTAGAGCTAGAACTTATAACTTCTATGCATTAGATAGAAGCTCTATGCATTACTAAATCATAGACTAAACATCTTTCATATGAGGTAGCAAAATCAGGCACAAAAACAAAACCATGAGGGACCTGAAATACAGATGTTCAACGAGCTTCTTCTTCAATCCATGATGTTGTTCTACAAATAGTGGCAATCTTGACTTTCTCTGTCTATCCATGCCACCACACACCCTTAAAACACCAAAGTTGCAAATCAAACATAAAACATTGCAACAAGAATAGCTCAAGAACACAAAATGCTAGGGTGCAAATAGAAGATGGCTTACTATACCTTGTCTCATATATAACTTTAAAAGTGCCCTACAAGCTATAGGATCCCAAGAGCATGTTCATTTCTATAGCCTAGAAAAGATGATTTAGTGTCTCTATGAAAGACACCACCTCATACAAGTGTCCATATACTAACTTCAGATCAAAGTGGCTGCTATCAGAATTGCAACAGAACTAACAAGCCACTTTATCCATATTATTACCCTGTTGATTGTGATATCCAAAACGAAGCACATTTAATAATCAGTTACAAATCTCTAGAACTCTTCCACCTGCAAAGGATAGTAACAGTTCCATCACTCATTCACCATTGGCTTTTGCTCAACAACTCATCCTTTATTCACCAGGTATAAACTTCGCTCTGGATTTAATAGAGTTTTAAGCAATGCTTCAACCCATAGTATGAGACCTCTAAGCCATCCCCACCATGCGTAGATATATATAAGAAGATTAGGGAGGCTTCAATTTCACAATCAACAAATTTTAATTTATCTTTACGAGGCAATCATGGCATCATCCCATCACTCCTTTCCATGAAGAACAAATAGAAGTCATTGATATTACCATTGCAAAGCATGTTGTTGATGACAATTTTAATGCTATGTCGACTAATACCTCGATATCAATCAATCTTATACTATAGTCCACAGAAAGTGATTGAAAACAAGTTAGTCATATGCTGTATCAAAATCTTCAATGAAATTTAAAATTCCATTTGTCCTTCACATTGTCCACCTTAGTTGCCTGTCCTAACTGTGTTCTGACAAATGACAAGTGATATCAAATGCAAAGAAGGTAACGCTATACTCGGTTTTATTACCCAATTTAAAGTTCTTAGTAAAGACCATGGTCATCACACTGTAATGTGTAATAATAATACCTATTACCTCTAACTTGACATCACTAGAAAACATGTAAATTACTTTGTAGAAAACATTTACCTTCTACATGTGCCCATCTCCTGCATAAAAAAGAAAATACTAGTGAAACTCATGCATCTATCTATTCTCAAGATTGATGGCATCAACCAATATTCACTTGCTTTTACACTAGACTTTGACACCAGAAGGAGCTTTTCTCAAATATGGATTCTCTGTTTTTACAGAATAAAGCAGCTTGACAAAAACGGGTCAACTTTAATTATGAACACATACATACGCACATATGCCCAAAGCAGTAAAAATAATAATAATATAAAAATAAAAACTTCATTCCAAATAATCTATCCATATAAGCACAATTGGTTAAAAAGAAACAGCACATAAGAAAATAGTATGGATTGGTTGTTGATATACATACATCATTTGTCACAGTCCGAACAAACTGAGGAAGACGATCCAT
The DNA here is from genome assembly GCA_028583015.1 of Wollemia nobilis. Taxonomy (NCBI): domain Eukaryota; kingdom Viridiplantae; phylum Streptophyta; class Pinopsida; order Araucariales; family Araucariaceae; genus Wollemia; species Wollemia nobilis. Next base: position 1,748,949 of record JAQPPZ010016709.1, read on the forward strand.
GTCAGGAGTGTATTGGTCAAGCACCAATGGAAGAGAACATAGGTTGCCTTGCTCATCAACTCGAAGACAAAAATATTCCTGTAACATTTCCGCTTTCTTTTCAAGAAGTTGTGTGTTCAACTGCACAAATACACACACAAAGAACTTTAATGTTCATCAGTACTTCTGATTTGCAGTTGTCTAAGTCAGTAGTTTTGCATAAAATGTCTACATATTTGACAAAGGAACCTATACAAGCAATTTCCCATACCTTATCTCTCCCTTAATACAAACAAGATACCAATATAAGTGTAAGCATTACATCTACATGAAGCATATTATTTAATTTTTTCTGAGACTTAAATGAATGTGTATAAGAAAATAGGGAATTCCTTATTACCCTTGCAATTTCATTTTTTGGACCATCACTTTCATCCCACATGCCTGCTCGCTCATCCTCATCAAGGGCAATCATAAGCAACTCAAAAATAGATGCAGGGTTACTGAGTTGCATAGCATTAAAATGAGCAAACCGTCGTATGACCTGCTGATACATAAGCTCTCTACTGCAGCACAAGATTCAATTATTATATAAGCATTCAAAGCTATAATGATTGAAGAAAACTTACTGTATTAAAAGTTTAAGAGTTAAGACAATTAAAGAAAACCTAACATAGTACCCAATTATTAAATAAAGGTGCGCATGCAGAATTCCAAAACACTGGCTGGAATCTATAAAATGCATAACAAAAAAAAATCAACAAAAAAATCAAAGACACCAGAAATTCCACAGCAGCTCCAGTTATGTGTTTTCCAGCAGTCTAGAAATGGAAAATGTCTCCAAAACAGTGTGGTGATTCCATGAGATGACATCATCTCATTTTCGGGCCATGTTCAATTGCCAAGGTACATTTTTTGAATATCCACAACCCACCCTTGCGGGCCAGGAAGTTAACCTAACCTAAGAATAACCTACCCACTAGTAAAAGAGAAAACAAAAAGAGAAGATAAAACCTAAAATGTAATTATTCTCTCCTCGAGTCAATTGCATGTTGTTGATTTCTTAGTAGAAGCAACATAATGATGATGACTGATTTAAGATCCGTATTATGCACAAAATTGTGAACGGATCTTAGGCTTGTATTTTGAACCTAAAAAGTTGATTTGAATTTTGAAACTTTAAAGTTTGGTATTTCAATGGTTAATATTTTTATTGTAATGAGTGGTACCAATGGCAACTACATTGACTATATCATTGAAGTTTTATATTTACATTGCATGTAATAGGGAAATGGTAAAGTTTCAGAATATATAGAGAAGCAAACAAAATATCCAAGCCAGGAAGTTTAGGATCGATGTTCCACTCTTTTGTAGGCCTGTCATATTCTTCACTATAAATAAAGTCATGTACCATCTTAGATTCCAAATTGTTCTGTTTCACCAGAATTATGCAGCCATAAGTGCTCCAATTCCTCTCCCTCTTAGAGGAGATTCTTGTAAAAGAACCAGAATGCCAAGTGTCTATACATTTGAAGCACATGTTCGATTCACAATCCATCATCAATCAGGATCTTCACTATTTCCTATCATTAGAGGAACCTACTTCATGTTCTCTATTCACAAGCATCTTTCCGAAATACATATTCCATTTAAGTTTGGAGAAGAGGTGGAAATACCTTCATGAATTTTCCCTTAAAACATATGGCAACCTCCCAATCCTTATGTGGGGCCTTCTTCTTTCCACTGCTTGCAGCAATGAGATCGTCATCACAAAAATTTGGATTAAGTAAATGTGTCAAGTTGGAGAAGGACCAGTGAATTGATTCCACCTGTCAACAATAATACCCCTGACAATGTCTGTGAAGTCTGAATTGGCACAGTTGATTTTACACATGAGCATCTCTTTGGAGACGGTATCCATGATTCTCTCAACCCTCATGTCATGACATTACACATCTTCCCCAAGTAAGGCTCATCTTTGTTTACTTATTAAGTTTCACTACCAATCACATGAACTTGAGCAAAAATCCAATCTTTCCTTGCATATTCTCATCAGTCATCAACCTATAAAACATTGAGCTGCACAATTTAACAGCCTCCAACTTAGCTTCACCTCACTCACCACCATTCCTGACAATGAAGGTTTTTCATGACAATCTATCTCAACAGCACGAAGTTGAGACATATCTTATTTGAGCAAATTTCAACAACTCCAAATTAGAGGATCATCAAAACAATTACTTCATAGCCACTGACAGGCTGAATTTTATGACATCCCTGGATTGCTCTATCACCTCCCTATTCCATGGGATTTGAATCTCAATTAGGGTCCACATTGTGCAATATACACGGAGTCTAAGAGATGTGACTATACCTACTCTCCATTGTTAAATTTGCAACCTTAGAAATACGAATATTGTCTGTGATCAATTACCTTGCTTTTGCAGGTCCAGCAATCTACCTGGGGCTAATCAAAATTTCTACCAAAAAAGAATTACCTTTCATTCCCACCAACAATCCTCAACTCTCAAAAACATAGCCCGCTTTGGGTATGAAGCAATGTTGCTGACCAAAGGTCAGTGCCTTTATTCTGTTCACCCATATGAAATAATAAATACTCCTGTGCTACACCAAGCCAAACATATCATAGCAAATACATTCTCAAATAACCCCCTCTTCATTGTAAGGTGAAAAGGAAAAAGGACACTGCAATTTTTTGCAAGTTATGTAACTGTTTCAAATAAAAATACAATATAATATGCACACACAGGGAGAGGCAATTTGCCAAAATTAATTCCTTTCTCATTGCTTCCACGGGATTTCTTGGATGATTACAACTTTTAAGGGAAACAAAATATATAGAATAACTAGGATGCAAATAGACTAATAGTAACCAGCTTAACCCCTAAGTCATGCCTTTCTATATATGTTTTTTTAAATATCCATCTTTCTATTTTTGCAAATGCTTTTTTTATGTTTCCTATAATATTAACATATTCTAAAAAATTGTTTTGCTTTTTTACTGAGGAATCTCTTCCATTTTTTTGGTTAAGAATTGTTTTCTTCAAAATTCTTCCACTTAATGCTTAATGGTCCAACTCCTGATTGCTCATGCAATGAAATGAATCTCTCTCAAAATGGCCTTTATACAAAAATCTGACAATTGATTATCTGCCCTACAAAACTGTAGTTGTAACATTCCTTGATGAATCAACTCTCAAATGGAGTGATAAAAAATCTCTATGCGATTAGTTTGTGTATGCAAAATAGGATTCTTTGCTATCTGAAAGGTGCTACTCCTATCACAATGTATAATGGTGAGGGAATCAAATTGTTGCTGCAAATATTCTAAAACTCTTTGTAGCCACACTACTTGACAACATGTTGAGGTTGCAGTTATATATTCTTGACTCTATTGTAGAAAAAGAAACTGTTTGTTGCTTCAACAGACTCCATGCTATAAGACCACTACCAAAATTTAAACTTTATCCTGAAGTGGATTTTCAATCATCTGGTCCAATCTAAACCTGAAAATCCAACCATCTACAAAAATTTAGTCTTTGTTTAATGAATGCCACAATCCATTTGTCTATTTAATAAACTGAGGAAATATTTTTGTTTCTGATATAATCTCAAGTGGATTTGACATGCACTTATTCATTCTGAATCACCTCAGGCGATCTTTGGCATAATTCATTCAACAAATAAAGATACCATTAAGTGATCGATGGACCTCCATGCCAAGAAAGTAATGCTTAATCAAAGATCAGTCATCTCAAACTCATCCATCATTAGTTGCTTGAATTCTTGTATCATGTTGGAACTATGGCCTGTAAAAACCATGTCATCCACATAAAAACAAATAATTAAAATTTGGTTAGCTTTTTTTTTTCCATAAAAGATGTGGGTTCATTTTGGCTTCTAACAAGACTATGCTACTAGAGATAATTGATATGGGAACAATCTGGATGTCATATTCATCAAACATTACGTGCCTTTATAGGCATACATTTTTGCCAACATGAGACTAACAAATCAGAACTAAAACAATTGAATGGATGTTTTCCCTAATATGCCAATTATAACAACTAAAACGAACAAATTAAGGAGGAAAATAATTTAACACCGATTACAACATAATCTTAAATAATCCTTGTTGAACCACGGAACTGTCCCAACTCCTCTTTTTAATAATGCACCCCAATTCTAGCTTCAACAAAGTTGGAAGGGAGTGCCAATGGCTCCTCCCAACCTCCGGACTGAGGCCGGCTCCCCATTCTCCCTACACTAACCTACACTAATTGCATGAAAAGTAAAGTGCAAAAAAATAACCATGCATACAAGATTAAAGGTGTGAGTGATTTAAATGTAATACGGGTTTAAACCATAGAAAATAAGTGTGCATGATCAATCAACACACGAGAATTCAAATAACATCAATGTTCTCCCATTCATTGAGTATGAAATTGCTAAGCGAATGGCAAGGTGGGAAAAAGGACAATGCCTCAATCACTGCACACTTAGCAAACTAGGAGGGTGGTTCCATTGATAGAATGCCTAAGGACTTGACAATTTCTCAACAATCTCATGAGATCAAAACACAATATGGGTCTCACATAGTGTAGCTCCGAATTCTCATGGTCAAAAAATGAAAACAATGGAGCCCATGGCTCCTGTTTATAGTTGGAGTTTAGCCCTGAATTACTTAGGGTGAGAAACATTGGAATTAGAAGGTAGTAGCCTAGCTACTACAATCCTATAAACCTATAATCCTAAAATTAAAAAAACAGAAAACATGACAAATGATAGATGGCCTAGAGCAGCTAGGGACGAAGAGTTGCATAGGCGAAAGAATACGTGGATGAAACAAAATCAGAAATGGATGAAACGTTGGGAAATCAACATAAATGAATGCCCAAATGTCAACAAAGACATAAAAAATTATGTGAATGAAAAGTTCAGAAGTGGAATGTGGAAAAATGCAAGCAGGAAAAGACAATATTATATTGCAAATTTTAACCCAACATATGACCACAAGGAAAAAGCGTATATAGGCGCTGAAATCAAGTGGAAGGAAAAAATACTCATTGCTCGAGATAAGGACTAGCTCTCATAGACTTAGATGTGAAACAGGGAGATGGACAACGCCCAAAGAACAATGGGAAGAAAGGATATGTACTCTATGCAGCACAAGGGCAGTAGAGACAGAGGAACACTTCATCTATAAATGCCCGAGTTTTTCAGATATCCGTGACAAATACAAAGAAACACTTGGGAACGAGTTTATTACAGATTTATTTGAAGACAGTAAAATAAAAAAAATTGGAGAATTGCTAACACAAATCAGCAGGAGAAGGAACAACCTTCTCAACGATATTAAAGATCATATGATATGATTTGAGTAATTGTACTTCCATATTTGAGGTCCCATAGACCATATTTGGGTCTCGCGGACATAATTAAAATCTTTCATTTCATTTCATCATTCCTCCCAACAGACAAATTAAGGAGGAGAATAATTTAACACCAATTACAACATAATCCTATAAACCTATGGTCCTAAAATTCCTCATCATTCCTCCCAATAATAAAAGCATTGGCCTCAAATGCCTTCAGGAGAGAAGGAAACTTTTTGTTGTATTTAAGGGTGAAAAGTCCACCTATCTTGATGTTGACCTTGTGTAGCACCAAGATATGATATGGTGGTGTCTCAATGAGTCTTACTGTCAGAAAATTGTTTGTATCAAGAGGGCTAAAAGTTGGGAACAACAACTACATGGCTGGTTGGAATCTCCATCTCTAATGTCAATTCAAGATCAGGTCAGGTTTGAGTAAATCGACATTGTCAACACCATGGATCCCTAAGTGTGCCTATAGGTCAAAACGAAGAGCATATTTACACACTTGTTTTTTTTTTCAATTGGTTATATGGGATTGAAACGGGCCCCACCCGTATTACATCATCACCACATAGTGGTATTACAACAAAGCTTGGATATTATCCATGTATCTCTTGGCAAGATTTGAACCTTGGTCTCCTCCTTAAATGTTGAGGACTCTAACCGGTTGAGCTAATGCCACTTGATTATATTTACACACATGTTGCATTACATTGTATGAACTGCATTGGAGCGATTTGATCTTCCTTTGTGCATTGTCTATGAATTAGCCTTTCTCCAAATACAAACAAACTTAGTCATCAACCTAGAAATGAAGAGGGACTCAACAATAATCTATGGGTCATTTTTGCTTCTCTTGAGTCTTTTGTAGGATTTAAAATACTTTCCACTAAATAGACTATAAATGTTGGACAAAGGATTGTGCCTTATCTTGCTCCCCTTGAAATGTGCCATAGCAAGGAAAAGCAAACATAAAGGCAAATCATAAGGAGCCAACAGTTGAAAACCAAGACAAACATCACACAAGGAATGAACTATGGAGGAGTGGACTACTTAGTTATAGGCATGCTCAATGTGGATAAGACTTAAATCCCACTTAGTAGGAAAAGTATGATGATAAACACAAAGACTTTAGACTAAATTACCATTGACCAGTTCAATTTGACCATTGATTCGTGGATGAAAGGTAGTGTAAAAATCTAAGACACCCAAGAGTTTAACAAGGAAGCATTTGAAATGACAACAAATCAAGAATCATGATCAGACACAACACCAATTGGAAGACCAAAGGATTTCCAAATAAAGTCAAAACAAACTGGTCTAAGTCACTAGTAGAGGTGGTTTTACAAGGGGTGGATTTATAATTAATCGACAACCATGAATATGCAATCATGGCAGTGAATGATCATAACTCACTAACCAAGTTTGGCAACCACAAACATGCAATCGTGGCAGAAAAGAGTCATAGTAAACAACTAACCAAGCCCAAGAGGCAAAACCTGACTTCCCTTGTTTTAAAGGGGCACTCCAAAAAATGACTACACTTCCAATTAAGGAAGAGCAACTCTCATGGCATACTCTAAATATTCTTTCAGTTGTTAGTACATGTTCCATAATTGGCCATATGTGCTCTTGCATTGGCCAAACTACGGGCTCTACACATGATTGTCTTTGATCTTCTTGCTCCCCACAATTGCCATTGTTTTCATACTAGAGCAAGATTTGGACTCTCGCTCGTCAACTCACTCAGTCCAAGACCCAAATCCTTGTCAACAACAATGTGAAAAATGTTATCTAGGCAAATATTCAGATCACAAAATACATCATATAGTAATGCAAGTAATACACAACGAAATGCTATGCACTAGAGATAAAGACAACAATAGAAGATCATCACATGGCGAAGTATGTAGCATCCAATCAAAGTCCAAGGCAAGAATTCATATCATTTCCAACAAGGCTCCAATACAATCTAGGAAATAATCATGGTCGAGCATACATCCATGATGCTCTAGAGTAGATGGCAAAGTGTACATATAATCTAGTTGGCAGCAACAGGAATTTGCAACTGCCATAACAGTCCAATGAACTACACACTAACAAACTTAAATGTGCCCCTAAACAAAACAATATACAATAGACTATTGCCTCTTCTATTTTCGATACGAAAAACATATGTTTAACCATCAGCAACTCTTACGAACTCATGTGACTTGTGCTTACTAACATGCATAGTATCGTATAGGCCAACTTATACACCTATAGCCCTCTTTGTTCTACATATCAATGTTAGCAAGATCAGTAGTCAATTGTTGCTCTTTTGCCAAATTTATCCAATAACATTTATAATATTCAGATTGTATCTTGCTGCTCCAGACATCAATGTTCCTCCAATAAGTTCTGATATTCACACAGAACTAGGCTTTGAATAATGAATATAATTCAAAGTAAATTTGTCTCTACAGCAGCAAAAACACTCAATCAAATGGCATGAGATCAACCGGTTAGATTCCTTAACATTCAAGGAGAAGACCCAGGTTCGAATCTTGCCAAGCGATACATGCATCATTGCCAAGCTTGTTGTACTACCATTATGACCTGTCTCAATCCCATATAACAAATTCAAAAATGAAAAACACTCACACCAAGAAAAAAACTTCCCGTTTCCTCTCACTAGTTAGAAAACCCTCACAAGACTTCTAGTTAAACAAATCAGCTAATATTTGAAAATTGGAAAAATACTAAGGTTTGGTCCTAAAAATCTAAACTTGAAAAATTACAACAAAAACTCCCTTTTGTGGCCAACCAATATACAGGGTAAGACTCTTCAAAGGACTCTTGCAACTAGGCAATACACACAACTTATGTGTTGAAAGCTTGTTTCTTACAGTTTACAACTTTATATATATATGGTCAAAGTTGTTCAAGCAAGAGTTTGTCCTCCTTGTTAAGGGTCAAGGACATGGATTTGCAAAGATGCAATTTTTTTCATAGCCCAAAAGAACTTACAGATTAACAATTAGATTACATGGAAATTCTATTCCTAAATAAGCTAGAAAGGAAAATATTTGGCCCTAGGACCCAAAGGACAAGTAATTTGCATCTTTGCAAATTATTGTTGTTTGACCCCCAACAAGGAAGGCTAATTCTTTCTTCAAGAACTTCAACATGCTTAGGTTCATAGAAGACTAATCATCTTGAAACACTGCTTTATGTCACATTTTTCACAGGAAAAATAGCTCTTCAAGTGGAACAAGTGTTAGCACTTAAAGGTATTTGTGCTCATCCGGATATCTCCAAACACCACTCCTCGCCAAAAAAGAGATGCAAATGATGAAAAGGATAAAGGTGATTTTTTTGGGTCATAGTCAAACCAGCACACCTCTTTGTGTAAGTATATGGAAACTTTTTCACATACCTAATATTAGTTAGTTCAACTGTGTAATCCTTTGAGTTTCAACACTTTAACCAAGCTCATGGGAAATCAAGTCTTGCCAATCAGTCTAAGCCCCACGTAAGCAACACTATATTCTACTTGAACCCTGCTGAATTGGTTTTAACAACTAGGCATCCAAAAAATGTGCAGAATAGACTCCTTTATATTCGACAAGACATAAATGGTATTTTAAATCCTAATTAGAAAATTACCAATGAATTTAGATGAATTAGCAAGGCTCAATTACTTATAAGCTTACTCAAGGGATGAAAAGCCTAAAAGACACAAATGAACCAAGGGTCGCAAACAAATCATGGCATATCTTTGTCTTTGCCCCTCAGGCTTAGACCGATTGGCAAGACTCAATTCATAAGCTTGGTCAAAGAGTCAAAACCCAAAAAAATAATAATAGATGGATTGGCAAGGGACAATTTTGATAAGCTTGGCCAAGGGGTTGAAACCCAAAAGTCACTTGTGAACTAATAATATTAGGTAAAGTGAACACTTCCCCTTGCTCGTGCAAGGGCTTCTTACATGCTGAAAGAGGCGGCGTACTGAATTGACTGCGACCTACGAAATAACCTTTACCTTTTATTAACCAGCCCACAACCTTGTGCTCAAAGAAAGATCTCAACTTCCATATCCCCTTGCAGCAACACCACAATCTCACCTTCAATTTTGCAAATTATGCAATTTCACTTTAATTTTTTTTAAATATATTATTCAAATTTATGCTTCTCTTTCACACCAAAGACCATAATATGTTGTGTTCAATTGCTAATCTTTAAAGTACAATATATTCTTTTTCAATTTAACTTCTTTTGATGTCCATACAAAGCATACTGTTTGCAGAGGCAAGTTTTTCTTTGAAACCATGCGTAAACTTCCACAGGGGAAAGGCAGCACAGAAGCTTATTTGATGACCAATGCCTTGCAGTCCAATTAAAATATATATATTTTCAAAGACAGTCTTAATTTCTTTGTAGATTGTCAACATATGCATAAAGCAATTATAGTGGCAAAAAAGGTTGTATGACACATTTTGGATTGTTCCAATTGATTCATTATGTGACTAGATCTCAATTATGAAAGAGGACCATTTGGTTTAAAGCAAGGTCCAATACATAAGGGGTAATGTTTGATTCACTAAAACAATGTATATCTTTTTAGCTTTTACACACAAATATTGCTTTCTCTTAAAAATGTACAGGAATAATTTTTCAAATATCTGGAAACAAATTCATACACCATGATATTAATACACATGAACATTGAGCTGGAAAAATGTTACTTATCTATGAGCATTATTGCTCAAGTAATAAAGAGATGAGGCACCACACACCTTCAGAAAGAGATCATAATATGACGGATCTAGAAGCCAACATATTTTGAGCTCTTCTACAAGGTATCTATGTATGCCTCAACCTAATCAATGTCTCGAGTTCCTAGACCTTAGCCTTCCATAGAGAAACCTAGGAAGCCATATGTTTTTCCTCAAAAATTCAACCAACAATAAATTTTATTATAGTTATAGGCAATGTTGATGAAAAACTATAGAGAATTATGAGAAGCCTCTAACCTTAGCTTCACAACATTTACAAGATACAACTGTGTTCTGTATTGCACCAATGCCAAAATATCATCTGCCATCCCAGTGTAAGTACAGTCTTTGACAATATCCAGTAAACCTGCTGCATTTTCTTGGTCAGACAATTATAAACACAGAGCTCATCGCCAATGTCCACTAGAAAATGAAATAAAATAAGAGCCTGACGTAGTGTACAGTGTAACAAACATATATTGAGGAAAAAATAGATTTATACTTCACCTGAATGTGTATTCTGATCAATAGCATCCATGAGTTGTTGTATACTTGTCAAATCTGCACTTTCCTTTGGATTGCGTCTTTGTCTTACAGCATGCCTACCAAGAAATCCAATTGAGTATTAAAAATAAAACAGGAACATATCACTCGTTACTAATGAAGCACATCCACAACAAAGAGATAATTGGATATCTCAGATGAAAAAACACCCAGAATATCTAATGCAGATACTTTCTTTCTCAATGTGTATTCCAAAAGATTGTCTATTATCTACATTCTTGAACTTAGATTCATTATGACAAGTTTGCTAATCCATGTATCAGATTCATATATATGATTCTATAAGAGGTATTTGCAAATAAAAACATAGCAACTATTACCAGCATACCACAAGCAGAGTTGTGGTTAAGGATCTACAGATGGCGTGACAACACTGAAATACAGCTAATAATAGTTTCTACAATGTTAGGTAGAATTCAAAACAATTGCAAGTGCAGAGGACTCTATGAATCACAAAGATTAGGGAAGAAAAAAGGGTAATGCAATAACATGCAACATGGTAGTGAGACTCCAACGTGGCCAAGATTTCACATGCCCATATTTGACTCAGTAAAGACTTGGCCAAAGACGCACCAAAAAATCTCGGTAAAAATAAAGCTAATAACTATATAATATATAAAATCAAGCATTTCTATCTCTGTTGTACCTCAACTTCTAGCTCTTTCATAATCATCAATTTTAGCATGTTAGGGTTTATCCATTTTGTCTAACCTTTGAGGCTGTAATTTTATGCCATATAGTTGTTCCACTTAAGAGTAGTTTACACTAGATTCTACTCTAGTTTATCTTATTTTTGTAATATTTTTTGGTTACTACAGTGCATTGTAGTTTTAACAGCTCTTTTCAGTGAGTCCCATCGGCCTACTTTGACCAACTGTGGAAATTAATGAAATTAACTTATCTGTTTGTCAGATTATCACTGAGTTTTTGCATGGTTGCCCTGACCACAAAAGTTGGAAGGAAAACAAATCCTAATACATTTATATTAAAAAAAAGCACGTTATCATTCTTCAAGCAGACCAAACATCACTAAAGTATTTACAAACCTTCCAAATCTGCTATACTTCAGAATATGATAATATTTTTCTGCGCGTTTTCTTATTATGTGTTCTTCCTCGAAAGTTTATGAAATTTATGTTCATGACAATTCAAACATTGGTCCTTCAAATTTTGCATGCAAAACTCATCATCCTTATGCAAGTCATTTGTGGGCTTGCTTTGATTGTCTTCTTTATTTTATGATGGCAGTATTCTTGGATGGTCAGTTTACACATTTAAAGTTCTTCATTTTGAAGGCTAGTGATGTAACTTGAGCTTGTGGTTTTGGTTTATTTTCAATCATAGCCCTCTGACTTAATTGCTAAATTTACTTTTTCCAGGATTTGAATATTTTAATTATTATTATTATTTTAGAGTTACTTCTTGGAAGAATATTGTCAATTCCTTGTCCATACAACAACCTGTCAATCCAACAAACGCATGAAATGTTTCTATTCATTGCCTGAAAAATGTGCAGGGTCCATCTAAGTAATCTGCTATGTTATCGATCCATGGAACATCTACACTAACTAAAACAAGTGCTCATCAAGAAAAACATTTGAAGACGTCCTTCCTCTGCCAGACTATTCAAGCAAGTAAAAATGGCTTGTGACCAAAGCATCCACCATCACTATCATGACCGATGAGATCCAATCCCTACAGTAACAACAGCCACCTAATGATCCACAGTCAGTTCTTGGCTTGTCCATAAGAAATTCATTTGCTGGATGGTTTTTATGCAAAACAGTTTGGAAACCTGTCATTATGTCTATAATTTTCCAGGGTGAATACAACAGTCAAAATTCCCTTCTCTATGACAATATAGTTTCATTCAGCTTCATTTTGATTTCTCTTGGTATCGTACATATCACATCTGTACTCTCCCAATATTTGCTCCAACATATTTGTGAAAGCATAGTTAGAGGCACTTGTAATAACAGGAAATATGTTAGCACCGCAAGCTTTAATCAAAAAAGGAAATGGAAAAGTGATTTTTCTATGCTATTTTATTCAGCTCTGTATAATCTACAGATGGCATTCACTTTCTGTTCTTTGTCCCAACTAGCACATGAATGACCCCCATTGACTATCCAAAATTGGCTAAATAATCCTGCCTTAAAGCACTCTTCCTGGTTCCATTTTGACAATATACATTATCATTCTAATAATCCTGGTTCCTGGTTCCTGGTTCCTGGTTCCTGGTTCCAATTTGGGTTGTTGATTGGGCACATGTTGAGACTTAAGAGAGCATTCAAATAATCCTACTTCAGAATATGATTCATTCTAAACAAATGGTACCTCAATTCATCATCTAAACTAAGTTTCTAACCTAGCCTCTTTGTCTCAAGGATATCTTCAAGCTCATTCTCTATCTTCCCAGGTTCAAGTCCATGGGTGATTAGCCTTTAGTCAAGAAAGATAACTATATTTAATCCTTTGTTATTCAAGGTTGGCCTTGGGTCTTCTTGGATGACAACATTATTGATATTCTGATCTTAATTGGCAAGCTCCCTTTCTTCAGATACTCTATAGATGCCACTCATCATCTCTTTCCCAAAAAGATACTGATTAATAAAGCAGTCCAAGAAGGCATATTTTGTCAAGGTATTCATATTGTTTGAATATCTACCCCATACACTCCTAGCTTTAAGAAGGCCTCTAAGTAGAACACTTCCCATAAATTGTTGATGGCGCCATATTCATCTTAAGCATCATTGATCTTATGGCCTTAGGAATCCTCTTGATCTATGAACGGTAAGTTCTCAATAAGTTACAAATCAAGACCAACACCATATTCCTCAACATGATGAGATCTATCACCTTTGCTCTCTTCAAGTGGTGGAGCTATAGAGGTGCTTTATTTTCATCTTTAAAATCCATGTTGAGATTTGAAAAAGATATTATTTCTTTTACAATAATTCAAAAATGTCACTCACTACCTTTTTCCATTACCCTCTTCTCAATAAATTATAGATCAAGAGTAACACCAGAATCCTCAACATGACGGGATCTATCACCTTTGTTCCCATCAAGTGGTGGAAATACAGAGGTGCTTTATTTTAATCTTTAATGTCCATGTTGATATTCAAAAACATATAATTTTTAAAAACACCACTTGCTACATTCTTCCATTATCCTCACTAGAGGTGACTAGCTCTTTACATTTGAGAAGAGACTACTTTATAACATTGGGCATTAAACAATACTCATTAAACCATCAAATTAATCGTTTTAAAATGTTCTTCCAATAGTTGGAGATATCAAGCACCCTATAGATGTTACACTTACCAAATATGATGTTGATAGACCAATGAGATTGTAGCCTCCTTTGAGAGTAGCTTTCAAGGCACCCATGTCCTCTTATTCTCACGAGAGGGGAGATGGATTTGCAACTGTTCGACATAGACGGTCAGCTAAATTCCCTTTCTCTTAGTCCACTCTGCTTGGACAAAAGAACATTACTAGTTTCTTCTCTACTTTGAGAGGATCAGTAGACATGGATGATACAAGATTTTTGTAGGGCATATCCTAAATCCTCCCAAGATTGTTCAGCCACATCCACTTAGTCTAGCACACTCTACTAAGGATCTCATTAGATCATAAATTGTCCCTTTCATGATTATTGATGAGGGTGACTACTCATTTTCTCCACATCTTGATACAAATTGGAACCAACATTGGCACCCAGCCATGGTCTTCATCAACTATTTCTTCCTTGGCTACAAATGCTTCCTGCACAAAGGTATTTCTAATACATGATTTATTTTGTGTTTGTTGCCTTGACTAAAATCTTTTGTCATTGCTTTTATCCCTTAATCTTTTGTAACTTGTAAAGTTCTTTCCTTCTATTGCTGGAAAATGCCACTAAACATTGCTCTTTAAAAACAAAACTTTTGTTGACCAGAAAAGCATAGATTTTCATCCTTTTTTTTAAATGTTGTTGGAAAAAGGTATTTCTTGCACACTAACAAGTGAATGATTGTTGACTGGATTTTAGGTGCTGTTAAACCCCAAAGAAAGTTTTAAATTTATTGTGCTTGTATGGATTTTAACCAACTGAAAGATTGCAATTGTGCTTGCATGGATCCATTCAATATTCTATAAGTACTCTATACAACAGGAGTCAAACTTAAAGTCAAAGTTTTTTTTTTTGTAATCCATGGATGATTGCATGTTACACGGATTAAATAAGTGATTCATATTTATTCTGCATAACTTCAAATAATGAAGTCATACAAAATTAAGTTATTTTAAAAAGTGCTTCATATCATTTTGCATACCCTTATCCCATACTTCACCACCAGCTGCTGCCAATGAGTATGGTCCAATTGAATTTGTGTCAGTACTGACAGAAGAAAAATATCTCTTATTTCCAGTTGGTTTTGTCTTCTGTTTCAGCTCAAGCTTCACACCTCCCCTATACTGTGATGAAGAATTTCAAGCATGCTTGAGATAAAAGTGATATTTAGGAGAAGAGCAATTTCATTGCATTAACGTATGACCCGAGACTAGTACAAGAAATATAAAGAGTGAAATGTCTAAGTTCTATGAACCTTGGTATTGCTCTCATTTTTTAAATTGCTTCTATGTTACATGGAAATGGATAAATTATCTGATACAAATGCGGTATTGGATATTGATACAACAGATTTTCAAGACCCCTTTTACACCAATGGTCAATAGATATTTACAATATAATAGTGTATAATCTAAGATGATTAACGTATCCTCCTTACCGTTGAATATATAACCTTATAATAGATAGTCAATGAGGGTATAGGGTGGGTTATAGTCTGATTTAAAGTTCTAAAATAATATAAAGCAAATAGCACATATGAAGATATATGAAAAATATGAATGCAACAAATACCAAAAATATAGCCTCATCAATTAAATATTCATCCAATCCCAAATAAATATTAAGAGGCATCATAGCTGAATACAAATTTCAAGAGAAATTGCTCCGATCCCAATTTTATACATGTCTCTGATAATTGATTCTAAGCTACAAGTTTCATGACTATGATGACAATAAAGAACGCTATGACTGCTTTATCTGTAGGTGACAGACTTGTGTGCATACTCAAGCATGTTCATTGATGTGCCTTTACTAAGAAATTGCAACTCCGTTAAATAATTTTAGAACCTTACTCATATCTTCAAACAAGTAATTTCTTTAAATTTGTCAACTCAAATTTCACCAAAATCTTGTAATTGGCAAATTTTTTAATCTTTATCAAATGAAATTTCACCAGAAATTGCTGCTTATTGATTTCACATTCTTTCTTGAATAAATTTTAATTTGCATTGACAAATCTTTATTTTGATCCTCTTGTGTTAGAACCTCATTATCTTGTATTTCCCATTTAGCTTCTACTAATGCAAATTCCTATTTTCAAATTTCTTCTTTGAGATTTCCTTAGCCCATTTACTGAAAAAAGTATCCCTTAGATTATCCCACCTTAAAATCATAAAGGATTATTGATGTCAAAAGCTTTTATAATTTACAGTTTTGGATTCGCCGGCTACGTAAAAGGTTTACCCGATACAACTGGAGGTTATAGTGGCGACAAGGAGCGAGATTCGAACCCACGAAGAGGCGTAGAAAATTGTAATGAGTTACCGATTCCTCTAGTATAATCAAAAAAAAAAAATTACAGTTTTGGATAAGCATGGTAGGTTCCCTAAAATTACAAATCTTTAGTATTTTAAGGTTTCATGACCTTTCATATCTTACTTACATCTTTTCATATCTCAAACATTCATTTCTCTTGCATTTTGTGTTCATGGTGGAAAAATACCATGTTGATATTCAACCAATGTTAGGTGAGAGTTGTGCAGGTGCCAAGGGGCGTTGAGGCACTAATCAAGAATAAGGTAGGTGCCCACATATGCCAATGGACATCGATCAAATCCCAATCACTTACGAGGCAATTGCCAATTTATAGCAATCACATGTTTGTCTTATCCCACTGTCAATGAATACAAACGAAGTGCTAGCAACGCACTAGGTAAGTGCTAACAAGCCTTGATCACACACCATTCAAAGCAAGGCAACTAGACACACAAACACAAATGTCCAATCATAATAGGTCAACAGGAGTTGAAATTACATCCAGCTACAATAATAAGGAGCATCATATTGAGACTTGGACTTGGCAAGCCTATTTTCTTAACTTGAACTTGTGCTTAAGGCAAAACTCGGGATAACTCCGTAATGACTCAGCAAACAAGAAAAGAATAACATATAGTAGATTTTAAGAAAGAGATTCGCACATGGTCAAATGACCTACCCATGGTCACTTGGCTCACAGATTCGCGAGTCTTAATTGACTTTGGGAGAGTCTCAACAATACAATAAGGAGTCTAAAATGAACTACATCATCTAAAAGTAACTAAAGGCTCAAGGCAATGACAACAACAAGAAGCCTAACAAGGAAGTTAACCCAAAACAATTAAACCATATACAAGTCAAGGAAAACAAACCATTTATTACAAATAACCATGTGGAAGAAAACACACTGCCCATGAAGATAAAATCAATGCACAAGAATCTTGAACACCAACGTGTATCTGGTTGCAATAGCAAAGAGTCTAATATGAACTCCAACATCTGAAAAGTACCTAAAGGCCACAGGCAACCAAATAGCCTTACTAGCAGAGGTAAACCCAGTGAAAAGGAAATATTATACAATATAAAAACTCAACCCATATATTGCACACACCATGTGCAAGGAAAGTTTGTCAACAAAGAAGATAAGGTCAATGAAAACCAACGCTGAAGGGCAAAGTTGGCCTTATTCTGTATCAAAATGTAAAGCATAAGAAACATAAGAAAGACCAACATCCTCTTCAATAACTAGGGCAATTACAGGTCCCATCTCCTCATCGCTATACGAAGTAGGCCAGATCCAAAGGTAACCTCCTACTACCAAAAAAAAAAGTGGACAAGATGGAAGCATATCCCACAAGCAAAAAGCACAAGGCACATTACTATCAATTATTAATTGCAGCATATCTCCAATAATTAATAAAACTTCATTTTAAACAAACCTGAAAACTAAAAGCACGTCTCTGATACCTCATCAATCACTAGTACAATCATGGTTCTCATCTCCTCTTTATATTCCTTTATTTGTACATTTTTATTTTGTAATATAATTATTTTTATTTTATTTTTGGAGGGGAAAAATAGTTAAACACAGAAGTCTCTCCCAAGAAAAGATCACACTTGGATGTTCCTAAGCAAATTTTCCCCCTTGTTTGGAATAAAGGGTTACATCTCTTTGACATCATCATTGATTCTTGCCAAGAAATTTGTCAAAATTTTGAGGATTCACCAATTAGCATTGGTTAATCAAGATTAACACCAGTGACTAATATTGGTCAAGTAATAATAAAATAACTCACAATGTTATTCCCAACAATAGCAAAGGTCCAAGGTGTAGACCAATTGGTTCCCCCAAACCCCGTAAGGGGGGCGAAGGTCCAAGGTTCAAATCTTGGGCCTCGCCGAACTGAACACTTGTCCCTTTCCTGGTGCTTTTAGCGGCGTAAAAGGTTTAAAATGATCATGGCATGGTGGTTATAGGGGCGGACTGCGCAGAGATCTGTGTGGCGGCTTCCGGGGTGGACAGCGCAGAATACTGTGGCAGCCATTAAAAGTCGGACAGCCTGCCTAGATTCGTTGCGGCTACTGATTCCACCATGTAAAATAATAAAAAAAAACAATAGCAATGACCCAATTCCCTACAAATGGATGAAATATGGACCATAGTTGAGAAAATCTGCAGAATCCCGATTTTTTGCCGATTTTTTAAAATGACGATGCAATCAGGAAACTCTCGGCAATGCAAAGATTTTTTGCCGAGTGCCAATTTTTTCAAAAAATCTGGAATTTTTTATTTATTTTTTTATTATTATTATTTTTTTTTAAGGCTGCGGCCGATTTAGGGTTTTTTTATGCAAGCCCATTTTTCAGCTGTTAATGTTTGAACTTCAAAGTTTAAAGTTTAAACCCTAAACCCAAAACCCTAGTCTAGGGTTTCGGGTTTTTAATTTTTCCTCCTCTATTTAAGTAAATATTGCTGCCTGATAACTATGTATGTAAGCCCATTTTTCAGCTGTTAATGTTTGAAACTTTGAACTTTGAAATTTAAACCCTAAACCCTAGGCTAGGTTTAGGGTTTGTTTTTCCTCCTCTTTTTAAGTTAATATTGCTGTCTGGTAACTGTGTATGCAAGCCCATTTTTCAGCTGCTAATGTTTGAATTTGAAACTTTGAACTTTGAACTTGAAGTTTAAACCCTAGTCTAGGCCCTAGGGTTTTGGGTTTTGGGTTTTTTTTTCCTCCTCTTTTTAAGTAAATATTGCTGCCTGATAACTATGTATGCAAGTCCATTTTTCAGCTGTCAATGTTTCAATTTTACACCCTAAACCCAAGCCTTTTGGTTTAAGGTTTAGGTTTTCTTTTCCTTTTTGTTACTTGTTTCCATGTGCACATGGCATATAAAAAATGAAACCTTTTTTTCCTTGTTGTTACTTGTAACTTTGTACCTTTTCATATTATAATTTATAAGCAATACAAGATGTGTTTTGTCACTTTCATGTGTACTTAAAGCTTGAGCCTTGTATTGTGTCTTGACATGAATTATTGCTTTTATTGTAATATTTAATTTGCATAATGTTAATTCATTGTAATAAGCATAAAAAAAACTTTTTTTCAATGAAAATTTTCTTTTTCTTCAGTTTATTTTTTTGTTGCCGATTCTTTCCCTGATTTTTTTGCCGATTCTTATTTTCAACTATGATATGGACAATATTGTCAAGACATGTAACACCCCACTTCATGCCATGTTAATCTAGAGATATTCTCACGAAAAAAATGGCATGCATGAGCTAAGTGCCCACAAAGTTCTCTTAAGACTGGAAAATTCTAAAAAGCAATTGAAGGAAGTGGAGGCAAGTATATTGTGAAATTTTGCTTCCAAATATAAAACAATTCACATGCATAACAGAGTGAAAGATTCAACTGCAGACACCAAGAAAAGGAAGAGAATATTTCATAAAATATTTTACAGTTTACATGATTCTTTTGATAGTTAGATTTTATATCTACCCTTACTATAAAAAAATTAATACAAAACAAATGCAAACATGATTCTAAATATTCTAAGCCCAGCTAACAACAACACTAAGGACAAAATTTTAATTTTCCAAAAGGCACTACCTTATGGAAGCCAGATCGCCTTCATTTTCTTGAACTCCAACAGGCCTCTTCCGTAAGAATGCATGCATCCTACCTGCTGGGATTGAAGAATCTGTACGTACTGTTTGACGTGGAATTTTCTGGGATTTTGTTTCTGTCAAATAAAGCAAATAGAAAGCACAACTAACAACACATTCAAAGAAAGAGCATTTCATGTTATTAAAATGAAAGGAATCATGAACAAAAACATATTGTTTTGAGTCAAACTTTTTTGTTTACAGAAAAGCTTTCTATTATAAGATTCATAAAAAGAAGTATGATGCTCCTAATCCAAAATATAAGCAGACAAGGTGGGAAGAACATCACACAAGCAAAAAGCACAAGGCACATCCCTGTCAATTATTAATTGCAGCCTATCTCCAATCACTAATAACAAATTCATTTAAAAACAAGTGGACAACTAAGGAAGCATGGTCCCTGCTACTGTTTTTCAAAAGGTTCAGTGTCATGCAACATATTATCAGAAGTGGCAATGAGCTTATCAATGCACTTGCCAACTACGAAAAATTCCATGATGCCCCAAGTAGTATGGTGACTCTGGAAACCCAATCCTTTGGAGAAGACATAACATGGTGCAAAGATGATGATACCACATATGACATTGACAACAACGTCCCAATGAAGTCAATGTGTCCAGATCAGTGGGGCAGCTTGTACCATGATTTGTGCCTAGAAATCACTAAATTTGGCAAGCAATCACTCTTTAAACATATTCTCTCTCCCTCTTGAGGCATCACCTTGTCATTGTGCTTTCTTCCTACTGTAATTATGGCAAGGGAAGAATCAAGACATTGCCATGGGACGTTTTCAGTTGCTACTGCCCCAAGAGATGGCAGACGTACCTCTCACACCTACACCCTCCTATGTAAAACTTCCAAATTCCATTCTGGTGAGGAAACGGGGGATGCATCACAATTTAAAGCTTGAAACATTACAAGTTTGAAACTGCGGACATAGTTCAAGTTCAAACTGTCTAGTACATAAAAAAAAAAAATAGAAATCCGAACTTTGAAAGTCTAGATTAGTAACATATTTTAATATAATTATATATATGTTGCCCAAAGGATTGAACACTTCACAAGACACATACGCATCCCTGAGATTTTTAAGGTGGGGGGGGGGGGGGTGCAGCGACCATGGCATCCCCCAGATGTCTTGGGGCTTCTGAGCATTTTCAAAATTCCTTGGCATCCCTGAAACTCTGTCAGGACATTTCAACATCCCTATGGCATCTGAAGGACTCCTGGGCATCTCAGAGACAGTATTTTGAATCGCAATTGTCTCAAGGATGGCCCCTAAAGCCCTAAGACGTTTCAGGGACAGCCAATCCAAATACCCAAAAGAAGAGGGGCACTGGCAAGATGTTTCATACCCATCTCAAAGTCCTCAAAATGCTGGTTATAGTAGGACAAGGCCCTTGGGACCTAGGACGAGTACTCGTGCAGGATAGTTCTCTACCAAGTGACGTGTCAACTAAAATGACAAGTAGCAGCACTGACAGTGGCTTGAAACCTCAAACCATGATTGCTACCGTGGTCCCTCAATAGCATTGCCAAGCACAGAAATGACAATTTATGTATGTCCAATGATGATTCATGCGTAGCATCTAAGTTCACCTACCAGTCATAGTGCCCATAGCTCCATGGAAGCAAGGAAGGTGAGTTGGTTCATGAAAAGCACACCATTGAAAAATTCTTCTCCTTTTGGCACTCAAATTGTGTGGAGATTCATGCATGACACCATTACTTATGCCCATGGTCACTTCAGTTCATTAGCTAGTTGTTTGGTATGGATCATGGTTTGCAAAGGCTGCACATGGGAATGTTTTCTTTTGGAAAACAAACCTCGTATAATTATACCTATCGCAGAGAGTTTTATTGTTTATGGAAATCCTGGTTTGTAGTAGGAAAGGGGACATCTACTATAGTGAAGCACATTAATAACAGAAAAAATCGTTTTGAACCCCCTAACGGTGTCTCTCTCGGGCACATGGGGTTGTCGTTTGATTTTTCTATTTTCTTGGAAGTTTAGCAAGAAGGGTCCCTGATTTAACTTTTTTTTAATGATCCCAAAATAAATAAATAATTACATAACCAATTGAACAACAATACGAGTAAAAGCTATCTAATATCCATGTAGAACCATCAGTTATAAGTATTAAAACTTTCTATGTGTAAGAGCTAAAAAATAACTATATAAATTGTAAGAAACTAGTCTTTCTAGAATTGTAGATGCCCATATCCATGCAGTGTCAACACAAGTCCAACTATAGAACAAATAATCACACTATTGCACTAGAGAAAATACAGTAAACATTGATAGATTTGCATCACATCTATATGCTAAAAGCAACAAATGAAAGCTTTAGGAAATTTAAGAATGTAAAGACCTCTAAGGACATAGCATAAATCAAAATGGTGAAACTTGCATAGACAGCAAGAAAATGAAGCACATTGAATAATTCAAGGCTAGAGGAACCAAAAGTCTTCTTACCAAGATTTCGGCATGGACTATCTTCATCTTCAGGATTTGTCACTGTGGATGCACCAGGCAGGGTTTTCTACCACACAAAAGGGAAAATTTAATACATGTAACTTTGTCACCTTCAAGCAATTAATTTATTGCTGCTAAAAATATTTAATTATATAAACCAACTATACCACATGTAGAAAAACATTGCACAACCATAATCTTATAAGAAGCAACAGGATAAAGTCACCACAAAATTCTACAACACTGCTATTTCAAACAATAAGATTCTCTCATAATTTCTTCCTACTTTTACATTCTGTTCTTCAATATACATTGTTTTCCTTCAATCTGTAGTGGAATTCAGTTATAGGCCTTCATGATATATGTATCAAGGCACTACATATTGTTTTATGATCAGATGGTCACAAAGTAGCATGGCAAACAAAAGTATTAGAAGCAAAGAAATTAGGGTCAAAAAATCTTTGGAGTAAACTTCTCAAAGAAGCATAATCAGCAAAACATCATGTTGAAATTGTTGAAACAGCAATAGAAACAAGGAAAAGGGAGAGGCAAAAGTAATTAGTTTGAGTTAGGGCTAGCTTTAGATAAGTTTCTCTAAATCATTATTATTATTATTATTATTATTTAAAGGGGAAAAGGAATAAAACAATGCTAAAGGCAATCAGATGGCTTTAGTTCAATCATTTAAATTCCTCGCCTTTCAAGGAGGAGACACAGGTTCGAATCTTGCCAAGTGATACATGCATGATAGCCAAGCTATTGTAATACCACTATGTGGTCATGATGTAATAAGGGTGGGGCCCGTTTGAATAAATTATAAGCATTTAAAAAAAAGTAACTCCAGTTTTTTAAGGGATACGTTATTGTCAGTTTCTAGCTTGCTTGATGCATTTCAAGCAGTTTCTAGAAGGAGAAAATATTTCAGAATCAAAGAAATATCTCTCTACCATCCTGGAAACAACTTCGAAATTTTCACAATTCAGATGAAAGATGTGAAGAGAAATGCTAATAAAACCCCAAATTAAATGTGAATCACCATCATTGTTACAAACTTTAATGACAATATTCTTACATTCTTGTTTCAAAACACACTTGACCAACATGTTCTTGTCAATCTTTTTATGCATGAAATATAGCCTCCAATTTTTAGCTAATTAATTTTCTCTCTGACTTAAAGCCTACTAGTGTCCAATTCCCATGAATGGAATGATAAGACAGTTTATTGTAATACTACTATATGATTCGTTTAAATACCCCCGTAACACAATCATGATGTAATATGGGTTGGACCATTTCAATCTCATATAACCAGTTTATAAAAGAAAATTTTAAAATGTCTAAGACTTGTGGAATTTAAATAAAAGCTTCAAAATATTTGTCATTCTTGTTTCACAGGCTCAACTGACCTTTATGTGCATCCAAAATAAATCATAACCGATTTCACAGTTTGCTGAAAAGTTGACATATATACAAATCTATATAGGCAGGTAGACACAGTCCAATTTACATGGACGCAATAATGTGAACTAATTTTTTGCTTTCTTATTTTGAAACAGCTCATCTAAGAACTATACCATGATGTTTGAACCCCAAAAATGTACATTTCATATATATTCAAACAATATTAAAACCCAACATTTTAATTTATAATTAGAGAGATACTTGCATATCTTCGCTTTTACAATAGGTGTCCAAGATATGACAAGATATGGAATTGCCTTTGCTACGGCTTGTCCCAATTGAAGTGAATCCTAAGCACTGCAGAATTAGTTCAAAATGCTCAACATTATATATGGTTCAGTGGAGATTAAGGACATAGAGAGACAGGTATAAAATCCTAACAATGGTAAACTTAGTACTATCCTTGGCGTAAGCACTGATAAGAGGAAGAAATCGAACTAAGCAAACCACCATCACAGCAAGATAGCACCTAGAAGTAGAAGACTACCGCTAGGAGACCTCACTAGAGAACGGCAGCCACCATGACCAACCAAAAAGGAAGAGCAAGAAACACCTGAGAGTGCCAGCTCTAGTCCAACATGCATGGAAGGAAGTAACCACTTTAGAAAGAGCAGAAAGCGAAACTAAGGAAGCACTCCTGTGGGATAAGCATTCCAAAAAAGAAAATAAAATGAAAAGAGACACTGTAGAAGAGTAAGCTTGAATAAAGGGAAAACAATCCAAGGGATAACGAATTCAAGAAAAACTGAAGCAGCACCTCAAAGCAAGAGAGGAATGAATTTGACATAAACTTCTAATTGTGCTGAAAGACCAAAAGCTTTTCCACTAGGAAGGTTGATCCATAAAGATCTTCAATATCAATAAAAGATATAAGGAAAGGACACAAAATAAGAAAAAATAAGGGAAAAAAATGCAGCAGCCTCATTAAATCTCAAGAAATGGAACTGTTCAACTATGGAAAAAAAAGAGCAAGGGGTGTTTGTTCACTTCCAATGTGCAGCCATCAAGTTGAATGCATAAATGCAAGACTTGCCAAAGTGGAAAAAAAAATGCAGTAGCCTTATTAATCCAATGAGATGGAACTGTTCGACTATGGAAAAAGTGTGAAGCTAGTCACTATTGAAACCCTCCGTCTTGCACCAAAACTACTTTTTCATGCCCAAAACGCCTCTTGTATGATCAGAACAAAGTATGGACAGTCTACAAACAGATTGACACACAATTCATGAAGCCAAAATGATCTACTATAAATGTAATAATATACTTCTTTCTTCAACTAGTGTCCATTTCTGAATCAAACTTACTACTTTTCAAGCATGAAATCCACAAACGTTGCAAATCCCATAGAATGAAGAGGAATGCAAATAAACTTCGAATATGCTAAGAAAAAGACACACATGACAGCAAATAACACAAAGATTTAACATAGCAAACCATCTTGGAAAATAAAAAGCCCATGGATGGAACGGTCAAGCTTCATATTCAGTGCAAAATAGAGACATTGCAAGAGATACTTACCGTCAACTTGCCACCTACTAAGATATATGTCTACTATACACCTTGTTTGCATCATCTCATAATGCAACTTAGTGGTTTACTTGATCTCCTTTTGATGGAAATGACTTTACCCCTATTCTTGGCTTTCAAAACTTCCTTCTTCCTCTAGTCTTGACACAAACAAGCTTCATCTAGTCTCCTCTTCCCGGAGTGTAACTAATATTTCTTGGTTTCTAAGAATCTTCCCAAGTTTAGAGATGCATAAAGGTGATGCGTCATGCTTCTACTTGCAGAAATTCCTCTTGACACTTACCTAATTCCTGTCTTGGGCACCGTATAGATTCCAAATCAGTCATACCCTGCCAGCTTGTTGGAAAGACTGTTGTTTGGACTTTTGGAGGTCTAAACAAATGATTTTTCAACTGAAAGTTTGTAAGCACATGGGAAATGCTAAAAAAAATCTAATAATAACTTTGGATCATTTAGAACTCACAGGAGAGAGCCATAATGACTATATGGCAGCCTGAGTTTTGCCATTTTGAATAGGTCAAACAAACGTTTTTTGAGTTGGAAATTGTATCAAAGCTAGTCCTCTTGGCCCTCTTTCACCTGATAAAAGAATGAATCATTTCGAATTTCTCCTAGTTGAATTGTGCCCACAGAATGACTCAATGGTCTGAGATGTTCTTCCCTCTAATTTGAGGATCAAATTATGGAATTTTGAGCATTCTCTTGATGTCAAAAACCTCCCTATGAAATTTCATACATTATGACTTCATTTTAAGGAGTTAAGGCCAAAAGATGATCATACCTGTTTTTTAAGCTTGCCAAGTCACCACCATCTTTCTTGAGAACAAACTTGTTATGCTTCCAAGTGGCCTATTACAGATCCATATGAATAAGACCCATATACCATTTTTGACACAACTAGTGAGAACACCTATGTTTGGAACCTGCCACCTTACTTGGGAATGCATCTAGTCTTTACTGTGGATCTTCTCAAATTTTGTGTTCCATCTCTGCTTGAACCAGCAGTTACACAACATCCAACAAAATTGGATCGGCTGATCAAAATCAGTACCAAACGCACCTGCTAAGGAACTCACTCTTTTTTTAGTGTTGTGAAAGCTGCTCAGTTCGTCACTCGAGCAATATGGTGTGCACTTGCCCAAGGCAAGTGCGATTGCTTCAGTTGGAGTTAGATGCAATGGGGACAATCATTCTTCAAAGGGGGACAAATGATCTCTAAGTAGCAAAGGGGTTGCTTAAGTCCTCATCACCATAGCTCCAAGATCCAAAAGCTTCTAGTACAAAGACTAGCCTTTGCATGCTAGGGCCACTTTGCAAAAAAACACCAAAGCCTAGTGCCCAACAGCATCAATACTTCTCTCAAACCATTGGCAAGAAATCCAAGCCAATAGCAACATCACTCCCATGCCAGGTGCCAACACCCCAAGCCCTAGCACTAGCACTCAACCCAGCACCAAGCATAGATGCCTACTGCCATTACCAAACACTAACATTCGACTAGAAGAATCTCATGTCTAGTGCAAGAGGACATGCACCAACTGTTGGTGCAAATTATGAGCCAACTCGTCCACAAGAAGACATGCAGAATCTTGAAACCTTTATTCATAACAAGTACATTCTTGTAACTGTCGGAAGTTGAATCTTCTCCATTTTCACATGGATCTTGTAAACATATTGTACATTTTTGTATGTAGCTTAGTATTTTGTATGTAAGGCTTCACTTTGAGGAATCATCCTTTTTATCAAGCAAGAAGTAGCTTTAGGATTCTATAGTCATGATTAGGAAAGCTAAGTGGAAATCAATGTTTCAATACTCCCAGCACATAGCACACCCATTACAGCCTAGCATGTACATCCTGTAGCTTAAGCTCTGGCCCTAGTGCCAACTCGACCACTATTCTGCTCTTCGTTTATATTTGCATTATTTACAAATAACATTTCTCATTTATATAAATATTTTTTTATTTTCCTATATTTTCCTTATCAACATCTCTCCTTTCATATTTTTCTTTTCCATCTAACACTATGATGAATGTGCCTGTGCCCCATTCTATTGCACAAGTCTGAAACAGAACTCATCTAGCCTCCCCAACTAAGCTAGATAGTTGTCCTCTGTGCCATGCCTCCAAACCCCTGCAACACGAGAACATGTTTAAATGTCTATACCAAAATGCAACTTGGAAACTGAATATATAGATGATCTCCCACTTTCGCTTTGCAGCCTACATAATCCTAAATCGTTCAGTAACGCCCGCAAACATTCACAAGCTTGCAGAATCTAAAGTGAAGTAGAGGATGAAATGATTGCACACTTTCATTTACCTCATAGAGACAAAAATGCAAGTTGATAGCTCTTAATGGTATGCTTGTAAGAAATCAATAGGTCTCTTACAAGAAATCTATACAGCATTCAATACATAAAACATTGCATGAAAAAAGATGAATGGAATCACTTTCCTCCAAATGGTAGATTAATATCCAGATAGATAGATATATTCCAAACGGTTCAAATTAGAGAGTCATGCCATATCCTACCCACCCCTTAATAAATAACCTTTTAATAGTTCTTTTCAACTTGGTTAGATGGCATTGCCACAAGTCCCATCCACATTACATAATATTGCAACAATTGTATTATCATGGGCTTCCTTGACCCAGCAATGTCCATCATGATGCTAGGATTTGAAATAGGGTTGAACTCATACAATTACATCCCATTTACCATTGCTCCACAATGCTTTGGACAAACTTGCAATAGATTAGTAACAACATAAAATATATAAGATAAGGTAATAGTAAAATATAAAGAAATATTCGGGGAAGGAATAGGTCCACTGCATTTAACCCCTTCTCAAACAAACTTGTCCTAAGCCTCGAAGGAATTTTTGGACTGTTTCATTGAACTTTAAAATTGCAAAGATAAAGCTTTATTTTATTCTTTCAATTTATGAATCTCATTGTTTCGTTTTGTCAAATTAGCTTTTACTAATAAATTTATTGTTCTAACCTTTCTTTCTTTGAGACTTTTTTAGACCATCTGCCTATTAAAAGCTTTCCCATTTTGGCCCAACTTAAATCTTTTTAAAGCTTAGAATCACACCATTTCTTTGCCTTGTCTATAAAATAAATACAACTCCAAAGCATACTCCTTGTAGCTATTGTAACAAGCATTTGTATCTTCTTTTCATAGACGGTTTATGTATAGAAGCCATTATAATTTATTTTTTTAATCTTTTTCAAGTGTTGGACTGCAACTCTTCATATCTGAGTTCGCACCTCTTCATATCAAAGGTTGCACCTTTTTATGATTGGAGATACATCCTTTCAAGTCTAGATTGCACCTTTCTTAACCGAAATGAAACTGTTTTCTCTCTTGGGCTGCACCATTTCACATCTCAAGTAGAACACTCTCACCTTTTAGGTTGCCCCTTTTCATGTCTCATCTTGCACCCTTCACACCTCGCTCCTCAAATGACACCTTTCAACCCTTAAGTACTGTTGTACCAGGAAATTGTCTCAACTTCTTAATTAAGATAAGCACCCCAATTCTAGTTTCAACAAAGTTGGAAGGGATTGCCAATGGCTTCTCCCAACCTCTAGATTTAGGTCAGCTCCATACTGTCCTCGCGGAATACTCCTACACTAACCTGCACTATATTGTATGAAAAGTAAAGTGTGGAAAACAAAGAACGGACATAAAAATATATGAAATATTAAGGGTGCGAGTGATTCATAACAAATACAGGTTTAAATCGTAGCAAGAAAACTGTGTGATCAATCAAAACATAAGAAGTCGAACAACATCAATGTCCACCCATTCATTAGTTATGAAATTCATAAGCGAATGACAAGATGGGCTAAAAGGCCATTGCCGCAATCGCCACGCACTTAGCAAACCAGGAGAGTTATTTCACTAAAGGAATGCATAAGGACTTGCCAATTTCTTACAATCTCATGAGGTCAAAGCACAATGTGGGTTTCATAGAGTGTAGCTCTGAATTCTCATGGCTAAAAGATGAATACAATGGAGCCCTAGGATCCTATTTATAGTAAGAGTTTACCCCTGAGTTACCTGGGGTGAGAAACAATTACTCCTAGTAAAAGTAAAAATTTGGGGGCATCTTTAGCAAAATGATGTACCACCAAATGTTACATGCCTCTAATTATGCCTCTAACAGGTTTAGAAGGCTTCCAAAATGACTTAGTGCACCACTACATGCCAAAATGTCACTTTCAAAAGATTCGCCTCAAGATTCGCACCTTCAAATTTACCTCCTCGTGACCTATTAGACGATTTGCTCCAGTTAGCGAGCAAATCGCTCGCTTTTGCAAGCAGATTGCTAGATATCTTTGAACAACTCGATCCCTAGATCTATGCGGTCTTTCTTGCAAGTGAAACACTCCCTAGAGCCAATAAGCCTCTTTTGCAAGCAAATTGGTACTTGTGCTAGACTTAGACAAATTGTTAGAGGTTTTGTGAGGCGTCTGCTCTCTGATTTTTCTGTTTCATACTCCTTCAAAATTTGCAAATCCTAAGGTAGTGTGAAGGAACTACAAGTAGACAGGTGTTGATTGAAAGTTGGACATGAGTCATTGAAAATTTTGAAAAACAAAATGCCATATGCTAATTGACCACAAGCTAAAAGAGGTATAGCCTACAAGATTGAAAAGCTTTCCTAACCACTAACCAAAAGTTGATCCCCATGCTTGGGAGGGTTGGCTCCACAACCACTTCTAAGGGACTCAATAGGTCTCCACAACCACTTCTAAGGGACTCAATAGGTCTCTAATACAACATCCATAAAAAATTCCATATGTTATGTACTATATAAAGAGCATTGAATAGATGTCATTTCCACGTAATAGATGCAACTTGATATGTAATCACAATGTCAGACAAAGAGAGCATGATGAACTTAGTTCTATAAACCCACTTTCGAATAGTGCAGACTGCAGACTACATCTTAAAATAAAATAAAAAATAAATAAACACATGGTTATATTTTCTGGTTAAATGTGGAGAGTGATCTTGCGGACCTCCATGACGAAATGTTGCTTCAATGTCATGGGAACCTCTTTAACATGGTGTACCTTCTTGTAAGAGCATCTTGCAATTTTTCTCATTTCCATCTCCAATGGGTAGAAATCAAAATTTAGACAGATTTGCACACCTACAAGATCTTTGATGAGAAGGCAAGAAGGCTGTTTTTGTGTAGTTTAAATCATGTTGTAGAAGCTTTTATTTTAATTGTAACAAAAATTAGATTAACAATAAATTATTAGATAAATGATGGTCATTTTGGATATCATCCACATGTTATAATAGGCTTTAGATTATGAAATCATTGCACTAGTTATAATAGATTTTTTTTTAAATGGATTATATGGGATTGAATTGGTAAATCTATATTACATCATGACCACATTACCATGGTACTTCAACAAACCACATAGTAGTATTACAACTGGCAATTATACTTATATCGTCTGACAAGATTTGAACCTAGGTCTCCACATTAAAAGGCCACGATTTTTACCAGTCGAGTTCATGTCATTTTGATACACTAATTATAATAGTAAACACTACATATTAAATCATATACCCCCATATTCCATTGACACATAATAACAAGCCCAGCTGTACATGTGAAGCAAAATGCAATTAAGTTTACCCAAGGCCTTTAATATGCCTGCCTTTGAATGTGTTCCAACAATAAGATTTAAAAGTAACAAACGTAATTCTTACTTTTGGTCATGCCCTTTAACTCATAATCCCTTTACTAATGTCCAAGTTTTTTTCTTTAATTGCTTTATTTTATTTTAAAATTTACCTAGTAATTAGAAATCCAAGAGCCCTTCAACTCAGAAGCTCGTATGGCTGCCATCTTTTCTGTTACAGTGCTCAGGTCCCCACATGTGACGATATAATCATCTTTTTGTTTTTTTTAATTCACGGTAACCAATAGTATTTTTCCATGGTCCAGGCTAATACTGCTTGGCTAACCAAAAGCCTGTAAATCTTTTTTTTTTTTTCAAACAGTAAAATAAGCACTTCCATGGTATACCACAGTTGCTAAATGTTTAGACTATTCGTATGATGGGTTTTACATAGTTCAAGAGCATTTTGTTTGTATTTTGCAGTCAAAGATTCGAGCAAATTATCAGAAGAAAACAAATGTGATCTTTGTCCTTAAACTTTGTTTCAACACATTTGGACAAAAATTTAATCATCAGCATCATCTCACAGGTTGGTCTTCAGGTAAGCTGTCTCAAATAGTGGTACGAAGTGAACAACGTTGGCAGCGCCACATGTGCCCAAGATAATGATGCTATATACTACCAAAATGAGGCACATTTTAAAAGAAGTGGCAGTCAAATTATTAGATATACCTGCCCTTAATCATGGCTATCCACTCTCTGGCATGAAACAACCAGTAAGTTTAACAATCTGGGAGACATGGACTCCCATTTAATTATCTATCAATTAAATAAGGCTCCCTTAGTGGAGACCCAGGTTCAAATCCCAAAATGGCACCTACGAAAGCCTTGCTGAATTGAGAAGTTGAGTAATTTCCAGTTTTCCACACAGTGCAATGGCATCCTAGTGGGTTGAACAATCCAAAAAAAGGAGCAAGAACACAGGAACAAATGTTATGCCCCTATTTGTGAAGTGAAATGAAACTTGACACCAATCCATGCATTCCCTCTTAACTATTTTTCATTGTAAATTACATGCATTTCTGGTAGCTCATACATAAAGGATCACCATTAAGGAGGCTTTAATGCACTAGCTTGCATTAAGATGTAAGAAAGGGCGATCTTGCACATAGTGGAATGCATGATGATCACTACAAATATTTCAAAAAAATGAAGATTTTATTCTGCAAATAAACAACATGACTTCATACTGCCCATTTAATCACCCAAAGACATCTCACAGTTTTATTTTATACTAAAACAGGGTCTGAATATTCCAAATTACAGTAAACAAGTTCTAGCTTTGTTTTGTGAGTAATAGTATACATGTAGGCTACATGCAATAGGACCAACTGTAATTTCTGTTTAAAAAAAATTATAAATCTATAATGTACATTGTAAACAGCATTTGAAAAATACTGCCATTTTAGTTTCTCACATAAATCCATCATTTCTCTGGGCGAGTTTGGCACACATTTAGTACCTGCTGGAAGATGTACCTTGCAATAATCACATATGCCCAAAAGCATGTCATATTCCACTTTCAGTGCATTGCCATGAAGGTGGAACAATTTGCCATGTAGCACAGGAAACGTTATATGTAACTAACATGCTTAAAGCACAAATAGGTAGCTAAGAAAGTAATTACCTGTGTGTAATATATCCTTGTTGTATTTGATTGCATCAATTTTGCCTCAACAGCATTTTGTATGGTGTCCACAATAATCTCTTGATTCAAGAGGCTGACCTAAAAAGAAACAATCTAATCTTTAAGTGCATAACAATAATTAACTTCGAGCAAGAATACCTGTTAAATCTTCATTGACATGTTTAACTATAACAATTAAAAACACTTATAATATTGCACATTGTTGTAACATGCACTCGAAAATTTATTTATCAAGGAACAAGAAAAGCTAATAAAGTGTCATCACAGTTTGTTATGTATCTATGTTCCAAGAAGTACCCTTTTCATTCGGACAGAAAACGCAGGGATGCAAAATGGGGACAGCTGGAAGACACTTCCAGATATGGGCAAAAAGGGAACAGCAAAGGGGATGGCAATAAAAAAATATTCTAAAATATAAAATATATAATATAACTAAAATTACAAAGGATAAAACCATTTAAAATGCACAAATTTAAGATAATTAATGATCTTCTCATTACTAATCAATAGTCATAGACAAAAAAGAAATACTAATTAGTAGTCATAGACAAACTGGAAATACAATGATACACCGTAGTTCATACTTCAAAATTCATACTTCCTACTACATAAATTTAGAGATTTACAAAATAGTATTAAAGTCATAGAAATCGAAAAGTTGAAAACTAAAACAGTAAATGCCTGGAAGCCTAAAGGCTTAAATGGCTCCTGCAACTGCCTGGTCCTCTACCTGTAAATGTTCCAACAAAGCTTCAGCATCCTCAGTGTCATCACTGTCACTGTAATCAAGCTGGTCAAAAGTGTCCAATGGCACTCCTACGAAACCACAATGGCTTTTTACAGGGTCCTCCTCATCAATTTGGGTAGCATCCTCTAGATCTACATCCCATCGTGCTGCTGGTCTTGATTTATACTCTGGAGTATTTTGATCTTGAAGTCAAAGACTACTATGGACAGCAACTAGATTCTCTACTCTCTTGGAGGTTAATCTATTTCTTTTCACAGAAAGAATGAAGCTATACGCTCATCAATTCCTTTATGCAGGTGAAGAACTAGCAACTTGTTGGCAAAAGGTGAATGGCTAGCTGCTTAAGCTGTGGAACTCCATCCCCATGCATACTCCACCACCCAAACAGATTATTCTGAACCATGGTTAATATATCCTTCTTCCCTCCAATATGTTAAAGGTGGTGCCAGTCAATTCTGCAAATTCGAAGAATTGTTGTTGAATGAAACTAGCCTCATCTACTCTAAATATCTTGGCAATGGCAACTCAGAAGCCCTCTTTTACCTCTGGATCATCAACGGGAAGCACTCTACCTGGCCTCTGCATATACCATCTTGGATTAGAATTAGTTGCCATGTGGAGAAATGAAATGAAATATTATTATTGTCCTCGGTGGGCCAAAAAAATACCCAAGGGACTATAAGAAGGACAATAATGACTGCCAGCTAGCGGGCTAAAAAACCCAAAAAAGAAAAGAGCTAAGATAAATACAAGATGAAACCCGACAACCGGGCCAAAGAGAAAAGGAAAAAGAAAAGGGAGAGCAGAGGGGGGAGGGCTGCAGTCCGAAAGAGAGGAGTACACGCCAAGAAGAACGGAGAGAGAGAAGGAAGGGGAGAGGGAGCAGCCCAGGAGGGGCAAGCTCCAAGAACCCCACAAAAACTAATCTCTCCTAACAGTCGAGGCCGAAGTACCGGAGTTGAAGAAGTCCCTGATATGTCTCTATCCATTGCTGGTTCGGAACGCCGACAAGCTGTGGGTGCGCTGTCTAGTGACCCTGCTCCCATCTGAACTAGAAGAATCACCCGAGCCGTCGGAGCGGGTGAAGTATGTTGTGATGAGCCGATGTTGAGGAGGATGAGATCCATCTAGAGGAGAACTTTTATGTCGTCGAAGCAGAGTTATCTCCCTAAGAAAGAGGGCGAGACACCGCTGGTCCGGTTATCTGAAGAAGATAGAAACAAATTGAGAGTTGTCCCTGAAAAAGGCAGTGGAATCTACCCCGGATCTCATCATAAATGGGACAACAAAAGATAAAGTGATGAAGGGTTTCAGCTTCCCCAATGAGCAAAGCAAGCAAATCCGCTCCTCCATCGAAAGATGGTGGTCTGACTCAATCCGGAATTGGTGAGAACACACCCTGAGTTGCCCAATAGTGATCCAAAGAATATGCATGTACATGACTCAATCCTATAGTTGGAAAGTAATGTACTCAATCCTATAGTTGGAGAGAAATGTACATCTTGTCCCACTTTTTTTGTATAATTCCTTGGAGTTGCTCATAAAGGACCAAAGTAGGATCCTTCTCATGGAGATCAGCTTTGACATGGCCAGACATGCTATCAAATGTTTGCATATCGGATAACCTTTACCAAAGGAATTGTGAATGAAACCACATACTTCACCTTAGCCCACCAAGAATCATCTAATACCTTTAACTTTGTTTGCATTCCTTCATCTAACATGGAGTCATGGACAATTTCCACTTTACCCAATCATTACATACCACTGTAGTTTGCAAGGCGTTTTGCGTCTCCATCCTCTCCAATAATATGAAGTAACTTGCATACTGAGTTTCTACAGGTTAAGGAATTATTTCCTTGCATGCCTCCTGAAAATAGATAGAGATGTATGGTGATTGCAAATGAACATCTGCACATCTCAAGCTGCTGAAATTAATTGAGAGATCCAAGGAATTTTGCCAATGTCCTTAAGTATGTTGTTGAAGGCATTTACACAACCCGGGGTCTACTAGATGTGTTTATACCTTGCTTCAATCATTTGGCCACCTACATGACAAACATGTGCTGCACCTGTAACTACCTGCACTACATTAGAGGGTCCAACCTCCTCTATTGCATCCCAAAAAAGCTCAAATTGGAATGCTCCACCCTTAAGCTTCCTACTACAATCAACTGCTCTAAGGAAAAATAGACCTGCTGGAGAGGAGACTATGAAGTTAAACAATGGACGTTGGCAAATATTTGTCCAACCATCCATAATAATGCTATATCCTGCCCTCATCCAAGTTTGTTTCATTTTGGCCTTTAACAACTCAATTGTTAAGACCTTTTTGTTCAACAATATTGTCCTTAGTTTAGTCTCCCCTGGAAGTGAATATGAAGGTCCAACAGCTAAGGCCTTCTTAAAATCTCATTGCAAAAAGGAGAAGTAATGTTATATGTAAGGTGATGAGCATTAAAAAAGCCATATCCTTCATCTACAATATCTCAAAGTTGCATGCTGTACATGTCAGTAATCTGTCGTGATATAGTTTGTTTCTTGGTGCCACTTCCCTCAATACCACTCACAAATCCCCTTGTCTGGTCCCTAGCTCCTCCAACTCTTGTGGCTTGCATTGAAGAAGGAACTTTAAATCCATGAGATTTTCTGTTTTTGCCTTCCTTCATTTTTCTTTATCTGGACATGCTTGAAGCCTACACATTTCAGGCTTTTCTACAAGGGTCATCTTCGTGCATGCCCTAACCCTTTTACCTGTAAGTGCGAGTAGATGCTGTTTTACTGGGAATAACTGACTCTAAATGTGTCATTACAAAAGTGGCAAAGCCACATTCCTCTTCCACCGCTGGTTTTAAATTTTGGCCCTGTCAACATGGTTACAAACTGCAACAATGGTTTTACTCGATCTACTGCAGCGATAGAATGTTGGTGTGCAATTTGACCCTGGGTGCTTTGACTTGTTTGAAAGTCAGCAGAAGTGTCTGCAGCAGGGTGCTAACTATCATCACTTCCACTGCCAGAGGAGGAACTCAAGTCCAATCCAAACACTGTAGGCTTTTGTCATTTAGGGTTTTTTCGTTTTAGGCATTTACTTTTGGCCAACAGCTTTTTTTTGCTTTTTTTTTAATTAAAGTCATGTCAGAGATGGCGACATGTCCCCAAGGTGGACGCAATGGACACAAACAAAGGACGTGGTGGGGATGTCCCCACCACAACCACCCATCCCCATCCCTTGAAGGATGTGCACCTTCAAGCATTGAGGCCCAAAGATGAACAAGAAAGGATTTTAATAAAGCTAGTTTACCATTAACATCAAGTCCTAATCTAATAAAATAATTGCACGAGTTGCCTGTGTAAAACTAATAAAATATAATTTGCAATTAGAGTAGAATGAATTGGCTAGTGCCAAGCACTTACTCCCAACAACTTTATCTTGTATCGTCTCTACATGACCTCCAAGTCAATGTGAAGGACCTGTTGAAGCACGGAAATCGCCAGATGAGGTTTTGCACACATGACAGCAATTCAACAAATGGATGGGAAGGGTTTACTCTTCACAACCTCAGGATTCAAGTTGGTTCCCACCGATCTAGCGAAAACAATAAAAAGAATCTAAGCTAAATAAAAAACTAAATTTGATCTACTCTTGTTAAGATAAAGAATGCGAGAAATAAGCAAATGCGAGAAAACATATGCGGCCTAAGCCAAGCGAGATCAGCATTGGTCCACTGATGATCCCAAGCATTTAGTGAATCAAACTTGGATTGCTTATGATAAATAAGAAAAGGGACTAGCGGAAGGTAGAAGAATGAAGCCACTAACACCATACACTTACGAATAAAGAGGTTGCATAACACATTTGATCCATGAACGTCGTGTTCAATTTCTCAATGATTGCAAAAATGGAGTACAAAATCGCAATTGATTACAAAGAGTGGCCCTAGCTCTCTTGAACAAGCCAAACAACCTTTACAACTGAGCCCATGGCTCTTATTTATAAATGAAATCTAGCACTAAAGGACCAAATAAAGCACTATTATGATGAACAGGATGCCCTTGCACCGGATGGGGCACACTACATCAAATGGGGTGCACTTGCACCAAACAGGGCACACTTGCATCAAATGAGGCACACTACAGGAATGGGGCACACTTGCACTGGGCAGGGCACACTAGTTCACTTAGCCAATTTTTGTTGATTTATTCACTGCTTTGTCTTCTGCCTCACTCAGCCAATTTTTGTTGATTTATTCACTACTTTATCTTCTGCCTCACTTTGTGCGACAAATCTTCGTTCAAAGCATGATGGTAATAGAGGCTTACTACAATTCTAATGGTTCACGGGAATGTCAATTCCTACTGATGAAAGATCCCAAATTGGGCCATCTCATAGCAAAACTACAAAATTGCAGGTCACCTTTGTTTAGTTCTAAAGCAACAGGTTTTGAAGTACCTTCCAATCTACATCGGAAGGTGGATTCGGAGTATAGATTATCCTAAACACACCTGATGTTGAAGGGAAGAGTGTCATTGTACCTGAAATGACTTGTGGACTGTTGAGGATAAGGATACTAATTTGATGTGATAAAATAGATGATGGCACATGCAAGGTGATAATGGGTGATGAGAAGGAGATAAGGTCACATGAGGTGACACAACGACACTTGTGATATGGGGTACCAAAGGAAGCATGGATGGTGGTAAAATAGTTGATCATGGTCGCATCAATGCGATGTGACAAATTGAGATGGGATCTCATAAGTTGGTAATGGCAAATAGGATAGCCCTAAAACTAGAGCAGGCAAGCTTGTTGGTGACCTTTGGACTAAGGCTATGCTTATTGGAGGTGAGATGGGTGCAATAGAGGAAGTGAGGGGGATTTGAGAAGAGGGAACAAAAAAGAAA
This sequence comes from Wollemia nobilis, assembly GCA_028583015.1. Classification (NCBI taxonomy): domain Eukaryota; kingdom Viridiplantae; phylum Streptophyta; class Pinopsida; order Araucariales; family Araucariaceae; genus Wollemia; species Wollemia nobilis. The sequence goes on from JAQPPZ010016709.1 coordinate 1,787,454, forward strand.
AAAGGATGAGGAAAGGGAATAGTGATGGAAGAAGAAACAAAGGGGTGGAGGTGAAGTGATCATGGAGCAAATGGTGGAAGTGATTTGTGCTTCTAAATCAACGGATTCCGTCTTTGCTATGCTTTTCCTGGATGGTGATACTCCTTTTCTCCCGAAGGCCTTGTCTTCAGGGTTGTCCATTATTTCTCTATCTTCTTTTTATCCTTTTCCCTAAATTGTTAAAGGTCTCACGGCTCATTCTCCTTTTCATTTGCCTCCACGATATCCAAAAATGAGTTGCATTCACCAACTCTCAAGTCGTTTGTTGTTTTTGTGACTTGTCATCATTTTTGTAGGTTGGCACATCATCTTATTAGTCTCAAAAAAGAAACTCGTTGATTTTGGAGAGATATTCAACTAAACTTGGAAAGAAAGGGATGAGAAATGGGGACCTGAGTGTCTCTTGCAAGATTTTTGCTCAAGCACGACCTTTTTTTTTTTTTTTAGTTCGAAAATGGATTGTAAGAGAAAACGCAGAAATGGGAAGAGAGAAAACAAGAAAAGTTGAACGTCCCCATAGGGATTTTTGCTCAGTAGGACAAATCGCTTTTTGTTTTGGTTAAATTTGATTTGCCAAGTCAAACAGCGCGCACTTCGACGCTTGGCCAAAAAAAAACTTTGCACATACAAATCATTCCTCGTGGATTTGTCATCAACTATCTCTTCGAGCAAGTTGATTTCATTGATAGGCTCTAAAAAGTAATTGCCTTTCCTCTTAATGTCGAAGTTCCAACTCAGGATCTTCCACACTGATGCAAACACAACAAGTCAAATAGCATCAATGTTGCATAAGAAGGGTCCTTGCCAAGGGGTATAGATGCACTTTGGAAGGCAATATGTTTCTTCATCAAATGAGTAAGAAGGATTGTGAGTGAATGTTAAAGTTTGAGCCATTGGAACAACTTTCTCTCTCATTATTCCTTTTTGATCTAACTCTTGATGCAAACCACCTTGGGAAAGACACTCCTCTTTAGCCAAAAAGTGGATGGAAGCATGGGTAGGTGCTAGGATTTTTGCAACTATGATAGCATCCTCACCTTTAATCCCATTCCATCATGAACTTTTATATCAACAACTAATCCAAACTCATATTCTTGATTGAATGACTAATCATTACTTGGTAGTGATGATTTCTCCTCATGCTACTCCTCAGAAAACTTGTTATCATCCTCCACGATGCCAAATTGTTGGAATGTAAGCCCTACCTCGACTTTACCCCCCAAAATTGTAGGAAACCGCATCATTTTTAGAATAATGACCTCTCTATTGCTTAGTGTGGTCCCTTCATCTAAACTCACCCAAACAACTTTCGGATTTGTAGGTGAATCCTTCCCCATCGGTTGGACGATGTCTAATTCTGAAATTTCCTCAAAGGGAGGTAGAATGCTTCCATGAGAGGAACTTCCCTCTTGGATTTTTTAGAATTCATGGATTTTTTCCTTCCAAGATAAAGCTAAATGTTTCATATTTCGAGTGTGAATTTGGCTCTATCATTCCTGTAGGGCCTTTTTCCTCTAGTGGAAAGATGATGCCACGTATTTTGCTTCAACCTCTACATATTCATCCTACAAATCTTTGCTTTCCACTTCAAGTTCCCTTTCTGGTTCACAAGGTATTCCATGGATTTGGTAGTCTTCTTTTGGAATTTCTTCTTCAAGGAAGTGAAACACATCCACAAATGGGGGCTCGTTTGATAACTCTTCCTGTCTCGTTGGTTTTCCTTCTTCTTGCACTGTTTCCATGAGAGCCAGTATAAGCACCTCATGCCCCAACCACATACTCGTCTTTATCTCCTTTATCGCTTCTCTTGAGTCCTCCCCTATCTGGAAAAATAAATACCTCACACTCCTATATGAGTTCTGACCCTTCATCTTTGGAATCTTCATTTACTACCTCGAGTTCTATCATTTGTTGAGGGAAATTTGACTCTTCGGAAGGGGATGGGGGATTATCTAAAGAAATTATCAAGCCATCAAAATGACTACTATACATGGCAACACCTTGGGAAGTTGAACAATTCCCGTCCATTGAGGATATTTCAAACATCGCACAGACTTGCATTATATCGTCCTCAGGTACACTCACTTGACTCATTGACAATTGGTTCATCACGAGTTGATCAGCCATTGGTTGATTGACTACTGTGGGATGATTCACCATATAGCTTTGTGCCTGATAGGTCATCTAAATATTTCCCTGCTAGGGTACTAGCCTAGTCCCCTCATTGAGTTCATACTCTTGTGTATAGAATGATTGTGATATAGAACCAAATCCAACCGAGTTTTCACTAATTGAGGAGGCCTTTAAAAAGGCTTGCATTTCCCAATTTCAAGATTAACAAACTATCTAAAACAAGTTACAAGAATGTTGCCGTTTGTATGGTTACAACAAATTACAACCACTAATGATAATGAGTGGGGGGGATATTCGTCACCTTTTATACAATAGTATAATTAATCACTCTAAAGCCTCATCATTCCTCCCAACAATAGAAGCTTCCAACTCCACAACTTATGAAAGAGAAGGAATAGGAAGACACAAAGACAACCAATAACCCCAATTTTGATGATGGTAGGTCGGCTTATTGGAAACATGAGCAACCAGGAGCAAAAACAATGAAGCAGAATATATCATTGAAGCAACATAACAAGATTCTCAAATGGAGCTTGTGGAAGAAGTGGAAAATCCTGGAGAATCAACTACAACACCTAATGAAGGAGTCTTGAAAAGCATACAGGCACCAAAAAAGTTCCAATAGATCTAGATATCCTGATCCTTCAAGGACCAATACATACTTTGCCTTCCAGAAGGATTTTATTAAAAGTGAATAAGCATCCAAAAATACACAATTATTTTCAGTAATAATTACTGATAAGAGGTAGCACTTCCAAGCACAATATCATAATGAAGGCAATGCAAGATGTCTACTTGAGAAGTATTTAGATGCCCTCTCTAAACATCTACTTGAGTAGGATCATTCCTTTGCCTTCCACAAAGGAATTTATCAATTGAAGGAGCATCCAAAAAAACATTTGTTTTTTCAGTTAACATGTCTCGATAACATATAGCACTTCCAATCACGATATCATAATGGGGAGATGCAATATGTCTACTTGAGATATATTTAGATGCCTTTTTCAGACATCCACTGGAGAAACATCAAGACCTCCTTCTAGGATACTCAATTAAAAAAGACTCAAACATCTGACTACATCCCAGGGGAAAGGAAGATGGTGTCCTATTAGAATACAAATCAATCAGAAACAGGAACTCCAGAAACAATATTTGGGTTGCAAGGAAGAGGATGTCCATTTAGAATCTGTGGGTACTCGACAACAGCAGGTTGCAAAATGGACGAGCTAAGGATCACAATGTCCAAGTGATGGATGACATGATGCCCTATATGGAGGTCCAAAAAAGGAGGAATAAGACCTTTCAAGAGACAGCTAACTCATCTAGGAATATGTCAATAAGAAATAAGTCATCAATAAAGCCAATACAGAAGCATAAACATGAAGTCACATGTAAGCAGCACAAACATTAAGGTTGTTGAAGAAAATTTCCAGCCCAAACAACAATGCAGTAGGTCCCAGTATAGCATTAGAACAGTGCTTTCATATTTAATGGGGAAGACAAATGTCAGCCCCATTTCTAATGTAGCATTATAAGTAGGCTTTAGGAAAGTTTAATATTTAGTAAAATATAACATATGAAAAAGTAAATTTAATGCCTATAGAGAATGAAGTCCAAAATTAGTAAAGTAACCATATGCAAAGCAACCAATGTCATGAGTTATTAAATGTAATAAGCAATCCAGATATGATTTATTAGGTGGTTGGTGAGCCATTATAGGTAGCTGGATGCTCCCTACCATGTCTTATTTATGTTGTGCAACACCTCGAAGTCAATATACAGTCTCCAAATTCAATTTTGGTTGTGTTCATTCCAATTACCACCATATGGTCATGAATCTTATGATAACATTTGGTGACCGAAACCTACTTCAATGGCCACAAAGTTTGTGTACTTCCAATACATGTATTGGTTAAGTCCCAATACATTAATCATTACCTGATGCAATTGAGGATGTTGTATCATTCACTATTGTGTTTCATTCTCTTTATGTTGGTGACTCATTTACTTCATACGATGATGCTTATCTTTGTCCCTAATAACCCAATGCTCCGCTAAACTTGAAACCAAATAAGCATGTATACATGTGAATATTAATGATAAAGTTCAATCATGAAGGCTAAAAAGTGATAATCACTTTGTCTTTTAGCTATAAGTTAAGAAATCCAATATATGCATACAAAAACATAAGGATAAAGTGTATCAAAAGACTGATACACAAATGTCTCACAGCTCATGTGTAATCAATACCTCCCTTTTTGTTGGATGAATATTCACATCAACATGTGCAGGTGGCAACACTATAGACATGTAGATGAAAGGCTTTGATGCTTTTGGCAAGATGGAAGAGTAAACAACTTCAACCGCTTTTTTCACCGCACTGCATTCAACCAGCCTATCTGCACTCAAAAAGAGAGAACTAATGACAAGATCAGAAGAATGGAAAAAACTCATCAATATTTGTATCCTAATTATGTTTCCCTACTCATTCTTGACATGATAAGATCCTACCAGTCTTCTGTATGTTTTATTTCTGCACATCAACACAGCTAAACAAACTTGGGCACTACTGAATACTTCCTGTAGAACAATTTGTTTGCCTGGTTTGACAGTTAAGGATGTCTATAGCATGATTGAGTTTAACCTTACTATTGACAATCTTGTAATTTCCTTTCCTTGTTTCTGTTTGCTCATTCTGTCACATCATCTATATAAGAACAAAATGACATCATATAAAAAACTAGTTTTGCACATGAGCACACATCTTATTTGCTAATTCTCACATCATTTATAAAAGATGAAACAACAGCATTAAAAGAGCTAGAGTCATATGTGTGTGTATACAGATAGATAGAAAAGCAATCCAAATTACCTCTAGACATTCTATACCCTTGTCTAATTACTCTTACCTGTAGACCTAATAAGGGAAGACAATCATTGCTAACTCTGGACATTCTACTCACTTTAAATACTTAACCATATCATGACATTGCTGACTATAAATAAAGTCATTAGCTTATAAAACTCATTTTCAGAGTCAGCATCTCAACCATATTAGTATGCTTTATATTCAACATGAAGCACATAATCCGAAATTATTCACACACACGAAAACATCATTAGTCTTGTCTTGTAATCATTAATGGTCTTGTAACAAACCTTGAAGAGCAACAAAGGTGGAGACATGCCTGCAAAGAGTCTTAACGCATTTAAAATCCTATGATTACAAGTTTAGACACCCATATCAAAATTCAGCAAATTACTTCTGAGAAGTTTGAGAAGTGCTCCTCCTGTGTGTTAAGGACAGTCATTTAAAACTTGAAAATGCTCTTGGTGCTCTTAGCATTGATAAGTATAGAGGCTACATCTAACTGCATCTTCATGAGCATGAACCAAAGCTCAAACAATAGTGTCTTAAAAATAAAAGTAAAAAATAAAATTCCCCTATCAAATGGCATTAAGCTCAAAAGGTTAAATTCCTCAACTTTTAAGGAGGAGACCCAAGTTTAAATCTTGTCAAACGATACATACATAATAACCAAGCTATTGTAATACCATTATATGGTCATGATGTGATAGGGGTGGGACCAACTTCAATCCCATATAACAATTCGAAAAAAAGTTAAAAAAAAATCCCCAAGAATTACAGGGTCATGAGCACCACCTTGAACTGCAAAACCGAGCCATCTAACAATATTATTATTATATCCATTTCATTTTCATAACCCTATAGCAATTAGCTAGTATTTATTAGTAACTTTTCCAATATTTTCTATGCCAACCCACCTGGGAAAGAGAGCCTAGGCCTGCTCTAATACCGATGATAGAAATGAATATAAGAGAGAATAGGAGAGAAAAGTTTCTTTTGTCTTCTTTTTTAATTTTTCGTTCATTTTTTTTTCTTGGTTGTAACTTGGACTCTCAAAATGGATTGTAAACACTTATAATGTGAGGTGGATGCTGAGAAAGAAACCAGTTTAACAGCTACCTAACTTCCAAATACTAACTCCTAACCACTAACAAACACAACTAACATTTAATTAATATAATGACTCTTAATAGCACAAAATATTATTTATTCAAAAAGAACATGATAAGAGAGTCTACAAAGAAGAGGATATCATGGACCTTTCAGATGTGCCTTGTGTGAGAAGGACTTAGAAACATCAAACCATTTACTTCTTCATTGTCCTTTTGCTCACACCATTTGGGGTTACTTTTTTTAAAATATATTGGATAGCTCCATCAACATTGAAAGAGTCGATGAAATGTTGGATTAATTATATCAAAGCTAAAGCATTATTTATTCTGTGGAGGATTGATCCTGCCATTATTTGTTGGAATTTATGGCTTGAAAAGAATAATAGAAATTTTAAAAATAAATCTCAAAATCATGCCCAAGTTTGAAACTATATTATTGTCTCTCTTGCAAAATGTTTATAGATATGGTGCTCATCATGGGAAGTCTCAAGTGTGGAAAAAGAGGTGGTAACAACTTGGTTACAAGATTTGAACATACATGGAAGAGTCATCTATGATAATGGCATTAAAACAAAGGATCTACTTTGATCTAGGGTAAAATGGAAATCTCTAGAAATCGGGTTTATCTAAATTAATTTTAATGTTGCTTCTAAAGGAAATCCGGGAAAAGCCAATGGAGGTGGTGTTTATCGATCTAATGAAGTCAAAATTCTCCTCACTTACTCAGAATCATATGGAACTTCAACTAACAACTATGCAGAGGCTAGGGCACTTCTTACAGGAATTAAAATTGCAATTGAAAAAGGATGGAAATATATTTCAATTGAGGGGGATTCACAAATTATCATTAATGCTATCAACAAAAATGGATATAGTGATTGGATAAAAAAATAATATTATTGCTGATGTTCATCATCTAGGATTGGAGGCACTATCGTGGAAATATGAGCATATCTATAGAGATGAATGATCAAGCCCTCACTTGGTGGCAATCCCATGTCAAGTTACTGACCTCAACAAACAAGTAGCCTATTCAAACTTGGTAGCCATTCAAGGATCCTATCAGGAAGAGGTTTTACCCACTTGAGATAAAGAGACATTGTTGACAGCTTGTGTCCAACTTCGCAAAAAGTTGAGGCAATTGATTTCAGGAAACTATTGAGTGGAATGTTACTCCGCTCAATTATAGTGGTATGATTCTTGACAAAACTCCAATTGCCTATTACTTAACATCTGCATGCATATCAGCTGAGAGGGATCAAGAAAATAGGACAACCAATACTATTTTCTTTTCTTTCTTTTCCTTTTTTTTTTTAAAACATTTGTGGCTGTGCCTTTCAAAGATACTATTTGAGTGGAAAGCTACTCCGCTTAATTATTGTGGTATGATTCTTGAAACTCCATTCCAGTATGATCACAAAGCTCTCTTTGATGGACATCTCAAGACCTACAATCTCCCTTAAGGAGGACAAGATATATAAACATACCTCCTCTCCTGTCAATCATCTTAATTCTGGTAGGCCACTTGCCAAGCAAGTTAATTTGAATAAATCTGTTGCACTTTGTATCATTCATGAAGCTAAAGCAAATAATGTTGGCAAGCTCCCCTAACATGCAATTCAATTTCTTTTGGATGCCTATGCTGATGTCTTTGAAAAGCCCAAAGGGATTCCTCCCCTGCAAGACATCTAGTATTGTATTGAACTTGTTCTACCTTTCCAATGGCCTCATAAGTAATAGGCCACCTTCTCGCACCACAGCCATAGAGAGTGCAAAAAATTTAAGACAAATCAAACAGTTGCTCGATAACAAACAAGATCAGCCTGGCACTTCTTCATGTGACCCTCATGCTTTTGTGGTGCCCAAGAAAGAGCACAATGAATGTAAATTATGCATTAATTACTAGCTATTGATAAAATCATTGTGAAAAACCACTACCACTTCTAAGGATTGATGATCTTTTGGACGACTTAAAAGGTACAGCATTCTTCACAAAAAATGATTTGGCGGCGAGTTATCACCAAGTTCATAGTGAGCCTCGAGAATGTGTGGAAGAAGACCATAAAGACTGTCTAGACTTTCAGAGTGGATATAGTAGGGTTTTTTAATTTACAAATATATTTAAATAGTTAATCTAAGAAGACCAACTTGTTTCAATATTCTATGTAATCTAGGTGAGGCCCGTTTCAATCCCTTATAACCAATACGTATTATACATTATATATTGAAAATATTATATTGTATAGTTTTTTATATATTATATATATTATATTTTAAAAAATTATTTTATTATATTTTTATTTTCCAAACCGAACTGAAACATATTTAGAAAACCTAACCTCCAAATCATTTTGGCCTTCCGAACTGACAAACCAACCAAACCTGGTCACTATGGCAAATCACTACATATTTAATTGGCCACAAGGGTGTTTTGCCAACAAGGGCCAAGTGATTCTCCCAAAGTACCTTTTTGGAACAGTTTCCACATTTGCCATAGTAATCGGGGACAACTGCCTCTGAAGAGGGAGGAAATGATGAGATCAGAAGTTGAGCAAATAGTTCTATATTTAGAATGTTGTTATATTTTTATGTGTTATTCTTATCCATGTAAAAAATAATCTTTCTAATCAAATGGCATTAGCTCAGCCACTTAAATTCCTTGAACTTGAAGGAGGAGACCCAGGTTCGAATCTTGCCCAGCGATACATGCATAATAGCTAAGCTAGTGTGATACCTCTATGTGATCATGATGTAATGCACATGAGGCCCGTTTCAATCTCATATAATCAATTAAAAGAACAAAAAGGAGGAATCTTTATAGATTAGTATATTCTATCTTTTTGCTTTTGCATGTGCTATGTGGTTTTTTTCCAGCTAGGACATTTCATCCTTGTACATCTATTTAATACATTGTAATGAAGAATGTAAGATACAGTTTTCACGCCATCTTGTGTTTCTGTCTCTCCTGTGCATTCTAGCTTATACTTTTGTTGTGCCACACACCAGAAAATATCTAAAGCTTTTCCCCTTTGCCTTGAAAAATCATTCAAGTTTGCAATCTTAAAGTTCTTACTTTAAAGCCACAACTGACTATGAGAAAAGTAATAGAAAAATGAATGAAGCCCCTGCTAACAACAAATATCAGCTTTACAGGATAATCCAAAATCTGATAAAGGTGGAACGTGACACTACAAATGCAAATAGTACTGCTGAAATCAATAATTACGCATTAAATGACATGATTGTCCAACTAATAATACAACTATATATCTCACTGATTATATAATCACAGCCAAGGAGGAGGTATCAAGTAGTGAACAGCAGGCTTTATTTTCAAAAAAAACAGAGTCGACTTTAACATAATGGATTAACAAAATATGACTCGTGTGCAGCATGCATAAAAAGCCCATATCAAGAAGAGATGTTCTGTCGGTCTTTTCTATGAATGAAGTACTCATTTTTTTTAAATTCATTTGTTTCCTGCTTCTTAGAAGCATTGTGTCCACTCTGCAGCAATAAATCTTAAAATGAAAATAGGTTTACAGGCAACGGCAATAAGTTGTATTCATGAGGAAAATTCATTACTAATGCATTTTAAGATACAAACTAGTACACTAACTACATGTTCTGTAATTTCCAGAATCATCAATAAGAAGAAAGAAATGAAGGTATTTCCATAAATTATATCAAGGCAAATCATACCATTTATAAACAACACCATTGTGGTCTTCTTAGCACTGTAATTTGCACTTGAAATACAGCCCTCCATCTTGAAGACTGAACGTGAGGGGTCATCATCTGAAGCTGTTATCTCTACAAGCTCTCGAGCAATAGATGGACCATAAACCGATCTAATTGCATCTATTCTTGAGCCCATACCTGTGGTGTGAACATCTGACTTGCTATCACCATGCTGCAAAAAATGACAATCCTTGCCTACTGAGTTATATCCACACAATCAACTCTTCAAAAAGATTAGCTCCTTCAGAATAGCAAACAATGAATAACCAAAAGTAGCTGAAGGAAAACAAAGAGTCAAATGGTGAACAAACTAACCTTTTTGCAAGAAAAGCTCACATTTATTTTCTGAATCGCATACCGACTAATAACATCTAAAATGCGTGCATATTCATCATTTAAATTCTTAAATGATTTTCTACGAGCACCCATGTTATAGAAAAGATTTTCGACCTGTAATCCAGCCAAAAAATTACTGAAGCCAACAAGCACTTCCTAGTTACACAAGATGCTATTAGCAAATAGGAATCAAACATGACTGCCTATAAAAACAGTTTATCTGAAAACCATATAAAAGGTAACAAACACTCGGCTCTAATTATAGTATACCATTATCTGTGTTCCTTTCACTGCTGCACAAGGACGGGGCTCTTGTTCCATCACTCCATCCTTATATGATGCTCTGAATATCACAATATACAGAGAATATAATACGCATCCAAAAAATCAAATGGCATTAGTCAACTGCTTATATTCCTCAATTTTCAAGAAGGAGACCCAGGTTCAAATCTTGCCAAGTGATACATGCATAATTGCCAAGCTGTTGTAATACCACTATGTGGTCATGATGTAATATGGGTGGGGCCCGTTTCAATCCCATATAATTGATTAAAAAAAAAACGCATCCAAAAGAATCTAATTGTCACCAACCATAAATGATGAATCATGTCCATAAATGTCACAAACTTGTTGGAAATGTTCCAAAAGCTAATAATTTTTACAGTAAGAAATGCACACAGAAGAATGATTAAACATGCAGCTGTATTGCATGAAAAACTTCATACAAGAAGGCAGCAATGACGAGTACCTGTATCCATGTATTTGACCTTCTGTTATTGTTGTAACAGTGACATGTGCAACAAAAGTCATACTAGCTAAAGCTTCTCCTCGAAAACCTAAAGAGCTTATTGTTTGCAAATCCTCATAGGAGCTCAACTTTGATGTTGTGTGCCTCTCACACAGTATTGGCAAGTCTTCATACTGCAAATTACAATGGCATATAAGTAATTGTAAAACAAAAAAAAAAAGTCTCTGCATTACATGACATGTCACAATTACCAAAATGCTTCTAAATGCTTATCTTCGAACAAAACTCTTAAAATTCAACTTACAAATTAAATTGATTTACATATTATAACTACCAAACTGCTTCTGAATGCTTATAGCTTCAATGTTCAAAGCAACCTCCTACAAATCAAACTTAACTAATGGAACCATGGCCTAGGCCCTAAACCTTTATAGCCAATCACTTACTACATCTGACTTTATATTCTCTGTGAGTTTACATGAAATTAACCCTGAGATTAAGAATTTGCAAATTCCATCCGCTAGCCACTAAATCAAAGCTACCATCTGGAATATCACTAACTAGCTAATATTTGAAGCCTAACCCTTATCCAACATAATGATGCCAAATAAGGTGCTGTTTATGATCATAGCTACCTGGAACAGGTTCACTCTCATCACAATTTTTAGCTGGCAAAACTGTTATGAGTTAAAGGGACCTTAAGATTCCTATGACTGAAAATGATTGATTTGCAACATGTTTAGACTATGGAATGTTACTGCCAATTCAAAAATTGTATAAAATTCTGAAACACCATGATCTACACACTTATGGAGTATAAGCTCTTTTATATCTCTTTGTTTAACTCTCTTGTTGCTATTCATTAACTTTGTGATTGACACAGATAATATTATGTATCCTTATATTTCCTCCAATTTCTGAAACCTTCGGAAGTCTTGACCCAACAATTTTAATAAGACCAGTGGATACAAAATAGCTCAAATATGTATGAAAGACAAAAACAATATTTTTTTGAAATTTTATAAATACAGCTTCAGATGTTCATAACAATGTAAACAGAATCCCAACAACAGCGAAACCCTTTGCTAGACTCAAAATTTGAATGACAATTTAAAAAAATCAAAGCAAAGCAGCAGGAAGAATGGAAAAAGGGGATAGAAGTTTCGGGTTCTGATATTCTTCTGTGTTGTTGTTTTCTGGGGGTGAGTTACAGATGGGTTAGGCAACGAAGAGGCTTTGTTTTAGGTTTAGGCTAATGGGAGGAACCTTTTTCCCTGCTTACCCAGAAATCCTAAAACGGTTTGGATATACCCGGCAAGTGAAAAACATGTAAAGGCCATTTCAGTTCCTACATACATTTCAGGAATTCCTGAAATGGGACATTTGGACCCCGGCTCTTGATCTTATGGTAAGGAAGGGAAAGCAATTTACCCACATCTGCTATATTTCCCAGGATTCATCGACCCATTTTGATTATTAAGGAAAAAAGAGAGAGAAGAAATGAGATGGAAAAATGATTGTATCCTTTCTCGTATGGTTCCTCTCTAGGTGCAGTCCCTGTTAAGATGAATAAGGACCGAGTTCCTTTGGGTATGATGAACTTTCAGGGTATTAAAAATTGTTGCATGCCCATACTAGCACAATCCTACATTGGAAATCTATGAAGATTTCTGCTTTTGCAATAGGGACAGATAGTTGTATGGAAAAAAAAAAAAAAGCGTATGGCACTCTTGCATTGATCACCAGCAGCTGCACAAAAAACACAAAATAGCAGGAGTGGCCATGACATAATTGACTCAGGATCTTCATTAGAGGAAGAAAAGGAAATTTGAGTTCTGCATATAGCACCTTGTATGCATCATCCGTTTGTCTGGGACTTCTATTATATTATGAGGAAAAAGCCTGCATTCCTGACAGGAAGGAAAAACAGGAAAGAAAAGTCACACTGCATGATGGAGAAGTGCAGACGCTCCGATATGAAATTGTATCATATGGAATTATGAATGCCTGCATCTGCATATTTGATCACAGTTCAACTAACCTGATTTTAAGTAGAGTTCAAAATTTGTGAGACAAGTTGCTAAAAGTAGTGTAGAAGGACTCATCTGAATATGTGAATTTAAATGGATTTCCTATTTTGATTTGATGACTGTTAATCATTCTTAGGAGGTTGCTATCTTTCGTATATGGTTAACAGGAGGAGGACCCCATGACCATCCCCCGAAATTTACTCTATATAGACATACACAAGCCTTATTAGGATATTCTATGCTTCTTAACAAACATTGGAACATATGAATTCAAGAAGAATCGACTATTCTGTTCCAGTTAAAAAATTCTAACCCTCGATGTTCGTAATTGATACCACAATATCAGCTTAAAATACATTCTGCTACAGCAAAAATGCAATCCCTCTAAAATTGATATCGTAATCAATCATTTGTAATTGCGCCCCCTATCCATGAGCTTTGTTGAATTTCCCAGTAATCAATTCTAAATTTTCTCTGGGATTTCGTTCCACTTAATACCTCTTCTGGGGCAAGGAAAGATTTAAACAATTGCATTCTTTTAAATAGCTGCACGCTGAAAACAAATCTGATGTCAGTTTTGAGCCCAGGTTGGATTCTCGGATACCATGCTCTCCATAATTAGGCTGTTTGTTACAGGTATTGCAAGTGCATTTTAACTTTAAAGGTTTTCCAAGTTTGATGGCATTTCCTCTTTTGTGCAATATACACACCTATGTAACAATTAAAGACTGTCATTAGATAAATTTTATCGCACAAGTCGAGTTGGTTCTTTATTGATCATAATATCTATGTTAAAAGGACTGGAGAGACAGACTCGAATGCCATGGCCATTGTCGGAGACTTGAATGAGCTTGAGACCTCCGTCTTTGATGAAGACATTAATGGAAGTAGAGCCTGCATCCAGACTGTTCTCCACCAATTCTTTCACAGCAGAAAATGGGCGCTGAATCACTTCGCCTGCTGCGATTCGATTCACCACCGACTCTTCCAGCCGCCGTATGGCCGGAGGCTCCATCGAACGACTTCTTCTATCCCCTTCAATTTCCATCTCCATATCCATGCGTTTCTTTCTCTAAAAGAGCTACAACCCTGGCCAGATGATGTTGTTCTTCTTCTACTCCTTTCTGAAAGCAGATGGAAAAACCGGCAAATTTAATTTAGCAATGCTGCATGAATGTTGCCTCGTAAGCCTTGGTAAGGCCCGTAGATGTCAGGGGAGATGACATCCCTTCCTTTGTCGGTGGAGGCTGCAGGCTTCGATTTCCCGCGTAGATATGCCCAAACGCAACGCTAGCACCTGGTCATATCAAATTGGTAAGCGTTATTTCAGTTCGGCACCCCGGGCAGCGATATTCGTCATGGTGTTAAATATTAAACGTTTTTCTTTCTTTTTGCTTCCTGTTTAAAAGCCGTAGGTGGTATGCACGAATGTTTAGTGGGTGGCTCACACGGTCCCGGTTCAATATTTCCGGGCTGGTGTTGGGAGATATTTGTTTTTCGCTAGACCTATGGACCTTAAATATGCAAATACAACTATTCAAGTCATATCATATGATTTTTAATATCTTGGAGAAGGTTGATCTTTCTCCTCCTGATTTGGGTTAGCAATTCTCCAACTTTTTTTATTTTACTGTCTTTAAATAACTCTACCATAGATCAGTTTCCAAGTGTTTTTTTGTATTTGTCACGAATATTTGAAAAACTCGGGCATTTTTAGATGAAGTGTTCCTCTCTCTACTTCAAATAACTCTGCCATAGATCCGTTTCCAAGTGTTTCTTTGTATTTGTCACGGATATTTGAAAAACTCGGGCATTTATAGATGAAGTGTTTCTCTGTCTCTACTGCCCCTGTGTTGCGTAAAGTACATATCCTTTCTTCCCGTTGTTCTTTGGGCGTTGTCCATCTCCCTGTTTCACATCTAAACCTACAACCACACTATTTTTAATATTTTTTTATGATTTATAAGTGTAGATTCAAACCACAAGGTTGCTTCCACCAAATTTAGTGATTGAAAGTGTAGGATTTAAACCATATGATTGATTCCATCAAACTTATTCCAACACGTTATTGTTATCCCGACATGAAGGGGTGAGGGGATTACCGGTTGTTTGGGATTCATAATGTCATCGTCAATCCTGCGCACTTAAAGTATTCAAATCAAACTACTACCTTTGCAAACAGGTTGTCCCAAGGTTTGAACTTGGGTGTCTTCTTGGTAAGTGTTTACCAATCTACCTAGCCCTCGGAACAATTGTCTTTTATTATTACTGTATTACAGTTGGATGTATATCGGGGTCACCTTTTAGGTCTTTAAAAAATAAAAAATATTTTTTTTTTTGTTGCATAGGAGAGTTGGTCACAACCACACTATTTTTAGTAATTAACAAGTGCAAGGTTCAAACCACAGGGTTGTTCTCACCAAACTGTTTTTGTCTTGTTATTGTTGATCCGATGTGAAGGGGATCACTCATTCAGGATATGTACCATCATCATTAGTTTAGCACGCACTCAAAAGATTCAAATCAGACTACTACCTTTGCAAATAGGTAAAGTTTAAACCTGGGTATCTTCTTGGTAAGTGCCTGGCCAAACAAGCACTTACCAATCTACCTAGCCCTCAAGGATAAAAATATATTATGTTTTTTTCGGTTACATAATAAAGTTGGTCACAACTACACTATTAAAAATATATAATGTTTTAACCATTACAATATCTTGACAAAAAAAGTTTTCTATTTAAAAAACTTTTACGGATTTTTGTATGACAATTAATATAGAATTTTGCATTATAACTACCATTGTTTAAGAAACTTTTACTTAGATTTAATTTGAATTTTCTATGTCCATTAATATTATGAGATATATATAATATAATATTATACTTTTAAATTTTATTTTAAGATTATTATTTATGTAGGAAAGAAGACTATTTTGATGATGGCGAATAATTCGATGGGGTGTGGTGTTGGTTTCAAGTTTCGACAAAACCTTAAAACGGAGGATGTTAATCACGGGTCAAGAAAATAGTTGTAGGTGGGCAGCAAAACACAGGACCTTTGATCTTGGGGTCTAGTCTTGGGTAAATGTTCTAAAGGGCAAGCAGAAGGTGAATAATTTTTGTTTTAACTTACAACTGCTTGCAGGAAGACTCTTGATACGAGACTCTTTGGCAGATATGGTTGTTGCTCAAGGAGAACTTGCGTTGGTTGGAAAATATTCAGGTATTCGCCCTGAGTTAGATGCTATTGGTCCATAAGAAAATCACTAGGGTTCATGGAGATTGTGGCCATGCCTAAGAGCTTCTTTCTTACGAAGTTGTCCTGTGAGGGAGATCAAGATAGAATTCTTCAAGGGGAGCCTTAGTTTTGTGGTCGTAGAGGGCTTTTCTTGAGATAATAGGCACTGGATTTTGATCCAAACACTCAAAGTATTACTACAATGCTAGTCTGGGTTAGGCTTTCGGACTTGCCCCTCCATTTATGGCGTGAAGAGATTCTTGCTAGCATTGCTTAAGAGATTGGGTATTTGATTGCAATAGATCCGATAATCCTAGCTCGTTCTAGGTTGATGTTTGTCAGAATGCGTGTGAATATAAATATGGAAAGGGGGTTTCCAAAGTCGATTGACATTGAATCGAAGCATGGCATCTAGACATAGCCTTTAAAATATGAGAATGTTGTAGTCAAATGCTCTTTATGTAAGAAGGTTGGATACTCCAGCTTCAATTGTGCCATGAAAAAGAAAGGAAACTAAGGGAAAAAAGATGTGGTAATAAAAGCAAAAATCAAACCCTCGTCCTTCTGAGAAGGAGGGACAACCAGAGATCGGTATCAATTTGGTGGACAATGGAGATGCTCTAAAAAAGACTCAATCCGAGGCTCCAACAAATGGAGGGGTTGCTCTCGAAGAAGACGAGTTTGAAGAAGAAAATCTCAAGGTAAGCCTCTCAATCTATGAACCTTTTATGAAGGATAATGTGATTGTTGGAACAAATTATTTTAGTTGTCTACAAGATTTAGAAAATGAAACAACCCGAGTAGATGGTTTTGATGAACTAAGCTAGGAAAATCCTAAACCCCCTTTAAGGAACCAATTAGAATGGAAGGAAATAAAACAGATCTGAGTATCATCCCTTGATCTCTTGAGAAAGAAATGGAAATTATAGTAAAATCATGAGGGGAGAGTAGTAATCTAAATAGGATTACAAGAAGCCAAAAGAAAGGTGTAATAACCCCAAATTATTCATCCAAAAACCAACTAATACACCCATCTTTTTTTTTTTACTTACACTTTTATGAGAGTCATTTATATAGTTTCCATTGAGCAAGTAGTCACATGAGTTTCCAAGGTGTTACACCACACAAGAATCAACTTGATTAGAGTCTATCCATGTGCATGGGAGTGGCCAGTGTCCCATAATGATCAACGAGAATTTCTAGTATGTTTCAACTAGAACGTACATTTACCTTATTATTTAACCCCATGTTAAACTTGCTTCAACCATAGGTGTCTTTCAACCTAACCTTAAGCATGTGCCTTGTTGATTAATCATTGTTTTCCAATAAGATAATCTTTTAGGTGCACTGCTTAACCAGCTAACCATACTACACATGGTTTGTTAAAGGAATCATCCAACAGATTGTCATAGGCATATTGTTGCATACCACTATATCTCAATGACTACTACTAATTAGATCTCATATTTATGTATTCTTTGGTATGTTTATGTTCATTCTATGTTTCCACATTTTTGCTTATAGAAAGTAAAGATCTAATTTAGTAATTTATAAACAAAGCATACACTTGAGAATTCAAGTAGCATATTAGATCATGTAAACTACTTGTTTTTTTCAAGAACATAAAACTTCAAAGAGATTACATTGTTCATATCCAATACAATCAGATACTTGGGAGTTACACTTTTGATACTTCTAGCAATAAATCATAAACTCCTACAAGCTATTACATTATTTCTTCCACAAGAAACCTTTTTATATTACAACAATAGTCTCATAGTTGAATACAGCATCAACTTCCTCTAATCTTGAACTCTCTTTCAGGTTTAGCAGGTACTTCAGGTACTAGTTGTCTCAGTTCTACCAGGTTTAAGTGAATGGTTACTCGGGATCAGGACAATCCAATTTATGAACCTGCATATCTAATTACATAATGCCATGCAACAAAAATCCATAGAATGCAAAACAATTTTCTAACAAACACCTTAAGCATTTATAAATAAAAAAGCATTCAACTCAATTCAAGATTAAAAAATCCCATACTTTCCTAAGAATTAAACTTTTCCCATTCCTTTCATTCCATATCCCATCACACAAAAAACATGCTCTTAAATCTATACTAATTGCATCCATTGACATGGCCATGAAGAACCCCTATAAGTTCCTAAGAAAAGCAACCCAGTTACCCTTTCTCCCTCATTAGATTATGCCCGCATAATATTTCATTCCTCATTTTAGCATGCATGATTCTACTTGTTCAATGCATTGTAATCACAATATTGCAAATATGCTATTCTTTTCTTCTTCTAGGTTATCAAAACTTTAAGATAAAAACACCCAAAAATAACATTTAAAAAAACTTGTACACAACTCAAAATCACAATATCAAAGGAGAACATTCTTTCATTCAACCCCTTAAGTGTGACCACGATCCTTAAGAGCCTTTTTTTTTTCTTTTTAAGATACTAGCATCTTACCTAGTTTGTCAAAGAGCATTCATCATAACAACCAAAACCTTCTATGAATAGGCTAATCTATTTTTGCCTTGTACACATATAATCAAACCTATAATAGTCTACACTATTTAGAACAAGTCAATCTAAGTTTCCACTATAGATTTAACTTCTTCATTGAGACATATAGCATTAGATTCCATCAAACAAGTTTGAGTCATAACATTATTGTACTAGGCTAGGGATATTTATATCCCCTTAAATATTTCAAACCCTATTCAATAGATGGATATGGTTCAAATACAAATTTCCTTTTTTGGACTTTAACTTTTAGCTAAAATCCTAATCTGAGTCTTTTTAGGATAATTATCTAATATTACTATTTAGACCATTTTACCCTTTTATATTTATTTCAATATAAATTTAAGACCCAAAGTTTTTATCGTGAGATAGCTTATTAATCCAAAACCATGAATCCTAGATCTATAGTTTTTATCCATAAATCCTGTCATATTTGCCAAAATACCACTACACTTTATTTCACCATCCATACCCACGTCTAGCTTTAACTTTTCATATTTTCATTAAATGAAAGTAACATTGTAACATTATAATTAGGGAATTCCTCCCTAATGTTTAAATGTCACAAGGGAGGGCCTACGTTAGGTGCTAGCACCTTAGCCTAACGACTAAGAGCTTATCACGTCATTTGAGGCATTTGCCTCCTTGGACCCCGCAGGAGTCTTGGACCCTAGACCCACGCTATTCGTGAAACGAAAACCATGTCCTACGCATGTTTTGTCGCATATGGGTTATTCAAAAAATAAAAATCCTAAGCATTCTATCAGATTGAGACACATGGTGCGATCTAAGTAACTGACGGGTTTCATCAACGGTTATTATGGATGTTTTTAAGACATTAGGGAAATAACCGTAAATTAATTTATCAAAAATCAAACATCGTCTCGGGCTTTCGTAGAGCAACGTCTGCACTTCTCACCAAATACGATTTGCATAGCGTAGCTAATTTGATGAACTAAGGCTTTGAGGGCTCCTACGCACATCGAAGAGGACCATGGGCTTCGATGTACGCCCAGTGAACACATCGTTTCACCTTTGGAGGATGACGTCTAAGAATAATTGTTGACATTCTTCGTAGACGCCGAACTATAACTCCATTTTGAGGGCTCAAAGACGTCTACATTTTTTCATGATACATATTTTAGACGACAAACGATGCTACATAACCTCAAGTTTCACATTCAATACACAATACTCAAAACGTAAACCAAAAATACCTTCACATCTACAAGTAGAGGGGTATTCGTCCTACGTCTCACAGTAAGATCGTTTAATCTACGCATTGGTCACCCCCAGCTACCCAGATCATTCTTCACCTGATACAAAAACCCTATAAGGAGTATTGAGCGCTCTTAACGAAGGTAAACCTGCGCTCAAGATTTATGTTACTATCACTGAGTATAGCAAGGCTCCATCTATAGAAATCTTGAGATAAATATTTCTCTAATAAAGCCAAGGGTCATTTTTTTTTAAAGCTTTTAAACATTTCATATAAGGATACGTTAGCCACTATTCTAGACATGCATAAACTTCTACTTTACCCATACAAGCTCAACAACAAGCCATGCTAGCTTACGTAAATTTCTCAAAGAGTGATTTATCAAGTTTGAGACCTATAACTTACTCAAAAGGGCTTTTTCTATATATTTATAATACAAGCAAGATATCCAAGGGAAGAACTTCACAAATTGTAGATCAATAAATTTCCTACACAGCTCTTTTCTTTATACCACATTAAAACCTTTAACCTTAGCAACAAGAATGGCTATTACTATCTCATTAACTCAATCACCAAACAAGCATACTCATCATTCATACTATAGTTGGGATCTTCACCCTAACCTGAATTTTTTGTAAACTTTCTCCGATCCAAGCTAAGAAAAGTCTTCCAATACTTTGAATTACACGTGACTCTTTTTTTTTTAGCCAAGCAACGAGGTGAAGAAAACTATGGCAAATCACAAGGCCCGTCTAATTTCTGATATGAGCAAAGCTCGAAGAGCATATTCCCTAGAAACCTCTAGATTTCCAATGCCAACTTGTGAAGAATACGAGATTTATGGTTTCTGATCCAACTCAATTGAAGAGCATAATCCTTGATCTCACTCCGCAAATATCACTCTCTCTTTGCCTTCCCAAATACCTCTATTTATAATGGAACTCACCCTCCCCCCATAACCATTTTTTTATTATTAAAAATTGTTATCCTTTGGATTGTTATTAGTAAATTTTCCTGCCCCCTTTTTTTTTTATCCTCTGGATTGTCTTTGTCATCCTTTCTCTTTTGCCAGTTTTACATTCCTGGTGGTTGAGCAACTCCTTCTTTCAAATGAGAAGAACAACCTCTCCCACTTGACGAGAATATATGAACCTAAAATACAGTAAACAAACATCAACAATACCATATTCTAAATAAAGTACTTATACTGCATAATCATGTTTTAGTTTTACATAATAATGTCCATTATTTCATCAAGTATCATCACAATTTAACCAATCCATGCATGACATAATAAAATCCATTAGTCTACTTAGTTTGCATAAGTATCCATCATGCTATCACAAAGTCTTAACTGAAATCAGACACTACATAGTGTCCTCAAATAAGTACGAAAAGTGTTTTTTCTTGTCTTCCATCTTTTCCCAAGTGGCATTTTTCTTAGAATAAAGATCCCATTGGACCTTGCATTGCTCCAGGTTCTGTTTCCTCATCTGTTTAGTGCGGAACTCAAGAATCTTCATAGGCTTGACCTCGATGTATATCAGATCTGTCATCTGCAACTTAGAAACATCCACAACATGAGTAGGATTATATATGTACTTCCTAAGCAGGAACACATGGAAAGAATTGTGGATCTTTGTCAAGTTAGGTGGCAATTCAAGTCTATAAGCAACAAGACTAATCTTTTCCAGTATGGTAAATGGTCTTACATATATGGGATCCAACTTAGTGGGCTTAATTGCACTTTTCATAGGTTTGACCCTTAGGAACACCTTGTCTCCCATGAAAAATTCCAAAGGAGTCCTTCTCAAGTTTGCATATTTCTTCTGGCGGTCCGAAGCTTCTCTGAGCCTATGATGGATTATCTTTAGTTGCTCTTCCATCTCCTTCAAATATTATGGTCCAACATTGACCCAATCTTCAGTATTATCCCATGATAATGAAGTTCTACCCCTACAACCCTACAAAGCCTCAAAAGGAGCCATTTTTAGAGAGGCATGGTACTCATTATTATATACAAACTCAACTAGATGCAAGAAGTCTTCCTAACGAGACTTCTGGTCCATGCAGTTCATGCGAAGCATATCCTCTAACACTTGATTGACTCTCTCAATTTATCCATCTATCTCAGGATGATATGTAGAATTTATGTTCAGTGAAGTACCAATTTATCGATGGAGAGCTTGCCAAAACTCTGACATAAACCTTGAGTCTCTATCCAAAATGATCATTTTTGGAAATCCATATAATCTAAAGATGTCCCTAGCGAACCTATTAGCAACAACTACTGCGTCATCAATATAACTACTAGGAATGAAGTGTGTGACTTTGGTCAATTTGTCCGCTATTACCACTATGGCATCATGTTGATACCTAGTCTTTGGTAATCCCACAATAAAGTCCATAGATATCACTTGTCATTTTTTTGTGGATACATCGTAAGGATATAGCAGACGAGTAGGATGCTTATGTTCTGCTTTCACCTTTTGACATTCTAGATACTTATCCACACAATTAGTAATATCTTTCTTCATTCCAAGCCAATTAAATGTTTTCTTCATATTCTCCCTCATCTTAGCTCCTCTAGGATGAGCAGCATAAGGAGATCTATGAGCTTCTCTCATGGTAAGTCTATGCAAATAATTTGCTTCCAGAATCACAACCCGCTCTTTGAAACATAAAAAGCCTCATTTGAAGCCAAAATCTTGAGCTATCTTTGGATCCTTCCTTATTTTCTCTTACACTTCCCAACAATATGGATCCTAAAGTTGAACTCTTTTAACCTGGTCCATCAGGTCTACATGACTTCTAGTTAAAGGAGTGATATGCCTTCTTCTACTTAGTGCATTTGCCACCTTATTCTCTTTACCCTTTATATATTCTATCCCAAAGTCATACACTGCTAAAAATTCAATCCACCTCCTTTGACATGCATCGGTATAGACTGAAAAGTCATCTTGAGGATATGGAATCTTTAATATAGGAGTGGTAGTCAATATTTTTTTTAGCAATTGGAAAGTAGTTTCACATTTGTCCGTCCATTTGAACGACTTCCCTTTTCTTTGAATATTGGTTATAGGACAAGCTATTTTGGCATAATCTTTCACAAACCTCCTATAATATCCATATAGACACATAAAGCTTTGAACCTCTGTTACATTTGTAGGGGTTGGCCAATCTAAAATAGCTTCGATCTTCTTAGGGTCAACTATAATTCCTTCTACATAAATGACATGTCCCAAGCAATGTACTTGTGACGCATAAAATTCATATTTTGACAAATTTACATATAGTTGATTTTCCCTCAACACCCTTAGTACTATCCTCATATGTTTGTCATGCTCCTCCTTGTTGCGAGAATAGACCAATATATCATCTAAAAACACCATGATAAACCTGTCCAATTGCTCTCTGAACACACTATTCATTAAGTTCATAAAGGCAACGGGTGCATTTGTTAACTCAAACGGTAAAACTATGAACTCATAGTGTCTGTATCAAGTTTTAAATATTGTCTTATGTGTATCCTCTTCTTTGATTCTCAAATGATGGTAACCATACTTCAATTCTATATTTGAGAAAATAGTAGCTCCTTTCAGTTGATCAAACAAATCCTCTATCCATGGTAAAGGATATATGTTTTTAACTGTTTCTTTATTCAACATCTGATAATCGATGCATAATCTCAAGGATCCATCCTTCTTCTTGACACACAAAACTGGTGCACCCCAAGGAGACACACTTGGCTTAATTAGCCCTTTATCCAACAACTCTTGTAGTTGCACTTTCAGCTCCTACATCTCAATAACTTCTTAATAATATATTGCTAATACAAGTAAGATTTCCAAGGGAAGAACTTCACAAATTACATATTAATAACTTTCCTACACATAAATCTTTTCTTTATACCACATTATAACCTTTAACCTTAGCAAAAAGAATGACTATTAGTATCTCATTAACTCAATCACCAAACAAGCATACTCATCATTCATGCTATAGTTGGGATCTTCACCCTAACTTGAATTTTTTGCAGACTTTCTCCGATCCAAGCTTCGAAAAGTCTTCCAATACTTTGACTTACATTCGACTCTTTTTTTTAGAAAAGCAACGAGGCGAAGAAAACTATGGCAAATCACAAGGCCCATATAGTTTCTGATCCGAGAAAAGCTCGAAGAGCATACTCCCTAGGAACCTCTAGATTTCCAATGCCAACTTGCGAAGAGCAAGATTCCTGGTTTCTGATCCAACTCAGTTGGAGAGCATAATCCCTTATCTCACTCCGCAAATATCACTCTCTCTTTATCTTTCGAAATGCCTCTATTTATAATAGAACTCACCCTTCCCCCATAACCATTTTTTATTATTAAAAATTGTTGGAGATGAGCCCATTATAAATGCTATCTAGAAATTGGAGTTATCTTTGACTTTGTACCCGGGGTGATCCAATCACAATCAAACACGTACCATCTCTTCAACTAATCTTTACTTCATTGTTAAGCAACTAGTTAATTAGCCTAGTTAACCACAATTAGCTTGTAACTAATCTAGGGACAAAATAGCACTAGATTTAATGCCTCTTCAATGATGTCCATTAATCAAGCTTAACACAAGTAAAATACCATGGTTAACCAAATTAACCAATCTTAACAACTAATTTCTCAACTAACTAAGGAGACAAAGAAACATTCCAAATAAATGCTTTAAATGCCACTAAAAATTCATGTTTAGCATCAAACTCCCCTAATTTAGCAAAGAATACTAACCATTTCTATTTCATAATCACCTCTATGAAATTAAACCTTAAGCTATATAATGCAAACACAAAGTAGGGGGTAAAAATTGGGATGTTACAAAAGGGAAAGTAGATATTGTATCAAATTCTGAGAGTGGAAGACCATCAAAGGCAAAAGTCAGATAGAAGGAAACGACTATTGAAGTGGAGAATGACACTCAAGCGATCTTTAACTTTGGGAGGAAGAAACACTTTACAAAAGGGAAAGTAGATATTGTATCAAATTCTGAGAGTGGAAGACCATAAAAGGCAAAAGTCAGATAGAAGGAAACGACTATTGAAGTGGAGAATGGCACCCAAGAGATCTTTAACTTTAGGAGGAAGAAACACCCTTTGAAATCTAAGTAATGAAAATAATGTCTTGGAACATTAGGGGGTTGAATGTCCCCTCTGGTTTTTTCTTTAAGATAAGATCATCAACCAGATATGATTTTACTGCAAGAGACTAAAATGGATCTTCAATTTCAAAAACAATAAAACATGTTATTTGGAAGGAGGTAGAATGCTTGGGAGTCTAGCAAATGGGTGCTCTACATGTCTTATGGGTCTGTGGAATAAAAACAAAATTGAAGGAAGGCATAGAGTTAGCAATAGACCATCTCAATAATTTTTCCATAAACATTTTTAAAGGGTTGAATCCACTCCACCCAAGGCATGATGCATTGGCTTTATGCCTCCACTTGTACGCTCTAATTTTGTAGTTGTTTTTGTTTTTATTTGTTTTGTTCTAGTTATCGTCCTGGATTGTGAGACTAAAATATCAAATCTTTGGACATGTTTATTAAAAGGGATAGGGCCCTTTCAATCCCCTTCTTAACCTTCAATCAAAAAAAGATTATTGTCTACATTTGTACTGTAAATATAATATAAAATATACTGTAATTTATAGTGTTTTATAATATATTTTAATGAAATAATGAGATATTATTGAATTTAGAAGTTTATAAATACAAAAACAAAAAAGAATTACATTAATATTATACATACCGATAAAGGAGCAATTTATTCAAGAAGCACATGGCAATTTTTGTTTAAAAAATAAAGAATACAAGGACAAAATATAATTTTATAAAGATAGTTTTAACAATTGTGTCTATGCTTGTAGTCTAGTTTTGATATGAGGGTTCTTTTACATCTAATTTACAAGTTAATCTATATTGTATATCTCGATGGATGAATAAGACATTTATGAAGCATCTAATAAATGTATTTTAGGGTCTAAGGTGTAGACTAATTGGTTCGGCTAAACCCCGTAAGGGGGCGGAGGTCCAAGGTTCAAATCTAAGGCCTCGTCAGAATGAACACTTGTCCCTTTCCTGGTGCTTTCAATGGCGTAAAAGGTTTTAAATGATTGTGGCATGGTGGTTAAAGGCGTGTACTACGCGAAGAACTGTGTGGTGGATTTTTGGGAAGACATCGCAGAATACTATGGCGGCCATAAAAGCTGGACATCCTACCCGGATTCATGGTGGCTACCAATTCCACCATGTAAATTAAAAAAAAATGTATTTTAAAAGTTTATAAACACAAAAAAAAAAAACAACTTCACTTATATTATATACAAAAATGAAGGAGCAAGGCATTCATGAAACACATGATAAATATAGGAGAGATTGAATAGGTCTTTATCCTATTGGGGTCTAGCTAAGTAATATTTTGACACAAAGTGATCCAATAGTTTACCTTCTTGGACCATGAAGATGGATTTCTTGGGTTGAAACTTCCTACATATTTAAAATACGGATTCTAGGTGTTCAACATATTTAATCATGTCTTTAGAATACACTTTCAAATCATCAAAGGTATATTAGAATGATCTGACCAACAAGTTCTATGAAGGTGATGTCCATAGCCTATTAGAAGGTTGATCTCGCATTAGATAGCCCTAATCACCTTCTTTTGTAAGCAAAGGTTCCCCATTTAACGATGAAGGTTTATCTTATGTTTGTTGTCATCCTTGACCCATATTTGGTTTAACCCCAAGCAACTATCTAGGAGTGATAGCATGTATGACCCCACTGCTTTCTACAAAATCTAGTCGATAGCATGTAAGGAATAGTTATCCTTCAATAATGCTCTATTAAAATTCCTAAAGTCAATGCACAACCTTATATCATCATTATTTTTTGTGAACCGGTACTAGGTTGGCCTCCCATGTGGAATGTTTGATGGAAAAAATGATGAGCCTATAAGAGTTTTAGTACCTATTTCTTCATCACAATTTCAATTTTGAGGTTTATTGGTTGTTTCTATCAAAAATTTTAGCACCTAGCTCTAACTCAATTATATATTCTACGATATTTCGATCATGTAGCCTCAAGTCTTCACATGATCATACAATGAAATCCCCGTATTTGGAATAGAGCTCTTTGAATAAGTCAATCTCTTATTTGTGCATTCCTTCATGAGTAACAAGTTATTCCTCCAGTGACTTAGATAGGGTGGTAAGAGGAGAATTTCACCTTGATGTTAGATCTTTTTAAGTTGTTTGGACTGAATAGACTTTCTAGGGTTATTAACCCCTTTGGCAACTATCGTGATTTTAGTTCTATAACCCATCTTTAATGTCATCCTCGTATTCATTTTTCTCTTTAGCATACTAAGCTTCTCTTATTAGAAACTCAATTATTTGGTCATCATTGTTGAAGGCTTTCTAGTGATAAAAGTTATAAGGGATTATTATTGGCCTTAACACCATCTCTAACTATATTGGTTTATCCTACATATCAATGGTGGGGTCAAATGTTGTTGTCATTGATGTTAGTTCATCTACTTTGGAATTCAACTCTCTAGGTATCGCCTTAATCTCATATGTGTTGAAGCTTTCTAATAAATCATATCCTAATGCTTGTATGATTTCAAATGTTTATTCTTTATGGTACATTGGGAATTGATCTATTTGATGACTAACTCAAAGTCACCAAATACTCTCAAGTTCTTGATCTCTAGCTTTTTGGATTTCCTCAAGCTAGTGCACAATGCTTTGTATTCAACCATATTGTTTGTCCAATTGAGTAATGATCAACATGCAAAATTAGTTTGTGTTTCCTACGGATCAATGAATTGAATTTCAACCTTACTTCGTTTATGGTTTTCGCATCAAAGTGCATTTTCTAAGTCTTATCAATTCTTTATGCCAATTGGACAATCAAAGATGAGATGAGAAAAGGTTCTTCTGATATGAGGTAATTTCTAAGTTTGGTTTCTTCAAAGTTGATCTCTGGATCTTCTTCATCTTAGAGCACACCAATTATCATATATACCTTAGACATTTGGTCATCTTCAAGTTATTCATCATCTATAAACTCTAGGATTTCATTGCAATTCACCATGTTATCCTTGTCTAGTTCATACACTAGGTAATTGCATTGATGCTCATTCTCAATTTGAATCATATTCTTGTCTTTAGATACCTTCATGTGAGTATAATTCATCATCAAGCACCCATCCCCTAATAAACCATGCATTCATTCCCTAAACAACAACATTTTAAAATACGGGGAAGATCAATGACTATTATCTCTTGCACCACTACCAGTTTTGGATTTTTTGTTATGCTCATGATCAGATCTTTGAGAACTCCAAAACTCACTTTGCTACCATACATTTGGGTCATATGCCTAGCCATATTGCCATAGAGAATTCCCATCTCTTTATAGACTACCTTTGGCATCACTATTATAGCTTCCATTGAATAAAATATGCAACTTCTCAACAAATAATTCTTGATTTGTAGAGTTACATAGAACGATGGTGGCTTTAGTGCTTTTATATGTGGGAAATTCAGTATATCTACTACTTTTATGTGGATATTGATTTGATGCTTTGTTATAATTTTTTTTTAAACAACCATGATGTTTTGAACAAGTTATGGTTGCTTGTAATTGGCATAACTCCTTTCTTATTCTTCCAAAGCTTCCTAAAGCATATCTCATTGTTTGGGGAGAGCTAGCACCTCCAACATGCTTAATTTGATAGGTATCTTTTTCATATCTTTAGTGATGTTAAGCATGAACTCGATTAAGTTATTCTAACTACACACAATCAACTTTCTACATGGTCTTGTAGCCAATGCGTGATCTTCTCTAGTGAGAGAAGGGTATTTCATATGCCATTCTACCTCCTTTTGCAGATGGTGTCTCTCCTTATCATTCCCATTTCTATGGATTTAATTGTCCCTTTTGTATTACTTTTTTTGGTATTATTTTTTTCCCCTTATCCATATACTTGTTTTTATTGGCCTATGCCATGCTTAAATTGTATTTGTGGCACGTTTCATAGTGTATTCCTTTTGTTTTTCTTATTGTGCAATTATTGGACTCTTATTCTTTAGATGTAACGGTGGCCTCCCTCTTCTTAAAATTATAGTACCTTTATTTACTTTAGCCTTTTTTTAAAGTGGAACATTGCTCCTTGGATGTTTGTATCTTACCTTTAGTACTAACCCCTTGTTGGTTTGTGCATATAAAACCATCTTTAAATGTATAATTGTTACTTGTTTTAGTAACGCTAAAGGTGGAAAAGATTGCATTTTTAGGGTTAGACAAGACAAGAAATTATGTATTTGAGGTTGTTGGTATGTAGGTTGCTTCATTTTTTGTGATGCTTGGCCCAATATAATGGCTTGTTGAGCTTAATATTGTTGGTTATATTGGTTTGTCTAGGAATACCTCATGGCTACAAAACATTTCATAGAATTATGCCCCACGTTGCATGGAAAACATCACAATGTATTAATCTATGAGTTGACATTCATCATGTTGTTTGGATTTGGCTAGCACTCTGATTGGAACCTTGTCAAGGAACTTGGCCACTGGTGAGATAAGGGGTATTTTAGGGTTGCCAATTCTAATGTTGTTTCCATTGCCTTCTTTTAGTGTTATTTTGATTTATTAAGGGTTCTTAGTACTTTCAACACTTCTCTCTTTTCAAGCTTATGAGAGGAATTGTTATTAGTGTTCAGCAAATTGAGAAGGGATGGTAATTATAGATGAAAGACAATAGTCAATGATGATTTTTGGATAGGGTGTGTAACAATGTATACAGAGGGTGATGGACTAGCAACAACAACTAGTTGAGTGTTTAGAATAAGCGAAATAGGAGGTGTAGACCATCATTTTTTTTGTGTGGGAAACATCCCATAAGGGATGCCACTTTTGGGTAAGACCCAAGGAGGCAGGGAGCCATTGCCTCTGAGGATACCATACCCCTCAACAAGGTTATTGGAAATAATACCCAAATTCTCAACAAAGTATAAACCAGGGAGCCATTTGAAAGTCTACCAATTTCTCTTGCACTAGCTTTTCCAGGGTTCCCTCTAGAGGCTCCATCAGTATTGACTTTTCCAATTTTCCAAAATCCTTAGGAGGAGGTTGCCAATTTCTTGTCCTATCCATATTACAATTACTCACATTCCCTTTAATATGGTTTCCCTTCAAATATTTAATCTTCAATATTTGCATCACTTGATCCCATCTTTGGTGGGAGTTTTGGGGGTGATTAAGGAGTTGTTGGACTGATTCAACTAAGTTGGCAATGATCTTTTGCCAAATATAGTGAATATCCTTCCTATCTTGATTAAAAATTTGGCTATTCCTTTCATTCCAGATATTCCAAAGTAGAATGGTAGAACTCATCCAAACTAACTGCCTAATAAAATGATCAACACCCTCTAGTTTAGGCCAATCCCTCAAAAGTTGTTCGAAAGTAAAAATTGGACCATTGTAAGCCAAGTAAAGTGGTCATTCTCCTCCATAGCTCAGAGGCTAAAGTACACTCAATCAAAAGATGGCTAAGAGTTTCTACATTCTCTCCACACATTTCACATCTAAAAGGGCCATGAAAACCACGTTTCATAAGTTGCTCATCAGTAAGCACCCTACGATGCAATAAAAGCCAAGTAAAGAACCTCACCTTAGGCCAGAGCTTTTGAGCCCACAATTGAGAAAATATGTCATATGATTAGTTGGGATTTTTATGACATAAGGTCAAATAGCCTTGAGCAACTGAATACTCACCCTTAGTAGTGTTGTTCCATCCAAAACAATATTTTTCATGGGACCAAGAGAGAGATATCATATGAAGGATGCCTTGGATATCTTGTCTTTGCATTTATGGGATTTGAATAGGCCAGTCCTCAATAGGGATCCAATATCTACCAAAATTTGAATTACCAATATGGTATCGACAATAATTAGCCACCTTTATCCAGTTAGCTCGGTGAAGCTCCTCCATCCAAGGCCTCCAATCAAGAAACTGAGTTATCAAAGGCTTGTGACCATCCCACGAATCTGTCAAAAAATTTACCTTTTGACCATTATGAATGATCCAAAATAAATTTTTCTTTATCAAATCCTCACCAATATTAAGAACTTCTAAAATAGGAGAACCTTTGGTAGGTAATTGATAGCGAACAAGGTCTTCAGGACTTTTGTTCTTAGCACATTTAGTACGAATATTATTGGTCCAAAGAGCATTGGGGTTATGCAACATCCTCAAATATAATTTAGCAGCTAAAGCTTTGTTGTTATTAATAGAATATCGAAATACTAACCCCCCTTCATTCTTAGGAAGACATAAAGTGTCCTATTTCACCAAGGCCTATTTTTTTTCTCCTTAGTACCACTCCGAAGGAAACAATAACTAATTTGATCCAGTTCACAAATAACAACCTTTGGGATATTCAAAATTGAATAAACATAAATAGGAATAGCTTGAAGGACTGGTTTTACCAAGGTAATTCTACCCCCATAATAAAGCCAATTGTTGGTCCACTTTCCAATTTTCTTCTTGAATTTGTCCAACAACCAATTCCAATATTTTTTTTTTACCTTTGAATATTGATGGGAATACCTAAATAAGTGATCAAAATGGAGGTCTTCTTATATCTTAACTTATCCAAGACCATGGATTCTTGTCTGGAATAGTAGTGAAAGAAAATGACTTTAGATTTGTCTTCATTGATCGATTGCCCTGTAGCCTTAGAAAAACAGCTAATGATTTACTTAATAGAAGCTTCCTTAACTGTAGCTTTACCTAAAAGAGTCGATTCATTAACAAATTGAAGATGAGAGATAGGTCTAGCTCCACGAGCAATGGTAACTCCCTCAAGGATTTTGTTTTCTCTCTTCTTGGTTATAGTCCCACCCAAATATTCAACAAGAATGATGAATAAATAAGGGGATAGCGGGTCACCTTGCCTAATACCTCTAGAAGCTGGGAACAACTGAGAAGGCCTACCATTGATAAGAACTAAGTGGGAAACTAAAGAGATATATCCCATAATCCAATCCATCCAATCCTAAGAGAAACCAAATTGCCTTAAAACTTTGATAAGGAAGTGGCAATCCACCTTGTCATAAGCTTTGGATAAGTCTAATCGAATGAACATGGAAGGAGATTTTTGCATATCCATGGAATGGATGGCTTCGTGAGCAAGAACTATCTCATATACTATTTGATGCCCTTCCACATAACCCCCTTGCTTAGGGGAAATAATATTATGCAAAAGAGGCTTCAACCTTTTACCATGATCTGAGTAATGATTTTGAGAAGAACATTACATAAAATAATAGGTCTAAAAACTGAGATATGATCAACCTCTTGAGATTTTGAAACAAGAGTAATATAAGTTTTATTGATAACCTTCAAAATATCTTTGGCTTTCCTAGCTTATTCTACCACCTCTAATAAATTAGCATGAAGGATATCCCATAACTCTTGGTAGAACTCAATGGGAAAACCATCAAGACCTAGGGTTTTTTTTTTTTGCATTTTAAAAACTACCTATTGAAGCTCATTGATAGTAATAGGAGTATTTAAAATAGAGTTATCCTCATATTTGATAAGAGAAGGGATTGCTTGAAGAATATTTTATTGAGAAGCTGAGTCAAGAGGAGTAGCAACAAACAAATTGAAAAAGTAATTGACAAAAATAGAGTTCATGCCATCCCAAGTGTAGACAACATCTCCAGAATCTGATTTCAGGGAAGAAATAAAGTTGTGAGATCTTCGAGCTAGAAGATATTTGTGGAAGAAATTTATGTTTCGATCTCCTTCTTTGAGCCAATGAATTCTAGATATTTGCTTCCATAAGAGTTCTTCTCTTTTTTTCCATTCCTCTAACTGAGTTGTGAGTTTAATTTCATTTGCACTTATACTCTTTGTGAGGCCATCTAAACGAATTTTCTTATTCAAATTTTTAAGTTGAGAAATAACTTCATGCTTTTTTTTATGAACATCCCCAAACTCCTTCCAGTTTTAAGTATTGATTTTGGATTTAATGTATTACAATATTTTGGCAAAACATAACATCTTAGTCCCATACCTAGGCTTATCTTCCTTCCACCATTGTTGCACACGAGGTCTAAAGGAACTGTCTCTGAGCCACATTAATTGAAAATGAAAAGGAGAGAAACTCACATTGGTCTTCCACATTTCCACCATGACTGGCCAGTGTTCCGAACCAACATTGTTAAGAGTCTTCACTTTAGGAATGTGATCATGGATTAAGAAATTTTTAGAGAGAAAAAACCTATCCAATGTCTCCATTATACAAGCTAAGACTTACCTTCAGTTAGACCAAGTCATAAGGCCATTATCTGGTTGGATGTCCACAAGATGGAGGTTTATAATATATTCACTCATGAGGTTAATGCTTTTGTACACATTTCTATTTCCCCCTATTTTATCATCCAAAGAGAGGATGGTATTGAAATCTCCTCCGATTAAGAGCCAAGATTCAAGAAAATGAGAGATAATATAAGTTATATCCTTCCACTATCTTCTTTTTTCCTCCAAAGTAGTCGAAGCATAAATAGTAATGTAGAGCATAATTTGGTTGGAATGTCTAATTTGAATAACTATAGCCAAAAGACCCCAACTGCCAACCATATGGTGAATAACTACCTCTTTTGGGTCCCAAAGACAAGCAATGCCACTAGAAGTCCCCTAGGAGCTGAGGAAAACCACTTTTCCAGCTGGCCAAATTTTATTAGCAATTGAGTCCATATCCTCTATTGACATCTTTGTTTCTTGAAGGAAAACAAGATGTGGATGATTTATCTTAATCATTCTTCTAATTTCATTTTGTTTTGAAAGACTCCCTTTGAGCCATCTAATATTCTAAGTGATGATCTTCATTAATACAAGGGCTAAAAAATTTGGGAAGGGCATTAATCTTACCTTCCTCTACAAGCTTTTCACCTTCTTTTACCATATGATATTGATTGGTCTTGCGACCTGCCTTTTGATTAGAATCCATTTTCAGTTTTTTTCCCCTATTTCTTGACTTACTCCAATTGAATTTGAGATGGCTTATAACCTCGAAGAATGCTCGTACACAGCCAAAATTTTACTAGAGGGTTCAATAGAGTCTATATTGGGACCTATATGATTTTAAGGTTTGACATTTAAAAGATCGTTTTTCTTGTGTAAATTTTCTCCCTTTTTTTTTTGTTGAAAACCTTTGATTTGTTGGTTTTTCTCTAAGTTCTTCCCTTCATCTTTAAATTGTGTTTCTAAGATTTCTATTTCCTTTATTTCCTCTTCCTCACTTGGGACATCATTTATGGAAAGTATTTCAAACATATTAGGAGATGATTTTGATTGATCCTTCATAACTAGTTTTTTTTAGTGTTCTTCTTCTTAGGCATTTGGAAACCTACTAAGTTTATATCTTCTTTCTTTTGATCAGGAATTTTATTTGGGCAAGCACTAGCCAAATGACCATATTCATGGTAAATTCTACAACGAAAAGGAATGTTCTCATAGTCCACTACTTGCTTCCAAGTGTCTTCCCCAAATTGTAAAGTGATCTTTTTAGGTAGGGGTTTGTCAAAATCTATTAAAACACTAATCCGAGCATAAATAATATGTTTAAAATTTTGAGTACAATCAGCTGTCACCATAAAAATTCCTAAAGAGTTACCAATTGAAGAAAAAACAGTAGGATTCCAAAATTCAATATGGAGGCCAAAGAGTCTAACCCACATGGAAGCTGTAGAAGGCATCTCTTCTTCGACATTAAATTTAGTATGCCATGGCTTCATGAAAAGCCCTACCCTTTCAAAGAACCAGGGACCCCCTTGAAAAGTTTTCTCTCTATATTTATTATTAGCAAATAAAACAAGAAAATAACCATTTGGATAAATAGAGATTTGTGACTCACCTTTAGTTTTCCAACATTTTACAACCTAGACTTTGAAAGCAGATAGGCTCGAACGAAAACCCATGAACCGATAAATTAGTTATATTTTTTCTAAATCTTCAATGCCAGTCTGAATGTTACCCATATCAAGCTTAACAATAGGAGTTCCATCAGCTGCTTTAAGACATCCTGACTTCGTTTTATTGGGATCAATCTTAGGTATTCCTAGAGGTTTATGGGAAGCCCTAGGATTAATATTAGCATTGGGCTAAGGCTATCCACTACAGAGGGCATCCCTAAAATTTATTTTTGGGGTTGAGTCTTCCAAATTCTTATCCTTAATAAGGGTTTTCATAGTAGATTTATTTTGTGGGTGCACCTTAGCACTAGATTCACTTGAGATCTGAGTCATTTTTTGATCGACTGCTGGAAATTTGATTTGTGATCTCTTTAATCCTTGTCCTAGATATTGTGGAAAGGTATGGTTTTCCCTTTTATTTTGTGTAGTAAATTGGAAGTTGTTGTCACTCAAGTTCATGGTATGATCTATTGAAAGACATATTTCTAACTCATCTTGGATCCCCTACAACATATCCTACTAAAATCTTGAGTAGAAACCACAAAAATATTGGTCGCTAGGGCCCGAAGGCTTCGAAAACCAACCTCTGGAACTGCTTGCACTCAACCCAGATGAAACCCTCACAAAACTGCTTTCCAAAAATCTTATTCACACATAGGTATGTGCTAGGACTTGTGTTACTCCAAATGATCTAAAAATTTGTGGAGACATTCTAGAATGTTTCAGGCATCTACCCTCAAAATTTCAGCTCAATCCAAGCTCGAATGAGTGATATATGGCCAAAACAAGTTTGATATTTTGGGCAGTCCTCATATCAATCATTAACAATGATGCAATCTAACCGTGTATACCATCATTTGAGGTAGCATTAATATATACTGATTATAGAATTCAAGAAGAACAATTTTGGAGGATATTGGAAACCATAAAATCAGATTTGTGGATAGCATTGAAGAAAGGTAGAAAGCTACGAGTTTAGAGAACTTTGTATTAGATTTGAGGAAAGTTATTGGACAACAAATAAGTAAGAAAAAGAGAAGTAACCAAGACTACAAATTTGGTAAGTTTTGAGACAATTAAGTGAATGTGCAAAACTTACAAAATTAAGGTGAATCAATCACCAAAGGAATCAGGTGCAAAGGTACAATATTTTGGTGCTACATAAATTTAGTTTTGGAGCATTAATATCAATATTATATCTAGCATATTGAAGAGCACCATATTACTTTTATTAATCTGGAAAGGAGAAAGTTGAAGAAAGTAGTCTTCAAAAGTAAGCTATAGCATCTTACATTCTAACTA
Source organism: Wollemia nobilis (assembly GCA_028583015.1). Lineage (NCBI taxonomy): Eukaryota > Viridiplantae > Streptophyta > Pinopsida > Araucariales > Araucariaceae > Wollemia > Wollemia nobilis. The sequence goes on from JAQPPZ010016709.1 coordinate 1,823,778, forward strand.
TTCATAAGACTACAAAAATTAGTATACAAGTATTTGGAGGAGGAGGAATAAGTAAAATTTGTTATTATTAGTGAAGTGCAGTTGCAGGTACATTGAAAACAAAAGAATCATAGCAAAATATGTTGTAGTGCAAAACAAAAAGGATCAAAGCAAATATGGATTTTCTAGTGTATAAAGACACTAAGCATTCAACATGGAAGGAGAAGACTATTGCTCAAAAGGAGCAAGCCACCATCGAAGCCACCATTACTCAAGAAAGAGTGTACAAGGTGTGTTGAGAAAGCACCAGTATCTCTAAGGGAAAAGTCAACGATGTGCAAGAGAAATCACACCTGAGTGCTACATAAATCAAGCCCAAGAGTACTATGTAAAACAAGCCCAAGAGAAGCCACCGTCAAGCGAGCCCATTTAGTTCACTGCCTATTTTGATCGAGGAGTCAAAGAAAATTCATCCCTACAAAAGAAGGTGAAAGAACATTCAGAAGAAGATAAAATGATTGAAACAGAAGGAGAATATTTCAAGTGTTAAGGGAGAGAAATACATGCAAGTGATAAGTGTTTACAAGAGACGTTATAACGGTTGCAACATTCATATAAAATTCATAGTGTAATGCCCATCATGTAAGAGCACGAAGAAGAAGACCAACATTTCATGTAACATTTGTGACATATGTTTGAGCATCATTTGGCAAGCGAAATATAAAGAGATTGTAATATCGAATACCCATATCAAAGAGTGCATACAAATATAAAGATAGAGTATTCACAGATGCAATAGATCATTGAATGTGTGGCATAGTAATCTAAAGGTAGAGAAATCAAGTTTTGGATAGCATATTACATTTGGCAATGATATTTTGTAGAGAAGGCACATTTGGCAGTGTGTCCAAGGGTTGGATCCATCAAGCATCGAAGCTTGCTACAACAATGCATCATGGAAGCCCAACAAGAAGGATGGAGAGTTGAGTAACCCCATACATGGAGATTGAACACATAAGTGTAATTCCATATTTGGAGATTGAATGTAGTAGTGATAACGTTTGAACATCATAATTGGAAGAGCATCCAAGTTTGAGGACTTAGAAGAGCACAAAAAATTTAAAGGTCATCAATGTTGATAGTGAGCCAACGTTGGAAGAGTAGTGAAGCGTAGGTGATCAATGAGCGTACAAATTTTTATATTGGACATAGAGAATGGAAGGTAACACCTAGCAGGTTGAGGCAGAAGCCCGAGGTAAAAGTGTGGAGATTGAAGTTGGTCCATACAATGAGGATTGAAGTACAAAGACGTTGAATCTAGATCGAAGGAAATAAACACTCCAAATAGATCAATATACAACAAAAACTAGTGAGCATCGTCTATAGACGTATGTGGAGGAGAGAAGGGTAATAAAGGGGTCAAGCCTTATTGACCAATGGATTATCAATTCCAAGGCGAAGGTAATCCACTTTATTAAAGTTGCTTATAAGATTGGATTAGGATAAATAAGGATATATGTAACTATTATCCTCTAAGGTTGAAAAGTAAATTATTTTGGAGAAGTGAATTTAACCTTAGACATATTATTGAAGATTGAATTTTGGATAGAAGATATTGAAGAAATAATTTCAAGGTTTTGTAATTTAAATCATTTGAAGTTACAAAATAATTTTGGAATATTTGCAATTCAATAATATTGGAGTAATAAGGATTTTTACATCAAATTAGAGTTATAAAATTGCAAATATACTTTATCTAAATTTCTTAGTTTGGAGTTATAAGGAATTCAACATCAACATAGGAACTAAGGAAATTAGAGTTTATTTTTTTGTGACTAAGGTTGAACAAAAATAAAGGTTTTAAAATTTAATTTTTACTACTTGGGAGTCATAAGGAATTCAACCTAAGAAGAGAACTTACAAAGATTAAGTAATTGAAGAACTATGGATAAATTAGCAAGAGGGACATATCATCATCAAATGCAAAGACAAAACACTCTCTCTATTTCTTATCAACAATGCAAAATTGTTTCACAAGAAAATAATTCCACTATTCAAGATGACAAAGATATTTGGTATATTGATTCAGTCGTCATATGATAGATAATATACAATGGTTTTATTGCCTAGAGGTTACTAATAACTTTGGTATAATGCTAGTTGATGGAAATAAATATTTGGTTCATGGATATGGACGTGTAATACCTAATGCATCTTATCCACATTTTATATTGCATAATGTTATGTATATACCAGGATTGACCACAAACCTAATTTCAGTTACTAAATCAATTGGAAGTGGAAAAACAGTAGAATTTAAATGTGTGAATAAGAAGAATAGACGTCTTATCAATAGACTAGGTGAAATAGAGGCTACATGTTCAGTTAACAAGGGAGTATACTTTTTAAATTCCATTGGTTTTTTACAAGAGCTTGTAATGATTATGGATTATACTATTATCTTTTCTGAGAAATAGACCACATAAAACAAAGACTCATTCTACTATAGAGATACCATATTTAGATAAAATAAAATGAGAGGTCAATTGCCAAGATGCCTACGAATCAAAGCAGAACATTAACCGGGATACAACAGAAAGTATCTACAAGTTAAAGATCCATATTGAAGACTAAAGTCTTCAATAACCAAATAATGTAATACGAGGGGTGTTGGAGTATATTACATTATTTGGTACATGTCTTAGATTAGGCTTTACTTTATGTAATGTAATAAATGCACAAGTGTGCATAATATTCAATAATGTAAATGTGCATAATTGTCCATGTGCACATGAGTCCATAGAATAGGGAGATGAAGATTCTAGAAGTGTGAAGGCCAAGAGTGCTCCATATGAAGAGTCACATTACATTATATATGCATAGTAATGTGAGGATGTAAGATGACATGACTTGTAATGTCATTACTTGGTACTTTTAGAGCTATAGCACCATACCATGAGCATTTGTTTATGCTATGTTTAGAAATGTATATTAGAGCTATTTCTCTATTTTATACTTGTAGAATATTACCATTATCATATACATTGGGTTGCTACTTTATTTGATATCTTTTGTTTTTTTTATCTCAAGTAATAAGCTTCAAAAGCTAACGATTAAGGTGATGCAATGTTGTCTTGTTCTTGCTTTTTTCAAAGGTAAACAAAGCTTTTGTAGTTGCAAGTGGAATATGAGAATAGAATCCTAGGATTAATGTCCCTTAATAAGTCAAGTCAAGAACTTGGTTCTGAGGCCTAGGTGGAGGTGCCAGATTATTTTATGGAAGAGGGAATTGAGCATACTATTGATGTGATAGTGAATCAAGATATACAACATAACCTTGATGCAAGTATAGAGGATACTAGTTTAAAGTGTAGTAAAACAAAGGATAAGGAGAATTTGAGGGTGGTGGACTTTGATTTAGAGGAGGCTTCATGTTTAGGAATTGAGAAGGGTACTACAAGCCTTGTAGAGGGACCTATTGGTTTGGAGGAGGTAGACGTTCTTGTTATCCCAAGATACCCTATGGTTATATTCCACAAAATCACCAAGTACAAGTGCCCCCTTGACCTCAACAATAATTGTCTGATTGGACATATCAAGGACCCTTGATGTTGATGGTTTATTCTCATATACCAATGTCTACCATGAAGCCATTTATACTTTTTGATGGTAATTGAAACAAAACTATCTTGAATCACCTCAATGAGATATTTACCTTAAAATTAGTACATAGGATCTAAGAGGAAAATATTATGTTTAATTGTTAATCTATTCCATGAGTGATAAAGTTATTATTTGGTATCATAGCCTACCTAACAACTTCATGGCTAATTGGGATTCCAAAGTCAAGTTATTTATGAGAATATTAGTAGCCTTGATAAGGGCTATTCAATTTTATTCCAATTCAATGCAATGCAAATACATGATTAGAATAACATCCATAATTTTAACACTAGGTTCATGAGGACTTTATATATGATTCCTCCCAGTATTGGGCCTTTAGACAAGCAAGCTTTACCTTATTATATCAAAGTCCTACAATTTGATTTGATATTAATGGTTTGTAATGCCAATCCCCATACCTTGTTTAGAGACTTCAAAGAGGTTACTTGAGTATAATATGTGATTATCTAAGTAGGGAAGCTACCACTTGCTCCATCTATGGTCTATACCACATAAATAAATCCAACTCCTAACTCATCGGTATCTAAAATCACACCTAGCATTAACCCTATCCCTAATACTCAAATGTATGTGTTATCATCATAAACCAATAACCTTGCTTATACTCAAGCCAACACACCTTACATTATCAGACACCAAAGCCTGATTCACAATCTATTTTTACCTTCGAGTCACAACTCTCAATTGTATCTGCTCCTTTTCACATGTGGGATGATATTAAAGCTATTCTAGAGCAACATAAGTTTTTTATAAAATAAATGAAAGAAATGTTAGATGTCGTAAAGACCTTGGTAAATCAAAATAACATAAAGAGGAGGTAATGATAGGATAATAGTGGGTGGAAACAACAATAGAATTAACAACCTAGGAAAACTCCCTACCTCGCTAAGGATTGAGTATCATGGAAAAATATTGGTCAATATGCTAAAATACAAAATAATATTATCAACATCAATGTAGATATGAAAACCTTTTCGTGCCTCGTATATAACACTAGGCACAATTCATTAGGCTATACTATGATGATAAGAAATGCTCAAACCCTAATATATAATCAACAATATCATATATAATAGAAAAGATAATTAGTCAAGTATTGAGTCCACCAATAGTTGAACAAAATATAAACCAAAATTCAAATATAGTAGACTCATCGGGAATAGTCCAACGATGTATCACAACTTGCCCAATCTACGAAATGATATTCTAGCAAAATTTGAAGATTACAATAATGAAGCTGAGGAAATCTTCGAAGAGCAATTAATCCTATTCAATCAACTAAAGGGTGTTACAATGAGGATTAAAAACAAGTGGTGGAAGAGTAGTCTGACCCCTCAATGACTAAACTAAGCCATCAAAATTGCTTGATCCTAGAATAAAAACTATTATCCTTAAAAGAGGGTGATCTTGTCTACACATCAAGGATAAAGGTCCAATAGTTGTAAACTAGGAGATAAGATTTGAGGAAATACCAACAAATAAACCCCCACGAGGATATACACAAGTAACATTGAAGGCAAATTCATAGGGAGCTGGGAAAAATATAATGTCAGTAGGGGACAAGATGAGTAGAAAAACATACAAAAAGAAGAGAAACAAAATTTGAGATATCCTTCATTAATGAATGAAGGTTTACTGAAAACCAATAAACAATATAGGAATTTTATGCTATAAAATGAAGTTAACTCATTTGGAATAGGATTTAATATTTTTGAGAAGTTGAAGAAGATGCCAACAAAGATAAGCATGCTAGAGGCCTTGACACTATTGGTCAAATGGATTTGCTTTAAAAGGTTCTAAGGGAAGAGGAACATATTTATGGCAAGGGTAAAACTCTCATCGTTGATAGCCAACCTAGTGCATCTATGTATCAAAATATAATGGCACAAGACTCCTTAGATATACAAGTAAATACTATGCATATTTTGAATGATTCAAAACTAAAGACAATGAAGCCTCCTCCATTTTATATTACCATGAAGATTGAAAATTATATCCTAAGGTGTTATATTGTTGATTTGGGAGCAATAATAACAATTATACCAAAAGTTGTTTGTGTGGAGATGAAGTGGCCATATACAACAATGACCAATAGACCAATTCAAATGGATGGGATGCAGGTTAATGTTTTGGGTGTGTTAAAATAGTTGGTAATCACCATGACTATATCTAGACACCCAGAGCTAATCATAGTATAAGAAGTAATTGTATTTTATCTCCCACCCTACTTTGGGATGTTGTTATAAAAGGAATAGACCAAGAATATGTCAAAAAATATGTATTTACCAATGAGCTACACCCATATGAAAGTTCCTTAGGATGTCAATATAGAATGACCCACCTTAAAATTACCCCTTGCACAAGCTAAGTGATGACAACGTAGTTAATTGGAATGAGCTCCCTGAATTTATAGATAATAAGTCACTTGGAGGAGAAGTGGTTTTTGAGATAGATCTGATCAATGACATATTATGTGATGAAGGTGGTCAAGAAGTAGAAGTATTTGAAGAGACAAGTTTGGAAAATTATCTAGTATTGGATAAACCAAGCTCCCATCATTGATCAATAAAGAACCTTAAATATATATTTAGGCATGGATTATGTACTTTAATGTTGTTAGAATGCTAGGATCCCATCCTAACATTATTATGTGATGACCCCTTCCTAACGTTAGGACTTCATCTTAATGTTATTATGTAATGCATTGTAACACACATATGGCACTTGAGATGCCTAGACAAGTGGGGCCATTTAATGTAACCATTATTAAGAATGTAACTTTTTCTCTAATAGAAGATTGTAGCTTGGGTCCCCACTTGCATGTGAATCCAACCCTTGATCATTAGGATTAGGGTTGATAATATTCTTTAAAAAGATAAGGGGTATAGATGGTTGTATCTCTTTTTGCATATTATATTAAAGTTATACTTCTAAGGAGGTTGCCCACTTGAAGAGGCCAATGATTTTGCATTATGATTTTGTTTTGATTAATACAAGTTGTTGCATTTCCACATTGCATTATTTTTGTTTTCATTTCCATTAACTCTGTTGTATATTGTAATATTTGTGTGGATGTGCATATGTTAAATAGAATGTTCCTAACAAGTGGTATCAAAGCACTTTATAGGGGTGTATCCTACTCCAACTGCAATAGTTTTTGTTTTGGCTTCCATGGGTGTTAGTGTATAATTGTTGAAGCATCAAGCTCTCCAAAATCTGGTGCTAAATGCAAATATCACTATCAAAATGAGAGAAAACAATTTTAAAAGGAAATGATCAATTCTCACATGTAAGTGCTCAAGAATGCATAAGCTCTCTATATCAAATATGACAAGGGAGGGATCACTTATATAGTAAGTGATTCCTCAATATGTACAAATACTAATCAATGTGGGATTAACAAGCTTCCCACTAGAAGATAAAATAGCAATCTCAAGAGGTATCTCTAGGCCTAAAAGAAGCTAGAGATGTCGGATCGGAGCCTAGAAGGACTCGAAAGAACCAAAACGATCCAAGCAGGCTAATGTAAAGGTGCAAATACTAAGAACAAGTGTGAAAAAAGTATAAAATATGCACCAAAAATCCCCCATAAGCACAACTTAGGTAGGTAGTGTGATGTGAGTCCTGGTGGATGCGCCATAATGAACTCAATACAATGCAATGATCAACTCAATAGTAAAAGAAGAGGAAAACCTAGTGGAAAAAACCCCTTAAAAAGATAATACCATGAAGAAAGAGAAGGAGGTGGGAGATCCCCCTCCAAATAGAAGAGGTAGAAGACCTCCCCTAGCCAATGTCGATGTGCCTAACCCCAAGAAGATCTCGTAATTGAGTGTACTTGATCTCGGTGAAGGATCTGGTGAAGATATCGATGATTTGCTCTAAAGTCATACTAAATAAGATCTTTGATGTAGTGCATATGAATCTCAATGTGCTTGGTCTATTGGTGGTGGATCGGATTTCATGAAATGCCAATCATACTTTAGTTGTCACAAAAAATGATTGATGGCCTACAAAATACAATGCCAAACTCCATGAGAATATGCTATAACTAGATGGCCTCTATTGTTGCATTTACAACTCCTCAATATTCAACCTTCGTAGATGATAGAGAAATAGCATGTTACTTCTTACTCGACCAACATACTCGACTAGAACCCAAGTGAAAATTGTAACCAAAATTAGACTTGTGATCCAAAGAATTGCCTACCCAATCTGAATCAGTGTATCCCACAATATCTAGATGCCAAACTATAGTGTTGCCTATATTCAGTGTAGTATTCGTTTGGCAGCCCTCTAATGAAGTTCATGTGGTTTTTGCATAAAGCAAGAGACCATGCCAATTGAATATGCTATATCAGGTTCGATGTGTGTCAGGTAGATAGGAATTCTGACAAGCTAACGATACAATGTCCAATATACAAGTGGTATAGAGCAATCAACCTCAAACTTTACCCTCAAAAGTAAAGGAGTTAGAGATGGCTTACAATCAGCCATGTGAAACCAGAGTAGAAGATCTATAGCATATTTGGTCTGTGCAATGAATATCCCTATTGAAGACTGTGTGATTTCAATGCCAAGAAAGTAGTGCAACAATCCCAAATCTACCATGGAAAAATAATCCTAAAGGGTAAAATTAATTGTCTAAATGGATGATGTGAAACTTCCAATGATAAGAAAATCATCAACATAAAGTACAAGCAGTATAATATCATCACTTGAATGCAAGATGTAGACGTTCAGATCAGAATGACACTGTGAGAAGTCGAGGGAGAGAAGCTAGGCATCCATATTGGCATGCCAAGCTCATGGGGATTGCTTGAGGCCATAGATAGACTTTTGAAGTTGATAAACTAAGGAAGAATTTTGAAAGAAGCCTTGTGGATGCTCCATGTAAATCTCCTCATAAAGATCCTCGTGAATAAATGCATTCTTTACATCCATCAAATGAACATGGGATAAACCAACTGAATAGATGCCATCTTTGCTATGGGAGCAAAGGTCTTTGAATAGCCCATGTTGTGTACTTGGTAAAAACCTTTGGCAACCAAGCATACCTTGTATTTTTCCATCGATCCATCTATTGCGAACTTAGTCCGATACACCCACTTGCATCGAACAAGTTTCCTTCCATTAGGAAGGTCAACCAAGTCCCAAGGGTGATTTGTAAGTAAGGAATAATACTCATCCTCCATAGCTGCATCTCAATCAAGAATGCTTGATGCCTCTCTAAATGTCTATGAGTCAGAGGTTGTAGCCAGGAAGGCATGTGGATACTCAAGTGTCTTTGATATAGTTTATCATGTGTCAGAAGGATCTCCAACTAAACAACCAACTGACTTAAGAGTCTTGTGGGCCCATAATGATGTTGTGGTAGGTATAGTAGGAGCATGAGGAGAGGCCTCATCCTCTATGTCACTCAAAGTGAAGGGTTTAAAACCCTTTGAGTCACTGTTGGATGAAGTCTCTGAAGTTAAACCTGAACTATCTAGCAAAGAATCTAAATTTGATGAAAAACATTGAATCCATTGTATTTGATATTGTAGATGTAGATGGGAAAGCATCTAAAGAAGGATCATGAATGGATTCCTTCATTTGAATATTTTTTGCAATGATAAGCTCATGAGTAGTGGGATCAAGAAATTAGTACCCCTTTGTACCATCTGCATATCTAACGAAAATGCAAGGCCTACTATGTGGTTGAATGACTTTTCACTTTTTAGAAGGAATGCAGGCCTCAGCAAGAGATCTAAATACTTGAAAATGAGTGACTTTGGATATCTAGCCAAAGAAGGCCTTGAAAGGGGTGTGATATCTCCCACTGTTCTTTGTGGCATTCAATTCTGAATGTGGTTTACATAGTTCATAGCCTCACCCCAAAACTGTGCAGGAAGAGATCTAGATTGTATCATGCAATTGCTCATCTCCTTAAGCGTATGATTATTCCTCTCTATCACACTCTTCTACTAGGGTGTGTATACAATTGAATGCTAAATCTGAATACCATATGAGGTGCAAAGCTCTATGAACCAATTGTTGATATATTTCTTGCGATTGTTAGTCTAAAGAATTTGTATGTCTTGCTTTGTTTATTACTTGACTAAGGCTTTGAAGTTTTTAAAGTTTATAAAGACTTCACTCTTCTTGCAAAGAAAGTAAATCCAAGTGTACTAAGAGAAGTCATCAATAAAGACTAAGGTATATCTAGACTTATTAAATGAAAAACAAGGAAATGGTCCTTGACGATCACTGTGAATCAACTGCAGGATATGAGTATCCCTTCATGCATTACCCTTCTCAAATCTCTCCTTGGAATGTTTTCCAAGGATACATCCTTCACAAACTCCATCCGTAAAGTGTACAAGGGGTAATCCAATGACCATATCCTTCGAGCTAAGTTGCTAAAGGTAGTGGTAGTTCAAGTATCCATACTGCTTGTGCCATAATTTTCTCACTTGGTTTGAGTGAGCCAATAATGTCAAAGAAGGTGAACTAGGATCAAAGTGAGTGAACTTATACAACCTTTCCTTCCTATCACAAATCTCATGAGACACTATAGTATAACTATTCAACTCTCTAACTGTCATTGTCTCAGGTTTGAATTCAATTCTCTTCCCTGTACCACTATGTGCAATTTGAAAGATGGATAGTAGATTTTTTGATAAGGAGGGAACATGTAGAACATCTTCAAAGGTGCCTTCACCAATTTCAATATCCCCTTTCCTAGATACATCAACACTAGTGTTGTTGCCCAAAAGAATATGTGAAACATCACAAGACTCCAAGGAAGAAAAGTTCTCCAAAGATGAGGCCATATTACTGTTTGGAAAAATTGAGAAATGCCTGGGATGTTGATGACAAATCTGGACAATTTTATAGACTATTTATAGGTTTTGGCACTTTTTGGACGCAACGGTGAGGTCTTTTCAGGCTGAAAATGGATGACTTTTTAATGATCTCCAAAATTTTGCTAAGAGCTCGATGTGAGTGCAACCTGAGATGAATACCTGAAATAAAAAGTCACCAAGAAACATATATCGTTGATTTTGAACTTTTTGATCACCGAGATTCGAGTGGGTGAGGTGACATACAATTCCAAAAAACAAGTTATGTAAAACAATATATCTTTTATTTTTAACTTTCTGATCACTGAGATCCGAGTGGATGAGGTGAGAGCAATACAATTTCAAAAAATAAGTTATGCAAAAAATTTATTATTTTTTGAACTTTCTGATCATTGAGATACGAGTGGGTGAGGTGAGAGCATACGGTTTCAAAAAATAAGTTATGCAAAACAATATATCTTTGATTTTTGAACTTTTTGATCATCGAGATCCGAGTGGGCAAGGTGAGAGCATACGGTTCAAGAAATCGGATTTACAAGAGCATAAAAAAAAAACTAAAAATAATCTAAAATGAACATTGTTAGATATGAAGATGCACTAGCAACCAACTTGCTCTGGTACCATGTAGAATTGTTGAAGCATCAAGCTCTCCAAGATCTGGTGCTAAACACAAATTACACTATCAAAATGAGAGAAAACAATTGCAAAAGCAAATGATCAATTCTCACACATAAGTGCTCAAGAATGCATAAGCTCTCTATATCAAATATGAGAAGGGAGGGATCACTTATATAGTAAGTGATTCCTCAATATGTACAAATACTAATCAATGTGGGACTAACAAGCTTCCCACTAGAAGACAAAATAGCAAGCTCAAGAGGCATCTCTAGGCCTAGAAAGAGCTAGAGATGTTGAATCGAAGCCCATAATGACTCAAAAGAACTAGAGCAAGCTAAGAAAGCTAATGTAAAGGTGCAAATACTAAGCACAAAGGCGAAAAAGTATAAAATATGCACCAATAGTTAGGTATAATATTTCTTTCTTTTTGTTCTTTTTGCATATTATCCTATAAAAACCTAAGACATTTTTTCCATTTTAGTTTAATAGGTTACAAACCCTTTGTTAAGGGTTTTAAAATATCATAGAGGAGCTATCATTATTGGCTAAGCTAGAATGCCCACAAAGCATCTAGTGAAGTCAAAGGTGATCAAACTCCAATACTCAATCCTTAGATAACACCCATATATAAACATGAGTTTCTACATACCCTCGGGTATATAGGGATACCACCTAGATTTAGGAAAGACCTTTAGCCATAAGAAGATTTCAACCATGTATCTATCTATTAGTGCACCAAGCACAACACTCAAGGATATTACCCTCCCAAACTGATTAGAAAGGTGGGTAGTATGCCCAAGGATATTGGCTATATGCTTCTTGGATAATGGCCTGAAATATTGGTCTGAGCATTATCAAATGCTACTATAGTATATTAGAGAGCTATGGGAAGTACACACACCTTGGCCTAAAGTAATCCTATTTTTTTTGTCTATCAATCCCTAAACTAGATTGTTAAACCTATAAATATTGAACACAAACTTTAGTTTACTAAGGAGACTAGAAAGTATGACATCCCCAAAAAAAATCTAGTAAAGTATGCTAATGCTCCAACATCTAGTGTTTGGTGTTAAGGCAAAGCTTATCGGATACATAATTAGGGCCAAATATTGAAAGAAGCCAGACGAACAATGATTTTGACATCACCAAGGTAGCATAAATATCTAACACACTATGGAAGAAAGGACCAAATATTCCAAGGCATTTGGTCTAACATTTGGTATCCAATGAGAGACTTTGCAAAAGTTTTCAAAGGCATCAGGCTTTAGAAGCAATGACATCATCATCAGGAACATAAAACCCATCAAACCTAAATGAATTTCAAATTCAAAATAAGTCTAAGACATAGAATTTGACAATAAAACTCAACATTTGAAACTATGCATGAGAAGATGCAACTATGTGTAGAAGTTACCAGACTCTAGAAACAATGTTGTCATAAAAAAAAAAAAGGATCTTCGACACCTAGCAAAAATAAAATACAGAGTTCGACATGAAGAGAAGGCAAATCAATCAACATTCAACCAAGATAAATTGTCTGGCATTAATTAGTATGTCCTCACACTACTATCTTTGGCAAGGAGCTTTTGACTCATCCTAATAAGCAAGGTTGCATGTTCGATTAGTCATCAAGCATCATTGTTGTTAGAAGACCTCAATGGTCGAAGGCTCCTCCATAACATACCTACCCCTACTCAGTTGGGTAAGCATAATATAAAGGAGTGGATTATCATTATATGGTTATAATCCAATGATGTAGCATACAAGTTGACTTCATAGGAGAAATTCTCATCGCACACATCAGTAAAATATGATTGAAGCAGTTTAGCGTAGTTGACCAAAGTACAATAACCACTTCTCACACCTGTCTTGATCGACCTGTAATATGTTTTGAAGGCACTCATGCTAAGCTAACTGAATGCATTGTAAAATTATATATACTTGAATGTAGCTCATTCAAGAAGTCAACTATTTAACATTTACAATCGCATATCGGTGATGACTATATTACATGTCTTTGAATAAATATTGGATTGTTGTTTAGCCTCTTTCTCAAATTATTGTAGATAATGTATGTATACTAATTTAATTGTTAAGCATTTATGTTAAAGCTATATGAATGATTCATTCAGTCACAGTTATTCTGCTTGATGGATTTCTCCCTATATTTGTTGTTCATTAGTTCCTAGAATGCTTGATGATATTTAAGTGCTTAATAAGATCAAATGCTCTATAATATGGAAAGGAAGTTGGTATGATAGGTAGTTTTGTTTAGTTCAAAGTGCGAGACTCTCATGCTTTATGTTTCTTGATGCCACTAAATTCGTGCCACTTTAATTCTAGCCTCTAACTTTGTGCATTTCTTACTTTAGTCTTCAACCCCCATTTTCCCTTTTGTTTGTTAGTTAGGGTAAATATAACCATACGAACCGACCTACTCAAGAGGTTGACTCAAAAAATCCTATTTTTGAGTCTTTCAATATTGTTTGAGGTCTTGAGGGTACAACTCATTCACTTAGGCGGATTTCGGACCAAGAATACTTGTTGGTAGTCTTAAAAGTGATATCATATAATTAGGAATGGATTGCAATGTACTCTTTATGATTTGTAGCATTCCTACCATCGATAAGAACTTATATTTCCAACTTGCCAAGCAAGATTTCATTCTATTCAAAAAAGAGATCTAAGGCTCATTTTTATTTCCTTTATCAAACAAAGGAATACCCAAGTAGGTTGATGGAAAGTTTTCAATTTTAAACCCTAAAATATTCACAATAATTTATTTTAAATCTAGGGCACTATTAATAAAAAATCTTAGATTTTGTGGTATTTACCAACTGTCCAATAGCCTTCTCATAGCATGATAATATTGATTTAAACTCCATGGTGTCATTGACTGAGGAATGGCACAAAAGAAAAGTATCATCAACAAATTGGAGATGAGATTAAGAGGGACTATTTTTTGCAACTTGAATACCCTAGATATTTTCTTCCATTTTTGCCTTTGAAAAGGCTCCTCCTAATGGTTCCACTATAATAATGAATAGATAATGAGAAAGTAGATCACCTTGACGAAGTCCACAAGATAACTTGAAGTAACTAGTAGGAGAAGCATTGATTAAAATATATATATTTTTTCAGTGCTATAATAGCATCTAATCCACTCACACCAACTATAATCAAAGCCAAACTTTTTGAGAATAACATGCAAAAAATTTCTAGGAAACCCTATCATATGATCTGTTCATATCTAATTTCAAAAGCATATCTAGTTTTTTCTTGCAATGAAGAGAATGCATGGCCTCTTGTGCAATAATTATACCATAAAAAAATTGTTTACCATGAACTTTGAGATATGACACCCTAGAATGTTTTGCAAAAAAAATTCTTGTACCTCCTTATCTTGCCTAGTATTTGAAAAAATATTTTTTAAATAATTAATTGCTTCCTTCCTTATATCTTCTTCATCCTCGATATTTACTCCATCTAGGGTTAAAATATTTTTGATATGATGAATATAAAATTTTGTTTTTGTTGTAGCATTAAAACAATATGTATTTCTATATCCTTCCTTGAGCCATTTCTCTCTAGATTTATGGAACCAATATGAATCCTCCTTTTTCAATGCATTATGATAATAAAAAAGTAATTATTTTTCCTTTCACATAAGAATCCTGATCCATTCCATTAATTTCTTCTATCTCTTGTAAATTTTTGAGCTTGGATTCCATTTCTCTCTTTTCTTTAAAATGTTACCAAAATATTTGATATTTTGTACCTTCGTTTGCTTTTTAAATATTTTAACTTTTTAACAAACCTGTACATACATGATTCTTCAAATTTTGATTCATCCCACCATAACATAACCATATAGAAAAAATCAAGGTCTTGGAGCCACATAGACTATAAGTAAAATGGCTTTGGATGACCATTATTAGGTAACTCACAAGTCCAAAGAATGGTTTTGTGATCTAATCTTGCTTGTAATAAAATATCTGAAGAGATTGTATACTTTGTTTGCAATCATTTATTGGATAATAAGAATCTATCTAGTCTTTATGATATATTATTTTTCCCAATGCATCTATTATCCCATGTATATTGAGAGATTGAGGTACTAACATCCCAAAGGTCATTTGAATTGACAAATGAAGCAAAATCTTGCATTGATTTAGACCATCCTGGAATACCACATTTTTTTAAAGGAGATAGAATAGTATTAAAATCACCCTCAAGAATCCATAGATCACAATGAATCATCATTGTATTTGATAAAAATATACCAAGGTACTTCCAACATATTTCACAAGGAGTAACTATAGTTGGAGCATATACATTTATAACATCAACTTTGATGTTTTACTCTTTCTTGCAAAATAATCCAACAACCCAATTACTTTTTGCTTATAATAATTATCCATCCCATTTGCACTTGTCCCATATTATTGCAATACTACCTGGAGCTCCTATAGAACAAACTGCTAAACAATCACCCATGTTCCAAATCTTTTTAAAAGCATCCTTACATTCCTCACTGCTTAGTTTTATTTCTTGTAATAAAATAAACTCCGAACTATAACAAATTATTAATTCCTTAATAATATTTTTTAGGGGTTTTATTCATGCCCTTAATATTCCATGATATCATTTTCATCATCAACACTTTTTATTTTATTATTGTGCTTAGCCCCACTTCTTGTTAACACCTATGATATTTTTATTTAGCTTCCCAAATCAATATCCTTTTGAGTTTCTTTTTCTCTTTATTCCTACTTTGATGGCCTTCCTCTCCTTCTTCTATTCTGGATAACACTCATATTCATCCTGCATTAAGAATTTTCTTCTTTACATTGCCTTAAAAACTCTAAACTACATAGATGATCCTCCATAGTCATTACTTTCTTATGTTGGCCTGGAAATCCTAAATATCCTTGGATATCCTCCATAAGCTTTTCTTTACTATACTACTCTTGAAACCTAAAGTGCAAGGAATGCATTTTTTACTATTTACATTTTTATTATAAGGAGATTATGTTACTTGAAGATAATAAAGGTGATTTACCCGGATTAAACTTGACCTCCTTTACCTCATTTGCTTTAAAATTTGCCTCCTCGTCTTCCTTTCCTTTAAAATTTGCCTTCTCCTCTTTCTTTGCACCTATAGATCCTTCTATATTTAAACTTGTGTATTATACTTCCTCATCCCTCATATCATATTTTTCTTCTAATGGCCTTTTCCATTCGATGATGTACAGGGATTTTTTGAGCCACTTTCTTAGAGTGGAAAATCCTTGATTTAACCTAGGTTCTCTTGTGATATGATCACCTTATTTCAAGTTGAATCTACCCTCATGCCCAAAAATTTATATTTCTTCCTCCATCATTTTCACTTTGTAGTCTATTGTCATGACATTTGCAAAATTGGAATGCAATATTTTCATTATCCACTTATTGATCCCATTCTCTTGATTCAGATTTAATCCTAACTGATTGCAGTAATGGTTTTAAAATATCTATGGAAACACGTATTCAAGTGTATACAACATGCCTTCTCTCCTTAGTAGTTGGTACCTCGTAGATGAATTCACCAAGAGATTTACCAATACTCTTTAAAACCTACTTATTGGTGAGTTGATAAGGAAGTCCAAAAAGCCTAATCCGTATCAAAAGCCTTTAATAGTTTCTATGTACACAAAAAAATCCTAAACCATGGGCCTCCATCTATTATTATATCCCTTGTTTCTAAACTAGAGAAATTAATGAAAAATATTTTTAGAAAAAATGTGATGGAGTAATTTGAATTCAATCCCCATTTCCACTTGATCCAATTTTGAATCTCATAAAACCTAGACAGTATCCATGAAACTTACATATTAACCCTCTGTTTTTAAGAACCATTATATCATACTCATTTATCTCATCCTTGATAATCACTTTTGGTGTATAATATGCTACCTAAACAAGGTTTGCCATAAATTCACTCTTCCTCTAATTGCTAGCTAGGACATCCATACTTCCAACTTGGCCATTCATAATTTTAGTAAGGACTTTCATAAATGACTTTCTTTTCATGTTACCTATATTTTCTTCAAATAAATCCTTTAAATTCTCCTAATATTTGGAACAAGAGGTAGCACGTGTTCCTTTATCGCACTTTGCTTTCTACTTCTTGCTTCCTTGTTCACACCTCCTCCTCGCTTCTAGATCACACTTGCTCTCGACTCATACATGCTTCACTTTTTTTTTTTGGATAATAAGGGGTTGTACTCGGGTCCTCCACCCTTGACAAATTACATCTCTCTTCTTTAGAGCTTGAGAGTTTACAAATAGATACACTTATCATCTCAATTAAAATTGAGATGTTATAGCTAGAAACCTACATTATTTTACATGAAATGTCTACATTCTTGATTTTTATTTTCTAGGTCTTTTCAAAATTCTATATGAATATAATTTCTCCAAAATTTAGCATCTTTCTTAACATTTTCCTATAGTAACCTTCACAATGCCAAAACTTCACCTCTTCTATCTATGCCTTGCATCTTAGTAGAGCAATATTTCTAAAACATTGCACTATCGTAGTCCGCTTTACCACATCTTAGTAGAGTAATATTTCTAAAACATTGCACTATCATAGTTTGATTTACCAAATCTAAATGATTAGTTTCCTTCCTAGCTGAAGTTATAGCCCTTCATTGCTCTTCCCATCATTCAAACTCTACTTGGCAAATATTTGCAATTTTGTTTTTCACGACTTGAAAAATTGTCATTGCCCTTGTTTCGAATGGTTGACTTCATAGGGTTGTATCTCCCTCAATATTGCTCAATTTTTTGCATATGACACTCATTCTAAAGCTATTCAAATTATGCACAAGTTGGTCCAAGAACTAGCTAAATCAAATAACTTTTCGTGAATATATGGCTCTTAAAAGATGAGATGTTTTTTCAGGAAAAAAAACTAATCCTTTGCACTTTGTAATTTTGTTTTTCGTGACTTGAAAAATCATCACTGCCCTTGTTCCTAATGGATACATTATATTACTCATAATAATTAAAATAGCTTCCTCCAAGTTAATCTACTTTGTTATTTAAAATTCATTAAATACTTTTAAATAAAACAAAGGTTAAAATTTTACCTTAAAAAATAATAGCTCCTCAATCTTTGTTGCGTACACTCCACAATTCCAGCCATTACATGATTGCAATTTGGATGTTACATGATTTTAATCTATAACATCCAAATACCTTGGTTGGTTCAGCTGTGACCAATCTACACATTCTTTGCTATTTTGTTGTTACTACATTTCACCACTCAAATCACAGGTTATGTAGCTATGACATTGCAAAAATATTATAAAAAAATTGCCACTTGAGTTTGTTTTTTTAGGTACCAGTCAAGGACTAGTCTAGGTCAAATAGTTCCTTTATAGAAATTTATGTATAGAAGACCAACTACGTATCGCAGTTAGTTGAGTCTACTAATTTTAGCAACAAAAAATGGTATTTCTTTAGCTTCCAAAGAAGATGTTAATTGTTGGTAATCCCTTGAACCCTTACCCAAGCCTAGAAGGATTATGATAGATCGATGATTGTAGATTTTTTTTGCATTACATGATTTTAATCTGACATGCAACGACTTTAGCTTTTGGCTAGTGTTCATGCGCTTAAATTTAATAATGGCCCAAACTTCTCTTGAACGTGTGTTTCGAGTTCTCAACATGGTTTCAAAAGACTTGAATTCTACTTCAACCATGGATACACTCCAACAATGTTCATCACTACTCTCTTTCAACAATATTGAGAACCTTCACTTCTCACAACTCGTATTTTCCTATAAACAATAAAACTCCTCTATATATTCTGGTATTTATCAAACACACTCAATGTCACTCTAATACCATTGTTAGCAAACCATCAATATTTCCACACGAACTCAATAATAAATATTCACGATAATTCAATAACAAGCTCATAAAAATATTTTATTGATAAATATCCACTTTAAGAAATGCATAAATGCATTGCTTATTCTATTCCATATTACAAAGCTTTGTCTTAAATATATACATATATGAGAATCTTCATATTCTCAAGATTTTTGACATTTGTACTTACATAAATTGTTCATTTCCTGATACTCACAGGAGATCTAAATCTCACATATTTATATAAAAACAAGGACTCTCATGATTTCTTATGATTCATCACTTATAAACATGATACATAACTCACACTTACTAACATGACACATACTCAAATATTAAACACACCCTAGTCTTTCTTTTTTCTTTTGCTGGAGAACAAGGGGTTGTACTCATGGTCCCCCACCCTTGACAAATCACAACTCTCTTATTTAGAGCATGAGATTTGACAAATAAATTTAATTCTTATCTCAATTAAGTTGCTATAGCTAGAAACCTACATCATTTTACATAAATGTTTGAATTCTTGATTTTCATTTTAAGGAACTTTTCAATTTTTTGTGAATACAATTTTTCAGAATTCAGCATACTTCTTGACATTTTGTACAACAACCTTCACAATACCAAAACTTCACCTCTAATATATATATGCATTACATATTAGTAGAGTAATATTTCCAAAACATCATACTAGCATAGCCCATTTTACCATATCTGGATTGCTAGTTTCCTTCCCAAAGCATAAGTGCAACCACAAAAATTGTACTAAGCAGTATATATGAAAGCACATATTACCAATTGAAAACATTAAAGTAAATCTTAATCATTATTTGATTTAAGAAGTCAAAATTTTCTTATCAGTTTTAGCTAAACTTACTACTTTCTCTAACCAATTAAAAGAAAATTTAACTTCATGATCCTTAATTAAAACCCCTCTATTGGCTAGCCTATATACTTATTTCTTTTTTTCCCTTAATGTATGTGTAGACTTTATTTTTTCAAACTCTACAGCAAGGTCTGGAATTTCCACAATTATCTCTTGTATATTCCATGGAGCCTTTGATTTCCTTAAAATTGCATTTATTACTATGAGTGAATCACCTTCCATTCATACTTTGTTCTATTTCATTTGTTTGCATATTTTTATCTCTTCCAAAGTTGCCCAAGCTTCAACTTCATTACTTGTCTTAAATCCACTATTGAAAGCGTAATGAGACAAAATATCTCTATTATTTCTAATTAATCCTCCTCCTATTGTTGCTCTTGGATTTTCTTTAGATGCTTCATTAAAATTCAATTTGACCAACTCCACATTTGGTGGTTTCCACTTTATATTCTTTGCCTTCTTTTTGTTTCTCCTATCCCCAACATCATAATTCTATTTGATGACTTGACTCCATCTATCAAGGCTTTTTGCTTCGAAATTAGGGATTGGGTGAGTTGATAGGGTTGGTTTAGACTCCTCTATGGCTAAAAAAATATTTATTTTCATTACCTCTAAACTACTTTCCTTTTCTTTAAATATTCTTCTATTCTTTTCTAGCCAAGCAGTTCAAAGAATTTTATCTTTTGATATATGCCAGATTGTCTATAAAGCATCACTTTTAAAAGAGCTTTACCATTGCTTTAACCATTCCTCAATTATGCCATTCATCACCGTGCATTTACCAAACATATTAAGAATTCATTGCCATAGTTTCGAAACTATTTAGCAGTGTCCCAAGAGATGGTCTAGACTCTCCTCCATTTTGCAAAAAACACCTTTTGAGAGGCCATGAAAATCCCTTTTCATAAGGTTATCCCAGGATAAAATTCTTATATGACCTACTAGCAAAACAAACATTTTAACTTTAGGAATGCTCAAGCTATCCCAAATATCTCTCCATATTCTTATTTTTATGTTGCTTTATATTATGTTAATTTCTTGTTGTGTATTATCGTGAGCTATTCATCTCCCAAATCAATTTATCCTTGGCTCCCCTCGGAATAATCATTGTTATATTTCTACTCAAATACCTCCTAGCATCAATGTCTTGTATACTTGTAAACAAATATTATTTCCATTCATATATTCCTTCCTTATCATTGTACAAAATGTTTGAAACCCGATCACTATATTTGTATTAAAGTAATCTCATCCATGGTTTCAAAATTGGATATAGATTGAGTGGTTTTTTATCACGCCAAGTATCCATCCAAATAGAAAAATTTTCTCTAGTTTTCATCACTCATCTTAAATCTTTAATCACTAGATTAATATATTTTTTTAAACCATTCCATAGTGTAGACAGAATGCAGTAAATATTAAGCTTAGGTCATTAGGCTCAACATTCTTAGAAGAATTGTTTCCCATTGCCTTTGACTCTCTTTGTACAATCGCCAAATTACTTTTCCCCTAAGAGCTAATTTTGCATCCATAAGAACTCTTAAATCAATACCTCCCCTAGTTTTATAATTACACAACTTGGTCCATTTCACCAAAGGAAAATTCCTTTTATCATGTAATCTTGACCACAAAAATGATTGCATAATAAAGATCAAACTTTTTTCTATCGATTTTGGCATAGTATACAAGGACATATAATATGTTGGAATGGCCCATAAGACTAATTTAATTAGTTGTACTTTTTTTGCTAATGATAATCATTTACCTTTCCATGTTGGTCATTTATTCTAAACATTACTTATAACTAGATTCCATATCTATCCTCATTCTTCCCTCAAATAAGGGTATACCTAGATAAGTTGCCAATAAATTTGCCTCCTCCATTTGAAGTAACCTACATATCCCTACTTTGATTTTAGTTGGGGTATTTATGAAGTAAAATTTATATTTTGTCATATTAAATTTCTACCCTGATGCTCTTATGTATTCTTTTAATAAGTTATTCAAATATTTGGTCTCATTTATCCTTGCCCTACCAAAGAAGGTTGTATCATCTACAAACTTTGATGGATGATGTTGTCGATGTTATTACTAGCTTGAAATCCACTTATAAGCCCATATTTGTAAGCCTTCATCAAGTTCCTACCCAAGACCTCTACCATAATAATGAACAAAAATGGTGATAAAGGATCTCCATGTCTATGGCCTCTCTTGGATTTAAATGATTCTATTACTAACCCATTGACCAACACTAGATATGAAACTGTAGAGACACAACCTTTAATCCATCCGCCCTATTTCTTTCCAAATTTAATTTTTTTTAATACTCTAAAAAGAAAATTCCACTTAACCTTATCATAGGCCTTACTCATATCAAGTTTTAATATCATTGCTTTCTCTTTTCTTGAAGTTGTTGAATGTATAATTTCATGAGCTACTATGATCTCATTCAGAATATGTCTCCCTTTCACAAATCCTACTTGTTATTTTAAAATAATTTTGTTTAACAATGGTCTTAACTAATTCCCCCTCACTTTGGAAATAATTTTATATGCCATATTACATAGGCTCATTAGTCCAAATGAATTAAACAATTTTGCATCCTTCTATTTTGGAATCAGGGTAAGATATGTTGCATTTATTTTATAAGGTATGTATTGTTTTACCCTATATTGTTCCACTGCCACCAATAAAGAATACTTCACTATATCCCAATTATGTTGATAGAATATTGTAGAGAGCCCATCCAGACCTGGGGATTTATATTTATTAAAATATAAAAGAGCTAGATGAACTTCTTCTAGAGTAATATGCTCCATCAGTTTCCTATTGCCTTCATCAGTTATAACTAAAGGAACTTGTAGATGTTTATCATTAAGAACTTCAATTTATTCTAATCCTATAATATTGTGATAAAAATATCTTGCCTCCTTTTTTATTTCACACTGGTCTTCAATCCAAACCCCTTCTACTAATTTATTTCTACTAATTTTGGATATTGATCTATGTACTATTGCCATCCTATGAAATATTTGTATTTTTATCCCCTTCTTTTAACTAAGTTTGTCTTGATTTTAATCTCAATTTTTTTTTCCTTACTCAAAATATTATGATATTCACTAAGTAACTCCCTTTCTTTCGAGCTTGGATTATTATGATCACATTTTTGGAATTTTAAAAGTTTCTCTTT
Source organism: Wollemia nobilis (assembly GCA_028583015.1). NCBI lineage: Eukaryota > Viridiplantae > Streptophyta > Pinopsida > Araucariales > Araucariaceae > Wollemia > Wollemia nobilis. Next base: position 1,846,902 of record JAQPPZ010016709.1, read on the forward strand.
TAGTTCTTCTTTCTTTTACAAAGTATTCTTATTCCATTCTTTTAATCTAGATGCTATTAATTTAATTTGTTTTGGAAGTGTATACAACCCACAGTTTCTTGAAGAATTCCACGTTTGTGCTATCATATCAAAAAATTGAGGATGGTCTTCCCACATATGGTCATATTTAAAATATGATTCTTTTTTAATTCACTTACCATCATTTTAACTTTTATTGGCCAATGATTTGAACCAATCCTTGTTAAGGTATTAATTTTAGCACAAGTCCCTTCATTTAGTCAATGATATGAGAGAATGCATCTATCTATTTTTTTTGCTATTAGGTTCTACCTTATCCTATTTTTGGTCTATGTATAGTTGTCTTATTCAAACTAAACCTCCCATGGATTATTATTTTGAATAAAAGTTGAGAAGTCTCTCATACTTCGAGTTAGTTATGTAATTCCAAAAAAAAATCATCCAACTTGGTTATGGCATTAAAATCTCCTATGATCATGAAAATGGTTTCTTGGTCTTTACCTCTCATAAACGCTTCAATCCCACTCTAAATTTCTAATCTACGTAACTAAGTTGTAGGTCCATGGATATGGATAAGGATGAAACAAATATCTACAAAGAAGCATATCACTAAAGAGGCTATCCAATGCCTAGTTTTATGAATGGTTATAGAGGAGGTTATAATAGGATTTCAACAAGTTAGAATTCCCCTCATCGCTCCTTCAAAATCTATAGCATCCCATTCACATCTTTCCCACACTAATTTTATAGGTTTGGAAGCTTCTTCTTTTGTCATTTTACTTAAAAAGATATCAAGCTTATTACTTAAACAGAGGTCCCTCCTTGATACACCTCTGCTTTGAGGTGGCATTAACACTCCTTATATTCCATGAGATGGTAATCATGTCTCATTAGGGGCTATTGGCCCCACTTGTGAATTACCAATATCATTTTGTTGTTTGGTAAAGAGAAGTTCAACCAACTTAGTTTGTGTTCTTTCTCTATGTTTTCTCTTGCTTCCTTGGATATTGCTTGATACTTTTAGGGTTTTCCTCTTTTTGCCTTGCTTGTTACAAAAGTAGGTCTTATTATTCTATTCCTCAATATTATTTTAAAACTTTATTTTTCATCAAATTTATCCTCTCCTAGCTCTATTATGGAAGCTTTTGACTTGTCCTACTCATTTTCTGGTTGTGAATCAAAAATCAAGCAACACCAATACAATAATGATATAAAATAACAGTAAGCAAAGTAATACACAAAGATTGCACAAATCAGATAAAACTCTTTATTGCTATGGGTGGATCTCAAATGTTACAATCAATATACCCCAAATGTGGGGATTTACAATGCTTATTTTTGATACAATATTACAGATTACTAGGGTTCTCCAAAACCCTAGTTGAAAAGAATGGCTGGTGTCTTCACGCTTGTCTGATCCCAACGAGGTTGTGGGTGGGCTTGTGTATCCTAGATAGGGCCACCCTAGCTTCAACAACTACCAAATGTATGATTCCTATACCTGCACACAACAAATAGTAACAAATATTAGTAACACCTGTGAGGGCTCCACTGCGTGAGACCCTCAAAATAAAATCACTAACCCTAGATACTGCAATAAAACTGTAAACTAAGCATAAGAATATGAAAATAAATGCATAGAACTATTACCTTGTCAATAAACCTTCTATTTCTATTTTTACTTATGTAAATGATGCCAGTGATAGTTGCGAAGATGCCCTAACAGTACCCGAGGGTCGTAGGGCTACATATCTGGTGCATGAGACACCCGTGAGTGCTTGAGGATGATCAAAAATACCTAGAGGTGCTCTGCTGGCTTTGGTGGGCACTCGGCTGGCTTTGAAGTGTGCTCGACAGGCTCTGGTGGATGCTCGACAAGCTCTAGTGGGTGCTCGATGAGCTCTGGAGGGCATTCGAGGATTGATGGAAATGGCGTAGAACCAGATCTGGTTCACATGGGAAGGGTGATGGTAGAAGTGGAGGGCTATGAATGATGATGATGGAGGTGAGGATGGAAATGAGGGGGCTAGGGCTTGGACTCCAAAAATCTCTTAAGGAACTTAGCAAACTCAGAATCTTAGGATTCAAAGAACTTAGGGGTTGAGTCATCAAAATGACTCCTCTTTATAATCTTCCCTTAGACATGTTAGGGTTTCGACGACACAATTTGAGTGGTCGAGATTAAAACATGAGGAAGGGTGGAGATTAAATCTGGGTAAGTGGCATGGATTAAGGTGGATGGATGGCTGAGATTAAAATATGGTGGAGGGCTAGGATTAATTCATATATATATATATATTATTTTATTTATAAAATATATAAATATAATATATAAAATATTAATATTTAAATATATATATATATATAAATAATGGATGGTGGAGATTGGGAAACATGGATGGATGACAAGTGGCTAGATTTTGGTGTCTATAGATACCCCTTTTTGTACCGCATTGCATGAAACACAATGCGGTGCAAAAATATGAGACACCTAGTTTGGCCTTATGTAGAAGCAACTTTCTTTCATTGGAATGCGAAGATGATCTTGAAGATAAAATAATTTGATTGTGTAACCATTTGATTGTGTAGCTTACCCCCTCAATTGGTGAATGAGTGAAGAATAAATCTCACAAGCCAATTGATAGATTTGTGCAATAAAAATGTAAGTGAATGGTGTAAATGTAGATGTATGATGTAAATGTAGATGATATGAATGATGTAAAAGGATGATATGAATGATGTAAATTGATTCTATTTTTGCCCCAATGGAGAAAGGAGGTTGTTGTAAAATGCAAGTGATTGAATCTATTTTTGCCCCAATAGAGAAGGGGTTTTTGCCAAGTGTAAATGCCATGATCATGTAAGATGTATCCCATTATGGGAAAATCAAAATCAAATGTGGTTACCCCAAGTTTGGGGTGATTCCATGTTGTTGAAGAAAGTGCCTTTTGGCATCATTGAAATGCAAAGTGATGAAAATGCAATAAAAGAAAAAGAGTCAACCTTGGAGGGTCGGCTAGTGATTGTAGGATAATTCCCTCAATTGGAACCAATCAACCTAGGAAGGGCCTATCTCCATGATGACTATCAATGTAAAATAAATGATGAGTTATGATTTTATCCGTGTTTCAAGCCCCACGAACAAGGCCATCAATGACAATTATTGAGCAAATTGGTCTAAGCATAGTCTCACTCTAAAGGTGAGGTACCAAAAGTGATTTTGTTTTAGAACAATGAGATATTGGATGATGAATATGGCCAAGTGTCCTTATGGTGATTTACTCATAATGCATGGATACAATCGCCAAGGAGATAGAATAAACCACTAGATACGAGGTTCACTTGAAATTGTATATGAACTTGGAAAAATATGCAAATGTAATGATTGATGAATGAAAATGATGGTGAAATGAATATTTGATGATGAGAATGATGATTATGGTCATTTTGTGAAAATTTGGACCATTTTGATGTGTTTTGAAACTTGTTAAGTGATTTTGCGCCTTTTGGGTGCAAACAAAAATTATGCATCCAAATCGATTTTGGTTTTCACAAAACATGATATAATGATGAAATGAATGTATGGATGCAATTTGGAGTGATTTTGTGGAGGTAAGCTACATTTTTGGATCATTTTGATCTTTTTACAAATTTTGATACCAAACATCGATGGGCATCTACAACAAAGTCAAATGCCCATGGGCATCTGGTGATATGTAGATATTGGTGTGCATCTCAATGCACTTATGAATACCCATGGGCATCCCAATGTGCTAGAAATAGCTATAAATGGCTTGTAGAGGTGAAATCAGATTCATTCTTACATTCATAAATTCTAAAAGCTATATTTGAGGGAGTGAGTGAAGTGAAGTGGAGTGAAGGAGTGTGGTGGTGCAGAAGCTATGGTGATGGAGGGTGTGGATGCGATAGTAGGAGTAGAGGTTCATGTTGCTAAGGTAAGTAGCCTTGGCACTCTTTATTTGAATTTGTGCAAAAAAATTTTTTTTTTGCAAATGAATGTGACTTTAATGTAATTGCTTTGTGAATGTGTTGTGTTATAGTTGAGGATTTTGGAGGCTCAACATCGATTCTCACCTCTCATCCCAGGGGTGAGAAAGGCATTATAGGAGGAGGAGTGGGAGTGGTTGGAGGATGTGGGGCTAGTTAGGGTAGCCCAGATTGATGTGGTTAGGGTGGATGAGGGATATCTCTCTACCTTAGCAGAGAGATGGGATCCAGATAGGGGGACCTTTCAGCTCCCTACTGGAGAGATTACAATGACACTTGAGGATGTATATCACATCCTCAAGTTACCAGTGGAGGGGTTACATGTCGAGGTTGGACATGATAAGGGGCATGAGATGAGTCACATATTTGGAGATGGATGGGAAGTTGAGAGTGTGAGTGGTGGAGGGATAAGGTACTTGACTATGTATGTGGAGAAGAAGTTGGATGCACTTCCCACATTGGTCATGCTCGTGTTTGTAAACATAATGGCCCTAAACAACACTAGTTGTCAATTTCCATGGAACCTGATCGGGTTGGTGTATGATATGATCGATACACCTCGGGTGTATGCATGGGCTCCTACTTTGTTGGTGCAACTATACCAAGAGTTGTATGAGGTGAAGAGGTAAGGGCGAAAGGGGCTTGGATGTAGTTTTCTATTATAGTGTTGGGGTTAGGAGCACTTTAGTGTGGCTCAACCTATAGGCTTACCTATTGAGTCATGGGATAGGGAGAAGCCCTATGCTATGAGATGGCCTATGGTAGAGGAGGTGCAACCGAGTCATCCTATTTAGACTAGCTAGTGGTACAAGGATTTATGGGTTGGACTGACATCAGCTCAGGTGATTTGGAGACCATGGTGAGGTGCCACTTGGGTTGGTGATGGGGAGAAGCTATAGAGAGTTTGATAGGCTAGGTGGGTGGTTGGGAGGTATAGGAGTAAGGTGGAGTACATCCAATTCTCATGGGTGCTAAGGTAGTTTAGGCTGAGGTAGGGGGTTCCTAAGGCACCAATGCTCTACAGGCATCATCGGGATGAGATGGGTCTACCTTGTGCTGAGGCATGGAGGGTGACCTATGAGGATGATGAGGAGATGGACCTCCTCGATGTGGATGATGCGGGGACTACTATAGAGTATGATGCATGGTTCATTGTACAACCACCATGGGTACCGAGTCTAGTAGTGGATGAGGGGAATGGTGATGAGGTAGAGGCCGAGGTGGAGGAGGTAGATGAGGCTCCCAAATATTAAAGACACCTTTGATCTAGAAATCAAAGGAGGTGGGTGAGGGATACATAGAGTAGGATCTAGGGCTTGGAGGTGATGGAGATGGTATGGATGATGATATGGAGGATGCTTCGAAGGGACCTCCAGGCTAGAGTGAGGAGGATTGGGTGAGGCTTGAGTAGTTGGTGGTAGAGCGAGATGTAGTGATAGTAACTTGGGTTGCAAATATAGTGGCTCTGGATGTAGAGATAGCAACTTAGGATGTAGAGATAGCTCGATTATGGGTAGAGCTAGAGGTACGATCGACTATAGGTGGAGGTGAGGATAGGATCATGAGGCTCCAGGTAGAGCTACTTGAGAGAGATCATCATCAGAGGTATGATGTACTATACCTTCAAGCTCAAGATGGATATATCCGATTGTTGGAGGATCGATTGATGGAGCACCATATTGGGCTTCCAGATCCACCTTCCTCATCCATATTCAAGTCTATTAGGCATAGTGAGTCTAGGCATAGCTCTAGGTCTAGGGCTCCTTCAGGGTCACAGGGGTCCTCTTATAGGCATTAGCTAGTGCTTAGATGCACTTTTTGTATATGAGCCTTGGTGCTCCATTGTATATAGCCTTTTGGGCATTCATTGTACATGTGATATATATATATATATATATATACATGGCTTTTAATTTTGTGTTATGTTTTTATGTGAATGTTTTTGTGTGGATGCATGTGTATATGGATGATTAATGCAATGATAATGTGTTATGAATGCAAATGAATTAATGATCATTCATAGTTTAGATTTTTCTTGACCATGTTTTAGCATTGTTGTTTAATCAGGGGCACCAAACTGGTGGCATGTGAAATGGAAGACTCATGTAATGATATGGATGTTGACATGGAAGAAGATATGGATGTTGATATGGAAGAAGATATGGATGTTGATATGGAAAATTGATTATTTTGTAGAGACTCAGACATACTAGTGGCATCAAACAAACTCACTAAATATTACCTAATTTCCTCTAAGACCAAATGTGTGTGTAATGAATTCATTTACCAAATCATGAGCATGGTAATGACTTAAGGTAATCAAGAACCAATGTGTGTGCAAGTGAGTTCATTAACCCATATTGAGAAAATTGAGATGAAAACTTGTTATGGATGAGACCAAGAAGCTAGCTTGTCCTTATGTGTGATCAGAGATCTCTTTAAAAGAGATGTGTCACCACGCATGAGCATACTCCACTACCAGTCAAGCATCTATAGCCCCGGTGGAGATTAACTCCATAGTCCAAGAATTTGATCTCTAAGATTTGGGGATTCAGACTACCTAACCATCTGACTAGAAATGTAGTTCTATCCTTACAACTTGAGGATCAGTGGTGTGTGATGTGTAAAATATTTAGAGTTTTGGGGATTTTTCCCTACTCTTTATTTTATTTTGAATTTGTGATAGTGGTGAAAACCACTATTTTTGTGGACTATGTGCATAATGGGACAAGCAAGGAATACCCTTTTCACTTTGAGGTACAACCCAAGTATGGTGTTATCCCTCTTTGACACAAGATATTTTTTAAGATGTGTAATTGTGTTTGGTTCAAGAATGTTTAGAGTCAATTCCTAGAACTCAATATTTTCTTAGTGAAAAATGTATTTGGTCCTAAAGAAAACTTGACATGTATTTGGAGGTTGCTAGAAACACTAGGAGTGGCTGAGTGACCGAAAACACCTAGGAATTATGGAAATGTGGTTTGCAAATGATAATTTGACTTTATGGAATGGTGCAATGAAATGGATGATGACTTTGAAGGTGCCCCTGATTAAGGCAACATGACTTTATTGGACCAATTAATATCTGAACTAAATAAATGATCCCTAATATGAAATGTGATTGTGAATGCAATGTATGAAATGCAATTTGTGAAATGGAATGTGTGTAATGCAAATGTGTGAAATGCAATGTGTGAAATGCAATGTGTGAAATGCAATATGTAAAATGCAATATTATTTTTGTATAATAGCCTATATTATATATATATATATATATATATATATATATATATATATCACATTAAGCATAGAATGCTCTCAAGTGTATAACATTAAGTGGTTCGGGCTCTTCAACTCCCTCTAGAATGGCAAGCCTATAAGTTCCTTTACCCACTTTTTGAGTGACAATGTATGGACCTAACCAATTAGCCATGAATTTATCATGAAGATGAGGTAATGCATTGGTGTTTTGTTGATTCTCTTTAAGAACAAGATCTCCTACTTGGAATTCATGTAGATGAACTTTGGCATTGTAAGCATGCTTTAGGTGGTCTTGATAAACTCGTAAATGCTCTAAAGCATTGACTCACCTTTCATCAAGAAGTGTGAGTTGGTCAAGATGTGCTTGTCTAGCAGTATCATCATCTATGAATTCCTGCAATGAAATTCGCAATGAGGGGATCTCAAGCTCAAGAGGTATGATTGCTTCGGCTCCATAGACCAATGAAAATGGTGTTGCCCTAGTAGGTGTGCAGATGCTTGTTCGATAAGCCCATAATGCCAAGGGGATTTGAGTATGCCAATCTCTATGATTTTCTTTGACTAGTTTCTTGAGAATAGCAATTAAGGTCTTGTTGGTAGCCTCAGCTTGTCCATTTGCTTGTGGGTAATAAGGAGTCAAGAAACTATGTTGGATATTATATTTCTCGCAAAGTGCTCGAACATCCTTGTTCTTGAAAGACTTACCATTGTCAGAGATGATTTTCGAGGGAATACCAAAATGATAAATGATATGATGAAGTATAAACTCCATAATTCTAGGTCCTATCGTACTAGTTAGAGGAATTGCCTCAACCCACTTTGTGAAGTATTCAATGGTTGTGATGATGAATGTATGTTATCCTGAGGAAGGAGGTGAGATTTTTCCAATTAAATCAAGACCCCATTGTGAAAAGGGCCAAAGGCTTTGAATAGGTTGTAATGCTTGTGATGGCACATGAGTTAAATTAGCATGCTCTTGACATTGCTTACAATGCTTGACATAAGTGCAAAAATCACGTTCCATGGTGGGCCAATAGTAACCCATGCATAAAATACGCTTTGCAATGGCCATTCCACTAAAATGACCACCACAAGTACCATCATGAGCTTCAACTATGGCTCTTTGTGCCTCTATAGACTCGAGACAACGAAGGAGGATTCCATCATAACCATATCTATACAACACATCCCCCAAGAGAGTAAAATGAGCTACCTTTTGCTTGAAAGTGCATTTAGCAATCTATGACATATCTGATGGGAGTGTTCCAAACTTGAGAAAGGCTATTATTTGGTTTGACCAAGGCTCATATGGCTCTGAATGGATAAAGCAAACATCCTTTTCATCCTTAGATTCAACATGGATAATTGTAGATTTAGAGATCATTGTGACAATTAGTGGTTGTACCTCTCCTTCAAAGTTCTTTGGAATCAATGATCCTAGAGAGGCCATCACATCTACAAATCTATTAGTCAAACGTGGTAAACTATCAATTTCATACCAATTAAATTTGGTGAGCAATTTCATTGCTACTTCATGGTAAAGCTTTATGGTAGGTTCTTTGCATTGGTATTCTCCATTGATTTATCTAACAACAAGTTGAGAATCACCAAATATCTTAATACACTTTATACCCATAGCTATGGCTGCTTGAAGACCTAAGATTAAGGCTTCATACTCTACATTGTTGTTTGTGCATTGGAAGTCTAGTTTGAATGATAAGGGGATAGGTACCCCCTAGGGTGTATGAAACATGACTCCAACACCTTGACCTTTTTTGCACTTAGAACCATCAAAGAATAGTGTGATATCGACATCTTCCTCCAGAATGACATCTTCTTCTTGTTCAATGATAGTGAATACCGAATCATCTGGGAGCTCAATAATCAAGGGTTGATCACTAGGAAGTGGAGCTTCCACAAGTTGATCGACTATGACCTGACCTTTAATGGATTTTTGGCTAATGAACTCAAGATCAAATTCAGTGAGAAGCATTATCCATTTAGTACGGTGCGAGACATCATATAACACAGAGGATTTTCATCGAGCTATGACATATGTGGTGTGACTAAGCATGTAATGTCTGAGTTTCTTAGTGGTAAAAACCATTGCTAAGCACAATTTTTCCATGTAAGCATATCTAGTTTCATAGCTTACCAATGTTCAACTAATGTAATAGACAACTTGCTCTCGATTGTTTTCATTCTTTTGTGCAAGCATTGTCCCTAATGCAAAGTCCATTGTTGAAACATAAATATGGAAGGGGACCCCCAGATGAGGAGGAGTTAAGACTGGTGGAGAAGCCAAGTATTGCTTGATATCATCAAAAGCTTTTTGACATTCATCTATCCATGAAAATGTCACCCCCTTTTGTAGCAGGTGATTGAATGGCCTGCATTTGTTAGAAAGTTGTGCAATGAAATGATGGATTGATTGAATATTTCCTTGTAAACTATGCAATTCCTTCAAGTTTGTTGGGGGAGGCATCTCCATGATGGCCTTGAATTTGTTTGGGTCCACCTCAATGCCTCTTTTGGAGATAATGAACCCTAGTAGTTTGCCAGAGGTAACACCAAAGACACATTTCTTGGGGTTCAACCTTACATTATGCTCTAGAAGTCGATCAAAGACTTTTTCCAATACACCAATGTGCTCTTGTCGAGTTTTAGATTTTTCCAAGAGATCATCCACATAATCTTCGATGATCTTATGCATGTAATCATGGAAGATGTATGTCATGGCACGTTGATAAGTGGCACCTACATTTTTGAGGCCAAAGGGCATCACCTTGTAACAAAAAGTCCCCCAAGGTGTAGTGAATGTTGTTTTGTGTTGGTCATCAAGATTTATTCGAATTTGGTTGTATCCTAAAAAACCATCCATTAGAGAAAGCATTTCATGGCCAGCGCAAGTGTCGACAAGAGTATCAATGTTTGGAAGAGGAAAATCATCCTTAGGACATGCTTTGTTAAGGTCTCAAAAATCAATGCAAATGTGTATCACCCCGTTAGGCTTACGAATGGGTACCATGTTTGAAAGCCACTCAGGATAGTCAATGGGGACAATGAAACCCACATCTAAAAGCTTTTGAAGCTCTTATTTGACTAAGAGGGCAATGGTAGGATGCATCCTTCTAAGTTTTTGTTTGATCGACTTAGCATCAGAATGTAAGGTGAGATTGTGGACAACCAAGTTAGGGTCAAGACCAGGCATGTCTTTGTAGGACCATGCAAAAATGTCCTTCTTCTTGAGGAGAGCAATTAATTGCTCTTGTTCATCTATGGATAAACTTTTACCAAGTTTGAAAATTTGGGGATTATCTATATCTGAACTAAGGTTCACATCGATGGTATCTTCAATAGACATGTGAGAACCTTCCTCAAGTTGATGGGGTATTGGGATCAGATGAATGTCATCTATGACATTATCAAACTCTTCTGACTCAACCTCATCTATGTCTACCTAGAAAACCTCAAGATCTGAAGGTGAAGGTGAAGGTGAAGGTGGAGGTGATGGAGGAATGTAGTTGGTTGAAGCCCTTAACAATTCCTCGAAAAGGATAAATTCAGAAAAGGATGGTGGTGAGGAAATTCGGTCCATGTCAATAAGGCTCATGTCAATTGGAATTGGCTTTGCCAAATCGTATGGATTATGGAGTGGGGTGAATAAGTCAATAGGATTCATGTTAACTTAAAGGGGAAAATGGTGGTTGGCAATGGTGAAGGATGGATGGATCCTATATGCTAGAATCGATGCTAGAGCTTTGGTAACTTGAACAACAATAGGCAACACAAATAAATGCAATTGGCAAAAAGCCATGTACATGCAATGCAATTTTTTTTTTATTTTTGAATTTGTTTTTTATTTTTTTATTTTGAATTATGTACATATATTACAAGTAAAATGGTTGATGAGGTGGATCAATGAAGTGGAGGTGGTGGTTCACCGGTTGGTTTAGCTCGCTCTTGTGGAAGAAGCAAGTGAATGATGGGTTGATGGATGGGGAACATTCTGAGGTAAAACTCATCATGTTCAATGTGTGGAATGATGGGTGTTGATTCCTCATCAGATTCATCAGAAGCTATCGACATAACATCAAATTCTTCATAGATTTCCTCTTCAGAGTCATCAATGTGATGGATATCTTCTCCTGAATTCAAATGTAAACTTTGAAAGGCTTGTTCAAGAGAAGAAGTGGATGAAAGTGGATGATAGCCTAAACCTGAATGGTCATGCGCTTCTCGATATGAAACATCAATAATTTCATGCATTCCCTATTCATGTCATCCTAGGCCATGTCCTTGCCAATTAACTATGTGAAAATATCGAGATGGAAAACTCGACATATGTTGTATATTGGTAGGAGTTGGTTGCTTGGGTTCATCTAGGGAAGATAGATTGGATGATGAATCAATCCCCCCATACATAAAATTAATGCTATTAGGCATTGAACCCATGTTATACACCACTCCTATAGATAAGGGTGGGTCACGTGGGTGACCATAATCCTTAGCAGTTTGAATGTTGAGTGGTGTGACTATGATGTCTTGGACCACATATTCACCAATACCAAGATTAGTGAGGTGGACCTCAACTTGGGATGATGTGGATGTGGATGTGGAAGTGGATATGGATGACTCGAGATTGGCTTGGGGCTCTAAAAATGGGAGAGGTATGGATTGGGATGGCATCTCACAATCCATTAAGGCAACTTGTGAAATATTGGCTGATGTGGATGGAGGTGGATTTGGCTGAGGTGGTTGTTGAATGGGTGATGATGTGGAAGGAATGATGGTGGATGATGTTGATGTTGATGATGTGGCTGATGTGGATTGAGTTTGACCACATGTGCATGTAGTCAAAGGTGATGAAGATGGGGGTATGGAAGTGGAAGCTTGATGTGAAGTGGTGATGGGGAGCTCCTCAGGAATAGGAGCTTTTGATGAAGAGGTGGATTGTGTGGTTGATGAGGTGGTTGATGATGTGAGAAAAAGATGAGTGGAAGGAAGCATGGATTCATAGGGATTTGAAATGAAATTGCAATACTTAAATGGTTCAACATCCGTCAGTATGCAATGAACTTGTCCCTCATGTACATATTTTAAGCATTGATGGAGTATAGAAGGGACACATCTCATTTCCCTCATCCAAGGTCATCCAAGGAGTACATTATATGCCATGGATCCTTCCAAGATGTGAAACATGGTATGCAATATTTTGACCCCCACTTCAATGGGTAAAATGATAGTGCCAACTATGGAGCAGAGAGCATCATTAAATGCTTTCAAGGTGAAAGTGGATTTGGTGATATGGGATGGTGGAAGATTAAGATGTTGGAGAGCTGATGTGGTGATGATGTTGATAGAGGAGCTGATATCAATTAATACTCATTTAAATGGCTTCCTATCAATTTGAGCCATGATATGCAATGGAGGGTCCATTAATTTTGATGATATTGGTTTGATTTCAAAATCATAGAATGTGATGGAAGGATCCATACATGTTCGAATGCTCCCCATAAAATTGCTAAAGGCATTAGCATCTTGAGATTGAAGTTCAATGGATTTTAAAATATCCATTAATGCCTCATGATGTGGGGGAGATTGTTGAATGAGCTCATATATAGATAATTTAGTTGAAGCTATTTTAAGGCTAGTAGTTAATCGGCTACTCAAGGAGATGATTGGCCTTGAGGGATGATTGATAGGATGAATGGGTGGATTTGGATGGCTTGGAATATGGATTGGTTGGGAATTTGGATGGGATGATGATGATGTGGTAGGTTGAGACACACTTGCCTATGGTGCTATGGGAGATTGAACAGGTTGTTGTTGTGCATTTTGTTGGTTAGTGCATTGTTGACCTTGAGTGACTACATGGATAGCACCCACAAAACCTTGGTATTGTTGCACATGATTGACTTGATTTGGGGGAGTCTTGGTGTTAGACCCTCTTGTTGTTGGTTGCACCTCCTCATGATGAGGAAGTGGTGTTTGATAAATACCAAGGTTTTGGTTCTATTGGGCTAAGGGACTATCAAGCTTGATGGCCCCTAAGTCAATGAGATCTTGCACTATGTCTTTAAAATTATAGCAATTATTTATATCATGCCCATTTTGCCTATGATAAGGGAAAAATAAATGTTCCCTATAGTGTTTACTATGCTTGGTAGGGTCATCTGGTTTAACCTCAGGCAAGGCAAGTTGGTTGGTGTCATACAACCTATGGAATATGGAAGTATATGATTCAGCTAAGGGGGTGTACTGATGGTTTTGTCGAATAGATTATCGATGTGGGTGGTTTTCCATAGTTGGCACTATGTTTTGAGTTGATTGAGATGGTGAAGGAACCACATGATATGCAATTTGTTGTGGTTGTTGTTGCATAGGTTGTTGTTGAGCCATTACCGGTTGGCTCATGACCACTTGATTAACTTGATTAGTTGGGTTGGCTTGGTTAGCCTAGTTTGGTTTAGATTGGCTAGAATAATTACCTTTATATTGGCCCTTACTCTACCATTATTTATTTTTAGGCTTAAGCACACCCTCTTGGATTTTGATCTCTTCAATTATGCTAGCCTGGGCAAGAGCTTCCTCAAATGATCGATATTATTGTAATTGTAACAACCAAGAGATGGGTTTTAAGCAACTCTTAGTAAACAGTCTAGTAAGCTCTTCCATTGGTAGGGTGAATGGTAGTTTGGTAATAACAACCCTCCAACGGTTGCCAAAATCGTATACTGACTCATCATCATATTGCTTTAAACCATATAAGTCAGTTAATGATACCTTCTTTCTAACATTAAGGGAAAACCTTTCAAGAAATTGATCAACCAATTGCTCAAAAGTATAAATACTATGGTGAGGCAAATGGTTGTACCACTCTACGATATCTCCCCCAATGTCTGAGGAAAATTTTGAAGTATTAGAGCATCATTACTTTGGATTCTGAAACATGAATGAATAAATGTGCTCACATGTTCTCTAGGGTCCTCAGTCCCTTTAAATTTGTCAAATTTTGGTACTATGAAGTTTGTCAGATATGGTGGTGATGGTACCAAAAAATGGATTGGTTGATTGATCAATTATCTGAGTATTGGTTTTTGGTTCATCATACCAGGAGTATGTTGCATCAGGCTGTCAATATGTTGTTGCATAGCTTGGATTCGAGGATCTTCCCTAGGTATGTGGAAGCCCTGAATTACTTGATGATTCTATGAAGGTGAAGTGGTAAGATGTTGGGGTGTGATGAGATGATGATGATTTGGTGGAGTGGATTGAAATTGATGATGTGGAGGTTGATGAAGAAATGATGGTGAATGTTGAAAAGGAGATGATGTGTGGGGGTTGTGAATGTGATGATTTGTGTGAATGGCATGGGTATGAGTTAATGGTGGTGTGGGTATGGAAACCATAGAATATTGTGGTACCCATGATGGATTTTGGGTGAAAAAGGTGGGTTGGGTGGAAACAAGCTGAGATTTAAAATTTGTTACATGTACTTGTTGTTGGGAACAAGGTTGAGCACCTTGTTGAGCCATAAGAAATGAATTGAGATGTTTCCATGCTTTTTGTATGGCCACCTATGAGGCATATGGTGTGGATGTGGATGTGGATGGAATGGATGAGGTAGGTGGAGGATAAGTTGCAATAGGAATTACAACTAGATGGGTGACATTGGATGAGGTGGAAGCTGGCATTTGTGAAGCAGCATTGACATGTGCTTCATACAAAGGATTGCCATAGGTAGTGGTGTATGAAGATGGAATGGAGGTACTTGGAGCACCTGACTATTGTGGGATGGAAAAATGATGGGAAGGTGTAGCTGACACCTCAAAAAGAGGGTTGTTATACACCTGGGTAAGGCTGGAAGGCTGGGAAGGGGTAAGTTCCTACTGAAGAGAAGGATCATGCCTAGGTGGACTATGGACCTATTCTAGAACATAGTTAGCAGATATTTGAAAAGCTTCCACTTTGGCCATGTCTATATAGGTTATGTTGTGGTCAATGGTGGGTGAAGATGGTTCTATTTGTGGAATGGTTGTGTGAATGGCTCTATGCAAAACATCAACATTTGAAGTTTGCATAGCGTGTGAGGGACCCATAGATAAATTTGAATAACTTATCTGTATCACACTAGTGGGGTTGACCACAAAAGTGGTAGGGAAGGATGATGAACAATCCATGGATGAAGTGTCTTGGTGGATGGAAGTTTGATTCAATACTTTTGTTTGATTTCTAGTTAACACCATAAGCTAATGAATCAAATATATGAAATATGCAAGAAAGTAATGCAAATGAAAACTTCACAAAATCAAGTAAACAACTCAATCCTATGTTTTTGCAATAGATGTGTCTTACCTCCTTTTTTTATCTCATTTTTAATTTTTTATTTTTGTGAGTTTTGTGTGTTTTGGATGTGCTAATCTGAATTATGAAGGGTGAAATCTATGGCTTGGCTGGAAAATGAGATTCTTCCTGGTGATGAAATCTAGAAATTTTTCTCATGGGTATCTATGGTGGCTAAGGGCAGATATTGATGGATGGAGATGAAGCCCACCATCGCCAAATCTCAAGCAATGGTTGGTGATGAAATCCAACTCATTACTATTTATTGTGAAACGTGCAGTGTGTGATTCATTTTAAAGTTTCATGTTTTCTAATGTGTACATACAATGTCAAAAATAACCAATTTTACAAGCCTAAATCAGAAGCCAAAAATAGAAATACTAAGTTCCTCAAAAGAATGTAGGGTACACCACTTAAGACCCACTCTAAACAGTGGAGGGTTCACCTAATCTTCCACCTTGAATCACCAAATGCGGGAGTATACTTAAGTATCCTAATTTTGTTCCTACTTAGACAAGTAAAAGAGGAATTCTTAACCCTATCATGCAAACTATTTTATGCAGTTGTCACTTCATATGAAAATAGTATGCAGAATATTGAGTACAACACACCAAAAAATAGTAAAAATTTAAATCTAAAATGTGAACTATGGTGAATGTGTGAATGCAAAGCTACTCTAAATGCCTAAAATGCAAATGAAATATGATTGCTTTTAACAAAAATTAATGATGTTATTTTTATCAATGTTACTATAAAAGCAAGGAAACAACAACATAAATGAGTTAGGGTTTACAGTAAACTTACAAGAAAGCCTACGTATCTCCTCCTCACTCTATGAAATGCACCTCAAAGCCTCTGGAATGCAGCAGGGCATTCACTAAGTGTTGTAGGGCACCCCTCGAGCGTTGCAGGGCATCTACGCAACTTTTGGTCAACTTTTGCAACTTTCCAAAAACCCTAGCTCTGCGAAAATCATGCGATCGAATTTCTGAAAACCTGCAAAAAAAAATAAAAAACAAAAGTAAGTGACAAAGTAAATTAGCATAGAGAACCCTTTGTGGGTCCCACCGTGATCACCATTTGTGAATCAAAAATCAAGCAACACCAATACAATAATGATATAAAATAACAATAAGCAAAGTAATACACAAAGATTGCACAAATTAGATAAAACTCTTTATTGTTGCGGGTGGATCTCAAATGTTACAATCAATATGCCCCAAATGTGGGGATTTACAATGCTTATTTTTGATACAATATTATAGATTACTAGGGTTCTCCGAAACCCTAGTTGAAAAGAATGGTTGGTGTCTTCACGCTTGTCTGATCCCAATGAGGTTGTGGGTGGGCTTGTGTATCCTAGATAGGGCCACCCTAGCTTCAACAGCTGCCAAATGTATGATTCCTATACCTGCACATAGTAAACAATAACAAATATTAGTAACACCTGTGAGGGCTCCACTGCGTGAGACCCTCAAAATAAAATCACTAACCCTAGATACTATAATAAAACTGTAAACAAAGCATAAGAATATGAAAATAAATGCATAGAACTATTACCTTGTCAATAAACCTTCTGTTTCTATTTTTTCTTACATAAATGATGCCAGTGATAGTTGCAAAGATGCCCTAACAGCACTCGAGGGTCGTAGGGTTGTAGATCTAGTGCGTGAGATACCCGCGGGTGCTTGGGGATGATCAAAAATACCTAGAGGCACTATGTTGGCTCTGGTGGGTGCTCGACTGGCTCTAGAGGGTGCTCGATAGGCTTTGGTGGGTGCTCGATGGGCTCTGGTGGGTGCTCGATGGGCTCTAGAGGGCATTTGAGGATTTATGGAAATGGCGCAAAACCATATCTGGTTCATGTGGGAAGGGCAGCGATAGAGGCAAAGGGTTGCAAACGACGACGATGGAGGAAAGGACGAAAATGAAAGGGGGGCTAGGGCTTGGAATCTATAAATATCTTAAGGAACTTAGAAAACTCAGGACCTTAGGCGTAAATTCATTTGAGGGTTAGGATTAATTCATATATGTATATATAATATTAATATTTAAATATATATTAACAAATATATATACATATAAATAATGGATGGTGGAGATTGGGAAACATAGATGGATGACAAGTGGCTAGATTTTGGTGTCTACATTGGTATTTCCTTATTAATGGTAGATCTGTTCACATTTAACACTACATTTTCTTTACCATTTTTTTTCTTTTGAATGGTGCATGGTACTTCAAGAGAGTCTTCAAAATCTATTTTGACACATTCCTTAGGTTCATCAAGAATGTTCATCCCTAAATCAAGATCATACTGAATAGACGTTTCCTTGTTGATATGTTGAGCTTGTTGTACTGCATTCTCTAAGCTTTGATCTACTTTTTCTTCATAGGCTAAAACCTCAAAAGAGTTGATATTTCTTCCAATATCCTTCCTTACTAATCTCCATGGTTTTTTTACTTTCATTTGTCTATTTTTATTTTTGGAAGTTTAAAACCATCTTCATCCATATCCATTTGTAAGTTTATCTTGCGGCTTTCTACATATGATTTTGTTGGGATCTTCTTAGGGCGTGATCTCTCCATATGCCCACTTCAAGACATTTACTACATCTAAAAGATATTTTTTCATAACCTATGGTTTGTGTCCACATCTTATCCCCATACTTAAGAATGACTGATTATGGTAAATGCTTACTTGTATCAATCATGAAATCTTTTGTAGTTTATGAAATCTCAAGAAATTCTTTTAGAGTTTTGCCTATTGCCTTTAAGGTATCCATTTCACACAACTCAATGGACAACCTATACATCCTATTGTAAACTGGTACTAGGGATAGATTTACATTTTTAGGTGAAAAGACTTCATACCAACGGGTAAGGAAGAACCTTGCTCTTCCCATAAACCAAGGATGCCATTTTAGGATTTGATCTCTTTCTTTCCTAAAACAAAAAATGGCTAGGAAGAAACCTTTGGGAAGAAAGGTTAGAATCACTCCTAGAGACTTCCAAATTCTATCAATCAATTTTCTCAACGCTGAAGCCCATGGTCAATTCCCATTAAATTTACCAAAAACCTTCCTCTCTTTGAGCAACAAGGATTGATTCTCCCTGGTTTTATCACTAACCTCTACTACTATAGATGATTCTAAGGATTTAGCTATAAATTGGTCCTTGGGAAGGAAACTAAAACTCACAATATACTGAATTTTACTAGAATCTCCTATACGAACATAATATTTGATAAAAAAATTATAATAATTTGCAAGCAAAATTTCTAAGATAAAGAAGGAAAAAAGAAACTTAGCTAGAAAATCTACGCCTAGACAGAATGTCTTGCCTCATTGAAGCCCTAGCCCTCCATTGCTCATCCCATCATCTGAACCTTCACTGACAAATATTTGTAATTTTGCTTTTCGTGACTTGACAATCGTCACTGCCCTTGATGGCTGACTTCATAGGGTCATATCTCCTTCACTATTGCTTAGATTCCTCCATATGACCACTCATTTTAAAGCTCTTCAAATTCTGCACAAAGTAGTTCAAATTACACACAAAGTGATCATAATCTAAATTATTTACATGGTCTTTGCATTAATATTGCAAGGTGTCAAATAATGTAATGCCTCTAGCAACAATAATTCTTTTAAGCATGTACATTGAGCCCAATGATCCAAGCTTAATATTTATTGATTCTCACAACCAGATGGTTATACATTATGGAACAATTTTAAAAAATTAATTGATCTAGTGATTAAAGTTCTAATATGGGTGGTGGGAATTGAAGATTTTTTTTCATTTGGATGAATACATGGTGTGATAAAAAATCACTTAGTCTAAATCCAATATTGAAACCATGGATGAGATTACTTCAAGATAAATATGGTGATAATATTTCAAACTTCATGTACAAGGATTAGGAAGGAAGATACATATGGAAATAAGATTTTTTACAAGTATACAAGACATTGATGCTATGAGGGAGTTGAACAAAAAGATAACAATTGTGATTATTTCGAGGGGAGATGAGGATAATCTGATTTGGGAGTTGAATAGCTTAGGAGAATAGACAACAAGAAGTAGATATAATGTAAAGCACCAATAAAATAAGAACACTGCAATAATATGGAGAGATAATTAGGATAATATGAACATTCCTAAAGTTAAAATATTTGTTTGGCTAGTAAGTCAAAGTTTTTTTTATTTATATTTATCTTGAGATAACCTTATGAATAGGGTTTTTCATGGCCCCTCACAATGTGCTTTATGCGAGGAGAATATAGACCATGTCTTGGGACACTACTCAATAGTTTGTAAACTATGGTAATGGATTCTTAATATGTTTGGTAAATGCATGGTGATGAATGAAAAAATTGAAGAATGGTTAAAGCAATGACAGAGCACTTTTAAAAGCGAGGCTTTACAGATAATCTAGGATATATCAAAAGATACAATAATTTGGACTATGTGGTTGGAAAGGAATAGAAGAATGTTTAAAGGAAAGGAAACATGTTTAGAGTTAATTCAAAGAAATATTTGTTTAGCCATAAAGGAGTCTAAACCAACCCTATCAAGTAACCCAATTTATAACCTTGAAGTAGAGAGCCTTGATAGATGAAGTCAAGTCATCAAATGAATTATGATGTTGGGTACATGAGAAACAAAAAGAAGACAAAGAATATAAAGTGGAAACCATCAAAAGTGGAGCTGGTCAAATTCAATTTTTGATGGAGCATTTAAAGGAAATCTAGGACCATCAGGACGAGGAATAATTAGAAATTATAAGATATTTTGTCTCATTACGCTTTCAATAATGGATTTAAGACAAATAATGAAGTTGAAGCTTGAACAACTTTAGAAAGGTTAAAAATATGCAAACAAATGAAATGGAATAGAGTATGGATAGAAGGTGATTTATTAATAGTTATAAATGTAATTTTGAGGAAAGCGAAGGCTCCATGGAACAAAAGAGATAATTGTAGAAATACAAGACCTTGTTATAGAGTTTGAAGAAATCAAGTTTACTCATGCGTTAAGGGAAGGAAAAAAAGTGCAACTAAGCTAGCCAATAAAGGGGTGTTAATTAAGGGTTATGAAGTTAATTTTTTGTTTCCATGGTTGGAGGAAGTAGTAAGTTTTGTTGGAGCTACAAGAAAACGTTGATTACCTAAATTAAATAATGATTAAGATTTAATTTAATGTTTTTTATTGGTAATATTTGCTATATTTTACAACATTAATGTGTTTTCATATAAACTATTTATTACAAATTTTGTGGTTGCACTTATGCTTAAGGAAACTAGCAATTCAAATTTGGTGAAGTAGATTATGATAGTATGAAGTTTTTGAAATATTACCCTACTAAGATGTAATGCATAGACAATAGAGGTGGAGTTTTGGTAATGTGAAGGGGCACTGCAAGAAAATGTTAAGAAGAAGGAAGCTGATTTTGAAATATTTGTTTTCGTATAGAAAATTGAAGAAGATAAAAAAATAAAAACGAAGAATTCATATTTTTTTATGAAAAATGATATAGGTATCTAGCTATAGTAACTCATTTGAGATGAGAATTGAATATATTTGTAAACTCTCAAGCTCTAAAGGAAGGAGTTGTGATTTGTCAAGGGTAGGAAACCTAAGTATAACTCCTTGTTATCCAACAAAAAAGTCCTTAAATTTACATGTTACAAATTTTATTTTAAATATATGTTTTAAGTATTCTCATATATTATTAGAAATTTTTAATTTTTTTAATCTCTATCGAAATATTTTAATAATATTTTTATCTATATATTTTGCTCGAGAAAAAGAGGTTGTATTTGGATCCCCCACTCTTCACAAATCACAACTCTCTCATTTAGAGCTTGATAGTTTACAAACATATTCAATTTTCATCTCAATTGAGATGCTATAGCTAGATACCTACATCTTTTAAAAAAAAAATTCTAAATTCTTGATATTCATTTTTTGGGTCTTCAATTTTATTTATAAATATAAATATTCAACATCCTTCTTCTTGACATTTTTCAATCTTGTTCATCCATCCATCCAAGTGAAATCTTGATTAGTGGTGGTCTTTGATGATGTCAAGCTGCCATTGTGCCACTTGAATATCCATAAATGTTCTGTTGTCTCCATCCTTCTGCTACTTTGCTTTGATATTTCAAACAATTGGTCCTATTGTTCCTTGATGCAACTGCACCCCTTTGAAATCCAAAATCAATATGCTTTTTTTATCAAACATTGCCATACTTATGCCTTTTTTACTCCATGTAGACTTATAATATTGATGCCTTAAGCCATGTCTCCAGATTGTTCCTGCTCATGGTGGTGTGGGTGCCGATATGCTGCAACTTTAATGTGACATTCAGTTTTCTTTTATTTTTCAATCATTTGTTTCTTTATTTTAAATTCTTCTTCATAATCTTCTCTCCCATGCCCTTCTTTTGTGCGTCCTTGTGCACTTTTGATAGGGCTTTCTTGGACTTTGTTGTTGCCTCGTCCATAGACTCTATTGTTGCTGCTACTATAAATTCAACTATTGAGTCTTCTGTTGGTTCTTCAACTTGTTCCCCTACCTTAACTGCTTCTTGCATCTTAATAGTTTCCTTTTGAATGCAAACATGAACTTGCACATTAACATCTACATTTTTTCCTTCTATTATATCCTCTTTATTCATTTATTTCAGTTCCCTTCAAAACCTTTTTATTTCTTCTTCATATCCTTTGATGGTGATCTTCAAACTAGTTATATTTTTATATAGGTTCCATCAACTCAAGAATACATTCTCCATTTCATCCTAAGCATAACTATAATTCCTTTCCTTATGCCCACCAAACATAAGCTTCATCTCTTAAAAATTTCATAAGTTGGATTTACCAAAAATTATCACCAAAATATAGAGATGTGAACTTCATCCATCATTGTCGAACATCAATGTCATATATTTTAGTGAAAATTGGTAACTCCATGATCTCAACCCCCCGAATATTCCTAAAGCATCTAGGGTTTTAGGAAAAAAACTAAGGTTTAAAAAAAAATCAAATCTTCGAAAGTGGATTGCGAGAGCTCTGGAAGAGAAAACTAGGGCATCAGTTGGGTAGTCGAAGAGATTTCTAGTTACTGTGGATTTGAAGACAAGATTGTTGCCTCAAGAGGGCCCAATGGGACACCTCCAGATCCTCTTCTAGAGAGAAATAGTTATTTTGCAGATTTGTTAAAGGATAAATCTCCATCAAATACTGAAGAAGCACAAAAAATTGCATTAAAAATGCTCTTTACAGCTGCTGGAAATAGATCAACACCTAAACGAGTTAATGGATGCTTGCCACAATCAGAATCAAGGCCAAAGATTGTCATTGAGCAAAGGATGGTCGAAGAAACAATTTTATATAGAGCCAATCATGATTTGATCTGTAAATTCATGGGTATTCACCCTACCCTGAATTTTTTGCATTCCTGGGTCCGAAAAAACTAGGAGCCTCTTGGTGAGTATTATTTGTGGTTTATTAGCAATGGATATTTTATTGTTAGTTTTTCTTCACTTGCCGATAGAAATAGGGCTTTCGAATCAAGAAAAGAGGAATCATGGTCCAGCAAGATTATTTGTTCAACCCTAGAGAGTGGGATTTGATCCTCGAATTGAACCCACTGCTATCCCGGTTTGGATCCATTTGTATGCAATTCCAATGAAGTTCTGGAGTGAGCAGGTATTGGAAATTATCGGTAATTCCCTTGGAAGACATTTGGGTGTTTCCAAAGACACAATAGAAGGAAACACAGTTATTTATGCAAGATTATGTGTGGAAATGGATCTTAGCAAGCCTCTACCGGTAGAGGTGGAACTTGAACTTATAGGACTATCTTGGATTCAACAACTGGATTATGAGGCATTGCCCTTCAGATGCAGAGTTTACCACAAATATGGGCATTTGGCCCGATCTTGCCCAAATAATATGAACATAAAAATGGAGGCTCCTCTAGGAATATCAAATCTTCCTAAGGAGGGTAAGTCAACAATCAACAAAGAACCAACCGATATTTCTCAGGGTAAAGAAGCACAGGGAGATGGTTTTGAACAACCCAAAAGAAGAAGGCAAAAGAAAAAAGATGGTAAAGAGCAAACCCAACTCAAGCCCTCCAATAGGTATGAGATATTTAAGACACTAATGGACCAAGAAGAAGAACAATTCTCGAAAGGAGTGGATGGGAATAATGAAAATAATAACAGCCATGTTCAAGATCCTCTTTCATCTCCCCCCATCATAGAGCAGGTAATTGAGTACAGTGAGTTACCGCAGTCAGAGAGTGTAGGGGCATTAATAGTGCATAACCAAGAGCAACCAATAATTAAGGATGTCAGCATGGGCATAACAGAAAAGAACAGAGAAATGCCAACTCTAGGGATAAATCAGGTGGAAAAGAGATCAAAAAATAGCAGCTCTCAAGGAGTAGGTAGAAAATCAAATAAGGAAATGATAGGAGTTCAAGGAGACAAACTGATCACTGGAGGATCAATGAGGCCAATAGATTTTTACTGCTCTCAAGGTAACTAATGATTATAAAATCATGGAATGTTAGGGGTTTAAACAGTAGAACCCATCAATCTGTTGTTCGAAGACTCTTAGAAAATTGTAATTTTTTTTTTTTGCTTATCCAGGAGACAAAAATGTCGTTGGATCTTATGTGTAAAACAATTAACAGACTTTGGAGGGGTACTGGTCATATGGAAGTGGTTGCCCAAGGGGCCTCAGGGGGGATAGTTACTCTTTGGAACTCTCTTGAATGGACTGCAATAGAACATATAGCTTGGAGGGGTGTTCTCACATCACATTTTAGAAATAATGTCACAGCTGAACATGTTTTAATCACAAACTTTTATGGGGCTCAAAACCTATATGGTCAGATGCATCAATGGAAAGTTGTGCATAACATGAGAGTCTCAAGGGAAGAGTTAGACTGGATTATTGTTGGGGATTTTAATGCTAAATTATCCTCTAGAGATCAGGAAGGGGGAACCCCAATTTGGGACCCAGGGGATAGACTTATGATTGCCCAAGTCCAGGCATTACACTTGGTGGATATTAAATGCCCTGGAACCAACTATACTTGGACTAATAAGAGGAGGGAGCCATATAGCAAGAAGGTGAAGTTAGACCATTTTTTGGTTTCAAAGGAGGCATTTGTAAAATGGAATATAAAATTTCAAATTTTGGAGGGTCCAGTTTCAGACCACTTTCCCATTTTGTTGGAAGGAGGGATCAAGACAATGCGGCATCACAAACCATATAAATTTGAAAACTTTTAGTTACAAAAAGAGGAACTTCGAAAGAAAATTCCACAGTGGTGGGAATGTCGCCCAACATATGGGACAACAATGTTTAGATTCCACAAACAACTTCATTATGTCAAAGATCAACTGAAACAATGGAGGTGAGCTAACAAGATAGACTTCCAGGTCCAAAGAGCTCCATTGGTGGCTAGATGGGATGAGGTTCAAAAACACTTTAGGGAAGGAACAATTACAGAGCAGCTCAAATAAGAGGATGATGCATTGCATAAAGCAGTTGAGGACATTGAAAAACAAGAGGACTGGAAACAGAGAACAAGAACCACTTGGTTATTAGAAGGTGATAAAAATACCAAATTTTTCCATCGGATTGCTTGTGCTAGGAGACAAATGAACAACATGGAAGCTCTTCAATATGAGAACGGACACTCCTTTGATACAATTCCAAGTATGCATTTCCATTCAATGGATTATTTTTCTAAACTATTTAAGGAAAGTATGGTGCAAGATGAAGAGGCTCAAAAACAAGTTATTGTTGTCATACCCTCTATTATCTCTGAAGAAGAAAATCAGGCCCTACTTAAACCCCTTGATAGAGAGGAACTGAAGAATTTAGTCTTTAGAATGAGCACCGAAAAAACACCAGGTCCATATGGCTTTCCAATTAAGTTTTTTCAGGCCTTCTGGGATAACTTGGAGGAGGATGTAATGATTGTTATAGAGGAGTCCAAAGGTAGTAAAAGAATGCTTAAAGCATTAAATCATACTTTCATTACCTTAATTCCAAAAGGGGAGGAGGGGGTACATATTTCAGATTATAGACCTATTGCCTTATGCAATGTCATATATAAAATAATCACAAAGGTAATGGTTGAGTGGCTAAACCTCTTCTATATAGCATTATCTCCTTAGAGCAAGGGGGTTTTGTAGAGGGCAGGCAGATCTTGGATGGTGTGGTTATAGCTCAGGAGGCAATCCATTCAATGCAAACATCTGGTAATAGAGGAATGCTCATAAAATTAGATATGTCAAAGGCTTATGATAGGGTGGAGTGGAGCTTCTTGTCAAAGATGATGGCAGCCTTTGGTTTCTCTCAGGATTGGATAGAATGGGTCATGAGTTGTGTTTCTACTCCAACATACTCAGTGTTAATCAAGGGTCTTCCCTCGCAATCGTTTGGAGCTACTCGAGGCCTTCGTCAAGGAGATCCTTGCTCTCCTTATCTTTTTCTCATATTGGCTTAAGGATTGGGTAGACTCATATTGAGGAGAAGACAACAAGGTTTGCTAAAAGGTATCAAGGTGGGTGAGGAATTTTTGACTCACCTACAGTTTGTGGATGACATAGGATTGTTGGGAGTGGCCAGCTTCAGGGAAGCAAGAATGATTAGAGATACACTTAATGTCTACCTTAGGCCTAGAAACCAAGTCATCAATGGTAAAAAATCCAAAGTGATCTTTTTCAATCTTGATCAAAGGCTTCAAGACAAAATTTTATAGATCTTGGGATTCACAAGGACTTATCTCCCACTGGTCCCTTTGCATTTTAAAAAACTAAAAATAGATATCTAGAGGAATCTTTTGGACTGTATCAAGGACAAAATTAATCATTGGTCTCACAAATGGTTAAGCTATGGGGGTAGATTAACTTTTTTACAGTCAGTCATTCAGGCCATGCCAATTTATAAATTCTCTATCCTTGCTACCCCACATACCATATGGAAAGAGTTGGACAAGATGGCTAGAAAATTTTTATGGGAAGGAGTAAAAGGAGAGAGGAAATGGGCCTTAGTAGGTTGGGAGAAAGTAAGCCAACCCAAGGTAAAAGGAGGTTTGGGACTAAGAAGATCAAAGTTAAATAATAAAGCTTTGGTTGGAAAGCTTTACTGGAGGTGGATTTCCCAACCAACTTCTTTATTCAGTAGAATCTTAACTAGTAAATATTTAGGACAGGTAAACCCAAATGAGGTGGGTCGTTTCCATTTGGATGGTAATGGATCCTTAGTGTGGTAGGCTCTCAAGTTAGGATCTTAGGTAGTAAAAGATGGATTATTTGGAAAGAGGGGAGAGGGGAGAAGGCACGATTTTGGACAGATTCATGGGATCAATACCCACCTATCATTGTTGAATTTCCTAAACTGCAACCAATAAAAACATCCATAGAAACCAGGGGGTGGGTCCAAATTGAAAGTTATTTCAACACTAGTCAGTTGGGAGATGATAAGTTTAAGCAGATTAAGAAGTTGGATGAGTGGCCAATTTCAATCCCTCCGGATTTGACACCCATCATGACTAAAATCCTGGTAGAAATATTTCTCACAGGTAGAGATGAGGAGGATGAATTAGCTTGGGGCTATGGGAGCCTTGGTGTCTACATAGTGAAGGATGGATATGATAAGATCCTTCTAGAGCCTCCTCCTCATACATATCAAAGTTGAGGATTGGAGAAAGATTTGGCAATCCAAGGGTTGGCCGAAAGTAAACTTTTTTGCCCGGCGGTTCATGCATAATGGAATTCTTACTTTTGATAATCTCATATGTAAGGGAATCATTGGTCCATCTCAATGTGTTTTATGCTACAAGAGTGAGGAAACAACTGATCACTTGATGTTTGAGTGCCCATTCACGCGCCAGATCTAGGAGAGATGGTTTTTATATTATAAAATTCAAGTTAATGGTGATTTGAATCGGATTAATATTTGGAAAATATGGAAGAGGGGTAGATTTAAATCTAAAGCTCTTTGTATTGGTTGGGAGCTTGGATTAAAATTCATTTGGTGGCAAATGTGGTTGGAGAGAAATGCCAAAATTTTTAGAGAAATTTTTTCTTCTTTAGATGGAGTTTGGCAGGTCATTTGGAGCAAAGTCACTGAAACTGTGGCAATCTATGCTAAAGAGGAAACTCAAGTTGTTATTGGGGCAATGGAGAAGGGAGTTGAAGTGCAAGAGGGGCAGGACAGAGCTAGTTGGAAACCATCCCCAGAAGGTTGGATTAAAATTAATACTGATGGAGTCGCAAAAGGTAATCCAGGTAGAGCTGGAATTGGAGTGGTTTGCCGAAATCATGTTGGAACAATGCTCTTTTGGGAACTGCAAGGCTTGGGAAGAGCCATAAACAATGAAGCAGAAGCTTTAGCTATCAAATCTGCTTCTATTTGGGCAGTAAAACAAGGTCACAGGAGGATAATACTATAATTAGATTCTCAAATAATGGTTGGAGCTCTAGATTGCATGAGGAAATTTGCTTTGAAAACATGGAGTTTGAGGATTCTTGTCACTCAAATTAAGGAATTATGGAGGGAATTAGATGATGTGATTCCGGTTTATGTGAGTAGAGATCTAAATAAAGTGGCAGACTTCTTGGCTAAGATGGGTACTGAGAAGGAGGTAGGGGTTCAGTGGCACAGTGACATGGCTATTGAGGATGAGATGATTAGGCAGGTTGGTGAGCAAATCCAGTGCTTAGCTAATTTGGATAACCATTCCAATAATATTGTTTAGAAGATTTGTGCTTCAATGTAGATCTTCTTTTATAGTTGTAGACATTTTATAGTTGTAGACAGGTGAACAGTCATTGTAGAAATACGATTTAAGAGATTTGGCTCCAATGCAAATATTTTTTTACTGTTGTAAACATGTGTTCTCTTTGGCTAAGGTTGGGAAAAGTCTCATCCCAACTTGTAAATGATCTTTGTTTTAATACAAGTTTTTTCAAATTATTAAAAAAAAAAAAAAAAAAATCAAATCTTATCTATTCCTTGCTATCCACAAATAATTGTGTAGATTTTCTTAAAAATCAATTAAACCGCAATTGATTTGTTTATCTTAACTGACAGAAATATTTGTAATTTTATTTTTTACGACTTGAAAAAATCTTCATCATCCTTATCTTAGATGTTTGACTTCATAAGTTCGTATCTCCCTTAATATTATTCAAATTCCTTCATATAACTACTCATTTCAAAGCTCTTCATTTAAATTGGACAACCCTTCCCAAAAATATAACTCTTGAAAGATAAAACATTTTTCTAAAAAAAAACATTACCTTAATTCATAGGAGCAAGAAAAAAAATTATAATATTTCAAAGCAAGTAGTTTTAGTTTTTTTTTTTAATATGTTAACACACCTTCAAGCTCTAGAACTCTTTTGTAAAGAAGTTGGGATGCAGGTGAACACGAGCAAAACAAAAATTATGATTTTTTCAGCAAAAAATAAGAAGCAACAACTTGAATTTCAGTTTGTAGGAGAACCGTTTGAGGTAGTAGTAGAATACAAATACTTGGGCATAGACTTTCATGACAAACTTGATTGGAATACATGTAGGATGAAAAGAACTCAAAGTGGTTGGAGAGCACTATATGCACTTCAAAACAGGTGTAGGAATGCCGAGTTGTGGGACTGGAAGACCACCAAGGTCTTATTTGGCCTATTTGTTACACCGGTTTTGTTGCATGGTTGCGAGGTGTGGGCTAGTGACACAACAAATGCAAAATGGAGGCAAATAGAAAGGATTCAAAAATATCTAATCACAATTTTTTTCAAAATTAAGGCCACAACCCCTTATGAAATTATTCTAGCTGAAACTGGAATGTTTCCTTTAGAAGCAATTGCTATGACCAAGCTGTTATGTTACTTGAAAAAAATAGAAAACATGAAAGATGATAGATGGCCTAGGGCAACTAGGGACGAAGAGTTGCATAGGCGAAAGAATACATAGATGAAACAAAATTAGAAATGGATGAAACGCTGGGAAATCAACATAAATGAATGCCCAAATGTCAACAAAGACAAAAAATTATGTGAATGAAAAGTTCAGAAGTGGAATGTGGAAAAATGCAAGCAGGAAAAGACAATATTATATTACAAATTTTAACCCAACGTATGACCACAAGGAAAAAGCGTATATAGGAGCTGAAATCAAGTGGAAGGAAAAAATCCTCATTGCTCAAATAAGGACTAGCTCTCATAGGCTTAGATGTGAAACAGGGAGATGGACAACGCCCAAAGAACAATGGGAAAAAAGGATATGTACTCTATGCAGTACATACTCTATGCAGTACAGAGACAGTAGAGATAGAGGAACACTTCATCTATAAATGCTTGAGTTTTTCAGATATTCGTGACAAATACAAAGAAACACTTGGAAACGGGTTTATAACAGATTTATTTGAAGACAGTAAAATAAAAAAAAGTTGGAGAATTGCTAACCCAAATCAGCAGAAGAAGGAACAACCTTCTCAAAGATATTAAAGATCATATGATATGATTTGAGTAATTGTACTTCCATATTTGAGGTCCCATAGACCATATTTGGATCTCGCATAATTAAAATCTTTCATTTCATTTCACACACAACCCACAACCCTACACCAAGTTACATCAAGTTACCATTATGTACACGAGAACCAAGTTACCATCATGCTAGAACGAGTGATTGTCTGAGAACAAAGTTACCATCATGCAAGAAGGAGGAATTTTCCATGATGTACACAAGAACCAAAACTTGAACCATACGGAAGTACACATGCCGTGGTTTAAACCTTAGACCTCCCAAAACCCTAACCACTTTGTTGTCCCGACCAAAACAATAGTTTTAACTTTGTATTTCCATATATTATTAAAAATATATTAAAATATTAAAATTAAAAGATTATTTAGATCTCAAAGTTTTGGCTAAGCGAATAAATAAAGCACATCGCTCCATAATACCCCTTGTAAATAAAGCACATCCCTCCATAATACCCCTTGTAATCTAAGTGGTGCGCAGGTAACATCTCATAAATTTCAAAACATTTGCAAAAATGATCATCGAAATCATATGGAGCTCTTTAAATTTACAATGCAATGTCGGTAAACCGAATTTCGTTTTGATTGTGTTTCAGTAGGAAGTTTCTTCTTTGTCTCCCAGGCAACAATAACGATTGCAACTCCGGGGATATAAAACTCGAAAAATTGGATGGCTTGTTCATCACGCTGTCCTCTCTTCTCATCTGTATATTCTCCTTCCCTCCCTTAAGTCGACTACGATTAAAGATTACATTGACGATCGGCGGGGCATTTGTTGTCCATTCTACCAGCGAGCGAGAAAGACAGAGACAATGCCTCTTAAGCAGGTTGGTTGTGTCTTATTTTTCTTTGAGAAAGCGTAATTGGCGATTGTGACATCTGAGATTGACCAACAAAGATTTGCTTCTCACTTCCTGACTTGGTGTTACTGTGACTAAATTTCATTCAGTGAGGGAGATTGCCAATGGAATGGAATATATTTGTATTTATATTGATAAATGATATTGATGTTGGCAGTTACCTCGGCTGACTACCACGTTAAGGGCGTCTAGGCCACATGAGTGTGAACATGTATTTGACATCGAGAAAGCCTATTTGGATCGCAAAAACATCCTTCAAAGTAAGCGCCGCAAAAGGTGAGTTCACTCTTCTCTTCTTAATTCGTAATGTTACTATAATTCCATGGAAATTGGAATTTGTCTTGCATTCAGTTCCCATAGTTCTCATCTGTTGAAAACTGATTTGGTGATTTGTCTTGTTATTATAATGCCTGAATTGTGTTGCTTGATGCATTTGAAGTCTTTGTCAAAGAATGCAAGAACAAAAGTATTTTGTAGTGTGCCTTGATAGAAAACTTGCTCTGAAAATTTG
Source organism: Wollemia nobilis (assembly GCA_028583015.1). Lineage (NCBI taxonomy): Eukaryota > Viridiplantae > Streptophyta > Pinopsida > Araucariales > Araucariaceae > Wollemia > Wollemia nobilis. The sequence goes on from JAQPPZ010016709.1 coordinate 1,878,483, forward strand.
TTGTTGTATATAGAGTCATATAAAGGAAATATACATTGTTATTCTTTTCAATAAAATGGGAGTAAACAAAACAACAGAAGAAACATCCCCATTATCATTGATATTTGGAAAGTTTCAGTTGCAAATAGAAAGAAAAGAGGGGCGTTTCGACGGCTCTATAATTTGCTCCTTAAAATTGGACCATAGCCAAAATTAACCAATCTAAATAAACCAAGCAGATAAACTAAATGACTTCACAACAGCATGTTTCCAAATTTATGTACATGAATTAATTTCACGGGCAAATAGTTTTTAAACCTGCATGAAATAAATATTAAAGTACAGCTTAAATAAAGAAAAATAAATTAAAAGAACAGAAAAAAAAAAACCTCCAACTCTGTCTTTTGGAGGGCAACAAAAGTTAGAAAGAGGATCCTATGAAAGGGTAAGGTTCCTGCCTAGCATCTGGTGAGGTCGCTGCTAATCCATTATTTTGAATTCTGAAAAACCTAGGAAACATTTAAGCAGTTACGCATATATTGCCTGGCAAGAACTTTCTAGTCTCTCTACACCTTACCTTCCTTTCCACCTATTGTGCTCCTATTCAAAATCCGAAAATAAATTGGTAGAGTCAGAACTGAAGATCTGAATTTGAAAAACTGAAATAAGTCTGATTTCGGAACAGCATTTGAAATTGCTCTAAAATCCCCAACTGCACTGTTGATAAAAATTGATATTATGCTAAATCTCTACATTTGCAACTATTGAGAATATATTAAAATTTAAATGGTTGAACTGAAAAGCGCCCTTAAATTTGAATATTGTGATTGTGAACCAAAAATCTAAAATGTGATGTTCATACAAGAAGATGGTTGAGAATTAGGTCAAACATTACATAGAAAAATGAGACAATTTTCTTTAAAATGTATGGGCATTGGTACAAGCTAAAATGCCCCCAGAATGATATGGTTGGTGTGCTTCGTCAAATGTTGTTAATATAGACCTGTATATGATTGTTATTATTATTTTTTAACTGGCTATATGGAATTGAAACAGGCTCCACCCATACTACATTATGACCATCTTGTTACGGTACTTGAGCCAACCACATAGCAATATTAATATAATAACGCTTTGGCACTTATGCATATATGGCCTGCCAAGATTTGAATCTTGTTTTCTGCCTTGGAAGTCCACATTTTTAACCACTTGAAATCATTCCATTTTTTTGAAAAGTTATATGCTCTCAATGCTTGCCCAAAACCCCTTGGACAAAATGTTAAGGTTCTCCCATCAATGTGGAACCTTGGCTTATGGTGTGAAACTCTTTACTCCTTATCACTGCTTCAAAGTCCATAGGCAAGTGTGAAGGTTCACCCATGGGATTGGAACCTTGGTTTCCATTGTGAAACTCCTCACTCCCCACCACCGCTTGTCGCAAACCCCATGGGGCTTATATGATTGTTATTATTGTTGTTATTTTTTTGGGTGGTTTTGTGCATGTAGAATAGATAACATAAAGTTCATCTTTTTCTAATTTTTAACCTTTTATATTTACATGTGGATAAATAACTTTAGTTTTTTATATGTGGATAAATATTACTTTTTTGTTAAGAGGAAAGTACAACCAATATAGAAGCGTGACTCAATTTATTACTAAATATTTTATGAACGTCTGTTCTCATCAACAGTAAATCATTCACCAATATGCCGAAATATCAAACATGCATCCAGAAATAAATTCCACAAGTAGGGCAACACCAAGAATAATATTTAAGGAAGGAATCACTTCACAAGATCTCTAGCTCCACGAGCCAAGACTCCTACAAAGAATACTTCATATGACTTCCTTTTACAATCGGGGGTACATCTTTCTTTATACAAGAATGTGATGGTTCACCTTCCATTAGTTAGAAGGTTACCAATGTGGTGGTTCACCTTGTATAGTTTTTGAATACCCATAGTTTTTGCTCTTTTGGTTCCACTCATATTTCTTTTGTTGCCTTAAACCCTATTTCCATGATTGTTGCCTCTCATGGTGATGTGGATGGTGATATGCTCCAATATTTTGTGCCTCTATTTTATGCTCTTCTTTTGGTTCATTTTTGGACTTTGGTTTAGCTTCATCTTTGATCTTTGCCACTGCCTCCTTAGATTCTATTTCAAGTTCTTTTGCTTGTTCTTCAATTTGTTCTCCTACAATGGTTTATTGGTTTTCCCCTTGATGCTTTTTGAGAAATATCTTCTTTATTCTATGTCATAATTTCATAAATTTCTTTTGTACATTCATTTTAACAATGCCCAAAGAATGCAACCAAGGATAACCAAGAACAATATCAATATCACCCATCTCAATAAGCATAAAATCTGAATGTAAAACATATTTATCTATTGTGATCTTCAAATCTTCAAAATTCTGAACATCCTCACTCTCAAGATTTATGTTTTTATTTTTTGTTGTTGGAACCTGCAAACTCTTAGCCAAGTCTCTACTGATGAAGTTATGCTTGCTACAAGGGTTTAAGGAGACAATAACTTTTTTCTTTTGGATGCAACCATGAACTTGCACAATAAAATATTTATATTTAAACAAATCTTTTTGAACATTGTTTGGCACCAAGGGTGTAATTTGCTTAGCCTGCATATTCTTATCCTTTTCCTCCAATCCCCATTTGCTTAAAAATACAACTTCAAATTCTTCCTATGTGTATATATAATTACGAGTACTAGCAAAGTCTAGATGCCACTTTGAAGCTTCCCTTCGTACAGAAGCATAAAGCTTACGTCTCCATTCTGGCTCACAAAGATTTAAAGAATTTTTTTCCACTTCATCAACCATTCCCTAGCATCACTATCATCCTCTCCAGTGAATATTGGCAACTCCATGCCCTCAAACCAATATATATTTTTTTCAAGACAACTAGGGTTTTAAATAAGAAAAAAATTCAAAAATAAAATTTCTCAAATCTCATCTATTCCTTTTAATAAACAATTACTTCTGTAGATTTTCTTCAAAACAAAACAGACAACAACTGATTTACTTACCCGGATTGGGAGATATGATTTTTTTTTTCCTTTGCACAAATTTTTGCACAACCTAAAAACAACATCAAAAGCCCAACTTCAAACAACTGTAACTTTGTCAATACTTAACAAAATTTAACAATTAAGCAGTTGTTTTTGTAGTACACAAAACAATCTACACAATGGTACAAAAAGCTTCTGAAAATGGCTCTGCTCTAATACAAAATTTGTTTTGATGTAATCTCATCCAGGATTTGCTGCTCTGATATCAAATGTTATGAACTCTCTTCTCATCAACAATAAATCATTCACCAATATGCAAAAATATCAAACATGCATCCATAAATAAATTCCACAATAACAATCCACACAATAAAATAGAGATAGATAATATCCTTGAGGTAAGACAACACCAAGAATACTCCTTAAGGAAGGAATCACTCCACAAGATCTCCAGCTCCATGAGCCAAGAATCTTACAAAGAATACTTCATATGACTTTCTTTTACAATTTTGGGGTATATCTCCCTTTATACAAGAATGTGATGGTTCACTTTCAATGACTTAGAAGGTTAACTATGTGATGGTTCACCTTCCATGAGTTACAAAGTGCATAATATTATAATATGACACTATGTTATGTATCATCATAATTGTATGTGTCATCCATGCCATAATACCATATACAATATTATTTATCCACATTCTTATCCTTAGTTACATAATAAAATAAGAGAATAAAAATGGCATCAAAACTCAAGATTGAAAGGGATCTTTTTAAGACACCACACTAGAGGTGTTCATCACTTTACATTATTAGTTTTAGACATATACATTACTTTAAATAATGCATAATTGTTGTGTCATACTAACTATATAGTTTAAAATTGTATTAAGGTTTCTTGCATTGCAGGTTATTCTTTTTGAGAAAGCCTCTGTTTGGAACGTTTATGACATTCATAGAAAGTTAGGTTTGACTCTATACTTTGACACATTGGCTTCACTTGCCCAAGCATTGGCCAAGAATTCATCTCAATCTGGTCTAAATTTGCAATGCTTCGTTGGCATCATTGACTCCTCTTTATCAAATCCTCTTATACCTCCAATAAAACTTCCTCTTTAACAAAACCTCTTATAATATGAATGACTCAACCTATGGGGTGCAGGATGTTAGATTCTGTTTTACAGCCTCATTGGATTATTAATCCCTGGCACTATTGTGACCTCCAATGACATATTGCATACCATAACTATTTTTTGTTTTGTTTTTGGTCATCTCTAAGTCTACATAAAAAACATGTGATGTATTTGACAGTGTCTTCCTTTAATTTTAATTTCCTATTTTTTGTTGCTTTATTCATCCACTTAAACATTTCTTAGCCACATCTAGCTAGTTGGCTAAAATATTACCTTAATACTTCTCATGAAATTTATGATCTTTATTGGTCTTTTTTTTTTATTGGAGAACAAGGGGTTGTACTCGGGTTCTCCACCTTTGAAAAATTACAACTCTCTGTAAATTTTCCAGCCCTAGATAACTGCTGTCCTATGTTATTTTAAAATAAATCAGATCTGAGAATAATTTATTCAAACATGCAACAGTCACACAGATGGCTGGAAAACATAAACAGCGTGAACAGCGGAAGTTAAATATATTTCTGAACCTGAAATATTACAAATAAAAGAGGCTACAGCTACAGCAGAACACTTCTGCTCTCTTGCTGCTTTTCTAGCCAGCAAGCACTGTTCTTCTCCTCCTAAGCTTGTATTTTTCCTTCAACAATCTGTTCTCCTCCCATTCTTTTCTGTGTCTTTGTATGTGTATCTAAAACACTCTTGATCTTCTCCTTTTATCCTTGAAAAAGGTAACCCTAATCTCTCTAACCCTAAGATTAGATCTCATCTCATCTTGAGATGTAAGGTTAAAAATAGAAAATCACTTAAGTGAATATCAAAATAGAATCACTTAAGTGAAGTACAAAATAGAATCACTTAAGTGAACTTAAAAATAGAAAATCACTTAAGTGAATTTCAAAATAGAATCACTTAAGTGAATTACAAAATAGAATCACTTAAGTGAACTTAAAAATAGAAAATCACTTAAGTGAAATTCAAAATAGAATTAGAAATGTCTCGAACCACTTCTAGCACGTTCATATTGAAGCTTGTGCAAGAAGTTCCTGTCCGAGCTACATTTCTCAACACTCCCTCTTAGCGAGGAAGGAATTCTGCACCAATCCAAGTTTGTCTCTGAATGCTTCAAACTTCCCTTTCACTAAGGGCTTGGTCAGAATATCAGCTACCTGCTGATCTGTGGGAATATACTGGAGCTTTACGGCTCCCTTATGAATCTGCCATCCCATAGATGAAGCTAAAGACATAACTGCTCTAATGGAAGTGTATCGGCGACTGGAGCAAAAGTCTCCTCATAGTCCACTCCCTCTTTATGGGAGAACCCTCTCGCCACAAACCTTGCCTTGAACTTCTCGATGCTGCCATCTGCGGCATGCTTAATTTTGTAGAGCCACTTGGAACTCACAAGCGACTTCCCCTCCGGTCTTGGCACTATGTCCCAAACATCATTCTTCATGATGGAGGTGTACTCCTCCACCATGGCATCCCGCCAAACTTGTTGGTCTGTTGCCTCCTGAAAACTGGTAGGCTCTGAATTTATGATGTTACTCATCAATGCCATGTAGCTTGAAAACTTCCTTGGAGGTCTGCTCTCCCTAATCATGCTGCTAGGAGCCTCAACATACTCCTCAGCATCCCTCAATGTCTGTGTAAGCCATTGAGGTCTCCTGATAGAATTGGAAGGGGCTAATGTCTCCACCTCCTCACTTGAAGGTTGTTGTTCTAAACTGGAAACCACTGGTGTCTTTGGTGACCCTGGCTCAACCTTCGGAGCTTCTTGCTCCTCATTCTCTATCATTGGAATAGGCTCATGGGACTTCCTGGATGCAACGTCCTCCTCAAAATTTACATCCCTGCTCACTACTGTCTTCCTCTTCTCTGGAATATAAACCCTGTAAGCTTTTGAAGTCTCACTTGTATCCTACAAATAAACCCTTCCCTCTTGGAGGGCTCCAACTTGGTCCTCTTCTCTACTGGAACATGGATATAAACTGGACATCCAAAGATGCGGAAATGACTCACCTCTGGTTTCACACCAGTGAATGCCTCCTCTGGTGTCTTGTCCTCCAAGATCCTGTGAGGACACCTGTTTTGGATGTAGACTGTTGTGTTGCATGCTTCTGCCCAAAGAAACATTGGCAAGCCCTGGTCATGAATCATGGCCCTAGCAGCCCCTATGATGGATCGATTCTTTCGCTCTGCAACCCCATTCTGTTGTGGGTTGTATGGAACAGTCAGCTCCCTCTTGATTCCTGCCTGCTTGCAGAAACCATCGAACTCCTTGGAGGTATATTCACCCCCATTGTCTGATCTCAAGACCTTGATCTTCTTCTCTGTCTGGTTCTCAACTAGAGCTTTGAACTCCTGAAACCTGCTAAAGACTTCATCCTTGGTCTTTAAAAAGTAGATCCATGTCTTGCGAGAGAAATCATCAATAAAGGAAACATAGTACATGCTACCTGAAATTGATGCTACTGACATCGGTCCACAAACATCCGAATGTACTAGATCTAGTATCTTCTTAGACCTATGCTCACTGTTTGGGAAAACAGCCTTGGCGTGCTTGCCAAGCGTGCACCCTCTGCATACTCCCTGTTGCTCAATGCTGAACTCTGGAAGACCTGTGACTATCTCCCTCAGAATAGGCAACACTCTATGATGCAGGTGCCCCATCCTCTTGTGCCACAAATCACACAAGTTATTACTACTATGAACTAGGGCTCGAACAGGTTCACCCTGCAACCTGTATAAACTGCCTTCTCTAACCCCTATTACTTGTGCTGTTTTCGGGCTAGATTCTTTTGGTCTAATAAGGACATGTTGGTTCTTGAACTCCATTGCATAACCCTTATCCTCCATAACCGAAACTGAAAGCAAGTTCTTCTCGAGACCTGGAACAAACAAAACATCATCAAAGTCTAAAGATTTCCCCGATTGGAGTCGAAAAGGAATGGTACCAATTCCTACAAGTGGATATTTGGTATCATCACCAAGCTCAACTCTGAACCCACGAGTCCTGCTCTTGTAGACTGGTAAAACATTGTCGGGCTGATGTCATGTGCTGAGATGCCCCACTATCCACATACCAAGCATTCCTTGGAACCGTGCTTGGTAGAAAGGCAAGAGACCAATGAGAAATCCTTCTCGAATTTGGCAGCAAACTCACTCATCCGAGTTTTTGCAGAAGCTGCTACTCGCATCTGCTGCTGCTTCCCTTTGCCCTTCTTGTCTGGACATTGTGATGCATAATGGCCGTGCTTATGACAAATGAAGCACTTGATCTTGCTCAAGTCCTTCTTCCTTGATTGTGAGGTTGACTCCTCATTCTTTACCTCACCCTTGTTGGGTCCTTTACCTTTGCCCTTCTTGGTTTGCCCAAAAAGAGCTAGGTTATCGTCACCACCTTTCTTGTTGGCCTTTGACTCCATCCGAGTCTCCTCCTGGATGAAATCATCCCACGGTTTCTCAAATTTGGGAAGGTTCTCACGAGCACAAATGCCTTTGACAAATGGTTCCCATGAAGTTGAGAAACCATTAAGTGCCACGTTCACCAACTCTGTGTCTTCAACCTTCTCCCCTACTGCTGCCAGTTGATCACGAATCTGTGTGATCTTCATTAAGTAACTGGTAACGGTGTCAGATCTGGTCATCTCCATAGATCTGAGTTTGTTCCGCAATATCATCTTCCTGTTTATGTTCTCGCTCTGGTAGAGGCTAACCAGGGCATCGAACATCTCCTTTGCCTTAGTCTTCTCGGATATGTGAGGAATCAGGTGATCCTTCACTGCATCCAAGATCATCCGCTTGGCCTTCACTTCCTTCTTTTTGTGAGCTGCCAATTCCTGCGGATCTATAGGCAAAGTCACATCAGCCTTGACAATATCCCAGAGATCATTCTCTTCCAATAAGAACATTACCCTAACTTTCCAGGGCAAAAAATTGGAGGCACCTTCCAATCTATCCTCAAATCTGAGGCTAGCTGCTGCCATTTCTGAGATCTGCTGAAATATTAATGACTAAAAAAAAACAGTCCTGCAAATAAGCTTAGTCCTTCAAGCCAAAAAAAATATGAAACCCTAACTGCTTTTTTTTTATTATTTGCTTGAAACCCTAACTGTTTTTTTTATTTGCTTGAAACCCTAACTGCTGAAATATTAATGACTCAAAAAAAACAGTCCTGCAAATAAGCTTAGTCCTTCAAGCCAAAAAAAAAAATGAAACCCTAACTGCTGTTTTTTTTTTTTTCTTAATATCCAGCAGTGATCTATTGCTGTAAACCCTTGAGGATCTCAATCACAGAACCTAGCTCTGATACCATGTAAATTTTCCAGCCCTAGATAACTGCTGTCCTATGTTATTTTAAAATAAATCAGATCTGAGAATAATTTATTCAAACATGCAACAGTCACATGGATGGCTGGAAAAATAAACAGCGTGAACAGCGGAAGTTAAATATATTTCTGAACCTGAAATATTACAAATAAAAGAGGCTACAACTACAGCAGAACACTTCTGCTCTCTTGCTGCTTTTCTAGCCAGCAATCACTGTTCTTCTCCTCCTAAGCTTGTAGTTTTCCTTCAACAATCTGTTCTCCTCCCATTCTTTTCTGTGTCTGTGTATCTAAAACACTCTTGATCTTCTCCTTTTATCCTTGAAAAAGGTAACCCTAATCTCTCTAACCCTAAGATTAGATCTCATCTCATCTTGAGATGTAAGGTTAAAAATAGAAAATCACTTAAGTGAATATCAAAATAGAATCACTTAAGTGAAGTACAAAATAGAATCACTTAAGTGAACTTAAAAATAGAAAATCACTTAAGTGAATTTCAAAATAGAATCACTTAAGTGAACTTAAAAATAGAAAATCACTTAAGTGAAATTCAAAATAGAATTAGAAATGTCTCGAACCACTTCTAGCACGTTCATATTGAAGCCTGTGCAAGAAGTTCCTGTCCGAGCTACATTTCTCAACACTCTCTTATTTAGAGCTTGAGAGTTTACACATAGATTCATTTCTCCTCTCAATTGAGATGCTATAGCTAGAAACCTACTCATTTTACATCAAATGTCTGAATTCTTGATTTTCATTTTCTGGATTTTTTTAAATTTTTTGTATGAATACAAATATTCCAAAATTCAACATCATTCTTGACATTTTCTTATAATAGTCTTTACAATGCCAAAACTTCACCTCTATTATCTATGCATTGCATCTTAGTAGAGTAATATTTTCAAAACATCGCACTATCATAGTCCGCTTTACCAAATTTGGATTGCTAGTTTCCTTCCTAAAGCACAAGTGCAACCACAAAAATTATAATAAATAGTTTATATGAAAACACATTAATGTTATAAAATAAAACAAATATTACCAATGGAAAATATTAAAGTAAACCTTAATCATTATTTAATTCAAACAGTCAACATATTCTTATCAGCTTTAGCTAAACTTACTAAATTGAACTTTATGATTCTCAATTAAAACCCCTATATTTGCTAGCCTATCTGCACATTTGTTTCCTTCCCTTAACGTATGTGTAATCCCAATTTCTTCAAACTCTTTAGCAAGGTCTTGAATTTCTACAATTATCTCTTGTATGTTCCATGGAGCATTGGCTTTCCTCAAAATTGCATTTATTACTATGAGTGAATCACCTTCCATCCATACATTGTCCCATTTCATTTGTTTGCATAATTTTTAACCCTTCTAAAGCCGCCCAAGCTTCAACTTCATTAGTTGTCTTAAATCCACTATTGAAAGCATAATGAGACAAACTATCTACTCTCTTATTTCTAGTTATTCCTCCGCCTGCTGACCCTGGATTTCCTTAAGATGCTCCATCAAAATTCAATTTGACCAACTCCACATCTGGTGGTTTTCACTTTATATTCTTTGCCTTCCTTTTGTTTCTCTTATACCCAACATCATAATTCCATTTGATGACTTGACTCCATCTATCAAGGCTCTCTGCTTTTTGATTAGGAATTGGGTGAGTTGATAGGGTTGGATTAGACTCCTCTATGGCCAAACATATCTTCCTTTTCATTAACTCTAAATTGCTTTCCTTTCCTTTAAATTCTTCTATTCCTTTCTAGCCATACAGTCCAAAGTATTGTATCTTTTGATATATCCCAGATTGTTTGTAAAGCCTCACTTTTAAAAGTGCTTTGCCATTGCTTTAACCATTTTTCAATTCTCCCATTCATCACCATGCATTTACCAAACATATTAAGAATCCATTGCCATAGTTTCCAGACTATTGAGCAATGTCCCAATAGATGGTCTATACTCTCCTCCTTTTTACAAAAAACACATTGTGAGGGGCCATGAAAACCCATTTTCATAAGGTTATCCGAGAATAATATTCTTCTATGACCTACTAGCCAAACAAACATTTTGATTTTAGGAATGCTGGGCTATCCCAAATATCTCTCCATATTCTTGTGATATTCCTATTTTGTTGGTGCTTTACATTATATCCACTTCTTGTTGTGTATTCTCACGAGCTATTCAACTTCCAAATCAATTTATCCTTGGCTTCCCTCGGAATAATCACCGTTGTTATCTTTCTACTCAATTGCCTCCTAGCATCAATGTCTTGTATACTTGTAAAAGAATCTTCTTTCCATTTGTATCTTCCTTCCTGATCCTTGTACAAAATGTTTGAAACCCTATCACCATATTTGTCTTGAAGTAATCTCATCCAAGCTTTCATAGTTGGATCTAGATTGAGTGGTTTTTTATCACACCATCTATCCATATAAATAGAATTTTTTTTTGCAGTTCCCACCACCCGTCTAAAACCTTTAATCGTTAGATCAGTAGATTTTTTTAAGCCATTCCAAAGTGCAGAACCATTTGGTAGAGAGAATGCAGTAAAAATTAAGCTTGGGTCATTGGGTTCAACATACTTACTTAGAAGAATTCTTGCCCATTGTCTTTGACTCTTTTTGTACAATCTCCAGGTTACGTTTGCCCTAAGAGCTAAGTTTGCATCTGTAAGAACTCTTAAACCAAGACCTCCCCTAATTTTATCTTCACACACCTTGCTCCATTTCACCAAAGGAAATTTCCTTTTATCATGTAATTCTGACCACAAAAAGGATCGCATAATATATAGATTAAACATTTTTCTATTGATTTGGGCATAGTATACAATGACATATAATATGTTGGAATGCCCTATAAGATTGACTTAATTAGCTGCACTCTTCTGCTAATGATAACCATCTACCTTTCCATGCCGATAGTTTATTCTGAACTTTACATATAACTGGACTCTATAATTGTATCATCATGCCCCCTTTGAATAAGGGCATCCCTAGATAAGTTGCTGGCAAATTTTTCTTCTCCATTCAAAGTAACCTGCAAATCCTTGCTTTCATTTTAGCTGGAGTGTTTAGGAAGTAAATTTTGGATTTTGTCCTATTTGTTTTTTGTCTTGATGCTCTTTCATATTCCTTTAATAAGTTATTCAAAGCTCTGGCCTCGTTTATCCTTGCCCTCCCAAAAAGGGTTGTATCATCTACAAATTGTTGATGGGTGATGTTGTTGATGTTATTACTAGCCTTAAGTCCACTTATAAGCCCATCTTTTTTAGCCTTCTTCAAGTTCCTACCCAAAATCTCTGCCATAATAATGAATAGATATGGTGATAGAGGATCTCCTTGTTTAAGAACTCACTTGGCTTTAAATGATTCTGTTACTAACCTATGTTGAATATGAAATTGTAGAGACACAAGGTTTAATCCATCTAACCCATTTCTTCCCAAATCCAAACTTTTGTAATACTGCAAAAAGAAAATCCCATTTAACACTATCATAGGCTTTACTCATATCAGGTTTTAAGACCATTGCTTTCTCTTTTCTTGAAGCTGCTGAATCTATAACTTCATGAGTTCCTTGCTCTTCAGAAATAATTTTTTCTAACAATTGCCTTAATCGATTCGCCATTACTTTGGAGATAATATTATATGCCATATTACATAGGCTTATGGGTCTGTTTGAATCAAACAATTCAATATCTTCCTATATGGAATTAGGGTAAGATATGTTGCATTTATTTTATAAGGTATATATTGTTTTACCCTAGACCATTCCACTTCCACCAATAAAGAATCCTTCACTATATCCCAATTATGTTGGTAAAATGCTGCAGAGAGCCTAATTAGACCTGGGGATTTATCCTTATTAAAAGAGAAAAGAACTAAATGAACTTCTTCTAGAGTAATAGGCTCCATCAATTTTCTATTGTCTTCATTCGTTATAACTGAAGGTACTTCTTGTAGAAGTTTATCATTAAGAACTTCAGACTCCTTTGATCCTAGAATATTTTGATAAAAAGACCTTGCCTCTTTTCTAATTTCACTTTGGTCTTCAATCCAAACCCCTTCTACTGATTTAATTTTACTAATTCTAGATTTTGATCTCTATACTATAGCCATCCTATGAAAAAACTTTGTATTTTTATATCCTTATTTTAACCAAGTCTTTCTTGATTTTAAACTCCAAAATTTCTCTGCCGTACTTAAAATATTATGATATTCACTAAGCATCTCCCTTTCCTTTAAGCTTGAATTATTATGATCACCTTTTTGAAATTTTGAAAGTTTATCTTTTAGTTCTCCTTTCTTCTAGAAAATGTTTCCAAAAGTGTGCTTGTTCCATTCTTTTAATTGTTATTGATTTAATTTGTTTTGGAAGTGCATACAACCCACTGTTTTTTGAAGAAATCCATGTTTGTTCTATCATATCAACAAATTGAGGATGGTCTTCCCACATCTGCTCATATTTAAAATATGATATTTTTTAAAATTTACTTACCACCATTTTAACTCTTATTGGCCAATGATCTGAACTAATCCTTGTTAATGTATTAATTTTAGCACAAACCCCTTCATCTAGCGAATGATATGAGAGTATGCATCTCTAATATTTCTGCTATTAAGTTCTAGCCTCTCCCATTGTTGATCCATGTATAGTTGTCTTCTTCAAACTCAACCTTCCATAGTTTATTGTTTCGAATAAAAGCTGAGAAATCTCTCATACTTTGGGTTAATTTCTTAATTCCCCCAATTTTTTTTATCTAGCTTGGTTATGGCATTAAAGTCTCCTATGATCATAAATCAGGTTTCTTGGTCTTTACTTCTCATAAAGGCTTCAATTCCACTCCAAACTTCTAATCTACCTGACTGAGTTGTAGGTCCATATACATTGATAAGGATGAAACGAATATCTGCAAAAGTAGCATGTGACTAAAGAGGCCATCCAATGTTGAGTGGGCTTCAGCTTCGGGATTGTCCAAGGCTTCAGTTAGATTGCTTCTCTAGGTTTCCCTTTGGCTGGATGTGCTTCGGGAGACCCCTCATGGAGGGGATAATTTCAAAGTTTAAAATCTTGCTCCTTAGCATTATGGTTGAGGCTCCTTTGTAGATCTGGTTGGTGGCTTTTGGTCGGGATCAAGATTTGGAGTGATCCTGCCTATTGGTCATGCTAGAGAGACCCTTTTGAGAGGGGAAAATTTCAAATTTTGATTTGAGCGGGATTCCCTTGCTTAGGCGGGAATCCTCTTTTTTGATTTTTTGCTTGTTTGGGCCTTCCTGTCTTGGTGCCTTTTGTGTGGTCCCCGATTTCTTTGTGTGGTTGATCTCTTTGTGTCCCGCTTGTGGGACCCCTGTTTTGTTTTTAATGGCGGCCCTCTCTGAGGGCTTTCTCTCTTTGTAAAAGGTTCGGGGTCCCTTTCAAAAGCCCTTCCACCAACCAACCCAAAAAAAAAAGGCTATCCAATGCCTAGTTTTATGATTGGTTACACAGGAGGTTCTAGTAGGATTCCAACAAGTTAGAATTCCCCTTGCCGCTCCTTCAGAATCCATAGCATCCCATTCACATCTTGCCATACTGCTTTCATAGTTTTTGAAATTTCTTCTATTGTCATTTTAGTTTCCTGGATACAAAGAATATTAGGTTACTTAAACAAAGGTCCTTGATACACCTCTGCTTTGAGGGAGCATTAGCACCCCTTATATTCCATGAGATGATAATCATGTCTCATTAGGGGCTATTGGCCCTACTTGCAAATTACCAATATCATTTTGTTGTTTGGTAAAGATAAGTTCAACAAACTTAGTTTGTGTTCTTTTCTCTATGTTTGCTCTTGCTTCCTTGGATCTCTCTTGATAATTTGAGGGGTTTCCTCTTTTTGCCTTGCTTGTATCAGAAGTAGGTCTTATTATTCTATTTCTCAATATTCTTTCACAACTTTGTTTTTTATCAGATTATCCTCTCTTGGCTCTACTACAGAAGCTTTTGACTTGTCCAGCTCATTTTTTGGTATTTCCTTATTAATGGTAGAGGTATTAACATCTAACACTGCATTTTATTTACCAATTTTTTTCTCCTGAATGGTGCATGGTACTTCAAGAGAGACTTCAAAAATCTGATGAGACACATTCCTTAGATTCATCGAGAATGTTCGTCCCTAAATCAAGACCATACTGAATAGACGGTTCCTTGTTAATATGTTGAACCTGTTGTACTATGTCCTCTAAGCTTTGATCTACTTTTTCTTCATAGGCTAAAGCCTCAAAAGAGTTGGTATTTCTTACAGTATCCTTCCTTATTGGTCTCCACTGTTTATTTGCTTTCATTTTTCTAGATCTATTTTTTGTAAGTTGAAAACCATCTTCATCCAAATCCATTTGTAAGTTTCTTTTGCGGTTTTCTACATATGATTCTGTTGGGCCTTTTTAGGGCATGATCTCTCAATATGCCTCGCCTCATGACATCTTCTACATCTAAAAGATATGTTTTCATAATCTATGGTTTGGGTACACCATTGATTCTAGTAAAGCTTTACTTATATCAATCATGACCAAAATCCAAGCATAAATAGCCAAGAATCCATCTTTTGTAGTATCTGAAATCTCAAGGAATTATCCTAGAGTGTTGCCTATTGCCTTGAAGGTATCTATTTTACAAAATTTAATGGGCAACCCATACATCCTAACCCAAATTGGTACTAGGGATAGATTTACATTTTCAAGTGAAAAGCCTTCATACCAACGGATAAGGAAGAGTCCTGCTCTTCCCATAAACCAAGGATCCTCTTTTAGGAATCTCTCTTTCTTCCCTAGAACAAAAAATGGCTAGGAAGAAACCTTTGGGAAGAAAGGATAAAATCACTCTTGGAGACTTCCAACTCCTATCAATCCATTTTCTCAAGGTCGAAGCCCTTGGTCAATATTCATTAAATTTACCAAAAATTGCTCTATCTTGGAGCAACGAGGATCGATCCTCTGTGGTGCGCTCACTAACCTCTACCACTAGAGATGATTCTAAGGATTTAGCTATAAATCGGTCCATGAAAAGGAAACTAAAACTCAAAATCTACTGAAATTTACTAGAATATCCTATAGCGAATATAAAATTTGATAAAAAATTTATAATAATTTGCATGCAAAATTTCCAAGATAAAGAAGGGAAAAAAAAACTTAGCTGAAAAATTCTATGCCCAGATAGAATGTCTTTCCTCACTGAAGGCCCAGCCCTTCATTGCTCCTCCCATCATCCGAACCCTAGCTGACAAATATTTACAATTTCGTTTTTCGTGACTTGAAAAATTGTCACTACCTTTGTTCCAGATGGCTGACTTCACAGGGTCGTATCTCTGTCAGTATTGCTCGGATTCCTTCTTATGACCATTCATTTTAATGCTATTCAAATTCCGCACAAGTTGGTCTAAGAATCAGCTGAATCAGATAACCCTTAGCGAAGATATGGCTCCTAAAAGATGAGACGTTTTTAAAAAAAAAAAAGCCCTAATCCTTCATGAAGCTAACTTTTAGTGTTCGTATGATGCATTAAAAAGTATCGTTATTGGTCTTTTGGTACTTCAGAAAATTTAAATGTTAAAACTGGATTGTGGTTGCATCTTGCTTTAATAACATATCTTGAGATTCCTTTTATTGGGCTAGTTTCTTAGATGCTTAGACAATCTTTGAATATTAATTCATTTCAGATACAAATAAGATGCATTGAAACTGTTTGTTCCAAAAGCAACTTTTTGAATAGACTTACTATAGGACACTTTATGCCGAAACAGCAGATTGTTAAAAAAATGTCAGGAGACTTGATGTGTTATTGTTTAACTATTGACTTATTGTGTTATTAATTATTCTGATGTGATTTTCTAAATCAGCAGGGCAACAACTTTGGTTGGCAACTCAGATCTTCCCCCGAAGATTGTACGTGATTGGGACAGAGGTAATACATAAGTATTTTTCATGATACTATCTGGATATGGCCATTTTATTGCTGATATGTGATGAGATAATGAGTGTATTTTTTTCTTTCTTTGATTAAAATGTGTGCAAAATCTTTTTCAGATGGAGGAACCTTAAGCTGTCATGACTGGGGTATTTCACACGAATCACCTCGGAAATGCACCTGAATTTGTCTGTTGGTTAAGCCTCAATTGAGAGTTGAGTGGGGTAATTCACTCATTACTAGTCAATCAGCAACTAGAAGCCTTCAGCAATTTACATGTTGTTGGCTATTGAACCTGGGTGTTTGCTTTAGGAGCCCTATGACTTGTCTACTTGAGCATCCCCCTTAGGATGAGTTTATTTCTTATTTCTTGTGTTTATTTATTTAATGCTATGTCGTTTTAGGATTTGGATGCGTTGCTTTTTTCATTTGTAAAATAATTCCACCTTTGGAAAAAATTACAAAACTATGTTGGTATTGAAGCTTGTCTACAATGCTATTCCCATTTTAACGTACAAAGGCTTCTTGGATATAGAAGGGTGGGGCCTGTCCAAATATAAGTGCCCAGGCCGTATGTTCCAATAACATTGTTCAACTTTTAAGGCTTAGGCTCTGTCCTAATTTTATAAAAAATACAGTTTTACAGACATTTCTGCAAAACTGATGCCATTGTGAAATCATTCTTTTCTAGTTCATTTCGAGGTAGGACATGTTACGGTTTCAAGCATGTGAGCACAACTATGATTAATATTTGTACTAGCATTGGCAATTCAACTAATGCCTTTTTCATTGTTCGTATTTGATAGTTGCAATCCATAACATTGTAAGGTGTAACTATAATCGTAGTGTTGACTCAGTTGAGGTTCGTGCGAGTCCACAAGCCAGGTAGACCTTGTCAATTCAGTGTGACTCTCAGTGGGTTTCTTTTTGTAAAATCAGCTATATTTTATGTTTCATTTTTTAAATTTTATTTGCCGAGCTACTGCTGAGTTTTTCCCTGAGTTTTGTCTGGAGCCCAAGTCTGCCCCCCTCCCTTTTAACAAGCAGGAAAACAAGCTTGCTTAGTTGAAGGCGAGTTTGAGTCTTGATATTATGAATATAACATAATTGGCATGCATGATGGCAGAAGAAATAGTACATAAGATCAATATTAAAGAATATGCATGAATAGCCAAATTTCTTGCTTCATTGGTGTATAAATGGAAAGAAATAAACATAAATATTTATTGATAAAGTAACTAGCCATACAAGTAGGAAGAAGTATGTATCACATTTGAAAAGAAACGCACATGGTCTCTTACGAGATTCATATGTATATGCAAATGATTTGACTGACCTCATACTACTAATATCATAGATACTGGAATAAAATGGTTATGTCATGTTCCATATTGGAACAACTTGAAAACCAAATCTTAAAAGAAAAACTGAATCTCATTTGGAATATGCTCTGATCCCGCCATTCTGTTCTTAATCTGAAGCATTCTTGTAATTTTTATGGAATCCTGGAACAAAAATTGAAAACTAGCAAGTCTGAAAAACAGAAATTTCAAGTTCAAGAAAGAAGAATGAACTGAAACTACTAGAAAGGAACCATTAAGAAATATAAAATTTGAGATAATTGGGAAAAGTTAAATGTATTTGAAAGTGGAACAAAAACAGAATTCAGGTCTGCTACATAAATCTCAGATTTGCAGACACCTGTCAATAAAAAGAGAACTATAATATTGGTGAAAACATGTGAGAGAGAATATAAGGGTGAAGATAACTTTCCTCAGTGGGTATGGATGCGCACTTAGGCCCAAATCTAAGGACGGTGTGGATGTGGCCTGGTCAAAACACTGCTCAACCTGTACATGAGAAATTTCTTTTGCCAAAAAAAGGCTCTCCTCTAATAGTTGCACCCTATTTATAAGCATTTGTCAAGGAACCGCTCTGCGAAATTACTTTCTTTTTTTGGGTACATCCACTTTATAGCAGGTGGGGCCATGAAGAATCCTTAAACGGATCCACAAGCCTTTCCTTTTGAGAGTCGACATGGGGGTGCTCGCCTAGCTTGGCTAGCTGAAAATTCCTGCATCGAGGAGGTTGACAGTTCAAGCTTCACTCCCTTTCTTATCTTGGCAGGCTTTGTAATGTCCTCTTTTCACGGAGTCAGCATGTGTGGAACTCACGAGCCCATTTCTTTACTTCTTGATGGCTGAGGGGTGATTGCTAGAGAAGTATATACAGCTGAGGATTGGTTTCATTTATTTGTACCTGGTATTTTTCATGAGTTTCGGGTCATTTCCTATATTTTAGGTCGTTGGTTGGAGGCAGGACCCTCATCATTAGTTTCCTCGTTGGGGATTTACCCTAAGGGGACCTTTTTACTGTTGACATTGTTCATGCCCTTGGAGATTTTTTAATGTACATGTTCATTATAAGTGCCTTGGGGAAAACTTGTTCCTATTTCTTAGGGGCTTTTGGAGGGCTTCTAGGGACAGGACCATGTCATGCAGCCTGTTTTTTGATTCGGATGTGAGTCAGTTGTTCATAATGCTTTATTTCAAGTCTTTTTGGTGAGTGGTTCTCCAACTATGACTGATTTACTGATGAGGGGTCAGGGTTTATTGGCTACTTAGGCAATTTAATGTTATTACACTAGTGCCATGTTATGTGGTACTTGATTATTAACATTAAATTGGCATGTCCTAAGTGATATTAGCGTCATATCAAGTAAAAATTATCACTATTCATTTCTATTGACACTTGAGCTAGGCGTGTAGGGTTTGGAGCATGTCAATGAGTAAATAGAGGCTGCCGAACCTTTGAGAGATTCATTCTATGCTTATATCACATTTTTCAGACCTAAAGAGGGCGGCTACACAAGGCCAGCACTCATCTACTAATTCAGGGGAAAATCCTTGGATCCAGAGATCAGAGGACGAAACCCTTTTGGTTTCTTGTGGGCAATCTCGTCTAGGGATTGCATTGAGCTGAAAACATTCTCTTTTCTACGGACTGTTTTGAAGGGCGGTTGGAGCAGCATTATACAACATCATGATTTTGGGAAAGATCTTCTACCAGGTGCTTTACTTCTAGTTAGTTCCATATTATTATTACTCTGTTGATGTATTCCAGCAGATTTTATCAATAAAATACAGCTCCAGGGTTGTTGTATGGTTTATTTTGTTAGTTACATTGGTGTGGTACATTGTTCTTTTCTTTAGGGCGTCACAGTGGTATCAGAGCTGATTTCCTGCCAGCCTGAGAACCATGGATAGAAATGAGAGAACTTTGACGGATCAGGAAAGGGCAGATCTATTTCATAATACTTTGATAGGGATTTAGAGGGGTCAAGAAAGAATGATAGAGCGAATGGCACAAATGTTATGGCTTCAGAGTAACATGCTTACTGCCATTCCTTTGTAGAATCCAGACCCTATTCCTATTTATACATTTTAGAGAGGGGAAAGCTCAACTGCACATAGCCGACTAGCATTTAGTCAAACGGGGTCCTAAAACCTGTTAAGCACATGTTTATCCAAAGGAATGAAAGATCAGATTATGAGACAATTATTTGAGAGGAGTTAGACACACTCTTTATGGAGTATCAACGGAAACTGGAAGACTTTAGGGCTACAATGACTTTTTTCAATTTCTTGGAGATACTCAAGAAGAAGTATCTAGGTGGTAGAGCCCATGTTAGCAATTGAAATGATGATAGGAGAGATTTGCAACATAAAGTGAATAAACTTAATGCTCCTACTTTTGATGGCAGCAACAAGATATCCGCTTGGGCATGGTTGCAAAAGTTACAAACATACTTTACACTCAACACTATAATGGAAGAAGTATCCGGGCGGTAGAGGCCATGTTAGAGATTGAAATGATGATAGGAGAGATTTGCAACATAAAGTGAATAAACTTAATGCCCCTACTTTTGATGGCAGCAACAAGATATTCGCTTGGGCATGGTTGCAAAAGTTACAGACATACTTTACACTCAGCCCTGTGATGGAAGAGGATGCCATATAGTTTGCTACATTGCATTTGGAGGGTGTTTCCTATGACTGATGGCTCCATGGTTTGATTACTCAGGGGCACAACCTTGTGCAGACATTCAATGATGTCAACCAGAGATTGTTGGACCGCTTTGAGCAGAAGGATGAGGAGGAGTACTTCAGGGAGCTTGCTAGAATAAGAAAACATACTTTAGTGGAGTCATATGTTACTGAATTTCAGTGAGTTGCCAAAGATACTTGAACATCCGACATTACATTGCTTGTGGGCAAGCGATTCCGGAAAGGGCGGACTTTTAATGTTCCCTTTTCACAGAGTCAGCATGTGGGGGACCCATGAGCTCATTTCTATACTTCTTGATGGGTGAGGGGTGATTACTAGAGAAGTATATACAGGTAAGGATTGGTTTCATTTATTTGTCCTTGGTATTTTTTATGAGTTTTGGGCCATTTCCTATATTTTAGGAGCATTTCCTAAATTGTAGGAGGTCAGTTGGAGGCGGGACCTTCACCATTAGTTTCCTCATGGGGGATTTTCCCTAAGGGGACCATTTTACCGTTGACATTTTTCATGCCCTTGGAGATTTTTAAGCGTACATGTTCATTATAAGTGCCCTGGGGAAAACTTGTTCCTATTTCTTAGGGGATTTTGGAGGGCTTCCGAGTATTGGACCATGTCATGCAGCTTGTTGTTGGATTCGGATGTGAGTCAGCTGTTCATAATGCTTTATTTCAAGTCTTTACGGTGAGTGGTTCTCCAGCTATGATTGATTTACTGATGAAGGGTCAGGGTTTATTGGCTGCTTAGACAATTTAATATTATTACACTAGTGCCATGTTATGTGATACTTGAATATTAACATTAAATTTGACATGTCCTAAGTGATATTTGTGTCATATCAAGTAAAATTAATCTCGATTCATTTCTATTGACACTTGAACTAGGCACCTAGGGTTTGGAGCATGTCAATGAGTAAATAGAGGCCGTCCAACCTTTGAGAAATTCATTTTATGCTTATTTCATATTTTTCAGACCTAGAGAGGGTGGCTACACTAGGCAACACTTATCTACCGATTCAAGGACGAAACCCTTGGATCCAAAGATCAGAGGACAAGACCCTTCTGGTTTCTTGTGGGCAATCTCATCTGGGGATTGCATTGAGTTGAAAACATTCCCTTTTCTACGTCTAATTTGAGGGGCAATTGGAGCAACATTATACAATAGCATCAATTCTGATTTTGGGAAAGTTTTTCTGCCAGGTGCTTTACTTCTAGTTAGTTCTATATTATTATTACTCTATTGATGTATTCCAATAGATTTTATCAATTAAATACAGCTCTTGGTTATTGTATTGTTTATTTTGTCAGTTACATTGGTGTAACATGTTCTTTTCTTTTTGGCATCATTTTGGTACATTGTTGGTGTGGTTGGATTTCACACAATTGGGCTACCACCCCATGTGAGGATTTTTTTAATAGTTTCTCCATTTGATTTGAATTGATGACTTGAGTGGATCCTATGAGTGAGCCATGGAAAGTGTATGGCCTCCCATTTTGAGTGAATTGCATCCAAAGTTTGACAAAGTTCTAGGCTACTATTCCCAAGGTACGAAGCCATTGTGCCCCCAAAACAACATCGCATCCTCCTAACGGAAGGGCGAACATATCAGTTTTAAGTTCATAATCTCCTACCTTCAACTTAACATTCCGACATTTTCCTTTACAAGGTAATGTTCTTCCATTTGCCACCATGACTTCAAAAGAATTGCAAGAATGTATGTAGCAGTTTGCTTGCTTAACTACTTGTGGATCAATAAAATTATGCGTATTGCCCAAATCAATAAGAATGCGTACTGCCCGAATCAATAAGAATTATAATTCTTTGTCCCTTGAAATGTCCCACTATTTTCATAGTTTGAGGGGTCGAGATTGCTGCAAGTGCATGAACTAAAATCTTTGGCTGTGGTTCTTCTTGTGCTTCACCCTCATCTTGGTGCTCTTCTTCCTGTTGTTCTACTTCTTCATGTACTTCATTTACCATAGAATCATCAACATCTAGCAAATACAATTTTTGTTGTACACATTTATGCCTTGGAGAATATTTCTCATCACAATTATAACATAACCCTTGTGCTCTACGAGTATCCATTTCCTCCTTGGTTAATCGCTTAACTATTGGAGATTTATTTCTTGGATTTGATGTGATATTGGATGGAAATGGGGGTCTAGCCTGTGTAAATTTAGATGGTTGCCTTATGTAGTAAATTTTTCCTTTGCTAGCCTAGTCAACCCTATTGCTTGCATCATGGATTGTGTTTTAAACATTTTTACCTCGGCCTTGATATCATCTTTCAACCCATGATAAAATGAAAGATTTTAATTACGTCCGTGAGACCCAAACTTGGCCTATGGGACACCCAAACATGGAAGCACGGTTATTCAAGTCATATGACCATTAATATCCTTGAGAAGGTTGTTCCTTCTCTTGTTGATTTGGGTTAGCAACTCCCCAACTTTTTTTTTTTTTATTGTCTTCAAATAACTCTGCCATAGACCCTTTTCCAAGCATTTCTTTGTATTTGCCACGGATGTTTGAAAAACTTGGGCATTCATAGATGAAATGTTCCTCTATCTCTATTGCCCCTGTGTTGCATAGAGTACATATCCTTTCTTCCCATTGTTCCTTGGGCGTTGTCCATCTCCTTGTTTCACATATAAGCCTATGAGAGCTAGTCCTTATCTGAGCAATGAGGATTTTTCCCCTCCACATGATTTCAGCGCCTATATACGCTTTTTCCTTGTGGTCATACGTTGGGTTAAACTTTGTAATATAGTATTGTCTTTTCTTGCTTGCATTTTTCCACATTCCACTTCTAAACTTTTCATTCACATAGTTTTTTGTCTTTATTGAAATTTGGGCATTCATTTATGTTAATTTCCCAACGTTTTATCCAATTCTTATTTTGTTTCATCCATGTGTTCTTACGCCTATGCATCTCTTCGTCCCTAGCTACCCTAGACCATTTGTTGTTTTTCATGCTTTCTGTTTTTTTCAAGTAACATAACAGCTTGGTCATAGCAATTGCCTCTAAAGGGAACATTCTAGTTTCAACTAGAATAATTTCATAAGGGACTGTGGCCTTAATTCTGAAAAAAATTGTGATTAGAGGTTTTTGAATCCTTTCTATTTGCCTCCATTTTGTATTTGTCGTGCCACTAGCCCACACCTCGCAGCCATACAACACAATCGGTGTGATAGGTAGGCCAAATAAGACCTTGGTGGTCTTCCAGTCCCACAACTTGGCATTCCTACACCTACTTTGAAGTGCATATAGTGCTTTCCAACCACTTTGAGTTCTTTTCATCCTACATGTATTCCAATGGAGCTTGTCATGAAAGTCTATGCCCAGGTATTTGTATTCTACCACTACCTCTAGAGGTTCTCCTGTTCTCCTATTGAAACGTCTCTGAAAAAATTCTTCACTCAAACCCTTTGTCCGATTACCTAGTTTCTCAAATTGAGTCTAATAGTCACGAACATAGAGGTCTGCTCCAATTTGGTTAAAGATTTTGTAAAGTCCTTATACTCTCTAGGGCCAAAACGAGTGAGTAGTTGTGTTTCAAATTCTTCCCAAGAAAGGTCAGGCATCATATGTTGCACCCACTGATACCATTGAAGGGCTTCAAACTCAAAATTAAAGGATGCCATGGTGATCCATAAGTATTGGGGTACATTGTGGAGCTTGAAAAATTGATCCTGCTCGACATAACCAACCATCGGGGTCCTTTCTATATGAGGCATTATTATTAAAAAGAGCATTGTGTACATCCTCTTCCATATGCCCCAAATTGCCAGCCTTTGCTTCAATTCTAGCATTGTTAATTTGTTGGTGTACATGAGTGGCTCCTTTTAAATACCCTTTAACCTCATGGAATTTCTCCTCAATTCCCATTTTTACTTTGATCTGTTCAGAGTTCAAAAGATGCATAGAATATTTTAGTTTAATTTCATGTCCAAATTGGTTCTGTAGGTTAGTAAGTTGTTGACTCAATAGCCCTATCTGGTCACTTAATTGGTTTTGCTTTATCTCCCTCATCGCTCCTCTTGTTCCTCGAGCCATGGACTTGTGATTTGGACCATCTGAACTGCCTTACTAGAAATACAAGTGTTGATTTAGTAGTTAGTATTTTTAGTAATGGTCCATAAAAAGTGTTTGGGTGCTATATATCAAAACGATCAACTTGAAAAAACGAACAAGATGGACGAGGTCTCAAAATGATGTTTTTCGGCACCTCAACTTTATTTTTTTAAAATGTCATCTGTTTTTCTCCTAAAGCTTTTCTTCACCTAGAAAAATGGCTTTCCTCTCTGTTCCTCGACAACTGCCTTATCTATTACTGTTCGGTCTGTTACGAACAACTACCTTGTCAGACTTTGTCTTGTCTATCACTGACACTACCCTGTCTAACACTGTTCTTGACTGTTATTGACAATTGTCCTGGAAGACTGTTTTGACTGTTACTGACAACTGCCTTGTCTGACACTGTTCTTGATTGTTACTGACAACTACCCTGGCAGACTCTGTTTTGACTGTTACTGACAATTGCGTTGTCTGACACTGTTCTTGACTGTTACTGACCCCCAACAATTATCTTTGTCAGTCAAGAATGCTTACGGTAGAGTCAATTTTGTGGTAGGTGTAGTCTCTCCTTAGTATGCTCAAATCTGGGATTAGGTTACTTAAGGTTTGATCGTCTATAGTAGGATTTGACATATGATTGAAATAGGGTAACTCTAGCCCAAAGTGTGCGCACTACCCATAGCCCTTTGTTATACTGCAATGACAAATGATAATGCTTGGACCAATATTTTAGGTCACTACATAAGGAGGATTCCATACATACCCTTGAGTGCACTATCTGCATCTCTGACAATACGGGAGGGTAATCTTCCGGAGTGTTGTGCTCGGTCCACTATGGATGGATACATAGTCGAAAAGCTTCCTATGGCAAAAGGTCTCTTTTAAACCTAGGGGGTCTCCCTATATACCTGAAGGGACGTGCAAGCTCAAGTCCGTTTACGGGTGTTGTCTGAGGCGTGGATATTGGAGTCTGATCACCCCTCACTTCACTAAACACTTTATGGGCAATTTAGCTTAGCCAATATAGACAACTCCGTGATATTTTAAAAACTCCGGCATAGGGTTTCTAATCTTTTTTTTTTGAGAAAAAGGTAAAATTTTTATTGAAAAAAACTCAAATTATACATTTACTGTTGATAACCTACCTTTCTTGGCAAGGCTCAAAATGCGACACAACTCTGTTCCTTTGACTGTCCAACTTTTAGAAGTTTTAGTCCCTGCTGGATGACCCCTAAAGGTGTTCCATTTACCCTTTTCCTTCTGAATCCATAGACTTCATCCTGAGTCTATAAAGCCCTCTTTCTATTCTTATCCTTCCTTTCTTAGTTCCTATATGGCAGTTGTTTCTTGAGTTGTGTCCATATATCTGCTTCATCCTCTGCCATCTGAGAGTCCTCTTGGGTTTTAGCCTGCACTGTCTCTAAAAGTTTCCTAATTAGAGTGCCCAGATTCTTTCCTCTGGTCTAAATTCCTCGTTGAAAATCCTTTTATTACGTTCCAACCAAAGTTCCCAGCAGATGAAACCCAAATCCCAAGCTATCTTCAAGGTCTTTGATTTGAATCTATTGGTCTTCCAATAGTCCCAAAAATTGTTCTAAGTGAGAATGGATCTTTCTGATTGACAAAAAATACTGTACCACAAACTCTAGATTGTTTGGGCATAGGGACACAAAAAAAGGAGGTGGCCCATTGTTTCCTCCTCTTGGTGACACATTACACATCAGTTGGGTCCAATAAATCCACGTCTCCTCATGTTATCCTGAGTCATAATACTGTTATGTGCAACCAACCACATAAAGCAATTTATCTTTGGCCATCCTTTGGGTTGCCATAATTGCAACCAAGGGGGCTTTGGACCAATTTGAGTGCTTTGGATAATCTTTCTATATCATGTAACCAAAACCTTTTGCCTCAGACCACATTTTTCCAATTTTGGAAGGACATCCCTTTGGGGGTAGGTTCTTCTTCAATCGATAGGCTAAATGGGTCAATGATCTGACCCGCTATAAGGAAGGATCTCTGATTTCAATATACTGAATTTCACCTTCCATATCTGCAACCTAGGAACTGATCCAGCCCTTTAACAATGAATCCTAACCCTTTTGTTCTATTGTGAGCTCAGGCTCATCATAAGAGAAGAGATCCATACTATCTGCACTTGAACAGGGCAACCCTCTTTTTTTTTGAGGCATCTAGGATGGTATTAAAGTCACCTCCTTTGATCTGTCTATCTTTAGCATGGTCCACTTCTATTCCTTCTAGAAGCTGACAACAAAGTTATTTTTCCATCCACCCATCCTGAGTCCATAGATGTCAGGGACTATACAAGATAATTTTGTTTTAAAATTTGCTACTTTATAGGTTATCCAGTCTTTTGTAAAATTATGCACTTCACAATTAATTGTGTAAGGGTTCTAAATAACAGCTAATCTTCCAGAAAAGCCTTCTGCTGCAACTCCTACCTCTGCTTCTTTCCAAGTGGAATTAAGGATGATTTGTCTTTTTCTACTTTTGTTTCCTGAATCAAGATGATGTCTGGTTCCTCAACTCCAATTAATTATTTTAGCAACAGTTTTTTGGTGGGACTTCCTAGGCCCCTAATATTCCATGATATGAATTTCATTTTGATGATTCCCTGTTTCTTAATTTCTCAAACACATCCTCAAGGACTGATTGCATTTGCAAATCAACTTCTACCATGGTTTCCTTTGAAATTTGATCCTTTTAAAACCTTGACCTTTTTTACTTGTTCCAGTTGCAATTGCTTTCTTCTTACTCATAGACTAAAGGATGTAATCAATGGATTTTTGATGTTGTGCCCAATTTGTTACTCCCTTATGCACATTACTATTTTCCTCCCTAGCTTCAATCAAATTATGTTGATCTGTTTGCATTTTCTCTTTTTCTGACTCCTTTTCCATTTTGATTTTTTTGCTGGTTTTACTTCCTGTCCTCCTTCTCCTAGTTTTTCTCTATAATTTTCTTGAAAACTTATTGCTCTAATCCTATTTTATCTGTCTGCACTTCCTCTTTCTCTTCTATTTGTGTTCCTCAAACAACTTCCTTGTTGTTTTCCTTGAATTTCCATTCCTTGTGTTCTTTGTTTGCTTCCTTTAGTCTTAACTGCATTTTCCTTCTCTTTTTGGTTTTGGAAGCCTTCCTGATCATTCTCCTTCCTAGAATCATCTTCCATAATGTGATTCATTTTCAGTGCCTTCACACAATATTTAGATGACCATTTTTGTGACAGAATCTCATAATTTATCTCCTTTATCCATGCAATCCTCCTGCATCTAAAGTGATGGATTTTGGCCGTGTTTGTTCTAGATCCAGTTGAATGTTTACTCTAGCAAAGCTAGACATTTTGACAGGGTGATCTTGGCTGCAGCTATAAGTTTCCCAATAAAGTTCCCTATCACTTTTAAATTGTAATTTGACCAGAATTCCAAGGGCAGTTCATATAGAAGAATCCATCCTGGTGTGCAAGGATGCTCTTCTATGGGCCTAATTCCTATGTGTCAATATTTCATGAACAAACCTGCATTTGAAAAGAACCATGGTCCCCTGTTGAATATTCTTTCTGTATCCTCTCTGCGTGAAAACATCACCATGAAGTCACCTCTAGGACATTCTTATCTCATAGTCTCCTTGCGTTCTCTATCTTGTAGCTGTCCAATTATGTAAATTTTTGAAGGAAATTGGCATATTAAGGCTTGATCCACCAGCTTCTCTTTATTCTTATTTAGTTTATTTTGGTCCAATTTGAGTACAGGACTATCTTCCATAGCTGTCATGCATTTGTTTTTCCACACGTTGTTCAATGGTTCTGTCTTTCTATTTGCTGCTCTTGTTGGAATTATGGGCTTCCCAGCATTTGTGCTTGTACTACCTCTTACAAGTGTGGTTCCAAAAGACAAGTGCTGGGGGATAGAAGGTCCCTCCTTGCCTTTCTGCATGCTGCAGATTCTAAAAATTGCAAGTACTGAAACTAGAAATTAGAAACAAGTCACAAAAATTAGCTTAAGCGATCACATAGACTTGCCTTTTTAAAAACCCTAGCAGAACTCCCCCATATACCTTTCCCCCATCTTCTTGTTTGGTCCTTGTGCTCTATTCTTAGTCATACGGGGTGTGTTGCTTCGACAAGGCAGTGTCTACAAATCCCAAAATATAGGGTTCAGCCCTTTAGTACAACCTTGCTTCTTCTCCTCTGTTGATAACGTCTTAAGTGTATTTGAATTTGTGATTCCCTATTCGGGAAGGGGATAAAAACACAGTAAAAATGTTGTCTGAGTTTAAAATTAAACTATGTATATATAAGTACGAACTATTTCAGATTGTAAGTCTTTGCTTTTCCTCATGATAAATTGAACCAGGTGAACCATTATGAACCTCAATTCTCATCAACAATAATTCATTCTCCAATGTGCAGAAATATCAAACATCCATCCGCAAATTATAGTCCACAAAAGTAATCCACATAAAAAGATAGAGATAGATAATACCCATGATGTAGGAATCATTCCAATCTCCACTCTAAAATCCAAGGCTATTACAAAGAATACTTGATATGACTTGCTTTTACAATTGGGGGTACATCTCTCTTTATATAAGAATGTGATGGTTCACCTTCCATGAGTTAGAAGGTCACCCATGTGGTGATTCACCTTCCATGAGTTACAAAGTGCATAATATTATAATATAACCACCCTTGGGTTATGTGTGACCCATGCCATAATACCCATATACAATATAATATTATATTCCCACATTCTTATCCCTAGGTACCTAACATTCCACCCCCCTTACAAAATGTTTCGTCCTCGAAACATAGGAAGAAACTAAATAATATGATCTAAGCAATGTTGACAATTGGTACTAATCTTGATTATGCCTCCATCCAAGTGAACTCTTGATTGGTGGTAGTTTGCAATGATGCCATGCTGCCCTTGTGCCACTAGTAGCATATCCATAGTTGCTGCTTCTCTGGTTCCATGTATATCCGCTATAGCTCCTCTATTGCTCTATGCCTTATTTCCATGATTGTTGCCTCTCATGGTGGTGTGGATCGCAATATGCTCCAACCTTAACCCAATGTTCTACTTTCTTTGACTTATCAACCCTTTGCTCCTCTATTTTGTGCTTTTCTGTCATGTTCCCATCTTTTGATTCGTCCTTGGATTTTGCTTTTGCTTCTTCTTGGATCTCTACTACAACGTTCTTCTTAAACTCTGTTTCAGGTTCTTTTGCTTCTCTTGCAATAGCTTTCTGTTTTTCCCCTGATCCATGCTTCTTAAGCTGAGAAATATCTTGCAGTGTTTTCATCTTTTTTTTTTTGTACCATAACTTCATAAACTTCTTTTGCACATTAATGTTAATAGTACCCAAAGAATCCAACTAAGGATAACCAAGAACAATATCAACATCATCCATCTCAATAGCATGAAAATTAGCATGCAAAATATACTTATCCATAGAAAGCTTCAAGTCTTCAAAAATTTGAAATCCTTCTCTTTGAAATTGTCCCTCTTTGATACTCTTTGTTGGAACCTGTAAATTGTTAGCCAAGTCTCTGTTAATGAAAGTTATGCTTGTTGCTAGGGTTTATAGAGACAAACTTTTTTATTTTGAATGCAACCATAAATCTGTAAAATAGAATTTTTAGATTCAAACTATTTTTATGTCCACTGTTTTTCCTATCACCCTTATCTTTTCCTTCTGTTATTTTCTTGAAATTTTCTGACTATATTTTTAATTCTTTTTGTTCATCCTGGAGGCTAGCTATCTTTTCATCCTTTTTCTCCAATCTCTATTTGCTTAAAAATGCAACTTCAAATTCTTCCCTTGTGTATGTAAGATAATGGGCACGATCAAAATTTCTTATACCAAGAAACCTTCCTCTTTCAAAGAACACCGAAGTTTATATTTCCACATCCATTTAGGAAAATTTAAAGACTTAAAAATTTTCCACCATTCCCTAGCATCACTATCATCCTCTCCAATGAATATTGGTAACTCTATGACCTCAACCCAAAATAAAATTATTTTTTCTCAAAGCAGCTAAGGTTTTAAATAACCAAAAATTCTTAAAAATAAATTTTCTCAATTCTCATCTATACCTTTCTTTAAACAATTAAATCTGCAAAAATGGCAATTGGTTTTGCTTACCCGGGTTGGAGATATGATTTTTTTCCCCCTCTTTTTACGAATTTTCTGCGCAGCCAAAAAACAACATAAATAATTCCACTTCAAACAACCATAACTCCATCAATACTTATGAGGATTTACCATGTGACTGGTTGTTTTTTAAGTATTCTAAAATTTCTACACAATGGTGCAATAATCATCTGAAAATGACCGCTAAAAAAGGATATAAATTTTTTTCTTTTGAAAAAAGTTTTTGTGCAACCAAATACCAGCGTCAATAACCCAACTTTAAACAACCACAACTCCCTCAATACTCATCAAAATTTAACAACTAACCAGTTGTTTTTGTAGTACTCAAAAAGATCTACACAATGGTGCAAAAATCTTTTGAAAATGATTGCTAAACAAAAGATATGAATTTTTTTCTTTTGAAATTTTTTCTTGTGCAACCAAAAAACAACATAAATAACCCAACTTCAAACGACCATAACTTCTTCAACGCTTATCATAATTTACCAAATGGCCGGTCGTTTTTGTAGTATTTGAAACGATCTACATGCTGGTGCAAGAATTTTCTGAAAATGGTGGCTGAAAATAAAAAGATATAGCTCCTACAAGATGAGACGTTTTTCTAAAAAAAAGTTGCCCTAGCTTTGCAAAAACAACCCCACTTTGCCAGAATTGTTGCTCTGATACCGATTGTTATGAACATCAATTCTCATTAACAGTAATTCATTCTCCAATATGCAGAAATATCAAATATCCATCCACAGATAATATTCCACAAAAATAATCCACACAAAAACAAAAAGATAGATAATACCCTTGAGGTAGGGCAACACAAAAACATCACCTCCGCCAGCTCCTTTAGGGTTTCTTTTGAAAGCATTATCAAAATTAAATTTGATGAGAACTTTTGGACATTTCCATTTTGCTAGGAATTGATGCAGATCCTTTGCATTAAAATCCATTATCGCAGATCACCCCTAGATATCTATTCAAATACTGCAATCAAGTGGATAGCATTTTTTTCAACACTTGAGACTTCCTATGATGAGCACCATGCTTGTAACCATTCTGCAAGAGAGGCAACAATATGAATCCAAATTGGGATGTGATTTTGAGATTTATTTTTTCAAAATTCTATTATTCCTTTTAAGCCACAAATTCCAGCAAATAATGTTAGGACTAATCCTCCATAGAATGTTCAATGCTTGAGCTTTGAAACAAACCTTACCTCACTTGCAAAGAGGAAACCTAAATTTCTTCTCACATCCTTTCCAAAGAAAATATTTTTGAAGTTTGTGAAAGTTGGATGGCATACTTATTGATGATCTTAAAAATGTTATCATATGTATAGGGATAGATTGCAATCTAGCCTTTGTGAGTTGAAGTCTTCTAGCCATGGTTAGGAACTCAACTTTCCAACCAGCCAGACAAGATTTAATTCTATCCAAAATTGGGTCTCAAAGCTCCTTCTTTATTCTTTTATCAGACAAGGGAAAACCTAGAATAGTTGATGGCAGTATTACAATTTTAAGCCCTAAAATCCCTACAGTAATCCCTTGTAAATCAAGGGCAGTGTTGATGAAAAATATCACGGATCTTGTCATAGTAACCAGTGAGCCAGCAGCATTGTCATAGTATCGGATTTACATTCCATGGCCTCATTAATTGAGAGATGAAAAATAGTTCTTTTCCCTTTTAAATTATGTTTTGGAAAGAAAATGCATCATGTACTATCTATTTAACTAAGATCAAATTTGTGTTGCAAAATTGCCAAAAGTTTGCTATTTATTCAACTTTGGCCATTTGGTTCCAAAAAATTGGATAATGGTAGAATAATGCAAAAATTCAGGTAGATCACAATAAAATTGGGGAAAAAATAGCAAAAGATTGGCAAAAGTGGGAAGAAGTAAAGAGCAGATCCTTCTCTTTATTTTTTAAGGTAATGGAAAGTATTAATTCAATTAAAAAAAAAAAAAAAAAGTGGGAAGAAGTAGGAATAATCTGATATTATGCTCCGATTAATTACGAATCAGTTGCCAGTCAGATTTTTTGGGTCCTTCTTGATAAATTTCGAATCATGATTTCGACTTTGCAAATTATATCAATTGCACTTTAGTAATACATTGAAAGTCTCTTCCTACCTAAGCTTCTGCACTAATGGGCAAAGACTCTGCCCTTTTGAATCCAGGGCCAGTAAATATTTGATTAGAAGAGACAGTTCTTGTCTAGATTTGACCAAAGTTCTATCAACTTGATACACTGCTGGACAACATATCCTTTTTCTTTTTGTAAATAGAAAAAGGAATAAAAGAAAAAAGAACAGGGCAACAATTGAACAACTGTCCATTTTTTCTCTCTTAA
This sequence comes from Wollemia nobilis, assembly GCA_028583015.1. Taxonomy (NCBI): domain Eukaryota; kingdom Viridiplantae; phylum Streptophyta; class Pinopsida; order Araucariales; family Araucariaceae; genus Wollemia; species Wollemia nobilis. The sequence goes on from JAQPPZ010016709.1 coordinate 1,911,548, forward strand.
ACCAAGATCCAATTAGTTTTGCAAAAATTGCCAAAAGATTGCAATTTACTTTGGCGATTTTTGTTCAAAAAAATGTGGATAATGGTGGAATATTTTAAAAAATCATGTAAATCACAAAAAAATTAGGGGAGAAACTCTTGTAAGGAAAAAATAGCAGAAGATCAGCAAAAGTGAAAAAAACTGGGAAAGAACTGATATTATCTCCTTTATAATTACCAATCAGTTCCCCATCAGATATTTTCAGGCCCTTGTTGATAAATTTCGAATCATGATTTTGACTTATCAAAATCTGTCAATTGCACGTTAGTATTACATCGAAAGTCTCTTTCTATGGATTCAGGAAAAGAGCACATAAGGGTTTGCGCTCATGGGCAAAGAGTCTGTCTTTTGAATCCAGGGCCAGTAAGGAGGATGCAACATTTTTTCTAAGGGGAACTTAGTGCCACACTCACTATTGGAAGAGAGTGAAAGGAGGTAATCAGCCTAATAGTCTGTTGAGGCTGGGAGAAAATTTGATGACTTAGAGCATCTTGTTTGGAACATCCATAGGGCACAAAATATTTTGCCTAGAAAAGCTCCTGCTGGAGAGATTGTTGTGACTTTAAGATAATTGGCTTTTACACAATTAACTGGAAGATCTTGTTTATGCATATTAGTTTTCTTGCAATTCATTGACAGTATAGATGAGCTTTGTTGATTCCCTGACACAACGTCTTTGAAATTTTCTTTTTAATTGGTTATATGGGATTGAAACAGGCCTCACCTATATTACAACTTGACCACATAGTGGTAGTATAATGACTTGGCAATTATGCATGTATTGCTTGGCAAGATTCAAACCTGGGTCTTTTCCTTGAAAGGTGAATGTCAAGCATAATATCCATGAAAGAAAGAAGTTATATTAATGTCAACAATTGACCAAAGTATGTCAATGGGATTCAAAGTACATCCAATTATAATAGAAAAATATTAGAAAAGAAAGAGCTTAGGAGCTGAAAAGGTAATTATTATTAAGAATAAAAAAATTAAAGCAAACTACAAATAAGTAGAAAATGTAAAACCAAAGCTAGTAAATCCTAGTAATGTTGTTCAAGTACAATTACAAAGAGCAGATGAAGGCCAAAGATGGAGATTGGCCCTGGGAACCAGTGCTGTCACACATATTATTGTTTGGTGCAAAAAGAGAACCAAAAACATCATCAGTCCCCACCACAACAGGGCCAGTATATTTTACGATCACGCCTGTAGGAGACTGTCTTGGGCTAAGTGGGTGCGGCTGCACAATTCTAGGAGGAAACAGGGTTTCCCTTAGAAACTGTCTGACACCGCAGGTCAACTGACTGATAGATGTATGGTGAAAATGAGTAATGTGTTGCTGTCCCTATGCTTTTGGTTGGGGGCCAAAAGCAATGGATGGCCGTTAATGCTGAGTAGAAGCAGATCCATGATGGGTTGTAACCGGTGTATGAGCAATAGGAGCACAGAGAGGAAGATACTGTCTCCTTGACCTGTCACTTTTTCTGTGTGGACCAAGAACATTCAAGGGATGCTTGGTATCCCCAGAGTTTGGGGTACCCTAAAAGGAGGTGATCAACTTGGTATACTGGAGGTTCCTTGCAATAGTTCTGAATGTGACAGCCTTACAAAGGAAGAGGGCCATGCACCTTTCGTCGGGATAACAGGAGGAGGTGAATAGGAAACCTCTTGAGTATCTATACCAATAACAAGATCATTAACCTCGTTACACAATAGAACCATATCGTTACAGTAATAACACATGGACTTTGGAAGATTTTGTTGATATCTTTGTGAGTTTTCTTGAAACTGTAAGGTTTTCAGTGATAGAAAGTGGTCAACTAAAGAATGGTTAGGGGTCCAGGGCACTTATTCTCTTTTTTCAGGGGCTTAAGTATGAATCTTAGTCTTACGAAGTTTTCTTTTCCCATGGCACAGGTTTAGAAGACAGTAAATAGATGCAATGAGATATGCTAACATACAATTTCCATGCAATAATTACATGTAGTATCAAACATGAAGTGATAGGATAATTTTATTAATTTCCCATGGATGACCAGAGCAGGCCAATGGGACTTATTGATAAGAGCTGTTACAATGCACTGTAGTAACCAAAATCTTATACGAAAATAAGCTAAACTGGAGCAAAGAATCTAGTGTTAACTACATTGAAGTGAAATTGAAACTATAGCACAGATCTCTTGTTTAGATTCATCTTGTGATTCTTTTCTCGTTATGGGTTGGTGTCATCATATTTTGGAGAACAATACTTGCGTACTGTCCGATGTTTAAGACATGTGCCTTCAATGGTTCTAGATTTGTCTGCACCATTTTTCCTTCTATATCTGTTCATCCTTTTTTTGGGTTTCAAGTTTCCTTTCTGCAAGGAGAATACATTGTAACTTAAACACCAGAAGGTTTTTCAAGATCCTCATTGTTTCTAGGGCTTCAGTCACATTGCCTCTCTTTTTTTAGTGGTGTCGTTTTTAAACAAGCACTTTCATTACTTGCTAGATATTGATTCAATTTCACTTTTCTTTTGTAATTTCTGTATTACTTTTATAGTCTCTCTCTTTATACTGGGGATGCATTAGCATGGTAATTGATGGACCTTTCCATAGGGAGCTACTGATGTTAGACAATGATAATAATTTCTTTGTTCCATTTCATTTTTTTTTCACACTGAACATTTGCTAATATGAATTTTTATTCATCTTGCTTTCTATATGCAGTGCCAACTGATGTTCGAAAGACATACGAGGAATTTCTCACTGCAATATCAGAGTTACTGGATGGTGAATTATCAACGGAAGAGTTGCATGAGTCAGCGAGAGTTATTTATAATATTTTGCATGATTTTGATTCTGATTCTAGAAGTGGAATGGCTCTAGCAAACAAAAAGTGAGTAAACTCGTTCCATATTTAAGTGACCATGGCTTATTGTTTCATGTCAAGATCTAGACTTTGTATGCAATACAATTCTTGGCTATGAATTTATGCTTCTTGCGAGGGTTGTACCAGGTGAATACATAACTGATCCGAAATAGATGGTGAAGCAGCCCTCATTTCCTGAATAATGAATTTCTTGAAACGATTCTTCAGTAAGCACGATATGTGTTGTACTGAAGACTGAAACAGTAACTGCTTGGTTATATTAAGAACAATGTAGAAGCAACTAGAGGAAAGAAAACAAGAAAAGCACAATACAATGTTAAGATGGTGTTTATGGGCCATTAATGGGATTCATTTTCAGAAGATTTCAGATGGGATAAATGGCTAAGACTATTGTAGTTCTGAAGTCTTTGCAAAATGATATGGAGGAATTTGGCTGAGTTTTTTAACTGTTCAATACCAACTTCTAAATGTTCGCAACTTTAGCGTTTCTGGTAAGCTAAGTTATATGGGGCTTCTGTCCACCAAAATATCAAAATATATACATCTGCTATTAGGTCAATTGCACCATATTCAAGCAACATTGCCATGAATCATTTCTAGCTTGCCTTCTTATCAAAGATATTTCCTAGCTCCCTCAAGCCACTTTTTTTCCAGTATCAAATCTTTGATGTCATTTTTATTGAAAGATAGAATCTCGCGTGGCCAAACCTTTTAAAATTTGAATTTCATCAAATCTAGGATTGACACTGCAATTGGATAAATTATCTGCAACCTTGTTTTCTTCTCTATAGATATGTTGACATTTTCAACATATTGTCTCCGTCAATAATTGATGGACATCGAGAATAATACTATTGTTGATTCAATATCCATATCCATTTTCTCATAATAACATCAATATAATCCGTGAATCGCCTTCTATTGAAATATATCTCTATCCCTTTTCACTGGCAATCTTGATCCCTGTAAAAAGTGCCCTAGCCTCCACATAGCTTTTTTAATTGAAGTTCTGTGTTATCTCAATAGGTGAGGAGAGATTCGCCTTTGGTAGTTTGAAAAGCAGCACCTCAGCCAGATTCCCTAGTGTTTCCTTCGGAAGCACCATCACATTAGGTTTGATGAACCTAACTTCTAGACATTTCCATTTTACCATGGATTGATGCAGATCCTTTGCACTAACTGCATTTTCATATGTTGTCCTGCATGTATATTCAAATCCTGTAATAAAAAGGCTAGCACCTTTTTTTTGGCCCCCCCATATCCAAGGCTTTCAATGATGATCACCATGCTTATAAGCACTTCTCAAGAAGGGAAACAATAAAAGTCCAAATTTGCATATGATCTTAAGCTTTGTTTTGAAAGTTTTATTACTCCTTCAAGCCATAGATTAAAAAAAATACATTTGCAGGACCAATCCTTCACATAATATTTAATGCCTATGCTTTAAAACAACTATTCCAATATTTTATAAACTCTTACAATGTTGTTGGAACAACCCAACATGTTTTTCATTTTCTTGAAAGAGCAACTCGAAATAGTAGAAGCAAAAGGACACTGATTAAGTAGATGCTTTGATGTTTCTAGCTCTTGCTCAGAAAAAGCACACCTAAAATATTTATGATGTCCTTTTCTTTGCAAACTATCACCTGTAAGAATTTATCTTTGTATTGCTAATCAAATGAATGTCGAGGCCTTAGGTGAGCAAATATTCTTCCAAGGGAAATCCTTGAGTATGGAATTGTGATTGCTCCAAAACTTTATATCCCAACTTGGCCGAGTATCTATCATCTCTCCAGACCAATTCATCCTTCCGTGAAAAAAATAGGCAAATATAATTCTTGAAGCCTCTTTTGGATCTCCTCTTGCTTGTTTGACGTCTTCTCGATCAACTAGATTGCTATGGGAAATCTAAGATTTGGAATTGTTGCTCACATCAATATAAATTTGACTCTCATTCCACTACAAGCCAAAGAGGCCTGGAGCAACCCAATAGATTCGTACCCATTTCAAAAAGTAGCCCCAAGTGGTGGGAATAAAGGAACAATGAAAAAGTAGATGATTTGATGTTTCTAGCTTTCCCTTACACAAGGCACATTTTAAACGTCCATGATATCCTTTTTTGCAAAATGTCACCCATAAGAATTTTGCTTTGGATTGCCCACCGAAGGAATGTTGGAGCCTTAGGGAGGACTCAAGTGACCAAACACTCTTTGAAGGGATATCCTTGGTAGTGGGGAATTTAGATTGCTACAAATATTTATACCCCAACTTGGCTGAATATCTACCATTTTTGGATAGATTCCAAACCCAATCATCCATACGTGAGAAAATAGGCAAATATAAATCTTGAAGCATTTTAAAATCTTGTGTGCTTGTTTGAGACCCTCTCCATTAATCAGATTGCTAACGAAAATTTAAGATACAAAATTGTTTTTCACATCAATATAAATTTCAACTTTTGTTCCTCTACAAGCCAATGGTTTCCATTTTATAAAAAATAAGAGGATAAGACTTAAGACATAAACCAAGCATCACCAAAAATGCGTAGAATCCATCTCATTGACTGACCACCTAATATGTTTCTTGATTAATTACAAATGCTTTGATACGGAGTTTTGTGTTGCTAATCCTTTATAAAGGGTTCATTTCCTCAACAGTTTCATTGCATCCACAAATCCTATATATTTTTGAAGTTACATTGCCGTACTTTTTCTTTAATCTTTGAAACACTTCCAACCAAGTTTTATCATAATCTTGAAAGTGACATCATATATATAAGGATAGATTGCAATGTAGCCTTAATGAGTTGTAGTCTTCCAAACATGGTCAAGAAACTTACCTTTCCAACCAGCTAGACAATATGTCATTCTATCCAAAATTGGGTTTCAAAGCTCCTTTCTTCTATTAGATGAGGGAATACCTAGATATGTTGATGGTAATTTTTCAAATTTAAACCCCAAAATGTCTGCATTAATTTCTTTTAATTCAATGGAACAATTGATTAAAAAGATCCTAGATTTTGTCGTACTAACCATCTAGCAAGCTTCTCTTGGCATGATAAGATTGATTTAAATTCTATGACCTTGTTGGTTTTACCTTTCCTTTTTGCCTTTGAGAAAGCTCTATTGAATGCTTCGATATATATGATGAAGAGGTATGGAGATAATGAGTCACCTTAGCAGAGGCTACAAGATGATTTATATTATCTAGCAGGGGAGCCATTGTTCAAAATTGAATATATAGGAGTGCTGTAACAATATTGAATCCATTGACACTAATGTTGATCAAAACCAAATTTTATGAGAAGATCTCATGTAAAAACTCCAGGAAACCCTATTATATTCTTTGGATTTTATTTCCTCCTTTCTTCAGAATATGTTACTGTTGCCACATTTTGCACACAGTGCCGTGTCTCTGGTTTTTGTAAGTAGGCTGCTCTTTCCCCTTCCTTCTCCTCATTTTCCCTCCTTTCTTCATTTCTCCCTTTCCCCTTCTTCCTTGCAATTCCATTCCCCCTTCTTCGTTTCCCCCTTCTTCCCCAAGTAAAATTTCCGTAACAGAGGTGTTCCCTGAAAATTTCTAAGTGTTGGGGCGACACCCGACTTCGCAGCGAAGTCGGAGTGCGCCCCTCAGTTGGAGCGCAGTAGGGAGCCCAAAGTGCGCAAACAGGCAATGTTGAAGCAGAATCTGACTAAGTGTCAGGGGCGCAACCCGACTTCGCAGCGAAGTCGGAGTGCGCCCTTCTTCCTGGGCGCACTAAGGGAACAGTCTGTCAGAAAATCAGCTAAGTGTCTGGGCGCAACCCGACTTCGCAGCGAAGTCGGAGTGCGCCCCTTTTCCAGTGCGCAGTCCGAGCAGCGGACGAAGACAGCCAAGCACCGGTGCGCAACCCGACTTCGCAGCGAAGTCGGAGTGCGCCCTTTGACCGGTGCGCAGTTGGGTAAAGTCAACTCAGAAATTTGCTAAGGCAAGAAGGCCTTCCAACTGCGCTGTCTCCCTCCTGCGCAACCCGATAGCGCCCGAATTCCTGGCGAAGTTGGATAAACTGCCTTTCAAGGCGGACACGTGTCACACTTCAAGCATCCGACAAGTGTCCATCTTTGGAATTCGAACCAAGACTTGACCGTGCAAGGACAAAGCATGGGCTTCACTATCGGCGTCATCTGTCACCATTTAGGCCGATGTGAAGTGCCATCCGCCTCACCTACCCGCATTCTTGTTGACCGAAGACTTGTCCCAACGCGCTGCCACGTAGCTGTACCATCTTCAGGGACACCATGCTGCAAGGACAGTCCGGCCCGACAGAAGTCAGCATCAGTAGCCCCTCAGCCGCTCGTGTCAGCTACTGTCTTGTCTGGGACTCTGCGCCCATGAATGTAATCAGGGGGAATTTTGGGCTATAAATACCCACCACATTTTCATTGTAAGTGGTGGAAGGGGAATATATTGCTAGGGAACAATTGTAGCTGTGCGTTTGCCTCAAATATAAACATATACTTGGCTCTGCTTACTGTCTTTTATCTTGCATGCTGCCTCTCCTTGTCATTTCTGCCTCATGTTTCTTGTGTCATTGCTTGCTGTTGTACTGAACTCTGGACTCCAGCATTTGATGGCCAGGTATTCCTGGAATGCATAGATAGGGGATACATGGGATCGCTGATAGCTGTAGTTTCAATATGTGTTTGTAGATGAATGTTGTTAGTAGTGGTGATTGATTCGTTGCCGTGTTGCTTATTCCCCCCACCCAACTCCAATCACATTTGGAATCCCTTTCGCATTTTTATCTCTTTCTCGTACCTTTTATCTCTTTCCTGCACTCTTATCTTAACACCAACCCCACAAGAAGCCGGCCTTCTCCGGAGATTGGCACGGAAGGCATTCCTTCCTTCCGGCCTTTCAATCTGGTGGGCGAATCTGGGCGCAATAACAACAAATCCTTTCCTCATGGCAGATTCGTAACCAACAGCTTTCTCTGGCACGCCCGGTGGGACATGGAAGTTTCCCACCCCCAGACAAAATCGAAGTACTAGTGCTCGCTTCATTGTTGTTCAAAATCAGAGCACCTGGCGACTCTGCAAATCTGAATATTCTCTGAGTCCGAAAAGACCGGCCCTAACGCCTTCATGCAAACAAGAAGGTGGCGAGCAAGGAATCCGGAGAACCCGCCTGACTTTTACGAACTTGACCTTGACGCTCCAGGCGAGCGCGTCAGGCTGGCTGATTATCAAGCTCGCGAAGAAGAAATCCAAGAAGCCGAGGCCGAGATTGAACAAGTTGAGGCCGAAGAAGAATCTACATCTTCGGATAGTTCCGATACCGAATACACTACCGGATCAGAAGCAGAAATGGCTGATCATCTGGATGAGGACGACCTCTTCCCGACGGTGGATTCTACGGGGCCCTTGGCCCTAGTCGGACAGCAAGCCGTGCCCCCTGCTGCCTTAAAGTCTATCCCTACATACGACGGCTATGGCAAGACGGCGTATGAACACATCCAGGACATTCTTGCCCTGGCTGCGCTTCACTCCATTACCGACGAAAGTGTGAAGACCCGTCCGCTGGCCCTTTCCCTAAGGGGAAAGCTTCTCTACCGGTGGAGATCGCCGCCGGAGGGATCCATCACGAGGTGGCGACAGTTAGCCGGTAGACTCGTGAAAGGATGCAACGAGTCTGCTGATCCCTCTTCTTTGCTGCATCAGTTCCAAAGTATTCAGAGACACCCCCAAGAGGAGGTGTCAGACTTCAATATCCGGTTTGCAAGGTCTTGGAAACGAGTACCTCGCGAACTCAGACCATCAGCAGGTCAGGCTGCCTACTACTACCTGAGATCCTTCAACTCAGACATTTGCCTGCTGCTGAAGGTTGCTAGAATCAACACGTTCCCTGCTCTGTACGAGGCTGCCCAGCAAGCTGAAATGGACATCATCTCCATTGGCAGGCTTCCGCACAGAGTACAACCGCCCATCTACCCCGACTTTCCCCGATCGCAGTATCCATCAGCTTCTGGTTCGGAGCCGTCCACTTCAGGACAACCCCAGCAGCAATGGAATCCGGCGCCGGTCGTGAACCCTTACGGCCCGCCGCAAATTCATTATCCGCCTCCCCGTCCTCCGCGTTTTCCAGCGCTTATTGCTCCTCCCCAACATGCACAATATTCAACTCCTCCTCCATTGGCTGCATTGCCTCCCCAGCTCACTGCCGCCGCCTCCTGACCATGATATTCAGAATCAAATCCTATAGGAGGTACGGGCTCTGGCCTCTGGCTATCATACCATGTCTAACGACATGACTGTTCTGAAAAAGAAGCAAGCCCAAATGGACCTGGCTCCAAGGAGGCCATATCCACCCCCGGCGTTGACGAAAGATCGGCCCCCTGAGCAACATTTGCAACGGCGGCCCCCTCCGAGGAATGCTGCCATAGAGGATGAACCTGGTACTTCCGACCAGGTCAATTGGTGCACCACTTGCAACGACCCGCATGCCGAGGATGACTGTACACTACATCAGCACTACCTCCAGACTTTGGCCGGCAGCGCCATTGAAGACGAAGAACTCTACATGATCCTGGGCGATGAAAGCAATTTCGCCGTTTCAGATGAAGTCCCGATGCCGCCTCCTGCCAAGGAAAACAAGAAGTCTGCCGAAGCTGCAGCCAAACCCTTAAAAGTGTACGCTAGAAGAGACAAGGCACAACCTGAGGAGATACCGCCCTACAAGAGGCTGTGGCCATACACGCCCAAAGACAAAACTCCTCCGGCGAAGACTCCCGAGCTCAAGCCGCCCATAGCCAAAGCTCTTCCGGCTAAAGCTCCCGCTACTCAGCCTCCAGCTGAAACAAAAGAACAAGCTCAGGAGAGGCTGAGATATCCGTCTCTAACCAAGAGGCAGAGAGTTGAGGCCACTCAACAGTACCGGACGAAGTACGAGCCGGCGAAAGAAGCGGAAGGAGCTAATACTTCAGGCTACAGCATAGTAGATGAGTTGAAGAGAACTCCTGCAAGAATCAGCATGTACGACGCTCTTCAACTCCCAGGCCAGGTTGATCTCGCTGCAAGAATCCCCGAAAATCATGAAGAACGGCAAGCGGATACGCCCCGCTGTCCCGGTGCAACCCCCGACAGCCTCAACCACCGGGAAGAATAGACCACCTCCCTTCTATCTGTCATTACGAATGCAAGGGTATATAGTACACAACTGCATGGTGGACTCTGGTGCTTCCACGACCGTAATGTCGAGAGCCGTCTGCGATGAAATCGGGATGGAGTACACAAGGAGCAGCCAAGGCGTGTTGCAACTGGACGGCACCCCTGTCAAGACAGTTGGTGTCATAAAAGACATCCCCATCCGGCTGCACAAAGCACTCGACATTGTGGTCATCCAAGAGGTTGTGGTCGTCGACTTGGAACCCTACTTCGGCATGTGTCTCTCCAGGGAGTTCACTGCGAAGTTAGGAGGATATCTCTCTCTGGACTACTCACACATGGAAGTGCCTTTCAAAGGAAGGAGACTGAAAATTCTCAATGAAAAGCCTTCCACCTACCTAGTAGAGAAGATACCCGGAGAAGAGCCTGAGGATTGCATGGTCCAACTGACAGAGGAAGAACTGGTGACAGTGGACATGACGGAGCTAGCTCTCGAGCAGCTGCAAGTAGAAGATGAATTCTCCTTGCGGGACTTCAACGCCGTGATTGAAACAGAGCAAGGCTGCTACACCATCGTTCAGCCTGAGAGGCTTGACAAGTCAGCCAGGGGAGAAGTGGGACCAGCACCTGAGAAGCTGTGGAAGCTTTTCTTTGACGGCGCACGATGCAAAAATGGCGCCGGTGCTGGAATCCTCTTGGTTTCCCCAACCGGGATCCAGAAGGATTACACCTACAGGCTGGCTTGGAGCTGTACCAACAACGCGGCGGAGTACGAAGCCCTGTGCTTGGGCTTGCGAAAGGCGGAGAGGTTGGGGATTAAACATCTGCAGATCTACGGGGACTCAGAACTGGTGTGCCACCAGATCACGAACAAGTGCGCCTCCAAAAAGCACTATCTCAAGGCGTACCGAAATCGGGTCTGGGATCTGATGGAGTCTTTTGACTCGTTGAATGTCAAGGCTATTTCGCGTGAGAAAAACAAGCATGCTGACATTCTGGCGTCTGTTGGAGCCAGGTACATTCCGGCTGATGACACTGTCCGAAAGCCGAAGCCGGTTCGTACCATTTACAAGCCTTCTGTGCCTGATAAGGACACCCACTGGCAGGTGTTCGGCTGTGACGAGGAAATCGTCACATTTTTGGTAAATGAAGCCTGTTCAATCGAAGGTAGAGACCCTGATGACGAGCAATATGAGGGGTTGATACAGTTGAAAAACAATCATGTCCCAAAAGGACTGATTACCTTAGAGAGTCTGTTTGATCAGAACGACAGAGCCATATCTCATAGGATCAAAGTAGACCCGAGGCAGTACGCTGACCTGGAGCTGGAATCTGGCAAATCAATCAAGGTCGGGACAGACTGCACCACAGAGGAACTCGAGCAGATCAGAGCATTATGTCGAGAGTTCCCTGACATAGTAGCCTTGGAGCTACCAAGACTTGAAGGGGTATGACAGAGAAATAATCCAGCATACCATTGAGCTAGAAGATGGCGCCAAGCCATTCCGGCAAAAGCAGAGGGCCGTCAATCCAAAAATCGAGGCCATGATGAAAGCCGAGCTCTTGAAGATGCTGGAGGCCAAGATCATCTACCCCATCAAGCATTCATCCTGGGTTGCGAACTTGGTTCCTGTGAGGAAGAAGAACGGAGACATTCGTCTTTGCGTGGATTTCAGGAATCTAAATCAGGCCTCCCTCAAGGACCATTACCCGCTTCCCCAAATTGATCAGATCCTCCATATAGTTGCCGGAGCCCAGAGATTTTCCCTCTTAGACGGTTTTTCCGGCTATAATCAGATATGGGTCAAGGATGAGGACCAGCACAAGACGGCGTTCACCACCAAGTGGGGAACGTTCGCCTACCAGCGCATGCCATTCGGCTTATCCAATGCTGGCGCCACATTCCAAAGAGCCATGGACCTGGCCTTCCGAGAGCTGCTCAACAAAGTGATCGTCATCTACTTGGATGACATGACCGTTTTCTCTCACAGGCGAGAAGATCATGTTACCCACCTGCGGCAAATATTCGAAAGGTGTCGTGAATTCGGCATCTCCATAAACCCAAAGAAGTCTGTCTTTGCGGTGAAAGAAGGAAAGCTGCTGGGGCATGTCATCTCCGAAAAAGGCCTGGCTGTGGACCCTGATAGAGCAGAGGCTCTCCTCCGCTTGCCCGCCCCAATCGATAAGAAAGGGCTACAGTCCTTCTTCGGTCAAATCAACTTCGTGCGGAAGTTCATACCAGACTTCGCACAGGTAATCAAGCCTATGGCCGAGTTGCTGAAAAAGAACGCAGAATTTCTGTGGACTGAAGAGAGGGAGCAAGCCTTCGAGGAGATCAAAGCTCGCATTGCACAAGCACCGGTGTTGATAAACCCGGACTACTCCAAGGATTTCATCCTGTACGCGGTGGGAGAACCAGAGAGTTACGCCGCAGTCCTGACCCAAAAGGGAGATGATGGCGAGGAGCGCCCCATCGCGTTCCTGAGTCAAGTGATCCAGCCACACGAGGAAAAATACAACTTTATAGAGCGGCAGGTTCATGCCGTCATGAAATCTCTCCGAAAGTTCAGGCACTTTGTCTCCCAGAGCAAGATCACTGTCTTCGTGATCCACCCGGACGTCCGAAGCTTCATCATTCAAGGAGAGCCGGGTCACAAGAGAGCCGGATGGATTGCCAAAATCCAGGAGTTTGACATCGAAGTACGGCCCACCAAGCTAATCAGAGGCCGAGCCTTGTGCCAGGAGCTAGCCCGAAGCGCAGCAGCCGAGATATCCGCCTGCGAGTGGGAGGATCCAGCAACACGCACCAACCTAGCTAACTCCTTACCCGAGGAGTGCGACTGGACAGATGACCTGGTGAGATACTTCTGCACCGGGAGATGTCCAGACCACATGAACGCCTCACAAAGAAGGAGGTTCCGGCTAGGTGCTCTGAAGTACACTCTTCGCCCCGAGGGGCTTTACTTTAAAAATATCGACGGCATCCTGTTGCGGTGCGTCAGAAAAACAGACCAGTCTAGGGTCCTTGGAGAATTTCATTCCGGGATGCCTGGAGGTCATCATTCTGCAAGGCCTACGGCCTTGAAAATAATCAGAGCTGGGTACTACTGGCCCACTCGTTTACGCACGCTCATGCGGTCCGTACCAAATGTGATCAATGCCGGAGATTTGTCGGCGAAGTAGAAAATCACCCCCGCCCCTCCAACCGATCCAAGCCGAGACTCCGTTTCAAAGCAATGGGGTCTCGACTTCATCGGGGTGATTTCGCCGAACTCTGCAGCGGGCCACAAGTTTATCTTAACCGCCACCGATTACTTCACACGGTGGGCAAAGGCGATCCCCACAAAGAATGCCGACCAAGAGACGGTCATCAGATTCCTCGAGAGCCTGATCACCCGTTTCGGGGTCCCCGAGTCAATAGTGACGGACAATGGTCCGGGGTTCACAGGCGCTGTACTCACGGAGTACACCAACAAATTTGGCATCTATCATAAGATGTCTTCCAACTACTACCCGCAGGGGAACGGCCTCGCCGAGTCCACCAACAAAAATCTGCCGAAGATCATCCGAAGGACAGTGGAGAAAAACAAAAGGACTTGGCACCTACTCCTCGGATCGGGCGCTATGGGCGGACAGAGTTTCATTCAAAAAGTCCGTCGAACGTCCCCTTATGCGCTCGTGTATGGCAAAGAAGCTGTCTTGCCAACTCACCTTGAGATGCCCGCTCTCTGGATGCTTGATGAAGAGAAAGGCAGCGGGGATCCATTGGACGACAGACTTTGCCAACTGCTGCAGTTGGAGGAAGACAGAGAGAAAGCGTACCAAGCCTTCGCCAAACATGCCGAAGCAACTCAAGGATGGTTCGCGAAAGGCACCACAGCCCGAGTTTTCAAAATCGGGGACTTGGTGCTGAAATGGGACTCGTTGAAGGCAAAACCCGGCAACCACGGAAAGTTCGATGCCCTCTGGGAGGGCCCCTATCAGATTGCTCGGGTTAACCAGTTCAACGCATATGTGCTCCGGGACATGGAGGGACATCCTCTCCCCATTCCCGTCAACGGGTTCCACCTGAAGATGTACCACCGCTGAAGGCACCCGAAAGGGTCCTTCCTTGTACAGATTTCCCTTTTTGTATTTCCAGTTTTCAGCATGTAAATGTTTCAGTTGTTTGTTTTTAGTTTCAGTAGCCCAAGTCCGAGGCAAAAACCCGACTTCGCAGCGAAGTCGGGTAGCGCCCATCAAATGGTGCGAAGTGGGGAAGAGAACAGTTAAAAGAAAGCTGAAATGCCTGAAACGCCTAACTCTGGCTGCCCACCCGACTTCGCAGCGAAGTCGGGCTGCGCCTTCTCCAAAGGGCGCAGTCGGGTAGCAGACTACAAATAAAGTGCCTAGTGACGGACTGCGCCCATGTTGATGGGCGAAGTCGGACTGCGCCCGTTTTTCGGGCGAAGTCCGTGCTGCGCCCGTTTTCGGGGCGAACCTCGAACTGCGCCCATTCTCCGGGCGAAGTCCGAGTGCGCCCCCATTCTTGGGCGCACCTTGGGCAAGCTGGCGTAGAAAATTGAAGTGTAAAACCCAAGCTGCGCCCCTTTTTCGGGCGAAGTTCGGGTTGCGCCCAAATTCTGGGCGAAGTCCGAAGTGCGCCCCTTTTCGGGCGAAGTCGGACCGCGCCCCCGATTCCGGGCGAAGCACGAACGGCTCATCACGGAGAGCGCCAAAAGTTTATAAGTGTGGGCCCGGTGCGAAGTCCGACGCATGGCAAAGTTGGGTTAATTAATTACAAGGTCCTTTGAAAAGTGTGCCCAAATGGTGGCGGCGACGTCAGCAACGGCACAACGCCCTAGGTGTTTTAAATGATTGCGCAATAACCAAGGATGACGCATTTAAAGGGTAAGGTGCGCCCTGGGCCAACAAAGCACGTTTTTCTAAAAAGGGCCCATGCGTAGCCGCCAAAATCACAGCGCCTCCACCAACCCAGAGTTAACTGCTTTAACTTCCTCCCTCGCGCCATTAATGAGCAGTCACCGTCTACAAAAGACCCTGGCGCCAACCAAAAAATTTATAGTGTTCAAGCTGACTCCTGGACTGCAGAGAATAAGCCTGACAAGCTCAGAAGTATTTGTCCCCGTCTCTGATTGTTTCAACAAGAATGGACAAGGGGAAAACGCCCGTACAGGCGCAATCAAGCAAAGATCCGCGCGAAGCTGACAAGTCTCCAGAGTCCAGCGACCATGAGAGCGCAGCGCCTCAGAAGGGCAAGAAAGCAAAACCTCGAACAAAAAGGCGTGTAGTTGGCCAGACTCCACCGCCGCCAACAAATCGTCTGTCCGGGTACAAGGATGGGTCGTTCTCCATCAGTATCACGAAGCTGCGTCTGACTATCGCAAAGTGGGTGGGTAAGGTTTCGCCTTCTCACCACCTCGGAGCCGCATATAATTCAAATCTTCACTGGTTTCTGTGTCCTCCAACTCACTGGTGCCCGGAGTTGGTTGAAGTGATTGCTGAATACTACAAACCAGCTGCGCGGCAGGTCTGCGATAACAAAGGAAGGGTGCTGTTCACTCTTTTCGGAGAGAGCATCCAGCCGGCGTTCGCCCCAGGGCTTCAGTACAGCCCAGACGCGATTATCAGAAGGGTGAACATAGAAGAGCAGACCGGCAGATTTTGTCAGACGAAGCGGATGAGAGAGTTCCTGGACTCAGAGCTGAAGACTCCGCTAAATGCTGGACAGTGGCCGACTGGCCCCATACCGCTGGACCGATTCGAAAACAGATATATCTATATCATCCTGGCGTGGGTCCTCGGCTGCGACTCAGACAGGGTGGTGCGGCCTTTTCAGCTGGCGATGGCCGAATGTATCCTGCACGGGGAGTTCTACGACTCCACGGCGCAGAGAAGCGGGAAACGCCCAATCTTCTATGACTGGGCGGACTGGTTAGCCTACGCAATTCATGCGAGCCTGGTGCGACTGCAGCAGAGGCAGTCTACGGAATTCCGGTTTTGCTCATTCCTCACATGGCTATGCCTGTACCATATGCATTACCGGATGAACGTCCCTAACCTGAGGAAAGCGAACGAACAAGGAGAGCCGCTCCCCGTGTACGAATGGACTGAGGCCCTGTACCGGAAGGGCTCATTTTATGAGTTTAATGTTCAATTTCTGGGCCAGGCAATGGGACTGTTCAACCGCGGCGCGACTCGCCCACCAGCAGCTATGACAAAGTGTCTGTCGGACAACGAGCTTGGTGATACCTTTCGGCTGACTCAGGGCATTGTCGTCCGAATCTACGGATTCAAAGGAATGCCTTGTTTGCTGCCCTACTTCTGCACAGATCATCAGTTCGGGATGGAGGTGGCACGGCAAATGGATTACGTCGAAGAAGAATTTGGCCAGGGAAAGAAGAGGGGTCACATATTCAAATATCCTATGACCTGGGCCAATATTCAAGTCTTCGAAATCGGGAAGCACATTTATCTCGAGCGGGAGCTGATGGAAATGGGCCTGATTATGCTGCCCCAACGCTGGAAATATGACCCAATCGGGGTCCGGGGAAAGTTCACGCACATCTGTCCGAGACCTGAAATCATGAAAGAAAGAAGGAATTTGACAGGTGCGGACCTCCACTGGCGCATTCATTTAATGCAGTCATGGCCACCATGGCATGAGTTTTACTGCGAGGAGGTCACTTACGATCCTGATCGGAACCCGGACCATCGAATGGAGTCACTGGATTCAAGAAGTTCCTCGCTAAGGTGGCGCCGCTCAACTGGCATAAGGACAAAATCCTCGAATGCTGGAAAATGAGGTGTCGCACGCAACACGACAAATCAAGCCGGAGGAACCTTGCCGTTGATGATGAATTTTCGGCACTTTATGATCAACATGTCGACACGTGGCAGCCCTTCGAATTTCGCGTTTGCGTTCCCCGAGGCGCAAATATAAGGTATAAAAGAAGGGCTACCCCTCAGTTGTTGTCAACCCCAGCGACTTCCAGCGCGACTCCATCCAGCAGTCAAGTGGGCCCGATGCAGCCTGTAGCTCCTGCGGCAGTGCCCGAATCGGCGCAAAGGTCAGAGCGGTCAACTCCGGAGCCAGCCCCTCAAGCAGAAACAGCGTCGGTACCACCCGCCAGCGGACCAAGTGCGGCAGGAATTCTCCCAGCGCGACCCAGGTACAAATTTACCGTGGGGACATCAACGTCTGCCGCCCCTTTATTGCCGCTTCCTTCTGTACCGGCCACAGCGTCGGGAGAAAAGAAAAAGAAAAAGGTCGAGAGGACCAAGCGACCTAGGGAGCCAGTGCTGCAATCGCCCGCAGAGCAGCCGCAAGCAGCAGCGCCGGAGGTTGTTTCTTTAGACAGCCCCGAACCAGAAGCAGACATCCAGGCTGCGACCATCCCTTCAGCATCGGCTCAGGCGGAGCCCGCAGGTACGTCCTCCGTTCCGCTTGCCCAAGTCCGCGTCGGCCCTGCAAAAACCCCAACTCCCACTCCATCAGGGCAAGCCGTAGCCGCATCCTCCGCATCTCAAGCCACTCCACCATCTAGCGGCCTCCACTCGTTTGACCAGTTTGCTCAAGATCCCAACGCTTTTCAATCCCCCGAGTCAAACCCTAGAGCCTTCACCCGCAGATAGCGCTGAGGTCGCTCCCTCATCTCCGCATCCTTTGCCCCAACCGCTCGAAACCCTATCAGCGCCATCCACCCAAACGCTTGTCACTCCTAGGACCCAATCTCCCTTGAAAGCTGCTACCTCCTCTGGTATCCCTCCTACTTCACTATTCGCAGGGAAAATGCCGCAGCAAGCCCAGGAGCTGGAGGACCTCGATTTCATGAGCATCTCCGAGGACCAGCCTCTGGCAGTAAGAGCCATGGGAGGATCTGCCTCTTTTCTTCAAGGAGTTAAGCGCAGAAGGGCCGAAGAGATAGCCGCCCCGGTCAAGCGCACAAAGTTTGACCTAAATCGGAGAGTGCTTACAACAGAGAAGCTGATTCCTAAGGTGAAGAAGCCTCTTCGTGATATGACCGAGGCTGACTATGAGCTTCAGACGAAGGAGAAGAACTTTGATGATATCAACGAAGAATACGAGATCCACGGTATTCGTCGTAAAACAGACAGCCTCCTTGTCAAGCATCTCGAGACCCAAGAAGCGCTTTTCCAGCTGCAGAATACTACAAGGCAGCTTGAAGAAGACCTGGCTAGGGCTACCGCGCAGTTGGGATCAGCGCAGCAAGAAGTTGAAAATCTTAAGGCTCAGCTGGCCGCCTCCCAGCAGACAGCCGAGCAAGAGAGAAAAGCAGCGCTAGAACAGATTTCACGACTACAGGATTCGCTGAAACAGGCGCAGTCGCAGCTCACCAAGAAAGCATCACAAGCGACGGCCTTTTCAAAGAACAAGGCGAAGGAGATGCGCGCAAAACTGCTACAAGGTTGCAAGCCCAACCTTGTCAAATCCTTGACAGTTCTGGATTTCGTATCCAGGATAGAAGAGGTATCTGCCCAGGGAAAGCCTGTGGTAGAGGAAGCCGAACACTAGGCGAGGCAATGGCTAGACCTGGCTATGAAACTTGAAGAATTAGAGCGCAAAGGCTTCCAAATCGCCCCCAGGTCCCATCTTGCCTCAGAATGGGCAAATGCAAGGGTAACCTTGCGCACTTATTTCGCCCAGACAGAAAAGATCAGAACAGCCAGGCAGGCGCTGGACGCCTTGGAACATGAAAGACATATTCTCCTGGCACCCTTTCACGTTCTGTCCGAGCACGGGTGTCCGAGCTATGTCAAAAATGACGAGTTCCTCACCCTTGAGCAGGTAAAGAAGAACTGGCTGTCCTTCGAGGCAGATACAGCTGAAATCGATAGCTGGATAGAGCCAGTTCAAGAAGCGCAGGTCGCTCAAATGGTGGCGAAGTACTGCAGAATCAACTCTTCTCTTGAAGAGTTGGGCAAAAGATATAACACCATTGACCTGCACGCGGTCGCTGCATTCCATGCAGTACTCAGAGAGATCAGCGACCCCACTCCCTTCCAATCCGCAGTCTGGGATCAAGCTAGGGCTGCGCTAGAACGCATAAGCAAGCAGGAGGCGGAAAGTGAAGAGCCTTCAGATTCAGAAGGCGAGACTGAGGAGGCAACTGGCGAAAGTGAATCAGAAGAACAGTTGCCCCAAGGGAAGCGGCCAGAGCAGCAGAAGACAGGGGAAGGAAGTTCCTCTGCACCCAAAGGATAAAGGCATGGTTCTTTGCGTCGAGGCGAGCTCAACACCCCGCGAGCCGCCAGGAATGTTGCCACATTTTGCACACAGTGCTGTTAGGGTAAAATGAGGTAGTATATTGCATTATACTACATTAGTTAGATTATTACATCTACTTTGACTATTTACCATGTAGATATTTTTCTTCCTAAAATATCTACAGGTTAATTTATATTTACCTAAGGTTAGAATATCCTATTCTAACTCTATCCTAACTTTACGCTATCCCCTATTCTAGGATACGCGTTAGTTAGCGTTAGATTAGCTATATGGTTGAATTACCTATTTTGTAATCTATTTAAACCTAAAGCTATTCTAAAGCTAAGGTTAATGAGCATTAGATTATTATTTGTTAATCTTACCTTCCGTCTAACATTGGCATCAGAGCCATTCCGCTGAATAGGCCCGCAGCACTTTGTGGCACGCTACCCGAGGAGGTGGCCCGAAGGTTGATCGGCATGCTTTACGAGGCGGCCCGTAGTCTGGATCCGGCACGTTTTTTGAGGCGACCCGCAGGCTGGCCGGCTCGCTTCTCTTGGCGGTCCGATCGCTGTTGACATGGCGGCACGCAGTCGAGGCGTCGTTGGCACGCGGCCCGAGGCGGTCCGATCTGGTGACGTGGCACTCCAGCACGCGGCCCGAGGTGGTCCGATGATGTGGCACTCCTACGCGCGGCACGTGGCAAAAAGGTTCTCTGGAGCCTGCCGATTGCCCGCAGGCAATCAAAGGCTATAGTGCGAGATTTGGTTTTTAAACTAGTTGATTGCGCCCGCAGGGCGCATGTGGGATATATCCCACGAATTTAAAAAAAAAATTATTCGGCCCGATTGTGCTTGATAAGCACGAGGCCAACCTTGGCTGACGGATCAGCCAAGGTAGCCCGACTGGCAAAGCACAGCCAGTGCTAGGGCCGAACCCGCGGGGTCGGGAGATCCATCCCCCGCGACGCCAATTTTTTTGGCATTTTCTCGCCGCGGGAGGGAATAACGGGAAGGTTTTCCCTTCCCTTCCCGTCGGGCGGTGTAGACCGACTGGCAGGAGCGCCAGTCGGCCGGTCTCTCGCCGCGGGGTCGCAGGATCGATCCCCAGCCGCGGACAGGTAATTTTTTATTTTTTAATTTTTTTTTGCATTTTTTTAATTTCTTTTTAGTTTTTTAATTAATAAATTATCATTTCTGTTAATTAAATCATTTTTTTTAAAACATTAAGTGATTTTTTATCAGAATTTTTTTATTAATTAAATTATACTAAATTAAGTTAAATTTTTGCATTGAAATAATAAATTAAAAAAAAAAAAAGAAGGCAAAAGTTTTGTGTTGTTTTCTCCTAATCAAACAGAGGGAGACAAGAGACAATCATTGAAACAAATTTCTTTTGCAGCTTTGAGACTTCTAATAATTTTTTAAAATTCTCCAAAATTTTCTAATCAATTGTTTTGAGAGAACAAAATTTTTGTCTCATGAAGAAAAAGCTTTGGATCACAAAAGCCCTTCGTCGTCTAAGAGTTATTCGAAAGAGGAACGAACTTAGACGCCAGACGACAAGATCTCATTTTCGTCGTATGCTTAGAGAGCATAGAAGGAGCTTACCCCGTTTCAATACTTACACTGATCCTTGGAAGGGTTTGGATCGTAGTTATGGTCCCATGAGGATTAGAGAACCCTTTAATCCTGATGCACCTCCTATTTTTGAGTATTGAATAATTACGGGAGATAGAAAACCAAGTCGTGTGTCGACTGGTTCCGGATGGTCTTTCAAATGCTTGTCGTGTGTCGACTTGTCTTGAAAGATATGCTCTAAATTCTACATTTTGTAAACATTAAGGGGGGATAGAATTTTTTTTAGAATTCTATAGTTTGCAAAATTGTAAAGATAAAGGGGGGCTATTTCAGTTTAAAGAAAGGTGCATTCTCGATTTTACTCGACACCTTCTCTTCAAAAATTGCTTGTACTAGGTGCATTTTCGGTGGAATCCGACACCTAGAGTGATACAAATTTGGGTGCTCTTATGTTTTTTTGATTATTGCACTAAAAACATTTTTTTTTGCAATTACAAGGTCAAAAATAAAACATTACAAGGAGCCTTTCACAAAACACCCAAACTTCACTCAAACACCATGCTAAACTTTGCATAGGTTCACACAAGTAATTACTCCCCATCAAAAGGTCAAAAATTTCAATCACCTTGATAAGACTCTCTTTTGTTTGGCTTAAATAAACCTCAAATTTTTTCATCCTTCTTACAAAGGTGTTAAAAGCAGGTGCCATTAAATATCTTAGAGAGCAAATATCAAAAGTTTGACAAACCTTCCCTTGTTTCATTTGCTCTATTTTGTTTGGCTCAATATTCCTCCAACTTTTCATCCCTTGGTAAGGGTGTTAAGGCAGGTGCCATTAAATATCTTATAGAAAGCAAATTGAAACAACTTCTCTATACCTTTTCTTAGGGTATAGTGCAAGATAGCATCATATTAGTCCTCTCCAAAAATTTGAAACCTAAACCATGGCCATGATACACAAGTATCTCACTGAGAGCCAACTGCTCAAAGGTTCAAATTACTCAGCATGGAAGACTAAGATGAAGGCTATCTTAACTGTAGAGGAATTGTGGTCAATAGTGGATGGAAGTGTCACTAGACCTCAATCCCCTGGACAAGATCAAAGAGACTTTGATAAAAAGGATAAGAAACTTTCCTTAATGATCTTGCTTGCTATTACTGATGATATCCAACCTCATATCAGTGAAGCTACAACTGGTAAGGCAGCTTGGGATGCCTTAAGTACCATTTTTGAGGGCAAGAATCAATCAACGATTCTTAACCTTCAAACACGACTTCATACATTACATATGAAATCAGGAGAAACAGTAGAGCTATTCCTCTGCAGAGTCGCAGAATTAAAAACAAAGCTGCAATCCTTAGGAGAAAAGTTGGAAGACCAAGTCTTGAACTCAATCATTTTGAGAGCTCTTCCTGACTCCTACAGAATGTTGATCACCTCCTTACAAGTTTTTGGTAGGACAGTAACTTTTGTCGAGTTGGTAAATATGCTTCAAACAGAAGAGGCTACCCAACTCCAGAGAGATGAGGCATCTAACAATGCCCTTTTCTCACAACGACAAGGTGGTAAGAAAAAGTGGAATCAACAGAAGGGTTCTTCTTCTAGACAAGACAAGGGTAAAGCCAAAGAGGTTCCGAAGAAGAAACAACATTGTAAAATTTGTGACACAGACACTCATGAAACCAAACGATGTTGGTTTAAGAACAAACCGCCCAATGAACAAAGAAATAAGAAGGGCAAAGGCAAACCTAAGAACCAGAACAAACAACAACAAGGTCACATAGCAGCTGAAGATTCTAGTTCAGATTCTGAACGAGCACACAAAGTGCTCATGACCCATATAGATTCCTCCCACAAGGATTCTTTGTGGTACATAGATTCAGGCGCTAGTAAACATATGACTGGCGATAAATCATGGTTTGCTACCTTTGAAGCTCGAGAAGGTAGACCGGTCACCATTGCTGATGATCAGACCTATAGAGTTCAGGGCGAAGGCAGTGTTTCAGTCTCCCTTCCAGATGGAGAATGTAATATTGAAAAAGTTCTTTATGTTCCAGGATTAAAAAATAATCTCTTGTCAGTTCCACAAATCCTGGACAATAACATGAATGTCAATTTTACTGTGGACAAAGACAAGAAACGTTGCTTCATCACCAAAAAGGGAAAACCGATAGCAACGGGCTCATACAAACATGGTTTGTTTGTCTTAGATGCACTTACCTCCACCCATACTGCACTCGCAGTAACCACAAAGGAGGCCACTTCTCTTTGGCATAAGAGATTTGGGCATTTGAGTTCAGGATATTTACTAGAGCTGAGTAAATATCAAATGGTGAAAGGACTTCCTCCCCTTTCATCTATTTTGCCAGTGTGCTCTGATTGCTTGTCAGGCAAGCAACATAGAGTACCTTTTGAGCCTAGCTCTTTTCGGGCTAAAGCACCTTTGGAGTTAGTTCACACAGATTTGTGTGGTCCTATGTCTACAAGTTGTGGAGGAAAACGGTATTTTCAATTGTTTGTTGACGATCATTCACGCAAAATGTGGGTCTTCTTCTTGCAGTTGAAGTCTGAAGCATTTTCCTATTTTCAACAGTTTAAAACTCTTGTTGAGAAGGAATCAGGATGCTTTATTAAGACCCTCCGTTCAGATCGAGGGGGGGAATACACATCAAAAGAATTTTCCTCATTCTTACAGACACATGGGATAAAAAGACAGTTAACAACAGCCTACACTCCTCAATCCAATGGGGTTGGATGAGAGAAGAAATCGGTCCATAATGGAAATGGTTCGATGTATGCTTAAGGGGACCAACCTTGAGCAAACTTACTTGGGCTGAAGCTGTTCAAACTGCGATATATATTCCGAATAGGGCTCCCACAAGGGCACTTGAAGGTATGACTCCTCAGGAATCATGGAGTGGTAGGAAACCCTCCATAACTCATCTAAGGGTATTTGGGTGTAAGGCATTTATGCATATACCTAAGGAGAAAAGAAAGAAATTAGATGAGAAATCTCTACCTTGTATATTTCTTGGTTATGATGAATTTTCAAAAGGCTATCGTTTGATAGACCCATTTACCAAGAAGATATATATAAGTAGAGATGTAGTGTTTGATGAAGCTTTCACATCCAACACTACATCAGTATACCTAGATGATGAGGAGGAACATCAACCTCCTTCTTCACAACAGAAAAAGCCACCCAAATGGTATACAAGCACATTGAAAGACTCTAAACTCACTTCCCCACCAGATCTTACTCTCAATCGTCCAAAGACAAGAAGCATGTCACAGAAAGACAAGGGTAAAGCATCCACTTCAGTTGATGATCTTTGTGCAGATTTTCAAGACCTTTATGTAGATAGAGAGTTACCAAGGGAAGATGAGATGGAGATAGATGAGGAGAGGGTTTACTTATCAGCATGTGATGAGAATGAACCTTCTACAGTTGATGAAGCACTTAGACTGCCTCAGTGGAAGGCAGCTATGGATGCAGAATATAACTCCCTCATTAAAAATAAAACATGGAAGCTAGTGAATTTGCCTAAAGGTAAGAAACCCATAGGTTGCAAATGGGTCTACAAAATAAAATATAAGGCAGATGGCACTATAGATAAGCATAAAGCCCGTCTTGTGGCAAAGGGCTATGCTCAAAAGGAAGGACTTGACTATGAGGAAACCTTTGCTCCTACAGCAAGGATGACCACCATTCGAGTACTTTGTGCTATGGCAGCACAATTCGGATGGAAGTTACATCAGATGGATGTAAAAAGTGCCTTTCTTAATGGTGACTTAAAAGAAGAAGTATACATGACTCAACCTCCTGGATTTGCGGAGGAAGGCCATGAGCAACATGTTTGCAAATTGGTAAAATCATTATACGGGCTAAAACAAGCCCCAAGAGCATGGTACATAAAGATGGATAGTCACCTATTGCAACACGGATTTAAGAGAAGTCCATCAGACGCAAATCTCTATATCAAGAACACAGGTTCTGAGATAGTGATTCTTGTGTTATATGTAGATGATCTGATCATCACTGGCAATTCAGAGAATTTGATTAAAGCCGTGAAGGATGACTTGAAAAAGTCATTTGATATGACAGACCTAGGACTTCTCCACTACTGTCTTGGCCTTGAAATAGAACAGAAAAAGAATCATCTAAGGGTGACCCAGAAAAAGTATGCTAAGACTTTAGTAGAAAAATATCGTATGACTGATTGTAAACCCAAAGCAACACCGATGGAATCAGGGTTACAGTTATCACGATATGAAGACTCACCACAGGTAGATGGAACACTTTACGAGACAAATGATTGGAAGCCTCATCTATCCGACTAATACTAGACCGAGATATTACTTTTGCTTGTAAACTATCTTTCTCGGTTCATGCAAGAACCAAAGGTCTCCCATTGGAAAGCGGCTAAAAGAGTCTTACACTACATTCGGGGTAGTGCAGATTATGGTCTAGAGTATAAGAAGAATAACTCATTCTTCTTACAGAGTTACATCGACTCTGACTATGCTGGCTCCATAGATGACAGAAAATCAACCTCAGGCTATGTTTTTCATCTTGGATCCGGTCCTGTCTCATGGCATAGTAAAAAGCAACAGGTTGTTGCTTTATCTTCAACTGAGGCAGAATATCGCGTTGCACGTGGAGCTGTGTGTGAAGCGATATGGCTAAGTCGCATCTTGGCTACCATGGGCCTACCAAAGAATCTTCCTATTCACATGTTTTGCGACAACTCAGGTGTTTTGAACTTGGTCAAGAATCCAGTACATCATGAACGAACTAAGCATATTGATACAGATTGTCATTTTATTCGTGATGAAGTTCCTAAACACAGAATTCAGCTCCAACACATTCCCACCGACGAACAAGTTGCAGACATTTTTACAAAGGCACTTGGACGTGTCAAATTTCAACTGTTTCGGAGTAAACTTTGTATATCAAAGTAATGTAATAAAGGGGGGATGTTAGGGTAAAATGAGGTAGTATATTGCAT
This sequence comes from Wollemia nobilis, assembly GCA_028583015.1. NCBI lineage: Eukaryota > Viridiplantae > Streptophyta > Pinopsida > Araucariales > Araucariaceae > Wollemia > Wollemia nobilis. Next base: position 1,937,419 of record JAQPPZ010016709.1, read on the forward strand.
TATACTACATTAGTTAGATTATTACATCTACTTTGACTATTTACCATGTAGATATTTTTCTTCCTAAAATATCTACAGGTTAATTTATATTTACCTAAGGTTAGAATATCCTATTCTAACTCTATCCTAACTTTACGCTATCCCCTATTCTAGGATACGCGTTAGTTAGCGTTAGATTAGCTATATGGTTGAATTACCTATTTTGTAATCTATTTAAACCTAAAGCTATTCTAAAGCTAAGGTTAATGAGCATTAGATTATTATTTGTTAATCTTACCTTCCGTCTAACAAGTGCCATGTCTCTGGTTTCTATAAGTAGGCTGCTCTTTCCCCTTCCTTCTCCTCATTTTCCCTCCTTTCTTCATTTCTCCCTTTCCCCTTCTTCCTTGCAATTCCATTCCCCCTTCTTCGTTTCCCCCTTCTTCCCCAGTAAAATTTCCAGAACAGAGGTGTTCCCTGAAAATTTCCAAGTGTTGGGGCGACACCCGACTTCGTAGCGAAGTCGGAGTGCGCCCCTCAGTTGGAGCGCAGTAGGGAGCCCAAAGCGCAAACAGGCAATGTTGAAGCAGAATATGACTAAGTGTCGGGCGCAACCCGACTTCGCAGCGAAGTCGGAGTGCGCCCTTCTTCCTGGGCGCACTAAAGGAACAGATCACGTCGAGAAAATCAGCTATGTGTTGGGCGCAACCCGACTTCGCAGCCGAAGTCGGAGTGCGCCCTTTTCCGATGCTGCGATCCGAGCAGGGGACGAAGACAGCCAAGCACCGGTGCGCAACCCGACTTCGCAGCGAAGTCGGAGTGCGCCCTTTGACCGGTGCGCAGTTGGGTAAAGTCAACTCAGAAATTTGCTAAGGCAAGAGGGCCTTCCAACTGCGCTGTCTCCCTCCTGCGCAACCCGATAGCGCCCGAATTCCTGGCGAAGTTGGATAAGCTGCCTTTCAAGGCAGACACATGTCACACTTCAGCATCCGACAAGTGTCCATCTTTGGAATTCGAGTCAAGACTTGACCGTGCAAGGACAAAGCATGGGCTTCACTCACCGGCGTCATCTCGTCACCATTTAAGCCGATGTGAAGTGCCATCTCGCCGCACCTACCCGCATTCTCGTTGGTCGAAGACTTGTCCCAACGCGCTGCCACGTAGTTGTACCATCTTCAGGGACACCATGCTGCAAGGACAGTCCGGCCCGACAGAAGTCAGCATCAGTAGCCCCTCAGCCGCTCGTGTCAGCTCTTGTCTTGTCTGGGACTCCGCCCATGAATGTAATCAGGGGGAATTTTGGGCTATAAATACCCACCACATTTTCATTGTAAGTGGTGGAAGCGGAATATATTGCTAGGGAACAATTGTAGCTGTGCGTTTGCCTCAAATATAAACATATACTTGGCTCTGCTTACTGTCTTTTATCTTGCATGCTGCCTCTCCTTGTCATTTCTGCCTCATGTTTCTTGTGTCATTGCTTGCTGTTGTCTTGAACTCCGGACTCCAGCATTTGATGGCCAGGTATTCCTGGAATGCATAGATAGGGAATACATGGGATCGCTGATAGCTGTAGTTTCAATATGTGTTTGTAGATGAATGCTGTTAGTAGTGGTGATTGATTCGTTGCCGTGCTGCTTATTCCCCCACCCAACTCCAATCACATTTGGAATCCCTTTACTGCATATTTATCTCTTTCTCGTACCTTTTATCTCTTTCCTGCACTCTTGTCTTAACACCAACCCCACAGGAAGCTCGGCCTTCTCCGGAGATTGGCACGGAAGGCATTCCTTCCTTCCGGCCTTTCAATCTGGTGGGCGAATCTGGGCGCAATAACAACAAATCCTTTCCTCATGGCAGATTCGTAACCAACAGTTACCAAATGATTTGGTAGTCTAGATTTTCATCTAGTCCTTTAGATATTTCAGCTTTTGAACAAATCTGTAGATACACGAGTATTCAAACTTTGATTCACCCCACCACACATAACCATTTGGAAGAATTCAGGATCTTGGAACCACATTCGAAAATGAAATGACTTTGGTTGAGTAAATCATATCTCTAGAGAATTGGTTTGTGATCAAATCTTACTCACAACAAAATGTTTGAAGAGATTGTATACTCTGTTTGTAACCAACCGTCCGATAACAAAAAGCTGTCCAATCTTTCAGCCATGTGAGATCTCCAAATATGCCTATTATTCCTTGTATACTCAAAGCTTGAAGGAATAGTGTCCTAAATGCCATTTAGATCGACAAAGGAAGCAAAATCCTCCATTGATCCAAACCATCCAGGATTATCATCCTTCCTTGTTGAAGGAGATAGAACTATGTTGAAGTCCCTTCCAAGAATTCAGAGTTCACATTTGTGAATTGTTGAATTTGACATGAATAAACTGAGGTCTTTCCAACATTTTTTTGTAACTATTTAATATTTTGGAATATACTTATTTATGACTTCAATTTTCACACTTCCCCTTGCAAAAAATACCAACAACCCAATTATTTCTTTCTTATCGCAATTGGCCATCCCATTTGCCATTGTTCCATGTTGTTGCAATAGCTCTTGAAATAGACATTCCCCTATATTTGAAATCTTTTTGAATGGATGCTTACATATCTCACTAACTAGTTTTGTTTTTTGTATTGAAGTAAATTCAGGACTATAAAGACCTAATAATTCCTTGATCTCTCTTTTTTTAGGGCCCATATTCATAACCGGAATTTTCCAAGATATCGTCTTTATCATCATTTTTTATTCTTATTTGTGGGAGCCTCACTTGTTGATGTTTGTGATATTTGTTTTTGGCTTTCCAAATCAATCTCTCTTTGGGTTTCCTTTTCTCTTTCTTGCTTTGGAGTTCTTCTAGTCCTTTTTTCATTCCTGCCAATTTTTTTTTTTTTGATAATTTTAAATTTAATGGGTTTTTTTTATACAGGGACCCAAAACCTGTATTTAAATATGGATCTTACAAAAGTGCTGCATAGAAGTAGCAAAAGTTGCAGTAGTAATTTAAAATGGCTTTACAAAGGTACAGCAAAGACACATCAAAAGAATAGAAGAAAATATCCCAAAAATATGCTATCCTACTCATCAACACTAATCTTTTTCATCAACATCTTCTATGACTCTCCCTTCCTTCCATGTTTTTGCCATAGCCTTGGAAATCTGCGGCTCAAAACCTGTGCATTTCCTTAGCAATGGTTCAAGCCCCCCTTCCTTGATTAGCGGCCAAACCTCTGAATCGTTTTTGAATTCTATTAGAGAATTCGGCTCTGTCCTGCACAGATACCTCCTCATGGTGATTCGCAGCTCTCCTCGGCTCTTGCTTTCTCTCCACCTACAACCTGCTGCAACTTGATTGCATGCATAAGTGAAGTTAAGGTGGGATTTAGTAACCCACCTATCGCCACCCCATCTGAGCAATCTAAACCTGCCACCTATCAAGACACATGCTTCGAGTAGCTTGGGAGGTGATGGGGGTGTCATAGTGATTATGGTTGCGATGTGTGGGGTAAATCGCCGGCGGTTGGGACATAATTTGGAGCTTGTGGTTGACAATCGGGCTTTCAAATCAAAGAAGCTACCGAATCTCCTCCTCATGATGTCAATTTTCTGTGATTTGGGCCCCATCCTCCATTTGGCAAGCTGGTAGACCTATGTCTTCATTTCTGTCTTTTCCATTTGTAGAAAACCATTGGAGAGCTGCCGTCATTTCCTTCATTTTATCCATGCCTGGGGAATATCCGGTTGAAAAGTTTTCAGCTACACAAGCTTAATTTTATATATCCTCAATCTCTTCCATTTTTCCATACTGTTCGCAATTTTATATATCATCCATAGGTATGTACTTCCATCAAGAACCTGAAGTGCAAATGCTAATGTCCAAAATACTTAATTTTTATGCTGCCTTTTAAATCCCACAGTACAAGGGACAACCTCCATACTACTTTCTTTCTTATACTGCCCTGGAAACCTTAAAGTGTAACAACTTCTGTATTGCTTTCTTTATTATACTGCCCTAGAAACCCTAAAGCGTAAAGGGCAACGTCCTTCCTATTATTTTTATTGCAAGGAGATGTTTTTCTACTATTTGAAATAAATGGAGATGGTTTACCTGGATCAGACTTAACCTTTTCCATCTTCATTTTGAAAATTAAGTTCACATCTTCCTTCACCGCTTTAATTCCTTCTAAATTTGAACTCACACATTGCAATTCCTCAGCCTGTGCATCCTTCTTGGTTTCTTCAAATGTTTTCTTTGAATGAACTATGGTGGCTTTTGCCATCTGATGAGGCAGAGTGGATTTCTTTGCTACTCTTTTGGGAGTGAAACGTCCTTGATCTGAGCCATCTTCTACTATAATCTGATCCTCTTGCTTCAAACTTGGGATTGTGTCATGAACACATTTTTTCACTTTTTTCTCAGTTGTTTTCATTTTCCAATTCCTTTCCATGTGTTTCAATCTGATGTTATATGCACCATAGTTGAGAAAATCGGAATCGGATCGGAATCGGCTTGGGAAAAAATAGGATCGAATCGGGAATCGGTAAAAAATCGGCAAAAAAAAACCTAAAAAAATGCAAAAAAATTTTGAATTTTTTTTTTCATCATATTTTTGAAAAAATCACCGATTTTTTCAAAAAAACCGACAAAAAATCGGAATCGGGATTTTTTAAATCGGGATTTTTTGGTGAAAAAATCAGGATTTTTTTGCAAAAAAATCCTGATTTTTTCACCAAAAAATCCCGATTCCGATTTTTTGCCGATTTTTTGAAAAATGCCGATTTTGATCCGATTTTAATCAGATTTGGTCAGAATCGCGATTTTCCGATTCGAATCGCGATTTTTTGCCGATTTTCACTACAGAGATATGCACATTGGAATGTAAAGTTTGCATAGTCCAATTGTTGAACTTATTGTCTTGATTCATATTTAATGGCAATGGATTTTGGCATAGGTTTTTAAATATCAATGATAACATGTATCTGCATATACAGAACTAGATTTGACTTCCTAGAAGTTGTTTCATCTTGGATGAACTCCCCTAGAATGTTACCAATATTTTTCAAAACCTTATTATTGAAAAGTTGATATAGAAGTTGAAAAAATGTAACCCACATTGGAAGCCTTTCAAGGGTTTGTCTTTACAGAAATGTTTTCAATCCATGGTCTTAAATACAAACCAATTCTTGTCACAGACCATAGGTGCCATCCATTATTTTGTCTCAAGTGTTCAAATGGATAAGATGATGAGAAGGAAATATCCTTTTGGAAGGAAAGTCATTCTGTAATGTTAATTTAATCTGCACTGTTTTTAATCCATGTCTGAATTTTTGAGAAACCTGGCTAGTATCCATTGAATTTACATATTAACCTTCTGCTGTAAAAAACTACCATATCATGCTTGATCATCCCATCCTTGATAATCCTTTTTGGTATGTCATCTGCTGCCTAGATATGGATTACCATAGATTCGTTCTTGATCAGCAAAAAATTCGTTCTTCCAACTAGGACATCCTTCAATTAGGGCTTCCTTAAATAATATTTCTTTATTGCTACGTAACTCGTCCTTATGAGAATCCTTGATTCTTGGATTTTCTCCAAAGATCTGCACTAAGAACTGTGAAGGTGAGGCTCGCTCTAGCTCCCTGCTCGTGCTCGCACCTGCTGTAAGCGTTCAATATATTTGTGTGAATAACAAACTGGACTTTTAAGATAATGTTGTTGGCAGCCTATTGGATATGTGAGATATCTTTATAAGATGATACATAGCAGACAACTGGGAAATGCTTATAAAATTCAGTGATGATTCCCAAATTAGTTAAAGACTAAAAATTTGTTAAGGACTATATTATGTGCATATTATTCTGAATTCTAGATAATTAGTGGGCTCTTCTCTGGTAATGTGCAATTTTTACTCATGTAAAACACTTTGATTATCAACTTGAACAAATTTATAAGCTTTCATCCAACCTGTACAACATTATTAAGAAAAATATGTAAGAATGACATTGAACATCGAGCAAGGTTGTGTTATGTAGGTGTTTGGTATAATCTAGGGAATAAGGTTTTGCAGACTCTGTTTGAATTTATTTGAGGTTATCTAGTTTTCACATGATGGTTTACTACTATATAATGCAGGGAAACTTTGCAACAGTTGTTGGGCTACGTTTCTTCAGATGCTAGCCTTCAGAAAACTGCTCTCTTGGCGAATAGACTGCACAAATTACAGATAGAGAGTCATATGCCATCCATTTATGTGTCCAATGTTCAGAAAAATTATGGAATGACCGCTGCAGATAGCGAGTTGGAATTTGGCATGAACTTCAAATTTCAGGCACCATCTATATATCCTAATCATGATAGCCTAGAGGAAGAAGAATCTATATTTACAGATAACACAGTAAATTCACAAACAGATAATAAGAGGGAATCAAATACCAAATTTCCCATGGATTATGGCCTCGGGTCAACTAGTGATGATAGAGATGTTAGCTTGAGATGGCTTAAAGAAACATGTGATCAAATTGCTGCAGAGGGGGGATCACAGTTACTGGGAGATGAGCTGGCTATGACCTTATGCCGTGTGCTGGATTCTGATAAACCAGGAGATGAGGTATATTCTAATTCACCATTGCATGTTCTTTTTTATCTTAGATTTTCTGTTTGTAGGTAACCTTTTCCCTTCCCTGAGAGGTATGTGATTCTAAGGAATTTCTAAATGGGCTAATTGTCTAATGCTGATTGAAGGTAGCTGGGGACTTATTTGATATAATTGGAGATGGGGGATTTGACATCATACAGAAAATTTTACAGGTATAGTAAGCATTAGATATGGAATAATATCTTGGAAATGCAATTTTGGTAAAGATTAACGTAACATAACACTACATTTTGCTTATATGCAGCACCGTAAGGAGCTTGTTGATATGATGCATAAGGGATTGTTAGCAATGAAATCTGATAGAATGTCATCTACAAGTTTACAACCCCGGATGCCTAGCTATGGGACTCAGGTTAGAATGTCCTTTTTGGTAGTAGATTCCATATATGCTTGCACATTTGGTTGATACATGTGTTGTATACATGAAGACTTATTTTAATTTTTGGAATTGTTCATAGCATCCTTCTCTTAAAGTTTGCTTTCTTGCTTTAGTACTTGCCTCTTTGTTTCAAGTTTTTCTATGTGGCAATGCGTAAGGTAATTCAACTTTGATTGTCCTGATGGAATATCTGTTCCGTGTACATTGTTCAGGTTAGTATTCAAACGGAATCTAACCGTCACATTGAAAAACTTCGACGCAAGGAAGAAAAGCGCCAGTTCAAACATGGAACAGTCCATGATTCAGACCATGGTTTACTAGCTGGGGCAGGAGGCTTTTCTGCATTGCTTGATGCAAGTGAAAAGAAATCAGGACTGGATTATCTGGTTGGAAAAGGTAATAATGTGCAACCACTGTCTGGAACTGCTCTTCCACAAGGAACTACACGTAAGACTTTCAAAGGGTATGAAGAAGTGAGAGTTCCAGCAACAGAGGTAGCACCAGTGAGGTCTGGGGAGAAACTGGTATGGTATTTGCTTAACCTTACATCAGAGACTACAAAATTCTCCTAATGCTACCTTCAGTCATATCTAACAATCTAACAATTGCAAGTCTCTCTAATGTTATTTGTCATAAAGGTTTATATGTAGGCTAATTGTTGCTTGTTAAACATGTATTTTTTTGCGTTGTTGTTTCGATTATATAAGATTCAATTTTGTTTTTTGTGGATTAAGGCCAATAATAGTATTGAGATTTCTATTGATTTGTGGGATGTTTATTTGCAATATTTTTTCATTTATAATTTTTCAATTAATGAAGAGACAATGCAAAATGAGATAGGTCAGCTGGAATGGATTTGGACCATTTGTGTAAAAATCTCCCAGAGTTTTGGTTTCAACCTCTTCATTCTTCCTCTGTTCTGGTACTGGTGAGTGGTGAGGAAACTAGATAGGTGCCTTGCTGATATCTGTGTTTCAACAAAGCTTTCACACTTCACGATAATTATTTATGTTGTCCATGTTGATGATGTCTAAGTAATTACTAAATCTATCACATATAATCATTTTCCTTATTGAGCTTCATATATCTTAGGGAGGCATGATAAATAAGCTATTATTGAGTAGTATTAACATAGCTCATTGATTTAGCTGGTGTTTGTAAGTCAAAGCACATAGACTTGTTAACTACAATCCCAGCCAAAATATGATGGAAATCATTTTCAAAATGACAACAAATAATGCTTTTCTGTCTTCTGTAATAACCCTAACTCAGCAAACTAGGGTTTAAACAAATAAAAATCAGATTTCTGCAAAATAGATCAGATCTGCAATTACTACTCAGAAATTACTCCAGAAACCCTAAAAAATGGACATTCCAGCCATACAGATTTTTTATTAATTTTCTGAAAGTGCAAACAGGCCAAACAACTATCCAACAACACAAATCAACCCTCAAAACTGGCTAGAAAAATCCCCAAAGCTGGGCGATCCTCCTATGAGGGCAAAACAGGTCACAAAACATGCACAAATGGCCTCCCAAAGCTGGACGACCCACTCCTAGACTCCAACACACCAAAATCTGCAACACAATTGTGAATCCTGAGATAGATCCACCCAATCTCCAATCAAGAACAAGGGCACATCACATTGTCTACAAGATTGGCTATTTCGAAGACTTAGGGCACACCACCTAAGCAGCAGAAGGTGAGGAAGGGTTCAACCCTCTCTCTTACAATTCACAAGATGAACATGACATAATGAAACCCTAAAAGTGACTTTCCAAGCCTATATACCTAGTCGCCCCACTAGAGGCTTCTAATTATTCATTAAGTGAGGGTTACATCAACATTAATCCCCAACACATAATTTTTACTACATAAAACACCTATTAGCCTAGCAAAAAGGGGACGTCCCACTTCCTTGTCCACAAATGACAAAAATAAAACATTACAATGCGTGGGGTCCACATAGTCTTCAAAATGGGACATTACATCTTCTCTGGCTATGAGTTTTTAAAATGCCAAAGTACAGAATAGGAAATTTCTGTATTTGGAGTTTGGTGCACCTATGTAAAGCAGGAAGTGACATTTAAACAGATGGCAATGAAGAAAAAGACTTTTATTTTCATGCAACAACATTGTGTGAATGATTGAAAGAATAGTGCTTTTGAGAGTATTTATTTATAGCCTGTCTTAGTTCTAACCCTGCTGTGGGCATGACATATCATCATAGCATCTTCGTGCTTATGTTGATGACAGGGACCACTCCTATTGGGTCATTGGCTGACTCAGGGTTCTCCGACTCAATATAGATTTAGCTTAGAGATGCTCTATGTCTTCACTTACATTCCTCAGTATATATAGATCTTGTTTTCATTGACTGCTTTGGGGTTATTTTTGGACATCAGTGAAGCTTCTTGTTTTTGTTGCAATTTTCTTTCAACTTTGCAGTAAAAATCCACATTCTTACTGTGATCTCATATGGCTTTTAAATTGTTCAAAATTTGTGTGTGTTCTGTTCACTGTTATTGCATTATTCCTCTTTATACAATACTAATCTGGTCCATATGGATCTTCAGAAACAGGCAATGATGCTGTTTGGCTGTTCTCATTTTTGAAGTTTGATTAGGATTGCGTTTTCTATTGTTGTTGCTTCATTGTGCTTGTAAGGCAAATTGGATTTAGATGACCTTGATGATTCAGGGACCATAAATTTTCTTGTTCCATTTGACATGTATAAGAACTTGCATGTTTATATCTGCAGATTGAGATTACAAGTCTGGACAGTTTCGCTCAAACTGCTTTTGAAGGATATAGAACACTGAATCGTATACAAAGCCGGATATTCCCAACTGCATACAACAGCAACGAAAATATACTTGTAAGGCATTTGCATGTTTTATATGCTATAGCGATATTATACCCATGTTTTTAATTTTATCCCTATTATTACTTGTCTTTGTGGAGTTTTATTAATCAATGGAGTGCATAAGGGTTATGGTGTAATGCATGAACTTCATAATTGACTAGGTTTTGGTGTTGATTATACTAGGTTTGTGCACCGACTGGAGCTGGTAAGACGAATATTGCCATGATCACTGTTTTGCATGAGGTAATGTTAATACTGGATTTGGAATATAAATCCATGAGAAGAATATTTTAGAGCCAAAGCACAGTGTAGTTGTCAACATTTTAAAGCAGATTTTGTGTGCTAAGTATAATTATTATGGAATACTTGGATAAAAATGCATGCCAGTGTTCAGTATTTTATTTTCCTTATCTAGTATTCTTTAGTGCTTTCTATCAGTGTTAGAAAGCTGAAGTAAATTTGATTGTCCATTTTGCAGATTAAGCAACATATTAAAAATGGTATTCTGCAGAAGAATATGTTCAAAATTGTTTATGTTGCACCCATGAAGGTAATACTTTTCCTCAACATTTAGCAAATTACCAGTATATATAATTTCTATTTGGCTAGCGTACTTATAGTGAATATGTTTGTTAAAGGTATTGGCAACAGAGGTAACAAGAGCATTTAGTTACCGCTTGTCTCCCTTAAATGTGACTGTCAAGGAACTTACGGGTGATATGCAGCTCAGTAAAAGCGAGCTTGAAGAAACACAGGTCATCTTCTATTCAAACTCGAACTTCATTATAGTTTTCAATTGTTCCTCCAGAAGTGTTGTAATTTCAGTTGTGCATTTCTTGATTCCAAGAAATCATCCATCTTATGTCTGCATTTTTTTTTTGCTTTTTTAAATTCCAGATGATTGTGACAACACCTGAGAAATGGGATGTGATTACACGCAAGAGCAATGACATGTCTTTGTCAGTGCTTGTTAAACTTTTGATCATTGATGAGGTGCATCTCTTAAATGATGAGAGGGGCCCAGTTATAGAAGCTTTGGTCGCTCGAACGCTTCGGCAGGTGAGTTGATAAGTCATCTTATTATTAACTTGTTGCACCATTGATTTTCTTTTCCCCATGCCATGGTTAGCCTGGAGGCTCAAGATTACTCCTTTTTAGATTGAAATATTTGCAAACCTTGTAAAAACGTCATGATTGCCACATTGGACCATCCTCAGTATCTGCTCTTACATTCATAAAGAGATTTCTCCACAAATTTGGGGCTGTCAATGTATAGTGTCTGTGACATTTCATAAAAGGTTAATCCTTTCTATTATTATTTTTTTAATGGGTTATATGGGATTGAAACGGACCCTACCCTTAGTATGTTGTGACCATGTTACCACGGTATTTCAATAAACCACATTTGGTATTAATACAATAATATTTTGGCAATTACGCATATATTGCTTGGCAATATTTAAACCTGGGTCTCTGCTTTGAAAGTATACATTTTTAACCACTTGAGCTCATGCCATTTGATGTAAAAGGTCAATCCTTAATTCAAACATTTCTTTTTATCGTTTTTTTGAACCTGTGAATGGATCAAGTCCACAAAATGCATAACAGCAAAACATGAAGTTATCTATACAAGTAATGATTTAAATGGATGCCTCAGATTGACGCATTCTTTTATGTGGAGTTTGTGCTACAACTTATTTTTGTGATTTGATTGCAATTCACATCACTGTTTAATTTGCATTAATACTATTGAATTGCTTGTAGCTTTCCTTATTATTGTAAGATGAAGAGTTCAAATTTTATATGGTGTATAAAACTGGCCAACAAACCACTAATCAAAACATGACAATCCATGTGACTTATCATTTAAACTTAATGGGCAACGAGCTAAGAGATATAAATATCTTAACTTCTGGAGTTACCTTAAAATGAATATATAATGAAAAGAATGCTTAATTAATAAAAAGTTGAAAGATTTAAAATCTTTTCTGAGAGGAAGAGTCTGCACTTGAAATATATCTCTGCTTCTACCAGATTGAGGCTTCTCATTCTCACATTTTGATCTGTGGCAGCCCTCAAACAGCTCACTTGTAGTCTCGTACAGAACCTAGATATTTTTTCAACAAAAATAGAACAACACAATATGCTTTGTCTAATGATGACTCACAGCAGATGGAAAACAAAGCAGAAACTTGCTCATATGACAGAATGGCAAAGTAAACAAACATTGGCAATGAGAATAAGCGTTACATACAATCAAAGACACAGATATTTACATGGGGAACCCTCTTGGAGAAGAAAACCTATCAGAAAATGCTGGCTTATAGCCTATATTTTTCAAATACAATGAGCATATAACATTTATGGAGTGAAACAAAGTCTTTTCAACACAATAAAAGGGCAAAACAGTTGAGGCAACCCAAATCCCTAAAACTCTTGCCTTGTCAATGGTGGAAAACACAGCCGCATCACCAATTTATTCTTTTCCAGTTATGGGGAAAGTGAAAGGCCATGGGAAGTCAAAAGTCATGCCCTTTGCTCTTCAACTCCTTCTCCAATGACCCTTTCATTTGCCAGTGGTTCATATCTGAAAATGGCTCGTCTATTTAACCTGGTATTCAATTTGGACCAGTTTGAAGTTTCTTTTTTCTTTGGGCACTTCCAAAAAAAAAAAAAAAAAAAAAAAAAATTAAGGTGCATGAGTATTATGCATATCAGACCTCCCATACTCCTCTGGGTCCAGTATGCATGGGAGGAGACAGTCCTGTTATGCATTAAAGCATTGGTATGAACTGCTGAGAAATTTCCAGCAGTTTGCTAGAACCTTCTGGAGCTTTCCTCGCTAATCATACCTTTTGTGAGACAGTGTTTTGTGTGCTATATATGTTTCCAGAACTTTCAATGTGTTTCCACTGCCTGGATATTCATGCAGAACTTGAGCATATGCACATAACTGCATATTTTCAGCAAACAAAATACTTCATAATGTCCATTTAAACTCTCAATAAAAACATCAGCATGATATTTGATACATATCCCTCAAAACCATATTTTGAATTGGCTGTAGTTACTAATGTATTGTTCTTCCAATAGACTCAATAACGCATGATTACCTATTAACATGAATATTAAAATGACACTGTACAAATTGTTATATCTCCTTCAGAGGTGTATGATAGCTGTAAACAAATATTTCCTTTTCCATGGTCCACCTAGATTGGAATAAAGGAGCAGTTGCATACAACTTGCCACATCATCATACTATTTATTCCCTGCCAACTTTTAATGCCCTGGCTCTCCCAGTTACTACTTGGAAAAGAAAGAGTAACTGAAGCATTAGTTAAAAAGGATGTTCGAGAGTTGTTTGAATCCGTTTTATATTATTAATATATGAAATTACATTTTATCTTCCCAAATGTACCATTCATTGCCTCTAGCAGTTATTATAAGGCACTTAAACTTGGAACACAGCATGATTTGATTAAAATGGTATAATAACTGATGCACATTGCCCAAATATCCTGAAGGAATAATATTGTTAGAGAAGTCTCCTTGGGGAAGTGAAGCACAACAACTGAAAAATCAGAGAGGCCATATGTATATAATGTTATTGGATATGCCCCTATGTATCTTAAGTATCTATACTGGTATGGTATGGCACAGATATCATATTATGTTATCTCCAGATGTGAGTGTCTGGTGATATGGAAAAAACCAAATAACTTGAAGGAAAATTATTTATTCTCTTCTTTTTCTGTCTTTTCAAAAAGGAAATTTTCTTTTCTGTTGTCTTCCCAATTTGATGAAAGGAAGTTGGTAATTTTTAATTTTTAATTTTTAATTTTTATTTTATGGTTAGTTTTTGGAACAAATATTTTTATGTGCCATATGCAAGTGCTGTTACATAAATATTTCAGTGACCTCTCTGCTTCTTATCTTTTTGTTTTATTAGGATTGTAATATATCCTCAAATATGTTAAATGTTAGCTTTCACAGAAATTTTGGAGGTTTTACTGTGCTTGTATTTTCAACCTGCTTGTTTCACTTCAATTTGCATATCGTTTCTCATTTTCATTTGGGTAGATAGATATTCTTATTTTGCATGGTAAATACATCTTTCATGTTTTAACATGTTAATAGTCAAGAGGTGTCCAATTTGAACTCTTATTTAGCTGTCCCCTTCATTTTTGGGGTGGTGTTTTTCAGTCTTTGGAGATTGGAATGTAACTTTTAAGCATAATAAGATAGAGGGCACTTGCACCACTCCAAAGCTGAAGAATAAAATCATTAAATCTGATTTTTGGAAAATGGCATTTGGCACTGAGACATGTTACTAACAGGTTGAGTCAACTCAAAGTATGATAAGGATTGTGGGCCTCTCAGCCACCCTTCCAAATTATGAGGAGGTAATCCTGGAATAGTAATATTTGTATTTTCTAATGTTTAACTGCATTACCACAATCCAACAAGCAAGCTTGAATATTATCAATTGCATCTTCATGTTTGATTTATGCAGGTTGCAAAATTTTTGAGGGTCAACACAGAGACAGGGTTATTCTTTTTTGACTCAAGTTACCGCCCTGTTCCACTTACTCAACAATATATAGGTGTTAGTGAGCCTAATTTTGCTGCTCGTAACAATCTTATGAATGAAATCTGTTATAATAAGGTATGCTTTGTTCCTCTTGAGTCCTTGACTCTTGTATACTTTGACCATACCAGTTTTGTCGAGTAGTATATGTTATAGATAGAATTGATGATTTCTGCACTCTTTTCAGCTCTTGGATGCAGTAAAACATGACCAACAAGCAATGGTTTTTGTTCATTCACGCAAAGATACAGGGAAAACTGCACGTATTTTGGTAAGTGGTACATATATTATGAAGATAATTTTTAAGCATTGTTATTTCAGCATGTGCATTTGATTGTAAAATATTAACATGGGCTATGGCTACATGTTTTAGCCTACATACAATTCCATCTGCCTTTGAAAATGGCGAGACAATGTAAGCATCCATATTATCAATTAACATTGTTTATTGAGGGGAATTTGAACAGGAATAGGATAATATATATTCTTTATACAAATGTCTAATGCAATATATTTTTTATTATTGAGCCATATGTGGCTTCTATTGGGGCCACTCCCATCAAAATATCAAAACACTACATTTACTATTAGGTCAAGGAAACCATATTCAGCTTGCCTTTCTATCAAGATATTCTTCTTCTCCCTCAAACTGCTATGTTTCCTCTGTCAACTCCTTGATATCATTTTCATTAAGAGATAGAATCTTCCTTCGCGATTTAGGTTTGAAATTTGAATCAAGATCAACATCGCAACTGGCTAAATTACTTACTACCTTGTTTCCTTCTTTATAGATATCCTAACATTTCCAAGATATTGTCTCCATTAATAATTGATGAGCATAAAAGATAATGCTATTGTTCTTTTTAGGCAATGGGTTATGTGGGATTCAAATGGGCCCCACCCATACACATCATGACCACATAGTGGTATTACAACAATTTGGCAACTATGCATGTATTGTTTGGCAAGATTCGAACCTTGATCTTCTCTTTGAAAGTTGAGGAATCTAGTCGATTGAACGAATGCCATTTCATAAAAATAATGCTATTGTTGATATAACCAGTGCATCCTTTTCTTTGATAACATTAATAATAATAATTTTCCACTCAATTGAAATATATTTCCATCCTTTTTCAATATCAATCTTGATCCCTATAATAAGTGTGCTATTTTTTGCATGGTTGTTAGTTGAAGTTCCATATGATTTTGAGTAGGTGAGGAGAATTTACATTTATTATTCCAAAAAACACTACCTTTGCTAGCTTTTCTTGGATTTCTTTTGAAAACACTGTCAAAATTAATTTTGATGAACCCTACTTTTGTATATTTCCATTTCATAGAATGATGCAGTTTGTGTTAACTCCATTGTCATAGATGACCCTTGTATGTATATTTAAATCCTATAACTAAAAATCCAGCACCTTTTTTCCCATATTTGAGAGTCTGAGACTTTGGATGATGAACACCATGCTTGTAAACATTCTACAAGAGAGGCAACAATATGATTGCAAATATGGATAAATATTCCTTGATTTGTTTTTGAAAATACTATTGTTTTTTTCAAGCCATAAGTTCCAACAAATATTTGCAGGAGCAATCCTCCACAGAATAGATAATGCTTTATTTGAAACAATTAATCCAACATTTCACTAACACTTCCAATGTTGATGGAGCTACCCATATATTCTTCTTTGTTTTTTTGAAAAAGAAACCTCAAAATGTGTAAGCAAAGGGACAAAGAACAAGTAGATGATTTGATGTTTCTAACTCCTCCTTACACAAGGCACACCTAAAAGGTCCTTTTTAGACTGTCATCTATAAGAATTTTGCTTTGGATTGCTAAGCAATTAAATGTTTAGGCCGTTGGGAGGGTTTCAAGTGACCAAGCATTCTTCCAAGGGAAATCCTTGGGAGTAAATTTTTTTGATTGTAGTAAAGCCTTATATCCCAACTTGATCGAGTATTATAGTAGCCCGCTACTACCATCCCGTTTCAGACAAAATTCCATCGTGCTAACAGGTGTAAAACAAGGATTAGAGGGAGTCAGAGCTTGATGACTAAGGCACAATTGCACCCCGCTTTTTCTCAATGCACCTTGCTTTGCACCTGACTCCATATTTTTGTTAGTGCACTTAGTCCTAAGGAAGGAATGCACCCCACTCTGAATTGATGCACCTCACTCTGACTGAAGTATGTGCTTGGCTACAGATTTTTATCGATGCGCTCAACTCCAAGTCAGAAATGCGGCCTGCTACTTGCTGCTGTGCCCCGTTTGCCAGTTGTGCACCCTACTCTGTCATGAAGGGATGATAATGATGTTTTGTCTTATAGTGCAAACCTCTTGTGGTAGCGTAGGAGTAGAGTAAGCTAGCTTTCACTTATAAGTAAGAGTTTCACACTCATAGTAAGGGCCTTTGGCATCTTCAAGAGAGCTAGAGCTACTCTTTGCAAATTGGCTGTTATTTGTAAATTGTAATCAAATTTTCAATTAATGAGAAGGGGAAGCTTGACGTTCATTTGTAAATTGTAATCAATTTTTCAAATTGTCTTGTTCATGGATGTTTGATGTTAGTGGTATTGCTCTCTCATCTTGTAGTTAGTCTTCACTCTCATTGATTGCAATTGTTTTCATATTTTGATTTCATTGAAGTTTTTTATTTGCTGGAGAACAAGGGGTTGTACTCGGGTCCCCCATGTTGAGAAATGTAGCTCGGACAGGAAATTCTTGCACAGGCTTCAGCATGAACGTGCTAGAAGTGGTTTGAGACATTTCGAATTCTATTTTGAAATTCACTTAAGTGATTTTCTATTTTTAAGTTCACTTAAGTGATTCTATTTTTTAAAATCACTTAAGTGATTCTATTTTGAAATTCACTTAAGTGATTTTCTATTTTTAAGTTCACTTAAGTGATTCTATTTTGTAATTCGCTGAAGTGATTCTATTTTGTAATTCACTTAGTTATTTTCTTTTTTTAAACATACATCTCAAGATGAGATGAGATCTAATCTTTGGGTTAGAGAGATTAGGGTTACCTTTTTCAAGGATAAAAGGAGAAGGTCAAGAGTGTTTTATACACAGAGAAAGAAGAGAAGGAGAACAGATTGCTGAAGGAAAGCTGCAAGCTTAGGAGGAGAAGAACAGTGAAATTGCTGGCCAGAAAGGCAGCAAGAGAGCAGGGTGTTCTGCTGTAGCTGTAGCCTCCTTTATTTTGTAATATTTCAGGTTCAGAAATATATTTAACTTCCGCTGTTCACACTGTTTAATTTTCCAGCCATCTGTGACTGTTGCATGTTTAAATAAATTAATTTCAGATCTGATTTATTTTAAAATAACATAGGATAGCAGTTATCTAGGGTTAGGAAAATTTACACCCCACCCTTGACAAATCACAACTCTCTCCTCTAGAGCTTGAGAGTTTACAAACAAATTTAATTCTCATCTCAATTGAGTTGCTATAGCTATATACCTAGATCATTTTCATAAAAAAGTCTGAATTCTTGATTTTCATTTTCTTTATCTTCAATTTTCTGTGCGAATACAAATATTCCAAAATTCAGCATCCTACTTGATATTTTCCTGCAACAGCCTTCACAATAACAAAACTCCACCTCTATTGTCTATGTTTTGCATCATAGTAGAGTAATATTTCCAAAATTTCGCGCTATCATAGTCTGTCTTACTAGATTTGGATTACTAGTTTCCTTCCTAAAGCATAAGTGCAACCACAAGAATTGTAATAAATAGTTTATATGAAAACACATTAATGTTATAAAATAAAGCAAATATTACCAATGGAAAACATTAAAGTAAATCTTAATCATTATTTGATTTAGGCAATCAACATTTTCTTGTCAACTTCAGCTAAACTTACTACTTCCTTTAACCATGGAAAAGAGAATTTAACTTCACGATCCTCAATTAAAACCCCTCTTTTGTTAGCTTCAGCTAAACTTACTACTTCCTCTAACCATGGAAAGGAGAATTTAACTTCACGATCCTCAATTAAAATCCCTCTATTGGCTAGCCTATTTGCACATTTGTTTCCTTCCCTTAATGTATGAGTAAACCTGATTTCTTCAAACTCTGTAACAAGGTCTTACATTTACACAATTATCTCTTGTATGTTCCATGGAGCCTTTGCTTTCTTCAAAATTGCATTTATTACTATTAGTGAATCACCTTCCATCCATACTCTGTTCCATTTAATTTGTCTTCATATTTTTAACCCTTCCAAAGCCGCCCAAGCTTCAGCCTTATTGTTTGTCTTAAATCCACTATTGAAAGTGAAATGAGACAAAATATCTCCCCTATTATTTCTAATTATTCCTTCTTCGGTTGGTCCTAGATTTCCTTTAGATGCTCCATCAAATTTCAATATGGCCAACTCCACTTCTAGAGGTTTCCACTTTATATTCTTTGCCTTCTTTTTGTTTCTCCCGTAGCCAAAATCATAATTCCATTTGATGACTTGACTCCATCTATCAAGGCTCATTGCTTCAAGATTAGGGATTGGGTGAGTTGATAGGGTTGGTTTAGACTCTATTGCTGATAAAATCTTCCTTTTCATTACCTCTAAACCGCTTTCCTTTCCTTTCAATATTCTCCTATTCCTTTCCAGCCATACAGCCCTGACTCCTAAGTATTGTATCTTTTGATATATCCCAGATTGTTTGTAAAGCCTCACTTTTAAAAGTGCTCTATCATTGCTTTAACCATTCTTCAATTCTGCCTTTCATCGCCATGCATTTACCACACATATTAAGAATCCATTGCCATAGTTTCCAGACTAGTGACTAGTCTCCCAAGAGATGGTTTATACTCTCCTCCTCCTTTTTATATAGAACACATTGTGAGGGGCCATGAAAACCCCTTTTCATAAAGGTTATCCCAGGATAAAATTCTTCTATGACCTACTAGCCAAACAAACATTTTGACTTTAAGAATGCTTAGGCTATCCCAAATATCTCTCCATATTCTTGCGGTATTCCTATTTTGTTGGTGCTTTACATTATATCAGCTTCTTGTTGTGTATTCTCGTGAGCTATTCAACTCTCAAATCAGCTTATCTTTGCCTCCCCTCGAAATAATCATTGTTATCTTTCTGCTCAACTACCTCCTAGCATGAATGTCTTGTATACTTGTAAAACAAATTTCTTTCCATTTGTATCTTCCTTCTTGAATCTTGTACATAATATTTGAAATCCTATCACCATATTTGTCTTGAAGCAATCTCATTCATGGTTTCAAAATTGGCAAGATTGAGTGATTTTTTATCACACCAAGTATCGATCCAAATAGAATTTTTTTCTCTAGTTCCCACCGCCCATCTTAGACATTTAAAGTACTAGATCAATTGATTTTTTTAATTTGTTCCATAATGCAGAACCATATGGTAGTGAGAATGCAGTAAATATTAAGCTTGGGTCATTAGGCCCAACACACTTAGAAGAATTCTTGCCCATTGTGTTTGACTCTCTTTGTAGAATCTCCAAATTACTTTTCCTTTAAGAGCGTAAGAACAATAAAAGAGAGACGTCCCCTAGTTTTTTTTTTTTGGTAAGTAGATATTTTATATACAAAATGGGTTTTTTAAGAGGATCCCAAAACCTTATAACATGAGAGGCCGCAGCCCTTAGTAACAAAAGGAGCCCCTTGGGCTAGTACAGTAGAAACCATAGTAAACCTTACCAAAAAAAAACATAGTAATGCCCAGGAGGGCTACATCAGAAACCTCAAACTGGAGGTAAAACATGCTGAAAAAACAACAAAAAGAAACAGATGCATCCATTCTGAAAACCCGAATATCCTCTCCCCGCTCCCCGTGCCCGTCCGCCCAAGCCCGATCCTCTCTTCTTGCTTATGTGGAATCATTAGCGATATCCTGGCTGGCGACCTTCTCCACGTCCGTCGGAAACAACTGCCGCCACACCACGAGACATGTGGACAATAATCCCTTATTTGCCAAGTGGTCGGCTAAACCATTGCCCTCCCTGTAGGTGTGCTTGACTTGGACCAGGTTCCTCCGGAGGAGGAGGTTCCTGGCCTCAGAAATGACATTGAAAACCTTCCACGCCGGATCCTGGGAATTCATCATGTAGTTAATGATGTTCAGTGAGTCCCCTTCAACTACCAAGGGTCGGGGATCCTCCGAAATGAGCTCGAGTCCTCTGGCCTCCGCAACATGATTGGTTTGAAACCCCAAGTTTTCACAGAAAGCCAGGACGAGCTGTCCATTATGGTCTCTAACTGATCCACCCGCAGCGGCCGCCCCTGGGTTGCCCCGAGAGGCCCCGTCAAAATTTAACTTCAACCATCCTTGAGGAGGCCTGACCCACCTGACGTCCTTCCTGGATGACCGCGGATCCTCCCGCTCCTTGATCTCCCCTGATAACTTCAAGGATTTGAACAAACCCTCTTCAAACACATGCTTGGGCCATGGGTTGGGGATAAGCTTGGAGTTCTCAATGGCAAAGGCGATGGCCCTGTGAGCGACTGAGGGAGGATCCCCGGGAGGATTACCGAAGACCCGACCATTGCGTTCCAACCATATCTGCCACAAAAAATGGTGGAAGCAAGCATTCCACAAGAAACGGAGCTTGGGATTTTTAAAAGGATTGGGCCATTGGAAGAAAGCCTCCTTAATGGTCTTGGGGGAATCCATTGGATCTGAAAGGTAGAGAGGATGGAGCCAAGGACCGACCCAGTGAAAACGCAGTGCAAGAACAAGTGGTCAGAGGACTCACATGCAGACTCACACAGATAGCACCTATTGGGAATAGCAAACCCCCTCTTGTGAAGATTGTCAATTGTGAGAGCTTTATTCTGAAAGGCAATCCACGAGAAGAAATTTACCTTTGGGATCAAACATTTCCTCCAGACCACGTTGCAAGGAAAGTCCGATTTCAGCCCTTTGCATTGGAATTCATAGGCAGATTTGACAGAGAATCCACCATCATCGGTCCCCCTCCAAATCATTCGATCCGGACCTCTGCTGGTGGGTATGATGATGTCCTTAAGGACGGAGGACAGGAAGTCGGCCTCAGTCTCTAGCCCCTCTGCATCAATGACTTTCCACTGTAGGGAGCCATTTCTCCATTCAATGAAATTGGCCACCTTTCGCCCAAAGTTGTTATCAAGAAAAGTTTTAAGGTGAACCAGCCCGGTCTGCTCAGAGAGAGGGTCCTCTAGGGCCCACCTATCCTTCCAAAAATCTATGCTCCGACCATCCCCAAGGATCCACCTGATGCCGTCTTGGATCAGCCTGCTCGGATTGGACAATGGCTTTCCGTAAAGCCGACCCCCTGGTGGGAATCCCATCCTCAAGAAAGTAAGTGTTAGTGAGGTATTTCCTCCCGACAATTCTAACCCATTCTGCCGGTTCATCCGCCAGGATCCTCCAGGTGTGTTTGGCAATGAGCGCTAGGTTCATCTTGGCCATTCTCCTGAACCCTAATCCTCCTTGCTTCTTGCTTCTGCAAACTTTGTCCCAGGCCACCAAAGGAAACCTGGACTTGTCTTCATTGCCTGACCAAAGAAAGTTCCGTTGGGTCTGCTCAATCTTGTGAAGAACCGAGGCAGGCAATCTGAAAACAGACATGAAAAAGGTCGGAATCCCTTGGAGGCACGCCATAGTGAGGGTTGCCTTGGCAGCTTGGGATAAGAACTTGCCTTTCCACGACGCCAACTTTTTGTGGATTCTCTCGAGCACCATGTTCCACATCCCTTCCTTAGCACGCCCGCAGAAGAGAGGGAGGCCAAGATAGGTAGTGGGGAGGGAGTCAATAGAGCACCCCAAGATCCTTGCAATCTGAACTTGACGCCTGACAGGGGTGTTGAGAAAAAAGATCTTGCTTTTGATGTAGTTAACTTTTTGACCGGCAGCACTCTCATAGAGTCCTAGGATTCGTTTGATGGATCTGGCTTGAGCTACTGACGCTATGGTGGACAGGAGCGTGTCATCCACAAACTGCTGATGGGTGATCGCCTCAATCCCCGAGGCAGGGAGGATGCCGGTCACCTTCTTCCGTTGTTGGGCATCCTTGAGGGCTCTTCCCAAAGCTTCTGCGAGGATGATGAAAAGGATGGGGGACAGAGGATCCCCTTGACGCAGACCTCTTGAGCTCTGAAAGAAACCGACAGGAGAGCCATTGACTAGGACAGAGAACCAGGGGGAGGAAATGCAGCCCTGGATGAGGTCAACCCACAGGGGATGGAAGCCGAACTTGAGGAGGATCTCCCGAAGGAAACCTCTGTCAACCCTATCGAAGGCCTTGTTCATATCAAGCTTGAGGAAAAGGGCAGCCTTCTTGGTCATTGAGGCAGAAGAGTGGTTTCATGGATCGAGATGACCCCATCCAGGATGTTCCTCCCTTTCACCGAACCGCCTTGAGACCGATCAATGATAAGGGGGAGAATGGGCTTCAACTCGTTGGCCATAACCTTGGTCAACACTTTGTAGATGACGTTGCACAGGCTGATAGGCCTATAATCAGAGATGGATTTGCAGTCAGAGGCTTTCGGGATGAGGGCCAAGAAGGTGGAGTTGAAACTGCGAGGGACAACTTTGGTTGACTGGATCTCTCTAATGGCCTCACATACATCGTTCCCCACCACATCCCATAGGGTTTGGAAAAACCTCGGAGAGAAACCATCCGGCCCAGGGGCTTTATCAGGTTGCATTGAAAACAAGGCCTCCTTAATCTCATCGTGGGAGAAAGGTTCCACCAGTCCGAGGTTCGCATCCTGAGGAACGATGCAAGGAATATTTGATAGGAGAGTATCCTGAGCTTGGCTGTCACCCTCCGGGGCACTTCCCAAGAGGTTCTGGAAAAAGGACACCGCTTCAGCCCTGATCTCAACTATGTCCTTGGTGGATGATCCATTGCTGCACACAATCTCCCCGATCTTGTTGGATGCCCCGTGCCGCATAGTGGAGGCGTGAAATAACCCGGTGTTAGCATCGCCTTCCTTGACCCACATGTCTCTTGACTTTTGCCTCCGGAAGGTTTCCTCTCTAGCCAGGATATTATGGAACCTCGCTAGGAGGTTCCTTTCCTCCTCCCTAGTGGGGCTGTTGTGGTCCCCAACTTCGATTCTCCTTTCCATCTCCTGAAGTTTCTCAGTAATGGCCTTTTTACTGGCGAAAAGGTTGCCAAAAACCTCCCTGTTCCAGATTTTCAAGTTTTCTTTGACCATCTTCAGTTTTTGAGCCAGCCGAGAAGTGGCGGATCCTCCAAAATTTTGATGCCACCATGAGGACACTTGATCTTTGAAATCCTTGTGGAGAGTCCACATGGCTTCGAAACGGAAAGGAGTTTTGAAGGAGGGAGGCCTGCCAGTTTCAAGGAGGATGGGACTATGGTCTGATCCGATCCGAGGTAAGGCCAACAGGGTGGCATCGCCAAACAGAGGGATAGCTTCTTGAGAGATGAGGAACCTGTCCAGCTTCACCTGGATGAGCCCGCTATCAATCCTCTTGTTGCTCCAAGTGAAAGAGGACCCCTTGAGCTTAACATCCATGAGCTCATTGGTATTGACAAAACCTCCGAAAACCTCCATGCTTCTGCCGAAAGAGTCGTTACCTCCTTTCTTCTCAAACGGATGCAGCGGGCTATTGAAGTCTCCTCCTATGATCCATGGAAAGGTGTTGAAGGTGGTCCTCATTTGAGTTACAGTTTCCCACATTTCGGCCCGCTCGATGGGGGAATTTGGAGCGTAAATGTTGGACAAGATCCAAGACTGATTGCTGGTCTTGGAGTGAAACAAAATGTTTAGGATCTTGCTCGAGGACGACAAAAGCCTTCCTTCAACCAGGGTAGGGTCCCAAAGGCACATGAGCCCACCTGACGTGCCTTGAGTCGGACTGATAAGGCACTCTCCTTTGGCCCAAATGGCCTTGGCAGACTTCCGAGAAGAGAGCTCATCGATTTTGGTTTCTTGCATAATGAAGATGGAAGGATTGATCCTTTTCCTTAGGTCAGCCACCAACCGCTGCTTGGCTGCCCCGTTGAGGCCCCTCACATTCCATGAGAGGACCTTCATTTCGAGGGTTTAGGGTTTTTCCTGCCTCCCTTCACCAACTGGAAGGGGGGTTTGGTTCCTTGCTTGTCATTCTGGTTGTCGGAATCGTCAGAGAAAAGCGTCAACTGGGTTCCATTTGCGATGTCCTCCGTCGTTTCCTTGTTTCTCTTCTCATTGTCAGAGGGTCTCCCTCTTTTCCTTTCGCTGCCATAGTCAATGGCCTGTTTCCTCGCTCCCGGTGTTTCTGGGGCTGATTCTCCCGAAGACGGATGGGCCTTCTTTTTCAGAGAAAGGAGAAAGGGGTACCTCACCCCTATTCGAGCGGTTTGGGGATTTCCTATTGCCCGCCAAGTACTCATCCATAAAAGAATTTGGAACAACAATTTCGGGAAGGGTCTGTACCTGGGTAACTGGATCCTCTATGCTAGGACTGGTGTGAAGCGGGGATTTTGAGAGCACCTCCTCGCTCCTTTTGGGCTGACGGGGAGGCTTCTCCTCGCTAACGGTTTTGCTTGCCTTGATCTATAACATCACTCTAACCTTCCTCCTAAGGTTCTTGGTGGGTGGGATTATGCATGATGTGTTTTGGGCCTAGCACCGACTCCTTGTTGAGAGGGGGAATACCCTGGTTCCTTTGCATGCCCTTGTTTCTACCTTGTCGCCTTTTGATTCTGGGCCCTCAAGACAGGGCACTGATTCAGGAGGTGACCTTGAGTGCGACAGTGAGTACAAAAGGCTGGCTTGTTTTCGTACTCGATGGGCTGCCTCTTGATGATGCGTGATCCTCTATACAAGTTTATGAAAGTGGGTAACTCTGTTTCCAGGTTAGCGGAGACACAGAAGCGGGCATGGACCATCCTGGATCGGACCTTGGTGGAAGAATCAATGGCAACGAGCTCACCTATGGACCGGGCTATCCCTCTGATGACATTCTCGTGCCAACATTGGAAAGGGAGGTTTGGCAACCTAACCCACAGAGGAGCTACATTTATGTTTTGGGTTTCAGGGTTGAAATCCTCTCCCCACTTCCGGAGAAAAAGGCTCCTGCGCCCTAGGAACCATGGTCCCCCGACCAAGATGTTGCAGCAGTCCTCCTGAGTGTTGAGCCTGATGGCGAAAAACCCCCGAGAGAGGGCAACAATTTCCATGTTGCCGCTGGTCTTCCACTTGGAAAAAGCCCATTTCCGAATGGTCTCCATGTCTGGTCGCCCTCCTACGAACTTGCCAATCAGAGTGAAACGCTCAAGCTCCAGGTAGCTGTCCATTAGGTCTTCAGGGATGACCAAATCTGCTCCACAAGGAAGCGGTTCCTGGGTGGGTTGCTTTGTTGGGGATCCCGGACTTAGTACCCGGGCGTAGGATCCTTTTTGGTTTAGGTTTACCCCGCCTCTTGGTCCCTCCTTGTCGGGAGGGTCTTTTCCGCTCCCTGTCCGACCCATCCGCCCGGGCCCTTGCCGCATCGGGCCCTCGCCCCGTCATCACTGCCATGGCTTGTCCCTCTAGGACCCTCACCTGACCATCCTGCCTCCTTTCTGCCACATCCTCCCGGTCGCTCTCCATCCGCCACTCGCTCGCCTGCATTCCCGCTCTCCATCCTTCATAGATTTAAATTAATTTGTTTTCTATTAAAATATATTTTCCGACGTCCCCTAGTTTTATCATCACACACCTTGCTCCATTTCACCAAAGGAAATTTCCTTTTATCATGTAATCCTGACCACATAATATAGATTAAACTTTTTTCTATCGATTTTGGCATAGTATACAAGGACACATAATAAATTGAAATGGTTTGTAAGACTAATTTAATTAGTTGCACTCTTCCTGCTAATGATAACCATCTACCTTTCCATGCCGGTAGTTTTTTCTAAACTTTACTTATACTTGGATTCCACATTTCTATCCTCATTCTCCCCTCAAATAAGGGCATCCCTAGATAAGTTGCTGGAAAATTTGCCTCTTCCATTAGAAGTAACCTTATATCCCTGCTTTGATTCTAGTTGGGGTGTTTAGGAAGTAATTTTGGATTTTGTTCTATTAAATTTCTGCCTTGACGCTCTTTCATATTCCTTTAAAAATTTGTTCAAATCTCTGGCCTCGTTTATCCCTACCCTCCCAAAAAGGGATGTATCATTTACAAACAGTTGATGGGTGATTTTCGTCGATGTTATTACTAGCCTTATTCCACTTATTAGCCCACCTCTACCATAATAATGAACAAATATGGTGATAGAGGATCTCCCTGTCTAAGACTTCTCTTGGCTTTAAATGATTCTGTTACCACCCCATTGACCAACACTGAATATGATACTGTAGAGACACAAGCTTTAATCCATCTGACCCATTTCTTCCCAAATCCAAACTTTCCTAATATTGCAAAAGGAAAATCCCATTTAACATTATCATAGGCTTTACTCATATCATGTTTTAAGACCATTGCTCTCTTTTTTCTTGAATCTGTTGAATGCATAACTTCATGAGCTACTATGATCCTGTCCCGAATTTGTCTCCCTTTTGCAAAGCCTCCCTGCTATTCTGAAATAATTTTGTCCAACACTTGGGAGATTATCTTATATGCCATATTACGTAGGCTTATGGGCCTAAATGAATCAAACAATTCAACATCCTTCTTTTCTGGAATCAAGGTAAGATATGTTGCATTTATTTTATAAGGTATGTACTGTTTAACCCTAGATTTTTCCACTGCCACCAATAAAGAATCCTTCACTATATCCCAATTATGTTGATAGAATGCTACAGAGAGCCCATCTGGACTTGGGGATTTATCCTTATCAAAAGAGAAAAGAGGTAAATGAACTTCTAGAGTAAGAGGGCTTGGTTGGATAATCATAGGAGGACATCGGAGTTTGACCCCTCAAGCACCATCTAGCATCCATGGTTGTGGAACCAAAAGAAGAGGACATGAAACTAGTAAGCTGTGTTTGTATGCAACTCCTCGGTATGTGAGGGGTGGCCAAAACCTGACGCTGAAGAACTATAGTTCTATCCTATCGCAAATAAGAGGTTAAGACTTCAACCAAGCATTAGACTAAAAATTCATAGAATCACCCTCAACTGGCCAACCACCTAATATATTTCTTAATTTATTGAAAGTCTCCTATATGAAGTTTTATGTTGCTGATCCCCTTGGTAGGCTTTATTTCGTTAATAGTTTTATAGCATCACTAGAACTTATGTAATTTTTAAGTAACATTTTTGTCCAAATATTTCCTTGATTATTGAATTGTCTTCAACCAAGTATTACCTCAAGTGCAAAACTTGTAAGTCTGCAATTTGGCAAGCTTGCCCCTTCATTAGTCTTTCCTTTGCAAAAACCCTCTTCCACTTGCAAAGAGAACCTAAATTTTTCCTTACTTCCTTCCCAAAAAAGCTCTCTGAATTTTGTTAAATTTGGATGCTATAGCTGCTGGCAATCATGAAAGTGATGTATAAAATACCAATATATTGCAATGTAGCCTTTATGAGTTGTATTCTTCCAGCCATGGTCAAGAACATACCTTTCCAACCTGCCAAGCAAGATTTCATTCTGTCCAAAATTGAGTCCAAAGGCCGTGTCATTTTCCTTTATTAGACAAAGGAATAATTATATATTTTGATGGCAAATTTTCAATTTGAAACCCTATATCTTCACTATAATCTGTTGTAAATCTAGGGCAGTGTTAATAAAAAAGAACCTGGATTTTGTCATATTAACAAACCGTCCAGTAGGCTTCTCGTATCATGATAGTATTGATTTAAACTCTATGGCCTCACTAATAGAGGGATGACCCGAAGGAGAAGTGATGAGATTTAAGTGGACCATTTGTTGCAACTTGAATACCTTTGATTTTACCTTCCACTTTTTCCTTTGAGAGAGCTCTTCCTAATGCCTTAGCAAGAAAATAGAAGTGACAAGGGGATAGTGTGTCACCCTAGCAGAGTCCATAGGATGATTCAAAGTATCTAGCAGGAGATCCATTGATCAAAATAGAATATTTTGGAGTGCTATAACATCTAATCCAATCACTTCGACCTTGTTTGAAATTTAACTTTCTGAGAATATGATATAGAAAACTCATCAAATATCTAATTTTACAACCATTCCTGGTTTTTTCATGGGATGAAGAGAATGTATGGCCTCTTGTGCAATGACTAATACCATCAAGGATTTGCTTACCATGAAGAAATCTGTATTTTTCCTTTGAGATAAAACAATCTAGAATGCTTTTCAATTTAGTTGCCATAATTTTAGAACATATCTTATAAATCAAGTCATAAATGCTTATTGGACGAAAATTATCAAAATATTTTGTCCCTCCTTTCTTGGAAACCAGTGTAATCAAGGTGGCATTGATATGCCCTTATTATGTCCTTTTTCCTAGCCTCTTCAACTGCAGCCAATATATCTCTCTTCAACATATCCCAAATTTTTGAAAGAAAATTGCAAGAAATCCGTTGGAGCGAAGTGCCTTATCAGGGTGGAAAGACAAAAATCCTTTTGTAGCTCCTCCATTAAGATATTTCTCGTTAAGCTTTCATTCTGTCTTTGTGTAATAATTGATAGAATATTTTGCAGAAGCTTACCCTGAGCCTCCTTATCTTGCTCAACTACTGACAGAATGTCTTTGAAAGAATTGATTGCCTCTTTTCTAATCTTTTCTTCTTCCTCAGTACTTTTATTTGGAGTTGAAATATCTTTGATATGATGAAACACAAATCTATTTTGGCAGTAGCATGGAAGAATTTGGTATTTGTATCCCCTTTCTTAAGTTATCTCTCCTTGGTTTTTTGGGCTCACTATGACTCTTCCTTTTATAATATATGGTAATTAGAAAGTCAATTTTTTTCTTGCATGTGAGTATCTTTGGACATTCTGTTGATTTCTACTGTCCAATGCAAGATATTGAATGGAGTTAAAGCTTAATATGAAATGCAAATTTCATTGATTCCATTTTTGGACTGCACTACTTTGGCATATACCATCTTTTCCTTGGCTTCTCATTCCATTTTGAGTGTTAAAAAGAACTCCAACAACAGAAATCTAAAACTAAATCTGAAGTAGTAGTAGGAATCAAAGTGAGAGTAAACCCAATACAATTTGCGTACATGAAAAGCGATGAAATACAAACCAATCATGAGAAAGAAATGTCCCATGCCAAAAAGTGGAAATGGAACTGTGTTAAGCGGTGAATAGACAACATGACTTTGGTGTGTGTTTAAGTCAAGATTAGAGAATATGACTCAGTTCAAGCTGTTGTGGAGTAACAGTAAATGGGGTCCATTCATAGCAGCTTGGCAGGGTTCAAATGCCCACAATGTGATAAGGCATCCCACAATTATGGCCACATCCCTGATCAAGGGGCCCATGATACTGTGGTTATGTTGTAATGTGGGAGGGGTACCATTTCACCCCCTAATTTACTCAAAAAAAAAAAAACGAGTTTGTGTCTTCCTCTCTTACCTAGACAAGATGAGAAAGAAACTCAACATGATCCCAATATCTATATATATAAAATGTGTTATACCCCAAGATATTTGATTACATTAGATGAACCAGATACCAATGCACTATGTTCTAAAAGAGCTTTCCAAACATATGTAATAAGCTGCCCATATTTAATGAAAATAGTCTGTACATCCCCAATTTATTCATAAAAAAATTTACCTAGACAAAGAGAGAAAGCATCTCAACATGATCCCACGTCTTTAAATATAGAATGCGTTATGCCTCAAGATCTGTGATAACATTAGATGCACTGTATACCAATGCAATTTACACCAGAGCAGTTTTCCAAACATATGTAATAAGCCCATGTTTAAGGAAATAGTCTGTACACCTTGTGATGTTGCATTGTAAATTTAAGACTTTTACAAAAACAAGGAGTAAAACTAATTTAGAGATAAAATTATATTGTTATGAAAACAAAGGATAAAACTAATTTAGAGATAAAATCCTACCAGCTCTAGTCTAGATGTTGCTTCTATTTTCTATGGCACAGTCTACTGCCTGATGAGTTTGCTTGTCTATATTCGAACTGAGCACAAATTTGGCTTATCTCACCGAGTAAAAACAACTGAATTGTATGAGGTTGAGTTTTCTACTATGACCTGCAGGTTGACCATCCAGTGGTAGCCTTTAATCTTCTTTCTGAGATATTTGCTCAACTTGGACTTTTCCCCTTCTACATTCCATATTTCTATGATCCTCAAAATTGATAATTGCTCACATTGGTTGTCTATTCTACAGTTAACTCAGGTATCACTAGCTTCATTCCATGTACCGTATTTTTCATTTCTTTAACATCCTAATTCCCTGGTCATTGGTTACTGTTGTCACATTTTGCACGGGGTGCAATGTCTTCAATGTTGTAAAGTAACAGTGCTGCTCTTCTTTTCCCTCTTCCCCCATCTTTCTTCCTTCTTCTCTCCCTTTCCTTTTCTTTCCCGCATTCTCTTTCTTTCCCCCTTTTTTCTCGGAGTCCCCCAGTTGATTTTTCAACTTTCCAGGTTACCCAAAAAATTGGCTAAGTCTGGGTGCGAAGTTCGCACTTCGCCCAGTTTTGGTGCGAAGTCTGACTTCGCCCCACTTTCTGGGCGCACCTTGCAACTGGCAGACTGGCAGGCTGACAAAGAAGAATGATAAGTGCCGGAGCAGGTCCGTACAGCGGCAGACACCAGTGTTCACCTGTGCGCAGTCCGACTTCTCAGCAGAGTCGGAATGCGCCCTTGACAGGTGTACAGTAGGGGAACAAACCCGGAATTTGACCAAGGCGTGAAGGCCTTCCCGACTACACTGTTTTCTGCCCGCGCATCCCAAGGAGCTCCGATCCCAAGCGAAGATGGATAGACTGCCCTCTAAGGCAGACATGTGTCAAACAACATCTTCCTTCATCCGACAAGTGTCCAGCTTCGGGATTCGAACCAAGACGTGCCGACAAAAAGGGATAAACATGGGCTGCACTGCCTGTGCCAGTAGCCTCATTCAAAGCTGATCTGAGGTTCCACCTGCTCCAGCTACCAGCGTACCTGCCGACTTGAAGATTCTACCCAACACTCCGTCACGTAGCTGTCCAGCTCCCAGGATGACCATGCTGCGGGTACAGTCCGGTCCGACAAAAGGTCAGCATTTGCAGCTCTTTCGCCGCTTCTGTCAGCTTATGTTTGACTGGGACTCTGTGCCCATTAATGTAACGGGAGGGACTCGGGCTATAAAAGCCCAGCATGAATTCATTGTAAAGGGTGGAAGGGGAATGTTTGTTAGGGAACCACTGTGCCCATTGTAACCGTGCTTCTGCTTATAAATACAATCCGTATGCCTGGTTCTGTTCTCGCCGCTTTTATTTCTTTATGCTTATGCTTTACGCGATTCTCGTGTCATGGCTTGTTGATTCATTTCAGCATTTGATGATCGTGCGCCTTTAGCATTATTTCTCGTACTTTTAATTTTCATATAATAGATGTGGTAGCAGTTCCATCGCTATGTGTGACGTTGCTGGCCCGTATCTCGGTGATTGATGCGATCCCCTCGCCGTTAGTTCCTTGTAGGGAATGTTTGCTAGGGAGCCATTGAAGCCGTGCGGTTAAATTCTCTACCTAACACATATACCTGGCTCTGATATCTCTAGGTTTACTTTCTACCCCTGTCATTGTACGTATCTGGTGATTGATGCATTGCCGTGTCGTTAGTTCCTTGTAGGGAATGTTTGCTAGGGGATCATTGAAGCTGTGCATACACCGCTTGTGTATCGGAAGTACGCGTAGGTTTTGCGCTTCTTTGTCATGCTTTGTGTTTGTATGCGTAGAGTAGCGGTGATTGGTGTGTTCCCGCATCGTTAGTTCCCCCCCACCAACCTCTCGAATATATTTGTAATTTCTTTCTGTACATTTGTCTCTTTCTGTACATTTATTTCTTTCCTGTTCCCTTTAGCTTAAATCGGAAACCCCCCCCAAAAGGAGCCGGCCTTCTCCGGAGATTGGCTCGGAAGGCATCTCTTCCTTCCGGCCTTTCATGCTGGTGGGCGAATCTGGGCGCATTAACCCAAAATCCTTTCCTCATGGCAGATTCGTAACCAACAGTTTCTCTGGCACGCCCGGTGGGACCCTGGTCCCACGTTTTAAAAGAAGAGGTACCCGTTCTGTCTCCACCTAGCGCAACAGTTTTTCTGACCCGCTTGGAGGAACTCGGGTCCCACATCTGAAGAGAGATTTTCCGATCCGTCTCCACCCGGCGCTGACAGCCCCCGAGCCCTGGTGAGACAAGGAAGTTTCTCACCCCCGACGGAATCGAAGCACCGGTGTTCGCTTCATTGCTGTTCCAAATCCGAACACCGGCGACTCGCACGAACAAATCCTCCGAGTCTAGAAGACCGGTCCCGTCACCTTCATGCACACGAGAAGGTGGCAAGCAAGAAATCCGAGAAGCCCGCCCCGAGTTCTACGAACCGGACATCAACGCCGAGGCGAGATCCCCAGCCGGGCCGATCCGCGAGCTCGCTTCGACGAAGCCGAGGCCGAGATCCAAGAAGAGGCCGAAGCTGAGGTCGGAGGAGCCGAGTACGAAATAGAAGAGGCCGAGGAAGAAGAAGATCCCATATCCTCGGAAAGTACCGACACTGAGTACACAACCGTTGGCGGAGAAGAAGAAGAAGAAGAAATGGCTGCCCAACGAGCCAAATGACGATGATCTCTTCCCGGCGGTGGACTCTACGGGGCCTTTGGCCCTGGTCGGTCAGCAAGCTGTGCCCCCTGCTGCTTTAAAGTCTATTCCCACATACGACGGCTACGGTAAGACGGCGTACGAACACATCCAGGACATCCTTGCCCTGGCCGCACTGCATACCATCACCGATGAAAGTGTGAAGACCCGTCTGCTGGCCCTTTCCCTAAGGGGAAAGCTTCTCTACTGGTGGAGATCGCTGCCAGAGGGATCCATCACTGGGTGGCCCCAGCTTGCCAGGAGACTCGTAAAAGGATGCAACGAGTTTGCTGATCCTACTTCTCTACTGCATCAGTTCCAAGCTATCCGGAGACATCCTCAAGAGGAGGTGTCTCATTTCAACATCAGGTTTGCGAGATCCTCGAAACGGGTACCTCGCGAACTTCGGCCTTCACCCGGCATGGCTGCTCACTACTATCCGAGATCATTCAACTCGTACATATGCCTCGCTCGCCGAAGATCGCCGAACTGACGAGTTTCCGCGCCGTACGAGGCTCGCCCAGCAAGTCGAAGCCGATATTATTTCCATCGGCAGAGCTTCCGTCCGTAGTGCAGAACCAATTCATCCCGACTTCCCTGCATCACGCATCCTTCGCTTCGGCGGTTCGCCGTCCACTTCCGGGCAAGCAACCCCAAGAAGAAGTGGAATCCGGCGCCGGTCGTAACTCCTTATGGCCCGCCTCAAATGCATTACCCTCATCCGCCTCCTCCCGCTCCGCATTTTCCAGCCGCTCCTCGCTCCCCGCAAGACGCGCCTTATTCTAACCCTCCTCCATTGGCTGCATTGCCTCCACCGGCACAGTTGCCACCTCCTGACAGCAACATCCAGAACACGATTCTACAAGAGGTGCGGGCTTTGGCCTCCGGATATCATGCCATGTCCAATGACATGACCGCTATGAAGAAGAAGCAGGCCCAAATGGACCTCGCTCCTAGAAGGCCGTATGCGCCACCGGCGCTGACAAAAGATAAAGCCCCAGAGAACCAGCCGCAGAGGCGTCCGCCTCCGAGGAATGCCGCTATAGATGACCCACCTGGTCCTCCTGACCAGGTCAACTGGTGCACTACGTGCAATGACCCGCATTCGGAGGAAGATTGCACTTTGCACCAAGGACTACATCCAGCACCCGGCCGGCAGCCGCTATTGAAGACGATGAGCTGTACATGATCTTGGACGGCGAGGCCAATTTTGCCCTGCCAGAAGAGAATCTAGTGGCGCCCGCCAGGGAAGAAAAGAAAGCTGCAGACGCGGCTAAGCCTTTGCAAGTCTACGCAAGAAGAGAAAAACCGCAGCCCGACGGGCTGCCACCGTACAAGCGGCTGTGGCCTTACACAGCCCAGGAGAAGGCGTCCAAAGAAAAAGCTCCAGTTAAGCCTTCTCCGCAAAGGCTGCCCCCTGCTCCCGCCAAGCCTCCAAAGAAAGGCCTCAACTCCCGCTAAGCCTCCTATACCTCAGCCCCCAACTGAAACCAAAGAACAAGCCCAGGAGAAGCTGAAGTACCTGTCTCTGACCAAGAGACAGCGAGTTGAGGCCACCCAACAGTATCGGACCAAGTATGAACCGGCTAAGCCAGCAGAAGGAGCTAGTACCCTGGCTACAACGATTGTAGACGAGTTGAAGAAGACTCCCGCGTAATCAGCATGTACGACGCTCTTCTCGCTCCCGTGCCGGTAGATCCGCCGCAAGAATCACTAAAGAACATGAAGAGCGGCAAGCGGATGCACCGCTGTCCCGGTTCAACCTTTGACAGCCTCAACCACCGGGAAGAACAGCACCGCCACCCTTTTATCTCGTCTTTACGGATGCAAGGGCACATAGTTCACAACCGCATGGTGGATTCTCGGTGCTTCCTCGACCGTAATGCCGAAGGCCGTCTCGCGATGAGATCGGGATGGAATACACACGGAGCAGCCAAGGTGTGCCGCAACTAGACGGCACCCCCGTCAAGACAGCTTGGTGTCATAAAGGACATCCCTATCCGATTGCACAAGGCTCTCGACATCGTAGTCATCCAAGAGGTCGTGATTGTTGACTCGGAGCCTTACTTCGGCATGTGTCTCTCTCGGGAGTTCACCGCGGGTTGGGCGGGTACCGTCTCTAGACTACTCACACATGGAAGTGCCCTTCAAAGGAAGGAGACCGAAAATTTTCAATGAGAAGCCTTCCCCTTTCTAGTG
The DNA here is from genome assembly GCA_028583015.1 of Wollemia nobilis. Lineage (NCBI taxonomy): Eukaryota > Viridiplantae > Streptophyta > Pinopsida > Araucariales > Araucariaceae > Wollemia > Wollemia nobilis. The sequence continues at coordinate 1,972,818 of JAQPPZ010016709.1, forward strand.
GACAAGATACCCGGAGGAGAGATGGACCGCATGGTCCAGCTTGTCGAGGAAGAACCGGTGACAAGGAACTGACCGAGCAAGCTCTCGAAGTGCTACGACTCGAAGACGAGTTCTCGTTGCGGGACTTCAATGCCGTAATCGGGACAGAGCAGGGTCGTTACTCCATTAAACAGTCCGAGAGGCTTGACGTGTCAGCCACGAAAGAAGTAGGACCTGCACCCGAAGAGCTGTGGAAGCTTTTCTTTGACGGCGCGCGATGCAAGAATGGCGCCGGTGCAGTGGGTACTCCCGGTTTCTCCAACTCGGAATCCGTAAGGACTATGCCTACAGCCGGCTCCGGAGCCGTACTAATAACTCGACAGAATACGAAGCCCCGTGCTTGGGTTTGCGAAAGGCGGAAAGGCTCGGAATCAAGCACCTCCGCATTTTCGGGGATTCAGAGCTGGTGTGTCATCAAGTTATGAATAAATGCGCGTCCAAGCATCACTATCTTAGATCGTACCGCAATCGGGTCTGGGACCTGATGGAATCGTTCGACTCATTGAATGTTAAGGCAATATCGCGTGAGAGAAACAAGCACGCAGATATTCTGGCGTCTGTTGGAGCCAGGTACGTTCCGGCTGAAGACGTTGTCCGTAAACCGAAGCCGGTCCGCACCATTTACTGTGCCTTCGTGCTCGATAGGGATACCTTCTGGCAAGTGTTCAGCCGTGACGAGGAGATCGTCACATTCCTGGTTAACGAAGTATGTGTAATCGAAGGTAGAGACCCTGATGACGAGCAATATGAGGGGTTGATACAGTTACGGAATAATCACGTCCCAAAGGGACTGATTACGTTAGAAAGTCTCTTTGATCGGAATGACAGAGCAATATCCCACAGATCAATGTAGACCCGAGGCAGTATGCAGACCTGGAACTCGAACCTGGTAAAACCATCAAGGTCGGAACAGACTGCACGTCGGAGGAGCTGGGGCAGATTAAATCACTGTGCCAGGAGTTCCCCGACATCGTGGCCTGGTGCTACGAGGATTTGAAGGGGTATGACAGAACCGTCATCCAGCATACCATTGAGCTAGAGGATGGCGCCAAGCCATTCCGACAGAGCGTAGGGCCGTAAATCCAAAGATTGAGGCCATGATGAAGACCGAGCTCTTGAAGATGCCGGAGGCTAAGATCATCTACCCCATCAAACATTCATCCCGGGTCGCGAATTTGGTGCCCGTGAGGAAAAAGAATGGCGACATACGTCTCTCGTGTCGACTTCGTAAACCTAAATCAAGCTTCCCTCCGGGACCACTATCCGCTTCCCCAAATTGACCGGATTCTACATATCGTTGTCGGAGCCCGTAGATTTTCACTTTTAGATGGATTTTCCGGCTACAACCAGTTTTGGGTCAAAGACGAAGACCAAAGATAAGACAGCCGTTCACCACCAAGTGGGGGACGTTCGCCTATCGCCGCATGCCGTTTGGCTTATCCAATGCCGGTGCTACGCTCCAAAGGGCCATGGACCTCGCCTTCCGAGAGCCGCTCAACAAAATTATTGTCATCTACCTCGATGACATGACCGTTTTCTCTCACCGACGAGAAGATCATGTTTCGCACCCTGCGTGATATTTGAGAGTTGTCGAGAATTCGGCATCTCCATAAACCCGAAGAAGTCTGTCTTCGCGGTAAAAGAAGGAAAGCTGCTGGGACATGTCATCTCCGAGGAAGGCCTCGCCATTGACCCTGACAGAGCGGAAGCCCTCGTTCGCTTGCCAGCCCCCATCGACAAAAAAGGGCTGCAGTCCTTCTTCGGTCGGATTAACTTCGTGCGGAAGTTCATCCCGGACTTCGCACAGTTGATCAAGCCTATGGCCGAACCGCTGAAGAAAGATACACCTTACGAATGGACTGATGAGAGAGAGCAAGCCTTCGAGGAAATTAAGGCCCGAATTGCACAAGCTCCGGTGTTGACAAACCCGGACTACTCCAAGGACTTCATCCTGTATGCAGTGGGAGAACCCGAAAGTTACGCTGCAGCTCCCGACTCGAAGGGAGACGACGGTGAGGAGCGCCCCATAGCGTTCCTCGAGCCAAGTCATCTCGCCGCACGAGGAAAAGTACAATTTTATAGAGCGGCAAGTCCATGCTGTCATGAAGTCCCTTCGAAAGTTCAGGCACTTTATCTCCCAGAGCAAGACCACTGTCTTTGTGATTCACCCGGATGTTCGAAGCTTCATCTTGCAAGGAGAACCGGGTCACAAGAGAGCGGGATGGATTGCCAAGATCCAGGAGTTCGACATCGAAGTGCGGCCCACCAAGCTTATTAGAGGCCGAGCCTTGTGTCGAGAATTGGCCCGAAGCGCTGTAGCCGGCATCTCCGCCTGTAAGTGGGAGGACACAGCCACACGCATCTACCTAGCCGACTCCTTATCGGAGGGGAGTGATTGGACAGATGAACCGGTGAGATACTTCCGCACCGGAAGATGTCCCGATCACCCGAACGCCTCACAACGAAGGAGATTTCGGCCAGGTGCACTCAAGTACACTCTTCGCCCCGAGGGGCTTTACTTCGTAAACATCGACGGCATCCTGTTGCGGTGCGTCAAAAAATCTGACCAAACTAGGGTCCTCGAAGATTTTCATTCCGGGATGCCTGGGGGTCACCATTCTTCAAGGCCGACGGCCTTAAAAATAATAAGGGCCAGGTACTATTGGCCCACTCTGTTCGCAGACGCGCATGCGGTCTGCGCTAAATGTGATCAATGCCAGAGGTATGCTGGCCGAAACAAGAAAGCACCCCTGCCCCTTCAACCAATTCAAGCCGAGGCTCCGTTCCAAAGAATGGGGTCTAGACTTCATTGGGGTGATTTCTCCTAACTCCTCCGCCGGCCACAAGTTTATTCTTACAGCCACTGACTATTTCACAAGGTGGACGGAGGCAATCCCGACCAAGAACGCAGACCAAGAAACGGTCATCAGGTTCATTGAGAGCCTGATTACCCGCTTCGGGGTTCCAGAGTCGATTGTAACAGACAACGGTCCGGGATTCGTAGGCGCAGTACTCACGGAGTACACCAGCAGACTTGGCATCTATCACAAGATGTCTTCTAATTACTACCCGCAGGGGAATGGCCTTGCCGAGTCCACTAACAAGAACCTCCTGAAAATCATCCGGAGGACCATTGACAGAAACAAGCGGACTTGGCACTTGCTCCTGAACCGGGCGCCATGGGCGGACAGAGTTGCGTTCAAGAAATCCCTCAGAACGTCCCCCTATGCGCTCGTCTATGGCAAAGAGGCTGTCATGCCATCACACATCGAAATCCCCGCCCTGTGGATGATTGACGAAGACAGGAGCAGCGGAGACCCGGTGGATGACAGATTGTGCCAACTCCTGCAGTTGGAAGAAGACAGAGAAAGTGCATACCAGGCCTTCGCGGATCATATTGCAGCCACTCAAGGCTGGTTTGCCAAACGCACCACTGCCCGAGTTTTCGAAGTCGGGGACCTGGTGCTAAAGTGGGACTCATACAAAGCAAAGCCGGGTAATCACGGAAAGTTTGATGCCCTCTGGGAGGGCCCTTATCAGATTGCTCGGGTGAATCAGTTCAATGCTTACCTACTGCGGGATATGGAGGGTCAGCTCCGCCTATCCCCGTTAATGGGTTCCATTTGAAGCTTTACCGCCGTTGAAGGTGCCCGAGTGGCCCTTGTAAAAATTTTTCCTTGTGTTTTTTTTTATTTTTCCCGGCATGTACAGCTTCCAGTTTTAGCTTTCAATTCGTTTTTCTTCTTTTTTGAGCTTAACTACGGCATGGGAGAGAAAGACAGACTTCGCAGCGAAGTCTGTCGTTGCCCCTCAGGAGGGGCGAAGTTCGGCTATGCAAAGAAAGAAGGGAGAAAAAAAAGGGCAAAAAATTGACTAAGTGTTGGCCGAAGCCCGACTTCGCAGCGAAGTCGGACTTCGGCCCAGCCGAATTGCGAAGTTCGATCAAGGAAAATGCTAAGGCACACTAAAGGGAAGCTCCGCGAACTTTGACTGAAGTGCGCATTGCGCATACCTTCCGTGCGAAGTACGCACTGCGCGCAATCTTTGCGCGAAGTGCGAACTTCGCAGCAAGTCCGACTTCGCAGCATCGCGCAAGTGCGCACTGCGCTCAATTCTCGTGCGAAGTGCGAACTTCGCGCGAAGTTCGCACTTCGCTCCAAGCTTCGGCCGAAGTCCGAACCCGCCCCAGCGTCGCAATGCGCAGTAAGACCAAAGAGCAAAGGTTGCAAAAACGTTAAGTGTTGGTAAAGCCCGAAGGCGGCTAAGACCCAGACTGTGCCCAAACCTTGGGCGCAGCTGCAAAGCGTATCAGCTCAAGCGCGCGTTCGCGCTGAGTTCAGACTTCGCCCGAAATTCGGCGAAGTCCGGCTTCGCCGGCAAGGTCGGGCCGCACCCAACTTCGGGCGAAGCCCGGCTGCGCCTTGTTTTCCGGGCCAGTATTGGGACACTGTTTAAAAAAAATAATAATAAAAATTCGAAAATCCCCAAGCTGGGCCCAAGGCGCGTTTGCAATCCGTTTTAATGTGGGTTTCCGCACCGAAGGTTTTGTCTTGAGCAAGCTGTGCCCAAGTGGTGGCAGCAACGTCAGCCATGGTGCAATCTCCAAAGCAGAATTAATGATTGCACGTTTTTCAAAGGAAAATGCAACAAAAGAAACATGGCACGTCTGCCGGGGCGCGCTTTTTCCAAACATTCTCCTGCGCAGCCACCCAAGGATCTTAACTCAGCCGACCTACCCCCTCCTGCGTTGCATTTATGGCGCTGTCTTTATCTAGAAAAGGGGGTCAGAAGCATGCAAACATTCCAGATTGCACAGTATTATTCCTCGGACAGCTCAAATTATTCCCGTGATAGCGAAATCTGTTGCGAACAGCCTGAACCTATCATTATTGCTGATTCAGAGAGATGGACAGAGGAAAGAGGCCAGTGTCGGCACAGTCCAGCGAAAGCAGCGAACCAGGGGATTTACCGCGGCCAGGCGTTTTCAAAGGCGATGCCCCGCCAGAGAAAAAGCCAAAATCCCGAACCAAAAAAGTACAGCGTGGGCAAGCCCCACCACCTCCGGTGAATTACCTGGCGGGATATGTGGACGGCTCATTTTCTATGAGCCTGACTCAGCCGCGAGCAAATGTGGAGAGCTGGGCTGACAAAGTTTCGCCCTCCCACCATTTCGGAGCGGCGTACAAATCAAACCTCTTCAGATTTTTGTGCCCTCCTGTCCATCAATGCCCGGAACTGGTAGACTTAATTGTCCGACACTACAGACCAGCTTCCCGGCAAATTTGCAGCTCCAGCGGTAAACCCTTGTTCGCGCTGCGCAGGGAGACTGTGCAGCCAGCTTTCGCCCCAGGGCTGGAGTATGACTCCGGCACCATTCTCAGAAAGATAAATCTGGGCGAACAAGCGGGACGCTTCACGCACACCAAGCGAATGAGGGATTTCCTCAATTCGTAGCCGAACGCCCGCTTCCACCGGACAAAGGCCGACCGGCCCCATGCCCTTGACGAAATTTCGTAGCAAGTATTTATATACCATCCCGGCATGGATTCTCGGCCGCGACTCCGACGAGTTGGTACATCCGTACCAACCGGCGCCGCGCAACGTCTCCTGTGTGGAGAATCTTACGAACCAGCGGCGCAGAGAAGTGGAAAGCGCCCCATCTCTTTCGACTGGGCAGACTGGCTGGCTTACGCCATTCATTCCGGCCTGTTGAAAATTCAAAAGAGGCAGTCTACCAATTTTCGTTTCAGTTCCGTTCTGGCTTGGATTTGTTTGTACCATCTGCACCCCCAAATGCCGATCCTGAACCTAAAGAAGGTTAACGAGAGGGGAGAACCACAACCCGTCTATAACTGGACGGATGACTTATACCGGAAAGGGTCCTACTACAAGTTCAACTTCAACTTTCTGGGATTCGTCATGTCAGTCTTCACCGAAAGTGAAATCCCCCGTCCCCCGAAGGAAATGACGAGTGCTTTGATAAATCAGAAGCTCGGGGACGTTTTCAGACTGACGCAGGGGATTGTGGTCAGAATCTACGGATTCAAGGGCAAGCCTTATCTGCTGCCCTATTGGTGTACAGAGCATCTGTTCGGGATGGAGGTTGCCCGGCAGATGGACTATGTAGAAGAGGAGTTCGGCCTAGGGAAGAAGAGAGGACAGATTTTTCAATATCCTCTTTCCCGGGCCAACGTTGAGATTACCGAGGTAGGACAAAGCATGTCTACCTAGAGCAAGAGTTGTCCCGGGTTGGCCTGGTTTTGCTGTCGCAGTGTTGGAAGTACGACCCCTATGGGATAAGGGGAAGGTTCACACATTTGTGCCCCCGGCGGATATAACCGAAGATAGATGCGATGTGGTCCATGTGGACCTTGACTGGGAGATTGAATTAATGGAAGCTTCTCCTCCCTGGCAGGATTTCTACTGCGAGGAGGTGACATATGACCCCAAGCGAAACCCGGACCACCACTTCTCATCTCCAGGGTTCAAAAAATTTCTATCCAAGATAGCAGGCCTTAACTGGTCTAAAGAAAAGATTACCGAATGCTGGAAGATGAGATGCCGCACGCAGCACGATAAATCCACAAGGAGAAACCTGGCCGTAGATGACGACTTTTCGGTTCTCTATGACCAAGCATCATGACAGCCGGCGGCCGTTCGCATATCAAGGTTACGTTCCCCGAGGCCCCTTTGAGGATTATAAAGGAGGATCTCCCCTCAAACAGTTGTACACTTCGGCAACTGCCAACGCAGGCCCAGCAAGTACCCAGGTCGATCCAATGCAGCCCGTGGCTCCCAAGGCGGCGCCTGAAAAGGCGAAAGAGTCAGCCAAGGCAGCGCCCGAGGCAATCCCTCAGGCAAGAAAAGCGCCGCCGCCGCCAGAAAGCAGACCGGTTGCGGCAGACCTTCTGCAAGTCAAACCCCGGCACAAGTTTACCGTGGGAGCATCGCCGCCGTCGCACCTCGTTTCGTCTCCTTCCCCTGATTCGACCGTTATTCCAGAAGAGAAGAAGCGGAGGAGAGTCGAGAAAATCAAGCGACCTAGCCTGATAGTGCAAGCAGCCAGTCGCAGAGCCGCAGCCGCGTCCTGCCGCCGCAGAGGCAGTTCCTTTGGGCAGTCCCAAGTCAGCCGCCGAGACAAGAAGCGAAGACATCCACCCGGCATCGGCTCAGGCGGAGCCCGCAGGTACGTTTGCTGCCCCTGTCTCCTTGGTCTCACCTAGTCCTACCCCCACTCCGTCTCCCGCTCAATCTGAGCGGGCCATGACCACATCCTCCTCTCCGTCTCCGCGCCCTTCTAGCGGCCCCCATTCTTTTGATCAGTTTGCTCAGAACCCTAACGTCTCTCTTTCTCTGAGCACAACTCCAAATCCTTCGCCTGAGGCTAGTGCTGAGGCCGTCCATTCACCGTCACATCCTCCGCCTCGCCCGCTTCAAACCCTCGCAAAGATCACCCGCTCCCATCTCCATTTCCCGGCCGCCCCCACAAGCGACCGATTCTTCCAAGGTCTGTCCGGTTCCTCCCGATCCCATCCCCGCAGGAGAGACGTCTCGGCAGTAACCCTAGGGCTGGGGGAACCAGATTTCATGGACGACCTCCATAACACAGATGACTTGCCCCTGGCAACAAGGGCTGTACAGTGTTCTGTTTCTTTCCTCCAGAACCTGAAGCGGAGGAGACATGAAGAGATAGCCGCCCCGGTAAAACGCGCCAAGTACGATTTTGAGAGGAGAGTGCTTACAACAGAGAAGATAATCCCAATAGTAAAGAAGCCTCTCCGGGAAATGACTAGGGCGGACTACGAGCTCCAGACAAAGGAGAAGAGCTTTGACGACATCAACAAGCAGTATGAGATTCGTACAATCATGCGCAAAGCTGATAATCTCTTTGTCAAGAGTCTGGAGGAGCAGGAAGAGCTTTTCGGGTTGCAGGATAAAGTAAGGCAACTTGAAGAGGACCTGTCTAGGTCCACTGAGCAGCTGGAAGCGGCGCGGCAAGAAACAGATGAACTCAAAGCCCAGCTGGCCGCTTCTCAACAACAAGCCGCAACCGAAAAGAAAGCAGCCTCGGAGCAGATTTCTCAGCTCCAGGAGTCTTTGAAGCAGGCGCAGTCGCAACTCGCAGAGAGGACATCTCAAGCGGCGGTCTTTTCAAAAACAAAGGTTAAAGAGATGAGGGCTGGTTTGCTGAGGGAATGCAAGCCCCATACCTACAAGGCGATGGCAGTCCTGGATTTCGCATCCAGGATTCAAGAAGTTTCTCGCCTGGGGAAAGCCCGTGGTAGAGGAGGCCGAGCGCCGTGCGAAGCAATGGCCGGACCTCGGCGGTAAATCTTCAGAGCGCGAGCGCAACGGCCTCCAATTTTCTCCCGTGTCCTCATTCGCCGCAGAACGGGCAGGTGCAAGGGTGACCTTGCACAAATATTTCAAAAAAGTTGAAGAGGTGAGAGTGGCCGCACGAATGCTAGACGCATTCACGCATGAAAGGGATATCTGTCTGGCCCCCTTTCACGCTCTTTCAGAACTAGGGTGCCCAAGTTTTGTTGAGAATGGCGAGCTCCTCACCCTAGATCGGGTAAAAAGAAATTGGCAGTCCTTTGAAGCAGATACAGCTGAAATTGATAGCTGGACTGAGCCAATTCAAGACAAACAGGTCACTCAGATGGTGTCCAAATATTCCAAGATCCGCTCCTATTTCCAGGAGTTAGAAAAAAGGTACCTCACCATCGACCCGCACGCGGTCGCCGCTTTCCACGGAGCATTAGAAGATATAGCCGACCGCAAGCCATTCGGCGTAAGCCCGGCGCCCAGCCCTGTGTGGCATACACTCGCATCTGCGAGGCATAAGCCGGAGATGGAGAGCTTTCGGAAGGCATTTCGAGGGGGCAACCGACAAAGATGAATCGAAGAACAGCTTGCCGCAAGGAGAACAGCTTAGAGCAAGCAAAAGGCAAGGGGAGGCAAGTTCCTCTGCACCCAAAGGATGAAGGCATGGATTCTTTGCGCCGAGGCGAGCTCGACACCCCGCGAGCCGCCAGAAATGTTGTCACATTTTGCACGGGGTGCAATGTCTTCAATGTTGTAAAGTAACAGTGCTGCTCTTCTTTTCCCTCTTCCCCCATCTTTCTTCCTTCTTCTCTCCCTTTCCTTTTCTTTCCCGCATTCTCTTTCTTTCCCCCTTTTTTCTCGGAGTCCCCAGCTTGATTTTTCAACTTTCCAAAGAGGTTACCCAAAAAATTGGCTAAGTCTGGGTGCGAAGTTCGCACTTCGCCCGCTTTGGTGCGAGTGCGCACTTCGCCTGCTTTGGTGCGAAGTTCGCACTTCGCCCTTGTGCGACTTCGCCCAGTTTTGGTGCGAAGTCTGACTTCGCCCCACTTTCTGGGCGCACCTTGCAACTGGCAGACTGGCAGGCTGACAAAGAAGAATGATAAGTGCCGGAGCAGGTCCGTACAGCGGCAGACACCAGTGTTCACCTGTGCGCAGTCCGACTTCTCGGCAGAGTCGGAATGCGCCCTTGACAGTGTACAGTAGGGGAACAAACCCGGAATTTGACCAAGGCGTGAAGGCCTTCCCGACTACACTGTTTTCTGCCCGCGCATCCCAAGGAGCTCCGATCCCAAGCGAAGATGGATAGACTGCCCTCTAAGGCAGACATGTGTCAAACAGCATCTTCCTTCATCCGACAAGTGTCCAGCTTCGGGATTCGAACCAAGACGTGCCGACAAAAAGGGATAAACATGGGCTGCACTGCCTGTGCCAGTAGCCTCATTCAAAGCTGATCTGAGGTTCCACCCGCTCCAGCTACCAGCCGTACTCGCCGACTTGAAGATTCTACCCAACACTCCGTCACGTAGCTGTCCAGCTCCCAGGATGACCATGCTGCGGGTACAGTCCGGTCCGACAAAAGGTCAGCATTTGCAGCTCTTTCGCCGCTTCGTCGCCTTATGTTTGATCGGGGACTCGTGCCCATTAATGTAACGGGAGGGACTCGGGCTATAAAAGCCCAAGATGAATTCATTGTAAAGGGTGGAAGGGGAATGTTTGTTAGGGAACCACCGTGCCCATTGTAACCGTGCTTCCGCTTATAAATACAATCCGTATGCCCGGTTCTCGTTCTCGCCGCTTTTATTTCTTTATGCTTATGCTTTACGCGATTCTCGTGTCATGGCTTGTTGATTCATTTCAGCATTTGATGATCGTGCGCCTTTAGCATTATTTCTCGTACTTTTAATTTTCATATAATAGATGTGGTAGCAGTTCCATCGGTTATGTGTGACGTTGCTGGCCCGTATCTGGTGATTGATGCGATCCCCTGCTGTTAGTTCCTTGTAGGGAATGTTTGCTAGGGAGCCATTGAAGCTGTGCGGTTAAATTCTCTACCTAACACATATACCTGGCTCTGATATCTCTAGGTTTACTTTCTACCCCTGTCGCTGTACGTATCTGGTGATTGATGCATTGCCGTGCTGTTAGTTCCTTGTAGGGAATGTTTGCTAGGGGATCATTGAAGCTGTGCATACACTGCTTGTGTATCGGAAGTACGCGTAGGTTTTGCGCTCTTTGTCATGCTTTGTGTTTGTATGCAGTAAGTAGCGGTGATTGGTGTGTTCCCGTACTGTTAGTTCCCCCCCACCAACCTCTGAATATATTTGTAATTTCTTTCTGTACATTTGTCTCTTTCTGTACATTTATTTCTTTCCTGTTCCCTTTAGCTTAAATCAGAAACCCCCCCCCAAAAGGAGCCGGCCTTCTCCGGAGATTGGCTCGGAAGGCATCTCTTCCTTCCGGCCTTTCATGCTGGTGGGCGAATCTGGGCGCATTAACCCAAAATCCTTTCCTCATGGCAGATTCGTAACCAACAGTTACCTTCTGTAACGGTGGTCTTTATTCTGTTATAGATGCTGAATTTGTTGATAATCATGGTCATTTCTTATGACTTACAAGTTACATGACATAGGTGTTCTGAATATTTAGATGCTGTTGAGGTTTCATTTGTTATTTGGGTGAAATTGTTTGGGTTCAATTTCTAGATGTCTGGCACCAACAATTTATGTAGCTAAACTCCTACAAGAACAAAGATATGCCAGGAGATAATATTCAGTTGTCTAATTTTCATATGTTTGCAAAATGGTTTAAATGCATTTTAGCAGAAGATGATTGGAGATTGTGTTTATTTTTAGTGCTGATAAATGGTTTTCAAAGCATGTGTAAAGTTCCATACCGAGAAGTAATTGCTTTAAATTACCATCATATGTAATAGGTGGAAATTGCTCAAAGGAATGGTGATCTTGGTTACTTTTCAAATGAAACACATCCTCAATATGGTATCATGAAGGTATGGCTGCATATGGGGTTTGTGTTGCCTTCTTTTTGTATTATAGTCTTGTTACAACATAGGGCCAGGGATCATTGAATTTTTTTTAACAAGATTAATCTCTTTTTCCTGTTCAGAAGGAGGTACATAAATCAAAAAACAGGGAGGTTTCTGAATTGTTCCAATCTGGTTTTGGCATCCATCATGCTGGGATGCTACGTCCAGACCGGACTCTTACAGAGCGTCTTTTTTCTGAAGGACTGATAAAGGTAAATTGATTTATATTCCTACCACTTTACTCGCTGACAGAAGCTAGGAGTAATTTTATGCTAGGAAGGTCGGTGACAAAGTGAACGTCTTTTCTGAAATACTCTTAAAGAAAAATATGTAGGTTCTTCCTTAAGACAGCAGGTTATGATGCAAGGTATTTTTGCTGCTAGGTCCTCGTTTGTACAGCGACTCTAGCATGGGGTGTCAATCTGCCAGCTCATACAGTTATTATAAAGGTGAGTGATATGTGGTAACTCACACCTCAATAGCACATAGGGATGTTTTTATCAAAGCAGAGAACTGAAAAGTTATATATGTTTTAATTGATCTGTGTGGTTCAATGGAGGTTCATGACATTTGAAAAGTTATATATGTTTTAATCAGGGTTCCACGGGGACGCGTCCCCCCCTCTGAGGGATGCGTCTCCCCGTTCCCCGCGTCCCCCAGCACGGGGGGACGTTTCCCTGCCGTCCCCCTTTTTGGGGGAAGGCGGGGAGCTGTCCCTCAGGACGCTAGAGGCCTACAGCCTCCCGTCCCTGGGACGTTCCCTGTTTTGGGGCATCCCTGGGGACGGCTGGGTGCCTTTGGAGATGCTTGGGCTGTCCCTAGGGACGGCTGGGCGTCCCCGGGGACGGCTTACATGCTGAGACTTGAGAAAGTGCAGACCATATACGCCAATGTCTGATCTGTTATAAATAGACAGCCCCTCAAAATATCACGTAAGCTGAATTTGGTATCCATTCCCTTCATCTTGAAAATGTCACATTTACCCCCAACTTCAGACTCTGGTCCTTCAGTGGTTCAGCTTTGGGAAAGAGAGAATCTTCCTTAAGCTCTCAAGCTCTAATGTTATATGAATGCAACCAAAACTGCCCTTTACAGGGGACTGGAGTTTTAAAAAAATAAATTAAAATGTAAAAATAAAAAACTCTGCTAAACAGCAAGCAACCAAGGATTTTGAGAAGCAGCTTTCATTTTTCTTTTTAGGCCATTATTTCTCCCCTGTGAAACTATCTTCTCTGGCAAAGTGTCTTAGCCTTTTCACAATAGCAGTATGCAAGTGTATGTTGGGTAAGTGAATATGACACTGTTATCTTTACAAACCTTAAAACCTAGTTTCAGATCTTTCAGGTTAGTATTTAATTTTATGATGTAAACTCTCGAGTCTTTTTGTTGTAAATGAGCATTGAGACTATGAGAATTTCTGATTTCACTATTTGGTTATAGTGGCTGACTGTTCAAGGCTTTGCTTGAAGCCTTGAACATTGGTGGCTGAAAAAATGATGACTGTTATTGTTTGAATGTTAAAACTTAGAAGCTGAACAGTGTGGCATTCATTACTTGAGCAATAGCAACTAATTTGGTTAACTGTTAGAGATTGGCAGATTGCACTTGATATCCTTGGCTGAACCTTCAAGTTAAATTTGTTGAAACAATGAAATCATTGAAATGGCTGCACTTAGTAATATACTAATATCAATGATAAATATGAATATCCTATATGATTCTAAGAACATGCATACTATTTTATGTTTTTAGTATTACTATTAGTATTTTTCATTTTTGTTGTGTGTAGAATTTGTAGATTATTCTAAATTTCTAAAAAATTAAAAATTTTCATAGTATTATACCAGCCGTCCCCCAAAATCGGCCTGCCATCCCCTGCCGTCCCTGAAACCCATCCCCCCGTCCCCCTGTCCCCCAGGCTCGTGGAACCTTGGTTTTAATACTACTCAACACGCAGGGTGTAAACTAAATACTTAACAAGTAGCTGTACTCTAGAGGAAGAAAAGCAAATACTACACTGTCTCATATGGTAAATCCTAAACTACTTCAAATTTGACCTAAGGCCAGGCCTCTGGCTGAGGAAAGCCAATTATTATTAGTCATTTAAAAAATGATTAGTTAATGCAAAATGGATCAAGCATATATGAGACTTGAGAGCATACTCAAGGCCTTTAGGTTGAATGCTCAGTACACCAGAATCCTTACTATCAGTGTTCATTGCTCATAGTCAAAGATCAGTTTGGACTTGTTTTATGCATGACTTTGAGTTGTGCAAACAAGAGGCGGCAATGAATTACAGAAATCTTGGAACATTACTCTTGTAATCTGTAAACCTAAATCCTATGGGTAAGACTTGATGTGCTAGAAGGATCATTGCTCTGTTCAGGAATAGCTTCAAACTTTTCTCAGATATCTTTGTCACTATTAAACAAACTTTTGAAGATGCCTTTTTGAGATGGAAGCTCAAACAAACACAAGCATTTACAGGTTCATGGGATGTACAATGTAGAAAACCTTATGCCACTGAACTGCTATTGCTGAATATTGTTTAATGATGATATGTCCAGACTGAAGCTACCTGCCCATGAATAAGCAAAGATGCTTCTTGTACAGATGGGTATTTACTTAAAAAATCCATGACGAAAACAGTGCAGCTTGTTATAGCTTCATGTTTGTTGCATAACGTCAACAATGGACTAGTTAGGTTTCAAACACTATCCAATGAGATATGACTGGGAACCAGATGTTTCAACCTCTAAAATACAAGAAAAATTAGGTCAAACTCTTTAAAGGAGATGATGTTGCCTGTTTAATGCAAATTTTCCTAAATGACGTCAATGTTGCCCACCAATGAAAATTTGCAATTAAAGCAAATTTTATTTCATTTACATGAAAATTCTTTGGATGCCTGCACCTTAAACATATTTAGTTCTGGTGAATTATACATTTGTGAGAATTTAACATTGGCATTTTATGCTTGACTCGCTCGCAGTTTGAACATTTCCCCTTTTTCTTGTACCTCTTCTTTTTTGGTTTTTTGGACTTTTCAGCTGGGTCCTTCTTAGTACATGGAAACTGAAATGGATTTCTATAACAGCAGAAATTAAATGGTGCAATATCATTCATATTTTTAGTGAATCAGAAGAAATCAAACACTTAGAGGCTTTGGAGTGATAATGGTTGGTGAAAAATTATTGAATGCATTACAAAAGTCTTATAGATAAAGGTACTGTGCAAAAAAGGGATAGCATCAGTTTTTGAGATGTAAATTACTTCTTAATTGCAGATATACTTCTACAATTGGGACTATTACAAACATAAGTATGACATCAAAGGCATTGTTTTAACTTTTCAGTAAAGCAGAAGATTTTAATGTCATGGCTTAGAAAGAAAAAAAGGAATTTTATTGATGTCCAAAGGTGACTAAAATAGGAGTGGTGGACTCAAATAATACACTTGTCTGCAGTAGCATGGTGGGAGCCAGACATATTGCTTGAAAAATTGAAAAGGTAAGTTACAAATTTACAAAATTCAACCTGGAATAGGTGAAGCATGTTGCTTTTTGAAGTGGCATCATGTTGTACATAGTACAAGGTTGATACAATAAGGGCTCAAACTGATAAAATTTCACTGTTAAGAAGTTGGATTGGGAGTGGAGATCATGAGCTGTAGAACAGTTGTTGCTGACGTAATCTTGGTGAGTGATGATTCCAATTAACAATGTGAATGAAAGGAAGGAACTGATCTTTGAAATCTCAGCAGATTGGAACAGCTAGTCTTGAAATACCAGGCTCTTTTATCAGCTTCAACCAAGCACATCCAACTGTCATTGAAGACCTTGAAAGAGTGACCAAGGAGAAGTGAACCACATCATTGTAGACAAAAAGTATAGCAATCAAGGCATGGTGTAAAGGACATCTGCCCATGGGTTTATGAATCACCCCTTTATTGGGGAGGAGATGGGGAGGGGGTGGCTAATGAGGACCTAAAGGGAGGGAGGTGATCTTTGGAAGTATCAGTACTTTAGACTCTAGATATATAAGCGAGCCTCCCTTTAGCAGTCTCTCTTTTTATCTGCAGTTAAGAACATCCAACTGTCATTGAATCCCTCAAAAGAGTGAGCAAGGAGAAGTGAAACTATCATTGTCAACAAGTAGTGGAGCAATCAAGACATGGTGTAAAAGACATTCGTCCTCTTCGTGGGAATCACCTCTCCTTAATACGAATAGTTTCTCCCAATCTCATTGGAAAAATCATTTATGTTTTAAATTGATATCACTGTCTCATAAAGCCTTATGATAGCTGTGATAAGGGGCTCAAAGATGCCCATAGTTTGTGGAATATTTAGAGTTTGGGCATCATACCAAAAACCTTTCAAAATTCAAGAAAGCAATAAAAGATTTTAGGGGACCTTGCTTGACTCTTCTTGATGGTAGCATGAAAAGTGAAGATATTATTCCTAGTTTGGAAATCTCCTAAAAGCTGCTTGCCCTCTAGCATTGAATCACTGCTCTATAGTTGTTCAAAAAGTTCCATGTTCAAGGCTGTGTCATATACCTCGGAAAATATCTGCCCAATCATAATGGTGAATAAATCGATCTGTTCTAAGATTTCTCTAGCTTATGAATGGGATGAATTTTATGCTTAGAGCAAGAGAGCAGAAAACAACAACAAACGACCTTTTTGAATAATGATGGCATGGGATAAACTAGAGAATTAATCCTATAATTGAGGAACGATATTTATTAGGTTGAATCAGTAATCGATATTTAATCTTTACAAGATCCTCCATTTTTTCAAGACACTTGACCTCTTTAATTTTGTGAATTCTTTGCCTTTAGGATATCTCATTTTTACACCTTCAGACTAGGCAGCATGACTCAGACCATATTGCCATTCATGCAGGAGAGTGTCTAGGGGTTAGTTTCCTTATTTGATAGTTCTCTCTTTTCTTTTTCATCTTGAGGGCTTTTCTCCTGCCCTGCTATTTTGTATTATTATATTGCTGTGCTCCCAAGACCTGTTGACCTACTTTTGTTCATGGAAGTTGACATAATTTTATTTCATTTGCAATGTGTTATTAAGGTTGGAGAATTCTATATGAAGGATACAAACCAGAAGTGGTAGTAAGATATATGGGTGAGTAAGATTTATATGGTCTACAATGAACCTGAAACCACGCTCAGTTGCCACATGACAAAAGGGATATCTGGGAGAAGTTCTAGGGAGCATGGTAAATATAAAATTGTCTCTGCAGAAAAAAGGGTTGCCAAAACTTGCATACAGAGGCATATATCCCCTGGTATTATGGACAGTCGTAAGCCCTAAAAAAGTTGTAATATGCTTTGTAATATTTAAACCAAGTTGTTGTACCCTATTTTGTAAAATATTCTTTTGTGAACCAAGATCGATCAAGTTATCAACATTTCATTTCTTAACATGTGGTATGAAAAGGAAAATGTCCTCTTTTACGTCCTGCAATTTTTCTTTTTCTTTGGAGGCTTTTTGGATTGCTGTTTACTTCCACTTGTCCTTGATTTGTCATGCTTTTTTAGAATCCTCCTCTTTCTTTGCTGCACCCAAGTGTAAGAGCTTCTTGCCATCCTTCTCTATATAATCTGTTTGTACATTTTCCTCGTATATGCTTTTACTGTTTAAATTGCCCTTCTTAAGTGGTTCTGAAGACCCAAGCAATTTTTGCACCATTTGTGGTTCTAGATAGCTTACTAGTTTCCGATCCTCTTCTATTGGTTTCATGCAAGTACATATTAATGTTGGTGCTTGGATCCACGAGAGCTTCTTTCTATCTTTGTTTCACCTCGATTTCTGAATCTCTTCATCATTACTTTAGCATGTTAGGGTTTATCCATTTTGGGCAACCCCTCAAGGCTGTAATTTTGAACCATACAGTTGTTCCTCTTCAGTGTAATATAAACTAGATTCTTTAGTTTAGCTTATTATTTGTATTGCATTAAATAAACTTTTTTGAATGAATCTCATTGCCCTACTTTGGCCATCTGTGGACATAAATAGAATTATTTTCAGTGAATAGCCCAACAAAAGAACTTGTGTTTGGAACTCAATTGTATAAGTTTCTACTATTGCTTGTATAGAGACTTAGGTGGATCGCTTGCCACTTTTTTCAGCTATCCTGACAAAAGATGGTTGGCTCTTTACCTCAGGGAACCTATGACTCTTTGACGTTAGTTATTATAGGGGAGATAGACTACTAGTCAATTAATCATCTCATTCTTTCATCGTCTCTCTGCAGTCGAGAGTACTAAGCTCTCATTGGAAGCTACAACTATCCAAAATATTAATGATAGATCTATGCACAATTGTCTACATACAAGAGTGGCTACTAGGGCTTCAGTTTTTCTTATTGCTTGTGATAGGACAAGACACTAGTTCTTTGGCATCGGTTTTAGCCACCCTCACATATCAAGGAGTTGTAGACAGGCACAAATTACTAGTTTCTTGTCCTTTTCTATTGGTTCCACACCCATGGATGCTAGAAGAGCTCGAGGGGTAAAACTCCATGTCCTCCTAGGATTATCCATGTAGGTCCTCTTAGTCTTGGTCATTCTCCTGGGAACATCATTAGATCCTGTGTTGGCCCTTTTGGGATAGTTGGTGATTAAAACAACTATGCTTCTTCTTTACATCTCACTCTAGATTAATGTTGGTGCTTGGATCCATTGGAGCTCCTTTCTCTCTCTCTGTTGTACCTCAACTTCTAGATCTCTTTTAATAATTACTTTTAGCATGTTAGGGTTTATCTATTTTGGGTAACCCTTGAGGCTGTAATTTCATGCCATACAATTGTTCCACTTTAGAGTAGTTTACACTAGATTCTTTACTCCGGTCTAACTTATTTTCGTAAAATTTTGTGGTTATGTAATGTCCCTTTCTAGATGATAGTAGGTTGTGGGGCTGACTCACCTATTTTTGTGGAGTAGTCATGGTGAGGTGACTAAATGCATTTGTTTTGTATTGTTTTCCAAGCGAATAAAAGGGAAGTTCCTATATTTTAGGGATATTCCTAATTTTTACGAGGTAGTACTAAGTTTTGGAGTGGCCCTAATGATTCCCCTAGATGTGCCAATGTATTGTAGATCTTATTGATGGGGGAGCTACCCATAATTTTATTCACTAGGGTGTGGTAGCATGATTTAGGTTGAAGACAAAAGAGTTTGCAGGTTTTGACGTAGTAGTGGCAAATGGATATTCCTTGGCCTTTAAGTAGGTCATTCACTTGTTACAGGTCGTATTGGATGGGCTTCCTATGACACATGACTTTTATGTTATTCCTTTAGGGGGAGCTCATATGGTATTAGGGATTCAGTGGTTGCATTTGCTTGGTGAGTTCACTCAGAAATACTAGATGATGACACTATGTTTTATTGACCAAGGGCAAGAGAGAATCATCAAAGGCATGATAAGGTGGATCAACACATCAAATAGCTGCACACCATTTGGAGAAGCATCTGAGACGAGACCAGGTGAGTTGGGTTGCTGGTTGTTATACCATTAAGGGTATACCCAAGGGTACTACTTCTTCCGAGGAGGTTGAGTATCATCTAGATATTTGAGTCCTCTTGGATAAGTATGCATTAGTGTTCAAACACGCCTCCAGCTCTTCCACTAGGCAAGGGTTTCAAGCATACTATTGAGTTGGAGCCAGGGTTTCCAGGCAGAACTTATGAAGAAAAATGCAGTGAAACACATCCTCAAGATGCAGGAGATTGCTTTGTAATGGCCAAATGCTGGTATGCCGCTGCAAATGCATATGCCAGAACTAATTGTGTTTTTAAATGCCTAAATGTTTGCTTAAAGGGAAAATTATTTGAGACTGGATTGAAATATATTGAAGTTTCTGAAAAGGAAAACTGCAATTCAAACTGTGGAAGATGCCACAATTGTGAAAGAGTAGAAATTGAAAATGACTATCTTAAGAAATGCGCAACATATTATCATCCGAAAAAAGACCCCAAGGCTATGATGAAATTTGTAAAAGCATTTCCTAAAATGGACTTGATTAGATCTTTTCTCTTGAGAAAAGACTGCTTGGATGAACTTATTGGAATTGAAGAGGTGTCTAGGAACTTCATACAGGCTGCAGAGGTGGCAGAGATGAAAGGTAATTTGTTACTTGAGGCTGTCATGCTAGAAAAAGCAGGAGAATATGAAAGAGCAGTCAAATCAATTCTACTACTTGTGTGGTTAAATTCGATGTGGGGACAGGGAAATAGAGGATGGCTGCTACAGAAAATTGCTGAGAAGAATCGACTTCTAGAGAAAGTAAAACACAGTGTGGAGAAAAACCTGCACCATGTACCTCAGTCTGTTAATGCCTTTGAATGTGAAGCATCAATACTTTCAGATGAGTTTGACAATCTGTGTGAATTAACAAAAGAGATGATCCTTGCACAGAGGACAAAAAATGCCAACCTTGAAGTCCTTTCTCTTAGGAAAGTTCTTCATGTGTCCCTTCATTCTGACGTGAAAATATTTCAGCATACTCGAGGGAAGAATTTATTCAGGAGTGATGATCATTCCAAAATGCTGCAGGAAAATAGAGTCTCTTCTACAACACTGGTTTTTCTTTGGAATGCATGGAAAGAGAAAATGCTATTGTTGGTGGATTCTCTTTCCAAACTTGAAAAATGCCGGAAAAGAGAACAGGATAAAGCCTATATCAAATTTGCATTTGAATATTTTGGCATCAGAATGAATAGAAATGAAAGATTCTGCACTGTGTTTAACAGTGAAGCGTTCTGGCTTAAACGTGAGCAGGTTGAATTGCTGCAGAGACAAGGAAGTTCTGTACAGATTAGTGTCCATAATTTTTCCATGCATGCAAAAGACTCTCTTTTGATGGATCTCTTTTCTACTGGGCAGGAAGTTTTGAAGAAACTGAAAGAGATCTATTTTTCTTGTACAGAGCAATACAGTCTGCTTACTGTTCAAGGTGCCTTAATACTTCAAATGTATGAAGTTTCAAAAGATTTGAAAGCTATTGGGCAGGTGGCTGGGACTGGACAGGTCAAGAGCTTGTATGGGATTAGAAACCTTGAAGAGCGATTCTTTAATATTTTTTCCCCACTAAGGCATTTTAAAAACAGGGAGGAATTTCTCTCTTTGCGTGAGGAGCCAACAAGCAGAAAGATCCTTGAAGATGCAACCGTAAGTAAAATAAACAAAATGCATAATGGTATAACTCTTGGCCAGATTGGAAAATTGCAATTGTTGCTTCCCTTTTTGCCAAGGAATCTGGTGACAGCATATGGTGAAAAAATTATTCAGAGTCTTGCTGAAAATCATGGTTGGAATAATGAACTCCTTTGGCTGCCTATTGACACGTTTACAGAAATCAGTGTGGAGAATAAAAGATGGCATCTTGTAGAAAGCTTTGTAAGAGCTTTATTCAACACTTTTATGAGCTGGAAACCAGGAAAACAATTTGACTATATTTCTCCACATATTTGTCTCTCTTCTGGAGAAGTTGTTTTTCCTTTCACCCTCCTGTGGACTTCCCTCAGAAAGCTTGTTTTTGCCGAGGTCTTTCTTTTTAGAGTTTATGACTGGTGAATGAGGGAACTTTTTCTGTACTTGGTTGCTACAATCACAGTGTGTGCCAAAATGTGAGAAGAGACTTGAGAACTTCTATTACCCATTGTATCACATGATTGCTCAGCTATTAGTAACTTACAAATTAGAAACATTAAGATGGATTGATGCTTCCAAGATGGACAAAACTTACTTCTCAGAGCTGACTCCGAGTACTAGTTATCATCCCCAGACTGATGGCCAAACTGAGATAGGAAGTGGGTTGAGGGATAATTACGGAGTTTTGCTACTGATCATCATACAACTGCTATTTTGGATCATCCCGCTTTATCTTGCTTGAGGGCAAGCAAGATAAAGCAGAGGACTTGTAATGTCCCTTTCTAGATGATAGCAGGCTGTGGGGCCCACTCACCTATTTTTGTGGAGCAGTCATGGTGAGTGGATGTTCGTGTGTAGGAGGCATAAGCATGAGTGACTATATGCATTTGTTTTGTATTGTTTTCCGGATGAATAAAAAGGAACATTCCTATATATTAGGGATCTTCCTAATTTTTAGGAGGTAGTTCTGAGTTTTGGAGTGGCCCTGGTGATTCCTCTAGATGTGTTCTAGTCTACCTTGGCTTTTGTTTTGTGTAATTCAGGGTTGTAACGGAGATTTTAATGGATGAATTAGAATTTTGAAAAATTTCAACTATCCCACACGAGTTAAAAAAAGAAAAAAGTAAAAAGGGTGGCTGTATAAAAGGGGAGTTTTGGAAGTAACATGGGAACTTTTGAACATTTAAAAAAAAACTATTCTACAGTTTTGGGTGGCGGCTATGCTTCAGCAGCTAATTGGCAGATTCGAGGACGAAAACCTTTGAATCTCAGTTGGCAGATTCAAGGACGAAAACCTTCGAATCTCAGGATCAGATCTTTGATTTCAGTTGGTAGATTTATTACCAGGTCTACATTGTGCATTCAGAGGAATTTAATTAGCAACTGGTGGCTGTTTGGCTGTTCTATTGTGATACCTCTACATTATTCAGTTGATGCAATTAATAGGTGCATGCTTTCCAGTTTATTGTTCTATTTACATTTGTGTGAATATCCATGTATTATAATATATACACTACTGTTTGAAAATTCTATGGCTGGAAATTTAGGGTGTTTTGTATTGGAATATGCATGTTAGTCTATATTTTGAGTAGGGGTTTTACAGGTTACTATGACGTATTGTAATTTGTAGCAGCTCTTTTCAATGAGTCCCATTGGCCTACTTTAGCCATCTGTGGACATGAATAGAATTATCTTATCTTATCTACACTTTGTCATTCCTCTTGTCAAGGATACTGCCATTTATGTTTTCTCTTCAACTTATATCCAATGGGGTAAAATTGCTTCTGAATTAATTCCTCAAAGGCAGTCCACTTGGTAACCATGGGCTCCTTTTTTTCATTATTGACTCCACATGGCTCCTTCATCATATAAGACCATGATGTGACAACTTCAAGCATACAAAACAAATCTTTTTGCTTGTCAAAATAGCCACATATTCCAAATTAGACTGCTCTTACGACTTCTTCAACATCTCTACTTTCTTTTGACCTCTACAATGGCTGAATCTGCAACTTGGCATCCATATTGAAGGGTGATGTTTTGCTAGAAGTTTCTGCCTTTTATTTCTGCTCTATTTTCTTTTTATAATCAAATGCTTGTGCTGCTCTTCTTCTTCCTCGCTTTGTATAGGAATGAATTTTATTTTCTCAAATTCCTTTACCAATTTATCTATGGCTGCCATGAGTATGGCTTGAGTGGCTCCAATACTTGCTGGAGATGGTACCGAATTCTCTAAATTGGATTCCATCCTTGAACGCTTCAGCTTGAAGGGGTCCTTTTCTTTTGCTTCCATGGCTCTTACATGGGCTTTCCACATCTGGCTTTCGATATTAGGTTGCTCCCTTTCCAAGGAACCTAAGCCAAAGCTTGTGTCTTTTTAAACAGGCTAGCCAGGACCAAGAAGAGTCTGTGTTTCACTTTTTAAACTACGAAATCAACAAGGAGGAACAAGTAGAAACAGAAGAAATAACTGTTTTGAATATTTATATATTTATTTATTTTTTCTTCTCTCAAAATTTTTGAGATGAACATAGGCCTTGTGATTTTCAGTTGAAAATGATTAATTTGAGGAGATCCTTTTAACATTCATTTAACTTCCTGTCTTTTACTTCTTTTTTATTTTTTGGTTGGTTGGGTGGGGTGGGGAGTGGGGGGTACAATATTTTTTTTTGGTGGGGTGGGGAGGGGGAGAGGAACAATACCTTATAATAGCTTTGAAATGCTGTAGCATAACAAGGATATTAATTGACATGATTTATTAATATGTTTTTTCATGTCTATATGTGCACTAGAGCACATGCATAAATTATCGAAGGTCTCAAGGATATTATTGTTGCTGCTTTAGATATTTGCCTAGAGTTATTTTAACTTTTACTCAGTGCTAAATTTTCTGGCTTTATATCAGGGAACACAATTGTATGACCCTAAGGCTGGAGGTTGGCGAGAACTGGGTATGCTTGATGTTATGCAGGTAGACTCATAAAAACTTCTAAAATGTATGTTGGGGGACTTCTAAAGTGTTTATTATCATTCATTAAAAAATCTATTCTGTATGGCCCTTTCTTTTTCTACTGTACACAAATAGATTTTTGGACGTGCTGGAAGGCCACAATTTGACAAGAGCGGTGAAGGCATCATCATTACCTCACATGACAAGTTAGCTCACTATTTGCGATTACTTACAAATCAGTTGCCAATTGAGAGTCAGGTAATTTGACTATTTGGGGGACTTCTCTATTATGGAGGAATTTTTAATTAGATGTCTTATATGTTCTGCTTGATTTTACTTTTAACATCTTTTTGTTTCCCCATTATTACAAAGCAGCCAAGGAATTTATGCAAATGATGATCTAGTGGGCTTGATGTGAGATGTGCTTTCTTTGCATGTTTCATATGGATAATGTATCTTTGCAGTGATATTGAATAACTTATTTGATGTTTACAGTTCATAAGCTCCTTAAAGGATAACTTGAATGCAGAAGTAGCACTTGGCACAGTGACAAATGTACGGGAGGCTTGTACTTGGCTGGGATATACATACCTTTTCATCAGAATGGGATCTAATCCTCTTGCATATGGAATTATATGGGATGAGGTACGCTGCTTCTAAGTTTGGAATTTACTTTATTTAATGTTAGAAATGCAATGCTAGGTTCAATTTGTCATCTTGGACTCCATAGGTCACATGGTAAACCAAAAAAATAAAAAATAAAAAATTATTGTTAATATTGCATATAAAAGAAGCAAACACACAAAGTAGGAAACCACAAGGAAAAACAATCTTACATCAATAATTAGGAATTTCACCTTTTGAAAAAACCTATACATACATGATCCTTCAAAAATTGCTTCATCCCATCATAACATAACCATTTGGAAGAAATCAGGGTCTTGGAGCCACACAGACCGAAAGTGAAATGGCTTTGGATGACCGTTATTGAGTAAAGCACAAGTGAAAGGAATGGGTTTGTGATCTGATCCTACTCGCAATAAATTTCTGAAGAGATTGTCTATTCTTTGTTTGCAACCATGTGTTGGATAACAAGAATCTATCCAATCTTTCTGCTATATGAGTTTTGCCCAATGTGTCTCTTATCCTATGCATATTGAAATCTTGAAGGAATAACATCCCAAAGGCCATTTGAATTGATAGGTGAAGCTTACTCTTGCATTGATTTAGACAATAGTTGAGAAAATTGGAATCGGGTAGTAAATCGGCTGGCTTAAAAATCGGTAATGAATCAGAATTGGCAAAAAATCGGGCAATGAATCGGCAAAAAAAAAACCGAAGAAAACGTTTTTTTTGATGCAATTTACAACGAATTAACATTATGCAAATCAAATATTGCAATAAAAGCAACAATTCAAATCAAGACATCATACAAGGCTCAAGCTTTAAGTACACATGAAAGTGACCAAACACATCCTGTATTGCTTATAATATGAAAAGGTACAAATTACAAAATTTATCAAAATGCCTCAATAGGCCCACACACTAATGTCTTGCAACTCCTTTGCCCCTTGTCCTAGCATAAGCCCTAGTCTCTTTTGGTTGATGTGTGCTTGTAGTTGCTTGTTCCTCTTCTCGTGCTAAGGCCTCTTCTTGGTCCTTTGCTGCCATCTCCTCCACTAGGTTCTCATAGGTTTGTAATTCTTCCATGCTGAATAGAGGCTATTGTCCTTCCTGCTGCTCCTGTGCTGCATCTGTGATCCATTCAGATGATGGATCAATGTCACTTAGGTCAATGGGCTCAATATTTGTTTTTTCAAAAGTTTTTTGGTGGAGACGAAGGTTGTAATGCACAAACACAAGATGATTGAGCTTTTCTTGTGTAAGTCTGTTGCGCTTCTTGGAGTGTATGTGCTCAAACATACTCCAATTGCTCTCACATTCAAAGAGCTACATGGTTGTGATAAAATTCTAATCGCCATTTGCTGCAAATTGGACATAAAATCACCAAAGTCATCTCACCATAAACCTAGAAACAACAAAAAAAAATTAATATTTCACATGTAACAGCTTAAAAGTTTAACTTTTAAAACAAAATAAAAAGACAATAAATAATAATTCGATGAGGTTTACCTGGCCTCATATACTCAATAGCATCAATGCATTGCTGAGATGGGAATTGGCGACCAATACATGCCTTATAATCTTGTATCTTGGCACGCGTTTTATTGCGCAATTGTTGACTCGCGAAGTACACGCGGTCAATGCAATCTTGAAGTTCAATCTTAACCTCATAATCAACACGGAATGTGGGCTCATAAAAGAATTTGGGGTTCAAATAGTAACCCGCTGCATGAAGAGGGCTATGGAGTTGTGATGTCCATTTGTTATCAATGATAGTCCAAATGGCATCATATTTGGCGTGGTTATGTTCATAAAATGCAGCAATGGCCTCTTTCGCCCTATCCATAGCCTCATATACATATCCCATTGGAAATTGTTGTCCATCAACAAGACGAAGAATCTTCACCAATGGCTCTGAGACCTAAAAAAAAAAAAAAAAAATAATTTAAATAAAAATATTTTGCAACATAAATAAAATAAAACAAATGAATAAGCATAGTCTTGTACCTTGATGGCCTCATCCATGGCCATCCAAAAGTCCTCCTCAAACAAATAAGTATAAACATTTTGGCCCTCAGATGATGTTCGATATATTGCAGCTACTTCAGAATTCCACTCATCACTCACAAACATTTGTTTTAGTGACCCTCTTGCATCATAAATGCTCTGCAATGTCACACAGTTTGTTGCAAAGTGTGTAATGCTAGGCTGTACTAGCTCCCTCCCATTGGTGAATCGCCTCATGAGGCTAAGGACCCATGAATGGTTGTAAATGAATTTTGTGATGGCCTTAGCCCTCCTTACAACCTCTTCCATTCAAGGTAATTTCCCAATGTCTTCGAGGAGCAAATCGAGACAATGGGCTGCACATGGGGTTAAAAAAAAGGTGGGGAATTTCTCCTCCAAAATCCTCCCAGCTGCCTTATATGCTGCTGCATTGTCCATGATGATTTGGACAACATTCTCCTTCCCAACCTCCAAGACAACCTCCTCCAACAACCCTGCAAGCATTTCAACACTCTTAACTTGTGCCGATGCATCTACGGACTTAAGGAATGCAGTTCTCGCAGCTGATGCAACCAAAAAATTAATTGAGGTTCTTCCCCTCCCATTTGTCCAACCATCAGACATTATGGTGCACCCCTTGGTCCTCCACACCATATGCTAGTTGTCAAGCACAACCTGAACTATTAAAAAAAAATTTAGTCACGTACATTGCATATTGATTTTATCATATTAATATATATAAAAAAAAATTACTCATGCCATATAAATATAAATTTAGTCAAGCACAATGACAACCTGAATGTCGTCCACAAATTGTTGAAGTAGAGGGCCCCTAAGGTCATCATATGTTGGTGCCTTAAATCCTGCGCTGCAGCTTGCAACGACATCTATCATGCGCTTCCAGTATGGAGACCTTGCCACATTGAAGGGAATGTTGGAATAATACCAAAAAATGGCAATGGCTGTCCTCACTGTACCGTACATCTCTTGGTTCCAAGCGGCCATACCCTCAAGCGTGGGTTGTGCCCTTGGCCCAGAACGGTCTACAAAAGAGGACTCTCCCGTCCCACTACCTACTTGTGCACTTGAAGGACTTGAACTACTTTGTTGAAAGTGCCGCTTAATGTTGCCACGTTGGGAGGGGGGATGAAATGGCTTTGCTAAAACTTCTTTTGTTGTGTTTTCTTCTATCGCAGTAATCATGGCGTTTACTTTGTTTTTAATATCATCTGGCACCTTATCACATACTGCTATATTATTTCCTGCTATCCGTGCCAAATGGTATTTGAGGCAATAAACGCCTCCATTATAATTATTGCCACAAAAATTGTATTTAAAATGCCCTCTTGGTTGCAGTTGCGTTGCATACACCCATGCTGGATCCAATGGTTTCATTTTTTATATGCCTGCACATTGAAACAAGTTAGTAACAAGTAACAACAAAGTTACAATCACTTGAAAAAAAAGGAAAAAAAACTAAACCCTAAACCAAAGGCTAGGGTTTAGGCCCTTTAGGGTTTAAAATTGAAACATTGAGTCACTGACAGCTGAAAAATAAGCTTGCATAAATAGTTATTAGACAACAATATTTACTTAAAAAGAAAAAGAAAAAAAAATCCTAAACCCGGTTAATGTTTAACAAATATTGATAGGAATTAAGATAGCTAATAATTTGACTTGCATATATGAATTTAATATCTATTAAAAGGAGGAGAAAAGAAAAACCCTAAACCCAAAACCCTAGACTAGGGTTTTGGGTTTTAAATTTGAGAACAGCCCTAACCTAATTTCAAACAACCCTAATCTATTTTCAAACAAGCCCTAATCTATTTTCAAAAGGAGGAGAAAAAAACCCTAAACCCAAAACCCTAGACTAGGGTTTTGGGTTTTAAATTTGAGAACAACCCTAACCTAATTTCAAACAGCCCTAATCTATTTTCAAACAAGCCCTAATTTACTTTCAAAAGGAGGAAAAAAACCCTAAACCCAAAACCCTAGACTAGGGTTTAGGGTTTTAAATTTGAGAACAGCCCTAACCTAATTTAAAACAACCCTAATCTATTTTCAAACAAGCCCTAATCTATTTTCAAACAAGCCCTAATCTATTTTCAAAAGGAGGAGAATAAAAAAACTCTAAACCCAAAACCCTAGACTAGGGTTTAGGGTTTTAAACTTGTGAACAGCCCTAACCTAATTTTAAACAGCCCTAATCTAATTGCAAACAACCCTAATCTAATTTCAAACAAACCCTAATCTATTTTAAAAAAAAAAAAATTCAAAAAATTTTTGACCTTGAATGAATCTTCTGGGAGGATGTTGTTGGCTGTCGAATTCCTTCACACCGCAATCGATCGCGCTCCTCGGATGCCTTGGTGTAGTTGGTCGAGGTGGTAGGATGGTGGGAGGGTTTGTTTTTGTCTCTGCTCATCTTAGAAGAAAGAATGAAGAAAAAATAATCACTTTTTCATTTAATCAGCCGCAACCTCTTCCCACGCGGCTGCGGCCGATTCTGATTTTTTCAAAAAATCGGCAAAAAATTGCCAATGAATCGGCAATGCAGCGATACGATGCCGATTGACTCGTTTGGGCAATGAGTTGAGATTGAATTGCGATGTAGACGATTATTTCGTGATTTTCTCAAAACTGATTTAGACCATCCAGGAGTTACCATCTTTCTATTCCAAAGGAGATAGAACGGTGTTGAAGTCACCCCCAAAAATCCATAGATCACAATTATGAATCATCATTGTGTTTTAACAAAAATATGCTAAGGTCCCTCCAACATCTTTCATGAATAGTAACTATAGTTGGAGCATATACATTTATAACTATAGTTGGAGCATATACATTTATAACAAAAATATGCTAAGGTCCCTCCAACATCTTTCATGAATAGTAACTATAGTTGGAGCATATACATTTATAACTCAAACCTTGATGTTTTCCTCTTTCCCGCAAAATAGTTGAGCAACTCAATTACTTTTTGCTTCTAAAAAGTGTCCATCCCATTTGTCTTTTGCCGTATTGTTGCACTACCACCAAAAGGTCCTGTAGAAGGAACTACCAGACAATCCCCCATCTTCCGAATCTTTTTAAAAACATCCTTACATTCCGCAATTTTGTTTTTTGTATTAAAATAAACTCTGGACTATAACAACCTGTTTTTTTTTTAATAAGTAGGACTATAACAACCTGTTAATTCCTTAATAACTCTTTTTTTAGGGGTCTGATTCATACCCCTAATATTCCATAATACCGTTTTTATCATCACTTTTTAGTTTTATTAGTGGGCTTAGTCCCACTTCTTGTTAACACGTGATATTTTTATTTCGTGTCCCAAACTAATATCCCTTACAGTTTCTTTTTCTCTTTGTTCATGCTTTGACTGCCTTCCTATCCTTTTTCCACTCCCACCAACAAGTTCATCTTCATCAATCTTTTCTATCTTTTCATCTTGTTAATGATGAGACATCTTTTAAAGATTTATGCGGCCCTAAAGAATCTGAAATGCATGGAATGACCTCATAAACACCTTCTTCTTTATGTTGCCTTGGAAACACTAAAGTACAAGGATTATCCTCCTTAGTAATTACTTTCTTATGCTGCCTTGCAAACCCTAAATTTCCATGGATATCCTCCATATACATTTCCTTATTATGTTTCTTTTGGAACCGTAAAGTCCAACATATACAATCTGTGCTCCTTTCATTTTTGTTGCAAGGAGAGGATTTTATACTACTTGAGGAAAATGAAAATGATTTACCTAGATTAACCTTGACCTCCTTGACCTCATTCACTTTAAAATTTGCCTCCCCATCTTCCTTCGCACCTTTAACTCCTATATTTGAACTTGTGCATTTTATTTCCTCATCCCTTGTGTCATTTTTTCTTTTAATGGTTGATTTGAGCAAACTGTAATGGTCTTTGCCATTTGATGATGCAAAGGAGTTTTTCTTGCCACTTTTTTAGAAGTGGAAAATCTTTGATTTAACCCAACTTCTCCTATGATATGATCTCCTTGTTTCATATTAAATTTTGCCTCATGCCCAAAATTTTCCATCTCTTTCTCTATCATTTTCACTTTGCAATCTCTTGTCACGTGTCTAGTTTCATGATATTTGCGACATCAAAATGCAATATTTTCATAATCTGCTTGTTGATCCCATTCTCTTGATTCAGATTTAATCCTAACGGATTGTGCTAAAGGTTTTGAAATATCCATGGCAACGCATGTTAGAGCGTATACAACATGCCTTCTCTCCTTAATAGTTTGTCCCTCTTGGATGAACTTGCGTAGAGTATTGCCAATTTTATTCAAAACCTCCTTATTGATGAGCTGATAAAGAAGTCTGAAAAGCCTAATCGACATCGGAAGCCTTTTAATAGTCTTTGTCTCTATAGAAAAATTCTCACTTTATGGTCTTAAATATAATGCATCTTTGCCCCTAAACCAAGGGTCACCGTTCATTATTTGATTCCTTATTTTTGAACTGGAGAAGATAATGATGAAAAATCCTTTCAGAAGAAAATTCATGGAGTAATTTGAATTCAATACTCACTTCCATTGGATCCAGTTTTGAATATGCAAAAAACTTGGCTAGTATCCATGGAACTTACATATGAACTCTTTGCTTTTAAGAACCTCTATATCATACTCAATTATCTCATCCGTGATAATCACTTTTGATGTAGTATCTTCTACTTGGATAGGGTTTACCATAAATTTGCTCTTCCTCTTAATGTTAACTAGGGCATCCACACTTCCACCTAGGGTATCCTTATTTCCAACCAGGGCATCCTAATTTCCAGTAAGGACTTTCAAAAATGACTTTCATGTCATGTTACGTAGATTTTCTTCACGAGTCTTTTAGTTTTTGAGTTTTTCCTACGAATTGGAACAAGAAGTGGCGTTCACTTCTTGCTTGCACTTTGCTTCCTACTCACGCTTCCTGTTTGCACTAGTAATGCTTGCTTTCTCAAACAATAAAAAGTGTGAGGCTCGCTCTTGGCTTTCACCCACTCTTGGCTTGCATTTGCTCCAAACAAGAGTTTTAAAATATGCAATATTTTTAAAATTTGTAGACAAATTGAGATCTTAGATGGATGAGAACACATTTAATTATTAAATCTCATATAGAATGGATAATGTCAAAGCTCAACTAAACTACATGAGATACACTATAAATTTAGTTCTTAATCTTCAAAGTCATAAAAAAACAACACCAAAACTCAAAGAAGATCCAACTCCTGTGGTTTTAACAACAGGTGTATGAGGACTTTCATCGTCCTCAAGATTAGTGCAACCATGGAAAAGTCTTGGTCAGGATTTTTGGGTCTAGAACCTAGTCTTTTATTTGTCCTCTTGTGTACTATTTTGTTTTGTAACATATAAGACAAACATTCTATCATGATGAAGCTAGATTCTTTACCTTTTATTTTTTCTTCATCGAGTGAAGCCACACGTGCTTCAACTTCTTTTTTTTGGCAAAGAGCTTGGCACTCGTTCTTCTCTGGCTTCATCGATTCCAACCTATAATTATTTTCAAATTATCATTAATCTTGTTGCCCTTTTTTTCTCATCTCATTGTTGGCTTTATGCAATACCCATGAACCTATAAAAACCTCGATTTTGGGCTTTTTTGTTTGGTTATTAATGATAAGAAATGTTGGAAATGCCCTTAGAATTGTCGAAAACATCTCTTAAAAAATATTAGGAAACTTGGGAGGTCAAGATGGCGAGTTATTGGAAGTTTCCGAGGAGTTTCAAAGGAGTTTATGAGTTTCCAAAATGGGGAGACGAGGGCAACCTAGGTGTTGCCTGCAACATAGGGTAATATCAATTTAAATTAAAAAATTACATAAAATATTTGTTTAACTAATAAAAATTTCAAAATTTAGAATGATGGCAATGAAGTTTTAAAAATTAAGTTAATATAAAAAATAATAACAGTGAAGAATCTAAACTAATATAAAATAAAAAATAGAAAGCACCTTTTTAAATAAGTGAAGCCAGCCACTTTAAAGGATAATAAACCTTTTTTTAAAGCAAAAAAATAATTGATAAAGTAACTAAAAAATAAATAAACAAAGCTTACTTGACTAATTATTGACTTTAAAAATAATTTCTATGAAACTTGACATATGTGACTTAATATAAAGGCGTCCCACAAATAGATTAGAACTTTTACTAGTTCCTAACAGTGAAAAGTTTGTATAACTTGAGGGGGCCTAATGGTTAAGACTTGGAACTCCAAATAGGAGATTCAAAATTCAAATCTGAAAGCAGGTGAGGGTTGTACAACATGCTTGAGTGACAATATCAGAGCTGAGTGGAGCATGGTTGGATATACACATCCTCCATGAGGATCATCCCCATATGGCCTATGGCCTCGTAGAGTTATAGTACCTTGACACTACCTTGAGATTTTGCAGATTTTTAAACAGCATGCAATAGAGAATCAGACAACAGACACCTAGCAAAATCTCCTAAAATTTGACCAACTATGGAATAGGTACCGATTCGCTTGCAAAAGAAGGCGATTGGCTCCAAGTACTAATTTGCTTGCAAAAGAAGACCAATAGGCTCCAAGGAGCGATTTGCTCAGAAAAAGGTGTCAATCAGCTTGCTAATACAAATACTTTGCTTGCAAAAAGCGAGTGACTTGCTGACTGACTAGAGTGAATCGCTCGCATGGTCACAAGGGTAAAATTGAAGACATGGATCCCAAGGCGAATCTTTTGGAAAGTGATATTTTGGCATGTAGTGATACACTAAGTCATTTTGGAAGCATTCTAAGCTTGTTAGAAGCATAATTAGAGATATGCCACATTTGGTGGTGCGTCATTTTGCTGAAGATGCCCCCAAATATTTACTAGGAGTAATTGTTTCTTACCCTTGCTAAATCTTGGGTAAGCTTTGACTATAAATATGGACCTAGGGCCCTCATTGTATTCTTTTTTTGGCCATGAGAATTGAGAGCTACACTGTGAAACCCACATTGTGCTTTAACCTAATGAAATTGTAAGAAATTGGCAAGTCCTTAGGCATTCCATTAGTGGCTTCGCCCTCCTCGTTTGCCAAGTGTGCGACGATTGTGACATAGCCCTTTTAGCCCATCTTGTCATTCACTTATCAATTTCACAATCTAATGAATGGGTGGACATTGATGTTATTCGACTTCTCATGTGTTGATTGATCACACACTTTCCTCACTACGATTTAAACTCATATTCGCTTGAATCACTCACACCCTTAAACTTTCATGTAATTTTATTTCCATACTTTAATTTCCGCATTTACTTTGAATGCAAGTTAGTGTAGGTTAGTGTAGGATTATTCTATGAGGAGAGTGGGGAGCCAGCCTAAATCTGGAGGTTGGGAGAAGCCATTGGCAATCCCTTCCAACTTTGTTGAAACTCAAGATAATTCCTCAAGTCAACATAGTTTC
The DNA here is from genome assembly GCA_028583015.1 of Wollemia nobilis. Taxonomy (NCBI): domain Eukaryota; kingdom Viridiplantae; phylum Streptophyta; class Pinopsida; order Araucariales; family Araucariaceae; genus Wollemia; species Wollemia nobilis. The sequence continues at coordinate 2,006,425 of JAQPPZ010016709.1, forward strand.
TGGCACGCTGGGTGGGAGAGTCCTTCATTCTTCCTCAAATTGCACTTAATGCCTTGATTTTTGTGCCAAAATTGCATTCATTGCGGATCAAGCGATTGGCTCAATATTGAGAATTTTTAGTAAGTCCAGTTTTAGGAAGCTATTCACTCCAATATTAGCGAAGTGCCTGGAAATTTACTAAGTCAATTAGCAAGTGATTTGCTCAAAAGTTGCAAACAATTTGCTCTGTTTAAGCGAGCAGTTCACTTTGAAAATTCTACATTTTCACACGTTGAATCTAGAACGATTTGCCAAGGCTAGGGACTTGATTTCTTAGTTCTAGTCTCAAATTGACTTTGAAATTCATCATTTTTGTTATTTGTGCTCGAATATGATCTCGCATGTGGATCTATTACTAACAAAAAGCACTTAAAGCAGATTCAAAGTTATTTTGCCAAAAGATCAAATTAGCAAGTGATTCTCTCTAAAATAGTAAAACCTTTTCATGTTGGATTCGATGAGTGATTTACTTTCGGCAGTCCAAATTTTCGAGAATACGCCTATGTTCAACTCTATACCCACCATGCCGCCCATTTCTACTCCCCAACCAAATCCCACCACTAATCCTTCTAAGTCACCATATATCATTACTCACCTTGGCTAGAGCACATCATCCACTTTGGCCTTCCAATTGCAACTTGCAGCCCTAACCACTCCATCTAACTCAAACAATGAGTCAAGCAACAATTTTGCAATGAGCGAAATGTTGGAAGTGATCAAAACATTGGTAAATTTGAACAACGCTACAAAGCAATTGCTACAAAAACTACAGAATTGGCAACCTCAAAAGACTCCATATCTCACAAAGATTAGGTGCCTCGATAAAGCACTAACCAAGGAGCAAGTCAATCTCACAATCATATGACTTACGCCAATACAAAATTGGAGCCCGCATGGTGTCTTCCTTGTAATGATAGGCATGACCCCATAGAATGCGTTGGAGCCATGAGGCATTCTTAGACAATTTGGTATAATAAACAATGCTAGGCTCAACAAGCTGCCATTGTGGGGCAACTGGTCCTTGTAATTAATCAACCCATGTATCAACAACCCAAACTCAACAATCAATATCTACCCTTCCAGCACTAACAATGCTATGTTAGCCAACTTTAGCGCTATAGAAACAGACGAAGAGTCGACATTTGAAGACGATGCTATATGCACTAATCAGCAAGGGGTTGAGACCAGGGGCAAGAGGAAAGCTTTTGAAGAGAAACCATCTATGAAACATATTGAAACTGGGAAGGGTACAACGATCTTTAGAAGAGGGAGACCATCATTGCACTTGAAAGATATAGGGCCCATCACGTCACAACAAGAGAAACAAAAGGAGAAAGAAAGCACAATAAAGGAGGCCCTGGTACACCTAATAAGGGAAAAGGAGAGGCATAAATTGATGAAGGCAAGCAAATAGATAATGGAAATGAACTTGTAATAGATAAAGGAGATGATGCAGTGATTGATAAATCCAATAAGAGGGAAGGTGATAAGGAGAGAGGTCAGCTTCAAAAGGAGGCCGAATGACGGTTGAAATACCCCTCTCACGTGCGAAGTATGTACGACAACTACAAGACAATATCAAAAGCCCACGATGCAAAGTGAGAATGCCTCTGTGAAATTCAAATTCAACATCGCAAAGGAAATGGAAAGGACACCCACTAAAGTTAGTGTGCTAGAAACGTTACCCCTACCAGGATAGTGGGATCTACTCTAGGAGGATCTAAAGATCAAGAAAGGAGTTATGCTAGGGGTAAACGATCATAACTCACTTCACCCAATATAGGTGATCAACATTATTTGATGGCAGAGCATCCGAAAAACATCAAAGTCAATGCTTTCGATATGTTATATGCTCCAAAACTGAAGACGTTGAATCCACCCTCGTTTTATGTGACACTCAAGATTGAAAATTACATACTGAGAAGTTGCATAGTTGCATACTGAAAATTACATACTCGAGAAGAAAAGGACCTTTTCAAAGAGCTCTGTGGCAAGAACGAAAACATTATTGCCTGGTCATATGAAGACGTTAAGGTCTATGACTAAAAGATCATAAAGCATACTATCAAATTGGAGCCTGATGCTAGAACCTTTAGATAGAATCAACGATTCCTGAATCTGAAAATAGAGGTAATAATGAAGAAATAATTGTTGAAGCTCTTGTAGGCTTCGATATTTATTTCGATCAAGCATTCCACTTGGGTTGCCAATCTGGTTTCGATACGCAAGAAAAACAGTGATGTAAGGCTTTGTGTTGACTTAAGGAACTTGAATCGGGGCTCTCTAAAGGATCACTATCCGTTGCTCACCATTGATAAGATTTTGTAGAAGGTAGTTGGGTCATTGATGTCTCTCCTTGATGTTTTCTCAGGATACAATCAGATCTGGGTTAGAGACGAAGACCAACATAAGACGGCCTTTACCACCAAGTGGGGGACCTTTGCATATCAAAGGATGTTGTTTGATCAATCGAATGTAGGGGTAACCTTCCAATGGGCTATGGACATTGCCTTCTTTGGTCTTGTAGGCTAGACCATTCTCGTATACCTTGATCATTTAATGTTTTTTTTCAAAGAGAGGGGTAAGCACATTGGCCATATTGAGTCATTCTTCCAAATGTGTAGAGAATTTGGTATCTCCTTTAACTCTAAGAAGTCTATTTTTAGGGGCCAAGAAGGCAAATTGGTAGGTCATGTGTTATTAGAAAAAGGTTTAGCCATAGATCCCGACTGAATAAAAGCCATCCATGACCTTCCATTGCCCTTGTCAGTCAAAGGAATCAGGTCGTTCCTAGGCCAGATCGAGATTGTAGCCATGTTCATTACTAACTTTGTCTAGTTGGTCAGGCCCATAACCAAGACGTTGGAAAAGGATACCTCCCTAGAATGGATCGACAAAGGAAAGAAAGCCTTCTAGGATGTTAAAGACAACATTACTAAAGCTCTGGTCTTGATCAACCTAGATTTCTCCAAGGATTTCAAGTTATTTGTATTTGGTATAGATGAAAGCATCACCGCTTTCCTAACCCAAAAGAACAATGAATATGAGGAGCATCCCATCTCTTTTATGATCCAAGCCCTTCACAACTACAAGAAAGAAACACCCTTATTGAAAAACAAGTGTTCACCATCACGAAGGCTACTCTTAAGAAGTTCAAATACTATCTGTCACAGAGCAAGACCACCATATTTGTAGTACACCTTGACGTTTGATCTGTCGTACTGAATGGCGAGTTAGGAGAGAAGAGGGTTGGGTGGATCAATAAATTTCAAGAATGTGACATTGAGATCAAACCCACAAAATTGATCAGGGAAAGAGCCTTGTGTGAAAAACTAGCAATGACAGTCCCAGAAGATCAGATTGACCTAGTAGAAGAGATAGATAACGGTGACAAAACTGGTGGGCACATGTGTAGATATATGACTACAGGTTAGGTACCAGAAGGGTTGATATTTAGGGAAAGAGTGCGATTTAGACATAAAACAACACATTATCACTAGCTTGATGGTATCTTATTTAGAAAAGGATATGATTGCATCTTACTGCGGTGCATAGAAGAAGAAAAGTCAAGGGTCTTGATAAAACAATACCATGATGAAGGAGGGTATTACTTTGTGCTCACAAGAGCTCATAAGATCTTGAGAGCTGGATCCTATTGGCCTACCAGCTTCGTCTATTGCTACCAATGGGTCAAAGATTGCAGATCCTGCTCCATTTTCAGAGGAAGGAAGAGAAGAGCTCCAATGCCCCTAAAGCCCATCATTGTGGCAAAATCATTTCAACAATGGGGCCTAGACATTATAGGCATGATCAACTTGCTATCAAGCGTAGGACATAGATGGATGCGCACAACTACAGATTATTTCACCAAATGGGTTGAAGCAGTCCCAACTAAAGCAACCAATCAAGAAAGAGTGGTTCATGATCAGATTCAAAACTCCTGCTGCCATTGTTAGATAATGCCACTTACTTCAAGGGGGCTAGGGTGATGAAGTTCGCCTTGGAGTATGGTGTCTTGCTCAAAACATCATGCAATTAATATCCCCAGGGCAACGACTTGGACAAATCAAGTAACAAGAGTATCACAAAGATCTTGTAGAGAACCATTTCGAGTCACAAAGGGATTGGCATACCAAATTGCGCAATTTGGTGTGGGTACATAGAGTGACACCAAAATCAACAACTAGATCGCCTCCTTACAAGTTGGTCTATGGCAAGGAAGTTGTGCCACCAATAAATTTAGAGCTCCCTTCCCTCCAAATGTCACAACTTGAATTGGAGGACATCGATTTTAGGCACATGGAAGCAAGACTGAATGTGCTACTGGCCCTAGAAGAGGAAATAGAGAACACTTTCATGAGGACAAAGCAACACCGAGAAGCTGCTAAAAGGTGGTTCGACAAGAAATGCATGGAGGCAGAGTACAAAGGAGACATTTTGCTTAAGTGGGACGAGGACCATGCAAAATTTGGGAAACACCATAAGTTTGATTCCTTGTGGATCGGGCCCTACAAAATCCTAAAGATTGTGGGCCCAAATGCCTACAAACTTGCCAGTATGGATGAAAAAATGCTATCTATTTCAGTGAAAAAATGCTATCTATTTCAGTGAAAGGGCAACACCTCTGCTCAATTTAACAATAAAAACTTTGGCCAAAAGATTATGTAAATGAGTGTATATATTTGTCACGACTATTAACGAGGCAATTATTTCCCCCCATTTTCCTCCTATGAACCCTGTTTTGATAATTGCCATTCTTTTGAAAATTTCTCCTTCATCTCACTTCGAGTTCCCTCCTTCCTTTCTCCTTCCGCAACACCTTTTTGTATTGATGTTATTCAAATATTATATATTCAAGGAAAAAGACAAGTAAGTTGCTCTTTAATGCGAGTGATACGTCCATCGTTCAAGTGTCGTATGAACCAACAGCCTAGACGAGCGAATTGGCCCTTAACAAGCCAATAACTTGCTCGGACAGCCCCCATGCAAGGCATGGGCAAGGTATGAGTAGGAAAGGCCCATGCAGGGTTGGGGCTATAAAGCCCCTCGTCCCACTCGACCACTTCACTTTGACTTTTGCATTCGACAAAGTGATTTGCCTTCCATTGCTCTCACAAACTGCATGCACAACATCTAAGTGGCCTGTGCCATCACTCTATTTGAGCTCAACGAGCTCCCCACTTAGCATGGTTTGCTTAGAGGTCCCAAGCGAATTGCTTGACCCTCAAACAAAACACCTCAGTCCCTAGGCAAGAGCTTTTTTCCCATAGCAATTCACTCGCATTCGACCAAATTGCACCTAGAGAGACAAATTTTCCAACTCATTGGCATGAGCGAATCAGTTAAGATTAACAAGCGAATTTCTTGACTTCTCCCAAACTCACCGTCTCTCACAGAGAGCAAATTGCTCAATTTTTATAAGCAAACTGCTTGTTTTTTTCGATCAAATCGCTCTTCCTGTTAAAATTTTCCAAAGTGTTCAAAAGTGAGCGAATCACTCCAAAATTGTGAGAAAATCCCTCCATTTTCTAGGACTTAGCAAAATTTTTGCCCTTTTCCAATCTTTCATTGTTAACCCTCATTTTGTCCATTCTTTATCTTAAACAACCATGGACAGCACTTTCGTATCCTCCAACCCTTCATTGCCTGAAGCATGTCCAATTTTGCCACCTTCCATTACTGCCACCCCACCCACGTCCACTCCACCTTCACCCATTCTTGTACTGTCAGAGGAGGCAAAAAAAGAAAAACAAAAGTAGATGCAGCCTTCACCCATACACCTTGTCATAAACATCCCCCACCACCGACCTGAAAAAAAGAAAAAGAAAAATAGATGCAGCCTTGTTTAGTGTTGCACATATAGGAGGCAAACACAACAAGAAGAGGAGACAATGTTTCTAAGGATGAATCTACAAGGGGTGGGGGTGTGGGCGGGGGCGGGGTTGGGAGCTGCCTTGATTAATTAGGAAGTGATACTATTAAAATACTTGCTATAAGCTTCCGAAAAAAGATAAGAAAATGCTAAGGAGTTCTAATAGTGACTCTACTACTACTTTTACATCCAACACCTATTTATGCTTGAGGATATGGAATAAAAGAGTCGCAAGCTTTACATCATTGCTTTCACCTTCCCAATAGTGTGTGCCTAAGTGCCCTTAAATTTCCTATATGAAGGGAATATTTAGTGCCATGTAAGTTGGAGTTACATAAGATGTTCCACACTAAAATATTCTCACGTGACACCTATGTTGGAATTATGTAAGAAGTGTCGACATAACTTCATCATCCATGAATGATGACACTTCATGTAGAGAGTGCAGGAGAAAGATTCCTCCTACATAAAATACTCTCATAAATGAGAATAGTAAACATTTATCTAAGTCCTAGATCTAACCTAAGGATAAATAAATGTTAATATCCCGAACAAAGGCATTACAACATATTAAGTAGATATTAAAATGCTGATAGTCTTTGATACTTTAGCAAGATATGTACAGTATCATGTTCGTAAAATTCACGACAGAGATTGTAAGATTAATAGGCATTACAGCATATTAAGTAGATATTAAAATGCTGATAGTCTTTGATAATTTAGCAAGATATGTACAGTATCATGTTCGTAAAATTCATGACAGAGATGGTAATATTAATGGGATATGGTCAGCTCTCCTGTAGTTTACTTTGTGAATGGCTATATATTTAAATTCCACCATGATTTGAAAATATATGTTGAAGTAGAAAAACTTGCTTCTTTGGATCTATGGGTGAAGGTACAATATACACATGTAATGCTTGGAAGACAGCAATTTATATTTTCCACTGTTCCAATAGCTAGGTTGAATTTGTTTAGTTTTCAAGCTGTCCAATGCACTAGGTAGAGGGCTTGCCTGATTTGAGAAAGACATAAAGCATACGTGGAAGCAATCCATATGTTAGTTATCTTGGTCCATAAATGAGATATTAAAAGCAAGAGGTCCAAGACAAAAAGAAATTTAATGTCCACATGTAACTGATGAAAGCAGGTCAACAGTACTCAAAACTGAAAATGACAAAGCCTAACATGCGTAATCCATATCACCACGTGTGACTTTATGTGATACAAGATATAATATCATGTGATCCTAATACAGTACATGTAAAAACCTTCACCCAAAATATAAACTAGCATGCAATTTTTAAAACAAAACACCCACAATTTCCAGCCAGAGAATTTTTGAATGGAGATTCACATAGGATGTAAATAGAACAATAAACTGGAAAGCATGCACCTGGTAATTACATCCACTCAATAATGTAGAGATATTACAAAAGAAGAGCCAAACAGCCAATAGTTGTTCATTAAATTCCTCTGAATGCACAATGCAGACTCGGTAATAAATCTACCAACTGAAATCAAAGATCTGATCCTGAGATTCTATGGATTTTGTCCTTGAATCTGCCAATTAGCTGCTGAAGCACAATCTGATCCTGAGATTCAAAGGTTTTTGTCCTTGAATCTGCCAATTAGTTGCTGAAGCATAGCTGCCACCCAAAACTGTAGAATATTTTTTAATTTTTTAAAAATGTTCCAAAGCTCACATGTTACTTCCAACACTCCCCTTCTGCTTTTTTTTTTTTGAACTCATGGGATAATTGAATTTTTTCAAAATTCTAATGCATCCATTAAAATGTCTGTTACGACTCCAAATTACACCAAACAAAGCTAGGGTAGTCTAGAACACAACTAGGGGAATCACCAAGGCCACTTCAAAACTTGGTACTACCTACTAAAAATTAGGAAGCTCCCTAAAATATAGGAATTTCCCTTTTATTCGACCGGATAACAATACAAAACAAATGCATATAGTCACCCATGCTTATGCCTCCTACACACAAATATCCACTCACCATAACAGATCCACAAAAATAAGTGAGTGGGCCCCACAGCCTGCTATCATGCAGAAAGGGACATTACAAGTCCTCCCCTCCCAAATTTGCTTGCCCTCAAGCAAGATAAAGTGGGATGATCCAAAATAGCAGCTGTTTGATGATTGGTAGCAAAACTCTGTAAGTATCCCTCAACCCACTTATTTACTATCTCAGTCTGGCCATCAGTCTGGGGATGATAACTAGTACTCGGAGTCAGCTCTGAGAAGTAAGTTCTGTCCATCTTGGAAGCATCAATCCATCTTAATGTTTCTAATTTGTAAGTTACTAATAGCTGAGCAATCATGTGATACAATGGGTAATAGAAGTTCTCAAGTCTCTTCTCACATTTTGGCACACACTCTAGTACAGAAAAATTTCTCTTGTTCACCTGTCAAAAACTCTAAAAAGAAAGACCTCGGCAAAAACAAGCTTTCTAAGGGAAGTCCACAGGAGGGTGAAAGGAAAAACAACTTCTCCATAAGAAAGACAAATATGTGGAGAAATATAATCAAATTGTTTTTTGGTTTGCAGTACAAATGCAAAATATATTGCAAATATTGTACAAATAGCCATACACATGATGAATCCATTTTCAAAGAGGTGGATGAAGCTCATGGCTGGTACTAGTCTGTATCATTAGATGAAGGATTAACATCATTATTAATGCCTTGGAGGAGCCACTATAGGATTAGTACAAGAATAGATAAAATAATTCTCAAAATAAAATTGTAATAGGCTTCCAATTTTTGTAACTATAATACATAGCATAGAATTTGATTTTTGGATCATTTAATAGTCCACACATGGCAAGAAGTGTCGGTAATTCAAACAAGGAATAGATATTGACCACAGTGGAGAACATTCTTAATATGATCTAATTATTGGTGTCCAACATTATTGAGTCACCCAATCTGGACATTATTGACGTAAGTGCATTTATTAGCAGGAGCTAAAGTTTGATATTTAACATTCATATCCTTTTTAGTATAAGTTATGGTAGCTTTGAGGGTATAATTTGACTCCCATTTATTGCAATTGGTTAGGTTGTTTACTTTTTATACCATCTGATCTGATGACAAATCTAGCTTTTCATGGAGTCTTGAATGATCTAAAAGGATTCTTCATCTATATGTAATGTTTGTTTTCGTTTATCTTGGATTGAAAATGCTGTGGTAGAAAAAATATTTTGCCATAAAGTTGGTTGTCAGTCATACATATAGATTTCTATTTCTGTTTTTCATTTGGTAATAAACTTGGATGTTAAACATAAGGGATATCTAGAAGGTTTCCCTTGGTCCAAATCTGATCTTATGTATCTCATGTTTCTGTAAAGGCCTTACTTGGGCAGAATCTTAGATTTTATTTGTGGAGCAGGTTGTCACAGATCCTTCATTGACTGTAAAACAAAGGGCACTTATTACAGAAGCTGCCCGTGCTTTGGACAAAGCAAAAATGATGAGATTTGATGAGAAGAGTGGTAACTTTTATGGCACAGAACTGGGTCGTATAGCAAGTCATTTCTATATCAAGTACACGAGTGTTGAAACTTACAATGACATGTTAAAACCCCATATGAATGAGAGTGAGGTTTGTATTCCCCCCCTCCCCCTCGTTTTCTTTTGGTTTTGAAGATAGACGTCTACTTATTCTTAAACTTGGACAAATTATTTATGATAGCTAACATTTATACTGCAATTTGCACAGCTTATAAATCTTGTGGCTCACTCATCTGAGTTCGAAAATATCATGATCAGAGAAGAGGAGCAGCACGAACTGGAAATTTTACGTCACAGTTCATGCCCCTTGGAAGTGCGAGGAGGATCTGAGGACAAATATGGGAAAATCTCCATTCTGATACAAGTACGTTATGTTATGAAAATATCATATAAATAAATTTCTTTTTAGATGACTTTTAATGGATCATTGGATTATTTTGCTTCCTCAGCAATTCATATCTATGCCCCCAATAGATATTATATGATATTTTCATCCTCCATTGTGCCATACCTGTGTTCTACTTGTAATGCATATGTACTAAATCAGACGTACATGTTCCACAAGATGGCATCTACACAGAGACATGTTCCACCCCTTCGCAATTGGAGTTTGTATATTGTGCTTTCCCTATACATTGAATTTTTTTTGCTTTGGAGCACTATTTCTGGGTTCCACCAGGCCATTCTAACCAAGTGTAATATTGGAGTCTTATTAAACTACTTGGGTCATCTGTGGGCATTATGTTTTTTCTTTCTCCTTTCTTATCTTTTGTAGCTGTTAAAAAGTCATTGTAGACCACAAAATAAATTTTCCAAAAATTACCTACCAAATGAGATCTTGCTAGTAGTGGCATGAGGCAAACTTGATGTATGGTGTTCCATTTCTTTGCTAAGCTTTATTTCTGAGATGGAATGCAATTAGTTCAACATTTTTAGTTTAACTTTTTACGTACAAATGTAAAATGCAAAACTGAACAGATGTTTATGATCAATAATCCATTCTATTTTGCTTCCTCAGTAATTCATCCTGTGCCCCCAATAGACCTTATATGACAGTTTCATCCTCGATTGTGCCATACCTGTGTTCTACTTGTAATACATATGTACTACATCAGATGTACATGTTCCACAAGATGACATCTACAGAGAGACATGTTCCACCCCTTCCTGATTGGAGATTGTATATTGTGCTTGTCATATACAGTGAATTTTTGTATGCTTTGGAGCACTATTTCTGGATTCCACCAGGCCATTCTAACCAAGTGTAATATTGGAGTCCTATTAACCTACTTGGGTCATCTGTGGGCATTATGTTTTGTTTTCTCCTTTCTTATCTTTTGTAGCTGTTAAAAGGCCATTATAGGCCACAAAATAAATTTTCCAAAAATTACCTACCAAATGAGATCTTGCTAGTATTGGCATGAGGCAAACCTAATGTACAGTGTTCCGTTTCTTTGCTAAGCTTTATTTCCGAGATGGAATGTAATTAAATCAACATTCTTACTTTTACTTTTTACGAACAAATGTAAAATGCAAAACTGAACAGATGTTTCTGATCATTAATGCATTCTAATTCTAGAAACTTAGTAAATCCCTATTCATGGATGATACTTCAAAAATTTGAAGCTTGCCATTTGTGGTGAACATAATTTCAAACTAGTGCTGACAATTGAGTCAGCACTGGCATAATAGGATGAAATCACTATCATCATTAACAAATACCATTTAGGTAGGAAACTGTAGGTGTCCCTGAGAGAAAAAATTCAAATATCTTTATAAATTAAGAGTAGATATTGGAGGAGTTTGTCTTTGGGTTGAAAATCAGCCACAATTTAACTCGTAAATAAAATATCTAGGGAAACGTTTTGAGACTAGTTCTAGATGAGCCCAAAATTGCTATATGAATGTTTTAGGCATACAAACATTATTGTGGAAGAGGGAGATCAACGCTGCTTTATCAGTCAAAGAAATTGGTATCTTGTGGCAATATATGTTTAGTATATTACATGTTTAGTACAAGTATTAAGTGCCCAAGGTTTGAATAACCATGGAAAATTCACTACGAAGAGAAGCGACATGTATAGGTATATCCATATGAGAGGACTTTGACTATTTGTGAATGAGTCAATGTTAACGTTAATGGTGTCTACATGAGAACAAATTTGGGCTAGAAAGGCTAGATTGGGTCCTAGGAGGCTATGAGTATAGATGCTCTTTGACCATCAAAGGTTGAGCATCCTTTAGATGCAAAAAGGAATTTGGAAATACATGATTGTTTGGACCTCCTTGGTTGTGAGTCGTGAGCGATGCTTACAGACAGGTTATCCTTATCATATGTGAAAAAGGTCCCCTAGTAACTTCTTCATGAGGATGACATTGTCTCATGGACCTAAAACCAGTGGTGGAGGTGGGTTATTGATTGATGGGTATTAGGAGGTGGCTATATCAATAGATGGGTAGTTGGTGGCCCAGCTAGTGGAAAAGGAAGGAATGAGGTAATCAACCTAGCCTTTTTCTAGGACTTTGAGTATTGGTACAAGATCTGAAGTTTGCGGGTGATTGCTTCTCGAAGTTATACACCTGAGCCAACATAATGGATAGAGGAAGAAAAGTACCTTCTTGAATTTATTCAGAATCAATAATACCTCCCTTTGATCTTGTAGTATACTTGACACCTGAGATAATGTGTTCCCATGTTTCTATCTTGTGCATGGAGCAAAGGCGAGAAATCACATTGCCTCTGGGCATATGGTCAACTGGGATCCATAGTTGATGGGAATAGACTCTCATTTCACAAAGGGAAATCTTGAGGCTATTTGACAATGATGTTGAATATCAATTGGGCTGATAATGATGTCATTAATGATTTGCATGAAGTGGTCAATTATAGAAACATTTGATAACTTTAAAGCGTTTTTCATTGCATATCTAGTTCTTTGTCTAATTAAGATGTCTCTTAGAGAATAAAATAATCTGGAATAAACTTCATTTTAATTAAATAATTCCTCATTGTATTGCTCAATGCATCATCCTTGCCAAATTTGGAACCCATACGGTTCATCACAAGAAAATATTTAGACTCATCTTTAATTGCTATTGGCAAATGTACAAGGGAGTTGGGTATCAAGTTGGAAAATCCTCTCAATTAGAGGCGAGGTTAGTGCTTGGACACTAGCTTGCTTTAGTCTATTAGGATTTCCATAGTTTAACTACTCCTTTTTGTTAATCATTAGATGCCCCCTCCCATTTAATTCTTGAGAAAACGGTGATTCATCAATAGGTTATGGAAGGCATTTATTGGCAATATAGTTAGGATACTTGGATCTTTCCACTTCTACTTGGCCCTAATATGGCCTTATATGTTGAGCAATTCATGTAGGTTGTGTATGGAATCATCACATCTAAATATATCCAATGTCATTGATTCAAAGGCCTCAAGTTTTCCCTTTTTTAGATGGGGTTACACCGCCACCAACTATGAATTGAAGTTGACCATGATTCTCAAGGGAAGGAATATGCTGCCTTTGCTCCATACAAGTGGTGAAGATAAATGATCACTTTATCTCCAATGCCTTGTATACTATGAGATCAAAGGGAGGTATAATTGTTTGTATAGATGTTCAAGGATATCCCTTTCTATCTTGTTTAATTAGCATGGCCAAAGATGTTTGTCTTTATTCCTTTGAGAAGCAATTAGACATCAATCCTTGAAGTGGTCTCAATAGACTGAATGAATGGCTAGGTTAATTACCTCCATCCATCCTCTTTCAATAGTTGTCCAATAATAGCCTGCTCTCAAAATTTTATGAGCTATTATATAAGCTGAGTAATGACCACCTTCGTCATGGTATTTGTGTAATAGGTCATTTACTATCTCTTCTTCGATACACCTTAGGAACATGTCATATCCTTTTTGGAACAACACTTCATTGAGTAGGGGCATAATCCATTGTTTTTCGTCTAAAATGCCTTATTGCCTTTGATGTCAAACCCTTAGAAGTAGTACTAGTCCGCATATTTTTTGACATCTCGCATCCATCCAATTTGCTTCTGATCATCCATCTACTCGTCTGACGGTTTAGTTTTGTCTAAAAATCCTACTTGATCATCTATGTGAGACATTGCTAAGTTTGCACATAAGGCTCTCCCTCTCACCAGTTTTATAGGTTTGGCCTCAATGTCCACTTCTTGGATTTTGTTTATTTAACTGGCTATCTTCTTAGCTAATTCACCATGCAAGATGGCGGATCTAACATCCAAATACACTGCAAAAATTGTTCTTGCTTTGTGAGAGGTAATATCTGATATTTTTTAATGCTTACATTGTGGCAAAAACTGTTCCTCGAAGAAAGTGTACCTCTCCTCATAGTTGTCTAGTATTTGACTCATAAAAAAGATAGGATGTTCATCTTCGTTGTTCTTTTGGGTGAGCATTGCAGCGATGCTGACATCTGTTCCAAACACGTGAAGTCTTAAATCTTTAGTATAATTCAGATTAATCAATATTGGGGCTTTTGTGATTGCATCTTTGATGTTCTAAAAGGCTTGGTTACCTTCTTTTGTCCAAGCGAAGATGGTGTCTTTCTTGAACATTCTTGTGATTGGTCTAATTAGTTCAACAAAGTTAGTGACAAATTTGGTTACAAACAGGTTTTGTCCGATGAATGATTGATTTCCTTTTATGATGAGGATAGGGGTAATTTTTGGATAGCTTTAATACGATTTAGATCAATAATGAGGCCATTTTTTGAAAGTGTGACCTAATATAATATATTGGAGTAGTATGTGGTGGCGTGTGTAATACTGGTGGTTGAGATGGGTACCTAACAAAGCTTGGCATGTAGTGATCCGCAAAGGTTACTTTGTATGGAGTCACAATTTGTTGACATACTAGAGTATTTGATGACATTGGAGTGATTTAAGGGGTTGGAAGTGAGATTTGTGGTTGTTGGTAAGTTTGCACGAATTGATATGGGCATTAGTTATTGGAGCAATTTGTGGTGGAGGAGGATGTTGAATCTGTTGAGTTGGGTTCTGGGCCACATGTGCTAGACAAAGCTTGGTAGCAATAATGTTTTGAAAAGGCTTGGGGATAGAATGATGTTAGGGGAGGATAGGTACATAGGGAATCGAGGTTGTGCTTGCTTCTAGATGTAAGTGTGATGAATTGACAAAAGAGACACTCATTTGGAACATTTGTATTAAACCACAACCAAATTATGGGAGCTGGAATCAAGCTAGATGTCGATAAGATGGTTTTGGTGGCCTACTATTGACATGTTTCTTACATGACAATCTTTAGCTTAGAAGCCAAAGGTTTCAAATATGATTTTACGATCCTTTGGTAGACACTTTTGGCTAGCTCCTATAGCAAGATATGCACTTTGGTTAGCCTCAGTTGTTGGAAAGCATTGACAATGAGTGTTCCACGAGGAGTTGGGAAGAGGAATATTGTTATGGATTCTGGTTCAACGAGTGAAGGAGTGAGATCTTGAATACCAAATGCTTTCATCTAGATACAAAGTTTGTGCCTAAAGAAGATAATGATTGTGCAAAAGTATGTGGAATACCACTTCTGTGGCGATCTTGAGAACGTTTTCAGTTTGTGAATGATCCGTGTGTTCCAAATTGTCAACTACCTTTTAAATTGGCCTCTTCTTTACCGCAAGTCTTAGGGTTAAATACTATGTAGACTAGATTTACTTTTTCCTTTTGTAGGACCTAGGAGAAAGTGATAAGGAGCACAAGCCCTATTTCTTTTCTTTAGGTACACTTCTTTGGGACAAATTGTGACATAGTAGCGAGTGTTGTTTAAAATGCATCAGGAATTTGAATGGCATATGTAGGTGGTTGCACGTCAAGTGAGTTGAAATTTATGTTGTCAAAAATACATCCTAGTTTCTGTTAGATTAAATAGAGAACGAGGCCTTATCGATGGTCTTTGTTGGTTGTGTGGAGTATGGCTTTCCTTATAAAGATAATGGTGTTTACATCCATGGGGGTGTTGGAATGATTGACATTCTTATGGGGTTGACTTTGGATCATTATGGATGCCTTGTGAGTAGTGGTGTGGCCTCTATATGAGTCATTGATTTGTTATGAGTGAAGGTGATTCATGTTATATTGGTTTTCATGTTCTAAATTTCTTCGGTGTTTTGCATGGTGAAGACTCGAGTGATAGTGGTCGAATTGTAGGTGCCATCACTTAATGTGGCAGACCGATTGCGGGGGTGCTTTGATAGTGGGCAGACTGAAGACCTGGGAGCCAGTGGCACCCTTGGCTCAATGTGGGGTAGACTATAAGCATTTGTGTCTCCAAGGGGGTAATATGTGGTAACTTTTATCAAATACCAACGTCATAGGCTTTCACACTCTTGGCTATCTTTGTAAGGGTGCTTTAGTTAAAAGTCTTTGTCCATTGAATCTTAGTATTTTAAAGTGTGATATTGGATTTTGTATATAGTTTTAGGATGATCATAGTGCAAGCTATTTTGCATATTAAGAGACATGTAGGTAGTAACAAAATCATCTTTGGTTGATACATGGGGACATGGCACGAATTTTGAGAATCATAATAGAGATGCGTATATCATCCTGAAGAAGAGTTTTCCATTTGGGAAGCACGTGCTGCCTCCATATGAGAAACTATATGGAATATAGATTGAATTGAAATATGGTTTAGAAGTTCACTTATTATATAATGTAGTATATGGTCCTATTTGTGTCCATCTTAAGCACATGTGTGTGGTACTTTTGGTTCTTGGATTAAGCAGTGAACCCCACATATTAACTCCCATAAGTTAATTTTTTTTTTAACACATTTGTAAGTTTAAAATAGGATATTTTTATTAATCAATAGGATTGTTTCATTATTTTTAATTTCATCTATTTACAACTTAGTTTTAAAGAATTGTACTTTCTATTTTAATTTCATTCGGATTAGTAGTCTGTGTTGTGCATGAGATATGTTGTAAATATTGGCATGTGTTAGGATATGTTCTGATATGGTACTTGTGTATTTGGACACCCAAATACAATATTTGATACTCGTGTTTGTCTTTGTCTTCTATCTGATACACAGAAACACAAAGACGGTTCAGACCCTATATATTTTTTCCAATTTGTTATACGGGATTGAAATGGGCCCCACCTGTATTACATCATCACCACATAGTGGTATTACAACAAAGCTTGGATATTATCCATGTATCGCTTGACAAGATTTGAACTTTGGTCTCCTTGAATGTTAAAATCTAACCCGTTGAGCTAATGCCATTTGATAGATTCAAACCCCATATTAACCTCTTCAAGTTAATTTTATTCTATTTTTTAACACAATTTAAAGTTGAAAAAAGAAATTTTTATTTATATTTATTTTTAATAAGCTGTGTGGCTTCTATTGGGGGCCACTCCCATTAAAATAACAAAACATTACATTGCTATCAAGTTAATTAAACCATATCCAACTTGACTCTATCAAAAATATTCTTAATTTGCCTTTCTATCAAAGAGATTCTCTCCTCAAACTGCTAAATTTTTACAATTAACTCCTTGATATCTTTTTTATTAAGAGATAAAATCTCACTTGTACAATTGCTTTTTGAAATTTAAATATTGCCAAGATGAAATTCAGCATCGCGAATGGCTAAAATATTTGCTATTGGGTTTCCGTATCTATAAATATAGTCTATAAAAACCTGACAATTTCTTAATACCTGTTTTTTTTAAGGCATCTTATTCATGCCCCTAATATTCCATGATATCATTTTCATCATCATTTTTTGTTATTATTTGTGGGTTTAGCCCCACTTCTTGTTAACACTTGAAATATTTGTTTTTGTTTTTCCATATCTATATCCCTTTGGGTTTCTTTTTCTCCTCTCTTTTTTTCATTTTCACCAACACTTTCATCTTCATCAATCTCTTCAATCTTCATAGATTGCTCATAGTAAGACGTTATCTATAGGTATGTCTTGCTCTAAAGGATCCAAAGTGCAAGGAACAACCTCAAAAGCACATTCTTTTTTATCTTGCCTTGGAAACTGTAAAGTGCAAGGATGCTCTTCATAGCAATTACCTTCTTATGCTTCCAAAAAAACCTTAAATTACTATGGAGTTCCTCCATACTCATTTCTTTATAATGCTGCTCTTGAAACCTTAAAGTGCAAGGGATAACCTCTATACTACTTTCAGTTTTATTACCAGAAGAGGATTCTATACTATTTGAGGAAAACGAAGATGATTTACTTGGAACCTCTTTTATCGTCTTTGTTTTAGGATTTTCCTCCACATCTTCCTTTGCACCTTTAATTCCTTTTGAACTTGAACTTGCACATTGTACTTTCTCATCCCTTATATCCTTCTTTGTTTCTTCTAACGATTGATCCAAGTGAGCTATGGTGGTCTTTGCTATATGATGTTGTAGACAAGCTTCGTTTGCCTCTTCTTTTAGAGTGGAATATCCTTGATCTAATCCATTTTCTATCATAGAATGATTTCCTTTCTTCATCTTAAATTTTATCTTATGACCAAAATTTTCTGTCTCTTTCTTCATAGTTTTTACTTGCAATCTCTTGCCATGTTTCTAGTCTCATAACAGTTGTGGCATTGAAATGCAATATTTTTATGTGGCAAAGGTTTTCAAATATCCATAGCAACATATTTGGGTATATATGGTATGCTTACACTCAATAGCTAGTCCTTCCTTGATGAATTCCCCTAGGGTATTTCCAATATTTTTCAAAACATCCTTATTGATAAGCTGATATGGAAGTCCAAAAAGCCTTACCTGCACCGGAAGCTTCTTAATAGTTTATATCTCGACAGAAAAAATTTCACTCCATGGTCATAAATAAAGGGCATCTGCATCTCTCCCCTAAACCATGGGTCACCACCCATTATTTTATCCTTGATTTCCAAACTGGAAAAGATGATGAGGAAAAAACCTTTAGGAAGAAAAGTCATAGAGTAATTTGAATTCAATTCCCACTTCCACTTGATCCAATTTTGAATATCCAAAAACCTTGGCTAGTATCCATGGAACTTATATATTAACCTTCTACTTTTAAGAACCATTATATCATGCTCGATCATCTCATCCTTGATAATCACTTATAGTGTAACATTTGCTACTTGGATTGAACTTGCCATATATTCACTCTTCCGCTTATCTCCAATTTGGGCATCCATACTTCCATCTAGGGCATCTTGATTTCTAGCTAGGGCATCCTGATTTACCATTAGGGCTTTCAAATGTGACTTTCCTTCCATGCTACCTAGTGGGGCTCGGTCTTGGCTCGCATTCACTCCCGCATGTCACTCAAAATAGGATATTTTTATTAATGAACATAACTTTTTCATTAATTTTAAATTTATATATTTTAAAATTAGTTTTGAAGAATTATACTTTCTTTTCTAATTTCATATCGGATTATTAGCCTATGTTGTGCATGAACTGTTTCCAAGCATATTAGATATGTTGCAAATATTGACATGTTTGGATATGTTCTGATATGGTACTCGTGTATTTGAACACCCAAATACAATATCCAGACATGTATTATATTGTCTTTGTATTGTATGTGACAAGCGGATACTTTTATCCAGGCAAGAGGGGAGCTAGATATGTTAACCTATTCAGAAACCCAAATACAATATCCAAACATGGATCATATCGTCTTTCTCTTGTATTTGATATGTGGATACTTTTATCCATGCAAGAGGGAATCTAGATATGTTGGACTTTGTAATATTTTGTATTGTTAACTTCAAAACACTATTTTAGCTCCCTGACGCTAATGTAATTATGTACTTAGTGAGTCCCGTTGACCTGCTTTAAATCACTCATGGGCATTAATATAATTTCATCCATTCTTTCTATGTATCTAGAGGATCTTCAGCCTTAGGTGGTAGGAGGGTATTTGTGGGACATTCTTCTAGGATATGGCCTAGCCCTCTTAGTCTAGACCACTCCCCTTAAGAAATCATCAACACTTATGTTGATCTTTCACCTACTGACATGGACTAGTGACAAGTACAGTTCCATTCTTGGTATCCACCAACATTATCCATCTCGTATTGACGATGGTCTCTCTTGTGGCTATTTGAGCGTCAACTGTATCATATTTGTATTATGCATAGTATATTTGTGATTTGCTTGTTACGCCGATAGGCGTCCTACAATGGCAGCTAGGAAGGTCAGCCACGCTGTAAACAATATTAATATTTTATTAAAAAAGCCGACATTAAGAAAATTATCCGTTGACATCTCATTTCTTGGGGGTGTGATAGATAGGCGCCTCGAGATTGATAACTCTCGGCGTTTATAGATATATATATTTTATATATCTAAGCTAGTAGTACATTGTACCATAATGTTACATTGGTGACATACACCAATCATTTCAAGTTGGATTTTTGACTTTAGTGTACTTTTTGAGTCTCATTGACCTACTTTGGTAAGTCTACTTTCATCATGAGAAAATTTTGTGTTTTATACATGTGAGATATTTGTCATGTAAAAAATTCCATTATTCTATTTTAGGCTTGATGTTTTTTTTCTTTAATTGGTTATATGGGATTGAAACGCCCCCCCGTATTACATCATCACCACATTGTGGTATTACAACAAAGTTTGGATATTATCCATGTATCTCTTTTCAAGATTTGAACCTGCGTCTCCTCCTTGAATGTTAAGGAATCTAACCGGTTGAGCTAATGCCATTTGATGACTTGATGCTTTTTAAAATTGATAATGTATTTTCTTTTTTACATAGTTTTCTTATTTCAAAAGTTTTTGACTTCTAAAAACTTAAATGCTTGAGTCCTGCCTTTTCTTTCTTTGTGTATATTTCTTTTGTGTCTGCATCCTTGTTTTTTTGCAAGTTTGTGTTTCCATTGCACCATGTGTTGTACTACATCTGTACTATAGTTGAGACGTATGTGGTCCACATGATCTCATCTTAACTAGAGTTGTGCTTCACCCATTCTGGGTCAGAGGTTTTAATTTTGTACCTTGTAATTTTATATTTCTATGTTCGTTAGAGCACTATTTTTAGCTTCCTTTGGGCACTTGTAATCAAATGTATCATTCAAGTCCCATTGACTTTGGTCATCTGTGGAAATAATGAAATTTTTTTCTTTCTTTGTTGCTGAAGTTTAGATTTTTCTGGTATTTAGTGGGTGGCATGAGTGTTAATTGTGTTCTGATATTCATGGAATTGTGCATTGATTTGTAAGAAGCGATCTGTTTGCTCGTATGCACCACAAAATTAAAGGGAAATTGGTTGCCATTTTGAAGCATCAATTTAGATTCTATATTGGATCAGACTTGGTGATTCATGTGGAGATATTACAAGATCATCTTGATTTCATAGCTTTTATGATGTACACCCCCTTATGTATTTCGGAATGCAATGAAGACTGATTTTGTTTTTTCTGAGTTTGTTTTCAGTCTGATTTGTTTTTTTTGTTTGAGTTGCTAATAGGTTTGATTTGCAATGCCGAAAAAAAATGATAACATACACAATAGAGTCTGAACTAGTTGCCAAATGAAAGATATGACAAATTATTGCAATTTCAACAATTTATTTGCTTCCAAATAAGATTACAAAGTTCTGATTCAGAATTTCCAGACCTGGAATATTTATCTTCGGAATTGCAAAGGAGTACCAAACAATGCTCAAAGGCTGCCAAGATGTCCCTGGATGTTGTAGACAATATCCACTATCCTTTGCCAAAGAGACGGAGTCAATATGATGCTGGAGTGATGAAATATAGAGGTCTGATCTGCAACAGTAATGTTGTGCTTCAGATTTTGTAGATGCCACGATTTGCTCCAATGAAGCCTCCAAACTAGGCGCTAGGCACTAGGGATGATAATTGTAAAGTTTGGTTGCCAACACCTCCAAGTGAAAGTTATGAAAGTCTGAAATAAAGTGCGGCAGACTTCATAAAATGTTGATAACTCCTTATGGCTGACAAACTGGACCTCCAAACTCAATATCTAATGTGTACACTCAATGCCAAACAAGATAGCACCAAAGTGATGACTGAAAATGGTCTCCAAACACACACAAACAATTGCAGAAATGGACAGCCTCCCTAGAAGTTCGACCCACTATTAAAAATAATCCCAAGCCTCAACAATTGGAAATGAATCTTTGAAATGATGGCCTTGGCAAGGGCTTTCCAATGAACTAACACCCACAAAATTATACCTCCCAAAATCCGAAGTTATGAACAAATATGTGTGGCTGCCATGAAAATACCAGTCAACCCTAATACCTGCAAAATAAAATAAATTCCTCTCCCAAGGGGACCAAATTTGTACTTGAAATGATTTGTACTTGCAATCCAATGATCAAATACCCACAAAAAGATAGTCCTCCAATTTGCAACTATGAATGAAAATGCATGGCTGCCATAAAAATACAGTCAACTTAAACCCTTGAAAAGTACCTCAAAATGTCCTCCAATCCACAAAATAATCATAGAATCATGAATGGCTGATGTAGAGGAACAAAACCCATGTCTTCGTTTGCCCAAATAATGATCTTCCAAAAATCTGCAAACCCTAATGTCAAAAATCTGAAGCACAATGGATTTCCGGAAGTAGAAATCCTCAAATGGCTAGGTATGATCTCTCACATACGAAATCAATGCCACTAATGGAGGTTTTCGTCTCCAAAAGCCTTAACCTGCAAATCTCCAATTCTAAAGTATGCAAAGTCTCCAAAGAGTTCAAAATGTGACTGTAACCCTCGATGCCCAATGGCTGTAACTTTTCTTTACTTATTTGCCTTCTTTTCTCTCATTAGGATTTCCAAAAATAAAATAATATTTTATTCTCTTAAGCCTCCAAAAGTGGACACCCCCTTGGCCTAGTAACATAACGTTGTTTTTAAAAATGTTATAATTACTTTTAATAATTTTACTTTATAAAGTCATAATATAACTTAATATTATAAAGTAACTCTCTCACCAATGAAATATAACATCATACTTAGGCAAATAACATATTAGCTCCTCAAATGATGATGCACAACCACAGCTCCAAACCGAAGCTCACCAAAACTGCTGCGGACAAGACCTCCATAAAACCTGAGTCCCTTAACACTGCACTGATCAACCTATAGGGATTCTGAATAGGCTATCAGGACGACAAACACTGCTAATCACAGAAGAGGGGACATTACAGCTTTTCAGTCTATGTTTAGAGATATGATCTCGTTTTACTGCATGCTTTGACTGCTGTGAGGTTGCAGATTTTTGTTTTAAAGTTTTGACATTCTGTTCAATCTTGCTTCTGGGTTTTCATATTTAGTTTTACTATCATGTTCAAGTTTCAATTATTAGTTTTGCAATGTGAGAGCATTGATAAAATTACTTTCTCTTCTCAGGCATATATATCTCGTGCTTCACTTGAAAGTTTTTCATTAATTGCTGATGCAAATTATATCAGTCAAAGCATTGGTCGAATCATGCGAGCTTTATTTGAAATCTGTCTGCGTCGTGGGTGGTGTTCTATGACTGCTCTTTTATTAGAGTATTGCAAAGCTGTTGATCACCAAATTTGGCCTCACCAACATCCTCTTCGGCAGTTTGGAAGGGACCTATCTTTGGAGGTCATTTCAATTCCATCTCTAGTTACTTTTGTGGACTGTGTTTTTATTTTTCCCTTTTGTTTAACTTCAATTACTTGATGAACAGATATTAAGGAAACTTGAAGATAGGGAGGTTGAGTTAGAGCAGCTTTATGAATTAGAGGAAAAAGATATTGGGGCTCTGATTCGCTATAATCCTGGAGGAAAGGTTTGGACAATTATTTAGATCTATGCTTGCTATATTAAGCTAAAGATTGATGTGAAACATTTTTTTGTCATCATTTAGTTTTGTTATTTGAACAGTTAGGAGAAAATAGATAATTTAAATTGTTATTCCCTATTTATGACATGTGCAGATGATTAAGCAGTGTTTGGAAAGCTTTCCTTATATTTATTTATCTGCCAATATAAGTCCTATCACACGAACTGTATTGCAGGTAAGAGCATTGTAGAACAAATTCTAGCAGTTTTTCTGCTTTCTTTTTGACAGTGTCTCTATTTAGACTGAACACATCTAATCTGTATAATATCGTTCAAGACCATGATTATGCTTGGGCAAAATGCATTTGCAGGTTATGCTAATAATAACTCCAGATTTTGTCTGGAAAGATCGTCTACATGGTGCCACTCAGCGCTGGTGGATCTTGGTTGAGGTTCCATGTTTTTTTGCTTTCTTATTTGTTTTCTAGAAAAGCTTGTCTCAGAAGAATAATTTTGAGTTGATCAAGTACCTGTATGCAGTATATTTATGATTAATATATACTCTGTATGTGTGTGTGTATCTGGTTGTGTCTGATCAATACACACTCTTTTGTTCGTATTTATATGTGTATTTCCTGCGCACAAAAATCTCTCTCTTTTTGTTTATCAATATGAACAACTCTATGAATGATTTCTGCCGTTATAGATCTGAAGAGATATATCAAGTGGTATTGGAGCATGATATTGCTGTTCCCCACCTTGGCCCTTGGAGCATGATATTGCTGTTCCCCACCTTGGCCCTTGGCCATTTTCATTCTGCTGTTCTGTGGCTATTTGCTTCCAGAAGTTGCATTAAATTTAGTATTCAGTAAGAATCTAGTTTTGACAGGCGAGAGTGGTAAGGCAAGAAATTAATGGAGACCTTTCGTGACAGATTATTGTCCCAAGGAGCATCTGGAATGTAAGAGATTAAAATGAAAAGGGCACATACGAACAGAACTGAGTACTTATGCTGGGCAGTAAAACCCTTAGGCCATTTAGTAAAATTCTTTATCTGCATGTAAAAGTAGGAGAATCCCTAGCTGGTTTGTGTACTTGCAGATTTTGTGAACTTAGAGTAAAATTTTTCGTACAGGCTCAGAGCTGTTGAGGGTTTAAAGTGGGCCATGATTTTCATTAATAAAGTATACTCCAAGAAATTATTACTATTATTTCTTATTCTCGACAAAATAGTCTACAATAGTTGAAACTTGAAGCTATAAGAACGGGGCCTAAATATTAAAATATAGAGTCATATATGCGAGTGATAAATCAGTCTACAGAACAAAATGTGGCTACATTAAATCTAAATAGTCTTTCAGTCATTCAAGGCTCCGTGAAATTGAAGGCACTGTGACAATTCATGGCAACGAAGGAAAGAATGCACACTTTCTTTTTGTGGTGGGCGCCTTGATAAAGAGCACGATACTTTTTAAAAGTATCCTAAAGTTATCAAATCCATGCAAAATCTAATACGTTAGCAAAGAATTTGAGAACTTTAATATGAAGAATTGTTATTTAAAATTTTATTAATTTTAGAACAGGAAGTATTAGGAAAGAAAAAAAAAAAAATGAAATGAAATATTATTAATGTCCGCGGTGGGCCAAAATAAGACCCAGGGGACTATAAGGACAATAATGACTGCTAGCTAGCAAGCTAAAAAGCCCAACAAAGAAAAGAACTAAGATAAATACAAGATGAAACCCGACAACCGAGCCAAAGAGAAAGGGAAAAGAAAAGGGAGAGCAGAGGAGGGGAGGGCTGCAGTCCAAAAGAGAGGAGTGCATGCCAAGAAGAACGAAAAGCGAGAAGGAGGGGGGAGGGAGCAGCCCAGGAGGAGCAAGCTCCAAGAACTCCGCAGAAAATAATCTCTCCTAACAGTCGAGGCCGAAGTACCGGAGCTGAAGAAGTCCATGATATGTCTCTGTCCATTGCTAGTTCAGAACCCTGACAAACTGTGGGTGCGCTGTCTAGTGACCCTGCTTCCGTCTGAACTGGATGATGTGGGGCGTTTCCGACCGAAGTCACATGGTTCATCGGAGTTGGTGAAGTATGTTGTGATGAGCCAGTGCTGAGGAGGGTGAGATCCATCTGGAGGAGAACTTTTATGTCGTCGAAGCTCAGTTATCTACCTAAGAAAGAGTGCGAGACATCGTTGGTCTTGGTATCTGAAGAAGGTAGAAACAGATCGAGAGTTGTCCCTGAAAAGGCAATGGAATCTACCCCGGATCTCATAATAAATGGGACAACAAAAAATAAAGTGATTAATGGTTTCAACTTCACCCAAGGAGCAAAACAAGCAAATCCGCTACTTCGTCGGAAGATGGTGATCTGACTCAATCCGAAGTTGGTGAGAACACACCTTGAGTTGCCCAATAGTGATTCGAAGACTGTGCATTGTGTGGTGCTGAAGGTTTAAGTTGTTTTAGAATTGAACCATGGAGCAAAAACCCAAGAATGCTAGGTTGGCATGACTCAATTTCAATAAAATATGGCCTTTATAACTATTTTTTTCAAGCCCATGGAGATGTCCACTACATAAATTGACAAGCTAGCTGGAGGCTATGCCAAAACGAAAAATATCATTTAATAATAGGATGAATGCGTAGCATGAAGGATGGATGTAGTATTCTCCAAAAAATTGGATGTTGTGTTAGAAATTGTTTTGTTTAAAGGCTTCCAACCTAACTCAAAAGTAGTTCTATAAAAATCTAAAATTATTGATGAGAGATGAAATTTGAAAAAATACAACAAATTTTGTGCACAGAACATCTATTAAGGTAGATTTTGTCAAGGAGGATGGCATTGACCCTTATAAAGCATTAGATCGTGTTTGTAAAATGAAGTGTCATTTCTTCTTGAATCCTAACAAATTTGATGGAGCAGTAGTGACCATTTGCTATTGCAGTTAGAAGGAGAAGCACCTGCATAGTATGATTTGTGTCCTGAAGAAATGAAAGGTTTTACTTGTACTTGGAATGGGTTTGTGGGAGATTTCTTGAAGAAATGTGAGCCTAAGAATACTAATTATTTTTATCAGCTAGTGCAACTTTGATAAACAAGATTAGTTAGAGAATATTCGTCAATGTAGGAATCCTTAATTTCATTGGTAAAGTTGAGTCAATTTAGGATGCCATGTATTAAGCTGGTTTGTTGGAAGAAAAAATTTAATGGCAACCAAGGATTTTTGTACCATTCTCATTAGGTGAAACTAGAACAAAATCAAACTAGTAAAAATTAAAGCCTTTGCAAGTGCGTTAAAATAGTGATTACAAGAATTGTGCTAAAGGAAATAAGAAAGATATTCAGAATCTTGATAATAAAAAATTTGTAGTCTCATAAAGTCATACACAAAGACAAAAGTAGCCTCATTATGAGCCAACGGGAATACAGGATGTTGGTTTTGATAATATCAACTTGAAACATGGACAATCAATGTAAGTCAAGAGTGTTGTTGGCAATTACAACGATATATGATGCACATACACTCAAAGATTCAATGTTATATTAAGGAAAGGTCGTATTTTTGATTGATATAGACAGTACCCTTAGTTCTATTGACACAACTAAAACCAAGACCTTAAACTTGTTCTTGTATCCCATAAAAGACTTGAATCTTATGGTGACAAATGGTGAAACCAGGTCTTGTCAAAGAAAGTGCCATAATGTTAAAATAGATATGCGAGATAATTTGAAAAAAAGGGATTGTTTTAGTTAAAAAAAGAAAAAATAATAATGCTTGGGGACATTCTAAATGACAGAAACAGTATCCTTTACTAGTGACATGGAAGAAGCAGAGTTGTCTATTTAGTTTCAAAACCCAGCCAACAAAGCAAATCAGGGAAGCATGATTTCTGGTGTGTGTAAGGTGAGATAAGTTTCGGATTTTGAGGCATTTTCAGGCATCAAAGACAGTTAAAAAGTTTCCATAGATCATACAAAGAAGTGCCATTTCATAGACATAGGGGCTTATATTCTAGTTTATTTGCTATTTACATTTTTAAACAATAGAAGCGTTTCTGATTTGCTTCATGGTGATGCTAATCCAATTGGGGTTTAAACCATGTTAATTTAGAGTAAAATTGTGTGATTGTCTCTTATTTTTATTCCGTTGATTTATTCGGTTATATTTCTGTAGATCAATTGGTATTAAAGGCATAGCTTGGAGTTTTGGGACATACTGTAGAATTTATGACACTTACTAGAGCTTTCAAAAGGAGAGGTGGAGAGCTTGAGCCATAAAGTTGAATGACCAATTGCTAAGCATGCCAACACATGAGCATAAAATGTAGAGGCAAGGTTCTCTAAACTAGTGGTAACTGTGCAGAGAGTAGCAAGTATGATGGAGATGCTAGTGTTCCATATAGTTTGTGGCTGAAGAAGATTCCTAGGAGAAGGATGAGAAAACTTCAACCAGCAGGAATTCTCCTTCCATTATGCCTGATAACAAAGTTGTTATTGCCCTCTTTCAAGGAGATATTAATGCAGAGAAATATATGAGCAAGAATGGGTGGTTATGCACACAATTGGTAGAAAATCCACGAAGCCACTTTAAAGAGTTTAGGTGTTGGCTCTATCTCAAGTTGGGATGCATTGATTTCTTCTCTCAAGAAATGGTTCTATCTGCTGGTTAATAAATGGATCAAAGCATGAAATAGTACAGAATACGGCAAAATAAGTTCCAAAAATTGCAGCTAGACTTGGAAGCTTTATGATACCTCAAAAAAGCATTCTCCAATTTAATGAGTGAGCTACAGTGTACACCACCATTTGAAGAGGGAAATCTTGCTCTCTGCACAAAAAAGTGTAGAGGAGGCTTTGCCGAAGGCTAGCTGCATTGAGAATGGATGAAGATCATTGAAGGTAGGCACTTCTTGCAGGCCTACAGACCAAGGCAATGGAAACCAAGATAAGGACCAAAGGAACAACAAACATTTAAGAAAGGTAAGAAGTGGTTTGCGAATACCATTCAAGATTCCAAAATTCCCAATAACCATTATGAGCATTATGGAATTGATGGCCACATAAGATATAGATGTTGAAAGCATAATCCGCTTCTCAATCTTCTTAAAAGGATAGAGGTAAGCAAGGAATGGTTGCTTGTGGGAGTGAACAAAAGGACATAGAGTGTGATTCTGATGTGGATGTTAAAATAGTATGCACCTCCATGCCGAGGGCAGCCAATTCTCCAATTGAGAAGAAGAATGGACAACCCATTAAATTAAACATTCTAGGTGCTCTGAGGCAAGAACAATCTGCACTAAAGAAAAATCTATAATTTCTGATTTTAGCGAGAAGAAATAAGCCCCAAACAAGAAAAATAAGCATTAGAGCAAGATAAAACGGCCTTGGAAATTTCAACTAAGTCATTTGAGGAAGAAACATTGGAGGAAGAGGAATTTCTTCTCATTTGATGGTGTGTTCCACATAGTTCAATCTGCAAATGTATCAAACAAGCTCCCAATGTCATCCTAGAGACACGTCCCAATGTCCTATCGTCCTAGAGATGTTGTGGAACATAGATTAAAAGACAAGTTAGATAATAAGTCCTTGTTAGTTTTATCCTCCAAATTAGTAGTTTCTTGTCCTCTTCTATTGGTTCCACAACCGTGGATGCTAGAAGAATCTCAAGGAGTCAAAATCCATGTCCTTCCAGGCTTATCCAACTAGGCCATCTTATTCCTGGCCATTCTCCTGGGAGCATCATTAGATCTTGTGTTGGCCCTTTTGGGATAGTTGGTGATGACGAGGATTGTGCTTCCACTTTACCTCTGTTGTACCTCAACTTCTAGCTCTCTTAATCATTACCATTAGCATGTTAGGGTTTATGCATTTTGGGTTGTTGAGAAATGTAGCTTGGATAGGAACTTCTTGCATAGGCTTCAGTATGAACATGCTAGAAGTGGTTCGAGACATTTCGAGGATGATGTAGAGGATGATATGGCATAGTGGGACCCACAACGGAGAGTGGGAGAATCTACATGGCACTTGGAGTTGTGTCTTAGGTTTAGATTTCCTATTAGTCCATTTCCTCTCATTATTTGTAAAGTGACCACTTAGGAAAAGTGGGAACTAATTCTATTTTGTAATTCACTTAAGTGATTCTATTTTGTAATTCACTTAAGTGACTTAGACTAGGATTTAATCTTGACCATACATCTCAAGATGAGATCTAATCTTGACCATACATCTGAAAAGATTAGGGTTTATGTTGCCACATTTTGCTAGGGGTATAAAATTTCAAATTTCATCAGGTTGTTGCCACCCTCCTTCCTCATTCTTCTGTTCTCATTGTTGTTTTAGTTTTCTTGGTTCATCTTCAAGTTGTTCAGATTTCAGTTCCCAGCTTTTCCCAGATTTGATGCCAGCACTTGCATGAAAAAATTGTAAAAATCTGCTAAGTATTCGTCCATCCCCAAGATCGCTGTCACTGCCTTGCGATTTCGGGCAAAACGTGTAGTTTGAGCGACTGAGGGCAGCGCATGAAATGATAGATTTTTTCCTAAGTGTTGAGAAGCTCGCGATCGCCGTCATTTTTTGGCAATGCCTGCTGTCGCAGTGTTTTTCAGCGACTAAGGGAGCGGCGTTTAAAACTTGCAAAATCTCTAAGTGCCGCCAAGCTAGCGATCGCCGTCATTGACCAAAGTCGCTCATCGCTACAGCGCTTTTGAGCGCGCGAAGGAAAGAAATCAACGCTTGTGCTCAAGATCGTTGTCGCGATTCTAGTCATCAAGTTGGCCCGTGTAAACACTTTCCCTGATTTGTATGAGGCAGCTCAGAGAGCAGAACTGGATATGATAAGCATTGGTAGACTCCCGCACAAGATGCAACCGCCCATTTACCCAGACTTTCCGCAATCACAGTATCCGCCGGCGTCCGCCTCATCATCTCCATATCCCGATTCATCATGGAATCCTGCACCAGTGGTCACTCAATACCCTCCTCAGGTGCATTTCCCCGCTCAGTCTGTTCCTCCGCTCTCATCTCAGCCGCCATATTCTCCACTTCATGCTCCTCCACAATACCCAGCGCTACCCCCAACACCGCCATTAGCTCCGTTACCCACGCCAGCTCAGCCGGTACAAGCCGTGGATGTACAGTCTAAAATCCTGCAGCAAATGGAGTCAGTGACTACCGTTTGTCAGACACTGTCTAACGACATGGCCGTGATGAAGAAGAAGCAGGCCCAGCAGGAATTCGTTCCTAGGAGGCCATACCCTCCTCCAGCGCTGACGAGAGAGCAAGCTGCCCAAAACCAGAGGGCTCCGGCAAGAAATGCAGCCACCAATGCTGGACCAAGCACTTCAGATCGAGTGAACTGGTGCTCTACCTGCAATGATCCTCACGGGGAAGAAAGTTGCATGCTGCATCAGCATTACGTCCAGACTCTTGCCGGTAGCAGCATGGAAGAAGATCAAGTAAATATGATCCGAGAAGAGGAACGCAACTTCGCTGTGTCCGAGGAAGATCCCGTTTCTATTTTAACCAAAGAGGGTAAAAGGCCTATTGAGGTTGATACAGCCCAAATGAAGCCATTAAAGGTATACACCCGAAGGGAAAGGACACAACCTGCTGCAGATGCTACTGCAAATGCTCCCAACAAAGCACCTCCGCCGCCGCCAGCTAAGGAAAGACTACCCCTCACTAAGGCTCCAGTGACTCAGTCGCCAGCCGAAACCAAAGAGCAAGCCCGAGAAAAGCTTAGGTACCCGTCGCTGACGAAGCGGCAAAGGGTCGAGGCGACGCAACAGTACCGCACTAAGTACGAGTCAACGAAGGAGGTTGAGGGACCGTCCACTTCCGGGTATAATATTGTCGACGAGTTGAAGAGGACCCCGACGAAGATTAGCATGTACGATGCCCTTCAGCTCCCAGGACAAGTGGACCTGCTGCAAGAATCTCTAAAGACTGTGAAAGGAGGAAAACTGCCACAGCCTGTGCTAGCTCAACCCCTGACAACATCAATCACTGGAAAGAACAGACCGCCTCCTTTCTATTTGTCTTTACGAATGGAAGGGCACGTGGTGCACAACTGCATGGTTGACTCCGGCGCATCAACCACTGTCATGCCGAGAGCAGTTTGCGAAGAAATTGGCATGGAATACACCCGAAGTAGTCAGGGCGTCTTGCAATTAGACGACACTCCTGTGAAGACGGTAGGTGTCATCAAGGACATTCCCATTCAGTTACATAAGGCGCCAGATATCACGGTGATCCAGGAGGTTGTAGTTGTCGACTTGGAGCCCTACTTTGGCATGTGCCTCTCAAGGGAGTTTACTGCCAAGCTCGGGGGGTATCTCTCATTGGATTACTCGCACATGGAAGTCCCCTTCAAAGGGAGGAAAGTCAAAATATACAATGAAAAACCTTCTACTTTCCTAGTCGGGAGTATTCCCGAAGAAGAGCTTCAGAGTGAAATGGTTC
The DNA here is from genome assembly GCA_028583015.1 of Wollemia nobilis. Classification (NCBI taxonomy): domain Eukaryota; kingdom Viridiplantae; phylum Streptophyta; class Pinopsida; order Araucariales; family Araucariaceae; genus Wollemia; species Wollemia nobilis. The sequence continues at coordinate 2,038,137 of JAQPPZ010016709.1, forward strand.
ATCTGATGACCGAGGAGCTTGAAGAAGTGGACCTAGTAGAAGAAGCCATAGAGCAACTGCAAGCCGAAGATGAATTCTCCCTGATGGATTTCAACGCCATGATCGAGACTGACATAGGCTGCTATTCTGTTACCCAGCCCGAGAAGCCGAAGGAGACGATGAAAGAAGACATAGGCCCTGCCCCCAATGAGCTATGGAAGCTGTATTTTGATGGCGCCAGATGCAAGAATGGCGCCGGAGCAGGGGTTCTCCTAGTCTCACCATCCGGCATACAAAAGGACTACTGCTACAGACTGGCCTGGAGTTGCACCAACAATGCAGCAGAATATGAAGCCCTATGCTTAGGTTTGAAGAAAGCAGAAAGGCTCGGGATCAAACAACTGCAGATCTTCGGAGACTCAGAGCTGGTGTGCAATCAGATCACTAACAAGTGCGCCTCCAAAAAACATTACCTCAAGGCGTACCGCAATCGTGTCTGGGACCTGATGGAATCATTTGACTCCTTGAATGTCAAAGCCATCTCCAGAGAAAAGAACAAACATGCTGACATTCTGGCATCGGTTGGAGCCAGATACGTCCCGACTGATGACACTATGCAGAAGCCGAAGCCGGTTCGTACCATTTATAGGCCTTCTGTGCCTGATAAGGACACCCACTGGCAGGTGTTCGATTGTGACGAGGATATCGTCACCTTTATGATACATGAAGCTAGTTCAATCGAAGGTAGAGACCCTGATGACGAGCAATATGAGGGGTTGATACAGTTAAAGAATAATCACGTCCCAAAAGGACTGATAACCCTTGAGAGCCTGTTTGATCAAAATGACAGAGCTATATCTCACAGAATCAAGGTCGACGCCAAGCAGTATAGAGAGTTGGAACTGGAACCAGGGAAGACAATCAAAGTAGGAACGGACTGTACTCCAGAAGAGCTGGAACAGATTCGGGCCTTGTGCAAGAAGTATCCAGACATCGTAGCTTGGTGTTATCAAGATCTCAAGGGGTATGACAGAGAAATAATACAACATACCATAGAGTTGGAGGAAGGGGTTAAGCCCTTTAGACAGAAGCAGAGAGCGGTCAACCCAAAGATCGAAGCTATGATGAAAGCAGAACTATTGAAGATGCTGGAAGCCAAGATCATATACCCTATCAAGCATTCTTCCTGGGTCGCCAATTTGGTCCCAGTTAGAAAGAAGAACGGGGATATCCGCCTCTGCGTTGACTTCCGCAATCTGAACAAGGCCTCTCTCAAAGATCATTACCCGCTCCCGCAGATTGACCAGATTCTCCATGTGGTCGCAGGAGCTCAGCGATTTTCTCTCCTAGACGGATTTTCTGGCTATAACCAGGTCTGGGTGAAAGACGAAGATCAACACAAGACAACGTTCACCACCAAATGGGGAACGTTTGCATATCAACGCATGCCTTTCGGCCTATCCAATGCTGGGGCCACATTTCAGAGGGCCATGGACCTTGCTTTTCGGGAGCTGCTAAATAAGATTATTGTCATTTATTTAGATGACATGACTGTGTTTTCCCACAAACGGGAAGAGCACACCTCTCACCTGGAGCAAGTGTTCGAAAGATGCCGGGAATTCGGCATATCCATCAACCCCAAGAAGTCTGTCTTTGCAGTCAAAGAAGGGAAATTGTTAGGCCATGTCATTTCTGAAAAGGGCCTAGCAGTTGATCCTGATAGAGCGGAAGCTCTCCTGAAACTTCCTCTCCCGGTCGACAAGAAAGGGCTCCAATCCTTTTTCGGTCAAATCAACTTTGTAAGGAAGTTCGTGCCTGATTTCGCTCAAGTTATCAAACCTATGGCCGAACTATTGAAGAAGGATGTTGATTTTCTCTGGACTGAGGAAAGGAAAAAAGCATTTGATGAGATCAAAGCTAGAATCTCTCAGGCACCTGTGCTGGTAAACCCAGACTATTCAAAAGATTTCATTCTGTATGCAGTCGGGGAACCCGAGAGCTATGTTGCGGTTCTAACCCAGAAGGGAGACGACAGCGAAGAGCGACCAATAGCTTTCTTAAGCCAAGTGATACAACCGCATGAGGAAAGGTATAATTTCATCGAGCGACAAGTGCATGCGGTCATGAGATCTTTGAGGAAGTTTAAACACTTTGTCTCCCAGAGCCGGATCACAGTCTTTGTGATACACCCAGACGTTAGAAATTTTATCATTCAGGGTGAACCAGGTCACAAGAGGGCAGGATGGATTGCTAAAATTCAGGAGTTCGACATAGAGGTGCGACCCACCAAGCTGATCCGAGGTCGGGCACTATGCCAAGAACTAGCCAAAAGCGCTGCCGCTAAAGTGTCCGCTTGTCAGTGGGAAGACCCAGTGATGGAAGTTAACCTTGCCAACTCCTTATCAGAGGAGAGCGACTGGACCGACGACATAGTGTGGTATTTCAGTACAGGAAGGTGTCCAGACCAGCTCACTGCCTCGCAAAGAAGGAGGTTTCGGCTCAATGCCCTAAAGTACGTTCTGCGCCCCGAGGGGCTATTTTATAAAAATATTGATGGTATTCTCCTACGTTGCGTCAAGGAAGCGGAAAAGCAGAAAATCCTCGACGAATTCCATTCTGGAATGTCGGGAGGACATCTTTCGGGAAGGCCTACGGCCTTAAAGATAATAAAAGCGGGCTATTATTGGCCCACCATATTCACAGACACAGAAAGTTTGCCAGAAGTGCGAGAAGTGTCAGAGGTTTGCTGGTCGGAACAAAAATGCTCCAATGCCTTTACAACCAATTCAGGTAGAGTTCCCCTTCCAGCAGTGGGGCTTGGACTTTGTCGGCAAAATCTCCCCAGAATCCTCAGCAGGGCACAAATTCATTTTGACTGCCACAGACTACTTCACTCGCTGGGCCGAAGCTATACCCACGAAGCATGCTGACCAGGAAACAGTCGTTGCCTTCCTGGAAAGGTTGATAACTCGCTTCGGAATTCCAGAGGCGATTGTAACAGACAATGGTCCAGGGTTCAAAGGGGCTCAACTAACAGAATTCACTTGCAAGTATGGCATTTATCACAAAGCTTCCTCCAATTACTACCCGCAGGGAAATGGCCTCGCAGAGTCTACAAATAAAAATCTGATGAATATTATAAAGAAGACTCTGGAGAGGAATAAGAGATCATGGCACTTGCACCTGGACCGAGCTCTGTGGGCAGACCGCATATCCATAAAGAAATCCATCAGAACATCGCCATACGCGCTAGTCTATGGGAAAGAGGCAGTTTTGCCTACTCACATTGAGATGCCTGCACTTTGGCTGCTGGACGATGAAAAGGACAACTTGGATCCCCTTGATTCCAGGTTAGCTCAGTTGTTGCAGCTTGAGGAGCAGAGAGAGAAAGCTCACGAAGCTTTCATGAAGCACTCTGACACCACACGAAATTGGTTCTCGAAAGGAACTACAGCCAGAGTCTTCAAAATCGGTGATCTAGTGCTTAAATGGGATGCATTGAAGGCAAAACCGGGCAATCACGATAAATTTGATGCCTTCTGGGAAGGCCCCTTCCAGATTGCCAGGGTCAATCAATTCAATTCATTTGTCCTGAGAGACATGGAGGGTCATATCCTCCCAATTCCCGTCAACGGCTTTCATCTGAAAGCCTATCGCCACTGAAAAGCTCCGTCAAGAGGTTCCCCCTGTATATATTTTCTTTTCTGCTCTTTCAATTTATTTGCTTGTAAATATGCTTTTCAGTTGTTTTTATTTTTAGGCTGTTGAGCCAAATTGTTCGCCAGATCCTTGGGTCTGTAAAGTTTTTGATTCTAAGTGATGCAGAAGCAATCCCCTTTGAAAGAAGAAGTTATGGAGATAGCCGGGAGAAAAACAAAAGTTTGCCCGCCTTCGCTCGCTAAATTGCCAAGTCCTGAGATCGCTTCGCTTTTTGGGCGATAGCGAGAGTCCATTCCGAGCAACGGCCGAGTCAAAGAGAACAAAAGGATGCTTGCTAAGGGAAAATGCCCGAGATCGCCCAATTTTTGAGCGATCCCGAGAGCGCTGCCAAGTTTTGAGCGATTCCAAGCAAGAAGAAGGACGCCTTGATCGTTTGAAGTATCCGAGGAATCCCTAAAGCGCTCAAATTCTGAACGATTCCAGGAATCGCCCAATATTTTCGGCGACAGCAGCCAAAAGAGTGAGGAGGAAGCGCGAGTAAAAGAAGTCCAAAATTCTTCTAAGTGTGGAAAATCCCTCTGTCGCTCGCTAGATGCACAAATTCTCAAAGGCGCACCATGTTTTCGGCGACGGCGGGAACAGCAGAAGCGAGGCGTTCTAAGATGCAAATCTCTCCGTCGCTCGCATTTGGCAAAAATGCCCGAGATCGCCCAATTTTTGAGCGATCCCAGGAGCGCTCATAAATTTTGGGCGAACTCGAGAAAAAATGCCTCAAGTGTTTCGAGTGCAAAATCTCCCCGTCGCTCGCTTTTCCAAAAAAGACAATTGTCGCTCCTATTTTTTAGCGACGGCGGTGGTTAAGTTAAAGGCAAGCGCTGCCAAGTAAGGGGGATGTTTTAAAAGTTTAAAATTTTCTAAGTCCAAGTTTGTTAGAATATTTAGCATATCTTATATTACATTAATTATGTTAACAACATTATAGGAGTGGTACGTAGTTTTCTTTATTCAGTTTATGAACCACCCAGCTTGGTTCAAACTGCCTCAACGGAGTTTATGTAAACCTTATATATTTTCCAGGAATATGAAGAGCAAACTAATGATTCAGTTTCTAATATGGCATCAGAGCATTGAATGATTTTTGGGCAATGTGAATTTTTATTTGGTTATGGGCAATGTGCTATTCAGGCACTCCATTACTAGATTCACTCCATTACCAGACGATGCATTCTTCGAGGAGCCATTGACGCTGAAGACTGCAATCCGAACTCTAGCGCACAGGCAAAAATATCGTTGTTCGATATTTGCAGCGTGATTGGACCCGTGTTTATGTTCGAGATGTTTTTCAATTGAGACATCACAACCACAAGGCCATCTGTTGATTCTCCGTTTACGTAAAGCAAACCAGACGGTCTGCGCTCCGAACAACGGCACCCCACCAACCCAACAACGACTGACCCTCAAGCCCTCGCTTGCGTTTTCAACTCCATTGTAAAGCAAACGGACGGTCCGCCTCGAACAACGGTGGCTAACCGCCAAAGAATGTGCGCGCAGAGAGAACGACGTGAGCGCACATCAATACCTTCACTTGGCTTTCAACTCCGACGCGAAAGAGCGCATCATCCGCATGGTGGACATGCCCAAGGACCCAGACGTCTTGTCTGTCTTCTGTTTTCAGACGTAGGAGCCATGAAGGACATTGGGTAATGCGGCCGCCCATTTGTGTCATAAAATTTCATTTAAATTTTTTCAAAAGTTCTTTGGTGCACGTTTTTTTCCATTGCAATTGTTGTGCTTGGAGGTCAAATCAAAATACGTCGTCGTGAATACACATGCACCACAGTGGCCGCGATGGTTCTAATAATGATTGCTTAAGTCTTTTGCCACGGGGTGGTTGGGGTTTCAAACCCCTTCGAGTTGCTAAAGTTGCTGCCAAGATGACGCCCGAGGAGGGCATTTTGATGCCCCGCGGGTCTTGTTGACGCCTCGAGGGCCCTGTGACGCCCGAGGAGGGCATTTTGACGCCCCGAGGGTTCTGTTGACGCCCCAAGAAGGTTTGGTGACACATTTTAAGACATGTAAATTGTTTTTTTTCCTTCAAAAGCAATTGTTAAAAGGCATATTGGGAACCTTTCGAGATATACTCTATTTTGCACTCCCTTCTTACAAGATAGAGGGGGAATTCAAATTTTCAAACCCTCGAAAAAAGGCATAGATAGCAACTCAAAGGTGCATTTTCGATTTTACTCGACACCTTCTTTTGTCAAATTTGGGTGCATTTTCGGTTGAACCCGACACCTATGTGAGAAGCACTTTGTGAGCATGCTTGTTTGATTATTGCATTTTTTTCTGCAATTAAAAATCATCTACATCAAAGCATCCACTACTTCTCTCAGCACATGTTGCACGGGTTCTCCAAAAGCAGTTATCTCTTTGCACAGGGATCTTCATTGATCATCTACTTGATGTTCTCTCACCAACACTAATTTTCTCCTAGTTTTGTTTTTTGACTTAATTACCTCCAACTGATTATTCTTCTTCCGAAGATTCTCAGGCGAGTGTCATTAACATCTCTTTGAGTGAATTTTTTACCCCTATTGCTATTGTGTTTAGGCGTAAATCCTGACGAAAGTCCTGGACTCCAAAGTGTTTAGGGGAAGTTACGCCCCACGCATGCGGATTCCTGTCTTTCTAAGGTAGGTGCCATCAACAAAGCAATCCTTTTCGATCTTGCCTATGTTCCACGTACCGTTCTGATCTTCATAATACCTATAGTCTCCCTCACGTAAGGGCGGGTATTATTTTGATTCAGTTCAGGTATAAGCGGCCTAGCAACGGTATATCGAAAAGGGGACCATTTGGCGCTATAAGGAACCCTAAACAATGGCTACAGTGCACAAGTATCTTTCAGATGCCCAATTGCTCAAAGGCACCAATTTTGTGCCATGGAAGCATAAAATGAAAGCCATTCTTCAAGTCGAAAAATTATGGGATGTCGTCAGTGGCACTACCTCTCGTCCCACCACGACAGGGACAGATCAAGATACATTTGATGATCAGGACAGGAAGGGCCTTATGTTTTTGTTACTTGCCATAACAGATGAGGTCCAACCTCATATTTGTGATGCCACGACCAGTAAAGATGCTTGGGCAGCATTGATTACTGTGTATGAAGGAAAGAATAATTCCACTATTCTTCACCTACAAACCCAGCTTCACAATCTCAATATGAATTCGGGGAAGCTGTTGAATTGTTTCTCTGCAAAGTGGCAGAATTGAAAGCTAAACTCAATACTATGGGAAAACCCATAGATGATGATCTTTTGACATCTGTTATTTTGAGGGCACTCCCACCATCTTACAAAAGTTTTATCACTTCACTCAATGTTTATGGCAGAAAATTAACTTTTGTTGAATTGGTTAATTTGCTTCAAACTGAAGAAGCCAATCAAGTACAGAAAGATGAGGAACATGCCACTGCTCTTTCCACCCATCAAAAGGGTCACAAGAAAGGACAGTTGCAGAAGGGAGGGTCTTCTTCCAAAGGCAAAGGCAAGCCCAATCTCCAGCGAGATAAATATTGCAAGATCTGTGATATGAACAATCATGATACCAACCAGTGTTGGTTCAAAAACAAACAACAGAATGATCCCTCACAAAATAAGAAAGGCAAGGGGAAGCAGAAATATCCCCAGCATCGCAACCAACAAAAGGGTCATGTTGCTTATGCAGATTCCCATTCAGATGATTCTAATTCATCTTCAGATAATGACTCCGAAAGAGCACACAAGGTGCTCATGACCCATATTGCCTCTTCCAAATCAGATGTTGTATGGTATATTGATTCTGGAGCAAGCAAACATATGACTGGGAACAAGTCCTGGTTTCAAACCTTTCACGCAAGAGAAGGCAAACCTGTCACTATTGCAGACAATCAGGTCTATCAAGTACAAGGTGAAGGGGATGTTACGGTCACTCTCCCTGATGGTGACTGTGCCATAGAGAAAGTTCTCTATGTTCCTGGCCTTGCCAACAATCTATTATCTGTTCCACAGATGCTAGATAGAAATATGGATGTTGTTTTTCAAGTTGAAAAAGGAAAAAAGAGATGTTTCATCAGTCACCAAGGTCAAAACATTGCCACTGGCTCCTACAAACATGGATTATTCATCTTGGATACAGTTTCTACATCCCATACTGCCCTCATTGCCACTACAACAGCAGCTACTTCCTTATGGCATAAAAGATACGGGCACCTCAGTTCCGGGTATTTACTCGAATTAAGCAAATATGACATGGTCAAAGGGCTTCCTCAGCTTTCATCCGTTCTCCCAGTATGCTCAGATTGTCTAGCAGGGAAACAACATCGAGTTCCATTTGAGACAAGTTCTTCTCGCTCTAAGAAACCCTTGGAGTTAATCCACGCAGATCTGTGCGGTCCTTTCCCAACCAGTCATGGTGGAAAGAGTCATGGTGGAAAGAGGTATTTTCAGCTATTTGTTGATGACTACTCCCGCAAAATATGGGTCTCCTTCCTTGCACTCAAGTCAGAAGCTCTTCTCTACTTTCGTCAGTTCAAGAGACAAGTTGAGAAGGAAACAAGTTGTTCCATCAAAACCCTCCGCTCAGATCGAGGGGGGGAATACACTTCCAAGGAATTTTCAGCATTTTTGGAAAAACATGGGATTAAGAGACAACTCACTACAGCATATACACCGCAGCAAAATGGAGTTGCAGAAAGGAAAAATCGCTCCATAGTAGAAATGAGTCGGTGTATGTTAAAAGGAGCAAACTTAGAAAAACAATACTGGGCAGAAGCAGTAAACACAACATCTTACCTACTAAATAGAGCACCTACAAGGGCTCTACAAGGAAAAACTCCACAAGAAGCCTGGAGTGGTAAGAAACCCTCAATTTCTCATCTAAAAGTTTTTGGATGCCAAGCTTTTATGCATATTCCTAAACGAGAAAGAAGGAAACTAGATGAGAAAACTCAAAAATGTATATTTCTTGGTTATGATGAGTATTCAAAAGGATATCGGTTGATTGATCCTATAACCAAGAAAACACACATCAGCGAGAGATGTAGTATTTGATGAAACTTTCACATCAAATAACACACTTGTATACCTTAAGGAAGATGAACCTAAGAAAGAAGCGGCACCTCCTCAGAAGAAGGTTCCTAAATGGTATACTAGTACATTGCAAGATTCAAAATTGACATCACTTCCAGGATCTAACTCTAGATCGACCCTCTACTCGCGAGTATGACTCAACACAAAAGAGCGAGATGATGCAACATCGAGTATGAGATGTTGATGACCTTTGTCAACATTTTGATGATTTATCCGTGAATGTAGAAGAAGATGAGGATATAGATATGGAAGATGAAAAAGTCTATCGACAATACTAGATGAAAAAGAACCCACATCGAGTCTCGGATGCACTCGGTAAAGATCAATGGAAAAGCTGCTATGGATGCGGAACATACATCTCTAATGAAAAATCAAACTTGGAAGTTAGTGAATTTGCCTTCAGGAAAGAAACCCATTGGTTGCAAATGGGTATTCAAGATCAAATATAAGGCAAATGGTGCAATAGATAAATATAAAGCCCGACTTGTTGCAAAGGGCTATGCACAAAGAGAAGGCATAGACTATGAAGAGACATTTGCTCCCTCTTGCTAAAATGACCACTATTCGAGTTACGTGTGCAATGGCAGCTCAATTTGGTTGGCGGCTACATCGGATGGATGTAAAGAGTGCTTTCTTAAATGGTGACCTACAAGAAGAAGTCTATATGACTCAACCTGAAGGTTTTGTAGTTCAAGGGCAAGAACAGAAAGTCCGTAAGCTGATCAAATCTCTATATGGACTTAAACAAGCTCCTCGAGCTTGGTATATCAAAATTGATAGTCACCTAGTGCAACATGGGTTTAGAAGAAGTCCTGCAGATCCTAATCTATATATCAAGAACAATGGTTCTAACATAGTAATTCTAGTACTATATGTGGATGATCTGATCATAACAAGCGGTTCAGAGAGTATGATCAAAATAGTTAAGAAAGATCTCAATACCTCTTTTGAAATGACGGATCTTGGACTTCTCCACTATTGTCTTGGTCTAGAAGTAACTCAATACAAGCATTGCATACAAGTTACTCAAAAGAAATATGCTAAGACTCTAATTGATAAGTATCGGATGAATGATTGCAAGCCCAAAGCCACACCAATGGAAGCAGGACTTAAGTTATCCCGATTCGATGAATCTCCTAAAATAGATAGTACTCTCTATCGTCGGCTGATTGGGAGTCTCATCTATCTCACAAACACCAGAGCCAGATCTTAGTTTTGTTGTGGGTTATCTTTCACGATTCATGCAAGATCCTAAAGTTAGCCACTGGAAAGCAGCAAAAAGAGTTCTTCACTATGTCCGTGGTACGACATATATCGGCCTGGAATACAAAAAGAACAACAAGTTCTATCTTCAAGGGTACACGGACTCTGATTATGCTGGATCCATAGATGACCGAAAATCAACTGCAGGTTATATTTTTCACCTTGGATCTGGTCCTGTCTCTTGGCATAGCAAGAAGCAACATGTTGTTGCTATCTCTTCTATCGAGGCGAGAATATCGAGCAGCTAGTGGAGCAATCTGCGAGATCATATGGTTACGTCGCATCCTCACAAATATGGGCCTTCCAAAGAAACTTCCTTTACATTTATTTTGCGACAATCAAGGTGTTATGAATCTTGTCAAGAATCCTATCTTTCATGATCGCACCAAACACATTGACACTAGGTGTCATTTCATTCGAGATGAGGTTCCAAAGCATCATATCCAGCTCCACTACATTCCCACAAATGAGCAAATAGCGGACATCTTCACCAAAGCGCTTGCTCGAGTCAAATTTGAATTGTTCCGCAATGCTATGTGTAGTCAACATTAATGTAATAAGGGGGGATGTTAGAATATTTAGCATATCTTATATTACATTAATTAAGTTAAACAACATTATAGGAGTGGTACGTAGTTTTCTTTATTCAGTTTATGAACCACCCAGCTTGGTTCAAACTGCCTCAACGGAGTTTATGTAAATCTTATATATTTTCCAGGAATATGAAGAGCAAACTAATGATTCAGTTTCTAATAGAGTTCGCTCGCCTTCGCTCGCCTAGCGCCCCTTCCCTCGAGTGCGGCCCCAGTTTAGCGACAAAGGGCATAAAGGAGAATTAAGTGATTGCTTCAAAGAGCAAAATTCCCTCTGTCGCTCGCAAAACAGGCCCGCACCCAAAAGCGCTCAATTTTTGAGCGACTTCGAGGGGAAACATGAAATTAAATGTGGGGCCCCTTATTTATTTTTTGGACGAGTGTTTCTGGCTTTTTTGTTGAGTCCAAGTCTGAGTTGTGATTCGGCATTGCCAGGTCCACGTCAAGCCCGGGTTTCTCTACTATGAATGTGAAAATACAAACTTTGGTTTAGACATTACACTCATAGGTGTTGTTAAGTTTGTAAATTTCATAGAAATAGGGATGGTAAATAGTCTCATGGTAGTAAGCACGAGAACAAAGTGGATTGGCATGGGACAAAAACTTATGGAAGAGAAAGAGCTTGTGGTAAAAGTAGGACTTTTGTGGCAATTGCCGCTCTCAAAGGGTATGTCATGGTTAGCATGTCCATGACCCTCTTGCCACTTAACGTGACTATGAAATCGATGGTGAGGAGCTCACGAAAAGGCCTTGAAGTGAGTTTTGTGATGATTGTATTGAAGCATTGATTGCCCATAGCATGCCCATGGCAGAACTACCGACAACAATCCACATGTCGACTTGCACAACTAGAAATATAAACCATCCAGTTATCACGAAAAATGCTGCAATCACTGGCTATGGTAGCAATTGTGTATATGCAAATGAGGGTTTATATATATATAGATAGATATATAAATAGATAGATAGATAGAGTAGATGAGATAATTCTATTAATGTCCATAGATGGCCAAAGTAAGCCAATGGGACTCATTGAAAGGAGTTGTTAAAAATTACAATGCATAGTGGTAACCACAAAGTATTAAGAAAATAAGCTAAACTAGAGTAAAGAATCTAGTGTAAACTACTCTAAAGTAGAACAATTGTATGGCATAAAATTATAGCCTCAAGGGTTACCAAAAATGGATAAACCAAAACATACTAAAAGAAATGATAAGAGAGATCTAGAAGTTGAGGTACAACAAAGATAGAAAGGATCTCCAATGGATTTGAGTGCCAACATTAATCTATAGTGAGATGTAAAGAAGAAGCATAGTCATTGTCATTACCAACTATCCCAAAAGGGCCAACTCGGGTTCTGATGATGCTTCCAGGATAATGGCTAGGACTAAGAGGGCCTAGTTGGATAATCCTAGGAGGACATGGAGTTCGATCCCTCAAGACTCTTCTAGCATCCATGGTTATGGAACCAATAGAAGAAGACAAGAAACCGGTAAGTTGCACTTGACTACCACTCCTCAATATGTGAGAGGTGGCCAAAATCCTACCTCAAAGAACTACATTGTCTTGTTGCAAGCAAGAAGAAAGAACTGAAGCCTTAGTAACCGCTCTTGTATGCAGAAAAGGGTGCACAAATTTGTCATTAATATTTTGGATAGTTGTAGCTTCCAATGAGTGCTTATTACTTTCAACAACAGAGATAGGGTGAAAGAATAAGGTGATTAGTCGAGTAGTAGTCTATCTCCCTTATAATCACCGATGCTGAAGAGTCATAGCTTCTTTGACGTAAAGAGCCAAGCATGTTTGGTTAGGATAGCTGAAAAAAGTGGCAAGCGATCCACCTGAATCTCAATACAAGCAATAGTACCTCCCTCAAATCTCATAATTAACAAGACACTTGAAGATGAAATGTTCTTCAGTATTGACCTCCCGAATAGAGCAAAGACGACATACCCTATCCTGTCAAGGAATATGATGGTACGTCTCCACGCGCACTGTGAGCATACTGTAAGTTGACCAAGAAGAATCCTTAGGCTGTGTCCAATGTCACTCGACATAATTAGGACAAGTAATAATGCCATTCTTAATCCTCATGAAATGCTTAGTGTAGAAGGCCAACTTAGGACTAAGAGGTTGAGATGGAGCGACCCAAGTGACTTGAATATATTGTTGATAAACATCATCTTTGACTACTTGATTAATTATCCTCTTATTAGGAAGAAGGCAGGGGGAGGAGCATTTAAGGAGTATTTAAAAGGAGGTAATTGATCTATGGAGATGCCAACTGATTGAAGAAGAGAAATAACTTCTAAGTACCATCCACAATAAGGACCAAAAGAGCCCCTAGAGGTAAGGCATTATGAGGAGCAAAGTGCCAATTATGGGTTTCTCTCTTGGCCTGAGATGCAGTCACCCATGGATCTAAGATGATGAAGCTGAAAATTTTGAAGATGCTCTCAAGACGAAGAGGATGAACGCCAAAATCAACCTGAACAATACATTGGGGAATTTTTCCCTTGCATCAGATAAATCGCTGAAGCAAAATAGTCTGGACCCTCTTAATGCGAACCCCATCAACACACCCTTTACTTGGGCCCCAAATCTCAGATCCGTAGAGGACTATGGGTGTGATAATGCAATCAAAGAGGTGCATCTTTGTAGGTATGTCTTGAAAGTGTTGTTGGAAGCATTGTAACATTGAGAGAGATGCGTATCCTTTGCAAAGACGTGACGTGAGAGAGAGGATGCTGTTTACCCAATATATGGTTATCCAACTATACTCCAACTATGGAAGCATGGTGTACAACCCTACCAGTCACAAAATTCGAACCTTGGACCTCTATTTAGATTTTCAAAGTCTCCAAAGGGGGTGTAATATATATTTTTGGTTATGATTATGATTATCATTGATTCTTAAAATTTGGTGTAATTTTATAATAATTAGCTTTGTATGTTGCTAATTGACAATTACATTGGCAGAATTTGAAAATTTGTGGTCATGTTTAATGATATTTAGAAATATATTTGGCATGTTGCACATCTAAGTTTTAATTTTTTTTATTAGATAATGCACTTTCACCCTGCGTAGTTTCAATTCCAAGTCATCTTTCTGATAATTAATCTAAACAATATGTTTGTGGTTATTTGAGGTTGAAAAGGGCCCCAACCATATTACATCATGACCACATTATTGTGGCTTTTCAACAAACCACATTATCATGTTATTTCAACAAACTGTGTTATCGTAGTATTACAAGAAAACATATTATCTTGAGCATCCTTATTGCAGGAGTGTCTAGAACAATATGGGGTTTTGAACTTGGATTGCAATTTAACAATTGCATCCCTTTTACCATTGCTCCACAATATTTTGAATCTAAATGTTAGGGTTATCATTGGGACAGAGCTCATAGAGAACATGGGGGTGGGATTGGATCAATAATATGGTTACACTTAACCTTAGGTCTATGCATTGCCATATGTTTGATCCCTACCTCTACGTGTTCTCATGGCTCTGGAAAGTGCTCATCTGTGAGATTGGTACCTTGGCTTATGGTGTGAAATACCTCGCTTCCCAGCCCTTGATCCAAACCTCTGGAAAATGTTAAGGTTAATATTAGGTAGAGCTTGTAGAAAACATGAAGGTGGGCTTGGAACCGTAATATGGTTACATTTGAGAGAAGTCTATGGGCGCCTGACCTGAGGTCCATCCATTACCATAGCTTGACCCCTACCTCCAAGTATCATCATGGATCTATGAGATCCTCCGTTATGGGATTGTAACCTTTGGTTATTGTGTGAAGCTCCTCAATCCTCACCGCTTGCTCGAAATCCATTGGGCTTAAATTTTAAGGTTAGCCTAATCCTAGGCTGACTTTCCTACATCCTACATAAGTTTTTATATACTTTGTCAGCTTAGTTGTTTTCACATGTCTAGAACTATTCAAATTGCTCTAGGCATTTGTAGATATCGAAATAAAGATGTTTTTTTTTTCTCCCTTAGTTGAGAATTGTTGTGTTGCCTCATATATTTGTAGTTGTGTAATTTGAACAAGAGGTACATTAAAGTTTTGGAAGTAATTCCATATGAAAGTAATTCTTTTTTTTATTTAAATAATTATAATATGTTTCTTTTGGCAGTAATATCGGCTTCCTTTTGATTGTATGTAGAGACCTGAGTCATTTATTTTCTGCAGATAAATACTATGTTATATCTTTTATTGCATGCTCAAGGTTTTACTTTGTTCTCTTAGGATTCTGAAAATGAGCACATTTATTACTCGGAACTGTTTACTTTGACGAAAAAGATGGCAAGGTCGGGTCCTCAGAAGTTGACATTTACAGTACCAATATTTGAGCCTTGTCCACCTCAATACTACATACGTGCCATTTCAGATAGCTGGCTGCAGGCAGAAGTCTTACATACGGTCTCCTTTCAGCAGCTTATTTTACCAGAGGTTTTGTACCTCCTATTCCTTATCCTGTGCATCTTACATTACTTAAATGCACAAAAGATTACATCAGCTGCACAGTATGGTAACATGCATAGTTTGGTCCTTCTTGTTCCTATTCATGTGTAATATTTAAAGGTTTTGTACATCTAAAATAGAATTTTGCAGGATGTACTGTGATTTTTCATTGTATATTGGAACATACTGAAAGCAGTTATTCATATAAGGTTACAAGCTGTCCAAAATAAAAGTTATTTGAATGTAATAATTGTCTTAGGTGTATGCTAACTCATGATCCATTGGGATTTTGCAGTTATATACTCCACATACTGAACTTCTTGATTTGAGACCTCTTCCTGTGAGTGCATTGGGCAACGGTGGCTATGAAAGGTTATATAAATTTTCACATTTCAACCCAATTCAAACACAGGTAATATATTTCACTTCTAGTTTTGCCATTCTCATGCATCCATTTTCATCAGATATTTGATACTTCCATATTAATGTTATGGATTGCATGCTTGCTTTAAGAAATTTTAACAAGCTTGTGAGAATTAATTTGCAGGCATTCCATGTTCTCTACCACACAGACAAGAATGTCCTCCTAGGTGCACCAACAGGAAGCGGGAAAACAATATCTGCTGAGCTTGCTATGCTCCATCTTTTCAATACTCAACCAGACATGAAAGTAGGCTCCATTTTTTTGAATTCTAATATTATTCAGTTATATTAAAATGGATAAAAGTTGGGATATACATATATTTAGAGAGAGAGAGAGAGAGAGAGAGAGATCATTTTCCATTATCTTCCAAACATCTGTTATATCCTTCATCATCAGGCTTTAGAAGCCTGGATCTGCTTTATTTAGCTGGACTATTAATATCCATTTACACACAATAAACACAAACAAGAAGTCTAGGATAGTTGATTACATTTCATTTGCTCTCATATTCCTGCTTTTGACAATTGTCTGGTGCATATACTGGATGATTATGTCACATGTTCAAAGCATAGCTATAAGTTCCCCATCAACTTGTTTTGGTGTTTCATGTTCTGCAGCCTTGCTTCCCTATTCTGCTTCTTCAGCTGGTCATTTTTATTTTGATTGAGTTTGAGTTATCCTGCAGGGTATCCACCACTTCCACCTCCAGAATATATATAGTCTGATTGTTCTTTGCCCTACCCTCTCGAATTCACTGACCTTGACATTCCGCTTGATGCCAGTGGAGTATATTCAGTTGATGTGTGTTGATTGATCGAGACAGGAGAGTAGGACTCTGAGCTTTGCTCCCAATTACCACTCATCTGTGTTGTTGGAGTCCCTTTCGCTTCTTTTTCTTCCATGACATGCTTTGAAGCCTGTTTTAGCCAATCTCCCCCTGTTGTACTTTTATTTTGAGATACACCCTTCATTTTTGTGGTATGCTTAGGCTTATTTTTTTAAATCCATTTGCTTTCTCTTGAATAGGCCTTTTTAACTTTTCCTTTTGGGCTTGTTCAGCATTCATTGGACAAACCCACAGTAAATGACGATATTGATGACAAATTCGACATGTGAATGATACATGTTCATAATCTATTTCCTGTTCCCATTCAAAGCCTTTGGTTTCTAAAATAATACTTTTCGGTAAAACCTTTTCCAGGTCCAACATTACATATATTCTGGCATGTGTAGCTAAGCCTTCTTGTAGAGTAATGCATGTAGTTATGATATTTTCCCTTGAAAAGTTCCACAAGAATTCCATGACTTATGAGGTAAGACATATAGATGAATCCACAGTGGGGCACGAGCAGGCAGTTTGTCTATGGGTTTGAAACCTAGGTCTGATATTTCATGAACAACCCTGAATTCTTGATGAACCAAGGACCTTTGAAAGATCTTCTCATTGTCTTCCTTTTTTTTTTTTGTTTGTTTGTGGAAAACACCCCAAATGGGATGCCACTTTTGGGTAAGTCCCAAGGAGGCAGGGGTATCTATTGCGCCAAAAACGCCCAGGGCTCGCACCTGGCCTGCTCCCTTCAACACACTCAACGAGCATGCCTAAAACAACAAAAACAATAACAAACAAACACAAAAACACAAAAAAACACAAAAAACACAACATCAAAAAACAAAAACAAACAAAAAAAACACACACAAAAAAACAGAAAAAAAATAGAAAACCACAAAACAAACAAAAAACAACATAAAAGCATAAAAACAACATAAACTCCAAAAAAAAAAAAAAATAATAATAACAAAACACAAAACATAAAACACATAAGAAAACCATAAAAACAACAAAACAACAAACACTTAAAAAACCAAAAACATGAAAAACAACAAAAACACAAAAAAGGAAAAAAAACACAAAACCCTAAAAAACAACAAAACACAAAAAAACAACACAAAAACAAAATAGAAAAAACACACACACACACCTCTCGAGAAACTAAGAAAAGGGAAAACTAAAAAAAACAAAACACAACTACGACCTTTCTAGTCCAAAAGACTTTTAAGACAAGATTCAACAGAAGAAACATAAGAAAGATATGTCTGAGCTAGGGAACTAAAGTACCCTGACCGAACCAAAGAGAAGCAAAAACAAAGCAAAAAGGAACTAGGTACCTGTTGGTTACGAATCTGCCATGAGGAAAGGATTTTGGGTTAATGCGCCCAGATTCGCCCACCAGCATGAAAGGCCGGAAGGAAGAGATGCCTTCCGAGCCAATCTCCGGAGAAGGCCGGCTCCTTTCGGGGGGTTTTGTTTAAGCTAAGATTACAGGAAAGAGATAAATGTACAGAAAGAGACAAATGTACAGAAAGAGAATACAAATATGTCCAGAGGTTGGTGGGGGGAACTAACAGTACGGGAACACACTAATTACCGCTACTTACTGCATTATAAACACAAAGCATGACCAGGAACTGCAAAAACTACGTGTACTTCCGATACTCAAGCAGTGTATGCACAGCTTCAATGATCCCCTAGCAAACATTCCCTACAAGGAACTAACAGCATGGCAATGCATCAATCACCAGATACGTACACTAACAAGAGTAGAAAGCAAACTAGAGATATCAGAACCAGGTATATGTGTTTATGTAGAGAATTTAACCGCACAGCTCCAATGGCTCCCTAACAGACATTCCCTACAAGGAACTAACAGTACGGGATCGCATCAGTCACCAGATACGGGCCAGCAACAAAACACATAACTGATGGAACTGCTACTACATCCATTCTATGTATCCTTTTAACTAATGAAGTATAGGGGGTGCTTTAAACAAGCAATGCTAGAGGCACCTGCTCACCAAATGCTGAAATGAATCAGCAAGCCGTGACAGGTTAGCCTAAGGCATGAATAGAAAGGCAACATAAAAAACGAAAGCACGAGAACAGAACCAGGCATACAGATTATATTCATAAGCAGAAGCACGGTTACAATGGGCACAGTAGTTCCCTAACAGACATTCCCCTTCCACCCTTTACAATGAATTCATGGTGGGCTTTTATAGCCCGAGTCCCTCCCGTTACATTAATGGGCACAAGGTCCCGATCAAACATAAGGCGACAAAAGCGGCGAAAGAGCTGCAAATGCTGACCTTTTGTCGGACCGGACTGTACCCGCAGCATGGTCTTCTCGGAAGGCTGTACGACTACATGGCGGTGCGCTGGCGGAACTTCAATCGGTAGTGATGCGGGTAGGCTGGAGCGAGTAGAACCTCGGATCAGCTTTGAATGAGGCTACCGACACGGGCAGTGCAGCCCATGCTCGTTCTTTTGCTTGGCACGTTTCGGCTCTAATCCCGAAGCTGGACACTTGTCAGATGATGGATGATGCTGTTTGACACGTGTCTGCCTTGGAGGGCAGTCTGTCCATCTTCGCTTGGGATCGGAGCAACTCGGGATGCGCGGGCAGAATGCAGTGCAGTCGGGAAGGCCTTCATGCCTTGGTCAAATTCCGGGTTTGTTCCCTCATGCGCACTGTCAAGGCGCACTCCGACTTCGGTGTGAAGTCGGAATGTGCACTGAAGCGCGATGTCCGCCGCCGTACGGACTTGCTCCAAAGACTTGATTTTTCTTTTGTCGACTGCCCGATCTGCCGATTACAAGGTGCGCCCAGAGGAGGGGCGAAGTCAGACTTCGCACCAAAACTGGGCGAAGTGCGCACTTCGCACCAAAACTGGGCGAAGTGCGAACTTCGCACCCAGACTTAGCCATTTTTCGGGTGACTTGCTGGAAAGTTGAAAAATCAACTGGGGACTCCAAGAAAGGGGGGAAAGAAAAAGAATGCGGGAAAGAAAAGGAAAGGGAGAGAAGAAGGAAGGAAAATGGAGGAAGAGGGAAAAGAAGAGCAGCACTGTTACAACACTGAAGACATTGCACCCCGTGCAAAATGTGACAACAGTACCTCTTGTACTGGAGCCATCCAAAGAAAGGATAAAAAGCAGAGCTTCCCTTATTTGTGAAGCCCACCATCTGGGAGGGTGGCCGTAGCAAGTAAGATCACCTTTGTCCAATGCCCAATTAGCTAAAGCATCAACACTCCTGTTTTGTTCTCTGACCACGTGATTGTAATCAACTTTCAAAAAGCCCATATGGATTAATTGAATCTTCTCAACAATTCTTTTTATTCTCCAATCAACCTTATGATTCTTAGGAGTCTTAAGAAGATTAATCATGAGTTGAGAGTCAGATTCAACCAACACCTTTTTCCATCAAACCTTAGCAGCCTCTTGAAGGCCTCCGAGGATACCATACCCCTCAGCAAGGTTATTGGAAAGGATACCCAAATTCTCAGCAAAAGTGAAAACCAGGGAGCCATCTGAAAGTCTACCAACTCCTCCTGCACTAGCTTTTCCAGGGTTCCCCCTAGAGGCTCCATCGGTATTGAATTTTCCATAATCCTTAGGAGGAGGCTGCCAATTCCTTGTTATTTCCATCTTGCAATTACTCACATTCCCTTTAAGCCGGTTTCCCTTAGAAGAGTTAATCTTCAATCTTTGCATCACTTGATCCCATCTTTGGTGGGAGTTTTGGGGGTGATTAAGGAGTTGTTGGACTGATTCAACTAAGTTGGCAATGGTCTTTTGCTAGATATAGTGAATATCCTTTCTTTCTTGATTGAAAATCCGATTGTTCCTTTCATTATAGATATTCCAAGGTAGAATGGTAGAACCCATCTAAACTAACTGCCTAATGAAATGATCAACACCCTCTTGATTAGGCCAATCTGTCCAAAGCTGTTCAAAAGTAAAAAAAGTTGACCACTGTAAGCCAATTAAGATGGCGGTTCTCCTCCATAGCTCAGAGGCTAAGGTACACTCAATAAAAAGATGGCTAAGAGTTTCCACATTCTCTCCACACATTTCGCATCTAAAAGGGCCATGACTCATAAGTTGCTCACCAGTTAGCACCTACGATGCAATAAAAGCCAAGTAAAGAACCTCACCTTAGGCCAGAGCTTTTGAGCCCACAACTGAGAAAAAAATGTCATAAGATTGGTTGGGATTATTACGGCATAAGGCCAAATAACCTTGAGCAACTGAATACTCACCCTTAGTAGTGTTGTTCCATCCAAAACAATCTTTATCATGGGACCAAGAGAGAGATCTCATATGCAGGATGCGTTGGATGTCTTGTCTTGAATTTCTGGAAATTCAATAGGCTAGTCCTCAATAGGGATCCAATATCTACCAACCTCTATCGACAGTAATTAGCGACCTTTATCCAATTAGCTCGGTGAAGCTCCTCTATCCAAGGCCTCCAATTAGGAAACTGAGTTATCAAAGGCTGGTGACCATCTCACGAAGCTGTCCAAAAATTTGCCTGTTGACCATTATGAATGATCCAAAATAATTTTTTCTTTATCAAATCCTCACCAGTCTTAAGAACCGCTAAAATGGGAGAACCTTTGGTAGGCAATTGATAGCAAACAAGGTCTTTAGGACTTTTGTTCTCAGCATATTTAGCATGGAGATTATTGTCCCAAAGAGCATTGGGGTTATGTAAAATCCTCCAATACAATTTAGCACCTAAAGCTTTGTTGTTATTAATAGCAGACCAGAATCCTAACCCCCCTTCATTCTTAGGAAGACATAAAGTGTCCCATTTCACCAAGGCCCATTTTCTTTTCTCCTTAGTACCACTCCAGAGGAACCGATGATTAATTTGATCCAATTCTCGAAGAACAGCCTTTGGGATATTCAACACGGTAGAAACATAAATAGGTATAGCTTGAAGGATAGATTTTACCAAGGTAATTCTGCCCCCAAAAGAAAGCCACCTATTGGTCCACTTTCCAATTTTCTTCTTAACTCTGTCCAACAACCAATTCCAGCCTTTATTTTTATGTCTTTGAGTATTGATAGGGATGCCTAAATAAGTGATCGGAAGGGAGGTCTTCTTATATCTTAATTTATCCAAGACCGTGGATTCCTATCTGGTAGAGCAGTGAAAGAAAATGACTTTAGACTTGTCTTCATTGATCAATTGCTTGGTAGCCTTAGAAAAACAGCTAATGATTTGCTTAATTTTAGAAGCTTCCTTAATTGTAGCTTTACCTAATAGAGTAGAGTCATCAACAAATTGAAGATGAGAGATAGGCCTAGCTCCATGAGCAATGGTAACTCCCTCAAGGGTTTTCTTGTCTCTATTTTTGGTTATAGTTCTACCCAAGCATTCAGCAAGAATGATGAATAAATAAGGGGAGAGGGGGTCACCTTGCCTAATACCTCTAGAAGCTGGGAATAGTTGTGAAGGCCTGCCATTGATAAGAACTGAGTAGGATACCAAAGAGATACAACCCATAATCCAGTCCATCCAATCGCCTTAAAACTTTGATAAGGAAGTGCCAATCCACTCTGTCATAAGCTTTGGATAATTCTAAATGAATGAACATAGAAGGAGATTTTTGCATTTCCATGGAATGGATGGCTTCTTGAGCAAGAACTATCTCATCCACTATTTGATGCCCTTCCACATAACCTCCTTGTTTAGGGGAAATAATCTTATGCAAAAGAGGCTTCAACCTTTCTGCCATGATCTTAGTAATGATTTTGAGAAGAACATTACATAAAGCAATAGGTCTAAAAGCTGAAATATGATAAGCCTCTTGAGCTTTTGGGACAAGAGTTATATAAGTTTTATTTATAACCTTCAAAATTTCTTTGGCTTTCCTGGCTTCTTCCACCACCTCTAATAAATCAGCATGAAAGATATCCCAGAACTCTTGGTAGAACTCAATGGGAAAACCATTAGGACCTGGGGTTTTCCCTTTTTCATTTTAAAAACCACTTGTTGAAGCTCATTAATAGTAACAAGAGCAGTCAAAATAGAGTTCTCCTCAGAAGTGATAAGAGAAGGGATCGCTTGAAGAACATTTTGTGGAGAGGTCGAGTCAAGAGGAGTAGCAGCAAAAAGATTGGAAAAATAATTGACAACAATAGAGTTCATGCCATCCCAAGTGTAGACAACATCTCCAGAATCTGAATTTAGGGAAGAAATAAAGTTGTGAGATCTTCGAGCTAGAAGAGATTTATGGAAGAAATTTGTGTTTCGATCTCCTTCTTTGAGCCATTGAATTCTAGATTTTTGCTTCCATATTTTTTTTCCCATTCCTCTAACTGAGCTGTGAGTCTAATTTCATTTGTACTTCTGCTCTCTGTGAGGCCATCTAAACGGATTTTCTTATTCAAATTTTCAAGTTGAGCAATAACTTCATGTTTTTTTTGTTGAACATCCCCAAACTCCTAGTTCCAAGTCTTGATTTTGGATTTAATATATTGCAACCTTTTAGCAAAACAGAACATATTAGTCCCATATCTTGGTTTACCTTCCTTCCACCATTGTTGCACTCGAGGTCTGAAGGAACTGTCTCTAAGCCACATTAAATGAAATTGAAAAGGAGAGAAACTCACATTGGTTTTCCAAATTTCCACCATGACTGGCCAGTGATCTGAACCAACATTGTTAAGAGTCTTCACTTTAGGAATGTGACCATGGATTAAGAAATGGTTAGAGACCAGGAACCTATCCAATCTCTCCATGATACAAGCTAAGCCTTGCCTTCTTATAGACCAAGTCATAAGGCCATTATCTGGTTGGATGTCCACAAGATGAAGGTTTGCAATATATTCATTCATGAGGTCAGTGCTCCTGTCCAAATTTCTATTCCCCTCTATTTTCTCATCCAGAGAGGATGGTATTGAAATCTCCTCCAATCAAGATCCAAGCTTTAGGAAAATGAGAGAGTATAAGGTATATTCTTCCACTGTCTTCCCTTTTCCTCCAAAGAAGTCGGAGCATAAATAGTTATTCAAAGCATAATTTGGTTGGAATGTCTACTTTGAATAGCTATAGCCAAAAGACCCCAGCTGCCAACCATATGGTGATTAATTACCTCTTTTGGGTCCCAAAGGTAAGTAATGCCACCAGAAGTCCCTCGAGAACTGAGGGAAACAACTTTTCCAGCTGGCTAGATTTTACTAGCAATTGAATCAGTTTTCTCTATTGACATCTTGACATCTTCGTTTCTTGAAGGAAAACAAGATGTGGATGGTTTATCTGAATCATTCTTCTAATTTCATTTTGTTTTGAAAGACTCCCTTTGAGTCCTCTAATATTCCAAGTGATGATCTTCATTAATACCAGGGCTGAAATAGTTGGTAAGGGAATTAACCTTACCTTCCTCTACAAGATTTTCACATTCTTTTACAATATGATGTTGATTGGTCTTGCAACCTGCCTTTTGATTAGAATCCATCTTCAGTTTTTTTTCCCTGTTTCTTGACTTACTCCAATTGAATCCGGGATGTCTTCTAACCTTGAAGAATGCGTGTACAAAGCCAAAGTGTTGCTGGAAGGTTCAACAGAGTCTATCTTGGGACTCGTATTATTTGAAGTCTCAACATTTAAAAGATTGTTTTTCTTGTGTATATTTTCTCCCTTTTTTTTTTGTTGAAAACTTTTGATTTGTTGGTTTGTCTCTGAGTTATTCCTTTCATCTCTAAATTGTGTTTCTAAGATTTCTGTTTCCATTATTTCCTCTTCCTCACCTAGGGCATCATTTGTGGAAAGAATTTCAAACATATTAGCTGATAACTTTGATTGATCCTTCATAATCGGTTTTTTTTTAGTGTTCTTCTTAGGCATTTGGAAACCTGTTGAATTTGTATCTTCTTTCTTTTGATCTGGAATTTTATTTGGACAAACACTAGCCAAATGACCATATTCATGGCAAATTCTACAATGAAAAGGAATGTTCACATGGTCCACTACTTGCTCCCAAGTCTCCTCCCCAAATTGTAATGTGATCTTTTTAGGTAGGGGTTTTTCAAAATCCATTAAAATACAAATCCGAGCATAAATAATATGTTCAAATTTTTAAGTACAATCAACAATCATCATAAAAGTGTCCAAAGAGTTTCCAATTGAAGAAAAAACAGCCGAATTCCAGAATTCAATTGGGAGGCCAAAGAGTCTAACCCACATGGGACCTGTAGAAGGCATCTCTTCTTTAGCTTTAAATTTAGTATGCTAGGGCTTCATAAAAAGCCCTGCCCTTCCAAAGAACCAGGGACCCCCTTGAAATGTTTTCTCTCTATCTTCATTATTAGCAAATAAAACAAGAAAATAACCATTTGGATAAATAAAGATTTGTAACTCACCTTTAGTTTTCCAGCTTTTTGCAGCCCAGACTTTGAAAGCAGATAGGCTTGGACGAAAACCCAAGAAACGACAAATTAGTCCTCTTTTTTCCAGATCTTCAATGCTAGTTTGAATGTCGCCCATATCAAGCTTAACAATAGGAGTTCTATCAACTGCTCTAAGACATCCTGACTCAATTTTCCTCGGATCAATATTAGGCAGTCTTATAGGTTTACGGGAAGCCCTAAGATTAATGTTAGCATTAGGCTGAGTCTTGGAAATCCTTGCCCTTGAAAGGGGTTTCCATTGTGGATTTATTTTGGGGGTGCACCTTAGCACCAGATTCGCTTGAGATCTGAACTGTTTTTTGATCAGCTGCTTGAAACTTGTTTCGTGATCTCTTTAATCCATGCCCTAGACGTCGAGGAAAGGTATGCTTTTCACTTTTTTTTGTGCAGCAAATTGGAAGCCATTGTCAATCAAGTTCACCGCATGATCTGTTGAAAGACAAATTTCTAACCCATCTTGGGTCCCCTGCAACATATCCTGCTAAAATCTTGAGCAAAAACCACAAAAATGTTGGCCACTAGGACCCGAAGGCCCCGAAAAACAACCTCTGGAGTTGCTTGCACTCAACCTAGATGAAACCCTCGCACAATTGCTTGCCAAAAATCTCATTCACACATAGGGATGTGCTAGGATCGTTGTTGCTGCAAATGATTTGAAAATTGGTGGAGACGTTCTAGGGTTTGTCAGGCATCTCCAAAAAAAAAAAATTTCCTCATTGTCTTCCTTACTAGCGCATACCACAACAAAAATTCCCTCTAGGGCACCAGCGAATCTTTATTTTTCGTTGGAGCTTTGGGTTTTTCACCAATCATATAGATATTTTAGGGTTAATTGCACTCCTAAACATCTATTTATCAGAGTCCTTGTCATTAAGTGACCGACATTCTCATTCATTTGGCTCATATCCAAATTGAATTTTATAGCTTCTTGCACAGCTTCTCTGAATCATTGTACTAACGGGCACCTTCCTCCTGTTTTACCACAGCTTTGAATGCTGCTTCTGCTGCTTTTGTTGAGCTTGCCTTATAGTGCCTCCCCTCCTCAACACTTGGCTAAATGGAAGGGATGACCCCCCCTTCCTCTGAAACATTTACAACTACTAATTCAGAAACTCAAGCTCAGAAACCCTTTTACCTGGATAATTCAGCGCAAAACCTCCGGAAACCACCACGATGTGAGCTTCATTAAGATTTGAACAGGTCTTCTTTCCCTTTCCCAAGCTCGCTTCCATAATCTATTACCGTTTTTTCTTCTCATACTGAGCAAATATTATGATATCTAAACATCAGAGCTAAATGCAAAATAACATAGGCAGGCTTTTCATATATTCTTTGAAACACAAGTACTATATATGTTTATATTCTTCAGTTTATTCAAATGGATTAAGGTTGGGAATTGGGATACTGAGCAAATTTAAACTTCAAAATTAAATGTGAAATCATATATGCAGGTTATTTACATTGCACCACTTAAGGCCATTGTGAGAGAAAGAATGAATGACTGGCAGAAAGGGCTTGTACCAACTTTGGGCAAGCGGATGGTATGCATGCAACCCATATAATTAATTGCTAGGTCTTTGAAATATGTCTGAGTCTGATAATTGCTTTAGGAATAATTATAGCAAGTTTTCTCGCAATTGAAAATTGTTTATTAAAACTTTCCAGGTTGAGATGACTGGTGATTTCACTCCAGATATGAAGGCACTGCTTTCGGCAGATATAATTGTTTCAACTCCAGAAAAATGGGATGGTATCAGCCGTAGTTGGCATACTCGCAGTTATGTGATGAAGGTTTGTATATATCCTTAATTTTTGTGCTTCTAATGATCACTGGGGAGGAGAATATTGTTTTGTTAGTACTTATTGGTAAAGGATTAGTTTCAGATTCAATGCCAGTGTTCTATATGATTTTGTTAGAGAAAAGCTGTCTTCAGATATCATTTTGATGTCCTCCTTTATTGTAGAATAAAAATACTGATTAGGAAAGTATAACTAATTCATGTTTTTTTTCCATGCTGATTATAACTAAGCCTCTGATCTGGACAACCTTTGTGGAAATATGAGTGAACAGGTAGGCCTGCTGATATTAGATGAAATCCATTTACTTGGAGCAGACCGTGGACCTATTCTTGAGGTACGATTCTCAACATAAAATAGGAATCAGTTCTTTAAGATTATGTAATCACACAATAGTCAGAATTTGACTGCAAATCAATTAATAAGAAGATCATCATTTACCTCCTGTACAAGCTGATACTATTTGGCTCTGGGTAACAAATAACCTTATATATTACATGTAAATCCTTTTGAAAATCGAAATCTTTCCAATGATCCTTCATGTTATTAACTCTATGATACCAAGTGTAAAGAACTTTTGATCTCTTTAATAGCACTGAATCATAAAATCCTACATTATTGAGATTGCTATATAGATTCCAATATGAAAGGGATTGTAGTTTACAAGAATCACTCAAAGTAACTACAATTGCATTTTATAATTGGTTGACTGACTCATTTTAAAACGAATAGTTTTGTTCCTGTTGGAAAGTATGTAATTAATTAGCAAATTGTTTTTTAGAATAATGAGTTTGGTTTGCCTTGCTTCGGTATTGTTTGTTTGATATTGATGCAGTACAATAACCATAGACAAGAATAATGAGTTATAATTAAGGATCATTTTCATCCTGTAAATGATTGATGATACAAGCAAACATATGGTACTACCTGGTACAAGCAAATATATGGTACACATTAAGTGACAGTCACTTTTCAAGTAATGAAATATAAGTATAAGGTATTGGTAATGCAAGTTGCAAGTTAGATATTTGTATGTACTTCAATATTTAGTAAATTGAAAGTTAGAATGAATAATAGATCAAAACAGAAAACACTTTAATATTAGATATATATGATTGTGCTCATCCAAACCCACCACCAGTACAAAATACGAATCCTTAGTTTCCGCTTAAGTATTACACTGCCCCCAAAATCCACATGGTTTCCCACAATAACATATTGCCTCATATATGCAACCTCCTCAGGCATATGCAGTCCCACCTTATGGACAAGTGATGTATACTTCGCCAATATGATACAGGCAATTCCCTTAGTATAATATATCGCCTGTGCCTGCTAGGCCCCTAAAAGAACTCCCCGATTGGACATATCAGGGACCTTTGAATCTAATGGCTTATTCTCCCATTTAATAACTGCTACGAAGTCATTACCAATCTTTGATGGAAATGGAACTAAAACTACTATGGATCATCTTAACGAGCTGTCCACCTTGAAGACAATGCATCTCATTCAAGAAGAAGACATCATGGTACATTTGCTTATTTACTCATTGAAGGGTAAAGCTGCCTTGTGGTATAGAGGTTTACCTGATAATTCAGTTATAAACTGGGCATCAATTTTATAACCTTTTATGAGAAGATTTGGTAGTATAGGTAATAGATATTTAGTTCTTTTTCAATATGCTATGCAAAGACACCCTCAAGAAAACATTCATGATTATAAATTTATAATACTAGATTTATCAGGTCTTTGCATTTGATTTCACCGAATGTGCGTCCTAACATGGAACAATCATTGTTGTCTTATGTAAAAGATTTGTAGTTTGATTTAGTGCTAATGGCCTGTAATGCTAATCATGTTACTTAGCTGCAACTTTCGAAGAGGTGGATTGTCCAAGAGGTGTCCTTATTAGAGTTGGGAAATTACCACATGCCCTGCCTATGGTTTATGCTGCCCATGTAATTCAGAACCCGCAAATCCCAAGACCTTCCTCAACCATTGTGCTGATTCCAAATGCCCAAACACGTTCTAATACAACCACCTACCGACAAGCCAGCTCTCCTTACATGGTGATCCTCTTGGGGCATAGCACTCATATTTCTTTCTGGCCCCAATTACCCGCTTTACCAACTCCACCACAAAGTAGTAACACCACTACTCCATCCCAGAGCCAAGACAAAGATGGCATGCTAAAAGATCGAATGAAGGAGATGATGAATATGGTGAAAATGATGGTAAATAACACCAATATGGAGAAAAGACAAAGTGAGTGGCAACCGAATTGCAGATGGCAAAAGCAGAATTGGTAGCACAGGAAAACCCTAGATCTCACGAAAGATGAGGTTCCTTGACAAAATGTTGGCCAGCAAGGTAATCAAGTGCAAAAGAACATGGTTAATATTAATTTAGAAGTTAATACCTGGTGGTGTTTTGTCTGTAATAGACACAACCCCACAGATTGCGCCATGGCCATGAGACATGTGCAAACTGAGCAACATAATCAACAATGTCAGGCTCAACAAGCCATAGCTTCGGGGCAAATGATGCCAGTAGCAAACTAACCACTTGCAATAAATTAACCGGTTCATCAACCTCCTATTTTGGTCCAACAAGCAGTTCCAGCATTATCAAATCCTGATACTGCAATTTTTGTGAACTTTGGCATATTTGAAGATGATGAAGATTCCTCTTTTGAAGATAGTGCTATATGTGCTATTCAACAAGGAGTTGGGACTAGGAGTAAGAGGAAGGCGGTTGCAAGACAAAAACCAACCAAGAAGCAATCTGAATCTGTCACTGGTACTATAGTATTGAGAAGAGGAAGGACACCTTTGCATGTGAAAGATAAAAGGCCAATAGCAGCCGAACAAGAGGATTCACAAAAAGAAGACACGAGAAAGCTTCTATATATGACATCATCAACTAGTGCTTCAGTTGAAAAGGATGAAAAAAATGAAAAAGGGAAAGAAACTGAGAGAGGAAAATAATACTAGAGGTCGATAAACAGGAAGATAAGATAAATGCAAAAGGAAGGGATAAGTTGCAGAAGGAAGCCAAAAACTGTTTAAGGTACTTGTCCTTGACTAATGAAGGACACTCGATTGCTACAAGGAAGTATAGGACAACGCACAATGAAAGTAGCACCACCAAATTCAGATTCAATATCGCAGAAGAGATAAAGACACCAACCAAGGTTAGTATGCTAGAAGCCTTAGCTCTACCTGGTCAAAGGGAACTCCTCCAAGAGGCCCCCAAGAACAAGTTATGCCAAGGCTAAAGAAGGGCCACTGCAACAAATGCATCCCAACCCCATAGAACAACACTTGCTGACAAAAGACACTTCAGAAATCCAAGTCAATGCTGTTGATATATTGAACATACCAAAGCCCAAGACATTAAAATCACTGTCATTCTATGTGACATTGAAGATTGAGAATTATTTGTTGAGAATTTGCATAGCAAACTTGGATGCAACCGTAATGGTGATGCCAAAGGATATATGCGAGGAGATGGGACTACCTTACACCAAGACCGCCAAAATCCTATTCAAATGGATGGAACTAGGGTAAATGTCGTAGGGATGTTGAAGGATTTGACCATTATAGTAGCAAAACACCCTGAGTTGGTAGTTGCACAAGATGTCATTGTGGTTGACCTACCTTCTTACTTCGAGATGTTGCTCTCAAGAGAATGGACAAAATATTTGTCTGGTGATGGATACCTAGCAATGGACTATACAGAGATGAAGCTACCTAAAGAGAGCAAGACCATAAAGATAGAAAATGAGCCTCCATGCAATTACCTTCTACATAAGCTCAACGATGATGGTGTGGTAATTTAGAACTAGATGCTCGAGTATGTAGATAAAGAAACTATTGAAGAAGACCCTATTTTGGAGATTGATATGATCATAGGTGTGCATCGAGAAGACAATGATGCAAAGGTGAGTTTTGAAAAAATGAAGCTTGGTAATTACTTAATATTTGGGAGGCCCACCAATGCCCTAGTATTGACCAGTAAGCAAGTTCAAAGATCATATGACACATGGGTCATGCATTTTGATGACCTAAGGACCAGAAATGGAGTGGGCATCGGGATTCAATTCATTGACCGTCAAGGAGCTCGCTGAATTATGCTTGCAGGTTATTCAATTTATACAATTGATGTGGCTAAATATGAAGCACTTTGTACGAGCTTGAGGCATTAAAAACATTAGAGATTTTGGCAACTCTAAGCTAGTCATCAACCAAGTTAATTTAGAGTGTGCAACTAGATCAAGAACTTGAAGTCCGACAAACATAGAGTTTGAGATCTATAAGAAAGCTTCAGTACCTATGAAATTAAATCCATTCCCCGGAAGCTAAACACCAAAGTAGATGAACTGGATTTCTTGGCGACTAAATTTGACCCACTACAAAAATGTGGAATAGGCCAGAATGGCTTGACGTGGTCTTCAGACCTGCCATCCTTGATAATCCCAATTATTGGCAAGTATTTAACAGTGATGAGCATATTATAGAATTTCTCATCAGTAAAGCTTTGCATGTTGAAGATAAAAATGAATATGAGGCGACATAAAATATGGGGTGATCCAACTAAGGATCACATTTTATAACCAACTACTTAGGGGGTTAATCACATTGGAAAGTCTATTCAACCCTGGCGACAACTCCAAGAAGTCTAACATAAAGGTCAAGGCATCCTCATGTCATCTAGTTGAGACAGTGACAAAAGTTGGAACAATTTGTTTTATAGACAATCCTTATCTAGAAGTAATATGCAAACAACCAGCACCATTCAAACCTAAGGACTTAGATGGGCATGTTTGCTGACTTGAACATGTTGCCTATGGATAACATCCTTAGTGCAAAGGACAAAGAGGTAGTAGCCTTTAACATCTTCTCAATATCCAATAGGAAACATCACTCATTCTAGGACTCCATGGCACTCCATTTGCCGTCTAGAATGTGTGCCTATGCTTTACAACCAAAAGACTCGAAAGTGGCCAACTTCAAGCTTCTTGTTGCTCAAAGCTTCTTTTCGAGTGATGTTGTTAAGAGTTGTTCCATGGGGACTCGTTCTAGGATTTTGGGGCCCTCTAGAAGACATGTCTTGATGTCTTGAAAAGATGTTCTGGCATCTTGAAACACATCCTGCCATCTCAAAAAGCCATTCTGTTGTCCCTCTCCAGAAATTTCTCAGAACATTGGTTAAGAGCCTTGTGAGGAATTTTGTTTTGAACATAGTTAGGACAATTATTTGCTTCAACCCAAAACTGTGATGCCATCTTCTTAGACTATATCATATGATTAATCATCTCCTTTATTTTGTTTTGCAACCCCCCTCTATTGAGGTTTGTAGAACATAGTGTTTTCTATTTGAATGCCATGTGTGGTGCACCTCCGAAAACTGGTTCAACACCATTGTTAGGTCAAATGCATTGGATTTAATGGCCAAATTCTTCCTCAAACAAAGCTTTGAAGTTGACAAACTTGTCAGGGATTTTGCTTTTGTGTGCAATGAATTATATCCAAGTATTTTGTGAGAAATCATGGATGAATGTGATTGAATATGGCTTCTAAGAAAGAAGTGTGAAAGGGACCACTCATATCACTATGAACCGATTGAAGTGGGGCTACTACATGCCAAGATTTTCTCTTGGGAAATTTGTCATGATGATGATTGCAAAGCATACATCCATGACATACTCAATTTTTGCCTAGAGATTGATGAAATCCCAACTACCGTATTTGGTTTGGTGAGTTGTTGAAAATATTTTAGTTGAGGTGGCCAAAACTGTTCTGCCATAAATGACTTAAATTTGTACTCTTGATGTTCAGCCTTGCCAAAGGCTACCAACTGAATTGGATCATGTAGATCTCTAATGACAACATCGTTAGAGATAATATCAACAGTTTTACTAGAGTCTGTGAAATGGTAGATGGACAAATAAATTGGTTGATAGATCATGGACTTTAGAAACATTGGTAACATGATCATGTTTCATCTGAACTTTACCTTTCCGGAAGATGTCTAAGGCAAAACTATCTCCAACAATGATTTACTTGGAGTTACAATCATAAAGAGAAGGAAAATAATCATTATCATTATCCATATGGTAATATATTCTTGAATCCATTACCCATTCAGATTCAAGTGTTAGAGTAGAAGTGCTAGTGCCTGGCCCTTACCAAAAGTAGAAAAAGAAGATGAGTACAATTATATGTTGTGCTTCCAGGCTTCTTCAAAGGCCTACATCTTCTTCTATCATCTTCTCTTAGGATCACCATTGTTTTTGCAGTAGGTATTTATGATATTTCTATTCTCCTTGGATGAATTGGAAGAGAGGGAGATCTGTTGCCTTTCTAGGACATGGAATCTTGATTGTACAGATGCTTGGGATTCTGCTTTGAAGTTTGCTTCTATTTCTGTTTTGGCCCTTTGCGTTGCTTGGCAACCAAGGCATTGTTTTTTTAACTTACTTTATGTTGAGTACAACTTTATGTTGTGCTTCCCAAAGGCTTCTTCAAAGACCTACATCTTCTTCTATCATCTTCTCTCAGGATCACCGTAATTTTTGCAGTAGGTATTTATGATATTTCTATTATCCATGGATGAATTGGAAGAGAGCGAGACCTGTTGCCTTTCTAGGACTTGGAATCTTGATTGTTCAGATGCTTGGGATTGTAGTTTGGAATTTGCTTCTATTTCGGTTTCAGTCCTTTGAATTGCTTGGCAACCAAAGCTTTGTTTTTTTAACCGAATTTATCAAAAACGCCAATGTGCTGCAACTTGTCCTGCTCATGAGCTGGCTACTCACAAATTGATTAAAATTTGGTATAGTGAAGTTAGCTCTATGTATCTTTAGTGGAATAAAAAGTTGATGCAAGTACTAAAAAAGGACCTTACACTCTAGACAAATTGCAAGAACCAAATAATCATCAAATTTAATTAGTCCACAATTATCTAACTTCTTCTATTTTTCTTTCGCTCTACCCCACATGTTTTAACAAAATTGATGTTTGCTGGTCTAAACAGGTTATTGTCTCCCGTATGAGATATATTTCTTCACAAACAGCACGGCCAATTCGATTTGTTGGCTTGTCAACTGCATTAGCAAACGCTCGGTAACGCTATACTGTTTATGTTTTTCTATTAATTTTTTTGGTATAGCATTTTGTTTATATATAAAATTCAATTGATCCATTATGATTTTTATTTAAGTATTGTACTAGTGTATTCAAGTAACTGAGTTGCTTTTTGTAGTGTGTGATTGGTCACCTACTGGTTATTGCAATGAAGCAAGCACTGGTAGCGGTTGTAAATCTTTTTCATTTCTGTGAATGATGGAAACAATGAGGTTGCACTGTCATTTTTTAGGATGAAAATAAGTTTCAATCTTCTAAACAAACAAGATCTGTTGCCGGCTTATAAATTTGATTATGACTCTTAATGATTCATGGTTTGTGTGGTTGGAATGTTTAGTAGTGTTTGTTGATGTAATTTTCTTGAAATTGAGTGTTGTTGGCTATAAATATGGAAATTTATATAAATGGCATGTTCTAGCCACCAATAGAATTTCGTTTGTACCCTCTGACAATTAATGGTCTTTATGACCAGTGCATATAGGAAAGTCTTATATAGGAAAGTCTTTTTACTTTTTTCTCCCTCACACCTTGTGTTGATGATGTATTTTTTGAACAGTGACTTGGCTGACTGGTTGGGTATTGATGATATTGGGCTTTTTAACTTCAAGCCAAGTGTAAGACCAGTTCCGCTTGAAGTTCACATACAGGTAAATGCATATGATATTTCACGATTTTATGCTTTCAAATTTAGATGTTCCAATTTTTTTTATTGAGATATATGTACTATTCCCTAGTTTTGAAACACAAATAAGACAGGGAAAACGAAAAATCCATACAGATGAAGAGCAATATTAAAGCTAATTCATCCGTCATTGTTATTATTGTGTAAATAGCTTAAATAGAAAGGAAATATATATGTATCCCCATTAATGACCAAAGTAGGTCCATGGGACTCAAGTAGTAGACTTGCTTAAATAGCCTGGGGGAGCCAGAATTACTACTCCATAGATACACAATAACAAATAAAAAATAATAAAATGTATGGATTTACAAAACCCAATGCAGAATGGGATGGAATGTCATCAAGTGTTAATATATACATCTCAAACAAGTATTATACCTGCAAAATACAAGCATGATATCAACTTGTCATAGGAGAACTGCTGCTAAGAGGAGGATGAAGAGCAAAGGTCTGATTTGTTGGTAGGATGGTGAGGACAGATGGGTTGGACTGGATGCTGAGGTTTCTCCTATCCTCCAAGTCCTAATATCTTTAAGATTCAGGAGGGAATCAAGATATGCCCACTTGTCTTTCTCCTGGGCTGTTGGCATGGGTGACTGTCTCTTCTGTGCGGGGAAGGCTTAATGGTATCTGCTGTATGGGGTGGCATTATCACATTGGTTTAACATCTTAGGGGTGTATCTTGTTGTCTGCTATTGGAAGAGGGTGGAAGGAGGAAGTAATCAGCCTATCTCCAATGTGTGGTGAAGGACCCCTGTGGAAATGACCAAGATGACTAATCTTGTTGGACACTTTAACTATTATGCAAACAAATTTTGGTTCATTAAAACAAAATATTTTTCTCACAGCCAGTCCTCACACGGAAAAGTGTTTTTTTTTTTTCCCTTTTTTATTTATTTATTTTTGTGGGGTGGTGGGGTTCACTGTGAGAAGGCCTAGGTTCGACCCTTATGTCCTGTCCCCACGTGCATGAGTTATATCATAGTTACGAAAATCCCTTTACGATCTGATTTTTTCTGATTCAGCAAGGTTGCCGATTCAAATCGCATCGGAATCCTGAATTTTGCCCCTTTTAAAAAAAAATTGTGATATGCATGAAAAAGCTTTTTCTCAATGAAAAAATTACACTTTCTTGGGGTTTTTTTTTTTTTTTTTTTGCCAATTACCAAACTATCCCCATTTGTTTTGCCAATACCCAAATTTTCCTGATTCTTTTACCATGCTGATTCCGATTTTCTCAACTATGAATTATATTACCAAACAAGAAGTGTAAAAAACAAAAGAAAAAGATCTCACTTGAACAGAGATCACACAAACTGCAAAGGGAGATTAAACAGGCTTTAACAGAGACCTTCCTTTTATTATTTTTATACAAGTTAAATATTGATGAAATTCTGCATCTTGTAGCTCACTTTAACAAAATTTTAGATCCTTATGCAAAAAGTGAATGCCAAAGCATTCAAAATATTGATATTTCTTTTGGAAGATTTTTTTGTTATATTACATCCAAAAAAAAAGTAAAATTACATGACTTGAACAACAGGTGAAAAGGAAATTCCCTCCTATGAGAGCAAGCACCTAAGCCTGACCACACCAAGTAGGAAGTCAACGTCATTGTGGAACCAAGCAAGCATATCCTTGGAATCAATTTCGAAAATCCTGCTTAAGAGGCTTCAATCTCCTAAAGCCTAGCTGCAAAGTATCTGCATAATGCTGTCTTACATTTTGTTTCTAACAAAGACAAATGGTTAAGTTGCATCGACTTCCATGGCAGCTCTGCTTGGGCATATAGGAATCCTTTGAAAGAGGATCTTGCCAAGAGAGAGGCAATAAAAATTAAGTGTAATTCATCTTGAAACTACCCCGAATACATGTTGGATGCAGAACATTTCTAAAAACATTACAATTAGTTGTTTGCATTATATCAAATGTAATACGAATCTGTATTAACAACCTTAAACAATTGTCTTTTTGATTGCTAATCCTCGACGTGGCACTAATGACGGACTTTATGCTTGTGGTTAAGTTGCATGGACTTCCATGGCAGCTCTGCTTAGGCATATAGGAATCCTTTGAAAGAGGATCTTGCCAAGAGAGAGGCAATAAAAATGAAGTGTAATTCATCTCGAAACTACCCCGAAAACATGTTGGATGCAGAACAGTTCTAAAAACATGATAATTAGTTGTTTTCATCATATCAAATGTAGTATGAATCTGTAATAACAACCTTAAACAATAGTTTTTTGATTGCTCGATGTGGCACTAACGACTTGAGGGCTTTTTGTTTGAAGGAAGATCTCTCTTTTTATATGGATTGGCATTGTCTATGCCAATGTGCTTTAGACTAAGTTTATTTTAAAAAGGTACCTTCATGATCAAGCCTTTTTTTTTTATTGATTTTGTGGGATTGAAACAACTAATACCTGTATTATTACATTATATGATTGCGTTGTCATGGTATTTCAACGAACCACGTAGTGGTATTACAACAAACTGCATTATCAAGGCACCCATAGAAATTGAACCTTGGTGGACTCTTTACAAACCCAACATTCTCACCAGTCAGCCTCCAACCCCATAATTATGTTTCTTAAATGGGTTGAAATCACATTTAAATGAATTTGGTGTACAAACTCATACCCCTTTCCAGAATCAAAACTTAGATTTCCTTGTTTGAGTTTCAAAGCCTTCATTGATAAGCTCACTCAAGTTGCACAACCACGTCTTTTTTTAAATTCACATCATTATTATTATTATTTAATTGGTTATATGGGATTGAGATGGGCTCTATGGACATCATGTCATAATCACATTATAGGAGTACTACCATAAACCATATTATCACGAGTTGCATTATCATTAGAGTCTCCATTACAATAAGGGGATTTGAATTTGGATTGTGTTTATATGCCTACTTTCCATTTAGCATTACTCCACAATGCCTTGGACGAACTCTCAATCTTGAGACTTTCACCACAATGTCTCTACATTGGCAATATATTATTATTGTTATTATAATAATATATTTAACTTCTAAATAAAAACAACTTTATTAAACTAAGCAAGCTCCATAATAATAGCCAATGGTCTTAACAATTATTAAGAAACCTTTAGGAGGATACAAATGGCATAAGAGATGTAAAGGTGAACACTGAGTGTTTTTGAGCTTGCCCCATGCAACGAAATAATTTATCCTGCTGTTGAACACGAAAATTGGCAAGTGTGATTTGCACCTGTGACCATAGTTCAACAAATGGATGGGGAGGTTTCCACTCTCCCCAACCTCCGGATCTTGGGTCGGTTCCCTTCTACCTTCTATCGAAGTTGAGAATAAAGAAAGTAACTAATCTAAAATGTGCAGAAAAAGAATAAGCAAACTTATGTAGAAACGCAGAAAACAAATCTAATCTACTTTGTCAAGCAAATAAGGGTGCAAAAGAAAGAAAATGCAGAATACGACCAAAGTTGTAGCGAGGTTTAGATTTGGTGCAGTTGGCGTTTTCAGAAGAAATAAAAGAACTTTGGCACGTAAGATCTTCTAATACTTGCAACAACAATCAAAGAGGACTAACAAGGGAAAGGAGGGCAGAGCCATTGATTTCACACATTCATAAGGTAAAAGGGCAAAGATAGTCGAAAATGGATGCCACACAAAACTCTCTATTGATTTTGCAATTTGAATATTTTTACAATTTTACTCCATACAGTAGCTCTAGTGTGCTTCGAAGGCCAAAAGACCTTTACAATGAGCATTAAGCTCTTATTTATACTTGAAAGTGCAGCCACAAAATGGACTACATACAATATTCCATGGTGACAGTTACGACATGACATATCATATTTATCACTTTGCTTAAAATGGACACATATGGGGCGCTCCGGAAATGAGGCGCTTCGGTAGTGGGGCGCGTAGTTAAGAGGAGCACTCTGAGGAGTGGGATGTTCCCGAAGCAAAGCATGTATAAAGTCTCGACTTGGTCTCTTCACGTCTTTCATCCCGTTTTTGTGGTAGAATTTGGTTTAGAAGTGATGGTAGTAGTCAACTACTACATATATGTTAGTAGACAACTTGAATGGGCCTAACCATAGTTGATAAAATCTGCAAAAAATCCCGATTTTGCCGATTTTTTCCCGATTCACAGGCTAGCCGATTTCTCCTGATCTTGCCGAGTTTTTCCTGAAAAATTCTGATATGCATGAAAAAAGCTTTTTTTCAATGAAAATGTGTACTTAAAGCTTGAGCCTTGTATGATGTCTTGACTTGAATTGTTGTTTTTATTGCAATATCTGATTTGCATAATGTTAATTCATTGTAATATGCATGAAAAAAAAAATCAAAAAGAAAATTCGTTTTCTTCGGTTTTTTTTTGCCGATTTTTGAAAAACTCCCGTCTTATTGCCTAGCCGATTGACTCCCGATACCAATTTTCTCAACTATGGGCCTAACAATAATACTTTGGAACTCCGAATAGGAGGTTCAAGATTCAAACCCAACGGGGGGTGGAGTTGTACACCATACTTTGGCAACCAGAGTTGGTTTAAAGTTTTTTTGGATAAACATATATTGAATAAATAAAATCCTCTATGAGGGTCGTCTCATATGACCTATGGTCTTGTGGACGTTAAAAACTGCTTTACCTTTACCTTTACAATTGTGGCAACTTGTGGGGACGCCAATCCCGATTGGCAGGAGATCCTAGATGGTGTCTTATTCATTGGGGCATGTAGTCTTCTAATGGACTTCCTATATCTTGCCTACTTTGGTTTAATCATCATTCGTAGGATTTCCTAGTTCATGTCTGAGGAATAGAAGAACCGTTTAATGTACCACGACAATGGTATTACATAGTTGAAGGAAAAAATAATGAATGATAGAGTAGATTAGCAAAACAACTCTGGTTTTAATCCAGCCGGACTGCAACACAGTTGTCTTCGCCCTTGATGGCCTTGCACTACACAACAAACGGATGACCTTGTTTGCAGTCCAGATGACCTTGATCATATTCTAGATGACTTACCTTTTAGTCATATGGCCTTAACCTTGCATGGGACGATCTAGGTCCAATATCTAGATGGCCCGGTACGATTATCTACAACAAAAAGAATAAAGTGGAAACAGTTTGGGTCAACTATCTACAACAATTACAATCAGATACAGACACATGCATAAAGACTACACAATTTGCTTGACAATGGCTAAATGGTATTATTATAATCAATAAGAATACACATTTGTAAGCAATACAATTATCTTTATACTTTCTTGTGCATTTTCTCCTAGATGTGTATACATCAAGGTTCCACGAGCCTGGGGGACAGGTTTCGGGGGATGGCAGGGGACGGCAGGCCGATTTTAGGGGACGGCTTGGGGACGGCTGGTATAATACTATGAAAATTGAAATTTTTTAGAAATTTAGAATAATTTACACATTCAAAATTCTACACACAACAAAAATGATATTAGGATATTCATATTGATATTAGTTACTAAGTGCAGCCATTTAATTGTTTCAACAAATATAACTTGAAGGTTCAACCAAGGATATCAAGTGCAATCTGCCAATCTCTAACAGTTAACCAAATTAGTTGCTATTGCTCAAGTAATGAATGCCACATTATTCAGCTTTTACACATCATTTTCAACAATGTACTAAAGAACATAAAGAACAGATTAAAGCAAAAGTTACAGTATTCTATGAAGATTAAAGCAAAAGTTACAGTATTCTAATATTACAGTATTCTAAAATAAGCGGATTTGTCATTGAAGTCAATGTCCTAAAGCAAAAGTTACAATTTTCTCATTGAAGTCAATGTCCTAAACTCAATGGGATTTGTCTCTTTGTAAGAATAAGACAAGTTGATGCCAAGCATTCCTCATCTGTATTTTCTCAATGGAAGTGTATGCAGCAAACAATTTAGGCCATTTTGCAGCAAATCAATAACCATTTATACTAACAAAGGAACACACGTAAAAGCAAAACAATGAACATGAATCTAATTGGATGCTATCTGTTTTACAAAATCTTCATTCTTGAACATTAGATAAATCAGCAATAGAAGCATTTTGGACCAGGGTCTTTTCCCCACCAAATAAAGTGCCATTCCAGTAAGAGTTATCATGCCGCTTTTACTAGCCAATAACTTCATCATGTTTTTACCTTACATGATTTTCTGAATTATGAACTTGAATTAAGACATGCAAAGCCATGATCTAAAAATGTTTTCAAAAATGCAGTCAAGAGGCATGCTGTTCTGAGTCCTGTAAAACTTGTTTGTTTCACTTTTTAACATCCTACAATTTAACTATATTTTTCCTTGTCAACTTCCTTCTCAAAAGATTTTGATTAACCTTGTTTAAAGGGATTTTGTAAATTTATGCTTATTAATTTTGTATTCTTGATTTTTCTTTGGAACACTATTTCCAGCTCTCTCCAGACTGTTGTTACACAATGTAGTATTTGAGTCCAAATACCTGCTTTGATCATTTGCGGACATTAAGAAACTTCCTTTCTTTCTAAGTTTTTTTCACTAGTATGAGTAGGGTCTCTCTTTGTTACTCTTTATGTTATTCAGTGATATCTGCTTATTATATCAACAATCTTTATCCCTCACTTGTAATTTTAGAATACTGTAACTTTTGCTTTAATCTTCATAGAACAGATTGTCCGAGGACTTGCTTTAGAATACTGTAATTTTAGAATACTGTGATTTTTGCTTTAATCTTCATTTGTGGAAAGTCAAAGTCATCATTTTCAATAATGTACTAAAGAACAGATTGAAGAACACAAATGTATTACAATGTACTAAAGAACAGATTAAATTTTCATTTTTAATTTTAATTTTAGTTTTTCTTTTGGCTGAGGATGCCCAGCCACGGGGGACGGCTAAGTCCCTTTGGGGACGCTCAGGCCGTCCCTAGGGAGGGCTGGGCGTCCCCGGGTACGGCTGGGCATCCCCGGGTACGGCTGGGAACCGTCCCCGGGTACGGTTGGGTGTCCCCGGGTACGGCTGGGTGTCCCCGGGTACGGCTGGGAACCTTACGGCTGGGCACCTTCCAAAGGTTCCAAGCTGTCCCCGGGGACGCCCAGCCCTCCCTAGGGACGGCCCGAGCGTCCCCAAAGGGACCCAACCATCCCCGGGGACGGTTGGCCGTCTTTAGGGACGGCTCGAGCGTCCCCAAAGGGATCCAGCCGTCCCCGGGGATGGCTGGCCATCCCTAGGGACGCCCCAAAATAGGGGACGTCCTGGGGACGGGAGGTCGTAGGCCTCAGGCGTCCCCGAGGACGTTTCCTAGCCGTCCCCCAAAAAGGGGACGGGGGGACGCGTTCCCGTGGAACATTGGTATACATCCATACCCACTCAATTGAATGAGGGGTCCTATTTATACTTTTGGGAGGTAGTTACTCCCTCAACTACCTACCCAACACCTCATCACCTTTACATTACATTTGTCATACATTTGCATTTCATTTGATGTCTAAGTGACTCATTAATTCTTCGTATGCTAACTAGTACTTCATAAAACATTATAATGAAGTCAAAACTATTAAATTCAAAATTGCATGTGCGCATACTTGAATTCTGAATTTTTCTATGCATGGTACGAGGTGGCGAATGTGATGGCGCCACGTTAGAATTAGCATCTACATTTAATGCATTGTTGTCATAGGTTAGTTCCTCATATGTACCTCTCTAAATATCCTCTTCTGCTACTACTTGTTTTATCTGTTCATGCAATTTTTCAAGCCTACTTATAACTTCTCGCAAGTCATCTGACTAAACATCCCTTTCTTTTCGTTCTTTGATTATCTTAGCAATTTTCTCTGTCATGAGTACATTAAGATCTGGCAATCTTTTTTCAATCATCTAGTTGTTCTTTTGTGCCTCACCAACCGCTTCTTGTAATTTGGCGAGGTTCTCTTCACAACTCTCCAACTTGCTTAGCTTATAAGGGATGATCTTTTTGGTATTGTACCATTTGGCTAAGGGTCCTGACTTTGGGTCTTGACCTGGAATTTGCACCAATGTCTGGCCTTTCTTCAAGACCGTGGTTCCTGGACTTGCTCTGGCACATGCATTGAATTGTGGATTGAGGGGATGGTGAAATTCTTTGTCGATAAGCGGTAGCTCTCCTCTTGTTGCGTGAGATCGCATCCTATTGCTGGTTCATCCATAAGGTTTTCTGCTCAAAAGGGCAAAATTCCTCCTTGAATGTTGTGAAATTTGCTAGTATAGCATCATTTGTGTTTGGAGCCATATGCATTGGAGGCACACCTACAACTTCCTGATTGCCCATTGATGGTCAACGACTTGCTGATTTGTCATCAATGGATTAGCCCCAACAGATGTATTTGTCATTGCTTGACTAGCCATTGTAGCCTGTTGGGATTGACACTTGTGATTGTAAATCAAGGTGTGCATAACGTTTTGCAACAACACACTCAACTAGGTTATGCCTAGCAGTACAAGTAAAGCACCACAGGGAATTAATCTCAAGATCAATGTTTGCCATGTTATATTGTGATTGATTTAGCACTTATCCACTAGCTCTTTGAGGTACTTGGTCTTTGGTTAGATATGGAGCCCTCCTCTATTGCCACCCTCTTTCTCGACTTTGATCAATTGTCATTTTGTTACTCAAGTCTTTGACCATAACTTTCAATTCATTCATTTCTTCTATTATATTCGACATTATGATGACCTATGATTGGCTCTGAGGTTGGTAAGTGGGGTTGGGTGTAGGTGCTGGCAATGCCAAAGTTTGGTTTGGGTAAACAATGGAACTAGGCATGGACTGGCCTAGGTACGTGATAGTGTATAGGGTGCTGGGTGTTAGAGGAAAACAATGTGGCTTGAGAAGGTGGAATGGTGGTTTGAGGTTGTTGATTAGCTTTTAGATATGGAGAAATGAGAACAAGGGCTAATTGAGGAGGTGACAATTACTGGGCTTGGGGAGAAGCACTTGGGCTTGGATGTGTTCCATAAGTCATGGGGGAGTTGGTGGCAACATGCCAACTTGGACGAGAATCTCCTCGACATGGGCAATTTATTCGTATGCTATGGCAAAAGTGACTGGATTCTTATCCCCACCATCATAGCCAAGTCTGGATGCAAGGACCTCACATAATAAACCAAATATGCTTCATCTAACGGTCTAACATTAAATGGTATCAGTTGAATGATGCGAAGGAACCTTGTACTAATGTCATGATTACTCTTATTTATATATCTCACCATGTTGTTCAACTGAAGGAGGACTGAATATCCATTGGAAGAATCGCCAAAACGCTTCATGAATGGTTCTGCTATTGAGGCCCAGTTCACTACTGACCTGTTGGGGAGACTTGCGTAACACGTAGCAGCTTTGCCTGTTAGTACCCCAACCAAGAGTCTTCATGGATCTAATGTATAGACTTCAAGGTTGATAG
Organism: Wollemia nobilis; assembly: GCA_028583015.1. Lineage (NCBI taxonomy): Eukaryota > Viridiplantae > Streptophyta > Pinopsida > Araucariales > Araucariaceae > Wollemia > Wollemia nobilis. The sequence goes on from JAQPPZ010016709.1 coordinate 2,081,970, forward strand.
ATTATTCAAGTGTTCGATTGTTGTTCGACTATCATTCCTAGAAAAGGAGGGGAGGGATTTAAGGGATGCAGTTGGGATGTGCGAATATACTAGTCGATTAAGGGGCCCTTAAAAATTCCAATGAGAGAGATATTATTGAGGTCTTGCCTGTACCTGCATCGAATAGGATTCTTGCCCTTGGTTGCACTGTATGGGTTGGTGTGACCATAAGGCACCATTGCTTGCCCGTAGGGTGCTTGGTATGTCGGTTGTCCTTCGTACCCTTCTAGTGGAAGGTTCTACGACATCTAAAAAATGTTCTCGACGAGGTTCAAATTTTGGGGTTGTTGCTAAGGGTATTGAGCAATTGTTGTGGTGCATGTTGGATGGTTACAACAGGGAAGATAATTTCGTGTCATTCAACAATTTCTCCTCTCTTATGCCATTAAGCCTTTCAAAGATAAAGTTTTGTGTAATGTTGTGCCCTTGGATGTTTGTGATGTGATTTTGGGCCAACCATTTATGTGGAAGAGGCATGGTGTATATGAGTCTAGGCCCTAAGTGTCATCATCACTATTGGAGGTCAGTGCTTTAAGATCCCAAAGGTATCTCCTACCTCTATTTCCTTAATCAGTGCTAAACAATGCACAAAGATGATAGCCAAAACAAGAAAATTCATTTTGTTGATGATCAAACCACAAAGTAGGAGGATTGTCGCTACATCAATTGCAAGCCTTGTACAAGAGAAGTAGATGGACCAGATTGTAGTAAAATATGATGGCTGGGTCAAGTCACCAACTAGGGTTACACTTCACTGTGAGGGAAAGCATTCCATTGATTTAGTTCTGGTTCTCCTTTGCCTAATGTGCGTATTTATCGCAAATCAGTCCTTGAAAATGATGAAATTAGGAGGTAGATCCAAGAATGGATTCAAAAGAGGCACATTAGACGGAGTGCTTCACCATGTGGCAGTCCAATTGTCTTGGCTCCAAAGAACGATGGGACATGGAGACTCTATATTGACAACAAAGCTTTGAATAAAATCACTGTGAAGAACCGTCATCCACTCCCTCGAATATATGAGTTGCTCTACCAGCTCTGTGATGCAAAGTTCTTCTCCAAAATTGATTTCAAATCAGGCTAGCATCAAATACTCATAGAGCCCATTGACCTATGGAAGATTGCATTCAAATTCAAGGAGGGTTTATTTTAATGGTTGGTTATGCCTTTTGGCTTGACCAATGCATCTGCGACATTCATGAGGATGATGGATGCCATCCTATGTCCATATACCAACTTATTTGTGGTTGTCTACTTAGATGACATTCTCATCTATAATAAAACATGGGAGAAACATTTGCAACATGTTCGATAGGTACTTTAGATTTTTCGAAGACACAAGGTATATGCTAATTTGCAGTGCTCATTTGGCATGATGAAGATTCAGTACCTTGGATATGTTGTTGACAAAGAGGGAGTCCATGTTGATCCTAAGAAGGTTAAGGTTGGAGATTGGCCTACCCCAAAGACTCTAACAGAGCTTCGTAGTTTTTTTTATCTTACCAATTTTTATCTAAGATTTGTATTGGGATTCTCACACACTGCTTGGTCACTACACCAGGTGACCAAAGGAGGTGCCAAATCCAAGTTACATTGGGGATATACACAACAAAGGGCATTTGAGAGGTTCTGCATTTGAGAGGTTGAAGAACCAATTGTGTTGAGATCCTACACTTTCCCTACTTGACCTACATCAACCTTTTGAGGTAATGATTAATGCATCAAAGTACGCATTTGGAGCTATTCTCACACAACATGGGCATCCAATTGCCTATCACAATGAAACATTCAATGAAGTAGTTCGAAAATACCCCCCATACCACAAAGAGCTCTACGCCATTGTCCAAGCATGTAAACAGTGGAAGCAGTACATCTTGGTCAAGGAAACCATCATCCATAGATCGCAGACCTCTAGAGTTCATTCAGACGTAGGGTAAGCTAAGGAGTGAAAGACATCAAAAGTGGACCACATATCTACAATAGTTTTCGTTGATCATCAAGCATAGAAAGGGAGTGTCAATTCAGCAGCAGATTGCTTGAGCCGGCCCACAATCATAGCATTCACCACCATTTCTTGATTCCTGTGGGCATGATACTTCCAATTTGTCCACCTTGTATAAAATAAATTCTAATTTTGCAAATACAACCGAGCTCTTCGTGTGGGTAAGGATGCTTTTGATATTTATTTGCAAGATAACCACCACATGGGACATATTTGCATACCAGCTAATGAGCGGTCAAAGATGATTTAGGAATCGCACTTCAACAAAGTAGCAGGTCAATTTGGTGTGGAAAAAATGTTGACAGTACTTCAAAAGTACTTCTATTGGCCTAAGATGAGGAACGATGTCGAGAGGTACATAAAGTCATGTACTCCTTGTGTTGTTGCTGTAGAAATGAAATTTAACATACTTATACACAATTCCATTTCTACTTAAATAATTCTACAGATCTGCAGCCATTAGCAATAACAATACACAGAACAATGCATAGAAACAACAACAGCAGCAACAATGGCAGATGATTAATGAATGAGCATATTTATATTAACAATGGCATATCTGGTCAGAACATTTCATATACAGTCTGCAAATCCTGTGCATAATACTCTTCATGACTGCATCATACCATCCACAACTACACAACAGCCTTCTCTCACACGTACCAATGTTCATCTATCCTTGAATGAATGAATGAGATGAGGGTCTTATTTATATAACTAGAAATTAGTTGCATCCCCCAACAACCTGACACATCATCATTCGTCTAAATTACATTTTACTTGCATTTACATATCATTTCCTAGTATAGGACAAACTAACTTATGACTTATGACTTTACAGATATACATGACTTAACATTTTATTATTACATATAATATTACATTGCCATTTTATAACATTATTAAATATATGTACGCACATTTCGTCAAACACTTTGCATACAACTACAAAATAACACAAAATACCAAAACTTATTCACTAAATGCAGACATATCAAATTGCCTATCTACATCTATCCCCTCCTCTAAACTAGTCAGCATCCTTGACGACACATGAGCTAAACACTGGGAATAGAAGTACTAAACAACCGAACAAAATCACTTGTCGCGCTCCTTCCATTTTCTTTTATTCCATACAACTTTTGCAACAGACTTCACTTTAGACTGCTTCTCGCAACACCTTGTTTTCTGATTGTGCACTCCACTGGCTGCAATCAGTTGTAACATCAACTTGATCAACATGACCATTATTCTCTAATTAGTCACTTCACTTTTTGCAATCAACCATAGCATCGGCAACATCATCAACATGATGAGCATGACGGGCAACGACTATCGCCAGCTGTGTCGAGGGTCAAGGGGGCGGGAGCCCCCTTGCAGGGTCAAGGGACAGTGTCCCTTGCGTGGTCGAGGGACAACCATCATTGCCTGAACTAAATTTTTCTCCTCATCAACCTTTTGGAAGCCTTCACTCAACCCATTGAAATAGCTTCCCCTCAGCTCCAATTCACTACTTTCTTGATCCAATTGACTACTTGTCAACCTCGACATAAATTTCCCCTGTCGGGCAGTACTTTTGACGACAACTCCTTTGACTGCAATGCCTCAGATGGCAAGACCTCTGACAGCAACACGTGACAACAGCACATGTGACAACAACTCCTCTGATTGCACTACCTCAGACGACAAGACCTTTGACTGTAGGTCTTTTGACGGTAAGACCTCTGACAACAATTCCCATGATGGCAATGTCCATGACGGCAGTCTCCATGACGGCAGTCTCCATGACGACAGTCTCCATGATGGTAGTCTCCATGACGGCAGTGCACATGACAATAGGTACGACCATAGTGACCATGACGACAACGTACATATGATAGTACATTTGATGGCGACATGTTTGATGGCAGCAGGTATGACGATAGTTCCTCAGACGGTTGTTTCTCAGACGACACCACTTCAAATGACAACCCCTCTGACGACAACCCCTCTGACGACAACACTTTTGACAACCCCTCTGACGAAAGCTCCTCAGACGATGGTTTCTCAGAAGAAAACCCCTCTGACGATAGCCCCTTAGACAATAGTTTCTTAGACATCACCACTTCAGATGGTAGCTTCTCAGACGACACCTCCCTTGCTGAGTCGGTCTGTAACAACAATGATGACAGTACTTGTGTCAACTCCTTCCTTGACGATGTCTATGACGACAGTGCTTGTGTCGACTCCTTCCTTGCCGACATCTGTGGCAACAATGACGACAATGCTTGTGTTAACTCCTTCCTTGTCGACACCTTAGACAACTCCCTAGATGACACTTGCTCCTCCTTCGTCATATGAGTGCGGTCTCCAACTGTCCTAGCCTCATCCGTTTGACCAGCCTCTTGACAAAAAACTATCGTCTGGCCTCCTTGTTGATTGCACTCTTTTGTTTCGTGACCTGGCTGACTGCATTCTGTGGTCCATTCAGCCTGTGGAGTGCACTCTACCGGTGGACCATCCTCCTGACAACACTTTGCAACTTCTAGAACCGTTTCAGCTTCTTTCGTGAAGTCTCCCTCAATTGAAATCAAATTCACTTGCTCAATTTGAATCAAGCTCATCAAGTTAACCATCTCACGTAGGTTCACTTGATTTTTCAATGCCTTATTGGGTCTTCTCTTGATTCTCCATGAAATAATGGACACATACATGATATGCGCAATTTAGTCTTTGGTTTGATAGATTAGCCTGTTATTGGCCGTTCCTTATGCAAAGTCTTAGGCGAATCACCTTGTAATTGCTCTTTTGTTGTACTCCCATTCTTACTATAAAACGTTCCAACCTGCAATTGCTTTGATGGCACTCTACAGATGGCGTTGCCTTTGACTGCAAATGACACTCTACAGGCAGCAACTACTTTAGACGACAACCTGCAAATGGTGGTTGCTTCAAACGGTAGATTGCAGATGGCAAACTACAGATGATGGCTGCTTCAGATGCCAGATTGTAGATGACAGAATGTAGACAACTCTTCCTTCAAACAACAGATTACAGACGACAATTGCTTCAGACGACAAACTACAGAAAACACTTCCTTCAGACGACAAATTGCAGACGACAATTGTTTCAGACTGTAGACTGTAGTCGGCGGTTGCTGATGACAAATTGCATATGACACTTCCTCTAGACAGCAGACTGTAGATGACATGCCCTTTTGTCGGCAGATTGCTCTCTCTCAGACTGTAGACGGTATTATCACTAAGATGACAAACTACATTTTCTCGGACTGCAAATCCTCCGTCTACAAACCCTCCATTTGCAAAACCTCCATATGTGGTTCCTGCATCTGCAATGTCTCTGTCAGCAACGTCTACGTCTGCAATGTTTGTGACTGCAGTTGTGTCTATGACTACAATGTCTATGACTGCAGTGTTTGCATCTGTGACTGCAGTTTTTGCGTTCGTGACTGCAAATGCGCTATCTATAAATTCATCTACATTTGGATGGTAGTATGCCCTGTATCCCGTATGTGCATCTGTTGTGCACGCAAATCTATTGCATCTTCATCCACTTCTTTGGCTGCATTCCATTGTTCTCGTTGCACATCTTCCTAAGGGGTTTGCTTTGTAGAACACCATGTCACTAGATTGGACCCAACTTTGTACAGGCAATGGCGCTAGATGTAGAAATGAAATTTGACATACTTATACACAATTTCATTTCTACTTAAATAATTCTACAAATCTGCAGCCATTAGCAATAACAATACACAAAACAATGCATAGAAACAACAGCAGCAGCAGCAATGGCAGATGAATGAATGAGCATATTTTTATTAACAATGGCATATTTAGTTACAACATTTCATATAAAGTCTGCAAATCCTGTGCAGAATACTCTTCATGATTGTATCATACCATCCACAACTACACACCAGCCTTCTCTCACACATACCAATGCTCATGTATCCATGAATGAATGAATGAGGGGAGGGTCTTATTTATACAACTAGAAATTAGTTGCACCCCCCAACTACCTGACACATCATCATTCTTCTAAATTACATTTCACTTGCATTTAACTTGCATTTACATATCATTTCCCACTACAGGACAAACTAACTTATGACATGACTTTACCGACATACATGACTTAACATTATATTATTACGTACAATATTACATTGCCATTTTATAACATTATTAAATATATATACGCACATTTCGTCAAACACGTTGCCTACAACTACAAAATAAATCAGAATACCAAAACTTATTCACTAAATGCAGACATATCAAATTGCCTATCTACAGTTGCCAATCCAACCAACAAGATGCAGGGACTGCATACACCATTGCCAGTGCCATCCAAGCCTTGGGAATCTATCTCCATGGATTTTCTCTCAGGTTTACCCACATCTAAGCATCGTAATGATTGTGTTTTTGTAGTAGTTGATCATTTTTCAAAATTTGGCTTTAATGATTCCTTGTAAGAAATCCATTTCAGCTGAGGATATTGCTAAGCTTTATTTTGGTCATGTGTGGCTCAACTTTTGCCAGCCAAAATAGCAGGGATAGCAGATTTCTGAGCGTTTTTTTGTCCACCCTATGGAGCATGATGGACACCAAGTTGACCATGCCCACAGTCTTCCATCCTTAGACTAATGGCTAACTAGAAGTTGTGAATCGATGTAATATCCCACCCAAGCTGAGATACAAAATTTCTGCCTTGTTTTGTTATTTTGGAAATTTGCAAGGTTTTCGATTTTTGTGCAATATTCTGATTTTTTTTGTATTTTTTTATTTAAGTACAGAATATGCAGAAAAAGTTAAACTGCCAACTTGAACAAATAATATCTAGCAAACTACTTGGCGGGAATCAATGAAACTTGGAATTTAGATAATATTTATATAAAACTATAAACCCTCTAAAGGACTTTGGAAAGTATCAAAATACCCGAAAGCTGTACAAGACTGAAAATGGCGACTTTATAGCTGAACAGCAACACAGGAATATATGTATTTCTTTCCCAGCAACAAATAAAAGATGTCTTTTTACAATATCAATGCAAAGGAAAGCTTCCAATCCTTAGACGCCTCAATTACAATCATTAATTGGCACCCAAACTCTGAATATTAAAAACCACCTTCAATGCCAGGCAAGATATGGTACGGCCAGGCTAGAGGAAATTATGGCCAGCAAGAAATGTCTGGAATATGCCCTGAAACCATAAGAAATCCACTCTAAATGGAACGGCTGGAACTGTAGAAGCAAAATAACCAAGTCACCTTGAAACCCCAACTCAAATCATGGAATCACATACAATAAATGACTCCACTTGTATGGCTATGCTGAGGAATGAATGCTACAACAATGTATGCAAAATATGCTTCGAAATCCCTTCCAAACCCCCTGAAAACCACTATAAATCTACAGATATAAAGCTCCAATGCAACCCCTGAAGTAGAGCTGCTCATGAACACCCTGAGAATATCTTTCAACTCCGAGGATGTTGTCCCTGCTGGTGATTTTCGTCACACAACAAGCTGAATTCGAAACCCCTGCAACTCTGCAAGAACTCCTCAAAATTGCTCCAAGAGAATGAATAGCCAAAGATGTCACAATCAACTCTTCAATGCCACTTTTATCCTTTCCCAAAGCTGGTTGATCCATTCACTTCTTGAATGTGGGATAATTTGTCTTTCCAAATGCTACGTTGCACCTTGAAGGCATTCTTTTTACCATAAATTGTAATATATTTCACTTATTACTTTCCAAGGAGACCATACCACTTTTATGACATTAGAAATATGAACTTTATAAAATCCCCTTTAATTCAAGTGGTTACATGACCCCTTTTAAGATTAAATTAATGCCCAACATTAATATATTTAACTTTTATATTTAAATATAACATTATAAATCTTCGGGCATTAAAATTATTGCTCTCCCAACATCCAACCACCAAACAACTTACGGAAACGGATACCCATTAAGCCGAAGATGCCAGTCGTACTTTCTGTTTCCCGAGAATCCAACCCTAACTGACTTACTAAAAATAGTAAGTCTCTGAAAATACTGCCAGAAACGGTCTTGAAAGTTGACAACTGTGAATGCAGATCGTCCAACAATATCTCCATAACACCTAGTGGTTCCTAAACACTCGACATTGCCTACGAAACCTTATGAATAGGCAAGTCCATATTACGCTCTGTTAGCTGACTAGGATGGGGACATTACAGTCCTCCCTCCTCAAGATTGCTTGTCCTCAAGCAATCCAATCTCAGAACATGACAATATCAAAAATAATTGCCATGCAATCCCTGGATCCCAGATGAACCGATGAGCTTCATATCTCCAACTGAGATAAATCCTACACTGCTGACCCTCTACAAGTGTCATCTCGTGTAGTCCTCTATCCAGAAGTGCAATCAGTCTCTGAAATAGTTCAACCAACTCACAAGTAAACTGCTCTCCACAATCCCGGTCAAGCTTTGTCACCACACTGAAATCGAGCATATCCTCTAAGTCCCAAATCAACATCCTGTCAGAACTAACACACTGACGCTGCGCCACTCTGATCAAAACTAGAAGCTCATAGTAACACAGCCGCACACACCTCATCTGTATTCCCAGAATGACAACACCCCAAACTAGACTGAAAAACCGGTGTGAGAGGACAAGTAAATCAAGGACGGTAAGTTGAGGAGATGCTTGGAATCGACCCCCCAACAACTCCCAACAACCAAAGTAACCGATCCTCGACCAAAAAATCTCTCCAATATTTCTGTTGACATAATATTGGAGTTAATCGGTTGCTAATCCACAACCGAACAATAATGACCCATCCGGGAGTCTGAACTAACTCCCGCCACCAAATAGCCAATGGAAGTGACATCAAGGCATGATCTCCACAGATCACTGACCTCCATGGGCACACACCTCCCAGATCCCATGGGCCAAAGAATATCCTAGTAGTCATGTCAACTGCCAACACGGTGAAACAACAACTAAACCACTGACAACTACCTGGATCCCAAATCCATATGTGGTCCCTTGCCATATCGCTCGAACCAAGGAAAAATCCAAGATCCAGCACCGAAATATCATAACTGCATACAAGTGAAGAGTTGTTCAGCCATAACTCTGTCTCTGCACTACATCCATCATGCTGAACCAAACAATCATCCCAGCAATGAATCACCTTACCCTCTAATGAAGAAGGCATCTCATACCCCAATGAAGTATACAACCCGCTATAACCATCTTTCAACCCACCACTATGTGTCATCCAAAAAAAGGTCCACTCATCTACATGTGGGCTGAAATCAAAATGACTAGCATACCTCACTATACAATCCATATGAACCTCACCAACCGAACCCTTGTGAAGCTCCAAAGAATCCACTAAAGTATGGCTCGCATCATCATCCTCAGGATCGGAATCAGGTAATGTACCATCATCTATTGCACCAAATGAGGAAGTAGCATCCATTAAAGAAAGCATATCATCACTCCGCTTATGCTCATATTGATCGACTTGAGTGAATGCGGAATCATTATTACTAATCAATCCTTCCTCACGTCCAATCTCATGTATCCCCTCAATCAACTGCTTAACCACCATAGTATCCGAATTAGTCTCTGAATCATGTGAAGTGGATGCAACAGATGACTGACTTTTCACTGTGAGAAGAGAGTGATGAGCTAAACTCAACTCAAGACAAAGCTCATCAATCTCCTCATCTTTCCGAGTGAGCTCTCGGGAAGTCTGCTCTGCAAACCGCATAACCCGATCCCTATCAGATAATAGCCTCAAGTAATCTGATTTGATTACCTCTAATGCTCGCTTGATGGCCTGCAAATCTGTAGCAATAGCTCCAACTGTCAACTGGTGTCGTCTCTCTCCAAGATGGGTTGTCTGATAAAGGCATTCAACAAACTCATGTGTGCTATTCAAATGTGTCAATGTGTGGACAACTTGCTCATCTATAACCTGTATGTGATCCTGCAATGAACTGGAATCATCAACACAAAATAAACTCTCGGGTGTATCCTCCAATGCACAATGATCAATCTTAGGCCCTTTCACTGCATTGCACTCACCAACCTCATACTCCGAAGTGATGACAGAACTATGCTCATCCTCTGAATCACCAACTACATCAACAATTGAATCCTCAACCACAAGATCAGCGTGCTCATCAATACACACCTCTCCAATATCCAACACACAAGATGAAGTGACCTCATCCTCATCAATTACTATTGCTGCTTTGTTTTCCCCATCAATACAAGAATCAACCTGAACCTCGGTTATGCATGAAACATTCTCTAAATTTTCAACCTCCTTGTTGTCCTCTTCGCTGTCCACAACTGTGCTTGGCTGCAATGAGTCGTTTCCCTTTGTCCCTATTTTTATTCCAACTGCTAATGGAGGCTTCAACCACTTAGGATGATGTTCTATTATTGTTGTAAAAAACTCATTTTGTTCTTGAAATTTTTGCATCAGCTCTATCATGAGTTCCTGGATAGTAGCCATTACCAACACACTACTGCAACTTTGTAACCCTCAAGTTGGCAGGATAAGCTGAGCTCTGATACCACTGTAATATCCCACCCAAGTTGAGATACGAAATTTCTGCCTTGTTTTGTTATTTTAGAAATTTGCAAGGTTTTCGATTTTTGTGCAATATTCTGATTTTTTTGTATTTTTTTATTTAAGTACAGAATATGCAGAAAAAGTTAAACTGCCAACTTGAACAAATAATATCTAGCAAACTACTTGGCGGGAATCAATGAAACTTGGAATTTAGATAATATTTATATAAAACTATAAACCCTCTAAAGGACTTTGGAAAGTATCAAAATACCCCGAAGCTGTACAAGACTGAAAATGGCGACTTTATAGCTGAATAGCAACACAGGAAAATATGTATTTCTTTACTAGCAACAAATAAAAGATGTCTTTTTACAATATCAATGCAAAGGAAAGCTTCCAATCCTTAGACGCCTCAATTACAATCATTAATTGGCACCCAAACTCTGAATATTAAAAACCACCTTCAATGCCAAGCAAGATATGGTACGGCCAGGCTAGAGGAAATTATGGCCAGCAAGAAATGTTTGAAATCTGCCCTGAAACCATAAGAAATCCACTCTAAATGGAACAGCTGGAACTGTAGAAGCAAAATAACCAAGTCACCTTGAAACCCCAACTCAAATCATGGAATCACATACAATAAATGACTCCACTTGTACGACTATGCTGAGGAATGAATGCTACAGCAATGTATGCAAAATATGCTTCGAAATCCCTTCCAAACCCCCTGAAAACCACTGTAAATCTACAGATATAAAGCTCCAATGCAACCCCTAAAGTAGAGCTACTCATGAACACCCTGAGAATATCTTTCAACTCCGAGGATGTTGTCCCTACTGGTGATTTTCGTCACACAACAAGCTGAATTCGAAACCCCTGCAACTTTGCAAGAACTCCTCAAAATTGCTCCAAGAGAATGAACAACCAAAGATGTCACAATCAACTCTTCAATGCCACTTTTATCCTTTCCCAAAGCTGGTTGATCCATTCACTTCTTGAATGTGGGATAATTTGTCTTTCCAAATGCTACGTTGCACCTTAAAGGCATTCTTTTTACCATAAATTGTAATATATTTCACTTATTACTTTCCAAGGAGACCATACCACTTTTATGACATTAGAAATATGAACTTTATAAAATCCCCTTTAATTCAAGTGGTTACATGACCCCTTTTAAGATTAAATTAATGCCCAACATTAATATATTTAACTTTTATATTTAAATATAACATTATAAATCTTCGGGCATTAAAATTATTGCTCTCCCAACATCCAACCACCAAACAACTTACGGAAACGGATACCCATTAAGCCGAAGATGCCAGTCGTACTTTCTATTTCCCGAGAATCCAACCCTAACTTACTTACTAAAAATAGTAAGTCTCTGAAAATACTGCCAGAAACGGTCTTGAAAGTTGACAACTGTGAATGCAGATCGTCCAACAATATCTCCATAACACCTAGTGGTTCCTAAACACTCGACATTGCCTACGAAACCTTATGAATAGGCAAGTCCATATTACGCTCTGTTAGCTGACTAGGATGGGGACATTACAATCGATTGATTGTACATCTTTGAATGTACAATTCCAAGCATCCACACACATGGGATGAGAGCCTCCCCTACATTCAGCATGGGTACAATCGAGCTTTGCATTGCTTTACCAAACACATCCCATTTCATATCTGTTTCGGGTTCCAACATGTGGAACCCATTGATGAAACTCTCCCTATGCAACCCATGGAGTATTCACCTCATGGACAATAAGAAGCATAAAAGGCAGCATGGTTTGTGGAACACACTCAGCACATCTAACAATAGGTCCCTTAGCTCTTGGAAATCAGAAATACAAGCAACGACATGACCAACATCAAGTCCCATATCAGTTTAAGGTTGGAGATAAGGTGTGGTTATGTCTTAAGAAAGAGAGACTTGCAGGACCCCATAGAAAGATTAGACCTCTTCGCTATGGACCATACACCATCACCAAGAAGGTGGGAGAAAATACCTTTGAATTAAATCTTCCATCTTATCTTGATTTGCATCCAATCTTCAACGTCGAACTTCTTAGGCCCTATCATCTCCCTTTGTTGGACACTTCTGTAGTAGCAGAACAACTAGACATTGAAGAACTCAATCCAGACAGCTTAGCACCAGTGGAGGAGGATCAGATTGTTGACACATGGACCAGGACTACTAGAAGGCAGTCCACTCAGATGTATAGAGTGGTCAAGGGAAGACAGCTTGGTCACCAAGGGGAATGGATCATTAAAAATCATATAAAGAAACAATTTCCGCATATGATGCCAAAAGTTCACACAATGGGGACCGTTGCCTTTCAAGGGGGGATGAATGATCTAGGCATTTGACCTTTTTGTAGCATGGCTTTATGCTCTGATACCACTGATCTGAAATTTTGAATGGGACCAAGGGCTTGCACCTTTAAGCCTACTACCCCATTGGCAAAGAGTTTGGTAAGTGGTGGGGCTCATAAACCACTCAAGTCCCACAACCGGGTCAATGTGGGATTATTAACACACACACACTACACTAACTAAGCAGAAGAGGTATTAATGTGGAATGAAATTCCATCATAGGAATATGCCACTACAAATAAACAACTTGTATAAGAAGACCATCACAATGAATCGGTTAGAAAGCAAGAGGGCCAACTACCCCCCCACACATGAAGTAATCTATGGGATTGAAACCAAAGAAATTTTCTGAAATTAGTTGCTCTACTTGCAAAGCAACAAATGGAAGATTTGTTATGAGTCATATTTTGATCTGTTACATGCTTGACAATCCTGTTATGGGCATTGTAGACATGTTCTGTAACATTGCAAGTTTGGTAAATGCATTTTATTCCTTTTCACATACCTATATATGCATTTATATCTTTTGGAAGTCCTGTAAATGCATTATACCAGTGAAACAGGGTTCGCGTATCCGTTGACGAGGTGCGCGAACCCGTACCCGCTCACGTACCAGATGCGTGGGTGCGGGATCGGGTCGTCTGACAGGGTTCGCGCACCCGGTTTACGAGGTGCACGAACCCGTACCCGCTCCCGTACCTGGTGCGTGGGTGCGGCCCAACCGCACCCTGTCTGACAGGGTTCGGCCTTGGGCCGAATTGGTGACCAGTCTGGGTTCGACCAGCCGCACCGAGGGCAAAAAAAAAAAAATATATTTTTAGGCCAAATAAAAAAACGTTTTTAAAAAATAAAACTATGGACCAAACAAAAAAACGTTTTAAAAAAATAAAATTACAGGTCGTGGGGCCTCGGCATTCGACCAGCTGCACCGAGACCAAAAGGTTGAAAAAAAAATGCCTGAGTGAAGAGGAGCGGCATCAGCTGCCTGAAGGTGCAAACTCTTCACCAGCCATGCCGACGACCCATCCACCAATTCTATGACTGGATACCCACGACAAACGTTCACCGTCAATTGTCTTTCACTTCATGCTGGCTTCGCCTTCGTTGCGCTGCTGTAATGCGTTGCGGTGGAAATACCTGCTCGGCTAGTATTTGTATGTTTTACTCTTGAAGACAAAATGTGCTATCATCTCAGTTATGTTTAAAATTTGCCTGAGGAATATTTCTCAGTCTTTCCGATTTCTTTTCATGAAAAAAGACCCCTCTCACAGACTAATTCCATTCCACCAGAATCCAAAGAGAAGATGCCGAATGAGAATCAAGCAAGTCCCTGCGGTTCTGACGAAAATAAGAGGGATCCCAACAAAAATAACGACGTCAACAATGCTAAACATAATGCCGATCCTTCTGAGCTCAATTCTTCAAAGGGAGAGCCACAAGAGATAGATTCTGAAACACCCACAATAACACCCATTAAGAAGAAGCAAGGATCCCAACCAGTAAAAGAAGGCAGCGAGAGTCCCCAAAGCGTTATAGACGGATCCATCCCTCAAAAGAAAAATCCCCAATCAGGAGAAGAAGAAGATGACGATAACATTGTGCTTGCTTTCTCAACCCTTAATGTCACCATTTGTCCCTTGCAGCGAAGCCATCTGTCCGCAGGGAGGTAAGTTTGTGACCAGGAGATCCAAACAGTTTGATAATTGAATATTTGCATTAACCATATAGTTTAGGAACTATAGTTTAAATAGGTTACAAAATAGGTAATCAAAACTGATTAATAGGAAATCATGCTAACTAATCTGCCAAGAGGAAGAGAGTTTGAATTAGAACTCTTCCACCTAGGATATTTAGGAAATTAACCATTAGATATTTAAGACAATAAATATCTACATGGTAAAAGTAGAAAAGTAAATGTAATAATCTAGTCAACTAGTGTAATGCAATATACTAGCTATTTGTACCTATCAGAGTAAAAAGGTAAATATGCCAAAGAATGGAATATTATTCTTTCTTTTTTTTTTTAAGCGAAAAACTCCTTGCGGAGTCACCTTGGTCTGAGAGACCACGAACAGGGGGTTCTACACCGTCAAAGTCACCCGGGGGTCGCACCCGACCCTGCTCGCACCAACATTATCAATTGGATTTTGGATACCCAATTCAGCTTTTTGGTAGGGTGGAGATTTGAACCTGGGACCTCCCTTGGAGGATTGCCCTCTCCTCTCCAACTCACCTACAACACCTGGGTGAATGGAATATTATTCTAACATCCCCCCTTATTACATTATTTGGGTAATGTATACCTATCCTCCTATACAACAATATTTGGGTAAAGTATATAACTGCCCCAATACAGTGGAAGAAAATGTCGATCTGCTGGTTCTTGCTCTGTCACAGTGCTCTGGCTGCTCCTAAGCAAAAAGTGGGTCATTCCTCACTTTGTCTTCACACCAACGAATGTCCTTATAGTAATCTCGTCATCCAACCGAATTGCATGGGTAACCAGCCACTGCAATCGCTAGGTGTAGTAGAATAGATCACTTCATAGGAGGTTCATTCATTTACAATATGAGTTTGCAAAAGATAAGGTAGCTAAGGTGTCGGTCACTGCCGAAAATGCACCCTTATAAGTTCCCCCCTTCTCGTTGCAAAACATGTTGTAATTAATTTCTGAAAGAAGTATGACTAAGGTGTTGGTCGCTGCCGAAAATGCACCCTTATAAGTCTCCTTCCCTTTTTACAAAAATTTGTGAAGAAAAGAAATGTATATCCCCCCTTAAAAAAGATGTGCAACTCAAGAGTGTTGTGAAGGATTTTACAAATATTGCCTCCTAGGCAATTTTACACCATAAAATTCCCTCCTTTTGTTACAAGTACTTCAAACATTGAGAGTTTGCTATTTATGAAGCCTAAAAGAGGTACAATTACCCCTTATTGCAAGTACTTCAAACAAAAACTTATGCTATTTATGAAGCCCAAAAAAAAAAAAGAGAGAGAGGAAATGGTGTTTTGATCAAGGTGACACGTGTTTTTCCTCTACAATACTGTTTTAGCCATGAGCACTCTGTGTGCTCTCTTTGAACCAGAATCAGAATAAGAATGAGACACTTCACTAGAAAGATGGCTTCTGTGATGTGCCTTTGCCATTTTAGTTTTGCTTGTTTTGAAACCAACACTGAATGGTGTCTTGGTTGTCATTTTTACAATTTGTGCAAAATTATGCTTTCTAGGCAATTTTATCAAAAAGTTCACCAAATCATCCTTCCTTGTTGCAAGTACTTCAAGAATGGTTGCTATTATGAATTCTCAAAGAAAAGGTATAATTTTGATGACTTCTACTTTTATGATTGCCTTTACAAGTTTTATCTCCCTCTTGTCAAAATCTGTGTTTGAAGGAAGAAAGGAATTATCCCCCCTTAGTGCAAAAGAATTGCTACTTTCAAGGTTCCTTAAAAACTTGTTCTTTCTTTCACTCTCAAGAGGTATTTAATGGCACCTACCTGAAAACTCTCTTGAAGAAAGATAATCAGTTGGAGGAAATTAAGCCAAACAAATAAGAGATGAAAGATAATTCACTCAAAAAGATATTTAATGGCACCTGCCTGAAACTCCCTTTGAAGAGGAATAATCAGTTTGAGGAGTTTAAGCCAAACAAATAAGAGTGAATTAGGGGTTTTGTTGATTTTAGGAGAGAATATCAAATGAATATTGGCTTTAAATATGTGCAATGGTTAACACAAATTTATTAGTGAAATTTTGGGGTATGGAGATTTCTTGATTCTATGACTTATAATTGCAAAAGAAATAATGCAATAATCAAACAAGAATGCCCACAAAAATTCTTATCACCTAGGTGTCGGATGCAACCGAAAATGCACCTAATTTGCCATTTGAAGGTGTCAAGTAAAATAAAAAATGCACCTTTTAATTTTTGCAACAAAATATGAATGTGTGTTGTGCAAAAAATTGATATGTTTTTGTCTCCTCCTCGTCTTACAATTTTGCAAATAATGTGACAATAAACAATTTCCTATCTTTTCTAATTTTGCAAAATAAACAAGTTTGATTTGTTGTAAGTGCTCCTCACTTTTGTGTTACAAATTTGCAAAAGAAATACAATTTCTTGTTTTCCCCCCTTTGTTTTGCAAATTTAACAAATAGCACTCCTTTCAAAATAAGTCGACACACGACCCACTTTTGAAAGGCTTCCAGAACTAGTCGACACACGACTTAGTTTTTATGGACCCAAGGCTTCAAATTCTTCTCAATTTTACAAAAAAATGTGCAATATTATGTCTTATATCCCCCCTTTGGAGAAAACAAATGCACACTTTGCCTTTGAAATTTACAAAATTTTGAGTCTCCTTGTGTTTATAATTTGCAAAAAAGAATTCAAGATTGATCATTTATTGTATGCTAAATAAACAAGGGTTTTGAGAAGAAAATAGGTCTCCTAATTTGCAAAATAAAATGGTGCTCTTATATGTCTTGATATCTCCTTTGAAGAAGAAGACAAAAACTCCTTTGTTTGTTGTTGATTTTGCAAAAATAGGTTGCTTAATTTTAATTTTTAAATTTAAAATTTGCAAAAGTTTAAATAAAAAATTTAAGCATAAATTTTAAATTTTTAATAAGAAAAATAAAATTATAATGTTGGAAGAAATCAGTTCAAAAACATTTCTTGAATTATAATTTATATTTAACTTATTAAAAGTAAAAATAAATATAAAAACTTTTAATTTAAAACAAAAACAAATTAAAAAAAAAATAAAAATAAAAATTTACCTCATATTGCTCCGTGGAGCAAAATATTCCGCCCCCGATGGGGGTCGAACTCCTGACCTCTTGGTCGGGAGTTTTAGCTCCGGCCCCCCCTCGTCGGTCGGGCTAGCTAGCCTGACGGGAATGGGAGGGGGCTTGCCTTCAATTGAAGGCTTTCCCGCCTCCGGCAGGAAAAAAAGGATGTGGGACTTTTAGTCCCACATCGCTAAGGAGGAAAACATTTTGGTGTTTAAAAACACCAACTCCTCCCTAGTTGAACGATTGCCTGCGGGCAATCGGTCCACCCTGACTTTGCCTCCCTCCGCCATGTTGCACCTGCACGACGAATGATAACTTGCCACGTGGCAGCTCGCTGCCCAACCACAAATTTTCACCTCACGCCATGTGTCTCCTTGTTGGACTCGCCCACCTAGATGGCTTCGCCACGTGTCACCCCCCGGTTGGGGCGACGTGTCTCCTTCCTGTCCTCGCCATGTGTCACCTTGAAATGTGTGCCACGTTTCGTGCTGAGTCAGAGGTTAGGTGGCACGATGTGATGCGGCCACGTGTTCTGCTGAGGTTTGTCCAGGTGGCAAAGGATCGAGTGCCTGATTCGCTTCCTCCAGGAGTGTGAGGGCGCTCCTGCCCTCGAAGCATTCCTGGTCAGGGAGGCCACGTGGGAGCATGAGGGTGCTCTTGCCCTCAATGCGCTCCCGCTGGCTGGCTTGGGGGGCGCGGACCCTATGGGCTGTGGCGTGCCTCTGGGACGCGGGCCCTGACGCGATCCCTGTGGGCCTGTGAGCTTGATTTCGAACTCGATCGCCGGCAGCTCAGATCTGCCCGGCCGATCGGCTTCAGAGTCTGGGCCTGGTCAGTCAGTCTTCTGTTGTGGGCCCTCTTTGACCCTTTCGTGCGGGCCTGCTCGCCTGTTGAGATGGGGTGAGGTGGCCCAAAAGAATTGGGAAATCTCCACCTCCTCTGTCTCCGGGCTTAATTAAAAAAATTCAATTAACAACTTAGGAAAAACTTAGGAAATGAGAGGAGAGAAAAAAATGAAATAAAGTCACCAAATTGGAATTGGTGCTTCTGCGCTCGGCTCTCTCCAGCGATTTCAAATCTTCCTCCCAGCTCCCTCCTTTGGCTCTGATGCCAATGTGACCAGGAGATCCAAACAGTTTGATAATTGAATATTTGCATTAACCATATAGTTTAGGAACTATAGTTTAAATAGGTTACAAAATAGGTAATCAAAACCAATTAATAGGAAATCACGCTAACTAATCTGCCAAGAGGAAGAGAGTTTGAATTAGAACTCTTCCACCTAGGATATTTAGGAAATTAACCATTAGATATTTAAGACAGTAAATATCTACATGGTAAAAGTAGAAAAGTAAATGTAATAATCTAGTCAACTAGTGTAATGCAATATACTAGATATTTGTACCTATCAGAGTAAAAGGGTAAATATACCAAAGAATGGAATATTATTCTAACAAAGTTTACTACTTTTTAGTTTTTTTTTATATTGAAATTAAGGTGTTACCTTTTTAGTCCCCGACAATGGTTAAATTTTTTATTTAATTGTTATTGTTCTTTATTTAACCATTGTCGGGACAAAACCAATAATATTATTTATTATATATATGAGTTAGTCATTAAAAAAAATATTTGAAAAGGTAAATATTTTAAAAGAATCAAAATACAGTAAAAACTAAAAAATATAAAAAGGTAAGAATAATTTTAAATAAAAATTTATAAGTTATTATAATATTAATTGAGTTATTATAAAATTAATTGAATTGGTTAAATTTTTGTATGTGTATTATATATTTAAATTATGATTTATTTTAATTTTAATTTTTTTTATTATATATATATATATATATATATATAATTAAAAAATAGCTGCACCCGCACCCGTGATTCCCGCCACATCCACATCCGCGCACCCGGTAACCTTGCATTATACTTGTTTGGCAGACCCGTTACATGCATTTGATGTCTTCTACAAGACCTGTACATGCATTTATGACTCCTCTGGCAAGATTGTATTAACATTATTACTGTGAATTTCTTCTTGAATCTAATTGAGAGAAGCTGGTTAGTCTTATGTCTCTCTTTTTCAGCTTCTTAGCCTAAGATAGCCTTCTATATCAAGTACTTCTTGCAAATTGTAGACAAAACTGTCACCTACCCTCATTGTAAGTGGCATCATTGGTCCCATGGATTTCACTTTGGCACATTTTGGTTTTGTTCTCATCAGCTGTAGTTTGAGGTTAATCACTAAATTTTCAAAAGGTTTAGGACATGCTGCCTCTGCCCCATGCAAGAGGTAGAGATAAAGGAACATTTTATCTTTAGGTGCTCCATGTACCATAAGATCAGAGGGAGATATTTGTTTATATGGGGGTTTCAACAAATCACTTTCTACCTCCTTCCCTTACCTTTCAAGTTGCTCGAGTATATTTCCTTGGGAGATGAACACCTTTAGAGACTAAGCCCTAAAGAGGAGCTAAAAAACCTAACCATCTGCTAGGCTATTTATGTTCTTCTTTCACCCTTTTCTTGTAACATAGAGCGCCAAATAACAGCTTGATGAGAACACCAACTATATCAGAGATGTTAGATCCATAAAACTATGCCTTCCTCATGAAGCAACTACCAAGTGCAGGGCAGACCTATCTGCTTAACATCACTCAGAACCATAGTCGGGGAAGTCTAGATAGACCCATGTAATTGGATCTCTCTACATCTGGAGGATCTTCAGACTTGGATGTTAAGAGAGCATTTAGGAGACATTCTTCTACAACCCAGTCTGGTCCTCCTAGCATAGACAATTCCCTTGCATATGAATTTGCAATCATCTTGAGTCCCATTGACTACTTTGGCCACTTGTGGACATTGATATAATTTATTTCTTTTGTCTTTGTTCTTGATAGTATGTGTGTATTATTTCTGTGCTCTTTTTGAGAATCATGTGTTTCAGATGATGCCATTTTGCATACAGACAAGTTACAACCTTTCCAGATCAAAGTTCATATTTTTGTACTCCCTGCAATCTTTTGTGAACAATTGTACTATTTGAAGCCCATTTACCTACTTTGGTCTTTTGTGAACACTAATTTTTCTTTCTTTTATCTAACGTGTTCTTAATCGACTGTGAGCAGGGATACCCAGGAAAATTCTACTGCCCACGTATGAATAGCATGAACAAACCGTCATATGCTGCTATATCAACTCACTCACCTTTCAAACCAGTGCTTATATTTGTTTCATCCCGTCGTCAAACTCGCCTTACAGCTCTTGACCTGATTAAGGTAAAACAGTGTTGTTTTATAATTGTCATAGTAGGATTGGTTCTTATGTGTACTAATCACTTCTACTGAGCTTTAAATAACCTATTTTCATTGCAGTTTGCAGCAGCTGATGACAAGCCCAAACAATTTCTTAATATTGCTGAAGAAGCAGTTGAAATGCTAGTTTCCCAGGTTGCAGATGTAAATCTGAGACACACACTGCAATTTGGTATTGGTTTGCATCATGCTGGTTTAAATGATCGTGACAGATCGTTGGTTGAGGAATTGTTTTCAAACAACAAAATCCAGGTGAAATATTGTACTTTATATATGGCTTTAACTTTGGTAACGATTTTGCTATTGAGATTAATTTTTATTGAAATTAACAAATGTGTATACCCTACACAATGGCAGGTTCTCGTCTGTACGAGCACATTAGCATGGGGTGTAAACCTCCCAGCACATCTAGTAATAATCAAGGTAAAGTTGGTTAGAATTGCAAAATCTTTGGTATTTTAGAAATATTTAACTAAAAATAGAAGTCTGGTTGGAATTCTATGTATGCTAAAGTGCATTCTTATTTCAGGGAACCGAATATTATGATGGGAAAGCAAAACGATATGTTGATTTTCCAATCACGGATATCTTACAGATGATGGGTCGAGCAGGGCGGCCACAATATGATGAACATGGAAAGGCAGTTATACTTGTGCATGAACCAAAGAAAAGCTTTTATAAAAAGGTTAAAGCCAACATACTTAATCTGATAATTACAATTTAGATTTCAGTTTTCTATTTATTTGAGAAACCTGTATTTCAGGGAGAAGCTAATAATATATGTATAACTAGCTGGTAAAACTATAAGGCATGATTGATCTATCTATCTATATCATTGGAACCATAGTTGAGAAAGTCTGAAAAAAATCCCGATTCATGGGCTAGCCGATTTTTTCCCAAAAAATTCTGATGTGCATAAAAAAAAAAAATTTCAATGAAAATTTGCATTTTCTTCTGTTTTTCAATGAAAAAATACCGTTTTTTTGCTGATTTTCCTCCCGATTTTTTGCCAATTCCCTATTTTCCCGATTCTTTTCTACGCCGATTCTAATCCGATTCCGATTTTCTCAACTATGATTGGAACGAACTCTCCTGTTTGGACACATATCAGGATATGATGTTTGCCTGAATACTGCATTCAAATGTATCCAAATACACAGTTGCTATGTCCAACACAATTGACCACATTCCCATATTTGGGCTTATATCTAATTCCTGTGGCACAGACGGGTTATATTTGGAGCTATAGCCATGCCATACAATTAGAAATAGAACATATTATTATTATAATAAATAATAACTTTTGAATTAAAAAAATCCTGTTGCTGCTTGGATCCACTGGAGCTTGTTTCTATCTCTCTTTACCTTGACTGCTGCTCTTTCTTCATATTGGTTTTGACATGTTAGGGTTAATCTATTTTGGGTAACCATTGAGGCTATAATTTTGTACCATACAGTTGCTCCACTTCAGTGTTGTTTACGCTGGTTTATCTTACTTCTGTAGTACTGTTTAGTTACTACGGCATGGTAACAGCTCTATTTTATGAGTCCCATTGGCCTACTTTGGCCATCCGTGGACATTAATAAAATTATCTTTATCTTAACTTAATTAATTGAAATATCACCTTCCAAACTTCTGTTTGTGTAAACCTTTTTATATTCTTTATTTTAATAAAATATAGAAAAGTTGTATGGCTTTGTGTAATGTTGTATCCAAGCCATTAAAAAATATAAAAATTGTATGGTTTTGTGTAACGTTGTATTTAAGCCATATCTGGATTGGGGGCTTGGATATTTGTCATATTCCTGTTGGATACTGTATGAGTTTTGTTTTAAAAAATCTCACAGAGATTTTGACCATCTTTTTAACATTTCATGTAAGCAACTAAAGGTAATAATTAACAATTAATTTTTCTTATCTACAAATATTTCTTAAGAGAATTAGTAAATATCAAAATAACCAAAAAAATACCCTAATTGTTTCCTTGTTTTTGTTCTAATCAGTTCTTGTATGATCCATTTCCCGTTGAAAGTAGTCTTAAGGACCAGCTTCACAACCACATCAATGCAGAGATTGTTTCTGGAACCATTTCTTCAAAGCAGGATGCTGTTCTGTACCTTACTTGGACATATTTGTATCGGCGCTTGGTATGGATCTAGCTTGAATTAATCAATTTTTTTCTTTTTTTCTTAAACTTTTATGTGTTACTGTGATCTAAACAGGTATGGGAATTGCAATGTGGCAAGGTAGTTATCTGGATTATTGTCTGCACTGTCATCTATTAATTACATGTTCGGGATTCAAGAAATTCACACCAGCTAATATTTGTGATCTTTACACTAGAGCTTGTGTCGATAATTATAACAGAATGAATTCATATGTTGTCCACACTAACATGTGTCCTGTGGACCCAGGCTAGCAAAAGTAGCATATATTATTGTTATTCTTTTTTGGTAGCATTGCCTTGTCTAGTACTCTTTACAAATATACTATCTTTTCAAATTGAGAAAATAAGCATATTATAGCATAGTCATACGCAAGGAAATGTTTCCAGCAATATATTCCCATATTGCTTCTGCTTGAAACATATCCAGATTTTCTAGATAAAAATATACGATATCTTTTTGGGGAGCCCATTCATCAAAACATCACCAATAATCTTGAAACATAGAATGCTTTTAAGAAGTAACAAAGATAACATATCATCATAGATAACCTTGACTCATATCTAGACAGAGGGACCAACTATTTCTTCAATATGAATCCTCAGAATTTAGAATGCATTAACAGATATATGTAACAATTATACAAGTTATAAAGTTATCTTTCTCATCTGTACCCTGTCTGTGATAAAATTAGGATGATGATGATAAAACTAGCTTTAAACAATGGTGCTAATGATAATATGTAATCGTGATGACATCAGGTTCTTCATCTATTGTTAACTTCCCGACTTTGGAATACCATACTTTCTACCTTATGTAGATAGTTTTCCCATAAAACTAAATTAAAAAGGATAATGGATACACATATTTCTCATTTCTTTCCCCTTATAATTGGTGTACCACAGCATAGAGAGAACTGTCTAATGCATGGACCAATACCATGCTCACTCACGGTCACCCCATCCTCTTTTTAATAAGCTCTGACTTATAGTTAGCATCGTCCAGAAATGGAGAAACAACAAATAAATTTCATTCTATGTCATTTATTATATATTCACTGTTTAATGTTGCATAGCTTAGCAAGCAAAGTTGATTTATTGTGTTGTTTGCAAACTCATGCATGGACTGAATCCTTCATTGCCTATATTCACATTTAATCATCTATTTAGTAGTCTTACCTTTAGACTGACGTGGGAGCCAACCATCTGTGACTATCAACAACTGCTACATATGACTTTATGTGCCTTGTCTGAATGTAGTATTTAAAGTTATAAGAAAGATTGATGTAAAGGGTACATTTAAAAGATAGTCACAGATGGATTCCATGCAGCATTTTTCTATCCATTTTAGTATTTTGTAGGCAATGACATTTGTTAAGGAATAAAAGAATAGAAGTTTCTAGACAAATATTGGAAAAGACATACAATTTTTTGACAATCATTCCAAAATGCAATGATTGTAATTACTTTGATTCATATAGACCAATCTCACTTTGTAACACTTTGATGGATTCTAGAGGGGTGCCAAATCCTAGATGGCATTATTGGATTATACATATTTAGTAGGTTTTGGTCGAATCAGGTTTTTATGGTCTAGTCAAATTGGTTTGATCTAGTTCGGCCTCAATTTAAGGGGCAAAAATAACATTTTAGGAATTGACTATAAAAATATTTTTTTAAAATGGCAGGTTTGCTGCAAATTTTGTTAATTAGAAGAATATGGAAAAATTTATATATATATCAAGTCTTCCATAAAATCCTTCTTCATTTCACTCCATTTATAAACCAGAGTTGCCCAAGGGTTACCTTCATTTCAAATCCTTCTTTATATGTCAGGTTTGAAGTGGAACAATTGTATGGCATAAAATTACAGCCTCAAGGGTTACCCAAAATGGATAAAACCCTAACATGCTAAAAGTAATGATTAAGAGAGAGCTAGAAGTCGAGGTACAACATAGATAGAAAGGAACTCCAATGGATCCAAGCATCAGCATTAATCTATAGTGGGATGTAAAGTAGGACAGTTGTCATCATTACCAACTATCCCAAAAGGACCAACATAGGATCAAATGATGCTTCCAGGACAATGGCTAAGATTGAGGGTTTGGTTTAATAATCTTGGGAGGACATGGAGTTTGACCTCTTAAGACTCATATAGCATCCATGGTTGTGGAACCAATTGAAGAGGGCAAGAAACTAGTAAGTTCTGTCTATCTACAACTCCTCAATATGTGAGGGGTGGCCAAAACCCGACATCAAAGAACTATAGTCGTATCTTGTCGCAAGTAAGAAGAAAGAATAAAAGCCTTAGTAGCCATTCTTATATGCACACAAGGGTGCACATATCATTCATTAACATTTTGAATAGTTGTAGCATCAAATAAGCACTTATTACACTCGATTGCAAAGATGGAATGAAATAATGAGATGATTAGTTGAGTTGTAGTCTATCTTCGCTGTAATATTGTCGCCAAAGAATGATAGCTTCCCTGAGGTAAAGAGCCAAGCATCTTTGGTCAAGATAGCTGAAAAAAGTGGCAAGTGATCCACTTGAGTCTCTATACAAGCAATAGTACCTCCTTTGAATCTCATAAATAATAGGATACCTAAAGGTGGAATGTTCTTCAACCTCCACTGCCTAAATAGAGCAAAGATGACATACCCTATCCTCTCAAGGAATATGGTGGTCCATCTCCACCTTCAAGTGATGTGAGCATACTTTGAGTTAACCAAGAGGAATTTTAAGGCTATGTTGCCAATGCCTCTCGACATGATTAGGACATTCTTAATCCTCTTGAAATGTTTTGTGTAGAAAGCCAACTTAGGACCAAGATGTTGAGATGGAGCGACCCAAATGATTTGAATATTTTGTTGATAAACATCATCTTTGATTGCTTGATTAATTACCCTCTTATCAGGAAGAAGGCAGGAAGGAGCATTTAAAGAGTATTTGAATGGAGTAATTGATCTATGGAGATGCCAACTTATTGAATAAGAGAAATAACTTATGTGTACCATCCACAATGACAACCAAAAGAGCCCCTAGAGGTAATGCATTCTAAGGAGCAAAGCACCAAATATGGGTATCTCTCTCGGCCTGAGGTGTAGTCACCCATGGATCTAAGGTGATGAAGCTAAAAAATAGTTTTGAAGATGCTCTCAAGGTGAAGAGGATGAGTGTCAAACTCGGCTTGAACAATACATTGGGGAATTGTTCTTTTACATCAGATAAATCGCTAAAGTAAAATAGTTTGGACCCTCCCAATGCCAGCCCAATCAACAGACCCTAGACTTGGACCCCAAATCTCAAATCCATAAAGGATTGCTGATTTATTGATGAAATCAAATAGGTGCATCTTTGTAGGTATGTATTGGAAGTGGCATTGGAAGCATTGGTGTTCCAAGACAAAGAGATGTGTATCCCTTGAAAAGACATGGCTATGGAGTTGGCCGAAGATTAAGAGGACCTGTAAACTGAACCCCCAAGTAGGTGTAAGCAGTGGTGATCTCAGTGGACTTGGCCTTACAGAAGAACTGAAACATCTCTTTGATGTGTTGAAAATCATCACCTTAGTCTTGCTGAGATTGACGGCCAGTTGTTTTATGTCACAAAAATGAGCACAAGCATCTATCTTTGCAGGTCTCAGGAGTATGAGCAAAAATTATTTTATATATAGCTGAAAACAAAAGAAAAAATTATTTTATATCTATGAAAATATTTCCCCTTCTCAACGATTAACAATTGAAACATTCTTTGCATAGTTGTAAAGTCCTGGCAAGACAACATGTCTTTGCTTCATGGCTAATTTATTAACCTACTCAATCTATTGTACATAGATCAAATTATATATTATGAAGCTATAATTTATGAGTCTATAAGTTATCATTTATTATATCATTATTTAATAATATATTAAAGATGTTCATAAGTTGTTGTGTTCAAGTATAATTTGAATATAATAAATATTTTTGTTAGAGATTTTTTTCCTTTAATGAATATATTACAGTATCTATCTTTTTTTTTTTTTTTTTAATTGGTAAATTCTCTTTTAGTGGGGTTAACCTTTGGCTAGCTACCATGATTGTAGAATATTTCTTCTGCCAAATTTGCCTAAGACTTGCATCTTGCCATGTCCATTGAGGTATGTCAGACCCAAACATGGATGTGATAGTTTACCTATTAACACACAATATTTCAGCAGTTCATTGTACATATCGCTTAGGTAGTTTGGAACATGGGTCTCTACATTTGGAGCCCATGTTTTTCACCAATTGAGCTCATTTTATTTGATAAAGCATTTTTAAGCTATTAAAGTAATATTCAGTACATTATTTATATTAGTACTATATTTTAATGGAAGTTTGCTAAAGGCATGACATCATTATCTTCTTGTGTTGGACATTGAATTTTCAAAGCCCTTTCGAGGACTTTGTGAACCTGTTAAGACCAAATTAGAACATCTTAATTTCATCCTAGTTTCAAACTATACCTAAGGACTTTTATTGTTTGGACTTTAGAAAAGCCATTGACACCATTCCCAGGCATCTTTTATTTCAAAGACTACATGAAATCAGCATCTTAGAGCTCTTTATCACTGCCATTAAGAGACTATATGAGGTAGTTGTTGGTCGTTGACTTGTTTTCAAACAGCTTTTGTTATCTTAGAGGATGTCTCCAGAGCACCATTGGCATCAATTAATTGGTAAATTCCTTTTTATTGGGGGTAACCTTTGGCTAGCTACCACAATTTTTGAGTATCTCTTTTGCCAAATTTGCCCAAGACTTGCATCTTGCCATGCCATGCCCATTGGGGTATGCCATACCTGAACTTGGATGTGATAGTTTACCTGATTAACACACAATATTTCAGTAGTTCGTTGTATATGGCGCTTGGATAGTTTGGAATGTGGCTCTCCGCATTTGGAGCCCATGCTTTTCACCAATTGAGCTCATCTTGTTTGACAAGTATTTTTAAATTATTAAAGTAATATTCAATTAATTATTTATAACAATACTAAAGTTTTATAAAATTCTACTAAAGGCATGGCATCATTATCTTCTTGTGTTGGACATTGAATTTTCAAAGTCCTTTTGAGGACTTTGTGAACCTGTTAAGATCAAACCATAACATCTTAATTTCACCTTAGTTTCAGTCTATACCTAATCACTTTTGTTTTTTGGACTTTAGAAAAGCCTTCAACACCATTCCCAGACATCTTTTATTTCAAAGACCACATGACGTTGGCATCTCAAAGCTCTTTATTACTGTCATCAAGAGACTATATGAGGTAGTTGTTGGCCGTTTTTGGACAGCTTTTTGTTTCTCAGAGAATGTCCAAAGCACAATTGGCATCAATTAATTGGTAAAATTCCCTTTTAGTGGGGGTAACCTTTGGCTAGCTACCACGATTATGGAGTATCTCTTCTGCCAAATTTGCCTAAGACTTGCATCTTGCCACATCCATTAGGGTATGCCGCACCCAAACTTGGATGTGATAGTTTACCTGATTAACACACAATATTTCAGTAGTTCATTGCAAATGTCGCTTGGATAGTTTGGAATGTCGGTCTCTGCATTTGGAGCCCATGGTTTTCACCAATTGAGCTCATCCTGTTAGACAAGTATTTTTAAAATATTGAAGTAATATTTAATTAATTATTTATAACAATACTAATTTTTTATAAAATTCTACTAAAGGCATGGCATTATTATCTTCTTTTGTTGGACATTGAATTTCCAAAGCCCTCCTAAGGACTTTGTGAACCTGTTAAGATCAGACCATAACATCTTAATTTCACCCTAGTTTTAGTCTATACCTAAGCACTTTTGTTTTTTGGACTTTAGAAAAGCCTTCGACACCATTCTCAAGCACCTTTTATTTCAAAGACTACATGACTTTAGCATCTCAAAGCTTTTTATCAGTATCATCAAGAGACTATATGAGGTAGTTGTTGGCCGTTTTCGGACAGATTTTGGTTTCTAAGAGGATGTCCAAAGCACCATTGGCACCAATTAATTGGTAAATTCCCGTTTAGTGGGGGTAACCTTTGGCTAGCTACCACAATTGTGGAGTATCTCTTCTGCCAAATTTGCCCAAGACTTGCATCTTGCCACATCTATTGGGGTATGCCGCACCCAAACTTGGATGTGATAGTTTACCTGATTAACACACAATATTTCAGTAGTTCATTGCACATGTTGCTTGGATAGTTTGGAACGTCGGTCTCTGCATTTGGAGTCCATGCTTTTCACCAATTGAGTTCATCTTGTTAGACAAGTATTTTTTAATTTTAAAGAAATATTCAGTACATTATTTATAATAGTACTATATTTTTATAAAATTCTACTAAAGGCATGGCATCATTATCTTCTTGTGTTAGACATTGAATTTCCAAAGCCCTTCCGAGGACTTTGTGAACCTGTTAAGACGAAACCATAACATCTTAAATTCACCTTTTTTTAGACTATACCTAAGCACTTTTATATTTTGGACTTTAGAAAGGCCTTTGAAACCTTTTCCAGGCATCTTTTATTTCAAAGACTACATGACATCGGCATTTCAGAGCTCTTTATTGCTGCTATCAAGAGACGAGATGAGGTAGTTGTTGGCCATTTTCAGACAGCTTTTGGTTTCTCAGAGGATGTCCAAAGCACCATCAATGTCAATTAATTGGTAAATTCCCTTTTAGTGGGCGTAACCTTTGGCTAGCTACCACAATTGTGGAGTATCTCTTCTGCCAAAATTTTCCCAAGTCTTGCATCTTGCCACGTCCATTGGGGTATGTCACAGCCAAACTTGGATATGATAGTTTATCTGATTAACACATTATTTTAGCAGTTCATTGCACATGTTGCTTGGGTAGTTTGGAATATGGGTCTCCGCATTTGAAGCCCATGCTTTTCACCAATTTAACTCATCCTATTTGACAAGTATTTTTAAATTATTAAAGTAATATTCAATACATTATTTATAATAGGACTGTATTTTTATAAAATTTTACTAAAGGCATGGTATCATTATCTTCTTGTGTTGGACATTGAATTTTCAAAGCCCTTCCGAGGACTTTGTGAACCTAAAAGACCAAAACATAACATCTTAAATTCACCCTAGTTTCAGACTATACTTGAGCACTTTTATTTTTTGGACTTTAGAAAGGCCTTTGACACCATTCCAAGCATCTTTTATTTCAAAGACTACATGACATCGGCATTTCAAAGCTCATTATCGCTGCCATCAAGAGACTATATGAGATAGTTATTGGCTGTTTTCGAACAGCTTCTCGTTTCTTAGAGGATGTCCAAAGCACCATTGGCATCAATCAATTGGTAAATTCCCTTCTAGTGGGGGTAACTTTGGCTAGCTACTACAATTGTGGAATATCTCGTCTGCTAAATTTTCCCAAGTCATCTTGGTACGTCCATTTGGGTGTGTTGTACCCAAACTTGGATGTGATAGTTTACCTGATTAACACACATTATTTCAGCAGTTCATTGCATATGTTGCTTGGGTAGTTTGGAACATGGGTCTCCACATTTGAAGCCCATGCTTTTCACCAATTTAACTTATCCTATTTGACAAGTATTTTTAAGTTATTAAAGTAATATTCAGTACAATTTTAATAATAGGACTATTTTTTTATAAAATTTTGCTAAAGACATGGCATCATTATCTTCTTGTATTGGACATTGAATTTTCAAAGCCATTTCGAGGACGTTGTGAAACTGTAAGACCAAACTATAACATCATAAATTCACGCTAGTTTTAGACTATACCTAAACACTTGTTTTTTCGACTTTAGAAAGGCCTTTGACACCATACCCAAGCATCTTTTATTTCAAAAACTACATGACATTAGTATCTTAAAGCTCTTTATCACTACCATCAAGAGACTATAAGCGGTAGTTCTTGGTTGTTTTTAGACAGATTTTAGTTTCTCAAAAGATGTCTAGAGCACCATTGGTGTCAATCGAGGCTGTCCTTTCTCCTTCAATCTTTGGGATCTACATTGATGAACTTGAAGAATTTATTCGTCAAAACACACATGTTGACAATGGTTTCTTTCTACATCATGTCTTGATAGCTATATTGCTTTTTGTAGATGATGTTATTCTTCTTGTTCATACTCCTAAGGGCCTACAAAGACAGTTGGATGCTCTTGCTCGCTTTTGTGAGTCCAAACAATTAGCACTCAATCTTAGCAAGACTAAGGTGATGATCTTTAACTCATCAAAGTGTACACTATCTAAATTTTAGTTCTTCTATAAGGGCAAGTCCATTGAGATCACACTACTCACACCTACTTGGGGGTTTAGTTTATAGGTCCTCTTAATCTTTGGCCAACTTCACAGTCACATCTTTGCAAGGGACACAAATATCTCTCTCTGTCTTGGAATGCCAATGCTTCCAACAACACTTTCAAGACATACCTACAAAGATGCACCCCTTTGATTTCATCATCAAACCCATAGTCCTTTATAGATCTAAGGTTTGAGGTCCAAGTTAAGGTGTTTTGATTGGGCTCGCATTGAAACAGTCCAAACTATTTTGCTTCAATGATTTATCTGATGTAAAAGAATGATTCCCCAATGTATTGTTCAGGCTGAGTTTGGCACTCATCCTCTTTGCCTTGAGAGCATCTTTAGAATTATTTTTTAGCTTCATTGCCTTAGATCCATAGGTGATTGCACCTCAGGCCAAGAGAGATATCCATATTTGGCACTTTGCTGCTTAGAATACATTACCTCTAGGGACTCTTTTGGTCTTCATTGTGGATGGTGCTCGGATGATATTTATCTTCTTCAATTAGTTGGCATCTTCGTAGATCAATTACCTCCTTTCCCTGCCTTCTTCCTAATAAGAGGGTAATTAATCAAGTAGTCAAAGATGATGTTTATAGACAATATATTCAGGTCGCATGGGTTGCTCCATGTCAACCTCTTAGTCCTAAGTTGGCCTTCTAGACTAATCGTTTCATGGGGATTGAGAATGGCACTATTACTTATCCTAATTATGTCGAGTGACATTGGACACACAACCTTAGGATTCCTCTTGCTCAACACAGAGTAAGCTCACATCAGTTGTGGGTGGAGACGGATGACTATATTCCTCGAGAAATGAAATGAATAAAAAATTATTAATGTATGCGGTGGGCCAAAAAAGACCCATAGGATTATAAGAAGGACAATAATTATTGCTAGCTAGCAAGCTAAAAAGCCCAACAAAGAAAAGAACTAAGATAAATACAAGACAAAACTCGACAAACGGACCAAAGAGAAAGGAAAAAAAGAAGCAAGAGAATAAGGGGGAGAGCTGCAGACAAGAAGAGTGGAGTGCACCCCAAGAAGAACGGAGAGAGAGAGGGAGGGGGAGGGAGTAGCCTAGGAGAGGCAAGCTCCAAGAACCCCCTAGAAACTAATCTCTCCTAACAGTCGAGGCTGAAGTATTAGAGCTGAAGAAGTCAATGATATGTCTCTGTCCATTGCTAGTTCAAGACCTTAACAAACTGAGGGTGCGCAATCTAGTGACCCTTCCTCCATCTAAACTAGTTGATGTGGGGCGTTTCTGTCTAGTGTTGCCTGGTCTGTCGGAGCTGGTGAAGTATGTTGTGATGAGTTGATGTTGAGGGGGGTGAGATCCATCTGGAGGAGAGCTTTTATGTCGACAAAATTGAGTTATCTCCCTAAGAAAGAGTGTGAGACACCGTTGGTTCGGGTATCTGAAGAAGGTAGAAACAAATCAAGAGTTGTCCTTGAAAAGGGAATGGAGTCTGCCTCAGATCTCGTACTAAATGGGACAACAAAAAATAAAGTGATGCAGGGTTTCAACTTCACCTAAGGAGCAAAACAAGCAAACCCACTCCTCCATCGGAAGATGGTGATTTGACTCAATTCGGAGTTGGTGAGAACACACCCTGAGAGCATAGGATCTGTCGTCTTTGCTTTATTCAAGAGGTGGAGAGTAATGAACATTTTATTTTCAGGTGTCTTGTTTATTATGAGATTTGAGGGAGTTACTATTGCTTGTATAGAGACTCAAGTGGATCGCTTGCCACTTTTTTCAGCTATCCTAACCAAAGATGCTTGGCTCTCTACTTCATGGAGGCTATTACTCTTTAGATTCAAATATTACTACTCGATTAATGACCTCATTCTTTCACCCTATCTCTGTGGTCAAAGTACTAAGTGCTCATTTGAAACTACAACTATTCAAAATGTTAATGAATGATCTGTGCACCCTTGTGTGCATACAAGAATGACTACTAGGGCTTTAGTTCTTTCTTCTTGTTTACGATAGGGTAGGACTACAGTTCTTTAGCATTGGGTTTTGGCCACCTCTCACATATCGAGGAGTTGTAGTCAGGTGCAACTTACTAGTTTCTTGTCCTCTTCTATTGGTTCCACAACCATGGATGCTAGAAGAGTTTTGGGGGGTCGAACTCCATGTCCTCCCAGGATTATCCAACTAGGTCCTCTTAGTCTTGGCCATTCTCGTGGGAGCATCATTAGATCCCTTGTTGGCCCTTTTGGGATAGTTGGTGATGGCAAAGGCTATTCTTCTACTTAACATCCCACTATAAATTAATGTTGGTGCTTGGATCCACTAGAGCTCCTTCCTATCTCTGTTGTACCTTGACTTCTAGCTCTCTCTTAATCATTACTTTAACATCTTAGGATTTATCCATTTTGGGTAACCCTTGAGGCTATAAGTTTATGACATACAATTGCTCCACTTTAGAGTAGTTTACACTATAATATTTACTTTAATTTATTTCCATAGACCTTTGTGGTTACTACAATGCATTGTAATTTGTAACAACTCTTTTCAATGAGTCCCGTTGGCCTACTTTGGCCATATGTGGACATTGATAGACTTATCTTACCTAGTTTTAAACTAAGCCACATTGCATGTGGGACATTGCTGCTTGACTTTGGAAGGAAATAGAAGATGAAGAAGATAACACACATTGAGAATGCTCGTGTAGTGCAATGACTTGTATCATACACCTATTCACATTTTATCAAGCATCAACATAAATATGGAAATTCTTATTCCAATCCAAAGATGCCAGTATTGCAAACTTAATGGTTTTCATTTCAACTTGTTGAAGCCTAGCGCCATTTGTCTTTTCATATGAAGGCTGCACCTTTTTTGGTTAATAGGCCAAATATGCAAAATTCTTGATGAATATTTATTAGTGTTCACATTATATCAAGCATCAACATAAATAAGGAACTTCTTATTCCAATCCAAAGATGCCAATATGGCAAACTTACTGGTTTTCATTTCAACGTGTTGAAGCCTAGCGCTGTTTGTCATTTCATATGAAAGCTGCACCTTTTTTTGTTAATAGGCCAAATATTCAAAATTCTCGATGAATATTTACTAATATCCAACATGACTTGGAAAGGAATTAACATTGGTAATGCCATGAGGAATGTCCATGGACAACAAAGAAACTTCATGATAGGGATTTGAACCACTTTCATTCCTTCTACCAAGTGATGTTTTCTTTTTGGTTGTTTTGATGTTTGTGATAGTAGACGAATGCGCATGTTGAAGTTCCTCTTTAGTGTCAGTTATTGTTTTTCCTGTATAGTCGCCTGTAGTTTAATATGGTTTTGTTTTATCGCTAAAAATTTATAAGCATGTATAACGTTCGCATAAATATTGCAACTTGTGCCATTATAAATCCTCTTGGGCTAAGAATTTGTTTCTATGTTGCAAGAAACTCCTACAGTATCTTTGTTTCCCTATTTTGAAAATTTTGAAACTGGAACTCTTGAGAACTTGTCATCTTGTCTCATGTTTCTAGGCATTTTAAAGAGATTTTTCCAATGTTTCCAAGGGCATTTTTCTTGGTATTTTGAACCAAAAGAAATGTTAGCTTTTGAAGCTATAAACTAAATGGAAATGCATCCACAAGTAAGGAAATAAGTCTACAAAGAGATAACTATGACAATGGCTAACTAATAAGCATGAAAATAACACAAGAGACTTCAGAAAAAACTCATATAACAGCCATTAATGAAAGCATATGAAAATAGAACCTTGATACATAATAATGAACTCGCTCTACTAGTGCATGCTATATCGAATGCAAGCTATATGGCTATTCACTACCAACAAGGCATTTATATAGGAAGATAGATTCCTTGGCCAACACTCAACCTAACTACCTTAAGGACACATGTCCTTTTACATCATTGCACATTCTAACACTTGTGCATTTATTACTTCTTCCCCAAGTAACTCCTAATCTAATAATGTACCTAAGGTGGTACATTGATATGTACCTAAATAATGTAATATACTCTAACACCCCCCTGTATTACATTATTTGGGTTGGCTTTCTTTTGATTTGCATAGATATTCTCTGAAAGTCTGGAATTTGTTTGTACCCAGAGCTTTTGTAAATATATCTGCCAATTGTTCCTCTGTAGGAACATATTTCAATCTGATATGATTATTCTAAAAATGATCTCGAATAAAATGACATTGTGCTTCAATATGCTTGGTCCTTTCATGTACAATTGGATTTTTGATTAGATTGAGTACTCCTTGATTGTCACAATGTATTAGAGTTGGTGCTCATTTGACTCCCATGTCAGATAATATGTATTGTAACCATAATGCTTCACATGTTGTATCTCTGGCTGTATGGTATTCTGCTTCAGTGGATGATTGAGCACCTGTATGTTGTTTCTTACTATGCCAAGATATTGGTCCTGATCCAAGATAGAAGATGTATCCTGAAGTATATTTTCTATTGTCAATAGAGCCAACATTATCAGAATCTGAATAACCTTGTAGATAAAAATCTTTAACATTCTTCATATAAGTTAGTCCATAATATGTAGTCTTCTTAACATATTGTAATATTCTTTTTGTAGCTTTCCAATGACTCTCTCTTGGTTCTTGCATGAATCTTGAAAGATAATTTACAGCAAAGACTAGATCTGGTCTAGTATTTGTTAAATACAGAAGACTTCCAATTAATTGACGATACCTTGTAGCTGAAACTAAAGGTGTTCCATCATTTCTAGATAGCTGAATTCCTTGTTCCATGGGTGTATCCTTGGGTTTACACTCATTCATTTTATATTTCTCAAGTAGTGCATTTGCATATTTTGATTGTGAGATAGTAATATTGTCTCCTTTTGATGAATTTCTAGACCAAGACAATAATTCATCAATCCTAAATCTGTCATCTCAAAAGCTTTCTCTAGATCCTTTTTTATCTCACCTATTAGTTTTTCTGAACTTCCAGTGATCACTATATCATCAACATATACTATAAGGATTAGTATGTCATTTCCAATTTTTCTTGTATATAGACTTGGATCTGATGCACTTCGTTAGAAATTAGGCTGCAACAGATGGTTATTGATTTTTATGTTCCATGCCCTAGGAGCTTGTTTAAGACCATATAAGGATTTTTTCAATTTGCAGACTTTATATTCTTGACCTTTGACAACAAATCCTTCTGGTTGTGACATGTAGACTTCTTCTTCTAAGTCACCATTAAGAAAGGCACTTTTTACATCCATTTGATGAAGTTTCCAACCCTGATGAGCTGCTAAAGCACATATTATTCTGATAGTGGTCATTCTGGCTGTTGGTGCAAATGTCTCTTCATAGTCAATTCCCTCTGTCTGAGTATATCCTTTTGCTACTAACCATGCTTTGTACTTGTCAAGTGACCCATCTGCTTTATACTTAGTCTTATAAACCCATTTGCAACCTACTAATTTCTTTCCTGGAGGTAATTCTACTAGATTCCATGTTCTGTTCTTTTGTAATGATGAATATTCTGATTCCATAGCTGCCTTCCAATGTGGATGATTTAAGGCTTGAAGTGTCATTGTTGGTTCTACTATAGTACTCATCATTCCTCTGTTTATTCTGCTTTGACTACGAGTTTGAGGTCTTGTAGTAGTAAGATCAAGCATTTGTTCTAGTTTTGAATCTCTGAGTGTATTCCTATACCATATTGGTTCCTTCCTTTGAGGAATTGTAGAAGTTTCTATAGATTCACTTTGTTCATCTTGAGATTCTGACTCTGTTTCTTCATTTGACAAGTCTTCCTCTGAGAAATTTAGAATAATTTCTGAATCACTATTGGGTTTCTCTGTGTCAATTTTGAATTTTTCATCAAAGATTACATCTCTACTTATGTAGACTTTCTTTGTACGTGGATCTATTATTCTGTATCCTGTAGATTCGTCATCATAGCCAACAAATATTCCTGCCATAGTTTTGTCATCTAATTTTGTCCTTTTTTGTTTTGGAATATGCATGTAAGCTTTGCATCCAAAAATTCTTAGTTTTTCTATATTCGGTTTTTGTCTTGACCATGCTTCTTTTGGTGTAACATGTTTGAGTATTCTTGTTGGTAATCTATTTTGTATGTATACTATTGTTTGAACTGCTTCTGCCCAATATTGATGATCAAGATGAGCTTCTTTTAACATACATCTCACCATTTCCATTATTGACCTATTTCTTCTTTTTGCAATTCCATTCTATTGTGGTGAATATGTTGTAGTGAGTTGTCTTTTAATTCCATTCTCTTCTAAAAAGGAATCAAATTCCTTAGATACAAACTCACCTCCTCTATCTGAACGAAGTGCTTTTATAGTCTTTCCTGATTCTTTTTCTACTTGAAGTTTGAATTGTTTAAAACAACTAAATGCCTCTGATTTATACTTCATGAAGTACACCCACATTTTCCTGGTGTGATCATCGACAAATAATTGAAAATACTTATGTCCTCCAATACTAGTGATATTCATTGGCCCACATAAATCTGTATATATTATCTCTAGTGGTTGTTGAGTCCTGTATTGACGAAGTTCAAACGGAATTCTATGTTGTTTTCCTGCTAAACATTCTGGACAAACAGTAGATTCTAGAGATAGATTTGGTAGTCCTTTGACCATTTGATATTTGAACAATTCACTCAAGGTAGATTCACTAGTATGTCCTAGACGCTTGTGCCATAGATTTGAAGCTTTAACTAAAAAAGCTAAGTGTGTAGTAATGTCTAGAACAAATAGACCACTTTTATAGGAGCCTGATGCTATCTTTTTCCCTTGTTTAAGAATGTGACATTGTTTTCTTCCATTGGAAACTTTGAATTCTACAGTCATGTTTTGATCCATGAGTTGAGAAACTGAAAGAAGATTAGTAGTCAATCCTGGGACATATAATGCATTTTTTATTATTCCTTTTCCATTTATCAGATCTACTAGAATATTTCCAATCCCCTTCACTTCATAAGTCTTACTATCTGCTATAGCAACTGGTTTCTCATTTATCTTTTGTAGAGAATTAAACCAATGTATGTTTCCAGTCATATGTTTGCTTGCC
This sequence comes from Wollemia nobilis, assembly GCA_028583015.1. NCBI lineage: Eukaryota > Viridiplantae > Streptophyta > Pinopsida > Araucariales > Araucariaceae > Wollemia > Wollemia nobilis. The sequence continues at coordinate 2,120,622 of JAQPPZ010016709.1, forward strand.
CCTGAATCTATATACCAATGGTCCATGGCTTATGACACCTTAGTGTTTTGAGTATGTGATCAAACTTGATAAAATCCTATTACTATCAAGTTTTGTAGAATCCCTTATATCTCCCAAGTGTTTGAAATTATGGTCTTGATTAAGTGCTTGTTTTAAATTTCCTTTTGAGTTGACTCTCTAATGTTTTGTTCAACTCCTATTGATATTTGCACTTTTAATTTGATGAAGTTCTCTACTTTTCAAGACTCTATAGTTGGATTCCTTTTGTCCCTTTAGTTTGTATGAGAGACAAGTATGAATAATAAATTCCAACTTCTAAGCAATTAATGATTTTGCTTCCTTTATCCTTTAATATCTCAATAATGTGGTTTAATATTTCTAAATTCCAATAACCTATGTTTGAAGTAGTATACCTTATAACTCCCTAATTTGAAATATTAGAAATTAATAATATTTGCAATAATATATTAATTTTCCAATGTTGAAAAAATGATACCTCCTAAATTAATTATTTGCAAATATTTAAGACTCTAAGGTTTGTGCTCCTTATATCTCCTTGTAATTATTTAATTAACTGACCTTAAAGATAGAGATTCTTATAACTCTTTTGCACTTTAGAAAAATAAGGAAATTACCTCTAATGTGCACTTTCTTTCCAATGGTGGTTAGGTGAGACCAATCACCGCATGCAACCTTTTTCTACCACGTGGGTCCCTCAGTGTGCTTGAACTGCTACCTTGATAACACCTCCTTGTTTTGATAATGCCTATCTTGAATGTAACGTCTGGAGGGAAATGGCCCATTACTGTTGTCTGTGCGTGAGGTGAACTACGAAACGGCTGGATGGCAGCAAATCTAGCTACGCGGGAAATAGACACAACAACAAGCACTTCGGGTTTGTCTTTCGTTGCACACATTCAGGAAGCTAGCAGGGAACACAATAGGTGTGGAGATGATCGTGCACCGTTGTTCAGAAACCCTCATACAGAGCATGGGTTTAATTGGTAGAAGAGCACGGATTTTCGTGGTGCGGTGGATGGAAAATGCAAAGCAGTATTCAGTGTATGCATCTACGAGATCACCACGGTTGTTTGGGTGAAATCCTTCGCGAAACGCAGGTGGAAATGAGGATGAAGAGGTTGAGCAACATGGATCTTCTCGGCGATGGCAAGGGTTTGATCTGTTTTCGGCGTTCGTACAATGATGACATCCAACAAGGTCTGTGTTCGACAACAATGGCTTGGAATGGGTTTCTTTGAGCGTGGAGGCGCGTAAACCCAAATCCTTATCTCTAAGATGAGAGAAGATGGAACGATCTTATGGAAACCCTCACACACGGATTACAATTCAAATGAGCACATCGTGAATTGAAGCCAGTCAAATCTGAACCGGATTGTCCTTTGCCCACAGTTTCTGGGCGTCACTGGGAGCGCAGGGCAAACCGGTGTGGTCCTCGAGCAAGACACTGACAGATGAGGAAAATCTGGAGGGGCCGGAACAACGAGGTCGGCCTGGACGGAATTGGGTTCAAAACCGAAAAAAGGAACCCTCGATATGTGGCAGAACGCAAGTAGAAAGGGTTCGAAATCTGGAAAACGAAACTGGAAATGAAAGGACCCAAAAAACAAAAAAAAAAAGCCTTTTCAATGTAAGGTCAAGGCCTTTGTTTTTTTCACATTTACAATAAAAAACTCAAAGTTCCACAATGACCTAGTATTTTCAACCCATCAAAAAACTCCATAGTTAAGCATATTCAGCTGGAGTAGTTTTGGGATGGGTGACCTCCCGGGAAGTCTTGGTTTTTGCACCTTTCTTGTGGCTCTCTCTATTTCCTATGGATCTACCATGTGCTCTGATACCATGTTAGCTTTTGAAGCTATAAACTAAATGGAAATGCAGCCACAAGTAAGGAAATAAGAATACAATGATATAACTATGACAATGGCTAACTAATAAGCATGAAACTAACACAAGAGACTTCAAAAATAACTCATGTAACAACCATTAATGAAAGCATACGAAAATAGAAGCTTGATACATAATAATGGAACTCACTCTACTAGTGCATGCTATATCGAATGCAAGCTATATGGTTATTCACTACCAACAAGGCCTTTATATAGGAAGATAGATTCCTTGGCCAACACTCAACCTAACTACCTTGAGGACACGTGTCCTTTTACATCATTGCACATTCTGACACTTGTGCATTTATTACTTCTTCCCCAAGTAACTCCTAATCTAATAATGTACCTAAGGTGGTACATTGATATGTACCTAAATAATGTAATATAATCTAACGAGAAAAACCCAGAATTGAGAGTTTTATGGGGTCTTGTGGGATTGCATTAACCCCACATGTGATATGCATGACCTATTTTAATAAAAGTCAAGATACCATAAAACAGTGCTAATATGAGGAAAAATGCAATAAAACAAATAATAATTTGAAAATGATGATAGGTTGGACCAATTAATCTAGAGAATCCACAAGTAGCAATTTATTTTGCAACAAATAAGAATTCATGCACATAAGTTCATGGGCTTGGTGTAGTGAAACAAGTTGGTCTCAAAAAAGGCTGAGGATTGGTTTCGTTTGCATTCTAATCTTTGTCTTGTATCTCCAAAACAGTGTAGTACATAAGAAGGAAAACAAAAGAATGCAATGGGTATCCCGCAAATCTCGACTTTGATATTTCCAGGGATGCACTTGATCGTGAGGATGATGAAAATCCTTACAAACCTTCCATTGAGAACACATTATTTCGGTCTTCTAGTTTGGTATTGATTATAATGAGTTTGAAGATTAAAAACTATGTTTATAATATATGCCATTTAGTTTAGTATTGAATGAACATGTATAGCCTTATCTATAAAGGTTGACCATTAACATGACGCATTGTACTCCATATTAGATTTAGTAAATAATTTTGTTTATCATCCATTTGTGATCTCTTTAATTAAATTCTATGTACAAAATTTTAAAATAATCATATTTTATGATTGTGTGCAACTTCACGTTTCATATAAGAATAAGCTTGAGTTTGTGTGCAAATCCCTCTATGACATCCTATTTGAATCTTTGTGTGTGTGTGCATGTGCATGCGCAGAAGGGTGTGCATGCATAGGCATGGCCGTGGGCATGGGCACAACTGTGTGTGTGTGCATGTGTGTGCGCACATGTGTGCACGTGTGTGTGACTTCACATTTCATAGAAGAATAAGGTTGAGTTTTGTATGCGAACCCCTCTATGACATCCTATCCGAACCTTCCATTCAGGTCAACTCCATCATACTTGTTCTATCCAAGTGATATCAGGAGGGATATCAAGTTGTGGTGTACCAAGAAGGCTGCTGATTGTGAAGGGCTTCAAGCCTGAATTATTTGAGTTTGGAATGAAATCAACATGTATCCCATTATACTTCTTTTCAATGGGGTTATTTACAATGGATTCCTCTATTTTGGTCTCAACATGTCATCTATAGAACTGTGGATTAGTCAAATATGAATAATTACACAACCATTATGATTGGGAACATGTTTTTTAACTTGTACGTCACTATAATTGACATGAAGCTTTCTAAACAGTTTGAGAATAACAAATCTAGAGCTCAAGGAGAGAATGGTTTTTGGAGAGGATTTAATATTGTAGACCATATCTCTACTTTTTGTGCTATCATCAATGAGGTTTGAGCTTAGGTCATGTAAAGTCTTCTGTTGTTTTATTGACTGTAGAAGGGCCTTTGATATAGTGCCTCATTTCTTGCTATCTCAAAGACTATTGGGGAGGGGCATCTCTAAGCTCCTTACAACAATTATGAGGCTTTGTGAGATAGTGGATAGATGACCATGGGTTCTCAAATGAGTTCAAGAGTACTATTTGGAGCATTGTTACTAGGTTCGGTTCGGTCTGCAAGTTAGGAAGGCCAATAGGGTTCGAAGGTTCGATATCTTAACATGGTTCAGTTTGGACAATATAAATGTAATAAAGGATATATATATATATTAATAAGTTATATGTGGCTTCTATTGGGGCCCACTTCCATCAAAATACCAAAAATATTACATTTGTTGTGAGGTCAATCAAACCATATCTAGCATGCCTTTTTATCACAAATATTTTTCATTTCTTTTTCTATTAAATATATTTTTCAACTTCCTCGAAGTGCTATGTTTCCACAATCATCTCCTTGACATCATTTTGATTAAGAAATAAAATATCACTTGGTCAGTTGCCTTCTAAAATATGAATTTCACCAAGGTGAAGATCAACACCACAATTAGCTAAATTATATGCTACCCGATTTCCTTCTCTATAAATATGCTCACATTTCCAAGAGATTGCCTCCAATAATAGGTGATGAACATCAGCAATAATATTATTTTTTATCCAATCCCCACATTCATTTTTTTTGTTAGCATTAATGATAATTTGTGAATCCCCCTCAATTGAAATATATTATTATCCTTTTTGTATGGCAATTTTAATCCTTGTAAGAAGTTCCCTAGCCTCTACATAGTTGTTAGTTGAAGTTCCATATGATTATGAGCAAGTGAGGAGAATTTTGCCTTCATTATTTCTAAAAACACCACCTTCACTAGTTTTTCCCGGATTTCCTTTAGAAGCACCATCAAAATTAATTTTGATAAATCCAATTTCTAGACATTTCCATTTTACCCTAGATTGAATTAGATCATTTGTTTTAATTCCATTATCGCAAATGACTTTTCCATGTATGTTCAAATCCTATAACCAAGTTGTTACCACCTCTTTTTCTGCACTTGAGACTTCTCATGATGAGCACCATATTTGTAGACATTCTACAAGAGAGGCAATAATACGGTTTCAAACTTGGGCATGATTTTGAGATTTATTTTTAAAAATTCTATTATTCCTTTTCAGCCATAAATTCCAACAAATAATGGCAGGCCCAATCCTCCACAAAATACAATTCGCTTTAGCTTTGAAATAATTAATCAACATTTCATCAACTCTTTCAATGTTGATGGAGCTACCCACTATATTTTCATATTTAAAAAAAAATAACCCCAAATGGTGTGAGCAAAGGGTAAATGAAGAAGTAAATGGTTTGATATCTATAAACCCTTCTCACACAAGGCACATCTAAAATGTCCATGATATCCTCTTCTTTGTAGAATTTCTTTAGTAAGAATCTTACTTTGAACTGCTAACCAAAGGAATTTTGAGGCCTTAGGGAGAGCCTCTAATGATCAAACATTCTTCCAAGGAAAATCTTTGCGAGTAAGAAATTTTGATTGCTCTAAAACCTCATATCTCAACTTGACCGATTATCCACCATCCTTTGATAGATTCCAAACCAATTCATTCTTTTGTGTAAAAATCGGCAAATAAAACCTTTGAAGCATCTTTTGAAGTTCATCTGCAATTTGTTTGAGTTCCTCTCCTTCAACCAGGTTACTAAAAGAAATACATGATCTAGAGTTGTTGCTCATATTAATATAGTCTTTGACCTTTGGACCTTTACAAGCTAGGCATGCTTGAGCTAATGTTTGCCATTTTGAGTAAGAGATAAGAGGATAAAGCTTCAACCAAGCATCAAACCAAAAAATTGTATAATTCCCCTCGTTGATTGACCATCTAATATGTTTCTTTATCAATTGCAAACTATCTGATATGAAGTTCCATGTTGATGATCCTTTGGGTAGGGTTATTTTCCTAAATAATTTCATTGCATCAAGAGAACCTATATATTTTTGAAGTAATATTTTTGCCCAATTCTTTCCTTGATCTTTGAATAATGTCCACCCAAGTTTTGCCCCTAATGCCAAACTCAGAAGTCTTGAATTCCGCAAGCTTGCTCCTCCAACATCCTTTCCTTTGCAAACCCTATCCCACTTACAAAGAGGAAACCTAAATTTTTCTTCACAACCTTTCCAAAGAAAGTCTCTTTGAATTTTACCAATTTTTGATGCTATACTTGCTAACAATCTTGAAAGTGACATCATAAAAATGGGGATGGATTGCAATGTAGTGTTCATGAATTGTAGCCTTCTCGCCATGGTTAAGAACTTACCTTTCCAACCTACCAAACAAGCTTTCATTCTATCCAAAAAAAAAACAAAGCTCCTTTTTATTTCCTTTATGAGACAAAGGAAGGAAAAATAATAATATTTATAAATATGATAATATATAATACAATATAATATAGTATATACTATATATTATAATACAACTTAATAACAAATGCAGACAAGGAACTAAAGAATTAAAAAATCAATACAAATAGTCTATAATTTTAAATTTTAATCATGCGTTTAACTACTTGAAAAAGCATGGATAAAATTTCTTTAAAAAGGGGAAAGTTCTTAAATTTATGTCAATCATTTGTGCCCTTGTTCTCATGCAAGGTCTTCTCATGCCGACTCTCCAACAATGACTCACCTGCTCTCCTGTAAAAGTTTCTCATTCTATTGGCTCTTGTGCAAGTCTTTGAGCACCTACGATGTTCTTGTTCTCAACAAATGTCTGAAGCGCTTGAGATGTTCTCATAGGAAGATGACAAATAGATTTATAATATTTTTTTGTGATAGAATGTGTGCTGAATATTGCGCACTTCCCATGAGGAAATGATTGCATAGACATAAGGGTTTTCCAAGCATTTTTTAATTACAAACATAATCTATATATTTCTTATAAAATTTGTCTAGATCAAACCGAAATGGTTTGGGCCACCCTAGAAGTTCAGGGTTTGACTGAACCTGGTAACTGTGATTTGGAGTCAAGGAAGGATATCCCCCTTCACCCTTTTTTGGATATATACTGATGGTCTCGAGAACTTCATTTTTTGAAACACTCATGTAGATGATGGATGTCTTTTACATCATGTTTCAATAGCCATATTACTCTGTCAATGATATGGTTCTTCTTTCTTAATCTGTCAAGTGTTTGTAATGATTCCCTTGCCAAGATCCAATTTTAAGTGAACAACCATTGAGATCTCTATATCCTACACTTAATTGGGCGTTCTTTTAGGCCATCGATTAATATTAAATTTCCTCTTTCATGTCTCTACAAGGGGTTGGAGAGGTTTCTATCCTAGAACAACAAGGCCTTTGGATACATTTGCAGGTTTTTCCTCTCAAAGATATGATTTTTTGATTGACTCATGAAATCTATAATTTTTTATGGATCCAAGGTTTAGGGTCCAAGTTAGGGACTTCTTGATTGGGTATACATTGAGATAATACAAACGGTTTGGCTCTAGCATATAATTTGTTGTAATCATGGTTGGAAAATTGCCAAGAAACCATGCAAATTGTTGATTTTTCAGCCTCTTGGGAAATTATCAAGATAACTTGCCGACAAATTGTTGAATTGCCAAAAATACCAAAAACTCCTTAAAATTCCATTTTGTGCTTAAAAACGACGAGGTTTTTATTTATTAATTAATTTTTAATTTAAATTTAAATTCAATTTCAAAAATCCACTTCTAAAGTTCTTGGTAATGCATTTTGTTGGCATTCCTTTGCATGCTCTTCATTTTATTGCTAGGTAGTGCTAACCATTTACTGTGTTGGACCTCGAAAGGGGTAATTCATAGGTTTGTCAAAGAAGATATTTAATAACAACATACACAGACGACTTTGGTCTCTTCTATGGCTTGTTAGACCCAAGATAGCTTTGTATGCTAGGCACGTTATATATATTGTTGATGTGATAATCACCCACCCCCACCATGTCAAGTGTTAGTGGTCTCATGGCCTCATGGTTGCCCTCAACCAAGTGAGGGTATGCTCCCACCAACCCAAGATTCAGGTTGACCAGCACCTTCCTAGAAGTTATAGGATTCATCATTTTTACTCCACATATTATGTGAAGATTGGGAAACATTTTATCTTTAGGTGTTTTGTGGATTTTAATTCCAAGTGATATGTTGTTGCTTATACAAGGACTCATGGATGTAGCTTTTCAAAGGTGCTTGGCCTATTTCCCCTAGGAATCAACAGCCCTTAAATGACATGCCTTGAAGGGGCTTACACAACCCTAGCCAACTCTTAGGCTTATTACCTCCTTTTATGTTGTCTAGCAACAGGCAACACTATAGTAGAGAAACTCGGACTTGGCGTGGACTCAGCAAGGCTGAATTGAGACTCCGACTCCGACTTGGCAAAAAAACTTGAAAAATATCAGCACAAAAAAAAACTCAGAAAAACTCGGCAAAAAAAAAAAATCACTAAGTCGAACTTAAACAAACCCATTGGATCCTATGGATGTCAAACTCTCCCATTTTATCATCTTGTCCTTGCCAACTTGTAGCTTCTACCACGAAGGTTGTTTAGCATGTCTCACAATGGGAAAAAAATTTATTGCTTTTATCAGCTAGTAGTAATAAAAACAACAATTTTTATTCATTATTAATGCATCTTATGTGATGCCCTAATACAGTTGAACCTTATACTCAGCCACCTTAGGACTAGTTTGGGTTATATAAGAGATTGATTGTGATAATTAGAATTGTGTTCTTTTTTAGAGAACACTTGTGTAGTAATTAACTCATAACTCGAAGTTGTAACAGAAATTGTAGAAACATTTTTTGAACCAATGAAAAAAATCTATTACTTTTTAGCAGCCAGTAGTAATAAGAACCACAATTTTTAATCATTATTAATGTATCTTATGTGATGCCCTAATACAGTTGAACCTTATAACTCAACCGCCTTAGGATTAGTTTCGGTCATATAAGAGATTGATTGCGATAATTAGAATAGCAATCTCCATTAGAGAAATGAAATGAAATGAAATATTATTAATGTCCGCGGTGGGCCAAAATAAGACCCAAGGGACTATAAGAAAGACAATAATGATCGACAGCTAGCAGGCTAAAAAGCCCAAAAAAGAAAAGAACTAATATAAATACAAGATAAAACCCGACAACCGGGCCAAAGAGAAAGGGAAAAGAAAAGGGAGAGCAGAGGGAGGGAGGGCTGTAATCCAGAAGAGAGGAGTGCACGCCAAGAAGAACGGAGAGAGAGAAGGAGGGGGGAGGGAGCAGCCTAGGAGGGGCAAGCTCCAAGGACCCCCCAGAAACTAAACTCTCCTAACAGTCGAGGCCGAAGTACTGGAGCTAAAGAAGTCCCTGATATGTCTCTGACCAGCGCTAGTTCGGAACTCTGACAAACTGTGTGTGCGTTGTCTAGTGACCCTGCTTCCGTCCGAACTGGATGATGTGGGGTGTTTCCGTCCGGAGTCACCTGGTCCATCGGAGCTAGTGAAGTATGTTGTGATGAGCCGATGTTGAGCTGGGTGAGATCCATCTGGAGGAGAACACTTGTGTAGTAATTAACTCATAACTCAATGTTGTAACAGAAATTGTAGAAACAGTTTTTGAATCAATGAAAACTTTGGTATTTAGTTGTCTAGTATATCCTGACATTAATGAACATGTGCATTTTACTCAATACACACACGTGCCTATATATGCCACATGCAGCCACACTTTTCTATAACCTCAAGCCTCATCAAGATGAGATTGAACCCAAGCCCAATTTTCATCTTACTGTCATTATTGCTAGCAAGAATCAAGTTTCCTTGTAAAGGGATGAACATCAGGAGTAATTCCTTACTAGCTTTTATATAACTAAAAGTTTCTTAACTCTCTCAAAGGCCAAAATCTGCATTATAAAGGGATATTGATCCTCTTAAACTGTTATAGAAGCTCATCTTGTTATTCGGAAGAGGCCACTTTGGCTGAAAAATATCTGAATATTTGCTGAGATGTCATCTGCACATCCATACATACCATAATTTAAAGGTATGAGGACTAATAAAAGATGCACTAGGGAAAGCTATCTTACATTTCTGGTGTTAATTCTGGATCTCATATGACATTGTTAATGAATGATCATTGATGGTGGCCTTTGATTTAATAATATAGGCCTTTTGAGGATTATTTTTTCAAGTAAAGAAGGGAAAGGAGTGTCGTCTCGCATGGAAAATGGCGAGTACAAGAGTGGAATGCAAAACCATTTTGTTGGTCTCCTTTACATTTGCATTAACAGGTGGAGTCTAGTAGCAGTTCTTTTGAGTAGTAGATACTAGATATTAATGGTAGTTATTAACATTTAGTTGCACTAGAGGCTTGGTTGCATGGCATGCATTTCCAAGAGTCGGATCCCTAGGCCAAAACGCAAATTTCTTCTGAAACTGTTACTCCAGTTAAACTATGAACTTGCAGTTAATCTTTTATTACATAAATTTCAGCCCCTGATAATTAACAAGTTGATTGAGCTGTGTCATGTTTTTCATGTTGCAGCACAGTTACAGTCCAAAGGGAATTTCCTCAGTCAAGAGAACTATGCCTTGCTGTCTGCATTGTCAATTGAACCATACCAGCTATCTTCATTGTAGATTGAATTATATTTCAGGCATTTTAGCAAGTACTAAACCCTACTAAGATTGTGCTGTTCCATAAACTTGGCCTGGCTTGTGTATCCAGTAGATCATTGAGTGTTATTGAAGTCAAACTAGAATTTGGCACTCACATGTGTTAATAGATTTTAAATTAATATAGAAAAGACATAACTCAATTTGAATGAAGTGTTTCGACTTTGTTATCTTCAATGTGCCTTGTTTTGATGTAGTTTGTTGGTTTCAGAGAATTATTGTTATCAAAAGGTTAGGATATTTTGACTATTAAACACTGAAGTTTCTCGAAGTTGAGATAGGCCATTATTTATCTGTAAGGCACTGCAATTAAAATAGCATTTTATTAGTCCAAATTTCCAATATTGGACATATTCTCAACTTTTTCTTTCTTTCTTTTTTCCCTTTTCATGTGACATAATGTCATCCCTTTAAATCACAAATTGATTTGAATATCTTCCCATGGAGAACTAGTTTCTTCTTTTAACAGAGTTTTGGAGTAATAGACCTCTTGTTTAACCCTGACATGTTGTACAGATCATGAATCCTAGCTATTATGATTTGGAGAATACTGAAAGCAGCACCGTAAATGTGTACTTGTCAAGGTATCTAATATTTCTTTTCTCACCTGTTTAATTATTATTGTATTTCAATAAAATGACATTTGCTTTTGCATGTTTGCAGGCTAGTAATGGATACATTTCAGGACTTGGAAGATGCTGGTTGCATAAAATTTGATGAAGAAAATTTTGTTGAATCTCTTATGTTGGGCACTGTTGCTTGCCAATATTATCTTAGCTACAAAACAGTGGCACTTTTTGCTACAAATATTGGTCCTGACACTTCACTCAAAGTAAGTTAACTGAAATCATGCATCCTCACTACTAGACAGGGTACCAATCATTTTGTCACTTAATATAGAGTCTGTCGAATGCCAGGTATTATTCCATGTGCTCTGTGGTGCTCCAGAATATGATGAGCTTCCTGTTCGTCATAATGAGGTGTGATCATAGATCTATCTCCTTCACTGCATAATCTTATTATATCATTATCTTTGATGTTAAAATTGTACTGATATTTTGGTTATGAAAGTATTTGAACATAAAAATTGTATATCCATGGTATGGGCTTTTCTTGTCTAACAACATGGAAGAAAATTGATATCATTGTGTCATAATCAAGATGTAAATATTTTTTGAATTTCAAAATTTCAATGTAATATGTGGCAAGTTGTGCCTCTACTACCATTAAGGGGAAGCAAAACACTTTATACCAGTCATGGATCATAATTCTCTCATACTCATTGTCTTCTCAGTACTAACTACCAACTTGGAATTTGCTGCATTTTCAGGAAAAGATAAATGAAATTTTGTCAAAAGATATGATGTATGAAGTTGATAAGCGCAGTTTGGATGATCCTCATGTAAAAGCAAACTTACTGCTTCAGGTTTGTTCTACTCCAAATCTATTTTGTAGGAAGAAATGAAAAAACAGTAATGATATTGAGAATGGATTGGAATTATTAAGGCATTTTGTGTGCTTGACATGTTATTGTGGGAATCAGGCACATTTCTCAAGGCTGGAGTTGCCAATCAGTGACTATGTCACAGACCTGAAATCTGTCTTGGACCAAAGTATCCGAATTATCCAAGCTATGATTGATGTATCTGCCAATAGTGGATGGCTTAAAAGTGCTCTAAATTCCATGCATCTTATGCAAATGATCATGCAGGTACCTGAATTATTGCTCAAATTTCATCCCTTCTGTTCCAATGTACTTCCTTTTTTACCATAACAGAAGTAAAAGTTTCTTTATATTTTTTCCCATAACAGAAGTAAAAGTCTCTTTTGGACATAGTCATGTATAACAGCTTGGATCCAGGTCTTGTGGTAAATAGAAACTGAAAACCTTTCTTATAGGTTTCATTTCAATAAATTTGCTCAAAGCATACCAACTAGCATTGTAAAACAATGGAACAAAATCTGAAAAGGATTTCAGCTACCTCATATGAAAGCTTGTTAATGGTAAGTACAAGAATGTTATAGGTTTTGAGTTCCTCATCATTTAAGATGAAATGAGATCACATCAGTGTCCACAAATGACCAAAGTAGAAGGTCAAAAGGGCTGTAGAGTGCCTTGCTGTGACAATAAAAATTGGGTTGGAAGAATAAGAGGATAAGATAAAAGAGAGAACAACTTTTATATTAAAATACATACAAGTAACAGCAGAGAGGTATCACAAAAGGCAGGTAAGCCCTACATTATGTGTCCTATGAATGCCAATATATTGATAACGTAGGAAGGAAAATCTACTGTCAGCTGGGAGTCAATGAAAGGGGCCTATGGATCCTGAAGAGATTATCAACAGATATGCAACCTAACCTCAGAATACTAGCAATTTCATCACCTATTAGAACATTGGGAATTATCAATTAAGCAGCCTTGAGGAGCAGAGTACTAAGTATGGATATCTCTTATGACTAGAAGTTGAGTCTTCCATGCATTGAGGTCTATGCAAAAGAAGGTAAGCTTGAAGTTGGTATGTGAATAAGGTAAAGTTTGAAGATATGCTCAAGTGAAAGAGGTTGGGCTGTGAATTCAGCTTGAATAATGCAGCATAGAATTGCCCATTTGTAACATATAATCATTGGACCATGAGAATTCGAACTTTCTCAATACAAGCCCAATCCACTATTCCTAAACTAGGGCCTCAAACCCCAGAACCATATGGTATCTTTGCCTCCTCCTAACCATGGAGGTATCACTGATCTTCTGTAATTCATGCCAGAGCATGTATGAACAAAAAAATCTTTTTGTCACCATTTAACCTAAGGAAACCTTGCGTCCTCTCCTAACTCAACTGCACTCAATCATGTGGGGACATTCAAGATGCTATTCTCATATACCACATGAGTTCTTGCCACTCTTGAACATCCTCTATACACAAGGATAAAGACCATGTTAGACTTGAGCAAACAACAGGGTATAAATCCAAACTAAATCATCAAACTTAGGAAAATTCAAAACTTATTGAGGCATAGATTTGTAAATAGTGTCGAAAAGGTGCATCTTTGAGGGGATATCTTGAAAATATATCTAAAAGCATTGTTGTTTGAGAACAAATTATGAAGCATATTTGTTATAGATATGTGTATGGGCAACTAGCTTTAGTCAGTAAACTGAAATATTAGATAAATGTAGGCTGTCATGATCTCTATGAACTCTACTTTTTAGAAGAATTGTAAGCTAGAGAGAGCATTCATTGAAATATTAAAGATTATAAAATCGGTTCTAGTAAGGTTAACTGTGATCTTCTATTGCTCGAAGAAAAGTGCGATGGCTTTGTATGCAAAGCATTTCATGCAGATTGATGATGGTACCATCAGTTGCCCTAATTACATCTGGTATCACTGGTCCCATGGGCCATAGGATTTCCCATAGTCAGATTAGGGTTCACTCCTGTCAGCTCTGGATCAAGGCTGACCATCATATTCCCAGGGAGGATAGTAGTTGTTGCCTTTGTTTGATGCAGGAGGTATAGACAAAGGTTATAAAAGTATCAGTATTTTGCAAACCCTGTCAGAGCTAAGTAGATTTTAGAAGTACCATTTGAGTTGTCGAAAATTCCCATACAAAAGAGGCAGTAATACCCACAGTTAACTACAAAAAACAAAAAGAAGTTTATCAATTGAAAAAATAACACCCAAATGCTAAAGAACCTAAAGATATATGTATTTCAACAATGATGATTGGATTCATCCATGAAATGTTCTGAAATTGGTGATTGGGCACTTGTGTTCCCTGGAGGTAGAGACAGAAAGTACACCAGTATATGTACTTTACAAAATCCCATCAGAACTGAATTAAATTTTGAAATACCTTCAGGGTTGTGGAAACCTCCCATATAAAAGAGACAGACACATCTACAGATAATTACAAAAAGAGAAAGCAGTTTCTGAAATTTAAATAAATAAAAAATATGCCACCGAAGTGCTTGACCCTAAATATATATTTACTTCATGAAAGGTGATTAGATTCAGCCATGAAATATATAATATATAGTTTCCAAAGATATAGAATAAGGAGACAATGTTGAAAATTGTAATGGGTTGGAAGGTTTAGAAATTAAGTGCTATTTATAGCCATCAAGTGTCATCCAATTGACATCCTTACTTGATAGCTTTCATCACGTCCATAGGAAGTCAGTTATGGCTAGAATCTATGGCCTTCCCAAGATTCACAAAGATGGCATACCATTTGTTTCCGATTGCTAACACAATTAATTTGCCTATATCTGAGCTGGCTGCCTTCCTAGTAACTGCTATTTTAGACTGGCTCTTTTGTTAGCATGTTCAAGGGGATGCTATGGTTAGTTTTAATGTGTTATCTTGCCCAGCAAGATTCCCATTGATGAAGCTATTGAAATTTAAGGTGTAAGGAAAAAAAATGTTATCAGCAATTTATTGACAAGGCCCAAAACATTGGATTGACAATTAATTGATTTTCTTTCCATTTTTTGTATTTTTCCTTCTTTTTGAAAGAATGAGCTGAATGCAAAAGAAACATGATTTTCCTGATTTTGAACAAATTGATCACAATTTCTGCGATTTGTGGGATTTACTAATGATATTTCAACCACTAAACGAGTTAACTTTGTCTTAGATCCCATGGTAGTCAACTTCCAAGGTGTCATATATGAACAAACAGAAGGGGTCACATATGACAGTTGTTGTCTCCCATGGTGGCCACCCTGTTCATTGTGCAGAAGGAGAATTTTGATTCATACTCACTAATAGTGAAGTGGTAGAAGAAATACATTGATTTGGGAACATGGGAAATCTAGTGTGCAACTTATTTCTTCACATCTCATTAACATTTCTGATAACATTACATTACGAAAGAGATGGAATGGATGTTGTCTACTGTTCCTTGATGACTTATTGAAACATAGGAATGATGGAAATTTGCCATGATAGGCACATAGAACGAAAAGAATACAAACTGATAGTTACAAGTTGATTCTTGCCATCACAAAAAATGTAAGGTACTCAACACCTTGACCACGGCGGTGTTGAGGATATTGAATGATGATCATGTTGAGCAGGAGAAGAGATGCCTTATGCAAGTCCTACAAAGGAATGGATATGAGAATTGCAAAGAAAGCTAGAATTGATCTGTGTTATCATCAATCAATTTACAATACCCTATTTATGAGAAGTCATTTTTCCCCATACGATGGAACTATGAATAAGATCACTAGGATACTTAGGGAAAGGAATATGAGGACTATTTTTCTCCCTCTTAATGTCCACAGAAATAGACATAAACTGAAGATGCCACTAAGACTCCATCAGTCTAAAGAAAATCAGAAAGGTTTATGTGGCATCATGTTCTTGTGAAAAGTAGTATGCTAGTTGAAACACACACTCATTCAAACAGGAATTAGTGAACATGGCAGACTTGTGATATGAAATGAAGCACTAACTTTGTATTGAGAAGATTATTGCTAAAGAGATCATAACAGAAAGTGATGATCAAGGAAGCCATTAAAATTTAGAAGTATCATGAAATAACCCTTGATTGGGTTGATGGTCTATCTTTGAGTCAGAACCTGGAGATCCATTATCCACATCTAAGTAGCGAGGTCAGCAATTTGATATTGGAATAGGACCGTATAACAGTTAAACAAGGTTACCAGGTGTGGGGGTGCGGATGCGGCTAGTTTTTAATCTATATATATATATATATATATATATATATATATATAGATTAAAAACTAGCCGCATCCGCACCCCCACACCTGGTAACCTTGTTTAACTGTTATACGGTCCTATTCCAATATTCCAATATGTATATATGTATGTATGTATGTATGTATATGTATATGTATATATGTATTTTTTATCAAAAAAAAATTTAAAAATAAAATAAATATGCACATTGCGAAATAATTAAATAAATGATAAATCATACACATTGTGAAATAAAATAAATCATTCATACACATTGCAAAATAATAAATATTTAA
This sequence comes from Wollemia nobilis, assembly GCA_028583015.1. Classification (NCBI taxonomy): domain Eukaryota; kingdom Viridiplantae; phylum Streptophyta; class Pinopsida; order Araucariales; family Araucariaceae; genus Wollemia; species Wollemia nobilis. The sequence continues at coordinate 2,137,056 of JAQPPZ010016709.1, forward strand.
ATATGGCATCATAAAAGCATATTGATATATGATATTTCATATATATGTAAAAAAATGACAGGATGTCAAGTCATAAAGAGTCAAGAGATAACAATATACTATATAGTAGTGGACATGTACAAATATAACATCAAATATCTGATATTTGACTCTCATTCGTCATATTCCTTATCATCATCTTCTAGGCCCTCCTCCCGTGGATCCGGTGGTGGTAGATCTGAAAAGCCATCACACCTACTGTCATCTCTGGTGTCATCAGGAACTGCATCCCAACGTGCAAAAGGCCCCTCTGTATAACCCTTGTCCCTACGAGACATGAGTCGAAGAGTACTATGGACATACACGAGGTTCTCTAATTTTTTTTAGCCCGTATGGGTTGGGTGTGGCTGGGCCCACCTTAAAAAAAAATAATAGTAAAAAAAAAAGTTTTGTTTTCCTATGTTAATGCCCAAACTAGGCTGGGTTCGGCTGGGTGAACCCTAACCGACCACAGGGTTCGGTCAAAGCTGAACCCTGTCTGACAGGGTTCGGCTGGGGTTCGGCCCAGCCATACCCGATCATGAACCCACAAACCTGGTGCAGACGCAGGTGCGGGTTCGCGCACCCAACCATCTGGGTGCACTGGGTGCGCGAACCCGGTTACACTGTAGTTAAACCTTTATAAAAGGAACTAAAAATATTAAAATATATTGAGGGCTGGAACCATCATATTGGTCCTTTCATAATTTCTCCTTGTGTTCGCTAACCTTTCAAGGGACATCTTTCTAGTTTCTCAATCCTCTCCTTTAATTTTTTAACATACTCTTGAATCCTTTGTATTCGGATTTAACCATCTTTTGGGGTCCCCCAATTTGAGCATTTGGTTAAGGACCCATATCTGCAAGTAGAAGTCATGGGTTTGATTGTCTTCTTATCTTGCTCTCTGTGTATTTTGTATTTTATTAATATGCATAAGATCACGAGGTTTTATGTTTTTGGTCCTATGATGACTTTTACACTAGCATTTTTCATTGTGAGTTTGAAACATCCTACACCTTTGAGTCCCATTGACCAACTTTGGTCACTGGCAGACATAATTTGTTTCTTTCTTCAACAAATACATTTTTATACTGATATATGTTGTTTGTTTCTTAAATCTTTTCCCTGAAAACAGATCCATAAGTGAGACTCAAAAAATTGGTTAATAACTTAATAATAAGTAATTTATGGAGGACATTTTAGAAGTTTCTGAAATGATAATGGACTGCATAAATCTGAAAACTTAAATGCAAATCTATGAGAGTTTGTGATATATTATTTTCATGGACTGCGAGTTGGATATTGCCCTTCATATCTACCATCAAAAACAGCCATAATAACCAAGCTGCAGATTTCAAAGGATTACATATTTGTTTAGACTGGGAAGCTGATCAAGAATTGCAGATCTCAAGTAAAGTAATGGAAGGATCTATGGACTTTTGTGGAAGAATATATAAAGGTGTAAAGACCATTTAGTGTCACATCTATATGCCTTGTTCTTCTCAGAATCTTGTGAAGAATTGCCTTTTTGTTCCTCAATATTCCATGTATTAAGGCATTCACAATCACACACATTTCAAGGTAAGAATGTCTTCAGGCATAATTGCATTTTAATTATAGAAAAAATCCCTTAATATCTAGATATTGGGAGACAGGTTATTGAACATTCTAGTACATTAAGAACCCTCCTTGATAAACCATGTCAAGTTTTGATGAGGATTCTTCAACTTCTGCAACACAGTCCAAATTTGTGTTCCATAGGGTGACTAATAAATTCTATAGAGATTTCTGTTGCAGCCACTGCATTATTTCTTTCTTGTAACAGGGGACCAAATAGAATCTTACTGCTTAAAAATTGCAATTGGTGTACTGAACCTAAGGTTGGAGATTTATGGCTCTCCATAGTTGGGAAATGACAGATTTTTTGTGTCCATTGAGATCAAGCCTTCTACTGCAATCAAGTGTGCAAAGGTTCATGATTATGTTACCGTTGGATCAGGTAATATACTTTTGTAGCATGCATATGTAAATAGTATAATGTGAAGATGTTTTTTACTAAAGAAGCTGTCTAAAGAAGGGTAGGTGATAGGTCTTGTGGTTCGACTGCCACAGTTTTTAAACTGTTTAATCATTGTAGGCTATTTTGTTTTCAGTTATGAATCCACTATTTATCACAAATTACCTGGGAAAAAAGATTTTCCTACATAAAAATAATATTTATTACATGTTTCCAGGCTTGTGCCCCTTGGACCATCTCTTGAAATTTGATTGTCTCTCTGGCTGTCCTAGAAATACATCCCAGTCCCCTTGGGTACTGGAAACATGGTGTAGCATCATATAGCTCATATTTTTCCTCCCAAGCACATCAAACATGCCATTAGAAATATTAGGAGAATCACCCATTTAGGCACTTAAATCTGATGTCATTCAGTAAGTAAAGCATAAGTCCATCAAGCAATAATAGCATATCTTCTATGATTTTAGCACAATGCCTCTTTTCCCATTACATAAAGGCATGATGACACGAAAGACATGCATTTACTATGCATATTTTGTATTTCATTGTGCCTCCTGTACTATTTTTGTGAAAGTTAGTTACATTTGGTCATAAATATTTGGGCCAAATGTAATTGTTGAATCTGTTACTACAAGGGCTTTCTCATAGTTCAGGCCCGTGCAAACATTGCTGCTATCATCTACAAGGCTGATTACCTTCTCCTTCGAGCTTCTTCCAGTAGCAGGGGTCACTTGGCAAAATGATCACCTCAACTGGTTATATAAGATCCATGAGTCAGTGTCTTCCTCTTGGATCATCTACCAAAAGAGAGGGTAGGTCTATCCCTCAGTAGTGCTCATGCCTATAATCGAATAGGTCTACTTAAGCACATGTTACAAGATTCCTCTCTGCATTTGGAGGATCTTCATCCTTGGATGATAAGAGAGAATCTAGAAGACATTGTCCTAGGATTCAGTCTGGCCCTTCCAAGCGAAGACCTTTCCCACTCCAACATCATCAAGACTTGCATTGGCTTATTCATGGTGACCATAGAAGAGTCCTAGCATTTGGACTTGGATGTAATAAGCTGCCCTGATTTAGTTTGGATTTTTGGCAAAGTCTGATTTGGTTTTTTCCTTTTTCTGATGTTGTGTGATTTTGGTTTGCTGCAGTTTTGTATTTTGAAATGCCAGATATGGGAAATGCAGGAATGAAAGCAAAGCATAAACCTACTCTACTTTCTTGAATCTCACAAAACTTGAAATATGGACAATGGATAGCATATATTTAAACCCACTATATAGAGTAAGAGAAATACAAAGTACCAGGGTTACTTGTAATTCTGAGTAAGACTGATTTCTCAGCTACAGCCAATCTGGACATAAGTAAATTGTTTGCAGATCCTCTAAACTTCACTTCTCCACGCCACAAATCAATGTTGAGTGTTGTATTAATGATGTCGCCCCTATCTGAGGTGTTTGCAGGCCTAGCAAGGGGGCGATTCACCCCAGAAATTACACGCCAGCTCTCTGCAGATGTAAGGTTAGCAACTGTACGGCCAACAACAATTAATAACTTGTACGACACCCCTGGAATTGCTTGCAAAATACCTTCAACTGTACGGCAGGGCAGATTTAATAAAGTTCTTCAATGATAAGCAAATCCCTCACTATATTTGATGACCAATGCTCAGAATATGACAGCAATGGTACGGCTGGAAGAGAAATAGAAGATATATCAACAGCCACAATATTCCTTAAATGATTTGATAATAATTCTCCAATCAGCAATTCGAAACCCTTGGAATATCAATTCTTGAAGCCCAATTGTGAATGCTGGATGCACACACCTCGAATCCACTAGGATTGATCTCTCACAATCGAAATGGATGTCCTTGTTGTAGATGATCGTCTCCAACAAGCTTGAAAACCCTTGCAATTCCTTGCAAAATGTCTTCTCCAAAGCCAAAGCTCTCCAAATTCCCAAAACATGAATGCCAAAATGATTCTCAATTTGCACTTTAATACCTTTTCCCAATGGGTCGATTCACTTGGCCAAAATAAACATTTAATAACATTAAATACTCCACTTTATAATTGTCCTTTTGGGCGTCCCACTTAATATAATAAAATATGTCACTTTAAATATTTTAAAAGTGACAATTACCCATTATAATATAAAGTCATAAACTTTATGAATATAATTAATATTTGACTTCATTTAAATAAACTGCGGGTATTAAAATATTTGCAACCGTTCGCCCGAACAAACATCTGATAGCGGATTTGGATACCCATTTGGCCAAAGTATTCGCCCGTAAAACTCGCTCTAGCAAAAACACCGACTTACTAAAAATAGTAAGTCCTAGCTAAAAATAGCCAATAACTGCTCTGAGTTCCAAACGCTCTGAATTGGTCACCAAGGACTAGAAACTTAACTCAAAGCACAAACTCTGATCCCACACACACACACTTACTAAAAATAGTAAGCGTCCAAATATAGCAAGTGACAACCCGAAACACCAAGATCAAAACAGCTCATCTCGTCGAACAGAAAACCCAAAAAAACCCAGAAACTGTCTGGTCAAACCCTAACTTACTAAAAATAGTAAGTTACTAAAAACTAAAAATAGCAATGACGACCAAACTGCTCCGAAAGGCCACCGGAAAAGGGCAACTGAAAGCACACAACATCACCAATGGCCCCTACACACTGGAATTAGCCTACGGGACCTCGTGAATAGGCTAACCACTGCAGAAAAGCTATCTGGCTAGAAAGGGGACATTACAGTCCGCCCTCCCAGAAATTGCTTGCCCTCAAGCAATATGCACCGTCTGCCAGGATCCCAAACGAATCTGTAGAGTGTCTCGCCCAGAAGATACGGCCATATGTTGTCACACCTAAAAACGGCACCACAACCCAACACACTACAATGGCTGATCACTGCAACTCTAACAATTGTCGTCTCCAGGATAATCGACCCCATACTGTAACCAAATGAAATCCCAGGGTCCCACACCAATATGAGAGTACCACTATCCTGCTGAGGTTGCGCCACACTGATCATCTCTGTAAAACCCAAGTGCCACAGCTGCACACTCCTCGTCTGCATCCTCAAGATGTAAATAACATCCCAAACCCGACTGAGAAATCTGTATATGCAGACGATCAGGTCAAGGAAGGAAAGTCGAGAGGAAGTTGGAAACAACACCCCAACAACTCCCACCTATGAAAACATCCATTCCCTGACCAACAACTCCCGCCAATCAATCTGAAGACATAAGACTGGGGTCAACTGGTTGTTGATCCGCAACCAAACAACAATGTCCCATCTGGAGATCTGAGCTAACTCCCACCGCCAATCAACCAACAGAAGTATCATCATATCACAATCTCCTCGAGTCATAAACTGCCATGGGTACACTCCACCTGGATCCCATGGGCAAATGGAAAGACTAGTACTCCCGAAAACTGATGACTCGTCAGGACGATACATGCACCAATTAAAACTCCCCGGATCCCAAATCCATATTTGGTCCTCTACATCGACAACCGAACCAAGGAGTAGTCCAATATCCAGCATACACATCTCCAAGTGCCAAAGCTCAAACGGAAAATAAACGGTCCTGCTCCCTGAAGAATCATGCTGGAATAATCGGCCTACAGGTGGAAAGTCACTCAGCCATAACTCTACCTCTGCAGAAACTCCAACCTGCTGAAGCAAACTACCAATCCTGTAAAAATCTGACTTTCCTTCTGGCGAAGGAAGCATCTCAAAGCCCAAGGAAGTATGCAATCCACTATCACAACACTTCACTCCATGACTATGCGTCATCTGGAATGAGGACCAATTGTCCAAATGTGGGCTGAACTCAAAATGGTGAGCGTGTCGCACAATATAATCAGTGAAAACCTCACCAACCTCATCAACATCACCACATGAGATAGGAGATATGGGATCAATCACAACTGAAATGGCATCCTGCACAGGGAATGCTCTATCATCCACATCATGCTCAAACTGATCCTCATGGGTGATAGTTGACTCGCTATCATCGCTGTGTAACTCCTCACTACTCCCAATCTCATGGATATCCTCAACCAACTGTCGGACCACTGTGCTATTTGCGTCACATTCTGTATGTTGTGTAGTGGCTGCGACAGGTGACTGAACTCCTGCCTGCTCAAGAGAGAAGAGAGCTAGACTTAACTCCAAACTAAGCTCATCAATCACTTCCTCTCTCTCTGCAAGTCTCTGGAAGGTCTTCTCGGTAAACCGGATAGCCCTGTCCCGATCTAATAACAATTGTAAATAATCGGACTTAATTCTCTCCAAAGCATGCGTAAGAGTCTGCATGCTAGTAATAGATGGGCCATCGATGACACCTTCCCGTCTCTCCCTGAGCTGAGCTGAACGTCGGAGGTGCTCCACAAACTTGTGTGTGCTGTCGAGATGCGTCAAAGTCTGAACGATCATCTCCTCTGAGACCTGTAGATGGTCCTTCCAACTATGCTCCGCACCAGGACCAAACTCACAATCAACATCACACATTAGCATCACTGATCTGCTAACTCTAGCGCAATGAACAGAGTCAGACCCCCTGTTAGCACTGCACTCTCCAACTTTGTGCACCGAAGTTAGATCCGATCCACGCTCAACCCACGAGTCCTCTACTGCATGCTCTGCTGATTTATCAAATAAATCAGCGTGCTCCGAATCCCTATCAACAGGAAGATCTCTGTCCACAACTCTAGAAGTGGATGCACATGACAAGCTAACAATTGTGTCTTCCTGTTCTCCCACACTGTCTACCTGCTGAGATGGCATGAAAACATTAAGATTCTCAGTAGTCTCTCCATCAAAGACCATGCCATGCTCAAAAGGAAATCTATGACCGCGCTCATCACAAGGAGACTCATCCTCATTTACTATCAACTCTACATCTAATTTGGGGTCTCCGATAACTGTGTCATGTGGAACATCATCATGCATCAATGTACTAGTACAAGAACACATGCATGAATCTACGATCCTGCGGTCATCAAGCTCACAACCTACCCGAAATTGCTCTGAAAGCAAATCCATCACTGCTGTGCTAACCGGGTCCTCATCACCAAAACCACCCCCTAAGCATAACTCTCTGTGTGAAACTGGGGCAGCAATACCACCAGAAGGAGAATCATCCCCTACCGGTGCAAGATCACCGTCAGGTGCCAACACACCTGGATCCCACGGTACTATAAGTCGATCCTCCAATCCAATGCCAACTCCTGGACTGTGCTCATAATGAATGTCGGCCGCTATAAGTGAGTCATGTTGTACATTACCGGCATGGTAGCTATGATCCTCAGGATGTACTGCCCCTGTAATATCACTTTGCGCCTCATCAATAGGTAGATCAACCTGTACACTATCCTCCAAAGATTTGGTTTGAAGATCAAACCCGAATCCACTTGTGTTGTCATCACTGGAAAGTGATGAGAAAGTGTCTCTGTATGTTGATCTGGACTCTGCATCATAATCAACATGCTCTTTTCCTGCACCAGTTTTAGTGACCTCAACCATCAGTTGTAATACTTCCTGATGATGTCACCACTGTAGGGTGCTTCTGGAGCTGTAATCCTTATGATCTCGCTGAGACATGAAGTGACTGCAAATCTCACATCCCTGTCTGTATGTCTCATGATCCAAGGTTGGCCTAAAACAACTATAGGTGCCTTCGCTGCCCAATTCAGAACCTCGTGATCAGATTGATCTAGTTCAGATAAACATGTATTCAATTCCTTCAATCTATCAAGAAGATCATGCATTGATAAATTCCGGGACTCGATTTGTTGCCCTAAGTCATACAACTTACAACTCAAATCCATTCGCTTTTGGAAATGTTCTGCTAACTGAATCTGATCTTTGCTGTTATTTGAATGGATAGTAGTAGACTCAACAATTTTGACATCATTAGCATCAAGTTCATTAGGGTCATCGAAACAACTGGAATCTTCATTATGTGCATTTTCATCAAATGAAGGAACATGCATGTCAATAGAAACAATCTGTGATTCCATCATACATACCTCATGTGAATTGGATTCACCTTCATCAACTGCAAATTCTGATTTAAATTCTTCTTCTGAAATTTCCTTTGATTCACCAGCAGCAGCTTTAGGTTCCTCTTCTTTTATGTGCTCATCATTGACCACTAAAAGTTGCAATTCCTTCTCACACCGTTTAACCCAGTTATGCGTGGTAGAAGTATCAAACAATTCTAGCCTCCTCACCACACATTCCAGTCCACCACTATTAAAATCAATCATTTTCTGCCCCAAATACTTATCAAAAGGAAAAACTGCCTTTAGGCCCTCTGGAAAGGCTGTATATTTTTGCCAAATTTTTGACTCATTACGCCGTTCTACCCAATACTTAAGCTGGTCCTGCCAATACTCATGTTGTGACCTAACCCATTCACTATATGAATCCATGAATCATGCACAATTTTGTCTTCTACCCAACAGGCTGGCAGTGTTGACCAAGCTCTGATACCACTGTAATAAGCTGCCCTGATTTAGTTTGGATTTTTGGCAAAGTCTGATTTGGTTTTTTCCTTTTTCTGATGTTGTGTGATTTTGGTTTGCTGCAGTTTTGTATTTTGAAATGCCAGATATGGGAAATGCAGGAATGAAAGCAAAGCATAAACCTACTCTACTTTCTTGAATCTCACAAAACTCGAAATATGGACAATGGATAGCATATATTTAAACCCACTATATAGAGTAAGAGAAATACAAAGTACCAGGGTTACTTGTAATTCTGAGTAAGACTGATTTCTCAGCTACAACCAATCTGGACATAAGTAAATTGTTTGCAGATCCTCTAAACTTCACTTCTCCACGCCACAAATCAATGTTGAGTGTTGTATTAATGATGTCGCCCCTATCTGAGGTGTTTGCAGGCCTAGCAAGGGGGCGATTCACCCCAGAAATTACACGCCAGCTCTCTGCAGATGTAAGGTTAGCAACTGTACGGCCAACAACAATTAATAACTTGTACGACACCCCTGGAATTGCTTGCAAAATACCTTCAACTGTACGGCAGGGCAGATTTAATAAAGTTCTTCAATGATAAGCAAATCCCTCACTATATTTGATGACCAATGCTCAGAATATGACAGCAATGGTACGGCTGGAAGAGAAATAGAAGATATATCAACAGCCACAATATTCCTTAAATGATTTGATAATAATTCTCCAATCAGCAATTCGAAACCCTTGGAATATCAATTCTTGAAGCCCAATTGTGAATGCTGGATGCACACACCTCGAATCCACTAGGATTGATCTCTCACAATCGAAATGGATGTCCTTGTTGTAGATGATCGTCTCCAGCAAGCTTGAAAACCCTTGCAATTCCTTGCAAAATGTCTTCTCCAAAGCCAAAGCTCTCCAAATTCCCAAAACATGAATGCCAAAATGATTCTCAATTTGCACTTTAATACCTTTTCCCAATGGGTCGATTCACTTGGCCAAAATAAACATTTAATAACATTAAATACTCCACTTTATAATTGTCCTTTTGGGCGTCCCACTTAATATAATAAAATATGTCACTTTAAATATTTTAAAAGTGACAATTACCCATTATAATATAAAGTCATAAACTTTATGAATATAATTAATATTTGACTTCATTTAAATAAACTGCGGGTATTAAAATATTTGCAACCGTTCGCCCGAACAAACATCTGATAGCGGATTTGGATACCCATTTGGCCAAAGTATTCGCCCGTAAAACTCGCTCTAGCAAAAACACTGACTTACTAAAAATAGTAAGTCCCTCGCTAAAAATAGCCAATAACTGCTCTGAGTTCCAAACGCTCTGAATTGGTCACCAAGGACTAGAAACTTAACTCAAAGCACAAACTCTGATCCCACACACACACACTTACTAAAAATAGTAAGCGTCCAAATATAGCAAGTGACAGCCCGAAACACCAAGATCAAAACAGCTCATCTCGCCGAACAGAAAACCCAGAAAAACCCAGAAACTGTCTGGTCAAACCCTAACTTACTAAAAATAGTAAGTTACTAAAAATAGCAATGATGACCAAACTGCTCCGAAAGGCCACCAAAAAAGGGCAACTGAAAGCACACAACATCACCAATGGCCCCTACACACTAGAATTAGCCTACGGGACCTCGTGAATAGGCTAACCACTGCAGAAAAGCTATCTGGCTAGAAAGGGGACATTACATTGGATTAATGAAAACCACAAATCTACATTCCCTTCTCTTGACAGTCAGTGTCCTTTGGCCATTTGAGCCTAGGTTATAAAATAGTTGTACTATACTCGAGATGCAATTATATCACATGGAGTCCTTTTGATATTCTTTGGTCAGTTGTGGATATTTATATGGTCTCTTTCTTTCTCATTCCTTGTAGAACTTAGAATGTGCTAATGCAATTTTAATTTGTTTATAAATTTAACCACCTCATTCGGGTTAACAATCTTGCTCACAGAGTTGGCAAACCTCATCTTTATTCTCTTTGTGGCCTGCGAGAATGCCTTATTCAGGCTGGAGAAAACACTTTTTCTTATCTTTATTCTCTTTTTCAATTGGCACATATTCCAATTCTTCTTATAAATGTCAGTATTTTCGATCTTGGGATTCTTCCACAGTAAAGATACATTACGGCTTTTATCTACAGTTCATTTTCGGAGAGGAAAAGGAGCCTTAAATGGGTTGCCAATCTGCTTGAAAGTGGAAAATATCCCCTTCTCCATTATTTCTGTGGCCTTTGGGAACACCTTCATTGGGCGGAACAAATTCAATTTCCTACTTATTCTCCTCTTTTTTAATGGACCCTATTTCAATCTTATTTTTGCAATCTGGTTCTCTTTGCTTATCAGTTTCTCCATTTTCTAGGTTTGCTGTCTTCCCAGGTTTTTAGGTCGTTAACAGGAAATATGCAACTGTTCTGAACATAAAGCAATGAAAATTAAATGGACGTAAACAAAGAACAATATATGACCATAGATAAAGAATAAACAGTCATAAATAATGTGCAGAATTATGGGAAATGGGAAAATATTGAAAATGGGGATACTCTTGTCATATTTCCTTGCACCATACATTGTCCACAGCTGGCGTGACAATATAGTGGGACATGTTCACTCTATTGTCAACAACACGTCTAATACGGATTTGGCAAGGACAGATGCATCAGTTGGAAACGAATATTCATACACAAATTTCTGAACTAATCGTAACTCAAAAACATTTCATTATTTCTGCATTTTCATGAATGTTTTATTCATCCCATCTAAGTGATGAGCATGAGAAATTGTCAAATGTCAAAATTGCAATCTACTCTTCCTCTTCCACTATACTAGTCACCATTCCTGCCAATACTGCTCAAGTGCCGGGGTAGGTTCAAATGTGGTTGAAGGCTTAAAGAAATATATTGGGTATACAGCACAAATGAAGCTAGATGTAAGAAATATATTAATGGCTTCGGAAATCAGTGTGACGCCAGAACCCTTGATCCAGTTGAAGCTGAAGCAGGAGAATTAAAAAGGTCTACAAGAGCTGAAGCATTGAGTTTTGCATCTTCTTTAAGAGCATGGTTACCTTCTGTGAAACGAGGGTAACATCTGAGCTAGGTTGAGAGTCAATATGGTGGCTGTTGACAGAACACATTGCACAAGATTAATTTCACTGCTAAGTTTATAATATTTTTGAAATTTGAAATATGAAAATTATTAAAATCTACAAAGAATTTGCTGTGATTGTCTATATGAAAGTTAATATGACTACACAAAAATTGATGACATTAAGTAAATATTAGCAATTGAATTGGACATTAAAATATTATTACCAGACTGTTGGTTGTACATACTACAAGTATAATGATTTTTGTGCCCGAGCCTCTAAAAATGTCACTAGAAATCCTTTGAAACTAAGATTGTTTGTCTCAGTTGCAATTGATGTTGTGATGTAAATAATTGACGTCACGTTCTTATTGAGATTAGAGTGATGGCTAGAGGACAGGCCAAACATTTGGCCTTGAAAACTGAAAATTTGAAAACTTTCCTGTTTGGTTATCCTTTTTGAAAGATTAAACTTTGAAACTCTTGGATCGTGCTTTATATCTCCCATATCAGCTGATTTTTGTTATTTTTATTTTTATTTGGATCATGCCTATATACAATGATGATATTACAAAGGAAGACAGGTTCATTGTTGAATAAACTTTCAGGTAGTTCTTACAATTAAAGCTATAGGTAGTAGTACTATTTTTTTCTTATATAATTACTATTAGCTTTTTCTAAGTTGGTGTTGGCCTCTTGATTTTCAATATTTAGCAGTTTGCTAGAATTAGCAGTGCAATGTTTCCAAGCAGGGGATTCTAATTTTGCTACAATTACAAAAGAAGAAATAATGTTCACATACTTGATAAAAGGTTTCATGTGAAAATTTGAAATATACTACAATAGAAGTTAAAATGTGAAATAAGCTCTTAGTGTATCTCTATAATAGTGCAATGGAAGAAGACAATGGTCGCTTGAAAATGATACAATATGTAGATATTATATGGGACCAAATGGAGGAACCGTTAATTTACATGTGTAAGAAAGTTAATTATATGCAATAACACTGGCGTAATAACGTAAATGAGGAGCCTCTGAACCAAAAGTACAATTGCACATATTAACTAAGAGTGGGGCCAATCACAGAATGATCATGGCAGATATGAAATCTGTCATCTACTGCTTACAATTTTATTGCCATCATTTATCTGATTTGGCAATAGTATAACATGCTGTTAGAAACCAGTAGGTGCATGATTTTTTTGTCAGGAATTTGGTTCAAATAAATTTCTTCACTTGTCTTCTATATTATGAATTTATTCTTGCAGGGATTATGGTTTGACAAGGACTCCATGTTATGGATGTTGCCAAACATGACAAATAGTCTACTAGATCTTCTTCAGCAGAATGAGATCACAGAGTTGCATCAATTGTTGGAATTCCCAAAACCTTCTTTACAAAGATTATTGCAGTCGGTTCTTGCTGAACATGAATTCTCTGAACTCTTCCAGGTATGTGTTTTTTGTAAAATAGGATATCAGACTAACAAAAGTATCTTAATGTAAGATTAAAGGAGTGTTTCACCTTTTTGTTACTTCTATTTTTATGTGTCTATGTGCGTGGTGAGTGATTGAGGTCTCCTGGTAGGATAGATTCATTTGGCATTACTTGAGTGTATTTGATCTGTTCACAGGCCTTAGGACGCTTTCCTAAGATTCAAGTAAAATGGAATCTCGAAAAGAGAGAATCAAATCATGAACGAGATTCATATATTCTTGAAATCAAACTTAAAAGAACTAAAAGTGGTTCAAGAGCTTTTACACCCCGATTTCCAAAGGTAAGTTTTTCAATATCCCATGTACAGTTCAGATCACAGGGAGGGTGGCCCCTGTTGTGCCCCCAGCTGTGTGCTTCGGCTGTTAAAGTATCTTCAACAAAAAAAATATTTATATATGTCTCCTGTACATAAATTTGCATTAATGATGTGGTTTTCTTTGTTTTTGACACCTAACTTCTTGACGCTCCTGTAGATAAAAGAGGAAGCATGGTGGTTAATTCTTGGCAATACTGAAACATGGGAACTGTATGCCTTAAAAAGAGTGAGCTTTTCTCAGAATCTGAACACTAGTATGGCCATTTCAGCTGAACGCTTTAACCTAGAGGTAATTATCTTGAATATAAATCTGGTTATTGATTTGAAATGTCAAGCAGTACTGACCCATTAGAATAGATAGTTCAGAAGATATTATGTGAGTACTAACAGTTAAATATTATCAGGGAACAAAGTTATTACTGGTTTCAGATTGTTACCTGGCATTTGAACAGCATTACACTCTTGGAAGCACTCAACCTTGATGTTCTTATTGCTGTACCATAGCTACAAGATATCAGTATCTACTTGCATGGTAATGCACTCATTGTTTGTTGAAAGATCTTGAGTTCTTCCTATGGAAATATGTTAATGTTTAATGTACATCGCAAACCAACTTACAGAGCAAACACATTTGGAATGGATTGTGAAACAACCTCATTTATACTGACCAGAATATGCTTATTATATAGCTTTAGGCTCAATGTGTTTAGTGAGATGTAATTCTTTATCATATAAATAAGAAGCCTAAAATTTATGATACAAAATGCAGATATAGTGCAGATAGATGCAATCCATCCTTCCAAAATCAAGGTCATTTATCAGATACTGTGCTTTCCCTGAAGCTGCAAATAAATTCAATTTTGAAGCTTTCCAACTCAATGAAAACCTGCTCGCATCCTTGATAATCTAAGCACAAGCAATAATAAACTAGCCGGTCAGCAAGCTGTACTCACAATCACGAGCTATGTGTGAATTAACAGGCAGTAATTGACAACAAAGGGCCTTTGTACTTTGCTTTTGGAACTAAGGTATCTGTCCAGAAAGGGGTGCAGCTTTGCTTACAATAAAAATTGAGTTGTGTGGTGATGTGCCATTATAAGAACAAGTATTTGTAGCTGTATGGTCATATAGCAAGTTTCCAGCTTTTACTTCTACCTGGAAAATGTGCAGTCATTTTCTATATTTAGACTTTTGCAAATGCCATTTCAGGCAATGAAATTTGTACCAGGCCTTTCTTCATCTGGAAGACAGCATTTGGTTTTTGTTATTTTCTTTGAGGGCATGTTCAGATGATTTCCAATGATTTGAGGTGGAAAAATGGAATGGAATTTCCTTAATCCAGTGAATTGTACTGTTGCATCCCATGTTACACATTAAGATAATTTTGTTGGAATTCTTTTTAGATATTTGGAAAAACTAGGAACTGTGCTTATATTTATCTTAGCTTTAGTGGATTGCAAAACAGCCTTGTATGGAGGTTAAATAATCTTGATTTTGTAAATGACATTTCATTGGTAACATTATTGCTTGGAAATAGAGAGGATGCTCACTTCCGGCCTTAAAAAAGATAACGGGCTTCATTTAAGACTATTGGCTCTATGATTAGGTAAAATGCTCACAAGATACAAAGTACCAATTTAAACCATCAAATTTATTTGTTGAGATCCATGGCAATAGTGCAAGTGACTTTTCAAGGTTTATGAAATCCAATAAAAAAGGAATTGTATGCACTATTATTGACACATTATATACAAGTATAATAATCTTTTTGGATTATGAAATTTTTTTATAATCACTTGATCAAAGCTACATCAAATGATTTAGTTCTCTCTAGGATTTGATTCTGTAACTTCTCCTCAGCTCATTATCGAATAACTTTCTCCAACCCTTAGATCCATCAGGCATGATATTAAATATGCCTTAGATTATTCATCATAGTTGTATATGCACTGTAAATGTCTTGGAAAATCTAATTTTTGCATGTTGCTTGCTTGTTACAAAATGCAGATATAGTGCAGGTATACTCTTATGTTTCTTTGCGTAGTGACAAAATGCGTTGATCATAATCTAAGGAACATAGGAAGAGATTCAATTGCTTATTAGAACATCCCCTTCTTCTGTATTTTTCTATTTTTTTGTGATGAATCCTCCATTCTTCACTTTTTAATGCCTACAAAAGTTCTATGTATAAATTCAACCTGTTTCATATGGAATGCTAATGGACACAATACTTTGCAATGAAGTGCCAAACCTTTCATTGGATGGATTCTGTTCAAGGACAAATTGTCTATGTAGAGGGGAAGTAGTTCCAAGTAATAGGAATTTCCATGTTGGGAGCTTGCTTCATGTGGAGTTGGTAAATGTTTGGCAAGCCACTTAATGGCTAAAATGCAGAAATGAATACTTCTATGATGGTGAGTGAGAAATGATTGGATTTCACTTTGTAGGCTGCTTATCTAGAGCATGATGTGATTTTGTGAGATACCTAATAACCTAAGCTTTGTAAGAGCAAGTGTTGTACTAGTAAAAAATGTGATATGGAACAATAAGCTATGGTCTAACTCTCTGTCATGATATTGGTTGAATTTGAAGGCCAATCGATAGAAGTATTGGACATCCTTTTATTGCTTGTGACGATATTTGGCTTTGTTTTTGAAGTATTTAGTTGAGATTATCCTTAAATGGTTGTTCCACATTGGTAGTAATTATGAGATATGGTGGAATCACAAGGTGTTGCATGTATCAAAAGATTGAAATCTTGTGTTAGGATCATCGTTTGTTCATATATCACATTTATCAAAAGATTGAAGTCCTAGAGTTGATGTGTTAGGATCATCTTTCCCTCAAGTATTAACATTGTTTGAGGTACTTGTGTGTTTTTGTTGGATATGGTCATTGAAATAATGACTAACATCTAATGCTATCAAGTAATATATCAATCAATGTTGTTGCTTGAACTACATATTTTCTTAAAATCTTTATTATAGAAAAGGATTAAGATGTAACATAGGTGACACTAATGGAGAAGAAGTTGGAGTGAAAAACAAATATAGTCATATATGAAGAACGAAATAAAAAGTTATTTCAAGAGGGAAAAAAAACTTTAAAAAAGGGACGTATAGTAGTTGAGCTACTATCTCCTAATTCCAAGGAATTGGCTATAGAAAAATGTGTTTCACAAGCCAAGGAACAACATTGTAAAACAACAAAAGTTGGCAAAATTGATAAAATTTGGCTAAGACTCCAAGGTGGGTCAATTTGCTCAAGGATTGATTTGCTCGAGTATCAATTTACTAAGGTGTTGAATTGCTCATAAGTGTTGATTCACTTGCAAAGTGGCCCAATTGGCTTCATGGAGCAAACCGCCCAATGATTGCTCGTGATTTGCTTACTAACTAAAGCAAATCGCTTGGTAAGCCATGGAGGGGTAAAAGTAAATGTATGGATGCCAAGGAGAATCCTTGGAAAGCATTTGTTTTGTTATTTAGTGGTGCACTAACTCATTTTGGAAGCATTCTAAGGTTGTTATAGGCACATTTAGAGGTGCATCATTTTGCTAAAGATGCCCCTAAATATTTTCATTTACCAGGAGTAATAAATTCTCATCCCAAGTATCTTAGGGGTAAACTCCAATAAAAATAGGGGTGTAGGGCTCCAATGTAAACATCTTTTGGCCATGAGAATTCAAAGCTATGCACTGTGAAACCCACATTATGATTGGATCTTGTGAGATTGTAAGAAATTGGGAAGTCCTTATGGATTACGTCAGTGACATTGTCCTCTTGGTTTGTGAAGAATGCAACAATTGTGGCATTGCCCTTTTAGCCTATCTTGTCATTTATCAATTTCATATCTAATGAATGCGGGGACATTGATGCAAGTTGAATTTCATGTGTCGATTGATCACACGCATTCCTCCCTAGGTTTAAACCCATATTTGCTTTAAATCACCCTCTTAAGCTTTCATGCATTTATATTTTTTGTATTTTACTTTCCCACATTGCATTTTATGCAAGTTGGTGTAGGTGAGCATAACAATATTCTACAAGGACAATAAGGAGGCAACATAAATTTGAAGGTTGGTACAAGCCATTGGCAATCCCATCCAACTTTGTCAAACCTAGAATTAGGGCACAAATATTAAATTAGAATTTAGGACAATTCCTCAGTTGAACATAGTTTCTAGCACGCCCAATGTGACTAGCCCTTATTTTCCTCAAATTTGGCTAAAATTCTTTGATTTTCATATTGAATTTGCATTCATCATAGATGAAGCAATTGGCTCAAGATCGAACGAAATTTTGCTAAGTCTAGTTAAAGGAAGTGATATGTTCCAAATTTGGAGTGATTTGCTCCATTTGAGCCAATTGCTTGAAAAATTGCGTGAGTCTAATTTTGCAAGCGGCTCGCTCCAAATTTCTAAGGCTAGAGACTTGATTTATCAAGCCCAACCTCAATTTGACCTTAAAAATTCATCATTTTCATTATTTGTGCATGATTTTTGTAGTTTGCAGATGGCAACTTTAATATGATCTTTGGAATTTTGAATCTTTTGCCAACACAATAATGCAAACAACATCAAAGCACCATCAAATCTCAAATCTAACCTTGAATATGCATCTGTCGTGGACAAAAATCATTTAACATAGATTTTGAGCAATTTTTGCCAAAACACAAATCTATTAGCGATTCATTCCAAAATAGTAAATAGTAAATTCCCACTAAGCCAAACCCGATGAGCAATTCACACCAAATTCCAGAAGCAATTTGTTAGGGAAGACAAAATTCTTCCTCCCTTCCTCCTAGGAAGGTGATTTACTCCAATTTTGAAGCAATTCACTTGGACCATATTCTTTGAATTTTTTGTAAGTTCAAAAATTACGAGAGAATTACTTAAAATTGCAAGTGAATCGTTTCTTTCATAGGCAAAACACTCCACAAACAAAAATTTACTAAGTCAATTCTTGCTAGCGAATTGTTTGATTTTGTAGGTGGCTCTAGTTTATAGTCAAATTGCTCCATATGCCAATTTCAATATTTTGCAACTTTTGACCTCAAAACTCCATCTACATAGGTACATACACTGGAGGATCTAGGATGATGCTTTATAGGATGGTAACTATTACAAATTTCAACAAAATCAAGTGAGCAATCCCCCTCCCCCCGCCT
Organism: Wollemia nobilis; assembly: GCA_028583015.1. NCBI lineage: Eukaryota > Viridiplantae > Streptophyta > Pinopsida > Araucariales > Araucariaceae > Wollemia > Wollemia nobilis. The sequence continues at coordinate 2,155,696 of JAQPPZ010016709.1, forward strand.
CATCCCAAAAAAAAAGATTGCTTTTTGAACCAAACAAATATCCAGGCTTTGGCCAGCATTACAACAACTCAACCATGGGGTATCCTCAAATGGCACAAAATATCTCATGGGATCGAAGTCCTAGAATACCCTAATTCCTACAAATTCCCCCAGGCCAATAGGAACAACAAAATAATCAAGTCTCTAAAGAACTTGTACTAGCTCAAGGGTATGCTTATGGTACTTTAATGGATAAAGAAATCAAATGATGAGAATGATGAGGATAATTGAGAATGCAATAAGAATATATGCAAGAGCCTTAATAGTTTGTGACTCAACAACAAGACCTACTCCCACCCATGAGGAAGTTCTAGCCTATAATGAGTCCTTTTGGGTTAGGGCATTCCAATAGAGAAATATGTTGATGATGACTTAGATGCACAATGACATGAATGCAAATTTTTGGTGCCTTACCTACAAAATGTCATATAATATGGCAAGTTGTGCCACGATAATCTACTATGATCAAGCAATGAATCACCAAGTGCCAAGTCAGTCTATAGTAGCAAATTATTCTACTTACATCAACCCAATAATGGTTGGTCAACCCATGGTGAACCAACCAATGGTAAATCAGGTGGTTGCACAAGTCAATATGGTACGAGCCTATGCAATGCCTAAAGCATTTGAAATAAATTATTATTGCCTATATATTCCAAGCATAATGATGAACAATTCTCCAAAGTGTCCTTAGCCTACTCCTTAGGAAGCACACCCCCTTCAAATAAAAAAGAAACCTAAGATGACAAAGGAAGCTTCTGGTAAAAATAGCTCATCAATCCTTATGGTGAAATCCCTACCTTTCCATCAAGGGGCACCTCTCTTATGGTTTGAAGGAAAATGAAGGTATTGATTATAGAGTATGAAGGAAAAGAAACAAAATATGGAGTGTGAATGAGTTGATCCTTTTTCAAGTATAGAATCAAAGTTTATAGAAGAATGTGAAGTATTTAGTTTTCCTTTGGAAGGAGAAAGGCCTAGAATGGGTGTAGAAATCATGTTAAAATGCAAGGGATTTAGGTTCCCTTTGAAGATAGTCTACCTATGGGAGAATAAAAGCAAATATACAATTAGATCATCAAGAATTGGGGTCTCCCTCAAATGATGAATTGGAGCATACAAGAGCAACACAAATAGGAATTAGACCATAATATTAAGAAGGAAATACTACAAAGTTTGAAGAATCGACAAATGAATGGGATCATCAAAGATGTTCTACCTATGGGGATAACTGAATCAAATCATCAAATATTATTATCTTTCTCAAATGACAAGAGCAACATAAAGAGGAATTAGGCTAAAATATGAAGGAAATGCTACAAAGTTTGAAGAATCAACATATGAATCACCTTTCATGAAGGCATTTTACTTTAATTGTTAGCTTTCCAACTAGACTAACTCATAGAAAGCTTTATCCAGGATCTAGTATAAATTAGATAAATTCCATTCATAGAATAACAATGAATCACACTTCTAAAATAACAATAATATCTCACAAATATATTCAATATCAATAGATTACAAGAATGATTCCAAGAGATTACATTGCATGGAGCTTTATCTCCAATATATAATTTTACATGACTTTTTAGTACTTTGACTATTGCTCTCCTCAAACATCTAGGAGATGCATCCTTATATATTCCTCTCATTAAGACAAAACTCTCATCTTACCACATATCAATGTGACTCTTCATTCTCTCTCTTGACACCTTGCACTTTCTCTCATATTGACACATACATTATATAAAATATAAATCATTCTACCAAACTAATATTTATAAAGGGGCCAAATAATATAATACTTCCAACACCCCCTGTATTACATTATTTGATAAGAAGGCTTTTTGCATTCATTCTCTGATTCTTCTTTCTCTTCATGTTGGAATATATTACATTATTTGGTACATGCTAATGTACCACCATGGGTACATCTTTAGATTAGGAGTGTGTCTTAGATTAGGGTTTGAGTATTTACTTTATGCAATGTAATAAATGCACAAGTATTGTTAGAATGTGCAAAGTACTTAATGATGTAAATGTGCATGTTGTCCATGTGCACATGAGTCCATAGAATAGGAAGATGAAGAGTCATAGGAAGATGGAAAGCCAAGAGTCACATCTCATTATATATATGGCATATTAGAGAGTTGGTATATGGCTCATTAAAGAGATGGTAGATGGTAGAGATATTGTAGTAGATACAATGTAGAGCATGTATGAAATATGGAGAGTTAGAGATCTCCATTTTATATCAATGTACTATTTTCGTGAGTTTTCATTAATGGTAGTTTTATGAGTAGTTGCAGAAGTTTTTATGAGTTTTACATGCTTAGTATATTGCCATCATCTTATATTTAATATTGCATGCTTATTTTTAGACCTTGTGGTAGTTTTTCATTAAATATATAGCATCAAAAGCTAACAGTGGTATCAGAGCCACAAGGGAGATTGATAGGAGATAGGGAGAGCCACAAGAGAGATTGAGATGAGATAGGGAAATCTCATTTTCAAAAATTTTAAATTGCTTTTTGGCTAGAGTCTTTCCATAGGGTTGCAGGAAAACTCGTGAAGACTAGGACTCAACATAGATCTCTTTCCACTAGATTGAAGGATAACTAGTGAAGTTTATTGATTTTTAGAGATCTAGAGATTTATATGAATTTGGTTGTTGTTGTCTAAGTTTTCTATTGTAGAAAATTAGTTCTCAAAAGTTGAGAAGCTTCCTACAATGGATAGAGAAGAATTTCATCTTCGATTGCCTGAAAGTCTATGTGCTTTCCTCATGCAGGGATTAGTTCTTTGTTGCAGCAAAAGAGTAGACATTGAAGATTAAGGAGGTCCAAGAAATAAGGCCCCATTGGAGATTGAAGGTAGAATATTGAGGAGACCCAAGAAGGAGGTCCCCATAGAAGCTTGAAGATTGAAGACTCTAGATTGAAGAAAGAAGAAAGCAACTTTATTGCAGATTGAGGAGGAGACCCAAGAAAGAGGTCCCATTGAAGAACTTCTAGATTTGGAAGATAGAAGACTGAAGATTGAAGATAGAGGAGGACTAGGAAAAGTCCTATTGAATATTTGAGAAGCTACAAAATTTGAAGACCCAAGAGAAGAGGTCTCAAGTAAACTTGGAAGGAGAAAGAAGAAGGCTAGAAAAGCCCTATTGAAGAAGTTGAAGAAGTGGCCATTGGAGGAGATTTGAAGAAAGCTCAAGGTAGAAGATTGCAAGAAGGAGTAGCTCCTAAAAAGAAGAATTTGGGATAATTATCGCCATCCGACAACAAGCCCAAAAGGAAAAAGTATTTGGCAAGAAGTTTGTCAAATTTTAGAAAGGATTCTTGAAGATCTCAAGACATTCAGATTCTTGAGGAAGAGACCAACGATAGAGGTCAGATTGGAAGATAGAATCCAACAAGAGCTAAGGAGGAGAAAGAAGATAGAAGAGGCCACCGATTTGAGAAATTTGAAGACTGCCATTGTAGAGAAGAAGATTGTTGATTATTGCAGCAGAAGTTGAAGAGTCACAGGACAACAAGTTGAAGGTGACATAGTGCTGCAAATTAAAGAAGATTTGGGCAGATTCTGAAGTGCCTTTGAACAACCAATTGAAAGAAGGCTTGATAGCAAAATAAGGTAGCAATTTGGAGGAATTGAATGTTGTTTTTGGATAGCAAGATAAAGGAGAAGAAATCAGAATTTTGGAGCAGCAAATTAAGAGATTTGGATTGCAAAATTGGGCAGCATTAGAAGGAGAAAAGAGAGCTGCATTTTGGAGAACTTCAGGGCATATTTGAGAGAGTTTTGGACAGCAAAATGAAGGAGGAATTGGCAGCATTTGAAGCTGCAAAATTGCAGAGTTTTGGATAGCAAGAGGGCAGCACTAATAGCTGCAAATTTCAGAATTTGAGAGAATGAATTTGGAGGAGAATTGAAGCCACAAAAATCAGGAAATTTGGGCAGCAAACTAAAGCTACAAATTTTACAAATTTGGGACAACATACAAGCTGATTTTGGGCAGCAAGCTAAGGCTGCAAATTTGAAGGTATAGAACAACAAGTTCGAGTAGCAAGAAAGGAGAGGAGACAAGCTACAAAAGACAACCAAAGAGGTTTGGAATTAGGTGCTTAAAAGAGTATTTTAGTTTTATGAAAAGTTGATTTAATTTAAGTTTATTTGGCACCATATATTAGAGAGTTCAAATCAGGAGAAGGAAGAACTCTAAGTTTATTATCTCCTAGTTAAAGGAGTTTTAGAAGCTTGCAAATTAGTGAGTTAATATAGCATAAAGGAGTTGGTTCATTAATATTTGTATGCTATTAAGAAAGCAAGCATTAGCAAGCTAAGGAGCTTCAAATACAAAGAGAAGCACTCAAAATATTGTGCTCAATACATGGTTTTGAAATACAAGTCTTCAAAAGGTATTTTGATTGTTTCAAAACCTACAAAATACATCAACAAAATATAGAGTTAGAAGTTGCTCAAAAAGGAGAAATAAGGAGAAAATAATATTGATAACAAATATCATTTTACAAACTTGCAAAAAGGGAGATTTATTGAAAGAATAGGAGATCGAATAAGGGCCCAAGATAGAGCAAGATTTAAAGTGTCAAAAGACACTAAGGAGCATAACCAAATTTTAGAAATTTGGTAATGAAGAAGTTGTTATCTAATTGAGCAAAGCAAAGAGAACAAAAGGAGATTGAAAGATAGCAAAAGGTACAGTTGTTCCAGCCTAGGTGTGGAAATAACAAACCACATTAGAGTTGAAGAAGAAACTATCAAGAAGGAGCCGTAGAAGGTGGAGCAAAAGGAACACCACCAAGGTTGAGGAAGAGCCACCTATGTGCAAGGAAGAACCACCAAAGCATCACCATAAGGAACATTTGGAAGCTCAAGAGTCATTGCAAATGTACCAAGAGTCGTTTATCTTCAACCATTGAAGAGTTACTTAAGGGAAGATGAAAGGAATAGAGTAATGTAGCTTCTACAACCATGCAATGCTAGGGCAAGCAAAAATATCAAGAGGAAATTATTTTTCTAAGGCTTGAAACATCTTGGAAGGAGTGCCATCATTCGAGCATTGGCAAGAAACCATTTTCTAGGTGAAAAGAATCAAAACCATAATGCCCAGGAGGAAGGAGCACCATTTAGAAGCATGTGAAGAATCTGTGTGCCACATGTCATCATAGAAGGAGGAGCACCAACCATCATGCAAGCAAGGTGAAACATCTTCTTACATATATTGATTGCATGGAGTAAGACCAAACTTAGTATATCCAAGAAGTGGCAAAGAGAGTTTTGAATGAGCATTGTAGCAAAGGAGAGTTTCAAGGAAGGAATGAACATCAAGGAGAAGATCAACCACCACTGATCATGATTTGTGCATGCTCATTGCAGAGAGTAACATAAATGCCTAAAGAATACGAATCATTGTGCGAAGATATTGAGTGTCATGTGGCACGTGAGAAGAGGAACATTAAAGGAGCCCAAATATTTCTTGAATATGTATTAAACACATTGTTGGTCAAAGAAGGGTAGAGGATGCATTGAAGAATCAAACTCTTGAAGACTGAGTTTAATGAGCGTCAAGGAGCATTAAATGCATTGCAGTGAAGGAAGAGCATCTTAAGAGTGTAGGTTGTAGAGTTACAAGAGGCAAGTCAAGTTTAGCATGCCATATACAAGGAGGTATGAAATATCTGATTTAATTTATAACCTTTGCAAATATTAAAGGAGGTATAAGGCATATTATTGAGATTAAGATTAATTACTCTTTTATACTCAAGGTTATTTGGATAAATGGAGTTATAAGGTAATGAATTACTGAATTAAAACCTTAGAAGATATATTGAATGATATAGAAGATTTTTGAAGCAAGGAGAATTTAATTTGAAAGCATTTGAAATTACTTTATCCTATTTGAAATTCAAATTGCATAGAAATATTTGCAAATAGTTTAACTTGGAGAAATAAGGATTTCTACATAGAAATAGAAATATTAAATTTGCAAATACCTTAGTTTTCTAAATTTCCAATTAGGGAGTTATAAGGAATTCAACACCAATTTAAGTTTTTGAAATTTAGAAACTATATTATTGAAAATTGAAAGCTATAAGAAACACAACATAGAGTTGTTGAAAAGTTGGAAAATTACATTTGGTATTAGTCTCTTGCTCAAATTAATGAGACATAAGGAATCCAACTTATAGTTCTTGAAAAATAGAGAATCTTATCAAAATTGAAATTGTATCAAAATTATCTTTAGCTTTCTATTCATAAATAGGGAGACAAAAGGGATTCAACTCATAGGTAACTTAGAAAGCTAAGTATTTTATCAAAGCCATATTATACTCAAAAACTAGGGAGTCATAAGGTAGTCAATCTCAAAGGTGTAGAGTTTTCTACATCAAAACTAAGGAGTTACAAGAAAAATTTACCTTAGAAGAACAATGGAAGAACTTATTAAGTATACAAGATTCAAGGAATCAAAATGGTTTAGAGATATACTTAATTCAAGGAATGACAATATGAAAAGCAAAAGAGAAGAACCAATATGGCTTAGAAAGTTTTTTGGAAAGTCACAAACTGATAGTTTGGCAAGAGTAGAATCTATAATGACATCCTCTAACAACATGATAGAAGAAATTGATGACAATCATATTAATGGAAATATGGAGAATAAACTCAAAAACCACTCTCAAAATGTAGCAAAGAATATTGATCAAAAAGATGACTTACAGATTTATAAAAGAAGTAAAGATAGAATAGCTTCAATTGTACACAAATGGTTTTACTATTTTATCAAGGAAATGGATGAACTCAAAATTTCAAATACAAGTAACAAAGAAGTAGAGATATCTTCATGATGTACTTATTGCAATAAAACTGGTCATGAGAAAGCAAACTGTTGGAATCTCCATCCATGTAAATATTGTGGAGGAAAATCTCACTCATATTTTTTGCTACTATAAAGATAGGTACTACAAAATATTTGAAGAGATATTAATATTCAGACTAGATTGTCTCTTTCAAGTTCTTATTTTTGAAGCATCTACTAACAATGAGTTTGAGTTTAAAGTTTTTGAAGAACAACCAAAGGAAAGAAAATGGATTAATTTTTATCCACTCATGACTTGTAAGATAATGAGATCTCTTGTTCATCAAGGCTACTTTGAAAACTTCAAGGATGAATATCATATCAAAGAATTTGAAATATAGACAAGCAACAAAATGAAGAAAATAAGAAAATAAGAAAATACAGGATGAGTTCCAAGAACAAGGTGAAGATTGAACCAAAATAAGAACAAGAACCTAATCCAGTTGAAGAACATATGAAAGATGAAGATCCATATTGAATACTAAAGTCTTCAATAACCAAATAATGTAATACAAGGGGTGTTGGAATATATTACATTATTTGGTACATGCTAATGTACCACCATGGGTACATCTTTAGATTAGGAGTGTGTCTTAGATTAGGGTTTGAGTATTTACTTTATGCAATGTAATAAATGCACAAGTATTGTTAGAATGTGCAAAGTACTTAATGATGTAAATGTGCATGTTGTCCATGTGCACATGAGTCCATAGAATAGGAATATGAAGAGTCATAGGAAGATGAAAAGCCAAGAGTCACATCTCATTATATATATGATATATTATAGAGTTGGTATATGGATCATTAAAGATATGGTAGATGGTAGAGACATTGTAGTAGATGTAGACAACAGCTCCAAGCATAAATAAACCACTAAGCTATCTAACAAGAATGTCCTATGAAGATTCACAATTTTGACCATGTACAACAATTTTGGTAATGTACGAATCATGAAAATGACAAGTTGCAATATAAAATAAACCAATCAAATGAATATGGCTTGATTAATGAATAAGCATAAAAGGACAAACACAGTCATATTTATGTTTAAACATCCTGATTAGTTAGATGTCTAGATTAGTCAGACATCCAGCCTAACTAATCAAATGCCTGGCTGCTATGTTAGACGTCTAGAATAGTCTATTATGTATTAAACGTATCGTTAAGGCAATAGGCGATTGGGATGGTTGAGACGGGTTAGTTGCAGTAACTACCCGGGCTTACCTATAAATACCCCCTATTTCATTTTGTAATCTATCCATACTTGTCTATAATACAAAACTATTGTGCAGCAATTGTTATTTTGGAATGCATATTATATGTGATTGTATCTGTGTTATAGTGTTGTGTTGCAGGTATTGATCATAGTTTGGTACAAGAGCATGTATTATTGTGTGTTGTTTTTTTGTTGTAGGGCATATTGAGTATCGAGGACTGAAGACGAACATCATAGTTGGAGATGCCTACACCATGGTGAATTACCTATTGCATGTGTTATTCTAGTCATATGGCTTCATCGACGTAATTTTCCTATATGTCCAATCCAGATGTCTAGCCACCCAGTTCAGATGTCTAGTCGACCGACCAGTCCATACATCTAGTCATTTATCTCTTAAGTCCAGTCGAGTTGTCTAGTCCAGACATCTAGCTGCCCAGTCTAGATGTCTAACCATCTATCCCAAATTTCTAGTCATTTGTCCCCCAATGTCTAGTTCAGACGTCTAGACTGTTTACCTCAGATGTCTAGTGTCCTAGGCATCTTCTAAGACTTGTTTAACCATAATTGCAGATCATGACGACTTGTGTAACATGGCTTATCACTTATGCTTATTTTCTCATTACCTCATCTTGAGAAGGTATTTACCCTTGTCTACATTTGGTATCGTTGCCTAAAAACAAAATTTGGGTCAAGAAGTATAGGTGATAAGACAAAGAGATGAATGACACATCGTAGGTCAACTAGAAGAGGAAGGAGTCCAATACAACCAAGAAGAAGTGCACGACTAATGAACCAAAGAACACATGACGAAGAATAAGTCTCACAACCTAAAGTTAAAAGAGTGTGGGATCTTGTGAAAGACAAGAATTTGAGAGTAGAGATGTTGGTAACAGTAGGAAACAAAGAGCAAATAGCAAAAGTACCTGGTATTGAAAATGAGAATTGGATGATAACACCCAAACTAGAAGAGAGGAGTTGGCTAACGGATATAGAAGTAGGAGACTTTGTACCACAACAACCATGCATCATTTTGTGGGAAGGAAGATCAGAACCACATCTTGTTTATTCATGAAGGAGATCACAAAGTAGAAGTAGAATATTGCTTGACTCAAATTTTGCACCATCAATAGCAGAGAGATCTAGATAGAATTCTACCATGCTCACCACTAAGAAACTTGCCTAGTGGAAAAGTCTCAATGGCACATAATGCTACTCAAGCAGACAGATAGAAATGTCCATATTTCCATGGGGAAGGAAAAGAATATCCATCCCATCATGTAGGAACTTGTATCACCATTTAGGGATCAAATGGGGTAACACATGATACAGAGTTTTTGTGAATATTTCTAGTCACTTTGCATGGAATGGCAATGGATTGGTATTTGAAATGCCAACGTACCTAACCATTCACCCAATGTACCCCCTGAAGGATGCATTCATTGAATAATTACGACCATTAAGGGATGACACAAAAATAATCACGAAAATCTTCACTACGAAACAAAAACCATATGAAGATGTCAAGATCTATGATAGGAGACTGAGATAGCTCATGGATAAAATGGAAATGCCATCGATTGATGAAATGATAAAATATTTGTTCTTGGATGGATTACTAATATCAAAATAATATGAAAGCGGTACCATCCTCGAAATATGCAAAAGCTCTTGAGAAAGCAAAGAACTTTGAAAGCGAGGCCAAGCAAACAGTTGTAGGAATCGATGGAAAGCCAAAACATGAAGAATCAAATAGTGATGAAGAAGATAAAGTACAAATTGCAATACACTCCTTTCTAAAAGAGTTTGATAAAATTATAAAAGAAGTTAATGAAGAAGTGCAGAAATATAGGAAGGATAATTGGTGTTTTGACTACAAAATTGAGGGACATGTCAATACTAATTGCCCAAAGAAAGCATATTGCAACATATGTGATATTGTAGGTCACCCAGTAACATATTGTCCATTCAATCTGAAGGGAATAAAGCACTAGATATTAGCAATCCAACAAGGATGTCAACCTGATGCTTCAATAAATGGACAAGGTGCAACAAGCGGTAGATACATAACCATCGAGGAGTAAGACAAGGAGGGTAGAGTTGATTGCAGTACGACTCTGAAGAAAGACCTGTAATTTAGTGTCAAAATTTTCAAAAATGGGACCATTTTACGAAGAACTATCCCCAGCCTTAGAATACAAACACTACTGGTGGTAACAATGTTACTCAAATGTGTATGTGGTGTGGTCCAGGGAACCACAATGAGGCTAATTGCCCAAATAAGGCAAGTTTCAGTGGAACACATAATGTCAATTTGATTGACATTGGTGAAATAAGTACAGTGATGGAAAGGGAAGATGAAGTCCTAGCCATAACAAGGACACAAGATAGGAAGTTGGAAGAATACCCAAATCCTACCAAGGAGAAAGAGCGATGGTAGAAAGCTCAAGAATTGATAAAGACAGAACTAGAAAAGGAAAAGCAGGATATACTAGTTCTGTAAAAATCTCTAAATATGGTGGAGATCCAAAATTATAAACAAGCATCAATAGAAGGCTTGGTGACACAGGTCCTGAATACGATAGTAGAAGTGAAGGTAGTAAGTCTACTCAACATAGTACCTGAGTTGTATGCTATAGTGGGAGAAGTTGCGAAAACAAAGAAGAGAGAAACCCAACAAGTAGTAGACATCAAACAAGGTCAGTTTATTGATCCAATGATATTGATGATTGAGGCAAGAAAGAAGCCAACTTTGGTTCATATGGAGATACTGGACCATAAGTTGAATCAGGTGATCGTTGATGGAGGATCAAGTGTAAACGTGATGCCAAAGAAAAAATGGAGTATTGGTCAACCCACACTTAGATCTCCAAACTTCAAATTATACGGAGTAGACCAATATGGCATCGAAACAAACGATGTACTAATGAGCCAAAAAGTGTGTATAGAAGAATAGGATTTTATACTGGATTTTGTTATAATTGCCATGTAGAAACCAAAATATGATGCATTGTTGGGATGAGGATCGTTACGACTGGCAAAAGTAAAACACAACTAGGAGAAAGAGAATTTGACCTTCAAGAAAGGCCAACATAAATATTTGATCAATCTAAAGAATTATATAGCAAGCCAAGATATTGCAAGTTCCGATGAGTCAGGAATTTTTTCCTTGGATTAAGGGTCAGGATATGAACCAGATGAAGAGGGAGCACTAAACCTGGAAGAGTGTACAGAGGATGAGTACAATGAAGACAAAGGCTTACTCCCACCAATGTTTTTGCATTGAAGTCAAAGAAAAAATCTAGAAGGATGAGAAGGAACTAGAAAAAGAGAAAAGTAGTAAGAAACAAACAGCACCAGAGAAAGATAAGGAAAGAGAAAAATGGACATTCCCCAATAACTTTGCAGAATATATGATGGGAGACATATTCATTGAAGACAAACCAGCCCATCCCATCGATGTTCTTAAAGTAGCAAACGAACTCGAGTCCATTAAATATGAAGGTCCAAGAATGATTTATGTAAACTTGGGAGAAGATGGCAAGGAGAGGATGATTAGGTGTGGAGATGATTGGGATCCAGTATTAAAAGTATCATCTTTTAAAATATTTATGGAGTATAAAGATGTCTTTGCTTGGACATACAAGGATCTGAAGGGAGTCCCACAAGAACTTTACATACACAATATCTCCTTGATTGAAGGTGCAAAACCAGTAAGAAGACGACCATACAGGATGAATCCCAAATACGCAGCTCTAGTGAATTCTAAAATTGATAAAATGTTGGATGCAAGCATTATTTTCAAGGTTACGACAAGCAAGTGGGTGTCACTGATTGTGATCACCTTGAAGGGGGAGGTTGACAAAATTTGAATTTGTGCAGATTTATGCAGCCTCAATGTCGTAACCATCAAGGATCCCTTTCTAATTCCTTTTACAGATTCAATTTTGGAAGAAGTAGTAGGCCACGAGATCTATTCATTTTTGGATGGGTTCTCAAGGTACAACCATATTAGCATTGCAGAAGAAGATAAGCTGAAAATAACTTTCGTGGTGGAAAATGAAATATATGCTTATAATCACATGTCATTTGGGTTGTGCAATGTACCGGCTACTTTTCAAAGAATAATCCTATATATCTTTGATAAGATGTCTATAGGAAATTTTAAAGCCTTCCTAGATGACTGGTCATTGTATGGGAATACATAGGAACATTTGAAGTCACTAGAGGAATGCATGAGCTTGTGTAGGCGAGCTCGGATATCGTTAAATCCAGGCAAATGTATCCTTATGGTACCGTATGGAAAGCTTCTAGGGCATATTGTATGCCAAGAATGCCAAGAGGGCCTAAAGCCCGATTCAGATAATATTTGGGTAATACTATTTATGGAGGAACCACATAACGTGAGCTCGGTGAAAACATTCTTGGGAATAGTAGGATACTACAGAAGGTTCATTCGCAACTATGCATTGAATTCTCATCCATGAGACACTCTTACACGTAAGGGTGTTCCTTTCCATTGGATAGAGGAGCATCAGGGAGCTTTTGAGATCTTGAAAGCACATTTGTTGAAGGCACCTATCCTAGTTTACCCAAACTAGGAAAAAGAGTTCCATGTGCATGTTGACACCTCAAATTATGCTAATGGTTGGGCATTGGCACAAGAAGGTCAACTTGGGTTAGATCAAACCATCTATTTTGAAATTTAGATGTTGTATCGAGTGGAGAAGAACTATAGTACAATGAAGCGTAAAGCACTAGGGATGGTGTACACATTATATAAGTACCAACACTATTTATTGGCTAACCCTTTTTCTTTCTATGTAGATCACCAGGAACTATTGTACTTGATCAACAGGCCAACAATCTATGGATGAGTGAGTCGATGGCTCATCACTCTATAGGAATTCCTTTTTTGAGTGATAGTGAGACCAGGAAAGAAACACGTAATTGCATACCAACTATCAAGGATTCACTCAAGAGAACCTGCAGAAGGAGGGATACTAGATGAGTTCCCCGATGACAATTTTTCATGATAAGTACGATACTCACATGGTATAAACACATTGGGGATTATTTATCAATAGGAGGGCTATCATAGGAGATGACAATAGTTGAACAATGAAAGGTGATTACAAAGTCTGCACCCTTCACCTTGATTGTAGGATTGCTATACAAGATGGGGGAGGACCACATTCTCATATGATGCAAGATGGAAGATGAAGTACAATAGACCCTAAAGGAGGCACATGAAGGATTGGTCGGAGGACATATGGGACCTAACACAACAACAAGAAAAGTGTTGTTGGCGGGTCTATGGTGGCCTACTCTTTTTCATGATGCCAAGAACTTTGTTAAGGCATGTGATACATGTCAAAGAACAAGGAAGCCAGTGAAATGAGACTTCATGCCACTACATCCATTGCATCCTCAATAATGTTTTGAAAGGTGGGAGTTGGATTTTATAGGTCCACTAAGAACAAGTCATAAGAGGAAGTGAAGGTACATCGTAGTCATAACAAAATATTTAATAAAATGGGTCAAAGCAAGGGCCTTACCTAATAACTTTTTAAGAAGCACGACTCATTTTCTGTATGAGCAGGTTATCACAAGATTTGGCATATCTATTCAATTGATAAGTAATAGAGGAGGTCAATTTGTTAATGAGACTATTCAAAATTTGACAAAAGAATTCAGGATATTTCACTCTTTGTCAAGCCCGTACTACCCTAGAGCAAATGGGTAAGCGAAGGTAACAAATAAGGTCTTGGTTTTTGTCATGTATAAAACATGTGCAATTGAAGGTGTAGATTGGGAAGAGCATTTACCAACAGTTTTTTGGGTATACAGAACCACCTTCAAGCCAACCATAAATCATACACCCTTCCAATTGATGTATGGACAAGAGGTGGTAGTACCAGTAGAAAACCTGATACCAAACTTGAGAGTAGTTGTTGAAACCCACCTGAATGAAGAAGTATGAGGGAAAGACTCACAACACTGGTATAGCTAGGCAAGAAAAGGGTGTTGGTGAAGTGGGCAATAGAGATTGCTCAACAACAATGGAAATATTGGCATGATAAGCATCTCTGAAAATGAACTTGAAGGTTGGTGACTTAGTCCTGAATACAATGGTAAAAGAGATATCAAGATAGGGAAGTTGAAGACCCTATGGCTTGTACCATTCCAAGTGGAAGAAGTATTGGATAATAGGGTTGTACGATTGAAGAAGCTGGATGGAAAAAGTTTCCTAGTAGCCGTAAATGGCTCTAAGTTGAAGGTATACAAGACATAGGCACAAATCAATATGGTCAACTTAGAAATTAAGGAGGACACTCCTGGTAATTCTAATGAAGAACAACCAGGAATACGATCCGATGAACACGGTGGTCCAAGTAATATTGTTTTAGATAAACCTTCCAACTTGGAATGGCTATTTGTAAAATAAGAACCTGTAACAAAACAAAGGGAGTTAGAACCTAAGGTATGAGTTCTAGAAAGCAAAGTAGAGAATCATCTTCAAAAAATTGCATACCTAGCTTCACAAGGACAAATACAAGAAGTGGAAGAATATGAAGTACAAGGAGCAAAAATCCTAAAATGAATGGCTTTGGAAATGCAATGATTGCAAGAGGAGTATGAGACTCTTCTCCAGTATAACACAAATTTTATGAAATAGGTCATTCAGGAATTGGATGGAATGATGCAACAAATGTAGCAACGACAGGATGCACATAGAGTAGGATTGGATGAAAGAGATCAAGGTGATATCAGAGGGAACCCAGATGGAAATTCATTAGAAAGTAGTTTATTCTCGATGGCTCTAGATCATTCAACACCAAGACGCTCTCAAAGGCAAGAGAATCAAAGACTACAGATGGATTAGAAATAAGAAAGAATACAGGGAACAATGTAGTTTCTTCAAATAGTTCATCCACAACTATGTTAAGAATTCTCCTGAATACATATGACTCCTCAAAATCAACTTCACCATTAATCATGCATCCTCGATGACATAAAAAATCGCCAGAACTGGATGAAACAAGGAAAGGGTATCAAAACTTGGCTACTAGTAGTGCATATCAGATAATTCAAGAAGAAGTAGCCGAGATTATATGGCGAGATGTCAGGAAAGTAATAAAATAGCCAAAATTTGGAGGATGACTGGAAGATTCAAGTGAGGACAAGAATCAACCTTGTAATCCTAAATTACCATACGCCAATCCTGACCTAGATCGCTAGAAACAAAGGGATGAAATCTAAAATTGGTAAGCAGGGATTAGATTCCTTGAAACTACACAAGTGATTGAATATGATGAGTCTCTAAGTCCACAGGATGAGTACAATGGAGGAATACATATTTAGTCAGATAATGAAGACATGTTACCTTGAAGAATAACACCACATGAGTGGAGAACACTATATGCGAAAGATATGAAACGTTTGACTGAATGCGAAGAAGTGGCTAGGTATCATATGACAACACTCAATTTGTGACAACATAGAAGAGAAGTAAGACACCTGTAGCAACGTGTTCAAGAAATCTTGAAATGGCTATGATTACTACAAGATAAGGAAATGACTCAAGTACATATTTAGCCTTCTCAAACTAGTACCAAGAAGCCCTAACTCACTATGCACCATAATGACACTTTCAGGAAGCAAGGTGGCGATGACAATTGATAAGGGATTACAAGAGATTAAGAATCCTGCACCAAATGACACCTGTAAATTAGCAACACCCACCAGAAACACATGCACAACTGATAAACCATACCTAAAATAGAGACAACTTGGAAAATATCAGGATTTTGTCAGGACTTTTGAGTAACCCAAGCTTACCTGACCAAGGGAGGAGCATGGTTGACCTCCATCCCGATAGCTTGAGAGGAAGAAATTCCCCTCCTACTACCCATAGGTTGACTAGTCCACAGACTGAGCAACATGGACCATTTGAGGACATAGTCCAAGTCAACCAATCATTACATGATCTTGAGAATAGACCCTCAGGTTTACCTTAGCGAGCTCGTAGGAACCGAAGATGTCATTAGGAATGATCGAGGGATCGATAAATCTCAAGAATTTGGGAGTAAAACAACCCAAAACTAGGGAGATTCAACTGGCAAGGGGAATAGGACGAGTCACATCATCTCACGAAATACAGGGACCTTGGAGTAGGAATCCCAATCAGTAGGCCAAGGATGGGTAGTTGTTTTTCTTTATATTGATAGACTTTGAGGTTGAGGCTATGGAATGGGAAAACTCTATCACAACATTGGACAAAGGGAGAATTATCCTTCCATTGATCGGATTACCAAACCTCAAGAGAAAAAATGAATGGTGGACCACTATCTTGATGACTGTGATAATTCAGTAGGGTGATGGAAGAACAAAATGAGTCCACATAGAGGAATAATCAACCCATATAGACCCTGGTAGCAGTCATCTATATGATGCAGCCACACATCTAAAGGATGAAGGAAGCCTTCTAGCAGACATCTGAAAAGAAAGTAACCGTCTGGAAACTAAGGCAAGTCAGGACAATGC
Organism: Wollemia nobilis; assembly: GCA_028583015.1. NCBI lineage: Eukaryota > Viridiplantae > Streptophyta > Pinopsida > Araucariales > Araucariaceae > Wollemia > Wollemia nobilis. The sequence continues at coordinate 2,172,375 of JAQPPZ010016709.1, forward strand.
CAAGAGAAGCAGACGTCTAACAGAGACTATATATACATCTAGACAAGAAACACATCATCAGCCAATAAAATAGGAGTAGCTAGACTGGAAATTTATTCCACGAATAATGAGAAGACGCGACGAAAATTCTTAGAATAAAACTCCTTGAAGTCATCAGTAGACAGAGGAACAGGAAAATGGTGATGGTTTTAGCAGTTTTAGAACTGGTAGTCATCATTAGGAAGATAGTGCATCATATAACTTTGAAGTACACATCAAAATTACCATGCGCTTCACCCAACGACATTAAAACTAGAAGACACAATTTTGAAAAATAATAAAAACAAAATAAAAAAATGACAAAAATAGAAAAAGATAAAAAAATAGCAAAAAGATGAAATAAAGATAAAGACGTCAGACGTCTTGTCCATGCATAATTGATGATGTGGCAAGCATGTAGACGACTGAGAGTTAGGTGGCAGTTAAACAGGTAGTTACATGGGTGACAACCTTTCTTATAAATTGGAAGCATTAGTATTCCATATTCAATTGCTTTCATCTTATCCAGGAGAAACAAGTAAAGGAGATTTGGAGATGCAGTAGGGTAACAAGTGCACCAATACTTATTCAAGATGAAGTTTAGATGTTATTGCATCATTGGTAGTCATAGGCTTTGTGGAAAATTCTTCTTTTCCAGTGCAAGTGCAGAAACCCTATCTTCGCAAAGTATCCAGGGTATCCATTCAGATAAATTACCATCGAAGCTGCTAAACCAGCAAAAATCCAAAGGAATGAGTGAATGTCTTAGAGGAAGCAAAACCATATAGCATTTAACAACTATCTGAAGGGAGAAGCGTCTGGCAGGTTGAACGAAGGAAAGAAGTAAAGTGCTTAGTTGTCTGATAGAAGATCCATCTAGCAGGGAGATGTCTAGCCATCCATTCTAGATGGCCAACCATCAGTTCTAGATGTCTAGCCATTAGACACAGACATCTAGACTGTAACACTTTGACGTCTAAGCCATAACATTTGCCTAAAGCCCTAACATCTCGTAGGATTGAGCCATCTGGAGCAGACTATCGTCTGAGTGCAGAAGACATCCAGTAGGGAAAATATGAGTTGCTAAAATACTGGACAACCTCCAATCCAACCCCAAGTAGGATCCGAGTTGATCATGGCTAAAATACTTTGTCATCACCAAGAAATTATGTATGAACAAGTGCCAAGCCCAAACAAGGGGTAAATTCAAGGAAAATGAGAGGCAGTGCAAGTAGAAGCATACGTTCTAACAACTGGGGAAGTCCAATAAAGCAACAAAGATCAAATTCCAATTGAGAAAATAACTTAGACTTGTCCTACAAGTGATTTTTATCGGGAATGGTGGGCATCATCAACAGTGAATAGTTCGGTAAATAAGAACATTCAAGTTGAAGGAGTAAATTCTATTTTGCATATCGTAGGTTTTGACAAAGAATTTTTCAAGCAGTACCTAGTGCAGATGTTGCAGACCTATAATGCACCTCGAAATACCAACCTTGTATGGGTTGCTGATCAGAACTTGGTAGTAGAATTTTCTCCTGACGCATTTAGAAGAACTTTTGGACTTCCAAGGAAGGGTATACCTATAATCAATGAACAAGTGGATCCCAAGAAAACACGATGGTTGATATTGGGAGTCACCACTCTAACAAAGGAAGAGATGGAGAAAATATTATCAAATCACAGTGGCAGGCGAGTAAAACAATCCCAACTGAAGAATAATGGGTTGGAATGTATTATGAATGTTCTAATGGCCAGACTGTCCAGTGAACATAGAAGTTTGGATCTTCCTATTTGGTTGATCCCATATTTGCTCATAATAGAATAGGGAGTGCCATATGATTGGGCAACCCATTTTGCAATTCATATTCAAAATTTTTTTATGTGAACCATAAAAATTTTCAATTCCATTTCACGCCATTGGGTTACTTTTGGACGTAGCTTCTAAGGCAAAAATACAGATCCTAGACTTTGATTTACCCCAGAAGATCCTGGATTTAACACCAACTATCTTATGCTGGAAGAATGCCAAACCACAAGTGAAAAAATCAACACTAATGAAGAAAAACGGGTGAAACAGATCTCTCACAAGCCATCACGTCAGGAGAAGATGATGAGTGATTCATAAGGGGAGGATACAACACTACCTATGGTTGAGGTAAAAGAACCTAAAAAGTAAGTTACTGCACCATCACCAAAAGAGCCCAAGCCAAAGAGGAAGACACGATGATTTGAATCCCCACCCTCTTCATCTACTTCAGATTCGATGCACAGGATTACAACAGAGGTATCTCGAAGACTAGAGCAATAGATGAAAGTACCTAGGGAAGTGGTTAACTTTGAAATTCCCTCAACTCTGAAGAAAATTGTAGCTAGGACAAGCACTGCTAGAATTATAGGACCTAAGGAGTATTTGATGGAAGCTCATGTTCGGGCCCAGACAACATTGTCAAACATGTCTCAAGAACCTGTATTTATAGCAACCTCCTTTATAGCCTCCCTACGGGTTGTTTTCTTTGAGGATATTCTCGTAGCTAAAGAATCCAGAGCAACAGTACCCATAGACATTCCAGCTACACCTATAGTCAAAAGGGAAGAGGAAGTTTTACCTCCTAATGTGGAATATCCAACACCAGGGATAGAATAGCATCCCATTCCAGTTGATGTAACAATATCTTTGGAAATGGACACCAATATAGAGAAGGGAGAGCAACCTCCATAGATAAACGTATCTCAAATTGGTGAAATGGGCCACACAAGCTCCTTGGTGAGCAGAGATTTCCAATATCTATCATGCCGAGCCTTGGACGATACCCATTGCACACTTATCGACAATGGAGGAAATAGAATGACTGGCTGAAAAGATACCAACCCTCTACTTAGAATCAACATACGTGTATGTTTGTGGCCACAACACTAATCCACCTCTCCAAAAATCCATAAAATAAGGATCACGGGTGGAGTTACCTCTTAAATTACTACATATGTATCGACAGTACAACTTCTTAGCCCACTTGTTGTGTTGGATAGCAAAAGGAATTAAACACTTACATTCATTCAAGCAAAGGGTGGACAGTGAATTGCAAGAGGTACAAGAGGATGTTCAATGCAAGAAGCAACTTCTCAAAGAAGAAATTGCTTGTATGAATGCAAATTCAAAGCAAATTCGAAAATTGCAATAGGACTTGGAGAGTCTTCATACCCATTTAGGAGAAAAGGCATAGAAAATTACCTCTAGAAAATGATGTGTCACAACAAACATAGGTAAAAGAACTATTGGTCAAGCAAACTAAAACATTAGTAGCTTAAAAGAGTTAGAGCGAACTAGCTTGGCAACAAGAGAGGAAATAGTGCAAAGAGACTTGGTAGAAGTAGCTGACAACCATGAAGGAGGAATTGCTACAAGCACAACAGTGCGAGGTAGATTTGAAACAAGAATTGGCATCAAAAGCTTCATATTTTTCCATAGCTTAGGTCCCACAGATGAAGGAGATTTTAATACAGTGAAAGGCTAAACTGTTGGCTAGGCTTGAGGAAACAAAAAATCATGCTAATACCCTGGGAGTTAAATGGGGTAAGTACTACAATTATGCTAAGCAACTTAAAGGTGACTGTGATATTTTACAGATGCAATTGGATGAATTATTACAAGATACAACTCATAAGGATGTTGAGAATCCTTAGAGTGAGCAAAGAAAGTCGTTGAGGACATCGACTTCTTCGAAGGGGAGGATAGATGTAGATAATAGTTTCAAGCATAAATAAACCACTTAGTTGTTTGACAAGAAAGTTCTATGAATAATGAAATCGTACAACAATTTAGGGAATGTACGAATAATGAAAATTATAATTTGAAATGTAAAATTGGCCAATCAAATGAATATGGCTTGATTAATGAATAGGCACAAAAGGACAAACACAACCATATTTATGTTTATATGTGCTGATTAGTTAGATGTATGGATTAGTTAGACATCCAACCTAACTAATCAGATGTCAGGCAATGTACAACATTCATAATTTTGACCATGTACAACAATTTAGGGAATGTACGAATAATGAAAATTATAATTTGAAATGTAAAATCGGCCAATCAAATGAATATGGCTTGATTAATGAATAGGCACAAAAGGACAAACACAACCATATTTATGTTTATATGTGCTGATTAGTTAGATTTATGGATTAGTTAGACATCCAACCTAACTAATCAGATGTCAGGATGCTATGTTAGACATCTAGAACAGTCTATTATGCATTAAACATATTGTTAATGCAATAAGCGGTTGAGACGGTTGAGATGGTTTAGTTGTAGTAACTACCCAGGATTACCTATAAATACCCCCTATTTCATTTTGTAATCATCCATACTTGTTTATAATATAGAACTGTTGTGCAACCATTTTTATTTTGGAATGCATGTTGTACGTGATTGTGTCTGTGTTATAGTGTTGTGTTGCAGGTATTGATCACAATTTGGTACGAGAGCATGTATTGTTGTGTGTTGTTTTGTTGTTGTAGGGTGTGTTGAGGAGTATCAAGGACTGAAGATGGACATCACAATTGGAGACATCTAGACCATGGTGAATTACCTGTTGTGTGTGTTAGTCTAGTCGTTCGGCTTCATCGGCACAATTATCCTAAACATCCAGTCCATACATTTAGCCATCTAGTTTAAATGTCTAGCTGACCAACCTGTCTAGACATCTAGCCATCCATTCTAGACATCTAGCCATCCATCCCAGACGTGTAGCCATCCATCCCAGACATCTAGCCATCTGTCCCTAATGTCCATTCTAAACATCTAGCCGTTTGTCCTAGACATCTAGCCATCTGTCCCTGATGTCTGGATGTCTAATCCAGACATCTAGCCACCCAATCCAAACATCTAGATGTCCATCCCAGATATGCCTAGTCATCTATACCAGATGTCTAGCCATTCATCCCCCGATGTCCAGTCTAAACGTCTAGATCGTCTGCCTCAAACGTCTACTATCATAGGTATCTGCTAAGACTTGTTTAACCATCATTGTAGATCATGATAACTTGTGTAACCTAGATTATCACTTCCTCTTAGTTTCTCATTCCCTCATCTCGGTAAGGTACTTACCCTTGTCTATAATAGATACAATGTAGAGCATGTATGAAATATGGAGAGTTAGAGATCTCCATTTTATATCAATGTACTATTTTTATGAGTTTTCATTAATAGTAATTTTATGAGTATTTGTAGAAGTTTTTATGAGTTTTACATGCTTAGTATATTGTCATAATATTATATTTAATATTGCATGCTTATTTTTAGACCTTGTGGTAGTTTTTCATTAAATATATAGCATCAAAAGCTAACACTTCATTCTTCAGCTTTGACTTTGACATTATCTATGTCACCTCTGGGTCTCTGCCTCTGGGTTACCTATGGTTTATCATTACCTTTGGGTAACTGGAACATTTATAAGACTATCATATTTGTAGGATCATCACTACAGGTGCTTCCACTATAGGCCATCTTCAAAGTTGTGCTTGGGTCATAATCATTTATTTCACATTTCTTGGTAAGACCAATATCATTCTTTTCATTCAATAAAATTTGATTTTTCATCATACTTGGTTTCTTTTTGTAGAAACCATACAATCCTTTCATATTATTCCATTAATTCATACTTATCCATCCACAATCTATTTTTACTTTTGATTTTTCTTCACTTTATGTAGATAAGATTTTTGAGAATGATTATGCCCTCCACAAGTTTCACAACAATGGAGATTCCAACATTTAACTATATTATGTCCATATCTACCATAATTATTACATCTATTCTCTGTTACAAACTTCCTTTTTCCGTTTTGTCCTTCATTGTTATTGATCCGATCAGTCTCTCTCATTATTTTGATATCATCATTTCTTGTCATAAATTTAGTTCTTGATTTATTATTGCTTGTTTGTTCTGTATATCCAAGACCTTCATATTTTGGTCTTATTTTTTTTACAATTGGCTCTAAGTACAATTGAAACTAGGGGTTTATCTTCAACCTTTTCTCCTAAGGTATGCAATTTTGATTTTAATTTTTATATCCTTCAAAGAAACTATTCTATGTTTTCTCCATCATGAACTTTTAGTGCATACAATTGTGATTGTAGGTGTAAAGTGGTTGTCGCATTCTTTCCTTCAAATATCATACACAATTTTTCCCATGCATTTTTTGAAGTTTTTGCTTTGCTAATGTGTTCTTGAATTTCATCAGATATGCCAAACAAAATTAACATCAAAGCTTTAGCATCATCATCTTTGAATTTTTTAATTCCTATTTTATCTTTTGAAATATTTCTTTGTCCATTCACCACATCCCAAATTTTTTCAACAATTAGTATTGACTTCATCTTATTTTATTATGGGATAAAATTAGACCCTTTTAATAATTGAGATTCAAAAAAGAAAAATCTTGTATATCTCATTTCCTTTGAAGTTGACAATATTTTTTTTTAATAAGTTGTGTGGCTTTTGAAAGGAATGATAATCAGATTATTCCAAGCTACAAGGATCTTAGGTATTAATAGAACACCACATTCAACCAAACAATAATAATATAAAAGCAAATTGACAGCATAAGCTTACAAATAGATATGCAAAACAAAGAGCAGCAATATCATATATTAGATCTGAAAAATGTACAAGTACAATGAAGGTGCCTTGCTTATATAGGAAAGTATGATCAACCAAAGTCGTCAGATCAAGCTAAGGACAAATATCCACCATACAAAAGGAATATGTGATATGGTCCATAGATTTGTAATCGCTATGGAGAGAAAGAATCTCAACCCTTCAAATATACCTAAAAATATCCCCATAACACCTAGGAATAGTCAAACCTAAAAATATCCCCATAACACCTAGGAATAGTCAAACCTAAAAATATCCCCATAATATCTAAGAATTAAATATTTAATATCTCATCATATCTAAAATAAAATAAATAAAGTATCCACATATAAGTGGGTGGGAAAAAACATGGAATAACTAAATAAAAAGAAAATAAATCACCTAGGTGAACATGAGCTAAGGTAAACAACCTACTCTAACACCCCTCCTCAAGTGAAGCTAGGGGCCAAAAAATAAAGTGGCATATCCATAGTATGAATCCTAGCAAAAAGGCTTGATCAGGTACTCATGTACAATATATCCATGAAGAGATCTCAAACGAGAAGGAAAAACCATATGGGAAAAATACCATCTTGCTAGAAAGAGAGAGAAGGAAGATGTCCTCATGAACATCCCATAGGATAACTTTTGAAACCCCAATCATGCCACACAAATCAAGGTAACGAGGTTATGCAAAAGGCTTTGTAAAGATGTCGACAACCTTTTATTGAGTTGCAATGTACTCCAAGAAAATAACTACATCCTACATGTGCTAGCGAATGAAGTGCATGTGAATCTCAATATGCTTGGTCCACTAGTGCTTAATAGGGTTGCAAGAAATGTGAATTACACTTTGGTTGTCACACCAAAGTATAGTTGGTGAATCCTATGGGAAGCCAAACTCTATCAATAACTATCGTAGCCAAATAACCTATTTAACTCGTTGTGACTGTTGCCCTGTACTCTGCCTCTATAGATGAAAGTGTAATCGCATATTATTTCTTACATGCCCAAGCAACTAGAGAAGAGCCAAGACAAAAAATATAGACAAAAGTGGAAAATTTATCATCAATAGAACCTACCCAATTTGAATCACTATATCCAACCAATTGAGTAGAACCTCGACTATAGTGTAATACAAAGTGTGAAGTGCCTTGCAGATATCATAAAATCCTCTTGGTAGCCTACTAGTGACTGTTATGAGGGGCATATGTAAATCAAGACACAAGCCTAATTGTCAAAAAAATATCAAGACGAGTATGGTTCAAGTAAATCAAACTTCCAACCAATTGCCTATATAGGGTAGGATCACAAAGAGGAGTGGTGCAGATGGAAGTAAGAGAGACTAGAAAAGAGATGGACATGGCTTGCAATAAGCCATACCAAAATATTTAAGAAGATCATGGGTGTATTTATAAATACTTAAATCTGACTGAGAAATCTGCAAACCAAGGAAAAATTATAAAATATTAAGATTTATCATATCAAACTGCGTTGAGAGAGCCCTTTGAATAGTTTGAATGTGGGAAGAAGAGCTTCTAGTGAGAAACAAATCATCAACATACAAGACAAGTATAACAATATCCTCTCCAACATATTGTATATACACTGTAGGATCTGAGTGGCAACAAACAAAACCAGTAGATAGAAGAAAACAATCCATATTATCATACCAATAGATAGAAGAAAATAATCCATATTCTCATACCAGTAGATAGAAGAAAACAATCCATTTAGTACACTGGCCAACCTATGATGCAGTAATAGAAAGTGCAAGTGCATAAAATCCATCTTGGCAATGGTTGCAAAAGTCTTTGAGTAATAAATACCATTGACTTGTGAGAAATATTTCACAACAAGAAAAACCTTATACTTGTCAATGGACCCATCAATTGCATATGTGGTTCGGTATACCCGCTTACACCTAACCAATTTTCTTCCCTTAGGAAGAGAGACCAAATCCCAAGTGTGATTCTTCATCAAATAAGAATACTCATTTGTCATCGCATCATCCCTCTCTTGTATCCCATGAGTCTGTGAGAAAGATTTTTGATCCCCATAAATTGCTCGACACAAAATTCTAGAACCTGTAGAATGTGCATGATAATGTCTAATGGATGGAAGATCTTGTATGAAAGGTGTCACCTTAAAAACTATGGTACAAGCCCACCTAGGTGGAGTGACAAAATTAGCAGGAACGAGATCCTCATTTGAATCTATATTCATAACCTCCTCAACTACCTCCTAAACTTACTTCTCAAAGAAGGGGTCCTCAAGATGAAGTGAAGAATCATAAATGGATGGAAGTAAAGAAGAAGATAAAGAATCATGAGAAGAGAAGCGCTCATCAAACTAAACATGAGATATAAAACTAACATCATGAGTATCAGGATCCAAAAGTCGATAAGCTCTCATGTCCTCACAATACCCAAAAAAGATCAAGGGTTTGCTCTTCTTATCCAAGGCTTTCCTTTGCTTCTTTGACACAAAGGCCCAAGCATGGATTCCAAAAAATATAAAAAATGAGACATCGATCTTAGTCATAGACCAACCCTCCTCTAGAGTCAAATGCTCAAGTGCTTTGTGTGGTGTGTGATTCTGAATGTAGTTTACATAATTAAATGCTTCTACCCAATATACAAGAGTTAAATCCTTGGAATGCATCATGAAGTTAGCCATATCCTTCAAAGTTTGGTTCTTCCTTTCTTCTAATCCATTATACTGCAAAGTATGAGGAACAAAATATTGGTGAATAATTCTATGAGCTACCAAAAAATAAAAAAAAATTCTGCTAAAATACTCCCCATTATCAATGCAAAGCTTCTTTATAAAACTAGAATATTGATTCTTGACAAAAGCCTTAAAGAATTTGAAGTGTGAAAAGACATCACTCTTGTACTTGAGAAAATAAATCCAAGTACACCTCAAGAAATCATCAATAAATGTAAGTGCATACTTAGCTCCTTTGGAAGGATTAGGAAAAACCATCAAGTCATTATGCACAAACTCAAGTTGTGAAGAATCTCTCTTTGACTTACCCTTAGGAAATGGATCTCGATGTTGTTTTCCTAATGCACATCTAGGACAAAATCCATCAAGATAATAAACTCTAGATAAACCATCAACATACCATGAGTGCTCAACTCCTTCAAATATTTGTAATTAAGATATCTAAAATATCTCATGCCAAAGCTTACTCTCATAATCTGCATGAGCAACCAAGCATGTCCCTATCGAATAAATGTCATCAAAACCCTCAAAGTGATATAGTCTAGAAATATGATCAACAACACCTTGTGCAACAAGTGAATGAGGCTCCAACAAGGTTTTAACTTTAGCTCCTTGTGGTGTGAAAGTCATTGTTTTGTCCTAACTAGAATGACAATTTTGATAAACAAAAAGTAAATTTATAGTAATATCAAGAACATATAATACATCATTGATGCAACCACCATCAAAATGTACATCATCTTTTCCCTTAACAAAAATAAAGGAAGAATATTCAACCTCAATATTGGAAGTAGAACTCAAACCAAGAGATACAAACAACTCCTTAGAAGAAGTCATGTGGTGAGAAGCACTTAAATCTATAACCTAACTATTTGCAACAACTGACTGAGATCTCCCAACAACATTAAGTGCTTTACCATGCTCACTGGAAGGAGGTGGAGTGGAGATAGATATCTTGTGTTTTATGACTACATCCTCCAATGCTTGCATTCTCTTCCAACACCTAGTTTCTACATGAGTATTCCCTCCACAAAAGGAGCATGAAAGGATAGATTTATTCTTGGATTTAGAAGAATATATGGGTTTGGAGTTATATTCTTTGGATTTAGGGGCACTTTGATATGGATAAGGAGAAGACTTAGGTTTACTATTTTATTTTCCCTTACCCTTAGGACTAGATGCTACTAATACCTTTTGAGAGGTGGGAGACTCAAGGTTAGACAATTTGGATTCTTCCCTAATATGTCTTTCACAAAATAACTCCAAATTAGGCATTTTGAATGTGGCACCTAAGGCATCCATTCTAGAGAAAAAGGTAGAAGCAAATATTTGGAATGGACATTTCAACTTGGATAGAATCAGGTCAACACACTCTTCATATTTCTTGTCTCTCCCACTCCCCTTTAACTGTGTTAAGAAGTGCTTAAAATTAGTAAGATAGTCTACAATAGATGGAAAATTTTTAGGATCGAGAGAAGTGATCTCAAATTCAAGCTGCATGGATTTTATGTGATCCACCTTGCCAAATAATCCTTTTAATTTCTCCCAAATTTTGAAAGGAGAGTCACATCCTTCCAAATGAAATAAAAGACTATCACTCACATAAACCTATCAAACTCATACATTCCTCTAATTTGCACTGGTGCTAGAATTTTTCATATTCTCTAGTAAACATTGGTTATTCTTCAAACATCAAATTCTATAATCCTTTTTATTTAATGATTGTTTCCATTCTTGATCTCCATGTGTGGTAATTATATGTTGTTAATGGATCACATTTGATCTAATGCAGAAGAAGATGAAGAAGCCATTCTCCAAAAATCACCAAAGAACAAAAGAATGTAGATAGGATGCAAAAATCAGAACCGAGACAAGCCCCAAAAGATTATTATTATCTTCACAGGAATGCAAAATATGGGACTTTATAACAATAGACCATATACAAGGTTCAAGTCTAAAACCTTTTCACAATGCAATATATTGAGAGTGCATCATAAAATCATCATAAATTTTTAAATACAGATCCAAACAATCTAAAATTTTAGAGACAAATTAGAAACATGATTTTACAATCATGGAAAACAAATTGTTGAGCAAATCCAAATATTTCACCCAAAAGAATGAGTTTACTAAAAATGGTAAAATCATTGTAATGTTCTAAATAGAGCTCCAAATGCACTAAAATTTTATGTGCAGGTCTATCAGCTAATTTTATGAATCCTATAAAAATATCTACAAAACATTCAAAGCTTTGATGAAGATATATGTAGATTACTAAATCTGGACAGGTTTCCATAAAATCATTGATAACTTGAAGAATAATTATCCAAATGAGTTGAAATTTTGGGCACAAATCATAAGAATTTATCTACAAACCTATACAAATCTTTGTGGAAAAATTTATATTATATCAAAAGATATATGCAAAATACAAAAATGGACTACGTTGGTGACCCTATCAAAAAAGAGAAATGCTCAAAGAAAAATCGCTTAGGATAGATCCAAGGGGACGAGGTTGTTGTTGTATGGGCATAAGAGAGTTCAAGAGGTTTATGATGATCTTAAACTGGAAGGAGAGACATAAAACTGGCCAAAAACTCCACCAAGAACCCGATCATAAAAACCAAAGCTTCCACACCAATATTCGAACCTGCAAGAAAAATAGCTTCAAAACACTCACAAATGTATGACTATGATACCTATTACTCTGATTCCATGAAATGAACGATAATTAGATCGTTCCAAGCTATAAGGATATCAGGTGTTAACAAAACACCACATTCAACCAAAAAACAAGAATCTAAAAATAAATTGACAACATAAGCTTATAAATAGATATGCAAAACAGTGAGGAGCAACATCATATATTAGATCTGAAAATGAACAAGTACAATGAAGGTGCCTTTCTTATATAGGCAAGGATGATCAACCATAGTCGTATGATTAAGTTTTAGGGTACCTAAGAATAGATATTTGGGGATATATTATTATATTGTATAAGGGTTGGCATGGGCTACACATAACCCATGATTGATTGTATTATAATATTATATTATATTATAATATAATATAACATTATATTAGTAGTAGGCTCCCCAAAGTAGAATTCGAATATAAGTATATAAAGAAGAAATCATTGTCATTGTAATCATCATGGAGATCAATCATATGTAGTCATCTTTATCCACGAAGTGGCTTATAGGACTTTAACCTTCTTAAGTGGCTCTCTCATCTTGGGAGATCTTGTGGAGTTATTCCTTCCTTAAGGATTATTATTGGTGTTTCTCTACCTTAAGGGTATTATCTATCTCTCTCTCATTTGTGGATTGTTATTGTGTATAATTATTTGTGGATGAATGATTTGATATTTTTGCATATTGGTGAATGATTTATGTTATAAAAATAATTTTTTGTAACAAGTGGTATTAGAGCAACGATTTTGGCAAAATGGGGATTTTTTTTGTGAAATTGTAGAATTGGGGCAGAATGTTTTTCTGAAAAAATATTTCATCTTTTAGGAGCCATATCTCTGTGACCATTTATCTGATTTAGATGATTCTTGGATCATTTTTGTGCATAATTTGAAGAGTTTTAAACTGAGTGGTCATATAAAGTAATCCAGGAAATATTAAAGGAGATATAACCTTTTGAAGTCAACCATCTCAAACAAGGACAGTGACAAATTTTTAAATCACAATTATTTTTTGAAGATAAAATTTGTTAGTCAAGGAGCCATATCATTGTGACTGTTTATCCGATTCAAACGATTCTTGGATCATTTTGTGTGAAATTTAAAGAGCTTTAAAATGAGTGGTCATATGAAGGAATCCGAGTAGTATGGAGGGACATATGACCTTTTGAAGTTAGGCATCTAGAATAAGGGCCATGGTGATTATATGAATGATTTGATATTTCTGCATATTTGTGAATGATTTATGTTATGAAAATAAAGTTTTGTAACATTAAGTTAAGGATAAATATCCACCACACAAGAGGAATATGTGATATGGTCCATATATTTTTAATCACCATGGGGAGAAATAATCTCAACCCTCCAAATATACCTAAAAATATCTCCATAATACCTAGAAATAGTCAAACCTTAAAATATCCCAATAATATCTAAGAAATAAATATGTAATATCTCATAATATCTAGAATACGATAAATGAAATATCCACACATAAGTGGGTAAGTAAAATACATGGAATAACTAAATAAAATGAAAATAAATCACCTAGGTGAACATGAGCTAAGGTAAACATCCTACTCTAACAACTTTTATTGGGGGCCACTCCCATTACAAAAACAAAATATTACATTGCTCTCATTATATTTCTAACAAGTTAATTAAAGCATACCCATATTTTCCTTTCTATCAAAGATATTCTCCATCTTCCTCAAATTGCTAAGTTTCCATAATCAACTCTTTTTTTTAAGGAACTAACAACAAGAACAACCCTTACATGACACAACTCCAACAAATAGAAGGAAAACAAACATAACAGTCATCCATCAAAGAGGAAATCAGTTCAATAATTTTTCTTTTGTAGTAGAGGTTCTTCCTCCGGCGAGATCTAAGAATGCATTTTTACATTTCAAGCTCCTGAGATAATATCTAGTTGTGACATATTTTGTAGGATCAACTTTTCAAAAAACTGTCATTGATTATTTCATAATTAGCTTTAAGAATACCATCTAAGGTGCTAATCTATTCCATGAAACCATCTAGATGGTCTTTGATAACCGTTTTTCCTTTATCAATGATCTAATTCAAATTTTCCTTCTGGGGTTGAGTCTTCTATTGCTCGCATGATTACTACTAAAAAATTGGTGCATCTGGAGGATGAGCTTCTTTCTTTTGAACTGAAATATTTGAAGGTTCGAATCATTTGCATGCAGGGCCTTCACCGAGGATGAATTAGAGCATGATATGATGATCAAGCAACTCTTCTTCAAGTGGCCATATTGTTGACATCCATAACATCTTAGGGAGAATTTTTTATATTCAATATTTTGGATCCATTCCCTTTTGCTTGAGGAGATAGTAATGGATTGAGGCTCAGGAATTGAAACATCCATCCAAACAACTAATCTTGCTTTACTCATATTAATTTTATTGGATAAATTTTCCTCTGTTTGGGTATCCATATACTGGAATGCACCAATGGCATTACTAATTTTGGTGAACATCTTCTCTCCCCAAAACTCCATAAGAAGAGCATAAATATTCACCCAGACTGGGAAGCCATTAATTTTTTCTATAAAGGGGTTGAAACAAGGAGTCCAAGGTCTTATATAGACACCCCTTTGTCTGAAAAAATAATTATATATAAATCCATTACCCTATCTATATCTGCTAAATTAGAAAAGGAAACAAAAAAGAAAATTTTGGGCAGGAGATTTACTTGGAATTTTGTACTAGTCCACCAATCTTTAATTTATCCCATGAGCTCCTCCAGGCCTGATCTTTTGCCCTTGAGTTTATAGATAATTGTTCGAGCTTCATGATCAATCAAATCCAACCCAAATTCATCCTTCAAAATCCTGATAGAGGGTAGCGGTTCATCTACCCAGGAACCTAAATATCCTTGAGAGATATTTCTTCTGACCGAAGAGGCTATCTCACAGATTGAGAGATAGTCTGCAAACAATCCTCTTCCTTCAACGCTTGATTACACCTAAGGTTTGTATCCCTTTCATGAAGATTGTAGCCAAACTTATCGCTTTGTTCTATCACTTGATTAAGTTGACAACCTTATAACTCCTAAATTTAATAATAAAAAAATCAATTAATTCTTTTGGAATAAAATACTTTATTTCTCCAAAATTTAAATAAACCAAATCTTTTAAAATTTCTAATTTCAAACTTCAAATATCAAATTTAAAAAATATTAAAATTTCAAAAAACTTTGCTTATGACTTCTTACTTTAAATAATAATATTTAAATATCTCTAAAAAAGATTTTATAATTTTAAAATCATCTTATAAAATATTTAAAAACTTATAACTCCTTAGCACTCAATAATAATAATAATCTTTTTAATAAAAATTCATTTAACCTTTTTTTTTATTTTAATCCTTATAACTTCCAATTTTTTAATAAAAAATTTACCATGTCTTTTCTCCAAAATTAATTTCCACGTAACACTTTACTTTAATCTATCCATTTATTCTTCAAACAAATAATATTTAATTAAAACTTTAAAATTGTCCTACAACAACATCCAACTCTTATATCACTCACTTCTCTTCAGCCTTGAATGTTGGGAGTAATCCTTGATCCACATATCTTGTATATCATGTCATTTTGTTTATTGTTTTTCTTATTTTATTTTCTCTGGAGGCACTCATGTTGCTTTGTATATGTCTTACTTTACAGTCCTTATGCCGAGAGGCGTTCCTACAATGGGAGACAAGGGGATGGGAGGCAAAGAGGTCATACATGTCACTTCGTAAACAATTTTATTTTTTATTAAAAAAGTCGACATTAATAATTTTTTTTATTAGAAGCCTCGGGATTGATAACTCTCGGCATTTTTAAATATATATCCTTTATATCCAAGCTAGTATTGACCTTTTTTAATCACGGATGGGCATTAATACAAATTCAATTCAATTCTTTACTAAAGTATTTCCATAATTAAAAATGATTCAAAAAATTAATATAAATACCTTTTCCAATGGCAAATAGAACGTCAATTTTTTTTGTGTATACGTGGCTGACATTTGCAACTTTCTTCAATGGAATCTTCAGTTGAAAGAAACATTTCCTGATCTTGTCTTCTTATCAATAAAATTTTACCCCTTCTGCTGCCGTTAAATCCTTTAATATTCGGACTCCTATCAAACATTAAGGAAGCATTAATTATTTTTTTTCACCATGCTAAGTCGTTAAATCCTTTCATATTCTGACTCCAATCAAACATTGACCAAGCATTAATTATTCTTTTTACCATGCTACATTGAAGTCGTTAAATCCTTTAATATTCTGACTGTAATCAAACATTGACCAAGCATTAATAATTCTTTTTACCATGCTAAATTGAAGTCGTTAAATCCTTTAATATTCTGACTGTAATCAAACATTGACCAAACATTAGTTGTTCTTTTTCACCATTGTGCTACTTACAACAAACATTCAGTGTTTGGTCCCTTCTAGAGTGATGTCCCCGCCTTGGTTGATTGTAATGTCCTCTTCTGGGTGAAGACTATAACTCAGGCTTCGTTCTCCTATGGTGTTGATTTTTTAAGATTCAAATAGTTTTCTCTTTCTCCATTTTTCTTAAAAATTCTTTCCTTGTCCTTTATATCTCCAGAAAACAATTTTTTTTTAACTTTCTATGGTTCTAAATTAGTGTCTTCTAAAAAATTACCACTTATTATGTCATGCACTCCGAATTCTTAAATAAATAAAATATATATATATACCCCGGTGTTGCAGGGAGTTGGAGAGGAGAAGGCAATCCTCCTAAGGGGGTCTCAGTTCAAATCCCCACCTTATCAAAAAGCTGAATTAGGTATCTACAATCCAATTGATAATGTTGGTGCGGCAAGGTCGGGTGCGGGGTGCCGGGTGCCGGGTGCGACCGCCTGGTGACTTTGACTGTGTAAAACACAGTCTCTCAGACCAAAACGACTCCGTAAGGAATTTTCGCCTTAAAAAAATTAATAGTTATTTCTCCTTGTAATAGTCTAGATTGTCCCTCTCCTCAATGCGTCAAATCTTCTATGCTTTGAATTCCTCCTCTGGCTCCTTTGTCGTGTTTGCTCTCCCAAGTGAATTGCTCCTCTGGCTTCTTTGTTGTGTTTTCTCTCCCAAATCCTTTGGCTCATAGATCCACAGACACACAAGTTCTTTCTTGTCCATAATTTTTTTTCATAATTCTTCAGCTCAGGTTTCAACAATTTTTGTTCTTCAAAAAAAACTTTGTTTGCAATGGCTCTTGCAAAGACCAAGAGCCACTAGTTAGAACCACGCACTTGTCAAACAATTCTTTGTTTTGTTGCTTCTATTAATTTTATCTTTTTGTCCACTTTTCTCGGTTCCTATCTACGTTTTTTCCCTTAAATAAATATTTTTACTCTCATTGCTTGTAAATGCGTTTATTTGCACTCCACTATCTACCTTTTTGTGTCTTCTCTTTGTTGCATTCATTCTTCATTTCTTCACTTGTTTCAAACTTTCTATTCGTCCATCAATTCTTGACCATAGCTATCAACCAAGATGGCTTGAATACAACTGTTAGTTTTTTCTTTTTTTTTTATTAAACTAACTCACAAAAAGCTTTATTTAGGATCTAGTATAAGTCAGATAAATGTCATTTATAGAATACCAATGAATCTTCTAAAATAACAACAATATCTCACATATATAACTCAATATATTCAATATCAATAGATTACAAGAATGATTCCAAGAAATTACATTGCATGGAGCTTTATCTCCAATATATAATTTTAAATGATTTTTCAATACTTTGACTATTTCTCTCCTCAAACATATGAGAGAGCATCTTTTCATATTCCTCTCATCAAGACAAAACTCTAATCTTGTCACATATTAATGTGACTCTTTATTCTTTCTCTTGACACCTTACGCTTTTTTTCATTTTTTTTTTTAAATAGGTTATATGTGACTTCTGTTGGGGGTCACTCCCATCAAAATATCAAAATATTACATTTGTTGTAGCATACTTTTTATCACAATTTTTTCATTTTTTTTCTCTTAAATATATTCTTCAACTTCCTCGAAGTGCTATGTTTCCACAATCAGCTTCTTGACATCATTTTGATTAAGACATAAAATCTCACTTGGCCAGTTGCCTTCTAAAATTTGAATTTCATCGAGATGAAGATCAACATCAAAATTTACTAATTTATTTGCAACCCAATTTCTTTCTTTATAAATATGCTCACACTGCCAAGAGATTGCCTCTAGTAATAGATGATGAACATGATCAATAATATTTTTTTAAATCTAGCCCCCACATCAATTTTTGTTAATAGCATTGATGATAATTTGTGAGTGTCCCTCAATTGAAATATATTTCCATCCTTTTTGTGTTACAATTTTAACCCCTATAAGAAGTGTCCTAGCCTCTACATAGTTATTAGTTGAAATCCCATATGATTCTAAATAAGTGAGGAGAATCTTACCTTCACTATTTTTAAAAACACCACCTCCACCAGATTTTCCTGGATTTCCTTTAGAAGCACCATCAAAATTTATTTTGATAAACCCAATATTTAAACATTTTCATTTTACCATAGATAGAAGTAGATCATTTGTTTTAATTTTCTTGTCATGGATGACTCTTCCATGTATGTTCAAATCATATAGCCAAGTTATTAGCACCTCTTTTTCTGTACTTGAGACTTCCCACGATGAGCACCATATTTGTAGACATTCTGCAAGAGAAGCAATAATACAGTTCCAAACTTTTTGAGATCTATTTTTTTTAAATTATGTTATTCCTTTCAAGTTGTAAATTCTAACAAATAATGGTAGGGTCAATCCTCCAAAGAATACATAATGCTTTAGCTTTGAAATAATTTATCCAACATTTTATCAACTTTTTCAATGTTGATGGAGCTACCCAATATAATTTCATATTTTAAAAAAATAACCCCAAATGGTGTGAGCAAACAGGTAATAAAGAAGTAAATGGTCTAATACATATTTTTCACACAGGGCACATCTAAAGGGTTCATAATATCCTCTTCTTTGTAGACTCTCTCCCGTAAGAATCTTACTTTGAATTGCTAACCAAAGAAATGTTGAGGCCTTAGGGGGGGCCTCTAATGACCAAACGTTCTTCCAAGAAAAATATTTAGGAGAAGGAAATTTTGATTGTTATAAATCCCCATATCCCAACTTGACTTAGTATCCACCATCCTTTGAAAAATTCTAAACCAACTCATCCTTTCATGTAAAAATTGGCAAATAAAACGCTCGAAGCATCTTTTGAAGTTCATTTGCAATTTGTTTGAGTTCCTCTCCTTCAACCAGGTTACTAAAAGAAATCCATGATTTGAAGTTTTTTTCTCATAATGATATAATATCTGACCTTTGGACCTTTACATGCTAGGCATGCTTGAGCCAATGGTTTCTATTTGAGTCAGAGATAAGAGGACAAGGCTTCAACCAAACATCAAACTAAAAATTTGCATAACTTCCCTCATTTATTGACCATCTAATATGTTTCTTCATCAATTGTAAACTCTATGATATGGAATTCCATGTTGATGATCCTTTGGATAGAGTTATTTTTCTAAACAATTTCATTGCATCAAGAGAACCTATATATTTTTGGAGTAATATTTTTTTTCCCAATGCTTTTCTTGATCTCTAAATAATTTTCACCCAAGCTTTGCTCCTAATGCCAAATTCATAAGTCTGCAATTTTGTAAGCTTGCTCCTCCAATATTCTTTTTTTGTAAATCCTATCCCACTTAAAAATAGGAAACCTAAATTTATCCTCACAACCTTTCCATAGAAAGTATCTTTGAATTTTATCAATTTATGATGCAATACCTATTGGTAGTCTTGAAAGTGACATCATATAGTAGGAATGGATTGCAATGTAGTCTTTATAAGTTGTAGTTGTCCTACCATGGTTAAGAAATTACCTTTCCAACTTGCCAATCAAGATTTCATTCTATCCAAAAAAGAGAACCAAAGCTTCTTTTTATTTTCCTTATCATACAAAGGAGTACCCAAGTGGGTTGATGGAAATTTTTCAATTTTAAACCCTAAAATATTTACAATAATTTATTGTAAATCTGAGGCAATATTAATGAAAAAATATTAGATTTTGAAGTATTTACCAATTGTCCAATAGCCTTCTCATAGCATGATAATGTTGAATTAAACTCCATGGCCTCACTAAATGAGGTATGGGCCAAAAGAAAAGTATCATCAACAAACTGGAGATGAGATTCAAAGGGACCATTTTTTGCAACTTGAATACCCTTGATTTTTCCTTCATTTTTGCATTTTAAAAGGCTCTCCCTAATGCTTCCACCAGATTAATGAATAAATAAGGATAAAGTGGATCACCTTGACGAAGTCCACAAGATGACTTGATGTACCCAACAGGAGAACCATTGATCAAAATAGAAAATTTTGCAGTGCTATAACAACATTTAATCCACTCACACCAACTATAATCAAAGCCAAATGTTTTGAGAATAACATGTAGAAATTTCAAGAAACCCTATCATATGCTTTTTTCATATCTAAATTCAAAAGATAACCTAGTTTTTTCATGGATTGAAGAGAATATATGGCCTCTTGTAAAATAATTATACCATCAAGAATTTTTTTACCATGAACAAAACCACCTTGTTCCTCCGAGAAATACCCTTCAAAATGTTTACCATAATTTTTGAAATGATCTTATAAATCATATTACAAAGGCTTTTTGGATGAAAATTATCAAAATATTTTGTGTCACCTTTCTTGGGAACCAAGGTAATAAAAGTAACATTGATCTCACTTATTATAGCCTTCCTTTTTCAGGCCTCTTCAACTGCATCTAACATATCACTCTTCAATAAATCCCAAAAAATTTGAAAGAAAATTGTAGGAAATCCATTGGGGCCAGGTGCCTTGTTTAGATGGAAAGAGAAAACTGGTTAATGGAGCTCCATAGATATCTTCATCAAGCTTTTATTTTATCCCTAAGTGATAATTGATGGAATATTTTGCAGAAGTTTTTCTTGTGCCTCCTTATCTTGACTAGAATCTGACAAAATATTTTTGAAATAATTAATTGCCTCCTTCCTTATATCTTCTTCATCCTCAATATTTCTTCTATCTAGAGTTATAATATTTTTGATATGATGAACAATTTTTTTTACTGTAGCATCAAGAAAATCGGTATTTCTATCTCCTTCCTTGATCTATTTCTCTCTAGATTTTTGGAACCAATATGACTCTTTTTTCAATGCATTATGATAATAAAAAAGTATTTGTTTTTCTTTCACATAAGAATTCTACTCCATTCCATTAATTTCTACTATCTCTTGTAAATTTTTGAGCTTGAATTCAATTTATTTATTTTCTTTAAAAATTTTACCAAAATATTTGGCATTCCATATCTTCATTTGCTCCTTTAAATATTTTAACTTTTGAACAAACTTGTACATATATGATCCTTCAAATTTTGATTCATCCCACCATAATATAACCATCCAAAAAAATCAGGGTCTTGGAGCCACATAGACTGGAAGCAAAATGGCTTTGGATGACCATTATTAGGTAACTTACAAGTCAAAAGAATGGGTTTGTGATCTGATCCTACTCGTAATAAATTTTTTGAAGAGATTGTATACTTTATTTGCAACTATTTATTGGATAACAAGAATCTATCCAGTATTTCTGCTACATGATTTTTTCCAATGTGTCTATTATCCCATGTATATTGAAATCTTGAGGGACTAACATACCAAAGGTCATTTGAATTGAAAAATAAAGCAAAATATTACATTGATTTAGACAATCCTGGAATGCCACCCTTCTTTTCCAAAGGAGATAGAACATTATTAAAATCACCCCCAAGAATCCATAGATCATAATAAATCATCATTGTATTTGACAAAAATATGTTAATATCCTTCCAAAAAATTTCACGAGGAGTAACTATAGTTGAAGTAGATACATTTATAACCCCAACTTTGATGTTTTCCTGTTTTCTACAAAATAATCCAACAACCCAATTACTATTTGCTTCTAATAGTTGTCCATCCCATTCTTATTTATCCCATATTATTGCAATACCGCTTGAAGCTCCCATAGAAGAAACTCCTAAACAATCACTTGTCTTCCAAATCTTCTTAAAAGCATCCTTACAATCCTCACTGGTTACTTTTGTTTCTTATATTAGGTTACTTTGGTTTCTTATATTAAAATAAACTTACGGCTATAACAACCTATTAATTCCTTAATAACTATTTTTTTAGGGGTTTTATTCATACCCCTAATATTCCATGATATCATTTTCATCATCAACACTTTATTTTTATTAGTGGGCTTAGACCCACTTCTTGTTAACACCTATGATATTTTTATTTGGCTTCCCAAATCAATATCCATTTGAGTTTATTTTTCTCTTTGTTCCTGCTTTGATGACCTTCCTCTGCTTATTCCATTCCTGCCAACACTCTCATCTTCATCAATCTCTTATATTTTTTAATATTGTTCAAAATGAGACTTATCTTCTAAATATTTATGTTGTCCTAAAGAGTCAAAAGTGCAAGGGATAGCCTCATTAACATTTTTTTTTTTATGTTGCCTTAAAAACTCTTAACTGCATAGATGATCCCCCATAGTCATCACTTTCTTATGTTGGAATACAAATCCCAAATTTCCTTGGATATCCTCCATAATATTTTCTTTACTATACTACTCTTGAAATCCTAAAGTGCGAGGAATACACTTCGTACTACTTTCTTAAGCTACTTGAGGATAACAAAGGTAATTTACCTGGATTAAGCTTGATCTCCTTTACCTCATTTGCTTTAAAATTTGTCTCCCCATATTCCTTTGTTTTAAAATTTTCCTCCTCTTCCTTTGCACCTTGTTCCCAATTTTGTCACACAATCGCTAATTTTCAGTTTGTATACAGTTTTGAGACCATTCATTGTAAAACTTCTCTTATTCCATAAAAAATGGTTAAGATATGGTTATGCTGGTGTGCTTTCACCAACTGTCTTATTTTTAAAAAAATGTATTTTTCTTGCATTTTGAGTTTCTTTATCTTTGATGTACTTTTCTATGTTTTTTGTACTTTTCTTGGTTATGTTGCATGCAAAATTGTGAATGTTTTAGCATGGGCATGTTCCGATGTTTTAGCTTTCTTTCTTTCATATTTGAAAAGCCTTGCATACTTTCAACATATGGCTGCAATTTCTTGCACCTGGGCTTGGGCGTTCCATTTTATTTTCTTGTTAAAATTATAAAATTGCCCTGGCAGCAAGTAGAATGGGAAAAATGACTAAGTATGGAAGAACAGGGTTGAGCATGGTCAATACTGCAGTGCTCCACTCCAAGGACCAATTTGTGAAGCGCTTCGCCCATGGGGCAACACTTTAACAAGAGGAGAAACAAGTGTAAGAATGGCTAAGTGTAAAAATCAGTATGTTCGAAAGGTAAAGCACTCCATCAGTGGAGTGCTCCTCAAAAGTGCTCCATCAGTGGAGCGCTCTCTCAAAAGGCTTAAGGAGAAACAAACTTGGCTAAAAAATCAAGTAAAAGTCCAAAGCAGTCAAAGCCTAAAGCGCTCCGTCAATAGAGCGCCTCCCTAAGACAAAGGAAAGATAAAATAAGTTTTGGAGGAAAGGACAAAGAAGAGTCAACCTATGGTCAAAAGACAAAGCGCTCCACTAAGGGAGCGCTTCTCCAAAGTGCACCACTTTAGGGGTGCTTGAGGGAAGGGCAAACGAAAACCATAAAGATAGATTTTTATTAAGGGTGCATTAAAATTCAAATATGGTCAAACATGAAAGCGCTCCACTACTAGAGCGCTAGAACGAAAGCACTCCACCACTAGAGCGCTAGGGCGAAAGCACTCCACGACTGGAGCGCTAGCCCAAAAGCGCTCCACGACTAGAGTGCTAGCTCGAAAGTGCTCCACGATTGGAGCGCTAGCTTGAAAGTGCTCCACAACTAGAGCGCTAGCTCAAAAGAGCTCCACTGTTGGAGTGCTTCTCCTCAAACCAAGTAACTAAGGTAAATTATTGTGAATCTACATTGGACAGTCTAAACTACCTTCAAGTTGCACTCTGTAAAATCAAATGGAATTTTTCAATTCATTGTTAGAACCTTCTGGCTTCAATGCCAAGCTGAACTTTTGGAATTGACTTTTTTGGGTCATCATCGAGATCAAGTCTGCTTATCATAGGAGGGGATGGCCATTAATATTTTAAGTGGTAAAATTCTTCTATAAAAGTTGGCTTCTTCTCTCTAACTAAGGATGAGTAACTTTTGCTAGAAAAGCAACTCTATAATTTAAAATTTGCTCTTGAAATAAAGGCTTCTGGATCCGGTGTTAAGTCTTCTACATCTGTGTATGACTTATATTCTATCATTTCTATTAAACTAGTTCCTTTTTTGTCAGTTTAATTCTACTTTTTGGATTTCATTGTCGATAGAAGGCTAGTCTCTAGAATACTTGTTGGAGTTTACACAGTCCTGAGGATTTTATACTAGTTTTTGTTAAAGGTCAATTTTTTTTATTGTTGTTGGTTCAAGTAACTAAGTTATCTATCGTGATTTAGGTCCATCACCCCTCTTTTATGGCTTTCAACCATTTCCATTTCTTTATGTTATTTTATCTCTTTTAGTATTTTCCTATCCCTTATCACTAATCCTCCATTTTTATTTTTAGAACTAGCCCTACTGGAGATTGCCATGGAGGACATTCCTTTCCTTCGAGTATTCAATGCTTGGCAGCTGGCCTAGGGCACTACAGACTTAGAAAACTTGTATCTAGGTCGGTTCAATTACTAATAGTTTCTGGCACGCCCGATGGGATGCAAACATTCCACATTTAATCAGTATTAAGAAGTTATGTTCATCTTATTGCTATCCAATATGAACATTTGGTAACTCTGCTAGACTCAGATACATCTGAATCTCGTAGACCAGTGTAAAAACTCATGCCTTCATGCATACAAGGTGGAGATATAGAAACACAAAAGAAGAAACTGAGTTCTATGAGCTTGACATTGATGCTTTAGGAGAACGTCCTAGGGTGGTCGGATCAAACATTGCTCTTGTTGGGACATCATCACAAGAAGTTGTTATTAATTTACAAAATCTAAATCCTAACAACACAACGACCAGCTTACCTCCGAATCCACTAAATTTCCCGAATCATCAGTATACTCTGACTCCATCAGACATTCAACCAAGTGCTCTGAGTGTTCTTATTGTTCTGGCTCAGCAAGTTCTACCAACTCCACCACTTCATATGGTGCAACTGGCTCCACCCAAGCAGTTCGCAACATGGAATCATACGGGACCGCTTGCATTGCAGGATCAACACATGGTGTTGCCTGTAGCTTTGAAGGCTCTACCTACTTATGATGGCATGGGAAAGATAGTGTACGAGCACATCCAAGATATCATAGGACTGGAAACCGTTCATCAAGTCACCAACGAAGACATCATGTTAAAGCTACTAGTTATTTCACTAAGAAGATATCATAGGACTGGAAACCATTCATCAAGTCACCAACGAAGACATCATGTTAAAGCTACTAGTTATTTCACTAAGAGGTAAGCTTCTTTACTGGTACCGATCCCTTCCGCCCGATACCATTACTTCATGGGATCAACTAGCTAGATAGCTGATAAGGGGCTTTAATGAACAAGCATACCCCTTATCTCTATTGCACCAGTTCATAACTATTCAAAGACATCCTCAGAAAGAGATAGCCAACTTCAATGTTAGGTTCACGAGAACCTGGAAAAGAGTCATCGATGGCCTTCGACCCACACTTGAGCATGCCACATTCTATTACTTAAGAGCTTTTTACTAGCATGAGAATTCGACATGCTAATATAAATACGTTCCCTAATATTTATGAGAAGGAATAGAATGTGGAGATTGACCTGATAGCTATCGAGAAATTACCTCCTAAGGTGACAACCCTGATTTATCTAAATTTTTTGCAAAATATGTACCTGAGCGCATCCACTCCGCCTACATCCTAGACGTATACTAGCCAACCATGGAATCCATCCCCTCAGTATCAAACGGTGACCACTCTGCAATTCCAAATGTCTATGCCACAATATCAAGTAGCCATTGTTCCTCAACTACTAGCTCCTATCCAGTATCCGGTGTTACTTGCACCACTGACCCCATTGCCATTATCCACGAGTCAGGCAACTGCCAATCAAGTAGCTATGAATGAGGTATAGGATAAGGAGCTGCAAGAGGTGAAGGCATACATGAAGATAATGAAGAATCATATGATTGTCATCAGAGGAGATAGGATGACCAAGGCTTTCTATAGATAAGATTCCCTCCTCCCTCTATTATAAAATAACAAGCGACATTCACCCACCGATAGCCGAAAATAAATTCAGTTGTGATGAGCAGCGAAGAGACCAACACTTCAAACCTAACATATTGGTGATCTACATGTAATGATCTACACTATGAAGAAACCTGCGTGGTGCACCTCAATTATGTTCAGATGTTTTATGGCGGCACTTACGAGAAAGTCAACATAATATGAGAAGCTGGTCATAATTTTATGACGTCTTTCGACGAGCAAGTCTTGGTCCTCACTAGAGCTGGTAAGAAAGCTATTGAGGTAGATCCGGCTTAGATTGAGCCACTAAAGGTACCGGAACCACCCAAGACATGGAGCCAAAAGGCACAGCCTTCAGCAAAAGCTTCCAATCCAGCGGCAACCTTAGAGCTGCATGAACTGCTGAAGGACTACCTATCGCCTCATGCTAGATAAAATATCCTCCAGCCTAGAGCACCAGCTTCTCAACCACAGGTAGACACGTAAGACCAGGCTAGAGAAAAACTCAAATATTCCTCACTGACCAAGTTCCAGCGGGTTGATGCCACACAACAGTATTGAAATATGTATGTGTCTGCGAAGGGAGTAGGAGAACCAAGCACTTTGATGTACAACATCATCGAAGAAATGAAAAGGGCTTTGGCTAAGGTAAACCTCTACGATGCTCTTCAACTCTTGGGTCAAGTTGACATTTTATAAGAATATCTCAAATCTGCTAAGGATAAGGAGAATAAGCTGACGCAGACGGTGTTTGCATCACCGCTGATGACCTTAGCCATAGGTAAGAATCGACCTCTGCCATTCTACCTTTCCCTTCAGATGGAAGGATGGGTCATGCATAACTGCATGATCGACTCAGGAACCACGATGATTGTCATGCCCAAAGTAGTCTATGAAATCATGGGTATGGAGTAAACCCGAAGTAGTCCTAGAGTACTACAGCTAGAAAAAACTCCTGTAAAGATAGTAGGAGTTATTAAAGATGTTCCCATCCAACTCCACTAGATGCCACAAATCACCATTATACAAGAGATCGTGGTAGTCAACTTGGAGCCATACTTTAAAATGTACCTCTTGCGAGAATTCACAACTAAGTTCGGAGGCTATCTCTCCCTCGACTACTCGTACTTGGAAATCCCATTCAAGGGGAAAATATTCAAGCTCTTCAATGAGAAACCTACCACTTTTCATGTTGAAAATCTTGAATATGAGGAAAATAGCTCAGTCTCTATCAACCTAATGGTAGAAGAAATATAAATGGTAGACCTAATGGAAGAATCTCTTGGCGAGCTCCAGGTCGAATACGAGTTCTCTGTGACAAATTTTAATGCTATAATTTTTGGGTTGTTATTCATTGACAAAGCCTGAAAGGGTTGAAATAAAAGCACCCGCATAAGAGTCCTCGACACCCGATCAACTATGGAAGTTGTAATTTGATGGTTCCCGATGTAAAACCAGTGTAGGAGCTGATATCACACTCATCTTCCCATCAGGCGAGTAGAAGACTTATTCGTACAGGCTCGCATGGAGCTATACAAATAATGCAGCAGAGTATGAGGCTTTGTGCCTCAAACTCAAGAAAGTATTGGTATCAAATAGTTGTAGATATTCAAAGACTCTGAATTAATCTGTAACCAGGTTACCAGTAAGTGCATCTCCAACCAACACTATCTAAAGGTGTACCACAACAAGGTATGGGATTTGCTCTAATCCTTCATTGCTCTTAACATCAAGTCAATTCTGTGAGAGCAAAACAATATTGTGGACATCTTAGCCTTTATCGACATCCAGTTTTCACCATTGGATGATATTATGCATAAACCAAAGATGTTGAGGCTGATCTATAGGTCCTCCACACCCGATAAAAACTCCACTGGTAGGTGTTCAAAAATGATGAGCAACTGGTCAATTTTTTGGTGAATGAAGCATCCTCCATCGAAGAGTGGACCCTCAACAAGGAAGACCATGAGGGATTGAAACAGTTGAAAAATAACCACATATCGAAGGGCCTGATCATGCTAGAGAGTCTCTTCGATTGAAATGATAGGTCTATCAGCCACAAGATCAAGTTGGACTAGAAAGAGTTCATGGACATGGAGTTACATCCGGGAAAGGTTATCAAGGTAAGGGCCAACTGCACATCCAAAGAGCTTTAACATATTTGTACCCTATACAAGTAATACCTCAACATCATTGCTTGGTGCTACCAAGATATAAAGGGGTATGATAAGAATATCATCCAACACACCATCAAGCTGGAGGAAGGAGTCAGACCATTTAGGTAGAAGCAGTGACCCATCAACTCGAAGATTGAAATGCTGATGAGGGTTGAGCTTCTAAAGATGCTTGAAGCGAAGATAATTTATCCAATCAAGCATTCCTCTTAGATGGCAAACCTTGTTCCAGTACGAAATAAGAACATTGACATTTGTTTATGCATTGATTTCCAAAATATTAACCAGACTTCGCTCAAAGATCAGTACCTGCTACCTCAGATTGATCAAATCCTTCACGTGGTGGCAGGAGCACAGAGGTTTTCCTTACTGGATGGTTTCTTAGGCTACAACCAGACCTGGATCAATGATTAAGACTAGCACAATACTGCATTCATCACCAAGTGGGGAACCTTCACCTACCAACGTATGCCCTTCGACCTCTCAAATGCCGGAGCGAATTTCTAGAGAGTGATGGACCTCATATTTGGTGAACTGTTGAATCATGTCATCATAATTTATTTATATGACATGACCATATTCTCCCATAAGAGGAAGGAGCATAGCCTACATTTGCGGTAAGTTTTTGAAAAATACCAGGATTTTTGGGTCTCCATCAACCCCAAGAAATCTATCTTCGTAGTGAAAGAAGGAAAGCTAATCAAATATATGATCTCTGAAAATGGGTTAACTATTGATCCTACTCAAGCTGAGGTGCTTCTTCGCCTTCCACTACCAGTAAATAAAAAGACCCTGTAGTCCTTTTTTGGATAGATAAACTTCATTAGGAAGTTCATCACTGACTTTTCCCAAGTGATAAAGTCGATGGTCGATCTACTGAAGAAGGATGTTGAGTTCAAGTGGATAGATGAGAGGAGATAGGTTTTTCAAGAGATTAAGAAGTGAATCACCCAAGCTCCCATCCTCATAAACCCTGACTATTCATGATATTTTATCCTATACTTTGTCGGGGAGCCAGAGAGCTATGCAGTTGTTTTGATATAGAAGGGCAAAAACGGATATTAGCGCCCAATAGCATTCCTCAGCCAAATCATCTAGCCACACGAAGAAAATTTCAATTTTATTGAATAACAAGTGCATCCGATGATGAGGTCATTATTGGTCATCAAATCTTCCCAGGAAAGGATTTGGGAAAGTGTACATGTCCTAGACCTGGACCAACATTGAAAGGCCAAAGGGAAGAGATGCCAATCTCCTGAGAAAGGTCGGCTCCTCTACTAGACTACTTCAGTGTTTAAGATAAGGGTGCAAGAAAGAGATAAAACAGTAAGGGTGCAAGAAAGAAATAAAAAGGGGTAAGGGAAGATATGTTGATAATTTAAAGAGGGAAAGAACCAGAAGCACGATCGCTGGCCAATAGCTTGAAACAACAGCAAGAAACACCAAGAAGAAAATGAAAAGAACATGATATTAGCCTTCCTATGTATCCTCTGGACGAGTTCTAGGATTACCCTTCCCTTTCGTAGAAATTTAGAGTTCATAGTTATGACGATTAGGACAAAGTGAATATAATAGAAACAAGATCCACAGGCAGCATACAAGAAAACTAATACAGCGTTTTCCTCCCCTATGTATCCTTCGGGAAAACTTCAGGGTTCCATCCCCAATCGCACACCTAAATCCAGAATGTAGAATTACAGTATGCAAATGAAGAAAGAGATAAAAGAAATAAACACAAAAGGCAGCATACAAGAGAGAAGTTAGGCTCAAAGCTCTTTAGTATTAATCACAGGGATTCAAGTTACAGTAGCTTTCTTAGCAGAAAGTTTCCCCCCTTTTTTTATTACAATTCTTGGATTTTTATAGAGGACCCGACCATCTTAGCCATAAATGCACAAAATGGAGGAGTACATCCTCGAAAATCCAAGAAGTCAGCCCTCACAGCTCTCGTGACTGAGCTCTCAAATATTTTACCAAAACTAGCAGCTGCGACCGGGTCAGCTAGGGAAACATGCATTAATGAGCCGCCTGAACGTCCTTGGCCTCTGGGTGCAGTGCTCGAGTGGCCTCCATGCCCGCCGGGTTCTTCTTTAGGAACTGATACCTCATTTCCAATTGCCAAAAATGAGCAGCGAGTTTATCGGGCACATAAAAATACATTTATGAGGCACTTGATTGCCTTGGAAAAATACCTAGCTTGGAGTGTGTGCCCTTGAAGTGCTTCGCTAGATTTTTGTTCGCAACTCTACTTCGCAATGGATTTGAGCCGAAGTAGATCTTTCTTCTTGGTTTGCACTTCGCATGGTGGAACTTCTCAAGACAGATTTGGGGGTGCCAAGCGCCGAAGCAGGTATCCCTCCTCAAGGTGGTGCTCTTCATTTCTCGCTGCTTCGTTGGAGAGACGTGTCCAAACTGATTTGCTGATGAATCATCAAAATGCTTCACCGCGATCTTCCTTCAAAACTGTGATTCAGGGGAATTTCGGCCGAAGCGCATTCTTGCCTTTGAAAAATGTTTCATTCTTTACGGCTGCTACCGCTTTGGGTGAAAGTGCTTCGCATGAAAGCTAGCCGAAGAAAATGCTTCGCGACAACTTTCGATGAAGTAGAAATGATTCACTGGTGAAGAGGCTCGAAGTGGGTGCTTCGACGGTTTTTTGGCGATGTACTTTTCAATGTTTGCACTCTTTCACTTCTGCTTCGCAAGATTTTCGCCAAAAGCGAGTGCTTGAAATGCTTCGGGTCCGAAGTAGTTTTCTCGCCTTAGCAAACTCGGACCGTGATATAGATTTTCCTTCTTCGACAAAGCTGTTCTTTTGGATTGCTCGAATGCTGCTTCATAAAACTTTCACCCGAAGTGGCTGATTGAAATGCTTCAGGTGTGAAGCTCTTTTCATCATCTACTTTTGCTTTTGGTGAAGCTATCTTCCTTTCCCTACGAAGCTTTTTTCCTTAGCCTGCTCAGTAGTGAAGCTCTTTCATCTTCATTCTATGTACAAGGGGTATGACGATGAAAACCAAAATTGATGCAACTTACATATATTTTCAAAAACAACAAAAAGAAATACTTTACAAAAGGAAATACTTTACAAAAATTTTGATTTTTCTACCCCTGTATGCAATGTGACAAAATTGTCAACATTCTTGGCGGCTCGCGGGGCAACGAGCTCATCTCGGTGGAAGAACCCTCAGCCTTGATCCGTTGGGCCAGAGTTACCTCCAGAACCTTCTCCCTTTTCCATTTTCGAGGGATCTTCCACAGCTTCTTATTCTTCTTCCTATGCTTCCCCTTCTTCTTCTTCCTCCTCTGGCGAGGCTTCCTATTGCGGCGATGGGAGAAGATGATCGCGGATCCGTTCCATGGTTCGGTGAAAGTGAGCCTAGGCGCCTTTCGAGAAAGGCTCTCGGTCTTGTAGCACTTTTACCAGGACATGAAACCAATCTATTTGCCCTATGTCGGCATGCTTGGCTCTCGTGCCTAGATCGTTGAGGCAGGCCACGATCTTGCAATGTCTCAAAATGAAATCTGTGACTTGCCCTTCTGTAATTGGTTCTGTCCACTAGTCTATTTTTGAGACATCGCTTTCAAAATGTAGCCAAGCTGACTTAAGCTCTTCCTTCGTCAAAAGGTTCCCATCATCATCCGTGAAACTCGAGAAACCTAATGAAGAGAGGTCTTGGAAGTAGACCAGTGATGTACGTTGCTCGTGTTCAAATACATCCAGGAGGTCCTTCGCCTTCTATGCCTTCCTCACCTTGGAGAAGAAAGCGCGGACCGTGGCTTGAGCTATGGACCAATCTTTGGCTGTCCGGCTCATTGCGACGTCTTGCAGGTCCTGATATTTGACACTTTGGACCTCAAAAGCCAGCTTGAGTCATCTTTTGATTTTTTGGATGACCTCATCTACTATTGGCCCTTCCTGAGCAGTGGCATATTGGGCTTCGGTAATGTAGGTCAAAATTGACAGGGCACTGGAGGCTCGAGATCTGAAGTTCTTGAGCAAGTGCGAGCGAATTTCTTTTATTTGACCCCTATCAAATAGCTCCAGACTTTCTTTTTCGTACAACTGCTGCTGCATCTGCAATATTTTACTTTCAAATTCTTTGGCCCTCAGATTAGCTTTGGCCTGTATCTGGCTTTGAATTTTAGTTGCACTCTACAATTGCATTACTTGTTATTTCAAGGTGACTACTTTTTTCATCTGCTCACATTGCTTCTTTGTGTCCTCTAGCTTGGAGCGAGTTCTGGCTAGCTCATATTCCAACTTGATGTTGGTGCTCTCTGCTTCAAATATGTGCTGATTGGCGATGTTTGCATGCACACGAAAGGTTTCAATCCTTACATGCATGGATGCAGATTTATTATCTACATTTAAATGCTCCAGGTCCTTAGTCTTCTCCTGATAATCATAATCTACCGGAGTCATCTCATACAAAGGTTTCTGGACCTTAGGGACCTTTTTCACCTTATGCAGCTTTCCACCCTTCAGGTCAAAAATAGTGCATTTTTCTACTTCGGCCAGAGAGCGCCCTCTATTTTTCCTCGCCTCCTTCAGCATCTTTTCGGTATTTTGCCAAGCCTGGAGAAGCTTTTCAGCTAGAGGGCATTCTTTAATCATGGAAAACTCAGATTCAAATGAGGCTGGATCTCTAACCAAAGGGGTGAACAAATACAAGGAATGAACGGGGGATGACTCACCAGTAGGTTCGGCGATGGTTGTGATGGGAGCTTCGATGAAAGGAACGATGTTGTGTGTAACAGGGGAACAAGGAACGAGGTTCGGCATTGGGGTACTATCTTCGACCTGACTGAGAACCAATGGAATGGTGGCATGGGCAGGCAAAGTAGTATTGACAGACTTGTCCCGGCTAGACGACTCAAGTGGAGTGGGGCTAACGGGATCATGAGAAAAACTTGGAGTAGTAATGGGCAACACGCGAGGAGGTGATTGACCTTGCAAGGGAGGGAGAGACTGATGGGGAGACTTATGAGGACTTTTAGTCAGGACTGCGGTGGACGTGCTTTATGAAACCAAGGCAAAGGGTGGAGAGTGCATACCTTCATGCCCACCTGGCAGAGCAGTAGTAGTGACTTCCTATGTGATTGGCTCCTGTTACTTTTGAAATTCGGTACTCATGACCTCTACTACTTCTTCAAGGACCCCTTCTTGTTGGAGGAGTTCCTCCACATTGATGACATCCACGTCTGGGGTTGCTTCGGCTCTTGGTGATGTCGTCCCTTTGATATTTGCTTTGGTTGGTTTGGTCGTAGGTTGTCCGGCAGTGACACTTGGGAGCTTTATGCGAGGTCAGAGACACTTGAGCTTGCTCCTGCCTCTTTCTCTTATTTTTCTCTGATGATTGTGCTGACCCCATGACACTTGTGTCATGGCTTTCCACCGGCCCCTGAGGCGGTTCTTGTGGTGTAGCTTCAGCCTCTTCATCTTCTTCTGCTTTCGAAGCATCATCATCTCTCCTTGGGATTTTTCCCGAACTTGGGACACTTGGGGGAATGAAGTTGGTGAAGGAGGTGGGCTTCCAAGTCCCAGCATTGGCTTTGTAGACAACCGCGAAGTCCTTATCCATCTCCAAGAGTCCATATGATTTCATCTTTTGTCGATGAACTCTCATTTTCCACCATTCTTTTAATTGTTCTACGCCCCAATATTTCAATTCCTCCCTCAGATAATCTTTCATCTTCCTCCAAAAATTGGAGTCTGGGGTTGGTAAAGGATGCTAAACAGGATCAAACTCAACTTCCATAGTGTAGAACTCATGCCAGGGAGGCAAGGTCTTCATCCTTTCTAAATGCCACTCCAGATCCTTCCCATTGGGATTATTTCTTTGCTCCATGATTTTTGAGTGGGGGCAGACATTAAATTTTTGAATCTGAGGTGGTCCCTCATCACTCCCAAGGGATCGTAGATCCATATTTGAGGAATCTGGAGCAGACCAAAGCTGGCAAGATTCTCCTCCAGGAAAACGTGTTACTTCAGGGAAAACACCTCTATTACCCCCATTTTGAAGGGGAAGTCGTAGGTGTGTGCCCATTTTTGACCGTGGCCATAGACTAAATTCATTGCGTCGCTCTACTGAGTGACCTCTAATGCAAACTGGTACTCATAGGGGTAGGCAGGCAGCAGGAAGGGCTTCCCCATAAAGCCGAACAGGAAAACCACAAGTCCCTATGTTAATTGGAAGATGTCTCTCTTCTTCTCCATCACCACTCTGTCTCTTAAACTGAGGGGCACCCGAGGGCAAGAACCCTTCAACAAATGAATAGCAGGTCCTAGGAACTACTGATTAAAAGAATAATATGACTCCATCCTCACCAAGAGGGGAGTCCACTGGTACACAGGCAGAGGAGTTCCATCCTTACCGCTTGAAGAAATGGCAATGTGGGGGAAATTCTTATGTACATGATAGAAAAATAACCAAACAAGGAAAGAGTAGGGTGCGAAGTACTGGCTCGCCCCAGACTTCTTCATGCTGGTAAGTCATGTGTGCAAGGTCCGGGCCACCCATTCTACCCAATCAAATAAGATTGGGTTGTTGTTCGGCCTTGAAGCATCAGGGGCATAAAATTCCACTCTTGAAATACATTTGGCCAAAGACACCTGCCAGGGGTGCACCGAAGCATCGATTGACAGACCGGATACCCATGCAATGATGGAGAAGATGTTCGTTCTCTTGAAATCTATCAATGGGCGAGGCATCTGAGGAAACTTGCCTGAAGGGAGCCCATCCTTGAGGTTCTCTTTTAGAAATTTCAAAATATAGGTAGAAGAGGTGAACCTCTCCATTTGTTCGCTCGGGATGACATTGCGAACGGAATAGCCCTTGGGCGGCCCCTGTTGCAGTGCAAAGGCTGCTTGCACATCTTCTTTTAGAATTGAAAACAATTTATGGCCCGCGGTGTCTAGCACTTGCCTGGAGGAGGGCTGGTAGTTCTGCGCTATGGCACAGATTAACTCGAGATAATGGTGCGCGGGAGGGGTCAGATACCAGTAAATCTACAAATAATATGCAACGGCTCTCTTGTTCTCTGGGGTGAGCCTACTTGTCATAAACTCAATAGTATATCAGAGTTTGGGCATGCTCTTTGAGAGTTCAGTGTCCCAAATTTTCTCCCACCCATCAATTGGTGGTTCTTCAAGTTGCTCTTCTTTAGAATCCTCTCCTTCCTCCACCGGCTGCTTTTCTAGGCGGGGGTTGAGATTGACCTTCTTAGGTCTATGTTTTTGCTCTTCTTTGCCCTTCTTCTGGGCTGCTACCTCAGGCTCCTTCCCCTTCTCCTTAGAGTTATTCTTTCCCATTGTGAATATTCACAGCAGCAGAGTTCACGGTGTAGAAGACTTTGACGCAAAGGACTTCGATGTAAAGGGCTTCGATGCAAATGGCATAGGAATGTAGGTTATCAATGAGAGCTCTCAATATTTGCACTAATAGTTGGTGAACAACCTTCTTACTACTAAGCCTCGCATTTTATAGCCTTAAAAGACAACTACCTTAATTTATGGCATCTACCATAATTAAATTTACAACTCGGATGGGGAAGGTTGCCGTGACTTTTGATTGGTTTTACGGTAGCGCTGTACGCGCACACATGCACTTTGATGATTATGCTCGACATCGAAAACATAACCTTCTGCCACCTCGTACCTAGGAGTGATATTTTCTCATAATCGAATCTTCTCGGGATGTGCCCCGCCACCCTTGCATTAAACTCACTTGCTGTGGATGTTTCCCTAGGTTGTCATTGGCGTGTCCTTCTAGGCACGTTTTAAATGCTCCCGCCTCGCGCATTTGTTGAATTGGCAAAGTTAAAATTGGTTTTGAAGACGCTTCGCAGCGAACCTCCAGTGCAAGCTCTTTTTTTATGCTTCGGGCCAGAAGTAGTTTTACTTTGCCGCGTCGTTGCTTGCTTTGCGGAAGGTTAGCCCTCTCGAAGCTCGTTCTCTTTGAAAAAATGCTTTGGTAGACTTTCTTCAAAACCTGCTTCGCTCACACTTGTTTTGCGAAGCATTTCGTATGCCTTTTTTTCTTTTGATGACTCCTTCGGTTTTTCGAGGACCTTTTCGAAGCCAAAGTGCTTCGCTGCGAAGCATCTCGCATCAGTTGCTTCGCACCAAAACTTCTCGAAGGAGATTTTGGCTAGGCTTAGCGAAGCTGGAGTTTGTCGCTGTGACACTTAACCTCTTGGAGATCTTGAAGCAGAGTATATATACAGGAATGAAAACTACATACAAAAGTAAAATTTGAACATCTATGTTTTTTTTTTTTGCTACATCTTTAGTGATGAAAAGTCTTCAAATGAAGACCATTGACAGAAATTGGCAATACCTGGCCATCTACATCCTTGAGGATGAAATAATTGGCTGAGTTTACCTTCACAATTTTGAACGGTCCATCCCAAAAAGCATCCAATTTATCATGATTCCCAGGCTTGGCCTTCCAAGAATCCCACTTCCATACTAGATCTCCCACTTTGAAAGTGCGGTTGGAGGACTTCTTCTTGAACCAGTCTCAGGTGATCTGAGCATGCTTAATGAAGCTCTACTAGGCCTTCTCACGATCCTCTTCTAGCTGCAATAGCTGAACCAACCTGTTTTCCACAGGATCAACTTCTTCTTCACCATCCAGCAGCTGCAATGTAGGGATCTCTACGTGAGTTTGTGGGATGGCATCCTTGCCATACACCAGGGCGTAAGGCGATGTTTTGATCGACTTCTTGACAGAAATCCGATTGACCCACAAGGATCGATCTAGAAGGAGGTGCCAAGTTCTTTTATTATCCTTCATGAGCTTTCTTAGCACCCTTAACAGAGTCTTATTGGTAGATTCCGCCAATACGTTACCCTATGGATAGTAATTAGAGGAAACTTTATGGTATATCCCATATTGGTAGAGGAAATAGTTGATTTTGGCACCTAAAAACCTGGGACCATTGTCCGTAACGATTGCTTCTAGGATGCCGAATCGGGTGATCAATCCTCCTAGGAAGGCGAAAATGGTCTCCTAATCAGCATGCTTTGTGGGTACTGCTTCGGCCCATCTGGTGAAGTAGTCGGTTGCGGTCAGGATGAACTTATGCCCGACGGAGTAGTTCGACGATATAACCCCTATAAAATCCAACCCCCATTGTTGAAAGGGCGTTTCTACTTGTATCGGTCGGAGAGGCATAGGAGCACTTCTGCTTCGGTCGACGAACTTTTGACATTGCTCACATCGACGACAGACCGCAAAGGCATTGGCAAATAGTGTAGGCCAATAATATCCAGCTTTGATTATCTTTAATGTCGTTGCTCTTCTTGCAAAGTGACCTCCAGACAACCCTGAATGAAATTCTCCCGGGACTCTCTTCTTATCATCTTCCTTTATGCACCTGAGAATAATGCCATCAATGTTCTTGAAAAATAGGCCTTTAGGGTGCAGCATGTATCAGAGGGACCACATCCCAAAATGCCTCCACTGCGAAGCATTTAGATGTGAAGGACATCTGTCGGTGTTAAAATATTCAACTATCTCACCGACCCAGTCCTTCTCGTCCTCTTCTTGGTTTGCGAAGCATCCTTCTACTGGCGAGTCGTCCCACTGACAAGCTGTCACTTCGACCGCTACGCTCTTTGCCAGCTCTTGACACAATGCATGACCGTGAACCAATTTTGTGGGCCTAATATCAATGTCGAACTCTTGTATCTTGTTGACCCAACCGACTCTTTTGCTACCCAATTCTCCTTGGATAATGAAGTTGCGCACATCGGGGTGAATGACAAAGACTGTAACCCGACTTTAGGAAATGAATTGCTTGAATTTCCTAAGAGACTTCATTACTACATGCACTTGCCTTTATATGAAATTGTATTTTTCTTCATGGGGGTTTATCACTTGACTTAGAAACGCAATGGGGCGCTCTTCGCCATCTTCCCCATTTTGGGCTAGGACTACAGCATAGCTCTCAGGTTCTCCTATGGCATATAGGATGAAATCCCGATTGTAATCAGGGTTGGTCAGGACTGGTGCCTGAGCGATTCGGACCTTGATCTCTTCAAATGCCTCTTTTCTCTCCTCCGTCCAGATGAATTCGACGTCCTTCTTCAAAAGTTGGGACATTGGCTTGATGACCTGGGCGAAGTCTGGAACAAACTTCCTTACGAAGTTGATCTGGCCAAAAAAATATTGAAGTCCTTTCTTTTTTACTGGAAGTGGGAGCTTCAATAGATCATCAGCTCTATTAGGATCTACGGCGAGACCCTTCTCAAATATCACATGTCCCAATAACTTCCCTTCACTGACTACGAATATGGACTTCTTTGGATTGATTGAAATGCCAAATTCTTGACATTTTTCGAATACCTATTGTAGGTGCAAAGGGTGATCCTCCCTTCTTCGGGAGAAGATGGTCATGTCATCCAGATAGATAACAATAACCTTATTCAAGAGTTTGCCAAAAGCTAGATCCATGGCCCTCTGAAAAGTGGCCCCCACATTCGAAAGGCCGAATGGCATTCGCTGGTAAGCAAATGTTCCCCACTTGGTCGTGAATGCGGTTTTATGCTGGTCCTCATCCCTAACCCAAATTTGATTGTATCCTGAGAAGCCATCAATTAGGGAGAAGCACTGAGCCCCAACCACTGAGTGCAAGATCTGATCGATTTGTGGGAGAGGGTAGTGATCTTTGAGAGAAGCCTAGTTTAGGTTGCGAAATTCCACGCATAATCGTATATCTCTGTTCTTCTTTCTAACTGGGACTAGATTCTCTACCCAAGAGGAATGCTTGATGGGATAAATTATCTTTGCCTCGAGCATCTTCAGGAGTTTAGCCTTCATCAGGACCTCAATATTCGGATTGATAGGCCTTTGCTTTTTTTGGAAGGGTTTGATTCCCTCCTGCAACTCAATTGTATCTTTGGATCAGTTGCCGATCGTATCCCTTTAAGTCTTGATAAGACCAAGCCACTATGTCAGGATACCTCCTGCACAGAGATTGTATCTGTTCTAGCTCTTCCGAAGTGCAATCTGTTCCAACTTTTATTGCTTTTCCAGGTTCAAGTTCTAAATCTTGATACTAATTTACATTAAATTTGATCCTGTGAGAAACTGCTCGATCATTCTGATCAAAGAGGCTTTCAAGAGTAATTAGTCCCTTGGGAACATGATTATTCTTTAATTGAACTAGCCCTTCATATGCTTCATCCTCAGGGCTCATTTTCTCAACTATGGCTGCTTCTTGAATCATAAAATTCACAATCTGCTCATCACTATCAAAGACTTGTCAATGCAGGTCTCTGTCTGGGACAGAGGGCCTATAAATCATCCTCATAGCTTTAGGCTTATGCACCATGTCTTCTACTGGAGAGTACTTGGCTGCGATAGATGCTAGAACATTGGCATGTCAATTCTTTTCTCATGGAATAGACTGTAGATTGAGAGATTTGAACTGGGCAAACAAGTCCCATACTCTATTACGGTATGGCTTGAGATAGTGCTTCTTTGAAGTGCACTTGTTTGTGACTTGATTGTATGCCAATTTTGAGTCTCCAAATATTTGGAGATGCTTTATGCATAAATTTTCTTCTTTTTTGAGTTCTAGGCATAATTCTTTGTATTCTGTTGCATTGTTCTCCACACCAATCGGTAACAATATTCCTTCTGCTCTCCAGAAGGGGATACTAAAAGAATCCCTACCCCGATGCCGTTTTTACATTGGGCACCATCAAAGAACAACTTCCATAGTCCTTCTTGGGCAAAGATCTTATCTTCTGACTTGATGTGTTTCTCAGGCTTGGTGATGGCATAACATCCCATCTCGGTTTCTATCATGGCATTAAAATCTTTCAATGAAAACTCATCTTCACAACTTAACTGTGTAAGGGATTCCTCAACCGGGTCCACCTGCTTTATCCCTTCCACTATTGTATGCATGGGATCGTTGATTTCTTCTTTGGAAATCTTCTGTACAAGAAAAGTAGAAGGCTTATCATTGTATATTTTTACCTTCTTCCATTTTAATGGAATCTCCAAGTGCGAGTAATCCATAGATAGATATCCTCCCAGCTTCACCGTAAACTCTCTCAACAAGCACATACTGAAATATGGCTCCAAGTCGATGACCACCACCTCTTGTATAACTATGATTTGAGGCATCTTGTGTAGTCATATAGGTATATCTTTAATCACTCCTACAGTCTTCATGGGAGTACCATCCAACTGGAGCACTCCATGGCTGCTTCGGGTGTACTCCATTCCTATTTCCTCGCACACTACTTTGGGCATGACTATTGTCACGACCCCGGAGTCAATCATACAGTTATGTACAACATACCCTTCCATCTGTAGAGACAGGTAGAATGGAGGTGGCCGATTCTTCCCCATAATGGATGTGGACAGGTTCTGCACTAGAGTGAGTAGTGCTAACTTCCTTGCATTAGTAGTCTTCAATGATTCTTGCAGCAGGTCCACTTGACCAGGCAACTGTAGTGCATCGTATAGGCTAATCTTGGCCAGAATCTTCTTCAGCTCATCTAAAATATTGTAGGCTAGAGAGTTGTGCACCTCAGGTTCCCTTTTTTCCTCGTACCTGGTGCGATATTGCTCCATAGCTTTGAACCTTTGTTGCTTGGTCAGTGAAGGAAGCTTGAGCTTCTCTCTAGCGTTCTTTAGTTTCTACTTGAGGTGGATTTGCAGGGGCTTGTTGGGCCTTCTCCTTGACTGGTGTAGGTTGAGAAGGTTCGATCAGGGCCTGAGAAGGTTGCTACCATTTCTTGTGGCGATTATGCACCTTCAAGGGATCCATTTGGGTAGCATCTACCTCTATTGACCTTTTCCCTCCTTTGGTAAGGACTGTAATTTGCTCTTCTTCACCAATTACCAGGTTCTGGTCCAATTGCCTGATGATTTTGACCTGACCACCATGATTACTGCTCACCAACATTTGCACATAATGTTGGTGTAGCATGCAGGTATTCTCTTCATGAGGGTCATTACACATGGAGCACCAATGTATGTAATCAGAAGTGTTCAAAGCTTCATCAATCACGAAATTTCTTGCCGACGCTCTCCCTTGCTGGACTGCTTGATATTTAGTAAGTATAGGTGTAAGATAAGATCTTCTTGGTAGAAACTCTTGTTGCACTTGCTTCTTCTTCATAATGGTCATATCATTGGATAGATTTTGCACTGTGGAGTTCAGAGACTAAACTTCTTGCAGTATTTTGGCTTGCATATCTTCGGCTTTAGGAATAGGTGGTAATGGAGCCATCGTTGGTATTGGAGGTAGGGCGGGATGCTAAGGTGGTGCTGGCAATATAGGGAACATCAAAGAGATAGTGGGCTACACTATTGAGAATATGGGAAAATGGATTTGTGGAGTAGCAATCTATGATACAATGGGATTCGGGTTCCAAGATGAGATCGGGTATGCAAGGGTTGTAGAGATCTACGAAGTGGCTATGCTCGCATACTGAGATTGAGGGAAATCAAGAAGTATGGGCATCAAAATCCTTTGGGGAATCTTGCCCATAGTTATTAGATCCATCTCCGCTCTCTGGTATAACTTGTATAACTCGGGGAAGGTATTAATGTTCGAATACCTCACCATTACATTGATATCAGGGTTGAAAGCCCGAAGGAAATAGTATGCTGCAACTTCGTCAGTTGGCCGAAGTCCAACTGGTACCCTTTGCCAGGTTCGAGCGAACCTAACATTGAAGTCGGCAATATCCTCTTGTGGATGTCTCTGGATTGTTGTGAACTGATGCAGGAGAGAGGATGGATCGGCAGACTCATTGAAGCTTCGCATCAACTGCCCGATTAACTGGTCCCATCCCGTTATAGTATCGGGTGGTAAAGATCTATACCAGTAGAGGAGCTTCCCTCTAAGATATAGAACCAGAAGCTTCACCATAACTCGCTCTTCTATGATATCATGAATCGCCGCTAGAGAAACTATGTCCTGGATGTGCTCTAGATTAGTATTCCCAGTTCCATCGAACGTTGGGATCTTCTTCATAGCAGTAGGCGGAACTTGCCCTTCTCTCGCTATATTTAGCGATCCTGAAGAATTCCATGCCGAGAACAATCTGGGCGGTGGTTGTTGCTGCTGTTGTTGCATTTGTTGTTGTTGTTGTTGCTATTGCTGCACCATATTTTCTCCTGGATTTTGAGAAATAGGAATTCTCAAAGCTCCTCCCTGGTTGCTAACAGGACAACTAATATGAATGGAGGCACTAGGATGCTTTGGTGAGTTGGGAGGGTTAGGAGGAAAGCTAGCTATTTTACTATCTGAAGTCAGTCCTTGTTCATCAAAAGCATCCTCTTACAAGGATGTTCCATGTAACAGCGACTCAGGGGTGACCAACCTAGAGTGTTCCCCGAAGGCGTCAATGTCAAGCTCAAAGAACTCAGTTTCCTCTCCTCTATTCCTAACTCTCCATATTTTTTGCATGAAGGCACAGACTTAGGTATCGGTCTCTATGACTTAAATATTCTTGGTTAAACAGAGACCATATGCTAAGAGTCTTTCAGCAATGAGACGAGCATCGATACTCACTACCACTCACAAGGTGAGACTGATCGGGTCCCACCAGGCGTGCCAGAAACTGTTGGTCATAAAATCTACCCAGGAAAGGATTTGGGAAAGTGTACGTGCCCTAGACCTGGACCAACATTGAAATGCCGAAGGGAAGAGATGCCCCTCATTCCAATCTTCGGAGAAAGGATGAATCCTATACTAAACTACTTCGGTGTTTAAGATAAGGGTGTAGGAAAGAGATAAAATAGTAAGGGTGCAAGAAATAAATAAAAAGGGGTAAGGGAAGATATGTTGATAATTTAAAGTGGGAAAGAACCAGAAGCATGATCGCTGGCCAATAGATTGAAACAGCAGCAAGAAACACCAAGAATAAAATGAAAAGAACATGATATTAGCCTTCCTATGTATCCTCTGGACGAGTTCCAGGATTACCCTTCCCTTTCGTTGAAATTCAGAGTTTAGAGTTACGGTGATTAGGAAAAAGTGAATATAACAGAAACAAGATCCATAGGCGGAATACAAGAAAACTAATACAACGTTCTCCTCCCCTATGTATCCTTCAGGAAAATTTCAGGGTTTCGTCCCCAATCGCACACCTAAATCTAGAATGCAGAATTACAGTATGCAAATGAAGAAAGAGATAAAAGAAATAAACACAGAAGGCATCATACAAGAGAGAAGTTAGGCTTAAAGCTCTTTAGTATTAATCGCAGGGATTCAAGTTACAATAGCTTTCTTAGCAGAAAGTTCCCCTCATTTTTTTATTACAATGCCTGGGTTTTTATAGAGGACCCAACCCTCTAAGCCATCAATGCACAAAATGGAGGAGTACATCCTCAAAAATCCAAGAAGTCGGCCCTCACAGCTCTCGTGACTGAGCTCTCAAATATTTT
Organism: Wollemia nobilis; assembly: GCA_028583015.1. Lineage (NCBI taxonomy): Eukaryota > Viridiplantae > Streptophyta > Pinopsida > Araucariales > Araucariaceae > Wollemia > Wollemia nobilis. Next base: position 2,216,413 of record JAQPPZ010016709.1, read on the forward strand.
ACCAAAACTAGCAGCTGCGACCGGGTCAGCTAGGGAAACATGCATTAATGAGCCGCCTGAACGTCCTTGGCCTCTGGGTGTAGTGCTCGAGTGGCCACCATGCCCGTTGGGTTCTCCTTTAGGAACTGATACCTCATTTCCAATTGCCAAAAATGAGCAACGAGTTTACCGGGCACGTAAAAATGTATTTATGAGGCACTTGATTGCCTTGAAAAAATACCTAGTTTGGAGTGTGTGCCCTTGAAGTGCTTTGCTAGATTTTCATTCGCAACTCCGCTTCACAATGGATTTGAGCCAAAGCAGATATTTCTTCTTGGTTTGCACTTCGCATGGTGGAACTTCGCAAGACAGCTTCGGGGGTGTCGAGCGCCGAAGCAGGTATCCCTCCTCAAGGTGGGGCTCTTCATTTCTCGCTGCTTCACTGGAGAGACGTGTCAAAACTGCTTCGCTGATGAATCATCAAAATGCTTCGCCGCGATCTTCCTTCAAAACTATGGTTCGGGGGAATTTCGATCGAAGCGCATTCTTGCCTTCAAAAAATGTTTCGTTCTTTACGGTCGCTACCGCTTTGGGTGAAAGTGCTTCGCACGAAAGCTAGCCGAAGCAGATGCTTCACGACAAATTTTGGCGAAGTAGAAATGGTTCGCTGGTGGGGAGGCCCGAAGTGGGTGCTTCGACGGTTTTTTGGTGAAGTACTTTTCAATGTTTGTGCTATTTCACTTCTACTTCGCAAGATTTTCACCCGAAGCGACTGCTTGAAATGCTTAGGGTCCGAAGTAGTTTTCTCGCCTTAGCAAACTCGGACCGTGATCTAGATTTTCCTTCTTCGATGAAGCTGTTCTTTTGGACTACTCGAATGCTGCTTCGCAAAACTTTCGCCCGAAGTGGCTACTTGAAATGCTTCGGGTGTGAAGCTCTTTTCATCCTCTACTTCTACTTTTGGCGAAGCTATCTTCCTTTTCCTACGAATATTTTTTCCTTAGCCTGCTCAGTAGAGAAGCTCTTTCATCTTCATTCTATGTACAATGGGGATGACGATGAAAACCAAAATTGCTGCAACTTACAAATATTTTCAAAAACAACAAAAAGAAATACTTTACAAAAGGAAATACTTTACAATTTTTTTGATTTTTCTACCCTTGTATGCAATGTGACAAAATTGTCAACAGTCACTTCAGAAGTTTTGATGTTTCGTCTCTTAGATTAAGATGATAGTGTATGTGATACACCCAGACATTCAAAATTTTATAATCCAAGGTGAGTTGGGTAATAGGAGAGTTGGATGGGTTACTAAGATTCAAGAGTTTGACATCGAGGTACGTCCTACCAAGCTAGTTTGAGGCAAAGCGCTATGCCAAGAGTTGGTCAAAAATACTGTAACTGAAGCAACAAATATTGACTTGGATAGCCCTACCATGGACAACAATCTTACAAATTTATCAGATGATAGTCCATATTGGATAGGCTATCTGGTCAGGTACTTCGACACAGGTAGGTACCCTTCTCACTTCAATGCTTCACAAAGAAGGATATTTCACCTAAATACTGGCAGGTATGTCTCAATGCCTAATGGACTATTTTATCAGAACATTGATGGAGTTATCATGAGGTGTATCAAGGAATTAGAGAAGGCAAAAATATTGGAGGAGTTTCACTCTGGAATTTTGGGAGGACATTTTGCTGGCATACTGATGGCACTCAAGATCATCAAAGTGGGCTACTATTGGCCCACCATTTTCTTTGATGCTTTCAAATTTAGCCAACGCTGTGACAATTTCCAGTGCTACTCGGGCAGGACTAGGAATGCATCGCTTCCTCTCCACCCCATCCAAGTGGAATCTCCATTCCAACAATGGGGTCTGGACTCTATTGGGATCATCAACCCCAACTCCTCAATCATCCACAAATACATTTTAACTACCATAGACTACTTCACTTGATTGTCAGAAGCTATTCTAACCAAGCAAGCTGACTAAGAAGTGGTTATCTATTTCCTTGAAGGACTGATCACTCATTTTGGGGTACCTGAAGCCATCGTATATGATAATGGCTTCCCTATCATTGGTGCAAAGATCTATGATTTTGCATCCAAGTATAGAATCTATTTGAAAACCTCATCTAACTATTACCTGTAGGGCAATGGATTGGCAGAATCCATAAATAAGAACCTGCTACGAATATTGAAGAGGACTCTACAAAAAACTAAGCGGGGCTGGCACCTACTCTTGAACCAGTAGCTTTGGGCCGATCACATTTCTATCAAATGATCAATCAAGACATCACCCTACTCACTGGTGTATGGGAAAGAGGTAGTCTTACCCTCGCACATTGAGATACCTGCATCGTAGTTGCTTAAGTGGTTCGACACCGAAGAAGGCCAATTCAATCTGATGGATACAAGGTTGGGACAATTGCTGTAGTTGGAGGAAGAAAGATAGAAATCTTACAAAGCCTTCACTAAGCACGCCAAAACCACCAAAATTTGGTTCAAAAAAAAGACTTATGACCAAGATTTTCGTGTCGAGGATTTGGTTTTAAAGTGGAATGAGAACAAGTCCAAGCTAGGGAACCATGAGAAGTTCGATGCCTTCTAGGAAGGCCCATTTCAAATCTTCGATGTTAACTAGATCAATTCATTTATTCTACAAGATATGCATGGTTTCATCCTTCCAATTGCAGTGAATGTCTTTCTTTTGAAAGTTTATCACTTGTCGAGTTCTGATGAAGATCACTAATCCCCCAGGTATTTATCATGTATATATTTTCTTTCAGAAGTCTATACATTTGGTTTTCACTCTAGTTTTTCAAGCACAGTTGGAAAAAGTTGATAAAATAAGGGATTTTTCTATAGCTTCATTTTCTGGAGCAAGAACTTGTCGACGCTCCACTAGCAGAGTGACGGGCTTCCCTCTCTTCTAAAAAATAAAATCCTAAGTCTTGGAGCGCTTCTTCGAAAGTGCTCCATACTTGGAACACTTCTTCAAAAGTACTCCATCCTTGGAGTGCTTCTTCAAAAGCACTCCATCAAAGGAAAACTTTTCCCGTAGTGCTTTCCTAGGGAGCACTCCACCCAATGGGCGCTTCTCTGAAAGCACTCCCCCAAAAGCACTCAAAGGGTTATCAAGTTTTTGCACTGCTAAAATACCATATGCAAGACTCTCGTACCATAAAAGGGGTAGATGTTCTATGATAATAGAGCGATGTGGTGGGTTATCGATATCGAGGTCCCTTTATGCCCATTACAGTATTTTATCGAGAATTAAGGTGTTCCAGATGAAGTAGTGTTCGAATAAGTGACCTTGTTGAATAGAGCTTTTGCAGCCAGGATGAGATAATTGGCATTGCTCTTGGGTCAGGTGGAAGTGTGGATAATTTTTAGGAAACTAGCTAAGTTACTTTTTTGACCAAATGATAAGTTAAAATAGCAAACCCAGCAAAGAAAGAAGGTGGGGGATTCTAAATGTGAAAAGTGCTCCACCAAGGGAGTGCTTCCTCAAAAGTGCTCCACCAATGCAGCGCTTGCGCAAAAGGATACAATTTTTTTTTAATTAAAATTAACAAGCACTCTACCAAGGGAGCGCTTTTCTTCAAAAAATTAAAAGGTTGGGAAGTGCACCACCTAGGGAGCGCTTCTTCAAAAGCGCACCACCTAGGGGGTGCTTCCTCAAAAGCATCCCACCTACGGAGCGCTTCCTCAAAAGCACCCTACCATTGGAGCGAAATTTCCCTCGTTAAAGTCATTTTTTTTATCTTGAGCTATCTGTTTAGATCATGCCAAGTGTCATGGAGGGATAAGATCATTGTTAGAGAGGTCATTTTCAAACCCTAACCCTAAAAGCATAGTATTTTTAAAATGAGAGTCGTACAACTACCCAATCAAAGTAGTTTCACCCTCCATCAGCCAAAGCACATCCTCCATGCAGATTAGTATGGGCTCCCCTCCCAATAAGTAGCACGTGCCCCAAGGAAGTGTCCTTTTCCATTGCCATTATTTGTCATTTCCAAAAAGCAACCACCAACACATGGGTAATTCAAGGCACACGTTCTCCATCGGTATTAACTTCATGTACTCAACATTAAAAGGTGGCTGATTAAAATTTGATGCTATAAGGTGGTGAGTTCCTTGTAAAAAAATTTAAATCACCTATAGCATTTCCATATTCTCCTCTGCCCTTGCACCCTGTGTTCGTCCAGAGAGCCAAGATTTTTAGAGTGTGAATTATTCTGATATTTACAATAGACATGGGAAAAAAGAGTAAAGAAGCTGAGGGGAAGGCAAAAAAGGAGAAAGCTCCCAAGGAAAAAGTAGCACAAGTAGGGGCATACAACTCAGAAAAATCGAAGAAGCCACGAAAGCAGGAGAAAAAAGTAGTAGAATTAAAGACCCTGCAACATCCTCTTTTTTGGTACCAGGATTGTCTGGTCACACACAAGGATGTGGAGCAACTATGCTTGGATGTTGAAGAGGCACATCGAGATGCCCCGATCGAGAATCTGCTAGCGACTATCTACCACTCGCACTTATTTTTTTACATATGCACATCGGTGCATCAATGCCTAGATTTCATAAAGGTTGTGTCACTGTTCTACAATGCCCAATCGAGGACGGTTAGGAACGCCAAGGTGGAGGTGTTATTCACTATTACAGCTGACATTGTCCAGGATGCTTTTGCCTATGGGAGGAAACACTCATCCAAGTTTATTATAAGGAGGATACACACCAATGAAGAGGGCACTAGATATCAGCCTATGTCAGAAATGCAGTGTTTCATAAGGGAGCAGCTAGGGAATGCCACGACATTAGATGAATTTCCCTAGCTTTTGAAGCCTTTGTTCGAATTCACCCATCATGGCATATGTAATGGGACTTCCAACGAATGAATGGGTATCTGATTGGTAGGTTTCCATAGCACATGCCATACTCGAGAATAATATTTATTTTCCATCCAAGGTGAGACCAGGTGCTATTCCAATTTTTTATGACTGGGTGGAGTTCATGGCATGGCAATTACATGGATGTTTGGCCTATATTCGAAGCCCCGACCCTAAGGCTGAACAGTTCAGACTCTCATCCCTGTTAGTTTGGTATTTCTTCTAGCACATGCATGAGAAGTTTCACTACATAACAAATAATCAGATGAATGAGGAGGGTAAGCCTTTGCCAGTCTATCTCTGGATGAATAGCTTGTCCAAGAATGAGTCATATTATGTATTCAACCAAGTTTTCCTTGGGCCAGTGCTGGAGATAATGTACGACCAATGCGAGCGGGTTTCGATGGAGTTGAGGAACCAGGTGGTAGATGAGCAGTTGGGAGATACCTTTCTTCTCATCCAGGGCCCAGTTTTCAAAATCTATGGGTTTACAGAAAAGTCCTTTCTGTTGTCCTATTACACCATGCCCTATCTTTTTTCCTTGGAAATCATCCGGTAGCTTGACCCCACTAATGAGGAGTATGGGAAAGGTCAGGGCAAAAAGGTGATAGTCTCTACTCCTTTCAATTTTGGAGATGTTAAGATAACATAGTGTGGTTAGAACATTGTTCTGACAGTAACGCTTTTAGATTATGGGTTGATCAAACTTCCCTATCACTGGAAATGGGACCCATGCGGTATCATTCAGAAAAACCTTGGGGTGAAGTATTTTCATTCTTGCCCCAATTATGACATAGAGGGGTAACGCAATAATCCACTGGACCTCAAGCTAGAATGGCATGTGGACAAGATGAAGCCTTTGCCCTAGTGGCTAGATTTTTACACTATGGAGACAGAGTACAACCCCGTTGTCAATCAGGAGTAGAGACTGACCAGGGCTGTTATAACCAAGATGAAAGTTAGGCACCCAGAGTGGACTGACCATAAAATACAGTAATGGTGGATCATAAGGGTCCACAATGATAATATTTCCTCGAATGACATGCTAGGTATTTATGATAAGTTCTCAACATTTTATGATGAGAACGTTAATACTTATCAATATTTCTCATTCGTTGATATTATTCCTCATGGTGGATGCAGCCCTGATGAAGTGGATGACCTAGCGCACCCAAGACAAGTGTAAAGCAAGGGCAAGGCCATTTTGGGTGCCTCATTATATAGTGAAGAGAAGAGTCCATTGTCTCAACAAAAAGTGAGCACCCCATCAAAAAGAAATCCAGATGCGCCCTTCTTACAGCCAGCCACAAAGAAGTTGTGCATCGGTTTGTAGAAGCCCTTTTGGATGATATTTTAGGCTGCATCTAAGCCTCCTCTAGTGAGCTCTACCAAAATAATTGTAGCCTTAGCCAAAATGACTATAGCCACAGGCACTAAGGAGCACAAAGGTAGAGATGAGGAGCGCATCACTATACTCGAGAAGTAGAGGGACAAAGATGCAAAATATGTTAGTTTTGATGATCCAGATGTGGAAGAAAAGAAAGAAGTATAGGACACAACTTCCATGGATCCTTTTATCATAGATCCCCAAGGTATGCAATTATTTTTTTTGTTTCTTCTTCCCCGTCCACACTGCCAGTTTTTCTAACTCCTGCGTGTGTTTGCTCGGTGCCTGAAATAACTGTGATAATTTCAATCTCAATGGTCCCTGCATCGAGTGTGCCTCCATTACCTGAGTCCACTCTCCCTAGTTTTTTAGTTTTCCCAATATTTTTTGCTCCTTCATCTGTGATGTTTGCATATTTTATCAGAAACCCTAACACCATTTCAGTTCCTTCCTCGTTCAGCTTTCCTTTGTCTGGTTCAGTCGAGCACATTACCAATATTTTTGCCACTAGGGATTTGGATCCATTTCTTGTCACACCCTCTCCTACTGGTTTGTCAATGTCTAAACCAACCATTCCCTCCATAGATACCCAAGCACCTCTAAGGGTTAGTGTAGTCACTTCCTCCTCGACTTCCTATGCAATATCCAATTTTGAGTCCAATCTCCCGTTTCTCCCCTTCACACCAGTCCTTGGAATAGGTATTCAAGAGTCATTGGAGTCTGAGCTGGAGATGGATTAACAGCTCACTGTTGTGTAGACTATCTGCATGGCATGTTTAAATATAGTGTGCTATCTGAAGGACCAAAGGAAGAGAGATTCACAGGCCCTGGTGCAAGCTCATAAGGCTTGCATAATCAACCTAGAAATGATGAAGCTACACACCATTGAAAAATACTACTATTGTAGAAGCCTTTTGGGGAAATTATCCCACTTGATTATGCTATCCACCACATTGAGGAGTACTTTGCCAAAATGGACACTACATAAAGGATGGGCAATGTACAGGTTGGTATGGGCTCCATCTATGCTCATGGAGAGTACTACAAGGGCTGCTTCTTCAAGGCGTAGTCCAAAATTGATGAACTCGAAGAATATCTGGCAGCAACGAAGATGCAGATTCAGGCATTGAAGTCAAAGTCCAAGAAACAGGTCGAAGCACTACAGGTTGAGGTCAAGGAGTTGAAAGAGAATATTTAGCTCCTTAAAGATGAAAACAATGAAGCATCCAAGCTATGTTACAACTATGTAAGGGAGCGTGCTAAGGCAAACCAAGAAATTTAGGTGCTCACTATCCAAAGAAATGAATTACATGCTCAATTGTCTGAGAGGAATAAGCAACATGTTCTTCCCTCCAAGGGGTGCCTCAAGGAGACACGCCTAGACTTCCTATAAAATTTTCTAGAAAGGGTAGCAAAAGGGATTACAGTCTTAGCATTATTTAGGGAAGCACACGAGGCGGTTGTTGTTGGTAGGTCCATCTTAGAGTTAGCTCAGGTGGACGTCAAATATTAGCTATATCTGGCCACCTAGATTAGAAATATTGAAGATGTACCTAGTTGCCTTACCCCTATTAGCGATATGGCTCAGTCGTTGGCAACAATGAAAACCACTTTGCATTACTTCTTTACCAATGTTGAAATGGCAAAGAAATCTCACCTGCTTTCAGGTTATCTTATGCAAGAGTGTGGCATCTCACTACGATACTTCGATGCTTTGGTTAAGATTGGTGTCCCAAGTTTCACGGACTCTGAGGGGCCTATCCCATCAGTTTAGGAGTTAGAACCAATGTGGACCACTTTTATTGATAACACCTCAAACATCGACACTTTGTAAGCCTCAAGTTTTGATGCTTAGGTAATCCTCCTCATGGCCAAATATACCCAGATTCAGTATTGCTTGATATATTTTGATAGAATACTGGAGTTTTCCAATGTCGAGTGCATCGAAAAATTTCACTACCTGATTCAGGAGCTTGAAAAATAGTCAACTTTCCCTTTGGAGTGATGGGTTGATGCTTCAACGGTATACAAGCATGTATTCAAAAATAATTGGACCAATATCTCCCTTAGCTAACTAGAAAGGATTAAGAAAAAGAAACATATAGTGCTACAGGTTTAGGGACTGAAGAGATAGGTTCAGGGATTGAAGAAAAAAACAATGAAGCAGAATCAAAGACCCAAGAATCTGAAAGCATAGGTGAAGAAGCTAACAATAGTAATGAAAAATTAGAGGAACAGTCTGATCACTCAAAGAAAAAAGAGGACTCTGGTGCCCAAGGATAAAGGCTAGGATCTTCACATTGAGGCAGGCTCAATGCCCCATGAGCCGCTAGATGTGTTGCCAATTTTGTCACACAATTGCTAATTTTCAGTTTGTATACAGTTTTGAGACCATTCATTGTAAAACTTCTCTTATTCCATAAAAAATGGTTAAGATATGGTTATGTTGTGCTTTCACCGGTTGTCTCATTTAAAAAAAACTGTATTTTTCTTGCATTGTGAGATTCTTTATCTTTGTTGTACTTTTCTATGTTTTTTGTACTTTTCTTGGTTATGTTGCATGCAAAATTGTGAATGTTTTAGCATGGGCATGTTTCAATGTTTTAGCTTCCTTTATTTCCTCTCTGAAAATCCTTGCATACTTTCAACATATGGTTGCAATTTCCTATGCTTGGGCTTGGGCGTTCCGTTTTATTTTCTTGTTAAAATTATAAAATTGCCCTGGCAGCAAGTAGAATGGGAAAAATGACTAAGTATGAAAGGACAGGGTTGAGCATGGTCAAGACTACAATGCTCCACTCCAAGGACCAATTTGTGAAGTGCTTTCCCCATGGGGCAACATTTTAACAAGAGGAGAAACAAGTGTAAGGATGGCTAAGTGTAAAAAGCAGTATGTTCGAAAGGTAAAGCGCTCCATCAGTGGAGCACTCCTCAAAAGAACTCCATCAGTGGAGTGCTCCTCAAAAGAGCTTCATCAGTGGATCACTCTCTCAAAAGGCTTAAGGAGAAATAAACTTGGATAAAAAAGCAAGTAAAATTCCAAAGTAGTCAAAAGCCTAAAGCGCTTCGTCAATAGTTTACCTCCCCGAGACAAAGGAAAGATAAAATAAGTTTTGGAGGAAAGGACAAAGAAGAGTCAACCTATGGTCAAAAGACAAAGCGCTCCACTAAGGGAGCGCTTCTCCAAAGTGCACCACTTTGGGAACACTTGAGGGAAGGGCGAACGAAAACCATAAAGATAGATTTTTATTAAGGGTGCATTAAAAGTCAAATATGGTCAAACATGAAAGTGCTCCACTGCTGGAGCGCTAGCTCGAAAGCGCTCCACGGCTGGAGCGCTAGCCCAAAATTTCTCCATGGCTAGAGCGCTAGATCGAAAGCACTCCACAACTAGAGTGCTAGCCCAAAAGTGCTTCACTACTGGAGCGCTTTTCCTCAAACCAAGTAACTAAGGTAAATTATTGTGAATCTACCCTAGACAGTCTAAACTACCTTCAAGTTGCACTCTAAAAAATCAAATGGACTTTTTCAAGTCATTGTCAGAACCTTCTGGCTTCAATGCCAAGTTATCTGAACTGCCAGAATTAATGATTTTCAGTCATCATCGAGATAAAGTTTGCCTATCACAGGAGTGGTTGGGAATTAATGTTTAAGCAGAAGAATTCTTCTATAAAAGTCGGCTTCTTCTCTGTAACTAAGCATGGATAACTTCTGCTAGAAAATCAACTCTGTAATTTGAAATATATTCTTGAAATAAAGGCTTCTGGCTCCAGTGTCGAGTCTTCTACATCTATGTATGACTTCTATTCCGTCATTTCTATTAAACTGGTTCATTTATTGTCAGTTTAATTCTACTTTCTGGATTTCACTATCGATAGAAGGCTAGTCTCTGGAATACTTGCTAGAGTTTACACAGTCCTGAGGATTTTATACTAGTTTCTGTTAAAGGTCAATTGTTTTGATTGTTGTTGGTTCAAGTAACTAAGCTATCTATCGTGCTTTCGGTCCATCACCCCTCTTTTCTGAATTTCAGTCATTTCCATTTATTTCCGTTATTTTATCCCTTTCAGTATTTTCCTATCCTTTATATCCAATCCCCCATTTTTATTTTTGGAACTAGCCCTACTGGAGATTTCCACAGAGGACATTCCTTTCCTTCATGCATTCAATGCTTGGCAACAGGCCTAGGGTGTTGTAGACTTAGAAAACATGTATCTAGGCCGGTTCTATTGCCAACACACCTTTAGCTCCTTATATATTTAAAATTAAACATTTTACTTCCTCATCCCCCATACCATTTTTTATTCTAATGGCTTATTCAAGTGAATTGTAATGGCCTTTGCCATTTGATTATGTAGAGGGATTTTTCTAGCCACTTTCTTAGTAGTGGAAAATCCTTCATTTGACGTATCTTCTCTTGTGATATGGTCTTCTTGTTTCAAATTAAATCTACCCTCATGCCCAGAATATTTCATCTCTTCCTCCATTTTCACTTTGCAGTCTCTTGCCATGTGCCCAATTTCATGATATTTGTAACATCGAAATGCAATTTTTTCATAATCCACTTGTTGATCCCATTATCTTGATTCAGATTTTTTTCTAATAAATTGCAATAAAAGTTTAGAAATATCCTTGGAAACACATATTTGAGTGTATACAACATACCTTCTTTGCTTAGTAGTTGGTCCCTCCTGGATGAATTTACCTAGAGTATTACCAATATTCTTCAAAACCTCCTTATTGATGAGTTGATAAGTCCAAAAATCCTAATCCATACTGGAAGCCTTTTAATATTTTTTTTCCACAAAAAAAAATCTCACTAATTTCTTAAATATAATGCATATTTGCCCCTAAACCACATGCCTCCATCCATTATTTTATCCCTTATTTCTGAACTAGATAAAATAATGAGGAAAAATCCTTTTGGAAGAAAAGTCATAGAGTAATTTGAATTCAATCCCTTCTTCCACCTGATCCAATTTGGAATCTTAGAAAAACTTGGTCAGCACCCATAAATCTTACATATTAAAACTTCTAGTGTAGATTCACTCTTTCTCTTATTACTAGCTAGGGCATCCATACTTCCAACTTGGTCATTCATACTTTCAATAAGGACTTTCACAAATGACTTTCTTTCTATGTTACCTAGATTTTCTTCAAATGAATCCTTTAAATTCTCCTAAGATTTGGAACAAGAAGTGGCATTTGTTCCTTGATCACACTTTGCTTTCTACTTTACGCTTCCCTGCTGACACTTCCTCCTCACTTCCATATTATTATTACACCCGCTTCCAACTGCACTCACTCTTGGATCGCACTCACACACACTTTCTCTCATATTGACACATACATTATATAAACTATAAATCATTCTACCAAACTAATATTTACAAGGGACCAAATAATGTAATATTTTCAACATTCTCAATGAAGAAATTTCAAAATAAAATTATCAAGATCCTAAGCTTCCATGGGAGGTTTGATTTGTTACAACACTTGAGACCCTTGAGATTGTCATATGTCATCTTCCTATCTAAATTATGGTCATGTGCAATCCTCATAAATCATCAAAGGATGGTAAAATATTGGCTCTTTCATATACAAGGGATTGATTTCTTTCTAGAGGAAGATCTTATAGAAGTAGAGGAGAGACTACAACCAAAACATGAGGCATTTCTATTAGAGATGGAATTGATACTAGAGGATAAGGATGAAATAGAAGAAACAATTAAGCCAGAATATGAAACGTATAATTTTATCTTGAAGAAATCTAAGCTCATAGGATTTGGATAAATCTCATGGGGCCCCTTTTATGAAAAAATATTCCTCTTTGGGATTGACATCCTTGATGCAGACACTAAAAAAATAGAGAAATATTCACCTATTACCCCAAAGGTTATTTAAGTGATTCTAGATAAATGAGCTACACTGAATGACAAAGAAACCATGACTCTAAAAATAGGATATTTTCCTACAATTGTGGAAAGTACAACGAAGGTAAAATTCATATTCCAATAGTGTTATGCTTTGAAGGAAGACATAGAGTTGGTAGAGGAATTAAAACAAAAAGGACCATTATTGTTATGTGATGTGTTACCTAGATGCATAAATATGGTGGTCCAAATTGATAATCAACATCAAAATATCTTGGAAAGAGATAGAATATGGAGAACATTGTAGACATGAAAAATTGACCCACTTCCATGGGTAATCTTCCTCGAGCCCTCTAGGGGACCCCTTTGACTTGCCTAAGGCAAGGGCAAGGTTTTTCCCCCTTATTTTGCCTATTTTCCCTCTTTATGCAAAATTACACCTAGTCCCTAATGGGGCACGACTTCACATTGTGATATCGCAGTCGACCCGGACAAGGCATGATTTTGATTTTCTAGGGTTTGATGCATTAAAACTCTAATTTTTGGGGTTGGCATGTTTTACGTCAGCCCTCCTTGGTTTTCCTGCTCTTTTGCTTTCAAATCCACTATATAAGGAGGGTTTGAATTCACTTTTCACACACAATTTAACACATGATAGCACACAAGTGATCACGATTTCATATGCACACTTACTAACAATTTTTATTCTCTCGTAAAGTGTTTTATTTTGGTCTACATCCTTCTTCTTCTCTTGAAAGAAACTTTGAATTTTGGAGTTTTACTATGTGATGCATTAGATCTTCTTCGTTCTTGGTGGATTGTTGTCGAATCTCTAAGGAGATATTGACTACTCGGGAGATCCCAAGCCTTTCTACCTGATTCCTCACTCTCTACCAGGTGAAGATGTTCTACTGCATATCTTATTTTGTTTGCTGCATCTTGATTTGATTGTTTTACTTCTATCTAAGACGTTTCATCTCACTTTTGCAAAATTGTGCTTGGTCCTTGACGAGGCACGTTTTTGCATAGCATTTTTGTAGTTGCCCATTACAGGATGCGATTTCACCTAAGACCAATATGGGGACAACTAGTTGTCCTTGTTTTCACCATTGTATTCTAAATTACATCTAGAGCATAGTGGCATATTCTGTTCTGTGATTTTTGCATTATGTTATGCTATATTACATTAATGTTTGTTTTCCTCCAAAGGTCATTTTTCACTTTTAATTATCAAATATCAGCTAAAAGGACCTAAGGGTCTTGACTACTGCACCTATACGAAATTTTGTACAGTGGCCTAATCAGGCCCCCTAATGCTAATTATATTTTCAAGTGTTTGTTGAGTTATCTTGCAGGAACAGGAATTGTATATAGCATTGAACAAAGCATAAAAGCAAGGATCAACCACCAAATAAGATAAGTGTCCCAGTTAATATTTAGGTTATTTGTTGAGTGCCTTCTATTTTTGTTATAAACCCTAGATCTGATGTAATATAAGTATATTTAATTAATTTTTAGGCATTTGAGAGATAAACAATATATAGTGTGCACTTAGGGTTAATTATGTTTGTGCATCTCTTCTTGAGCCCTTGCTTAAAGGTTGTTTATTTAAAACCCTAGGTTAGAAAGAATTCAAAGAAAGAATAATTATAGGGTTAGATCTTGTATTCTTGCATTTATGTATTTCTACATTGTCCTTTATATTTTATAGCATAGATCTAGAAAGGCCAAATCTAGGTGTTTATCTTGAATCTAATACATCAAACATTCCTGAAATTTTTGTGGACTTGGAGTGAGTCCTTAAAGCCGTTCCTAGTGAATCCTTCCCCCTAGAACTGAGTGTAGAGAACAAAACAGTCCCCATGGTCCACCCCATAAGGCTTTCTATATTTACATATCTAGCCTTGTTTGGGAATTGTACGCGGTAGGGTGGTTTTCCCCCTCTACATATTTGGTGAACTCGATGTGAACACCTCATTTTTCTTTTAAATATTTAAACAATATCATTAAATTTGTTTGTGTGGTTGGAGAATCTTAATAATATCTTTAAAAATATTTTTGTTTTTTTGTTAGCATTCTCTTCTATCCTTTCACTTTTATAATGACTTCTATCCTTAGAAGTTAGCGAAAGCATATTGAATATGATTGTATTCCTTCGAAAGATGATCATATTGATAGAGAGGATCCTAACATAGATCCAAAAGAGTAAGACAACATGGATACTGAGATGAGTTTTTATCCTTATGAGGGACCTACTGGTAGCTTTGTATTTTCATTATTTAAGCATATTTGGGGCTTTATGAAAGCTAATAGGGATAGAATATTGGGAGGTACTGAGTGAGAAGCTCACCTTGAAAGATATGAGACTCTCCCACCTCCCCCAATAAGCTACCCTATGTTTAAATAGGAAAACCCCTTGCATAAATCAATACATATTGATAAGTTGAACTCAATTATTGATACTACTACTACCACCAACATTGGAAGGAATATGCAAGCTCCTCCAATTAGTAGTGTCACTCAAAAGTGTTTTCAATTTCTTCCTCAATATTCTAATATCAACACTTATGCTTCTATTCTTCCCAATGTTAGTTGTCCAATTTCACAAGGTGCCACATGTAACAATAATATCCATGCTTCCAACTTGAACCAAGCATTGGTTCCCCAACACACATATGGGAATCTAGGAACAATGCATAATAGTAATCCAAAAGTATAGAATTTGGAAAATATGGTAAAACAGTTGGTTTCAAAAGTTGATATGGTTCAACCTTCAATTTTTATTTACAGTTATAAGAAAATGTGTAATCAATCATTGGATCTTGTTGTTGCTGCTAGGCCTTATCCTAAGCACTTTTTTATACCATTTTTGCCTATCTATAAGGGTACATAAGATTTAATAGAGCATTTAAGAATATTTAGAATAACTTGCATGATCTCATTTATGATGATATGTTGTTGCTTAAAAAATTTCCCGAGTCTTGGTGGCATGGCATTAGAATGGTATTATTGGTTGCCTAATTATTCCTTAAAGAGTTTTGAAGAGACAATAGAATTATTTGTTCAGCAATTTGGTGCTTAAATTGAGAAAGAAGTGACAATGAAATATGTGTATAATTTAAAACAAAGTAAAGAAGAAAGCTTTTCACAATTTTTGGCTTGTTGGAGAAGTTTGGTTGGACGTCTGAGATATACTTTACCTCCTAAAGATATTCTTGAGATATTTATTGGTAATTTACAAGAATATTTATCTTATGCATTAGAGACTACTACTATTACATCTTTTGATCAAGCAATTGATTTAGCAATAAAAGTAGAACAAGCTCTCATTAGGAGAGGTCAACTCAAGGTTAAAGAAGAAAAACCTACTAAATCTCAACATAAAAATAGACATATAGGAGGTGATAATGGAATGGATAGTAGGCTTGTTAATAATGTTACTAACAACCTACAAAATATAGTACTTCAAAAACCTTCACAAAGGAATTTTACAAGACTTAATATGTCTATGGAAGTATTTTTAAAGCAACTTTTAGAAGCTAAGGTAATCGAGTTACCCCCTATAAAACAACTAGATACTACATCTCATTGGTATAAGGTAGGACAACATTGTGCATATCATAGAGTGGAAGGACATTGGATGAATTCTTGTAAGAAGTTGAAACATGTAGTTCAGGATCTGATTGATGTGGAATGCATTAACTTAGGTAATTCTTAGGTAGTGAGTAATCAAGTACCTGTCCAACAAAATGTGACTACCGATCAAGATATGATAATATTTAAAGATCCATTGTAAAAACATAATCAACAAGTAGCAAATTAGGTGGCTCATCAGAATGAGCCTCCTCCCCATGGTAATATGGTTGGCATGGTTGGGGTAACTACAAGAATACAAGCTCAGACTCATCATCATCAACAAGGATAGAATTCTATATTACAACCCAATTCAATATTAAAGAGTAATCAAGGATAATTTTTAGATACAGGGACTTCAACTATTGTATTGAGACCACAACCTAAAGTTTCATTTGATCTCCAAAAGCAGTTGACTAGTGCTCTAGCAAATATTTCAGTTTTATAACTCCTTCAAACTTCTTCCAACTATAGAGATGCTTTGATGGAATTTTTAAGGCAACAATCAGTTCCTTTAAATGTTCCTCCTAATGCTATAGTTGATGTCATAGGTTCTCTTGGGATATATCATATCTCATTCTCGTATGATGATAAACCTTCCTCAAAATTACAAGAAGATTCTTCACTTTACATCATTGCACTTATTGGGGATAATTTTATCAAGAAAATTCTGATTGATAATGTTTCTTCTCTCAATTTGTGTACATATCAATTCTTTCAAAAATTTGGGTTGAGGAAGATTTGACAAAATTCGATATCATTATAAAAGCTTTCAAAAATGAGTCGCAAGAAGCCTATGGTGTCATATCTCTTCCTCTCAAAGTTGGGCCTAAAATATTGGATACTTTGTTTTATGTGGTACATTGTCCTGCATCTTTTAATCTTCTTCTCGGACGTCCTTAGATTCATGCAATGAAGGTCATCCCTTCTACTCTTCATCAATGTCTCAAGTTTGAGTTTAAGAATCAAGTTATCACTATTTTGGGTGACCCTTGACCATTTAAATTTTGTTTAAATATAGAGCGAGCTCGATCCGAGTTCAACCTATGTCCCTCAATCTCTTCAATTGTCTATTTGTGTTCCTCATCTCAAATATCAAAATATTTTCAAAATTTTAAAATGAGTGAGGAACATATCGTAAATTATTCATCTCAGGATCATGATAATCAATTTCTTCAATAACCTCTTCTAGATCTAGCTAAGCTACCACCATCACAAAGAATCATGGGTTTTCCCCATAAGAAAGATGATATTGTGCACTTTGGCAAGTGTACCTTTATCTTCATAGGAACTGCCTTCAAATATAAGATGCATGGTAGCAACCCCTCTCCGATTGAGCATTATTTTACTTATTGTTATCTTTCTAATGATTACCCACTTCCTAAACAGATCCTATATAGTATAGGATATGTAGGTAAAGTTTTGGGGCCACAATAGAAGGGTATTCAAGATCCTTTGGATGTCGATATATAGCTTGGGAGATGTGGCATAGGTTTTATACCTAGTAAATACCAACCTTTATCATTTGACAATGATGATCATCTTATGACTTACGCTTAATATATGGATTATCAAAATTTATAAATGGGTGATGAGGATGATGGTCCTCCTTTTTCTTCAGATGTCTTATTTTGTAATATGATTGATTCTGTGTGTTCTAAAAGTAAACCTTCTATTTTAACGAAGGACCCTACTTCACTATCCTATAGTGATATGCGAAGTTAAGAATTGCTCCTCCTTATATTAAAAATAATGGTTATGTTTGAGAGTGCATTGATTATTGTGCTATGGCTACCAAAGAAAGAGCTATGAAGGAGACTCTCTATAATTCTAATTATCGAGAAGGCTTACCTTTTAGAGATTTCTTTGACAAAATGATCCATGGCACGATTGTTATTTTTATTAAGGCGACACACTTAGATGTTGTGTCAACTTTTGTTCTACTTGTTTAAATTAATTAATTAAATTAATTAATATTAAAACATATAAATAAATAAAAATTGCATCGAACAATCATTTAGCTATGCATTTGCATTTCCATTGCACCCATCTACTTTCTCATATAGTTGATTGTCATACTTTTGCATTGTCTGCCTGACATTTAATTCAACTTGCATTCTTGAATGCCATATTTTTCATGATTGCTTGTTTATGACTGCTTGATCATATAGATTTTTTGGGATCTTGTGATAATGGCATGTGATGATACCTAGTTAGGTTATAGATCACATGCATTGCACTCTCTCGAATATTCTGATGACTAGTAAGATCCCCACCTAGGACTTTCTTCTTCAGTCTTCTTTCTATATTTTGTTTGTTTCATCTCCCTTAATATTGGAAATAGTAAGAGTATCTCTTAGATAAATGGTGATAGCTTGTTAATATTTCTTTGTTTCTTTTCCATTTCTCTTCTTTTTTCTTTGTCTTCCTTTGCTTTTGACAAGGAAATATGTGTGTTTTGTTTTCTTCCTTCTTAAGTTGTCTTCTCAGCACAATTGCACACACTCACTATCTTTTTTTTGCTCTAAAATCCCTATCAAGGGTAGCACTCACCTAATATATATATTTTATCTGTATCCTACACCCCACATAGGATAGCTATACATCATAGCGAGTATCTTATCAGATATGATCTTTTATTAGGTTATACTCCCTTTTGACTTAACGGGCTCAACACCCCATTACAGGATAAGCTCCTTGGATATTTTCAATAGGCTTCGATATACATCCTAGCGGGTAATCACCCCACAACAGTAAATAAGTGAGTAACCACCCATAGCAGGTTAGACTCCAGCACCTCATCCTTTATGATGAGTAATATATCCATAGTGGTTTTAGCTCCTATTTTATGGTATGATTCATAGTATTTAGTCACATTGGTCCCTTGCAACCTACGTTGATTTCAATACTATGTTTCGCCCATCCTTATCTCTCATATGGTTAACCTTTGGATTTTTTCTTCTTGTTCTTCTTCTCTATCTTCTTCTTCGTCTTCCTCCTCGTCTTCTTCTTCATATCATATTTTCTTTATTTTCTTCCATCCATTTTCATCCATGCATTTCATATAGCATTGCATTTAAGATATATTGCATACATATAATATTAAATTTAATAACATCTAAGATAACAATCAAATCACATGCACACATTCATAAAAACATAAAAAGAGAAAGCAGTTATATATTACCCAATGAAAAAGAGAGAGATGCAGTCATGTATGGTTGGTGTACCATAGTCTAGTCTTGGTACACTCAATCAATCCCTAAGGGTGCATGCCATAATCAAAATTAGCATATCATCCTGATCCCTAACCTAGCTCTAAGAGCATGTCTTATCTGATCCTCTTAGATGAGGAGGTGGTCCAGGCAGCTACATACCCATAGACGGTGATGCCAAGAATATCTATGACCGATACTGTGACCTACTAGCTTACTGGAAGGAGGAGAAAGTGTCTCTCTCTACCCTGCTAGTACTGCCTGGTAGTACATGGTGTCATAAAAGGTAGCCCACTGAATGGCCACCTCCATCCTCTGCCCTACCCTCTATAGCTTCACATATAGAAGGTGGATCCTACTACTATCCTGGCTACTCTCAATGATAGCCATACCCTTTGCCTAAGCCCTATGGTGCTATGTATCTAGAGAACTCACCTCCCCTAGAATATGATCAATATTTGCTTGAGATACATCCCTCTCCCTCTCTGCGATGCTCGATGAGACTTGCAGTACCTCTATCCTCTTGGATATATCCTCTTGGAGCAAGTCCACTTATCTCTACAGAGTCACCACCTATACTCGTAGTACATCTACCTCCTCCCTCAGATCCCATCATCCTAGAGCCTAACTTTGGATAGCTACTACTAATGTGGAGGCCTCTCTCGATCCTCCACTTGGTAGTACCCTAGAATTTATGGGGTCAACTGTGGATACCCCTATCTCCCTGGTCCCAATAGCATTGGTGTCCTCTATCACCAGCTCAATTCTAACCTGAGCCTGCCTCAGTCTTAGGGTTTATGGTCCCTAATAAGCCCTCTCTATGGCCCTACAAGCTACCTCTCAGAATACTTGTTGCATGCCCCTGCCCATCACCTGGAGCCTTTATATCAAAAATAGTAGGGAGACCCTGCAAGGCATGACTCCTCTGTACCATCACTAGTAGTCGAAGGCCACTCCCGCATCATCCACCCTAGGATCCACATAAGGAGGATCATCTAGGTCCTCCTTGACCCACCTAGTTAGGTTGGGTCTGTATCCTACTCCTGCTGGGTCCCGATAAACTCTCTGGTACTAGTGATCCCCCAGGTCTAGGATGCCCTGCAAGATCCCAAACTACCTTAGGACTCAATCAAATATGAAGACCTTTGGCTCCCCCTTATTCGTATTCAACCAGCTGATCCTCCTAATCCTCACTAGCTCTATCATATCCTTAGCCCATCCTGGGTGTATATGCCAAGGTCACCATACTATATTCGCCTCCCTTAGCTCATCTACTATCCACATCGCTAGTGGCATATGTTTGGCATGGGTCGTCACAGCTTGCTCTAGGTATTTGGGCCACCTATATGTTGTTGGTTGCTCTATATTAGGTAATGTACCTGGCAGTGCATTTGATATTTGCACCGCTATGTGCTCCCAACTCCATACCTAGAGCAAAATTGTGCATACTATCCTTGTATATTGCTTTTATACGATATTGTACAATATCCTGTACAAGTGGGCCAACACATATGGACTCCATGTGAACCTAACTCTTTGGTCTCTCACGTTTGCCACTACACCTGCCATCACCCATGGTAGATATCGCCTACTAGTGTTGCACATCATAATACTCGTAACCACCCCACAGAGCACGATCGTCAATGGATTTACCCCATACCATTCCACCAAGTCATCCATGACTATGGTGCTCTCACACTTGGTGGGTCCAACCTCCTAAAAATAGTTGCAAGGTAGTTGGCCTCTCTCGCTCTTTTTAAAATGCTATACTCTTTATGGGGATGCGCTATATGCACCACATATCCTCTAGTGTGATGATCATCTCTCCCATAGGTAATCAGAAGGTAGACGACTCTAGGTACCACCTCTTTGCTTGTGTCGTCAATAGAGCCATGTCTGCCTCCACCCGAGGTAGTCTAGCTAGGTGGTCTAGCCCCACATCTACCAAAGTATACATCTCTACATTCTTGGCTACCTCTAGCTCCACCTCTAAGGAGCCTACTCTCCACTCACAACTCTCGAGTACCCTAAGACGTAATAACAATAAAATAAAAAATTTCCATTAATAAATAAATTTAAAAATTTAATACATTAAAATTGATTAATAAATTTAAAATCAATCAAAATGCATAGAAATTAAATTCTACATCTTTAAATTTTCTTGCTTGTCCCCTTTTCCCTTGTTCTTCCTTTCCTTTTTTTTTTCCTCTTTTCTTTTCCTTTTTTCTTTTTTCTCCCTTTTTAGCAAAATCGCGCTTGCTAGGCGCGTTTTCGTGAAATCACGTTTGGTTGATTTTCACCAGGCACGATTTCACCACTAATACCTAGGGAAAATTGTGATTGGGTTGTATGTGGCAAAACTATTAGTTTTGGTATAAGACTACTAAAAAATGCATGAAATTTTGAAAAAATTAACATGCAAGGAGTGGTTTTTAACCCTACGTACCCACTCTGCTTTCGTGCTAGCTTTGCCCCTCATGATTGCTGAATGGTGTATCAGTAGCGCCATCTCCTCCATTTCTCTAGAGCTCCTCTCTTCTCCCTTACGCAGTTAAAATTAATTAGGGTTTGTCCCCCTTTTCACCTTTTAACCCTATTTTTGTGTATTTTTTTCCTTATGGTTTTTCTCGCTTCTTCTGAGTCTACATTTTCAATTTTTTATGAGGAACATGTCCCTCATAAAAATCAAGGGGGCACCCTGGCCTTAGATGCATTAATATCCCTAATACCTTTATTTACGTGTAAAAATTAAAAGTGTTCGAAATAACACCATTTTTACATCATCCCTTTCTTCTAATCCATCCACCCCATTTTTGTTGCTTGTCTTTTGCCTTTGAGTGTTTACATATTTTATTTGATACATTTATTAGGCCATAAATGCGTCAAAGACGGGTCAAAATGTAGACATAGACAATTGACCCACTTCAATGGGCAATCTTCCCTGATCCCTCTAGGGGAACCCTTTGACTTGCCTAAGGCAAGGTCAAGGTTTTCCCCCTTGTTTTGCTTGGTTTCCCTCTTTATGCAAAATCGTGCCTGATTCCTAACGGGGTACGAAACTTCACATTACGATATCATGGTTGGCCTATATGGGGTATGATTTCATGGGTTTGATGCATTAAACCCTAATTTTTTAGGGTTGTCTTGTTTTACGTCAGCCCTTCTTGGTTTTTCCACTCTTTTTGCTTTCAAATCCACTATATAAGGAGGGTTTGAATTCACTTTTCACACATAAGTTAACACACGATAGCACACAAGTGATCACGATTTCATATGCAGGCTTACTAAAAAAAATTATTCTCTCGCAATGTATTTTATTTTGGTCTGCATCCTTCTTATTCTTCTCTCACAAGCAACTTTGAAGTTTGGAGTTTTATTGTCTGCTACATTGTATTTTTCTTCTTTGTTCTTGGTGGATTGTTGTCGATGCCCTAAGGATATTGACTACTCGGGAGATATCAAACCTTTATGCCTACTTCCTTACTCTTTTTTAGGTGAAGATATTCTGTTACATATCTTATTTCATTCACTGCATCCTAATTTTATTGTTTCACTTCTACAAAATCGTGCTCGGTCCTTGACGGGACACAATTTCACCTAGCATTATCGTGGTCGCTCATTACAAGAATGATTTTTCCTAAGACCTATTGGTCACCAAATCTGCCTAGGAAAGGATCTGGGTAAGTGTATGCACCCTAGACCTGGACCAACATTGAAAGGCCGAAGGGAAGAGATGCCCCTCATGCCAATCTTCGGAGAAAGGCCGACTCCTATGCTAATCTACTTTGGTGTTTTGAGATAAGGGATGTAGGAAAGAGATAAAGGAGTTAGGGTTAGAGAAAGAAATAAAAGGGGTAAGGGAAGAGAGATCGATGATTTAAGGTGGGAGAGAACAGGAAGCACAATCACTAACTGACAACTTGAATAGCAGCAAGGAACACCAAGAATAAACGAAAGAAACACCACATTAACCTTCCTATGTATCCTCTAGGCGAGCTCATAGGGATTCTCCTTCTCCCTTTCATCAAAATTTAGGGTTCAGAGTAAAGACGATTAGGACAAGTGAATGTAACAGAAACCACAACCCACTAGGCAGCATAAAAGAAAACCAATATAGTGTTTTTCCTCTCCTATGTATCCTTCAAGTGAGTTTTAGGGTACAGTCCTCAATCGCACACCGGATTTAGGATTCAGAGTCTCAGTATACAAATGAAGAAATACAAAAGAATGAAGCACAAAAGGCAGCATAAAAGAGAGAAATTGAGCCCAAAGCTCTTTAATATTAATCGTAGGACATCAAGTTACGACGACTTTCTAGCAGATAGTTCCCCCCAAAGCTGTTACATTACAATGCCTGGGTTTTTATAGAGGACCCGACCCTCTAAGTCATTATTACATAGAATGGTGAAGTATACTCTTGAGATCTGAGAAGTCGACTCCTCGTGGCCCTCGTGACTGAGATTTCAAATCCATTACCAGAACTAGCAACTGTGACCGAGTCAACCGTGGAAATATGCATTGATGAGCCGTCTAAGTGTCCTTGGTTTTTGGGTGCAATGCTCGAGTGGCTGCCATGCTTGTTGGGTTCTCCTTCAGGGACTGATACTTCACTTCCAATTGCCAAAAATAGTAGCGAGCTTACTGGGCAAGTAAGAATGCATTTATGAGGCACTTGATTATCTCGAGAAAATACCCGGCTTGAAGCGCGTGCCCCTCGCAAAAAAGCAACATGTCGCGATATCACGACATTTCTATGTCTTCAGCTTGGTTCTTCTTCTTGCATTGTGAAAATACGACATGTCGCGATATCGCAACATTTTTATGTCTTTGCCCTCTTTTGTTGCTTTTGGCCACGAAAACGCAACATGTCGCGATATCGCGACACTTTTCCTCTTTTGGTCGCGAGGATGCAACATGTCACGATATCGTGACACTTTTCCTCTTTTGGTCGCGAGAATGCAACATGTCGCGATATCGCGACGCTTTTTCTTTCTCGGTCTTTTTCCTTGTCGTTTTGAGCCGCAAAACTGCAACATGTCGCGATATCACGACACTTCTTCTTTCTTGCTCCTCTTGTCGTTATGAGCCACGAAACTGCAACATGTCGCGATATCACGACACTTCTTCTTTCTTGCTCCTCTTGTTGCTTTGAGCCACGAAAATGCAACATGTCACGATATCGCGACACTTCTTTCTTGCTCCTCTTATCGTTCTGAGCCACGAAACTGCAACATGTCGTGATATCGCAACACTTCTTCTTTCTTGCTCCTCTTGTTGCTTTGAGCCACGAAAACGCAACATGTCGCGATATCGTGACACTTTTTCTTTCTTGCTCCTAGCCCTTGCTTTTGGCCGTGAAAATGCAACATGTCATGATATCGTGATGCTTTTTTTCCTTGCTCCCTCTTGTCGCTTTGAGCCGCAAAAATGCAACATGTCACGATATTGTGACACTTCCTCTTTCTTGCTCCTCTTCTTGCTTTCGGCCATGAAAATGCAACATGTCGCGATATCGCGACACTTTTTCTTTCTTGCTTTCGACCGCGAAAATGCATCATGTCACGATATCGCGACACTTTTCTTCCTTGCTCCCTCTTGTTGCTCTGAGCCGCGAAAATGCAACATGTCACGATATCGTGACACTTTTCTTCTTTCTTTCGACGGAGCTATCTTTTTTGGCTTGTTTGGCAGTGAAGCTCTTCTTCTTCATTTTATGTACAAGGGGGTGGCATTGAAAGCCAAAATTGTCGCAACACTTACAAAAACTTTCGAAGCAACAAAAAACACTTAACAAGAGAAATTTTTAGATTTTTTCCTACCCCCCTATGCAATGTGACAAAATTGTCAACAAGACCAATATAGGGGTAACCAATTATCCTTGTTTTCACCATTGCATTCTAAATTACATCTAGAGCATAGTGGCATATTATGTTCTATGATTTTTGTATTTTATTTTGTTGTATTGCATTAATACTTATTTTCCTCCAAAGGTCAATTTCTACTTTTAATTATAAAAGGTCAGCTCAAAGTACCTAGGGAGATTGATTTTTGTGCCTCCAAGCACTATTGTACATCGACCTAAGCAGGCCCCCTAATGCTAATTCCATTTTCAAGTGTTTGTCGAGTTATCTTGCAGAAACATAAATTGTTGATAGCATTTGATAAAGGATAAAATCAAGTATCAATCATCGAATAAAATAAGTGTTCCAGTTAATCTTTAGGTTGTTTTTGAGTGCCTTCTATTTCTATTATAAATCCTAGATCTGATGTAATAGAAGTATATTTAATTTATTTCTAGGTATTTGAGATATAAACAACATATAGTGTGCACTTAGGGTTAATTTTGTTTGTGCATCTCTTCTTGAGCCCTTGCTTAAAGGTTGTTTATTTAAAACCCTAAGTTAGAAAGCATTCAAATAAAGAATCATTCTAGGGTTAGCTCTTGTATTCCTACATTTTTATATTTTTGCATTATCCTTTATCTTTTATAGCATAGATCTAGAAAGGCCAAATCTAGATGTTTGTCTTGAATCTAATACATCAAACATTCCTAAAAATTTTGTGGAATTGAAGCGAGTTCTTAAAGCAATTCCCGGTGAACCCTTCCCCTCTAGCACTGGTGTATATAACAACACAATCCTTGCGGTTCACCCTATAAGGCTTTCTATCTTTACGGATCCAGCCTTGTTTGGGAATTGTACGTAGTAGGGCAGTTTCCTCCTCTACAAACATATCATAATTATATAATATCTAAGGCCCTCCTAAACTTCCTATCACTTTAGAGATAAAATAATTTTTTAGTTTTAATATAGTTGACATCAAAAGGTAGATCAAGATGGAATGATAAGATAAAATATTATCCTAACTTCCTAGTTCATGACATCCATTCGAGGTTCTATTTATTATGGTGAAGAAACATACTATCTCCTAGAATGTCCTTATGAGGCTCTGATTTGGGGAATCCCCTTTGACAAAGGCCCTTCATATTCATCATCAATGCTATCTAAATTACTATGTTTACATAAGTGTTGTAAAATAATGAGCTGGAGCATCAACGTCAAAAGGGGAGGTAGTTATTTTCTAGATCCTGTAAATGAGATTATCTTTCACTCAAAGAGTTATTTGTTTCTATAAATTTTGGCTCCTCATTTTCCCTTTAATTTATTTTTTCAAGAGAGAGAGAATCCCCATATCATCTAAATGAAAATCTCACAAGAGACACTTGGGTTCTCATTTTTTCCATCCCTTTCCTCCAAATTTTGTTGAAGATATCTCTAGGTTAATGATTTCATTTCTAAGGTGATAAGATGAGATGCCAACCTAAGGCTATGGTAATAACAAGTTTATAACTAAGACCTATATTATTCTTAAAGAGGCAGAATTTATTATCGTTATGACTCTATAGCCCAATGGATGAGGTAGTCTAAGATAGAACTTGCCAATAATGTAGTCACAATATGACTATCGACACAAAAATTGGTAAAAATAACTCATTCTATGAGATCTTTGATGACTCGAGGAAATGAAGGATTAAAGAATAGAGAGAAATGATAGATAATATTGAAGAGAAGGATTCTTGAAAGAGAAGAAAATAGTGGCTAGAATGGAAACCACTTGTTTAGAAGTACAAATTTCTTCCACCATCTTTCTCACAACCATATTTACTTCACTTCCACCTCGTGTTTCTTTTATTCCCATATTTGTTCTCTCTCTACCCTAATTTCTTGTACTAACACTTATCTATACCCCCTAAATTCTTCCTTTTCATCCATCCCATATCAAATAAGCACAACCTTAGTCTTAGGGTCACCAAAGAATTGTTTGTTCAAAGTCATCCCACACATCATATTCAATCTAGTTTAGTCTATCATCATTCACACTATCACCAACTAGTACATCCATCCTTAGACACATATTTTGGTTCTTCTTACATCGCAAGTGTCATCATGTCATTCCACATGTTATTTTGATCCCTCTCAGCATCCATCACCACTCGATCCACACCATAATCTATATCATTATGTCAAACCGGTATCCTCCTCTTCATTGGTCATTGTTCACTACAAGTACAATAATACTCCTCCCTCTAAGGTAATTGACACTATGAAGAAGCACCTCGACATTGACATCTATCAATTATTCCCTCACTTGGTGAAAAATGATCCCATAAGAGAAAATATATAAATTAAATATCAAGCATCATGCAAAGGGTAAGAAAGTAGGACTGATCAAGACAACACCGATGAAAATAGCTTCAACATCTGCTAAAGTTATGATCCACCAATTTTGGTTGATGAAAGGAAGAGAGGAGCTATTAAACATCAAGGAAATTTCAATACAAGATATAAAAGTCATATCTTAGTGGTAGGATAAGCCAAGTCTCTTCGAGACCAAGTGTGTTATGACACACTCAATATATCTTAATAATTGTGACCTTACTCTTCAAAGACAATCAAGTAGGTGGAAGAGGAGCTAACATCTAATTTAAAGTACATCAAAGAGATCCTCATTGAATTAGTAGATGAATTATATGGGTAGGTTAGATAAGGAGATGTTAAACAAGTAGCTCAAGGATATATCCTACAAGTAATGGAGATTCCAATGGTGCAAGCTACTTATGATGCTCTTGGAATGTCAATTGAATAATCAAGAATAGAGATGCAAGAATTGTTAGATAAATGATTTACTAAGGTACTCTCTTGTTAAGAACAACTCCATAGATGCTATCAATGCCATTTATGAGGAAAAAATCATAGTGGAGGTATCCATAGATAATATTTCCTAGTGCTTCAAAGGAAGTAATTGAACTAAATTGCCAATTGGAAATTCAATAAATTAAAGAGGATCAAGGGAAGAACCTCTTAAAAGATCAATGTGAATTTGAATGTTAAAATATGGATGATCAAGATGTACCCTCACATACCAATTGGTATTTTATTTTGAACTTATTATCCTAGATCTAAACAAAGGTGACCCATATATTATTTTGTAGTAGAGATTCTAATTTTGAAGACTCAATATCTAAGGATAAATACAATGTCTAGGATCTCTCACCAATCAATCTTGGTACCCCGTGAGTTGTCAAAAATATTATAGCTCAGCTACTACCTTATAAAACCAAGGAATTAGCTATAGAAAAATGGATTTTGCAAACCTAAGAACAACATTGGAAAACAATAAAAGCTGACAAAATTGAAAAAATTTAGTTGTCTCCAAAGTGGGTTAATTTGCTCAAGTGTTGATTCACTCAGTTGTCAATTCACTCATAAGTATTGATTCACTCATGTGTTTATTTTATCAAGTTTTGGTTTTATTAGAACAAATTCATTTGCAAATTCATCTGATTGGCTCTATGAAGCCAATCGCTTGGCAACAACTAGCAATTTTCTTGCTAATTAAAGTGTATCGTTTAACAAGATACAAAGGGGTAAAAGTAAAGGTATTGATCTCAAGGAGACTATTTAGAAAGTGATTTTTTGTCTTTTACTAGTGTAGTATCTCATCAAACCTATTAGAGGCATGTAACACTTGGAGGTGCATCATTTTTCTAGAGATACCCCTAAATGTTCACTTTTACTAGGAGTAATAAATCCTCACCCTAGGTAACTCAAGGATAAACTCCAACTTTAAATGGGAGCCTAGGGACCCAATGTAACATATTTTTTGACCATGAGAATTCAAATCTACACTCTATGAAACCCATATTGTGCTTGGATCTCATGAGATTATAAAAAATTGACAAGTCCTTATGCATTCCATTAGTGTTACTACCCTATTGGTTTGCTAAGTGCGTGATGATATGGACACTGCCCTTTGAGCCCATTTTTTCATTCACTTATCAATTTTATATGTAACAAATGGGTAGAGATTGATGTTATTTGAATTTTCATGTGTTTATTGATCATACATTTTCCTCGCTACATTTTAAACCCATTTTAGCTTTGAATCACTCACATCCTTAAAATTTCATGTATTTTTATTTTTTGTACTTTACTTTTTTCACTTTATTTTCATCACCTTACTTTTCATGCAAGTTAGTGTAGGATTATTCGATGAGGATAGTGGGAAATTGACCTATATTCTAAGTTTGGGAGAAGCCATTGGCAATCATTTCCAACTTAGTTGAAAGTAGAATTGGTTCATAAATATTAAATAAGAAGTCAAGACAATTCCTTGATTCAACAAAAAGATAAAAATTATGTGCAAAAGAATGTATTGAAAGGTTAAGATATTTTAGGAATAAAATAATAATCACTTTGATGTTGAGGTAGATGTTGGATAGTTTTTTGAATATAAGACACAAAATCCTCGATAAAAAAGGTTCCTTACAACCATATATCTATGACTTTCTTATAATAGGAAATATGTTCTTGTAGTTTAATCTTGTTTTGGGAGGAGTGTTTCTATCCCAAATGATTTTGTTTTTTACTTATTGGGTTATTCATTTTAGCCTTTTATTATTCCAAAGATTGAATATTCCAATCTAAATTATTTTGAGAGAGGTATATAACCAAGGTTTTTTTTAAAGCAAACGTCAAGGAAAAAATCAAGCAACAAATTAGTGGTATAGTAGTGGTCTTTCTTAGTCCAAGTTATGTTTAAGTGGTATAGTTGTGTTTATGGTTATACGACCCTTTGGTATATTTGATAATATTCATAAAAGTGTTATGATTTTCTTGTATAGTTACCATTGAGAATTTATTATTATGATTATTTTTTTGTAATGTGTGATTGAGGTTGTCTATTGTGTACCTTACCGTCTTGAGCCTATATAAAGGAAACTCATTTGAAAATTATTATCTTGTGGAATATTATAATATCTAATGGTTATTGTAGGGTTTTATGTGAATCATGGATATCGTCATCATCGAGATATCTTTTTTTTTTCTTTTTCTTTTGAATGAATTGTACTTGAATATGATGATTCTATAGGATAGTATTACAACTTAAGTTGATGACAATGAATTTAATATGGTGACTTGGAATTTATCTATTTTTCAAGTGAAATATGAAGATTGTAAATTATACTCTATTTTAAAAATAAACTTGTTAATTATATTTATCTAGATCAAGAGTATTAATTGAGCTATATTTTCATATATGCACAATTCAGGGATGGTATTCCCATAATTACAAGATATATACTAAGGTATATTCCAACAAAAGGCATAATACACAATCCATAAAAATGAGTCTCAAACCATGAAAAACCTAATGAAACAAAGTGTAATACCGGTTTTTATGTGAAGTAAAGACTTCTTTAATAGAGATTGAAGAGTGTTACATATTTCATAATACTGAGCATGAAAACACCAAGAAGAATATGTAATAAAAGAAATAACAAATAAAATATAATATTAGCAGTTCATTACTTTTGAAATGTATATCATGAACCAATCACAACATATATGCATAGTCTTTATGTAAATAATATAAACATATATAACTCTTATGCAAAAATAAATAGATCTCCTCTTATACGATACCTTTAGATTGGCCTAAGGTGATATGTATACAAATGCGGATACAAAGTGACTACAATTGCCTAATCACCATATACCTTATACTCAACTAACCCAAAATTAAGATCAATAATGTGATGATCTCTCTCATGTAGTTATTGATCCTTCTCATGTAATTGCTTTTATTATTGGTGTACTATGTCTTTATATTGAATTGTTGTAACTTAAATTTTTTATTTTAATAGTTGTAGGCCTTCCTCCAACCACTGAACATGTTGTATCTTGATAGTGGTAAGATCAATAACTTGCTTAGCATGATGTTGATACCAATTCTCATCACTAATCACTTGTATAGAATGAAAAGAAAGATGAATTATCACAAAGGCACTTCAAGCTAATCAAGAATTTTAAATCTCTTTACCATTGGTGACATGTTAATATTTTTAGCCTAGGCACAAGTAAGATACATTCTAAATATTTTTTATGATATGGAAGCTCCATGTCTACTAGTAACTCTAGAAGTATCAATAGTATATGTGCATATTATTCCCATGCACAAATATATAGGATATTCTATATCTATTTTTCACAATATTCTCCTCATGAGTAGTGATATAGAAAATTAATCTTGAAGATGCATTGGTGTTCCTATATCCATAACTTACTACAATGACTCTTTAAAAATTCCTCTTAGATTTTAATAAATGCATTATTGATTTGAACAAAAAAAACCTCTATCCTCATTTCCTCTATGTCTCTTAAATCATCATAGTTAATCACATAATTACACTATTAGAATGTATGGTGGTAACAATATCTCTTTCCCCTCCTCCCCCTACTATAAGGTTGATACTCCAATGATGGATGACCATTTTCTACTACAACAATAACCTTCTTCTTGCAAGCATCACATCATAAGAGTTGTTGCTCATAATAAACCTTCTAATGAGGCATTATTTTTTATTTAAAGCTCCTAATAGTGTATCTGATACAACTGGATCCTCATGTTGCACATGCTTATTTTTAAGATTTCTAATGATTGATTAGATATCATATATTTTACTTGTGTTTTTTATGGATTCATTTTAGTTATTTTGACTCATTAGAGTCATCAATATCCATGGTTCCATTCTCCAATGCAATGGGTATGGAATAGTACCATTATGCTCCTCTCCTTGTTATTGATCTATCATGGATACCACCTTGAATATCTTCTAACAATCTATGCTTCAAGTTAAGACCCAATAGTCCCAAGAGTGATAGAATCCTATGGGTCAAAACCAATATGTAACATATTTGATCCAACTTGAAACTTATTTGCTTCTAGGTAGTCTCTAAACTTTTACTACCTTCTTGTCAAAGGCCAAAGATACAAAATTTGATTCACTAAGAATTTTTTTTTACAAAAAACTATTCCAATACTCGATTGTTCTCTCTATCATGTGGATAATTATGGGAACTATATAAAAAATTCATGGTGGTATACCCTTCTTTTTTTTAGTGCTTTTATTTTTTAGACCTCCTTCTAAGTCTCTAAAGAAGAACATGGGCTAGTTATTTCAATGTGGTTGTTCTACACCTCTACCCAACTACCTTTGGGCACCTACCAAGAGCTAAATTGATTGGGTATAATTCAATTTGCTTGTTATGAATCTATATTTTAATACAAAGTATTTCTCATTGCCTATTTTTCAAGAACCACGCTTATCACATGTTTGTTATTTTTTCTCAGATCTGGTACCAATTGAAACAAGTTTTGGACTTCGACCAATTCACCCCACAAATATGTTCTCTATTTTCTCTCTTAAACTATTTTACCTTAGGCCTCCTCATTGACACTAGTCAATGACATTGTCATGGTCATTTGTGAAGGTCCTAGCCCTATCAGGAGTGGCTCTGCTAGGAAAGCACTCTTTTTTAATTGGTTGCACTATTGATTGTGACTAGTTGTAGACTTTCTTTGTCGTTAGATGCCTACCTATTTTGAGTGGATCTACATATTTTAACATCAAATATGATCAAAAAATATTGTGATGCCACCTTTTTATGTCAAATCCTTCCCACCGTTGCACCCAACATTATGCATAAGCACAAAACATTGTAAATTTGCTATATTTAGGGTTTTCAAATTTTTAAATTTGTTAATTTTGGAACCTTTCATTGGGGCCCATTCACCCAAAATTTATAGGGTGGAAGTTTTTTTGGGGTCAATTCACCTATCATTGATAATAATTATCCTATTTTTATTTTAATTCGCCAACCACTTTTACCCAATTCCATGGATAATTCACCTTCAAATTATAAATAATTTTATTTTTCTCACCCAATTCACCACATATACTACCCGTATAAATACTGAAGGGGGTACCGATAAACATAGATCTAAAATACTCTAACTCAAAAATAACTCTGAAGCAACAAAAAACCTATTTTCATTCGACATATATCGATTGGTTGTAGGGTATTATCAATCGGAAGACACTGATCAGTTTCACAAACTTGACAAGGTTGCAAAAGAGTGTTTGTCAACATAAGTTGATCGATTGCAAAGGAGTGTCAATAAACATATGTCGATCGGTTGCTGAGAAGTTTCAATCAACATAAGTTGATCAGTTGTAGAGGAGTGTCAATCAACATAAGTTGATAGGTTGTAGAGGAGTTTCTATTAGCATAAGTCGATCGATTGCATAGGAGTATAAATAGACATAAGCTGATCGATTACAGAGGAGTGTCAATCGATATAAGTTGATCGGTTGCAAAGGAGTGTCAATCGACATAAGCCGATCGGTTGTAGAGGAGTATCTATCAACATAAGTTGATCAGTTATAAAGGAATGTCAATCAATATAAGTCGATAGGTTGCAAAGGAGTGTCTATCGGTATAAGCCAATTGGTTATAGAGGAGTATCAATTGGTATAAGTCGATCTATTATAGAGGAGTGTTAATCAGCATAAGCCGATAGGTTGTAGAGGAATTTCTATCAGCATAAGTCAATTGGTTGCAGAGGAGTGCCAATTAGCATAAGTCGATCAATTGTAGATAAGTGTTAATTGACATAAATCGATAGATTACAGAGTATTATCTATCAACATAAGATGATAGATTGCAGAGGAGTCCCAATCAACATAATTCGATCGGTTGCAAAGTTGTGTTAATCGACATAAGTTGATCAATTGTAGAGGTATGTCAATCATCCTAAGTTGATTGGTTGTAGAGGAGTTTCAATCAACATAGGCCAATCAATTGTAGAGGAGTACCAATTATCATAGGTTGATCAATTATAGAATGAAGGCCAATATTCTGGTAAAAGGACAATTCTAAAATATTTTACACAAATATCAAAATGCAATGAGGCATCCACATCTACACAACATGCAGGTACAAACACCTTTTACCATCAAATCATTACTTTTTCTCTATTATTATTAAATATAAAGCCTTTATTTATTAATAGATAAATGGTTGTCTGCTTATCTACCTCTTTTTAAATGCTTTGTAAAACTGTATTCTATTAATTCTTTAAAATAGTGACTTTTTACATCCAAAAATGATACAGAACACCAAACATTGAATGCAGTAAACACTATCGACCCTGATATGCATCCACTCGAAGATATTCCAATGGATGAGATGGGACCACATGATAATTTTTCTAATAACGACATTCAACAACCACTTCACGAGATGCCTAATATAGACACATCAACCAAAAAAGGAAATGATAGTACAATTAAAATGCAGACCTCTAGGGAATCTTGTAGTCAAAAATCTAAACATCAAAAGATAAGCGAATGGACTATTGGAAGGGATTTTAAAAATGAATGGGTATGGTTATACCCCTTTATTGAGTGAGATGAGATATAGAAAGTGTGTAGATGCATTATTTGTAGTTGGAAGCTGGGAAAGGATCATTTGTTGTAAAATAAGAAAGACACAATAGAAAAACATTGTGGGAAATTTTACATCAAAGAAATACAAAGTGATGGAACAATTAAGAGATCTCATAGGTGGAAGGATGCATCAGAATGTGTGCATGTGAGATATGCACTTGAATACGAAAAAGCAATGAAACACCAACAAACTCTCATTGAGAAGGGTGGAACAATCTAGGCCCAATTTCAAAAAATTAATAAGACTGTATTAGCCTCAAAAAATTTGTAGTTTGTTGTTGTATATAGTATTCTAAAAAAGGGTCGACCCATGTCTGATTTTGCTTATTATAAGCAACTATTTCAACTAGCCAATGTACATAACCTTACCAGTTCCCATTGGTCAGATCGAAGTGGTTGGGAAATGGTAAAATGTCTATCACTAGTTGAGAAGGAGGACCTAAGAGAGAATGTAAAACAAGCCAAATTTATTTTACTTTCCATTGATGAGGTAACAATTGTTGACAACACATCTTGGATTTGCATACATGTTTACACATTCCAAAATCATTTGAGACAACCTCATTTACTAGCACTACATAAGATGATGGAAAATTGTAATGCGAAAAATATTTATAATGTTGTTGTAACCAATTTAAAGGATATTGCCAGAATGGATGAAAAATAAATTGCCACAAAGTTAATTTGTGTTGGAGCTGATGGTGCGACTACAATGCAAGGACAAAGGAATGGTCTTTGTGTTAGACTTCAGACATCAATTACCCCATATTTTATTCCCATTCATTGCATGGCTCATCGAATGAATCTTGCATACAAAATTGTGAGCACATTTGATAATGTAGCCAAAGTGGAAGATCTCATCCGTGAAATACACTCTTACTTTTCATGCAGTCCAAAAAGGTTTGCAGAGTTTCAACAGTTTTCTCTAGGTGTAACTGAAGGCAAAAAATTGTTAAAATATGTGGACACCAGGTGGATTTCACTGTTTCTTCCTACAAAAAGGGTTTTTCATAATATCAATCCTTGGTGGGGTTTATGTATGCACATCGTAGGGATGTTGACAAGGCAAAATATTTGCTATTTCGTATGACTGACTTGGAAACTCTTCTCACATTATGTGGTATTCTTCCATTGTTGCAAGAAATGAATTCTTTGATTAAACTCGCACAGGAAAGAGCAATTTATATTGTCGATTTCATCAGGATGAGAAAACAAATATGTATGCTTATTGATAAGATTTACTTATCCGGAGAAAATTTTAAGGATCCTTTGTTTGATAGTTGGAATATGTTAGTTCAAGTCAATGATCCTAACAACTTTTTAAAGTTCAACATCAACGATAATCTTTGTATTGCTATCCATGGAAAGATGATTCCTTTATATCATTATGAAAAGTGGTTAGATACACTTACAGATGATGTTGAACAAGTACCCATAACACATTGCAGATTCGATGAGGTTTTGGATAGTACTAAGAATAAATTGAAAAGAATTGCAAAAACATTAACAAGTGAAATAAGAGATCATTTTCACAGAGATGAGACACTTGAGGCCATGGTTGTTGTTAATCCCATATTTTGGAATCCTTGTCTTGACCATAGTAGTAAAAGTGAGTTGTTTGTAAAATATATGGGCACTCTTATGACACATTTCTCTAAACGTGTGGAAGTAAATGGCATTCAAATAAATGGTATTCTAAACAAAGAACTTTTGAGACAACAATCAACCAATTTTGGAATAACAATGGCTAATCAAATTGCACATTTCAAAAACCCACATGAGACTGGTTCCATCACGTGTTTCTGGAAAAAATTGTATCGAAGTAGTGTCTTACAAGAAACTATGAGTGAATACTTTATTTTATATGAATTATGTCAGACAATGATTTTGGGATCTGTTGAAGACGAAAGGGTTTTTAGTGCACTATCTTTTGTTAAAATAAAAGTTCGTAACAGGTTGGACAAAAATTTGGAAAATTGTTTGAGAATGTATGTGTCATCCTACGAGTTGGGTAAGTTTCCCTATGATAGAGCTTTGACATATTGGAAGTCCCTAGCAGATAGAAGAGGTCTCACTAATACTATTGATAATGATGATAATGAGTCAGCTTGCAGTGATGATGAGATTATGGAAACACATAATTCACAAATGATTCTCGGTTCTTTTGGAGAAGTCGACAAGACTTTGTATCAACTTCCAACAATGTAAAATTTCAATGAGTTAAACAAATTCATATAATCAATGATTTTCTGGATTTGATATCATTTGTAAAATTTCAATGATTTGAAAAATTCATATTATCAATGATTTTCCATATTTGATATCATTTGTAAAATTTCAATGATTTGAAAAAATTCATATAATCATTCTATAATCAATGATTTCTCGTATTTGCTTTTTAATGTTATTGATTGTCTATGTTGACAAAATTTTATGATTTATGCTTTAGCTTTGAGTAAACTAGAAATTTGAAAACCATGCATGCATACATAATTAGTAAATATTTCTTTTACAAAGTGTTGTATGTAGTCTAGAATAGTAGAAAGCACAATGCATTTAGCATAAATCTCAAGTTACGAAAACAAAAATACAATACAATAATGCTTTGTTATTGAATTAACTGTCTATGTTGACAAAATATAATGATTTATGCTTTGAATTTGAATGTATGTATGTATGTATGTATCATTAGTATATATGATTTGACTCTAGAAGGCAAAATGCAAATAGCATATTACTCTAGATATGGAAATATAAAAACAATATATCATAATACACAAAACAATACTCACTTTTATATCATAACAAGATTGACTTTGAATAAAATGAAAATTTAAACCCATGCATAGATATATCCTTCGTAAACTCACTTGAAATATAAAAACAATATAGCATAATACACAAGACAATACTCATTTTTATATCATAACAAGAATGACTTTGAATAAAATGAAAATTTAAACCCATGCATACATATATTCTTCATAAACTCAAGCATATTTGAAACCCCATAATACTCAAGTGATGAAAATAACACACAAATATAAATGTAAATAGTATAATAGTCAAGTAATAACAGCAAATGTCTTGTTTTCAAACGAAAACATATCATAAAATTATCTTTTTGAAAAATCAAAATTTCCAAAGCAATAACAGAACCAACTATCTTTTGGCTTTTCATTCCTTAGATGGGGGGCTAGAGGTAGTTTCAACATATTTTTCCTTTTTTGCTCCTTCCACATTCTGCATTTCAAGGGGTCCTCCCTTGGGCTAGTTAACAATACTCCCAATTGCTCTAGAACTGACAAGGATGTTCTCTACACTTTTCAAGCCTTCGAGCAGGGTGTTTTCCTCTTTCCCAGCATCTTCGGATATTGGTGCAAGAACTTATTTACCCTTCTCCTTAAGTAGAACATCAAGATCCAATCCATTTCGGATAATGATTTTCCTAAAAGCATTGTTTTGTCGAACTACTTCTTGAGCTCTTTTTTCATTGCCATAGAAGTCATTAAGAAATCCTTCGCCATCTGGAGATAGTCTTGCAGGTTTTGAACCTACTTCTTCAGATTATCAAACTTTACCTGCAAAAGGAAAAATAAGTAGTCAACAGATATTTACATTTTAAAAAAGAGAACAAAAAAATTAGAACACATTAGTCTAACCTCGACAACATTCTTTGCAGCTACAACAACAACAACCATTTTCTTATCACATGCCCATTCATTATAATAAGCTTGGGCTTCAACATTTAAGTTCTCCAATATGTTCAACATAACCCTTAAAGTTTCATCTTTGTAAGATGTAGTAACCTGCACAATGCCAGATTTAGCTTGATGTAGTAGAACATCAAGCTTTTCCGGTTCATTTTCAACTAAAGAAAAAAGTTCTCTTTTTGAATTTTTTTTGAATCGGGCATTTATTTCCTTTATCAAAACTTTGGCCCGATACTCCCATTTTTTCATTTCTTTTACATCTGGAACTAGAAAATATTTAATGGTTGCTTCAACTTTGTCAGAAACTAATTCATTTTAAAAAAAATTACTTTTTCATCCTCTGGTAGAGGATGAGCCTGAGGGGTGCTAGTTTCCTTAGGAGGAGATTTGCTTGAACATTTTGCTCCTTCTTCATTTTGAGGATCTCGAAGCAGATCTGTTACTTGAAAAATAGTGGGTATGTTGCCTTGTAAAAAGAAATCCTGATCAAGTGGAACATTATCTAACCCAACACTAGAAGCTTCCTGTACACCTATAAAATTACCAAAAGATATAGCTTTGAATCCTAAAAATTGCTTTGTTGCTTCTCTCTGTGGCCTAGATGGAAGAAATTATTTTCCACCCGGGAAGCATTGACCTCGCATTTGAGGTTGGCATGGTGGAGGAGGGGGCGACATCGACTATTGATTTCCATGACGCAATTGTTGTATAGGAACTTAAAAAATCAAAATAAAAATTGGTTACAAAATTTGTGAAGGTAGATTATAAAAATTGGTTATAACACTTATCGACCAAAGAAGAGACCTCTTGCATAGCCACAACTGCAAATGGAATGTGGGTACGTTGTACATCTGAAAACACATTATAAAATTTAATAAAAAATAGTAAAATTTGGTAACAAATTTTGTGAAGGCAGAATGTAAAACTTACTTTCCAAAGATGAGACCTCTTGCGCAACAATGCCCATTGGTAGTGGACGTGTAGGTGGAGGTTGTCGAGGATTAGGAGAACTAGATCTTACGTGTTTCCTTGTTCTTTTTCTTAGTGGAGGTATTGTTTCCTTCACAGGTGTTTTGGAGTCTCCTGATTCCTCTAGATTATAACCTCTGAAAGCAACATCCCACTTTGAAGAGGAAGAGGATGCCCTTTTCTATATTTTGTATAAAATGTTAAAATTATAAAAATGACAAACATATGAAAAATAAAAAATTATTAGTTTAATATTAACTAAAAATTACCTGAACCTGTTGTTCTGTCATGGCTGTAGTGGCTAGGGCTGAGTGCCAAGAAGTTGGTACTGCAGTGTTCTACAAATTATAATAAGATTCATAAAAAACCAAGAATGTAGTTGCATGTGCTTATTTTTGGTGAAGGTGAAGCATGGGTTATCACATTTTGGATATCCATTCTGATCCGATGTGAGACATAGGTGGACCAGTCGAATTGTTGGTGTGCAATACAACGAACCAAATATGCCAAGGCCCACATCAAAATTTATGTCGATCTTCCTTGCAGAATGAGTCTAGCTAGGAAGAATTCACAACATACCCAAAGAAAGTTATCCTGAATAGCTGGTACAGTCAAACCCCTTCTAGACTTGGTAGTCGTAACTACAAAAAACAAATCAGTAATTGTAAACCCTAGAATTTAAATTCAATTAAATATAAAAATATGCAGTTATACCTTGAAAATATTCTTGCTGTACATTGAAGGTGGTCTCCAGGTAGAGTTTATCATCATCAGTTAAAGTGAATTTTGATGTGATTGGATCACAACCGGTGTGAGGCAATGTTGTCAATCTGGCGACGTCAGAGGTTATGAAAGAAAATATGATATTTTTATTGTCAATGACAACATTTACCTTACCCAAATCAATGTCGTAACCTACAATTATCTTCTCTAGTAGTTTAATGTCTGTGTCAAACTGTAGCATCAAAACTAGACCCCAAAGACTAGAGTCTTGGACCCATGACATGTCGTAACTCGATGTTGATAAAATTTCAAAAATTAGGGGGAAAACAAGGTTTTTGAAATTAATTTTTGACATTGCAGGGGTGATAGGGGATGCCATTGGGTTATTTTTTTGTGTACGAGGGAATATGGATCAGGAGGTAGGGTGGAAGGTATTGGAAACTTGATGGAAAGCATCAAAAAAGGGTTCAAACGGAAGGAAAAGGGTTAAAACTACGTTAAAAAAGGTAAAAAAATGATTGTTTATGCCTTTATATAGAATTTTTTGAATGAAACCATCGAATAAATAATCGACACGTGGCATCTACATGCAATCATTTAATGGATGGTTGACACATGGCATAAATGCAACACATCATCAATGCAACTAATCGGTTGTGCTGCAACCGATCAGGTGTGCTACAACCGATCGGGTGTGCTGCAATCGATCGGGTGTGCTACAATCGATCGACTTTGTTGCAACCTATCAAATCTATTGCATCTGATCGATATTGGTGCAACCGATTGGCTTTGATGCATCCAATGGGTACTGGTGCAACTGATCGGCTTTGCTACAATCAATCGATATTACTGTAACCAATTGATATTACTGCAACCAATCGATATTGCTGCAACCGATTGGTATTATTGCAACTTATCGACATTACTACAACTGATCGACTTTGTTGCATTCGATCATCATTAATTTAATGCATTGGCATTGTTGCAATTTATTGGTATAGATGCAACCCATCAACATTACTACAATTGATTGGCATTACTACAATCTATCGGTATTGTTGCAACCGATCGACATTACTACAACCGATCGACATTGCTACAACCAATCGACATTGCTGCAATCGATCGACATTGTTGCAACCGATCGATATTACTTCAAATGATTGACATTTTTGCAACACATCAGCATATCTACAACTGATCATCATTTTCTGATCAATATATCTGCAACCTATCAATATTTTTCGACCATCATGTCTGCAATCGATCAATATTTTTTGACCATCATGTCTACAATCGATCGGTATTTTCCAACCATCATGTCCATAGCTGATCGTCTCAAATTGATCGGCATAGCTTTTTCCTATCGACACTTTTCTATAGGTATAGTCTGATCGACATAGCTTTTCCTATCGGCATAAAGCCTTTAATTTTTCCGTACAGTGCTAGAATTTGACAACCAATATTCATAGCCCCCAACACAAAAAAATTTACCACAGTTTGAAAAAATTTGGTGAAAAATGAATGCAATTCACCATTTCTCCTTGGACATGATTCACCAGGATTTCAAGACAATTCACCTGGATTTTATAAATAGATTTTGGGGTCTACCCCTTATGCATAACCTTGGTTGTACCTCCTTAATGTTGATATCTTTGTGAGACTTAAGGCAGGTTCATATGTGGTTGAAGAAACATGTGATTGCCTACCACTCCTATGTGTTCATGGTGTCCCTAGTGTGTCTCAAGGCCCTCAATCTTATTTGCAAGTAAAGGAGAATGTCTCTCTCAATTGTGATTCATTGTCTAATGGATTATATGACTATCTATTATAGTTTTCTTGGAGTAACCTTGTCTAGCTTTGAACAACATACATAATTTCCACCAAATATATGCAACAACCTTATAGCTCAAGGAATCTAGACTACTCTTATAGAGGTTGCTAAATCCCCACAGGATTGAAGGACACTCTAATACCATATTGAAGCAAAAATTTTAAATTATATTCATCTTCATCTTAGCTTTATATAGCATACATTACAAGATTGGTTTTTAACTACCAACCTCTAATAACATGTAATATGATTTTGTTCTCCTAAGTATAGCTTACAATACTAACAATAATATATTATATGTTTTGTGAGCTTCCAGATATATAACTATAGATCATGTACAAACTAAATAATGTAATAATTTATTTTTCTAAAGCTTTCAACTCATAATTTCCATCACAAGTGTCCCATCAACCTTTGAAAAAACTCCCAATGTTTAATTCTATGTAACCTCATCATGGATAATTCTTGACTAGTTCTCTTACCGATTATTTTACTTATCCTTTCATATTGAGGATGGTGGAGGTCATGGTGATGCATCGCTCCATTTTTGCTTTGTCCCATTTTCAACCATGTAGAAGAGTATCCTCTTTTGATGATAAACTATTTTTGGCTACTATTCAACTTAATCTTCAACACCTTTTGAATGGCATGCTTTCTTGGTGTTGACGAACTATATGGGAAACATCTTGGAGTGCTTTAATTATGGTATGGATTGTGTGTAGGTTTTGGGGGTTAAAACAATGATGCAAATTGTATGGTTGGTGTAGGGATATAATATAGGTATTATCACTCTCTATATGTCATGGCCATATTGCACTTAGTATTTCCTACTTAATAAAAAGCTTTGAATTTGAATTTCTTAGAAATCTTTGAGATATTGATACCTAAAAAATGGTCTTAAAAACTATCGTTCATCACGTGCATCTATAATCTTGATGGTTGCCTTGTTAGCATTAGCTTCTTGAATTTTATATGATGGTGTTTTCAATGTAAACATATTGGCACTGGCATGGAGCACAAATATATTGACTCTCAAGATGAAAGTATCAAAAACATTATGAATAAGAATGTGGATGGTATAATATGCATGGCTAATGGTGTGCTATATAGGAGTGTATACATCAATTAAAGAAAACTTAACAACAAAATGGAATAAAATATTTCCAACAAGGGGGAGCACTTAGTTAACAATGTGGAATATGAATTTATCAATAACATACAACACTTGGCCAATGACATGGAAGATGAAGTCATCAAAAATGTATAAGTATTCTTTGAAGAAAAAGATATGAGGGTTAACATACTAATTACCAATTGATACACTTACCTCATTATTTGAATGCACATAGGAATAAGTCTAGCTAGCCATATATTATAACATGGGTATCAAAGATACTTACTCATGTATTATAAGATACAAGTGCTAATGAATTAACCACAAGTGTATTGTCAATGTGCTAGATGAGATTGTTGATGACTTGTAAGAGTATAATAATATTAGTGTAAAAGTGAATAATGATGTGTGAGATTTTTATTTTTTATATACAAAAGACCTAAGACTATGAGGGACATTGAGAGGACCCTTCACATCTTCAGAGTGAGTGTTCCTCTCTTACCACTCTGCTAAGATCTGCTTTCAATTTGTTTGCATTATTTTCTTAAAAAGCTTCTCTGCTAATGATATTATGAATTAGATGGCTTTCTCATCTTGGCAATATCTAGTCATTACATTATTTATAGTTTTTGTTAACCTTTGTATGTGATAAACATTTTACATTTCATTAGTTGCATATATATGCTAAAGAAAAATGGAACTTGTGGATACATTCGTAAATTTAAGTTTGTTTTCCTACAATGCAACGTCATCTCTATGAATGCAATTGATCTCTTGTTACCTTTATACCATGACTATTTTCATCATTGTATACCTTGGATCAATCTTGTTCACATGAATGAGAGATTAGAATTATTACTTCATTGTCAACATATTAAAAAAATAAATTGTATATTTTGCTTCTCTTAAGCCACCATTTTATTGTTTTTATCTTAAGAGGGTGGTAGGATGGACATAATAGTTAATTTTCCTTTCATATTTTTCTATGTGAAAGTCATTAAAATGTGACATAAAATTATCATTCCTTATTTCATTCATGATATGGTTAAAACCATTATACAAACCATCATATTTCACTCCACTATTTTCTCCACCAACTCACCCTAGTGTTGGAAGTCATCGATCAATTCCTAGGTGAAAAATTGGCATTCAATTCATTATGTTCGACATATTCTCTATAAATAATTATTCAAATTATTAATATCATTTCAATTATTCTTATTATTAACAACTTCAATATTAAGCTCAAATTCTGTATTATTCCTCTCATCCTCACATTGGTGAATTATGTGAGAGATCTCTATAATACTTGTTCATCACCATTGTTCACTCTCCTATTTAGGAGCTAAAATTCTATGGATGCTGTGGGTCTAACTCCTTCGGATTTATCTTCTTAATTTGGGGACACCTCATCTTTACTCAACTTCTTGTTGCCATCTATACTCAAGAACCTATTGTCTTCTTCACTTGAACTTATCCACTATAATTTGATGTCCCAACAATAATCTAGTGCATGTATTAACCTTTGAACTTTAGGAGGTTTCATGGTGATTTATGCATGTGATCTTTTTATGGCATGGTTTTATGCTTGAATTTGACCAAAATTATATTTTTAATCCTAATTGCATTGTTAAGGGCATAACTTTATGCTTAGGACTCCATTTTGATCCATTTAAAAAGTATTGTAAATATTAGAGAAAGAAAAACGATTTCAGAAGACAACTATATAACTCTATTGTAGACATATTTGTTGACACCTTTAAGGACAAAAATGCTCTAGAGGCCCTAAAAATTGCAAAAGCAAAATACTTATAAAAATAGTAATTTCCTATATTTTGGACTTTCATACCCAAATTGCATCTCTAGCTATGTTGACACATCAATAGAAGACAAAACACAAAAAGGCAAGGGATATATATGTATTTTTAATTAATATGCACTTTGTAACTCAGGGAAGGTGAATCACCATATTTCCATATGGGTGACCTTTCATATTCAATATGGTGGATTTCCAACACGTCAATTCTTGTATAAAGAGATTTGCATAGCTAACTATAAAAGGTATGAGTAATGGATGCAATGTTATAGTCTCACATCTCTTCTTAGAAATTGCTTGCATTGTACTCTATTTTTGAGCAATAAAATCATTGTTATTTTACTTATATATTTGTGTTCATTTTTGTAATTCAAATTTTTAAATTTTGGAT
Organism: Wollemia nobilis; assembly: GCA_028583015.1. Classification (NCBI taxonomy): domain Eukaryota; kingdom Viridiplantae; phylum Streptophyta; class Pinopsida; order Araucariales; family Araucariaceae; genus Wollemia; species Wollemia nobilis. The sequence continues at coordinate 2,261,305 of JAQPPZ010016709.1, forward strand.
CAGTGGTATTAGAGCAGTCTTTGTTTTGAGTATATGTCCATAAAAATAAAATCAAGATAGTAAAATTTTCGATATCAAAATTAATATCCCTTCGACTACCTTCATTGTCATTCCCAATGATCTTAGGTGATAAAAAGAATGGACAACATTGAGACATTCGACCCTTCAAGGAGATGTTGAATGAAGCCCTTGTAAAACAAGGGAATTAGATGATAGATCAATTTTATAAATTTCTTTAATGAATCCCCATTGTAAATTTTACAACCTACTCTACATAACTTATCACTACCTGAGCACCATTCAGTGCTCCCAGACCTTTTAAGATGCAGCTAAATTTTGATATCTCCATTTTTTAAGGAAAAATTAGTTGATGCCATAGAATATTAGTTGGATCAGTTATCTTCATACTTCTCTATAAATAAATTCATTGATAAAATCACTTTTACACTTATAAACTCTTCATTACTTATTTGAAATTGGTGGAAATAGTATTGTAATTTGAATTTAGAAGAGAATGAGACATAGGATAATTTCATGGAGGTCATTAAGGAATAATATTATCTTTTGGGAGCCTACAAAGAAAAATATATGTAATGGAAATAAATGCATTAAGATAAAGAACAATCTATTCAATATTATGTTGATGATTTCCACTCATGATAATAAATATAGGTATTCAAGATACCAAAAGGCATCAAATCCTCAAGGAGATATCTCCTCTCCCATCTATTTAAAATGCAAAGGTAAAGGTAAAAGCTTTTTAGGATTTGAAAATATTTTAGTGGTCTACGATGGTACATGTAAGAGGACATGGATCTCTTCAAATTGAAGATATTGGGATAAGCATATAAACTTGTTAAATTAGAGTAGAAGCATTAAAAAAATAGAAAATGAGGAACAATAACAAAAATTAAAACACTAAGTACTAGAAAAATAAAGAAAACAATGACTCTCTAAAGAATCAAGATAAAGGGATTTAGCCCTAAAATAAGAATTGGAAGCAGAAAAAATACTCTTAAGAAAATAAACCCTCAAAGGCTGAGTGAAAAATTGTGCAACTATCACAAGAGTAATTAACATTCGAGGGGGTATCAAGTGATATTAGCTCAATTGGTTAATATTCCTCAATATTTCAAGGAGGAGAACTAAGTTTGAATCTTTCCAAATGATACATGGATAATATACAAGCTTTGTTGTAATACCACTATGTGGTGATGATGTAATATGGGTGGGGCTCATTTAAATCCCATATAACCCATTGAAAAATTAATATTCAATGGAGTAGTGTCTAGCAACTTAATCATTGTTTGTTGAGTTGTAACACTCTACATCCACTACACAATTATCTTTACATCCATAGGCTTAGGATAGAGAGAAGCAAATCATGGAATTCATACCAAATATGACCATTTCCACCACACATGTTCACTAGAGGAGTCACAAGAGGAGGAACAATTGTTTCACTCACAAGTGTGGGTCAAGGATAACCTGTTACATTTCATTATTAATAGTAGGAATCAAACAAATCTAATTTCTACTCAGATGGTGAAGGATTTAAATCTATCTATCACACCACACCCACAATCATATAATATTGGATGCTTACAACAAGGGAAAGACATTCATGTTACTCAACAACTTTTCCTCTCTTGTGTCATCAAGCCCTTCAAGTGTGTGCTTTTATACCCTTGTATCTTGTGATGTGATTTTGGGTCAGTCATTTATATACAAGAGGTTTGATATGTATGATTCTAGACCCTAAAGTGTCAGAATCACTATTAGAGGTCAGTGATTTAGGATACAAAAGGAATCTTCCCTACTTCTATTTCACTGATCAATGTTAAAAAATACATAAATATGATATTCAAAATAAGAAAATTCATTCTATTGATGATCAAGTTGCAAAGTAGGAGGACCATCACTATGTTTGAATTTGCAATATTTTCTAAAAACCTTCCAAAACATGTATTCACAACAATCATATGCAAAAATAAAAAGGCAATTAAAATATAGCAATAGTAAAAAAAAAAAAAAAATGAAGGGAGACAACAATAAGAAGTATAGGGTGGGTTCTTATAGGTACACCAATATATCATATTTTGTTCACACTTATCATAAAAATGGATCCTCATTGAGGGGTATTTATAGTGATACCAAATCCCTAATGAGAGGTTAACCTTAGGTTGACATTAAATTAACCTTAAGGTTAATTTTACAATAAAATAATAATAAATTACCCTTTAAGTGAGGTTATCCATAAAGGTGGATTTAATAATACCACTAAGGATAAAATATGGAAGGGGCTCATAGGATTACATAATCACATGCTCATAGGCTACATAAGTGGTGCTCAAAAGTGACATATCACACATTTGGTCTTTCTCTAAACAATATCAGATTACACAAATTTTAACACCCCCATAATCTAAGCTGAGAGTACAAAGGATAGAAGGCATTATAGGTAACACCTCCCACCATAGTGGATGTCTAATGAACCTCTATTTTTCCTCCTTTGTTCTCATCATCAAAAATATTTTGTCCATCTCTCAAGAATTTATTATCAATCTTCTTTAGCCTTGTAATGTAATTCTTGATGGAGTTTCCTTCCCTTTTATAATATTGATAAGTGTTTAACTTCTTTGAAACCCTAGACTTTCCCTTAGGTACCTGATCCTTAGATTCCATTAACTTGGAGTTTTTTGGTTGAGCTTGTGTATGAGAAAGAGCTTCACAATTCTTCATTACCACTTCGTAATAGATTAGAATCTTGAAAATACCTTTATGAGAGATGGGTTGTGATTCTTTGATAGTCATAGGATTCACATGAAGAACCTAGCTAACTAAATGAAAAGGAGGATACATATTGGAATTAATATATTTGGCATAGTCTTCATCACTCTTTACCTTACCTCATATCATATCTAGGTTATCTTTTAGAGATTTGAAGTCAGATATATAGTCTTCAAAAATACTAAAATTTAGAATTTTGAGATTGGAGAGCTATCTCTATTTTGTTAACTTCTCTAGCACTTAATTTTCCATAGAGATCTTTCAATTTAATCCACACGTCAATAGGATTAGTCTTCTTTTTAATGTGAAAAACACATCTAGTTCCACTAACATAAAGAATAGTCCAAGAGCTTCCTCCTTTCTCTTATTGAGTTCATGATCGTTGAGATATTTTGACTCATTGTTGAAGATGAACCAAATATTATTGCTTCTATGTAATATTACCATCTGAATTGACCAAGTGCTATAATTTTACCCATTGAGGTAGGTAACATACCCTAAGGAATTCATTTTGAAAAAAAAAAACTTAATAGGTATATAATAGTTCCATAAACTAATTTCACCATTATGTAGAGCTCAATAAAATATGTAATTTGAAAAAAAAGGTTCCAAATTCTTCCATACACAAAATTTATGGCCTTGGGAGCATTAGCACTCAAATGAAAAAAAATAAATGCCAAACTTTAAAAACTTTTGTTGAAGCAACTGCTATAACATGTCACCATTAGACTGGTTGCTATGTCTATGAATAAATGTTTGATACTTATTTAATGTGATTGGTGGATTAAGATCATATATATAAAATAACTTAAATATTTTTTGGATCTGATAAGGCTCAAACCCAATGTTGAAATATATTACATTATTTAGTACATGCCAATTTACCACCATGAGTACATCTTTAGATTAGAATTTTGTTTTAGATTAGGGTTTGAGTAACTACTTTATGCAATGTAATAAATATACAAGTAATATTAGAATGTGCAAAGTATTCAATAATATAAACGTACATCATAGTCCATGTGCACATGAGTCCATAGAAGGAAGGTGAAGAGGCAGAGGAAGATGGAGGACCAAGAGTCACATCCCACTTTATATTGGCATTAGTGTGAGCAAGTAGAAATATTATTTCCATATCAAGTAGAGTAGAGTAGAATATAATTTTGAGACAATGTAGAACTTGTATGAAGCATAGAGTACTTGAGATCACCATATTTTTTCTGAAGATCCTATTTTTTTGAGCTTTCATTAATTCATTAATGGTAGTTTTATGAGTTATTTCAGAATTTTCTTATGATTTTTACATGCTTAGTATATTGTCATTATCATAGATATAATATTGCAGCTCATTTTGTATCTTGTTGTTGATTTCTCATTAAGTATCTAGCATAAAAAGCTAACACCCAATACCTAGATCAAGATAGCAGATGATATTTCCACTTTGCATATGCATGATTTGAGGCTACAAGTCAACTTTGTTAATTTGAATAACACGGTAAGCCACAAAAATTAGCAAAAAAAAGAGCATCTAAACTTGTGCTAAGTAAAACTTGGGATGTACCACCTTCAATTAAGCAAAACAAGAGATGGGTTCAAAAAAATAGCTTACCCCTCAAGGCAGATACACCATGTTGTTTAGAGAAAAAAGGAACCAAAAATACATGATAAGGATTTGGACCATAGATCTCAAGGATACTAGAGAGTGGCCCAACCACTATGATAGCTAAGCATATATGAGTGAAGAGACTAGGGTAGGCTTCTTCATAGAGTCAAAATCACAAATCCATGTAAAAATATTATCGATGGTTCAAATTGACACATAGGAGGAGGAAGAAACCACAGAAAATAACATTTAAAATTATCAATATTAGATGGTGCCCCTTGTTGGCATTCAAGTGCACAACTTGGTTTTTGCATTATCTACATTAGTTTACCACTTCTATTCTAAGATTCATGTACAAGAACCACCTAGTTTGACGAAAGCATGTAAATTTGTGCACTAGTGGTATATGAAATGGTATCAAAATTCAAAATTTAAAGTTTAAATTTTTTTAAAATTTTCTTCAACCATTGTTGTGATAATTTCTTCCTTTCATTGATGAGTGAAGTTGTTGCAGATATTGCTATGATACCATGTTTAATCATGTAATATTTTCTAGAAACTTTGTATAACATGCATTCACCACAATCGTATGTCAAAAAGAAGAAAAATATGATTAAAAGATAGCAATAGTAAACAAGTAAAATAAATGAAAGGAGATGACAATAAGTATGGGGTGGGTGCCCATATGAACCTTATTTGTCATATTTTATTTATATTTATCAATCAAATGGATCATCATTGATTGATATTTATAGTGATACCACACCCCCAATGAGAAGCTAACCTCAAGTCTACATTAACTTAAAGTTAAGGTTAGCCTTATAATAAAATAATAATAAATTACCCTTTAAGTGAGGTTATCCATAAAGGTGGAATAACCCATACCACTAAGAATGAAATATAAAATGAAATTGTAGGATTACATAATCACATGCCCATAGGCTACATAAATGGCACTAATAATCACCATATTACACATTTGGTTTTGGTTTAAACAAGATTAGAATACATAAATTTTACCACACTACATCAATTACAGGCCTTGCATAACAAAAGTAAATGGACATGAATGTAGAGGAATATGATGAATTGTTCAAGTCACCAGTTTGGGTTTCACTTAATTATTAGGTAAAGCATTCCATTTATTTAGTTCCTAGTTATCCTTTGCCTAATGTGTTTGTTTATCATAAATAAGTCCTTAAAAATTATGAAATTAGGAGGCATAGCCAAGAATTGATTCAAAAGAGGTACATTAGACCAAGTGCTTCACCATGTGGTAGTCCAATTTCTTTAGCTCTAAAGAATGATGGAAAAAGGAGACTTTGTATTGACTATAGAGCTTTGAATAAATTTAGTATGAAGAACCAATATCCACTTCCTTGGATAGATAAATTGTTAGACTAGCTCTATGATACAAAGCTTGTTGAGGATATTATTGTACCTTAGGATTATTCATAAGCCTAAGATATTTTATTTCTTGCATTGTATTACGTGAGGTATAGTATACCCACATTAGATATGCTTTGGTTAGTTGTTAGGATGCATGGTTATATTATTAGAGATCTCCTTTATCCTCTAACAGGTTGTTGGTTTGTTTGCATCCATTTGGTTATCCCTTCTTAGCATGTTGATAGAAGTTGTTATAACTCTTGTAACCTCTATGATTCCTTTTCATGTACTATTTATATAGTTGTGCATAATGGATATCTAGCTTCACATTTGAGTTCTACATCATTGATGATCAAAGTTGCAAGAAATTTTTGAGCAAGAAGGGAGGCAAGGTGCCAACTTCATTGCATCAGTTCCTAGGCTAGTTGTTGTGAGGATTTGGCTTGGACTATCCCATAGCATCATTGTGAAGCTCTTAAGGTGATAGATGATGTGAAGGTTACACCTACACTGAATACTGTTGATAGAACATCAGAGGGTAACCAGGTTTTCTAACAGGAGAACCAAACTTACCCTATGGAAGGTAAGAATATCTAAAGAATTATACACCAAGTTTTCAAAAAATAATGGAGAATATAATATTATTTATTTAAGGCTCAATTACACCAAGAATGAGATTAATTTATGGCCAAGAGGAGGACATCGGTATCCCTTTCCAAGAGAGCACTATGTTGTTGAAAGGTGTAAAGAATTGAAGGTGTCATCACATTTTGGAAGCCTCAAAGGAATATCAGGACTTGATCAAACATATTGATCTTTACCCCTTAATTCTTTCCATTCATTCCACCTTATTCCAATTATGTCAATCATTCAACTGACTTGCCAAATAACCACCATATTAGAGCGGCCACGGTATCAGTCGATAAAGACTTCCCTCTAGGCTCACTTCCTGACCCTTCCTTATCCCTCCATTCACCCCTATCTTATCTCCCCTCCAATTTCCTCCCTCCCTTATTTATCTAATTTTGACCCATTTGCCCATAGTTTGGCCAACCCAGATGCAGTTGCAACCAGGCCATCACAGGCTACGACCTATCAATTGTAACCTGCAATAGTAGGCCCTAGGTGCATAGGGAGGCACCCTCCATTGATGCACACACCTATTTAAAAGTCCATAGATAGCATCATCGGTGATCACACAGGAGGAAAAATTTACAAGGAGAAGAAAAAAATAGGAAGAAAAATAAAAAAAAATTCTAAGGTCTAAAAATAGACCAATAAAAAGCAAGATTCAAAACCTAACATGCCACCCAATTGTAGCTCACCACGTGGCCAAAGAAGGAAATAATATTGTTGATGAATCAATGAGAGATACATGTGAGTATTCGAAGGCTTGTGATGTTTTATAGTGGGGTTCTAATGATAAAGCTATTTTTTATGGGTCCTAACATGTTTTTATAGCCTTCGTTGTCAACAGTCATCGCAAATATGGGAAAGCATATTCGTTTGAATTTTTGTTTGAGGAATTTTATTCTAAATTGCTCTTGTAGATCATTTGGGAGTCCGTTATAAGCACCTTCATGCTCATAATGAAGTGATCACCTCTCGGTGTTCACTCTTGGTTGCACTCGTGTGCATGCTCATGCTGGTTGGTGGCATTGTTTCCAAGGAAGACAGTCAGACCTACGATTGTTGGAATTTTTGTGTTGTTTGACTTGTCTATTGACTATGGATTTGACCTACCTGTTTACTATTTGTAGTTGAATTGGCATGTTGACCCACCAAATTTTGTAGTTGAAATAATTTTTTTCAAAATTTTGCAAAATTTTTCATCATTTTTTTGCAAAAATTACCAATTTTTGCCTCCAAAATTCAAATTTCTTTTGCACTTAAGGGTAGAATTTTCACATTTTAGTGCTGATTTTTATTTTACCACTTCAATCGAAGGGTAAAATCTTGTAATTGCACAATTATTGTAATTTTGTAACAACACTATAATTCTCCTTTTGTAAATTGTAAAGGCAAATTTTGTAAATCTAGGCTCATTATGCATTAGTAAATTCACCAAACCATTTATAATAGTTCATAGATAGTTATTGCAACCACCTTAGTTCTCCTAGAGTAGCATATATGAGATATCAAATGGATTCATATATCACATATCGAATGACACAACTTGCTATTGTAATGGACAAAGTGATGGATAAACTTATCGACTTGCAAACTCAAAATCCTAGTAATGTCAAGATATATAACAATAAATTTTTCCATAAGGCAAAGTGTGACATTAAGCCTTATGATGGATTGAGGAATTCAAATGTCTTGTCCACTTGGATTATAGATATGGAGTCCTGGTTTACCTATGAAGAATTTTTTGAGGAACAAATGGCCTTTGCCAAAGTCAAACTCACAAGTTTAGCAAAATTGTTGATCGTAGAAAGACAACAAAGCCAAAATTCTATCATGACTTGGAAGGCACTTGTCCAAGTTTTGAAGAACACCTTTTACCCACCTAACTATCAAAGTGATCTTATGATCAAGTGGCATAGGTGGAGGTAAGCATTTAATATGTTAGTTTTAGATTATCTTTTTCAATTTAACAAGCTAAGGGTTCTTCTTGGAATCATTGATTCAAAAAAGGAGCTAATAAATAAATTTATTAGTGGGTTGCAAGATCCAATACTTAGGGAAGTGAAATACACTTCCTTCACTACTTTGGATGAGGCATTCAAGCATACCCTTCTAGCGAAGGAGAAATTTGGTGCTTCTTTCAAATCAAGATCTTCACAGGAAAGCACTTCCAAGGGATCGAGTCAACATCAACAAAAGGTGAAGAATTCTTCTCATACTTCTTCCCCTTCTTCTACTCCTCCCCATTCATCTAAATCCCATTATTCTTCTTCTAACTCTAAAAATTCTTCTTCTTCAACATTGTATTGTGATTATTGTAAAAAGAATGGTTATACAAAATCTAGATGTTATACATTTCAAAGAATGAAGAAGAAATCCCTACTTGTAAATTCAACAAATGAGAACCCAAAGTATGGTCCCATTGTGACTACATGGAGAGAAGAAAAATATCCTAATTTGAAGGGTAAACTCAATAAATTTACCCTCATGGAGATTTGATTTTGATAAGGGAGTGATGCCAAGCAAAAGGTAGGTAGAGACGAGCAAATATGTGGTGACCAAGCCCTCGACGGGTGGGAGGCAGAAGATCGAAAGTAAAAATGATCACTCGGGGAGCGAAGCGCTGGCGACTGAGAAACAGAAAGGTGGAAATGGAAATCATGGGACCAGCTCACGACAAAGTGATGATTCCAACTCCCAAAAGGCAGAGGACGAACCAGAAAGTGAAGCCAACCCAGGCGCGGGAGGAGACGAGAAAGAAGGCCGCAGAGGCAAAGACCCACCTGACAAACATGAAACAACCAACAAGAAGACTAATCAATCTTCTTTCTTAGAAGCACTATAGGAAAAACCTAAACCTAGGTCCTCGACAGTGAACGCCTTCATAACCCAAGGCTGTAATGTCCTTTGTCCTGAGCAAGTCATGATGGAATACGCCAATAGAGACGTATTTTCCCTGGTAGGGAAATTTGTTGGAGGGAGGCCGGACATGGACTCACTTAGGCGATGGGCGACGATCAAGTGGAAAACCAGAGGATGCCTAGAGCTATCAGCCATGTCCTAAGGGTTTTTCATGGTCCACCTCAACACACAGGAAGATGCGGACCGTATCTTATCAGGAGGCCCATGGTTTTTTGGGAGGTGAAGTCTCTTCCTCCGAAAGTGGGGAGAAGACTTTGATCCTGAGTCATAGAGCATAAACTATGCCCCCATATGGGTGCGGCTCCCAAACTTGCCACCACACTTCTTCTACGAAGATGCACTCCAAGCGATAGCCCAAGCAATAGGAGAACTAGTAGCCATCGATCCAGCAACCCATGCTCAGACTCGATTGATGCAAGCATGCATTTGTGTCAATGTCAATCTTGAAATGTAGCTTCCTAGCCAGGTTAACCTAATTTATAAGAATTACAGGTGAAGCCAACCATTGGAGTTTGAAAACAAACCAGATTTCTGCTCAGAGTGTCAATTACAAGGGCACCTATCATCTCAGTGCCTAAATCGCAAAAACTTGCAGACAGAGTCGCAGATAGTGGCCCACCCAGTTCAGGGGGAAAATCCAAAGATGAAGGGTAGGACGGGATAGAACCAGAATCATAAAGGCAAGCAGCAGGCCTTTCCCCCTCCAAGCGATGACAAACAAAAGGCAAGTAACTTGTTCTCCACTTCCAACAAATTTGATTTACTTAGCAACTCTGGTCGTAATGCTAAATTCCAATATGCGAAAATCCTCTATGAGGAAGCCCCTATTTCAAACCCTATCTTCCAACCGGATGCCATTGAGACCATCCCACAAAACCCCCCCATCCCCACCCCGGTACTCTTCCCCCACACTTGACAACAGTCATGTGTCTTCGAATCCCCTCCCCAAACCACCCCAACCCCCCATCCCCCACCATCATTCTCCCCACCCAGTAAAACTGGGTCACCCCACTCCCCATCCACATCCCCTATAGCCGAAAGCGACAACGAATATTCTGGCCAAGAGTCCCCAAAACCTTGGAGCCCAAAATAGACCCGAAGTTACAAAAAGACCCAAATTGATGTGGGAGGCGACAGAAAGAAGGGAAGGCCCTCCGGGGTAGACCTAAGAAATAGAGATGCAGCTGAGGATATAGCCAATGACACCCAAAAAACTTTGCTCCAGGACCTAGGGATAATAAGCAAAGAAGAAACTAAAAGATCCAAAACCCCCGCACAACAAGGCAAAGGGGGCAGAAAACCCTCCAAGAGTTCCAAATGAAAGTCCTCTCTTGGAACGCGAGAGGACTAAATGGGGTAGTCAAATAGAGATTGGTTGCTGCCATGCGGAAGGAAATGAATCCTATGATTTTTCTCATCCAAGAAACCAAATTAGGTGAACACTGGTCACCAAGAATTGCCAAAACCATATGGAGAAAGTGTGAGTTTGTCTACACTCCAACGCAAGGTACCTCAAGCGGACTCCTTGTACCTTTGGAATCCAGCCAAGGTTGAAGGGCGAGTTATTTCAGGTGATGGGCGCCTGGCCAACATTATTTTTCATGATTCTAACACCCAGCTCTCCTGGGTCCTAACCAATGTGTATGCTCCCAACACCTCACAGGATAGAATAATCCTGTGGAACAACCTTTCCCATATGAGACAAGCATTCAGTGAAATCCCATGGATCTTAGCAGGGGACTTCAATACTCCCTTGCATCCATCTGAGAAGAGAGGTAGGAATGCAATTACCTCCAGAGCCACAGAGGACTTTGCCCACTTTGTTGACTCAAACGAACTTATGGACGTCCAACTAAAAGGGGCCCAGTTCACCTGGAGCAACAGAAGGGTTGGCAGAAACCTTATCCAAGAGAGACTAGATCATTTCTTGCTATCCCAAGAAGCACTCCCTCTCTTTGGGGATGCTAGTTTGTAGGCCCTCCCAAAAATTGGATCGGATCACAACCCCTTGATGTTTGAAATAGCCAATAGACCCCAGTTTAAAACCCCTTTTTATTTTGAATCGATGTGGACACAACATCAAGACCTCAAAAATTGGATTGTTGAATGGTGGGGGGAAAAGATCCCAAGGACGACCATAAACCAGGTTATGCAAAAACTTCGATCAATCAAGAGCAAGCTGAGGGTTTGGAACAAAGAGACTTTCGAAAACATCTTTGAAAATAAAAATATCATCAAAAATAGACTGAATCAGATTGAGGATAGTTTCCAACAAGGGCAGGGGGACGACAATCTAAGAATAGAGGAGAGACTGCTGCTATCAGAATACCATAATACTCTATGAAAGGAAGAAATGTTCTGGTGCCAGAAATCTTGTCAGTTGTGGCTTAAGGAAGGAGATTCCAACTCCAAATTTTTCCACATCTCCACCCTTAAGCACAGAGGAGCCAACAAGATAAAATCCCTCATCAAGCAAGACGGTTCTTGCACCACTGATATCCACCAGATTTGGGAAGAAGTTGTTAATCATTTCAAAACCCTTCTCGGTGTCCCTTCCTCCCCCCTCGGCCAGGCTATGAAATCCCTCCTTGAAAACATTCCCAATTCTATCCCTGAGGCCACCAATACCTACCTTCTCAGCCCCCTTACCCCTAAAGAGATTCATCAGGCCCTCTTCTCAATGCAGCCAGACAAATATCTCAGTCCTGACGATTTCTCTCCTAGGTTCTTCCAGACCTATTGGGACATCATAGGACATGATGTCTGCCTAGCCATTTCCAAAATGCAAGCATCCAGATTCATTCCCAGGGATGTCAACTCCACTTTCCTAGCTCTCATTCCCAAGGGGGTGAATTCCCAATCCCTGTCTGATTACCGCCCCATTAGTCTTTGCAACATCATTTACAAAATCTTGTCCAAAGCCATGGCTAACAGACTGACCAACATCCTCCCATCCATCATTGATCCTTGCCAAGGTAGTACTATCAAAGGCCAAAATATTATCGATGGAGTCATCACTATCCATGAGCTCATCCATTCAGCTCAATTGTCCAACAAGTCAGCCTTCTTCCTGAAGCTTGACATGAACAAGGCTTTTGATAGAGTGGATCGAGATTTTCTAACCAGAATCCTCCTCAAGTTTGGGTTTCATGAGAATTGGGTCAAGTTGATCTATAATTGTATCTCCTCCCCTTGGTTTTCTATCATGGTCAATGGTTCAGCTGTAGGGTACTTCCCTAGCTCCAGAGGATTGAGACAAGGGGACCCCCTATCCCCCATTCTCTTTATCATCTTGGCGAAAATCTTGGGAAGAGCTATCAAATTTGCCTGCTCAAAAAGACTGATTTTTGGTATCAAGGTTGCTTCCAACCTTCAACCCTCGACTCACCAATAGTTCATGGATGATACCTTGCTGGCCACTTCAGCCTCTGTCTCGAAAGCCAAGGTCATCAAGTCTATCCTCAATATGTATGAGGAAGCTACTGGCTAGAAGGTCAATTTTAGCAAAAGCAAGCTTTACTTCATCAATACCCCGACAAGGAGGCAAGTTAAAATTGCAAGCATTTTGGGTTGCACGATCGTTGATCTCCCAACCACCTATCTTGGGCTCCCAATGTTTCAAGGGAGGCCAGTCAAGACCATGTGGAATAGTGTCACTGAGAGAATCCACAAGAAGCTGATAGGGTGGAAAGGGGCACTCCTTTCGCAAGTAGGTAAAGCCACTTTAGTTAAGTCTATTCTCCAAAGTATCCCAATTTTTTTCCTGTCTATATTCAAAATTCTAAATGCTATGGGAGAAAGCATAGAAAATATCTAGAAGTATTTTCTTTGGGAAGGGATGGATAATTAGTGAAAGTTTCATTTTATGGCCTAGGACAAAGTATGCACCCCTAAAGACAAAGGTGGACTTGGCATGCATAGAATAAGCCTCATGAACCAGGCCCTCTTGGCCAAGCAGGCATGGAAGGTGGCTACCAAAGCCAATTTGGACTGGGTCTCCATCATTCAAAGGAAATACCTCCAACAACACTCTTTCAGGGATGAAGGGATTCCTAGTAACGGGTCTCACTTCTGGCGATCCATATCCCAAACAAAGCACCTCATCCAATAGGGAACAAGATGGTAGCTTGGGAACGGAATGGACATCAACTTTTGGCATGATCCATGGGCCAGGGATGAGCCTCTCATCAAAGACCCTGATATCACAGCAATTAAACACCTCATCGATAACAGATTTGGTCACAGAGTCACTGATTTCATAACAACCACTCAAGATATCTGTAGGTGGAAGACGATCCAGCTCAGGGTCAAGAATGCTATTTTAGACAGAGCCAAGACCACCCTTCAGTCCATTCTCAAGGTGAACTTCGTCCCCCAGACTCAGATGGATGACAAACTCTATTGGAAAGGTACCAATGATGGGCAGTTCTCTATGAAGATAGCCTACCAACTGGCTATCACCCCCAAGTGATTGAGCTCCATCAATAGTCCCATAATTGCTAGGTCTATTTGGCTTAAACATTTGATCTCGAAAATTGCCCACTTTTGCTAGCTTGCGGTCCACAATAGAGTTTTGACCACAAACAACCTAATTAAGAGGGGGTTCATTGTCCCCAATAGATGTTATCTCTGCACCCAGGCCTGGGAGTCCACTCAGCACATCCTCATTGACTCTCCCTTCACCATTGAGGTCTTTTCCTCCCTGAAAAGTAGGTTCCAAGTTAGTTGGGCTTGGCCCAATTTTGTCCTTGACTTGATAACTCAGTGGCCCAACGTCTTTAGATACGCAAGACTCAGGTTTCTCTGGAAAACCCTATTGCATCATGTTTTCTGGTAAATTTGGTTGGAGTGAAACAATCGTATCTTCAACGACAAGCCCAGGACCCCTGAAGTTGTTGCCATCAAAGCCTTGTCTTTTACCCTGGAAAATGCTAGCATCATCTCGTGCATAGATCCCCCTTCTTGTGAAAGGGATTTTGTAGTGATCAAGAGCTTAGGGATCTCCACTGAGTGTTCCAGACCTCAGAATCCTCCCAGTTCTAGGGCTAACGCCAAATGGATTCCCCCCACCCGGTTGGCTCAAGGCCAACTTTGACGGGTCCTCCAAAGGTAATCCGAGAGAGGCGGGGGCCGAAGGAGTTATCAGGGACCATGAGGGCAATATCATTTTGGCTTTCATAAAAAATGTGGGGATTCAAACCAACAACTATGCGAAAGCTCGAGCTCTCTGGAGATGTATCCAGTTCAGCAAAAACATGGTCAATCCAATCATTTTCGAGGGTGACTCTCTCATTGTGGTTAACCATGTCAACCGCAAGAGCAACGAGGGTTGGAACATCCACAACATTATCCAAGACTACCATATTTCTCTCTAGAAGCACCCCCAAAATGTGACCACCCACATTTTTAGAGAAGCTAATAAAGTAGTTGATCTCCTGGCCAACATAGCGACCAATCAAGATAGCCTAATCATTTGGGAAGATGTCTTCCCCTAGGAAGTCAGCACGGTAGCCAATCATGATGCAAGGTGCATTCGTAAGAAGCAGCACTAGCTGCCACAATGGTGTTTCATCAACACCTACGATGTTTTTTCTCAACACCAGAATAAATCTAAGGATTGTCTCAAACGGTAGCTCTTGTAGCCACAAAGGCATTTTTTCAATGCCATAAAGGTGTTTCCTCAACACCACGCGCATCGGGAACTCATTACTATCCTTCACCTCCCAAATTTTCACCAGTACGACCAGTCGTGTGGCTAGCCAAGTCCGTGCCAACCTGACCAGACACCACTCATTGCCTCTACTTTCGTCATGCCTCCACCTCGTTTTCCCCCTCCCCGTGGTGCTTATTTGCCACCCCCATCATTTTCCCCTTCACCCACTTTTTGCACCACCTCCCCTATTTTCCCCCCCTTTCCCTTATGGTCTGGTTTTTCGCCACCCTCATTCTCTGGTATCACTTATTTTCGTGGCTGTTGCCCCCCTTTTATTTTTGAAATCTATGGAGCGATTTCTTGCCACGTTCGCTTTAAACTCAAGCTTTTTAGTCTGAGCCCAGCTTTTTCTAGGCACATTCACTTGAGAACCATCATCTTGCTTGGCAGTAGGCATCGCAGTAGTTCGTTCGAATCTAGTTCTCCCATAATGGTGACTTTCATGGAGCCCACAAAACTCCAGCTAGAGGTAGGGGTCAAAGCTTTACTTGCAGCTAAGAAATTCACCCCCTTCTTCAAGATTTTTATAGGTGCGGACGAACAAGTGACCAGGGATTTTTTCAGCACATGGAACGAAGGTGAAGTTCAGGTCCGTGGCCTCCATTTTGAGGTAAGCGTCCACTCCATCGCTAAAATTTTTGGTTTATCTCCTAGGGGCATAAGTGTTCGAAGGGATAGGCACAATTTCAAGGAAGAATTAGAGCACTTCCTAGATAAGGGGAAATATTTGGAATGGGAAAAGGGGGGTGTGCTTCGGTCATCTCTCCCTAAGCCCTGGGATGTTGCTATCATCCCTGTCATCCAGTACATTGTAGTCGACAACCCTAATCGCCCCCTGCGTGCTTACCACCTTGCCTTTGTAAACCACCTTTGTGATGTCAAACCCATGAATTTCCCTGATTTCCTTCTTCGGTCCATCCGCATCACCATCACCAATCTCAGAGTTAGCATGTCCTCCAAACCCCCTCACCACCAGGGCTTGTTCCTTGTCCTCTATAAGCATACCCTTCAGCACCAGGTCTCTGGTGGCATCCCTGATCGCACGCCTAGTCCTGAGCCCTCATTTGCGTCCCTTCGAAAGGAGAAGGCCAGCCCCCCACTCCCCAGCCTCTATAGATTCCCCTCAGTAGTTGGCCTCCCCCATCGATTCTCCCCCATACTCGCCCACCCCCGCTCACTCCAGTGGTAAGAAGTCCTCTCCCCTGGCTCCCTCTCCCAAGCTCGATGCCCCATCTGAGTGCCACCCTCCTGGAAAGCCCCTGAGAAGCAAGCAAAAATTAGTCCACCCCTCCCAGAAGAGCAGGAAATCTCATCGACTTCAGTCCAAGAAAGTGAGCAATCAGGATCAGATCCTCGAGGTCATCATCGATGAGGATGACGAGGAATCCAAAAAGGTCGAAGATGTGTTGCGAGTGGCCACCCTCACCCGCATCAACAGAACTGTGGACCTCCTGAAGTCAGCAGCCAACATCATCAGGGAGGTCGGCTCCAGCCTGTCCAACATTATCAATGAAGTTCAGGAGCTTCCTGATGTCCTCGAGGCCCTCCTTGGCCCTATCAAGAATGATATGGATAACCAGAATGGGAAGGAGGCATCCCAGTAGCCATGGGAAGTTAGTTTTTGGTAGATGGAGTGTTGGTTTTTGCATTAGAGTATGTTTAGTTTTGTGTTGGACGTACGCTTTTTGCTTTGTCTTCATTGGAAGGGTTGGACCCTCAGACTTTATGTTCATAACTGGTTTATCTTTGTAATATCGATAGTGTTTATGCCCTATGTAACAGGGATGGGCCCCTTCAACCCGATCAGTAAATAAATTTTTTTTACCTACCAAAAAAATAAAGTTACCCTCATGACAAATGTTTCTGTACGAGGGGGTCATGACCATTTTTTTTCACTAAATCCCACCTTACACATAATTTTTTTGTTGATTGTATCATAGATAATAGATCGCAGAAAAATATAATTACGAGGTCTGTTATTGAGAAGTTAAAGTTTTCCTTGAAGCCACATCCTCAACCCTATGCACTTGGTTGGAAGGATACAGGGTCTACATCCAACATCATACACTTGCATCGTGTCTTTCTCTTTTGGTGATAAATTTATGGATAATGTGAAGTGTTATCTCATTGATATGCATTGTTATGGAATGTTGCTTGGTAAGCCCTATCAATTTGATAGGAATGTAGTATACATGTAGACACCCAATTTTGACACACTAATTGTGACTTCCCAAAACTAGTCACAAACATCCCAAAACCTCCCAAAATCAATTTCAAACATCTCAAAACATCAATTTGATCATTCCCCATCATTTTGGGCATAAAATTTTACCTTTACCAAATTCGCCACCATAACCAAATTTGCTAGTGGTGAATTTGGTAAGTTGAGTGGCGAATTTGGCAAACTGTAAAAATCAACCTCTTACATTCAAAAGTAGTCTTTTAATTGGATAATTATGATTTTGGAAAAGTTTTCAAATTTCAAACTACTCAGAATCTAATTTTATTCCTTACCAAATTTGCCACTCATAACCAAATTTGCCACCCCTGTGGCAAATTTGATAAATAGTGGTAAATTTGGTAAAAACAACTGGGAATCTTCCACATGAACCAGTTGGGCACAGATTGAGTTCCATTTCATCTCTACCATCTATCCCACATGCTTCAAGAAGGATTGAGATTAATTTGTTTGAATTTTTCTTATCCATCCATTCCCTCCAAGTCCTCTCCAAATCCTATTTAAGGAGGTCATGGGGCAAGCATTCCACAAGTAATTTCACTGTAGCAAAGATCTACCAAGATTTTAATGTGCCTTATCTTCTTATAGCATTATTTATTTTCAAGTTTTCTTCAATTTATCCAAGCCTCTTTCAAGCATTTAGAATCATTTTGCAATCATTTGTGGAGGGCAACTAGGTAAGGCAAGGGAGCTTGGTGGCAAGGAGATCTTCATCCTAGGGAGAGGTCATATCTAGGTGATATATAGCATAGCTCTCTCCTCCATTTTCTTGCTACCTTTTGCATTTTGGCTTCCTACTTTTAATCTTTGCATGTTGACAAACTCCATTCACTTACTTTTATTTAATTTTCCTTTTGCATATTCATCATTATTGAGCTCATCCTTGTTTTGTAGGCTCTAACATCCTTGGTTGAAGGTATGATTTCAAGGATTTGCAGCATCTTTAATCATCTCTAACACTTTTTTGTAGGATCATTTTAGTTTGCATACATATTATCATTATATTTTTTGCCTAATCCTCTATTTTGGAGGGTTTTTAGCATACTTCATTGCATGCTTTATGACAAAATCCTTGCTATATCTTTTATCTACAATAATCCTATATTATCTACAACATACTAACACTTTTTATCCTCTTCCATGCTATTTTACTTTCCTACATTAATTATTGTAGCCTTCTAGTTCTCCTTTTTTAAAGTATTTCAATAACATTTATTTCCATTTCATAAACAAATTTTCTTAACTCCGTTTTTAAGCAATTTCTTATTGTTGCTCATCACCTAAGTGTTAATTTTCTTTAATTAAGTTAAATTAGTTGCTTCTTAAATTTCCTAACATCTTAGCATTTTATTTTAGACCCTCTGCACTTCAATTTAATTAAATTCCAGTCATACTTTTACATATTTGCATATTATCCATTTTCGTGAGCTTTAAATAACTTTTGGCATACTCCATTAATTCCTCTAATTTGTCACTATATTTTTTTAATTTAGCCTTGCTGGAGGTTATATTGGCTTCTCCATAGCATTACTTATTTACTAGTTTGCATCTCTAACTCTTTCACAACTACGATTTACCTATTTACAATCCCTTGGGGGGGGTTTATCTTTTGCTCTATCATTCTAATTTTAGTTCCTAAATTCCCTATTTCAGAGGCTTAATCCTCTAATTTTATCACTTACTGAACTTACAAAACATAGTGGGATACTTCCCCTACAATTGTAGGCAAAGAAAACAGCTCAAAATCTGCCCCAAAACTTTAAAAATCCATCTTAGGATAAAATTCAACACCCTTGTGGTGAATTTGGAAAATAGGCCAAAGTTCCACCCTAAGAGTTAAAAATACTCACTTTTTTATCAACAGGGGATCTTATCAGCTAGGGGAGATAGTTTACCACCTCACTGCACTCAGAAAGACCCCCTAAATCAGACAAATTTAATTTTTTTTAAGTTTTTGTGCAGGTTTACCAAATTCGCTACCCCTGTGGAGAATTTGGAAAACATACCTCGAGAGGGGTAATATGACCACTTGGCCCATCCTTAGCCCTTAAATTTCATTTCATTTGTGTTTTTTCTATTTTTCTACTATTTTTTAAACATAAATCACATCTATTTTGGTGAATTAAGGAATTCTAGCTAGGAAACCATAATCATTTACGAAACCTTGCAATCTGTTTACAAAATGACTATATTTCTTTATAAAACACTAAAATACTAATTAATTAAGGAAACTTAGGCTGAAATTTAACCTTTTTATTACTTTCAAGGTATTTAGACAAAGAATCGAAAAGCATATAGTTGCATTAGGCTAGACTATCGTATTGCATTTCTCCTTGTTTTACCTTGAAATCAAAGTCTCCTTAGACTAGGGCATTCAAAACTTGAAATGCATATAGGTTAGATCTTGTTTGCTTGCATTTGTGTGATTTAAACTAAGAATTTCATTTAGATTATTCTTGACAATTTAGGGTCAAATAACCATTAAGGCTCGATAAAGAGTCAAGATTAATAGATATCAAAAAACTCTTAGGTGTTTGTCTTAATTGAACTCATAAACACTATAAAAACAAGCATTACATAAACTATCATACAACCATAGGAAAAAACACAAAAGTAGGGGTCTAGTTGTGTTGAGGATCTTTGAATCCTTAGGATCTCCTTTGGAAAGAGATCCTCAAGTGGGGAAGTAGAGATTCTAATGAATCTCCCCCACGCACACTTGACTTTAATTAGATCTAAAGGAAAAGAACACGAGGTTTTTCCACCGTCTACATAAATTGGTGAACTTGATGTGAACACTTCCTTTTGCCTTAACAAAGATAAAATTTTGTTGAAATTAAACAAGACCATTTAATTTGTTTTCTTAGTTTACATCACATTAAATTAAGATAACAAGAACATAACCAATTGCTAATCCTACTGGGGGAAGGATAACGATCCCTTGAGTAAACTAAAGTATGAACCTTAGGGAAGAAGTAATCTTTGGCAAGTATATCATGATGTATTAGTGGGAGTCACAAGAAGGGCTAATTATTTGGGTGACATAAGGATCTCAAACATCTTCATTTCTTTACTATAAGTACTTTGGAAACAAAAGTTTAATAAATTAACCCCCTTTTCAAAGCTAAGTCTTCAAGCCATGTCTCAACATCCTTACAACACTCAAAATAATGGTGTACCTATTACTTCTCAGGAAGGATCATCCTCTCAAGGACAATTTGAACAAGAAGTAAACCCTTGGTCACAATAAGTACCTAGGGAAAAATTAGTGGCTGAAAACATTTCTTATCAAACTATATACCATGTTAGATATTATATCAAAAGAAACAAGGCTATCATTTTGGATTTTCTTAAATATGAACTTAAGTAGAATCCACCACAATGCATGAAAACATAGTATATTCCATTGAACAATAAACCACGGCTCAAATCAATGAAATTCACAACAACTTGGCAAGTCTCAATGTAGCTACAACACAACCTATTAATTATACAACACTTCCTACCTTATCCATAGAAATGCCCGCTTCAAGAAATATGTTTTTAGTATTCCCTAATGAAACAACTAATTCTACAAATCCCTTTTTCACTCTCAACGCGAAACCTAGTCAAGTCCCTTCCATCATAACATCAAATCAAAATGCTTCAACTTTTACAAGTATACCTTTTATGATGCAAATTTTGCTCAATCACATACTCAACCTCCATCAAATGATATTCAAAATTTTAGACTTAGAAAAGAGAGATGCCAAGTTCGAAGAACTTGAGTGTCAAATTGTCTGTGTTCAAGGAACATCCAAACTTAGATACTCTTTTGAAGGGTTCTATAATGAACCTTTATATCATGAAATTCTTAATCACCCCTTTCCAAAGAATTTTGAAACCCCAAGTTTCAAATGTATAATGAAAAGCAAGACCCCATCAACCATCTAAGGTTATTTTAAATAGCTTGTAGTGACATCAATCATGATGAAAAACTTCTCCTTAGGTTATTCCCTAAAATTATTAGTGGTTTAGCCTTAGAATGGTATTTCCAAATACCTCACCATTCCATCAAGAAGTTAAAATAACTTATGGAAGTCTTCATTAAATAATTTTTAGTCTACATTGAAGATAAGGTTACCATAGATGACCTTTATCAACTTAAACAAGGTAAAAATGAGAAATTCTCAGACTTCTTGGCTAAATGGAGAGGTCTCATAGGAAGACTTCAATACATTACTCCTCCTAAGGAACTCTTGCATATTTTTATATGAAACCTTCACGAATAATTGTCATATCTCTTGGAGATGACAAACTTAACCTCTTTTTAGGAAGCCATCGACATGGCTAAAAGAGTAGAGGCCATTCTCATAAGATGAGGCCAACTCAACTATAACAAGAAAGAAGATGAAAAACCCTCTAACAAGGGGCAATACAAAAACAAACATGTTGTAGGAGATGGTGTAATCGATTCTTGAAAAACAACGTAAACACTACTCACAATGCTCCTCAAAAGTTGGTTATCCAAAAGGAGGACAAACCTCAAAGGCAATATACCAACATGGGGCAAAGTCAAACAACCATGCTAAAAATACTCCTCGGATCCAAACTAATAGAACTTCACTTGTCAGGACTTGGGACTTATCAAAAGGAACCCCTTTTTGGTATAAATAAGATGAATACTATGAATTTCATCGAATAGGACATACTACCAACAAGTGTAGAACCTTAAAGAATATTATCCAAGACCTTATTTATGAAGGAAAAGTAGCAATTAAATAACCACAAAACCCAAAAAAGGCATGGGAACTTTTCAAGATCCCCTACCAACACATGATCAAAAATTAGCCAATTTTTTAGGCACCATTCATCTATCAAGATCTTCCCATGCCATAACGAGACAATAAGCCAAGATTCAATATTTAGATCAACCTCCATTGGTTATCCCAAAGGAAAAAATCAACTTTCCTAATAAATCACCTTTGGTGATTACACCTTCTCAAAACACCTTGTATACATTCGATCTTTGTCAACAATTAGAGGAGGTACCCATAAATGTTTCCCTCCTAGAACTCCTAAAAACATTACCTACTCGTAGACAAATATTGTTGAAGCTCTTAAGTGAACAATAAGTCCCTCAAGACCTATCTCCAAATGACATTGCCAACATGGTTGGGTTGACTGGAATAAACAATGTATCTTAGCCTTCCATGAGGAAGACACTCCTCTTGAAATTATATCAAGGGATTTCCCCCTCTATATCATAACTCAAATAGGTGATAAATATATCAAGAGAGTCTTAGTAGACAACATATCAGCCTTAAACATTTGTAATGTCAAATTTTTACAAAATTTTGACTTATCAAAAATGATTTACAAAAGTCAAACCTCATTGTTAGAGCCTTCAAAAATAAAGAATGGGAGGTGACATGCACCATTACTTTACCTATCAAAGTAGGGTCTCGTATCTTGAATACCCTCTTTTATGTCATATCATGTGATGTAACATATAACATGTTCCTCGAAATACCATGGATACATGCTATGAGGATCGTACCCTCTACCTAACATCAATGCCTAAAATACGAATACCAAATAAGGATCATCCACATCCCTAGAGATCCAGAAACTTTCACCATGTGTAATTATATATACTTGCAAGAGATTAATCTCTACCCCTCCATACAATAAGCTAATTCAAATGATCAATCAAAGGCAGATAAATGAAAGGAAATAATAGAGGAACCCCTCATAAATTTAGAGGAAACTCTCCAACCATCCTTTTTCAATGATGAAGTCAACCATATTTGTTGAAAACCAGATCCTTTCATAGAACTAGTAAGCATTTTCCTTTCTCCTCGATACATAGGCATGCCTAGTAGAAAGGGACTAAAAACCCAAATAGGGTATTGTACCTTCATCCATGGGAGAAAAACTCTTGATGAGAAAATCCAAGGATGGAACCTCATGCCAAGTGAACAAACCTATGTTACATGTTACATTTCACCTTACTTTCCCATAGTTAAAAAAATGCTTGTTAATATGGGTTATCAAGGCAAGGACCTAGGTCACTATGAACAAGGTATTAAAAAACCCTTAGAAGTTGTACCTTTACTAACATGATGTAGGATTGGATTTATCCCTAACAAAAATGAACCCTCTCCTATATCAAAAGAATATGACAAGGATGGCTACTCTGAATCAATACATGGATCTCAATGGGGCAAGGAGAATGAAAAATAACTATGGTCACTCCTCAACCAAACGCCCCACAAAACTATATTATTTGGGAGCATTAACATGTTATAATTAGTCCATCCTAAAGTAATCACAACCAACGAAGATATTGAAGAATATTTGGATAATTATCGTATAGAATAATCTCTCAAACAGATCTTCAATTTAATTTTTTTCCAACCTCCTAACTTGGAACAAATGTCTATAGACCCTCTAGAACTTAAAGAGTTAGGGATTATAGATACCCCTCTCCATTTTGAGGATGAGTCATAAGCTTTAATCAAAGAGACCATAGAATTCAACATTAGAATAGATCAAGATCCACAACTTATCAAACTTGGGAAAATCCTAACCCAAGAAGAACGAACAAAGTAAACAAACTTTAAAAAAAAAAAAAATTGACATCTTCACTTGGGTCTATGATACCATGCCAGGACTTTATCCCTCACTAGTAGTCCACCATCTAGTAGTGCGTCCTGACGCCAAACCTGTCAAGCAAAAACTAAGAAAAATACATCGAAGAGTAACTCTTCTAGTAAAGGATGAACTTCAAAAACTATTAGACATTGGATTCATAAAATCCATAGATTATTTGGATTGGATATCCAACATTATTCCTGTCACCAAGAAGGAAGAGTCCATTTAAATTTACATCGACTTCAGGGATATAAACAATGCTTGTCCTAAAGACAATTTTCGTTTACCAGACATAGACATGATAGTCGATTTCACTACTGGATCTAAAATGCTATCCTTAATGGATGGGTTTTGAGGCTACAATCAAATCAAGATCGCGGTAGAAGATCAATCTAAAACATGTTTTACTACCCCATGGAGAATCTTCTACTATCAGGTCATGCCTTTTGGCCTTAAAAACATATGAGCAACTTATCAAAGGGCCATGACATATATATTCCATGACCTCATGCATAAATTATTAGAAGACTATGTGGATGACATCATAGGTTGATCTCAGAAAAGAAAAGACCATACTCGAGAACTTAGATGCATCTTCCAAATACTACGAGACTATAACGTTAGAATAAAACCACTAAAATATATTTTCAAGGTAAAATCAAGAAAGATACTTGGGTTCTGTTGTGGCTGCTCCACAACGTACCCCAAAATTGGACCCATATTTTTACTTTGGATTCTGAGGGAGTATTGTTGCCTTTGAGTAGTAGTTTGATGGGTGCTTACCCATTGTCTTGATTGTTCTTGCAATGTAGTCTTCGAGGTTCTTCTTTGGTCAGAGTTTCTTGTCAAGGGTGCTTTGCAGCATTGTCAGAGTGTTTAGTGTTTTGCATTAAATCATAAATTTAATTTTCTTGTTTTAAGTGTTAGAATATTGTATGTTCCTTTTTAGTTCAAGTTTCATTAATTAAATGTTTTACATAAAATAAAAATAAATAATAAATAATAAAATATACATATATATACATATAGATATATGTAATAATAAAAAAATAAAATAAAAATAAAAATTTAAAAAATTTATATTTATATATATATATAAGTATTTTAATAAAAAAAACAAAATAAATAAATTTATATATATATATATAAATAGATATATAAATGTCTATTCATATATTATATATATAACAATAAAAAAAAATGTATATGTTTAACACGTGAATAAAGTCGAGGTCATAGCCTCATTGGTGACTTGCCTCTATGTTCTATAGCCATATAAACCCTTTACTTCATTAGATTTGAATGTTCTTCATTGATACCATTGATCAGGAGGTTTATATTAAAATTAATGTTTATTTTTCGCTATTTAGAGCTACTTCGAAGGCATGTTTTATGTCGAATGTCACAATGTTTAATTTTGTCTAAATTTCATCATTATGGCAGGGTTGGCGGCAGCATGGGTGCAGTCCAACGTGACCAAAGAGGAAAGGGCACCTAGAGGACTTGCCTACATGGTAATGCTTTAGCGGGACCCACTCAGTCCAAAGATGAGCTCGACAATGTGGATGGGGCCATGCGCGTTGGAGCAGAAAAGATACGATGACACCGTGTACAGCTAGCGAAACACATAGTGGATGTGTGCAGAACAGTGACGAGGTATAGAAGGACAGATCCAACGTGGCAGATGCCACGTAGATCTCACGACAGACTGATGATCGGAAATCAACACGGAAACATCACAGGATGCGGCATTCACGCGGGAATACGTGAATCAATGCTCGATGTGGAGAAGCCTCTACGAATGGCGCTCATGTCACAAAATATTGACACGCAGATGTGAATGCGAGGTGGATGCCATCGATTGGAAGATGATTCGGGAGCAGCATCGTACTGCATGGAAGGCTCCCCAACCCGGATGACACGGCTAAGAGGCCACGTTTTAGAAACAGACTAAATACGGTTATATATGGGATTGACTGTTTTTCTTCACGAGAGTACAGTAACAGTGCAGTAGCCAGAATGTGGCAGGGATAAATGGAACCTAACATGCGCAGTGCCAGCTGCAAAGTTAGCACACCCCATTAAATGGTAAACCCTAAAATTCTAAGCTATAGGCCGTTAAATATCCTTCTCAAACACATGGAAGTTTTTTGGAGCATACCAAAGGCTTGTAGGGGTGACTCAGTTGTTCTACAGCAGAAGGATTTGGTCGACGGTGGATTTTCCTCACACCCTAAGGTATAGGGTTGATTAAGATTGACATTTATTCTTTATATTATAGCATTCAATCAAAGGCTTATGGGAAGCCTTTATATTATAGTACAATGCCTTGGGTCATAAGGAAAGGCCTTTGATTTATTATAATATATCAAATGGAGTCATAAAGGTGAATTTTCAAAATGTGTTTTATTTTATTATTTGTTCATTTATATTATAATATATCAAAGGGACTAATGAAGGGCCATGGGAGTTATAAGGAGGTTGAATATCAAATATTCAAGGTTTTTGATAAGGCCTACATTTGAAAATTTTGTTTTATTTTTTTTTTTTATTATAATATATCCAAAGGAGATATAAGGGTTAAATATTGAATATTTAAAGTTTTGGGTATATTATAATATGAAAAGGATAGCCAAAGTTTCATTCTTTTTTTTTCTTTTATGATGTTAAAAAGGGGTTACAAGGAATGTAAAACGAAGAAAGTTTATTTTATTTTTATTTATTTGTTAACATCATGAAGAGGAGGGAAATTGAAACGAATCAAGAAATGGAAATCTTAAATATCCAAGGAGGGCATTGTAAAAGGGCTAGAAAATTTTGTAAAAGAGGACTACTTTGAAGAAATTGAATGCACATATTTTGGCAAACACACACCTTGTAATAAAATCAAAAGGAGATTGTGTCTTGGGTTATTGAATTCTTTGATCTACTTTTATTGCATTTTCATTTCGATTTATATCTAGGTATTGATGCCTTTAGGGGGTTATACTAGGTGAATATTGGAATAGATGCAAATTTTTCTTTGTCCTTTGAGTCTTGCACTTGGTCTAATTTGATTGTGTTTCATGCAGATTTACTTATATCAGGTTAACTTTGGACGTATCTCATAACTTGGGGTTTTGCAAGGAAGGGACTCTGATACCAAGATTTAATGGTATTTTATTTGTTGTTTTCTAACTTTACTGTAAATAATTTATTTTAGTTTATTTTTTGTAATTTGGTTAATCCGTTTTCTATTTTGTTCATAATTTTCTTTGATTCTAGTCATTTCTAGAATTTTTGTTTTTCATTACTTTCTATTCTGGTCATTTCCATAACTTCTATACCTAATTTTCTTTCCATTTTGGTCATTTCCAAAAAAATTGTACTTTTCCTTTCTATTCTAGTTATTTCCAAAATTTATGCATTTTAGTTCAGTTTTTTCATTCTGGTCCATTTTCCAAAATTTCTTTTTGCGTTTCCATTTCATTTGCTTCCATTCTGGTCTTCGTCCAGAATTTTTGCACCTCCAAATTGCACTTAGTCTAATTTTCAGATAAAACCAATCTTAGGAGGGAGGGTACTAACACCTACTTGACATTAATGGTAGATAAAGCACATGAACACTAACATGCTAACTTACTAACATATACTAACGCCAAATTCTAATTTATCTTTAGTAGAATGCTCATAATGAAGATAAAATGAATCTACTGACTGTAAAATGAATCTCACATTAAAGGTATGGAATCTAAAATAAAGTGGACTCTTCCATGCACTTTTGTACTCTTACACCTTTGAAGATAAAAGGAACTTGCTAATTGGGATTTAGGGTAAATCAGATTAATATCAAGAGCATTAAAAGGAACCACTTTCACACAAGCAAAGTTCACATGCACTTTGAGGATTAAAGAATCATGATCACTAAGCATTGTATGAATTAAACTGTCAAGGCCCCTTGTTAACTATCACTTGCATACTGTGAGACTATTCTAGCATATGTTATTTTAAATCATCATCAATTACATGTATGTATGTGGAATGTTTGTCTATCAAAACCTTGGAGAAATTTATGTTTGCACTTGATTTCTTTGCAAGAGGGAGTTTTCAATTTAATACTCTGATTGTGGTGACTATTTTGCAATAGGGCAAAATATTCACTCAACAGGTTCATCGTATCTCGTCATGGGATTGAAATTGATCCTTCTAAAATTGCGGCCATAACAAACATACCACCACCTAAGAACTTGACTGAGTTACGAATCCTTCAAGGAAAATTATAGGCTATACGTACATTCATATCTCAACTTGCATATATGTGTCACCCTTTCTCCAAATTATTGAAGAAATGAGCTATATTCTAATGGGAAAAAGGATGTCAAGAAGCCTTTGAAGCCCTAAAAACTTATCCCTTAACATCTTTTGTCTTGGTGCCACCAAATTTAAATTAACCATTATTGCTATACATAGTTGCTACTGAACATGCCTTAGGATCTATGTTAGCACAATATGATGAACAACATCGAGAGATAGAGAAATCTACTACATTAGTAGAATCCTAGTTAACTATGATACCAGATACACACCACTGGAGAAGATCTTCTTAGCAGTTATCTTCTCGTCTCTTAAACTAAGATACTACATACTTAGTCAAAAGACTTACATCTTAGCAAGGGTAGATTCATTGTGCTACCTTATTTTGAAACCTTATCTATCAGGTAGAACTGCAAAATGGATCATAGACCTTAGTGAATTCGACATAGAATTTTTAAATAAAAAATAATTAAAAGGGCAAGTTTTTAGGGTACCTAGGAATAGATATTTGGGGATATATTATTATATTGTACAAGGTTTGGCATGGAACACACATAACCCAAGGTTGATTGTATTATAATATTATATTATACTATAATATTATATCATATTAGTAGTAGGCTCCCCAAAGTAGAATAACAATATGGATATATAAAGAAGAGATATTTTTCATTGTAATCATCATTGGAGATCAATCATATGTAATCATCTTTGCCCATGAAGTGGCTTATGGGACTTTGCCCTCCTTAAGTGGATCTCTCATCTTGGGAGATCTTTTGGAGTTATTCCTTCCTTAAGGATTATTATTGGTGTTTCCCTACCTTAAGGGTATTATCTATCTCTCTCATTTATGGATTGTTATTGTGGATAATTATTTGTGGATAAATGATTTGATATTTTTACATATTGGTGAATGATTTATGTTAATAATAATAAAGTTCTATAACAAGTGGTATCATAGCAATAATTTTGGCAAAGTGGGGATTCTTTTTTGGAATTGCAAAATTAGGGTAGGATTTTTAAAAAAAATATCTCATATTTTAGGAGCCATATCTCTGCGAAAGTTTATCCAATTTAGGTGATTCTTGGATCAGTTTATGTAAAATTTAAAGAGCTTTAAAATGAGTGGTCATATGAAGTAATCCAAGTAGTATTGAGAGATATATGAACTTTTAAAGTTAGCCATCAAGAACAAGGGTAGTGATGAATTTTCAAGTCATGAATTTTTGGAAGACGAAATTTGTCAACATGAGTAAGCAAAATAGTTACAATTTATTTTGTTGGAAGAAAAATTATAAATATAGTTGTCTATGTGGAATTTTAGCTTCAAATCAATGGGGAGATATATTTCTATGAAACCCTAGCTCATAAAACCCTAAGTTGCATGAGGGCAGATGTTTTTTTTGGAAAAACATCTCATCTTTCAAAATCCATATCTCTGTGAAAGTTTATATGATTCGTATGATTCTTGGATAACTTTGTGTGGAATTGAAGAGCTTTAAAATGAGAGGTCATATAAAGGAATCTGAGCAATATTGAGAGAGATACAACCTTTTGAAGTTAGTCATCTGGAATAAGGATAGTGATGAATTTTGTAGATTTTTCTGAAAAAACATCTCATCTTTCAGGAGCCATATCTTTGTGAAATTTTATCCTATTTAGACGATTCTTGGATCATTTTGTGCATAATTTGAAGAGATTTAAAATGAGTGGTCATATAAAGGAATATCAGTAGTATTGAGGGAGATACAACCTTCTGAAGTCAGCCATCTAGAACAATGGTAGTGATGAATTTTTAATTTTTTTAAAGACAAAATTTTTTTAGTTCAGGTAAGTGAATCTATTGCCATCTATTTTTTTGGAAGAAAAATTGCAGATCTAGTTATCTCTATGGAATTTTAGCTTCAACTTAGTGGGAAGATTTTTATTTCCATAAAACCCTAGTTTGCATTAGGGCATGATATATATTGTCAGAAAATCCTAGTTTGCATTAGGGCATCAACTATGGAACTCCAAATTTTTTTGGAGAAGATGATATTGATGTTAGGGATTGGTGGTAAAATTTTAAATCCTTGTATCATCATTATCCTCTTTGGAAATGTATGCTTTCTTTTTGTCTTAGAGGAGAAGCTCTTTTTTGGTATTGTAAATTTCCTCATGCCCATAAAGATGAACTAACTTGGGAAACAATGGAGCATGTATTCTTGAGTAGATGGGACCCATATAAAAATCTAGCTAGTTTGAAGGTCACCATCAAAGGATATGAAGAAAAAATAAACATGCTTCAAAACAAACAAACAAAAATTAAAAGTGAGTAGGAATTTCTCAAGAAACAGAATGAAGACTATGAAAGTAAAATAAAATTACTCCAGGATGAAAAAGAGGAAAATTTTAGGGAAGAAGGTACATCTTTGGGTCTACAAAAGCAAGAGCAGAATAAAAAAGGTTTAAATTTAGGCTAAATTTCTATTTTGCATTTTCATGGAAGCATTCAAAAGGAACAAGTTATTATTTCCATTGACCCTACTAGAAGATCTAATTTTATTAATATTGCTTTGGCTAAGAAGTTGCAAGTTCAAGCAACAAAAATTAAGGACATACATCTAGAGGGTGAGCATGTTCAAATTTTTGAAGATTTGAAGATCACCATGTATAAATATGTTTTACATTCAGATTTCTATGCTATTGATATGGATGATGAGGATATTGTTCTTGGTTATCCTTGGTTAGATTCTTTGGGTACTATTAACATTAATGTTCAAAAGAATTTTATGAAGTTGTGGTACAGGAAAAATAATATAACAATGCAAGATAGTTTCCATCTTAAGGAGCAAGGATCCAAGGAAAAACAAGAAGTGGCTGCAGAGAAACAAATATCTATTCCTAGGTATAATATGTAGAAATATGGGACTTGGCCCTCCTTAAGTGGTTCTCTCATCTTGGGAGATCTTGTGGAGTTATTCCTTCCTTAAGGATTATTATTGGTGTTTACCTACCTTAAGGGTATTATCTATCTCTCTCATTTGTGGATTGTTATTATGGATAATTATTTGTGGATTAATGAATTGATATTTTTGCATATTGGTGAATTATTTTTTTTAATGATAAAAAAGTTTTGTAACACAAGTTATAGCGCATCAACTTGCCATAGATCCTCTAGAATTATAACACCCTATAAACATCTCTTTCCCTGATGAGATGATCTTATCAATAGAAGTCCAAGAATATGAAACATGTGTCTTGTACTTTGATGGAGCTATATGCGCAAAATGCATAGGAGCAGGAATTATGCTAATCACCCCATAACAACAACTCATCCCTCTATCCTTTAAATTTTGCTTCTTATGCACCAATAATACAACATAATATGAAGCACTTATTTTAGGTCTCAAGGCTACAAAAAAATTAAATATCAAGAACATAATAGTATATGGTGATTCACAATTGGTGAT
Source organism: Wollemia nobilis (assembly GCA_028583015.1). NCBI lineage: Eukaryota > Viridiplantae > Streptophyta > Pinopsida > Araucariales > Araucariaceae > Wollemia > Wollemia nobilis. The sequence continues at coordinate 2,292,972 of JAQPPZ010016709.1, forward strand.
TAACTAGGTAAATGATACCTATCAAACCAAATATGAAAAGCTAAAGCCATACAAAGACATTGTATACATATTGAAAACTTTTTCGATCAAATAACTATAAAATCCATACCACATTCTAGCAATTGCCATGTCAATTCTATGGCCATAATTGCATCTCTCATACCCTTAGATTCATCATAAGATAAATTAGTGAGCCCTTCGTAATCGAATCATGCTTATAACCTCTTAATATATGTAATATTGAAACATCTATACCTCGAGAACCTTGGTATCAAAACATCTTCAATTTGCTCAAGGAAGGAACATTCCTTTAAGGATTTAACTCCCAAAAATATAGATAATTTAGGCTAAAAACTTAAAAATATATCATCATTAGATATATCTTATATCGATGCTCCTTTGAAGGCATACTCCTCAAATGCATAAATGTAGATGAAGCTCGAGCTCTCATAAAAGAATACTGTAATGAATCATGTGGTGGATATTTTAGTGAATTATTTGTAGCCAAGAAGCTCCTTAGGATGTGCTATTATTGGCCCTCCATGGAAAAAATATACTCATAACTATGTCAAGAAATGTGACAAATGTCAATGACATGATAATATTGTTCATGCTCCATCTCAATGACTTCAACCTATCACATCTCCTTGGCTTTTTTCCTCTTGGGGAAAGGATATCATAGGTAAAATTAACCCTTAATAATCTGATGGACATAAATTCATTATTATAGCTATAGAATATTTCACTAAATGGGTTGAGGAAATACCTCTATCCTCTGCCACAAACATATAAGTATCAAAATTTATCCTAAACCAAATCATTAGCTAATATGGTATCCCTTCTACCATAATTGTAGATAACAATACTTCTTTTAAAAATAAATAGGTTGCCAAGATGTGTACCAAATACAAAATTCAACAAAAATGGTCTACACCTTATTATTTGTAAGAAAATGGACAAGCTAAATCTTCCAACAAAATGCTAATCAAAATCCTTACAAAAATAGTCAACAAAAACGATCGAGATTGGCACTTACAACTTTATCCTTCCTTATGGGCATGTCGCACAAGTGTGCATGCTCCATTAGGGAAACACCATATGCTTTGGTTTATGGTACCAAAGTAGTATTCCTTTTGAACTTAAGATACCCTCTCTAATATTCTTGTTACAAGATTCTTTGGTAGGAGATGAATATCGCTCAAGCCGCTTACAACAACTAGAACTCTTAGAAGAAAAGTGCATCAATATCCTAGAACACCTCAGAACATACCATAATAGACTTTGATGTGCCTACAACAAAAAGGTGTGTCATAGGTCCTTTGAAGTCAAGGATTTAGTCCTCAAAGAAAATCAAAATAATACTAACATCGATGTTGACCTAAAAGAAAAATTTGAGCCTAATTGGTTAGGACCCTTTATTATCATAGCCAAATTTGGATCAGGAGCCTACCACCTAGTCACATTAGATGGTCAATAACACAAAGAACCAATTAATATCATTCATATTAAATGATATTGTGCATAAAACACATCGAGTCGTTTGCTTGCTCATTTGATTGAATACACAAAAAAAATCATCATACAATCATATACACTTCACCCCTTCCATGTTTGCTTTGCTTGCTTTATCATACCATCAAGTTAGGATGGTTTACTATGATGTAAAGGCAAATCCTTATTCTGAACACATCTGCATTGCATCCATTTAGGCTAACTATATATTGAGTAAACTCTCTCAGTCCAAAAATCTTGTCCTCTAAAGTCTTCTTCTACACCTCGCTTCGTTATTATCATACTTATCTTCTTCTCCCTCTCTTGGGTTAAGTGATGTATGACGTGATCATATATGGCCCTGATGACCCAACCTTCTCCTTTTATTTTATTCCAATCTTGGGGAAACAAACAAACAAATAACAATCAATATTTTTCTATCTCACTTCTTCTCTCTCTTCGAAACAAATACTATATATAACCTACTTTCCTCTATTTCATACAAAATTGCACCATTAACATCAACAACGATTCACAACATTATTGGTAATACATATCTATAATATTTCTCAACAAAATAATTTTATGCTCCATCAACATTCATCATTATTTAATAGACTCCTCAATGGTACCTTTTCCTCTTCTATAATGCATTTATGACTTTTACATCTTGCAAAATGGTGTATTGCATAAGAGAATTTTAATATTAGTCTATCAAATGTGTCACAAAATATACTCATCACATTATTCACATATAACTCATTCGATAGACCATATAGGGATGATAAATTACATTCAACTGGTTTCTCATAAATTCATAATCATTTGTGATTTTACTAGTTACTGGTTGAATGGGGTTCTTTTTCTTGATTGGCCTGTCATTCAAGTTCATAAAATCATACATAATATATTATCATCTACATACTCATTTAGTTAGTCACACGATCTGAGAGTCCTCTAGTCATCCATTTCCCTATGGATTAACAATTACTTGTCAACTAAAAGAGGGGACTATAGGGGACTTCCCTGGGAAGTCTTGTTATGCTTCCCTGCTTCCCCCTTCCCTGGTCTCATCTCAGTTCCTTGGAACTTCCCTAGCCCTTCCTCCTTGGTTGGCTGGTGTTGCAAATGATCTCCTTAGGGTGGGAGGTCACTTTTCCTTTTGTCTACCCCTTTCCATGCCTATTTGAGGGGTTCTTTCATGTGCCACTATTATGGGATGTCCCTGGGACCTTCCCTGGGATTTTTGTGTTACTTCAGAGATTCTTTTTTCCTGGTGCTCTCAGTTCTATCCTAGGTTTTTTGTAGGTTTCTACTTAGAGCTTAGTTTTAGATATTCTTCAAGTGTGGTGCATCGTGGCTTTGGGAGAGTTGCTTCTTGAGCAATTTTTCATAGTTTTTTTTGGTCTAGGGGGGACCACATGCTTTTTTCTATGGATTTGCTCTTTGGGTTCTTGGATGTGGTCTTCTCGATGGGCTCTCAAAATTTTTTTATGGCTTGGAGGGGCCTCTACTTTGCTTGCTACTGAGATCCTACTAGTCTTCCTTTTTTGGATCCCTAAAGTTGTTCGTTGGCGGTGTTGGAGGTTGTTTGGGGTTTCTTACTGCATTTTTTGGTTTTGGACTTAATATCTATAGCTTTTTAACCCTATAGATCCTTCTATTTGGGTTCCCTGGGACCTTCCCACCCCTTTTCCATGGCTTGCATTTCTACCTATGCTACTTCCTTTGCTTCCTATGGTCTCTACGTAGCTCTGCCTTGTTGCAAGGGGATTTTATGGCTTGCGAAGATCCTCTGATTGCTGATCCATTTTCTAGGCTTGTGCAATATGCTATTTTGGTCTATTTTCTTACATCCTTATGTATATCCCGGTCTTCCTTGGGTGATATGTTCCTTCTTAGCAATTCCTCTACTCTATCCTACTGTTCAGGGTGGTTCTGGGTATGGCATTTTTGGTTTTTCGATGTTTCCTCGATGGAATACCGATTTTTGGTTTCTCCCCTACACAGGATTTTTAAATTTGTATTATTCCTACTATGGCAGGATTTTTAAATTTCTTGCTGGGTGAGATTTCCAATATTTAAATTTCCCACTGGGCAGGATTTTTCAAATTTGCTGCTGAGCAAGATTTTCAATTTTCATGTTGGGCGAGATTTTATAGGCTATCCTTTGGCCTTTCCTTCAGCCTATCCTGTGGCCTTGTATTTGGTCTAGTGACCTATTGTAAAAATGTTTTGGGGCCCTTTCAAAACCCCTTTTTTAATGAAATTTTAACTTACCAAAAAAAATTACTTGTTTACTTCATATGAAAATGGATGATTATGGGCACTTTTTCCCATTAGACATATCATTTTTAGTACACAATCAAACATAAACCAAATATCCATGTATTAACATGACAATAAATCATGGATTTAATTGATCAAAAACCTCATCAGTTTGCAAATTCTTGTGAATCTCTTTTGGGCAAATGACCAATGTTATTTTTACTCTCTTTTTTATTTATTGCATTAGTACACTACCAAATTTTTACAAATCTCAATGATTGTCTTCGATAGCCCACGAGGTTATCAAAGACTATATTGATCAAATATATTATAGATCTACAATCATTTGTATATCTTACTAGGCACTGGATCAATATTATCCTCGTAGCCTCCTAGTTCATGTCATTGGTATTCTATAAAACAAAAATTATAATCTATCACCAGCTATTGTTAAAAAGGGTCTATCGTATTACTAGGTGACATAGATCCAATGCCTTGTGAGCATGCAATTATTTTTATGCTCCACCAGATACTGGATCGATGTTATCCTCGTACATGTCTAACCCTCTACAACAATAGAACAACCATGAATCATACTCTCACCATCAACTATTTGCCTGATAATATTATTGGATTAACAGAGTTTTGTTTCTAGCTAGCTTGTTATGCAGATATGCAATAAAACATATTGAAATATAACCACTTATCAAGCTAGATATTCTCTCTCTATTCACACAAAATAGATAGAGAACATCCTACCTCTTGATATGTGATAACAATTTATCACTTATTTTCTTCAAAACTAAAACATCCTAGCTAACTTATAGACTCTTTGGAAGCATAAGGATTTAGTAATCAACACTTTATGTACCCATAATCATTTATGACTATGTCAAGCAGTCGATTATTATATCCCTATGCATCTTAATGGCCTATAAGCTAGCATGGATGTCATCTTCTCATTTATAAAAAACAATATCCTTCAGAATCAATGTGATGTTGTCATATGGACTCCCTAGATAAGGATATTTCTTTTTTCCATGCTCTATGCATATACATTTCTTTGTACACACGTTGAGCACTGGAGAAGGACTTCTCCTTCTCTTGGATTGTGCATATGGGAGTGTTACCATCATTCTAAAATATTTTTATTACAATACAAAATTCTTGAATCTCTTAACACATCAAAGGTGGTGATAAATATTAAGTCCAATTCCTCACGTACTTGTAAATATTTGCATATGCATAATATCAAAATATTTCTTATTTAAATCATTCTGCTTTCAAAAGCAAAAGAACAACACAAAAATTATTCTACAAGCCTTTTTGCAAATATTTACAACCATCTCAAAATTATTGTAGTACATTACAATAGCAAAAATAGAACATCTCAGCATTGTTACATCACAAACACCAACATCATATTTTGTGAATAGCAATTATCATTGCAATAAAAAAGTAAACTGCAAGCATCAATAACATTACCTTACATCCCTTGAAAACATTTACTTTGCAAAACATTTACAAAGGTCATGCTACTACTTTACAAATATCATTTTCCATCACTTTGCAAAAAAATATTTGTAAAGAATGTAAAATAAAATCATAAAAGCATTTCACTACTTTGTAAAACATTTGCAAAGATCATTCTATTACTTTACAAGACATTTGTAAAGATCATTCTCCTTTGCAAAAATATTTGCAAAGATCATTCTATCACTTTTACAAGATATTTGTAAAGATAATTCTCCATCCCTTTGTAAATTTTTTTTGCAAAGAACACAAAATCAATCACGAAGACATTCTCTTCATTACTTTCCAAAACATTTGCAAATATCTTTTCGTCGAAATATTGCAAAAATCATACAAGCAATTATAAAGCATTTTGCAATCATTGAAAACATATCTCAAAGTCATCATCAAAAGCATTCCTGAATTTCATATCAAAGCTTTGTGAAAGGCTTGCAGAGTAAACACTTTCATATAAGTGTTTCATAAAGTATGACACTTAAAAATCAAACACATATTATCTACGCAGTCAAGTGTTCATAGAGAATGGCACTTGAAAATTGACAAGAAGAAAAATAACTTCATCTATGTAGTCAAATATTTCATAGAGAATATCATTTGAACACTAATGAAGAGCACACATCTTATCTATGCAGTCAATAATTTCATAGAGAATGGTACTTGAACATTGATAAGAAACAAAATAACTTCATATATGCAGTCAAGTGTTTCATAGAGAATGGCATTTGAACTCTGATGAAGAGCACACATTTTATCTACACAGTCAAGTGTTTCATAGAGAATGGTATTTTAACATTGGTAAGAAGCAAAAGAACTTCATCTATGTAGTCAAGTATTTCATAGATAATAGCACTTGAACACAGATGAAGAGCACACATCTTATCTATGTAGTCAAGTGTTTCATAGAGAATGGCACTTGAATATTGATAAGTAAAATAACTTCATCTACATAGTCAGTTATTTCATAGAGAATGGCACTTGAACACTGATGAAGAGCACACATATTATCTATGTAGTCAAGTGTTTCATAGATAATAGCACTTGAACATTGATAAGAAGCAAAATAACTTCATATACACAATCAAGTGTTTCATATATAATGACACTTGAACATTTATGAAGAGCACACATATTATCTATGCAGTCAAATGTTTCATAGAGAATGGTACTTGAACATTGATAAGAAGAAAAATAACTCCATATACGCAGTCAAATGTTTCATAGAGAATGGAATTTGAACATTGATGAAGAGCAAATATCTCATCTACACAATCAAGTGTTTCATAGAAAATGGCACTTGAATACTGATGAGAGGAAAACTTATCATATATCATGTAAATACTACAAGTACCTCATATACACAGTCAAGTATTTTATAAAGAATAGCACTTGAACACTAGAGCAAGCAATAGGAGATAGCACAGGCATCACCCCCCTATTATTATTGAGCCTCATGTATATACTACAGGTACCTCATCGACACAGTCAAGTGTTTCATAGATAATAACACTTGAACACTAATGAGAGGAAAACATATTATATTTCATTGTACATATTATAGGCACCTCAGTATGTTCTAAATGTTATCATGAATATGGCATCATAGGCCACCATTTAAACATAATGAGATCATGTTCCCACCTATGGGAACACATAAAAGGTAAAACATTTACCTCTAAAATAATATGAGCATTCTCCTATATCAGGTATAGATACCACCACTCACAACATACATTTCAGGATGGTCATCTATCATCCAAAAATACTCATATCTCGAATGGGTTATTTCCCCCTATCTATATTCAAACAAACCAACAATGTATTTACCTAGGCATCTATATCACATAAAGGCATAATCATTTCAAAGCATCATAATTCCATCAATCAATATGATTCACATTATACAATCAATAACATCAACACATAACATATCACCAAAACAAGCTACAAGAATCAAAGCATCTCATCATAACCTAGAAATACAAGTATCATCATATATATGCCTCACACTATACATACCGATGGAGAAGGTGTATCACAAAAAAATGAAAATGATACACTCAACCCATGATAATAGGGTGTACCACAAACTCAAAATTGTTACACTCACTCATAAATGACCCTAAGACCACCTAACAAGAAGACTCAACCTACCTAGCATCCCCTGGTGGAGTAGGAGGAGACAACTAAAAGCTAGAAATTCTTCAAGAGGTGTCACTCGTCGATGGGGATATCGATCATGATCCCAAAATAGATGGTGCTCACTACTCCATAGGGACTATCAAATGATACAACTCATGATAGTGTGTGGCCCATACTCCATGCTCTCTCAAATTGAGATATAAAATGCCATAATTGCTCTATAAGATCTAACCTCATGATCTTTGTTGTTATCCTAGAAACCTCCAACTCTTGCTCAAGTGGTCTCATTATTACAACCACCACTACACCATCTAAACCTCACCTAATCTAAGACTAAACCTCATATCTCTCCCTCGTCACCCACTCTATATCATATCTAATATCAATAATTATCACCTGATAAATATCCCTCTCCTTTGTAATCTAATCTAAGGCCAACGAAAGCTTGGAAATGGTTTCCCCTCTATCTATCTCCACCTGGGCCATCTCATCCCTAAGCATAGTCACCTCATATCTAACTCTGATAATCTCCTCCACTTGCAAAACCTTGAGAGCCACTAATTGGCTCTGCATATCATTCAAAGTATGATTAAGAACCTTCAAATCCACTGCCATAGCCTCCTCTATTTTCTTACTAGGACCTGCACCTCCACTAATATCTAGCCCTATTGCATCGAGGTCTAGCCCTGCTCCACATAAACTAGACACCCCCCACTGGTTGGATCATATGGAAGTGGAATAATAGTTAATGGAACCACATCCAAAGTATTTTATCCTCTCACCCTCCATCTATACATTATCCTATTCCATCCCTCTCTCTCAAAACGATGCTTAGCTACTCACAAAGCACTCAATATATCCTAAAACACCTGCTTTTGATCCCTTGGTGGTGGGCCTGCAATCAATAGATAAGGTTTGAACTATCTATACCAAGTTCCATAATATACTATCACCCCCACATCATCAAATTCAAGTTTTAATACCATAGGGTCATCCTCATCAACCTCCAAAAAGGTGATAGAATCCATAGGATCCCATCAGGTCTTGTGACATACTCATCGTACCCAAATCTCATCGATTATTGATACCTCCTATACCTACCCAAACTAATGGATCACATGATCATATCAATATAACTCATAAGTATTATTCCCATAATCCAATCATTGAACTCATCTCACTCTGGCTAGCTCCTTGTGATCCTCAAACCATATATATACATCCCTCCATGGTCACCATGTAACATGTGCTACCCACATATCATCAATAAGATGTCACACCTAGGTCATAGTACAAGATGAAGGGTGAATACACCTCTCCATATATAAACCGTAGGACTCTCAAGGTCAATACCCCTCATAACCATAATGGGTCATCATATGGCTATATGCTTCCATGCCTAGACCTGGAGCAAAGTGGAGCATGTCAGACTCTGACCTTGCCTATAGACTACCTTATACAAAGTATGATATGATATAGCCAGGATAATGGGAACCCAGGCATAAATAGTTTGACTATTCCTTAGCCATGCTATAATCGATCCCCATCCCCATGGTATAAATACCTTACTGATGTCGCTCATCATCAATCCATAAACCACTACTCCTAAGAGTGTGATCCTTCAATCAATGTACCCACCCACATAAGCATAATTGATCCTCAATCCCTTATTCATCCCTAAGAATCCATACCTCTTTGATAAGGCTAACTTCCCAATGCTAACACTTATCCCCAAGCAAATGGGTACACCTAAAACTGACACCTTGAGAATGCACCACATATCCTCTAAAGTAATTGTCATCTCACCCATCAATAGCTTGAAGGTATTGGTGGATGGGTACCACCTCTTTGCAAGAGCTATCAACAAGGAGCTATCAAAATCCAACTTAGTCATGTAAGAAACATTATATAGCCCTACTACAAAAAAAACCATTGCATCCCTAAACCTCTACTCACTTGCTCAGATGCTCCCCAAGAACTTAGGATGATGCTCCCTACTTGTCAAAATATTTATCACTTTCCAAAGAACCATCCAAAATGTCAAGTTACTAAACTCATCAAATCATATCAAAATTTCACAAAAATACTACCATTGGATAGCCCTCAAAAAGAGCTTTCTAAAAAATATAAATATGCATATGTTTACATGCATATCGAGGTTAAAAAATGTAAAACAAAACTATCTTGAACCAAATTCGTCAATGGTACCAAATTTGCCACAACTCGTGAAAAAATACAAAAAAATAACCTAAATGTGAAAATTTTGATTTGAAATGAAGACTTACCTCTTGGTATCACTCTAAAAATTGATTGTCCCTTAAACTACATCTGCACGATGCATCCATCCTTAGATATGAGCCATCCTCTTCAACCACTCTGTCTTGCTCTCTCTAGCTTTCTATAACAGGTAAAAGTGCAAATGAGGTCGCTTTCACCTCTTCTTTTGCCTTTTAAACCCCTGGCCCATTGATGCTAACCAATCAAAACATCTTGTAACCTTTTTTTTTTTGTAAGAATCCATAATTTTAGGGCAAGAAATTTTCATGGGGTAAATCAATTTTCTCCAAATATCAAGGCATGCAAAACGAGGCATATGTATACAAAATCATCAAAACTAGAAAAACCTCAATAAAACTCTTCAAATAGGTAAAGCAATACAACAACAACACATCACAGCATCAAAATTAAGTATCAAAACTTAAATTTTGACATAACATCTCAGATATCACATCAAAACTAGTACAAAATATAGACACCAATTTTGACACACTAGTCACAACTTCCCAAAACTAGTCGCAAACATCCCAAAACCTCCCAAAATTAATTCCAAACATCTCAAAATATCAATTTGATTATTCCCCATAATTTTTGGCATCAAAGTTCACCTTTACCAAATCCACCACCATGATGAAATTCACTAGTGGTGAATTTGGCAAGTTGAGTGGCGAATTTGGCAGACTAAAAAAATTGACCTTTTACACTCAAAATTAGTTTTTTACCAAATTTTCCATCCATGTGGTGAATTTTGCTAGTGGTGATTTTGAAAAAAAAATTAAATTTTAAATTTCAAACTTCTTTGAATCTGATTTGATTCCTTACCAAATTTGCCACTCAAAACCAAATTCTCCACCCCTGTGGCAAATTTGATAAACATTTATGAATTTGGAAATTGACCGAGAATCTTCCACATGAACCAATTGGGCATAGATTGAGTTCCCTTTCATCTCTACCATCGATCCCACATGCTTCAAGAAGGATTGAGATTAATTTGTTTGAATTGGTATTATCCATCCATTCCCTCCAAGTCCCCTCCAAATCCTATTTAAGGAGGTCATGGGGTAAGCATTCCATAAACAATTTCACTATAGCAAAGATCTACCAAGATTTCTAAGTGCCTTCTCTTCTCGTAGCATTCTTTATTTTCAAGTTTTCTTCTAGTTCTCCAAGCATCTTTCAATCATTTGGAGTCATTTTGTAAGAATTTGTGGAGGACAACTAAGCAAGGCAAGGGAGCTTGGTGGCAAGGAGATCTTCATCCTAGGGAGAGGCCATAGTTAGGTGAAATTTAGCATAGCTCTCTCCTCAATTTTCTTGTTGCCTTTTACAATTTGGCTTCCTAATTTTAAGCTTTGCATGTTGACTAACTCCATTCACTTGCTCTTATTTCATTTCCCTTTTGCATATTCATCATTATTGAGCTCATCCTTGTTTTGTAGGCTCTAACATCCTTGGTGGTAGGTATTATTTCAAGTATTTTCAGCATATTTAATCATATCTAACACTTCCTTGTAGGCTCATTTTAGTTTGCATACATCTTATCATAACATTTTGCTCATAATCCTTTGTTTTGCAGGGTTTTTAGCATATTTTATGACAAAATCCTTGATATATCTTTAATCACACTAATTATATATTATATACAACATACTAACACTTTTTATCCTCTTCCATGATATTTTACTTTCCTACATTAAGTATTGGAGCCTTCTAGCTCTCATTGTTTTAAGTATTTCAATAACATTTCTTTCCATTTCATAAGCATATGTCCTTAACTCTGTTTCTAAGCATTTTCTTATTGTTGCTCATCACCTAGGTGCTAATTTGCTTTAATTAAGTTAAATTAGTTGTTTATTACACTTCCTAACATATTATTATTTTATTTTATACCCTCTACACTTCAATTTAATAAAATCCCAATCATATTTTTACATATTTGCATATTATCCATTTCTTTGAGCTTTAAATAACTTTTGGCATACTCTATTAATTGCTCTGATAAATCACTATATATTGTTAATTTAGCATGGTTGGAGGTTATATTAGCCTTTAAATAGCATTCCTTATTCACTAGGTTGCATCTCTAACTCTTTCACAACTAAAATTTAGCCAATTTACAATCCCTTAGGGGGATTATTATCTTTTGCTCTGTCATTCTAATTTTAGTTCCTAAGTTCCCTATTTTAGAGGCTCAATCCTTTTATTTTATCACTTATAGACATTAAAAAACATATTGGGATCCTTCCCCTACAATTTTATCCAAAACCCTATTGAAATCAGCTCAGAAATTGTCCTAAAACTTCAAAAATTTGTCTCAAGATCAAATTTGCCACCCTTGTGGAAAATTTGGCAAATAGGCCAAAGTTCCATCCTAGGAGGTAAACATACTAATATTTTTTTATAAATAGGGGGTCTGATCAGCTGGGGAAGATAGTTTACAATTTCACTACACTCAGAACGATCCCCCAAATTAGACAAATTTAAAATTTTCAAATTTTTGTGCAGGTTTACCAAATTCACCACCCTTGTGGTAAATTTGGCAGCAGTAGCGAATTTGGTAGTAGTGGTGAATTTGGCACTTTCTATGGAAAATTTGGCAAATAGACCTCAAGAGAGGTAATATGACCACTTGGCCATTCCTTAACCCTACAATTTCATTTCCTCTATATTTTGTTTCTATTTTTTTATTGTTTTGAAAACATAAATCACATCTATTTTGGTGAATTAAGGAATTCTAGCTTGGAAACCATAATAGTTTACAAAACCTTGCAATATCTTTACAAAATGACTCTATTTATTTATAAAACACTAAAGTACTAATTAATTAAGGAACCTTAGGATAAAATTTAACCTTTTTATTACTTTCAAGGTATTTAGGCAAAGAATCAAAAAGCATATAGTTGCATTAGGCTAGATTGTCTTATTGCATTTCTCCTTGTTTTACCCTGAAATCAAAGTCTCCTTAGAATAGTGCATTAAAAACTTGAAATACATATAGGTTAGCTCTTGTTTGCTTGCATTTGTGTGATTTAAACTAAGCATTGCATTTAGATTATTCTTGATGATTTAGGTTCAAATAATTGTTAAGGCTCGATAAAGAGTCAAAATTAATAAAGATCCAAAAAATATTATGTGTTTGTATTAATTTAACTCATAAACACCACAAAAACTCAAAACATAAGCTTACTAAGGTTCTCCATAACAAAAAATAACAATAATAACGTAAGCAATATGCTCAAACAAAGACATCTAGGATCTACCCAAAATGAAGCCACTACAATTGAGCAAATAAAACTAAGGTGCTCTAGACGTAGACCACCCTTATTAAAACAAGCAACTAGAACAAAATAGTAGTGATCAAGCAACTAGGGGCTTAAATTAATTAAACAAGCAATATCCAACATGGAAGCATAGCATCTAGGTTACCCACCTTGTATCTAGCAATGTTGGCCTATGGTCTCCTACGAAGTAGTGTCTCGGTAGCAAGCTTCTTTCCCAAAATATTAACCCCTCAACTTGGAGATACATCCCTACATATATCTTAATATCCTCCAAAGGACAAGAGGTTCTTCAGTTTCTTTCCAAGCATGTTCGCCACCATGGAATTCTAGCTTTGTAACATTCTCATTGAATGTTGCCAATAATAAAAATCAATATCTCCTCTTTAATGTTAACTTCCCTTTATTGGCATGTTCTCCTTACAAAGGTTTACCTTTAAATTAATGTTATCCCATTACTTTCACAAATCCAAAATAATAAGACCCATTCTTATTAGAACATTATCATTTTCTAATACTAATATTACTTATTAGCATTAATGTAATTAAATTAATTATTCTTCTAATTAATTTAATTAGCATCGATTGTTAATATTGAACATTAACATCGATCATTAAGTATATTTGGGTATTAATGATACCATCATATTTATTAATACCAACTTAGAAAGAATTATTGATCAACAATTCCTATGCTTTAAACACAAGCATAAATGCATCTCAAAGCACTCAATAATACCCACAACATTATTTTTCCCTTAAGTAGATGGTTTTTAAGATAACCAAAATATTATCACTTGCCTACTAAGGATGGATATTTTACTAATAGCAACCTCCTTGCCAAATGTGTGATCAAATAGCAAACACATGTAATGGATCTATATTAAGGGTTTTCTTTTACTCTTGAGCTGTCAATGAGAATGTCATTGATCATTTCTCATTTTCTCTCAACCCTGGCGGTTGTCCCATACCAATCCACTGGTGAGAGTACCTGGTCTTGCAACCACAATTTTTCATCAATAGTACTATGTTCCAAAAGTAGTATAATCAAATCATAAAGTGCATTTATCAACACATCTTGATAACATAGCATGATATTAAGTGTTAGATATCCACATATCAATACATAAATCAAGTATCAAAGATAATCCCTACCAAGGAGGGTTATTACATACTTCCTCCTTGGACTAAACACAATCCTTTGTGTTTCCTAAAACTAAAGCATATATTTTGTTCAAAGAATTATGGTAATTGCTTTCTCATTTCCTCAACATCTTCCCAAGTTGCACAATTTTTAGAATATTAGTCCCACTAGACCTTCATTGATCTAGGGTTTATTTCCTCAACATATTGGAACAAAATCCTAGAATTCTTATCAATTGCATCTCAATGGTTGAGGGATCTACCATCTACAATTTTAAAATATTCCAAACATGAGAAGAATTGACAACATAGTTTCTAAACAGGGATATGTGGAAAGTATCATGGATATTTGATAGGTTGGGTGGCAAGGTGAGTCTATAGGATACTAGACTAATCTTGTCAATGATCTCAAAAGACCCAAAAAAATGAGGATCCAACTTAGTTGACTTTATGGAACTATTCATGGGTCTTACCCTCAAGAAGACTCTATCTCCCATAGAGAATTCTATTGGTGATATTTTTAGATTAGCATAGCTCTTTTGGTAATAAATTGCCTATTTGAGCCTCAGTCAAATTATTCTAAGCTACTCCTCCATCTCTCTCATAGTGTCTCGTCTGATCACCACCCGATATTCCATATTGTCCCATGATAAATATTTTTTGCATCTCCTACCATACAAGGCCTCAAAAAGAGCCATTCCCAAGGATGCATGGTATCCATTATTATATGCAAATTCAACCAAATGCAAAAATTCTTCTCACTTTGACTTTTGATCCATACAATACATGCAAAGCATGTCTTCCAAGAATTGTTTAACCCTCTTTAGTTTTCCATTTTTTATGGATGGTAAGCAAAATTGATATTCAATATAGTGCCCACTAAGCAATGAGCAGACTACTAAAATTTTTATGTAAACCTAGAATATCTATCTAATATGATAATCTCAATAAAACCATATAACCTAAATATTTCCTTGAAACCCCTATTTTCCAAAATCGGTGCATCATCCTTGATGTTCCCCAATATAAAATATGTAACCTTAGTCAACTTGTCGACCACATAAAGTATTGCATCATGTTGATAACTAGTCTTAGGTAAACCTACAATAAAATCCATAGATATAACCTACTCTTTTGAGTAGGTATATCGTGTGGGTACAATTTTTCTATTGGATGTTGATGTTCTACCTTAACCTTTTCGTATTCCAAACATCTAGCAATAAAACTAGTGATATGTTTTTTCATTCCTGACTAATAGAATATCATTTTCATGTTTTATATCATCTTTGCACCTCTAAAATGAGCAGATTATGGAGAAATATGCACCTCGTGCATAATAATTCTCCTTAAATCACCAATTTTGGGTATGACAACCCTATCCTTAAAACATAAAAGTCCATGTTTTAAGTTAAAATCCTTAGTTTCCTCAGGATTTCTCTTAATTTTAGATTGGATTTCAATGCAATATTGATCTTGTGACTACATTTGCCTATCTTTGTCCATCACTTCTACATGACTCCAGTTCAATGATGTTATATGCCTTCTCCTACTCAAGGTATTAACAACCTTATTCTCCTTTCCTTTGATATACTCAATACCAAAGTCATATTTGGCTAGGAACTCTATCCACCTTCTCTGTATTACATTTAGCATAGATTGGGTAAAGATATATCTTAGAGATTTTTGTTATGTCCTTAGCTCAAAAGGATTCCCTAAAAAATAGTGTCTCCAAACCTTTAGTGCATGCACAAATACTGCCAACTCTAGGCCATGTGTAGCATAATTCAACTGATGCTTCTTGAGTTTCCTAGACTCATACTATTGTAGCTTAATTTTGGGATAATACCCCTCCCAAATATTCTAAGGAAGCATTTGTACACATTGTAAAATTCCCAAGAGGACCCAATATACCAATAATTGGCATTATAGTCGGCTTATTTTTTAGAGTCTCAAAAGTAGCCTTGCACTTATTCATCCATTTGAACTCTTTTCCTTTTATTTAAAGGTTGGTAATAGAATAGGCAATTTTTGATTAGTCCTTTAAAAATTACTTATAATAACTAGTTATTCACATGAAGCTCCTAATTTTAGACACATTAGTGGATGCAAGTCAACTCAAAATAGCTTCAATTTTCTTAGGATATACAACAATACCTTCTACAAATATAATATGCCCCGAATGTTGAACATGTGAGGTACAAAACTCACATTTGGACAATTTTCCATAAAGTTGATTTTTCCTCAACACCCCTAATACTAACCTCAAATGTTGGTCATCTTATTCTCTGGTGCGATAATATATCATAATATCATCCAAAAATATCAAAACAAAATGATCTAGATTTTCCTAATTAAATTGTTCATCATATTCATATAAGTTGTTGATACATTTGTCAACCCAAATAGCAATACTGTGAACTCATGTTGTATATATCTGGTCTTAAGAGTTATTTTATGAGTATCCTCTTCATGAATCCTCAATTGATGATATCTTGATCTCAAATCAATCTTTAAAAATATAGTGGCATCATTTAATTGATCAAAGAGATCATCAATCCTTGGCAAAAGATACATATTCTTGATGGTCACCTTATTAAGCATTCTATAAACAATGCACTACCTTAGGGAACCATCCTTTTTTTTCACAAATGATGTTGAAGCACCCTAAGGTGACACATAGGTTTTATCAAACCCTTCTCCAACAAATATTGGAGTTGTACCTTTAACTCTTGCAACTTAATATGAGTCATTCTATAAGGTATCCTTGCAATAGGTTTAGATCCAGGTATTAATTCAATGGTAAATTCAAATTCATGTTGATATGGTAGGCTTGGGAGATATCTTGGAAATACATCCCTAAATTTATATAGAATTGGATGTCTATTAAACATTTCCTCATCCCCATTATCACCTATCTTATCATTTATATTTACTACATACCACATACCCCCTCTTTTGATTGCCTTATTTAGTTGCATAATTGATAATAATTATGGTTTAAAATACCCATGCCTACTTTTAATCATTACTTTCTTCTTATCCTTATTAGTATAGTTTATATTTTTTTCTTGAAATATGGTTAGGGCCCCATGAGCCTTTAACCAGTCCATTCCTAAGATAATATCAAAGGCATGTAGTGATGCTACATATAAATGCTAAATAGTGGATCCATTGGGTAAGGTGATCCACTAAATAAGTTTTTTCTAGACCCATACTCAACTTTCCACCCTTGTACCAAAAATTCAAGTATTTCTGATAGATATCCCATAATACTAGTGGAAATAAAACTATGTATAGCTTCACTATCAATTAAACTTTAAGTCTTATTGAACAACTTATCATTCAATAACATGGGAGTTTCTTGTCCATCCAGGTCCTAACTTCCTATGGCTGCATATATTTGGTGTGGTTTCCCCTCGGCTTTGTTACTTAATTCTAGTCATTGGTGGCACTTATGTGTGTAATAAGAATCCCCGCAAATGAAGCAACCTGTTCTCGATGCCTAAGATATTTCTTATATTTTATCCCTAGTTTTCTCCTTCTAAGATGACTCATTTTGCTTCTGGGGTTGAGCTTTTGGCTTATACTCCTTCTATAAATTCTTCTTTTAATTCTCTTGGTTCCCATTGTTACTTCTCTTTCTTGGGATTCCTTTGCCTTTCTAATTTTTGGATTCTCATTTAATAATCATTTTCAACATTTTCAATTGTTTCTCCATATGATCTTAAATCAACCTAACCAGTGATGTAAGTTACTCCATTTCCTCATGTAGCATCTTAATTTTAGATGAAACATTTATCATTCTCTTAGTGTAATCCTCTATTCTTCTAGTTTTTTTGCTAGAGTTTGTTGTTCTTCTAAGCTTCTTGTTGGAGTCCATTATTCTTCCAAAATTCTTTTGGGATCATACCATAGCTTCCTCTTGTATAGTTAACCCTACCTTCTTATATTATCTCAAAATAGGTGCCATATCCTATCCACACAAAGGAGTTGGATAAGTCATAATTTTTTCCAAGTATTTATAATCAGTTAGTGTCATTTCCCCTATGAATTAACTTAGACCATTATCACTCACTTGATAATTATCATGGTCATACTTGTCTCATCGCAATATGACATCTCAAGTATAACCATTATCATTCACCTAATAATGATCCTGGCCATGCTTGCCTCTTCGTAAGGTACCATTTCTAATAAGAAAGTATACTCCCTAAGATTTTTACTCCTTGGTCTTATTGGTCCAAACAAGATGCAATACCCATCTTATCCTGGATCAAATTAAGGTCCCTAGATTAGTAAGTCTTCCCAAAGTAGCACATCAAGTCAAGGCTCATCCTTTGTTCTCTTCATGGAAGCTTCTAGTCCTACAACCTAGGGTTTGATACCAATTGTAACAACCCACCAAAACAACCCAAGAGAGATATTTTTTTAACCACAGGTAAGGTCCACAATGAAGTCCCAATAATTTTTAGCATTATAAGGTATAATCACATATTGAGTTCAATGTTGTTGCAAACGACACTCAAGTGGACAAGAGTGGCCAACATTTTGTATTTTTTGGGTTCACCTTCTTAAACCTCATCGTTTAGAAAGGATGTCAATAGTTGTCTCCCCACCTTTCCTAAACCCTCATCAGTATAGGACAACTTGACCATGACACAAGTATTATCCTTTAAGACCCATAAAATTTAAATGGGGATACCTTTTCCCTAACCCTGTATAAGTTCCTGTATGTAGGATTACTTTGGTATAATGCTTTAGTGCTTAGTTATAATATCTTTATGGGCTAAGGCCATTACCACTCACCTGGTAATGATCATGATCACCCGATCCTTATCGTTCAAGGTGCCACCACTATACTATCTTATGAATGACTCCAAAAGCCTCATCGCTTTAAAACATTCAAGCCTCACCATTCAAGGTGTATCATTCACAATTATCTGGTTGTTGCATCACTACAAAATCTCCCAAATTTTGTGAATACCTAGTTATTTCATCACCACAACTCCTCCAAGGATTCACAACTACCTAGTTATTGCATCACCGTAACTCCTACCAATATTAGGGTTATCTTCCTAGCTCAAAGGTTCTAATATGGCTCCAGATTTTATGCCCAAAAATCCCACCATACCAAAGAGTTTAAACATAATAAATAAAAACATCTCTCTAATAAAATGCTAAATTAAAACATACTTAAATAACTCATTGCTAACTAACATCTCAATAAATTTCAAAACACATTTACTAGCATATAGCACTCAATTTTGAAAGAATGAAACAACATCAAACAAATTATAATCCATAACCATGAATTAAAATCTACTACATTCTTCCATTTTCTCATAACCAAGCATTCCATTCACTTTCATAAAGAATAAATAACCTTAATCTTTCATTCTTTGAATAACTCCCATAAATTAGGAATAATAACCAAGTATTACATAACATGATTTACTTTTCAAAATTTCTTTCTAATTTTCACTTACAATGGTAAAACTTCATTCAAAAAGGTCCCTAGTTATCCTTTTCCATGATCCTTTTCATGAAGGAAAGACTCTCATGAACTTGAGAGAAATTTTAGGGATCAGGACAACTTTTTAATGCATATGCAAGGCTATATGCACTATGCAAGGAATATACAAGATACAAACTTAGTTATCAAGTTCAAGTTCGTATTCAAGTTCGATACTTTTAAAGTTCGAAAGAAATTCAACATGTTTAAAAATTTGTAATAAAATTCGATATATATAATAAATGTATATATATTTTCATATAATTTTATTTTTTATTTTTATATAAAATTTAAAAATCAAATATACAAAATTATAATATTTTTTTAATAATATTTTTAATATATTTTTTAAAATATATACTTTAAAATATATTAAAATATTTTTTAAAATATAAATATTTTTATAACTTTATGTAAATATAGTATTTTTTTAACACATGAGAAGATTCTTAAAGGTTAAATCAATAATTTTTTTGAAATATAAATTATAAGTTTTCTACCAATTATAATTTAAAATCATAAAAATTGTTCAACATAAAAGAAAGCACTTAAAATATCTTATATTATTCAATTTTAAAAATTAAAAAAGTTTAATTTTAGATTTCCTTAGAAGTTAGGGTAAAAGAGCAATGTTTTTTTTCTTTTATTTTAGGGTTAAAGAGCAATACTTTTTTTTTGAAGAACATGCAGATTATTTGAGACAATGAGCATTTCAAATAGCAGGTGCAGAAATAATGAAGCTTTCAAATGGAAGATTTGTTTATCAACTGTAAATTTTAGAGCTATCCATTCTGTCAAATGATGATAAAAAATAAAGAAAACAGCATCCCATGAGGTTGAGAATAGATTGAAAATGGTTGCTTCCCATAGTATCTGTAAACAATTTCAAGCTTCCAAATTGCATGTTGTAGAAGGGAGATTACAGGACTTGTTCATAGCTGCCATGCGCTTCCTCTGTATTTTTTTCAACAGCTAAAAATTGATTTTAGGGTTTTTTATGCTTGTTTTTCACCCATTTTTTTTGTTGAATTTAGGGTTTTTTCATCGAATTTATGCGATAGGATTTTAAATTCAATGATTTTCGAATTTCATATATAAAATTTGATGAATTTGATAACTAAGGATGCAAGTAAATCACACCAAAAAACATACAATGGTATTGAGAGAATCTCATACTTCTCTCAAACATGATTTCCTTACCTACACAAGCCTTAGGAAACCATTATTATAACATACATACTCTCTTTATCAAACCCAATGCATTTCTCTTTCTTTAAAAAGGAACCCCCATAACCCAAAATTTCAACCATGCAACTAAACAATAATCACATCCTTTTTGCACCTACTCACTCTTGCTAAAACTTCATTAAAAACATCAATATCATTAAAGCCAATAACATCAATCATTCTAATCGCCTCGTAAGATCATTTCCAAGATTAATTTTAAAAGTACACTTTGCTATTTAATCATAAATAAATATCCTCTTAATTTCAATAAACATTATTAATCTATATTCCTTTAATACACCCAAAAGCAACATTTCAAAAGAACTTCCACCCACAAATATTAATGACTAGCATCTAAAGCTTTTTTATCACTATTACCCAAGCATCATATTTTAAAAACCAAAGTTTTCTTCTATGGAAAATCAACTTAATAAAACTCTAAGTTGTTCTTTTATTTCATACACCAAAAGCAAAGTCCTCTGATCTATAAAATATTCAGCTAATAAAAGATTCAATGCTCCTTAGCAAAATGATTGCTAAAAACAAGCAAACGAACCAAAACAATAAGAATGAAAGATAATAACACACATACAACAACCCAACAAATAAACAACATACTAAGCTACCAAAACCACCAACCAAGTAGCAAAGGAAGACACTCAGACTTCTAAATGCAACCCAAACTAATTGCTACAAAACTAGAGTGGTGAAGAGGGTAGCTAGCCCTAGCCAAAAGACCCCCAAACTCAAAACAAATCAACATCAAGATGGCATTATAGGTTCCTACAACACTCAATACCTTCCACAAATTAAGGTAAAACAAAACATAAACTTACTCAGGATCTCTATAATAGAATCGAACAATAGGAACCTAAGAAATCTACTCAAACAAGGACATCTAAAATCTACTCAAAATGAAACCACTACGATTGAGCAATAGGTTATAACACTGCTATAACAAGTAAAGAAAACTAAGGCACTCTAGACATAGACCACACTCCTTAAACCAAGCAACTAGCTCAAAATAGCAATGATCAAGCAACTAGGGGCTTAATATTAATTAAACAAACAACATCCAACATGAAAACATAGCATCCCGGTTACCCACCTCGAATCTTGCAATGTTGGTCTACAATCTCCTACAAAGTGGCATCTGGACGGCAAGCTTCTTTCACAAAAAATGAACCCCTTAACTTGGAGATCCATCCCCCACATATATCTTGGTATCCTCTAAAGAACAAGAGGTTCTTCAATTTCTTTCTAAGCACACTAGCCACCATGACGTTCCAACTTTGTAACATTTTCATTGAACGTTGCCAAGAATGTTTCCTCTTTAATGTTAACTTCCCTTAATTAGCATGTTCTCCTTACAAAGGTTTACCCTTAAATTAATGTTAGCCCATTACTTTCACAAAGCCAAAATAATAAGACCCATTCTTATTAGAACATTATCATTTTCTAATACTAATATTACTTATTAGCATCAATGTAATAAATTTAGTTTTTCTTATAATTAATATAATTAGCATTGGTTGTTAATGTTGAACATTAACATTGATCATTAAGTATCTTTGGGTATTAATGATACCATCATATTTATTAATACCAACTTAGCAAGAATTATTAATCAACAATTCCTATGCTTTAAACACAAGCATAAATGCATCTTAAAGCACCCAATAATACCTACAATATTATTTTTTTCCTTAAGTACGTGGATTTTAATATAACCAAAATGTTATCACTTGCCTACTAATGAAGGTTATTTTGCTAATAGCAACCTCCTTGTCCAATGTGTAATAAAACAACAAACACATGAAATGCATCTATATGAAGGGTGTTCTTTTACCCTTGAGTTATAGATGAGAATGCCATCCATCATTTGTATTTTCTCTCAACTATAGTGGTTGTCCCATACCAATCCACCAGTGAGTACTTGGTCTTGAAACCACAATTTTTATTAGCAGTACCATATTCTAAAAGTAGTATAATCAAAGCATGAAGTGCATATATCAACACATATTGATAACAAAACATGATATTAAGAATTAGATATCCACACATCAATACATAAATCAAGTATCAAGAATAAATCTTTCCAAGGAGAGTCGTTACAACCGTTCATGTCAAATGAGTTTTTCAAGTCATCCCTTGCTACAAAAATTATTTTCTTAGAACTACCTATGATGGCCAAATAATCTATGTATACAATGATGATTACAAGTTCCTCCCTTGCTCTTTGTGGTACAAATATGGACCATATGGATTTCTCTTGAAACCATGCTTTTCAAAATGTTCATATAATTTTATATATTGTGCTTGAGGAGACTGTTTGAGATCATAGAGAGATTTGATCAATTTACACACCTTTGCTTCTTGTCTCAATGTAGTAAATCCATCTGGTTGAGTCATGTATATTTCTTTCAATTTTCATCGAGAAAGGTGCTTTTCGAATCCATTTGATGAATCCTATATCCAAATTGTGCAGCTAGAGCAAAGATCATTCTATATGTTTTTATTTTAGTTGTAGGTTCAAATGTTTCTTCATAATTTATGCCCTAATTTTGTGCATAGCCCTTGGCTATAAGTCTTGTCTTATATTTATCAATGCTACCATATTATTTATATTTGATATTGAAGATCCATTTGCATCCAATGCCCTTCTTCCCTGGTGGAAGACCAACAAGTTGCCAAATCTTGTTCTTCATTAACGCTTGATATTCAATGTCCATAAAATTTATCCAAGATTTATATTGAAGTGCTTCCTGCACTGTGGATGGTTTAAAATTTTGTAAATAGTACACATTAGGTGTTGGAGAATATTACATTATTTAGTGCATGCTAATGTACCCCCATGGTTACTTTATAGTACAAATATAAATATGTAATAGATTAGGGTTTTTGTCTACTTTAGATGAGTGATTTATATTTTTTTTTTATGTGTCTATGTATAGGATATGCACAAGTGTCATGTACGAGTGTAACGTGCAAGATATGCACAATTTTTGTGTAAGTAAGAGTGCAAGTGTATACTGTAAGTGTCATTTAAGTAAGAGTGAAACTGCGTATTGAGAGAATGTGCACAAGTATCATGTATATAAGTGTGCAAATATGTAATGTGAGGATGTGCACAAATGTCTTGTATTAAGAGTGCATGTAGGAGAGTAAGAGTCATATAGAAGTGTGCAAGTGTCATAAAGTTAAATATACATATAATAAGAGAGTGAAGAGTCTTGTATACAAGTGGCAATATGAGAACCCAAAGGTCAAGAATGGGAAAGGTTTCATCTTTTGAATATGTGAGGAGTGCAATAGACAAGTATTGAAGAGTCACATTACTATGGCTATATTATGGAGACAAATATCCATACAATGTAAGAGAAAATAGTCTATAGCGATCACCACATAACAAGCATTGATAATAAAGCTTGTATACATATTTGAGCAATTTTATTGTAAAGTATTTTTTATGTGATTGCTCATATATATAATTCTACTCTTGATTATTGATATTTTGACCTATAATATTGTGGCTTCTTTATATTAGAACCTATGCTATTTTGAGATAGGATTAAAAGCCAATATTAGGGTCATATTTACCTCATCACAAGCCATGCTATGTGTCCCCAATCTTGTGGTAGATGTGTCTATAATTACATTTATCCCTGAAGTTCTTAATGTGCTAGTGTACCACTTGGGTATTTGTTGTATGTGATGTGGAGTAGATTGGTCCATATCACCATCATTATCTTCAGCATCTTCTTCATCTTCATCACTTTGAAGTATTAATGTAATAGAATTGGATGAATATTCCTATAGAGAAGATGAGGGTGACTAATTTTTCTCATCAACAATGACATCATGTATAATATATATTTTTTGGAGCCAAATCAAATAATATATAGGCTTTTTATTTATCATTATAATATAATGCATTGATAATACTTCTCATCCATTTTTTGTCTTCTCTCCTCTATAATGTGCATAAATGTTGTACAACTAAAAATAAAAAGATGAGATATTTATGGCTTCTATCCATTCCATTCTTGTAGTGGGGGCATAGTTGAGAAAGTAAATTGTAGTATGTATTGTTTCTACCCAAAAAAAGGGTGCAAGTTGATAATATTTCAACATGCAACAAATCATTTCTATGATGGTTATATTTTTACATTTAGCAACACCATTCTTCTATGGTGTGTAACCAACTGTCAATTGTTGATAAATGCCATATTTTCAAGAAAGAAAAAAACTCATTGTTGGTAAACTTTCCCCTCAATCTGAGAAGAGTACATGGATCCAATGACTTGTGAATGTCTCAACTTGAGCCTTAAACTATTTGAAGTAGAAAAAGGCTTCATTCTTGTTCTACAAAAAGAATACCCACATTTTGCAAGTATGATCATCAACAAAAAGTTGAAAATATTGGGAGCCATTATAGCTTGGAGCCATGGGTCTACAAAGATCAATATGAACTAGATCAAGAGGCTTTTTGACTTATTTTAAATAACCAAGTGGACCTTGATGTTGCTTTTCAATTAAGCAACGAGGAAATATTTGAGTCGATTTATTAAATGAAGGAAGACCTCTAACCATGTGCTTATTTTGAAGTTCAATAAGACAGATAAAACTTAAATTACCATATCGTCGATGCTAGAGTGATGTAGAAATTTTAGTTTTAACAACTCATGTCTAATTTTCATGGTGTCTTTGTGTGAACTTAAAATATTTTTCCTATTAATTTACCATATACAATAATCAGAGACTTTCTAGCTTTGTCACAAATGAGACATACCTTGGAGTTCTATCATTTTGTCATACTTAACCTTCAAAATCGAGTAATTCGTTGACATATAGGATATTCTTAGTGAGTCTTGGAACATACAAGATTTTAGTTATCTTGTATGTGTGTGTCTCAAGTCATAATTTAGCATCACCTATAACTTTGATTTAATAAGATGTATCATCACCTAGAGAGACCTCTCTTGTATAATTGGAATAGTCTAGAGTCTAGAGCTACTCTTTTTGGTCGGTCATATGTTTGGTTGCTCCAAAATAAACATACCAAACATCATTGGGATGACTTAGTTGATTATTAGCAATATATACATGCTCTTCTTCTCTTGAGTGGTCATACTCTTCTTCCCTTAAGTAGTTTCCTTCTTCAATATTACCATGTTGTTGACGTATCTTCTTCCAGTTTGAATTTTTCTTGTTAGTTGATGATTTCTACTGTGAATGATTTGCTTGAGAAAAGGATTCATTTGTGAAAGTATTGTGCCAATATTTCTTCAAAGTGTGATCATTTTTTCACAAAGTGCATGTGTTTTATGTATAAGAATTGTTTCCTTGATGCTATAATTGGTGTTGATATCTTGTGCCTCTTTTGACCGGTTTCTTCTCCTTTTATTTGAAAGGAGAACATGATGTTCATCTTATGATGTATGAGAGGATTTCACTTTTTGAAGTAGATTCACCAATTTTTAAAATGTTGGTATTTTCTTAATGATATTTAGGGTTGTCACAAACACATTATATTGTGAGGGAAGATATTACAAAATAATTGATACAAGTGTGTCATCAAATATGGTTTCTCCCAAATCTTGTAGTGATACATGTAGTTATGCAACTCATCTTAGGAATGACTTGAGTTTTTTACCATTTTTTAAATTTTTAGCAATGAAGTTGGATCTGAAGGAATAATATTTGGTTCTTGTTCTTTATGTCAAATATTATATGGAGCTTGTGATGTAGGAGCATCCAGCAGCACCTACAGCAGAAGCATCCAGTAGCGGGAAGGCCAGTGCTAAAGAATCGGCTAAGGAAGAAAAACATCGCGATTTCGTGACATGTCGTGAAATCGCAACAAAAAATGGCAAGGAGAGTGAGGAGGAAAACCTGTCACGATATCGCGATAGAAAAAGTGTCGCGATATCATGACACGACGAGGAGACAGAAGGCGTGGGGCAAAAATGTCACGATTTCGTGACATGTCACGAAATCACGACCAGAAGCCGCCAGGAGGAGGAGCAGTTGGGAATGTCGCGATTTCGCGACATGTCACGAAATCATGACAAAAATGCAGTAGAAGGGAAAGGCAACGAAAATGTCACGATTTCGCGACATGTCACGAAATCGCGACATCGAAGCAGAAGGCAGAGGAAGGCAGAGGAAGTGTCACGATTTTGTGACACGTCGTGAAATCGCAACATCAAAGCAGAAGGCAGAGGAAGGCAGAGGGAGTGTTGCGATTTTGTGACACATCACGAAATCGCGACTGTCATGAAATCACGACGTCGAAGTAGAAGCCGAGGGAAGGCGGAGGAAGTGTCACAATTTTGTGACATATCACGAAATTACGACGAAGAAGAGCAGCAATGAGGGGGCAGTTGGGAGTGTCACAATTTCGTGACATGTCACGAAATCGCGATTGTCGTGGGATCGCGACCAGAGTAGGAAAGTAGAAGGCGAGAAAGAAAAGATGTCGTGAAATCGCAACATGTCATGATTTCATGGCTCGAAGTGGAAAAGGGGAGCGAGGGGAAGAAATGTCACGATATATCACGACCAAAAAGAAGAAAGGAGCGCAGGGAAGCTAAAACATCGCGATATCGTGACATGTCGTGATATCACGACGGAGAAAGAAGAAGACAAAGAAGAAGAAAGAGATGGCGGGAAATCGTGATAGGCGGTATTTTCAAAGGCTATTATGGACGACACATGGCACAAGGTGTAGTAAAGGCAGACAGGAACCAAGAAGCACGGGAAACGAAGAGGATGGGCGCATAGAGTATCCTGACAGAAGCGATGGTGACAGGGACCGTGCGAAGTGGGGTTTTAAATCGGGTTGGTGTCCTAATTTTTGTGTTGATGTTCCAGAGGGTCGGGGCCTCTATAAAAACCCAGTATTTGTAATAAATCAGGTTGGTGCCCCGATTAAATGCGTAAGTTGTTTCAGAGGGTTGAGGCCTCTATAAAAACCCAGTTTAATGTAATAGTCGGGGTGGTGGATCGAAGATTGCACGGAGAGTGTGGAAGTGACAAGACCAAGCCGAGTGCTAGTCATTGTAAAGCCTGCAAGCTATGTATTTTTTAGATTAATGCAAGAGATTTTTTGGATTTGCGTGAGTGTGATTGCGTGTGATTTTCCCGGTCCCCCATCAGTGGTATCAGAGCTAGTGATTCTGAGTGCGTAAACAGATCGTCGACCGTGAGGCAGTTTGCGCCAGGATCTATGGGAGGGTTCTGAGAGAGGAGAGAGAGTTTAGGATCCCTGAGTGTGTAACAGATTGTCGAACGTGAGGTAGTTACACCAGGATCAATGGGAAATATGATGACAATGAGAGAGTTCAAGGCATTGCAGAGGCAAGTGCAGGCCCTACAGGAGGAACTGCTCATAAGAGATCTGCAGAGGCAAGTGAAGGCCCTGTAAAAGGAGCTGCATGAGGATAAACTGAAAAGAAGAGGCTAGGGAGAAGGAACTGGCAGAAGAAAATATGGAGTGCTTCAGAAGTTGAAGCCATTAAAGTCTACAGACAAAGAAGAGTGCAGCAGTGTCGGGACCTGCCTGGAAGAAGACAGAGATTTTTTTGGGCAAGAGGAGGAGTTGAAGCAGGCTGTAGAAGAAGTATGCAGCAGTGGCAAAATCTATCTGGAGGAAGACAAAATTTATTCTAGCCAGGAGAAAGGGTTGGAGTAGGCTGTTGAGGCAGAGAAAGGTCTGGAAGTGCTGCAGGAGGCAGTAACCAGAAAGTGCAGAAATGAAGATCATTTATCCACCAACCCCGGGTGTCTGATGCAGGAGCATCCAACAGCACCTACAACAGAAGCATCCAGTAGCAGGAAGGCCAGTGCTGAAGAATCGGCTAAGGAAGAAAAACGTCGTGATTTCGTGACATGTCACGAAATCATGACAAAAAATGGCAAGGAGAGCGAGGAGGAAAACCTGTCGCGATATCGCGACAAAAAAAGTGTCGCGATATCACGACATGACGAGGAGACAGAAGGCGCGGGGTGAAAATGTCACGATTTCGTGACATGTCGCGAAATCGTGACCAGAAGCCGCCAGGAGGAGGAGCAGTTGGGAATGTCGTGATTTCACGACATGTCACGAAATCGTAATGAAAATGTAGTAGAAGGGAAAGGCAACGAAAATGTCATGATTTCGTGACATTTCACGAAATCATGACATCGAAGCAGAAGGCAGAGGAAGGCAGAGGAAGTGTCACGATTTTGCAACATGTCACAAAATCATGACATGTCGCAAAATCGTGACATCGAAGTAGAAGGCAGAGGGAGTGTCATGATTTCATGACACGTCATGAAATCGTGACTGTCACAAAATCGTGACGTCGAAGCAGAAGCCGAGGGAAGGCGGAGGAAGTGTCGCGATTTCACGACATGTCACAAAATCGTGACTGTCATGAAATCACGACGAAGAAGAGTAGCAGTGAGGGGGCAGTTGGGAGTGTCACGATTTCGTGACATGTCACAAAATCTTGATTGTCGCAAGATCGTGACCAGAGTAGGAAAGCAGAAGGCGAGAAAGAAAAGACGTCACAAAATCGTGACATGCCATGATTTCGTGGCTCGAAGTGGAAAATGGGAGCGAGGGGAAGAAACGTCGCGATATCGTGACATGTCACGATATCATGACCAAAAAGAAGAAAGGAGCGCAAGGAAGCTGAAACGTCGTGATATCGCGATGGAGAGAGAAGAAGACGAAGAAGAAGAAAGAGATGGCATGAAATCGTGACAAGCGGTATTTTCAAAGGTTGTTATGGACAACACATGGCATAAGGTGCAGTAAAGGCAGACAGGAACCAAGAAGCATAGGAAACGAAGAGGATGGGCATGCAAAGTATCCTGACAGGAAGTAACGGTGACAGGGACCGTGCGGAGTGGGGTTTTAAACCGAGTTGGTGTCTTGATTTTTGTGTTGATGTTCCAGAGGGTCGGGGCCTCTATAAAAACCTAGTCTTTGTAATAAATCGGGTTGGTGCCTCGATTAAATGCGTAAGTTGTTTTAGAGGGTCGGGGCCTCTATAAAAATCTAGTTTAATGTAATATTCGGGGTGGTGGATCAAAGATTGCACGTAGAGTGTGGAAGTGACAAGACCAAGCCGAGCACTGGTCATTGTAAATCCTGCAGGCTATGTATTTTTCAGATTAATGCAAGAGATTTTTTGGATTTGCGTGAGTGTGACTGCGTGTGATTTTCCTGGTCCCCCATCAGCTTGTCCTATGACACTTTGATTATGGCTAAGTCATAAATGAATGGTTGAACTTCATTAGAGACAGTGAATATGATGATCAACTTTCTATCTACTTTTTAAAACTTTATTAGTTCATCATCTATGTTAGGATGGGTAGTGCAACCATTTACAATATCCTACATTTCCTCAAACTCAAGTTGACTTTTAAGTTTAGTTTTCCAAGTAGAATAGTTATTCCCTCTAAATAGCTCAAAATTGGGTAATAAAAACTATGGTGCACCACTAACCATGTTAAATTTTCATAAATTTCAAGAAATTTAATTCCACTGGATTGGCCTTGAAAAATACTTTCTAATAAGCCTACACTCATAAATTTATTAATGCCTCAAACTAAAAATAATCAGTAGTACATCATCGACAAAAAAATAGGTGGAGGGGATTAAGGTATTTTCCTCTAACCAAACTCTTCAAGGAATATTCTTGAAATATTGCTAATGCTTTAAAATATCCCCTTTTTTTCACATAGAATCTCCTTATTTACTCAATATTAATTGGGCCACATAAGGCTATGGATCCATAAAGAAAGCATAATGGATATGTTGTTATGGGGCTATAAATATCAATGAAGTAGTACGAGGATAAGACTTAGATAACATATACAAACCATGGTGAAAATAATATAATGGATTTATTTTATATTTTAGCAATTCTCTTCTCACCAAGGATTATTGAAATTGGTGGATGGATTTTACAACAAAAATATAAAGACCAAGAAGATTGTGCATCCCATGGAGTTGAGCCTTGAAGAGCTTTAGACATAAAGAATTTGCAGTTGAGAGAGTTGCTCAAGTTCTTGTCTATAAGAGAAACTAATCTACCTACACAAAGGCCATGCATGGTATTGTCCCCAAAGGACCTCACAAAATTTGAATGATTCTACTTAAAGTGCTTGCCTTTCACATTCACTCCCAAAGCTAGGTACTTTTAAATTCCTTGTAACCCAAACTCTCTCTCCCTCAGGCTTGCAACATTTCCTAGAGGTTAATATTCCATGATATTTCTCTATTTGAGCAGATAGGGCTTTGTGGATTTACATTCATGCATAAATATAATATAGTTGTTATCCAATGATTTCTCCTAGTCTAATGGCTGACCCATTTCTCACTATTTCTTAACTCTATGCAACTAACCCAATTGGGGACTAGGCAAATCAAGTTTTTATTACATGACTCTATAATTTGTTTGATAGCATCATATTTTATGGTCTCAATTTAAACCAAGAATTGATATCTCAAGGAATGGGTGCAATAGAGTGTCGACTCAAGGTACTTAGTCTCTATTATCATTTATTCCTCCTATAATTTTAGTGACCAAAATAATTTCTTCTCAACAAATTATCAGGTTCCCTTTGTTACCCAAACTAGATATCAAAAATATGGCATTCAACTGCTCCACCATCTCCATGGGTTTGAGCCCCTTCCTATCCATGGTGGTTTGCTCTAATTTACTAATCTTGGCACAACACGTGTGGCACAAGTTGACATTGAGGATAAGAATGACTCTAAGATAATTTGGCAAAGCTTCAATCACCCAGCACACACTTGGACACTCATAGTAAATATGGAGAGAGGGTAATATGATTATGATATATCACCTAAGGTATAGCAATAGCGACAAAATAAGAAACTATGTATGGTAGTACAAAATATAGTTTAGGTCTAGCAATGTAAATTATTAATGAAGTGCTTTGGAGACTCTCTATGTCGAAGCAAGAGGAAGATTAGGTGTTATTCCTAAAAAAGGTATAAATTCCAATGGATCAGAAGGAGAGATAGCTCTTTCTTTGATCTTTGCTTTGATACCATAGATGAAATGCTTTGATGATTTCCTCCATTGAATTGAGATTATTTAAATACATAAGGTTTCCCAATATGGCATAACAACCTGTAATAGGATAATAATTAACTACAACTAACGATGAACATATGAACCTTGTGTTGAGTTTTTGCAAACACTCAACTTTTTATGATGCTAACTATGATGATAATAAATTTCTAACACTTGTAACTGCAATGGTGCAGATTCTCAACGGAGCTTGTAACTATAGTTGTGTAGATTCCCAACTAAGCTTGTAACTATAGTTGTAAATTTTCAAGTTGAGTTTGTAACTATAGTTGTACATATTCTAGTTAAGCTTGTAATTGCAATTATGCATATTCCAGCCAAGCTTGTAACTATAGTTATACATGTTTCAATCGAGTTTGTAACTACAATTGTACATATTCCTAGATGTGATTGTAACTGTAGGGTAGAATCAATTTTTTGATGTGTGTAAAAAAAAAGTAGAATGCTTTTGTGTTATTTTTTTAGATGTGAAAAACTCTATGCAAATTCTACTTTAAAATTTTAGTTTTTTGGTTGAGTAAAAGCGTTGCAATTTTCACATACATTAGTAGGTATGTTTTCCTCTAATTTTGCATTTTGGAGTGGTTTTACATGTTTAAAAAATTATTTTTGCATTGTATCATAAAAATTTTATTTATGTTTCTTTAACTTTCACATATTGCTCCTTTTTTCTTTTTCTCTAAGGACTCGTAATCGAATATCCCTTGCAATGTCATATGTGGTCCTTAAATAGGGGCAATATGTATTTATAAAAGAAGCATTGATGACTAAATTTGTAGGTGGTAAATAGTCATTTTCTCCTAATATGATACAAGATCATACTAAATTTAATAGTCCTTGGGTAAGACAATGATGAGCCATATTGGTTGATCATTTTTATTCTATTTTTCACCCAGTTATCACCTTTCTACCATATTTCCTTATCATTTTTTTTTGTTAAATTTTCCAAAAATTTGAAATAAATATAGAGGCATGATTAAGAGATGTGTTTATACATGTCCCCAAATCCCATGTTCTAAATATCAATGGTGTTGTGATCACCATTTTAAGTAGTGATTATGATTATTGATTTCTTTTTAGGATTTTTAAAGTATGATCATGATTCTAGCATGCTTTTATATCTAGGATTAGGATAATATGTTGTTTGGATAGATGATTACAATTTTCTAGCTTCGACAAGAGTGTGATCTAATTGTTAGCCTCAAAAGGGAATGTTATCTCATTCCTCTTATAATATGGTGGTTTAAATTTTTCCTCAATAATGTGAGGATCTTAAACCTCTCTCTCACCTCTATATGTTAAAGGGGTATAAGGTATGTATATTATAAAGGTGCCTAGACTAAGTTTTATGTGTATAATTAACAAACACCTAGCATTTTTAAAGGAAAACTACGCTTACCTCCTAATATTCTTTTCCTAAACCTTAAGAGTCCTAAATCTAAAATTAAATATGTTATGCAAAAAAGATGTAGAAAAATAGAGCATGTGCTATATGATTCTCTGATTTTAATGATATAGTAAAAGTAAGGATTTATTCCTTTTTAAAAGGGCAAGGGCACAAGATAAAAATGCATTAAACAAACTTATCCTAATGCAACCTATATGCTTTTCATATTTATGCCTAAGATTAAAATATACAAAATCTTCTACTACAACTAGAATAGGTTCAAATTTTCCTTTCTATTAAATTAACAATAAGAAAAAATAGAAATTAAAACTATGGCAAACAACAAAAAATATATGCCCGACAACAATAGAAAATGAAATCTTTGAAATGAAGATATTGATTTTGTTGCAATAGCAAATGTGAAGCCTGATTTTAGTTGAGTTTCTAATGCAAATTTAAACCCTACAAAATAGACTAAAAATAACAAGAGTGTGGAGGGGTCTTCCTAACCTAGAGAGGAACAAGAAGCTTTCTAGGTCAATAAATCATACCCCTATTTTCTTTAAGATAATGTGGAAAATTTGATAAAAACATGGAATAGCTAAAGAAACAAGGTTTGTATTGTCCAGTTAAATATCTCTAACAGTAGATAAGTGGAAGAGCAACAAAATAAGCAGATAAGTAATAAAATAAGTAAAATAGCAATGAAATGCTTTTAAGAGATAATATGCAAATATGGGGATGAAATAAATAATAGTAGAATGAAACAGTCGAGAGCAACTATGAGCAAGGATAATGACTAGATAAAGTACAAATATGTTAGCTAAAAGCAAAGTCAAAGTGATTAGAGGTAGATGCATATAATATGATAGCAAAGCACAATATTAAATAAAACAACCAAAAAATAGTGAGGTGATGATGTTAGACCAAATAGAATAAAGGTTGATCAAATAAGAAAAAATAAGGATAGGCATAACCCAAGAACCAAAGTTGTCCTCCTTTGTTGTCTGCTTGATGAAGGACCACCAGTAGTATAGAATGCTTGCTAGAAATATCTAACTTGATCACCTTCAATGCCTTGATGGATGAACAAAGAGGGTTAGATTGCAAGAGATGGAGGACAAAGGTTGAGAAAATAATTTGATAGGAAAATAAGAGAGAATAATCATAGAAAAATTTTGGTAAAGTTTCAATATTTTTTTAGACTTCTTGTGAATGCCCTCCTCAAGGGCTATATTTATAGGTTTTGAGGAGTTGTCTCAAAGTAAAAATAGGGATTCAAATAAGACCTAAGCATGGTCTATGAATTAGCATGTATGGGCTATGAATCAGTAGGTATGATACGTGGATCATTGAGCATGTGTGTTGTTCCATGGATCTATAGTCATGATCATGCTTGGGAGTGGCAAGCATCTTAAGGTATGTCTGAGAAGCACGCCCCTATGATTTTGCATGTGTTAAGAAGTAATAGTTGGTTTGGGGTTGTTAGTCTAAAAAGACCACACTAAATATAATGAATATTTTGAAGCCCGAACTAGTTTTTACTTTTTGTAGAGGAGAGATAAAGAAAATACTAAGGCACGAAGAATGTCACAACATGTTGGATTTTTGTGGGCTCAAAGGAGAAAAGAGAGCCAAGGCACCAGAATGTCATGATTTCATGACATAATGGATTTTTACAGGCCTTAAATACAAAAGAGAGCTAAGGTGCCAAAATGTTGTGATTTCGTGACATGACAAAGTTTCGTCGACCCAAAATATAAAAGAGATCTAAGGCACCAGAATGTCACGATTTCACGACATGACGGAGGCTCACAGGCTCGAAGGAGAAAGGAAATCCAAGATGCCAAAAAATCATGATGTCTCAACATGACAGAGTTTTGCGGACCTAAAAGAGAAAAGATAGCTAAGCCGCTATGATATCATAATTTTATGACAAGATAGAGTTTCACGGGCTCGAAGGAGAAAAGAGAGCCAAGGTTCTAGAATGTCAAGATGTCACAACATGTTGGAGTTTCACTGAGTAGATGAACATAAATAGAAATAAGTAAATGTGCTTTTAGAAGGATTTGTCTTGGTGATTAGTAGGAGACGGTGATTAAAACATCAAATCCTAATCTCTTACCGTTGGTGATTTGATTCTCTCATGAATCAATAGAAGTTGTGTGGGAATAGATTGGCACATTTTTAGTAATAAATTTGTTGTAACTGATTGTAGATCATAGAATTGATTCATTGTCAAAAGATGCTTACAATAGAGTATATATAATAGGGAGAGCACCCAGAATAAGGGTTGGCTCTTAGATATTTACAGGAGTAGATGTATGTAATCTAGATTTAAGCAATAAAATATGCTTCTATTGGCTTTTGGTTCTTTGTGCACAAATGTATGTATGAATGGTTAATGCTTCTATTTACATTACTGAAATATACATCGTATTTGTTCTATTATCTAGGTTCATACGTGTTATAAATAGTATTATTGGATTTAATAATCTTATACATGCATGTGTTATATTAACATCTAAATCACATTAAAGAACCATTATTTTTGCATGAAAGTATAAAAAATGTTTGGACTGCAAGCTACATGTATTTTTTATTGTTGTTTTTTAATCTGCACCCCAAGAAAAGTTCTAGCAGTAGCTATATTTCCCTTTCTATCAGCAAATTTCTCCATTTCATTTTCTCATAAAAACCACCAAGGAACCAACCTTCTCTGTAGATTAGACAGAATCCCTCTGAACTTAGTTCGTCTACTCAATGTTGGCAAGGTCGTGGGCACAATCACAACCACAAGATGATTTTGCACCAACAATTTTTGGCATGCCCGGTGGGACCAAAATCCCATAGCATTTTACATTTCAAAGGTTCTATGTTTTTCTTTGTTCTATTTAGATCCAAATCAACCACCTGGTGACTCCATTCAAAGGTATAGACCCAAGAAATAACTTATCTATTTATCTGGTTAAATATTTCAAATGTCCATATTTATGATAACTAGATCCCTTGCCTTGAATGTCGGGATGCCTTTGGAATATGATCTGATGGTACATAATGAAGAAATCCATTCTTCACAAGTAAAGGATACAGAGCAGAAGGGAAGTGATCAGGAGGTCGAACATATTAAGACAATTATGGTGGAGATGCCAGTTACAGCCACTACAGCAGTTGTAGACCAGATAGCTAAGGGACAGGTACAACAGGTTAAAAAGGAACAAAAACTACCAGGAACAAGACCCCGATCTTCTAAAATTTCTTCTAGACTCTTATCGCAACAGTAAAACAGTGACAAAGAACTTTTATAAAAATCATACTTATATTTTTTATATATCTTTTATTTCTATATGATATTGAAAACAATTTATTTGTATATTTGTATATAAATGGATGGATAGTTAGTACTTGCAAAAGACAAATATTTTTTTGCTATATTATATTTCATTTTTATTAGTTATGATTATTTTGTGTGTTTTTCAGAGAAAAAAATATTATATATATATATATATATATATATATATATAAGTCTATATATTTATGCAGAGTGTTATGATTTTAATATATATTCTTCTAGAGATTATTATGGTTCTATTTTGATTACTATATAGAAAATAGATTATGGATCTGATTTTTGATTTGATTAGAAAATAAATATTCAGATTATTATACATCTATTTTTGT
Organism: Wollemia nobilis; assembly: GCA_028583015.1. Classification (NCBI taxonomy): domain Eukaryota; kingdom Viridiplantae; phylum Streptophyta; class Pinopsida; order Araucariales; family Araucariaceae; genus Wollemia; species Wollemia nobilis. Next base: position 2,330,025 of record JAQPPZ010016709.1, read on the forward strand.
GTGTGAACTATCTTGAAATTCTGACACAAAAATATGCATGTTTTTCTGATAATGTTACTTTTCTGAATAAGCAGTGCATGTATAAAACTGTTATTTCCCTTGTATTTACATATTTTTGTAGTCATGAGGTCATGCATAAACTTCAGTTTGGGGGAATGATGAGTGGTTTTTTATTACATATTTTTGTATCAGAATCACTTCATTTACCTTATTAATTGATATGTTTATGAAATTTATTATTAATAAAATGTGATATACTAGCAAAAACAATCAATTATGGTAATATAACATTTATGTGTGATTTATATCAAATTTACTCTATTTTTGAGTGAAATGTAGGGAAAAGCATGGATGATTAATGAAGAAATCACAGAACCTTTGGAATGCACCTCAAACGAGAAGAAGAACCATAGCAGTTCAGTAAACGATAATAATTGATATTACTAAAACATATTACCGAAGCATATCACCGAAGCATATTACTGAAGTATATTATTGATAGTAGTTACTGAAGGTAACTACTGAAAGTAATTACTGAAGGTAATTACTGAAGAACAATTACTAGAGGAAGTTACTAGCAATTACTATTGATCGGGGACAACATAATCAAATGGACGGCACATTACCATGGACGACAATAGATATCTTCTTGCTTCTCCATAATGGTTGCGAGAATATCTCTAGTTGATAAAGTTTTATAAAATATTTGTAATGATTTTATTTGCAAATTGTAAGACTGTTAAGACTTCTTGAAATAAAGGAAATAAAAGTCTTAGACAACCATCTTGCGAGTTAGTTAGACATATATTATCTTGATAAGATTTTATGTAGATGCCACTTGGACCAATAGGAATAATTATAAGTCCAAGTCAAAATAAAGATTATTAGGTTTTAGATTATCTTTTGATCTACGTACAGTCACCATTCCACAAATCAATCGTGAAAAATACGTGGAAAAAGAAGTTGTTCATATTGTATTAATTTAGTATAAAAGTACATAGAAGACCTAGAAGAAGGTCTAGGTTGTTCTGCGTTGTTCTGCTCTGTTTTGGATTATTTTACAGTTGCAATTTATTCTGAGAAGCATGTACAGTTGAAACTCCAACAATAAAACATGTTCTTCAAATATGGTATTTTGTATCAATTATGTAGCTTGTTTAATTTTTGTTTTGTAAATTGTAGAATTGTAACCTGCATTTACAACATATGTACAAATATTAGTATGAATTATAAAACTTAGTTACTAATAAGGTAAACTAGGGGAGAAATACTTACACTACCACTTAGGAGGCAGGGCCCACTCCTAATAGACAGTCGCTGAGTTCTCTTGCCCTTGCATTAGATTAGGATTAGTTAGAATTGCATTCTAAATATATAAAATAAACATATTGCACGAGGATCCTCATATCATAAATTAGTTTCTCACACTTAGATTAAAATATTTCATAAATTAGTTTATAAAGTAATTGGTTGCATCAGTAAAATTACATTATTAGTAAAAGATAAATTGCATTTATTTAATAGATCTTGCATAATTCGTCCTTGCATAATTTGTATATTTCTTTTTTTACACGTGTACGCATGAATTCTGGACTGGAAATTGACCTAGACTTAGTATTAACTTCTGCAATATAATCTATACGGGATTGCTACTTTTTAAATCTAACCTTGATTTCCTTCAGATTGATAAAATTAAATGTAAGCTTCTATAGCCAATCAGTTTGATGTAATATAGTAAGGTATATGTAAGCTAGCAAGAGGTATTTTTAAACGTAATTTTTTTCTTATTCAAGAAATTCTTTTTTGATTTTTCAAAAACTCCCTTTTCCATATTGTTTTGACTCTGTTTCCCCATGGATGAAGGTCCTGGATTCTAATATTTTGCTAACAAAATGCCTCGAAAGGTGCCAATAATGTTAGTCTAAAAAGACCACATTGAAGATAATGAATATTTTGAAGCCCGAACCAGTTTTCATTTTTTGCAGAGGAGAGATAAAGAAAAGACTAAGGCACGAAGAATATCACGATGTTGTGACGTGTTGGAGTTTCGCAGGCTCAAAGGAGAAAAAGAAGCCAAGGTGCCAGAATATTGTGATTTCACAACATGACGGATTTTTGTGGGCCCAAAAGACAAAAGAGAGCTAAGGCATCAGAATGTTGTGATTTCATGACATGACAGAGTTTTGTGGGCCCCAAAGACAAAAGAGAGCTAAGGTGCCAGAATGTCACGATTTCGCAATATGACGGAGGCTTGCGGGCTCGAAGGAAAAAAGAGAGCCAAGGTGCCAAAATGTCGCAATGTCACGACATGACAGAGCTTCATAGGCCCAAAAGATAAAAGATAGCCAAGGTGCTAGAATGTCATGATTTCGTGACATGATGGAGTTTTACAGGCTCGAAGGAGAAAAGAGAGTCAAGGTTCCATAATATCGTGATGTTGCGACATGTTGGAGTTTCGTTGAGCAGATGAACATAAATAGAAATAATTAAATGTGCTTTTAGAAGGACATGTCTTGGTGACCAGTGGCAAACGATGATTGAAACATCAAATCTTAATCTTTTTTCGTTGGCGATTTTGCATGTGTTAAGAAGTAATACTTGGCTTGGGGCCTGATAGCTTGTGGATCAACAAGTATGCCCGTTTTGGGGAACGATAATTATTTTGGGGTGTTCTCTCTCTACATTTTCACACATGACAAGGTGAGAGGCACCATAAAATAGACTATTTTCATTACTTCTACCATGATAATCTAAAAAATGTGACCATTAGGAGTTAAGCCATTAAACAAGAGAAATTTTTTTTAAAATTTGTCATCGATGTAAGAGGTTGGAAATATTTTGGTAGGATCAAAATAGCCACAGGTGTTGCAAGTCTAGACCCATAACCTCCAAAGATTTTTTTTTCAATCAACAACGCTATAGTGCTATAGGTCTAAACCTATAGTGTCTAATGTTGGTAGGGATTTTACAAGGCACTACGAATGATGTAGACTAAAATTGCAGTGCCTAAGCTTGCTATAAAGCACTACAAGCACTATGGATTGAACTTGTAGTGTTTGAGCGTGCTATAAATCGTTATGAGAACTACAAGTTGAACTTATAGTGTCCAATATTGCTATAACATGTTACAAATATTGATTGAACTTGCAACACCCAAGATTGTTACAAGGAGCTACAAGCACTGTGGGTTGAACTTGCAATGCTTGATCTCACTACAAGGTGCTACAAGCACTACTGATTGAACTTGTGATGCTTGAGCTCACTACAAGGTGCTATGAGCATTGTTAGTTGAACTTGCAATACCCAAGCTTGCTATGAGGTACTACGCACATTGAGGTGAACTTGTAATGCTTGAATTTAAGTTTGGGGTATTGATTATTATAGGAGTATAGGAATATGTATACTCGTTGGAAATATCTTTCCAAAATAATTCTAATGGGCATAATTTTTTACAGTTTTGTGAAGAAATATCCCAAATATGTTGCTTTTGGACATTAAATTTTCTAATTTTAGGTATGAGGGCAGTATATTAGAGTGCCTAAAATTGGGTGTCTATATTTACCCCTTTTTATGCATTTATTGCATAGTGAATGCATCAAAAACTAATGTAAATACCCCAATTTTGAGAGGATAAGGTTTTTTTGTTGTTTATAGCTAATGAGACAAGTCAAGTGACATAAAAACAATAAATGTGGCTTTTCCTGGTGTACCTCCTTGAGTTTGAGAGAGAAAAGTGAATTTTTTGAGGAAACTTGATTAGCTTGAAAATATACCCAAGAAAACAACCGGTAAACAAAAATATTGTATTAATAAGTGTGGGTTTTATATGAGAAAATTGTAAAAATATATATTCTCATAATTTTAGTATTATAAATTTCAAAAAATTATGACAATTTGGGTGATTTATGAAAGTTGAAAAATGTAGCAAACTACAAGTGCTATGTATGCATCAAAATAACCCCATGTGAGGACCAACAATAACACATACTACTTTGACTCCAGCAATAAGTGTGACCCCATTTGAGAACCAACAATAGCACATACTACTTTGATTCCAGCAATAAGTGTGACATGCACTTCAAGCTACATTTTTTAGACCTGATAGCATTTGTGGTTCTAGTAGTGTTGATTTTGTGTTTCCAACACCTTTTCTAAATATAGAAGCATGTGTTGCATTTTTTTGTAATGATTATGGTGTGTTAAGCGCTACATATTCTTCTAGTATTTTTTAGCATTTGTAGTGCATGCCTTGAGACGACCAATTGTGACTTTGGCGTCAACCTTTGCACAACATCCCTTAACTTTTGAAATTTACATTGGGGTCATATGTGAGAATTATGCATTGGGGGTTGTTGGCATGCTACTGTTGTTGCTCTTCAATATTTTTTGTTTTTTTTCTTGATTATTTTCCTCTATTTTTAGGTATTACAGCATAGCTTATGCACCCTATACTTTGAAAACCCTATAGTTCACTACAGCCCTGCATTCTCTACAAAATAGGAGTTGGTGGGAATACAATTCACAAGGAAGTGACAGACATCACAAAAATTCTACAGTGGCCCTTTTCAAACAAGTCAGGTGGATGGGTTATTTACGGTAATTATAGGGGTATGATGACAATATTTCTACTGGATTTGAAACAAAATTGAGGGGAACCCAAAAAATTATCTAGGGGATGGATGTTGAGATCATAGAAGCCTCGGTCTCGAGGGTGGCATGGTTTTCCTTGAAAGCCTCTTGCCACTGTGCATTCTTATGAGGTATTTTTCTGCCTAATGAGCCTCATGTTTGCACAGTACTCCGAGATGTAGGTACTTCCAAGACTTCTCTCCTTCTATTCTCTTTGGTCACCATTTTTTATTTTTAATTCATGTCAAGAGGGGAGGAGAATCAAATGAATTCAAAATCAATGCATTGTATTATCACTTTTGTGCCCTCAAAAGCATGTGCAAAAAATTCTAATAGAGCAAGAGCTCAGAAACCCTATCTCATCATGGGCTCACAAAAATTTCTACACATTTAGGATGTTCCAGCATCACATGGATTTACATTGTTCCACAAAGTCCTTGACCACATGGCTAGCAACAATTTCTCATGAGACATGTAGATTATGGATAACAACGCAAATCAGGCAGCTGGGTACCTAAAATATAGTTGATAACGTATTCAAAATCCAGTTGATAATGTTTGTGCGGTAAGGACTGACTCCCAGTGTAGAACCCTGATCATGGTTTCTTCTTAGACCAAGGCTACTGCAAGGGGTTTTTCACTAAATTCAAAAAAATGGTCGCTCTGAGAGAGTTGCCTCTATTTCAATGGAATCCATAGCTGAACTTTGTAGCACAGTTGAAGTTTCTATTGAATAGCCACCTAAACCTAAATATCATGGTGTTAGAATTTACCAAGAATAGATATGCAAAGCATTACAATAATTTTAAAGATAAGAATAGAACTGATTGATTATTCCATGGGATCAACTTTGTATAAATAGCAAAGTTGATCAATGTGAGCCGTTGGATTACAACAACTCAACAAATCTGAGCTAGTCTAAACTAGGAGTTCACCTACCTCATGGAAGAGTGGTAACTCAAGTTAGACTATCCTAGTAGAACTTAAGAGAACTAAATATTTATTCTAACACCCCCCTTAAGTGATACTAGGGGTGAAAGTAACAACAGGAGATGAGTCCCGACAACAAGGCCTGATGAGGTACTCATGTACAATACTGGTGTTACCAAAAAAAATGAGTCCCGATAGAAAGGCCTTATTAGGTACTCATGTACAACATAACTTTTATTTTAGATATATGGTGAAAAACCACCTTCCAAAATGAAGAAGAAGAATGGAGAGGTGAAAACCTCTATGCATCCTCCTAATGCAACTGCCTTATCCCAAGTTTCTCACGCAAATGAATGTAACATGGAGAAGCAAAGGATTTGGTGAAGATGTCTACAATTTGATTCTCTATGGGAATAAACTCTAAGCTTAGATCCCCTTGTTGAATATGTTGCCGAATGAAGTGCATGTGAATCTCAATGTGCTTGGTGCGCTAATGCTCAACTGGATTTATGGCAATATGAATTATGCTTTGATTGTCACACCAAAGTGTAATAGGTTGGTCATGGAAAAAACCAAATTCTCTCATTATCTGATGAAGCCAAAGAGCCTCTTGACTAGCCAAAATTGTTGCCCTGTATTCTACCTCTATAGATGATAATGCAATTACCTATTGTTTTTTGCATGACCAAGCAATAGGTGAAGAACCAAGACAAAAAACATAGCCAGAGGTGGAACATCTATCTTCAACTGAACCTACCCAATCAGAATCTGTGTATCCAATAATATCTATGGATCCACTCTCATATAATAGCCCAAAGTGAGTGGTCCCCTACAAGTAGTGAAGAATTCACTTTGTTGCTTGCCAATGGCTAAAATGAGGAGTTTGAGAGAATCTAGAGATTAAGCCAACAACATAGGAAATATCTGGATGAGTATGAGTGAGGTACAATAGGCTTCCTACAAGTTGTCTATATAGAGTAGCATCACATTGAGGGGAATTGCAGGAAGAAGTTAGAGTGACTCCAGACTGAAAGGGCATGGAAGAAGGCTTGCAATCAATCATCTTAAACCATTGAAGAAGATCTAGAGTATACTTCTATTGACATAATGAAATTCCTGCATCTATTTGAGTTATCTAAAACCCAAGGAAGTAATGAGCTAAACCCAGATCAACCATCTCAAATTTCTTAGAAAGGGAGTTTTTGATAGTCTGGATGTGAGAAGTGGCACTACCAGTGAGTAGTAGATCATCAACATAGAGAACAAGGATGGTGATGTTATCTTCTTCATGCCAAATGTAGACTGTAGCATCAGACTCACAATGAGAAAATCCTGAGGAAAGAAGGAAAGAGTCCATATTTTTATACCAAGCTCGAGGAGCTTGTTTGAGACCATAGAGAGATTTTCTTAGTCTACAAACAAGGGAGGAGTCTTGAATAAATCCAGCAGGTTGCTCCATAAATATTTCTTCCTTTAAGTCACCATGTAAGAAAGCACTTTTAACATCCATCTGAAAAACATGCCACTTTTGTGAAGCAACAAGTGCAAGGACCAACCTAACAGAATCCATTTTTGCAACTGGGGCAAAGGTTTCAGAATAGTCAATACCTTCAACTTGAGAGAAACCTTTAGCTACCAAGCGAGCTTTGTGTTTGTCAATTGTTCCATCAGCTGCATACTTGGTTCGGTAAATCCACTTGCAACGAACTAATTTTCTTCCTTTGGGGAGAGGGACTAAATCCCAAGTATTGTTTTTGATCAAGGAAGAAAATTCATTTTCCATGGCATCATCCCATTCTTTTATCCCAGTGGCTTCTTTAAAGGATTGAGGATCTATAGAAATGGATTGACAGACAAGACCAGAACCCATGGAGTGGCTTAGTCTAGATGATGGAAGATCTTGGATATAAGGGGTGGCTTCTTGAACAATGGTGCGGGCCCATTTTGGCATTGTGGAAGGAGTAATGGGTGTGGCAGGACTTTGAGTTGGAGTTTGAAGTATAGGATCCTCATTTTGATCATTTATCTCAAGGATGGGTTCTTCATCATATTGGGGCTCAAAAATTGGTGATGGCTCAAGAGAATCAAGGTTGGTAGAAGATGGATGAGGATATTTAGAAGGGAATGCTTCATCAAATTGAACATTTCTATGAAAAAAGACCTCATGAGTGGTAGGATCAAGGAGCCTGTAGGCTTTCATATCCTCACAATAACCAACAAAGATAAGTTTCTTGCTTTTTTTGTCTAGAGCCTTCCTCTTTTTCTTTGGGATGTGTGCCCAAGCAGTACACCCAAAAACTTTGAAAAAAGATACATCAGGTTTTGAGCCAGTCCATGCTTCCTCGGGAGTCAAATGGCCAAGAGCTTTATGTGGTGTGCGGTTTTGAATGTAATTTGCACAGTTAATTGCCTCAGCCCAAAAAATTGCTGGAAGATCCCTTGAGTGGAGCATACAGTTTGCCATTTCTTTTAAAGATCTATTTTTCTTTTCTGCAATGCCATTTTGTTGTGGATTATGGGAGACTGAATGTTGATGAATTATGCCATGAGTTGAGAGAAATATGGAGAACTCATTGCTGAAGTATTCCCCCCATTATCTGTATGGATTTGCTTGATTTTGCATGTGGCTTGATTTTCAACTAAGGCCTTGAAAATTTTGAAGTGGGATAGTACATCACTTTTGTATTTTAGAAAGTAGACCCAAGTTCTTCTTGAAAAATCATCAATGAAGGTTAAGGCATATTTTGCTCCTTTGAAAGAAGGCTCCGGGAAGACCATCAAGTCACTATGGATTAACTCTAGTGGGGATGAAGCTTTTTGTGAACCACTTGGGTGAAAAGGATCTTGATGTTGTTTCCCAAGAGCACATCCAGGACATACTCCATCAATAGAAGAGACTTTTGGCAACCTTGTTACCATTTCATGAGTATTCAACTCCCTTAAATAGCTATAACTGAGATGTCCAAACCTTTCATGCCAAATTTTGCTTTCAAGGTCTCCATGAGCAACAAAACAGGATGCTCCTTCTGAATATTTGAATCCCTTGAAGTGAAATAGGTGAGCTCTATGATCAATGTCACCTTTTGCTATGAGGGAATATGGTTCTTGAAAGTCTCTTATCTCAACTCCTGTTGGTGAAAATATAATTGTTTTGCCTTGTGCAGAAGTACAAATCTGATAGATAGAGAGAATATTTGTAGCAATATTGGGAACATAGAGAACATTATTTATATGACCACCATCAATGATTATGTCACCTTTTCCTTTGACAGGGATAAAATATGAGTCACCAACTTCAATGTTGCAAGTGGTGCTTGAGGAGAGAGAAGTAAATGACTCTTTTGAAGATGTCATATGATGGGTTGCTCCTGAATCTAGAACCCAATATTTTGATGAAATATTAGCAGCTTTTCCTTGAACATTTAAGGCCTTTCCAATGTGTTTCTTTGTGTCTATTTTGTGATCCTTCATTGTTGCCTCAAGTTGTTGTAGTCTCTTCCAACATTTTCTCACAGAATGACCATCTTTCTTGCAATGAGTACAAGTTATAGGTGCTTTGTCTTTCTTTTTGAATTTGTCTTTGGATTTGGAAGCTACTAAGGCTTTTGAGGAGGAGGGAGAGATCTCATATTTTGAAAGCTTCATTTCCTCTCTAGTTAGCCTATCACAAAACTCCTCTAAAGTGGGCATTTTAAAACTTGTTCCAAGAGCATCTTTTGTAGACAAAAAAGTGGTTGCAAAAATTTGAAATGCTCCATTTAATTTGGAAAGAATAAGATAGATGCATTCTTCTTCTATTTTATTCTTGCCACTACCTTTTAATTGAGTGAGGACTTCTTTGAACTTGGTGAGGAAATCAACAATAGTGTTGAAGTCTTCAGGAGATAGAGTTGTTAACTCTGCTTCTAGCTGCATTGATCTTATTTGATCCACTTTACCAAACAAGTTTTTAAGTTTTTCCCAACTCTCAAATGGAGTTTTACATTCAGATATGTGAAACCATAAGCTTTCACTTACATTTGTGGTTATAATACCCATTGTTTCATACATCTTTCCTTTATGAACAAAGATTTCATATTCTTTATCAAATGTAGGTTATTTTTCTTCTAGCAAATGTGTGAGACCTTTTTGAGAGATAAGATTTAATATCCTGGGTTTCCATGTGTGATAGTTATGGGGAGTGAGTGGGTCAATTGTATTGAGCGAACTCATATTGCCCAGAGATAATTGCAACCCCCCTCCACAGAAGGACTCCCCAGAAAATAATTCAGCAAGAAGCAACACCACCAAGAAACCTTTTTGAATCAAGGTAGCAAAAACCAGACCTTTATACCGATCTCTTCAATATACCCACCCTTACGTGAGGGAAACTATAAGTATATGAGGATATTGATACGTGGAACATAGGTGTTTTGAAACCAGAATAACCTGCCAGACCTTTATACCGAACTTCTCAATGACCCGCCCTTACGTGAGGGAGACTATAGGTATATGAGGAGAACGATACGTGGAACATAGGTGATTATTAAAATGAGATGCTTGCTTTTGAGATATTACAAGTATGAGAAGATGCTTGTATATTTGTGCTTTTCTTGTAAATGAGAATCTTGATCATGTGTGCTTGCTTGTATATATTAGGTGCTCTATGAGAATCTTGATCATGTGTGCTTGCTTGTATATGAAAGTGTTTATCAATGGAACATAGAGTGCAGCAAATCAAGTAGCAAGTGGAGCTGAAAGAATTCACTAAGACCAAAATATGCAGCAGTAACCCCCCTTGAACCAAGCAACAAGTGGTGCTGAAATAATGCACCAAGACCCCCCTCAAAAAAATATTTTTATTTAGGATCTTACAAGGAGACTCTTCACTTAAATTTGCCTTTATAGAATAGGTAGAGAAACAGTGAGAGGAGCTCAAAAAAAATATTTTGTTACAATGTTCTTTAGAAAAAGTTTTTTGTTGCTCTTTCTGAAAAGAGAATGGTACTCCCTAGAATCCAATGCAGCTGCGAGAGTAGCCAACTTCTTAGAGTAAAATACATTGAAAAAAATTCTCAATAGGCTTCAAAAAATAGCTACAATATACGTCCTCCATTAAGTTGGTCCTAAGCCAAGCACGACTTTTCAGTTTGGAAACATGGACAATATATTATTTTAGATGACGGGTTAAAAACTATTGCTTCAAGAGGATACGAGACCCAGACTTAACTGTTTTTATGAAGCGGCTATATTTGAGAATGTGGCATCCAATATGCTATAGTGCAGCTATCGTGGAGGAAGATAGAATGCATCACAAATATTTTTATGTCTGAGTAGGGCCTCCCTTAACGAATTTTCCTGTTGTAAAGAGAAATAGATACCAAGAAACAGAAGACTAAATTAGAAACTAGCGCTTCACTTGTATCCTCTTAATGTATCGATCCAAAGGTACCCAAAAAAAGGTGTCAAACCAGGTTGGAGAAGATTGGTTAAACATAGAGATGAGCAAAAGATTGTCGTAATAGAAGTGAGCCGGTCATGGAGTGTCGTTCCACGTTTTCCAGTATTGTACCCACTCTCGACTAAAATTCTTCCTTTGGATGGAAAGAATAATAATGAACAAGTAAAAATTGGATGGCTCTAAATAGAGTAGCTCTACAAAAGTTGAAGGCATCAATAGTTGTTGGAATCTCAATATTTACAGGCTATGTCGATTTGCAAGATATTTGCACGGGGATTGCGATATAAATGCCGAGCCCTTCAATTTTGATCACCAAAATTAATAAACATGTCCAAACGATGCATCTAGCCTGCAAATCTTGGTTGAATTCGGTAGAAGGATCAGTGGCATTTATATGTGCGCATAGCCCACTGTTGACTGGTCTAAAAATTCATTGGAAGCCCAACAATAGCACGCTGCGTCTTCTTCCGCTGCCTCCTCCATGTCACGATTTCGTGATAGTCACGAAATCGTGACATTCCCAATGCGTCTTCTCCCGCTGCCTCCTCCATGTCGCGATTTTACGACAGTCGCGATTTTGCGACAGTCGCGATTTCGCGACATGTCGCGAAATCGTAACATTCCCAATGGCATCTTCTCCTGGTGCCTCCTTGTCGCGATTTCGTGACGATCGCGAAATCGTGACAATTTTTTTTTTTTTTTTTTTATGTGGATGCAAGATTGCGCTACTGCCACCGGATGCTCCTGCATCATTTGGTCATCTATCTCAAGGGTGAGATGTTCATTATATTTAGTCTCAAATATGGAAGATGGCTCTAGAGAATCAATGTTGGAAGAAGATAATTGAGGATTTTATAAGAGAATGTTTCAAAAAATTAAACATTTCTATGAAAAAAGACCTCATGAGTTGTGGGATCAAGGAGCCTGTAGGCTTTCATTTCCTCACAATAACCAACAAATATAAGTTGCTTGATTTTTTTGTTTAGAGCCTTCCTCTTTTTCTTTGGGATGTGTTCCCAAGCAGTACACCCAAAAGCTTTGAAAAAAAACATTAGGTTTTGAGCCAGTCCATGCTTCTTTGGGAGTCAAATGGCCAAGAGCTTTATGTGGTGTGCAGTTTTGAATATAATTTGCACAGTTAATTGCCTCAATAAGAAAATTGTTGGAAGATCTCTTGAGTGGAGCATGCAGTTTGCCATTTCTTTTAAATATCTATTTTTCCTTTCTGCAATACCATTTTATTGTGGATTATGGGAGACTGAATGTTGATGAATTATGCCATGAGTTAAGAGAAATATGGAGAACTCATTACTGAAGTATTCCCCCTATTATCTGTATGGATTTGCTTGATTATGGATTGATTTTCAACTAAGGCCTTGACGATTTTGAAGTGGGATAGAATATCACTTTTGTATTTTATAAAGTAGACCCAAGTTCTTCTTGAAAAATCATCAATCAAGGTTAAGGCATATTTTGCTCCTTTTAAAGAAGGCTCCGGTAAGACCATCAAGTCACTATGAATTAAGTCTAGTGGGGATGAAGCTTTTTGTGAACTACTTGGGTAAAAAGGATCTTTATGTTGTTTTCCAAGAGCACATCCAGGACAAACTTCATCAATAGAAGAGACTTTTGGCAACCCTGTTACCATTTCATGAGTATTCAACTCCCTTAAATAGCTATAACTGATATGTCCAAACCTTTCATGCCAAAATTTGCTTTCAAGGTCTCCATGAGCAACAAAATAGGATTCTCCTTCTAAATATTTTAATCCCTTGAAGTGAAATAGGCAAGCTCTATGATCAATGTCACATTTTGCTATGAGGGAGTATGGTTCTTGAAAGTCTCTTATCTCAACTCATGTTGGTGAAAATATAGTTGTTTTGCCTTCTGTAGAAGTACAAATCTGATAGATAGAGAGAAGATTTGTAGCAATATTGAGAACATAGAGAACATTATTTACATGACCACCATCAATGATTATGTAACCTTTCCTTTGATAGGGATAAAATATGAATCACCAACTTCAATGTTGTAAGTGGTGCATGAGGAGAGAGAAGTAAATGACTCTTTTGAAGATGTCATATGATGAGTTGCTCCTGAATCTAGAACCCAAGATTTTGATGAAATCTTAGCAGATTTTCCTTGAATATTTAAGGCCTTTCCAATGTGTTTCTTTGTGTCTATTTTGTGATCCTTCATTGTTGCTTCAAGTTGTTGTAGTCTCTTCCAACACTTTCTCATAGAATGACCATCTTTCTTGCAATGAGTACAAGTTATAGGTGCTTTGTCTTTCTTTTGGAACGTGTCTTTGGATTTGGAAGCTACTAAGGCTTTTTAGGAGGAGGGAGAGATCTCATATTTTGAAAGCTTCATTTCCTCTCTAGTTAGCCTATCACAAAACTCCTCTAAAGTGGGCATTTTAAAACCTGTCACAAGAGCATCTTTTGTAGACAAAAATGTGGTTGCAAATTTTTGAAATGCTCCATTTAATTTGGAAAGAATAAGGTAGATGCATTCTTCTTCTATTTTATTCTTGCCACTACCTTTTAATTGAGTGAGGACTTCTTTGAACTTGGTGAGAAAATCATTAATAGTGTTGAAGTCTTCAGGAGATAGAGTTATTAGCTCTGCTTCTAGTTGCATTGATCTTATTTGATCCACTTTACCAAACAAGTTTTTAATTTTTCCCAACTCTCAAAAGGATTTTTACATTCAGAGATATGAAACCATAAGCTTTCACTTATATTTGTGGTTATAATACCTATTTTTTCATACATCTTTCCTTTATGAACAAATATTTCATATTCTTTATCAAATGTAGGTTATTTTTCTTCTAGCAAATGTGTGAGACCTTTTTGAGAGATAAGATTTAATATCTAGGGTTTCCATGTGTGATAATTATGGGGAGTGAGTGGGTCAATTGTATTGAGTAAACTCATATTGCCCAAAGATAATTGCAACCCCCCTCCATAGAAGGACTCCCCAGAAAATAATTCAGCAAGAAGCAGCACCACCAGGTAACCTTTTTTGAATCAAGATAGCAAAAACAATACCTTTATACTGATCTCTTAAATATACCCACCCTTACGTGAGGGAATCTATAAGTATATGAGGATATTGATACATGGAACATAGGTGTTTTGAAATCAGAATAACCTGCCAGACCTTTATACCGAACTTCTCAATGACCCGCCCTTACGTGAGGGAGACTATAGGTATATGAGGAGAACGATATATGGAACATAGGTGATTATAAAATGAGATGCTTGCTTTTGAGATATTACAAGTATGATAATATGCTTGTATATTTATGATTTTCTTGGAAATGATAATCTTGATCATGTGTGCTTGCTTGTATATATTAGGTTCTCTATGAGAATCTTGATAATGTGTGTTTGCTTGTATATGAAAGTGTTTATCAATGGAACATAGTAGCAAATCAAGTAGAAAGTGGAGCTGAAAGAATTCATTAAGACCAAAATATGTAGCAGCAACCCCCCCTTGAACCAAGTAACAAGTGGTGCTAAAAGAATGCACCAAGACCCCCCTCAAAAAAATATTTTTATTTAGGATCTTACAAGGAGACTCTTCACTTCAATTTGCCTTTATAGAATAGGTAGAGAAACAGTGAGAGGAGCTCAAAAAAAATATTTTGTTACAATGATCTTTAGAAAAAGTTACAATATATTATTTTAGATGACGGGTTAAAAACTATTGCTTCAAGAGGATATAGAGATCCAGACTTAACTGTTTTTATGAAGCGGCTATATTTGAGAACGTGGCATCCAATATGCTATAGTGCAGCTATCGTGGAGGAAGATAGAATGCATCACAAATATTTTTATCATCTGAGTAGGGCCTCCCTTCGTTTGCATTTTCCTGTTGCGGAGAGAAATAGATACCAAGAAACAGAAGACTAAATTAGAAACTATCGCTTCACTTGTATCCTCTTAATGTGTCGATCCAAAGGTAACCGAAAAAAAAGGTGTCAAACCAGGTTGGAGAAGATTGGCAAAACATAGAGATGAGCAGAAGATTGTCGTAGCAGAAGTGAGCTGGTCATGGAGTGTCGTTCCACGTTTTCCAGTATTGTACCCACGCTCGACTAAAATTCTTCCTTTGGATGGAAAGAATAATAATGAACAAGTAAAAATTGGATGGCTCTAAATAGAGTAGCTCTACAAAAGTTGAAGGCATCAATAGTTGTTGGAATCCCAATGTTTACAGGCTATGCCGATTTGCGAGATATTTGCACGGGGATTGCGATATAAATGTCGAGCTCTTCAATTTTGATCACCAGAATTGATAAACATGTCCAAACGATGCATCTAGCCTATAAATCTTGGTTGAATTCGGTAGAAGGATCAGTGGCATTTATATGTGCGCATAGCCCACTGTTGACTGGTCTAAAAATTCATTGGAAGCCCAACAATAGCACGCTGTGCTTATCCCGTAAAATATCGAATGCGTGAGATTTCTGCACGAAGATGTTCATAAGGAGCAGTGTGGCACGGTAATTTTGAGAGCCCTCCAAGTTTGATCATGTGAACCAAAAAAAACTTCACTGTTGACTGGCTGTCTAATTCGGTGATTTTTTGAAACTTCTCGGGATCTCGGCACTCGTGCAGTTCAGGCACGAAAGGAGAAAAAATACAGCACTTTGGATCAGTATCCTTACAAGCGATTAATACTTGACATTGACAGCAAGATGTGTTGAAGACTCCAATGAGAGTACTTTGGTTCTTCGAAGTTCTCTATCACTTCGATGTAATTTACAGCAATCAGAATGTCATGGCTTCGATGGAGAGAGACAGCACAATGTGCAAATGGTGCCTTCAAATCTCAAGAAGTACTTGGGCATCCATGTTGCTTGGCCTTTAATCCTGGTCACTAAAAAAAATCTGATCTCCTTGAAGGTTAAAACAGCTGCTATAGGCAGTTCAGATATGAAAACTGTTGATCATTGACTAAAAAATAATGCATACCTAGCAGGAAAAAAGCATCATTATTTGTTGTCAAAATAAAATGATCTATTTTGAAAAAAAATTGGCTTTATGGAGAAAAGTATAATTCCTTCTCAAAAAAAACTAAATTTGTCAAATTTTTACTTAAAAAATATGTAGACATGTAACAAATGCATTGTGAACAGTCTACAAGAGATATGTCTTTTATCAAAAATTAGGCTTGATCTTTGTTGAGACAAAGAAGGCTTCAAAGAAGAGGACAAGAGACAATGAACCAGTTTCTAGAAGAGCCTTCAAGAAAAAATGCTAGCAAAATCTATCCCGCTCTGATACCATGTTAGAATTTCCCAAGAATAGATATGCAAAGCATTACAAGAATTTTGAAGAGAAAAATAGAACTGATTAATTATTCCATGGTATCAACTTTGTATAAATAACAAAGTTGATCACTGTGAGCCGTTGTATTACAACAACTCAACAAATCTGAACTAGTCTAAACTAAGAGTTCACCTACCTCACGGAAGAGTGGTAACTCAAGTCAGACTATCCTAGTAGAACTTAAGAGAACTAAAGATTTATTCTAACACTTGGAAGACAAATAAGAGGGGAACCCACATAGGCCCCTATAGGAATCCTATTGGATGCAGCTAGAAAATTAAAGGGACTTATTAGTGATCCTTCGAATGAGCTAAGAATCCCAATTAAAAATTGGGAAGGGAGATAGAGTGGGAAGTGGCGTTTCTAAGGCAGCAATTGGTGGAATACATGTTACAAGAGAAAAAGGTGAAGGCTTCCATAATCCACATGCCCCTTGGCAACCTTAAATTATTGTGTATTTTTGCTTCAACCTCCTTCACCTTTTCCTCCTAGAGCATGTATTTCACCAATTGTCGCCTTAGAAATGCCACTTCCCACTCTAACTCCCCAATTTTTAATTGGAATTCAAACAAACATAATTTTAGCTTATCTAAAGGATCGTTAAGAAGTCATTTTCCTTTTCTAGCCACATCCAATGGGCATTAGCTCATCTAAAGGATCATTAAGAAGTCATTTTCCTTTTCTAACCACATCCAATGGGCTTCCTATAGGGGCCTTTGTGGGTTTCCCTCTTATATATCTTCTAGGCTCTTTAGGTGACTGCTCAGCCAAAACTTCAGTTGCACAACAAAGTTCAGATGTGGCTTCCCTTGAAATAGAGGTACCTCTTTGAGAGAGGTCAATTCTATGTCATCGTCCATAATCCACATGTCCAATGAGGTGGTTGAGTTACTCACAAATATTACACGAGTTGGTGGTTGAAGCACTTATGCATATTATACAAGTTGGCCATATTGCCCATGTTTATGTGATATTTGGTATATTACAGGGCTATAAGCTAGTTGTTGAAGGACTTGGTGATTTGGTACCTAGGATATAATTGATATCATTGGAGTGTTTCCTTCTAGAAAGGTTATCATGTCATTGATTGAAACTCATTTGGGTCAAATACCTTATCTGATATTCATGAACAAAAATGGGGAGAACCCTCAAAAATTGCACCAAAGAATAAGAATGAAAAGTAAGTTGTAGTAGCCAAAACAGAGCATAGGGAAAATTGGTAGAGTAGGGCACTTTAAATGAGGTGCTCTTAGTGGAGCAAGACATGCCAAGCACATAGTATTTTTGTTGCCCAACCTTGTTTCCACTTGCTCCCATTTTTGCTTGTCATCGCTTTTGTTCGTTCTTGGAAAAGCAAGAGTCACATATCAAAATTTAAGCAAGATTCTAGATCAACTCAAATAGACTTGCCATTGCATGGAAAACATTAAAGCTAAATTGAAAAGCAACTCAAATTTTCAATATAAAAAATATTAGTGGATTTTATATATGTTAGTGAAAAACACAAGCCCTTTTACAAATTTGAATAAAAAATGATATTTATGTATGTAGATCTGCAAAATTATGTGCATGTATGTTATGATTGATTTCGTATTTAAAATCGCACTTGTGTATCCCATCGGGAGTGCCAAAACTTTTGAACACATAAATTGTCAAGTATGATTTGCACCCATGACTGTAGTTTCACAAATGGATGGGGAGGGTTTTACTCTCCCCAACCTCTAAATCTTGGGTTGATTCCCTTTTAACCTTGTTGAATATATTTGTGCATAAAGTAAAATCTAATGTAAGTGCATGAAAAGTAAATTTACTCTACTTTGTGAGGAAAAGGGTAAGATAACAAAAGCAAAATAAAACAAAAATACAATTGAAGCCATAGGGGTTCAAGGCTAGTGCAATCAACTATTCCAATAGATAAAAAAATAACTTCACTATGATCAAATCTCCAAAGTAATCAATCATATCACAAAGAAAATGATTAATAGAGGGAAAAATAGTGGAGCTACTAGTTCCATGCATTCATAACCAAAGACATAATAATCCATGAATATCAAAGTGCAATTCTCTAATTTATTGATCTCAAACCATAAGTACCATGATATCTAGAGTGTAGCTTTGGTATACTAGGTAGCCAAAGGACCCTTACAATGAGAATCATTATTTTATTTATACTTGAAAAGTGAAACCCTAATCTCAAAGTGTTGCTTCGAGCAGGCACTCCAAGCATAGCATATCGAGGAGCGGGGTGCATTATTTCCAAACACTTCGATATATTTTATTCAATTTTACCTTACTTTGTCTCCTACCATAGCTTGTGCAATGAATCTCAGTTTGGAGTGTAATCGTAGTAGCAAGCTACTAAAAGTACCCACAAATGGATATATAACTTGTTCTTAGTTATAAAATAGAGCAAATTACCATCACAAGCAAAGTGATACATGTTCGACCAACTCAAACACCTCTTTCCATAGTTGGAAGTTGACATAATGGGGGCCATTGCTTCTCGAGGAGGGACAAATGATCTGAGTACAATGAGGTAACCTTACATCCACAAGAAAGGAAGCATCAGATGCCATCCCCTAATATTAGCACCAGCACCATCAATGCCATCATCTAGTTATCAACACTAGCACTAGCTACCAACTTGGGCCCAAAATCTAAACTTTAAGGTTTGAAATTTGAAGGGCTTACAAAATTCATTGGTGACAACACCAACTGCTAGCTTGGACCCAAACTCCAAAGGGCTTATATAAGTTGGTACAATCATGAATATGACAAATAACCATCATTGATTCCACATGTTAGTAACTGAAAACAATTAGCCCAAATTAATTGTTTAAGAATTGATACCTAGTTTTTTGGAAAGAGAGTTTTTGTGGCTTAGAGGTTCTAACAAAATTTTATAATTTTGTACATCCGAACCAATTCTATCCAAGAACCGACTCCAAATTTTTGTAGAAATAAAGATACATTCTCGGTTGCTTCTTGATGATGCCAAGATCATGTAATTTTGGCATTGTATTAGTATAGCATAGGACTTCTTCAAATTCACATTGGGATAAATCAACAACTACACTTCTTCATTTTGCTTGCCTCTTCTCTCTATTTTGTTGTATAGGATAAAACATTCTACACCTTATAGCACTCCTTGTATCAGGTAGTGTAATAATATCTTCATTTAATATAAATCTTTTTATTCTAAAATGTTTCTCAATATCTTTGTGTCTTTCTTGTTTTTGTGTGCTCAAGCTTCCACATTGCTACTTGAACATAACTTGTAGGTGCCATTACCTAATTCCTAGAGAGTTGTCCTCTACATAGCTAGCCTGGTGCCCCATGGTACAGACTATCATGTGACACCAAAATTGGTTAACCAAAATGGTATCATTGACTGTGATTTCTTGGTAGTATGGTGAGTGGGGACTCTCACTTTGAAGATTCAAGGGTTCAAGTCCCTTTGGCACTAAACAGTGTCCCTCATGGTCTCAAGTCCCTATCTACATATATAACATCATCAAAAAAATGTTATCATTCTAAAATCATAATGTTCATACCACATCTTGAAGGTAGCTTCAAGGATATACTTTTCTTTGATTCTTAATCAACAATATTTGGACCTCAATTATATTGAAAAATATTGTTGCTCTTTGAAGTTGTTCAAAATATATCTTAAAATATTTTGTAATTTTCCATGGGTAACATGCATATTTGTCATTAAGTATCTCTAGTTATTATTTTGTAATGTGTGAAGGTGGACTATTGCATACCTTACCACCTTAAACCTAAAAATACATTGTATACCTCCACCAACTTGAGCCCATGAAGGCATCGCACTTGCCAATAAGTAGTCACCTTACAATATAGATTAATGACCCTCTATTGAGTTATTCATTTCCTTCATAGAAGCATTCCTTTTTCAACTTTATGCCTCTTTTATTTCAAATGCTTTGTACTTCATAATGATGGATTTTGTATGGTTTTTACTTTTATTCATTCTCTTTTTAACTTTAATTGGAACTAATAATTCTTTCATGTATACCATGTTGGAGTATATTACATTATTTAATACATGTTAATGTATCCCCATGGTACCTTCATGATACATCTTGTAAATATTAGATTAGGATTGAGTCTTAGTTTAGAGTGTGAGTAATATTTTATATAATACTGTAATGTGCAAGAAATGCACAAATGTTATGTAAGTGTGTATGTGCAGGAAATGCACAAGTGTCATGTGAGTAAGTGTGCAAGTGTAATGTGAGTTTATGTGCACAAGTGTCTTATATGTAAGTGTGTACAAGTATCTTTAGATGAGAGTGTGCTAAGTGAAGTCATGTCTAGGTGTGCATGCAAGATAGAGCCATGTGTATGCAAGTGTCAAGTAGAGAAACCAAGAGTCGTGATACTTGCATATGGAGGGGAATAGTCAAGTATCCAAAAAGGCATTCTACTATGGCTATATAGTACTCCATAGAGAAGGGATATCATATCATCACATCACATCATATATGTGAGAAGAAGAGGAGTAATAAATATTACATGCATTTCAAGCAATTAATATTGTAAGTCGTGTTATATGCTTTGTACATGTATGATTCAGGCTAATTACATTCATATTGTTGTTTATTAGTGAATGTTATTTTGTTATATTATAAGCCTTGATTTACATATTAATTTGCTCATATTATTTTACTTACATCATTATCTTGATCTTACTATATTATGGCTATATTATATTTGATCCTATGAAATTTATTCTATGAATTTTATGTTAGCATTAAGGTTTAAAAAGCCATCAGTGGTATCATAGCTACTGCGAGTAATTTCTTGCATGGGTTGAATCTATTTAGCTACATACAAAATTTGATTTTGTCCAGCTTGATAAAATTGATTTAGAGTTTGACTACTTTAAAGGCAGATAGACTTGGACTCTATTGTAAGATCAAATTAAGTATAAAGGCTAGAGTCTTTCGACGGTTGAAAGAACGGCTAGTGAAGACTAGGACTCGACTATACAATCTTTTCATGATTGTAAAATAACTAGTGAATACCAGGTTTCATCTATAGAGTCTTTTCATAGTTATAACCAATGAATACAAGGACTCATATATATTGGAGGGCGAATCTACTTTAAGATAATTGATCATTTAGGGACATAGCCAACCCTTGACATCATAAGGATTTTAGAGACAAAATTTCCTTAACACTTATTTCTATCAACTCATAAGAAAGTTGAAGGATTTGATACAATCAAGTCATCTTGATTTTTGATTGAGGCATCAAGGAAATTCAACATCACCTTGACATTAAAGGTTTGAGTTCTTAGATGTGATCTAATACAGTTGCAACAAAAATTGATTGAAAGAAGTGTGAGAAGCTTCCTACAACAAATAGAGAAGAATTTCATCTTCTAAGTGCAAGAGAAAGTAGAATAGGAGAAGGATATATCAAGAAGATATATCTATCTTAAAGTAAGCTTTCATCAAGCTGAGATTAATTAAAGTTGCAATATATTGAAGTTCTAGGTTACAGAGAAATTGACCTTGACAAATGATTCGGGTCTTGAATATATACCTTGACATAAAAGATAATGGATTCAGGTCTTGAAGACAGACCTTGACAAAGAAAAGGATTACATAGTTTTAGGTCTTTCAAACCTTGACATTGGCAGTAATAAGGATAAGGTAAAGAAGCAGTAATAAATATTCAAAAGGCTTTAATAGAATAGAAGACTCAAGTTTAAAAAGAAAGAGGCAACAAAGCATAGAAGAGATTCAGCCCTGTAAAAGGAGTCTATAGTGCAATCTTAAAGAGAAAGCTATTAGGCTTATGACAAAGAAAAATAGCTTGGTTTTTAGTTCTTAAAGGTAGCATTCGGCTCTAGTAGATAGATTCATTTAAAGGCAACATTCTTTAGACAAATTCATTCAACTCTGAAAGGCAGCATTCGACTATAGTAGATAGAGGTATTTGGCTCTTGAAGGCAACTTCCTTTAGGCTCTAGTAAAGTAGGGCATTCAACTCAAGTCATTATTTTGTTCAACATAAAGATCAAGAGAAACATAAATATGTGAACATGGTGAAGAGCTAAGTGCAAAAAAAAAAAATTAACAATGCAAGGAGGTTAGTGTTCAAGAGTTGGATAGTGCTCTAAGATTGGACATCGTCATATTGGAAAGTGCATGAAATATAAAATAATAGCATCCTCATATTGGATAGCACCTAAAATATAGAACAACACCTATATATTGGAGAGTATCCTCAGATTGAATAGCGCCCAAGCATCTAAAGTGCTCACAGCTACAACGTTCTTTAAAGTATTCTACGTTGAGCGAAATTGAAGCAGTGTACAACAACGTTGGGGAACACTTAGGATAAAAAATAGTGAGGAATATGAAACGTTCATTACAAATGGAAATAACTTTGTTGAGTGTTAGCCTAAGAATGTGAAATGGTGGTGAAATTTTTGGATTGGCATCAGAGCTTTACTTGAGTACCAAGCATAATTAAGCATCCTTGGTAACGCTTAAAGCATAAGAAAAATGACACAACAATTAGGGTAATTAATGCCAGGTAACACCACCTTACCAAGTAATGCCACCTTTGCATGCATGGAGATGAAACATTCCTAACTGCATCACCTAGAGGTACACATTAGTAAAACTAGCTTTTTAAGAGCCTCCACACAAGTTCTTTTGAAAGCAATATTCATAGAGCATAATCGTGGAGATAAGCACAAAAGTAGGGGAATCTGAGGTAATTAGTTTTAGGGTTTTATTTTCTAAAAAAAAAAAATTATAATAGGAGCAATAAGGTTTTATGATTTATTTAGCATATGGAGTGATAAGTAATATTAATGAGTGTTATTGATTTTATTTAAGTTCATTTGGAGTGATAAGGTTTGTTTAGGATAATTTAATGTTTTAGTAGTTTGATTTATTTTAAGTTGGAGTAATAAGTTGAATATTTATTCATTGAAGCATTTGATTAATAATGGAGTATAAGGCATTAAAAATAGTTTTTTTGGTTAAAAAAAAAAAGTTTTTAAAGTTTTTGAAATATATTTTTGAGTTTCTATTTTTGAAAAGATTTGAAAAAAAAAAATTGAATATTTGCAAATTTAATTATTTGGGAGTCAAAAGGATTTCAACACCAAAACTTAGGAAAAACAAAATTTGCAAAACTCATATTCTTAGTTTCTAAAATCTAAGGAGACATAAGGTCTGCTACTTCATGGATTTAATTTAGAAATTTTGAACTATTTAAACCTAGGAGTTATAAGGTTGTCTACATCAAAGGAAATATATTTTTAACATTGTTTGCATATCATGAAAGAAACTATAAAAAAATGCATTCAATAATGAATATATAGAAAATAAACTAAAAGACTTTTTTCAAAGAATGATAGATGACTTTGAGGAGAAATCATCAAGATTACAAAATAGTCAAGAGGACACACCATTGGATCTTGTTACTACAAAACCTTATTCTAGTAGTTCATCAATCTCAAAAACATAAACTACTAAAAATATTGAAGACTTTCATCATCTACAACTTATCTATATGGAAAATAAAGATAGAATAGCTTTGGTTGTACATAAATGGTTATGTTATTTTACCAAGAAGACAAATAAACTTGAAATTCTAAGAAGGATGAATAAAGCAACAAAAATATCTTCAAGATTTAAATAAAATTGGTCATGAAAAAGCAATTTGTTGGAGTCTTCATCCATGTAAATATTGTGGAAGAAAATCACATCCATTTATTTATTTTTTGGATAAGTAACTAGAATTTTATATACAAATCGGGTTTTTTAAGAGGGTCCCAAAACCTTATAACAAAAAGGGTCGTAGCACCGATATTTAAAGCAATTCCTAAGTACATGAAAATAAACACAAACTGAAAGGGAAAGGGCCAGAAACAACCCTTGATCCAACAGAAAGACCAGATTCTAGAAACCATTAGTGAGACCCGCTTCGCCAAGGTATCATCCTCCCATTATTGGCAGACTGGGATCCTCCCAGGGGTGGATACAACAGTCTGGGATCCACCCGGGGGTGGATACAGCAGTCCAGGATCCTCCTAGGGGTGGAAACAGAACATCTGCCCAGACCTACGTAGGGAGAGCGAGAAGGCCAAGGATAGCCTGCAACCAGAAATCCTACCCGAAAACCTGAAGCAGAGAAATTTAGAAAATTGGAGAGGATCCTCTCCTAGGGATGCCACGGGATGCAATCCGGGGTGCAGCGGGGCAGCAAGCAGCCGTGCGAGCAAAGCAACAAGCAGCACCGGGATACATGTCAGGGATCAGCAGTGGGACAACCTAGGAAATGGCATCAGGGTCCTCAAAGAAAAAAAATGGGATGCCTCCGCTTGAGCCTAAAAAGAGGAACAACACTACTAGGGATATCTACAGGCCAAGATATCCCTATGCATAGCAAGGAGAAATACGAGGAAGCTGAAAGGATCCAGGGAAAATAATAATAGGTGCAAAAACAGGATCCCGAAAGCCAAAACTGAAGGAGGAAGGAGGGACCACAGTTGCAAACTCACTGATCTCCCCCCAAACCAGAGAATACAGAAGGAAGCCCCCACCACTCTAGCAAAAAGGCTTTGAAACCACCATCCTTGCTCATGAAAAAATCTAGGGAACTGGTAGCAGAAGCCCCTAAGTAGGAATTGAAATGAACAACCTGAGGATCCTAAGCGGGGAGCGACAACAGCACAAAGATGGGATCCTCGAAAGCCTAACCTGGGGGAACCAGGGTTTGCATGCACTGATCATGGGCCCCCCCAAGATCTAGACATGCAACAAAAACCCTAGGAACCCTAGAAGAAGGGACCAAGAGCCCCCCATCCTTGCTCATGGAAGCTTCAAGGAACTGGGACTGGGGTTGGGAACAACCCAGGCAGAGGAAGAGGCCCACCCCGATGGCCAACCAATGCCCTAGGTGTCCACCAAAAAGCAGATCCAACAAGAAGAAGCCTTCGAATAGGAAACTAAAAAGGGCCCTACCCAATGGGACAGGACCAGTAGAAACCACGAGCATCCCAGAGAGGAGTCACTAGCAAAAGAGGAAATTGGCCCCCCAGACCAACCCCGAAGTAGAGAGGACCTCACGGGATGCACCAAGAAGCAGTCAAAAACCCAACCTGCCACCACCACCGATCGAGGAAGCCCTGGGAACCAGATCCAAGCAAAAACCTACAAAAAACCCTAGGGAGAATCCTAAGGGAGATCGAGGAAGGGATCCTTGAAGCATGCAAGGAACCCTAGGAGACCCCTAGGATGCACCAGACCCCGGGCTCGGGCAGGGAAACCCTAAAACTGCTAGGAAAGGAGCAAAAAGTGGAGAAGGATCTCCCCCCAAGGAGATCATCTGCTACAAAGCATTCCTAGAGCGGGATGACCCGGGATGAGCTAGGGACTGGGCAAGAACTAGGGGAGGGGGAACAGGGAGAGGGAGCAGGACCCCCACATCTATTTATTTTATGTTACTACAAGGAGAAGCATTGTAGAAGATTTGAAAGAGCATTAATATTCATATTAGATTGTCTTTTTCAAATACTCATTTCTAAAACATCTTCTAACAATGGATTCAAGAGTGCAATATTTGAAGTACAGGAAGAGAAACCATTCAGAAAACAAGGAAAAGAAAAATGGATCAAACATGGTCCAAATTTGTCTTACAAGAAAATTAGATCACATGTATTGCAAGGTCACTTATAGATTGAAGATAAAGACAAAGACTATGATTGAAGACTAATGTCTTCAATAACCAAATAATGTAATATAGGGAGGTGTTGGAGTATATTACATTATTTGGTACATGCTAATGTACCCTTATGGTACCTTCATGGTACATCTTGTAAATATTAAATTAGGATTGAGTCTTAGTTTAGAGTGTGAGTAATATTTTATGTAATGTTATAATGTGCAAGAAATGCACAAGTGTTATATGTGTATGTGTAGGAAATACACAAGTGTCATGTGAGTGAGTGTGCAAGTATAACATGAGTTCATGTGCACAAGTGTCTTATATGTAAGTGTGCACAAGTGTCTTTATATTAGAGTGTGCACAAGTGTCTTTATATTAGAGTGTGCTAAGTGAAGAGTCATGTCTAGGTGTGTATACAAGATAGAGTCATGTGTATGCAAGTGTCAAGTAGAGAAACCAAGAGTCATGAGACTTGGCATATGGAAAGGAATAGTCAGGAATCCAAAGAGTCATTCTAATATGGCTATATAGTACTCCATAGAGAAGAGATATCATTTTTATATACATATCATATCATCACATCACATCATATTTGTAAGAAGAAGAGGAGTAATAAAGATTGCATACATTTTGAGCAATTAATATTGTAAGTCATGTTACATGCTTTGTACATGTATGATTCAGGCTATTTACATTCATATTGTTGTTTATTAGTGAATGTTATTTTGTTATATTATAATCCTTGATTTACATATTAATTTGCTCATATTATTCTACTTACATCATTATCTTGATCTTACTATATTGTGGCTATATTATATTTGATCCTGTGGAATTTATTTTGTGAATTTTATGTTAGCATTAAGGCTTCAAAAGCCATCATACCACAGGTTTTTTTAACATTATGGATTAATCACCCTTGATTGAGTGATCATTTGCTTCAAATAAATGTTCCATTTTCCAATTATTTATCTCTCTTTTATTTGAAATGCTTTGAACTTTGGAATGATGGATCTTTTATAATTTTTATTTTTATTCATCTCTTTTTAGCTTGAATTGCAACTAAGAATTATTCCATGTATATCCTTGGGTTTTGTGTAAGCTCTCTTTTACAATCCTCTACTCCACCTACACCTAATATGTTCAAAGTGACAATACAAGGCTACAGAATAAATTTCTTTCTTTTTTCTTTCCCTGATCAAATGTCACTATTTCAATTGATCTCAATGACATTCTTTCTTTTTTTCTTTCCATTTTCAATTGTCACCACGACTCTTAGTAACACTTCAATCACAACAAACATTTCCTTATGATATTTCTGTAGTTAAAGGCACTTTCAATCATCTCTTCAAAGGATAATTTTTCTCAATTATGTACTCCTAAAACTGTCTCCATCAACATCACTACCATAGTAGAGAAACTCAAACTCGACATGGACTTGGAAAGGCCAATTTTTGACTTAGAATTGGACTCGACAAAAAAATTTGACAAAAACTCCACAAAAAAACAAAGAAAATGCAATTTTTCATTGGAAAAAAAAATTTCCATGCATATGATAATTAATTAACATTAAGAAAATAAAAATTAATATTGTAAGTGATACAACCTTTGCACATGAAAGTGTCAAAACACACTTCCATTAAATAAATTTTAATACCTCAAAATATTCTTGTATTGATTATGATATAAAAAGATACAAAATGTGTCAAAATGCCTCAATAGGCCCACTACAACAATCAACTAATCTATCTAGTGTCTAACAACGCATTTTCCCTTTGCCCTAGTTGAAGCTCTAGTCCTCTCTCTTTGTGCCTATGCATATGCCTCTTCCTCTACCTTCGTCACTAACTCCTCCCCTATACTATCAAAATCATCCATTGAAAAGAGAGGCTCATGGAGACGAAGGTTGTCTTGAACAAATACATGATCATTCAACTTTTTTTGCATGAGTTTATTGTGATTATTGGAATGAATGTGCTCAAAAATACTCCAATTACACTCACACCCTAAAGCACTTCATGATTGACATAAATTTTTGATGGAAAAGCGCTGAACATTGGGCATATATGCACGAAAGTCCTCGCACCATAAATCTAGAAAATGCCAAGAAAAAAAAAATTAATAATTTATGTAAAATTGTAAATTGAGATTATTTAAAAAAAAAAAATCAATATAATTTGATCCATAAGGGTTACCTGGAATCAAAGTTACCCTTTTCCCGAATGCATTGTGGGGTTGTGAAAAGGTAGCTCTCACATCTCTTGTAATCCTATAACTCATCTTATACCATATTGCCAGTGTTCTCATCCGATACCATATGGGTAAGGCATTGCTAAAGGCTCAACATCAGCTCATAATCAGCCTCAAATAATTCATCATAAAGGAATTTGGGGTTGAGGTAGTACCCCACTACATGTAGTGGGTTATGGAGCTGAGAAGTCCTTTTTCGGTTAATCAGTTCCCAAATGGGATTGTATTTGGGCTCAAAATAGTTATAAAATGAGGCAATTGCCTCTTTGGCCCTATCCATGTCCTCATATACATGTCTCATTGATGATTTTTCTCCATCAAAAATACAAAGAACCCTCACCAAATGCTTTAACACCTAAAGTCAAATGAGAGATTTTAGTTAGTGTTAGCAACTTAACTATTTGAAATTTAGATTACAATTCAAAATTTGCAAATGGAAAATAATTTATAAAAAAAAAATATCAACTTAGTCTTGTGCCTTGATTGCCTTATTCATAGTTGTTGAGAAGGCCTCTCACACATAATCGTACACCTTCTGGCCCTTATTGGAGAATTGATATCTAGCAGCATCTTCTCCATACCACTCCTAACTCACAAACTCCTCTTCAAGCCCCATTTGCATGAAAAAGGTTATGTAATGTAATGAAGTTTGGGGTGAATTGTGTAACTCTAGCTTGCACAAGCTCCCTCTCATTAGTGAATTATCTCATTAGTTGGAGAATAGATGTACGGTTGTAAATGAGTTTTGTAGTACATTTGGCCTTATTTACAACCTCAAACACCCAAGGTAATTTTTGAATGTCTTTGACAAGCAAATCAAAACAATGGTTGCACATGGTGTCCAAAAAATCATGGGGAATCTCCCCTCCAAAATCCTTCTAGCCACCACATACATTGTTGTGTTGTTTGTGATAACTTGGACAACATTGTCCTCCCCTACTTCCAACCCACTTTCCTCCAATAACCTTGAAATCGTTTCGACACTCTTGTGTCAATGCATCCATTGACTTGAGGAACACAATTCCTCCTATAGAAGCAACCTAAGAATTAATCAATGTCCAATTTTCCCATAGGACATGATCGTACAACCCCTTTTTCTCCATATCTTGTGCTGCTCTTCAATAAAAAGTTAGACATCCTTCATGAATTCCTAAAGGAGAGGGCCTCTAAAATCATCATAAGTAGGCAATTCAAATCCTAGGCCACAAATTATGAGGACATCAACCATTCCCTACCAATATGGAGACTTCGCCACATTGAAAGGAATGTTGGAAAAATACCAAAAGCTTGCACAAGCCTTCCTCGTGACCTTGTGCCTCTCCTAACTACATGAAGTCATACCCTAAAGTGTGGGTTGTGACCCTAGCATGGAATGTTCCATGAGAAATGACTCATTTGTCCCACTTCCTAGGTTTGCCACAGATGAACTCGCTCCACTATGGCATTATTGAAAATAGCTAAAGGTGTTGTCATTGCTCTTCAACAAAAATTTGGATATCCTCCATGGATTCCTAAAGGAGAGGGTCCCTAAAATCATCATAAGTAGGCAAGTTAAATCCTAGACCACAAACTATGATGACATCGACCATTCCCTTCTAATATGGAGACCTCACCACATTGAAGGGAATGCCGAAAAAATACCAAAAGCTTGCACAAGCCTTCCTCATGGCCTTGTGCCTCTCTTGGCTTCATGTAGTCATACCTTAAAGCATGGGTTATGACCCTAGCATGGGATATTTCATGAAAATTGACTCCTCTAATCCACTCCTTGGGTTTGCCACAAATGAACTCAATCCACTATAACATTGTTGAAAATAGCTAAAGGTGTTGTCGCTACCCTCTATAAGGAGGTCGAGAAGGAGTATCCATAGCTTAACTTATTTTTATTTTTAGTTATTTCTTCTCTTCATAATGTGCTAGGGAGGCATCAATTCCCTTTGTACTTCAGGTTCCATGTTATCACATAGCTTGAGGTCATGGCCAACTAAATTCGCTAAGTGGTATTTAAGGTTGTTTATGCTTCCATAAAAAATTTCACCTCAAAAGTTACAATAAACCTCCCTTTCTTTGAACCATCCCTTGCATACTTTCAAGCTAGATCTCTTTTTTCCATCATTTTATTTCATCGTGACTACACATGTAAACAATAATGAAGTAATAGAAACTTTAAAAAGGAAAAAAAACTAGGATTTAAGCATTGACAGCTGAAACTTTATTTTTTACCTCAAATGTAACTATTGGATGGTTGTTAGATTCTTGAAAACTAGAAAAAAATTGGGTTTATGATGCACATGAGTGTTTTTGTGGATCTGATTTCACCTTATTTGCTCTCTTTGCAAGTGGAAACATCAAAAATGAGGTCAATTTGGGGAAAAAAAAAATTATGTTGTTTTCCTATGATTCTGCTACCACAGTTGGGTTTTTCCTTCAGACTTGTGAGTTAAAAAAAAAAAAAACTTGGAGAGTCCAAAAAATCTGGGAGGGTTGACTCGGATGCAAACTTGGCTACTTTTTCAAAACTTCATCGAGTTCCATTACTACTTCAACTACTATCTATTCAAAATATTATATTTGCAAAAGCCTTCTAGCTTTTATTCAAACCTATTTCAAAATACACAATCACATCAACCAAGCTCTCTACTAATCAAACAAAAAATTTATTATTACTCTATATATGTAGCCCAATAATGCTAGTTTTTCTCAAGAAACAAGTTCTCTGCTAATTAGACATATTTTATTATTACCTTATATATGTAGCCCGATAATGCTAGTTTTTCTCAAGAACCAAGCTCTTTGCTCCACAACTTCGTATGTATGATTTTCTCTTAAACCATTTTTCTCCCTTGTTAGATTGTGCTCCTTCTTTCATGGAATCTCAAATTCCACTACAATTTTCATTGAAATTTAGAAAGCATATTTTAATATGCTAAAGAGAAAACTCATTCAACTTCATATGAAAATCCCACAACCGTGTCTAAAAAATCCGCAACTAGATACTTTTACAACATTATACTGATGTCTCGGAATAATGCTTTGTCAATTCTCCCATTTTTAGAAAAGCAAAAGACTTTGCTAACCCAACCAAAAACATTGGAAATATAATGAAACATAAGAGAAAGGCATAAATCTTGTTAAATACTTGCAACCTCACCGCCCCCAAAAAAATAAAATATTGATTGACTATCCACAATCCCCAACTTTAACATCTTCCAACTTCTTTCCAGAGGAAGCATCCCATACTACATCCATATACTTCACATCTCAAAGCCCATAATCCAAGGAACAACGAGACCTATAAGGTTGTTGGGTGCGCAGTTGCGGGTGCAACAAGAATCGTGGGTGCGGGTGTGCCCCTCCCTCCAAAAAAAATAGGGTTTGTCGGGTGCGGTTATTTATTTATTTACTTTTAAAAAAAAAAATAAACAAAATAAATCATACACATTGCAAATTGAAAAGAAATACCAAATATGAAATGTCATTATTACATTATGATATTTGTGTACAAAAATGACAAATGTCAGTCATAAAGAGATAACAATATAATAGTGTGCATGTGTTGGAAATCCCTAAGTCATAGTCATTATTGTTAGAATATTAGAAGATATATTTTACGTAGCATTTCAGGAATAGAATGTTGTTAGAAGATTGGTTAGAGTCTTTATAGCCATCTAGTTTTGTTGGATTGGCATAAGTCTATTCTGAGTCATGATTTGTTATGTTTTCAGCTATATATATTGTAACCTAAGCAAACTTGATTAATCTAATGAGTTTATTGCCTCATTTTGGTATCAGATCTAGAGAAGGAGAGTCCAACCTGTGGATTGCCCATCACCCCCTGTGAGTTTAGTCCCAACGTTTGTCCTTTTGAGGTGCAGATTAGTGTTGTGAATACTGTTGAGTGTGCTGCAGTAGCACTGTTGCAATGAGCATGGTGGTGATTTTGATGCTGTGAGGTTGAATGCAGGCCACGAGTGAGAACAACACAATATAACACAAACGTAGTCAGAGTTGATGCGACGTGTTTGGAGAAGAAGCCTCATTTTTTTAATCTCATTGTGTTTGCACCATAAGTTAACTCTCTACGTGAATACAGACGTGCTGCTATCGCGGAGAATTGACGCCACTCGTTCGTGCTTGGTGGAGGGTATTCCTTGTAGGAGGCTCAATGTGTCACTCTTGAACAGACGTTGCTCATTCCTCGACACACAGCATGACGATTATTTGCGTTCGGATTACAACTATTGGAGGCGATCGTAATTTTTTATAGACGATAGCGTAAGATCTTGGAGATTGTGCTATGCTGTGACAGACATCATGAAAAGGAACGCTCCATAGAGATCATTGATTGATACTGTGTTGTATTGGTAAAACGAAAGGAGTCGGTTTGATACCAAAAATCTTGCGATGAGCTGCAAACGAAGGGATGCAAACACGATCTATTTACGACGAATGTGATTTGTGAAAGAATCTATCTAACCAAGAAAAGTCAAGTGGTTGGGTGTTTGTTGTTTTGCTACTGTGAAGGACTCTATGTGGAGAGAATACAGAATGGAGCATAGGTTATCTCATCACGAATTGTAGCATAAGGAGACGTTGATGGGGTGAAAGTTAATTTGCTACGTGAGAGACGTACGAGACGTAAGAGACGATTTCATCCAGTAGGGTTTTTTACAAAAAGATTACGTTCGGAGGAAGTGATTAGAGGAAGGAGAAAGCACTGAAGAGTTGTCGTCCTGTGTATCATCTTGTGAATCGTCAAAGGAGGTCTTGCACTTAAAAAACCTGCATTGTGCATCACAAAGAGATCTACGATTCCAGTGGACCTGAGAGAGATATGTTGTGCTAATCTGATAGGAGAGCGCATGAGAAGGGTCGGCATCTGATTTGAAAATTTTGGTTCAAAAAAAAATATTGTTATTTTTTTTTCTCAAAGATTGCAATGATCAAAGGAAGACGGTGTTGACGTAATTTGTTGTGATTAGAATGTGGTTTGGAGAGCAAACGTACAAACCTGGAGAAGCGCGCAGTTCTTAAATTTTTCAAAACAATGTTTGATTTAAATCATAATTTTTTAATTCGTTGAGCATTAGTTTTTTGACAAAAGAAGGTGGACTACGGACGGATAAACCAAGCTGAGAGCCGACATCACGCAGGGGCTAAGGAGGAAGTTGCAATTTCATTTGTGGACTGTGAAGACTACGTTTAAAAAAAATTTGCCTCTGCGTGACATCTGTGTATAATCTAAAGTTTGAAGAGATAGTCATTTGGCTTTTAGTTATATACAATGTTCTGTGAAGACTACAGTGGAGGAGAGAACAGTGTGATATTATAAAGCACCAAGGAGTTTTGCAAAGGCTGGTTTCATAAAGCAACAAGGAGTCTCAAAAACAAAATAGAGGTATTTTTTTTAACTGCTGAATTAAGGTTGTTTTTTTGTTGTTGACAGAGAGAGGTATTTTTTAGCCTGCATTAATCAACCAGAAAAGTGTTGTAAATAGAGTATTGTCATATTTTCCTGCTGCTGGTTACAAGGGTTTTTGATTAGGCATTAATGGTTGCTAATAATAATCTTTCCATTCTTGAGTTTAATGGGCTAGATTATGAGTATTGGTCTATCAAGATGAAGACCTTACTCATTGGCAAAGGTTTGTGGGACATAGTCGAAGAAGGCTATGCAGAACCTGCAGATTGGACAACCTTGAGTGCAGCAGATAGAACTGCTAAGAAGGATGCCCAAAAGAAGAATTTGTTTGCCCTCTATCATCTCCAAGCAGCTTTGGAGAAAAGCATCTTTCCAAGGATTGCTTCTTGCACATCAGCATTAGATGCTTGGGGTGCCTTGAAGGATAGCTATCAAGGCAGCAATCAAGTGAAGCAAGTGAGGCTTCAAACCTTGAAGAGAGATTTTGAGAATCTAAAAATGCAAAATGATGAAAATGTACATGATTATTGTGTTAGAGTGAAAGCCATTGTAAACAAAATGCAAACCCTTGGAGAAGACATCAAAACTGAAGTAGTTGTGAAGAAAGTGTTGAGAACACTTCTTCATAAATGGAATCATATTGCAATCATTATTGAGGAGTCTAAAGATTTGTCTACTCTAACTTTTGATGCTCTTATTGGTTCTTTGATGTCTCATGAAGAGAGACTATAGGGTTCATCATCAAGCTTTGGAGGTGATGGTAAAGCATTCTCATCCAAGGAAGGTGAGACTCATGGCAATGCTCAAGGAAGAGGCCAAAGGAGAGGACAATATTCAAGAGGGATATCAAGAGGAAGAGGTAGATCAAGAGGTGGCAACCAAGGAAGAGGAAGAGGAGGTGACAAATCAAAGAAAGCTTGTTACAATTGTGGTAAGCTTGGTCACTTTGCTAAATATTGTTGGTCCAAGACTTCTCAAGAAGGGAGAGGTCAATATGGAAACTATGGAGAACAAAGTTTCCAAGAGGACACATGGAGAGCAAGCCATCCACTACAATTGGTACATTTGGACATTTGCGGTCCAATGAATACCAAAAGTTTGGGTAACAATTCTTAATTTTTCACTTTCATTGATGATTTATCTAGAATGTGTTGGATTTATTTTTTGAAAACTAAAGATGAAGCTTTTGAATGTTTCAAGGATTTCAAAAATAATGTAGAGAATCAAAGTGAGTATGTTGTAAAAGGATTAAGGACTGATAGAGGAGGGGAGTTTTGTTCAAATGCATTTCTCAAATATTGTAAATATTGTGGGATCAAAAGGTAATTAACTACTGCCTACACCCCACAACAAAAATGGTGTGGCTGAAAGAAAGAATTGCACTATTGTAGAGATGGCTAGATCAATGCTTCAAACAAAGAAACTCAATAACATGTATTGGGCTAATGATGTTAGAACAAGTGTTTACATTTTGAATAGGAGTCCTACTTCTAGTTTAGATGGGATGACTCCCTATGAGGGATGGTATAAAAAAAACCAAATGTAAAACACTTCAAAGTTTTTGGTTGTCTTGCATATGCACACATTCTTGATGAGACAAGAAAGAAACTTGACCCCAAAAGTCAAGCATGTATTTTCATTGGCTATTGTGAATATTCAAAGGCATATAAGCTCTACAATCCAAAAACACACAGTTGTAATTTCCAGAGATGTGATTTTTGGTGAAGGGGGGGGTATGGGGTCATGAAAATTTTTTCGTTGATGATGGATCTCAAGATGCAAGCTCCTCTCAAGTGCAGCCCATTAATAAAATCAGCACTGAAAATCCTCCTCCAAAGAAGAGTTCTACTCCAACAAGTGCAACAAGTGCTACTCCAAGTTTTTCTCCACAAAGATCAGCAAGTTCTTCTTCAATGCCAATGGAAATAGATTCACACCCAGGTGTTGTAGGTGAGTTGGAGAGGAGAGGAAAATCCTCCAAAAGAGGTCCCAGGTTCAAATCTCCACCCTACCAAAAAGCTGAATTGGGTAACCAAAATCCAATTGATAATGTTGGTGCGGGCAGGGTCAAGTGTGACTCCCGGTGACTTTGACAGTGTAGAACCCCCTGTTCGTGATCTCTTAGACCAAGGCGGCACCGCAAGGGGTTTTTTGATTAAAAAAAATGGAAATAGATTCACCATCAATAGGTAAGAGAACACTTCAGTACCATCCCTCCTACCAAATGTTGGATAAGAATTTTCAAAAAAGATACACTAGAAGTCAAGCTAGTGAGACGAATGAAGTTTTGAAAAGAATTGAAAATTTGCAAATGTATGGTGATGATGACTCCCAAGAGCCAAAGGGAGATGTTGTAAACTATGCTTTAATGACTAGTGTAGAGCTAGAGCCATCTAGTTATGAAAAAGCATGTATTCATGATGTATGGCAACAAGCCATGAAAGAGGAAATGACCTCTATAAAAAAGAATGATACTTGGGAGCTAGTGGAGCTTCCTAAAGGCAAAAAATGTGTTGGATGTAAATGGGTCTACAAGACCAAGTTCAATGTTGATGGGAGCATTGAAAGACACAAGGCAAGGCTAGTAGCAAAAGGGTTTACTCAAAAGTATGGTATTGACTATGAGGAGACCTTTGCTCTTGTTTCTAGACAGGAGACCATCAGATTAGTACTTTCCTTGGCTGCTCACAAAGGGTGGCACATTCAACACATGGATGTTAAGAGTGCCTTCCTTAATGGGTACTTGAATGAAGAGGTTTTTGTGCAACAACCTCAAGGATTTGAAGAACAAGGTAAGGAGCACCTTGTCTACAAATTGAAGAAAGCATTGTATGGCCTCAAGCAAGCACCAAGGGCATGGTACTCACGCATTGATGGCTAATTTCAAAAATATGGATTCACTAGGAGCAAAAGTGAACCTACTCTCTACTACATGAAACAAGGTAAAGACATTCTCATTGTATGTTTATATGTGGATGATTTAATATTCATGGGTAGTAGTGCTAAGATGAATACGAAGTTCAAAAACTCCATGATGAAAGAATTTGAAATGAAAGATCTAGGCTTGATGCATTACTTCCTAGGAATGGAGGTACATCAAACAGGAAAAGGGATCTTCATATGTCAACACAAATATGCTCAAGACATGATAAAGAAATTTGCTATGGAGCAATGCAAGTCTGTTGCAACTCCAACAGGTCATGGGATCCAATTAAGCAAAGAAGATGGAGCACCAAAAGTTGACATGACCACTTACATGAGCATGGTTGGGAGTCTAATGTTCCTCACCAACACAAGGTCGGATATTCAATATGT
This sequence comes from Wollemia nobilis, assembly GCA_028583015.1. NCBI lineage: Eukaryota > Viridiplantae > Streptophyta > Pinopsida > Araucariales > Araucariaceae > Wollemia > Wollemia nobilis. The sequence continues at coordinate 2,367,073 of JAQPPZ010016709.1, forward strand.
TGTTTCTCTTATTTCAAGGTATATGGTTGATCCATCTGAACTTCATCTACAAGCAACTAAAAGAATTTTGAGATATTTAAAGGGTACATTGGATTATGGGATCCATTACCACAAATGTAATGTAAAATTAGTTGGCTTTAGTGATAGTGATTGGGACAGCAATATATATGATAGAAAATCTACTTCAGGGAATTGTTTTAGTCTTGGGTCGGGACTAATTACATGGAGTTCCAAAAAGCAAACTGTTGTAGCATTATCATCTATTGAATCTGAGTACATAGCAATCACAAATGCTAGTACCCAAGCTTTATGGTTGAGAAAAGTTCTTGAAGAAATAGGAGAGATACAAAGTGGTCCTACCATATTGTATTGTGACAATATGAGTGCCATCCAATTGGCACATAATCCTATCCACCACAACAGGTCAAAGCACTTTAACATGAAGTATCACTTCATTCGAGACATGGTGGAGAAACAGGTGATTGAGCTACGACATTGCAACACTTTGGACAACATAGCGGACATCTTCACCAAAGGAGTTGCAAAAGCTCAGTATATAAAGCTGGGAGACTGTCTAGTCAATCCTCTCAACTTTAAGGGGGAGAATGTTGGAAATCCCTAAGTCATAGTCATTATTGTTAGAAGATTAGAAGATATATTTTACGTAGCATTTCAGGAATAAAATGTTGTTAGAAGATTGGTTAGAGTCTTTATAGCCATCTAGTTTTGTTGGATTGGCATAAGTCTATTTTGAGTCGTGATTTGTTATGTTTTCAGTTATATATATTGTAACCTGAGCAAACTTTATTAATCTAATGAGTTTATTTCCTCAGCATGTACAAATATAATATCAGATATTTGATATATCATTCCTCATCATCATCTCCTAGGCCCTCTTCCTGTAGAGCTGGTGGTGGTAGATCTAAAAAGTCGTCACACCTACAGTCCTTTGTTGTCATCATGAGTTGCATCCCAACATGCAAAAGCCCTCTCTATATAACCCTTGTCCCTACGAGACATGAGTCAAAGAGTACTATGGACATACACGAGATTCTCTGCCCTACTCGCCTTCAATCAACCTCTCGTTGAATGGATAAATCCGTAAGTACTCCAATTCCTCTCATAAGTTAAGGAATTGGCCACCTGAGACAATAAACGACATGCTAGTCACTGCAACTATGGCATCCCATGTCCATGCAATGTCCAATATAATATGGGTTTCTTCAAACTCCTATCATATAAGGCCTCAATAGACTGGAATGCACCTCGTGCACAAACAAAAGTTGCAAACTGCTCTTTAATCTCTACTACCTTCTATCCAGTGTCATATATGTCCTTGACTCCCTATAGAAACCCTGTAGTCACCTATGGATCCTGATTCGGTGTCCTCTTCTTCATATTGTCTACATCGTACCACTTTGGGTTAAGAGCATAAGTTGCCATGTGAAGTGGTGAGTTGAAGGCATTGCACCTCCAATGAATGATGGTCTATAATTGAGGGTACAAGTTAACATCTTGAAGATATGTAATGGATTTGATCTTCTCACACATGGAATCCATACCCTTGTATATCTCTCCTAGGCATTCAAAATTTGTATCAAAAGTATGGAGTGTATCTGCAATTGGCTCCAAAAACCGCAACAAAAACTCGACATCTGCCCAAAATTGAGTAGATACAATCAGATGTCTAATGCAAAGGCCCTGCTCTAAAGATGATTGTCTCCATTGAGACCATTCTCTACTAAAAATAGTATTCCATAGTATCACCTTAACTTCCACCAACCGCTACAGCAAAATATAGTATGAGATAAATCAAGTGTCTGTTGGTTTGAGCAAGTCTAATTGGGCATGCTCACGGTAGATCACTAGTGCCTAATGGTGGTTACATGAAAACAATTGGATGTCTCTCCCATCCGCAATCAATTTTGCCACCCAATCAATTCTACCAATATCCTTCAAAATATTATTTAATGCATGAACGCAACATGAAGTCCTAAAAATATGTTGGTATTATCATGGATTAACATACCTGCTGCTTTGCAAACTGGTGCAACATCCGTGATTACTTGCACCACTTTGGCCTACCCAATATCATCTATGGCTATAAATAATAGACCAACTTGGAACTCTGCATTCTTCTCTTGCCCTAAACAATCCACAACTCTCAGAAAATAAGGGCCAACAGTAGAAGAGACAATGATGTTTATTAAGGGACGATTCCATGCATCAGTCCAACCGTCCATAATAATGTTGCAGCCATCCATTGACTATGTGCTCTGAAGTGGCTCCAACGACTTGTGCACACGATCCCTCACACTCTCCAACAAAGTGGTGTGGATCCTCTCATATGTCGGATGCACATATCTTGCAAGGCCATTATTGATGGCACGAACCATCCTGTCAAAATAAGAGGAACGAGCAACATTAAATGGGATTCCACATGCATAGAAAAAATCCACAATAGTGCGGTCAAGCTCCTCCCTACCCTCAACATCAACATGTGATGTATGGGATTAGCCCTAGGTGGTGCAGCACTCCTTCGCTTAGAAGACTCTGGAGGTGGTGTCATAGAAGATGCAAATGACATAGTAGGTGGAGGAGGTTCTAAAAAATGGCCTCCCTAAATAGAAGTAGAACATGGGTTTGGTGTGGGTATCATATCTACTCTAATTTGCTCATTAATGAGCCCTTGGCGTTGGACATTATTGATTTCATTACATATTTGAACCCCTTGTCCCTTCAATCCGCACAAATGAGCCTTCACCTTGTGGTATGATCATGTGGAAGTTTTGTCACAAAATTGCACAAAAACCTGCATGTGCCACTTGCTCCCTTTACCTTTTGTTCCACAACACTCATATATTTCCATAATGGGCATTTTGAAGAACCATATAAATTCTTGCACCCTCCATGATGATGTGAATCCTCTCTGTGTGGAAAAAACCCAAAAAAAAAAGTTTAAAACCCTCCCTCTCAAGCTCCTCTTCTCAAATTTGTCTTCTCAACTACTTGTCTTTCACTCTTTCTCCAAGCTTCTTTGTTCTTCCTTTCTCTAGTCCAAAATTTGCCTTTCACTCTTCAGTGTGTCACTCTTTCTTCAAAATTTGCCTTCCACTCATGGTAAGAATGAAGTAGAAACCCTAAAAAAAGGTTTATATGATGACTGGACTCCAATTCATTTTATAGTGAAAGTGAATTGGAGTCCATATTAATAAAAAATAATGTTTAGTTTTGGGCCCTTTTGGGCAAGGTGTGGTCGGCCAAACCCACCCCCGCACCTGCGCACCCGAGACGAGTGTAGGACCGGGTTTGCACACCCAACAGACTGGGTGCACTGATGAGGACATTAATATAAAATAATTATTATCTTTTGGATAATGTAATATTTCGCAAGTCGATCTCATCTTGCCAATCTAGATAATGTAATATGTGGCAAGTCGATCTTATCTTGCCACCTATGATGATATTGTAATAGGTATTTCATGCCTATAAATATGTAAGACTTTTCAATGTAAATATTCATTCATATTCAAATTGATATTACGGATTTCTCATACTTAATATCTATATCAGTTTGATATAAGAGCACCCAATCCTTTGTGGGTTTGCTCTTCTTTTTCGTTTTTGCATAGGCACCATGCTGCCAATCCTAAATCCCTCACTAGAGGAGATCTCTCGACGATCCAGAGACATATGTGCTAAGATTCAATAGATCCGAGTTGCCATGATGGAAGAAATGGCATCTAAAGACATTGTTGAAGAAGTTCTTCCTGCTAAAAAGGAAGAAGATGCTGAAAAAGAAACAGAAATTCTTCTAGTGGAAGAAATTGTTGTTGACAAAGCTCTTATAGTAGCACCTAGAATCGAACCAAGGTTTATGGGTGAAAAACCCATCATCCTTCCATTGGACCATGCCGCTGTAGAAAAAGAAGAGGTTTTGATGCCTCTTATTTCCATTCCTTATGCTACTGATGATATTTTTGTTGCAGATCTGAACATGGAAAAAAATGCAGAAAAAGCCAGTCCACTTGAAGAAATTGCATATCTGTCTCATGAAGGACATGCAGACCCCTTTGTTGCTGTTGAGAAGGCAAAAATCTCAATCTCCCTGTGGCTGCCTTAGTGGCCGGTGGTGTGCGTGAAGTTTGTGGTTCGTGATTGCTTCTACCATTCACGCCCTGCTTGGATACTGCGTGGAGAATTTTTCTTTGAGTGTTTTCACTTCTGCACAACATAAAAAATATGAAGACTTTGCTACTCCTAGATTCTTCGTTATGATGAAAATTTTTCCTGTTCACAACCATCGCCACATTTCTCCTATTTTCTTCACGGGCCTTCAAAACCACCCCTGCGCTCTAGATGTTTAAAAAAAAAAAGAATCGTCCCAGCGCCTGGGCGCCACCGTAGGCACGACGCAAAGGAAGGTGCGGCCTTCCTTTGGCCTGCACGCTCCCAGAGCGCGCGCCAAAACGTGCGGGCCCAGCTCTTTGGCGCACGCCCCCATGCGTGCCAAAACATGCAAATCACGTGCATTAATCACACTCAAGACATGCAGGGTGCCCGATCAACGCTCTTTGCCCGAGCGCCATTCGCACATCGCGGGTGGCCGATTAGCGCCCTTTGACCGAGCATAAAATAAAATTAAAACAAAAAATTAATAAATTAATAAAAAATAATAATAATTAAATATTAAATATTATGTTTGCCTGCCACCATCATTTGCTACGTTCTTCAACCATTCGTAAGCATAGGCATGTTTACAATCATCGGAAAGTTTTTTTGAATTCGGGTTCAATTGGAGCATCAAAAAATGCGTTTTGTGAAGACTTGTTCTAGCTCATCTTTGGTCTTCTTTTTATATTTTGGAGTGCATTTTCGATGATACCCAACACTCCTTGTTTTGTCCCACTTTTTCTCCTCAATGTTTGTATGCATTGGGGACCAATGCTTCTTTAGTGGGGAGGAATGATGCGGACATTAATATTAAATTCCTCCCCACTGAAGAAGCATTGGGGACTTTCTCCTCAATGTTTGTATGCATTGGGGACCAATGCTTCTTCAGTGGGGAGGAATGATGCGGACATTAATATTAAATTCCTCCCCACTGAAGAAGCATTGGGGACCAATGCTTCTTCAGTGGGGAGGAATGAGGAGGACATTAATATTAAATTATTATTATCTCCTAGATAATGTACTATTTTGCAATCTTGCCAATCTAGATAATGTAATATGTGGCAAGTCGATCTTATCTTGCCACCTATGATGATATTGTAATAGGTATTTCATGCCTATAAATATGTAACACTTCTCAATGTAAATATTCATTCATATTCAAATTGATATTACGGATTTCTCATACTTAATATCTGTATCAGTTTGGTATCATAGCAAATACCTATTACAATATTTATAAGCATGAAATACCTATTACAATATCTTCATAGATCGCAAGATAAGATCGACTTGCCACATATTACATTATCTAGATTGGCAAGATAAGATCAACTTGCCAAATATTACATTATCCAGAAGATAATAATTATTTAATATTAATGTCCTCATCATGCACAAACCCGGTAACGCTGCTTTTTCCCCAAAAGATCACCTCTCTATTAGAGGTAGCACCGTAGGATGAATTGTGGAGGGAGGGTGAATATGCAAAGATATCACGAGACTTCAAATGTAAAGACAAGTTGATCTTAGTGGTACAGAAAACTAAATATACAGGTAAGATTAATGCCATCCAAATCTCATATTCTGGTATAAAAATGTGAAATGCATATATACCTATATATAAAATATATAGGTATTTTATATTATTTCTTTTATTCATTCTTATTACAATGGCCAAAGTATATGTATGCGTGTATAGAAAGATAGATATAGATATATAATGAAAAATGAATGTGATATCAGATGTATTGAATAAAACAATTGCTTGACTATCTTAACTGCAGTATGCAGCAAGAAATGAGCTGTAACAATAAATTCTCAATATGAATTCCCAAGGCATACCCTGTATGTTGACAACTGAAGATAAACCCCAAAAAATTCCCAATCTTGCAAATGTATATCAAACCTCTGATGTATCCCTTGTGAATACCTGACATTCATAAGCAGTTATAAATTATGCTCCAATTATCTGCAAGGTCAATAATTCCAATGAATTTAGATGAAGCTTCAACGGTATCATCATTATATAAAGTGGAGGAATAATCTGTACAAAGTTTGCATATATAATAGGTTCCTTAGATTATTTGATCACCATGATAATAAATGCACCCAGAAAACAAAAAATATCACAAGCCCTTTCATTATGGTCAATAGAAGCACAAACATAATATTGAACCCAAAAAAATCAATTCATGATGTGCACTCAGACATCACCCCTTAGTAGATGAACATTTGGTAACCTCCCATACCTATTACTAGGTCACAATCCAAGTGTTCAAGTCAAATTCAAGTGGGCATTGGACAAGCAAATAACCTTAGGAGCTCATATTTTGTCAATTGAAGTTCAGTAATCCTAGAAGTGCACCTGTCATATTCGTTGGTTGTGTGTCCACATCCATCTAATATTTGCATAAGTACAGTTTCCTTCAATGTCGGTTAGTATTACAGTCATGAAATTTCTCTATGATCCATTAAGTGATTGTCATTTCACAGACAAGTAATCAACGCATTAGACACAACAGAAATAATGCAAAAATATAAGCAGACAGCAACTATCAGTTGACATTTATATTGAATCCATGGTAAAGAAACTGAATTTTAGAAACACAAAAATGCTCAAGAATCATCCAATAAAATTTTGACAACAAAAAATGGCAATACTTCATATCGCTGTTTGCTTCTTTGTTGTAAAGGCAACTACTCCTCAATTATACAATATCACAAACATGAAAGCACTCCTTGCCTAAGCTCCTACCTCCATGTAACATTTCTTAGAGACTCCTCCGGCTCTAAGGGTGGTTAAAAGTCACATCCAAATTTTGACCACATACTGGCCATATAACAAGACCGGCTACTGCAAAATTGCTCAAACGAAGCAAACACCAATAGCTTCATTGACGTGCTGGGATTGCGTGAAATCCGAGCTAAGCGCAGTCTCTATATGATATGCCTGCAATTTATGTTCGACAACTATAATGGCATTGAAACGTATTTCAATAGAGTCGAGGGCCATTGGTTTTTCAACAGACAGGGCTTTGATTTCTTTATAATGTGCAACATGCACGAAATGTACTTCATTCTTTCTTTGCGTTCCTCACACATTTCTTTGAAGAAATATCATAACAAAACAATCCACAGCCACTAAGCTACACAGTTTAGAATCTCCAAAGCTACCTAGCTTTCAAAATAGAATGACCAGTTCCCTGCAAATGAGAGAAGAGTTGATTCCTGCATGGTCACAAATCAATAAGATCAATGAATTAAGATTACTCAAAATGTCTACATAAATACGAATATTGTAGTGAAAAATCCACTATTCAGATAATTCTTTCTTTAGTAAACAATGGACTAGACATCCAAAAGAAATTTGATCTATAGCAAGCCATTTACCTTGAGTCAAAACCCTCTCCACACGTTTCACATGTAAGTCCAGCAAGCTTTGCCACACCCTGCACATGGAGATGTATGCCATTACTGGTCTTTCCATTTCAACTTTTTGTGTATGCTAATACGAATAATAGATACGATATTAATATGTTTTACTATCAGTAAAAGTTCTATGTTTTCCTCTAAACAAATGCAAATGTAATATAATTAAAGCCGTCTTCTTGACCCACAATGTTAAAACCAATATATATTATTTGTTACAATTCTCAATAAAACTATATGGGGAAAGTCACTGTCATTGTACCCAATTGTAATTCTAAGGTGTACCAGTAAACATCTAGAAGTTTGCAACCCTTATATAGAAACTTACATAACAAACTTACTACTAACTGGAACTAAATCATAAATATATCTCATAGCCATATATCAAGCAGAACACTTCAACATACAAAATCAAACTTGTAATACTAGTTACGAACTACTATTCATTCAGGTCATAGGCTCCTTTTTTTATCTCACCTTCATTACCAAATCGTTGTCAATTGTTGAGTCAAGAGACTATTTGGGGTGTCCTAATACAAATTAATATGTTGCGCTATATGAAATCAGAAGCCACCCAAATTAGAGCTATTCATCTAATGACTACACATGTTCTTGATTTGTAATGCTACCTAAAGCCTTTCCATCATCAACACAACAGGCTGGCAAGTCCAATTTGACTATTAGAAGATAGTTTATTATGATGGTGCATCTACTGATTTCTGGTATAGCATTATAATTAATCCAAACATGCAGCCGATCAATTAGTGGCCACTAAAGAGTTTGGAAGGGGAATTGGATCAATGTCAATACCAGTGTGGGCTGAGAAGTCATAGGTTCATGTCCCGACGACTGCGCTACCTCCGGCCCTGCTTGCTGCTGCTTTATTGCTGCCGTGTGCTTGGATGGAGGGAGAAATAACCATGGCAATGTTCATCCGCCTCAAAACTCCCCAATCTCCTCCTGTATCAGATTCATTTTTTCTGTTGAATATTTAGGGCAATCTGGTTTTTTTCGTTGTGTCTTGCTTTTTGTTTTTTTCTGCGAAAGTAGGAAATGGGATCGATGTGGCAAAGGATGCGAACTCATCTTATGGAGAAATCATGGGAAGTTGTTTTCCTATTTATCAGTTATTTGAAGGTGATGTTCCTGCAAAAGATGTCGAGCATCAGCGTTGAAGACATCAAGGAGTTAATGGAGGCTGGTTTTTTTATAGAGGAATATTTGTGGGCCATATAAATTGTGAAGAAAATTAACAGTTCAGAAAAATTTGTAATTAGTAGAAGTGGAGTTTTAGTATTATGAAGTAGAGGTAGAGTTTTGGTATTGTGAAGGCTGTTGGAAAATCTGTAGACAGTAGAGGTGGAGTTTTGATATTTTTGGAAAATGTTATGAAGTACATCAAGGAGGAGATCCAAGTTTGAGTTTTGCTAAGGGATACATGGATAATATCCAAGCTGTGTTGTAATACCAATACCAGTTGGTGGTGATGATGTAATACAGGTATCCAAGTTGTGTTGTAATACCAATACCACTTCGTGGTGATAATGTAATACGGGTGGGGCCCGTGTCACATCCCATATAAATAATTCAAAACAAATAGTGGCCACTAAAGTCAGGGAACTGTAGAAAGGAAAGACATCTAAGTCTTCATATTTAGGACATCCTAAAGAAGAATAAGAACCTGATTATATGTTATACAACCTTCACTATAAAATTTTCAATAGTGCTTCTAATATACGGGCTTGAATAAACAGATCCATTGTTGGCGATAAAGGAGAGGAGCTAAAGTTGAACAGGGCCCATTGTTGCCTGATTCACTAAGCATCATCAAAAACATTCAAATTTTGGTGATTTTTTTACCTTACACAAAGAAATTCAGTGAATATAATTGGACGAACAAATGATTAAAAATAAAAAACTAAACCTAAAACTTTTCTCCTAATAGCACAGCAATTTATTTCCACATCCACTTGACTTCCTCCTGTGTCTACAACAACGCATTTGGAAAAGGCGCTTGTAAAACAATCTCAAGGCAACTCATTTGGAAAAGGTGCTTGTAAAACAATCTCAGGGCAACTCATTTGGAAAAAGCGCTTGTAAAACAATCTCAGTGCAACTCATTTGGAAAAGGCGCTTGTAAAACAATCTCAGTGCAACTCATTTGGAAAAGGTGCTTGTAAAACAATCTCAAGGCAACTCATTTGGTAAAGGCGCTTGTAAAACAATCTCAAGGCAACTCATTTGGAAAAGGTGCTTGTAAAAGGCAACTCATTTGGAAAAAGCACTTGTAAAACAATCTCAGGGCAACTCATTTGGAAAGGTGCTTGTAACGCAACCTCATTTTTGTTCAGTTCTGTGTGTGTCTGTGTAAGGCAACTCATTTGGAAAGGTGCTTGTAACTCAACCTCATTTTTGTTCAGTTCTCTCTGTGTGTGCGTGTGCATGCGTCCGTGTTTTTTCTATTTTTTCAAACTTAATAAAATGAAATTTATAGCTGATTTCACAGCGGCAATTATTTTCTGATTTTATCCTTGTCAAACTTGAACTAGGCAACTTAGAATGTCAATATCATGGATGAATTAGTAACTTAGCATCTACTAGTTGAATAATTTTTTTTTTTTTAATTGGTTGAAAGGGTGTTGAAAGGTCCCTGAACCTTGTACAAACCAGCCGTGGGCCTCCGAAGAGGGAGGCAAAGGGGAAGAACGGCGGCAGCAGAACGAGAAAGCCTGAAAACAGCAGGGGCTACCTAAGGTAGAGGCGCCCAAAGGAACCAACTAGAAGAACTTTTTTGCATGTTTTCCAAGAAGACCGAAGTGGCCCATATGCTAAAGATCAAAGAAAAAGCAAAACACCACAAGGAGAAAAGTGTCGCGATATCGCGACATGTTGCATTTTCGCGGTCCAAAGCAAAAGGAGAAAGCAAGGAGGAAAAAGTGTCGCGATATCGCAACATGTTGCATCATCGCGGCCAAAGGAGGAAAAAGTGTCGCGATATCGCAACATGTTGCATCGTCGCGGCCAAAGGAGGAAAAAGTGTCGCGATATCGCGACATGTTGCATCGTCGCGGCCAAAAGTAAACATTTTTAACCATCACTTGAATATGCTAATAACTGCAATGTAAACATTCCTAAATTGTACCACATGTCTCTCTCTGCCTATAGGTGAGTTCTGGCATGCCAATGTGGCACCTTCAGAATATGGTACACAAGCCAAGGGGTTACACATGCCAACAAATGGGGCATCCACGTGTTACACCCAATACTGGAACCCTGGAAAGAAATTAACTTTTTTAATGTCCATGAATGACTGAATTAGGTCAATCGAACTCAAATTTTACACTGGTTAAAATAACATGAGGGAAGTTAAAAGATAGTGCTCCAAAGAAAACAAAATAACAAACTCTGACCCAAAATAATTGGAGCAAACCTATGTGTCAAATTGCATCATCCCGAGCACAAACACCTTAAGTACAAGCATGGAAGAATGAGATCTCAAACTATTGTAGACAAGGGGGGTTCATGAGTAATGATCATTAACTAGAAGTAGTTATCAAAGGTCTATGTCCATTTGTGTTGGATCATCATCAACCATTGTCTGTTGAAATGTGTAATCATTAACTTTGGTCATGGCCAACATTATATGATATTGTATTATAAGTTGTAAAGGCCTGCAAGCTCATCTTTGCTTTGTAAAGTAATCTATGTATTAATTTAATGGATAAATAATATGTTGGCATGAGGATGTTGAGATCTGCACCAATGTATCGTGAACAGTATTCATACATCAAGTTCTAATTCCTTCCATCTTTCGTGAAGTTACTTCGGTGTCTTACTAAGAGCACCACTCCATACTTTTGTATTCTATTTTTGACTATTTGTGCAAATCTCTCTTTTCCTTTAAAAAGAATCTGGGTAATGTATTGATTATCTTCAGTTTGCTCCTATCATGATTGTGTATTTCTTCATGGTACCAATAGCAAGGTAAAATCTCAATTACTCTATTCGAAGATTTAGCTTTGGATACTCTTGAGGCAGCGTATATGTCAGGGCTTCCTCTCAAAAGACGTAGGTAGAAGTAGAGGTTGTGAGAAACCTTTTTAACTCCTTCGTTTACCAAACAAGTTCCAGTTCAGTCATATCTAGGATTTTTTTAGCTTTAGGAAGATCCATTTTTCTTTAATTCTACTTTGGGTTCAGCAACGAAGCAAAATGTTCAGAGAAACACAATCTTCAATACCTGTAGGTTTGAAATCAATGTTGGAAACGAGAGGACCTTCCAAGTGCTCTATGAGATTTTTCGGAAAGTCTCCATCCACCACAGATTTCTCTAGGATTTTGGCAACAAGGTTGATAGAGATTGATTCTAGGTTCCTACAGCTGTACCTAAAAGCTTAGAACAATATAAAAGCAAGCAAAACCCCATGTTTTTGCAAAACGGCTTACTACTACAAAATTGATTCTAGGTCCCAATTCAACACTCTTTTTCATTTTGCTGATTACGTCTACAAAATTTGAGTCAAATGTATAGAGGTCCAGGGCTTTTTGGTCAAGCTCATTTTAAATCCTTCTAAATTTCAATTTTATTAATCTAGAAAAGGGCTAGAATATTCCAACTTGGACTAAATATTTCATCCAACCACCAGTTCAGCTCACTCTTCTTCTTCCTCTCCCCCTTCATGGGCATGCACAAGGGATGTATTGAGATGCCCTCCTCCTTGGATGAAGAAGCATGGGTCTCCTCAAAAGGAAAATCCCATGCCTCCCTTCCCAAGAAAAGCACAGGGGCTTGGTTAGCCATCCAAGTCCGCCTAGACACAAGTGGTTATAAATTCAAAGCCTACCCCCTTTTGGGCCCTCTCCTATTGGCAGGTTGGAGTGTGGATCCTTTGTAGAGGATCCTACCTCGCTCTTTCCAATGGAGAGCAAAGGGGCCCCAGCTAGCTTAACTAGTCCAAGGCCCTTGCACCCATAGGGACATGGATTCAATCCAAGGCCCCTTCATGTGCTTTCTCCTTTGAGATGTGTGTATGTTGGGGCAAGGGGGATGTGATTTTCTTTATATAGAAGGCCTTCTCCTATGACTTTCAAAAAGGTGTGTAAGCATCTCAACTAACTTGCTAGCACAATAGGCTGGCGCTTATGAGGTTGAAGGTTTGATTCTTGTCCAATGTAAAGTCAACATTTCTTTGACTTGGAACATTTTAGTTACCACTCTCTCCAATGAAGAGTAGAGGGATCCCAACTAGCCTGACTATTAGAGGGCCCTTGTGCCCATAGGGACACATGGGCAGTCAAAACCCCCTTCACAAACTTTCCTTTCTAGAATGTGTAAGCTCCTTAGCCAACCTAGCTAGCACAAGGGACTGGTGCTGATGAGGTGTGAGGTTTAATTCTCATCCAAGGCGAAGTTGACCTTTCTTGACCTGGATCATCTCGAAGAGCTCCTACCCCTCAAACACGTACACGACAAACTTTAGACCACTTAAATTGGACTGCCAACTCAACCGGATGGCTGACATGGCACCAAATCAGCCACTATACCAATTTAATGTATTATATATGCTTGCAGTCAATCTCAATTCCCTGGGTGTCAAGTTCATAATTGTCCGACTGGATATTGTGCACAATCAGAGGGAGAGGTGGCACATTGTGATTCACTATCAAGATTCTCGAATACAGATCAACAAACTAGTCCGGAGCTACCCCATGACAGCCTAGGAGGCATTTTTGCTTTTTGGAGTTTCATTTTGAGGACAAATTTCTGGACGCCATAGCTTTTGCATACAGACTCACCTTTCCCCCTTTTATTTCAATTTGCATAATTTTCCCATCTCTACTCAATGGTACAATTCATTTTGCCCTATTTGACCATTGTTGGATGGACTCAAATCTCAAAATACCCAAACTCAATAGATCTAATTATGGTCTATGGAAAGGCCAAATGACTGCCCTTCTCAAACTATAAGGCTATAGATACATACAGACTTGACAGAAGTTCCAGTTGCAGACACTGATGACAAAAAGAAAAAGCAGCAACTAAAGACAGATGAAGCTCTGGACTGATCACCTTGCATGTTGAATCAAATATGGTTCTCCATACCAAAGAAAATTCTGATTGAAAAGTTGTGGACAAGAAATTTGAAGAACTATTTGGAAAAGTCAAAGATACTCAAAAAAATCACTCGGAAACTAAGCTCACCAATCTGAAGGTAAAGGACAGCATTGAGAATATTGTCAATGCAATAGTCTTGAGTATGTTCATATTCTTTCAATAATTTATCTCCTATATTTGAAAACTTTACTAAGCATTTTCATAGCATTTCATTGTTTATGAAGAACCTTGAAGAGCCTATTCTTGAGGAGGTATTCCCTTGTCTTATTGACCATTGGATTACTTTGAAAAGTATGGGGAAAATTACACCAGAACAATGAGGCCCATCTAAAAATGCTCCCAAGCATTCTTCCTTTTCCAAAGAGATGGTGTAGAAACCAAATTATGGTGGATAGAAATCTTCCAAACAGAATATAAAGAAGCCAACATGTGGATATTACAGAAAAAAGGACATAGCAATTGCCATGCGAGATCCCTCTGATTACCTCCCTTGTCGTTCCAAACGATCTCAGGTGAGAACTAGAATGGACAACATCGAGACAGTCGATCCTTTCAAGGAGATGTTGAACGAAGCCCTCGTGAAACAGAGGAATGAGATGATGGACCAATTTGCTCAAATTCTTCAACGACTCCCTATTGCAAATTCTGCAACCTCCTCTGCACAACCTCTCACTGCCCTAGCACCATTCAGTGCTCCCACACCTTTTAAGGTGCAGGTGAATTTTGATATTCCTACTTTTGAAGGAAAAATTAATGTTGATGCCCTAGAAAATTGGTTGGATCAGTTATCTTCATACTTCTCTGTAAATAAATTCACCGACAGTGAGAAAATCACTTTTGCACTCTTGAAAGCTTCATCATTGGTGGGAAGCATATTGTAACAGGGTTACAGAAGAGAATGAAGATGAAGTAGTGTTCACATGGGATAATTTCATGGAGGCCGTCAAGGAAGAATATTATCCTGTGGGAGCCTATGAAGACCAATACATGCGATGGCAACAATTGCGTCAAGGTAAAGACCAATCTGTTCAAGATTATACTGATGCTTTCCACTCCATGGCAGCAAAGCTAGGTATTCAAGATACCGAAAGGCATCGAATCCTCAAGTACTGCAGTGGGCTGCAATGGTACATTCGAGAGGACATGGACCTCTTCGAATTCAAGACATTGGGAGAGGCATATAAACTTGTCAAATTGGAGCAGAAGCACAAAAACAAAAATAGAAAAGGAGGAGCAAATAACAAAAACCAGAACACTAAGTACCAGCCAAAGAAAGGCAAGAGTGACTCTCCAAAGAATCAAGATAAAGGGGGTCAGCCCCAAAATCAAAATTGGAAGCAAAAAAAAGACTCCCAAGAAAAGAATCCCTCGAAGGCCAAGAGTGGCAAATGGTGCGATTATCACAAGAGCAACCAACATTCGAGGGAGGAGTGTCGAGCAATTCAGTCATTGTTTGTTGAGTTGCAACCCTCTACATCCACTGCACCACCGCCTCCACATCCACAAGCTGAGGATAGAGGGAAGAAAATCATGGAAGCCGAACCAAATGTGACCATTGCCACCACACATGCTGCACCAAAGGAGTCACAAGAGGAGGAACACCTATTTCACTCACAAATGTGGGTCAAGGGTAAGCCATTACATTTCATTGTTGATAGTGGGAGTCAAAAGAATCTGATTTCTGCTCAGATGGTGAAGGATTTGAATCTGCCTATCACACCACACCCACAACCATATAATGTTGGATGGTTACAACAGGGGAGAGACATTCATGTCACTCAACAATGTCTCCTCTCTTATGCCATCAAGCCCTTCAAAGATGAAGTTTTGTGTGATGTTGTGCCCTTGGATGTTTGTGATGTGATTTTGGGCCAACCATTTATGTGGAAGAGGCATGGTGTATATGAGTCTAGGCCCCAAAGTGTCATCATCACTATCAGAGGTCAATGCTTCAGGATCCCAGAGGTATCTCCTCCTACCTTTATTTCCTTAATCAATGCTAAACAATGCACAAAGATGATAGCCAAAACAAGAAAATTCATTCTATTGATGATCAAGCCACAAAGTAGGAGGACTATCGCTACATCAATTGCAGGCCCTACACAACAAAAGCAGATGGACCAGATTGTAGCAGAATATGATGACTTGTTCAAGTCACCAACTAGGGTTCCACTTCATTGTGAGGTAAAGCATTCCATTGATTTAGTTCCTAGTTCTCCTTTGCCTAATGCACCTATTTATCATAGATCAGTCCTTGAAAATGATGAAATCAAGAGGCAGATCCAAGAATTGATTCAAAAGGGGCACATCAGACCAAGTGCTTCACCATGTGGTAGTCCAATTGTCTTGGCTCCAAAGAAAGATGGAACATGGAGACTCTATATTGACTATAGAGCTTTGAATAAAATCATTGTGAAGAACCACTATCCACTCCCTCGGATAGATGACTTGTTGGACCAACTCCATGGTGCAAAGTTCTTCACCAAAATTGATCTCAAATCTGGCTATCATCAAATACCCATAGAGCCCACTGACGTATGGAAGACTGCATTCAAATCCAAGGAGGGTTTATTTGAGTGGTTGGTTATGCCTTTTGGCTTGACCAATGCACCTACCACATTCATGAGGATGATGGATGACATCCTGCATCCCTACACCAACTCATTTGTGGTAGTCTACTTAGATGACATTCTCATCTATAGTAAGACATGGGAGGAACATCTACAACATGTTCGACAGGTACTTCAGATTCTTCGAAGACACAAGCTATATGCTAATTTGGAGAAGTGCTCATTTGGCATGACGAAGATTCAGTACCTTGGGTATATTGTTGACAAAGAGGGAGTCCATGTTGATCCTGAGAAGATTCAGGTAATTAGAGATTGGCCTACCCCAAAGACTCTAACAGAGCTTCACAACTTTTTGGGTCTTGCCAATTTCTATCAAAGATTTGTATTGGGGTTCTCACACATTGCTTGGCCACTACACCAAGTGACCAAAGGAGGTGCCAAATCCAAGTTCCATTGGGGAGATACACAACAAAGGGCATTTGAGAGGTTGAAGGACCAATTGTGTTCAACTCCTACACTTTCCCTACCTGATCTGCATCAACCTTTTGAGGTAATGACTGATGCATCAAAGTACGCATTGGGAGTTATTCTCACACAGCATGGGCATCCAATTGCCTATCACAATGAAACATTCAATGAAGTAGTTCAAAAATACCCCACATATGACAAAGAGCTCTATGCCATTGTCCAAGCATGTAAACAGTGGAAGCACTACATCTTGGGCAAGGAAACCATCATCCACACAGATCACAAACCTCTAGAGTTCATTCAAACACAAAGTAAGCTAAGGAATGAAAGACATCAAAAGTGGGCCACATATCTACAATAATTTCATTTGATCATCAAGCATAAGAAAGGGAGTGCCAATTCAACAACAGATTGTTTGAGCCGACCTCCAATCATAGCACTCACCACCATTCTTGATTCCTATGGGCATGATACTTCCAATTGGTCCACCTTGTATGAAGTAGATTCTGATTTTGCAAATGCATATAGAGCTCTTCGTGTGGGTAAGCATGTTTCTGATTTTTATTTGCAAGATAACCTCCTCTACCACATGGGACATATTTGTGTACCAACTAGTGAGCGCTCAAAGATGATTTGGGAAGCACACTTCAGCAAAGTAGCAAGTCACTTTGGGGTGGAAAAAACATTGGCAGTACTTCAAAAGTACTTCTATTGGCCCAAGATGAGGAATGATGTCAAGAGGTACATCAAGTCATGTACCCCTTACATTGTTGCCAAACCAACCAACAAGAAGCAAGGACTATATACACCATTGCCAGTGCCATCCAAGCCTTGGGAATCTATCTCCATGGATTTCCTCTCAAGTTTACCCACATCTAAGCATGGTAATGATTGTGTTTTTGTAGTAGTTGATCATTTTTCAAAAATGGCTATCATGATTCCTTGTAAGAAATCCATTTCAGCTGAGGATACTGCTAAGCTTTATTTTAGTCATGTGTGGCTCAACTTTGGCTTGCCAAAGTCCATTGTATCTAACAAGGATAGCAGATTTCTAAGTATTTTTTGGTCCACCCTATGGAGCATGATGGACACCAAGTTGACCATGTCCACAGCCTTCCATCCTCAGACTGATGGCCAGACAGAAGTTGTGAATCGATTGATTGTACATCTTCGAATGTACAATTCCAAGCATCCACGCACATGGGATGAGAGCCTCCCCTACATTCAACATGGGTACAATCGAGCTCTACATAGCTCTACCAAACACAACCCATTTCATGTCTATTTTGAGTTCCAACCCTTAGCACCCACTGATGTAGCTCTCCCTATGCAACCCATGGAGTACTCACCTCATGGACAAAAAGAAGCAAAAAAGGCAGCACAATTTATGGAACAGATTCAACACATCAGCAACAAGTCCATGACCTCTTGGAAAAGACAAATCAGAAATACAAGCAATGCCATGACCAACATCAGGTCCCACATCAATTCAAGGTTGGAGATAAGGTATGGTTACATCTTCAAAAGAGAGACTTGTAAGACCCCATAGGAAGATCAGACCTCTTCGCTATGGACCATACACCATCACCAAGAAGGTGGGAGAAAATGCCTTTGAATTGAATCTTCCATCTTATCTTGGTTTGCATCCAATCTTCAATGTTGAACTTCTTAGGCCCTATCATCCACCTCTGTTGGACACTTCCATAGTAGCAGAACAGTTGGACATTGAAGAACTCAATCCAGACAATTTAGCACCAATGGAGGAGGATCAGATTGTTGACACATGGACCAAGACCACTAGAAGGCAGTCCACTCAGATGTACAGAGTGGTCAAGGTAGGACAACTTGGTCACCAAGGGGAATGGCTCACAAAAAATCAGATAAAGAAACAATTTCTACACCTGATGTCAAAAGTTGATGCAATGGGGACCATTGCTTTTCAAGGGGGACGAATGATCCAGGCATGTGACCTTTTTGATCTTTATCAAAATCCAAAATTTTTTTTTTTCTGTTAGGGGCATAACTTTGTGCTTAGGACTCCATTTTGATCCATTCAAGAAGCATTGGAAAGTTAAGAGAGAACAACAAATTTTGCAAGCACTTTGTGAAAAAATGCTTTAGAGGCCCTCAAAAATGCAAAACAAAATACTTATAAAAAAGTAATTTTCTATTTTTAGATTTTCATAGCCAAAATGCATCTCTAGCTATGTTGACACATTAGTAAAAGACAAAACACAAAAGGACAAGTCATATGTATGTAATTTTCATTTAATATGCACTTTGTAACTCATGGAAGGTGAATCACCACATTTCCATATGGGTGACCTTCTAACTCATGGAAGGTGAACCACCACATTTCCATATGGGTGACCTTCCATATTCAATACGATGGATTTCCAACACACCAATTCTTGTATAAAGAGAGATGCACCCCTGACTATAAAAAGCATGAGTAATGGATGCAATGTTATAGCCTCTATATCTCTTCTCAAACTCATTTACTTTTTTTTAAAAAAAATAATTATTTTAATTGCACTCTTTGATCTTCCTTATTTTGGATCAGTGATATCTAAGCAGTCTATCTTTTGAGTGTATGTCCATAAACACGAGATCAGGATATCAAAAGTTTGGGTATCAGACATGAGATCCCTCTAATTACCTCCCTTGTCATTCCAAATGATCTCAAGTGAGAACTAGAATGGACAACATTGAGACAATCAATCCTTTCAAGGAGATGTTGAATGAAGCCCTCATGAAACAGAGGAATGAGATGATGGATCAATTTGCTCAAATTCTTCAATGACTCCCTACTGCAAATTCTACAACCTCCTCTACACAACCTCTCACTGCCCTAGCACCATTCAATGCTCCCACACCTTTTAAGGTGCAGGTGAATTTTGATATTCCTACTTTTGAAGGAAAAATTAATGTTGATGCCCTAGAAAATTGGTTGGATCAATTATCTTCATACTTCTCTATAAATAAATTCACCGACAGTGAGAAAATCACTTTTGCACTCTTGAAAGCTTCATTACCTATTCAAAATTGGTGGGAAGCATATTGTAACAAGGTTATAGAAGAGAATGAAGATGAAGTAGTGTTCACATGGGATAATTTCATGGAGGTCATCAAGGAAGAATATTATCCTATGGGAGCCTATGAAGACCAATACATGTGATGGCAACAATTGCATCAAGGTAAAGACCAATCTATTCAAGATTATACTGATGCTTTCCACTCCATGGCAGCAAAGCTAGGTATTCAAGATACCGAAAGGCATTGAATCCTCAAGTACCATAATGGGCTGCAATGGTACATTCGAGAGGACATGGACCTCTTTAAATTCAAGACATTGGGAGAGGCATATAAACTTGTTGTCAAATTGGAGTAGAAGCACAAAAACAAAAATAGAAAAGGAGGAGCAAATAACAAAAACTAGAACACTAAGTACCAGCCAAAGAAAGGCAAGAGTGACTCTCCAAAGAATCAAGATAAAGGGGTCAGCCCCAAAATCAAAATTGGAAGCAAAAAAAGACTCCCAAGAAAAGAATCCCTCAAAGGCCAAGAGTGGAAAATGGTGTGATTATCACAAGAGCAATTGACATTCGAGGGAGGAGTGTCGAGCAATTCAATCATTGTTTGTTGAGTCGCAACCCTCTACATCCACTACACCACCGCCTCCACATCCATAGGCTGAGGATAGAGGGAAGCGAATCATGGAAGTCAAACCAAATGTGACCATTGCCACCACACATGTTGCACCAGAGGAGTCACAAGAGGAGGAACGCCTATTTCACTCACAAATATGGGTCAAGGGTAAGCCATTACATTTCATTGTTGATAGTGGGAGTCAAAAGAATCTGATTTCTGCTCAGATGGTGAAGGATTTGAATCTACCTATCACACCACACCCACAACCATATAATGTTGGATGGTTACAACAGGGGAGAGACATTCATGTCACTCAACAATGTCTCCTCTCTTATGCCATCAAGCCCTTCAAAGATGAAGTTTTGTGTGATGTTGTGCCCTTGGATGTTTGTGATGTGATTTTGGGCCAACCATTTATGTGGAAGAGGCATGGTGTATATGAGTCTAGGCCCCAAAGTGTCATCATCACTATTAGAGGTCAATGCTTTAGGATACCAGAGGTATCTCCTCCTACCTCTATTTCCTTAATCAATGCTAAACAATGCACAAAGATGATAGCCAAAACAAGAAAATTCATTCTATTGATGATCAAGCCACAAAGTAGGAGGACCATTGCTACATCAATTATAAGCCCTACACAACAAAAGTAGATGGACCAGATTATAGCAGAATATGATGACTTGTTCAAGTCACCAACTAGGGTTCCACTTCATTATGAGGTAAAGCATTCCATTGATTTAGTTCCTAGTTCTCCTTTGCCTAATGCACCTATTTATCATAGATCAATCCTTGAAAATGATGAAATCAAGAGGCAAATCCAAGAATTGATTCAAAAGGGGCACATCAGACCAAGTGCTTCACCATGTGGTAGTCCAATTGTCTTGGCTCCAAAGAAAGATGGAACATGGAGACTCTATATTGACTACAGAGATTTGAATAAAATCATTATGAAGAACCACTATCCACTCCCTCGAATAGATGACTTGTTAGACCAGCTCCATGGTGCAAAGTTCTTCACCAAAATTGATCTCAAATCTAGCTATCATCAAATACCCATAGAGCCCACTGACGTATGGAAGACTACATTCAAATCCAAGGAGGGTTTATTTGAGTGGTTAGTTATGCCTTTTGGCTTGACCAATGCACCTACCACATTCATGAGGATGATGGATGACATCCTACATCCCTACACCAACTCATTTGTGGTAGTCTACTTAGATGACATTCTCATCTATAGTAAGACATGGGAGGAACATCTACAACATGTTCGACAAGTACTTCAGATTCTTTAAAGACACAAGCTATATGCTAATTTGGAGAAGTGCTCATTTGGCATGACGAAGATTCAATACCTTGGGTATATTGTTGACAAAGAGGGAGTCCATGTTGATCCTAAGAAGATTCAGGTAATTAGAGATTGGCCTACCCCAAAGACTCTAATAGAGCTTTGCAACTTTTTGGGTCTTGCCAATTTCTATCAAAGATTTGTATTGGGGTTCTCACACATTGCTTGGCCACTACACCAAGTGACCAAAGGAGGTGCCAAATCCAAGTTCCATTAGGGAGATACACAACAGAGGGCATTTGAGAGGTTGAAGGACCAATTGTGTTCAACTCCTACACTTTCCCTACCTGATCTGCATCAACCTTTTGAGGTAATGACTGATGCATTAGAGTATGCATTGGGAGTTATTCTCACATAGCATGGGCATCCAATTGCCTATCATAGTGAAACATTCAATGAAGCAGTTTGAAAATACCCCACATATGACAAAGAGCTCTATGCCATTGTCCAAGCATGTAAACAATGGAAGCACTACATCTTGGGCAAGGAAACCATCATCCACACAAATCATAGACCTCTAGAGTTCATTCAGACACAAAGTAAGCTAAGGAATGAAAGACATCAAAAGTGGGCCACATATCTACAACAATTTCATTTGATCATCAAGCATAAGAAAGGGAGTGCCAATTCAACAATAGATTGTTTGAGCCAACCTCCAATCATAGCACTCACCACCATTCTTGATTCCTATGGGCATGATACTTCCAATTGGTCCACCTTGTATGAAGTAGATTCTGATTTTGCAAATGCATACCAAGCTCTTCATGTGGGTAAGCATGTTTCTAATTTTTATTTGCAAGATAACCTCCTCTACCACATGGGACATATTTGTGTACCAGCTAGTGAGCGCTCAAAGATGATTTGGGAAGCACACTTCAGCAAAGTAGCAGGTCACTTTGGGGTGGAAAAAACATTGGCAGTACTTCAAAAGTACTTCTATTGGCCCAAGATGAGGAACGATGTCGAGAGGTACATCAAGTCATGTACCCCTTGCATTGTTGCCAAACCAACCAACAAGAAGCAAGGACTATATACACCATTGCCAGTGCCATCCAAGCCTTGGGAATCTATCTCCATGGATTTTCTCTCAGGTTTGCCCACATCTAAGCATGGTAATGATTGTGTTTTTGTAGTAGTTGATCATTTTTCAAAAATGGCTATCATGATTCCTTGTAAGAAATCCATTTCAGCTGAGGATACTGCTAAGCTTTATTTTAGTCATGTGTGGCTCAACTTTGGCTTGCCAAAGTCCATTGTATCTGATAGGGATAGCAGATTTCTGAGCATTTTTTGGTCCACCCTATGGAGCATGATGGACACCAAGTTGACCATGTCCATAGCCTTCCATCCTCAGACTGATGGCCAGATAGAAGTTGTGAATCAATTGATTGTACATCTTCTTTGAATGTACAATTCCAAGCATCCATGCACATGGGATGAGAGCCTCCCCTACATTCAGCATGGGTACAATCGAGCTCTACATAGCTCTACCAAACATAGCCCATTTCATGTATGTTTTGGGTTCCAACCCTTGGCACCCATTGATGTAGCTCTCCCTATGCAACCCATGGAGTACTCACCTCATGGACAAAAGTAGAAAAGGCAACACGGTTTGTGGAACAAGTCCATGACCTCTTGGAAAAGACAAATTAAAAATACAAGCAACGCCATGACCAGTATCAATGTAATGTCCCCTTTCTAGCCAGTCAACTTTGCAGTTGTGATTAGCCTACTCACGGGTTCCCGTAGGCTAAATTGGATGTGTGGGAACCCATGGTGATCTTAATCAGGCCACTCTCAGCTGTCAATTGCCAGTTTTTGTGGCTTATTTGGGTAAAGGAGATGGGACTTACTATTTATAGTAAGTCAATTCTGGGGTTTCAGTCAAAGCAGATGGTACCTTTGGATTGTTCGTCGAAATGTGTATCCAAATCCATGATCAGTTGGAAGTTGGTTTGTGAAGCTTAGAAATTTTAATTCCCGAAGATTATTTATATAAAATTAAATTAATAATTTAATTTTATATAAGTTTATGACTTTATAATAAAGGGGGAGGATTAAAGAGTCACTTAAGTTAAAATTATTTTATAAAGTGACTATTAGAATTGTAAAAAGGGGACACCATTTATAATGAGGAAAAATAATTTCTAGAAGACATTTTAAATTGCCTTTTCCCTCCAAAAAGCCATCAACCCCTTCTGAGCTCTATAAAAGGAGATTTGGTCATTTCAGGCATCCAGGTTTATATGTTTGCTTTGGCATTTGGTGAAGAAGCTTGCAGAGAATCTTTGCAGGGTTTCGAGCTTATTGGGGACGGCAACCTCCAATAGGGACATCCTCTTCGGGTATGAGAGATTACCCCTAGTGGATTAGGGTGGCGATTTCATACAGAGATTGCTCAGTGCTGATTGTGGAGAGATTTGCAAAGTTTTTTCGAAAGATTATACAAAATTTCAAAGGTGCTGGGCAAAGTTGTTGATTGCTGGCCATACAGCACAGGTCGTACAATAACCAGCCAGGCGTGATATCTTTGGGGAATTGGGGCGATCAGTCCATAAACCCCTATCTCCTCCTCCATTGGTGCCCAAGGATTGCGAGCTGCTAGTACATCATTTCGTGGGTGAAGAAAGTTGCATTTCTAGAGCTAAGTGAATAAGTGGTATGTACAGATTTGCTGATCAAATAATACAGACTGAAAATTCCAGATCGATATATCTTTGTGGTATTTGTGTGTTTCCTCGATTCCTTCACTGAGTTTCTAGCATTACATATGTAAAATCTGCATCTCAAGTTTCGTTTGATTTGGTTGCATAGTTACAAAGTTGTGACAGTTGCAAGTGGACTGATTTAGCATTTATCTGAGTTTTTTTATTAATTTGAAAAAATACAAAAAAAGTACATATTTGCAAAAAAATATATATATATATATATTTTAGCCAGATTTAAGGAGGGTTGTTACAATCAAGTCCCGCATCAATTCAAGATTGGAGATAAAGTATGGTTACATCTTCAAAAAGAGAGACTTGCAAGACCCCATAGAATGATCAGGCCTCTTTGCTATGAACCATACACCTTCTTGGACATACACCATCACCAAGAAGGTGGGAGAAAATGCCTTTGAATTGAATCTTACATCTTATCTCGGTTTGCATCCAATCTTCAATGTTGAACTTCTTAGGGCCTATCATCCACCTCTGTTGGACATTTCCATAGTAGCAGAACAATTAGACATTGAGGGAAAAAATCCAAACAGCTTAGCACTAGTGGAGGAGGATCAAATTGTTGACACATGGACCAAGACCACTAGAAGGCAGTCCACTTAAATGTACAAAGTGGTCAAGGCAGGAAAACTTGGTCACTAAGGGGAATGGCTCAAAAACAATTTCTGCACCTGACGTCAAAAGTTGACGCAAAGGGGACCATTACTTTTCAAGGGGAGACGAATGATCCAGGCATGTGACCTTTTTACATTATGGCATTATGCTCGAAAATGCCCGAAAATTTATTTGTTTGATCCTAACCATAGTAGCAAAAATCGGCAAAATCATGATTCTTTGCTAATTCGATCATTTTCCGAGTCAAATCGGATCGAATCGCCAAAAAATAAGTTGCCGCCGCACGGGTAGAGGCTACGGCCTATTAAGTTACTTTTTCAATGTAAGCTCTTCCAAACAAGAAAAAGACTCTGCCTACCTGCTACCATCCTGACCCAAACACGCAAGGGCATCTTAAGAACGAGCAGATTGCAATTTGAAGGAATCCCACAGCCAACAACAACCGCCTAGAGGATTCATCCGGGGTAAGAAAATCTTTTGAAAACTCTTTTCTTTTTTTTTCCAAGTTGAAACAAGGTTTAGAATCTAGATTAGAGCTGTTTGCAAATTGTTTTGTCAATGTTTGAAGTTTAAACCCTAAACCCTAGTCTAGGGTTTCAGGTTTAGGGTTCTTTTTTTTTCTCCTCCTTTAAGTAAATACTAAATATTTTTGCTTGATGTATGCAAGCCCAATTTATCAACTGTCAGAATTTCAAGTTAAACTAAAAACCCTAGTCTAGGGTTTTGGATTTTCTTTCTCCCTTTAAGTAAATATTGCTTAATGCTGCCTAATAACTATGTATGAAAGCCCATTTTTCAGCTGTTAATGTTTGAACTTTGAAGTTTAACCTCTAAACCCTAGTCTAGGGTTTTGGGTTTGGGGTTTTTTTTCTCCTCTTATTAAGTAAATATTTGTCTGATAACTATGTATGCAAGCCCATTTTTCAGCTGTCAATATTTCAATTTTCAAGTTTAAATCTTAAACCCTAAACCCTAAACCCTAAAACCTAGTCTAGGGTTTCGGGTTTAGGTTTTTTTTTCTCCCTTTAAATAAATATTGCTCAATGTTGCCTGATAACTATGTATGCAAACCCATTTTTCAGCTATAAATGTTTCAATTTTAAATCCTAAACCCTAGCCTTGTAGTTTACAGTTTAGGGTTTTTTAGAGTAATTGTTTGCAACTTTGTTTTTACTTGTTTCCATGTGCAGGCATAGAAAAAATGAAACCAAAAGATCCAACATACGCATATGGAACGCATGGGGAAAAGAAAGGGGAAGTTATATGCAATTTTTGTAACGAATGTTTTATTGGAGGTGTTTTCCGGCTCAAATTCTATTTGGCAAAGAGACCTAGCAAAGATGTCAGGACATACTCTAAGGAGCCAAAAGAAATTAAAAATAAAATAGAGGCCATGATCTCTGGCTTAGAGAAAAAAAAGAGATCTCAAACGAAGTCAAACCGATGCCATGTCAACCCCCCTTCTCGAATTCCCCATATCGGCAACAACTTTAGTTGGTTTCAGCAAGAGAGTTCGAGTCCATCATGTGCACAAGAAGCTAATGGGACGGAAGAGTCCCATTTTGTAGAGTGTTCCATGCCAAGGGCACAACCCAAGCTTGAGGGTATGGCTGCGTGGAACCAAGAGAAGCACAATGTAGCGAGGACAGCCATTGCCACTTTTTGGTATTATTCTAACACTCCCTTCAATGTGGCAAGGTCTCTATACTGGCGGCGCATGATAGATGTCGTCGCAAGTTGCAGCACAAGATTTAAGGTGCCAACTTATGATGACCTTAGGAGCCCTCTCCTTCAACAATTTGTGTACAACATTTAGGTTGTGCTTGACTATATATACGGCATGACTAAAAAAAGGAATTTAAAATTTTATATATATGCATGACTAAAAAATAATTTAAATATAGGCATGACTAAATTTTTTTTTATACTTCAGGTTGTCCTTGAAGACCAGCGCAAGGTGTGGAGGACGAAGAGTTGCACTATCATGTTTGATGGCTAGATGGATAGGAAGGGAAGAACCTTAACTAATTTTTTGGTTGCTTCTGCAAGAGGAACTACATTCCTCAAGTTAGTAGATGCATCGGCACAAGTTAAGAGTGTCGAAATGCTTGCAAGGTTGTTGGAGGAGGTTGTGTTGGAGGTTGGGAAGGAGAATGTTGTCCAAATCATCACGGACAACGCAGCAACATATAAGGCAGCCGGTAAGATTTTGGAGCAAAGATTCTCCATTACACACTTCACCACAAACTTTGTGACATTGCAGAGCCTTTATGATGCAAGAGGGTCACTGAAGCAAATATTTGCGAACGATGATTGGAATTCAGCTGCAAGATACCAAATGTCACCTGCGGGGCATAATGTATATGCTTATTTGTTTGAGGAGGCCTTTTGGATAGCTATGGATGAGGCCATCAAGGTACAAGACTAAGTTTATTAAAAAAAAATTGGTAAAATATTTTCCTTTAAATTATTTTTCCTTTTTTTCAGGTGTCAAAGCCTTTGATGAAGTTTCTTTGTCTTGTTGATGGAGAACAATTTCCAATGGGATTTGTATATGAGGCTATGGACAAGGCAAAAGAGGCAATTGTTGTATTTTATAGATATGCCGCACCAAATACGATCCCAGTTGGACTATCATTAATAACCGATGGACTAGCCCTCTTTATGTAGTGGGTTACTACTTGAACCCCCAAATTTTTTATTCTCCTACATTTCATGTTGATTATGAGGTGAAGCTTGGCATTCAAGATTGCATTGACAGCATGTTCTCAGCTAGCAAACAATTGTGCGATAAAATGCGTGAAGAGATACAAGATTATAAGGAATGTCATGGCCGCCAATTCCCATCCGAGCAATGCAAGAGTGCTAAGTCATTGAGGCCAGTTAACCCTCATCGAATTATTATTTATTGTCTTTTGATTTTGTTTTTAAAATAATCTCAAATTACTATTTTACATGTTAACTATTAAATTTCTCTTTTTTTTTTGTTGTTTCTAGATTTATGATGGGAGGACTTTGGTGATTTTATGCCCAATTTGCAATGCATGGCCATCAGAATCTTATCTCAACCATGCAGCGCTTCAAGTTGTGAGTGTAATTAGAGTATGTTTGAGCACATATACTCCAAGAAGCGCAACAAACTTACACAAGAAAAGTTGAATGATCTTGTGTTTGTGCATTACAACCTTCACCTCCACCAAAGAAGTTTTGCAAAAACAAGTACTCAGCCCATTGACCTAAGTGACATTGATCCATCATCTGAATGGATCATAGATGCAGTGCAAAAGCAACAGGAAGAGCCTCTGTTCTCCTTGGAAGAATTACAAAAATTTGAAGACCTAGCGAAGGAGATAGCAACCAAGGACCACGAAAAGGCACATGCACAAGAAGTGGCAAGGGCACGAAAACAAATAGAGATTGGGTCTTCTACTAAGGCAAAGGGCAAAGGGCAAAGGAATTGCAAGACACTAGATAGTGGGCCTATTGAGGCAATTTAACACATTTTGTAATTTGTACCTTTTCATATTATAAGCAATACAATATGTGTTTTGTCACTTTCATGTGTACTTTAAACTTTAGCTTTGTATGATGTCCTAACATAAATTACTGCTTTTATTGCAATATTTAATTTGCATAATGTTAATTCATTGTGATATGCATGAAAAAAACTTTTTTCAATGAAAAATGCATTTTCTTTGGGTTTTTTTTGCCGTTTTTCCCGATTACCGATTTTTTTTAGTCTATCATTTGCTGATTCCGAGTTCCTCTACTATGATCCTAACTGCACTATTAGGGGCATAACTTTGTGCTGGGGACTCCATTCTGTTCCATTCAAGAAGCGTTGGAAAGACTAGAGAAAGAACAACACTTTCCGCAAGCAACTCTATCATAAACAAAGTTATTGACACGTTTTAAAAAAAACACTACAAAGGCCCTCAAAAATGCAAAACAAAATACTTACTAAAATAGTAATTTTCTATTTTTAGATTTTCATAGCCAAAATGCATCTCTAGCTATGTTGACACATTAATAAAAGACAAAACACAAAAGGACAAGTCACATGTATGTAATTTTCATTTAATATGCACTTTGCACTTTGTAACTCATGGAAGGTGAATCATCACATTTCCATATGGATGACCTTCTAACTCACAAAAGGTGAACCACTACATTTCCACATGAGTGACCTTCCATATTCAATATGGTGGATTTCCAACACACCAATTCTTGTATAAAGAGAGATGCACCCCTGACTGTAAAAAGCATGAGTAATGGATGCAATGTTATAGCCTCATATCTCTTCTCAGAGACTGCTTGCATTGTACTCCGTTTTCTAAACAATAAAATCATTATGCTAATTTGCTTGTGTACTCTTTGTTGAGAAATGTAGCTCGGACAAGAACTTCTTGCACAGGCTTCAGTATGAACGTGCTAGAAGTGTTTCGAGACATTTTTAATTCTATTTTGAATTTCACTTAAGTGATTTTCTATTTTTAAGTTCACTTAAGTGATTCTATTTTGAAATTCACTTAAGTGATTTTCTATTTTTAAGTTCACTTAAGTGATTCTATTTTGTACTTCACTTAAGTGATTCTATTTTGATATTCACTTAAGTGATCTAATCTTAGGGTTAGAGAGATTAGGGTTACCTTTTTCAAAGATAAAAGGAGAAGATCAAGAGTGTTTTAGATACACAGACAGACACAAAAAAGAAGAGGAGAAGAACAGATTGCTGAAGGAAAACTACAAGCTTAGGAGGAGAAGAACAGTGATTGCTGGATAGAAAAGCAGCAATAGAGCAGAAGCGTTCTGCTGTAGCTGTAGCCTCTTTTATTTGTAATATTTCAGATTCAGAAATATATTTAAATTTTGTTGTTCTCGCTGTTTATTTTTCTAGCCATCTGTGTGACTGTTGCATATTTGAATAAATTATTCTCAGATCTGATTTATTTTAAAATAACGTAAGACGGCAGTTATCTAGGGCTGGAAAATTTACATCGTATCAGAGCTAGGTTCTGTGATTGAGATCCTCAAAGGTTTACAGCAATAGATCACTGCTGGATATTAAGAAAAAAAAAACAGCAGTTAGGGTTTCATTTTTTTTGGCTTGAAGGACTAAGCTTATTTGCAGGACTGTTTTTTTTTAGTCATTAATATTTCAGCAGTTAGGGTTTCAAGCAAATAAAAAAAAAAAACAGCAGTTAGGGTTTCATATTTTTTTGGCTTGAAGGACTAAGCTTATTTGCAGGACTGTTTTATTTCAGTCATTAATATTTCAGATCTCAGAAATGGCAGCAGCTAGCCTCAGATTTGAGGATAGATTGGAAGGTGCCTCCAATTTTTTGCCTTGGAAAGTTAGGGTAATGTTCTTATTGGAAGAGAATGATCTCTGGGATATTGTCAAGGCTAATGTGACTTTGCCTACAGATCCGCAGGAATTGGCAGCTCACAAAAAGAAGGAAGTGGAGGCCACGCGGATGATCTTGGATGCAGTGAAGGATCACCTGATTCCTCACATATCTGAGAAGACTAAGGCAAAGGAGATGTTCGATGCCCCGGTTAGCCTCTACCAAAGCGAGAACATAAACAGGATGATGATATTGCGGAACAAACTCAGATCTATGGAGATGACCAGATCTGACACCGTTACCAGTTACTTGATGAAGATCACGTAGATTCGTGATCAACTGGCAGCAATTGGGGAGACGGTTGAAGACACAGAGATGGTGAATGTGGCACTTAATGGTTTCTCAACTTCATGCGAACCATTTGTCAAACACATTTGTGCTCGTGAGAACCTTCCCAAATTTGAGAAACTGTGGGATAATTTCATCCAGGAGGAGACTCGAATGGAGTCAAAGGCCAGCAAGAAAGGTGGTGACGATAACTTAGCTCTTTTTGGGCAAACCAAGAAGGGCAAAGGTAAAGGACCCAACAAGGGTGACGTAAATAATGAGGAGTCAACCTCACAGTCAGGGAAGAAGGACTTGAGCAAGATCAAGTGCTTCATTTGTCATAAGCACGGCCATTATGCATCACAGTGTCCAGACAAGAAGGGCAAAGGGAAGCAACAGCAAATGCAGGTAGCAGCCTCTGCAAAAACTCAAATGAGTGAGTTTGTTGCCAAATTCGAGAAGGATTTCTCATTGGTCTCTTGCCTTTCTACCAACACGATTCCAAGGAATGCTTGGTATGTGGATAGTGGGGCATCTCGGCACATGACATCAGCCCAACAATGTTTTACCAGTCTACAAGAGCAGGACTCAGGGGTTCAGGTTGAGCTTGGTGATGATACCAAATATCCAGTTGTAGGAATTGGTACCATTCCTTTTCGACTCCAATCAAGGAAATCTTTAGACTTTGATGATGTTTTGTTTGTTCCAGGTCTCAGGAAGAACTTGCTTTTAGTTTCGGTTATGGAGGATAAGGGTTATGCAGTGGAGTTCAAGAACCAGCATGTCCTTATTAGACCAAAAGAATCTAGCCCGGAAACAGCACAAGTAATAGGGGTTAGAGAAGGCAGTTTATACAAGTTGCAAGGTGAACCTGTTTGAGCCCTAGTTCATAGTAGTTACAACTTGTGTGATTTGCGGCACAAGAGGATGGGGCACCTGCATCATAGAGTGTTGCCTATTCTGAGGGAGATAGTCACAGGTCTTCCAGAGTTCAGCATTGAGCAACAGGGAGTATGTAGAGGGTGCACGCTTGGCAAGCACGCCAAGGCTGTTTTCCCAAACAGTGAGCATAGGTCTAAGAAGATACTAGATCTAGTACATTCGAATGTTTCTAGACCGATATCAGTAGCATCAATTTTAGGTAGCATGTACTATGTTTCCTTTATTGATGATTTCTCTCGCAAGACATGGATCTACCTTTTAAAGACCAAGGATGAAGTCTTTAGCAGGTTTCAGGATTTCAAAGCTCTAGTTGAGAACCAAACAGAGAAGAAGATCAAAGTCTTGAGATCAGACAATGGGGGTGAATATACCTCCAAGGAGTTCGATGGTTTCTGCAAGCAGGCAAGAATCAAGAGAGAGCTGACTGTTCCATTCAACCCACAGCAGAATGGGGTTGCAGAGCAAAAGAATCGATCCATCATAGGGGCTGCTAGGGCCATGATTCATGACTAGGGCTTGTCAATGTTTCTCTGGGCAGAAGCATGCAACACAGCAATCTACATCCAAAACAAGTGTCCTCACAGGATCTTGGAGGACAACACACCAGAGGAGGCATTCACTAGTGTGAAACCAGAGGTGAGTCATTTCCGCATCTTTGGATGTCCAGTTATATCCATGTTCCAGTAGAGAAGAGGACCAATTTGGAGCCCTCCAGTTGGAAGGGTTTATTTGTAGGATATAGTGAGACTTCAAAATCTTATAGGGTTTATATTCCGGAGAAGAGGAAGACGAGTAGTGAGCAGGATTTAAAGTTTGAGGAGGACGTTGCATCCAGGAAGTCCCATGAGCCTATTCCGGTGATAGAGAATGAGGAGCAAGAAGCTCCGAAGGTTGAGCCAGGGTCACCAAAGACACCAGTGGTTTCCAGTTCAGAACAACAACCTTCGGTGTAAGGAGGTGGAGACATTAGCCCCTTCCAGTTCTATCAGGAGACCTCAATGGCTTACACGAGACATTGAGGGATGTTGAGGAGTATGTTGAGGCTCCTAGCAAGATGATTAGGGAGAGCAGACCTCCAAGGAAGTTTTCAAGCTACATGGCATTGATGAGTAACATCATAAATTCAGAGCCTACCAGTTTTCAGGAGGCAACAAACCAGTAGGTTTGGCGGGATGCCATGGTGGAGAGTACACCTCCATCATGAAGAATGATGTTTGGGACATAGTGCCAAGACCGGAGGGCAAGTCAATTGTGAGTTCCAAGTGGCTCTACAAGATTAAGCATGCTGCAGATGGCAGCATCGAGAAGTTCAAGGCAAGGTTTGTGGCGAGAGGGTTCTCCCAGAAAGAGGGAGTGGACTATGAGGAGACCTTTGCTCCAGTCGCCAGATACACTTCCATTAGAGCAGTTATGTCTTTAGCTTCATCTATGGGATGGCATATTCATAAGGGAGTCGTAAAGCTCCAATATATTCCCACAGATCAGCAGGTAGTTAATATTCTGACCAAGCCCTTAATGAAAGGGAAGTTTGAAGCATTCAGAGACAAACTTGGATTGGTGCAGAATTCCTTCCTCGCTAAGAGGGAGTGTTGAGAAATGTAGCTCGGATAGGAACTTCTTGCACAAGCTTCAGTATGAACATGCTAGAAGTGGTTCGAGACATTTCTAATTCTATTTTGAATTTCACTTAAGTGATTTTCTATTTTTAAGTTCACTTAAGTGATTCTATTTTGTAATTCACTTAAGTGATTCTATTTTGAAATTTACTTAAGTGATTTTCTATTTTTAAGCTCACTTAAGTGATTTTCTATTTTTAAGTTCACTTAAGTGATTTTCTATTTTTAACCTTACATCTCAAGATGAGATGAGATCTAATCTTAGGGTTAGAGAGGTTAGGGTTACCTTTTTCAAGGATAAAAAGAGAAGATCAGGAGTGTTTTAGATACACAGACACAGACACACAGAAAAGAAGAGGAGAAGAACAGATTGCTGAAGGAAAACTACAAGCTTAGGAGGAGAAGAACAGTGATTGCTGGCTAGAAAAGCAGCAATAGAGCATAAGTGTTCTGTTGTAGCTGTAGCCTCTTTTATTTGTAATATTTCAGATTCAGAAATATATTTAACTTCTGTTGTTCTCGCTGTTTATTTTTCCAGCCATCTGTGTGACTGTTGCATGTTTGAATAAATTATTCTCAGATCTGATTTATTTTAAAATAGCATAGGACGGCAGTTATCTAGGGCTGGAAAATTTACACTCTTGTGTTTTGGTTTGTTATACTATGTTATCTTTTGAATTGCACTCTTTCATGATCTTCCTTAACTCGAAATTCTGAGTTTTGGATCAGTCAAAATTCTGAGTTTCGGATCAATCTCCTCTTCCTGAAACTCATTATTTCTGTCAAAGTGCAGTTTACTCCAACTAAAACATGGTACATTAATTCACCATGTGATCTATTAAATATGCCTGCTGAAACATATAAAGATTCATTACAAATTGACACATTTTTTAATATACATCTAATCCTTGTCACACAATGATAAGCATAGAAAGGCGCTCTGTTTCAACCTGTGAAACACAATTTGCTGCTATTGTTTGTTAGTTCCCTAATTACAACTTCTTGTTTTCAAGATTGTATGCAATTTGGTTCGAAATTAAGGCTTTTTTTTTGCTTTAGGTTACACTTAATAAATTCTTAGCTAATGCTTGCAATGTGGTCACACTCACCAAATACCTATCTAAATGGTTGCACTTACTGAAGTCTCAGGGTCTAATTTACTAGCTAGGTCTCTAGGAAACTGATGCAGGAGCATCCGGTGGCAGCAGTGCAATCTTGCATCAACCAAAATTTTTCTAAGTTTTCGCAACTCAAGAAGGGGAGAGAGGAAGTGCAAAGCAAAAACTGTCGCGATTGCGACGTCGCGAAATCGCGACAGTCAACAAGAGAAAGAAATGCCATTGGAAAGGGGTCGCGAAATCGCGACAAAAGAGAGCAGTCGGGGCAGAGCAGTTGGAAATGTGTCGCGAAATCGCAACAAAAGAGAGCAGCCGGGAGAACACCAAGGAGAATGTCGCGATTTCGCGACATGTCGCGAAATCGCGACCAGAGCAGGAAAGCAGGGGGCATCCGAAGGCAATGTCGCGATATCGCGACTTGAAGTCAAGAGAGGCAGCATTGGAGGAAGATGTCGCGATATCGCGACCCGAAGGCGAGAAAGGCGAGATGAAGGGAAAACGTCGCGATATCACGACCAAAAGGGAGAAGGAGCGCAAGGAAGCCAAAATGTCACGATATCGCGACAAGCGACTGGTTCGTGGTTCGAAAAGGCGCGCATTCCAAGGTGATGTTTTTGAGGCGGTCAAGGGTCTCATTAATGCATGTTTTCGTATCCGGTAAGTTTGCTGAACACGGCGGCCTCTCGAATGCTGTGTCCAAAGGTCAGAAATGTCAGAGGGTTCTTTAATGCATGCTTTCATGGCGGATCGGGGCAGTTGCCCATTTATGGAAAGAAAATTGAAAACTCGGCCGAGGAAGCCGAATTTGAGGTTTTGTTTAATGTATTCTGCTAGGTGGGTCATTAATGGCCTAGAGGGTCGAGACCTCAATAAAAACTCAGAGATTGTAAGAGAAACGGTGGTGGATTGGAAGATCGCACGCAGAGTGTGGTAGAGAAAACCAAGCCAAGCGCTGGTTATTGTAAAGCCTGCGGGCTGTTTCTGTAGATTATTCTAGATTAATAGAAGAAAATTTGGAATTGTGTGAGTGCGATTTTCCCGTCCCCCATCAGTGGTATCAGAGCGGGAGTTCCTGAGTGTGTAACAGATCGTCGGACGTGAGGCAGTTACACCAGGATCTGTGGAAGGGTTTGTAAGAGAAGAAAGAAGAATGCCTCCACGAAGAAACCATGGTGGAGTAAGAAATATGGTGCCAGCAGAAGATTTCAGAGCTTTGCAGAGGCAAGTTCAGGCCCTGCAAGAGGAACTGCGTAGAGGGCACGAGCCCAGGAGGGAAGAAGGAAGTGAAGACGAAGTTGATGAAGAAGAAGACCAGTTTGAGGAAGAAGAAGAGGTTGTAGATCCTGCACAGGCCAGGTTGTACAGAGCCATCTCCTAGATTGGAAAGAAACCAAAAATGGAGGTTTCTACATATTCTGGAAACCTAGATCCAGAAGAGGTGATTGACTGGATAAATGATCTAGAAGAATATTTTGAATATGAGGAGGTTGAAGACCCTAACCGGGTCAGATTTGCTAAGACCAAGCTGAAGGGTCATGCCAGCATCTGGTGGAAGGGAATACAGCTGGAAAGGAATAGAAGAGGGAAGGAAAGAATAACAAGATGGGATAGAATGGTAGAAAAGTTGAAAAGACAGTTTATTCCTGCAGATTATGAGTTGGATCTGCTAAGGAAAATGCAGAGTTTGAGACAGATGAGCAAAACTGTCCAAGAATACACAGAGGAGTTTTATAAGATCTCTATCCGAACTGGACATTTAGAGGCAAACAAGGAGAAGGTGGCCCGTTATATCAATGGGTTGAGACCCAGTATCCAAGAGGAGTTGAGCCTAGTTCGGGTGAGCACCATTGAGGATGCTTACCAGTTTGCTCTGAAGGTTGAAGAGAAATTGAACAGAAGGTTTGAGAGCAAGCAAAGAGGAAGAGGTCATGGAGGAAGGACTGGTGGAAGAAAAGATGAAGGAAAAGAGGAGAAGAAAGAAGAAGCTAGCAGCAGCCAAGAGCAGAAAGCGGGTGAAGATTACAGACCCCAAGTTCAAAATAATGGCTACCCAAGAGGAAGAGGTAGATCTGGACGTGGGTATGGAAGAGGAGTATTTCGTGGAACCTGTTTCCACTGTGGCGAAGAAGGACATCGAGCATTCGAGTGTCCACAACACCAAGAAAGGACGAACAAGAGACCTGAGGGTCCTGCCAGAGCTGCTGTAGCAGATGAAGATGCTGGATCAGAACATTCTGAGGAGGCTGAGAGAGGAGAAGTCATGGTCGCAAAGAGAGCCATGTTGATTGAGGAAGACAAACCAAAGCAGAGGAGAAGCCTATTCCGCACGAGGTGCAAAAGCGCAGGTAAAGTCTGTAACGTGATTATAGACAATGGCAGCACTGATAACTTAGTCTCCGAGGAAATGGTCACTAAGTTGCAGCTGGAGAGGAGGAGACACCCGCATCCATACCGGATTACGTGGTTGCGGAAGGACCACAGAGCATGGGTCCGTGAACAGTGCCTAGTCACGTTCAAGGTTGGGAGATACCAGGATGAAGTCCTGTGTGATGTTTTTCCTATGGATGCTTGCCATTTGCTGTTAGGAAGGCCATGGCAGTTTGATCGGAGTGCAGTGCATGATGGTCGTGCAAATACGTACTCCTTGACGAAAGATGGAGTGCGCCACAAGTTAAAGCCATTACAGGCAGTGGACGAGAAGGTGTGCAGCAGTGCCAGAATTTGTCTGGTAGAAGGCAGAAAATTTTTTTGCCAGGAGACGGGTTTTAAGCGGGTTGCAGAGGCAGGTGTACATTTGGAGATGTTGCAGAAAACGGTGACCGAACAGCACAGAAGTGAAGGTCACTTCTCCATCAACCCTGGGTGTCTGATGCAGGAGCATCCGATGGCAGCAGTGCAATCTTGCATCAACCAAAATTTTTCTAAGTTTTCGCAACTCAAGAAGGGGAGAGAGGAAGTGCAGAGCAAAAACTGTCACGATTTCGCGACGGGAGAGAGGAACTGCAGAGCAAAAACTGTCGCGATTTCGCGACGTCGCGAAATCGTGACAGTCAACAGGAGAAAGAAATGCCATTGGAAAGGAGCAGGGCAGTCGAGGGAAGACTTGGGAATGTCGCGATTTCGCGACATGTCGCGAAATCGCGACAAAAAGAGCAGCCGAGAGAGCAGTTGGAAATGTCGCGATTTCGTGACATGTCGCGAAATCGCGACAACCGGGGCAGAGCAGTTGGAAATGTCGCGATTTCGCGACATGTCACGAAATCGCGACAAAAGAGAGCAGCCAGGGCAGAGCAGTTGGAAATGTCGCGATTTCGCGACATGTCACAAAATCGCGACAAAAGAGAGCAGTCGGGAGAACACCAAGGAGAATGTCGCGATTTCGCGACATGTCGCGAAATCGCGACCAGAGCAGGAAAGCAGGGGGCATCCGAAGGCAATGTCGCGATATCGCGACTTGAAGTCAAGAAAGGCAGCATTGGAGGAAGATGTCGCAATATCGCGACCCGAAGGCGAGAAAGGCGAGATGAAGGGAAAACGTCGCGATATGTCGCGATATCGCGACCAAAAGGGAGAAGGAGCGCAAGGAAGCCAACATGTCGCGATATCGCGACAAGCGACTGGTTCGTGGTTCGAAAAGGTGCGCATTCCAAGGTGATGTTTTCGAGGCGGTCAAGGGTCTCATTAATGCATGTTTTCGTATCCGGTAAGTTTGCTGAACACGGCGGCCTCTCGAATGCTGCGTCCAGAGGTCAGAAATGTCAGAGGGTTCTTTAATGCATGCTTTCATGGCGGATCGGGGCAGTTGCCCATTTATGGAAAGAAAATTGAAAACTCGGCCGAGGAAGCCGACTTTGAGGTTTTGTTTAATGTATTCTTGCAGGTGGGTCATTAATGGCCTAGAGGGTCGAGACCTCGATAAAAACTCAGAGATTGTAAGAGAAACGGTGGTGGATTGGAAGATCGCACGCAGAGTGTGGTAGAGAAAACCAAGCCGAGCGCTGGTTATTGTAAAGCCTGCGGGCTGTTTCTGTAGATTATTCCAGATTAATAGAAGAAAATTTGGAATTGTGTGAGTGCGATTTTCCCGTCCCCCATCGAAACTAACAAAAATAAAGAAGTGAAATGTATAAGCTTTAACATTTTTTAAACCTAATAGAAAATTAAATGTTTTGACATTTAGTATAATATATTATTGCAAATCATCAAATGGCATGAGCTCAAGCGGTTAAAAACATGGACTTCCAAGGTGAAGACCCAAGTTCGAATCTTGCAATGATATATGCATAATTGCCAAATAACACACTGTGGTTGCATGACATATAATGGTAATATGGTTAAAATGTAATACAGGTAGGAATATATAACATTGCAAATAAGTGAAAGGAAAGCTAACTTCAAATCACAAAAAACAAGTTGGCTAGGCCAAGAAACAATATTTATAACCCATAAAATTTACATTTCTCATAATAAATGAAATACATAATTTTCTTGCAATTCTACATCTTTTTGGAATTCTCTATAACCAAAATTAAATTGGCTTTTCAAAGGTCAATTAAATTACCATGTTTCTATGAAGTTATGTTGATGCGCAGGCATGTATGTACATATATGTGTGTATACATATATGTGTATGCATGTGCACAGATATATACATATACATGCACATACATACATTCAAAAAGAATGAGATCTCCTTGATCTGATCAGTCTCAATCAAACGCTAATAGAGCCTAATTCATTCATATAACCTGTATATATAAGGCTCTCTAAAACCGAACATCACTGTAGCAGAACACCTCTCCAAAAGAAAATCCATATCAAACATAAATTATTAAATTGTTGTTAACAGTAGATAGCTAGATGACCAAACATTACCTTTCCTTTCTTGCCTTTTGATTGCTTGTTGCCCTTAGAACTTGCATTCTTCGCAAATGTGCTTTGTGTTGCAGATCTCCTGTCAATAGAAAGCTTTGCTGGATTTTTTGAACACTCCTCCTCGTCGACATTAAGCATATCTTTATTGAAATCAGATTGCACTGCCTGTTGTTGAACATTCCCTTTCTCCTCTGACCTTGACCTCATGTCCTCTGCGATACCCAATACAGGATGCTTCATGCCACCTGCAGCCTGTTTTCCTTTTCCTTTTGCTGCCTTTCCTGAACCTTGCCATTGAGCAGGCCTTGAGGCAAGTCCCACATCATGTCCATTTCCATCATCTGTGTCTTGTTGAGATGAACTTTTTGGTTGAAGTCCAGTGGACTTTTCTGACATGGGTTCTTCAGCATTTTTGTCATAATTATGATTTATTTTATGTTCTTCTGTTATAAAAACTTTACTAGACCTCTTTTTTGTCCTATGGGTCTTTAGCATTGCTGCTAGCATACTGTCTTCATCATCCATTTGATTATCATCACTTTCGTGTTCTCCATCGCTAGAATTGGTCTCTTCATTGCTTGCATTTTTGTCACCAACAATACCATTGCCGGCATCACTGTTGTCATCTGTGCAAGAATTCTCTTGTGCTTCTGTCTTGCTTGAAGCACAGAAATCTCTGCCACCTCTATTTTCCGCACTCGTACTCCTGCCATTTATTTCAAAACCTTCTGAGTCTTCTGCCCCTGTTGCGTCTATGCTAAGGTCATCTAAATGTGCCGTGATGCCGTCCACGTGAGCCTCAACATTCAATCCATGATCATCAACAAGCTCATCATTAGAATCCAGCCCAATCTCATCAACCAAACTATCTTCCTCTGCAAAAGAGTCTCTTAATTCCATGACTTTATCCTTATGCTTTTTGGACTGCTCATGATTCTTCCATTGCTTATCAGACTTAAATTTCTTGCTACACACAATACAATACAATTCCTGATTGATACCGGTCTCCTTGTCCTTATTACCATACCAGTCGTCCTCGTCGTTGTAGTCGTCATCTTCAGGGAGATCAGAATCAACTTTGGTCCACTCCTCTTCACGAAAACGGCGGGCTTTCTCAAGCTTGTCCATTTGCAACTGCTGGCGGCGAAGGTTGGCGAGCTGCTCCTGCTCCTGCTGCAGCTTCTTCTTCTCGAGTTGCTTCTCCACAACCCTCTTATCTCTCTTCTTCACAAACTGACCAAGAGTGCGCACCATCTCGTTGTATTCTCGCTTGGCCTTCTTCCGCAATTTCTTATTTTCGTCTTCCATAAGGCGCCTCACCTTGCGATTTGGGCCCTCAGAGATGCGGTATTGGTCAACCCAGGAGAAGTCCTTCACGGTGGAAAAGCCAAGCCAGTAATTATAAAAAGCGGAGACCTGAGTGTAAGGGCTCTCAAGGTTTCCCAACAGGGGCACCTCCTGCACGGTACCCGACCCCATCTCCATGGCATGCGCGAACGCAATCTCCTCCTCAAATAACTTCTGAAACAGATCTCCATAAACCTTATAGAAACCCTTGCCCTTATCCCCATACCCCGAATAAGCACATGTACTAAAGTACGGCCATAAATTGATTTCGGAATCGGAATATTTTGCAGAAGAAGAAGAGGAAGAAGAAAAGAGGATTTGGGATCGATGGCTATCGTACCATGAACGCTCGCGCGGATCGGAGAGGACTTCGTAGGCGCGCTGCAGCTCTTGGAACCGCGCTGTTGCCTTCCCCTCCTCCTCACTCCTCCCCTCCCTCTTCACCTTGTCCGGGTGAAATTTTAACGCCAATTTTTTATAGGCACCGCGGATTTCTTCCGCCGTGGAGTTCCGCTCTACGCCCAGAATTTCGTACAGACATCTCTGTGGGATTTCCCCTGCCATTGCCATTACCAGCGATTGACTCTGATCTTGATTTTGGTTAAGCTTTGGATGTTTTGGAAGAGTGCCTCAATTTTATATTATGGTTATCGTCAAAATCCTGGTCCTTCAAACCGCTACTCAAAGGACTGGAACGATGTTCGCGCGCAATGTCGGGATTTCGTTGAATGATTTAGATGTCGATCTTTTTAACTTGCTTTGCATTTCTGCAAATGCAAAAGATCAAGTCTGTCCACGCCTCCCCCAACAATTTTAATCTGAACAAATATTAATAACCATTTTAATAAGTTGTAAAGAAATTGAACATATAGTATTGTTTTATTTTTTATTTTTTTAAAGAATTTAATTTTTTTAATAATTTTTTTTTTGGTTAGGAGAGTTGGTTACAACCATATTATTTTTAGCAATAAGTGCACGGTTCAAACTAGAGGGGTTACTTTTATTAAACCTATTCCGCTTTGTTATTGTTTACCCGCGTGAAGGGGAACATCGATCGCTCAGGATATAGACCCTTAGTTGAGGGCTTATAGAGATCAATGGATAACAAAATGGTAAAGCTTTAGATGGTGGAAGGAGGATTCCAGTGGAACAGGACCAATATGCAAAATAAGCCAAAGGAACTGGATTCTAGGAAGGGCCAAAATTACCATTAGCACATGCAGGTGGAACAAATACAAGTCAGTGATCAAATCTCATTTCAGCAAAAGAATTTTAAAATTTATTTGAGTTCACAGTAGTCAATCTCAAACGAGGGCAAAACCAAGGGTGCAAGCGCACTAGAGGCAGAGGACCGACTTTAAAACAACAAGCTAGGGTTATATTACAAGTGGAAATGTCTCAAAAGGGGAATAACCTTGGACCATTGGAAAGTAATCAAGCAAGGGCCAATGTTGTTGATCATAGTAAGGAAAATGAGTCGATCCTCATTATGGGAAGAGATTTTGGTGAAAATTTACCAAAGATGACCTTTTGGGATGCCTTGAGAGGAGGACAACTATAAACAATTATAGTTAATAACTCTAGGACTTCTCGCAAACCTTTGAGAATGCCCAAAACAAACCTTTGGAAAATAGTCCCGAGGTGCATGAAAGCAAGGAATGGCTTTCCCATAGTCCAACTTCATATGTTAGACATACAAATCGGGATCGACACCATGGAACATAGAGGATTAATTTGTTGATTTTTCGATCTTTGTCCAGGTCTTCTTACTTTCAAGATGTGGGTTGCTAGACAATGGAGAACTAGAGGTGAGATAATATTTATGCTTACCCTAATGGTTATTTCTTAGTTATTTTTGCGAATGAGGAAAGAGAACAAGTTTTCTTGGGAGGTCTTGGTTTTTAGACAGGGCAGGGCTTTTCATGAAGCCCTAGCATTCCAAGTTAAAAATAGAAGAGAAAATGCCCTCAACAGGCCCAGTCTAGGTGAGACTTTTTGGGTTGCTAATAGAGTTTTAGAACCAAGTTATCTTCATAGCAATAAGCAATAAGGATCTTATATGATGATAGCATATAG
Source organism: Wollemia nobilis (assembly GCA_028583015.1). Taxonomy (NCBI): domain Eukaryota; kingdom Viridiplantae; phylum Streptophyta; class Pinopsida; order Araucariales; family Araucariaceae; genus Wollemia; species Wollemia nobilis. The sequence continues at coordinate 2,409,808 of JAQPPZ010016709.1, forward strand.
TACAAGCTAAATTGAACAAATTATCTATGCCATAATTTGTGTTCTCGTCGATCTTGGCAAGCCCTTGCCATAAAAGGTTACTCTGTAGTTTGGTGAGGATACATGGGAACAATATGTGGACTATGAGAACATCCCCTTCAAGTGTAGGATTTGTCATGAATATGATCACCTAGCCAGGGATTGCAAATATTGGATCCCAGAGCAAACACAAGAGGAAATGATCCCTTGAGGTCTTGAATTGCCTAAACAAAAGAACATATAGAGAAAACAAGCATCTAAAGAGTAGGTAGTCATTGTTGAGTGTATATTTTTCCCAATTGCAAAATACCACCACATGCAGAGTATTGAATAGAAAACTCTCTCTTGAAAAGAAACCAAATGACAAACATTCAACTTCTCCAAGGTTCTGGGTAAAATATCTAAAAGATTACAATAGTGCCAGAAATAATTCAATGATGCATGTGACCATAAACAAGGGGCCTTTGTTGGTTCTAAACAATGCTTAGTGATTGAAAGATCTAACTAAAAGCCAGTGTAAAATAAAAGCAGTTCTTTTTAGGGTTTTTTAAATTGATGCTACCCTGAATCCCTGTTAGTAAAGTATTTTATCTTCACTTAAAAGGTTTCAAATGATAAAATGTGGAATTTTCCACCTCATTTTAATGTCCGTGCCTTTAAGATGAAGTAAGTTTTAGATAGTTGGGTTCATTTTATCTTCCTTATGTTGATGCCACTACCCTAATAGTAGTTAGTAGAAGTTAGCGTGTTAGCAATGTTAGCAAAATTAGCTTTCATTTCTTATCTTAATTTAATGTGAAATAGCAGGTTAGTATCCCTCCTAAACCATGTGTTTTATCTGAAAGCTTAGATTAATGAATTTTGGAGGTGCAAAAATTCTAGAAAATGACTAGAATGGAAATAACTTGAAAGCTTAACAATTCTGGAAATGGACCAGAATAGAAATGAAACTAAAAGGAAATTAGCAAAAATTCTGGAAAAGGACCAGAATGGAAATAAAAGAAACTGAAATTCTAGATGGACCAGAATGAAATGATTGAATGCTTGAAATAAAATGAACTTAACAAAAATGAATGAATAAACAATGCAGATTTGGTTAGCTAAAAAGTCAAATTCTGAATTAGTTTAGCAAGCTCCTCCCTGCAAAATCCCAAGTTATGAGGTAATCATAAAACAACCTGAATTAATGGACCTGCAACATAAGCACAATACCATTAAATCAAGTGCAAGACTCAAAGGAAATAATAGAGAAACTGCATCATCTTGACCTTCGCCTATTGCAACCCATTTCATGGCATAAGACAATGGCTAGAAGTCACTAAAATGCAGAAATGATAAGACACTAAAAACGTTAGTTTTATGATTAGAAACCCTCCTTTTGATTTTGCTCACAAAAGTTTGCTACCCTCTCAAAATCTGAAAAATGCTCTTTCTTATTGCTTTTCGGAATGTTACATCATTTCCAGCCCCCCTAAACAGGTAGGATAGCAAGGTATAAATAATGCTTAGAAGTCCTTTCGCTTCAACTTCTTTCACAATTAAAATAATAAATGGATATAAGAAAATAATCCATCATCATTTTATGTGATTTAATACAATAAAATAACACTTCTAAACATTATTTTAAACAATAATAAAACCAAAAACATAATCTTACGTAACTCCTTATGTCTCCCCTTTCTCTTATCACATAGGCATTCTACCCAAGAACACCCCTTTGCACCCATAAAAATGAATAATAAAAAACATTTAACTATACCTTATAACCCCTACGATTTTAGGCCTCCTTTAAAACATTGAATATAATCAAACAACATTCACATTAAAATAAGGCAAGCCAATCTCATTCAACGAGATTTTCGTTGTGCTCTTCGAAACCAAGGCCCGATGGTATCTCTTCGAAGCCATACCAAACGTGCCCAAGGATTGGGATGACGTCCCCCATCCTAGGCACTTTGGTTTCCATATAACCCAGTGAGGCCATCACGCCATCGACGCAGCCATGGCGCTGTCAACACCACGTCGTGGTGCTACGATCGACGCAACCATGGCACTATCAAAACAATGTCACCATGGTGTTGCATTCGATCATAGCCATGGCACTATCAACACCACATCAGGGGCTACCATCGACGCAGCCATGGCACTGTCAACCCTTTGCCATGGCTGTCGAGCTCCTTGCTCTCGCACTCACGCTGCGCAATACCAATGAAAAACTTTCCATGCTCTCGAGGTAGACCTTTATCTCCATCGATTAGGGTTACGAGTTGCCCTAATAATGTTTCTTTGTTGGCTTGTTTGATGGCATGCCTCTGGTTTCAACCATTTCACTATCAAATTCGGTGCCTTATGTGTTGTCCTCCTAAAACCCTAACGCTATCTTTGGACCACTTCCTCTTTTGCCAGCATTACGTAGCCTCGAACATTTTGGAATAGCCACCCTTGCCTTCGATCATTTTGAATAGCCACCATCACCTTCTCCTGCAATCAAACATAACATGGTCAAACATATTATTATCACATCCTTTGTAAAGTATATTATAATAATATTATTATAATAATAACATTTTAGAATAAAATAATCATAATAATATTATTATAATAACATTTTAGAACATCATAATAATATTACTATTATATACATAATATAATTAATGTAATTATATTAGGTAGATAATAGCATATTATTTTCTATCACAATTTCTTTGTACCTTTTGTATCCTCTTCTTGTTTTAGGTAATGTTTTGGTCAGGCCTTGCTTTATTAAACACATTCCATCACCTTAGATAGTATGAAGAACATTAAACTCTATTTATCAAAATGGATTTTAATTAATCTAAGCATTAATGCCTAGATTAATTAATCATTAAATATCAAATAACTAAAGCAATTAAAATCATTAACATAAATGGTCAAACATCACTATTCTTACAAGCCAAAGAAAACCAAAAACCTTTAATACCAAAACATGACAAGTGGGTCCCCAAGAAGCTTGGGGTGGTTGTGGAAACTCCACAACAAAATGGTGACTCTGTTGGAAATGCTCCTGAGCATTTCGGTGAGAACCCAAAAGAAAATCTGAAAACACACTCCAAACCAGGAAGCAACAAGCGTCAACAAATGCATAAATAATGTCAATAGACTCATAAGAACAACAAAATATTAGAATCATGCAATATTAACTCTATGTGTGTGAAGTACTCCACACCTTATTGTTTGTAACTTTTTCGCATTGCATCACCAATTTTACTTGACTAGAATTATCGCAATGAATATGGAGAGCTTTGAGGGTAAAAATTTTATAGCATGGGCAGCACATTCTATGGTGGCTTGGGCAAACACCTCAAAAATGTCTAACCATATTAGGATCAAATGTGTGTGCGATGAATTCATTGACCAGATCTAGAGCTTGGTTATGAGTCGTCATCATCAAGGGTCAGTGTGTGCAAGTGGACCTTAGAGCTTTGGGGAATCAGATTCTCAACCAAGGTGTGATGAGAATATAACCCTATCCTTTACTGCTCTCATATTTGACCAAAATAATTAAACCGGTTATGGATGAGGTCATCAGACTAATCTATCCTCATGGCGGACATAAATCTCAACCTTGCGGGAGTCATGTCACCAGGCATGAGTGTACTCCACTGCCAGTCAAGCGTCTATAGCCCCGGTGGAGGTTAACCCCATAGTCCAGTCTTCTTTGCTTGGCTTTGCTCTATATTTTTTTCCTTAAAGAATTTTGGGGATGACTACCCATCCTTCTGAGGGACAAGTAGTACGATCCTTACAATTCAGTTTAGAGTTTTGGGGAATCGGATTCTCAACCAAGGTATGATGAGAATTTGACCCTATCCTTACTACTCTGATTTGTAAATCATGCTAGTGGTGATAACCACTATTTTATGAGCATAAATATTGTAGTGGTAAAAACCACTATTCATGGACTATGTGCAGGGTGGGATAGACCAGAATTATCTTTTCGCCTCACATCCCCATCCAAGTATGGTTTCATATTATTTTACCCAAGATGTTGGACATGGACAGAAATGTGATAGACCCACGACAACTTCGGCAATAGTTTCCAAACCTAATATCTTCTTAGTGTTCTTTGTGCCTTTGATCCCAAGATAATTGGACTTCACTTTCAGTGTTTGGGTTTAGCATATGGAGGTGGATTGGTCATGATGTTTATGTGATAAGAATGTGCCCTTGAGACATGGGTGGATGATATGCAAAAATCAAAGACTTCATGCTTCATGAGCTGCAAATAATATTCACATTTTCAAGCCCTTTTGCCATATGATTCCAATGTTTCACATCCTTTTAGTCTTGGTTGACATTCGTATACACATAGGCTGACCTCTTACTCTTACAATCAAATCCAAAACTGGACAACCTTGACACACTAAAAACTCCTGAAATCAAAGAAAACAAAATAAACAAGAAATAAAATTGACAAGACAAACAATCAAGCAAGCTGATTAGTGTACATATAATACAATGACTCTACCCTTAGGCCTAAAAATAATGCTTTAAATGAAGGCCATTGATGGGTAAGGCCAAATCCTTTCCATCCAAGGTTTTTAATCTGAAACTATTTTCACCTAGGACTTCGGATATTAGATAAGGTCCCAACCACAAGCAATCAAATTTTTCATGTTCTCCTCTTTTCTCATGCCTTTTATCCCACAACAAAACTAAATCTGAAGCTTTGAAGGCCTTAATTTTGGACCGTTTATCAAACCACATTTTGATTATGTCTTGATGTTTGCTAAAATGAAGCATGGCTTCCTCCCTCTTCTCATCAAGATGCATTAATTGTGTTAATCTGGTTTCAAGTTTATTATCAGTCCCAATATAGTCTTTTATAAAATGTAAAGTTTGCAATTTTAGATTAGTGGGAAAAATAGGATCTTGCCCATAGACTAAGTGATAAGGAGATGTCCCAATTGACTCCTTGCTTCTGGTCCTATCTGCCCAAAGGGCAAATTTTAACTTACTATGCCAATCTCTAGGGTTCTTTTCAAGTAATTTTTTGATTATGCATAATAAATTTTTATTTGATGATTCTGCCAAACCATTGCCTTGGGGGTAATAATTGGAAGAGAATTTTAGACTCACCTTATTGTCGTACGCCCAATTTGCAAATTCTAAAGAGGAAAAGGTAGAACCGTTGTCACTTACTATGGAGTTAGGCATTCCAAAATGAGTGACTATGTTTTCCTCTAGAAATCTAATCACAACCTCGGAGGTGGCATTCTTAGTAGGTATAGCCTCTGTCCACCTTGTGCAGTAATCAGTAGCGGTGAGGATGAACTTATGGGAATCGGATGAGTTAGGATTTATCACCCCAACAAAGTCTAATCCCCATTGTGCAAATGGTCTCGTCTCTACCACTGACTGCAATGGCATTGTTGCATTCCGCTCTCTGTTGGCTGCCACTTGGCATATGTGACATGTTCTTACATGTGTATGTGCATCTTTAAACAAGTGGGGCCAATAATACCCAGCTCTAAGAATCTGGTGTGTTGTCGCATTTGTTGACCCGTGTCCAGTTCCATACTTACCATGGAAGTCTTTGAGTACTTGGGTTGCTTCCTCTTGAGTAATGCAACGAAGAAAAATTCCTTCATGATTCTTCCTGTACAACACACCAGATTTAATCAAAAATCTAGCTGATTTTAAATGTAGTGCCCTACATTGAGTGGAATTCAAATGAGAAGGGCACTTACCATGCAACAAAAAATATACAATATCTACGTACCATTCCTCTGTAGTGATATCATTAACCTCATAGTTTTGGCACGTTATTGAAGGGTCAATTTCTGCGATGGCCTTGACCAAACCTTGTCCATGCACTATCTTCATGGGCTTTATCTCTAAGTCAAATTCTTGAAGGGTAGAAAGCCATTTCCCCTTCTTTCACCTAGCTCACTCTGTAAGAACATGGACTTTACTATAGGGTCAGGAACTATAGCAAAAACTTTACTATGCACAATGTAATGCCTAAATTTTTTACAGTTTTAAACAAGGCATACATTTGCTTGTCTAAGATATAATACCTCAGCTTCACGTCCTTCAAAGGAGAACTCAGAAAGGCTATAGGATTTTCAATGTTGTCTTCACTTTTCTGAGTTAACACACTTGCAAAAGAATGATCTGAAGCAAATGTGTAAACATAAAATGGTTTAGCATAGTCTGGACTAATGAGAATAGGGGCTTTGGAAATAGCATCCTTGATGCTTGTGAAGGCATCCCTTTTCTCACTGGTCCACTTTATCGGAACATCCTTTTTTAGCATATCATTTAGGGGCTTGGCAATCTCGGCAAAACCTGAAATGAATTTTCTCACAAAGTTAATCTTACCAAAAAGGACCTAAGATCCTTTTTGCTATTGGGATGAGGAATATCCTGGATAGTGGCTATCCACTCTGGGTCTATAGCAATCCCATATTTTGAAATGACATGCCCTAACAACTTACCCTCTGTTACCCCAAAGATGCACTTTTTTGGATTTAGGGAAATTCCATGTTCCCTGCACCTTTGGAGTACTTTCCTCAAGTCTTTAACATGATCTTCCCTCTTCTTGGAGAAGATAGGGATATCATCCACATAGACAATAATGCACTTACCAATGAGCCCCTTGAATGCAAAATCCATGGCTCTTTGGAAAGTGGCTCCAACGTTCAACAAACCAAATGGCATCCTCCGGTAGGCAAATGTTCCCCACTTCGTGGTGAAGGCCGTCTTCATCCTATCATTTGGATGTATGAGAATTTGATTATATCCTGAGTATCCATCCAAAAATGACATCATTTCAGACCCATTTACCTTTTGGAGTATCTCGTCAATGGTGGGTAATGGGTAATTGTCTTTTTGGCAAGCTTTGTTCAAATTTCTAAAGTCTATGCACAACCGAATTTCTCCACTCTTTTTCCTAACAGGGACAAGATTAGCCACCCATGTGGAATGCCTAATAGGGAAGATGATTTTGGCTTCCAATAACCTCTTCACTTCCTTCTCTATCAAGGGCTCTAGGATTGGGTTAACCATTCTTTACCTCTATCTAAAAGGCTTGGAATCAGGCTTCAGAGGAATAGTATGCATGATTACATTCTGGTCATATGTTTTCAGCTCTTCATAGCTCCAAGCTATGCAATCAATGTACTCTCCTAAAACCTGAGCTATTGACTCCTTCTCTCATTGTGTGCATGCCTTTGCAATGAACACTTCACGCGGATCTACTGCACTCCCCAAATTGACTGAATTGCATGATTCCTTGGGGGATGGTATTTTTCTTTCCTTTTTCTTTTGATATCCAATATCAAACAACTTTTCAAGAGAGGCCCTATCACTTGGCATCTCATTCCATACTCCGGTTGTTCCTACTTCTACTTGCCTCCTCTCTTCTTCGTCTATAACCTGATTTTCAAATATACCAGAATTAGTAACAAAACTAAAAATGTGTCTATCACTATCAAAGACCTGTAAATTCGTGACATTGTCTGGTATGGAGGGGCAAGGCACTAACTCTATGGAAAATTTTTACATTTTTTATGGTCAGAGTGAAAGCATGTTGGCCGCTATGGCTAACGAATCAGCCATTTTATTATTTTTTCTTGAGATGAGGGAAATATTGAAAGCATCAAACTCATTAATTAATTCCCTCACTCTAGTTTTATAGAGGTTCAACCTCTTGTCTCTATAGGTATACTGCTCCTTGACCTATTTGACTACTAACTCTGAGTCTCCCAATGCCTTAAGGCACTTTACCTTTTCTCTTAGGGCTAACTGAAGTCCAAAAATTAGGGCTTCATACTCCACCACATTATTGGTGGTCGAGAACTATAGTCTGTAGGCAACAATCAAAGGCTTACTACCAAGACATGTGAGCTCTACCCCAGCTCCCACACCTTGTTTTTATTTGGACCCATCAAACTTTAGGGTCCACACCCTCTTGTTTTCTTTCGACGTACCATGGTAAATATTATCATTTTGGGACCCTTCGACTATGTCTTCTATGTCAAAATTGTAAACCCCTAATTCTATTTTAGTAAACTGAATCTCATTGGGTTTATTATACTCTGTAATCATTTCCCTAAGTCTGGGCTCTCTGTCTACCCAGATTTGGTTTGCAACTCCTCTCCATGGCAACCACATATGGGAGGAATCAATCACCACATAACCATTGAGATTTTTGCTCCAATCTCTACCCAAAACCATGCCATACTTGGCAAGAATATTTAGCACAAGGATATCCATGTAATGTTGGACCCTAGGCTCTGAGTTGATCTGAACTAGGACATATTTTACAACACCTACTACATCCACCATAGATCTGTCCAATTGGACCACCTTATTATTCGAATGAACAAGCTTAAGTCCTAGATTTTGGCTTATCTCAAGAGGCATGATGTTGGCCGAGGCACCAAAATCAATCAAATAGTTGTGTAAATTCTTGCCTATGATCCTAACGGTTATGAGAAAAGGGGGTACCTCTGGTTTCTCTTTCCTCATAGCAAGTTGGGGTTCTACAGATTTAACCTCATGAATTTGACTCGAGGAATTCAATCTCTTCCCCCCAATTTTATCCTACCCCAAAAATTGAGAGACCTCATACATTGAGATATTGGCCTTGGTCCTTTTCATGTCTTCTTCCAAGTTATAAGTGGATGTTCCAGGATTTGACACTTTTGGCATTGTCCTAGGTGCTTCCAAAAATGGAGGTGGTGGATTCACATCACCTTTTGTATCAGGAGGAACTAAAGGGTTGTTTGGGGGAGTAGAGGATGTTTTGGGATCCTTAGAACTCCTAGTAAAATACTTGTGATTGGCTTTCCCAAAATGTCTAGCGGCCTGAGCTTCCAAGGCTTCATCCTCTTCCTCTCCTAACACATTCATATCTTCCTCCATCTCATCATTTTCTAAATAATGAATAACTTCAGACACCAAAGCATCTGAATTTCTATGGCAACAATGATGCATTTCCTCATCACATGACTCTGACTCATCACAATCCCCTAACGCATCAGCCTGATTGGCTATCGGATTGGGTACGCACCCATTGTTAGGCTACGTATTGTACGGTCATATTCTCCTATGGTCATGATTTCGATTGGGCATGGGATTTTGGGCAACTTGTTTTTGTAACCGAATGATGTCATTGCCCTATTTGATGGTCATTCTCTTGAGCTCTTCCAGCTCAAAATTGGAACCTTGTGGTTGGGACATGACAGCCCCAGATCCACTAACATTTTTGACATTAGCAACCTCTAGATTAGGCACTAAGGTTTGAATCTAGGTGTTTTGGGTCCACCATGGACCCTTGGCCTATAGAGGTGCAACCATGGGATACACATTTGAGGCCTGAGTACTACTCACCTCAAATCCTGGTAAGGTTATCTGATTAGCAACCATCATTTGTGGAGTGGGTGGAATGGCAACATTAGGGTATGTCAAAAAATATGGAAGTGTGGGAGTGAATGGGTATGACTGATGATATGGCAAAGCATTCATCATGGGCATATGAGGTGTCATAACTTGATTCATCATGGCAAATTTATTGTAAGGGCCATATTGCCCTAACATGAGAAATTGAGGCATAGTTCCACCTTGCGGTGTCATTTGTTGCTCAATAGTCATGGCTTCAACATAGGCTAAGGCCAGCATTGTAACTTGAGGATTTCTCCTGGTAAACATGGTTGTCATCGGGTCTAAGGCTATGAGGTATAATTGCAATGCCATAGTAGCATCTATTGCAAAATGATGAGTCACGTTTGTGTAAAGCTTTTGGAATCTGGCATTAAATGTTCTGATAGGTTCATTAGGATACCTCTTGCATGACATGAATTGGTTATACATGATGGTAGGATCTAGCAATGACCTAAATTGATTAACAAAGGTAGCTTCCAACTGGGCCCAAGATGTAATGGACCCTGCAAGAAGATTCCTATACCATTCATGAGCCATTTGGTCAAAGCTATTAGGGAAGAGTCGACAAGCGACGTCTTCATGACTGACTCCCTGCCTAATCATATGGTCCTTGTAAATTTGAACATGCTCTTCAGCTGAAATGGGACCATCATGGAAAAACTTAGGGATAGACCTCTCAAGGTGCCTAGGTATGTCATGGACATCCCCAGGTATACTTAACGGAGAACTTTGGGTACCAAACCAGGGAACTAGTTGTTGTTGTTGCTATTGTTGGGCCATATTAACCAAAGATAATGACCCTACTAAAGTAGTTGACACACTCGAGATGACGGAGATGGGTACACTTGATGTAGCTCTTGTGGTGGAACTAATGGGTGCACACCCACTAAAGGTATTCAGATTCAGAGGTCTGAGAGCTAGCCTTTCCAAATCTTGGCAAAGCGTCTCTAAACCTAATGTATCAGAAGGCTCAGATGGGATTTCGATCCCCTAGATTTTGTATCTCGATTTCCTAGGTTTGGGAGAAAGACTTTGAAAAATGGTTTCCTCAATGGTTTTAGACCTAGTAGCAATGCGTCTAGGTGGGTCCAGCCTGAGAAACTTAAATCTATTCTACTAAGGTTTCTCACAAACTAGTCAAGAGTAACATGTTGCACCTACAAACACAATATTGTTGAACCAAAATTGACCACGTTAGCATTAGCAAAAAAAACTAAATCACAAAGCATAAAAGAAGGCCCTCCTTCTAGCGCCAAAGATGTTGAGTGTATATTTTTCCCAATTGCAAAATACCACCACATGCAGAGTATTGAATAGAAAACTCTCTCTTGAAAAGAAACCAAATGACAAACATTCAACTTCTCCAAGGTTCTGGTAAAATATCTAAAGATTGTAATAGTGCCAGAAATAATTCAATAATGCATGTGACCATAAACAAGGGGCCTTTGCTGGTTCTAAACAATGCTTAGTGATTGAAAGATCTAACTGAAAAGCCAATGTAAAATAAAAGCAGTTCTTTTTAGGGTTTTTAAATTGATGCTACCCTGAATCCCTGTTAGTAAAGTATTTTATCTTCACTTAAAAGGTTTCAAATGATAAAATGTGGAATTTTCCACCTCATTTTAATGTTCGTGCCTTTAATATGAAGTAAGTTTTAGATAGTTGGGTTCATTTTATCTTCCTTATGTTGATGCCACTACCCTAATAGTAGTTAGTAGAAGTTAGCATGTTAGCAATGTTAGCAAAATTAGCTTTCATTTCTTATCTTAATTTAATGTGAAATAGCAGGTTAGTATCCCTCCTAAACCATGTGTTTTATCTGAAAGCTTAGATTAATGAATTTTGGAGGTGCAAAAATTCTGGAAAATGACCAGAATGGAAATAACTTGAAAGCTTAACAATTCTAGAAATGGACCAGAATAGAAATGAAACTAAAAGGAAATTAGCAAAAATTCTAGAAAAGGACCAGAATGGAAATAAAAGAAACTAAAATTTGGATGGACCAGAATGAAATGATTGAATGCTTGAAATAAAATGAACTTAACAAAAATGAATGAATAAACAATGCAGATTTGGTTAGCTGAAAAAGTCAAATTCTGAATTAGTTTAGCAAGCTCCTCCCTGCAAAATCCCAAGTTATGAGGTAATCATAAAACAACCTGAATTAATGGACCTGCAACATAAGCACAATACCATTAAATCAAGTGCAAGACTCAAAGGAAATAATAGAGAAACTGCATCATCTTGACCTTCGCCTATTGCAACCCATTTCATGGCATAAGACAATGGCTAGAAGTCACTAAAATGCAGAAATGATAAGACACTAAAAACGTTAGTTTTATGATTAGAAACCCTCCTTTTGATTTTGCTCACAAAAGTTTGCTACCCTCTCAAAATCTGAAAAATGCTCTTTCTTATTGCTTTTTGGAATGTTACATCATTTCCAACCCCCTCTAAACAGGTAGGATAGCAAGGTATAAATAATGCTTAGAAGTCCTTTCGCTTCAACTTCTTTCACAATTAAAATAATAAATGGATATAAGAAAATAATCCATCATCATTTTCTGTGATTTAATACAATAAAATAACACTTCTAAACATTATTTTAAACAATAATAAAACCAAAAACATAATCTTACGTAACTCCTTATGTCTCCCCTTTCTCTTATCACATAGGCATTCTACCCAAGAACACCCCTTTGCACCCATCAAAATGAATAATAAAAAACATTTAACTATACCTTATAACCCCTACGATTTTAGGCCTCCTTTAAAACATTGAATATAATCAAACAACATTCACATTAAAATAAGGCAGGCCAATCTCATTCAACGAGATTTTTGTTATGCTCTTCAAAACCAAGGCCCGATGGTATCTCTTCGAAGCCATACCAAATGTGCCCAAGGATTGGGATGACGTCCCCCATCCTAGGCACTTTGGTTTCCATATAACCCAGTGAGGCCATCATGCCATCGATGCAACCATGGCACTATCAACACCACGTCATGGTGCTACGATCGACGCAACCATGGCACTATCAAAACAATATCACCATGGTGTTGCGTTCGATCACAGCCATGGCACTATCAACACCACGTTAGGGGCTACCATCGATGCAACCATGGCACTATCAACCCTTCGCCATGGTTGTCGAGCTCCTTGCTCTCGCACTCACGCTATGCAATACCAATGAAAAACTTTCCATGCTCTCGAGGTAGACCTTTATCTCCATCGATTAGGGTTACGGGTTGCCCTAATAATGTTTCTTTGTTGGCTTGTTTGATGGCATGCCTCTGGTTTCAACCATTTCACTATCAAATCTGGTGCCTTATGTGTTGTCCTCCTAAAACCCTAACGCTATCTTTGGACCGCTTCCTCTTTTGCCAGCGTTACGTAGCCTCAAACATTTTGGAATAGCCACCCTTGCCTTCGATCATTTTGAATAGCCGCCATCGCCTTCTCCTACAATCAAACGTAACATGGTCAAACATATTATTATCACATCCTTTGTAAAGTATATTATAATAATATTATTATATACAATATAATAATATTATTATAATAATAACATTTTAGAACTTAGAATTAAATAATCATAATAATATTATTATAATAACATTTTAGAACATCATAATAATATTACTATTATATACATAATATAATTAATGTAATTATATTAGGTAGATAATAGCATATTATTTTCTATCACAATTTCTTTGTACCTTTTGTATCCTCTTCTTGTTTTAGGTAATGTTTTGGTCAGGCCTTGCTTTATTAAACACATTCCATCACCTTAGATAGTATGAAGAACATTAAACTCTATTTATCAAAATGGATTTTAATTAATCTAAGCATTAATGCCTAGATTAATTAATCATTAAATATCAAATAACTAAAGCAATTAAAATCATTAACATAAACGGTCAAACATCACTATTCTTACAAGCCAAAGAAAACCAAAAACCTTTAATACCAAAACATGACAAGTGGGTCCCCAAGAAGCTTGGGGTGGTTGTGGAAACTCCACAATAGTCATCTCCACTACTAAGTTTGCTAACCTCCCAATGGATGATGAGGAGAGCATCATGGAGACAAAGATCCTAGAAAATCCTCTTCAAGCCCTAAGAAAGGAACCAATAATTATAGAAAAAATTGCAATCCTAAACCAATTCTAGATCTACCAAGTAGCCCACAAGAGAACCCATCCCAAAAGTTGAAGAGATCCCAAAGAAAAAATAAAAGCCAAGAGAAAGGTAATGACTCTAACCCATCAGATGGAGGAATTCATAAGGGAATAGATAATGGAGGTGACACCCAAGAATCTTTTGACAAGGCCATGGTGGTATTCTCACCTACACCAGGCTTGGAGTTTGCTACAAAACCAACAAGAGTAAGGATTCTACTAAAAAATGAAGTTAGATACATACCAAAGAGCATGCAAGAAGACTACTCAACATCAAATAGGGAAAGAAGGTGCATGTCTTATTTTAAAAGCATGCCTTCTAAAATAAGCATCATTGTACTCCTTTATAAAAACTGGATATCAATAATGTTGAGTGTATAAATTTTCATGCCAATTCTTGCTCATATCAAAGGATCTTACCTATGTTTTCAGTCCTCGTGCTTGATGAAGTGCATCACCTGGAATATTCGAGGGCTTAAGGGTATCCTAGTAAAGCATAATGAAGTAAAATGAATGATGCAGCAACATAGTCCATAGATGGCTTTCATCCAAGAAATGAAAGTGTTAGAAGAAGAGATGATTTTTTTTGCCAAAAATATTAGGTTTGTGTGTAGGTGGAATCCCTAAGCTCCCAAGGAGCTTTTGGAGGAGTGGCTTGTCTTTAGCATCTGAAAGAGATAATGATACACCAAACAATGGGAAGTTGGGGGATTCTAGCTTTACTTGCCCACAGTAGATTTTTTTCTTAGCATTGGTTATGTCTTGATGTATACTCTCCTATCAACCTAGATGAAAAATATCAACAATAGGAAAATATAGTTTATATTATTGATCATTTTCCCAGATCTTGGTCGATTGTAGGTGGATATTTCAACACCATCCTCTCATTAGAAGAGAATATAAGGGAAAATCACACTCTAAAAAGTAGTACTAATCTCATGATGGAGCATATCAATCTCTTCATCTAGTAGATATTAAACCAAACAATGGTTTGATGACCTAGTCTAATAAAAGGCAAGGTCCAACATGCATTCTAGAAAGACTAGACGAGTTTTTGTTAATAAAGGAGTTTATGAGTAATGGATATATTCCAAAAGCACAAATATTGAACAATGAAGGATCAGATCATTGGCTAGTGTTGGTGGAATTGTATAAGACTAGACCCAGTCATGCTCCTCTTAGGTTCCAACTAATGGGTTCCAAGATAGTAGTTCATGAGATAAGGTTCAACAATGGTGGTAGGAGGGTAAACCTAGACATGGTACGAAGATGTACAGATTTGTTTGGAGGCTTTAGTACCTCAAGTCCAAATTGAAAACATGGAACTAATAGGAGTTTGGTGGCATAAAGGAAAAAGAAATGACATATTTTAACCAAACTTGAGGACTTAAATGAGCAAATACGAACAAATATCACTATTGAGATATGAAGCAAGGAGAAGGCTACACTTACTGCTCAACTAGAAGAATGGAATAAAAGAAAAGAGATTCTATGGAAATAGAAATCTAGGATCCAATGGATCCAAGAGGGAGATAGGAACACTAACTTCTTCCATAAATATTTTCTAGTAAGGCAGTCGCACAATTTCATCTCTTCTCTAAAAATAGTAGTGGGTGATTCAATATACACATGGGATGGGATAAAAGTTATAGCAAGAGAATACTTTGCGAAGATCTTTAAGACAACCATTGAACCATGAGGCACAACAAGAAATGCTACAAGAGATTCCTTCTATCACAAAGGAAGATAATGTAGCTTTGACTTTCCCAACCATTTCCAAAGAACTACAACAAGTAGTTTCCAAGATGCGAAAAGGTAAAACTATAGGTCCAGATGGATTTCCAATAGAATTATACCAAAAATGATAGGATATCCTTAAGGAAGGACTATTGGAAGTGGTAGAAGAGGCTACAATAGCCAAAGTTGTGCTTAAGAGGTGAACAATACATATATAGTGTTAATTTCGAAGACCCAAGAGTTTGAACACATTTTTTGCTACTGACCAATAGCCCTTTATAATGTCCTATGTAAAATTAATCATGATAGAAAGGCTCAAACCTCTTCTTCAAAAAAATATTTCTTGAAAACATGGTGGTTTTGTAGAAGGAAGACAAACTATTGGATGAGATAGTCTTAGCTTATGAGGCTATCCACTCTATGCAAGTATTAAAAATACCCTCCATGTTTATTAGGTTAGACCGATCCAAAGCATATGATAGAGTTGACTAACACTTCTTCCTAAAGGTGATGAGATAATTTGAATTCTTGGGTGACTGGGTAGAACAAATCAAGGGATGTATTTCCTCTGTATCCTACTTGTTTTTAGTAATGGAGCTCCTACCCAACTATTGATAGCTTGCAGAGGTATCATGCAGAAAGATCCTTTATCCCCATACCTATTCATCATTTTGGTTGAATGCTTGGTTAGAACATTAGCTAAGGATAGCAAAACTAGATATTTAGAGGGAATAATAATAACAACTATAGCTAAACCAATTATTCACCTACAATTAATATAATATTGAGGGAGATACGACCCTATGAAGTCAACCATTCGGAACAAGGGCAGTGACGATTTTTCAAATCATGAAAAAAAAAATTGCAAAGTGCGAAGGATTAGGGTTTTTTCCTTAAAAATATCTCATCTTTTAGGAGCCATATCTTCGCGAAGAGTTATCCGATTCAGCTGATTCTTGGACCAACTTGTGCAGAATTTGAATAGCTTTAAAATGAGTGGTCATATGCAAAAATCTGAGCAATATTGAGGGAGATACGACCCTGTGAAGTCAACCATTCGGAACAAGGGCAGTGACGATTTTTCAAATCGTGAAAAATAAAATTGCAAAGTGCGAAGGATTAGGGTTTTTTCCTGAAAAATATCTCATCTTTTAGGAGCCATATCTTCGCGAAGAGTTATCCGATTCAGCTGATTCTTGGACCAACTTGTGCAGAATTTGAATAGCTTTAAAATGAGTGGTCATATGCAAAAATCTAAGCAATATTGAGGGAGATACAACCCTGTGAAGTCAACCATTCGAAACAAGGGCAGTGACAATTTTTCAAGTCACAAAAAATGAAATTGCAAATATTTTCCAACTAGGGTTCGAACGATGGGAAGAGCAATGAAGGGCTAGGACTTCAGCGAGGCAAGACATTCTATCTAGACAAAGAATTTTTCAGCTAAGTTCTTTTTTCCCTTTCTTTATCTTAGAAATTGTGCATGAAAATTTTATAAAGTTTTTATCAAATATTATATTTGTTATAGAACTTTCAGATAAATTTCATTAGATTTTGAGTTTTAGTTTCCTTTCCATGGATCAATTTATAGTTAAATCCTTAGAATCATCCCTAGTGGTAGAGGTTAGTGAGCGCACCTCAGAGAGATCCTCATTGCTCCAAGATAGGGCAATTTTTGGTAAATTTAATGGGTATTGGCCAGGGGCTTCAACCTTGAGAAAATGGATTGATAGGAGTTGGAAGTCTCCAGGAGTGATTCTATCATTTCTTCCCAAAGGTTTCTTCCTAGCCATTTTTTGTTCTAGGGAAGAAAGAGAAAGAATCCTAAAAGGGGGTCCTTGGTTTATGGGAAGAGCAGGGCTCTTCCTTACCCACTGGTATGAAGGCTTTTCACCTAAAAATGTAAATCTATCCCTAGTACCAATATGGGTTAGGATGTTTGGATTACCCATTGAATTTTAGGAAATAGATACCTTCAAGGCAATAGGCAACACTCTAGGAGAATTCCTTGAGATTTCAGATACAACAAAAGATGGATTTTTGGCTATTTATGCTCGAATATTGGTCATGATTGATATAAGTAAAGCTTTACCAGAATCAATCATTCTTAAGTATGGGGATAAGATGTGGATCCAAACTATAGATTATGAAAACATATATTTTAGATGTAGAATATGTCATGAGGTGGGGCATATTGAGAGATCATGCCCTAAGAAGAGCCCAACAGAATCATTTGTAGAAAATCGTAAGAGAAATTTACAAATGGTTATGGATAAAGATGGTTTTCAACTTCCAAAAAATAGATCTAGAAAAATAAAAGAAAATGAACAATGGAGACCAATAAGAAAGGATACTAGAAGAAATTCCAATTCTTTTGAGGCTTTAGCCTATGAAGAAAAAGTAGATCAAAACTTAGAGGACACAGGACAACAATTTCAACATATTAGCAAGGAACCATCTATTCAATATGATCCTAATTTAAGGAAGAACATTCTCGATGAACCCAAGGAATGTGTTTCATCAGATTTTGAAGACTCTCTTGAAGTACCATGCACCATTCAGGAGAAAATAATTGGTAAAGAAAATGCAGTTTTAGAAGTTAATACCTCTACCATTAATAAGGAAATACCAAAAAATGAGCAAGATAAGTCAAAAGCTTCTATAATAGAGCCAGGAGAGGATAAATATGTTGAAAAACAAAATGGTGAAAGAATATTGAGGAATAGAATAATAAGACCTACTCCTGATATAGGCAAGGCAAAAAGAGGAAAACCCTCAAATTATCAAGCAAGATCCAGGGAAGCAAGAGCTAACATAGAGAAAGGAACACAAACTAAGTTGGTTGAACTTCTCTTTACCAAACAACAAAATGATATTGGTAATACGCAAGAGGGGCCAAAAGCCCCTAATGAGACATGATTATCATCTCATGGAATATAAGGGGTGCTAATGCCCCTCAAAGCATAGGTGTATTAGGGACCTATGTTTAAGTAATAAACCTGATATTCTCTGTATCCAAGAAACTAAAATGACAAAAGAAGTTTCAAAAACTATGAAAGTAGTTTGGGCAAGATGTGAATGGGATGCTATGGATTCTGAAGGAGCAGAGGGGGAATTCTAACTTGTTGGAATCCTTCTAGAACCTCTTGTGTAACCATTCATAAAACTAGGCATTGGATAGCCTCTTTAGTCACTTGCTACTTTGTTGATATTCACTTCATCCTTATCAATGTGTATGGTCCTACAACTCAGTCAGGTAGATTAGAAGTTTGGAGTGGGATTGAGGCCTTTATGAGAAGTAAAGACCAAGAAACCCATTTCATGATCATTGGAGATTTTAATGCCATTACCAAGTTGAATGAAAAATTTGGGGGAATTAGGAAATTGACCCAAAGTATGAAATATTTCTCAGCTTTTATTCAAAACAACAATCTATGGGAAGTTGAGTTTGAAGAAGACAACTATACTTGGACCAACAATAGGAGAGGCCAAAACCTAATAGCAAAAAAATTAGATAGATGCATTCTCTCATATCATTGGCTAGATGAAGGAACTTGTGCTAAAATTAATACCTTAACAAGGATTGGTTCAGATCACTAGCCAATAAGAGTTAAAATGGTGGTTAGTGAATTCAAAAAATATCATATTTTAAATATGAGCAGATGTGGGAAGACCATCCTCAATTTGTTGATATGATAGCTCAAACATGGAATTATTTAGGTAATGGTGGGTTGTATGCTCTTCCAAACCAAATTAAAGCTATGACATCTAGATTAAAAGAATGGAACAAGAACACCTTTGGAAATATTTTTGAGAAGAAAGAAGAACTAAAAGATAAACTTTCAAAATTCCAAAAAGGTGATGAAAATAATACAAGCTCAGAGGAAAGGGAGTTGCTTAGTGAATATCATAATATTTTGAGTAAGGAAGAGAAATTATAGAGATTAAAATCAAGACAGACTTGGTTAAAAGAAGGAGATAAAAATACAAAGTTTTTCATAGGATGGCTATAGTACAGAGATCTTCTTCTAGAATTGGTAGAATTAAATCAATAGAAGGGGTTTGGATTGAAGATCAGAGTGAAATTAGAAAAGAGGCTAAGTCATTTTATCATAATATTCTAGGTTCAGAGGAGACCGAAGTTCTTAATGATAAACTTCTTCAAGATGTTCCTTCAATTATAACAAATGAAGACAATAGGAAACTGATGGAGCCTATTACTCTAGAAGAAGTTCATTTAGCTCTTTTCTCTTTTAATAAGGATAAATCCCCTGGTCCAGATGGGCTCTCTACAGATTTTTACCAACATAATTGGGATATAGTGAAGGATTATTTATTGGTGGTAGTGGAACAGTCTAGGGTAAAACAATACATTCCTTATAAAATAAATGCAACTTATCTTACCCTAATTCCAAAAAGAAGGATGTTGAATTGTTTGATTCTTTTAGACCCATAAGCCTATGTAATATGGCTTATAAGATTATTTCCAAAGTGATGGCGAATAGATTAAGGCCATTGTTAGACAAAATCATTTCAGAAGAGCAAGGAGGTTTTGTGAAAGGGAGACAAATTTTGGATGGGATCATAGTAGCTCATGAAGTTATACATTCAACAACTTCAAGAAAAGAGAAAGCTATGATCTTAAAACTTGATATGAGTAAAGCCTATGATAGGGTTAAATGGAATTTTCTTTTTGCAGTTTTAGATAAGTTTAGTTTTGGGAAGAAATGGGTTAGATGGATTAAAGCTTGTGTCTCTACAGTTTCTTATTCAATGTTGGTCAATGGGTTAGTGATATAATATTTTAAAGCCAAGAGAGGCCTTAGACAAGGAGATCCTCTATCTCCTTATTTGTTCATTATTATGGTAGAAGTTTTGAGTAGGAACTTAAATAAGGCTTACAAATATGGGTTTATAAGTGGACTTAAGGTTAGTAATAACATCGATAACATCACCCATCAACAATTTGTAGATGATACAACCCTTTTTGGAAGGGCAAGGATAAATGAGGCCAGAGCTTTGAATAACTTTTTAAAAGAGTACGAAAGAGCTTCAGGGCAAAAAATTAATAGGACTAAATCCAAAATTTACTTTCTTAACACTCCTGCTAATATCAAAGCAAGAATTTATAGGTTGCTTCAAATGGAGGAGGTAAATTTACCAACAACTTATCTAGGGATGCCTTTATTTGAGGGGAGAATGAGGATAGATTTATGGAATCCAGTTATTAGTAAAGTTCAAAATAAACTTCCAGCTTGGAAAGGTAGATGGTTATCATTAGCAGGAAGAGTGCAGTTAATTAAGTCAATCTTACAAGCCATTCCAACATATTATATGTCTTTGTATTCTATGCCAAAATCAGTTGAAAAAGTTTAATATTTATTATGCGATCCTTTTTATGGTCAAGTTTACATGATAAAAGGAAATTTTCTTTGGTGAAATGGAGCAAGTTGTGTGATGACAAAACTAGGGGAGGTCTTGGTTTAAGAGCTCTTACAGATGCAAACTTAGCTCTTAGGGGAAAATTTATCTAGAGATTGTACAAAGAGAGTCAAAGACAATGGGCAAGAATTCTTCTAAGTATGTTGATCCCAATGACCCAAGTTTAATATTTACTGCATTCTCTCTTCCAAATGGTTCTGCTCTTTGGAATGGTTTAAAAAATCTATTGATCTTATGATTAAAGGTTTAATATGGGTGGTGGGAACTGGAGAAAAAATTCTATTTGGATGGATACTTGGTGTGATAAAAAACCACTCAATTTAGATCCAGTTTTGAAACCTTGGATGAGATTGCTTCAAGACAAATACGATGATAGGGTTTCAAACATTTTGTACAAGGATCGAGAAGGAAGATACAAATGGAAAGAAGATTTTTTTACAAGTATACAAGACATTGATGCTAGGAGGCAATTGAGTAGAAAGATAACAACTGTAATTATTTCGAGGGGTGCCAAGGATAAATTGATTTGGGAGTTGAATAGCTCAGGAGAATACACAACAAGAAGTGGATATAATGTTCAACACCAACATAATAATAATATCACTAGAATTTGGAGAGATATTTGGGATAGCCCAAGCATTCCTAAAGTCAAAATGTTTGTTTGGCTAGTAGGTCATAGAAGAATTTTATCCTAGGATAACCTTATGAAAAGGGGTTTTCATGGCCCCTCTAAATGTGTTTTCTATAATAAGGAGGAGGAGAGTATTGACCATCTCTTGGGACATTGCTCAATAGTATGGAATCTATGGCAATGGATTCTTAATATGTTTGGTAAATGCATGGTGATGAATAGCAGAATTGAATATTGGTTAAAGCAATGGTAGAGCACTTATAAAAGTGAGGCTTTACAGACAATATGGGATATATCAAAAGATACAATACTTTGGACTATATGGCTAGAAAGGAATAGAAGAATATTTAAAGGAAAGGAAAGCAGTTTAGAGGTAATGAAAAAGAAGATATGTTTAGCCATAGAGGAGTCTAAACCAACCCTATCAACTCACCCAATCCCTAATTTGGAAGTAAGAGAGTCTTGATAGATGGAGTCAAGTCATTAAATGGAATTATGATGTTGGGTACAAGAGAAGCAAAAATAAGGTAAAGAATATAAAGTGGAAACCACCAGATGTGGAGTGGGTTAAATTGAATTTTTATGGAGCATCTAAAGGAAACCCAGGACCAGCAGGAGGAGGAGGAATAATTAGAAATAATAGAGGAGAGATTTTGTCTCATTATGCTTTCAATTGTGGATTTAAGACAAATAATGAAGTTGAAGCTTGGGCAACTTTAGAAGGGTTAAAAATATGTAAACAAATGAAATGGAATAGAGTTTGGATGGAAGGTGATTCTCTCATAGTAATAAATGCAATTTTGAGGAAAGCAAAGGCTCCATGGAACATACAAGAGATAATTGTGGAAATTCAAGATCTTGCTAAAGAGTTTGAAGAAATCAGGTTTACACATATATTAAGGGAAGGAAACAAATGTGCAGATAAGCTAGCCAATAGAGGGGTTTTGATTGAGGATCGTGAAGTTAACATCTCCTTTCCATGGTTAGAGGAAGTAGAAAGTTTAGTTGAAGCTGACAAAAATTGTTGATTGCCTAAATCAATTAATGATTAAGATTTACTTTAATGTTTTCCATTGGTAATATCTATTTTATTTTGTAACAATAATGTGTGTTCATTTAGACTATTTATTATAATTTTTGTGGTTGCACTTGTGTTTCAGGAAGGAAACTAGCAATCCAGATTTGGTAAAGCGGACTATGTTAGTGCGATGTTTTGGAAATATTACTCTACTAAGATGCAAGGCATAGATAGTAGAGGTGAAGTTTTGGCATTGTGAAGGTTGCTATAGGAAAATGTCAAGAAAGATGCTAAATTCTGGAGTAATTGTATTCATACAGAGATTTGAAAAGATCCAAAAAATGAAAATCAAGAATTCAGACATTTTATGTAAAATGATGTAGGTTTCTAACTATAGCATCTCAATTGAGATGAGAAGTGTATCTATTTGTAAACTCTCAAGCTCTAAAGAAGAGAGATGTAATTTTTTAAGGGTGGGGGACCCGAGTACAACCCCTTTTTATCAAGCAAAAAAAAAATTACTCACCTACAATTTGTTGATGATTCTACATTATTAGGAAAAGAAACAACAAGGGAGGCCTCCAGATTTAAAATGATTCAAGGATTGTTTACAAAATCGATTGGACAACTTTAAATCAAGAAAAATCTATCATTTTTCCCATTGTTCATTTAGGTAGGAGATAATGTTGTTTTATAAATTGAGATACAAGAAGGCATCTCTTCCAATCACCTACGTAGGAATTCCACTTATAGTTGGAAGGTAAAAAAGGAGGAATAGACTTGGCTATCAAAGAGAGTGAAAGCCAAATTGAAAAAATGGACTAATAGGTGGAGAAGCTACACAAGGATAGACAAGCCTAATAAAAACAATCCTCAACTCCATACTTATTTATGTTTTCTGAATGCTAGCTATCCCTAAGGTAGTTCTTAAAAAATTGGATCAAATAAGATATAGGTTCCTTTGGAATGGAGTCAAGGAAGAATGGAAATGGGAACTATTGGAATATTTTATGCTTTTAGAAAAAATGAGGGAGGACTAGGAATAAGATTAGTTGTCAAGAATAACAAGGCACTGGAAGCTAAATTATATTGGAGACTTCTAAAGTCCCCTAAGGAATTGTGGGCTCAAATTTTAATGGCCAAATATGCATAGAATAAAATCCCAACATAGCTTATCCAATTTTTGCTTCCTAGAAAATGATCTCCCATCTTAATGGGTCTCAAAATAGGAGAGGATATGATCAAGCAATGATTGTTTTGGATTATCCTTAATTGTTAGCTTTTGAGGATATATGTAGTAGGAGATATCTAACACAGGTCCTAATAAGATGCAAAAAATATGAAAGAAAGTAATTCTGCAATATGACTAAAATATACTATAAATAGAAATGATAAAAATACAATGCAGTATGGAGGTAATGGTCACTCCATCAATACAAGCTAAAGAGCTACATTGTACTCCATACATGAGTTCTACTACTATCTACTACTCTCTACTACAATGCACTTGATATGTGATATCTCTCTATGAGGCCTTTTATATAGGAAGATAGATTCCTTGGCCAACACTCTACCTAGTACAAGAGGACACCTTGCACATTACAACTTGCACATTGTCACTTGTACATTTATTACATTGCTTGAAGTAACTAGCTAATTTCCCCCTAAACTAATCTCCTACTCTAACTATGTAGCAAAGGTGGTACATTTACATGACCCAAATGATGTAATATACTCTAACTCTAACGCCCCCTTGTATTACATTATTTGGGTATTGAAGATTTCAATCTTCAATATGGATATTCTTCTTGAGAATGGTCTTGATCAAGTTCTTCTTTGGGTGCTTTAGTCTTCATGTTATAGCTTCTTATATTTTCCAATCCTCTATTATTTGGCATCAGATGTCTTTGATGAACTAGTGATCTCATGATTTTGCATGTCTTAAGTGGATCAGAGTTGACTCATTTTCTCTCCTTTGCACCTTTATATGACCTGCATTTTTGACCTTCATAAGTATCAAACTTGAGTTCTTTGTTAGTAGATGATTCTGTAATAATATTTTGAAAGTACCAATCTATTATGCATAGTAATATTTCTTCATGGTTTTTATAGTACTTGTATTTATAGTGTATCGCTCCAAAGTTTTCGCACCCTTACCTTCAGGCTATAGGATCCGTGCCCGGAAGGGGATGTGAAAAGGATGGGACAATACCTCAGACTGAGAGGCCCTTTGAAGGTCTTGCCTCTCGGGGAGGTGTATAAGGGTGAATTTTCGACGGATGGTGGGTTCACCAGGAAACTTTTGAATGGCGCTTTCCATGCCTAGGTTGATAGTGTGTTTGATGTGTTCATTTTTATGCTTGATCATTCAAGTCCTAGGTTTGGCCGATATGAATCTAAACTATTCTATATACCAATGCGGATTTCAATGAATACAAAAAATAGAAATAGATGCAAATTACAGAGAATATGCTAACCAAAAGAATTCATACCTGATTTCGGATGTCTGATGGAGATTCTGAGTCTTGTAGCAGTTCAGATCGTCTCGTTTGCACATTATCGTCTGATATTTCTCGAGATCGTCTCAAATCATAGAAGGTCGTCTGAAATAGGACAGAATCGCCTAAAATCTGACGAATTCGTTAGACGAATCCGTTAGAAACCTGCAATCACAAAAACAGACACAAAATACCAAATATGCAAATGCAAAAGCAAGGGATAATGATAGAAATAACAGCAAACATGCCTAAATAATAGTGTCTAATAAAAAATGAGGAAATGCAGTAAATTTAATGATTGATTTTACCTTTATCATGCAATTATGCTAAATGAGGTGAACTCCAAGATGCATAAAACATAATAACTTAAAACAGTGCAGAAATATGTTATGGAAAATGCAGAAAAGCTTAAGAAAATGCAAACTCTAAACTCGGACTGCCCCCAATCTGGACTACAGTCAGGATCGCCTCCAATCATACGAAATCGTTCGCAATCGTCCGAGATCGTCTGCGACGATCCAAGCTAGCTTTGACTGAAAAATAGTAGAATTCCTGCAATAAAAAAATGCAAAATACCAAAATGCAAGCAATAATACTAAGGAATAAGGAGCTAACTCTGCAATGAAATCCTGTCAACAAAGGGGTTGGGAGTTCAGGGAGAATCAGCAAGAATTAGGCAAGGAGGTAGGGGGATAAACTAGAAAAATCCTAGTTTATAT
The DNA here is from genome assembly GCA_028583015.1 of Wollemia nobilis. Classification (NCBI taxonomy): domain Eukaryota; kingdom Viridiplantae; phylum Streptophyta; class Pinopsida; order Araucariales; family Araucariaceae; genus Wollemia; species Wollemia nobilis. The sequence goes on from JAQPPZ010016709.1 coordinate 2,435,487, forward strand.
AGGATTAAAAAGAGGTTTGGGAGGTTGGGGATCATCCCAATCTGGGAGATCTCCAACAGGGAAATCTCCAACTGCGTAGACACGCTTCTACCCGAGTTGGAGAGGTTATTGAAACAGAAGCTAATTATGAAAATTTGGTTTTGGGACGAAATCGTCCGGACGTTCTATTCCAGATGAATTCATCAGATCGGGGACGATTTCGTCTAATCTGCGACGATATCGTCCAACGGTCAAAACAAATCCTAAAAATGGCACGAAAAACGGGGAAAGCGGGTAAAAGGCGGTTTGGGGTTGAAATTCAAATTTTAATATTTTATCTTTTTACTAAGGTTTTAACCGTGCCAATTTTAGGGTGCTACATTTTGCCCCCTCTTTAGCGAATTTTTTGAAGAAAATGCGTTAAAGACGAGTTTTTCCCATTTTACGAGAAAGCAAAAATATACTCAATTTTTTAGACGACGATTCTTGGTCGAATCGTATGAATGCTGACTATGGTGCCCCCTCCGTGTTTTTACCCAAATCGAACGTTTGAGGTAAAAACGCGAAAAAGCAAAAATAAAATTTTAAAATGCTGAGTTTTTAAATAAATTAAAGAAAATAGGGTAAAACCCTAATTCATTTGTACTATTCACTTTTACTGTTCCAGAGTTCTACAAAAAAAAATGGTGGAGACAACGCACAGAGCGACAGAGGTCCGGCGCGGGCTATGGGTAAGGATCTAATCCTAGTAGATTAGGTTTAATGTAACTTTGTGCAATTTTTTTGATTTAAATTTGATTGTTTGGGGCATCGCGGCCGTTTTTAGGCCGTCGACGTTGTCGGGACAAAATCGTCCCGATTTCATCGAAATCGTCCCTAGATCGTCGATTTTGTCTGACGGCGAAATCGACGAATTAGGGGCGATTTCGTCCAACAAGGGGTGATTCCCAAGTTGCAAAATCGGAGACGATTTCGTCCTCACAAAGGACGATTTTTCCCAATGTGGGACGATATCATCCAATGGTGGACGATATCATTTTAAACTTGATTTTAAGTTGTTTAATTTGCATGCTTGAGTTATTAATGATTTTGTTGTTTTATTGTTTGTTTTGCAGAAGGGATTACTAAAGAGCCGAGAATGGAAATACGACGGGCTAAGGGATGACATAGCCACGCTTGACCAGGCAGAGCGTGACCGACTTGGATTGGTCGGCCTACAGCATGTGGCAGAGATGCCACAAGTGCCGACTAACATAGGGCTACTAACAGCCCTAGCAGAGAGGTGGTATCCGGGGTCGTCCTGCTTTCGGTTACCGATAAGGGAGATGGCTCCCACTCTAGAGGACGTATGGAGGATCATGAGGATCCCCATACAGGGATGGTTGATGACGCCTACGGCCAATCAGGGCCAGGCGATGATGAGGCTCACTAGAGACCCGAGCTTCGCCCTGGAGAAGGGCGGAGTGAACATCGAGTCGCTACGGCAGATGCCTGGGGCATCTAGGCTGACACGGGTTTTGGTAGGAGTTGTCGATGGCTTACTACTGTGCCACCAGAGTGGATGCAGACTACCGTGGGTGCTCTCAGACATAGTCTGTGACATGAGAGACCACGGGTACAGATTTGCATGGGGGAGCTTTGTTCTTTGCCGCTTGTATAGGATCCTGCATGGGGTCGTATACAAGGGAGGTCGATGTCTGGTCTTGACATCGCTGCTGCAGGTTTGGTGCTGGGAGCACATTACGGTGCGGAGGCCGATAGGGCTCCCATTGACAGGTGTTGACCGGGAGAGACCCCGAGTTTTCTATTGGTGGCTGTAGAGAGGGTCACAGTGGTGGATAGATCTGTCGATGTCACGGAGGTTGCTAGATGACCTCATCCCAGACCAGATCACCTAGAGGCTATGGCGAGAGCACCCCGGGTGGGCAGAGGATGGGCAGGAGCTGGCTCGCATCAGGCGAGTCTGCTGGCTAAGGATGGAGCGAGGAGAGGTAGAGCTCCATCGCTACGATCGGGTACTACGACAGTTTGGTCTACAGTAGGGGATCCCGTCTCTCAGGGATTATGAGTACTCCTAGACTATTCGAGATAGTACTACATTGAGCGGGGCTCCAGATATGCAATGATTCTAGAGTCAGGATGCGAACGATGCCCCCATCCAGCCAGTGGATGGTGACGACATCGAGGTTGCGAATGGCTATGATGCCTGGTACGTAGGCATCCGCCCTCCTCGAATGACGAGGGTGCAGGGTCCAGTATACATTACGATGTGCCAGATGGGGAGGTGGCGACAGGCTGCTATTGAGGCAATGCGGGGTCATGGGGGAAGAGAGCAATGGTGGATCCCATAGGAGAGACGCCAGAGGATGGCACGGGCTCCACAGAGGCCGCGGGAGATAGGGCGAAGGGAGGAGAGACTCCCTTTGCAGCAGGGGGAGAGACCACCATCACCCGATAAGGGCAAGGGTGTGGATGTAGGGGAGAGCAACGAGACAACGGCTCTCCGGGCTGAGGTTGCCCGCCTCCGAGCTTAGGTGCAGACACTACAGGATGAGGCTACATGACTTAGAGCTCGGGGCGGAGGGGTGAGCATGGATGATCTATCACGGTCTATTGCTCAGACCGCATTCTACCAGGGGTTATACTATCACATGGTTCCAGAGAACCAGAGGGTACCACTGCCAGCCCCTATTGTAGAGCCGATCATGATGGGATCAGCGAGGACATCCTCATGATCGACGACGAGGACCCGAGATACAACCCGAACCTCTATGGGACCACCTCCTCCATGTCAGGGTGGGGGAGGAGATGAGGCTGAGAGCTTGAGGGCTTCTCGAGGCTAGGTGTCTATGGACTATAGATTTTGTAGAGATTGTTGAGAGGATTGAGTATGCCAGGGTATAGATTGTGGCATACCAATCCAGTTTTGATATGATGTATATAATTTTTGGAATATATATATATATATATATATATATATATATATGATCTTGTTTCTGATGATATGACTTGTTCATATGTTTTTATGATGCTTTAATGTTTGAATTGTTTGCTTATTGGATTGAGGATTCATATAATTATGTTGTTTTGAAATATTTATAATTTTGATGTCATGCTGTAAAATTTTAAATGAAATAATCTGATGTAAACAATTGGTGGTTGTGGTGTGATTTGATAAAAAATAAAAGGGACTTCTAACAATAATTTCAAAGGACATTGTCGCTATTATAGACCATTTCATGGAGTCGCCGCTCACTCGGTCGTCAAGCTAATCCCAGTATAGAAATATTGTTTAAAAGTAAAAGAGTGCTTAAGAGACCTGTCTTAAGACTTTGTGTTGTAATGATGGAGATAATGCATGATGATAATTTTCATAAAAATAGTATGCATGAAAATATGATGTTGCTAGGCATAAATTCCTAAGTGTGATAAAATTTTGAACAATTCCTTAGAATTTATACCATGGTTGCAAAATTGAATTTGAACATAATGACATGAAATAGAATAGGTGTTCGTTCGTTGGTAAAGCATAATTGTGTAACATAATGATGCAAGTCATATGTTTTGATGAATTTTGTTTTAAAATAAATGGAAAAGAAAATTAGAACGATGGTTTGCGCTAGGCATAGAATTATAGGTATAGACTTATACCATCATCGCGAAATCCAAAGAAGAAAATAGATTGTTGGTTTTATTGCAAGATGCATTTTTGACCTTTGATAAATAGAAAAATAATAATATGAAAATTTTGTTTGAAATTTTTTGAGATTTTATGAGAAGATGTATGTAATTGCTTTTATACAAAAAAAAAATTCTGAAATAAAAGGATAAAATTATTTCGAAAAGAGTTACAGAAATATTTTAAATTATCTCAAAGAGAAATGTAGATTTATAAGGAATCCTCATGTGCAAATGTGACTTCATTACCGATCTTGATTTATCATAATGATACAAAATCTCTCAAATACAAATGTGTGTGCAATTGTATTGTTCATTTACCAATTTTGAGCAAGATAATTTGATACAAGTAATTTGAATTAACCAAATGAATGTTCGTTGACCATGATTTATATGCATGTAACCGTACCAGACTACTATGTAAGTTAGGTTATCAAGAGCTAGCTAATCCATAAGCTAACAGAGGTCTGTACAAAAGAAGGTCGCTAATGTGATAGACATATCACCACGCTAGGGATTACCCAAGGCCAAGCGGGTTGGGCACAAACCACCTGTTATGGGGCTTACCTCACAGTTTTTGAATAATTGAGAATTCCAGGGATTCAAGCTCATTCACCCTTCTTTTCTTTTCAAGGGGTAGGGAAAGGATTTTATTGCATTTTGCTTTTGCTTTTCTCTTTTGCTCTTTTTTTTTTTTTGTACTTTTGTATTTTTGCTTGATATTTGAGATAATGCTGAAATATTGTTGTGATGATTCAAATAACCTTTTTCTTTTTCTTTTTTCTTGAACTTTTCTTTTCTTCCTATGCTAGGGATACTTGCTCGGATTAGTTGTAGAGCAAGGGATTTTTATTCTGGGTAGGGGTGAGCTTGTCCTTTTGTCAATTCTCAAAGATTCTAGACCATGTGCATGATAGGATAGCAAGGGAAACTTTTCGCTCAGGAAACCATTTCTACTATGTAGCATCATATCGAATGTGCAATGAAATCATTTTAATGTGAAAAGATATACTTGGTTCAAGTAAATAACAAGATCAGTTCTCTATGCTCAAAACTTTATTTAATGTCAATGTGGACTTTGATATAAGAGAGATTAATAATCATAACAAATAAAATCAAGAGATTTATTCATGTGAATGTGAAAGTGTGGGATTCCAAATAAATGCTCATTTATCCAAAATAATTGAAAATATAACTGCAAACTCCAAGAATTGACAGGTACAAAAAAGATGTTTTTGAAGATTTTGACACTTTTGATGTTTTTGTATTTGATTTTAATTGATGAATTGAAAGAAATACAATGTGATTGTTTTTTTGAAATTTTTTATTTTTATATGAATTTTTAGATGATGGAATTGGTGGTATATACAAGATGATCTATATACACTATACAAGGTTATTTGAGTATAGCGTATCTAAGGTTGCTTCAAAATCAAAGGAGGTTTTGAAGGATAATTTGGTTGTTCATTCTTATCACTATCTTGCAAGTCTTGATAAGATGGAGGGAGCATATGTGAAAGATATACATGGATGTTATTTGGTAAACAAGGATGATCATATATGGATGAAGAAAAGTGATGGATAGAAGATAATTGTGATAATAAAGAATGTATATATCTTGATGTTTCAACCATTAAATATTCTTCAAATGGTTTTGGGTCACCATGTATGGTAACAATTTTATTTGCAATTTCAAACTTCAAACATTGGTGAAGAGTGGAAGGGACAACCCACATCGTATGAACCCAAGGACTTTTGAGAAGTAGGTTGTAAGGTGAAGGGCAATATGCTACATAAAACAAAGTATCCAGGATCTTGGATCCAATATTAAGGGGAAGAATTATAGTACCTTGAGCTTCTTGAATTTCATTGTTAAAAGATTTTATAATAACATTTGATTCATTAAGATCTTCTTCCTTTAATTTGAGTTTTTGGAATAATTGATAAGTGCATAAATCAAGAGAGGAGCCATTATCTACCATGATAGTTTTAACAGGTGTTTCTTTACTAGATCCTATAATGTAAAGATAGTAGTCTTCTTGTGGAGTAAAGGAAGGAATCTCCTCATCATAGAATGAAATATGGTTAACCTCAAGAGGGTTTATACCATTAATTATGTTCTTAGAGAAAATATGATGAGGAACAAATTGTTGGCTAGGTATCTTGAACAAAGTTTCCTTATGAGAACTTTGTAATACTTCTAAAAGGGATATCTTTGCTTGAGGATTAATCACTTGTTGTTGGCTATCAAAGTGGATTTCAGATTGAGATTTTGATTCTAAAGATGAGCTTTCTATGCTTACATTCCATTTTGGATCATTCTCTAGAGCCAAAGATAGTTTTGAAGGTTGGTCAAATGAGCAATCCATATCTTGAATATCTGATTGAGTTGGTTGAACTTGAGGTTGCTCATTTGTAGTTTTTGTTACAATATTAGTAATATCATCATGATGGGACACATTAACATGCAATATTTGATTGGTTTCTTGTTGTTGATAATTGAATAGGGGTTCTTGGGAGATCCCCATGTCTTGATTGATTATTGGTATTTGTTGTGTAGGAGTTTGATTGTTTACCGGAGATTTATCATCAGTTGTAGATTGTAATTCCTTTATATTAAAAAGACCCTCATCAATCAAATCTTGAATTGCACATCTTAAATCTTTACAATTTTGTGTCATATGTCCATCTACTCTATGATATTCACAATGTAGCTCAGTTTTAAACCAATCTGCTGTGGTATCAAGTTGTCTTATGGAAGGGAGTTCAATCTTATTTGTATCAAGTAAATGCTTGAGAATTATATCCATTGGTTGATTGAGCTTTGTAAATGTATGTGATGAAGTTTTTCGAGAGGTTTTTGATATGTGCCTTAGGAGTTCAGTCATAAAAGGACCTAATGGTTTTTTACCTCTATTTTCTTTGTTATGGGTAGAATGATGATAGGAAGATTGTGAAGTATGATGTGAGTGCATGGTAGGATTGGAAGAATAAGTATTTTCTTGTTGAAATGGATGTGTTGTATTGAAAGAAGAATATTGAAAGGGTGGAGGAGGATTGTATGTGGATTGATAGACATAATATGGATATATGGGAGAATAGATAATATCGTTATGGAGAGGATTGGAAAAGGGATTGTCCTGTTGGGTTATGGATGAAAAATGAGAAAAGTGTGATGGAGGTGATGTTGAATAGGGATGAGGTTGGTCATAATCAACAAATGTATTTGGCTGAATTCTTCCAACATTACTGATGGGCTCATATGGATTTGAGTAAAAACTCATGGTTTCTTTAATACTTCTAAATATGATATGCAATTTTTTAAGTCTAAATGCATTTATGTTTTGTTTTTGATTTATATATTTTGTTGAATTGTTTTCAAAAGGTTTTTAGTTTTCACGTCGGGTTCACCAAAATGTATCGCTCCAAATTTTTTGCACCCTTACCTTCAAGCTATAGGATCCGTGCCCGGAAGGGGGATGTGAAAAGGATGGGACAATACCTCGGACTGAGAGGCCCTTTGAAGGTCCCGCCTCTCGGGGGAGGTGTATAAGGGTGAATTTTCGACGGATGGTGGGTTCACCAAGAAACTTTTGAATGGCAGTTTCCATGCCTAGGTTGATAGTGTGTTTGATGTGTTCATTTTTATGCTTGATCATTCAAGTCCTAGGTTTGGCCGATATGAATCTAAACTATTCTATATACCAATGTGGATTTCAATGAATACAGAAAACAAAAATAGATGCAAATTATAGAGAATATGCTAACCAGAAGAATTCATACCTGATTTCGGATGTCTGATGGAGATTTTGAGTCTTGTAGCAGTTTAGATCGTCTTAGTTTGCACATTATCATCTTATTTCTGGATCATCTCAAATCATAGGAGGTCATCTAAAATAGGACAGAATCGCCTGAAATCTGATGAATTCGTCGAAGAATCCGTCAAAAACCTGCAATCACAGAAACAGACACAAAATACCAAATATGCAAATGCAGAAGCAAGGGATAATGATAGAAATAACAACAAACATGCCTAAATAATAGTGTCTAATAACAAATGAGGAAATGCAATAAATTTAATAATTGATTTTACCTTTATCATGCAATTATGCTAAATGAGGTGAACTCCAAGATGCATAAAACATAATAACTTAAAATAGTGCAGAAATATGTTATGGAAAATGCAGAAAAGCTTAAGAAAATGCGAACTCTAAACTCGGACTGCCCCCAATCTGGACTACAATCAGGATCGTCTCCAATCGTATGAAATCGTCCGCAATCGTCCGAGATCGTCTGCGACGATCCAAGCTAGCTATGACTGAAAAATAGTAGAATTCCTACAATAAAAAAAATGCAAAATACCAAAATGCAAGCAATAATACGAGGGAATAAAAGGAGCTAACTCTGCAATGAAATCCCGTCAACAAAGGGGTTGGGAATTCAGGGAGAATCAGCAAGAATTAGGCAGGGAGGCAGGGGGATAAACTAGAAAAATCCTAGTTTATATAGGATTAAAAAGAGGTTTGGGAGGTTGGGGATCATCCCAATCTGGGAGATCTCCAACAGGGAAATCTCCAACCGCGTAGACACGCTTCTGCCCGAGTTGGAGAGGTTGTTGAAACAGAAGCTAATTATGAAAATTTGATTTTGGGACGAAATCGTCTGGACGTTCTATTCCAGACGAATTCGTCAGATCGGGGACGATTTCGTCTAATCTGCGACGATATCGTCCAACGGTCAAAACAAATCCTAAAAATGGCACGAAAAATGGGGAAAGCGGGTAAAAGGCGATTTAACGGGCAGTTTGGGGTTGAAATTCAAATTTTAATATTTTATCTTTTTACTAAGGTTTTAACCGTGCCAATTTTAGGGTGCTACATATAATAACAGAAGAAAGAAGAATTATTTTTCCCTTTGCAGTATTTTCATGGATGGTAATTCCAACACTTGATCTTTTCATGATCATATTGATTGCAATAAGTGCACAATAGAGATGTTATAGCTACTTTGTAGTATATTTTAGGGATATCATGTTATTTATATCCTTGACTGGATCCTTAAATCATATGGGCACAATTGAAGCTATTTCATTTTTACTTATTTGTATGTTATCTTCTTGATCTCCTTTTTGAATGTGGTCATTAGTTTCATTAGAAGAATTTATTTTTTCTATAGCTATTTGTTTCAGAACTTATTTCCCATCTTATTGATTCTTCCTTCCCTTTTTCATTTTCCTTATTGCTATCCTTCGTTTTATCAATCATGCTTTTAATCCATATTGGTATTTTTCTCATTCCACTTCTAAGTGTATTGCTTGAGGTGGACATCCTTATAGCTTCCTGGATTATAATATAAAGTGACTTGATAGTGCCTTGAAATAGTATTTCTTGCAATTTCTTTGTATAATCTTTGTAGTAGTCTACCTTATGACTCCCTAGTTTAGAGTATATGAGCTTGTTCTAATAAGACCTTTTGTATCTTAGGATTTGTAGGCTTCCTTATATCTCCCTAGTCAAGAGATTTGATTAAATAAAATCCTTGTAGAATTTGTAGAAACCTTATGATTCCCAAATGGATTGAGTACTTGATAAAATTTGAATGAATGCTATTATTATCAAGTTTTGTAGAATGCCTTATGTCTCCCTAGTGATTTTGAATATGTTGTATGAGTGATAAAGTGCCTTTTGTGAATAGTAGTTCAATTTTAGGTTGATTTTGTAAATTTTGTAAATACCAATATCAAATTTTATTACTCCTTATTTCTCCTATTTAACTAAGCACTTTCTAATTTAATGAGGTTCTAATGGTTGGATTTCTTTTGCCCCTTTAATGTAGTTTTGAGACAAGAATACTAATTAATTTCCAACTCTTGATAATTCTTAATGAACCTCTTTTTATAGCTTTTGATATTTGATATTTAATGTTTCTAAATTCCAATATCCTACTTTGGTGTAGTATTCCTTATAACTCCCTAATTTGGAATATTATAAAATAATAATATTTGCAATAATGGAATTTTAATTTTCCAGGTAGAAATCCTTATTTCTTCTAAGTTTAATTTGTAAATATTAAGCTATAAATTTCCTTTAATTTTACTTTCAAATTTGGTTGATTTCCCTATAGTTTTTAACATTATATTATACTCTTATAACTCCTATTAATGAAATGAAATTAGAATAAGGTATATTCTTACCTTTGTAATGTTGCAAACCCGAAATGTTCGGTGCTGAATTCTTTTGTAGATGACAACAAGCTTTATGTACTTTCTTTGGGTGCTATAGACAATGGAATGCTTTGACTCTTACTTGGCTTCATTGCTTGGATGATGGTGCCTCAATTTTGGAGTCTTTGACCTCCCTTGACCATAGCCTTTAATGCTCTTCACCTTTCTTCCATACTGCAAATTAGGCTTCTATGACTGTGCTATGAGTACGACTATGAATGTTGTTATGAATTTGGCTATGAATGTTGATATGAATTTGACTATGAATGTTAACCTTTTTTTTATATTTGACATATTTTAATAGAAGAGGAATCTTGAAATGTGTGACAAGTGTCACAAAAGTTATATTTGAGTGCTTGAGGGATGAGAAGATGCTTATTGTGACTTGTATTTTTTTTGCCAGGTAAAGTATGATCATTATAGTCTTGGATGAGCGCTCATTATTTTTGATGACATGTGTCTTCTTCCTTCTAAAACACCAACCTTCTTCCCTATAACGTTTTCTTGGTCATACTTGCAATGGATGGGCGCTCGTGTGGAAAACATTAGGATTTCCTTCTAGGTGTCAAGTGTTACTTTCCCTTTGTACATGAGCTTTATACGTAACACCTCTTCAACGTATCTTTGCAATACCCTTATTAATAATGCAACACAACCAACTCTACCTTTGTTCGATGATGCTTGGTATGAGTTGGTTCCAGCTGGAGTGGAGAGAAACACCTTTGGATATTTGAATCTAGGATTTAAGCAGTGATATTGAAGGTTGCACGTATTGCTATGATAGAGTTTGAAATACTCCAATGATGCTCCTTAGACGTACATCTAGTGTAATCTTTTGTGCTTTGTTTCCCTTATTTTTTCAACCTACTATGAAATCCCTTTTGTAGATAATATTGTCCTTGAATATAATGCTTATTCTTTCTTTGTATTGTGCTTTGTTTACTTGTAGGTTCAACTGTCCAAATCATAGAAGATATGAGCCTTTTGAGAGACTCTTCTACCTTTCTTGGAGAATGCTCTTTACACGATCACTTTGAGTTGTTTTACCTTTGTGAAGAATGTGTCTTTGTGGCACTTAAAATCTGTCCTTCTTCCTTTGTAGGACATATTGATATGGTGCAAGATAATGTAAACAAAATTGCAAATAGAATACCTTCTTTTTGCACCTCCTTTTGCACTCTATTCTTCTGGTTTTAATGACAACTTTATTGTAGGCAAGGGCTGATTTGACATTATATCTTTTGCTAGACAACTCTCTCCTTTGATTGGTTACTTTGGTAATAAACTCAAGCTAATAACCATGTAGATAAAAGCTTTTTGTAGAAGTAATTTATGCACTTTTTTTTTTTTTTTCTGTAAATAGCCTTTAGTGCACTTTGAATCTGAGATCCACCAAGTCTCGATTTGAAGCTTCTTTTGCTGATTTGATGGTGGCTTTCTTCTCCACTTCCTTGGAGGAATCTAATTTGATTTTTGGTGGCTTCTTTGGGCCATAAAATGTTGTAGGTTCTATGCACCAAATAGTGTCTCTAGACACTTTTATAATCTACTAGTTTTTGTGTCATTGATCTTAACAATCAACAGACACAAACTAATCCTTTTGAGAGTAACTAGTTAAAGATTAACTAGTCTAGTGCTAATGGATTAATAATGCACTTTAATGGTAACAATACTATCTCCTTATTGCTCCAATAAACTCTCAAAATAAATTTTAAATACACTTAATAATCTTCTACACCTTTTCAAGAGTAATTTGTAATTAACCCTTAATGAGTATTCTGTAAATTTTCACTACAATACATATTGTAGGATGTAGTCTTCTTGCTTTCTAAATAGATAACCGGTAAATGATAATTTTATTTCTTTCAAAAATATCTAACTCCTATTAAATGTGCAAATATATATTAAAATGAATTCTCCTTTTTGCACTTTCTTGAAGACTATAATATGGGTTCTTCTTCTTGCAACTTTTAATCCAAATACGGTTCTTAATAGAATTTGATAATGAACCCTAATTTAAAGTTCAACTAATTGCACCCTAGTTGCTTACCTTTAATGTATTTTGAAGTAGATGTAGATCTTGGTGTTTGATTCACCAAGTTACTACCTTGTAGTTGATGAATTTGCAACTTCTTGTTGATTGTCCAAAACAACTTCTTGCTTCACCAAACTGTGGTCTTGAACTTTCTATCTTAAACCTAGGTTTTGGTGGCCTGATCCTTCTAGTGATATTTTGATTTCTATTGTAGATTTAGAGAACTCTTCTCTCTAAACTGTGCCTTCTTACTATGAGAGGCAATCTCCAAATATCTCAGATTTGGTAGGCTTCTTCTGTCTGAATCATCCTTAATCTTCTTGTTGAATTCTAATTTCAAACAAGATCTTCTTCTTCTCAATATTTTGAATGTCTTGAGGTCTTCACTGGATTCTTCTTCTAGGATTTGGCACTCATTGTCAAATACTTCTTCTCTCGTTCTTGTTATCGGATGGCGATAATTGTCCCAAGTCCTTCACTATTAGGAGATTTCTCCTTTGTAGTGGATTTATCTAATGAGTTTTCCTAGGAACTCTTTTGATGATGCTTCCATGAGCTCTGCAACAAGACTCTCCAAGCCTTCTTCTTTTTCCTCCTTGAGACCTCTCCAAGGTCTTCTATCTTGTAACTTCTCTGGTCTTCCAAATGAGACCTTTTCTTCAACATTTTGCTTCTAGAAGTGTTGGTGTTGAGATATTCTTCTAGGATCTTTGAAATCTGTTTCTTCTCTTATTATGAACAAGGCTCTGTTAGTCCCTTTCTATCTCTTCCAATATTGGAATATTTTGGAATATTTTTAAATGAGATCTACTTCAGATCTCTTTAGCTTCTTCTGAAAGAAGTATTTAATCAGTAAAGGATATCACCAATATCCTATTTTGTGGACTCTTCTTTGGAGTCTTCTTCAGTAACTCTTATTTGGAGTCTTCTTTTGAATTAGGAATTTCTCTTATGAATTGAGAATTCTTCTTCTAAATAAAGAACTCTTCTTAAAAAATTCTTCTTTGGAGTCTTTCTTCTGAATTAGGAATTCTGCTTCTAAATCAAGATTTTTTCTCTAAAGTATTATTCTGAATTAAGGCTTCTATGACCTTTTGAGCTTTACATGTATTGATATTGAATGGAGATCACCAATCTCCTATCTCCTTCTTGAATCGACTTCTAGAGTCTACTCTTCCTTGAATCTGCTATAAGGCTACTGTAGCCTTTTTTTCACTTCTACAATATGCAGGATTTGTAATAGGACCCATTTTTTTAAGGTCTTTGAAATATTCTATATTCTCCTTATTGCTGCAAGTGCTAGAATGATTCTAAGAATATATTCTTCCTAGCTCTCTTGTAGGAAGCTTCCCATAATTTTTTCTAAATCTTCTTTTCCTGCAACAAGTTGTTAGAAACTAGAACAAAAGAATTTATAATTCTGAACCAAGGCTTCTATGGCCTTTCTGGATCAAGGCTTCTATGGCAGTTCTTCTAGATCAAGGATTCTATGGCCTTTTTCTCTAGATCATGCATTCTATGGATTTTTTTGGGATCAAGGATTCTATGGCCTTTTTCTCTAGATCATGCCTTCTATGGAATTTTTTGGGATCACGACTTCTATGACCTCTTTTCTTTGCAATGTGAATTTTTCAATCTAGCAATGGAGATCTTCATTTTCAAACTTCACCAAGACTCTACTCCTTGAGTCTTTTCCACAATATCTATTTTTATTGCAATACAGAACTTTAGATAATGGTTAGCATGAAAAGATCCAGATCTCTTGAGATCAATAATCTTCACTAGTTAATCCATAAAACTAGTGGAATGACATGCTGAGTCCCAATCTTCACAAGTTTTCCTGCAGCTCTGTGGAAAGACTCTAGCCAGATGTAATATTAGAATTTTTGTAACTGATATTTATTTTAGTCCTCACTAGTGACTCTCTCTACTCCTATCTCGATTCACCGTGGCTCTGATACCACTATTAGCTTTTGAGGATATATGCAGTTGGAAAGATCTAACACAAGTCCTAATAAGATGCAAAAAAATATAAAAGTAATTCTATAATATGACTAAAATATACTATAAATAGAAATGATAAAAATACAATGCAATATGGAGGTAATGGTCACTCCATCAATACAAGCTAAAGAGCTACATTGTACTCCATACAAGAGTTCTACTACTCTCTACTACAATGCACTTGATATGTGATATGTCTCTATGAGGCCCTTTATATATAAGATAGATTTCTTGGCCAACACTCTACCTAGATGTACAATGGGACACCTTGCACATTGCCACTTGTGCAAATATTACATTGCTTGAATTAACTAGCTAACTTCCCCCTAAAGTAATCTCCTACTCTAACAATGTACCAAAGGTGGTACATTTACATGACCCAAATGATGTAATATACCCTAAATATAACAATAATGGAAAAAAGGCTAACTTATGTACAGATTCATGGGATAGTCATCCTTCTTTAATAACTCAATTCCTGAACTAGATATTGTTCATGGAGAATCTTCATAGAAATTATTGGGTTAAGATTAGCTATATATTGTAAGCCTCAAAGTAGTAGTTAGGAAGTAGGAAGGTAATGGATCTCAATAAAGGAGTGGCCAATCTAAATATTTGAGGATCAATAAAATAAATCCATGGGACCATCCAGACAAGATCACTCCCATGGTCTCAAGAGGAGGATACTCTTGGACGGGGTAGGAAAAATTAGAGTGAATATACAGTTGCCTCTGGATACTTAGCCCTTTGCCAGAGTAACCCTAAGCTTGTTAAGTGATATATTTATGCAGCTATGAGAGCAAAACATTTTACCCAAAGTAAGAATTATTATTTGGCTTCTACTTCATAGAAGAGAGCTAATAGGGAAACAATTGATGACAACAGGGATGCATGGGCCTTTCAGATGTGAGATGTGTTGGAAGAATGAGGAAATAGTCTCTCACATTTTTATAGAATGCCCCATCACAATCAAACTATGGGAACATATGGCAACTTTGCTAGGTATCATATAGTATAAGGTATCTTCTATAGAACAACTTTGGAGGGAGTGACCTAAACAGGAGGAAATGGACCAACCCACTCAGTAGATTTTTTTGGTGGGGATAACCCTCATTTTATGGAATTTATGGAAGGGAAAAAATAATCTTATCTTCAACTAGGAGCATAGATACAATCACTTTGTTTGACAAAGACTCACAACCAATATGAGGAAGTCAATCCAATACTTGTTAAAAGAGCCTCATAATCCTAATCAAAAGTGGATTCAAATATTATAGAAATTACAAGTGTCTCCAACGGTGGTCTCATCAACTAGGGTAACTCCAAATCACACATAAGTAATTAAAATTAGGAATTGAAAACCTCCTCCAAAGGGAATGCATAAGATTAATATGGATGAAGACTTAAGGGGGAATCTTGGAAGAGCGAGTATGAGAGGAATAGTTTACCTCTCAAATGGCATCCCTACTTTTATCTTTATGAAAAACCTAGACATCTTATCCGATAATATGGCAAAGGGATATGCCATATTAAGGGGATTACATGAGGCTCTAAATGTGGGATAGAGGAAAATTTGGGTGGAATCAAACTCCAAAATTATGACTAACCACATAAAAAGAACAAGCAAAAAAAAGAATACAAAGAGAATACAAAGAATACTTGAGCAAATATAGATGACCCAACAACACTTTGAGATAATGGAGTTCATACACATATCTAGAGATCATAACAAGGTGGCATATACGATGGCTAATTGGGATTTAGATCGAGGAGACTTCACTTGCAAGGGATATCCCCCTAGATGGTGGCCTTAAAGGATCAGGGAAGCTCTTTTTTCATTCTCATCATTGATGATAGTACTGCTTGTTGTCTCTAGAATTATATATCCTTGCTTTACATGGTTACTCTTTTTTGCATAGATAGTTGTAGTAGATTATATTTGATGGAGAATTATCTCACATTCTTTATTAAAACTTGGCTTAAAAGACTTTAATCCTGGAAAGGCAAGAGATGTAATTTTATTTTCAATTAATTTAATTTATTAATCCTTTTCACCAAAAAAAGAAGGAGATTTAGATTTAAATTTTACAGTCATACATGGAAATTATAAAGCTACTATGTGGTCATAATGTACTAAGGGTAGGTGGAACTCGTATCAATCCTATAGAACACACACACACACACATAATATTATTTTTATTTTTATCTCAAATAAAACATAGAATTTATTGTTAATATATTAATATAAGAATCTCAATTATTATTATATGTTTTGCATTCTAAGATAGAGTGTTTCTTTGTTAATACAACTCAAGTGGATTTAACAATTAGGACTTTGGAACTTCGAATAGGTAGTCCAACATTCAAATTTGAAAGGGGATAGGGTTATCCACTTGGATAATCATATCATCACATACAACCTATGGCCTCATGGACATTAAAAACTACTCTACTTTTAATTCTATGGGTCTTTTTCATATTTCCTCTACCCATATCACATTTGAGTTGATGTGAGCTAGTCCTCAGATTGGATGTAAGCTAGTCTTCATTTAAGTTAAAAATATATTTGCTTTCTATTTGATATTTGCATTTATATATGTTTTTTGATAACGTTCATATGTTTGGTTGAACTCAACAAGATAATGCACCTTCTTTCTTCCTGGCTCTTTTGTCCATATTTTTGCTTTGAAATTTTCCCTACATAGACTTTTATATCCTGTTTGTTGTTTGGTCATTTTGTTAAATCAATAACCCACTTGTTTGTTCATTTTACTTTGTGTTTCATCCAAGTGTTCCCTATTTGATATTTGTAGGTATTTTTTTTATTTTTTATAATGTTCATTTGTGAGGTTGAACTCAACAAGATAACGTACCTTCTTTCTTCTTGGTTCTTTTGTCCATATTTTTGCTTTGAAGTTTTTGCTACATCAACTTTTATATCCTTATTGTTGTTTGGGCATTTTATTAAATCAATAACCCACTCATTTATTCATTTTATATTATGTTTCATCCAAGTGTTTCCTTTTCTATTTAGCTCTTCTCCTACTATAATCTTAGACCACATATTCACAACCATTTTTTCAATATTTTTGAGATAGCATAAAAAATAAATCATTGTGGTTTAAGTGCTCTAATGATGAAGACTTTGAAATTCCAAATAGGAAGTCTAAGATTTGAATCTAAAAGGGAGTAGGATTGTGTACCATTCTTCGATAACCAAATC
Source organism: Wollemia nobilis (assembly GCA_028583015.1). NCBI lineage: Eukaryota > Viridiplantae > Streptophyta > Pinopsida > Araucariales > Araucariaceae > Wollemia > Wollemia nobilis. The sequence goes on from JAQPPZ010016709.1 coordinate 2,452,629, forward strand.
CTAGCTGGATAAACATGGATTGGGTAAAGAACATCCTCTATTATGATCATCCCATATGGACTATGGCCCCATGGACACTAAAAATTACTTTTTTTTATTAATAGGAAAGTATTTGTTTTTGTTGGAAGTATTTCATATGGAATTAAAGCTTTTATTTTGAATTTGCTTGCAATCAAACAATTTTGGATCCTCTCTATTTGCCTATATTTAAAGCTTGTACTATTGGCCCATATTTCATACCCATAAAACATCACTAGCACTACTAATAATCCAAATAAGATTTGGAGGTTTTCCAATCCCCCAATGTTTCCTCCCTACATCTAGTCTATAATGGAAAAGAGTGTTGTCCAACCTACCATTGTTCTTTTCTATTTGCATGTTGTCCAACTAAGTTTTTAATTGAAAACTTGTAGTACCTTGACACCACCTTTGCCGAATTTGGTTCATTTTTTTAGCTATAAATAGTATTAGGAGTCCATGTGACACAAAAATTCCCAAAAAAACTAAAAAAATGCTCATTTTTATGTACCAATTCGCTTGCAAAATCGGTTGATTGGCTCAGAGGAGTGATTTGCTCAACAAAGGTGTTGTTTTGTTCAAGGAGCGATTTGCTCGACAAAGGTGGACAAATTACTTGCTAATGTGAGGGAATCACTTACAAGAGCAAGCAAATCAATTAAAAAGGCCAAGCAAATCACTTGGAAGAGGCATAAAAGTGAAAATCAACCTAAATTTTAAGGAAAATCTTATTGAAAGCAATATATTTGACATTTTGTGGTGCATTGAGAATATTTAGAGACTTCTAGTCCTATTAGAGACAGAGCTAGAGGTATACAACATTTGGAGGTGCAACATTTTGCTAAAGTTACCCCAAGTCTTTACTTTCATCAGGAGTAATTATTTTTTGTCCTAGGTAAGTTAGGGATATTTATTTATATAAATAGGGACCTAGAGCCTTCATTGTATTCATATTTTGGCCATGAATTTTAAGAGCTACACTCTATGAAGCCCACAATGTGCTTTGTACTCATGAAGTTGTAAGAAATTGGCAAGTCCTTATACATCCCATCAATGGAACTACCCTCTTGGTTTTCTAAGTGTGTGGTAGTTGGGTGTTGCCCTTCTAGCCCATATTGTCAATCGCTTAACAATTTTTGAATCAAACAAATTAGTGGATATTGATGTTATTTGATTTCTCATGTGTTCATTGATTGCATGTTATCCTCTCTTTGGTGTAACAGTCAATTTTACTTTTATTTCTTGTACTCTAAACTTCATGAATTTACTTTCATGTATTTCATTTCATGCATTTTATTTCCATGCAAGTAGTTAGTTTAGAATAGATATTTCTATGAGGAAAGTAGGGAACTAGCCTTAATCCAAAGATTGGGGGAAGCATTTGACAAACCTGTCAAATCTTGTCGAAACTCATATTTGGGGGTGCAACACTTAAAACAAAAGTTAGGACAATTCGTATAATCAATATAGTTTTTGGCACACTTAGTGGGACAAACCCTATTTTTATGAATTTTTCTTGTTTTTTGCACAAAAAAATGCTTTTTTCAGGAATTAAATAATTGGCTCAAAATCATAATTTTTTCACTAAGTTTGATTTCTCAATCGATTCGCTCATTAAATCAAGCAATTCACTCAATTTACAAGCAAGTTTAGGAGTTTCCATAAGCAAGCGATTCACTTGACTTAGCAAGTGAATCACTTGACTTTACTTCCATTTTCACATGTTGAATTCAAAGTGATTTACCAAAAACATTTAGCCCCAAACTCATTTTTACTTAAAATTTTAAACTTTTTTTTTTTAATTTTGTGCTTAGATTTTATAAGTACTTTGAAAATAGTGACTCCAACTCAAACTTTTAAAAACTAACATTTTTGCAAAGACAACTTTGGTAACATTCAAACAATACCATAAACTCAAGTTTGATTTCGTATGTGTATCTTCCATGGGTAGAAGCACTTAAGACAAATATTGAGTCAATTTTTACATAAGTCCAAGAAAACAAGCAATTTTCTTAATAAAGCGAGTGATTCACTCCAAAAGGGGTAAAATTTTTCCAAGTTACATTTAGTAAGTGATTCACTTAAGAACTAAGAAGCAATTTTCTAGGTAAAACAAGTTTTTCCTCCCTCCATCATGGAAAGGTGATTTGCTCCAATGCTGCAAGTGATTGAATTCAAGAGGTCCACTTAGGCAATACATTATTTCAAAAAATATTCCAAGTTCAAATGAGCAGTTGAATCACTTGACTTTGTGAGAAGATCACTCAATTTTTTTAGTTTACTAAAAGTTGCATACAATGAGCAAATCATTCAAAATTATGAGTGAATTGCTCGAATTGATAGTTTATTAAATAACTATATTATAGCACCGAACAACCTAGAATTACAATCAAATCACTCAAAATATGCAAATATTTGAAAATTTTAAATTTTAAAGGATTTTCTTAAGATTTTAATCCCATAACTTTATCTATGCAGACATATGCATACAGGATCTAAAGCCCATAAAATTAGAAAAAGAACATCAATAAGTGGACATCATGGTTTATCATAAAAGGAATGTTAAAGGAGAGAGAAAACAAATTGTTGCATGGGTGCATCAAGAGGTGAGTTCAAAGAAGTCCTGCTATCCAATCCCATTTCATCAAAATGAAAAAACCCCATGGCCAACCAAGTTAGCCAAGGCTTCACACCCTCACAAATAGGCTACCTTGATCAACAATTGAGTTATTCTATAGCCCTAGTAAATCCTACTTAGTCTAATCAAACACCTATAGTGGCCCACACCAACCCTTTATACTAGGTACTTGTTTATGTGAACAACCTCACGAATAACCCACTCTTCATGAATAGGCTTTACAATTGGCCTACGAATTTTGGTATACAAAATATACTCCTATGAAAACTCCTCCAACATAGGGACCACATAGATCTAATCTCTCTAATGCTTTAAATGTACCTCCAGTTAAATATTCAATAGGACCAAAAGGCTTAAACCTAAATCTTGCCTAGAATATGAAAGCAATGGTGAAAAAAATGGGATTATAGGTATCCTAGGGAAACAAAAAGGAATTAACACCACCTCTAGCCAACCAAGTGCAAAAAAATTAGTAAGGCCCACCTCTCCAAAACCAACAAATCTCACAAATAGGATTGAAGTATACCCCTCACAACAAAATATTCAACCACCTCCCAATCAATAGTGGTTTTACCAAAATCCATTTATTTACTATTCACCATATTACCCTCCATACCTATACCCTCTCTATTGCCCATACATGCCTCTTGACTATATGATGTAACCTCCTCATCAATAGTATGGTAAATCTCCTCATCAAAATAATCTAGGTGCATTTGGTAGACCTTAAAATCAACTTCTTAACTAGACCTATCAAGGTCCCGTAAACTTGTTAGTCTACTCTCTTGATTGTTATGAAGGCTTTACCTACATTTGAAAATAATGAAAACAAGATGGTCCTATATCATCTTAGTGAGCTATTAATTTTTAAGTCAATCCATCACATTCAAGAGGAGGACATAAAAATAATTTTATTGATATACTCTTCATGATAAGGTTGATTTATGGTATAGGGGATTACTTAATAATTTAGTAACTAGTTGGGCATAAATAATATAACATTTCATGCATAGGTTTAGTAGTATGGGAAATGGTTATTCAATTTTATTCTAATTAATAAAATGCAATGAGCTCCTCAAGAAAACATTCACAGTTTCAATACTAGATTCTTAAGAACCTTGAATTTTTATATGCAAAACATTTGGTCAAATAAATAATAAGCATTGTGTAACAACCCAAAACTACCAACCTATTTTTTTTAAGCACTTACAAACAAAGGATCACAAGGGGAACACCCCTAATTTGTTTAACATAGTATACACGGCTTCACTAGATTGAGTTCCAAGTCACTATAGATGACACTCAGTGTACAAGAGTGGCCAACTCTCATATTTTCTAAGGTTTACCTTACTAAACCTACATGTTTAGAAGGATGCATAAAGTGGTCCCCCCACATTTCCCATACCCTCCTTGACATAGGACCTTATGACCATGGAATTGGGATTATCCTTTAATACCTACATGCTTAAAAGGGGATTCTTATTCCCTATCTTGACCCTAAACCCATTTAGGTAGGTTGAATAGCGTAGAGCCTTGGTGCTTAGTTACCATACCTCCATAGGCTAACTAAGGTCATTGCCACTTCTAAAATAACTGACATGATCACTTCATCATTCATGATTGAGGGATCACCACTACTATCTTGTGAATGATTTTTCTCAATATTTATATGGGACATACCCGAACCTACACATTCAAGGTACGGTTTACAAGTACCCTCACTAATGTCTTCTCATAACTTTTCCCAGGTTTATGAGTTACTAGCTATTGCATGTGTGCAACTCTTTCTAGGACTTGTTTCTACCTAGTTGTTGCCTTCACGCAACTCATCCCAAGATTGAGCTTTATGGCTTACTTAGAGGAACATTCTAACCCACCCCAAGATTAGATAAATATTTCAATAATAAGAAGTATGATATAAACCATCAAAAGAATTGATAGAAGAAATAGTCTAAAAGTTCCTCTTAACAAAAGTCACATCCATGCATTGATATAAAGAAATAAGCAAAAGCTACATAAACCATGATAGAATTAAAACCACATTACTTATTTCCAATGCATATAAAAAAGGCTTCAAGGAAATATTCCATCATTTTAGGAGCTAAAGAGATTAACCATTAATCTAATTCCTTAATCAAGCAAACTTCAAGCTAGCTAAAGGCATAATATTACTTAACCAAATACTTTGTGGCTCATGACACAAAGGAAACAACATAATCCTTCTTTATAATAGTAATCAAGTTTTTACAAATCATTCAAGCAAATGCAAGTCTTTGCTCATTTACATCAACATTACTCTTGAAGAGATTTTAAGAAAATAACTGTCTGGGATCCACCACCAATCAAGTCTCAAGTCTATGTAACTTCTTTGATGGTCGAGCCACCTATAACATGAGAGATTTACTTAGGGATCAAAACAATTCTAAATGCAATGCAACTAGATCATGCCAAAACCAATTGTAGACACCAAAATCCAACCACTTGCAAGTCATCTATACCTTCCTGTCAGCCACATGTCAATCATCCATCTTTCCCGCCATTATTTGGCCCAAATCCACACTTTCTCGCCATTATTTGGCCCAATTTCACCTTTCCCGCCATTTTTCATCCCCAAATTTTTTTAAATTAATATATATATATATATATATATATATATATATATTAATATTTTAATATATATATATATATATATATATATATATTTTAATATTTTAATATTTTAATATATATATTTAAATAATAGTTTAAGTGATTTAATCTGAGCCGTCCATCCTTCATTTAATCTCATCCGTCCATCCATCTTAATCCGTTTCACAACCAAGATTTATTCTCTACCCTTGGATCCACTTTAATCTTAGCCACACGTTCAAAGTGTCGTTAAAACCCTAAAGTGTGCCCTAAGAGTAGATTATAAATTGAGTCACTTTGATGGCTCAAACGGCTATGTCTTTTGCTACTTCTATCCTGGATCTTTTCTATCTTCTTAACTTCTTCTATCTCCTTTTCTGATCCCCTCTATCTCTCTTCTGCTACCTTTTCGTCGCATCCATCGCCGCTTTCTTCGCTGCTTTCGCCACCATCTCTTCTGCAGCATTCTGCAGAATCCCCCATTCTTGTCACAAGTGCCCGCAAGCGTTTACCCCTTTACCAAGTGCCCACGGGCGTTTACCAAGTGCCCACGGGCATTTACCAAGTTCCCGCGGGCGTTTACCCATAGCCACAGACTCAGACCGACGTCTGAAACCTTAATCCAGAAGCACGTGGGCATTCAACGAGTGCACCAGGGCACCTTTCATAGCCGATTTGACAACCACATTACTTCCAGGTGTCGCTTGGTCTAGCTGCGTTAACAGAGAACAGGTATAAATTAGTTTAAAGCAAGTAACTTCTTTTCTTTTATTGATATGTTGTTGAATTCCTGAATTCTATTTTTCTAGGGTTTTAGATTGTTTCGGAGGGCTCACACAGTGGAGCCCTCTTATTAATTTCTAACTCCTTGATAGTGTTAATGTGTGCAGGTTTTTGACAACAGATCCGGTTTATTGATGGCAGCTGATTAAGCTGGAGTGGTCCAAGCAAGGGATACAACAAAGCCCACTCACTCGGTTGGGATTGAAGATACATTCTTCGAAAGTGCCACCATTTGTGCCAGCTAGGGTTTCAGAGAACCCTAGCATGAATTGTAATCTTGTATCACAAATAAAGGGTTACAGGCCCAGTTGTATTCAAAAAGGAGTTTTTAAACTCCATCGATTAATAGAAATCGTTTGTTTTGTGCAACTATTATGTACTCTGTCATTGTGATTTTATTTATTTTTGTTTGGTGTGTATTTTGTCAGGTCTTCCGAGGTCTTCACCAGTTTTCCCTTCCATTCTGCCTATTCTTTCTTCCATAAGTCGACAATGAATTTTGAAGACTTATTCACCCCGCTCCATAATCCATATGATCCGGATAAGTCAATCCCGATCAATCCAAGCCTGATTGACATGGATCGGACTTCATTCCCTCCATCTATTTCAGATTTCATCCTTTTCGAGGAATTGTTAAGGGCTTTCGCCAACTACATTCCTCATTCACCTCCACATTCACCTTCATCTTCTAAGCCAGAGGTCTTCCAGGCAGACATAGATGAGAGCAAGGCATAGGAGCTTGATGACATTTTAGATGACATAAATCTGATCCCTACTCCCCATCAGCTTGAGGAAGGTTCCCACATGTCTATTGAAGAAACTATCGATGTAGACCTTAGTACGGACCAAGATGGCACCCAAATTGTGAAACCGGCTAAAAGTCTATCATCGGAGGAACAAGAGCAAATGATTGCTCTACTCAAGCGGAAGAAGGAGATATTTGCATGGTCTTACAAAGACATGCCGGGCCTAGACCCTAATTTGGTTGTCCATAACCTCACCTTACAAAAAGATGCTAAACTTGTCAAACAGAAACTTAGGAAAATGCATCCTACTGTGGCCCTCCTAGTTAAATCGGAGATTCAAAAACTTTTGGATGTTAAATTTGTCGTCCCGATTGATTATCCTGAGTGGCTTTCTAACATGGTACCCGTTCGCAAGCCTAACGGGGGGATACATGTTTGCACCGATTTTCGAGATCTAAATAAAGTGTGTCCTAAGGATGAATTTCCTCTTCCAAACATTGATACTCTTGTCGATACCTGCGCTGGTCATGAAATGCTTTCATTCATGGATGGATTTTCAAGATACAACCAGATTCGAATAAACCCTGAAGATCAACACAAAACAACATTTACCACACCTTCGGGAACTTTTTGTTACAGGGTGATGCCCTTTGGCCTTAAGAACGCAGTGCAACCTATCAACGAGCCATGACTTATATTTTCCACGATTATATGCATAAGATTATTGAAGATTATGTGGATGATTTATTGGCAAAATCTAAAACTCGACAAGAGCATTTTGATGTATTGGAAAAAGTTTTTGATAGACTTCTAGAGCATAAAGTAAGGTTGAACCCTAAGAAATGTGTCTTTGGTGTTACCTCAGGCAAACTCCTAGGTTTTATTATCTCTAAATGAGGTATTGAGGTGGACCCAAACAAGGTCAAAGCCATTATGGAAATGTGTCCCCCAACTAATTTGAAGGAGTTGCGTAGTTTGCAAGGAAAGATTAATTCAATCCGTCGCTTTATTGTGCAACTTTTTGATAAGTGTAGGCCATTTTGCCACCTACTACAAAAGGGGGTACAATTTTCATGGACAGATGAATGTCAGAAAGCCTTTGATGACATCAAGCAGTACTTAGCGTCTCTGCCAGTCTTAGCTTCGCCTCGTCGAGATCCCTTCCTTGTGAATTTCTTTGCAGGAATTTATTGATGATGATACTGCTAGACAAGCACGTCTTGATCAACTCACACTCATAGATGAAAAATGAATCAATGCTTTAGAGCATTTGCGAGTTTATCAAGACCGATTGAAATGTGCTTACAATGCCAAAGTTCATCTAAGAGAATTTCAAGTAGGGGATCTTGTCCTTAAAGAGAATCAACAAAACACCAATGCATTGCCGCATCTTCGAGATAAATTCGCGGCTAATTGGTTAGGTCCATATATGGTCACTGAAAGAGTGGGTAATGGAACTTATAGACTTGCCAGTTTAGAGGGAGAGGAAGAACCCGAACCACTTAATATTATACACTTGAGGGCATTTTACGCATAGTTTGAATTTTATATGTACATATATACATGGCTTGTAAAAAAAAAAAAAAAAAAAAACAAATAAAATAAAAAGAATTTGCATTTCATTGTTAGTTGCATACATCTCATTCAAAAACATTGCATTTCATGTGCATACATCTCATTGAAAACCATAACATTTCATTTTCAGCCATAGTTGCATATCATGTTAGAGACCATTCTATCTTTTGGATATAAAATTTGGTCAAGGTTGCCTTAATCAGGGGCACCTTCATAAAATCCATCAAACCGAATTGTCATTCGTACATCCATTTTCCATTTGCACATATTTACATTGCCAAAATGTTTTCAGTCACTCAGCCATTTCTAGTGTTTTAAGCAAACTTTGAAATGCATGTCAAAGTTCTCTAGGGCCATATCACAAATTACACTAAATAAAATCTTGAGTATTGGGAAATGATTTCAAAAGTGGTCTTGAACCTATCACATTTTCACATCTTAAAAACATCTTGTGTCAAAGAGAGATAACACCATCCTTGGGTTGTGCCTCGAAGTGAACAGGGTAATCCTCGTATGTCCTATCATGCAAACATAGTCCATAAAACAGTGGTTCTTACCACTATCACAAGCAACCACAAAATATAAATATAAACAGAGTAGTAAGGATAGGGTAAAATTCTCATCATACTTCGGTTGAGAATCCGATTCCCCAAAGCTCTAAGGAAATGAACATTTTTCACACACCACTGATCCCAAATAAGTTATAAGGATCGTACTACTTGTCCAGTCAGACGGATAGGTAGTCATCCCCAAGGCTTACAAAGGTCAAAAACAACATGGACTATGGAGTTAACCTTCACCGGGGCTATAGATGCTTGACTGGCAGTGGAGTATACTCATTGTGTGGCGACATGTCTCTCCTCAAAAAGAGACCTTTGAATGCTCATACGGACAAACTAGCTTTGGGGTCTTTTCCATAACAGGGTTACCTAATTTGTGCAAGATGAGGTTAATGAACACACTTGCACACACACAAGTTTTTGATTGCCTAGAGTCACTACCATGCTTCTGATTTGGTTAATGAACTCACATGCACACACATTTGGTCCTAGTTGAATTAGGTAGTATTAGTAAGTTTGTTTGATACCACTAGCATGTTTGAGTCTTTGTAAAATAGTCTTCCTCCATATTTTCTTCCATATCAACCTCCATATCTTCTTCCATATTCATGTCATTCCATACGTCATTCATTCACAAGCTACCAAGTTCGGTGCCCCTGATTAAATAATTATGATAATAGTTGGCTAAATATAACTATCTAAAAGTATGAGTGCATCTTAGTGCATATTTCATTTACTTAGTCTCGCATTAATCATCTATAACTTTACATTCCATTCCATCACATATGCATCAAAAACATTAAAACATATAAAAACATGCATCACAAAAACATAGGCATTCACACAAAAGAGAGTAAAACACCAAATAAATAAAAGCCATGTATATATATATGTATAAAGGACAAACTGTACGAGGAATGCCAAAAGGCTACAATATACAATAGAGCACCAAGGCTCATAAAGAGTGCATCTAAGCACTAATCTAACCATCAAAAGAGGACCCCTGTGACCTAGTAGGAGCCCTAGACCTAGTGGTGTGCCTAGACTCACTATGCCTAGAGACAGAAGAGGATGGAGGATCAGGCAACACAATGTGATGCCTAAATAATGTGTCCTCCGGAGCCTCAATGTAACGAGTCCTAGACCTAAGCCTAGCTATGTCTATCCCGTGTCGTCGCTCCCCTCTCGCTAGCTCTGCTCGGAGTCTCGTCACCCTGTCATCCTGGGGCACCCTAGTCGCTCCATCCAAGTCCGCCTGTAGCTGGGCCATCCTCTCCTTCTGAGCAGCTAACAGGGCATCTCGCTCTACTGCCTGCTGCTCTAGTCGAGCTATCCTCTCGTCCCGAGCAGCTAGCATAGCATCGCGCTCTGCTATCTGCTGCTGTAGCTGTTCTAGCTCGTCCTCGAGCCTGCTAGGGGGTACCTCCCTAGCCTCTCCTGTGGCCTCTCCTAGGCCCTCTCCGCCATCATCTCCATCATCTTCGCTCCTCGAAGCCTGCCGTGCCATTTTCCCCTTTTGCCTTCGACTGTCAGATCGAAGGCGGGGACCCTCCCTACGCTTGGGAACCTCCGCGGTTCCCTCACCCTCGCTAGCCCCACTGCCTCCAATATCTCCCAGTCTTCCTGGGACAATGACCTCCTCATCCCCGTAATGATAGGGGAGAATCGGTGTCGCGCCTCTAACACCCTAAGCTGCAAAACAACAAAACAAAATTTTGTTACAAATTAAAAAAAAAAAAAAAAAAAAAAATTATTACAGTTTCGCAAAAATCCCTTTTCCGTTGGGGCAGAAAACGGTCAATCTTTCATATTTTTTTCTCGGTTTGTACACCAACCCCTTTTCCGTTGGGGCAAAAAACGGTCAATCTTTCATATTTTTTTCTCGGTTCATACACCAACCCCTTTTCTCGTTGGGACATAAACAGATGGTTTGTACACCATCCCCTTTTTCTGTTGGGACATAAACAGATGGTTTGTACACCAACCCCTTTTCTGTTGGGACATAAATAGATGGTTCATACACCAACCCCTTTTCTGTTGGGACATAAACAAATGGTTTGTAAACAAATCCCTTTTCTGTTGGGACATAAACAGATGGTTTGTACACCAACCTCTTTTCTGTTGGGACATAAACAAATGGTTCATACACCAACCCCTTTTTATCGTTGGGGCAAAAATAGTTCATTATATTCCAAATTTCTTCCAATTGGCTTGTGAGAACCATTCTCACTCGCCAATTGAGGGGGTAAGCTGATAAATCTTAAATATTCTTTTATTTTTTTTTGGTCTTCAAAGTTGTGCTTTAATCTTGAGAGAGAGTTGCGTCTGATCCAGCTTTTCAGGTGTCTTAAGTTTTTTTGTGCTGCATTGTGTCTTCACACAAAGCAACTCAAAAAGGGGCATCTATAGACACCAAAATCTAGCCACTTGCAAGTCATCTATACCTTCCTGTCAGCCACATGTCAATCATCCATCTTTCCCGCCATTATTTGGCCCAAATCCACACTTTCCCGCCATTATTTGGCCCAATTTCACCTTTTTCGCCATTTTTCATCCCCAAATTTATTTAAATTAATATTTATATATATTTTTTAATATTTTAATATATATATTTAAATAATAGTTTAAGTGATTTAATCTGAGCCGTCCATCCTTCATTTAATCTCATCCGTCCATCCATCTTAATCCGTTTCACAACCAAGATTTATTCTCTACCCTTGGATCCACTTTAATCTTAGCCACACGTTCAAAGTGTCGTTAAAACCCTAAAGTGTGCCCTAAGAGTAGATTATAAATTGAGTCACTTTGATGGCTCAAACGGCTATGTCTTTTGCTACTTCTATCCTGGATCTTTTCTATCTTCTTAACTTCTTCTATCTCCTTTTCTGATCCCCTCTATCTCTCTTATGCTACCTTTTCGTCGCATCCATCGTCGCTTCTGTCGCTGCTTTCGCCACCATCTCTTTTGCAGCATTCTGTAGAATCCCCCATTCTTGTCGCAAGTGCCCGCGGGCGTTTACCCATAGCCACAGACTCAGACCGGCGTCTGAAACCTTAATCCAGAAGCACACGGGCGTTCAACGAGTGCACCAGGGTGCCTTCCGTAGCCGATTTGATAGCCACATTAATTCCAGGTGTCGCTTGGTCTAGCTGCGTTAACAGAGAACAGGTATAAATTAGTTTAAAGCAAGTAACTTCTTTTCTTTTATTGATATGTTGTTGAATTCCTGAATTCTATTTTTCTAGGGTTTTAGATTATTTCTGAGGGCTCACACAGTGGAGCCCTCTTATTAATTTCTAACTCCTTGATAGTTTTAATGTGTGTAGGTTTTTAACAGCAGATCCGGTTTATTGATGGCGAGTGATTAAGCTGGAGTGGTCCAAGCAAGGGATACAACAAAGCCCACTCACTCGGTTGGGATTGAAGATACATTCTTCAGAAGCGCCACCATTTGTGCCAGCTAGGGTTTCGGAGAACCCTAGCATGAATTGTAATATTGTATCACAAATAAAGGGTTACAGGCCCAGTTGTATTCAAAAAGGAGTTTTTAAACTCCATCGATTAATAGAAATCGTTTATTTTGTGCAACTATTCTGTACTCTGTCATTGTGATTTTATTTATTTTTGTTTGGCGTGTATTTTTAATCTACACCAATATACACAAGACCATGCAAAATCATAAACAATTAACCAAGGAGAATCCCATACTTCTCCAAATAATAATTCTTTAACTCACCTAGGTCTTAAGAATTATTATACATGCAATACAATCCACATAGGAGAATCCCATTTTTCTCTTTACAATAATAATCCTTTAACTTACAAAAGTATAAAGAACTATTTGAAGAACACAAGCTTATACTAAGAGGGGGGTGAACAATATAAGACCACTTTTTACTTTTCTTTCCCAATAAATATTATGCAATGTATAGATAACAATATCAACAACAGTAATAAAATCAATGCACAAATCACCACACATAATAGAGACACCAATTTTATGTGGTTCACTCAATGTGGGCTACTCCACGGAGAAAATATTTCACTAAAATTTCCTCAATCAATCTCTTGGGAATCCTTTCCCTATTACAATATTTATGGACCCCTATCCAAAGGAGACGCCAATCCCCTAATCAAATTCATGGATCTCTATCCACAGAAGAACTCCTTTCTCCTTAGCTCTGACTGGTGATCTTCTAGAAGAACTGTTGCCCCCACTACTTTGGTTAATGGATCTCTATCCACTGAAGACACCTATCCTCACTACCCTAGCTAATGGATATCTATCCACTGGATATTGTCATCCTCTATACTCTATCACCTTCAAAGCTTTGTCTCAAATCTGTACTAAACACAGTCCTTCGGTCTAGCATAAATCTGCTCAATATCTGTATCTGGTCTAACACATACTTGTCCTCAAATCTACACCAAAATTTATTCTCTGATCTATACTAGACACAGTCCTTCAGTCTAGCACAAATCTATCCTCAATATCTATCCTTTGATTTGTACTAAACACAGTCCTTTGGTCTAGCATAAATCTATCCTCAATCTCTATCCTCAAGCCTTAACACAAAGATTGACTCAATCACAAATCAACTCTGCTGGATCTGCCCCAAACCTTAACTAAAGGTTTGAAAAAATCAATCAATCAAATCTTCTCTCAAGTCTTCTCAAAGACTTATCTCAAACCTACCTTGTTAGCTTCCACAAAATCTCACACTAATCTGTACACAAGTCCTCTCAAGAACTTGTCCAAATCTTCTCAACAAGTCCTCACTAGAACTTGTCCAACTCTGCTCTCACTCTTTGTCCTCAAACTGTATTGTAAGCTTCCACAAAAGCTCACACAAATCTGTTCACAAGTCCTCTCAAGACTTGCCTTAAATCTACTCAAAAAGTCCACACTAGAACTTGTTCAATCTCATAGAAACATAAAGATAATTGTTAGAGACTCAATATGCTTCACATTCATGATAATGCTCAATCACTTTCAATCACTATTTTAGAAACATATAGAGAATTGTTAGATACTCAATATGCTTCACATTCACCACAATACTCAATAACTTTCAATATCTCTTATTACCACATAAACATATAGATAATTTTTAGAGACTCAATATGTTTCACACTCACAAACACTCCATATCTTTCTCAATTCAATTCAGAATATGGAACAATTTGTTTTAGAGAACTTGAACTATCACACCAACACATCCACTTGACTAGGCTCAACCAACTCTTCTCAACCAATCACTCAATGAAATAATCCTTGCTCACAAACCCTAGTCCAAGCATATGAACACTCACTCAAATGTTTCCAACAATGCTTATCAAACAATATCACATAACAATGATACTCATGTTCTTTGCAAACCCTAGTTCAAGTTCACTCAACTTAATCACTTCAACAACAATGCTTATCAAACAAGGTTTTATTAACAACTATTTGTTCAAGAAAACCTTGAAGTATTAATTCAAAACACACTCAACAATGTTTAGCAAATAATCATTTTCACTCCAACTTTGCATTCACAACATTCATTAATCATGCACTAGGAATATATGCCCATACCTTTTGTTTGATGTAGGTGTGCCCTTAGAAAACTTGTCTCAATCACAATTTCCTTCTTTCCAATTTTAATGGTTAAATGACAAAATATCACTTCAACACTTTCTCAAAATATTCCTTAGACACAAAAATAATCAAAACTCAATTATGCCTTATTTCTCCTTTTTAAAATTAACATCCATCAAATCATACATGAAAAATAATTACTTTGATACACCTTATAAACTCCAACTTAAAATAATATCCAACACCATAAGTCTTCAATCTTTCTAAAATACCTTACTACCCTTTCCAAACATTAAATCAAATAACACCAAATATTTAATTTTGCATAAGCCTTATAACTCCCTTACAACCTTACAAACCAAATCAATATGCAAAAATTAATTTTTAAATGCTCAACTAATACCCCCAAAATTTTCAACGCTCAAACTTTAATGCATACCTTTTCTTCCCCCAAAAGGGTTTTGGTGTGATTCGAACCGCCGTCTCCCCAAGCCTAAGTGCCTTAGTGCTTGGGAGCCCACCGCATAGGCTAGAGGCACCCACATGAAGGGAGGAAGGCTTCCTTCCTAATATCCCTTTGTGCATCATTGACTTCCCACAAAAACCAAAGCAATCACTCCACTTAGATGCAACACGATTTGCACAAGCTCACATTTAATTTATTGATTCGAAGGCATAGGTAATCTTGGGTAAGGTGGGTAATCTCCTTTTTATACACATATGGGTATGTGCTCCCCATGTTGGCGCTTAATAATTCGAATTCAAAATTCAAATTTAATTTAATAACCCACCTTAGGGTTAGTTTAAAATTAATATAAATTAACTTATAACTAATATTAAAATTAATTAATAATTAATTATAATATACATCCCCACTTGTTGGTTCTGAGTTATTTTGGTTTGTGCTTGTTTGTTTTTGCAATGAAATGATTGGTTTTGCTTGTTTAGTTTGAGGCATTGACTTGAATTTCGTTCATAATACAACAAAGAAACCAAAATTTGAACAAATGATAAATTTGCAGTAAGGAGATGGAGATTTATTTATTTAAGTTTTTGACCTAAAAGTACAAGTCTATATTTGCACAACAAACTAGAAATTACATAGTTGAAACGTTCATTTGCTCGTAACTCGATCACCAAAACTCTGATTCTTTCCCCGTAAAGCACAGTCGGATCTCCAAATGAAGCCACCCAAAATGTAACCTTCAAAAATGTGAATCCAAACCCAATTAATTATTGCATGCACCCCGAGGTCACTGTAGGCAAGATGTATGGCTGCTGAAGGGTTCGACCTTGCTTTGTAAATTTCCCAAAATGATTTAATGGGATATTTCCCTGCTATGAGCAAATGACTTGATTCCCTAAGCGTCCATATGTTGTATGTCTTGCTCTAGTATTGCATCTATCACTCCAAAATCAATCAAAATGGCACTGACCCAGATGAAGTATAGTCAAAAAAATATAACCCAGATGGTCAGTTCATCAACCCAGATGAATTCAAAATTTGGCAAACCCTTGTTTGCCTCTGTTAAGCTTAGATAATCTCTTTGTGATGAGAAATTCAATCCCTGATAAACTAGAGATGGTATCACACATCTAAAATTGATAATACTACTGAGAAATCCACTCCCAACAAGCCCTGTGATCTTCTGGTGAAAACCTTGAAAAACTTCTCCAAAAAACATAAATTCTTCCATGCACCAATGTTAGTCTTACAATGGCACTGAGAGGGGGGGGTGAATCGGTGTAGCTATTTAAAACTTAAAAACTTAACTCTTAAAGTTGAAGCAATGAAAACTTAAAACCAAATAAAGCAAATATCACATGAGAGCATCACATAACACAAGATGTAACGAGGTTCACCAGTTTTGGCTACTCCTCAAAAATAGATTTCTTGGACACCCATCCAAATCCAGCCTTTGCAAAGCACCCACTTTACAAACAGTTTACCAAAACCCACTGGAAGGAGCACCAACCCCCTAATTTATCTGCACCAAAAGAAAGGAGCACCAACTGGAAGGAGCACCAACCCCTGATTCCAAGCACCAACTTGGATTTCTATTTTGAATAATAGATTGACATAAATATGCCTTCACTTCTACAAGACCCTTATTGGTCTATTGCTCATCCAACCTCTCTTTCAATTCAGGAAACACATATTCCTTCTGCGCACTTGCTGCTGCACTCTCTCAGTCACTCTTTCTCAGCTGCTCTCCCTCAACATTTTTTTCTCTTTAGATTTTTCTCATCTATGTCTTCCCACATAGAGCTCAACCTTACGGTTCACTCTTACCACTCTGCTTATTGCTCTCTGACAGCCTTCTCTGTGTTCTGACAACCTTCTCTATGCTTTGACAGCCTTCTCTGTGCATTTCGACGCTTTGTCATTCTTATCTTCTCACTTTTAAATTTTGAGCTACCTTTTCACTTCTGCACGTAATTGCCCTCTCGACACATTTACTCTTTTTGATGGCACTCTTTTCAATTATGAGCCAAACTTTTTCTTCTACATGCAACAACCCTTTTATAACAATATTTTCATCTTGAAACCCTAAGTCTTCTATAACTGCCATTAACCCACATGCAGCCTATTAATGGATTTGTCTCTTGTTTTGGATTGACAATATAACCGCTGCTCGATGGTTTCACTACGACATATGCCCTGTAACTGTTGTTCTTCCTTTAAAGCTTTGTTCTTATTTTAGCTTGCATGATTTCTATCTGTCACTACACCTGTAACTATTGCACTAACTCTAGTTAACTATTCTTATTCTAGCTGCATGACTTTATTCTATAACTGCCCCCTATAACTGCAGTTCTGACTCCAGTTAACTATTCTTATTCTAGCTGCATGATTTTCTTCTGCAACTGCATCTGTAACTGTCATTTTCCTTTAGTTAACTTTACTTCGGCTTGCACCCGTGAAAATAGAACATGTCATGAAATCGTGACACTTTCGCTGCCTTGAGCTCTTCTCTGTCTCTTGCCCGCGAAAATAGAACATGTCGCAAAATCGTGACACTTTCGCTTCCTTGCACTCTTCTCTGCTTGCACTAGCGAAAACATGACATGTCATGAAATCGTGACACCTTTTGCTTTCGTACACTCTTCTCTGCAAGCACTAGCGAAAACATGACATGTCACAAAATCGTGACATCTTTCACTTTCGTACACTCTTCTTTGCATGCACCAGCGAAAACATGACATGTCACGAAATCATGACATCTTTCGCTTCCTTACTCTTCTTGGCATGCACCAGCGAAAACAAGACATGTCGTGAAATCGTGACACTTTCGTTGCCTTGTGCTTTTCTCTGCCTTACACCTACGAAAATGAAACATGTCGCGAAATCATGATGCTTTCGCCTTTGAGCTCTTCCTCCTTGAATTTGTCATGAAATCACGACGCTTCTACTTCCATGCTCTTTCATTTTGCTTCTGTCATGAAATCGTGACACTTCATCCTTTAGAGTCTTCCTCTCTGGTTGTCGCGATATCGCAACATTTATTCTCCTTAGCTCTTCTCTTCTCTTTAGGTCGCGAAAACATGACATGTCACGATATCGTGACACTTTTTCTCTTGAGCTCTTCCTCTTGCAATATGTCGCGAAATCGTGACACTTTTTATCTTGCCTTCTCTCTCCTGCAATATGTCGTGAAATCGTGACACTTTTTCTCCTTAGCGCTTTTCTTCTCATCGGATCGTGAAAACCCGACATGTCACGAAATCGCAACACTTTTTCTCCTTAGCGCTTCCTCTTGCAAATTGTCACGAAATCGTGACACTTTTCTTTGCAAGCTCTTTCTTTTCGAACTTGTCACGAAATCGTGATAGTTTTCTTTGCTTGCGCCTTCTCTCTGAACATGTCGTGAAATCATGACAGTTCTTCCTGCATGCGCTTCTTCTTCAAACATGTCACGAAATCGTGACAGTTTCCTTTGCCTATGCCTTCTCTCCAAACATGTCATGAAATCACGACAGTTCTTCCTGCATGCACTTCTTCTTCAAACATGTCACGAAATCGTGATAGTTTCCTTTGCTTGCGCCTTCTCTCCAAACATGTCATGAAATCGTGATAGTTTTTCTACTTGGCTTCTTTGCCTCCAACATGTCGCGAAATCGTGACAGTTTTTCTTTCTTCTTCTCTCTCTTCTAACATGTCGTGAAATCGTGATAGTTTTCCTTGCGCCTTCTCTTTCGTCCAACATGTCGTGAAATCGTGACAATTTTTCCACTTGGCTTTTTCTCTGCCAACATGTCATGAAATCGTGACAGTTTTTCTACTTGCCTTCTTCTCTGCCAACATGTTGCGAAATCATGATAGTTTTGCTCGCATTTTCTCTCTCCTTCGATATGTCACGAAATCATGACAGAAAACATGTCGCGATATCGTGATAGTTTTCTTACTTGTCTTTTTCTTTGATCCTTTGAATCTGGGCCACTTCTATCTTCTTGGAAATTCACTGTACATGCTTTGACTGCTCTGAACTCTTGTTCACTTCATCAACCGATCCATCTAATGACCTCTGCACTCTTGTCCATTGCATCAACCGATCCTCTGTCTGTGTTGACAATAATGACAATACTTTGGCTGCACCTTGCACATCAAAGAATTCATATTCATTTAACTTTGGCGCACCTCCACAAAACCGTCCATTGCATCAACTGATCAACCTGACTGTATTGACAACAATGACAATACTTTGGTTGCACCTTGCACATCAATCTTCCCCTTTGGAATTGTTGGCAACACACGTAATTGTGTGCAATTACCTATAAATCTTCTCCCCCTTTGACAATAATACCAAAGGGCGGCTGCAAAACTCCCCTTGAGTCCATGCACAACATTATCGGGAAAAAATTATTATAGTTAGCAAAAAGCATAAACATGAGCAATATGATAAACGAGATGCATAAATGCTCCCCCGAGAATTTGATCCTGATAGCTAGTCAATTCTTAGACTATTCTTGGGAATATGTGACCACTTCATTTCATAGTTTGACAACATCATGATAAGCATAATAGGCATTACTCAGATCTATCTTCAACTGTGTTTGCTGCTGGATCTCTATCCATTGAGACTCTGTTCTCTGTACTCTGTCAATAGGCTCACACATAACCTGCTTAACAAGCTCACATAGAACTTGTCCAAATCAGCTCACAGGTCCTCACTAGAACCTATCCAATTCAGCTCACAAGTCTTCATTAGGACTTGTCCAAATCAGCTCACAAGTTCATCAAGAAAAACTTGCTTAGCATGAACCCACAAAGAGAATTGTTAGAGACCCAATGTGATTCATCAACCTCATAGAAGCATAAAGAGAATTGTTAGAGACTCAATATGTTCTATACTTAACTCCCAATCTCAATCTCAACTCAATCTCAATCTCAAAAGAATAAGATAGATGTAGTATGCTTTTCTCAAGAACATGAAACACAGCCCAACAATTGCCAACCATGCAATATATAACAATGATACTCATGTTATTTCCACAACCAATTAGGGCTTTAACAACAATGCTTATAGACAAGGTTTAACCAACATCATTCAACTCAAGATTAACCTTGAAGCATTCAACCAATCACTACATAAAAAGGAAACTAGTAGACATCCTTTTCCTTCCAAAGGTATTTGAACAAAATAGCCACCAACATAAATCACCAATGCAAAGAATAACTTGCTCAAATCAATCTCAATGGAGTAAGCCCAAATCATGTATCTGGAAATCTGTCCCAGCACTGTCCTCAAATATTTCCCAAAGGCCTTCTTCAAAGGCTCAATCAATCAACTCAACCAATCATCACTAGGCTGGAAACCATCTGGCTGCTCATTATAAACCTTTCCTTCAATCTTCCCATTCAAGACGCTGATTTCACATCTGTCAACAACATTGACAAGTGACTCACACTTGTACCAACTTTTGTCCAACACTGCAATTTTACTGCCAACTCTGTGCAATCATCAAATACTGTACTACAACACAACCAAATTCCTTTTTGTATTTATAACCTGATATGGGTTTTCTACAGTTATTGCAGATCACACCTTACTTTCAACTGTTTGACTCAGGAGACAACATTTTGTCACACACTTCACGGCCAACTATAGTGCACCTTACTCAACCTCATACGACTGGACCTCGGATAGGTAAGATTCACAAAGCAAAGTTGCTCATCTTGATGAGCTAAATCAGACTTCAATATTTTCAACATAGCATCATAAAAGATCTGATAATCTTCCCGTCAATGTGAAGTTCAAATACACACTGCTTTTATCGAAACACATATAAGCGGCTCGGGCAACATTCTTTTACTAACCACACTATCTAAACTGTTATAATCCTTAACTTTGGATAGTGGCAGTAAGAACCATCAATAGTACAACAATGACATATAGCAATGTTACCAATAAAGACAACTCTCAATTTAATCACCACCCTTCACTGCACTACCACAAACAACTACATGAACTAAAAACACACTTAGACAGCTATACAACAACTCCTCGACTACTTTCCTTTCATCCTCAAATATTTACACAAATACATTGGAGCATTAAAACAAACTTTAACATTGCTCCCCCTGAGGGTGTGCTACCTGGAGCTGCTTAGTGCAATAGAGGAGTAATCTCCTTCTATCCAAGGAGACACGATTTCCTCTCTTCTTTCTTTCTCCAAACTTTTTGGGCTTGGGCTTGAGTTTTTCAACCATATCCCTATTTTGCACCTTTTCAAGAACTTGACCATTTCTCTTGTTGGGTTGTCTCTTGTGCATCCTTGATGGATGATTATTTTCTTTTCTGTTGTGCACATGATTTATTCTCTGTCTGTATTGCCCTCTTTGTGTCTGATGAAATCTATGGTCTTGCCTTAGATTGGATACAAAAGTACTTGGACAAAATCTTGCTATGTGCCCATGGCCATTGCAATTAAAACATTGCACAAGGTGTTCACTCAGAGAAGCAGATGTATTTCTATCAGCATAACTCTTTGATCTATTATTCAATCCACAATAAATTGCCTTGTGACCGTAATGATTGCATCTAAAACAATAGCCGTTAAAAGCATTATTATGAATAGAATGGGAGTGATAAAACCTCTTTTGTTCTGGTTGCTTTGCTGTAGATCTCCTTTGATATTTTCTTTCTTTTGAGGATTCAGCTTCAAACTTTTCTTGCTTTGATTTTTCAACAGTGAGCTTCTTCTTTTCTGCACATTTGGAAGATGAAGGTTGTTCTGCTTCCACCTTTTCTTGCTTCGATCCTTTAACTGTGAACTTCTTCTTCTCTGCATATTTGGAGGATGAAGGTTGTTCAGCTTCATATCCAAGACCACGCTTATCCGTGGAACTTCTTTGTTGGCTTATCATTTTTTCTAGCAACTCTGTGCTATTCTCAAATTTGAGATTTGTATTGGATTTTTCTAGTTGTTTCTTCAATAAAACAATCTCTTCTTCTTGTTTGCAGCAAACAGTCTCTTTCTCATTGATCTGAGACCTGAGGATTTCTTCAACCCTTTTGGACACTTCTACTTGCAGCTTTAGATTACTAACATCTTTGTTAGATTCTTCTTCACGTTTGCAATAAGCATCGACCTTATCCTCCAGTTGTGTCTTCAAGGCTTCTTCTGTTTTCTTGGCCGTTTGAAATTGTAAGAAGAGATTTTCAATCTCATCCCCGTATTCTTCCAACTTTTTGGATAGTCTGGTGTTCTTTTTATTTTGTATACTTAACTCTTCAAGTGCGGCTACCAACTCACCTTCTAGATCTACTTCAATCTCCAGGTTTTCATTGCATACTTCAGAGTTCACTTCTTCTACCTTCTCTAGTGTAATTTTCTCTTCTACAGGAACTGAAACTAACTGAGATGTCTTTTTGGAGGAGAATCTATTCTTCTTAGCCATTGTGAACTAAACCAAGATCAACCCTGACTGATTTAGCCAAAACTAGGAACTTGGCTCTGATACCAATTGTTAGTCTTACAATGGCACTGAGAGGGGGGTGAATCAGTGTAGCTATTTAAAACTTAAAAACTTAACTCTTAAATTTGAAGCAATGAAAACTTAAAACCAGATAAAGCAAATATCACATGAGAGCATCACATAACACAAGATGTAACGAGGTTCACCAGTTTTGGCTACTCCTCAAAAATAGACTGCTTGGACACCCATCCAAATCCAACCTTTGCAAAGCACCCACTTTACAAACAGTTTACCAGCACCCACTGGAAGGAGCACCAACCCCTAATTTATCTGCACCAATAGAAAGGAGCACCAACCCGATTTACTAGCACCACTGGAAGGAGCACCAACCCCCGATTCCAAGCACCAACTTGGATTTCTATTTTGAATAATAGATTGACATAAATATGCCTTCACTTCTACAAGACCCTCACTGGTCTACTTGCTCATCCAACCTCCTCTTTCAATTCTGAAACACATATTCCTTTCTTCTTCTCTTGTACTCTCACTTTTCTCTCTTCCTCTCATCCCCTACACTCTTGCTCTCTACTTTTACACTCTTATAGCACTCTCTATGTTGCACTCTATTAGTAGCTCTTTCTTAGCTGCTCTCCCACAGTGCCTCTCTCTTCGACTTTTCTCATCTATATCTACCCACCTAGAGCTCAACCTTACGGTTCACTCTTACCACTCTACTTATTGTGCTTTGATAGCCTTCTCTGTGCTCTGATAGCCTTCTTTGTGCTCTGACAGCCTTCTCTGTGCATTTTGGTGCTCTGTCATTCTTATCTTCTCACTTTTCAATTTTGAGCTACCTTTTCACTTCTGCACGCAACTGCCCTCTCGGCACATTTACTCTTTTCGATGGCACTCTTTTCAATTATGAGCCAAACTTTTTCTTCTGCATGCAACTGCCCTTTTATAACAATATTTTCATCTTGAAACCCTAAGTCTTCTATAACTGCCATTAACCCGCATGCAGCCTATTAATGGATTTGTCTCTTGTTTTGGACTGACAGTATAACCGTTGCTTGATGGTTTCACTATGACACGTGCCCTGTAATTGCTGTTCTTCCTTTAAAGCTTTGTTCTTATTTTAGCTTGCATGATTTCTATCTGTCACTACACCTATAACTGTTGCACTAACTCCAATTAACTGTTCTTATTCTAGTTGCATGACTTTATTCTGTAACTGCCCCCTGTAACTATAGTTATGACTCCAGTTAACTATTCTTATTCTAGCTACATGATTTTCTTCTGCAACTGCATCTGTAACTGTCATTTTCCTTTAGTTAACTTTACTTCGACTTGCACCCATGAAAACAGAACATGTCGCAAAATCATGACACTTTCGTTGCCTTGAGCTCTTCTCTGTCTCTTGCCCGTGAAAATGGAACATGTCGCGAAATCGTGACACTTTTGCTTCCTTGCACTCTTCTCTGCTTGCACTAGCGAAAACCTGACATGTCGCAAAATCGTGACACCTTTTGCTTTCGTACACTCTTCTTTGCAAGCACTAGCAAAAACATGACATGTCGCGAAATCGTGACATCTTTCACTTTTGTACACTCTTCTTTGCATGCACCAGCAAAAACATGACATGTCACAAAATCGTGACATCTTTCACTTCCTTACTCTTCTCGGCATGCACCAGCGAAAACAAGACATGTCACAAAATCGTGACACTTTCATTGCCTTGTGCTTTTCTCTGCCTTACGCCTGCAAAAATGGAACATGTCACGAAATCGCGACGCTTTCACCTTTGAGCTCTTCCTCCTTGAATTTGTCACGAAATCGTGATGCTTCTGCTTCCATGCTCTTTCGTTTTGCTTCTGTCACGAAATCGTGACACTTCATCCTTCGGAGTCTTCCTCTCTGTTGTTGTCGCGATATCACGACATTTATTCTCCTTAGCTCTTCTCTTCTCTTCAGGTCATGAAAATGTGACATGTCGCGATATCGCGACACTTTTTCTCTCGAGCTCTTCCTCTTGCAATATGTCGCAAAATCGCGACACTTTTTATCTTGCCTTCTCTCTCCTGCAATATGTCATGAAATCGTGACACTTTTTCTCCTTAGCGCTTTTCTTCTCATCGGATCACGAAAACCCGACATGTCACGAAATCGTGACACTTTTTCTCCTTAGCGCTTCCTCTTGCAAATTGTCACGAAATCGTGACACTTTTCTTTGCAAGCTCTTTCTTTTCGAACCTGTCACGAAATCGCGACAGTTTTCTTTGCTTGCGCCTTCTCTCCGAACATGTCACGAAATCATGATAGTTCTTCTTGCATGCACTTCTTCTTCAAACATGTCATGAAATCGTGATAGTTTCCTTTGCCTGCGCCTTCTCTCCAAACATGTCATGAAATCATGACAGTTCTTCCTGCATGCGCTTCTTCTTCAAACATGTCATGAAATCGTGACAGTTTCCTTTGCCTACGCCTTCTCTCCAAACATGTCGCGAAATCACGATAGTTTTCTCTACTTGGCTTCTTTGCCTCCAACATGTCGCGAAATCGCGACAGTTTTTCTTTCTTCTTCTCTCTCTTCTAACATGTCGCGAAATCGTGACAGTTTTCCTTGCGCCTTCTCTTTCGTCCAACATGTCGTGAAATCGTGACAGTTTTTCCACTTGGCTTTTTCTCTGCCAACATGTCACGAAATCATGACAGTTTTTCTACTTGCCTTCTTCTCTGCCAACATGTCATGAAATCGTGATAGTTTTGCCTCGCATTTTCTCTCTCCTTTGATATGTCACGAAATCGCGACAAAAAACATGTCGCGATATCGCGATAGTTTTCTTACTTGTCTTTTTCTTTGATCCTTTGAATCTGGGCCACTTTTATCTTCTTGGAAATTCACAGTACATGCTCTAACTGCTCTGAACTCGTGTTCACTTCATCAACCGATCCATCTAATGACCTCTGCACTCCTGTCCATTGCATCAACCGATCCTCTATCTATGTTGACAACAATGACAATACTTTGGCTGCACCTTGCACATCAAAGAATTCCTGTTCATTTAACTTTGGCTGCACCTTGCTCATCAATGAACTCCTGTCCATTGCATCAATTGATCAACCTGACTATGTTGACAACAATGACAATACTTTGGTTGCACCTTGCACATCAACCAATGAGCCTCAAAAAGCCAATTTAAAGAGAGCATCAAATTAGGGTTTGGGCGCCCATTTTAGGTTTCCACAAGTCATTATTTTATAATTTTTAATTGATGTCTCTTAATGTCATTAAAGTGGTCACCCAAGTCCTAGAAAAATAACTTTATGATTTTAAGTTATAACACTTTATAACTTAAAGTTATAACTTAACATTAAAACATGTCCCCTTTCACTTTGCCTAGCAACCCTTTTCCAAGGTCAACACTTGCAAATGGTAGAATTATACCCTCTGAATGTTGGGATTCTCGCCAAGCTGAGTCCCTAACCAAACTGTTTAGCCTAGGGGACCCCTGTGACTAGGCTAATAGGTCTCTGCTCCGTCTACTGCAGAGAAGGGGACATTACAGTCTCCCCTCCTCGAAATTGCTTGTCCTCAAGCAATTGGAATCCTAGAGTCTGCAATATAGCATCGCCCTCCCAAGTGGCATCTTCCTCAGGTAAGTTCCTCCATTTGATCAAATACTCTTTTATAGTCCTTCTCCTGAGGGTACGCTCTCTCTGCCCAATTACTACCTCTAGAATTAATACCAACTTGCCCTCTTCATCCAGAGGTGGTAAATCTACTGAGGGTGTGACATTGTGTCCCAATGCCTTCTTGAGGCGTGATACGTGGAACACATTATGCACTCTACTGCTCTCAGGTAGCTCCAGCTCATAAGCTACCTCACCCACACGCCGTGAGACTCTAAATGGGCCATAAAATCGAGGCTTAAGCTTCTCAGCTCCACTCCTCTTCAGCGATGACTGCCTGAATGGCTGCAGTCTTAGATAAACCATGTCACCTATCTCAAATGAGCATTCAATCCTCTTCTAATCAACATATTTCTTTTGCTGCTCCTGTGCCTGTCTGATGTTCTCTTGTAGTGAATGCATGATATCCTATGTCTCCTGCAGAAAATCCTTGGCCCTGGGAACCCGAATGTCACCTAAAACCAAATCCATGAAGTTGGGTGCTTCATACCCATACAATGCCATAAACGGTGACATCTTAATCGACATGTGATAGGATGAATTGTAACAATATTCTCCTAAATGCAACCATCTAACCCATGCCTTCTGCTGTCCTGACACGTAATTCCTCAGATATCCCTCAACCCATTTGTTGACAATCTCTGTCTGTCCGTCAGTCTGAGGATGATAACTCGTGCTCGGTGTCAGCTCTGTCCCACATAATCTGAATAGCTCCTGCCAAAAGAGACTCATGAATTTACTGTCTCGATCACTGACAATGGTCTTAGGCAAGCCATGCAGTCTGAATACCTCCCTAAAAAATAGCTCAGCCACCTACGCTGTTGTGAACCCTATGGTGATGGCGAAGAAATGGGCATACTTCATGAGTCTGTCTACCACCACATATAAACAATCCTTCCCCTACGCCTTGGGAAGTCCTGTAACAAAGTCCATGGATATGCTCTCCCACTTTTGTGAAGGAATGGGGAGTGGCTGAAGTAAACCCATAGGGAATGTATGCTCGTATTTGTTCTGTTGGCACACAGAACACTCTCGGATGTACTGCAAGATATCATCCTTAAGCCCTCTCCAAGCAAACCTCTCCCTGATCTGCCTGTAGGTCTTATAGTAGCCAGGGTGTCCTGCCATAGGTGTATCATGTAGAAGTCTGAATATCTATCTCTTGAACTTGGAATCTGATGTGATCCAAATTCTGTCCCGATAGTAAATCACCTCATCCCTGACAACATACCTATCATCGTCTTGTGTACCCTCCAAGATTCGACGAGCAAAATCATCTTTGGCGTAATCTGCTATAAGCTTGGGCCTCCAATCCTCAGTAATCTCTGCCAATGAACACAAGTGGGGGCGTCTAGACAGTGCATCTGCCACCACATTCTTCTTCCCTTTGATAAATTCAATGTCAAAGTCATAGGCATGTATCTTACTGATCCACTTCATCTGCCTGTCATTGAGATCCTTCTGACTCAAAAAGTATCTGAGGCTATTGTGGTCAGTTCTAACAATAAATCTTTGGCCCACCAAATACTGTCTGTACTTAGCCAGAGCATGCATGATGGCTAGCATCTCCCGATCATACACCAAATAGTTGGTCTCTCCTCCCCTCAATTTCTGGCTCTCAAAGGCTATTGGATGTTTGTTCTACATCAACACTGCTCCAATACCTTCACCTGACGCATCGCACTCCACCTCAAAAGGTTTGGTGAAGTTTGGAATGGCCAATACTGGACAACTGCTCATGACTTCTTTGAATCTGTCAAACACCTGTTGTGCCCTGTCTGACCACTGGAACACTCCCTTTTTAGTAAGGTCTATCAAAGGTGCTGCCAACTATGAAAATCCTTTGACAAATCTACGGTAAAAACCACACAACCCAAAAAAACCCTTGAGTTGTGTAAGGGTGGTCGGAGGCGGCCAATCCAATATAGCATGTATCTTCTCAAGGTCCATCCTGACTCCCTGAGCACTGATGATATGACCTAAGTATAACAACTCGGTCATCCCAAACTCGCACTTAGTCTCTTTAGCAAAAAGAGACTCTACCTCCAGAATACTCAACACCTCATCCAGATGCCTCAGGTGCTCCTCCCATGTGCGGTTGTATATGAGAATGTCGTCAAAGAACACCAACACAAATCTCCTCAACTGCCTCTGAAAAATCTTGTTCATGTAGGACTGAAATGTGGCAGGTGCGTTGGTTAGCCCGAATGGCATAACCAAGAACTCGAAATGCCCATAGTGGCATCGAAAAGCAGTCTTCTCCACATCTGTCTCCCTCATAAGGATCTGATGATAGCCTGATCTCAGATCAATCTTGGTGAAATAAACTGCACCGTGCAACTCATCTAATAACTCATCTATGCGTGGTATCGAGTATCGATTTTTTATTGTCTTTTTGTTCAACGCCCGATAATCAATGCACATACGCATAGTGCCATATTTTTTCTTTACTAAAACCACAGATGAAGCAAATGGGCTCTTGCTTGGTCTGATGTGCCCCATGTCAATCAACTCACGGATGGTCTTCTCTATCTCATCCTTATATCTCTTCGGGTGCCGGTATGGAGTAATGATAATAGGGCTAGTACCTTCCTCCAACTCGATGATATGCTCAGCCCCTCTGTCTGGTGGTACCCCTGGTGGTATGTTACTGAAAACTTTGCTATGTTTGGTAAGCAAAGCCTGGATGTCTGGATGATAAGTTCGTTTATTCTCCTCTGTAGATGCAGGTAGGATAACACAGTGGGCTGCCCACTCAATCTGATTATGTCTCATAAGCTTCTCCATCCGTTTGAAGGAAACTACTTGAGTTCCTCCTGATGTCATCCCTCTCAACACTATTTGTTGACCTTCAGATCTAAACTTCAATTCCATATTCTGGAAGTTGAAGACGACATCTCCCAACGTACGCAACCATTGAATACCAAGTACCACGTCTAGATTCTTTGTGCTGACCACA
Source organism: Wollemia nobilis (assembly GCA_028583015.1). Lineage (NCBI taxonomy): Eukaryota > Viridiplantae > Streptophyta > Pinopsida > Araucariales > Araucariaceae > Wollemia > Wollemia nobilis. The sequence goes on from JAQPPZ010016709.1 coordinate 2,481,729, forward strand.
AAGAAATCATCACATACCTCATAATTCCCCAATGCAATATTCAACTGTGGCACCTTCCTGGTGCAAGTAATGGAGAATCCATCTGCGATCATGAATTTGAATGTATCTACTTCTACTGTCTCCAATCCCCTTCGTGCAACCAACCCCTCATCGATAAAATTATGTGTGGCTCCAGTATCAATCAAAGTCACCACACGTTGCCCCTTAAGTACACCCCGTACCCGCAAATATTGGGCTCCCTGGATGCTATGGAGGTGAGCTAGAGTATTACTCTCCTTTCCTGCTTGATCCTGGGTGGTTTCTTGTTCTTCTGGAGGTTGTTCACCATCGTTGTCCTCACTTTCTGATCGCTGATCAGAATTTCCAGAATTATTATCATCATCTGAATGATACTCTATCAGCTGCAACTTCCCCTTAAATTCACACTTATGCCCCGGGGACCAAGTCTTTTGGCATGTAAAACATAACCCCTTCTTTCGGAGTTCATGAAGGGTATTAGGATCTAGTTTTTTAAATGTTCCCTTTTGCTGGTCAGTTTCCTTCTTGAATGGTTTTTGGTCCCTATCTTTCTTGAAATCTTTGACTTCCTTACCTTTGAACTGGCTTTTAGTCCTGGATGTTGTGACCTCCATGTCTCGAGCCTGTTTGATAGCATCGTGCAATGTGCCTGGGTTAAAGGCTTTGACCCAACCCCGTAACGGCTCCATCAATCCATCCATGAACAGGACTACTAACCGTCTCTCTGACATATCTGCAACCATGACGGATAGTCTCTGGAATTCTGCTATGTAGGAGTCAACTGAACCCCACTGCCTCAAATGAGTTAACTCCTTGAACTCCAACTCCTGTTCCTTTTTATCAAACCTCTACTGGAGTCTCTCTGTGAACTCAACATAAGTATTCACTCGGTCATGTCCTAGAGTGTGCATACCGTGATGCCACCAATCATGAGCAACGCCCTCCAAATGCAATGTACAGAATTTGATGGCGTCATCTTCAGTCATCTGGTTCAACTGCAAATATGTGTCCATCTTCTGGACCCAAGCCTTGGCTGTCATTTTTCCAGATGCATCAAAGAAAGGAATATGGATTTTTCCAATATTTTTTTGAATCTCTTGGCGTCCATGTGGCGTATGCTGCACAAGTTCTCCTTGACCCTGTTGTCCCTGTTGTCCATGATGAATAGGCCTTCCCCTATTCCTAGGAGTTTGTCTATTTCTGGTATACACAAAGTCCTAGAATGACATAAGGGTCTAAAAGTCTGGGCCAAGCTCATCCCATTCCTGTCTGTACTGTCTATACTGGTCTACCATTGTAGGCTCTGGCTCTTCCTCAACTGGTTGAGGAACAATTGGTTCTGGACGTGGTAGAAATATTGGCATGAATGGCCTCGAGCTACTAACTCTCTCTATCCTGGTAGGTGTACCTACCCTGTTGGCCATCGACTCCTCATTACCTGCTCCTTGTCCTGTGTTAGTTGGTTCATTCTGTGGGTTCTGTGCATTGTTCACCAGTATGTTAATCCCATGTACCTGTTGTGTCATTAACCCAACCAACTGATCCAAACTATGCCGCATTTGATGTTGTGTCTATGTAATATCATCAACCATTTTCCTTTCTATTTCATCTTGATTGGTTCTGTCCCCCATGGCAACTGATGAAGATGAGTCTGCAGATATACCCAAAATCTCAGTAATCCTTTGTCTTGGAGGTGGTTTAGGCCACTGCTTATATCTAAACTGCCAATTCAATTTGTCTTGCTCTGCTTTTTTCTTTTCTCTTTCGTAGGCACGTTTGTCTCTTTCACTCATGTAATGATGACTCACAGGCTGGCAGGAAAAGTGGCTCTGATACCACTATAATATACACCCCCACTTGCTGGTTCTGAGTTATTTTGGTTTGTGCTTGTTTGTTTTTGCAATGAAATGATTGGTTTTGCTTGTTTAGTTTGAGGCATTGACTTGAATTTCATTCATAATGCAATAAGGAAACAAACATTTGAACAAATGATAAATTTGTAGTAAGGAGATGGAGATTTATTTATTTAATTTTTTGACCTGAAAGTACAGGTCTATATTTGCACAACAAACTAGAAATTACACAGCTGAAACATTCATTTGCTCGTAACTCGATCACCGAAACTCCGATTCCTTCCCCGTAAAGTGCAGTTGTCTCTCCCAATGAAGCCGCCCAAAATGTAACCTTCAAAAATGTGAATCCAAGCCCAATTAATTGTTGCATGCACCCCGAGGTCGCTACAGGCAAGATGTACGACTGCTGAAGGGTTCGACCTTGCCTTGTAAATTGCCCAGAATGATTTGATGGGATATTTCCCTATTGTGAGAAAATGACTCGATTCCCTAAGCGCCCATATGTTGTACGACCTGCTCCAGTATTGCATCTATCACTCCAAAATCAATCAAAATGGCACTGACCCAGATGAAGTATAGCCAAAACAATATAACCCAGATGGTCAGTTCATCAACCCAGATGAATTCAAAATTTGGCAAACCCTTGTCTGCCTTTGTTAAGCTCAGATAATCTCTCTGTGATGAGAAATTCAATCCCTGATCAGCTAGAGATGGTCTCACACATCTGAAACTGATAATCCTGCTGAGAAATCCACTCCCAACAAGCCCTATGATCTTCTGGTGAAAACCCCTGAAAAACTTCTCCAAAAAACATAAATTCTTCCATGCACCAATGAGCCTCAAAAAGCCAATTTAAAGAGAACATCAAATTAGGGTTTGGGCGCCCATTTTAGGTTTCCACAAGTCATTATTTTATAATTTTTAATTGATGTCTCTTAATGTCATTAAAGTGGTCACCCAAGTCCTAGACAAATAACTTTATGATTTTAAGTTATAACACTTTATAACTTAAAGTTATAACTTAACATTAAAACATGTCCCCTTTCACTTTGCCTAGCAACCCTTTTCCAAGGTCAACACTTGCAAATGGTAGAATTATACCCTCTGAATGTTGGGATTCTCGCCAAGCTGAGTCCCTAACCAAACTGTTTAGCCTAGGGGACCCCTGTGACTAGGCTAACAGGTCTCTGCTCCGTCTACTGCAGAGAAGGGGACATTACATTATTTTAAATAACTTATAAGTTAAATAAAATAAAAATTATATTAATTAATTTATAATTAATTTAAACTTCCCTTTATAATATTATAAAAAATTATTATAATATTATTCACTTGGGCTCTTTCTTTGCACTTTGGACCACATCGAACTTCCTGAAACTGGGTCTTGATCAACTGAAACTAGAGAACCTAAAACTGATGTTGCCCACTGAAACTGCCACTGACTGGTGTTGAAAGCTTAACATCAATGACCACTCACTATTGACATTAATGAAAACTCATCTACTCAAAATGTCCAACAATCTCCCCCTTTGTCATTGATGGAAACCTAAATTTGTTTTACCAAAAACTTGATCTTCTTCTTGTTTTGCTCCCCCTAGGACATTGCTTCCCCTGACTCAAATCTCTCCTTAAACCAAATCTCTCCCCCTTACTCAAATATCTCTTCCTTTGACATCAATGACAAAGGGTCACCTTTGGGGATCGGGGCTAAGAATGAGTCTCTTAGCTTAGCCGCTCCCCCACCTCCTCTTGAGGTGGTTAATTCTGGGGTGGGATTATTTCTACTTCCAACAAGAACTATTCTTTACTTTTGTTATCTTTCCTTCTCATCTAATCCTTCTAATTCCATTGATTGTTCTTGTTGATGTCCATGTTCCTGTTCCTATTCCTATCCATATTCTTGTTCCTGTTCATGTCCATATTCCTATTCATGTTCAAGTCCATATTCTTGTTCATGTTCCTGTCCATATTCTTGTTCCTGTTCATGTTCCTATACCTGTTCATGCTTGATTCTGGAATGTCTTCTCTACACCACTTTGTTGTATGCCCATCATTATTGTAATTATAACACTTAATGTTATTATTCCTTGGAGGTGCAAATATCATGGGATTTCTCCTAGTGAAGCCATATCTATTTCTGTTATGTACCTTGCAATTCATTGCCTTGTGACCAAACTGATTACATGAGTAGCAATACCCATGGAAAAGCTTCCTGCTTTTGAAGTTCCCATATTTTTTTCTTTCATGTCTCCTACACTGTGAAGCCATGTGCCCAAATTTGTGACATAAGAAACATCATCCTTTGAAATTTCCTTGCCTTGACCTCATAGGTCTCTTAGTCTCTTTTTCTCTATGCTGATTCCTGTTCCATCTATTTTCTCTTTATGCATTGTTCCTTTCCTTATTGAACTTTTTGTTGTCCAACTCATCTTTAGAAGTATCACTTTCTCTCACACTGTCTTCTTCTTCAGAACTTGAGGTTGACTCCTATTCCTATTTCTTTTGAGCCTATTCAAAACCAAGACCTGTCTTGCTTGATGTAGGCTTTTGTGCCTTGATGATCTTATCCAAATTCTTTGAGCTTCTTCTAAACTTGTGTAGCTTATCCTTGGACTTTTCTAACTCTTTCCTTAGTAGAACTACTTCTTGTTCTAACTTTTCACATTCTAAAACCTTTACTTCTAACTTATCCTTGAACTTCTTTGTCTTAGCCATTGACCTCTTTAGATCCTCTATAAGATTTCCTCTCTCTTCATCACATTCTTGAAACTGAATCTCAAGTTTGGAGTTTTGCTTTATTACCTTATTTAAAGTTGTAAGAGCATAAATAATATCTCCCTTAAGATCAACTCCTCCTTTTTCTGTTTCTTGCTCTATTTGTTTGCCTTTGTCAACATATTCATTTTCTTTTGACTTGTCTTTTATAGGATCACCTTCTTCTTCTTCTAGTTCCATTAGAATATTCTCTTCTGGTCCTTCAAGTGCATCCTCATATTCATCATCATTGAAACTAAAACCATTCCTTGTACAACTATCTTCAAGATATCCAAAATTACCACATCTAAAACACTTGAGAATTATTGGTGATCTTTTCTTAACTTCTTATTTTCTTCAATCAAAAATAGGACTTCATATTTATCATTATCTGAAGAACTAGCATCACTATCACTTGAGTACTTACTTGCCTTGTCTGCATAGTAGCTCATCTTTTGTCTTTGAAAGAACTTATTTCCTTGTTTGCCTTGTCCATACTTGTCTTTCTTTTGGTACCTGTATCTTTCTGATTCCTTGTTCTTATGATCCTATTTTTCTTTATTATTGCTATTTTTGGCTTCTTGAAAATCAGTTGTATAGTAACCATACTTTCCACAATTGAAACATCTAAAAAATTTTGCATCCTTAAATCTTCTTGAATCCTTATTCATTTTGCCATAATTAGCTTCTTCATCAATAGATGACTCATTGCTTAAATCTGACTTATTGCCCTTTGTATTCTTATTTGCTTTGAAGCCTACTTCCTTTCGAGGATTAAGTTCCTCTTTTATTCTTAACTTAAAAGCTGTAAGAATACCAAGTAACATATCTCTTGTCAAAGAATCACCATCCTTTGCTTCTTCTATAGCTAAAATATTTTCACTAAACCTTGTTGGGAGAGACCTTAAGATCTTATCATAAACATCAACTTCTTCAACCTTAAGTCCAAGTCCTTGCATGTCATTAACAACCTCATCTAATGAAAGTAGATAAGTACTAATGTTTTCCTCATTCGTCTTTCTTAATTCTTCAAATTGTTCTTTGAGATTTTGTATCTTTACCTTTTTCACACTTTTATCTCCTTCATATATGCTTTGCAACTTAGCCCAAATTCCTTTTGCATCTTGACAATGCATAACTTTAATGAATTTTGTTCTATGCAACCCTCTCAAAATTACATTCATTGCTTTTGAATTGTAACGCTTTAGAATCTTCTTTCCTTATATGTAGGTGGATCAGCTGGTGGTATGTATCCATTTTCAACTGCTTCTCAAATTTCATTGCCAAGTGCCTTCAGGTGAATCTTCATTCTCATACTCCAAAATATATAATCACTTCCATCAAATATTGGTGTTGAGTTATCTGATGACACATTCTTAGAATCCATTGTGTTCTTGAAAGCTTTTCCTTCAAGCTGTTAAACTCTTCCAAAGGAACCCGCTCTAATACCAATTGAAGAACACAAGATTATACTGAGAGGGGGGATGAATAGTATAAGACCACTTTTTACTTTTCTTTCCCAATCAATATTATGCAATGTATAGATAGCAATATCAACAATAGTAATCAAATCAATGCACAAATCACCACACACAATAGAGACACCAATTTAACATGGTTCACCCAATGTGGGCTACTCCATGGAGAAAATATTTCACTAAAATTTCCTCAATCAATCTCTTGGGAATCCTTTCCCTATTACAATGTTTATGGAGCTTTGTCCAAAGGAGACACCAATCCCCTAGTCAAGTTCGTGGATCTCTATCCATAGGATAACTCATTTCTTCTTAGCTCTAACTAGTGATCTTATAGAAGAACTGTTGCCCCATTGCTCTGGCTAATGGATATCTATCCACTGAAGACACCTATCCTCACTGCCTTGGCTAATGGATCTCTATCCACTGGAGACTATCATCCTCTATACTCTGTCACCTTCAAATATTTGTCTCAAATCTATACTAAACACAATCCTTCGATCTAGCACAAATTTGCTTAATCTCTGTCTCTGGTCTGGCATAAACCTATCCTCAAATATGCACCAAACTCTATCCTCTAATTTGTACTAAACATAGTCCTTCGGTCTAGCACAAATTTTTCCTCAATATCTATCCTCTGATCTGCACTAAACACAGTCCTTCGATCTAGCAAAAATTTGTCCTCAATCTCTGTCCTCAAGCCTTAACACAAAGCTTGACTCAATCAAAAAACAATTTTGCTAGATCTGCCCCAAACCTTAACTCAATGTCTGAAAAAATCAATCAATAAACTCTGCTCTCAAGTCTTATCAAAGAATTATCTTAAATATGCCTTGTAAGCTTCCACAAAGGCTCACACTAATCTGTCTACAAGTCCTCTCAAGAACTTGTCCTAATCTTCTCAACAAGTCCTCACTAGAACTTGTCCAACTCTACTCTCACTCTCTGTCCTCAAAATGTATTATAAGCTTCCACAAAAGCTCACACAAATCTGTTCACAAGTCCTCTGAAGACTTACCTCAAATCTAATCAACAAGTCCACACTAGAACTTGTCCAATCTCATAAAAACATAAAGAGAATTTTTAGAGACTCAATATGCTTCACATTCATCACAATGCTCAATCACTCTTTTAGAAACATATAGAGAATTGTTAGAGACTCAATATGCTTCACATTCACCACAATACTCAATCACTTTCAGTCTCTCTTATTACCACAAAAACATATAGATAATTTTCACACTCACAAACACTCCACCTCTTTCTCAAATCAATTCAGAATATGGAACAATTTGTTTCATAGAACTTGAACTATCAAACCAACACATCCACTTGATTAGACTCAACCAACTCTTCTCAACCAATCACTCAATGAAATAATTATTGTTCACAAATCCTAGTCCAAGCATATAAACACTCACTCAAATATTTCCAATAATGCTTATCAAACAATATCATATAATAATGATACTCATGTTCTTTGCAAACCCTAGTTCAATTTCACTCAACTTAATCACTTCAACAACAATGCTTATCAAATAAGGTTTTATTAAAAACTCTTTATTCCAAAAAACCTTGAAGCATTAATTTAAAACACACTCAACAATGCTTACCAAATAATCCTTTTCACTCCAACTTTGCATTCACAACATTCAACAATCACACACTAGGAAGATATGCCCATACCTTTTGTTTGATGTAGATGTGCCCTTAGAAAACCTATCTCAATCACAATTTCCTTCTTTCCAATTTCAATGGTTAAATGACAAAATATCACTTCAACACTTTCTCAAAATATTCCTTAGACACAAAAATAATCAAAACTCAATTATGCCTTATTTCTCCTTTTTAAAATTAACATCCATAAAATCATTACATAAAAATAATTACTTTGATACACCTTATAAACTCCAACTTAAAATAATATCCAACACCACAAGTCTTCAAACAATCTTCCTAAAATACCTTACCACCCTTTCCAAAGATTAAATCAAATAACACCAAAAATTTAATTTTGCATAAGCCTTATAACTCCCTTACAACCTTACAAACCAAATCAATATGCAAAAATTTAATTTTTAAATGCCCAACTAATACCCCTGAATTTTTTGGTGCTCAAACTTGAATGCATACTTTTTCTTTCCCCAAAAGGGTTTCGACGTGATTCAAACCACCGTCTCCCCAAGCCTAAGCGCCTTAGTGCTTGGGAGCCCACCGCATGGGCTAGAGGCACCCACATGAAGGGAGGAAGGATTCCTTCCTAATATCCCTTCGTGCGTCATTGACTTCCCACAAAAACCAAAGCAATCACTCCACTTAGATGCAACACGATTCACAGAAGCTCACATTTAATTTCTTGATTCAAAGGCATAGGTAATCTTGGGTAAGGTGGGTAATCTCCTTTTTATACACATATAGGTATATGCTCCCCACATCGATGCTTAATAATTCGAATTCAAAATTTGAATTTAATCTAATAACCCACCTTAGGGTTAGTTTAAAATTAATATAAATTAACTTATAACTAATATTAAAAATAATTAATAATTAATTTAAATAACTTATAAGTTAAATAAATAAATAAATAAATTAATTTATAATAAAAATTATATTAATTAATTTATAATTAATTTAAAATTTCCTTTATAATATTATAAAAAAATATTATAATATTATTCACTTGGGCTCTTTCTTTGCACTTTGGACCACATCGGACTTCCTGAAATCGAGTCTTGATCAACTGAAATTGGAGAACCTGAAACTAATGCTGCCCACTGAAATTACCACTGACTAATGCTGAAAGCTTGACATCAATGACCACTCACTCTTGACATCAATGACAACTCATCTACTCAAGATGTCCAACATTATTATTTTATTTTCTCTTTCAAAACCAATGCATAAGCAAAACACTCAACAAAGGTTTACCCATAATTATCTTAATAATAATCCTTTAATTTAAAAAAAGTCTCAAGAATTATTATTTTATTTTCTCTTTCAAAACCAATGCATAAGCAAAACATTCAACCAAAGAAAATCTCATACTTCTCTTATAATAATCATTTAACTTACAAAAGTCTCAATAATCATTATTCTATTTTCTTTTTCAAAACCAATGCATAAGCAAAATATTCAACCAAGAGAATCCCATACTTCTCTTAAAAATAATCCTTTAACTTACAAATGTCTCAAGAATTATTATTTTATTTTCTCTTTCAAGCCAACATGCAAGCAACATTTTCAAACAAAGAAAAAATCATAACAATAATTACAAACCTACCCACATAATATAGAACAAGAGCTTTCCAATAAACATGCATAAGCTTTCTTAAAACATAGACTAATTCCCATTCTTTTCAACTTAACAAGGGTCTTTAGTTAATGACATCAAGCTTATTTAAACATAGATCTCATCTATAATGCTATTAAAGCTTAAAGAAAGCATTTAGACTATTAACATAAGCTTAGTTAAAAATAGGATAAAAATATATTATAGCTTACCAAAGCATCATATATAAAGCTTAATCAAACATAGATAATATCTATTTAAAAGCTTACCAAACCATTATAAAGCTTAATCAAAGCATTGATTAAGTCTATATCAAAGCATTATGCATAAAGCATATTTGAACATAAATTAAATCATAATACTTGAATTTTAATCAAACCCTAAAATTTAATCTATATTAAAGTTGCAAAAGTATTAATCATAAATCAACATTTCCTATGATGCCCATGAACCAGGTAAAACAAGCTTCGAACACAGGAGAAACAATGTCTAAAAAACTTAGAGACTCATGCCTATGCATAGAAGAGAAGGTACATGATCACCAAGATAACTAAGGAGACATACAAGTGCTAGTACACAAGCTAAGCTAAGCGACACAAAACGCTAACACATAGGTTGCCAAGGTGACGCAAGGAGCTAACACACAGGCTACCAAGGTGAACCAAGGCACTAACACACAAGCTAATAGGGCGATGCAAGGTGCTAAAACGTAGGCTACCAGGGCGATGCAAAGTGCTAACACACAAGCTAACAGGGTGACTCAAGGTGCTAACACACAAGCTACCAAGGAGACGTAAAGCGCTAACATACAAGCTAACAAGGCAATGTAAGGCACTAATACATAGGCTACCAGGGCAATGCAAAGTGCTAACACACAAGCTAACAATACATTAATAGCGATAAAACACAAGGTAGAAGGAACTTAAAACAACTAACATAACCAAGCTGTGAAAACAATGAACAAGATTTCATTAATCAACTTAGACTATATAGTACAACTTAGGCTATAGTTAGCACGTAGGAATAGCTAACCACTAACCAAATAGTGCTAACAACTAATAACAAATATTCGCTTAACAAAGTGGTTAAGTGAACCTTAGGTAGATAACTAACTACCCTAACAAACCAAATGAGGTAATAAATAGAATTACCATAGTAACTCTAACATCCCCCCTTATTACATTATTTGGGTAATAATATAACTACTAGCTACACTATCATCCCCCATACAACAATATTTGGGTAAAGTATATAACTGCCCCAATACAGTGAAGAAGATGTTGATCTGCTGGTTCTTTGCTCTGTCACAGTGCTCTGGCTGCTTCTAAGCAAAAAGTGGGTCATTCCTCACTTTGTCTTCATGCCAACAAATGTCCTTATGGTAATCACATCATCCAACCGATTTGCATGGGTAACCAGCCACTGCAATCGCTAGGTGTAGTAGAATAGATCACTTCATACAAGGTTCATTCATTTACAATATGAATTTGCAAAAGATAAGGTAGCTAAGGTGTCGGTCGCTGCCGAAAATGCACCCTTATAAGTTCCCCCCTTCTTGTTGCAAAACATAGTGTAATTAATTTTTGAAGGAAGTGTGACTAAGGTGTCGGTCAAAGCCAAAAATGCACCCTTATAAGTCATCTTCCCTATTTACAAAAATCAGTGAAGAAAAGAAATGGATATCCCCCCTCAATTGCAAAAAGTGTGCAACTCAAGAGTGTTGTGAAGGATTTTACAAATATTGCCTCCTAGACAATTGTACACCACAAAAAATCGCTCCTCTTGTTACAAGTACTTCAAACACCTAGAATTTGCTATTTATGAAGCCTAAAAGAGGTACAAGCACCCCTTATTGCAAGGTCTTCAAACAAAAAACTTATGCTATTTATGAAGCCTAAAAGAAGAGTGAGAGAAAATGGTGCTTTTGCCCAAGGGACACATGTGTTTTCCCTCTACAAAACTGTTTTAGCAATTTAGCACTCCTTGTGCTATCTTTGAACCAGAAACAGAATCAGAATGAGACACTTCACAAGAAATATGGCTTCTGTGTTGTGCCTTTGCCATTTTAGTTTTGCTTGTTTTGAAACCAACACTGAATGGTGTCATGGTTTTCATTTTTACAATTTGTGCAAAACTATGCTTTCTAGGCAATTTGATCAAAAAAGTTCACCAATTTGTCCTTTCTTATTGTAAGTACTTCAAGCATGATTGCTATTATGAAGTCTAAAAGAAAAGTTTTAATGTTGATGACTTGGACTTTTCTGATTGCCTTTACAAGTTTTATTTCCCTCTTATCAAAATCTATGTTTGAAGGAAGAAAGGAATTATCCCCCCTTAGTGCAAAGGATTGCAACTTTTAAGGTTCCTTATTTTCAAAAAAACTTGTTCTTTCTTTTGATTACCCTAAGAGAGTATCAAAATATAATTCACTCAAACAGATATTTAATGGCACTTGCCTTAACTCCCTTCAAGAAGGATGAAAATTTTGAGGAAATTAAGCCAAACAAATAAGAGTGAATTAGGGGTTTTGTTGATTTAGGAGAGAATATCAAGTAATTTTGGCTTTAAATCTGTGCAAGGATTTACACAAATTTGTGAAATTTTGGGGTTTAGTGTGTTCTTGATTCTATGACTTATAATTGCAAAAGAAATAATGCAATAATCAAACAAGAATGCCCACAAAATTCTTATCACCTAGGTGTCGGATGCAACCGAAAATGCACCTAATTTGCCAATAAAGGTGTCGAGTAAAATCGAAAATGCACCTTTTAATTTTTGCAACAAAATGTGTGTTTTGTGTTGTGCAAAAAATGATATTTTTATGTCTCCTACTTTGTTTTACAATTTTGCAAAAGAAGTACAATGTTGTCTTCTCCCCTGTATTTTGCAAAATTAACAATTTTGAGCACTCCTTCCAAGACAAGTCGACACACGACCCGCATTTGGAAGGCTTCCAGAACCAATCGACAAACGACTTGGTTTTTATGGACCCAAGGCCTTCAAATTCTTCTCAATTTTGCAAAAAAGAATGTGCAATTTTATGTCTTATATCCCCCCTTGGAGAAAACAAATGCACACTTTGCCTTTGAATATTACAAAATTTTTAAGTCTCCTTGTGTTGAAATTTGCAATAAAGAATCAATTGTTTTGATTTTATCCTTCTTTGAAATGTGCAAAATAAACAAGGTGTTGAGAAGAGAGTAAAGGTTTTCTTATTTGCAATAAAAGTAGGTGCTCTTCTATGTCTTATATTCCCCCTTGGAGAAAAAACAAAAGCTCCTTCCTTGATGTTTTTGCAAAAAAAAATTGCCTTGTATTTATCCTTTGTAATTTTCTATTTTTAATGCAAAATTCAATTTAATCTAATCATTATATAATTAATAATAAAATAACTTTTGTAAAAATCAATGTAATCCTAAAAAAAATTGATTTTTAAACAAAAATATATTAAATTATTAAAAAAAATGAATAAAAAAAATAAAATATTACAAAAAAAATAAAAAAATATACCTTAGGATGTTTTTTTTTTCTTGCCCTTTGAGCAAAAAATAATTTTGCCCCGACGGGAGTCGAACTCCCGACCTCCCGTCGGGCAGCGCCTTAGCGCTGGCCCCTCCGCCGGTCGGGCTAGCTGGCCCGACATGAAGGGAAGGGAAGGATATTCCCTTTCCCTTCACTCCTCGCACGGGCGGGGAAAACTATGGGATTTATCCCACATCGCCCGTGTGGGCGATATTCGAGGGTATAAAAGGGCTTTAAAGCCCTTAGGATAGTGACTGCCTTCGGGCAGTCACCTTGCCCCCTTTTTTGTCGTCACCACATGGCGCGGCCAGGTCGAGTCAGGTGGCACGTGGCAGTCTACCATGTGTCACCCACGTGTTAGGTCCGGTGACACGTGGCTTATCCACCATGTGTTGCATCTATCTTCGTCCTATTGTAGTCCATGTGTCCGATCCAGGTGGGGCTTGCCACGTGTTCGAGTCTGGTCTAGGTCTCGTGGCTCTCTGCCACATTAGTGCCTCGAGATCTATGCCTGAGATCGTGTCTAGCCGCCATGTGTTGCCAGATGAGTGGGCTGAGTCAGTGCCTCAGGATCTGTGCTCGAGCATGTGTGAGTCCCAGCTATGATTATCCTCAAGATTTATGCCCAGGATGGTCCGTAGTTGTAGGGTCTCTGATTTAGTCATCGAAGATCAAAGGGTGCTCCTGCCCTCTCACATCCTGGTCGTCGGATCTATGCCATCAGTCATCGAGGATCGAAGGGCATGCTTGCCCTCTCAGATCTCAGTTGTCGGAGATCTGACAGGATTGTCCCCTGTCAGTGGTGGTTAGACCCGAGGGTGCTCCTGCCCTCAGGTTTGGGTCTGATCTCTGCTTGGGAGGGCGTGCCTGCCCTCCCGATTGTGTGTTGGACCCATGGGGGTAGCACTAGCGGCTGCCAATAACTGGAGGGCCTCCTACCCTCAAGATATGGGCCCTGTGCTACAGGCTCTGGCCAGCTGTCAGGCCTAACAAGTTGGATAGCAGAGTGCTGTCAAAACTATCAGGGTTTGCGGGCCTGCTCTCATGGCCGCCCGATGACGTGGGCTTGTGGGCCCTCTCTCGTGGTTGCCTGGTGATATGGGCCTACGAGCCCTGCTGCCTAGGAGCCACCTCGGTCTACATGCCAATGCCATATCCAGTGAGCCTAGTTAGCGATTCGGTCAGCAACCTCGAGATCCGTGTCCAATCCGATGGAACCATGTCAGATCCTTGGCCTCGAGAGATGTGCCCGAGCAGGTCCAACCCTGCCTCGAGAAACATGTCCGCATCTTGAAAACCATGATGTCGAGGTCAACCAAGAGCCGCCTGCTCTGATACCATGTGAAAATAGTGAACAAGATTTCATTAATCAACTTAGACTATATAGTACAACTTAGGCTATAGTTAGCACGTAGGAATAGCTAACCACTAACCAAATAGTGCTAACAAATAATAACAAATATTCGCTTAACAAAGTGGTTAAGTGAACCTTAGGTAGATAAATAACTACCCCAACAAACCAAATGAGGTAATAAATAGAATTACCATAGTAACTCTAACCAAGCATAGCATATCAAACAAAACCAGGCAACAAAAGAATTTTCCAAACAAGTAAAAGAAGCACCTAAAACTTAGCTTCCCAAAGCCTTCATTGCTTGTTTCCACACCTCCTTCCTTACCGTTACTTCCACTACAGTCCTCCTTCGATCTCCAACAACCAATTCACCCAGCCTTCCATGAGATTAAAAAGGAAGGACCATGATGTTGCATGGGAGCACACCGAACGCCATGGAGTGTTACATGCCACCCTACTTGATGAGCTTGGCAATTTCAATCCAGCCTTTACTAAAACTAAAGTGTCTTAACCTTCAAGGCATATCAATCACCCAACATAAAGCAATAAATAACCATTAAATAAATAACAACCACTTCCATGCCAGGGTGATATACAATTATTATGGGAACTTTACATTATACTTGATTTACTAAGCTACCACTCAAGCAATAGGAAACTAATCAAACATAGCCATTATTATCCATAATGCAAAGCATAAACAAGCATGGCATCATATCAATATCCTACACCATTATTTTATCCTTAGGAGGGAGGTCATTTTTTTAAGATAGTCCAAATGCTATCACCAACCCTATTGAGGAGGCTCATTGTACAAGCAACATCCTGACCCAATGGTGTGGATATGAAAACAAATAGTATGATATGCATTTATGTGAAGAGTAATTTTCCATGTTACTCTAAGCTGTAGATGACCAAGTCATCATCATCACTTCCCCAACATATCTCTCACTATAGGTGGTTTACCCATATATTCCCATCGGAGAGAGGTACCTGATACTGCATCCACAAATGCATCAACAATACCATATTCTATGCCCAAAATAATGTACTCATATAGACATCAAAGAGTAAAGCATGCCATTAATCATTCATATCAACACATAGTTTTATTGTCCATAAGAGTTCTATCGAGTAGGGGTGTTACATACTCCCCCCTTGAACTAAACATAGTCCTCTATGTTTCTTGCAAAAAGTAGCATACAAAAATTTATTCAAATAAAAATGGAAATTGTTGTCTCATCTCATCAACATTTTCCCATGTAGCACACTTCTCAGAATATTGGTCCCATTGGACCTTATACTGATCTAGGGTTCATTTCCTTAGCACCTTGGAATGAAACCCTAGAATCTTAATTGGTCGCACCTCAATGGCTGTAGGATATATCATCTACAATTTAGAAACATTCCACACATGAGTAGGATCAACAACATACTTCCTAAGTAGGGATATGTGGAAAGTGTCATGGATCTTTGATAGGTTGGGTGGCAAAGCGAGCCTATAGGCTACTGGGCTAATCTTCCCAATGATCTCAAAGGGCCCAACATAGCGAGGATCCAACTTTGTTGACTTGATGGCACTTTTCATGGGTCTAACCCTTAAGAAGACTCTATCTCCTACAAAGAATTCTCTTGGTGATATTTTTAGATCTGCATAGCTCTTTTGACGATCGACCACTTCCTTGAGCCTAAGCTGGATTGCTCTAAGTTGTTCCTCCATCTCTCGAATAGTGTCTAGTCTGATCATCACCCGATCCTCTAGATTGTCCCATGATAGAGGGGTTTTGCATCTTCTACCATACAAGGCTTCAAATGGGGCCATCCCTAATGATGCATGGTATCCATTATTATATGCAAACTCCACGAGATGCAAGAAGTCTTCCCATTTTGACTTCTAATCCATGCAATACATGCACAACATGTCTTCCAAAACCTGGTTTACCCTCTTAGTCTGACCATCTATTTTGGGGTGATATGCAAAACTAATGTTTAGCTTAGTGCCCACTACATGATGTAGAGCCTACCAAAATTCTAACGTGAATCTAGAATCTCTGTCAGATATGATTACCTCAGGAAACCCATGTAATCTAAAAACTTCTTTGGTAAACTTATGTGCCACCATTGGTGCATCATCCTTGATGTTTCCTGGTATGAAGTGTGCAACCTTGGTCAATTTATCAACCACTACCAAGATAGCATCATGTTGGAACCTATTCTTAGGTAATCCCACAATAAAATCCATAGAGATTACCTACCATTTTTGCATAGGTATCTCATGTGGGTATAATTTTCTAGTTGGGTGACGATGTTCTGCCTTCACTTTCTAGCATTCCAAACATCTTGATATGAATTTGGTAATATCTTGCTTCATCCCAACCCAATAGAAGGTATTTTTCATATTTTCTCTCATTTTTGACCCTCCTAGATGAGTAAAATAGGGAGAATTATGTGCCTCTTGCATGATCAATCTCCTCAGGTCACCCATTTTGGGTATGACTACCTGATCCTTAAAGCATAAAAGCCCATATTTTATGTTGAAACCCTTGCTTTCTTTAGGAGTTCCTTCTATTTTCCCTCAAATTTCTAGGCAATATGGGTCTTGTAGTTGCATCTCCTTGACTCTATCCATCAAATCTATATGGATTTGGGTTAGGGTGGTTATGTGCCTTCTCCTACTCAAGGCATCTACAACCTTATTTTCCTTCCCTTTGATATATTCAATGCCAAAATCATATTCTGCTAAGAACTCTACCCATCTTCTTTATCTTGCATTCAACATAGGTTGGGTAAAGATATACCTCAAACTTTGATGGTATGTCCTTAGCTCAAAGGGTCTACCCAACAAATAGTGTCTCCAAACCTTTAGGGCATGCACAACTACTACCAATTCTAGATCATGAGTGGCATAGTTTACCTCATGCTTCTTGAGTTTTCTAGACTCGTATGCCACTGTAGTTTCTTCTTGAGACAAAAATCCACCCAAACCTTCTAGAGAAGCATTTGTACACATGGTGAAATTTCTAAGAGGATCCAAAATATTTAGAATTGGTGTCATTGTCAACTTATTTTTTAGAGTCTCAAATGTGGCCTCACACTTATCCATCCATTTGAACTCTTTTCCATTTTTTTGAAGGTTGGTGATTGGGTAGGCAATCTTAGAATAATTTCTCACAAAACATCTATAATAGCCTGTGAGTCCCATGAAGCTCCTGACTTCTATCACATTTGTAGGTGAAGGCCAATTTAATATAGCCTCAATCTTCTTTGGATCCACAACAATACCTTCTATTGAGATAATGTGCCCCAAATATTGTACTTGTAGAGTATAGAACTCACACTTGGAGAGTTTCCCATAGAGTTGATTCTTCCTTAGCACTTCCAATACTAATCTGAGATGTTGGTCATGCTCTTCCTTAGTTCAAGAATAAATTAGTATATCATCTAAGAATACCAAGATGAACCAGTCTAGATACTTTCTGAACACACTATTCATTAGATTCATGAAGGCAGTCGATGCATTTGTTAACCCAAATGGTAGCACCATGAATTCATAGTGCTTGTATCAAGTTTTAAAGGTCATCTTATGGGTATCTTCTTCCTTGATTCTAAGTTGATGATAACCCGATATTAGATCTATTTTTGAAAACATGGTAGCACCCTTTAACTGATCAAAGAGATCATCTATCCATGGTAGGGGATACTTATTTTTAATGGTTACCTTATTCAAAATTCTATAATCTATGCATAACCTCAAGGAACCATCCTTATTTTTCACAAATAGCACTGGAGCACCCCAAGGTGACACACTTGGTCTGATCAAACCCTTTTCCAACATGTCCTAAAGTTGAACTTTTAGTTCCTACAACTCAATTGGAGTCATTCTGTAAGGTGTCCTAGAAATGGGTTTAGCTCCTAGCATTAACTCAATAGTGAAATCGAATTCCCTTCGAGGGGGTAGACCTAGAAGGTCTTCAAGAAATACATCCTAAAACTCATGAAGAATTGGATGCTTCTTAAAAACTTCTTCATCTCCTTTTTCTCTAGTCTCACCATTGAAATTCACTATGTAGAGCAAGTTGCCTCTTTTGATGGCCTTCTTTAACTACATAGCTGAAAGTAAGTGGGGTTGAAAAGAACCTCACCCACTTTGAACTCTTACTCTCCTCTTATCCTTATTGGTGTAATCCATCCACCTATCTTGAAAATTGATTAAGGCTCCATGAGCCTTCAACCAATCCATCCCTAGGATAATGTCAAAGGCATGAAGGGGTGCCACATACAAGTGCCATATAGTAGACCCTTCAGGTAGAGTTATCTCTTCTTGTAGGTAAACATTGATCCACTGAGTAGGTTTACCCAGAACCATACTCGAATTTCCATCCTTGTGCCAAAAATCTAGGTTTTTTGGCATATCCTCGATAATACTAGTGGAAATAAAGCTATCTATGGCCCCACTATCTATCAAAACTTTTACATCTCTAGTAAACAACTTACCATTTAACAACATCGGTGTTGCTTGACCATCCAAGTCTTGATTTCTAGTAGTGACATAAATTTGGTGTGATGGCTCCTCTACTCTATGGCTTGACTCTACTCTTTGAGGGCACTTCCTGGCATAGTGAGGACCCCCATAGGTGTAACACCTTATCTTGGAAAAATGGGTTCTTGCCTTGCCCTTCTTACAGGCTCTAGATCCATTGTATCCTTGTTTGGAAATTATTTCTAATATCATCTGATGTTGGCCCATTTGGTACTGTAGTGACCTTACTGTTGACTCCAACTACTTTATTTTCCTCTACAGTTGTTGGAGTAGGGATGTCTCACTAGTCATGCCCTTATCAAGGTCTTTGTTGGATCCCTTCATCTTTCCAAAAGTTCTATGGATAGCTAAAACCTTACCCTTCTCCTTGCCAAAGTCCTTATTAACTCTAGCCCTTTTATAAAATCTTACTTTAGTGTCCTTCCAAATGAGTAAACCCACTTTCCTAGAGGACCTCAACATAGGTGCCATCTCCTATTCACAAAAAATGAGTTAGGTAAGTTACAATTCTCCACAATTGCACTTACATTCTGTTAGTTTCATTCTACTCATGAACTAACATACGCTACTCCCATTCTAGGGTCACCCTTGCCTTCTTGTAGGGTATCTATCCCAAATTCGCACATCAAGTCAAGGCTCAACCTAAGTACACTCCATGAAAGCTTCTAGCCCTATGACCTAGAGCTCTGATACCAACTGTAACAACCCAAAACTACCAACCCATTTTTTTAAAAGAGCACTTACAAACAAAGGCTCACAAGGGGAACACCCCTAATTTGTTTAACTCAGTATACAAGGCTTCACCACATTTGAGTTCCAAGTCATTGTAGATGACACTCAATGGATAGGAGTGGCCAACTCCCATATTTTTTGGGGTTTACCTTACTAAACCTACATGTTTAGAAGGATGCATAAAGTGGTCCCCCCACCTTTCCCATACCCTCCTCAGCATAGGACCTTATGACCATGACATAGGGATTATCCTTTAAGACCTACATGCTTAAAGGGGGATGCTCATTCCCTATCCTGACTCTAAACCCATTTAGGTAGGTTGAATAATGTAGAGCCTTGGTGCTTAGTTACCACACCTCCATGGGCTAACTAAGGTCATTGCCACTTTGATGACAACTGACATGATCACTTGATCCTACACGATTGAGGGATCACCACTACTATCTTGTGAATGGTTTTTCCCAATATTTAGATGGGACATACCCAAACCTACATGTTCAAGGTACAATGGTTCACAAGTACCCTAGCTATTATCTTCTCATAAATTTTCCTAAGTTTATGAGTTCCTAGCTATTGCATGCATGCAACCCCTTCTAGGACTCGTTTCTACCTAGTTGTTGCCTTCATGCAACTCATCCCAGGATTGGGCTTTATGGCTTACTTAGAGGAACATTCTAACCCACCCCAAGGTTAGATAAACATTTCAATAATAAGAAGCATGATATAAACCATCAAAATAAATGCTAGAAGAAATAATCTAAGAGTTCCTCTTAACAAAAGCCACATCCATGCATTGATATAAAGAAATAAGCAAAAGCTACCTAAACCATGATAGAATTAAACCACATTACTTATTTCCAATGCTTATCAAAAATATTTCAAGGAAATATTCCATCATTTTAGGAGCTAAAGAGATTAACCATTAATCTAATTCCTTAATCAAGCAAACTTCAAGCTAGCTAAAGGCATAATATTACTTAACCAAATACTTTGTGGCTCACAACACAAAGGAAACAACATAATCCTTCTTTATAATAGTAATCAAGTTCTTACAAATCACTCAAGCAAATGCAAGTCTTTGCTCATTTACATCAACATTAATTTTGAAGAGCTTTTAAGAAAACAATTGTCTGGGATCCATCGCCAATCAAGTCTCCATAGCTTCTTTGATGGTCGAGCCACCCACAACATGAGAGATTTACTTAGGGATCAAAACAACTCTAAATGCAATGCAACTGGATCATGCCAAAACCAATATGCAAAAGACCATGCAAAAACATAAACAATCAACCAAGGAGAATCCCATACTTCTCCAGATAATAATTCTTTAACTCACCCAGGTCTCAAGAATTATTATACATGCAATACAATCCACACAAGAGAATCCCATACTTCTATTTATAATAATAATCCTTTAACTTACAAAAGTCTCAAGAATTATTATTTTATTTTCTCTTTCAAAACCAATGCATAAGCAAAACATTCAACCAAAGAGAATCCCATACTTCTCTTAATAATAATCCTTTAACTTACAAAAGTCTCAAGAATTATTATTTTATTTTCTCTTTCAAAACCAACGCATAAGAAAAACATTCAACCAAAGAGAATCCCATACTTCTCTTAATAATAATCCTTTAACTTACAAAAGTCTCAAGAATTATTATTTTATTTTCTCTTTCAAAACCAACGCATAAGCAAAACATTCAACCAAAGAGAATCCCATACTTCTCTTAATAATAATCCTTTAACTTACAAAAGTCTCAAGAATTATTATTTTATTTTCTCTTTCAAGCCAACATGCAAGCAACATTTTCAACCAAAGAGAAACTCATAAAAACAATCACAAACCTACCCACATAAGATAGAACAAGAGCTTTCCAATAAACATGCATAAGCTTTCTTAAAACATAGACTAATCCCCATTCTTTTCAACTTAACAAGGGCCTTTAGTTAATGACGTCAAGCTTATTTAAACATAGATCTCATCTATAATGCTATTAAAGCTTAAAGAAAGCATTTAGACTATTAACATAAGCTTAGTTAAAAATAGGACAAAACTATATTAAAGCTTACCAAAGCATCATATATAAAGCTTAATCAAACATAGATAATATCTATTTAAAAGCTTACCAAACCATTATAAAGCTTAATCAAAGCATTGATTAAGTCTATATCAAAGCATTATGCGTAAAGCTTACTCAAACATAGATTAAATCATAATACTTGAAGTTTAATCAAAACCCAAATTTAATATATATTAAAGTTGTAAAAGCATTAATCATAATTCAACGTTTGCTGCAATTCCCACGAACTAGGTAAAACAAGCTTCGTACATAGGAGAAACGAAGTCCTAAAAACTTAGAGACTCAAGCCTACGCATAGAAGATAAGGTGCATGATCACCAAGATAACTAGGGAGATGTACGGGCGCTAGCACACAAGATAAAGTAGGAAATACAAGGCTCTAACACATAGATTGCTAGGGTGACACAAGGTGCTAACACACAAGCTACTAGAGCGATGCAAGGCACTAACACGCAAGATACTAGGGTGATGTATGGCACTAACACACAAGCTACCAGGGTGATGCAAGGTACTAACACATAAGATACCAAGGTGATGCAAGGCACTGACACACAAGCTACCAGGGCGATGCAAGGAAATAACACGTATAGTTTTATTGTCCATAAGAGTTTTATCAAGTAGGGGTGTTACACATTGCTATCCTATATCAAAGGTTTGAAATCTCATTTAGCACTTATGGTTTGTAATGCTAACCATAAAACACTAGATGTAACATTTGAATAAGTAGCTAGAGACAAAGATATTCTCGTCAAGATATCGCTTGGTGTTTCAAATTCCTTCTAAGTTGTTACCTAGATGTACCTTTTATCTAGCTTCTCATTGTTGGATTTGGGCACTAGGTTTGAAGTGCTCAGATTTCTCATTGAGAAAGCTTCTTAGTTTTATCATTTTCTAATACAATGGTGTAGTCTTTAGGAGTTATGCAAGTAATTTACGCTACTTTAGATATTTCAATAAAAAATTCTTCATTCTTCACATTCTTTCCAAGCACCAATGGAAAAAATATGTTGCCTCTACAAAAGAGTTTGTCAACAACTCGCTCAAGGCAAACCTTAAATTCCTTGTTGACTACATCGAAAACTATCTAAAGAAGAGTATATTGTTGGAATTGATGAAGTAACCCATATATTAGACTATAATGTGGTTGTCACCTAAGTTCCTTAAAGCATATTATAACACCTCTAAAATTTGATTGAGCATGATAATGGCTACCTAAATTCTAATTGAGCATGATAATGACTAACTTATGTTTGAGCACAATGTCCGAACTATAGCATCTATAACATCTATCTGGTAATAAATATGCTATTTATATATTCAATATTTTTAAATATCCTACGTTGCTCGAATATTCAATATTTCTTGCACTAATATAATAAATATTAGACTTTGTATAGCATTAATCAAATTATAAGACCCTCGTAGCATTGATCACAACACTATATAGATATCAACCAGTTTTAATCAAATCAGTAGTAGATTTTGCAACGCTATTATTCTACATCAAACTCATTTTTCCATCAATGAGAAAACCAACAAAGAGAAAAGTGAGGTAGTAAAAAACAAGCTCAAAGAAATAGATGAAATTCTTCGACAACAAACAATACTTCCTCACCTATGAATGAGCCCATATTATTTATCCACTACTCTCTTCTTCATATCGTCTAGATTTCTTGTTTCCAACAATCTCAGCCTTATTTCCATCACAAATGTGATACCATTATTGGATTTTTAGCCAAATTATCATAGGATACTTATCCAATATCAAGAATAAAATAGGTAAATGCCACTCACAAAATAACAATGAATCACAATATTAGAACAACAAAAATATCCCACAAATATATTCAATATGAAAATATTACAAGATTGATGTAGAGAGATTTGCTCAATGTAATACATGGAGCTTTGTCTCCATAGTATAATATTTGAATATGACTCTTCAATACTTGATTATTTCTCTCCTCACATATTTGGGAGATGCATCCTTCCCTATTACACACTTAAGATAAACCTCTCATGTCTCTTAACTTACCTATATGTCACATTGCACATTCTTACTACATGACACTTAGACTCATCCTACACATTGACACATACTTTAGGGAGAATATAGATTGCACATCCTAAAGTAATATTTACAAATGTGCAATGGTACCATGGGGGTACTATACTACCAAATAATGTAATATCTCCAACATGCAGTTGTAGAGAAAAATAATTGTAATATGGGATAACATACTCCATAAAGTATCAATTCCAATATTATAACTATTTGTTTTCTTGGGGAGAAAGAAGAGAGAGTCTGTATTCATAACTCAAGTATTATTTTTTAATGTTTTAAAACTAAGCGATGTTACTAAATATAAAAAGTAGATCATATCTCTCTCTAATTTTTAAACCATCTTTCATCTATTTTCTCTATTTTTATGTGGAATATATCTTATTACATGATATGGATCATGGATCAATTGAACGACCAATAAAATTATATTTTATTATTATGAGATAAATGATGTTTGAATGCTTATATCTAATCCTTAGTGGTCCCCACTTTATGGATGATCAAAAACATAAATTTTACTCCACATTATGAAATATTAATTCTAACTATTGTACACTAGTTGAACCTTTTGAAGAGGTGACCAGGGGAGAAGATGTTCTCATTCAAGTGGGAAAACTACCCTTGCTCCAATGGCTTACATATCCCATATTGCCAATAACACATCCATTATTGGTTCTATGCCCACCATATCACCTTCTCCTAATCCTCATCCAAATATTACCGCTAAAATGTCTTCATTGCCATATATCATTACTCATCTTGGCTAGAGCACATCATTCACTATAGTATTTCAAAAAATTCTAGCCCTTTCTACTCCATATAACAAAAATAATAACTTGAGCAATAATTATATAATGAGTGAGATGGTGGTAGTGATCAAAATATTTATAAATTAGAATAATTCTAAAAGGAAACAATGGCAACAACCATAGATCTGGCAACCTTGAAAGACTCCATATCTTATAAAAGATCAAGTACCTCAATAAGGTGTTAACCAAGGAGTAAATCAAACTTATAACCATATGATTAACACCAATTTAGAAGTAGAGAAAATATGGTATCTTCCATGTAAGAATAGGAATGATCCCACATGGACCCATTAGACATTCTTAGAGTATCCAGTATAACCAACAATGCTAGGCCTCATAAGATGCCATCTTGGATCAATTAGTCTTTGCAACTAATTAGCCTATATACTAGAAACCCCAAATACAATAGTTAATACCTACCTTACCCAACCCCAATAATTTCATCCTAGCTAACTTGAGTCCTATAGAAATGGATGAAGAGATAAAATTTGAAGACAATGTGTGGGCCCATGAGAGTTCCCACATAG
This sequence comes from Wollemia nobilis, assembly GCA_028583015.1. NCBI lineage: Eukaryota > Viridiplantae > Streptophyta > Pinopsida > Araucariales > Araucariaceae > Wollemia > Wollemia nobilis. Next base: position 2,506,751 of record JAQPPZ010016709.1, read on the forward strand.
ATAGGTCCTAACAGGTAAGTTTTGTTGAACTATCAATTTTTTTAAAATTTATTTTCTTAAGATATTAGGAAGCCTTGCTAGACTTGGTGATTATTGCACATATTTAGATGAAAACCAAGAAGAGGCTTATCGGGTCTAAAATTTTACTAAGGCATGAAAGCTCGACCACTTCAAAGTCCAAAACAAGAATGGTCAAAAATTTGCAAAAGCGATGTTAGTGATAGCGCATAGAATCCCTGGCTAGTATAGGAAAAAGTGGACAAAGAATCTTAAGGGGGACATCAACTTAAGTCTATGAAGGTCTCAAATACCAAGGTTGAAGTAAATCATAAGTGGTAAAAAATAAGAGTGTCTAGAAATAGGAGTGGTTAGAAGTATGAGTGACCAAGAAATTTGAATGACAATATCAACAAAGCCTCATACAAGTCCTTGAAGCCCTAGTGGCAAGTAAAAGACTTGTAGTAGGTGGATATAAAAAAATGAAGGATCCTAGATATGTTTGTTTTAGCAAATATTATGCATGTTAGAGGCATTGGCCACCTAGACACTCCTCAACCATCTAAAGTAAAGTAGTTAGACAAGAAAGTGATAGCAACTCTCTTGGAACCTATAACAATATCAACTACCACTACGAGAAGTGCCTAAAAATATTATAACTAGTGCAATAATAAGGCATAGTGGGAGGATATGGGCATGCTAAAGAGATTCAATACTGCTAAAGGCACATGGTTATTGAATGTTTTGATTGGTTTATGGATCAAAATAATTGGCAATGAAAAGATTAGAAAGTGACAACCACTTCCTCTAGGCATGTTGATTGAGCACGAGCCCTGGACTAGGCCAGGTTGTGGCTAATGTTGTCAGGCTTATGGTAGGACATCCTTATAATCTTTAGCAAGGCTAGTATAGTGAATTATAAACAATGCAATTTACCTCAATATGAGGGTCGATAATTTGAGTGTTTACTTGTTGTATACTATGGAATTTCATTGTGCTTCTATGAATCGACTTGCTATTTGAAATTTCTTAGTATTATGTTATTGCATTCTTTCACATATGAATTCTCTATAATATTTAGATATTTTTATAAAATATTTATGGATGATCTATTCTGTTAGGCCTAAGTTGCTATTTGGATGATCACTTTGGGCTATTGGAATATTAGGAATGCATATCATTTAACCATTATAGTTTTTGTTTCTTCTATAAAATTATGTCAATGGTCTGTTCATTTAGGTAATAGATGTTGTTTGGACCATCATTGAGGGTTATTGGAGTAGTAGATGACATGATAGGATCTTAATTTATATTATGTAATACTTTGCTTAGTTACTTGTCTGTTAGGCCCTATATATAGTCAAGTTGTAGTGTGCTTTGCATAGGATGTGGTAGTGTTAGCTAATGTCATATACCTTTAAATCCATGCTTCTTTCCCTTATATCTTTCTAACTCTCCATTTATATCTTTAGTATTCTTCCATTTATTTTGTTTTTACTTTGCACAATAAGGAACTGATATTATGTAGAGGTTGGTAGAAGCAAATTCCAAGCCATCCAATCATGGTCATGGTCTATGGTGCATGTATCAATCCACTAGGTAGATTGTAGACCAAGAGTTTTTGCAAACCTAGTGGGATAAATCATTCAAAATTCATATCACATCCTTAGAGGATTGATATTTTAGTGAATATATTAACATTGCAAGTGGACAAAACACATTCACCAGACTACTCCATTGATTGAAGAACTTGAGATTAGAAATTCTGTTGAAGGAATAAGCTCTTGGAACAATATCTATAATTGCGTGTTAACAATATCAAAAGCAAGAAACCTCAAAGAACCTATGCAATTTATTGAAATACCTGCCCAAAGAGCTCATGATAGTCTAGGTAAGTGCCACTCTCTTGTTATATTTCCTTTTGTTCAAAGTCATGTCCCTCTATAGGCCTTTCCCAACTAGTCTCCTAATAGTCCTCACCCAAAAAATATGGCTAGAAATTTTTTACCTAGATGGAATAGCAATTGATCCCTTATATTGTAGATCTCCATGAAATCCCTCAGATTGCTCTTAAAGCATTACCAACTTATGATGGATTTGAAAAAATTACCTATGAGTATTTTCAAGATGTGTCTACTCTATTTGCTATTCATAATATCCAACATGAAGATATCATGGTGATACTGTTAGCCATATATTTTAGAGAAAAAATGTTAGCCTAGTATAGATACATGGGTGACAACAATATCAGTTCATGGGATCAGTTGGCCAAACCATTCATCTTGGAATTCAATAAGGTAGGAGATCCATTTTTATTGCTTACCCAATTCACCTCCATTTAGAGGCATCTACAAGAAATATAACCAATTTTAGTATTAGATCCAACAAGATGTGGAAGTGTACCCCTTAATATATCATACCTTCCTAGCCTTAAGCATACATTTATTATATTTGTGTCTTTGTCTTAGATCTAGACCTCTAGATCAAATTAGCCAATGTGCTGAGATTCCTATAAGTTTCCCAAGTTACAATCATTGTAGAAAATACGATCTCTCCTAAGGTCGCTATGCCATACTTTCTAAAATTAACCTACATAACATGCTTAGGCCACTTCAATGCCTCAACTTGCTCCTATGTTGGCAACTAAAACTTTACCTCAACCACCTCCACCTTCTCTGCCTTTGTTGCTTATCCCTAAATCCAAAGAGAATGTAAAAATAAGTGTGCTAAGGGGATCATTAAAATATATGAGTAATAAAGTAATTATGCTCGAGATGTAGAATGTCGAGAAGAGATATAAGGGCTATTAGCCCAAAAGGTTTCTATATATCACAAAATACCAAGGGGTATCTAGCAGTAATGTGGTTAGAAGAATAAATGTTGTATATGTTGATCAAGAGGATGTGCCATCCAATTCTACTTCTTAAGAAAGCTATTGGTGTCTGGACTGTAATTATCCCCATAATGTAGATATATGCATGGTCTACCAACACCAAACCCAACTAGCAGCATCACAAAAGGTGAAAAGAGAAAATAAGACACACAAGAAAGTGGTAAACATCCTAATGGACCTGAACCAAGTAATGTTGATCATGGAAGCTATAGAATAAGAATGCATTCAAGTCCTAACCAGATATGTGAAGAAGCCTCTACAAGTGGAGCCATATAAATCAAAGCCCTTCAAATTTACTACTCAACCTCAAAAGAAGTAAGCAAAATATTAGCCAAGGTAAGATCCCATAAAAGTAAAGGCCACTCAAAAGAATCCTAAGGAGAAATCTCTAAGGAAACTACGATATACCTCTATGAGAAAAAGATAAATGTTGGAAACCATTGAGAAATATAATAAAAGGTTTAAAGAACCTAACCAAAAGGATAAAAAGTTGTAAAAAGTGAATGGATATAGCATAGTTGAAGAGCTAAAGAAAACTCCTTAGAAAAGCATGTATGACTCATTGTTAATCCCTAGTTAGATAGGTTTTCTTAGAATGATATTAAAAGATGCTAGTCCTAAAGGGATGAAGTTGTTGGACCTAAAATTAGCTCAAGATCAACAAAGCCCTGTCTTGGGTAAGAACCAACTACCACCTTTTTTACATATCCTTGCAAATGTGAGGATAAATAGTTCACAATTGTATGGTTGACTCCAATGTGTCCACTACTATAATGCCAAAGGTAGTATATGAGGCATGGGAATGTAATATACTCACTCAATCCATGGAGTTATGTAGTTATATGGTACTCTTGTCTGAACAATCAAGGTGGTCAAGGATATACCAATGGTGTCCCATAAGGCATCAACGATCACAATGTTTTAGGAGGTGGTTGTGGTTGACCTTTCGACATAATTTGGTTTATCCATTTTTAGAGAATTCATTGCCAATTAGGAAGGATACTTATCCTTAATTTATTCTCACATGGTCATTCCCCACAGGGACAGAAAGGTTAGGATCAATATAGAAAATCCATCTCCCTTCCATATTGAGAAGATTGAAGAAGAGAAGGTTAACCTGGTTGAGGATGCTATGGATTGTTTTAAGGATGTGATCAAAGAATTTCAAATGAAGGCTAAGTTTCCTCTAGAATATTTTAATGTTGTATTAGAGGTTGGGTTGACAACTTATTATGTTGCAATATTATATGGTCAAAAGTTCCCAACAATTTTAAATCAAGATTTTGAAACTGTATTATGTTATGAGGCTTTAATAAGACCTCATTAGAATAAGTTATTTTAATGTGTAATGTAATTTCATGTTCATTTAAATTTCATGTAATATGGAATTGGAAACTGTTAGAGTTAGAGTATATTACATCATTTGGGTCATGTAAATGTACCACCTTTGGTACATAGTTAGAGTAGGAGATTACTTTAGGGGAAAGTTAGCTAGTTACTTCAAGCAATGTAATAAATGCACAAGTGGCAATGTGCAAGTTGTAATGTGCAAGGTGTCCCCTTGTACAACTAGGTAGAGTGTTGGCCAAGGAATCTATCTTCCTATATAAAGGGCCTCATAGTGGTAGATCATATATCAAGTCAATATCAAGTGCATTGTAGTAGATAGTAGTAGTGCTCCTGTATGGAGTACAATGTAGCTCTTTAGCTCATATTAATGGAGTGACCATTTCCTCCATATTGCATTGTATTTCCATCATTTCTATTTATAGTATATTTCAGTCATATTGCAGACTCACTTGCTTTCATATTTATTACATCTTATTAGGACCTATGTTAGATCTCTTCCACTGCATATATCCTCAAAAGCTAACAGTGGTATCAGAGCCATGGTAAATCGAGATAGGAGGACCTACATCCATCATAGTTCCTCTTTGCACTTTTGTAAACCAGATTCGCTAGTGTGCACCACCACTTACAAAAGTCATCACAAGAGAAGTCCAGTAGGTCAAGAGGAATAGGGAGAGTCACAAGTGAGGACTGAAATAAATCTTAGTTGCAGAAATTATGAGATTATATTTGGCTAGAGTCTTTCCACAGAGTTGCAAAAAAACTCATGAAGACTAGGACTCAACATTCAAGCCACTAGATTGACAAATCAACTAGTGAAGATTATTATCTCCAAAATTACAAATTCTTCAATTCTAGTTTCTAACAACTTGTTGCAGGAAAAGGAGATTCAACAAAAGGTTGGGAAGCTTCCTACAAGAGAGTTAGGAAGAATATCTTCTTAGAATCATTCCAGCACTTGCAACAACAAGGAAGAAGACTGAATATTTCAAAGACCTCGAGAAAGGTCCCATTACAAGAGTTGCAATCCTACAAAGTGCAGAAGTGAAGAAAAGGCCACAATAGCCTTATAGAAGACTCAAGGAAGAAGAGACTCCAGAAGTTGAGTCAAAGAAGGAGATAGGAGATTGGTGATCTCCATTCAAGATCAATACCTACAGAGTGCAGAAGTAGAAAAGGCCATAGAAGCCTTGATCAAGAAGAAGGCTATAGAAGCCTTAATTCTGAAGAAGACTTCAGAAAAGAATTCCTGATTTAGAAGATAAATTCCTGATTCAGAAGAATACTCCAAAGAAGAGTTCCTGAAGAATACTTCAGAAAATAATTCTTGATTCAGAAGATAAATTCTTGATTTAGAAGAATACTCCAAAAAGGAGTTCCTAAAGAAGACTCTAGAGAAGAGTCCAAGAAATAGGATATTGGTGATCTCCTTTACTGATTAAATATTTCCTTCAAGAAGGAGCTGAAGAGATCAAGAGAAGATCTCATTGAAGAACTTCCATTCTTGGAAGAAAGAGAAGGACTAGGAGAGTCCTATACAAATCTAGAAGTAGTAAAATCAGAGATCCAAGAAGAAGATCTCATCCAAAAGTAGAAGGTTGAAGAAAAGGTCTCAGTTGGAAGACCAGAGAAGCTACAAGATAGAAGACCTTGGAGAGGTCTCAAGGAGAAAAAAAGAAGGCTTGGAGAGCCTTGTTGCAGAGCTCATAGAAGCATCATCAAAAAGGTTCCTAGGAGAACTCATTGGAGAAATCCACTACCAAGGAGAAAGCACCTGATAGTGAAGGACTTGGGACAATTATCACCATCCAAAAACAAGCCCAAGAGAAGAAGAATTTGGCAAGGAGTGCCAAATCCCAGAAGAAGAATCCAATGAAGACCTCAAGAAATTTAGAATCTTGAGAAGAAGAAGATCTTGTTTGAAGTCAAAATTTGACAAGAAGTTTGAAGGAAGATTCAGATAGAAGAAGCCTACCAAATCCAGGATATTTGGAGATTACCTCTCACAACAAGAAGGCACAATTCAGATAAAGGAGTTCTCTAAATCTACAGTAGAAAATCAAAGATCACTGGAAGGATCAAGCCACCAAATCCAAGGCTCAAGATAGAAAGTTCAAGGCTATAGTTTGGTGAAGCAGGAAGTTATTCTGGACAACCAACAAGAAGTTATGAATTCAACCATTACAAGGCAACAACTTGGTGAATCAAAAACACCAAGATCTACATCTACTTCAGAAGCCATCAAAAAGGTAAGAAACTTGGGTGCAATTAGGTTTATTGATTAAACTACAAATTGGATTATTATCAAACTTCGTTAAGGCACCATACTTAGATTAAAAGTTGCAGAAGGATAGATTGCATTATAGTCTTCAAGAAAGTGCAAAAAGGGAGAATTCATTTTAAGGTTTATTTGCACATTAAATAGGAGTTGGATATTTTTGAAAGAAATAAAATTATCATCTACCTATTTTCTATCTAGAAAGCAAGAAGACTATATCCTACAATATTGATTGTAGTGAAAAATTGCAGAGTATCCATTAAGGGTTCATTACAGATTACTCTTGAAAAATTGTAGTAATTTATTAAGTGCATTTAGAAATTACTTTGAGAGTTTATTGGAGCAATAAGGTGAAATTATTGTTGCAATTAAAAGTGCAGTGAAATTGGAAGTATTGTTAAGTTCATTTGCACTATACTAATTACTCTAAAAAAGGATTAATTTGTGTTCTTTAAAGAAGGGCACAAAATCATATTGTTGTCAAAGTGTCTAGAGACACTATTGGTGCACAAAACCTGCAATATTTAGTGGCCATAGAAGCCATCAAATCAGATCAGTTTCCTCCAAGGTTTGGAGAAGAAAGTAACCACCAAAAATCAGAAAAAGGAGCTTCAAATCAAGACTTGGTGAATCTCAGATTCAAAGTGCACAAAGGGTTAGAAAAAAGTGCAGAAAATTACATCTAAAAAGAGCTTCTATCTACGTGGTTACAAGCTTGGGTTCATTAGAAAAATATCCAAGAAAAAGGAGAGAGGTGTCTAATCAAGAAGACAACCTCAAAATCTACCATTACCTATAAGGAAGTTGTCATAAAACCAAAAAAAATCAGATTGCAAAAGGAGGTGCAAAAAGGTATTTTATATACAAATATTTTTACATTATACTACACTATTCTAATCTACCATACGCAAGAAAAAGGGTAAGGTTTAAAGTGCCTCAAAGGCACATTCTTCTCAGGGTAAAATAACCCAAGGTAGTCATATAATAGCACACTCCATGCAAGGGAATAGAGCCTCTCAAAAGGCTCATATCTTCTACGATTTGGATAGCCAAACCTGCAAGCAAACAAAGCACAAAAGATTACACTAGACATACGTCCAAGGAGCATCATTGGAGTATTTCAAACTCCACCATAGCATTGCTTGAAGCCCTCAAGATCATTGCCCAAATCCTAGCTCCAAGTCTCCAAAGGTGTTGCTCTCCACTCCAGCTGGAACCAACTCATACCAAGCGCCATCGAACAAAGGAAGAGTTGGTCGTGTTGCATTGTTAATAAGGGTATTGCAAAGATACATTGAAGAGGTATTACGTAGAAATCTCATGCACAAAGGGAAGGTGACACTTGTCACCTAGAAGGAAACACTAACATTTCCCACATGAGCGCCCATCCATTGCAAGTTTGACCAAGAAAATGTTACAGGGAAGAAGGTTGGTGTGTTAGAAGGGAGAAGACACATGTCATAAAAAATAATGAGTGCTCATCCAAGACTGTAACACTCATCCTTTACCTGGAAGAAATTTACAAGTGGCAATAAGCATCTTCTCATCCCTCAAGCACTCAAAGATAACCATCATGACACTTATCTCTATATTAGGTGCCAAAGACCAAGGAGCAGCAACAATTCAAAGCTAAATTCATAGAGAATTCAAAGCCAAATTCATAGAGCATTCAAAGCTAAATTCATAGTAGCATTCATGGCAGATTTACATAGCAACATCAACATTCATAGCACATTCATAGCAGCCAGAGTTACAACGTGGAAGAAAGGTGAAGAGCATTAAAGGCTCTGGTCAAGGGAGGTCAAAGACTCCAGAATTGAGGCGCCACCATCCAAGCATTGAAGCCAAGGAAGAATCAAAGCATTCCATTGGCTATAGCACCCAAAGAAAGGACATAAAGCTTGTTGTCATCTATGACCAAATTCAGCGCCGAATATTTTAGGTTTGCAACATTACAAAGGTAAAACTTTACCTTATTCTAATTTGCTTTCATTAATAGGGAGTTATAAGGTATAATATAAGGTTGAAACATTAAGGGAAATCAACCATATTTGAAAGCAATATTAAAAGGGAAAATATATATTAATAGCCTAATATTTGCAATCTAAAACATAGGAGAAATAAGGATTTCTACCTGGATAAATTAAACTTCTATTATTGCAAATATCATTGTTTTCTAATATTCCATATTAGGGAGTTATAAGGAATACTACACCAAAGTAGGTAATTGGAATATAGAAACATTAAATATCAAAATATCAAAGGCTATAAAAGAAGGTTCAATAAGGAATATCAAGAGTTGGAAACTAATTACTATACTTGTCTCAAACTTACATTAAAGGGACAAAGGAGATCCAACTATTAGAACCTCATCAAAAATTAGAAAGTGCTTAAGTTCAATAGGAGAAATAAGGTGTAAAAGAAGTTGATTTTTTCTATTCACAAAACTTTACAAAATCAACCCAAAATTGAACTACTATTCTCAAAAGCACTTTATCTATCATTCAACATATCCAAAATTACTAGGGAGACATAAGGTATTCTACAAAACTTGATAACAATAGCATCCATAAAAATTTATCAAGTACTCAATCCATTTGGGAATCATAAGGTGTCTACAAATCTTACAAGGATTTTATTAAATCACATCTCTTAACTAGGGAGTCATAAGGAAGCCTACAAAAACCTAAGCTCTAAAAGGTTTTATCAAATCAAGCTCATACACTCTAGAGTAAGGAGTTATAAGGTAGACTACTACAAAGGTTCTATCAAACCCATTCTTACAATCCTAAGGAATAGCAAGAAACACTATCTCAAATATATCAAGAAGGAATATGGATGAAATAATAAGAAATGCCTTTATTAACAAAGAATTATTTCATGAAATGGAATTATATTCCTAGAACTTGATAGATACCCTTGAAGGATATGAGAATCTATTAGTTAGTGAAAAGGAGAGATTCTCCTTATTTCTTAAGGAAGATAAAGAGGATAGATTTAAAGCATTAATTGGTTACCTTCATGAAGCATCAGAACTCCCATTGGGGCAACGCCATTTTATTTGGTCTATGGAGCTGAAGCAATCATGCCTCTTGAGCTCGAGATCCCTTCCTTGCGAATTTCTTTGCAGGAATTTATCGATGATGATACTGCTAGACAAGCACGTCTTGATCAAATCACACTCATAGATGAAAAACGAATCAATGCTTTAGAGCATTTGCGAGTTTATCAAGACCGATTGAAACATGCTTACAATGCCAAAGTTCATCTAAGAGAATTTCAAGTAGGGGATCTTGTCCTTAAAGAGAATCAACAAAACACCAATGAATTGCCGCATCTTCGAGATAAATTCGTGGCTAATTGGTTAGGTCCATATATGGTCATTGAAAGAGTGGGTAATGGAACTTATAGACTTGCCAGTTTAGAGGGAGAGGAAGAACCCGAACCACTTAATATTATACACTTGAGGGCATTCTACGCATAGTTTGAATTTTATATGTACATATATACATGGCTTGTAAAAAAAAAAAAAAAAAAACAAATAAAATAAAAAGAATTTGCATTTCATTGTTAGTTGCATACATCTCATTCAAAAACATTGCATTTCATGTGCATACATCTCATTGAAAACCATAACATTTCATTTTCAGCCATAGTTGCATATCATGTTAGAGACCATTCTATCTTTTGGATATAAAATTTGGTCAAGCAAAAGTCATGTTGCCTTAATCGGGGGCACCTTCATAAAATCCATCAAACCGAATTGTCATTCGTACATCCATTTTCCATTTGCACATATTTACATTGCCAAAATGTTTTCGAGTCACTCGGCCATTTCTAGTGTTTTAAGCAAACTTTGAAATGCATGTCAAAGTTCTCTAGGGCCATATCACAAATTACACTAAATAAAATCTTGAGTATTGGGAAATGATTTCAAAAGTGGTCTTGAACCTATCACATTTTCACATCTTAAAAACATCTTGTGTCAAAGAGAGATAACACCATCTTTGGGTTGTGCCTTGAAGTGAAAAGAGTAATCCTCGTTTGTCCTATCATGCAAACATAGTCCATAAAACAGTGGTTCTTACCACTATCACAAGCAATCACAAAATATAAATATAAACGGAGTAGTAAGGATAGGGTAAAATTCTCATCATACTTCGGTTGAGAATCCGATTCCCCAAAGCTCTAAGGAAATGAACATTTTTCACACACCACTGATCCCAAATAAGTTGTAAGGATCGTACTACTTGTCCAATCAGACGGATAGGTAGTCATCCCCAAGGCTTACAAAGGTCAAAAACAACATGGACTATGGAGTTAACCTTCATCGGGGCTATAGACGCTTGACTGGCAGTGGAGTATACTCATTGCGTGGCGACATGTCTCTCCTCAAAAAGAGACCTCTGAATGCTCATACGGACAAACTAGCTTTGGGGTCTTCTCCATAACAGGGTTACCTAATTTGTGCAAGATGAGGTTAATGAACACACTTGCACACACACGGGTTTTTGATTGCCTAGAGTCACTACCATGCTTCGGATTTGGTTAATGAACTCACATGCACACACATTTGGTCCTAGTTGAATTAGGCGGTATTAGTAAGTTTGTTTGATACCACTAGCATGTTTGAGTCTTTGTAAAACAGTCTTCCTCCATATTTTCTTCCATATCAACCTCCATATCTTCTTCCATATTCATGTCATTCCATACGTCATTCATTCACAAGCTACCAAGTTCGGTGCCCCTGATTAAACAATTATGATAACAGTTGGCTAAATCTAACTATCTAAAAGTATGAGTGCTTCTTAGTGCATATTTCATTTACTTAGTCTCGCATTAATCATCTATAACTTTGCATTCCATTCCATCACATATGCATTAAAACATATAAAAACATGCATCACAAAAACATAGGCATTCACACAAAAGAAAGTAAAACACTAAAAATAAAAGCCATGTATATATATGTATAAAGATCAAAACGTACAGTGAATGCCAAAAGGCTACAAAATACAATAGAGCACCAAGGCTCATAAAGAGTGCATCTAAGCACTAAGCTAACCATCAAAAGAGGATCCCTGTGACCTAGTAGGAGCCCTAGACCTAGTGGTGTGCCTAGACTCACTACGCCTAGAGGGAGAGGAGGATGGAGGATCAGGCAACACAATGTGATGCCTAAACAATGTGTCCTCCAGAGCCTCAATATAACGAGTCCTAGACCTAAGTCTAGATATGTCTATCCCGTGTCGTCGCTCCCGCTCCGCTAGCTCTGCCTGGAGTCTCGTCACCCTGTCATCCTGGGGCACCCTAGTCGCTCCATCCAAGTCCGCCTGCATCTGGGCCATCCTCTCCTCCTGAACAGCTATCAGGGCATCCCGCTCTGCAACCTGTTGCTCCAACCGAGCTATCCTCTCATCCCGGACAGCTAGCATAGCATCGCGCTCTGCTATCTGCTGCTGCAGCTGCGCCAGATCATCCTCGTGCCCGCTAGGGGGTACCTCCCTAGTCTCTCCTACGGCCTCTCCTAGGCCCTCGCCATCATCCTCCTCGTCATCTCCGCTCCCCGGTGCCTACCGTGCCATCTTCCCCTTTCGCCTTCGACTGTCAGATCGAAGGCGGGGACCCTCCCTGCGCTTGGGAACCTCTGCGGTTCCCTCGTCCTCTCCAGCTCCAACAGCCACCAATGGTGGCTCCCACCTCGGCTCTGCGGCCATCCATGCTGCATACTCAGCTGTCACCCCGACGTCGTCCACGTCGAGGATCTCCATGTCCTCATCGTCCTCTGCCGCCTCCCTCCATGGCTCGACACATGGCAAATCCCCCTCTGATCTGTGCCTTCGGTAGCGCACTGGCTCACCGGGGACATCCTGTCTCAATCCGACCTGGCGGAGCACTCGAGACATCTGTATGTACTCCGCCTCGCTGTGGCCCCGACCCACTACCCATCTAGCCTGTCGCACCCGTCTCAGATGCTCTCCATCCTCGATCCACCTTGCCTCCCGCCAGGGCCTCCAAATGACTTGGGCATCTGTCAAGTCTGCCCATAAACTCCTATACCATTGCCCCGATCTCACGGGGCGGCTCGGCTGTCTCTCCTCTGCCACTAGCCATCTCCTACCATAAGCCTGGCTCATGTCCCAGTAAGCACATGGCAACCCCTCCGGTCGGGCCACTCTGAAGTGCTCCCAGCCCAGCCTTTGGAGAACCAAACTGCAGCCTAGGCCCTTTCGGCCCCGTCTTCGAACCTCATACAACTCCCGGTACACCTGCGCCAATAAAGCGGGCGCCCAGGCATACACTACCCTATTAGTGAGCATCTCGCTCACTACACCCATCAAGTTCCATGGAAACCTGCACCCGGTGCTGTTCGGGGCCACAATGTTGGCCAATACGAACATCATCAGAGCCTCCACCGCTACCAACTCCTTGGCCGTATACATGGCCAAGTAAGGAATCCCCCTGCTCTCCGTCCGGATCTCCCTCCAGTCATCCCCAAACAACTTGGCCATCTCCGTGGCCCTATCTCGTCCAACCTCCACCCGTGCCCCCTCCACGGGCACCTTGAGGATGCGGTATACATCCTCAAGCGTCACCGTCATCTCTCCGGTCGGGAGGCTGGAACGTCCCCGATCTGGATCCCACCTCTCGGCCAAAGCCGAGAGGTACCCCTCATCTGCCCGAACTACCTCCAACCGGGCTGCCTCCGCTAGCCCTACTGCCTCCAATATCTCCCAGTCTGACTGGGACAATGACCTCCTCATCCCCGGAATGATAGGGGAGAATCGGTGTCGTGCCTCTAACACCCTAAGCTGCAAAACAACAAAACAAAAATTGGTTACAAATTTTTTTTCAAAAAAAAAAAAAACCAAAAAAAAAAAAAAAAACAAATAAAAGTACTTGCTTAAATAAACAAATACCTCAGTTGGCTGCACTGGCGCGTCCGCTCCCATCTCCGCCATAGCTCCCGCGTGCTTCACTCTCCCACACAACCTTTCACTTCACTTCACTTCATTCCACTCCCTCAGACGCACTTCTCTCAAGCTCGAACGCACAAATGAGCGAAATTCTCGTTGAAACTGTTTAAATAGCTGGTTTTGGCGCCCTGAAATGTAGTGGGGCATTTCATGGCGCATTCAGATGCAGTGGGGCATTTCATGATGCATTCAAACACCGGCGGGCGTTTCTGCCACCTCCAAATGCATACCGGCGTTTGGTGTCAGTATTGAATAAAAGAACAAAACTTACAAAATTGAAGCTTACCTCCTCCAAATTTCATCAAATTGCATCCATCCATTCTTCTTATCATAATAAAACATTTTGTGAAGGTTACAACGGTTTTGGAAACAAATTTTGTCATTTTGCTCAAAAAGCGCATCATTCATCATTGATTTACAAATTGGGTTAAAAACATTCAAAACCTTCACAAAATTAACAACATTCATCAATTCTTCTGATCTATCGTCAATTTCATTCATTCTTCTTTCATCATGCATATTTTTGCCAAATTAAATTAAAGTAAACCTCGTATCTAGTGGTATATTCTATCACCTTGGCGATTGCGGCGATTTGCATCCATGCAATTCGGTAAGAGGATTAAACCACCATAAGGACACTTACCATTTATCATCATCAATTATTTCATTGTTTGAAAATTGGAAATCAATTTTGGGTATCCTACTTTTCAAGTGACCTCATACCAAGATTAATTTGCTCAACAGTTGTCATTGATGGCCTAGTTCATGGGGCCTTAAACGTGGACAATCTTCAATATCATCATTATTTTGAGTCTTGCTAGAGATTAAGGCTACCTAGGTTGATTGGTTCCGACCCGAGGAATTATCCATACAGTCACTAGGAGCATCTCTGAAGTTTTGGACTCTTTCATATTGCATCTCTGCATATCAATGGCGCCAACAAGGCAATTTCATCAACAGTATGGATTCACCCACAGGAGTTGGGGCATCCGTTATCAATTTTTAACTTTCCTAATAGTAGAATTCATCTTACATGATCATGGAATTTAAAATTTGGCAAAAATCCCTTTCTAACCGTTGGGGCAGAAAACGGTTCATCTTTCACATCACTCATATCGTCTTCAATCATATTATTTTCTGGTTTGTACACCAACCCCTTTCTGTTGGGACATAAACATATGGTTCATACACCAACCCCTTTTTCACCGTTGGGGCAAAAACGGTTCATTTTCTTCCGAATTTCTTCCAATTGGCTCGTGAGAACCATTCTCGCTCGCCAATTGAGGGGGTAAGCTGATAAATTTTAAATATTCTTTTATTCTTTGGTCTTCAAAGTTGTGCTTTAGTCTTGAGAGAGAGTTGCGTATGATCCGACTTTTCGGGTGTCCTAAGTTTTTGTCTTTGCATTGTGTCTTCACACAAAGCGGCTCAAAAAGGGCATCTGTAGACACCAAAATCCAGCCACTTGCAAGTCATCTATACCTTCCTGTCAGCCACGTGTCGGTCATCCACCTTCCCGCCATTATTTGGCCCAAATCCACACTTTCCCGCCATTATTTGGCCCAATTTCACCTTTCCCGCCATTTTTCATCCCCAAATTTATTTAAATTAATATTTATATATATATATTTTAATATTTTAATATTTTAATATATATATTTAAATAATAGTTTAAGTGATTTAATATGAGCCGTCCGTCCTTCATTTAATCTCATCCATCCATCCATCTTAATCCATTTCACAACCTAGATTTATTCTCTACCCTTAGATCCACTTTAATCTTAGCCACACGTTCAAAGTGTCGTTAAAACCCTAAAGTGTGCCCTAAGAGTAGATTATAAATTGAGTCACCTTGATGGCTCAAACCCTATGTCTTTTGCTACTTCTATCCTGGATCTTTTCTATCTTCTTAACTTCTTCTATCTCCTTCTTCTATCCCCTCTATCTCTCTTCTGCTACCTTTTCGCCGCATCCATCGCCGCTTCCGTCGCTTGCTTTCGCCGCCATCTCTTCTGCAACATTCTGTAGAATCCCCCATTCTTGTCGCAAGTGCCCGCGGGCGTTTACCCCTTTACCAAGTGCCCACGGGCGTTTACCAAGTGCCCACGGGCGTTTACCAAGTGCCCGCGGGCGTTTACCCACGACCACAGACTCAGACCGGCGTCTGAAACCTTAATCCAGAAGCACGCGGGCGTTCAGCGAGTGCACCAGGGCGCCTTCCACAGCCGATTTGACAGCCACATTACTTCCAGGTGTCGCCTGGTCTAGCTGCGTTAACAGAGAACAGGTATAAATTAGTTTAAAGCAAGTAACTTCTTTTCTTTTATTGATCTGTTGTTGAATTCCTGCATTCTATTTTTCTAGGGTTTTAGATTGTTTCTGAGGGCTCACACAGTGGAGCCCTCTTATTAATTTCTAACTCCTTGATAGTGTTAATGTGTGCAGGTTTTTAACAGCGAGATCCGGTTTATTGATGGCGGTGATTAAGGCTGGAGTGGTCCAAGCAAGGGATACAACAAAGCCCACTCACTCTGTTGGGATTGAAGATACATTCTTCGGAAGCGCCACCATTTGTGCCAGCTAGGGTTTCGGAGAACCCTAGCATAACTTGTAATTGTGTATCACAAATAAAGGGTTACAGGCCCAGTTGTATTCAAAAGGAGTTTTTAAACTCCATCGATTAATAAAAATCGTTTGTTTTGTGCAACTTTCCTGTATTCCATTATTGTGGTTTTATCTTTTGTTTGGCGTGTATTTTTAATCTACAATCTTGTTCCATAGTGGGCCAATAATACTCCATACGTAAAATACGCTTCGCAATGGCCATTCCACTAAAATGACCACCACAAGTACCATCATGGGCTTCAACAATAGCTCTATGTGTTTCACCTGCTTCTAGACAGCGGAGGAGTACTCCATCATATCCACGTTTATACAACACATCCCCAAAAAGAACAAAACGAGCTGCCTTTTGCTTAAAACAACGACGGGCAATTCGAGACAAATCAGGTGGAAGTGTTCCAAACTTGAGGAAGGCTACTATCTCACTAGACCAAGGCTCATATGGATCCGAATGGATAAAGCAAACATCTTTTTCATCTTTAGACTCAGCACGGACAATTGCAGACTTAGAGATTGTGGAAATGATTAGGGGCTGTACCTCTCCAAGGGAGTCCTTTGGAATCAATGATCCAAGAGAGGCCATGGCATCCGCAAATCTATTAGTCGAACGAGGCAAACTAGTGATCTCATACCAATCAAACTTAGAGAGCAACTTCATTGCTACATCATGATAAAGCTTAATGGTAGGTTCTTTGGCTTGGTATTCTCCTGTAATTTGTTTAACCACGAGTTGAGAATCCCCAAATATCCGAATACACTTAATGCTCATAGCTATGGCTGATTGAAGACCTAAAATTAAGGCTTCATACTCTGCTGTATTATTGGTGCATTGGAAGTCTAATTTGAATGATAAAGGGATGGGAATCCCTTGAGGTGTATGAAATACAACTCCAGCACCCTGACCTTTCGTGCACTTAGAGCCATCAAAGAATAACGTGATGTCAACATCTTCCTCCGGAATGATGTCCTCTTCTTGTTCAGTGATAGCAAATACCGAATCATCTGGGAGCTCAATAATCAAAGGATGATCACTAGGTAGCGGAGCTTCCGCAAGTTGATCGGCTATAACTTGACCTTTAACGGATTTTTGGCTAATGAATTCAAGATCGAATTCGGTAAGCAACATTATCCATTTAGCGGTACGAGTGTTATTATAAGTGCGAGACATCATATAACGCGGAGGGTTTTCTCTAGCTATGACATATGTTGTATGGCTAAGCATATAATGACGAAGTTTCTTAGTGGCAAAAACCACTACTAAGCACAACTTTTCCACATAAGCATATCGGGTTTCATAGCTTACCAATGTTCGACTAATATAATAGATAGCTTGCTCGCGATTTTGTTCATTCTTTTGTGCAAGCATTGTCCCTAAGGCAAAGTCCGTTGTTTGAGATATAAAGGTTGAAAGGGACCCCTGGACGAGGCGGAGCTAAGGCGGCGGAGATGCTAAGTACTGCTTGATGTCATCAAAGGCTTTATGACATTCATCTATCCATGACAATTGTACCCCCTTTTGTAGTAGGTGGCAAAATGGCCTACATTTATCAGAAAGTTGTGCAATAAAGCGACGGATTGAATTAATCTTTCCTTGCAAACTACGCAACTCCTTCAAATTAGTTGGGGGACACATTTCCATAATGGCTTTGACCTTGTTTGGGTCCACCTCAATACCTCGTTTAGAGATAATAAAACCTAGGAGTTTGCATGAGGTAACACCAAAGACACATTTCTTAGGGTTCAACCTTACTTTATGCTCTAGAAGTCTATCAAAAACTTTTTCCAATACATCAAAATGCTCTTGTCGAGTTTTAGATTTTGCCAATAAATCATCCACATAATCTTCGATAATCTTATGCATATAATCGTGGAAAATATAAGTCATGGCTCGTTGATAGGTTGCACTTGCGTTCTTAAGGCCAAAGGGCATCACCACTGTAACAAAAAGTTCCCCAAGGTGTGGTAAATGCTGTTTTGTGTTGATCTTCAGGGTTTATTCGAATCTGGTTGTATCCTGAAAATCCATCCATGAACGAAAGCATTTCATGACCAGCACAGGTGTCGACAAGAGTATCAATGTTTGGAAGAGGAAAGTCATCCTTAGGACACGCTTTATTTAGATCTCGAAAATCGGTGCAAACACGTATCCCCCCGTTAGGCTTGCGAACGGGTACCATGTTAGAAAGCCACTCAGGATAATCAATCGGGACGACAAATTTAACATCCAGAAGTTTCTGAATCTCTGATTTAACTATGAGGGCCACGGTAGGATGCATTTTCCTAAGTTTTTGTTTGACGAGGTTTAGCATCTTTTTGTAAGGTGAGGTTATGGACAACCAAATTAGGGTCTAGGCCTGGCATGTCTTTGTAAGACCATGCAAATATCTCCTTCTTCCGCTTGAG
The DNA here is from genome assembly GCA_028583015.1 of Wollemia nobilis. Lineage (NCBI taxonomy): Eukaryota > Viridiplantae > Streptophyta > Pinopsida > Araucariales > Araucariaceae > Wollemia > Wollemia nobilis. The sequence continues at coordinate 2,525,271 of JAQPPZ010016709.1, forward strand.
TAGAGCAATCATTTGCTCTTGTTCCTATGATGATAGACTTTTAGCCAGTTTCACAATTTGGGTGCCATCTTGGTCTGGACTAAGGTCTACATCGATAGTTTCTTCAATAGACATGTGGGAACCTTCCTCAAGGTGATGGGGAGTAGGGATCAGATTTATGTCATCTAAAATGTCATCAAGCTCCTGTGCCTTGCTCTCGTCTATGTCTGCCTGGAAGACCTCTGGCTTAGAAGATGAAGGTGAATGTGGAGGTGAAGGAGGAATGTAGTTGGCGGAAGCCCTTAACAATTCCTCGAAAAGGATGAACTATGAAATAGATGGAGGGAATGAAATCCGATCCATGTCAATCAGGCTTGGGTTGATCGGGATTGGCTTATCCGGATCATATGGATTATGGAGCGGGGTGAATAAGTCTTCAAAATTCATTATCGACTTATGGAAGAAAGGATGGGCGGAATGGAAAGGAAAACCGGTGAAGACCTCGGAAGACATGAAGTGCAAAACAACATAGTTTTTCAGTTTTTTTTTTTTTTTGGTTTGAGTTTTTTTTTTTTTTTTTTTGTAGTGGTGAAAACCACTATTACACACATACATAAAGCAATAAAGTATTTTTTTTTTTATATATTTTGATTTTTTTTTTTTTTTTGGAATTTTCTAATTTTTTTGTTTTTGGTAGTGGTGAAAACCACTATTTTAGTATATACATATAATACAGGTTTGGATTATGGCTTATGGATGTGGCGGGGGTGGTGGTTCACCTCGTTCTTGTGGAAGAAGCAAGCGAAAGATGGCCTCTTGGAGAGGGAACAATTGGAGATAAAACTCGTCTTGTTTAGTGAGGGGAACAATGGGCGCCGACTCTTCTTCAGATTCATCACCATTTGACATGACGTCAAATTCTTCATAGGCTTCATCTTCGGATTCATCGGGGTGGAGGATTTCTTCTTATGAATTAAGATTAATGCTTTGAAAAGCTCGTTCAAAAGAAGAAAGGGATGGAAGTGGTTGGTAGCCCAGACCAAAACGCTCAGTGGGTCTCTGATATGGCATATCGATGCGTTCAGTTACCCCTTGCTCGTATCGACCTAGGCCAAATTGCTGCCAATTATGTACGTGGAAATAGCGAGAGGGAAAACCCTCCATCCTTTCGATATTGGCAAGGACTGGATGCTTAGGTTCTAGTATGGTGGTAGGACTAGAAGATGACTCTATTCCCCCATATACAAAATTAATGGAATTTGGCATAGAACCCATGTTATAAACCGATCCAATGGATAAATGTTGGTCATGTGGACGACCAAAATCTTTAGCTGTTTGCACATTGAACGGTGTGATGTGGACATCTTGGATGGCATACTCACCAATACCTGCATCAGTGAGATGGACCTTGACTTGGGAGGGAGATGGACTTGATGATGGAATAGAAGAATGTGGGATAGAAGAATTGGAAGGATTTGGTTGGGTTGATGCTTCACTAACTTGTGAAACATCAGTTGGTGATGGTTGGGAAGATGGAGGAATAATAGGTGATGTTGAAGAAGGTGTAGAAGAAGGGGGTAATGACGTGGAAAGAGATGATTGGTCATGGCCACATGTGCATGTGGTCAGTGATGAAGAAGAAGGAAGATTAGTTGATGAAGAAAGTGGTGAATGAGATGGAATAGCGGAAGAGGAAGATGGTTGCGATATGATGGGTAGCTCCTCAGGAATGGGAGCTTTAGAAGAAGATGGTATAGAAGAAATAGATGGGGTCAAGAAAAGATGAGTGGATGGCAACACAATCTCATAAGGATTTGAGACATAGTTGCAATTTTTGAAGGGTTTCATTTCAGCAGGTACACAATGAACTTGTCCCTCATATACATAATTTAGACATTGATGCAGTATAGAAGGGACACATCTCATCTCCCTAAGCCAAGGCCGTCCAAGCAATACATTGTATGCCATGGTCCCTTCCAAGATGTGAAACAAGGTATGCAAAGTTCGGGCCCCTACCTCAATGGGCAAGATAAGCGTGCCAACCGTGGAAGATAAAGCATCATTGAATGCTTTAAGAGTAAAAGTCGACTTTGTGATAAGGGATGGCGACAGCTTTAGATGACTCAACGCCGATGTTGTAATGATATTGATTGAGGAACCGGTGTCAATTAAGACTCTCTTGAATGGCTTGTTATCGATCTTGGCCATGATATGTAGTGGAGGATCTATACTTTCTGTTGACATAGGTTTGATTTCAAAATCATAGAAAGTGATGGAGGGCTCCATGCATGTTTGAATACTCCCCACAAAGTTGTTGAAGGCATTAGTATCTTGAGTTTGAAGCTCGATTGACTTTAATATTTCCATTAATGCCTCTCTATGCGGGGAGATTGTTGAATGAGGTCATAGATCGATAACTTGGCGGAAGCCATTTTTAAAGCTGGTAGTTAACCGGCTACTCAATGACATGATGGGTCGTTGGTGTTGAGTAGAATGATTTAGCGGTTGTTGAGAAGTACTAGCACGTCGTTGGGTCACTTGTTACACGAGGTGGGTGGGGGTTTGTACGAGTGGTTGTGGTTCGACCTGATTTGGTTGGTTCGCCCTTTGACCCCGGGTTACTACGTTAATAGTACCCACAAAACCTTGGTATTGTTGTACATGGTTGACTTGATTAGGAGGAGTTACACGAGTTACTCCCCACTGAAGTTGTTGGAGCTTCCTCCCGATGTGGAAGGGGTGTTTGAAATATACCAAGATTTTGATTTTGTTGGGCTAAGGGGCTATCCAATTTAATGGCTCCAATCTCAATAAGATCTTGGATCACATGTTTGAAAGTCGTACAATTATTGATATCGTGCCCATTTTGCCTATGATAAGGACAAAATAGGTACTCCTTGTAATACTTCCCCCTTCTAGATGGGTCTAAAGGTTTAAACTCGGGTAAAGTTAAGCTGATTTGTGCTATATAACTTGTTGAATATGACCGCATATGGTTCATCTAAAGGTGTGAATTGTCGCTTGGGACGATTGTTTTGCCAAGGTCGAGTTTCCATGGTTGGCCCAGTATTGGGAGCTGGTTGAGTAGGGGCGGGTACCGCATGATAAGCAATTGGTTGCGGTTGACTTTGCATTACTTGTTGTTGTTGAGCCATTACGGGCTGGCTCGCCACCACTTGATTAACTTGGTTAACATTTGAGGCTGTATTAGCCTTGTGCTTGTTTGTTTTGGCCATAATTATTATTTCGTTGTTGGCCCTTTTGTTGCCATTCTTTTCTACGGGGTTTTAAAACACCCTCTTGGACTTTAATGTCTTCTATGATACTTGCTTGGGCCAAAGCCTCTTCAAAAGTCCTGTATTGTTGTAATTGGAGTAACCAAGAGATAGGTTTTAAACAACTGCGGGTGAACATTTTGGTTAACTCCTCCATTGGTAGGGAGAATGGCGAGTTTATTAATGATAGCCCTCCAACGGTTTCCAAAGTCATAAACGGTCTCATCGTCATGTTGCTTGAGCTTGTATAAGTCGGACAATGAAACTCTCTTTTGTACATTCGGGGAGAATCGTTCTAAAAATAGATTAATCAATTGCTCGTAAGCATAAATGCTATGGTGAGCTAAATGATTGTACCATTGTACAACATCTCCTCCTAATGTATGAGGAAAAGTTCTGAGCATAAGAGCATCATTATTTTGGATTCTAAAGCAAGCATGCATGAATGAGCTCACATGTTCATGAGGATCCTCAGTTCCTCAAAATTTGTCAAACTTCGGTAATGTGAAATCAGTCGGATATGGTGGTGAAGGTACCGAAGGATGAATTGGTTGATTGATCAATGACCTTAGCGTAGGTTTATGACTAAATGAGCCAGGCACGTTAAGCATAAGGTTGTCAATATGTTGTTGCATAGCATGGAGTCGTGGATCTTCATTAAAATTTTGACTTGTTTGATGATTATGAGGATGCAATGGAGGAGTGGAAAATTGATGAGATGGGATGAAATTGCCTGAATTAGGCGGTGTGGAATGGACAGGTTGTTGGTATGGATGATACCGAAAAGAAGGTGATTGGGGTAGATGATGAACTGGACTAGGTTGGGAGAAAGGTGGGGTAGGAATGGACACCACCGAAGATTGGGGTACCCAGGTGGGGCCTGAGCTAATAAAAGCTGGCTGGGTAGAAATTGGTTGGGGTGTAGGATTTACTACGACAGGTGGTTGGGCATTTTGTTGCTGTTGTTGCAAAATCAATTTGTCGAGATACTCCTTAACCTTATTAATCTCTAACCCAAGGGAGGTGGGATGATTGGATGAAGGTGGAGGGCAGGCTGCCATGGTAGTCACGGAAGGCGCATAGCGAGGGCGATGAAGTTGGGAGGGCGAGGCTGCCATGGTAGTCACGGGGACTGCACGAGCGGGAGCAATGAAGGTGGCTGAAGTAGGCGATACACGGGAAGGAACAGATGAGCTGTGTCCCGGGTAGGGTGAAACCATAAATGGTTTGGGAAGAAGAGGGTTGAAATTGGTTATGGCTAGAAGAGTTTCCACCAACTTCATAAAGAGAATTGGTGTACACCGGGTACATGGAGGAGAAGGTGGTCGGGAAGACACTACATTTGTCTCCAAAGGAGGACAATTGAGCATCTGGGAAGATGTTGGAGATGAAGCCGGCTGAGCAGATACAACATTAGCCTCAAAAAAAGGGTTAGTGTAGACCTGAGTGAAACCAGCGGGTATGGTTGATGCAATATCCTGCTGAAAAATAGAATCTTGCATAGGGGAATCTTGGATTGGCTCAAGGACATAGCCAGTGCCATCTCTTAAGTGAGTTTGCACTTGGGCCATATCAATGTGGACAATATGAGAGGAATTGTCTTCCTCCATGGGCATGGCCATGTGGTAGATGGTAGAAGGACGTGAAAGTCCTGCAGGCGAACCTGCCTGAAATTCACTAGGATAAGTGGCCATGTTGGTGGTGGGGATGTTATGTGAATTTCCCATTTGATTATTTAGATTTAACATTTTAGATTGATTCCTTGTTAAGACCATAGAGCAATAAATCTAAACAAATTCAGAAAAGAAGAATGCAAAACTAGAATGATAAATTTACACTACAAAAATTATCAAAAAACAGTCACAACCTAGGTTTCCACCAATGTGTCTTACCTTGCGGTTAATTAATTATTTTTTGATCTTAATCTGTAGTAAATTTTAAGTGTTCGGTTTATGAGTTTTGCATGTGATCTAATCTTGAATTATTCACAAAAAAGGTAAAAACTATGGCTAGGAAAGGACAACGAGATTCTTATTGGTGATGAAATCCAGCAAGTTTGCTCGGGGGTGACCTATGGTGTCTGAGGCAGAAGTTTAATGGATGGAGATGAATTCCACCGTCACTAAACTTCAAGCAATACCTAGTGATGAAATCCGGATATTACTGTTTTAAATGCAATATGAAAATGCAATGAATTTTTTTTTTTTTAAATGTTTTAGTTATCTAATGTGTACATACAAGGCTATAAATCAAAAGTTCTAATGATCTAAGCAAGAGGCTACGAAAACATGTCATTTCCTCCGAAGAAGTGGAGTACACCGTTTAAAACCCCCTGCATACCAATGATATCAGATATCAAAGGAGCAACCGGAAGGTTCGTCCACTTCTCTGCCTGGAATCACCCAATGGCAGGAGTACTATTGACATCCAATCAATAGTCCTACTTAGATAATTAAAACAAATAATTCGTAGCTATTCTAATATGCAGCTAGGTATGCAAATTTTTTTTTTTTAATGCAAGCAACAATCAATAATGCAATGCAAAGAAAAATGTAATTAAAAATAACTGTTCTTTTCCAGTTACTTAGTTTTTGTTCATTTTAAAGTAATGATCCGAAAAAGAAACAAAATATGGCGAAAAAACCAAAAACGTAAAAAGTACGACACTTACTTGGAAGCCTACGCTTTTACGTAAAGCGACTTCAAACGCCCACGGGAGTCTGCACGGGCTGAAACGCACCTCTGCGTTTCGTATTGGACTTCCGGACGCCCCTCTGCGTCTGCTGCGTTTTTGCAAACTCGGAAACCCTAGTTCGTTGGAGCAACGAATTTCACGATTTCTGGAACTCGCAAAATAAAACAGAAAACGAGGAACAGATTAGTAAAGCAAGTATTAAAAATATGAAACCCTAGGGGGTCCCACCGTGATCGCCATTTGTAGATTAAAAATACAACGCCAAACAAAAGATAAAACCACAATAATGGAGTACAGAATAGTTGCACAAAACAAACGATTATTATTAATCAGTGGAGTTTAAAAACTCCTTTTTGAGTACAAGCGGGGCACTGTAACCCTTTATTCGTGATACACGATTACAAGTTATGCTAGGGTTCTCCGAAACCCTAGCTGGCACAAATGGTGGCGCTTCCGAAGAATGTATCTTCAATCCCAACGAGTGAGTGGGCTTTGTTGTATCCCTTGCTTGGACCACTCCAGCTTAATCAGTTGCCATCAATAAACCGGATCTGCTGTCAAAAACATGCACACATTAACACTATCAAGGAGTTAGAAATTAATAAGAGGGCTCCACTGTGTGAGCCCTCAGAAACAATCTAAAACCCTAGAAAAATAGAATTCAGGAATTCAACAACGAGATCAATAAAAGAAAAGAAGTTACTTGCTTTAAACTAATTTATACATGTTCTCTGTTAACGTGACTAGACCGGGCGACACACGGAAGTAATGTGGCTGTCAAATCGGCTACGGAAGGCGCCCTGGTGCACTCGTCTGAACGCCCGCGTGCTTACGGATTAAGGTTTCGAGACGTCGGTGCGAGTGCGTTGGCTGTGGGTAAACGCCCGCGGGCACTTGGTAAACGCCCGTGGGCACTTGGTAAAGGGGTAAACGCCCGCGGGCACTTGCGACAAGAATGGGGGATTCTACAGAATGCTGCAGAAGAGATGGCGGCGAAAGCAGAGCGACGATGGATGCGGCGATGGATGCGACGAAAAGGTAGCAAAAGAGAGATAGAGGGGATCAAAAAAGGAGATAGAAGAAGTTAAGAAGATAGAAAAGATCTAGGATAGAAGTAGCAAAAGACATAGGGTTTGAGCCATCAAGGTGACTCAATTTATAATCTACTCTTAGGGCACACTTTAGGGTTTTAACGACACTTTGAACGTGTGGCTAAGATTAAAGTGGATCTAAGGGTAGAGAATAAATCTAGGTTGTGAAATGGATTAAGATGGATGGACGGATGAGATTAAATGAAGGACGGACGGCTCAGATTAAATCACTTAAACTATTATTTAAATATATATATTAAAATATTAAAATATTAAAATATATATATATAAATATTAATTTAAATAAATTTGGGGATGAAAAATGGCGGGAAAGGTGAAATTGGGCCAAATAATGGCGGGAAAGTGTGGATTTGGGCCAAATAATGGCGGGAAGGTGGATGGCCGACACGTGGCTGACAGGAAGGTATAGATGACTTGCAAGTGGCTGGATTTTGGTGTCTACAATTAACAAAGAATTATTTCATGAAATGGAATTATATTCTCAGAACTTGATAGATACCCTTGAAGGATATGAGAATCTATTAGTTAGTGAAAAGGAGAGATTCTCCTTATTTCTTAAGGAAGATAAAGAGGATAGATTTAAAGCATTAATTGGTTACCTTCATGAAAACCTCTTCAAGGCATGGTGGAATTCATAAAGATAGTTATATTTATATATGAGGAATGTTTGATGATTTACCTATCACTATTTGTGTTTGTACTCACTCAACACATGAAGCAAGCTATCAATACAAATCAATATTATTGTGATGATAGACTAACTCCTCATGAAGTAGAAATTCCACTAGTATCAATACAGAATTGCAAGAGAAGAAGGAGGAAAAGGAAGAAAAGACATGCTAAAAGAGATCTTAGCAAAAAAGACATGAATAGCAAAGAAATTATAAAGAATTAAGAACTTTCAGCTACAACTCTCCTTGCATCATATGAAGATATTAACTACTTGCTTTATCAGATTATAGTAAGCAACGAAGGAGAATACAAGTTCCAGTTTTGACTCCAAGAAGAGGAAGATGAATCATATAAAGAAGAGTTCCAGTGCAAAATTCAATTGATAGAAAAACCTAATCAAGCCAAAGAGCATCCACAAGAAGAAGATCCATATTAAAGATTGAAATTTCAATACCCAAATAATGTAATACAGGGGGTGTTAGAGTTAGAGTATATTACATCATTTGGATCATGTAAATGTACCACCTTTGGTACATATTTAGAGTAGGAAATTACTTTAGGGGGAAGTTAGCTAGTTACTTCAAGCAATGTAATAAATGCACAAGTGGCAATATGCAAGTTGTAATATGCAAGGTCTCCCCTTGTACAACTAGGTAGAGTGTTGGCCAAAGAATCTATCTTCCTATATAAAGGACCTCATAGTGAAAGATCAGATATCAAATTCATATCAAGATCATATCAAGTGCATTGTAGTTAGTAGTAGTGCTCCTATATGGAGCACAATGTAGCTCTTTAGATCATATTAATGGAATAACCATTTTCTCTATATTGCATTGTATTTCCATCATTTCTATTTATAGTATATTTCATTCATATTGCAGACTCACTTGCTTTCATATTTATTGCATTTTATTAGGACCTATGTTAGATCTCTTCCACTACATATATCCTCAAAAGCTAACAATAACCCTAACCCAAATCTCATTTTTCTCAATATATCATTCCATAACACAAAGGAAGAGATGTGATTTTTCATTCTCTCCATTGTTGGAAATCTTCTCATTTTTTTATTGTTTCATGTGATTGAGCTTTGGCACATAACATTGATCATTGCTACAAGTGGTATCAAAGCTTGGATTCTTGCCTCTTATTTAAAATTTAAGCAGAAATTAAATTAAAATACCTCGATTTATCAATCGAGTGTGATATTTTATAAATATGTCTTAAATGTCTTAAATAGTTGTTAAATAGTCTTTAAAAAGTATATCAATTAAGGGAGAGATAATTTGAAGCTATCCTTGACCTTTTTTTGAGTTGAGTTTTTTAAAATAGAGAGGCAAAAAAAAAGACCCCTTTTTAAGCTAAGTTGTCCCCTCGTACAACCAAGATTGGAGAAGTTTTGCATTCCCCTCCTCTCCTGCTCCACAAATTTATGTGTTGAGTTGAACGAGAGCATGATGATGTTGCATGAGGTTTCATAAAACCTCCATAGATTTTATTTTTATTGCAGATATTAGCTTGTATATCTATTTGTAGGTATCCAGAATCTAGATCTAACCAAGTTCAATGGCCTTTGTGTAAACTGACCATGTTCATTTTGTACACAACCATAAAATATCTAAAATATAGATCTGATCAAGTTTGGTGGCCTCTATGTAAACTAACTGTGTTCATTTTTTAACACAACCATACAATATCCAAAATCTAGATATGATAGAGTTTGATGGCCTTTGTGTAAATTAATCGTGTTTGTTTTTACACAACCATAGAATTAGATCAGCCTCTGTGTAAACTGCCATGTTTTGTTTTGACAGCACAACAGGCTTATAGCCTCTCCATTGTACTTGTATAAGTAGCTTACAAAATTTTCCACATTGCTTTTGGCTAACTTATAGCTCTCATTTGTAAAAGTGATTCCACTTGGACGGTGAGCAAGGTCTAGTGGATCACACCTAACATACATATTGCCACATTAGCACTATAGTAGCACTCCATATACACTCCAAGTATAATTTTAGTTTTCATTTGTATTCTTTCATTGCAAATCGATTCACATATTTACATCATTCTTAAAAGGAATGCATCTAACAACTCATTTCATAGCCTAGCCTCATGATAGGGTGACACTTCCTTGGTGGTGGGAAATATGCATTAAAGGCCCTATGAGTCAAAGCTGGATTGGACTTAATAAAAATACACAGTGAAAGAGGTTAGCCATACCCATGAACCTTTGCAAAGGGATCATCCTTTTGTCTATGCTCAAAAAACTAAAAACTCTTAATCAATATTAAAATTAAGTCGATCTAATATCCGTCATAGTTGTGGAATAGAGCACGTACTTCTCTTCAAAGAGTATATCACTAACCATAATAAATTGGGTGAGGACTAGTAGGACTTGGGCTCCATCATGGATTGTATTTAAACATCGAGCATCTATATGTGAACATCCAGGTTAAGGCCTTAATTTGAGACAAGATCATTATACCTCTTCAAATTTTAGCACCTCACCTACTTGCAATCATAAGATTGAGGTTACTAATTTTGCACATCCCACACTTTGGTATTCATTTGTGTAATCTAGGGTTGGAGATATTGACCTACACATTCATCTATTGGATATATTAGATTTTATATTCATTTACAATATTTCAATTTGGGCTACACACATTTTTTTGGTACTTTAGATTTAGCCACATCATCATCTTGTTGCATCATGACTCATAGCCACTTACTTGTACAATTCATAATTTGTAAAAGAGATTCAACTTGGATGGTGAGCAAGGTTGAGTGCATCACATTAATTCATTGTCATCACTTGGATCATTATTTACTGGCACATTTTGCCTCACTTAGTCATCTATTCCTTGTTCACACCTTGACACCTCTTTTAGGTCTTTGTAGTGTCATAGGTCATAATGACTTCCAAATTCAAACAAAATGTTAGATGTACCCTCAAAGCTAAGGATAATTGGTATCAATGGTTCATAGGCTTTAGGATAGTTGCAAAATTTGAGAACCTATGGTGCAAACATCTGGACACAAATCCCACACCACCCACATATGTTGCTGCTCTATAAAAATGGTAGATAGATGAAGATCAAATTCATGTCGACATCCTACTTTTCATAGAATATCACCTTCATAATTTGATTGATGAAGCCAATCATGACTCAACATGGTTAGTTCTCAAAATATTTAAGAAAAATTTTGACACCAAATCAGACCTATAATTTGTTCATCTTGTTCTCAAGATGAATCAAATAAAGATGTAAAAAGGACACTATAGTTCCACCATCAACATCCTTTTCCCTATTAAATAGGTCATTGGTAAATACTTAAAAAATTAATGTATCATATGGGCTTTCCTCATTCAATCATGTCTTTGCATCCCAAACTACAAGAACTTGCTTGCTAGTTTATCAGCTAGTGGAACCTTAAAAACTCTTAACTTTGAAGCCTTAGCAAAATTTTTTGTTGAACTTGACAAAAAATTTGATACAAACTTCACCAATTCTAACCCTGGCGACTCAACCTTTCAAGTGGATGAAGATGCAAAATTTTCAAACAATAAAGGTAATAAAAGTCATGGTTGAGGCTATGGTTGAGGTAAAGGCAAAGGATAAGGACAAGGTTCTAAAAATGGTCAACATGAGAACTCACAAGATCAAACTAGTCTAGGATAATATAATGAAAGGAAAAATAAAACAACTTAGTACCTATCAAGAAACTAGCAACTCAAATATTGTGTACAAACGTTGTAACAAAAAAGGGTACTATGCCACTAATTATCGTACTACCACACACAAGATCAAGCAGTTTCAAAAGCATGGTGCACATAATGTAAATGAAGATGACTTTGATCCAGACATCTTCCAAAGTACTCAATTTGTGCATGTCCAAATCATCAGCACACAAGCACCTATATCACCATATGTTGATCATCCCAAAAAATGCCATGTTTAGAAGAACTACTCATGTGGGCACATTCATAGACCATGTGACTAAACCTTGGGACCTTCCAAGTGCCAAAAGTGATTTTCACCACTCATTTGGGGTAGTATTAACCCATCCAATCCTGGTCACTATGAACCAGAGTGGCTGGATTATAGCCGTTGAAGCTCAGAGCGGCCAGCCCTAGCCGTTGCAAATGACAGGGAATAAGCCCTAAATAGCAACTTGCCATCAAACTAGCCTAATCTTAGGTAAAAGTGGTAGTTTACATGCAATAAGTTCGAGCAGGCATAACTTTGCGTTCCTCCTCACAACCAGTCTACATGAGAGACTCAAGTCCAGATTTAGACATCAGTTTAACTAGCCTTCAAGCACAAAAAAATACAAAAATTCTCATGCTAACATCCAGTGTGCATGCAAAATTCAGTCCTAGGGTTTGGACATTGACCTAAGGCTTCAAAAAAATTATAAGGTGCAAACCTAAGAGCACCAAAGGGACTTTTTTAGAGAGAGCTTTTGGAGACCTTTCATAGAGATACGATCGAGGAGAGCTTTTTGAGACTTGGAGAGATTTTCTTGTAGCGAAGCCCTATTGCATCAGAGAGAAAATTGGAGTGCCTTTTAGGAGTAACAAAGTGCTGGACGATTGAGAGGTTATCATCTATAGGATATTCAACTCATCAGGCATAAACAACAATCATTTCAACTTCAAAAATAATCCTAGATCCATAGCCTTGGAGTAATAAAGATAGTTTTCATCTTAGTGGTCACTGTCTCAAATAGTGGCCCATAGTCCTAGTCTAGGGTTCTTAGCATTAGTTTATTTTATTTAGCTTGTTACATGTTTTTATGCCATTAGCATAGATCTAGTTTATCACATTTACTTGCATTCATAACTTTAGTTTCTATCGTCATTGAGCATATTTTTGTTATCATTAGGTTTTTGCTAACAACCTCATTTAGGGAGGCAATGCTGGATGGTTGAGTGTTTGCTGTTGTTTTCATTCTTGCAAGACTACAGGTTCACTAGATAGGTTATCAACATACGAAAGCAATAGGATCCCTAGGATCCCTCTAGGAGCCAGACCTAGAGAAGGAGGCATATGTAAGCCCTCATAAAGTTTTGTGTGTGTCACCAAGAAGCTTGCGAGAGTGCATCACCCCTTGCAAGGGGATATCATACATCTGTTGCACTATTTTGTAAAATTTGTATCAAATGAAGGGAATCCCTTAGAGGGATCTATATGTAATTGAACTTTGAAAAAAGCAATAAAGAGCATCATTTATTCATTTCTTTATATTTCGGTTGTATCTGATTTCACATCCTTCATTTAATACATGATTAAGTATAAATAAATAAAATAATATTCATAAATAGAGTAGTGGATGGTGCGTCGATTCCCTGGGGTCGCTAAAGGTGGCAATCACGGTGGGACCCCCACCAAGTTTTTATTTTTTGTCGATTTACTAATTTGGATTTTTATGTGTAGATTTACCTACTCTAGTCTATAGTGGCTTGCAAACTTAGCCACTCTTGCTAACAACAACCAAATATCAGCCGCTTTGATCAACAATGACCAGAACTAGAGTGTAGTAGAGGATAAAATCTCTATTCTCTAAGATAGATTAGAGGTTGGTATAGTTTTTTGATGTTTTTTGGTCTTCTGTCTACTTCTGGTTTCCTAAAATAGTGAATATTAAGACACATTTTAATTTGGAAACTAAATAATGGAAAGGAAAGAACTTGCATATTGCACCTCTTAGGGTTTTTTTATATTCCCACTAGGAATTTCTAGGAACAGTAGCTTATGCTTGTAAAGTCTACCCTAGAATCTAGCATGCTAGAAATCATGTATTGGTTTGATTTCTTTGAGGCCCTGCTAGAGGCCATATTTGCACAAAATAGAGTGCGTCCATGAAAATCATATTAGTTTATGCATATTTTTGAAAACTAAAACATAATCTATATTAGGCATATAGTAAAGATGCATTTTTGTTGTATGATGCATTTTACTTTATGTAAATTTAAAATGAACCCCACACACGCACACATATTTTAAACATTGGGGAGTTGGATTTCATCACCAACCCTCAATTTAGTCCGGTGATATTGGCATTCATCTCCTTCCATCGGCTTGCCCCCTAGATTTTCCTAGAATGGAATAAGGAACTTCTTTATAGTGGTACTAAGTTACTTGTGTTCAAACTATCTTCCACTATTGGAACAATCATTGGTTTAGAGTGGAAGAGCTAGGCGAACCCCCCATTAGGATTTTAGCGATGTACCCTAGTCTCTTTTTGAGAAAATCATGTTTGGCATGGGTGTTCTTGATTCCCACTATGGATGTCTCTCCTCATTCTAAATCTAAAACAAGAGCAAAAAAACAAGAAAAAAAATGCATAAAAACACAACAAATAGTTTAGGGCACACATAAATCTGTAATCAAGATAAACACTTGCTTGATATTGTTTGGCTATATTTAATTACAACAAAAAATACTAATTCATGAACACAATGGTTAAAACTAAAAGTAAGCATCCTAGATTCAATATCGAGGTAGAATATGAAACAACACACATCCATAGGCAAAGTTGTAGTAACATTGAATCACCTACTCATAAGACCGTGGGACACAGTTTTGCAAGACTAAGGGGTGATAACTCAATCCTTGGGGGTTCTCCTTGAGAAACCCTAATTAGGGAGTCACATCATGGAACTAAATCACAAAAACACAAGGAGGCTTCATGGCCATCATCATCATGGAGATACGAGAAGGCCTCAAGGCCCTCCTCTAAACACACAAAAACTTCTCAAAGACATGATAAGTCTTCAAGAGCTTCCTCCCCACATGGACATAAAAGGGGTTTTAGACCCCAATATTCACATAGGGATGAGGACGTTTCCCCACCTCCATCCTTATGAAGGAACAGTGGGGCCACATAACCTTCATTACCAAAAAGACACACGAGAGTCACAACATCTCAAACTTCACATGGTACACTTATAATAGATCTACCCACTGAGGGACATGAAACTAGAGTTACATCCAATCATAGAAATAAAACAGAATATACCCTTCACACAATAGGAAGGATTCCAATATATTATGATCTCATTGAAGTAAATGGCATCCCATGGGATCATCCATGTAAAACAAGATAGTTAGATGAGTTGGATCAGTTTCATTCGATGCCAACTCCCAGAACCATAGCCACAAAAAATTTTGCATCTGGAAGTTCACAAAGTATTACTTCTAAATGCACCACCCAACCTAGGAAATCTTTAAAGTGAACCTGTAGTACACATATCGAGTCTAATCATAGAGGCACTTATCAACACACTAAACAAGTTACATTGGCTAGCAAGAGCAAAGAAACAATGGAAATATCTTTGAGAAATCTGTGAATCAGAACCATAAGAAAAAAATTAGAAAAATATGAATGTTCTTTAATAGTGCAATTTGACTGCATGCAACGGTTATAAAATGCATTGCACAAAGAGAGAGAGCTAGTGGAAGCTCTCAAGCATGACAAAAAAAGAGAAAGGCTTTTGCACAAACATGAGCAGTGTTTAAGAGAACAAGCTGAGCAACTAGCTCGTATCAACCTACAAGCAAGTGGTAATGATCACCAAAGAGATGAATGCACCGACTCACCAAAATAAGGGCACATTAGGCAAGAAGAAAGCCCACAATGAAACCACCACTCAAATCATGAACAAAATCAAACTGGTGGGGAAAGGGTAAACATGATAAATTAGGATCAAACACATCCTAAATCCCCCCGGGGGGGGGAAAAAAAAAAAAAAAAAAAGGGGAAAAAGGGGTACCCCCCCCCCCCCCAGGGGGCCCCGTAAGAAGAGGGACTCATCATCTCAAAGGCATTCTAGGAACTCGCTGAAAAGATAAAATCCTTTGAAAAACAAGATACGGCTGGGAATGTTGAGTAAAATACACAACCAACCATTATGCTCATCAGTTCCTAGCCCTGCATATCCTAAGCACTTTGAGATGCCTAGGTTAGAAAAATTCAAGGGTGAAGAGGATGCACAAGAGCATGTTACCAATTTCATCAATGCATATTTTCATCTTGAAGACAATGATGCTCTTATGCTAAGAACTTTCATTATGACATTTTTGGGTGCTGCTACTCAATGGTTCAACCAACTGCCCAAGCACAACATATCCAACTTTGAACAACTAGTAAATGCTTTCCTAAAATATTTCTCCTTTGGTACTAAAAAGAAGGTGAACCCTTCAAATCTAGCCAACTTAAAACATTATGATGATGAGCCAATAATGGATTATGGGGATAGATGGAGAAAAGTCATGGTAAAGTTATCATTCTCCGTCCCCATAGAAGAAATCGTCCGCATGTTCACCAAGATTTGTTCTAAACACATCTCCCTCTTGTTACAACTTCAACAATATCCTTTGTTTGAGGAAGCCTTGGCACAGACCAAACTCATTGAGGACATAAAAGTAGATGAGGGAACCATCAAGCTCCAAACCAAGGAGTGGAACAAAAATGGCAAGAATGATAAATACAAGCAGAAGCAGGCAAACCTTACTCCAGTTAATCAAGTAGTATTGGCTGCACCTAAGGATGGGGCTATGCAGCAACCCCAAAATTATCAAGCACAACCCCCACCAGCCAATTACGATCAAAAGAATAATTAGGAGTGAAACATAGAACGCAAGCCACATCTCTATTTTACGCCTCTATCAGAGTCAATGCAATCAATTTTAAACCAGTTGAGTGAGGCTGGGAAGATAAAATTTCTTGATGTACCTCTTTTAGATCCCAATAGTCCTAAGCCAAAAGGATATAGGGAAGATCAATTTTACCCTTATCATAGGATACCGGGGTATGACATTGAAATTTTGCATTGGTTTCAAGAACTAGGTGCAAAATATGATTGAGGCAGGAGAACTTAAAGTTGACAACCCATTGGCTCTCGATAACAGAGATATGGGCATATACAAAACCCACTGCCAAACCATGAGGCCCCTAGAGGGAAAGGTGCCCAAGTCAATCAGGTGCGAATTGATACACCTACCCACGGATGCATTAGGATGGTTGAAATTGTCAACATAACAACTAGGAGTAGATAATATGGTAAACCACAGCCCCCTACAGCTGCCATTAATGTCCTAGATGCACCTAGGCAGAGGCAGGGGAAAAACATCCTTCTAGGTCCATCAAATTGACCTGTGGTAATTATTCGGAGTACACTAGAACAAAACTTATAAATGACTTTGAAAAAGCTATCTATCTATCAGCTCATACAACAGTTCCCAAAGCACAGGGAGACTTTGATGGAGATTTTGAGATAAATTGAGCTCCAACCATAGGACCCCAATGCATTCACTCATTTTGTAGGACAATTACAAAAATTCCAAGAACCTGTAATTTGATTTTATGATCATGAGATTAAGATAGTACCTACTGCCTTACTAGACCCTCCACTGCACATTGTTTCTTCAATCAATGATTTACCTTTTAAGTGGATCTTGATCAATACAGGTTCATCAATCAACATCATCATAATAACAACAATAGGGCACCTTAAGATCCCCAAATCCAATATCATTCCAGGAGCCTACACGTTAAGATCTTTCAATGATGCTTTATGCTCTACTATGGGAATGATAGTCCTACCCATTAAGGTGGGGTATAAGACCATCCCTATGATGTGTCATGTCTTGGAAGGGGCCATGTAATACAAAATACTCCTAGAGTATCCCTGAATAAGATATATGAAGTATGTTCCTTCGATTTTACACAAATGTGTCAAATATGTGTATGATGACAAAGTCTATGTGGTTCTGATTGATGAAGAGCCATTCAAATATATCCATCAGGTGGATTTTCTAGGAGATTTTGTGATTCCTTCCACCCACCTGTATGTAAGACCTTCATCTCCAACTACACAACTAGATGACAGAGACAAAGGGGTATGAAAAGACCCATCCACATTGGCACCTCCTCTTGTGCCCAAAACAACTAATGCTTCTAAGAGACTATCAACATCTAAACCTAAAGAAAATTAGAAGCTAAAGGTACCCTTAATTGAGGAAGAAAAGTCCAAGGAATTTCTAACTATAGCCATTGCAGAAATCCCAAGTTCCATGGAGGAAGAAGATCTCCAGGATCAAGCCGAGGAAATACTAGAACCCACTTCGCCAGTGTCATTTGTAGGGTCATCCACATCACATGTGAAAATACACTTGGCAATTATAGGGATAGGAGAGTACCTTGTGTAGAACATAACATTCACACCCATCATTGAGTCTGCACAAGACATGGGATGGCCAAAATACCTAAGACCACTAGTGGGAACAATGGTTCCACTTGGAATCCCTCCCAACCAGACCAAATTTATCTATGTTGGCCTGGAATGCGCCCATGAGTCTTTAGATGTAGAAGAGGACAATGATGAACTATTCATTATTAATGTTCATTACCTCTCTAATTTAGAGTTTGCTCTAAACTACATTGAATGTTACCATTGGTATGGCTACGGTCTTGGTATATATGAGCAGGGGCGTAGGCAGCCATACAAGCCGCAATACCATCTTCCCACTGATATGTTTGGGTTAGGCTACCACATCAGAGGTCAAGATGACTCTCTAGCAACATCCTTGGACATATTAATCTTGGGGTTAGGATAAGACATTGATTTTATTTCTTATCACCCATCAAGTACAAGACATCTGATCAACGGACAAGTGGTCATGGTAAACATACCACCACTAGAGATTTATCATCCAAACTTCTCAATTGATGCCACCCCAATAGGTTACATCTTGTAGGATAAAGAACAAGAAGAAAAAGATATGTGGCAAGCAATTATGAAGCACAGGTAAGCTTAGTCTATCATGGGCCTCACTATTTACAAAGCCTTGCCTGGTCTAGCCACAACGAGAGTGGATACATATCAGACGAAAGTGACTATGAGTCAGAGGACTCAATAGAAAGAGCCTACCTAGGGCCAAGGTAGTGCCCCCATAGCTTGGGGTAAGAAACTAATGCAAATAGCATCTTCATAAGTGACGAAGGATATGAGGATGAGATAGAGATGGCCTATTTGGGACCAATACATGGGCCCCTTATCTTAGGGCCACATACCAATGCTAATTGTTTTTGGATAAGTGATGATGACTATGAAGACGAGATTGATATGGCTTATCTTGGGCCTCACCACTTGTGGAAAGTCAACATGCTGGTAGAAATATAAGTGGCACTTCGTGCCATAGACCCTGGCTTGCAGTTTTTGGGAAGACCTATCGACTTAGATGCCATTTACCGTGTAATCAATCCCCCTACACCTATGTTTAGAAAGCTCTTGGAACCCAACTATCCTATTATCCAGCCTGCTCATAGGCTAGATCCAAAGATTCCTTTTCCTCCAAAGCCTCATCACGAGTATGGAGGGAAAACCTCTAAGACAATATTTCACCCATGTGGTCCTGGAGATTTCATTCCATCCATCAACACAATCTCCATTTATTTGAATACTCCACTTCATAACTCAATAGATCCTACTAAACCATTGTATATTTATATAGATGATATTGATTGGGATTGTGCTGATTCACCTATAGAACTTGAGGATATTTTCCCTAATGAAGAGATGTTACAACTATTTTATTTTACCTTAGGCTATGCATATAATGTATTCCATGCTGGTTTGGATCCTGAGTCAGTAGGACCTGTAAATCCCACCGATGACATTCATTTAATACCCACACATCACCAGCTAGAGGATGGATCACATATGGCTATAGAAGTGACTTTCGAGGTGGACATCAACGATGATCCTACTCAACCAAAAAAAGTCAAGTTCGAAGAAAGTTTACTCCAGAGGAACGAGACATCATAATACCTCTCCTTAAGGAGAGGCTAAGACTTTTTTCTTGGACCTACAAAGACATGCCAAGGCTTGATCCAAAGTTAGTGGTTCACAACCTTTCATTGGATCCCATGAATTCAGTCAAGCAAAAGATAAAGAAAACACATCCAATCGTCACTTTGATGATGAAGAACGAGTTGGAAAAGTTGTTGGATGTGATTTTCATCATTCTCTCGATCATGGTGCCCATGGTAAAACCTGACAAAAGAGTTCATATTTGCACAAAATTTAGAGACTTGAATAGGGAAAATCCAAAGGATTCATTCCCGTTGCCAAACATAGATTCTCTTGTTGACGCCATTGCAGGCCATGAGATGCTCTCCCTAATGGATGGGTTTCTGGATACAATCAAATACGGATCAAAGATGAAGATCAACATAAGACCACTTTCATTGCTTCATGGGGGACATTTTGTTACAAGGTGATGCCATTTGGCCTAAACAGTGATGGTGCCGCATATCAATGGGCCATGACATACATATTTCATGACTATATGCATAAAATCTTAGAGGACTACATTGATGACTTACTGGCCAAGTATTTATTGTGGCAAGAGCACGCTGAAATTCTTATAAAGGTCTTCGATCACCTCATTGAGCACAACATCAGATTGAATCCTAAGAAGTGTGTGTTTGGCATAAATTTTGGTAAGCTCTTGGGGTTCATCGTTTCTAAGAGAGACATTGAAGTTGATCCTGCAAAGGTAAAGGATATATTGGAAATGGCCGCCCCTACCAACATTAGGGAGTTAAGAAGCCTACAAGGTAAAGTAGCATCCATCAAATGATTCATTGCTCAATTATCGGATAAATGTCAACCCATGAATTGATTATTATGTAAAGGAGTCCCTTTTCATTGAGACAAAGAGTCCCAACAAGCCTTTACAGAGATCAAGAAGTATCTGGCAACACCAATAGTGTTGGATCCACCAAGGCCAGACATGACATTTCTACTTTACATATCAACTATTGATTTCACTCTCGACACCATGTTGGACCAAAATAATGCACAAGATAAAGAGCAAGCCGTATATTACATCAGTCGTACCTTTGTGAGTTGTGAGCTAGGGTATGCATATGTAGAAAAGTTATGTTTGACAGTGGTCTTTGTGACTAAAAAGTTGAGACACTACATGTTGAGCCATACTACCTATGTTATATCAAAACAGAATCCTTTGTAGTACATGATGAACACGACCTATCATAATACGCATACTACAAAGTGGATCATTCTATTGATGAAATTTGACCTGGAATTCATAAGCCAAAAGTCCATCAAGGGACAAGTCATAGCTAATCAATTAGCAGAGGCACCTCTACAAGATAGCAAGCCTCTCACCATAGAATTTCTTGATGATGCGGTCTTCGTGTTATTAGATTCGCCCGAACCCAAAGAACCTAAGAAATAAAGAGATATGGTATTGTTCTTAAATGGTTCAAAGTGTGAGCAAGGGGGTGGAGCAGGGATTGTATTTATCACACCGAAGGGTGCTCCATTACCCTTATCATTAAAAATAGACTTCCCTTGCATAAACAATGACACCAAGTATGAGACCTTGATCTTAGGACTTCAAACAACCATTGTAATGGGCATTAAAATATTGAATATATTTGGTGACTCCTTGCTCATAGTTAATCAAGTCAAGGGTTTGTTCCAATACCGATGCCCAATCCTAAAATCATACAAGGAACTTGTTGACACCTACCTAGCCCAGCTGGAATGGTATGACATCGAGGCAATCCCTCGTACATCAAATAGATTTGTGGACACCATGGCATCCTTGGGATCTTTAATCCCTCAGAATCCATCTGTGGATTTCACAACCATTCACGTTAAAGTGCTCTCGCACTCTACGATACAGCGTGAGGCTTTTGATAATCGAGAATCAGTCAACATGATCAATATCGAACCAAATCAGGATTGGTCCTTTAGAGCTAGAGATTTCTTGCAAACGACACCTTGGGGGTCTTTGATCTCTCAAGGTCCTATGGAGTGTGGTACAACCATTCACCACAGGGTTGTTTCTCAATATGTATTCACAAGTTCTGGAATGTAGGAGGAACAAGCCATCTTTTCTATAGAAGTTGTGGCTTATCAGGATTGGCTTTCCCAGTTATGGGACTTCCTAAAGCTTGGAATGGTACCGCAAGGCCTATCGCATGTTGAAATATGAACATTTAAATAGAAGGCAACAAGGTACATCTTATTGGGAGAGATCCTTTATAGATGAGGTTATGATGGAATGCTCCTCCATTGCCTTGAGCCGTAGGAAGCATCCTGGGCAATTTCATAGGCTCACGACGGTACGTGTGGTGGTCACTTTAGTGGCATGGCCATCGTTAAGCGCATCTTGAGAATGGGCTACTATTGGCCCACTATGGAAAAATACTATTGCGAGTATGTCAAGAAATGCGTTAAATGCCAGCATCATGCAAACCTCACACACTTGCCATCCCAAGCCTTGCAACCCATCCAGGCAGCATGGCCCTTCTCGTAGTGGGGACTAGACTTAGTTGGGAAGATCTCACCCCCATCCTTAGGTCGACACACGTTCATCATTACGACCACTGAGTACTTCACCAAATGGGTCAAAGCGATCCCCTTGACATCGACAACTGGACCAAGGATTGTGGAGTTTATACTCCACAATATCATAAGTCATTTTGGGGTTCCTTCAAAAATAATATCGGATAATGGGCCATATTTCAAGAACAAAAATGTGCGTGCTTTGATGAACAAATACCATATTCAACACAATTTTTCAACACCCTATTATCCACAAGCAAATGGGCAAGCAGAAGCCTCAAACAAAACAATAGTCTCCATCTTGAGGAAGACGGTGAAAGATAATCATAAGGACTGGCATCTGCAATTACCTCTTGCATTATGGGCATATAGGACTAGTGTGCGGACGCCCACTAGGGCAACACCATTTTCACTTGTATATGGCGCTGAGGCCATCATGCCCCTAGAGTTGGAAATTCCAACCCTGCGCATAGCATTGAAGGACTTCATAGATGATGACACCGCACGACAAGGCCACCTTGATCAATTAACGCTTCTTGATGAACGTCGAGTCAATGCCTTGGAGCATCTCCACGTTTATCAGGATCACCTTGCGTGAGCTTACAATAGTAAAGTCCACTTAAGAGAATTCAAAGTTGGGGATCTTGTGCTCAAAGAAAACCAACAAAACTCAAATCTACCGCCGCACCTACGAGACAAATTTATGGCAAATTGGATAGGCCCATACATAATCTCAGAAAGGGTTGGGCCTGGAGCATATCGCCTCACATCATTGGATGGTGTTGAAGAGCCTGAGCCTCTCAATATCATCCACTTGAAGGCATTCTATACATAAAATACAAAAACATTCAAATATGTCATAAAATACAAAAACAATACAAAGCATTAAAATTACAAACAAATCATAAAAACATAAAATATTCAAAAAAAAAATGCTCCAAGGGTATCTTATGCCACTTGGTCAAGATTCAAAAAAAAAATGCTCCAAGGGTATCTTTATACCGCTTGGTCAAGATTCTAATCCAAAATGCTCCAAGGGTATCTTTATACCGCTTGGTCAAGATTCTAATTCAAAAATGCTCCAAGGGTATCTTTATACCGCTTGGTCAAGATTCTAAATCAAAAATGCTCCAAGGGTATCTAAGCTGCTTGGTCAAAATCAATCAAAAATGCTCCAAGGGTATCTTCATGCCGCTTGGTCACCTCAATAAAAAATGCTCCAAGGGTATCCAAGCCGCTTGGTCAAATTCAATCAAAATGCTCCAAGGGTATCTTCATACCACTTGGTCAACCCCTAAAAGCCCCAAAGGCACAATAAGCCCTTTGGTCAAAATAAAATCAAAAATACAAAAACAATACAAAATAATCAAAAGCACAAAAATAATGCAAAAATAAAAAATACAAAAACATTTGCATCTATATAGTTGCATTGCATTGAACATCCCCATCCATTGCATTTGCATTATGATAGTTATGATCACAATATTGCAAAAGATGCCACAATTTATATTACAACCACAAATACTCAAATCCATATTCACCCATTCATCCATGTGTGTAACTATGTTTTTCAACACAACCGCTTCTTGTTGCTATAAGGAATAGGCTAAGGTTTTTCGGTCATTTAACCATACCTAGTGATTTTATCAGATTTTGTAGAAATCCATCTTGATTAGCAGAGGGTGAGGTCTAGTGGTGATAGTGCCTAGCATACTTTAGAATCCCATCACTAATTAAAAACACTAAAATCCTAGTTGGTACAAGGGAAAGATAAAAACTACAAAAGTGGTCTAGGTTACTGTTGGTCCGGCTTTCATACGCACCCCACGAAAGGATGGGTAGGAAGCCCCGGAGACACCCACGGGACGGATCCCACTCACTTTAGGATCTAGCTGGTTATCCAAGGTGCGAGTTACAGAGTTGGGTCGAATGGCTATTCACTCTTTTCCGCTTCTGGAATAGATTTCAATATGGATCGCTCTCGTTACCTTACAGGGGGTTCCTGAACTTGTTCCAGTAGTTGTCAAAGTTGTTTATCGTATTTAACTTGAATTCTTGATCTAGCTCTCATGGGTCAAGAGATTTAAATAAAAGACAAACAAAGAAAATAAAAATGGATCATTCACCGAAAACAAAGAGAGGGTAGGGTAGGGCAGTAAGAGAAGTTTATCAAACTTTAACTCGTAAAACCCTAAACTATCAATCTTATCTATGCTATCAGCTTCACAACAGAACAAATCAAAGAAGAAAGTGTCCAGTCAATCTAAGATCACTTTCAACTAATAGCACAAGGCAGAGTGAAACAGATCTAGCAGAAAATTATAAATCCAAGGGCAGCTGGTTAAAACTGGTATCTTTCACCGAACAGCCTAGCTCACACAAAGGAAGACAGAGCAATTAGAACAAACTTACACCTCAAATCTGTAATTTCCCCTAGCAGTGCAAGAGAACAACCGAAGCCTAACAAACATATTTAAACTTGATAACTGCGGATTCACAAGGATATATCTAACAAACTTTAATGGAACGGATAACAAAAGAAGATACACTTATCACACTCGCAAAATATTAGGCTCCCGGCCATGCTATCACGTAAAAGCTAAAGCACATCAACTCCAAGTCCGAAAACAAAGGATTTCACAAAATTTGCAAGAAATTGCTTATAAGCCTTTTATTTCTAAGTCTCCGCCTCCCGCAATTACATTGAGAAGAAGTATTTATAGACTCAGGATAGACCCTGATCTTTTCAGAAATATCTTCTTCTCATAACTGCAAATCTTATCTTTCTAAACCCTAGGACCCGGGTTTTACAATAAAAATCCATTTAAAATCAAAGTCCGGATAGAACTTAACCCTTCGGCAAATCATGGAGTCACTGCCATAAATGGAGAAGATAAAATCTAAAGCCACTTGCATTCATCCGCAACTGCAAATAAATGCCTCCATTAATTCTCGTTGGTGAGCCGGATGAGTCACCACTTCTCCATCAATTTGATCTCCGCAAAGCCATCCCTGAGTTGAAATGGTCTCCATGCTATTAATTCTGCAATAAATTTGCCATTGAATGCTTTCACCGGCATCTTCTCCTCTAGCATGGCGGTCCTCGATCAAATCTGCACTTTAAATTTGACTTTATGGCCTTTCCCGGTTGTCCCGTAAGTGCTAGATGGAATCCTGCATGAAAGACAAAAGATTATATTAGCACTTTAATAAACATTAAATCAGAAGCTTTAAAATTTAAATTAGATTAAAAACCTAAAATAAGCTTGCATGTCGGCTTTGCTTGTCTGCCTCACGCTTTGACACGTGTCGCTACCCCAGGATGCCTTCTGTTTCCCGTTGAATGCACTTCCGGCCAATTGAGGACTTTCTCTCTCCTTGTGACATGTCGCGATTTCCGACATGTCGCGAAATCGCGACGTCCCCCCATGCAACTTCTTCCCCTGTCGGCCGTGAAAACGTGACATGTCACGATTTCGCGACATGTCGCGAAATCGCGCCTCCTGCCAGCTGTCGCACAACTTTTTCAAGCATGTCACGATTTTGAGACATGTTAGCGACGCGCTGCACCTTTTGCACTTAAGCTTTTTTCAATCAACAACCCCAAATAGAACACGTCGCGATATCGCGACTCCCGTAGCCGCATGCGTTGACCGGACGCGATTTTGCGACACATTTGCGACTTAGCCGATTTTCATTCTCCAGCCCACTTTCTCTCTCCTATCGCAAATGCGACATGTCACGATTTCGCGACATGTCGCAAAATCGTGCCCTTCCGTACGTTTTCTTTCTCTCTCCTCCATCAACGATTTTGCGACACTTAATCCAAAAATAAATCGCGATATCGCGACACTTCAAAAATGGAAAGTGTCGCGATTTCGCTACACTAAAATGACTTAGCTGCTTTTTGATTTACCTGTCGCGATATCGCGACATTTTCGAAAATGGAAGTGTCGCGATATCGCGACACTACCAAAAATGGAAAGTTTGATTTTTCATGAATTTATGCAACTGTTTTCTGGATTTTTCTCGGTACCGATGCAAGATTTTATTTGTGCATGAATGATTCTAGCATGTAAAAAGTGAATTCTTGGATAACACAAACTAGAATGCAAGAAAAAGCACAACTTTAAAAAGGAGGCAAGCAAATTTGGATTTAAAACCTGAAAATTATCAAGAGGGTCCCTGCTGCAAAAATGGAAGTTCAAAGCTTTCTAAGGATGGAATCTCATTTTTCAGTGGGGGTGTGTTGCTTCTCAACAAATGGCGATATCTCCGGGTAAAATAGTAGCACTATTTTAGAACCCAAGACTCTGGCTTCAAAACAAAAAGACCATGCATCATGCCTTGCCACAGACATTCTTCACAATAAATTGACTCGCTAACCGCTAGCCGTTAAAATTTCCCAAGGACATACTAGGCTGAATTACTTCAAGGAAGATTTTTGATGTGCAATTACAAAGGGTATAAAACTTTCTTCAAGGATGACCGGATTGAATGATGAACTTTGGACCGATCAACTTTTCTAGATTGTAAAAGGGGAAACCGAGTAGAGCTCTGTTTACTAGTTTAGCCTTTTACAGCCTAGACAGAGTTACCCTTTAGATTTACACGACCCAAATTTACAACCGTAGGGCAGAATCTAATATTGGCTGCCTCTTTTAATTGTTCAACTCTTTTCTTTTTCCTTTTTTTTTTTTTTTTTATCTCTCTCTTTTTGAAATATATCAATATCTGAAATGGCCTTAGAGAAATCACAATTTTCTTCTAACATTTGATCAATCTGAAACTGTTTCAGCCTAGGCACCGATAGCCTCTCGGTGACACCCAAATAATTGCATGAACCATAGTCCCCTCTCATAACCAACTTTTCTTGGATTCCCCTGGAGTTCCTCCAACAAAACAAACATAGCAATTTTTCTATCATTAAAACAACTGTGGCAAGTAAGACACAAGATCCAATCATCTCTCTACCTTTGTCCTGAATAACAAAATAGTTCTACAGTTCAGAGTAAGCAGACTATCTCAATTAGAATAATGAACAGAATGGGGTACTGGATTGTGGATTTATCAGCTCAGAATAAAACAATTTTGAAGGCTGACTTTTCATTGATTGCTCAAGCAAAGGTTAAAGGACAGAATATTAAAAGCTGAAGGACTTTGTACAGGCTTCCAAGGACAGACAGGCCTTAAAGCAAAACAAAATAAAACTGTACAGACTAAAGCACAGAACTGTACAGGCAAAGGGAATAAAATAAACTGAACAGACAGCAAAGAAAAGAACTGAAACAAAAGACTGTACAGACTTAAAAAGCAAGCTAAAACAAAAGACACAACAACCAAAAACTACAAAGCAACTAAGAAGACCAAATAAACTAAAGCAACTAAGAACAAGAAAGAAAAAGAACTAAAGAACTAAAGCAAATAAACTGGAGAGCTATTCACAATATGTACACATGTTACAACTTCTTCATAGCTTACTCAAATGATACATTGGATGGAACAACGAAAAAAAAATGTTTCAAGTATTGACCATTAACAAGGAGGTCCAAAAAATTACCATCCAGGTCTTGCAAGCGGAAAGCATTGTTACCCAATATTTTAGCAATTTGGTAGGGGCCTATCCACAGTGGCTGCAACTTTGTGTGCTTACCCTTCTTCTCATGGGCCTTGTCCCACAGAAGCACTAAGTCAGCCAGTCTGAAAGCCTTCACTTTGGCCCTCTTGTCAAACCACCGCTTGACAGTTTCTTGGTGTCTACTGAAGTGCTCCAGGGCTTGGAGTCTTTCATCCTGCAAGTTAGTCAAATCTAAAACTCGGGCTTCGCATCATCATGATCTTCAAAATAATCTAAGGCAAATTGGTAGGTGGGCAACTTCAAGGAGATGGGAACAATTGGTCGGGTACCATACAACAAAACAAAGGGAGAGGTCTTAAGAGCCACCTTGTGTGTTATCCGGTCAGCCCAAAGTGCATATTTCAACAATGTATGCCATTGCCTGGGTTTATCTGCTGTAGACTTTTTGATGGCATTCATTAAGTTCTTGTTTGTTGACTCAGCCAATCCATTGCCTTGGGGGTAGTAGTTGGATGAGAATCTGATAACTATCCCCATCCGGTATGCCCAATCTGCAAACTCCAATGATTGGAAGGCTGGCCCATTATCACATACCAAATTCAGGGGAACCCCAAATCTAGTTATGATATTTGTTTCAAGAAATTCAATGACTTCCTGAGCCGTACTCCTTGTAGTGGCTGCTGCTTCAACCCACCTTGTGCAATAGTCGTGAGTCGTCAGCACATATTTATGTCCTCGCCGAGGAATTTGGATTGATGACCCCCACAAAATCAAGTCCCCACTGCATGAAAGGTTTGTTTATCACCACCGGTTGCAATGGCAGAGCTCGGTTTGCCTCTTTGGCTGCAAAAGTCCGGCATCGATGGCAGGTTCTGACATGTTGATGTGCATCCTTAAAAAGTGTAGGCCAGTAATAGCCTGCTCTCAGTATCTTATGTGCAGTGGCAGATCCTGATGAATGTCCTGCCCCTAGTTTTTCATGAAAACTAGCCATGATTTCACTGACTTCACTGGGAGAAATGCACCTTAGAAAGATGCCAGCATAATTCTCCCCGTACAGAGTACCTGCCTTGAGGAGATAGTGAGCAGCTTTTAACTTTAATGCTCTCCTTTGAGTTCTGTTCAAATGGGATGGGCAAACTCCAAACCGTAGCGGATGAATGATATCCCCATACCAATCATCGATTCGGAGTTTAATTGATTAACTTCCTGTCGTAGAGGTATTTCAAGGAATGTGCCCGGACAAGCCAAGTCCTCTCGATCGGTTTAGCAGGCCTAATTTCCAAGTCATATTCTTGCAGCCTGGTGACCCAATTGCCCCTCAGTTCACCCAACTCATTTTGACTTAGAAGATACTTCACAGCTGGGTCTGGCACTATGGCATGAGTTTTGCTTCTGAGTATATAATGTCTGAACTGTTTCACTGCCCTTACCAAAGCATAGGCCTGTTTATCTAAACGGGAATATTTCAGTTCAGCTCCCTTCAAATTAGTGCTCTTAAAAGCAATTGGATGTTCTCCTGTATCTCTCCGTTGAGTCAGCACTGCAGCAAGTGTATGTTCGTAAGAGAATGTGTACAGATAGAAATCTGCACCGAAATCTGGGCTTACTAAGACTGGTGCTTGTTTAATGGCTGTCTTGATTTCTTGAAAAGCAGTCTTAGCTTCAGTGGTCCAGGCAATCTGGGCAGTTTGCTTTAACATATCATTCATTGGTTTAACTATCTCTGCAAAGCCTGAGATAAACTTTCTGACAAAGTTAATCTTTCCAAAGAATGATCTCAACTCTTTCTTGGAGTTGGGAAATGGTATGCCAGATATGGCCTCAACTCTGCTCGGGTCCATAGAAATGCCATCCTTTGTGACCAAATGCCCAAGCAGTTTGCCTTCTGTTACACCAAATATGCATTTCTTTGGATTCAGAGAAATTCTAAACTCTTCGCACTTGTTAAACACAGACTCTAAATGCTTTATATGGTCAAATCTGGATTTGGAGAAGACCGTTAGATCATCCATGTAAACTACAATACATTTGCCCATAAGCCCCTTGAAGGCATGGTCCATTGCTCTCTGAAATGTTGCTCCTGCATTTATCAACCCAAATGGCATCCTTTTGTAAGCAAAAGTCCCCCACTTGGTTGTAAAAGCAGTCTTCATTCTATCTTCCTTCTCCACCAATATCTGGTTATAGCCTGAGAAGCCATCCAAGAAAGACATCATCTCTGATCCATTAACAATTTGCAGGACTTCATCCATAGAAGGCAGGGGATAGTTGTCCTTTTCTGATGCCTTATTTAAATTCCTGAAATCCACACACAGGCGGATCTCTCCATTCTTCTTCCTGACTGGCACCAGATTTGCCACCCAAGTAGAATGCCTGATAGGAAAAATAATTGTTGCACTCAAGAGCTTCTCCACTTCTTTCTGAATAAGGGGTTCTAACAGAGCATTAACATGCCTCTGTTTTTGTCTGAAAGGCTTGCAAGATTCTTTCAAAGGTATGATGTGGGTGTAAACTTTTGGATCAAATACCTTTAAATCCTTGTATGACCAGGCCATTACATCCTTAGACCTGTGCAGGAAATCAATCATATTTCTCTTTATCTCTGGATCACAATCCTTTGCCAACTTGATGTTCCTTGGATCCTCCTCAGTGCCTACATTCAAATTTTCAGTCTCATTGTCTGTGGTGCCCACATAATCCTCAGAATTCACCCTCTGCCTGATCTTGTCAACATCAAATAACCTCTCCAGCTCTACCATTCCCTTTGGGATTCTGTTGTCCTTCAATCTCATGATTCCCCTGTCATCATCTAACTGTTCCATCAGGGTGTCCCTTTGGCCCTCATCAATTATAGCATTCTCAAAGGTATTGGTACTCTGCAGAAAGTTCACAATCTGTTGATCATCTGAGAAAACTTGAAAGCTGTCTATATTGTTTGGAACCGAAGGACAGGGGACTAACTCAATTGAAAACTTATCCCACTTAAAATCTTCCAATGGCTTTAAACTTGCAACTGAAGATGCCAAGACATCTGCATGTGAATTTTGTTCCCTGGGTATATGTGTTAAGTTAAAGGCATCAAAGCCTTCCACCAGGTCCCATGCTCGTGCTTGTATCCCTTCGCATAAGAGGCTTTACACCGAAACTTACCCCCGACCTGAGCTTGCCACTAATTCTGAATCGATGAAAACTTGAATGTTTTTCACATTTCTATCCAATGCAAATTTTAAACCTAAAATCGGAGCTTCATACTCGCTAAATTATTAGTACATGGGAACTCGCAGCGGTAAGACATAAAAAATGTCCGACTTTGAGGTCCTTTGAGGACTCGCCCTGTTCCGTAACCCTGTTACATCTTGCTCCATCCACATGAAGTGTCCAAACTTCATTAGTATGTACAGGATGAGCTTTGTTAAATTTATTATTCTGCCCAGTTGTTAAATTGTAGACTCCAATGTCTACTTCTGCAACATTGACAGTTTCATTTGCAGCATTGTACTCTGTAATCGTGTGCTTGTACCTGGGTTCTCTGTCAACCCGCAATTGATTGGCCACACCCTTCCATGGCAACCACATGTGTGAAAAGTCTATTGCCAGATATCCATTTAGAGACTTAGACCAATCCCTACTCAACAAGATTCCATACCCCACTGGGATATCCACAACTTGGATTTCGATCTTATGTTGAGCCCTTGGCTCAGATGCCAATTGAATGTGAATGTTTTGCAGCTCTCCCACAACCTTAACTTCTGACTTGTCCAATTGGACAACTCTCCTCTCATACTTCATTGGGGTCAGCCCCAACTGCTGACAAATTGCCGCTGGCATGACATTAGCAGATGCACCTGAATCTACCAAACAATTATGTAAATTCTTCCCAAAAATGAGGGAACTTCAGTCTTTTCCTTATACATGGCCAGATTGGCATTGGCTATTTTCTTCCCTTTATCCACAGGTTTAGCAGCAGGGCCGTAGTATGTCT
Source organism: Wollemia nobilis (assembly GCA_028583015.1). Classification (NCBI taxonomy): domain Eukaryota; kingdom Viridiplantae; phylum Streptophyta; class Pinopsida; order Araucariales; family Araucariaceae; genus Wollemia; species Wollemia nobilis. Next base: position 2,556,959 of record JAQPPZ010016709.1, read on the forward strand.
TTATCAGATTGTCTCTCTGCTCTGAAATCTGTGCCAACTCATGCAAAGTAATGTTAGCCTTAATCTTTTTCATATCCTCCACTATGTTATATCCTTTGTTAAGTGGAGGAATAGCAACATCTGGTACTCTTTGAGCTCCTCCCTTTGGTGGAGGTGGATTATTGCTTGGAGAGGGGTCAGGAGGAATATTGTGAGAGTTGTCAGGAGGAGTTGATGTAGTATTAGGCTCAGGATTCCTGTTTCTCAGGTTGTAATTATCTCTTCTGTACTGCTGGAAAGCCTGTACTTCATCCATGGGCATTTCAACTACATTCTCAGATTCATCCGGGAAAGAGAAAGAATCTAGGACCATAGCTGCACCGTGGCCGATGAACTTGGGCCATCGCAGCTTCTTTGATTTTCTGAGAGGTGAGATCTGCAGACAAGGCCTCAAATGCATTGCAAAATTCTAGATAGTCTAACTCTCTGTGCTGAGAAGTGGCATGAATTCTGCACCAGTTGGGCAGGGCCAAATCATAAATGTTCACATCATGAGTTTTGCCCTTGTAATCTTTATTAGGTTCATATGGGGGCTCGTTAAACTGCTTTGGTTGATATGAATATCTCGTTGGGGTTGTCTCCAGTAGAAGTTTGCCTTTTAAAACTCAAAAAATCATTGGCCAGCTTTTGAACAATCTTTGAGACTTCTTCAATCCTAGCATTGTCAGCTTCTTTCACAGGGTTCTGTACATTCTCAACCGGTGCAGCAGCCAATGGTGCTGCTGATGGTAAAGTCTGACAAACTGGCAGCATCATCTGATGTGGGATAGGATTGAATACAGGAGCAGCTTGTGTGATCAGAGGAGTTTGCTGAAGATTTAGAGGCTGGGGTCCCAACTGTCTTTCCAGGATTAAAGCTTCTTTATAAGCTTCTGTCAAATTGGTAACAGTGGCATCTCTCTTCAAGAAGACAGAGGTCATGGGGTCTAAAGAGTTCCTGAAGATCTCTAATGCCAGGTCAGCATTAGGCACATAATAGCCAGTGAGTCTACCATAAGCTTTCTGGAATCTGACATTATAGGATCTGATAGACTCATTCAGTTCTCTTTTGATGCCAGAAAACTGCTGATATAAAATGTCGGGATCTATCACTTCACCGAACTGTGACACAAAAACTTTTTCTAAATCATTCCAACTGGTGATGGAATCATTGGTAAGATTTAGAAACCAATCATAGGCTCCCTCCTGGAGAGTAAACGGGAAGAGTCTGCAGGCAACATCCTCATGTTGTACATTTAATAACTTCAGTGCATTCTTGAATGCAACTAAGTGTTCCTCTGCAGTTTCTTGTCCCATCATGTTTATACCTAGGGAGGTATCTTTCCTGGATTTCTCGGGCAAGTCATGGGCTATACCCGTAATGTTCAAAGCTGTGGAGCCCAACCAATTTGCCATATCTAATGGATTGACAGGAATATTCTCGAGCTCGGTTGGAGTAACTATCAATGGTGATAAAATTGTCTGTGACAGAGATGTGGCCCTTCCGTGGCTACTTCTTCTCGGAGTTTCTAATTCAGGGACAAGGAGCTCTCCAACTCGGGGTGGGACCTTGTTACCCTGTATGTAGAATCCAGTTTTCACAAGCACTTATAACTTTGCAGTTCTCAACAGGTTCTGAATTTGGAAATTTAAAACACTGCACTGACAATTTACAAAACTGTACTGACAATTTACAAAACTGTCCGAAGTTCACTGTGGGTCCTTACAAATGTTGTTGTTATGCCCTTACAATACTTGAACTGAGTTCATAGCCCTCCTTCTAGCGCCAATTAGGTGTTGGTCCGGCTTTCATACGCACCCCGCGAAAGGATGGGCAGGAAGCCCCGGAGACACCCACGGGACGGATCCCACTCACTTTAGGATCTAGCTAGTTATCCAAGGTGCGAGTTACAGAGTTGGGTCGAATGGCTATTCACTCTTTTCCACTTCTGGAATAGATTTCAATATGGACTGGCTCGTTACCTTACAGGGGGTTCTTGAACTTGTTCGTAGTTGCAAGTTGTTTATCAGATTTAACTTGAATTCTTGATCTAGCTCTCATGGGTCAGTAGATTTAAATAAAAGACAAACAAAGAAAATAAAAATGGATCATTTCATCGAAAACAAAGAGAGGGTAGGGTAAGGCAGAAAGAGAAGTTTATCAAACATCAACTGTAAAACCCTAAACTATCAATCTTATCTATGCTATCAGCTTCACAACAGAACAAATCAAAGAAGAAAGTGTCCAAATTTCTAAGATCACTTTCAACTAAGAGCACAAGGCAGAGTGAAACAGATCTAGCAAAAAATTATAAATCCAAGGGCAGCTGGTTAAAACTGGTATCTTTCACCGGCAACCTAGCTCACACAAGGAAGACAGAGCAATTAGAACAAACTTAACCTCAAATCAGTAATTTCCCTAGCAGACAAGAGAACAACCGAAGCCTAACAAGATATTTAAACTTGATAATAGCAGATTTACAAGATATATCTAACAAACTTTAATGGAACGGATAACAAAAGAAGATACACTTATCACACTCTGCAAAATATTAGGCTCCCGGCCATGCTATCACGTAAAAGCTAAAGCACATCAACTCCAAGTCCGGAAACAAAGGATTTCACAAAATTTGCAAGAAATTGCTTATAAGCCTTTTATTTCTAAGTCTCCGCCTCCCGCAATTACATTGAGAAGAAGTATTTATAGACTCAGGACAGACCTTGATCTTTTCAGAAATATCTTCTTCTCAAACTGCAAATCTTATCTATCTAAACCCTAGGACCCGGGTTTTACAATAAAAATCCATTTAAAATCAAAGTCCAGATAGAACTTAACCCTTCGGCAAATCTGTGGAGTCAACTGCCATAAATGGAGAAGATAAAATCTAAAGCCACTTGCATTCATCCGCAACTGCAAATAAATGCCTCCATTAATTCTGCTGGTGAGCCGGATGAGTCACCACTTCTCCATCAATTTGATCCCCGCAAAGCCATCCCCGAGTTGAAATTGTCTCCATGCTATTAATTCTGCAATAAATTTGCCATTGAATGCTCTCACCGGCATCTTCTCCTCTAGCATGGCGGTCCTCGATCAAATCCACACTTTAACTTTGCCTTTATGGCCTTTCCCGGTTGTCCCGCAAGTGCCAGATGGAATCCTGCATGAAAGACAAAAGATTAATTAGCACTTTAATAAACATTAAATCAAAGCTTAAAACATTAAAATCAGATTAAAAACCACAAAATAAGCTTGCATGTCGGCCTCTGCTTGTCTGCCTCACGCTTTGACACGTGTCGCTACCCCAGGATGCCTTCTCGTTTCCCACTGGAATGCACTTCTGGCCTTTTGAGGACTTTCTCTCTCCTATCGCGATTTCGCGACATGTCGCGATTTCGCGACATGTCGCGAAATCGCGACGTCCCCAGCGCTACGCAACTTCTTCCCCCGTCGGCCGCGAAAACGTGACATGTCACGATTTCCTGACATGTCGCGAAATCGCGCTTCTCCGCCACTCACAACTTTTTCAAGCCTGTCGCGATTTTGAGACATGTTAGGAGCGACCTCGCACCTTTTGTACTTAAGCTTTTTCCATCAAAACCCCGAAAATAGAACACGTCGCGATATCGCGACAGTTCCCGTAGCTGCATGCGTTGACCGCGTTGACCGCGATTTTGCGACACATTTGCGACTTAGCCGATTTTTCATTCTGCAGCCCACTTTCTCTCTCCTACCGTGAAAATGCGACATGTCACGATTTCGCGACATGTCGCAAAATCGTGCCCTTCCGTACGTTTTCTTTCTCTCTCCTCCGCCGCAGCGATTTTGCGACACTTTCCAAAAATGGAAATGTCACGATATCGCGACACTTCCAAAATGGAAAGTGTCGCGATTTCGCTACACAAAAATGACTTAGCCGCTTTTTGATTTACCCGTCGCGATTTCGCGACATTTCCAAAATGGAAGTGTCGCGATATCGCGACACTACCAAAAATGGAAAGTTTGATTTTTCATGAATTTATGCAACTCGTTTTCTGGATTTTTCTCGGTATCGGTGCAAGATTTTATTTGTGCATGAATGATTCTAGCATGTAAAAAGTGAATTCTTGGATAACACAACTGGAATGCAAGAAAAAGCACAACTTTAAAAAGGAGGCAAGCAAATTTGGATTTAAAACCTGAAAATTATCAAGAGGGTCCCTGCTGCAAAAATGGAAGTTCAGGGCTTTCTAAGGATGGAATCTCATTTTTCAGTGGGGGTGTGTTGCTTCTCAAAAGTTACCTTAAGCGAAAATGGTCTTCCTTGCTTATCCTCCTGTGCAACCGATTCAAAGGTACTGAGAATTGTCAAAAGGACAAGTTTCGCCCTACCCATTTAAATCCCTTGCTTTTACCAAAACAAGCAAAAATCCTAAAATCAAGCAAAAGTCAAAAGCAAAACAAATAAGTGATTATCATCACTACATAAATCCCTTGCTTTTATCAAAACAAGCAAAATCCTAAAATCAAGCAAAAGTCAAAAGCAAAATAAGCAGGTAATGGAGCTAGAATCCCTAAAATTTTCAACATTCTACACATTGAAAGGTGATCTCCATTACATGTTTGGTGTACAACCAGATTGGCAATGGTGGTGTCCTTACGTATGACGATATGTCTATCACAATAGCATCTTGCATTTGTGTAGACCAATTTTTGCATGTGGATGAGCTAGCTTTGGGTAACCCAATACTGCCTACTGGTATAGTCCAACTAAGTCCAACATAGGATTAGATGAACACTTGAGGATCCCCGATCTTAGCAATGGGCTGAAAGAATCCCACTTGACATCGAAGGAAATGATTGAGTTCTATCTAAATATATTCATTTGTGCACACAGGGATAATGAATATCTAGGTCCATTGATGAAAGCCTTGCTTTTCGAAAGTCTTGTATGGTCAGTATGCAGTTGTTGATAGGGTAACTAGAGTGTTTGAGTCTCATGAAAAACCTCAAAACTTCCTACATAGCAACAAATCATATCATCGATCACATCATCAATTTTTATTTATGAGGTTTTGTGAATTAAAGGGTGTTAACAAAGTAGGTTAGATACCAGATAGATGTCAAAAATGATATTTACACGACCACTGACTATTTTGAATATTTTAAATTACAAAAGCTTATCAAGAAAATACATACATTCCATGCCATTACATTTCACATATGGATGCTTAAATAATTAATTCTTGTGATAAGAGTGATTATTTACATTCATGACTAATATACTTTATGTGGTGTCACCCATTAGATTGTTAAACTCATATCATATGCATTCCTTATGTTTTAAGTGACTAAAGCATATAGGTTCATTCACATTATATCAAACACCATATAGATAATGCATTACACATTGCATTTACCATAACATAACACAAGTTGAATGCATACAACTAAAGCAAAAATTAAACATGCATTTAACAATAAAATTGCATCCATAAATACATAGTTCATAACTCGTCCATTTACATATAAGATCACATCATTGCATCAATATGCATTACATCATAAAGCGGTAATCAATTCATGTAGGCAATATCCATATGCACCACATCATATAACCATAATCAAAACACGTAAAATCCTATAAGCATCCATATATGCATACATCATAATCCATCTATGCACACAATCATAAATCCATCACTAAGTCAACTCATGATACATCACATCATGACACAATAATCATATCATATAAGCATCTACAACTGCATCATCATAAATATCACCTATCATCTAACACATACATCAACTCATCATAATGCCATCATCACATCACATAAATAAAATAAAAACATGAGCAATAAAGGATACACATAATGAATCATAATTCAAATATCTCATATAAATATTTGTGTCAAATACATAGATGTGCAAAATACCTGTAGACTATAGTCATGTAGGGTAGTTGACCTCAAAAATAAAAGCCAAAGTACATCATGAATCAAATAGGACCTACACCCCCTATGTCATCACCCCCTATGGATGGATCTCTAGTAGAATGGTGTAAAGCCACTGGTCTCTCTGCATGGGCTTGAGTCCTCTACCTCGGCCTGAATGAAGACTACCCCGAGGTAGAGTGCTTGCTAACCTATGATCCACCTGCACTTGTCCTCTCCCTAGGAGTGGCTCCTAGTCTCCTGATCTGCATCTAAAGAGAGACAATGTAGGATGCATCATCAAAAATATGTGCATCACACTCATCCAAAAAGCTCTACAGATGCCTAGTCTCTACCCCTGGATCTGCCCCTATATGACCCTGTAGTATAAGAGGAACAACAACAATCTGCATCCTAGTAGCACCAATTTTGATAGTAGCCTGCAATACCTGTATTTGTGTCGTGAGCTGTGCCATAGTGGCATCTTGCTATTGTACCTAGATCTTGGTCGACTAGAGCTCAACCTCTACCTCTACAGCTATGCCCTAAAATGAGAATCTCTATCCTCATGATCCAAATCCTCCTCCTCCTTTGTAGGACCCTTCTGCTCCTCTACTATCGCCTGATCTATCGACTGGCCCCATACCTTAGTCCTAGATCAGAATCTTCGCCCTGCTAGATCTGTACCTCCATCATTGCCATTATCCTCGTGACCTAGGCTACCTTCACCACACCATAATAGAGTCCCCCACCACTGTCTGAAGGCATATGTGACTCCCCCATCAACACCTACGTTAACTGCTAGGGCATCCTCATCATCAGTAAGCTCTGTAATGTGTGGAAGAGGAAGGTATCTCTTTGCTACTATGCACCTATACAGGATCAGAGCAAGTGGCACATCCTACTGCAATTCATACTAATGAAGGATATGAGAGTAGAATAAATACTCTCTAATACTGCCCTTGCAGCCAATGATCCATCGCTCGCATTGCGTCCTAGCTGTAAATATGGCTACCTCATCCCAGGTTGGGCAGTCGTGATATGGGTGTCATATGATATCTTGGGCCACATCCCAATGAAAGAAGCAATGTAATAGGGGAGCTCCCCTACATGAGGGTGGCTCTTGCACTCCTCATGCTCTTGAGACCATCTAGTCACATAGTAATGCATCAAATAATCAATCTCTATGATCTCTATGGGAAGCCCTCTAGTATGATATACACAGATATACTCCCATCACCATATCTGTAGGAGCAAGCTACAAGCGATGCTGGAATGACCCTATCGACGGATGTGATACAAATTATTATAGAACTATGCTAGCAAAGTGCTCCCTCATGTGTAGATGATAGGGTCCTCACTATTTACCAAATCCTAAACCATCATAAGGAGGTTCCAAGGGAACCTCAAGCCTGAGCAGTCTGGGAGAAGCATGTTGCTAACGACCATCAACAACACCGTATGCCTCTCAAAAAAGGCCCTCATCCTATACCATCGTAGAGCAGATATATCACCAAATTTTATATCCTTGAAGGCAGTCGCAACATGCCTCCCAAACACACAAGCAAAGACTACCTTGCGATCATTAGTGGTCGAAGAGACGATGGCCACTCCGTTGAAAGGAATCCAAAAAATCTTGTACACATCCTCCGATGTAATAGTCATCTCACTAGTAGAAAGGTGGAATGTGTTTGTCCTAGGGTCCCATAGGTGAGCCAGGGCCGTGAGGTAGGCCTGATCCAACATAATATGGGGTAACCTGGTCACATACTGTAATCCACAAGAATTAAACCATACCCAGTCCACATCATCCATACATAGTAGGAGGTCATCTAAGAGCTTCGGGTCCCGAGCCCGAACAGAAAGAATCTAAGGACAAAAATCAAGGCATAACTATAGTGCATCTAAGGCATAAAATGCAATAAAACATGTAAAACGATGCAAATAATGATAGACTATCCTAAGTCTAAGTGAAAGAGGAATAAATGCACCTAATCATGCAACAAATTTTAGAAAAGCAACTCAAAAATTAAAAAAAAATCAATTAATCATCTCAAAAAAAAAAAAAGAAGAAAAAACTACCTAAGGTTTACTGGTCACTTTCACCTATAATGACTAGAAATTGACCGTTAAGTCTAGCAGCGGCCAACCCCCAATGGTCAAAATTTTGATCGTTGGGTTTTTAACCGATCGCTGCCATCGGCAACGGCCAAGCCACAGGCCAAAATTACCACTCTATGCGGCATCGGCCGATGGGCGACGCAACAACCGCGTATGCCCTAAGCCAAAAACATCAAAAAATTGCAAAAACAACAAAAAGGGGGTAAGCCCACCAAAACAAATCCTAAACTAAGCCTATCTATAGATTTGGTTCATTGCTAGCAAGTTTAATGAGGTTTGTTCACCGATTACTTAGTGTGGTTCATTTTTACCAAAAAATGAGTAGGGTTTGGGTTTCAAAGAGTACTCGAGAAGCTCTAGCTCCTCCACTCGTAGATGCCTCACCTTATGTAGCCATGGTCCTTGTCGATAAGCACTCCAAGTTGTAAGATGTCACTTTCTCTTCAGAGCTTAGAAAAGTAATTTGATAGATAGGAAAAGTAAAAAGTCAAAACCCTAGGTTTCTTTTATATTTCCCAAGTTATGCCTCGATCGTTGCTATCGTCAGCGACCTGTACTTATTGGACACTGAGGTCGAGAGCAGCCATGAAAATGCATTTGGGGGTCATTGTATCTGACAACGACCAACAATAGAGGCAAATACATAAAGATTCCTTCCAGGAGGAATAACAAAAAAAATCAAATAAGCACATTTGATGGTTCATAATCATCATAATGATTAAAATAACAAAAAAAAATCACATAAATATAAAATCTCAAGTAAGCCTCGTATCCAGTTACTTACTCTATCAACTTGATGGTTGCAGTAATTTGCACTCCATGCAATCCGGTGATATGAGTGAGTTACCATAGGGCTACTTGGGGCAAATCATTCATTTTGGAATCATGAATTCCACCTCAATCCTGAATAAGACCAAGATGGTCAGACTGCTCCATGGGTGCGATGGAATCATCCTAACTCCCTTATGACATAAGAACACTGATCCAAGTGATTCAATACAAGCCTAAATAGAATTGCTCATCCTAACTCCCTAAGAAGGCTATTTATGGTTGAACCGCTCCCCTAGATAGGGATGAATGATCATCATAAATAGTTGGAATCACACTTGGATGGGAAATTGCCCATTAAAATAACAAACACTAGAAAGAAGCCAAACTAGTCATGTTGGTCAGGCAACCTATCGCTTCATTCATTGCCCTTCCCTCATCAATTCGTTGTGTGAGGGGGTGGTTCAAATCTTCAAACAATCATAATCAAAGTCAACCAAATATCACCCAATCATATCAAGATTGCATTCATCCTATGAATCATTGCAAGCAACTATCACAGAACTTCCCTCATTTTCTAGGTTCATAAGCAAATATAACATGGCAGTTTGTAGCTCTCCTCTGGTCGGTTCTATTGTAGTGACATAAGCTACTCGATTGCATTTAAGGAATGAGTGCAAGTGAACATGTGTAATCTTATTGTAAAATTAAGCCTTCAATCAGGTTGAAGCAATGATTTGGGGAGGCACACCATCTTGCATGACTGGGCCATCCAGCGTTGATTAGACTAATGATTATCATACACCCTAAAAATATAGCAGTCTATGTTTTTGCTCTACGCTGTATTTTTACCACACAATGCATCACAAAAAAGGGCATCTGTAGACACCTAAAACATGTCATGTTTAGGAGAACTACTCATATGGGCACATTCATGGACCATGTGACAAAACCTTGGGACCTTCCAAGTGCCAAAAGTGGTTTTCATCACTCATTTGGGATAGTCTTAGCCCATCCAAGCCTGGCCACTATGAACCAGAGTGGCTAGATTCTGGCCACTGAAGCTCAGAGAGACCAACTCTAGCCACTGTAGACAACAATAGCTAAGCCCTAAATAGAAACTTACCATCAAACTAGCCTAATCTTGAGCGAAAGTGGCAGTTTGTTTACAATAAAGTTGAGCGAGGATAATTTTGCATTCCTTCTCATATCTAGTCTACATGAGAGACTCAAGTCCATATGTAGACATCAGTTTAACTGGCCTTCAAACACAAAAAAGACAAAACTTCTCATGCTAACATCTAGTGTGCATGCAAAAATCAGTCCTAAGGTTTGGACATTGACCTAGGGCTTCAAAAACATTATAAGGTGCAAACCTAAGGGAACAAAAAAAAAGAATTGGAGGGAGACCTTCTGAGAGCTTTTCTTGGAAAGCATTAGCAACGAAACCCTGTCAGATCGGAGAGCCAATTGGAGCACCCTTTGAGGAGCAACAAAGTGTTGGCCAGCCATGAGGGGACCATTTACTTGTTATTTGATACATCAGACACAAACGAAAACCTTTTATAATCAACAACGAACATAGATCCATAGCCTTTGGGTCAGTAGAGACAGGTTTTCATCTTAGTGACCACTGTCTCGGATAGTGGCTCGCAGGCCTAGTCTAGGGTTCTTAGCATTAGTTTCCTTTATTTAGATTGTTACATATTTTCACACCATTAGTATAGATCTAATTTATTGCATTTACTTGCATTCATAGCATTAGTTTCCATTATCATTGAGCATATTTCTATTTATCATTAGGGTTATTGCTAACAACCTCATCCGAGGAGGCAATCTCGGACAGTTGAGAGTTTGTTGTTGTTTTCATGCTTGGAGGACTATAGGTTCATTTGGAAGGTTCTCAACATATGAAAGCACAAGGATTCCTCTAGGAACCAGATCTATATGAGGCATTTGTAAGCCCTCATACAGTTCCATGTACATCACCGAGAAGTCTGTGAAAGCGCACCACCCCTTGCACGGGGATATTATATATCTACTACCCTACTTTGTAAAATTTGTATCAAATGAAGGGTATCCCTTAGAGGGACCTATATGTAACCAAAATTTGGAAAAGCAATAAAGAGCCTTATTCATTCATCTCTTTGTATTTCGGTTGTATCTATTTTCACATCTTTCATTTAATGCATGATTAAGTATAAATAAATCAAATAATATTCTCAAATAGAGAAGTGGATGGTGTGCCGCTTCCCCGAGGTCTCTACACATTAAGGCACATTTAGGATATGTTGGCTATGACATTTCTCATCCCACATTCCAACCCATTGGAGTCGCCCACGGTGTAGCCTCCACCAGTAATTCATGGATCATGGATACTAGAGCCACCCATAATATGACTTCCAACAAGAAATTATTTGAAGAATTCAACTTAGAAGTACTTGGTGTAGTTCACATGGTTGATAAATCCTCTCAACCTGAAGAAGCTAGAACTATCCAATTGAAATTTTGTGTATTACCTAATATTTGGCTACTTGATGTTCTCTACATCCTTGCTTTGAAGCAAAATCTATTGTCACTATCCACACTCATCTACTGTGGATTTTATCTGAGTGTCACTACCAAAGATAAAACTCTTCAAGTCATTCATCCATTCTTAAAAATAGTGGTCATGATTGGTTACTTATATGGAAAACTCACCAAAATTGTTGGACATACTACTTTTGAATTTCACATTACTGAAGTTGACATGGTACTTAATGCCACCCTGACTCATAAGAAACTTTATGTTGATGTATTATGGCATGCTCGCATGGGTCATGTCAAACTTAATCGATTGAGACAAATGAAGTCCACCATCAGGGGAGTACCACATTTCTCTTTCAAACCCATCAAATGTGAAGCATGCATCATTGCCAAATCCTCTTGATAACTTTTTCCAAAGAGAGTGGAAGTCCACACAAAAATTGAAGCTATTTCACTTAGATATTTGTGGGAAATGCCTATTCCCTCATTAAAAGGAAAAAGGTATTACATCACCTTCATCAATGACTTCTCAAAGTGGCACCTACATTAGAAAGACCAAAATAAATTATGTGATATACAAATGTGCCCCATTTTGTGGTAAAAGCAGTTTTGTGCTGGTCTTCTTTCGTAATCACTATCTTATTAAAACCTAAAAAACCATCCACCATAGAAAATATTTTAATTCCTACCACATTTTGTAAAATCTGATCCATTGAGGGTAGTGGATAATGGTATTTAAGGGAGACACGATTCAAATCTTGAAAGTCCACACACAGTATGATTTCTCCATTTTTATTTCTGACTGGTACCAAGTTGGCTACCCAAGTGGAGTGTTTGATGGGATATATGATACATGCCTTAATTAATTTTAGTAATTATTTTCTCATCAAAGGTTCATATTTGGTATTGATAGGTTTTTTCTTCTGGTGCACTTGTTTAGCATCAGGAAGGAGCTCTATAGTGTTTTGTATAACATCTAGAGCATACTCTTTCAACTAGTCATAATCCCATACTATAATATCATCATATTCTTTACATTTCTAAATGAAAATAGCTTCCTGATTAGGAGAATTACATTTTCCAAGCATAAGGATTTTACCTGGAGCAATTTGGACATCTCGACAAACATTACTTTTTGTTGTCATCCTTTTTAGTTTACCTTTGTATTGATCATCAAGAGTGAATAAAATTTCTAAAGTAATGAGTCCGCTTGGAATCTTGTTGCTACTAAGTTGAATGGTATCACTATCCTCCTATGTTTGCTACAAATTGGCTTGGATATCCTTAGAAAATTTAGCTTCCTACAAAATAAAGTTTGCTATCTTTTGATTGGAGTCAAACACTTACCAATGTTTATCATTATTAGGAATTGAGGGCCTAGTAATTGATTTTACATGTTGTTCCTCCTTCTTGAATAAGTTAACAGGTAACTCATATTGTGCCTCCACAACTACCATCCTATAAACTTCTTGACTATTTGGATATCCAAGGTATCAAATCCTTCAAGTAGGTCCAACACTCTGTATTTATATGCTTTTAGAAGTTTATTATGAACAACACACTGCCCCTTTACTTGCTGCACTACCAATTTTGAATCACCAAAAATTTGTAGTAGTTTCACACCCCTCTTCTCTACTTGTAGAAGTCCATGAATTAGGGCTTCATACTCTACCATGTTGTTAGTGCAACTAAAATGGAGGTTGAAAGAATGAAGGAATTTCTCTTCAGAAGGAGAGGTGATCACTACACCAGCACCAACACCTTTCTTACACTTAGCTCCATCAAAATTCAACTTTCACACATCTTCTATTTATTTTCCTATTTTCATGACCTTTGGTATTGTGCTCTTCTCCTCCAAGATACAGTAGGTTCCCATGTCAACCTCTTGAAAATTATCATATGGATCAGATCCATACAATCCATTCATACACTCATCAAGATGAATATCAAGAATAGGAGGTGTTTGGATCTGATCAAAAGAACTATTTGAATCCATGGTTGTATAATTAATTTCAGGTTTGGGATCATGGAGTTCTACATGGAAGTGAGAGATAGACAGATGCTATGAAGAATTTGGTACCATATCTTGTGGTTGAGGATATCTTGGACCAAGCTAGAGATATATAACCCCCTAATTTTGTTGTGAAATCCCTGGAAATGAATAAATAAAACATAGGTGGAAGGTCTATGATTGATATATCATGTGTAATGGTAAGGCTAGGGCAAGCATGCAAAGTAAGGTCCAAATTTCTAGCCACACCCAATGTCCTAATAGTGGTACCATATAGCTGCATTACACCAACATTCATAGGCTCAATTTTTAGTCCTAAAACATCAACTATTATCTTTGGCATTACACAACTACTAGCTCCTGAATCAATCATGCAATTATGGACCAAATGATTTCCTATTATGAGGGTCATATAGAAAGGAGGAGGTTTAGTGGGTAATTGTACCTCATTAGGAGCCATTTGTATCAGACTTGTAGCTTCTAAAATAGATCTTTAGTATTTTTAGGTCTTGAAGATACATAACTCAGAGCTTCTTTGAGGAGATTCATCTATCCTAGCAATGCAAGGGTATCCCGCAAAGACACTTGCAAGCTAGTCTTCTTCATTTGCTCCACCAAGTTGATAGGCTAATTTTTTTGTGTTTGTTTGTTAGTCCAATCATTTCTTGGCCTCTCAACAATTGGGTAAGTAGGCCTATTTTACCGTGTTCTACTAGGCTGCTGCTCTTGAGTCTACTAATTTCTCCAATCTAGAACATCCTTAAATGGGACTACAGGCTATTATTTTTTAGTCTACTGATTTCTCCAATCTGGAACATCTTTGAGTGAGATTGCAGGCTATTGTTTGACATTGCTACTTGGAGGTTGAGGGGATGTGTTTTCTTGTGATATAGAAGAATCATCAGTTATAACTTTTTCTTTAGACTTGGTATTATAGTTAGATTGTAATTGCTTCTTAGGATTATTATCCATAGTTTGGTTCACTACAAAATGCTCATTTTCTTGCTAATACATCAAAATGCTATCATAAGTTGATGTAGGAGGATGTTGATATTGTTGTTGTTCCACTATCTGGTAGTTAGGATCCTGTGCCACCAAAGCACTGCTACTATTTCCATATGCACAACCATTTGGATCATGAGGTAACTGACATGGAGGGCACCACCTTTGTTGCTCAACTAAGTTACGTTGTATAGGTACCAGGGCTTGTTTTAGGTTGGTAATAACAAGGAACTGTGTTTGCAAAGGCCTTATTGGAAGAGCATAATTCTTATATGGAGGCTTATGCTGATAAGGAGGGTAATATGGTTGGAAATTCCTCTTGTGAGGTTGGTTCTGCTACTTATCCAAATTATTGAGCTTGTTACCCATTATTTTGACTAAATTCAATAGATCATTCATTTGGTCATTTGATTGACTAGAAGTGCTAGGTACATTATCATTTATTACTAATGAATTAACTACTAGAATATTAGAAAAATCTTAAGAGGATAATGGGCAGGATACAATCACATATGGAAATAGAGGTATAGGAGGTCTAGGGGTAATCCTACCACACTGCACTAAATAATTTTCAGCTTCAACAACTTTTTCATATACATCAGGCAATGTATTGACTCCTCTAGTTTGGATGTTCATACCTATATCAGAACTCAAAGCTCTCAAGAAATATAGAAAAGTAGATTGTGCATTTGGTCTTACCTCCATGGGTACTCTATCCCATGTCCTTTGGAATTTGAAATTAAAATCTGTGATCTACTCATTGAGATCTCTTTTGATAGTAGTTAGTTGCTCTGTATGTGATAAGCTATTTGATTTATCTTTGAACTACTTGATCAAATTATTAGCCAAGTTATCCTAGCTTGAAATGGTGTAGATAGTAAGGCTTTTAAACCATTAAAGGGATTTACCATTCAAAGAATATGCTAATGGCCTAACAACCACTTTGTTTATAGTCACATTATTCATTGAGCATATATTTACCATATATTGGAGATGTTCCATAGGAGTAACAAAGTTTTATCCAGTATAATAAGACAAAGCTTTAAGGGCTGATACTGGAATATCATAAATCCAGGTGTTGTAGGTGATTTGGAGAGGAAAGGGCAATCCTCCAAGGGAGGTCCCAGGTTCGAATCTCCACCCTACCAAAAAATTTAAATTGGGTACCCAAAATCCAATTGATAATGTTCGTGTGGACAGGGTCGGGCGTGACTCCTAGGTGGCTTTAATTGTGTAGAACCCCCTGGTCATGGTCTCTCAGACCAAGGCGACCCTACAATGAGTTTTTTGCTTCAAAAAAAAGATACTAGAATATCATCATGTGCTTTTAGGGCCAATGGAATGCCCTGATTAAAAGAGGGAAAGGCTCTAGGTGGTAGCTGAGCCATGGATGGAGTAAAGGGAGAAGAGATAGTTGGAGGTGGTGCAACAACTTGATCCTAAATCCTTCCCCTTATTTTCTTCCTAGAGGTATTGAAATAAAGTTGCTAGAATTGGAATCTACCTTCCCTTCTTAAACTGCTTCTTGTAGACACACCCCTCATAAAATGAGGATGCAATCAATGATCTAGTACTTTTAACCAATAGAGTCACCAGGTATTTTTTAATGCTTCAATAAGTAAATAAAAGTCAAGATAAACACCAAATCTTGATTGTTTTATAACCAGGATCTATGCATATTTTTCATAATAAATAGTAGATCTGTCCCATCGAGCGTGTCAAAACTATTGATGTTTGAAAATTTACACTCACATTGCACCCCTGTACAACACCAACATAGGAATATCCCTCTCATGTGGGACTGCTTGAGAGGAAAATACCTCTGGAAAGAGTTGTCTCTCCTTAAAAATAACAAACTAAACTGAACTGTATTAAACTTGTTGGAAAACAGGGGAAGGAAAAAATAAAAGACTACAACAAAAAAATAAACTTAGAAAATAAAAATTGTAACATTGACTAGGAAATAAAATTAAAATTACCACAAAACTGCACTAAAACTGCACTAGGAAAAGGGAGAGGGATGAAAAGAAAAAAAATTAACAACAAATGAACAATAAAACTAGAAATGGACGATACACCAATATAAAAACTAGGCTGATTGATCCACCTAAAACTCCATTAAAGACATAGTATAACAAATACAAGACATAAATAAACATGCATCAACTGCAAGAGGTAAAGTTGTCATGAACCAAGGGCTAATGCCACATACAATCCAAACAAACTAAATATACACAATATGCAACTCAAACAGATTTTTTTGTATTATATCTCATAGTGTTACAAAGGTTAGCAAGTGATAGAATGAAGCAACCACCCTTTGAAATATTTGAAAAATATCTTTCATAGAAAGAGATATTTCATCTCTTTACAACATTTCCTACATTTATAGTAGTTACAGTATTTACTGCACTTACAATAGTTACAACCTTTACTGCACTTACAATAGTTACAACCTTTACTGCACTTACAATAGTTACAGGTAAAACTGCACTTACAATAGTTACAACCTTTACTACACTTACAATAGTTATAGAAAAATTGTATTTACAACCTTTACTGCATTTACAACATTTACAACCAAAACTGCATTTACAATAGGTACAACCAAAACTGCACTTACAACAGTTACAACCAAAAATGTATTTACAACAGTTACAAGCAAAACTGCATTTACATTTATATCTGCATTCCAGGTTTACAAGGCTGCATAACATATTTCACCTAAACGTCTAAAACAGTTACACTTTGAAAAATTTGACATCTCATATATGGGGAAGATTAAATAACTGCAATACTTTTTCAAGTGAAGGCATCGGTCAAAAATAGAAACAGTCAAACTGGGAACAACTAAAACTGGAAACACCCAAAAATGGAAACAACCAAAACATATTTTGCACAGGAGTCAGGTGCCAAAATTTTTCATGGGAGTTGAGTGCTAAAATTTACACAAGAGTCAGGTGCTAAATTTTTTAATGGGAGTCAGACACTAGAAATGAACGGGAATCAAGCGCTAGAAATGAACAGGAATCAAACGCAAAAATAAATGGGAATCAAGCACTAGAATTTGAATGAAATTCAAGCACCATATGTGTGTACTGATCAATTCCATTAGCTGCAAACATAAACTTATGCATCACATATCACCAAAATTTTGAAATTAGTGCAACCGTTAATAAATTAGAGCAGGAGGCTCAAAATTTATTAACAGGAAATATGCATTAAAGACCCTGTGAGTCAAAGCTGGATTGGAATTAATGAGAATACATAGTGAAAGAGGTTTGCCATACCCATGAACCTTTGCAAAGGGATCATCCTTTCATCTATGCTCAAAAAACTAAAAACTCAATCAATATTAAAATTAAGTCGCTCCAATATCCATCATAGTTGTGGAATAGAGCACATACTTCTCTTTAGAGAGTATATCACTGACCATAATAAACTAGGTGAGGACTAGTAGGACTTGGGCTCCATCACGACTTGGATTTCATCATCGAGCATCTATATGTGGGCATCTAGGTGAAGGCCTTACTTTGAGACAAGATCATTATGCCTCTTCAACTTTTAGCACCTCACCTACTTGCAATCATAAGATTGAGGCTACTAGTTTTGCACATCCCACACTTTAGTATCCAGTTGTGTAATCTAGAGTTGGAGATATTGACCTACACATTCATCTATTAGAGATATTAGCTTTTACATTCATTTGCAGTATTTCAATTTGGGCTACACATCTTTTTTTGGTACTTTAGATTTAGCCACATCATCATCTTGTTGCATCATGACTCATAGCCACTTGTACAATTCATCATTTGTAAAAGAGATTCAACTTGGATGGTGAGCAAGGTCAAGTGCATCAAATTCATTGTCATAACTTGGCTCATTATTTACTGACACATTTTGCCTCACTTAGTTATCTATTCCTTGTTCACACCTTGACATACCTCTTTTAGGTCTTTGTAGTGTCATAGGTCACAATGAATTTCAACTTCAAATAAAATGTTGGATGTACTGTTAAAGCTAAGGATAATTGGGATCAATGGTTCATAGGCTTTAGGATAGCTACAAAATTTAAGAACCTATGGTGCAACCATCTGGATGCAAATACCACACCACCCACATATGTTGTTGCTCTAGAAAAATGTCAAATAGATGATGATCAAATTCATGTCGGCATACTACTTGTCACAAAATATCACCTTCATAATTTGATTGATGAAGCCAAGCATGACACAACATGGTCAGTTCTCAAAGTATTTAAGAAAAAATTTGACACCAAATCTGACCTATAATTTGTTCATCTTGTCCTCAAGATGAATCAAATAAATATGTAAAAAGGACACTCTAGTTCCACCATCAACATCCTTTTCCCTATTAAATAGGTCATGGGTAAAGACTTAAAAAATTAATGTATCACATGGGCTTTCCTCATTCAATCATGTCTTCACATTCCAGACTACAAGAACTTGCTTGCTAGTTTATCAGCTAGTGAAACCTTAAAAACTCTTAACTTTGAAGCCTTAGCAGAAAAGTTCGTTGAACTTGATAAAACCTTTGATATAAACTTCACCAGCTCTAACCCTGGCGACTCAACCTTTCAAGTGGATGAAGATGCAAAATTTTCAAACAATAAAGGTAATAAAAGTCATGGCCGAGACTATGGTCAAGGTAAAGGCAAATGATAAGGACAAGGTTCTAACAATGGTCAACATGAACACTCACAAGATAAAACTAGTCAAGGACAATATAATCGAAGGATAAATAAAACAATCTAGTACCTATCAAGAAATTAGCAACTCAAATATTGTGTAAAAATATTGTAACAAGAAAGGGTGATATGCCACTAATTATCGAACAACCACACACAAGATCAAGCAGTTTCAAAATCATAGTGCATATAATGTAAATGAATATGACTTTAATCCATAAATCTTCCAAAGTACTCAATTTGTACATGTCCAGATCATCAACACATGAGCACCTATATCACCATCTATTGACCATCCCAAAATATTCATTGAGGCACATTTAGGATATGTTGGCTATGACATTTCTCATCCCACATTGCAACCCATTGGAGTTGCCCACAGTGTAGCCTCCACTAGTAATTCATGGATCATGGATACTAGAGCCACCCAATACATGACTTCCAACAAGGACTTATTTGAAGAATTCAACTTAGAAGTACTTGGTGTAGTTCACATGGTTGATAAATCCTCTCAACATGAAGAATATAGAACTATCCGATAATTTTTTTTGGATTACCTAATTTTTGGCTACTTGATGTTCTCTACATATTTTCTTTGAAGCAAAATCTATTGTCACTATCCACACTCACCTGTTGTGGATTTGATCTGAGTGTCACTATCAAAGATAAAACTCTTCGAGTCATTCATCCACCCTCCAAAATAATGGTCATGATTGATTTCTTAGATGGAAAACTCACCAAATTTGTTGGACATCCTGCTTCTGAAGTTCACATTGCTAAATTTGACATGGCACTTAATGCCACCCTGACTCCCAAGAAACTTTATGTTGATGTATTATGGCATGCTCGCATGGGTCATGTCAAACTTGATCGATTGAGACAAATTGAGGCCACCATCAGGGGAGTACCACACTTCTCTTTCAAACCCATCAAATGTGAAGCATGCATCATTACCAAATCCTCTTGATAAATTTTTCAAAGAGAGTGCAAGTCCACACAAAAATTGGATCTAGTTCACTCAGATATTTGTGGGCAATACCTATTCCCTCATTAAAAGGCAAAAGGTATTACATCACCTTCATAAATGACTTCTCAAAGAAGCTATGGATCAAATTTTTGGAGAAGTTTGAAGCTTTAGATTTTTTCAAAGCATTCAAGGATCACATAGAATGAGAATCAAGTTGTAGAATCAAGACCTTTAGGAGTTATAATGACAGTGAGTACACCTTAGATGAATTCAAACAGTACTTATCATCACATGGGATAAAATATCAATTGAAAATACCAGGCACACCTCAACAAAATAGTGTTGTCGAGTGTATGAACATGACAATTATGAACATGGCTTGTGCCCTTCTTGTCTACAAAAATGTGCCTCCATATCTTTGGACCGAAGCCACTTGGACTACTATGCATGTACTCAACATAGTGAGTCCCTCAAAACTTGGTCCATCACATCATGAAAAATGGACTGGATACCCCCCACCGTTAGCCATTTCAGAATATTTGGTTCCATTTATTATGCTCATATTATTTCAAAGCATAGAATTAAACTTAAAGCTTGAGCTATTAAATGCATATTTTTTGGATACCCTATTGATAAAAATGGATACAAGGTATTCATTCCTTCACATCAAAAAGTGATTCTGACATGTGATGTTGTGTTTACAAAAAATGAACAAATGGTTACATTGGATACCAAGGGACACAATCTCTAGCCTTGATCAAAAGATGCTAACATATATGATGTTCATATTATAGCCTTTGGGAGGGAGATGTTGAAAAGTTATTGAAAACTCTAGAATATACAAATCAACCCACAAGTATAGAGGAACCAAACTATGATACTGAGTAGATGTCTATATCTTCTACACCTTTTGCCCCTTCACATAATAATGTTGATCATGATAAAAGTATTGTTTCACATCCATATTTTTTAGTATCCTCCGTACCTAATGATCCATTCCAAGATCATGATGAAAACTTTGAGGTAGGTGAGACATCCACATTGCTCCCCACTTGAGGAATTCATGAAGCTCGCCAGCTCTTAAAGGACATCAAACCAGATGAAGTGAGTAAAATAGACACAAGAGGTGCTCTCAGATCCAGAGTGCACAAATCATTACTTGTTGAACCGGAACTTGTAAAACTACACCTCGCGCTAAATAATGAACCTCTCACATACCAAGAAGCTATTAAACACATAGCTTGGAGAAATGTAATAAACCAAGAGTATGAATCTCTGATAAAAAATGGTACTTGGGAGTTAGTCGATCTACCACTTGGAAGAAAGGTAGTTTGAAAAAAATGGGTGTATAAAAATAAGTATAAATCATATGGCACCCTTGACAAACAAAAGGTAAGATTAATGACAAAAGGTTTCATGCAAAATCAAGGTATTGACTACACTAAGGTATTTGCACCTACCACAAAATGGCCTACAATTAGGACTCTTGTAGCCTTAGCTGCACAACAAGGTTGTAAGATTCATCAATTAGATATAAAGACTACTTTATTGAATGCAAAATTGGAAGAAGAAATATACATGGCACAACCAGAAGGTTTTGATATTGTAGGACAAGAGCAAACACATCAGTACAAAAGTTTAGAGGGGGAAAACTACCCTACCGCGTACGATTCTTGGTTGGATCCACTAGGAAGCCGAGGTGACCATGGGGGTATGTTGTTCTCTACACCTCGATGTAAAAGAGGGGGAAGGGTTCACCAAGAATGGTTTTAGGACTCGCTCCAAGTCTGGGGTGGAATGTGTTTGATGTATTCAATTCAAGACAATCACCTATGTTTGGCCTTTCTAGATCTAAGCTATGAAATATAAAGGACAATGCAAAAATATAGAATGCAAGAATACAAGAGCTAACCCTAGAATGATTCTTTCTTTGAATGCTTTCTAACCCTAGGGTTGCAAAATGAAATCCTTTGAGCAAGGGTTCAAGAGAAGATGCACAAACAATTTTAAACCCTAAGTGCACACTATATGCTATTTATCCTTTCAAATGCCTAGAAATTCAATTAAATATCTTCCTTTTATATCTATGATCTAGGGTTTTAACAGAAATAGAAAACACTCAACAAATAACCTAAAGATTAACATTAATGGAGGGCACTTATCTCATCCGGTGGTTGATCCAAGCTTTTATCTTTTATCCAACGATATCCAATGATTCCTATTCTTGCAAAATAACTTGGCAAACACTTGAAAAATATGATTAGCATTAGGGGATCTACTTAGGCCACTGTATAGCAATGCTTGGAGGTGCAACAGTCAAGCCCCCTAGGTCCTTTTAGCTAACCTTTGAAATAATAAAATGAAATGCAACATAATAGATTGGTAAAATAGAGCACAGAATGCACTAATATGGTCTAAATACAGTATAACATAGATCTAGGGTTTGGGGTAGTAAATTTCTCCCAAATATGGTTTGCACAAAATTGTGCCCTATAGAGCAACCATGATTTTGCAGATCAATGAAATCGTACCCCAAAATGATCAAGCATGATTTCATAGAAGTAAAAAAAACTCTAGAAATATGAATTAAAAGATGCATAATAAAACTAATTAAAATATAAATGTATAAGAGAAAACAACCTGATAGATAGCACAAAAGTAGATAGAAGGGTGAAGACCTCCAAATAGTCGATATCTCCTTAGGGCTTCAACACTTGTCCACCAAGATCAATAACACACAATCCAATGCAACAGAAAATAGAGCTTCAACAGACTATATTTCACACTTGAACAATGAGCACTTATCAAATTAACTTGCTTGTAGAAAGAATCAAAAATAACTTCTTATATTTGATCATTAATCACTTGGTTGAAAAGAAGACTTCAAACCCTCCTTTTATAGTAGATTTGAAAGAAGAATGGGTGAGAAAACAAGAAAAGTTGATGCCAAAACATGCCAACTTCAAAAATTAGGGTTTTCTAAGAAATAACCCTAATTAGATGAAATTCACCCCATTATGGCTGATCATGATTTTTCTTAGGTAAAATTACACCCTATTAGAGATGACCACAATTTCATCAAAAGAGGAGGAAAAGAAGGAAAAAGGGGAAAGAGAGGCCTAGTCTTGCTTTGGGTAAGCTTAGAGGGTCTCTTTGAGGGCCTAGGAAAAATGACTCACTCAAGTGGGTCAATTTTTCATGTCTACATTTTTCCCTCTATTTGATGTATTTATGGCCTAATAAATGTATCAAAGAAATATGTAGACACCTACAAGTGAAAGACAACAAGTAGAAAAGGAGTGGTTAGTTTAGAAGAAAAGGGTGGTGCAAAAATGGTGTCAATCCAGACACTTTCATATTTTACATGCAAATCAAGGCATTAGGGACATTAATACCTCTTAGGCTAGGGCCCCTCGAGTTTCATAAGGAATTCCAAATTCCTAATGAAACTCAAAATGACAGACTCAGAAGAAAAAAGAGAAAAAGAAGAAAAGGAAGAGCAAAACAGGCATAAAAAGGAAAAGGGGTAAAACCTTAATTCATTTTTACTACACAAGGAGGAGAAAAGGAGCTCTAGAGAAAACTAGAGATGGATTACCATGCATCATTCAAGATCCAAGGGGTGAGGCCAACACGAAATAAAGAAAGCAGAGGTAAGATCAAAAACCCATCTTATTAGTCAATTTTTTAACAATTTAGGATTTTTTCACCAAATCTAATGGATTTTTCCACTACAAATTGAGCATGATTTCATGACCACTATGATTTCACCCTAGTTCATAATGGTGGAAAATCATGCTCAATAAAAACAGTGCGATTTCATGAAATCGCACCTATGGAAGATTTGGCACATCTTCGAAAAAATGAGCATGATTTCATAGAAGAGAAAAAAGAAGAAAATAAATAAAAGGAGAGAAAAAAGAGGAAAGAGAGAGGCAAGAAAGCTACCATTAATATAATTATATTATTTAATTTATGATACCTGATTAAATTTTATGTTTTTTATGGATGTAGCTTCACATACTCGAGAGCCATGAGTGGCGATTAGCTCCTTGGAGGTGGAGCTTCATAAACTTGGGTAGGTAGAGAGAGACACACTAGGGGTGATGGGGCTAGACCACCTAGAGAGGATACCTCGAGTGGAGGTAGACAGAGTACTACTGATAGCGCTAGTAGAGAGGTGGTATCCGGAGTCATCGACCTTCTGATTACCAATAAGGGAGATGATCATCACACTAGAGGATGTGTGGTGCATCTTATGCATCCCCATCAAGGGGAAGGGTAATTTATAGAGTTTGAGGGTGTCGACTACATTGCAATGACTATTAAGAGGATGGACCCACTAGGTGTGAGAGAGCATGATGGTCGTAGATGACTTGGTGGGGCGATATGGAGCTAACCCATTGATGATCATGCTCTATAGGGTGGTGGTGGGCTTGCTGATGTGCCACACTAGTAGGCGATATCTACCATGGATGATGGTAGGTGTAGTAGTAGACATGCGAGACCAGAGAGTGTGGTTTGCATGGGGCCCATATGTGTTGGCTCGCTTGTACAAGATATTGTACAATATCATGTACAAGTGGTATACAGGGATAGTCTGTATGATATTGCTCTAGGTATGGAGCTGGGAGCACATAGTGGTGTGAAGACTAGATGTACTACTAGGACCATTACCCAACCTAGAGTGACCAACTGCATATAGGTGGTCCATATCACTTGAGCGAGTCTAGAGGACCTATGCCAAGAACCTACCACTAGTGAGGTGGGTAGTAGATGAGCTGAGGGAGACCAAGATTATATGGTGACCCTAGCATCTACACCTAGGATGGGCTGAGGATAGAGAGGAGCTAGCTAAGGTGAGGAGGATCAGATGGCTGACCATAGAGAGAGGGGAGTCCAAAGCTCTTATGATTTGATAGAGTCCTACGATAGTTTAAGATCTTGCAAGGGATCCCAAACTTAGGAGACTACTAGTATAGGAGGGTGTACCGAGATCCAATAGGAGTCAGAGGAGACCTTGATCTAGCTAGGTGGGTAGAGGAGGACCTAGATGATCCTCCTTACATGGATCCTAGGATGGATGATGTAGGAGTGGCCTTCAGATACCAAAGGTGGTATAGAGGAGTCATGCCCTAGAGGGTCTCCCCTCTAGTACCGATATAGAGGTGCTAGGTGATGAGCCTAGGTATGCAATGAAATTTTTAAGAGGTTGCTCATAGAGCCACAAAGAGGGAGAAAAGGTCAGGAAGCCCCAAGATAGAGATAGATATAAGTCCAAGTGGAGATAGTGATGGAGGCTCACTATACGGGACCGAGGAGGTAGGGACAACTAGAGTTACCCCCATAATGGTTGAGGTACCACCAAGTAGAGGAGTGGGAGAGACCTCCACATCAGTAGTAGCCAGCCTAGGTGAGGCCTCAGGTTAGGAGGACCTAAGGAGGGAGATAGAGGTACTACGAGAATAGGTAGTGACTCTTCAGAGGGAGATGGACCTACTCTAAGAGGATAGGTCCAAGAGGATCGAGGGGCTATAGAGTGCCTTAGGCACTATAAAGATAGAGAGGGATGCAACCCAAGTAGAGGTTGATCATCTTTGGAGGAGGTGAGCCATCTAGATATAGAGCATCAGAGGGATCTAGGGTAGAGGGGATGGCTATTATTGGGAGCAGCCAAGGCTAGTGATGAGATCCACCTACTATAGGAGAAGCTATAGAGGGTAGGGGAGAGGTTAGAGGTGGTCATTTAGAGGGCTACCTTTTATGAGACCATGTACTACTAAGTGGTACCAGAGGGACAATGGGTGAGACTTCCTCCATCCCTACAATTAATGAGTAGGACATGATCTCAATCATGGATGATCTCTCGATCCATGGATATACCTCCACTAAGGCCACCTTCAATGGGTGGAGTTGAGGAGATAGGCTCCTAGAGCTAGGGCTAGGGATCGAGATGACTTACCAATTTTTTATTGTGGCATGCATCCCTAGGGATTGGTCGAGTGTACCAAGATTGGACTATGGTACATCGACCAGACATCTATGTATCTCTCTCTTTTTGAGTAATACTAAGCTACTTTTATTATGATTCATTGATTTGTGTGTATGTATATTATTTATTATTATGTCTTTTATGATTTTTATAATTATGATGTTTTATGCATGAAACTAACTATGCAATGCATGAACTATATGAATGAAAATGAGGTGGATGCAAGATAGAAGAAGAAGCACAAGGAAGAAGAAAGAAGAGAAGAAGAATGAGAAGAAGCAAAGGTCAACAATCAAGAATAAAAGGGGTGATCGAAGCATGATGTTTGAATCAACGTAGATCATGGCAGACCAATGTGACCAAACATCATGAATCAAACACAAATATGGAGTTGAACCCGCTATGGGTGTAGCGCTCGCTTAAGATGATCAAATGCTGGAGCATGACCCGCTATGGGTGGTTGCTCGCTAGTGACTACTATGGGGTGATTACCCACTAGGATGTATGTCATGACCTACTGAAATGGCCATGGAGCTTATCCTATAATGGGGTGTTGAGCCCGTTGAGTCAAGAGGAGTATAACCCGATAGGGGAACATGTCCAATGGATGAAAGATACCCACTAGGATGTATACTATCCTATGTGGGGTGTAATATATATAGATGAAAAGAGTGAACGAGTGCTACCCCTGATAGGGGTGTGATGTGTGCAATATGTGAGAGCAAAAGCCAAGAAAGATCTTTTGTGAGTGTGTGCAAGTGCTTAGAAGAAGTAGAGAACAACCATAAGAAGGCAAGAAGACATATATCCTTGTCTAGGAAAAAATAAAAAGAAAAGAAAATATCATGAAAAAGGTGACAAGGACATATCCACAAGAAGTTGTCATCCTTGACCTGAGGGAAAATGATGAGCATGAATAATACTTTCAAGGCCAAGGAGGATGAGAGAACAACAAAGAAGAAGAAGAAGAAGAAGAAGAAGAAGAAGAAGAAGAATCCCTAGGGTGGGGATTTCGCTAGGCATCAGAACCCTAGTGAAAGTGCAATGCATGTGAGCTATGACCTAACTAGGTATCATCACATGCCATTATCATAAAATCCCTAAAAATCTATATGATCAAGTAGTCATGAACAAGCAACCATGCAAAATATGTCAATCAAGCATGCAAGTTGAATTAAATATTAGGAAAATCATGCAGAATATGATAGGCAATAATGCAATTATGAGCAAGTAGATGGATGCAAAAATGAAAATGCATGCCTAATTGATGATTAATTTTAGTTGATTAATTTAAGCAAATAGAGCGATAGTCAACACACATTCTAAATGTGCCTCCTATCTTGAAAAAGAGAATAGGTGTACCATGAACTACTTCATCAAAGAAATATCTAGAAGGCAAGCCATCTCGATGATTAGAATCATGAATAGGCTCCTTTGTAGCTTTTGCTTTGATAGCCATAGCATGATAATCAATGCATTCTCAAACAAAACCATCATTCTTAACATAAGGAGGAGCAATCCCTAATTTTACAAGATCTCTATAGGATAGTGAAGTAGGGTCCTTCCTAGAAACAAAAAGCTTATCTCTTGAACACATAGAACTAATCATATTACAAAATAAGATCTCAGAAGAATAAGGGGGACCATCATCGTCATTACCCATTTCTAACTTTTGATGATCTAAATATTCAGTGTAAGTCATAAGATGATCATCATTATCAAATGGTAAAGGTTGGTTTTTGTTAGGTATGAAACCTATGCCACATCTCCCAAGCCAGATCTCAACATCCAAGGGCTCTTGAATACCTCTCTATTGTGGCCCTAGACCTTTACCTACATATCCCATACTAGATAGGATCTATTTAGGAAGTGGGTAGTCATTGGAAAGGTAACAATGAGTGAAAGAATGCTCAATGGGAGAGGGGTTGCTACCATGTATCTTTTCTTTGAAGGTAGTTCCTATGAAGATAAAGGTACATGTGCCAATGTGTACAACATCACCTTTCTTATAGGGCAAACCCATAGTCCTTGGTGAAGGTGGTAGCTTGGCTAGATCCAGAAGAGGCTCTTGAAGAAACTGATTATCTTGATCCCTTGATGAAACATTGATTCAAGGTTCCTCACTCATTCTTAAATTTTCAAATTGTTTTGATATTTGAGATGAGGAACGTGGAGAAACAATTGATGAAATAGAAGGACAAAGGTTGAAATTAGATTGAGCTTGCTCAACCATTGAACAATATTCAAATGGTCGAGGGTCACCCGAAATGGTGATAACTTGTTCCTTAAATTCAAACTTCAAACACTGATGAAGAGTAGAAGGGATGACCTTCATTGCATGGATCCAAGGATGTCCAAGAAGAAGATTAAAATATGTAGGGCAATGTACCACATAAAACAAAGTATCCAAGATCTTAGGTCCAACCTTAAGGGGAAGGGATATAACACCATAGGCTTCTTGGGACTCATTGTTGAAAGCTTTGATGATGATATCAGATTTAGTCAAGTCTTCCTCTTTTAACCCAAATTTTTGAAAAAATTGATAAGTGCACAAATTGAGGGAAGAACCATTATCAATCAAGATTCACTTGATAAAAGTATCCCCAATAAATGTTGTAATGTAAAGAGAAGAATCTTCTTGTAAGTCTGAGGAAGGCTTATCATCATATAAGAATGAGATATGATGTATCCCAAGAGAACCTACGATATTAACTATAACACTAGGGGAAATATTTGGAGGAACAGATTGTTGCTTTAGAAATTCCAACAAAGCTTCTCGATGGGTAGGAGAAGTTTGTAAAAGTTCTAAGATAGAGATCTTAGTTGGAGTACTAGCTAGATATTGTTGGAGATCAAAGGAAACTTTAGGTTGGGGTCTCAATATCAAAGGTGGGGTTCCTATCTCTGTAATCTTTCTCTGATTATTCCTCAAAACCAAAGTAGGCTATGATGTAGAACTCTTTTCTTGTTGAGAATGTTGAGTCGGTTGAACCTGAGCTTGTCTTCTTGTAGTTACCCCAACCATGCCAACCATATTACCATAGGGAGGAGGCTCATTTTGATAGGATACCTGATTAGCTACCTTGCTGACCATGCTTTGGTAATGGATCCTTGAATATTCCCATATCCTGATTTGTTGTCGGTGTCTGCTGAGTAGAAGCTTGATTATTTGATGATTGAGAATTCCCTATATCAATACATCCTACATCAATCAAATCTTGTACCACATGTTTCAATTTCTTACAAGAATTTATCCAATGTCCTTCCACTCTATGATATGCATAATGTTGACCTACCTTGTACCAATTAGTTGTAGTATCTGGTTACCTTATGGGAGGTAACTCAATCATATTAGCTTCCAAAAGTTGTTTCAAAACTACTTCCATAGACATGTTAAGCTTTGTGAAATTCCTTTGTGGAGGTCTTTGAAGTATCATATTTTGTAGGTTGTTAATAACATTATTAACAGGCCTACTATCCACTGCACCATCACCTCCTGTATGCTTATTCTTATGTTGTGACTTGGTATATTTATCTTCTTTTATTTTGAGTTGGCCTCTTCTAATGAGAGCTTATTCCACTTTTCTTGCTAATTCAATTGCTTGCTCAAAATATGTAATAGTTGTCATCTCTAATGCATAAGATAAATGTTCTTGCAAATTTCCAATAAATATCTCAAGCATATCTCGAGGAGGTAAAGTATATCTTAAGCATCCAACTAGACTCCTCCAATGAGATAGAAATTTTAAAAAACTCTCTTCTTTACCTTGTTTCAAATTATAGACATCTTTCATGGTCACATCCTTTTCAATATAGGCACCAAACTATTGAACAAATAATTATATTGTTTCTTCAAAATTCCTCAAGGAATAATTAGGTAACTGATAGTACCACTCCAATGCCATGCCACCAAGACTTTTAGGGAATATTTTTAGTAACAACATGTCATCATATATGAGATCATGGCATGTTGTTCTAAATCTTCTTAAATGCTCTATTGGATCTTCTATTCCCTTATATATAGGTAAAACTAGCATAGGAAAGTGCTTAGGATAAGGTCTAGCAACAACAATGGGATCCAATGGTTGATTGCACATCTCTTTATAACTGTAAGTGAAATTGGAAGGCTGAATCATCTCCACTTTTGAAACTAACTATTTTACCATATTTGTCAAGTTTTGAACCTCTGGATTACTATTATTCGATATTCCTGAATTCCCCAAAGGAGGTCGATGAACAAGTGCTTGGCTTGTGTTGGAAGCATGGATATTAGTGTTATATGTGATACCTTGCGAGAGAGGATAACTAACATTTGGTGGAATAGAAGCAAGAGTGTTGAGATTAGTAGATTGAGGAGGAAATTGAATATAATTTTGAGTGACACTACTAGTTGGAAGGACTTGTGGACTCCTTTCAATATTGGTGGTTATAGTAGTGGCACAAGTTGGTTGGTGTCTCAGATTACCAAGATGCAAAGATTCAGACAAGGGGTTATTTTGAACATGCTTAGGAAAATCTACTGGAGGAGGAGGAGGAGTCTCACCTCTTTCAAGTTGAGCCTCCCGCTCCATACCCTTCAATATTTTGTCACTATTAACTTTCATAAAACCCCAGATATGCTCAAATGATGTAAAAAGGAACCCACCATCGGGCCCTTCAAAGGGATCAAAGTTTATTTCAGTTTCAACATTATCTTGTTCTTCTAAATCCATGTTAGGATCCTCTCTATCAATATGATCATCTTTTAGAGGAACATAATTAGATTCAAGATGCTTTCATTGACTTCTAAGGAAAGGAGCCATTAGAAGAAGTGAAAGGATAGAGGAGAAAACTAACAAAAAACACACAAGAAAAGATTTTAAGGTATTATTAATGTTCTAAAACCAAACAAGCAAATTAATGGTCTTATTTAAAGTTTTCAAAATAAAAGGAGGTGTTCACATCGGGTTCACCAAAGAATGTAGAGGGGGAAAACTACCCTACCATGTACGATTCTTGGTTGGATCCGAAAGGAAGCCAAGGTGACCATGGGGGTATGTTGTTCTCTACACCTCGATGTAAAAGAGGGGGAAGGGTTCACCAAGAATGGTTTTAGGACTTGCTC
Source organism: Wollemia nobilis (assembly GCA_028583015.1). Classification (NCBI taxonomy): domain Eukaryota; kingdom Viridiplantae; phylum Streptophyta; class Pinopsida; order Araucariales; family Araucariaceae; genus Wollemia; species Wollemia nobilis. The sequence continues at coordinate 2,588,089 of JAQPPZ010016709.1, forward strand.
CAAGTTCAAGGTGGAATGTGTTTGATGTATTCAGTTCAAGACAATCACCTATGTTTGGCCTTTCTAGATCTAAGCTATGAAAGATAAAGGACAATGCAAAAATACAGAATGCAAGAAAACAAGAGCTAACCCTAGAATGATTCTTTGTTTGAATGATTTCTAACCCTAGGGTTGCAAAATAAAATCCTTTTGAGCAAGGGTTCAAGAGAAGATGCACAAACAATTTTAAACCCTAAGTGCACACTATATTTCTTTTATCCTTTCAAATGCCTAGAAATTAATTAAATTCCTTTTATTTTTTATTTTTTGGTATTGATAAAAAAAGGGGTTGAAGGGCCCCGACCCTTTACACAGAGCTTGAAAGATATACAAGAAAAAAAAGAGAGAAGATCATACAAATGCAAGATAGCCTAATATTAGTAAAACAAACAAACCTGAGCTAAACCTATTTATGGAGAAGCTAAAATAATATTCCTTTCGCTATCCTTCTATTTAACGTAGCTGATGCAGTGCTTAATGCTTTACATATTTGATAAAGAAACTGCTAATAATAATGTAATATAGTGTGCTCAAATCCTTCATCGCATGATCCCAATAAGTATTCTACTTTGATATACTATATTTATCTGCTAGCTTCATTATCAATTCTTATAATATTTTCCAACTCCATGGGGGCATATGACCAGACCTTGAAATTCTCATATTTAACTGCCATATTCACCATTTTATCGATAGCTTTGTTTCCCTCTCTATAAATATGTTTAACTTGAATTTCTTCTAGGTTTCCCAAAATACTCCTCGCATATGTAATTATTTGGAAAATACTAGAATTATTTAACTCCTCTTTTTGAAGGGAAGTTATAATATTATTGGAATCCCCCTCAAGAACAATTCTCCTAAAACCCAAATTCACTGCAATTTGGAGGCCTGTAAGCATTGCCCTTGCTTCAGATTAGTGATTTGTGGTAATTCTTAGATCCTCAACATATGCAACCACTACCTGACTTATGTCATTCCTAGTGAGGCCCCCACCACCAACATGACCCGGGTTATCTTTTGCAGCTCCATCGAAGTTAATTTTTACCCAGTATTTGTGGGGATGCTCTCATATGGTATCTAGTCTCACCTTATTGATTTTTTCCATATTTAAGATATCTTTTTCTCTAGAGAGTATCATTGCAATATTTTCCTGGCCAACCATATTTTTAATACAATCCTCCAATAGGGCTATTTTTATCCTAGCATAAACCCCAATTATTCCTCTAGTTTTATTTTTGAACACTCGTCTATTTCTTTCCAACCAAATCCCCCAACAAATATGTGGAATGTATTTTTACCAAAAAATACTGCTTCCTAAGTGCCATTGTTCCCAAATCCTGATTAGAGAATTTGGAATGACCCAAGCAACATTAAATATCTCAATAACATATTTAGGATATCATGAAAAAAATCACAAGTTCCAAACAGGTGGTCCACACACTCATCCTCTTTGTTACATAAGACATAAATAGTTGGAACCACAATCCCTCTTTTGAACATATTGTCTTTTGTAAGGATCTTATTGAGAATGGAAGTCCAAAAAAACATAGCAAATTTAGGGATGATGTTTAGCTTCAAAATTATTTTAAGCTCGGGTTTCTTTGAGGTTATTTTTCCCAAGACTCTATATCCATCCTTCACTAAGTACTGGCCTTTTTGGTTTCTTCCCCAAATTATCTAATCCTCCTCTAAACCTCTACCTAAATAATAACTCCTTAGGAGGTTTTATAGATATTTATACCCCAAGCCTTACATATATTCTTGCATGATTTTCCACTCCTAAAAATCACCCACCCTATGAATGTAACATAAAACATACAATAAACAACCTATAGATCTACCAAAATACTTATGTTATTCGACGGTTGATCCTAGCTTTAATCCAACGATATTCCACGATTCCTATTCCTACAAAATAACTTCGCCAATACTTAAAAAATATGATCAGTGTTAGGGAGCCTGCTTAGGCCACTGTATGGCTATACTTGGAGGCACAACAATGAATCTCCCTAGGTCCTTTTAGCTAACCTTTGAAATATAAAAATGAAAGTTAATCTTTGGAATATGGACAAAAAAAATGAGATGCAATAGAATAGTAAGAATAAAACATAGAGCATATAGATATATTTAAGTTGTAATACAACAATTAAATCTAGGTTTTGGGGGTAGTAGGTTGCCCCCAAACTAGATTTGCACAAACTTATGCTCCTCACTAAGCGATCGTGATTTTGTATATTAGCAAAATCGTACCTCAAAATGATTGAGCATGATATTGTATTAGCAAAAGTAAACACCAAAGGATGTGATTTAAAATACGCACAATGAAAATCTAATTAATATGCAAATGTAGATAAGAGAAAACAACATGGTAGATAGAAAAAAGCATGTATAAGGGTGAAGACATCTAAGTAGTAGATCTCTCCTTAGGGTTTCAACACTTGTCCACCAAGGGTAGCAAAACATAATCCAATGCAGTAGAAAACAGAGCTTCAAAAAACTATATTTCACACTTGACCAATGAGCACTCCAGTCTTGCAAGTATAATTGCAGAAGAGAAGACCTTAAGGAAATGGAACTTGTATTGCATTGTGCATGTTTATGATTGATTAGATCACTTGGTTGAAAAGAAGACTTCAAACCCTCCTTTTATACTGGATTTGAAGAAGAATATGTGGGAAAACCAAAAAGAAGTCAATGTCAGAAGACATCAACTTGGAAAAATTAGGGTTTTCTAGGGAAAAAACTACTTAGGAAAAATCACACCCTATTAGGGCCGACCACAATTTTACCAAAAGAGGATGAAAAGAAGGAAAAATGGGGAAGAGAGGCCTAGCCTTACTTTTGGAAAGTATAGAGGTTCTCTCTGAGGGCCTAGGGAAAATAACTCACTCAAGTGGGTCAATTTTTTGTGTCTACAAAAAATCCACAGGATCCAAAAACTTGTTCAAGATGACACAATACAAATGCACTACTATCCAAAAATAGATCAGATTGCTGACATCTTCACCAAGCCACTCAAGAGGGTGAAGTTTGAACAGTTTAGACAATAGATAGGCTTGAGAGCCTCCATCTCCCCCTAACAATGGAAATGCAATAGGACCAACAAGACTAACACTTATTTGTAAAACCACCTTCATGTGGGTGGAAAGTATTGGTTAGTCTCTGCTCTATCTCATTTGTGAAAACCCGTTGTGGGCGTAAAATGATAAGGGTTGTACTAGTTTTGGAATATCAAAATATATGAAAACCAAAAATGGTATGGGGGATGACCAAATGGTATATGGAGACCCAATGGATTGGAGCCACATTTCATGGACAATTGGCTAATTAGCTACACAAAGAGCCACTTGAGACACTCATCTCATAAAATAAAATGACCTTCTACCATTAAGGGGGGATTGAAAACATGTTAATGATACAAGGTCATGTTTATTAGCTAGGTTTCAAATTAATTGTTATGAGGCTTTAATAAGACCTCAATAGAATAGGTTATTTTAATGTGTAATGTCATTTCATGTTCATTTGAATTTCATGTTATATGGATTTGGGAACCCCAACCCTAATATTAGTTTTCTCAAGATATAATTCCATAACACAAAGGGAGAGATGTGATTTTTCATTCTTTCCATTGTTGAAAATATTCTCCTTATTTTTTTCTTGTTTCACGTGGTTGAGCTTGGGTACATAAAATTGATCCTTGCTATAAAACTCCAATAAATGAGGCTGACCAAATTGTTATTTTTGAAGGAGAAAAAAAGAAAACCAATGATAACCTCCAAAAACAACAAGATTCTACTAAACATTGGTCTAACATGAAGGAATGGTCATAGAAACTTCTAAATGGTAATCCAATACATTGGGATGAAGAAAAGGTTTGTGAGTTAAGTATAATAAATTACCAAAATTTGGCAATAACGGTAAAATGACCACTACATGGAACACTTTGCACAAAAAAATAAATATATCATCTTGTATTATAAATGTGCATAGAAAAGTGTAATCATATAATACCATGGCAAATTTGAAAACTAATTTTGAACTAGAAATAAGCTATTGGTCCAAAATGTAATAGGAGTTAATGTTAGTACATACTTTAAGGCATTCATACACATCAACTTTGGAAAGCAATTTTTAGTAAAAAGGGTAACACATATGATTTTTTAGCATTAAATATGCTAATAGTTAGCCATAATCTATAAAAGAAAAACCCCATGGTTTCATTTGCACATTGGGCAATTAAGTAATTGGAAATTTGACAACCAATGCACCTAGAAGGAGAAAGTACTAAGCAAAATTGAAAAGCAATGTTGTAGTCTATCACCTAAAAATTGATCTAAGTAACCATGTCCAACAAAAATATTGAACTCCAAGATAGGATGGATGATATTTATAACATAGATCTCATTGTTAAGACAAAACTATAGGAGAAAAGCATAGCAAAAAGCCATCGAGCATCCAATAGGAGCATCCAATCCCAACTACATGACATTCTTTGCTGCCATTATATATGCCTAGGAGCGTGCATCCTTACCCAAAGCTAGTGAAAAATACAGTAAACCATTACGATATCAGACATAGAGTGGTATACAATAATAAATCCCAAGTCCTTTTTACACTTTCATATGATAGTATTGCAACCACATTTGCATTAAGAACTTGTAGTCATCGTAGCAAATGCTTTTTTGGATTCAATAAAGAGAAACAAAAGAGTTATTATGAAAAGGAGTAGTTTCCTTGGATCAATGACCAATTGCACCACCTCCTCATTGAATTCCGTAAGGGCCCTGTTAAAATTTTTGAGATTAAATTCTTAAAAAATATGTTTGCCATGCTAGCAGTCATCTTTAGTTTGAATAGAAATGAAAAATGTGTATGAATTCCAAATAACCATGGCATACTCCTTGATTTATCCTAAGGTCTACTTATATTTTGAGTGGGCACAACACTTTCATGATGCAATGCATAACCAACTAGTACATTTTAAGAAAAATGAATGTGGGACATTTAGGTATCCTTCATACTTGGCCTTGTTGTTTGTGTACCATAAGGCAAATAGTTTTCTAGACCTAAAAATAAGCCAAAAAATCCTAGAGGGGGAATCTCTTTCAGTGATAGACTGGACCTCAACTCTTAGAACTTCAATCTGCTATATGGAATTTAACAGATATTTTTTGGGTCTTGCTTTGGCATGCATCTATGGAGAAGTGCCTCAGTTGACAAAATAAGGAATATCACATCTTTAGACCATAAAATAAGAAACCAAAAGATGAAACCTTCTAAAAAATGGTATATTAATACAAATATATGAATTTTATGGGGAACCTTATTTACTTCCATATTATGTAATATATTGGGTCTTTGGAATGGAGTTTTATCAATAGTTGGACTATGCTAATGCTAGTTTTGGGTTAGGGATAAACAAGGGTTTTACATATGACCTACCCCTAAATTATGGGTCCATTACTAATGAGATCCTAGAAGAAGCTTGAAGTCCTAAACATTAAACTAAATATCCTTAAGTTGAAGGTTATTTAGGATAAATGGAGGTACGATCCAGAATGTATATTCAAAGCTAAGCTACAAGATGTAAAAAATAAGTCTCCTACATTCGAGCATGTCCAAAGACCAAAGATAAAGGTATTTTGAAACAAGCCAAAGGTATATGAGGTTGACATGGATATATGCAAAGTAGATAAAAGACCTCCATGGAGGAAGTTTTATGTTGTTGTGAAGCCATATGACCCAACTAATAACAAAGACTAGGTCTTGAGCAAACAAAGAAAATAAATAATGCAAAATAGATATAAATGGTCAAAAGAAAAAATTCAAGAGTGGTGGATTTTTAGGTGTGAAAATTATCTCTAAAAATGGGCTTTGTTAACATGGACCAACAATTTTCATCTCTCTATGATAATAATTTTCAAATATGGAGGGATGGGGATGATGAGCCCCAAAATAAAAATTATATAAAATACTTCTCAAAGGAGGAATTTGATTCTCAGGAGCAAGATGAGAAAGCCTTTGAGAAAGGTGGTTTATAAGAATATAAAGTTTTGGAGGAAGTAAAATTTGAATAATAAGAGGATGAGAGTCCAAGTGAAATAATTATGAGTGAAGAACAACAAGAGGAAGAAGTCCTGATATGTTGGTCAAGAAGTAGATTTTCATCATCACAAGAGTTCCCACAAAGATATGAGTTTTATTCAAAACATATAGTGGGATAAAATATCATGCAAAAGATGGGTTATATAGAAGGAGGCCTAGGTGAATAGACCCACTCATATGGCACAAAGGAAGAAACAGATTAAGCTTAGAGCTAGCAGTTCTCATACTTGACACAATACAAAAGAAACTGGGGAGTTCCACCACTCATAAAATAAGTGTCCATGCTTGAGAACTATGAAGATAAGCTAGAAGTTGAAAAAGAAAAAAAAGGAGGATCCCCACTACAAAAACCAAATGAGAGGGTGAAAAGGGCCAAAGTTTAGCACACAATCTTGGCAACTTAGGATTAGACCAAAGAGAAAGGTATAGGTGCATGTTCTCATGGCCTTAATATTTCTTCTTCTTCTATACCACATCCACCATATTTATCTTCCTACACAACCACCACCCCTATTAGAGGAGTTTCATCCTCAATAAAATACCATAAGAATCACCTCCACCTTATCCCTTCAACATAAGCAAGACCTTGGAAGCTCATAGCCTCCATATTCTAAAGTTATTGCTACCACAATCCATAATGCCTTCCTTTCATCATTGCCTCTCTTTCCATATTATATTTATCTCATGTACTTATCTATCCATCCAATTCAAGATATCTTGAACTAGTTCCAATAGGCTTAGGTTGACTCATAAAAATGGATGAGTGAGCATACAATTGAAAAATAGAGCATTTCCTAGAATGACAAGTATTGTGAATCCAATGAAAGAAAAATATACAGTTACCACAATTAACCTAACTAATGATAAACCTACCCTTAAAATAATAACAAAATACTAAGCAAGAATGGTGCAAGAGGTAGACATTGTCAAAGTACTATTAGATGATGTTGCACAAAAGGATCAATCAACAATTGAACTAATGCGTATGAAAGAAATCCATATGAAAAAAAAGTATCACAATGAGAAAAGATAACAAAATGCCTAGCCAAAACTTTGGATAAAGAGTAGTTTGAAAAGAAGGATCTATAAATACAGGTTGAAAGGCTATAGTAAAGCCTGGATAATACCCCCATTAAAGCAATTCTACAAGAGAGATATTAGAAAATTTAGGTCCTGGAGGAACAATTAAGATGGATAAAATAGGATATTGTTGAAGAAAAGAATAAGGTAAAATATTCCTACTTCTTTAAATAAGACTTAATGCAAATCAAGAAGGATGGTTGGAAAAAGATATTCGAGACCACCAAATTGCTACAACCGATCCTAAAATTCTTGATTGTCAGTTTGTACGTCATTAAGGAAGCTCAAATTGAGTTTAAGAATATTTGAAATAAAATGTGTATGAAAGTGTAGTAGTCACATATCATTGTCAAGATTTTAAAGGAACGTTTTGAGCCGAAACTAATGATATTCACAGCTTAGGAAAAGGCTAAAGCAATGGATTTGGCTAATGAGCTTATCCAATGGTATAATTTGATTTAGCAAGGATGGGAGATATCCAAATAACTAAGGATGAAAGGATATATGATGGTTTTCCTATTATGAGAAGTTGTTGGCATGGGACTTCATTTCCTTGCAAATCAATAGGTCCTGGCAAGTTTTGTTGGAGTATGAATTTTGTTTCTTAAGATATAAGGAAGCCTTGCGAAACTTGGTGATTACTGCACATAATTGGTCAACAACCAATAAGAGGCTTATCAAGCCTAAATTTTTACTAAGGCATGAAATCTGGGCTACTTTAAAGTCCATAACAAGAGTGACTAAAAAATTATAAATGTGATGTTAGTGATAGAACATAGAAGTGTTAGCTTTTGATGCTATAAACTTAAAGGAAATGCAACCACAAGTAATGAAATAAGCATGCAATGTTATATCTATGATAATGGCAATCTAATAAGCATGTAAATAGCATGAGAAACTTCTGAAATAACTCATGAAATAGCCATTAATGAAAGCTCACAAAAATTTGAACTTGTTACAATATGTGGAGATCTCAATGCTCCATTCTTCATACAAGTTCTACATTGTAACTACTATCTCTCTACTCTACTAACTCTCCACCTCCTCTCTCTCTCTCATTACTACCACTAAAGGCCTATATATAGTGAGATGACTCTTGGCCTTCCATCTTCCTATGACTCTTCATATTCCTATCCTATAGACTCATGTACATGTGGACACCATGCACATTTACATCATTGCACATTCTAATAATACTTGTGCATTTATTACAATACATAAAGTAAATACTCAAGCCTTAATCTAAGACACTCTCCTAATCTAATGATGTACCCAAGATGGTACATTAGCATGTACCAAATAATGTAATATATTCCAACACCCCCTTGTATTACATTATTTGGTTATTGAAGACTTTAGTCTTCAATATGGGTCTTCATCTTTCAAATGTTCTTCAGCTTGATCAGGTTCTTCTTCTTTTTGTAGATGGCCAAGCAATCCATAGTTTTGTTGTCCTCTCATATTTTTCATTCTGAATCTTCTATTTCTCTGTTGACTTTTATGATATATAGGTCTTCCATTTTTTGCAAATTGTTCCTCAGAAAATGCATTAGTGTTGTTTTGAAATACAACAATATCTTGTGAAATCTCAATTGAATCTAGAGCATATATATCTTTGTGGATTGATCCAGTAGCTTCTATCTCATTTTGATTTATGATGAGACACATATTGACTCCATTTAAGTATCTAAAATCAACCATCCTTTTGCTCTCTATCAACTTGGCTACTGAAATAAGATTAGATGTTAATCCAGGAACATACATTACATCATGTAGCAAGAAATTTGGAAATGTTATACTAGGTGTTACACACCCATATCCATGTATAAGATAGGTTTTCCCATCTGCAATTTTCAACCTAAAATTGTTAGTGACTTCAAGACAATCAAACCATTGTAAATTTCCTATCATGTGATGACTTGCACCAGAATCAATATACCAAATGTCCTTTTCATTTTGACCTGTGAAATTGTTTGTGCTTGAAGTAATTTTGCATCTTTGATATGGTATATTGGGTGGATTTTGATCTTGAATCCTCTCATGGTGTATCTTGTGGTGATATGTTCCTCTTGCTAATTTATCCATTATCTTGAGAGATTGTAGTATTCCTTATGTCTCCCAATCTAGATTCTAACCTTTAATTCTTGTAGTATATGATCAATCAATAGTCAAATTTCTAAAATAGAATTCCTTTTAGCTCTTTAGAATTGAGAACAATTTTGATAGAATATTTTGTCTTTTAGGAAACTATTGATGTTGACTTCCTTATGACTCCCTAGTATCTTGAGATCAAACTCAATGAACTTTTTTAATTCTCAAATTTGTAAAATACCTTGAGAATATTAATATTCAATCAATGATTTTGATAAGAATTTAATTTTTCAAATCTCTAGGTAGAATACCTTTTAACTCCCAAGTATTTTAGTAAAATATCAAGTTTGATAAGATCTTTTTAATTCTTCAAGTTTTGTAAAATACTTTGTATCTACCAAATGATTTTGAGTGCAATATGGTTTTGATAATATGCTTAGCTTTCTTAGTTTTCCTTGAGTTGAATCCCTTTTATCTCCCTAATGTTCAACTTCTATTCTTCACCTTATTTCTCCCTATTAATGAATAAATAGAAAGCTAAAGATAATTTATGATGCACCTTCAAGTTTTGATAAGGTTCTATATTTTCAAGACCTTTTAAGTTGGATTTCTTATGTCTCATAAATTTGAGCAAGAGACAAATTCAAAATGCAATTTCCAACTTTCTATCAATGCAATGTTTTGCTTCTTTCAATTTTCAATTCAATAATTTTCTAAATTTCAATGATCTAAATTTTGGTGTAGAACTCCTTATATCTCCCTATTTGGAAATTTATAAAATATGGTTATTTGCAAATTTAATTTCTATGTAGAATTCCTTTTTCCTCCAAATGAGTTATTTGCAAATATTTCTTATGCTTGAATAAAGTAATTCAAATGATTTTAATTAAACCTTCCTTGCTTCAAAAAATGCTTTCAAATATTTTAATAAAGCATTTAAGGTTGTACTATATCAAAGCAATTCCTTATATCTCCAACTATCTAATTAATCTCAAGCATTAAAGATTAACTAGTTTTAACCTTAGTAATAAAGTTCCTTATTCCTCCTTTACTTTATAAAAATGCACTTTGATTTAAATAAATGCAATACCTTCTTTATCTTTGGTGTGCGTTGAGTCTGAAGTCTTCCTCCCTTTGACTTCCTTGCAAGTTGCACTTGTCTTGAGACACTATTCAATTCTCCTTCTCCAATGCTTATGACAACATTAATTGCACTTGCTTTTGGCACTTCAAAATGTTGACTATCTTCAATGTGCTCTCCAATTGCACTTGTTGGTTACATTCTCCTCACTATGTGCTGGGTTTACCTCCACTTTGCTCTTCCCTATTATGCTCTACGTACTCCTTGTATGTCTTCTTATTGCATGGGTAAATGTAAGACTTGTCACTCATGCAAGGCATGTGTTTGCACTTCCCTTGGAGTTTTCTTTGGCTATGTGACACTTGGTGGTAGTGGCTCTTCAACTTCTTCACCCTCTAAGCACTACAACTTCCTTCATGTAACATTCTTTATCCTCCTAATGCGCTCTATCTGCCTTACAAGTGGTATAAACTCTCTTGCATTAGGTATGGTGTTATCCTATCTCCAAATGGTACTCTTCTTTGCACTATAATATTCTTCTAGGTGGTGCTAATACTCATAACCCTTCTTCCACATGGCACTTGTGAAGTGTAACTCCTCCATGCGCTCTCTTTAACGTAGCACTATTTTTCACTATAACGTTCTTTACTTGGCACTATAACTTCTTCAATGTGGCTTCTTCAATGATGAGCCCTCCTTTGCAATGTCCCTTTGCTTCTTGAATGCTCAATAACATATGACACTACACCTATTCTTTCTTTGCTGCATTCTCAAACTTCCAATGGTGGAATATGCTTGGTTCTTGCACTTCCTTTGCTTGCTTGGGGTGCTATGGTAATTAAACCTTGTTGTTGTACGTAGAAATGCAGAGATACTTGCCCCCTTGTGCTTCAAATCTTCACCTTGCCTTCATAAGATGGTGGATTCTCCTTTTGGACGTGGTAGTGGTGCCTCTTCTCTTTGCAAGCCATGGTAATGGTGGATTCAATGTTACCTTCTCCTCCTTGGCAACTCTCTACTATGTCTCCTTGCTGGCTCAACGCTTGGTTAACTTTCCAATGGTGATTCCAAGCTTCTTAACTATGCCAATACTATACCTTTTGGATGGATTTGCTTTGCTCTATAGTATATCCAATATTTACTTTAGAATAATGTCTTCTTTGCTTTCAATAGATAGTAGGAAGTTGATATATATTTTTTGAAATATATCTAACTCCTCTTTCTTTTGTGTAGGTTTTAATCCTTTGTAAATACTATCTTCTGCACTTCCTTGAAGACATAAACTTGAAACCTTCCTCTTGCAACTTTAAACCCTTAAATTTGGTGCTTTTAAAACTTAATAATAAGATAAATATGAATGTTCAAATAATGAACCTTTTGCACCAATGTTGCATACCTTTTTGACTTTGTATGGTGATGGATTTCTTGGTGATTTAGATCACCTAAATGCTGCCTGATTTTGATAAATTTGTAGCTTCAATTTGATATGCTTTGCTGCCCTAAACTTGTCTATTTTGCAGAATCTTCTTGTTGTTCAAATCAGCTCCTTAACTCTCCCAATTTGCAGCTTCCAATGTTGCCTTTTATATGACCTTAAAATTTACATATTTATATTAGTGCAATCAGTTTTCTCCTCTATTTTTCTGCCCTCAAATATCTTAAATCTACATGGAAACTCCTCCAATTTTTAGTTCAATCTTACCTTCTAGAACTCTTCAATTTCTGCTGTAAAAATCAGCAATCTCCTTTTCTACAAGTCAGCCTTCAACTCCTTCAATGGTAATCTTCAAACCTCTCAAATCTGGTGGTCTCTTCTAGCTCCTTTCTCCTTCAATATCCTTGTTGAATTATGACTTCAATATTGGCCTCTTTGTTGGCCTTCTTCTCAAGAATCTAAATGTCTTGAGGTCTTCAATAATCTCCTCCAAAATTTGGCAAACTTCTTGCCAAATCCTTCTTCCTTTTGGGCTTGTTGTCGGATGGTGATAATTGTCCCAAATTCTTCTCTATCAGGAACTTCTCCTTGCTAGAAATCTTCTCCCTTGAGTTCTCCTCAAATCTCCTCCAATGGCCTTCTTCAAATCTCCTTCAATGGCCTTCTTCAAATCTCCTTCAATGAGGCTTTCCTAGCCTTCTCCTTATTTCTCCTTCCAAGTATGCTTGAGGCCTTCTTCTCTTGGGCCTTCAAATTCTGCAGCTTCTCTTCTTCTCAAAACTTCAATGAGACCTTTCCTTGATCTCTCCAATCTTCAACTATGGAAGTTTTGCAATGAGATCTCTTTCTTGGATCTCTAAAATCTGTTGCTTCTAAAATCTGCAATAGGACCTTTTCTAGTCCTTCTCTATCTTCAATCTTCCAAATATGGAAGTTCTTCAATGGGACCTCCTTTGGGTCTTCTATTCAATATTCTATGGAGATCTCTTTCTTGAGTCTCCTCAATATTCTATCTTCAAATCCTGCAAATCTTGCAATGGGACCTTTTCCTTAAGGCCTCCAAAATCTTCAATCTTCAACTTGTTGCTTCAAGTATTGGATTGATTCCAAAGAAGATATTCTTCCTAGCTCTTGTAGGAAGCTTCTCAACTTTATTTGAATCTCCTCTTCTCTACAACAAAGTATTAGAAAATGATAATAGAAATTTCTTTGAATCTAAAGAAAATGAACTTCACTAGTTGATTTGTCAATCTAGTGGAATCAATGTTGAGTCCTAGTCTTCACAAGTTTTTCTGCAACTCTGTGGAAAGACTCTAGCCAAATGCAATTTTAGAAATTTTGAAAATGATATTTCCTATCTCCTCTCAATCTCTCTTGTGGCTCTCTCTATTTCCTATCAATCAACCTAGTGCTCTGATACCATTGTTAGCTTTTGATGCTATAAACTTAAAGGAAATGCAACCACAAGTAATGAAATAAGCATGCAATGTTATATCTATGATAATGGAAATATAATAAGCATGTAAATAGCATGAGAAACTTCTGAAATAACTCATGAAATAGCCATTAATGAAAGCTCATAAAAATTTGAACTTGTTACAATATGTGGAGATCTCAATGCTCCATTCTTCATACAAGTTCTACATTGTAACTACTATCTCTAGTCTATCAACTCACTAACTCTCTACTACTCTTCTCTATTCATCTCTCTCTCTCATACTACTACTAAAGGCCTATATATAATGAGATGACTCTTGGCCTTCCATATTCCTATGACTCTTCATATTCCTATCCTATAGACTCATGTACATGTGGACACCATGCACATTTACATCATTGCACATTCTAATAATACTTGTGCATTTATTACATTACATAAAGTAAATACTCAAGCCTTAATCTAAGACACTCTCCTAATCTAATGATGTACCCAAGATGGTACATTAGCATTGAAGAACATAAGCTTATACTAAGAGGGGGGTGAACAGTATAACACCCACTTTTTACTTTATTTCCAAACCAATATCAATTAATGTCCTTAATTGCAATAACCAAATATAGCAATGTGCATTAATAACTCAGATAACAATAGTAAGCAAGAGCACAAGTCACCACACACAATTGAGACACAAGATTTAACGTGGTTCCCCCAATGTGGAGTACTCCACAAGATAATCTCCTTATAATATTTCACATAGAAATAAGGATCCTTATCCAATACAATGATTACTTTGATTTGCTCAAAGCTAGGCAATACGCTGATCTGCTCAGGTAGGCAATCCACTTATCTTATCAGCTAGGAAACACACTTATCTGCTCAGGTAGGTAATCCACTGATTTGCTTAGATAGGCAACACACTGATCTTCTTAGGTAGACAATTCACTGATCTGCTCAGCTAGGCAACACATTGATCTGCTCAGGTAGGCAATCCACTAATCTACTCAGCTAGGCACTCCACTAATCTGCTCAACAAGATCACACAAAACTTGTCCAAATCTTCTCAACAAGCTCACACAGAACTTGTCCAAATTTGATCAACAAGCTCACATAGAACTTGTCCAAATCTACTCAACAAGCTCACACAAAACTTGTCCAAATTTGCTCAAAAAGTTCACACAGAACTCGTCCAAATCTGCTCAACAAGCTCACATAGAAATTGTCCAAATATGATCAAAAATTTCACACAAAAATCATCCAAATATGCTCAACAAACTCACACAAAACTTGTCCAAATCTTCTCAACAAGTTCACACAGAACTCGTCCAAATCTGCTCAACAAGCTCACACAGAACTTGTCCAAATATGCTCAACAAGCTCACACAGAACTCGTCCAAATATGCTCAACAAGCTCACACAGAACTTGTCCAAATCTATCCCAAAAGCCTTCTCAAAGGCTCAATCAATCATACTCAAGTAGTACTCAAATATCATCCACAAATATTATGAAGGCAAGGCTCAAATATGAACTCAAAAATGAATGGTAATACACTCTTCAAAGGATGAAAACTATGATCCACAATGATCTCAACTCAAATCAATCTCATAGAAGCATAAAGAGAATTGTTAGAGACTCAATATGTTCTATACTCAAATCCAATATATTTCTCAACTCAAGGAAATATCATAGAAGCATAAAGAGAATTGTTAGAGACTCAATATGTTCTATCCTCAAATCTCAATCTCAACTCAAATCCAGAATATAGAATAGTTTGTTTCATGGAACTTGAATAACCACTTCACACAATCACTTGACTAGGCTCAAACAACTCTTCTCAACCAACTACCACAAGGAACAACTCTTTCTTACAAAACCTAGTCCAAGCATGTATCAACCAACTCAAATGTTTCCAATAATGCTCAACCACAAATATCACATAACAATGATACTCATGTTCTTCTCAAGTTCAAGTTCTTTGCATAACCAATGGGCTTCAAAAACAATTCTAATAAAACATTCTTCACATAACAATGATACTCATGTTCTTTTCAAGTTCTTTGCATAATCAATGGTCTTCAACAACTATGCTCATAAAACAAGGTTTAACCACAAATCTTAAACTAGAAAACCTTGAAGCATTCAACCAACCACTTTCGAAAAGGAAACCAAAATCAATCCTTTTCTCTCCATTTATATTTTAGAAATCAACCACCATAATCAATCAATAGGATAATGTGCCCATACCTTTTATGAATATGAAGAAACCCCTTTGGAAATCTGCCACACTCAATACATTTTGAAAAAGAACAAAACAACCTTCACTTTGAACCTATTTACAAAAATATAAATATCTCTTTATATACACCTTATTTCTCCATCTAATCAAGTTAATCAAATAGCCCTCAAAATAAGCTTTCCAACGATATATAATATGGTATACTTCTAAAAGAGGAAAACACCAAAAATTTCTCTTTTTCTAAAAGTGCATTTCAACCCTTATATCTTGCCTTCCAAGTAAATAAAAATTTAATCAAACATTATTCCCTTAGCATCACCTTATTCCTCCAACATTAGGCAATAATAAAAAATATTCAATAAAATGTTTACTTGCCTCTTAGAGGGAATCAAACTCTTGTCACTGCCCACTCAACACCACAACCACAATGCCAAAGACCATATGAGCTATCTGCTCACATAGGACAGAGAGCAAAAATGCTCCCTATATTTCGCTGCCCTTGCTCATGCCAAAAACATGCGCCAAATGCTCTTCTTCCACACTCTACGAAAATCAAACTTGATGGGAATCTAACGCATGCCCTGTCACAACCAAAAACTCCATGCTTCCCAAGCTCACCGTTGGACCACGCTGTCACATCGAAGGATTTCGGGGCTTCCGCTACGTTCTCTTCATTCGATGCATAGAATTTTGAATCGAAATAATTTGCATATATATGCAACCTTCGTTTAATTTCACATATGTCGGCACATTTAATTATTAAATTTATTTTGATGGCGCATGGTTTTTATGATGTTGGCGATGACTTTAATTTTAATTTTAAAATTAAAATTAAAATTTTAAAATTAAAATTAAAATTTTAAAATTAAAATTAAAATTTTAAATAATTAAAATTTAAACTAAATATTTAAAATTAAATATCTCCATCACCGGGGCACCTTTTTTGATGAAACAAAAGGCCAACCTGGGTTTTAAAAAAAACCCATTTCAAATATGCCATCCATGGTTTTAAATAAAACATTTTATTTTGCCTGCATTGGTTTTCACAAAAACCCTGTATATATTCATGCTTTCCAAAATATCATAAATACTTATTTATGAAATACTTTGGCCACCAAAACTCAATGTGATCCATGTGACATCAATGACAACATAAAATACCTAAAATTTCCAACAATCATGTACCAAATAATGTAATATATTCCAACACCTCCTTGTATTACATTATTTGGTTATTGAAGACTTTAGTCTTCAATATGGGTCTTCATCTTTCAAATGTTCTTAAGCTTAATCAAGTTCTTCTTTTTGTAGATGGCCAAGTAATACACATGATAAGAAATAGGAGTGACCAAAATCATGAGTGGCTAGGAGCTCTAAATTACAATATCAACAAGCCTCATAGTAGTCCTAGCTAGGTCCCTAAAGCTTCGATGGCAAGTAAAAGATCTATCATATGTGGAGACAAAAGATGATGTCTCCCAAATATTTTTCTTTTGGTAGAGATAATGCATGTTAAAGGAATTTTCCACCTAGACACTCCTTAACCATCCGAAGTGAAGTAATTAGATAAGAAAGTGATAACAAGTCTCCTAGAACCTATAACAATATCAACCACCATTGGTAGAAGTGCCTACAAAATTGATAATTGGTGCAACAATAAGGTATAGGGGGAGGATATGATAATGCTCAAAGAATTCAAGTTTGTTGAAGATATGTGGATGTGAAAGGTGGTGATTGGTTGATGGATCAAAACAATTGGCAATGATAAGGCAAGAAAGCGACAACCACTTCCTGTAGGCATGTTGATTAAGCACAAGCCCTGGACTGGGATAGGATGTGCCTATTCTTGTTAGGCCTATGGTAGGCCATACTTGTAATCATTAGCTAGAATAGTATAGTGAATTATAAATAACACAATTCACTTCAGTATGATGGTCATCAATATGAGTGTTTTCCTATTATATACTATGCAATTTTATTATCCTTCTTAATGAATCAACTTATTTTTTGACCTTTTCCAATACTATGTTGTTGAATTATTTCATATATGCATGCTCTATAGTCTTTAGATATTTCTATAAAATATTTGTGGGTGGTATATTTTGTTAGGTCTGAGTTGTTTGGATCATCACTCCAAGCTATTGGAATACTAGGGATACATATCATTTAATCCTTGTGATTTTTCTTGCTTCTATAAAAGTATATGAATGGTTTGTTATGTTAGGCCATAGATGTTGTTTTTACTATCACTAAGGGTTATTGGAGTAGTAGAGGGTATGATAGGAACTTAATTTATATTTTGTAATACTTTACTTTGTTATTGGTCTATTAGACCATGTATGTAGTCAAGTTGCAGTGTGCTTTGCATAGGATGTGTCAATGTTGTTAGCCAAATGTTGTTCACCTTTAAATTATTGTCTCTTTTTAACCCTCCATTTTTATCTTTAGTCTTCTTCCATTTATTTTAATTTTACTTTGCACAACAAGGAATCATCCTTCTCTAGAGGTTGGCAAGAAGCAATTTCGAGCCATCCAATATTGGTCGCATTCTAGGGTATACATATTAATCCACTAGGCATATCACAAAACAAAAGAAATAAATTAAAGCCAAAAAGGGCATGATGGTCCTTAAAGAGAGAGGCCACCTTTTCATTCAAAAGAAAATGGATCGATAGTAACACGAGAAATAAGAGAAAGAGAGAGTAGAAAAGGACATAAGTATATATAAAAAGGAAAGAGGAGAGGCACAAATGAACAAGGAAAGATAAATAGATAAGGGAAAATACCCCAAAATAGATGGATGAGACACAAATAAAACTAAAAAAAGGGATATAATAAATAAATAGGTCAACTTTAGAAAGTGGCTAAACAACAACTAAAATACCCCTCATAAGAGATGTTTGTGCGATAGCTACAAGGAAATATTGAAAGTTCATAATGTAAAGTGATAATAGCTCCATGGAATTCAAGTTTAACATTATAGAGGAGATGAAAAATAACCTACTTCTAGTGTACTAACCTTAACAGTAAAGTTAGAATACTAGAAGCATTGTCTCTACTTGAATAATGAGATATACCCTAAGAGGCTTTGAAAGAGCAAGAAAGGAGTTATACTAAGGATGAACAATTAGAACTTGCCCCAGCCAATATAATTGATCAATAGAATTTTATGGTAGAACATGCAATAGATATTTAATTCAACACAGTTGAACATATTCAATACCTCAAATCCTAAAACATTAAATCCACCTCCTTTCTATGTGACCCTAAAAATTGAAAACTACATGTTAAGGAGTTTCATAGTTGACTTAGGAGTAGTGATAATAGTTATGTCTAAAACATTAATAAATTTAAATCTATCAAATGACATTAGCTCAATTGGTTAGAATCCTCAACAGTCAAGGGGGAGACCCAAGTTCAAATCTTGACAAGTGATACATGGATAATATCTAAGCTTTGTTATTTTTTTTTTGTTTTGTAATACCACTATGTGTTGATGGTGTCATACGGGTGGGGCTAAGTTAATAGCATATAACCAGTTGAAGAAAGAAAAAAAATCAAATCAAAATATTAACAAATTAAAAATAAAAGTATCATTAAATATTAAAAAATAAAGGTTTGAGGACTAGGCCAGTTGGTCAAAGCACTCTTGTGGGAGTGTGGAGACCTTGGTTTGAATCCTTGGACCTCATAGTATCAGAGGGCGTATCGTGCCAGTGCCACTAACTATATTAAAAAATTTATTCGATGCAACTGGTGGTTATAGTGGCAGCAAGGAGTAGGATTTGAACCCATGATGAGATGATGATAAAATGTTACAAGTTATGAATTCCTCTAGTATACACAAAAAAATAAATATTAAAAAATAAAATCAAAATTTAAAGCCATAATAATAAATTAAACTAAAACTAACATAAATAATTAAATAAATTAAAACTAAACTAAAATTAACATTAGCTAACATAATATTAAGTGTCATTAGGTCAATTGGTTAGATTGCTCAACACTTAGGGAGGAGGATAAGGTTCAAATGTTGCCAAGTGATACATGGCTAATATCCAAGCTTTGTTGTAATACCACTACGTGGTGATGATGTAATACATGTGGAGTCTCTTTCAATCCCATATAACTAATTGAAAAAACATTAGCTAACACAATTTAAATAAATAAATTAAAATTAAATTAAAACTATGATAAAATGAAAAAACAAAACCCTAAAACTTGTATCAAGAAATGCATTATCTCCTTTCCTCTCATGCACCACCCTTGTCATTTTATGCTATAAAAGGAGGCCAAACTCTCCCCCTCACAATAAGAAAATGAGAACAACGAGAAGAGATATAAAAAATATAGAAGTGTAGATAGATTTTAAGAAATGAGCATATATCTATTAGATAAGGAAAAGGATTCTAAATTCTTTGGGTAGTGATTTCTCTTTTGCTTTAGAATTTCTAGAAAGAAAGAAATAACAGGGTTTTCAATCAGAATTACAAAGATAGTTATTATATATGGCAAAGGACTCTAAATAATTTAAGAGAATCTATTAAATAATTGTTGAAACATCCCTCTGTTTCCTCTCAAAGGTGGGATCAGATTTTACAAAGATTAAACATGTCTAATTTTAGAATTTGAATCCAACATTTGATAGAGCAAAATCATACAATTTATATAGACCAACGAATAGTAAGGGTTTTGGAAAAATACAACTCCTTAAGCAAAAATTTGACCTTGTCGAGTTCAAACATGTTCCTCGACATCTCAACAAGGTGGTTGATGCTTTTGCAAACTAGGCTTTGGATAGAGCTGAGGTTCTTTGTTATGGCCAACCTCCAATTTGGTGGCCTTCAAATCTTAGGGAAGATATATTTTCCATTCTTTCCTTAGATGATAGTAACAATGGAAGTATCTAGGTCCTTTTGGTTTGTTTTGGTTTTCATGATTTATTGCTTTTGTAGCAAAGTAGAGTTGAGAAAGCCATTTCTTATATTAGATGTCAAAATTTGGGCCTGGTATGCCATGATATGTAATCTTTTCTGGATTTAAATGAATGATATTTTCTTTTTAACAAAAAAAATAAACAAGTATATAGGAAGACACTACAAATTTGCTCGACTATTATAACAGTTGTGTGATTGCTACCAAAATTGCTATTGAGATCCACAACCTTAGTTTGCATCAATATTTTATCAAGTTGTTTTGATGCAGCATGAACTACTAAGTCAATATATCCCTCCTAATTTGTTATTTTTATTATTCTTGTCAAGATGTTCAAATTTTTATATTGTTTTACTCCTTTTATTTTTCTATTCAAAATATTTTATATTGTTCGCTCCTTTTAATTATCTAGTTAGTTTATACTCCTGCCCAAAAGTTTAATTTTTTTATATTGTTCACTCCTATTAATTTTCTATTTTAAATATTTTATATTCCCTCCAAAAATTTCAAATTCTTATATTGTTTTGCTCATTTTACTTATTTTATATTTTTGCCTAGACTTTTAAATTCTTATTTTGTTTGATCCTTGTTATCTTGTCACCAAAGCATTTATGATTGCACCTTTTCTTTGATTACATTCTTAATCTACTCGGAAGAGAAACATCTAGGCCCTTTGATCAAGGAAATGTCTTATTCCTTCCTGATTTGGTAGGCCTGTAAACATTACTAATATATTCTATTTTGCTAGTGCTCTACTTGTAGATTTATAGGTATTTGTTATTCGATTTGGCATAGCTTATGCATCTTGTTTTATAATTTCTCTAGGTAACTTATCTCTAGGTACCTTTAGAATATCCTAAATTTTTTATGATCTTATATAGTTTACACAATAGGTATAACTACGTGATAAATGAACATAATATTGTAATATCATTTGCACTTGTTTGTATTGCTTGATCTTTTATTTTCTACTTGCATTTGCATTTTATCTTATACTTGGTTAAATAAGCTTGGCCAAGGAACCTTAGTTTTAAAGTGTAGGCGTTCTTATTCACTTAGTGATTTTTGAGTGTGGTTGCTCATCCCCATATTTGAAGGTCTTATATTTTGGTGAACCCAACATGAACACCTCATGAATCTAAATATCTTTGGTTTTCAAAATTTTTTTAAACCCCTTTTCAAGATTCTCCAATGGTTGAGCATCCTTATAATATAGTAAATAAGGGGTATCAAGATCTACCTTGCACCCTTCCTATTGAGATCAACCTTGAGAAGGAGGATCCTTCTGTAAACCCTAAATTTGAAGAAGAAACCCCTCCCCCAAGGGATAACTTAGAGAAAATAACTTTTGATTTTGTTGATCACTTGAGATAATTTATCTGACAGAATATGTGGATTTTCATGGATGATATCAAGGGAGATGACCAAATAAAAGGAAGTATATCCTCAAATCCTCACCCTACCGATAAAAATCCTATCATATAATCTTGATCAATCAAGCAACTAAATAGCCATAAATATCAATCAATCAAATATAATTTCTATCCACACAAATACTTTAGGATTTAATGCCTCTATGGTTCACCCAGTTGACTCAACTAACCCTCCTACTGCTTCTAATAGCATGATCCAAGATGCCTTATCGTCTAAGTACAACATTCCTACATATCTTATTGATAAAATATACTCTCAAAATATAACTTGACCACCTCCTGCTTCACATATCTTTTCCAATATAACCTTCTCCTCTCATAATCACATTCTCCTTGTGCCAAATCCTATCTCTACCAATCCTCTCCTTTTAATTGACCAAAAATTAGCTTATGATGTACCGTTTGTGGCATCAAACTCTTCATCATTGTAAACCTACTCATACATTGTTCCAAAACCACCTCAAAATATTTTTCTTCCTCAACAAACAAGATCAAAATCTAAATTAGAATAGATAAAGAAATAACCAACCTTCCTTCAAGTAAATCCTAGTCAGAAGTATTTCTTTGATGAATTTTATAGTCAACTGCTAGATCCTTCTATGACTAGTAGACCCTTTCCTCCTAATTTTGAAGTGCTTAAGTCTTAATTATATACATGTGGGGAAGATCCCATCAATCACCTTAGAGCCTTCCAAATAACTTGTAGTGCTATCACTCATGATGAGATGTTGCTTCTTAAAATATTTCCCATGAGTCTTAGTGATGCAGCGTTATAATAATATTTTCAATTACCTTGTCATTCAATCAAAATATTTAAAGGGCTTGTCAATATTTTTGTCCAACACTTTGCAGTATATATAAAAGACAAAGCCACAATTGATGATCTTTATCAATTGAAACAAGGCAAGGATGAAGCTTTCATTGATTTCTTGGCTAGGTGGCATGACCTTTTAGGAAGACTCTAGTTTATTCATCCACCTAAATATCTTTTGTAAATCTTTATTTTTAGTTTACTTGGTTAACTATCTTATCACCTAAAAACCATTCCTATCCCTTATTTTGAAGCTATGGTTGACCTCGCCAAGCAAGTAGAGGTTGCTCTTCTACGAAGAGGACAACTTAAGCTCAAAATGAATTAATATAAGCCTAACCATAAGATTCAATGCAAAAATACACTTGTAGAAGGTAATAGTGTCACAGATTACCATCAAACCAATAGCATAAAAATATTAGTTCAAGAAGCCCAAAATATTTTCCTCTCAAAGCAAGAAAAGCCTAAATTTTTTTTTACTAGGATTAGTCAACCCCTTTTGGAAGTCCTTAAACAAATTCTAGATGTAGGGATGATATACCTACTAGCCATTAGATCAGTAGATCTCTCTATGAAAAAATATAATTGGTATTGTGTCAATTTATTTTATGATTTTCATCATGTGAAAGACCATAAAATCGATAAATATAATACCTTGCATAACATTTTTCAAGAATTCATTGAGAAGGGTCAAATTTTTATTGATGATCATGACATATCATCTTCCCTAACCAAGACTTTGGGATCTTTTAAAATTCTTTACCAAATCATAACCAATTAAAATAAACAATGTTATAGGAATGTTCCACTCTCGAATCAAAACATGATAGGTGTCATCCATATTTCTACAAGTAATGTTGTAACTCAACAACAACAAAAAAGCAACCTATTAATCAACCTCCTAAACCTACCTTGGTGATATAATCAAATAATATAAATTCTTCATCCGATTGACCTCCTTAAATCATATCAGGTTCTAACTCAGGTTCTTTTATTCTTTGCCAACAACTTGAGAGTACCCCTACTAAAATTTATCTTTTAGAGCTCCTGCAAACTTCTTTGACCCATCGAGACATCCTTATTAAAATTTTGAGTGAGCAAGTCATTCCACAAGATTTATCACTTTATGTTTCTAATGTTGTTAGTTCTTTAGGAATCCATAATATCATTAATTTTCATGAAAATATATCCCACAAATCACCTTTCCTAGAGATCCTTCCATTTTGATTACTTGTAATATTGGTGAAATATTGGTCAAGAAATTTCTTATTAACAATGGATCAACCCTTAATATATGTAATTTAAAATTCTTCAATTATTTTGGACTCACCAAGCAAGACCTACAACAATCTTATCTCATCATCCAAGCCTTCAAATATTAAAAGTAAGGAGTGAGTGGTATGATAACCTTACCCATTAAGGTTGGACCATGAATCCTTATTACTCTTTTTCACATGATTCTATGTGATCTCTTATAAAATCCTCCTGGGTTGACCATGGATTCATGCAATGTGAGCTATCCCTTCGACCTACCACTAATGTCTTAAATATGAGTATAAAAATAAAATATTTTGTATTTCGGTTGATCCTGAAACTTTTGCATATTGCCAGATGGTTGAAGCTAAAAAATCTAAATAAAATATTTATCCATATCTTCATCCATATTTTTGTCCTTCCATGTCATCTACTACTAATGTTACACATGAAATAAATAAATTAGATAATAATCTAGATGAAAATACCAAACCAATCAATTAAGATAATAATTCAACTAAAGTACAAAATAAATAACACTCTAATAAATATTTTCTCCTAGACCTAACCAATCTCTTCATCTCTCCCCGAACTTTAGGTTTTTCTTCTAGGAAAGGAATTATAGTACAAATAGGGAATTCATTTGTTTGTGCTGGCATTTCCAATGATGAAAAAATCAACTACAATAACACCTTTTCGAAAGCTTCCTATTATTTATAAGCTTCTTACCCCATCCCAAGAAAAAATTATATCATTTGGGTTATCAAGGTAAAGGCCTAGGATGCCATGAACAAGGTATTAAAGAATCATTATAAATAGAGGTTTGACCTGGCCAATGTAGGATAGGCTACTTATCTAGTAAGAGTGAACATTTTCTTCCTTCAATACCGTCTAATAGTGATGATGAAGTTAATTTTTCTTTTTGTGATCCGCATTGTGACACGATTTCCTTACATGGGTCAAGTTGGGATGAGGAATATGAAAAAGAGTTATGGTCTCTTTTAGTCTCAGGTCCTAGTCGATTTGCAACCTTTGCTAATGTGAACCTCTTAACTATGATCCATCCTAAAATTATTGCTACGAATGATATATGTAAAGTATATGAGTCCTTTCCCAATCCTTTTGAGAAGGATAACTCTTGTATTAGGGGATCTCTTATGTTAAATTTTGACCTTGTTAATTTATCAAAACTTGAGACATTATATATAGATCCCTCCAATGACAACCCTAGAATCATAAAATAAGCCTATGATAAGAAAGTGCAATCATGATATTTTGAAGTTGGTGATTGGTCCTTAAAGAAAATCAAAAGAACACTAATACTAAAGATGAGCTTAAAGATAAGTTTGAACCAAATTGGATAGGTCCATTCATAATTACATTTACCTATGGTTTAGAACCATATCACTTAGCTATGCTTGATGGCACCTAAATTAAAGAACCCCTTAATATTATGCATCTTAAACATTATTATGCTAAATTTTGTCTTTGATTATTTGCATTGATTGTTTGCTCATGTTCCTAATTGTGTTTGTTGCTTGTTTGCATACTTTTTTTTTAACATCATCACTACATAGTTCATGTGCTTGTGACTACCTGGTTTTCTTGCTACATATTG
This sequence comes from Wollemia nobilis, assembly GCA_028583015.1. NCBI lineage: Eukaryota > Viridiplantae > Streptophyta > Pinopsida > Araucariales > Araucariaceae > Wollemia > Wollemia nobilis. The sequence continues at coordinate 2,613,646 of JAQPPZ010016709.1, forward strand.
AGTTAGGGGGGTCTATCATGATCCATGATGATTTTAGTAAATAATATCTCACTTGCATTGCATTTGTACATAGGTATTTGAGGCATCAAACATCCCCAATCCTTCTCCCTTCATTGATTGACTATATGCATAATTTTTAAATAATGATGTTGCATACATGAGTTTTACTTGTGCTTAGTTGGTTTGTCTACATAAGAAGATCCATTGGGTTGCATTGTTAATGCTAGTTAGATTAGATTACATGCATTGCATTTACACCAAGTCATTGATGCTAGTGGATATCTCTTTATTTATCTCTCTTTCTCTATGAATTATTCTTTTCTATTATGAATGTTTGCTATCGTATATACTCTCTCCTTTATGAAGCATTATTTGTTAGAAGCATTCTTTAATTTGAAATGTTTGCTCAGTGCATGTATTCTTGATTTTGTGTGATGCTTGCTTGAATATCCAAGAGGACCGCAATGACCTATGATGATTCTAGTTAGGAGTAGCTCATTTGCATTGCATTTGCACTATGTATTTGAGGCACTGGTTCCTCTCCTAGTCCTTTTGCTTTTTTTTTCTCTCTCTTGAGAAAAGTGGTTGTACTTAGGTCCCCCACCCTTGAAATATCACATCTCTCTCCTTTAAATCTTGAGAGTTTACAAATATATCCAATTCTCATTTGAATTGAGATGTAACTAAATACCTACATATTATTTCATAAAAGGTCTGATTTTTTATGTTCATTTTTTGGGTCTTTTTCAAATTTTTTTCAAAAATAAATATTCAACATCCTTCTTGAAATTTTCCAATCTTGTTAATTCATCCATCTAAGTAAAATCTTGATTAGTGATGGTCTTTGATGATTCCAAGCTATCACTGTGCCACTTGAATATCTGTAACTGCTCTGTTGACTCCATGCTTATGCTACTCTACTCTGATATTTTGAATAGTTGGTCTTGTTATTTCTTGATGGTGTTGCATCCCTTTGAAATCCAAAACCATTATGCTTTTTCTACCAAACACTACCATACTTGATGCCTTTATGACTCCATATAGATCTATAATATTTATACCTTAAGTGATGCATATAAGACTGATGTTGCTGAGGGTGGTGTAGGTGCTGATATGTTGCAACCTTAACCTGAAATTCTATTTCCTTTGATTCTTTAGCAATTTGTTTCTTTATTTTAAATTCTTCTTCACAATATTCTCTCTTATACCCTTATTTTGGTGTATCCTTGTGCACTTTTAATAGGGCTTCCTTGGACTTTGTTGCTACTTCTTCCATGGACTCTATTGCTACTACTACTATAAATTCAACTTTTGAGTCTTATGTTGGTTCTTCAACTTGTTCCCCTTCCATAACTGCTTCTTGATTCTCCTTGGATACTTTCTTTTTAAGCTTTTACTTTTAAATGCAACCATGAAATTGCACATTATCATTTATATCCTTTCCTTCTATAATAACCTCTTTATTTATTTCATTTAGTTCCCTTTGAAGCCTTTTTATTTCTTCTTCATATCCTTTGATGGTGACCTTCAAACTAACTGTCTTTTAATATGGTTTCACTAACTCAATATTGCATACCCCATTTCATCCCAAGTGAACCACTTATAATTCCTATCCTTAGAAAGAATTTCAATCCAATCATAATCTTTTGTTCTTAAAATATTAGTAAGCTGGTATTCCTAAAAAAATTCCCTAGAATAAAGATATCTAAACTTCATCCACCATTCTTGAGCATCAATGTCATCCTTTCCAATAAAAATTGGTAACTCCATGATATTAACCCTAAAAATTCTTAAAAGTAGCTAGGGATTTGGGAAAAAAACTAGGGTTTTTCATTTTTTTAAATCTTCTCTATTCCTTGCTATCAAAAAATAACTTTGTAGATTTTCTTCAAAAACAAATTACACTGCAACTAATTTGCTTACCTTAAAGGGTCGTAATTTCCCTCAATACTCAACATTTCCCTAAACCCTTATCTCCATAATATTTCCTGTTGTAATCCTCTATTCTCAATTGAATTTCAGCTTATATTAAAAAATTCTACAATGACATCATCTATAACCATCCAAAATATTCAATCAATTCACATTTCCCATTGAGTCCTTTCGCTTGATTTGTTTTATTGGATAACAAGGGATTGTAATCAGGTCTCCCACCCTTGATAAGACACAAATATATCCTTTAGAGCTTGAGAGTTTATAAATAGATTCAATTTTTAACTTAATTGAGATGCTATAGCTATATACGTAAATCATTTTTCATAAAATATCTAAATTCTTGATTTTTATTTTTTGGATATTCTTCAATTTTTTGTGTGAATACAAATATTCTAGAATTCAACATCCTTCTTGACATTTTCCTATAGTAGCCTTCACAATACTAAAACTCCACCTCTACTATCTATGCATTGCATCTTAGTAGAGTAATATTTCAAAAACATCGCACTATCATAGTTTGCTTTACCAAATCTAGATTGCTAGTTTCCTTCCTGAAGCATAAGTGCAACCACAAAAATTATAATAAATAGTTTATATGAAAACACATCAGTGATAAAATAAATCAAATATTACCAATGAAAAATGCTTTTTTCAATTGGTTATATGGGATTGAAATGGACCCCACTCGTATTACATAATCACCACATAGTAGTATTCCAACAAAACTAGGATATTATCCATGTATCGCTTGGCAAGATTTGAAACTTGGTCTCCTTATTAAATGTTGAGGAATATAACCGGTTGAGCTAATGCCATTTTATACCAATGAAAACATTAAAGTAAATTTGAATCATTATTTAATTCAGACAACCAACATTTTCTTGTTAGCTTCAACTAAACTTACTACTTCCTTTAACCATGGAAAATATAATTTAACTTCATGATCCTCAAGTCAAACCCCTCTATTGGCTAGCCTATTTGCACATTTATTTTCTTACCTTAATGTATGTGTAAACCTGATTTCTTTAAACTCTATAGCATGGTCTTGAACTTCCACAATAATCTCTTGTATGTTCTATGGAGCCTTTGCTTTTCTCAAAATTAAATTTATTACTATGAGTGAATCACCTTCCATCCATACTTTGTTCCATTTATTTTTTTTGCATATTTTTAACCCTTCCAAAGCTACCCAAGCTTCAACTTCATTATTTGTCTTAAATCCACTATTGAATTAATAACGAGACAAAATTTATCTATTATTTTTAATTATTCCTTATTCTCCTACTGGTCTTGGATTTCCTTTAGATGCTCCATAAAAATTCAATTTGACCAACTCCACATATGGTGGTTAACAATTCATATTTTTTACCTTCTATTTATTTCTCTTGTTCCCATTTGATGAATTGACTCCATCTATCAATGCTATCTACTTCCATATTAGGGATTGGGTGAGTTGATAGGGTTGGTTTAGAATCCTCTATGGCTAAACAAATATTCCACTTCATTACCTCTAAACTACTTTTATTTTATTTAAATATTCTTCCATTCCTTTCTAGCCATACAGTCCAAAGTATTGCATCTTTTGATATATCCCAAATTGTCTATAAAGCCTCACTTTTAAAAGTCCTCCGCCATTACTTTAACCATTCTTCCATTCATCATCATGCATGTACCATAAATATTAAGAACCCATTGCCATAGATTCCAGACTATTGAGTAGTGTCCCAAGAGATGGTCTATACTTTGCTCCTCCCTTTTACAAACACATTATGAGGGACCATGAAAATCCTTTTTCATAAGGTTATCCTAAGATTTTGATATTTCTATTTTATTGGTGCTTTACATTATATCCACTTCTTATTGTTTATTCTCATAAGATATTCAACTCCCAAATTATTTTATCCTTGGCTTCCCTCATAATAATCACTATTATTATATTTCTACTCAATTGCCTCCTAGCATCAATGTCTTGTATACTTGTAAAATAATCTTCTTTCCATTTGTATCATATTTCTTGATCCTTGTACATAATGTTTGAAATCCTATCACCATATTTGTGTTGAAGTAATCTCATCCATGATTTCAAAATTGGATCTATATTGAGTGGTTTTTTTATCACACAAAGTATCCATCCAAATAGAAACATTTTCTCCATTTACCACCACCCATATTCGAACTTTAATACTATATCAATTTTTTTTTTTTAATTATTTCATAGAGCAAGACCATTTAGAAATGAGAATGCAGTAAATATTAAGCTTGGGTCATTGGGCTCAATATACTTACTTAGAAAAATTCTTACCCATTGTCTTTGACTCTCTTTGTACAATATCCAAATTACTTTTTCCCTAATAGCTAAGTGTACATCCATGAGAACCCTTAAACTAAGACCTCCCTAGTTTTATTATCATACACCTTGCCCCATTTCACCAAAGGAAAAATCCTATTATCATGTAAACCTGACCACAAAAAAGACTACATAATATAAATTATTATTTTTTCTATTAATTTTGGCATAGTATACAAGGACATATAATAAGTTGGAATGACCTGTACGACTGGTTTAATTAGTTTAATTCTTCTTTTTAATGATAACCATCTACATTTCCATGTCAGTAGTTTATTTTGAACTTTACTCATAATTGGATTCCATAATTCTATCCTCATTCTCCCTTGAAATAAGGGCATCCCTAGATAAGTTGTTGGTAAATTTGCCTCCTCCATTTGAAGTAACCTGCATATCCCTACTTTGATTCTAGTTGGGGTGTTTAGGAATTATATTTAGGATTTTTTCCTATTAAATCTTTGCCTTGATGCTCATTCATATTCCTTTAATAAGTTTTTCAAAGCTCTAGCCTCATTTATCCTTACCATCCCAAAAAGGGTTGTATCATCTATAAACTATTGATGGATGATGTTGTTGATGTTATTACTAACCTTAAGTCCACTTATCAACCCATATTTATAAGCCTTCTTCAATTTCCTACCCAAAACTCTACCATAATAACGAAAATATATCGTGATAGAGGGTCTCATTGTCGAAGAACTCTCTTGGCTTTAAATGATTCTGATACTAACCTATTGACCAAAACTGAATATGAAACTATAGAGACACAAGATTTAATCCATCTAACCCATTTCTTACCAAAAATAAACTTTTCGAATACTACAAAAATAAAATTATATTTAACCCTATCATAGTCTTTACTCATACGAAGTTTTAAGATCATTGCTCACTCTTTTCTTGAGGATGTTGAATGCATAACTTTATGAGATACTATGATCCCATCTAGAATTTGTCTCCCTTTCATAAATCCTCCTTTATTTTCTAATATAATTTTGTCTAACAGAGGTCTTAATTGATTTTCCATCACTTTGGAGATAATATTATATGCCATATTACATAGGCTTATGGGCCTAAATGAATCAAATAATTTTGCATCCTTTTTTTTGGAATTAGGGTAAGATATGTTGCATTTAATTTATAGAGAATGTATAATTATACCCTATGTTGTTTGATCATCACCAATAAAGAATCCTTTACTATATCCCAATTATGTTTATAGAATGCTAGAGATATCCCATTCGAACTTGGGGATTTATCCTTATCAAAAGAGAAAAGAGTTAAATGAACTTATTTGAGAGTAATAGGCTCCATTAGTTTCCTATTGTCTTCATTTGTTATAACTAAAGGTACTTTGTGTAGTAATTTAGCATTAAGAACTTCAAACTCCTGTGATTCTAGAATATTCTCAAAAAAACCTTGTCTCCTTTCTAATTTCACTTTGGTATTCAATCCAAACCCCTTATGCTGATTTAATTCTACTAATTCTAGATGTTGATCTCTATACTATTTCCATCCTATGAAAAATATTTGTATTTTTATCTCCTTATAACGAAGTCTATTTTGATTTTAATCTCCAAACTTTATCTTCCTTATTCAAAATAGTATGATATTCACTAAGCAACTCCCTTTTCTCTAAGCTTATATTATTATGATCACATTTTTAGAGTTTCAAAATTTTATCTTTTAGTTCTTCTTTCTTATCAAAAATATTTCCAAAAGTGTTCTTATTCCATTCTTTTAATCTAGATGTCATTAATTTAATATGTTTAGGAAGTGTATACAACCCACTATTGCTTGAAGAATTCCACATATGTGCTATCATATCAACAAATAGAAGATGGTATTCCCACATCTGCTCATATTTAAACTATGATATATTTTTAAATTCACTTACCACCATTTTAACTCTTAGTGGCTAGTGATCTGAACCAATCCTTGTCAAGGTATTAATTTTAGCATAAGTCTCTTCATCTAGCCAATGATACAAGACTTTGCATCTATCTAATTTTTTTACTATTAGGTTATGGCCTATCCTATTGTTGATCCATGTATAGTTGTATTCTTCTAAATCAACCTCCCATAGATTATTATTTGAATAAAAGCTAAGAAATATCTCATACTTTGTGTTAATTTTCTAATTTCCCCACATTTTCACCCATCTTGGTAATGGCATTGAAATCTCCTATGATCATGAATCAGGTTTCTTAGTATTTACTTATCATAAGGGTTTCAATCCTACTCCATACTTCTAATATAGCTGATTGAGTTGTACGTCCATAGACATTAATAAGGATGAAATAAATATCTACAAAGTAACAAGTGACTAAATAGGCTACCCAATACCTAGTTTCATGAATGGTTACATAGAAGATTCTAATAAGATTCCAACATTTTAGAATTCCCCTTGTTGCTCCTTTAGAATCCACAACATTCCATTTACTTTTTTCCCTTACTACTTTCATAGTTTTTGAAGCTTCTTCCTTTTTCATTTTAGTTTCCTAGATATAAAAAATATTAGTACTATTACATAAATAAAGATCCTTGATACACCTTTGCTTTGAGGGGGCATTAGCATCCCTTATATTCCATGATATAGTAATCATGTCTCATTAGGGGCCATTGGAACCACCTGTGAATTACCAATATTATTTTTTTGTTTGGTAAAGAGAATTTCAATCAACTTAGTTTATGTTATTTTATCTATATTTGCTCTTGTTTCCTTGGATCTCACTTGATAATTTGAGGATTTTTCTCTTTTTTCCTTACCTATATTAGAAGTAGGTCTTATTATTCTATTCCTAAATAATTTTTCACAACTTTCTTTCTCATTAGACTTATCCTCTCAAGGATCTACTACAAAATCTTTTGACTTGTCTTGCTCATTTTCTAGTATTTTATTATTAATGGTAGAGGTATTAACATCTAATACTACATTTTCTCTACCAATTTTATTCTCCTAAATGGTGCATGGTACTTCAAGAGAGTCTTCAAAATTTGATGAGACATATTCCTTAGGTTCATTGAGAATGTTCATCTTTAAATTAGAATCATATTGAATAGATGATTCCTTGTTAATATTTTGAACCTATTGTACTATATCCTCTAAGCTTTGATTGTTTTTTCTTCATAGGATAAATCCCCAAAAGAATTGGTATTTATTCCAATATCCTTACTTATTGGTCTCCACTATTTATTTACTTTCATCTATCTAGATCTATTTTTGGAAGTTGAAAACCATCCTCATCCATATCCATTTGTAAGTTTCTCTTGTGGTTTTCTACATATAGTTTTGTTGGACTCTTCTTGGGGCATGATATTTTAATATGATCCACCTCATGGCATATTATATATCTAAAATATATGTTTTTATATTCTATAGTTTGGGTCCATAACTTACCCCCATACTTAAGAATGATTTATTTTGGTAAAGTTTTATTTATATCAATCAATGACCAATATCCAAGCATAAATAACCAAGAATCCATCTTTCATAGCTTTTGAAATCTCAAGGAATTCTTCCAAAGTGTTTCCTATTTACTTAAGGTTTATATTTCCCAAAATTCAATGGGTAATCTATACATCCTAACCCATATATATACTAGGGATAGATTTACATTTTTAGGTGCAAAGTCTTCATACCAACGGGTAAGGAAGATTCTTAATCTTCCCATAAACCAAGTATCCCCTTTTAGGATTATTTTTTTTAAGAAAAAATCCCTTGCGGGGATGCCTTGGTCTAATAGACTACAACTAGGGGGTTCTACACCGTCAAAGTCACCCAGGAGTCACGCCTGACCCTACCCGCACCAACATTATCAATTGGATTTTGGGTACCCAATTTAACTTTTTGGTAGGGTGGAGATTCAAACCTGGGACCTCCCTTGGAGGATTCCCCTCTCCTCTCCAACTCACCTACAACACATGGGTATCCCATTTTAGGATTCTATCTCTTTCCTTCCTAGAAGAAAAAATATATAGGAAGAAACCTTTGGGAAAAAGGATAAAATTACTTTTGGAGACTTCCAAATATTATCAATCCATTTTCTCAAGGTTGAAGCCCCTAAGCAAGACCCATTAAATTTACCAAAAATTACCCTATATTGAGATATGAGGATCGATCCTCTATGAGGCACTCACTAACTTCTACTGCTAGAGATCATTCTAAGGATTTAGCTATAAATCAGTCCATAAGAAGGAAACTAAAATTCAAAATCTACTAAAAATTACTAGAATATCCTAAGCAGTTGTAGTATAGGATAAAAACCTAAAATAATTTGCAAGCGAAATTTCTAGAAAAAAGAAGGGGAAAAAGAAACTTAGCTAAAAATTTCTATGCCTAGACATAATATCTTACCTCACTAAAACCCTAGCCCTATATTGCTCCTCCCATCATTCGAACCTTGGATGACAAATATCTGCAATTTTATTTTTTACAACTTGAAAAATTGTCACTTCCCTTGTTTCGGATGACTAACTCCATTGGGTTGTATCTCCCTCAATATTGCTTAAATTATTTTATATGACCACTCATTTTAAAACCATTCAAATTATGTACAAATTGGTTTAAGAATCAGTTGAATTAGATAACTCTTCACGGAGACAAGGCTCCTAAAAGATGAGATATTTAAAAAAATTGCCCTAATGCTGCTCTAGTTTTTTTTCTTGATTATTAATTAGGTACATGCATATTGACAATATTTTTCCCTCATGATGGGGGTATGTGCATGTTTTCATAACATATTATATCTTAAAAAAACTTTTGATAAACATTTATTATGAGATTTTTCTTTGACACACCCTCACGAGTGAGGTTTATTTGGAACATCCTCATGGGTGGGCTTTATTTGAAACACCCTCATGGGTGAGCTTTATCTAAGACACCCTCTTAGGTAAGTGTTTATCATAAACACCCTCTCAAATGAGCATTTATGTGAAACACCCTCACAAGTGAGCTTTATCTAAAGCACCCTCATGGGTGAGCTTTATCTAAAACACCCTCATGGATGAGCATTATATGAAACACCCCCATAATGAGATTTATTTGAAAAACCCCCTTGGATGAGCATTAACTGAAATGCCCTCACGAGGGAGCGTACTTTGAAACATCCATGTGGTTGAGCTTTTTTCTTATTTGAGATATGCTCATAGGTCAACGTGCTAAGGCATCTATGTTTGGAGGTGAGCATATTAAAACATATTCATTTAGAGGTAAGCATACAAAAAAAATCTTTTCTTGGAGGTAAGCATTTTATTTCTTATGTTTGTCTATATTCTTGCATCATATATTATTCTATATCTTTCTAAAGTTATACACTTTGCATTTTCTAATCTTCCCTTAGTTAAGGGCATCAAATTTAAAGTACCACAAATTTATTTAGCAATCTAAGTGTTTATACAAGCATTTGCTTTCATCATGTGCTTGTTTCAAGTCATCACTCTACTATTTCAATCACCCCCATATTAATCAAGTTCCTTTGGTTCAACTTGGTTTCCCCTTCAGAACATGAAGGGGCACACATGGGGTTAAGGTAGCATTTCATGTTGCCCTAGATGCAATCCCTAGCAACATCCTAAGTAAGCAACCTTCACAACTCCCATGCATTAACTAGGGGTATCTACACTTTTTTTATGCGTTCATTATATAATGAATGCATCAAAAGGGGATAAATATAGACACACCTTAAGACTTCAATCACCAAGATTTTGAGTAATTAATGCAATTCATATCCCTTCTCGGCATAAAATGTAGGTTGAAATAATTAATAATAAAACTATAAAAAATTAAGATTAGTTTAACTCTAAACATTAAGATCAACCTAGATTAATTAAACCTTAACTTAACATTTAGATTTGGTTAATTGAAATTAACTAAAATTAAATATTAACATTAAATTAATTTAATAAAAAAGTTAAACTAATTAATTAATTAAAATAAAAACATTAATAAATTAAAATAACAATAATAAAACTAACCATTGATGGTAAGGGCTTTGGACTCTCTTTGAGAGGTCCAAGATTCAAACCCCACTTAGTATGAGGGGACCGAGACCCCTCATAAAAACCTATGTAAACTCATTGAAAAAAATAAAACTAACCATTGATGAATTTAAATCTATCAAATGGCATTAGCTCAACCGGTTAGATTCCTGAACATTCAAAGATGAGACCCACGTTCAAATCTTGGCAAGCAATACATGGATAATATCTAAGCTTTTTTGTAATATCACTATTTGATGATGATGTCATATGAGTAGGGCTTCAGTCCCATATTGTTGTTCTTTGTGAAAAACACCCCAAATGGTTACCACTTTTGGGTAAGTCCAAAGGAGGCAGGGGTATCTATTCAGCCAAAAATACCTAGGGCTTGCACCTAGACTACCCCCTTCAACACACTCAACGAGCATGCCTTAAACAACAAAACAATAACAAATAAACAAAAACAACATAAAAGCATAAAAACAACAAAATAACTAAAAAAAAACAAAAAAAATAAAAATAAAAATAAAAATAAAAAATAAATAAATAAATAAAAATAAAATAAAATAAAATAAAAAATAACAACAAAACACAAAACACATAAGAAAACCATAAAAACAACAAAACAACACACAAACATTAAAAAAAAACCAAAAACACAAAAAAAAAAAAACATGAAAAACAAAAAAAAACAAAAAACATAAAAAACAACAAAAACACAAAAAACAACAAAAATAAAACAATACAAAAAAACACATACTTGTTGAAAAACTTAAAAAAGGAAAAACAAAAAAAATAAAACACAACTACGACCTTTATAGGCCAAAAGACTTTTAAGGCAAGATTCAATAGAGGAAACATACGAAAGATAAGTCTACGCTAGGGAACTAAAATACCTTGACCGAACCAAAAAGAAGCAAAAACAAAACAAATAGGAACTAGGTACCTCTAGTATTGGAGCCATCCAAAGAAAGGATAAAAAACAGAGCTTCCCTTATTTGTGAAGCCCACCATATGGGAGGGTGGTCGTAGCAAGTAAGATCACCTTTGTCCAATGCCCAATTAGCTAAAGCATCAACACTCATGTTTTTTTCTCTAACCACATGATTGTAATCAACTTTCAAAAAACCCATTTGGATTAATTGAATCTTCTCAACAATTATTTTTATTCTTCAATCAACCTTATGATTCTTAGAAGAAGTCTTCAAAATATTAATCATGAGTTGAGAGTCAGATTCAACCAACACCTTTTTCCATCCAGCCTTAGCAGCCTCTTTAAGACCTTTGAGGATACAATATCCTTCAACAAGGTTATTGGAAAGGATACCCAAATTCTCAGTAAAAGTGAAAACCAAGGAGCCATCTAAAAGTCTACCAATTCCTCCTGCACTAGCTTTTCCAAGGTTCCTTCTAGAGGCTCCATCGGTATTGACTTTTCCATAATCCTTAGGAGGAGGATGCCAATTTCTTGTTCTTTCCATATTGTAATTACTCACATTCCCTTTAAGCCGGTTTCCCTTAGAAGAGTTAATCGTCAATCTTTGCATCACTTGATCCCATATTTGGTGGGAGTTTTGGGGGTGATTAAGGAGTTGTTGGACTGATTCAACTAAGTTGGCAATGGTCTTTTGCAAAATATAGTGAGTATCCTTTATTTCTTGATTAAAAATATAGTTGTTCCTTTCATTCCAAATATTCTAATATAGAATGGTAGAACCCATCCAAACTAATTTCCTAATGAAATGATCAACACCCTTCTGTTTAGGCTAATCCCTCCGAAGCTGTTCAAAAGTAAAAAAATTGGACCACTGTAAGCCAAGTAAGATGGCAATTCTCCTCCATAGCTTAGAGGCTAAGGTAGACTCAATAAATATATAGCTAAGAGTTTCCACATTCTCTCCACACATTTCTCATCTAAAAGAGCCATGAAACCACATTTCATAAGTTGCTCACCAGTTAGCACCCTACGATGCAATAAAATCCAAGTAAATAACCTCACCTTAGGCCAGAGCTTTTGAGCCTACAATTGAGAAAATATATCATAATATTGGTTGGGATTATTATGGCATATGGCCAAATAACCTTGAGCAACTGAATACTCATCCTTAGTAGTTTTGTTCCATCAAAAACAATCTTTATCATGGGATCAAGAGAGATTCCATATGCAGGATGCATTGGATGTCTCATATTTGTATTTCTGGAATTTGAATAGGGTAGTACTCAATAGGGATCCAATATCTACCAACCTCTGAATTACCATTATGGTATCGACAGTAATTAGCCACATTTATCCAATTAGCTCGATGAAGCTCCTCCATCCAAGGCCTCCACTTAGGAAACTAAGTTATCAAAGGCTGGTGACAATCCCAAGAATCTATTGAAAAATTTACCTGTTGACCATTATGAATGATCCAAAATTACTTTTTCTTTATCAAATCCTCACCAGCCTTAAGAACCGCTAAAATGGTAGAACCTTTGGTAGGCAATTGATAACGAACAAGGTCTTCAAGACTTTTGTTCTCAAAATATTTAGCACAGAGATTATTGGCCTAAAGAGCATTGGGGTTATGTAAAATCCTCCAATACAATTTAGCAACTAAATCTTTGTTGCTATTAATAGTAGACTAGAATCCTAACCCCCCTTCATTCTTAGGAAGACATAAAGTGTCTCATTTCATGAAGGCCCATTTTATTTTCTCTCCTTAGTACCACTCCAGATGAACCAATGATTAATTTGATCCAATTCTCGAAGAAGAACCTTTGGGATATTCAACATGGCAGGAACATAAATAGGTATAGCTTGAAGGACATATTTTACCAAGGTAATTCTACCCCCAAAAGAAAGCAACATATTGGTCCACTTTCCAATTTTCTTCTTAACTCTATTTAACAACCAATTCTAGTATTTATTTTTGTCTTTGAGTATTGATAGGGATGCCTAAATAAGTGATCGAAAGGGAGGTCTTCTTATATATTAATTTATCCAAGACCATAGATTCCTGTTTGGTAGAGCAGTGAAAGAAAATGACTTTAGACTTGTCTTCATTGATCAATTTCCTAGTAGCCTTAGAAAAAAAGCTAATGATTTGCTTAATTTTAGAAGCTTCCGTAACTGTAGCTTCACCTAATAGAGTAGAGTCATCAAAAAAATTGAATATGAGAGATAGGCCTAGCTCCATGAGCAATGGTAACTCCATCAAGGGTTTTCTTATCTCTATTTTTGGTTATAGTCCTACCCAAGTATTAAGCAAGAATGATGAATAAATAAGGGAAGAGGGGGTCACCTTGCCTAATACCTCTAGAAGCTGGAAATAGATATGAAGGCATACCATTGATAAGAACTGAGTAGGATACTAAAGAGATACAACCCATAATCCTGTCCATCCAATCTTGAGAGAAACAAAATTACCTCAAAACTTTGATAAGGAAGTGTCAATCCACTTTGTCATAAGCTTTGGATAAGTCTAAATGAATGAACATAGAAGGATATTTTTGCATTTCCATGGAATGGATGGCTTCCTAAGCAAGAACTATCTCATCCACTATTTGATGCCCTTCCACATAACCTCCTTATTCAGGGAAAATAATATTATGCAAAAGAGGCTTCAACCTTTCTGCCATGATCTTAGTAATGATTTTGATAAGAACATGACATAAAGCAATAGGTATAAAATCTAAGATATGATAAGCTCTTACTGTGGTTTTATACTGGAACCCACTTTGAAATGGCTTCATCACCTCCTTCTGCTCATTCTTTTGGAACAAAAGAATCACTTAGTGGATTCCATATCCTTAATTAAGGATTTATGCATCTATTCCTTTCCTCAAGATGTAATTTTATTTTCCTTTGATTTTGAGAGCTTATATCCTAGCATCCCAACTATGGAAGGTCTATTAGCTCTTCAATATTTGATGAAGGATAAATTTAATCCAGCTAAGAAAACCTTCATCATACAGATTGCAGAACTAGTGTTAACACAACACTACCTAGAATTCAAGGGCATAATTTATAGATAGATAAGAGGAACAACCATGGGGAGTAACTTTGTAGTAGTTTATGCTTGCCTATTTCTTTGCCATCTTGAGAAGAAAGTTTTTGTTAATGTTTCTATGGACAATATTTTGTTCTATAAAAGATACATTGATGATGCCATTGGTGTTTGGCATGGCTCAAGGGAAAAACTTGATAGATTTTTGGCCACTTATGGATCTTTCTACTCGAGCATTAAAATATCAGCATCTATTTCAGATTCGAAGTGACTTTGCTGGATACTATTTTTTTTAAAGGGCCTGACTTTGTTCATACAAGGATTTTGTGTACAAAGTTGTTCCAAAAATCAATGAATGCCTATCAATACATTCCAGCTTCTTCTCATCATCCTGTCCACTAGCATAACGCCTTCATTTTAAGTGAGCTCAACAGGTTCTTAGTTAGATAAATCTCAAGAGAGAGCTTTATTTATGTTAAAAATAAGTTTTTTAATAGACTTAGAGCTAGAGGGTATAAGATTAATTTTTTGCATTCACTATTTGAAAAAGTCAAATTTGATGGAAGACCCTCTCTCCTAGCTAGAGTTCTTGAAAGAGTTGTATGCAGACAAGGTACCAAAGTCAAACATGTTCCACTTATTTTGAAGTTAGACAATTGTGATTTTACTAGGAGTTTGCACTTGGGCAAAGATGTTATTTCTCCCATGTTCGAAAAGTGGAGTAAGGATAGGCAACTTAAACATATTGCACAAGCCATCATCTGTTGAAGGAATCACAAACCTCCCAGATCCTATATTTGCAAGAATAAAATTTTGTAAGGGGATTTTTTCTCCATCTTGTTTCTCACATTTTTTAATGCACCTTTGTAATAGGGTGGGTTTTTTTTTGGGGTTGAGCCTGGGAATATTTAATATGTATTTTTTACTGTTTGGTCTATAAACCTGTGATTTGTATTTAATGTTTGGATTTTTTTTTATCCCACATGCATTATTTTTTGGCTCCTCCCTAGATTTTGGATTATAAAAAGAGGATATTGTACCCCTCTAAGACTCACACTCTGCTGATGAGACCCAAAAGGTCGAAACACGTTCAAAGTTTTTTAGCTGTATAATTCCTTTTTTCGGATTTTCAACATTTTTGTTCCTTCCTAACTCATTATTTTTATATTTCTCTAAAAAACCCATTAAAAAACATTATGTTGTGGTTATTATGATCTTCACTTGCCGTGTAACACGATCTGGTGAACCAAAAATACTCCAGCACTAGTAGTATGCTCTTCACTTGCCGTGTAATATGATCTGGTCAATCAGAAACTAGCACATGTTTTTTTAATAGAGTATTGCTATGCCATGTTTCCTTCTAATCCCAGTAGCCTTAGAAAAATAGCTAATGATTTGCTTAATATTAAAAGTTTCCTTAACTGTAGATTTACCTAAAAGAGTAGAGTCATCAACAAATTGAAGATGAGAGATAGGTCTAGCTCCATGAGCAATGGTAACTCCCTCAAGGGTTTTGTTCTTTTTGGTTGTAGTCCTACCCAAGAATTCAACAAGAATGATGAATAAATAAGGGGAAAGCGGTTCACCTTGCCTAATACCTCTGGAAGCTAGGAACGATTGAGAAGGTCTGCCATTGATAAGAACTAAGTAGGAAACTGAAGAGATACATCCCATAATACAATCCATCCAATCCTTAGAGAAACCAAATTGCCTCAAAACTTTGTTAAGGAAGTGCCAATCCTTATGCGGGAGCATCCAGTGGTGTAAGAGTGATCTTGCATCACCCAAAAAAAAATTGTAATTGTTTAATTTTGTAAAACTAGTAAAACTAGTTTAACTTGCAGGAGATTTTTGAAGGTCTTAGAGGTTGAATTTGAGGATTTTCGGCTAGACATAGGCCTTGGATTGAAGATCCAAGGCTGCCCCGCTTAGCTCGTTTCGTGCCCTTTTCGAAAATATGTTGTAATAGTCAATCGGGTCAACGAGCGTGAAGTTATGACCTCGACAAGTTGCCCCCAAAATTCAAATTTGAAATAGATGGTTTTAGGCGGGAAAAGGGGAAAACAGGGTATTTGAGGGAATTTTCGAAATTGTAAAAGGGCTCTTTCTTTTGGTATCCTCATTTTTGGCATGAAAGTAAGGAAAGGTTTGATTCTATGAGTTGTTCAAAGGAAAAACACCTATGTATCATTTGTTCAGTGTTGCTTGTGTAACGTGATCTTCACCAAGTGGTATCAGAGCGGGAGTTCCTGAGTGTGTAAATAGATCATCGGATGTGAGGCAGTTTACACCAGGATCTGTGGTTAGGGTTTGTGAGAGAAGTGAGCAGAATGCCTCCATGAAGAAACCATGGTGGTGGGAGAAATATGGTGCTAGAAGAAGATTTTAGAGCTTTGTAGAGGTAAGTTCAGGCTCTGCAAGAGGAGTTGCATAGAGGGTTTGAGCCAAGGAGAGAAGATGGTAGTGAAGATGAAGTTGAAGAAGAAGAGGACCAGTTCGAGGAAGAAGAAGAGGTAGTAGATCCTGCACAAGCTAGGTTATACAGAGCCATATCTCATATTGGAAAGAGACCGAAGATGGAGGTTTCTACGTATTCTAGAAATCTTGATCCAGAGGAGTTGATTGACTGGATCAATGATTTGGAAGAATACTTTGAGTATGAGGAGGTTGAAGATCCTGATAGGGTCAAGTTTGCTAAGACCAAGTTGAAGGGTCATGCCAGCATATGGTGGAAGGGAGTGCAGCTAGACAGAAACAAAAGAGGAAAATAAAGGATAACAAAATGGGAGTGGATGTTGGAGAAGTTGAAGAGGTAGTTCATTCCAACTGACTACGAGTTGGATCTGCTAAAGAAAATGTAAGGTTTGAGGTAGTCAAGTAAGTCTATCAAAGAATACACAGAGGAGTTTTATAAAATTTTAATCAGAATAGGCCATTCTGAGGCCAACAAGGAGAAGGTAGCCCATTATATTAATGGGTTACGAGCAAGTATTCAAGAGGAGTTAAGTCTGGTCAGGATGACCACCATAGAGGATGCTTACCAGTTTGCCCTGAGGGTTGAAGAGAAGTTGAACAAAAGGTTTGAGAGCAAGCAAAGAGGAAGAGGTCATGGTGGAAGAACTGGTGGAAGAACAAATGGAGGATGAAATGAAGATCATAAGAAGAATGGAGAAGCCAAAGTAGTCAGGACCAAAAGGGAGATAATGCTTACCACTCCCGTGATCAGAACAATGGTTACCAGAGAGGAAGAGGAAGGTCTGGATGAGGGTTTGGAAGAGGAGGATTTCGTGGAACCTATTTCCACTATGGGGAAGAAGGACATCGAGCATACGAGTGTCCACAACACCAAGAGAGGACAAATAAGAGACCCGAAGGTAATGCCCGAGCTACTGTTGTTGATGAAGATGTTGAATCTGAGCACTCTAAAGAAGCAGAAAGAGGAGAAGTGTTGATCACAAGGAGAGCCTTGCTGAATGAGGAGAGAGACCCAGATCAGAGGAAGAGCTTATTTCGCACAAGGTGTAAATGTGCAGGTAAGGTCTGTAATATTATCATAGACAATGGTAGCACAGATAACCTAGTTTCAGAAGGAATGGTTACCAAATTGCAATTAGAGAGGAAGAGACACCCGCATCCATATCGGATTGCATGGTTGCAGAAGGACCATAGGGCTTTGGTCAGTGAGCAATGCTTGGTAAAATTTAATATTGGGAATTACCATGATGAGGTCCTGTGTGACATCCTGCCTATGGATGCTTGCCATTTGCTATTGGGAAGGCCATGGCAGTTTGATCGGTGTGCAATGCATGATGGTCATGCCAACACTTACTCCCTGACAAAGAATGGAGTGCGCCATAAGCTGAAGCCCCTAAAGGAGGTGGACGAAAAGGTATGTAGCAGTGCCAGAATCTATTTAGTTGAAGGTAGAAAGTTTTTGGATGGTTTGAAGCATGAGCATATGTGCTATGCATTAATTCCTAGAGTTAGGGAAGAAGAATGCAAAGATACCCCAAGTAGAAGTCTCAGGTCTGTTAGAAGAATTTCTAGATATTATATCAGATAATGTGCCTGAGGGTTTGCCACCAATGAGGAAGATCAATCACCATATAGATTTGGTACCGGGATCTAGTTTACCCAATAAGGCAGCCCATAGAATGACTCCTGTAGAAAGTGAGGAGCTAAACAGGCAAGTCCAAGAGTTGCTAAAAAAGGGACTGATTTGGGAGAGCCTGAGTCCATGTGCAGTACCTAAAGTACTAGCACCAAAGAAATATGGAGAGTGGAGAATGTGTACAGACTCTCGAGCTATTAACAAGATCACCATAAAATATAGATTCCCATTGCCAAGGATGGATGACATTATGGACTGTTTGAGTGGAGCCAAGTACTTCACAAAGATTGACCTGAAGAGTGGGTACCATCAGATTCGTGTTAGAGAAGGAGATGAGTGGAAGACAACCTTCAAGACCAGAGAGGGTTTGTATGAGTGGTTGGTCATGCCATTTGGGCTAACCAATGCACCAAGCACATTCATGCGGTTGATGAATGAGGTATTGAAGGAGTTTTTAGGAAAATTTGTCATTGTCTATTTGGATGACATTTTAATATTTAGCAAGACCCTAGAAGAGCACCTGATGCATATCAGAAGGGTTTTTGAGAAGTTGAGGGAGGAGCAGTTGTTGATTAATTTGAAGAAGTGCAATTTTGTGAAGGAGTTAGTGTATCTAGGATTTGTCATCTCAATCGAAGGTCTAAAAATGGACCCAAAAAAGGTGAGGGCTATCATTGAATGGCCTACTCCAAGGAGCATAACTGAGGTAAGATCATTTCATGGTCTAGCAAGTTTTTATAGAAAATTCATTAGAAATTTTAGTAGTATTTGTGCACCCCTTATAGAAACAATGAGAGGGGATAAGAAAGAATTTAAGTGGACCTTAGGAGCAGATAAGAGCTTTGATATGTTGAAGAAGAAGGTCACAGAGCAACCTATTTTGGCACTTCCAGATTTTAATAAGGTATTTCAGGTAGATTGTGATGCTAGTGGTAGTGCCATAGGAGTTGTATTGAGTCAAGAAGGTAAACCTGTTGCTTATTTTAGTGAGAAACTCAATGATGCTAGGAAGAAGTATTCAGTTTATGATCAAGAGTTTTATGCTATAGTTCAGGCTCTGAAGAAGTGGAGGCATTATTTGTTGCCAAAAGAGTTTGTTCTATATACTGATCATCAGGCCTTACAGTATATTAATAGCCAAGGGAAGCTAAATCAGAGGCACTTGAAGTGGGTTGAGTTTCTATAGAGTTATACCTTTGTGTTGAAGCACAGGAGTGGAAAATCAAATAGAGTTGCAGATGCCTTAAGTAGAAGGTAGTGTTTATTGATAGAAATGAAGGTGGAAGTTGTAGGGTTTGATGAACTTAAGGGTTTGTATCCTGAAGATCCTGATTTTGTAGAGGCTTGGAGAGCTTGCTTAGCACCTATTACTTTGGACAGGACTAAGTGGTTGGATTTTCTAATCCAAGATGGAATGTTGTTCAGAGGAAACCAATTATGCATTCCAAGGAGTTCAATGAGGGAGAATCTGGTCAAGGAGAAGCACAATGGAGGGTTGGATGGACACTTTGGTCGAGATAAGACCATTGCCCTCATTAGTGAGAACTACTATTGGCCATAGTTGCAGCAAGATGTGAAGAGATTTGTGCAAAGTTGTAGAGTATGCCAGATGGCCAAGGGTGTGAGATAGAACACTAGATTATATCAGCCATTACCTGTACCAGAGAGACCATGGGAGGACATCAACATGGATTTTGTTCTTGGCCTACCAAGGACACAGAGGGGAAATGACTCCATATTTGTGGTGGTTGATAGGTTTTCAAATATGGCACATTTTATTCCCTGCCAGAAAACTAATGATGTAGTTCATGTTGCAGGTTTATTTTTCAAAGAGGTGGTACGACTTCATGGTCTACCAAAGAGTATAGTTTTTGATAGAGATACCAAGTTTGTTGGGTATTTCTGGAGAACCTTATGGAAGAAATTGAAGACAGATTTGAAATTCAGTTCTGCATACCACCCATATACTGATGGACAAACAGAGGTGGTGAATAGAAGTTTGGGCAATCTACTGAGATGCTTGGTAGGAGATAAGCCCAAGGGATGGGATTTGGTTTTGCCACAGGCAGAATTTGCATACAACAATTCTGTCAATAGGAGTACTAACAAATCTCCATTCCAGATAATATATGGGAGCAGTCCAAGAAATGCTTCTGAGTTGAGGAAGATGGATACAGGGGAAAAGTGTAGTGTTGAGGCTGAGGACTTTGCAGAGCATCTGAAGAGCTTGCATGAAGAAGTGAAGAAGCATATTACTAAGATGAATACTCAATACAAGACAAGGGCAGACCAGAAGCGACGGTTTAAGGAATTTGAAGTGGGAGATGAAGTTATGGTCCATCTGAGAAAAGAAAGGTTTCCTACTAAAACCTATAACAAGCTAAAAATGAAGAAGTTTGGACCATGCAGAATCATAGAAAAATGGGATTCAGGCAATGCATATGAAGTGGAATTGCCAAGTGGGCTTAACATATCACCTATTTTTAACATTTCAGATTTGGTAGAATACCATGAAGGAGACAATGGTGAGGGACCAATAGCAGAATTGTGGAATATTCCAGCATCTACTCCAGAGACGGAAGAGATAGAAGAGATCCTAGATACCCGCATCGACAAAAGTACCAGAAATAGGTAGTATGCAGAATATCTGGTTAAGTGGAAGGGCAGACCTGTTGAAGATTCATCTTGGTTGTCGAAGGCTGAGGTTGAACGCCTTGGTTTTCTTCCAACAACAGAGAAGTGAAGGTCACTTCTCAAAATTACCCTGGGTGTCCTGATGCAGGAGCATCCAGTGGTGTAAGAGTGATCTTGCATCACCCAAAAAAAAATTGTAATTGTTTAATTTTGTAAAACTAGTAAAACTAGTTTAACTTGCAGGAGATTTTTGAAGGTCTTAGAGGTCGAATTTGAGGATTTTTGGCTAGATGCAGGCCTTGGTGCAAAGTGAAAAATACCACTTCACTTAGCTCATTTCATGCCCTTTCAAAAATATGTTGTAATAGTCAATCGGGTCAACGAGCGCGAAGTTATGACCTCGACAAGTTGCCCCCAAATTTCAAATTTGAAATAGATGGTTTTAGGCGGGAAAAGGGGAAAACAGGGTATTTGAGGGAATTTTCAAAATTGTAAAAGGGCTCTTTCTTTTGTATCCTCATTTTTGGCATGAAAGTAAGGAAATGTTTGATTCTCTGAGTTGTTCAAAGGAAAAACACCTGTGTATCATTTGTTCAGTGTTGCTTGTGTAACGTGATCTTCACCAAATCCACTCTGTCATAAGATTTGGATAAGTCTAACCGAATGACCATGGAAGGATATTTTTGCATATCCATGGAATGGATGGCTTCCTAAGCAAGAACTATCTCATCTACTATTTGATGCCCTTCCACATAACCCCCTTGCTCAAGGGAAATAATCTTATGCAAAAGAGGCTTCAACCTTTCAAGAAGATCTTGATTTAACCTCTTTCAATATGATGGTATTGAAATCTCCTCCTATCAAGACCCAAGCTTCATGAAAATGAGAGATAATATAAGTTATATCCTTCCATTGTCTTCTCTTTTCCTCCAAAGAAGTCGAAGCATAAATAGTTATGCAAAGCATAATTTGGTAGGAATATATACTTTGAATAGCTATAGCTAAAATACCCCAGCTGCCAATCATATGGTGAATAACTACCTCTTTTGGGTCTCAAAGATAAGCAATGCCACCAGAAGTCCCTTGGGAACTAAGGAAAAAAACTTTTCCAGTTGGCCAGATTTTACTAGCAATTGAATCCATTTCCTCTATTGACATCTTTGTTTCTTGAAGGAAAACAAGATGTGGATGGTTTATCTGAATCATTCTTCTAATTTTATTTTGTTTTTAAAGACTCCCTTTGAGTCCTCTAATATTCCAAGTGATGATATTCATTAATACCATGGCTAAAATAGTTGGTAAGAGAATTAATCTTACCTTCCTCTACAAGCTTTTCACCTTCTTTTACCATATGATGTTGATTGGTCTTACGACCTGCCTTTTGATTAAAATCCATCTTCAGTTTTTTTCCCTATTTCTTGACTTACTCCAATTGAATTTGAGATATCTTCTAACCTTGAAGAATGCATGTACAAAGACAAAGTTTTAATGGAAGGTTCAACAGAGTCTATCTTGGGACCTGTATTATTTGAAGTCTCAACATCTAAAAAATTGTTTTTCTTATGTATATTTTCTCCTTTTTTTATTGAAAACTTTTTATTTATTGGGTTGTATCTGAGTTATTCCTTTCATCTCTAAATTATTTTTCTAAGATATTTGTTTCCATTATTTCCTCTTCCTCACCTAGGGAATCATTTGTGGAAATAATTTCAAACATATTAGCTGATAACTTTGATTGATCCTTCATAACTAGTTTTTTTTAGTATTCTTCTTCTTAGGCATTTGGAAACCTATTGAATTTGTATCTTCTTTCTTTTGATCTAGAATTTTATTTGGAAAAAAACTAGCCAAACGACCATATTCATGGCAAATTCTACAATGAAAATGAATGTTCTCATAGTCCACTACTCGTTCCCAAGTGTCCTCCCCAAATTGTAATGTGATATTTTTAGGTAGGGTTTGTCAAAATCCATTAAAACACAAATTCAGAAATAAATAATATGTTCAATTTTTTTAGTACAATCAATAGTCATCATAAAAGTTTGAAAGAGTTTCTAATTGAAGAAAAAATAATTGAATTCCAAAATTCAATTGGGAGGCCAGAGAGTCTAACCCACATGGGACCTGTAGAAGGCATATTTTCTTCGACTTTAAATTTAGTATGCCATGGCTTTATAAAAAGCCCTACCCTTCCAAAGAACCAATGACCCCCTTGAAATATTTTCTCTCTATCTTAATTATTAGCAAAGAAAATAATAAAATAACCTTTTGGATAAATAGAGATTTGTAACTCACCTTTAGTTTTCCAAATTTTTGCAGCCCAAACTTCAAAAGCAAATAGGCTCGGACGAAAACCCAAGAAACAACAAATTAGTCCTCTTTTTTCTAGATATTCAATGCTAGTCTAAATGTCACCCATATCAAGCTTAACAATAGGAGTTCCATCAACTACTGTAAGACATTCTAACTCAATTTTTCTTGGATCAATCTAACATTATTAGAGGTTTATGGGAAGCCCTAAGATTAATGTTAGCATTAGGTTGAGGCTATCCACCATGGAGGACATCCCTAAAATTCATTTTTGGGACCAAGTCTTGGAAATCCTTGCCCTTGAAAGGGGTTTCCATTATGGATTTATTTTGGGGGTGCACCTTAGCATCATATTCACTTGATATCTGAACCGTTTTTTGATCAACTACTTGAAACTTGTTTTGTGATCTCTTTAATCCATGCCTTAGACACCGAGGAAAGGTATGATTTTCACTTTTGTTTTGTGCAGAAAATTAGAAGCCATTGTCAATCAATTTCACTGCATGATCTATTGAAAGATAAATTTCTAATCCATATTAGGTCCCTTGCAACATATCCTACTAAAATATTGAGCAAAATCCACAAAAATGTTGGCCACTAGGTCCCAAAGACCCCAAAAAACAACCTTCGAAGCTGCTTGCACTCAATCCAGATGAAACCCTTGCATAGTTGCTTCCCAAAAATCCCATTCACACATAGGGATGCACTAGGATATTTGTTGTTCCAAATGATCTAAAAATCTATGGAGTGTTGGATGTGTCTCATCCTTTGCCAAGGAAATACTGTACGACAGGCATGAGAGGGTGAGAGGAGTGGAGCTCCTCATGAGGAGGGTGAAGCCCTCCTCGAGGGTGTCGAGGGGGGTCTGGGGGGTGGTATCCCCCCTGGCCATGCTGAAGGCATCCATCAAAGGCGGTTTTCGACAACGTCAGGAAAAAAAAAGTTTCCCCCTTTTTTCGAAGTGATTGGCGAAGCGATTTTTTTGGATTCCCATGGTTGGTGGGTGGTTGGTGGGTGTGGGTGGTTTAGCCCATGATATTGTGCCCATTGTATTCTAATACCACATAGTGTTTTAGGGTTGTGAGAGTTTCCTTTATATTTTATTGTAATATCCCATTTTTGGGCAAGAAAGGAAAATAATAATATCAAGGAGGAGTGGCTCTTGTTTTGCTGGAGTAGCCCACATCGAGTGAACCAAGGTAAATATCGTGTGTCATATGTGCATTGTGTGGTGTCATTTCTTCTAAGTTATTTATTTTTGCATTATTTTTGGAATACGTTTATGAATATCTCTTAATGGAGATGTTCTAGGGTTTTTCAGGCATCTACCCTCAAAATTTCAACTCAATCCAAGTTTGGATGAGTGAAATATGGCTAAAATAAGTTTGATAGTTTGGGCAGTCTCACGAAAACCATTTTTCCTCATTTCAGTCCTATATAACCAATTGAAGAAAAAAAGAATTTAAATCAAAATTAAGGTATTAATGAATAAAATATTAACAAACTAAAAATAAAAGTAACATTAAAATAATAACATAATTAGTTAAATTTTTAAAAATGAGGAGGAGAGTATAGACCATCTCTTGAGACACTGAGTTTAGGAACTATGACAATGGATTCTTAATATTCTTGGTAAATGTATGGTGATGAAAGGAAGAATTAAAAATGGTTAAATTAATGATAGAGCACTTTTAAAAGCAAGGCTTTACAGAAAATATGGATATATCAAAAGATACAATGCTTTGGAATGTATGGCTAGAAAGGAATAGAAGAAATTTTAAAGGAAAGGAAAAAAAATTAGAGGTAATGAAAAGGAATATTTGTTTAGCCATAGAGGAGTCTAATCGAACCCTATCAATTCACCCAATGAAGTAGAGAGCCTTCATAGATGGAGTCAATAATTAAATGAAATTATGATGTTGGGCAAAGGAGAAACAAAAATAAGGTAAAGAATATAAAGTGGAAACCACCATATGTGGATTTGGTCAAATTTAATTTTGATGGAGCTGAAGAACATAAGCTTATACTAAGAGGGGGGTGAACAGTATAAGATCAACTTTTACTTTTCTTTCCCAAATAATATTATCCAATATTATCAATGGAAATATCACTAGAAGTAATCAAAGCAATGCATAAATCATCACACATATGATATACACAAATTTAATGTGGTTCACCCAATGTGGGTTATGTCCATGTAGAAAATATTTCGTCTAAATTTTCTCAAAAAATCTATTGGGAATCAATTCCCTATTACAATGTTTACGGACCTCTATACAAATGAGACACTAATCCCCTATGCTTTGATTTGTGGATCTCTCTATAGGAGAAATTTATCCTCTTGCTATGGTTCGTGGATCTCTCTCCATAGGAGAACTCTTTCCCCTTTGCTCTAGTTCATGGAAATTGATCTAGGAGAACTCTATCTCCTCAACTGGTTCATGGATCTCTATCCATAGAAGAAATCTATCTCCCTAGCTGGTTCATGGATCTCTCTCCATAAGAGAACTCTTTCTCCTCTATTTTGGTTGGTGAAATTTTAAAAGACTTTTGTTCCCACTAATCTAGCTTGTGGATCTCTCTCCATAGGAGACCTCTGTCGCCACTGCACTAGTTGATGGATTCCTATCCACTAGAGAACTGTGTTCTCTTTGCTTTGTCACCTCCAAAGCCTGCTCTCAAATCTGTCTCAAATCTGCACCAAAATCTGTCCCAAATCTTCTCTCAAGAATTGCTCAAATCTACCTTAAAGCCTTCTCAAAAGACTTGCTCAAAATTACCTTCAAGCCTTCTCAAAAAACTTGCTTAAATCTGCCTTCAATGTTGCTCACATAACTTGCTCAAATATTTCCAAATATTACATACAAAACACAACTTAAATCTCTTTCAGAAAAGCTTTCTTCACATAGAAAAATTCTACTTAGAATTCGTTTAACCTCTGGAACATATAGAGAATGATATGCTGTATCAAAAACTCAATATGTTTCACACTCACAAATCTTATACTCAATTAACAAATCTCTATCACTTGCAAAATCCCTTTCAAATAAAATCAAAACAGTGTATAACTTGTTTCACAAAACTGGTATATCTTTCTTGCAAGTTTTCTCTTAAAGATCAATCACACTAATGCACAATTTACCCTCACAAAATGATCTCTAATACTTTCATAATTGCTATCAATATTTCTCAAACCAATGTTCAAAAGGTTTCACAATGATGCACTAACTTGTTTTCAACCCTAGCACAAGTAGTTCACAATCTCTAGCACAAGTGTCTCAATCTCCTTCAACAATGAAAACACAACTTGTTCTCAAACTCTTTTCCAAATATTTCCAAAATCATTCAAAAATGAATCATAAATCCTAACTCAAATATTTCCAACAATGCATACCAAACAACCCTTTTATCTCCACCTTATTTTCTAAAACATTCACTTCAAAAAAACACTTTAAACAAGGAATGATGTGCCCATACCTCTTAATTTTCTTTTATGGAGATATGTCTTCAAAAACCTGTCTCACAAACAACTGATTTTTCTAATGCCACTTCAAGAGTTAGATTGCAAGATACTCTCTCAAAACATCCACATGAACTTTCTTCTCAAAAATATATGCTCAATGAAATCTGAAACTAGTATTCAGTCACTCTTCTTTTGTTCTCAAAAATGAAGTATTAAAACTCAACAAAACCTTTCATATCTTCCTTTCACAATGCAAGGGTTATAATAAAATTTCAAGCAACTTATCACACCTTATTACTCCTAATATTGCAAAATAAAATTCAACCCAACAACACCACAAATTACACACATATATTTTCTTATACACCTTATACCTCCTACTTAAAATAAAATATTTCAATGCACCTCAATTCTTCAACAAGACCATAACATAATTTACTTAATACACCACACATGACACTAGGCATAATACCTTTTTAATTTAAACAACCTTAATTACTCCACACAACCCTTTTTAATTCAAAAATAAAAAATAATAAAATAATCACCTTATGACTCCCTAAGCAAGCACATACCTTAGCCTTAGCGAATAATTATTTCATCAAAAATTATTGCCTCCTTGTTGCTACGATTCGAACTAGCATTGCTTGTTTGCATGCACCCTAGCTTTGGCTAGGCCACCGAGTGGGCTAGCCGCCCACATGAAAATAAATTTGCACTTGCTTCACTTTGTTCCCTATCTTCGATGCGAAAACATTTTTCAACAAAAACCTTTACTCTATCTTCGCCACGTCTCGAACTTGAGACCTCCCTGCTACAACGTCTTAGTGCCAAGGGATCTATTGTATGGTCTAGCTGCCCATATGGAATTTCTTTTTGCCGTCACCACACTTTATCCCGAATTCAACCTCGAAAAAGGTGCTGCCCCTTTGTCCTTTCTCCCATGTGACCACTAACGAAGCGCACAAGATTTACCACGAATTTCACACATGCATTACACAAAATTTTTGCATATCATTTTTTAACTTTAACTTTGCAATAAACTTTATGTTATATATATGCATTTGCTCTTATGATCCTTCACATTGGCGCTTGGGGAGGTATTTGAAATTTTAACATTGGAACCCAACATTAAACCTCTAAAATTATTATAATAATTTAAATCTAAAGTATATTTAAATATTATAATTTATATTTTAACCTTTGGGTCCTTTTATTTTTAATTATTATAATTATTTAAATCTTCATAGATTTAAATATTATAATTTCCTTTTCTCCTTTGGGCCTTTTCTTTGGATAAAGACTTTGTCACCTTTTTCTTTTGCAAACACCATCATGGTAAAACCATTAACCCTTTATTTTCCTTGACATAAATGACAACTAATGTCATCAAATTATGACATTAATCCTTTGATATCAATGACAACAATATACTCAAAATTTTCAATAGGAGCATCTAAAGGAAATCCAGGACCAGGAGAAGGAGAAATAATTAGAAATAATAGAGGAGAGATTTTATCTCATTATGCTTTCAATAGTAGATTTAATACAAATAATGAAGCTAAAGCTTGAACGACTTTGAAAGGGTTAAAAATATGCAAATAAATGAAATAAAACAAAGTATAGATGAAAGTGATCCACTCATAGTAATAAATGCAATTTTGAGAAAAACAAAGGCTCCATGGAACATGCAAGAAAAAATTATGAAAATTCAAGAACGTGCTATAGAGTTTGAAGAAATTAGGCTTAAACATACGTTAAGGTAAGGAAATACATGTGGAGATAGGCTAGCCAATAGAAGGATTTTAATTAAGGGTTGTGAAGTTAAATTATCTTTTCCATGATTAGAGGAAGTAGTAAGTTTAGCTAAAGCTAACAAAAAAATCTTGACTGCTTGAATCAAATAATGATTAAGATTTACTTTATGTTTTCTATTGATAATATCTGCTTTATTTTATAACATTAATGTGTTTTCATACAAATAATTTATTATAATATTTGTGGTTGCGCTTGTGCTTGAGGAAGGAATCTAGCAATCCAAATATGGTGTAACGGACTATAATAGTGCAATGTTTTAGAAATATTACTCTACTAAGATGCAATGCATAAATAGTTAAGGTGAAGTTTTGGTATTGTGAAGGTTTTTGCAGGAAAACATCAAGAAAGATGTTGAATTTTAGAATATTTGTATTCACAAAAAAAATGAAAAAGATAAAAAATGAGAATAAGGAATTTAGACATTTTATGTAAAATGATGTAGGTTTCTAGTCATAACAACTCAATTGAGATGAAAGTTGAATATGTTTGTAAACTCTCAAGTTCTAAAGAAAAGAGTGGTGATTTGTCAAGGGTGGGGGACCCAAGTATAACCCTTGTTCTCTAGAAAAAAAAACATAATTAATTCAATAAATTAAAATTAAAGTTAACAAAAAAAATTAAAAAACAATGCATGTGGAACTATTAATTTCAGCTAATCGTGAACTTTAATCTAATCTCTAAATTTCATATCCCGGAAATTTCTATGGCTTCGATGGGCCTGGTCAAAGTTCAAACCGTGCCAATATTTAAGTCATTGCCACAGAATTCGTGAATGGGAGATATGTTCGGACGAGTTGCATGGCATGTAATGAAGTGAAGTTGCACAAAAAAAACATGAGTGAGGATGAAGCGTTCCAGCCATATGTATATTATTATTAAAATAAATAAAAATATATATATATATATATATATATATATATATATATATATATATATATAATTAATAACATGGATAATCGTAAATTACGAATGCGTTATGAGTGCGAGCGCGAGTGGAGAGAGAGTGGAGTTTTAGCTAATCATGACCAGGGAATAGAATATATATAATAATGAAATATATATTTATTTTGATTTTAAGAATAATATACATATGGTTGGAACGCTTCATCCTCGCTCATGTTTTTTTTGTTAACTATGAATAATGAACTTTACTCTAATCTCTAAATCTCATATCCTGAAAATTTCTCTGGCTTTAATGGGCCTGGTCAAAGTTCAAATCGTGCCAAGATTTAAGTTATTTTCGTAGAATACTTTTAATCAATTTGCAAATATTCTCTGAGATCGTGCTGCTAATTTGCGAATATGGGGAAGATTACAAGGTTTGTGCTGAAGCCGTTAGGGAGTCGGATGTGGTCGTTTAGAAAATATTTGGTTTCGCCCAATAATTACTTGTTTAATTGAAACAAGAAAAGCAAATGGGAAAGCAACAATTAAATTATTTCAGACTTTGGAGATTCTAAGCATTGTGTGACAAATTTTGTTCCATTTTATTTAGTTGCATAACTGAATATATTCATTGTTTGGGAGATTCTTATGCTAAAAGAAAAGTTGCATTGTGTCGGGTACCAAAGTGGAAAAAAATTTCAATATGCTACTAGAAATAAATAGTTTGTACGGGAACATCACAAAATAGAACACCCCACAAATTGCTAATTAAATAGAATATTTTGTATGGGAACTATTCTACTTATTTATGCCTAATTTGGGGAATTGAACAAACTATGCGATGTTTAGTTGATTTGAAAGAGTATGGTAGTGCTAATATATTATGAAATATGTAGGATCAGGTACACTCATAGGTGGAAAAGTAGAATCCTCCACTAGAAGCGGGGGTACTTGATGTTGGGAAAATGATGATTAAAGCAACCTAAGGGTAACATTGATGGATACCTTCATATAGGCACACATTCGGTTAGGGATAATCATCCAAAACTAGCCACCTTGAGCCTCAGTTAATAGCCTAGTAGCTATCATAAACTCTCGGGCTGAGAATTCGATCAAATATAAAATTACTAACAATGCCTTAGTCTCAAAAGATAATCCAAAAGGAAATGTTACTTTATTATTAAGGGACAGATCAAAATGGAACAACTCATACTCTTGTAGTATATTGATTAACTCATCAAATGATGTATATTTACTTAGAATTTGTAAAGATGTGATTAGATGCTTGTAGCTTGAGTAATTTTAACACATCAAAAGAGAAGATGAAAGAATAACTTAAGTTGGTTACTCTACCATATTCCCTCAAAAGAAAGTCCACTTTAAACAAAACCAAGGCTTCTTCGAAGAGGATTGATAAAATCCACACATTGCAGTTAATCGTTAGACAGATAATGCTAATGCCTCAAAAAATTATAAACTTGCACTTAAAGCATGGTTCTTCTAGCTTTGGAATTTCAGATGGTAGAGTAATCAACTTAAGTTATTCTTTCATCTTCTCTTTTGGACTCTCAATGGGCTTAGGTGTGCCAATTCCGAAGATCAAGAGATATTGATGAACCCAAGATACGATGCTTGGAATGAAAACCACACTTAACAATTAGAAAATACTCAGTGTTTTTTGATGTTTAGTTTTTTTTTGTTATTTAGTCATCGAATGCCAATCAATATATTCATTGAGAATAGTTCGTAATAGTTTTTTTTTTGTTAACTTTAATTTTAATTTCATATCCCAAAAATTTTCAACATTAATTTCTCTAGCTTTTTAACATATGCAATAGACAAAGAGGAAATCTTTCCATCAACCCAGTCACCTATCTCAGCCTAAGAGTTTACGATAGCTACTAGGCTATCAACCGAGGCTCAAGGTGGCTAGTTTTTGCTGATTATCCCTAACTGAATGCATACCTATATTAAGGTATCCATCAATGTTACCCTCGAGTTGCCTTAATCATCATTTCCTCAACCTCAAGTACTCCTGCTTCTAGTGGAGGATTCTACTTCTTCCACCTACAAGTGTACTTGATCCTACATATTTTGGAATATATCAACAATACCATACTCTTTCAAATCAACTAAACATCGCATAGTTGGTTCAATTGCCCAAATTAGGTATTAAAACATCATAGATTAATACATTGTTTCTTTGTGCCAAAAAGCCTTCCAAGGAGGGTCATGAAAATTATCGTTCTATTTATACATCTTAGCTACTGAGCTTGCATTGGGCATCATGTTGGCCCAAAAGAACGAATTGCACAAAGAATAGGCTACTTACTATATTAGCCGCACCCTGGTCAGTTACGAAATAAAGAACGCATACGTTGAGAAGCTATGCTTAGCAATGGTTTTCGCCACTAAAAAGCTATACCATTATATGCTCGTCCTCATAACTCATCCGTAATTTACGATCATCCATGAGATTAATTATATATATATATATATTTTAATTTTAAGGATAATATACATATGGCTGGAACGCTTCATCCTTGCTCATGTTTTTTTTGGGTGCAACTTCACTTCATTACATGTCATGCAACTCATCCAAACATATCTCCTGTTCATGAATTCTATGACAATGACTTAAATCTTGGCATGATTTAAACTTTGACCAGGCTCATCGAAGCCAGATAAATTTTTGGGATATGAAATTAAAATTAAAGTTAACAATATATATATATATATATATATATATATATATATATATATATATATATATATAAAACTTATAGCAAATTCATCTATAAATAAATAGAAGTTCAAGTTTTGGTTAGTCTTTCTCATTTTATCTTATATAAGTTTAATTGGTTGTATTGTTTTCAATTTTGCTTATTATTTCTACAATATGTTTCAAGTAGGTAGTCATGTAGAGAAATATATTTATTTCCACAATATATTTCAAGTACGTAGACATGTAGAGAAATATGTAATAATTAGTTTGAGCTTGCATTAGGCATCATGTTGGCCCAAAAGAACGAATTGCTTAAAGAACAGACTACTTACTATATTAGCTGCACCCTGGTCAGTTACGAAATAAAGTACGCATACGTTGAGAAGCTATGCTTAGCAGTGGTTTTTGCCACTAAAAAGCTATGCCATTAAATGCTCGCACTCATAACTCATCCGTAATTTATGATCATCCATGCGATTAATTTTATATATATATATATATATATTTTTTAATTTTAAGAATAATATACATATGGTTGTAACGCTTCATCCTCGCTCATGTTTTTTTTTGGTGCAACTTCACTTCATTACATGCCATGCAACTCGTCCAAACATATCTCCCATTCACAAATTCTGCGATAATGACTTAAATATTGGCACGATTTGTGTAAAAATTCAGAACAATATGATTAATTAATCAAGTGTATAAATAATACATTGACGCCCTAGAATAGTCCGCTAAAAGTTCAACTAATCAGGCAAGGAATAGATGTTGTTATAATAGTGTAACAACATACTAAATAATGAAATATAATATAACAAACTATAGTTACGCTAACATCCCCCTTTATTACATTATTTGGGTAATAAGATAACTGCTAGCTATACTAACATCCCCCCTGATTACATAATTTTGCAATACATAGAGAGCTGCGAAACAATTCAAATTTGACACGTGCAAGTGCCTTAGTGAAAATATCTGCAACTTGAGCATTGGTGGAGATGTACTAAAGCTGAATTTGGTGCCTTGGAACTTCGTCTCGAATGAAGTGGTATTGTGTATCAATGTGCTTGGTTTTCTCATGATGCACTAGATTCTTAACAAGGTTTAAAACACCCTGGTTGTTGTAGAACAAGTGTATTGGAGATTTTGATGGAAGACGCATACTGGTCAGAATGCGACGCAACCATATCACTTCGCACATAGCTTCACGTGCGGTGCGATACTCTGCCTCTATAGATGAAATAGCAACCACCTATTGCTTCTTGTTATGCCAAGAGACAGGACCGGATCCAAGATGAAATATATATCCTAAAGTTGACTTACGATCATCATATGACCCGACATAGTCAGAGTTCATGTATCCTTGCAAGAAGATTTTTTTATTCCTCTTGTACTCTAGGCCATATTCCATTGTTCCATGGACATAGTGAAGAATACGTTTTGATGCTTTCCAGTGAGTAGTCTTAGGTTCTCGCATTAACCTTGAAATATAGTTGACAGTAAATACGATATCTGGCCTAGTGTTTGTCAGATATATGAGACTCCCAATCAGCTGTCGATAGAGAGTACCATCTACCCGAGGTGAGTCATCATATCATGATAGTTGAAGCCTGAATTCCATCGGTGTTGTCATTGGCTTACAATCATGCAATATTTTTCTAACAGTGTCTTGGCATATTTTTTCTAAGACACTTTGATGTAGTGCTCCTTCTGGTTCACTTCCAGACCAAGACAGTAATGGATAAGTCTGAGATCTATCATCTCAAAATATTTACACAAGTCCTTTTTGACAGTAGAGATCATAGTTTCTATACTCCCCATAATGAGCAGATCATCAACATAGAGTACAAGCAACACTATCTCAGTACATTATTTCTTGAAATAGAGGTTTGCATCTAATAGACATCTCTTAAATCCATGTTGTAGGAGGAGATTATCCATTTTTATATACCAAGATCGAGGAGCTTTTTTAAACCATATAAGGATTTGACCAACTTGCACACTTTATGCTCTTGGCCTTCCACTTCAAATCCTTCAGGTTGAGTCATGCAGACTTCCTCTTCGAGATCACCATTCATAAAGGTACTCTTGAAATCCATCTGGTGAACTTTCCACCCATACTATGCTGCCATAGCACAAAGAACTCAAATTGTGGTCATCCGAGCAGTAGGTGCAAAATTTTCCTCGTAGTCAATTTCTTCCTTTTGAGCGTAGCCCTTTGCAACAAGACAATCCTTATGCTTATCAATTGTCCAATATACCTTGTACTTGAATTTGTACACCCATTTGCAGCCAATGGGCTTCTTTCCTTATGGCAGATCGACAAGCTTCCAAGTTTTTTTTTTTCATGAGACTTACACTCAGCATCCATAGAAGCCTTCCATTGTGGCTCACTAAGGGAATCTTGTAAAGAAGCAAGTTCATGTTCATTCACTGAAGAAATAAACACCCTATCATCATCTATATCCATATCCTATGTTTATCTCTTTGGATCAACAAAAAGTTCCTCAAAATTTTGACAAAGATCATCAACCCCAGTAGTCTCTGCTGTTGCTCTTTGCTTTCGGGCCATATTGAGAGTACGAGGTCTATCCAAAGTCAAATCTAGTGGAGTGAATAACTTGGAGTCTCTGATTGTATTTGTATACCATTTTGGATTCTTCTTCTGTGGTGATGAAGAAGATGAAGAAGTCGAAGGACCTCCAATATTTGGTGACGAAGGAGACTTCTCAACTTTAGTTTCCACAAGATCTAGGTATACATAAGATGTGCTTTGTGATGTGAAAGCTTCATCAAAAACATCTCTACTGATATGAATCTTCTTGGTAAAAGGATCGATCAAAAAATAACCCTTAGAGTGCTCATCATAGCCAAGAAGAATACACTTCAATGTCTTCTCATCTAGCTTCTTCCTTTTCTATTTCAGTATGTGCATGAAAGCATTACATCAAAAAATGCATAGATGATATATGGAAGGTATTCGACCACTCTAATATTCCTATGGATTCATTCCTTGTAGGGCCTTTTTAGGTGCCCTATTCAACAAGTATACTATTGTGGTGACAGCTTCTACCCAATATTGTTGCTCAAGACTAGATCCTGTGAGCATGCAACGAACCATTTCCATGATGGAACGGTTCCTCCTTTCAACAATACCATTTTACTAAGGAGTATAAGCAGTATTTAACTATCTCTTAATCCCATGTGTAGTCAAGAATACAAAAATTCTTTAGAGGTAAACTCCCCCCTCGATTTGAGCAGAGAGTTTTTATAGAAGCCCATGACTCCTCAACAAATTTCTTGAATTGCTAAAAGAAACCAAATGCCTTAGATTTCATATTAAGAAAGAACACCCACATCTTTCATGAGTAATCATCCACAAACAACTAAAAATACCTCTTCCCCCCACTACTGATGGGTGTGAAAGGACCACACAGATCGGTGTGAATCAACTCCAGAGGTTTCTTTGCTCTTGTAGAGATTTTATCAAAAGGTACTCTATGCTGCTTTCCTACCAAGCAGTTAGAGCACACTGGCAATGTGGTAGAAAGGGAAGGAAGACCATTTACTATCTCAGACTTACTTAGCTCAAGTAAGCAGCCAGAACTAAGATGCCCATATCTCTTGTGCCATATGGATGTTGCCTCTTTTGTAGATACTGTCATAGCTACATGTGGAGAAGAGATAGCATCTAAGGCAAATAAGCCATGCTTATATGAAGCGGTTGCAATGATCTTACCCCTCCTGGTAATAGAACAACACTTCTTGCCTCCCTCAACACTAAATTTTACAACCACATCCTTGTCCAACATTTGTGTGACTGACAACAAATTATTTGCCAATCCTGGAACATAGAGAACTTTTTCAATCTGAAACTTACCATCAGGAAGAGTTACTAAAATTGTACCTTCTCCCCGAACCTTGTAGGTTTTATCATCGACAATAGTGACAGGTTTGCCCTCTTTGTCCTCAAAGGACTCAAACCATGATTTTTTTCCAATCATGTGTTTACTAGTGCCAGAATCGACATACCATACATGATCCATCTATTTGGAGGCTTTGGTAGTCATGAGCACCTTGTGTGCCCACTCAGAATCTGAGTCAAATTCCTCAACAACAACATTCACCTTGGGTTGCTTGTTCTTGTTTTGTGGTTTGTTCTGGCCTTTCTATTTCCATTGCTTATTCTTGTGCCAACATCTATTTGTATCATGACCCTCTTTGTCATAGATTTTGTAATATATTTTAGTTTTTTGAGGTTGTTTCCCTTTTGAATATTTTTGAGAGTTCCCTCCTTTCTAAAAATTACCCTTCTTCTTAGGACCCTTCCTATTGGAATAGAGAGTTGTGTTAGAAGAATCATCTCTCTGAAGTTGGCAGCCTCCTCATATTGAAGCATATTGACCAACTCAACAAAGGTAACTTTTCATTGTGACACCTAAAGGGAAGTGATCAACACCCAATAAGAATTAGGTAAAGCTCTCAATACAATTGAGATAAGGAGATTGTCATCAATAGGTTCTCCCAAAGAATTCAACTTTGCTTTCAATTCAGACACTCTGCAAAGAAAGAGTTTAATCGTATCTCCCTGCTTCATGCTCAGACTATGTAATTGAGATTGAAGAAATAGAATGGTGGAATTATTCTTTCCCTAATATATAGTTTTAAGGGCATCCCATTCCTCTTTACTATGTTTACAGTCAGCAATATGAGGTTGAACTTCATCAAACACAACAAGCAAGATGAGTCCTTTTGCTTTGCTATATTTCTTTTCAAAGTATTTCTAATCAACAGTTGGAGCTATAGCTCCAGCAGTAGATGAAGGTCTTGTTGTTGTGCTAGATACAACATCCCATAAGTCATCCATTTTGAGGATTGCCTTCATATTATTTTTCCATGGTGTATATTTAGGACCTTTCAACAACTGATGGGCATTAGTCATTAATTTTGTAGACATTGTGAAGGTTCCTTATATCACAAAATGGTCCCCCTTTCGATATACCTTAATTCCAGGCCATTATACCATATAAAATACCCATCCTTACGTGAGGGATACTATAGGTATTTTGAAAAATTAGAGAAATTACCCGCCCTTACGTGAGGGAGACTGTAAGTAATTTCAATGATTATAAGATACGTGGTACTTAGGCGGTACTGAAAGGGAATCGTCTTGTTGATGAAACCTACCATAGAAAGTCATCAATCCTCATGCATGGGGTGTAACTTCCCCTAAACACTTTAGAAATCAGAACATTCATCAGGGTTTACGTCTAAACACAAGAACGATTGAGGTAGTGGATGGAGTAAAAAAATAGCAAAATGACAAACTTATGTCTCCCTAGAATACATTGATGCCCTAGAATACATTGAGGTAGTGGATGGTGTATAAATAATACATTGATGCCCTAGAATAGTCCGTTGAAAGTGCAACTAACCAGGCGATAATAGATGTTGTTATAACAATGTAACAACATACTAAATAATGAAATATAATATAGCAAACTATAGTTATGCTAACAATTTGAACTTTGACCAGGACCATCGAAGCGAGAGAAATTTTTGGGATATGAAATTAAAATTAAAGTTAACAAAAAAAAAAATTATATATATATATATATATATATATATATATATATATATATATTGTTAACTTTGCACCCATACTGTGCTGCCATAGCACAAAGAAATCAAATTGTGGTCATCTGAGCAGTAGGTGCAAAAGTTTCCTCATAGTCAATTTCTTCATTTTGAGCATAGCCCTTTGCAACAAGACGGGCCTTATGCTTATCAATTGTCCCATCTACCTTGTACTTGAATTTGTACACCCATTTGCAGCCAATGGGCTTCTTTCCTTGTGGTAGATCAATAAGCTTCCAAGTTTTGTTTTTCATGAGAGACTTATACTCAACATCCATAGCAGCCTTCCATTGTGGCTCACTAAGGGCATCTTGTACAGAAGCAGGTTCATGTTCATTCACTGAAGACATAAACACCCTATCATCATCTATATCCATATCCTATGTTTGTCTCTCTAGATCAATAGAAAGTTGCTCAAAAGTTTGACAAAGATCATCAACCCCAGTAGTCTCTGCTACTGCTCTTTACTGTCGAGCCATGCTGCGAGTACGAGGTCTATCCAAAGTCAAATATGGTGGAGTGGATAACTTGGAGTCTCTAATTGTATTTGTATACCATTTTGGATTCTTCTTCTGTGGTGATGATGAAGATGAAGAAGTCGAAGGGCCTCAAATATTTGGTGACGAAGGAGACTTCTCAACTTTAGTTTCCACAAGATCTAGTTTTACATAAAATGTGCTTTGTGATGTGAAAGCTTCATCAAAAACATCTCTACTAACATGAATCTTCTTGGTAAAAGGATCGATCAAACGATAACCCTTAGAGTGCTCATCATAGCTAAAAAGAATACACTTCAATGTCTTCTCATCTAGCTTCTTCCTTTTCTCTTTCAGTATGTGCATGAAAGCATTACATCCAAAAATGCATATATGATATATGGAGGGTATTCGACCACTCCAAGATTCCTATGGAGTCATTCCTTGTAGGGCCTTTGTGGGTGCCCTATTCAACAAGTATACTGCTGTGGTGACAGCTTCTACCCAATATTGTTGCTCAAGACTAGCTCCTGTGAGCATGCAACGAACCATTTCCATGATGGAACGGTTCCTCATTTCAACAATACCATTTTGCTGAGGAGTATAAGCAGTAGTTAAATATCTCTTGATCCCATGTGTATTCAAGAATACCAAAAATTATTTAGAGGTAAACTCCCCCCCTCGATCTGAGTGGAGAGTTTTTATAGAAGCCCTTGACTCCTTCTCAACAAATTTCTTGAATTGCTAAAAGAAAACAAATGCCTTAGATTTTAGATTAAGAAAGAACACCCACATATTTCATGAGTAATCATCCACAAACAACTAAAAATACCTCTTCCCCCCACTACTGATGGGTGTGAAAGTACCGCACAGATCGGTGCGAATCAACTCCAGAGGTTTCTTTGCTCTTGTAGAGATTTTCTCAAAAGGTACTCTATACTGCTTTCCTACCAAGCAGTCAAAGCACACTGGCAATGTGGTAGAAAGGGAAGGAAGACCATTTACTATCTCATACTTACTTAGATCAAGTAAGTAGCCAAAACTAAGATGCGCATATCTCTTGTGCCATATGGAGGTTGCCTCTTTTGTAGATACTATCATGGCTACATGTGGATAAGAGATAGCATCTAAGGAAAATAAACCATGCTTATATGAAGCGGTTGCAATGTTCTTACCCCTTATGGTAATAGAACAACACTTCTTGCCTCCATCAACACTAAATTTTACAACCATATCCTTGTCCAGAATTTGTGTGACTGACAACAAATTGTTTGCAAATCTTGGAACATAGAGAAATTTTTCAATCTGACACTTGCCATCAGGAAGAGTTACTAAAACTATACCTTCTCCCTGAACCTTGTAGGTTTTATCATCGAAAATAGTGACAGGTTTGCCCTCTTTGGCCTCAAAGGACTCAAACCATGATTTATCGCCAACCATGTGTTTACTAGCGCCAGAATGGACATACCATACATGATCCGTCTGTTTGGAGGCTGTGGTAGTCATGAGAACCTTGTGTGCCCACTCAAAATATGATTCAGATTTCTCAAAAACAATATTCACCTTGGGTTGCTTGTTCTTGTTTTGTGGTTTGTCTGGCCTTTCTATTTTGGTTGCTTATTCTTGTGCCAACATCTATTTGTATCATGACCCTCTTTGTCATAGATTTTGCAATATCTTTTAGTTTTTTGAGGTTGTTTCCATTTTGAATATTTTTGAAAGTTCCATCCTTTCTAAAAATTACCCTTCTTCTTAGGACCCTTCCTATTGGAATAGAGGGTTGTGTTAGAAGAATCATCTCTCTGAAGTTGGTGTGCCTCCTCATCTTGAAGCATATTGACCAACTCAACAAAGGTAACTTTCCATTGTGACACCTGAAGGGAAGTGATCAACACCCTATAAGAATTAGGTAAAGCTCTCAATACAATTGAGATAAGGAGCTTGTCATCAACATGTTCTCCCAAAGAATTCAACTTTGCTTTCAATTCAGACGCTACAAATAAATAGTTTAATCGTATCTTCTTGCTTCATGCTCAGACTATGTAATTGAGATTGAAGAAATAGAATGGTGGAATCATTCTTTCTCTCATATATAGTTTTAAGGGCATCCCATGCCTCTTTACTATTTTTACTGTTAGCAATATGGGGTTGAACTTCATCAGACACAACAAGCAAGATGAGTACTTTTGCTTTGTTGTCTTTCTTGTCAAAGTCTTTCTGATCAACAGTTGGAGTTGTAGCTCTAAAAACAAATGAAGGTCTTTTTGTTGTGCCAAATAAAACATCCCATAAGTCATCCATTTCGAGGATGTAAGGAGTAGAAACTGAAGGGGATTTATTATTGATAAAAATGTGTTACATATATAGGCAGAAGGCCTATATGATAAACTGACAAGTGTCAGTATAAACTGACAAGTGTCAAAACAGAGGCATAGTGCACTTTAACTCTAACATTCCCCCTTAAAGTGCACTATCCTAACTAAATAAAAAAAAACATTTCAACATTATACAAAATGTCAGGAGTAGAAACTGAAGGGGATTTATTATTGATAAAAATAGGTTACATATATAGGCAGAAGGCCTATATGATAAACTGACAAGTGTCAATATAAACTGACAAGTGTCAAAATAGAGGCATAGTGCACTTTAACTCTAACAGAGGATTGCCTTCATATAATTTTTCCATGGTGTATAGTTAGGACCTTTCAACAATTGATGAGCATTAGTCATTAATTTTGCAAATATTGTGAAGGTTCCTTATATCACCAAATGGTCCCCCTTTGGATATACATTAATTCCAGGTCGTTATAACGTATAAAATACCCACTCTTACGTGAGGGATACTATAGGTATTTTGAAAAATCAGAGAAATTACCCGCCCTTACTTGAGGGAGACTGTAAGTAATTTCAATGATTATACGATACGTGGTACTTAGGCGGTACTAAAAGGGAATTGTCTTATTGATGACACCTACCATAGAAAGTCGTCAATCCTCATGCGTGGGGCGTAACTTCCCCTAAACACTTCAAAAATCAGAACATTCACCAGGGTTTACGTCTAAACACAAGAACGATTGAGGTAGTGGATGGAGTAAAAAAATAGCAAAATGACAAACTTATGTCTCCCCGACGATTAATAGAGAACAAGCTCAGACGTCGTTGTGGTAGCTATATTAGGTAACGGATACAGTAGTGCAATCACGACAACATTACCTATAAGTGTTGGCCAGAGGTATCACAAATACCGAACGATTCAGTGCAATAAATTGCACGGATGGGTTTTATTTATTCTGGGGACTTAGGGAGTGAATTTGATTTTTAATTTTTAATGAAGTAGTGCAAAAAAATGGAAAATGCAACATACAACATAAAAGTGCCCATAGAAATAAACCTCTAGGTTTCGGGCATTGTCAAAAATGTACCTTTACAATAATGCCAATTTTGCTTTTTCAAATGCTGAAAAAATTACTCACTTTCCCCCCTTTGATTTTTGAAAAAAAATATCCCCCACCCTTAAGTTTGTGTAAAAAAATGGTTCCCCACAAAACATTTCCACTAAAGCATCTTTTAAAAATTTAATTTCTTATCTAAGATTAATAAAATAAATAAATAAAAATAAATTACCTTATCATAGTAAAATCATTTAAAAAAAATAACTTTTAACTATGATAAAAAAAAATAATTTAAAAATTTAATTTATTAACCTTAGTAGAAAAAAAATAAAAGAAAACTTTAATAAAAAA
The DNA here is from genome assembly GCA_028583015.1 of Wollemia nobilis. Taxonomy (NCBI): domain Eukaryota; kingdom Viridiplantae; phylum Streptophyta; class Pinopsida; order Araucariales; family Araucariaceae; genus Wollemia; species Wollemia nobilis. The sequence continues at coordinate 2,655,698 of JAQPPZ010016709.1, forward strand.
ATTTTTACCTTGGATGGGGGGTCGGCGGGTTTTGACCCCGCGACCTCAGGTCTCCTAGAGCCCAACCGCTCAGCTCACTACCACGTGAGCTAGAGGGCTGATCCGTTTGGATCACGAGGAGCCCTCCTAGTTAAGGAGGCTCCTCGAGCCATTTGTTTTCGACGTGGCCTCTGTGCCTCCACTTCGGCGATGGTCTATGCTGGCGGTAGCATCGCTTGGGTGGCAGCTCGGGTGCCGTCTGCTCAAGTGGCATCTGCTCGGGTGGCATCCGCTCGCGTTGACTTCAGCCTGTCAACACTACAAAAAGATAGGTGCTCTCCCACAAAACAAACCTTGCCACTGCACAAATTTGCACTAAAAAAAAATGTTCTCAACCCTTCATTCATTGTATAAGATTGGATTTTTGCATAAAAAAAACATCTACAACTTTGATCTGTGACGGGCACGGGAGGAGAAGCAGGTTATTTATGGAGAAATGAAGAGTTAAATTGAAAAACCAAACCGGCCAAGCTGCACGAAATCTCTGTAAGAAAAGATCTAACATAGTCATTAACACATGCATGGATTTGAGGAGTTAACAAAAAATAGCAACTGGTTTTTGGTTTTAATGCCTGGGACGCATTAGTAGGATATAACAGAGGTTTTTTTTTCTTTTTTTTAAAAATGCATATGTCCCACATGTGCATGGGAAAGGGCATTAAACCTGTTTAAAAGGGCAAATACTCCATTCTTGGTGTATCTCCTCTCAGGGAGATGATGCCCGAGAGGACACGGGATCTCCTCCTATGTGGGAGTGGTTGCCTTGCTGGCCACCACTTGCGCACTCATGCCTTGCGTTGTCTTCGACCTCCTGCATTTCGTTGACCTTTGATCTGCTGATCGACCTCTGTTGTCATTTGTCGATCCCAAAGTTTTGGGATTCCACTCGGGTTAGTCGTTGCGTTAAGCCTTGTTTGGGCCTATTAGGTGTTAGGTCTACATCTTCATGTCAGTCAGGTCGTTGTCCTTGCATCAGTCGACCTTGTCCAGGCCTCGCATTAGTCGGGTCCTCGTCCTTGTCGCTTGAGATACCTTGCCTCAAGATATGTGCATCAAATTTGATCGATATGCCTTACCTTGGGATATGTGCATCAAATTTGACACATGCTCTGATACCATGTAAAAATTTAGAACAATATGATTGATTAATCAAGTGTATAAATAATACATTGACGCCCTAGAATAGTCTGTTGAAAGCACAACTAACGAGGCGAGGAATAGATGTTGTTATAACAATGTAATAACATACTAAATAATGAAATATAATATAGAAAACTATAGTTACGCTAACAATTTGAACTTTGACCAGGACCATAGAAGCGAGAGAAATTTTCGAGATATGAAATTAAAATTAAAGTTAACAAAATATATATATATATATATATATATATATATATATATATATATTGTTAAATTTCCACCCATACTGTGCTGCCATAGCACAAAGAACTCGAATTGTGGTCATCCGAGCAGTAGGTGCAAAAGTTTCCTCGTAGTCAATTTCTTCCTTTTGAGCATAGCCCTTTGCAACAAGACGTGCCTTATGCTTATCAATTGTCCCATCTACCTTGTACTTGAATTTGTACACCCATTTGCAGCCAATGGGCTTCTTTCCTTATGGCAGATCGACAAGCTTCCAAGTTTTGTTTTTCATGAGAGACTTATACTCAGCATCCATAGCAGCATTCCATTGTGGCTCACTAAGGGCATCTTGTATAGAAGCAAGTTCATGTTCATTCACTGAAGACATAAACACCCTGTCATCATCTATATCCATATCCTATGTTTGTCTCTCTGGATCAACAGAAAGTTCCTCAAAATTTTGACAAAGATCATCAACCCCAATAGTCTATGCTACTGCTCTTTGCTGTTGAGCCATGCTGCGAGTACGAGGTCTATCCAAAGTCAAATCTGGTGGAGTGGATAACTTGGAGTCTCTAATTGTATTTGTATACCATTTTGGATTCTTCTTTTGTGGTGATGAAAAATATGTAGAAGTCGAAGGACCTCCAATATTTGGTGATGAAGGAGACTTCTCAACTTTAGTTTCCATAAGATCTAGGTATACATAAGATGTGCTTTGTGATGTGAAAGCTTCATCAAAAACAACATCTCTACTGACATGAATCTTCTTGGTAAAAGTATCAATCAAATGATAACCCTTAGAGTGCTCATCATAGCCAAGAAGAATACACTTCAATGTCTTCTCATCTAGCTTCTTCATTTTCTCTTTCGGTATGTGCATGAAAGCATTACATCCAAAAATGCATATATGATATATGGAGGGTTTTCAACCACTCCAAGCTTCCTGTGGATTCATTCCTTGTAGGGCCTTTGTGGGTGCCCTATTCAACAAGTATATTGTTGTGGTGATAGCTTCTGCCCAATATTTTTGCTCAAGACTAGCTCCTGTGAGCATGCAATGAACCATTTCCATGATGGAACGATTCCTCCTTTCAATAATACCATTTTGCTGAGGAGTATAAGCAGTAGTTAACTATCTCTTGATCCCATGTGTAGTCAAGAATACCAAAAATTATTTAGAGGTAAACTCCCCCCCTTAATCTGAGCGAAGAGTTTTTATAGAAGCCCCTGACTCCTTCTCAACATATTTCTTGAATTGCTAAAAGAAAACAAATGCCTTAGATTTTAGATTAAGAAAGAACACCCACATATTTCGTGAGTAATCATCCACAAACAACTGAAAATACCTCTTCCCCCCACTACTGATGGGTGTGAAAATACCGCACAGATTGGTGTGAATCAACTCCAGAGGTTTCTTTGCTCTTGTAGAGATTTTCTCAAAAGGTACTCTATGCTGCTTTCCTACCAAGCGGTCAAAGCACATTAGCAATGTGGTAGAAAGGGAAGGAAGACCATTTACTATCTCATACTTACTTAGCTCAAGTAAGTAGCCAAAACTAAGATGCGCATATCTCTTGTGCCATATGTAGGTTGCCTCTTTTGTAGATACTGTAATGGCTACATGTGGATAAGAGATAGCATCTAAGGAAAATAAGCCATGCTTATATGAAGCGGTTGCAATGTTCTTACCCCTTATGGTAATAGAACAACACTTCTTGCCTCCATCAACACTAAAGTTTACAACCATATCCTTGTCCAGAATTTGTGTGACTGACAACAAATTGTTTGCCAATCCTGGAACATAGAGAAATTTTTCAATCTGACACTTGCCATCAGGAAGAGTGACTAAAATTGTACCTTCTCCCTGAACCTTGTAGGTTTTATCATCGGCAATAGTGACAGGTTTGCCCTCTTTGGCCTCAAAGGACTCAAACCATGATTTATCGCCAGTCATGTGTTTACTAGCGCCAAAATGGACATACCATACATGATCTGTTTGTTTGGAGGTTGTGGTAGTCATGAGAACCTTGTGTGCCCACTCAAAATCTGATTCATATTCCTCAACAACAACATTCACCTTGGGTTGCTTGTTCTTGTTTTGTGGTTTGTTCTGGCCTTTCTATTTTGGTTGCTTATTCTTGTGCCAACATTTGTTTGTATCATGACCCTCTTTGTCATAGATTTTGCAATATCTTTTAGTTTGTTGAGGTTGTTTCCCTTTTGAAAATTTTTGAGAGTTCCTTCCTTTCTAAAAATTACCCTTCTTCTTAGGACCCTTCCTATTGGAATAGAGGGTTGTGTTAGAAGAATCATCTCTCTGAAGTTGGCATGCCTCCTCTTCTTGAAGCATATTGACCAACTCAACAAAGGTAACTTTTCGTTGTGACACCTAAAGGGAAGTGATCAACACCCTATAAGAATTAGGTAAAGCTCTCAATACAATTGAGATAAGGAGCTTATCATCAACAAGTTCTCCCAAAGAATTCAACTTTGCTTTCAATTCAGACACTCTGCAAAGAAAGAGTTTAATCGTATCTCCCTGCTTCATGCTCAGACTGTGTAATTGAGATTGAAGAAATAGAATGGTGGAATCATTATTTCCCTCATATATAGTTTTAAGGGCATCCTATTCCTCTTTACGATGTTTACAGTCAGCAATATGAGGTTGAACTTCATCAAACACAACAAGCAAGATGAGTACTTTTGCTTTGTTGTATTTCTTGTCAAAGTCTTTCTGATCAACAGTTGGAGTTGTAGCTCTGGCATTAGATGAAGGTCTTGTTGTTGTGCCAGATACAACATCCCTTAAGTCATCCATTTTGAGGATTGCCTTCATATTATTTTTCCATGGTGTATAGTTAGGACCTTTCAACAACTAATGAGCATTAGTCATTAATTTTGTAGACATTGTGAAGGTTCCTTATATCACCAAATGGTCCCCCTTTCGATATACCTTAATTCTAGGCCGTTATACCGTATAAAATAATCGTCCTTACGTGAGGGAGACTATAGGTATTTTGAAAAATCAGAGAAATTACCCGCCCTTACGTGAGGGAGACTGTAAGTAATTTCAATGATTATACGATACGTGGTACTTAGGCGATACTGAAAGGGAATCGTCTTGTTGATGACACCTACCATAGAAAGTCATCAATCCTCATGCGTGGGGCGTAACTTCCCCTGAACACTTTGAAAATTAGAACATTCATCAGGGATTATGTCTAAACACAAGAACGATTGAGGTAGTGGATGGAGTAAAAAAATAGCAAAATGACAAACTTATGTCTCCCCGACGATTAATAGAGAACAAGCTCAGATGTCGTTGTGGCAGCTATATTAGGTGACGGATATAGTAGCGCAATCACGACAACATTACCTGTAAGTGCTGGCCAGAGATATCACAAATACCGAATGCTACAATGCAATAAATTGCACAGATGGGTTTTATTTATTCTGGGGACTTAGGGAGTGAATTTGATTTTTAACTTTTAATGAAGTAGTGCAAAAAAAATGAAAAATGCAACATACAACATAAAAGTGCCCATAGAAATAAACCTCAAGGTGTCGGGCGCTGTCAAAAATGTAACTTTACAATAATGCCAATTTTGCTTTTTCAAATGCTGAAAAAATTACTCACTTTCCCCCCTTTGATTTTTGAAAAAAAATAGCCCTCCCCCTTAAGTTTGTGGAAAAAAATGGTTCCCCACAAAACATTTCCACTAAAGCATATTTTAAAAATTTAATTTCTTATCTAAGATTAATAAAATAAATAAATAAAAATAAATTACCTTATCATAGTAAAATCATTTAAAAAAAAAAAACTCTTAACTATGATAAAAAAAAAGTAATTTAAAAATTTAATTTATTAACCTTAGTAGAAAAAAAAATAAAATAAAACTTTAATAAAAAAAAATTTACCTTGCATGGGGGGTCGGCGGGTTTTGACCCCGCAACCTCAGGTCTCCTAGAGCCCAACCGCTCAACTCTACCACGTGAGCTAGAGGGCTGATCCATTTGGATCACGAGGAGCCCTCCTAGTTAAGGAGGCTCCTTGAGCGCTTTGTTTTCGACGTGGCCTCCGCGCCTCCACTTCGACGACGGTCTACGCTAGCGGTAGCGTCACTTGGGTGGCAGCTCGAGTGGCGTCCGCTCAAGTGGCATCCGCTCAAGTGGCATCCACTTGGGTGGCGTCCGCTCGCGTTGACTTCAGCCTGTCAACACTACAAAAAATAGGTGCTCTCCCACAAAACAAACCTTGCCACTGCACAAATTTGCATTAAAAAAAAATGTTCTCAACCCTTCATTCGTTGTATAAGATTGGATTTTTGCATAAAAAAAACACCTACAACTTTGATCTATGATGGGAACGGGAGGAGAAGCAGGTTATTTATGGAGAAATGAAAAGTTAAATTGAAAAACCAAACCGGCCAAGCTGCACGAAATCTCTGTGAGAAAAGATCTAACGCAGTCATTAACACATGCATGGATTTGAGGAGTTAACGAAAAATAGCAACTGGTTTTTGGTTTTAATGCCCGGGATGCGTTAGTAGGATATAACAGAGTTTTTTTTTTCTTTTTTTTTAAAATGCATATGTCCCACATGTGTGTGGGAAAGGGCATTAAACATGTTTAAAAGGGTGAATACTCCATTCTTGGCGTATCTCCTCTCAGGGAGATGATGCCCGAGAGGACACGGGATCTCCTCCTATGTGGGAGCGGTCACCTTGGTGGCTGCCACTTGCGCGCTCGTGCCTTGCGTTGTCTTCGACCTCCCACATTTCGTTGACCTTTGATCTGCTGATCAACCTCCGTTGTCGTTTTTCGATCCCAAAGTTTTGGGATTCCACTCGGGTCAGTCATTGCGTCAGGCCTTGTTCGGGCCTGTTAGGTGTCATGTCTGCATCCTCATATCAGTTAGGTCATCGTCCTTGCGTCAGTCAACCTTGTCCAGGCCTTGCATTAGCCGGGTCCTCATCCTCGTCGCCCAAGATACCTTGCCTCAAGATGTGTGCATCAAATTCGATCGATATGCCTTACCTTGGGATATGTGCATCAAATTTGACACATGCTCTGATACCATGTAAAAATTTAGAACAATATGATTGATTAATCAAGTGTATAAATAATACATTGACGCCCTAGAATAGTTCGCTGAAAGCGCAACTAACCAAGCGAGGAATAGATGTTGTTATAACAATGTAACAACATACTAAATAATGAAATATAATATAGCAAACTATAGTTACGCTAACAATTTGAACTTTGACCAGGCACATTGAAGCGAGAGAAATTTTTGGGATATGAAATTAAAATTAAAGTTAACAATATATATCTATATATATATATATTGTTAAATTTCCACCCATATTGTGCTGCCATAGCATAAAGAACTCGAATTGTGGTCATCCGAGTAGTAGGTGCAAAAGTTTCCTCGTAGTCAATTTCTTCCTTTTGAGCATAGCCCTTTGCAACAAGACGTGCCTTATGCTTATCAATTGTCCCATCTACCTTGTACTTGAATTTGTACACCCATTTGCAGCCAATGGGCTTCTTTCCTTATGGCAGATCGACAAGCTTCCAAGTTTTGTTTTTCATGAGAGACTTATACTCAGCATCCATAGCAGCCTTCCATTGTGGCTCACTAAGGGCATCTTGTATAGAAGCAGGTTCATGTTCATTCACTGAAGACATAAACACCCTGTCATCATCTATATCCATATCCTATGTTTGTCTCTCTGGATCAATAGAAAGTTCCTCACAAGTTTGACAAAGATCATCAACCCCAGTAGTCTATGTTGCTGCTCTTTGTTGTTGAGCCATGTTGTGAGTACGAGGTCTATCCAAAGTCAAATCTAGTGGAGTGGATAACTTGGAGTCTCTTATTGTATTTGTATACCATTTTGGATTCTTCTTCTGTGGTGATGAAGAATATGAAGAAGTCGAAGGACCTCCAATATTTGGTGATGAAGGAGACTTCTCAACTTTAGTTTCCACAAGATCTAGGTATACATAAGATGTGCTTTGTGATGTGAAAGCTTCATAAAAAAAAACATCTCTACTGACATGAATCTTCTTGGTAAAAGGATCAATCAAATGATAACCCCTAGATTGCTTATCATAGCCAAGAAGAACACACTTCAATGTCTTCTCATCTAGCTTCTTCCTTTTCTCTTTCGGTATGTGCATGAAAGCATTACATCCAAAAATGCATATATGATATATGGAGGGTATTCGACCACTCTAAGATTCTTGTGGAGTCATTCCTTGTAGGGCCTTTGTGGGTGCCCTATTCAACAAGTATATTGTTGTGGTGACAGCTTCTGCCCAATATTTTTGCTCAAGACTAGCTCCTGTGAGCATGCAACAAACCATTTCCGTGATGGAACGGTTCCTCCTTTCAACAATATCATTTCGCTGAGGAGTATAAGCAGTAGTTAACTATCTCTTGATCCCATGTGCAGTCAAGAATACTAAACTCCCCCCCTCGATATGAGTGGAGAGTTTTTATAGAAGCCCCTGACTCCTCAACAGATTTCTTGAATTGCTAAAAGAAACCAAATGCCTTAGATTTCAGATTAAGAAAGAACACCCACATATTTCATGAGTAATCATCCACAAACAACTAAAAATACCTCTTCCCCCCACTACTGATGGGTGTGAAAGTACCACACAGATCGGTGTGAATCAACTCCAGAGGTTTCTTTGCTCTTGTAGAGCTTTTATCAAAAGGTACTTTATGCTGCTTTCCTACCAAGTAGTCAAAGCACATTGGCAATGTGGTAGAAAGGGAAGGAAGACCATTTACTATCTCAGACTTACTTAGCTCAAGTAAGTAGCCAGAACTAATATGTCCATATCTCTTGTGCCATATGGATGTTGCCTCTTTTGTAGATACTGTCATGGCTACATGTGAAGAAGAGATAGCATCTAAGGCAAATAAGCCATGCTTATATGAAGCGGTTGCAATGTTCTTACCCCTCCTAGTAATAGAACAACACTTCTTGCCTCCCTCAACACTAAAGTTTACAACCATATCCTTGTCCAGAATTTGTGTGACTGACAACAAATTGTTCGCCAATACTGGAACATAGAGAAAATTTTCAATCTGACACTTGCCATCAGGAAGAGTTACTAAAACTGTACCTTCTCCATGAACTTTGTAGGTTTTATCATCGACAATAGTGACAAGTTTGCCCTCTTTGGCCTCAAAGGACTCAAACCATGATTTTTTTCCAGTCATGTGTTTACTAGCACCAGAATCGACATACCATACATGATCCATCTTTTTGGAGGTTGTGGTAGTCATGAGCACCTTGTGTGCCCAATCAAAATCCGAGTCAGATTTCTCAACAACAACATTCACCTTGGGTTGCTTGTTCTTGTTTTGTGGTTTGTTTTGGCCTTTCTATTTTGGTTTCTTATTCTTGTGCCAACATCTGTTTGTATCATGACCCTCTTTGTCATAGATTTTGCAATATCTTTTAGTTTGTTGAGGTTGTTTCCCTTTTGAATATTTTTTAGAGTTCCCTTCTTTCTAAAAATTACCCTTCTTCTTAGGACCCTTCCTATTGGAATAGAGGGTTGTGTTAGAAGAATAATCTCTCTGAAGTTGGCGTGCCTCCTCATCTTGAAGCATATTGACCAACTCAACAAAGGTAACTTTCCATTGTGACACCTGAAGGGAAGTGATAAACACCCTATAATAATCAGGTAAAGCTCTCAATACAATTGAGATAAGGAGCTTGTCATCAACATGTTCTCCCAAAGAATTCTACTTTGCTTTCATTTCAAACACTCTGCAAAGAAAGAGTTTAATAGTATCTCCCTGCTTCATGCTCAGACTGTGTAATTGATATTGAAGAAATAGAATGGTGGAATCATTCTTTCCCTCATATATAGTTTTAAGGGCATCCCATGCCTCTTTACTATGTTTATAGTCAACAATATGGGGTTGAACTTCATCAGACACAACAATCAAGATGAGCACTTTTTCTTTGTTGTCTTTCTTGTCAAAGTCTTTCTAATCAACAGTTGGAGTTGTAGCTCCGACAACAGATGAAGGTCTTGTTGTTGTGCCAGATACAACATCTCATAAGTCATCCATTTTGAGGATTGCCTTCATCTTATTTTTCCATGGTGTATAGTTAGGACCTTTCAAAAAATAATGAGCATTAGTCATTAATTTTGCAGACATTGTGAAGGTTCCTTATATCACCAAATGGTCCCCCTTTCGATATACCTTAATTCCAGGCCGTTATACTGTATAAAATACCCACCCTTACGTGAGGGAGACTATAGGTATTTTGAAAAATCAAAGAAATTACCCGCCCTTACGTGAGGGAGACTGTAAGTAATTTCAATGATTATACGATACGTGGTACTTAGGCGGTACTGAAAGGGAATCATCTTGTTGATGACACCTACCATAGAAAGTCGTCAATCCTCATGCATGGGGCGTAACTTCCCCTAAACACTTTGGAAATTAGAACATTCGTCAGGGATTACGTCTAAACACAAGAACGATTGAGGTAGTGGATGGAGTAAAAAAATAGCAAAATGACAAACTTATATCTCCCCGACAATTAATAGAGAACAAGCTCAGACGTCGTTGTGGCAGCTATATTAGGTGACGGATACAGTAGCGCAATAACAACATTACCTGTAAGTGTTGGCCAGAGGTATCACAAATACCAAACACTGTAGTGTAATAAATTGCACGGATGGGTTTTATTTATTCTAGGGACTTAGGGAGTGAATTTGATTTTTAACTTTTAATGAAGTAGTGCAAAAAAATAGAAAATGCAACATACAACATAAAAGTGCCCACAAAAATAAACCTCTAGGTGTCAGGCGCTGCCGGAAATGCACCTTTACAATAATGCCAATTTTGTTTTTTCAAATGCTGATTACTCACTTTCCCTCCTTTGATTTTTGAAAAAAAATAGCCCCCCTTAAGTTTGTGGAAAAAAATGGCTCCCCACAAAACATTTCTAGTAAAGCATCTTTTAAAAATTTAATTTCTTATCTAAAATTAATAAAATAAATAAATAAAAATAAATTACCTTATCATAGTAAAATCATTTAAAAAAAATAACTTTTAACTATGATAAAAAAAAAAGTAATTTAAAAATTTAATTTATTAACCTTAGTAGAAAAAAAATAAAAGAAAACTTTAATAAAAATTTTTTTACCTTACATGGGGGTCGACGGGTTTTGACCCCGCGACCTCGGGGCTCCCAGAGCCCAATCGCTCAACTCACTACCACGTGAGCTAGCGGGCTGATCCGTTTGGATCATGGGGAGCCCTCCTAGTTAAGGAGACTCCTCGAGCCCTTTGTTTTCGACGTGACCTCCACGCCTCCACTTCGGCGACGGTCTACGCTGGCGACAACGTCGCTTGGGCGGTGGCTCGGGTGGCGTCCGCTCGGGTGGCATCCGCTCGGGTGGTGTCCGCTTGCATCGACTACAACCTGTCAACACTGCAAAAAATAGGTGCTCTCTCACAAAACAAACCTTGCCACTGCACAGATTTGCATTAAAAAAAAAACCGTTCTTAACCCTTCATTCGCTGTATAAGCTCGAATTTCTGCATAAAAAAAAACACCTGCAACTTTGATCTGTGACGGGCACGGGAGGAGAAGCAGGTTATTTATGGAGAAATGAAGAGTTAAATTGAAAAACCAAACCGGCCAAGCTGCACGAAATCTCTATGAGAAAAGATCTAACGCAGTCATTAACACATGCATGGATTTGAGGAGTTAACGAAAAATAGCAATTAGTTTTTGATTTTGACGCCCGGGATGCGTTAGCAGGATATAACAAAGGTTTTTTTTTCTTTTTTTAAAAAATGCATGTCCCACATGTGTGTGGGAAAGGGCATTAAACTTGTTTAAGAGGGCGAATACTCCATTCTTGGTGTATCTCCTCTCGGGGAGATGATGCCCGAGAGGACGCGAGCTCTCCTGTGTGGGAGCGGTCGCCTTGGTGGCTGCCACTTGACCTCCGTTGTCGTTTGTCGATCCCAAAGTTTTGGGATTCCACTCGGGTCAATCGTCGCGTCAGGCCTTGTTCGGGCCTGTTAGGTGTCAGGCTTGCGTCCTCGCGTTAGTTGGGTCCTCATCCTTGCGTCAGTCGACCTTGTCCATGCCTCGCGTCAGTTGGGTCCTCGTTCGAGATACCTTGCCTCAGGATGCGTGCATCAAATTTGATCGAGATGCCTTACCTCGGGATATGTGCATCAAATTTGACACATGCTCTGATACCATGTAAAAATTCGAAACAATATGATTGATTAATCAAGTGTATAAATAATACATTGACACCCTAGAATATTCCGTTGAAAGCGCAACTAACGAGGCGAGGAATAAATGTTGTTATAACAATGTAACAACATACTAAATAATGAAATATAATATAACAAACTATAGTTACGCTAACAATTTGAACTTTGACTAGGCCCATCGAAGCGAGAGAAATTTTCGGGATATGAAATTAAAATTAAAGTTAACACTATATATATATATATATATATATATATATATATATATATATATATATATATATATGAAACTTATAGCAAATACATATATAAATAAATAGAAGTTCAAGTATTGGTTAGTCTTTCTCATTTTATCTTATATAAGTTTAATTGGTTGTATTATTTTCAATTTTGCTTATTTCCACAATATGTTTCAAGTAGGTAGTCATGTAGAGAAATATATTTATTTCCACAATATGTTTCAAGTAGGTAGACATGTAGAGAAATATGTAATAATTAATTTGAGTTTGCACTGGACATCATGTTGACCCAAAAGAATGAATTGCACAAAGAACATGCTACTTACTATATTAGCCGCACCTTGGTCAGTTAAGAAATAAAGTACGCATACATTGAGAAGCTATGTTTAGCAAAACTATGCCATTATATGCTCACACTCATAACTCATCCGTAATTTACGATCATCCATGCGATTAATTATATATATATATATATATATTAAATTTTAAGAATAATATACATATGACTGGAACACTTCATCCTCGCTCATGTTTTTTTTTTGGGTGCAACTTCACTTCATTACATGCCATGCAACTCGTTCGAACATATCTCCAGTTCACAAATTCTGCGGCAATGACTTAAATCTTGACACGATTTGAACTTTGACCAGGCCCATCGAAGCCAGAGAAATTTTCGGGATATGAAATTAAAATTAAAGTTAACAAAAAAAAAACTACAAACTACAAAAGATATCCAACATTAAAACCTCTTGAAATTTGAAAATTATTTAGTTCAATAAAAGTATTAAGAAAATAAAAAAGTTGATTTTTGATGCTTAATAGTACTTGGTTTTAAAGGTAAAATTGTTTGTCTTGTGGTAACATTTTCTATGTAATGCTAGCTTAGGCATGAGTGGTATACTATTATCTTGAAACATATACTTTAAAAGAGATCTTTAATTCTAAGTAATAATTTTGACAAAGTACTTCTTAGTAAAATCATCAAACTAATTATTACATATTTCTTTACATGTCTACCTACTTGAAACATATTGTGGAAATAAATATATTTTTCTACCCTACTTGAAACATATTGCAGAAATAAACTTTATTGCTTTTGCTATAAGCAAACTTGAAAATAATACAGCCAGTTAAACTTATATAAGATAAAATGAGAAAGACTAACCAAAACTAATCTTGAGTGGCACTATTAGTTGGAGGAGTTTGCAAAATTCTTCCAGCATTGGTGGTTATAGTAATAACACTTGTTGGTTAAGGGTAAGGATTATCATGATGTAAAAATTCAGACAATAAATCACTATGATCATTCTAAAGAGAAATTATTTGATAATGAGAAGTTCCAACACAAACCTTTTTTTGTAAAATTGTTTGACTGGACATGACTTTTATCTTCTACTATGTGAAAACCCGACAACTCAAAAGTATCCGAACAAAAAATAAAAAAAATAAAAATCTTATCGAATAATTACAATATCCTTCGTTATATGGTTATGTTGTCTTAAAATAAATTCCATTTCAAACCCTACCGTGATTGAGTGGGCTTAGGTGTGCCAATTTCGAAGGTCAAGAGATATTGATGAACCCAAGATGCGATGCTCGGAATGAAAACCATGCTTAATGATTATAAAATACTCAATATTATTTGATGTTTAGATTTTTTATTTATTTATTTAGTCATCGAATTATGTTTAAATAATGCTGGGATTAATTAATCAAAGAGGAGTTTTAATTTATAATTATTTTACTATCAAAGAGGAGTTTTAATTTATAATTATTTTACTGTAAATGAAGATGACAGGAGCATGGTTGATTTTAAATATTTTCTTAATACTTGTTAACCTCCTTTGACTTTCCATAGGAGGTAAATGTACAGTCTTATTTTTTTGAGTAAATACTTTTCATAAACATCCGTTACAGTCTTATTTTTTTGAGTAAATACTTTTCATAAACATCCGCGATGGGATTGAACCAGTGTGCAGTCTTATCTTTAAATGATTGTCATTTTTGTGAAAGACTTATGTGAGCTTAGACCAATTGGGGTTAAGCCAGTAGACTGGCAATGAAATTCTGCCACCTGGGAAAGGGTCAAACCTTCTTGAAAAGAGGGATGACTTAGGGAGGAAGCTATTAGGCTGGCGAGGGTTAAAAAAGGTAAGAAAAGAAGGGAAGGAGAAAGAATGAAGGGAGAGAGGTTGCAGAAGAAAGGATGGAGGTTCGCAAATACATCTATAAATAATAACCTAAAACAAATTGAAGTTAAAAAAAAATTAAATACATCTATAAATAATAACCTAAAACAAATTGAAGTTAAAAAAAAATTAAAGAAATTAAAAATTTTGGGATATGAAATTTAAATTAAAGTTAATAAATGGGGTCTGCCCATTCACCCCTAAGTGGCACACCTTGAGATATGCTTCTTCATTCCATTTCCAAACACTAATCAACTTGACTCTGATACCACTTAACTTAGTCCAAAAAAATCAATGAAATTTTTTTAAAATCTATGAACAAACTTTGAACTTCGAGATTAAAGTGTGCAACAATAATAAAAGAACATAGTTAAAAGTCCTTAAACTACGAGATCAAAATATGTAAAATATGTAACAATAGTAAAATAACATAGTTATACATAAAAAATTGCCAAATATGAAAAAAAAAATCAAATAAAAACTAAAAAAAATTGAGTAAAACCTTAAGTTGTTAAAAATAAAAGTTAAAATAGCATAATCAATTAACGAAATTAAAAAAAAATTAAAACTAAAATTAATGGCAAAATGATATTAAAAAAAAAAAAAAAAAAACTAAAACCCAGCAAGAAGTGCAGTGGCTCCTTTCGTCTCGCTCACCACCGTAGCCATTTTATGCTATAAAATAAGGCCAAACTCTCCCCCTCACAACAAGAAAGGAGAACAACGAGGAGAGATTAAAAAAAAAAGAGAAGTGTAGATAGATTTTAAGAAACGTGCATATAGGAAGAAGCTGTGAATTTGTTCCGCTGTTATAATGGTTGTGCGTTTGCTACCAAAATTGCTAGTTTGCATCAATTTTTTTTATCGTTGTTCTGATATGTTGTGAACAACTAAGTCAATATCTCCCTCCCAATTTGTCTATTTTAATTATTCTTGTCCGGACATTCAAATTTTTATAATGTTTTACGCCTATTTTAATTATTTTATATTTTTGCTTCGACATTTAAATTCTTTTATTGTTCATTCCTTTTTAATTGTTCATTTATATTATTTTATACTCTACCCAGAATTTTGAATTTTTAATATGGTTCTCTTTTTAATTGTCTAATTATTTGATACTCCTGTCTAAAAGTTTAATTTTTTTATATTGTCCATTGCTTTTAATTGTCTATTTTAATTATTTTATATTCTCTTTCAAAATTTTAAATGTTTATATTGTTTTGATCTTTTTTAACTGTTTATTTTAATTATTTTATATTTTTGTTTAGATTTTTAAATTATCTTTTTGTTTGATTTTTGTTATAATTATTTTGTCACCAAAATATTTATGATGTATCTTTTATTTGGTTATATTCTTCATCTACAAGAAAAGAGAAAGGACATGATCCTTTTATCAAGAAAGTATCTTATTCCTTTTTGATCTGGCAAATCCTTAAACACTATTGATCTATTCTATTTTGCTAGTGTTTTGCTTCCAAATTTATAGGTGTTTGTTGTTCAACTTAACATAGTTTGTGCATCTTGTTTTGCAAAGGTTAAAACTTTCTCCAAGTACCTTTAGTGCTTTTCTTGTAAATTTATAGGCGTTTGTTGTTCAACTTAACATAGTTTGTGCATCCTGTTTTGCAAAGGTTAAAACTTTCTCCAAGTACCTTTAGAATATGCTAATTGTTTTATGATCTTATATTGTTGAAACTTGACACAATAGGTATAACTACGTGATAATTGAACATAATATTGTAATATCATTTGTATTTATTGTTTGTATTGCTTGATCTTTTAATATTCTATTTACATTTACATTTTATCTTATACTTGGTTAAATAATCTTGGACAAGGAACCCTAGTTTTGAAGTGTAGGTGTTCTTAATTGCTTAGTGATTGTTGAGTGTGAGACCTTATCCCCATATTTTTAGGTCTTACATGTATTACCAATCAATTTGGATCCCTCTTCCCTCCAATTGTCATAGTAGCTAGAATTGGTAGACATCAACATCGAGTCCTTGTAAGAAAGGTTGAATACATCATTGGTCCTTAAAGAGAAAAGAGAAAAAACTTTTAAAATGATAGTGCAATACCAGAAGGCCATCAAAAAATGGTTTAAAAAATAAGCCATTAATATAGACTACAAAGAAGGAGATATAATATTTAAATGAAATGAAGATTGAACAAAGATCTCTCACAATAAGTTTGAATCTTTGTGGAGTGGTCCCTGTCAAATTTTGAAGATCGAGAGCCCAAATGTCTATAAACTTACCAACATGGACTAGAGGATGTTCTCTATTTTTATAAATAAGTAGCATCTTTGTCCTATTTAGTAATAAGAATTTTTGCCAAAATATTATACAAAAATGTACATATATTGCTAACTATTATTTTCGTAATTATTCCCCCCTTTCTTCTATGAACCCCTTTGTGATCATTCCCTTACAAAAAATTCATGTTATCTTGTCTTATTTTCTCTTCTTTTCTCTCCCCTTTCAATATCATGTTATGTTGATGTAATTCATCATAAAAAATCAATCAAAGTGTTAAAGTGGGCAAGTTGCTTTATAACTGGAGCAAACTGATCACCCCTCAAGCCTTCCTTACACTAATTGATGGTGAGAGAAAATCTACACTTAACAGGATGATTGTCACACCTGACAGAACCACACCAAGGTGTGAGCTACCTGAGGGGTTATATAACCCTAGGGGAGACGCAAAGGATCCTCACTTTGAATGTGTTGTACAAACAATATTAAAAATGATTCATAAAATATGCAACCATGATTCCATTGAGTGACTTACTTGACACAAGCACCCAGATTGGCTGGGTTGAGCTTGACATAGGCTTTCCTTTACAAGATAGACCTCTCATTTAGCAAAAAAGCTAGTGATTCACTCAACCTTGACCAAATTATCCCAAACTAAATGCTTCAAAATAAGTCAACCTTGGGCAAACTGTTCGACCCACCTTAAATCTTAAATTTTCAAACTCCAAAACCAAGTGAATCAATTGCAAGATCAAGCAAATTACTCGAGAATAGAAATTTTGCCAAGTGCCTAAAATTGAGTGAATTACTTGTACATTGAACCATTCCTTTTTGTAGACTACTTTCTAAGTACCCAAAAGTGAGTGAATCAATCTAGTTTGTGAGTGAATTGCTCTAGTTTATGATCAAATAGCTCTAAATTGCAAGTGAATTGCTTTAATTTTTAAATAGCCAATGTTTATATTTTGTTTTTTAAAATTTCATAGTTTACCTCTATTTTTTCTATTTTTCATCCTGAACCATCATGGATACCATTTTTGCATATGCCAAGCCTTATTTGCCTAAAGCATACTATATCTCATTGCTTTCCACTATGACTGCCTCACCCACATCCACTCTACCATCACCTATACCTACACTTCCAAAGGAAGCTAGAATGTTAAGGGGGAAACAAAGAAAGAAGATAGGGAAGAGAAATATATAAGGATCCCCTTCTCAAAAGAGACCAAATGATTTATTGATGATCCTTATTTAAGGGCAGAAGAGGGAAACCACAAACATTCAATTGGGTAGATCAAGAGGGAAGCCTTGAGGAGAACCAATCTAAGATCTCAAACTGACTTCTAGAGTATACGTTGCATCCGAACATTAGGGCTAGCTATAAACCTAGTGGCTCAAGTTTGGTTTTGCTTAGAGCTAGTAAAAATCTTAGTTGAGAGATATGACCCTTTGAAAAGAATTTTCAGACTTCCCAACACAACAAAGATGCATTCAACATAAGGGAGGAAGTTATAAGAAAAATGGTTGAGGTTGATGACTCAATAATGTGGATGTCCTATAACCCCAAAACCAAAAGGACTTCTACTACCACTACACAAACACTTGTTGGAAGGATTTCTTGATCCCTTACTTGAAGAAGCCCAACATTTTGATGAAATTTACCATTATGCTAGAATGAGGGATCCTTAATAAGGATGTATATATTTTCTTATCTAGTATAGCCATAGTTTTTAGAGAGATGAGTGATATAAATATCTATGAAGAGCATGTTACCCTTCATATTATTCAACCTACCCTGACAATTCACAAATGGTTGACTATCCTAACTACATAGAGATCAGATGGACAATCAACTAAGGACCTTAAAAGAGGAAAGAAAATTCAATTATATGTATTAGGAGAAACATTGGTTCCCAACGTTGTATATGGAGCAAGTAGGAGTTGATGGCCAACCACTTTTAGTAGTTGAATGCATAAACATTACCTATAAAGAAGTGAAAATACCTTCTACAACTTCTATGATGAGGTGTAAGAGATAATCATGGAGAATTTTAGGGGAAAGCACCAAGGCTATAATATGAGGTATGCTAGCTTTGTCAATAAATTACCATTATGCTGGAATGAGGGATACTTAAGGAGGATGTATATATGTTCTTATCTAGTATAGCCATAATT
This sequence comes from Wollemia nobilis, assembly GCA_028583015.1. NCBI lineage: Eukaryota > Viridiplantae > Streptophyta > Pinopsida > Araucariales > Araucariaceae > Wollemia > Wollemia nobilis. Next base: position 2,674,239 of record JAQPPZ010016709.1, read on the forward strand.
TATAGGGATAGGAGTGATATTAATATCTATGCAGAACATATTTTTCGTATTCATATCATTTAGGTCTACCCTAACCATTAAAAAATGGTTGATTACCCTAAGTATGAGGTATGGTAGTTTGGTCAAGAAAATATTTCTACTCGAGGGGGATACCATACTTCATCTACCAGTATGAATTTTTAGCCATACCATTTGAGTTACTTGTGTGCATACCTAATTACATATTCAATATAGAATATATGTGGGAACTTGACTATGCAAACTTGAAGTAATTTAGGGGGTAGAAAACCACCTTGTATCCACTCAAGTAGTTGGGAATGAAGATTACACCAAATTTGCATGGGATAAAACAACTAAGAAATCATTGGTCCTATGCCCCATAAGGAGTCTTGGAGAAGATATTGAGAAGCAAAATATTGGATACCTTCTTTGCTGATGAAAAAATATACAACATTCAATAGGAAAAAAATCCCAACAAAGAATTGGTGCTTTCCACTTTAGGGAGTAATGATAAGTATGAAGATGAAATATTGAGTTGGTATACCAACCCATTAGAGTTGAACTCCTACACAAGTGTGAGAGCTAATTTTTACGTAGACATAAATATGAACCATCAGAGGCTAGGTTTACTTAGAAAACTAGGGTATACAAACATAATCCTAGCATGGGGAGAATGAGATACAAGGCAAACATAATCATAAATACTATTAGAGATGGTATATTAAACAATGAGTTCTCTACCATATGGGAAAGAAGGCATTCCAAAAGTGTGCAGAGGACCAATATAATCAATGAAGTAGTAGTTGGCACCTTAACATTTCAAAGACCAATAAAAATATTAGTACGTGATATTATCTCTCCTGCACCAATGATGCTGGCAGTGTAAGTCCAATGTTGAGGCAAATATTAATCAAGGGAAAAATATGTTTGAGAGGTATGCGTTGTTGTTCAATGAGGTTGCAGTGGCTAAGGAATAACAACAATAGACAACTCATATTGAGGAGAGGAAATCCCTTAAGGAGGCTTCCCTCCTAAGTTAGGAATGACCAACATTATGACCACTAATACTACCACTATCACTTCCATACAACCATCCATTTATTCCCATTATTTTTCTATATTTTATTCTTATATTATCATTTTTTCTTTCTCTTCCTATTATTTTGCTACAATCTCATATTTCTTCAAGGTACAACCCATATCGAATAGTTTTTATATGGTTAGGACCACGCCCATTACTCTATTTCCATAACCTACCATCTAGGTTACCATTGCACAACTCATGGTATCATATACTATATCACTAACATTATCTATACCCTCACAAACTATGTCACCATTAGTTGACATACTAGGCCCATTCCCACTGTTTCCACTTCGATTCCCTTCATAACAATACAACTTGATCCACTTAATTGACCATCCAATTTGACATATCCATATCCTGACATCTCAAACTAGGCAACATCTCCTACCAATAATGATACCCATTTTCCCAACTCAAGGGGCTAAGTCTACAATTGCACCCCCTCAAACTAGCATGATTGTTAGGCCAAGCATGGCCTTTACATGGAAAATAATCTGTGAGCCTAAAGAGACAAACGTCACCAAGGTGTTTGATGTCCTTGCATCTAAATAGAATAAATTAAAGAAATAATATGAATAGCTAAAAAATACCTCCAAGGCTTCTATCCTAATGCAATTATATATAACAAGTAAAGGGAACAATATTTATGTTGCTAAGGCTACTAAGTTTGACCCTTCAAAAGTAATGATAATTTCTACTGAATTAATTGCTAAAGTATATGAGCTATATCTAAACAAAATGGACCCATATCAAATGGTCCAACTCATAAATCAACTCACACTTGGCATAGCCTTGAAGTTTAGCTACGTAGTAGTTGAGGATGAAGTAGTATAGAGAAAGAATAAGGAGCTCAAATAAAAAATGACACAACTAAAGAATTAAAGAGTCTAGATCCATCAAGAGAACCTGGCTCTAATAGAGGATGCTTTAGAATAGGAACAAGTAAGAAATAAATCAAGGACCTTAAATCTAGATTTGTTGAGGCTAAAAAGAATCAACAACTAGAAGATCTCATAGCATATGTCATAGGATCAAAGTTAACTCCAAAAGGTCTTCAAAGCAAAGGATCAACAAAAATATGAGTTGAAAACCTAGAGATAAGTGGAGATAACTATAGACCCCAATGTGGCTCATGATATACAATGATTCCAATTACTCTAGCACAACATCAAGAAAGAGGTGAAAAATGCCTATGACTACTTTTGGTTAGCCTTCTTTGTAGAAGAGATATTAGAAAAAGCAGTAAAAAATAATTAAAAAAATGGGGGAATAAATTTACAAGTCTCACCTATCACAGCATAACAGGAACAATAACTCAATATAGATCATAAGGACCTAGTCAAAAAATTAAAGAAAATTTTACATATCTAGAGGAACCTCCAAGCTTGCAAAGATAATTTGGCATCACTAAAGACCCAAGTACAATAAACAAATATATATATTTAGGGATTAGTTATTGTTATAATGCTTGATATTTTTAATTTATAAATGTATATTTTGGATGATGATGTCATTGATGTTATGTTCAAAGAAGAGGAGCGAAGTCAACTAGGGTGATGCAATTGAAAGCTACTAAAATATGGAGTTGATATATGCCAACCTATAAGAGCTCATTATAAAATATGAGAAATTGTTAGAAAATCCTTTTGAAGATCTGATAGGAGTAGTGGAAGACCTTATCTCATTCTTTTTATCGAGTGACAAAGAGTGGTAGAAATTGCAAGGATTGCTACCTTAAAAAATTGGATAAAGAGAATCAAAAGTTTGATAATTTTGCCATGGAGGTCCTAATTTTATAAACTCCATGCCTAAGAATAAAGGTAGGATTTCGGATAATATTTATAAGTTTGACCATCCACAAGCTTATTTATGATTCAAAACCATTCCCTTATTCTAATTTACTGATATAAATAAACACTGTTTTTTATTTTTACATAAAAAAAGATCAAAATCACAATAAATTGCCACATAATAGTGTACATAAAACATAATTTTTATGCCAAATATGGGCCTAAAATATATTTTTTAGGGTCCATAAATTTGTATAAGAGAGATAAGACATAGAAATATGGTAAATTTTCATAGCAAAACCTAAAAACACTCATGCATAAACAATTGCTCAATTAAATCCTCAAGAAAACCAAGTTACCTTTATAATGAATAGGTTATAGATTATTTATTAGTTTAGATTTGTTTTTTAATAAAGCAAATTTTACTCATTGAAACTTTATACATAACTAGCAAGAGACTTGGGAGTTAGAAATTTAGTAGTAGAAGGAGATTATTTGAATATCATTAACTGTCTTAAGCAAGAAGCAACAATAAATAGGCAAATGAGTAATATTTTTCAACATATTAGGAAGGCTCTCTAAGCCTTTATTAAGGTGTAAGTAGTCCATACATATAAGGAAGGTAATATGATAGTAAACATGCTATCCAACATGGGAGCACTACGGGAGGAGGATAAATGGTGGATACCCCTAGGGGAGATACACCTAGATATTTTCATATTAGTTCAAAAAGAGCAGCTTATGGACAATACATAATCCTTGCATAAGTATGGGAAGCGAAGGAATATTGCACTAGGATATGTGATAAATAGACACAAAGTTGAGATTATGGAAAACTTAAAATTTGCATGAGGTAAAGACTATTGGATTTTTAAGTTGTAGCATAATTACAATGGATGTGAAAGGGATACAAGAGATGTATGAACAATTTAGGATGCATATGGATGATTTGCATGCTGATCAAGAACATTGGTTGCAGTCAATTTTATATATGCTTTATGAGCGAATGCAAATTTTTAAAGAAGAGAAGGTGCTATCCCAATGGAAGTATGATATGGACAAAAGAATGTATGTATGGGCTAATCAAAGCAATGGGTTCACAAAGAATTTAATCGAAAGTAGGAGCATGACAAACAATTGAAGTGCTTGGTTTCTATTCTATTGTGGAGCTAAGTTCTAGTTTAGAGGATTCATAGATAAGGGATATCTATAATACTATAAAATGCTGGTTTAATATTGTCTTTTAGTGTTTGTAAGGTTAGGGTGAACCAAAAAATCTATTTTTTGTGCTTGATTTGGATATTTGTGGTTTATTTAGAATTAGTTATAATATTTTTTTATATGGTTTAGGGTGAGATAGAACTCCCTGGGCATTTGAGCTAGGAGGTATTACTAGACTGAGTTACCTTTAGTAATAAGGAGTTTCGTATCTATAGTTGTACATTTGTAAAAGGGTTCGAGCCCTTTCACCCTTTCAAAATCCTAATTTTACCCTAATAAAAGAACAATTATTACTTGAATCAATTGAGTAGTTATTTCTATCACTAATAAGAGAAAGACTTAGTCATTAAGATATTAATATTACTTCCATGTAGCCTTCATAATTGTGTTCATATGTTTGCATTAATTCTTACTCATTCCTTAAAAATGAATACAAAATATTTTTTCACTATTGTGATTCAAACCTTAAAGTTTGAATGCATCAATTTCACTCTCATATCATAAGAAAAATGGATAAATATTTGTAATTTAATTTGTAAGGATCACTTGTCATAGAATATGGATAATTAATACAATAAAATTAGAGAAACTTCATCGATCCACTCTTTCACGCATGGTTTAGGGATTTTTAAAAATCTACCATTTTACCATACCATATTCTAAAGTTCAAGAATTAAGGTAGGTATATTCTTGAATTGGTTCCAAGTAAGTTTTAGAACATTCCCTTTAAGACTTTTAACTCCATATTCAAACTAAAGTTTTAAGTCCCTATAAAATATACAAAATCTAAAACACCAAGTTTCATTACCTTTATAAGTAGTTGGATTCAAACAAACCCAATTACTTAATTATTCCTTCATGAGATAGTTAACGAAAAAGGGTTTTTGAAAAGGGAAAAGAGAACATGTTATCTAAATCCCATAAAATCCATCTTACGAGGGGGATTAATCCAATAAAATAATGTAAAGTAAATATACAAAAATAACTACTAATATTCAAATTAAATTACATACCTATTAGAATCTAGACATGATGGGAGGAGCAATGGAGGGCTTGGGATTTAATGAGGCAAGACATTCTATCTAGACAAAAAAATTTAGTTAAGTTTCTTTTTCCCTTCATTATCTTAGAAATTTTGCATGTAAATTATTATAAATTTTTTATAAAATATTATATTTGCTATAAGATATTCTGGTAAATTTTAGTAAAGTTTGAATTTTAGTTTCCTTCGCATGGACTATTTGTAGCTAAATCCTTAGAATAATATCTAGTAGTATATTTTAGTGAACACACCACAAATGATCTATCCTCGTTGCTCAAAGATAAGATATTTTTTGGTAAATTTAATGGGCATTGGTCAAGGTCTTCAACCTTGAGAAAATGGATCTCTAGGAGTTGGAAGTCTCAAGGAGTGATTCTATACTTTCTTCCTAAAGGTTTCTTCCTAGCCATTTTTTGTTCTAGGGAATAAAGAGATAGAATCCTAAAAGAGGGTCCTTGGTTTATGGGAAGAACATGACTCTTCCTTACCTTCTGGTATGAAGGCTTTTCACCTAAAAATATTAATTTATCGCTAGTGCTAGTATGGGTTACGATGTATGAGTTTCCCATTGAATTTTAGAAAATGGATACCTTAAAGGCAATAGGAAACACTCTAGGAGAATATACAAAAGATGTATTCTTGGCTATTTATACACATATATTGGTCATGATCGATATAAGTAAAGCTTTACCAGAATCAATCATTCTTAAGTATGATGATAAGGTGTGGGTCAAAATCATATATTATAAAAATATATATTTTAGATGCAAAATATGTTATAAGGTGGGGCATATTGAGAGATCACATTCTAAAAATAGATGAATAGAATCATATTTAGAAAATTGCAAGAGAAACTTACAAATGGATATGGACAAGGATGGTTTTCAACTTCCAAAAAATAGATCTAGAAAAATGAAAGTAAATAAATAGTGGAGACTAGTAAGGAAGGATATTGAAAGAAATACCAACTCTTTTGAGGCTTTAGCCTATGAATAAAAAGTACATAAAATCTTAGAGGACACAATACAACAGGTTCAACATATTAACAAGGAACCATCTATTCAATATGATCCTAATTTAGGATGAACATTATTGATGAACCTAAGGAATGTGTCTTATTAGATTTTGAATACTTTCTTGAAGTACCATGCACCATTTAGGAGAAAATAATTGGTAACGAAAATATAGTGTTAGATGCTAATACCTCTACCATTAATAAGGAAATGCCAAAAAATAAGTAGAACAAGTCAAAAGCCTCTGTAGTAGAGCAAGGAGAGGATAAATTTGATGAAAAAGCAAGTTGTGAAAGAATATTGAGGAATAGAATAATAAGACCTACTCCTAATACAAGCAAGGCAAAAAGAGGAAAACCCTCAAATTATCGAGCAAGATCCAAGGAAGCAAGAGTAAACATAAAGAAATGAACAAAAACTAAGTTGCTTGAACTTTTTACCAAATAACAAAATGATATTGGTAATTCGTAGGCAGGACTAACATCCCCTAATGATACATGATTATCATCTTATGGAATATAAGGGGTGCTAATGTCCCCTCAAAGCAGAGGTGTATCAAGGACCTCTATTTAAGTAATAAGCTTGATATTCTATTAGGACCCCATCCTAAAATTATTTTTATAATTCTCATATGACTATGTAATGATACACTTCCAATGTGGGGACCTATTTTATGATGTTATTTTGTAATACTTTGTAATGGTATGTGGCAAGTAAGGTGCCTCGATAAGTGGGACCATTTCATGTAACTGCTATCAAGAATATAACTGAGTTTGGTAGAAGATTCTATCTCCAGTGGTATTTTGCATGTAAGCCAACTCTTGAGCAGTAGGTTAGGGTTGCATGAAGTGTTTCTTTAAAAGACATGGAGCCATATATGAATGTATATTTTGAAAATTAATAAAAGTATTGAAGGAGGTTACCCCTTGAAGAGGCCTATGATTCTGTGTTGTTGTGAAATTGTTTAATTCTGCATTTAATTTTTGCATTGTGATATTCTTTTATTTCATGAATCTTTATTTTATTTACAGTATTTGTATGAGCAAGTTTATTTTTAATAGTAGGTTCCTAACAAGATGTATTAGAGTGCTTTCTAGGACTAATTTTTTTTTGTGATTGTGATATTTCTTGCCCATCCATTCCTACTATTAGGTATAATTTATCTATATTTTCCATTTTTTGTTTGTTCTTTATCCAAAAAACTAGCAAAAACCAACAAAAATATAGTTTTTTTTTTTTTGCAATAGTTGTGTAGGTTAGAAACCTGTTAGAGTATATTATATTATTTGGTACATGCTAATGTACCACCTTGGGTACATAACTAGAGTAATATTTTACTTTAGAGTAAAGTTTGAGTTACTTCATGCAATGTAATAAATACATAAGTGTTAGAATATGCAATGATGTAAATGTGCATGTAGTGACTAGTCCACATGTACATGAGTCATAAGATAAGGTATATGAAGATTCATGGGTAGAGTAAATATCAAGGAACATAAATTCTTATATAGGCCTTTAAGGTGGTGTAAGTATGTGGAGAGAGTGAGAGAGAGACAATGTTACTATAGTGAGTAGTGAGTAGGTACAATGTAGTTCTTCATTGAAAATTTTGGAGTGTTCAAGTCCTCCATTATATTGCATTGTACTATTTTATAAGCTTTAATTAATGGTATATTATTGAGTCATTGTAGAAGTTTATCTCATTATTTTCCTGCATATTATAGTGTCATTATCATATAGTTATCATAGCTTACTTATTTCACATCTTGTGGTTGCATTTCCTTTAATATACATCCTCAAAAGCTAATAGTGGTATCAGAGCACATGGTAGATCAATAGAAAATAAGGAGATCCACAAGAGAGATTGATAAGAGTTTAGAAATCTCAATTTTAGAATTTCTAAAATACATTTGGCTTGAGTCTTTCCATAGAGTTGTAAAAAAACTTGTGAAGACTATAACTCAACATTGATTCCACTAGATTGAAAAATAAACTAGTGAATATTGATTATCTCTATATTTAGATGTAATGTCCCACCCCTTTTGTAACTTTGAAAATTTTATGAATTTGCTTTGTTTTTAAGATTGATATGTTTTGATTTTTGATATTTTGTGCCTTTGTTTGGTTTTTGCTTGCAATTGAGAAATAAAGAAAATTTTTGATAGGAAATGAAAAGACACAAAATAAGAAAATTCTGAAATTTATTCTCATAAAATACCAGGAGGATTTCAAAAGTATATATATATGGTCATGAGACCCAACAAGCTGCAATATACATTGCCTAGAAGTAGATCCTCTTCGAAAGTAAAACTAGTGAAATCAGGACCCTATGGCACTATGCTGGAACAATCAAGAATGGTACGAACTATACAAATTAGGTGTGTATAGTAGCAAGTTCTGCAACACACAACTCAACATCAAATTCATCAGGATCAAACAAAACCTGACATGAAATCTCTAGCATCTAGTTGCCCGAATTACCCTACCGACTCCAAAGAAAGCAAAAGAAGCACCTGGGGTTTTGGGTAAACCCCAGAATGATACAACCAAAAAAAATTAGTTGTAGAAGCTACTGCATAAAAATAAATAATAGATCTGAACACAAAACACCCATTTTCCTTGTAATCCTCAAACACCCAGAAATCACATTGTCGTCTCCAAAGAAAGCTACAGGCACAAATCCGGGTTTTGAAAAACCCATAAAATATACAACCCAACAAGGAAAATAATAAATTTGAAGCAAACACACCCTTCCCTTTTGCACACAATACAAAAATCAAACCAAAAAAATTGTAGAAAGCTTCGAATCTGTCTATGTTGAAGCTCAGTCGCAACCTTTGTGTGAAGCTACCTCTGTACCCAGAATCACTTGTATGAGTTTCTTGGCATAAAATATGATAGGAGAGGTAAACCATGGGAGGTTGTTGAACAAATGAATAAGAAGTATGCTACTCTCACCTTTGTGAGAAACCACTTCATGAATCCATTTGTGAATATGCAAGTGGATTGGAGAGAGATTTTGAACAAGAACTAGAGACTGGTGGAGTTGGTGACTATTTTTGAAGTAAATTTAATTTTGGATGTGTTTGGATTTTCCACTTAGGGTGATATATTTCAAATTTGCAGTAGTGGTGTTACTTGTGGTATGCTGATTTTCAAAAAATTAGACCATGAGGTGACATGTTCAAATTTAGAAAACTATAGTTCTATTAATTCTTGGAGCTCTATGATACATGGTAAGGTTGGAATTTATCTTTTAATGATTGTTGTTGCTAACCCAATTCATTTTTGGATGAGAAATTGGATTTCTAGAGTGTTTTATTGCAATCACTTTTTGCTCATGAATGGAATATCATGTAATGATACCCTTTTGCTTGCTGCTGAATTGAAATGTTTGGACATTGGAAGACTTTGTGTATTCTCAAATTTTGATGGCAGATGCATTATAGGGATGGTTAATTTTAGATCTAGTTGCTGCCCTCACCTTCTGGTATTGAGCTTAGTGACATCCATATATGAGCAGATAGATTAGTATTCATTCATGGCTAGTAGGCAGTAGGGTGTGGATGATTCTCTAGGAATTGTGTAGTTATTTTTATATCCCACATGGTGGCATGATGATTATCACAGATTTCTCATGGTGTTAGTAGATTTTCTATTAGACAGTGTCTTAATTATTATAGATGGTAGTTGTAACTGGGGATAACTAAGTTATACCAGAGGGGTTGAGAGGATGTCTGGGCTAGTTTCTCAGTTTCATTTTTGGTTGTGTTCATGCAATTAATTATGGATATGCTACTAGCACTCATGGTAGGGACAACGGGATTAATTTTAATGTGTAGGAATTGGTGCTAGGGGTTAGATATTTGGGTGAGTAGTGTTTTGATAAGAGTTCTGAATCTTTGCAGATTTTGGATGCTCTACTTACAAGGATTTTTTAGGAGTACTTGTTAGTATTTTCCACACACATATCTCTTGTGTATACAAGGAGTATTTCTTTGTGTTAGTTACTGCTCCAACATTTTTGTGTTGAGTATTGTGACATCAGATGATGGTCAGTTAGCCCCTGATCCATTGCAAATTTCTTACCAGTAGTCTATGGGAAACCTTTGGGGTTTGAGTAGATAGTCTATTTCTCTACCTGGGTGATTGATGATTACTGCCGATTTTCTATATTACTGGTACTTATATTTTTATATGATGCCTTGATGATTATAGATGGTTGGTATACTCAGGATTGCTCAATAAAACACTAGGAGGTTTAGTACCATTGAGAGGGTATTAGCTCTTTATTGCAGAGTCATTTTCAAGATGGGTATTGTTGTTGCTTCTAATGATGGCCTCTTGACTTAGTCTTTCCTACATTGCTATGGGGACTTCATGATGAGATATGTGGAGAATTTCATTCTCTTGATGAGTAGATTGCTTTTCCTCTTGCCCATGAGGGTGACTAGTACTGGTATTTTTGGTGATATTCTTGCTAAGATGACTTGGCAAGAGTTATTTCTTTTCAGATATGATAGGTATTTCAGTTCTACCCTAAAGGAAGTTCATTTCATGGTGTTGTAGTCAAGATTAGTGCAGTTTAGGGACTATGTTTTCATTGTGGTGATTAGTATTGTACAACATAGGAGTGATGGTATTTTCTAAAGGATTTTTTGGGAAACTGGGATTTATTTTAATCTTAGTGATGGATCATTTATCAGTTTATTATTGGAGGTTGATAGAGTGGTATGGTTCAGTTGCATCAACATGGTGACAAGAGTGAACAGTGATTCCAGTATCAATGATGATTGTTTATGGCAGTGTCTCCATTATGGGACACTTTTTAGATCCATTTGGGATCCAGGAAGATTGGTCATATTGCTTGAGGGTAAGCAATCTTAGGGAGGGTGGACTATAATATCCCCTCTCTAGCCAGTTAGTAGTTGTGTGTAGGATTAGCCTACTCTCGAGTTCTCATAGGCTAATGGGTGTGTTCGATGCTTGGAGATGTTTCTTGTTCCCATTTGTCAAGTCTTGGGATGATTTTGGGATGTTTTGAACCTTACTATTTTTAGTATGTCGATTCACTTAGGAATCTTGCAAAATGGGTGATGGGTTTGAAGCGTCCTCCAAATGGGTATCCATTTCTATCCTTGATTGGTGATCTTGTTAGGTGAGGACCAAAATATTAATATTTTTTGTGAGTGTGAGTTATCGTAAATTTAAATTTAATATTTAACTTTAATTGTTAATTAAATGTGCTTTTTGGGCCTAATGGGAACATAAGGTTGTTTGGGTACCCATTTTTGAGGGAAAAAGAGTTTAAAAATGAAATTACATTAAATTTAAGTTAATGAGGCCAAAAGTGGTGTGGGTTTTTGGAGGAAGATATAAAAGCTGTTTTTTCTTTATTTTTGCTCATTCTAGTATGCACATTTTGTCTAAAATTTGGATATTGGCCTATCAAAGGATTTCAAGATTCTTGAGGATAAAAACCCTCTTGAATAACATCATCTTTGAGTGTGAAATATCACTCCTAGGTGGTTGTAGGAACTTTCCTCCCAAAAAGCTCTGTCACACTGAAACTACTCCATACCAATAAACATATGGATGTCATCATTAGTGGATTTAGGAAAGTGTGTAGATGCCACACAAGGCCTCTCCACCTAAATAGCCCCTGCATTAGGATATAAATTCTCTCCTCATGGTGAGTCTACAAGGTCCACCATCATGTCATAATGCTATGAATCATCATGATCATCATAAATAAGCAAACCAACATCGTGCATCTCAAAGAGTGGATTGTATGAGGATGACTCAGTATCCATCTCAAATAATGGATTTTCAAACAACTAAAAAATACCAGTATCCTCTTGCTCAACCCAATCTACCTGCTGATCCAAAATTGCATTTTCGGAGTTCTTGGGACATTGAACTAAATCAAAGTCCTCTTGTATGTTGTCAAGTTCTTCTATCACTCGTCCAATATCCTTAGCTCTTTCTTCATTTTCTTGTTCTCTAATTTTTATGATAGTAACAAGTTTCCTTTATGTTTCATACAATATCACATGTGCATCTGACAGTGAGCCTCTAGTAGACTTAAGCTCAAGATTGAGCTTATCAACTTTGTCCTCTCTACCCTTAAATGCATCAAGGGTCTCTTCAACAAGCTTGATGAAATGATCCCTGTCTGAAAGAATATTCATGAAATCTGATTTCATAGTTTCCAAGGCTACTTTAACTATCTACATATTAGCAATAGGGGTAATTCCTTCAACACCATTTTTCCTCCTCTCAACTTGAGCCTTCCAACAAAGTTCTTCAATGAATTTATGGGTGTTATCAAAATGGGTTAAGGCTACAATAATTGAGTCTTCACTAACCCTCAGATAAAAATCAGATTTATGCATAAATTTTTTTGATTTATTTACCTAATTATCCCCTTCAAAATCATCATCTGCTAAAGCTCCCTCTTCGCATATTATTTGCTCCAAAGATAGATCATCACTTTGGGTAAGAGAAATTTCATCCCAAAGTGATCCTTTGCCATAATTTGGGGCTGCAACACCTGGATCCCAAGGGATTAAGTGTTGATCACTTAATTCTAACTCAACATGAAAATTATGCTTATCATGTAAGTTTGTCACTATACATAAATCATCTTGTAGTGAAACCATCTTGAATACATATCTCCAAAGGTTTAGTTTGAAGACCATACCCGAATCCATCTGTGCATACCTCATTGGATAGTGATAAAGAAATATTACTATATGTAATTTTGAAAACTTCATCATCACTACCACCAACATGCACTAAATCTGAAATTGCATTTGTGTTCTCATCATTATGAACTGAATGCTTATCTACATCATACTCAATATGCTTAACATCTAAATAAGCATTGGTGAACTCATTGGGATAGAAGGCAACAACACTCTCATCATGCTCTTTTCTAGAAAGAGTGTTAGTGATCTCAACCATATTAACATCACTAACATCAATTCCACTAGTCTCATCAAAGCAATTGTCAATCTTAGGGTCTTCAATAACTTGTTTCACAATCACATCCAATGTTGCTATTTTAATGTCTTCATCATGCACAACTTCATCATTTGTAGGTGCATGCATGCCAATAGAATTAATTTGAGATTCAACCATACATACCTCATGTGATGAAATCTTATCTTCATGACAAACTTCTATTTTGGGTTCTTCTTCTTCTTCTTCTATGTGCTCATCATTGACCAAGAAATATTGCAACTGCTCCTCGCACTGTTTGACCCATCCATGAGCAGTAGTAGAAGCAACCCATTCTTACCTCCTTTGCTCAAATATGTGTCCTCCATCCTTAATATCAATCCATATCTATCTCAAGAACTCATCGAAAGACCATACTACTTTTAGGTCCTCTGGAAAAGCTACATATTCTTGCCAATATTTTGTCATATTACGCTGGTCTTCCCAATACTCAAGCTGACTTTGCCAATACTCACGACGAAAACTAGTCCCATCACTGGGTGGCTCCATGAATGTGAAAAATAATCTATGTGTCCACAGGTTGGCAGTGTTGAACCTGGATTTGATACCATGTAATGTCCCACCCCCTTTGTAACTTTGAAAATTTACTACCTATGAATTTGCTTTGTTTTTTAGATTGATATTTTTTGCTTTTTGATATTTTGTGCCTTTGTTTGGTTTTTGCTTGCAATTGAGAAATAAAGAAAATGTTGGATAGGAAATGAAAAGACACAAAATAAGGAAATTCTGAAATTTATTCTCATAAAATACCAGGAGGGTTTCAAAAGTACATAGATATGGTCATGAGACCCAACAAGCTGCAATATACACTACCTAGAAGCAGAAACCTCTCCAAAAGCAAAACTAGTGAAAAAGGGACCCTGTGCCACTATGCTGGAACAATCAAGAATGGTATGGACTACACAAATCAGGTGTGTACAGCAGAAAGATCTACAACACACAACTTAGCATCAAATTCTTCAGGCTCAGACAAAACCCGATGTGAAATATCCAACTCCTAGTTGCCCAAATTACCCTGTCGGATCCAAAGAAAGCAAAAGAAGCACTTGGGGTTTTGGATAAACCCTAGAATGGTACGGACCAAGAAAAATAAGTTGTAGAAGCTGCTGCACAAAAATAAATAATAGATCTGAACACAAAACACCCCTTTTCCTTGCAATCCTCAAACACCCAGAAGCTCAAATCACACTGCCATCTCCAAAGAAAGCTATAGGCACAAACCCGGGTCTTGAAAAATCCACAAAATGTATGGCCCAGTAAGGAATAGACTGAAAAATCTGCTACAACAAGGAAAATAATAAATCTGAAGCAAACACACCCTTCCCTTTTGCACACAATACAAAAATCAAACCAAAATATTTGTAGGAAGCTCTGAATTTGTCTTTGTTGAAGCTCAATGGCAACCTCTATGTGAAGCTACCTTTGTAACCACCCAGGAGTGATATTTCACACTCGAATATGATGTTCTTCAAGAGGGTTTTCATCCTCAAGAATCTTGAAACCCTTTGATAGGCCAATCTCCAAATTTTAGATAAAATGTGCATACCAGAATGAGCAAAAATGAAGAAAAAGCAACTTTTATATCTTCCTACAAAAACCCACGCCACTTTTGGCCTCATTAACTTAAATTTAATGTAATTTCATTTTCAAACTCTTTTTCCCTCAAAAATGGGCACCCAAAAACATGTTATATCAATTGGCCCTTTTTAAAAACAACCTTATGTCCCCGTTAGGCCCAAAAAGCACATTTAATAAACAATTAAAGTTAAATATTAAATTTAACTTTACGATAAATCACCCTCACAAAAAATATTAATATTTTGGTCCTCACCTAACAAGATCACCAACCGAGGATAGAAATGGATACCCATTTGGAGGACGCTTCAAACCTAGCACCTGTTTTCATAAGATTCCAAAGTGAACTAACTTACTAAAAATAGTAAGGTTCAAAACATCCCAAAATCACCCCAAGACCTAAAAAATAGCAACAAGAAACATCTCCAAGCATCGAACACACCCCCAATGGGCTCCCACACACTCCCATTAGCCTACGAGAACCCGAGAGTAGGCTAATCCTGCACACAACTATTGACTAGCTAGAGAGGGGGCATTGCATTAGAGTTTATTCCATTACAATCCTAATACTTTGTTGTAGAAAAAGGAGATTCAAAGAAATTTGGGAAGCTTTATACAAAGATCTAGGAATAATATCCTCTTTGGAACCAATCCATTAGCTGAAGCAAAAAATAAAAGATCAAAGACTTGGAGACCCAGCAAAAGGTCCCATTACTAGATTGAAAACCTACAAATTGCAAAAGAGAGAAAAGTGAATAGAAGCCTTATTGCAGATTGAAGGAAGAAGAGACTCTAGATAATAGTCTAGGATAATATTAGAGGTTAGTGATCTCCATTGAAGATTGAAGACTGTAGATTGTATATTGAAAGAGAAGATAAATCAACCTGAGAAGCTGAAGAGACCCACAAGAGGTCCCATTGAAGAAATTCTAATCTTGGAATATTGAAGATAGAAAATGACCAACAAAAGTTCTATTCTATATTTTAGTAGTAGTAGATTTTAGATATCCAAGGAGGAGATCTCATTGTGAAACTTCCATAGTAGAATATTGAAGAAAAGGTCTCATTGAGAAGACCAGAGAAGTTGTGAGATTAAAGGCCTTAGAGAAGAGGTCTCAAGGAGAAATAAGGAGAAGGCTATGAAGGCCTTATTAAAAAGTTTGAGAAGGCCATTTAAGGAGTTCCTAGAAGAAAATATTGGAGAAATTTACTAGTTGAAGGAAGAGTTCTTGATAGAGTAGAATTTGGAATAGTAATCGCCATCCAACAACAAGCCCAAAAGGAGAAGAATTGGGCAAGGAGTTTGCCAAATTTTGGGGAGAATAGTGAAGATCTCAAGATAGTCAGAATATTGAGAAGAAGGCCACTAGATAGGCTAATATTGAAATCAAAATTTGACAAGGAGGTTGAAGGATAAAGGAGATAGAATAGCCATAAAATATGAGATATTTGGGGATTGCCATTGAAGGCTTGAAGCTCATTTCAAAGAATAGGAGGTTGCTAATTTTACAACAAAAATTTGAAGGTCTCTAGGAGATAAATATTAGTTGTGATTTGGAGGAGTTTCCTACCAAATTTGAGAGATTCAATGATAACATTTCAAGAAAGAAATTGACCAGAAAAAGCAACAATTTGGGCAACATTACTAGCTACTAATTTATAGAATTCAAGGGAGCTTCGAGAAGGAGAATAAAAGCCACCAAAATACAATTTTAGGGCAAAAATTTAAAGGGTTTCAAATTCGTAAACAGGTAAGATAAAGAGTTTGTTTGGACAACAATGAAGAGTTGTGATTTCATCCATTACAAGGTAGCATTTTGGTGAATTTAAATCACCAAGACAACCATCATCTATAGAGGTCATTATGGTAAGCAACTTTGGTGCAAAACGTTCATTATTTGAACATTAGTTACTTGGTTCATTACTAAGTCTCATTAAATAACCATATTAGAGTTTAAAATTTGCAAGGAGAAGGTTTCATATTAAAGTCTTCAAGGGAGTGCAGAAGATTATTTCTACAAGGGTTATAACTTCCACTCAAAAAGGAATTAGATATATTTCAAAAGAAAGAAAAATATCAACTTCCTACCTTCTAGTTAAAGCAAAGAAGACATTATCTATAAGTGCATGTTTGCATAAATTATAGTGAATATTTCAAGTTATTGTTAAGAGTTCATTTACAGGAGCAATAAGGAGAAATTGCTATTGAACTATACTAGTTATTAAAGGTGCACTAAGTATTTAAGTTAAGGTAAAAATTAGTGTAAAGTTAAGGTGTATAATTTAGAGCTTGGATTCATTATTGCAAAGTTAACCAAGCAAATAAATTATTCAAGATATTTGTTTAGTAAGAATGGCAACATTATATCATTATTTGCTCTCAAGAAGTAGAGTAAGGAGCTACCATATCTAGGAAGAGAGAAAGCTTGCAAAAAGAGATTTAAAGACTTCAAACTTTGGTGCAAGTTAGGGTATTTTTATTCTAGCTATTTGCATTACATTATTGCGCCATATCTCACTTGTCCTACACAATAAAGGAGGAAAAAATACAAAGTATCTCAAAGAAACTAAAACAACCAACAAGTACATCTACAAAGCAGCCATTTCAGCAAGGGAAGAGAGCCAACAAAAGGCTCACATTAGCCAAGTTTTAAGGTATTTAAAGACACCATATCCGTTATCGAATATAGTGCCTACAATAGCATTAACCTGCAAGATCAATACCTACATAAGTATACCATTATATATTGCATATCTACATAAAAATATAGCATAAAGGATCTATTAAGAAGGCTATCATCCATTGCATAAGGATAGCACATTGCCAGCATAAATAAGCAAGTTACAATGTGACAATGAAGGTGCATTACCCAAGCTACAACTTGGATGAAATTCCAGTTGAGAAGAAGCATCTAAAGCCACCATTGGAGCACCAAAACCACCATTGCAGCACCCTAGAACCACCATAGCTAGAGCCAACCTCATAGCATCACCATTCACTTGGGAAGAAAGTGTTGAAGATAAGATACAAAGGGCATTCACTAGCAAGAAGTATACAAGAAATAAGAGACATTGAAGGGAGTCTTACATGCATGAAATTGGAGTGCCACTTGTAATTTAGAGCCAAGGCATCTTGTGCCACTTGGCACATCCAAACAAGGTGCCCATATATTCCTTTAACATATGCCCAGGAAAGAAGCACTCAAAGAGAAAGTAATACCTATTGTTGAGTGTTGAATAACATCATTTGGAGGTTATAAGGCATAATCATCATAGCTCATCATTCAAGGGAGATATGAGTGTTGAAGCATCTAAACCAACACCCACCACGAAAGTAATTTCCAAAGCACCATATATCTAAAGTTTCAAGGAACATCCAAGCTATTTTAGCGCCCAATCTTAAAGGAGAGCGTAGAGAGAATATAATGCATGCAATCAAGAATTAAAGAAGGGACTCAAATTTCCATTAAGAAAGAGAATAAGGCATCCATGAACATTGATTGATCTCTACCATACACGAAATACCAAAAATACATGTTTGGATAAAAGAGTCACTTCATAGGCCAATCAACTTGCACAATACACTTTACAAGGAAGGTAAAAGACAATATTATTCAATATTTGCTTTCCTAAGTTTAGGGAGTTATAAGGTGCCTAATACAAGGTTGAAAATTATTTATTAATGCATTGAAATATCAACCTTAAAAAGTAAGAAATCAATTTTAGCAAAAGGAGTATATCCTAGAAGATATTATAAATTGCTTGATACTTAAACATTACAATATTTGCAAATAATTAATTTAGGACATAACGTTTTCAATATTGAAAAAATTGAAATATTAATTTGCATATATTATTACTTTCTACAATTCCAAATTAGGAAGTTAAAAGGTATGCTACTTAAAATTTTAGTCTCTTGGAATTTAGAAAAATTAAACCATTGAAAAGTTAAGGTTAAAGGAGCAAAACCATTAATTGCTTAGAAGTTGGAAATTGCATTTTACATTAATATATTACATTAATTTATGAGATATTAATCCAACTAAAAGGTCTTGAAGGAAAATAACCTTATTAAAAATTGAAGGTGCATCATCATTCATCTTTAGATTTCTACTTACTAATCAATAAGGAGACATAAGGCAAAAAAGTAAAGTTGAACATTAGAGAGATAAAAGGGATTCAAATTAAACTAAGAAAAGCTAATCATACTTTCAAGATTCATAGTACACTCAAACACTTGCTAGATAGAAGAAATTTTATAAAATGTGTAAAATTGAAAAGTACTTAGCAAGATTGAGCATATACTCAAAACTAGGGAGTCATAAGGTAGACTACTACAAAGGATCTATCAAAAATATTCTCAAGAGCAAAAATAATTCTATTGATTTACTTATAAAGGAAGTAGGAGCAAAAATATTTCTTCCTCCCTAGTTTTAATAGACTATTTTTACTTGTAGACCTTGTATCTCTCTATATGGATTATAGGCTGAAAAATCTTGTAGAATTCCAAAACAATAGAATTATTTTTTCTCTATATGGATTATATATACTCATCCATATTTAGACAAAGAGGATAATAAAGGAAGTAGGAGAAAAGAACTTGAATTCCAAAACAAATACAAAGATCCATATTGAAGACTAAAGTCTTCAATACCCAAATAATGTAATATAAGGGGGGTGTTAGAGTATATTACATTATTTGGAACATGCTAATGCACCACCTTGGGTATATAACTAGAGTAGGAGTTTACTTTAGAGTAAAATTAGAGTTACTTAATGTAATGTAATAAATGTGCAAGTTTTAGAATGACAATGATGTAAATGTGCATGTAGTGCACATGTACATGAGTCGTAGGATAATTTAAATGAAGATTCATGGGTAGAGTAAAGGCCAAGGCACATATCTTCCTATATATAGACCTTTAAGGTGGTGTAAGTGTGAGCAAAGAGTGAGAGACATATAATGTTACTATAGTGAGTAGTGAGTAGGTAAAATGTAGTTTTTCATTGAAAATTCTAGAGTGTTCAAGTCCTCAATTATATTGCATTGTACTATTTTTGTGAGCTTTCATTAATGGTATATTATTGAGTTATTGCAAAATTTTATCTCATTATTTTCTTGCATATTATAGTGCCATTATTATATAGTTACCGTGGCTTACTTATTTTACATCTTGTGGTTGCATTTCCTTTAATATACATCCTAAAAAGCTAAAAATATTTGTGTAAAGGGTTGTAAAATATCATGGAGGAGCTATCATTATTGACTAAGCTATATATTCCATAAAGCATTTAGTGAAGTGAGGGGTGATCAGGCTCTAATACCCAGGCCTTAGACAAAATCCACATACGAAATTGAGCTCCCAAGTGTCTTTGGGTATTTAGGGAGACCATCTAGGATTAAACAAGCCTTTAGCCCTAAGAATATTTTTGACCTTATATTATCCATAGCACATCGAACATAGAATCTAAAAATATCAACCTCCTGTATTATTAGAGAGACAGGTAGTGTGCTCAAGGGTATGTGTGGAATTCTCCTTGAGTAGTGGCCTAAAATATTAGTCTAAGCACTATTGTTCATCACTATGGTATAATAGAGGGTCTATAGGTATTACATAATCCTTGGCTTAGAGTACCTGGTTATGTTCCACCTGCAAACATAAATTCTCTATCTATGTTAACCTTGCAACCACAAATTTTCCCACAAAAATTGAGCATATGAAAAAGACTTTCCTAACATGAAATAAATTGGATGTATAAAAGAAAGAAGTGGGAAACCAAATAGATACAATCAAGGTAGAGTCTGAAAGTACCTTATTTTAGTAATATTTGGGTCAAGATTGTCGGTTGGCAATAATAGTCAATAATTATAGAGTCATTAGTGAAAAATAAAACAAATAGTATCAGTATATGCAATCATAGAATAATGTCAATATTTGCAATATAGGTGACAATACAATGTCATGAGTGGTCAATACAGTGTCAAGAGTGACAAGTTTAGAAGTGACAGTGTCGAGAGTGATAGTACAATGTTAGGAGCGATAGTGTCAAAACAAAAAGGGTAGAGTTGGTTGACACAAAACCTAACTTTTGAACCCAACCTCTAGAGAAAACTAACCACACTAGTAGACTCATCAAAACAATAGGAAAGTATTGGGTGTCCAAAATTAGTGTTGGGATATATAGCTCACTATGACAATATTTTCGATTTGATCATTTTGATATATAACACCCAAGCACTTTTTTGGGCTCCTTACTAAAAATAGTAACTCATGGAACCATATTTTTATTTTTAGCAAGTCAATAGTAATCAAATCATATCAAAACAGTTGATGGTACTCATAGACATAAAAAAGAGGTAGAACAAGTCACTTCAATGTTGGATCAAATACAAAGCACACTTAATACCCTTATCCATGACAATAAAACAATAAGGGAAGACATTCAATGCTTTAGAAGTGAATACATCAGCTCCAAAACCAACTTTGAAGAACACTTTCTAGAGGTTGAGTCCAAACTCCAAGGTGGCCCAAAAGTGTTTGAGTATCATGATATTGAACAATCAAGTTAAGGAAAAGGAATCCATAAGGATAAGGATAGCTTTCACACTCTTTTTGACCATGATAATCATTTTAAAATGCCTAAATTGGACTTTCCTAAGTTCAATGGGAAGGACACAGATGGGTGGTTATGTTGCATCAATCAAATTATTAAACTCCATAATGTTCCTAAATATTTATGGATTCATATGGATTTCTTAAATTTTGAATCTAAAGCTTTACAATGGTATCAATAGTTACAACACATAGTTCTCAACTGCTCTTGAGAAGTTTTTGAGTTCCAATTACTCACTTTATTTGGCCCTAGTGAATATGATGACTTTCAAAGAGCATTGACAAAATTGAGATAAACCTATATAGTTTGGGACTACCAGACCCAATTTGAAAATTTGGCTAATAAAACCAAAGGGTTGAATGAAGGTTTTTTATAAGCTATTTCATCAGTAGCTTGAAGGATGACCTCCAGGTCGAGGCCAATATGTTCAAACCGTAAAACATGATGCTAGTCATAAGCTTGACATGGTTGGCTGAAGCAAAATTCTCATATTAAAGGAGAACATAAATTTTTATAAACTAAATCCTCCTTTCCTCCCAAGTTTTCACCCACTAATGAAAATAAAATTGTTTCCCACAAATGCTTGACTACAGAATAAATAGATGCTTGACATGCCTAAGGTTTGTGCTATAATTGTGATGAAAAATATTTTCAAGGGTATAGGTGCACCCAAAAGAAGTTTCTAATAGATGTAGAAGATCCAATTAGTAGTGGAAACAATGATGAGGAAGTAGAACCAATAGAAGAGCCACCTCAAAATGAGGGTGAAATACATGAAGAACCACAAGCTAAAATTTCTATCCATGCTCTTGTAGGGATTACTACTCCATAGACCATGAAAGTTGTGGGTTATTTCAAAGGCCAACATCTTACATTTATCATTGACTTAAGAAGCACACACAACTTTATTGATCCCCAAATTGCCAAGCAGAACAACTATTATATAGATACATGCAACTCCTTTGAGGTTATGGTGGAAAATGGAGGGACCTTGTCCAAAGGAAAATGTCACAATCTTAAGTTGAAAATAGGGAATTATGAGCTCAAGACATATATGTTTTCTCTTCAATTATGGGGATGTGATATTGTGTTAGGAGCTCAATGGCTAGGTACTTCAGGAACCATTGCATGAAATTTTGTTGAGTTATGGATGCAATTTTCACAAGATGATAGGTTTTACACTCTTTGTGGGTCACAAGTAGGGCCTCCTCAAGTTATCAACTTAACCCATATGGAGAAGTTAAAAACTATTCATATGGGGTAATCACTTAGATATTTGCAATCCAACCAACTCCTTCAACAAAAGACCAAGTTCCAAAGAAAAAAATTGTTCTGAAAAAACATGAGGTAGTTTTTGTAGAACCAATAGAATTACCATCGCATCACTCCCATGATAATTCCATTCCATTGGTACTTGACAATTTTCCATCTAACATGAGACCTTACCAACACCCAGATGCTCTTACGTCAAAAATAGAGAAATTAGTATAGTAGTTACTAAAAGTTAAAGTTATTTAGCCTAGTAATGTGCCTTACCCTTCTCTTGTCTTATTGGTTCAAAAGAAGGATGGGTCTTGGTGGTTGTGTATAGATTTTTGTGAGCTCAATAAGATCACTATTAAGGATAAATTTCCTATTCCAATGGTCGATGAATTACTAGATGAGCTGCATGGGGCTATGTTTTTCTCCAAATTATATCTTCGCTTGGGTTACTATCAGATAAGGCTCAAGGATGAGGATATCCCCAAAATAACATTTCTTACTCATGAGGTCCATTATGAATTTTTGGTTATGCCATTTGGCTTGATAAATGTACCTTTCATATTTCAAAGCCCCATGAACAACATTTTTTTCTCATTCCTTTATAAATTCATTTTAGTTTTCTTTAATGATATTTTGGGCTATAGTCACTTTTGGTAAGAGCACCTAATCCATGTGGATCATAATTTACGGCTTTTGGCACTACATTCATTTTATGCTAAGATGTCCAAGTGTTATTTTGGGTTGCCTAAAGTGGATTATTTGGGATACATTATCACAAAATATGGAGTTAAATTTGATCCTAGGAATATTCAAGTCATTCAAGAGTGGTTTAAACCTCACACTCTAAAAGGTCTTCATGGATTTTTGGGGCTTACAGGCTATTACCACAAATTTATCCACAACTATGGTAAAACTGTTTCTCCTTTAATGGCCATGTTAAAAAAATATTTTACTTGGACTAGTCCGGCTGAGTAGGCTTTCCTTGATTTGAATCGTGTTGTGACAACCACTCTAGTCTTAGCAGTACCTAATTTTTTTGAGCCTTTTGTAATTGAAAGTGATGCTTTAGGAAATGGTATTGGAGCTGTGTTGATGCAAGAAGGATGACCCTTGGATTTTATTAGTAAAGCACTTTTAAGCTAAAATCTAGGCAAATCAACTTATGCTAAGGAAATACTTGCAATTTTGCATGCAATTACTCATTGTTGATCTTATCTCATTGGGCATCATTTCTTCATAAAAAAAGATCATAAAAGTCTCAAATACTTGTTGGAGTTATGGTTTTTCACCCTCAAACAACAA
Organism: Wollemia nobilis; assembly: GCA_028583015.1. Taxonomy (NCBI): domain Eukaryota; kingdom Viridiplantae; phylum Streptophyta; class Pinopsida; order Araucariales; family Araucariaceae; genus Wollemia; species Wollemia nobilis. The sequence continues at coordinate 2,698,170 of JAQPPZ010016709.1, forward strand.
AAGTGGATCTCTAAGCTCATGGGATATGATTATAATATTACTTATAAAAAGGTAAGGTGAAAATTGTGGTGGATGCCATTTCTTGCTAATTTGAGGCTCACAATATGCTATGTGCCATTTCTTCACCCATTCTGTGGTGAATAAATTCTCTTTGAGAGAAGGTGCTTTAGAATTCAAGATTACAAACTTTGGTTGCCTCCCTTCAAAAAAATCCTACCTTATATCCAGGATACACTTGGGACAAACAAGATCTATGCTATCACCAATGTCTTATTGTTCTTCATATATCTCGACTCTGGTAACTCCTCATGAAGGAAATGCATGCTTCACCCACTACATACCATTATGGGTTCCTTAAAAAATATGAAAGGATTAGGTATTCTTATTTTTGGAAAGGTATGAAGAAGTACATTCAAAATTTTATGGCAAAATGTAACACCTATCAGTGGATGAAAGGCAAAATGGTGCATTCTTTGGGAACTCTATAGTCCTTGTCTATTCTCGAATAGGTTTGGACAAATATTTCCATGGATTTTATTGACGGGTTACCTAAGTCTAGAGGCAAACAAATTATTTTTATGGTAGTGGATCATCTCTTGATGTATACTCATTTTTGTTCCCTCTCCCATCCTTACACGACCTCCATAGTTACCCAAAGTTTTAATGATTCTATATTTCACCTTCATGGAATGCCTACATCCAATGTGTCCAATTGTGATCCTACATTAAATAGTAAATTTTGGCAAAAAATGTTTAAGTTGTAGGGAACTCAACTCAAAATGAGTTTAGCTTATCATCCACAAACATATGACCAAACTAATATTATCAACAAATATTTGGAGATCTACCTTTGTTGCTTTACCTATGATCATCCTACACAATGGGTGAAGTGGATTCCATTGGATGAGTGGTGGTATAATATTTCCTATCACACTATGACCAAGGTCATCCCTTTTGAAGTAGTTTATCGATGGTCTCCATTCATGCCCTCCTCCTACATTACAGGTAACTCCAAGGTCCTTGTAGTTGACACTACACCCATCCAATATGTCGAAGTCCTTCGTCAACTGAAGATGAATTTGGAAGTGGATCAAAATTGGATGTTCCAACAAGATGATCAACACCATTCTAATCATAGCTTTGATGCTGTGATATGGTATTGCTTCACTTGCAACCATACAAATAGTCATCAATCTAGCTTCGCAGGTGCCAAAAAATTGCTACCAAATACTATGGCCCCTACCTGGTTTTATAATGGCTTGGTGTAATGATATACAAAATGACCTACCATATACATCCAATATTCATCCTCTATTTCATGTATCTTCTCTCAATAACATTGTGGATAATTAGGTATAGGTTCAATATTCCCTCCCAAAATTGAATGAAGGTTCTATCTTGCTTGAACCAGAATAATTGTTGGATCGTAGGATATGCACTATTTGAAACTGAGCCATTATTAAGGTCCTTGTTTAGTTTTATGGTATAAAATGAAAATAGGGTACATGGTAGTCTCTATAGTAACTCCAACACCAGTCTGCTCATCTATAGATTTAAGTATAAAGCTCTTTGAAGGGGAAGGGTATGTTAGGACCCCATCCTAATATTATTTTTGTAATTCTCATATGATTATGTAATGACCCACTCCCAACATGGAGATCCCTTTTATAATTTTACTTTGCAATACTTTGTAATGACATGTGTCAAGTAAGGCACCTAGACAAGTGGGTCCATTTCATGTAACCATTATCAGTAATGTAACCAATGTTTGGTAGAAGACTCTAGCTAGAGTGGTATTTTGCATGTAGGAAAAATTTTGAGCATTAAATTAGGGTTGCATAAAGTGTTTCTTTAAAATACATGGATCCATGTACAAATGTATATTTTTGCAAATTAATGGAACTTTTGATGAAGGTTTCCCCCTCAAAGAGGCCTATGATTCTATGTTGTGAGATTATTTAATTCTACATTTACTTTTTGCATTGTGATATTTTGTTATTTCATAAATATCTATTTTATTTATAGTATTTGTGTGAGTGAGGCTATTTTTAATAATAGATTCTAACATATTATTTGTATCCAAGAAACAAAAATGATAAAATAAGTAGTTTCCAAAACTATGAAAGTAGTATGGGCGAGATGTGAATGGGGTGCTATGGATTTTTAAGGAGCAACAGGAGGAATTTTAACTTGTTGAAATCCTATTAGAACCTTCAGTGTAACCATTCATAAAACTAGGTATTGGATAGCCTCTTTAGTCATATGCTACTTTTTAGATATTCATTTCATCCTTATTAATGTCTATGGACCTACAACTTAGTCTAGTAGATTAGAAGTTTGGAGTAGGATTGAAGCCTTTACGAGAAGTAAAGACCAAGAAACATGATTCATGATCATAGGAGATTTTAATGCCATAATCAAGCTAGATGAAAATTTATGGGAATTACAAAATTAACCCAAAGAATGAGAGATTTCTCAGCTTTTATTAAAAATAATAATCTATGGGAGATTGAGTTTGAAGAAGACAACTATACATGAACCAACAATAGGAGAGGCAATAACCTAATAGCAAAAAAATTAGAAAAATGCATACTCTCAGATCATTGGCTAGATGAAGGAATTTATGCTAAAATTAATACCTTATCAAGGATTGGTTCAAATCACTGGCCAATATGAGTTAAAATGGTGGTAAGTTAATTAAAAAAATCATATTTTAAATATAAATAGATGTGGGAAGACCATCCTCATTTTATTGATATGATTGCACAAATGTGAAATTCTTTAGGAAACAGTGGATTGTATGATCTTCCAAAACATATTAAATCAATGACATCTAGATTAAAAGAATGGAACAAGAACATTTTTGGAAATATTTTTGAAAAGAAAAAACTAAAAGATAAAATTTTAAAATTCCAAAAAGGTGATCATAATTATCCAATCTCATAGGAAAGGGAGTTGCTTAGTGAATGAGATGTTGTGGATTTAGAAGAAGTAAAATGGGGAATTCTAATAAGTTAAAATCCAGTTAGAACCTTGTGTGAAGCCATTCATAAAACTAGGCATTAGATAGCATCATTAGTCACTTGCTACTTCGTAGATATTCATTTCATCCTTATCAATGTCTATAGACATATGAATTAGGTATATTAGAAGTTTGAAGTGGTATTGAAGCCTTTATGATAAGTAAAGACCAATAAACCCAATTCATGATCATAATATATTTTAATGTCATATCCAAGCGAGATAATAAATTTAGTGAAATTAGAAAATTAACCCAATGTATGAGATATTTCTCAACTTTTATTCAAAACAATGATCTATGGGAGGTTGATGATCATGATGGGGAAGAAGAAAACTATACATGGACCAACAATAGGAGAGGAAAAAACCTAATAGCAAAAAAATTAGACAGATGCATACTCTCATATCATTGGCTAGATGAAAGGACTTGTGCCAAAATTAATACCTTAACAAGGATTGGTTCAGATCATTGGCCAATAAGAGTTAAAATGGTGGTAAGTGAATTAAAAAATATCATTTTTTATATATGAGTAGATGTGGGAAGACCATGCTCAATTTTTTGATGGATAGCACATACATCAAATTCTTCAGGAAATAGTGGGCTATTTACACTTTCAAAAAAAATTAAATCAATGACATCTAGATTAAAAGAATGGAACAAGAACACCTTTGGAAATATTTTTGAGAAGAAAGAACTAAAATATGAACTTTAAAAATTCTAAAAAGGTGATCATAATAATCCAAGCTCAGAGTAAAGGGAGTTGCTTAGTGAATGTCATAATATTTTGAGAAATTTAGAGAAATTTTGGAGATTAAAAACGAGACAAACTTGGTTTAAAAAGGAGATAAAAATACAAAGTTTTTCATAGGATGGCTATAGTACAAAAATCAATATACAAAATTAGTGGAGTTAAATTAGTAGAAGGGGTTTAGATTGAAGAGCAGAGTAAAATCTTAGAGGAGGTAAGGATTTTTTATCAAAATATTCTAGGATCATAGGAGTTTGAATATTTTAATGATAAACTTCTACAAGATGATCCTTCAATTATAACAAATGAAGACAATAGGAAACTCATTGAGCCTATTACTATTAAATAAGTTTATTTAGCTCTTTTCTCTTTTAATAAGGATAAATCACTAGGTCTAGATGGAATCTTTGTAGCATTCTATCAATATTTTTGGGATATAGTGAAGGGTTCTTTATTGGTGTTAGTGGAACAATATAGGGTAAAATAATATATACCTTATAAAATAAATGCAACATATCTTATCTTAATTCCAAAAAAAATAATGTTGAGTTGTTTGACTAATTTTGACCCATTAGAATATGTAATATGGCATATAAGATTATCTCCAAAGTGATTGTGAATCAGTTAGGACCACTATTATACAATTATTTTAGAATAACAAGAAGGATATGTAAAAGGGAGACAAATTCTGGATAGGATCATAGTAGCTCATGAAGCTATGCATTCAATAGCTTCAAGAAAAGAGAAAGCAATGATGTTAAAACTTGATATGAGTAAATCTTATGATAGTTTTTACTATGATTTTATTTTTGTAGTATTAGAAAAGTTTATATTTGGGAAGAAATGATTTAGATGGATTAAAGCTTGTGTATCTATAGTTTTATATTTAGTTTTGGTCAATGGGTTAGTAAGAGTATCATTTAAAGCCAAGAGAGATCTTAGACAAGGAGATCCTCTATTGTCATATTTGTTCATTATTATGGCAAAGGTTTTGGGTAGGAAATTGAAGGTGGCTAACAAATATGGGCTTATAAGTGGACTTAAGGCTAGTAATAACATTGACAACATCACCCATCAACAGTTTGTAGATGATACAAATGCTTTTTGGGAGGGCAAGGATAAATGAGGCCAAAGCTTTGAATAAACTTTTAAAGGGATACAAAAGAGCATTAGGGAAAAAATTTAATAGGAAAAAATCTAAATTTTACTTCCTAAAAACCCCAACTAAAATCAAAGTAGGTATATGCAGGTTACTTCAAATGGAGGAGGAAAATTTACCAACAAATTATCTAGGGATTCCCTTATTTGAGGGGAGAATGAGGATAGAATTATAGAATCTAGTTATAAGTAAAGTTCAAAATAAACTACCAACATGGAATTATAGATGGTTATCATTATCAAGAAGAGTGCAACTAATTAAATCAGTCTTATAGGTCATTTCAACATATTATGTCCTTGTATACTATGCCAAAATTGATATAAAAATATTTAATCTATATTATGCGCTCATTTTTGTGGTCAAGATTACATGATAAAGGGAAATTTATTTTGGTGAAAATGAGTAAGGTATGTTATGATAAAACTAGGGGAGATCTCAGTTCAAGAGTTATTAAGGATGCAAACTTAGCTCTTAGAGAAAAAATAATTTGGAGATTGTACAAAGAGAGTCAAATACAGTGGGCAAGAATTCCTCTAAGTATGTTGAGCCAAATGACCCAAGCTTAATATTTACTGCATTATCTCAACCAAGTGGTTTTGCACTATAGAAAAATTTTAAAAATCAATTGATCTAGTGATTAAATATTTAATATGGGTGGTTGGAACTGGAGGAAAAAAATTATTTTGGATGGATACTTGGTGTGATAAAATACCACTCAATCTAGATCCAATTTTGAAACCATGGATGAGATTACTTCAAGATAAAAATGGTGATTGAGTTTCAAACATTTTGTACAAGGATCAAGAAGGTAGATACAAATGAAAAGAATATTTTCCTACAAGTATACAAGATATTGATACTAGGAGGCAGTTGAGTAGAAAGATAACAACAATAATTATTTTGAGGGGAGCAAAGGATAACTTGATTTGGGACTTCAATACACAAGAAGGGGATATATTGTAAAACACCAACAAAATATAAATATCACAAGAATATGAATATATATTTGGGATAGCTTGAGCATTCCTAAAATTTAAATATTTGTTTGGCTAGTAGGTCATAGAAGTATTGTATCCTGGAATAACCTTATGAGAAGGGGTTTTCATGGCCCCTCACAATGAGTTCTTTGTAAATAGGAGAAGGAGCATATAGACCATCTCTTGGGATATTGCTCAATAGGAAACTATGGCAATGGATTCTTAATACATTTGGTAAATGCATAGTGATGAATGGTAGAATTGAAAAATGGTTAAATAAATGGTGGAGCATTTTTAAAAGTGAGGCTTTACAAAAAAAAATTAATACATAAAAAGATACAATACTTTGGACTGTGTGGCTAGAAAGGAATATAAGAATATTTAAAGGAAAGGAAAGCAATTTAGAGGTAATAAAATTAAATATTTGTTTAGACATATAGGAGTCTAAACCGACCCTATCAACTCACCTAATCCCTAATTTGAAAGTAGAGAGCCTTGATAGATGGACTCAAGTCATCAAATGGAATTATGATTTTGGATATAGGAAAAACAAAAATATTGCAAAGAATATAAAGTGGAAACCATTAGATGTGGAGTTTGTCAAATTGAATTTTGATGGAGTATCTAAAGGAAATATAGGACCAAGAGGAGGAGGAATAATTAGAAATAATAGAGGAGAGATTTTATCTCATTACACTTTCAATAGTGGATTTAAGAAAAATAATGAAGTTGAATCTTGGGTAGCTTTGGAAGGGTTAAAAATATGCAAAAAATTCAAATGGAACAAAGTATGGATGGAATGTTATTATATCATAGTAATAAATGTAATTTTAAAAAACAAAGGCTCTGCAGAACATACAAGAGATAATTGTGGAAATTCAGGATCTTGCTATAGAGTTTGAAGAAATTAGGTTTACACATATGTTAAGGGAAGGAAAGAAATGTGTAGATAGGCTAGCTAATAAAGGGATTTTAATTGAGGATCATGAAGTTAAATTATATTTTTCATGGTTAGAGGAAGTAGTAAGTTTAGCTTAAGTTAACAAGAAAATGTTGATTGCCTAAATCAAATAATGATTAAGATTTATTTTAATATTTTCCATTGGTAAAATATATTTTTTATAACATTAATGTGCTTTTATATAAACTATTTATTATAAATTTTGTGGTTGTACTTATGCTTGAGGAAGGAAACTAGCAATCCAGACTTGGTAAAGCAGATTGTGATAGTACAATATTTTGGAAATATTAATCTACTAAGATGCAATGCATAGATAGTAGAGGTGAAATTTTGGTATTGTGAAGGTTGTTGTAGGAAAATGTCAAGAAGGATAACGAATTCTTGAAAATTTGTATTCACACAAGAAATTGAAAAAGATCCAAAAAATGAAAATCAAGAATTCAAATATTTTATGTAAAATGATGTAAAATTCTAGCCATAGCAACTCAAATGAGATGAGAATTGAATCTATTTGAAAATTATCAAACTGTAAATAAAAGAGTTGTGATTTGTCAAGGGTGGGGGACCCGAGTACAACCCCTTGTTATCCAACAAAAAAAAAAGGTGAAACAAATAATTGATGCATCACAACCATCATATCATATTCCTGACACCCAAATTATATTAGGTTGTTGACTTATACAAGAAATATTAGTTTTTTAGTGAAATATATGAGATAATGCATCATGTTCCTCTTCTTTTAAGCATTGACCCAATGATCAAGAAAACTAGGGATACCAAGTTTATATATTTTTATTATGTTTTTGGGTAGCACTTCTTGTTATAGGTATGCCAATTTAACTTGTTTGATGATGCAATTTTGAACATGTTGGGAAAATTCTTTTAGATTCATAATATCTTTACCCTCAACCTACAAGGCATGTGATTCCAACACATGCATTGCATCAGTCATATATGGGTTGAATAAAGAACTAGGAATACATTGTGGATTCTCCATATTGTAGGAGGTAGAGATCATCATAAGTACTTTAAATGGGTCAATGTATCATGGAGAAAGTTTAGATCCATTTGTAAACTTAATGAATCTATTATGATATTTTATATGCTCAAGGACCTTGTCATCTAGAGAATTCTTCTCAAAATTAATTTTAAATTAGCATAACTATTTTATCAATAAAAATTTTCCTTCAACTTCTATTTAATCAACAAAAGTCTATGCAATACTTCTAGACTAGTAATGAACCCATCATTATACCTATCCTAGCTCAATGGTGTAGCACCCTAAAATTGGCACAATTAAACCTTAGTAAAAATATAACAATTTGAATTTTAACCCCAAACTGCTTGTTACCTGCTTTCCTTATTTTTCGTGCTATTTTTAGGATTTGTTTTGACCATTGGATGATATCGTCGATGATCAGACGAAATCATCCCAGATCTGACGAATTCATCTGGAACAGAACGTCCAGATGATTTCGTCCCAAAATCAAATTTTCATAATTAGCTTCTATTTCAACTTCTCTAACTTGGGCAAAAAGCGTGTCTATGCAGTTAGAGTCTCCCCCATTGGAGATCTCCCAAATTGGGATGATCTCCAACATCCTAATCTCTCCCTAATCCTATATAAACTGGGATTTTCTCAGTTTATCCCTCTGAACCCCCTAGCTGACGGATTTCCTTGCAAATTTAGTTCCTTGTGCCTTAGAACACCTTCAAAATTTTGTTTGAATTGCTATTTCAAGTTTTCTTGCAGGAATCTTACTGTTCTTCAGTTGGAGCAAGCTTGGATCATCGTAGGCGATTCCAGACGATTTCGGACGATCCTGTCGCAAATCGACGATGATATCATACGATTGGAGGCGATCTCGATTGTAGTCCAGATTGAGGGCAATCAGAGCCCAGAGTTTACATTTTATTATCGTTTCTCTGCATTTATTTATACATTATCTTAGTTATTATATTTATGCATCTTGGAGTTCACCTCATTTAGTGTAGATGCATGATAAAGTCATAATAAATTGTCATATTGATACATTTACTTTTAATTGCTATATGGATTTATCATTTGGGCAAGTTTACTGTTATTTCTATCACTTCCCCTTGCATTTGTAGTTGCATTTTTGGTATTTTGTATCTGTTTTGTGATTGTAGGTTTCTAATGAATTCGTTAGATCGACGACGATCTCATCTGATCTTAGACGACCGACTGAGATATGAGATGATTCTATGCAATTCCAGACAATTACGTATGATTTGGAATTCTACAAACCTAAGAATATTCATCAAACATCTGGAATCAGGTATATTTTGTCCTATTTAGCATATTCTCTATGTTTAGCATTTATTCATGTTTTATGTATTCATATAGATCAGCATTGGCATATAGAATAGTTCAGATTCATCCTGGCCAAACCTAGGAATTGAATGATTAAAGCACAAAATGAACACATCAAACCTATTTTCAACCTAGGCATGGAAAATGCCACTCAAAAGTTTCTTGGTGAACCCAACATCCGTCAAAAATTCACCCTTATACCCCTCCCCCGAGAGGTGGGACCTTCAAAGGGCCTCTCAGTCTGAGGTATTGTCCCATCCTTCTTGCATACCCATTCCGAGCGTGGATCCTATAGCCTGAAGGTAAGGGATGCGAAAAATTTGGAGCGATACATTTTGGTGAACCTGACGTGAAAAACTAAAAACCTTTTGAAAACAATCCAAAAAAACAAACAAAACATAAATGCATTTAAAATTGAAGATTGCATATCATATTTAGATGATAGATTATAATAAAAGACGAGTTGTCACCATTAATGTTGAGAACCAATTAGCAGCCATAGAGATTACTTCTATACTTAGAGTACCTCAAAAAAATAGAGTCCAACCTTTGTGGGATGAACTTGATAGGAGATTGGGTATCATTGAATCTAGATCAACCAAACTTAGGCAAATCAAGAGGTTTGTCCTAGATAGAATCTTGGATCTTGATCAGGTGACCTTATATCATGAACTTCAGAGAGCCTACCATAGGTGGTTAGCTGATAGAAGAACACTTGTGACTTTTGAGTTGTACACCTTTGAGGAATACCTCGACAATGCAGTTGTAGTACATAAATTTTTGTCTCGTATAGAGGATCAAGAGGTCGTTCTTACAGATAGAAAGAGATGGAATAGAGTTCCTAGAGCTGTGAGTATTGCCATGAGCTCTATTTTTATAAGTCAGAGTCAGAAGTAGATAACATCACTATGGCACACTTTGTCAAATTCTTGAAAAACCATTTCCAATTTGAAGAGGAGCATTTCATGACTCCTGATGAACTTGATCCTATCAATGACATCTATAAACTATTTATAGAAAACTAAGCCATTATTTTATTATTTCTTGCATTTAGTATGTTGTTTGTTCTCTTTATAATATTATCATAAAAACAAAAACAAAACAAAAACATAAAAAAAATCAAAACATTTTCTTTTAAGTATTATAGTAGGTATATAATTAAAATATATACCTCCCAAATTTGTTGCAAATATATTAATATATATTTGCTAAAATCTAAATTTAAGCATAATGACTAGACTTAAGAATGGAAAATAGATTGAAGTAGAAGAAGATTGGTTAGGAAAACCAGTAAATAAACTAGATGTCCTTCCTAACGACCCAATTCAGGAAGAAGGAACCCTAGACCAACAAGAAGAAGAATTTGCTGAAGGAAATGAACAAAGAGAAATTGTTAGAGAGGAAGGATCCTCATCTCCTAAAATATCTCTGGAAGGAGCTGTTACTTTTGAGAACATGGAACATTTTTGGAAGTTCCTCAATACTAATATTGGCACTCTTAATAGAGCAGTCCATATGGACAAGGATAAAATTAGTGACACTCAAGCAATCCTAGAAGACATATATCACACACGCACTAATCCCTTGTCCTTCGTTGATCAAGAAAGTGATCAAGATGGACCATCCAATTTGGATATGGCCGCTATAATCCAGAACATGCAACAACGACAGGTTACCCAACCACCTAGAGTGCCTGTTACCAAGCCTAGGGTTATTCCCACATAAAAGAAACCATCATTCACTGCTCTATTTTTCCAAGTTATTGATCAACATACCTCAAATCAACAAAAGCCTAAAACAAAACCTAACACCAATTTCCAACAATCTGGGATACAACATAATGCTACAACAAATCTTCTTCATAATACTCTTCCTACCAACCATTTGCATAATAGAAATATAGCATCCAATCCTTACGTCACACCATCATATGCTCAAATACCACCGAACCAATATGGTCGACAAACTGGTAATCTGGAAGCCATGGTGAAACAGTTAGTCTCCCACATGGACCAGATAGATCCCTACCGTCCCTTGTACAATTATCGAGAGATGTGTAGTCCGCATCTAGATCCTATAGTTGTAGCACAACCATACCCTAAACACTTTCCTATGCCTGTCCTACCTATATACAAAGGAACTGAAGATCCCATAGAGCATCTTTGTATGTTTAGGATAGTGTGTCATGATATATCACATGATGATTTGTTATTACTAAAAATCTTCCCAAAAAGTTTAGGAGGGATGGCATTAGAGTGGTACTATCAACTAACCACTCATTCATTGAGGAATTTCGAAGAGAAAACCGAGTATTTTGTGCATCAATTTAGTGCCTACATTGAAAGGCATGTAACCATTAAAGATTTGTACAACCTAAAACAAGATAAAGATGAATGTTTTGCTAATTTCCTAGCTCGATGGAGACATTTGATAGGAAAATTACACTTTGTGTTACCTTATCGGGAAATTCTTGATATTTTTATTAATAATTTACAAGAACAACTATCCTATGAGTTATCAACTACTACATTGACCACCTTTGATCAGGCTATAGACTTAACCCGAAGAGTGGAAGATGCTCTCATTAGGAAAGGTCGGCTTAAAAAGAGAGATGATGAGAAAAAATCCAGAAATCAATATAAAAATAAACAAGTTGTGGGTGATGGAGTCACTGATAGTAGAAATATCGCCACTGTTAATGTTGTGAAAACAATAGAGAAGTTCATATTGAAACCTCCTGATAAACCACCTTAAGAATTTACTAGGTTAAATCAACCTCTCTCAACCATTCTCCCACAATTACTAGCACAAGGTTTGATCCAATTACCAAATATCCGAGAACCTGATCCAACTATACCCGGATACAGAGCTGATTTACACTGTGATTTCCATAGAGGACCTAGACATGCTACCAACTCTTGTAAAATATTAAAACATAAAATACAAGACTTGATTGATAACAATGATATGGAGGTGCAAGCCTTCCAACCTAAAAAAAATCCTCCTAATAATGCTCAAAAGAACATTCCCCAAAATCAGAATCAGAATGCCAATCAATCATTAGACATATTTCAACATCCTTTACCAAAGCATGGTAAAGAAGTGGCTAATCAAATTGAGCACCATAATGTTCCCCCTCCTACCCGATATGTAGGAACTATTAGTGGACATTCACCTACTCATGATGTGGAAGTATTTGACACCACTTTATCCATGGTTACAACTAGACATCTATATAATATTCGGACACCTGATCTTAGTGATACAAAATACGAGACTAAAAGTGACATGGAAATCACCTCAAATCAATTGAATAGTTTTGAAGATGAATCAAATCCTATTCAACCTATCACAAGTTCTATGGTTCCAAAAGAACCATTTCCAAGAAGAGTCACTACTCGACCATCGTCTCACCAATTAATTTCTAATGAACAAGCCATAAACGCTAGACCAAAGGCCTATTCATCATCCTCAAAATAATATTGTCGGTACCATCAGAGCTATTACTAGACAACAAGCCCAAAATTCTCAGCAAGATCAAACTCAGAATGATGGATTAGTTCCATTTGTTTTGAAAGTTCCTAATAAAGGGAATCATGCGCCTAATGTTCAACGTAAGCCTCCTTATAATATAAATGAACAATTATCAAATACTACAGCTAGAATTTCTCTTTTAGACCTTTTAAGATCTTCTCCTACACATAGGGATGAATTAATGCTCACATTAAGCCAAATGATGGTACCACAAAATATTCAACCTAAAGCCATGTCCAATACTATCATAACATGCAAAGTCGATTGTATTGACTTTTGGGATAGAGATATACCACAACATAGTTTACATAAGGATAACCCCTTATATATTACTGCTCTAATTGGAGATGTAGCAGTTAAACGAGTCTTGATTGATAATGGTTCATATTTAAACATATGCACTTTTGACTTCTACCAAAGATTTGGGTTTAGAAGTGATGAAATGAAAAGAACTGATATGATCATAAAAGCCTTCAATGATGAAACACAAGAAACATGTGGAGTTATTACTATACCATTGCAAGTTGGTCCAATAACCTTAGACATGACCGTGTTTATTGTACATTGCCCTGCATCATACAATATACTCTTGGGTCGTCCTTGGATCAACGCGATGTGAGCTATTCCCTCAAATTTACATCAGTGTGTTAAATTCAAATTTAAAAATTAGTTGGTTACCATTCATGGTGATCCCAGACCCTTTGATATGTGTGCTTTGGAAGAACCTGTTGGAGTTCAATTTTGCCCTGCTTTGTCATCCACACATCCTAATTCTCCTCAATCATCTAAACATGTGAAACACACACCCATAACATCTACTTTTTCCCCATCAACTACACCTCTACATATAGTTCAACCGTCTTTCGAACAAACCACATTAGGACCCCAAAAAGATCCTAAACTCACAACCAATGTTTCTTGTTTTACTCCTATAACTTCCATACCTATAAAAGACTCATCCATCAACATCCCTACAACATCTACATCCACTAAAGGCATACTTTCCGCATCCGACGATGTAGGAAATGTTCCTTCTACCTCTTATGCTCTTACTGATGAGCTTTTACCCGATTTATCTAAAATTCTTATATCAGAAAAAACAAATATTGCTATGCAAGATTCCCTTATGTTAAATAAATTGCCACCCTCTCCTTGCACCTTGGGTCTTCCACAGCCTATGGGAAGTATTTACCAAGTCGGGAGTTGCACTTTTATTTATAAGGAATATGACTGGGGCATAATACCTAGAAACATCCAAACACATTATGATGAATATGCTCGATGTTATTTTACTAATGAGTATATTAAAGCTAAGCCTATAATGCTTAAATTGGGATATAAAGGGAAAGGTTTGGGACCTTCCAAAAATGGTATGAAAGAACCTTTTGAGGTAGAACCATGGCCTGCCCGATGTGGTGTGGGCCTATTTCCTAGTAAGGGTCAGCCCTTCCCGTTTGAGGATGATGACCATCTCATGTCTAACCAAGATTATTTGGATGAACGTGATGCTTTGTGTTTAAGGAATAACCCATTTACGTGTAATATGCTCTCCATAGCTTACCCTCAGATGATCGTTGAATTCGACGATGAGTTGGAGGGAGATAATTTCCATGATGTCTCTGTTGAAGAATTGTTACATAATGGATTTTATTTCAATGGCTCTATACCTAGTATAGCCCAGCTTGAGGCCATGACTCCTTAAGACAAATTATCCAAGCTAACCTTGGAAGAATTACAAGAGTTGGGTGTTTCACCCGCTCCACCTAATTTTGAGAGAGATCTACACATGGAAGTAGAAAACGTCATAAAAATTGACATTGGAACCGTAGATAATCCTCACATAATAAACATTGGATCAGAATTAAGTCAAGAAAAACAAGATAAATACATTACATTTCTTAAATACTATGAGGATGTCTTTGCTTTGACATATGAATATATGCTAGGATTAGACCCTTCTGTAGTTATGCATCACCTAGTAGTCCATCCGGATGCTAAACCTGTTAAACAGAAACTTAGAAAAATGCATCCTAAAGTGGCCTTACTAGTCAAAGGGGAATTAGAAAAACTCTTGAAGGTTATTTTTATACAAGCCATTGATTATGATGAATGGATATTGAATGTAGTTCCAGTAACTAAGAAAGAAGCTACCAAAGTTAGGGTTTGCACAGACTTTCGAGATATCAATGCTGCATGCCCTAAATATGATTTTCCTCTTCCCAAAATGGATCAAATAATTGAATTTACTACTGGGAGTGGAATGATATCCCTAATGGATGGATTTTCTGGTTATAATCAGATCAGGATAGCTCCTAAAGATCAGGCTAAAACAACCTTTATTACCCCTTGGGGGACCTTTTGTTGGAAAGTGATGCCATTCGATTTGAAGAATGCAGGTGCAACTTATCAACGAGCCATGACTTATATCTTTCATGATATGATGCATGATATTCTACATGATTATGTAGATGATATTATAGCTCGTTCCATCCAAGAAGATGTTCACTTAGATGACTTGAGAAAAATATTTGATTGGTTAAGGGAATATCTTATCCGATTGAATCTAGCTAAATGTATATTCGGAATTAAGTCCAAAAAATTATTGGGGGTTATAGTTTCTTTACATGGCATCAAAATTGACCCTATCAATATCATGGCTATCATAAATATATTTGAATTACGAAGTCTATAAGGTAAGCTTCAAGCTATTCATCGCTTCATTGATAGGTTTGCGGACAAAATCGGACCTTTTATTAAGCTTCTTAAGAAAGAGGTCTCTTTTCATTGGGATGACGAATGTCAGGAAGCATTTGAACTCCTCAAACAATATCTCCTTAAGATCTGATCACCCATTTATCTTGTACATTTTTGCTATAGATTTTGCCTTAGGAGCTATGTTAGCTCAACTTGATGATGAGAAGAAAGAACGTGCTAATTATTACATTAGCAGAACCTTAATCAGTTATGAAAATCATTATACAATGTTATAGAAGTTATGTCTCGCAATCGTATTTTCTACACAAAAACTATGCCATTATATGCTCAGTCAGAAAACGTATGTTATTGCTAAATTTGATCCTTTACGGTATCTCATGAGTCGACCGTACTTATCTGGTCGCACAACAAAGTGGGTTCTTGCGCTAAGTGAGTTTGAACTCATGTTTATAGGACAAAATTATGTTAAAGGTCAAATCATAGCATATCAATTAGCTGCTGCACCCTTAGAGTCTACCCATACCCTCATCATTGAGTTTCTTGATGCATGCCTTAAATTAGAGGCAGCCCATCCTGAGCAATGGTCCCTATACTTTGACAGAGCCTGATACATGAGTGGGGCTGGTGCAGGTATTATTTTAATATCTTCGTAGAAACATCTTATCCCTATGTCCTTTAAATTAACATTTGCTTGCACTAATAATACTTTTGAATATGAGGCTCTAATCCTAGGATTACGAGCCGCCTTGGCACTAAAAATTAAAAATTTATTGGTTTTTGGTGATTCTCAACTTGTCATCAATCAAATCAATGATGTTTATCAAACCAGAGATGATAAATTATGCCCATATAAAGCATATGTCTTACAATTATTATCTTTATTTGATCAAGTTACCTTGGAAGCTATTCCTCGAACTAGCAACCGTGCGGCTGACGCTATGGCTGTAGCTGCATCTCTTTTGCCCTTGGAGTTAGATGACGAATATGCTACCATAATTATTTGTCGACTCTAGGAACCCGCTTCAAATAAATCATGCTTAGAACCTTTGGATGTGTTTCTAATCAACAAAACTACTCCTGAACCATGGTACACTGATATATTTAATTTTCTGCAAAATGGGACCTTCCCTGAAGGTTGTAATAGCAACCAACGCCGATTATTACGTAGACGAGCAACTCACTTCGTAATTATTGGTAATACGTTGTATAGGAGATATTTTGAAGGCATCCTATTGAGATGTTTGAATCTAGAAGAATCTAGATCAACTTTGAGTGAAGCCCACGATGGATCTTGTGGGGGACATTTTTGTGGTAGCGCCATTTCTAAAAAACTCCTTAGGATAGGATATTTTTGGCCTACCATGGAGAATGATGCACATGATTATGTGCATCATTGCAACAAGTGCCAGAAATACGCTGACCTTGTCCATGTGCTTGCACAAGAACTGCAGGCTATTTCCTCTCCTTTGCCCTTTTCAAAATGGGGCTTAGACATCATTGGAAAAATCAACCCCATGTCATCTGATGGACACAAATTCATCATAACCGCCATTGAGTATTTCACAAAATGGGTTGAAGCTATGCCCTTAGCTTCTTGCACTAGAACCAAAGTTTCCAAATTTATTTCTAATCAAATTATTTGTAGGTTTGGAATTCCTGCAAATCTCATCTCTGATAATGGAACTTGTTTCAAAAATAAAGATTTCAAAAAATTATGTCAAAAATATAAAATTCAACATCATTGGTCCACTCCCTATTATCCTCAGGGTAATGGCCAAGCAGAAGCATCTAATAAAAAATTAATTAAAATCCTGAAAAGATTGGTCTATAAATCTGGTTGAGATTGGCACATCCAACTATATCCTTCTTTGTGGGCTTATCAAACTAGCGTTCGTACTCCCATAGGTACTTCAACTTTTGTTTTGGTTTATGGTGCTGAAGCTGTTTGTCTCTTTGAATTAGAAGTTCCTTCTTTGGCTCTGCTACTTCGAGATACTGAAGTAGGAGATGAATATCATGCTGGCAGACTTAGTCAGCTGGAACTCCTAGATGAGAAGTGCATCAATGCTTTGGAGCATCTTCGTGCCTACCAAAACAAGCTTAAACGAGCATACCTCAAGAAAGTTCATCATCAATCCTTTGAGATCGGCGACCTTGTATTAAAAGAAAATAAAAAAATACTAATGCAACTAAAGACCTTAAAGGTAAATTTGAGCCCAACTGGCTTGGAAAGTATATCATCACTGCTAAATTTGGATCTGGAGCATATCAATTAGCTACCTTAGATGGTAAATATCTTAAAGAACCTATGAAAATTATGCATATTAAGCACTATTATGCATAAAATCTGGGGATTTCATCATTTTACATATTGTTATTTTGCATATTGTTTCATTTTCGTCATCCATATGAAAATTTCAAAAACAATCACATTGTGTATTTTCTCAATGCATCATTCAAAATCAATATATAAAAACATCAAAAACATAAAAATATTCAAAAAAAAAAAAATATCTTTTAATTTTGTACCTGTCAATCCTTGAACTATTGCAGTTATATTTTCAATTAATTTGGATAAAATTAGCATTTATTTGGAATCCCGCACTTTCACACTCACATGGATAAATATCTTGATTTTATTTTGTATGATTATTAATCTCTCTTATATTAAAGTCCACAGTTGAATTAAATAAAGTTTGAGCATAGAGAATTGATCTTGTTATTTACTTGAACCAAGTACATCTCTTCACATTAAAATGATTTCATTGCAAATTCGATATAATGCTACATAGTAGAAGTGGTTTCTTGAGCGAAAAGTTTCCCCTGCTATCCTATCATGCACATGGTCTAGAATCTTTGAGAATTGACAAAAGGACAAGCTCACCCCTACCCAGAATAAAAATCCCTTGCTCTATAGCCAATCCGAGCAAGTATCCCTAACATAGGAATAAAAAGACAAAGTCAACAAAAATGAGAAAAAGAAAAATATTATTTTGTACCATCGCAGCAATATTTCAGCATTTTCTTAGTTCCAAGCAAACATAAAAAAAGAAGAAGCAAGAGAAAAAGCAAAAGCAAACAGCAAAATGCCTTTCCCTACCCCTTGAAAAGAAAAGAAGGGTGAATGAGCTTGAATCCCTGGAATTCTCAATTATTCAAAAACTATGAGGTAAGCCCCATGACAGGCGGTTTGTGCCCAACCCACTTGGCCTTGGGTAACTCCTAGCGTGGTGATATGTCTGTCACATTAGCGACCTTATTTTGTACAGACCTATGTCGGCTTATGGATTAGCTAGCTCTTGATGACCCGAATTACATAGTAGTCTGGTACGATTACATGCATATAAATCATGGTCAACGGACACTCATTTGGTTAATTCAAATTCTTTGTATCAAATTATCTTGCTCAAAATTGGTAAATGAACAATACAATTGAACACACATTTGTATTTGAGAGATTTTTGTATCATTATGATAAATCAAGAGCGGCAATGAACTCACGTTTGCACCTGAGGGTTCCTTATAAATCTACATTTGTCTTTGAGATAATGTAAAATATTTTTGCAACTCTTTTTTAGAATAATTCTATCTTCTTATTTCAGAACATCTGTTTAGTATAAAAACAATTACATACACTGTTTTCAAAAATCACAAAATTCTTTCAAACAACATATTACACAATATAGTAAATAAAGTCAAGTTTATATATTATTATTTTCTGTTTATCTCAAAAATCAAAAATCAATAATGTAATAAAACTAAAATGTCAATTTCTTCTTTGGATTTTACGATGATGGTATCAGTCTATACCCATAATTCTATGCCTAGCGCAAGCCATTGTTTTCATTCTATTTCCCATTCATTTTAAAAATTCATAAAAGCATATGACTTACATCATTATATTATATAATTGAGATTTCAAATGAATGAACACTTATTCTATTTCATTTCATTATGTCAACATTCAATTTTGCAATGATGGTATAGTTCCTAGGGACTTATTCAAAAAATTTATCACACTTAGGAATTTATGCCTAGCAACAATCATATTTCTTTAATATGTCATGCATAATATTTTTATGAAAATCTGAAAACAAATCATCACCATCATCATTTCTATCATCACAACACAAAGTCTTAAGACAGTCTCTTAAGCACTCTTTTACTTTTAACAATATTTCTATCTTGGGATTAGCTTGACGACCTAGCGAGCGGCGACTCCATGAAACGGTCTATAACAATGACAATGTCCTTTGAAATTATTGTTAGAAGTCTCTTTTATTTTTCATCAAATCACACCACAAAACAATCAATTTATCCACATCAGATTATTTCATTTACAATTTTATGCCATGACATAAAAGTTATAATTTATTTTCAAATGACATAATTACATGAATCAACAAAAAGCATCATCATACAACATATGCACAAGTCATATCATCAAAAAGACCATATATATATCAATAAATTATGTACATCATCTGGATTGGTATGCCATAATAAATACCCTGGCATACTCAATCCCATAAAAAAAGTAATAAATGTATACAATATCTATGCAGTGTGCGGCTAGCCTCGAGAAGCCCTCGAGCTCTCTGCCTCGTCTCCCCCCCACCCTATCATGGAGGAGGTGGTCCCATAGAGGTTCAGGCTATGTCTCGGGTCCTCACCATCTATCATGAGGATGTCCTCGATGATCCCATCATGACCGGCTTTGCAATAGGGGCTGGAAATGGTATCCTCTATCCCTCTGGGACCATGTGATAGTATAACCCCTGGTAGAATGCGATTTGAGCAATAGACTATGCCAGATCTTGAGTGCTCGCCCCTCTACTCTAAGCCCTGAGTTGTGTAGCCTCATCCTGTAGTGATTACACCTAAGCCTAGAGGCAGGAAACCTTAGCTTGGAGAGCCACCATCTCGTTGCTCTCCCCCACCTTGACACCCTTGCCCTTATTGGGCGATGGTGGTCTCTCCCCCTACTAAGAGTGGAATCTCTCCTCCCTTCTCCTTGTCTGCTATGACCTCTATGGAGCCTGTGCCATCCTCTAGCATCTCTCCTACGGAGACCATCGCTACTTTCTCTCGCCACAACCATGCACTGCCTCAATAGTAGCCTGGTGTTGCCTCCATGACGTGCACCAGACCCTGTGCCCTCATCATTCGAGGAGGGTGGATGCCTACATACCAGGCATCATATCCATCAGCAACCCCAACGTCATCACCATCCATTGGTTGGATGGGGGCATCATCTGCATCCTGACTATAGAACCGTTGCATGTCTGGAGCTCCACTCAGTGTAGTACTATCTTGGATAGTCTAGGAGTACTCGTAATCCTTGAGAAAAGGGATCCCCTACTATAGAAGGAACTATCATAGAACCTAGTCGTAGTGGTGGAGCTCTACCTCTCCTCACTCCATCCTTAGCCAACAGACTCGCTTGATGCAAGCCAACTCCTACCTATCCTCTGCCCACCCTGAATGCTCTCTCCATGGCCTCCAGGTAATCTGGTCTGGGATGAGGTCATATGGCAACCTCCACGACATCAACAGATCTATCCATCACTGTGACCCTCTTTATAACCACCAATAGAAAACCTGAGGCCTCTCTCGATCAACCCCTATTAGTGGGAGCCCTACCATCCTTCGCCCCACGATGTGCTCCCAGCACCAAACCTACAGTAGCGATGTCAAAACTAGACATCATCCTCCCTTGTATACTACCCCATGCAGGATCCTATACAAGCGATATAGTACAAAGCTGCCCAATGCAAACCTATAGCTGTGGTCTCTCATGTCACAGACCACATCTGAAAGGAGCTATGGTAGCCTGCACCCGCTCTGGTGGCACAACAATAAGCCACCTACCACCCCTACCAAAACCCAAGTCAGCTTAGATGCCCTAGGCATCTACCTTAGAGACTCGATGTTCACTCCACCCTTCTCCAGGGTGAAGCTTGGGTCTCCACTCAGCCTCATCATCGCCTGGCCCTGATTGGCTATAGGAGTCATCAGTCACCCCTGTATGGGGATCCTCAAGATCCTCCATATGTCCTCTAGTGTGGGAGCCATCTCCCCTATTGGTAACCAAAAGTAGGATGACCCTGGATACCACCTCTCTGCTAGGGCTGTCAGTAGCCCCATGTTCGTCGATACTTGTGGCATCTTTGCCACATGCTGCAAACCGACCTGTGCTAGTCAGTAACGCTCTGCTTGGTCGAGCATTGATATGTCGTCTCTCAAACCCCCGTATTTCCACTCTCGACTCTTTAGTAATCCCCTCTGCAAAACAAACAATAAAACAATAAAATTCATTAATAAACCAATCATTAAAATCAAATTAAAAACATTTTAATCAAACCTAATTTCTTTAAAAAAAAAAATGATGATATCATCCACTATTGGACGATATCGTCCTAAATTGGGTAAATCATCCTTTTTAGGATGAAATCATCTCCTATTTCGCAACTTGGGGATCGCCCCTTTTTGGAGGAGATCGCCCCTAGTTCACCGATTTCACCCTCAGGCGAAATCGACGATCTAGAGATGATTTCAACGAAATAGGGATGATTTCGTCCCGATGTCATCGATGGCCTAAAAACGGCCGCGATGCCCCCAAATAGTCAAAATTTAAAACAAAAAATTGCACAAAGTAAATCCAAACATAATTTACTAGGATTAGATCCTTACCCGTAGCCCACGCCGAACCTCTGTCGATCGGTGTGCTGTCTCAACCATTTTTTTCTACAGAGCTCTAAACCAGTAAAAATGAATAGTAAAAAAATGAATTAGGGTTTTCCCTATTTTTCTTAATTTTATTTAAAAACAACAACATTTTTAATTTTGCTTTTCCACGCTTTTACCTCAAACGTTCGATTTGGGTAAAAACACGGAGGGGGCACCATAGTCAGCAGTCGAACGATTCGACCAAGAATCATCGTCTAAGAAATTGAGTAAATTTTTGCTTTCTTGTAAAATGGGAAGAACTCGTATTTAACGCATTTTCTTCAAAAAATTTGCTAAAGAGGGGGAAAAATGTAGCACCCTAAAATTGGCACAGTTAAACCTTAGTAAAAAGATAAAAATTTGAATTTTAACCCCAAACCGCTCGTTACCCGCTTTCCTTATTTTTTGTGCCATTTTTAGGATTTGTTTTGACCGTTGGACGATATCGTCGACGATCAGATGAAATCGTCCTAGATCTGACGAATTCGTCTGGAACAGAACGTCCAGACGATTTCGTCCCAAAACCAAATTTTCATAATTAGCTTATGTTTCAACAACTTCTCTAACTTGGGCAGAAAGCATGTCTACGCAGTTAGAGTCTCCCCGTTGGAGATCTCCCAAATTGGGATGATCTCCAACCTCCTAACCTCTCCCTAATCCTATATAAACTGGGATTTTCTCAGTTATCTCCCTGAACCCCCTAGATGATGGATTTCCCTACAAATTTAGTTCCTTGTGCCTTAGAACACCTTTAGACTTTTGTTTGCATTGCATATTTCAAGTTTTCTTGCAGGAATCTTACTGTTCTTCAGCTGGAGCAAGCTTGGATCATCATAGGCGATTCCAGACGATTTCGGACGATCCTGTCGCAGATCGACGATGATCTCGTACGATTGGAAGCGATCTCGACTGTAGTCTAGATTGAGGGCAATCAGAGCCCAGAGTTTACATTTTCTTATCGTTTCTCTGCATTTCTTTATACATTATCTTAGTTATTATATTTATTCATCCTAGAGTTCACCTCATTTAGTGTAGATGCATGATAAATTCATAATAAATTGTCAAATTGATACATTTACTTTTAATTGCTATCTGGATTTATCATTTGGGCAAGTTTACTATTATTTCTATCGTTTCCCCTTGCATTTGCAATTGCATTTTTGGTATTTTGTATCTGTTTCTATGATTGCAAGTTTTTGATGAATTCGTCTGACGAATTCATCAGATCGATGACAATCTCATCTGATCTTAGACAACCGACTAAGAACAAAGATGATTTTGTGCAATTCTAGATGATTACGTATGATTTGAGATGATTTGGACTTCTACAAACCTCAGAATCTTCATCAGACATCCAAAATTAGGTATATTCTGTCCTATTTAGCATATTCTCTATGTTTAGCATTTATTCATGTTTTCTGTATTCATATAGATCAGCATTGGCATATATAATAGTTTAGATTCATCCTGGCAAAACCTAGGAATTGAATGATTAAAGCACAAAATGAACACATCAAACCTATTTTCAACCTAGGCGTGGAAACTGCCACTCAAAAGTTTCCTGGTGAACCCACCATCCGTCAAAAATTCACCCTTATACCCCTCCCCGGAGAGGCGAGACCTTCAAAGGGCCTCTCAGTCTGAGGTATTGTCCCATCCTTCTCGCATCCCCCTTTTGGGCGTGGATCCTATAGCCTGAAGGTAAGGGATGCAAAAAATTTGGAGCGATACAAATGGAGTATACTATTTTCTTCTATATTAAGATTTAAATTATTCCATACTAATGAAAGAGTGATATATGTTTTAAGGAAATTCAAAAACATACAGGTAATCCCTATATTTGTGTTGTTAATCCATGATATACATTATTATCAAATTCTCTACAACATGATTCATACATTATAATTTTTTATCTATATCTAGATGACATGGAGAATTGAAGCCTAAGAATGTACCAAATATTGCATGCAAATTCTTACAAAATTTGTTGTGGAGAATTTATCATATTAGAGATAATAATCTAAAATTCCTTGTAAGTGTATAATTATTTAAAAAATATTTTGGTGATATCCTTTAACTTGTAAATCAAGTTTCTAATGTAAAATATGTAATCTTGGTGATCTTGTGAGCTATTAATATATAAGATCAAATGATATGAAATTTTCCTCGAGATACCATGTCCATGACCTTGGAAAAGGGAAGGTTTAAGTCCCTTTGGCCTATGATTTGGTATGGATCCTCACTAACTTATGCTAATATAAAGTAATCCAAGTGCATAATATAAAATCAATAGAAAAAAAAATATAGAAAAGAGGTCTAATATAAGGTGGAAAAGCACTTCCACAAACACCATTTACTCATGCCAAAGAGTTAGAAAGATAGATATAGTTGGACACAAGCAACATGCATACTTTTCCATTAATTATAAAGCATGAAATACAACAATAAAACATAGCTCTAGTATTTTCAAAATGGTCAAAAGATATTACAAGTGAGACTAGGGATACTATTGATATTAGGGGTTTTACCCTACTTTACTATAAGTAACTTTAATTTACATATATATTTACTACATTAATACAAAACATCATTTTTAGATCATTAGACTTTGTTGCTTTGCTCGCTAGTTGAAAAACAACTGAATAATTTATAGATTGCAAACGTGTACTTAATCCATGGATCATTGATTAATAGATTGTAAATTTATAGACTTACTAAATTTTGGATCCCCTTGATTTAATCATTTTTGGATGATTGTAAATTTGGAAGAGGCTTGGGTTCCCAACCCCTACAAAATTTGGACTCCGACCTCTCCTTGCTGAAATTTTTTATCTCTTTCCCACCACCTTTTGTTTGAAATATGATCTGCATGAAAGGTAGTACATTGTACTATATTTCTAGTGACTTTCAAGGATGTCAAGCCTAATTAATGAGAATACTAGAATATCATTTATCTATTGGGCCATGGAATAATCAAAACTAGTCAAAATTGTAAAAGATTTTGTGGAAGCCCATTTGTTTTCTTAATTTAGATGGAAAATTCTATAAAGACTTTCACTCTTCATCAAAAAGGATCTTCACATTATCCAATTGCACCAATTTATCCATTGGTAAATCCACCTATGTCTGGAGAGTTTTGTTGACAACTTCTAGCAGTGGATCTAGGGGTGAAATAATATTAAGGGTTTTAGCTATTACATTTTCCAAAGAAGCTTTACCTACCTATGAGATCATATTTTCTATTTTCAATCAAAATGATATACTAATATTTAGGTATAATATCACTCTAATAAAAAAGAGGTTTTGGAAGTCATCCTTGGACCACCTAAGCAACATAGTCCTTTATCTTACCCACAATGTTGCAAGACTTGCATAGATGGATTTATAGGTTTTCAAAATTTATTGCTTAAGTGGCATGTTCATCAACCACAAGTACACCATTTTCTTATAGGATAATCCTAATTACTAAATTTACTAGTTGGTTGCCTTATGATTTTACCCCATGACCTACAAACTATTGGTCCTAGATGCTAGCTCAAATTGAATGTTATCAATGTCAGCTTGGGATTTTACTAGCATTTCTTTACAATCCTATGTGTGCTACAAACACAAACTTTAATTACTTCATTGCTTCTAGGATGCAATTTCATAAATCCTTGATAATATCAATGGATACAACCTTCATCTTCATAGAATTGATATCCCTATTTAGGTTCATGTATATCTATTTTAATTGGTCAATATCACTGTCCTTCTATATCAAAACTTTAGCAACCTTTTATTTTTATAGCTTGCTACCTAAATCCTTATATTATTTTTTTAAGGCCCTTAGTTCTTCCTCTTGTTTGGAAATATTATACTCCCTTTTATGATTTTATACTTTTAATTGTTCTAGTGCCATAATCAACTCCCTATTTTAGCTCTCATATATTTGCTTCTCCCCAACCAATCATAGATAGTTTATTGACATAGCCAAGTTAGCCCGCATAGATAACTAAACTAGCCCTATATGTCCAACATATTGTAGATCTAGGGAGGATAATTAAATAATATAGTCTAATGTTTCTTGATAAGAAAAATTGCATCTAATGGATGGACCTTAGTAAACAACATCCTTCTTCTCTTTCTAATACTTGGTGCTAAGAGTAGACAATTTTTTTGTGGCCACAAAATTCCCTACTATATTTTATATATAGCTTCTTGAGTGTTTTGTAGGTATTAGTATTTATCCTATGACTGGTATCCCCATGACAAAATATATATCCTTGAGGGTCACTGTAATATCCATTGCCTCATCAAATCTCATCCTCCATAAAAATATGTTGGTCATTATGTTCTAGAAGGGCATAAGCTCACAACATAATGACTGGTGGGACCAAATATAGATCATGTTAGCTATCCGATCTAGATTGACTTGATATAACGTCCCTCTTACCTATAGGGTCAACCCCTATTGTATCCAATCCTACATCTAGGAGGGATCCCTATTCCATTATAAGTGGGTATTCTCTATTATACTCCCTAGCACAACTATGTCGCTAGTGCTCACCTTTGAGTTGTGTTAGATCCAATCCCATAATTGACCCTAACCTCTCTCTTGTTTTGTGTTCCTCTATTGGCCATTCTTTAAGGAAGCTCAATTTAAAATAATATTCTAATTATGACTATAATTGCTAGTTATTACCAGGATTATCATTCAAGGTTAGGCTTGCCCCTATTTAGACAAGGCCATAACTACCCCTTTTTACATGCAACCAAGATCATCATTTTTAGCCAAGGTTGCTTCTTTTTATACATTGGCCATGATCACCAATTTTGAACATGATCACAAATTTTTAAAAAAGGGTGATCTTATTTGACCTTGATTTGTGGGCCTTCTAGTATTCTTTTGGGTTGTTTTTGATTTTCCAAGATAAAGCCCATGACCTATGTGGCATGGTAGTATTGATGGTATTTTCACACTTTCCTAGCTATTTCTTAGCTATCAAAACTAAGTGATTTTTCATTAACCTTATTTTCTAATTTTTTAATCATTGTAGTTAAAATTTGTTAAAAATACAAGAGTAAGTTGGGGGACCTACCTTTCCAATATTACCTTCATGTCTACTCGTCATTGACTATCTCTATGCTCAATTTAAGTATCATGTGATGGTGTAGAAATAACATGAAGGATCAAAGTGCATGTGATAATGCAATTGAAAATTCAAATTTTTACTCCCTTATATAATCTTGAATACTTTATTGCAAAAATAAATTTTCCATAATATTTTCTTGAATTTGGAAGGGATAGCACAAAGGTAGTATTTTTAGGGATTTTGGCTTACTCCAAACTTGTCTTTGCACTCCATTTTTTATCATTTTGCAGTTAAATAGCATTTTAAATGCTTTGGGTATTTTTTAGGTAAATATATTTCAAGCCACATGGGGCACCCAAAAATCATTTTAGTCTATCCAAAATTTTCAAGATCACATATACTTTGCTGGGAATATAATGCTAAGAAAAACCCATAGCTATGAAAATTCTAGATATGTGATGTTGAGCATGTAAATGCAACTATGTACATTCCTAATATGCAAATTATTAATTTAGTTTTGTAACTCTAATTTTTCAAACTCCCATTAAGCTTGTAATTGTAGTTGTGTAGATTATTGACTGAGCTTGTAACTACAACATTGTAGATTTTTAGTTATTGTAATTGTAGTAGTGCAAATTTTTAGCTGAGTTTGTGACTAAAATTATGAATATTCTTAGGTGATCTTGTAACTATAGTTGGACATATTCCAAATGAGTTTGTAATAGTAGTTGTACATATTTTAGTTGAACTTGTAACCATAATTATACATCTTTTAGCTAAGTTTATAACTATATTTTTACATATTCCTAACTAAGTTTATGACTATAGCTATAATTTTCCTAGGTAAGCTTGTAACTATAGCATAGAATCACTTTTTTGGTGTATGTGTGTGTTGTGTGTGAAAAAAATCAAAATGTCCTTGCTATGTAATCTTTTGAGATGTGAAAAAATTGTGCAAATTTTGTTTCAATTTTTTTGTGTTTTTCCTGGGTAAAAGGGTTGTAGTTTTCACATTTGGTATGAAATCCATTGTTGGTCTTGGGTTAGATTATTTTATGTTCTTGGTATTTCTAACCATTAATCATGACCAACATTATATCTCTTTTTATTCTAAAGTTTAGTGGGCTAGATTATGACTACTACAACATTTAGATGTGGGCATCGTTGATTAGGGAAGATATTTAGGATATTGTCAAGGTTAGGTTATAATGAGCTAGTAGATTTATATATTATCCCACATAATTATAGGTAATAAAAGGAGACTAAGAATAAGAATTATATGGCATTGTACCACATTCAGTTAGCTCTAGATAAGAACTTTTTTACAAGAATTAAATATGAAAAATTAGCAAATAATGCTTGGAAGCATCTACAAAAGGCTTACCAAGGTAGTTATCAAGTGAAAGTGGTCAAGCTATAGATCTTAAAGAGAAAGTTTGAGAATTTGAGAATGCAAGAATCTAAAAGTGTAAGTGGATATTGTGTTAGAGTGAAATATGTGGTTAATAAAATGACCACTCTTGGAGAAATAATGGATGTGGAAGTTATTGTGAAGAAAGTGGTACGAACTTTAACACTAATATGGAACCATGTTACCATGTTTTTTTTTAAGTGAAAAACCCCTTGTGGGGCCGCCTTGGTCTGAGAGACCACGAACAGGGAGTTCTACACTGTCAAAGTCACTCGGGAGTCGCACTCGACCCTGCCCACACCAACATTATCAATTGGATTTTGGATACCCAATTCAAATTGTTGGTAGGGTGGATATTTGAACCTGGGACCTCCTTTGGAGGATTGCCCCCTCCTCTCCAACTCACCTACAACACCTGGGTATCATGTTACCATGTTTTTTTTTTTTGGTAATTATTATAATAGAGTAACAGTGGGTTTTTATAGAGGATCCCAAAACCTTATATACAAAATCAGCCTTGCTAAATAGTGCTTCATGCCTCTTGTCTGGAATAATAAACTTGTATGCAGAAAAAAAAAACAAAAAGTTGCTAATTGCCCGAGGGCTACAAGTAAGGCATTTTTGCCTGATTATCCTGGAAACCATGGCCATTATAACTGGGAAAACAAAAACTAGCCGGAGAAGCTGGACCATCGGAAAGCATAAGAAGACAACCAAGAAAACTACAAAAAATTCTCCCATACCTGGGAAATAACTTTCCACATTTCTGCTTTCTCGGAGGCAGAATTCAAAGCATATATGTTGGATAGGATCCAAGAAAAATGACTGGACTAAAACAAACCGTTGAAAATCTTGCTGGAAAATTTTGCCCTGGCCCAAATGGCCACTCCAATTAGTCTTCTCGCATCCAGGATTTCATCCGTACGGTTTGAGGTTCTTCTTACTTCCCTTTCCCTACTGGAAGGGAGGTTTTGGGATAAGCGCGTCACCCATCAGAGAATTGGAGTCATCCTGAAACAGCAACCGTTGGGTTCCATTTGCAACATCAGCCACAGTTTCTTTGTCTCTCTTTTCCTTGTTGGGGGGACGGCCCTGCTTCCTTTCACTACCAAAATCCACCCCTCGCTTTTGACTCCTCATAATTCAAGGGCTAATATTACTAGGCTGGTAACCTCTTCTTCCCAGTAGGTAGTCTTCCAATAGCTTTTGTGCCTCGAGAGAGTTTCGATCATAAATTTTGGGTGAATCTACCTGAGTGGTGATAAGGGGGGACTATTCCTTTTCCTCCTGTGGTCCTAGTTGGGGGCGCCCACCACACTGCTCGGAGTTCGGACGGGTGGTGATTTCCTCTTCTGGTAAGGAGGATTCGAGATGGTCCCTGGATGGACCTAGAGATTCATGGCCTTTCGTAAAAGGGTGCTTCGTCTGACCTTCACCATGCTCCAGAGGGTTGCAGGGATCCCGCTCCTTCTTCCTCGACTTTTGGAGAGGACAATTGGACTGAAGATGCCCTTGAGAACTACACTGAGGGTAGAAAGCTGGCCTATTCTCATAAACAATAGCTTGCTTGTGTAGAAAAGTACCCCTAGACCGCAGAGTAATGGAGGATGGGAGGTCCGTCTCCAAGTATACCAAAACACAGAACTGGGCTTGGACAAATCTAGTTCGAGCTCTGGTGGGAGGGTCTAAAGTGATCAGCTCCCCGATGGACCGAGCAATACCTCTGATTACATTTTCATGCCAACAAAAAAGGGGAAGACTCGGGAGCCTAACCCATATTGGAGCAATGTTGATATTCTGGGTATCGGGGTTAAATTCCAAACCCCACTTCCTTAGAAAGAGACTCCTACGGCCCAAGAACCAAGGCCCTCCAGCCAGGATTTTACAGTAGTCCTCCTTGTTGCTCAGCCTAATCATGAAAAAACCTTGGATTAGGGCAGCCAGCTCTAAGTGACCAGAGGTCCACAATTTTCCAGACGCCCACTTGCGAATGGTCTCCATGTCGGGACAACCACCAATAAACTTACCGATGAGGGTAAATTTTTTGAAATCCACAAAGCTTGAGAGAATTTCTACCGGGATGTCCAACTCGTCCTTGGACAAAAATAACTCCTTGGAGAAGAGCCCACTTAGGGTTTCAGAGGCCGCTGCCAAAGCATATGAATTTTGAGGTCCATCTCCTCGTTTGTCTGGCGGATCCTTGCCGTGACTTGGCAAGGACTCCTCGGCATCCCCAAACTCTGTTTGCCCTCCCTCCACCTTGTCGAGCCCCTGGTTTGACCTGCCGATGCTCTCGTGCTCTCCCAGAATAGCCTTCCCGCCCACCGTCATCCCCACCCTCCCAAGAAACCCTAATTTCATCGCGCTCAGATCATCAGAGCGGACCAACTTCTTAACACCTTCATGTTACCATGTTTTTTAATTATATGGAAAAGGAGTTTTGAGAGGATTCCAAAAACTTTTATATATGTACAAACTAGGATTTAAGGGGAATCCCACACATACCAAACAAACTTATATAACAACCCAAAAACATGACCAACCAATGTTCCAAAAGAGATTAACAAGGAATACTGGCCTATCGGCCATAAGTTGCATAAGACAAGGAAACTTAGAGATACAAGGGTCAAAGTGGTAATCATTAAAATTTGAATTTAACTACCTTCATGTCTTCAACATGGTTATCATTCTTCAAATACCTCATCATCTAGGTTACTTGCTCCACATACATTTTTGTTGCTTTCACAAACTTGCTCAAGGATCTAAGGGTATCCCCCATAATCTTCCTTGCATTATGGTAAGTATTGAGGGGGTACCAATATCTGATACACTCATTCTCTTTTCCCACTAAGGAAGCAACATTATTACCTGGAATTTTACTAATGAGAGGAGTCGACTCCTTCGAGCTTTAAAAAGTAGAAATATATTGGATAGGATGCTTATCCTTCACCATCTTGGATCTTAGACACTTTGAGTTCCTAGTATCCCCATTTATTTCTTTAAGGGGTTTTATGATCTCAATATTTTCCACTGGACTAGCTACCAACTCAGTATTTTTATTCTTAGAGGAGTCTCACTTTTTAGATGAGCTCTCTAAGGAGGTCGGGGTAGGAGTGTTTTAATCCTTACTCATGGACTTCTTTGATTACTTACCTTTGGCATCCACCTCAAGTTAATTTATGAGAAAAGCTTAATTAATCAGAGCTACATTATTTTCATGCATAGAAATATGCTCAAGCAACACTTTCATCAAGCCTTAATGTAGAGGATTGTAATATTCACCAGCTTGCACCTGTGATAGTTTTTTCCATCAATTTAAAGAGAAACACTAGAATATTCATCATTATTTTATAGTGTAGATGATTCAATAAGGTGAGGTGGAAGCTATGTAGGATGATATCTTGCTTGTCCAAGGTAAAGTATTGCATCATGAACAACACTACCCTATCTTAAGGAGCCTTCAAGGACTATTGGAGATAACCATTTTGGCACTTCATCGAGTTCTCAACTTTATCTTTGAATTGCTTCAACTCTTTGGCTAAGGAGTTCTTCTCCATATTAACACATTCAACCACCAATGGTAGGCCTATGATCTTAGTGATGAGGGGAATTAAGATGGTAAAGCCTAACCCTTTCTTCTTAAATCTCCCTTCATCCCAAGTGAGCACAATTTGCATGGACAATTTAGTGTCAATCCCATTAAAATTTTTAAAAAAATCAAAGGGTATCCCTTTCTTGAGGATACATCTCACTTCATAATACACCATCAAGGTACTCAAATCTATACCCTTCAGCTCACCAACCATACTTTACAAAAAATTCTAATGATTTAGGCTTTGAGTAAGAGCAGCTTGTAGAATAATAGAAAGCCAACCCCACACCACCCATAAATCAAAATTTTGAGACCTCCTAGAAGCTTCCCTAACTAATTATGGATTTACATTCCAAACATCCTCTTTGTCCTAAAAACATTAGCCACCTCAGGGTCTAGCATACAATTTTTTTTGCTAATGCGAATGGATATGGAAATTGTCCTACACCTAGAAATTAGTGAGGAGTATGAAAAACCATAATTACAAGATAGGTTCAGATTATTAGGATCATAAGACCATTCTAAAAAAATATTCACATGCTCAAGGATGACCTTCGACCTTATAGGGACTTACCACTACTTCCCAAGGTCAATACAAATTATAAATATAAGGGAAAAACTTGGGACAGTAAGGGAAAGACTCTAAAATCTACTAAAATCGTTGGTAATCATGATAGGGAAATCCAATGAATACAAAGAGATAAACTATGTAGTCCAACATGACCTAGTGCATGGGATAGAGGTCCAAAACACTCATGATGCTATGCTAAGTAGCATTGGCCTACAACCTAAGTTAAAGATACAAATTCATAGCTAGGAAGAGGCTACAATACTTCCATAGCCATAGGAGGAGTGGGTTAGCCTTCAGACACACACCAAAATCAAATTCCCTATACCATGTCTAATCAAAACTTACAGTCCACTTGAATACATCCTCTAGGTCCTTTAACCAAACACTAAAGTTGTTGAGTTGGTAGGCATACTTCCTTGTGATCCTCTAGGGTGTGATGGGTATTTCCCTATAAAAAAATATAAATTCCAATCAATCCCCCTTTTTTAGATTAAACATACCTTCCAAATAGTTTTGGAAGTATAACTAGCTACAAAAAGGTTTAATACACCTGTGATGAGTAAATATAGTGATCCAACAAAAATAAGCATATTCTTTTTTATAAGAAGATCTACAAGATATCCAATGGCTATTACGAAGTTAAATATTTATCTAATACACCATTATATTTCATTACAACAAGAATATGGCTTCTTGAAAAATTATTTCTCTATATAGGGCTTCCAAGATCCTAATTCCAATCGAGGTACTATCCTTAGAAATATTCTTAAAGATCTTGTTGTTTCTCTCTTTCTAGACTCCCCACATGAAGTGAGGAAGGCAAAATTTCCAAAGGATTTTACATATTTTACTATAGAGATGTGGGCTCTGTTGCTCAAATTGATTAGTTAAGTTTTTTGGATTGACCCAACAAACACCAAGAGCTCTATGTAGGAAATTGAAAATTTCATGAGATAATGGGTAGTCCAAGAAAAGGTGTTGAGTGCTCTTCTTATTTTTCTCACACAGGTAGCAACAGTTCAAAAAATCATCCTCCATTTTTTATATTTTTGAAAGTAAGAATTTTGTTTTGGAGACTTAACCAAAGGAAAATTTTGATTTTGGGGGTAAGCTCCTTGGACCATACCTACTTACAAGGGAACTAGATTTGGGTCTCTTCATCCATAAGTTAGTATGTAGATTTCACCAAGAATGTGCCTTTCTCATCCTCTTTCTAAACCACAACATCCTCATAAATAAAAAATTTTATCACTTGGGATTTCAACTTAAGAGTCAGAGCTCCTTAATATTTCCTCCTCCTCTTGAAGAAGATCAATGCAATTAATGTCTTTCTATCTCTTTCTACCTCCAACCTCTTCTATAAAATATACCACCCTTGGATCAAATAACAATGATAATATAGGATTTAGACTAGAAAGAGGAGGGTACACTAAGAGGTCTTTCCTCCATCCAAGGATCATCCCATAATCTAATTCTTACCCCATTGCCCAATCTCCATTTGATACCTTTTTTAATTAGCCTTTTAGACTTCACCAAACTATTCCAAAAAGCAAAACCATACAAAGGATAATGTTCTTCTAGGAAATTCAAACCCCTATTCAAGTACTTAGCATTGAGAATTTGGGCTCAACCATTGTTTTCTTGATTGAAAAGTTTCCAACCTATTTAGCCATTAGATTCATTTTCATCTACTTTATTTTCCTTAGGCTAAGGCTGCCTACTTATTTTTTATAACATGCTTTATCCCAAGAGATAACATGGAATATTTTATTTTCCTCAAACCTAGACCAGAGAAAGTAATTTTGAAATTGTTCTATCCTTTGGGTAGTCTTGGATGGGATCTTGAAGAGGGATAAGAAGAAGGCTTGGACACTTTGGAGGGAATATTTGACCAATTGTGCTTTACCTTCATGACTTAGTAGGGATCCCTTCCACCTTGTTAATTTCTTTTGGATTCTATCTAGGATAGGGTTCCATAATTATTCCTTAAGTCTTCCATTGAAGAGAGGTAAACCTAAGTATATTGAGGGAAAATTTGCTATAGCACAACCTAATATACAAACTATAGATCTCTATATCACATGAGGGTTATTGTGAAAGAAGAGACGTCTCTTTAAAAAGTTAATATTTTGGCCTGCAACTCTTTCATAAGATAACATAATTTCTTTGATTTCAATTGCTTGAGGGATAGAGAGTTGGTTGAGAGAAGAGTATCATCTGCAAACTAGTTATGGGTTATTGGCTCAAGGGGAGAGGTAGGTTCGATGCCTTTAATAATATTAAGATTTGCATCCACTTTAAGTGATCTACCTAAGGCTTTAGCCAAGATAATAAAGAGTCAAGGGGAAATATGATCACCCTAAAAAATACCTCTAACACTCCTGAAATACCAAGAGATCTCATCATTTACTATCATAAAAAACATGGAAGAAGAAAAAAATTCCTTAGAGAAAGATCCAACTTTAATATAAACCAAAATTGTGCATGACATTTTCAAGAAAATCCCAAGACACTCTATCATAAGCTTTGCTCATGTTTAACTTAAAGAACATCCCTCATTTTCCACTCTTATCCACTAAATGGATTATATCATAAAATTTTATAATACCATCCATAATTTGTCTCCCAAGGTTAAAACCCCCTTGGATAGAATTAATGATAATGGGCAGGATAATTTTAAATCTATTGGCCATAACCTTTGTAAGGATTTTATAGATGGTGTTACATAGGCTGATGAGTCTAAAGTTGTTAAATTCCCTAGCTCTAACATATTTGGAGATAAGGACTAGGAAGGTGGATGTAACATCCCTCAAGATGTGGTAGGTTCTTTGGACTTCTCATATAGCTTCAACCACTTTAGTTCCTACTAGATGCCACAACTTCTAGAAAAATATGGCTGAGAATCCATCCAGCCCTAGGGATTTCTACTCAACCATAGAAAAGATGATACTCTTAATCTCATACTCCTCAAAGGGCCTGGTGAGCCTAGAATTCATCTCATTGGAAATTAGAGGAGGAATGTTGGCTGGAAGCCTCCTCTCTACCTGATCATATCCCTGAGAATTAGAAGCTAAAAGGTTTTCAAAATAATACATTGCTTCATCTCTTATTTCTCTAGATCAACCATTCTGGGCCCATCCACTTTAAAATTTTCTTTGATTTTGTTGAAGCTTCTATGTTTTAGAGTGACCACATGGAAGAATTTTGTGTTTTGGTCTTCATATTTTAATCATAAAGCTCTTGATATTTACCTCCAAAATGTCTCTTCTTCTACCAAAGTATTATGGAACTCAACCAACAACCATCTCTCTTTTTCTCTGAAGTCCTCTTGAGGAGAGCCTAACTCCAGGGCTAATTCAATGTATTTCAACTATTTTTTTAGGTCCTCTTTCTTTGAGAACAAGTGTAAAAAAACCAACCTATTCTAAACTTTCAAATTGGATTTGACATGTCCAACCTTTTTAGCTAGCTGGAAAATTAAGGGACCTAATTTTTTTTGGACCACTGGCCAACTATTTTTGACTCCAAATCCTTGTGGTGGGTCAACATGGCTTTGAACCTGAAAGGTCTTCTAAATTTTTTTTATTAGGGGAGACCTCAAGAATTGGTGGGTTATGGTCCAAGCCAAATTTGGGAAGATAGTTTAAAGTTATAGATCCCAAAACATCTAGGCAATCCTTATAGGTTAGAAATTTATCCAACCTAATTTGAATTAGCTAGTTTTCTACTCTTCTGTTGATCTAGGTGAATTTCTTGCCTCTTAGTTCCGGTTCATGAGCTCATGAAGGTTAAAAAAAGAGAAAAAATCCTCCATAGAAAGAGACATATTCCTCTTTTTTTAGCTGAGGGGTATAAATGAGAATTGAATCCTCATGCTATTATCCAACTTTTATTTTTGAATTTTTTTCTTATTTTACCTAGAATCTGTTAGAAGGAACCATGTTACCATGATTATTGAAGAAATTAAATATTTGACAACATTGGAGTTTGATCATCTTATTGGTTTTCTTATATAATATGAAGAAATACTAAGAGACACCTTTGGTGAAGGTTAAGAGAATGATTTTACCTCAAAGGTGAGAGTCTCAAATAGTGATGGTGCTAGTACAAGCAACAAAGGACAAGGAAAAGGACAAGGCAAAGGGCAACATCAAAATGTAGGAGACCTCAACGAGGAACTGTTACTTGAGGAAAAGTAAGAGTAAGACTTAACAAGAGAAATATCCAATGCTACCATTATAAAAGGTATGAACATTTTAAAAAATAATGTAGAGTAAAATCTACAAATGAAACAAAAAGACTAACTTATGCAAATGAGAATGAGAATGGTTCAAGTAACTTGTTCTTATCCTATGAAAAGGCTAAAAAGACTCTTCAAGAGACTTGGCATCTTGATTTTGGCTATTCGAACCACATGATGGGTAACAAAGAGTTGTTTGCTACTACGGATAAGAAATTTAAGACCATGATCGAGCTTGGTGATAACAAGTTTTTGGAGGTAACAATAAAAGACATAATGGACATAATACTACAAAAGTTAAAGAGTAAATTCATGATATTTATTAAACTCCTAATATCAAGCATAATTTATGGAGTGCTAGTTAGATTTGTAAAAATAATTACAAAGTTATTTTTGATGATAAACATTGTATCATATATGACAAGAACCATGGGAATAAAGTTATCACTATTATTTCCATGTCAAGTAATTGAAATATTTTGTTTGAAGTTTAGAGGTAATTGCAACAACTTGTAAAATATTATTGTTAAAGATAAGAGTTGGTTGTGGAATTTGAGTCATGGCCACTTAAACTTTCAAAGTTTGAAGTTTTTGACTTCTCAGGAGTTGGATTTTGGTTTGTCCAAAGTTGAAAATCACAAAAAAAAATTTGAAGGTTGTACCAAAGGCAAGCATGATAGAGAAAATTTTCCAAGAGGAAAAGTGTGGAGGATCCAACATCCACTCCAATTAGTTCATTCTAGTATTTGTGGCCCAATGTGAACTAAAATCTTGGGTAAGTCATATTTTTTTTGGTAAATTAATTTATATATATTATTTCAAAAATGGCACTTGAAAGGCGCCCTGTTGCCTTTTACATCAAGGAACCAAGAGGAACACAATAGAGATAAACGGATCCCCTTAAATAGAACAAAACCCAGCAAAACTGAAAGACTAAGAACAAAAATGCTAAAAGCCATTACAATCCTTCGGCACAAAGGAACATAAAGGAACACCACCAAAAAGGAGAAACACAAAAGCGAGCTAGAACAAAACATCTTGCACACCAACATACCAGAGGAAGAGCAATGCAGCCGAGAGCAAAACTAGTAGCAAGCCATGAATGTCATCAAGGAAGGGCGTCAGGTTGTAGAAGGTTGTGAACATCAATTTCTAGAACATTGTCCTTCGCTTCCTCCATCAGGGTTTCTTTGTCCTTTGAAGTTTCCTTTAGAGTTTTCAGGCAGACATCTTGAACAATTTTGACTACATCGTCTTCATTTGAGCAATCATCTTATTTTTTACTTTTATTGATGATTTCTCATGGAAGTCTTGGGTATATATTTTAAAGAGTGAAGATGAGGCTTTGTATTTTTTCAAGAGGTTTAAATCCTTTTTAGAAAATGAAAGTAGATATAGAATTACATGTTTAAGTATTGACCATAGTGGTGAGTATTATTCAAGGTAGTTTACAATGTTTTGTGATAAGAATGGGATGAAGAGGTATATTACAACTACCTACACACCTCAAAAAAATAGAGTGGTTGAAAGAAATAATTAGACTATAGTTGAGATGGCAAGAAGTATGCTTCAAACCAAAGCAATTCTTTTTGGTCTAATGTGGTTGTTATAGCACTATACATTCTTAATAGGAGTCCCACAAGTGCTCTTGACAAGATGACTCCTTATGAAGCATGGTGTTAGAAGAAACCCAATTTTAAATATTTTAAAGTTTTTTGTTGTTTAGCCTATGTTCATATTGATGATGAGAAAAGGAAGAAGATTGATCCACAAAGTAAGCCTTGCATTTTTGTTGAATATTGTAAAAATGACAAAGCTTTTATAATTTACAATCCAAAGAATAATAAAGTGGTGGTTTATAGAGATGTGATTTTTGATAAAGGGGGATTATATGCTTATTAAATAGGCCAAGCTGGAAAGACCATCAATGTTGATAATGGAGTGTTGGTGGTGAACAATCCACTAGTATGCCTACTTCTCCATTAAGTACTCCAAGCAGTCCTTCAAGTAGTTCTTCAAAAAATCCTAAGGAGAGTTCATTTAACTTCTTGAAATAATTCATCACCCATTATTTGATATTATGAAGACTAATAAGGGTAAGAGAACTCTTCAATTTCATCCACCAAGTCAAATGTGTTGGAAATATGAGCAGGTTTTGTTGTCATTGATGTCAAGAGTCAGTTTCAGTGAGCAGGGCAAAAGGAAGGATGTCAAGAATCAGTTTCAGTAAGTAGTGCAAGAGAAAGATTGCTTCTAGGCCTAAGGGAAATAATATTATAATATCTCTTATTATAATATTCAAGGTGGTCAGATGAGGTCTAAAGAGCAATAGGAAGGCCCAAGAAAAATAATATTATAATATTTTATTATAATATTAAAGGTCTAAGGTTAAGACCTAAAGATTTAAATTAATTATAATAATTTCATTATAAATTAATTTATAACTTAATTTGATTAACTCTAAGAGTTATTAAATTAATTATAAATTAATTATAATAATTTAATTATAAATTAGTTTATGATTTAATTTAATTAACCCTAAGGTTAGGGTTATAAGGGCACAAAGTTTAATTTAATTCGAATTAAAATCGAATTTCAAGGATCGTCGACGTTTTGAGCACATGGCACATTGCATATAAAAGGGGCAAGTTTTATTTCAAAACTTTATCCATGCGAAAGAATTATTGCCTAAGGAAATTGTGCATTGTGGTTAGAGAGGAAGAAACTCGCATGTGTTTTAAAAGCTTCAAAGGGCAGACGAAGGAACAAAGTGAAGTGGGAGCACTAACGCTTATCCAAAGCATTGGGTAGTGCAATTGGTAGCCAAGGGCTGCGCTAAGTCATTCGTAGGTGCAAGGTTAAGGGTTCGATCCACGTGGTCTTCATTTTGCAAGAGGAGAAGGTGTTTTGGTCTATGTCATCGGAGAGGGACAAAGGGAAGGCGTGTGCCTTTCCCTTTGCGTGGAGGCACGTAGCCCACTTGGTGGGTGCATGTTGTGCGAAGGTGCTTGGAAGGAGGGGTTTGCGTGTTCGAAACCCGCCAAGGCCTTTTGGTGGGATTGACAAAGGTATGCACTCACATTTGCTAAGGTTTAACGTTGCATCCAAAAATTGCAAGGGTGGAAATTAATTTTTTAATTTCCTAAAGTTTTATTAATTGAAAATTGCATATTTAAAAGGGTTTATGAGTTATACAAGGGAGATAAAAGGGTATGCAAAGTTTTAATTTTGGTGTTTGATTTTTAAGTGGTTAAAGTTTATAAAAGGAGTAATAAGGTGTGCCAAGGGTGTTAGATGTTATTTGTTGAAATAAAGTCATATTATAAAAATTGATTTGAAAGGAGAAATAAGGCATAGTTGATTTTTGATATTTTGACTTGGTGAAATATTTTTGAAAGAAAATATTAAGGACAGATTTTTGCTATCTAACCTTTGAGATTGGCAAAGAGAGTGATTGTGATTGAGACAGGTCTTGAGGTCAAATTCTTCATCAAACAAAAGGTATGGGCATATCTTCCTTGTGAGTGAAATATTGTTGGATGTTGTGAATGCTAAGTTGGAGTGAAAAGGATTGTTTGATAAGCATTGTTGAGTTTGGTTTTGAGATATCCAATGTTGATTGATGTGGGTTTTCTAGAATGAAAGTTGATACTAGAAACCTTGTTTGATAAGCATTGTTGGAAATATTTGAGTAAGCTTTCATATGCTTGATTAGGGTTTGTGAAATATCATGAGTATCATTGTTATGTGAAGTTGAGAACTATCTTGAACTAGGGTTTGTGAAATATCATGAGTATCATTGTTATGTGAGGTTTGTTTGATAAGCATTGTTGACTAAGATTTCATTGAGTGATTGGTTGAGTGGAGTTGATTGAGCTTAGTTGATTGAAAGTGTTGGAGTGATAGTTCAAGTTCTATGAAACAAATTGTTCTATTACTAATTTGAGAAAGATATTGAAAGTGATTGAGTATGAAACATATTGAGTCTCTAACCATTCTCTATATGTTTCTATGGTTAAACAAGAGAGATTGAAAGTGATTGAGCATTGTTATGAGTGTGAAGCATATTGAGTCTCTAACCATTCTCTATATGTTTATATAATATTAAAAAAGATTATGTGTGAAGCTTGTTTGTGTGATTGAAGAAGTTTTCTATGATAGATTGAGTTGAGTTGAATAAGCTTTTGTGAAATCTTGTGAGCTGATTTGAGTAAGTCCTAGAGTGGACTTAAGGACTGAGTTGAGTAAGCTTTTGTGGAAGCTTACAATGCATATTTGAGGTAAGTCTTAGTGAAGACTTGTTGAGCAGATTGGACAAGTTCTAGTGAGGACTTGTTGAGCAGATTTAAGGTAAGTCTTAGTGAAGACTTGTTGAGAAGATTGGACAAGTTCTAGTGAGGACTTGTTGAGAAGATTTGAGGTAAGTCTTGGTGAAGACTTGTTGAGCATATTGGACAAGTTCTAGAGAGGACTTGTTGGACAGATTTGAGGTAAGTCTTTGAGAAGACTTGTGAGCAGAGTTGATTGATTGATTTGTTCAAACCTTGAGTTAAGGTTTGGGGCAGATCTAGCAGAGTTGATTTGTGATTGGATCAAGCTTTGTGTTAAGGCTTGAGGATAGATTTGAGGATAGATTATGGTGCATATTTGAGGATAAATTTATGCCATAACAGAGATAGATATTGAGAATATTTGTGCTAGATCAAAGGACTATGTTTAGTGTAGATTTGAGATAGATATTGAGCAAATTTATGCTAGATCGAAGGACTATGTTTAGTGCAGATTTGAGATAGATATTGAGAATATTTGTGCTAGATTAAAGGACTATGTTTAGTGCAGATTTGAGATAGATATTGAGCAGATCAAAGGACTGTGTTTAGTGCATATTTGAGATAGAGTTGAGGAATAGCTTTGGAGGTGATAGAGTAGAGGATAATAGTCTCTAGTGGATAGAGATCCATTAGCCAAGGTAGTGAGGACAAAGATCTTCTGAGTGAGGATAGAGTCTTCTAGTGGAGAGAGATCCACAAGCCAGAGTAGTGGAGGTAGTAGTCTTCTAGAGGATCACCAACCAGAGCAGAGGAGAAGGAGTTCTCCTATGGATAGAGATCCACAAACCAGCTGAGGGGATTGGTGTCTCCTATGGATAGGGATCCATGAACTTGATTAGGGGATTGGTGTCTCCTTTGGACAGAGGTCCATAAACATTGTAATAGGGAAAGGATTCCCAAGAGATTTATTGAGAAAATTTTAGTGAAATATTTTCTCCATGGAGTAGCCCACATTGGGTGAACCATGTTAAATTGGTGTCTCTATTGTGTGTGGTGATTTATGCATTGCTTTGATTATTATTGTTGATATTTCCATTGATATATTGCATAATATTTTTTGGGAAAGAAAAGTAAAAAGTGGTCTTATACTGTTCACCCCCTCTCAGTATAAGCTTGTGTTCTTCAATTGGTATCAGAGCGGGTTCCTTCGGAAGAGTTTAACAACTTGAAGGAAAAGCTCTCAAGAACATAGATGGATTCTCAGAATGGATCTTCAAGGAATTCAACACCATTGTTCGATGGGAACAATTATGCACTTTGGAGTACAAGGATGAAGTTTCACCTAATGGCACTTGGAAATGAAATATGGGAAGCAGTTGAGAATGGATACATACCACCAACAACTCCACCTACAGATAAATATGGTAAGCTCCTACAACTGAGTAATTCAAAGGCAATGAATGGAATTTTAAGGGGCTTGCATGAAACAGAGTTTATAAAGGTTATGCATTGCACATCAACAAAGGAAATTTGGGATAAGTTGAAAGGTATATATGAAGGAGACAAAAAGGTCAAAAGGGCAAAGTTGCAAAACTTCAAGAGAACATTTGAAGACCTAAAAATGAAGGATGAGGAAAACATTGCTGCATATCTACTTCATGTGGATGAGGTTGTTAACTCCATGCAAGGACTTGGGCTTAAGGTTGAAGAAACAGATGTTTGTGATAAGATTTTAAGGTCACTCCCAAAAAGGTATAGTGAAAATATTTCAGCTATAGAAGAGTCAAAAGATATTGAAATTTTGACAAGGGATGAATTACATGGAATTCTCATAGCTTTTGAGATGAGAATAAAAGAGGAACCTATTTCCCAGAAAGAAGCAACCTTCAAAGTTACTAAGAAGACAAAGGGTAAGAAGTCAGATTCAAGCAATGAGTTATCCAATGATGAAGAAGCAAATTATGGCAGAAAGAACAAGGACTCAAGAAAGTATAAAGGTACAAAATTAGTTAGATGTTTTAATTGTGGTAAATATGGTCAC
Source organism: Wollemia nobilis (assembly GCA_028583015.1). Classification (NCBI taxonomy): domain Eukaryota; kingdom Viridiplantae; phylum Streptophyta; class Pinopsida; order Araucariales; family Araucariaceae; genus Wollemia; species Wollemia nobilis. The sequence goes on from JAQPPZ010016709.1 coordinate 2,741,551, forward strand.
TATGCAACTGATTGTCCAGAGGCTGGAAATAGCAATGATGAAGAAAAATAGGATCATAAGAACAGGGAAGTAGGAAAACAAAGGTACCAAAAGAAAAATAGGGATGGACAAGGTACACAAGGAAATAAGTTTTTCCAAAGGCATAAGAAGAGTTTTTATGCAGAAAAGGCAGGTAAGAGTTCAAGTGATAGTGATGAAAGGTCCTCAGATAATGAAGAAGATGAAATTCTATTTCTAGAAGAAGAAAAATATGATGTTAGAAAAAGGGCACCAATGATTCTCAAGTATTTTAGATGTGGTAACTTTGGTCATCTTGAAGATAGTTGTACAAGGAATGGATTCAATTTTAGTGAAGATGAATATGAAGATACACTTGAAGGTCCAGAAGAGGAAAGTCTTCTTATGGCAATAGAAGAAGAAGGAAGTACTTCTAGTGGAAATAAATTAGAAAGGAATGAAGATGATCCTAGAGGTAAACAAATAGAGGAAGAATCAGAGAAAGGAGAAGTTGATCTTGAGGGTGAGCTCATTTATGCCCTTGATGCATTAAGAGAGGTAAGAAAGTAGAACTCAAAACTCAAGCTTAAATTTCAAGAATGTGATGAAGAGAAAGGAAAGCTTATAGAGGATCTAACCAACTCAATAGCTAAGACAAGGAAATTCAAAGAGAAGTTAGAAGCAAAGGTTTTAGAATGTGAAAGGTTAGAGCATGAGGTAGCTTCACTAAGGAAGGAAGTAAAAGAGTCTAAGGACAAGTTACACAGGTTTGGGAGAAGCTCAAAGAACTTGGATAAGATTATCAAGGTACAAAGATCTTCATCAAACAAAACAGGACTTGGTTTTGAACAAGTACAAAGAAAACAAGGAGAGGAGTCAATCTCAAGCTCAAAGAAGAAGAAGCTTCAGAAGAAGAGAGTGTAAGAGAGAGTGAGACTTCTGAGAATGAGTTGGACAATAGAAAGTTCAACAAGGAAAGGAACAATGCACAAATGAGGAACAGATGGAACATGAAGCAACACAAGGTAAAAGAGACTAAGAGACCAATGGGGTCAAGGCAAGGTAGTTTTAATGGATGATGCTTCTCATATCATAGGTTTGGGCACAAGGCTACACAGTGTAGGACACATGAAAGATAGGAATATGGAAATTTTAGAAACAGACAGCTTTTTCAAGGGTATTGCTACTCTTGTAATCAGTTTGGTCACAAGGAAGTGAATTGCAGGGTTCATGATAAGAATGGATATGGCTTCACCAGGAGAAACCCCAAGATATTTGCACATTTAAGGAATAACAACATTAAGTGTTATAAGTGCAATAATTATGGGCATACAACAAAGTGGTGTAGAGCAAAAATTCCAGAGACAAGCAGGAACAAGAATATTCAAAGGAATCAAAAGGATCAGTTGAGGAAGAAAGTGGACAAAGGTAAAGATCAGTGTATGCTAGGAGTAGAGATACTCCCACCCCATAATTAACCACCTCAAGAGGAGGTGGGGGAGGGGCTAAGCTAAGAGTCTCATTCTTAGCCCCAAGCCCCAAAGGTGGCCCTTTGCCATTGATGACAAAGGGGGAGAGATTTGAGTTAGGGGGAGAGCATTCAGTTAGGGGGAGCAAAACAGAAAGAGGTAAAGGAAATGATAAAAGGTAAATGGGTTGCCATCAATGACAAAGGGGGATATTGTTGGAAATATGAGCAGGTTTTGTTGTCATTGATGTCAAGAGTCAATTTCAATGAGCAGGGCAAAAGGAAGGATGTCAAGAATCAGTTTTAGTAAGTAGTGCAAGAGAAAGATTGCTTCTAGGTCTAAGGGAAATAATATTATAATATCTCTTATTATAATATTCAAGGTGGTCAGATGAGGTCTAAAGAGCAATAGGAAGGCCCAAGAAAAATAATATTATAATATTTTATTATAATATTAAAGGTCTAAGGTTAAGACCTAAAGATTTAAATTAATTATAAATTAATTATAATAATTTCATTATAAATTAATTTATAACTTAATTTGATTAACTCTAAGAGTTATTAAATTAATTATAATAATTTAATTATAAATTAGTTTATGATTTAATTTAATTAACCCTAAGGTTAGGGTTATAAGGGCACAAAGTTTAATTTAATTCGAATTAAAATCGAATTTCAAGGATCATCGACGTTTTGAGCACATGGCACATTGCATATAAAAGGGGCAAGTTTTATTTCAAAATATTATCCATGCGAAAGTATTATTGCCTAAGGAAATCGTGCATTGTGGTTAGAGAGGAAGAAACTCGCATGTGTTTTAAAGACTTCAAAGGGTAGATGAAGGAACAAAGTGAAGTGGGAGCACTAACGCTTATCCAAAGTGTTGGGTAGTGCAATTGGCAGCCAAGGGTTGCGCTAAGTCGTTCGCAGGTGCAAGGTTAAGGGTTCGATCCATGTGGTCTTCATTTTGCAAGAGGAGAAGGTGTTTTGGTCTTTGTCGTTGAAGAGGGACAAAGGGAAGGCGTATGCCTTTCCCTTTGCATGGAGGCATGTAGCCCACTTGGTGGGCACACGCTATGTGAAGGTGCTTGGAAGGAGGGGTTTGTATGTTTGAAACCTGCCAAGGCCTTTTGGTAGGATTGACAAAGGTATGCACTCACATTTGCTAAGGTTTAACATTGCATCCAAAAATTGCAAGGGTGGAAATTAATTTTTTAATTTCCTAAAGTTTTATTAATTGAAAATTGCATATTTAAAAGGGTTTATGAGTTATACAAGGGAGATAAAAGGGTATGCAAAGTTTTAATTTTTGTGTTTGATTTTTAAGTGGTTAAAGTTTATAAAAGGAGTAATAAGGTGTGCCAAGGGTGTTAGATGTTATTTGTTGAAATAAAGTCATATTATAAAAATTGATTTGAAAGGAGAAATAAGGCATAGTTGATTTTTGATATTTTGGCATGGTGAAATATTTTTGAAAGAAAATATTAAGGACAGATTTTTGCTATCTAACCTTTGAGATTGGCAAAGAGAGTGATTGTGATTGAGACAGGTTTTGAGATCAAATTCTTCATCAAACAAAAGGTATGGGCATATCTTCCTTGTGAGTGAAATATTTTTGGATGTTGTGAATGCTAAGTTGGAGTGAAAAGGATTGTTTGATAAGCATTGTTGAGTTTGGTTTTGAGATATCCAATGTTGATTGATGTGGGTTTTTTGGAATGAAAGTTGATACTAGAAACCTTGTTTGATAAGCATTGTTGGAAATATTGAGTAAGCTTTCATATGCTTGATTAGGGTTTGTGAAAGATCATGAGTATCATTGTTATGTGAAGTTGAGAACTATCTTGAACTAGGGTTTGTGAAATATCATGAGTATCATTGTTATGTGAGGTTTGTTTGATAAGCATTATTGACTAAGCTTTCATTGAGTGATTGGTTGAGTGGAGTTGATTGAGCTTAGTTGATTGGAAGTGTTGGAGTGATAGTTCAAGTTATATGAAACAAATTGTTCTTTACTAATTTGAGAAAGAGATTGAAAGTGATTGAGTGTGAAAAATATTGAGTCTCTAACCATTCTCTATATGTTTATATGGTTAAAAAAAGAGATTGAAAGTGATTGAGCATTGTTGTGAGTGTGAAGCATATTGAGTCTCTAACCATTCTCTATATGTTTATGTAAGATTAAACAAGATTCTATGTGAAGCTTGTTTGTGTGATTGAAGAAGTTTTCTATGATAGATTGAGTTGAGTTGAATAAGCTTTTGTGAAAGCTTGTGAGATGATTTGAGTAAGTCCTAGAGTGGACTTAAGGACTGAGTTGAGTAAGATTTTGTGGAAGCTTACAATGCAGATTTGAGGTAAGTCTTGGTGAAGACTTGTTGAGAATATTGGACAAGTTCTAGTGAGGAATTGTTGAGCAGATTTAAGGTAAGTCTTAGTGAAGACTTGTTGAGCAGATTGGACAAGTTCTAGTGAGGACTTATTGAGCATATTTGAGGTAAGTCTTGGTGAAGACTTGTTGAGAAGATTGGACAAGTTCTAGAGAGGACTTATTGGACATATTTGAGGTAAGTATTTGAGAAGACTTGTGAGTAGAGTTGATTGATTGATTTGTTCAAACCTTGAGTTAAGGTTTGGGGTAGATCTAGAAGAGTTGATTTATGATTGGATCAAGCTTTGTGTTAAGGCTTGAGGATAGATTTGAGGATAGATTATGGTGTATATTTGAGGATAGATTTATGCCATAGAAGAGATAGAAATTGAGTAAATTTATGCTAGATCGAATGACTATTTTTAGTAGATTTGTGCTAGATCGAAGGACTATATTTAGTGCATATTTGAGATAGAGATTGAGAAGATTTGTGCTAGACTAAAGGACTATGTTTAGTGTATATTTGAGATAGATATTGAGAAGATTTGTGCTAGACAAAAGGACTATGTTTAGTGCAGATTTGAGATAGAGCTAAGAGCAAGCTTTGGAGGTGATAGAGTAGAGGATAATAGTCTCCAGTGGATAGAGATCCATTAGCTAGGGTAGTGAGGATAGAGATATTCTGAGTGAGGATAGAGTCTTAAATGGAGAGAGATCCACAAGCCAGAGTAGTGGAGGTAGTAGTCTTCTAGAGGATCACCAACTAGAGCAGAGGAGGAGTTCTCATATGGATAGAGATCCATAAACCAACTAAGGGGATTGGTGTCTCCTGTGGATAGAGATCCATAAACTTGATTAGGGGATTGGTGTCTCCTTTGGATAGAGGTCCATAAACATTGTAATAGGGAAAGGATTCCCAAGATATTTGTTGAGAAAATTTTAGTGAAATATTTTCTCCGTGGAGTAGCCCACATTGGGTGAACCACGTTAAATTGGTGTCTCTATTGTGTGTGGTGATTTGTGCATTGCTTTGATTACTTCTGTTGATATTGCCATTGATATATTGGATAATATTATTTGAGAAAGAAAAGTAAAAAGTGGTCTTATACTGTTCACCCCTCCTCTCAGTATAAGCTTGTGTTCTTCAAAATGCTTGATAGCAATTTTGAAAGAAGGCTTACAAGAGGTCAAGCTCAATAAATTGCTCAAGTTGTTCAAATATTGGATAGGTTGCACATATATGGATATGATGAATAAGTTACTAAAAGTGAGTTAGTTAATTATGATTTGATATATTAAGCTAAGTTTGAACCTTCTTATTTTGAATATTCTTGTACTAATGATGTGTGGGTGCAAGCAATGTAAGAAGAGATCAACCCCATTTAAAATAATGATACTTGGGAGCTTGTGAAACTTCCCAATGGTAAGAAATGTATGGGTTCCAAGTGGATCTACAAGACCAAGTATAATAGTGATGACAATATTGAAAGACATAAGGCTAGACTTGTTGCTAAAGGATTCACACAAAGGTATGGAATTGATTATGAAAAAATGTTTGCACCTATAGAAAGGGAAGAAGCAATTAGAATGGTTATTGGTTTGGTAGCCCAAATAAGATGAAATGTGCATCACTTGGATGCAAAAAGTACCTTATTGAATGGGTACTTAGAATAAGTGTATGTAGAAAAGCTTCAAGGTTTTAAAGTTAAAGGAAAAGAAGACTATGTATACAAGTTTAAGAAACCTTATATGGCCTCACGCAAGCACCAAGGACTTGGTATGCTTAGATAGATGGATACTTACATCATAGTGGTTTTAAAAGGAGAAAGAGTGAACCTACTCTCTACTCTAAGAAAGAAATTAATAATATTTTTCTTATATGTTTGTATGTAGATGGTCTAATTTATATAGGTAGTAGCTCAAAAATAAAAGATGAATTAAAAAATGCTATGATGAATGAGTTCGAAATAAAATATTTGGGATTGATACATTAATTCCTTGGAATAGAGGTTCATAAAAATGAAGATGAAATTTTTGTTTTCCAAAAAAAATATGTTGAATATGTGTTGAATAAGTTTTGTATGGATAAATGTGAACTAGTTCCTACTCTAGTTGTTAATGGAGTAGTGTTGTGCAAGGATAATGGAGTTGAGTAATTAAATGTAATAAGTTATAGGAACATTATGGGAAGGTTTATGTTTCTCACTAACACAAGACTAGAAATTGCTTATGTTGTTTCTCTTATTTCAAGGTACATAAATGTACTATGCCAAATTAATTTGAAGGTTTTCATGATAATATTAAGGTATGGGGTGGAAACTTGTATGATTGGAAATCTACTTCTTGTAATTATTTTTCTCTTGGTTTTGGACTGATCACATGGAGCTCAAAGAAGCAAGGATTAGTTGATATTTCTTTTGAAGAAGCTAAGTATATTGTAATCACTTCAACTAGTGCACAAGCCTTGTGGCTTAGAAAGGTATTGAAGGAGATTTTTGAGAAGCAATGTCATCCTATAGTCATTTTTGTTATAATATAGGTACAATTAAATTAACATAGAATTTGATCCATCATAGCAAGTCTAAATACTTCTATTGTAAGTATAATTTTATCAAGATATGGTACAAAAGAAAAAAATAGATTTGAAGTACTATAGCACTCAAGAGCAGCTTGTTGATGTGTTCACAAAAAGAGTTTTCAAAGCTCAATTTTTAAAACATAGAAACAATCTTGTGAGACCTCTCAGCATCAAGAGGGATAATGTTAGAAATATGATGTTGAGTAAAACCTATAGTTGTGGAAATGCTATAAATATGATGATGAGCTTGTAACTATAGTTGTGCAGATTTCCAACTAAGCTTGTAATTGTAGTTGTACAAATTCTTAGATGGGCTTGTAACTATAGCTATGTAGATTCCCAACTAAGCTTGTAACTACAACTGTGTAGATTATTATATGAGATTATAAATATAGTAGTGAATATTCTATGTTGATCTTGTTGATGGAATGCTTCAATGATTTCCTCCATTGACTTGAGATATTTATATATAGAAGGTTGTCCAATATGGTATAACAACCTATAATAGGGCAATTAACTACAACTAACAATGTATATAAGAACCTTGTATTGAGTGGTTGCCACCACTCAACTTATATGATGCTAAATATTTGGATAATAATTTCTAACTCCCCTCTTATTACATCATAGTTTAAATTTTCTTGGAAGGAAAATCTTGAAATACCTCAAAATTAACAATGAAAGTGACTTGGTGAATATGTTTTCATGTTGTTCTTGAATAGGATAAAATTTAAGTTGAATATTGTGTTGTTGAACATGTTCATGTATGAAGTAGCGGTAGATTTCAATGTGTTTTATGTGCTCATGGAACATTGGATTATGAACAAGTTTTAAAACACCTTTATGTCATAATACATGGTTTTTGGTTTAGTTTAGGTACTCGCATGCTTGCTAATATATGTTTTAATTATATCTCCTATATTACGAAATTCTACTTCTATGGAAGATTAACCAATTATTTGTTGTTTCTTACTTCCCCGTGATATAGGTCCAAATAATAAAAAGAATATATAACCAGAAGTGGATCTTCTATCATTAATACATCATGTATAATCTTTATTTGTGTATTCAATTAAGAATAATTGGTCACTTTTCTTATATTCCAGACCATACTCAATGGTACCATGGACATACCTTAATACCCTCTTTGTTGCCTTCCAATGAGATGCTTTAAGTTCTTGCATAAATCATGAGGGGTAACTTGCTATAAAGTTGATATCTGGCCTAGTGTATGTTAGGTAAATGAGAATTCCAACTAACTATTGATAAAGAGTTGCATTCATTGGTGGAGAGGTGTTAGATTTTAAGAGTTGTAGCCTTGGTTCCATACTATTTGTCATAGACTTACAATATTTTATGTGATATCTCAAGAAGAATCTTGGCATATTTTATTTATGAGATAAATATGCAATGATGTGTCAACCACACATCTAATACTAGATAATAGTGTAATAGTCTAAGATCAATCATGTCAAATGAGGTTTTCAAGTCATTCTTTGTTGCAAGAATCATTTTCTCAAAAATATCTATGATGACCAAATTATCTACATATACAATAATGATCACAATTTCCTTGCTTGCTCTTTGTGGTACAAATTTGGATCATATGGATTTATCTTGAAACCATGCTTTTCAAAATGTTCATATAATTTTATATATTAGTCTTGAGGAGACTATTTAAGACCATAGAGAAATTTGATCAATTTACATGCCTTTGTTTCTTATCTCGATGTAATAAATTCATTTGGTTGAGTAATGTACATTTATTCCTTTAGGTATATATTAAGGAAGGTACTTTTGAAATACATTTGATGAATCCTCTATATAAACTATGCAACTCGAGCAAATATCATTATGATTGTTTTTATTTTTTTAATTTTTAAATGCGTCTTCATAGTCGATGCCCTAATTTTGTGCATAACCCTTGGTTATAATTCATGCCTTTATTTATCAATACTACCATATAATTTATATATGATCTTGAAGATCCATTTACATCCAATGCCCTTCTTCCATGGTGGAATATCAACAAGATGCCAAGTCTTGTTCTTCATTAATGATTGATATTTAATGTCCATAACATTCTTCCAACTGAATAGCTTCTTGCACTATGGATGGTTCAAAATTTTGTGTAGTAGTACTCATTAGGATCATATTTACCTCATCACAAGCCATGATATGTATCCTCAGTATTTGGGTAGATGTGTATGGAATTCCATCTATCCCTGAAGTTCTTAAAGTGCTAGTGTACCACTTAAGTATTTTTCATATATGATGTAGTGAAGTGGATTGGTCCATATCACCATCATTATCTTTAGCATCTTCTTCGTCTTCATCACTTTGAAGTATTAATGGAATATAACTGGATGAGGATTCCTATGGAGAAGATGAGGGTGATTTATTTTTCTCATAAAAAATAACTTCATGGATAATATACAATTTTTTGGAGCTAGATCAAATAATATATAAGATTTTGATTTATCATTGTAGCCTAATGTAATGCATTGATTGGACTTCTCATCCATTTTTTTTTATCTTCTCCTCTGGAATGTGCATATATGTTGTACAACCAAAAACAAAAATATGAAACATTTATGACTTATATCCAGTCCATGCTTGTAGTAGGGGAATAATTGAGCAAATAAATTATAGTATGTTCTAATTCTACCCAAAAAAAGGTTGCAAGTTGAGAATATTTAACCATACAACAAATCAGTTCCATGATGGTTCCATTTCTACATTTAGCAACACCATTCTATTATGTTGTGTAACTAGCTATCAATTATTAATGAATGTCATATTTCTTCAAGAATGTATAAAACTCATTGTTGGTAAACTCCCTCCTCAATCTGAGCAGAGTACATGGATTCGATGAGCTGTGAATGTATCAACTTAAGCCTTAAATTATTTGAAGTAGAAAAAGGCTTCATTCTTGTTCTACAAAAATTATACCTATATTTTGTGAGTATGATCATCAACAAATAGTGGAAGCCAGAATAGCTTGGAGCCATGGACCTGCAAAGATCGATATAAACTAGATCGAGAGGCCCTTTGGCTCAAGATTTTGAAGAACTAAGTGAAGCTCGATGTTGCTTTAAGAAAAAAGGAAAATTTTGAGTAGATTCCTTCAAGGAAGTAAGACATATAACCATGTGCTTATTTTGAAGTGCAATAAGATGGCCAAAACTTAAACGACCATATCATCGAAGCTAGAGTGATGTAGAGATTTTAGTTTTAACAATAAATTCTTAATTGTCATGTTTTGTTGTATGAATTTTGAATATTTTCCCTATTAATTTGCCATGTAAAATAATCATAGTATTTCTATCTTTGTCACAAATGAGACATACCTTGGATATCTATCATTTTTCAAGCTCAACCTTTAAATTTGAGTAATTGGTTGATAGAGAGTAGAATCTTAGAGAGTCTTGGAACATATAGGACTTCTATTATATTGCATGTGTGTGTCCTTAGTCATAATTTAACATCCTCTATACCTTTTATGTCTTAGTATGTGTCATCACCCAGAGAGACCTTTCCTATATAATTAGAATTGCCAAACTCTGCCAATGAAGCCCTTGGTCCCGCTTATGTGGGACTCCTCACCCCTATTAACATTGAGTCACGACATGTGTGTGGGGGGTAGTTGGCCATCTTGATTTCTAATTGGTTCATGTGATGTTGTGTTCCCATACAAGCTATTTATTTCTAGTGGCATATTCCTTTGTTGAAATTTCGTTCTGTTGGAAATATGAGCATGATTTGTTGTCATTGATGTCAAATAGGTTAATGTTCTCCAGTGGTTTTCAGCAAGGCAAAGGAGAAGGTCTAATATTATAATATTTAATATTATAATATCCAGGGTTGATTCATGGAATTTAAATGCAAGAAGGTGTCACCTTATAAGAGCCTTAAAAAACCCATGTGGCAGTTTTAAAGGTTAAGAGTTTAATTATTTAATTTTAAATAATTTAATCTTAAGATTAAAATTTAAAATTAAATAATATTTAATTTAAGGCCCAAATTTATTTTATTAAAATTTGAATTTTAATAAATTCAAATTGCTTTCCGCCGATGTTGGAGAAACCTTTGGATTGCATATATATAATGCCAAAACCTTTGGCATTACCTTATCCTTGCGAATGATTTTAAAGCTAGTGCAAAGAGAAAGGTTCATGTGAAATTCGCATGTGTTTTAGCATCGAGAAGAGGACAAGGTTTTATGGCCAAAAAAATATTCTCAAAGCCCTTGTAGCCTAGTTGGAAACTAGAAGCTACGTTAGAGCATTCAGGGAACGCTAGACACGGGTTCAAGCTACGTGCGCTCCAATTTGTTGAAGAGGAGGATCATTTTTAATTATAGTCTGAAAGGAGGAGGAAGTCAAAAGCATTTTGATGCCTTTTTGGTTCATGTGGAGCCACACAACCTAGTTTGTGGGAACAAGCACTGTGGAAGCGCTTGGGGGAGAGCCATCGGCAACTTGAATCTCGTTAAGGCCTTTTGGGCAGCATAATAAATATATGCGCTTTGTTTGGTGGTTGAATTTGCATGCAAAAAATTAAAGGGGAAAATACTTTTTATTTTACAAAGGTCTTATTTTAATTAAATTTTTTTGCATTATTATTTTGGTTTATAAGTTATAGAAGGGAGTTAAAAGGGGTATGCAAAACTTTAATTTTTGTGTTGAATTTTTAAGTGGTTAAGGAGTTATAAGGTAGTAAGGAAATTTATTGTTTTTGATATTGAGGGTTGTTGAATATTAATTTAAATTTGGAGATTATAAGGTGTATTTGAGTGTTATTATTTTTGTATTGAAGGAATATTTTGGAGGAGTGTTAGACTGATATTTTTATCATCTAACCTTTGTGATTGGCAAAGAAAGTGGTTATAATTGAGATAGTTTTTTAAGGACAATTCATCATCAAAAAAAGGTATGGGCACATCTTCCTTGTGAGTTATTTTTGGATATTATGAATACTAAGTTGGAGTGAAAAGAGTTGTTTGATAAGCATTGTTGAGTTTTGTTTACTTGGAATGAAAGTTAATTCTAGAAACCTTGTTTGATTAGCATCATTGGAAACATTGAATGAAACTTCATATGCATGATTAGGGTTTGAGAAAGAACATGAGTATCATTGTTATGTGAAGTTGAGAACTATCTTGGAACTAGGATTTGTGCAAGAATATAAGTATCATTGTTATGTGAAGTTTAGAACTATCTTGAACTAGAGTTTGTGCAAGATCATGAGTATTATTGTTATGTGAGATTGGTTGATAACCATTGTTGGAAATAAGTGAGTGAGTGATTTATATGCTTGGAATAGGGTTTATAAGCAAGGAAGTATTTCATTGAGTAATTGATTGAGTGGAGTTGATTGAGCCTAGTCAAGTGGAAGTGTTGAAATGATAGTTCTAATTCTGTGAAACAAATTGTTCTATATTTTGAATTGATTTGAGAAAGAGGTTGGAAGTGATTGAGTGTTTGTGAGTGTGAAACATATTGAGTCTCTAACAATTCTCTATATGTTTCTATGGTAAAAAGAGAGATTGAAATTAATTGAGCATTGTTGTGAATGTGAAGCATATATATTTTTTTGGTAGATAAGATACTATAGCATTAATACCAGGTTTTACAAGTTGACCCAAAACCTTTTACAAAAATTAGTCCACAGCTATTGATGAACATATCCTTACTAAGGATCCTATATATGTAAAATCTACATGCTTCCAAATCCATTACATCCGGTAAGGCACATAGCATGTTATCAAAAAGAAACTTCCCATACAACATTTTGGGTATACCTCGAGAAAACACACATGCATCATAATTACAAAAAAGAAACAGACACGGATCTCTTCCTTGAGACAAGGGAGAAACAAAAACTGCAGACACACATAGCAGAGTACTGAAAAAAACTCCCACAAGCTCTGTATTGACAATTACTCTTAATAATTCTTTGGTAATTGCTTTCTTCCATATATGACATGCTTTGGTACCACATACTATCTTGGCCAATTAGCCTTAGAGAAGTGAACCTACTAGCTAGATTTATGGCGGTGGCTATCTGGTGGTCCACGTGGCTTTGGTTCAAAGTCTTATATTGTCGTTTCTTTCCTTCCCTATGATTATCAACCAACCTTAAATTACTAAGATGACTAGGAGCCATGTTATCTGACATGTGACTGTCCCCATTAGTCTTTGTGGTATTTCCAAGCAACATCCATGAAGACTGACAACTTAGATAATTTTTATTGTGAGTCCAATTCAAAAAAGAGATGGGAATACTCCTAGCCTTTGAAATTACTTTGCCTTCCCTATTGGTAAATTCGACTATCATTCTTGGAATTCTTGTTGAATAAGCTCCTCTACTTCACTCGGGACATCGTGTTCCCATTTGAAAAGTCTGTCACCATCGACACCCAAATTGGCCAACTTATCAACAATTTTGTTAGCTTCCCGAAAGACATGTTGGGATTTTTTGTCCTGTCTTCCTTGGAAAAGGATCCTAGCCTCTTCAACAATTGTTTTAATCCTCCAAGGAGGTGTTTTCAAATTATTGAGGAGATTTATAACATGCATAGAGTCTCCTTCTACGATCAAATTGCCTTCTAATTCTTGAGTCATTTTAAGGCCTCTCCACATAGCTCTAGCTTCAGCTTCGTTGTTCGTACTTGTTCCTAAATATTCAAAAAATGCAAGCATCATATTCCCATTATGATCTCACACAATGCCACCAGTGCCTACTCTACCAAGATTTTCCTTAGCTGCTCCATAAAAATTAAGCTTAAACCAACCCGTAGGAGGTGGAGACCACTTAACATTGGTTGTGGGGTTGACTACCCTAGGCATAGACTCATGTAACAAGGTTAAGCTTAAATATTGAGCAATCGTGGTATCCTATAGATGAGGTTTACAACTATCAAAAGGGATAAGGTTCACATTCTCGTTGGAAAAGGATAGGATCCTGGCAATGATAGTTTGATGATCATGGATAGAATCATTAAAGACTCTATGGTTCCTTTCTAACCACACCTACCAAAGATAGTGATTGAGACAAATTTTCCACATGTATCTAAGTCTTTGGCTTGAAAAGGGGTACACTGGATGAACAAATCAATTATGGTGGCTGGTTTAACCAATGAAATATTGAAGGCCTAAAAAACCCCACTTAGGATAGTCAAGGAAAAATGGCACTCAAGGAAAATGTGATAAATGGTCTCCCAATTAGCCCTGCATAGATAACAACAATTAGTGATACAAATACCTTTACACATCATATTATCAATGGTTAGAATTCTTCCTTGGATAACCAGCCATGAAAAGACTACAATTTTTGGAATTAAACTAAGTCCTTTTGGAGGAAAAAATCCTCGTCATCAAGTAGAAGCTTGTAAGCTAATTTAACAGTGAACTGCCCATTTTCCGTAGGAGCCTAGGTCACTTGATCTTCCTTGGGTCTTATGGGGATAAACTGTTTCTCGAGAATGTTACAAATATCATTTGATTTCGCTTGAAATCCCTAAATTATTATTTGTTTCCACTTCATTCTACCTTTGTCCTCAACCATATAATCGGAGACTTTTCTGCTAATGATTTCTTCTGTGATATCTTTGATTCATTCTAAGTTAGGATATTGCGTCAGTGGTTCGTCCTTAGCCCACCTGTCATTCCAACAATTTATCCTCTCACCATTGCCTAAAACCCATATTAAACCTTTTTTGATGATTTACTTACAATTAAGAATTGCTTTCCAAAAAGCAAAACCTCTTATTGGAACTAAGTCACTTAGAAATTCCATATTTTGAAGATATTTTCATTTGATGATAGTTGTCCATTCATTTTCTTCACCAGAAATGAGAAGCATATTGAGTCTCTAACAATTCTCTATATGTTTTTGTTATATTGAACAAGTTCTAGTGAGGACTTGTTGAGAATATTTGAGGTAATTCTTGGTGAAGACTTGTTGATCATATTGGACAAGTTCTAGAGACGAATTGTGGGTAGATTAGTGTGATATTTTGTGGAAGCTTACAAGGTATATTTGAGACAAGTATTTGAGAAGAATTGAGAGCATAGTTGATTGATTTGTTCAAAACTTGGATTAAGATTTGGGGTAGATCTAGCAAAGTTGATTTGTGATTGAGTCAAGCTTTGTGTTAAATCTTGAGGTCAAATATTGAGCAAATTTGTGCTAGATTGAAGGACTATGTTTAGTGTAGATTTGAGGATAAATATTGAGAATATTTATGCTAGACCGAAGGACTATGTTTAGTGCATATTTGAGGATAGAAATTGAGTAGATTTGTGCTAGACTGAAGGACTATTTTTAGTGTAGATTTGAGGATAGAGATTGAGCGGATTTGTGCTATATTGAAGGACTATGTTTAGTGTAGATTTGAGGATAGATATTGAGAAACTTAATGCTAGATCGAAGGATTGTGTTTAGTACAAATTTGAGGATAGATATTGAGTAGATTTGTGCTAGATCGAAGGACTGTGTTTAGTGCATATTTGAGATAGAGTTGAGAGCAAGCTTTGGAGGTGACAGAGTATAGAGGATAATAGTCTCTAGTGGATCGAGGTCCATTAGCCAGAGCAGTGAAGATAGGTCTTTTGTATGAGGACAAGAGTCTTCAGTGGATAGAGATCCATAAGTCAATGCAATGGAGGTAACATTTCTTCTAGAAGATCACCAGCTAGAGCAAAGGAGAATGAGTTCTCCTGTGGATAGAGATCCACGAACTTGATTAGGGGATTGGTGTCTCCTTTGGATAGAGGTCCATAAATATTGTAATAGGGAAAGTATTCTCAAGAGATTTATTGAGAAAATTTTAGTGAAATATTTTCTCTATGGAGTAGCCCACATTGGGTGAACCACGTTAAATTGGTGTCTCTATTATGTGTGGTGATTTGTACATTGCTTTGATTACTATTTTTGATATTGCTATTGATACATTGCATAATATTGATTTGGAAAGAAAAGTAAAAAATGGTCTTGTACTATTCATCCTCCTTCTCAGTATAAGCTTGTGTTCTTCACGTTCCATTTTAATACCTCTTCTACTTAGTTAGTGTAGTGTGTGCATGTGTTAATAATCCCACATTAACCTGGTTATGGGACTTGAGTGGTTTATTAGCCCCAAAACTTGCCAAAATCTTTGCCAATGAGGTAGAAGGCTTAAAGGTGAAAGCCCATGGTCCTCCTTATGTAGGAATCCTCGCCTTTACTAACATCAAGTCGCAGCATGTGTGTGGGGGGTAGTTGGTCCTATTTCTTTCTAATTGGTTCATGTGATGTTGTGTTCCCATACAAGTTGTTTATTTCTAGTGGCATATTTCTATGTTGGAATTTTGTTCCACTTTAATACCTCTTCTACTTAGTTAGTGTAGTGTGTGCGTGTGTTAATAATCCCATATTGACCTGATTGTGGGACTTGAGTGGTTTATGAGCCCCAACACTTGCCAAACTCTTTACCAATGGGGTAGCAGGCTTAAAGGTGGAAGCCCTTGGTCCCACTTATGTGGGACTCCTCACCCCTATTAACATTGAGTCGTGGCATGTGTGTGGGGGGTAGTTGGCCCTCTTGCTTTCTAACCGGTTCATGTGATGTTGTATTCCCATACAAGTTGTTTATTTCCAATGGCATATTTCTATGTTGGAATTTCGTTCCACTTTAATACCTCTTCTTCTTCTACAATTTGGAACCAGTATTTTTGGTTGGTCATATGTTTGGTTGCTCCAAAATCAAAATACCAAACATTATTGGGATGACTTAGTTGATTTTTAGTAGTATATACATGCTCTTCTTCTCCTGAGTGGACATAATCTTCTGCTCTTAATTAGTTTTCTTTGATAGTATTATCATGTTGTTGACATATCTTCTTCTAGTTTAAATTTTGTTAGTTGATAACTTATTTTACTATGAATTCTTTGCTTGAGAAGAATATATATTTGTGAAAGGATTGTGTCAACATTTCTTCAATGTGTGACCATTTTTGCCACAAAGTGCATGCCTTTTATATGTGATAATTATTTATTTGATGCTAGAAGTGGTTTTGAGGTCTTGTACCTCTTTTGACTAATTGTTTCCCCTTTTGATTTGAAAGGAGAACATGATGTTCATACTGTGATGTATGAGAGTCTTCCACATTTTAAAGTAGATTCACCATTTTTTCAAATGTTGATGTTTTCTTAATGATATTTAGGGTTGCCAAAAACAGATTATACTATGAGGGAAAGTATCTCAAAATAATGGAAACAAATATGTCATCAGACATGGTTTCTCCTAAAGTTTGTAGTGATACATGTAGCTTTGTAACTCATCTCATGAATGACTCAAGTTTTTTTCTATTCTTTAGTTTTAGTAATGAAGTTGTCTTTGAAGGAAAAATATTTGGTTCTTGTTATTTGCCTCAATTATTTTTTGGAGTTTATCCTATTACTCTTTGGTTGTGTCTAAGTCATAAATGAATGGTTGAACTTCATCAAAGACACTGAATATGATGATCAACTGAGTATTCCTATTTGTTTTGTCAAAATTTATTAGTTCATCATCTATGTTAGGATGGATAGTGCAACCATTTACAATATACTACACTTCCTCAAACTCAAGTTGAATTTTAAATTTACTTCTCCATGAAAAAGAATTATTCCCTCTCAATAGCTAGAAATTGGGTAATAGAAAATTTGGTGCACCACTAGCCATGTTAAATCTTCATAAAATTCAAAATTTTTAATTCCACTAGATTTTCCTTGAAAAGTACTTTTCAACTAGTATATATAAGCCTATACCGCAAATTGATTAATTCCTTGAACTATAAACAATCAATAGTGCCTCATCGACGAAAAATAGGTGGAGGAGATTAAGGTCTTTTCCTCTACCCAAAGTATCAAAGGAATAGTCTTGAAATATTGCTAGTGCTTTAAAATATCCCATTTTTTCACATAGAATATCCTTATTTGTAACATCCATCCCAGATGCACCAATTAGTTTGCTTGCTTTTTTCACAAGAATATGTTACTTGTTGATGGATCGATGGATGCAGGTATAGGTAGATCCTGTTGGAAGATTGGAATTGTGAATCATATTCCTCCTCCTGATGGCAAACGAAGGGCATAAGTGAAAGGTAAGATGAAAGGTAAGGTGGAGATATGATGAATGACAAAGTATTTTGCTATTATGAGGTGAAAAGATCCTCACCGGCAATGCATCCGTCAAACGGTCTCATGTAGTTGTATTTATTTTGCATTTATTATCTATATGATCGATTGAATATTTTGTTTGAAAATAACAATTTATAATAAATTTAAATAAATAAATATATATATAAACAAATTATTAATAAATTAATATATAAAAATAATAATTAGTAATTGACCTTAAAACTGTTGTGTAAATAAAATTATTTATAAAGTATAATATATATATATATATATATATATATATATATATTATACATATAATAAAATATACAATAGACCATCTGGCAAAGCTCGAAGATGGATTTATGCATGACGAATACATGTGTAGGCAGGATTTTCGTTGTAAATATCTATATAACAAATATAGGACTCTGAGAGGGACATGATTGAAGAAGGTTTGGAAGGAGGTCGATAGCTTTCAAAGTTATCAAGTCAGAATTTCTTAAGTATAGTAAAAGAGATATAATAATATTTTTAAGGTGAATTCTGTGTTGTTTATGAAAGCAGATTTCTCTATGTAATATTAGAAATAAGAGTTCTTTGTGTTGTTAATGAAGGTAGAACTCTCTGTGTAAATGGAATTTCATGTGTTAAAGTAGAATTTGGATAATATTTGGCTTAAAGAATCTGTAAACCCACTGTGAAATATGGGTAAATATTTTGATGGATTTTAATTTTCAAACTATGCTAAGTAATGGAATAAAATTGTGAACGAATTCTATGGAGGCTATGGGTTAAATAATGCATTAGGACTGTGTGCATATTAGTATCTAGCTACATTCAAAGTAGCACAGTCATTCTGATCCCCTAGATAGCATCCTTTGGGTATTTTCTTGGGAAAATTTACTCACACCTTGGAGTCATTGGACTTTATGCAACCTTTGATGGAATCATATTTCTGAATAAATTTGAGTTGTTAAATCAATCTATTGGATGAAATATTTTGATGTAAATGATATACTGGCTGTAATACGGAGGTATTTAGATTGTTGTCCTCTATAGAAATTTATATGTTTTTGTTATAGGATTTGAATTTCTAGTGAAGCATACTGGAACCTGTGACTCCATGTAAACGCTTTGAGAAATAACCTAATAAAGAATGCTTTACTTCCCATTGAGCTATTTCCATTTGTTATTTTATAAGCTTGCTTTTGTGGTTTTTAGAATTTTTAGAAAAAAAACAATAATAAAATATAGAACATAGTTTCTTTGAGAAATGAATCCATTTTCAACAAAACATAGGCTGAATAGAAATTATACTTCACATCATGTACTAGCAAGAAGCTAGAAGATATTGTGTTGTGATCACTACATTGTGAAGTAGCGAGAGCGTAGTTCATTGTTTGGTTTCATGACAATTAGTCTATGTCATTGATGAGCTCTCCAGACTGTAAACCATTTACCATGTAAAAAAAAACTAGGTTAATGTTAGCTATTCATTAATATTAAGAGACTAAACCTTGAAATACATCCATAGAATCATCTTTCTAAGAGCATCAAAAGTAAAAGAAATTTCAGTTATAAAAAAAAGTTATAAATTATAAGAAATTAAGGATAATTTGAAGAATAAAACTTGTTATAAATCGAATACCATGCTAGCCAAATACTAAGCATTTATAATATTCAATATTTTCAACTATACAGCAGATGTTTCAAAAATATTAATGAAGACTGTTGTAGGATAGAGAGAATTTTTTTTGGAAGCTAAGTAGGGAAGAAAATATGGGTTTAAATTAATGAAATATTTTAACCACAATATGCCTTGTGAAAGGTAACGTTTTCCTTGTAAGACTATGCTCAAATGCTAGAATGTGATTACATGATTATTGGAGGTCTTTAAATAACACTTTAATAATCTTAAATAAGCACAACATTATGAAAATGTAAAACTATGTGAAAACAATTTTTGAAAATGCCTCACGTCAAGAGATTGATACCTATGCTGGTAGTGTATTAATTGTGTGATTAAAATTGGTTTGTGATTCAATTATAACATTAGAACCTGCATATTTCAATGTAACCAATTATCATTGAATATCGAAAGATGTAATTTGTCAACAACTTTAAGATGTAGTACAATATGTTCGCTTAAATTTTTGCACAATTATTATAAGGAACACTCGAACCTAAGATAAATTAATTCCTATATTAGCAAATCCAACTTTTAGACTGACGTGAGAAACATATAAGTGTGGAAAGGACATTTGAAGGAACTCAAGACATTCACATATTTTTCGGAAACAATATAGTAGGTATTTTTATAAAAAATAAATAACATAGTTTTAGAAAATTATTAATCAAATTAAAATTAGATTTTCTCATACCAAAACATTAAAATAAGATAAATGGAGTCAGTGGTATCTTGCTTTGAAAATCATACTTCGCACGGATTAAAACTTGCTTAATGGAATGTAAAAAAAGTGAACAATGTGCAATATGTGGCTATGATATATTTGCTTAGAATAATAATTTTAAACCTTTAGCCTCTTTGAAAAACATGCACAGTCATCACACAGGGATGAACTTAGAAGTGTGGAAGGCCTAAATATAAAAATGAACCTAAATTGTATACTGTTGTAGCCCAAAATACCTTATTTAAAGATAATTAAATTTGATACTAGAGTTCTTAGGTACATGGCTTAATACGAGTATTTAGAATTCATGTTCATGGTTCTGAAACTTAAAGTTTTAAGTATTCAAGTAGGCATTCCACCATGAGCTTGGACTAACACATTGTTACCAATATTTATACTTTGATAGTAGGTAAAAGAGGTTTTTAGGTATACTTCTATCATATATGTTTGAATAGATTTTTTAAAATATATATAGCCTTTGATTTTATAAAATTGAGATACAGAGAATAGTTTAATGTATGTACAAGTTGAAAGATACAAAACACAACACCCAAACGATGCTTGAACAAATGAAATACAAAGAAACAGAAGATTGTACAATAGAATAATTTTCATTGATGGGAGGAGCCTAGAAACTCCATTGTTTACAAGCTTGGGTCCTTGAATCATTTTGATACAATATTACAAGAGATTAGGATACTTCGAAACCCTAACAAGCAAATTTGTGATGTTTTCAAGCGCGTCTTGATCCCAATAGTATTGAGTGCGCTTTGTGATATCCAATGTTGGGCCACTCCAGATGCTAATGTAGTGCTTTTAGATCTACACACAAGGACACAATAAAATAGTTAGTAATACCTATGAGGG
The DNA here is from genome assembly GCA_028583015.1 of Wollemia nobilis. Taxonomy (NCBI): domain Eukaryota; kingdom Viridiplantae; phylum Streptophyta; class Pinopsida; order Araucariales; family Araucariaceae; genus Wollemia; species Wollemia nobilis. The sequence goes on from JAQPPZ010016709.1 coordinate 2,762,391, forward strand.
CTCCACAATGTGAGGCCCTCTATAAGAAATAATAAACCCTAACTAAATGCTACAAATAGAGTGAACAAAAATAGAAGCACATGCATAAAATAATAAATTATGGATCTATTTTACTTATTGTGCTCTGATGTGAAATGTCTGATGTAGATGGCTGGTGTGGTGATGCCCTAGCGTCATTCGGAGGATAAGGGATATTAAGGAGTAATAGCATAAAATGCCCATGAGTGCCTGACTACTGCAAGAAACACTCGTGGGCACCTAGATTGAGGGAAAGAACTTTGTAGAATCATATCCAACAAGGATAAAAAAATGGCGATGGTGATGGGGGGTTACAGTGAGTGAAGATGGTAGTAGAAGTAATGTGAGGCCACCTAGGTCACTCAAGGATTTTAAGCACTCAGGAAACTCAAAAACTTAGTAAAAATTAGGAACTCAAGAAATCTAGGGGTTGAGCCATCAAAATGGCTCTTATTTATAATATAACCTAGGGCATGCTAGGGTTTCAACGACACTAATCATGTGGTTGATCTTAAAGCATATATAAGGGCAGAAATAAATCTAGGGTGTGGTATGGATTGATGTGGGTGGATGGATAGGATTAAATGAAATCGGATGACTGGGATTGATTTATTTATATATAAATATATATAAAATATTATTATTTAAATATATATATAATAAATATATAAAAATAATTTACGAAAATGGCAATAAATAGGAATGGAGATCAAATTGGCTATGTTTTAGTGGTGGAAATGGTGGGAAAGCATGGATGGAGGATAAATAGCTAGATTTTGGTGTCTACAGATGCCCCTTTTTTACTGTGTTGCGTGGAACATAATGCAGTATAAACATACGAGACACCTGTATTGGCCAGGTGCACAAGAAATTTCTCTTGAGATGTGGAGCATGAGCTTGAAGATAAAATAATAAAAGAATTTTGAGTTTTGCATAGCTTACCCCCTCAATTGGTGAATGAGGTTACGGATGAATCTCATGAGCCAATTGAAAAATCTGTGCAAATGGAATGTGGATGATATGAATGATGTAAAATGTGATGTCATTTTTGCCCCAACGGTGGGAAGAGGATTGTTGAAAAATGTATTTGTTTTTGCCCCAATAGATGAAGGGTTTTGTGAAAATGTGTGATGGAACATGTGCCTATTTTTTCCCCAATAGATGAAGGGATTTTTGCCAAGTGTAGATGCCATGATCATGTAAGATGTATCCCATTGTAGAAAATTCAAAACCAAATGTGGTTTCCCCAAATTTTGGGTGATTTGATGCTATTGAAAACATACCTTTTAGCGTCATTGATATGCAAATATGATAATGTAAAATAAAAAGAGTCAACCATGCAGGGCTTGCTAGTGACTATTTGAATAATTCCTATGATTAGAACCAATCATCCTAGCTAGTGCTTATCTTCATGGTGTTAGGGAGTTGTTGAATTATGAAATTTAATTTTTGTCCATGTTTTAAGCCCCACAAACTACACCATCAATGACAATGGTTGTGCGAATTATTCTTGGCAAGGTTTCATTCAAAATATGAAGTACCTAATATGATTATGATCTCGAGCAAGGAGATAGGTGATGATGATCATGGCCAAGTGTCCTTATTGTAGGCTATTCATCTTACCAAATTACATAGATGCAAATCACTGCAATAGCCAATTATATAGAATAACCCACTATGTACGAGATTCACTTGAATGTTATATGAACTTGGAAAATATGTAAATGATGATGATATGTAATGTTGTGCAAATGATGTGTGAATGATGAAAATACTGATGATCATTGTTTCATGAAGATTTGGACCGTTTTGGGGTGCTTTTGTAGCATGTTTAGTAAATTTGCAAAATGTGGTTGCAAATGAAAATTATGTGTCCAAATTAGTTGGAATCTTCACAAAATGTTATAAAATGATGACATGTATGCATGGATGAAATTTGGAGTGATTTGGTTGGGGGAAGCTACTATTTTGTGCCAATTTTATCTTTTGTCAATGTTGATGCAAAACGCTCACGGGCACTTGTGGTCTGCAAAAATGCCTGTATGTGCTTCAGTGTGTCAGGAAATGCCCATGGGCATCCCAAGGCACCTGAAGTAGCTATAAATAGCTTTCTAGGTGAAATCAAAACTCATTTGTGTGCTTAGGATTTCGAGAAGTTGCATCTGAGGAGTGAGGTGAAGTGGTGAGTGAAGTGAGGTGGTTGAGTTTGTGAAGTAGAGTTGCATTAAAAAACACATACAATCCACTGAAAACTAGAAATTCTAAAAGGAGCCAAAGCTTTTCATTACTTTCTTGCCAAAATCAGGATACCAAAAGAAGAGCCCTTTTACAATTTCAAAAATTCCCTCTAATACCCTGTTTTCCCATTTTCCCTCCTAAAACAATGCATTTGAAATTTGAATTTCGAAGGCAAACTTTCGAGGGTCATAACTTTGCGCTCGTTGCTTTGATTGACTCACACAAGACACTTTCAGAAAGGGCACGAGCCAAAATATATGGGGTAAGATTTAGCTAAGTCTTGTAACCAATTTTAGAATTGTCAAATTCAACTTTTAAGACCCTCAAAATCCACCTGCAAGATCGGGTACATTAATTTCACTATTTTTGGCAGGATTTGGTCATAAAATGCACATAACTCCCAAACCGTTCAGGGTATTGGGGTGATTCTTTCACCACTGGCTCTATTTTCCTATCCCCTAGACAATTAAATACAATTATAAATAATTAAATTAATTACAAATTTTGGGTGATGTAAGATCATGCTTACACCACTGGATGGTCCTACATCAGTTTGGGCCCAGAAGCTATGGCGGTGGAGGGAGTTGGTACGGAGGTCAGGGCTACTACTGGGGTACAGATTGCTGAGGTAAGGTGTTGTATTGTGCAATTTTTTTTTTTTGCAATTATTAACAAGTTGTATTGCATCTTAGAGTTTTGGAGGCTTAGTACTAGTTTTCAACCTACATCCCCAAGATTAAGAAGGTGATTACGGAGGATGAGTGGGAGTTGTTGGGGGAGGTGGGGCTAGAAAAGGTAGATCGATTGGATGTTTTGAGGGTTGATGAGGGGTACCTCTATACCTTGGTAGAGAGGTGGGATGCAAATAGGGGGACATTTCAACTCCCCATAAGTGAGGTGACTGTGACCTTGGAGGATGTGTATCACATTCTCAAGGTGTCGATGGAGGTTATCTAGGTTGAGGTTGGCCTCAATAAGAAGATAAAGATGATGCAGATTTTTAGGGATGCATGGTAGGGGGTGAAGGTGGAGAGTGGGGGCATACCCTATTTGTCCATGTATGTGGACAAGGATTTAGATGCCCTCCGAGCTTTGGTGATTTTCGTGTTGGCCAACATTGTGGCCTCGAAGAACACTGGGTGTAGGTTTCCTTGGAACTTGATAGGGATGGTGAGCGATATGATCACGATGAGGTAGGTGTATGCATGGGATCCCACATTACTAGTGTAGGTGTATCAAGAGATAATATGTGACCAGGTGGGTGTAGAAGGGGTTGGGATGCAACTTATTACTATAATTCTAGGGATGGGAGAAATTTAGGGTTGCTCGATCAAAGGGCTTGCTTGTGGAGGATTTTGGTAGGGAGTATACCTATGCTAGGAGATGGGCTTTGGTAGAGGAGGTTCAACCAAGTCATCTAGTGAGGATGAGTTTGCGGTATAGGGAGCTACGGATAGGATTGAAATCTGCCTAAGTGGTGTGGAGACCATGGTGGGATGCTCGATGGACCAACGATGGAAAGCATCTGCGATGGGTGTAGTAGGGTAGATGGGTGGTTGGGTGACATTGGAGTGAGATGAAGTACTTCTAGTTTTCATGAGTACTCCATCAGTTTGGGTTGAGGTAGGGTGTACTTGATGAGCCAGTGCACTACAAGAAGCATCTGGAGGATATCCGACTACCTTGTGTAGAGATGTGGAGGGTAGTTTTGGAGGATGATGTGGATATGGATATCTCTGATGTGGAGGATGTAGGGATTATCATGGAGTATGACATATGGTTCATGGCTCAGCCACCATGGGGACCACCTCGATGATTGTCTAATAGGGATGGTGGTGGAGAGGTGGTGGATGAGGGTGCCAAAGAGACTCAAGATGAGGGGACCCAAGAGGCCCCCAAGCAGTAGTAGCATCTTCAATCAGACAATCGAAGGTGGAAGGCTAAGGGTGTGACACAGTAGGCTCCTAATATTGGGGGAGATGGAGTAGATGGGGAGGATGTAGAGGTAGTTCTAGATGTACCCCAAGTCTACAACGAGGAAGAGTGGGCATAGCTAGAGTAGCAGGTGGTGGAGTGGGAGGTAAGGTTTGCAAGGATCCAGGTAGAGCTAGCAGACATGGAGCGTCGATATAATGTTGACATAGCACACCTTCAATATTAGTAGAGATATATTGAGGCATTGGAGGATAGATTTATGGAACATCATATTCCACTTCCTGATCCTCTAATATCATCTATGTTCAGGGGTACAAGGCATAGCGAGTCTAGGTATAGTTCTAGGTCTAGGGCTCCTACTAGGTCACAGGGGTCCTCTTGGAGAGTATAGCTAGTGCTTAGATGCACTTTTGTATATGAGCCTTGGTACTCTATTGTATGTAGCCTTTTGGCATTCATTGATAAAAAAATATATATATATATATATATATATATATATACATGGATTTTACCTTTTGTGTTATATGTGTTTGTGTGTGTATGCTTTTGTGGAATGCTTTTGTGGAATACATGTTTATGTTTATGGTTAATGCATATGATATGTAAATGCAAGATGAAATGTATGGATGATTAATGCAATATGGCATGTATGGATGATAATTTGTAGTTTAGATCTTTTCTTGGCCATTTTGTTAGCATTATTGTTTAATCAGGGGCACCAAACTTGGTGGTGAATGGGATGGATGAATCTTATGCACTAACATGGATGGTGACACAAAAGAAGATATGGATGTTGATATGGAAGAAGATATGGATGTTGATATGGAAGAAGACATGGATGTTGATATGGAAGAAGACATGGATGTTGATATGGAAGAAGACATGGATGTTGATATGGAAGAAGATATGGATGTTGATATGGAAGACTACCTATTTTGCAAAGACTCAAACATCCTAGTGGCATCAAACAAACTCACTAAAATTGCCTAATTCCTTCAAGTACCAAATGTGTGTGCAGTGAGTTCACTTACCAAATCAAGAGCATGGTAATGACCTTAAGGCAATCAAGAACCAATGTGTGTGCAAGTGATTTTATTAACTCATCTTGAGTAAATTGGGTAAACCTATTATGGATGAAACCAAGAAGCTAGCTTATTTGTATGAGCGGTTAGAGGTCTCTTTTAAAAGAGACATGTCACCATGCATGAGCATACTCCACTGTCAGTCAAGCATCTATAGCTTTAGTGGAGGCTAACTCCATAGTCCATGACTTTTATTTTTGATATCTTAAGTTTTGGGGATGACTACCTAACCATCTGACTAGAAATGTAGTATGATCCTTACAACCCAATTGATCAGTGGTGTGTGATGTAAAATATTTAGAGTTTTTATTAGGGATTTGTCCCTACTCTTTATTTTATTTTTGGAATTGTGATAGTGGTGAGAACCACTATTTTTATGGACTATGTTGCATGATGGGACTAGCAAGGATGACCCTTTTTGCTTCAAGGTTCATACCAAGTATGGTGTTATCCCTCTTTGACACAAGATATTTTTAAGATGTGAAAATTGTGTTTGGTTCAAGAATGTTTTGGATTCAATTCCCAAAACTCAATATTTTTCTTAGTGTATATGTGCAATGGTCCTAAAAGAACTTGACATGTATTTTGGAGGTTTCTTAAAACACTAGGAGTGGTTGAGTGACCAAAAACACCTAGGAGTTGTGAATGTGTGGTTTGTGCTAATGGCAATTTGGCTTTGTGGAATGGTGTGGATGATATTATGAAGGTGCCCCTGATTAAGGAAACATGAATTTGTTGGACCAATTAAGATCTTGAACTTGATAAATGATCCCTATATGAAATGTGGAATGTGGAATGTGAATGTGAATGCAATGCAATTTTATGAAATGTGAAATGCAATATGAAATATGGGTAAATGCATTATTTTTGAATGTAAATGCAAGTGAAATGCAATGTTATGAATGAAGTGTATGAAAATATTTTTTTGTGTATTAGCCATGTATATATATATATATATATATATATATATAAATAAAAAAAAAAAATTATGCATAGAATGCTCTCAAGTGTATAACATTAAGTGGTTCAGATTCTTCCTCTCCCTCTAGACTGGCAATTCTATAAGTACCATTACCCACTCTTTGTGTAACAATGTATGGACCTAACCAATTGGCCATGAATTTATCACGAAGATGCGATAGTGCATTGGTATTTTTTTGGTTTTCTTTAAGGACAATATCTCCTACTTGGAATTCACGTTGATGAACTTTGGTATTGTAAGCATATTTGAGGCGGTCTTGATAAACTTGTAAATGCTCTAAAGAATTGAATCACCTCTCATAAAGAAGTGTAAGTTGGTCAAGACGTGCTTGTCTAGCAGTGTCATCATCTATGAATTCCTGCAAAGAAATTTACAAGGAAGGGATCTCGAGCTCAAGAGGCATGATTGCTTTGGCTCCATAGACCAATGAAAATGGTGTTGCCCTTGTAGGCATGTGAATGCTTGTTTGATAAGCCCATAATGCCAAGGGAATTTGTGTGTGCCAATCTCTATGATTTTCTTTGACAAGTTTCTTGAGAATAGCAACTAATGTCTTGTTGGAAGCTTTAGCTTGTCCATTTGCTTGTGGGTAATAAGGAGTCGAGAAGCTATGTTGAATATTGTATTTATCACAAAGTGCTCAGACATCCTTATTCTTGAAAGACTTGCCATTTTCTGAAATGATTTTTGAGGGGATACCAAAATGATAAATGATATGATGAAGTATAAACTCCACAATTCTAGGTCCTGTCATGTTGGTTAGAGGAATTGCCTCAACCCACTTTCTGAAGTATTAAGTGGCTATGATAATGAAAGTATGTTGTCCAGAGGAAGGAGGTGAAATTTTACCAATTAGATCTAGACCCCATTGCAAAAATGGCCAAAGGCTTTGAATAGGTTGTAAGGCTTGTGATGGTACATGGGTTAAATTAGCATGTTCTTGACACTTTTTGCAATGTTTAACATATGTGCAACAATCACGTTCCATTATGGGCCAATAATAACCCATGCATAAAATATGCTTTGCAATGGCCATTCCACTAAAATGACCACCACAAGTACCATCATGGGCTTCATCTATGGCTCTTTGAGCCTCACTAGCCTCGAGATAATGAAGGAGGACTCCATCATAACCATGTTTATACAACACGTCCCCAAAAAGAATGAAATAGGCTATCACCTTTTGCTTGAAAGTATGTTTGGAAGTTTGAGACATATCAGATGGGAGTGTTCCAAACTTGAGAAAGGCTACTATTTGGCTCGACCAAGGCTCATATGAATCCAACTGGATAAAGCAAACATCCTTTTCATATTTTGACTCAGCATGAGAAATTGTAGATTTAGAGACCATTGAAATGATAAGGGGTTGTACCTCTCCAAAGGAATATTTTGGAATTAATGATCCAAGGGAGGCCATCGCATCTGCAAATATATTAGTCAAACATGACAAGCTATTGATTTCATACCAATTAAACTTAGAGAGAAATTTTATTGCTACTTCATGATAAAGCTTAATGGTAGGTTCTTTGCATTGGTATTCTCCGTTGATTTGTTTGATGATAAGTTGAGAATCACCAAATATCCTAATATGCTTAATTATCATAGCTATAGCTGATTGAAGACCTAATATTAAGGCTTCATACTTTGCAGTGTTGTTTGTGCATTGGAAGTCTAGTTTGAATGACAAGGGGATAGGTACCCCTTGTGGTGTGTGAAATACGACTCCAGCACCTTGACCTTTCATGCACTTAGAGCCATCAAATAATAATGTGATATCAACGTCTTCCTCTATAATGACATCTTTTTCTTTCTTAGTGATAGCAAATACCTAATCATCTGGGAGCTCAATAATCAAAGGATGATCACTAGGTAGTGGAGCTTCCACAAGTTGATCGACTATTACTTGATCTTTAATGGATTTTTGGCTAATGAATTCCAAGTTAAATTCAATGAGGAACATTATCCATTTAGTGGTGTGGGTATTATTGTAAGTGTGGGACATCATGTAATGCAGAGGATTTTCTCTAGCTATGACATAAGTTGTGTGGCTAAGCATGTAATGTCAAAGTTTCTTAGTGGCAAAAACCATTGCTAAGCACAATTTTTCTACATAAGTGTATTTAGTTTCATAGCTTACCAATGTTCGACTAATGTAGTAGACAACTTGCTCTCGATTTTGTTCATTCTTTTGTGCAAGCATTGTCCCTAAGGTAAAGTTCATTGTTGAGATATAAAGATAAAATGGGACCCCCGAATGAGGAGGAGCTAAGACTTGTGAAGAAGCTAGGTATTTCTTAATATCATCGAAGGATTTTTGACATTCATATATCCAAGAGAATGGCACCCCCTTTTGTAGTAGGTGATTGAATGGCCTACATTTGTCAAAAATTTGCACAATGAAATGATGGATTGATTGGATATTTCCTTGTAAACTATGTAATTCCTTTAAGTTAGTTGGGGGAGGCATCTCCAAGATATCCTTGACCTTGTTAGGGTCCACCTCAATGCCTCTTTTGGAGATAATGAATCCTAGAAGTTTTCTCGAGGTAACACCAAAGATACATTTCTTGGGATTCAACCTTACATTATGCTCTAGGAGTTGGTCAAAAACTTTCTCCAATACACCAATATATTCTTATCGAGTTTTGGATTTAGCCAAGATATCATCCACATAGTCTTCGATAATATTATGCATGTAGTCATGGAAAATGTATGTCATGGCACGTTGATAAGTGGCACCTACATTTTTGAGGCCAAAGGGCATCACCTTGTAACAAAATGTTCCCCAAGGTGTAGTGAATGTTATTTTGTGTTGGTCATCAGGATTTATTCAAATTTGGTTGTATCCTAAAAAACCATCCATGAGTGAAAGCATTTCATGGCCAATGTAGGTATCAACAAGAGTATCAATGTTTGGTAGAGGGAAGTCATCCTTAGGATACACTTTGTTGAGATATTGAAAGTCAGTGCATACATGTATCACCCCATTAGGCTTGTGAATGGGTACCATGTTTGAGAGCCATTCAGGATAATCGATTGGAACTATGAAGTTCACATCTAAGAGTTTTTGAAGCTTTATTTTTACCAAGAGGGCCACGATAGGATGCATTCTCCTAAGTTTTTATTTAACCAACTTAGCATTAGGTTGTAAGGTGAGATTATGGACAACCAAACTAGGGTCAAGACCAGGCATGTCCTTGTAGGACCATGCAAATATGCCCTTTTTCCTCTTGAGGAGAGCAATTAATTTCTCTTGTTCATCAAGTGATAAACTTTTACCAAGCTTGACAATTTGGGGATTGTCTTTGTCTAAACTAAGGTCCACATTGATAGTATCTTCAATAGACATGTGGGAACCTTCCTCAAGCTGATGGGGCATAGGGATCAGATGAATATCATCTAAGATGTCATCAAACTCTTCTAGCTTATCCTCATCTATTTCTACCTAGAAAACCTTGGGATCCAAAGGTGAAGGTGAAGGCAAAGGTGGAGGGGATGGAGGAATGTAGTTGGTAGAAGCCCTTAACAATTCCTTGGATAAGAAAAATTCAAAAAAGGATGGAGGTGAGGAAATCCGATCCATATCGATAAGTCTTATGTCAATTAGAATTGGCTTAGTCGGATCATATGGATTACGAAGCGGGGTGAATAAATCAATAGGATTCATGTTGACTTATGGGCAAGGTGGACAAGGTTGGATGGAATGGATGGAACCTAGGAACTAAGTGTTAGGAGCTTGGTTAACTCTGAATAGCAACAAGCAACACAAGTAACATGCTTTTATTAAATGGTATATTTACATATGCAATGCTAAAAAAGAAAACATGTTTTTAATTTTTGATTGATTTTTTATTTTTTTTGTAGTGGTGATAACCACTATTTTTGAGTTATGTACATATGTTACAAGTTGGCTTATGGAATGGCTTAATTAAATGGATGTGGTGGTTCACCGATAGGGGTGGCTCATTCTTGTGGAAGAAGCAAGTGAAATATGGGCTCATGGATGGGGAACATGTTGAGATAAAACTCATCTTTTTTAAAATGGGGAATGATGGGCTCTAATTCTTCTTTAGATTCATCTAAAATTATCGACATAAATTCAAATTCTTCATAGATTTCCTCATAAAAAAGATTAGGATGGAGGGCTTCTTCTCTTGAATTGAGGTTAAGCCTTTGGAAGGCTTATTCAAGAGAAGAGATGGTGGAAAGTGGGTGGTAACCTAGACCTGAACGGTCATGCACCTCTTGATATGGAATATCGATAGGTTGATGCACTCCCTATTCATGCAATCCTAGGCCATAGCCTTGAAAATTGACTATGTGGAAATATCGAGATGGAAATCCCATCATGTTTGGAATATTGGCAAGTTTTGGTTCTTTGGGCTCCTCTATGGGAACTGGAATTGATGAAGATTCAATCCCCCCATATATAAAATTTATGTTATTTAGAGCTGAACCCATGTTATAGACTACTCCTATTGCTAAAGGTTGGTTACGTGGGTGACCAAAATCCTTAGCACTAGGGATGGTGAGGGGTGTAATGGTGATGTCATTGGACCACATATTCACCAATACCAGGATTGGTGAGATGGACCTCAACTTGGGATGACATGGGAGGATCATGGTTAGGTGATGGATCAGGAAATGGTGGAGATGGAGGTATCTCATAATCTATCAATTCAACTTGTGAAACATTAGGTGGAGAAGGATATGGATTGGAAAGTCTACTGAGTAGATAGTGATAATGTGGATGGTGATGATTTGATGATGTGGATTGACTATGACCACATGTGCATGTAGTCATTGATGATGATGATGGGGATATGGAGGTTTGATGAGGTTTGGTGATGGGGAGCTCTTCAAGAATGGGATCCTTTTATGAAGAGATTGGTGAAGTGGTGGATGGATTAGATGATGGTGATAGGAAAAGATGAGTGGAAGGGAGCATGGAATCATAAGGATTTGAGATGAAATTGCAATACTTAAATGGTTTGACGTCCACTGGTATACAATGTACTTGTCCCTCATGAACATATTTCAAACATTGATGTAGTATTGAAGGGACACATCTCATTTCCCTCATCCAAGGTCTTCCAAGGAGTACATTGTATGCCATGGATCCTTCCAAGATGTGGATGGGCAAAAAAATAGTGCCAACTATGGAACACAAAGCATCGTTGAATGCTTTGAGGGTGAAGGATGACTTGGTGATGTGAGATAGAGGAAGGTTCAAATTATGGAGAGCGGATGTGGTGATGATGTTGATAGAGGAACCAGTGTCAATTAGGACTCTTTTAAAAGGCTTCTTGTCAATTAGAGCCATGATATGCAATGGAGGGTCTATTTATTCCAATGAGATTGGCTTAATATCAAAGTCATAGAATGTTATGGAAGGCTCCATGCATGTTTGGATGCTCCCAAAAAAGTCATTGAAGGCATTAGGATCTTGTTATTGTAATTCGATGGATTTTAAAACACCATTAATGTCTCTCAATGTGGAGGAGATTGTTGGATTAGCTCATAGATTGACAATTTGGAGGAATCTATTTTTAGACTTGTAGTTAATTGGCTACTCAATGAGATGATTGGTTGAGGTGGATGATTGATGGGTGGATTTGGAGGATTTGATTGGCTAGGGATATGGATGGGTGATGAAGGATTAGGGGAAACTTGGATGGGTGGTGATGTAGAAGGTTGTGACACACTTTCTTGAGGTGGTTGCCTTTGTTGGTTATTCCATTGACCTCTAGTGACCACATGGATGGCCCCTACAAACCCTTGGTATTGTTGAATATGATTGACTTGGTTAGGAGGATTTTTGGTGTTAGCTCCTCCTATATTTTGTTGCACCTCCTCATGATGAGGAAGTGGTGTTTGAAATATACCAAGGTTTTGGTTTTGTTGAGCGAGGGGAATATTAACTTTAATTGCCCCCAAGTCAATGAGGTCTTGGACTATGTTTTTAAACACATGGTAATTATTGATGTCATGCCCATTTTACCTATGATAAGGATAAAATAGGTGTTCCCGATAATTTTTACCATGTTTGGTGGGATCATCCGGTCTAATTTCAAGTAAAGAAAGTTTATTTATCTCATACAACATTTTAAAAAGGGAGGCATATGATTCAGCTAATGGGGTGTATTGGCGAGTTTGGTGAATAGACTATCATCGGGGATGATCTTCCATAGCTAGAACTGTGTTCTACATTGGTGGAGCTTGTGTTGTCGAGGGGACCGCATGATATGAAATTTGTTGTGGTGTTTTTTGCATAGGTTGTTGTTGAGCCATTATCAGCTGGCTCATGACCACTTGATTGACTTGATTGGATTGGGTGGCTGGGGTAGCCTATGTTGATTTTTGTTGGCCTAAATAATTACTTTTGTATTGGCCCTTGTTTTTCCATTCTTTCTTCTTAGGCTTTAGTATGCCTTCTTGGATTTTGATATCCTCAATGACGCTAGCCTAAGCTAAAGCTTCTTCAAATGATTGATAAGTTCATATTTGGAGCATCCAAGAGATAGGTTTTAAGCAACTCTTGGTGAATAGCTTAATTAGCTCATCCATTGGTAGGGTGAATGGCAATTTAGTGATGATAACCCTCCAACGATTTCCAAAATCATAGATAGATTCATCATCCTACTATATTAAAGCATAGACATCGAATAATGAGATCTTCTTTTTAACATTTAGGATGAAATGATCAAAGAATTGATCAATGAATTGCTCAAAAGTATAGATACTATGGCTTGGTAATTGATTGTGCCATTCTATGGCATCCCCTCCTAATGTTTGAGGAAAATTTCAAAGCATGAGAGCATTATCATCTTGAATTCTAAAGAATGCATGAACAAAGGTGCTCACATGTTCTTTGGGATCCTCAGTTCCCTTAAATTTATCAAACTTGGGTACCATAAAATCTATCGGATATGGTGAGGATGGTACCAAAGGATGAATTGGTTGATTGATAAATTGGTGTAAGGTTGGTTTCTGGTTTGAAAAACTAGGAGTAAATTGCATCAATTGATCTATTTGTTTCTACATGGCCTCAATTTGAGGGTCTTCCTTAGGAATGTGGAAGCCCTGAATTACCTGATGAGTTTTATGGTGGCATGGAGAGATGTTGTGGAGTGATGAAATGATGAGGATATTGATACTGATGACTAGGTGAATTATATGGGATATGATGAATGGGGGATTATTGATGAAAATATGGGGAATTATGGAATGATGTTGATGGATGAAGGTTATGGCTAGGTTTGCCAATGGGAATAGGATGGGTGATGGTTTGGCTAGGTGGGGGAATAGGGATAGAAACCACAGAAGACTGTGGTGCCCATGATGGACCCTAGTTGACAAGGACAGTCTAAGTAGAGTTATGTAAAGGCTTAGGATTTACTTGTACTTGCTATTGAGCATTTTGATGTTGTCTAAGAAATTTGTTCAAGTGTTCCCATGCCTCACTAATATCTCTATCAGAAGCTAAAGGTATGGACGTAGATGGTATGGAATATATGGCTTAGTTACAAGTTATACTAGGTATGTTAACTTGTGAGGCTAGGATTTGTGAAGCAACATTGACATGTGCTTCATACAAGGGGTTGGTGTAGGTGGAGGTATATGAGGTGATAGGAGCACATGAAGGTTAGGGAATGGACATATGGGATGAAGGTGCAACTGATGCCTCAAAAAGAGGATAAATATACACATAGGTAAAGGTGTATGGGGGTTGGGAGTAAACAAACTCTTGTTGTAAAGTAGACTCCTATCTAGGTGTATTAGGGATAGACTCTAGGACATAATTATAAGACTTAATGAAATATTCTACTCTTGCCATGTCTATATGGGTAATATGGTTATCAATGGTGTGGGAGGTTTACTCCTCTTGGGTCATGGTCATGTGATAGGATGTGAATGGAAAGGAATGTGAGGGACCTGTAGATAAATTTTCCTATCACATTCATGGATTCTACCATAAATGGATCAGTTTCTGTTGAGCAAGGTGCAGCAAAAGTATTGTCATTGTTGTCAACACAGATAGATAGATCAGTTGATGTAGTTGAAGCAGTGGACAGGAGTTCAGAGATTAGTCAGATCATGTACAGTGAAATTCTAGGAAAACAGAAGTGACCCAGATTCAAAAAATCAAAGAAAAAGACAAGTAAGAAAACTGTCGCGATATCGCGACAGGTTGAGAAGTTAGAAGGCAGAAAGAAAAACGTCGCGATTTCGCGACATGTCGGAGGAGAGAGAAGGCGCAAAGAAAATTGTCACGATTTCGCGACATGGATGAGGAGAGAGAAGGCGCAAGAAAAACTATCACGATTTCGTGACATGTTGCAGGCAAAGAAGCCAAGTGGAAAAACTATCATGATTTCGTGACATGTTGGCAGAAAAGAAAGCAAGTAGGAAAACTATCGTGATTTCACGACATGTTCAGAGAAGAAGCACTTGCAAGAAAAACTGTCACGATTTCATGACATGTTCAGAGAAGAAGCGCTAAGGAGAAAAAGTGTCACGATTTCATGACAAGTTGCGAGAGAAGAAGCGCCAAGGAGAAAAAGTGTCATGATTTCGCGACATGTCGGGTTTTCACAACTCAATGAGAAGAAAAGCGCTAAGGAGAAAAAGTGTCGCGATTTCGCGACAAGTTCCAAGAGGAAGCGCCAAGGAGAGTAAGTGTCATGATTTCGCGACAGGATCGAAGAGAAAGTGCCAAGGAGAGAAGATGTCGTGATTTCATGATAGGATCGAAGAGAAAGTGCCAAGGAGAGAAGATGTCGTGATTTCACGACAGGATCGAAGAGAAAGTGCCAAGGAGAGAAGATGTCACGATTTCATGACAGGATCGAAGAGAAAGTGCCAAGGAGAGAAGATGTCGCAATTTCACGATAGGATCAAAGAGGAAGGCACAAGGAGAGAAGATGTCACGATTTCACGACATGTTCCGTTCAGAGGAAGAAAAGGCACAAGGAAGAGAAAGATGTCGCGATTTCGCGACATGTTCCGTTTTCGCGAGCGAAAGGCAGAAAAGGCACAAGGCAGCGAAGATGTCACGATTTCGCGACATGTTCCATTTTCGCGATGGCAAGACAGAAGGAGAGCAAGGAGGCCGAGAATGTCGTGATTTCGTGACATGCTATTTTTTCGCGTGTTAAAGCCGAGAAGGGCAGAAAGAGACAGAAGTGTCACGATTTCATGACAGGCCACAACTGCACGATAATAGACTGTTAACTGGCACAAAACGACAGTTAAAGGGGCAGTTGTAGAAGAATAGCATGCAACCAAATTAAGAAGAGTTAACTGTAGTAAAAGCGACAGTTACAGATGCATTTATAGATAGAAATCATGCAACTATTTTAAGAACAGACAAAAAGGAGAAATCGAACAGTCGCATAAATAGAATCATAACATGCATGCATGCACAAAAGAAAGACCATCATGGTAAAGGTTTAAATTGCATGTAACGTATTTTAACGAAATGATGGTTCTATAAATAAAAGGGGAGTTACATAAAGAGACAGTTACAGTTGACAAGTGGCAGAAAATATTATTAAAGAAATAGTTACGGGTTGCATGCGCAAATATGATAGCTAAAAATAGAAACAACTCATGCTATAAAAATAGGTCTGCGTGAAGAATATGGTTGCTACTGTAATCGTGAAAGTGCTACCGAAAGAGGGTGAGAAGAGTGTTGTAAGAGAGAAACAAGCTGAGCAGTGAGTAATTACTATGTTTTAAATTGGAGACCAATCAGGGTCTTGTAATAGTGAAGGCATTTGTATGTCATTGATTTAACTTTTCTGTGATTCAAGTTGGTGCTTGGATAGGGGTTGGTGCTCCTTTCTGTAGGTGCAGATAAATCAGGGGTTGGTGCTCCTTCCAAGTGGGTGCTGGTAAACAGATTGTAAAATTGGTGTTTTGCAAAGGCTGGATTTGGACCGTAGTCCAAGCAGTCATTCTTGAGGAGTAGCCAAATTGGTGAACCTCGTTACATTGTGTGTTGTGGTGTGCTCTCTTGTGTTTACTGCTTTATCTGTTTTCAGTTCTCTTTGCTTCAGTTTTAAGAATTGCAGATCAAAATTTTTAGCTACACTGATTCACCCCCCCCTCTCAGTGTCATTGTGAGAATATCAATTGGTATCAGAGCAAGGTTCCTGAACAAGCTTAATCAGCTAAGGTGATCTTGGAAGGAACACAATGGCAGGTAGTGAAGGTTTCTCATCAAACAAAGCTCCTCTGTTCAATGGAACTAATTACTCATTCTGGAGACTCAGGATGCAGACATATCTGAGTGCTTTAGGATACGACATTTGGGAGTCAGTAGAAAGTGGATACACAACACCCACTACTCCTCCAACAGATGTTGTCGATAAGAAACTGTCTGAGAATAATGCCAAAGCAAAGAATGCAATAATGTGTGGGCTAGTAGACAGTGAACTGATAAGGGTCATGAGCTGTAAATCTGCAAAAGACATATGGGACAAACTGAAAAGCATTCATGAAGGAGACAACAAGATCAAGGAAGCCAAACTGCAAACTCATCGAGCTCAGTTCGAGGCATTACAAATGAATGACGAAGAGAACATTGAGACCTATATGCTGAGAGTCAATGGAGTCATCAATGCAATCAGAGGACTCGACGAAGAGATCGAAGATGCAGTTGTCATGAAAAAGGTACTTAGAACTCTTCACAAAAGATTTAATTCTAAAGTTTTTGCAATAGAAGAGGCTAAAGATCTAAACAATTTTAGCATGGACGAGATGCATGGTTCCTTGACTACATACGAAATGAGAATAGGACAAACTAAGCCCATAGACAAAGAAGCTGCTTTTAAAGCACACAAGAATACAAAAGCTGAACAAGAATCTGAGGCTGAAGAAACATCGGATGAAACTGAAGCCAACTTTGTTCGAAAACTTACAAAAGGAAAAGGAAAATATAGAGGAAAGTTGCCATTTAAGTGTTTCAATTGTGGAGGGGTCGGTCACTTTGCAGCTAAGTGTCCCATGAATGAGAAAACTAATAGTAATGAAGGGTCACACAAAGAAAGAAGTGACTGGAAAAAGAAACCAAACTTCAAGAAAAGCAATTTCAAAAAGAAAAGTTTCATATCCAAGAATGTCAGCTCTTCTGAAGATAGCTCAGGTGAAGATTCTGAAGAAGAAACAGGTGAAGCTCTGTTCATGGCATTTGAAGAAGCAAAAACAGAAGAAAAATAGGAAGATGATACAAAAAATAAGGATGAGGCTGAAGTTTATCTGGAAGGTGAGTTGGTTGCGGCACTTAAAGAGTTGAAGTCAGAAAGGAAAAAGAATAATAAAGTCTCAAGAAAGCTTGAAGATGCGAATGACATAATAAACAGTTTAAAAGTACAGACAGAAGAATTTAAGAAAATGTCTTGAAGAACTTGAAGTACAGTTAACCATGAGAATAGATGAGTGCAGCAAACTAGAAGAAGAGATTGTTATTTTAAGAATGCGGCTAGAAGAAAAGAATCAAAAACTGAGCTGCTATCACAAACTTGAAGGAAGTTCTGCAAAGCTTGAAAAGATTATAAATAGTCAGAGGACTACAGACATCAAGTTTGGCTTGGGGTTTGTCGAAGGAGAATCATCAAGTGAATCAAAGGCCATAACTATAGAACCAGTAAAGAAAGAGGATAAAATCAAGGTTGACCAAAGAAAAATGAATCTTGCAAAAGAAAGCAACAATGGCAGGCACGAGAAGACTGTTGACAATGAGGGATTCACAAAAGTCACTCATCAAAGGAGAAGAAAATTTGTGGCTCCTACTACAAATTGGCAAAGACCAACTCCCAGGTTCAATCATTCTTTTTCTGGTTATTGTTTTAAATGCAATACTTACGGTCATAAGATTTCAGATCGCATTTATAATATAGGACAAAGAAATTTTTCCAATAGAAATGTATTTTCACCCTTGATAGATTATGCAGTAGAATGCTATAACTGTCACAACTTTGGACATATTGCAAGAAACTATAGAAGCACATATGCAGCAAATAAATATCAGGGAAGAAGAACTCAACCAAATAGTTTAAAGCAAAACAAAAAATTCCCAGATAAACATGCACAGGCCACTGACAAAGAAAAGTCTAAACAAATGACCAAAACTACAGCCAAATCAGAATGGAAAGAAAAAGAGCAACTCAAAGAAGAAAAGGAATCCTTGATTGTCCAGACAACATTCAAAGCACAGAACAAATCAGCACCATGGATATTGGATAGTGGATGCTCCAGTCACATGACCAGAGATAAACAAAAATTTGAAAAATTATAGAAATATGAAGGGGGCTCGGTAAAGTTTGGAAATAATGATGGAGCCAAAATAGTTGGAAAAGGATCAGTCAAGATAAGTGATGGAAAGATCAATTCCAAAGAAGTTCTATTTGTAGTTGGTTTGAAGCACAACTTACTGAGCGTAAGTCAAATCTGTGACAGAGGTCATGAAGTCATCTTTAAAAAATAGGGCTGTGAAGTAAGAAAAGCACACAATGGGAAGTCGGTAGCTACTGGATCGAGGACTTCTAGAAATCTATACACTCTCTCAGAAACTTTAGAAGGATCATGCTTGATTGGACAGGAAGATGAAAACTGGTTGTGGCACAAGAGGCTCGGGCATATCAGCTTTGACAATCTAGTAAAAATAAGTTCAAAAAGAGCAGTAAGAGATATACCCACCATTGGCAAACCGGTAAATAGCATCTGTGCTTCATGCCAAAAAGGGAAGCAAACCAGATCCACATTTAAAGCAAAGGAATATTTCACCAAAAAACCGTTAGAGCTGATTCATACCGATTTATGTGGACCCATGAGAACACAAAGCATAAATGGTGACAAATACTTTATGCTGTTCATAGATGACTACTCCAGAATGACATGGGTACTATTTTTAAAGCTTAAATCAGATGCCTTTGAAATGTTCAAGATTTTTAAAAAGCAGGTTGAGAATCAGATTGGAAAAAGAATTAAATGCCTAAGATCAGACAGAGGAGGAGAGTTTATCTCAGAGGAGTTTGCAGAATACTATCAAAAATATGGGATTAGAAGACAGTTTTCAGCAGCAAGGACACCTCAGCAGAATGGTGTTGTTGAAAGGAAGAACAGGACTGTGCAAGAAATGGCACGGACAATGTTGGTTGAGAACAAAATAGCCGACAGATTCTAGAAAGAGGCAGTACATACTGCAGTTTACATTCAAAATAGGTGCATGCTAAGAACACATGAAAGCAAAACACCGTATGAACTGTGGTTCGGCAGGAAAGCAACAACAAGATACTTCAAAGTGTTCGGCAACAAGTGTTATATCAAACGAACTGAAGATAATCTCGGTAAGTTCGAAGATAGAGCTGACGAAGGTATTTTTCTCGGTTACTCAACTAAAAGCAAAGCCTACACATGTTACAACAAGCGGCTAAAGAAAATTATTGAGAGTGCTGATGTTAAAGTTGATGAAGGTAGAGAAAGAGAAGTTACATATCAAGAAAACTACCCTATTTATGAAGACGTCATTGAAGGAGATGAAGAAATAGAAAAAGAAGAAAATCAAAAAATTGACACAGCTGATTTAAGAATCGACTCAGAAGAAGAGAACAATAAATTCAAAACAGGCAGCTGGCAAAAAAATCATCCCAGAGAACAGATTATTGGGGACCCAACAGTTGGTATTCAGACAAGAAGAGCAGTAATTCGAAACTACTCTTTATTATCCAGCATTGAACCCAAAAATATTGCTGAAGCAAGCACAGATGAAAGTTGGATGAAGGCAATTAATGAAGAACTAGATCAGATTGAGAAAAACAAAACCTAGGAATTAGTACCACGGCCAACAAATAAAAACATAATTGGCACTAAATGGATTTTTCGAAATAAATTAAATGAAGACGGACAGGTTGTCAGAAATAAGGCAAGATTGGTCTGTAAAGGCTATGCTCAGGTTGAAGGCATTGATTTTGAGGAAACATTTGCACCAGTTTCCAGACTAGAAGCAATCAGAATGTTTCTGGCTTTAGCAGTCCATAAAAACTTCAAAGTATATCAAATGGATGTAAAATCAGCATTTCTGAATGGAAAACTGGAAGAAGAGGTTTACATTGAACAACCAGATGGCTTCCAACTCGGTGACAATCCTGATTTTGTTTGCAGGTTAAAGAAAGCATTGTATGGTCTGAAATAGGCACCCAGAGCATGGTATGCAAGGCTGGATAACTATCTTATTAAACAGGGGTTCAAGAAAGGTATGGTGGACAACAATTTATATATCAAAACTGAGAATGGCCATCTTATTGTACTTGTTGTTTATGTAGATGATATAATATTTGGCAGCAGAGATGGATAAATATTGTAGAGACATAGCTAATAAAATGAAGACAGAATTTGAGATGTCAATGATTGGTGAACTTTCTTATTTCCTC
This sequence comes from Wollemia nobilis, assembly GCA_028583015.1. NCBI lineage: Eukaryota > Viridiplantae > Streptophyta > Pinopsida > Araucariales > Araucariaceae > Wollemia > Wollemia nobilis. The sequence goes on from JAQPPZ010016709.1 coordinate 2,783,081, forward strand.
GGATTGCAAGTCAATCAAAGTGAAAAGGGGATTTTTATCTCTCAAGTAAAATATGTGAAAGAAATGCTGAAAAAGTTTACAATGGAGGATAGTAAACCTGTCAACACTCCCATGACAACAATTTGCAAGTTGAGCAAGGATGACAAATCTCCAGATGTAGATCAAACCATGTACAGAGTCTATGATTGGAAGCCTCGCTGTATTTGATGACCACTAGACCAGATATATTACAGGAAGTATGCATGGTAGCAAGATTTCAGGCTAGTCCCAAAGAGACTCATGTGACAGTTGTAAAGAGGATTTTTAGGTACCTCAAGGGTACTATGGAGTATGGGTTGTGGTACCCAAAAGGTAAGGACTTCACTCTTATTGCATATTCTGATGCAGATTGGGCAGGATGTATTGATGACAGAAAGAGTACCAGTGGAGGAGCATTTTATCTTGGAGATAGGCTGGTAGCATGGCACAACAAGAAACAAGAATCAGTCTCTCTATCCACAACAGAGGCAGAATACATTGCAGCAACAACATGCTGTACTCAGATATTATGGATGAGACAAACACTGAAAGATCTTGGTATTCACTTCAAAGAGCCAATTTCAGTTAAATGTGATAACACCAATGCTATAAACATATCAAAGAATCCGGTTATGCATTCTCGAACCAAACATATTGCAATCCGGTATCACTTCTTGAAGGATAAAGTTGCAGAAGGTGAGGTCAAATTGGATTTTGTTCCAACTACAGAGCAAGTAGCAGATATATTCACAAAACCATTGCCCAAGGAAGTTTTTGAGTACCTTCGGAGTAAGTTGGGAGTAGTCACATTTCCAAAGAACCGACTATCAATTGGGATCACATTCTCATGGGGAGTACTTATGCCTATGTTTATAGTTTTGCTCATATTCATTATTTTTGCTAACTATAACAATGTGTATCTGAGAATGTTGTGCATAGACTCAGGGGGAGTCTACAGCAGCCCTTTGGTATTATTGTCAAAGGGGGAGAAGAATTACAGGAGAGTGCATGAGTGTTGCCAACAATTCCAAAGGGGGAGATTGTTGAGCAAGGTGCAGCAAAAGTATTGTCATTGTTGTCAACACAGACAGATAGATCAGTTGATGCAGTTGAAGCAGGATCAGTTGATGCAGTTGAAGCAGTGGACAGGAGTTCAGAGATCAGTCAGATCATGTACAGTGAAATTCCAAGAAAACAGAAGTGACCCAGATTCAAAAAATCAAAGAAAAAGACAAGTAAGAAAACTGTCGCGATATCGTGACATGTTTTCTGTCGCGATATCGTGACAGGTTGAGAAGTTAGAAGGCAGAAAGAAAAACGTCACGATTTCATGACATGTCGGAGGAGAGAGAAGGCGCAAAGAAAATTGTCATGATTTCATGACATGGACGAGGAGAGAGAAGGCGCAAAGAAAACTGTCACGATTTCGTGACATGTTGAAGGAAAAGAAGCCAAGTGGAAAACTATCATGATTTCGCGACATGTTGGCAAAGAAGGTAAGTAGAAAACTATCACGATTTCATGACATGTTCGAAGAAGAAGGAAGAGAAAAACTGTCACGATTTCACGACATGTTGGAGAAGAAGTGCAAGGAGAAAAGTGTAACGATTTCATGACAAGTTAAGAAGAAGCGCAAGGAGAAAAGTGTAACGATTTCACGACATGTCGTAAGAAGAAAAGCGCTAAGGAGAAAAGTGTAGCGATTTCACGACAAGTAGAAAGAAAAGAAAAAAGTGCAAGGAGAGAAGTGTCACGATTTCATGAAGATCAAAGAAAGTGCAAGGAGAAAAGTGTAGCGATTTAGGAAGATAAAGTGCAAGGAGAGAAGATTGAGAGGTCAAGAGAAGTGCAAGGAAGAGAAAGATGTCGCGATTTCATGACATGTTGGATTTTCGGAGGCCAAAGAAAAAGGCACAAGGAGGAAAGTGTGCACGATTTCGTGACATGTTCCGTTTTAGGGCGAAAGGAAGAAAAGTGCACAAGGAAGAGAGAGATGTCGTGATTTCGTGACATGTTAAAGGAAAGAAAAGAAAAAGATGTCATGATTTGACATGTCGATGAGGAAAGGAAAAGGCACAAGGGAGAAGATGTCGGATTTCGTGACATGTTCATTTTATGAGGGAAGGAGAAAAGGCACAAGGCAACGAAGATGTCGCGATTTCGTGACATGTTCCGTTTTCGCGAGCAAAAGACAAAAAAGGCATAAGGCAACGAAGATGTCACGATTTCGCGACATGTTCCGTTTTCATGGGCAGATGGCAGAAAAGGCACAAGGCAACGAAGATGTCGCGATTTCGTGACATGTTTCATTTTCGCGATGGCAAGACAGAAGGAGAGCAAGGAGGCCGAGAATGTCACGATTTCGTGACATGCTATTTTTTCGTGTGTTAAAGCCGAGAAGGGCAAAAAGAGACAAAAGTGTCATGATTTCGCGACAGGCCGCAACTGCACGATAACAGACTATTAACTGGCACAAAACGACAGTTAAAGTGGCAGTTGTAGAAGAATAGCATGCACCAAATTATGAAGAGTTAACTGTAGTAAAAGCGACAGTTATGGATGCATTTATAGATAGAAATCATGCAACTTTTTCAAGAACAGACAAAAAGGAGAAATCGAACAGTCGCATAAATAGAGTCGAAAAATGCATGCATGCACAGAAAAGAAACGAACAGTCATGGTAAAGGTTTAAATTGCATGTAACGTATTTTAACGAAATGACGGTTCTATAAATAAAAGGGGAGTTACATAAAGAGACAGTTACAGTTGACAAGTGGCAGAAAATATTATTAAAGAAATAGATACAGGTTGCATGCACAAATATGATAGCTAAAAATAGAAACAGAACTCGGTTATAAAAGAATATTTGCATGAAGAATATGGTTGCTGCTGTAATCGTGAAAGTGCTACCGAAAGAGGGTGAGAAGAGTGCTGTAAGAGAGAAACAAGCTGAGCAGTGAGTAATTACTGTGTTTTAAATTGGAGACCAGTCAGGGTCTTGTAATAGTGAAGGCATTTGTATGTCATTGATATAACTTTCAAATCTGTGATTCAAGTTGGTGCTTGGATAGGGGTTGGTGCTCCTTTCTGTAGGTGCAGATAAATCAGGGGTTGGTGCTCCTTCCAGTGGGTGCTGGTAAACAGATTGTAAAATTGGTGTTTTGCAAAGGCTGGATTTGGACCGTAGTCCAAGCAATCATTCTTGAGGAGTAGCCAAATTGGTGAACCTCGTTACATTGTGTGTTGTGGTGTGCTCTCTTGTGTTTACTGCTTTATTTGTTTTTAGTTCTCTTTGCTTCAGTTTTAAGAATTGCAGATCAAAATTTTTAGCTACACTGATTCACCCCCCCCTCTCAGTGTCATTGTGAGAATATCATGGTCATGTGATAGGATGTGAATGGCAAGGAATGTGAGGGACCTGTAGATAAATTTTCCTGTCACATTCATGGATTCTACCATAAAAGTGGTGGGGAATTTGGATGAGGGTTCCATTAAATTATCCTGATTTATTGCTTTCTTTTGATTTCTAGTTAATACCATAAGCAAAATAAATCAAGATATAGATTAAAATACCAAATATAACACAAAAAATGGAATGATTAAGGAAATAAAAAACCAATGCTAAGTTTCAACCAATGTGGCTTATCTCGTTCATTAATTATCTCCTTATTAATATGTATTCATTTTATGTGCTAGTCTTGTGTGTTTTGATTTTATAATATTTCTTAATGAAACAAAGGTAAAATCTATGGTGAATATAAGGCAACGAGATTCTTTTTGGTGATTAAATCCAACAAGTTTACTCGGAGCTAGCCTAGGGTGTCTATGGGCAGATATCGGTGGATGGATATGAATGCCACGGTCACCTAATCTCAAGCAATGGTTGGTGATGAAATCCAACCATTACTGTTTTGAATGAAACGTGTGTGTGAATTTATTTTAAAATTTATTCTTATTATTATGTACAAATAATGTTAAAAACAATAAATTTCATAGATCCAAATTAGAAGTCAACAAGAGTCTCCAAAGAGTGTGAAGTACACCGCTTAAGACCCCCTATCTAAATAACAACTGGAGGGTTCATCCACCTCTCTTCCTAGAATCACCCAATTGGTAGGGGTACTTTTGGCATCCTAATGGTGTTCCTACTTAGATAAACAAAAAGAGCTACTTTTAATCCTATAATGCAACACTATGTTATGCAATTTTTCAGTTCAAATGCAACAAAAATGCAACAGTTTGCATCCAGAAAACATAAACCCTAATCCAAATAGGTATATGAATGTAGACCTAAAAATGCAAACTAATATGATTTCATTTCTATATTACTTAATGATGATTCCTTTTATTGTTTTAAAATCTAAAAAATGCAACAAATAACCCAAAAACATGTAAAACATAATATTAGGGTTTTAAACAACAAACTTACTGGACAACCTATGTATTTGCTCCTAGCTCTTCGTAAAAACCCCTGGGTGCTTTTGGATACTTTTGAGACACCCATGGGCATTTTTGAGTTACCCTTAGATGTCATCGGGCATTTCACACACCTTCTGTAAACTTTTACAGACTTCAAAAACCCTAGATCCAACAAAATCTGTGAAAACTGTGTTTTTGAAAAACCTGCAAGATGATAGAAAAAACAAGCAAATTAGTAAATTAGATCATAAATAGAAACCCGTAGAGGGTCCCACCATGATAACCATTTGAAATATGTAAAATGCAACACCCAAAAAATACTTGAACAAATGAAATATGAGGAAACACAAGATTGCACAATAGAATAATTTTCATTGATGGGGGGAGCCTAGAAACTCCATTGTTTATAAGCTTAGATCCTTGAATCCTTTTGATACAATATTACAAGGGGTTAGGATTCTTCGAAACCCTAAAAAGAAAAGTTGTGATGTCTTCAAGTACATATTGATCCCAATAGGGTTGAGTGGGCTTTGTGATATCCAATGTTGGGCCACTCCATATGCTGATGTAGTGCTTTTAGATATGCACATAAGGACACAACAAAATAGTTAGTAATACCTGTGAGGGATCCATAGTGTGAGGTCCTCTATAAGCAATAATAAACCCTAACTAAGTGTTACAAATAGAGTGAGCATAAACAAAATCACATGCATAAAATAATAAATTATGGATATGTTTTACTTACTATGCTATAATATGAAATGTTTGATGCAAATGGTTGGTGCGGCGATGCCCTCGCATCATTCGGATACTAAGGGATCTTCAGGAGTAATAGTGTAAAAATCTCGTGGGTGCTTGGATGCTGTAGGAAATGCTCGTAGGCGCCTAGGACTAATGGGAAGGACTCTAGAGAAGCATATCCGATGGTGACGATGATGGGAGGTTATGGTGAGTGAGTATGGCGGTAGAAGTAATTTGAGGCCATCTAGGACACTCAAGGATTTTAAGCACTTAGGGAAAATCAAGAACTCAAGAAATCCAAGGGTTGAGCCATCAAAATGGATCTTATTTATAATCTAACCTAAGGCATGCTAGGGTTTCAATAAAACTAATCGTGTGGCTGATATTAAAGCACATATAAGGGCAAATAATAAATCTAGGGTGTGGCATGGATTGATGTGGGTGGATGGATAGGATTAAATGAAATTGGATGGTTGGGATTGATTTATTTATATATAAATATATATTTATTAAATATATATAAAATATTATTATTTAAATATATATAATAAATAACCCGAGTGTTGTAGGTGAGTTGGAGAGGAGAGGGTAATCCTCCAAGGGAGGTCCCAGGTTCGAATCTCCACCCTACCAAAAAGTTGAATTGGGTACCCAAAATCCAATTGATAATGTTGGTGTGGGCAGGGCTAGGTGTGACTCCCGGGTGACTTTAACGGTGTAGAACCCCCTGTTCATGGTCTCTCAGACCAAGGCGGCCCCACAAGGGGTTTTTCGCTTTAAAATATATATATATATATATATATATATATATATATATATACATACATATATATATATATATATATATATACATACATATATATATAATTGGCAAAAATGGTGGAAAATGGAAATGGAGGTCAAATTGGCTATGTTTTGGTGGTTGAAATGCCAAGAAAGCATGGATGGAGGATAAATAGCTATATTTTGGTGTCTACACAAGTATTTATTATTAATGATTAATATAGTCCTTAACTTTATTTTCATTAGAAAACAAAATAAACTTATAAATTTAAAATTTTTTTAGACATTGACTTCACAAAATGGTCTTATGAACCACCATAGAGGGACAATTACATTAAATAAAAAAGAAACAACTAAAATCATCAAATATGATTTGTACAAAACTATAAATACCTAGCACCGATGTTCATGGGAAGGATGAGTATCATGAATCATATTCAGTCACTTTTAGGCATTTCAACCTTGGATGAGTAAGATCCTAATTCCTTGAACATGTGATGAGGGGTGGAATGGGACACTCCCTCTAGATTGATATGTGAGTGGTACATGAGGGTAATTCAAGATCCGATCTTGAGTTGGGAATCATTAGCGGATATCCAGTTGGTTCAAGAGTAGTTAAACCCCAAAGCTAAAAGGTTCAGTGAGTGTTGGAATGGGACAACACTTCGTCACTTGTAGTAAGGTCTGAGTTACCTGATCCTAAACCAAAGAAGTGGTGGACCTTATCTGGTTTCTGAGAAAGTGGGATTTTAGCTAAGAATAAGGTATTCATATGCTAAACCATAGCATGTATCGAGCATAGATAATGGAAGGGATAGTCCAAACCTAGCATGCTACGGGTGGGGAAGTATGTATTCATCCTTTCAGATGAAATAGGCTCTAAAAGGACAACCCCACGTCGTAGACATAGACCTCTAGTAATGGATATGAACATGTCCACATAATGGCACTTAATGCAGGACTTGGCTAGTCTCAAACGTTTAAGGGACTATCTACAACAAGCATTCACCTTGAAATAGATATTCAATGACTATGTACCAATTAAATGTTGGGTTATTGACTTGATTTACTTGAAATTTGAAATTGTAATTTGGAAAACCATGTGAGAAGACCTGGGTTGTTACATTATTGACTCAACATTAATTGGAAAAAATGGATATGCTACTATGGGGAAACAAATATTAGTGAAGTAGTACTAGGAGAAGACTCAAATAACAAGTACAAGCTATGGTATAAAGCATACAATGGACATACTTTATCTTCTAGTAATTCTCTTCTCACCAAAGAATACTAGAATGGGTGGATGGAATTTACAACAAAGGTATAAATACCAAGAAGATAGTATATCCCATGGAACTGAGCCTTAAAGAGCTTTACGTACAAATAATTTTATAGTTGAGAGATTTATTTAAGTTCCTATCTATACGATAAATTTATCTGCCTACAAAAATGCCATACAATGTGTATAGTATTATCCCCAAAGGACATCATAAAATTTGAATGGTTCTACTTAAAGTGCATGTCTTTAACATTCACTTCCAAATGTATTGTGAATGATGCATGCTGAACTTGTAGTGCCCAAGATTGCTATAATGTATTATGAGCACTATGGTTTGAACTTGTAGCATTCAAGCTTGAAACAAATTGCTATGAGCACTATGGGTTGAAATTTTAGTGTCCAAGCTTGCTACAAGGTGTTACGAGCATTTTTAATTGAAATTGCAATGCTCAAGCTTGTTACAAGGTGCTACAAGCACTATAGATTGAACTTGTAGTGTCTGAGCTCATTATATTGAACTTACAATGCTCAAGCTTTCTACAAGGAGTACAAGAATTTTTAGTTGAACTTACAATGCCCAAGCTTGCTACGATGTACTATGCACATTGAGTTGAACTTGTAATGCCTAAATTTAATCAATTTTAGGGCATTTATCATTATAGGAGTATAGGCATATGTATACTCATTGAAAAGCTCTTTTCATGATCACTCTAGTGGGAAGATTTATTTATAATTTTGTGAAGAAATATTCAAAATATGTTGTATTTAGAACATTAAATTTTCTAATTTTGGGTATGAGGGCAGTTTATTGGAGTTTCCAAAATTGGGTGTCTATATTTACCCCTTTATTATACATTTATTTCATAATGAATGCATTAAAAACTAATGCAGATACCTCAATTTTGAGAGAGGAAGGTTTTTTGTTGTTTACAGCTAATGAGATAAGTCAAGTGACATAAAAATTAGTTTTTCAAGATTCACATTATTGGTAGTATTTAATTTGTGGCAATATTAAATGACTTGCCCTGGTGTGCTCGCTCGAGTTTCAAAGAGAAAAACCAATTTCTTGAGGAAGCTTTATAATATTATAAATGCACCTAGGAAAAAAAGTGATAAAAAACAAAGATTTTACTAATGAGTGTGTTATTTGTATGATAAATTTTACAAAAACATGTATTGTAATAATTTTAGTATTTTAGATTTTGAGCAAATTAATGCAATTTGGGTGATTTATGAAAGTTAGAAAGTGTGACAAGTCATAGGTGCTATATATGCATAAAAATGACCTCATGTGAGGACCAAAAATAACATATACTAATTTGATTCCAGTAATAAGTATGACATGCACTTCAAATTATATTTTTTAGACCTAGTAGAATTTGCAGTGCTAGAAGCATTGATTGTGCATTTCGAACACCTTTTTTTAACTATGGAAGCATTATTGCATTTGTAATTATTATGGTGTGTTAATTACTACATATTATTATATCTTTTTTTGGTATTTATAGTGCATTCCTCAAGGCAACCAGGTGTGACTTTGACATCAACCTTTGCATAAGATGCCTTAACTTTTAATATTTGTATTGGGGGTCATCTATGGAGATTGTGAGGTGTAGTAAAACTATCACATGAGGACAAATAGAATTATTTATACCGTCATAATTCACATATTCGATCAATTAGAATACTACTATTATTACTCTTCAAATGCGTAAGTTGTTAAGCAGTTTTTTTTGTTTTTATCCTCATTTTTTGCATCTATTTCTAGGATTTGTAGCACAACTTGTGCACCTTGTGCTTTGAAAACCTTATAGTTTGCTACAAGCTCTACATTCTCTACAAAATATGAGTTTGTGGGAATATATTTGACAAGGATATGTCTAATAAATTCAATAGTACCTATACGTAGTGGCTCTTTTCAAACATATTTGTGAATGGGTTATTTATGTCAATTATAGGGGTATGATGACGATATTGATACTAAATTTGCAATAAATTTAAGAGGAGCCAAGAAAAATGTCTAGGGGATGGATTTTGATATTATATAAGCCTCAATCTCAAGGATTACATGGTTTTCCTTAGGAGCCTCTTGCTACCTTGGATGTAGATACTTCTAGGACTTCTCTCCCTCCACCGTATAATATTATTTTTTTTAATGAGTTTACATAGGTTTTTATGAGGGGTCGTGGTCCCCTCATATTGAGTGAGGTTTGAACCTTGGACCTCTCAAATAGAGGCTAAATACCTTACCACTACAAAAATATTGCAACTATCACCATATGATATTATTGCTTTCTACTCCCTCATATATTTTACTTGTGATGAGAAGTTTTCTATTATATTTGGTCACCATTTTTTAATTTTTAATTCATGTTAATAGGGTATGGGAGTCAAATGAATTCAAATTCAATGTGTTGTATTACCTATTTTATGCCCTAAAAATCATGTGCAAAAAATATAGCAGAGTAGGAGCTCAGAAGCCCTATCTCATCATGGGATCAAAACAATTTCTACACATTGAGGATGTTCGAATATCACATGTATTTACATTGTTCCACCAACTCCTTGATCATTTAGCTAACAACAATTTATCATGAGACATGTGGATTATGGACACCAATGCAAAGTAGGTAGTTGGTTCTAAACAACCTACAAAAAGGAGGAGATTTGGCCGCTCTCAGAGAGTTGTCTTGGTTTCAAGGGAATCCATAGCTAAACTTTGTGGTACAACTAAAGTTTTAGCTGAGTAGCTACCTAAAGATACTAGAAAACAAATAAGAGGGGAATCCTTAGAGGCCACTATAGGAATCCCATTGGATGAGGCTAGAATAAAAAAGGACTTATTAGTGATCCCTTGAATGAGCTAAAATTATAGTTGTTTGAATACCAATTAAAAATTGGGGAGTTAGAGTGCAAGTGGTATTTCTAAGGTGATAATTGGTGGAATACATGCTATTGTAGAAAAAGGTAGAGGTTGAATGAGAAATACACAATTCCATAATCCACATGTCCCTTGGAAACCTTGAAGTATTAGGTATTTTTTCTTTATCCTCCATCATTCCTCCCATAACATGTATTCCATCAATTGTCACTTTAGAAATGTCACTTCCTAGTCTAACACTCCAATCTTTAATTGGTATTAAAATAACTATAAATTTATCTCATCTAAAGGATTACTAAGAAGTCATTTTCATTTTCTAGTCACATCGGATGGGCTTCTTGTAGGGACCATTTTGGGTTTCCCTCTTATCTATCTTATAAGCTCTTTATGTGGCTACTTAACCAAAACGTGAGTCATATCGTAAAGTTTAGCTATGGTTTCCCTTGAGATAATACACCTCTTTGAGAGTGGTTAGTTTCCTCATTTTTGCAAGACATTTAGGACCAACCACCTGCTCTATATCACTATCCATAATCCACATATCTAATGAGATGGTTTAGGTACTTATGCATATTATATGAGTTGGCCATATTTCCTATGCTCGTGATATTTGGTATACTATAGGGGTATAAGCTAGTTGTTAAAGGATTTTATGATTTGATACCTAGGATATAATTCATAATATTGGGACATTTTATTCTACCCAGGATGTCATATCATTGAATGACACTCATTTGGGTCAAATACCTTATTTGATATTCATGAACAAATATGGTAAGAAACCTCAAAAATTGCACCAAATAAAAGGAACAAAAAGTGAGTCATAGTAGTCAGAATGAAGCATAGGACAAACTTGTAGAGTAAGGCACTCCAAATGAGGTTCTCTTAGTGGAGCAAGGTATGTCGAGCACATAGTATTTATATCACACAACCTTGTTTCCACTTGCTTCTATTTTCACTTGTCATCACTTTTGTTTGTTGCTAGAAAAGCAATATTCACATATCACAAGCTAGGCAAGAATCTAGATTAACTCAAATAGAGTTGCCATTACATGAAAAACATGAAAGCTGAATTGAAAAGTAACTCATATTTTCAATGCAAAATAGATTAGTGAATTTTGTGTATGTTAGTGAAAAACACAAACCCTTTTACAAATTTAAAAAATATGAGATTTACTTAAGTAGATATCCAAATTTATGTGTGGGTATGTTATGATTTATTTCATATTAAAATCACACTTGTGTGTCCCATCGAGCATGCCAGAACTTTTTAACACAAAAATTGTCAAGTGTGATTTGTACCAATGATAATAGTTTCACAAATATATGGGGATGGTTTTACTCTTTCCAACCTATAAATCTTGGGTTGATTCCCTTTTAACCTTATTGAATCTAATTTTACATAAATTAAAATCTAATGTAAGTGTCTGAAAAGTAAATCTACTCTACTTTATGAGGAAAATGGTAAGGGCAAGAAAATAAGAAAAATAAAAATACGATCAAAGCCAAAAGGGGTTCAAGGTTGGTCCAATCAACTATTATAGAAGCTATTGAATAACTTCACTATGATAAAATTTCTAAAGTAATTAGTCATATCACAAAAAAATAACTAATAGAGGGGAAACGAGTGGAGCTACTAGTTCCATGCATTCATAAATTAAAGGCCAAAGACAATCATCCATGAATGTCAAGTGCAATTCTCTAATTTACAAATATCAATAAGTAACATGATCTCTAGAGTGCATATCTAGTATACTGGGTATCCAAAGGACCCTTACAATGAGAATAATTCTCTTATTTTTACTTGAAAATTAAAGCCTTAATCTAGACACTAAAAATTACATGTGGGCTCATCGTCCTTATCCACAATGCCAAAAATAGATGCATGAACCAGAGAAAGACATGTAGGGGATTTCTTTGAGTAGGGTTCTCCAATAATATTCTTTAAGCGAGGTGCTCACTTAGATAATTACTCTAAGTAGGCACTCAAAGAGGAGCATACAAAGGAGTGGGTGCACTATTTCAAAACACAGATAATTTTTGTTGAATTTTTCCTTGATTTGTCTTCTACCATAGCTTGTATGATGAATCCATTTTTGGAGTAATATTTTAGTAGTGAGCTATTGTAAGTATCCACCAAAGGATATATAACTTGTTATTTGCAAAATAGGGTAAATTCCCACCAAAATCAAAGTGATACATGTTCAACCAACTCAAACACCTCTTTCCATAGTTGGAAGTTGACAAAATGGGGGCTATTACTTTTCAAGGAGGGATAAAGAATCTAAGTACAAATGGGTAATACCTCATAAAAAATAAAGGAGGAATTGGATTCCATCCACCAATATTGGCACCAAAACCATCAATGTCATCATCTAGTTATCAACACTAGCACTATCTACCAACTTGGGCCCAAAATTCAAACTCCAAAGTTTGAAATTTAAAGGACCTAAAAAATTCATTGGTGAAAACACCAATTTCCAGCTTGGATCCAAAATCCAAATGAAGAACACAAGCTTATACTGAGAGGGGGGGTGAACAGTATAAGACCTCTTTTTACTTTTCCTTTATACTTCAAAACAGTAAAGCAATATATCCAAAGCAATATCAAAACAATGCACAAGATCATCCACAAAGTGACACAACAATTTTAACGTGGTTCATCCACAAAACTTTTCTCTAAAAGTTATCTCAAAGTTCTTTGGGAAACCTTCCCAATTACAATGTTTATGAGCCTCGGCTCAAAGGAGATACCTTCCCCCAATCTGAATTTATGAGCCTCTGCTCAAAGGAGATACCTTCCCCTACCTCTCCTCTGGTCGGTGATCCTCTAGAAGACCTCTGCCTCCGCTGCCCTTAGCAAATGGAACTCTATCCACAGAAGACACCTGTCTTCCCTGCTCTGGTTGGAGACCTCTGTCCTCAACTCTATCACCTCAAAAGCTGGTCCTCGAATTTGCACTAAACACAGTCCTTCGGTCTAGCACAAATGTCCTCGGGTTCTTCTCATAGAACCAATGCACCTCTGTCCTCAAGTTCTCTGATAGAACTATCAAACTCAGCTTCACAAGTCCTCTGCTAGGACCTGTCCAAATCTGCTCACAAGTCCCCAACGGAACCTTGTCCAAAACCTCGCTCACAAGTTCATCAAGAAAAACTTGCTTGGCATGAACCCACAAAGAGAATTGTTAGAGACCCAATGTGATTCATCAACCTCATAGAAGCATAAAGAGAATTGTTAGAGACTCAATATGTTCTATACTTAACTCCCAATCTTCTCAATCTCAAATCTCATAAGAATAAGATAGATGTAATATGCTTTTCTCAAGAACATGAAACACAACCCAACAATTGCCAACCATGCAATATCTCATATAACAATGATACTCATGTTCTTTCCAACAACCAATATCTTTTCTCAACCAATTAGGGCTTCAACAACAATGCTCAAAGACAAGGTTTAACCAACATCATTCAACTCAACATTAACCTTGAAGCATTCAACCAATCATCACAAGAAAAGGAAACAAGTAGAAATCCTTTTCCCTCCAAAGATATTTGAACAAAACAACCACCAACACAATATCACCAAATGCAAAGAATAACTTGTTCAAATCAACTCAATGGAGTAAGCCCAATATCATGAATCAAGTAAAGCAATAACTTGATCAAAACAACCTCTATGGAAGCAACTCAACCATCAATATCAAAACAGCCAACTAAGGGTTTCACCATCTCAATGCAAGTAGCAAGACTCACAAACATAAACCCTAGTGCACAATGCTTCCACTACCTCAAACCAGAATTATGCATTCACCAAAACTCTCATCAATGATAACAATGCATAAGTAGTCTTCAACAAACCAGAAAATAGGATTTACACCCAACCAAAGGAAACCTTGTTGTATACCTTTTCACTCCAATCTTATTTCAGGAATAACATACACCAATCATACTCATAAGAAGAAAGTGCCCATACCTTATTGAAGATGAAGAAGATCTCACAAATTTGTCATAACCATAACCACCTTTTTGCCAAACTCAAGAAGGTTAGTAGACAACATATTTCTTTAATATTTCCTCAAGAATATTCCTTGGTCCAAATATAATCAAGGTTCTATGTCTTCTTCTTTCAACCTCATTCAACAAATATAACATATTTCTTATATTCACCTTATCTACTCCATTCCTCAAAAGATTTAAACAAAGTTATTTTAATTTCCCTTTACCTTATAACTCCCATAATTTTCAAAATAAAACTACCCTTATACATATATCCTTTCAAAAGATATTCAAAATATTAATAATCAAAACAACCCTCACACCTTATAACTCCCTTGTATATACCCAAGTAAAATGATAATTTTTAACTTACCTTGTGCAACAAAAAACTTTGCGCCCACGACACCCCATGAATCTCCAAGGATTCACTTACCTATTCTCAACATCAAAACTCTAACCATCAACCTCTTACATCCCACAAAAGGGATTCACATGATTTGACCCGTCGTCTCCTCTAGCCAAGGCGCTTGGCTAAACCACGTGAGCTATCCACGCCCACTTGAGAAGAAGCCTCCCTCTAATCTCCAAATAGAATCTTCCTTGTTAAAATTACCCTTCCTTTTACTCTCATTTTGAATTTCGCTAACCTCGGTAATTACTTCACTCCCCTTCTTGCTTTTCGAATTGCATGCACCCTCATCAAAACTTGCTCTCCTTGATTTTTTTTGTTACTGAACAAATCTCACATAGTTGTCTAAATTCGACCAAGGTGTATTATGTTCGAGCACACTCTAATGCGAAGGATGATTTGTCCTTTTCTTTAAACGCAATTTCTCCGAGCTCTTCTTAAAACATCACAACCCCCTTTTTAAATCATGAACACCTTTGACCACATAATCACTTGACTTCCTCCTTCGTTGGCACAGGGGTTTCAATGAAATCGAAAATGCACGAGGATAATATCGAATTCTTCGCTCAACATTAATGAAATTATTTGCCTCGTTTTATATGCACTATGATGCATTACCAAACACGTCGGCCCTTTTAATTTAATTTAAAATTTTAATTTAAATTTTAAATAAATAAAATTTAAACTAAATATTTAAAATTAAATATCTTCATCACCGGGGCACCTTTTTCAACGAAACGAAGAGCCAACTTGGGTTTTAAGAAAAACCCATTTCAAATCTGTTGTCCATGGTTTTAAATAAAACCTTTTATTTTATCTGCCTTGGTTTTCACAAAAACCCTTCCTGAACTTTTCGCTTCTTGACATCAATGACAACATCAACACTTGAGCAAAGGCAATGTACCCAATGTACCCAAAATTGCCAACAATCTCCCCCTTTGTCATTGATGGCAAACCTTTACTGAAAAACACTTCTTAAGAGCCAAAACTGAAACCCACAACTGAGAATCTACCTTTGAAGTTTTGCTCCCCCGAACTTGAAGCTTTCCTCTTCACCTCACTGAAGTCCCCCTTACTCATATCTCTCCCCCTTTGTCATCAATGGCAAAGGGCCACCTTTGGGGCTCGGGACTAAGAATGAGCCTCTTAGCTTAGTCCCTCCCCCACCTCCTGATGAGGTGATTAATTCCGGGGTGGGAGTAAAACTCCCATTAGGCACTGATCATCATCAGCGTCTATAACTTCCTTGCCGGGCCTTCTCTTGAACTCTTTGTCCATATTCCTGTTCTTGTCACTGTTCTTGTTCTTGTTCTCATCCCTGTTCTTGTCCATGCCTTGATCCTTGGACCTGATCATGCCACTGTTCCTGTTCTTGTATCCTAGAATTTCAGCTCTACACTGTCTAGCTATGTGACCTTTATTGTTGCACTTATAACAAGTAACAATGTTATTTCTTTTAGGCATACCTGTTCTTTGAATCCACCAGTTCTGACCAAACCTGTTTTGGCCAAATCTGTTCCTGTTATTTGCCTTGCAATAAACTGCCTTGTGCCCAAATTGTTGACAAGAGTAGCAATACCCTTGAAAGAAATTACCACTTCTAAAACTGTCATTTACCTTCTTCACTTGAGCCATGCAATGTGAAGCCATGTGACCAAACCTGTGACAAGCAAAACATCTGCCTTGAAACTTTCCTTTATTTGACCTCTTGGGTCCTAAAAACTTCTTCTTCTCATTCTGAATTCTGTTTTCTGTTTCTATGCATCTATCATTCAAGGACTCATGATCTGAAATACTTTCCTCATTAGAACTCTCTTCCTTTTGGAGTCTCTTACTAGACTCTCCAACTTGTTTCTTGTGTGGCTTAACAAAACCAAGACCTGTTTTATCTGTTGTCTTTCTTTGACCTTTGATAAGAGATTTAACCTTTTTGGAGCTTTCTTGAAACTTGTACAGCTTATCCTTGTACTCTTTATTTTCCTCTTTCAACGAAGCCATTTTCTGTTCTAATTCACTATACTCAAGCACCTTAGATTCTAACTCATTCTTGAGTTCTTGTGCCTTAGCCATAGAGACGTCAAGACTTTCTATAAGTTCATCTCTCTCCATACAACATTCATCTAACTTATCCTTGAGTCTAGCATTCTTCTTTCTTTCCTTTTTCAAAGCACTAAGAGCATTAGTAAGTTCACTTTCAAGATCCTCTATTTGATTGCATTTTGAATCATCAAGGCCTTTTTCAGATTTCTTATCACTAGAGGTGCTACCCTTTTCAAAAACCATACATGCATCTTCCTTATCATTTTCTGAAGCATCCTCATACATACTAGCAACCAAATCATTATTTGTGCAATCATCCTCAAGGTGCCCAAAATTTCCATATCTAAGACATTTCATGATAATGAATCTATGATTTGGTTCTTCCTTCTTTTCTGATATGAACAATATCTCATTTTTATAATCACTTGAAGAACTTTCACTATCACTACTAGAACACTTACTTGCTTTGTCAAGGTAGACGCTCTTCTTGTGCTTGTGAGAATGCCTCTTTTCTTGATTGTTGTGCTCATCTTTGATTTTAAGAGTTGTATTGGCCTCTTCTAGTTGTTTCTTCAATGAAACAATCTCTTCTTTTTGTTTGCAGCAAATAGTCTCTTTCTCATTGATCTGAGACCTGAGAGTTTCTTCACTCTTTTTGAACTCTTCTATTTTCAGCTTCAAATTGCTAACAACTTTGTTAGATTCCTCTTCATGTTTGCTATATATACTGACTTTATTACTCATTTCTTCTATCTGCATTCTTAAACCGTCAATTTCTTTTTCTAGCTTGCTGCAATACTCTATTTTTTTGGATGATTGCATTTCAAGATCTTCAAAAAATTTCTTGTAATATTTTTCTTGTACTTTCAAGCTAATGATTATATGTTTTGCATCCTCAACCTTTTTACTCAGGTCTAAAATCAATTTATGTTTCCAATTTGCTTCTGCATCACTTCCTTCTTCATCACACTCTTGTTCTGAATCTATTTCTTCACCAATTTTGAACGGATCATCTTCATCTTCACTGCTACTAAACCCATGGCAATGATGATCATTGTGATCGAGTTGACCACAAACAAAACATTCTCTTACTTGTGAGCAATCAACTACAAAGTGACCGGTCTTCCCACATCTGGTGCAAAACTTTATTAATCTGGCTTGTTCTCCACTATTTGATTCATCTCTTGAATCTATTTCCATTCCCAAAGCAGCAACATTGAGTTCATATTCATTTTATTTCATGACCATGTGAGATTTCTTCTTCTTGTGTCTTATGGTTTTGCTTTTGCCTTTCCTTGCCATTTGTGTTCTTGTAAGATCTTCCTTTAAGCTGTTAAACTTTTTGAAGGCACCCGCTCTGATACCAATTGAAGAACACAAGCTTATACTGAGAGGGGGGTGAACAGTATAAGACCTCTTTTTACTTTTCCTTTATACTTCAAAATAGTAAAGCAATATATCCAAAGCAATATCAAAACAATGCACAAGATCATCCACAAAGTGACACCAATTTTAACGTGGTTCATCCACAAAACTTTTCTCTAAAAGTTATCTCAAAGTTCTTTGGGAAACCTTCCCAATTACAATGTTTATGAGCCTCGGCTCAAAGGAGATACCTTCCCCCAATCTGAATTTATGAGCCTCTGCTCAAAGGAGATACCTTCCCCTACCTCTGCTCTGGCTGGTGATCCTCTAGAAGACCTCTGCCTCCGCTGCCCTTAGCAAATGGAACTCTATCCACAGAAGACACCTGTCTTCCCTGCTCTGGCTGGAGACCTCTGTCCTCAACTCTATCACCTCAAAAGTTGGTCCTCGAATTTGCACTAAACACAGTCCTTCGGTCTAGCACAAATGTCCTCGGGTTCTTCTCATAGAACCAATGCACCTCTGTCCTCAAGTTCTCTGATAGAACTATCAAACTCAGCTTCACAAGTCCTCTGCTAGGACCTATCCAAATCTGCTCACAAGTCCCCAAAGGAACCTATCCAAAACCTGCTCACAAGTCCCCAACGGAACCTGTCCAAAACCTGCTCACAAGTTCATCAAGAAAAACTTGCTTGGCATGAACCCACAAAGAGAATTGTTAGAGACCCAATGTGATTCATCAACCTCATAGAAGCATAAAGAGAATTGTTAGAGACTCAATATGTTCTATACTTAACTCCCAATTTCAATCTCAAATCTCATAGAATAAGATAGATGTAATATGCTTTTCTCAAGAACATGAAACACAACCCAACAATTGCCAACCATGCAATATCTCATATAACAATGATACTCATGTTCTTTCCAACAACCAATATCTTTTCTCAACCAATTAGGGCTTCAACAACAATGCTCAAAGACAAGGTTTAACCAACATCATTCAACTCAACATTAACCTTGAAGCATTCAACCAATCATCACAAGAAAAGGAAACAAGTAGAAATCCTTTTCCCTCCAAAGATATTTGAACAAAATAGCCACCAACACAATATCACCAAATGCAAAGAATAACTTGTTCAAATCAACTCAATGGAGTAAGCCCAATATCATGAATCAAGTAAAGCAATAACTTGATCAAAACAACCTCTATGGAAGCAACTCAACCATTAATACTCAAAACAGCCAACCAAGGGTTTCACCATCTCAATGCAAGTAGCAAGACTCACAAACATAAACCCTAGTGCACAATGCTTCCACTACCTCAAACCAGAATTATGCATTCACCAAAACTCTCATCAATGATAACAATGCATAAGTAGTCTTCAACAAACCAGAAAATAGGATTTACACCCAACCAAAGGAAACCTTGTTGTATACCTTTTCACTCCAATCTTATTTCAGGAATAACATACACCAATCATACTCATAAGAAGAAAGTGCCCATACCTTATTGAAGATGAAGAAGATCTCACAAATTTGTCATAACCATAACCACCTTTTTGCCAAACTCAAGAAGGTTAGTAGACAACATATTTCTTTAATATTTCCTCAAGAATATTCCTTGGTCCAAATATAATCAAGGTTCTATGTCTTCTTCTTTCAACCTCATTCAACAAATCATTCATAACATATTTCTTATATTCACCTTATCTACTCCATTCCTCAAAATATTAAAAAATATTTTAATTTCCCTTAACCTTATAACTCCCATACAAAACAAAACTACCCTTATACATATATCCTTTCAAAAAATTCAAAATATTAATAACTCAAAACAACCCTCACACCTTATAACTCCCTTAATATACCCAAGGTAAAATGATAATTTTTAACTTACCTTGTGCACAAAAAACTTGCGCCCACGACACCCCATGAATCTCCAAGATTCACCCCCCACCACACAAACCTCTTACATCCCTCAAAAAGGATTCGACACGATTTGACTCGTCGTCTCCTCTAGCCAAGGCGCTTGGCTAAACCGCGTGAGCTATCCACGCCCACGTGAGGAAAGGAGAGGGGCCTCCCTCTAATCTTCAAACAATCTTCCTTGGCACAAAATGGAGCCCTTCTTATCGCATTAATTTAACCTCTAATTACTGTACTCCCCTTCTTGCTTTTCGAATTGCGTGTTCCCTCATCAAAACTTGCTCTCCTTCGTTTTCTTTGTTACTGAACAATTCACGCACAGCGCTGTCTAAAATCGACCAAGGTGTATTATATTCGAGTACACTCTAATGCGAAGGATGATTTGTCCTTTTCTTCGAACGTAATTTCTCCGAGCTCTTCTTAAAACATCGCAACCCCCTTTTTAAATCATGAACACCTTTGACCACATAATCACTTGACTTCCTCCTTCACTGGCACAGGGGTTTCGACGAAATCGAAAATGCACGAGGATAATATCGAATTCTTCGCTCAACATTAATGAAATTATTTGCCTTGATTTATATGCACTTTGATGCATTACCAAACACGTCGGCCCTTTTAATTTAATTTAAAATTTTAATTTAAATTTTAAATAAATAAAATTTAAACTAAATATTTAAAATTAAATATCTTCATCACCGGGGCACCTTTTTCAACGAAACGAAGAGCCAACTTGGGTTTTAAGAAAAACCCATTTCAAATCTGTTGTCCATGGTTTTAAATAAAACCTTTTATTTTGTCTGCCTTGGTTTTCACAAAAACCCTTCTGCTTCTTGACATCAATGACAACATCAACACTTGAGCAAAGGCAATGTACCCAATGTACCCAAAATTGCCAACAATCTCCCCCTTTGTCATTGATGGCAAACCTTTACTGAAAAACACTTCTTAAGAGCCAAAACTGAAACCCACAACTGAGAATCTACCTTTGAAGTTTTGCTCCCCCTCACTTGAAGCTCTCCCCCTTACTCATATCTCTCCCCCTTTGTCATCAATGGCAAAGGGCCACCTTTGGGGCTCGGGACTAAGAATGAGCCTCTTAGCTTAGTCCCTCCCCCACCTCCTGATTGAGGTGATTAATTCCGGGGTGGGAGTAAAACTCCCATTAGGCACTGATCATCATCAGCGTCTATAACTTCCTTGTCGGGCCTTCTCTTGAACTCTTTGTCCATATTCCTGTTCCTGTCACTGTTCTTGTTCTTGTTCTCATCCCTATTCTTGTCCATGCCTTGATCCTTGGACCTGATCATGCCACTGTTCCTGTTCCTGTATCCTAGAATTTCAGCTCTACACTGTCTAGCTATGTGACCTTCATTGTTGCACTTATAACAAGTAACAATGTTATTTCTTTTAGGCATACCTGTTCTTTGAATCCACCAGTTCTGACCAAACCTATTTTGGCCAAATTTGTTCCTGTTATTTGCCTTGCAATAAACTGCCTTGTGCCCAAATTGTTGACAAGAGTAGCAATACCCTTGAAAGTAACTAGCACTTCTGAAACTGTCATTTACCTTCTTCACTTGAGCCATGCAATGTGAAGCCATGTGACCAAACCCGTGACAAGCAAAACATCTGCCTTGAAACTTTCCTTTATTTGACCTCTTGGGTCCTAAAAACTTCTTCTTCTCATTCTGAATTCTGTTTTCTGTTTCTATGCATCTATCATTCAAGGACTCATGATCTGAAATACTTTCCTCATTAGAACTCTCTTCCTTTTGGAGTCTCTTACTAGACTCTCCAACTTGTTTCTTGTGTGGCTTAACAAAACCAAGACCTGTTTTATCTGTTGTCTTTCTTTGACCTTTGATAAGAGATTTAACCTTTTTGGAGCTTTCTTGAAACCTGTACAACTTATCCTTGTACTCTTTATTTTCCTCTTTCAACGAAGCCATTTTCTGTTCTAATTCACTATACTCAAGCACCTTAGATTCTAACTCATTCTTGAGTTCTTGTGCCTTAGCCATAGAGACGTCAAGACTTTCTATAAGTTCATCTCTCTCCATACAACATTCATCTAACTTATCCTTGAGTCTAGCATTCTTCTTTCTTTCCTTTTTCAAAACACTAAGAGCATTAGTAAGTTCACTTTCAAGATCCTCTATTTGATTGCATTTTGAATTATCAAGGCCTTTTTCAGATTTCTTATCACTAGAGGTGCTACCCTTTTCAAAAACCATACATGCATCTTCCTTATCATTTTCTGAAGCATCCTCATACATACTAGCAACCAAATCATTATTTTTGCAATTATCCTCAAGGTGCCCAAAATTTCCACATCTAAGACATTTCATGATAATGAATCTATGTTTCGGTTCTTCCTCTTTTTTCTGATATGAACAACATCTCATTTTCATTATCACTTGAAGAACTTTCACTATCACTACTAGAACACTTACTTGCTTTGTCAAGGTAGACGCTCTTCTTGTGCTTGTGAGAATGCCTCTTTTCTTGATTGTTGTGCTCATCTTTGATTTTAAGAGTTGTATTGGCCTCTTCTAGTTGTTTCTTCAATGAAACAATCTCTTCTTTTTGTTGCCAATGCTCTTTCTCATTGATCCGAGACCGGAGAGTTTCTTCACTCTTTTTGAACTCTTCTATTTTCAGCTTCAGATTGCTAACAACTTTGTTAGATTCCTCTTCATGTTTGTTGTATATCCCGACTTTATTACTCATTTCTTTGCATTCTTAACTCAATTTTTTTTCTAGCTTCTCATACTCTTTTTTGGATGATTGCATTTAGATCTTCAAATTTCTTGTAATCTTCTTGTACTTTCAATGATTATATCTTCTCATCCTCAACCTTTTACTTCTAATTTTCTATTTCCAATTTGCTTCTGCATCACTTCCTTCTTCATCACACTCTTGTTCTAATCTGTTTCTTCACCAATTTTGAACGGATCATCTTCATCTTCACTACTACTAAACCCATGGCAATGATGATCATTGTGATCGAGTTGACCACAAACAAAACATTCTCTTACTTGTGAGCAATCAACTGCAAAGTGACCAGTCTTCCCACATCTGGTGCAAAACTTTATTAATCGACTTGTTCTCCACTATTTGATTCATCTCTTGAATCTATTTCCATTCCCAAAGCAGCAACATTGAGATCATCTTCATTTTCTTTCATGACCATGTGAGATTTCTTCTTCTTGTGTCTTATGGTTTTGCTTTTGCCTTTCCTTGCCATTTGTGTTCTTGTAAGATCTTCCTTCAAGTTGTTAAACTTTTCGAAGGCACCCGCTCTGATACCAATTGAAGAACACAAGCTTATACTGAGAGGGGGGTGAACAATATAAGACCTCTTTTTACTTTTCCTTTATACTTCAAAACAGTAAAGCAATATATCCAAAGCAATATCAAAACAATGCACAAGATCATCCACAAAGTGACACCAATTTTAACGTGGTTCATCCACAAAACTTTTCTCTAAAAGTTATCTCAAAGTTCTTTGGGAAACCTTCCCAATTACAATGTTTATGAGCCTCGGCTCAAAGGAGATACCTTCCCCCAATCTGAATTTATGAGCCTCTACTCAAAGGAGATACCTTCCCCTACCTCTGCTCTGGCTGGTGATCCTCTAGAAGACCTCTGCCTCTGCTGCCCTTAGCAAATGGAACTCTATCCATAGAAGACACCTGTCTTCCCTGCTCTGGTTGGAGACCTCTGTCCTCAACTCTATCACCTCAAAAGCTGGTCCTCGAATTTGCACTAAACATAGTCCTTCGGTCTAGCACAAATGTCCTCAGGTTCTTCTCATAGAACCAATGCACCTCTGTCCTCAAGTTCTCTGATAGAACTATCAAACTCAACTTCACAAGTCCTCTGCTAGGACCTGTCCAAATCTGCTCACAAGTCCCCAACGGAACCTGTCCAAAACCTGCTCACAAGTTCATCAAGAAAACTTGCTTGGCATGAACCCACAAAGAGAATTGTTAGAGACCCAATGTGATTCATCAACCTCATAGAAGCATAAAGAGAATTGTTAGAGACTCAATATGTTCTATACTTAACTCCCAATCTCAATCTCAAATCTCATAAAGAATAAGATAGATGTAATATGCTTTTCTCAAGAACATGAAACACAACCCAACAATTGCCAACCATGCAATATCTCATATAACAATGATACTCATGTTCTTTCCAACAACCAATATCTTTTCTCAACCAATTAGGGCTTCAACAACAATGCTCAAAGACAAGGTTTAACCAACATCATTCAACTCAACATTAACCTTGAAGCATTCAACCAATCATCACAAGAAAAGGAAACAAGTAGAAATCCTTTTCCCTCCAAAGATATTTGAACAAAACAGACACCAACACAATATCACCAAATGCAAAGAATAACTTGTTCAAATCAACTCAATGGAGTAAGCCCAATATCATGTATCAAGTAAAGCAATAACTTGATCAAAACAACCTCTATGGAAGCAACTCAACCATTAACCTCAAAATAGCCAACCAAGGGTTTCACCAACTCAATGCAAGTAGCAAGACTCACAAACATAAACCCTAGTGCACAATGCTTCCACTACCTCAAACCAGAATTATGCATTCACCAAAACTCTCATCAATGATAACAATGCATAAGTAGTCTTCAACAAACCAGAAAATAGGATTTACACCCAACCAAAGGAAACCTTGTTGAATACCTTTTCACTCCAATCTTATTTCAGGAATAACATACACCAATCATACTCATAAGAAGAAAGTGCCCATACCTTATTGAAGATGAAGAAGATCTCACAAATTTGTCATAACCATAACCACCTTTTTGCCAAACTCAAGAAGGTTAGTAGACAACATATTTCTTTAATATTTCCTCAAGAATATTCCTTGGTCCAAATATAATCAAGGTTCTATGTCTTCTTCTTTCAACCTCATTCAACAAATATAACATATTTCTTATATTCACCTTATCTACTCCATTCCTCAAAAGATTTAAACAAAGTTATTTTAATTTCCCTTTACCTTATAACTCCCAATAATTTTCAAAACAAAAACTACCCTTATACATATATCCTTTCAAAAGATATTCAAAATATTAATAATCAAAACAACCCTCACACCTTATAACTCCCTTGTATATACCCAAGGTAAAATGATAATATTTAACTTACCTTGTGCAGCAAAAACTTTGGCGCCCACGACACCCCATGAATCTCCAAGGGATTCGAACTTTAGACCTTAAGGTTCTCAACCTTGCAAAAGACTCTAACACCCCTCCGACCAACCTCTTACATCCCTCAAAAAGGGGATTCGGCATGATTTGACCCGCCGTCTCCTCTAGCCAAGGCGCTTGGCTAAACCGCATGGGCTATCCACGCCCACGTGAGGAAAGGAGAGGGGCCTCCCTCTAATCTCCGAAATAGAATCTTCCTTGGCGCAAAAATCGAGCCCTTCCTTTTATTGCGGTCATTTTGAATTTTGCGTAACCTTGGTAATTACTGCACTCCCCTTCTTGGTTTTTGAATTGCGTGCGCCCTCATCAAAACTTGCTCTCCTTCGTTTTTCTTTGTTACTGAACAATTCACGCACAGCGCTGTCTAAATTCGACCAAGGTGTATTATGTTCGAGCACACTCTAATGCGAAGGATGATTTGTCCTTTTCTTCAAACGCAATTTCTTCGAGCTCTTCTTAAAACATCGCAACCCCCTTTTTAAATCATGAACACCTTTGACCACATAATCACTTGACTTCCTCCTTCGCTGGCACAGGGGTTTCGACGAAATCGAAAATGCACGAGGATAATATCGAATTCTTTTCTCAACATTAATGAAATTATTTGCCTCGTTTTATATGCACTATGATGCATTACCAAACACGTCGGCCCTTTTAATTTAATTTAAAATTTTAATTTAAATTTTAAATAAATAAAATTTAAACTAAATATTTAAAATTAAATATCTTCATCATCGGGGCACCTTTTTCAACGAAACGAAGAGCCAACTTGGGTTTTAAGAAAAACCCATTTCAAATCTGTTGTCCATGGTTTTAAATAAAACCTTTTATTTTATCTGCCTTGGTTTTCACAAAAACCCTTCCGCTTCTTGACATCAATGACAACATCAACACTTGAGCAAAGGCAATGTACCCAATGTACCCAAAATTGCCAACACCAAAGGACCTACAGAATTTATTGGTACAATCATTAATGCAACAAATGACTGATATTGATTCCACATATTAGTAATCGATGATAATTGGCCTGGACAACTTTTCTCCGAGAACTGACACTTAGTTTTTTGAAACTAGAGATATTTTTGGTGTCTAAGCAATTGTACCAAAATATTATAATTTTATACATCCAAACTACTTCTATCCAAGAACTGACACCAAATTTTCTACAAATAGAGACAAAATCTTGGTTGCTTCTTGATGATGCCAAGATCATATAATTTTTACTTTGTATTAATATAGCATAGGACTTCTTCAAATTCACTTTGAGAGAAAACATCAACTATACTTCTTCATTCTTCTTGCCAACTCTCTCTATTTTGTTTTTTAGGATAAAACATTCTACACCTTATAGCCCTCCTTGTATTGGCTAATGTAACAAGATATCCATTTAATATAAAGCCTTATATTCTAAAATATATCTTGATATCATTGTATCTTTATTGTTTATGTGTGCTCAAGCTTCCATGTTGATACTTGATCATAACTTGTAGGTGTCATTACCTAGTCCTAGCGAGTTGTCCTCTACATAACTATCCTAGGGCCCCATGATGCAGATCATCATGTGACACTAATATTGGTTAGTCAAAATGGTATCATCGATCATGAAGTCTTGGCATAGTTGTGAGTGGGGATTCTCACTTTAAAGAGTCAAGGGTTTGGGTCCCCTTGGTACTCAATAATGTCCCTCATGGTCTCAAGTCCCGGTTTACATACATAACATCACAAAAAATCTAACATTGTAAAATTATAATTTCCATATCACATATTGAAGGTAGCTTCAAGGATATACTCTTCTTTGATTCTTAATCAATGATATTTGGACCTCAATTTTATTGAAAAAATACATATTTTTTGAGGTTGTTCAAAATATATCTTAAAATATTTTGTGATTTTCCATGGGTAACATGCATATATGTGATTAGATATCTCTTATTATTATTTTATAATGTGTGAAGGTGGACTATTGCATACCCCGCCACCTTAAACCTAAAAGGTATTGTATACCTCCACCGACTTGAGCCTATGAAGGCATAACACTTGCCAATAAGTAATAACCTTACAATATGAATTAAATCACCCTTAGTCGAGTTATTCATTTCCTTCATAGAAGCATTCCTTTTTCAAGTTGTTTATGCCTCTTTTATTTCAAATGCTTTGTACTTCAGAATGATGGATTATTTATGGTTTTTATTTTTATCCAATCTATTTTTAACTTTAATTGCAACTAAGAATTATTTCATGTATACCACAATGTTTTTAATAGTATGGGTTAATTACCCCTGATTGAGTGATTAATTTCCTTCAAAGAAGTGTTCGCTTTTCCAATACTTTATACCTCTTTTCTTTGAAATGCTTTGAACTTTGGAATGATGGATTTTTATAGTTTTTATTTTTTTAATCTCTTTTCAACTTTAATTACAACTAATAATTCTTCCATGTATACCCTTGGGGTTTTGTGTAAGATCTCTCTTTTACAATCCTATAATCTATGTGCACCTAATTCAAAGTGACAATACAAAGCTATAGAATAAATTTATTTATTTTTTCTTTCCCTTATCAAATGTCACTGTTTCAATCAATATCAATGTCATATTATTTCTTTTTTTTCTTTCCATTGTCAATTGTCACCATGACTCTTATTAACAATTCAACAACAAGAAATATTTTCTCATGAGATTTCTCTTGTTGAAAGGGATTTTTTAATCATCTCTTCAATGGATAATTTTCCTCAATTATTTACTCCTAAAATTAAACATCAACTACCATAGTAGAGAAACTCAGATTTGGTGTGGACTCTGCAAGGCCAATTTTTAACTCAAACTTGTACTTAACAAAAAAATTGACAAAGTTCCACCAAAAAACCTGAAGAAAATGTAAATTTTTGTTGGAATTTTTTTTTATGCATATGCCATTTAATTAAAATTATACAAATCCAAAATTAATATTGTAAGTGATACAAGATTTACATATGAAAGTGTCAAAAAATACTTTGATTAAAGAAATTTTAATACATCAAAATATTCTTGTATTGATTATGATATAAAAGGTATAAAATGTGTCAAAATGCTTCAATAGGCCCACCACAACAATCAACTAATCTATATAGCTTCTAATAATACCTTTTCCCTTTAGCTTAGCTAAATCCCTAGTCCTCTCTCTTTGTGCCCATGCATGTACCTTTTCCTCTACCATTGTTGCTAACTCCTCCCCTATACTTTAAAAATAATCCATTAAAATGAGAGGCTCTTGTTTCTACTCCTATAGCTTTCTTATCCATTATATAATGGATCAATCTCATCTAAATCAATGGATTCATAACTTGATCCTAGAATTCTTTTGTGGTGCATGTGGAGGTAGTCTTGAAAAAACACAAGACCATTCAACTTTTTTTGCATGAGTTTATTGTGCTTCTTAGAGTGAATGCCCTCAAATATACTCCAATGGCACTCACAACCTGAAGTACTGCATGGTTGACATAAAATTATGATGGTGAAGCACTAAATATTGGGCTTATACACACCAAAGTCCTCCCACCATAAATCTAGAAAATGTCAAGAAACAACAAATCTAATAATTTATCTAAAATTGTAAATTGAGATTATTTTTAAAAACAAAATCAAAAGATAAAATTAATAATAATTCGATCCGTAAGGGTTACCTGACCTCAAAGTTTCCCTTTCCTGAGTGCACTATGGGGTTGTGAAAATGTGTCCCTCACATATCTTGTAATCCTGCAACACATCCTATACCATATTGCAAGTTTTTTCATCCATCATCATATGAATAAGGTATTGTTAAAGGCTTGACATCACCTCATAGTCATCCTCAATTAAATCATCATAATCTAATTTGGGTTTGAGATTATACCGAGTTGCATGTAGTGGGCTATGGAGTTGAGAAGTTCTTTATTGTTTAGTAAATTCCTAAACTGGATTGTATTTGGGCTCAAAATAATTATAAAATGAGGCAATTACCTCTTTGGCCCTATCCATGGCCTCACATATGTATCCCTTTGGTGATTTCATAAACAAGATGAATAACCCTCATCGAAGTCTCTAACACCTAAAGTCAAAGGAGGGATTTTAGTTATTGTTATCTAACTATTTGAAATTTAGATTACAATTAAAAATTTGCAAATGGAAAATAAATTATTAAAAAAAATTATTCTTGTACCTTGATTGCCTTATTTATAGTTATCTAGAAGATCTATCATACATAATTGTATTTTTTTTGGGTCTCATTGGAAAATCAATATCTAGCAACATCTTCTCCATTCCATTCCTCCTCATAAAAATCCACTTCAATGCCCCCTTTGTACGAAAAAGGCTCAACAATGTAATAAATTTTGTGGAAAATTGTGTAACTATATCTTGCACAAGCTCCTTCTCATTAGTGAATTGCCTCATTAGTTGGAGAATCCATGCATGGTTGTAGATGAATTTTGTAATCCATTTGGCCTTATTTACAACCTCAAACACCCAAGGTAATTTCCCAATGTATTTAAAAAGTAAATTAAAATACTGGGTTGCACATGGTGTCCAAAAAATCATGGGGAATCTTCCCTCAACAATCCTTCTAGCCACCACATTCGATGTTGCATTGTTTGTGATAAATTGGACAAAATTGTCCTTCCCTACTTCCAACATAATCTCCTTCAATAACCTAGCAAGCATTTTTACACTCGTGTCAATGCATTCACTAACTTTAGGAACACAATTCCTCCTATCGAAGCAACAAAAAATTTAATCAATTTCCAATTCTTCCCATAGAACATGATCATGCAACCCCTTTTTCTCCATATCCTACGCTACTCTTCAATAAAAAGTTGGATATCCTCCATGGATTTCTAAAGGAGATGTAACACCCCTCCTTGCCAAAACTTTAGTGAATAATAAACTATGTAATTATGTGTTTATGTAATGGTATAGTTTCCATCAACATGATTTAATAATAGAATGATTGTTTTGTTTAAGCATAAGATATGGTACTACTTATGTAT
Organism: Wollemia nobilis; assembly: GCA_028583015.1. Classification (NCBI taxonomy): domain Eukaryota; kingdom Viridiplantae; phylum Streptophyta; class Pinopsida; order Araucariales; family Araucariaceae; genus Wollemia; species Wollemia nobilis. Next base: position 2,813,188 of record JAQPPZ010016709.1, read on the forward strand.
ATGTGGATGCAGGTATAGGTACCTTCTCCTTGGTGGGACTATGGGTAAACCACCTACCATGAGGGATACCTAGGGATATGATCAGGATGATTCGACCATTGATAGCTCAGGGTAAACATGGAAAATTTACCTTCATGTAGATGCATGCCATTTTATTGTTATTTCTACATTTGCACCATTGGGCCAGGATATTACTTCCAAAGAGCCTCCTCAATGAAGTTGGCAATAGCTTTAACTATCATAAAAAAGGGCCACCTACTTGAGGATAAAACAATGGTATAAATAGTGGATATGAGGCCTTGTTTGATTGAGTTGCTTGTAAGAAAGAAAGTTGTTATGTCTAGATTAAGAATTATTACTCTTGTTTTTGCTTATATGGCAATTTAGTTTAAGTTAAAAAAATCAAACATTATATGGCTTCTTATATATATAAAAATATATATATATATATATATATATATATATATATATATATATATAAAAGAGTGTAACACTCTTTGGGCACTTGAGGAGATGTTCACCCACATAATTTAAAACTCCTCTTTTAAATCAAGAATAAGGTTGGCATAAAGGGGGTAATGATCCCTTTAAGATGCAATGGATATGGAGGTAGAAGGAGGGAGTGAATATCAACGTTCAAAGAAGACCTTTGAAGGTAACGAAACCTATGTTACAAGTGCTTTATTTTTCTATGTTTGCTTATTTCTAGTTTTTCTATGACATGAATGAACCTTTCCTTTATTTCTACTTTGCTCTATTCCTAGTTATGCTTTGGGTGGTTGTTTAATTGGTTGTCAACATCAGCCTCATGCTACGTCAACCTCTTGTTTTTATGTGGCTTTGGTGGGTCATTTTTGTTTCCCATGGCACCCTGTTCCTTTCTCTTTTGCTGGTTGTTTTCCATGTGGTTTTGAGTATCTTGGATTCCTGATTGTTCACCTATGGATGGTTGCTTTGTTCATACTTTTATGTCTATTGTACATCATGGTTGTTTTGATTGTCTAGAGCACCCTACACCAATGGAGGAAGTCTTGCTCGTTTTGACCCATTTTTTTCCTTTTCATAGGATGGTGAGTGATATCTCATAGAAATCCTAATTTATTTGTTTTTGGGTTGGTATTTATATCCTTATGTCACCTTTGGGCTAATTTTTTAGTTGTGTTGTTCTTCCTTCACCTTTTGTGCTATCCTTGTATCTTTTGTGTGTGTTGGTCTTGAGAAGCTAAGTGCTTTGTTTAAGTTTGTGTGTGGCAGCAATGCTTTATTATGCTACATATGGTTGAATATTTTATTATTGCACTCATTATATTAATACGTAGTTTTATGTCTTTTTAAAAAGCTTTATGTTGTAGGTTATGCTTTGTGAGGTAGTGTTAGTAAATATGGCTAGTCTTCTTTTAGTAAGAGCTTATGAAGATGGTTGGAAATTGCATGGACTAAATCCCTATATTGTAATCTTTAGAGGCTCGTTATATGTCGATTAAGACTAAAAATAGAGACTTGCTTTTAATGAGAACCTTATCTTTGTTTAACCTTATTATGCTTGGCTTAGAAAGAAAGGTAAAACTAAGAGGTAGCTCTCTAAGTTTCAATATTTAGATGGTTATGAATGAAAAATATGTGCATGGATTATATAATAGTAAAGTACTTTGTAAATGCTTTGATAATGTACTTTGGCTATTATTAAATATGCTTTGAAGTTCATGTTTAATTAAATATTTTGATGAGTCAATAATAGAGGTATACTTTTTTGTAAAGCTTTAATCAAGGTACCCATGATTTAAAATATTTGTAGTAGTGAACTTCGATTATTGTTGATGAGCAAGGTGCAACCTAAGTATTGTCATTGTTGTCAACACAGTCAGGTTGATCAGTTGATGCAATGGTTAGAAGTTGATTGGTGAGCAAGGTGATGGATAGGAGTTGTTTGTTGAGCAAGGTGCAGCAAAAGAATTGCAAAAGTATTGTCATTGTTGTCAACACAGTCAGATTGATGTAGTTGATGCAGTTCAGAGGTCAGTCAGATCAAGTGCAGAAAGTTTCAAGGAAAACAGAAGTGACCCAGATTCGGCTGGCAAAAAGAGACAAGGAAGAAAACTGTCGCGATATCGCGACATGTTTTCTGTCACGATTTTGCGACATGGTCGAGGAGAGAGAAGGCGCAGCCGAAAATGTCGCGATTTCGCGACATGTCAAGTTTTCGCTGAGGAGAGAGAAAATGTGTCGCGATATCGCGACAAAATCGAGGAGAGAGAAGGCGTAGCCAGAAATGTCACGATTTCGCGACATGTCAAGTTTTCGCTGAGGAGAGAGAAAATGTGTCGTGATATCGCGACAAAATCGAGGAGAGAGAAGGCGTAGCCGGAAATGTCACGATTTCGCGACATGTCGAGTTTTCGTTGAGGAGAGAGAAAATGTGTCGCGATATCGCGACAAAAAGTAGGAGAGAGAAAATGCACGCCAAATTGTCGTGATTTCGCGACATGGTCGAGGAGAGAGAAGATGCGAGCAAAACTGTCACGATTTCACGACATGCTGGCAGAGAAGAAAACTAAGGTGTAGCGATTTCGCTACATGTTGAAACAAGGAGAAACTAAGGTGTAGCGATTTCGCTACAGGTTGGAACAAAGGGAAACTTAGGTGTAGCGATTTCGCTACAGGTTGGAACAAAGGGAAACTTAGGTGTAGCGATTTCGCTACAGGTTGGAACAAAGGGAAACTTAGGTGTAGCGATTTCGCTACAGGTTGGAACAAAGGGAAACTTAGGTGTAGCGATTTCGCTACAGGTTGGAACAAAGGGAAACTAAGGTGTAGCGATTTCGCTACAGGTTGGAACAAAGGGAAACTTAGGTGTAGCGATTTCGCTACAGGTTGGAACAAGGAGAAACTAAGGTGTAGCGATTTCGCTACTAGTCAAAAGTGTAGAACTGAAAGATGCAGAAATGATTTTACAAGTCAAAATTTCATGAAAAGAGGCAAGGTAAAAGCACAAGGCACAAAGTTGTAGCGATTTCGCTACTACATGGAGAAAGAGAGTACGGAAGCCAGAAGCGTCGTGATTTCGCGACAAGAAGATTGATGACATCAGCAAGAGCCGAAAGCGTCGCGATTTCGCGACAAGGAGGATGATGACGTCAGCAAGAGCCGAAAGCGTCGTGATTTCGTGACATGTTCCATTTTCGCTGGAGTTGGCAGGGAAAGCTGTACGGAAGAGCAAAGCGTCACGATTTCGCGACATGTTCCTTTTTGCTGCTGCTGGCAAAGAAGAGTGTACAAAATCCGGAAGTGTCACGATTTCGCGATAGCATTGATGATGACGTCAGCAAAGTTGAAAAGTGTCACGATTTCGTGACAAGATGAAAGGAAAGCTGCTGGAAGCCGAAAGCGTCGTGATTTTGCAACAGCATTGAGGATGACGTCAGCAAAAGCTCAAAGTGTCGCGATATCGCGACAAGATGCAGGGAAAGCTTTCGAGGGCCAAAACGGTCACGATTTCGCGACAACTTTCAGGGTGACGTCAGCATAAGTCAAAAGTGTCACGATATCGTGACAGGTAACAGTCTGGCATGTAAAACCCGTAGGAACATGCAAGGTGACACGTGTCGAAAAAAGGAGACAGGAAAATCATGCAGCCAGTTACGTAAAATGTAACTGATGTCAGATCTGCAGTAACAGATTGACAAGTGTCAGTCATGCATTCGAACAGCCGTTTGCATGTATTCGAAGAATCAAATTTAAAGTATCGAAAGGTTTTCGAAAAAGCATTCGAAAAGCCGTATTCGAAGAAATTGAACAGTCAAAGTGCATGAAACAAAATTGTCGTATTGCATGGTTTCCAAAAGACGTATTGCAGGGTTTCGAACAGTCGAAATGCATTCGAACAGCCGTTTGCATGTATTAGAAGAATCAAATTTAAAGTATCGAAAGGTTTTCGAAAAAGCATTCGAAAAGCCGTATTCGAAGAAATTGAACAGTCAAAGTGCATGAAACAAAATTGTCGTATTGCATGGTTTCTAAAAAGACGTATTGCAGGGTTTCGAACAGTTGAAATGCATGGAACCGAACAGCCGTATTGCATGGATTCGAACAGTCAGAGTATGTGATTCGATTGCATGCAGGATTGAAAGGTTATAAAAGAATAACCGTACAGAGAAGATAGTTGCTGCTGCAAGATAGAAGATGCTGCAGAAAGAGGCTGGCTGTATGTGAGCTGCAAGAGCATGCCATATGAAAGGGCTGTAAGTGTGCAGAAGGTAGAACTATAAAAGAGTGTATGCTTCCATGAGATTGATTTGATTTAAGCTAGATCAGTGAGGATCTTGTAACACTGAAGGCATTTTTATGTCAATCAAAATTGAAAATAGAAATCCAAGTTGGTGCTTGGAATCAGGGGTTTGTGCTCCTTCCAGCTTGCTCTGGTAAATTAGGGGTTGTTGCTCCTTCCAGTGGATGCTGGTAAATTGATTGTAAAGTTGGTGCTTTGCAATGGCTGGATTTGGATGGGAGTCCAAGCAGTCTAGTTTGAGGAGTAGCCAAAACTGGTGAACCTCGTTACATCTTGTGTTATGTTATGCTCTCTTGTGGTACTTGCTATTTCTGGTTTTAGCTTTCTTTTGTTTTGGCTTTAAGAGTTAAAGCATTAAGTTTTTAAAATAGCTGCACTGATTCACCCCCCTCTCAGTGCCATTGTAAGACTAACAATTGGTATCAGAGCCAAGTTCCCAGTTCAAAGCTAACTCGCTTAGGGTTGATCTTGGATTAGTTTACAATGGGTAAGAAGAATAGATTATCTTCCATTAAGGTATCTCGACCGTTTCAATTCCTTCGAAGAGAAAATTGCACTAAAGAAGGAAGAAGAAGTGAACTCTGAAGTTTGCAATGAAAACCTGGAGATTGAAGTAGATCTAGAAGGTGAGTTGATCGTCGCTCTTGAAGAGTTAAGTATACAAAAGAAAAGCAATAAAAGACTATCCAAAAAGTTGGAAGAATACGGGGATGAGATTGAAAATCTCTGTTTACAAATTCAAGAGGCCAAGAAAGCAGAAGAAGTCTTGAAGACACAGCTGAATGATAAAGTCGATGTATATAGCAAACGTGAAGAAGAATCTAACAAAACTGTTAGTGATCTAAAGTTGCAAGTAGATGTGTCCAAGAGGGTTGAAGAAATTCTCAGGTCTCGATTCAATGAGAAAAAGACTGCTTGTTGCCAACAAGAAGAAGAGATTGTTTCTTTGAAGAAACAACTAAAAGAGGCCAATATAAATCTCAAATTTGAGAAAAGCACAAAATTGCTAGATACAATGATAAATCAACAAAGAAGCTCCACGTCTAAGTTTGGTCTTGGATATGAAGTTGAACAACCTTCATCCTCTAAACATGCAGAGAAGAATAAGTCCTCGGTTGAAGGTTTGAAAAAAGAAAAGTCCCAAGTCGAATCCTCAAAAGGAAGAAATCATCAAAGAAAATCTACAGCAAAGCAACCACAACAACATAAATTCTCTCACTCTCACTCTTTTAATAATAATGCTTTTAATGGCTATTGTTCTAAATGCAACTACTATGGTCACAATGCATTTTATTGTGGACAGAATAATAGATCAAAGATTTATACTGACAAAAACACATCTACTTTCCTGAGTGAACACCCTGTGCAATGTTTTAAATGTAATGGCCATGGGCACATAGCAAGGTTTTGTCCAAGCATTTCTGTATCTAATCTAAGGCCAGACCATAGATTTCATCAGACACACAGAATGCAATACAGACAGGGAATAAAACATGTGCAATGTTTTAAATGTAATGGTCAAGGGCACGTAGCAAGGTTCTGTGCAAACACTTCTGTATCTAATCTAAGGCAAAACCCTAGATTTCATCAAACGCAAAGAATACAATACAGACAGAGAATAAATCATGTGCACAGCAGAAAGGAAAATAATCATACTTCAAGAACGCACAAGAGACAACCCCGCAAGAAAAATGTTCAAGTTCACAAACGAGGGCAAAATAGGGATGTAGTTGAAAAACTCAAGCCCAAGTTCAGGAAAGTCTGGAGAAAGACGGAAGAAAGGAATTCGTGTCTCCTTGGACAGAAGGAGATTACTCCTCTTCTGCTTTAAGCAGCTCCAGTGGCACATCCTCAGGGGGAGCAATCTTAAAATTTTATTTTAATGCTCCTATGTTTTTGGGCCAGTTTTCTGAGGATGAAAGGTAAGAAGTCGAGTTATTGTTGTTTGCAGCTAAAGTGTGTTGTCAGTTCTTGTTGTCATTTTTGAAGGTGCCGTGAAGTGTGCTATTTAATTTGAAGAGTTGTCACATTTGGTAGTGTTGAGATATGTCACTCACTGTACTGTTGATAATTCTTCCACCAACTGTTCATTACTTCGGATCATAACAGTTCAAAATTTTTTTTCGTGTTTGCTCTAGCTGCATATACGTGTTTCGAGCAGCGTGTATTTGTTTTACACTTTGAGGTAAAGCTTACAAGATCCTTCTTGTCGCATTGGTAAGATTATTCAATTCACAGACAGTTCGGGTTAACTGTTGATAAAATATCAATTCGAGGTTAAGAAGTTGAGGTTGAGTAAGGGGCTCTATGGTTGGCCATAAAGTGTTTGTCAAAATGTCTGCTCCAAGATTTGCACTGTTAAAAGTAAAGTGATCTCGCAGATTCGTAGAAAACTCGGATCAGGTTTTAAGTTTAAAAAGGAATCTGGTTGTGCCGCAATATAGTATTTATTGCTTGCACTAAGTTGGCAGTAAATTTGTAGAGTTGGTACAAGTGAGTCTCCTATCAATTTTATTGAAAGATGTGAAATCTTCTTGTTGAAGTGAAGAAGCGTTGGGCAGAGGTGCCAAGTTTGACCCATGTTGTGGGCAATTTCGTCTTGGTCGTGATGCTCATGGATAGCAGCAATAAAAGCGCTTTAGCTTTTGTGGTGGTGTTATTCACTTTCTCCAAAGGTTGGAGAACTAAGTTTGGCCAAGGTATATCTTTTATTATTATTTGCTTGGAGTTTTTTTTTTTTTTTATTGACTTGGCAAATATAATTGATGGAGGTATAAGGTTAAGTTGTCATATTTTGCTTTGACATTATCTTATTGGAATGTTTTGATGATTGTGTTTAAAGAAGTGGAGCTAAAAGGTGTAATAAAGGAAGTTCACTTTATTGCTAATTTATTTTTATTCCTTCCCTAAATTGGTTGAAAGTTTGAGAGTTGTGTGTAGTGTCAGCTTGAAGGTTCAATTATCTTCTACTCAAATGAGGTATGGACTCATTCTTCTTATGAGTATGATTGGTGTATGTTTTCTAAAATAAGGTTGGAGTGAAAAGGTACTCTGTTAGGTATCCCTTGGCTTGGTGTAAATCCTAATTTATGGTTTGAGATAGTGGAAGCTTTGTGCTCTAGGGCTTATTTTTGTGAATCTAGCTACTTGTATTAAGTTGATGGAACCCTTGGTTAGTTGTCTTGAGTTTAATAGTTGAGTTTGAGATTGGGAATTAAGTATAGAACATATTGAGTCTCTAACAATTCTCTGTATGTTTCTATGAAGTTGATAAATCACATTGGGTCTCTAACAATTCTCTTTGTGGGTTCATGCTAAGCATGGTTCTAGTGAGAACTTGTGTGCTGATCTGGACAAGTTCTAGGTGTGCTTCTTAAGCAGGTTCTTAGTGAGTCTATGACAGAGTACAGAGGGTTGAGGCTCAGAAGACAGCATGATCTGAAGAGGTCATTTTTTCTCAAGTATTGGCTAAGATTTGACTAGACATCAGGATCAAATTCTCAGAGGGAGAATTTATGGATCTCGTTCATCATATTGCTCATGTTTATGCTTTTTGCTAACTAGATTAATTTTTTTCCTGTGAATGTTGTGCATGGACTAAGGGGGAGTTTTGCAGCCGCCCTTTGGTATTATTGTCAAAGGGGGAGAAGAATTACAGGTAATTGCAGACAATTACGTGTGTTGCCAACAATTCCAAAGGGGAGATTGATGAGCAAGGTGCAACCTAAGTATTGTCATTGTTGTCAACACAATCAAGTTGATCAGTTGATGCAATGGTTAGAAGTTGATTGGTGAGCAAGGTGATGGATAGGAGTTGTTTGTTGAGCAAGGTGCAGCAAAAGAATTGCAAAAGTATTGTCATTGTTGTCAACACAGTCAGATTGATGCAGTTGATGCAGTTCAGAGGTCAGTCAGATCAAGTGCAGAAAGTTTCAAGGAAAACAAAAGTGACCCAGATTCAAACTGGCAAAAAGAGACAAGGAAGAAAACTGTCGCGATATCGCGACATGTTTTCTGTCGCGATTTCGTGACATGGTCGAGGAGAGAGAAGGCGCAGCCGGAAATGTCGTGATTTCGTGACATGTCAAGTTTTCATTGAGGAGAGAGAAAATGTGTCGCGATATCGTGACAAAATCGAGGAGAGAGAAGGCGTAGCCGGAAATGTCGCGATTTCGTGACATGTCAAGTTTTCGCTGAGGAGAGAGAAAATGTGTCGCGATATCGCGACACATTTTCTCTCTCCTCAGCGAAAACTTGACATGTCACGAAATCGCGACATTTCCGGCTGCGCCTTCTCTCTCCTCGATTTTGTCACGATATCGCGACACATTTTCTCTCTCCTCAGCGAAAACTTGACATGTCGCAAAATCGCGACATTTTCGGCTGTGCCTTCTCTCTCCTCGACCATGTCGCGATATCGCGACAGTTTTCTTCCTTGTCTCTTTTTGCCAGTTTCTGAATCTGGGTCACTTGTTTTCCTTGAAACTTTCTGCACTTGATCTCGACCGACTCTGAACTGCATCAACTGCATCAATCTGACTGTGTTGACAACAATGACAATACTTTTGCAATTCTTTTGCTGCACCTTGCTCAACAAACAACTCCTATCCATCACCTTGCTCACCAATCAACTTCTAACCATTGCATCAACTGATCAACCTAACTATGTTGACAACAATGACAATACTTAGGTTGCACCTTGCTCATCAATCTCCCCCTTTGGAATTGTTGGCAACACACGTAATTGTCTGCAATTACCTGTAATTCTTCTAATCCAAGTTGGTGCTTGGAATCAGGGGTTTGTGCTCCTTCCAGTTGCTGCTGGTAAATTAGGGGTTGTTGCTCCTTCCAGTGGATGCTGGTAAATTGATTGTAAAGTTGGTGCTTTGCAATGGCTGGATTTGGATGGGAGTCCAAGCAGTCTAGTTTGAGGAGTAGCCAAAACTGGTGAACCTCGTTACATCTTGTGTTATGTTATGCTCTCTTGTGGTACTTGTTGTTTCTGGTTTTAGCTTTCTTTTGTTTTGGCTTTAAGAGTTAAAGCATTAAGTTTTTAAAATAGCTGCACTGATTCACCCCCCCTCTCAGTGCCATTATAATACTAACAATTTTTTGGTTGAGAGAAAATATTTATAATGATTCCTAAGATCTATGTGGATTAAGGGATCGTTATAAAGATATGTATGGGATTCTCTTGGATTTTTTGAATGTTGTCATTTGTATGTAAAAGAAAATATTTATAATGATTCTTTAGATCTTTGTGGATGAAGGAATCATTATGAAATAGAAGTATGGGCTTCTCCTGGAATTGCTATGGATTGGTTTATCTTTTAATGGATTAAAAGGATGCTTGTTTCTTATATCTTTATTTATGTGTATGTTTGTTTGCATAATAGAATAAGGCATAAGCTAAGTTGCATTTCATATGAATCTATTCTGATATCTAAGTAAACTTCATAAGTGGTGGGTGGTTTTCCATCAAGAAGCTTGTGGACTTAGTTGGCAAAAGACCTTGGAAGATGGTTGTAAGATCTTCAAAATAATATTGTTGTAAATAAGAAAAGGCTCGTTTTGCTTGAAAGAAATGTAATTTTGACTCTTGTTTCCAAGGATAATTTGATGTTTCTTTATGCAATGAAGAGTTAATTTAATCTTGTTGAATTTTTTTGCTTTAAGTATGGAAATTTAGGGTCTTGTATTATTTTAAGTATTTAAATGTTGTTTAAGTTGTTTAATGATAACTTGGAGCTAACCTCATAAGTAATATTTGGAGATAATTGTTAATGGGTTTCCTTTAATTATTTGAAATATAAGCTTATGTTAGAGATATAATTTATATTGCTAATGCATAACTATTGATGGAAAGCTTTTGTGATTCAAGTTTTGATAAGAGCATAGTTGGTTTTTGGTTAAGAGGAATTTATTTTATGCTTTTCGTGTGAGATGAGTATTATAATGTTTTTTTATGCCTAATGATTTGGTTTAGCTTTATGGCATGATTATGTTGTTCTCCATCATTGGGATGGATAGAATTTCCCTCTTGTAAACAATAAAAACCCACTATTTGAAAGAGTTGCATAAAAATGCAATAGCCAGGTAGTTGAGATCCTAGAAGGAGTTGTGAGAATGCAATGGCTCGTATCTCATGAACCTAGAAGGAGTTGCATGTATACAATAGCTAAGATACTTGTGAGTAGTCACACCTTGATTGAGTAGGATCAAGTGTGTGGGGAAACCTATTCACAAGACAACATTGGTAATTCCTTGATCTCGTAGGATCAAGAGATCATGTTAGTTGTCGTTGAAGTGTAAAAATATTAGTTAGCCCATGGAAGCATGGTAACTAAGCACCAAGGCTCTACATAGAATAACCTATCTAGGAGAAGCTTGATTTAAGTTAAGAAATTGGCATCCCCTTTTAAGTGTTATGGGTCTTAAAGGGTAATACCTACATCATGGTCGCATGGTCCTATATTGAGTAGGGTATAGCAAATGTAGGTGGACCATTTATGATGCCCTTCTAAACATGTAGGTTTAGAAAGGAGAATACCAAAAGTTATGGGAGTTGGGCTCTCATATCCATTAAGTGTTATCTACAGTGACTTGGAAACTCAAATGTGGTGAAGCCTTGTATGCTAAAATAAATCACCAAGGGTGTCTCCCTTGAGAGTCTATGTTTTGTAAGTGCTTTTAAAAAAAATAGGTTGGTAGACTTGGGGTTGTTATAGTTGGTATAAGAGGTCTAGGTCATAGGACTAGAAGCTTCCATGGAGTTAGCTTAGGTTGAGCCTTGATTTTATGTGCAAATTTGGGTTATACACCATGCAAGAAGGTAAGGGTGACCCTAGAATAATAATGGAGGTTGTTAGTTCATGAGTATAATGAAGCTAACACATATAAGTACAATTGAGAGAGAATTGTAGCTTACCTTATTCCTATGTGTGAATAGGAAATGAAACCTATTCAAAATGAAATTTCATCAAAGAAAACCAAAACAACTACATCATAGGGTAATATAGTGCAAAGGGTAGGATGAACTTTAGACCCTAGTAAGAAGACTAGGAAGTCAAAAACTCTGGGTAAGCAACCTATGATGGAAAGGGGCTCCAAAAGGAATGTTGGAGAAACTTTACATTCTAGTAGAGGGAAAAAGGATCTATCTTCCTTGGTAAAGCTACTCCAAGGGATTTTGAAACAAGAAAAGTTAATAGACACTTTGGTCAATAGAGAGGCCAGTGCTAGAAATAGATAGGGTCAATAAGAAGAAAACCATGTTCAAAGAAGCCAAGTGGGTAGATCCCAAATCGAGGATGAACTAGCAAGAGACCTTAAGGGTGTTAAGATAATGAAGTTCACTGGTATAGCAAGAGGAGATGCAGTCGAGGCATAGTTGAAAGAGTTAGAAATATTCTTCCCTTTGAACAATTATTCATTTGAGACTAAGACTCATGGGCTACTATACATATCCTAGAAGAGGCTCTAGAGTGGTGGGACACATACAACTCAAGCAGACAAATTAAAGTCATGGACCTTAAGTGGAAGGAGTTATTTGAGGCTTTCAAGAAAATAATTCTTGCATACTAGTTTTATTTTGAGAAATTTGAAGAGTTCTTTACCCTTCAGCAAGGGTCACTTTATTTAGAAGTATATTATAAAAAATATGTGAGATTTTTTAAATATGTTTCAATATATGAGAATAAGGAACATCTTAAGGTGTATAAGTTTATCCTAGGGTTAGACCCTAATATAAGGATAGTAATTAATATGCTTAAACCAAAAACTTTACAAGAGGTATACGAACTTGCTAGGCAAGAAGAAGCCAACCTTAAAAAAAATGAACTTCTTTAATTACTCAGGAATATCAATAAATGAAAGGCAAGAACTGAGGAAAAGAAAGAGTGCATGATTCAAGAAATGGAAAAAAATTTAGAATAAAATAAAATAGAAACAATTCAAAGTTCCATAATAGGAACAATGGAAACTTAGGGTAAAACAAAAAATTTCATAATAAATATGAATCTAATACAATCCCCCAAAACTACATGAGTCAGCACAAAAAGAAGATTTGAAGGAAAGGACTTAGGAGAAATCCTAGAAATCTAATGGATGATGTTACATCTATGGGGGTCCTCACTATGCTCGAACATGCCCTCAAAGAATAAAATCTGGTCATAAAGTAGAGGAGACGTCACACAAAATTTATGCTACCACTAGAAATCAGACCTTAGATGGCCAAGCAACACCAGTGCTGCTAAATGGTAAGTTGTTTAATAGAGACATAAAAAAATTTATAGATAGTGGTGCCACAAATAGTTTTGTTTCCACTAGTATTATCAAGGATATACCGAAAAGACCTAGAATTTTGGCCTAGGGATGGAAATTCACATATGGTTATGGAAAAACCTACTCAATGGACAAATTTTTTACCTAAAGTAGAGATAATACTACCTGAAGGATCTACTATTTGGAACTTGTATGTGGCACCTCTTAATGCTTTTGATATTTATTCTAGGGATGTATTGGTTGAAGGTACATGGAGCCTTAATCAATTTTCAAGATATGTGGATGGATTACCAACAAGGATAAAAGGAGAGTAAGAATTCAAAGTGGGTGAGGTTCTTTCTAGTCCCACTTGATTTTAGCTATGTAATTAAAGAAAGCAATCAAAAGAGGTAGCTTACTCTACATAGTAAAAATCAATGGTAATACTAGAGAAAAAGGAGATGAGGAAGTTTTTAAGAAGCATTCAATTCTCCATGAGTTTTGTGATGTTTTTACCAAAGACCTTTTATGTCTACCCCCTCAAATGAAATTCAATTTCACTATTGAATTAATACTTGGAGTCGAACCCATTCCAAGGATACCTTACAATTACTCCTATTGAATTATAGGAACTAAAAATTTAGCTTCAAGACTTATTTAAAAAGGGTCTAATTAAACCAAGTGTGTCACTTGGGGTGCTCCAATGTTATTTGTGAAAAAAAATGATGGTTACCTAAGACTATGTATAGATTATATAATATTGAATAAGGTAGTCATTAAGAACAAGTATCCTCTACCATGGATAGATGATCTCTTTGGTCAGTTAAAGGGTGCTACCATATTTTCAAAAATAGATCTGAGATTAGGTTATCATAAATTAAGGATTAAGGAATAATATGTCCATAATATGACCTTTAAAAATTTATATGAGCTCTATGAATTCACAGTGTTACTATTTGGGTTAACGAATGCACTGACTGCCTTCATGAACCTAATGAATAGTGTGTTCAGGAAGTACCTAGACTAGTTCGTATTGGTATTTTTAGATGATAAACTGATCTATTATAAAACTAAGGAGGAGCATGATCAACATATTAGATTAGTTTTGGAAGTACTAAGGAAGAACCAACTTTTTGGGAAAATATCCAAGTGCAAGTTTTATATTCCACAAGTGGAGTTTTTGGGACACATTATTTTAGTAGAAGGTATTGTTGTAGATCCATTGAAGATCGAAGCTATACTAAATTATCTAACACCTAAAAATGTGTTAGAAGTCAATATTTTCATAGGAATCACTAGTTATTATAGGTATTTCATGATAAATTACTCTAAAATTACCTATCCAATCACCAACCTTCAGAAAAAACGAAAAATAATTCAAATGGACGGATAAATGTGAGGCCACATTTGAGAATCTACAAAATAATTTGACAACAACACCAATTCTAAATATTTTTGACCTTCTTGGGAAGTTCAATGTGTGTACAAATGCTTCTCTAGAAGGTTTGGGGGGATTTTTATCTCAGGAAGAAGTTATAGTAGCATATGAGTCTAGAAAACTCAAGAAGCATGAGGTAAAATATGTTGCACATGATCTAGAATTGGTATCAATTGTGCATGCACTAAAGGTTTACAAGCACTACTTGTTGGGCCAAATTTTTGAGCTAAGGATAGACCATTAAAATCTGAGGTATATCTTTATCTAAACTTTGATGAATGTGATACAAAAATTATGGGTAGAGTTCTTAGAAAAATATGATTATGGTATTGATTACATTAAAGGGAAATAAAATAAGGTTGTAGATTCCTTGAGTAGGAGAAGGCACATAACCACATTAATCTAAAGCCATGTATATTTAATGGATAGGGTCAAGAAAATACAACTACAAGATCTGTATTGATTGGAACTTTGAAGGAAAATAGAAGGAACTTCATAAGAAAGCAAGGGTTTGAACATAAAATATGGGATTTTATGCTTTAAATATCAGGTTGTTATATCGAGATTCAATGACCTAAGGAGAATGATCTTGCAAAAGGCACATAATTCTCCCAATTTCGCTCATCCAAGAGGGTCAAAAATGAGAGAAATATTAAAAAGACCTACTAGGTGAGAATGAAGTAAGATATCACTGAATTCTTATCAACATATTTGGGATCTTAGAAAGTGAAGGTAGAACATCATACCCAGCTACAAAAATGGCAAGTAATCTCTATGGACTCTATTGTGGGATTGCCTAAAAATAGGTTCCAGCATAATGCCATCTTGGTACTAGTTGATAAGTTGACCAAGGTCTCACACTTCATACAAGAGAATATCAAGGTTGATGCACTAATGGTGGCACTTAAGTTTTCCAAGGAATATTTTAGATTACATGGTTGACAGGGATTCTAGATTCACATTGGAATTTGGGCAAGCTCCTCATCATATAGTGGGCATAAATCTTAACATTAGTTTTGCATATCATCGTAAATTATATGGTCAAAGTGAGAGGGTGAACCAAGTTTTGGAAGACATGTTATGCATGTACTACATGGACTAGAAGTTGAAATGGGAAGACTTCTTACATCTCATGGATTTTGCTAAAATAATGGATACCATGCATCATTAGGGATCTCCCTTTGAAGCCTTGTATGGAAAAATATGTAGAACCCCTCTATCATGGGACAATCATGAGGATTGGATGATTATTAGACCCAATACTATCTGAGATATGGAGGAACAACTTAGAGCAATCTAAATTACACTTAAGTAAGCAATCGATCACCAAAAGAGCTATGTGGATTTGAAAAGATCGCCAATGAAATTCTTTGTAGGAGACTGATTCTTTTTAAGGGTTATACCCATGAAAAGTGTCATCAAGTCAAAAAATTTGGATCCTCACTATGTGGGGCCCTTTGATATCATTGGGAATGTTATCGCAGTAGCTTATAGGCTCACTTTGCTACCCAACCTATCAAAAATTCATGATACTTTCCACATATCCCTACTTAGAAATTATGTTGCTTATCCTACACATGTGTGGAATGTTTCTAAATTGTAGAGATAGATTTGCAACCATTGAGGTGTGACCAATTAAGATTTTAGGGTTTCATTCTAGAGTTCCAAGAAAACAAACCCTAGAATAGTGTAAGGTCTAGTGGGACCAACATTCAAAGAATTGTGATACATGGGAAAATGTTGATGAGATGAGACAACAATTTTCATTTTTATTTCAATAAATTTATGTATGCTACTTTTTGTAGGAAACAAAAAGGAATATAAATTAGTCCAAGGAGGGAAGTATGTAACATGCCTCCTTGGCAGGACTTTTGTGAACAATGAACTATGTATTGATGTGTTTATGTAATGGTATATTTTATGTCATCATGATTTAATAATAGAATGATTGCTTGCTTTAAGCATGGAACATGGTACTACTGATGTATATGTGGATTTAGGATTAGGTACCTTCTCCTTGGTGGGGCTATGGGTAAACCACCTACCATGAGGGATACCTAGGGAAATGATGATGATGATTCATTCATTGACAACTTAGGGTAAACATGGAAAATTTACCTTCATGTAGATGCATATCATTTTATTGTTATTTCCACATTTGCACCATTGGGCCAGGATATTACTTGCAATGAGCCTCCTCAAATGAAGTTGGTGATAGCTTAGACTATCATAAAAAGGATCACTACTTGGAGATAAAATAGTAGTGTAAATAGTGGATGTGATACCTTTTTTGACTGAGTTTCTTGTAAGAAAGAAAGTTGTTATGTCTAGATTAGAAATTATTAATCTTGTTTTTGTTTATATTTCAATTTAGTTTAAGTTTAATAAATCAAGCATTATGTGGTTTATTTATATATGTGTGTGTGTGTGTGTGTGTGTGTGTGTGTGTGTGTGTGTGTGTGTGTGTGTGTTTATTTATTTATGTTATATTCATTAATTCCAAGCACCAAGCATAAAGTTACTTTGGAATATAGTTTTTGGTGTGTTATACCTTTGAGTTACCTTGGGATGATATAGGAGCTCTTTGGCTTCTTCAAGAAAATTGCTCGAGTGCATGCTCTTTGGGTGCTTGAGGTGACATTCATCCACGTAAGTTAATACTCCTCTTTTAAATCAAGATGAAGGTAGGTGTAAAGGGGGTAACGAGCACTTGAAGGAGCAATGGAGATGAAGATAGAAGGAGGGAAAAAATATCAATGTTCAAAGAAGACCTTTAGAGGCAACAAAACCTGTGGTAAGGATGATTTTTTTTCTATGTTTGCTCCTTTCTAGTTTTTCTGTGATGTGATTGAACCTTTCCTTTATTATTGCTTTGCTTTTTTCCTAGTTATGCTTTGGGTGGTTGTTTCATTGGTTTTCAACATTGGCCTTGTGTTGTATCAACTTCTTTTTTGTATGTGGCTTTGGTATGTCATTTTCATTTCCCATGGCACCCTGTTTCTTTCTCTTTTACTGGTTATTTTCCATGTGATTTTGCATACGTTGGGTTTTTTGTTGTTCACCTATGGATGGTTGCTTTGTTTATACTTTTATGTTTGTTGTGCATCATGGCTATTTCACTTGTTTGGAGCACCCTATGTTAGTGAAGGGAGTCTTGCTCATCTTGACCCATTTTCTTTATTTTCATAGTATGGTGGGTAACATCCCATAGAAACCCTAATTTATTTATTGTTGGGTTGGCCTTTACATCCTTACTTCATATTTGGGCTAATTTTATGGTTGTGTTATTCTTCTTTCACCCTGTGTGCTATCCTTGTATCCTTCACATGCATTGGTCTTGAGTGGTTGAGTGCTTTGTTTATGTTTGTGTGTGGCAGCAATGCTTTATTATGCTACGTATGGCTGAATATTTTATTATTGCACTTGTTATATTAATGCGTAGCTTTATATCTTATTAAAAATATTTATGTTGTAAGTTATGCTTTGTGAGGTAGCATGAGTAAATATGGCTATTCTTATTTTAGTAGGAGCTTATGTAGATAATTGGTGCTTGCATTGACTAAATCCCTACCTTGTAAGCTTTAGAGGCTCTTTTATAAGTTGATTAAGAATGAAAAAAGAGGCTTGATTTTAATGAGAACCTTATCTTTGTTTAACCTTATTATGCTTAGCTTAGAAGGAAAGTTAAAACTAATGGGTAGCTCTAAGTTTTACTATTTATATGGTTATGAATAGAAAAATATGTGCATGGACTAAAGAATAGTAATGTACTTTGCAAATGCTTTGATAATGTACTTTGGTTATATTAAAGATGCTTTGGAGTTCATTTTTAATTAAATATTTTTATGTGAGTCAATAATAGAGGTATACTTATTTGTAAAGATTTTACCAAGGTACTCGTGCTTTAAAAAAATTGTAGTGGTGAACTTTGATTTGTTTAGTTGAGAGAAAATATTTAGAATGATTCATGAGATCTCTGTGGATTAAGGGATCATTATAAAGATAAGTATAGGCTTCTCTTGGATTTTATGAATGTTGTCATTTTGTATGTTAAAGAAAATATTTTTAGTGATTCTTGAGATCTTTGGGGATTAAGGGATAGTTAAGAAAGAGAATTATGGGCTTCTCCTAGAATTGCTATGGATTGGTTTATCTTTTAATGGATTAAAAGGATGCTTGTTTATTATATTTTGCTTTATGTGCAAGGTCGTTTGCATAATAGAATAGGGAATAAGCTAATTTGAATTGCATATAAAGATATTTTGATCCCTAAGTAAAATTCATAAGTGGTGGGTGGTTTTCTATCAAGAAGCTTGTAAACTTAGTTGGAAAAGGATCTTGGAAGATGGTTGCAAGCTCTTCAAAATGATATTGTTGTAAATAAGCAAAAGCTTGTTTTTCTTGAAAGAATTGTAATCTTGAATCTTATTTCCAAGGATAATTTAATGCTTCTTTATGCAATGAAGAGTTACTTTAATCTTGTTGAATGATGTTGCTTTAAGTATGGAAATTTGGGCTCTTGTATTATTTTAAGTATTTAAATGTTGTTTAAGTTGTTTAATGATAACTTGGAGCTAAAATCCTGAGTAATATTTGGAGATGGTTGTTAATGGGTTTCCTTTAACTATTTGAAATATAATATTAGCTAATATATATAATTTATCTTGCTAATGCATAAATGTTTATGGAAATATTTTGTGATTAAATTTTTGATAAGAGCATAGTTGGTTTTTGGTTAAGAGGAATTTATTTTATGATTTTTATGTGAGATAAATATTGCAATGTGTTTTTATGCTTATTGATTTGGTTTAGCTTTATGGCATGATTATGTTGTTATCCATCCTTGGGATGGATAAAATTTTCCTCTTGTAAACCATAAAAACCTAATCTTGGAAGGAGTTGCATGAATGCAATAGCCAGGTAGCCAAGATCCTAGAAGGAGTTATGAGAATGCAATAACAAGGATCTCATGAACCTAGAAGGGGTTGTGTGTATACAATATCTAAAGAACTTGTGGCTAGTCACAACTTTATTAAGTAGGATCAAGTATGTGGAGAAACCCATTCACAAGATAGCAATAGTGATTCCTTGATCACAAAGGATCAAGAGATCATGTTAGTTGTCTTTGAAGTGGCAATAACCTTAGTTATCCCATGAAGGTGTGGTAACTAAGCACCAAGGCTCTATGTTGAATAACCTATCTAGGAGAATCTAGAGTTAGGTTAGGGAATTGATATCTCTCTTTAAGTGTTATGGTCCTTGAACAATAATTCCTATGTCGTGGTTACATGGTCTTATACTAAGTAGGGTATAGAAAAGTGGGGGGACCACTTATGGTGCCCTTCTAAACATGTAGGTTTAGTAAGGTGAATCCCATAAGTTACAAGATTTGGCTTCTCCTATCCACTGAGTGTCATATACAATGCCTTGGAAACTCAAATGTGGTGAAGCCTTGTATGCTGAAATTAATTATCAAGGGTTTCTTCCTTGAGAGCTTGTGTTTTGCAAGTGCTCTTCAAAAAATATTGGGTTGATATATTTGGAGTTGTTATAGGTGGTATCAAAGCTCTAGGTCATATAACTAGAAGCTTTTATGGAGTGTGCTTGAGTTGAGCCTTGACTTGATGTACGAATTTGGGTTATACACCTTGCAAGAAGGCAAGGGTGACCCTAAAATGATAATGGAGATTGTTAGTTCATGAGTAGAATGAAGCTAACACACATAAGTACAATTGAGAGAGAATTTAACTTACCTTACTCCTTTTTTTGAATAGGAAATGACACACATTCAAAAAGGAAGTTCATAAAAGAAAACCACAATAGTTGCACCACAAGGTAATAATATGCAAAGGGAGGGATGAAATTTAGACCCTAGTAAGAACACTAGGATTTCAATAACTTCGGTTAAGGGGCCTCGATGGAAAGGGACTCAAAAATAAGTGTTGTACAAACATAAAAATAAGGTAGAGGAATAGAGGATCTTTCTTCATTAGTAAAACTTCTCCAAGAGCATTTGGAACAATAAGAAAATTTAATGGACTCTTTGGTCAATAGAGAGGCTAGTGCTAGAAATAGAGAGGGTCGACAAGAAGAAAACCCTATTCATAGAAGCCAATCAGGTAGAACCCAAATCAATGCTAGAGCAGGAGGATATGTGGCCAAGGCATGACAAAAATATTTAGAAATCTTCTATTTGAAAATTTACTCATTTGAGACTAAGACTAAATGGGCTAATATACATATCTTAGAAGTGGCTCTAGAATGGTATGACACGTACAACTTAGGCAAAAAAAATTGAAGCCATGGACCTTAAGTGAAAGGAGTTCATTGAGGCTTTTAAGAAAAAAATTCTCATAAACCAATTTTATTTTGAGAGATTTGAAGAGTTCTCTACCCTTCAACAAGGGTCACTTTCTTTAGAAGTATATTATCAAAAATATGTAAGACTTTGAAATATGTTCCAGAATATGAGAACAATGAATGTCTTAAGGTGCATAATTTTATCCTAGGGTTTGAACCTAAGATAAAGGCAATACTTAATATGCTCAAACCAAAAAAAAATTAAGAGGCATACAACCT
Organism: Wollemia nobilis; assembly: GCA_028583015.1. NCBI lineage: Eukaryota > Viridiplantae > Streptophyta > Pinopsida > Araucariales > Araucariaceae > Wollemia > Wollemia nobilis. Next base: position 2,833,752 of record JAQPPZ010016709.1, read on the forward strand.
AAATATAACCTTCAAATAAAAGGACCTTTTTTAATTACTCAGGAATATCAATAAATGAAAGGTAAGAACTAAGGAAAAGAAAGAGTGTAGGCTTCATGAAATGGGATAAATATTAGAATAAAATAAAATAAAAATAATCCAAAGTTCAATGATAGGAACAATGGAAACTTAGGACAAAACAAAAAGTTTCAAAAGAAATATGAATCCAATCCCAATCCCCAAAAACTACATGAGTCAACATAAAAATAAGAGTTAAAATAAATGCTGCAGGAGAAATCCCAGATACCTAAGGTAGGATGTTAAATTTGTGGGGGTCCTCACTATGCTCGAACATACCTTCAAATAACAGAGTCTAGTCATAGATTAGATGAGACATCACATTGAATATTTGTTGCCACTAGAAATAAGATCTTAGATGGTCAAGCAACATTGATGCTACTAAATAGTAAGTTTTTTATAGAGACATAAAAATTTTGATAGATAGTGGCATCACATATAGTTTTATTTCCACTAGTATTATTGGAGATATGCTACAAACACCTAGAATTTTGGCCTAAGTATGGAAAGTCAAGTATGGTTATAGGCAAACATACTCAATAGACCATTGTTTATCTACAACAAGGATAACCCTATCTAAAGAATTTAATATTTAGCACTTGTATGTGGCACCTCTTCATTCTTTTAATATTATCCTAGGAATGGATTGGTTGAATATATTATGGGTGATTTTTGTGTTCCCCCCACCCACTTAGTTTCACATGTAAACTATAACAAAAAATAAAGTGTCACAAAATTGCGACAAGACAAGAATCCACTAGTAGACGAAAGTGAAGGAGGCCAAGTGTAGGAAAGTGTTGCGAAATCACGACATGACAAGAATCCACCAGTAGACAAAGGTGAAGGAGTCAAAGCGCAAAAAAGTTTCATGGAACCATTACATGTAAATAATTCACCAGTAGATGAAGGCAAAGGAGGCCAAGTGTAAGAAAGTATTATAGAATCATGACATGACAAGAATCTACTAGCAGATGAAGGTAAAGGAGTCCAAGTGTAGGAAAGTATCACAAAATAATGACATGACAAGAATATGCTAGTAGATGAAGGTGAAGGAGGCCAAGTATAAGAAAGTATTGTGAAACCACAACATGACAAGAATCTGCTAGTAGACAAAGGTGAAGGAGACCAAGCACAGGAAAGTTTTGCAAAACTATGACATGACAAGAATCTACCAACAGATAAATTTGAAGGAGCCCAAGCACAGGAAAGTGTCTAAAATCATGATATGACAAGAATATTCCAGTAGACAAAGGTGAAGGAGGCCAAGTTTAGAAAAGTGTCACAAAATCATGACATGACAAGAATTTGCTAGTAGAAAAAGGTGAAGGAGGCCAAGCATAGGAAAGTATCGTGAAATCATGACATGACAAGAATTTGATAGTAGATGCACTCCAAATTAAATCAAATATTTGAATTTAATACCGTTTGTTATAGCTATTACAAATCAAGGGTTACCAAGCAAGTTCAAGAATGAGCAGCGGTTGTGATTTCGAGCTTCAACCACCACCTTGTGGCATGCACGAATTGCTTGAATAAGTGGCTCGATGTCTAAATACACATCCTATTTTATTAAGATAAGCACCATTACATGGTGTATATCTCATATGTTTAGCCACCTGGTAGTTTGTTATAACAACTTTAATGTAAGATATTTTAGATTTTTGAACCAAAAGAATTATAAATAAGAGTATCAACCTCTAGTGAAGGGTCATATCTTAGGCACTTAAAAGTTGTATGGACTTAACTTTTGGAAGGAAAAAATACTAAAATATCTATGTTTAACCTCTAGTACAATTATCTTGTAGAACAAGTATGTATGAATGGATGAATGTTTCTATTTTAGTTGAGTAAATGTACGTGATATTAATTATTATTTATGGATTCTTGTTCACATTTATTTCTTACTCCTGTAACTACTAATCTATGAAGCCAAATATCATTTTAATCATGTTCTATGTATGATAAATAATTGGTTGGTCTATTAAGAGGTCATGGTAGTTTCTCCCTTTCATGATTTCATTTATTTCTTATTGTTGCTTAATCTATACCATATTAAGTTCTAGCCTCGACTACATTTACATTCCTTTCAGCACTCTTTTCTCCCCCCTCTAATTAATTTCAAGCTAGTTAGAACTTCCCAAAGGAACCAATCTTCTTTGGAGATTGAACGGGTTAAACCTTGCAGTTTAACTATTCATTCAATGTTGGCCATGTATTGGGCGCAATAACCAACCATAGGCATATTTTGGATCAAAATGTTTTGGCACACCCGATGGGACATCCACATCCTATTTTTAGGATATTATAGGGTCTTGTGATACCCTATTCTAGCACAATAATCCATCTTAAATAATCTAGCGACTCTGATTAGAAATCCAGATTCAAATTTATGATTGGTTGCCCTTTATTTTTATCTTTTTAATCCTTGGAAGCCCCTGTCTTCTTAAAAGGAAGACTTTAGATCTGATGAAGGATTTTGAAATACAACTATTATCATAAAGTCATTTTCCTTCATAAAGGGAAACCCAAGATTTTGAAATATAGTCAACATCAAGGACCAATTTCTTAATGGCATTATCCTCAATGGAATGATATAGGTCCTATCAATATTTTGTATATGCATGATATCCCCAAAGCTACGCTAAAAACCTTTCCAAGATTTGATGGTACAAAGGAGATTACTTTTTAACACTTGCAAGATGTAGCTTCATTAGCTATCATGCATAATATCACCTTCAAAGATGTAATGCTAAAATTACTGGTCCTCTCTCTTAAGGAGAAAGCATTAATGTGGTATAGAACTTTGGAGGATCAAAGTATCTATACATGGGTAGATATCACAGGATATCTCATTGATGCTTTTGATAATCTTGGAGACCCCTTTAAACTGCTTTCTCAACTCTTTTTTATTAAAAGTATATTCCATGAAACCATTTTTTATTTCAATATCAGATTCTAGAGAATATGGAGAAGGATCCCTCTTGAATTTTGACCATCCTTTGCTCAGACATATCTCTTTTACATCCATGCCTACCATATCGATATAAGTATCATTATTTGGCAATCCAAGGTGAAGTGGTTTTTACAAATTTTTAAATAAGATACCAGAGCCAAAAATATATTGATCCAAATAGGGAAAATACCACCCTAGAATTCCTACCCTTTGTTCCAAAACTTAACTCGTGTGCCCTCCCTAGGAGATAGTGGTTCACACTTATATCAATATATGACAAGCGACCTCCCTGCTGAATATCAGGAACTTAATTCCCCAACAGAGCAAGAGTTAAGAACAAAAATTTAGAGACTTAGGAAGGAAATGGAAGTCATGGACAACAAATATCACTAGACTAGAAATGAGATCTTAGTGGCTTTGAACCTTCAATACACTAGCCACATCTTTTTTAAACACGATATCCAAGGTACTTTTCAAAAAATAAGACTAGCAAAATTATGATGAAAGAAGGTAAAATGATCAAGTCTTGGTTGAACCCCTATCTCACAATGAAAATCATCCTGAAGAAGGGCAAGATTTCTCGAGGAAAAATAATTCCATTATTTTAATGGGAGATATAATAGCATGTAATACTATACAAAAAGGTATAGAACCCTCAACACTACTATATGAAAACCATGATGTAGTTTGTAATTAGCCTATACAACCTCAGGATGATAGTAATTCCAGTAAGGGATTTGTTATAAACTCCTCCCTAGGAGATTGAACATCAAGTCAAAAATGGTTCAAGATACACAAGAAATTATATTTCCCGACCACTACGATTGAGCAAAGAATGGAGACAGTAGAAGAGTTGCATAGTCTTGCCAAATTTTCAACTACAATGCCTAAGGGATTAGAGGAAGAACTTTTGGAATCTGATCAAGTAGATTTGTTTACATCGCCATTGGTAATTCCCCTTCATATGCTTCTCCCTCTATCATCCTAAATAATTGTCCCTCCCATTTTTACTTATCTCTATTTATAGAAAAGGGGATATTACAAAATTATGTGATGATGTTAGGGGCTCAAGTCATAATTATGCCAATAGAATTTTGCAGGATCTTGGGTATAAACCCATATGTAAAAGGGCTTGATGTATTAGAATTCCAAGAGAATAGGTTGAAATAGATAGGGACTTTACATAGAGTACCGATGTTGATATGTGAACACCCAGACCTTACCATAATTCAATATGTGGAAGTTATAAACATTCCCCTGTTATTCAGAATGTGTTTATACCAAAGCTTGCTCAAGTAGTTGGAAGGATAGATAACTTGGGTATAGGATCAAGTATTCATTTCTTTTACCAAGGATATTATCACAATTCCCAATCAAGGGTTGCAACCTTTTTTTTTTAAGGTTACTTCGGATCAAATATGTGTCCCATATAAAGGAACCCAAATTTTAGAGAAAAGATATTGCCCTTGGCAATTTATCCAAAGCACACATTACTCAGCTCAAGGAAAATTCTCTATTAGTAGGTAAAAAACCTTTTGATCACTTCATAATAATTTTCCAGTGTCAAAGGAACTCAAGGAGTAACAATCATCTTTTCCAGGGAGTAGCTTTTCTCGACATAAGACTGATTTAGAGGATATATGTACAGCCAATAGATATTGTAGAGCCTTAGAAATATGGGAATTTGTATATGTTGTATGAAGAGTGGACACGTTTTCCCATAAATAACAAAGCAAGACTAAATTCTTGGTTTCCTCTTTTTGATCAAAATACAGTTATCCCTGAAATAGAGGAGAACTCCACTGGTAACAGTTTTATGGTAGTACCAATCAAGTGTCAAGAGCAGCTAAAATTTTGCACCATGTGGTCTAGACATTGCATATTCATAAGGTAGGTTAGGAAATAATCCCAAAATCCAGACATGATCACACACATCACATTTTGTGTACATACTCGACATATATATGAGATGACTAACTATAGTCATTATGAATAAGTGTAGTTATTCTAGATCGAAGCACTTGCTTTGCAGTGCCTGTATGTTTACCTCAAATGAGGAAAAGATCAATCAAGTGGTCAAATCTTCTAGGAATTAGAATATCTTTAAGGATCATAAAAGTTCCCTAGCTCAACCACCAATGTATGAAGCATGTTGCTGCTAATTTGTATTTCCTTCCCGCACTCTACTTTTTTTGTAAAGTTTCCCTATGACTCTATAACCCAATGGATGAATGCAAACAACTTTTGAACTAATACTTGAAGATCACAACACAATAAAGATATATTTTCTGAAGCATGTATGATTGAAATATGAAGTCATGCATCATATTATATGACATCATACTGGAATGGAATGAGTGTACAAGGCAATACTAAAGCAAGTAAAGCAATGCAATCTAAGAGGTTAGCTAACATGTAAAAACCATTTAAATGTATGAGGGATCACTTGAAATCAGCAAGAAATGCCTCCACAATCATTCACCAACTTGATGCTCTCTCTAGCTCAATATTATATAAAGAAGTAATGGTGTAAAGAGACATAATAATGAAGCTTTCAGGGTTAAAATGAGTCAGCTCATGCAAATAGGATATTATGGGAGGAAGTACGAGTGGAGGAGGAATTTTTTGGTTATTCATGTCCAACATTTTAATAAATGCAAGAAAAATAGATGATTGTCACCATGTTCTACTCCATGGCAATCTATCTACCCTTGGAATAAATTTGCACACCAATGAAATATATTTACAGGGGTAGGTTCCTTTTAGAAAGGCTCATCACACAAAAGGAATGTATTTATAAAGATATGTGGCTATTGGAGGTTTTTCTATTTTGTGCTTCAATTCCTTTATTTTTTGTTCTTCCTTTCCCTATCTTCAGTGTTGTAATACCATTTTTTTTCACACATCTATACAATTTTTTTGCCATTTTTATTTTTTGGTATCCCCGTTTATCCCGACAGGGCCCTGGACTCAATAAATGAAATATCCAACACCATCCTCTATCATTTTTAGTGATAGTATCAAGATGATTTCATTATCCATCTCCTATAGCCCCCTCTTATAGTTTTTTATATGATATTTTTATCTTCCTGCTTTTCTCTCTGTATATCCTTTCTTTCATATTTACTAATATTTTGGGTAAAATAAATGCATTACTTATTCAACGATATCTCCCTCTTCTCTCAAATTACCTTTTTGTCCTATTTTGTTATGTCTATCTATCAATAAATTTAGAAAGCACTAGATCATATAAGACCATATGGATTCAACTGACCTTGCTAATAAATATCCACTTATGAGTCACCAAAATGTGGGTGATTTTTGTGTTCCCCCGACCCACCTAGTTTCACATGTAAACTATAACAACAAATAAAGTGTCACAAAATCACGACAGGATAAGAATCTGCCAGCAGACGAAGGTGAAGGAGGCCAAGCATAAGAAAGTATCATGGAATCGTGACATGACAAAAATATACCAGTAGACAAAGATGAAGGAGTCCAAGCACAGAAAATTATTGCGAAACTACAACATGACAAGAATTTGCTAGAAAACAAAGGTGAAGGAGGCTAAGCATGTGAAAGTGTTGCAAAATCATGATATGACAAGAATCTACTAGTAGAGAAAATTTAAGGAGGCCAAGCACAGGAAAGTGTCATAGAATCATGACATGACAATAATCCACTAGTAGACAAAGGTGAAGGAGACCAACTATAGAAAAGTGTCATGGAATCACGACATGATAAGAATTCATTAGCAGACAAAGATAAAGGAGGCCAAGTGTAGGAAATTATTGCAGAACTATGACATGATAAAAATCCACTAGTAGAAAAAGGTGAAGGAGGCCAAGTGCAACAAAATGTCATGAAATCGTGACATGACAACAATCCACCAACAAATGAAGGTGAAGGCCAAGTGTAGGAAAGTTTCATAGAATTGTGATATGACAAGAATATGCTAGCAGATAAAGCTGAAGGAGGCCAAGTACAAGAAAGTATCATAGAATTGTGACATGACAAGAATTTGCCAACATATGTGCTCTAAAGCAAATCAAATATTTGACTTTAATATCGTCTGTTATAGCTGTTACAGATCAAGGGTTACCAAGCAAGTTCAAGAATGAGTAGTGGTTATGATTTTAAGTTTCAACCACCACCTTGTGGCATACACAAATCGCTTGAATCAATGGTTGATATTTAAGCACCATTACACGATGCATGTCTTGTCTATTTAACCACCTAAAATTTTGTTATAACAACTTTAATGTAAGATATTTTAGATTTTTGAGCCAAAAGGATTATAAATAAGAGTATCGACCTCTTGTTAAGGGTCGACTCTTAGGCATTTACAAGTTGTATGGACTTAACTTTTGGAAGGAGAAAATACTAAAAGATCTTTGTTTAACCTCTAGTTCAAATATCTTGCAGAATAAGTATGTATGAATGGATGGATGTTTCTAATTTAGCTAAGTAAATGTGTGTGATATTAATTCTTATTTTTGGATTTTTGGTCACGTTTATTTCTTAGTCCTAGAATTGCTAATATATGAAGCCAAATATTATTTTAATCATGTTCTATGTATGATAAATAATTGGTTGGTCTATTAAGAGGTCATGGTAGTTGATCCATTTCATGGTTTCATTTATTTATTGTTGTTTCTTAATCTATACCATATTAAATTTCTAGCCTCGACTACATTTACATTCCATTCAATACTTTGTTCTCCCCCCTGGTTACTTTCAAACTAGTTAGAACTTCCCAAAGGAACCAACCTTCTCTGGATATTGAACAGGTTAAATCTTACACTCTGACCATTCATTTAATGTTGGCCATGTCTTGGGCGCACTAACCAACCATAGGCATATTTTGGACCAATAGGTACTTGGAGCCTTAATCAATTTTCAAGATACGTGGATCGATTAAATTGAAAATGATAAAAGGAGAGTAATATTTCAAAGTGGTTGAGGTTCTTTCCAACCCCACTTGCTTTCAGCTATGCAATTAAAGAAAACAATCAAAAGAGGTAGCTTACTCTACTTTGTGAATATCAATGGTAAGACTAGAGAAAAAGGAGATGAGGAAGTTTTTAAGAAGCATTCAATTCTCCATGAGTTTCATAATATTTTTCCTAAATCCTTTATGGATATATCTCCTTGAAGGGAAATCTATTTCACTATTGAATTAATACCCAGAGTCGAACCCATTTCAAGAGTACCTTACAAAATGACTCCTATTAATTACAATAACTAAAAGTTTAGCTTCAATACTTGTTGATAAAGGTTCTGATTAGACCAATTGTGTTACCTTTCGGTGTTCCATTGTTATTTGTGAAAAATAAGGATGTTTTCCTAAGACTATGTATAGATTATAGAATATTGAATAAGGTAACCATTAAGAACAAGTATCCTCTACCTTTGATAGATGGTCTATTTGATCAATTAAAGGGTGCTACCATATTTTAAAACAATATCTAAGATTGGTTATCATCAGCTAAGTATTAAGGAATAAAATACCTATAATATGGCATTTAAAACATGATATGGGTACTATGAATTCATGGTGCTACCATTTGGGTTAGCGAATGCATTGACTACCTTCATGAATCTAATGAATAGTGTGTTCAATAAGTACCTAGACTAGTTAATCTTGGTATTTTTCTTGTATGATATACTAATATATTCTTGAATTAAGGAGGAGCATGATCAACATCTCAGGTTAGTGTTAGAAGTACTAAGGAAGAACCAATGTTTTGGAAAACTGTTCAAGTGCAAGTTATATACTCCACAAGTATAGTATTTGGGGCATATTATTTTAGAAGAAGGTATTGTTGTAGATCCACAAAATATCGAAGCTATACTAAATTGGCCAACACCTACAAATGTGTTAGAAGTTAGGAGTTTCATGAGGCTCACTAGCTATTATAGGCATTTCATGAGAAATTACTCTAAAATTACCTATCTAATCACCAACCTTCATAAAAATAGAAAATAATTCAAATGGATGGATAAATGTGAGGCCGCATTTGAGAATATAAAAAATAAGTTGATAATGATACCAATTCTTAAGATTTCAAACCCCATTAGGAAGTTCACTATGTGTACAAATGCTTCTATAGAAGGTTTGGGGGGGTTTTATCTCAGGAAGAAGCTATAGTAGCATACAAATTTAGAAAACTCAAGAAGCATGAGGTAAATTATGCTACTCATGATCTAGAATTGATAGCGATTGTGCATGCCCTAAAGTTTTGGAGGCACTACTTGTTGGGTCAACTTTTTGAGCTACCGATAAACCATCAAACTCTAAGGTATATCTTTACCCAACCTTTGCTAAATGCGAGATAGAGAAGATGGGTAGAGTTCTTAGTAGAATATGATTTTGATATTGATTACATCAAAGGTAAAGAAAATGTGGTAGATACCTTGAACAAGAGAAGGCACATAACCACCTTAATTGGAAGTCGTGTAGTTTAATGGAAGGGTCAAGAAAATGCAATTGCAAGACCCATATTGCTTGAAACTTCTTAGGAAAATAGGAGTTTTTTAAGAAAGCAAGGATTTTAACATAAAGGATGGTATTTTATGATTTAAATATTAGGTAGTTATACCCATAGCCGATGACTTGAGGATAATGATCTTGTAGGAGGTATAAAATTCTCCTTATTTCGCTCATTTAAAAGGTCTAAAAATGAGAGAAAATATAAAAAATATCTTCTACTAGGTGGGGATGAAGCAAGATATCATCGAATTATTATCAAAATATTTGGAATACCAGAAAGTGAAGGTAGAACATCATCACCCAATTGGAACATGAGATACCTATGCAAAAATGGCAATTAATATCTATGGACTTTATTGTGGGATTGCCTAATAATAGGTTCCAGCATGATTCCATCCCAGTAGTGGTTGATAAGTTGACCAAGGTCACTCAATTTATATGAGGGAATATCAAGGATGATGCACTGATGGTACCAAATAAGTTTTCTAAATAATATTTTATATTACATGGGTTTCCAGAGGTAATTATATCTGATAGGGATTCTAAATTCATGTTAGAATTTTGGCAAGCTCTTCATCATGTAGTGCACACTAAGCTAAACATTAGTTCTACATATCATCCCAAAATAGATGGTCAAATCCAGAAGGTGAACCAAGTTTTTGAAGATATATTATGTATGTACTGCATGAATCAGAGTTCAAAATGGAAATACTTCTTGCATTTTATTAAGTTTGCTTATAATAATGGATACCATGCATCATTGGGGATGGCTCCCTTTGAAGCCTTGTATGGAAGGAGATGTAGAACCCCTATATCATGGGATAATTAGGAGTATAAAGTGATTATTGGACACAATACTATATAGGATATGGAGGAACAAATTAGAGCAATCCATCTTAGGCATAAGGAAGCAATCGATCACCAAAAGAGCTATGTGGATCTGAAAAGATCACCAATGGAATTATCTATAGGAGAAAGAGTCTTCTTAAGGGTTAGATCCATGAAAAGTGCAATCAATTCAATAAAGTTGGATCCTCACTATGTAGGACCCTTTGAGATCATTTGGAAGGTTAGCCCATTAGCTTATAGGCTTGCTTTGCCACCTAACCTATCAAAAATCCATGATACTTTTCACATAACCTTGCTTCGGAAGTATGTTGTCAGGTGTGGAATGTTTCTAAATTACATATGATAGATATCACAACCATTGAGGTGTGTCTATTTAATATTTAAGGATTTAATTCTAGAGTGCTAAGGAAATAAACCCTAGAATGGTGTAAGTTCCAGTGGGACCAATATTTAGAGAATTGTGCTACATGGGAAATATTGATGAGATGAGATAATAATCTTGATTTTTATATGAATAAATTTTTTTTATGCTAATTTTTGCAAGAAACATAGAGGTATGTGATTATTCCAATGAGGAAAGTGTGTAACACCCTTTCTTGATAAAACTTTATGAACAATAAACTATGTATTTATGTAATGGCATAGTTTCTATCAACATGATTTAATAATATAATGATTGATTTCTTTAAGCATAGAACATGGTACTGCTAATGAATTTGTGGATGTAGGATTAGGTACATTCTTCTTGGCAGGGCTATGGTTAAACCACCTACCATGAGGAATATCTAGAGAAATGATGATGATGAATTTATCATCGAAAGCTTAGGGTAAATATGGAAAATTTACCTTCATGTAGATTTGTATCATTTTATTATTATTTCCACATTTGAACCATTGGACCAAGATATTGCTTACAATGAGCCTTCTAAAATGAAGTTGGTGATAGCGTAGACTATCATAAAAAGGACCACCTACATGGGAATAAAACAATGGTATAAATAGTGGATGTGATTCCTTGTTTGACTCAATTGCTTGTGAGCAAGAAAGTTGTTGTATGGATTAGCAATTACTACTCTTGTTTTCATTTGTATGGAAATTTAGTTTAAGTTTAATAAATAAAGCATTATATGGTTTCTTCTATATATATATTATATTCATTAATGCCATGCACCAAGCATTAAGTTACATTGGAATATAGTTTTTGGTGCGTTATACCTTCTAGCCACTTTGGGAAGATATAGGGGCTTTTCAACTTCCTCAAGAAAACTGCTTGAGTGCATGGAGTGTAATGATCTTTGGGCACTTGAGGATATATTCACCCATGTAATTTAATACTCCTATTTTAAATCAAGAGGAATGAGGGCATAAAGGGGGTAATGAGCACTTGAAGGAGTAGTGGAGATAGAGGCAGAAGGAGGGAGCAAATATCAATGATTAAAGAAGACCTTTCGAGGTAACAAAAATTGTTGTACGGGTGCTTTATTTTTTTACCTTTTACCCTTTCTATTTTTTTTACGACATGATTGAACCTTTTCTTTATTGTTGCTTTGCTTTGTTCCTAGTTATGCTTTGGGTAGTTGTTTTGTTAGTTGGACATCATCCTCATGTTGCATTAGCATATTGTTTGTATGTAGCTTTGGTGTGTTAATTTTGTTTCTCGTGGCACCCTATTCCTTTCTCTTTTTCTATTTTTTTTCCATATGGTTTTATGTACCTTGAGTTCTTAGTTGTTCAAATTTAGATGGTTGGTTTGTTCTTATTTTTATGTTTGTTGTACGTTGTTGTTGTGTCACTTGTTTGGAGCACCCTACTTCAAAGGAGGGAGCCTTGCTTGTGTTGACCCATTTTCTTTCTTTTCATAGGATGGTGATCGATGTCCCATAAAAATCCTAATTTTTTTGTTACTGGGTTGGATTTTGTATCCTTAAGTTGCCTTTGGGCTAAGTTTTTTACTGTGTCATTCTTCCTTCACCCTATGTGTTATCCTTGTATCTTTTACATGCATTGGTCTTGAGTGGCTGAGTGCTTTGTTTAATTTTGTGTGTGGCATGAATGCTTTATTATACTAAAAATGGTAGAATATTTTATCATTGCACTCATTATATTAATGCATAGCTTTATGTCTTGTTAAAAATATTTATGTTGTAAGTTATGCTTTGTGAGGTAGCGTAAGTAAATATGGCTAGTCTTCTTTTAGTAAGAGCTTATGAAGAAGGTTGGTTCTTTCATGGACTAAAGCCCTATCTTGCAAGCTTTAGAGGATCATTTTTATGTTTATTAAGACTTAAAAAGAGGCTTTATTTTAATGAGAACCTTATCTTTGTTTAACATTATTATTCTTGGCTTAGAAATAAACGTAAAACATAGTTTGGAAAAGGTCTTGGAAGATGGTTGTAAGCTCTTCAAAATGATGTTGATGTAAATAAGCAAAGACTTGTTTTGCTTGAAATAATTGTATTCTTGACTCTTGTTTCCATGAATAATTTGATGCTTCTTTATGCAATGAAGAGTTACTTTAATCTTGTTGAATGGTGTTGCTTTAAGTATGTAAATTTGGAGTCTTGTATTGTTTTAAGCATTTAAATGTTGTTTAATTTGTTTAATGATAACTTGGAGCTAAACTTCCGAGTAATATTTGGAGATGGTTGTTAATGGGTTTCCTTTAACTATTTGCAATATAAGCTTATGTTAAAGATATAATTAACTTGCTAATGTATAAATGTTGATGGAAATTTTTTGTGATTAAAGTTTTGATAAGAGCATCGTTGGTTTTTGGTTAAGAAGATTTCATTTTATGCTTTTTATGTGATATGAATATTGCAATGTGATTTTATGCTTAATTATTTGGTTTAGCTTTATGGAATGATTATGTTTTTCTCCATACTTGGGATGGATAGAATTTTTATCTTGTAAACAATAAAATCCTAATCCTAGAAGGAGTTGCATGAATGCAATAGCTAGGTAGTGAAGATCCTAGAAGAATTTGTAAGAATGCAATAGATAGGATATCATAAACCTATATGGATTTGTGTATACAATAGATAAGGTACTTGTTGGTCATCAAATCTGCCTAGGAAAGGATTTGGGTAAATGTATGCGCCCTAGACCTGGACCAACATTGAAAGGCCGAATGGAAGAGATGCCCCTCGTGCCAATCTTCGGAGAAAAGCAGGCTCCTATGCTAAACTACTTTGGTGTTTTGAGATAAGGGATGCAGGAAAGAGATAAAAGGAGTTAGGATTAGAGAAATAAATAAAAGGGTGTAAGGGAAGATAGATCGATAATTAAAGTGGGAGAGAATAGGAAGCATGATCACTAACTAGCAACTTGAATAGCAGAAAAGAACACCAAGAATAAAAGAAAGAAACGCCACATTAACTTTCCTATGAATCCTCTAAGCGAGATCCAGGGATTCTCCTTCTCCCTTTCATTGAAATTCAGGGTTCAGAGTAAAGACGATTAGGACAAGCGAATGTAACAAAAACCACAACCCACCAGGCAGCATAAAAGAAAACCAATATAGCATTTTTCCTCTCTTATGTATCCTTCGGGAAAATTTTAGGGTACAGTCCCCAATCGCACACCGAATTCAGGATTCAAAGTCTCAGTATGCAAATGAAGAAAGACAAAAGAAATAAACATAGAAGGCAGCATAAAAGAGATAAATTGAGCACAAAGCTCTTTAGTATTAATCGTAGGACATCAAGTTACAGCAGCTTTCTAGCAGATAGTTCCCCCCCTTTCTACATTACAATGCCTGGGTTTTTATAGAGGACCCGACCCTCTGAGTCATTATTACATAGGATGGTGAAGCATACTCTTGAGATCTAAGAAGTCGGCTCATCGTTGCCCTCGTGACTGAGATTTCAAATCCATTACCAGAACTGGCAACTGTGATCGAGTCAACCGTGGAAACATGCATTGATGAGTCATCTGAGTGTCCTTGGTTTTTGGGTGCAATGCTCGAGTGGCCACCATGCTTGTCGGGCTTCTCCTTCATAGATTGATACTTCACTTCCAACTGCCAAAAATGAGTAGCGAGCTTACCAGGCAAGTAAGAATGCATTTATGAGGCACTTGATCGTCTCAACAAAATACTCGGCTTGGTGCACGTGCCCCTTTTGAGTCACGAAAAAGCAACATGTTGTGATATCATGATGCTTCTATGTCTTCAGCTTGGTTCTTCTTCTTGTATCACAAAAATATGACATGTCATGATATCGCGACACTTTTCCTCTTTTGGTCGCGAGAATGCAACATGTAGCGATATCGCGACACTTTTCTTCTTTTGGTCGTGATAATGCAACATGTCATGATATTGCAACAATTTTCTTTCTTGCTCCCTCTTGTCGCTTTGAGCCACAAAAATGCAACATGTCGTGATATCATGACACTTTTCTTTCTGCTCTGTCTCCTTGCTTTGAGCCACGAAAATGCAACATGTCACAATATCACAAAACTTTTCTTTCTGCTCTGTCTCCTTGCTTTGAGCCACGAAAATGTAACATGTCACGATATCGCGACACATTTTTCTTTCTTGCTCATTCTTCTTGCTATCGGCCATGAAAATGTGACATGTCACAAAATCGTGACACTTTTCTTTCTTGCTCCATCTCCTTGCTTTCAGCTGTGAAAAAGCAACATGTCACGATATCGCAAAACCTTTTTCCTTTCTGCTCCATATTTGCTTTCGGCCGCAAAAATGCAACATGTCATGATATCACGACACTTTTTCTCTTATGCTCATGCTCCTTGATTTCGGCCATGAAAATGCAACATGTCGTGATATCGCAACACTTTTTCCCTCTTGCTCCTTCTTGTCGCTCTCGGCCACGAAAATGCAACATGTCACGATATCGCGATACTTTTCTTTCTTGCTCCCTCTTGTCGCTCTGAGCCACAAAAATGCAACATGTTGCGATATCGTGACACTTTTTCTTTCTTGCGACGAAGCTATCTTCTTTGGCTTGTTTGGCAGCGAAGCTCTTTCTTCTTCATTTAGATACAAGGGGGTGGCAGGGAAAGCCAAAATTGCTGCAACTTACAACTATTTTCAAAGAAACAAAAAGAAATACTTTACAAAAAGAATTTTTTTGATTTTTTTTCTACTCCTCTATGCAATGTGACAAAATTGTCAACAATACTTTTGAGTAGTCGCACCTTGATTGAGTAGGATCAAATGTGTAGGCAAACCTATTCACAAAACAATAGTGGTGATTCCTTGATCGCGTAGGATCAAGAGATCATGTTAGTTGTCAATGAAGTTGTAGCAACCTTAGCTCATAGAGGTATGGTAACTAAGCACCAAGGCTCTATGTTGAATAATCTATATCGAAGAAGATAAAGTCGAGTTGAGGAATTGGTTTCCCCCTTAAATTTTTATGGACCTTAAAGAGTGATCCCTATGTCATGGTCAAAAGGTCCTATTTTGAGTAGGGTATAGAAAGGTGGGGGGACCACTTATGACATCCTTCTAAACATGTAGGTTTAGTAAGGTGAACCTAAGAAGTTATGGGATTTGGTCTCTCCTATGCACTAAGTGTCATTTGTAATGACTTAGAAATTCAAATGTGGTTAAACCTTGTATGCTAAAATAAATTATCAAGGGTGTCTCCCTTGAGAGTCTGTGTTTTATAAGTGCTCTTCAAAAAAATTGGACTGGTATATTTGGGATTTTTATAGGAGAGGACCTCTAAAATTATCATAAGTAGGTGATTTAAATCCTAATCCACAAACTATGAGGACATCAACCATTCCTTACCAATATGGAGACCTTGCCACTTTGAAGGGAATGTTGAAAATACCAAAATATTATGCAAGCCTTACTCATGGCCTTTCACCTCTCATGGCTTCATGCAGTCATACCCCAAATCATGGGATGTGACCTTGGCATGGAAATTCTAATAAAAATGACTCCTATATCCCACTCCTTGGATTAGCCATAAACAAACTCGATCCACTATGTCATGGTTGAAAATGGCTAACAATGTTTTCATTGATCTTCAACAAAAATTTGGATATCCTCCATGGATTCCTAAAGGTGAGGGCCCCTAAAATAATCACAATTAGGTGAGTTAAAATATTTTCCACAAAATATGAGGGCATCAACCATCCCCTACCAATAGGAAGCTTTTTTTATTTTCTTAAAAAGTATAAATGTCTATTATGGATGAGGATTTGGTTATCCATAATAATATGACTTAGGAGGACATTGCTCCCATCAGAAAAAAGCAAAGGATATTCTCTCCCCTCACTCAATAACTATCAAAAGTTGTTAAATTTTACTTTTATAAGACATATTGACTATTTGGGCTAGGTATATAACATTGTGCTTGTGAAAAAGAAAGAAAAATGTCATCCAAATTTGTTATTATTTTAGAAACATCAATCTAGCTACTACTAAGGATAACTTCCTTTACCATATATTGATAATATTATAGATTCTAACATAGGGTGTAAAATGTTATCCCCTGTGGATGGCTATTTAGGGTATAGAAAAATTTGGATTACCCCTAAGAACCAAATAAAAAAAAATCTTTATTATGTTATGAGGAATATTTTTTTGTGTTTTCATACTTTTTGGGTTGAAGAATGCCAATGATACATATTAGTGGGTGTGGGTACTTTTTCCATCTACCCACACTAAGCTATTAGCTATTAATTATTTTATTTATTTATTTAATAAAACCAGAATTAAAGCAAAGTAAATAAGGAGTGAAGAGGATGACCCTTGATCTCATTGAAGCATCCATCCTTGATCAAAATTTAGAGTAGAGACAAAGATCTATCTTGCCATTGGAAGGAAACAGACAATTGTGATCTGGAAGCTCATAGATACTCACTGGAATACTGGAATATGACTAATATATAGATCGAATAAGGCATGAAATGTTTAGGATAGTTGTACCTGAATGAAGTACTCAAAAATACATGTTTGATTCTATTGCCCAAAGGTAAAGCCTAGCCAAACTAGTTATCTCTCAAAGACATCAAAAGGCTTGCACCTAACCAGAACCTGAGATGGTGCCAATTCTCCATCTAATAGTCGAAAGCTAACAAAGGCAAGTAAAATATGCACTAGAAGATTTTTACCAAGGCTGAAACCCATTAGGATGCTAAAGATATAGCATATACATAAGTGGTGAGAATGGCTAAGTACCCAAGGTACTAAAATGTTTGTAGATATCTGGATCCTGGTAGTGTCCCCAAAAACCATCGCACTAATGGATGAGAAAATAACTAAGTTTGGAGAACATTGAAATAATCATACTTGGGAAAAACCCAATAGTGTCCCAAAGGTTTAGCCTTCGTAAGAGTAGAAAACTAGCTAAGTTCCCAAGATCTCAAAACATTTACGATGGGCCAAAACCTGATAGGGTACAAAAGGTCCATCCCCTTGTTGGAAGTCAAAGGGTTACAAAAATGGTTAAGTATGAAGAAGGCTGGAAGATTTGTAACCAATCAGATCCTGGCATGCTACTAATTCTACATCTTGAGATCAAAAGTTGGCAAAAATAAGACACGGATGAGGTCAAAATATTTGTATGCGGTTGATGTTTGGTATGGTCCCAAATATTTGGCACCAAGAAGTAATTGTGCGTATTTTTAGCATCAAGATAGATTAAAGTGCGTGCACATGCAGGAATGGAAGGCAAGCATGCGAATGAATGGTGGAGTTACCTAGAAAACTATACCTAGTCAAAGCATGATAAAACACTAAAGATGTATCACCCTATGAAGGAAATATGAATGCAAAGGATCTGGTGACCACCTTTCAACATCAAAAAAGCCTTTACTCCATAATGCTTACTAGGCAATATCCCTTATCAAAATATGTCAACAACATAAACCATCATGTAGATGATAGGATGGTAGAGTTTTATGGACCAGATGAAAGTGGTAGAGTGATGTGACCTAAGAGTGCTTAGATATTGGATATATTAGCAAACCATGATCAGGTAGTTGGGACAACCATACCTTCGATCAACTCAATCAGCTGATACACCCTCTGACACGATAGCAATTTTTTCCTGAAGTAATGATGTCTTGACAACTATAACATTATAAAAGGTCTATAAATAATGTAATGTAAAATAAAAGGATCATTGGATCTTAGGCTTTTACAATTCATATATAAGAATAGAAGACTTGCATCTTAATACAAAGTGATTTCTATTTGGTCTATGGTTCAATTCATTTGTAGAACATGTATGTATGGATGACTACTTCTTTCTAATTTTATCCTATTGAATGCTCATGGCCTTTACTCAAATATTTGAATTTATCCTATGTTCATTCACTTTTTTTTAATTTATATTCTAATAAGTTGCATTAGATTGAAACTAAATGGTCTATGGGTGATAGTAAAACTAGTTGGTCTGCTAGGTAATTTATTGTGTATTTACTTTATCTTTTATTACACATGTGTCTTGATGTTGCTTAATATGTACCAACATAAGTTCTATCTTTAGCTCCTTTTTTTTTTCTTTTAGCACCCTTTTCCTCGCATTTTATAAATAGTTAGCTCAAACTTCAAAGAAATCAACCTCCTTCGAAGATTGACCACCCAGGCTTCCTAGCTTCCCAATCATTCAATATTGGTTAAGGTTTGTGGATGCACAATCTTTCCATTAGATAGATTTACAAACCAATAGTTTTTAGCATGCCCTATGGGACCTGGTTGTCCCACATTTTAGATTTATTATATATTGGTGATGATCTAGTCTATCTACATTGTGTTTTATCACCTGGTAACTCTGTTAAAAGTTGAATCTAGATCCCATGATCAATTGCCTTTAAAATTGAACAGAACCCAATGATACTCTATTTTATGACATCAATATCCAAATTCACCTGTGACTTTTCTATGAGCACAACACTCATAATCCATGACCAATTGCCCTCATATTTTCTCAGAGGACCCCAAATTAGTAGAACGGTCTCAACTTGATAAACAAAATAAGTATGGTCATTTGGTGACTCCCTCGTGAGAAGAGAATCTAAATCTTCTGAAGCATCATTAGCATAATTGTATCGATGGTATAATAGTCTTGTCCCCACTGGAATGATCTGGCCCCTTGGACATCCAACACTAGCATGATATTCCCAAGGGTGCTTTATTGACCTTGCCAAGTTAGGATGGTAAAGAAGAAGCTGCATTTGAACATCTAAAGATGTAGCATCCCTGGCTACCCTCCATAATATCACTCATGAGAGATGTTATTCTAAGGCTACTCATTCTCTCTTTTGAAGGAATGATATTTTTATGGTACAAGTCCCTAAAAAATGGTAATATCTACATATGGGTTGACTTAGTGAAAGCTCTCACTAACACATTTGATGGTTTTGGCGATCCCTTTCAATTACTTAGTTCTCATTTATCAAGAGGTCACCTCTTGAAAATATTATAGACTTCAATATCTAATTCCAAATGAGCTAGATAAGAGTCCCCTATAGTATCTATCATCTCACACCCAAACCCTCCTATATTATATCCAGACCTTCAACATCGATATAAGCCTCCTACTCTATTAGTCTAGAGAGAAAAAGTTTTCCAAATATTTAAGGAGGCTTCTCAAGCTGAATAAATACTAATACAAATAGGGAAGATACCCATTAAGGAGACCCTAAATCCTTTGTGACCCTTTATAACTATCCCTCCAATAGAGATGATGCTAGATTAAGTAGTGCAGGATCATTTTTCTAGTTATCCTCGAATGCCCGCACAACAATCTCATCGATTAATAATTACTTATAATAAGGTCTTACTAGAACAAAGGCCACAAATGAACAATGATAAAATAAGGAGAGGCAATAAAGTCCCTAACCCATGTGAATTAGACATTTATGTACCTCTGATGATGAATAATATCATCGATCACTTTCAACAACAACACAAAGGTCAAGAAAGCCATTCTCTAGTGGTTCCTTATCTATTGCCACAAATGCCTAAAAAAACCTTACCTCCACCCACTATAAACCAAGGATATGATAACCCAGGACCCTTGGAATTTCTTCCATAGCAATACCTTCCCATTAATTAATGATGGTTGGAGGTATACAAAATACTCTACTTCCTTGCAATCAATGCCAAGCAACAAGAGAAGTAGGTGAAATGATTCCAAAGCTTATTCAAAACCTCACCTCATAAGTCAATAGGTTTTAGAGAAGACTTATTGGATTAAAAATGGATTATCGTAGTTGATATTTCCATACAAGGAGAATCAAAAGCCTCACAAGCTCATGCACCTTCAAAAAATTTTCTCCTTTGAAGAGACTATGCTCCTCCTTTCTATATGTCCCTTGCCCTAGAGAAAATATGTTGCACAATTGTATGATGGATCCCTAGGTCTTAGTCCCCATCATGCCTTCATATATCTACAAAACATTGGGACTTACCTCAAATGTATAAGGCCTAGATATGTTAATCTACAAAGGAAAATAGCTTACGAGGGTAGGAAAATTGTATAACCTTCCAATGCTAGTTCATGGGCATCCAGGTCTAGCCATATTCTAGGATATAGAGGTGGTGGAGGTGCCTTCTATGTTTGGCATATGTTTGCCACCATATATTCTCATGAAAATAAATGGGATCCTGGATCAATAAAGTGTCTGGATGGTAATTCCTTTGGATAAAAGGGATGTCATGTTGCAAAATAAAAAATTATATCCTTTTTGCATTCAAGGATACACTAAATTAAAATTAATCCATGCATAGGAAATCATGTGTAACTAAAGAATAGGTTCAAGAGAAATACAAGTGGTAGCATCTGCTTAGAAAAAAAAATTATCACACCTTCACCCAAATGCTTGAAGTCAATTCAATCATTCAATTGCAGATACAATAAGATTCGAATAACCTCAACTCCTAATGTTGGATGGAGATACAGATATTAAGGGTGATAGAGGGATGGGTAGAAAAAATGATGCAACAACAAAATTCTTAAAAAAATATCATTGGAATTTGTCCCTTGAAAAATTAGTAATTGTGAGAAATATTGAGTCGATAGAATCAGTAATAATATTGATTAAGTTAATGACCTAGGTATAAAGATTAGCAAAGTAAGAAATCTAGTTGGCAATTCACTGCAACTATAGATGACTATGAATGATGCTTAGTGGAGTATGAAAGACAACTCATTGGATTGAACATTTCAAATTCACAATATGATTTATGAAAGGATCCCTGATTTAGGTATATTCAACATGCCACGGTTTTGTGTAAATAGTCGATAAATAAATAAAGGTGTTCTAGGCACATGTTCGCACAATAGCTATCAACATTTTGCATAAGGATCACTATGGATTTGGCTCAATATTTCATAATTGGTTAACCAAATTGGGATCAAGAATGTTGGACAACTTCTAGAAGGCCTCTTAGTTTTGAAGCACTTTTTTCTTTCTTCATGCTTTCCTATTTTTCAAGTTTTTGTTTTCTCATTGTTTGTATTTTAGTGTGACCTTGTAGCCTAATGGATGAAGGTAACAAGTAATATGACCTTAACATAAAATATATCACCATAATTGGCATGATATCGCATGATAAAAGGCACTCAAAAATAAAAATCTGAATTCACCTCGAAGATCCAAGTCATGCCAAATTTCTCAAGAATAGTGCCATCTCTCAATCGATGAGAAGAATTACTCTATAAATTGTGCCTCATATGTAATAGTGATAAATTACCAAATAATATGAATCCAAATGTGTCACTACAACAAAATTTTCTTGGGAGAAGTGATGATGTGCAAACTAAGTTTATATTAGACTTCGTCAAGAAAAGAAGCTATAGCAAGATGGGCAAATATCACTGGCATTTGGTCTATTCTTGGAATAGTGTTGGGCATTAGTGAGGTATGTTTATGAGAATTTAATTTGTGGTGTTGTCCCATGGAATTGATAAACTCTCTAAAAATAATATTGAGCTAACCCCACAGTGTTTTCTCTTTTGTGCTTTTACTTTTATGCATCCTTCTCCTTCCTCTGTTTTCCCCTTTTTTTTATTTTTGCTAACTCCTTCGATTGGTGGCATTCATTATTTTCACACTGGTGCTTCCTCTCTTCTATCCTTTCCTCTCTTTTTTCATGTTCTTGTTTTAAAGATCTCTTTTCTAGGGCCTCATGTTATCCCCCTTCTTTTCTTTTTCTTTGTAGTGTTTCATCATGTTATTGGTTCACTTTCCACCTCATTACCCGTCACCCTTTGTTATCCTAAAAATGGAGTGCGGGTGTTCATCCACTTGTCTATATTATAGCCCTCTCTCTCTTCCCTCCCCTTTGTGCTTCTCCATTTTTAAGTGCTTCTAACTAATTGCAACCATCTAGGTTCCCTATTTCTACAAAGTGAAAATCCCCTGTGAGTCACCAAGAATGTGGGTACTTTTTGCATCTACCCACACTAAGCTATTAGCTATTAATTATTTTGTTTCTTTCTTTAATAAAACTAGAAGCAAATAAAATTGAATATGGAGTGAATAGGATGACCCCTAAGCTCACTAAAGTATTAGCTCCTGATCGAAGTCCAAAGCATAGATAAAGATCTATCTTGCTAGCGGAAGGAGAGAGATAATTATGACCTGGTAGCTCACTGATACTCATCGAGATGTTGGAATATGACTAATATAGGGATAAAATAAGGCATTAAATATCTAATATAGTTATACTTGAATTAGTTACTCAAAAGTGCATGCTTGATTCTACTACCAGAAGGCAAAGTCCAACCAAACTGGATATCTCTTGAAGACGTCGAAAGGCTTGCACCTAACCAAAATCCAGAATGGCACCAATTTTGTTCAATAGCTAGAAGTGGATAAAGTTAAGTAAAAGGCATGTTGAAATATTTGTAATAGGGCCAAAACCAATTAGGATGCTAAATATCTAGCATATACATAAGTGGTGAGAATGCCTAAGTACATAAGGCACCGAAACATTTGTAGATAGTCGATGTATGGTTGTGTCCCAAATATCCATCACTCTATCAAATGATAAAATGGCTAAGTATTAAGAACACTAGAACAATCATACATGGGTAGAACCTAACAATATCCCAAAAGGTTAAGAACACAAGCTTATACTGAGAGGGGGGTGAACAGTATAAGACCACTTTTTACTTTTCTTTCCAAATCAATATTATGCAATATATCAATGGCAATATAAATAGCAGTAATCAAAGCAATGTACAAATCACCACACACAATAGAGACACCAATTTAACATGGTTCACCCAATGTGAGCTACTCCACGAAGAAAATATTTCACTAAAATTTTCTCAACAAATCTCTTGGGAAACCTTTTCCTATTATAATGTTTATGGAACTCTGTCTAAAGGAGATACCAATCCCCTAATCAATTGTGTGGATCTCTATCCACAAGATAACTCCTCATCTGATATGGCTAGTGATCTTCTAGAAGAACTACTACCTCCATTTCACTGGTTTATGGATCTCTATCCATTGAAGACTCCTACCCTCACTTAGAAGACCTATCTTCACTACCCTGGCTAATGGACCTCTATCCATTGGATACTGTCATCCTCTATACTTTGTCACCTCCAAATATTACTCTCAGCTCTATCTCAAATCTTCACTAAGCATAGCCCTTCGGTCTAGCACAAATATGCTCAATATCTATTCTCAAATATACACTAAATACAATTCTTCGATCTAGCACAAATATGCTCAATCTCTGCTCAAATATCTTTCCTAAAATATACACTAAACATAGTCCTTCGGTCTAGCACAAATATTCTCAATATCTATCTTTGATCTGTACTAAACATAGTCCTTCAGTCTAGCACAAATCTGTCCTCAAGTCTTAACACAAAGCTTGACTCAATCACAAATCAACTCTGCTAGATATGCCCCAAACCTTAACCCAAGGTTTGAAAAAATCAATCAATCAACTCTGCTCTTAAGCCTTCTCAAAGGCTTGTCTCAAATCTGCATTGTAAGCTTTCACAAAAGCTCACTAGTCTGTCCACAAGTTCTATCTAGAACTTGTCCAATCTGCTCAAGTCTTCACCAAGGCTTACCTCAAATTTGCTCAAAAAGTCCTCGCTAGAACTTGTCCAATATTCTCAACAAGTCTTCACCAATACTTATCTTAAATCTACTCAAGTCCTCACTAGAACTTTTCCAATATGCTCAACAAGTCTTCACCAAGACTTACCTCAAATCTACTCAACAAGTCCTCACTAGAACTTGTCCAATATGCTCAACAAGTCTTCACCAAGACTTACCTCAAATCTATGTTGTAACTCAACTTAATCTAACACAAAATCCTCTTCAATAACTTAAACAAGCTTCACACAAAATCTTGTTTAATCTCATATAAACATATAGAGAATTTTTAGAGACTCTTCACACTCACAACAATGCTCAATCACTTTCAATCTCTTTTTCAAATCAATTTAGAATATAGAAAAATTTGTTTCATAGAACTTAAACTATCACTTCAACACTTCCACTTGACTAGGCTCAATCAACTCCACTCAATAAATCACTCAATGAAACACTCCTTGCTTACAAACCCTAGTCCAAGCATATGAAAATTCACTCAATTATTTCCAACAATACTTATCAAACAATCTCACATAACAATGATACTCATGATCTTGCACAAACCCTAGTTCAATATAGTTCTCAATTTCACATAACAATGATACTCATGATATTTTACAACCCCTAGTTCAAGCATATGAAATCTTACTTCAATATTTCCAACAATGCTTATCAAACAAGGTTTCTAGTATCAACTTTCATTCTAGAAAACCAAACTCAACAATGCTTATCAAACAATCCTTTTCACTCCAACTTAGCATTCACAACATCCAACAATATTTCACTCACAAGGAAGATATGCCCATACCTTTTGTTTGATGAAGTTTTGATCTCAAAACTTGTCTCAATCACAATTACTCTCTTTACCAATCTCAAGGGTTAGATAACAAAAATTTGTCCTTAATATTTCTTTTCAAAAATATTTCACCAAGTCAAAATATCAAAAATCAATTATGCCTTATCTCTCCTTTCAAAACAATATTTATAATATAACTTTATTTCAACAAAATATCTAACACCCTTGGCACACCTTATTTCTCCTTTTATTAATTTTAACCACTCAAAAATAAAACACAAAAATAAAACTTTGCATACCCTTTTATCTTCCTTGTATAACTCTTTAATCCCTTTTAAATATGCAATTTCCAACTAACCAAACTTTAAGAAATTAAAAAAATTAATTTCCACTTTTGCAATTTTGGATGCAACAATCAAACCTTAGCAAATGTGAGTGCATACCTTGTCCAACTATCAAAATGCCTTGACGAGTTTCAAACATGCGAACCCCCTTTGTCCAAGAACCTTTGCACAGTGCGTGCCCACCAAGTGGGCTACGTGCCTCCACACAAAGGGAAAGGCACACGCCTTCCCTTTGATTCTTCCTCAACGACACAATCAAGAAAATCCTCTCCACTTGCAAAATGAATACTATGAGACTTGAACCCCTGACCTTGCACCCATAACATCCTAGCTCAATTGCCGACTGCCAACCGCGCTACCCAATGCCTTGCAACTTGAAGTGGGCTCCCCACTTATTTATCTTTTACTTTGTTTCCTTAAACCTTTCAAAGCACATATGATTCTTTCTCTCCCCTTTGCGCATGAGTGTCTATAGATTTCGATCGATCGCATGGATAATAATTTGAATGAAACTTGCCCCTTCTTATATGCATTATGTCATGTGTTCAAAACATCGACGACCATTTTAATTCAATTTTTAATTCTAATTATTTAATATTTTATGCCCCTTATAACCCTAACCTTTAGGGTTTATTAAATTAAATTATAAACTAACTTATAATTAAATTATAATTAACTTATAATTAATTTAATAACTCTTAGAGTTAATCAAATTAAATTATAAATTAATTTATAATGAAATTATTATAATTAATTTAATCTTTAGGTCTTAACCTTAGACCTTTAATATTATAATATTATTTTTCTTGGGCCTTCCTGTTGCTCTTTAGACCTCATATGACCACCTTGAATATTATAATTAGGGACATTATAATATTATTTTCCTTAGGTCTAGAAGCAATATTTTTCTTGCACAACTGACTCTTGATATCCTTCCTTTTGTCCAGCTCACTGAAACTGACTTGACATCAATGACAACAAATCTTGCTCATATTTCCAACAAAAGGTTCGACCTTTGCAAGAGCATAAAACTAGCTAAGTGTCCAAGGCCCCAAAACGTTTGTGACAAGTAAGAACCCGATAGGGTACAAAAGTTACATCCCCCTTTTGGAAGTTGTCGGGTTGAAAAAATGGTTAAGTATGATGAAGGTCAAAATATTTGTACCTAATCAAACCTCGACATGTTGCTAATTCTTCATCCTGAGATTGAAATATAGAAAAAATAAGACATAGGTGAGGCTAAAATATTTGTACCTCGCCGAAGCCTAGTATGGTCCCAAATATTTGGCACCAGGAAGTCATGCACTTATTTTTAGCATCGAGTTAGATTAAATTGCCTACACATAATAATAGGATGCAAGCATGCGGTTGAATGGTGGAGTTACCTGGAAAATTATACCTAGTCAAAGCACATTGGGACACTGAAGATGTGTCACCCTTTTGAAGGAAATATGAATGGAAAGGATCTGGCAACCACCTTTCAATATTAGAAGAGTCTTTAATCCATACTGCTTATTGGGTAGGATCCCTTGTTAGAAGATATCAATGACATAAACCATCATGTAGATGATAGGGTGGTCGAGTTTGATGGACCAGATGCAAGTGATAGAGTGATGTGACCTAAGAGTGCTTAGATCTTGGCCATGTTAGCAAACCACAATTAGGTAGTTAGGATAGCCATACCTTTGATCATCTCAATCAACTGATACACCCTCTGACATGATAGAAATTCATTCCTAAAGTAATGATGTCTTGACAACTATAACATTTTAAAAGGTCTATAAATACTGTAATGTAAAATGAAAGAATCATTGGCTCTTAGAATTTTACAATTCATATGTAAGAATGGAAGACTTGCATCTTAATACAAAGTGATTGTTGTTTGAACTCTAGTTCAATTCATTTGTAGAATATGTATGTATGGATGACTACTTCTTTCTAATTTTAGCCTTTTGAATGCTCATGGTGTTTACTATGATATCTAAATTTATGCTATGTCTATTCACTTGTTCTAGAATTTGTAATCTAATAAGTTGCATTACATTGAAACTAAATGCTCTATGGGTGATAGTAAAACTAGTTGGTCTGTTAGGTAATTTATTGTGCATGTGCTTAGTATTTTATTATGCATTTGTCTTGATGTTGCTTAATTTCTACTAACATAAGTTATTAGGCATTTCATGAGAAATTACTCTAAAATTACCTATCCAATCACCAACCTTCTTAAAAAGAGAAAAGAATTCAAATGGATGGATAATGTGAGGTTGCATTTGATAATCTAAAAAATAAGTTGATAATGACACCAATTCTAAAGATTTTAAACCCTCTTAGAAATTTCACTATGTGTACAAATGCTTCTCTAGAAGGTTTGGGGGGATTTTTATCTCAAGAAGAAGTTATAGTAGCATATGAGTCTAGAAAACTCAAGAAGCATGAGGTAAACTATGTTGCACACAATATAGAATTGGCAGCAATTGTGCATGCACTAAAGGTTTTTAGGCACTACTTGTTGGGCCAAATTTTTGAGCTAAGGATAGACCATCAAAATCTGAGGTATATTTTTATCCAACCTTTGTTGAATGTGAGACAAAAATTATGGGTAGAGTTCTTAGCAGAATATGATTATGGCATTGATTACATCAAAGGGAAAGAAAATAAGGTTGCAGATTCCTTGAGTAGGAGAAGGCACATAACAACCTTAATCTGAAGCCATGTAGATTTAATGAATAGGGTCAAGAAAATGCAACTACAAGATCTGTATTACTTGGAACTTTGGAGGAAAATAGAAGGAACTTCATAAGAAAGCAAGGGTTTGAACATAAAATATGGGATTTCATGCTTTAAATATCAGGTTTTTATATCAAAATTCAATGACCTGAGGAGAATGATCTTGAAAGAGGCATATAATTCTCCTTATTTCGCTCATCCAAGAGGGCCAAAAATGAGAGAAATATGAAAAAGACCTTCTACTAGGCTAGGATGAAGCAAGATATCATTGAATTCTTATCAAGATGTTTGGAATGTTAGAAAGTGAAGGTAGAACATCATCACCCAACTGGAAAATTGTACCCACATGAGATACCTATGCAAAAATGGTAAGTAATCTCTATGGACTCTATTATGGGATTGTCTAAAAATAGGTTCTAGCATGATGCCATTGAAGAAAACAAGCTTATATCGAGAGGGGGGTGAACAGTATAAGACCACTTTTCACTTTTCTTTTCCAATAAATATTATGCAATGTATAGATAGCAATATCAACAATAGTAATCAAAGCAATGCATAAATCCACACACACAATAGAGACACCAATTTTATGTGGTTCACCCAATGTGGGCTACTCCACAAAGAAAATATTTCACTAAAATTTTCTCAATCAATCTCTTAGGAATCCTTTTCCTATTACAATTATTATGGACCTCTGCCCAAAGGAGACACCAATCCCCTAATCAAGTTTGTAGATCTCTATCCACATGAGAACTCCTTTCTCCTTAGCTTTTACTGGTGATCTTTTAGAAGAACTGTTTCCCCCATTGCTCTGGCTAATGGATCTCTATTCACTAAAGACACCTATCCTCACTACCTTGGCTAATGGATCTCTATCCATTGGATATTGTCATCCTCTATACTTTGTCACCTTCAAAGCTTTATCTAAAATCTGCACTAAACACAGTCCTTCAATCTAGCAAAAATTTGGTCAATCTCTATCTATGGTCTGGCACAAACCTATTCTCAAATCTGCACCAAACTCTGTCCTTTGATCTGTACTAAACATAGTCCTTCGGTCTAGCACAAATTTATCCTTAATATCTATCTTTGATATACACTAAACATAGACCTTCGGTCTAGCACAAATCTATCCTCAATATTTGTCCTAAAGCCTTAACACAAAGCTTGACTCAATCTCAAATCAAATCTACTGGATATGCCTGAAAAATTAACTCAATGTTTGAACAAATCAATCAATCAACTCTGCTCACAATTCTTATCAAATACTTGTCTCAAATCTACCTTGTAAGCTTCCACAAAAGCTCACACTAATTTGTCCATAAGTCCTCTTTGGAACTTACCTAATCTTCTCTCAAGTCTTCACTAAGACTTACCTCAAATCTGCTCAACAAGTCCTCACTAGAACTTGTTCAAATCTACTCAATAAGTCATCACTAGAACTTATCCAAACTCATAAAAACATAAAGAGAATTGTTAGAGACTCAATATGCTTCACACTTATCACAATGCTCAATTAATTTCAATCACTCTTTTAGAAACATATAGAGAATTGTTAGAGACTCAATATGCTTCACACTCACAAACTCTCAATCACTTTCAATCTCTCTTTTATCACAAAACATATACAAAATTTTTAGAGATTCAATATGTTTCACACTCATCAACATTCAACCTCTTTCTCAAATCAATTCATAATATAGAACAATTTATTTCATAAAACTTAAACTATCACTTCACACATCCACTTGACTAGACTTAACCAACTCTACTCAACCAATCACTCAATAAAATAATCCTTGCTTACAAACCCTAGTCTCAATTCATGAACATTCACTTAAATATTTCCAACAATGCTTATCAACAAATCTCACATAACAATGATACTCATATTCTTCGTAAATTCTAGTTCATGTTCTTCACTCAACTAATCACTTCAACAACAATACCTATAAAACAAGGTTTTATTGGCAACTCTTTATTCTAGAAAACTTTGAAGCATTAATTTGAAACACACTCAACAATTTTTACCAAACAATCCTTTTCACTCCAACTTTGCATTCACAACATTCAACAATCACTCACTAGGTAGATGTTCCCATACCTTTTATTTGATGTAGAAGTACCCTTCATAAAAACCTATCTTAATCACAATTTCCTTCTTTGCCAATTTCAATGGTTAGATGACAAAATATCACACTAACTCTCTTTCAAAATATTTCTCAAATACAAAAATAATCAATCCAAAATACACCTTATTACTCGTTCTTGAATTTAGCAATCATCAAGTTACACATAGAAATAATCACTCAAAATGCTCCTTATAATCTCCAATTTAATAAATCAAACATTCAAGAATAACCCTTCAGAAATAATAATTGCCTACCCTTTTATCTCCCTCAAAACAATTAATAACCAATTTTAATTTAGGCAAAAATTAAATCTTACAAACCATCAAAAAATTATTTTTCAACTTTAGACACATAAAAATAATTTTTATTTTCCTTCAACTTTAGCACATCCAAATTAAGTTACAAACCCAACAATCATTAGTGCATACCTTTGTCTCAACTTCTAAAAGGGCCTCGATGGGTTTCAACCCTGAAACCTCTCTACCAAGTGCCTTACCAAGGTGCTAGCCCACCATGTGGGCTAGGCGCTCCCACGAGGAGGGGAAGACGTTTTCCCCCCTTTATGTCCTCATTGGCACCACTTTCAAAATGATGACCTTCCTACCTTACAAAACGTGAACCCTGTAGGATTCAAACCTGCGTTCTCCCTGCCAACAAACATCTTAACACCTTCTACCATCCCCAGCTGCGCTACGCGATGTGTGTGCAAAGTGAGAGGAGCCTAGATCCTATTTTTTGTTCCTCCACCTCAAAGACTTTTCAACGCAAAAATGTTGCATCCTTTTTGCGCTTGTTTTCAAACTTAGGGGTATTCGAATAAATTGCATGATGGTCTAAGGCAAAGGTTTTGCCTTCATATATACATAGTGCCTTGATGTTATAACACGTCGACACTTCAAATCAAATTTTAAATTCGATTTATAAACTTTGTTTTATAACCCTTTTAGGGTTTATTAAATTAATAAAAATTAATTTATAATTAAATTAAAATTAACTTATAATTAATTTAAGTAACATGAAAGTTAATTAAATTAATTAATAAATTAATTTATAATAAAATTATATTAATTAATTTATAATTATTAAATTTCCTTTTTAATATTATAATAAACTATTATAATATTATTTCCCTAGGCCTCTTCTTTGCCCTTTGGACCTCATCTGACTTCCTGGAACCGGGTCTTGATCAACTGAAGACATACTATCCTTTTGCATTTATTGGAGAACCTAAAACTGATGTTGCCCACTGAAACTGCCATTGACTGGTGTTGAAAGCTTGACATCAATGACCACTCACTCTTGACATCAATGACAACTCATCTACTCAAAATATCCAACAATATCCCCCTTTGTCATTGATGGTAACCCAAATTATTTTTACCAAAACTTGACATTTTTCTTGTTCTGCTCCCCCTGGGAAATTTCTTCCCCTGACTCAATGCTCTCTCCTTAAAACAAATATCTCCCTCTTACTCAAATCTCTCCCCCTTTGGCATCAATGGCAAAGGGTCACCTTTGGGGCTCATGGTTAAGAATGAGTCTCTTAGCTTAGCCCCTCCCCCACCTCCTCTTGAGGTGGTTAATTCTAGGATGGGAGTATTTCTACTCCCAATAAGCACTGGTATTTACCTTTGTCCTCTTTCCTTCTCATATGATCCTTTTAATTCCTTTGACTTTTCCTATTCATATCCATATTCCTGTTCCTATCCATATCCTTATTCTTGTTTCTATTCCTGTTCCTATCCATGTCCATATTCTTATTCCTGTTCCTATTCATGTTCCTATTCATGCTTAATTTTGGAATGTCTACTCTACATCACTTTGTTGTATACCCATCATTATTGCACTTATAACACTTACTATTATTATTCCTTGGAGGTGAAAATGTCTTGGGATTTCTCTTGGTGAAGCCATATTTGTTCCTGTCATGTACCATGTAATTCATTGCCTTGTGACCAAACTGATTACATGAGTAGCAATACCCATGGAAAATATGCCTGTTTTTGAAATTCCCATATTCCTATATTTCATGTGTCCTACACTATGAAGCCATGTGTCCAAATCTATGACATGAGAAACATTGTCCATTGAAATTTCCTTGCCTTGACCTCATTGGTCTCTTAGTCTCTGTTTCTCTATGATGGTTCTTGTTCCATTTGTTTCTTCTTTGTGCATTGTTCCTTTCCTTGTTGAACTTTCTATTGTCCAACTCATCCTCAGAAGTTGATGTCGACTCTTCTTCTTGTTTCTTTTGAGCCTGTTCAAAACCAAGACATGTTTTGTTTTTTGACATTCTTTGTACCTTGATCATCTTATCCAAATTATTTTAACTCTTTCTAAACTTTTATAGCTTATCCTTGGACTTTCTAAATCTTCCCTTAGTAGAGCTACTTCTTGTTCTAACTTTTCACATTCTAAGACCTTTGCTTCTAGCTTATCATTGAACTTCTTTGTCTTAGCAATTGACTTGTTTAGATCCTCTAAAAGCTTTCCTCTTTCTTCATCACATTCTTGAAACTAAATCTCAAGTTGGGAGTTTTTCTTTCTTACCTTCTTTAAATTTTTAAGAGCATAAATAATCTCTCCTTCAAGATCAACTCCTCCTTTTTATGATTCTTCCTCTATTTGTTTGCCTTTGTCAACATCTTCATTTTATTTTGACTTGTCTTCTATAGGATCACCTCCTTCTTCTTCTAGTACCATTAGAATATTCTCTTCTGGTCCTTCAAATACATCCTCATATTCATCATCACTGAAACTGAAACCATTCCTTGTACAACTATCTTCAAGATGTCCAAAATTACCACATCTAAAACACTTGAGAATTATTGGTGACCTTTTCTTAACTTCTTTTTTTTCAATCAGAAATAGGATTTCATATTTATCATTATTTGAAAAACTTTTATCACTATCACTTGAGTACTTACTTGCCTTTTCTGCATAGTAGCTCCTCTTTTCTCTTTGAAAGAACTTCTTCCTTTGTCTACCTTGTCCATCCTTGCCTTTCTTTTGGTACCTGTATTTTTTTGATTCCTTATTCCTATGATCTTGTTTTTATTCACCATTGTTATTTTTAGCTTCTTGATAATCAGTTGCATAGTGACCATACTTTCCACAAATGAAACATCTAATAGATTTTGCATCTTTAAATCTTCTTGAATCCTTATTCCTTTTGCAATAATTAGCTTCTTCATCATTGGATGACTCATTGCTTGAACCTAACTTTTTGCCCTTTGTCTTCTTAGTAGCTTTGAATGTTGCTTTCTTCTAGGGATTAGGTTCCTCTTTCGTTCTTAACTCAAAAGCTGTAAGAATACCAAGTAACATATCTCTTATCAAATAATAATCATCTTTTGATTCTTCTATAGCAAAAATATTTTCACTAAATATTTTTGGAAGAGATCTTAAGACCTTATCACAAACATCTAATTCTTCAACATTAAGTCCAAGTCCTTGCATGGTATTAACAACCTCATCTACCCGAAGTATATAAGTACTATTGTTTTCCTCATCCTTCATTCTTAATTCTTCAAATTGCCCTTCGATATTTCATATCTTTACGTTTTTCATACTTTTATCTCCTTCATATATGCTTTTCAACTTATCCCAAATTCCTTTTGCATCTTTACAATGCATAACTTTTATTGATTTTGTTCTACACAAACCTTTCAAAATTACATTCATTACTTTTGAATTGTAATGTTGTAGAAGCTTACCTTTCTTATTTGTAGGTGGATCATCTGGTGGTATGTATCCATTTTCAACTGCTACCAAGTGCCATCAGGTGAATATTCATTCTCATACTCCAAAATATATAATTACTTCCATCAAATATTGGTGTTGATTATTTGAGGACACATTCTTAGAATCCATTGTGTTCTTGAAATCTTTTCCTTCAAGTTGTTAAACTCTTCCGAAGGAACCCACTTCGATACCAATTGAAGAACACAAGCTTATATTGAGAGGGGGGTGAACAGTATAAGACCACTTTTTACTTTTATTTCCCAATAAATATTATGCAATGTATAGATAGAAATATCAACAATAGTAATCAAAGCAACACACAAATCTACACACACAATAGAGACACCAATTTTACGTGGTTCACCTAATGTGGGCTACTCCATGAAGAAAATATTTCACTAAAATTTTCTCAATCAATCTCTTGGGAATTCTTTCCCTATTATAATGTTTATAGATCTCTATCCAAAAGATACACCAATCCCCTAATCAAGTTCCTGGATCTCTATCCATAGGAGAACTCCTTTCTCCTTAGCTCTAATTGGTGATCTTATAGAAGAATTGTTGCCCCCACTACTTTGGCTAATGGATCTCTATCCACTGAAGACACCTATCCTCACTGCCCTGGCTAATGGATCTCTATCCACTAGAGATTGTCATCCTCTATACTCTATCACCTTCAAAGCTCTATCTCAAATCTGCACTAAACATAATCCTTCGATCTAGCACAAATCTACTCAAACTCTCTGTGGTCTAGCACAAACCTATCCTCAAATATGCACCAAAATTTGTCCTCTGATCTATACAAAACACAGTCCTTTGATCTAACACAAATTGATCCTAAATATTTGTCTTTTGATCTGCACTAAATACAGTCCTTTAGTCTAGCATAAATCTGTCCTCAATCTTTGTCCTAAAGCCTTAACACAAATCTTGACTCAATATCAAATCAACTCTTCTGGATTTGCCCCAAACCTTAACTCAAGGTTTGAACAAATCAATCAATCAACTCTGCTCACAAGTCTTCTCAAATACTTATCTCAAATATACCTTGTAATATTCCATAAAAGCTTACACTAATCTATCTAAAAATCCTCTCTAGAACTTGCCTAATCTGCTCTCAAGTCTTCACTAAGACTTACCTCAAATCTGCTCAACAAGTCTTCACTAGAACTTGTTCAAATCTGCTCAATAAGTCCTCACTAGAACTTATCCAAACTCATAGAAACATAAATAGAATTGTTAAAGACTCAATATGCTTCACACTTATTACAATGCTCAATTAATTTCAATCAATCTTTTAGAAACATATAGAAAATTGTTAGAGACTCAATATGCTTCACACTCACAAACTTTCAATCACTTTCAATATCTCTTTTATCACATAAACATATAGATAATTGTTAGAGACTCAATATGTTTCACACTCATCAACATTCAACCTCTTTCTCAAATCAATTCATAATATAGAACAATTTTTCATAGAACTTGAACTATCACTTAACACATCTACTTGATTAGACTCAACAAACTCTACTCAACCAATCACTCAATGAAATAATCCTTGCTTACAAACCCTAGTCTCAATTCATGAACATTAACTTAAATGTTTTCAACAATGCTTATCAACAAATCTCACATAACAATGATACTCATGTTCTTTGCAAACCCTAGATCAAGTTCTTCACTCAACTAATCACTTCAACAACAATGCTTATAGAACAAGGTTTTATTAGCAACTCTTTATTCCAGAAAACCTTGAAGCATTAATTTGAAACACACTCAACAATGTTTACCAAACAATCCTTTTCACTCCAACTTTGCATTCACAACATTCAACAATCACTCACTAGGAAGATGTACCCATACCTTTTGTTTGATGTAGAAGTGCCCTTAAGAAAAACCTGTCTTAATCACAATTTCCTTCTTTGCCAATTTCAATGGTTAGATGATAAAATATCACACTAACTCTCTTTTAAAATATCACACAAAAATAATCGATCCAAAATACACCTTATTACTCCTTGAATTTAGCAATCATCAAATTACACATAGAAATAATCACTCAAAATGCTCCTTATAATCTCCAATTTAATAAATCAAACTTTCAAAAATAACCCTTAAAAAATAATAATTGCCTACCCTTTTATCTCCCTCAAAACACTTAATAACCAATTTTAACTTAGGCAAAAATTAAATCTTACAAACCATCAAAAAATTATTTTTCAATTTTAGGCACATAAAAATAATTTTTCTTTTCCTTCAACCTTAGCACAACCAAATTAAGCGACAAACCCAACAATAATCAATGCATACCTTTGTCTCAACCACTAAATGGGCCTCTATGGGTTTTGACCCCAAAATATCTCCGTAGAGTGCCTTACCAAGGTGCTAGCCCACGAGGAGGGGAAGGCGCTCCCACGAGGAGGGGAGGGCGCTTGCTCCCCTTTATCTCCTCGTTGGCACCGCTTTCAAAACGATGACCTTTCTACCTTGCAAAACACAAACCCTATGGGATTCAAACCTACCTTCTCCCTACCAACAAACATCTTAACACCTTCCACCATCGCCAGCTGCGCTATGTGGTGCGTGTGCAAAGTGAGAGGAGCCTAGCTCCTATTTGTTTGTTCCTCTACCTTGAAGACTTTTCAACGCAAAAATATTACGTCCATTCTGTACTCGTTTTCCAACTTAGGGGCATTCGAATAAATTGCATGATGGTCTAAGGCAAAGGTTTTGCCTTCATATATACATAGTGCCTTGATGTTATAACATGTCAGCACTTCAAATCGAATTTTAAATTCGATTTATAAACTTTGTTTTATAACCCTTTTTAGGGTTTATTAAATTAATAAAAATTAAATTAAAATTAACTTATAATTAATTTAAGTAACATGATTTTTAATCATGAGTATTGGGTGATTATTGAACCCAATACTATCTAAGATATGGAGGAACAACTTAGAGCAATCTAAATTAGGCTTAAGAAATTAATTGATCGCCAAAAGAGCTATGTGGATTTGAAAAGATTGCCAATGGAATTCTTTGTAGGAGACTAAGTCTTATTAAGGGTTAGACCCATGAGAAGTGCCATCAAGTCAAAAAAGTTGGATCCTCACTATGTGATTCCCTTTGAGATCATTGGGAAGGTTATCACAATAGCTTATAGGCTCACTTTGCTACCCAACCTATCAAAAATCCATGATACTTTCCACATATCCCTGCTTAGGAAGTATGTTGCTTATCATAAACATGTGTGGAATGTTTCTAAATTGTAGAGATATATCTTGCAATGATTGAGGTGTGACCAATTAATATTTTAGGGTTTCATTCTAGATTTCCAAGAAAACAAACCCTAGAATAGTGTAAGGTCTAGTGGGACCAATATTCAAAGAATTGTGATACATGGGAAAATGTTGATGAGATGAGACAACAATTTTCATTTTTATTTCAATAAATTTTATGTATACTACTTTTTGTAGGAAACACAAAGGAATGTAAATTATTCCAAGGATGGAAGTATGTAACACCCCTCCTTGGTAGGACTTTTATGAACAATGAACTATGTATTGATGTTTTTATGTAATGGTATGTTTTATATCATCTTTATTTAATAATAGAATGATTGCTTGCTTTAAGCATGAAACATGATACTACTGATGTATCTATAGATTTAGGATTAGGTAACTTCTCCTTAGTGGGAATATGGGTAAACCACCTACCATGAGGGATACCTAGGGAAATGATGATGATGATTCAGTCATTTGCAACTTAGGGTAAACATGAAAAATTTACCTTCATGTAGATGCATATCATTTTGTTGTTATTTCCACATTTGCACCATTGGGCCAGAATATTACTTGCAATAAGCCTCCTCAAACTGATGTTGGTGATAGCTTGGACTATCATAAAAAGGATTACTACTTGGTCATAAAATAAAGGTGTAAATAGTGGATGTGATACCTTGTTTGACTGAATTGCTTGTAAGCAAGAAAGTTGTTATGTCTCAATTAGCAATTATTAATCTTGTTTTTGTTTGTATTTCAATTTAGTTTAATTTTAATAAATCAAACATTATGTGGTTTATTTAAAAAAAAAAAAAATATATATATATATATATATATATATATATATATATATATATATATATATATAAATATATATATATATATATATATATATATATATATATATATGTTTATTTATTTATTTTATATTCATTAATGCCAAGCACCAAGCATAAAGTTACCTTGGAATATAGTTTTTTGTTTGTTATGACTTCTAGCTACCTTGGAAAGATATAGGGGCTCTTTGGCTTCTTCAAGAAAATTGCTCGAGTGCATGCTCTTTGGGTGCTTGAGGTGATGTTCATCCACATAAGTTAATACTCCTCTTTTAAATCAAGATGAAGGTAGGTGTAAAAGTGGTAATGATAACTTAAAGGAGCAGTGGAGATGAAGGTAGAAGGAGGGAGCACATATTAACGTTCAAAG
This sequence comes from Wollemia nobilis, assembly GCA_028583015.1. Classification (NCBI taxonomy): domain Eukaryota; kingdom Viridiplantae; phylum Streptophyta; class Pinopsida; order Araucariales; family Araucariaceae; genus Wollemia; species Wollemia nobilis. The sequence continues at coordinate 2,872,392 of JAQPPZ010016709.1, forward strand.
AAGACCTTTGGAGGTAACAAAACCTATGGTCAGGATGATTTTTTTCTATGATTGCTCCTTTCTAGTTTTTATGTGATGTGATTGAACCTTTCCTTTATTATTGCTTTGCTTTGTTCCTAGTTATGCTTTGGGTGGTTGTTTCATTGATTGTCGACATTGGCCTTATGTTTTGTCAACTTCTTGTTCATATGTGGCTTTGGTATGTTATTTTCGTTTTCCATGGCACCCTGTTCCTTTCTCTTTTGCTGGTTATTTTCCATGTGGTTTTGCATAAGTTGGGTTCCTAGTTGTTCACCTATGGATGGTTGCTTTGTTTATACTTTTATGTTTGTTGTGCATCATGGCTATTTTGCTTTTTTGGAGCACCCTATATCAGTGAAGGGAGTCTTGCTCATCTTGACCCATTTTCTTCCTTTTCATAGGATGGTGGGTGACATCCCATAGAAACCCTAATTTATTTGTATTCGGGTTGGCCTTTATGTCCTTACTTCATCTTTGGGCTAAGTTTATGGTTGTGTTATTCTTATTTCACCCTATGTGCTATCCGTGTATCCTTTACATGCATTGGACTTGAGTGGTTGAGTGCTTTGTTTAAGTTTGTGTGTGGCAGTAATGCTTTATTATGCTACGGATGGCTGAATGTTTTATTATTGCACTCGTAATATTATTGTGTAGTTTTATATCTTGTTAAAAAGCTTTATGTTGTAAGTTATGCTTTGTGAAGTAGCATGAGTAAATATGACTATTCTTCTTTTAGTAAGAGTTTATGTAGATGGTTGGTGCTTGCATTGACTAAAGCCCTATCTTGCAAGATTTAGAGGTTCGTTTATATGTTGATTAAGAATGAAAATAGAGGCTTGATTTTAATGAGAACCTTATCTTTATTTAACCTTATTATGCTTAGCTTAGAAATAAAGGTAAAACTAAGAGGTAGCTCTAAGTTTCACTATTTAGATGGTTATGAATGAAAAATATGTGCATGGACTAAATAATAGTTATGTACTTTGTAAATGCTTTGATAATGTAATTTGGTTATATTAAATATTCTTTGGAGTTTATTTTTAATTAAATATTTTTATGTGAGTCAATAATAGAGGTATACTTGTTTGTAAAGCTTTTACCAAGGTACTCGTGCTTAAAAAAATTTGTAGTAGTGAACTTTGATTTGTTTATTTGAGAGAAAATATTTATAATGATTCATGAGATCTATGTGGATTAAGGGATCATTATAAAGATAAGTATAGGCTTCTCTTGGATTTTATGAATGTTGTCATTTGGTATGTAAAAGAAAATATTTTTAATGATTCTTGAGATCTTTGTGGATTAAGAGATAATTAATAAAGAGAAGTATGGGCTTCTCCTAGAATTGCTATGGATTGGTTTATCTTTTAATGGATTAAAAGGATGTTTGTTTCTTATATTTTGCTTTATGTGCAAGGTTATTTGCATAAGATAATAAGGAATAAGCTAATTTGAATTGCATATAAAGCTATTTTGATCCCGAAGTAAACTTCATAAGTGGTGGGTGGTTTTCCATCAAGAAGCTTGCAAACTTAGTTGGAAAAGGATCTTGGAAGATGGTTGTGAAATTATTGTAAATAAGCAAAAGTTTGTTTTCCTTGAAAGAATTGTAATCTTGACTCTTGTTTCCAAGGATAATTTAATGCTTCTTTATGCAATGAAGAGTTACTTTAATCGTGTTAAATGGTGTTGCTTTAAGTATGGAAATTTGGGGTCTTGTATTGTTTTAAGTATTTAAATGTTGTTTAAGTTGTTTAATGATAACTTGGATCTAAAATCTTGAGTAATATTTAGAGATGGTTGTTAATGGGTTTCCTTTAACTATTTGAAATATAATATTATTTTAGAGATATTATTTATATTGCTAATGTATAAATTTTGATGGAAAGATTTTGTGATTAAAGTTTTGATAAGAGTATAGTTGGTTTTTGGTTAAGTAATTTATTTTATGCTTTTTATGTGAGATAAATATTGCAATGTGTTTTTATTCTTATTGCTTTGGTTTAGCTTTATGGCATGATTATGTTGTTCTCCATCCTTGGGATGGATAAAATTTTCCTCTTGTAAACCATAAAAACCCAATCTTGGAAGGAGTTGCATGAATGGAATAGCCAGGTAGCCAAGATCCTAGGAGTTGTGAGAATGCAATAACTAGGATCTCAAGAACCTAGAAGGAGTTGTGTGTATATAATAGCTAAATTACTTGTGGTTAGTCACAAATTGATCGAGTAGGATCAAGTGTGTGGGGAAACCCATTCACAAGATAGCAATAGTGATTCCTTAATCGTAAAGGATCAAGAGATCATGTTAGTTGTCTTTGAAGTGGCAATAACCTTAGTTATCCCATGAAGGCATGGTAACTAAGCACTAAGGCTCTATGTTGAATAACCTATCTAGGAGAATCTAGAGTTAGGTTAGGGAATTGACATCTCTCTTTAAGTGTTATGGGCCTTGAACGGTAATCCCTATGTCATTGTTACATGGTCCTATACTAAGTAGGGTATAGGAAAAGTGGGGGGACCACTTATGGTGCCCTTCTAAACATGTAGGTTTAGTAAGGTGAATCCCATAAGTTACAAGATTTGGCTTCTCCTGTCCACTGAGTGTCATCTACATTGCCTTTGAAACTCAAATGTGGTGAAGCCTTGTATACTGAAATTAATTTTCAAGGGTGTCTCCCTTGAGAGCTTGTGTTTTGCAAGTGCTCTTCAAAAAATATTGGGTTGATATATTTGGGGTTGTTATAGGTGGTATCAAATCTCTAGGTCATAGAACTAGAAGCTTCTATGGAGTGTGCTTGAGTTGAGCCTTGACTTGATGTATGAATTTGGGTTATACACCTTGCAAGAAGGCAAGGGTGACCCTAGAATGATAATGGAGATTGTTAGTTCATGAGTAGAATGAAGTTAACACACAAGTACAATTGAGAGATAATTGTAGCTTACCTTACTCCTTTGTTTGAATAGGAAATGACACCTGTTCAAAAAGAAAGTTCATCAAAGAAAACCATAATAGCTACACCATAAGGTAATAATATGCAAAGGGCAGGATGAACTTTAGACCCTAGTAAGAACACTAGGAATTCAATAACTTTGGGTAAGGGGCCTCTATGGAAAGGGACTCAAAAAGGAATGTTGGAGGAACATCAAAATTTGGTAGAGGGATAGAGGATATTTCTTCATTAGTAAAACTTCGCCAAGAGCATTTGGAACAACAAGAAAAGTTAATGCACTCTTTGGTCAATAGAGAGGCTAGTGCTAGAAATAGATAGGGTTGACAAGAAGAAAACCCTATCCAAAGAAGCCAAGTAGGTAGAACCCAAATCAATGGTAGAGTAGGAGGAGATGTGGGCAAGGCATGGCAAAAAGAGTTAGAAACCTTCTATTTGAAAATTTACTCATTTGAGACTAAGACTACATGGGCTACTATACATATCTTAGAAGTGGCTCTAGAGTGGTAGGACACGTAAAAATTAGGCAAAAAAAATGAAGACATGGACCTTAAGTGGGAGGATTTCATTGATGCTTTTAAGAAAAATTTTCTCACAGACCAATTTTATTTTGAGATATTTGAAGAGTTCTCTACCCTTCATCAAGGATCACTTTCTTTACAAGTATATTATCAAAAATATGTGAGTCTTTGAAATATGTTCCAGAATATGAGAACAATGAACATCTTAAGGTGCATATTTTTATCCTAGGTCTTGACCCTAATATAAGGGAAATAATTAATATCCTCAAACCAAAAAAAAAATAAGAGGTATACAACCTAACTAGGCAGGAAGAAGCCAACGTTCAAATAAAAGGACCTTTAATTACTCATGAATATCAATAAATGAAAGACAAGAACTAAGGAAAAGAAATAGTGTAGACTTCATGAAATGGGATAAATATTAGAATAAAATAAAATAAAAATAATCCAAATTTCAATGATAGGAACAATAGAAACTTAGCACAAAATAAGAAGTTTCATAAGAAATATGAATCCAATCCCAATCCCCCAAAACTACATGAGTCAACATAAAAATAAGAGTTAAAATAAAGGATGTAGGATAAATCCCAGATACCTAAGGTAGGATGTTAAATTTGTGGGGGTCCTAACTATGCTCGAACATACCCTCAAAGGATAGAGTCTAGTCATAGAGTAGAGGAATCATCACATCGAATTTTTGCTGCCACTAGAAATCATACCTTAGATGGTCAAGCAACACCGATGCTACTAAATGGTAATTTTTTTTATAGAGACATAAAAATTTTGATATATAGTGTCACCACAGATAGTTTTATTTCCACTGGTATTATTGGAGATATTCTAGAAAGACCTAGAATTTTGGCCTAGGCATGGAAAGTCAAGTAATGGGCAAACATACTCAATCGACCATTGTTTACCTACAACAAAGATAACCTTATCTAAAGAATTTAATATTTAGCACTTGTATGTGGCACCTCTTCATGCTTTTGATATATGGATTGGTTGAAGGTACTGTGGGTGATTTTTGTGTTCCCCCCACCCACCTAGTTTCACATGTAAACTATAACAAAATAGAAAATGTCACGAAATTGCAACAAGACAAGAATCCACTATCAGACAAAGGTGAAGGAGACCAAGCATAGGAAAGTGCTGCAGAATCACAACATGACAAGAATCCACTAGTAGACAAAGGTTAAGGAGGCCAAGCACAAGAAAGTGTCATGAAACCATGACATGAAAAGAATCTGCTAGTAGACGAAGGTGAAGGAGGCCAAGTGTAGGAAAGTATTGTAGAATCATGACATGACAAGAATCTACCAGCATATGAAGGTGAAGGAGGCCAAGTGCATGAAAGTATCACAAAATAATGACATGACAAGAATTCGCTAGCAGATGAATGTGAAAGAGGCCAAGTACAGGAAAGTGTCATGGAATCGCAACATGACAAGAATCTGCTAGCAGATGAAGGTGAAGGAGGTCAAGCACAGGAAAGTATTGCAAAATTGCAACATGACAAGAATCCACTAGCATATGAAGGTGAAGGAGGCCAAGCACAGGAAAGTGTCATGAAATCATGATATGACAAGAATATACCAGTAGACGAAGGTGAAGGAGGCCAAGTGTAGGAAAGTGTCACAAAATAATGATATGACAAGAATCTAATAGAAGACAAAGGTGAAGGAGGCCAAGCATAGGAAAGTATTGCAAAATCATGATAAGACAAGAATCTACCAGTAGATGTGCTCCAAAGCAAATCAAATCTTTGATTTTAATACCGATTGTTATAGTTGTTACAAATCAAGGGTTACCAAGCAAGTTCAATAATGAGTAGCAGTCATGATTTCAAGCTTCAACCACCACTGTGGTAGGCACGAATTGCTTGAATAAGTGGCTTGATGTCTAAACACACATCCTATTTTATTAAGATAAGCATCGTTGCACGATGTATGTATCATATGTTTATCCACCTGGCAGTTTGTTATAACAACTTTAATGTAAGATATTTTAGATTTTTGAACCAAAATTATTATAAGTGTATCGACCTCTTGTTAAGGGTCGGATCTTAGGCATTTAAAAGTCATATGGACTTAAATTTTAGAAGGAAAAAATACTAAAATATCTATATTTAACCTCTAGGACAATTATCTTGTAGAACAAGTATGTATGAATGGATGAATATTTCTAATTTAGCTGAGTAAATATACGTGATATTAATTCTTATTTCTGGATTCTTGTTCACATTTATTTCTTAGTCCTGAACTACTAATATATGAAGCCAAATATCATTTTAATCATGTTCTATGTATGATAAATAATTGGTTGGTCTGTTAAGAGGTCATGGTAGCTTATCCCTTTCATGGTTTCATTTATTTCTTCTTATTGCTTAATCTATACCATATTAAAGTTCTAGCCTCAGCTACATTTACATTCCTTTCAGCACTCTTTTCTTCCCCCTCGATTACTTTCAAGCTAGTTAGAACTTCCTAAAGGAATCTGTCTTATTTGGAGATTGAACGGGTTAAACCTTGCAGTCTAACCATTCATTCAATGTTGGCCATGTCTTGGGCATAATAACCAACCATAGGCAGATTTTGGATCAAATGTTTTTGGCACACCTGATGGGACATCCACATCCTATTTTTAGGACATTATAAGGTTTGGTGATACCCTGTTCTAGCATGGTAATCCATCTTAAATCACCTGGTGACTCTAATTAGAAATTTAGATTCAAATTTATGATTGGTTGCCCTTTATTTTTTTATTTTTAATCCTTGGAAGCTCCTATCTTCTTAAAAGGAAGACTTCAGATCTAATGAAGGATTTTGAAATACAACTATTATCATGAAGTCATTTCCCTCCATAAAGGGAACCCCAATATTTTTAAATATAGTTAACATAAAGGACAATTTTATCAATGGCATTATCCTCAATGGGATGATATAGACCCTCTCAATATTCCTTATATGCATGATATCCCCAAAGCTATGTTGAAAACCTTTCCAATATTTGATGGTACAAAGGAGATTGCCTTTGAACACTGCCAAGATGTAGCTTCATTAGCTATCATGCATAATATCACCTTCAAATATGTGATGCTAAAATTACTGGTCCTTTCTCTTAAGGGGAAAGCATTAATGTGGTATAGAACTTTGGAGGATCAGAGTATTTGTACATGGGCGGATATCGCAGGAGCTCTTATTGATGCTTTTGATAATTTTGGAGACCCCTTTCAACTGCTCACTCAACTCTCATTTATTAAAAGGATAGTCCATGAAACCATTTTTTACTTCAATATCAGATTCTAGAGAATGTGGAGAAGGATCCCTATTGAATTCTAACCATCCTCCTCTTAGGCATATCTCTTTTACATCTATGCCTTCCATCGTAATATAAGTCTCATTATCCAGTTATCTAGGGTGAAGTGTTTTTCACAAATTTTAAAAGAAGATACCAGAGCCAAAAATATATTGATCCAAATAGGGAAAATACCACCCTAGGATTCCTCCCTTTTTTTCCAAAACTTAACTCTTGTGCCCTCCCTAGGATATAGTGGTTCACACTTATATCAAGATACAACAAGTGGCCTCCTCGTAGAATATCAGGAACTTAAGTCCCCAGCAGAGCAAGAGTTAAGAACAAAAAATTAGAGACTTAGGAAGGAAATGAAATTCACGGACAAAAAATCTCACCAAACTAGAAACGAGATATTAGCAAATTTTAACCTTTAGTATAGTAACCAAAACTTTTTTAAACAAAGGATCCAAGGTGCTTTTCAAAAGAGAAGAATAAAAAAATTATGATTAAATAAGGTAAAATGATCAAGTCTCGATTGAATCCCTATCCCACAATGAAAATAATCCTAAATAATGGCAATATTTCTTGAGGAAAAAAATCCCATTCTTCTAATGGGAGATAAAATAGCATGTAATAATATACAAAGAGGTATAGAACCCTCGACACTATTATATGAAAAACAAGATGCAATTGGTAATTAGCCTATACAACCTTAGGATGATAGTACTTCTAGTCAGGGATTTGTTATAAACTCCTCCCTAGGAGATCTAACATCAAGTCAGAAATGGTTTGAGATACACAAGAAATTATATTTCCCAACCACTATGATTGAGCAAATAACGGAGATAGTAGAAGAGTTGCATAGTCTTGCCAAGTTTTCAACTACAATACCTGAGGTATTAGAGAAAGAAATTTTGGCATCTGATCAGGTAGATTTGATTGACATCACCATTGGTAATTCTCCTACACAAGCTTCTCCCTATATCATCCTAAATAACTATCCCTCCCCTTTTTACCTATCTCTATTTTTAGAAAAGGGGATATTGCATAATTGTGTGATGACGTTAGGGGATCAAGTCATAATTATACCAATAGAAGTTTGCAAGAGCTTTAGTATAAACCTAGATGTGAAAGGGCTTGATGTATTACAATTCCAAGAGAAAAGGTTGAAATAGATAGGGACTTTACATAGAGTATCGATTCTAATATGTGAACACCTAGACCTTGCCATTATTTAAGATGAGTTATCGACATTACCCTGTTATTAAGAATGTTTTTATCCCAAATATTGCTCAAATAGTTGGAAGGAAAGATAACTTGGGGATAGGATCAAGTATTCATTTCTTTTACCAGGGATATTATCACAATTCCCAACCAAGGGTTGCAACCTTTTTGCTTTGAAGGTTACTTCGGGTCAAAGATGCGCCCTATCGAAAGGAACCAAATGTTAGAGAAAATATATTGACCTTGGCAATTTATCCAAAGCACACATTACTCAGCTCAAGGAAAATTCTCTATTAGTAGGTAAAAAACCTTTTGATCACTTCATAAAAATTTCCCAATGTCAAAGAAACACAAGGAGTCACAATCATCTTTTCTAGGGAGTAGCTTTTATCGATGTAATACTGATTCAGAGGATAGATGCACAGACAATAGATATTGTAGAGCCTCAAAAAATGGGAATTTTCATATGCTACATGAATAGTGTACATGTTTTCGAATAACTAACAAAGCAAGACTAAATTCTTGGATTTCTCTTTTTGATCAAAATACAGTTATCCCAGAAATAGAGGAGAACTCCACTAGTAAAAATTTGATAGTAATGCCAACCTAGCATCAAGAGCAACTAAAAATTTTCACCATGTGGTCTAGACATTACAGATTCACAAGGTAGGTTATGAAAGAATCCCCAAAATCTAGATATAATCACACACATCACATTTTGTGTACATACTTGACATATATATGAGATGACTGATTATAGTCATTATGAATAAGTGTAGCTATTCCATATCAAAGCACTTGCCCTACAACATCTATATGTTTACCCCAAATGAGCAAAATATCAATCAAGTGGGCAAAGCTTCTAGGGATTAGAATTTTTTTAAGGATCATACAAGTTCCCCAGCTCAACCACCAATGTATGAAGCATGTTGCTGCTAATTTGTATTTCCTTCCTACACTCCATTTTTTTTGTAAAGTTTCCCTATGACTTTGTAACCTAATGGATGAAGGAAAAAAACTTTTGAACTGATACTTGAATATCATAACACAATAAAGATATATTTGTTGAAGCATGTATGATTGAAAGATAAAGTTATGCATCATATGATATGACATCATACTAGAATGAAAGGAGTGTACCGGGAAATACTAAAGCAAGTAAAGCAATGCAAGCTAAGAGGTTAGCTAACATGTGAAAACCATTTAAATGTATGAGGGATCACTTGAAATTTGCAAGGCATGCCTCCACAATCATTCACCAAATTGATGCTCTCTCCTACTCAATATTATATAAATAAGGAATGGTGTAAAAAGACATAAGAATGAAGCTTTCAGGGTTGAAATGAGTCAGGTCATGCAAATAGGAGATTACAGGAGGAAGTACGAGCAGAGGAGGAAGTTTTTGGTTATTCATGTCCAACATGTTAAGATATGCAGGAAAGACAAACAATTTTCACCATGTTCTACTCCATGGCAATCTATCTACCCTTGGAAGAAATTTTCACACCAATGAAATATATTTACAGGGGTAGGTTCTTTCTAGAAAGGCTCATCACACCAACGAAATATATTTATAAAGATATGCAGCTATTGGAGTTTTTTCTATTTTGTGTAACTCCAATTCCCTTATTTTTTGTTCTTCCTTTCCCTATCTTCAGTGTTATAATACCATTTTTTATCACACCTATACAATTTCTTTGCATTTTTTATTTTTTTGGTATCCCCGTTTGTCCCTGATAAAGCCTTGTCCTCAATAACTGAAATATCCAACACCATCCTCTATCATTTTTAGTGATAGTATCATGTTGAGTTCATTATCCATCTATCGTATCCCCCTCTTATAGTTTTTTATATGCTATTTTGAGCTTCCCGTTTTTCTCTCTATATATACTTTCTTTCATCTTTACTGGTATTTTGGGTAAAATAAATGCATTACTTATTCAGTGATATCTCCCTCTTCGCTCAACTTACCATTTTGTCCTATTTTGTTACGTCTATCTGTGAATGACTTTAGAAAGTTTGGATAAGACCATATGGATTTGACTGACCTTGCTAATAAATGTCCACTTGTGAGTCACCAAAATGAGGGTGATTTGTGTGTTCCTCCCACCCACCTAGTTTCACATGTAAGCTATAACAAAAAAGAAAGTGTCGTAGAATTACGACTGGATAAGAATCCGCAAATAGGTGAAGGAGTCCAAGCATAGGAAAGTGTCATGGAATTGTGACATGACAAAAATCTACTAGTATACAAAGGTGAAGAATTCCAAGCATAGAAAAGTATTGTGGAACTGCAACATGATAAGAATCTACTAGCAAACAAAGGTGAAGGAGGCCAAGCACAAGAAAGTGTCAAAAAATCATGATATGACAAGAATCTACCAGTAGACGAAGGTGAAGAAGGCTAAGCATAGGTAAGTGTCACAGAATCACGATAGGACAAGAATCCACTAGAAGATGAAGATGAAGAAGGCCAACAGTAGGAAAGTGTCATGGAATCGTGACATGATAAGAATTCATCAGTAGACAAATATGAAGGAGGCCAAGTGTAGGAAAGTATTGTAGAACTGTGACATGATAAGAATCCACCAGTAGACAAAGGTGAAGGAGACCAAGTGCAGGAAAGTTTCATGAAACTGTGGCATGACAAGAATCCACCAATAGATGAAGGTGAAGGCCAAGCGCATGAAAGCATCATAGAATCAGGATATGACAAGAATCTACTAGTAGACAAAGGTGAAGGAGGCCAAGTACAGGAAAGTGTCATAAAATAATGACATGACAAGAATTTGCCAACATATGTGCTCCAAAGAAAATCAAATCTTTGAATTTAATATCATCTATTATAGCTGTTACAGATCAAGGGTTACCAAGCAAGTTCAAGAACGAGCAATGGTCATGATTTTAATTTTCAACCACCACCTTATGGCATGCATAAATCACTTGAATCAGTAGATTGATATTTAAAAACCATTGCGCGATGCATGTCTTATCTATTTAACCACTTGATAGTTTTTTATAACAACTTTAATGTAAGATATTTTAGATTTTTGAGCCAAAAGGATTATAAATAAGAGTATCGACCTCTTGTTAAGGGTCGACTCTTAGGTGTTTACAATTTGTATGGACTTAACTTTGGAAGGAGTAAATACTAAAAGATCTATGTTTAACCTCTGGTTCAATTATCTTATAGAACAAGTATGTATGAATGGATGGATGTTTCTAATTTAGCTAAGTAAATGTGTGTGATATTAATTCTTATTTCTGGATTCTTGTTCATGTTTATTTCTTAGTCTTGGAACTGCTAATATGTGAAGCCAAATATTATTTTAATTGTGTTCTGTGTATGATAAATAATTGGTTGGTATATTAGGAGATCATGGTAGCTTCTCCCTTTCATGCTTTCATTTATTTCTTATTGTTGCTTAATATGTACCATATTAAATTTCTAGCCTCGGCTACATTTACATTCCTTTCAACACCCTGTTCTTCCCCCCCGATTACTTTCAAGCTAGTTAGAACTTCCTAAAGGAACCAACCTTATCTGGATATTGAATGGGTTAAACCTTATAGTATGATTGTTCATTTAATGTTGGCCATGTCTTAGGTGCAATAACAAACCATAGGTATATTTTGGACCAACAGTTACATGGAGCCTTAATCAATTTTCAAGATACATGGATTGATTACATTGAAAATGATAAAATAAGAGTAAGATTTCAAAGTAGGTGAGGTTCTTTCCAACCCCACTTGCTTTCAGCTATGCAATTAAAGAAAGTAATCAAAAGAGGTAGCTTAATCTACATTGTGAATATCAATGGTAAGATTGAAGAAAAATGAGATGAGGAAGTTTTTAAGAAGCATTCAATTCTCCATGAGTTTCATAATGTTTTTCCTAAAGACCTTATGGGTCTATCTCCTTGAAGTTAAATCTATTTCACTATTGAATTAATACCCAGAGTCAAACCCATTTCAAGGACACCTTACAGAATTACTACTATTTATTACAAGAACTAAAATTTTAGCTTTAATACTTGTTGAAAAAGGATCTGATTAGACCAAGTGTGTCACCTTGGGGTGCTCCAATGTTATTTGTGAAAAAGAAGGATGGTTCCCTAAGACTATGTATAGATTATAGAATATTGAATAAGGTAACCATTAAGAACAAGTATCCTCTACCTTAGATAGATGATCTATTTGATTAGTTAAAGGGTGCTACCATATTTTAAAAGAATATCTAATATTGATTTATCATCAACTACGGATTAAGGAAGAAGATACCTATAAGATGACATTTAAAACTTGATATGGGCACTATGAATTCATGGTGCTACCATTTGGGTTAACGAATGCATTGACTACCTTCATGAATCTAATAAATAGTGTGTTAAATAAGTACCTAGACTAGTTCATTTTGGTATTTTTCTTATATGATATACTAATCTATTCTTGAACTAAGGAGGATCATGATTAACATCTCAGGCTAGTATTGGAGGTACTAAGAAAGAACCAATGTTTTGGAAAACTATTCAAGTGCAAGTCATATACTCCACAAGTGTAGTATTTGGGGCATATTATTTTAGAAGAAGGTATTTTTGTAGATCCATAGAAGATAAAAGCTATACTAAATTTGCTAACACCTATAAATGTGTTATAAGTTAGGAGTTTCATGGGGATCGCTAGCTATTATAGGAATTTCATGAGAAATTACTCTAAAATTACCTATCCAATCACCAACCTTCATAAAAAGAGAAAAGAATTCAAATGGATGGATAAATGTGAGGCCACATTTGAGAATATAAAAAATAAGTTGAAAATGATACCAATTCTTAAGATTTCAAACCCCCTTAGGAAGTTCACTATGTGTACAAATGCTTCTCTATAATGTTTGGGGGAGTTTTATCTCAGAAAGAAGCTATAGTAGCATAAAAATCTAGAAAACTCAAGAAGCATGAGGTAAATTATGCTACTCATGATCTATAATTGATAGCGATTATGCATGCCCTAAAGGTTTAGAGGCACTACTTGTTGGGTCAACTTTTTGAGCTACTAATAAACCATAAAACTCTAAGGTATATTTTTACCCAACCTTTTCTAAATGCGATATAGAGAAGGTGGGTAGAGTTATTAGTAGAATATGATTTTGGTATTGATTACATCAAAGGGAAAGAAAAGGTGGTATATACCTTGAGCAATAGAAGGCACATAATCACCTTAACTGAAATCCATGTAGATTTAATGGAAGGGTTAAGAAAATGCAACTACAAGACCCATATTGGTTGGAACTTCTTAGAAAAATAGAAGGAACTTCAAAAGAAATCAAGGATTTTAACATAAAGGATGGTATTTTATGCTTTAAATATTAGGTAGTTATACCCAAATTTGATGACTTGAGGATAATGATCTTGCAGGAGGCACAAAATTCTCCTTATTTCACTCATTTAGAAGGGATAAAAATGAGATAAAATATAAAAAAGATCTTCTACTAGGTGGGTATGAAGCAAGATATCATCGAATTCTTATCAAAATGTTTGGAATGCGAGAAAATGAAGGTAGAACATCATCACTTAGCTAGAAAATTGTACCCACATGAGATACTTATGCAAAAATGGCAAGTAATATCTATGGACTTTATTATGGTATTGCCTAAGAATAGGTTCCAACGTGATTCCATCCTCGTAGTGGTTGATAAGTTGACCAATTTCACACACTTTATACGAGAGAATATCAAGGATGATGCACTGATGGTGCCAAATAAGTTTTCTAAAGAAGATTTAGGATTACATGGATTTCTAGAGGTAATCATATTTGCTAGGGATTCTAAATTCATGTTAGAATTTTGGCAAGCTCTTTATCATGTAGTGCACACCAAGCTAAACATTAGTTCTACATATCATACCAAAATAGATGGTCAAATAGAGAGGGTGAACCAAGTTTTTGAAGATATGTTACACATTTACTACATGAATTAGAAGTCAAAATGGGAAGAATTCTTGCATTTCATTAAGTTTGTGTATAATAATGGATACCATGCATCATTGGGGATGCCTCCCTTTGAAGCCTTGTATGGAAGAAGATGTAGAACCCCTCTATCATGGGATAATTAGGAGGATCAAGTGAATACTGGACTCAATACTATCTAGGATATGGAGGAACAAATTAGAGCAATCCATCTTAGGCATAAGGAAGCAATCGATCACCAATGGAATTCTCTATAGGAGAAAGAGTCTTCTTAAGGGTTAGATCCATGAAAAGTGTAATCGAGTCAATAAAGTTGGATCCTCACTATGTAGGGTCCTTTGAGATCATTGGGAAGGTTAGCCCATTAGCTTATAGGTTTGCTTTACCACCTAACCTATCAAAAATCCATGATACTTTCCACATATCCTTGATTAGGAAGTATGTTGCTAATCCTACTCATGTGTGGAATTTTTCTAAATTACAGATGATAGATATCACAACAATTGAGGTGTGTCTAGTTAATATTTGAGGATTTCATTTTGGAGTGTTAAGGAAATGAACCCTAGAATAGTGTAAGTTCCAGTGGGACGAATATTTAGAGAATTGTATTGCATGGGAAAATGTTGACGAGATGAGATAATAATATTGATTTTTATATGAATAAATTTTAAGTATGCTACTTTTTGCAAGAAACATATAGGTATGTGATTACTCCAAGAGGGAAAGTGTGTAACACCCTTTCTTGATAAAACTTTGTGAACAATAAACTATGTATTTATGTGTTTATGTAATGGCATAGTTTCTGTCAGCATGATTTAATAATAGAATAATTGCTTTCTTTAAGCATAGAACATGGTACTGCTAATGTATTTGTGTATGTAGGATCAGGTACATTCTCCTTGGTGGGGCTATGTGTAAACCACCTACCATGAGGGATACCTAGGGAAATGATGATGATGATTTGATCATCGGAAGCTCAAGGTAAATATGGAAAATTTACCTTCATGTAGATTCGTATTATTATATTATTATTTCCACATTTGAGCCATTGGACCAGGATATTGCTTGCAATGAGCCTTCTCAAATGAAATTGGTGATATCTTAGACTATCATAAAAAGGACCACCTACTTGGGGATAAAACAATGGTATAAATAGTATATGTGACTCCTTGTTTGACTCAATTGCTTGTGAGCAAGAAAGTTGTTGTCTGGATTAGCAATTATTACTCTTGTTTTTGCTTGTATGGCAACTTAGTTTAAGTTTAATAAATCAAGCATTATATGGTTTCTTTTATATATATATATATATATATATATATATATATATATATATATATATATATATAAAAAAAAAAAAAAAAATACCGTTATATTCATTAATGCCATGAACCAAGCACTAAGTTATATATAGTTATATATAACTATATATATAGTAATATATGTTATATTCATTAATGCCAAGAACCAAGCATTAAGTTACCTTGGAATATAGTTTCTGGTGTGTTATGCCTTCTAATCGCCTTGGGAAGATATAGGGGCTCTTTAGCTTCCTCAAGAAAATTGCTTGAGTGCATGAAGTGTAATGCTCTTTGGACGCTTGAGGATATATTCACCCATGTAAGTTAACACTCCTATTTTAAATCAAGAGGAATGAGGGCATAAAGGGGGTAATGAGCACTTGAAGTAGTAGAGTAGTGAAGACAGAGGCAGAAGGAAGGAGAAAATATCAATGATTAAATAAGACCTTTGGAGGTAACAAGAATTGTGGTACGGGTGCTATATTTTTCTATCTTTGCTCCTTTCTGATTTTTACGACATGATTGAACCTTTCCTTTATTGCTACTTTGCTTTGTTCCTAGTTATGCTTTGGGTATTTATTTTGTTGGTTGTTGATGTTAGCCTCATGTTGTGTTAGCCTCTTGTTTGTATGTAGCTTTGGTGTGTTATTTTTGTTTCTCATGGTACCCTATTCCTTTCTCTTTTGCTGGTTTTTTTCCATATGGTTTTGCGTACCTTGAGTTCTTGGTTATTCACATGTGGATGGTTTGTTTATTCTTACTTTTATGTCTATTGTACATTGTGGTTGTTTCCCTTGTTTGGAGCACCCTACGTCAATGGAGGGAGTCTTTTTATTTTTTTGGTAGATAAGATACTATAGCATTAATATCGAGTTTTACAAGTTGACCCAAAACCTTTTACAAAAATCAACCTAGGGTTGTTGATGAACATGTCCTTATTAAGGATCCTATATATGTAAAATATGCATGCCACCAAAGCCATTACATCCAGTAAGGCACATATCCTGTTATCAAAAAGAAACTTCCCATGCAAAATTTTGGGTATACCTCGAGAAAACACACTTGCATCATAATTACAAAAAAATAAACAGACACAGATCCCTTCCTTGAAACAATGGAGAAACAAAAAGCTGCAGACACACATAGCAGAATATTGAAAAACTCCCACAATATTTGTATTGACAGTTACTATTAATAATTCTTTGGTAATTTCTTTCTTCCATATATGACATGCTTTGGGACCACATCCCGTCTTGGCCAATAAGCCTTGGAGAAGTGAACATGTTGGCTAGATTTATGGCGATGGCTATCTGGTGGTCCACGTGGCTCTGGTTCGAAGTCTTATATTGTCGTTTCTTTCCTACCCTGTGATTATCAACCAACCTCAAATTACTAAGATGACTAGGAGCCATGTTATCTAACATGTGACTATCCCCATTAGTCTTTGTGGTATTTCCAAGCAACATCCACCAAGACTGACAACTCGAATAATTTTTATTGTGAGTCCATTTCAAAAAAGAGACGAGAATACTCATAGCCTTCGAATTTACAATGCCTTCCCTGTTGGTAAATTTGACTATCATTCTTGGCATTCTTGTTGAATAAGCTCCTCTACTTCACTTGGGACACTGTGTTCCCATTTAAAAATTTTGTCACTGTAGACACCCAAATTCGCTTGCTTATCAGCAACTTTGTTAGCTTCCCGAAAGACATGGGATTTTTTGTCCTGTCTTCCCTGGAAAAGGATCCTATTCTCTTCAACAATTGTTTTAATCCTCCAAGGAGGTGTTTTCCAATTATTGAGGATATTTATAACATGCATAGAGTCTCCTTCTACGATCAAATTGCATTCTAATTCTTGAGTCATTTGAAGACCTCTCCACATAGCTCAATTAAGGGAGTCTTCATTGTGTTGACCCATTTTCTTTCTTTTCATAGGATGGCGATCGACATCCCATAGAAATCCTAATTTTGTTGTTAATGGGTTGGATTTTGTGTCCTTACATTGCCTTTGGTCTAAGTTTTTGGTTGTGTTGTTCTTCCTTTGCCCTGTGTGCTATCCTTATATCCTTTGCATGCATTGGTCTTGAGTGGCTAAGTGCTTTGTTTAAGTTTGTTTGTGGCAGCAATGCTTTATTATACTACGAATGGCTGAATGTTTTATCATTGCACTCATTATATTAATGCATAGCTTTATGTCTTGTTAAAAATCTTTATGTTGTAAGTTAAGCTTTGTGAGGTAGCATTAGTAAAGATGGCTTCTCTTCTTTTAGTAAGATCTTATGAAGATGGTTGGTTCTTGCATGGGCTAAAGCCCTATCTTGCAAGCTTTAGAGGATCGTTTATATGTTAATTAAGACTGAAATAGAGGTTTTTTTTTTAATGAAAGGTAAAACTAAGAGGTAGCTCTCTAAGTTTCAATATTTAGATAATTCTGAATGAAAACATGTGCATCTATTTTTGAGACTTTTATGGACTAAAGAATAATAAAGCACTTTGTAAATGCTTTGATAATGTACTTTGGTTATTATTAAATATGCTTTGAAGTTCATATTTAATATAAGCTTTTGATGTGAGTCAATATTAGAGGTATACTTGTTTGTAAATATTTTATCAAGGTACTCATGCTTCAAAACATTTGTAGTAGTGAATTTTGATTATTTTTTGGTTGAGAGAAAATATTTATAATGATTCCTAAGATCTATGTGGATTAAGGGATCATTATAAAGATATGCATGGGTTTATTTTGGATTTTATGAATGCTGTCATTTGGTATGTAAAAGAAAATATTTATAATGATTCTTGAGATCTTTGTGGATTAAGGGATCATTATGAAAGAGAAGTATGGGCTTCTCATAGATTGTTATGGATTGGTTTATATTTTAATGGATTAAAAGGATGCTTGTTTCTTATAACTTTCTTTATGTGCATGGTTGTTTACATAATAGAATAAGGCATAAGCTAAGTTGCATTGCATATAAATTTTTTATGATCCCTAAGTAAACTTCATAAGTGGTGGGTGGTTTTCCATCAAGAAGCTTGTGGACTTAGTTGGCAAAAGACCTTGGAAGATGGTTGTAAGCTCTTCAAAATGATATTGTTGTAAATAAGCAAAGACTTGTTTTGCTTGAAATAATTGTAATCTTGACTCTTATTTCCAAGGATAATTTGACTTCTTTATGCAATGAAGAGCTACTTTAATCTTGTTCAATGGTGTTGCTTTAAGTATGTAAATTTGGAGTCTTGTATTGTTTTAAGCATTTAAATGTTGTTTATGTTGTTTAATGATAACTGGAGCTAAAATTTCGAGTAATATTTGGAGATGGTTGTTAATGGGTTTCCTTTAACTATTTGAAATATAATCTTATGTTAGAGATATGAGTTATATTTCTAATGTATAAATGTTTATGGAAAGCTTTTGTGATTAAAGTTTTGATAAGAGCATAGTTGGTTTTTGGTTAAGAAGATTTTATTTTATGCCTTTTATGTGATATGAATATTACAATGTGATTTTATGTTTAATGCTTTGGTTTAGCTTTATGGCATGATTATTTTGTTCTCCATCCTTGGGATGGATAGAATTTTTCTCTTGTAAATAATAAAATCTTAATCTTGGAAGGAGTTGCGTGAATGCAATAGCCAGGTAGTTAAGAGCCTAGAAGAAGTGAGAATGCAATAGCTAGGATATCATAAACCTATATGGAGTTGTGTATAAAATAGCTAAGGTACTTTTGAGTAGTCACACCTTGATTGAGTAGGATCAAGTGTGTGGGTAAACCTATTCACAAAACAATAGTGGTGATTCCTTGATCGCGTAGGATCAAGAGATCATGTTAGTTGTCAATGAAGTTGTAACAACCTTAGCTCATAGAGGTATGGTAACTAAGCACCAAGGATTTATGTTGAATAACTTATATAGGAGAATATAAATTCAGGTTGAGGAATTGGTTTCCCTCTTAAAGTGTTATGGGACTTAAAGAGTGATCCCTATGTCATGGTCAAATGATCCTATTTTGAGTAGGGTATAGAAAGGTGGGGGGACCACTTATGACATCCTTCTAAACATGTAGGTTTAGTAAGGTGAACCCAAGAAGTTATGGGATTTGGTCTCTCCTATGCACTAAGTGTCATCTGTAATGACTTAGAAATTCAAATGTGGTTAAGCCTTGTATGCTGAAATAAATTATCAAGGTTGTCTCCCTTGAGAGTCTATGTTTTATAAGTGCTCTTCAAAAAAATTGGGTTGGTAGATTTTGGATTGTTACAGGATAGGACCTCTAAAATTATCATAAGTAGGTTATTTAAATCCTAATACATAAAATATGAGGACATCAACCATTCCCTACCAATATGGAGACCTTACCACTTTGAAGGGAATGTTGAAAAATACCAAAATATTACACAAGCCTTAATCATGGCCTTTAAACTCTCATGGTTGCATGCAGTCATACCCTAAAGCATGGGATGTGACCTTGGTATGGAATGTCCAATAAAAATGACTCCTTTTTCCCACTCCTTGGGTTAGCCATAGACAAACTCGATCCACTATGGCATAGTTGAGAATGACTAAATGTGTTTTCATTGATCTTCAACAAAAATTTGGATATCCTTCATGGATTCCTAAATGATAGGGCCCCTAAAATAATCACAATTAGGTGAGTTAAAATATTATCCACAAACTATGAGGGCATCAACCATTCCCTACCAACACAGATCTTTTTTTATTTGCTTAAAAAGAATAAAGATGTCTTTATTTGAGAATATTCTGACATACCTATTATGGATGAGGATTTGGTTATCCATAACATTATGACTTAGGAGGACACTTCTCCCATTAGACAAAAGCAAAGCATATTCTCTCCCATCGCTCAATAACTATCAAAATTTGTTAAATTTTATTTTTATAATACATATTGACTATTTAGGCTAGGTATATAACATTGTTCTTGTGAAAAATAAAGAAACAATGTTATCCAAATTTGTTATGATTTTAGAAACATCAATCTAGCTACTCCTAAGGATAACTTCCTTTACCATCTATTTATAATATTATAGATTCTACCATAGGGTGTAAAATGTGATCCCTTGTGGATGGCTATTCAGGGTATAGCCAAATTTGGATTACCCCTAAGAACCAAATAAAAACAATATTTTTTATGCTATGGGGAATATTTTGTTGTGTTGTCATGCCTTTTTGGTTGAATAATGCCAACGATACTTATTAGTGGGTGTGGGTACTTTCTGCATCTACCCACACTAAGCTATTAGCTATTAATTATTTTATTTCTTTATTTAATAAAACCATAAGCAAAGCAAAGTGAATAAGGAGTGAAGAGGATGACCCTCAATCTCATTGAAGCATCCATCCTTGAATGAAGTTTAGAGAAAAGACAAAGATATATCTTGTCATCTAAAGTAGAGAGACAATTATGACTTGGAATCTCATCGATACTCACTGGAATACTAGAATATGACTAATATACAGATCAAATAAGGCATGAAATATTTAGGATAGTTGTACCTGAATGAAGTACTCAAAAATACATGTTTGATTCTATTACCAAAATACAAAGTCCAGTCAAACTAGCTATCTCTCAAAGGTATCAGAAGGCTTTCACCTAACCATAACCTAAGATGGTGCCAATTCTCTATCCAATACTCAAAAGCTAACAAAGGTAAGTAAAAGGTGCACTAGAATATTTGTACCAAGGTTGAAACCTATTAGGATGCTAAATACCTAGCATATACATAAGTTGTGAGAATGGCTAAGTACCCAATGCACTAAAATGTTTATAGATAGCTAGATCCTAGTAGTGTCCCCAAAAACCATAGCACTATTGGATGAGAAAATGGCTAAGTTTGGGGAACATCAAAACAATCACACTTGGGCAGAACCCAATAGTGTCCCAAAGTTTTGGCCTTCGTAAGAGTAGAAAACTAGCTAAGTGTCTAAGGCCTCAAAATATTTGTGATGGGACGAAACCCGATAGGATGCAAAACATCCATCCCCTTGTTGGAAGTCATCAGGTTGCAAAACTGGTTAAGTATGAAGAAGGTTGGAAGATTTATAACCAATCAGATCCTGGCATGTTACTAATTCTCCATCTTGAGATTGAAAGTTGGCAAAAATAAGACACATATGAGGTCAAAATATTTTTACACGATCGAAGTTTGGTATGGTCCAAATATTTAGCACCAAGAAGTAATTGTGTGTATTGTTAGCATAAATCTAGATGAAAGTGTGTGCACATGCAGTAATGTAAGCAAGCATGTGATTGAATGGTGGAGTTACCTGGAAAACTATACTTAGTCAAAGCATGCTGAAACACTGAAGATGTGTCATCCTTATGAAGTATTATGAATGCAAAGGATCTTGTGACCACCTTTCAATGTCAGAAGAGTCTTTACTCCATAATGCTTACTAGGCAAGATCCCTTATCAAAAAATCTCAATAACATAAACCATTGTGTAGATGATAAGATGGTAGAGTTTGATGGACCAAATGCAAGTGATAGAGTGACATGAACTAAGAGTGCTTATATATTGGCTATATTAGCAAACCATGATCAGGTAGTTGGGATAGCCATGCCTTTGATCAGCTCAATCAACTGATACACCCTCTGACACGATAGCAATATGTTCCTAAAGTAATGATGTCTTGACAACTATAATATTATAAAAGGTCTATAAATATTGTAATATAAAATAAAAGAATCATTGGCTCTTAGGCTTTTATAATTCATATATAAGAATAGAAGACTTGCATCTTAATACAGAGTGATTTCTATTTGGCCTCTGGTTCAATTTATTTGCAGAACATGTGTGTATGGATGACTACTTTCTAATTTTAGCCTATTGAAATCTCATGGTGTTTACTCAGATATTTGAATTTATACTATGTTCATTCACTTGTTCTGGAATTTATATTCTAATAAGTTGCATTATATTGAAACTAAATGCTCTATGGGTGATAGTAAAACTAGTTGGTATGTTAGGTAATTGATTGTGTATTTACTTTATCTTTTATTACACATGTGTCTTGATGTTGCTTAATATTTACCAACATAAGTTCTAGCTTCAGATCCTTTTTGCTTCTTTTAGCACCTTTTTCCCTCCATTTTAGAAATATTTAGCTCAAACTTCAAATAATTCGACCTCCTCCGGAGATTGACCACCCAATATTCCTAGCTTCCTGATCATTCAATATTGGTTAAGATTTGTGGATGCACAATCTTTCCATTAGATATATTTCCAAACCAATAGTTTTTGGCATGCCCGATGGGACCTAGTTGTCCCACATTTTAGATTTATTAGATATTGGTGATGATCTGGTCTATCTAAATTATGTTTTATCACCTGGAAACTCTACTAAAAGTTGAATCCAGATCTCATGATCAATTACATTTAAAATTGAACAAAGCCCGATGATACTCTATTTTATGACATCAATATTCAAATTCACCTGTGACTTTACTATGAGCACAACACTTAGATTCCATGAGTAGTTGCCCTCATATTTTCTCAGAGGATTCCAAATTAGTAGAGCAGTCTCAAATTGATAAACAAAGTAAGTATGGTCATTTGGTGACTCCCTCATGAGAAGAGAATCCAAATATTCTGAAGCATCACTAGTGTAACAGTACCGATAGTTCAATAGTGTTGTCCTGACTGGAAAGATCTAACCCCCTGAACATCCAACACTGGCATGATATTCCCAAGGGTGCTTTATTGACCTTGCCAAGTTAGGATGGTAAAGAAGGAGCTATTTTTGAACATCTAAATATGTAGCATCCCTGGCTACCCTCCATAATATCACTCATGAGATATGTTATTCTAAGGCTACTCATTCTCTCTCTTGAAGGAATGAAATTTTTATGGTACAAGTACCTACAAAAGGGTAGTATATGTATATGGGCTGACTTAGTGAAAGCTCTCACTAACACATTTGATGGTTTTGGTGATCCCTTTCATTTTCTTACTTAGTTCTCATTTATCAAGAGGTCACCTCTTGAAAATATTGTGGACTTCAATATCTAATTCTAAAGGAGTTAGAGAAGAGTCCCCTATGAGTATCAACCATATCATACCCAAGCCCTCCTATATTATATCTAGACCTTTAGCACTGATATAAGCCTCTTGATCCATTAGTCTAGAGAGAAAAATTTTCCCCAAATCTTTAATGAGGCTTCTCAAGATGAATAAATCCTAATCCAAATAGGGAAGATACCCATTAAGGAGACCCTGAATCCTTTTTAACTCTTTATAACTATCCCTCCAATAGATATGATGCTAGATCAAGTAGTGTAGGTTCATTTTTCTAGTTGTTCTTGAATGCTCGTACAACAATCCCATCAGTTGATAATTTCTTATCAGAAGGTCAACTGGAACAAAGGCCACAACTGAATAATGATAAAATAAGGATAGGCAATCAAGTCCCTAAATCATTTGAAGTAGCCACTGATGCACCTCTGGTGATGAATAATGTCATTATCGATCACTTTCAATAACACAAATGTCATTGTTCC
Source organism: Wollemia nobilis (assembly GCA_028583015.1). Lineage (NCBI taxonomy): Eukaryota > Viridiplantae > Streptophyta > Pinopsida > Araucariales > Araucariaceae > Wollemia > Wollemia nobilis. The sequence continues at coordinate 2,896,186 of JAQPPZ010016709.1, forward strand.
TTATCTATTGCCACAAATGCCTAAAAAACCTTACCTCCACCTACTATAAACAAAGGAGATGATAACCCAAAACCCTTGGAATTTCTTATATAGCAATACCTTTCCATTAATCAATGACGGTTGGAGGTATACAAAATACTCTACTTCCCTGCAATCAATGCCAAGCAATAAGAGAAGTAGGTGAAACGATTCCAAATATTATTCAAAACCTCACCTCATATGTCAATAGTGTTGAGAGAAGACTTATTGGATTCAAAAAGGATTAGCTTAGTTGATATTTCCTTACAAGGGGAATCAAAAGCCTCATAAGCTCATGCACCTTCAAGAATTTCCCTCCTTTCAAGAAAATATGCTCCTCCTTTCTATCTATCCCTTGCCCTAGAGAAAATATGTTGCACAATTGTGTGGTGGATCCCTAGGTCTCAATCCCCATCATGCTTGCATATATCTAAAAAATAGTGGGACTTATCTCAGAGGTATAAGGCCTAGATATATTAATCTACAGAGGAAAATAGCTTAGGAGGGTAGGAAAATTATATAACCTTCTAATACTAGTTCTTAGGCATCCAGGTCTAGCCATATTCTAGGATATAGAGGTGGTGGAGGTTCCTCCTATGTTTAGCATATGTTTTCCACCACATATTCTATTGCAAATAAATGGGATCCTAGATCAAAAAGGTGTCAGGATGGTAATTCCTATGGATAAAAGGGATGGCATGCTACAAAATAAAAAATTGTATCTTTTTTGCATTCAAGTATACACTAAATGAAAATTGATACATGTGCAATAAATCATGTGTAACTAAAGAATAGGTTCAAGAGAAATACAAGTAGTAGCATCTGCTCAAAAAAAAATTGCTATCACACCTTCACCTAGATGCTTGAAGTCAATTCAATCTTTCACTTGCAGATACAATCAGATTCGAAGAACCTCAACTCCTAAGGTTGGATGGAGGTACAAATCTTAAGGGTGATAGAGGGATGGGTAGCAAAAATGATGCAACAACTGAATTCTAAAAAAACATCATTGGAATTTATCCCTTGAAAAATTATTAATTGTGAGAAATATTGAGTCGATAGAATCAGTGATCCTATTGATTAAGTCAACAACCTAGGTATAAATATTAGCAAAGTAAGAAATCTAGTTGGCACTTCACTGCAACTATAGATGAATGTGAATGATGCTTAGTGGAATACAAAATACAAGTCAAGTTTAGTGCAATTTGGAATGAGCACTGCAAATTCACAAGATGATTTATGAAAGGATCCCTGATTCAGGCATGTTCAACACACCACAATTTTGTGTAAATAGTCAGAAAATAAATAAAGGTGCTCTAGGCACGTTTTTGCACAATAGCTATCACCATTTTGCATAAGAATCATTAGGATTTGACTTGATGATTCATCATTGGTTAACCAAATTGGGATCAAGAAGGTTGGACGACTTCAACCACACTTGCTAATGATCAATAAACCTCCAAATAGTATCTTGGGTTGTCCAACACATTCCATTGATGTTGTTGCAACTTTGATGATTTTTGCAACTTTGATGATTTTTGCAACTTTGACAATTTTGCTACTTTGACAACTTCCTGACGATTTTTGCAACTTTTGCAAATTTGCACGAACAACCTGTAACAACTTCACCTGAACATAAAAAACAACTCTTTCTCACACAACCCTAGTCCAAGTATGTATCAACAAACTCAAATGTTTCCAACAATGCTCAACCACAAATCTCACATAACAATGATACTCATGTTCTTTTCTAACTCAAGTTCTTTCACAACCAATGGGCTTCAATAACAATGCTTATAAAACAAGGTTTAACCTCAACTCTCAAACTAGAAAACCTTGAAGCATTAAACCAATCACTTTTGAAAAGGAAACCACAATCAATCATTTTCTCTCCAATGATATTTCAGAAATCAACCACCATAAACAATCAATAGGAGAATATGCCCATACCTTTTATGAAGATGAAAAACTTCTTTGTAAATCTGCCACAATCACAAAATTATTTTTCCAATCTTCACAAGGGTTAGTAGATCACAAAATAATCAACATTACTCCACTTTTCAATAATCATCACCAAGGCCTTTAATTGCACAACTTCCTTATCTCTCCTAAAAACACTTGTACCATAAAATAAAATAAATAAATAAATTGCATAACCTTTTCACTCCCAAAACCACTTATACCATAAAATAAAATAAATCACAATATTGCATACCTTGTCACCTCATGAAAGAATTAATCCTCTTGAAAAATAACAAGGCAAACTTCACTTTTGAAACCCCTTTGCAAAATCAGAAATATCTCTTTACACACATTATTATTTCTCCTTCTAAATAAGTTAGTCAAATAGCCCTCAAAATAATCTTTTTGACGATATACAATATGCCCCCTTTTCAAAATAAATTGAAACATTTACATATATATGCCATCCTCCATTAATTGCACATAGGTCGGCCCTCCATTAATTTAAACTTTAATATCTTCATCACCGGAGGTCCTTTTTCGATGAAACAAAGTTCCACCTTGGCTTTTAAGAAAAGCCCTTTCCACATAAGCCCACCATGGTTTTAAATAAAATATTTTATTTTGCCTGCCTTGGTTTTCATAAAAACCCTATAAATAGCCATGCTTTCCAAAATATCATAAATGCTTATTTATGAAATATTTTGGCCACAAAAACCAAATGTGATCCATGTGACATCAATGACAACACAAAATACCTCAAATTAACTTAAATTTCCAACAGGCATTTCACTGCAACTATAGATGAATGTGAATGATGCTTAATGGAATACAAAATACTACTCAAGTTTAGTGCAATTTGGAATGAGAACTACGAATTCACAAGATGATTTATGAAAGGATCCCTAATTCAGGCATGTTCAACACACCACAGTTTTGTGTAAATAATCATAAAATAAATAAAGGTTCTCTAGGCATGTGTTCGCACAATAGCTATCACCATTTTGCATAAGAATCATTGGGGATTTGACTCGATGATTCATCATTGGTTAACCAAATTGGGATCAAGAAGGTTGGACAACTTCAACCACACTTGCTAATTATCAACAAACCTCCAAATAGTATCTTGGGTTGTCCAACACATTCCATTGATGTTGTTGCAACTTTGATTATTTTTGCAACTTTGACAATTTTGCTACTTTGACAACTTCCTAACGATTTTTGCAACTTTTGCAAATTTGAACAAACAACCTATAAACAACTTCACCCAAACATAAAAAACATTATCATAAGCATTGAACACCATTGTACATACTCCGCACAACCTTCGAACAACTATTCACTGCATCAACCTGTCCATTTGAGTGTGTTGACAATAATGACAATACTGTCGCTGCACCTTGCTCAACAATCTCCTTCTTTGGAATTGTTGGAAACACATGCATAATTTCCTTTAACTCTTATCCCATTTAAAAACAAGACCAAAGGGTTGCTGCAAACTCCTCCTTGAGTCCATGCACAACATTCTCAGGCAAAAATTATTACACTTAGAAAGAATCACAAACATGAGCAAAAATATAAACAAAGACACAAATGCTCCCCCTGAGAATGTGGCCCCGATAGCTAGTCAATGCTTGGGAAGTGTGACCACTCCCAATTTCTTATGAAGGTACTAAAAGACTTTCTTGGGAAATGGTTTGGTGAAGATATTCGCTACTTGCTCTGTTATTCGAACAAAATCCAACTTGACCTCACCTTTTGCAACTTTCTCCTTCAAAAAATGGTATCAAATAGCAATATGTTTTGTGTGATAATGCATAACTGGATTCTTTGAGATATTGATTGCACTTGTATTGTCACACATGATCAATATGGGCTCACTAAAATTTATTTCAAGATCATTCAAAGTTTATTTCATCCAAAGTACCTATGTACATCATGATGTCACTACAATATACTCTGCCTCTATTGTGGATAATGAGACTGACTCCTGCTTTTTGCTATACCACGTAACAAGATTATCACCAAGATATAATGCACCTCCACTGGTACTCTTCATGTAATCTACACATCTTGTCCAATCTGCATCTGAATACACAATGAGGGTGAATTCCTTACCTTTTGGATACCATAACCCATACTCCATAGTACCCTTGAGGTACCGAAAAATCCTCTTCATTGTTGTCACATGAGTCTCCTTGGGACTAGCCTAAAATCATGCTACCATGTATACTACCTGCAAAATGTCTGGTCTAGTAGCTGTCAAGTACATAAGCTCCCAATCATGGATCTGTACATAGTTTGATCAACAGATGGAGATTTGTCATCCTTGCTCAACTTGCAACCTGTCATCATGGGAGTGCTAACTGGCTTGCAATCCTCCATTGTGAACTTTTTCAGCATCTATTTCACATATTTAATTTGAGAAATAAATATGCCCTTCTCCTTTTGATTACTTGCAATCCGAGAAAATATGAAATTTCACCAATAATTGACATTTCAAACTCTTTCTGCATCTTATTTTCTAAATATTTACACAACTCATCTTTGTTGCTGCCAAAAATGATATCATCTACATATACAAGAACAACAATATGATGACCATTTTCTAGTTTGACATACAAATTACTGTCCACCATACCTTTCTTGAATCCTTGTTGAGTAAGATAACTATCTAGCCTTGCATACCATGCCCGAGGTGCCTGTTTTAAGCCATATAACGCTTTCTTCAACTTGCAAACCAAGTTGGGATCATCACCAAGCTTAAAACCATTTGGCTGCTCAATATAAACCTCTTCTTAAAGTTTCCCATTCAAAAATGCTGATTTCACATCCATTTGATAAACTTTGAAATTTGTAAACTACTAAAGCAAGAAACATTCTAATTGCCTCTAGTCTTCCCACAGGTGCAAAATTTTCCTTGAAGTCAACACCTTCAACTTGCGCATACCCTTTGCATACCAATCTTTCTTTGTTCTTAACTACATGTCTGTTTTCATTCAATTTGTTTCGAAATATCCATTTAGTACCGATTACATTTTTTTTTGCGGGTCTTGGTACTAACTCCCAAGTCTTATTTTTCTCAATCTGATCTAATTCTTCATTTATTGCCTTTACCCAAATTTCATCTTTGCTTGCTTTGGCAACATTTTTGGGCTCAATGCTGGATATTAAAGAGTAGTTACTTACTAATATTCTTCTTGTCTAAACACCAACTATGGGGTCTCCAATTATTTGCTCTCTAGGATGATCTTTCTGTCAACTACTTGTTTTGAATTTCATGTTTTCTTCTAATTCTTAATCACTTTTTGAATCCTTTGAGTCAATTCTTGGTTTCTTTTTTATTTCCTCTTCCTCATCTCCTTCAATGACCTCTTCATAAATTGGGTAGTTCTCTTCATAGTTAATTACTCGTTCACTTCCTTCATCAACTTTAACATCGACACTTTCCACAATTTTTCTTAGCCTCTTGTTGTAACATTTGTAAGCTTTGATTTTTGATGAATAACCAATAAAAATACCTTCATCCGCTCTATCTTCAAACTTACCAAGGTTTTCTTCAGTTCTTTTGATGTAACACTTGTTGCCAAAAACTTTAAAATATCTTGTTGTTGCCTTTTTACCGAACCACAACTCATAAGAAGTTTTGCTTTCATGCGTCCTCAACATGCACCTATTTTGGATGTATATTGCAGTATGGACTACCTCTTTCCAAAATCTATCTACTACTTTGCTCTCAGTCAACATAGTCCATGCCATTTCCTGCACTGTCCTATTCTTTCTTTCTACTACACCATTCTACCGAGGTGTCCTGGCTACTGAAAATTGTCTCCTGATGCCATATTTTTCACAATACTTTGTGAAATCCTCTAAAATGAACTCTCCTCCTTTGTCTGACCTTAAACATTTAATCCTTTTTCCTGTTTGATTCTCAACTTGGTTTTTGAAAACCTTGAACATCTCAAAAGATTCTGATTTATGCTTCAAAAACAATATCCATGTCATCCTAGAATAGTCATCTATACACAACATGAAATATTTTGTCACCGTTTATGCTTTGCGTTCTCATGGGTCCACATAAATCATTATGTACTAGTTCCAAAGGTTTTCTTGTATAGTACTCTTTTGTTTTAAATGAGACTCTAGTTTGCTTCCCTTTTTGACATGAAGCACAAATGCTATTTGATGGTTTGCCAATGGTGGGAATATCTCTCACTACTTTCTTTGAACTGATTTTTACTAGGTTTTCAAAACTAATATGACCGAGCCTCTTGTGCCACAACCAATTCTCTTCTTCCTGTCCAATCAAGCAAGCTCCTTCTAAAGTCTTCGAGAGAGTGTATAGGTTGACATATGTCCTTGATACAACTACTATCAACTTCCCACTATTTGTCTTTTTTATTTTACAGCCTTGCTTTTTAAATATCACTTCATGACCTTTGTCACAAATCTGACTTACGCTCAACAAGTTATGCTTCAGACCAACCACAAATGAGACTTCTTCTAACCTGATTTTTCCATCATTTATCTTAACTAAACCTCTGCCAACTATCTTAGCTCCATCATTGTTTTCGAATTTCATTGAACCACCTTCATATTGATGCAACTTCTCAAATTTTTGTTTGTCACCTATCATATGACTGGAGCATCCACTATCAAGTATCCATGGTGTGTATTTATTCTACGCTTTAAATTTCATTTGTACAATCAAGGATTCCTTTTCTTCCTTAGGTTTCTCTTTTTCTTTCCACTTCGGTTTGATTACAGTTTTGGAATTTTTTTTTGGATTTTCTTTTTCAATATCTTGTGCATGTTTTTCGAGAAATTTTCTATTTTGTCTTATTTCATTTGGCTGAAATTTTCTTCCCTAAAATTGATTTGATGCAAATGTACTTCTACAATTTCTTGTAATATGCCCAAAGTTATGATAGTTATAACATTTTATTGCATAATCCATCAAATGTGAAAAAGCATTTCTACTGGAAAAATTCCTTGGTCCGACATTATACTTGCAATCTGAAATCTTATGTCCATAACCATTGCATTTAAAATAGTAACCAGAAAAGGGATGATTGAACTTGGGTGGTGGTCTTTGCCATGTTGTTGTAGGAGTCATAAATCTTCTTATTCTTTGATGTGTGACATTGGTGAAACCATCATTTTCAATTCTCCTTTCGTGCCTTGCATTATTGCTTTCCTTTGCATGATTCGTTTTTGCTTGATTAACCTGTTTCTTTTCTTCATTCTTTGTGGATTCTTCATTTGTGGCCTTTGATCCATTTTATGATTCTCCTTAATGAAAAACCAAACCAAATTTGGTGCCTATAGTCTTCTGGTTCTTTATTATCTTATCCAGCTTCATAGAACTCTCTTCATGTTTGTGATAAAAGTTAATTTTCTGATTCATCTCTTCTAGTTGCATCCTTAAACCAACAATCTCTTCTTCTAACTTGCTGCAATAATCTATTTTCATGGTTATTTGCACTTCGAGATCTTAGGAGATCTTCTTGGATTCTTCTATATGCACTTTCAAACTTGTTATGATTTCATTTGCATCCTCAAGCTTTCTTGAAATTTTCTTATTCCTTTTTATTTATGTCTTCAATTCATCCAGAGCTGCAATTAGTTCCTCTTCCAAATTCACTTCTAAATCAGTTTCTTCTTCATCACATTCTTGTTCTTTTTTTGGTTTTTCTTCTTCGAATGCCATGAAAAGAGCTTCACCTGTTTCTTTTCCATAATCCTCACTGGAGTTGTCTTTTTATGAACTGACCTTCTTGGAGATGAAACTTTTCTTCTTGAAGTTACCTTTTCTGAAATTTGAATTTTTCTTCCAGTCACTTCTTTTTCTGTGTGATCCTTCATCACTTCTGTTCTTCTCATTAAGTGGACATATTGCTACGAAATGCCCAATGCCTCCATAGTTGAAAAATTTAATCGATAACTTTCCTCTGTATTTTCCTTTTCCCATTTTTAGTTTTTGAACAAAGTTTGCTTCCATTTCATCTGATGTCTCTTCTTCCTCGGATTCTTGTTTTACTTTCATATTTTTTTGTGCTTTAAAAGTAGCTTCTCTGTCTATGGGTTTAGATTTTCCTATTCTCATCTCATATGCAGTCAAAGAACCATGCATCTCATCCATACTAAAAGAATTCAGATCTTTAGCTTCTTCTATAGCTAAAACTTTAGAATCAAATCTTTGGGGAAGGGACCTTAATACCTTTTTCACGATGATAGAATCTTTGATTTTCTCGTCGAGTCCTCTAATCACATTAATGACTTCATTAACTCTCAGTATATATGCCTCTATATTCTCATCCTCATTCATCTTTAATCCTTCGAACTGAGCTCGATGTGTTTGTAACTTGGCCTCCTTGATCTTAATGTCTCCTTCATGAATGCTCTTTAGTTTATCCCATATTTCCTTTATCCTTTTACAACCCATAATCTTTACCAGTTCATTGTCCACTAATCCACACATGATAGCATTCTTTGCTTTTGAGTCATTCTCAAACAGTTTCTTACCAGCAACATCGGTTGGAGAAGTGGTGGGTATTGTGTATCCATTGTTTACTGAATCCCAAATGTTGTATTTCAAAGCACAAAGATATGTCTACATCCTGAGTCTCCAAAATGCGTAATTAGTTCCATAAAATAATGGTGCTTTGTTTGATGATAAGCCTTCACCACCTGCCATTGTGTCACTTCCAAGATCACCCTAACTAGTTAAGCCTATTCAGGAACTTGACTTTGATACCAATTATTGAACTAAACGTGACACTAAGAGGGGGGTGAATCAATGTGTATTAAAAATTTAATCCAACTATGAAATCAAATTAAAACAAGCAATCACACAAACATGCATCACATAACATCGTATTTATAGTGGAAACCCGATGTGGGAAAACCACTATGCCAATGGACTGTTTGGACTCCCATCCAAATCTAGCCTCGAAAATGTTTTGTCTTTACAATATTTTTGCAGCACCAATTGCAGGTAATGGCGCCAACCAACCCATACTTTAGCAACACCAACTGCAAGGAGCATCGACCCTTGTTGCCAAGCACCGACCTGGCAAATTTAAAAAGCTCTGATAAAAGTTTTAAATCACATCAAAATATCCTGAGTGGTCTAGCTCACAAATATTTTCCTATAAAATCTTTTATCTAACCTTTTCAATTTTCTCAACTCTGCACATTGATTATCTCACACCTTGCACATTTTTTCAATCAAAATGCCAAAGAAAAAATTCTTCACAACATGCACCTACAGTCCTTTCTCCATAAAAAAACCCTATTCTCCATTTTATTTTAAATCATATAAATGTTTCACATTAAAAAAATGTAGCTCTTTTTTTTAGCTACACAAAAGTACCACTCAACCGTTAAATTCTTAGAATTTGCCAAAATTGCCAAAAAGAGTTGACAGGGCTTTTTGTAACAGTCATAACTTCCTCCTCAAATTTTCAAATAGGCTAAAAATTGAAACATATATTCTTGGATAAACTGAATACCTTCAGTTTAAATTTCATATTTTAACTCTTCACGGATTATTCGCAGTACCTCCAAAAAAGTGGCCTCTGATGCTGATTTTACACGTCACATAAACTGGAAAAAGTGCTCCAGAGCCATTTTGCAACATTCACTGTTTCTTATTCCGAATTTCATTTGGGCTGAAATTTAAAACTTAAGCTCTCAGTATATCCAGCTACCTCCATGAAAAAATTTGAGGTCAAATTCCTCATGGGTTGCTTAATATTACTCCCGTAAAGTGACCTCCGACGCATATTTTACACCTGTCACATAAAGCATGAAACCGACCAACAATGCACTAGCGAAGCAACCGGTCGTTCCAACACTACAACCACACTTGCTAATTATCAACAAACCTCCAAATAGTATCTAGGTTTTTCCAACACATTCCATTGACGTTGTTGCAACTTTGACGATTTTTGCAACTTCGACAATTTTGCTACTTTGACAACTTGACAATTTTTGCAAATTTTGCAAATTTGCACGAACAACCTGTAACAACTTCACCCGAACATCAAAAACATCCTCATAAGCATTGAACACCATTGTACATACTCCGAAAAACCTCCGAACAACTGCCCATTGCATCAACCTATTCATCTAATTGTGTTGACAACAATGACAATATTGTTGTTGCACCTTGATCAACAAATAAGTTATAGCAAGATGGGAAAATATCACTAGCATTCGGTCTATTTTTTGAATAGTGTTGGGCATTAGTGGGGTATGTTTACGAGTATGCAATTTGTGGGGTTGTTCCATGGAATGGGTAAACTCTCTCAACATTATCTTGAGCTAACCCCACAATTATTTTCTCTTTTATGTTTTTACTTTTATGCATCCTTCTCCTTCCTCTATTTTCCCCTTTTTTTTATTATCGCTAGCTCCTTTGGTTGGTGGCATTCATTATTTTCACACTGGTGCTTCCTCTCTTCTATCCTCTCCTCTTGTGTATTCTTGTTATTGTTTTCTAGATCTCTTTTCTAGGGCCTCTTGTTAGCCTCCTTTTATTTTTATTTGTAGTGTTTCGTCATGTTGTTGGTTCACCTTCCACCTCATTACCCATCACCCTTTGTTATCCTAAAAAGGGATTGCGGGTGTTCATCCACTTGTCTATATTCTAGCCCTCCATATCTTCCCTCCCCTTTGTGCTTCTCCACTTTGAAGTACTTCTAACTAAGTACAACCATCTAGGTTCCCTATTTCCACAAAGTGAAAATCCCTTGTGAGTCACCAAGAATGTGGGTACTTTTTGCATCTACCCACACTAAGCTATTAGCAATTAATTATTTTATTTCTTTATTTAATTAAAATAGAAGCAAATAAAAGTGAATAAGGAGTGAAGAGTATGACCCCTAAGCTCACTAAATTATTAGCTCCTGATCAAAGTCCAAAGCATAAATAAAGATCTATCTTTCCATCAGAAGGAGAGAGATAATTATGACCTGGAAGCTCACTAATACTCATTGAGATGCTAGAATATGACTAATGTAGGGATCGAATAAGGCATTAAATATCTAGTATATTTATACTTGAATGAAGTAGTCAAAATTGCATGCTTGATTCTACTACCAAAAGGTAATTTCCAGCCAAAATGGCTATCTCTTGAAGATGCCAAAAGGCTTGCACCTAACCGAAACCCAGAATGGCACCAATTCTTTGTTCAATAGCCAAAAGCTGACAAAGGTAAGTAAAAGGTATGTTTAAATATTTGTACCAGGGCCAAAACCAATTAGGATGCTAAAGATATGGTATATACATAAGTGGTGAGAATGCCTAAGTGCCTAAAGCACCAAAACATTTGTAGATAGTCAAATACTGGTAGTGTCCCAAATATCCATCACTCTATCGGATGAGAAAATGGATAAGTATTAAGAACACTAGAACAATCATACATGGGTAGAACCTAATAGTGTCCCAAAAGGTTCAACCTTCGCAAGAGCAAAAAAAATCTAGGTGCCCAAGGCCCCAAAAATTTTACGATGAGTAAGAACCCGATAGGCTGCAAAAGGTACATCTCCTTGTTGGAAGTTGTTGGGTTGCAAAAATTGTTAAGTATGAAGAAGGTTAGAAGATGTTTACCCAATCGAACCTCAGCATGCTGCTAATTCTTCATCCTGAGATTAAAAGCTGGAAAAAATAAGACATAGGTGAGGCCAAATAATTTGTACCTCGTTGAAGCCTGGTATGGTCCCAGATCTTTTGCACTAGGAAGTCATGCACTTATTGTTAGCATCAAGCTATATTAAAGTGCCTACACATATAGTAATGGGATGCAAGCATATGGTTGAATGGTGGAGTTACCTGGAAAATTATACCTAGTCAAAGCACATTGGGATATTGAAGATGTGTCACCCTAAATGGAAAGGATCTGGCAACCGCCTTTCAACACTAGAAGAGTCTTTACTCCATAATGCTTACTGGATAGGATCCCTTGTTAGAATATCTCAACAACATAAACCATCATGTAGATGATAGGGTGGTAGAGTTTGATCGACCAGATGCAAGCGACAGAGTGATGTAACCTAAGAGTGCTTAGATCTTGGCCATTTTAGCAAACCATAATTAGGTAGTTGGGATATCCATGCCTTCGATCAGCTCAATCAACTGATACATCCTCTAACACGATAGCAATCCATTCCTAAAGGAATGATGTCTTGAAAACTATAACATTTTAAAAGGTCTATAAATACTGTAATGTAAAATGAAATAATCATTGGCTCTTAGGATTTTACAATTCATATGTAAGAATGGAAGACTTGCATCTTAATACAAAGTGATTGTTGTTTGGCCTCTAGTTCAATTCATTTGTAGAACATGTATGTATGGATGACTACTTTTTTCTAATTTTAGACTTTTGAATGCTCATGGTGTTTAATCTGATATCTGAATTTATGATATGTTCATTCACTTGTTCTAGAATTTATAATCTGATAAGTTGTATTACATTAAAAATAAATGCTCTATGGGTGATAGTAAAACTAGCTGGTTTGTTAGGTAATTGATTGTGTATTTGCTTAGTCTTTTATTGCATGTGTCTTAATGTTGCTTAATTTCTACTAACATAAGTTCTAGCTTTAGATCCTTTTTGCTTCTTTTAGCACTCTTTCCCTATATTTTAGGAATAGTTAGCTCGAAATTCAAAGGAACCAACCTTCTCTGAATATTGACCACCCAAGCTTCCCAAGTTCTCAATCATTTAATATTGGTCAAGGTATGTGGGCACACAACCTTTCCATTAGATAGATTTCCAGACCAATAGTGGGTTATGACAATGACCTTTCATAACATAATGGGAAATATCGAGAAATCTTATGTAAATGATCTTTGGGTAATTCTAAAAAGTATATTGACCACTCAAGTAATTGAAATGTCATTTTTGAATAATTACATCACTATAAAGCTATGCTTAATCCCAAGAAGTGTGTATTCAATGCTACTAGTGTTAGGCTATTAGAATTTATGGTGTTCCATATGGGCATAAATGTTGATCAAGATAATATTAAATTCATTTATTCTATGCCTCCCCCTAAAAGTGTTAAAGATATAAATCCTTCTTGGGGAAGCTTAGAGCTATTGAGCGATTAAACCTTGATTTTTCTTTCAAATCTTATCCATTAAATCATTTACTTTAGAAAGTGAGTTCAAGTTGGATGAAATTCATAACAAGGTCTTTCTATAACATCCCCACTATTTAGTGATTTCTTTGTTTAAAGAATGTGATACTGCTAAAAGCATTTGTGAGTGTAGGTGCAAGTTTCACACCAAAGCAAGCAAGCCAGATTAGAGGAACACCCACCCCTGGCAGAGATTGCGGTTGTGAGCATCAGGTAAGGTGGGATATGATATTATGCATAATGCACCTTGGCCCGTGGGTACATGGAAGCTCACTAAAAATTCCATGTCGGTCATTCTACCTGTTGTTACATTTTGTGCATGTTTGTTTGTGAAAATTGGATGATTTTCTCCTGATATGTGAAATTGATGTGATTTAAGCGGGGAAAATATTTGTGTATTTCTTTTATGATAAATAAAAATCGCCATATAAAATATTAATATGTAAATATAAAATATAAAAAATAAATAAATAAGTAAAATAATAAATATATATATATAAACATATATGCATGTATAAATAAACATTCATAGTAAAATAAATATATGGGGAGAAATGTTTAAGTGATTAAATAAAAGTATCACCACTTGGCGGTCAATTAAGCAATCCTCTACATGATCTGGTATTAGGCGTTATTAAAAAAACATGTATGTTTTCTATATAACGGAGAGAGATAAAGAGTGGGGGCATGGCGGAGAGATTGAGGATATTGTTGTCTGAGTTTGTTTGCTTCCTAGTTATCTATTGTTCGGTTGGCGTCAATAGAATTTCAATGGCGGCTTGATAGAAAGTAAGTTTCTTTCTAAAAGTATGTCCTCCTGTTGATTGTAGTGTGTTCAAAGGGCTTGATTTTAGAGTATACTTGGTATGTTTTTAAAAAACACTAAGTTGTGCATAATCATGTTTTGGTAGTGCACATTATATTGTTCATAAAGAGATAGAATATGAGCATGTTGGCTTCTATAAAAAAATTGAAAATTTAGTTTATGACCAGCACATAAATTCACTTGTAAGAATTATAAATAATGATATTATAGTTGGTATTGGTAATTCATTTAAACTGGAATGCATTATAATCGGTGTGAATTTCTTCGTTGTACCTCGTCTAGTTGCCACATTTTATTTGCATATAAGTAGAATGCATTCATTCAGGGCCAAGCTGACCCAAAAGCTCTCACCTCCTAAATCTTCACCTTCTCATGAAGCATTGAAGACACCACTAGTTCGGTTGATGGCTGGACGGGATAAATCTCCTTGGAAGAGGACATGAGTGGTGGAAGGAGTATTGACATATATAATTATTTTGTAATTATAAAATAAAGAAGAGAACATATTATAGACATATCTGTGGAAGTTTTAAATCTACATAGTTGTAATGTGAGATGTAGTATGACTTTTGAAAACATTTTAGTGTATAACTTTATTTGAAAATGCAAATTGAAACTACCATGGATGTTTAAAGGTAGAACAATAGTTGAGAGGTTGAATTTCTTTTTATTTTATTTAAATGATAGAAGCATTGCAAGATGGGAAATGCTCACATGAGGTTTGGGTAAACTTACGCACCTATTAGTTGATGATATATTGAACTTTCTAAAAAATATAATATAAGATGCCTGTTGAATTCAAGGTTTCGTAGAATTTTGTATTCTCTTTATTAATGTTTGTGTATCATAGTTATTTTTGTGTAATATGCGTCCTCATTTCCTTTGTCATGATTCAATTTTCGATAGATGTTAATTGGTTACCTGTAGGAGACAAAAGAATAATTTTGATTTGTTGTATTGAGGCATCATTTTTGTGGTTATTCGGTTTAATTATTTTATTATAAAACTTCATTAATAGAGCAACCAAAATATATCTGTCACATCCGGAATGCAATGCATTGTTAATATGGCTTATGAGTATTATTTCTTATCTTTTGGATTTGAATGTCATCATCTATCCAATTTAATAAAGTGTGTTGTGGGATTGTCATGGCAAGTTTTATATTACACCCTAATATTAAAGCGCATTAAGTTAAGAATCAACCCTATTGCAAGTCATTAGAAAATGATAAAAGTTTCAGAAGAGCCAACATCTAGCGAACTGGAGCTACAGATGTGAGAGTCTGAGAGGCGTCATACTTCTACTAGAAGATGACTCTATAGGCTTGATGGAAATGAGAGACCTATGCTATTAATTATTGAAGTCTACCATAGAGAGGTTATCTCCTTACTTCTTGACTTCGTAGATCGAGTTTCCAAACAATAGCCATACTTTTGAATGCATTTTGATAATTGTTAGAAGTCATGTAAGCATTGAAAACTATTTTGGTACCTTGTGGTTGTTTTTCTACCCAAAAACATCCTTTCAAAATGAATTTAGATAGTGAGCTTTATTTGTGTTGGCTATAATTGTTAAGTTTTCAATATGTCTTGAAGTGATAAGTCAGAAACATACTACCTACCCTCTTGAATTTCGTGTCATATTTAAAGTATCTTTTTATCGATGGATTCCTCGACTATCAAAAACAATTTAAAAAGTATTAACATTAGAGCATGCCATTAGATGGATTATCAATCTCAATAGTTTTACTTCTCCAAAAGAGGAAAATGTTAGTTGGATATCTTTCAAATGTAAAGACATTTAAGCTTAGTAGAACATTTGTTTATTCTTATACTTAACTGAAGCAGTATTACATCCGTTAGTGAGTTTTGAGTTAATTTCATCTTAGAATATCTAAGTAGTAGAATATCACACTTTAGAACTTATTGAATGGTAGACAAGTGGAATAGATTCTTTTCCTAATTTTAAAGGAAAATAAAATAGTAGTTTAGTTTTATCAAATGTTATTATTTTAAAGTTTTTACATAGGTATATATGTTTTAAATATCACATATTTAAGTATTTTATTGGAAACCCAACCAAAATACTCATAGGTAAATGTTCTATTTTAAATCAGAATTGTCATATTTGAATTAATATGTTTGGCTTGATAATAGTTTTGTCAAAATACAAGTAGGGATATCTTATGAAATTAATTTACATAAAGTTAAATAATAATGTTAAATCTTGTATAATATGTTTATATTTTAAATTTATGTTCTTTTAGATTTCAAGTTCATATTATGTATCCTTCCTTATGAAAAGAGGCTAAAATCAAAGCCCATGTAAATCATTATAAACAAGGATCATCATTCAAACTTGTTGAAGTATATGAATAACCATCCTACTGGAAGAGCCGAGAAGGGCTATAAGGATTTACTACCGAGAAAGGGCAATATAAAATTAGATGATGTCGAGGAGGGCTAAATCACCCATTCTTTTCTAGTAAGTCACAGAGGTGATTGTTGTGATTTTGGGGACAACAATTCTCTAGCATTAATGAAAATGTCAGTGGACCTTATGCTATGGAGAGTAATGAATGGTGGTATGGGACATCATTCTAGGTTGTCGTACGAGGTAGTACGTGAGGGTTTTTCATAATTTGTACTCCAGCTATGGAATAACCAATGAAACTCAAGACTAGAGAGCTGGTCCTTGAGGTTGGAAGGTCCAATGGTAGATGGTATGGGCAACATTATTGTCAACTAGAATATGATCTGAACTACCTAGACCTAAAGCTAAAGGATTGGTGGGTCCTTGATATTAGCCTTAGCTGAAGGTTCATTATCAGGCACTAGGCATAATACGCTAACTCTAGCATGGGCTTAAAAGCGTGTTAAAAAATACAAGGTCGGTGGACCGTTAGGACAAATATAGGGTCATAGACCAAAGTCCTCCATGCTACGAGATGGGGAAAATATGTGTCCACCCTTCCAAGTGATATGGGTTCTAGAAGGGCAACCCCTTGTCGAGAACCTAGATCTAGAGTTAGGAGAAGGTGGGTCTCAAAATATGGTAATCTTTTGCTAGAAGTTGGCCGATCCCGAGCATTCGTGATTCTATCTACAACGGTATAAGATCTCGGAGTGTGAAAATTTATGCCTAAGTACTAATACAAAGTTGGGTATGCATTCATCAAATTATGATATTTGTCTTAAAGTGAATCAAAATTTTTGAATTTGTGTTTTTGACAACCATGTGAGTAGACCTGGGTTGTTACAGTTGGTATCAGAGCCTAGGTTGCAAAAACCCTAGGTTGTAAATGTAAATTATTGAATTGACATAGCTCTTTTGTCACCAGGTATAATGGTGGGGACCTCAAAAAGAGCAAGTGCTAATCTGCAAGAGGGGATTGCAAAAGTCTCGATAAAGGGACTAAGATGACTTGTGAGAGAGTCAGATCAAGTACAAACAGCCGAAGTGCCTTCACGTGTTTTAAGAAAAGATAAAGAGCCATTAGCAACAAGAGCTACATAGAATGATGAGAACATGACAAGAATGATTCAGCTAATGCAAGAACAAATGAATCAATAGAGGGAGCAAATGGAGATACAAAGGGCTCAAATGAGTGAGCATATGGAACAACAGAGGGCACATATGTCCCAACAATAGGAAATTATTACACAACAACAAAAGGTAATTGAGAATCTGACTAAAAGTAAGGAGTCAGAGAGGATAAGTGAATTTCCTGAGGGATCTTTGAGGAGGAAGGTCGACGTAGAATTGCAGAAAGAAATTAAGAAGCTAGATATTTCTAAATTTTATGGAAAAGAGGAGACGGAGAAGCAGCTATCAATTGGTTGAGTGAAGTTGAAGGGTACTTCTCTATCCAACCCCTATGCACAGAATCAAAAACTACATGGGCTGTGGCACATCTAACAGGTCCAACCAAGGATTGGTGGACCACCTACAAGAAAACCAACCAAAAGGAAGTTGTTGATATTCCTTGGAATGAATTTGAGAAGGAATTCAGGGATAGATTTCTTACTCCACAATTTTACATTGAGAAGTACTCTGAATTCACCAATCTGCATTAGGAGAGCATGTCGGTGATAGAATATTATCAAAGATTTGTCCAACTATTAAAATATGCACCAAAATATGATAAACGAGAAGAGTTTAAAGCTCATAAATTTGTAATGGGATTACATCCCAAAATTGGGACCCCTATTGGACGAGGTAAACCTAAAAATTTGATAGAAGCTTTTGATGTTGCACGTTATGAAGAAATCAGCCAGAAAAATACAAAGGCTTATTTCCAAAAAATTGAGAAGGAAGAACCTAAGAAAATAAAATACCCAGAGCCTGTTAAAGGTAAATATCAATATAAGAAATATAGGGATGGTGGCCATTACAGAGGGGACAATAGGAACAAAGGAAAATTTTAGGGTAATAAGGGACAATCAAACAAGAGGAATTTTCAAGAGAAACCTATGCAAAGGTCTACATACCAGGAAAAAGGAAAGAATGTCAACCAGAATAAAAATGGGGACAAGCAAAAGAATAAGGGTCCAAATGTATGCTTTGTATGTGGAGCTCTAGATCATTATGCAAGTCAATGCCCATAGAGAGCTGATAAAAGAAAGCCAACTGAAGAAGCTCCTCACCGAATTTATGTTGCTACAAGTAACCCCAAACTTTTAGGGTAAGCCACTCCATTTCTCTTAAAAGGAAAATTAGGCAAGAAATATGTTCATATTTTGATAGATAGTGGTGCAACTGATAGCTTTATATCCTCTAGTATTGTGAGGGACATACCGATAAGACCTAGGATTATGGCAAATGGGTGGCAAGTTGAGTATGGTTCAAGATAAACCTATATGGTCAACCAGTGTCTATTTGACTCCCAGATAGATATCCCTCAAGGAAAAATAAATTGGCACCTGTATGTAGCACCTTTGCATGCTTTTGATATCATCTTAGGCTTAGATTGGCTAAAAGCTCATAAAGCCCTCCTAAATTTTGAAGAAATATGGCTAGACTTCACAGATGATTCTAATCAATGAATTCAAGTCCATTGTAATAGAATGACCTTGGAACCCCACCTGATGACTGCAATGCAAGTTAAAAGAGCCTTAAGAAAAGGGTGTAGGCTTTATGTAGTCAAATTGAACAAGAAAGAAGAAACTAAGTCTAGCTCTGCCCTCTTTCAACAATATCCTGTATTGAATGAGTTTAGGGATGTTTTTCCTGAAGACCTGCTTGGACTTCCTCCAAAAAGAGAATTTGAATTTTCTATAGAACTTTTATCGAGAGCATCACCTATTGCTAGAACCCCATACCGAATTAATCCCCTTGAATTACAAGAACTCAAGACCCAACTTCAGGATTTATTAGAAAAATGGCACATTAAGCCTAGTGTCTCACCATGGGGAGCACCAATTTTGTTTGTCAAGAAGAAGGATGGATCTTTGAGACTATGTATTGATTATAGAATGCTTAATAAAATGACGGTGAAAAAAAAATATTCTTTACCAAGGATTGATGATCTATTTGATCAACTAAGAGGAGCAACTATCTTCTCAAAGATCGACCTTAGGTCAGGGTACCACCAATTGAGAATCAAGGAAGAAGATACCTTCAAGACTACTTTTAGAACTTGTTATGGGCATTATGAGTTCATAGTGTTGCCCTTCGGATTAACAAATGCTCCAACTACCTTCATGAACTTGATGAATAGTGTATTTAGGGAGCAATTGGATCAGTTTGTATTGATATTTTTGGATGATATTTTGATCTATTCTCAAAGTAAAGAGGAACATGATCAACATATGAGAATAGTTCTAGAAATCCTTAAGAGAAATCAATTGTATGGAAAATTGTCTAAGTGTGAGTTTTATACACCACAAGTACAGTATTTGGGGCACATAGTCTCAATCGATGGGGTAGCGGTTGATCCTAAAAATATAGAAGCCATAGTAGACTGGCCAACACCCACCAATGTTATTGAAGTAAGAAGTTTTATGGGAATGGCTGGATATTATCGGTGATTTGTAAAGGGATTTTTAAATATTGCCTTTCCTATCACCAATCTACAAAGGAAGGAAAAAGTATTCAAATGGATTGCTCAGTGTGAGGAAGCATTCAGAGTCCTTAAAGAAAAGTTGACAACTACACCTATCCTTCAAATTCTAGATCCTAGTAAACCATTTACAGTTTGTACAGATGCCTCCCTAGAAGGGTTAGGAGGTGTCTTATTGCAGAATGAGGTCGTTGTGGCATATGAATCTAGGAAACTTAAGAAACATGAGGTTAACTATGCCACTCATGATTTAGAGTTAGTTGTCATAGTCCATGCTCTTAAAATGTGGTGGCACTACTTATTGGGTAAGCCTTTTGAATTGAAAACTGATCACCAAAGTTTGAGGTACATTTTTACTCAGCCCTTACTAAATGCTAGACAATGAAGATGGATGGAATTTTTGGCCAAATATGATTTCGGGATTGAATATATAAAAGGGAAAGAAAATAAGTTGGAAGATGCTCTTAGTAGAAGGAGACACATAGCTACTTTAACATGATGCCAGTATGGGCTAAAGGAACAAATTAAAGAGTTGCAGAAAAATGATGAATTATGTAACCAATATTGCATACTAAGGTCGAGCAAGGATCAAATCGGCATATGGATTTCAAAATTAAGGAGGATCTGGTATACTTCAGAGACCGCATAATAGTACCCAATAATGAAGATGTTAAAAGAACAATATTGCAAGAAGCACATTGTGCTCCGTACTCTACTCATCCAGGAGTGGTGAAAATGAGGGAGAATCTAAAAAAGGACTTTTACTGGCCTAGAATGAAAAAAGATGTGGTTCATTATGTTGCAAAGTGTCTGGAGTGCCAAAAATTTAAGGTTGAGCATCAACATCCTGGAGGACAACTACACTTATTTGATATTCTAGAACAAAAATGGCAAGTAATCTCTATGGATTTTATAGTTGGTCTTCCCAAAACTCGATTCCAGCATGATGCAATTTTTGTTATGGTGGATAAATTAACTAAGGTGGCACATTTTATACCAGACAATGTTCATGATGATGCCCCTACTATAGCATAAAATTTTGCTCGATAAATTGTGAGGTTGCATGGTTTCCCTAAAATAATCATCTCTAATAGAGATTCACGATTTACTTCTGAATTTTGGTAAGCTTTGCATCGAGCATGGGGCACAAAGCTTAATATCAGCACAGCCTATCATCTTGAGATGGATGGGTAGATCGAGAGGGTCAATCAAGTGCTGGAGGATATGTTGTGTATGTATTGTATGGACCACCAGAGTAAGTGGGAATATTATCTCTTCCTGGTGGAATTTGCTTATAATAATAGCTATCATACCATGTTGGGCATGGACCCATTTTGAAGCCCTATATGGGCACAGGTGTAGAACACTATTAACGTGGGATAACCTGGATGATCGAGAAATGATCGGTCCTGATGTTATTAAAGAATGGAGGTCCATTTAAAAGAAATCTGACTATGGGAAGTCGCAGATCGTCAGCAGAGCTATGTCGACTTAAAATGAACTCCTCGAGAGTTTTCTATTGGTGATAAAGTTTTCCTAAGATTCAAACCTACCAAAATCTCCATCAAATCCACAAAACTTAGCCCCATATTTGTAGGACCATTTGAGATCATTGCCAAAATTAGTCCTATTGCATATAAGCTAGCTCTGCCACCTAATTTGTCCAAGATCCACAATACTTTCCATGTGTCCCTCCTTCGTAAATATGTAGCTGACCCATCTTATATACTGGATGTTTCTCATTTGTAGACGTCGAACCCATAGCTCATTGAGGTTTGACCCATCAGAATACTGGGATATAGGACTAAACAGTTGAGAAAAATAATTATCGACCAATGTAGAGTCTAGTGGGATCTCTACTCCGAAAGGAATGCCACATGGGAAGATGTGGTAGAAATGAAAAGACAATTTCTATTTTTATTTGAGGACTGATATTTAATGAACATTTGAATATTGAATATGTCAAAAGTTGTATATTTTGGATTTATGATAAACTAATGTTGTAATACTTGCATCTTTCAATATACTACATATTGTATGGCTCTGCATAATTGATTGTTTATGTTCAATTATTTTGAAACCTATAAAAATAGATGGATTAACACTAGGGACTATGTTAAATTTTGGTGGGGAATAATGTAACATCCCCACTATTTAGTGATTTATTTGTTTAAATAATGTGATACTGTTGAAAGCATTTGTGAGTGCAGGTGCAAGTTTCCACACCAAAGCAAGCGAGCCAGATTAGAGGAACACCCACCCCTGGTGGAGATTGTGGTTGTGAGCGCCAGGTAAGGTGGGATATGATATCATGCATAATGCACCTTGGCCCGTGGGTACATGGAAGCCCACTAAAATATTTCATGTAGGTCATTCTGCCTATTGTTGCATTTTGTGCATATGTCTGTTTGTGAAAATTGGATGATTTTCTCTTGATATGTGAAATTGATGTGATTTAAGGGGGAAAAATATTTGTATATTTCTTTTATGATAAATAAAAAAATCACCATATAAAATATTAAGATGTAAATATAAAATATAAATAAAATAATAAATATATAAATATATATAAACATATATGCATATATAAATAAATATTCATAGTAAAATAAATATATGGGGAGAGATGTTTAAGTGATTAAATAAAGGCATCACCACCTAGCGGTCAATTGAGCAATCCTCTGCATGATCTGGTATTAGGTGTCATTAAAAAAATCATGTATGTTTTCTATATAACAGAGAGAGATAGAGAGAGGGGCTATGGGAGAGATTGAGGATATTGTTGTCTAAGTTTGTTTGCTTCCTAGTTATCTATTGTTCGATTGGCATCAATAGAATTTCAACGACAGCTTGATAGCAAGTAAGTGTCTTTCTAAAATATGTCCTTTTGTTGATTGTAGTGTATTCAAAGGGCTTGATTTTAGAGTATACTTGGTATGTTTTTTAAAAAAATATTAAGTTGTGCATAATCATGTTTTGGTAGTGCACATTCTATTGTTAATAAAGAGATAGAATATGAGCATGTTGGCTTCTATAAAAAAATTAGAAACAATTTAGTTTATGACCAGCACATAAATTCACTTGTAAGCACTATAAATAATGATATTACAGTTGGTATTGGTAATTCATTTAAACTGGAATGCATTATAATCGGTGTGAATTTATTCATTGTACCTCGTCTAGTTGTTGCATTTTATTTGCATATAAGTAGAATGCATTCATTCAGGGCCAAGCTGACCCAAAAGCTCTCACCTCCTAAATCTCCGCCTTCTCATGAAGCACTGAAGACACCGTTGGTTTGGTTGATGGTTGGATGGGATAAATCTCCTTGGGAGAGGATGTGAGTGCTGTAAGGAGTATTGACATATATAATTCTTTTGTAATTATAAAAGAAAGAAGAGAACCTATTATAGACATATCTGTGGAAGCTTTAAATCTACGTAGTTGTAATGTGAGATGTAGTATGACTTTTGAAAATATTTTAGTGTTATCTTTATTTGAAAATGCAAATTGAAACTACCATGGATGTTTAGTGGTAGAACAATAGTTGAGAGGTCAAATTTATTTTTATTTTGTTTAAATGATAGAAGCATTGCAAGATGGGAAATGCTCACATGAGGTCTGGGTAAACCTATGCACTCATTAGTTGATGATATATTAAACTTTCTGAAAAATAGAATATAATACACCTGTTGAAGTCAAGGTTTCATAGAATTATGTATTCTCTTTATTAATGTTTGTGTATCATAGTTCTTTTCATGTAATATGCGTCCTCATTTCCTTTGTCATGATTCAATTTTCGATAGATGTTAATTGGTTACCTGTAGGAGACAAAAGAATAATTTCGATTTGTTGTATTGAGGCATCATTTTTGTGGTTATTCGGTTTAATTATTTTATTATAAAACTTCATTAATAGAGCAACCAAAATATATCCGTCACATCCATAATGCAATGCATTGTTAATATGGCTTATGAGTATTATTTCTTTTCTTTTGGATTCGAATGTTGTCATCTATCCAATTTAATAAAGTGTGTTTGTCATGGCAAGTTTTATATTACACCCTAATCTTAAAGCACATTAATTTAAGAATCAACCCTGTTGTAAGTCATTAGAAAATGATAAAAGTTTCAGAAGAGCCAACATCTAGCGAATTGGAGTCATAGATGTGAGAGTCTGAGAGGCATCATACTTCTAATGGCAAATGAATCTGTAGGCTTGATGAAAATGAGAGATCTATGTTATTAATTGTTTAATTCTGCCATAGAGATGTTATCTCCTTACTTCCTAACTTCGTAGATCGAGTTTCCAAATAATAGCTAGAATTTTGAATGCATTTTGATAATTTTTACAAGTCGTGTAAGCGCTGAAAACTATTTTGGTACCTTGTGGTTGTTTTTTCGCCCATACATATCCTTTAAAAATGAAGTTTAGGTAGCGAGCTTTATTTGTGTTGGCCATAATTGTTAAGTTTTCAATATGTCTTGAAGTGATAAGTCGAAAACATACTACCTACCCTCTTGAAGTTCGTGTCATCTTTAAAGTGTATTTTTGTCAATGGATTCCTCGGCTATCGAAAATAATTTAAAAAGTATTAACATTAGAGCATGTCATTAGATGGATTACCAAGCTCAATAGTTTTACTTCTCCAAAAGAGGAAAAGGTTAGTTGGATATCTTTCAAATGTAAAGACATTTAAGCTTAGTAGAACAATTATTTATTCTTATATTTAATTGATGGAGTATTACATTCGTTAGTGAGTTTAGAGAATATCTAAATAGTAGAATATCACACTTTAGAACTTATGAATGGTAGAGAAATGGAATAGATTCTTTTCCTAATTTTAAAGTTAAACAAAATAGTAGTTTAGTTTTATCAAATTTTATTATTTAAAATTTTTTACATAGGTATATATGTTTTAAATATCACATATTTAAGTATTTTATTGGAAACCCAACCAAAATACTCATAGGTAAATGTTCTATATTAAACTAGAATTATCATATTTGAATTAATATGTTTGTCTTGATAATAGTTTTGTCAAAATACAAGTAGGGATATCTTATGAAATTAATTGGAATAAAGTTAAATAATAATGTTAAATCTTGTATAATATGTTTATATTTTAAATTTATGTTCTTTTATATTTCAAGTTCATATTATGTATTCTTCCTTATAAAAGAGGCTAAAATCAAAGCCCATGTAAATCATTATAAACAAGAATCATCATTCAAACCTGTTGAAGCATATGAATAACCATCCTACTGGAAAATCCGAGAAGGGCTATAAGGATTTACTACTAAAAAATGGCAATATAAAATTAGATGATTTCGAGGAGGGCTAAATCATCCATTCTTTTATGGCAAGTCATAGAGGTGATTATTGTGATTTTGGGGACAACTGTTCTCTAGAATTAATGAAAAAGTCAGTGGACCTTATGCTATGGAGAGTAACTAACAACAGTATGGGACATTGTTCTATGTTATCGTACGAGGTAGTATGTGAGTGTTTTTCATAATTCGTACTCGAACTTAGAATAACCAATAAAACTCAAGACTAGAGTGTTGGTCCTTGAGGTTGGAAGGTCTAGCGATAGATGGTATGGGCATTATTACCGTCTACTAGAATATGATCTGAACTACCTGTACCCAAATCTAGGGGATTTGTGGACCCTAATATTAGCCTTAGCTGAAGGTTCATTATCAGGCACTAGGCATAATATGCTAACTCTAGCATGGGCTTAAAAGCATGTTCAAAAAGACAAGGTCAGTGGACCATTAGGACAAATATTGGGTCATAGACTGAAGTCCTCCATGCTACGAGATGAGGAAAATATGTGTCCACCCTTCCAGGTGTTATGGGCTCTCGAAGGGCAACCCCTTGTCAAGAACCTAGATTTTTAGTTAAAATAAGGTGGGTCTCAAAAGATAGTAGTATATTGTTGTAAATTGGCCGGTCTCGAGCACTCGTGATTCTTTTTGCAGTGGTATAAGATCTCAGAGTGTGAAAATATATGCCTAAGTACTAATACAAAATTGGGTGTACATTTGTCAGACTGTAATAATTGTTTAAAAATAATTAAATATTTTGAATTTGTGTTTTTAACAACCAGGGAAGGAGACCTGGGTTGTTACACTTTCTAAAATTTAAGTTCTTTTTATGGCCCCTAAATATTCACCCACCCAACCCAAATAAGTCATTCATATTGTATACTTCCAATGCTTAGGTTTCCTAAGGAGTTATCCTTATTAATATAATAATAATAATGAATATATTGTGTACTATATTAGTTGAACAATGCTTCCAATAAAAAATTAGGACGCTTTTATGGAAAAGGATTGCCTAGCTATTTATTTTTTGTGTGAAAAGCTATGCCATTATATGTTTTATAAAACAACTTATGTGATCATTAAAACTATCCTCTTAAGACACTTGCAACAAAAGCCTTGCATCCCTAATGACACTCAATATGGAGAGTGGGTCATTATGGTGCAAGAATTTGATCTACATATTGTTACACAAAAATTTGTAAAGCTTAGATGATTACTAATCAATTGATAGTATATCCTAACCCCATACAACAATCATTAAATGATATATTACATGATGAGGATATAACAGTCATTTCTTATGCTCCTTATGACTTTGTCATATTTCTTTCCTTAGTTGCCTCTAGTCTTATACAAGAGTCTACTCCCTATGAACTCATTAAGCAGGAAAAGACCCTCTTGGAGTCTCACGAGGCTACCAAGATATACCATAAAAAATCTAATTTCAAATTTGACACACCCTCCTCTTTCTAATAATCTAACTAAAACCTCCACCTTGACACTTGGATCCTTCACTTTGATGGAGCAAGAAGCAAGTTTGGGATAGTAGCTGGTATCTTTTTCAAGTCTTCAACAATCCTAGCTATTCCTATGGCCTTACACTTAATTTTTTTGGCATTACTAACAATTTTGTAAAATATGAGGCTCTAATTTTAGGTCTCCTAACTACCCAACATATGAATGTTAAATAAATCAAAATGTTAAGGGATTCTCATGTCATGGTTCATTAGATTATTGGTGAGTATGCTATCAAAGCTTCCCATTTGATTCCTTACCATCAAGTGGTTACCAATAGATCAATGCTTTCAAGTCCTTTACTATTAGGAATTCCACCAAGGGGTAAAATGTTAAGGCTAACTCTCTAGCTACTTTGGCTAGTAAATTTTTACCACATGAAAACACTTTTAAGACTAGTTTTGAGGTCAACGTTCATGATGAACTTGTCATTTCTATCATTAATGGCCCAATGGATGTGCACACAATTGAGGTCAACTCTATTAATTTCCAAATTTCTCCTGATGATCCTTGGTATGGTAGCATTTTATGCTTTCTTGATGATCAATCTTACACACCTACAACTAATTCTAACCATCAAGCTCATATTTTTAAGAGAGCATTTTGGTATGTTGTCCTCGACAGAGTCCTATACTATTATAATCTTGATGGTGCTCTCTTACAATGCCTTACAAAAACTAAAGTACCCAAAGCTCTTTTTGATGTACATAGTTGCGAGTATAGAGGGCACTTTAGTGGTCATTCCACAACGCATAAACTATTAAAAATAGATTACTTAACAATGGAAACTAATTCTAATAACTATGTTAAATCTGGTGATAAGTGTCAATTCTTTAAATATGAATTTGATGTCCTTATGGAGGTTCTTCATCCAATCAAGTCTCCTTGGCCTTTTTCCACTTTGGGGTCTTGAATTTTTTGGGTTTATCTCTATTGTGTCCTTATATGAGTATAAATTTATTATCATAGCCACAAAATATTTTATAAAAATGCTATAAGCCATGCCACTAATAAACCAAACAACTCTCATCATATCCAAATTTATTTTTATCCTAATTATGTTGCTTTGGTGTTTTTTCTACTCTCATTTTTATAATGGTACTCCTTTTAAAAATAAATAAATGCAATAATTGGTTTAATTAATGATTCAACACCATTTTTCTATGCCTTACTATCCATAAGGAATGGTCAAGCTAAGTCCACTAGTAAATTTTTGTTAAATATATAAAAAAAGACAGTTAAGGAATCAAAGAAAATTTGTAATTGAAATTTATATCCCACATTATGGGTATATCACATAAATATTTGGAAATATATATGTGCAATCCCTTTTTCTTTGGTATATGGTATTGAAGCTATTTTACCACTTGAAATTGAATTGCCTTCTTTATATGTTTTTTTAATTGTTGAGTCATGATGAAACCATCAAGAGTATAGTTATGCTTGTCTTACTAAACTTACCACTCTTTAAGAGAGGTCTCTATGTGCTATTGAGCATAATAGAACCTATAGAAGTCATGTTACAAAACAATATAACAAGAAAGTATGTCATCATAATTTCAAAGTTGGGAACCTTGTCCTCAAGCTTGATAATGTGCATAAGTGAAAGGGTAAGTTTATTCAAAAATGGCTTGGGCCAGCTATGAAAGATTTTATTGCTGGGGCAATAAAATTGAAAATAATGGAGGGAGTTGAGTTGGAGGATTTCACTTTTTCTATGCATGTTAAATTCTTTTATGGATAGCCCATTTTGACCCATTTGTACTGTCTTTGTTTTCTTGATTTATTTGTTGAATGCCATACCTTGTTTTCACTTTGACTATTTTGATTGTATGTTTGTGTGTGGTAGTCCTATACATTTTTTAGTATGGTACATCTCTATGTTTTTTGTTTTATCTCTTATGGTCATGAATGTGACTACCCCTTAAAGCGATAATCTTGGTCATCCAACCTTCAAATATCTTCTACTAATTTTTGCTTGTTGTTTTATGTATTCTTAGTGGTCTCTTTTGGTTAGTCACAATTGTCCCTTTAAGTGGAAATCATGATCACTTTAACTATTTAGATTTAATTCTTCTTTATTTTTGTCTAGTTTTGGATCATTGCTTTGTTACTTAGTGCTTTCTATCCATTTTTATTGGCACTTATTGCTATTGACTCTGTTTGCCTCTCTTTGTCATGGTGTCGCTCTTTCCAATAAGGGGCACCATGATCTCTTCAAAGTCTTCCTTGTGTAAGTTCCCAAATTTAAGTACCATAAAGCAACCACCTTAGTTCAACCCATGCCATTTCCTATATGGTATGCGATTAGAATTCCAAGGCAATTTAAAAAATAATAATAATGTATATAAAGCAACAAAAAAATATTTAATATTTCCAAACTATTAATAATTTGGTGTTCTATTATGGTGGTTAGAATATCTCATTTAATAATGCTCTAGACCTAATACTATAGTAAAAAAATCTTTTACAATGGGGGCACAATGACTTTTCCTTCTTCAAGATCTCCCTCATTTAGGGTGAGTTATAGCATGTATCTAGCCCATCTATGATCTCTTCTATCATTTTAGTGTCACTATAGTGGTAAATATGACTTGTTGAAAAATGCACTTGATTTGATATTATAGTGTAAAGCCCTATTGCAATAGGGCTATGATGACTTTCCCTTCCATGGGTTTCTCTCTCTTAGGGTATTGCAATGCATATATTGCTCATCCATTTCTTGCTCTTGCCTTTTTGATCCCCCTATCATGGTGGGTATGCCTTTTCAAACAACATGTCCATCATCAATGATAGGGCATGAGTTGGATTTGGGAACATATACTTGCATACCATTTTTGGCATAGGTTGGCATCCCCTAGGCCCATCCACGGTTGTGGGTGGACATGATTGACTATCATAGTATCCATATATATTTATCTTATAGTTAACTTTAGTATTAGGATCAAATATTTATGTCTATACATGGAGTGGGTTGGTTTCTTCTAATTCATCCTACTATAGTGACAAGTGTGTCTAGTTGAATAACGCACTTGTCGGATACTACATATGGTATTCTTACTTCAGTGGCATGTATAAGAGGTACACCATCGATGCATTGCCATCTTGGAGAAAGAAAATATTTATTATATTGAGCATGCCATTGACTACTAGACAAATCACATGTCTATTCATCATGTATGACTTTGAATGCTACAAAATCATGTGTATGCCATAGATATTTGTTGCAAAATTAATGTTTTGACAAGTTTTGCAGCAATAGCAAAAGAACAATGGTTCTAGGTATTTTTGCATGCTTTGGGCTTGTTTCCACACTCTATTTTTATTTATTTTACACCCAAATAGCATTTTTTAGCACTTTGTATGTTTTTATAGGTACATTCACTTCAAGCCACATGCAAGAATTAAAAATCAGTTTCTTATCACCAATATTTTTATGAGCACATACAGGTAAGTATCAGGCATGTTTTCCTTTACTCATACATTTTTGGCTATATTTTTGCATATTTTTCCACCATTTATTTTTTTAAATTACGTTTTGTGCATAGATAGTATAATAAAAAATTACAAGCAAATTGTTTTTGTTTTGTAGTCTAGATTTTTTGTTTCCTTGACTATCACATATTGATATTTTTCTTTCTTGTTTTCTTTAAGGACTCATAAGTGGATATCCCTTGGGGTGTCACCCATGGCCTTTAGGGAGGGATAATATGTATTTATAAAAATATAAATAACAACTTACTTTACATGTGGTTGAGATTTCCATCCTCCTATTTACGGGATAAGGATGGACTAACTTTGTTAGTCCTTGGGTAGGATGATAGTGAGCCATGTTGGTTGATGGTTTTGGTTCTCTTTCTTCACCCATTTACTACTTTTTTACCATATCTCATGATTTTTTGGCCTTATAACTTTTCCAAAACCCAAAAATAAGGATAGAGGTAAGATTAAAGAACATCATGACATGTGTCTCCTAAAGCACGCTTCCTAAAAATTGATAATGTCATGATTGTTACTGTAAGTGACGATCATAACCATCTAGTTATTTTTATGGTTTTTAATGCATGATTGTGATCCTAGCATGTTTTTGCACTTAGATATCAAACAACACATCATTTGGACTGATGCTTATGATTTTATGATCCTAAAAAGGATGAAAACCAATCTTAAGCTCTAAAGGAAAGGTTATTTCATTTCATATGCTATAAATATCCCTTTTAGCCTCTTATTTTACTAATATACATTCAATTACTACACTTTCAAAAAATTAAATCATTCACTTACTTCTTAAAAATATTGCTTTCATGCTAATTACCTTTGTTGCTCTCTCTCTCATACTTGCAGGTACAACCAAAGACATCATTTGTTGGTTTGATACCTTCCACAAAGAAGTATGAGCCATTCTACTAATCCTCACAACCAAATGTCACTAATTGCCATTCAAGGATCATATTCTAAGGTAGGTCAAATCCTTTACAAAAATATAGGTCTGATCTCTCCAGACTTATTGTGGTGACATTGAAAGGAGGACAAAGTAAGAATGAGATTTTTTATTTACTAAATAGTATGGTCCTTGATGCCTTAGGTGTCAAGTAATTATTTTTACAACATTTGTATTAGCACTAGCTTATTGGTGTTTTAAGGATAATTTTAGTGGAGTTATTCTTGAATGCTTTGAATATATTTAATTCTTGGATTAGAATAGATTTTAATATTTACTATTAATATACTACTTTGTTATCTTAGTTCTAGTATTTTGGGTTATCTTGTATTACTTTGAATAATTATATTAATTATCCTCTTTTTCCTACAAACTATAAGCAACCAAAGTCCTCCTCAGTCCATGTAACCAAGTAATAAAATTTAATTATGGAGCAACCATTATATATACAACTTAGCATGGTTGATGTGTAAAAGTCCCTAAAACCAAAAAATTTAAATCCATCCTATTCTATGTGATGCTCAAAATAAATAACTACATCCTCAAAAGTTATATAGTATATTCCCTAGTGATAGTCATAGTCATGCCCAAGATTGTATATGAATATATGGGCTTTCCTTACACTAATATGGATAGACTCTCGATCCAAATGGATGGTATAAGATTCAATGTGATAGGTTCTCTCAAATATCTAGTCATAACCATAGCCCACTACCCATAATATATAGTAGTTCAACAGGTGATAGTCATAGATCTATCCCCATACTTCAAGATGTTGTTGTCCAAAGAATGAAAGTGTAAGTTCTTAGGGTATGATTATCTAGAAATAGACTATACACATATGAAGGTGCTTAGAGATATAAAATTATAAGGATTGATAATGAAAAACCTTGTAATTACCTTTTACACAAGTTGAAATATGACAATGCAATAAACTAGAATGAACTTTTAGAATATATTAAATATTATGAATATTAGGAATATGATTAAGACCCGAAGAATAAATAGAGTTGGGAAACTAAACAATAATTAAAAATCCTAATAGTTATTTATTGACAAGTCATTGGGCTAACAAGACATGGAGTAGGCATTGGGTTATAGTGCCAAAACTAGGAATGGAGTAGGCATTGGAGTATAGTTCATCAAGCCTCAAGGGGCACAAGTTCACTATGCCTATAGGTTGATATTCAAGTACATGAGAAATATGGTTAAGTATGAAGCACTTTTTACTAACTTAAAAAAATCTAAAAATATAGGAATTAAGGATTTTAGAATTTATGGTAACTTCAAATTAATAGTGAATTAAGTCAATTTCCTATACATCACCAAGAATATACATCTTAAATCCTACAAGTATAAAATATAGAATCTATTTAAGAGATTTTTTTCTTATGAAATAAAATCAATACTCAAAGAGTTGAATGCAAAATAATATGATTTGATGGTTATGGTAGTATGATTCAATACCACAACTGATATATGGGATAAACCAAAGGAGATAGAGGTAGTTTTCATGCCAATAGTCTCAGATAACTCTAACCACTAATAGGTCTTTAATAATGATGAATAGATCATATAATTCTTAATTAGATAGGATCAATACACCAAAGAACAAAATGAATTTAGGGATATAAAAGGAGTTATATAGTTAAATTTAAATCAGTTACCCAAGGGCCTGATTATGTTGTACAACTTATTTAACTCAAATGATAGCTCAAGGAAAAGCAACCTTAAAGTAGAATCATTTATATACCACCTAGTCAATGTAGATAAAGGGAAGAGTTCATTGCTTAGGAAGTACTATAATTAAGAAGAACAAGATATTTTGAAACAAAAAATTGATATGGATGGCGAGAGCTGGAGCAAGAACGGGACTGGGACTGCGAACAGGTTTAGATGCTAGCACAAGTTCCAAGGTGGGTGTTGGATCGGGATTGGGGTCAGGCACGTCGGGGCCCGGACCCGAGCTAACAAGGCCCTCGACGGGCCCAGATGAGGGCTTAGAGGCTGAGCAAAATGGTGGCCAGGGTGGGGACGGTATCTTGGGCCCAGGACCTCTTCCCTGCCTTGATGCAAGCGAAGGCCTAGGGAAAAAGCCTCTAGATCCTGGGTAGGGTTCTGCCCCAGGCTGGCCCAAACCCTCCTATCAACAGATCTTGGTTGTAGGCTAGGCCCTGAGTTTATGGCTTTCCCTCGAGGGCACCCACATTTCTATTCAAGAGGAGGTCTACTCCTCCTTTGTTGTTGGATCCTCTGCCTCCCTGGTTGGGAAGTTCCTGGGAGGGTGACCGAACATGGAGACCATTCGTAGATGGGCGGCTTCCAAATGGAAAGTTTCTAGACATATTCATTTTGTGGCCCTTACCAAGGGATTCTTCATCATCAAATTAAATAACAGTGATGACGCTAAAAAGATCCTATCGGGCGGGCCCTAGTTTCTAGGATGCAAAAGCCTCTTCCTCAGGCGATATGGAGCTGACTTCCACCCTAGCACCCAAAGTATCAACTTTGCCCCAGTCTGGGTTTGGCTCCCTGAGCTTCCCTTCCACTTCTGGCATGAATATGTCTTAAGGCTTATTGCCCAGTCGATCGAGGAACTGGTGACATTTGACCCCGCTACCAAGGTAGGCTCCTGAATGGTCCATGCCAGATTTTGTGTCAATGCAAATCTAGAATCCGAACTCCCCTCTTCTATGACCATATCCTCTGGGTCCTTCTTTTGGTGCCAAACTCTGATCTATGAAAACAAACATGCTTTATGCCCACTCTGCTGCACTCAGAGACACCTCCCCCATCAATGCCCTCTATCCAAGAAGGCTGATGGCCCTCTCCCCAAACTCCCTTCCTGACTAGATCGAGCTACCTCCCGAGGGCCCCCTCATGATGACCCCAGATCCCAGGCTTGGACCACCAAGGAGGCTCCCCTTCTATCCCAAAGGAATCCCAAGCGGGCATTGGCCCAAAGGATGGTCTTTCCTAGGTTTCCCCTTCCCCTGCACCCTTCCCTAGGTCTTCTTTCGAGGCCCCAATCCCAGGTTTTCCCCCTATACCAATGTGAATCCCTCATTGCATGCCCTTGTTTGCACCCCCTCCCAGCCCTGTGAGTCACTCGGGCTCTCTTCCCCATCGGCTCCCACCTTCCCATCTTCCTTTGTCAGGGTTTCCTCCTCCCCCCCACCCCCGCTATCCCCCCCTTGACCCCCTCCCACCCCTCCCGGTGGTCCCTGCTGGCCTTCCCCCATCAAAATGCAGTTCTAAGAGGTCTGAAGAAGAGGTTGAGGGTAGTTCTCCATCTGGGCCCGATGAAATCAACCCCAAGATGACCCAAAGCAAGACTTTTGCCATAGTCTTTGGTAGCAAACTCAAGAGAGGTCGGACCACCCTGGGTAACCAACGAGCGAGGATCACTGAAGACAACATAGCCAATGGCTCCCAAGAAACCCTCTTTGATGTTGCCATGAGCCTCTCCAAAATAGATGCCCTTTGACCCAAAACCCCCGCTTAGCTCGATAAGGGGGGCAAGCGACCCCACAAGGGTTTAAAATGAAGCTAATCACCTAGAATGTTAGGGGGCTCAATGGCACCCCCAAGAAAAGGATCCTCAGCCAACTTTGCAAGGATCACCACCCATCCTTCCTCCTCCTCCAAGAGACCAAAATAGACAAAGCAGCTGCCCAGAGGGTCGCCCAAGCTACTTTGCACAACTGTGAGTCCCTATCTACCCTTGCGGCTGGCACAGTCGGGGGTCTGTTGTGCATGTGGGATCCTTGGTCTTACAAGGGGAGGCTCATATCATCTTCTCCTAGAATAATCAACATTTTGGTCCATTGTGTGAAGTCAAGGCATTCGTGGATCCTGTCTAATGTCTATGCTCCTAACAACTCGGTTGAGAAAATTGTCGTATGGAAGGAAATCAGATCGATGAGAGAAGCCTTTGCCCCCCTTCCCTGGATCCTAGTAGGGGACTTCAATAGCCCCCTTTTAATTTTTGACAAAAGTGGGGGCTCAACGACTCTGAGAAAAAGCATGGAGGACTTTGGAACCTTCACCGACCTCAACAAGCTCATGGACGTCAACTTGAAAGGAGCTAGGTTCACCTAGTCAAACAGAAGAGCAGGAGCAAGCCATATCCAGGTTAGGTTGGACAGAGTGTTCATGTCTAAGGAATCCATTCCCCTATTTGCTGACGTAACCTTCCTGGCCCTCCTAAAATTGGGTCTGACCATAGCCCCCTCCTCCTCAAAACTGGCCATCGCTCCTCCCTCAAGTGACCCTTCCGGTTCGAGTCCATGTGGTTGCATCATCCCAATTTTAGGGCCCAGTTTGGCTACTGGTGGGCTCCCCCAGTCCCTGGGTGCCCCATTGAGAAAGTCTACCACAAACTAAGATGCCTCAAAGAGCAACTCAAGGTATGGAACAGAGATGTTTTTAGTGACATCTTCGAAAATAAAGCAACAGTTAAGAAAAAACTTGAAGACCTCGAGCTCAGGTTCCAGGCGAGCTCCCAAGACCTGGGGATCAGGGAAGAGGAATGCTTAGCCCTCAACAAGTACCATAACATCTTGGCTAGGGAAGAAACATTTTTGAGATAGAATTTGAGAGCCCTATGGCTCCAAGATGGCGATGCTAATACTAAGTTCTTCCACACGTCGACTTTCAAAAATAGGGGCTCTAACAGAATTGCCAAGTTGGTGAGCAGTGACGAAAAAATTATCAAGGATGAAGAGGACATTCGGACTGAAGCCACCAACTTCTTCTATGAGCTCCTTGGTGATAGTCCTCCCATGTCCCCAAAAGCAAAAAACTCCCTGCTGGAACATATTCCAACTTCAATTTTGGCCATGGAAAACAAGATGCTCCTGCAGCCACTCTCTGACTCTGAAATCCATGCTGCCATGTTTTCCATTAAGGTCAAGGCGGCCTCGGGCCTAGACGGGTTTCCCCCCCATTTCTTCTAATCCTTTTGGGACATCATTGGTTAAGAAGTGTGCACAGCCATCCGGGACCTCCAGATTTCTAGCTCCATCCCTAGAGGTATAAACTCCACCTTCATTGCCCTGATCCCTAAGTCTCAGGCAACCAGATCCCTCTCTGATTTATGTCCCATTAGCCTGTGTAATGTCTTATACAAAATCTTGACCAAATCTATGGCCTCCTGCCTCAATGATATCCTTCCCCTAATCATTGGCCCCTGCCATGGGAGCTTGGTCAAAGGCAGAATGATCATAGACGAAGTTATCATCATGCATGATGTCATTCACTCGGCCTTCCTTTCCAAAAAGGCCTCCTTTCTGCTTAAGTTGTAAATGAACAAGGCCTTCGATAGAGTTGACTGGGAGTTCCTTTCTAAGGTCCTTCTCAAGTTTGGGTTCCACCCCTCCTGGGTCAGGCTCATCAGCAATTGTGTGTCCTCCCCTTGGTTCTCTATCCTCATCAACGGATCCCTCGTCGGGTTCTTCCCCAGTTCTAGAGGCCTTCGCCAAGGCGACCCCCTATCCCTGATCCTCTTCATCATCCTGGCTGAGGCCCTAGGATGAACCATATCGAGTGTTGTTTCTCGTAGACTCATTTTGGGCATCAGGCCTGTGATGGGCCTACCCCCTGTGTCCTATCAGTAGTTCATGGATGATACCATCCTCACCACTTTAACTTCGATCCCTCAATCCAAGGCCCTCAAGCACATCTTGACCTATACGAGGAGGCAACTGGGCAAAAAATTAACCTCCAAAAAAGCAAAATCTTCTTCATCCACACCCCCCTGGCTAGGAAAATTAGAATTGGGTGGATTCTAGGTTGTACCCCTGATTCCCTTCCCTCCTATTACCTCGGGCTTCTCTTATTTACAGGTGCATCCTCCAAGGCCCTATGGAGCAGGATGACGAATCGGATCCAGAGGAAGCTGGCCCCCTAGAAATGCCACCTCCTCTCTCAGGCTAGCAGAGCCACCCTCCTGTCGGTGGTCCTTCAAAGCATTTTGGTATATTTCATGTCGGTATTCAAAATCCTGACCTCCATTATAGCTCACATCGAACAAATCTAGAAACACTTTCTATGTTTGGGCAGCGAAAATAAGAATAGAATTCCCCTGGTTTCCTGGCCCCTGGTCTACCACCCCAAAGGCGAGGGAGGGATCGGGCTCAGGGGGGTGACCCTCATGAACAAGTCCCTCTTATCCAAGCACACCTGGAAGGTGTTCACCAATGCCCCTGATGAGTGGGTGAGTATCGTGCATAGGAAATACTACCACCTCCACCCCTTCCTCAGTGAGTCCCAGCCCATAGATGGATCAACCTTTTGGAAATCCCTGATTTCCACCAAAGACATCATTCAAAAAGGGACCAAATGGATCCTCGATGATGGAACTAAGATCGACTTCTAGGAAGACGAGTGGATCCAAGATGAGGCCCTGACTGCTGACAGCGATCTCCTCATCCTCAAATTGGGCTTGGTGGACAGAGGGCCCAAAGTGTCGGCCTATCTCTCCCAGAACCAGGGACGGGTAACTTGGAAACCCATCCTGAATCCCAGGCACCCGATCTAAGCTTCCAGGCTCTAGCGCCTCCTTAAGGTGACAGTTATCCCATCTTTCAAAGGGAATGATAGATGTGTTTGGCATGACACTCCCAGTGGTGTCTTTTCTATTAAATCTGCCTATAACCTCCAAAGATTCCCTGACGAGGCCTCATTCCTAGCCCATCAGGTGTGGTCCAAGAAGTTGATCCCCAAAATCAGCCACTTCGTCTGGGCGACCGTCCAAAACAAGATCCTGACCATCAAGAACCTAATCAGGAGGGGCTTCTAGATCTCGAACAGATGCTTCCTTTGTTGTGCTACCTTGGAGTTCACTAATCACCTCTTTCTCAGATGCCCCTTCTCTTCTGAAGTCTTGGGCCTCATCCTTTCCCAATTTTCTATTCAGTGGGTGGCCCCAAATTCCATCTCTGAACTCCTATCTTAGTGGCCCAACCCTTTAGCCCACCCCTTCATCCACTTCCTCTTGGGCTCTTGCATTCCTCACTTGCTTTGGAAACTTTGGCTTGAGCTCAACAACAGAGCCTTCTCCTCCTCGGCCCACTCCCCCTAGTGGGTAGCGACCAAGGCAGTTACCTTCACCCTTGAGAACTCTCGCTCCATCCCTTTGACCGAGGCACTCTGGTAGCTGGGTGAGTCCACCCTCCTATCCTCCCTTCCATATTCCCCCCCGGTCCCCCCCTACCCCCTCCCGTCATTCTATGATAAGGTGGACTACCCCCCTCCTGGATGGGTCAAACTTAACTTTTATGGATCTTCTAAAGGAAATCTTGGGCCCTCTAGAGCGGGCGGGGTCATCCATGATAGTCATGGGGCCTTGATCTTAGTGTATGTCACTTCACTTGGCATTCAGACCAACAACTTTGTCGAAGCAACAGCTCTCCTCAGCGGGCTGACCGCCCTCAAGGAGTCATCCTCAAAAGTCATCATTGAGG
The DNA here is from genome assembly GCA_028583015.1 of Wollemia nobilis. Classification (NCBI taxonomy): domain Eukaryota; kingdom Viridiplantae; phylum Streptophyta; class Pinopsida; order Araucariales; family Araucariaceae; genus Wollemia; species Wollemia nobilis. The sequence goes on from JAQPPZ010016709.1 coordinate 2,934,956, forward strand.
TTGATTCTCAAGTCATAATCAAAGCTGCCCGCCGCTTGAGAAATAGCTCTCCATTTGGAAAGTTCTCACCATCCTCCAAGGACTCCCTTACCATGCCTTTTGGCATGTGTACAGAGAATGCAATAGGGTAGCCAATTTCATGGCCAACCAAGCCACCACAGTAGAAGATTTCACTACCTAGACCACGAACTTCCCTGAAGCTCTAGTCCAAATAGTATATCAAGAAAATTCTAGCACCAATGAGGGCCCAGGCGCTTGGCCCACCCCAAGTTAGGGCCTCAAAGATGTGTTACCGCACCCCCTAATGGTCAGGTGACTCTCCCCCCTGCTCCATCATGACGATTGGTCCATGCGCCCCTCTTGCTCGAGAGCTAGAAAATCCGATCAAGCTCTCTCATGCAGTGCCAAGTGTCAAAAATCTCGTTATACTATCGGATCATCTCATTTTGGATAAGCGCAGCCCCGCTAGCAATCTTGGCAAGTCCAAGTCAGAGCACATGGCTTCCCACTGTGACCTTTCCACCTTGGCTCCCTGACCTCTTCTGCCAAATCAGCTTCCTAAGTGACCAATGCCCTGGCCAAACTCTATCGTAGGTTGGGCGATGGCCCTGATAGGGAGAGGAGTTGATCTGTCAGGTCAGGCCCTGTATAGGCCAGGCCCGACTGCAAGGCTACCCGGAGTGGCGACGAGTAGTTTTTTGTGTTATTAGCTTTGTTTTTTTGTGGTTTTTTCATGTTTTGGTGGCCTCAAGCCAAATTTTGTTTTTCTAGTTTCATAGTTGGTCTGTCTTTTTGTAGGCACCAGGGCCCTGGGGCCCGGTTTGTTGCCCATGGGCGCAACCCTAATTTTAATCACAAATTTAGCCACGGCTACCTATGTAACTAAGGTTTTGGGATCCTTCAAAAAAAACCTGCTATAAATACATTATTACTTATCAAAAAAAAGAAAAACAAGATATTTTCCAAAAAATCCATGGAAAATATAGAGACATAATTGTTTTTCATATGAATATCTAAAGTTATACGACTGCAATGTTATAAAGCACACTATCGAGTTGGAACCTAATGCTAAACTTTTTCCACAAAAGTAGAGATCAATTAACCTTAATATATAGGTTATAATGAGGAAAGAGTTATTAAAGCTCCTATAGTCCCAAAGTATATTCTTTATCAAATATTCTATATGGGTTGTTAATCTAATATCAGTATGTAAGAAGAATAGGGATATAAGATTATGCTTCAATTTTAGAAACCTAAACAAGGTGTCACTACCTATTGTTTGTTATTTATTAGATATTATAAAATGTGGTAGGGTAACATATGTTATCACTTCTATATGGGTTCTTAAGGTATAATCAGAATTGGGTCAAGGATGAAGAACAATATAAGACAACCACCACCAGGTGTATTTTTACATATCAGTGAATACCCTTTAGTTTATCTGATATTAGAGCAGCTTTTCAAATAGATAAAGACAGATTTTTAGGACTTATAGAGGATATCATCCTTATATACTTTTATGATTTTACAGTCTCTTCCAAAAGCAAGAACAAGCATATCAAACGTCTAAATTCAATCTTCCAAAGGCATAGAGAGTTAAGCATTTATCCAAACCCTAAGAAATATATCTTCATGGTCCAAGAGGGAAAATTATTAGGACACATAATATCAAAATAAGGTATACCCATAGATCTTGATTAAATCAAAGCCATTCGAGATCTACTATTACCCACATCAGTCAAGGGGATTAGATCATTCCTAGGGTAGATCCAATTTGTAGTCAAATTCATTACCAATATTAAAGTAAGTTTCTAAAGAAATATGCCTCTGTAAATTAGACTAAATACGGGAAGAAAACCTTCGAAGAGGTCAAATATGTCATTACTATTGTCCCCACCTTGATTAACCTATATTTATCTAAGGAATTTAGGATGTATGTGTTTGGAACAAACAAAAGTATTGTAGTTGTGCTTATTGAAAAGAATAACCAAATTGAAGAACATCCTATATCCTTTGTGAATCGAGCCCTAAACTACTATGAGGAGAGGTATACCTTGATCAAAAATAGGTGTTTTTCATCATGAAAGCCTTGAATAAATTTAAATACTACCTTTCATAAAACAAAACCACTATCTTCTTAATGCACCCTAATGTTTGGTTTGTCATATCACATGGTTAGCTAGGAGAAAAGAGAATTGGATGGATCAATAAGATACAATTATTTGATACTAAAATAAAACCTACTACGCTAAATAGAGTCAAGTATTTATGTAAAATATTAGCAAGGATAGTGTTTGAAGAACAAGTTGCTCTAATTGAAGAAATAGACAGTGACTAGGGTATTGGATGGATGAGCAATATGAGTAGGTATATAGCTATATGATAGGTCCTTTAAAGGTTGTCAACCAAGGAAAGGGGTAATTTCATATGGAAGGCAACAAACTACCTATGGCTAGAAAACTTATTCTTCAAAAAATACTACGATGGCAGTATGCTTTGTTGCATGATGGAAGATAGATAGGAAGACCTAATTAAATAATACCATGACGAAGGAGGAAAATTCTCTACACCTAGAATGGGCAACAAGGTTTTGAGGGTTGGATACTATTGGCCCACCATGTTCATCAATTACTATCAATGTATCAAGAATTGTAAACCTTGCTACATGTTCCGAGGAAGACAAAAAAGAGGCCCAATGCTATTGAAATTGATTGTAGTAACTAAACCATTTTAACAATGGGTCTCAACTTCATATAAAATATTAACCCATTTTCAAGTACAAGCTATGAATGAATCCTCACTACCACAAACTACTTCACTAAGTGGGTTGATGTTGTCCCAAAAAAAATATCCAATCAAGAGATAGTGGTGCAACTACTTGAAGATATCATCACTAGGTTTGGAAACCTTGCTACCATTGTTAGAGATAATACTACCTATATTAAAGAGGATAAATTAATTAATTTTTACCTTGAATATGGATTCCTACTCAAAAAATCATCCAATTATCATCCCTAGGGAAATAGATTTTTTGAATTGACCAATAAGAACAACAGGAATCTTGAAAAGGATAATTTTGGAATCCCAAAGAGATTAGCATGCAAAGTTACATTAGGCATTATGGGCAGATAGAGTAGCACCAAAATCATCCACTTGATCATCTCTTACAAGCTTAATAAAATGAGGTTATGATGCTAATTAACCTCAAGCTCCTTTCCCTCCAAATGTCACAATATCTTGAGTAAAAAGAGATTAACATCGAGCTCATGCAAGCTAGATTAAACATGTTATTGGCCCTAAAGGATGAGAGAGCAAATGATTTTAGAAAAAAAAATTCAAAAAAAAAAGGCCATAAAGAAATGGTTTGATAAAGGGGCAATAAAGATGGAATATAAAGAAGAAGACCTAGTACTCAAGTGGGAAAGGATTTTATAAAATCAAATGCACACCCAAAGTTCATTTATTATGGAGTGGACCTTACTAGATTGTTAAAATCATGGGCCCAAATGCTTATAAATTGACCTCCATAGAAGGATTAATGCTACATATATCAGTCAATGGGTAGCACATCTACTTGGTATAACAAACTATTATGGCCAAAATAGTAGCCTAAGTACATAGTGCTAACTATTAATTAGGCAAGTATTTTTGCTTTCTATTATTTCTATTTTTCTCATTTCCCCTTCTTCCACTTTTTTGCTTTTTTTGTGTAGATTTTATCTTCACCTGAATTGGTGACCTTCTAGATATGGAAGGATAACTTTAAAAAAACTTGCTTTAATTACCAATTTACTTATTTAGATGATAAATGTACTCACTTAGGATACATGCACTATGTTTTCTATAAGGCAGAGCTAATCGACAATTAATGGGTCAATTGCTCCACTTAAGTAGCTTGTACCAAGGCATGACAAGGCATGGAAATAATGTACCCTATCAAAGTCTATTAATACCCTAGGTGGGGGGCCTAAAGGTCCTCATTTTTATGCTAAGTCCTATAATAAATTGTAATCATGTTGCACCAACCTTGAGTTAGTTGCATTGTTAGTAAGTCGTAAGTTGTAGATCGAGTAGGTCATAGCCTCACGAAGGCTCCCTGTTAGATTTTGATAGAATCACTCAAGGAGAAACTAGAGAAACTTTCAAAAGTTTATCCAAGTCAAAAAATTGAAATGAATTAGTCAATTCCACAAGTGAGTCACTTGAGCTTTCAAGTAAATTGATGCCTTCTTAGTGTAAGAAAATCACTCCCTCGTACAAGCAAATCAATTTTCCTCCCAAACTACAATTGAGCCTCACCAATGTTTGAATCACTTAGATTTGTGAGAAATTTTTTGTAAACACTAAAATGCCAAATTTTCTAATTTTTCCTTTATTTTTTATTTTCTATCTTGTTTTCTCCTCATTTCTCATAATGGACACCTCATTTGCCTTCACTAACCCTTAACTACCAAAAGTTCAAATAGCATCACCATATTCCACAACTACAACCCTACCAATCATCATTCCTCTATCACCTATTATAGTCACAACAACCAAAGTAAGGCTATAATAAAAAGGTGAAAGAGGAAATGCTTTTCAAAATATTGAAAGTGTAGTTTGAAGAGCCCTACTAAAATGTGGTAGAGGGTATTGACACACATTCCATGGGAGAGGTTAGAAGGGTGGCAATGATGATATTCAACCTAGGCCACCAAATGGATTCCCAAAGTATAATTTGGACCTATATATCTGGCTTATCTATGAACCTCATGCCATAATTATAGAATTACCCTAAGTAGATAAAAACCTTGGTCAAGAGATATGACTCCACAATAAGGAGTTTTCACCTCTCTCAATGGATAGAGGTGCCTTTTGTATTAGTATAGGAGTCATAAGGAGTATGTTGAAGGCCATTGGTGACTCAATAATATAGATTTCTTATGATCCCAAAACCTAGGAGGGCTTCTAATATAGGTAATTCATTACCTATTTGCAAATATTCCTAATCTTGTACGTAAAAAAAACTATTTTTCCATATGACTTCAATATCCCATTAGAGTTAGACTAGTTTAAGGATTAAATTTATTTGGTGATGTCAGGGATAGTATCCATCCTTAGGAAAAAACTAATAATAGGATATACGAGGAGCACATTTCCTTACTCCATGCTATCCATACCTACCTAGGGTACTCCCAAATGTTTGACTGTGTAAAATACATATCTAATAGAATGGGAAATTAAGGGGATTTAAGGAGGAGAGGAAGTTCACTTATACTTCCTATTTGATTTGGTTGATCTTGTGCTAGATGAAAATATAGTTTACTACCCTCCAACTAGACCAGGTTGGAAAATATGGAAAACCCCTAAGAATAGTGAGGTGCATGGACATACCCTACTTGGAATCATTAAAGACTTCATACTACTTTATAATGAGGTGTATGAGGTTATCATGGATATGTTTAGAGGCAATGCACCAAGATTGATATATGAAGTGCAAAACTATTGAAATAGGGAAACTAGCCCTAGGAAAGCTTTTACTTAGGGAGGACCAAATCCTTCGTCCACCTATATGGTTTTTCTTACATGCTTCTTGAGTTATGTGAGGCAACCTTATTATGTGGATCTTAAATACTTTAAGGGGAAAAATAAAACCACTTTCTACCCACTGAAGTAGCAAGTCATGAAGAAAATATGTTGAAATACAACATAGTTGTAGAGGTAAAGTTGAGGGATATGGGTCTTGAGCAACTCAAAGACTTATGGGTCTATGATAATAAAAAATAATTATGAAATAACCTATGTGACATGAAGTTAGATACCTTTTATTCACATGAAAAAGGTACAACATACAATAGTAGTTCAACCTAGACAATAAAATAACCTTTGCCACTCTAGGGAGTAACAGAGGGTATGGAGATGAAATTTAGAGCTTGTATGACTACCTCCAAAGTCGTACACCTTCCACCCAAAGTGTAAATATAATTTTGACCCTAATATCAAGTGAAACCATTATAGGCTAGGGGATCTTACAAAAATAAGGTATTCAAATAAGAAAATCCTAGCATGGTAGAGGATGAGATACAAGATAGATACAATGAACAAATTCATAAGAGATGGTCCATTCAACATTGAGTATTCTTCCATATAAGAAAAAAACTATCCTAAAAATACCAAAAGGATAAATAAATTCACAAAGACAACAATAACAATAGGTACTTTAGTCCCTCCTAAGTTGAATCCTAGGAAATAGGTATCACCAATCACCATTTCAGTTGCATTGACAACCCTATTAATAGTTATTATGGTAGTTAAAAAGATGATTATCAAGGAGTAGAAGGTATTTGATAGATATGGATCAATGGTTGATTAGGTGGTTATGATAATAAAATACCAGCAAAAATATAAGGATATCAAGGTTGAAGAGGGGAATCACTACAGGAAGCCCTCCTCTAGACCATGGAATGACCAATCCAATGACCACAACTACATTCACTCCTACAAATCCACCATTCACCATTTCACATTCTCCCTATACCTCTTCTATTTCATTTTCATCTACATCATTCTCTCTTCTCATGTCATCTCCTATCCCCACTCCTTCTCTCTCATATTCTTCTATTATGCTTCTTCCATCATCCACCAATATAGATCATATTTATATAATGTGTCACTTGTCCCATGGGTCACCAGGAGACACTCCACCTTCTACAATAATTGTAATAGCAATGAAAACCCCAATCACTTTATTACCATTTCCACTCACTTAGGCCCTTGTATCATAACCTATAGTTCTACAAACCATGTCATCCCTTTTGGCAACCCTATTCATATTGGTGTCACAATCCACTTGGCCCACTTCCATTATATTTTTAGCTATCATCACTCAATTTGCACCTCTCATCATACCTACTACCTCCACTCACCCTCCATATCATGGAAGGCAACTTCTCCTATAAGTTACAATGCCCACTATTCCTACTCAAGTATTTAAGTCTATAAAATCTCTCCCATCAAAAATTATCTCTCAAGGACCTAGTCCAAGCTATGCATACAATTATGTGGAATCTAAGGTTGAAAAGATACTGGACATCTTCCTCACTAAATAAAAAATATGGAAGAAAGAGTATAAATGGATCAACAAGATCTCAAAGGCCTTAGTAATCTTCTGCTCACAAATATTAAAGAAACGGAATAAAATATTCTTTGTTGAGGCCATAAAACTTCACCCCTTCAAGATAGCATTAGCTCCTATGAAATTAATTTCTAGGGTATCACAAATAGACCTAAATAAATTGGACCCATAAAGAGTGGTCTAGTTGGCAAACTAGCTCACTCTAGGTGCATAAATGAAATAAGGTCAACTAGCACTTGAGGATAAAGAAATACAACTAAAAATAGAAGGCTAGAGGTAGAATTGGCATAAGTCAAGGTAAAAGAGGATGAATTCTAACAAGAGAACAAAGGGCTTAATAAATAAGTTGCTAAGAAGTATTATTTGAAGAAATAGGTATATTTCAAAGCCTAACTTATCAATTCTAAACAATTCATGGAATAAATGGTTGAGGAACAAAGCACACTACTGGAGGACCTTGAAAAGGAGTACCAATAAAGAAGTTGGAAGTCTTGAATCTTTTAGAGATAAAGGTAGACCCCAAGTTGGTATAGGAAATCTAGATGGCCAAGGACTTGTGGGACTAGATCATAGATGAATTAAGAATGTCTTTAAATACTTCCAATCTCCACTAGAAAAAAATTGAAACTATCCAAGAATATCATTAATTAGGTAAAATATCATACTTTTATGAGAGGTGAACATCAGGAAGTTCTTCAAATCCTTTTTTTAATGACCCCAACATAATAATAGGAGCATGAGATAGACTGCAAAGATATGATAAAGAAAATAAAAAAATCCTAGACACCTAGAGGCACTTGCAAACCTGTAAAGATAACATAAAGTCTATAAAAACCTAGGTCCATGGAATAGAAAATAAATGTAGGGATTAACCATTGCTAGAATTGCAAACATCTTTGATGATAGGAACCTTATCCTAAATGATGATGTCGTCTATACCATAATTGAAGAAGAGAAATTTTAACTTAATGAAGAAAATACCTCTAAAATGTATGAAAAGCTAAGGTCAATTCATGCCAAGCTAAAGGAGTTAGTGGCCAAGGAGTAGAGTTGTCTAAATATGCTTTTGAATACTTAATAGGGAAACTAAATACCTCTAAACAATGGATTTTCTTGATGACAACAAGTGGAAGTAATGGGGATGCTACCATCAAATATGGGCTAAAGGGCCAAAAACATCAAGGAGAAAGAACAAGTTTTAACAATTTATAGGAGGGATCCTAATTTTATAGACTCCTCCCCCAAGGATAAATGCAAGATCTTGGATCTTATGCCAATAAATCTTGGCATCCTATGAATTCACCATAAATTTAGTAATTGATTCTACCTTTGCCAAATTTTGTTCATTTTGGGAGTAATAAATAATAGTAGGAGACCAAATGATAAGAAAATTTCCAAAAAACCCAATTTTTTCTCATTTTTGGTGAAGTGTCAATTCACTTACAAAATCATCCAATTGGCTTAGAGGAGTGATTCACTCAATAAAGATATTAATTTTCTCAAGTAGCGATTCACTCAACAAAGATGATTGATATTTTACTTGATAATACAAGTAAATCACTTACAAAAGCAAGCCAGTCACTTGACAAGACCAAGTGAATCACTTAGACAAGACACAAAAGTAAAAATCAATATTAATTTCAAGGAATATCTTCTAAAAAATAATATTTTGGCATTTTGTGATGCACTAAGCATATTTGGAGCCTTAAAATCCTGTTAGAGGTATAGTTGGAAGATGTAACATTTAGAGATGCAATATTTTGCTAAATTTACCCCAAAATCTTTACTTTCACTAGGAGTAATTATTTTTCATCCTAGGTAACTTGGGGTTAAACGTTTGCTATAAATAGGGGTCAAGGGCCCTCATTTTTTCATGTTTTGGCCATGAGAATTTAGATCTACACTCTATGAAACCTATATTATGCTTTTATACTCATGAGGATGTAAGAAATTGGCAAGTCCTTATGTATACCATTAGTGGCACTACCCTCCTAGTTTGCTACGTGTGTGGCGGTTGGATGTTACCCTTATAGCCCATCTTGCCATTCACTTAACAATTTCATAATGGAACAAATGAGTGGATATTGAATGATCATATTTTATCCTTACTATGATGTAACAACCATATTTTTTTTCTTTTATCATACTTTAAACTTCATGAATTTGCTTTTTACATTTTAGACATTTTGATTTTACATTTAATTTCCATGCTTTACTTCCTTGTATTTCATTTTATGCATTTTATTTTCATGCAAGTAGTTATTTTAGATTAGAAATTTATATGAGGAAAGTGGGGAGCTAACCTTAATCCAAAGGTTATTGTAAGACTTTAGAAAACTTGCCTAACCTTATTGAAACTCAGGTTTGGGGGTGCAACACTTAAAATAGAAGTCAAGACAAATTCCCAAATCAACAAAACTACATTGAGATATTTGTATTTCATTACTTCTTCTAAGAGACATCCTTAAAATTAGAAGATTAACTATATTATTTTCTTTTGGTCGGTAAAAAAAACTTTTTTTAATTTGTCAATATGTACTTGCATTCCAACTTCCTTGTAGGAGTGTTTTAAGACCTTTAAATATTCTCTTAACTTTGTGTTGTTTTTAAAATCAAAATGAGATAATAAACATATAAAAGTAGCTCCATCACATAACTACCTAGCTAGATACCTTCCCCTCCACTCACATTTGGCCTTCTAAATTATCAATTCATAATTGAAATATAGTTGGAGCTAATAGACATCCTTGTTTAACTCTAATTTTATTTCCAAAGCATTGTGAGGGACATTCTTGTATTTTTATTTTGGCTAAAACCTCTTCATATAGTCTATGGACTACTCCCTTATATTTTTCAATATTCCTCATTATTCCATCCTATGCATAGTTTACTTTTATGTTAAAGGTCCTTTTGAATCCAAGTAAACAACAATATACATCCTCTATTAGTTCCCATATTTTTTTAGTGATATGTTTTAATGTGATACATTTAGCAAATCACCCAAATAGATGGGGTTTAGACATGATATACCATAAAGAGTCAACCATCATGATGACAAAGGTTTTACATCTCCACATATAGTGTTGAATATTTTGAGAAGCAAACACCATAGACAAACACAATTTCTTTAGGAGATTTTACCAATTTTTATAGCTAATTAAGGTTCTATTGATGTAGTAAATAGATCATCCTTTACCTTGCTCATCATATTGGGATGATAAATTACCTAAGACATGTTTGGTTACAACTATATAGAGAAGTAAATTAGAATCAGTAGGGATAAGGATAAGAGGTGACACTGAATACTTAATGTCCTTTATCCTAGATAAATTTAGCATCCTCCTTCAATAATTTGGTAAAGGGTTTACACTTATCATATAATTGGGATGAAAACATATGAATGAATTGGATCTTACCTTAAAGGCTTCTAAATTGATTTGGGGTGTTAGGTAGTGACATGCTAACTATGAATTTTATTTTCTTAGGATCTACCTTTATGCCTTGTTTAGATATAATAAATCCTAAGAGCTTACTAGAACTAACATTAAAAATGTAGTTTTATGATTTTAAACATACTTTGTAGGTTATGAACCTCTCAAAGATATACCTTAGGTCATAGGGTTGGTCCTTTATTTTGATAGTGACTAATAAGACCTTTTAGATAATCTTCTATGATGCCATACATGAGATCATGAGAGATGTAACTAATGGCCCTTTGCTAGGTGGATCCCATATTATTGAGCTTGAAGGGCATAACTTAATAGAAAAACATTTCCTAAGAAGTGGTTAAAGTATTTTTGCATTGGTCTTTTGGAGCTATTTTGATATGATTGTATCTAGAAAAACCATCCATCAAATACAATATTTTGCACCCAACGGTGAAGTTGTCAATCATGTCAATGTTAGGAAGAGGGAAATATTCTTAGCACAAGTTTTTTTGATATCTTGAAAATTTTTATATATTATAATGCTTCTAGTTTTTTGAGCCATTAGGACCATAATGTAGATCCAATAAAAATAGTTGATTGGTTTGATGAAACTGATATTGAGAAGTCGATGCTTTTCTTTAACCAAAATATAAATTTTAGATGAATCTTGCATAATTTCCATTTTCTAGGATTTAATTTAGGTTCAAATACTAGATGAAAAATAACTAGAGAAGGATTTATGTTGGGCATGGTAATGTACAACTAAGCAAATATATCCATATATTCAATCAATAACTTGGAGTATTACTTTTACTCAAAGAGGGTTAAGACTTTAACTAGATAAAATAGTTGAGGGTATTTATCTGTGCCCACATTGACATTAATAGTATCTTCTATTAGAAGACTAGATTCATCTTCCAATAGAGGAAGAACTGATAGAACACCTAAACCTTATAGGTCTTCTATGTCAATATCTATAGTTTAAGGATCTAGACTAGGGTCTTAAAAAATATTTCATTGGTTATTTTGAGGAAGATTCATCAAAATAAAATTGATGGAACATAATTAGTAGTTATTCATGATCTTGAATGTGTTGAAGTGATGATATCATCCTCCAAATCATAAAAGACTCATCTCCTATAAGATCAAGATAAACTAAGGTTAAATAGTTCACATCATACTAATGGGTAAAATCAGTTGAGACACTATTAAATACTACATGGTTAGTACTAATAGAATCTTCATCATTTGAGTGTAAACCAGTCAAAAAAGTTATGCTTAATATATATAATTTTTACTTGGTCTATAGGAAAATATTTGAAGGACTCATCATTGTCATCATCATCATATAATAATAAATTGGATAGGGGATTATATTTACTAGGATTAAATCCTATATCGAACCAAGTGGACTAAGATTTTGCTTCAAGGGGTTCCTTTATGCCTTGCTCAAGTTAATCAAGTCTCTTTTTTCTATAGCCCATGTTAGCTAGAATCTACTTAGGCACATAATAGGCATTGGATGAATAACAAAAGGCATATTGATGCTAATGATGGTGTCAAATTATTCTAATAATTTTCTCCTCATAAGAGGCTCCACTACAAACTAACTAACATGCCTTTATTTGCAATTTTTGCCCTTATTACTAGGATTCTTTATGAATACCTACCTAGGGTTCTAGGGGAGGGTGACAACTTTGATAAGTCAAACACCTTCAAATAAATATTAGTTTTAGAATCCAATATTAGGCTAGTTCTAGACCCTAAGGTTGGCATGAAAATACTTAACAAACTCATAGCCTTCACCAAATGAGTATCACTTTAGGATTGACTAGATTCACCTACATGAATGGTTCTTTCTAGGTCAATTAAGATTGTATTTTCAAGAACAAGGATATAGACTTGGTCTTCATTTATGTGTGGACACATATTGGGATTCTAAATTTGAATTTAAATTAATTTATAAAATTTTAGGGGATTAGTGATATTTGAGATGTTGTAGGTAATACCATTGTATTCATATTTGAGATGTTGATGTAGGGTGGATGGAATTGTCTATATTTCATGAATCTAAAGTCTACCTAAGAAATATTATAAGACAAGTCACAAGGCATTACATAGAAGAGGGTATTATGGGTTATACAACCAACTTTTAGTAGCAATATTATTGTACCACTAGCCTTTGTTTCCTATTATATAATGGCCTTATGGTGAGATAATTTTTTTTAATATCATATTTAGTTAAACCAAAGTGACCAAGAAATTTGAGACTATAGATATTTAGTTTTAATTTGTTCTTGGTTAGGATCCTCTTAACAAGCTTATTGTCAGTATGTTCAATGCTAAAAAGGAGGGTCTATTTTTAAGGTTGATTGATTTTAAATGTCATCCTTCTAGAATAATATATTTATATGATCCATCCTTATCATTCCTACCATGGATAAAAATTCAGTCTAAACAACTTATTAAGGAACTATGCACTTGCTCAAAAATTTGATCAAGATATCCTAGTAGATTAAGATGAATGTAGGAGATCCTTAATTGAGATATTGGTCTTTTTATACCAAATTTGTTTGGGAATATCATAAGTTTTTTTGGGTTTAGTTTTGGATTAAGGTTAAATTATGAGAAGAGTTCCAATTGGTGGATTTCGTGAAGTTTGACTAGTTGGATCTTTAAGTTTTGTTGTTGCCTAGTTAAGACACACACACATGATCAATAAATCCAATGATCCCATGATGTGAATAAGGGGCATCATTATAATATATTTAATTGATATTATTATTTTGATCTCTTTGGAGGGAAAATATGCATATTTTTTAGACACAATATTAAAATGGAAAAATCTCCAAAAGTGTTGATCTTGGACCCCCTAATGTTTTGCAACGAATCTAATGAAATTGATGGTTCATCAATATATACTATAGTTTACCCTGTATAATATTTTTGTGTAATTGAAAAATGTTTCTTTTTTGGCTCTAATACCATATTTAAATTCAAAATACTTTCCAAAACATACCAAAACACAAATTCTCTACAATCATATGTGGAAAAATAAAGAAGAATGATATAAAGGAGAATTTAAATGAAAAGAGAAAAATATATATAAATAAAATTAATAGAGACAATATATAGAAGTAACAAAGGGTTGATTCCTATAAGTACCCTAATATCTCTCATAATATCAACTAATACAATGGATTAGTCATTATAGGGTATTGATAGTGATATTGAATTTGCAATTAAATATTAACCTCAAGCCGACATAACTTGACTTGACGGTTAAATTAGAATATAATAAATATGTTATACCCTTTCATCAATGTTAACCACAAATGTGGATTAACCAATGCCACTAATATTTAGTACATTAAAAGCATTTGTAGGCTTACATCAAGATGCATGTAGGCTTACACATAGATGTATGTAGACTCACATAAAAGCATGTCTATATGCTTACATAGAAAGACACATATAGAATTACGTATAAAATTTCCATAGGCTTCCATGGTACTTGCCTATAGGCTACATCAACAACACCATAGGTACTTCGTCACTATCAACCTTGGCCTAATAATATCTTTTTACAAATATTTCAACACTAATCTAAACTAAATTATAAAATAAATGTATAAATTAAAATGTATGAAAGTAAATTTTAGAAGCTTAGGGTGTAGGAGATTAAAAATAAAATATAGTCATAATTGTAGCAAGGAGAGTGTGTGATCAATTAACACATGAGAAAATTGAATAATAACAACCATCCAATATGTATGAAATGAAATTAACATGGAATGATAGGAGGAAAAAAGTGTAGTACCATGATTGTTACACATTTTATAATCTATGAGAGTATTACCACTGATGGAAAGCAAACATCTCACCAATCACTTATTATTCCAAAAGAAGCAAGAGAAATTACAATGTGAGACACAAAGTGTAGCTCTAATTATCTCAAGGTCAAAAGATGTTTATAGTGGAGCCCATGACCTGAGTTACCTTGGGTAAGAAATTTCTACTTATAGTAAAAGCCAAGATTTGGGGGTATCCTTAGCAAAATGATGCACCTCCAAATGTTACATACCTCTAAATATATTCCTTAATGGAATAAAATCCTTCTCAAATGCATGGTGGTACCAATACATGCAAAAATATCACTTTTCAAAGTTCTTCCTTAATATATATGCACTCCTTTCCCACTTTTACTTATCAATGAACTATCTGATTTGGGAAGAGAAGTGATTTGTTCCTTCCTAGGAGCACTTCACTCTAGTTTGCTAAGTGCTTATCTTCTAGTTTTCTAAGCACTTTGTTCCATTAGAACAAATCACACCACTTTGAGTGGACCACACCTTTAACTTTGAATTTACAAAATTGGGTCCTTGGAGGCTCAAATTGATTGGTTCTTTGGTTTTACAAGTCTTCAAAATATTAGGAATACCAAGGTAGCAACTAAGTTACTACATTTCTAGCTACTCCATGAAGTGCCAAGCTCAATTGGTGATAAATCCCAATTCTTGTCTTTATCCTTGGGCACGAAGTTTGCAAAACTAGGAATTCTTCATAACAAAATTATAAAATTTTGGTTCTCCTTGACCTCCTTATAGTAGTAGTTTTAAAAAAAATGTTGCTCCTCATCTTTAGGTAACCTGCAGTTTATAATATTCTTTCTCTTATAATATCCTCATCAAGGTTTTTAGACAACTCATTCTATTTCTCTATCATCTTCTATAGTCATCCCACTAATGCTTTTCATTTTTTAATCCATTGGTGCTACTTTAGATTCAGCCTTGGATTTTTCCTCTTCAAATATTTTTTTCACAACATCATCATTAAGGAGTCTCTTTTGGTCATCAATCAATAAGGAAAATCAACATTTACAAACCCCTATATTTTAGCTATCATTTCTTGCACTAGTGTATCCAAATTGAGCATTACATTTTTACGTGTTTGTAGGTATCTTTAGGCATCAAGGACTTGTTGAGAAGCAACACACCCCCACTGAAAAATGAATTTCCATCCTTTGAAAATATTGAGCTTTCATTTTGCAGTAAGGACCCTCTTGAGTTTTTCGGGTTTTAAATTCCAATTTTGCTTGCCTCCTTTTTCAAGTTGTGCATTTCTATTCTTGCATCTGGCTTTGATTTACTTCAGAATTCATTTTTCCACATGTTAGAATCATTCATGAATAAAGAAAATCTTTCACTGATATGAAAAAAATGTAGAATACAGACAGATAAATTCATTAGAAGCCAAAACTTTCCATTTTTGGAAAAGTCGCGAAATCGCGACACTTTCCATTTTTGGAAATGTCGCGAAATCGCGACGGGTTTTAGAAAAATCAGCCAAGTCACAAACGCGTAGCAAAATCGCGACACTTCCATTTTTGGAAATGTCGCGATATCGCGACACTTTCCATTTTTGGAAATGTCGCGAAATCGCGATGGGTTTGGAGAGAGAGAGCAAGTGCGTACGGAACGTAGCGATTTCGTGACATGTCACGAAATCGTGACATGTCGCAGTTTCGCTGCAGCAGGAGGCAAAAGGAAGCAAAGGGCAAAACAGGTCGCGATTTCGTGACATGTCGCGAAATCACGACGTGTCGCAGTTTCGCGGAGAGAGAAAAATGGTTAAGGCGTGGAAAGGGGCACGATTTCGTGACATGTCACGTTTTCGTGGCACATCAGGGAAGAAGGGGCCAGGGTGCAAACATGTCACGAAATCGCGACATCGTGAAATCGTGACGTTTTTCTAAGAGGGGACCCAGGGCATACGGACCGTCGCGATTTCGTGACATGTCGCGAAATCGTGACAGGTCCAAGTCAAAGCAAAGCAAGCGAAGAAGCAAAGGGAGCCCAAAGGTCAGCAAGGACAGTGAAGAAAAAGTTGCTAAGGCTTAAGCCTTGGGTGTCGCAAAATCGTGACACGCCAAGGGCAGAGGGGGGCCAAGGTACGGACCGTCGCGATTTCATGACATGTCGCAAAATCGTGATGGGTCCAAGCAAAGCAAGTGGAGAAATGGTAAAGGCCCGGCCGCATGGTGAAGGCAACGCAAGGTAAGGCCAAGTCAGAAGGGGTGTCGCAAAATCGTGACATCATGATTTCGCGACGTCACGAAATCGTGACACCAGTTAGAAGGTAGCTCCAAGTCGTAGAAAACGTAGTCGTGACATGTCGCGTTTTCGTGGCAGTGACAACAAAGAAGAGCCTGAAGCAGAAATAGGTCACGATTTCGTGACATGTCGCGAAATCGTGACATGTCGCATTTTCGTGGCCATGTTGGACAGAAAGGTGCAAGGCGCTGAAAGGGTCGCGATTTCGTGACATGTCGCGAAATCGCGACATGTCGCATTTTCGCGGCCATGGCAGGAAAACAACACAGAATGGAAAACAGCTGGAAATGGACACGTGTCACGATTTTTGCGACACGTGTCAAAACAAAGCAAGCCTACGTATAATGAACTTTAGGGTTTTGATTGAACTTTAGGGTTTTGATTCAACTTTAAAGTTTTGATTTAATATTATTAAAATACTAATCCTTGTTTGTCTTTTATGCAGGAAGCCATCTGGCACTTGCATGATAACGGGAGAAATGGCCAGGAAGACAAAGTTAAGTGCAAATTAATCGAAGACCGTCATATTGAAATGAGAGATGCCGAGAATTGTTGTTTCATCCAGATTTTATAGATCTGGCCGCAAAGAGACTTTACGGTGACTAAGCAGTTGCCCATTTAATGGAGTATGTCGAGAATTGGCCGAAAAATGAAAATATCTACACACAGTTACCGAAATTTGCCGATGGATGCATTTAATGAAAATTTATGGCAGAATTAATGGCGTGCGGACATTTTCAACTCGGGGATGGCTCTACGGAGATGAAATGTCAGAGAAGTGGTGACTCATCCAAATTACCCGAGGGAATTAATGAGCACATTTACACACAGTTGCGGGTGGATGCAAGTGGCATTCGAATTCTGCCTTCTCCATTTATGGCAAGTGACTGCACTGATTTGCAGAATGGTTAAGTTTTATCAAAACTTTATTTTTAAAGGCTTTATATTGTAAAACCCGGGTAGTAGGGTTTAAGATGATAAGATTTAGGGTTTGAGAAGAAGATATTTTTGAAAAGATCAGGGTCTGTCCTGAGTCTATAAATACTTCTTCTAAATGTAATCGCAGGAGGCGGAGACTTAGAAAAAAGGCTATTGAAGCAATTTCTTGCAAATCTTGTTAAATGCTTTATTTCTGGACTTGGAGTTGATGTGCTTTTGTTTTCTGTGATAGCATGGCCAGGAGCCTAATCTCTTTCAGATTGTGATAAGTTCATCTTCTTTTGTTATCCGTTTCTTTAAAGTTTATTAAATATATGCTGTAAATCTGTGTTATCAAGATTAAATATGTTGTTGGGCTTCATTTGTTCTATTGTATGCTAGGGAAAATCACAGATTTAAGGTTCAAGTCTGTTCTAATTGCTCTGTCCTCACTGTGTGAGCTATGCTGCTGGTGAGTGATACCAATTTTAATCGACTTCCCTTCTGTTTATGATTTTCTTTCAGATCTGTTCCATCTCTCGTCTTATGCTCTTAGTAGAAGGTGATCTTAGAAAGTCGGACACCTTCTTCTTTGATTTGTTCTATTGTGAAGCTGATAGTATAAATAAAATTGGTAGTTTTGGTTTTATAGCTAAGTTTGATAGACTTTTCTTTCTGCCCTACCCTACTCTCTCTGTTTTACCGTGAAATGATCCATTTTTATTTTTTTTTAATTTGTATTTTATTTAAATCGTCGACCCATAAGAGCTAGATCAAAGAACTGATTTTAAATCCGATTGTCCAACAAAGTGAACAACTTCATAAACATTACTGAACAAGTTCAAGAACCCGTTGTAAGGTAACAGATAGTCCATATTGAAAACTATTCCAGAAGTGGAAAAGAGTGAATAGACATTCGACCCAACTCTGTAACTCACACCTTGGATAACCAAAAAGATCCTAAAGTGAGTGGGATTTATCCCGTATAAGTGTTATCAGAGTTTCATGCTCATTCTTCATAGGGTGTGTATAAAAGTCGGACCAACATTTAAAAATGGCGCTAGAAGGAGGGCCCACTGAACTCCGGTCAGTATTGTAAGTTGTCAGTACAATATTTAAAATTGCCAAAAAAGAGGACCTCAAGTTCAGTAGTCTGTTAAGGATTGTGAGATTATAAGTTGCTTGTGAAAAGCTGGATTCTACATACAGGGTAACAAGGTCCCACCCCAGAGCTGGAGAGCTCCTTGTGCCTGAATTAGAAACTCCAAGAAGAAGTAGCCTCAGAAGGGCCAAGTCTCTGTCTAAAACAGTTTTATCACCACTGGTAGTTACTCCAACTACAACTCAGAATATCACCGTCAATCAAGTAGTAATGGCAAACTGGTTGGGTTCCACTGCCTTAAATATTTTGGGTATAGCCCATGACCTGCCCAGAAATTCGGAGAGATATCTTCCCAGATATAAGCATGATGGGACTAGGACAGCAGAAGAACATCTAGTTGCATTCAAGAATGCTTTGAAATTGTTAAATGTACAGCATGAAGATGTTGCTTGCAGATTGTTCCCGTTCACTCTCTAGGAGGGAGCTTATGACTGGTTTCTAAATCTCACTAATGATTCTATTACCAGTTGGAATGACTTGGAAAAGGTTTTTGTGTCACAGTTTGGTGAGGTAATAGATCCCAGTATATTATATCAGCAGTTTTCTGGTATCAAAAGAGAATTAAATGAATCTGTCAGATCTTACAATGTCAGATTTCAGAAGGCTTATGGTAGACTGACTGGTTATTATGTGCCAAATGCAGACCTGGCATTAGAAATTTTTAGAAATTCTCTGGATCCAATGACCTCTGTCTTCTTGAAAAGAGATGCCACTGTTACTAATTTAACAGAGGCTTATAAAGAAGCTTTGATTCTGGAAAGACAGTTGGGACCCCAACCTTTAAATGCTCAACAAATTCCTTTGGTCACACAAGCTGCCCCTGTTTTCAATCCCATACCACATCAGATGATGTTGCCAGTATGTCAGACTCTACCATCAGCAAGTCCATTGGCTGTAACACCTGCTGAAAATGTACAGAACCCAGGTAAAGAAGCTGATAATGCAAGAGTTGAAGAAGTGTCAAAAATAGTCCAAAAGTTGGCCAATGATTTTTTGAGTTTTAAAAGGCAGGTTTCTACTGGGGAGAACTCAAACAAGTATTCCTATCAGCAGAACAGATTCACTCGGCCCCCATACGAACCCAATAAAGATTACAAAGGTAAAGGTCATGATGTAAATATCTGTGATTTGGCTTTGCCTAACTGGTGCAGGATACATGCTACTTCTCAAACACGGGGAGTTGGATTGTTTGGAATTTTGTAACGCCTTTGAAGCTTTGTCTGGGGATTTGATTTCTCCTGAACATCAAAGAACTGCGGATGGCCCAAGTTCATCCAGCCACAGTGCAGCTATGGTCTTGGATTCTTTCACTTTCCTGGATGAATCTGAGAATGTAGTTGAAATGCCTATGGATGAGGTACATGCTTTTCAACAATACAAGAGGGACAACTACAACCTCAGAAACAGAAATCCGGAGCCCAACACTACATCTACCCCTCCGGACAACTCTCACAATGTTCCTCCAGATCCATCTCCAAGCAATAACCCATCTCCACCTAAGGGAGGAAATCCAAAAGGACCAGATGCATTTGTCCCTCCACTCAATAAGGGATATAACATAGTGGAGGACATGAAAAAGATCAAAGCCAACATCACTCTTCATGAGTTGGCCCAAATTTTAGAACAGAGGGATAACTTGATAAAAACATACTCTGGGCCTACTACCAAATCTTTGGACAAGGGAAAGAAGATGGCAAATGCAAATGTAGCCATGTACAAAGAGAAAACTGAGGTTCCACCTTTTCTACTGACTGTACGTATTTTTGGGAAAAACTTGCACAATTGTCTGGTAGATTCAGGTGCTTCAGCTAATGTTATGCCTTTGGCCATTTGTCAACAGTTGGGTTTGACCCCAATGAAGTCTGAAAGAAGAGTTGTCCAATTGGACAAATCAGAGGTTAAAGTAGTAGGAGAACTTCAGAATATTCATATCCAATTAGCATCTGAGCCAAGGGCTCAACACAGAATTGAAATTCAGGTTGTGGATATTCCTGTGGGGTACGGGATGCTTCTGAGCAGGGATTGGTCGAGATCTTTGAATGGATACTTGGCAACTGACTTTTCACACATGTGGTTGCCATGGAAAGGAGTGGCAAACCAATTAAGGGTTGAAAGAGAACCCAGATACAAGCATACAATCACTGAATATAATGCAGAGAATGAGACTGTAAATATTGCTGAGGTAGATATTGGAGTTTACAATTTAACAACGGGACAAAGTGAGAAGTTTAGTAAAGCTCATCCTGTTCATAATAATGAAGTCTGGACGCTTCATGTGGATGGGGCTAAATCTAAACAGGGTTCTGGCATAGGGGCAGTCCTTAAAGGGCCTGAGAATCAGACATATTTTATGTCTTATCGCCTACAGTTCCCTTGTACAAATAATTTAGCAGAGTATGAAGCTCTGGTATTAGGTTTGAAATTTGCTTTGGACAGAAGTGTAAGAAATATTCAAGTTTTTACGGATTCAAAATTGGTGGCTAATCAAGTTAAGGGTAAATTCCAGTGTAAAGCATCTTATTTAAAAGGATACAAACATCGGGCTTGGGATCTTGTAGAAGATTTTGATGCTTTTAATCTGACACACATACCCAGAGAGCAGAATTCACGTGCAGATGTCTTGGCTTCTTCAGCCGCAAGTTTAAAACCACTGGAAGAATTTAAATGGAACAAGTTTTCAATTGAGTTAGTCCCTTGTCCTTCAGTCCCAAATAATATAGATAATTTTCAGGTTTTCTCTGATGATCAACAGATTGTAAACTTTTTGCAGAGTACTAACACATTTGAAAATGCTATAATCGATGAGGGCCAAAGGGATACTCTGCTGGAGCAGTTAGATGATGACAGGGGAATAATAAGGTTGAAAGACAACAGAATTCCAAAAGGGATGGTGGAACTGGAGCGGCTCTTTGATGTTGACCAAATCAGGCAAAAAGTGAATTCTGAGGATTCTATGGGTGCAACAGACAGTGAGACTGAAAACCTGAACATAGGGACTGAAGAAGATCCCAGGCACATCAAGTTGGCTAAAATTTGTGACCCAAAAATAAAAAGAAGTATGATTGATTTTCTTCACAGGTCCAAGGATGTTATGGCCTGGTCATACAAAGACTTAAAGGTATTTGATCCGAAAGTTTACACTCATATTATACCTTTAAAAGAATTTTGCAAACCTTTCCGGCAAAAACAGAGGCATGTCAATGCTCTGCTAGAGCCCCTCATCCAGAAAGAGGTAGAAAAATTATTGAGTGCCGCCATTATTTTTCCCATCGGGCATTCTACTTGGGTGGCCAATTTGGTGCCGATCAGAAAGAAAAATGGAGAGATCCGCTTGTGTGTGGATTTTAGAAATTTGAACAAGGCATCTGAGAAAGATAATTATCCTCCTGCCTTCTATGGATGAGGTGTTACAGATTGTCAATGGTTCGGAGATGATGTCTTTCCTGGACGGTTTCTCAGAGTATAATCAGATATTAGTTGAGAAGGAAGACAGAATGAAAACTGCCTTCACAACTAAGTGGGGAACTTTTGCTTACAAGAGGATGCCATTTGGATTAATAAATGTCGGAGCTACGTTTCAACGAGCAATGGATCATGCCTTCAAGGGCCTTATGGGTAAATGTATTGTTGTTTACATGGATGATTTAACAGTCTTCTCTAAATCTCGGTTTGACCATGTAAAACACTTGGAGTCTGTGTTCAACAAATGCAGGGAGTTCGGCATTTCTTTGAATCCGAAGAAGTGCATTTTTGGTGTAACGGAAGGAAAGCTCCTTGGGCACTTGATCACAAAAGATGGCATTTCCATGGATCCGGACAGAGTTGAAGCCATATCCAGCATACCCTTTCCCAACTCTAAGAGAGAGTTGAGGTCCTTCTTTGGAAAAATTAATTTTGTCAGGAAGTTCATCTCCGATTTTGCAGAGATAGTCAAGCCACTGAATGACATGCTAAAGCAAACTGCTCAGATTGTCTGGACCACAGAAGCTAAAATAGCATTCCAAGAAATCAAGACCGCCATCAAACAAGCACCAGTTTTGGTAAGCCCAGATTTCAGTGCAGATTTTTATCTGTACACCTTTTCTTCTGAACACACACTTGCTGCAGTTCTGACCCAACGGAGGGAAACCGGGGAACATCCAATTGCTTTCAAGAGTACCAATTTAAAGGGGGCTGAGCTGAAATATTCTCATTTAGACAAACAAGCTTATGCCTTGGTGAGAGCAAGCTAAGCGCTCAGTGCACTACATACTAAGAAGCAGAGTTCATGCTATAGTTTCGGACCCAGCTGTTAAATACCTTTTAAGTCAGAACGAATTGGGTGAACTAAGAGGCAATTGGGTTACAAGGCTGCAAGAATATGACTTAGAAATTTGGCCTACAAAATTGATCAGAGGACTTGGTTTGTCCCGACACATTGCCGAAATACCTGTATGGGAAGAAGTTAATCAGTTAAATTCTGAATCTGATGACTGGTATGGAGATATTATTCATCTGCTGCAATTTGGAATTTGCCCGTCTCACTTGAATAGAACCCAAAGGAGAGCACTAAAACTGAAAGCTGCTCATTATCTCCTCAAAGGAGGTAATTTGTACAGAGAAAATTATGCTGGCATTTTCTTAAGATGCATTTCTCAGAGTGAAGTCAATGAAGTGATGTCCAGTTTTCATGAAAAGTTAGGGGCAGGGCATTCCTCAGGATCTGCTACTGCGCATAAAATATTGAGAGCAGGCTATTACTGGCCTACGTTATTTAAAGATGCCCATCAGCATGTGAGAACTTGCCATCAGTGCCAAACTTTTGCAGCCAAAGAGGCCAATCGGGCTCTACCATTGCAGCCTGTTGTAATAAATAAACCTTTTATGCAATGGGGACTTGATTTTGTGGGAGTGATTAATCCAAATTCTTCAGAGAGGGCATAAGTATGTTCTAACAACTACTGATTACTGCACAAGATGGGTCGAAGCAGCAGACCACCATAAGAAGTACAACTCATGAAGTGATCGAATTTCTAGAGTCAAATGTCATAACCAGGTTTGGGGTTCCTCCGAATTTGGTTTGTGATAACGGACCAGCCTTCCAATCATTGGAGTTTGCAGAATGGGCATACCAGATGGGGATAGTTATCAGATTTTCATCCAACTATTATCCCCAAGGCAATGGACTGGCTGAGTCCACAAATAAGAATTTAATGAATGCCATTAAGAAATCTGCAGCAGACAAACCCAGGCAGTGGCATACATTATTGAAATATGCACTTTGGGCTGACCGGATAAAATATAAAGTGGCTCTTAAGACTTCCCCTTTTGCTTTGTTGTATGGTACCCAGCCAATTGTTCCCATCTCTCTGAAATTACCTACTTACCAATTTGTCTTAGACTATTTTGAGGATCAAGCAGATGCAGAGGCTCATGTTTTGGATCTAACTAATTTGCAGGATGAAAGACTCCAAGCCCTGGAACATTTCAGTCGGCACCAAGAAACCGTCAAGCGCTGGTTTGACAAAAGGGCCAAAGTGAAAGCTTTCAGACTGGCAGACCTGGTGCTTCTATGGGACAAGGCCCATGAAAAGAAGGGTAAGCATACAAAGTTGCAGCCACTATGGATAGGCCCATACCAGATTGCTGAGATTCTGGGTAATAACGCATTTCGTTTACAAGACCTTGATGGTAATTTTCTGGACCTCCCTGTTAATGGTCAATACTTAAAGCATTATTTCTTGGCTGTTCCATCCAATATATCATTTGAATGAGTCACAAAGAAGTTGTAACATGTGTATACATTGTAAATAAGCTTTAAAGTTGTTTTATTTCCTTTGCAGTATGTACAGTGTTATTTTATTTTAAGAGTCTGTGTTTTATCCTTTAAGGTCTCAGTTTTAGTTTATTTTAAGTTTTTCTATTTTTTTTAAGTCTTTTTTATTTCCTTTGTTCCGTATTTTATTTTATTTCCTTTGTTGTCTGTACAGTTTTATTTTATTTCCTTTGCTGTCTGTACAGTTTTATTTTATTTCCTTTGTTGTCTGTACAGTTTTGTTTTATTTCCTTTGGTGTTTGTATAGAGTTTGTTTTATTTTATTTTATTTTATTTAAGTTTGTTTTATTTTATTTTATTTTATTTTGTTTATCCTTGAGGTCTGTACAGTTTATTTTATTTTAAAATTCTATTTTTTAAATTTTGCCTGAGCATCAATGAAAAAGTCAGCCTTCCAAAATTGTTTTTATTCTGAGTTCTAAATCCAGTGTCCATTCTGTTCATTATTCTAATTGAGGTAGTCTGCTTAAACTGAACAGTGGAACTATTTTGTTATTCAGAACAACAGTGGAAGGATGATTGGATTTTGTGTCTTGCTTGCCACAGTTATTTTAATTATAAAGAAACTGCTATACTGTTTGGCTGGAGAAACTCCCAGGGAATCCAAGAAAAGTTGGTCATAAGAGGGGACTATGATTCGTGTAATTATTTGAGTATCCATAGAGGCTATCAGTACCCAAGCGAAGCAGTTCCAGACTGATGAGATATTAAAAGAAAAATTGTTGTTCTTCTTTTAAAGGCTTTTCAGACTTCGGTATATTTCAAAGAAGAGAGAGAGAAGATGAAAGTTGAGCAAGACAACATAGAATTGGCACTCTGTTATTTCCTATATATATAAAAAAAAAAAAAAAAAAAAAAAAAAGAGAAGGAAAAAGTTATGTAATCAAAGAGGCAGCCAAGACTTCAAAAGATGTTTTTCTTCTACCAAGTTGTAGATTCTACCTTACAGTTGTGAATCTGGGTCGTGTAAATCTAAAGGGTAACTCTGTCGGGGCTGTAAAAGGCTAAACTAGTAAACAGAGCTCTACTCGGTTTCCCCTTTTACAATCTGGAAAAGCTGATCAATCCGGAGTTCAACATTTGAAGGCCCAGTCATTCTTGAAGAAAGTTTTATACGCTTGTAATTGCACATCAGAAATCTTCCTTAAATGATTCAACCTAGTATGTCCTTGGGAAATTTTGACAACTATCAGCTAGTAGTTAAATTGTTTTGAAGAATATCTGTGGCAAGGCATGATACATGGTCTATGTTGTTTTGAAACTAGAGTCCTGGGTTCTAAAATAATGCTACTATTTTACCCGCAGATATCGCCATTTGTTGAGAAGCAACACACCCCCACTGAAAAATGAATTTCCATCCTTTGAAAATATTGAGCTTTCATTTTGCAAGTAAGGACCCTCTTGATGTTTTCCAGGTTTTAAATTCCAAATTTTGCTTGCCTCCTTTTTCAAGTTGTGCATCATCAAGTATTCTTGCATCTGGCTTTGATTTACTTCAGAATTCATTTTTCACATGTTAGAATCATTCATGAATAAAGAAAATCTTTCACTGATATGAAAAAATGCAGAATACAGATAGATAAATTCATTAGAAGCCAAAACTTTCCATTTTTGAAAAAGTCACAAAATCGCGACACTTTCCATTTTTGGAAATGTCGCGAAATCGTGACGGGTTTCAAAAAAATCGGCCAAGTCGCAAAACGTAGCGAAATCGTGACACTTCCATTTTTGGAAATGTCGTGATATCACGACACTTTCCATTTTTGGAAATGTCACGAAATCGCGACGGGTTTGGAGAGAGAAAGCAAATGCGTACGAAACGTAGCGATTTTGCGACATGTCGCGAAATCGTGACATGTCGCAGTTTCACTGCAGCAGGAGGCAAAAGGAAGCAAAGGGCAAAACAGGTCACGATTTCGCGACATGTCGAGTTTTGCGGCTACTAGAGAGAAAAATGGTTAAGGCGTGGAAAGACGATCGTGACATTCGCAGAGGAAGAAGCGAATGTCATGAAATCGTGACGTTTTTAGAGGGGGCGACGTCAATTTGACATGTCGCAAATCGCAAGCCAATAAAGAAGCAAGCGAGAAGCAAAGGGAGCAAAGGAAGGCAAGAAAAGTGCTAAGGCTTAAGCCTTGGGTGTCACAAAATCGTGACACGCCAAGGGCAGAGAGGGGCCAAGGTACGGACCGTTGCGATTTTGCGACATGTCACGAAATCGCGGCGGGTCCAAGCAAAGCAAGTGGAGAAATGGTAAATGCCCGACCGCATAGTGAAGGCAACGCAAGGTAAGGCCAAGTCATAAAGGGTGTCACGAAATCGCGACACTAGTTAGAAGGCAGCTCCAAGTCGCAAAAAACGTAGCGATTTCGCGACATGTCGCGAAATCGCGACATGTCGCGTTTTCGCGGTAGTGACAACAAAGAAGAGCCTGAAGCAGAAATAGGTCACGATTTTGTGACATGTCACGTTTTCACGGCCATGTTGGACAGAAAGGTGCAAGGCGCTGAAAGGGTAGCGATTTCGTGACATGTCGCATTTTCGCGGCCATGGCAGGAAAACAGCATAGAATGGAAAACAGCTGGAAATGGACACGTGTCACGATTTTTTTGTGACACGTGTCAACACAAAGCAAGCCTACGTATAATGAACTTTAGGGTTTTGATTGAACTTTAGGGTTTTGATTCAACTTTAAAGTTTTGATTTAATATTATTAAAATACTAATCCTTGTTTGTCTTTTATGCAGGAAGCCATCTGGCACTTGCATGATAACGGGAGAAATGGCCAGAAAGATAAAGTTAAGTGCAAATTAATCGAAGACCGCCATATTGAAATGAGAGATGCCGAGAATTGCTGTTTCATCCAAATTTTACAGATCTGGCCGCAAAGAGACTTTACGGTGACTAAGCAACTGCCCATTTAATGGAGTATGTCGGGAATTGGCCGAAAAATGAAAATATCTACACACAGTTATCAAAATTTGCCGATGGATGCATTTAATGAAAATTTATGGCAGAATTAATGGCGTGCAGACATTTTCAACTCAGGGATGGCTCTACGGAGATGAAATGTCAGAGAAGTGGTGACTCATCCAAATTTCCCGAGGGAATTAATGAGCACATTTACACATAGTTGCGGGTGGATGCAAGTGGCATTCGAATTCTGCCTTCTCCATTTATGGCAAGTGACTGCACTGATTTGCATAATGGTTAAGTTTTATCAAAACTTTATTTTAAAAGGCTTTATATTGTAAAACCCGGGTAGTAGGGTTTAAGATGATAAGATTTAGGGTTTGAGAAGAAGATATTTCTGAAAATATCAGGGTCTGTCCTGAGTCTATAAATACTTCTTCTAAATGTAATCGCAGGAGGCGGAGACTTAGAAAAAAGGCTATTGAAGCAATTTCTTGCAAATCTTGTTAAATGCTTTATTTCTGGACTTGGAGTTGATGTGCTTTTGTTTTCTGTGATAGCATGGCCAGGAGCCTAATCTCTTTCAGATTGTGATAAGTTCATCTTCTTTTGTTATCCGTTTCTTTAAAGTTTATTAAATATATGTTGTAAATCCGTGTTATCAAGATTAAATATGTTGTTGGGCTTCATTTGTTCTATTGTATGCTAGGGAAAATCATAGATTTAAGGTTCAAGTCTGTTCTAATTGCTCTGTCCTCACTGTGTGAGCTATGCTGCTGGTGAGAGATACCAATTTTAACCGACTTCCCTTCTGTTTATGATTTTCTTTCAGATCTGTTCCATCTCTATCTTATGCTCTTAGTAGAAGGTGATCTTAGAAAGTTGGACACCTTCTTCTTTGATTTGTTCTATTGTGAAGTTGATAGTATAAATAAAATTGGTAGTTTTGGTTTTACAGATAAGTTTGATAGACTTCTCTTTCTGCCCTACCCTACTCTCCTTGTTTTACCGTGAAATGATCCATTTTTATTTTCTTTTAATTTGTCTTTTATTTAAATCTGCTGACCCATAAGAGCTAGATCAAAGAACTGATTTTAAATCTGATTATCCATAAATGAGCAATTCCAAAAACATTACTGAACAAGTTCAAGAACCCGTTGTAAGGTAACAGACAACCATATTGACAACTATTCCAGAAGTGGAAAAGAGTGAATAGACATTCGACCCAACTCATGAACTCACACCTTGGATAACCAGCAAGATCCTAAAGTGAGTGGGATTTATCCCTTATAAGTGTTATCAGAGTTTCATGCTCATTCTTCACAGGGTGTGTATAAAAGTCGGACCAACAAGACTCTTTTCAATTTTAGAACCACTTTCTTTCAATCTCTAGCCAATTGTTGTGCCTATGATGTTGATAATGTAGCCAATTATCTTAATGCATCTAACTATATTGCTTTCACAGCAATATCATCCTCAGTTTGTTGAATGATCTTTATTTTTTGGTTATGGATTATTTCTATATTTGTTGTGATCTCAAAATATCTTTTGGCATTTGCTACCTTGGTTTTAATATTGCCCCATAGGGACTTTACTTTCTTCACTTTCAAGACACACCCCAAGTTTGTCATTGCTCCTTATTTTAGCTTAACTATGTCTTCCTAATGTTGAACAATCTTTCATTTATTGGATGGCTTACATTTGCTTGACTTGTTATACCAACTCTTCCTTTTCTTGTGCAAATTGTTATCTCAACTAGTATTGATATTGAGTGAGTTGTTCCAAAATATCTTTTAGTTGCTTCTATGTTTCTCACTCTCAATAAGTTTAGGTTATCATTGTTTAACTTGTTATCATAACTAGTCTCCTTCAGTGACATCCTTCCTTAGGGTTTCAATTCCTTGCTATTACAATCTGGGGTGCTTTCAAGGAATTATATTCAATATTAATCATTTTATTATCCCTTACCAGTTAACTATATTGTATAATAGCCATAATTGATAACTTGTTCAAGAGCTAAACTATTTGGTCTGGATCTCTTCTATACAAATATATCTCTTAGATTTTGGAAACAAAATCAATAGAAGATGTGGATGCTTAGATGGATCAATATAAAGGGCTTACACAGTCAAGATCTTCTCTCCACCCATGGCTAACTATGACAACATGATCATTGGCATCCTTGGGGATTGATCCATCAACCACTTGTACGCTTTTCTTACTTTTCTTTATTCAACTTGGAGGGAGTCAAATGCTTCTTATGCATCTTTTTTTCCCTCCATGACCTAAAAAATATAAGCTTGGTTAGATCTTATTATTGATTGATGCTCTAAGTGGTTCTTGTAGACTTGGTTGCATGAGATTTTTTTGAAAACGTCATTGTCCCAAGTAGAATTTTTTACTAAAGATACTTGAAGAAAATGGAGGATAGGACATAGTCAATGGGACAAATTATATGGATATGGAATGAATGGTAATATGGTGACATGTTGGTGAAAGAGTATATTTTATTAAACTCGATACCATACTTTTCAGGTTACATTGCATGTAAAGTTTCCTATGCGAGTTATGTAAAGAGAGGATCTTGTATAACCATTTAAATGAACAAAATAATGGGAACTTATAACTAAAATTACCCATTAAAATAAATCACATTATCAACATTAAAGATATGAAAGAGATGAAACTGACAAAAATACAATAATAAGGTATTTTTATGAGAAAAATAATTTATGGAGTATATCCTAAAATCCCCTTTATTGCATTATTTGAGAGAGAAAAGAATGGAATAACTACCCCTTTAATCTGGAGGTAAATGTTTTTAAACAATTTATGGCTCTAGACTTTGGCTTAGGCTCAGGGTCTAACCCTAACTTACTATTATTGGATCATTACCTTTAGGTCTTTACCTCTGGATCGTTGCCTTTTGGGTTACCACTAATTCATTACCTTTATGTCACCTATGGGCCACCTTATACTTCACCTCTAGGTCAGCCACTAGATTAGCTATTAGGTTATATTCATTTTGGAAAATCATCCACTTTCTTTACATGGTCCACACAAGCATTCAATCGTAGGTTCCTAATCACTATAGGTATTTAATCATACTTCTATATAATCTATCATTGCAAGCATATAAGAAGATCTTGGGTTATATTCTCATGCATAAATCATGTCTCACAAGTTTCCCAAGATTGCATTTTTCATGGGAGAACTTACATTATTCTTCACAATTAACAAACTTGGTCTCCTATAGAAACCACACAACATTTATTTTGTTTTATCCCAATCACATATACTCATCCATTTATAATCCATTTGTATTTTATTATTCCTTATTTCATCTTGATATTGACAATATCTTTGAGAATGATTATTCCTCCACAAATTTTACAATAATAGAGGTCCTAGTATTTTTTTGACACATATCCATATCTTTCACAATGTTTACGATAAATTTTCATAGAAAATTGATTATATTTATTGATTATTTTTCTCATAAATTTAGTATTATTGCCATGTTTTACAAATTTAATTGCCCTACTTTCTTGAATGATATTTTTATCTTTTGTCAAGAATTCCTTTTTCACAAACTTGGTCTCATTGCTCCATGTTGGACCATCATAACCAAGGTCTTTATTCTTTGACCTTATTTCTTGTATTAAGGGCTCTTTCACACTTTGCCCATATTTTCCCAATCATGCACCATGTTGAGAAGTAACACACCCCCACTAAAAATGAAATTTTGAACTTTTGATGATTAAATTTTATTTTTCAAGGGGACCCTCTTGAAGTATTTTGGTTTTAATTCCAAAATTTATTTGCATCAAGATTTTAAATTTTGCCTACATCAAAGTGTCAAAAAGCTTGCATGAAGCATAGATCCTAATTGAATTTTTCTGAATATTTACACCTCAAATGATATTATTTCAGATTAAATATTTTAGAAAATTTAATCTTCAATAGTTTTCCTAAGGTCCAAATTATTAAAAACAAATTTTAGGGTTCTTTAAAATTCTTATACTTCAAATTTAAAATCATCATAACTTTTGACAAATTAATTTTTTTGAGGTGATTCAAAACTTGGTGAAAATATATTGAACTCCTCTTTTGAATGATATTAAATTTGCAAAGTTTTAGACATGATTTTTTTCCAGAAATAGCAGTTTTCAATTGCAGCCAAAAAACTTCTAAATGCTATATCTCTTGATAAGAAATTAATTTTTAAGTTTTCTTAGTAAATTTAGATACCCATTTGGCCCATTTAGAAGCGTGTTAAATTTTATAAAAATATGGAAACTTTGATTTTTTGGGCTAATTTTGCACTACGAGAAAATGTCGTGAAATCGTGCAATGTCTACATGTTGTGATCAATATGGCTGAAATAGAGCTTTAATAAAAAAATGCTACGAAATGATGCAATATCTTCATATCACGATCAATATGGCCAAAGAAAAATTTAATCAAAGGTATGTCGTGAAATCGCACATTTAAATAAAGTCCCGATGTTGTGAATTATCTCCATATCATGCTCAAAATGCTCAAGGCAAGTGAAAGAAAGAAAAATATCGCAAAATTGTGACATATCTCAATTTTGTAATTGTCAAATCTCGAGAAACTTGAAGAAATTAAAATGTTACGAAATCACGAATTGTCTCCATTTTGCGATTATCAAGGCTCGGGAGCTTGAAAAATGAAAATGTGTTGCCACATCGCACATGTCTCTATGTTATGGTCTACTTGGTCAAAACAAGAAAAGCAAGAAAATACAACATAATTTTGTGACATAACCTAATTCCAAGAAAGACACATGGGCAACTAATAGACTGTTAGAATCATATCCTCACCTGAGTCTAGTGGAACCAATCACAAGCCAAGCTTTCAAGCCAAAGGTATGTGACTTCATTGTCTCTATTAATAATAGAAAATACTAGAAACTATTTTTTTTTGATGATTTCGTAGGAAGAAGAAATTGCATTAAAATATCTGATGGACATCCTAAAGTGGATGGTTATTCCTAACTAGAATATACTAGATATATTGGTGTGGGGGGCTAAGAAGGATGGTTGCTTTTTTGTTAAGTCAACTTTCCTGATGTTAGATGTTCCCTTTAATCCCTGGTTTCCCATTATTAATATCTGGTTGAAGGGTCTTACCCCTAAATTTAATGTTTTCTTTTGGTTGGTGGCTCAAGGGAAGTTCCTCACATTGGATAATTTGCAAAAAAAGAGATTGGTTATCCCAAACAGATGCTACATGTGTGGTAGTGTTGAAGAATCACCTGTGCACCTATTGTATAACTATTCCTTCTCTCAGTCTATATTCTCCCAGTTCCTAAGGACCATTAGTGTGGTTTAGGTTTTCTCAAAGTTGTCTGACTTGATCGTTCAATGGAGGTCTCCCTTTCTGTCTTTGCATCTTTGGGATTTTTGGTCCTTTGATTTACCTCATGTTTAGTGGTGTATTTGGAAGGAGAGGAATTTTAAAGCCTTTAAAAATAACTCCCATCTGATTGATTTCATGGAACTTTGTGCTATTATTGTCATTGTTGAGAATGTGAATGCAATTTCTTTAGATAAGGTCACTTCCATTGGGAATTTGGCAGTGGATTCAGCTCTTGGATTTAGAGATTATTCTACCAAACATTATCCTAAAGCTCTTTCTAGACATACTACTATTTGGGAACCTCCTCCTCCTAGCTAGTTGAAGCTAAATTTTGATGGAGCTTCTAAAGGAAATCTAGGACCATTCAGTGTGGGGGGATTGGTTAGAGACTGATGGGGGGATTTTATTGGCTTTTACTAAAAATTTAAGTTGTTAGACCAGTAATTTTGTGGAGGCATGAACTCTCTTTCAAGGGATTTGTCAACTGGAAATTTTGAATGGCAGGAAGGTAATTATTGAAGGGATTTCCCTCAATATCATTAATATGATCAAATATGTTCAATCCCTTCTTGGATGATCACAAATAAACTTGCTAAAACCCAAAGATAAATTTTAACTCTTGAAGTAGTTGAGATTAAGCATGTTTACAGGGAGGAAAATAGATCAAAAAAAATTTTAGCAAACTTGGGACTTTTGCAGGAAAGATGCACAATTTGGAAGGAGGATTTCCCAAATGGATTAAATCAAATAGAAAATGAAATCTTTAGGAGATAATTTGTGTTTTCAAATGGATCTGATCTACAATAATAGGGATACCCTGGGAAAAATTATTGTTTGTCCTGCTCGACTATTATGTAGCTTTGTTGTTTGTATGTTTTGTGGATCCTTTTTGGTTTGCTATGTTGACATCTTTATTCATTGTTTCCAATTGGTTGGTTGATCCACTCTTGTAAAAGGTTTGGGGCATCTTTCAAAACCCCTTCATCCATCTTATCAAAAAAAATTGCAAGTCATATTTTCACACAAATTAATTTTATCTTAAAATATTTTGGTGATTCAATTAAAGTTTTATATGTTTTCTTTGCAAAAGTAATTGCATGCTAAGAGATTTTTTGGATTTACCATGACTTCATGTTATCGCAACAATGCCCTAAATCCACAACATCATGATATTGCATCAAACTCGTGAACAATATTGGATTTCTCCAATATTAACATCATGACATCACAACAAGAAAAGGTGAATGATGCAATATTTCCATCACAACATCACAACAAATAGAGGTGAATGATGTAAAATTTCATTGCGACATCGCAACAATCAAATGGAAAGTGGAAAATGTCAAACCTTAGAAATTAAAATAATAATAATAAATTAATTAAAAATTAAAAATTTGAAAATTGTCAAACCTTAGAAAAATAAAAAAATAATTAAATTAATAATCCTATTAAATTTTTAACCTTTGCCTTTTTTATATTATTTGCAAAAAATTACTAGCAATCACAGTAATGGCGAAAGTAATGACTAACATGAAACTTCAATGCGAGTTGGGCAAGAGCATCATGCAAAAATGGAAGATGCATGAAATTGATGACCTAGCTATATTTTATCGACAAAGACTTTATGAGGTATGACTAAAGCTGTGCACAATAAATGGAAACATATACAACTGGTTGGAAAGTAAAAAATATCTATACAATCATCATCTGACAAAGATGAGATCGGATTGTATCTTCTCCATTTATGAAAATATACCCAAACTTATATTCAGGAATAGTTGGATTTGAATGGAACTTTGTTAAAATATGTTTTAAAGACCCGACGTTGGGATTTTTATATTGTGGTTTAAGTTCTTGGGAGCAAGATATTTTTAAAATATTAGGACATGTCCTAAGTCTATAAATACTCCCTTTGAATGTAAAATCAGGATGCAGGAATTTATAATAGAAGTATTTTTCTAAAAACTATTTTTCTAGAGAATCCATCTATTGTCAACATGGGATCTTTTGCGGTATTGTTACTTTGAAGTGGCATAGCCAGACACTTAATTTGCTTCTTGATATTTTATGATGCTTTCCTTCCTTATTTCTATTTTTATTGAAATGTATGTGATAATAATTGTTATGAATTTTTTTTATTTTAGTATGTTGTTAATGTTATCTAGAGAGCTTAATTTAAGTTTAATCGCTTTGAAATTTAGTTCTTTTTCTATTGGCTCTGGTTTTGCTGCGTAAGCTAAGCTACTAGAAAAAATATTCTAACAAGATATAAACTTTAGAATAATTAAACTTTCTTGAGAGTGTTTGGTCTGTTTTATAAACTTGTTTCACCCCTTGCTAGATAATAAATTGATCTTAAAAAGCTGGAAATTTTATTATTCTATTGGTTACGATTGGAAAACATAACAGTATGCCAAGTTGAAAGAATAATTAATAGTTAAAATTGTAGAATTTCATCCTTCTTTTATGCCCTACCTTACCCTCTTTGTTTTTCATTTTGAAGAGATCCATTTTTATGTTCTTTAAAATTCTTTATTCTTTTAATCTGCTAAAATTTAAAGAGCTAGATCTATTTACAAATGCAAATCTGATTGATGAACCAAACAACAATGGATGAAAGTTGAAACCCCTTGCAAGTACATAGACAACCCACTAAAAACTATTCTAGAAGTGGAAAAGAGCAAAAATGTTCGATCCAACTCTGTAACTCACACCTTGGATATCCAATAAGATCCTAAAGTGAGAGGGAATTTATTCCCATTTATGTGTTACTTGTGTTTCCTATTTACCCTTCATAGGGTGTGCATGAAAGACGAATCAACATACCACAATAGCCCATTTTTTTCAACAATTTTGAACCAAATCCTATTATGTACTTTTCAAATTCCCCAAATTCTACATCACTATTTTGATCTTTATTAACATTATGCAAATAACATATTTCATCTTGATAATCCACTTCCACACAATTTTAAGTGTCATTGTCATTATCTCTAACACAATTATTGTTATAATCCATTCTAATAATGTGGCTAACACTACCACCTTCTAGATTTCCTTTATATTTGAGAATAATTTTTAGATTACTACTGTCACATGTTATATTTATCTCTTATATAGGATCCTTCATGTTTTCTACTATAGGATTCAAATCAAAATATGTTCTTTGAAAAAGGTCACTTGTATCACAATAAGCATTGGCCATCATAGATTTGATCTTCAACTCTTCCAATGATATTTTATGCTTCATCTTAACTAAAGCCATGTATACTATCTCCAAAAATTTAATAGGGAATGAAATACCATTTTCAAAACACTCTTTACCGGTATAAATATTTTATGATAATTTATTATAAACAAGACTTGAGTGTAATGAATTCTCCATTTTCATAAAGATTTTGACCTTCTGGAAAATAAAGATATGTATCTAGTGATACATATTTTTGAACTTTAATTTGCTTTTCTCCACTTGCACTATCTTTTGATGATGTATACTTTAGAATTTTGATTTTTTTCTTAGCTTGGTTCCTCTACCTTTTCCATCTTGTGTTGCTTCAAACCACTTGGTTTGATAAAATGTGGGGTGTATAAAAATTTGAAATATGCACATTTATGAGGATTTTATTTTCTTAATGTACCACAAATAACATTACATAGAACATATACTTGTACATTATATGTATCCTTTCTTTTAATGCTTAAAGGAAAAATTACAAAACAAAAGGAACTTTATACACCTTATTTCTCCAACATAAAAACATTAATTTATTTTTATAAATGTATAACCTTTAAACAATTCTATTGCATAAATATATTAAACTATCTTATAACTTCTAGTTAAATGCAATATAATAAAAAAACATGATAATAAATAGTTGAACCCACACCCTTGTAAAATTTTAACACTTGATTTGTTATCCAATCGTTCCCTTTTGAAATATGCAAAGTAAAAATGATAAGGTACCTCTAGAGGGGGAAAATTGTCCTACCACATATGATTCTCGGTTGGATCCTCAAGGAAGCCAAGGTGACCATGGGGGTATGTTGTTCTCTACACCTCGATGTAAAAAAATGAGGGGAAGGGTTCACCAGGAATGGTTTAAGGACTCGCTCCAAGTCCAGGGGGTGGAATGTGTTGATGTATTCAGTTCAAGACAATCACCTATGTTTGGCCTTTCTAGATCTAAGCTATGAAAGATAAAGGACAATGTAGAAATACAAAATGCAAGAAAACAAGAGCTAACCCTAGAATGATTCTTTGTTTGAATGATTTCTAACCTAGGGTTGCAAAATGAAATCCTTTTGAGCAAGGGTTCAAGAGAAGATGCACAAACAATTTTAAAACCCTAAGTGCACACTATATGTTGTTTATTTTCAAATGCCTAGAAATTGATTAAATATCTTTCTTTTATATTAGATCTAGGGTTTTAACAAAAATAAAAATCACTCAACAAATAGCCTAAAGATTAATTAGGGCACTTATCTTATCTAGTGGTTGATCCAAGCTTTTATCTTTTATCCAACAATATCCAATGATCTCTATTCCTACAAAATAACTTAGCAAACACTTGAAAAATATGATTAGCGTTAGGGGGCCTACTTAGGCCACTGTATAGCAATGCTTGGAGGCGCAGCAGTCAAGCCCCCTAGGTCCTTTTAGCTGACCTTTGAAAATAGAAGTGAAAGTTGACCTTTGGAAGATGAACATGCACAATGAAATGCAACAGAATAGATTGATAAAACAGAGCACATAATGCACTAATATGGTCTAAATGCAACATATAACATAGATCTAGGGTTTTGGGGTAGCAGGTTGCCCCCAAATATGGTCTGTGCAAAATCATGCCCTACATAGAGCGACCACAATTTCACAAATCGACTAAATCATGTCCCAAAATGATTGGGCACGATTTTGCATAAGCGAAGAGAAAAACTTAAAAATTATGAATTAATAGATGCATAATAAAAACTAATTAAAATGTAGACATAGATAAGCGAAAACACCTGGTAGATAGCAAAAAAGTAGGCAGAAGGGTTAAGACCTCCAAATAGTCGATCTCTCCTTAGGGCTTCAACACTTGTCCACCAAGATCCGTGACACACAATCCAATGCAGTAGAAAACAGAGCTTCAACATACTATATTTCACACTTGCGAGTTAGCTTGCTTGTAGAAGAATATGGAAATAGAACTTAGATCTCAATTTTTGGGTGTGATTGATTAGATCACTTGGGTAAAAAGAAGACTTCAAACCCTCCTTTTATAGTGGATTTGAAAGAAGAATGGGTGGGAAAACTAAGACAAGCCGATGTAAAATGATGTCAACTTTGAAAATTAGGGTTTTCTTAAGAGAAAACCCTAGAAATATGAAATTGTGCCCTGCAAGGGCCGACCGTGATTTCGCAATAGCTAAAAAACCTTAGGAATGCGAAATCACACCCCTCAAAAGTGGACCGTGATTTCGCAATAGCAAGACCCCTGTGCAATTTTAATGCACTTTGGAGGACCAAACAGAGTCAGAATAGGACAAATCATATACCATTGGAAAGATATTTCTAAGCCCGATCCAATGATATAATATTTAAGGGGAAAGAAGAATATTTGGTAGGGGAAAAGTTGGCTCAAAGATGACCCTACTTTCCCAAGGAGAAAGCAAGGGATCTAGGGAAAATGACTCACCTTAGTGGGTCAATTTTCTATGTCTACATTTTACCCCCTCTTTGATGCATTTAAGGCCAAGTAAATGTATCAAAGAAATATGTAGACTCCTATGGGCAAGAAAGCAACAAACATAGAAAAGGGGTGGCCAGGTTTGGACAAAGGGGTGGTGCAAAAGGGGTATCACGATGGATACTCTAGAATTTTGCACACAAGGTGAGACATTACTACCATTAATGCCTCTAAGGCTAGGATACCCCTCGAGTTTTGAAAGGAATGAAAAATTCCTTAAGAAACTCAAAAAAGACAAGGAAAGAAAGCAAAACACAGAAACACAAGAAAACACAAGCAAACAACATGGCAAGGATTACTGGGTACAACATGAATCTAATGTAGCTAGCATGAAATGCAATCTATCTAATATGAAATGCAAGGATGAATAGAAGAAGAGGAAAGAAATAAGGGAAGAGGAGAGAAGAAGAAGAAGAAGCACATCTCCAAAGAAGGTCAATGAGACAGAAAGTGAGAGAAACTGGTCAAAAACCCTGGATGAAGGGTGTTATGCCCAAAAGGATGGCCAAATATGGAGTGAAAACCTGCTATGGGTGTAGCACTCGCTAAGATGGACAAATGATCAAATGATGGAGCATGACCCGCTATGGGTGGTTGCTCACTAAAATGATCAAATGATGGAGTGTGACCCACTATGGGTGGTTGCTCATTAGTGTGGGGTGATTACCCGCTAGGATGTATGTCATGACCTACTAAAATGGCCATGGAGCTTATCCTATAATGGGGTGTAGTGCCCATTGAGTCAAGAGGAGTGTAACCCGATAGGGGTGTAATGTTACTGCTGATGTGAATGATGAATTAGCAAGTGCCACCCGATAGGGTGTGTAAGAATATGTATGAACCAAGAAATTTAAGCATAACACTATGTGAGTGTGTGCATGTGTTAGAAGAGAAGAGAGGAAGAAAGAGGGGATGAAAATGCATGGGCCCTAGGTTGGGGACTTTGCTAGGCATCAGAGCCCTAGTGAGAGTGCAATGCATGTGAGCTATGACCTAACTAGGTGTCATCACTTGCCATTGTCACAAAATCCCCAGAAGTCTATATGATCAAGCAGTCATGAACAAGCAGCAATGCAATTATGACAAGCAAAAATGCAAGAGAAACAAAATATCAAGCAACCATGCAATATGAGCAAGCAAATTGAATGCAGTATGATCTAAGCTAAATGCAACATGTGATGCAAAATGATGAATCATGCATAATATCTCTTGAGATGCATTATATTCATTGGTTCTTTAAGTTCTTTACCATCTAGAGAAGCTAAACGATAGGCACCTGAGCCAAACTTGGTCATTATGACAAAGGGCCCTAACCAATTGGGCTGAAACTTACCTCAAAGATCAACATGAGCATTAGTGTTCTTCTAGTTTTCCTTGAGGACAAGGTCCCCAACCTCAAAAGAATGATTACAAACTTTCTTAGAGTAATATCATCAAGCCTATCCTGATAGGCTCACAAATGCTCTAAGGCATGAATGCACTTTTCATCCAGTAACTCCAATTGGTGCAAATGATCTGCATGATACTCATCATCGATCGAGGCATCTTGCAACAAGATGCACAATGAGGGAACCTCAAGCTCAAAAGGAAACACTACCTCAGACCCATATACCAAGACATATGGTGAGGCACCTATGGGAGTATGCACGCTAGTGTGATAGGCCCACAAGGTAGGATAAAGTTGGATATGCCAGTCACGATCGGTCTTACTAACCAACTTTTTCAAGATCCTGATCAAGGACTTGTTGGATGCTTCGACTTATCCATTACCCTAAGGGTAATAAGGAGTTGACCACCTATGCTGAATCTTGTACTTAGCACAAATATTATGGACATCCTTATTCTTGAAAGGAGTGTCATTGTCAGAGATAATCACCGAAGGAATCCTAAACCTACAAAGAATCTAGTTGAAGATGAACTTGGAAACCTAGGCTCCAGTCACCGTAGCCAGGGGTATGGCTTCGACCCATTTAGTGAAGTACTCAATCACTATAATGATAAACTTATGACCATCAGATGACATTGGGTTAACCTTCCCTATAATATCCAATCCCCACATGGAGAATGGCCAAGGGGAAGAGATAACCTGAAGATCTTGAGAAGGAGCATGAACAAGATGGTCATGGCATTGACACTTGTCATAGCATCGCACATAGTCGCATGCATATTTCTCCATGGAAGGCCAATAGTACCCCATCCGAAGGAGCTTTTTGGCAATAGCATTGCCACTGAAATGACCTCCACATGAACCTTCGTGAGCCTCACTAAGAGCAAGTTGAGCTTCATCGAAGTTAAGACATCGTAAGAGGATACCTTCAAAAGAATGTCGATACAAAGTATTATCGATTATGATGAATCGACATGCTCTTTTGCACAAAATCTTATGTTGATTATGATCTAAACCATCAGGTATCAAACCATCCTTAAGGAAATTAAAGATGTTGGTATACCATGGCTTAGATGGGGAATCTTCGATGGTCAAACAATCTAATGGAACAAGACAAGAACCAAGTGATGTGGGCTCCTAGAGTTATCTAATGATAATCGATGCTTGATCATCTTCCAACTCTAAAGGAAACAAGGATGCAACAGTGACCATGGCATCCACATGGTAGTTTGAGGATCTAGGGATAGACTCTATGGTTACTCGATCGAATGAGGACAACAACTTGGTGACAATCTCCTTGTAGGGCTTAAGTTTATCATCTTGAGTCTGATAAACATCATTGATCTGATTGACCACAAGTTGAGAGTCACCAAAGATCGAGAGGACTCTAACCTGCAAAGCTAAGGCTACTCTAAGGCCAAGGATCAAAGCTTCATACTCTATAGTATTGTTTGTGCAAGAGAAACAAAGTTTGAAGGACAAGGGGATGAGTTGTTTTTGTGGGGTGACTAGAATGACTCCAACACCAGTACCCTTCATGCATCGAGCTCCATCAAAAAACAAAGTCCAAGACTCTAGCTCTTCAACTTCGACGTTGAAGCACTCATCAAGAAACTCAACGACTAAAGGATGGGTAACTTCTAGGGGAGCGGAGGCTAACTGATCAACGATTACCTGACCCTTGATAGCCTTCTAACCTATGAAAGTTAGGTCAAACTCACTAAGGGCCAACACCCACTTAGCAGCTCGACCTGAAAGGTGGGGCTTAGACATCAAATAGTGCAAAGGGTCAAACTTTACAACTACCAATATCTTATGGCTGAGCATGTAGTGTCTTAACTTCTAGGAAGCGAACACTATGGCAAGGCAAAGCTTCTCTAGGGGAGTGTACCTGGTTTCATAGCTAACCAAAGTTCTACTGATATAGTAGATAGCTCACTCTTTGTTTTGATCATCATGTTGGGCCAGCATGGCTCCCAAAGCATGAGTAGTGGTTGCTATGTAAAGCATCAAATGCCTACCAAGCATAGGGGGAACTAAGATAGGTGAGGAAGTGAGATACTATTTGAGATCATCAAAAGATTTTTGACACTCAGAATCCCACTAGAAGACCACATCTTTCTTAAGAAGCTTAAGAAAGGGCTGACACTTATCGACTAACTAGGCAATGAACCGATGAATAGACTAAAGCTTACCTTGTAGGCTACATAGTTTGGTCAGGGTATGAGGAGGAGGTATGTCAATGATAGCCGCTATCTTAGTGGGGTCCACCTCAATGCCTCACCTAGAAACTATGAAGCCTAACAACTTGCCAGATGTGACTCCAAACACACACTTAGCGGGTTTAAGATGAACCTAAAAATATTAAAGCCTTTCAAAAATCTATCTTAAATCATGGACATGATCCTTTCATTCTATGGAGTGACCTAAAAGATCATCCACATAATCCTAGAGAATATCATGCATCATGTCATGGAAAATATAAGTCATGGCCCATTGATAGGTAGCACCTACATTTTTCAAGCCAAAAGGCATGACTTTCCAACAGAAGGTACCCCATGGAGTGATGAATGTTGTCTTGGCCTGATCTTCAGGGGTAATCAAAATCTGATTGTATCCTGAGAAACCATCCATGAGCGAAAGCATTCCACATTTGGTGGTGAAATCTACGATCTGATCTATGTTGGGCAAGGGAAAATCATCCTTGGGACATGCTAAGTTAATGTCCCAAAATTCAGTACATACTCTGATTGTTCCTTCCTTCTTAGCTATAGGAACGATATTGGAGATCCAATCAGAATAGTCGATGGCTTTTATAAAACTGACATCAAGGAGTTTTTGGAGCTCCTCCTTGACTAAAAGGGTGACCTTAGGATGCATCTTCCTAAGTTTCTACTTAACAAGCTTGGCACTAGGCTTAACTACCAAATGATGCATAACAAGGGAGGGATCAAGCCCTGGCATGTCGGCATATGACCAAGCAAAAATATCTTGAAATTCTTTTAACAAATTGGTCAATTGCTCCTGCTCATCCATGGACAAGGCTTTACCTAACTTAAGGATTCTAGGGGCTTCCTCAGAACCTATGTTCACATCTATGGTCTCCTCGATGAGAATGGATAACTCATCCTCAAGAGGAGGTGGGGCAGGAATCACTCCTAGTTGCTCAAGGTCCTTGGGAGACATAGAACCAAAGTCCACTTGAGAACTAGAAGACTCAACCTGTGCTATGCAAGGGATAGACCCATCAAAGCAGATGTCATTATGAGGTACATCCTCATATATGGTACATTTCTCTAGGGTTGAGACCAACAAAGGAGGAGAGGGTGACCCCTCATCCTCAACACTCCACTCTAAACCTTGATGAGATTTATCTAGAAGAGGCTCCTGATGAGAAGGATTGTCTTGATCCCAGGATGAGATTTTGATTGTTGATTCCTCTCTTACATTAAAATTTTCAAATTGCTTAGTTATGTTAGGTGAGGAATATGATAAATGAAATTGAGCTAGATCATCTGGTGAGCAATATTCAAATGGATGAGGATCACCCAAAATAGTAACAAGTTGGTTTTTAAATTCAAATTTTAAACATTGATGAAAGGTGGAAGGGATGACCTTCATTGCATGGATCCAAGGACGTCCGAGAAGTAGATTAAAATATGAAGGGCAAGATACCACATAGAACAATGTATCTAAAATCTTAGGTCCAACCTTAAGGGGAAGAGATATGGTACCAC
The DNA here is from genome assembly GCA_028583015.1 of Wollemia nobilis. Lineage (NCBI taxonomy): Eukaryota > Viridiplantae > Streptophyta > Pinopsida > Araucariales > Araucariaceae > Wollemia > Wollemia nobilis. Next base: position 2,978,657 of record JAQPPZ010016709.1, read on the forward strand.
AAGCTTCTTGGGACTCTTGTTGAAAGTTTTAATGATGTCACCAGATTTAGTTAAATCTTCCTCTTTTAATCCAAACTTTTGAAAAAATTGATATGTGCATAAATTAAGGGAAGAACCATTATCAATCATAACTCTCTTGATAAAAGTATCCCCAATAAATGCGGTGATGTAAAGGGAAGAATCTCCTTGCAAATTTGAGGAAGAAATATCATCATCCAAGAATGAGATATGATGTATCCCAAGAGAACTTACAATATTGGCCATAGCACTAGGGGAAATATCTAGGGGATAGATTGTTGTTTTAGAAATTCTAACAAGGCTTCCTCATGAGTAGGAGAAGTTTGCAAGAGTTCTAAGATAGAAATATTTGGTGAAAAACTCATCTCCTATTGAGACCATGGATTTGTCGATTCTACACCTATTGAACTGAAGTCGTTGCTACCATACCAACCATATTACCATAAGGAGGTGGCACATTCTTATAAGATACTTGATTAGTTGTCTATTGACCTTGCTTAGGTACATTCTGATTAATCATGGACCCTTGTTGACCATTTAAATATTGAGAACTTCCTACATCAAGATGTCCTACATCAATCAAATCTTGAACCACATGTTTCAACTTCTTACAAGAATTTGTCCAATGTCCTTCTACTCTATGATATGCACAATGTTGACCTACCTTGTACCAATTAGTTATAGTATCTGGTTACCTTATGGGAGGCAACTCAATCATATTAGCTTCCAAAATTTGTAGAACTACTTCCATGGGTATGCCAAGTCTTGTGAAATTCCTCTATGGAGGTTTTTGAAGTATTATCTTTTGTAGAGTGTTAGCAATGCTATTAACAGGCCTACTATCCATTACACCATCACCTACCACATGCTTATTCTTATACTGTGACTTAGTAGATTTTTCTTCTTTTACTTTGAGTTGTCCTCTTCTGATAAGAGCTTGTTCCACTTTCTTTGCTAACTCAATTGCTTGTTCAAAGGATGTGATAGTAGTTGTTTCTAGTGCATAGGATAATTGTTCTTGCAAATTTCCAATAAATATCTCAAGCATATCTCGAGGAGGTAAAGTATATCTTAAGCATCCAACTAGACTTCTCCAACGAGATAGAAATTTTGAAAAACTTTCTTCTTTACCTTGTTTCAAATTATAAACATCTTTCATGGTCACATTCTTCTCAACATAAGCACTAAACTATTGAACAAATAATTTTGTTGTTTCTTCAAAATTCCTCAAGGAATAATTAGGTAACCGATAGTACCACTCCAATGCCATGCCACCAAGACTTTTAGGGAATGTTTTTAGTAACAACATGTCATCATATATGAGATCATGGCATGTTGTTCTAAATCTTCTTAAATGCTCTATTGGATCTTCTATTCCCTTATATATAGGTAAAATTGGCATAGGAAAGTGCTTAGGATAAGGTCTAGCAGCAACAATGGGGTCCAATGGTTGATTGCACATCTCTTTATAACTATAAGTGAAACTGGAAGGCTGAATCATCTCCACTTTTGAAACTAACTATTTTACCATATTTGTCAAGCTCTGCACCTCTAGATCATTTCTATGCAATACCCCTAGATTCCCTAAGGGAGGTTGTTGAAGGGATACTTGGCCCAAGTTGGAAGTATTGATACTATTGTGATATGTGGTATCTTGTTGGGGAGGATAATTAATAATTGGTGGAATAGAAGCAAAATTGTTGAGATAAGTGGATTGAGGAGGAAATTGAATATAATTTTGAGTGACACTACTAGTTGGAGGATCTTGTGGATTCCCTCCAACATTGGTGGTTATAGTAGTGGCATAAGTTGGATGATGGACAAGATTACCATGATTCAAAGATTCACCTAAGAGGATTTATTATGAACATCTCTGAGGAGGAATATCCTTGATGATGAGATGTTCTAACTCTTCAAGTAGAGCTCAATCTAGAGGCTTATCTCTTATGATACTTGTAAAAGCTCCACATATGTTCAAAGGATTTAAAGGTAAGGTTCCCATTGGGTCCCCTAATAGGATCAAGACTATTATCAATCTCTTCATTTTCCTCTAGATTATGATTTTCTCTATCAATATGATCATTTTCTTGGAAAATCTCATCAAGCCTCAAAAGCCTTCACCCATTCCCAAGGTTAGAAGCCATTAGGAAAGGAAAGAATAGAGAAGAAAACTAACAAAAAACACACAAGAAATTTTTTTAAGATGTTATTAATGTTCTAACAAAAATAATTAGTGATCTTATTTAAAGTTTTCAAAAGAAAAGGAGGTGTTCACATCAAGTTCACCAAAGAATGTAGAGGGGGAAAACTACCCTATCACATACGATTCTTGATTGGATCCATAAGGAAGCCGAGGTGACCATGGGGGTATGTTGTTCTCTACACCTCAATGTAAAAAGAGGGAAAGGGTTCACCAAGAATGGTTTTAGGACTCGCTCCAAGTCTAGGGTGGAATGTGTTGATGTATTCAGTTCAAGACAATCACCTATGTTTGGCATTTCTAGATCTAAGCTATGAAAGATAAAGGACAATGCAAAAATATAGAATGCAAGAAAACAAGAGCTAACCCTAGAATGATTCTTTATTTGAATGATTTCTAACCTAGGGTTGCAAAATGAAATCCTTTTGAGCAAGGGTTCAAGAGAAGATGCACAAACAATTTTAAAACCCTAAGTGCACACTATATGTTATTTATTTTCAAATGCCTAGAAATTAATTAAATATCTTCCTTTTATATCAGATCTAGGGTTTTAACAGAAATAAAAAACACTCAACAAACAACCTAAAGATTAATTAGGGCACTTATCTTATCTGATGGTTGATCCAAGATTTTATCTTTTATCCAATAATATCCAATGATCTCTATTCCTACAAAATAACTTAGCAAACACTTGAAAAATATGATTAGCATTAGGGGGTCTACTTAGGCCACTGTATAGCAATGCTTGGAGGCACAATAGTCAAGCCCCCTAGGTCCTTTTAGCTGACCTTTGAAAATAGAAGTGAAAGTTGACCTTTGGAAGATGAACATGCACAATGAAATGCAACAGAATAGATTGATAAAACAGAGCATATAATGCACTAATATGGTCTAAATGCAACATATAACATAGATCTAGGGTTTGGGGGTAGCAGGTTGCCCCCAAACATGGTTTGTGCGAAATCGCACCCTACACGGAGCGATCACGATTTTGTAGATCGATGAAATCGTGCCCCAAAATGATCGAGTGCAATTTTGTAGAAGCAAAGAGAAAAACTCAGAAAATATGAATTAATAGATGCATAATAAAAACTAATTAAAATGTAGATGTAGATAAGTGAAAACACCTGGTAGATAGCAAAAAAGTAGGCAGAAGGGTGAAGACCTCCAAATAGTCGATCTCTCCTTAGGGCTTCAACACTTGTCCACCAAGATCAGTGACACACAATCCAATGTAGTAGAAAATAGAGCTTCAACAGATTATATTTCACACTTATGAGTTAGCTTGCTTGTAGAAGAAGAGGAAATAGATCACTTAGATATCAATTTTTGGGTGTGATTGATTAGATTACATGGATGAAAAGAAGAATGGGCGAAAAAACTAAGACAAGCCGATGTAAAATAATGTCAACTTTGAAAATTAGGGTTTCCTTAAGAGAAAACCCTAGAAATGTGAAATTGTGCCCTGTAAGGGTCGACTACGATTTTGCAATAGCTAGAAAACCTTAGGAATGCAAAATTGCACCCCTCAAAAGTGGACCGTGATTTCACAACAACAAGACCCTTATGCAATTTTAATGCACTTTGGAGGACCAAATAGAGTCAGAATGGGACAAATCATATACCATTGGAAAGCTCTTTTTGAGCCCGATCCAATGATATAAGATTTGAGGGGAAGGAAGAAGATTTGGTAGGGGAAAATTTGGCTCAAATATGACCCTACTTTCCCAAGGAGAAAGCAAGGGATCTAGGGAAAATGACTCACCTTAGTGGGTCAATTTTTCATGTCTATAGTACCTTTTAATTTGGAGGCACTTATTTCTTTTCACATTTACCAAGCAATGCTACTCACTTCCACTTTTGAGGGTACTTGACTTTTGTACATTCTTTTATTATTGTGGCTCATGTACTTAAAAAAATGATTTTCCATACAAATTCATATTTAAAAACTTTAATATCCATTCAAAAAAAAAATTTGTGAAAATTAATCTTTAAAACCTTTAAAAATTTAAAAGAATCTTAAATTTATACCTTTTGTGTTCTTCTTTTGGTATTTAATTTTTGCTTTTTGATGAAAATATTTTATGCAATGGAGATGGATGAAGAATGAAAGGCTAACTATTGATTTAGCGTCAATTACTTATGACAATGGTCATATATATCCATGGAGATAATATGATATCAAGTGATCAAGGCTCATACAAAATCTTGGATACCCTCAAAATTAGGTCAAGTCTATCAAGAACCGGTGTGTGATCCATGAGTTATTTTCCTATCTTGAGCTTGATTATGATGAAAATCTATCAATAACCAATGTGTGTGTTCATGAAGTTCATTTACTAATTTTGAGTATGGTAATCATGTAAGCCAATTAAGAACCATTATGTGTGCAAGTGATGAGTTTGTTTACCAATAGTGAGTAAGGTGGGATTAAACCAATCAAGGAGAAAACCAAAAATCTAGCTTGTTCTTATGTGTGGTCAAAGGTCTCTTCAAGAAAAATGTGTCACCACACATGAGCATAGTTTCAGTCATATCATATATTTACTTTCTTTCATATTATTCTGCATCTTATGATTTTTATATTGCATCAAATCTAATAGTGGTATTAGAGCCACGGTAGATCTAGCCACAGTAGATCGATAGGAAAACCACCATTATCATTAATCTTGAGCTTTTTGTGAACTTGATGTGCCTTTGGACCAGCCATTTTCAAAAACTCTTAGAAGATTCTAGGTGGTAGAATTAGGGAGAGCCATAAGTGAGGACTGAAAGAATCAAAAAATACTAAGATTATATTTGGCTAAAGTCTTTCCATAAAGTTGTAAGAAAAACTCGTGAAGACTAGGACTCAGCATTCAATTCACTAGATTGACAAATCAACTAGTGAAGATCATTCAAGATATCTGGAATTTGTTAACTATTACCCAAATTTTCTTGTATTGTTGAAAACTAATTCTCAAATTATTGGGACACCTCCTACAATATAAATCTAGGAGATTTCAACTTCGTTACCCGAAGGTCGACGTGCCTTCATAGTGTAGATATTAGTTCCTTGTGCAAGAAAAAATATTGTAAAATAAGACTCCTAGAGAAGAGTCATGGTAAAGTTAGGAGACTAGAGATCTCCTATGCTATATTGAGAACTTCATAGAAGAAGAAAATGCCATAAGAGCCTTGATCCAAAATAAAATGCCACAGAAGTCTTGTTCCAAAAGAAAAGGCCATAGAAGCCTTGATCATGAATAAAAGGCCACATAAGCCTTGATACTGAAGAAAAAACCACAAAAGCCTTGATACTAAAGAAAATACCATTGAATCCTTGATCCTGATGAAAACTCCAAAAGAGAGTATCTGATTCAAAAAAAAATTTAGATTTTAGTACTAATACTTTGTTGCAGGGAAAGAAGATTCAATGAGTTGGGAAACTTCCTACAAGAAAGGAAGAGTATCTTCTTCAGAATCAATCCAGCACCTGAAGCAAAATTTAAGTTGAACAGATCAGGAGAATATCTCATTGAAGAACTTCCATTCTTGGAAGAAGAAGAAGGAATAGGAGAGTCTTGCTCGAAACCAAAAGTAGCAGAATCAAAGATCCAGAATAAGATCTCACCACCAACACTTACAAAATTAGAAGGTTTAAGAAAAGGTCTCAAGAAAGACCAGAAGAACCTGTAATATCAAATACCATGGAGAGGTCTCAATGAGCATCCAGTAAAAGTCTTAGAGAGCCTTATTGAAGAAATCATCAAAGGAGTTTCGATGAGAACTCATTGGAGAAATTCACTACAAAATATAGTGAAATATTTGGGACAATTATCGCCATCCTTCAACAAGTCCAAAAGAAGAAGAAGAATTTTTTAAGGAGTGCCAAATCTCAGAAGAAGATTTAAAATACCTCAAGAAATTCAAAATATTGAGAAGAAGATCCTGTTTGAAGTCATAATTTGATAAGAAGACTTGAAGACATGAGAAGCCTGACAAATCTGAGAGATTTGAATATTACCTCTCATAGCAAGAAGGCATCATTTTAGATACAAAGACTTCTCCAAATATACAACAAAAGGATAATATTGCATGAAGGATAAAATCACCAAAACCTAGGCTCATAAAAGAAAGTTTGAGACCATTTTTTGGTGAAGAAAAAACTGAGTAGTGAGATCCTACTCAAAGCAGAAACTTGGTGATCTTAGACATCAAGATCTAAATCCTCTACAAAAGCTTTCAAAAATGTAAGCAACTATTGGTGCAAGTAGATTCATTAATTGGATTACTTATCAGATTTTTAAAGCACCTTATATTGGATTAGAGTTGCAAAAGAGGAAAATCAAATTACAGTATTCAAAAGTGCAAAAAGGGAAAAGTTCATTTACACATCAGATTTGGATTTGATTAGATTACAAAATTACTATTTATCAACTACTAAATATCTACTTTCAAAAGAAAAAAAGACTAGTTCCTACAACTTTGTTTGTAGTGAAATTGTAAAATAATTCTTGAATATTCATTTCAGGTTATTCCTTATTAGTTGCAGTAAATTGATTAAGTTCACTTATAATTTATTTTGAGAGTTTATTGGAGTGATAAGGTGATATTGTTAGTGCATTAAAAGTGAAATATTAGTGGGTTCATTTGCACTACTATATTACTCTCAAAAATCTTAGTGTTTGTGTTCTTGAGAAGGGCACAAAATCATATTAGCATCAAGTGTCTAAAGACACCATTAGTGCACCAAAATTGTAACTTTTAGTGGCCAAAGGAAGCCACCAAAATCAACTCAATCCTCCAAGTTCTAGAGAATAAAATAGCCACTAAAAATCAGCAAGGATTGCCTCAAATTGAGACTTGGTGAGTCTCATATTCAAAGAACTATAAGTGTTATATTGCATCTATAAAATTGGTTATAAGTTGGGTTCATAAAACCAACAAAAAAGAGAGTTGCATATTCAGAAGAACTTCTCCAAAAATCTGCCATAAAATCAAAAAACCAGGAGTGCAAAAAGGTGCAAAAGGGTTGTTTTATATCCTAAAATTATTACATATTGTTGCACCATTCTAAGTTGTTTTACGTAGGTGATAAGGAAGAGTTTTATGTGCCACAAAGGTAAATTATACAAGGTTAAAATATTTTGACACTAGCACACTCCGAGCGTAGCAAAGGAGCCTCTAAAAAGGCTCACATCTTCTCCATTTTGGATAGTCAAACCTGCAAGCCTTCAAGGGACAATACAAGGAAAGAACATCATATTTGAGAGCAATATTATCTACAAAGAAGAAAATACATAACAAGTTCAAAAAGGAAGAAAATAGGGCATCAAAACCAACATGGAAATGAGGACAAAATTAGGACGTTGAACGTATAAATAATAGATGCTAAATCCAAGGTTTCAATCTTGGAGAAAAATGTCCACCAATAGGAGCACCAAGATTAGCTACTTAACCGTCTTTGAAAGCTCCATATAATCAAAGGACATCACAGCTAGCGTCATACAACATCCTCATCAAAGCACCTACAAAATAAATAAGTTGCTTGCTATCCAAAAAACATAGCAAGTAAAATAATCAGCATACGAAATGGAATAGGAGGTATATCATTAATCTTGGAGAGTTATAACAAAGAGTTACATGTAAAGTGAAACTTGGCACAAACCTCCTACGACACCATCTTCATTCATAACATCCAAGAAACAAAGGATTACTTCAAGCGCTCAGCCAAGGGAAGTTACAAAGAATAAATAAGAGGTTACATTCATATGAGCACCACTTGTCCAAATTTGGAATATTCTAGGAGTGCCCATCTTGGAAGAGGAAGTCAAGCACTCACCAAGAAGATTGTAACATCTCATACGTTACATACAGGATCAAGACAAATTCTTAGTAACTCCCATCTACTTCTCAAGCACCTATTAAGTTGAAATGCCATGCCACTTATCATATTTGCAAAGATTCTTGCTCCATTTAAAGGGTTCAATGACCAAGGGAGTTTGAAGTGCGCATATCCATTCAAAGGACTTCACATAGGGTCAAATTGCAACGTGGAGGAAAGTGCAAAAGCATTTAAAGCTCTAGTCAAAAGGAGCCAAAAGTCATAAAATTGGTTGAAGCTCCAAAACCAAGAGAAATCCAAGGCTATCCATTGGTTGAAGCATCCAAGGCAAAATACATTGGCATTATTGTCATTCATGCTCGAATACTACACCAAAAATTATGGACATCAATGTTGCAAGGTAAGGAATAATTCCCATTATAGTTTGATTTCATTCTTGGGAGATATAAGGATTATATACTAAGGTTGAAACTTAGATAAATCAAATGTATTGAAAGTGAAAATTAAAAGGGAATTAAGATATCAAATTAATTAAATATTTGCAATATTAAATATTGGAGTAATAAGGGTTACTACTAGAAAAATCAAATTTATAATATTTGCAAATATTATTGTGTTCTAATTTTCTATATTTGGGAGCTATAAGGGTTACAACACCAAATTAGGTTATTGAAAATTAGAAATACTAAAATCAAATTCTAAGTGATATTAAAAGAGGTTGTTAAGGTTTTTTCTAATGTTAGAATTTTATAATATTTTCATCTCAAAATTTTACAAAAGGGATAAAAGAAATCCAATATTAAAACCTCTTCAAAATTGGAAGAGTGTTTAATTCAATAGGAGTAATAAGGTGTTAGAAAAGTTGATTTTGATATTTACAGAACTTTACAAAATCAACCCAAAATTAAACTACATTTTACAAAAGCACTATATCATATTCCAAAATCACTAGGGAGTCATAAGGCATTCTACAAAACTTGATAATAATAGCATCTACCAAATATTATCAAGTTCTAAATCCATTGTGAAGATAAAAGCTTTCTACAAAACATAAAATTCCATTAGGTATACATACTCTCATTACTAGGGAGACATAAGGAAGTCTACAAACCTAAGGATTAATAAAGATTTTATCAAATCAAGCTTATATACTTCAGTTAGAGTTCATATGTCCTAAAGTAGAGAGGTATAAGGTAGAGTACAAAGAAAACCCTATCTCATTTCTTTAGAGTCCATAAAGAATTCTACTTCTTCAAATGGAAAAAGGAATGTCATACAATGAATGTAAAATTTAATCCAACAGGAACCAATCTACAAAGAATAAAAAACATGTGGTACATTGACTCAGGAACCAGTCATCATATGACATGAAATATACAATGGTTTGACTAACATGAAGTTGATAAAGGCTATAGACTAAGAATTGCAGATAGCCAAACTTATCCTATACATGGATATGGATGTGTAACACCAAGCAAATCATTTCCAAATCTTCTACTACAAAAAGTATTGTATGTTCATGGATTAACATTCAATCTCATTTCAGTAATCAAATTAGTAGAAAACAACTATATGATCAATTTTGGACATATGGATGGAATCAATACATGTCTCATCATGAATCAAGGTGAAATAAAAGCAACAGGATCAATACATGGAAATACATATATCCTAGACTCAATGTGAAGATTCAAAAATGAAACACCAAAATATGACAAGATAAAATAAAATCAAGATACAATATTGCACGAAAAGAGATAATTTTATTGATATGGGGGGAGCCTCAAATCTCCAATGTTACAATAAAGAATTGATTTCTTCTTTGATACAAAGTATTACAATACTAGGGTTCTCCAAAACCCTAGTGAATAGTGTTGGTGGTGTCTTCAATATCGCTTTTGATCCCAACAACGGTAAGTGGGCTTTGTGCTATCTAATACTAGGTCACTCCAACTTAAGCAACTGCTCAATGTAGATGTAATACTTCCATATCTGCACACAATAAGATAGAAAACATGTTAGTAGCAACTGTGAGGGCTCCATAGTGTGAGACCCTCATAAATCAATACAAACCCTAGCTATGCAATATAAATAAAATGAGTAAAACTTGGAAATACATAAAATGAAATAATCAATACTAGATTTACCTTATTCACTTGTTGTTCTTTGATATGTTGTCATTGTTGCAAGAAAATGGTGTGACGATACCCTAGTGACACCCTAGGGTTTTGCTAGTCTTCGGTAGCAGGTTCAAAAATGCTCGTGGACACTCAACGGTAACATAAAATGCTCGTGGATGCTCGGGGATGGTGTAAAGCACCCAAAGGTGCTTAGCAATGGAAGGAAGCACTCGAAGGTGCTCAGTGATGACAAGGAGTACCCAGAGATGTTCAAGAGTTGAGGTAAAGATCTACAGAAGTAGATTTAGCTAAGCAAAATGGGTGGCAATGGATGTGAAGGCTGAGGTGAGTGAGGATGGATGGTGAGGATGCTTGAATACTCTATGGAAAACACTTAGGAAATTTTTAGATTGCTTAGGGCTTGAGCCATCAAAATGACCTCTATTAATAATCCACACTAGGGTATGTTAGGGTTTTAGTGACACAAATTGTGTGGCTCATATTAAAACATATAAGAGGGTGGATATTAATTATGGGTGCATGGCATGGATTGACGTGGATGGATGGCTATGATTAAGTAAAATTGGATGGTTGGGATTTATTTACATATATAATATTTATATTTATTATTAATATATATATATATATATAATTTAATATTAAAATATTAATATTAAACATATATTTAACAAGTATGCCTAAATATATATAAATAAATAGGTAAAAATGGCGGGAAAACTTGGATGGATGAAAAGTGGCTAGATTTTGGTATCTACAGATGCCCCTTTTTGTACTTCATTGCGTGAAACACAATTTAGTGGAAAAACACAAGACACCTACTTGGGCTAGGCACAGAAGCAACTTTCTCTTGGGATGTGAAAAATGAGCTTGAAGAAAAAAGAATAAAGAATTTGGATTTGCATAGCTTACCCCCTCAATTGGCGATTGAGTTTGCGGATGCATCTCACAAGCCAATTGAAAAATGTGTGCAAATGATTTATGGACGATATGAATGATGTAAATGTGATATCATTTTTGCCCCAACGAGGAGAGGGGATTGGTGGAAAATGTGGAATGATTATGTTTGTTTGTGCCCCAATAGATGAAGGATTTTATAAAAATGTGATGAAAATGTGTCTATTTTTGCCCCAACATATGAAGGAAGTTTTTGCCAAGTGTAGATGCCATGATCATGTAAGATGTATCCCATTGTGGGAAAGTCAAAATCAAATGTGGTTACCCCAAATTTGGGGTGATTCGATGTTGCTGGAGAATGTGCCTTTGAGCATCATTGATATGCAAGTATGAATATGCAAAGATAAAAATGGTCAACTTCGAAGGGCCAACTAGTGATTTTCAAAAAATTTATATGATCAAAACTAATCACATGGACGACTAAAATCCATAGTGTTTAGAATGGTGAGTGGTGTAACTGTTTTGTATTGGACCACATAATCACCAATACCAAGATTAGTGAGGTGGATCTCGACTTGGGATGATGTGGAAGGACTATGATTGGATAATTGCTCAGGAAATGGTGAAGATGAAGACGTCTCACAATCCATTAACTCGACTTGTGAAACATTGGCTGATGGATATGGATTGGATTGGGAAGGTTTTTGAATGGATGATGATGATGTGGAAGGCAAATTTGTTGAAGGGGATGATGTTTTTTATGTGTATTGAATTTTACCACAAGTGCATGTAGTCAATGATGAAGATCGAAGCTTGGTTGGGATTGGTGATAAGGGACTCCTCAGGAATGGAAACTTTTGATGAATAAATGGGTGGGATGATATATGGATTGGTTGATGGTGATAAGAAAATGTGGGTGGAAGGAAGCATGGATTCATAAGAATTTGAGATAAAATTTCAATACTTAAATGGTTCGAAATTTTTTGGTATGCAATGTACTTGTCCCTCATGAATGTATTTCAGGTATTGATGTAGAATGGAAGGAATACATCTCATTTCTCTCATCCGAGGTCTTCTAAGGAGTACATTGTATGCCATGGATCCTTCCAAGATGTGGAACATAGTGGGCAACATTTTGACCCCCACTTCGATGGGCAAAAGACAGTGCCAACTATGGAACATAAAGCATCGTTGAATGCTTTTTGGGTGAAATATGACTTGGTGATATGAGATGGAGGAAGGTTAAGATGATGAAGGGTAGACATGGTGATGATATTAATGGAGGAGTCAGTGTCAATTAGAACTCTTTTGAAAGGCTTCTTGTCAATTAGATCCATGATGTGCAATGGAGGGTCTACTAATTACGATGAGATTGGTTTAATATCAAAGTCATAAAATGTAATGGAAGGCTCCATGCATGTTTGAATTCTTCCTACAAAGTTGTTGAAGGCATCAAAATCTTGAGATTATAATTCAATGGATTTTAGAATATCCATTAATGCCTCACGATGTGGGAGAGATTGTTGAATTTGCTCATATATTAACAATTTGGTAGAAGTTATCTTTAGGCTTGTGGTTAACCGACTACTCAATAAGATGACTAGTTATGGAGGATGATTAATGGGATGAATGGGGGAATTTTGTTGACTAGGAATATGAATTTGCAAGGAAGGATTAATAATGAAAATTTGAATGGGAAGTGATGTGGTAGGTTGCGACACACTTTCCTGAGGTTGTTGCCTTAAATTTTGTTGGTTATTTCGTTGACCTCTAGTTACCACATGAATGGCAAATTCAAAACCTTTGTATTGTTGGACATGGTTAACTTGATTGGGAGGAGTTTTGGTGTTAGCCCCTCCCATAGTTGGTTGCACCTCCTCATTATGAGGAAGTGGCATTTGAAAAATACCAAGATTTTGGTTTTGTTGAGCAAGGGGGTTGTCAATCTTGATGGCCCCCAAGTCAATAAGGTCTTGAACTATGTCTTTGAATACATGGCATTTGATAATATTGTGCCCATTTTACTTATGGTAAGGATAAAACAAATGTTCTTGATAATGTTTTCCACGTTTAGCAGGATCATATGGTCTAATTTTTGGAAATGCAAGTTTATTTGTGTCATATAACCTTCGAAAGAGGGAAGCATATGACTCGACCAAGGAGGTGTATTGGCGATTTTGTTAGACAAACTATCATCAAGGACGTTTCTCCACAGTTGGTATTGTGCTTTGCATTGATTAAGATAATAAGGGCATCGCATGATAGGCAATTTGTTGCAATGGTTGTTGCACTTATTGTTATTGAGCCATTATCGATTGGCTCATGACCACTTGATTGACATGATTAAGCTAATTGACTAGAGTGGCCTATGTTGATTTTGATTGGCCAAAATATTTGCTTTTGTATTGACCCCTATTTGCCATTATTTTATCCTCTTCTTAAGTATGCCCTCTTGGATTTTTATCTCAGCGATGACACTAGCCTATGCTAGAGCTTCTTCAAATGAGCGATATGTTTGTAATTGAAGCATCCAAGAGATAGGTCTTAAACAAATCCTAGTAAATAGCTTGATAAGCTCTTCCATTGGTAGGGTGAATGGCAATTTGGTAATGACGACCCTCCAACAGTTGCTAAAATTATAAATAGACTCATCATCATGTTATCTTAAGTATAAATGTCAGATAATGAGAATTTCTTTCTAACATTAAGGATAAAGCATTCAAAGAATTGGTCAACCAATTATTAGAAAGTACAAATACCATGACTAGGCAATTGGTTGTACCACTCTATGGTGCCTCCACCTAATGTTTGAGAAAATTTTCTAAGCATGAGAGCATTGTCACTTTGGATTCTAAAGCATGAGTGTACAAATGTGCTTACATGCTCTTTGAGGTTCGTAGTCCCCTTGAATTTATCAAACTTCGACATCGTAAAATCTGTCGGATATTGTGGTGATGGTACCAAAGGATGAATGGGTTGATTAATCAACTAATATAATGTTGGCTTATAGTTTATTATGCTAGAAGTATATTGTATCAACTGATCTATTTGTTGTTGCATGGCCTTGATTCTAGGGTCTTCCCCAAGAATGTGGAAGCCCTGAATCACCTAATTATTTTGAGAAGGTGTGGTAGAAAAATATTGTGGGGTAGCTAAATGATGATGGGATTGATGATGATGATTAGGTGAGGTTGATGGGAATTTATGAAGAGGAGATTGATGATGAAGAGATGGGAAATTTTGGAATGGAGACAATGTATGGGGACTATGGTTGGGTTGACCTATGGGAATAGAATTTGTATGGTTTATGGGAATGGAATGGGTATTGGCATGGCTTGGTGGAGGAGTAGGGATGGAAACCATAGAATATTGTGGTATCCATGATGGACCTTGGTTAATGAGGATGGTTTGAGTAGAGTTTAGTAGAGGATTAGGGTTCACTTGCATTTGTTGAGCATCTTGATGTTGCTTAAGCAATTTTTTCAAATGTTCCCATGCTTCATGAATTTCTCTGTCAAAAATAGGTGTGGACGTAGATGGCATGGAATATGTGGCTAGGGAATAATAAGTTACACTTAGTATGGTAACTTGGGAGGCTAAAATTTGTGAAGCAACATTTACATGTACTTCATACAAGGGATTAGTGTATGTGGATGTGTATGAAGATGGGATATAAGTGCTAGGAGCACTTGAGTATTGGGGAATGGATACATGAGAGGAAGGTGCAACCGATGCCTCAAAAATAGGGTTAGTGTACACCTGGGTAAAGCTAGGTGGTTGGGAATGAGCAAGTTCCTACTGTAAAGTAGGATCTTGACTAGGGGAATCATGAATGGACTCTAAGACATAGTTAGTCGATTTTCAAAGATCCTCTACTTTGGCCATGTCTATGTGGGTGATATTGTGGTCAATGGATGGTGAAGATGATTCAGTTTGAGATAGGGAAGCTTTGGTATACCTGTATGAAACATCAGTAGTTTGTATAGTGTGTGATGGACCCGCAAACAAATATGTCTATGTCACACTTGGGGAATCTACCACATAAGTGGTGGGGAAGGTGGATGAATGTTCCATGGAATTGTTTTGATTTAATTATTTCTATTGATTTCTTGTTAATACCATGAGCAACTAAACCAAATACAAATTATGTAGTAAAATGCAATGCAAAATTGAAAATTCACAAAAATCAAATTAGGACAAATCAATGCTAAGTTTGTTCAACATATGCGTCTTACCTTATTCATTGATTATCTCATTTTAGTGTGAATTCATTTTATTAGATTTTGATTTCGTGTGTTTCAATGTGCTCATCTGGATTTGAAAAGGGTAAATACTATGGCTTGGATAGGGCAATGAGATTCTTTTTGGTGATGAAATATAGCAAGTTTGCTCGAGGGTAATCTAAGGTGTCTAGGAGCAGAGATTGGTGGATGGAGATGAAATCCACCATCACTAGATCTCAAGCAATGGTTGGTGATGAAATCCAACCACTACTGTTTAACATGAAACATGAAGTGTGTGTGTGAGATTCCTTTAAAGATTTTGTTTTCTATGGTGCATATACAATATTAGAAACAACTAATTTCACTAGTCTAAATCATAATCCAACAATAAGAGTATCAATTTCTCCAAAGGATGTGAAGTACAATACTTAAATACCTCTTTGAACAACAAGGTATTTGTCCACTCCTCCTGGAATCACCCAATGCGAAAATACTTTTGACACACTAATTATGTTCCTACTTAGACCAGCAAAAGGAGGAGATTCTAACCCTATAATGCAGTCTAATTTATGCAATTTAATAATTCCCATGCAACCAAAATGCAATATTTTTCAATTGTAATACACTAGAAAACCAGAAAATTTAAGTGGAAAATGGAAATGTGTGAATGAAATGCAATGGCTAATCTAATGCCTAAAATGCAAACTAAAATGATTTCTTTTACCAGATTTATTAGTGATGTTCTTTTTAATCCAGAAATCTAAAAAAACAAAAAACACCAGAATACGTAAAAATAGAAAGTTAGGGTTTGATAGTAAACTTACAAAGAAGCCTATGTTTTTGCTTTAACTCTTTGTAAAATACCTTTGGAAAAAATGCTCTTGGGTGTTTCTAGATGACCCTCGAGTGCTGCAGGGCGTTTTTGCACCTTTTGCAACCTTATGTGAACCTTCATAAAACCCTAACCCAACAAAAATTATGTGATCCATACCTCTAAAAATCCTGCAAGATAAGATAGAAAACAACACGTTAGTCAATAAAGTAAATCAAAATGAAAAACCCTTAGGGGTACCACCGTGATCATCATTTGTAGATTCAAAAATGAAACACCAAAATATGACAAGATAAAATGAAATCAAGATACAATATTGCACGAAAAGAGATAATTTTATTGATATGGGGGGAGACTCAAATATCCAATGTTACAATAAAGAAATGATTTCTTCTTTGATACAAAGTATTACAATACTAGGGTTCTCTGAAACCCTAGTGAACAGTGCTGGTGGTGTCTTCAATCTCACTTCTAATCCCAATAGAGGTGAGTGGGCTTCGTGTTATCCAATATTGGGCCACTCCAACTTAAGAAGTTGCTCAATATAGATGTAGTACTTCCAAATATAAACACAAAAATATAGGAAACATGTTTAGTAGCAACTATGAGGACTCCACAGTGTGAGACCCTTAGAAATCAATACAAATCCTAGGTATACATTATAAATAAAATGAACAGAACCTGGAAATACATGAAATGACATAATCAATGCTAGATTTACCTTGTTCACTTGTTGTTCTCTGATTTGTTGTCACTATTATAGGAAAGTGGTGTGATTATACCTTAGAAACACCCGAGGGTTTTTCTAGTCTTCAGTAGCAGGTTCAAAAATGCCCACGGGTGCTCGATGGCAATAGAAAATCCTTGTGGGTGCTCAAGGATGGCAGAAAGTGCCCAAAGGTACTTGGAGGCAGAAGGAAGTGCTCAAAGGTGGTCGGTGATGATAGGGAGCACCAAAATAAGTTCAAGAGCTGAGGTGAAGATCTGCATAAGCAGATTTAGCTAAGCAAAATGGATGGTGATAGATGCGGAGGTTGAGGCAAGAGAGGATGGATGACAAGGACGCTTGAATACTCCAAGGCAAACACTTAGGAAATTCTTAGATTGCTTAGGGGTTGATCCATCAAAATGACCTCTATAATAATCCACACTAGAATATGTTAGGTTTTTAGCGACACAAATTGTGTGGCTCAGATTAAAACATATCGGAGGGTGGATATTAATTTTGGGTGCATGGCATGGATTGATGTGGATGGATGCCTAGGATTAAGTTAAATCGGGTGGCTAGGATTTATTTACATATATAATATTTGTATTTATTAAATATATATAAAATATAATATTAAAATATTAAAATTAAACATATATTTAACAAGTATGCCTAAATATATGTAAATAAATGGGTAAAAATGGTGGGAAGACCTGGATGGACGACAAGTGGCTAGATTTTGGTATCTACACAATGGAAATCTCATAAGATATTGTAGTGTTTCAAAATGATGCTAACATATTTTTAGAGGAACGAGATGGAGAAAATGAAGATCCAGTACACCACAAAAGCAAGTATAGAAGAATCAAAATCAGGAAGATGAGAGGATAATTGCACCATGCTCTACTCAGTCATCAACAATCAGAACTAAATGAAGATACTCACAAAGAGAACAATAAATGTGGTTGGATAGTAGAATATGATGAACCTAAACAAGCCAAAGACTATCCAATGGAAGAAGATCCACATTGAAGAGTAAAGTCTTCAATACCCAAATAATGTAATGCAGTGGGATTGTTAGATATAGAGTATATTACATCATTTGGGCCATGTAAATATACCTTTCTAGGTACATATTTAGGACATTATATTACTTTAGGGGGAAGTTATCTAGTTACTTCATGTAATACAATAAATTCACAAGTTTCAATGTGCACGCTATATATGTGTAAGGTGTTCCTTGTATAGCTAGGTAGTGTGTTGGCCAAGGAACCTATCTTCCTATATAAAAAGGGCCTCATTATAATAAGCTTATAACAAGATCATAGCATATTCGTAGGTAGTAGCATAGTGTTGTGTAGATCACCATATATTGGTGATGGATGCAATGTAGTCCAGTAGCTTTGTTCATGGAGTGTCCATTTCCTCCATAGTTACATTGTATTCATTTCCATTATTTCTATTTCTAGCATATTTTAGTCATCTCAAAGATTTAATTTCTTTCATATTATTTTGCATCTTGTGATTGTTATCTCCCATTGCATACTGCATCAAAATCTAACAAACATGGCCAGGCCAAAAATCCTTCCTTTAGGAGACTTTAACATCCTTCCCTTCATTATAACTTTGGATATACCTCTTTTCTGTGTAAAAGTAGAAACTACTTTGGTCATTCCAGTGGACATTCCACCTTGTTCCTACTTCCTTGAGCATGAGAATACTCATCTATTGTAGAAGAAGTTGCCTAGCATGCAAGAAGGTCATTATTGAGCTTGTATTATTAGTGTTCTTGTAAGGACATACAATTGTTTTGAATGAAATGTGTGCAAATGCAATGCAAATGGTTTTTGAATGAAATGCATGCAAATAAAATATAAAGTTTTTTGTGTTAGCCATGTATACATACATATATATAGGTCATATTATGCATAGAATGCTCTCAAGTGTATAACATTAAGTGGTTTGGATTCTTCCTCTCCTTCTAGACTGGCAAGCCTATAAGTACCTTTACCCATTTCTTCAGTAATAATGTATGGACCCAACCAATTAGGCGCAAATTTATCATAAATATGCGATAGTGCATTGGTGTTTTGTTGATTCTCTTTAAGGACAAGATCTCCTATTTGGAATTCATGTAGATGAAATTTGGCATTGTAAGTATGCTTTAGGCAGTCTTGATAAACTTGTAAATGCTATAAAGCATTGACTCACTTCTCATAAAGAAGTGTGAGTTTGTCAATACGTGCTTGTCTAGCAGTATTATCATCTATGAATTCCTAAAAAGAAATTTGCAAGGAGAGGATATCAAGCTCAAGAGGTATGATTGCTTCGGCTCCATAGACCAATGAAAATGGTATTGCCCCAGTAGGTGTGTGGATGCTTGTTCGATAAGCCCATAATGCCAAGGGAATTTTTGTATGCCAATATCTATGATTTTCATTAACAAATTTTTTGAGAATAATAATTAAGGTCTTGTTGGTAGCCTCAACTTGTCCATTGGCTTGTGGGTAATAAGGAGTTGAGAAACTATGTTGGATGTTATATTTCTTGTAAAGTGCTCAAACATCCTTGTTCTTGAAAGACTTACCATTGTCAGAGATGATTTTCAAGGGGATACCAAAATGACATATGATGTGGTGAAGTATGAACTCCATAATTCTAGGTCCTATCATACTGGTTAGAGAAATTACCTCGACCGACTTTGTGAAGTATTTAGTGGCTGTGATGATGAATGTATGTTGTCCCAAGGAAGGAGGTAAGATTTTACCAATTAATTCAAGACCCCATTTGGAAAGTGCCAAAGTATTTGAATAGGCTATAAATCTTGTGATCACACATGAGTTAAATTAGCATGTTCTTGACATTGCTTACAATGTTTGACATAAGTGCAACAATCACGTTCCATGGTGGCTTAATAATAACCCATGTGTAGAATACGCTTTGCGATGGCCATCCCACTAAAATGACCACAACAAGTACCATCATGAGCTTTAGCTATGGATATTTGTGCCTCAACAAACTTGACATCGAAGGAGGACTCCATCATAACCACATTTGTACAACACGTCCCCCAAGAGAACAAAATGAGTTACTTTTTGCTTGAAAGTGCATTTAGCAGTTTGAGACATGTCATATGGGAGTGTTCCAAACTTGAGAAAGGCTACTATTTCGCTTGACCAAGGCTCATATGGATTTTTCTAGATAAAGCATTTGTCCTTTTCATCCTTAGACTCAGCACTAATAATTGTAGATTTAGAGACCGTTGAAATAATAAGGGGTTGTACCTCACCTAAGGAGTCTTTTGGAATCAGTGATCCAAGAGAGGCCATTGCATCTTTAAATCTATTAGTTGAACATGGTGAACTATCGATTTCATACCATTCAAATCTAGATAGCAATTTCATTGCTACTTCATGATAAATATTAATTGTAGGTTCTTTGCATTGGTATTATCTGTTTATTTTCTTGACAACAAGTTGAGAATCAGCAAATATCTTGATACGCTTAATGCCCATAGCTTTAGTTGATTGAAGACCAAAAAATAAGGCTTCATACTTTGTAGTGTTATTTGTGCATTGGAATTCAAGTTTAAATGATAAAGGGATAGGTACCCCCTGGGGTGTATGAAACACAACTCCAGCACCTTGACCTTTTTGCACTTAGAACCATTAAAGAATAGTGTAATATCGACATCTTCCTCTGAAATGACATATTCTTCTTGCTCAGTGACAGAGAATACCGAATAATCTGGGAGATCAATAATAAAAGGATGATCACTAAGTAGTGGAGCTTTCGCAAGTTGTTCAGCTATGACCTGACCTTTAATGGATTTTTAGCTAATGAACTCAAGGTCAAATTTAGTAAAAAGAATTATCCATTTAGTGGTGCGGGTGTTATTGAAAGTGTGAGACATCATATAACGCAGAGGATTTTCTCTAGCTATGACATATGTTGTGTGACTAAGCATGTAATGTCAAATTTTCTTAGTGGCAAAAACCACTGCTAAACACAATTTTTCTACATAAGTGTATATGGTTTCATAGCTTACCAATGTCCAACTAATATAATAGATATATTGATCTCAATTTTTTTCATTCTTTTGTACAAGCATTGTCCCTAATGCAAAGTCCATTGCTGAAACATAAATATAGAATGGGACCCCCGAACGAGGAGGAGCTAAGACTGGCAGAGAAGCTAGGTATTGCTTAATGTCATCAAAGGTTTTTTGGCACTCATCTTCCCAAGAAAATGGTATCCCCTTTTGTATTAGGTGATTGAATGGCTTGCATTTATTAGAAAGTTGCATAATGAAACGAGGAATCGATTGAAAATTTCCTTGCAAACTACGTAATTCCTTTAATTTTTTGGGGAGAGGCATCTCCATGATAGCCTTGACCTTGTTTAGGTCCACCTCAATGCCTCTTTTGGAGATAATGAACCCTAGTAATTTGATAGAGGTAACACCAAAGACACACTTCTCTGGATTCAACCTTACATTATGCTCTAGAAGTCGATCAAAGAATTTTTCCAATACACCAATGTGCTCTTGTCGAGTTTTAAATTTTTCCAAGAGATCATCCATATAATCTTCAATAATATTATGCATGTAGTCATGGAAAATATATGTCATGGCATGTTGATAAGTGGCACCTACATTTTTAAGGCCAAAGGGTATCACCTTGTAACAAAAATTTTCCCAAGGTGTAGTGAATGTTGTTTTGTGTTGGTCATTAGGATTTATTCGAATTTGGTTGTATCCTGAAAAATTGTCCATGAGAGAAAGCATTTCATGGCCAGCGCAAGTGTCGACAAGTACCAATGTTTGGAAGAGTAAAGTCATCCTTAGGACACGCTTTGTTAAGATCTCAAAAATTAGTGTAAACATGTATCGTCCTGCTAGGTTTACGAATGGGTACCATATTTGAGAGCCACTCAGGATAATCAATAGATACAATAAAACCCACATCAAGTATCTTTTAGATCTCTTCTTTGACCAAGAGGGCAATGGTAGGATGCATCCTTCTAAGTTTTTGTTTGACCGGCTTAGCATTTGGATGTAAGGTGAGATTGTGAACAACCAAGCTAGGGTCAAGACCAAGCATATATTTATAGGACCATACAAAAATGCCCTTCTTCCTCTTGAGAAGAGCAATTAATTTCTCTTGTTCATCGTTGGATAAGATTTTACCAAGCTTGACAATTTGGGTATTTTCTTTGTCTAAACTAAGGTTCACATCGATGGTATCTTAAATGGACATATGGCAACCTTCCTCAAGTTTATGGGGTGTAGGGATTAGATGAATGTCCTCTATGGTGTCATCAAAATCTTCTAACTTATCCTCATCTACGGTTGCTTGGAAAACCTTGGGGTTTGAAGGTGAAGGTGAAGGTGGAGGGGATGGAGGAATGTAGTTGGTGAAGACCTTAAGAGTTCCTCGGATAGGACAAACTCAAAAAATAATGGTGGTGAGGAAATACGATCCATATCAATAAGGCTCATTTCAATTAGAATTGGCTTTGACAAATCATATGGATTATGGAGGGGGGTGAATAAATCAGTAGGATTCATGTTGACTTAAGGGAAAATGGATGATGTTGGAATGGATGGGATGAATGGAGCCTAAGAACCGATGCTAGGAGCTTGGTAAACCTGGACAATAGCAAGCAACACAAATAAATACACTTAACTAAATGCTATATACATGCAATGCAGAAAAGAAAAATGTTTTTGTTTGATTTTTTTTATTTTTATAATTTTGTTGTAGTGGTGAAAACCATTGTTTTTGTTTTGTTTTTTATTTTTTTTATTTTTTGTGTTATGTACATATATTACAAGTTTGATTGATAAGATGGATTAGCAATATGGAGGTGGTGGTTCACCAGTAGGGGAGGCTCGCTCTTACGAAAGAAGCAAGCAAAATATGGGCTCATGGATGGGGAACATTCTGAGATAAAACTCATCTTGTTCGGTATGGGGGATGATGGATTCCGATTCTTCTTCATATTCATTAGAAATTATCGACATGAGTTTGAATTCTTCATATATCACATCATTAGATTCATTGGTGTGGAGGGATTCTTCTCCTAAATTTAGATTAAGCCTTTGGAAGGCTTGTTCAAGAGAAGAGGTGGTGGAAAGTGTAGTGTAACCTAAGCCTGAACGGTCATGCATTTCTTGATATGAAACATCAATAATGTCATGCATTCCCTATTCGTGCAATCTTAAACCATGACCCTGCCAATTAACTATGTGATAATAATGGGATGGAAATCCAAACATGGTTTGTATGTTGGTAGGTGTTGGTTCTTTGGGTTCTTCTAGGGAAGCTAGATTTGATGAAGAATCAATCCCCCCATATAAAAAATTCATGTTGTTGGGAACTAAACCCATGTCATATACCGCTCTTATAAATAAAGGTGGGTCACATGGATGACTGAAATCCATAATGGTTGGAATGGTGAGTGGTGTAACGGTTATGTATTGGACCACATACTCACCAATACCAAGATTAGTGAACTGGACCTCAACTTGGGATGATGCGGAAGGACTATGATTGGATAATTGCTCAGGGAATGGTGGAGATGAAGACGTCTCATAGTCCATTAACTCGACTTGTGAAATGTTGGCTGATGGAGATGGATTGGATTGGGAAGGTTGTTGAATGGATGATGATGATGTGGAAGGCAAATTTGTTGAATGGAATGATGTTTTTTATGTGGATTGAATTTGACCACAAGTGCATGTAGTCAATGATGAAGATGATGAGGGCATCAAAGCTTGGTTGGGATTGGTGATAAGGGACTCCTCAGGAATGGAAACTTTTGATAAATAAATGGGTGGGATGGTAGATGGATTGGCTTATGGTGATAAGAAAATGTGGGTGGAAAGAAGCATGGATTCATAAGAATTTGAGATAAAATTACAATACTTAAATGGTTCAAAATCTGCTGGTATGCAATGTACTTGTCCCTCATGAATGTATTTCAGGTATTGATGTAGAATGGAAGGAATACATCTCATTTCCCTCATCCGAGGTCTTCTAAGGAGTACATTGTATGCCATGGATCCTTCCAAGATGTGGAACATAGTGTGCAACATTTTGACCCCCACTTCGATGGGCAAAATGATAGTGCCAACTGTGGAACATAAAGCATCGTTGAATGCTTTTTGGGTGAAAGATGACTTGGTGATATGAGATGGAGGAAGGTTAATATGATGAAGGGTAGACATGGTGATGATATTAATGGAGGATTCAATGTCAATTATAACTCTTTTGAAAGGCTTCTTGTCAATTAGATCCATGATGTGCAATGGAGGGTCTACTAATTACGATGAGATTGGTTTAATATCAAAGTCATAAAATGTAATGGAAGGCTCCATGCATGTTTGAATTCTCCCTACAAAGTTGTTGAAGGCATCAAAATCTTGAGATTATAATTCAATGGATTTTAGAATATCCATTAATGCCTCATGACGTGGGGGAGATTGTTGAATTAGCTCATATATTAACAATTTGGTAGAAGTTATCTTTAGGCTTGTGGTTAACGGACTAATCAATGAGATGACTAGTTGTGGAGGATGATTTATAGGATGAATGGGGGAATTTGGTTGACTAGGAATATGAATTAGCAAGGAAGTATTAGGGAAATTTTGAATGGGAAGTGATGTGGTAGGTTGCGACACACTTTCCTGAGGTTGTTGCCTTAAATTTTGCTGGTTATTTTGTTGACCTCTAGTTACCACATGAATGGCACCTACAAAACCTTGGTATTTTTGGACATGGTTAACTTGATTGGGAGGATTTTTGGTGTTAGCCCCTCCCATAGTTGGTTGCACCTCCTCATTATGAGGAAGTGGTGTTTGAAAAATATCAAGATTTTGGTTTTGTTGAGCAAGGGGGTTGTCAATCTTGATGGCCCCCAAGTCAATAAGGTCTTGAACTATGTCTTTGAATACATGGCAATTATTAATATTGTGCCCATTTTACCTATGGTAAGGATAAAACAAATATTCTCGATAATGTTTTCCACATTTAGTGGGATCATATGGTCTGATTTTTGGCAATGCAATTTTATTTGTGTCATACAACCTTTGAAAGAGGGAAGCATATGACTCGACCAAGGAGTTGTATTGGCGATTATGTTAGACAAACTATCATTGGGGATGGTTCTCCATAGTTGGTATTGTGCTTTACATTGATTAAGATAATAAGGGCATCGCATGATAGGTAATTTATTATAGTGTTTGTTGCACTAATTTTTATTGAACCATTATCGATTGGCTCATGACCACTTGATTGACATGATTAAGCTGATAGACTAGAGTGGCCTATGTTGATTTTGATTGGCCAAAATAATTGCTTTTGTATTGGCCCCTATTTGCCATTATTTTCTCCTCTTCTTAAGTATGCCCACTTGGATTTTTATCTCCTCGATGACACTAGCCTATGCTAGAGCTTCTTAAATTGAGCGATATGTTTGTAATTGAAGCATCCAAGAGATAGGTCTTAAACAAATCCTAGTAAATAGCTTGATAAGCTCTTCCATTGGTAGGGTGAATGGCAATTTGGTAATGACAACCCTCCAACAGTTGCTAAAATTATAAATAGACTCATCATCATGTTGTCTTAAAGTATAAATGTCGGATAATGAGACTTTCTTTCTAACATTAAGGATAAAGCATTTAAAGAATTGGTCAACCAATTATTAGAAAGTACAAATACCATGACTAGGCAATTGGTTGTACCACTCTATGGTGCCTCCACCTAATGTTTGAGAAAATTTTCTAAGCATGAGAGCATTGTCACTTTGGATTCTAAAGCATGAGTGTAAAAATGTGCTTACATGCTCTTTGAGGTCCGTATTCCCCTTGAATTTATCAAACTTCAGCATCGTAAAATCTGTCGGATATTTTGGTGATGGTACCAAAGGATGAATGGGTTGATTAATCAGCTAATGTAAGGTTGGCTTCTAGTTTATTATGTTAGGATTATATTGTATCAACTCATCTATTTTTTGTTGCATGGCTTGATTCTAGGGTCTTCCCCAAGAATGTGGAAGCCCTGAATCACCTGATGATTTTGAGAATGTGTGGTAGAAAAATATTGTGGGGTAGCTAAATGATGATGGGATTGATGATGATGATTAGGTGAGGTTGATGGGAATTTATGAAGAGGAGATTGATGATGAAGAGATGGGAAATTTTGGAATCAAGACAATGTATGGGGACTATGGTTGGGTTGACCTATGGGAATGGAATTGGTATGGTTTATGGAAATGGAATGGGTATCGGCATGGCTTGGTGGAGTAGGGATGGAAAGCATAGAAGATTTTGGTATCCATGATGGACCTTGGTTAACAAGGATGGTCTGAGTAGAGTTTATTAGAGGCTTAGGGTTTACTTGCACTTCTTGTTGAGCAACTTGATGTTGCTTAAGCAATTTTTTCAAATGTTCCCATGCTTCATGAATTTGTCTATAAAAAATAGAAGGTGTGGACGTAGATGGCATGGAATATGTGGCTAGGGAATAAGTTACACTTGGCATGGTAACTTGGGAGGCTAAAACTTGTGAAGCAGCATTTACATGTACTTCATACAAGGGATTAGTGTATGTGGATGTGTATGAATATGGGATAGAAGTGCTAGGAGCACTTGAGTATTAGGGAATGGATACATGAGAGGAAGGTGAAATTGATGCCTCAAAAGAGGGTTAGTGTACACCTGGGTAAAGCTAGGTGGTTGGGAATGAGCAAGTTCCTATTGTAAAGTAGGATCTTGACTAGGGGAATCATGAATGGACTCTAAGACATAGTTAGTCAATTTGCAGAGAGCCTCTACTTTAGCCATGTCTATGTGGGTGATATTGTGGTCAATGGATGGTGAAGATGATTCATTTTGAGATAGGGAAGTGTTGGTATACCTATATTAAACATCAGTAGTTTGTATAGTGTGTGATGGACCTACAAACAATTATGTCTATGTCACACTTGGGTAATCTACCACAGAAGTGGTGGGGAAGGTGAATGAATGTTCCATGGAATTGTTTTGATTTAATTCTTTCTATTGATTTCTTGTTAAGACCATGAGCAACTAAACCAAATATAAATTATCCAGTAAAATGCAATGCAAAATTTAAAATTCACAAAAATTAAATTAGGACAAATCAATGCTAAATTTGTTCAACATATGTGTCTTACCTTATTCATTTATTATCTCATTTTAGTGTGAATTCATTTTATTAGATTTTGATTTTGTGTGTTTCAATGGGTTAATATGGATTTGAAAAGGGTAAATACTATGGCTTGGATAGGGTAATGAGATTCTTGCTGGTGATGAAATCTAGCAAGTTTGCTCGGGGGTAATCTAAGGTGTCTAGGAGCAGAGATTGGTGGATGGAGATGAAATCCACCATCACTAGATCTCAAGCAATGGTTGGTGATGAAATCCAACCACTACTATTTAACATGAAACATGAAGTGTGTGTGTGAGATTCCTTTAAAGATTTTGTTTTCTATGGTGCACATACAATATTAGAAACAACTGATTTCACTAGTCTAAATCAGAATCCAAAATTAAGAGTATCAATTTCTCCAAAGGATGTGAAGTACAATACTTAAATACCTCTTTGAACAACAGGGGATTTGTCCACTCCTCCTAGAATCACCCAATGCGGAAATACTTTTGACACACTAATGATGTTCCTAATTAGACCAACAAAAGGAGGAGATTCTAACCCTATAATGCAGTCTAATTTATGCAATTTAATAATTCACATGCAACCAAAATGCAGTATTTTTCAATTGTAATACACTAGAAAACCAAAAAACTTAAGTGGAAAATGGAAATGTGTGAATGAAGTGCAATGGCTAATCTAATGCCTAAAATGCAAACTAAAATGATTGCTTTTACCAGATTTGTTAGTGATGTTCTTTTTAATCCAAAAATCTAAAAAAAACAAAAAACACCAGAATACATAAAAATAGAAAGTTAGTGTTTGATAGTTAACTTACAAAGAAGCCTATGTTTTTGCTTTAACTCTCTATAAAATGCCTCTGGAAAAATGCTCCTGGGTGTTTCTGGATGACCCTCGAGCGCTGTAGGGCGTTCGTGCACCTTTTCCAACCTTATGTGAACCTTCATAAAACCCTAATCCAACAAAAATTATGCGATCCATACCTCTAAAAATCCTGCAAGATAAGATAGAAAATAACAAGTTAGTCAATAAAGTAAATAAAAATGAAAAATTCTTAGGGGTCCCATCGTGATCATCATTTGTAGATTCAAAAATGAAACACCAAAATATGACAAGATAAAATGAAATCAAGATACAATATTGCACAAAAAGAGATAATTTTATTGATATGGGGGGAGCCTCAAATATCCAATGTTACAATAAAGAATTGATTTCTTCTTTGATACAAAGTATTACAATACTAGGGTTCTCCGAAACCCTAGTGAACAGTGTTGGTGGTATCTTAAATCTCGCTTCTAATCCCAATAGAGGTGAGTGGGTTTCATGTTATCCAATATTGGGCCACTCCAACTTAAGAAGTTGCTCAATATAGATGTAGTACTTCCAAATATAAACACAAAAATATAGGAAACATGTTTAGTAGCAACTATGAGGACTCCATAGTGTGAGACCCTCAGAAATCAATACAAACCCTAGGTATACAATACAAATAAAATGAATAGAACCTGGAAATACATGAAATGACATAATCAATGCTAGATTTAAGATGGAAATGGAGGCCTACAAGAAATTCTAAGAGTCCTCATATAAGGTACTTAACATTTGACCACTTTCATCAGTGGCATATTGCACTACTAGATAAAGGAAGCATGAATACATCACTTATCATAGGTAATGACTTAGATGAAAAAGGCTAAGATGCACAAGAGAAAGTGAGAGGTGGTTGACCTCACCATAACAAGTGATGCTCAAGATAAAATATGGTGATAGGCCATTAAGATCACCAACATAGGATGCATGGCAATACATGTCGAAGACCCTCCCCACGAAGATAACAAGGAGAAATATGTTTATTGAATTGATTCAAGATTGATCCTCTTGAATAGTTGAGGATGTCCCTTTTCACAAGGGGATGTTTAGTATGGTTGTAATTCCTACTAAAATTATATTTAATATATTAAGTGGAAGCCCATGCTACACATATCTATGATTGGTTGTGTGTGTCCTCAATTACAATTATTTTATGTAATAAGTGAAGGCCCATGCCACACTTAAGGTGTTGAGTTTATTCCTATTCATAGGATGATCTAAATCACCAAGGCCTAGTTTGACTAATTGTGATTGGTTGTGTGTATCCCCAATCATAACCGTTGTTAACAATAGTGTGTGTCCTTATTTTCAACTTTGATGTTGGATAGAATGTGTCCCTATATAATTGTGTTGTTTGAACTTCGATAGATGATTTAGTCCCTACCCTTAGTTAAGTTTCCAACGAGGGCATTCCCATTAGAAAAAATTATAGTGAGGGCATTCCTACTATTGCTTGTTGTGAATAGTTGAGTATGTCCCCATTCATACTATAAGTGTACTTGATGAACTATTGAGTGTGTCCTAGTTTATCATATGGTTATTTGTACTATTGTTATTATCCCTAGCTATGTTTGGATCATGATTTAATAAGGGATAAATGTTTATTACATATGATCAGAAGCAATTGAGTGGTTAGAACCACTCACGTAGGAACCATGTGAGAATTGTTGGTTGTAATTTCCACCAACTATGGAAATGACATTGTTAGTATAGTTGTTCTATATAAAGCAATTTAATTTATATTTAAACAAACATTTGATCAATAAAAATCATTGAAGCGATCAAATCAATCACTTGCATATTTGAGTAAGGTTCATATTTAAACCTACTGACACTATATGAGGAGTTGCAAATTAACCTAGAGGAATGTTGGATGTATTTGATAACCTAGATCTAGATGTACTTTGACTCAAAGAGTTACTTATAAGAGGGGCATTTTTCATACTAGAGGTTAGTGGTAGTTTTTTGGCAGAGTTGACTTACAAAGAGTGGATTATTTCTAAGGTTGTTCACATCAATGAGTAACCTATAAAGAGGATTAGTGTGTTAAGGTATGGGCTGGATTAGAATATGTTTGGTTCACTAAAGCTAATTATTAACTCATTTGTTGACTTAAGTATTGATTTATGGTGGCATTCAGCTTTGACTAACTCGATTGGCCATGGGGATTTTACCTTTTTAATAGGGGGAGATTAGATACTATAATATCTATAAACTCATCTTCCTGATGCACAATGTGATGGTTTGTTCTTTTCTCTTTACTTAAGAATTTCTTTGGTGATACAAAACAATGTCTATCATTTGATGAATTATCCATATATTTAGGCCTTCAATCACATATTCATAAGCTTGCACATATATACCTACACATAAGAGTTTTGAGGTCCAAAATTATAGTAATTCAAAATTTTGTCTATGGAGTGATTTACTCATAGTATGAGTGATTCGCTAGTAGAATATAATTTTGAAGATTTTGTACTCGAAGCACTTTGCTATGATGATGCAAATAATTTTCTTAACATTTTTGGGTGATTTTCTTGTAAATCTTAGAATTAGAAACAAATGCAAAAAAGAAGTCCAAGTAGATCACTTGAAGCAAACCATCCCTGCGACTAGAGTGAATTATATTTCTATAAGGAAGAGAGGAAGAAATTTATCTTTCTTAGCAGATCAATTCTCAACCTTGGGGTGAATTGCTTTTTGTTTTGATCTTTGGAAAAAATAGATTACAATCTACCATAAGTTATTTTTGCTTGTGGAAGATGCATATACAAGGTTACAATTTTTTTGATAATGCTTTAATGTCATTGAAGTTATTATCTTTATGAACATTTTCAATTCTAAATTTCTTGTTAGTGTCATCATTCACAAAGTACCTATAAGATTCGAGCACAAATAACAAAAAAGGTTAATTTAAAAGTCAATTTGAGACTAGAACTACAAAATTCCGTCCTTGGCCTCAACAAATCATTTTGGATTTGACTTGTGAAAGTGCAAACCTTATCAAGAAAATTGCTCATTGAAATAAGACAAATCACTTGGAAATTATAAGTGAATCACTGGCTTTAAACACCCTAGAAAATTTGTATATTTTGCTTAAAATGGAGCAAATCACTTTTGATTTATGACTTAGTGAAAACAATTCTCAATTTTGAGTCATTCACTCCATTAATGATGAATGCAAATTTGGAGTAAATATTAAGGAATTAAATGCACTTTGAGAAAAAAATAAGGATTGGTCCCCTCGAGCATGCCATAAACTATATTTTTCTTTGTTGGAGAACAAGGGATTGTAATCAGGTTCCTCATCCTAGACAAATCACAACTCTCTCCTTTAGAGCTTGATAGTTTATAAATAGATTCAATTCTTATCTCAATTGAGTTGTTATAGCTAGGTACTTGAATTCTTTATTTTCATTTTATGGATCTTCAATTTTTTGTGTGAATACAAATATTCCAATATCCAACATCTTTCTTCTTGATATTTTCCTACAACAACCTTCATAATATCAAAACTCCACCTCTATTGTCTATGCATTGCATCTTAGTAGAGTAATATTCCAAAACTTTGTGCTATCATAGTTCACTTTACCAAATCTGGATTGTCATTTTCCTTCTTGAAGCATAAGTGCTACCACAAGAACTATGATAAATAGTTTATATGAAAACACATTAATGCCATAAAATAAAATAAAATTAGTACCAATTAAAAACATTAAATTAAATGTAAATTATTATTTTATTCAAGCAATTAACATATTCTTGTCAACTTTGGATAAACTTATTACTTCCTCTAACCATCGAAAAGAGAACTTAACTTCATGATCCCCAATTAAAACCCCTCTATTGGCTATCCTATCTGCACATTTGTTTCCTTCCCTTATCATGTATATAAACCTAATTTATTTAAATTTTATAGCAAGGTCTTGTATTTCCATAATTATCTCTTGTATTTTCCATGGAGCCTTTGATTTTGCATTTATTACTATTATTGAATCATCTTCCATCCATACTTTGTTCCATTTCATTTATTAGTATATTTTTAACCCTTCCCAAGTTGCCCAAGCTTCAACTTTATTATTAATCTTAAATCCACTATTGAAAGTGTAATGAGACAAAATATCTCCCTTGTACTTTCTAATTATTCCTCCTCCTCCTTTTGGTCCTAGATTTCCTTTAGATGCTCCATCAAAATTCAATTTGACCAACTCCACTTCGGCTAGTTTTCCACTTTATGTTATTTACCTTTTTTTGTTTCTTTTGTACCCAATATCATAATTCCATTTGATGACGTAACTCCATCTATCAAGGTTATCTACTTGAATATTAGGGATTGGGTGAGTTGATAGGGTTGGTTTTGACTCTTTTATAGCCAAAAAAATCTTCCTTTTAATTACCTCAAAATTGTTTTTCTTTTCTTTATATATTCTTCTATTACTTTCTACCCATATAGTCCAAAGTATTGTATATTTTTATATATCCTATATTATCTATAAAGCCTCACTTTTAAAAGTTATTTATCATTTTTTTAACCATTCATCAATTATATCATTCATCACCATGCATTCACCAATCATATTAAGAATCAATTACCATAGTTTTTGGACTATTGACCAATGTCCCAAGAGATGGTCTATACTCTCCTCCTTTTTACATAGAACACATTGTGAGGGGCCATGAAAACCCCTTTTCAAAAGGTTTATCCCAAAATAAAATTCTTCTATGACCTACTATCCAAATAAAAAATTTGACTTTAGGAATGCTCAAGCTATTCCTATATTGTTGGTGCTTTACATTTTATCCACTTCTTGTTGTGTATTCTCCTAAGCTATTCAACTTTTAAATCAATTTATCCTTGGCTCCCCTCAAAATAATCATTGTTGTTATCGTTATGTTCAACTGCCTCCTAGCATCAATGTCTTGTATACTTGTAAAAAATTATCTTTCCATTTGTATCTTCCTTCTTGATCCTTGTACATAATGTTTGAGACCATGTCACCATATTTGTGTTGAAGTAATATCATCCATGGTTTCAAAATTGGATCTATATTGAGTAGATTTTTGTTACACCAACTATCCATACAAATAGAAAACTTTATCCAATTTCCACCACCCATATTATACATTTAATCATTATATCAATTGATATTTTTGAA
This sequence comes from Wollemia nobilis, assembly GCA_028583015.1. NCBI lineage: Eukaryota > Viridiplantae > Streptophyta > Pinopsida > Araucariales > Araucariaceae > Wollemia > Wollemia nobilis. The sequence continues at coordinate 3,011,720 of JAQPPZ010016709.1, forward strand.
CCATTCTAGAGTGCAAAATCTTCTAGTAATGAGAATGTAGTAAATATTAAGCTTGGGTCATTGGGATCAATGTACTTAGAAGAAATCTTGCCAATTTTATTTGACTCTCCTTTTTCAGTCTCCAAATTACTTTTCTCTAATATCTAATTTTGCATCTATAAGAACTCTTAAACTAAGACCTCCCCTAGTTTTATCATCACACACCTTGCTCCATTTCACAAAAGGAAATATCCTTTTATCATGTAATCCTAACCACAAAATTTTTTGTATAATATAGATTAAACTTTTTTCTATTGATTTTGGCATAGTATACAAGGATATATAATATGTTGGAATGGCTTGTAAGATTAATTTAATTAGTTGCACTCTTCCTACTAATGATAACCATCTACCTTTCCATGTTGGTGTTAGAAATATTGAGTTGTCATTGATGTCAAAGGTATGAATATCTTCAAGGATGAAATGTTGGGTATTAATTAATGTTAAAGGCAGAAATATCTTCAAGGATGAAATATTGAGTTGTCACGGATGATATATACTTTAATATTTAAATTGGAAATTTAAATATTAAAGTTATAAAAATATTACAGAGTTAGACCTTATAATATTTAAATATTAAATTTAAATATTATAAATCAAAGCTTCAAAAATTAAAATGATCATGCATGGGCTGACCTTTACAAAACAAATAAATATTAAATATATATAAGTTTGAAACTTATTCAAGAATGAATAATGATGAAACATTTCAATTCGAGCATTAGATTAAGTTGTCATATAACCATGCAGCATAGACGATGCGATGGCATGGCAGTGAATGCACTGAGGCAGATTAGAGCTTGGTAAAGACCGCATTACACGAGGGTGATGATGCAGCAGAGAAAGTATTTGAGGCAGACGCTCGTTGGAGCTTGGTGAAGACCACATCGTAGGAGAGAGTCGGTGCAACAGAGAAGGTGTTTGAGGTAGATGCTCGTTGGAGCTTAGGCGAATACCAAGTTGTAGAAGGGTGATGGTGTCGTAGAGAAGGCAGTTGAGGCAGATGCTCATTGGAACTTAGGCGAAGATCACATCGTAAAAGGGTAGCGGTAGTACATCCAGTTGGTATTATCTTGAGAAATGAAGACCACATTGCAGAAGGGTAGAGGAAGGCACTTCTATGATGAAGGAAGATTGATTGTTGAGAAGTTTAATTGAGACATAGGAATCATTTTCATATTACAACAAAATACCTGAAGACTGTGTTGAAAGAAAGACAATGGATGCCTAGGGAAGAGCATGGATTTGACTATCATAAAGAGCATGCTAGACTACGTTTAAGTTGACACACATACAATCATCTTCGAATGCCTTCAAGTGTGTAGAAGGACAGCGAAGAAATATCTCATCCAAATAAAATTATAGATAACAATAGCAAGGGGATTGGTGTCTCCTATGGATTGGTGTCCATGAACTTGAGCAAGGGGATTGGTGTCTCCTGTGAATTGGTTTCCATAAACTTGAGAGGGAAGTGGTGTCTCCTATGGATTGGTGTCCATGAACTTGAGCAAGGGGATTGGTGTCTCTTGTAGATTTGTGTCCACAAAATTGTATAGGGGATTGGTGTCTCCTGTGGATTGGTGTCTACGAACTTGTAGATGGGATTGGTGTCTCCTATGGGTTGGTGCCCAAAAAAATTATTGAAGAAATTTATAAGTAATATTTTGTCGTGGTTTTCTCCCAAGTGGGTGTTTCCACCTAAAATATGTGTCTTTCATGTGTGTGGTGATTTGTGCATTGTTTCATTATTGCATTGATGTTATTTGAATTTATTGCTTTGGGAAGAAAAGAAAAAAAAATTATCTTATGTTGTTCACCCCCCCTCCCAGTGTAAGCTTGTGTTCTTTATTTGGTAGTTTATTCTAAATTTTAGTTATAACTAGATTCCAAATTACTATTCTCGTTCTCCTTTCAAATAAGGGCATCCCTAGATAAGTTTTTGGTAATTTTACCTCCTCCATTTGAAGTAACCGACATATCCCTACTTTGATTCTAGTTGGAGTGTTTAGGAAGTAAAATTTAGATTTTGTCCAATTTACTTATTGCCCTAATGTTCTTTCTTATTCCTTTAATAAGTTATTCAAAGCTTTGGCCTTGTTTATCCCTACCCTCCCAAAAAGGGTTGTATCATCTACAAACTATTGATGGATGATGTTGTTGATGTTATTACTAGCCTTAAGTCCACTTATTAGTCTATCTTTGTTAGCTTTCTTCAAGTTTCTACCCAATACCTTTGCCATAATAAGGAACAAATATGGTGATAGAGGATATCCTTGTCTAAGACCTCTCTTAGCTTTAAGATCGTTGTTCTCTCTTTACTTGAAGTTTTTTAAAGCATAAATTAATGAGTTACTATGATCTCATCCAGAATATATCTCCCTTTCACAAATGCTACTTGCTCTTTTGAAATAATTTTGTCTAACAGTGGTCTTAACCGATTTGCCATAATTTTGGAGATTATCTTATATGCCATATTACATAGGCTTATGGGTCTAAATGAATCAACCAATTTTACATCCTTTTTTTTGGAATCAGGGTAATATATGTTGTATTTATTTTATAAGGTATGTTATGTTTAATCCTAGATTGTTCCACTACCACCAATTAAGAGCCCTTCACTATATCCCAATCATGTTGATAGAATTCTATAGAGATCCCATCTAGACTTGGTTATTTATCCTTATAAAAAGAGAAAATAGCTAATTAAACTTCTTCTAGAGTAATAGGCTCCATTAATTTTCTATTATCCTCATCCATTATAACTCAAGGTGCTTCTTGTAGTAGTTTATCATTAAGAACTTAGAACTCCTATGATCCTAAAATATTATGTTCAAAAAATCTTACCTCACTTTTTATTTCACTTATGTATTCAATCCAAACCCTTTATACTAATTCTAGATGTTGATCTTTGTATATTTCCATCCTATGAGAAAACTTTATGTTTTTATCTCCTTCTTTCAACCAGGTTTGTCTCAATTTTAATCTCCAAAATTTCTCTTTTTTACTCAGTATTATGATATTAACTAAGCAACTTCCTTTCCTCTAAAGTTGCAAGCTTACTACAGGGGTAAGGGTTTTGGCCTCTCTTTGAGAGATCCAAGGTTCAATCCCCACTCAATATGAGAGGACCAATACCCTTCATAAAAACTTGTGTAAGCTCATTGAAAAATAACTTCCTTTCCTCCAAGATTGGATTATTATGTTCATATTTTTTTAAATTTGAAAATTTTCCATTTAGTTATTCTTTATTCTAAAACATATTTCCAAAAGTGTTCCATTCTTTTAATCTAGATGTCATTGATTTAATTTGTTTTTGAAGTGTGTATAGCCCATCGTTTCTTGAATAATTTCATGTTTACACTATCATATCAATATTTTGAGGATGGTCTTCCCACATCTAATCATATTTAAAATATGATAATTTTTTAATTCACTTACCACAATTTTAACTCTTATTGGCCAGTGATCTACACCAATCCTTATCAAGGTATTAATTTTAGCACAAGTCTCTTCTTCTAGCCAATTATCTAGAGTATGCATACATCTATTTTTCTACTATTAGGTTCTAACTTCTTCTATTGTTGGTCCATGTATAGTTGTCATATTCAAACTCAACCTCCTATAGATTATTATTTTGAATAAAAGGTGATAAATCTCTCATGTTTTGCATTATTTTCGTAATTCATCCAAATTTTTCATCCACTTGGTTATGGCATTAAAATATTCTATAATCATAAATCAAGTTTCTTGGTTTTTCCTTCTCATAAAGGCTTCAATCCCACTCCATACACCTAATATGCCTGACTAATTTGTAAGTCCAAAGATATTGATAAGAATAAAAAGAATATCTTAAAAGTAGCAAGTGACTGATGAGGCAATTCAATGCCTAGTTTTGTGAATGGTTCCACAAGATATTATAACAAGATTAAAACATGTTAGAATTCCCCCTAACGGTTCTTTAGAATCCACAACATCCCATTCATATCTTGTCTATACTTCTTTCATATTTTTGGAAATTTTCCTTTATCATTTTAGTTTCCTAGATACAAAGAATATCAAAATTATTACTCAAACAAAGGTCCTTGATACATATCTACTTTGAGGGGGAATTAGCATCCCTTATATTCCATTATATGGTAATCATGTTTCATTAACAACTACTTGCCCTGCCTACAAATTACAAATATCATTTTGTTGTTTGGTAAAGAGAAGTTCAACCAACTTAGTGTTCCTTTCTCCATGTTTGATCTTGCTTCCTTGGACATCGCATGATAATTTGAGGGTTTTCCTCTTTTAGTCTTGCTTGTATTAGGAGTTGGTCTTATTATTCTATTCCTCGATATTCTTTCACAACTTTCCTTTCCATTACATTTATCCTCTCCTAGCTTTGCTATGAAAGCTTTTGACTTGACCTACTCATTTTTAGTAATATCTTATTAATGGTAGTGGTATTAACATCTAACACTACTTTTTATCTACCACCTTTCTTCTCATTAATGGTGCATGGTACTTTAAGAGTCTTCAAAATTTTATGAGGCATATTTCTTAGGTTCAATGAGAATGTTCATCCCTTAATTAGGATCATATTGAATAGACGATTCCTTGTTAATAATTTAATCATGTTGTACCGTGTCCTCTAAGCTCTAATCCATTTTTTCTTCATAGGTTAAAGCCTCAAAATAATTGGTATTTCTTCCAATATCCTTCCTTATTGGTCTCCACTATTTATTTACTTTCTTCTTTTTGAACTTATTTTTTGGAAGTTGAAAACCATCTTCATCCATATCCATTTATAAGTTTCTCTTATGATTTTCTACATCTATTTCTACTAGACTCTTGTTAGGGAATTATCTCTCAATATGCCCCACCTCATGACATATTTTACATCTAAAAGATATATTTTCATAATCTATGGTTTTGGTCCACAACTTACCCCATACTGAAGAATGCTTGACTCTACTAAAGGTTTCCTTATATTAATTATAACCAATATCCAAGCACAAATATCCAAGAATCCATATTTTGTAGTTTCTAAAATCTAAATTAATTATCCTAGAGTGTTGCCTATTATCTTGAAGATATCCATTTTCCATAATTTAATGGGTAATCCATACATCCTAACCCAAACTGGTATTAGGGATAAATTTATGGTTGCAAGTGTAAAGCCTAACACTACTTTTTCTCTACTAACTTTCTTCTCTTGAATGGTGTATGGTACTTCAAGAGAGTCTTCAAAATATTATGAGACACATTTCTTAGGTTCAATGGAAATGTTCATCCCTAAATAAGGATCATATTGAATAGACGGTTCCTTGTTAATATTTTTATCCTATTGTATTGTGTCCTCTAAGCTCTAATATAATTTTTCTTCATAGGTTAAAGCCCCAAAAGAATTGGTATTTCTTCCAATATCCTTCCTTACTGGTCTCCACTATTTATTTACTTTTATATTTTTGGACCTATTTTTTGGGAGTTGAAAACCATCCTCATCCATATCCATTTGTAAGTTTCTCTCGTGATTTTCTACATCTATTTCTACTAGACTATTGTTAGGGCATGATATCTCAATATGCCCCACCTCATGACATATTCTACATCTAAAAGATAATTTTTTCTAATATATGGTTTTGGTCCACAACTTACCCCCCATACTTAAGAATGATTGATTCTACTAAAGGTTTACTTATATTAATCATAACCAATATTTGAGCATAAATATCCAAGAATCCATCTTTTGTAGTTTCAAAAATCTAAAGGAATTATCCTAGTGTTGCCTATTATCTTGAAGATATCCATTTCCCATAATTTAATGGGTAACCCATGCATCCTCATCCAAACTGGTACTACGGATAAATTTAAGGTTGTAGGTGCAAAGCCTTCATAAAAATGTGTAAGGAAGAATCATGATCTTCCCATAAATCAAGGACCCCCTTTTAGGATTCTATATATTTTCTCTGTGGAACAAAAATTATAAGTAAGAAACCTTTGGGTAGAAAGAATAGACTCGCTCCTAAAGACTTCCAATTCCTATCAATGCAATTTCTCAAGGTTGAAGCCCGTGGGCAAGATCCATTAAGTTTACCAAAAATTATCCTATCATTAAGCAATAAGGATTGTTTCTCTATGATATCCTCACTCACCTCTACCACTAGGGATGATTATAAGGATTTAGCTATAAATTGGTCCGTGGAAAGGAAACTATAACTCAAAATCTACTAAAATTTAACAGCATATCCTATATCGATTATAATATTTAAAAATAGACCCATAGTAAGTTGCATGCAAAATTTCTAATATAATGAAGGGAAAAAATAAACTTAGCTAAAAAATATATGCCTAGACATAATTTTTTACCTTGTTGATGCCATAGCCCTCATTTGCTCCTCCTATCATTTAAACCCTAGCTGACAAATATTTGTAATTTTGTTTTTCATGACTTGAAAATTTGTCACTAACCATATTTTGGATGGCTAACTTCATTGGGTCATATATCCTTAAATATTTTTTGGATTCCTCATAGACCATTCATTTCTACACAAATTGATCCAAGCATCATCTGAATTAGACAACCCTTATCAAAGAAGAGATATTTTCAAAGAAATTTTGCCCTAACATTACCCTAGTTTTGAATGGATATATTCACGTGGTCATATATCCCTCAACATTACTCACATTATTTCCATTGACCACTCATTTCAAAGCTTTTTAAATTCTACACAAAATGGCACAAGGATTGTCTAAATTGAACAAAACTATGCAAATATATGGCTTCTAAAAGATTATTTGTTTTTCCCAAAAAAATACCTTAGCTCTGCTAATTCATAATTTCCTCCAAGTTTAGGATAGGTGACTAGCTACCATAAACTATACAAAACCAGGTAATTATCCTAACTTTAATTGAGATTTTGCACCCCTAATTCAAGTTTTAACAAGGTTGGAAGAGATTTGCAAAGGCTTCTTTCGACCTTCAAATTTAGCCTAGCTCCCTACTATCCCCATAGGAAACCCCTATACTAATATAAACTAACTTGCATAAAATTAAAATGTGGAAAGAGAGATGCATGAAAAGTAAAGTATAAAAATAAACTTGCTTGGAAGTTTAAGAGTGTGATAACATTTAAGCAAATACGGTTTTTAACCATAATGAGAAAAGTGTGTGATCAATCAATGCATAAGAAGGAAAATAATTTCAATGTCCACCCATTCATTAGATTTATAAAATTTATAAACATATATCAAGATGGACTAGAAGGACCATACCATAATTATCGCACACTTGATAAACCAAAAGGGTGGTGCCACTAATGGAATGCCTAAGGAATTGCCAATTTCTTACAACCTCATGAGTACAAATCACAATAAGTGTGGCTCTAAATTCTCATGGAAAAAATATGAATACAATAAGGGTCCTAACCCCTTATTTATAGTAATATTTTACCCTTGAGTTACCTAGGGTGACAAATAATTACTACTAGTAAAATTAAAGATTTGGGGGTAACTTTAGTAAAATTTTGTACCATCAAATGGTACAGACCTCCAATTGTGATTCTAATGGGTTTAAAAAGCTTTCAAAATGACTTATTGTACCACTAAATGCCAAAATATTGCTTTCCAAAAGATTCACCTTGGGATTCATGCCTTCAATTTACATTGTGACTATTCGAGAGATCTGGTCTAGCTTGGGAAGCAAAATTCTTGTATTTTACAAGCAAATAAAGTGCACTTATAGTTTAATCAACCACTTTTTCTTAGTGGATCTCTCCCTCTAGCCAATAAACCCTCTTCAACTACCAAATTAGTAGTTTGAGCTTATTGGCTAGTTTGGGCAAGTAGACCAGTCCCTATCTATACTTAGCAAAATTTTAAGGTGTTTGAAATGATTATGATACGTAATTTTTGTTGTCATATTTTTCTTCAAAATTTACAAGGTAGTGTCGAGGTACTAAAAATCCCTAGGCTTTTATTTATAGTAATATTTTACCCATGAGTGACCTAAGATGAGAAATAATTACTCCTAATCATTGTAAGGATTTGGTGGTATCTTTAACAAAATGATGCAACACCACATGTTACATACCTCTAGTTATGCCTCTAATAGGCTTAAAAAGTTTCAAAAATTATATATTATACCACTATACATCAAAATATTACTTTCAAAATATTTGCCTTGGGATCCATGCCTTCAAATTTACCTCCCAGTGACATGTAAAGCAATTCACTCAAGTTAGCAAGTGAATCATTTACTTTTGCAAACAAATCACTAGCTACCTTTGACTATATCACTTTTTGGATCCAATCAGCCCATATTGCTAATGGATCTCTTCTTGGAGCTAATAGACCTCTTTTGCAAGCAAATCAATCCCTAGAGCTAATAAATCTCTTTTGCAAACAAGCAAGTACCTAAGCTAGACTTAGATAAAATTTTAAATATTTTGTGAGGCATTTGTTGTTTGATTTCTCTATTTTATATCCCTTCAAAAATTATGAATCCCAAGGTAGTGTTTAGATCCTACATAACCCCAATCCCACATAACATGACTCAAAGGTTAAATTAAATTTTTAAATGTGTTAAACCCTTTAACCAAGGTTAACTATAGAGGTGGTTTAACCAATATCATTAAGGGTAAATATATTAAAATTATCTATAGTCTTACATTGATCTCGCATGTAGGCTACATCAAGAGAACCCTTAAGCACCTCATCACTATCAACCTTAGCCTAATAAGTTCAATTTATATATATATATCAACACCTCCCATAATTTGAACTAAGGGTCTAAGGAGAGAAGACATTATAGATTGTACATCTCCATTGCCCATAATAACAACTCAGATGAGCCAATGAATCATGGTATCTTCTCTTGCTAAAGGTACATAAACTAGATCAACATTTCCATAAATATGAAGTCATGACTCCACCTTCTAGATTTAAGATGTTGATATTCCCATGAGAAGATCTTCAATACAAAATAGAGTTACCATAACTGCTCCTCTAGTCTCAAGAAAGTAGCTAAATCATCAAGCAATATGTAGATCTCCAAATTGCTATCCCTCGTTGTTAGAAAGGGATCAGTAGGAACAAGGTGTACCTTACATTTATCATCCAAAACATAGTACTCTTGTAGCTATGAAATTACCTACAACATAAAACAAGTTCTTGTACTGATGTCCCTAATGTGTAGAGCTTGAAAACATACAATATAAAAAAGGGCTTGAAATACTTTCTTATGTAAAAGTTATGGCCTTCGTAAGGTTGGACATTTTTGTAGAATAAAAAATAAAAATTAGGTCGCCAAACCTTAGGAGAAAAATTAGCTAATCAAGGACTATCTTGAGTCACATCTTGAAAGTGCCAATTCTATTGTGTTGATATCATCACTCTAATTAGGCTACCAACTACGTATTATTGATAAATAGAAGGTTGAGTATTAGTGAAACATGATTTTTTTACTCATATATAAGTAAAAAATTATTTTTATGACCATGTTAGTACCATATCAACCATTACATCATTGAATAAGAGAATTGGATTCAAACTTGAAACCTCTTGTGAGGAGCCTCCTAGGCTTTATAGCTTAACCAAGCATCTGCACACTTACTTTGGAATAAACATGGAGCGACTTATCCTTTAGGTGAATGCATCATGCACTTGGAATCAAAAAAGAAGAAATTGTGAATCAAATCTAAAACCACTTGCACATAACACAACTTCCCAAACACCATGACAAAGGGTATTTTTTGGAGTTAGAGCATTAAGAAAAGGTAAATGAACTAAGTTTACCTTACTTAAGGTAAAATAAATGACATAACTATGAATTAATCCCATGATCACTCCCATGTGAATGAGGTTCCCAACCACCATGCCAATGGATAGTTTGGAGATAAGAACAACATGGCATGTATACATGTAATATTGTGTGTGTCTTTTAAACAAGAAAATTATGAAATAATATTACACATGGATCAAACATGAATATCTTAAAAACGAGAAATAATACTAAATGTTGCACCAATTTAACAATTGGAGTTAGGAGAGAACGATGCTCAATATAAAAACCATACCTTGAGAAAGAGTCACATGCAAAAGAGTATTTGAAATATTCAAACACTAAAGCTCTTGGTAATAAGAGAAAGGAGCAACCATGGTACCATCACTAGAGATTTGAGTTTTGACATATGAGTCTTCAGTTATGTTGTAGAGGATTGAGGGGGATGCATATGCCATCCTTTACACCTCCCACAAGCTCATGTTTTTTAGAAACAAATCATCCTACAAAAATAAGATGAGAGGATACAAACATGTAATATCTTGAAAGGTATTGCATTTTCTTACCATTACACCAAGCTAATATGATACAAAAGAAACTATGAGGATATCATTAATAGAGGTATGCTCATAGATGCCATGCATCAAAAGAAGTGTTGATAATTAAATGAATATAGAAGGGAATGGAACTCATGATCTCACTCTTGTAATTGAAATTAATAACCACTCCATTGTGGTTGTGGTTGGATTTAATCTTGCACTACATGCTTATATATGGCATAAAGATAAAATGAAGTAGAAAAATTTGGTGGTGAGCTTTGAAGAAAAAATAGGATTTGCCAAGGTTCAAAATAAGGAGCTATGGCAGGTAAGGAAAATGACATACTGATATATGAGTGCACATGCTTACCATTGAAGTAATAAAAAATTAATACTTGTATTGTCTATGTCAAAAATTCCCTCACTTCCCAAACTTTCCCACCAAGAAGGAATGTTTGAAAAAATATTCCACTATTTGAATTTAAATTTCAAATTTTGAAGAGAAACAAATGTCTTTTTTAAACATAGAAACAAATATCAAAATGAAGAAATTCCTAAAAATATTGAATTGGGAAACCTCCTAAAATGTTCACAAGGAATTCAATACTATGATGTGCTCAAAATAACACTTTTGTGTGATTGAGAAAAGTCACATTGTATTAGCTCTAATACGATGTTATAATTTACAATATTTTTTAAAAACATTCTAAAACATATATTAACTATAATAATATGTAGAAAATATGGAAGACCAAAACAAAGAGAGCATATAAATAAAAATAGAGGAATATAGATAAATTAAACAAAGAGACATAATCAATAAAAAGGAAAAAGGGTGGGTTCCCATAGGCATCCCTATGATCTCATATCACCAATTTATTACAATGGTTTAGTCATTAGAGGGTATTTATAATGATACCTAATCCCTAATTAAATGGTAACCTCAAGTTGACATACCTTGACTTGTAGGTTATCAAATGGTATTGGCTAAATCATTTATTATTTATAGGAAAAAGGGGATATCTTATAATTACACGAACTAATACAAGATAACCAAAATTCTTAAACTAAGATAATATAATAATAAATTAACAACTAGAGATGAAAAATTATCTTAATCCAAGCACAAAGAAAGTAGAGCATTCAAGAATGAACTACACTAAGATTACCCACAAAATGCTAAAGTTAGAACTAATCCTAATGTAATGAAACAAAAATTACTTGGCACTTAAGGCATCAAGGACCAAACTATATCATAACAAGCATAATAAAATTCTCACTCCTATTCCACCTTGCTTGTAACGTCACCACAGTTTATAAGGAGACGTCACACTTGAGATGTTTGCAAAGGGTTTGACCTACCTTGGAAACTAATCCTTGAATGACAATCATTTATGTTTGACTACAAATCTTGGTAGGGTGTCCCATCCTCCTCCATGTAAGGTAGTGAACCAACAATCAATGTCTTTGGTTATACCTTCAAAGATAAGAGAGACATAGTGAGAAGATTGCATATCACATTAGCAAAAAGGCAAATAGATGAGAGCAGTGTTATCAATATTATAAAATTATTTTATAGATTTTTGGCAAGCAAATAAGGACATGAAGTGGATATTTATAATGGAGGAAACGAAATAACTCTACTTTGGAGCCAATGGCTTATTTTCTCCCTTTTTAGGGTCATAAAATCATAACCATCAATGCAAGTGATATGTCTTGGTGTAGAGACATGCTAGCATCATGACCATGTATTAAAAATCCTAAAATTGATATGAAGACCAAGCTCCCTACTTAAAGTGGTGGTCTTGGAAACACTGATTTTTAGGTAGCATGCTTTTGGAGACGCATGTCAAAACATCCCTTAATCATGACTTTATATTTGTTTTGGGGTTTTTGGAAAGTTAATAAGAAAAAACATCGAGGAAAGTGGTAAAAAAGTGATGAAAGAGTAAAGAAAGGGAACCAAAACCATCGACGAACATGACTTTCTATTGTCCTATCCAAGGACTAACAAAGTTAGCCAATTCCCATTTTATATATAGGAGGATGGACTCTCCACAACTTACAAATTCAGCTATTAGTGTTATCTTTAAAAATACATATTGCCCCTTCCTAAGTACCACTAACATCATCACATGGGATAGCTACTCATGAGTCCTTAGGGAAAACAAGAAAAAAAGAGCAATATGTGATACCTGAAGCAACAAAAATAGGAAATCTATGCTACGAAGCAAAAATATTTTTTTGTCATTTTGATAATACTATCTATGCAATTTTTTTAAAATTAATAAAAAAATACATAGCCAAAATACAAAAGTAGAGGGAAACATACTTGGTACTTACTTGTACATGCCCCAAAAAATTTGACTGGTAGAAATTGAGTTTTACTTGCCCATTCAACTAGAAATGAATTTACTTGTAAAAATACCCAAAGTGCTGAAAAATGCTAGTTGGGTGCAAAATGAGCAAAAGTAGAGAAAGTAGATGAGCCAAAAGTGTGTCAAAATCCTTAAAAACATTATCCCTTTTTTATGCCTAAAAAACTTGTCAAAATGATTGTTTTGCTGTAAAATATTCAAAAATAAATATATACATGGGTGGAAAACTTTCACTTTCATGCACACATTGAGCATCCCTATGGCCACCACATGTTCGTGTGACATGTATTTTTAGCACAAAGACAACTAATGGTAAACGAGACGTGGGGAAGTGTTGGAGAGGTAGGTTTCTCTCCCCTGTTATTTTTCTAGTTTTTTGGCTAAAATGAACAAAATTTAAGAAATCAATATGAAATGAACAATCACTTAGGCTAGGTAGGAAGTAGCTAGGACAATTTAGAAAGTTCCATCAATATCACCATGTTGCTTAGGTAGTGGGGTCCACATGAGATAGCTGAAAATGACCTAGAAGATGCTCTAGAAAGCTCAAAATTGGGGATAATTGCAATCATCATTTTGGAAAAGTGGTGATCATGGTCAAACCAAGAAATCTTAGAAAAGCAATGATCAATGTCCAAAGGAACAATCATACAAATATGGGGCAATTATGTTCATTTTAGAAAAAAAGGGCAATCGTGGTCAAAGTTAGAAATCACAATGAAAGTTGGTGGTCAAGGATGCATGCTTGAAGGGGGTGATCACAAACCTAGTAAGCCAAGGATGATCTTGGTCTTAACCAATGATCATAGTTAAAGTTGATAGTTGTGGTCAAACTCTCTTTTTCTTTTTTTATTGAGCGATATTCACACATGACCTAGCAAGGTGAGGTCAAACAAGTTAGGAGTTATGGACAAGTTTGACGCTATCATGACATTAAGGCCAACACTAGTGAGGCTCTCATGACATTGAGGCCAACACTAGCGAGTCTACCAAGATAGATAGGTAAGGAGATGACCACCTATGGACCAATAAGGATCTCTTTTGAATGGAGTTTCTAAGAAAGGGGATGACTCCTTAGGTATGAGTGAAGTTATTTCAGGTTAAACTAGATTGAGTTGTAGAGATGCCTTAAATCCTCCCACATCGATCACTATAGTATATTTTCATGTTATATATCTTTTTCACCTACATGATCTATCACAAGGGTACAAATAGGAACCTAGTTTTATTTATATATTTATTGTATCTATCCATGGAGGGGGGCCAATGATATTAGAGAGGGGGTTTACCTAAGGAGAACTCTGATATTGCTCTTATACCATAATTTGAATCATATTCAATATTATTTATCTTACACTATCAACCTATTATTCTTGTTATAGGCATAGTAATATGAACATTTTGCTATATATCGACCCCTAGTCCTACCCCATAACATTGCATCGGGGGAGATCCACATAAGGAAATCATGCCATATTACAAGTATAACATGACCATAGGTGATGTCTCTAACTCAAATTTCTTGGAACTAAATTATTTGCACCCCTTATCACCACTCGTGACCAAATTATCAATGGGATTTACATTAGATAGTAGGGATAAGGTAGGTGCTTATGATATGAGATTTTTAGCTAGAGGTTGTTGAAACTTATAGGGTAGAGAGGATCCTAGGATAGTATGGGGACCTACAAATAGATGTAGAGATCCTACTTATAGAGCCATGACATAGACATTATCAGCATTAGGCAGTAGAGAAGGCAAGATAACCACCATTTGCACAAAGCCACCATCGACCAAGGAAGAAGTTGTAGGGGTTCATATGGCATAGCGCTAGAGGAGCCCTAAGAGGCCATTATTATTTGCTTTAGGGTGGTCTAACTAGTGTGACACCCTTGGAGATACTAAGCAATGTAAAGGAGTCTCCAAGGGGAGGAGGTTCCAATATAGCATGCCAATCTTGAGGAGGTGATGGTCAAGGATGAGAAGATAAAGGAGGAGACAATCAAGGAGGAGGAGGCAAATGAGGAGACTATGTCAAAGAAGGGCTCAAAGTAGGAGATGGACATAGAGAATCTATATAACTATGAGGTTAGGGTGGACATCAATTATCTTCAAACTCCTCTAGAGGATGAACCCACCTAGAAATAAGGTAGCCCAGGTAAAAAGATCTTCACTTATCTTCACCTCTCAAACCACAACACAGGCACCTGGCACATAATTAGAGGTGCACACAGTCTAATTTTACAACCATAACTCTTAATTATTATATATGATAACATTCTTTTATATTTGTCGTGGAACCCATAGTATGTATATAGGATTCTTTGGATGATGGGCCTATGTACTCAAGACATAAGGTAACTTAGGATGATGGCACTTAGTGTCCCATGTATGATATTTTACTACTATGTATCATATTTGAAAGATATATATGATATTATTTCCTTCGTTACAATATCTCGTGTCTATGTGTATGACTTTAGATTATTTATTGTATTCATGGTATATGTATATGATTTGTGTAGCATTCAGTAACATGTCAATATTTTTATGACACACTTAGGATATATGTAGCATTCAAGGATGTGCCACTTTTAAATTTTCATATGTGACTTGAGTAGCATTCAACACCATGCATCAATAAGATAGCATATGTGATTTGTGTAGTATTTAATGATGTGCTTTATGAGTTTGATTGATATATAGAATGAAATATTTATGTGCCATTTGGTGACATGGTCTTATACATTACCTCCCTCTAGTATTGGTCATGCATGAGGTGATGTGTTGATCATATATTCCATCTAAGTAGTCATACTACATCTATTATCTAACAAGTGCCAAGCACCAACAAACACACTCGTCACTACAACATGGTAGATTGAGAGAATCCAGCTCACCTTTTACATATACAAAATTTTCTCTTGTGGGCACGTGAGAATTAGGAGCAATAGAAAAATGCAGAAATATTATATTCAACCTTGGAAACATAAGAATTACAAATTTTAAATAGTGGTTGATTAAACAACCTTAGGGAATATAGGAGAAGTTAGGAAAAGAAGAAGAATAGGGAGGAAAGGAGAAATGGAATTTGGTGTCGTCTGCCTTGTTGCCCATGTCATCCAATCTGCCCAGTCAGTTGTCATCCAAGTCAAACTACCTGCCCAGTCAACTGTCGTCCAAGAGGTAAAAGGGTAAGATCCAAAGCTTACCATTGCAAAAAAAAAAATTACTCCTTTTAACTGGCTTAATTTCCAACATTCTCCCCCTTAAATTTGAGAGGACTGACTATACAGTCTCTCAGCTTTATATATTGAACTTTAGCTATACCTTTGGTGAATGTGTCTACAATATTATCCAAAGTGCTACAATATTAAAGCTCAACTATCTGTTGTTCCACCATATCTCGAATTAAGTGATACTTCATATCAAAATGCTTTGATCTGCTATGGTGGACTGGATTGTATGCCAACTGAATGACACTTATGTTATCACAATACAGTCGAGTTGGACCACTTTGACTTTCTCCAATATCTTCAAGAACTTTTCTCAACCATAGGGCTTGAGTACTAGCATGTGTGATGGCTATATACTCAGCCTCAGTTGATGACAATGCTACAACAATTTGTTTCTTGGAACTCCATGTAATTAGTCATGATCCTAGACTAAAACAATTTCTTGATGTAGATTTCCTGTCATCTATATTGTTGCCCCAATCACTGTCATTGAAGCCAACTAATTTCACATAATTACATTTTTGGTAATGGATTCCAAAATCTAATGTACCTTTTACATATCTTAAGATTCTTTTAGTTGCTTGTAGATGCAACTCAGATAGACTAGCCATAAACCTTAAAACTAGAGAAACACCATATTGAATATCGGACCTTGTGTTGGTGAGAAACATCAGACTCCCAACCATGCTTCTATAAGTGGTCATGTCAACCTTTGATGCTCCATCGTCCTTGCTTAATTGGATCCCATGTCCAGTTGGATTTGCAACTAATTTGCACTGCTCCATGGCAAATTTCTTGATCATGTCTCGAGCATACTTGTGTTGACATATGAAGATCCCTTTATTTGATTGATGCACTTCCATCCCTAGGAAGTATCACATTAAACCAAGATCTTTCATCTCGAATTGTTTCATCATGGAGTTTTTGAACTCCATATTCATTTTATTATTACTACCCATAAATATTAGATCATCCACATACAAACAAACTATGAGAATGTCTACTCCATGCTTTAGGTAGTATAGAGTTGGTTCACTTTTGCTTCTTGTGAATCCATACTCACTGAAATAGCCATCAATGCATGAGTACCAAGCTCTTGGTGCTTGCTTGAGGCCATAAAGTGCTTTCTTCAATTTGTAAACAAGGTTCTCCTTTCCCTATTCTTGAAATCTTGAGGTTGTTGAAAATAAACCTCTTATGTCAAGTATCCATTCAGAAAAGCACTTTTCACATCCATGTGTTGAAAATTCTATCCTTTATGGGCTGCTAAGGAAAGAATTGATCTGATTGTTTCTTGTCGTGCAATAGGAGCAAAGGTTTCCTCATATTCAATGCCAAATTTTTGAGTAAAACCTTTTGCTACTAGTCTCGCCTTATGCCTCTCAATGCTTCCATCAACATTGTACTTGGTCTTGTAGACCCATTTACATCCAACACATTTTTTCCTTTGGGTAGCTTTACTAGCTCCCATGTATCATTATTTTTATAGAGGTTATTTCCTCTTTCATGGCTTCTTGCCATACATTTTGAGTACATGCCTTCTCATAGCTAGTTGGTTCTAGCTATGTACTAGCCAATAAAGCATAATTGACTACATCTCCCCTAGGATCATGGGAGTCATCATCCCCATACAATTGCAAATTTTCAAGTTGTTGAAAAATTGTATTCATTTCACTAGCTTGGCTTCTAGTGAATCTTCTCTAGAAATTCTGATCCAACATTTAAAAAGATGGATGATGTTATAATGTTATTTTACCTCTTGATGGAGAGTCTTTTTCAATGTCCATCGATGAAGAACTTACTGATCTCTGTGGAGAAGGACTTGGAGTGGTGGTTGAAGTACTTGATGTAGTACTCCTGCTTGGGATTGGAGGGGTGGTGTGCCTTTGTTTTTCTTTGGAGACACCTATTGTACCTGTGAAGAACTTACATCTTGGGACTCATCATCAACAAAAATTCTTTGATGACCCCATTCTCCCCCTTCATCAAAAATTACATCCCTGGAGAGTATAAATTTATGAGTCTTGGGATTGTAGAGTCTATATGCCTTTGTAGACTCACAATACCCTACAAATATACAAGCTTGACTCTTTGGATCAAGCTTCTTCCTTTTCTCATCAGGAATGTGTGCATATGCTAAAAAACCAAACACTTTGAAGTGCTTTACATTAGGTTTCTTTCCGTACCACCCCTCATAAGGAGTGACACCATCTAAACTAGAAGTATGACTT
Source organism: Wollemia nobilis (assembly GCA_028583015.1). Classification (NCBI taxonomy): domain Eukaryota; kingdom Viridiplantae; phylum Streptophyta; class Pinopsida; order Araucariales; family Araucariaceae; genus Wollemia; species Wollemia nobilis. The sequence goes on from JAQPPZ010016709.1 coordinate 3,029,909, forward strand.
CTATTTAGAATATATACACTGGTTCTTACAGCCTCTACCCAGTACATATGAGTTATATGCTTAGTTTGAAGCATCGATCTTGCCATTTCAACTATGGTGTGGTTCTTTCTCTCGGCCACACCGTTCTGTTGTGGGGTATAGGCAGTGGTGAATTGCCTTTTAATCCCACTTGCTTTACAATATTTCAAGAATGCTTTTGACAAGTATTCACCTCCTCGATCTGTCCTAAGACATTTTACATAATTTCCACTTTGAATCTCTACATTGTTTCTAAAATATATGAAGCAATCAAAAGCTTCATCTTTATGTTTCAAAAAATAAATCCAACACATTCTAGAGAAGTCATCAATGAAAGTGAGAAAATAAGAATAGTTTTCAAGACTCGTGTTTGCATTGGTCCACAGATGTCTGAATGTACTAACTAAAGTGGATAGCTAGCTCTCCACTTGTGTCCTTTTGGAAACTTTGACCTTGAGTGCTTTCCCAAATCACATCCTTCACAAACCTCCTTTTGTTCATTGATTTTGAGAAGTCCTGTCACCATAGCTTGATAAGTGAGAAGTTTCAAGCTAGCGGAATTAAGGTGACCATATTGCAAGTGCCAAAGCACACTTGGATTTGTTATAGCTACATTTGCAAGTTGAGCTCCTCCTGGCTCACCAAATTTGAGAGGGAATAACCTGTTGTTGGTCATGGGGACCTGTGTGATGACACGATTACAATTATTTTTATAAAAAATGATACATTGTCCTTCATCAAATACAAGCTTGTAATTGTTTTCCATCATTTTTCCAACGCTTAGTAGATTGTGTTGGAGCTTTGGAGTGTAATATATGTCATGCACTTTCTTTAGTCCTTATTTTGTTGGAACCTCCATGGATCCAATACCCTCTACTTGCAATGTCTTATCATCCCCTAATTTGATTTAGGATTTATAAGTGGAATCTAGAGTAGCAAATAAATGTTCTTTGCCACTAATTTGGTTTGAACAACCAGTATCCAGAATCCATGTGTCATTTAGATTGTGTTCTAATTTTCCATATGAAAGAAAAATATTAGAGGTATCATCTTCTTCTCCATAATTATCATATTGACTACTGCTGCTTTGTGAAGATTTTGACCAGCAGTCGCGAGCGAAGTGACCTGGCTTGCCACAGTTGAAACAAGTTGATTTTGACTTGTCACTTCCTCGCCCTTGATTTCCACTTTGTCCTTGATTTCCTCCTTGATTTTTATTTCCACCTCTTTGTTGATTGCTTCCTCTGTATGAGTTGCCTCTTCTGTTGGAATTGCCTCCTCTGTTCTGGTTGCCTCCTCTATTTTGATTGCCTCCTCTGTAGTTGCTTCTACCTCTACCTCTTTGCTTGCCTCTACCTTGACCTCTTCCCCATCCTCTTCCATTGTTTTCATTGGAAGTGAAGGCCTTATCATCGCCTCCATAGCTAGTTGAAGGAGTTTTAGGAAACCTCTCTTCATGTGACATTAACGATCCGATTAATGCATCGAATGTTAAAAGGGAAAGATCTTTGGATTCTTCTATAATTATGGTAATATGGTTCTATTTCTGTGTAAGTTTTCGTAACACTTTTGTTACAATTATCTCAGGCGTGATTTTTTCGCCTAGTGTAACTATTTTATCCACAATTGCTTTTACTCTAACACAATAATCATCGACTTTTTCATCATCTTTCATTTGGATATTTTCATAATATCTCTTCAGTGTTTGAAGCCTTACCTGCTTCACTTGATTACTACCCTGGAATCCATCACTCAATGCTTTCCATGTAGTTTGTGCAGTTGTACAAGTGGCAATTCTAGGGAATAGCTTTTCTCCAATGCAGCTTGGAGATGAGAAAGAGCAGAATAGTTGCTCTTTTTCTCTTCTTTTCGTGTTTTCTTGTCTACGGCACTTAGTGTTGTCCAGTCAAAGGATTTTGTGTAGTCCTCTTATATTATGTCCCACAAACCTCTTTCTATGAGCAAGGTCTTCATCTTTATATACCAATACTCATAGTCATAACCGTTAAATTCTGGTATAGGTAAGCTATTGTTTGAAGCCATAGTTACCAAAAAACTCTCTTTATTTCACGGTTATAATAAAGTACTTTGTTGTTTGAAATAAGGAAATAAGAAGAAGGAAGAAAGAAGAGATTACAAACTTAAGTTAAATCTGACTTGTTCTACTCTATCATTCACTGTTTATTCCTCTTGATGTGGGGATGCTATCTCTTGATTCACAAAATTATCTGCTACTTCTTCTTCATCATCACTTATCAATATTATTTCTAGTGATTCTGGTTCTAAGATTTCCATTGAAATATTGTAGTGTCTATACTCTGATTCTTGTGGTGCAGCTTGTACGGATTTCGATTGTTCAAATTGACTCTTGAATAAGTTGTCTTCAAAGTTTGCCTCGTACGCTAAGTCAGGGTGCCTTTGATGTGCTATCATTGTATTTTGAAGTTGTCTAAACACAATGTTGATCTCATAACCTATTACTTTTCCATCAAACCTCTATGCACCTTCTCTTGCTAGAATTGCACATAAGGCATGATAACAGCCATTTGGTCTTATCATCAATGCCTCTTTACAATTTTACAATTTGGATCTTTTGTCTCTTTTACAAAAAAAACTAAGCCTCTTAGGCTTATTACACAAAAGTTCTACAGTTTATGATTCCTTGAATCAAGTGAAAAATTTATCCTTCGATTACAATAATTGTCTCTTAGACAATGTCTTTCTTTCTTATATGATATATATTAAAATATATATATATATATATATATATATATATATATATATATATATATATATATATATATATATATATTACTATTTAATAGATTAAAAAATAATTGCTTTAAAAAAACTTTAGAAAAGAAATTATAGTTAATATATTAAATATAATATAATTAATTTTAATAATAATATATAAAAAAACTTTATATAAAAAATTTATCCTTCACAGGAATCAAACCCATGACCTATTTCATGCAAGAATTCATTCTAACCAACTCGGCTACCACTACCGATGAGAACCCAAGGGCAAGATTACAAGTATATTATGTTTCGAATTCAATTTCAACAAAAAAAAAATCAAGTTTTCACTATCGTTGGGTTTCGAACCCATGACTTGCAGGAAGGCGGGCACCTTATGGCTGGCTCCACGATCTAGTCGAGCTATGCGGCTCGATAGGAAGGCAAGAGAAGCTTACCTTCCTTATACTTCTCTCGGTTGTGCTTTAATTAAAAAAAAATGGGATTTTTGTCCCACATCGACCATGCGAAGGGCGATGAAGGTGTTTAAAACCTTCAACGAGCGAATACTCACTCGATTGCCTTTGGGCAATCGAGTGAGTATTCGCTCGTTGAAGGTTTTAAACACCTTCATCGCCCTCCGCAAGAGAAGCTTACCTTCCTTATACTTCTCTCGGTTGTGCTTTAATTAAAAAAAAATGGGATTGCCCTTTTGCCCTTATACTTCTCAATGAGTGATCGCCCTTTTGCCTCCTTCTCGAGCAATCGCTCCTTGCCACGTTTCTTCCTTTGAGCCTATTGTTTGTTGCCACGTTGCTTGTCCTCCTTCTACAACGTAATCGATCCTTCTGCCATGTAATCAGTCTACGTCAATTCTGAGTCGTCTAGTCTACGTCAGCCTTATTCTCCTCTCGCCATGTGGCACTCTCTGATTGGTTCTCCTGAGTTGCTCCTCCTCATGTGCTTGTTATGTGGGCTTGCTCCAGACCTCGTCTCGATTCACAAATCATGAGCCTTCCTCACCTCAAATTGTGTGCTACGGGTCCCACTCGACCTCACCTCGATGCTCATGCTTCATAGTTCCTCTACCTCGGTCCTCAAGCCTAGTTCCTCCATTGACCTCGGTTCTAGTGCCCTCTCCAGCTTTGGCTTTGATACCATATGTTCCCAGCTTTGGCTTTGATACCATATGTGGGCACGTAAGAATTATGATCAATAGGAAAATGCAAAAATATTATATTCAACCTTGGAAACATAAGAATTACAAAGTTTAAATAGTGGTTGATTAAACAACCTTAGGGAATATAGGAGAAGTTAGAAAAAGAATAAGAATAGGGAGGAAAGGAGAAAGGTAATTTGGTGTTGTCTGCCTTGCCGCCCATGTCGTCCAATCTGCCCAGTCAGCTGCCGTCCAAGTCAAACTACCTACCCGATCAATTGTCGTCCAAGGAGGTAAAAGGGTAAGATCCAAAGCTTACCATTGCAAACAATTTTTTTACTCCTTTTAACTGGCTTAATTTCCAACATCTCTCCCAATCCTAAGATAAAATACAAGAAGATATAAATGAACACTATGTTATTCAATCATGTCCATCCACTACTGCGGGATGACCCAAAGGATGCCAACGTATTCCATAAAAAGTATGCAAGTATATGCCCCTAAATCCAACTCCATGCCTTACCTCTAGTAATGAATACATTGCTCAATAAGGCACATCCATCATGATAAAGGGAGAACCAAGATAAGGTCAAGAGAAAGTGGGCTATATACGTGTTGCAGCTTGATCCAAAAGTGAGATCCCATAGAAGGGAAAATCACCATACCCATAATACAACAAGGTTTACTTTGTAGTAACTAGTCATGTATGTTGTTTAACAAGGCACACTTACCACTACAGCAGGACACTAATTGCATAAAGATTTAAAGGAAATGTTGTCGTGGTGTTTTGACCACATACCATAAATGAGATGATATGGGTTGAACTAAGGTGGTTGCTTTGTAGCACTTAAATTTGGGTACTAACACAAACTATGGGGAAGACTTTTAAGACATCATGATGCCCCTTACTAGCAAAAATGACATCATGGCAAAGGAAGGAAAACAAAGCCAACAATTATAAATGCTAATAAAAATGGACAAAGAGCACCAAGCAATAGGAATAACACTCACCAAAGACAAGCAAACACAAAAAAAAAGATAAAATAGGTAGATCATAATTGAAAAACTAGGATGACTAGGAAGGCCACTTAAAGGGGCAATCACAATCAAGAAATAGAAAACCATACCAAATTCAAAACAACAAGCCAAAACTGGAAAAAGGCATCAAAAACTTAGATGACCAACATTGTCACTTAATGCAATGGTCATATTCATGAGAGCAAGAGACACTATAAAATACATGAAGATGTACCAAGATAAATAATATATAGTAATGCTATTCCCAAACAGACATACAAAGCAATCAAAGTGAAACACAATGCACCAAAGTTAATAGGTAAATCCAAAACAAAAAGACTATATAAATGGGCCAAGGGGGTCTATGCATAAAAGTATTTGACATACATGGAATTGGTTGATAACCCCAACTCAACTCCATCCTTTGTTTACAATTTTATTGTCCCAACCTCAAATAATTCTTTAGAAATATATAAAAAAAGGAATTTCTATATAAATTTGCCCTTGGGCTTCTTATGCACATTATCAAGATTGAAGTCAAGATCCCCAACTTTAAAATTATAATGATATACTTTCTTATTATATTTCTTAGCAACATGACTCTTATAGGCTATATTATACTTAAGAACATGTAGATGCCTCTCATCAAGGGTAGTTAGCTTAACAATATGAGCTCCTCGATACTTCTAATGGTACTCATCATGACTCAACAAATTATTCAAATAAACACACAAAGAAGACAATTCAATTTTAAGTGGCAAAACAACTTCAATACCATAGACCAAATAAAAAGGGTTTACCCCTATAAATGCCCAGATACTATTGTGTTACACCCACAATGTAGGATATAACTTTAAGTGTCAATATTTCTTTTATTGTTTAATTGTTTTTTCAAAATGCTTACCAATATATTATTGCTAGATTCAACTTGAACATTCCCTTGTTAGTAAGGCATAGAGAAGTGATGCAAAATCCCTAATTAAGAAGTTAATTCTTAATTTTTAATTTTTTTAAAATAGTACCATTATCTAAAATGAGAGTAGATATGACATTAAAGCAACACATAATATAATTAAAATCAAATTTAGATATGGCAAAAGCTTTTTAATTTTTCAATGGCATAACTTCCACCCATTTTGTAAAATATTCAGTGGTTATGGTAATAAACTTATGCTATCCAAGGAATCAAGAGAAATAGGTCCTACAAGGTCAAGGCCCCAAGTTGAAAATGGCTAAGGAGACTCAATTGAATGAAAAAATTGGGCAAGGGCATGGATTTCATCTTTGTGAGACTAACACTTATCACAAGTTTTGACATACTTATTAGCATCAATGTCCATTATCAGCCAAAAGTAACCCATTCTTAGCAATTTATGCATCATGAAATGACCATTGAAGTGTCCTCCATAGTCACCACTATGAACATCTAGGAGATATTTGGGTACTTTAGCTTTTGTAAAGCATCATAAGAGAACCTTATTAGGATTACAGTAGTACAAAACCCTGCTGAGGATAACATACCATAATGCTCTCTTACAAATGCAAGTTTGTTGCTTAGCATTAACCGTGGATGGATAGGATTTATTATCTATAGAGTGTAAAATATTGTCATACGAAGGATCATCATGTGGAATTTAGTAACCAATATCGTTGATCTCTATTGTATGTACATCCATTACATCACCAATGACTTATAGGTTCATCATAGACTTTTGCCATAAAATTAGTTTTAGTAATATTTTCATGTGGTATGAATTTTCTAGATGAAGTGGCTAGGGATATGGCTTTAATATTTCTCCCCCTTGGGGAATGTATACTGGAGAAATATTCAAAATTATTGATCAAATTTGTATCCACTTGATGATAAGATATCAAATGAGGAGTTTTGATAATGTACTGGCTAGAGATTTTATGGACCACAATTTGAGTCGCCTATGCCTTTGATGTGATTAACATTCATACAATGGGTAGTTGGGAGTCCTAAAATCAAAGCCTCATGCTCTAAAACATTATTAGTAATGTAAAATAATATCGGTAAAAGGAGATAGGAACAACTAGGCTAGTTGGTGACTTAAGAAAGATACCAACTCTTATCCCAAAGTTATTTCTTATTCCATCAAAGTGGAGGATCCAGGTGTGAGGGTGGAGGTCTTCGTTAGATTTTTGAAAAGAGAAAGGTATATCAAATTTGGATTTAGAATTTGTTTCATGATGCCTCTTAATAGCCTCACGAGACTCCAAGAGGGCCTTTTCCTGCTTAGTAAGTTAATAAGTGACACCTATGAATAAGACTAGAGATAACAAAGGAAGAAAACATGACAAATTCATAAAAAGCATAATATATGACCATTATTTCCTCGTCACATAAGGGTTGTTATATTTATCAGGATCTATTTCCAATTAATCAATGATCACCTAAGATTTCATGGATTTTTATGTGAAAATATGAAAATCAGATTATTGCATCATTATAAATATATTTTCCATAGTGTATTTCATTAGGGATGTAAGGTTTTTGTAATAGGTGTCTTAAGGGGCCAGTTTTAATGACAATATAAGTTGTCTCATATAACATATAATATCTTAGTTTTTCACATGTGAAGTATATGGTTAGGCATTCCTTCTTCATGAGAATGTACCAAGTTTATATTGAAAGTATTGTATGACTAATATATTACATGGTGTACTCCTTATTGTTATCATCATGTTCAGTAAGGATTGTTCCCAAGGAAACTAGGATAGCCAAGATGTACAAAATAAATGACTTATCCATATTGGTTGGGTAAAGAGTTTCGAGTAGTAAAATAAATTTCTTAAATTCAAGGAATGCCTTGTTACAACTTCCATCCCATTTAAATTCAACATCCTTCTTAAGCAAGTGATCCAATGGATAAACTTTGAATTCTAACTGAGGAATAAATCATATAATAGCTCGAAGCTTCCCCAAGAGGGACTTGATATATTTAACATTTTAAGCGGGATACATAATATCAATAGCTTTGATATTGTCTTGATCAACATCTATGCCCCTATAGCTTGCCACTAGTAACACCAAACACATATTTCTTAGCATTCAACATATCCTTATAGTGGCATAATTGCTTAAAAATGATATGAAGGTTAGTTGGGTCGTTAGTATGCTTCTTAGACTCACTCAAGAGGTCATCCATATAATATTTCACTATCATTCCCTTCAAGTCATGAAATAATGTTGTTATAGCATGTTGATATGTAACACCAATATTTTTCAACCCAAAAGGCATAACATAACAAAATGCATCCCAAGGCATGGTAAAAGTTGTTTTAGTTTGATCCTTGAGGGAAATCCAAATTTGGTTATACCCTAAATAACCATTCATAAGGGATAATATTTCATACCCTGTGGTGGAATCAATGATAACATCAATTTATGGTAAAGGAAATTTTTCCTTAGGATAATCTAGGTTGATGTTTTCAAAGTTAAAACAAATTAGAATAACATTCTCTTTTTTATTTTTTGTCAAGCACAATATTGGATACCTATCCTAAATAATCAAATGTCTTATAAAATCAACATCTAACAACTTTGGAATTTCAATCTTGTATAGATCTTGAATGAGTGGAAATAATCTTCTTCTTTTTTTGTCATAATAAAGTGGCATCCTCATAAGTAACAATGCTATGGACAACCAAATCCTTATCCATTCTAGGTATGTTAGAATATTCTAAAGTAAAGATATATTTGTACTCCTTAATCAAGGCAGTAATATATTTCTCTTTATTTGATAAGCTAGCCCCTATTTTGACTATGCAAGGTTGCTCAGGAGTATCTATGTTAACATCTATGGTAGGTTCTACATTAATGACATTACGTTATTCGAAGTGGTTTGGAGTAGGGGTAATATTATCCAATTCAAAATTAATTTCAACTTGGCAAACATAATCAAACCACTTATGCCTCCCTAATTAGGATTAGTCCCTTGAAGTAACCCTCTCTTATGATGTTGTTGGGGGATCCTTTCCTCTCTTGTGTATAAGAATTATAGGATAACTTAAATGATGGAAGAAATAGGACATTGTTTTTTTTTTTTTTTACACGGTGGAATCGGTAGCCACCACAAATTTTGGTAGGCTATTCAGATTTATATGGCCACCACAGTATTCTATGTTGTCCACCCCGAAAGATGCCACATAGATATTTGCATAGTCTGCTCCTATAACCACCATGCCACGATCATTTTAAAACTTTTATGTTGTTGAAAGCACCAGGAAAGGGATAAGCATTCAGTCCGACGAGGCTCGAGATTTGAACCTTGGACCTCCGCTCCCCTTACAGAGTTTGGGGAACCAATTGGTCCACACCTCAGACCTAGAAATAGGATATTGTTAGGTATTTGAACTATTGGTTCTTTTGCATGCCACTTGCCCTTAAGCCTAGAGAGGATGTAAGCATGTGATTGGATATTAAGAAAGGTAGGGATGTGATGACTAGGGTATGGTTCATTGTTTGCACACTTTCATCAAAGCATCAATGACAACCCTAGTTTTTTATTTAAGGGGTAATTTTTTTTCAATCAGGTGTCTTGCTAGACAAGAGTGTCTAGGACCAATCAAATTATCAAGCCACTTGTGAGAAAATCTATCTGAATAGAAAAATATCTCTAGATCTAGAAATAGAATAGTAGGGATAGTAAGGAATGTTTAGGCATTCATTGTTTTCTAAAAAAATGTAGGAGCTAGGATTTCCACTATAAGGGGTGATCTTTGTTGTAGAGAAATTTCATCAAAAACATAAGATAGTCTAGGCATAAAATAGATTTTCATGTCAAACAATAGGAACAAACCAACAAACAACTAAATAATTAGTACTGACCAGAATCACCTCTTTAAGTGGTGATTCTAGCTCTATTAAATAAAATCCAATAGAAGGTGAGCTAATAATGGATTTTTATTCAATATAGGTAAGAAAAACATAGGGATTTATGCCTTTATATATAAAGCATCCATTTATTCTATCTTCATAGTAGTTTTGAAATTGATAAATTTCAACCTTTTTTTAATGACTAGGCAAGGAAATAATTATTGATTTACTTAGCCTATGCAAAAGTTTTGATGTAGAGATAATAGAAACAATAGTTATTCTTTACCTATATAGCATAGATTTATATTGACGATATTCAAAATTCCTAAGCATGCAATAGACAAACAAGTTAATATTATCGAATTCACAAAAAAATATACCAAAATAATTATCATCGTTATTTAAAACAGGAACTTTTATTGAGCCTCCTTGATAATACCCCACACTATCCTCATAAATATGATTAGTGGAAGGGGCATTCTCAATTTAAATTTTAAAGGATTTATTAAAATAACTATCTATGTCACTATCATTTTCCTCTCCCATGTTGTCATTATCTACACAAAATGTTACTTGCTTCAATTTGGTAGCATCCTCATGGGCTTTATGCAATTTGGTCAACCAATGATTAAACAATATAATATCTTATCCTTATTTGGGTTTCAACAATGGTAAAAATTTATAAACTACCTCTTGAGGATGGGCAGTAATAAAATCCATGTCAAAATTTAAGATGCCCCTTGTATAACTTCCTTCTAGAAATCCACTAAGGCTCATGTTCATAAATTGAAACGTTATCTATTTCATATATAAAAGGAATTAAAAAATTATCATGGCTTGGAGGGTAAATCCCCTAAGAATGTAAGTCTTCTTCTATGGTGAAAATTTTATCATCATAGGTATACTTAACCACTTAACAACTAGGGGGACTTATGGCTATCATCTTACTAGCCCAAGGTCTACCTAATAGCATTTTTGGTAGTCTAAAAATCAAACACCGTAAATTTCATTCTTACTTATTTATGCCTACATGAAATTGGCAACCAAATACAACCCATAAGATCTTGTGGCTTACCATTATAAGCATAGCAATGATTTTAAGTAGAAAGTATATTTTCTCTAAGTATTTTTAGTTTATTTATCAAGGGTGATGCCATGACAAATGTACCACTCCCTTTATCAACCACAACCCTAGTAACCACCATATTATTATAAATAATTGTTATCATCAATGGCGGATCATTAACCCTTGTTAAGTAATCAACAACTATCATGTTTTTCGAGGGAAATTTTATGACCAAATCAGGACTGGTATGTGCATCAAAATAAATGTTTTCTCTATGTGATGGAATATATTATACTTCATAAGACCTTGGAATGGTGTGCATAATGTTAGATATTCTTGGTCTAGGCATCTCCATCTCATTCAATAAGTCTCTCAACATTTGCCATTGATACAGATATGTCCTAATTAATTCAAAGTATAGAATATTACAAGGGTTTGTATGCAACTTTTCCATAGTATCCTATACTTTTGTTTTGCTTATGACTACTTTAAGAAATAATTCCCTAGGTTGGTTAACATCTTGTTGTTTTTTTTATGGGTGTTGAGATCATCACTTTAAGTGACGATCATAGTCTTGCAATATTTTCAAGAACAACATAATCCATAGACTAAGTTGAGGCCTTTCAATAATGTTTTTGATGTTTTTGCATTGGTAGCAAGTACCTAGATGACCAAAATAGGGATTGGAATTTTATCAACTATGATAGGATTAATCATTGCCTAGATAGGTTTTTTTAATTTTCCTCTTTAAAATATTGCTTCCTTTATATTGAGGTGCACTCCTAGTAATAGCACCAATTTATTGCTCCAAGGATTAAATTGTTTCTCTTTACACCTCTAAAACATTGGCATAATGAGTCACATCTAGTTGACTACAAATTATTTTCCATTTGGGCCAAGTTGGGAAAATACTTGGTTAACTTGAGATGCATTTTGAGAAGTGCTAGGTCTAAGATTTTGATTTTGGGTGTAGTTATTATTTTGATGTTGGTTGATTTGATCCTATCCTTGGTTGCCTTGGTCAAAATTGTATCCTTTATTTTAATAATTTTGATGGCCATTGTAACTAAACTCTTAACCCTAATGTTTATTCACTCTTTGTTGTTGATTAGGATCTTCTTGTTTGTGGTTAGGCAACGGGGTATTATAGATATCTAACCTTTGGTTGTGAGGATGATTAAACCTTTTTATAGAGGCTCTATTTATTTTCATGAAACAAATTGATCCTATCATTGTTGACTTGATCAATGTTAAAGTTAGGACCAAAGGCTTGCTTAAGGTAGAATTTAGGCAAGTATTCATAGGTGGGCTTATCATGACTATAAGCTCCATGCAAAAAAGAAAAATTTGATAGGATCATGCTTTAACCTCTCATTGATATGGTTCTTAATATTAGGTGGTGGATATATCTTGAGAGTATATGTATGTGTCCATTACGACATCATATTCTTAGGTTTTGGACCACCTGTAGATTTAGTTAGCATATGGATAGAAGCTCTAGCTATCTCTAACTCATGAGAGTCATATTAGATAGCTGCATTGCAAACCCCATCCCCTATAGTATTTTTGTTAAGATTTGTAGGTTTTAAAGGTTTTTGGTCTTCCTTATTTTCCTAATATTTAAGGATTTTAACAAAAATATAACTTTCTCAAGGGAAGGCAAACCACAAGGGTTATATTCTTGGTTCTTAACCTAAAAAGAGGGCCTAATATTATTTCCAGATATTACTATGTGGCCTCTTTTGTTAAGGTTATATTCTCATTATATTTAAGTCTTTTCCAGATTTTTTTGAAAAATATTAATAGATTCATTAGGACCTTGTTTTCTATTTATAAAAACATCCATTGCCTCCATTATAGTTATATCATTATCAAAATATTGTTTCACCTTTTAAACAAAAGTATCTAGGAAGCCAATGGAATGTTTAGTTAAGGTTGCAAACCAATCAACAACATTTTCTACCAAAGCCTTAATCATGAATTTCAATAAAGCCTCTTCATTGTGTAGACAATCCCTATAATATGTCATAAAGTTATCAATAAATGATTGGGATTTATTTCTCCCATCATAAAATAATTTAGACACATGCCCAAATCAGTATATAGCTTCCACATTAGGGGTTAGATATTGACTTTTATAGTTTCTCAAGTTTAGATCAATAGATGCAAGTAAATCCTCCCTAGGGTTAGTTGGGGGAGGAGGAGGAGGAACGTTGGGGTTCAAAATTGGAGGTGTAACAACTTGCACTACAGGGTTTTTATTAGCACTTAAAATTTGAGTAATATTGATTATCAAATCCTAAATTTATTTGGCCATTCTATCCTAGAATCCTCCATTTGCTTTTCCATGTCATGCTTATAACTATCTACTTGGTAAGCCAAAGATTCCCAAAGGGTTATCATATATGCAACTAATATTTCATCATGATCATATTCAAAATGGGTATTGGATTTTGGGGAAGGTAATTCTACATGTGTCATTCACATGCACATTTGTTTTGTTAGTTGTCATATTTAGCAACAATCTTGGTCTTGTCATGATCTTTTTATTAAGGATAAATTTTGGTTTATTACATCACTCATCATAACTAATTCACATAGATGCTCTTAATAATTTTCAAGACCCTACAATAGATCTATATGGTTCATCAAATTAAATATTAGGGTCTTTTTCTTCTTCATAAGTAGAATTTTTATCAGTAATTTGGAGTTCATAATCATGATTAAGCGCAAGCATATGAACAATGTATTTTTATAAGGAATAGACTATGCAAGATCTTCTTCTATTTCTAAGGACTCAAGGATTTGCTTATTCTTAGACCTAGTAGTCATTACAAAACCTTTGAAATTAGTAGGAGGATCCATAAGGGTAAGTAGAAAACCTACTCAAGAGCAACTAAGGTATTACCAAAACTTAACCCTTAAGCAAGCAAACTATAAAAAATCCTCACAATAAACAAAATTAGATTTTCAAGGCAACCCCAAGGAAAGAGAAAAATTACGCCAATATTATTCAACTCGTAGTAAAAAGTGATGGCTAAAAAAAACCTACAATAGTAAACCTACTAAACCCTAGGGGCTAAAAAATGGAAAGAACATTAGGAGTTATTAAATTATAGCCCATGTGAAGTGGCAAGTGGTATAACCACCCCTCAAAAGGCACATGCATGTACTATAGGATAGAGGTAGTTACAGGTTTGGTTAAGAGTTTGTTATGCTTAAAATAGGAATTATGTGTACTAAATACCTATCATTACATAATGTAAAGTATCAAAGCATTGAGTTTTAACAAGTGGTATCAGAGTAGGTAGAAGGAAGAATTTTTTTTCCTTTTAATCCTCCTATAGCTTTGACATAGAGAAGCCTAAAAATAGCACTTTTTTTGAGAAAATAAGTTTCAAGGGTAGAACCCTATTAAATATTGATTAAAGAAAACCTCAAAAGAGAGGTAATCATATTCGTGAAGTAAAATTCCATGGCATATTCAAATATCTTAAGGTGAAAAACCCCTACCAAATACTAGAAAGGCAAATGCCTACAAGTAATAAGGTCAAGTTTAGCAAAAAGAAAAAGGAGTCATAAGTTCCCTTAAAGAATTTCCATTTCAAAAAGGCACTAAGGAAGTCATAGAAGCTCCTTAAAATTTATGATAAATGGAGCCATAAAATCTCCTTAAAAATTACAAGAAAGAGAGCCATAGAAGCTCCTTAAAATTACAAGAATGGAAGCCATAGAAGCTCCTGTAAAGTTACAATAAAGGAAGTCATTTAAGCTTCACAAAGAATTACAAGAAATTTGCAAGCAACCGAATCAAAGGGCATTGAGATCTCACAAATAATAGAGATGCCAAAGGTGAAGGATAAAATTCCTACCAAGCAACTATAAACATATTATCTAAAGCCTTAAAGATTTTATTAAAACCTTTCCAAATTGTAAGGAGTTCGCTAAAAACAAAGAGAAGCAACATTATATTACAAGCAAATCAAGTTATTGAAGAATATATTTTTAACAAAAAAGTGGAATACACAAAAAGTGCAATAAATTCATCTAAGAGCACATTCTAATAATTGAAGAAAAAAAGATATGGAGAATATGAATAGCATGCAAGTCTTCCAAATGGAAGTATATTAGTAAATAATTGTCTATTTCAAGCATAAACTAAAGGATTGGTCCAACAATTTTAGACACATTGGCATCACTTTTAATAAAACCTTGGCACCATTCAAAACAAGGAACCTATGAACTCAAAGATAGGTAGCCTATGTAAAATAAGATTGTGAACATCCAAGCAAACTACACATAGCAAGATCATCAAATAACAAGAATCAAAATACATGTGAAGAAGGAAGCTTCTAATTTGAAGTTTAAGTCCAAGACTATAAGCAACTCACAAGGAGATTACCTCCATCCTATCAAGGATTATGTGAATTTCATTATTAAATCTAAGAGTACATTCAAGGCTCGATTATCAAGGAGATAAGCTATTGTACAACAATAAACTACCTGCATGATCGATAAAATGATTTCTATCACTAAATCAAGTGAAACATTGCATCCTTACATCAGAATCTTGTTGTTATGCCTCAGGTTAAAATATACACAATAATATTAAGGAATTTGATATTGCCCATTATAGGGCTTTTAGGCATATCAAAGTCAAGTCCATTTTTATCCAATAAGAAAGCCTCCCTAGACAAAAGCTTACAAAAAAGGAACAAAACTAGTTTAGGATAAAGACAAGTTAGAAGTAGATGATCTCATAAGATGTACTATGAAAAGAAGGACCAAAACTAGGTTGAAGCATTTTTTCAACAGATTGATGCAAAAAATATTTTTACCTGCAAAGGAGATAGGAATTAGGAAAACCTAGGTGATGGACAAACATAAGACCAATGCACATGTCTGATAGAAAACTGTCAAAGAGAAAGAGACACTTGAGAAACTTAATCAAAGAAAGAGTTGCAAAGAATACTAGAAGCAACACCAACAAAAAATAATCAAAGAAAGAGTAGCATCATAAATATATTCAACATAAAAAAAAAAAACATTTTTGTCTATATATTATCAAAGCATTTTATCACAAAAAATAAATTTTCAAGGGTTAAAGCTAAATTTCAGAGATCCAATTGAATAGCAACACGTGGACAAAAGAATAGAGAACATGTGGACAAGTTTCTAAACAGTCTAGCCTTGAATATTTTCAAAGGTAATTTTAAATCCCATATTTAAGAGTGGGAAAATCATTAAAGAAATTTTATTATTTATTTTTCTTATATATATGATTGCAAGTAAAAAATAAAAGAGAATATAATATTTTAAAAGAAAGGAATATTCCAAGAAATATACTATAGAGGAATAAGTATTCCCTCTACCTTTATTTTTTCTCGATGAGACAATTATTTATCGTAATTTTGGAGCATTAATTGAAATCCAAGTATAGGTAGATTTGGTAAAAGAAAGATATTTAAATATTGTGAAATTTTACTATGGCTAGTGGAGCATCGAAAGTCTTGTTGCCCAATTCCCAACTACTAAGGGAGAATAATAATGTTGCCAATAAAACTAGACATATAATACAACTTGAGTTTGAGGAAGTATGGCAAGTAGTACAGGGGACCATTAGTCATCTTTAAGAAGCAAATGAAGAACAAATAAATTTCAACAAGGCAAACAAAAAGGTAATATTAATAATCATGTTTGAAGTAGCAAATGACATTCAAGCATACATTTGGGATACAACCATGACTAAAGACGCATGGGAGAAGCTAAAAATACTCTTTTATTCCTCCATTATTTAAAAATAAAGAGTGGAGAAAAACTTGAATCATTTATGAGAAGAATTGCAGAGTTACGAGCATAATTGCAAGCATTGAAAAATCAAGTATCCAATAAAATATCAATTCCAATTATTTTGAGATGTCTCCCATCAAAGTACAATGTTTTTGTGACAACATTAAATATTACTAAGAAAACACCAAGCTTTAAAAGTTGTTGAACCTACTTTAAAAAGTAGAGGTCTCACATACAACAGCTAAAGAATAACAATTACTTCTTACATTTCAAATGAGAAAGTAGCCATTCAAATGAAGCATGAGACCTACATAATTCTTCTAACAAATAAACAATTTTCAAATATATCATAATCAAAGAAATTATTCTCAAAGAAATACTTTCATAGACAAAGTATGTGTGAACATTGTGGTAGAAATGACCACACCATGGAGGAAAGTTAATATAATCCATTAAAAAATGGATCCCCTTCATGAGAGATGAACCAACAACAGGATAGGCCATCTTCAGAAAAGCAAAATCAAAATTGAAGAAAGGTATGCCAAAACAATGTAGCTGAATAGAATCAAGTTAAATAAGAAGAACAAAAATATCAAGAAGTAGATGTGTTTGTTGCACAAGCACAACTGAGGAAACATAATAATGTTTGGAATGACTCCAAACAAATGACAAGTCAAGAAACTCGGCTCAAAATCAATCATCCAAATTATTATAAAGAAAGGTTACATGAGTTGATCACTCCAAGCAAAGGAATCAACAAAACATAGTGATGCCTAAATACAAAGGTAATCATTACAAGTGTAAGCCATGGGGTACCTCTAATGCCAAGAATTTCGCTACATCCTAGAACAAAGACTATACATTCAAAATTATTTTCTTCTCCATGCATTTTCCCAAGTATAGAGAAAAATGTTTATAAGATGAATGGCCAATTATGAAGAAAGATTTGAAAAAGCATGGCACAAATTGTAAACTTGATCTTGTTGAAAGAAGATTATTTATTTTTGTAAATCGAGCAAGAGATCCATATATCTTTATCAAATCCTAGGATCTAATACAACTCTTACCAATAAGTGTACCAACATTACAAACAATCAAAATGCTAAATGATATGATCAATATTGATAACATAATACAAGACAAAGGAGATTTGTTAGACAATGTTGATAGTTGTTGGACCTTTATGGTTCAACTCTAAAGACTATAGAGCACTTGATAGGTTGCTACATTCTTGTTCAAGGAAAAATTATGGCAGCTATGGGATCATTCAAAGGGTTGAAACAAGTACGCATAATTGCTAAAGATTTCATTCAAAATATACATCCCATTTAACATATCAAATAACTTATGATAAAAAAAGAACTTGCAAGGAATATAAGATTTGATCATAATAAAAGAAATGAAAAATAGAAGGTGAAGCAAAAGAAGAAGCCTTACACAACCTTCTTCCCATCACATGTAAGACAAAAATTAATGACCGATCAATTCAATGGTGGATACTTGATGCATGGTAACACATACTTCACTTAAAGATATTAAAGGAAATACATAATTCATGCATTGAATTCTATAAGCATTGGATAAGTATTTTCTAATAAAAATATTTTTGGAGTGCATGATTGGTGGAATGTGACACTCTTAAGTATCAAAGTATAAATTTTACATTAAGAGGGAATTTATCTCTCAAATTCCAACATCACCCTAGAAATAATTTCTAGTCATAAGCTAAAAACAGAGCTTTGACTATGATGTAGTTAGGAAAATTATTACTACATTATTTGTATGTAGATAATTTTCTAGAAGCTCATGTTGATAATCTCTGAAATTATGAATATTGTAGTGAGCTATAGTTAGTAGATCCTATGGTTGTAACTATTTGTCTATTCAAGTCGGTTGTTATAACAACTGGCTAAGATAAACCAAAATTATGTATTTATCGTATTTTGTACCAATGAATTAATTAATGGATTTTGAACCAACAATGGTATCACAACATGCGAGAGATCCTCCTGAGGTCTATTTGTGTTTGTAACGCAATTTGCTTCTGATCTTGATAAAGCTACGAGCATATTTGCTAGATAGAGCTAAGTCTAGATTTGGTTCTTCCATGACTCTATTGAAGAAGCCACAATCCAACACCTTATGTGATATTGTGATCTAGATGGAACCACTCTGGATATTCTTCTAGACTAGTATATAAACCATGGGTGACCAAAAACCTAAGGCCAACAATTGGTTTCCTATAGATCTGTAGATACTTAGAGCTTTATCAAAACTAAATGATGATAGTTAGGGAAGGCTAAAGAAATTAACTATTTTTCTCATTCCTGACCTTCAACCTTATGACCATTGGACAAACAAGGCATTCTCATGGTACATTGCTTGGATAGATGCTACTTCATAGTTAACCGCCATTGAGATGGAAGAAATGCTAACAGAGTGTATTGGACTACTTGATTTTAATCCAAGTGCTAGCCCTACAGGTGATACTACTATCATGCTTAAGCCTGCAACCAAATCCATTGACCCCTTGAAGAGCTTCACACAGTTTTTGAAGACCTCTTACTTCCTTCATGAAGAGCTTCCATAAGGATTGTATGATAATCGCATAGCACGACGTTGCTCAACGCAACCCTATCAAAAAATTATGTTGACCCAAAATAGTTTGAAGAAGAAAGTTGTCCTACTTTAATGTTAGATTAATCTATATTCATGATTGTATGTTCTTCATAGATACACATTGGAGGAAGATTTAATTCCATGGATAGCAAGAATCTTACTAGCTATTGAGTGGACCTGATGTCCCTTGCACCACTTGAATCATCCTGAAGATTAGA
Source organism: Wollemia nobilis (assembly GCA_028583015.1). Taxonomy (NCBI): domain Eukaryota; kingdom Viridiplantae; phylum Streptophyta; class Pinopsida; order Araucariales; family Araucariaceae; genus Wollemia; species Wollemia nobilis. Next base: position 3,049,375 of record JAQPPZ010016709.1, read on the forward strand.
GAGTGAGCGTATTGTAATTGACGATGATAGAGCGAAGAGGAAGTTACAGCGGATCTGTTGTAGGTTGTATCCCTTCATTTTTTTGGATGGAATAAAAGGCCTGGTTATTTTCTCCGTGGATGTAGCCCATATTGGGTGAACCACGTAAATCTTGTCTCTTGTATTATTGTATTCTTATGTGTTTTATTTCTATATTTATTTATTGCTCGTATTTTATTATTTAATCCTAACAACTGGTATCAGAGCCTAGGGTTTGAAAAATGCACTTGAAAGGAGGGTTTCCTAGTTCGAGTGGGAGCAATGGCAGAAGAAGGCAAGTTTAGGGTTGAGAAGTTTAATGACCAAAATTACCAGCTATGGAAGATGCAAATGGAGGACTATCTATATCAGAAGGATCTTTACCTACCATTAGGTGGAATAGCAAAGAAGTTGATGAAGTTGTCAGATGAAGAATGGGAGGTTCTTGATAGAAAGGCATTAGGAACAATACGACTATGCTTGGTAGCATCGGTGGCCTTCAACATTTCAAAGGAAAAGACAATGGAGGGTCTAATGAAGGTATTGGCTAAACTATATGAAAAACCCTCAACTTCGAACAAGGTATTTCTTATGAAGCATTTATTTAATATGCAGATGTCAGAAGGTGGGTCTGTTACTGATCATTTAAATGAGTTTAACATGGTTACCAATCAGTTAAGTTCTGTAGGAGTAAACTTTGATGATGAGGTTAGGGCTCTTTTGATCTTGTGCTCATTGCTAGAAAGTTGGAATGGCTTGGTCATGGTTATGAGTAATTTTATCTCTGGTTCAAATACTTTAAAGTTTGATGATGTTATTGGTGTTATCCTTAGTGAGGAAATGCGATGGAAAAGCATAGGTGAGACATCAAGTAATGCTTTGACTATGGAGAACAGGGGGAGACAAAGGGAGAGAGGAAAAATCCTAGGGAATCATGGAAATTCAAAGAAAGGTAGATCCAAATCCAAAGGGAAGCAGCTAGAATGTTGGCATTGTGGGAAGAAAGGACACCTAAAAAGAGACTGTTGGTCTCGAAAAGAAAAAAGGGAGATGAAAAATAGGATAATAATCAGGAAGCAAATGTAGCAGGTGATGTGTTGCAAGATGCTTTAATCCTTTCATTAGATAATATTAATGATTATTGGGTGCTAGACTCAGGGGCTTCATATCATGCCACACCCCATAGGAAATATTTTCTAGACTATGTTCAAGGTGATTTTGGACAGGTTTATTTGGGTGATGATCGACCATGTAAAATTGTTGGAATGGGTAAGATACAGATAAAATTACCAAATGGAAACCAATGGTTGTTGAAAGAGGTAAGGCATATTCCTGATTTGAGAAGAAATCTAATTTCAACAGGGTAGTTGGATAGTGAAGGTTGTACAATTACATTCTCAAAAAATTTGTGGAAGGTTACTAAAGGATCATTAATATTAGCAAAAGGAAAGAAGGAAGGTACATTGTATGTATGTACTGGTAATATTGATCTTTCTATTGCTTTAGCTTCTACAAGAGTGGATACAACTTTGTGGCATCATAGGCTTGGGCACATGAGTGAGAAGGGGATGCAGATTCTCCACTCAAGGAATTTGTTGCCAGGTTTGAAGTAGGTTGATTTGGACTTTTGTGAGCATTGTGTTTATGGAAAATAGAAAAGAGTCAGATTTCTCAGAGTTGGGAAGGAAAAGAAGAGTGAAAAGTTAGAGCTTGTGCATACAGACGTATGGGGACCAACTTAGGTATCATCTCTTGGTGGCTCTCAATATTATGTTACTTTTATTGATGATGCAACTAGAAAAACTTGGGTTTATTGTATTCGAAGAAAATATGATGTCTTTGATATTTTTAAGAAATGGAAAGCTTTGGTTGAGAATGAGATAGGAAATAAGTTGAAGTGTCTCAGATCAGATAATGGAGGTGAATACTGCAACAAGGAGTTTGATAGTTACTATTCATACCATGGGATTCATAGAGTGAAGATGGTTCCAAGAACACCACAAGAAAATGGTGTGTCAGAAAGGATGAATAGGACAATCATGGAACGTGCTAGGTGTATAAGATTACATGCAGGATTACCCTTACAGTTTTGGGTAGATGTTGTGGATACTATTGTTTACTTAATAAATAGAGGACCTTCAAGTTCCCTGGATGGTGGTATTCCAGAAGAGGCATGGATAGGTAAACCTATTAACTACTCATTTCTGAAGACTTTCGGTTGTGAAGCATTTGTTCATATTGATAAAGAAAATAGAACAAAACTTGAGGTAAAGTCTAAGAAGTGTACTTTCATTGGATATGGAGTTAATGATTTTGGTTATCGCTTTTGGGATTATGAAAATCACAAAATCATTAGGAGTAGAGATGTGGTATTCAATGAGAAAGTCATGTATAAATATCAGTTGTAGAGAAAGAAATAGGAAAAGGTAAACACATAATACACAATGCTTGATGAAATCATAGAAAATGAAACTCCAAAGGTGCTAGAAAATCAACAACAACAACAAGCACCTCAAACTCCTACAAGTGTTATTAGAAGATCTACCAGGTTAAGTAGACCCCCTGATCATTACTCTCCTTCATTGTATTATGTATTATTGATTGATTCTGGTGAACCAGAAACATATGAAGAAGCAATGTAGGTAGAAACCAGAAAGAAGTGGGAGCAAGGCATGGAAGAGGAGATGGACTCTTTGGTACATAACCAGACTTGGGATTTGGTTCGGTTGCCTACAGGAAAAAGAGCATTGTAGAATAAATGGGTTTACAGGGTGAAGGAAGAAGATGGAGGTAAAAAGAGGTATAAGGCTAGACTTGTTGTAAAGGGGTTTGCATAGAAGAAAGGTATAGATTATGATGAAATTTTTTCTCCTATTGTTAAAATGACTTCAATTAGAACTATTTTAAGTCTAGTGGTTGTAGAAGATTTGCATCTTGAATAATTAGATGTAAAAACAACTTTTCTCCATGGGGATTTGGAGGAAGAGATTTATATGTAGCAACCATAGGGGTATGAGGTCAAAGGGAAGGAGGAATTAGTATGCAGGTTGAAAAAGAGCTTGTATGGCCTGAAGCAAGCTCCAAGGCAGTGGTATCTAAAATTTGATAGGTTTATGATAGAACAAGGATATAGTAGATGTTATTCTGACCACTATGTTTATTTTAAGAGATTAGATAATGGTAACTATATTATCTTGTTATTGTATGTAGATGACATGCTTGTTGTAGGGTCTAACATGTAGGATATAAATGTGCTCAAAATAAAATTAGCAAATTCATTTGCAATGAAGGATTTGGGTGTTGCAAAGCAAATCCTTGGTATGAGAATAACAAGAGACAAGAAAAATCATAAATTAACATTGTCTCAGGGTGAGTACATTGAGAAGGTGTTGAAAATATTTAATATGCAGGATGCAAAACCTATTAGTACACCTTTGGCCAATCATTTCAAATTGACCAAAGAGATGTGTCCTAAGACATAGGAGGAGATAGACTACATGTCCAAGGTTCCTTATTCATCGATAGTTGGTAGTTTGATGTATGCGATGGTGTGCACAAGGCCAGATATAGCACATGTAGTGGGAGTTGTGAGCAGGTTTATGAACAACCCAGGAAAAGAGTATTGGGAGGTAGTGAAGTGGATTCTCAGGTATTTGAGAGGTATTATCACTCAGGTATTATGTTTTGGAGGTTCTAACACTATTTTACAGGGATATGTTGATGTAGATATGGCAGGTGATATAGATAGTAAGAGGAGTACCATAGGGTATGTCTTTACTATAGGTGGAACTACAGTAAGTTGGATTTCAAAATTACAAAAGGTTGTTGCACTTTCAACAATGGAAGTAGAGTATGTTGTTATTACAGAGGCTAGTAAAGAGATGATTTGGTTACAGAGGTTTATGGAGGAATTGGGAAAGAAGTAGGAGAATAGCATATTATATAGTGATAGTCAGAGTGCCATTCATCTTGCAAAGAACTTAGCCTTCCATTCCAGGACTAAACATATACAGACCAAGTACCATTTCATACGATCAATTTTGGAAGATGGACAATTGAAGCTGGAAAAGATACACACTAGCCAGAATCCTGCAGACATGTTAACAAAGGTAGTAACCAAGGAGAAACTGAGTTCTTGCTCAGTTTTAGTTGGTCTTCAAGCATGACAGTAAAGGTGAGAAAATTTCTAGGTCCAAAGTTGAAGCATAGTCCAGTAGTAGCGGTGGAGTTACTATGATCAGTCTCCAAGTGGGAGATTGTTGGTTGTGGAGCCTGATTCACTCTCTAATTTGGAGGTCTTGTTTTCAGCCGCACTTGGACCCACTCCATGAAGGGGGTGTAGGGGGGCAATGCCCCCCTACTTGTGTTGTTGCCCCCCTGGGGAGGGTTTCAAGGGTAGTGCCTTCAAAGCCAAAAATAGATGTTTTTTTCTCTATGTAAATCTGGACCATTTATTATTAGGTCATAGATCGAACGATGGATTTTAGGTGGGTATTTTTGCCCTAAATTGTAACTCTATTTTATAAAGAGGATTTCACGCGACGATTGTGTATGGTTATTAGAGAGTGCATGTATTGTAATTGATGGTGATAGAGCGAAGAGGAAGTTACAACGGATCTGTTGTAGGTTGTATCCCTTCGTTTTTCTGGATGGAATAAAAAGGCCTGGTTATTTTCTCCGTGGATGTAGCCCATATTGGGTGAACCATGTAAATTTGTGTCTCTTGTATTATTGTATTCTTTTATGTTTTATTTTTGCATTTATTTATTGCTCATGTTTTATTATTTAATCCTAACAACGTTGACGTGGAGGAAGATTTCATGCATCCTTTGAATTGCTCGTCATGTGAACAGAAGGTGAAGACATGGGATTTGGCAACTTGATAGGGCCCAATCTAGAGCATTTTATAACAACATTGGGTTGAGGTTGAGACACATGTATAATCAAACTATGATTTTCAGTCATTGTTAGACACAATTACCCTTTTCTCTTGTGTCAACAAAGGTATTTTCTAAAGTTGAAACACATATCCTTGTATACCACATATCCTCCCACATTTGAGAGGCCTTCATTTCCAGTGGTGATTGAAAAGTCCTATAGCTCCACTAGCTCATCTTGCTAATCTCCATTGTTATTTGTTTGTCCTATCTCCACCTTTCCACGCACATAGTAATTAAAACAATTCCTAATCATGTAACACAAGAGTTGCCATGTTGTTACTTATTCTTTCTTCGTCGTTGGGGTATTGAGAGAATAAATTATAGAGGATGTCACTATTGGATAAATAAGTGTTGCCTAGCAGTGAATCCTTACAGTCTTAAATATGTATCTAAAACGTTGTACTTACCTAATGTAATTGAAAGCTTGTGATTAGTTCAAGTTAGAATATGCTAGAATATGAATAATTGGACCATCTAGATGCATTGTATCTTTATTGGAACTAGTGTGGGTAATTGACAATTGGTTTTCTTATTATAGTCCATCAACCATGCTATTTGTACACAAATTAAAATTGTGTACTAATTAATCTTAACACGTACCATTGTATAATTTAGCACCACCACAAAAATAAACACATTAATATGTATATAAACCATCAAAAGACCTATCTATAAAAACTTCAAAGTTCTATGTGAATACATATTAAGTGAATCCAACAAACTATGCTATGTCCTGGCATTGCTTAGGTGAACCATTGACATGACCCCCTAAACCATTTAGTTATTGGATAATATATTAGCATTATAATAATAAACATGAAAGCAACTAGTCACTTGGTTACTAATTTCCCTATCATAAGTGGGCTATGAGCACATAAACACAATCATATAAGTGGGCTAGTAACTTGATTACGAATTTCATTATCATGACCATGCAAATGGGCTATGGGAACATAAACATAGTCATATAGACTAGTCGCATGGCTATAATCAATGAGAAAATAACCATGTAGGTATTAATGTATCTTTGGATTGAATTCAAGACTCAAAACTATTTAACGTACAACACTTTGTGTGACGATATTGCTACTTGAATATACCTTATATAATATAGTATAAGAACTTACTTTCACAACATTAGATGTAGAATTCCCCCTAACTTTTATGTTTTAATACAAAAGACCTATTAGTATTGGTAGTGGAATACATGTTACTATTGTAATATTTGACCATATAGAAATTATGAAATTCACTGCAAGGATACTCCTAAGATGATGAATAGAAAATGGGAGTAGAGGCTTCCTCTACCCCTCAATAGTAAGAGACTTATGATTATAAATGATATTTACAACAAACACCTAATTTAGAGCTACCACCTTTGTGCATATTATTGTGGCACAAAATGACATAAATGTTATAGAAAATTCCCTTTGAGCATAACAACATTATTATGAAGAAATAAGCTCATTATGTGCTTACATAGTCTACAATGCATGCATATGTTTATGTATATGTGCAAAAATATGTGTACTTTATGTATAATTGGATTCAGCATGATTCAATATCCATGTTAAATATAATCACCTTATGTGGGGTATTTATACTTGATAATCATGTAGTTATGAGATTCAACTATTTTTAGATGGAAAAGACCACTAGGTGTTGTATTCCAACTATGAGAAAACAATAAAACCGAAAAAGAATAGGTGAAAATTGTAAATTAGTCATGCAAAATCATTGTATGTCTCAAACAATGGTACACATTTCCAAGTGTAGGGTATAAATACTCCTTATATTTTTATTGTTGTTATAGTACACCACAATGTGTTTCAATAAGTATGACTTATAGGGGAACAAGCAAGAAGTAGGGGTACATTTATAAATATCATATTCAAATTTTCATAGTAATTACATTTTATCATAATTTTGTTGCTCTTGAGACTCTTCTCATCCACCCATTTAAATAAAACTTTATTTTTATGTTTGTAATAAGCATAGGAACTAACATGTAATATAATTATGCACGAAATCCTTACTAATACAAATGCATATTTTAATGAAAGACCCATTGAAGAGGAAAGACACAAATCTTATAATGAGATGTTCTTCATAAGATAAAAATGGGGTAAAAATATAAGCCATGGTCATTCTCACCATAATGGATCATGTAAAACCCTTCAATATTGAAAGACATCAAGTTATGTATGATAAGAACCACTATCATACAATGAAAATGTGAGAATTTAGAAATAAAAAGTGTTCAAACAAAATTTAAGCTACAAATTCTAGGGTTTAATTATAGCAAAAATCCCTCAAATAAAAACATGGGTTAAATATTTTGATAAGTTTATAAAAAAAACCTTGGCTTGAAACCTACCTTTTAAGAGTTTTCAACCATAAACCAACCTTGAAACCCTCATATCTACAAGCATTTTAAAATTACCATAAAATTCTAAAAACACTTGGCATATAACACTCGATGCATCTCACATGAGGGTTATGTGACGGTTATGTTATTAGGTACCTCAAGGATATGAATGTGGATATATAATATAATATAATATTGTATTATGACATGGGTCACACATAAAATTATAATAAAATATAACATGGTGCCATATTATATTATTATGCAATCTGTATCTTATGGAAGGTGAACCAAGACATTTTTGTAAAGGGATGACATGTTAGGTACCTAAGGATATGATTGTGGGGATATAATATAACATTGTATTATGGCATGGGTCATACATAAAATTATAATAATATAAAATAGTGTCATATTATAATATTATGCACTTTGTAACTTAGGGAAGTTGAACCACCACATGGGTGACCTTCTAACTCATGGAAAGTGAACCACCACATTCTTGTACAAAGAGAGACGTACCCCCAATTGCAAAAGGAAGTCATTTGAAGTATTCTTTATAACAGTCTTAGCTCATGGAGCTGGAGATCTTGTGGAGTGATTCCTTCCTTAAGGAGTATTCTTGGTGTTTTCCTACCTCAAGGGTATTATCTATTTATAGTCTATTGTGTGAACTGTTATTGTGGATTTTATTATGGATGCATGTTTGATAATTTTGTATATTGGTGAATGATTTTAACAAGAAGTGGAGGTTCACAATAGATGTGAGGGTATGTCTCAATAATAAGACCCTTATTGAGGATCTTAAACTTAAATTTAGAAAAAATAACTCTAGCTATAATTGGAACTTAGTCTTGCAATAAAATATAAAACAAAAAGAAATAATGCATCTTATTTTCAAAACATTCTAGATTTGTAACAAAAATAGAGCACCATAAAATTCCATGAAAGATTAGCGTAGAGTAGAAGTCTTTTAACATCTAAAGGGCTAAAACAACCTATATGACAACAAAGATTCATTATCAAACACATTATGTTATCTTACTTATTTCTTCGTGAAGAATACAAGTTGAACCATCATTCTCTCTTCTTGAAGAACTAATATTTTGCTACCAATCATGTTGTAAATTCTCCTAGCTTCTTTATTCTCGTTTCTTTCAACAATTCATACATAAAATATGTTACAAATGTATCAAAATAATGATCCCGAATATCATTATAAGCTTTGCATTCCAAGCTAATGTGTTTCTCTATTTCCACTGCCCCTAAAGTGCAATAGATACATATTGTTTGTTTCCATTTCTCTTTAAGTCTCTTCCATTTACCTATCCCATATTTGAGTAAATGTCCTTGATTTGTCTATAAATTTATTTTCTCTTCATTTGATATTGTCATTTATATTTACTTTTTGATGTTTCTCACGTGGGACTAAACTCAACAAGGCAGTGCACTTTCTTTCTTCTCAACTCTTTTTTCTGTGTCATTGCCCTCAAATTTTACCTCATAGATATTTATATCCTTGTTATTGTCTAGGCTTTGTATTAAATGAAATACCCTAATTATTCATCTATTTGATATTTTATTATGTGGTCACGATATAACCGTTACATAGCATATCCGCAACACGTGAGGGGAGAGATTTGAACTTGGGCCTCTCGATTTCTACTGGAGAGTTTTAACTATCCACTTGCTCTCCAACTCCTCTACGCAAATTATTTGATATATTTTTTCACTTGAATGTTTTTTTTCAACTCATCTTCCATTGTAACCTTAAGCCACATATTTTCATTCATTATTCAATATTTTTTTAGATGCCCTACAAGATAAATCATTGTGATTGTATCTGTGGGAAAAATAGTTACTTATGCTAGAAGTATTTCATATGGAATTGATGATTTTATTTTGACTTTGCTTGTAATCAAACACTTCATACATCGAGGGGTCCAAAATCCATATAGATCATGTGGAATCAACCATTTTGAACTCTCTCTATTTGCCTCCATTGATGTGAATGTTGGCCCATGTTTGACACCCATGAAGCACCACTAACAATAATTTGAATAAGACCTAGAAGGTCATCAAATTCCATAATTTAGTCTTGCTACATCTATTCTATATAGAAAAAAATGATCTTTAAACTTCCGTTATTTTTTTCAATATGCATGTTGTCCAACTAAGAATGTTCTTAAAAATTCCTTTATTCTTTTCAATACACACATTGTATAACTAAGTCTCTTATTGAAGTCTACACTAAACTACTTAAAAGCATTTATAATCAACGCCTTCTTATCAAGGATGGTTTCTTGTTTAATCGCTACTAACATTAAAGAGATGTTGAAGTTGATGAATTTAGTTTAATTTCTTAATAGCAAGAAAGGACTTTTTTTTCTCGTGATTTTGATGACTTTGAACATGGACTTCAAGTCTTCTATGTGTTTTTGAACCCAACTCCATTATTACCGTTGGAAAAGAATAAAAAATATATAGTAAAAAAAGATTAAGAAAATAATAATAATATATTTGGTACAACATGGAAACTTGTAAGCATTATTACAAGTTGGTAGAGAGACTTGGGATGAATTTGATTCGTAGAGTTAACATCTTTAATAAACCCCATGCCATCTTAGCTAAGAACCCAATGATGTAAGAGAGACAAAATTAATTAGCCGATGGATCTTTCAAGTAGGTTCCCTAGCAAATGCATGTGCTTAATTATGCGTTAACTAACACCATGACTACTTAAAGATTTACAAGGCTAATATTACACAATGCCAATTTTTGCTATAGTGTTAGTGTAGACTATAATGTTAGTGTAGGGATGATGTCATGATAGTTGTGGCAATACTATATTTTTAAGACTATAGTGCTAAAAAAAAATATAAACAAACTTTTATAAGACTATATTTTTAAAATATTTATATTGAGATATTTGTGTTATAACAACTATCATTGTCACCACCTTAAAATATAAAAAATCTTTGTACTAACCATCTTATCTTAAAGATAAATTGATCACATGAGATTGAAAATGTTCCATTTGTACTACATCATAACCACATTGATAACCACATTGATGGTGGTATTGCAACAACTTGACAATTATAAATGTATTGTCCCTTAAAATTGAAACTTGAGTCTTATTCTTAAAAGTCAAAGCATTTAATTCATTGAATTCATACCATTTAATTTATTTTTCAATGAGTTTGCACAAGTTTTTATGAGAGGTCCTGATCTCCGAATTCAATGAGTTTGCACAAGTTTTTATGAGAGGTCCTGATCTCCCATATTGAGCGGGGTTGAACCTTGAACCCCAAAACCCTTACCATTACAATAAACTTACAATTTTCATGCCATTTAATTATTAATGAAAAATATAATTTTAATATATATATTTTAATTATTAATGAAATATATATATATATATATATATATATATATATATATATATATATATATATTTATTTATTTTGTTTTTAATGTTTTGAATTTCCTAGACTCATGAATATTTATAAGGGTTTGAGGTCCTTATGCATATGCATAACATTTTCAAAGATTAAAAACTACCCTAGTTTTATGCCCCAAAGGGTTGGGGTCTTATTGACTTTCTTTAACAGAAGGAGCTCTTAACTTTATTTAGTGGATTGAACTGGAGTTTATAGTAACAACACCCAATGGTGTTATAATTCCCCTTAAATAAATTACTTAAAAAATAAATAATAAATAAAATTACTTAATTTTTTAAATAAAAAAATTATAATTTATTTGAAAATAGTAACTTGCTATTATGTGAACGGCATGACTATAAACTTCCAATAAAATTCAATAAAATATAAAACCTTTATTTTTTTAATTTAACTTTTAAACTAGCTAGCATTAAGTAACAACAAGATGAAGTTATAAGTCATTGTTAAGATTTAAAAAAAAAAAAAATAAAAATAAATAATAAATAAAATCATTCCATTAGTTAAATGGAAAAAAAAAATTATAATTTGTTTAAAAATAGTAAATACTATAAACAATAAAATTTATTTTATTTTTTAATTTAACATATAAAACAATAAAAGTTGTTTACCTAATATTTATTAAATTATAATTTATAAAATATCTTATGCAACTTTAACCTTCAAACCTCTTTTCAGAGTTCCAAAGTGACGATATGAAGGCAATTAAATTCTTAAAGAGCCTTTACCTTCCCAGCCTGTAAAGCGGAATGCATACGTTTACTTACATCCAGACATTCATATGAAGCATCGCCAGCCCATTAAATAAATACCTTGTCCGTTAAAAACAGAGAACAGACGGAGTTTGTCTTCATTATTACTGCTTTTCCCGTGTATGCATCAAGCACCTAACAAATTGATGCCGCGTGCTGACTTTTTGTTTTGCGTAAATTTGAAACAGGGAGCATTTACCACATTCCATGGTGGTACATTTAATAAGCTACTGAAGTCCCTCGACAACACACTGGGAGCTCCATCTGCTTTCTTCCTGTCGTCAGAAAAGTTTTAAAGACCGGCCTTGGCAAGCTATTTTTGCCTCCAAGACTTTTTTTTATGTTTATTTTTGGTCTGGATTAGTCTAGTTTTGGAAGAAGACATGGCAACGGAGGCGGAGGCGGAGGCGGAGAGGAGGAGGAGCAAGCCATGGATAGGGGCCATCAAATGCATTGTGGTGTTGGGAGTGATATATGGCGTGCTGGGCGCTTTGGCGTATGGCGTAATACACATGAAACATGTCATTCCCTTGCCTTCCGATGCCTCTTCCCTTCGATTCTCAGAGGGAAGAGCCCTCTCCCATGTTTGGCACCTCGCCCACAACATCGGCATTCGACAGGTACCTCCTCCTCATCCTCTATTTCCGATTTCCAGATCACCATCTTATTATTATTAACGTATAAGTGGACCTGATTTTTTGTGGATCTTCCACATAAGTATGTGTGGCGCATTGATGAGTCAACGTCTATTGTTAACAATTGTGCTAAAATGTTTTCAATGAAATGAAAAAAAATCAAATCAGGAGGGAAGCCCCGGCTTGCAGGAAGCGGCGGAGTACATAAAAGAACAAGTGGAGGAATTTGGCAGGCGAGCAAGCTCCGACATTACGTAAGCCCCTACCCACCTGTTAACTTTAAGTTAACCATATTAAATGAAATGATTGAAAAAGGAATGCTCATCGCCGGAAAAAAGGAAAAATAATAATGAAAATTGTTACGACCTTAGCAGAGCATGAGGCACTGAGGCCTCTGGTGGTAGAGCTGTATCATAATTTTTTAAGGTAGAAGTCTTTGTATATAGAATAGAATAAGGCTTTCAACTAGGCCAAATAGCACTAAATTGGATCAAGTTTTCCCTAAAAATTATTTTATATACTCAGAGAAAAGAAAATAAAGAATGAAATAGAAGTCATCGGGTCAATTAGGCTATGCGAAACATATAGTATTACAAATCAACATCTGTTATCTCACTCGTTCCTTCATTAAAAAAAAGAGGAAGGTTGTGTGAATGAAGTCCGATTCATCATTTTCTTATTTATTTATTTATTGACGTGTTAATGTTTTGTTCCTGATTTTGATTGTAAATTCCCATATTTTCTATATTTTTGTTTTCTCAAACATTTATACATATACATAAAGTCTACGGCTAGAGTACGAGTAGGAAAGGTACATAACCTCTCTTATTTTTCTTTTCTCTTTTAGTCTCTTTTGTTTTTGTTTGCCTGTCTTACATTCGAGTTGATGTTAGTCCTCACTTGGGTTATGAGCATCTTTGCTATTCATCTGAAGTTCGTCCTATATATACCTTTTAATGGTGTTCATATTTGAAGTTGAATTCAACAAAGTAGTGTTCTTTCTCCTTTAGATCTTTTGCGCACAGAGCTGCCCTGAATTTTTCCATGACATAAACCTTTGTATCCTTGTTATCATTCATTCATTTGTTGTTTGTTTTCATCCATGTATTCTTTTTTCTGTTCAAATCTTCTCCTTGTATAGCAGTTGACCATTTATTTACATACATCTTTTCAAGTTTTTTTCATATAAACTAAAAGGCGAATTATAGCCACTGCCTTTATAGGAAAAGTACCTGTTTCTGCTAAAAGTATTTCATATGGAAGTAAAGTTTTTATTTTGAATTTTCTTGTAGTCAAACGTTTTTAAGTCCTCTTTCTTTGTCTCCATTTTAATTTTGATATGCTGCTAGCCCATACTTCACACCCATAAAGTATCATTATCAACACAAGTAACCCAAATGATAGTGGTATAGTCTGACAATTCCATAATTCTGCTCTGTACATCTGTTCTGTAAGGCAAAAAGTGCTTTCCATCCTCTTAAAATTCTCTTCATTCTGCATGATTCTCAACCGAGCTTGTTCTTGAAGTCTATCCCAGATATTTGTATTGTGTTACTTCTTTTATAAAACCCACATCAAAATGATTTTTTTCCCTCTTCTCTCTTTTGATTGGAGAAAACCAACATCTTGGTTTGGCTGGTATTTACTTGCATGTCTCTTTTCTTGTAAAGTTGATTTAAGGCCTTTACATGCTCTGTCAACCCATGTGCTGTCATTGCAATCCAATGAGATCATCTATTACAAAAGAAGCTTCAATGGGGCGCAGTTACCACCTTTCACGTTTAACTATTCTTCTAGTCAATATATAAACCAAATAAAGTAGCGATAGCTGCAACCTTCTTTAACTCCTTTATCACTTCTAAAGCATTCTTAAAGACCTGCTTGTGTTCTGATTTGGACTTGGACCTCCTCATAAGGTCTATGGATTGTCGCCCTATATTTTTCTGGTATATCCAATTCCTCCATTCTACTCCAAAATTTACTTTGAGGAACCATATCAAAGGCCTTCAACAAGTCAACAGCAAAATTCTGCTTTTTTGTTCGATATTTTTTCAATGGCATGTCTAGATGTAATGCAATGATCTGCTGTTGAGTGCTTTGGTCTAAAACCTGTTTGTCCTTTTGCCCTCTTTTTTTTCTCCTCTACCCAGTTACTGATTTAAGAAAAGCTTTCATGTGATGCCTAGCACAAAGCCTAATTGGATGCTTCTTTGTTAACCGGCCTCATGCAAAGTGACCTGTACCAAGTTAATACAACATCAACAGTTAAGCCAAGCTTTAACTAGATATAGTGCAAAGCAAAGTTAACATATGTTCTCAATTAAAGTATAAGGTTCATGTGGTAGAATAGAAACAGCAGCAGTCTTTCAAAACATGGCCTTTGTGAATGCATGTATGGTACTGATTACCTAGGTTCCAAAAATATTTCTTAAGTTGACTCCTGAAGCATTCTGATCTCAATCTCTTTGTAATGTAAATATGAGCAAACTTTCCTTGACAATCAATTCTAATAATCTGGTTCTTGTCAAAGTCAAAATAGTTCTGGAATATTGCTCAATATTATTGTGGGCGAACCATTTTTGTAAGAAAGGTGTTATCAACTAAAATTGGTCTCTCCTAGACCCTAAACATGCTGTCTGTGACAATGCATTGGGACAGTCTTGTCTAGACAGTTGAAGCTCAGTTATTGCTGATAAAAAACAATCAGCAATTGAAAATAAGTGCTGGTTGTTGAAGAAACGATAGCACAAGGGGAACAAATTGTTGATTCAAGTGTAGCTCCCAGCTGATCGAAATATATCTCTCAGGTCTTTGTGAAGATGATGTTGATAATTTCCATTTATGTTATTTTTCTTATGTTTTGAGATTGATTGAGCAAATGCTCATGACATATCTCCTGTTTCTTGTACAAGCAAAAGAATGAACATAAAGATATTATATTTGTATGCCATAAAGTTCCTGTGTGTCACGAGAGATATTTTAAATTACACTTGTTTCTTCATTTCAACAAAACTGACTGTTCTCCTCCTCTAATGGGGATCATACTACTAGCCAACATAGAGCTCATTATAAGTGATTTATTCTCCTTAAGATCTGTCTGAAACTGAACTTTTTTGGGGCTGCCAAAGGCACCTATGCTTAGTGGCAATAGTTTGTATAATCTGTGATTCTAATAGTAAAATGATCCATGACTTTACCATCCATTGCAATAGCTGAATTGATAGCTTTAATGGAAGGCATTGATTATCAGCCTATCTCTGAATCTGTTGAAACTATATAAACCTTACAGAAATCTTAATTGAAAATAGAAAGAAACTTGATTGGAATTTGAACTTGCTGAAAAATTGGGCTGCATTGCTGGAAAAATAAAAAATCTGAAACTTCTGAGAAGATACCAAAGTCTAAAGAGCTGAAAGACTAGAATCAAAAAGTCAGGAGCTGTTATCTGCAGCTGTTGAAGAAACCTATGTTTACAGCAATGTCTGTGAGGTCCTTATTTCCCACACCAGGTTTCTGTAAAGTGGATCCAGCAATGGAAACATTTCTGAAATGTCTGGATCAGATGGAAAATATACAGTTCTGATTACATGATCAAGAAGATGTTTTAGGGATTCGAGATAAGTCCCATAACTCAAGCAGATGGAAGAAAATTGAATTTAAAAAAAGGAAAAAAAGAAATGCTTGCTAAAAAATTTGAAATGAGGAAACGGGTGGAAAGGTGTAATTAGGAACTAGTCTCTGTACCAATTGTAGTGGAAGGACCTTGTGGGACAATAATAAAACCAATGTGGAAGCTGCTGCTGTGAGCTAGTGGCTGCAGGATCTAAGGAATAGTAGAGGCCTTACTTCTAGATGGGATTTGTGGAGATGAAACTTGAAAATGTTGAATCTTGAAGTTAAGGGCTGATATGGGTTCATCTTTCTTATCATGATCTGTAGATTTTGGGCTGACAGGCACAAGTGTCGAAGGATGAGCAAAGTATGAATTCCTTCTTGTTGTTTCTATTTTGGTTTAAGTGATTCGTGGTTTCCAAGCCTTAAGAAACCTCTTCATTGGTACCTTAGGACAAATGATTTGTGAAATGATAGTTATTTGCTTGAAGGATTTAGATGTACCATCTTCAGGCTTCTTGCCTTGATACGCTCTTGAACATCACTCACTGTATCAGGACTTTTCCTGATGAGATCCAATAAAAATGTTGAGGCAAATGTCATTGATGGGAGTGTTGAACAACTGTTTGGGCCTTTGCCCGAAAGGGTTACCTGCCCATGAAGTGATGGGGTTAGTGGAAGTAGTTTTATGATTTATCCACCCGTGTATTGAAAATAAATTTCAGAAGAGAGCTATTGTGCCATTGGCAATTTGAATAAAAATATATTACAAAAATGAAATTTGTTTAATGTTGGGTTCACTAGTTATGTTTTTAGGGGAATTCGTCAAGATCTATGTTCTATCAAATACCATTTTGAGGGGGACCAGGAAACAAGGGGATTGAAAAGGGGACAACTGGAAAGCATTCCAAATCTTAGCACAAGGGGACAGTATGTATAAACATTTAACAATAGACATATTATAAGCACCTTTGCTGTTGTGTGATCTATTCTAATCTGATAAGAACATAATGAGATCCTAAGAACAAAATACATTTTTTTTTTTTGGTTTAAATTGGTTATTTGGGATTGAAAGGGGCCCCACCCGTATTACATCATTACCACACAGTGTTATTACAACAGTTTGGGAATTATGCATGTATCACTGGGCAAGATTTGAATCTGGGTCTCCTCTCTGAAAGCTGAGGAATTGACTTAAGAACAAATTACTTAAACTAGCTTGAATTGAGGATTTATCACTTTTTAGGAACCACTTGCTTTATTTTCTTCCTTATTCGAATTGTCAAATGAAATTGCCATGGTCTATTGATCTTGACTACATTGTCCACACATCATTACTATCATGACTGTTATAGATTTATAACTAGCTGTTCCATGATTGATATGAAATTGCCATGGTCTATCGATCTTGACTACATTGTCCACACATCATTACTATCATGACTGTTATAGATTGATGACTAGCTGTTCCATGATTGATGCTCTTTATATTGCCTAGAGTTTTGTTGGTGCTTCTTGTACTTCTACTGTAGTGCCAAATTCATTCAAATTATTCATAAATGGCGGATTTGTTTCTCCTCCAAGATGTTGTGGTTTGCAAATGCTCCTAAAATGTGCATGAACAGCCTAAACAAGGAAATGCCCCAAACCAAAAATGTTTGAAAGAACAAAGGAGTCATGATTTTTCAATTTGCATTCTACATAACTCTTAAGTTTGCCCACCAACCATTGTGAGAAACGGGTGGGACTCTTTCACAATTTGACTAAGTTCATGACGAACATTTTTTAACATTTTAAATTTTTTATTTTTTAACCCTTTTTAAAATTTGTCGGATCCATATGTCAATAGTGTGGACATCTACACATTAAGTCTCTATATCTCCATGTGATGACCTCCCAAGTGTATTGAGGGGTGGGGATGTGTCCCTATGGAATTGAAGTCAAGATAAATTCAATGAAAGCCTATGCACACTCTTTTTGTACCATAACCCAAGAGACAAGACTCCTAGGAAACTCCCTAGATCAAGGGAGCAAGGTTAATAAAATTAGTGAAACATGTTAGGGCTAGAAGAATAGGGAATGAGCTACAAAACTGACACAAGTGCATTTTTTTAATCAATATCAAAATGCTTTTGCCTCCACTTCTTCATGTAGTGTTATACACTAGCATAGAGATGTGACGAACCACACTCAAAGTAATTAAGCCTTCCATTTGGAGGCCTGTTATGGTCTGCTCAAAATTTTGGACACATGTGGGGGCAACTTCTTGTGAAACTTCCTATCATGTCCACCTCCACTTGTGACAGTGTGATAGGTGTAGTGCATGAAGCCAAGGAGTCTTCCCAATTAGGGTTGGGATGTGAGGAATAGAGAAATAAAAAGAGAAATTTTATTAATGTCCACAAGTGACCAAATCAATGGGACTCAACTATTGCCCTTGAATCAATAGCCTTTGCAAACCCCAACAAAGTGCTCCAAAGAATTAAAAAAATATAAGGTATGACAAGAGTTTAAAAAATGCACAATTTGACCTGAATTGCATAGAACATGTCTTTGTGTAGATGGCATCATGTGCAACATATGCATCTCATATAGTACATATATAATACAAGCAATATATAGGCTTGGCACAATAGGGGATAAAATTGTTTTAGAAGGTCTGCTATTAGGAAGAGGTGGATTGTAAGTGAAGGGTGCAAAGTGGAATCTAGCCACGCATGCCTGTCTAGACTTCTTGATTTGTGGACATGGGTGATCTTGACTATCTTGTCCTATATATGGAGAAGATCTTTGATAGCTGCTCTATGGGGGAGGATGCATTCATACAGTCTGAGGGTTACTTTGTGTTGCTTGCTATTGAAAAGGGATGAAAGGAGGATGTAATCATCTTGGAATTTTGCTGAGCTATGTGAGTGCTTTCATGGCCTTTCGTCTAAGGGTAGTTACTTCCCAAATGTATAGGGCCAAATATCGTTGGTTTGAATATTGAAAGAAAATAGAAACTGACCGCCTTTAGATAGAAGAGAGGAAAGGCTCGATTTCAACCAAAAGGAAACAACACTTTTTTGTTTTTATGAAAAACTATTAAATTACATAATAAAACAACTGCAGAAAAAGAAAGTAACAATGCCAACTAAGCAGCAATGCCAACCACATCCTTAAGTTATGCAAAATACAAATCAGGCAGGCACACACTAGGCAACATATTCGACCATGTATGAGTATGTGAATAAATTGAGTAAGTGCATTTAAGACTTCCTTAGAATGTAATCAATATTTTTGAGAATAATGGTATGATATGAGTAAATCCTCTATGCAAATATGAATGCAACATGTCATAAATAAAGCAACATAACTAATATATTGTGCAACTAAGCAAATCAAAAGGAAACCATAGCATGAATGTAGATCCTAAACACAAGAAAAGTATGCAAGCTATGATTCAAACAATATCTCCTACTCATGGTTGGGATTGGCTTGCAAAAGCTCATAATTCCAATTTATATAGTTGAAGATGATGATGCCCTTGAATAGTAGTTTGTGATCCCTGATTCTTTCAAATATGTTTCACTCTTGTTTTGAGTGAAATGAACCAGCCATTATAGTAGATGGAGATTTGGCTTAGGATAGAGACTTGTACAAATTCGAGTGGTAATAGAGGGAAGGCCGCTGTAGCTCAACCTCTCGGCCCAACTTACATAATAGAAATGGGATGGAAATTTGATAGAGTGATGGTATGACTCAAGAATTTGGGACCTGTAATGAAATATTTGTTTTTCATTGTTAGATCATTGGGAAAGATGCTCCCCTAAGGAAGGGTCCTGCTAAAGATTTGCAATGGAATCTGAGCTTGCATGTTAGCAAAGCTTTGTAAGTTCTATTTAACAAAATTAAAAGCTACTCTACATTTTACAATATTTTACAATTTGTATAGATCAAAATTACTTCCAACAATCTGAATTTGATTTGCAGCTTTTGATCCTTCGCAGCAAAATCTGATTTGTTTGTGCGTTTAGCTTCTTGAATCTTCTGCTCTAGGTGGTTGTAATGTATGAGACTTCCTTTGATTTGTACTTTACCATGCTCGATCCATTGGATAGAAATTTGACTGCTGAGGATTAGTATTCCTTAGATATTGGCAGGGGTTCTCCTTTAAGAACAATGACTCTAGTCAAGTCTTCTTCTAGAATCTGCAGGTCCCATTAAATTCTTCTCCCTTCTTTTCCTTCCTGGCAAGCTTTGAAAACTAATCTTAGGTATGCTTGGCTTTGTGGATGCCTTGTTTGTGGTAGCTCAGAAAGATGATATTCTCTTGTTGTTGTTTGAATGACTGCTTGTCTTGGTTAGCTCTTCGAAAGTTTGGAGTGGTCAAGAAAAATTTCTTCTTTACCATGCATGAACCGCTAACAAGCGTTAGAGGACCTTTTGATAGGACAAGTGGCAAGATCTATGGCCTATCGGAATCTTTGAACTTGGTTCAAGCCTAGAAACCTTTGAGGTCTTCGATTTGCTTGCTGCTTGGATGGATGCTTGAATGCATTTTTACTTTTCTCAATTAGAGAAAGCTTTAAAATAGGATAACTATGCTTAAATTTGGCTTTTAGTGCATAATCTTCACCACCCATTGAGCAATTTTGACCCTTGAAAAAGTGTTTGGCTTGAGGAGCTAGCGAGGCTTTTGGATTGCTTATCATTCTTGCATTTGGTTTGCGCTCAAAAGATATGCCTTGAATTTTGAGCAAATCACTTCCACTTGAAATTTGATTTGTTGGTTGCATGTTGTCCTTTTGAAGCCAATATTTAGCTTAGAGCTTTTATTGAAATATGGGTAAAACCCCTTTACAAATGCAAGCTTTTTAAGCTGCCTATTTGTGTAGTGATAAAAATCACTACGTTTTTGGTGCTTTTGATTGCACCATTTGACCAGAAAGAAACAAAATGCAAATAGCCAAAATGGCAAGACGGAATTTCAAACAAAACCTATACGAAACCCCTTCTTGGTAGAGTGTCAACGTTGTGGGATACAAGTCCCTTACTACTTTTATAAAATTAATGGACAATGGAAGCTTTTACAATTTTACATTTGACACCTAATATTTCGCAAAACTTCTTCAAAATGAAAATTATGAGTTGACAAAGCATCTCACTTGGAATATTTTGTTTCCTCTTGAAATTGCTGTCCTTAGTTGTTTGGGATTTGCTTATTGTTTAATCTAATGATCTCGGTTTGCAAAGACACTTGCTTAGTTGTTTGAATGCTCCTAAAAATCTTAGCGCTCACTAGGATGCTCAAGATGGAAAATGGTAGGTATGGCACGAGTGCAACTTTTATATCTTCTCTATACTACTTGGCCACGTCATTGGAGTTGTTGGTGCACGGATTAACCAAGACCATGCCTCATTAATCACTTCTAATGAACTTCTACTTGTGCACATCCTAAGATATTCAATGTCAATTTGGTAATAATAAGGACCATGTCCTTGAATGACCTTAACCAACTTTGCTATTGATTGTTGTTGATGTGGATCCTCTTAATGTCTTTTACATTGTCCAAGATTTATTTGGCAACTTGGGCTGCCCAATGCACTTAACTGCGGTTGGAAGCCGTGCGTCGCAATCTACCCGTTGGGCAGTTAGAGAAACATACGTTGACTAGCAGTGCTATCGTTAGCTTTTATGATTGTCATTATTTATTTGCCTTGGGCTATGTACAAAATTGCTCTTGTTTATTTACTACACATGTTTGTAGCTACTCAATTGGCCCTCGTCGACCATTCAAATGACTAAGCTAGCTTTATGGTTGAAGGTGCAATCAATACCGCTATCTCTAATTGGTTGCTAAGGTGACGCTATAGACAAATGCCTTGCAAAATTGTATAAATAAATGTTTTAGAAAGTATGGTGGGATTTATTTGGAGGAAAGGCTACTTGGTTAGAATGTGTTCCAATTCAAATTTTGAGACAATATTCAAGTGCATCAGCATGTGCAAGAAATTGGAGTAGCTTTGGACATATTCCCTTTGAAAAAAGAAAGGAACATATTACTATCTAAATCATGGTTGAGAAACTTGGACTTGATTGAGACTTGACAATGCCAATTTTGACTAGGACTTGGGACTCGACAAAACAATTAGCAAAGGCTTGGCAAAAAGAACCATAAAAAATGCAAAATTTCATTGACTTGATGAAAACTTCACAAAAGTTGTGACTCGGTAAAACTTGGCAAGCTAGGTGAGTATTGCCAAAAACTCGGTGATCTTTTGAAAACTTGCAATCTGGATGACGATGTGATTTTGTTTATGTTTGAAGCAACTTGCAATTGGCGGAAAGCAATGTGTTGTAGCACAACAATGAGTATTATAACGATTGGAGGAACAATTGGAATAACAAATTCTAGGAGCCAACTGAGACTACAGTCATTGCTCGTGCAACTCTTAACATTATCAACACTTTACGACAATTCCACTTGCACATCACAATCACTTGTACAACACAACCTCTTGTATGACAAACCTCTTGTACAACACAATTACTTGTACGAAACAATCATTGATACGACACAACCTCTTGTATGACACAACATGTATGGTACAATCACTTGCATGGCACAATTGCAATCCAATTTGACAATCTTCCCACAACTTCACACTTGTCGGCAATTTCCTTGTACGACAACAACTCTGTCACCTTCGTACAACGACCTCCCTCGTACGGTACTTATGACATCCCTCGTACAACACTGTTTGCAACAATTGTACGACAACTCGTATGGTTATTTTAAATTACAACGTCCTGCAACTTCATACATACATACAAAACTTGGCAAACACACAACCTAATAACTACTGCAACAATGTCATTACACAAACATGCACACAAAGATGGAAATGGAATGTCTTTGCATTATATTGCCTATACGACACTTGCATTACAGGTATGACTGCACTTGTAGTACACAGATCACACAGAATGCTCTCAAGACTTAAGACAATCCTTGGAACCCTCGTTCTCTCCAATGCGCAATACTCTCTCAGGATGCTCTAAGCTTACTCTAGGATTACCTTTGCATACCCATGGATACTAAAACAATGAATGGGGGGTCCTTAATGTTTGGAGGTCGGTAGTTGGAAGCAATTGCCTCCCCCGAACACCTCACCACATAACTACCATATCCCCTTATGCTACTAACACATTAGTCGTACCTTTACAAATTCTCTTAATCAAACTTATGACATCATTCTTTGTTGACGTCATCTTCCCAAATTACATTTCATTTGACCTTACTTTCTATTTCCATTTGAATTTCGTTTACATTGAATTTCATTATAAAACTTAGTGCATTCTTGCACTTAATCTCCTATTTACAATGTTTACTTCGGATGCTTTGGTGATTGCCTAGAACTAGCTCCTACATCTGCCCTCCCCTTTAGCTTGGTCGATGTCCTCAATGACGATAGTCTCTTTTCTATGGGTTGGGATTTTGCTGATGCTAAGAAGTAGGAATAGGTATACACCCATCTCTTGGATCTACAACTTGAGGGCCTTTGCCTCTCCCTTAAGGCTCCTGGCATAGTTCAGATACCAATATCACTATACTCTATGATTGTTTGCTCTCTGCTTGGTCTATGCCAAAGCCAATATTTGTTCCTCTCTCTTCGCAAATGTAGCTTTCCCCTCCTTGTTGCTTTGACAACTTTCCTCACTATTTTTGCCTCGTGCGTGGTTGCATCTTCTAGCTGCTCATCCTTCTTTGCAATAACCTGATCACGAGCCTTCACTTCCTTCTTCTTCTTCTCCAACAATTGTTCCCTCAATGAACACTTGGTTTTTAGTTGTCTGATCAACGTCTCCTTCTCCTCAACCTTCTTTCTAAGAGTTGTAAGTTCTATTTCAACATTCTCCTTCATCTACCGAAGTTTCTCCTCCAATTTGTTAGCTAATTCCTCATGTGAATTTTCTCTACTCCTTTGGCTAACCACTTGATCAAGTTTGCCAAAAAATTAATCTTGGCATACGTCTTCACTAATTCAGGTGCAAGCTTCACATGCTTCACACCTGTTTTATTTGCTAGACAAGGTGCCAAATCCGCCTCATCACTATACATCCATTGTTAGCTGCTTGTAGATTGTTTTAGTTCCTTTTAGCGGGTTTTCTACTCCAATCATATTCCTAATGTTGCCAGTCTCTAGCTCCTATGGCTACTTCTGATGAACATCAACAAGCTTCTTCATCTTTTCCTTACCTTGTGCCCATTGCACTAGCTTGCCTAATTCATTTTCCACCATTAGTTGCCATTGTCGCCATTGTCCAACACATCCAACCTAGAACTCCAACCTCGCTCTATCCAAGGCTTCAAACATTTTCTTGAAAAAGGCATCAACCTGCTCATTGATACAATCCCCTAGAGCTGGTGGTTTCTTGAAATTCGGTACTTCTATCATAAAATGGTCACTCATATCCAACTCTCTGTCTGTATCATCTCTAGTGGTGGTTTCTTCTACATCTTCTCCACCTCGACCCGTCAGGTTGATCGGTCTTATGGCTGCCTTGCCTTGTTGTACTAGTCGTGCTGCATCAGTTGTCGTTGTTTCCTGCTCCAACGGTTGGCTATTATCACCTTTGTACATCATTCTAATCTCTAATGCAGGCTCTTTCCCCATTCTTCTTGTTCAACTGACACTGTTCTACTCCTTGCCAACTCCTATGATGCGCGTATGATTTCAAAATTTGCATCTTCCTTCAATGGAGGTGATCCACCTATGGATCCTTCTGCCACTCCAAAGGTTTTGGAACATTGAAAATATCAAGTGACTCGATGTTTCCCACCCGTTTCTCTCCTTGACCTTCTACGGTCTCAGTTACTGCTATCTCTTTTTTTACATCCACAACTTCGTTTGGCTTTTGTTGTTGTGCTGTTCTGTGTTCCTCTTCCTGTCCACCTTGTGCAACAGTCTCCTCAGGCTGGTACTCCTCCATTGCAGCCCTCTTGTGAGTCATCCCTCTCCCTGTAGTGCTTCCCTACACAGTTTGACTTCTTGGCTTTGCAGGATCCTTTAGTTGCTCTATCTTTCGTGGTTTTTTGCGTTGTTCACTCCTTCCCTCCATAGTCTACACTGCTACCAACACCTATTGTAGCTTGCTATGGGGGTTGTTGCCTTTTTTGGTTGGGGTCTCTTCTCTTTTTGCACCGACTTTGTCCTCGATTGTGATGCAATTCCGTCTGAATCCTTACTTCTTTCCTCTGCTACAATGTCCTTCCTTTTTAATATCTTCTTTGTCCTTGTTGGAGGGCTAGGCTTTGTTAGTGGTATCACATTGGTCCAACTAAAAATTGTTGATGCCTATTTCGGTATATCCCTAGGAGGATTAAACTCTGGAAATCGCACCTTTGCCTGTTTAGCAACATTCATCATCAACGCAATAGCATGAAATGCCATTGAAAAGTTCCTTGTATACCATGTCAGGAAATTCCTAATATGGTAAGACAAGTACGATGCCTAATCATAAGCTATGCCAACTGCTATCCCTTGTACATAGGATATGAGCCAAGTGGGATTGTTTCCAAGGCTCACTGTTCTTTGGAGAGTTTGGACATGATGACTTTTATAGCACACTACAATTTTGACGTCTTTAGTTGCTGCATATTCACTCCGTCGCTCCCATGCTTTAGCAACTATGCCGCCTCATTTGGAGTGATGTTGGTGACCTCATGGATCAACTCCCTCCACCGGTTTGCATCTACTCTCTCCTTTCTAAGCGGTAGTCCATGATTTGGCAACCCAAATGTCCTTTTAAAATTTCTAGCTAAAAACACCAATATCAGCTCTTAGTTACCAACTCGAACTTTACTAGCATTTTGTTGTGGATTGTATGTCTATAGCATTTTCTGCAAATAAAATTTGAAAAATTCCTTGTCAAAGTTTGGAATCTGTAGTATAAAATTTAATCTTGCATTCGCAAATGTTGTCCTGAATGGATGATCCTTTAGACTCTTCTCCCACCATGTCCGACAAAACTCTCCTGTTGGCTACACCCATGTAGTTTCCTATAAAGGTGCTTTCTCCTTTCCCTTGCTTTTCTCCCCTCCTGAGGTGAAGCCTCAACTTCTCGCTCCTCTGGAGTGTTGATTCTTGGCCTTTCTCTTGAATGACCAACATGCCTACTGCTTCCTCGTTCTGTGTCTGAGCCGCGTTTTTTTTCCCTTCCTTGCACGAGCTTTGTGAGACTCCTCACACTTCCTTCAACATGAGGTGTTGCTTGTGTCATTGGGTTAGTGGAGCCCTTCGTTGCTACTGCTGTTGCTCCTCCGACGGATTCACTTCATAATAATTGGCCTCTTCTGTATCCTTACCTCTTAGCAAATTTGACTAACTCTGGGTTCTATGGCCCCTACTGTCACAATCTCTGACTTGTATGACCCTTGTTGTCACAATCTTCGACTTGTACAACCTGTGCCATTAGAGTCTTTGGCTTGTACAACAACATCTTTTGACTTGTACAACAATTATTGTGCTTATACGATAGCCTTTTTCCAACTATACAATAGTCTTTCTCCACCTGTACGACAACCTTTCTCCATCTTCAACTTGTACAGTCGACCTTGGCATCGGTTTGTACGATACTTTTGTGCACTCCTCTACACTTGTACAATGATGGTTCCTCCCAACTTTGGCTATTCACTCTCTAACTCATACTACCCTTCCACTGCTTGTACAATAGCCTCTTCTGCCCTTGTCTTCGTGCATAGACTTAGTGTCTTTTTGTCGTCAGCTCCAACCCTTACTCGTATGGTTGTGCAAATCTGCATACCCTTGTTCGGTTTGCACTTCAATTACTGTTCTTTAATGGTCATTCGTACAATTGTATGACTTCGTATGGATGCACTCACTTTTTCGCAAAACCCTTCCTTCGACGATATTACCCACTTCACCTTAGGGAACACTCGTCAATTCTCTAGTTACTTTTTCGCAAAACATGAGTTCTTCATCCTCTTGCGTTGCATTTTGCATCCTCTTGCCTTTAGCTCCTTACATGAGTTCTTCGTCCTCCCTTTTCCTTTAGGCGTTGAGCAAATGCAATGCTCAAACCTCCTTGAACGCACATATTTATAAGTTGGTGGGGGTGGTTGTCGTCCATGCTTAATTGCCCGATAATTGCTAGTTCGCCACCTTGCCACCTTTGCATGCGATTGACAATGCATGCTTTTCATGCTTTTTGTGTGCCTTTTTCTATTTTTTTTTCAAAACATCATGTCTCTGAGTTATCTTTATCATATGATCCGTATGGCCACACAGATCACTACCTTGACTGTGTCACATATTGACAAATTGCTCATATTCTCCTAACAATGATTTTCTTCCTCTTTTGCCATACAACTACCTTCATTTGTATGGCTCCTTGTTGTACTAGTGCCTTGACCTTCATTTGTATGGTGGTTTGCAATACCATAATCAGTTGTATGGTCACTTTGCCATTTATGACACAAACGACAATTTTCACTTATATGACCACATGTCGTACCACCATGTTCACTTGTATGGTTGTTTCAACTTTGATTTGTATGACCTATACAAGTACGATAGTTTGCCTTACAAGCATCTTCCTGACTTATTGCATTTGTATGACATGTCATTTTGTCTCTTACTTCATGACTTTGTCGTCTTCGTTCCTATCTTATAAAATTTTGCTCTTCATTATTTCTTCCTTGTCTCCATCATTGCCTTCTTCGTTGTGGCGATTTCCCTATCCCAGACACATTTCTTGCCTCATTTCCTTTTGCAGGGCATGCTTCCATAACTTGGGATTGCCTGTTTCTTCCTTCTGGTTGTCTGAGGTCCGTTTGTTCTCTTTGGTTTCTCAGTCATCTGTTTCTTATGACTTCTTTGGTTTTGACACGAACCAAGAGGCGGTCTTGACGATCCATCTTGATGGTTACATCGTAGCTTGTTGTTGGAAACGACACCAGAGAATGGTCTTGACAGGCCACCTTGCTGGTTACTTAGCCTAGGGGTAGCTAGAGGAAAAAATCTTCCCCTCAAACTATCGGGTGGGAGACCAACCAAACTCCTCCCTTGGTTGGGCCATCTTAGATGACCGAGAAGACTTGACGGTCTTCCCCAGTTGCCAAAGTTGACTATTTCTTGTACCATGGCTGGAGTGTCTAGTAGTCCTTGTGAACTTCTTGGACCTCGTACTTCATCCACTTCCATTGTTGACATATCATCCAGTTGCCTTCTCGTACGCCTTCCCACTTTGGGATTAGTTTGCTAATTATTTCTTTCTTTTGGTTGGGAAGTTGGTTGAGGTCTTGGCGTGTTCCTCCTTACTTGTCTTCTGACTTGTGCACTTGAGCTTGCATTGCTTGAAAAGTCAGAGTTTGTGGAAAATATACTAGTAGTGTTTGTTCACCAATTCCTTCCATCTCCTTCCTAAGATGTAGGTGTTTCGAATATATTTCTCCATAATATCTCAATTGCTTCCTCTCTTCTCATTCTTTGTTGCTCAAGATCATTCAACATTGCCTGCTTCATTTCTCTTGCGTCAAGGTTTTGTATTATTCTTCCAGCTTCCTGAGCAATTTGCTCCCTCGTCTTTGCAATATGCCTTTGCAGTCATTCACATTCCTCCTGTAACAACTGCGTTTCAATGCGTATTATTTGATGTTGCAGACCTACTTGTGCTAGCAGGCTCATGTCCTCATGCTCATTGCCGTATTCTTGAGGTTCGTGATTGGGTAGCTCTCCTCTATTCGCCATTGCTAGCAATCACTGTTCTTGTTCTTCTTTTGTACTTGGGAATCTTATGTGTGCCCGCAATTTTCTTCGTTCCGTTGGTTGTGGATCCAACTCTTCTTGTTCAATGATGGGCTGTTCTCCATTTTCTATTCCAAACAACCATCCTAGATCCATTTCTTCATTATCCTATACTGCACTATTTTCCTCATTGGTCCTACTTGGCTCTCCTCTCTCTCAGACTAATATGCCTTCAAAGCTTTCTGAAGACTATTGTGGTGCTTCCAGTCTTCCTATGGTATTTTCCTCAACTGGTTGAATTCAACCATATTAACTTGTGCCTTCACTTTGTATGGCTTTAACTTCGAGCCATTGACCGTCTTGGGACATTGTGTCTCGTCCAACTTCTGCAATTTAATTGCACAATTATCCATGATTTCTACTACTTGGAAGGGTCTTCAACTTCCTTGGCTTGATTTCTCGCTTGCCATTAAATTTCAACACCAAGTCACCTGGTTTCAGCTTCAGTTTCCTCAAGTGCTTGTCATGCCATAACTTTCGTTGTCGTTGGGCAATCTCCGTTGCCTATTGAGCCATTACATGTTTCTTATCTAGTTGTATGAGTGCTGCGAACCTCTCTTGGTCACCCAGACAGTTTTGTACTGCCACCCTCAAACTAGGTACCGGGAACTTTATTAGCACTACCGCCTCCTATTCGTACATTAACTGGAACGACGTGTGGTTCGTTGTTGGCTTAAACGTTGTCCTGTATGCCCACAGAACAACTGGCAATCTCTCTTCCTAGTCGGCTCCTTCCACACCAGAGGTCTTATAAATAATTGAGACCAGAACTTTGTTTGTCGTCTCCGCCTGCCCATTTGCTTTAGGATAATACGAGCTTGACAAGGAATGCAAAATCTTGAACTCTGTGGTTAACTTCTGAATAATCTTGTTGACAAAGTGTCCTCCTATCACTTGTCAACTGCAAGGGAATTCCAAATCTCGTAATCACCTGTTCATACAAAAATCGAGTTGTACTCCTTGCAGAATTGTTTGGCAATGCCCATGCCTCTACCCACTTTGTCATGCATTTAGTTGCTACCACAACATATTGGCACTTCCTTCTTCGGCTTGTTCTCAATGGTCCAACGGAATCAAGACCCCATCGTTCAAACAACTCCTGCAGTTGTGATGGATGCAACGGCACTAAGTCTCTCTTCAGCGGCTTCCCGGCTCGTTGGCACGTATCGCATGCTTTCACATACTCCCTAGCATCACGATAAAGAGTGGGCCACCATAGCCCTGCCAACAACACTTTCCTTGTTGTCGCGTCTAGCCCCATGTGCCCTCTTGCCAATCCTTCGTGAGCCTCTTTCAGTGTTGTATTCACTTCATCCATAACACATCTCCACAGAACTGCATCAGGTTCGATCTTGTATAACAAGCTTGCTATCAACTGGAATGGTGTTGACTTGATAATGATGTGTTTTCTTTCCATTGTCGTCATCTCCTTTGGCAGCTCTCCCTTTGACAGATATTCTCCAATATGCCTGTACCATGATGGTACTGCACTTACCACAAACAAATGAGCATTCCAAAATTCATTCGGCACTCCCCCTTCAATAGGTTCTCTAGAGCGAATCCTTGATAGCTGATCCACTATTACATGCCTCTTCTCGGGTCTCAGCACTACTTGGAACACAAATTCTTGTAACGTGACGAGCCACCTACTAACTCGTCCATGAATTGTCGGCTTGTTGATCAGATACAACAACGCTTGATGATCTACATAGAAAGCAAAGGGATTGGCAAGCAGGTAATGTCTGAATTTTTGTACTGCATACACCATCCCCAAAGCTTCTCTCTCCGTGGTGCTGTAATTCTTCTCCGCCCGTGACAACAACCAACTTGAAAAATAAATGGGCTGATCCAGCCCAAACTGCCCCTCTTGGGCCAACCTGCATCCAATTGCAAAATTAGACGTGCTTATGTGGACATGGAATTCTTTATCCCAATATGGAAATACCAGAATGGGCACGCACACCAACTTTACCTTTAACTCCTCAAAGGCCTTTTGATGCTCCTCCGTCCACTTGAAAGGAACATTCTTGCGTGTTAAGGCATCTAATGGGTGGGACACTTGTGCGAAGTTCTTAATGAATCTCTGATAATACCCAATAGTTCCTAAGAAGGACTTCATTGAACTGATGTTGTATGGGTCCTCCATGCCCATTATGACTCGTATCTTGTTGGGGTTTGTCTTCAAACCTTCCTTACAGACAATATGTCCTAGTAACTTCCCATAAGGAACCAACAATTTACACTTCTTAGGGTTCAACGCTAGACGAGCCTTCCTACACAAACTCATGCATTCCTCCAATGCTTTTAAGTGCTTGTCTTTTCTTCCATATAATGACCAATCATCTAAGAAGACCTTAAACTTCCTAGTGGACATTTGTTCAAAGATGTACAAGATTATCCTTTGAAATGTAGCTGGAACGTTGCATAAACCAAAAGGCATTCGGTTATATGCATATATTCCATTCTCCACGACAAAGGGTAGTTTTCAATTTATCCTTCTTGGCGATGTTGGTCTGGTTATAACCTGAGAATCCATCCAAAATGTATAGATCTTGTGCCCTGCTACTTCTTCTAATATTGAATCAGTGAAAGGAATGGGGAAGGGGTCCTTGATCATTACAGTGTTCAAGATCTGAAAGTCCACACAAATGCAGATCTAACTTGCCTCCTTCAAGGTAATTACTATCGACAACACCCACTCATTGATTGTCACCTTGAAGAGTATACCCACATCTAGCATTTCTGTATCTTTGTGTTCTCCAGGGCTGCATGCTTTGGATCCATTCGATATGGCCTTCTCATTACTAGCTATGCACTTGAAATTAATGGGATTTGGTGTACACACAACCTGGACCATCTGCGGACCTTACTAGGTGATCTCAAGTTCATTTATTGCCTTGAGTACGTCAATTGGGTGGGCTGGTTTCTCATCAATTACTGCATCATCGACAGTGTACAATGCAATTTTTTTAGGAAATGTCCACTTTTCTTCCTCTTCTTTCTTTGGTGTAGATTTCTTCTTCTGACTTGACTTGCTGACCTCATACACAGTGTTTCTCCTTTCATCATGGCAATCTTCTTCAGCTTGAATACACAAACAATGTGGGAGAAAATTTTCATAGTCCCATTTGTCAATGGAGAAGTCCATTATCTGAATCTTCGTCATCTTCTGTACAATCTTGAAGTTTCAACATGCCTTCTTCATTTGGCTCATGTCCTCTATCATCATCTAATGATGAACTTTCTGATTCGTCTGATGTTGCAATATCTTGACTTACGGACTGGTTTTTCAGATTTATCATGTACTTGTGTTGTCCCTTCTTAAATGTTAGATGATCTTTCTCCTAGTTATGGTTCACCTTCACCATTCATAGCCATTTGTGCCCCAACAATGCATCATAGGCCTATTTTTGCATGGCTATTACTACAAAATCCATGATGAATTCTTGGTTAGCAATCCTTACTTTTTGGGCAGTCAATACTCCATTTCAATACTGTATTGGTCTGCACAATACAGTCCAAAGTTTGGAGACCACAAAAATGGTGCTCCAATATCTTTCCAGGTCTTCTCTGGCACAACATTCACACTAGACCCTCCATCAATGATCACTTGTGTCAGCTTATGATTCAGCAACTCCATATGAATCAATGCTGGTTTCTTCCTTGCTTCAATCATCAACATTGTTGGATCAATGAACTGATCCCTCCTTATCGCTATTACTTCTTGACTTCGTGGCTTTGTAGTCTTCCTCGTTCATGCCATCTCCCCTACCTTCGCATAAAGCTTAGGTATTGTTCCAAGTAGACTAGACACCTTTACTTCAACCATTGTGTTTAGTACTGGCGTTGCTAATTGCTCTGTTGATGATTGTTTCTCTGGAACTTCCTCTAAAGTGATTGGCTTTTTCAACTTTTTCTCTTGGAGAAGTCTCTCTTGTTTTGTCTTCTACATTTCTTCTTCAATCAAATCATGCGCTTATTGCTACTTCTCCTTCTCCTTGGCAGGATTCGGATATTGCTTAGCTTTTCTTGCTCGAGCCCTTGTCACCACGAGCACATGTTTGTCCTTATTCTGTTGGTTCATAACAGGTTCCTCTATGTCAATAAAATTGACGTTTTGTTGTCCACTGGAACTCACTTTTTTTGGGCAATTCACCTCCTTGTAATTGCTTGGTCCGTACCATCTACACATAAGTTCATTATTGCTATTTCTTGTATTGCCTCCGACTGGTTGGTTTTGACAATTCCTTGTGAAATGTCCCCACTCTTGGCATCTTCTACATTGAATGATGGGCCTTCCTTCCAAGTCATATTGTAATCGACTCTACCCACCTTGTTTTCGATTACTCTGCTTGGGTTGCCTTCCACTGCAATGATTATTCCTGTAACCATTGCTTGTCGCTCCTTGTCCATTCTTGGAGGTACTGGGTTTTTCATCTTTTTCTTCTTTCTACACTATCATTACCTTGTGCCTGACACTCCTTAAGTTAAATGGACAATCTCCCACTACATGTCCCATCACTTCATAAATATTACAATATGCATTCCTCGGACAATTTACATTTGTGTGCTCTTCTGTTTTGCAATCTGAGCACCAAATGTCTTTCTTATCTTTCTTCTTTTCACCTTTCACCTCATTGATCATTTTCTTAAAGTACTTCTTAGCCTGAATTGCTACATGCAAATCTTCCCTGTCACTATTAGAATCGTCATTTCTAAAATGACTTAACCCTGTTTGCTTTGCTTCACTTTCTAGATTTCATGCTCTTTTGTATGCTTCTTAGTACGAGGTAGGCGGTACTACCTTCATCTTCTTCTTATATCTAGGCAACAATCCATCAAGGAACCACCGCTTCTGCAAACCATCTGTTGGTTGCACTTCCATTTTATCAATTAATTCCTTGAGCCTTTTGTTATAGGACTTCACATCTTCATCTTTCTTCTGCTTAGTCAAATATATTTCACCAATAATTTTGGTGTTGTCTCTCAATAACTTGAATTCTTTCTTGAATTCATCTCTCAATTCTCGCCATGGGATGAAAGGATTTTGTCTTTCCCTCTAAAGATGCTAGTTCATTGCAATTCCTCGCAATGTGGTCGAAAACAACCTTAACCATGCGTCTTCATCGTCCATGCCATTTGCATGTCATATTGTAGTATAGGTTTTGGTTTGGGTCCTCTTTTCTATCTCCCAAAAAAGGTGGGTATTTTTGTCTTCTTGCTACTTCAACAATATTCACAATTGGTGGGTTGTTCTCTTCTCCTAACTCTTCCTCACTCAGTGATGGCTCACTCAACGCTTCTTCTCTTGGTATTTCTGCTATTGGCACTTCTACTCTTGGTGCTTCTTCACCAAACAACTTATCGCTAGCAAACTATCTGCGATTGACTTTTGGTGCCTCCACACTTTGTGACCTCCTTCGCAAATACACAAGTATTGGTTCTGGTCTTCTTGCCCACGCACTTTCTTGTGGTTGCCTTTGTGCCTGACTCTCGTCCTCTACACCTCTTGGCAAACTCCCTCGCTCCTGCATCGACGTTACTAGCTAGTTAGCCTCGTCTCTCTATGTAGTCTCCATGTTGGCATCTTGACTTACGCGAACGTCCCCCTCGGTCCATGCTTTGTTTGCTAGTTGCAACTCACCTCACATCTTGTCTTTCATTGTTAAAAACAACGTATGCCACATTCTACCTTCGTCACTAGAACTATCCTCTTCCTAATGATTCCAAACTTGTTCCACCTTTGGTTGTTCAAGTTATGTCCTTCTTGATAGCAATTCTCGATTGGCAATTCTTTGAATTCATCTTACAGGTTGGTCCTAACTTCTCCAGCGGTTACGTCTCCCACATCTTCGCGATAAGGAATTTGTCATCCACCTCTCCAATCTTCACGCATGCTAGGTTCGAACGTCAGATGACAACGGCGCCAAATGTAGCAGAGCGGTGAGTATTTCGACAGTTGGAGGAACAATTGGAATAACAAATTCTAGGAGCCAACTGAGACTGTAGTCATTGCTAGTCCAACTCTTAACATTTTCAACACTTGTACGATAATTCCACTTGCATGGCACAATTACTTGTATGGCACAACATCTTGTACAATACAATCACTTGTATGTCACAACCTCTTGTACGTCACAATCACTTGTACGACACAACCTCTTGTATGGTAGAATCACTTGTATGACACAAAACCCAATCTGATGACAATCTTCCCACAACTTCACACTTTTTGGCAATGTCCTTGTACGACAACAACTTCTACACCTTCATACGAAACCTCCCTTGTACAGTACTTGTGACATCCCTCATACAACACTCCGACTGCAACGATTGTACGATGACTTGTACAGTTATTCCATACTGCAACGTCCTGCATACACACAGAACTTGGCAAACACACAACTTAATAATTACTGCAACAATGTCATTACACAAACATGCACACATAGATGGAAATGGAATGTCTTTGCATTATATTGCCTATACGACACTTGCATTACAGGTATGACTGCACTTGCAGTACATAGATCACACATAATGCTCTCAAGACACAAGACAATCCTTGGAACCCTCATTCTCTCCACTGCGCAGTACTCTCTCAGGATGCTCTAAGCTTACTCTAGGATTACCTCTGCATACCCATGGATACCAAAACAATGAATGGAGGATACTTTTATGCTTGGAGGTCAACAGTTGGAAGCAATTGCCTCTCCCGGACACCTCACCACATAACTACCTTATCCCCCGATGAGACTAACACATTAGCTGTACCATTACAAATTCTCTACATCATTCCTTGTTGACGTCATCTACCCAAATTACATTTCATTTTACCTTACATTTCATTTCCATTTTGAATTTCATTTACATTGAATTTCATTACAAAACTTAGTGCATTCTTGCACTTAATCTCCTATTTACAATGTTTACTTTGGCTGCTTTGGTGACTGTCCAGAACTGGCTCCTACATGTGTCCAAATATTCATAAAATTAAAAATATCCATTATGTGAACCTGTTCATATACTTTGGAGGATCAAGTTGATGAAGACGTTGAACATGATTATGAAAACAATGAGCACGAGTCCATTATCCTTCCATCTGCTCTTGATGATATGGAGCTTGATGGTGTCACAAATGGACATTGAGAAGTAGAGAAACAATAATAAAGCTTGCGTTCTTATCTGTTTTTGTCTAGTCTTTAGACAATTACACTTTAAGTTTACTTTATGATTTTATCACTATGTCATTTGTCACATAAGTTTTAATTTTATAGAGTTTTGGTCTGTAAGCTTTACTTTTAAATGTCAAGCCCATGATTAAAAGTTTGGTGTATAATGGTCTTTGATACATTTATGTAGGAATTAAGTTCGAACAAATTGAATCATTAAATTATTTCTAGTCTTTCTATTGGTTTTTCATCTAAATCTATGAAATTACAAATGTCAATATCTTAAACTTCATACTGAATTTTATTCTGAACTTTTTGTTGTGCCAATTTTTTTCTGAACTTCACTGTTGCCAAACTCGAGGATGAACACAAACCTTGTTACAAAGGTAGATGGTTAGACCAATGATACAAGTAGCAATCAAGATATTATAGCATCTAGATAACATCATGTTCACTTGTGATATAATGAGTATTTTATAGGAATGATATGAAAGCATTCTTGTTTTTTTCAAATAGTTGTCTGCCTCTTTTCTTTGTGTGTTGATTATGTGTATGGTTTTGTATATATATGTTTAATTGGTTATATGGGATTGTAACGAGCCCCACCCGTATTACATCATGACCACATAGTGGTATTACAACAGCTTGACAATTATGCAGGTATTGCTTAGCAATATTTGAACCTTGGTTTCCTCCTTGAAATTCAAGGAATTTGACCCTTTGAGCTAATGACATTTGATATATGATTTTGAACATTTTATGCTATATTTAACAATTAATTAGTAAATGCTGTTAGATAACAGTAATTAAAAGTAGAATCCAAAGTGCAAGGATGATTATTAAGGGTTGATAAACAGTCACAAATCTAATTACAAATTAATTTTGTCCCTTCAGTGACAACTCATATGGGACACATTGCATCTACAAGGTTTTAAATTCAATAGTAACAGTGATTGGGAATTAGCCATTAACTTGTCTTCTTTAGGTAACTCACCTTTTGTGGCTGCAAGTTATTATAGTCGTAAAACTCTATTCATCCCATAGTAAAAGCAATTTACTGCCTCTTTTGAGAGACATTTTTAGGCCTGAATCACCAGAGTTCTAGAAATAAATTTGCATCTCTAGTATGAGTGAACTGGAATTCATATTTGAGTTGAGAGCAACTCAACCAGTCCTAACTTGATTGTCCATTAATGTTCAGTTTTCACTGTCTTGCAATACTACCTTTTTTGAGAGACATTTTTGCCCCAAATCACTGCGTTGTAGAAAGAAATTTGCATCACGAGAATGAGTGAAAGGGTATTCATTGTGATTTGAGAGCAATTCAACTGGTCCTAACTTGATTGTTGTTTAAGATCCAATTTTCACTTTCTTGCAACTTCATCCATATAAGGAGTTATAACAACTGTATAACAACTGCAAATACAGTTGGTTTTATTTACATATATTCTGTATAACTTAGGTTACACTAAGTCCTCTTTCAAAGGCAACAGGGAAAGCAGGTGAGGTGAAAATGGGACTACTGGAAGGAGCCCAAGATCCTAAACAAAAGGGGATTCATGTGCAACAAAAATTAAAAAACACAAAACTTAAAAGATAGCATTTAACTACAAAAATTGATAATTCCAAAATTAGTATTTGTCTGTTTGTGTTTTATTGGCAAGCAAAAATAGAATCAGGTATCAGAGTGGATTGAAATCAGTCACTCACCACAAATAAAATTATTGAAGTGATACTAAGTCACATTTTGAAAATATTATAGTCATCTGTAATCTTTTAAACATGATTAAACTAATATCTAGATGGCATACATAATGCTCAATACAAGCAGAAAAATTTGCTTTCACATTGCTACACTATTTTCTTTAATTAGGACATTTTTATTTACATTTTCAATTACATTAAAATGGGGCCAGAACTGGGAATTGAAACTAAAGCCTCAAATGGGACTGCATCGAGGCTATGAATAGGAAATGAAATTAAGCCATTAATAGGAACTTAAATGAAGCAACAAATGGGACTGAAGTTCTGAAATCAATGCCTAAATCTAGAAGCCAGAGCAGTCACACCATCACACCAAGAGCTAAAAGTATAAACAGAGAATGAGCATCTTTGGCTAGGTTTCAGTTATCATAGCAGCTTATTTTATATTCTTTGGTAGTTTTATTTTTTAGTGACAATGTGGCTATGCAGGAATGCCTAGATGACCCTAAGTGATGCTGGAGAAAGGGAGATGTAGTGGGGACATGCCAAATCCATCCCTTTGCAAGAGGGATGTTTAGAGGACATCTTTATTGTATCTCCCCAATTCTCAATATGCTAATACTGAACATCAAATGTTTCCTATCTATGATATGTATGGGTGAAAGAGTTGTAATTTTGTTCAGTTGCAGGGTTTGCCCCAGGATAGGAAGGTTCAATGAAGAGAGCCTCACCTCCCCATGGCCAGAATCATGGGATGTCTTTTAAAGTTTACAGTTTATCATCTTCATTGTTGAACAGAATTATGAAACCCTTGCAAAAATGGAGGCAGATAGGGAAATGATTCAATGTTTTGGGTTTCCAGCGAAAGAGATATGTAATTCTTAGGGGCAATAAGTTACCTGACTTACTTAATATAGATATGAGCTTTAGTCATGTTAAAACCTGAAGAATTGATAGTAAACCCTCTTATGTTGTATCTTGAATGGCACTAAATAAAAAATTAGGAAGGTTCTGGGGACTTATTTCTGGCCTAATATCAGAAGCAATATTTGGACAGGCCCCTAGGATATTTGATTCCATCAAACAAGTTTGAAGCCTTTTTTTGGAGATAAATCACTTGATGATCCAGGATCCTCTGCTGCTCCAAATGATACAAGCCAACAACTTTTGAAATTTTGTAGTTTCCTCTAACGAGTACTGCTAGTGGTCAACAGGGTGCATCTTGTGTTGTAAGACAGTTGTTCAGCTGTTTGAATGAGAGCATAGAATGGCTGAAATTTTGGGCTAAAATCACTACATCAACAGACAACTTCTGTAGATTTTTTATGAGCTCTAAAATCTCAGAGAGCAGATGTGGAGCAGAGATTTCTGGTATGAGTGCAGTTCCATTATCCATTCAGACACCTCAGAAATGTCATTTGACACGGTCATCTTTATCACATGCAGTTACTTATTTCTTGTACTCTGTTGTTAATACAATCTTCAATACAAATATGTATTTCTTAATGTGGATTTGGTTTCTCTTGAGATTTTGGAAAAACAACCAGCTCTCTTACAGATTAACTTGATCAAATGTATGTTACAATAGTTCAAGTCTACTCAGTGTGATGTGAAATCCTGTATAGTATCAGTATTCTTGTTTTCAGCTTATAGTTTGGCTTGGTGGAGATCATGGTTATGGAGAATGCATAGGTAGAAGCCCAAATTTAGTTTTCAGGTGAATATACTGATATGTATTTTCAATTGAATTTTCTGGTCATATGTTTTGCTTTGGTTGATGCATACTGTCTGTTAAAAACTCAAATGATGGACTTACTGAAAGTGTTAACATTTATTATATGAGGTCATGATGTGCTACAATTTGTCTTTTCTACTCTGGACAGTGGAATTACATTTCTGCAGTATTCAAGTGGATAAAACTTTTCGTTAAAGGTGCATTCAAATCTGCTTAGTCTGAGGTGAAATTATCTATAGTATCAATTTTATTGCCTTCAACTTGCAAGTAGGGCTGGTAGAGAAATGAAATGAAATTGTAGTAATGTCCAAGGATGACCTAAATAGGTCAATGTTTCTCAGCAGAATTGCATATTTCTAAAGGGGTTGAAGAAACCTAGAAACAAAAATGAAATGACCAAGACTAAAAGAAGAAACTGAGAAAGCAAGGAAAAAGAGTAGGGCCTACCCAAAAAGGTAAACCTTAGTACATAAGAATCAAGAGCGAAGTGAGGGGGAGTGCTTTGGGTAAAATAGGATCCATTGTTGACTTAGAGTTACGAATGGAGCAGCAATATCAACGATTAGAGAAAAAATGTTAGCATGTTGCAGTAGAGTATTTATATATTCCACACTTACATAAGAATCAAGAGCCAAGTGAGGGGGAGTGCTTTGGGTTAAATAGGATCCATTGTTGACTGAGAAGTTATGCATGGAGCAGCAATATCAGCAAGTAGAGAAAAAATGATAGCATGTTGCAGTTGAGTATTTATATATTCCACTAGAATGCATCATAAGTCAAGTAGCATTTAAAGATGATTTGACTAAGTCAAAATTTATTCTGCATGCAGTTATTTCAAATAATTTTGCTGATACCATTTGTTGCATTGAGTGATATTTTGTATGCACTAAGAACTAAAAACAAAGGTTTCATTGTTAATATTCATTATATGATTTGTTTTTCATTATGCAGTTATTTTGTATGAAGTAAAAACAAAGGTTTTATTGTTATGTATTTCTTCATTCTCCTGAACAGCTGGATTGTATCCCTGCAGTGTTGAAGTGGATGATGCATCTGTCAGTGGCTCTTTCAACATGATATTCTTGCGCCACAGCATATCTTTGGCATACAGAAAACATAGAAACATTCTTGTAAGGTATTTTTATCTAAATTGTTCTGAGATTTGCAAGTTATCAAGTTAGAGAACCTTTTGCAGTTTGGTTCATTATTATTATTATTATTATTATTATTTTTTAATTGGTCATATGATATTGGAACGGGTTCCACCGTATTACACCTTGATTGTTTTACCATAGTATTATAACATCTTGCTAGTTATGCATATATATCGCTTGACAAGGTTTGAACCCTGGTCTCCACCTTGAAAGTCGATGTATTTAACCAGTTGAGCTCCAGCCATTTGATTAAATGTTAAGGTTCATCCATGAGATTGGAACCTTGGTATACAATATAAAACACCTTGTTTCCAACTGCTTATCCCAAACCCATGGACTTGCAGTTTGGTTCATTGCTACAATAACATGAAAAATTAAATTTCTGCAGGAAAATATGTTATCCTAATGTTGGTATTGCATATCATGTTGTACAACTTCTATATCAGTTGTGATAGATTACTATGTATGGATGCTTTCTATGGTCAATTGAGATAATTAATTCACATTACTTTGGTTTTACTGAGATATTATATGTTCAGATGGAGACAAAAATAAATCTAGGTATGCAAGAATTTTTGGAAATAAAACTGGTTTTTAAAGATACACCTCTACCCAAAAGTTTCTTGGTATGTAAAAAATAAAGGATGGTTTAGTAAGGACCCAAAGTAGCTTATTTCTGCATATAGTTCTTGTGTTATGAATCATTAAAATGTATTTAGCAAGAGTAATGCTGATGGCTTTGCTGCAGGGCATTACATCCTTCTGTCTCCACTGTTTTGTGCTGCAAAGCATTTGATATTTTCATGTATAAGAATAAAATTTCGTCTCAAAAGATGGAAATTGACAAATAACAAATGTTACTGTGGATTCCTGTCACAGGTTTGTTTGTTTGGGATACTGTCAATCAGCCTTCAAAGATGAACCAATGTTATATGCAATGTTGCACAGGCTTGTAGCTTTATTTTAAAACTTGTTAATATTTATTCTTACATGACTGCCATAAGCAGTGGGATGTGGCTGTGGAAAATGTTGGCAATGGTAATATATTGCCTGCTTGTATGATTGTGCACAAATTCTCTTGTAGGTCATGCAATAAGGCATCAGGTAGCTGTAGGAGGCCAATAGGCAACCTTACCATATTGAACAAACAAAAGCAATTCCTATTGGACAGAATTGTGAGAGCTTACCATCCTGAAAGACATTTTTTAGAAGCTTATAGAAAATAAGAGAATGGAGTGGATAGGACTACACACATGTATGCACACACGTGCATGCACATGTATTGGACACACATGCACGCACATGTATTGGACACACATGCACGCACATGTATTAAAAACACGTGAACGCACATGAATTAGAAACACGTGAATGCACAAATGCATGCATATGCATATGGACGTGTGTGGGGGCAAATAGATGAATGTATCATGCATATGCATATGCAAGTGTGTGTGTGGAAATATAGACATATGCATCATTCCTAACATGGTTAGGCTTATATGGAATAGGCATTGTGAGTTATTTTTATCATTTGGTTTTATAAATGAGCTAGAAAAAAGTTTATATTCCTATTTCTGCAGCATGTTATGTTTGTGCTTGGTGCCTTACACTGGTTACCTTGGCTACAACTAGAGATATTATTATAGAAAAGAACATTGCAGATGTGTGCTGAGTTGAACAGGGGTAGGAGAATAAATAGGCACAGGAGGACAAGATTAGGGGCTTGTGCCTTTCCATATCTTGATTACTAAATTCAGTGATGAACAACATCCAAGTGAATGGCTTTGAAATTGACTCCTTCCAATTGTTTGTGCTAGAGTTGAAGGTTATTGTATACAAACATTAATTCATTTGCAACACTAATGCATATATTCTCACACACACTGAAATTTCACTCATCTAAAGTCATTGTGCTTGGTGCCGTACACTGGTTACCTTGGCTACAACTAAAGATATTATTATAGAAAAGAACATTGCAGATGTGTGCTGAGTTGAACAGGGGTAGGAGAATAAATAGGCACAGGAGGACAAGATTAGGGGCATGTGCCTTTCCATATCTTGATTACTAAATTCAGTGATGAACAACATCCAAGTGAATGGCTTTGAAATTGACTCCTTCCAATTGTTTGTGCTAGAGTTGAAGGTTATTGTATACAAACATTAATTCATTTGCAACACTAATGCATATATTCTCACACACACTGAAATTTCACTTATCTATAGGCATTGTGCTTGGTGCCTTACACTGGTTACCTTACAACTAAAGATATTATTATAGAAAAGAACATTGCAGATGTGTGCTGAGTTGAATAGGGGTAGGAGAATAAATAGGCACAGGAGGACAAGATTAGGGGCATGTGCCTTTCCATATCTTGATTACTAAATTCAGTGATGAACAACATCCAAGTGAATGGCTTTTAAATTGACTCCTTCCAATTGTTTGTGCTAGAGTTGAAGCTTATTGTATACAAAAATTAATTCATTTGCAACACTAATGCATATATTCTCACACACTGAAATTTCACTCATCTAAAGTCATTGCATGGATGATTCTATTCTTTATTAGCAGTCTTTTGAAGTCTGGCATTGTAGGCACTAAAATGTTTCCATCATACAAAGAGATTATATGCATAATCATTAATGCAGAGAATCAAAACAGTGCAAGAAGATTTACCATGAGAATCTGACAACATGAATTTTCAAAATCAACCATTAAATGCTAGATTCGAGAAACTCACCCAATAATTGGAGATCCTTTTCCTTGATTTTTTTTTTTTAAATGTGTAAAGATGCCTTATTCCTTCTTATACGTATTCAACTACATTTAGATTTTATCTTGGATATTACATTTGGGAAACGTCTTCTCTATGTTCTCTTTGGAGTATATGTGCTTGTGTATATTCCAATAGTGCTCACACTAGAAGCATAGCATGGCTGACACAAAATACAAGTGTTATGCTTGTAAAGGTTTAATGTTTTTGCTTCATTGTTCTCTCACCATAAATCTAGAAAGTGGAAATAGAAAATTGAAATTTTTTCTAGTAAATTAAATTTTAATTTTAAGAAGTCCTTAGAAGACTATCCTAAGTTGGACCTAGTCTCACTCATCCTTTCTTTAATGCACAGAAGTGAAGAAAAGAGATAACTGCTACACTCTTATTAATTTACAACTCATCCTGTATTTTATGTCTAGTTGTCTCATCTGGTACCATTATCGCAGTGCACATGTGGAAGTTTGTTAAAACCTCTTCATCAGCTGCTGAGGACCCATAATGATGGTACTTTTGGTTGAGGTGGTGCTTGTTTGAATGGAAGGGCCTGTGCAACTGATTTGAATATCTGTTGTCTATGATGTCTCAAACAACATGGTACTTTTTTTTCTTAAGCTGGTACCTGTCATACGATGCAATTGCCTCTTTGGTCTTGTCCATGTCCTCACATATGTACTTCCTTGGCATTTTACCTTTATCAACAAGAAAAAAACCCTCACCAAAGGCTCTGCCACCTATAAAAAATAAAATGATAGTGTTTGTGTTAGGAATAGGAAAACCAGATACAGACATGAAGTAGAAGATGACAAAATTGAAAAGAGCCAGAATTTTTCCTGGTGTCCTTGAGAATGCGATTGATGCAACTTGTTGCATGGAAGTCCAAAGCATTGAAGGAGACGCTTCGAGAAGTCTCCATGCAGTGACATACGTTGTTTCATTGTCAATAATAACTTGGATGACATTCTTGACTCTAGTATCTACCATAATTGCCTCCAGAAAACTGCATAACAATTTGGCCTTTTTAATTCCTTTGAAGCCATTGATGAAAAGACATCAAATACGTGCTGGAAGAAATGGGAACTTCACCTCAAGAATTCTCTATGCTACCACATATACCATTTCATTGTCAATAATAACTTGGATGACATTCTTGTGTCCAATATCTACCACAATTGCCTCTCAAAAAAC
This sequence comes from Wollemia nobilis, assembly GCA_028583015.1. Taxonomy (NCBI): domain Eukaryota; kingdom Viridiplantae; phylum Streptophyta; class Pinopsida; order Araucariales; family Araucariaceae; genus Wollemia; species Wollemia nobilis. The sequence continues at coordinate 3,093,701 of JAQPPZ010016709.1, forward strand.
TGTGCAACAATTTCCCATTTGTAATTTCAGTCGAACCATTGATGAACTTCAAAGACATCAAATTCCTTGTGGAAGAAATGAGAAAGTTTATCAATGCCTGACCTTTTCTAGTGGTTCATCCATTCATCATGAAAGTTTATCAATGCCTTACCTTTTCTAGCGGTTCATCCATTCATCATGATATTTTAGCCCCCTTTTAGCCAGTTTTCACCCCACTTCATTTATCAATTATATTCTCCACACCTTTTATAGTCTCATCTAATGAAAGGGCATTTGCAATCATCATATGTAGGGGCCTTGAACCCCACACCATAAATTGTTGGGGAAATCACTATTGCTTTTCTATATAATAACTTTGGCACAGTAAAAGCTATTTCAAAAAACTTATATAAGTTTGCAGAGGTCTTCCTTGCTATCTCTTTTTAGAAATTGGTGAACATCAAAAGGACCTGGTGACTTTCATATTTCTTTGTGGTGGACTCAAAAGGGTTGCCAGTTGAAACTCATATTGGCTTATTTGACAATTGATTTTTTCCTTTTTCTAATTTTTTAACCTAATTTCCTTCTAGCTCACAAATTTTGCTTTCAGTATATAATTTGTGTTGGAGGCTGTAAGATAATTTAATTTCATCATATTACCTGCTTGGTTTATTTTGTTATGAACTTAGTCCTCTATTTGTTCTCAAGTTTTCTTCATATAATACTTATTGGAGAATTGGCAGGATTGCTTCAGCTCATGCAAAGGATGATAATCCAACAGTCCTCATCAATGGTCATTTTGACAGTCCATTGGGATTCCCTGGAGCTGGTGATTGTGGCTCTTGCATAGGTTGGTTGTTTGGTTTTCGTTAGAATGAACTTCTGAAGCAGATTGGTCAATGCTAACTGAAATGAAGACAAATATGTTCAGTAGATTAGGTTGTTGTTTGTTATTTTCATTTTCTATGAAATGTTTTTCTGTAAGCATTTATGGTTGATATGAAACAGGAGGGGGGGGAAAGGCCCTAGAGTGCATTACTTGAGTTTTTTTATTCCGATAAGATGAAAAAAAAAACAAGAAGCGCACAAAGAAGAAGGGAAGAAAAGAAAGGGAGAGAAAGGAAAGCCAAAAGCGCGAAGCAAACAACAGGAGCGAACCAGCAAACAAAGCCGCCACCCCCAACAAGGCCACAGGGCAAAACCCGCCCCCACAGCCAAACCCAAAACGAAGAGCCAAGACAGAAGACCCACCGCAAAAAGGAACCACAAGCCAACACAGGCCAGCCAGACACCGACACAACAAAAACAAAGAGGAGGGGAGACAAAAAAAGAAAAAAAGAAGAACGAACAAGGGGGAGAAGGCAGGTTGTGATCAATATCCTTGTTTATGCCGGCAGAGAAGAAGAGCTTGAAGGCCTGGTTTCATCCCTTTGGCTCCCTCTTGGCTTCACTCGTTGTTGAGTGTGTGGGCACTGATGACTTTGCTCTATGTGAATCAGACATCCTGCTTGAGTGCTTCCATGTTGTCCGATAGATATATAATATGTAACACAAGCCATGAATCCACCACTCTCGCTCTCTCGGAGCAGATGTAACTGTAGGAAGAGCTCAAAATTCACAGTAATTCTACCATCTTCTGTGGCTGCCAAATTCATGGTTCTTCCCCTAACCCTCATCTTACAAAATAATGGAGAATGAAATGGTGGGAAATTGATGATGTTTGGTGGTCCTTCTGCCCATGTACCTCCTCATTGCTTCAGCCTTCACCATTACTGCAAGTCTCTATCTTAATACTATTGTAATGATAACATTGTCCTGATTATATATTTGCTGTGAATGTTATTAGGATATCTTTTTCGTTGTCGATGTTAATACTGTTATTCAATATGAATATTGTTTGCTATTTTTAATATAAAATTTATTCTTAAATTTACCTTTCTATATTTAAATTTATTCTTATATTTACCTTTCTATATTTATTCGTGTCAAAGACATAATAAAAATATAAAAACAGTTAAAATAATAACAAATGTATAAAAACATTTAAACGAACACTAATGTATTTTTATGACACTATATTTTTATCAAAACATTAGAAACATTTACCTTATAAAAAATATACAATCTTATTGACAAACTTTAATGCAGTTGTTTTGGTTGTGAACTTTTTCCAAATTTTATACTTGTTGAACTTGAATTCGAACATGAACATGGTCACTTAGAGTGTGTGTACGTATCTTTATATTTGCACAATAAAGGGGAGGGGAGATTGATATATTATTTTAATGTTCACGAGTGACCAAAGCAGGTTAGTGGGACTTGAGAAGTACACTCTTGACTGAGTGGTCATGTTAATCTAAGCTTTGGGAGGCCAATTGAAGGTCAGTCCTGGGTTGCTGTGCCCGTTTTTCATCAAATGGCTTAGATTACAAGCCCAACATTTAGAAACCTTCTTGCTTTAAACCGCCTGAGCCCACAAGTTGTGCTCATTGGCTTGCTTTTTTGACATGTTTGATGTTCTTGGTGATATGCAAAATGCACATTGATTAGAATTATAGATGTTGTTTATAAGAAAACAAGGACACGATAATTTGAAATTTTAGAAGTGACATGAAATTCATCTATATAAAGTTGAAACCTATAAAACTCCATCTGTTAAAAAATTTTATAAACTTAGAGGAGCAGCAAACACTCTCAATAATAATAAATGCCCTCAATCAGGCTTCAATGACCTTACAAGTGGAGCAACAATGGAAAATCTTACAGCCGCTAGAGAAACGCTGAAACCAATCCTGAAATTTTCTTCGATTTTGTTTAGAGAAACTTGGGAGTTTTAGCTTCAGGTGTATTGATTTATTAATTGATCGATGTCAAAGGGCTTCTGTTTATCCAGAAATGACCTGAAACTTCTGGAGTTTTTGAATTGTTTGGGGTGCTTCTGAAAACATCTTGACCTTTTGAACCATTTTGGAATGTTTCTGCAGCATTTCTGGTCCCAGACCCCTATTAAAAAATGTTGAAATGAGAAACAGGGACTGATCAGTGTTTTGGTGCAACATAAACTACTTATTAATGCCTATAAATGACCAAAGTAGGTCAGTGGGACTCAAAAAATACATCTAGTTACAATAAAAAAGTATGAGGTAAACTAAATTATAGGTTAAGTAGAGGATATATGCATAACATGAATAAATCAAATCCATACGATCCCATACACGCATTAATAGTCATGTAAGGGGAGGATCCGTAGAGGAAACAAGGACCTGAAGAAAATTAAAACTGGAGACATAGGTTGGATATTAGCAGAGGTAGACGCCTGAAGCAAGGCTTAGAGCAGAACTGATGGCATCACCATCAATTGCTATGAGATATAATATATAGAAAGAAATTTTATTAGTGTTCATGGGTGCTCAAAGACACGAGTATTACATTTGGTTACAGTAGCCTGGAGGGAGTCAGAAATAGTGCTCCAAATAATACAAAGGGCAAGTGCTTATTTTTTTTTTTTCAGAATAAATATTATTTGTGTAATTGCCATTAAGAAATATAGACTGCAACATAAGATTTAGAATTAAAAAGTTTAGAATACAAGGGGACTGGTTCAGAGTTATATTCACAAAGCCATTAAAGAATAAGCAAAAAGTGTATTTATGATTGAGAAATTGATACTGGTCATAGAACTTAAAAGACATAAAATTCGTATTTCTTGTTCTTCAGTTTGAAGTTTTATTTTCTATTTGTACTGCCATTAACTGGTGATATGATGGAATCTTCCAGAATGATAAGGAAATGTGGGGGTCAACTAAAAAGAATTTCCATGGAGTGTTTGGTCTGTTCAAGGAACATTTTGTCAGAAATGGAGGTAATTTGAAGTTGCCAGTAACATAGGATGGTAAACTGAACCCAACCTTGTAAGAATGCAGAAGCCTTGGAAAAATAAGGATTGGATAGAAACCAAAATTTTTAAAATCATATGAAGGATGACTTTCAAATAATTGATATATAGATGTAAAGTATTTTTGTTTACATATTTTAAAAGGAAATCCTTTGGAGACCTGTAATAAATATAATTTACATGAAGCATGTAAAGTGTCACGTGTCAAAGTGGCGTTGCTTTGTCTGGTATGTATTCTTTTGTTCACAAAAGAAAAGTGTGAAATAAATCATGTAAAGTGTCACGTGTCAAAGTGGCGTTGCTTTGTCTGGTATGTATTCTTTTGTTCACAAAAGAAAAGTGTGAAATACGTTTAAATCTTGCTTTAAATGTTATTTGAGCCAAACTTTAATGCCTTTTAAGGTCTCTTGGTTCTTTTGCAAAGAGGAAAATGTGAAATTCATGCATGTGGGAAATTTATCCTTAGGGTCTACCAAATTCTGAGTACAGTAAACTGGTTCAAGTCCATAGTAGGTGTATAGCTAATTCCCTTAGGAACTAAGTTCTAGTTTGGAGTAGGAGGAAATACCTACGTATGAGCTGTGAAACAAATTGGAATTTTGTAACAATCCTTTTGCCTTTGATATATTAACCTCTGTTTTCTTAGTTGTCTAGATTACTACCTCACTTTCTAAGTCAACTGTTATTTTGTATAGGATATTTTTCACTTATTTCCTGGAGATACAGATTATCGAATATTTTCTAAGGACTATGGCGACATCCCAGGACTAGATATTATATTCCTTACAGGAGGCTATTTCTATCACACTTCCTATGACAAACCGGAAAATATATTGTATGCTTATTTTATATAACTCAAATTAGAAGTTGTTTTCGGAAAAGATAAGGAGAATATTTTCTTCAAGATTTCTTCTTGCAATTTCTAATTGTTAAGCAAAGTCTTATTATTCTATCCAATATTTATGTACTTTCTTGAATTATTATGTTTTGTTATATTTTTGCAGAAGGATGTTTCCTTTTTCTTTGTTATTCTATTATAAGTAGGTTGTGTGGTTGCAGGCCTGGAAGCATACAAGCTCGGGGTGAGAACCTATTCAGTGTATTGAAAGCACTTTCAAGTTCATCGCAGCTACAAAACGCCCAACAAAGAGCTGATCGTAACTTCACAGAAAATGGAACAGTTGGTGATCGTCCTATCTTTTTTGACTATCTTTCATGGTTTATGGTAGGCCTAAACTGAGTATTCATACAAGAATACAACAAACTAGACAGGAGTTCCATATCATTAGACTGTTTAATTTGTTTTGCATTTATGTTCTCCCTTTGTTTTCTGTTTTCTGAATAAATATTACTAAGATATAAAACTAATTAAGTATCTTTTCACGGCATACTGAGATTTCTTTTAGGTATATGGCGTGGAATGAAGCAAATCATATTGATCTAGAAAAAGACTCTTTAAACTTTATGTTCATTTAGCACTAAATAAGTAGAATAAAAAATAATAGAATTCTTATTTATGATTTAAGTCACAAGTAATAAATTTCATTCTTTGCAAAATCTCTCACAGAATGCTGATTTGAGACCCATTATATGCCAGGTATTTTATTCAAAGAAAACTGCTCAATAACATGTTTTGTCTGCAATGGTTGTTCTTGTTGCTCTGTTTTCCATATCCTCCAAATTCAGTATTTTATCCATGATGACAAGCCTTCTTTATATCATAAAAGGTATGCTAGTCTCACTACTTTAGGCCAAATGAAGATTAGGCACTGATTTCCTTTGCCTATTTGGAGTCCTGAATTTTTATGCATCTTAGCTGCTATCCATGATAAATATGCAATTTTTTCTACTTTAGATTTCCTTTTGTTTTATTGTTAATGTACTATATGCCTTATTTAGTGTTGGGCATGACTTTAATATGATCAAGGTCGATGTTTTTATCTAATTGGAATCGGTTAAATCATAATACTGTAAGATTCATCAAAGTATCACTATATTAGACATTGTTAAATTGATGTCGTGTTCAGATAGACATAACAAACTTGCATTTTTGTTGTTGGGAGCCAATCATTCCCATAGATTAAGAGGATTTTTGAGAGAAATGTTCACCTTTCAGAATGCTTTTTACTTTAATAAAACAGAGGCCTATACATGAAGAGCAGGTTCATTAAAGCTTCAGAGAAACAACTTTGTTCTGGTAAATCATCAAATCAAAGTAAGAAGGATTTGCCAAGGATTATGTAAAATTTTGGACATTCTTGCAAACCTTAAAATATTGTATGTGGTGTGGTGGTTACCTTGGGGCATTGCTTTACAGCTGAAAATGCTAAAAAATCTATTTTTTTTAATCCTAACCATGTTGTTAGCGGCATAACATTGTGCTTGGGACTCTGTTTTGATCTGTTCAAAATGCATTGGAAAGCTTAGAGGAAGTCTAGAACTTTCAAAAGGAAATCCAAATTGCCATGGATTTCCTAGACCAACTGCATGAAAAGAATACTCCGGAGGCCCTAAAAATATGCAAAACAAAATAGTTGTTAAAAATAGTAATTTTCTAGTTTTAAATTTTCGTAGCCAAAATGCATCTCTAGCCATGTTGACACATTAATAGAAGACAAAACACAAAAGGACAAGTCATATGTATGTAATTTTCAATTAAACGCACTTTGTAATTCTTGGAAGGTGGATCACCACATTTCCATATAGGTGACCTTCTAACTCATGGAGGGTGAACCACCACATTTCCATATGGGTGACCTTCCATATTCAATATGGTGGATTTGCAACACACCAATTCTTGTATAAAGAGAGATGCACCCGATTGTAAAAAGCATGAGTAATGGATGCAATGTTATAGCCTCACATCTCTTCTCAGATATTGCTTGCATTGTTTTTTTGCTAAAACCCAAACGAGTTTTGGGTCAAATAATGCCTTTCTTCTATACGATATCCAAGTTACTTTCAAACCCATCAGAATGTTTCTAATTCTCTTGATTCTACAGTGAGGTTTTTCTGGTAAAATACATAAATACAAATTTATCATTTCTTGAAGATAATTGGTGATGTATATGGAGTAGTTCCTCTTCGGCATTAAGTTTATCCTATAGGATATTCTTTATTGAAAAACTTAGCCTATGTTGTTTTCTGTAGGCTTTTTGAAGAATGAACTAAGATTAGTGTATATAGATTTGATTAGGTTGCTTGAGATATTCTTACTTACTGGAGTGACTAGATATGGATACAAAATGAATGTTTCTATGTCATAGAATTATAGAAATTGCAGGCTGAAATGGAAATGATGATTTGGAAATAAGGTTTAACTCCAAAAAACCAAATCACATGTTGCTGATAACACAGATAAAGCAAAACGTAGAAATCATGCTACAATTGTTGCAATTATAACTTACACAAAATTTCTCCTCACCCCAGGATGCTTTTAAGTGGAACACAATCCTGCTCTTCTGGTCACTGTTGACAAGTTTTGTCACATTGCTTCTGAAGGGGTAGTGAAATTTGATTATGTTGATTTTCTTGATATAGTTTTCCTTATTTTTGTTGATAGTAGTGTTGCAGCAATTTTGGCTGTCATTTTTTGGATCCCCCTTGTAAATAACTGAATTTAAAAGAGCTTCGCCCATAATATAGCAAGAAAAAGGAGCTTCGCAAACAGCAGGCAAAAAAAAAAACATAGATGCAAGCCAAATTTTTTAAGGCACAGAAAGAGCTTCGCAAGCGAAGCTCCCACAAGCCTAGCTTCGGGCCGAAGTTTTGCGAAGCATACAATGTAAAAGCAAAATGCCAAAACAAATTCTTAAGTGTGGAAAAACACTTCGCAGAAATGCTAGCGAAGCACCTGCTTCGGCTGTCCCTTTTGGCGAACCACTCCTCAGGAAAATCTACTTCGCTCAAAATCTTCCCGAAGCACCCGCTTCGGGCGACTCAAGTGCGAAGCTTCCCCCTCCGAAGGCTGTTTTTGCAACGGTTCGCGGCGAAGCAATTTTGAAGGTCCACTTCGGCTGAATTTTGTGCGAAGCTCCCTCAGTAGAAGCCTAATTGTATGCCCAAAATTTTCTAAGGCAAAATTCTACTTCGCTTGAATTTTCCCCGAACGGCCACTTTGAAAGAAGATTCGCAGCGAAGCTGTTTCTGGATGTCCCTTCGCTGCGAAGCTGTTTCTGGATGTCCCTTCGCTGCGAAGCACCAATACAAAGAGGTCTATCCCACTTCGGCTCTCATCCATGGCGAAGCAGCTCCCCGAACTAAAATTCAGTGAAGTTCTCGAGGGCACACATCCTAAGACTGGGTATTTCTTCGAGGCAATTGAGTGGTTCATTAATGCATCTTTACTTGCCCGAAAGACCCGGGACTCATTTTCAGCAATGGAAAAGGAAAGGTCAGCCGCAGGAGGAAAACCCGATGGACCCGACAGCCACTCGAGCATTGCGCCCAAAGATTGAGGACGAGTCAGGCGGCCCATTAATGAGAGTTTCCCTGGCTAAAGTGGTCGTAATTGCTAATAATAGGAACAGATGTGAGAACTCAGTCACGGGAGGAGCGAAGGCAGATTTTTCAGTTTTTTGAGGGCGTACTGTTAGGTTTTGTGCAATGATGGCTCAGAGGGCCGGGTCCTCTATAAAAACCCATGAATTGTAATGAAAAAGGGGGGGGAACTTTTGCTAGAAAGCTGCTGTAACTTGATTCCTGCAATTGATATTGAAGACTTTGGGCTCATTTCTCTCTTGTATGCTGCCTTCTGGATTATTTCTGCTATTCTGTCTTTGATTGTATACTGTAATTCTGAATCTTGAATTTAGGTGCGTAATTAGGGACAAAACCCTGTAATTCTCCTGGAGGATACATAGGGGAGAAAATGCCGTGTTAATGTTCTTGTATGCTGCCTGTGGATGGTGTTTCTGCTATATTTACATGTTTCCTGTTTGCTGTAATTCTGAAATCTGGATTTAGGCGTAGGGGAGTAAGTGAATCCTGGAACTTGTCCAGAGGATACATAGGGAAGTTAGCATGGTGTTCATTTATGTGTTATCGTTTGTATTTATTGCTGCTACTTCAAGGTATTAGTTAGCGATCGTGCTGCTGGTTCTTCCCCTCATTAAATCAACCAACTGTGTTTCTTCCCTACTCTTTTATTTCTTTCCTGCACTCTTACTCTTTTTATCTCTTTCCTGCACTCTCATCTTTAAAGAATCGTAGTTTAGTTAAGGAGCCGGCCTTTCTCCGGAGATTGGCACGGAGGGCATCTCTTCCCTCCGGCCTTTCAATGTTGGTCCAGGTCTAGGGCGCGTATACATACCAAAATCCTTTCCTGTGGCAAATTTGTGACCAACAGTTTCTGGCACGCCCGGTGGGACCCGGTCCATCTCACCTTATGAGTGGTAGTGAGAGCCGATGCTTATCTCATTACCAAACAGACTCTAGCATCTGACGACTTTGCTGAACCTGGAAATCTCAAAGTCGTTGAGACCGATACCAAAGTATCCGTGCCTTCATGCAAACAAGATATCGAGTTAGGAATAGTGGAGAAGGAATTGAGTTTTTTGAACTCGACATTGATGCTTTCGGAGAGCACCCTAGGCTGATAACACCCGAACAACTGTTACGGAAGGCACCTTTGCAAGAAGCTGTATTTGATGAAGAGGGCTTGACTTCCGACAGCACAACAGCTAGTCTTCCCCCTAATCCTCCTAACTCCCCCGATCATCCAAGCGCTTCCGCTTCAGTCAGTCACCTACAAGGGACTTCGGGAATCCCTATCTTTTCGACTCCAAGCGCAGGCATGGCACACCAACAACAGCAGCAGCTGCTGCCGCCACAACAACAACAACCCAGGTCGTTCCCGGCATAGAACTCTTTCGGACCATTAAACCTGGCGGGACAAGGACAAGTTCCACCTGCTGCGATGAAGAAAATTCCTACCTTCGATGGCAAGGGGAAGACCGCTCTGGAACACATTCAAGACATAGTTTCTCTGGCGGCAATACACAACATCACCGAAGGAGTGATGGTGAAGCTTTTGGTTCTATCCCTCCGAGGAAAACTCCTTTATTGGTATAGATCGCTTCCGCCTGGCACCATAACAAGTTGGGACCAGTTAGCTGGACAATTGATGAGAGGTTTCAACGAGTCTGCTGACCCTTCCTCCCTCTTACATCAATTTACAACAATTCAGAGACACCCGCAGGAGGAAATTGGAGACTTCAATGTGAGGTTCGCTCGGACTTGGCAAAGAGTACCTAATGGACTTCAGCCAACCAGCGAAGCTGCAGCATACTACTACCTTAGGGCCCTCAATCCAGATATCAGTGTGATGGTAAGGTATTCGAATATGAATACTTTCCCTGAGCTCTATGAATTAGCCCAGAAAGCGGAAATGGACTTGATAGCCGTAGGAAAGCTTCCCCAAAGGATGCCGATGCCTATATTCTTGGAGTTTCCGTAGACACAATGCCTGAATGCAGCTACGTCACAAGCCTCCATAACCATTGTATATCCCCTCTCATCATGGAATCCTAACCCCGTTGTAACCCAATTCGTTACACCACAAGTGCATTTCCCCGCGTATTCAACGCCATAGCCTACCGTTCCTGCGTTACCAGCACCATCTCAATACCCCGCTTTGCCCCCAATACCTACGATGGCTCCATTGCCGCAGGCCCCCAAAGCAGAAGATATGCAGGCTAAAATATTACAAGAAGTTCAGTCTTTGATCTCTACTGTACAGACTTTGTCCAACGATATGATTATCATGAAGAAGAAACAAGCACAACAAGAATTTCTTCCAAGGAGGTCTTACCCGCCGCCAACGCTCACCAAAGATCAAGTGGTGCAACCAGGAAGATCTTCGGCAAGAAATGTTGTGATCGACGAAGGAACAAGCACTTCTGACACCGTGCACTGGTGTTCTACATGCAATGACCCACATGAAGAAGACACCTGTATGTTGCACCAACATTTTGTGCAAACGCTGTCAGGAAACAACCCCGGCGGACAAGTCAACATGATAAGACAAACAGATCAAAACCCGGTCGTGGACGAAGAAGAGCAAGTTTCGATGCTTACTAGGGAGGGAAAAAGACCAATGGAAGTGGACGCAGCTCAAATGGCTCCCTTGAAGGTATATACCCGCCGCAAAAAATGTAGGAATGAATAGTAGCAATAGATTAATCAATCAACAAATAAATAATACATAGTAGGCCTTAGAATAGCCCGGAGACTACGGAGCTAACAAGGCAACAATAGATAGTTGTTGCAACAATGAAATAACAACTAACGCTAGTCTAACAAATATGCCCTATAATGTAATATACGCTAACATACGCTAACATCCCCCCTTATTACATTATTTGGGTAATAATATAACTACTAGCTACACTATCCTCCCATACAACAATATTTGGGTAAAGTATATAACTGCCCCAATACAGTGAAAGAAGAAGAAGAGAAATGAAAGAATGATGGCTCGTGCTTTGTCTTTGGCTCTGGCTCTGGCTCATGGCTCTGGCTCTGGCTCTAAGCATACCTCTGGAATTGTACCTCTGGGTCTATCTCGGGATCTGCCTGTGAATCTGCCTCTGGATTATTGCCTCTGGATCTGCCTATAGATCTGCCTCTGGAACTTTGTCTCTGGGTCTGTCTTTAGGTCTGTCTCTGGGTCATTATCTCTGGGACTGCCACTAGGTCTGTCACTGGATTTGCCTCGGGGTCTACCATAGGTTTTACCTTTTTGGTAGAAGCCATACAACATTTCTTTCATCATGGTCCATTGTGTGAAATCTGTCCATCCACAATCTATATGAACCTTGTTGGCCATTTTCACTTTGTACCAACATTTTGAAGAAGAATGATTCGTACATCCACATGAATCACAAGGATGTAATCTCCAACACTTAGCTACAACATGTCCTGCCTTTCCACAGTGACTGCAACAATGCTTTTTAGGAGTTGTAGGAGATTTAGGTTTTACAAACATAGAATTATTGGTACTTGCATGTCCAGTATAGCCAAGGCCTTCATGCTTTGCCCTGACACTTAGCATTATTGGAGATTTAATGCCTTGTTCCTGTTTACCTAATCTCTCACCATTGAATCCCATTTTCTTCATCATTTTGGAACCAAATCCTTTGGTGTGTTTTTCAAAACACCCAATTTCATCATCTTCATCAATGCTTTTAACAATATTGCATTTGTCGCTATTGATGAGATTATGGAGTTCATTTTTAGGAGGTTCAGTTTTTAAGTCACTAGTGTCACAAGCAAAATCTGCTATTGTGATGAGATCACCTGTGCTACAACTGATATCTACCATCATAGGCATGAGGTCGCTTGTATCAAAACAAGCATTGGCCATCATGGGCTCAAGGTCACATGTATCACAACAAGCATTCGCCACCATGGGCTGAAGGTCACTTGTGTCACTACAAGCATCGACCATTAGGGGTTTGACCTCTGTTTCCTCACTAAAGTCCCTTTTTTGTTGTGCTTTGTCAAGAGCATAAAATGACATGAATATGCCCATTATAGCACCAATAGGGATTAGAACACCATTTTTCTGCATGTCTCCACAAGACGCAGAATCATTGATTATGGCATTTACACCACTCCTTAGTGTAAGAAATGTGCCATCTTCATAATAATCTATCCCTTCCAGGTGTGGGGAAAAGTATGGGCCTTTAACTGATTTAACAACATCATCAGTTTGTTTTGGGATAGTTTTCTTCTTTGATCTACCCATTCTTAAGGTGTCGGTCTCTGCCGAAAATGCACCTTTTACAATAAAATTTTGCAAAATAATTTGACTAAGGTGTCGGTCACTGCCGAAAATGCACCCTTATAAGTCTTCCCCCTTAGTTTTGCAAAATTATATCTCCCCTATACGGGGTTCCAAGGGGCAAAAATTTCTGGAAGCGCAAAAATGGGTGCTCCAGAAGGCTTTTTTTACTGGTTTGTAAAAAAATTACAAAGCTTGCCTCGTAGGCAGATTAGCACAAAATATCACCAAAAAAAAATCCCCCCTGTGTGAAGTACTTCAAACAAACAAGTTGCTATTTATGAAGCCTAAAAAACAGAGTTTGAGGTTTGATGATTTGATGCCTCTTTAATTGCTTTGATGGTGGAGAGAAAAAAATCTATCCCCCCTTGAAAATAACTCCCACCCTTTAAAATTTTCCTTTATAAAGCATTTTAAAACATTTTATATTCTAAAGTTAAAAAAAAAATAATTATTCTTTATAGCAAAAAAATTATCTTTTTTTTTTTTAAAAAAAATTTTAAAACTATATAAAAGAAATAATTTAAAAATTTTAATTTTAACTTTTAGAAAAAAAATATTAAAAAATAACTTTAAATTTTTTTTTTTACCGTTGTTTGGGGGAGTCGGCCGCGCCTTGTAAAAGGAATGTAGTTGACGCCGCCGGGAGTCGAACTCCCGACCCCGCGGCTGTAAACGCTCCGACTGGCGCTCCTGCCAGTCGGGCTACGCCGCCCAACGGGAAGGGAAGGGAAATCCTTCCCTTTAATCCCTTCTGCGGTGAATAAGACCAAAACAAAAAATTTGGTCCCCGCTGGGGATTGATCCCGCGACCCCGCGGGAGTTGGCCCTAAGACTGGCTTCGTTGCCAGTCGGGCTACCTTGGCTGATCCGTCAGCCAAGGGGAGCTTTGTGCTACTAAAGCACAATCCCTTCGTTTTTTTTTTTTTAAATCTGTGGGAATTATCCCACACGCAGCGTGATGCTGCGTTTTCTTTGTTTAAAAAGAAAACAAACCCCTTTTAACAACGATTGCCTGCGGGCAATCAGCAGGCCATTTTGCTGCGCCGAGTGGCGCGTGGCCAGTCCGCCACGCGTCGCGTCCGGGTGGCGCGTGGCCAGTCCGCCACGTGTCCCCCGCTCGTCGGTCCAGGTGGCGCGTGGCCAGTCCGCCACGTGTCGCCGCGTCGTCGGCCTCGGGTTCCGTGCCCGAGGTCCAGTCAGGTCCAGTCGAGTCGGCCTCGGGATCTGTGCTCGGGGTCCAGTCGCCAGTCCAGTCTGCCTCGAGATCCGTGCCCGGTGGTTCAGTCCGATCCAGTCAACCGCGTCTCGGGATCCATGCCCGATCCGTTCCGGTCCAGTCCAGCAGCCTAGAAAAACGGGAATTAGCCCGGGTCAAACTGCGTCCAGTCTGAGTCACCTCGAGAAATGTGCCGAGGTGCTCACAGGTCAGGTGCTCCTCGGGAAACATGCCAGTCAGCCTGCGGACCACCTCGAAAAGCATGTCGATCAACTCCTGCGGGTCTCCTCGAAACGCCCAGGTCCTGCTCTTGGCTACGAATGAGCCCAGAGCTCTATAGCTCTGATACCATGTAGGAATGAACAGTAGCAATAGATTAATCAATCAACAAATAAATAATACATAGTAGGCCTTAGAATAGCCCGGAGACTACGGAGCTAACAAGGCAACAATAGATAGTTGTTGCAACAATGAAATAACAACTAACGCTAGTCTAACAAATATGCCCTATAATGTAATATACGCTAACATACGCTAACTAAAAAGAGCAGCAACCTGCTAAAGCCCCAGACAAAGCTTTACACCCAGCGCCAGCAAAAGAGAAGATCCAGCAAGTCTCCACAGCCCCGCCTCAGGCTGAAACTAAAGAGCAGGCAAGGGAAAAGCTTAAGTTCCCTTCACTAACCAAGCGGCAAAGAGTTGAAGCCACGGAGCAATATCACACAAAGTACGAAGCTAAAAAAGGGCCCAAAGTGCATACCCCCATAAGGTATAATATCGTGGATGAGCTAAAAAGGACCCCTGCCAAAATTAGTTTATATGATGCTTTACAGCCTACCAAGACAGTAGACCTGTTGTAGGAGTCTTTGAAGTCCGCGAAAGTTGGGCAATCAATGCCGCCCGCCATAGTGCAAACCCTGTCTACGTCCATAACAGGAAAGAACAGACCTCCCTCGTTTTACTTGTCATTACAAATGGAAGGTCACATTGTCCATAACTGTATGATTGATTCAGGGGCCGCAACGACGGTCATGCCTAAAGCGGTCTGCGAAGAAATAGGGATGGAGTATACAAGAAGCAGCCATGGCGTACTCCAACTGGATGGCACTCCTGTAAAGACCGTCGGGGTGATCAAAGATATACCCCATCCGACTACTCAAAGTGCCCCAAATTGTGGTGATACAGGAAGTGGTAGTAGTAGATCTAGAACCCTATTTCAGCATGTGTCTTTCGAGGGAATTCACAGCGAAGCTAGGGGGATACCTGTCCATGGACTATTCACATTTGGAGGTCCCATTCAAAGGGAAGAAAGTCAAGATTTACAACGAGAAACCTTTCACGTTTCTCGTACAAAAAATGGCTGAATAAGAATGCAATGATCTCGTCCATGCGATAGCAGAAGGAATTGAACGAGTGGACTTAGTAGAGGAGTCCCTTGCACAACTAAGTTCTGAAGATGAATTTTCATTGACAGACTTTAATGCTATGATAGAAATAGAAATAGGGTGTTACACCATTGCAAAGCCAGAGAAACACATTAAGTCAGAAGATAAAGTACCTGCCCAAGGAGAATTATGGCAATTATTCTTTGATGGTGCCCGGTGCAAAAACGGAGCTGGGGCGGGGATCCTTCTAGTATCACCATCCGGAGAACGAAAAGAATATTGCTATAGATTAGTTTGGAGCTGCACCAAAAATGCAGCAGAATATGAAGCCCTATGCCTAGGACTGAAAAAAGCGGAAAAGCTAGGCATAAAACACCTCAAATTTTTTGGAGATTCAGAACTAGTATGCAATCAGGTCACCAACAAGTGCATCTCAAAAAGGCATTATCTCAAAGCATACTGCAACAGAGTATGGGACCTGTTTGAACAATTTGAGTCACTCAATCTACAGTCCATCCCGCGAGAGAAGAAGAGACACGCCGACGTCTTGGCCTCCATTGCGGCTAGATATTCTTGCTGACGACATGGTACACAAGCCTAAGGCCGTGAGGATGATTTATAGGCCCTCTGTGCCGAATAAGGACATGCATTGGCAAGTTTTCGATATTGATGAACAGATCATCAATTTCCTGGTCCAAGAAGCAGCCACTGTCGAAGAAAGGAGTATGAAGAGCGAGGAGTATGAAGGACTGGTGCAGTTAAAAAATAACCATGTTCCAAGAGGATTGATCACTCTAGAGAGCCTGTTCGATCAGAACGACAGAGTAGTTTCTCACAAAATCAAAGTCGACGCTAGGCAATATCAAGATCTAGAGCTTGAATCCGGGAAAGTGATAAAAGTTGGAACAGATTGTACCATGGCTGAGTTAGAACAAATCAGGTCTCTATGCAGGAAGTATCCAGATATAGTAGCCTGGTCTTACCAAGACCTAAAGGGCTATGACCGAAGGTTGGTTCAACATACCATCGAACTACAAGAAGGGGTAAAACATTTCAGATAGAGGCAAAGGCCGGTCAACCCAAAGATCGAAGCTCTGATGAAAGCTGAACTTCTGAAAATGCTTGAAGCAAAGATCATCTATCCCATAAAGCATTCTTCTTGGGTAGCAAACTTTGTTCCTGTTAGGAAGAAGAATGGGGATATTCGGCTATGTGTGGACTTCCGCAACTTAAATCAGGCTTCACTCAAAGACCACTATCCCCTCCCGCAGATTGATCAAATCTTGCACTTAGTAGCTGGAGCCCAGTGTTTCTCCCTACTCGATGGTTTTTCAGGATATAACCAGATTTGGGTTAGAAATGAAGACCAGCACAAAACAACCTTTACTACTAAGTGGGGGACGTTCGCTTACCAGCGGATGCCGTTTGGCCTTTCGAACGCAGGAGCTACCTTCCAAAGAGCTATGGACTTAGCATTTGGAGAGCTGTTGAACAAGGTTATCGTCATCTATTTGGATGACATGACCGTATTTTCTCGAAAAAGAGAGGACCATCCCTCGCACCTGCAGCAAATATTTGAAAAATGTCGAGAATTTGGCATCTCAATCAATCCTAAGAAGTCCATCTTTGCAGTGAATGAAGGAAGACTGCTGGGGCACCTTATATCGGAAAAGGGGATCGCGATAGACCCTGACCGGGCTGAGGCTCTTTTTAAAACTTCCATTACCAATGAATAAAAAGGGGCTGCAGTCCTTCTTCGGGCAGATTAATTTCGTGAGGAAGTTTGTACCAGACTTCGCCCAAATCATCAAGCCGATGTCCCAACTGTTGAAGAAAGATGCCGAATTTGTCTGTTCTGATGAAAGAAGGGAAGCATTTGAAGAAATCAAGACCCGAATCGCTCAGGCACCCGTCCTGACTAACCCTGACTACAGTAGGGATTTCATCCTATACACTGTAGGAGAGCCCGGAAGTTATGCCGCAGTCTTAACGCAAAAAGAAGACGGCGAAGAGCGCCCCATTGCGTTTCTAAGCTAGGTGATACACCCCCACGAGGAGAAATACAACTTCATAGAAAGACAGGTGCACGCTGTCATGAAGTCCCTAAGGAAATTCAAACATTTCGTCTCCCAAAGTCGGGTTACAGTGTTCATCATCCATCCTAATGTACGCAACTTCATTATCCAAGGAGAGTTGGGCAGCAATAGGGCTGGTTGGGTCAACAAAATACAGGAATTTGACATTGAAATCAAACCCACAAAGTTGGTTCGCGGTCGCGTGCTATGCCAAGAGCTTGCGAAGAGTGTAGCAGCCGAAGTAACAGCTTGTCAGTAGGATGACTTGGCGGTAGAAGAAAGCTTCGCAAACCGAGACAAAGATGAAAAGGACTGGGTCAATGAAATAGTAGAATACTTCAGCACTGGGATATGTCCTTCGCATTTAAATACCTCGCAGCCTGAAAGCCCTTCGCTTTGTCTTACGCCTCGAGGGCCTGTTCTACCGAAATATTGATGGAGTTCTTCTGAAGTGTATAAGAGAGGATGACAAGAAATGGGTCCTTAGTGAATTCCATTCAGGTTTATCAGGGGGCCACTCTACAGGAAGGACAACTGCTTTAAAGATAATCAGGGCGGGCTACTACTGGCCCTCGCTCTTTGCCGATGCCTTCGCGGTTTGCAGAAAGTGTGAACAGTGTCAGAAGTTTGCCGGGCGAAGCAAAAATGCTCCCATGCCCCTCCAACCAATACAAGTGGAAGCACCATTTCAACAATGGGGATTGGACTTCATAGGGGTCATCTCGCCGAACTCTTCTGCAGGACATAAATTCATCCTCACCGCGACCGATTACTTCACCAGATGGGCCGAAGCAGTACCCGCCAAACAAGCTGATCAAGAAACGGTAGTCACTTTTCTAGAAGGCTTGATCACCCGGTTCGGCATCCCCGAAGCAATAGTAACAGATAATGGCCCCGGATTCATAGGTGCCAGAATTAATGAGTTCACTTGCAAATATGGGATATACCGCAAGGTCAACTACAATTACTATCCCCAGGGTAATGGATTAGCAGAATCAACAAATAAGAGCCTGCTGAGGTTGCTGAGAAAGCTCATAGACAAAAACAAAAGGACTTGGCATCTTCTCTTAGATCAAGCCTTATGGGCTGATCGAATATCTATTAAGAAGTCGATCAAAACCTCACCGTATGCTTTAGTGTATGGTAAAGAGGCTGTCCTACCAACCCATATAAAAATTCCTGCGTTGAAAATGTTAAGTGATGAAGAAGCAGAATCCGGTCCTATGGAAGTTAGGCTAGCCCAATTATTGCAATTAGAGGGAGAACGGGATAAAGCATATCAGAACTTCGTAAAGCATGCCCAGGTCACCCGAAACTGGTTCGAGAAGAAGTCATCCGTCCGGACATTTAAAGTGGGAGTCTTGGTCTGGAAATGGAATTCATGGAAGGTTAAGTCTTGGTCTGGAAATGGAATTCATGGAAGGTTAAGCCAGGTAATCATGATAAAATGGATGCGTTTTGGGAAGGACCGTTCGAGATTGCCAAAGTAAATTCAGCTAACTCCTTTATCCTCAAGGATGTGACTGGTCAGACTCTGCCACTTCCCATAAACGGTCTTCACTTGAAGACCTTCCATCATTAAAAGTTTTCTGGAAAATCTTAATCCTTGTATATAGCGCTCTACGACTTGGCGAAACTGATTTTGGCACAAAGTGCTTCGCAGCGAACCTTAAACTTTCCCTTGGTCTTCTATGCTTCGGACCCAAAGCTGTCTTTTTACGGGATCTAGGCTACATCGCTGTCTTATCGGGCGCTTCGTGCAAGATTGACCCCGAAGTGGGGCTTAGGATACCTTAGGAGCGAAGCGCGTTCCTTTGTCTCAAAGAATTGGTTCGCAAAATTTTCCCTTTGAAGTTGCTTTGCACAGTTTACTTTTGCGAAGCATTTTCCATGCCTTTATACTTCGGAGAAATATTCCTTTTGCCTCTTCAGCGAAGCCTGCTGCCAAGCGAAACAGGTTACATCTGCCTTCTCCTTTAAGATCTGGGTGCAATGAGTCATTCCTTGTTGTTGATTTGAAAGTGCTTCGCAGCGAACCGTCCTACATCGGCTACTTCGCGTAGAAAAATCCCGAAGTAGATTTTACTCTTGATTCGGCAGAGCTGAACCTTAGTCATGAGGCAAAACTTCATTTTCACAATGACGTGAGGATGCAATCTATATCTAGCTATATGCTTAATTCTAGAGACTCTTAAAACAAAGTTTGTACAAGTATAAACAACAGGTTTCTGGATGTCCCTTTGCTGCGAAGCACCAATACAAAGAGGTCTATCCCACTTCGGCTCTCATCCATGACGAAGCAGCTCCCCGAACTAAAATTCAGCGAAGTTCTCCAGGGCACACATCCCAAGACTGGGTATTTCTTCGAGGCAATTGAGTGGTTCATTAATGCATATTTACTTGCCCGAAAGACCCGGGACTCATTTTCAGCAATGGAAAAGGAAAGGTCAGCCGCAGGAGGAAAACCCGATGGACTCGACAGCCACTCGAGCATTGCGCCCAGAGATTGAGGACGAGTTAGGCGGCCCATTAATGAGAATTTCCCTGGCTAAAGCGGTCGTAATTGCTAAATATAGGAACGGATGTGAGAACTCAGTCACGGGAGGAGCGAAGGCAGATTTTCCAGTTTTTCGAGGGCGTACTGCTAGGTTTTGTGCAATGATGGCTCAGAGGGCCGGGTCCTCTATAAAAACCCATGAATTGTAATGAAAAAGAGGGGGGAACTTTTGCTAGAAAGCTGTTGTAACTTGATTCCTGCAATTGCTATTGAAGACTTTGGGCTCATTTCTCTCTTGTATGCTGCCTTCTGGATTATTTCTGCTATTCTGTCTTTGATTGTATACTGTAATTCTGAATCCTGAATTTAGGTGTGTAATTAGGGACAAAACCCTGTAATTCTCCTGGAGGATACATAGGGGAGAAAATGCCGTGTTAATGTTCTTGTATGCTGCCTGTGGATAGTGTTTCTGCTATATTTACATGTTTCCTGTTTGCTGTAATTCTAAAATCTGGATTTAGGCGTAGGGGAGTAAGTGAATCCTGGAACTCGTCCAGAGGATACATAGTAAAGTTAGCGTGGTGTTCATTTATGTGTTATCTTTTGTATTTATTGCTGCTACTTCAAGGTATTAGTTAGCAATCGTGCTGCTGGTTCTTCCCCTCATTAAATCAACCAACTGTGTTTCTTCCCTACTCTTTTATTTCTTTCCTGCACTCTTACTCTTTTTATCTCTTTCCTGCACTCTCATCTTTAAAGAATCAGTAGTTTAGTTAAGGAGCCGGCCTTTCTCCGGAGATTGGCACGGAGGGCATCTCTTCCCTCCGGCCTTTCAATGTTGGTCCAGGTCTAGGGCGCGTATACATACCAAAATCCTTTCCTGTGGCAAATTTGTGACCAACAGTCACTTAGATGGATTGGCTAAACTTGTTTTACCATTAACTTGGGTCAAAAGATCAAAATACAAATAGGTACACCATAGAAAAAAGAAAAGAAAAAAGAAAAAAAAAAAAAAAAAAAATATATATATATATATATATATATATATATGATATGTAAAGTGAAAGACTTTTCTTTGCTCACACAAAGGGGTCTCATACATCCAAGAGGGATGCTGGCTTGGCTGTGACCGAAAGACTCATCTTTACCTTTTACATCTGTATCAGTGTGATGCATCAATCCCAGTTAAACTTAAGAGGTAAGTTTTAAAAGTGCTGTACTTTGGTATGTGTTTGAAAACCATTTACAACTTATTATTAAGATCTGAGACACAGATATTAACTATGGCTAGATATGGTGTTAGTAATACAGTTTTGTGTATTTGCACTGTTGCTCATCACTTGATCTTTAATGATCACCATTCCTTGTTACTATATTAACAGTGTGCTTGTCATTTCCTTCAGACGTTGTTGAAGTCAAATTATTGCTGATGAACACCATCATCTTTTGAACTATCCATATATGTCAATTATATTCCTTTATTTTTGAATGGGTTACTTATTGTGTGAGTATTTGCCATTTGGCTTGGGTATCGTCTTAACTCTTGCTGCTTGTTTACTAAGTGGCCTTGGAATCCAACACATTATGTATAACCTTGTGTGTGTGTATATATACACATATTCCAACTCAGTTTAATATATTAATTATTACCGATATTTGACAAACAATGCTTCCATACATGTAGATTTTTCTTCGATTTCCGAAATGAATTCCTCCACTGGCTTGGATTCTTAGCGTTATTTTTCATTGCAATAGCATCTGATCATAATGAAATCATCTTGTTTTATGTACTGTTCATGATCTCATCAATATTCTGGCTGCTTGTGATTCCATCTTCTATAGCAAACTCTAGTTTCAGATGAATTATCCATGCTACTTTGAATATTTGATTTGTTGGACACAGAAGATTTCTATGTGTGTGTGTGTACATACATATATACATACTTTCATCGTATTTGATGAAGTTACCTAGTAAATTGAATATTGGACACAAATATTGACTCTGCATAGAAATAGTGTTAGGGATACAAGCTTGGGTATTTATTTATTATTATTTTTTAAAAACTGTTGCTTCGTGTTTGATCTTTAATGATCACCATGCTTGTCACTATATTATGACAGTGCGCTTGTTGGTTTCTCCTGTCATTATTGAAATAAAAACCATAGCTGATACACATGATCTTTTTTTGAACTATCCATATATATATAAGATTGTTCTTTATTTTTCAATTGGGCTACTTTTTCTGTGAGCATTTACCATTTGGTTTGAGTCTTCTCTTACTCTAGTTTCATATTCAATAAATGGGCTTCTACTCTCTCATATTATGAGTAATCTTGTATGCATGTTCCAACTCTGTTTAATATGTTAACCATTATTGATATTTGACTAATGATGCTTGTATACCATATAAATATTTTGTTCAAAAATTATGTTGCAGCTTCTGACATATAACTGAACAGGTAGTTTCATTTTTGGTTGTCAATGCCTACACTGGCCTGGATTCTCAGCTTTATATTTCAATGTAATAGCTTTTGATCATAATGAAATCATCTTTCTGTGGACTGTTAATAATTTCCTCATTACTCTGGCTGCTTGTGATTTCTCTTTGATAGTGAACTCAAGATTCAGATGGATTATCAATGGTACTTTGAATACTTAATTTGTTGGACATGGGATTTTTGGAAAGTGGGTACCTTGCCATGGCCCCCAGTTTTGGGGTTTTGGTTAAGGACCCATATCCAGAGGTCAAGGTTTTGTGTTAAGACTATCTATTTATCTATCTATATATCTATATAATTTCTCATATTTGATGAAGTTACTCAGTAAATGAACTTTTCCAGATGAGGGACTTGTATACTGCAGCATTTATCTATGCTGAACTTGTTTTCCATTTATATTTTCAGAGTTCTAATTTTTAGCCCCGGATGCTATTGTAACAGAATGTACTTATGAGATGCATTACCCTACTCTGGTCACTTGTGGATACTGATATTTTTTCTTTGCTTCTACTGGAATACTGTAAAGATCTCACTGATTACTAGGAGGTTTTGTAACAATTTCAGGATGATTTTGAAAGTTCAAAATTTGCATTGCTAGTGGGAATCGTACTGTACTGCACAAGTGCTTTCCACATAAATAACATGGGGAATACATATAAAAAACGAAAAATTTGGGAGTCTTATTGAATTTGTCATTATGGCTTTCAATGCCACAGAAGCCAGTCTTTCATTAGCAGTTATGAGTCATTTTCAACCTAGAACTCTTGCAATATGTATAAGATCCTTTTGAAAATATGTTGTGAATTCTCATACTGTTGCATGTAATCTATCTTAGTTCTGAGAACAACAAACGACTTTCAATGAAACCTTGAGCTCCTTGATATTATGATATATAAGACTACTGTGGTGAAGCAATGGATCATCATTTGGGGCCCACTTGAGAACATGTTTGTGTTATCTGGGTTCTGTGAATTGTAAAAACATGTCCTTGTAGACTTATGAATTTTTATACATCAAATGTACAGGCAGGGACGGGTTCTGCCTTCGCCAATGTTGATCTGATACCTCTTATTTTTGCAACACCTTCTCATTTAGCTGCAATGAAATGTATTAATATTTAATCGATCATGGAATCATTTCAAACTGCAGTACAGTGAATGCCAAACCTCTCGATAGAAGTGCCAGGAAATTGGATAAAGTCTAGTTCTCTCAGAAGTGCTCCATGAATGTTCTTAATTGTAGATTCCAATCTCGTAAGTCTTTGTGTTGTTACGCAAGAAATTGTATTTGTAAACTTTCTATGGGATATTTTCCATGCTATTTGTAAAACTAGGAATATAATGCTTAATATCAATGAGATAATGTAGTTTGTAAATGATTAGGGACGACAGCTTTCAAATGGATATGTAACACACAATTGAATTGCACATGTGGAAGCTTTTTAAAATAGTTTTCATTTTCTGAATATTTTCATTTATAGCGAATTCATTACAATATGTCAAGATCTTCAGTATCTTAATATATTCTAACTTATTGGGTTGCAGGTATGACTTTGCATGCTGCAGGCCTAGTTCTGGCAATAATCATACCTGCAGTTCTTGCCTTTGTGAGATTGCTAGTGTCAAATTCAGCTATGATCTGGTACGAGCCTACCTGTTACTGTCCTGTAGTCTCTCTTCTAAATACTGTGAAGGGAGGTTTGGATCAAATCAAGATAAATATTTTTAATTCTTCTGTTCACCATGTAGATGTGATCTCAAAAGCATTTAAAAAATTTAATTAATTAATTAATTTATTTTTAATTGCAAGGTTAAATCTGTTAAAATGATTTCTTTTATTATTTCTAATTTGACAAGGCTTCTATGTAATGTTCTCTGGAAATTTTCTGGTTAGCTTTTTATGCAATTCTTATTTTCTCTTTTAAAAAGGTACTATTGGTGGTCTTTATAGGAATGTGAACATCCTACTTACAATCATCTAAAATAGATTTTTTTTCTGGAATGCAGGTATGCTAATCCTTGGTTGGCACTGCTTATGTTTGTGCCAAGTTCTCTTGTTGTCTTATTGTTGCCAAGGTTTATCTGGGGAGACTCACTAGCTAATAATATTTTAGTCATAGCTAAAACTTCTAAGGAGGTAACTTTGTTCTCATTTTTATATATTGGTTAAGTTTTGTTTCACTCTTGTTGAAGCTGCGTAGAAGGTTTTGTAATGCATGTATCTTGACTTGATCACACATTTTATTTAATTGAGGTAGATCTGCTATGGAGTCCTTGCAAACATTTGTCTGCATACATAAAAAGGAAAAAAGCAACAAAGGAAATAAGTTAGAAACCTTCCAATTAAAATAAGCAGATCCACATACATAATGCAATAAATGACATAAATACTGAAAACAAAATTAACAATATTACAATACAAATGAAAATGCAACAATTTTATTGAGCAAAACAGAGTCACCTCTTTTAAAGACAACCTCCTTAAAATCAAAACTTCTATAAAATATGAAACAACTTGATACATTTCATCCATGCCCTTCTTTTTTAAAAAATCCTATCATTTCTAACCCTAAAGCTCAAGTTGGTTTCACATGCAAGTGAGGACCAAAACTTCTCCTTTATTTTAGGAGAAAAATAAGAAAGCATTTTTCAGAGAGAAAGCAATGAAATGGATTGAGAGCTTGAAGAAGCTTACGTGGAGCTGCAAATTGATACTTGACTCTTTATAATGTCGTCCATGATAATCCTACCATTGAATACGAAAACAGATGCCGCTCATGTAAAATGTAGGAAAGAAACATGAATGGGTTTTGCTTAATTTTATATTTGAACAGTTGAATTTGGAGTCACGGGGAATTGATTTTGCTTCAGATAGAGGGATTGCAGGAAAGGAAGAGAAAATGGCATCGCTAGAGGAAAATGCATCATTAATGGCATGGATTTTGGAGAAAATTTAGGTGTATTTGGCATTTATTGTTTTTATGCGGCAAATGATACATGGCATGCAAAGAGGGTTTGATAGTGGGACCTGCCTTGGGAGACTAGCCAAGTCATGTCACAGGATTTCCATTAGTGTGAGTGGCTTTGCATGATGTGGGAATGTGGTGGATCAAGGCAAAAATACGGAGTGATATGTTCATCGAACATTCCTGTGGACATATGATAGTGCATTGAGAGTCCAAAGCTGGGTTTGGACAATTCTCACATCTTTGCGCCTGCAGAGATACGGTACTGAGGCATTTTTCCATTCATGTGGGGTGAAGGGTGCAGACTTATTTATTCAACAAAATGTTGTGGAAATAAACTTTCCTCGTTTTTGATTCTGTAGATGGGAAAGACATGGGACTTAACATTTCCAAAATATTAAAAGATAAATTTGAAGTATGCTGTGAGAATTTTGTTAGGCATTATTTTGAAATATTTCTTAAATAAAGAGAAATAAGTAAAGAATTTATAAGGTTGACAATTACCATCATCAACAGGAATATTCTCAACATAGGATTATGATATGTTATTGAGAAACCCTCATAGTGTTGAATGCAATGGTGTATAATTCATTGTATTTTGTCCATATTCATGGGCTGTAATGAATTCTTGGGGGAAACATTATCCTTAATGTGCATTTGTTTTGGGAAGCATATTCACTGAATCGGTTGTTTCATAGTCATAACTAAAGTCTAATACCATGGCACTTTTATTTGTGCTTTTCCAAGGATAAATTTTATGATACTTGCATTGAGATGATTGTAAGAGCAGATGAGGTTGGTTTCATTCTGTTAAGTCTTTCTCTTCTTTCACTTTAGGAGATGCATTAATTCTGGATTATTTCCAGTGCATATTTTCAGAAAATGTTAATAAATTGTTGTACTAGGAGGCTCTATAGCTTCCAGTCTACCATGACAGTTGCTTAGCCAGGATGGCAAAGATACATGTTTTGTTTATCTCTTAATGTTGTCTATTTCAAAAATAGGAGCACAGGTGCATTGTTACAAGTTGCTTTGGTAGTTGGTTAGTAGATGTTTTGAGAAATCATTACATTACAAACTAGTTTGTGTTTAAGCTTTAGAATATCGTCTGTGGCTAATCATAATTGGCCTTCTGTTTCTTAAAACAAGTAGGAGGCATTGGATTGGATGAGTCACTGGGGATCTGTAGCATTCTATTCTTCCTTAACACTGGTGAGTACTTCTCCTCCTTGTATTGTGTCTCTGCCAATTTTTAATAAAATGCAAATTTGTTAATGAGATGCAAATTTGTGTGTTAAAATTGCAGCAAATTTGTCAATAAGATGCACATTTGTTAATGAGATGCACGTTGTTCATTGTTAAGGCATGAGCAGCAAATTTGTGTGCTAAAATTGCAATTGTTGACTTTCGGCTATGCATTAATTGATGATATCCAACTATCCCCTTGACAAATAAGCACAAAATTAAAATATAATTCATGCATAATTATGAAGATATGGTGTAATGTCACTATAGAATATCATACTTTCCTACCTTTACTGACTTTTATAGTTTATTGGTACTTGAGAATGTCTCCTTAGTGATTTCTAGATTATGTTTTGGTTATATGGTTTAGGATTGTAACTTTCTAAAGGTTCCCGTGAAGTAAGATAATTAACTACATCATGCTTTATGCTGTCCATTGGTGATTGAGCCTTTGCAAATCTAAGAATGGTCATATCTCCATTTAACGAGGACATTATACCTAAAATTAAGTTACTTGATGGCAACTAGATATCAAGATTTTCAATTAGTATTTTTGGGGATGAAGGACATTTTTGTCCTAGTTGAGCATGTGAGTGTTGATAATATGAAGTTATGTGATGGAATCTGTCGGCTTCTAGGAAACTTAACGAGTATTTGATGATAAACATGCTCTTCTATGTATACCTGTAATGGGACATTCATATTTTTTCCATTATCCTGTGAGTGTGATGATTTTGCTCAGCTGCACGTTGGCTGACAGATAATATTTGAACAGGTAGGCTTTGTATTATTGACATGTTACTGCTTACTAATAATATTAATTAATGTTAATCTTTATTGTTGTTTCAACAAATGCGTGTTTGGTACCTTCATTTGAAGCTAAGTTAACCCTTTCAATGTCTCAATATTACTCCGCGAAAATGTAAATAGTAAGACTTATGATCATTAGTTAGGTCCAGTAGCCCTACTAGCTTGTGTAAATAGAAACTGATGATTCTTATATATAACCCCCAATAATGTGGATTAGAATGATAGAAGCATATTGCAAAGAATTATTCAGCGATAGATCATTTACCAAGAGATAAAGTTTCATAGAACTGTCAATGTCAGAAATTTCATCTTGCATCGGTTATCGCTTTTTAATCCTCCACTACTTTTAATACATCTAGATAGAATGTTTACTTGTCGCCATTTTTGTACTCCCAACACCTATGTAAGTTGCCTTATTGTTTTGTTCCGCCCACTGCTTGTAAAAGCTGCAACATTAATCAACGACAACCTCCTGAAGTTGTTTTCATGCTTCTTCAAAGTCTTATTTATACATATTATCTGGTGTCATTTTGGGAGATTCATAGGGGTTAGAGCTCTGATTCATCTCCATAGGTTCAGGGAGACCATTCTTTGGTTTAAAAGCTTAGTCTTTTGTCGGCTTCTATTTGCACACAAGAAAATTTGACTCTATAATAACCTATTACAATGTTATTTAATAAGTTGTAGAAAGGAGGGGTTATGACTCTATAGGTATACCTTTATTGTGTAGGAGTATTCAAGTAACACAAATATATATACAATGTAAAACTCTACAATACAATTCCATTATATGAATAAATACCCACAGTGAGAGGAAGTCGTGGATACACACATAAATATACCACTACAATACATCATGGTCTGCTTGAGTACAACATAGAAAGGATGAGTTGTCCTCAACCATCATCTGAGAACCAATTACTTGCTTCTATTGACCACATGCATCCATCTATCTTGTCCAAGGTAGATTGGTGTACATATAGGTATCACAAGAACCAAGAGGCAGTTGGCAATTGCCATAACCACCTAACTACACAAATATAAACATAAAAAATATACCACGATATATAACATGATATGTTTTCAATCACATTTAAAATTGCAACACAAGATATATTATATATCAAGTCATATGACTACATACAACTTATTCCATATTTCATGTGCCTATGATGTTCATGATTATGTGGATGTATATGCGCCAACTTGTACATCCGTTAATGCAATCATGGACAAACTTATTTGCCTATATTTTCGCCCTCATTTAGAATTGTCAGCAACCTCTCCAACAGACCAACTATAAATAATCTGTGGGATAGAGCCACTTATCAACTACTTGAAACACTTTATCATGCTCCTTTTGTTTCTTAGTCGACACATCTTTGTAAAACAAGAATCGACAATTCCCAGGTAGCACACTATTGTTCTGCAGTCACCAAAATGATGGGAAATGCCTGCTACCACTTTGCCTTAGTGTGTTCTCTGTTGTGATGCAAGGTGGGGTTGAGTAGCAGCATCCCAACAGGTCTTGGAGCAATGACCAAAAAAACTCAGGCAACGATTCCTCGAAATTGTCAGTCTTGTTCATCCAAATTGTCCCTATTGTCAACGTTTTGGAAGCTAATGTGGATGACACCTTTGTGGATGGTCTTCTTTTAGACAATGGCCTGAGCAAGGTAATGGATGATCCTACCAATCCAGATGACTATTTGTGGATGAAAGAAAATTGTTCTGGCAAAGGAAATTACTTTTGGATGCTCTCAAACCCCTAATTTGAAATATCTTCAGTGCTTTGTAGTTGCAATGATTGCTTGGCAGTTAGCTAGGATGACGTCTACACGTAAAGTGACTGTTTGGGCACCGATTGTAGCACAACAATGGGATTCCATGATTGAAGGAACATAGAGTAATGAATGACAGAAAAAATCAGCAATACACAACATTCACAATGTACGAGAAAGAAATATTCAGAACTGAAATGGAATGAAACTGCAGTATATCATTTTCATTCTGTACAGACATCAATGTACATTCATTTACAGCAGCAATAAGTTCGTTCAGTCACATGCAATTACATGCACAACACAAATATGCTTTCAAGCGCACACAACTAGATGGCTGAATGAATGTTCTCTGATTATCCGTATATTTTATATTTGAAAATATGAGAGGGCCTGTTTATATTTTTCTTGGGAAAGGGGAGGTAGTTTCCACTTCTGCTACTTCCTTGTATCTAACCCTAACTATCTACCTTAACACTCTAATTACATGACATTGTAATTACTTGAACATTGATGTACATCTGAATTACATGAACATTGAATTACATGTACATCTGAATTACCCGAACATCTTAATTGCACGTACGCTTATTTTGTCAAACTCTTTGTTGAAAGGGCCTCAATTTGAGTAGAATTTTCTTACATTCTGTTCTTGGCAGCTCTCTTGGTAGGGACCTTGTTGATCTATAGGTCCATATGTGCTTGTATCAAGATGGTAACACTACATCCCTCATCCTATAGGTTCTCTTGAATGTATTTGGGATGGTTGGTTAGTGACAACATGCTTCTTGCTGGGTGGAACCGCGATAAAAACACAAACTCTTGCAATTTGATGAGTCATTTGGTGACTCACCGATGAATAGTTTCCTTGTTGATTAGGTACAACAATGCTTGATATTCGACATAAAATGTGAATGGATTTACATGTAGGTAGTGGCAAAAAATCTACACTGTACAGGTCACACCCAATGCCTCATGATTTGTTGTCCAGTAGTTCTTTGCTAGTCACATCAAGTGAATGTTAAAATAAATGGGCTGATCCAACCCACGATTGACTTGTTGCTTCATCACATAAATGTGAATGTGAAACTCATTGTTCCAATCTAGAAGGATCTAAATGGGCACACTGATCAGCTCCTTAAAATTTTTATGCTTCTCCTTTGTCCACCTAAAAGGAACACTCTTCCTCATCTAAACATCAAGGGGATTCGACAACTTTGCAAAGTTTTGGATGAACCTCTGGTAGCACCCCACATGCCCAATAAAGGACTTTAACGAGCTAACATTGTATGGATGCTCTATTTGAACCATTATTATTGACTCCTTGAGTTTACTATCAACGACCTTTGTTTATTTGTTGTTTCAAGATCAACATTAAGGTTTTGTGATCGCCATTGCGTATAGTCCTATTTTGGTTGATTGTTGTTACTGCATGGTCACTTGTTGGTTACGAATCTGCCATGAGGAAAGGATTTTTGGTTAATGCGCCCAGATTCGCCCACCAGCATGAAAGGCCGGAAGGAAGAGATGCCTTCCGAGCCAATCTCCGGAGAAGGCCGGCTCCTTTTGGGGGGGTTGATTTAAGCCAAAGGGAACAGGAAAGAAATAAATGAACGGAAAGAGACAAATGTACAGAAAGAGATTACAAATATGTCCAAAGGTTGGTGGGGGGGAACTAACAGTACGGGAACACACCAATCACCGCTACTTACGCATACAAACACGAAGCATGACAAGGAGCTGCAAAACCTAGGCGTACTTCCGATACACCGGCGGCGTATGCACGGCTTCAATAGCTCCCTAGCAAACATTCCCTACAAGGAACTAACGGCGAGGGATCGTATCAATCACCGAGATACGTACAGCGACGGGGGTAGAAAGTAAACCTAGAGATGTCGAGCCGGTATATGTGTTAGGCGAGAGAGTTTAACCGCACGACTTCAATGGCTCCCTAGCAAACATTCCCTACAAGGAACTAACGGCGGGGGGATCGCATCAATCACCGGATACGGGCCAGCAACGTCACACATAGCGATGGAACTGCTACCAGATCTATTATATGAATGCTTTAAATTAATGAAGTACGAGAAGGTGCTTTAAACAAGCAATGCTAGAGGAACCT
Source organism: Wollemia nobilis (assembly GCA_028583015.1). Classification (NCBI taxonomy): domain Eukaryota; kingdom Viridiplantae; phylum Streptophyta; class Pinopsida; order Araucariales; family Araucariaceae; genus Wollemia; species Wollemia nobilis. The sequence goes on from JAQPPZ010016709.1 coordinate 3,124,958, forward strand.
GATCGCCAAATGCCGAAATGAATCAACGAGCCGCGACACAGGTGGGCCTAAGGCATATAATGAAAGACGACATAAAAGAATAAAGACGGTAGAAACGAGAACCGGGCATACGGATTGTATTCATAAGCGGAAGCACGGTTACGATAAGCACAGTAGTTCCCTAACAAACATTCCCCTTCCACCCTTTACAATGAATTCAAGATGGGCTTTTATAGCCCGAGTCCCACCCGTTACATTAATGGGCACGAGTCCCGATCAAACATAAGGCGACGAAGCGGCGAAAGAGGCGCAAATGCTGACCTTTTGTCGGGTCGGGCTGTACCCGCGACATGGTCTTCCTGGAAGGCGGGCGGCTACGTGGCGGAGTCTTTGGGCAAAACTTCAAGTCGGCGAGGCTCGCTGGTAGGCTGGAGCGGGTGAAACCTCGGATCAGCTTTGAATGAGGATATTAACGCGGGCGGTGCGGGCAGCCCATGCTTATCCCTTTTTGGTCGGCGAGTCTTGGTTCAAATCCCGAAGGCTGGACACTTGTACGATGATGGGTTATCTTTGTGTGACACATGCACGCCTTAGAGGGCAGTCTATCCATCTTCGCTTGGGATCGGGGCTCCTTGGGATGCGTGCAGAAATCAGTGCAGTCGGGGAAGGCCTTCAAGCCTTGGTCAAATTCCGGGTTTGTTCCCCTACCGCACACCTGTCAAGGGCGCATTCAGACTACGTTGAGAAGTCGAAGCTGCGCACGGGCGAACACGGTGTCTGCCGCCATATGGACTTGCTCCGGCATTTTATCTTTCTTACGCATTGACTGCCGGTCTGCCCGGTGCAAGGTGCGCCCGAAAGTGGGCGAAGTCGGACTTCGCACCAAAGCTGAGCGAATACTTCGCACCAAAACTGGGCGAAGTGCGAACTTCGCACCCAGACTTAGCCAATTTCAGATAGACCTGCTGGAAAGTTGGAAAATCAACTGGGGGACTCCAAGGAAAAAAGGGGGAGAGAAAGAGAATGGGAAAGAAAAGGAAAGGGAGAGAAGGAAGAAAAAACGGAAGGAGGAAAAGAAGAGCGACCATTGTTACAAAACAATATTGAAGACATTGCACCCCGTGCAAAATGTGACAACATTTATGGCGGCTCGCGGGGTGTCGAGCTCGCCTCGGCGCAAAGAATCCATGCCTTCATCCTTTGGGTGCAGAGGAACTTACCTCCCCTGCCTTTTGCTGCTCTAACTGTTCTCCTTGCGGCAACTGTTCTTCAGATTCATCTTTGTCAGTTGCCTCATCAGTATCTCCTTCCGAAAGCTCTCCATTTCCCTGCTTTTGCCTCGCACATGCGAGTGTACGCCTCTTGGGGCTGAGCGCCGGGCTTCCGCTTCGAATGGCTTGCGGTCGGCTATGTCTTCTAATGCTCCGTGAAAAGCAGCGACCGCGTGCAGGTCGATGGTGAGGTATCTTTTCTCTAACTCCTGAAAATAGGAGCGGATCCTGGAATATCTGGACACCATCTGAGTGACCTGACTGTCTTGAATTGGCTCGGTCCAGCTATCAATTTCAGCTGTATCTGCTTCAAAGGACTGCCAATTCTTCTTTACCCGATCTAGGGTGAGGAGCTCGCCATTCTCAACAAAACCTGGACACCCAAGTTATGAAAGAGCGTGAAAGGGGGCCAGACAGATATCTCTTTCATGTCCGAATGCGTCAAGCATTCGTGCAGCCACTCTCACCTCTTCAACTTTTACGAAATATTTGTGCAAGGTCACCCTTGCACCTGCCCATTCTGCAGCGAATGAGGACACGGGGGAAAAAAGGACGCCGTCGCGCTCGCGCTCCTGAAGATTTATCGCCAGGTCCAGCCATTGCTTTGCCTGGCGCTCGGCCTCCTCTACCACAGGCTTTCCCTGGGCAGAAACTTCTTGAATCCTGGATGCGAAGTCCAGGACCGCCATCGCCTTAAAGGTATGGGGCTTGCATTCCCTCGGCAAACCAGCCCTCATTTCCTTAACTTTTGTCTTTGAAAATACGGCCGCTTGAGATGTTTTCTCCGCAGGCTGCGATTGCGCTCGCTTCAAAGACTCCTGGAGCTGAGAAATCTGCTCAGAGGCTGCTTTCTTTTCGGTTGCGGCACTGTTCTTTGAGAAGCGGCCAGGCTGGGCTTTGAATTCATCTGTTTCTCGCCGCGCCGCTTCCGGCTGCTCGGTGGACCTAGATAGGTCCTCTTCAAGTTGCCTTACTTTGTCTGCAGCGCGAAAAGTTCTTCCTGCTCCTCCAGGACTCTTGACAAAGAGATTGTCGACTTTGCGCATGATCGTACGAATCTCATCTTGTTTATCAATGTCGTCAAAGCTTTTCTCCTTTGTATGGAGCACGTAGTCCGCCTTAGTCATTTCTCGGAGAGGCTTCTTCACTATTGGGATTATTTTCTCCGTTGTAATCACTCTCCTTCCGAAATCATACTTTGCGCGTTTCGCGGGGCGGCTATCTCTTCGTGTCTCCTCCGCTTCAGGTCTTGGCGGAAAGAGACAGAATACTCTACGGCTCTCGTTGCCAGGGGCAAGTCATCTGAGTTCTGAAGGTCGTCCATAAAATCTGGTTCCCCCAGCCTAGGGATCTGCTGAGACGTCTCTCCTGCGGGGATGGGATCGGGGAGGAACCGGACGAGACCTTGGAAGAATCGGTCGCTTGTGGGGGCGGCCAGGAAATGGAAATGGGAGCGGGCGACATCTGTGAGGGTTTGAAGCGGGCGAGGCGGAGGATGTGATGGTGAACGGACAGCCTCGGCAGCGACCTCGGGCGAAGGGTTTGGAGTTGTGCTCGAGAGAAGAGAGACGTTAGGGTTACGAGCAAGGCGATCGAAAGAATGGGGACCGCTAGAAGGACGCGGAGACGGGGGGGAGGATGTGGTCATGGCTCGCCCAGATTGAGCGGGGGACTGAGTGGAAGTAGAACTGGGTGAGACTAGAGAGACAGGGACAGCAAACGTACCTGCGGGCTCCGCTCGAGCCGATGCGGGTGAATGTCTTCGCTTCTTGTCTCGGCGGGCGGCTTGGGACTGCCCAAAGGAATTGCCTCTGCGGCGGCGGGACGCGAGCTGCGGCTCTGCGGCCGGTCTGCTGCACTATCGGGCTAGGTCGCTCTGATTTTCTCAACTCTCCTCCGCTTCTTCTCTTACGGAACAAGCTGTCGGATCGGGGGAAGGAGGCAGAAGCGAGTGCGGCGAGCGCGATGCTCCCACGGTAAACTTGTACCGGGGTTTGACTTGCGGAAGGTGCGCGCGACCGGTGCGCTTTCTGGCGGCGGCGGCGCTTTTCTTGCCTGAGGAAGTGCCTCGGGCGCTGCCTTGACTAACTCTTTCGCCTTTTCAGGCGCCGCCTTAGGAGCCACGGGCTGCATTGGATCGGCCTGGGTACTTGCTGGGCCGCGCTGGCAGTTGCCGAAGTGTACAACTGTTTGGGAGGAGACCCACTTTTATAATCCTCAAAGGGGCCTCGGGGAACGTAACCTTGATATGCGAACGGCCGCCAGCTGTCATGATCCTTGGTCATAGAGAACCGAGAAGTCGTCATCTACGGCCAGGTTTCTCCTTGTGGATTTATCGTGCTTCGTGCGGCATCTCATTTTCCAGCATTCGGTAATCTTTTCTTTAGACCAGTTAAGGCCTGCAATCTTGGACAGAAATTTTTTGAACCCTGGAGATGAGAAGTGATGGTCCGGGTTTCGCTTGGGGTCATATGTCACCTCCTCGCAGTAGAAATCCTGCCGGGGGGAGAAGCTTCCATTAATTCAATCTCCCAGTCAAGGTCCACATGGACCACGTCGCATCTATCTTCGGTTATATCCGGGGGCACAAATGTGCAAACTTTCCCCTTATCCCATGAGGGTCATACTTCCAGTGACTGCGGCACAAAACCGAGGCCAATCCGGGACAGCGCTTGCTCTAGGTAGACATGTTGTCCTACCTCGGTAATCTCAACGTTGGCCCAGGAAAGAGGGTATTGGAAAATCTGTCCTCTTTTCTTCCCTAGGCCAAACTCTTCTTCCACATAGTCCATCTGTCGGGCAACCTCCATCCCGAACAGATGCTCTGAGCACCAATAGGGCAGCAAATAGGGTTTGCCCTTGAACCCGTAGATTCTGATCACAATCCCCTGCGTCAGTCTAAAAACGTCCCCGAGCTTCTGATTTATCAAAGCACTCGTCATTTCTCTCGGGGGACGGGGGATTTCACTTTCGGTGAAGACTGACATGACGAATCCCAGAAAGTTGAAGTTGAACTTGTAGTAGGACCCTTTCCGGTATAAGTCATCCGTCCAGTTATAGACGGGCTGGGGCTCTCCCTTCTCGTTAACCTTCTTTAGGTTCAGGATCGGCATTTGGGGGTGCAGATGGTACAAACAAAGCCAGGCCAGAACGGAACTGAAACGAAAATCGGTTGGTGCCTCTTACGAATCTTCAACAGGCTGGAATGAATGGCGTAAGCCGACCGGTCTGCCCGATCGAAAGAGATGGGGCGCTTTCCGCTCCAGTTGCGCCGGCTGGTTCGTAAGATTCTCCACACGGGAGGCATTGCACGGCGCCGGTGGTACGGGTGCACCAGCTCATCGGAGTCGCAGCCGAGGATCCATGCCAAGATGGTATATAGATACTTGCTCTGAAATTTCGCCAAAGGCATGGGGCCGATCGGCCATTGTCCGGCTGGAAGCGGGGCGTTGAGCTCTGAATTGAGGAAATCCCTCATTCGCTTGGTGTGCGTGAAACGTCCCGCTTGTTCGCCCAGACTGATTTTTCTGAGGATGGTGCCGGAGTCATACTCCAGCCACAGGGCGAAAGGCGGCTGCACGATCTCCTGCGCGGTGCGAACAAGGGTTTGCCAATGGAACTGCAGATTTGCCGGGAAGCTGGTTTATAATGTCTAACAATTAAGTCTATCAGCTCCGGGCATTGGTGGACAGGAGGGCACATGAATATGAAGAGATTTGATTTGTACGCCGCTCCAAAATGATGGGAGGGCGAAACTTTGTCAGCCTGACTCTCCACATTCGCTCGCAGCTGAGTTAGGCTCATGGAAAACAAGCCGTCCACATATCCTGCCAGGTAATTCACCGGAGGTGGTGGGGATTGCCCACGTTGTACCTTCTTCGTCCGGGCCTTTGACTTTTTCTCTGGCGGAGGATCGCCTTTGAAAACTCCTGGCCGCGGCAAATCCCACAGTTCGTTGCTTTCATTTGGGCTGCGGCGACACGGGCCTTTTTCCCTTGTCCATCTCTCCGAGTCGGCAATAATGACAGGTTCAGGCTGTCTGCAACAAATTTCGCTATCAGAGGAATAATTAGCCTTTGTCGAGGAATAATCTACTGCAATCCGGAATGTTGGCATGATTCGGACCCCCTTTTCTAGATAAAAACAGCGCCATTAATGCAAGGCAGGAGAGGGTAGGTCGGCTGAGTTAAAACCCTTGGTGGCTGCGCAGGAGAACGTTTGAGAAAAGACGCGCCCCGGCAGACGTGCCTTGCTTCTTTAGTTGCATTTTTCCTTGAAAAACGCGCAATCATTAATTCAGCGTTGGGGACTGCACCATGGCTGACGTTGCTGCCACCACTTGGGCACACTGCTCAAGACAAAACCTTTGGCGCGGAAACCCAGATTAAAACAAGTGCAAGCGCGCCTTGGGCCCAGCTTGGGGGTTTTTGAATTTTTCGTTATTATTTTTCTTTTGAAACGCGTCCCAACGCTGGCCCGGAAAACTAGGCGCGGCCGGGCTTCGCCCGAAGTTGGGCGCGGCCCGACCTCGCCGGCGAAGTCGGACTTCGCCCGAATTTCGGGCGAAGTTCGAGCTCGCGCGGCGCGTGCTTGAACTCTTTTGCTTGCTTGCTGCGCCCAAGGCTTCGGGCGCGGTCTGGGTCTTTGCCGCCTTTGGGCTTCACACATCTTTGCAACCTTCGCCCGTTGACTGAACTGCGCAATGCGATGCTGACTTTGTTCGGACTTCGGCAGAAGCTTGGTGCGAAGTGCGAACTTCGCGCAGTTCGCGCTGAGAATAGAGCGCGGCGCGCACAGCGCGACGCTGGCCGAAGTCGGGCTTGCTGCGAGTTCGCACTCGCGCAAACTTCGCGCGATCGTACTCGCACGAAGGGTTGCTGCGATGCGTACTTCGGTCAAAGGATGGGCGGAGCTTCTTCTTGGTGTGCTTCAATGTTTTCTCGAACAAACTTCGCAATTCGGTTGGGCCGAAGTCAGGCTTCGCTGCGAAGTCGGGCTTCGGCCAACACTTAGTCGATTTTTTGCTCTTTTTTCTCCTTTCTTTCTCTGCATAGCCGAACTTCGCCCCTCCTGCGGGGCAGCGACAGACTTCATTGCGAAGTCTGTCTTTCTCTCCCATGCCGCATTTAAGCTCAAAGAAGGAAAAAATAAGCGAAAGCTAAAAGCGGAAACTATACATGCGGGGAAAAATAAAAAACACAAGGAAAAATTTTTACAAGGAAGGGCCACTCGGGCGCCTTCAACGGCGATAAAGCTTCAAGTGGAACCCGTTGACGGGGGATGGGGAGGAGGCGACCCTCCATATCCGAAAGTATGTAGGCATTGAGCCGATTCACCGGGCAATCGATAAGGGCCCTCCCGAGAGAGCGTCAAATTTTCCGTGATTACCCGGTTTTGCCTTGTATGAGTCCCACTTCGGCACCAGGTCCCCGACTTCGAAAACTCGGGCAGTGGTGCCTTTGGCAAACCAGCCTTTAGTGGCTGCAATGTGATCCGCGAAGGCCTGGTATGCACTTTCTCTGTCTTCTTCCAACTGCGGGAGTTGGCACAATCTGTCGTCTACCGGGTCTCCGCTGCTCCTGTCTTCATCAACCATCCACGGGGCGGGGATTTCAATGTGTGATGGCATAACAGCTTGCTTGCCATAGACGAGCGCGTAGGGGGACGTCTTGAGGGATTTCTTGAACGCAACTCTGTCCGCCCACGGCGCCGATTCAGGAGCAAGTGCCAAGTCCGCTTATTCTTTTCAATGGTCCTCCGGAGAATTTTCAGGAGGTTCTTGTTAGTAGACTCGGCAAGGCCATTCCCCTGCGGGTAGTAATTAGAAGACATCTTGTGATAGATGCCAAGTCTGTTGGTGTACTCCGTGAGTACGGCGCCTACAAATCCCGGACCGTTATGCTGTCACAATCGACTACGGAACCCCGAAGCGGGTAATCGGGCTCTCAATGAACACGATGACCGTTTCTTGGTCGGCGTTCTTGGTCGGGATCGCCTCCGTCCACCGTGTGAAATAGTCGATGGTTGTGAGAATAAACTTGTGGCCGGCGGAGGAGTTAGGAGAAATCACCCCAATGAAGTCTAGACCCCATTCTTTGGAACGGAGCTTCGGCTTGAATCGGTTGAAGGGGCGGGGGTGCTTTTACGTTTCGGCCGGCATACCTCGGCATTGATCACATTTGGCGCGAGACCGCATACGCGTCTGCGAGCGAGTGGGCCAATAGTATCCAGCCCTTATTATTTTTAAGGCCGTTGGCCTTGAAGAATGGTGACCCCCAGGCATCCCGGAATGAAAGTCTCAGAGGATCCTAGGCTGGTCTGATTTTATGACGCACCGCAACAGGATGCCGTCAATGTTTTTGAAGTAAAGCCCCTCGGGGCGAAGAGTGTACCTTAGTGCACCTAGCCGAAATCTCCTTCGTTGTGAGGCGTTCAGGTGATCGGGACATCTTCATCTGTCCAATCACTCCCCTCCGATAAGGAGTTGGCTAGGTAGATGCGTGTCGCTGTGTCCTCCCACTTGCAGGCGGAGATGCCGGCTACAGCGCTTCGGGCCAATTCCTGACACAAGGCTCGGCCTATGATAAGCTTGGTGGGCCGTACTTCGATGTCAAACTCCTGGATCTTGGCAATCCATCCCGCTCTCTTGTGACCCGGTTCTCCTTGCAAGATGAAACTGCGAACATCGGGGTGAATCACAAAGACAGTGGTCTTACTACGGGAGACAAAGTGCCTGAACTTTCGAAGGGACTTCATGACCGCATGGACATGCCGCTCTATAAAATTGTACTTCTCTTCGTGCGGCAAAATCACTTGGCTTAGGAACGCAATGGGGCGCTCCTCACCGTCGTCTCCCTTACGAGTCGGGACTGCGGCGTAACTTTCGGGTTCTCCCACTTGCATACGGGATGAAGTCCTTGGAGTAGTCCGGGTTTGTCAACACCGGAGCTTGCGCAATTCGAGCCTTGATTTCCTCGAAAGCTTGCTCTCTCTCATCGGTCCATTCGTAAGGTGTATCTTTCTTCAACAGTTCAGCCATGGGCTTGATCACCTGTGCGAAGTCCGGGATGAACTTCCGCACGAAGTTAATCTGACCGAAGAAGGACTGCAGCCCTTTTTTATCAGTGGGGGCTGGCAAGCGAACGAGGGCTTCTGCTCTGTCAGGGGTCAATGGCGAGGCCTTCCTCGGAGATGACATGTCCCGGCGACTTTCCTTCCTTTACCGCGAAGACGGACTTCTTCGGGTTTATAGAGATGCCGAATTCTCGACAACTTTCAAATATCCGCCGCGGGTGCGAAACATGATCTTCTCGTCGGTGAGAGAAAACGGTCATGTCATCAAGGTAGATGACAATAATCTTGTTGAGCGGCTCTCGGAAGGCCGGGTCCATGGCCCTTTGGAACGTGGCACCGGCATTGGATAAGCCAAACGGCATGCGGCGATAGGCGAACGTCCCCCACTTCGTGGTAAACGCCGTCTTATCCTTGGTCTTCGTCTTTGACCCAAATCTGGTTGTAGCCGGAAAATCCATCTAAAAGTGAAAATCTCTGGGCTCCAGCAACGATATGTAGAATCTGGTCGATTTGGGGAAGCGGATAGTGGTCCCGGAGGGAAGCCTGATTTAGGTTTATGAAGTCGACACAGACGAATGTCGCCATTCTTTTTCCTCACGGGCACCATATTCGCGACCCGGGATGAATGTTTGATGGGGTAGATGATCTTGGCCTCCGGCATCTTCAAGAGCTCGGTCTTCATCATGGCCTCAATCTTTGGATTCTACGGCCCTTTGCTTTTGTCGGAACGGCTTGGCGCCATCCTCTAGCTCGATGGTATCTTTGGATGACGGATCTGTCATACCCCCTCAAATCCTCGTAGCACCGGGCCACGATGTCGGGGAACTCCTGGCACGGTGATCTAATCTGCACCGGCTCCTCAGACGTGCGATCTGTTCCGACCTTGATGGTTTTACCGAGTTCGAGCTCCGGGTCGGCATCTTGCCTCGGGTCTACTTTGATCTGTGGGATATTGCTCTGTCATTTCGATCAAAGAGACTCTCTAATGTAATCGGTCCTTTTGGGACGTGATTATTCCGTAACTGTATCAACCCCTCATATTGCTCGTCATCAGGGTCTCTACCTTCGATTACACACACTTCGTTAACCAGGAATGTGACGATCTCCTCGTCACAGCTGAATACACGCCGAGAAGGTATCCCTATCGAGCACGAAGGCACAGTAAATGGTGCGGACCGGCTTCAGTTTCTGGACGACGTCTTCAGCCGGAACGTACCTGGCTCCAACAGACGCCAGAATATCAGCGTGCTTGTTTCTCTCACGTGATATTGCCTTAACGTTCAATGAGTCAAACGATTCCATCAGGTCCCAGACCCGATTGCGGTACGCTCTAAGATAGTGATGCTTAGACGCGCATTTATTCGTAACTTGATGACACACTAACTATGAATCTCCGAAAATTTGGAGATGCTTGATTCCGAGCCTTTCCGCCTTTCGCGAGACCCAAGCACAGGGCTTCGTATTCCGCCGAATTGTTAGTACGGCTCCAGGCCAGCCTGTAGGCATAGTCCCTCTGGACTCCGGTTGGGGAAACCGGGAGGACCCCTGCACCGGCGCCATTCTTGCAACGCGCGCCGTCAAAGAAAAGCTTCCACAGCTCTTCGGGTGCAGGTCCTACTTCCTTCGCAACGGACACGTCAAGCTCCTCGGGTACGCTTAATGGAGTAACGACCACCTTTCTGTCCCGATTACGGCATTGAAGTCTTGCAACGAGAACTCGTCTTCAAGGCTGTAGCACTTCGAGAGCTTGCTCGGTCGGTTCTCTTGTCACCGGTTCTTCCTCGACAAGCTGGACCATGCGGTCCATCTCTCCTCTCAGGGTATCTTGTCTACTAGAAAAGGGGAAGGCTTCTCATTGAAAATTTTCGGTCTCCTTCCTTTGAAGGGCACTTCCATGTGCGAGTAGTCTAGAGACGGTACCCGCCCAACCCGCGGTGAACTCCCGAGAGAGACACATGCCGAAGTAAGGCTCCGGGTCAACAATCACGACCTCTTGGATGACCACAATGTCGAGAGCTTTGTGCGGCCGGATAGGGATGTCCTTTATGACACCAAGCTTGTCTTGACGGGGGTGCCGTCTAATTGCGGCACACCTTGGCTGCTCCGTGTGTATTCCATCCCGATCTCATCGCGAGACGGCCTTCGGCATCACGGTCGAGGAAGCACCGAGAATCCACCATGCGGTTGTGAACTATGTGCCCTTGCATCCGCAAAGACGAGATAAAAGGGTGGCGGTCTGTTCTTCCCGGTGGCGGAGAGCTGTCAAAGGTTGAACCGGGACAGCGAGCTGCATCGCTTGCCGTTCTTCATGTTCTTCGGTGATTCTTGCGGCGAGATCTACCGGCACAGACGAGAAGAGCATCGTACATGCTGATTATGGCAGGAGTCTTCTTTAACTCGTCTACAATGCTGTAGCCCGAGGTACTAGCTCCTTCCGTTGGTTTAGCCGGTTCATACCTGGTCCGGTACTGTTGGGTGGCCTCAACTCGTTGTCTCTTGGTCGAGAGACGGGTACTTCGACTTCTCCTGGGCTTGTTCTTTGGTTTCGGTGGGGGCTGAAGTACGGGAAGCTTAGCGGGAGTTGGGGCCTTTCTTTGGAGGCTTAGGCTGGAGCAGCGGCGGCCTTTCTTTGGAGAAGGTTTAGCGGGAGCTTTATCTTTGGACGCCTTCTCCTGGGTCGTGTAAGGCCACGGCCGCTTGTACGGTGGCGGCCCATCGGGCTGCGGTTTTTCTCTTCTCGCGTATACTGCAAAGGTTTAGCCGCGTCCGCGGCTTTCTTTTCTTCCTTGGCGGGCGTCCTTGGATTCTCTTACGGCGGGGCAAAATTGGCCTCGCCGTCCAAGATCATGTACGGCTCATCATCTTCTATAGTGCTTGCCGGCCAAGGTCCGGATGTAGTCTTTGGTGCAAAGTGCGGTCTTCCTCCGAATGCGGGTCATTGCACGTAGTGCACCAGTTGACCTGGTCGGGGAGGACCGGGTGGGTCATCTATAGCGGCATTTCTCGGAGGCGGACGCCTCTGCGGTTGGTTTTATGGGGCTTTATCTTTTGTCAGCGCCGGTGGCGCATACGGCCTTCTAGGAGCAAAGTCCATTTGGGCTTGCTTCTTTTTCATAGCGGTCATGTCATTGGACATGGCATGATATCCGGAGGCCAAAGCCCGCACTTCTTGTAGAATCGTGTTACGGATCCTTGCTTGTCGGGAGGCGGCAACTGTGCCGGTGGAGGCAAAGCGGCCAATGGAGGAGGGTTAGAATAAGACGCATACTGCGGGGGAGCAGGAAGCGCTGGAAAATGCGGAGGCGGGAGGAGGCGGATGAGGGTAATGCAAGTGAGGCGGGCCGTATTGAGTTACGACCGGCGCCGGATTCCACTTGCGGTTGGGGTTGCTGCCACTGAAGTAGACGGCACACCACCGGAAGCGAGAAGGATGCTGCGATGCGGGAAAGTCGGGATGAATCGGCTCCTGCACTACGGACGGAAGCTCTGCCGATGGAGATAATGTCGGCTTCGACTTGCTGGGCGGCTTCGTATAGTGCAGGGAATTCGTCAATTCGGGCGATCTTCGGCGGCGAGGCATATGTACGAGTTGAAAGACCTCGAGATAGTAGTGAGCGGCCATGCCGGTTGAAGGCCGAAGTTCGCGAGGTACCCGTTTCCGGGATCTCGCAAACCTAATGTTAAAATCGGACACCTCCTCTTGAGGATGCCTCCGGATTGCTTGGAGCCGATGCGGTAGAGAGGTAGGATCAGCGGACTCGTTGCATCCTTTTACGAGCCTCCTGGCAAGGCGGGGCCACCCGGTGATGGATCCCTACGGCGGCGATCTCCACCGGTAGAGAAGCTTTCCCCTCGGGGAAAGGGCCGTGAGACGGGTCTTCACACTTTCATCGGTGATGGTATGCGGTGCGGCCAGGGCAAGGATGTCCTGGATGTGCTCGTACGCCGTCTTACCGTAGCCGTCGTATGTGGGAATAGACTTTAAAGCAGCAGGGGGCACAGCTTGCTGACCGATCAGGGCCAAAGGCCCTGTAGGGTCCACCGCCGGGAAGAGATCATCGTCATTCGGCTGTTGAGCAGCCATTTCTTCTTCTTCTCCGCCGTCGGTTGTGTACTCGGTGTCGGTACTTTCCGAGGATGCAGGAACTTCCTCTTCCTCAGCCTCTTCTACTTTGTACTCGGCTCTTCCGAGCCTCGGCTTCGGCCTCTTCTTGGATCTCGGCCTCGGCTTCGTCGAAGCGAGCTCGCGGATCAGCCCGGCTGGGTATCTCGCCTCGGCGTGGATGTCTAGTTCGTAGAACTCGGGCGGGCTTCTCGGATTTCTTGTTCGCCACCTTCTCGTGTGCATGAAGGTGACGGGACCGGTCTTCTAGACTCGAGAGGATTTGTTCGTGCGAGTCGCCGGGTGTTCGGATTTGGAACAGCAATGAAGCGAACACCGGTGCTTCGATTACGTCGGGGGTGAGAAACTTCCTTGTCTCACCAAGAGCTCGGGAAGCTATCGGCGCCGGGTGGAGGCGATCGGAAAATCTCTCGTCGGATGTGGGACCCGTGTTCCGCCGAGCGGGTCGGAAGAAGCTGTTGCGCTAGGTGGAAGCGGACGGGTACTCTTTCTTTAAATCGTGGGACAAGCGTCCCACGGGTCGTGCCGAGAGCTGTTGGTTACGAATCTGCCATGAGGAAAGGATTTTTGGTTAATGCGCCCAGATTCGCCCACCAGCATGAAAGGCCGGAAGGAAGAGATGCCTTAGAGCCAATCTCCGGAGAAGGCCGGCTCCTTTGGGGGGGTTGATTTAAGCCAAAGGGAACGGGAAAGAAATAAATGAACGGAAAGAGACAAATGTACAGAAAGAGATTACAAATATGTCCAAAGGTTGGTGGGGGGGAACTAACAGTACGGGAACACACCAATCACCGCTACTACTGCATACAAACACGAGAGCATGACAAGGAGCGCAAAACCTAGGCGTACTTCCGATACACCGGCGGCGTATGCACGGCTTCAATAGCTCCCTAGCAAACATTCCCTACAAGGAACTAACGGCGGGGGATCGTATCAATCACCGGATACGTACAGCGACGGGGGTAGAAAGTAAACCTAGAGATGTCGAGCCGGGTATATGTGTTAGGCGAGAGAGTTTAACCGCACGACTTCAATGGCTCCCTAGCAAACATTCCCTACAAGGAACTAACGGCGGGGGATCGCATCAATCACCGGATACGGGCCGGCAACGTCACACATAGCCGATGGAGCTGCTACCACATCTATTATATGAATGCTTTAAATTAATGAAGTACGAGAAGGTGCTTTAAACAAGCAATGCTAGAGGAACACTGATCGCCAAATGCCGAAATGAATCAACGAGCCGCGACACGGGTGGGCCTAAGGCATATAATGAAAGACGACATAAAAGAATAAAGACGAGTAGAACGAGAACCGGGCATACAGATTGTATTCATAAGCGGAAGCACGGTTACGATAAGCACGGTGGTTCCCTAACAAACATTCCCCTTCCACCCTTTACAATGAATTCAAGATGGGCTTTTATAGCCCGAGTCCCACCAGTTACATTAATGGGCACGAGTCCCGATCAAACATAAGGCGACGAAGCGGCGAAAGAGGCTGCAAATGCTGACCTTTTGTCGGGTCGGGCTGTACCCGCGACATGGTCTTCCTGGAAGGCTGGGCGGCTACGTGGCGGAGTGCTTGGGCAAAACTTCAAGTCGGCGAGGCTCGCTGGTAGGCTGGAGCGGGTGAAACCTCGGATCAGCTTTGAATGAGGATATTAACGCGGGGCGGTGCGGGCAGCCCATGCTTATCCCTTTTTGGTCGGCGGTCTTGGTTCAAATCCCGAAGGCTGGACACTTGTACGATGATGGGTTATCTTTGTGTGACACATGCACCCTTAGAGGGCGATCTATCCATCTTCGCTTGGGATCGGGGCTCCTTGGGATGCGTGCAGAAATCAGTGCAGTCGGGGAAGGCCTTCAAGCCTTGGTCAAATTCCGGGTTTGTTCCCCTACCGCACACCTGTCAAGGGCGCATTCCGACTCTGTTGAGAAGTCGAACTGCGCACAGGCGAACACTGGTGTCTGCCGCCATATGGACCTGCTCCGGCATTTTATCTTTCTTCTGCGTTGACCTGCCAGTCTGCCAGTGCAAGGTGCGCCCAGAAAGTGGGGCGAAGTCGGACTTCGCACCAAAACTGGGCGAAGTGCGCACTTCGCACCAAAACTGGGCGAAGTGCGAACTTCGCACCCAGACTTAGCCAATTTCAGATAGACCTGTTGGAAAGTTGGAAAATCAACTGGGGGACTCCAAGGAAAAAAAGGGGGGAGAGAAAGAGAATGGGAAAGAAAAGGAAAGGGAGAGAAGGAAGAAAAAACGGAAGGAGGAAAAGAAGAGCAGCACTGTTACAAAACAATATTGAAGACATTGGACCCCGTGCAAAATGTGACAACAGTCACATAGTAGTTTACTATTGCTTTTGTGTTGAACTTGCATCTTGTACACCATTGGACTCACCTCCTTGCAATCGCTCTAGTGCTAGAATGTCTTTTGCAGTCTCTTAACTCACAACTTGGTCCAACTTTGTCAAATGTGTTGTCACACACGATAGTCATGTGCTATGTCGTCATGTCCTATGTTGGCATGCTTAACTTTGTCATGCTTCAAAGTGATTTCTTGTTCTTTTGTTTTTTGCAATCAGGTCTTTAACCAAGCTTTTTCCACATGAAATGCACTTCTCTCCTTGTTAGAAAAATATGCCCTTTGAGTGAGGATTTTCCTCATCTTGCGAGGGCCAACCTAATAGTCAGGATATTGTCATCGCTTGTCTCGATATGTCTTCGTTCCAACAAAACATTCAAAGGTGACACCCTCTCTTCCCTTAATGTGAGGGTGCTCTGTAGAAGGTCTACCTTTTACACTTCCTTATAGTTGGGGAAGGGGCTATCATGGTTCAGTTTGACTTCATCGTGCTTTATTGCATGTGTCATTGGTATCATCTTTGTCGCTCATCGTGCAATCCACTTTGGCTTGCGAGTGGGCTCTTCCCAGTATCGTGGTTGTGTTCTTCCTCAAACACTCTGTGGATTCTTGCTCATCGCCTACGTTACCAAGTTGATGGTAACCCAACTTCGATATGGCAATTACATAAAAGTGTAGGATAGGTTTTGGAATATCCGATTATGCAACTCAAGGAATAATGAAAAAGAACATAGTGTGAAATGTACATTAAATATATTACTAGGCTATATATCAAGTGATAATCACATGGGTGATGCATACAACCTAAGAAATAGAGACGCAAGCTATATATGGTGAAATGCCCATATGGCTATGAGAACTCTCTTTCATGTGCTACTCTTTCATGTGAGCATCATTCTATGGTATATAGAATGTAGTAGACTTGTGCTTCTTTGCACAATTGCAATGTAGCTTCTTCATATATTCATAACAAAATAACTTCACCGCATGCTCCTTGGCTTGAATTAATAGACCATATGTGTTCCATCATTTTGTGTGGAGGGGTCTATAAAGTTCAATAGACATCTAGAGGTTTTGCAAATTGAGAAGCAAGCTATTTGTGGTAAAATTTCGCGAAGGGTATGAGAACTCTATTTCTTGTATACCTCTATCGTGTATTGCTTTATGGCATTAACAATGTAGTGGGCTATTGCTTCCCTCATATGGCTTTGGTGTGACTTCTTCATAAAAACTTGATTGCACCACATGTTGCTTTGCTTGAGCAATTATCCCATATGCATCCAATTTTTGTATGTGGAGGGGTTTATAAAGCTCAATATGTGCTTAGAGCTTTGCAAATTGAGAAGCATGCTATCTTTGGTGAAATGTCCACAAGGGTATGAGAACTCATTCTCTCTCATGTGAGCATGCTTGACAACATTGAAAATGTAGTAAGCCCATGTTCGATTCATACAACTTGGGTGTAGGTTCAATAAAAACTTGTCTAATAAAAAAGGTTCCACCACACCTTGCTTTGCTTGAGCAATTATCCCATATGCATCGCATATTTAAGGTTGGAGGGGTTTATAAAGTCCAACAGATGCCTAGGGCTTTGCAAACAAGAATCAAAATATCATTTTTGAAGTGTCCACAAGGGTCTGAGAACTCTCTTTCCCATACTCCTTCATGTGAGCATCTCTTAATGTAATTGAGCATGTAGTAGACGTGTGCTCGTCTAGCATGGCTTTGGAGTAGTTTCTTGATAAAAACTGTCTAGTAAAATATTAATTCCAATACAAATTGCTTTGCTTGAGCAATTATCCCATATGCATCCCATGATAGGTGTGGAGGAGTCTATAAAGTTTGATAGATGCATGGAGCTTTGCAAATCAAGAATCAAACTATATATGGTGAAATGCCCACAAGGGTGTAATGACTTTCTTTCTTGTACTCCTCTCATGTTTGAGCATTGCTTGAAGGCATTGAGAACTTAGGAGGTCCATGCTTACTTTGCACTGCTTTGGAGTAGCTTCTTTATTAAAAAATTATCAAAAAAAAATTTAATTCTGCCGTGCATGCTGTTTGCTTTGAACAAATTTCCCATATACATCCCACAATTGGCCATGGAGGGGTATATAAAGTTAAATAGACGCCTAGATCTTTGCAAATCGAGTAGCGGGCCATGTCTGCTAAAATTCCCACGATGGTATGGGGAACTCTCTTTCTCGTACTCCTCTTTCATGTGAGTATTGCTCGATGGCATTGAGAATGTTGCAGGGCTGTGCTTGCCTTCCATGGCTCCATGTAGCCTCTTCATAAGAACTTGTCTAATAAAAAATTAATTCCATTGCACACTGCTTGGCTTGAACAATTATCCAATGTGTGTCACATTGTCAGGTGTGGAGGGATTTTTAAAGTTCAATAGATGCATAGAGCTTTGCAAATTTAGAAGCAGTCTATGTGCAATGAAATGCCCAGAAAGATACATTAACTCTTTCTCGTTCTCCTCGTCGTTCGTGTGAGCATTGCTTGATGGCTTTGATGTGGTAGGCTTGTGCTCGTCTTACAGAATGCCGATGCAGCTTTTTCATGAAATCTAGTCTGTATGCATTGGAGCTCTAATTCTGGTTTCGTCAAGGCTATTTTCACCAACTGTAGTATATGAGTCACATTGATCTACTTCAGTCATTGTGGAAGTTAATAAAATCTGTTCTCAGTATCGAGTGGTTGAGACTTGAGAGAATTAATCTTGATGAACAGTTCATGAGTTTCTATTGGTAGAGAGAATTAATCTTGATGAACAGTTCATGAGTTTCTATTGGTAAAGCACAAGTGCTTAGAAAATTTAAGGGTTTGTCAGCTTGATGTCATCATGCAGGATAGAGAATGTAACTGGGAAAGATGCGCCAGCCTTTGTTACTATTTGCTAATCCATTGAATTAGTAATTTAACTGAGAATTCAGAATATTAAAGAAATGGAACCAATCTTTTTCAATTTTGAAGAAGTCTTCAAGGCCTTCTAAATATAAAAGCTTTTAGCCATATTTTTCATGTTTGATAAATTCGCTTAGTGTCACTTTCAGTACACAACAATATTAGGAACACATTTATGTTGACAAAATACAACCATGAATTTTTACTGGACAATCTAGTTAACTATAATGCATTAAAAATGAAATTACAAAATTCATAAATAAGAGCATTTCAATGATATCTGGAGAACCTTGGAGCAAAGAGCAGTTAATTAATAATTTATAGATGGCTTTTCCAGTAGAGTGTTTGTATCCTTTGTTTTCAGCAATACTAAACTGCTTGTCATTTGGAGAGGCTGACGGTAACTTTGCATGTTGTAATCATTTTTGGTCCATATTTGGTCAATTGGAATTCAATACATGGGATGCCTTGACCTTCTTAAGTGTTAGGGTTTTTTAGACAATCTAATATCTTGCTACTATTTTTTGCAGAAGAGCCTGAAATCTTGCACCTTGTTTACTACACAAACTCCTCTCTTGAACTATTTCATATATGATATTTGAGCTAGAAAGATTTTCCTACCGCTTCATGATACACAGGTTTACTTGTATTTTGGTCTTGGCAAAGGCTTTTTGACATTTTTGTGGGCGGCATTTCTTATTGTAGCATGGCCCTTTTTTTCCCTTTCTGTTCAAATATATGGTCGACATTCTATTAAGTACCTAGTCGTTTCCCATTTAAATGATTTTCAACGTCTTTACCTCTATTATGATACTTGTTTTCTATAGAAAATGCAATAGAACTGCTATATTTAAACACAAAATGATAAAAGGTAAAATATAGTTCATCAATACTTATGTTGATAAAGTTGCAAAAGCAAGTGCTTTTGTCTTCTTGTACCAATCCAACATGGCAAAACTACATATCACTTAAATTAAAGGAAAAAGAGACATAATATTATCACTAAAGATTATCAACTTAATATCAATAAGTTGTGACTTTAGTATGTAATTCTTTGCCTTTATTTGTGGTTCAATTAATTTCTTCACACACCTGAAAGCCTTCTAACTCATACATCTCATCAAATGTTCTACGGTCAAAAGCTTTTGTTGTGGCTCGATTATTGTTGAGTTATTTGCTTTATTTGATATACCTATTTTTGTATACTTGTTTTGTTTATTTTTCCATCCCCCTCAAGTAGTCTTCCAAGCCTTTTTGAATCTAGAGATAGAAAATATTTGGAATAACAAATCTTGGGTAAGATCAGCTGCATCTAAAGAATTCTTGTTTTCTGATAAATAAGTGTCTACTAGACAAACAACAAGGTCTCACTAGGAGACCTTGACACATATATTCACATCCTTTCATTACCCACATTCATATATCATTAAAAAAATTTCATTGACTTCTCTTGGCATAGTTTTGCCATCACATATATGTCACGCATCATGCATGCACTCTGAGTTTGACTCCAACCAAGGTGATCATGTTACACACAAGAGATGCACATTGAACTTTCCAAACATGTTGTCTAATATTGTTATGTCAACAACAGAAATCATGGTTATGTCTCTTGAGCCATGTCATTGTTACATACTACCAATTGTTGTATGCCTTTTTATACAATTCTTTATTGATATATACTTCCACATATAGGATATTCTCATATTTTCTCATAAAATTATTTTATTCTGATTTCTCATAGTGTAGTACTCTCCAACATACTGGTCAACATGACATTCCTTGAACAATAAAATTGTTCGATGATTCTTGTTCCTTTTCATCCTCATCAATTGACAGCTTCCATTGCATAATGGTATTTTTTTATAGATTTTAACTCGAGGCACCAGTCAATTGAAAAGCCTTCTACATCTTCATGGATGGGGACATGATTTCAACAACAAAAAACTCAATTTTTTGAGTTTACATTTTGTTCTAACAAAAATACATCTATTTCATACAAAACACCACAAAGTTTGTGCCTACGATATTCATGAGAATTTCGTTCAGGATATGATTTACCTCTTTTTGATGCTCCATGATTTGAAATCTTAATTACAACATTCATCAACAACTTTTTCCATCAGCATTGTGTGTATTCTTAAAGCAAACAAGTGCAGAGTACAGTCATATTCTCAACAGTATGAAACTGCTATATGCCATGTGCAATCATTAATATCCACGGTGGTATCTAAGATTTTGTAACAAAAAACTATGGAGGAGAGTGTTGGGATTGGGTGGAATATTACCACTCGACCAAAGCTGACGTTTGTATATTCATGTAGAAGGTCATGCAATATTAGTGTAGATATTGAAGGTGTATAAATTTTGATTAAGTGTTTGAAGAAGGGTTCTCAGTCAATGAACAGAGACAACAAACAATCCCACTACCAGTAACACCAAGAACAAGCACATGACCAACACAACTGCTAATGGTTGTAGGATGAGCAGGTAAGCATAAATGTGCTAGGTTTCATGATAACAAGAAAGAGGATCCCATTTATCATATTGGTGCTTTTGTAATGATATGGAAGGCAAATGGATTAACTAATAAAGTGGTTTGGATGCAATTATTCCCAACTACACTTATGGGCATAGCAATGGATTGGAATTCATCCTTACAAGCTTTGTTTAAATTATGGAATGAACTCAAAGAAAATTTTGAGGAGTTTGGACTTTTGTGCGTCGACATGAAAATCATTGGCAAGATCTTCAATACAATATGGAAGAAAGATGAGGATGTCAAGTTATATAATGTTGTCTGAAGGAAGTCATTGATAAGATGCAGATAAAACGTGCTTGTGCACTCCAAGAGGATGAGCCCTAAACTTGGAGAGCTACATGAAGACAACAATGATAGTAGGTAGTCCAAGCCAAAAAGATAATAGCTTCGGCAATGATGGAGAAAAAAATAATAGCGTGTCCATTGAAGTACTAAGGACACTTCTTGCACATGATGCACAATGTGAAAGATGCGAAAACAAAAGATCAACATGACATTTGGTGTTTGGAGTGCTAGACAAAAGGATACACCAATGCCAATTGCCCAAAACACACTTTTTGTAATAAATGTGAGGTACATGGACATTTGATGTCAAAATGTCCATTCAGCATGAAGTGTAAGAA
This sequence comes from Wollemia nobilis, assembly GCA_028583015.1. Taxonomy (NCBI): domain Eukaryota; kingdom Viridiplantae; phylum Streptophyta; class Pinopsida; order Araucariales; family Araucariaceae; genus Wollemia; species Wollemia nobilis. The sequence goes on from JAQPPZ010016709.1 coordinate 3,145,850, forward strand.
ATATCAAACCTTGGAACTCTAAAAGGTAGCCTAGGAGAAATAAAGTACCTCGCAAGTGGGGGTGGTGCAACAAGCGACAAATACTGAAATAAGGATCAAGGGAGAAGATCTAGAAGTCAAAACATTTAACCAATTGGGTGTAAAGAATGTGGACAACCACATTTAGTATGACATAGCCAAGAGGCCAATTTTTCAAGGTGAGATATGCTAGGAATGGTGCGTGCAATTGCAAAAATATCGCAAGCACCAACAAGCAAATATTGTGCCAGTGATGCTGGCCATGCAAGTCGTGGGGAAGAGAACTACCAAAAGCAACTTGGGGGTTGTCAAAACGTCAACTTGCTTGACATTGAAGAAATGAGTGTGGGGACAAAGCAAGTTGTTGCCATGACTTAGGCACAACCAAGGAAGAAGATCGAATATTTTGAACCAAACAAGGAGAGAAAGAGATTGCAAGAGGCTCGAGTACATGTTGAAGAGGAAATGACAAAAGACCAAAATGCAAAGAGTGACTAGGGAAGAGAATGCATTGTAAGTCAAATGGAGGAATCATCAATTTTACAAATGGTTGGCTACACAATTGCTAGAGTCGAGCATACTTGTTAGAGTGACAACATTGTTTTGCCTAGTACCAGACTTGCATGCAACTGCAAGAGCTAGTGTGCAAGTTAGGAGAGGGAATGACTAGTGTAGCCATCGAGGATAGGAGCAAAATACCAATTTACCAAGCAGGCCATATTGATGTTTAGTGTTAGGAAGTAGCCTATGTTGCTGCACATGGATATAGGTTAGGAAGTAGGTTTAAAAATGCTTCTAGAGATATCGTGACAGGGATTTGGTGCATTGACCTTATGGCCCCATATTTTAGATTGTTGAGAGTAGATCATTACAGGATAAAGATGAAGCACATGTTGAATAGATAGAAGGTCACCATTGTAGAATATATATCCATGTTAAATTTTTGTTGTTATCATGTTAGAAAAAGGTGCGTATGACAAATTACTAGGTTGCGGTTCGTTGCACATGACAAAAGCAGATATCTATTGGGAAAAAGACTACATCACCTTCAAAAAGGGACAACACAAGTACATGATCAAGTTGAAGAGTTGGTTGGTGAGTGTGGACCTTTCATCTTTGGCTAGGGATGTTGAAGGCGTTATGCGTTGGCAACTTCCTAGGTGATGAGGTCATGGATAATGGCTCAATTTGTCTAAAATGTTTGGATAAAATACCATGCCACAATGTGGTGAATAGATTGAAGTTGAAGTTGTATAAAGTTTGTGTGCAAGTGAATCTTATTGATAACAAGCCAAAAGATTCAAGTTGAAATGGATTGCTTAATATGTTTAGTCAATCCTTTGGATCCTTTGAGGGGATTACCATCCAAGAAGGATAGTGTCGTCATTCCAAAGACGTGGACAAGAAGGAATTAGACACCAAAAATAATGGGGAGACAAATGAAGAGCAACTTTCATGGTGTTCAAACAAGAGGCCTCTGTTGGGGAATCAGGCTTGAGGACGTATCATGGACTAGCAATTGAGGAAAAGAAAGAAGTGGATTACCTCGTCCAATAAATATTGCACGTGCATGTTTGATTCCTAGACTTAGACAATGATGAAGAAGACCAAATTCATTGTGTTGTGATGGAATGGATCATAAAACGACCAAGCATAGAGTAGTTTGTGATACTATGATAACAAAGATAAAATATGTCTTAGAAAAACCAACCATGCCATTAGTAGAGTGGAACCCGTTGGAATATGTGGTGGTTAAGCTTCTCTTGAGGCTATGGTCGAATTTAGTATTTTTATTGTTCATATTAGCCCTTGGGCCCATGTAAACCTTGAATTTTTTTAATATTTTATTCTTGAAGGTCGATCTCACAACCTTGACTTGAAGGTAACTTGTATTTGGGTATAAATACTCCATCATACCAACCATTTTAGCTATTGGTTGCAGTGTAATTATATTCATTTCATAGTGAGATTATTTGGTGTCCACGGACACCCCCATATATTTTGTTTTCTTCACTTTGCATGTATTCTTTTTAAGCAATATTGGGTTATGTTTTGATTCCATTCGTTTCTAGAAATTGTTGTGAAATCTAACTTGGTATCAGAGTGGTTGTGAATCTCTATTACTCAATTTATTTTGTTGACAATATATCTTCTACAACTCCTCCCAAGGGCAGATATGATTGGAGCAGCTAAGAAGAATTTTTTGAAAGTTGAGGATAAGATTGGAAGAAGGGTTTTCTCTTAAAAACCCTAGGTAGACTTTGATCGTGAGGATCTCATTGGGATTAATATGTTTACTGTAGAAGAAACATTCATCGATAGGTTCCTTTGTTCCTCTAATTGGCATGCGATGGATTCCCTCTTTTTAGGATTGATTTTTTTGAGATTTCTTGAAAACCTCTTATCTTTTTTGGATGTTTTCAAAATATCCATTTCCTTTTCTCTTCCAACTTCTTGTGTCTATTAGCAACACAAATGAGAGGATAGATTGCTTGGCTCTCAAGAAAAAAGAAAAGAAGAGGTTGAATATCTTCAGACACACCCCTAATGTCAGAGCAGTTATGGACAGGATTTTATGCTTAGCAAAGACGTTCAAGCCACTTGACAAAGTTACAAAAATGGTCTGACAACTTTTTTGCTGCATAGTTATAAGAGGATAACCTGATTGGTTGCGTTTGACAAAAAACTTCTATAGGGCAAACCTTACAAATATGGTCAAATTGTCCACACTTTTTTATTCTTTGCATGCTTTCAAGGGGGGCCCAATTTAGCAGTTTTGCTTGTTTTTCCTCCAAGTACCTCAAATTTGCGTTTGAAAATTTTACCTTTTTCCCTTCAAAATGAAAATATGAAATATGTATGTGGAATATGCCAAGGAATATAATTTGGTCTGGTGTGACAAACAAAGCGTGTGGATGCGCACTTGTATTACCATGAAACAATATTTGCGTCAACAAGGCAAAAGGTAGGGTTTCTTATGCTTTTTATGAGTTTAACATTAATTTTATTGCTCCATATCCCAAGTAGAGAGCTTAGGAAGATGATTAACCAAGCCCAACATAACACTTGGTGCATGGGAGGTCCTTTGTTTGAATTCCCTTAATGTGATAATATTTTGATGCCATGGCATTAATTCATCCTTCGATGACATGGCACCCTTTGATGATGTGGTACCCCTTTGCAGGTGATTGATGACATGGCAACTACGTACGACCGACATGTGCCAGTCCGTATACTTGAAGTGGCGCGACTCGTGATAACAGGCACATGCATTGATGCTTGTTATGACTTACCATTTTGAGCATGAACCACAATGCAAAACGTGGTTGTTGATGCAGGTGATGATGTGGCAAGTCAAGATTGGGTTGATGTGGTAGATGGTATGCCATTAAGTGCATAAAAATACGATGTTGACTAATCACATTCTACCATCTCATTGAACTTGACAAGTAGCTCACACAGTCAACAATAGACTTTGCGACACATGGATTTTGAAGCGAGTCAAGGCACAACAAGTGGCCTAATGTGGTTTGCAAATCAAACATCAAATTAGAGCACAAGTGATGCGTTCTGGGTTAATGATACATTTTCCAATGGCTTTCATAGTCATCACATAGGTGGCAGTTCTTTGCTTGTGATAAGTGGCATCATGCAATTTGTCGATAATTTGCCCAATCAATGTATGTTTGGCATGCTCTTCCAATCACGTAGTGACATGTGGTTGCCTCTCCTTCATTGCAAGTACTATTTTTTTTCAAAATTTCAAGGTTTTAGAGGTACTTTTTCCTATTTTAGTGCCAAACTTCTAGGAGAGATATCTTTTGCACACAAAAGCATTTTGAACCTCCCTTTTTTTAATCACGTGGTTTTTCAATATCTTTGCATTGGTGGTGTTTTTTTGGTCACAACTACACCCCTACGGTTTTGTATTTTGGCAGAATAGTCATGCATCATCATTTACCCTTGTTGAGTGGTCCAAACTATGCCACCAAAAAATCAAGATTGAAGCTTTGCTCTGAAGCAAGGGGTTACTCAAGTATGTGAATGAGTAGCCTTGTTATAATGCTACTAAATAATTGAAGCAACTCTACAAGGACAAGAAGGATAAGGGTCATGGTGTGTCATAGCCCTTCATGTTGACAATGTTTATGACGCATGTTAGCAACACCACATATCCCAAAGTGTTGTTTGAGAAATTTGAGGGGTTGTGTGAATATATTAATTCCACACAAATTACTAGGCTGGAGGCTAAGGTTGGACTTTGTCCATGGACTCATTTGACACTGTTGATGAGTACATCACTCGTTTCAATAAATTACAAGAAGAAATCTAGACCGCAAGAGGACTGCCTAAGGAGAGAAGAGAAGGATAGGAAGCTTTGGAGAAGGAAAAGAACACTGGACTGCTGAATATTGTCTTCAAAAATATGTTGGAGTCATATGAGATAGTTGCTATTGTCTTTGAGGTGCTTTGCATGTGCTTGCTAGATTCTCTTACACCACCAATTGACAAGGTTTCAAGTACTTTTTGCATCATGAGGTTAGAAGACAAAGGCATAAGGGAAATTCAGTTTTCAATCAAGCTCATCCAAAGGAAGATATTGCCAAAGCTCAGAATGATAAAAAGCCAAAAGAGAATGAGAAGAAGCCCAAGAAGCCCTTCAAGAAGACTACATGTGAGTTTTCCAAACAAGAAGGTCAAAAAGCAAAATTTTAGATGATTCGTATCAAGGAACTTGAGGAAGTAGTAAGAAATGCGGGTGCTGATGTTGCTCTCTTCTATGCTCAAGGTGAGGGCAACTTTAATGGAAAAACCTCAAAAGCACATGCAATTGTTCATTCGACATATTGGACATACACCTATTTGGATGAGTGGATTGCATATTCAAGGGCAACTAAACACATGATGAAGCACAAACATCTCCTACATGGCTACAACAAATCACATGTAGGGGAGCATGTTGTTATTGGAGATGACTCGTCAGTGCAGGTTAGAGGGCATGGAGAAATCAGCATTGGATCTTTTACTTTTGATGAGGTAATTTATGTTTCTAATGTTGGCCCTAACCCTTTGTCTATTTGGCACATTATTCATACAAATACGAAGGTAGAATTCTGGCTTGATCGATGGGTGGTTAAGGATATAGACAATGTCTTTAAAATTGTAGCTTTTGGCTATTGTGATGAGTTTGACCAAATGTATAAGTTGGGAGAAAGGCCAGCCTCTTTTGTTTCCTCTTCTAGGAAGAGAAGTTTTGTTTCTATGGTTGCACATGTAGATAATGAAAGTTAGAAGTGGCATCATAGGTTTGGGCATCTTAGCTATGGATCTTTGAGATACATAAGTCAACATTAGATGGCCATTGGACTTCGATGCACATCCTTGCCAAGTGGTGCATGTGAGGGGTGTATTCTAGGGAAGCATCATAGGGAGACCTTTCCAAAAGGGATTGCAAGATGAGCCTCTCATCCCTTGGAGATCATACATAGTGATATTTGTGGACCTATGTGTATACCATCTCTTTTAGGAAATATGTACTTCCTCCTTTTTATTGATGATTTTTCTAGATATGTGTGGTTGTATACTATTTGCACTAAGGATGAGGTCTTTGAGATATTCAAGACCTTCAAGGCTCTTGATAATCAACTGTATTGAAGAATCAAATGTTTAAGGACAGACGGACGAGGTGAGTACATTAGTCATGCATTTCATGATTTTTTGGCTTCTCTTGGGCTTGCATATCATAGGACGATTCACTATACTTCTAAACATGATAGTGTGGCTAAGAGGAAAAATAGGGTGATCATGGAGATAGCACGATGTATGATCCTTGCGAAGGGGATGGATCATAAATTTTGAGGCGAGGCGACATTTGTGTAACATATATCATCAACAGATTTACTACTAGGTCAGTTCAAGGCATGACACCTCTTGGGAGATTAACAGGGGATGTGTCTTGATTTTGTAACTTTGGGCCTTCAACATTGGGCTCACATACCCAAGAATCTTCGAAAGGAGGAGGCACTGAAGAGTTGCAAGTGTACTTTTGTGGGGTATTAAGATACCTCAAAGGCATATCACCTTTATGATCCTTAGAGGTACCAGGTTTTGATCTAGAGAGATGTCATTTTTGATGAGGTCTTTCTAGGCACTCCTTCCATCGCACCGCCTAAGCATTTGGTAAATGTGTCTTTTGATCCTTTGATCATCTTTGCTTAAGCTGGTTTTTTTTGAGACTTTGGGGGGCTATATTCCCATTAGAGCATCTTCTTCATTATCTTCATCTTTGAGTGGAGGTCCATTGCCTATTGATTTGATCCCTTCATGGGAAACACCACAAGTAGCATCTTCTTTTCCAAATTTAGGACATGTTGAGCAGGACACATTAGTTCGTAGTGTTTCAGCCTTTGTATGATAAGGTGAGTGGTGAATTTTAGTTGGATTATTAAGTTTTAGCTTTTGATGTTGCGTTGCCATAGAGTGCACATGATTCTTCCTTAGTTTGTCCAACACCCAAGTGGGTTAAGATGCTTTTGAAGGATGCTTAGGCTATCTTGTTTCTAGAGTGACATTGTAAGGCTCCTTCTCGAGCATTGCTCTCAAAGGTTGCTCATTCTTAGGATCCTCTCACATATTATCAAGCTAAGGGGTGTCCAAAGTGGGAAGACACTATGTTGGCAAAATATGAGGTTTTGATTAAGAAAAGGACTTGGGAGTTGGTTCCTCTTCCAGAAGGGAAGAATGGTGTTGGTTGCAAATGGGTCTACAGGACCAAATATGCTTCGGATGGTCATGTGGAGAAGCACAAGACATTCCTTGTTGCTAAGGGATTCTCTCAACAAGAGGGAGTGGACTATTTTGAGACATTTGCACTAGTGGCTAGGATGGACTTAGTCAGGATGATTCTCTCTATCACTGCCTCATATGGATGGAAGGTACACCGAATGGATATGAAGAGTGCCTTTCTACATAGGGAGATTTAGGAGGATATATATATATATATATATATATATGCAACAACCACCTGGTTTTTAGCTTGAGGGTCCTACTCCCTTGGTTTGTCGAGTGACTAGGTCCTTGTATGACCTTAAGCAGGCTCCTCATGCATGGTATGAGAAGATTTATTACTTTTTTTGTCAGATGTGGGTTTTGATGATGTGAGGCCAAACATGATGTTTACGTCAAACATCAGGATTGAGAAACCTTGGTGATTGTTTGGTATGTTGATGATCTTCTCATTATTGACAACTTTTCAATTTTGATCTCGGATATGAAGTCATGACTTCGTTCCACTTTTGAGATGACATATTTGGGACTTTTGCATTACTTTTTGGGGATTCAAGTTGATTAGATAGATTCTGGCATCACCATTTCACAACCCAAGTATGCTTTAGATCTTCTTTAGTGGTTCAAGATGTAGGATTGCAAGTCCGCTCGGACTTATTTTGCTTTAGGGCTGAAGCTTAGGGCTGATTGTACCACTCCTTATATCTGTCTCTTGTGGGTGAACTTCTCTATCTTACTCACACTAGACCCGATATAGCTTTTGTTATTATTGTTCTAGAAATATATAGGCACCTCAATATAGTCATTGAACAACAACTAAGAGGATTCCTAGTTACATTTGAGGGACCTATCAGATGGGTATTCACTACTTATAGGTTCCCCTCTGATTTTGGTAGGATATTAAGATGTTGACTAGGTTGGTGATTTGGATGAGCGTTGGTTCACCATAGGCTTTTTATTCTATTTGGGATCCGATCCTATTTTTTGGTGTTCCAGATGCCAATCCACTATATCTTAGTCTTCCACGGAGGCTGAATATTGTGTTGCCAATGAGACAACTAAGCAACCTAGGTGGATGTTCATGATTTTAGAGGAGATTGGCATTCCTTAGAGTTTTCCAGTCACTCTTCAATGTGACAATCAAAGCACCATCCAGCTTGTCCGCAATCCAGTGTCTCATTAGCAAACAAAGCACATAGAGATTTGGATGCTCTTTGTGAATTGACTTCATGCATGTGGGATGCTTGATCTAGTTTTTGTGCCTTCATTAGAGCAGGCGATGGACATTTTGACCAAGGTCATGTCTTGAGGTTACTTTTGTGCGTATGCGGGAGCTACTTAGGGTAGGAGAGTGTCCCTTAAGGGGGGATGTTGTAATATGTGGTGGTTAAGCTTCTCTTAAGGCCATTGTCGACTTTTGTAGTTGTATTGTTCATATTAGACCTTTGGGCCCATGTAAACCTTGAAAATGACCCTTTTGTAACTTCTTTTAATATTTTATTCCTAAAGCTCAATAGGTAACTTGTATTTGGGTATAAATACCCCATCACACCATCCATTTCAGCTATTGATTGGAGTGTAATTCAGCTATTGATTAGAGTGTAATTCTATTCATTTCATACTGAGATTATTTGGTGTCCATGGATATCACCATATATTTTTTGTTCTTCGCTTAATACTGGGTATTGTTTTGATTCCATTCATTTTTGGAAACTACTATGGAATCTAATAGGACCTGCTAATCGTCCAAGCCCAAAATAATATACATAGATTGAATGAATATAATGCGGAAGTGGGCAATTGAATAAATGTATTGCTACTTTGAATGGGTATTGCACAACTGACATACTATATCTTTGTGAAGATACATAGACAGAGTCTAAGAGAGAGATAGTGTTTGGTATTGATTTGAATGACATTTTGAAGCGGGGCTAGATAGATGGGATCTTTAAAATCCTTAGTATGTTATGACAATCATTAAGGTTTTGGAAGAAACGTAAACTTCGCTGCAGGAGTTGGAACTCAAACATAAGCATGGACGTAATGAGAGTTTTACATGAGATAAAAGACATGGAGGACTTGGAAAGGAACCGTTTGTAATGAAGAGTGATGGACAACGACACAAGCATACATGCATGAAGATGGAGTAATGATTGTAATTGAAACAAAAACGATTTTAAACATTCGACTAGTTAATATAATTGACTTTTACCATGCTGCAGGAGTTGGAACTCAAACATAAGCATGGACGTAATGAGAGTTTTACATGAGATAAAAGACATGGAGGACTTGGAAAGGAACCGTTTGTAATGAAGAGTGATGGACAACGACACAAGCATACATGCATGAAGATGGAGTAATGATTGTAATTGAAACAAAAACGATTTTAAACATTCGACTAGTTAATATAATTGACTTTTACCATAAATGCCTCTTTGGTTTGTCCAATAGTAATGGATCAAGTTGAAGCGACAAAAGGACGAGAGATGTTGTCTATGAAGATGACATTTGCATATGATCAATTGCATTCGTAGACGAGAAAACAAGTTAGAATGTTGATTGTTTGAGTGGGTGGATGGGTTGTTTTGAGACAGAGTGATTTTTGTCCAAATAGACAAAACCGTATGGCCCAGAGGGGATGTTGTCCAAATCCAAGGGTGGGTCATTTGGCTCGACAATCAGGCTGTTTGGGATTGACAAGTACCAATGCATGACAAGTGTCGTTTTGCCAAAACAATTTGGGTTGTCGTTTGATATATCGTTGTCTAAAGTAAGGACCTTACCTTTGAAGTCGTATTGTACATGGAAAAGTCGTTAGCGGCTTCTCTGTCTAAGCCATTGACCACTTGTTAAATCCAACATTGTGTCGTCCTATGTGTTGTGGGACTTGTTGACTACGCCAATAAAAAAGATAAAAATAAGTTGAGTCCATGAGGAACAGGTCATCGAGGTGGAGAGAAAAACCAATAATTAAATTTTAATCGTTTAATGCAAGGAGTAAGCAACTTGACATCAATCCAATACCATATAAGACATGGGAGACGTTGTCAAGACCTAGAACAATGCCATTCAACACTAGAGACACATTGTGTAGGGCATGAAAGATGTCATTTGAATTGTCATCCAGAGAGGATTCATTGTTGTCTAAAGGGTAGTCATCGTCGTTGTTCAAGTTGTTCGACCACTCTATGTTGTTGTCTAAACCTAAGAAAGTGTTATTTAGACTAAGACTAATGACTTTTAAGATGAAAGTGTTGTTTGCCTCATACAAACCAGCCATGCCTTTTGGTTAGGAGAGATTGCAATTAGGGTAGGGAAAGTTGTAGCCAGGGTCATGGATAGGGGCCACCAATTGGAAAACCTTGTTGTCTAGGGCAACCATGTTGTCAGGTGCAACAAGGTAGTTGCCAATTGCAGGGAGAGGTCATTTGGTTGAAAGACATTATATAGGAAAGAGAAAATGTTGTTTGGACTACCCCAATCATCAAACTAGTCGTTGTCATTTGAACAACCATGCAAGGCATATGAGCAACCACATGTACTAGGCCGCTATTGTTGAACACCTTGTTTACCTAACTATCTAGGCTGTCATATGGGTGTTTTGGGTCAATGTGGATCTTAGTTGACACTTGCACATAGTCATGCATGTCGCCTAGGCCATTGTGGCAATTGTCTCCTTTAATGAGAAGCTTATCGAGATGCTTGAGTTATTGCCTGTAAGCATTGTATAGCTTGCTTGAGGGTCAATAACATCTAGTGTTGCTATTGTGCATTTGTCCCATGCCAAACTACACTCACTATAGAACTTTGTAGATGAAAGATTGGTGAAAGGAAATATGCAAAGGATTCCAAGAGATGGCCACAAAGGAGGAACAATGTGTGGACGATCATGGTGTTTGCAATAGTTACCACCTGCAAACAGTGAAAAATTTCTCTATGGGATGTCATACAATTACACTAATGCTTGATGCAATGTATCATCAATTAAAAAAGCGTGTCGGATTGGGGACAACCAATAGCCATCACAAAAGACATGCTCACGATAGACCATTAGGTAGACGTGACACTCGTGCAACATGCAAGTGTTCCTCATTGGGAAAGGGAACAATGATTGGCATTAGGGGTGGTGTATCTATACTCGAGGAGGAATAAGGGGTAGAGATGATGAGTGGTTGAGTAGCCTTGAGTAACCCTTACAATGTTGGAAACATGTTATGAGAGTGATCATGCAACCGATCATGCAAGAGAGCTTGTGTCGAGATGAGCTTACATAGGTTATTGCGTAGTAAGATGACTATCCACATGAGGTGTGGGAGGATGTTGCATAGGAGATTGTAGCGCGAGATTATCTTGTGCAAGAGCAACACAACAATGAGATGACGCAATATTGCAGGTGGATATTGTGATAACAAAAATTAGTTTTATCACGAATTGATGTAGGTGTGCGTAACAAATGAGAAAATATAGAAGCGTATAGAGATTGAGTTGGTAGAGGAGAGCTCAATGGGAGCTATGAAGACTACACAAACTAAGGAGGCTTGTTGAGATTGGAGTAGTGTGCAACCCATTGACTTGGACAGGGAGTCGTCTTTGTAGTGAGGTGCTTTTGACGAAGAATTTGAGATTTGATTTGCCCCTCAAGTAGTTTGTGAAAGGGGTTAAGCTTCTTTGCAACTTCATTTGTGAAGAGGACATGGATTATTATGTATAGGAGGATGATTAGTAAGGGAGTAGGTTGGAGGATAGGGAGCCTCTCTAGGAGGAGACAATCGAGGAGATTGAGCAATGTGTCTTACAAAGAGATGTGTGAGAGGGAAGGTTGTTGGTACAAATCTAGAACAAGAGGGGGTATTGAAGATGAGATAGAGGAGGTTGACCTAGAGTTAGATGTTGAGTTACCTTCTTATATCAAGGCAATAGAGTTACTTGAGATAAACAACCTTGTTGTTTTGGGAAGGGTAGTTGATGCACGCATTACAAGGTTTTATGATTGGATGATTGATGTGATGATAAGCACTCGTGATAACTTGGTGGCATGTTCATTTGAGTAGTGGCATGTATGGTCTATTTCCTACAAACTGAAGCGACACATTTTTCTATTTGTTTCCTGATTTGGCAAGTGAACCTTGTTTTTCATTACCATTTTTTTGTGTGATTTCAGAGGTTTCTTCCTTTTCGTTCATGATATCAAAACACCTAAACAATGTTAGGAATGTCCTGGTTACCAAGTCAACAAATCCTTCAACAACCTGCTTATGCCCCTATAGAACCAACCAATGTGTCAAGTGTTTGTACGTTAGGTTGGTGTAATGCAAGTCTATGTAATACTTGAAACATATTCAGTGGGTGGAATTGCACATTTTCCCAAAGTGTGGTCACATACAGTAACCACTTTGATGGGTCAACAATTTTTGTAGGAGATTCCTCGCTTGGGCATTAAGAGTCATGCCCCTCTTGATCAATGATGGAGCATTAAGAGTAAGCGGAATATGAATATGAAGGACCATAGCTGATAGAGGAGATTGAATTGTTTGTTCTGTCGGATAGAAAATGAGAATTTGTAGAAGTGGTGGATGCGAATCCACAACTAGAACATGAGACTCTGATGTAGGGCCCTATTGAAATGATAGAGGAGGGAGGAACACTAGAGAGACTAAAGAGTCATCGGGCAAGCCCTCATTGGTGGAAGTGTTTCCTTTATTCAAAGAAGAAATCCCAGAAGAAGGCTAGCAAGTTAGTGGAACATCTTGTGAACAAGAAAGAGAACCTGAGGTGGACAACTAGGATTTGGAGGGTGAGGATTCGTAGGCTGAAGCAAAGTGTACGACATGCATATTTTCATTGGAAGAGGAAGAGCCTGTAGCAAAAATGGAAACAAATTTTCCTCCAGAGTATGAAACATGCAGTTCTACCTTGGATACAAACATTGTCCGAGCAATAGATATGGATACATTTGCAAGTTCCAAGGGTGCCCAAAAGAGTTCATGTGAGGGAACCATGCTAAGCAATAGGGAGATCATAATTCTAAGAATGATGCGGTTTCCCACAATTTTGTGGAGTAAGGTTGAGGTAGGGCCCATATTCCAATAGTTCAATTCTATGGAGAACAATAACAGGTTTGTGGAATGACATCAACAGGAATTGCTACTAGATCACATGGGAAGAAAAGCCTGTACTAGCTTCGAACACCAAAGCCCACCACAGGATGAGACATGGAGTAAGGAAACAATCATAGCAACTCTTGCATCCATACTTTCCGCCAAATGATTTGGGACTGAAAGGAAATATTCTTCTTTGGATGTTTGGTATCGAGGTTAAGATCAAGAAGAGATCAAATGAGCAAATATAGCTCTAGCTTACAAGACTTTGAATTTTGTTTTTAGATTTACACACACCTTTGAAGGGGGCGATATTGTTCGCAAGAGGGCGCCTACGAAGTTTTGAGTTGGAAAAGTCTTCTTGGCAAAAACGCTGTTAATGCCAACTAACACACTTTGCATACATAGGTGTTGGAAGAGTTTTTGGAACGATGGTGTCAAGCAGGTCTTAGAACTTTGCAAGAGTGCACGACTACTCATTTTAGATGATGGTTGGCAAGACATTGAGAATGAATTCTTGGAGGAAGAGGAACCCATTAAGGAGGACACATTATATGCTTGTAGACTCAAAGACATCAAGGAGAACAAGAAATTTGGGAGACAAATATCAAGAGATGCAGATGGTCCCATGGGTGGTTTGGAATAACTTGTTAAACAAGCTAAGGATAAGCATTATCTCAAGTGTTTTTATGTATGGCATATAATAGGAGACTATTGGGGAGGTGTTCAACCCTCTGTTACAAACATGGCCAAGTATGAACCAACTATAGCTTACTCTGTACAGTCCCCTGGTATAACGGAAAACGACCATGATAAATTGGTGACAAAACTGGAAACATACGGCTTTGGCATCGTAAGTCCCAAAAAGACTAACATGTTTTAGAATGATCTTCATATATCTGGCATTTGTGGGTGTGGGTGGGGTCAAAGTGGATTCACAAAACATCCTTGAGACTCTTGGACAACTATAGCTTACTTTGTATAGTCCCCTGGTATAGTGGAAAACGACTATGATAAATTGGTGACAAAACTGGAAACATACGGCTTTGGCATCGTAAGTCCCAAAAAGACTTACATGTTTTAGAATGATCTTCATATATCTGGCGTTTGTGGGTGTGGGTGGGGTCAAAGTGGATTCACAAAACATCCTTGAGACTCTTGGGGCAGGTTTTGGTGGCCGGGTGTTCCTTGCTAGAACATTTCATGAGGCCCTTGAAAGTTCTGTGAGCAAAAACTTTCCTGAAAATGGATGCATCTCATGCATGTGTCATAGTATAGATTCTATTTACAGTTAATATTTTTTTGTATCTTCCATGGATGATGGTAGAGTCATCATTCTTCTATAGAATTCCATGTAGTAGCTCGGGCTATTGGAGGTTGTGGAGTATATCTCAGTGATAAGATTGGACAGCATGACTTCAATGTTTTAAGAAAGCTTGTGTTTCTAATGGCTCAATTTTGCAAGTACGTTTACCCGATAGGCCTAAACGAGATTGCCTATTCAATGATCCTACTTTAGATGGCAAAAGCCTTCTCAAAATATGGAACATGAATAACCATACTGGAGTTTTGGGGGTATTCAATTGCCAAGGAGCAGGGTGGTCCAAGGAAGAGAAGAAGATGAAGGCTACTCCTCAAGTTCCAGGACCTCTCAAAGGTCTTGTTCATCTTAGAGATGTTGAACTTCTACATAAGGCTGCTGACAAGAATTGGAATGGAGATTGTGCAGTATATGCTCACAAAACAGGAAGCCTGGTGCACCTAACAAAAAACAAGGCACTGGATTTGACTCTTGATGTGCTGGAGTTTGAAATCTATACAATCACTCCCATTAAGGATTTTGGATCAGGGGTTGGATTTGCTCCATTAGGTTTAGTTGACATGTATAACAGTGGAGGTGCAATTAAAACAATGGAGTACAGTGGCTGTAAAATAGATTGTGGAGAGGTTTGCAATAGTTGTGAGTGTTGGTGTATAAAGATCAGAGTACATGGATGTGGAAAATTCGGAGCATATTCAACATTAAAGCCAAACAAGTGCAGCATTGGTGCTAATGTTTACTGTGATTTTCAATATAGTTCTTGTGGTCTGCTAACATTGGCAATTCCTCCAGGAGGAGAAGAGGGGGAAGAATGTATTGTCACAGTGTTCCTGGTTTCAAAATGAGTTAGGCAACTGCTTATCGTTCAACCAACTTACAATTATAAGCGAGACAACTCTTTAGTTTATCCTTCAGATAGCTTATCATTATGAGCTAGATAACTCTTCATTTTTGTCATCCAACTAGTTTACCACTTAGCCAATATACTTGCTTTCATTTTTTTATAATATTAATTTGTATTGGCAAGTTTGAAAATAAGCTTGCCCTCTTTTATATTTAGAAAAAGTATCCAATGAAATGTTTTAACTCGCAAGAGACACTTAGGTTCGTGCTTCATCTCATCCCTTTCTTCCACCATCTACCTCATGATCATTTCAGCTTCATATCCTTTGTTTCTTCTATTATCACTATTCTCTTTCCCCCCATTATTCCTTTTTGTTTCCGCTTCTCAAATCTGCTTCACTTTTTCTATTGTGCCCATCTCACCTCTAATAAGCACAACCTTATTCCTAGGGTCACTAACTTAACATTAGTATTCTTACCCTCATCAACCCATAGGTCGTTGCAAACACCAACGATCTTCCCTTCAAAACCATTAGTACTATTGCGTGGCCATCTCAATTTTGACTTTGCAGTCAAGAATAAGACGCCATCTAGGATCTCCCATTAATCAAGATTGATGTCCTTGCAATTCGCCATAATTGAAGTAGCTGACTACTACCATTCCTTTCAGAACAAGTTTTGTCACACACTATTATGAAAAATGTGAAGGGACCAAGACATATTTTGTAGTAGCTAATTATTACCAGTGCTTCCAGAATAAGTTTTCTCACGCAATTAGTATGAAAATTGTGAAGTGACCAAGACAGATTTCATAGATGCTTTGCATTGAGCATTTTCCACTCCATAAAGTGCTTGCTTGTCGAAGTGTCTCGCTATTCGAGCACCTCACTTTTCAGAGTGACCCGCATTCCTAGTGACCTCACTCCTCGATTGGAAGTCCATCACATAAGCTAGGGCAAAAGACAGAGCAGGGCAAAAATAAAGAATTGTTTAAATGTTTGGAAGAGGGCGCCCCTCTCTCCAGAGTGGGTCGCTCTCATAACGACTTGCTCTCCGAGCGCGTCGCTCTAATAGCGCCTCTCTCGCATAAAGCCTTCGCTCTCTAGGTGCCTTGCTCTTAGAGTGACCTACCCTTAAAGTGAACTGATCTCCATGCACCCCGCTCTCTCAGCGCCATGCTCTTGGAATGACCCGTGGCCAAGGAACCTCACACCATGTCTATCTTTAGTAAACAAATAAGGATGATGTAATCACCTTGTAATTATCACCAAGGTTCATTGTATGTAGTCCATTTCATGGCTACAAGTTCAAGTATAAATAAGAGCTAAATGCTCATTGTAATGGTCTTTTGGCCTTAGAAGCAATACTAGAGCTACTCTTCGAAGTAAGAATTGTAAACTCAAATTGTGAAATCAATAGAGTTGCGCATGGCATTCATATTTGATTGTGTCCTTAACCTTTGGTTTATGAATGTGTGAAATCTGTGGCTTTGCCCTCCTTTTCCCTGTTAGTCCTTCTCTTTGATTAATTGGTGCAGGTGTCCAAAGATCTTATGCGATGAAGTTATTTGGTTTCTGTTGAGAATGCCAACTGCACCAAATTTAAACGCTCGTTACGGATTTGGCCATATTTTAATATTTTCTCTCTTTCACCCTTAACTCTCAAACAAAGTAGATTATTTTTGGATGTTTTTAGATCAGTTTATTTATTTTCAGCACTAGATAGAAGGTAGAAGGGAACCGACCCGAGATCTGGAGGTTGGGGAGAGTAGAAACCTCCCCATCCATTTGTTGAATTGCGGTCACGGGTGCAAATCACACTTGCTGATTTCCGTGTTCAACAATAACATTATCTGTGACCTCATAAATAGAAGGATTTCGATTATTGTAGAATGTGATGCATGCTAAGCATAGGGGTAAATAAACAAATATCTGATCTTGAATAATAAGAAAGATACATCATCAAATATCTAATAATGGATATTGATACAAATGAAGGGCTGTGTTATATTACATAACCTTTTAATGAGATCAAATTATAATTAATATAGATTGAAATATATATAACATGTCTTCCCTTCTTCAAAAGCTTGGACCTCAAAGTATTGCCATAATCTTTGAAAATGGCGATAACATTATTTTAGTTAGTTAGTCTAACTCTTAGGATATTTTTATTGTAGAAGTGTTGGTATGAAAGTAGAGAGAAGAACGCCCAACTGCATATAATTGCTGAAAGTAATTGATTGGAAAAACTGGTTTGTTTTTTATTTTATTTTATTTATTTTTCATCATATTCCAACAAAACATTCTTTATTGGTCCTTCCAAAAGTTACAAGTCATATTTATTCCAACCAATTGTCAGTTACAATCTTTAAAGCACATATCCATTGGAGTTAACTTTGTCTTCCTTAAGATTTTCAAATTCATCACGAACTCCTTAATGATTAGTGCCTTGCTTGCTTGTTTGTAACATGTTTCCAAGGAGTTCCTTAGAACAGGTTATGTCTTGATTATCTGGGTTGCATTTGATTACCGAAGATTAGTCGTCATGATAGCTTTTTTTGTGAGAAGTTTCTTATTGTCATATTCCATAACATTGTATACTTTTATTTTTTGTCAACATTGCTTTAAAATCCCTATCAGTTTGTATGCAAACATTACAACACTGAATGCTTTCATAAAATCCTCTTTCACATCATGTTGAAGATGATTGATAATCTCCTAGTCTTTTCTAAGTTCTTTCTTAAGAAATTTACAATTTTGTGTAACTTCAACAACGCTTGCTTCTTCAATTGTCATTGTGTAAGGCACATTTTTTTATGGTGAACTTGTTGTTGATAGGGTATGCTTGTGTTTGCAAAGTTCAATATTTCAGCATTGGCATTGATGCATTGTTATTTAAAATTAGTGAACAAAATTGCCATAAAATTTGATTAGTGAGGTGTGGAGGGCCTTGAGGGTTAGCCTTTGATATTGAACTATGATTGAGATAGAAGATGGAAGCCTTTCAACTTCAGAAATAGGTTTTGGTATTTAATGCGCAACATCCGGATAGAGCACCCACTTACTTGGATGCACATATTCGAATTTCTGATATTGCACTCAGGGATGGATACAAAATGGCCCATGTAGTCTATATAGATGTATTTGAGTACATTCTTATATCTAGGTTGTATCTAATTCATTCAAATATGACCTTAGGTTTGTTTAGAGCTGTATCCATGGTGTGAGTTTAAAAAAAAATACCTTTTTCAAATAGTTTTTTTTTGTAAAAATATTGAAAAAAAACCTGCTTTCGTTTTATAAAATTCCTCTCTTAGACCAATATTTGTGTAATTTTTTTTCATCTTATATTTTATATTAATATATAAAACACATATTTAAAAATTTAAAACATACATGCTTTTAATAAAAGCTGTATCCATCTGTATCCATATTCACTATTCTGTCCATAAAGGGAACCATGTCTATTTCGGTGCAACATTGTTTTAAATCATTATTATAATATTGGCTGTGTTGCTTATGGTATGTTTGTAAATACCTAGTGAGGAAAACAGGTTCACTGGAGTTCCAAATTATTGATGTCTTCATGATAATGAGTGTCAAAGATGCCCATCTGTGAATGTGGTTTGTCATTATGGTTTTCTTAATCATATATACTGCTAATATTTTTGTATAATTATGGTATTTTGTCGTTTTGTACAAATGTCGAAAGTGGGATATTCTATAACATTTCCTAATTTTAATCTAACATAAGATGCTTTGTTTATTTTCAGACTGATTTATGATTGTTTGGATTTAAAATTGGGTAACATGTATATCCAACTTGGTTCCTTGGAGTAAAATTTTAATCTTTATTTAATACATCAAACTCATGAGAACATATTATAGTTTTTCTTTTTCTTGTCAAAAATAAATGTAAGAGGAATTATGTAGATATTTTGAATTTTATGTTATTTGACTTGTGTTATTATTAGTTATTACTTCACTTACGATTGTTCACGAGTGATCGTCTACGTCAATTACCTTTGTGTTAGAATATTACGAAAGATGCTTTCTACTTCACATAAATTGTTTTGCACATGTCGAAATGTGGAATAATAAAAATAGAACTCTTTTGACCTTTGTGACTTTGACACATGGTTTTAAACATGGCATTCTTTTTGCAGGTCACTCTTGGGCCACACTATTCCTCTTATTCTGCCCATCGCATTTTCTATCTATTTTGGTGGTGTTTGTCTACAATTTCTTATTGAGAAGATGGGAATGTTTGGTTCTGTTCCACAACCTTATGGTACATTCCTAACCATCGGTTTAGCCTTTTACATTAGAAACATGTAACGATTTGCTCGATTGACTTTGCCATTCATTATAAAAACATGATTATCTCGAACTTTAAATATATGCTTCATATTTTTAGTTTTTTTACATCATGGTATAGTTAATGATTCTATTTTTTTTTTTTTTTTGGTGACGTTCTTAAATTATTTAAGTTGACATATCCTTCGGTAGTGGATAATGGTTTGTATATAGCATTAATGATCAGTTGTAGAAGAAACATGATTCATACAATTAGTATCAACTAAGAATTATAGCCATTTTGTAAGAATTTCCAATGCCAACGAGAATTATTTGTAGAAGAAATGTCGATGACACAGGAGGAAGAGGATAGCACAAGCTATACACAAACATAGAAATACTCACGAAATATGTATATTACAGTGTTAAAGGGTTCGTGCACTCGGCAGGCTAGGTGTGCGCACCTGCACCCGCACTAGGTGCATGGGTGTGGGGTTGGGTTCGGGTTCGGTTGTGTCAAACCCCAATCGAACCCGGACGTGCGACCTGGCCGCACCCAGTCCAAAAAGGGCATAAAATATAAAAAACAACCATTTTAAGTCGTGTACCCACTACGACGTGCCGGGTTCGAACGGCACCGTCTGCCACTTTGATGTAATTGCTTGTCTTTTCTTAAATGACTGCTGTCCTGCTTATGGACTCCTATCCATAAGTATTTTCTTGAATGGCCACCGTCCTACTTATGGACTCCTATCCATGAGTAAAATTTATAAGTTCTTTGTGTCTCTTCTAATTTTTAGTTTTTTCTTGGTCTGAAACATCCCTATAATCTTTTGAAAAGGCGGGATTTACCCAATCTTTGTCATGGTGGACACTTATGCTTGAAATTGGCCAAACTCTGCGTTGTGAAACAATGAAGTGAACTGAAATAGTCGTTCCTTCTTTTAAGTAAATAATCTCTTCTTCTTTTTGCGACAAGGAAATATAGATTGAGTCCGTGAGGCAACCTGTAAAGAGGGCTATTATTCGGCAAAATGAAACAATAATATTGAAAATTTATTTTAGCGTAGGTATTCCATGGATGATTTTTACTTATATTGTTTTCCTTGTATGATGAGTTCCAACTTCCCAGTTTTTTTTATAAATCTAAAATTTGATTTATTTGGACCTAAAAAAAAAATAAAAAAAAAAAATATTTTTTTTGAAGTCTAAACTTAATATATATATATTTAAATAAAAAATAAAAAATAGCCGCACCCGCAATTCCCACTGCACCTGCACCTGCGCGCCCGGTAACCTTGGTATATTACCTATGGACCGTGTCACAGTATTTGGCGAAACTGATTGTAAAGTTACCAATTTTATTTAAGCCCTGAGCAAATTCGATTAAACTTGTCAATCAAAATCAATCATTTGATTAAATTCATTTAAACTATCCATAACTTGTTCAAATTCAATTAAAATTTGTTCAAGTTCGATTAAATTTGGCTTGAAATTCAATTAAATTTGAAAATGAAATTTTGATTAAACTGGTTCTATATTTATATGTATGGAATTACAAATATATTTGTATTTTTTTTATATATGTTGAGTTTTATGCCAAACTTTAGTCTGAAGTTTTCCTTGTCAAATTTCTTCTTATTTCAGCTTTGCAGAACTCAAACCTTAAGCCTATGGAACACACATTTGGTGCTAGATCATAGGCCAAGCCTAATGTTTCCTCTTTAGCCTCTTAGAAAGAAAGCAAACAAGAAAGAAAAATTAGATTTATGTTTGTGAGTGATCATAGTAGGTTAATAGGATTGTAAAAGCACACTTGGATACAATAGCATGGGGAAGCCAAAATTGTGTGCTTCGAAGTGGAAACTAAAAGTTCAAATTTACAATTCTGTGCAGGTAAAAGGCATATCTACATGTACTACAGCACAAATACACCACAGGTAAGCTACAAATGTAGTATAAAGAAGGATAATCAGCTATGATTGAGAAAGCTCCATTTCCGAAGAGAGGTAGACAAAGTTGAAAGAAACCATAGCCTAAGCTGGATTTAGCATTACTTTGAATCAGATGATTCAGAATTAGCATTGTCATCAGTCATCTTGGAAAGGACAATGCAAGAGCATTTGATGTCCTTGGAGAGTTGTTGAGACAAAGAGGGCTAGGCCAAGGAATCTTGGGAGTAGATTGTGAATGTCTCTAGATACTCTTGTATTATACAAGGTCGAGAATCTCTAGAGATAAATATGGAAATGCATGCCTATCTTGACCTTTTGGATTGTGTGTATTGTGTGTTGGTTGCCCTTCACTGAGACATACTAGGATTGTCTCATTTGGTTTGTGAAGAGGAGGAGGATCCTTTGGTTTGCCTTCAATTGTTGGAAGAGGATGAAAGGAGGTGGTGATTAGCCTAGTGGGTTGGTGGCTTTTCAAAGCCAAATGTTTGAAGATTAGTGCTTGTTGAAGGCACAAAGCCAAACACCTCTAGTTGGGGTAGTGAAGTATAAAGATAGACAATATTTTCTACATCTGATCTTATTGTTTGGAATGTGTGTAAAGATTAAGAATTTTTCTCTGTCTTTGTTTTGTAAGTAAAGTAAAAAAATACTCTCTCCTAAAAATATAGTGTTTGGCCTCAATTTATAGTTAATGGGAGCATACCCTCATTAGACAAAGCTATATCTTGAGACCATGGGGCGAATGACATTAGAATAATCAATATTTGGGTGCCATCAGAAATTTGCATGAAATGCTTGGCATAGAGTTAGATGCTGTCTAGGAGGTGTAGACAAGGGTAAGTGCCTTCCCGAGACGAGGGAATGATGAGAAGCAAGGAGGGAGTGATAAACCTGGTTACACAAGTCATCATGCTTTGTAATTATGGATGCACAAGTTCTAGCAGACGTCTGCTGGACGTCTAGGTAAGTCGACGTCTGTGACAGACAGGCTAGATGTCTAGGTAAGTCGATGTCTGGGACGGACACCCAAACGTTTGGACAAGTAGACATATGGGACAGACGGCTAGATGTCTGGGACGGAAGGCCAGACGTTTGGACAAGTAGACGTCTCGGTTAGACGGCTAGATGTCTGGACAGGTAGACGTCTAGGTTAGACGGCTAGACTGGAGCGTATAATAGAAATTTTGCACAGGTCTAGATGTCGGCGATTGGAGTGTTCATCTTCAATCCTAAATGCTCCTTAATGCTTCCTGCAACAACAAAACAACACACAACAGTACTTCTTTTCATACCACGCCACGATCAATACCTGCAACACAACACTATAACACAGACGCAATCACATACAACACGCATTGCAGAACAATGGCTGCTGCACAATAGATCTGTATTTTAGACAAGTATGGATCGATTACAAAATAAAATAGGGGGGGTATTTATAGGTAAGCCCGGGTAGTTACTGCAACTAACCCGTCTCAACCGTCCCAACCACCTATTGCTTGACAATTCGTTTACTGCATAACAAACTATTTTAGACGTCTAACACAACATCCAGACGTTTGACTAGTTAGGTTGGACGTCTAACTAATCCAGACGTCTAACTAATCAAGATGTCTTAACACAAAGACGGTTGCGTTTGTCCTTTTGTGCATATTAACTAATCAAGCCATATTCATTGGATTGGCTGATTTTACATTTCAAACTTGTCATTTTCATGATTCATACATTACCAAAATTGCTATACATAGTCAAAATTGTGATTCTTCATAGGACCATTATGTCAGACAACTCAGAAAATTATTTATGCTTTGAACTGCTGTCTACATCTATCCTCCCCTTCGAAGAAGTCGATGTCCTCAGTGACTTTCTCCGCTCACTCTGAGGAGTCTCATCATCCTTGTGAGTTGTAGCTTGAAGTGCTTCATCCAATTGTATTTGCAGAGCATCGCATTCATCCTTAAGTTGCTTGGCATAATTGTAGCACTTACCCCATTCAACTCCCAGGGTATTGGCATGGTTTTCTGTTTCTTCGAGTCTAGGCAATAGTTCAGCCTCTCGCTGTAAGAAAAACTCCTTCATTTGTTGGGCCGACACTGTGGACGAAGATGAAACTTTTAGTGCCAATTCTTGTTTCAAAGCTGCCTCACGCTGCCGTGCTTGTAGCAATTCCTCCTGCACGGTTGCCAACTCTCTTCGCACTGTTTCATATCCAACTGCCAATCTAGATCACTTTGATTCTTTTGAGCTGCGAGTGTTTCGGTTTGCTTGACCAACAGTTCTTTAGCCTGCTTTTGCTACAACACTTCTTTTTCAAGGTTGGTAATTTTTTGTGCCCGCTCTTCCAACTGGATATGAAGGCTCTCCAAGTCTTGTTGCAGTCCCCGAATTTGTTGTGAAACCTCATTCATATGATCAATTCCTTCTTCGAGAAGTTGCTCCTTGCGTTGAACATCTTCCTGTGCCTTTTGCAATTCACTGTCTACCATTTGCTTGGCTGGATGCAAATGTTTAATTCCTTTTGCCAGCCAACACAACAAGTGGGCTAAGAAGTTATACTTCCGGTACATGGGCAGTAATTTAGGTGCTAATTCCACCTGTGATCCTTGTTCTGTGGATTGCTAAGAAAAAGGATTGGTGTTGTGGCCACAAACATACACCTGTGCTGATTCCAAGTAGAGGGTGGGCATTTTCTCGGCCAGTTGTTCCATTCCCTCCATTGTTGACAAGTGTGCAGTGGGTATCGTCCAAGGCTGGGCCTGATAGATACTGGAAATTTCTGCTCGCCAAGGACCCTTGTGGCCCATTTCACCAACCTGCCCAAATCTTCTTCTGCCATAGACTGCCACTTCTTCCATTGGCCAACGGAAGCTATATCAAACTGTGACCGCAAGTTTTTCATTATCTTGGTTAACTTGGAAAAACATTCTACCGCTTGCCGATCCATATTTTCTGATGGATCCATGAGGTTGGGTAGTTGCACTAGAAAACATTTGGACCATGCATCCTCGTGTTTCTCCTCTTGTTCTTCTTCTTGCAATGTCTCCTTCCCCTTTTCAGAGAGGTCAATAGGCTTTTTGGTTGCCTTCCCTTCTGTTACTACAGTCTGACTATTGTCACCTTTTGTCCCAACAACTTGTTGAGACACTTCTGCCGGTGGGGACTGCTCTCCCTTCTCTACATTGGTCTCATGTTCCAAAGAGATTGTTTTATCTATTGGAATGGGATGCTGTTTTGTCCCAGGTGCTGGATTTTCCACATTAGGAGGAGGTAAAACTTCTTCTACCCTCTTGACTATGGGGTTAGCTGGAATATCCGTGGGTACTGCTATTTTGACCTCTTCAGCTGCGAGAATATTTGTAAAGGAAACAACTTGCAGGGAAGCTACAAAGGAAGTTGCTGTAAATACGGGCTTGAGAGATACGTCTGACAATGTCGCACGGGCCCGGACATGAGCTTCCACCAAATATTCGTTAGGTCCCACAAACCCAACAGTCGTCCCAGTTGCAGTATTTTGCAGAGCCGAGGGGATTTCGATATTAATAACTTCCCTGGGCACTCTCATCTGTTGCTCAAGGCTTCGAGCTATCTCTTGAATGCGAGCAATCTTCTCCGTTGCAATCCCTTGCACTGAATCTGGGGTAGATGAAGGGGGTGGGGATTCAAATCGTTGTCTCTTCCTTGTCGGCTTGGGCACGTTTGGTGATGGCGCATCAACTTGCTTTTTGGGCCCTTTCACCTCAGCCAAAGGTGGTGTCGTATCCTCCCATTCTGAATCAGTCACCGTCTTCTCCAGATGTGAGGGCTTGTGGGAGACTTGTTTCATGCGTTGTTTCTTCACCGGTGTCTACTTCTTCACCTGTTGTTTGGCATTCTTCCAGCGCAAGATGGTTGGTGCTAAATTCGGAAACTATTGAGGTGGGTCAAAGTCGGGAATCTGCACTTCTGCTTTGGAAGCTGCATCCAAAAGTAATCCAATGGCGTGAAATGCCATTAAAAAATTCTTCGTGGTTCGCATCAGAAAATTCTGGATACGAAACTCCAAATGGGTTGCCCAATCATACGACACTCTCTGTTCTATCCCTAGCAAGTATGGGATCAGCCAGATAGGAAGATTTGAGCTTCGCTGTTCGCCTGATAGTCTGGCCATTAGAACGTTCATAATACACTCCAAACCGTTATTCCTTAGTTGGGGCTGTTTTACTCCCTTGCCGCCGTGGACTGCTAACATTTTCTCCACACCCTCTGATAACGTAGTGACTCCCAATATCAACTGCCGAGTTTTCTTGGGGTCCGCCTGTTCATTGATTACATGTATACCCTTCCTTTGGGAGTCCGAAAGTTCATCTGAATGCGTTAGGAGAAAATTCGACCACCAAGTTCCTATCAACAACACGTACAATTTTGGTATTCCGAGGTGCATTATAAGTCTGCAACATTTGCACCAGGTACCTCTTGAAAAATTCCTTGTCGAAACTTGGAATCTGCAAAATAAAATTTACTCCTACGGCTTGGATGTTCTTCTTTACCGGGCTGTTTGTTGGTATTATTGCCTACCATTGCCGACAAAATTCACTCGTAGGGCACTTCCAAGTGATTTCATTGATCGGGATCTGATCCTTGTTGCTTTGTTAAACTTCCCTGCTTGCCTGAGCGAATTCTTCTGTTTATACCGCCTCTCGTTTTCCTTGAGTCTGCCCCTTGTCTGGGCTTGGCACTTGTCCGCGCATCATATCATGTTCCTGGTGATGATTGAGTCTTTTAGCCACATTGACTCAGGTCCTGCTTCGGGTTGGATTGGGGGTTGTCCAAATTTCTAGCAGCTCATGATTTCCCTCCTCGATGTCTCTTGCACTCAGACGACAGACTGCTACAGATGGCTCAATCCTGCTAGACGTCAGGGTTTCAAGCGAACGGTATGGCTTAGACCTCAAAATCTTCCAGTCTAGATGTCTGAATCTGTCGGCTAGACGTCTCCTTCCTGGACGTCAACGTTTTCCTGCTAGACGGTAGACGTCTCCTTTGTCAGACGACTTCTCTTTTCCAGACGGCTAAATAGTCTCCTTTATTCGTTCGATCTGCCAGGCGTTTCTCTTGTTAGACGATTGCTGCGTACTAGACAGTTGGGTTGCTTCCTGCAAGAAGTCTGCTCCTTTCTCTGGACGTCTGCTGGTTTGGTAGTGTTGACGACAAATTTTCAGATGGATGCCCTAGTAGGTCGTGATAGATCTGTATGCCTCGCAGCGAACATTCGTAATTTGACGTATCTATGTTTGCTTGCGAATTTGTGAAGAAAGGGTCACTGCACTTGCACTGAAAAAGAAAACTTTTCCACGAAGCGTGCGACTGCCAAGCTGAATGACGTCTATGCTTCATCTTGAATAAACCTTGGTGCACTATCAACCCTACTTCGTCTTCAAATCCCCTACGCTCCTTTCCCCTGCACATCTCCTGCACACACTCAAAGCAATTGAACAAAGAATGCCCAACGCTTCCAATTTATAGGAAATCTGTCGCCCATGTAACTGCCTGTTTAACCGCCACCTAACTTCTAGTCGTCTGTCTGTTTGACACGTCGTCAATTTGCATGGACAAGACGTTTGGCGTCTTTATCTTTATTTTGTTTTTTTGCTATTTTTGTCTTTTTCCCTTTTCGTCTTTTTTCTTTTTCTTTTTATTTTATTATTTTTCAAAACTGTGTCTTCCTGTTTTAACACTTTCAGGTGAAGTGCACGGCAATGCTGATGCGTACTTCAAAAGTGTCCGACGCGCTATCTTCCTGATGATGGCTTCTAGTTCCATAACTGCTGAAACTATCGCCATTTTCTTGTTCCTCCGTCTACTAACGATTGCGGCGATTATTTTGGCTACGGGGAGTTTTCGTCTGAGACTGTTCATCGCGTCTTCTCATCCTTAGTGAAATAATGCGCCAATTTGGCTTCTCCTCTGTTGGCTGATGACGTGTTTCCTGCCTAGACGTTTGAATATTTTCTACTTGACATCTGCATCTCCCGACGACATCCTGACTTGCCTCAGTTGCCAGACGTCTACCAGATGGCTTCTTCCATTCTCCAGACGTGTGGCTCTGTCATCCAGACGGGTGCTACCGGGGTCCAAACGGGTTGATTCTTCTTCCAGACGGACTCCTTTCGTTCTTCCGTCGCCCTGTTGGATTATCACGCAATCATCCAGGTAATGGACCACAGTTCGTTCTTTCTACCGATGGTTGGTCGTTTGATCATTGGAAGGATGATTCCCCCTTTGTCCAATGTTGCGATACTCTTCCCATTCCATGGCCTCGGCCTCGAAGTCTATCGATCTGAAGACGAACGACTGCTCATCCTTGGTCTACCTTGTCCTGATAGGGATTCCTACTCCGAGATCCGTAATCCGGTGGGACTCGTCCTCTTCCCCTTGCCGGTTGAATCTCCTTGATGTGGGGCTGCCGTACTACCAGCTGCTCGAGATTCTGTCGGTCCCTCGGTCGTTCTTGACGACGTTTTCGGTTTCTACGAGCTTACTGATGTAGACCCAAGGGTCTATTCTCAGGAACACGTAGTGATGGGTTGACTTGGACTATATCCTCAGATGGTCCTTGCCGCCCAGTCCGTGGACCAGTCTACCTACGGGTAGCAGGAGGGGAATTTTTTCCTCTCGAGCTACCCGGGATGGAGGCCAACCATGCTCCTCCCTTGGTCAGGCAAGCTTGGGTTACCTCGAAGTCCTGACGAACTCCCGGGATTGCCCAAGTCACCTCTATTTCGGGCTCGATCTATCAGTTGTGCTCGTGAACTTGGTTCTGCGTGTGTCTGATTGTTAGGTGTCAGTTGGTGCAGGATTCTCAATCTCCTGTCAGTCCTTATCAATCGTCGCCGCTACCTTGCGTCCTCAAAGTGTCGCTGTGGTGCACAGTGAGTTAGGGCTTCTTGGTATTGGTCTGAGAATGTTAGGAGGTGAAGTGACTATGCAGTGTTTTAGCCAGTAGACATCTAGGCAGCACTGCTAGACGTTTAGGCAGCACTGCGAAACGTTTAGGCAGCACTGCGAAACGTTTAGGCAGCAGACGTCTAGGTTGCTAGACGTCTAGGCAGCAGTACTATACGTCTAGGTAGGAGTACTAGACGTCTAGGTTCGGAGTCTTCCTTCTGCTCTAGAAAAGGGACTTGATCCCTTGTATATGAAGAAAAATGTTGTAACGTAAATGTAAAGTTTTGCTGAAAATAATAAAAAAGGCGAAGTTGCCATTGCCCCGTTGTTTTCGTGCACATTGTAGTTTTCCACGTAAATCTCTATGTTACTTGTGTTGCTGTTTTTGTTCTCTGTCATTGTGTTTCTACTTGCAGGTCTAAAATAAGAAGTTTTTCCTAACATCTGGTATCAAAGCCTAAGATTTTGTGCGAGTGGGAGCTGCAACAATGACAAGAGGTGTAACCAAGTTCGAGATTGAGAAATTTGATGGCATGAACTTCTCTCTATGGAAGATGAAGGTGGAGGATTTGCTGGTTCAGAATGACCAAGCTCTAGGCTTGAAAGGGGTCGCGAGTAAACCGAGCAGCATGAAAGATGAGGAGTGGGCAACGCTTGACAGGAAGGCGGTTCCTACAATCTGTCTCTTCGTAGCGGACTCCGTCTTATTCAATGTAGCTAGAAGACCGCGGAAGCCCTTTGGCAAAAGTTTGAAAAGTTGTATGAGACAAAATCAGCAACAAATAAGGTTTTTTTGAAAAAGCAACTTTATATCTTGAGGATGAAGGAAAGTTCTTTTGTGGTAGGTTATTTGAATGAGTTTAATACTCTTATCCGTAAATTGGTTTCAGTTAATGTGAAGATGGAGGATGAAGATAGAGCTATCAACCTACTTTGTTCCCTCCCGGACACTTGGGATCATATGGTGATGACCATCAATAATTTATCATCAGGAACTCTAAAATTTGATGATGTGGTAGCCACTTTGTTGGCAGAAGAGTTGAGGCGAAAAACGTCTCTGGAACCCTAAACCAATGAAGCCCTATCTATGAGGGGTTGATCTTTCGAGAGGAGTAAACAAAGTAGAAAACAGTCCAGATCTAAGTCTAAAGGACATAAGAAGAAAGGGAAGTGCTGACATTGTGGGAAGCTAGGACACTCAAAGGACTGTTGGCAATTATAGAATGGTGAAAAGCAAAATCAGCCATCAGTTGAGGCTAGTGCAGCAGATTCAGGAGAGACGACAACATGTGAAGCCTTCTGTATCAGTAACATTAGATCTGTTTTATATACCTGGGCTTTGGACTCAGGTGCATCTTTCCACGTCTCCCCACAGAGACTGGTTTGACAAAATATCAGCCATATTGTGGTGGAAAGGTCTATTTGGGTGATGCTCACCCTTTAGAAATTGTGGGAAGAGAGGATATAAGGATCAGGCTGGACGATGGTAGAGAAAGGATGTTATGTGATGTACGACATGTGCCCGATTTGCGGAAGAATTTGTTATCAATCAATATGATAGATAAGCTAGGGTATTCTGTCACTTTCAGTAACAACTACTGCAAAATTACCGGAGGAGCTCTTGTAGTAGCAAAAGGAGAATCTTATAGGACCCTATATCGTTTATGCGGTGATACGGTGACAACCATGCAACAACAACAACTTCTGTTTAGGATGCAGTAATGCTATGGCATCAACGCCTAGGCCATATGAGTGAAAAAGTTTTGAAAATTATGCATGACAGAGGTATGCTTTCTGGGATTAAGTCTTGCAATTTAGAATTGTGTGAGCACTATATGTTTGGTAAACAAAAGAGGGTTCGGTTTACTGCAAGTCTTGGTAAGAGTTGGCTTTAGCAACCACTGAAGCAGAATATATTGCAACGACTCATGCCAACAAAGAGGCAATTTGGCTAGAGCGACTATTGGGTGACTTCAAGGTAATGCAGGAGAAAATTATGCTGCATTGTGATAGCCAAAGTGCTATTCAGCTAGTGAAGAACCCAACATTCCAAGATCGCATGAAACACATTGATGTCAACTACCACTTTATAAGAAATGTGGTGGAAGAAGGTAGGATCCTGTTGCAGAAAATCGACACTGAAGTGAATCCTGCAGATATGCTTACAAAGCCGGTCAAGGTAGAGAAGTTTGAGTGGTGCAAAACTTCTCCGGACTTGTTGAAAAAGTAAGAAGGGCAGCATTGGTCAATTGGCATTGGCTGAAAATATTTGGCAGAAGAATTCTTGAATATTGACTTCAAGTGGGAGAATGTTAGGAGCTGAAGTCACTATGCAGTGTTTTAGCCAGCAGAGACTGCTGCTAGACGTCTAGGCAACAATACAAGACGTCAAGGCAGCAGTACTAGACGTCTAGGTTGCTAGACGTCTTGGCAATACTGCCAGACGTCTAGGCAACAGACGTCTAGGCTGCAATGCTAGACGTCTAGGCAGCAGTGCTAAACGTCTAAGCAGCAGACATCTAGGCAACACTGCTATACGTCTAGGCACCAGACGTCTGGGACAGACGTCTAAATGCGGAAGACAAACAAGTTCAGGCGCCTTCCTTTGGGAGTGGAAACGAACAGTTTTTGGAGGCTTCCTTTGGGAGAGAAAATGAACAGTTTGGATTCTTCTTTCTGCTCTATAAAAGGGACTTCATCCCTTGCATATGAAGAAAAATATTGTAATGTGAATGTAATGTTTTGCTGAAATTAATAAAAAGGAGAAGTTGCCATTGCCCTGTGGATTTCTTGCACATTGCCAGTTTCCACGTAAATATTTGTTATACTTGTGTTGCTATTTTTGTTCTCTGTCATTGTGTTTCTACTTGCAGGTCTAAAATAAGAAGTTTTTCCTAACAGAGAAAGCCGAATCTTTACTTGAGTCGTTTCCCTCTCCTGCAGTGTTCATCAGCCATTCTGAGGTTTCTTGAACGCGTTGCATCAGTTGTCTTACTTCTCTATGGTGTTGTCGTAAGTCGAGTGCGGCCATATGGTACCTCGCCACTTCTTCACGTTCAGTCGGACGTCTCACAGCTCCTACATATGGTGTTCTCCATCTACGTGGTGCCAGTCTTCTGGGTACCATGTCTTCAGATTAAATATTTACTCCTCCATTGTACTCGTCTTGTGGGCTTAGAGACTCATCGTCTTCAATCACTTGTGCAATTTCATGAAATCTGACCCCTGCTTGCCGCTTTGGATTTCATCCCTTTGTCTCCGATGATCTGGGTTGGGATTGGTGTATGGTATATCAAGATCCCGAGGTTGATTCTCGTCCTCACTTGAATCTTCCGACCATCCTCCGTATCTTGGCCGTTCGGGTACTTCTCTGACATCTCGCCATAGAATCTCGGCTGCTTCCTCTCTTCTTATCTGATACGCATTATTAGTAGCTAAGTTATGATGCTATTTCCTTGCTTCACTTTGTTTTAGTGATCTTCGAACTTGTCGAGAATCAAGTTGTATTTGAGTACTAAATCACCAGCTTTCAAGTTCATTTTTCGGAGGTGTTTGTCAGGCCAGTACTTCTGTCGTTGCTGAGCAATCTCCGTGGCCCACTGTGGCAACACCCTTTTCTTGCCTAACTGTATCAGTGTTGCGAATCTTTCCTCCATGCTTTCTTCTTCATTCAGGCGGGTTTTGACAACTACCCTCAAGCTTGGTACGAGGAATTCTACTGGTACTACCGCCTCCTGTCCATACATCAGTTGAAAGGGTGTCTGGTTTGTGGTTGGTTTGAAGGTAGTTTTGTATGCCCACGGAACTTCTGGTAAGTGCTCCTCCTAGTTTGCGCTTTCGACTGCACATGTTTTAGACATGATAGAAACTAGGACCTTATTTGTTGCCTTCGCTTGCCCATTTGCTCTGGGGTAGTACGGACTTGACAAAGAGTGAAAGATCCTGAATTCCTTCGTCAGATTCTGGATAATCTCATTAATGAAATGACCTCCCCTGTCACTTGTTAATTGAAGAGGTATGCGGAATCGTGTGATGACCTGTTCATACAAAAAGCGAGCCGTGCTCCTTGCAGAATTATCAGGTAAAGCCCTTGCTTCGACCCATTTCATTAAGTATTCTGTTGCGACTACGATGTATCTGCACTTCCTTTTATGACTTGTTCTCAGTGGACCCACAAAATCCAACCCCCATCTCTCAAAGAGTTCTTGAGGTTGCGATGGATGCAGTGGCATGAAGTCTCGTTTCAATGGCTTCCCTGTTCTTTGACATGTATCACATGCTTTAACAAAATTTTTGGCATCGTGATAGAGGGTAGGCCACCATAGGCCTGCCAACAACACTTTTCTTGCTTTTGCGTCAGGTCCCATATGTCCTCCGGCCAATCCTTCGTGTGCCTCCTTCAGGGTCTGCTGCACATCATCTTCCATCATGCATCTTCTTAGAATGTGGTCCTCCCCCATCTTGTATAGCAATCCTGCAATCAAGGTAAATGGTGCTGATTTCGTAATCACCTTCCGCTATTCAGCTATCGTCATCTCCTTCGGCAACTCTCTTGTCGATAGATAATCCCCAATATGTTTATACCATGCAGGTATTGCACTTATCGTGAACAACTGTGCGTCGGGGAATTCATTTGGTATCCCTCCTTCCGCAAGTTCTCTTGAGCGAATCCTTGACAGGTGGTTCGCAATGACGTGCTTCTTTCCTTGTCTCACTACCACCCGAAACACGAATTCCTGCAAAGTGACGAGCCATCGACTCACTCGTCCATAGATTGTTGGCTTGTTGATCAAGTACAATAGCGCCTAGTGATCTACATAGAAAGCAAAATGGTTAGCCCAAAAATAGTGCCGGTACTTTTGTATTGCGTACACCATCCCTAGTGCTTCGCACTCTGTTGTATTGTAGTTTTTCTCGGCTTGAGACAACAACCGACTTGCAAAATAGATGGGCTGGTCCAACCCAAATTGACCTTCTTGAGCCAATGCACAACCAATAGCAAAGTTTGAGGCATCAACATGCACATGGAACTCCTTCTCCCAGTTTGGGTAAACCAGGATTGGTGCCTTCACCAAATGTGCTTTCAAGCTCTCAAAAGCTACCTGATGCTCCTCTGCCCAGTGGAAAGGAACACCCTTACGTGTAAGAACGTCTAATGGATGGGAAGTCAATGCATAATTGCGGATGAACCTTCTATAGTATCCCACTGTTCCCAAGAAGGTTTTCATCGAGCTCACGTCATGTGGCTCCTCCATCAGCAGTATTACCCGAATCTTATCCGAATCGGGCTTCAGGCCCTCTTGGCATACAATATGCCCTAGCAACTTCCCATATGGTACCATTAGGACACATTTGTCTGGATTCAGTGATATCCGAGCTCGCCTACACAAGCTCATGCATTCCTCCAGTGACTTCAAATGTTCCTGTGTCCTTCCATACAACAACCAATCATCCAGAAAGGCTCTGAAATTCCCTGTGGACATCTTTTCAAAGATATATAAGATGATTCTTTGAAAGGTAGCTGGTGCATTGCATAAACCAAATGGCATGCGGTTATAAGCATATATTCCATTTTCACTACAAAGGTGGTCTTCAGCTTATCTTCTTTTGCAATGCTAATCTGGTTGTACCTTGAGAACCCATCCAAAAATGAATAGATCTCATGGCTTGCTACTTCTTCCAGGATGGAGTCTGTGAAAGGGATTGGGAAGGGATCCTTGATGGTTACGACATTGAGGCTTCAAAAATCTACACAGATTCGAATTTTACCTGCTTCCCTCTTCAAGGTGATCACAATCAGTGACACCCACTCACTTTCGTAACTTTGAAAATAATATCTGCATCCAACATTTTATCAATTTCAGTATTCACCAGGCTGCGTATTTGGGATTCATCTTGTATGGTCGCCTTCTAACCGGTTGTGTGCCTTCAATCAGGGGAATCTTGTGTACGCAGAGTTCTGGTGGAACTCCCTTCAGGTCCTTGTACATCCAAGCGAAGACATCCTTATACTCGAGAAAGATTTTAAAATTTGTCGCTTTTAGCACTGGATCCGGTCTTCTTCGCGAATATACGAGATGTGGTTCCGGTCTTCCTTGCCACGAACCGATGCGTGGTTGCTGCGGTACAAAGTCTCCTACTTTTGTATCTACTGGCCAATTCCTCTCGCCTGGTTCGGGTGTTATCGTCCAATCCTCGTTTTCAATAACATGTACTTCCTCTGCTATTTGCGCTTCGTCTTCTGCTGTCACCAACAACGTCTCTACTCTCGGATTCTTGTCTTCCACGGGATTCTACACTCTTTCCACTTCAGGTTGTGAAACTTCCTCTTCGTCGTGTGTTCTTTGGTTCGCCAGTCGTGCACTTCTTCTTGGTTGTCTTGGACTCCTTCGTCTTCTACCTTGTGACTTGCGATGTGTCATTCACCTCTTTGTATTATCACTTGTACTTATTGACCCCAAGTTTGTTTTTAGGCAACGACGCCAAATGTAGACAAGGGTAAGTGCCTTCCCAAGGCGAGGGAATGACGAGAAGCTAGGAGGGAGTGATAAACTTGGTTACACAAGTCATCATGCTATGTAATTATGGATGCACAAGTTCTAGTAGACGTCTAGAACAGTAGACGTTTGAACAAGTTAATTGACGTCTGGGATAAACGGGCTAGTCGTCTAGGTATGTCAACGTCTGGGATAGACGGGCTAGACGTATAGGTAAGTCGACGTCTGGGACAGATGGCTAGACATCTGGGACGGATGGCCAGATGTCTGGACAAGTAGACGTCTGGGACAAACGACCAGACATCTGGACAAGTAGACGTCTAGGACAAACAGGCAGACGTCTGGGACGGACAACCAAACGTCTGGACTAGTAGACGTCTCGGTTAGACGGCTAGATGTCTGGACAGGTAGACGTTTAGGACAGATGACTAGATGTTTGGACAGGTTGACGTCTAGGTTAGACGGCTTGACTAGAGCGTATGACAAAAGGTTTGCATAGGTCTAGACGTCGACGATTGGAGTGTTCATCTTCAATCCTGAATGCTCCGTAATGCTTCCTGCTACAACAAAACAACACACAACAGTACTTCTTTTCATACCATGCCACGATCAATACCTGGAACACAACACTATAACACAAACGCAATCACATACAACATGCATTCCAGAACAATGGCTGCTGCACAACAGATATGCATTATAGACAAGTATGGATCGATTACAAAATGAAATAGGGGGGGGGGGGTATTTACAGGTAAGCCCGGGTAGTTACTGCAACTAACCTGTCTCAACCGTCCCAACCACCTATTGCTTGACAATTCGTTTACTGCATAACAGACTGTTTTAGACGTCTAATACGGCATCCAGACGTCAAACTTGTTAGGCTGGACGTCTAACTATTCCAGACATCTAACTAATCAGGACGTCTTAACACAAAGACGACTGCGTTTGCCCTTTTGTGCATATTAATTAATCAAGCCATATTCATTGGATTGGATGATTTTACATTGCAAACTTGTCATTTTCATGATTCATACATTACCAAAATTGCTATACATAGTCAAAATTGTGATTCTTCATAGGATCATTATGTCAGACAGCCTTAGAAAGTTATTTTTGCTTTGAAATGTTGTCTACAGGAGGTATCTACCTGACTGAAGTATATTGTTGATATATGTGATCCCTAATGATTTTGTTAATCTCTCACTTTTTCGAAAGTATATGGGTAGAAATATGATGAATATTAAAAAGCAAGGAGTCGATGTGTGGAATCTCAATAGATTGGAGAAGTAAAGTGCTCTCAAAATTCCAGCCTTTGCTCCAATTGTGGAGATTCATAGAAGCAACATATTTTGCAAAGCAAAGGTCTAGGTATAATTATCTTTCTTGACTCAATGCATGATCCCCCATGGACTTGAGCCTTTAGAGGTTGAAGGCAAGTTTGAAGATCCTCTTGCAATGAAAGGGATGGGTTATGAACTCTACTTAGACAATACATTGTGAAAGATTTTGCTTGTAGCATATCAAAAGCTAAACAAGATAAATAAATGTTATTGATGCCCATGGATGGCCAAATTAGGCCAATGGGACTTGTCAAAAAGAGTTGTTACAATTGATTGCGGTAACCAAGAAGTACAATGAAAATAAGCTAAGCTAGAATAATCAAACCGGTATAAAGTACACTAAAGTGGGACAATTGTATAGCACTAAATTACATCTTCGAGGGTTTGACTCAAAATGAATAAACCCCAACATGCTAAAAGTAATGATGAAGAGAGAGCAAACAATCAAGGTAGAAGAGAGATAGATAGGATCTCTAGTGGATCCAAGTGCCAAAATTAATTTGTAGTGGGATGTAAAGTAGAAGCGTAGTCGTTGTCATCACCATCTCAAAAGGGCCGTAGAGGATCTAATGATGCTCCCAAGAGAATGGCTAGAATTAAGAGGGCCTAGTTTGATAATCCTAGGAGGACATGGAGTTTGACCCCTCAAGATTTTTCTCACATCCATGGGTGTGCAACCAATAGAAGAGGACAAGAAACTGGTAAGTTGTGTCTGCCTACAACTCTTTGGGAGGTGAATGTTGGCTGAAACACAATGTCAGAGAACTTGTGTCCTGCCCCACCATATGCAAGAAAAAGAAAGAAGCAAATCCATAGTAGCCACTCTTGTATTTAAACAAGGGTGCACAAATTTGTATTAACATTTGTTAGAGTTGTAGCTTCAAATGGACGCTTGTTATTCTAAACAACAGAGATAGAATTAAAAAATGACGTGATGCACATCTAGTTTAG
The DNA here is from genome assembly GCA_028583015.1 of Wollemia nobilis. Taxonomy (NCBI): domain Eukaryota; kingdom Viridiplantae; phylum Streptophyta; class Pinopsida; order Araucariales; family Araucariaceae; genus Wollemia; species Wollemia nobilis. The sequence goes on from JAQPPZ010016709.1 coordinate 3,182,884, forward strand.
GGGCATCTTTAGTAACATGATGCACATCTAAACTTTACATTCCCCTAAATATGCCTCTAAACCTATTTCGCATATTCCTAACTCCTTTGGACACCATATGGTGACAAAATGTCACTTTCCTGGAGGTTTCACGAATTTTGTGCTGCCCTTGTCTTATTGGTCTGAAAACACTGATTCATTGCTTTTGAAAGTCGCGATTTGTTGGTCTGCAAAACTACAATTTGTTGGTTCTTGACAAATTGCCCTCTTTGACGAATCTCACCTTTTGACCATTCGCTCCTTTTGGACGGATCACCCTTTTCATACTTAGCCAATTTTATGACATTCTTCAAAATTTAGGACCTATAGTGATGTTCAAGGGGCTAGGAAATTTGATCTTGTTTGTTCTACATGGTTGACTATTGGCTGGAATTTAAAGGTTGTAGTCACGCTGCTACATTTCTAGCAATTTCTTAGGGCATGGAGCTCGATTGGCAAGAGACCTCAGAACCTTCCTTCATGCTTGGGCACAAAGTCTTTGTCATCATTAGCTATCTTTTAAAGCAAGATGCTTGTCACAACTCAATGACACCAACTTCGACCCAACTTTGCATGAGCAATCATGGTTAGATTTAGAACTCATAATGAAATAAAATGCAACATACTACCATATATGGCCATTATAAAGAAAGAAGCACAAAGTGGAAGTAGTCATGGACGCATGTTGATATACAATGCACAACATCTATCATTCATCTTGCAATCAATATACATCGTCATTTGGTTGAGTGTACAACATATACCATAAAGTTATCAAAGACAAATGACCAACATTCTTAACTAGCATCCTTGTCTAACATCTCCATCTCTACCAAAATTCTCCCATAACCTCTCAACCAAAGTAGATGGCGCAAATTATAGTTATCACGTGATTGGTTGGAAGTTGACAACTACCTAAGTACAAACAAACTACTTGTATACATGAAACATCGAAATTATCCCCTAACACACTATGTAATATTTATTACAAAACATATGTTGGCACATACTTGCATGCAAAATACTATGGGACTCACATCACTTGCTAAAAGTATCTATGACACATATGATAAATTCTATTTACATGTCACTAACATGATGATGTGCCATATGCATGCATGTGCTCATGGAGACATTATGTTCATGTGCAAACTTGTTTGCCAACACCTAATGATTGTGATTTTGCTCTAATGAAAAAGCAGCCTATATAGGGCAAGCTAATTGCTGACCACTACCTCCATGATGGACTTCTTGATTGCTCAGGAATCTGTACATTCCATCTGGCATGCTTGATCTAAGAGCCACAATACATTAAAGTAGTTAGATGCTTTGGATTCCACGCGACCCTTGGGGTGCTACAACATCTGCATTGACCATACATGTTGTAGGACATAGAGCTACACATAAGTCCTATGTTCCATGCATCATTACCAAGTTTGTGAGCAAGAGCTTAGAACTTTGCACCCGATAACTAATTCCTTATAGCCTTAGGAATCCATCAACAAGGATTTTCTCTTAGGTTTACCTCTAATCAAACAAAGGAATGATAACACCTTTGTCATGGTGGAGAGGTTATCGAAGATGGACATCATGGGCCCACAAGGAAGGCATCGATGTAGGTCAAATGACCTAGATGTTTTTCTAGCATGTCTAGGTTCATTTCAGTATTTTAGAATCCATTGTATTAGATTGTTCTTTTGTGAATGATCAAGTGTTTAATAAAACATTGGTACACTTGCTCTGCATGGAAAATCACAATCATTCCGACACTTTGGCATGGAATCCACCCTCAACTAAATATTCTTACAAATGTGCCTTGCACAACGCTACAATATTCTTCCCAACAATACATTGGGTTTCGCCCTAGCGCTCCCTTGGACATATCCTTTCAAGTGCCTATCAACACACAAACATGTAGATAGGTCATGGAAATGGACAATGTTGAAACAAAGTTGATCGTTTTTTGCAACACGTCTAACAGGTACACGACCAAGTCTAGCAAGCACTTGGCACCATCATCAACTGTATGAGCAGTATCATGAACATCACACCCCTCACACTTTTCAAGTTGGAGGTTGGGTTTGGCTTCATATTTAGAAGAAATGTTTCTCTGGGCCACACCAGAAAAACAAACCTATGTGGTATGGTTTTTATACAATCTTGTTCCAAGAAAGTGAGAAAAACTTTGTTCCTGGATGCCCGCCCTACTTGGGAATGTACTTAGTTTTCCACATGAAGGTTTTAAAGTTGTATATTATGCTTGAATCAACAGTCACAAAATATTCAACAAGATTTACATACTCCAACCATTAATTCAATCCTAAGAGGATTAGTGCGCCCATCAAGGAACTCACACTTTGTTTAGAGTTGGTAAGGATGGCTGGTTTGCCACTCAAGCAAAGCTGATCAGAGTTTCAATTTCCTTTGTTGAAGTTAAATGTAATGGGGACCATTTCTCCTCATGTGGGGAAGGGTTATTTGTGTGAAGCCAAGGTCTCTTGAGTCCTCCTGATCATCGGCACCAAGATTCAACAATTGCTAGTGCAAAGACAAGGCCTTGCATCGAAGCACCACAATGTAGTTTCATGCTTTAGTCTAGCACCAAAGAGTGCAATGCTTCATTTAGCCCTTAGCATCAGTCACTTGTCATGTGCCAAGCTAACTCTAGATTCTTTTGTCAAGGCATCACTATTGTGTTAGGCGCCAATGCCTGAAGCTTCAACACGAACATTGAGCCATGCACTAGATGCCAATGCCTAGTCCCAACTTAGGCCACCATTTATAGTGACATGTATATTGGTTCATTGTTGGAAGGGCTAAGCCATTTGGCAATGCTCATTGTCAATCACTATTCTACCTAGTGCTATAAGAAGACGTGGAAGTTTGCCCATGACTCGACATAATTGTCTTTGTGTAACTAACAAAAGTGTTCAGTCACTTCTATAGGCTTCTTGTAATGGTATTGTACATTTTATGTCTAGGATATTTACTCAGTACAAATCATTAAAGCTAGGATCATTAACACTAAGTTAGAATTAGTATTTCAACACTCATGGTGGCCTCGAACACCCATTGCAACCCAGCACCCCCAACCTATAGCTTGAGTGTTGGTTTTGTTGCCAACTTGGCCACATGAATGCCTTGTATTGTTCTTTGACATTTGGATTATTTGTAAGTAAATATTCTCCTTTATTTATGTAGTTTTTTGTCTTTGTGCATTTCCTAATCACATCTCTTTTTTCTTATTTATATTTTCAATGTAACACCATGCTTTATGAGGAAGTGTCCTTTGTGCCCTATTCTAGGTGCAAAACCCCAAAATGTAACTTATTTATCCTCACAAGTTGAGTTAGAGAGTTGTGCTTTGCATGACACCTCCGAGCTGACAAATATCAAAAGGCTTGCTAGCCAAGACATGATAAGATCATTTGCACCTGTAACATGTGGTAAGAAAGTCAAATTTACTAGATTGTAGAAAGGAGGTGAGCTTGTTGAGAATCTATTGGCTATTTGACTCAAAAAAAGGTGCACTTTGTATTAGCAAGGATGAGATTCTCCATGTTGGTTGAAGTTCGTTGAATCCTATAGCCCTTTGCATCCAACATTGTACAACAAAGCTTATCCTGAGTCCAATCATGATGGAGCTCTTGATGAGTCCTAGTGTATGCATGAAAATTGCTCGACAAGATGTCGCCCAAGGAGTGCATGGAGATCTTGGGGTAGAGTTAAAAGGCATCATTGTTTGCCTTAATGATTATGTGTAACAAGGCTGGAGAAATAACATATTGCAATGAAAATGTGTCAAAGAGGGGGATCCCTTTCGAGACTGTAAACCACATATATCTTGAGTGCTATTTTGAAGCTATATCCTGAGTCCAATCATGATGGAGCTCTTGATGAGTCCTAGTGTGTGCATGAAAATTGCTCGACAAGATGTCGCCCAAGGAGTGCATGGAGATCTTGGGGTAGAGTTAAAAGGCATCATTGTTTGCCTTAATGATTATGTGTAACAAGGCTGGAGAAATAACATATTGCAATGAAAATGTGTCAAAGAGGGGGATCCCTTTCGAGACTGTAAACCACATATATCTTGAGTGCTATTTTGAAGCTACCAAAGAAAACCTTATATTGGTGACAATCATGAATGATGTAGAGTCGTAGACCATCCTGCATGATTGAAAAGCACTACTTGAATGGCTTGTAATTAAATGTAAAATCTGAATGATAACTTGTTATGTTTGGAAGAGTTTGCAAGTTACTCATAAGTCTCTAGAGTACGATTGCTCAAAACAACTAGGAATGATGTCATTTAGTTGGCCAAGGGTGTCTTGAACATGGAGTTTCGAGATTTTGCCCAATTATTATCCTTGTTGGAGGCCACTCCTCGTGCATAAGCTTGTTTTGTTTCCTTTTCTTGAAGTTGTGTTAGATCGTCATTTAGCTAAGACTTATCAAGAAGGTAAATAATTTCCATTTAGCTTCCACTGCTCACATGGAATCCTCCATGAACAAAATTGTGCAAGATTAGGATCGTTTGGAAAAACTTATGCATTGCCAAAGTGGTTTCCTTAAGGACTAGGGTGTCATAGAGGAAAAAAATACCCCACTTCCAGGGGAATGGAGGGTTTTAGAAGGCAGTACACTTGGAGGTTGAATTCCTTTCTTTGCCTCATTTGCTTCTCAGTGTTCTTGGGTTGGATTGCACGCTTAAGAATAGGAGGGGCCTTCTTCCTTCAACGACCTTACCTATGAGCAATGCTCTTAGGATTTCTTGTGGATGGCCTCTTGGTGAGCTGCAGTTTCATCCTTTAGGCTTTCATGTTTGAGGAGAATTTCAGTTTGCTTGTTTTGAATTCAAAATTACTTTGAATTTTAGGCGCCACCTCTTGGAGGCAGTGAAATTCATTTGTGGGTTGTTGTTGGGGATGGTTAATGTGTGAGTTGAGCAATTCTCTTTTCATGTAGCTAGACTTGATGTTTATGTGATAGCTAGCATCCTTCTTTGACAATTTAAGGTATGCCCCTGGTATTTTTAGCTCAAACCCCCAATGCTTTAGCTTCGCAACTTATCAATTCCCATGTGTAAGTTCTTGTGCATTGACACCTTCTGAAGCAGAGGGGTCTGCATGCATTAAGAAGCTTTGTGACATTGGATGGTCTCTTGTCAAATCTGAGAGTAATTGTTACGTCTCCCCTGGCTTTATTGTCAGTCTCAAAGACTATAATACTTTAAAGCAGCACCGGGTAGGGAAAAAAAATGCCTTTTTGATCTGCATCCATCATATGGTGAGAAGAAAGCTGAGAGATTGACTAACCATTGACTTGGATAATTTAGCCATCCTATATACAAGCCAAATTGTAGGTTGTCATATTTCTCAACTGAGTTAGTTGCTGACGTTTTTATAGAGGGTTTCTAGCTCATATATTCCTTAATGATTTCTTGAAATATTACACGAATATCGACAATGCTATTAACTATTTGAATATCTTCAAATGCTGGACTCCACACATTTTTTTTTTTTGGCTTTATGGTATATCTTGTTTACTTGCAAAATTAAAAGCTTTTTCTCGATACATGCATTTGAGACTAACACTTCACTTGTGTACTGCAGGATATTTTGTTTCAGATATTATTGTTGCCTGTGTAACTGGAGTTGTTGTTGGGTGGTGCTTTGGTCCTTTGTTACCCATTGCTGGAAGTTGGTTAGCGCAACCTGTAACTATGCAATTCCTACTGCATTTTAGTGTCCTAGCAATGGCTTTGTCTTCTCAGTTTTTCCCATACAGTGTTGGTGCTCCGAAGAGGCTTGTGCTTCAACACACTTTTGTAACTACAGGTACACACTCAACAGCACACAGATTTCAAGTATGTTAAATTACTTACTAATCAGTTTCATAATTCAAATATGTTATTGTATTAATGCACTTATTTGGGACGTGTCTGCGAAGAAAGCATGTATGTTTCTTCTTCCTTTGCATAGGACCTTAGTTTATCCAGTTTGAAAGGCAATCAATTTAAGCTTGGGCTTCTCAAGATGACAAACGACCATGCTTTCTTTTCAGTCATGGGAATTTATTTGTCTCATTTGTAAGTGATTCAGATGTCACATAGAAATAAACTAATTGGTTTATATTATGCCCAGACTATGCACAAGTTTTTAGTATACTTTATTACTTGAGATATTTGTGAAAACTCTATAATATAATTAGTAACCCATATAGGAACATATCCTTACATATGTGCCCCTTTTTCACTATTTATGTTTACTCACTTCCTATAATATTCTCACCTTTGAGATATATTGTTTTTTCCACCCAAATATGTAATATCTGACATATTTCCTCTATAAATACTGCTTGGGTATATAACAAATGATGTAAGAACAACTTTTCAAGACTTGTCATCTAGCAATATGGTTGGTGACTAAATGTTGGGCTATTGCTCTACCTTTGGCTTGGGGACTAATCAAGAAAAATGAAAATAAAATAATATATCACTAGCTCATTTTATAAAGAGATTCAACAGTACCAGGACACACAATAAATTGACCGTGATACAAAATTTACTAGGGTTCGATTTAAGGCTTTGGCTTAATTTTTTCAAAAATACTAATATATTTCTTTTGTAGATTGTTTTATATTTAGATAAGGAGGTGACAGTGGCTTAATTTCGACCCTGAATTGAGAGAAAAATGAACTTCGATAATCTCAATCGATTATTTTGCACTATGTTCAAACATTGATCATGCTAACAAGTTGTTACATCCTGAGCTTGACAATCAAGACAAGGAAATTAAAAAAATAAAATATCAAAATACCAAATTTCACTTTAAACTAATGTTTTATGAAACACTGATAATGGCCTATATGAAAAAAAATACGAAAATCATTTGTCCTCATGCTTATAATTGATCCCTCTTGCCTGTAGGTTGAAACCTCGAGTCAAGATTGTACAAACATCACCTAAGTTTGGTCGATAATAAAATTTTTATTGTTTCTACAGGTAAAGAATTTTTTTTTTTTGATTAGGGTAAAACGGGATTTTGAAAGGGCCCGAACCCTTTTACATCACAAAACAAATCTCTTGCCAAAGATCAGCCCATTAGTTATGCAGCTGCCAAGGGCAAGTAGCCAAAAAATCCCCTGGACGCAAGACAGGCAAAATCCACCCAGGACCCCAATTAGATGCAGTCCTCCCTCCTGAGCTTTTCTAAGTCTTGATGGACCACCCCTGGGGGGACCCATCTCCTATCCTCTTCTTTAATGGCACCAAAGTTCGCCAGCCAGTCTGCTGGTTTATTACCTTCTCTATAAACATGAACAAAATCAACTTCTTCAAAATGCTTTACAATCTCTCTAATATCCTGCACAATGTAATCAATTTGCCAATTGGCTTCTCCCTCCTTCAAAACATTGATAATATTCAAGGAGTCTCCTTCAATGATAACTTTTTTAGCACCTAAATCCTTAGCTGTCTGCACCAAGATGTAAAACATTAACTTCAGCTTTATGGCTAGTAGTAATTCCCAAAAACTTGCAGGCTGCCCCCACCAATCTACCCTGATTGTCCCTCAAAATAGCTCCTGCTCCTGCCTTACCTGGGTTACCTTTGGAGGCCCCATCAAAATTTAACTTCAACCATTCATCTCGGGGTGGTTGCCATTTTACATCATTTCTAGCCTGAGCATTTGCCTCTCCACCACTAATGGGTTCCAGATTCCATGCCTTAGCAATCATAGTCTCTTCAGACTTCTCTGGTTTGATAGGGTACTTGACTGATTTAGCATTCTCCTCTAAAAATTGGGTGATACTTCCCAAACTTCTCACTGCTGACCTTTTTTCCCCTCTAAAAATTCTCCTGTTCCTCTCTAACCATACTCCCCACACAAAATGAAACGGAATAAGGTTCCAAATTACATTAAGACGAGGACTACAAAAGGGCTTCTCCCACTGCTGTAACCACAAAACCATATTAGAAGGCATCACCCAAGAGATGCCCATCCTGTTGATGAGGTGCTGGAAAATGTTTAGAGCGTAGGGACATTCCAAGAAGATGTGCTCCACTGATTCTTCTGCCTTAACAACACCTATTAGGTAACTGAAAACCACTCTTCTTGAGATTATCCACCATTAGAATCTTATTTTGGACTGCTTCCCAAAGAAAAATCTCCAATTTCGGAAGAACTTTCTTACCCCAAATTCAAATCAAATAAAAGAATTCTTATTAATTTTTAACATTGTGACATGCTTAACTGCCTACTAGCAAAGTAACCTAGGCAGAATAAAAACTACTTACCAATGACACTTTTCAACCTTTGATACTCAGTGTTAAGCATTAAAATATCAAGAGTTACCAAATGAAGATTGGCAATAACAATGCTCATCCTCATGTGCAGTGATACCTAAGATTGAGCCCTATCAATATTCACATTATTATAGTGATACCTAAGATTGAGCCCTATCAATATTCACATTATTACAAGTGTTTTCATTTTCAATGCTCAAGTATGCATTGATAACCAAAGTTGCAAATGTGGTTCATGGATTCAATGTTTTTCAAAGAAAATTTTTGCATGTACTCGTTTATGATGATAGTCGATGTCTATCAAGCTTGAACTCAATTGTATTACTTGAATTGATGCACAATTACGGTAAACATTTTCCAAGATCTAATTTTCATGCTTCGAGGACGAAGCCTGTTTAATCCGGCAAGGCATGCAGTATATCTAAATCGTTGTCATTAGTTATCATTGGTCATGGTGCAGGAATGTATCCCTACTCATGTGCCTTTTATTCCATATATATATATATATATATATATATATATATATATATATTCATTCAACATTCCTGTATTTTATCACTAATCAGTTAAATTGTTCTTTCCATTCAAATATGTAACATCCACGTTTCAAAGTCAGAAAAAGAAGAAAAATAAAATAAAAGAAACACTTTATATTACATTACAACCTTTAGTATTGAATTATATAGTAATTACCTTATTTAAAGAATTTTTTTATAAAGCTATTCATCAAACTTATGGTTGGAGAAGTCATGATCCTGCAGCTTTTTGATATTTTATGTATATGTCTGACATTCAAGGAGATGTCGTTTATTCATCTCTTACTTTATCGGTAATGTAATGTGAAGAACACTCTTGATTATCCAACAGACTGAGTTAGTTCAGTGTTGATGGATAGTTCCCCAAAACCTTAGTTGTAACTAGAAGGCAAGTGAACAAAGCAAGTTATCCATATAAGAGTACAAGAGAATACGATGTAAACTGAAATAAATTGCAAAAGCATGACCAAGAAGATCACAACTGTTGTGTGTGAATATAGAAAATAATCAACCCATGATACAGAAGTGCATTGCAGCAAGCATGTCGAGCTATGGAAAAATTAATCATATATGATGACAATTGTTGTAACGAGTGTGACAAGCGAGCACAAAATGAGCCATACGATAAAAAGGAATACTGTTAAATGATCAAGGAGTAGAGACTTGCATAATGGAAGTTGATGTCGTCAAGGAATTGGGTGATAAGATATTGTAAGTTTAAGTTACAATCATTGTGGCTAGTTACAATGACACCAATCTTCATAGACCATGCATAGAGCAATTCTACCAAAGCATTTGAGGTGAATTCGTTAGGTCTTCATGTTCTTTTCCATGAAAATGCTTCCAATGTTGAGATAATTCGTGTTACATTAATAAATATGATTGTTGATGTTGTTTTGAATGTAGAACTAATGCACAAAGATATAAATTGCAACACACTATAACATAATTCTATTATCTATAAATAAAGATGCAAAATGAGAACTTACAAATATATATAAATACGTAGCATGTCTCCTTCATCATCCAATAATTTGCAATACATATAGTTTGGTTGAATTCCATAGACTCTACACATGATGAATATAGAGGACCAATTTCATCCAACATCACGATATCCCAGAGATCGAAATGGGGTAAGTCTATAGGAGCAAGGGTCAGGCAAACAACAATTGCCCATCTACTCAATCGCTCGATGGTTGGGTAGATCTATATAAATCTAAATATACCCCATGTGACATTGATTAGTACAAACATTTATGTTGCCACAACTACCCACGTCACAACAATATGTGACAACACATATATGACAAAACACTTTAGTACAATAATATTCTACTTACATGACACTGATACATCATCGACATGGTGCATGTGTTCATGCATTCATAGATTTGTGTAGAAGTGACATTTATGTGCCATCTGTTTTCTTACATATACCTTATTTAGACTTGTTGTCAACTCTGTTGACAGATTATCAAATTGAAAAATAGAAGAAGAGAAGTTGATTTGATTGTGTCAAACGCTTGTCATGCTCCTTTTGTTTCCTCCCATTCCATACATTCTTTTGCAACTAGCTGCATTGCGAATCTCTACTATTGATACATTGTTCTCGAATCCCTTGCTATGCATCATGCAATTGGTCACATCACAAGTCCAACACAGCATTTATTGCCAATTGTGTTGAGGGTCAATGTCACGAAAGCTCCCTTGCAAGAACAAGTGGCAGCTCCCTCAATAGACATTCTTGACAATTTGTTTTGTTCTATTTGAATTTTTCTTGTAATCAATATTTTGATAATCTAAATGACATTCTCGGTGGGCATAGTTATAGACAATACATTTTGAGTGGACATACTTTAGGACGACATACTTATAGGTTCTCATTTCCTAGAGAGGACAAAGTGTGTGACTATCACCTCTTAGACAAGAGCGGGTGTAATAGATACCAATAAGACAACACATCATTTTGTATTCCGAATGACACATCGATGGTCAACGTGGGGAACAGGTGCCTGAGTGGCACTGTCTTGGATGACCTACTTCTTGACGATGCATTACTTGTTGACAAACCATTCTCAAACTTTGTCTGCAATGTAAACAATCTTCCTTATCATCCTCATCTCCACAACGATGTATTCAACAACATGGACTTCTTTTGTTCAACATACCATGGCGGATGTGTATCTTCCTTCTAAAAAGACAAGTCTATGGGGAATTGCAATTATGAAGACAAGGACCATGTCCTTCCACATTGCAATTCGAATAAGGTTGTCACAGTTTAGGATGACAACATACTAGGGGACAAAGCCTTTGAATTGTTAGATGATGACAATTGTTTGGATAATTTGCCTCTCCCCACATTGTGACAAATTCTTCTTCTATTTTGGCTATGATATGTGTGGGGATTGCTCATTTCCATATTAAATTGATTGGCCCCTCATATCCCCCCAAGATGGCTTTGAGCAACATTGAATCCTCCTCTGTGATGAATCTTGACACCTAATAACTGATATGGTCATTGTGAGTGATGACAGGTTTGGACATTAGGATACAGATGATAGGCCCTTACATATTTGTGACGACCATGCACATAGAGACAATATTGAGGATGAAACTCATAAGAATTACTCCATAGAACTTCTAGATCATACCCCATAGGAGAATTGCATGTTTGAAGTCAGCTAGGCTGATACAAGTGATGATGTCCTTGTGACAATGTTCTAGTGGTGGCACTTAATCTCTAGATGACATCTCTTTCTACGTGGATAGCTTGTTAGATAGTGGGGAGGATGATATAGTTGACAATATCGAAAACAACTGCTACACTGATGTATCATATGACATCCTTTGTTTTGATGACACAAAATAAAATGATATATCCTACATTGTTTTTCTCTTGGACAAATTTGTCTTTGACCATGTTCACTATCATGATGGTGTTCTTGTTTGTTTTGTTGCCCATAACAAAGATGTTATGCCGTTAGATTTGAATGGCCTTGTCTATCTTGACAATATCTCCTACCATGATGGCATTTCTGCCACGAGACATGTTCCACATTATGGTGACAACTTTTGTAATTGAGATTGTGTCCTTGACGACACATCATTGGATGACATTGCAATAGGTTCATGTTACAAACTTGACTAAAATGTCATCTTGTCTTTAGTGAATGGATCCAAGGTCCATTTCGATTGATGTTTCTAAAAGTAAAACAAACTTCTTCTTATTCATATCTCATTTCATCCCTTCGTATATGCATTGTCTTTGTCATGGGAGGAAGTCTCTATGTTTTGATTTCCATGAGTGTTATGCAATAACCAATATCTTACAACCTTTCACAACATCAAACAAACCATGAAACCCTTGAAGTACCATTCCTATGATTTCCATAAAATTTTCTTTGCACATAATGATTTAGCAAGTGCAAAATGGGACAACATATTTATAGGGAACTTAAATTCACACTTTCATTTAGATGGCTTTGTTTGTTTGAAACAATACCTTGAACTTCTTTCTGATTCTGTTTATGCCTTGATTTAACTTCATCGCATTATACTTGGTCTTCTTGTCTCTCACGATGTTTGCAAAATACAATGGTGGCGAACTATGGTTGGAATTAATATTATCTTTTTTCTCCCTTTCCCAAATTTTTGGATGGAAAATTCATTCCTTTTATATCAATACTTGAATGGTTACGGTAATTATGTTTTAAGCTCCATTATTTCCGTTGTCTTGGGTCTCTCTGTCATCAAGGGTAATTGTCAGGTGTCTCTGCCTAAGCCACATAACACTTGCAGCCTTTATGATGACATTTCCACTAGTCTTTGCTGATAGAGTGCTATGGAACTAGTGTGGGACTCGTCATCATTAAAATTTTCATAACTTTTAGTGTGTCATCCTTCATTTTCTTTAGTTTAGGTAACTTTGCCTTGCTTTGTCGTCATTGCTCTGATTCAACAACTGTTAGAGGCTCGATTCTTTATTCTCAACATCTTCACTCAAATTGACTTTGTTGCTTTTTGGGCTGTGTTTGTCCTCTCAATTGTTGCAAGTAGTAACACCCATAATCATCAACATAGCGGGATTTGCTTGCCTAGATGGCATCCCTCATCATCCATAGATCTTTCTTCCTTGAATGTACGACATTCTTGATTATTTGTGTGTCCTTTATCCTTAGACATGTGGTTTGCTTCCTTAGCTTGATAGCTTGGCATGTCCAAATGGCACCCTCTTTCATATGGACTGCACTTGCTCTTGCTCAATGTTAGGTGGTCTCATCCTTGTTGTTCTTCTTCTTTTGCAAGGAAAATGCTCAAAAGAAAAAAACACCATCATTACCCAAGGTGTGGACGGAGTTGGAAGTGGATGCCTCTAACTATGTTTTTGTCGATGTCTAGACCACTTGTTTCTATGCTAGTCGATCATTTGCCATGATGCGCTCTACTTCCTCGACTTCTACTGCTGTTGGGTTGATGTTGGGGCTTTGAATTTCCTTGGGATTCTCGCATGCTTTGCATGTCATTGATTCACCTTGACCAGCATTATTCTGACATTCTTGCATAAAATGCCCCTAAAGATGACAACTATGGAACTAGACAATGGGTATGCCCTCAGTATCATACTTGATTTGTCTTTGTCTATCGTTGTGGTAGTTGTAACGAAAGATGCCACAAGTGGCACCTCTCATTGGAACATTCTCCCTCTATGTTAGATACACCTATTAGGTGTTCTTCAAATTCAAGGGGCCCTTCTTTGACGAATGCCCTTTCTCTTGGCAATTATTGCAAAATATTTGTTATATGCATTTGGACCGATTAAACCTTAAGTCACGTTCTTATTTGAATTCATTAAAAAGGTGCATCTTGTCCCTACGAAGAGCACTTAGCAAAGTTTTTGCCTCATTATTGTTGTTCTCTGTTACATATTCAGAGTCACTTTCATCACTAACTTCTTGACCCTAGTAGTTGAATGATATCCTTGAATTACCTTGCAAGTTGCCCTTGTTTGAATAATCAATGCTGCCTTCAAAGTCATTGACTCCCTGACCCCATATCTTTGTGTCACTTTCCAAGTTTATGCTTCGCTCAAAGGCCTCTTGATATGACATCAGAGGGATCACCTTGATATTCTATCTATCCATAAGAAGGAGATCCTTTAGGAATCACTTATTTCCTCAATGCATTTGATGATTGCCCTATATTGTTTACCAACATGTTCAACCTCTAGTTATAGGACCAAGCATACTTTGGTTCATGTTGCTCTATTATTCAAAATTGTTGTAATTACCTCATCATCATTGGTGAACAACTTGATTACCTTTTTGAAGGCATTCTGCAACTCCTCCTAGGTCTAGTACTTGCCATCTAGCTGTTTCATGTACGAGCCTATTGGAGTCCCATGAAATGTGGCAGGAAATACTCTCCTCCAATCTACCTCATTCATTTGACCATTGGCCTTCCAAATTGTAATGCAGATTTTTTGATGTCTTACTAAGTTTTCTCTTTTACCACCATGAAACAAGCGCATGCGTGCATCTCACCAATAGTGTTCATTGTCGTGATTGTTTGATTCAGCATAGGCAATGGCCGCTCGCATGTCGAACTTTGTTTGCGTGCCCCATCGAACTACCCACACTACAATTGCTTTTGTGTCGTTGTTCTACATACTATTGGACACACCAACCTGCACTTGCTTGCATGCCATACTTCCGTTCCATGCAACATTAGACACCAACCTATGGTTGCTCCACTATCGGACTCCCTTCACATACACTGCTGTTAGACATGCCAACTTGTAGTTGTTCTGATGTCGGACTTCCATCACACGCATTTTTGAACATGCCAACCTACAATTGCTTCGATATCAAACTTTTGTCTTTCTCACAATTAGACATGCCAACCTACAGTTGGTCCAATGTTGGACTCTATGATGCACATCGTTTGATGCAGAAGCTGCATCATGTGCACCTTTGTCACGCCTCAAATCGTCATCCATGTCCTTGTTGAGTACTCTGTTGTTACTTTGCCCTTTGTCAAGATTATCGAAGAAGTCTACATAATTTTTTGTGTCAAGCTCCCATCTTCCCTCCTCCCAAGGGGGCAAGGAAATACTTGAACTATGATGCTTATCGACTATGCTTTAATCTTCCCATTGTTTTTGTTGTTGCTTATCTTTTGGGGCAAAATTCTCATTGCAACTCCATGTCACGAAGTTTGACCCAACTTCATATACGCAATAATGCCAAATTGTAGAAATCATGGACAAAGAGAGAAATTGCAACACCCTACAATAATTTTTTTTTTAATGTAACTAAAGATGCACAATTGGAAGAACTTATAGGTATATATAAATCTGCAGCATGTATCCTTCATATTCTAATCATCTGCAATATGTCTAGTTTGGTTGAACCACATAGACCATACACGTGATGAACATAGATGAACAACATCATGATACCCATGAGACTCAAATGGGTAACTATATAGGAGTAAGGTTTGTTGGGAGGTAATTAGCCACTGCCCAACCACCCCACCACCTTAGACTTAGGTATGTACATAATATAGGCACTTATGTCGTCATGACTACACACATGCGACAATAGCATGTGATGTTAGCCATATATTAAAACACTTAAGTAGAACAATACTGTACTTACATGACACATATTCATGACCAACATGGTGCATGTGTTCATGCTTTCATGCACTCATACAAATGTGAAATTCATGCACTAGTTTGTCTGCCTATGAATTGACACATTTGCATGAGCCGCAAGTGAATGCATGTGCGCACATTGTTATTACATGTATATAGTATTGTTGTATGTCTGTTGTTATGTAGTGTTGCTTTTAGGTGGCAAAGTGTTTGTAATGATGTAATGTAATGGGGTATTTTTACATTTTTAATGTAAACAGGTAGTTTGGTGGTAGTCAGGCAGTTGCCAGCTGCCTACTGATCCTGTAAAACCTATAAGTATGCATCTATCTGAGAGGTGCGAGTAGTGTTTGTCAGTAGTTGCTTGTTGAAGACTTGTTTGTTGAGGAGCATATTGTATTCTAGATAGTTGTGCATGATACATGCTGTGCGTGTAGTGTATTAATTTGTGTTTGCAAGTAATTCTCATTATGTACTTTGTTTATATAAGTGGTAATTGAATTATAGTGTATTGTGTTTTATTCCATTTCTACATACATTCCATATCTTGCTAAGGGGTAATATGCAGAGGCCATTGGAATGGAAATTGAGGATAGCAATTTGGTTAAGGGTGGAGCCTTTGGGATTTTTAATGGATCTTTTTTTTTCTTATTTGTGGCAATATTTATGGTGAAACAAAAGACAACACACAATGGTTTACTAGTTAGATCACGATGGAGATAGGCAAAGGCCATCCATCATTGGGGAAGAGCTCCTTTTTAAATTAAACCATAAAAGAGAGTGCCTTGACTCAAAAGTCAAACATCCCAATGAGTCTACTTCTCAAAGTGAAAATTAATGTGAAGATAAAGAAGACTAGCAATTTGAGTTGGAAAAAGGATTATTGCTCCACTTAGACAATTATTTGGAAGATGAATCTTCATCAACTAATGGTCTCTTCTTATGGGATAGGGATGGCTATGGACTATTCTCAAGTTGTTATAGTGTGGACATAGACCATACTTCTCCAGTGTGCCCCGCTCCCCAAAGTGTCCTGCTTGGAATGCCTTGTTCAGAGCACCTTGATTCCCAAAGCATCCTGCTTGGATCACCCTGCTCTTTGGAGTGTACCGCACAAAGACCTCTTTTAGAGTGTCCTACATGGAGCGGGTGTCTCTCTAGGGCGTATCGCTTGAAGCAACTCGTTTAGAGTGCCTTGCTTCCCAGGGCATCCCACATGAAATGCCTTGCTCCCTGGAGTGTTTGGTTAGAGCACTTTGCTCAGAGCTTCTTACTTCCCAAAGCGCCTTGCTTAGAGTGACTTGCTCAAAGAGCCCAACTCAGAGTGCTAGTGTGCCTTGCTTCCCAAAGCATCTCACTCGGAGTGATTAGTGCTCCTTGCTTCTTGGAGCACCCCTCTTAAAGCAATGCGCCTCGCTTTCAGTCCTATGCGCCTCACTCTTGTTCGTGCGTCCATTTTTGGCATTGTGGATAAGGATGATGAGCCTACTTTAAAATTTGAACTACAAGTCCAAAAGTAGATTAGGTTTTACTTTTAAGGTATAAATAAGAGAACAATTCTCATTGTAAGGGTCATTTGGCTACCCAACAAAATTAGAGCTACTCTATGGAGATTATTGTATTTAAACATTTTTTTGAGATGAATAAAGCAAAGAATTATGCGTGATATTCTTGAATAGTTGTCTACAACTTTTTATTCATGGATTTGTGGAATTAGTAGCTTTGACCTTTCTCTTTGTTAGTCCTTTTCTTTGTAATATTGTCGATTACTTTGAAGATTCAATCATAGTGAAGTTACTTGGTACCTCTTGGAAAGGCTGATTGCATCAACCTCAAAACTCATTACAACTTCAACCATATTTCTTATTTTCTTTCCTGCATTCTTTTCTTCAAAAAAGTAGATTGGATTTACTTTTCATGCACTTAGATTTCAGTTGTTGGACACTTAGATTAGTTTTTTTTTTTCATGTTTTTCTACAAAGTTAAGGGAATTGGCCCCAAATCTAGAGGTTGGGGTTGCGTATCCATTTGTTGAACTGTGATCACGGGCACAAATCGCACTTGACGATTTCCATGTTCAACGGTTATGGCACGCTTGGTGGGACTTACAAGTGCAATTTTTGTATGAAATCGATCTTACCCCATCTCACATAATTTTGCAGGTTTGCACAAATATACTTAATATGCTTTTTGATCTGTGAAAAGGGTTGTGTTACACCAACATGCATAAAACCGATGTCTTTTTTGCATTGGAAATTTACGAGTTGCTTTTTAGTTCAACTTTCATATCCTCATTTGTAATATTCATGCAAATGGCAACCCCATTTGAATTGATCCAAACTATTGCCTAATTTGTGATCTGTGAATCTCGATTTTCTAAGAATGAACAAAAGCAGCGACAAGTGAAAACTGGAGGGAGCAGAAACGAGATTGCATGATGATAAATTTCTCAAGTATGCAATGCGCATTGCATTGCTTGGTGTGCACCGCTCTGCCAACGAGCCTCACTTTTTCCTATTCTTTGGTGTGATTTTTGAGGTTTCTCTTCATATTATTTCATTAATACCAGATAAGGTCTTCGACCCAAACGAGATTTGGTCAACATGACAACCTTGTTGGGAGAAAACACCCCAATAATGTCGAGTATGTCTTGGGTACCGAGTCACCAAATGCTTCAACATCCAACTTAAACCCCTATAGGACCACTTGCATATTAAATTTTACATGAGCATGAGCAATATGGCCAATTTGTACAATACGAGCAAGTGCCTTAGTCATCTACATTCATTCACCTACAAATCCATGTAACATTCTCTCAGCATGAATACCTATATTTACAACCCAAATGCCCATCTCATAGGTCCAACAACCTTCCCCACAACAGTTTCCCCAATATCTACAATTTCCCCAAGATTCCTACTGTCAACCAGTCCCTCAAGACCACCCAGAATTGCGAGTGCAACTGGATGAACTCAAGTATATGGTTTTAACACTTTATTCATTCTATACATAGGAGAATGAACTCGATGAGGGGAATGGGTTGATTCCTCAATATGGAAATTTTCAAATGATTTATCAAGGGTACTAGTCGATTTCTCAGTAGGGAAATTTTTAGATGGATGACTAGGCACAAAGCTATATGGTGAATCAGTCTATTGTGATCAGTCAACCAATGGCTGATCAACAAATGTTGAACCAACCGATGATGAGTCAAGAGGTTGTACCTCAAGCCAAAATAATGCAAGTCTAAGTGATGCCTGCAACCTCCTTAATAAGTGAAAATTGTTTAACTTCCCAAGGTGTTGTCGTGTACAATAATCGCTCTAATGGTATGCTAATTCTTTCAAAGGATTCCCTACCTGAGCATCAAGAGTCATGCCCCCTCAACTAGGGATAGAACCCGAGATAGTAAATGAACATCTCGGAGATGCAAGGTCAGAATTGATAGAGGAGTGTGAAGCATTTATTCTCTCAGATAGAAGAGGAAAATCAATAGAGGTGATGGCGACAAGTTTACAACTAGAACATGATGTCATCATACAAGTCCCTATTGAAATGATTTGGAAGGAAGGAAAACCGATGAGTCTTAAAGAGTTATTCGACGAGTCCTTATTGGTAGAAGTTTTTCACGTCCTCAAAGAAGAAATTCCACGAGAAGACTAGCGAATTTGTGGAACATCTTGTGAACCAAAAAAAGAACTTGAAGTGGAAAGTGAAGATTTTGAGGACGAGGATTTAGAGGTCGAAGCAAAATATGTGGTATGCATCTTTCCGCTAGAAGAGGAAGAGCCTACAAGAGCGATGGAAGCAAATTTCCCTCCAAAGTATGAAACATTCAATTTTATCTTGGTGGAAAAGGAATCTACGACTCTTAGTGTTTATGACAGGACTTGTTGCAGAAAAAGTCTATCCTCCTAAGAGAAAATATTGGAAATAGACATTGTTCAACTAATAGGTATGGATGCACCTACAAGTCCCAAAGTTGTGCAAATGAGTTTAGATTAAGGGACAACGCTAAGCAATAAGGAGATCATAATTTTGATAATGATACAGTTTCCCATGATTTTGGGGAGTAAAATTGAGGTAGTGTTGACAATCCAATAGTTTGACATTGTGAAGAACAATAGCAGGTTTGTCGAAGAACGACATCAAAAGGGATTGTTGTTGCATGGCAGTTATCTATCATTTGGTCACACAAAAACAAAGGGTTGGACTAGCTACCGATACCGAAGTCCACCATGGAATGAGATAAAAAACAAGGAAGTGATCATAATTGTGAAAGTTTTTGCATCCACCCTTGCTACAAACCACTTAAAGAATGAAGGGGAATACACTCCTTTAGATGTTTGATATCAAGCCTTAGATCAAGGAGCGATCAAAAGGGTAAAAATTGCTTTAGCTTTCAAAACTTTTGTTTTTGTTCTATACAATGCTCTGATGAGTGGGTATATTGTTCAATGGAGGGCATCCATGAAGTTCTGAATTAGGGAAGACCTCTTGTCAATACGTAGTTTATGCCATTTGACTTACTTTGTTTTCATCGGAGTTAAAAAATTTGTGAGTTGGAATGTTAGTTTCAAGAGAAAAGGCAACTACTTGTTCGAGTTGGTCAACAAAAACAACTTGCTCAATGAGATTAGCTGCCAAAAAATCCATGAAAAGTGATTTGCGATGTTAAAAAAAAAGTTGTAATACTGGAGTGCATCCCACTCAAGGTAGTTTATCCCTCTGCCTTCAAGGGATGCTCTGATGAAGACGTGCACACCTTGACTTGGCAAAACAAAAAAAGGGAAAAAAGGAAAGAAAGAAGACAGAAAAAAGAAAATTTTCTCGTTTGATCGAAAATCTTGCAAGAGACACTCAGGTTCCCACTTGTCTTCCCTTTCTTTCACTATCTACCTCACAATCACTTTGTCTCCACCTCCTTTGTTTTTTTCTTTTGTCACTATTCCCCCTTTCCCTCTTATTTCTTTTGTTCCCGCTTCTCAAATATCCTTCACTTATTTTGCTATGCCCTTCTCACCTCCAATAAGCATAACCTTTGTTCGAGGGTCACCAGCAAGCTAGCGTGCTCTAGTCTTAGGGTCATCCTATTTTTTTCTTTTGTACGAGTAATACTTATTATCCACATATGTCGTGGGGATTGAAACCGAGTCACATCACCGATAATGCAAGTGGCGTCCTTGCCGGTAGACCACATCATCCTATTTACCACTACCAACTTGTGCCATCCCATATTAGTTTGTTCACTGTCATTAATGTCACCATCATCAACTATTCCATGACCATCTATGCTTCTTTTGGTCCTCCATACCAGAAGCGTCATTGTGTCACCACGTGTCCTCATCTCAACCCTTATCATCACCCTGTTTGCACCATTGTCTACGTCATTGCATCAGACTAGGATCTTTTCATCGGTCCAGAGTATGCTATAGGTACAATGACACTTCCCTCCAACAACATCAACTTTGCTAGGAGACTACCTCAATTGTGACTTTGCGCCCAAGAATAAGACACAATTTGGGATATTTTGTGAATCAGGGTTGATGTCCCCATGAGTCGCTAGAATTGTAGTTGCTTGTTACTACAATCATGCTCCAAAGGGAGATCCATAGCACAAGATGAGGCAGAAGATAGAGTAGGGAAAAAAACAACGAAAATTGGCTAAATGTTTGGAAGCAATGCACCCCGCTCCATCCAAGTGAGCTTTGCTCTTTGGTATGACCTATTTAGAGCGACCCACTATGTGTGCCTTGCTCTCCAAAACGTCCTGCTTGGAACACCCTATTCAGAGAGCCCCGTTAAGAGTGTCCTGCAGGCTCTATTTTGGACGTGGCACCATCTCAAGCGCCACCTCTAAATTAATGAAGTGTGTAGAAAGTCAAGTACACAAAGAATTTTTTTATGTAATAGTTTTGTCATCTTGAGTTGTTTTGTTATATGTATGTAAGTGTTTGATGAAATGTTGTACATATAATTAATAAAGTCATGAAATGTAGTCAATTGCATGTCAAATGTAATTCAATAAATGATGAGGTGTCGGGGTAGTTGGAGGGAATTGAGGATGCAACTATATCCTTGTTTGTATGAATAAGACCCCTCATTCATTCATTTATTCATTCAGGAAGATATTCATGATACATCCGGAGGATGGCATGTATTCTTACAGATAACAAGAATACTTCCATTCAATCATTGTTGTGTAGACTTAAATCATCATTGTGCATGTGCGTGTGAATTGTTCTAATAAGTTATGCAACGTTGGACATGATTGTCTAAACTATTTCTACTATTGAATGCGTGTTTTAGATAACTATGCAAGGTCATATGACTTCTAGACTAGGCCGTTTGACTGCTATGCTAGGCTCGACTGAACTGCTGAACCAAGTCGTCTGACTCTTGTGCAAGGCCGTCTAATCTATATTGTGTGTGTAGGGCCGTCTAGACATAGTCTCTATTGCATTCTAATATGCAAGGCCATTCGGGGGTGAGTTCCAAGACATTTGTGGCTGTTTCCAAATTTGCATATTGATACAAAGCGTTGGATATGTTGTGTTGCTGATTTTTCCTGTCATCCTTCATTCTTTGTTCCTTCAATTGTAGAATACCATTGCTATGCTACCTGTCTTTCATGGAGCGCCCCACTCCTTAGAGCGTCTTGCTTGAAGCGTCTGGTTCAAAGCGCCCCACTTAGAGCATCCCACAAGGAGTGTCCTGTTAGAGCGTGTTGTTCAGAGCGCCCCGCTCCCCGAAGTGTCTTGCTCAGAGCACCCTGTTCAAAGCAGCTTGCTCCTTGAAGCGTCCCGCACAGGGTGTCCTATTTAGAGCGCCTTGCTTAGAGTGTCTTGCATGGATTGCCCCATTTAGAGAACCTTGCTCAAAGTGCCTTGCACCCCATAGCGTCTCGCTCGGAGCACCCAGCTTAGGAGGCCTTGCTCAGAGCGTCCTGCTTGGAGTGTCATATTCAAAGCGCCTCACTCCTCGGAGCATCCCCTAAACCTACTCATAGCACCAATGCAGTTTGCTTCCCCGAGCACCCTACTCACAGTGAGTAGTGTGTCTTGCTTCCTCGAGCGCGTCGCTTGGAGTGACCATGGTGCCTTGCTTCCTAGAGTGCCTCGCTTGGAGGAGTGTGACATGCTTACAGTTCTAAGCTCCTTGCTCCCATTCATGCATCCATTGTTGGCATTGTGGATAAGGATTATGATGCCGTAGTAAAATTTGAAGTACATGTCCAAAAATAGATTAGGGTTTTACTTTAGAAGTATAAATAAGAGAATGATTCTCATTGTAAGGGTCTTTTGGCTACCCGACAAACCAAAGCTATTCTTTGGAGATTATTGTACTTAAACATTTTTTTGAGATCTATAAAGCGAAGAATTTTGTCTGACATTCTTGAATAATTATGTCTACGACTTCTTATTCATGGATGTATGGAATTAGTAGCTCTGATTTCTTTCCCTTTGTTAGTCCTTTTCTTCATAAGATTGCTAATTACTTTGAAGATATAATCACAGTGAAGTTACTCGGTACCTGCTGGAAAGGTTGATTGCACCAACCTTAAAACTCACTATGGATTCAACCGTATTTGTTATTTACTTTCTCGCACTCTTTTCTCCAACAAAGTAGATTAGATTTACTTTTCATGCACTTAGCTTAGATTTCAATTTCTGCACACTTAGATTAGTTTTTCTTTCACGTTTTTCAGCAAAGTTAAGGGAACTGGGCCAAAATTCAAACTTTGGGGAAATTAAAACCCTCTGCATCCATTTGTTGAATTTTGGTTACAGGTGCAAATCGCACTTGATGATTTCAGTGTCCAACAGAAATATGCAAGAAATTAGATCAGAAAATAAGACATCCATCTTTAGTTTGAAGCCAATAATGCCTTGACGTTGACACTTTTTGTTGTGGTGGAAATGTAGTGGACCTACTTGCTAGAATATTATATTTTATTATAATATTACCATTATATTATTCTGAGTTATATACATTATTTTAATATATGCTTTACCTTATTAATATATTAAAGGTTATTAAGGGTCGGTATGAACAAGGATATGTCATGAATCTCTAGGTTATAGTAGAGAATCAAAGAGGGCAACAGTCTTTCTTTTATATTTTATATTGTACAACGAGTCTTTTATGATTTTTACATAAGAGATCTATTGGTCCCTTGGACTTAATTTTATGCCTGAGTCATTAGCCATTATTAGACTAATGTGAGGCATAAAGAATGAGTAGATAGAGGAACTAAAAAAAATGAATTATAGAAGCAATTAATTGATTGAAAAAAGGTCCATGCTAGGGCAAAAACCATAGTAAAAAGTAAAATCTGTAGGCATAATAGCAGAAAATTTGAAGAAAACTGTTGATTGAAAATGTCTTAATACCTGGATATTCAGTGGCCTGGTCTGCTTGGGGTGGATTGAAGAGGATGAAAATAGAATATAAATAGATACACTTGCATAGAGAGAATTTGAAACAGCCCATATACACATAGAATACAATATATCACAATGGTTCCTTCATATTTTTTTCTTAGACAACAATATCTCCCTTCCATAGTAGGCCCTTTTCACGTTAAATCCAACCCATTGATACAGTAGGTGCTATGTGATGCCTCCTGAAAGATACACTTATGCATTGTACAAGCATTCTTTCTCAACAGGTACTGAAGAACGTAGAATATGCAACCCAATTTGTAAGCATTGAGCAAGATGCTATGTTCACTCTGAGGGCAATATATGTGGGCAAGTCTTCGATATATTTCTTAATTTATGATGTCTCATAGAACACCATACAAAGTAAATTGATGTTTGATACACTGGTTCAAGTTGCAATTAGTAAGTTTTATGTTCTTTTGTTACAAGGGTCATAAGTTAGGGCATAATTAATTTTGGGACAGTTGTATAATTGGCAGTGGTCCTGTTTCGTCTGATGTATGCTATTTTCGTGGTTTTCCCGCCATTCTGTCTGTCTTCCACCAGTGCTGATACAAATGCTGAATTTAGTATAGAATCCCAGATTCATGCAGATGGATTGACAATGTACTTCATTTAATATGCATGCAGTCTTAGAGTCATTGCAACAGCTACTCTTTTCATATGTAGTTTGTGTTCTTGTCTTCTGATATAGTAGAGACATATAGTTACCTATGATGCTAATCCTTTGCCTTACACACTTTGTCATACAGGATCTCTTTTCATTTTAAATCCCTTCCTGCATAATTGTTATTGTACTTCCACATGCACTGAACTTATGACTGAAGATCACCTTGTCTTCTTGTTTAGAAATTAACTACAGTTAAAGGAGACAGCAACCCTCAAGAATTTAAAACAAAAGTTGATGTGTAAATTATTTTTCAATTTTGTTATGATTTTTCTGCGGCTTAGTTTTGTAACTTTATACTTGATTCCCAGTGCTTGTTGAGTGCATTCATTGTGAGGTGTGCCCTGAGTGTGCAGATTACCATAATTCATTCAATGCTAGTGCATATGTTCAAACAATAACAGAAAGTATACTCAGAAGAAAAAATAAGTTTCTTCTTGGACATTAATATGAAGAACTTCTGTTGTTTCTTTACTGAACTGTCATTGATATTACTTCCTATCAAAGAAGTGCTTTTTTTTCCATTAGAACTGCCTGGTATCTGGATATTAGTAATAATTTTGATGAAGAATGAAGTGTGATTAAGTTTGTTGCTTCAGCTATCTGTAATGTTTGTTACATGTATTTTGTTTGGTGGTTTGTTATACCTGCACAAATTTCGATGTTCTTGTCTCAGCTAATCTATTTCATATCTGTAAGCCTATTTAAGGCTTTATATCAGCAATGAAAATTAGCCAGAATAAGTTCCACATCAGCTGATATCAGGGCAGTTTTTTTGGCCTGCGGAGAAGGTAATTTCCTCTTTGGCAATTCCCGCCTTCTTCCATAGCCTTCTGCTGCATCTGTGATTTGGATTTTGGATCGTACAGTGAATCGTGCTGTGATGAAGACATATGAGGGTGGCATGAATGTTTTTGTGCTTGTGACCTCCATTGATGCTGCCTCCAGCAGGTTAATCTTTGGCAATGGCATAGGAATCTCATGGGGAATTCACATCTTTTTTGGAGGCCTATAAACCTGTATTCCCTGCAAGCCAGATTTCAGCTTTCGAATCTTTTTACATACATTTATGGTTTCTCTGCAGAAGGCCCTCCATTATTACCTTCTTTCAGGGTTCACTGGAATGAAGATCAATGTGGTTATTGCTGCAGCGTTTGCCCTATTTAGTTGAATCTCTCCTAACCTTTGCAGGTTCTTTGAAATTCTGTACGCTTTTGAGCTTTGGGTCTGCATACAACCAAATGGAAGGGCACAAAATGGGATGTCCGAGAGGTTTAGGCACAACATTATTACAATGAAAACTGATACGTTGAAGGCTGCATAGAAACCTAGGCCTGCATCTTAATCTGAAGCGTTGCTAACAAATTTTGAGGAAGTCCATGGCTTTTTCTTTCGACCGAGATTAGGCTCTTAAATGGATCCATCATTTATAGGTTGTGGGTTTGAATTCCGCAAGCCTGCGAGAGTTTCGGGCTCAACCATCGTCACTCTAACATAGTTTTGAACTGGATGTCATTGAATGTTCTGAAAAGCATCAACAAGGGCAATAAATTGCTCTGGGAATTCAATATCTTGCAGCCTTGAAGACTAACAAATTCTCTTACCCTAAACAACTGGAGCGCCCTCACAGTGATTGAAATGTGTGAGCATTAGTCAGGCTTGCTTGCCTTCTTAATGTCTACAGATTCCTATGATTTGACAGAAAGCTCGGGCGATTTCTTAGTAGAAGACATGACCGTAATGAGAGCTATGCCCAACGTTCGAGAAAGTGAAAGGATCATGAAGAAAATCTCTGCGATGGAAATCTTTGGGAAGTTTTTGATTTTTTGTCATGTTTTGACCACCGTTTGAAGATCATCGAGTTGCAGGGTTTTTGGTTCCCATTCTAGAGCACAAGCAATTGAAACTATGCTTGGATCCTGTGATGTCACTTTGTATGTTTTCCCTGGTTTTAATAACCTGTGATCGTAGAATTCTGAGCTTGGTTATATTATGCAATGAAGCAATGTTATTGAAACTATGCTTGGATCCTGTGATGTCGCCTCGTATGTTTTCCCTGGTTTTAATAACCTGTGATCGTAGAATTCTGAGCTTGGTTATATTATGCAATGAAGCAATGTTATTTTGTTTTTGCACTGTTTCGAACTTGTGGCTTTTTGGTTTGTGTGGTTTTGTTGGCTGCCGATGATGCCAAGAAGGAATTGTCTCCTTATATAACCTTTCCCAAATTCCAAGTTCTTACAATATGCGTATGTCGTTATTTGTCTTTGCAGCCGTCCATGTCTCTTATTCTCCAACATTTTGTTAAATGACTTAAATGACCCCGATACTATGTTCATTTTGGTTTAGGTTCAAGCCTTCTTGTCATTTGTAAGAGAGGAAAAAAAAAGAAAAGAAGCAAATTCGATAAAAGCCCTTGCTCCACATTGAATTCTACGACATTAAGAGACATCCATTCATCAATTTGATTTATGGAAAGGGAACCTTATCAGTTCTTATTGACATATTCATGTGTTTAGAGTGGAGAGAGAAATTTGCTATCTTTGATATTGATTGACTTTTAAGAAGTCTACATGGAGGTTGGATGTTTGGTATGTTAGGAGATTTTATGTCAAGTCATTTGGTGGATATGGGTTTCCTTATTTGTGATCCTACCTTGAGGATTGGGTTTTTGTCTCTGCTTTTCTGTCCATATCTGTACAACACATTTGCAGGTCTTGGGTTTATGTTTCTCATTGTGCAAGAATCTCCAAACCTGTCTCTTAGACTTGGCTTCATGCTTTAATTTTGCTGCTTTTTGGGTTTGGTTCAACAAAGAGCCTAACCTTAGGTTTCATAGCCTTCTGATCCTATGAAGGATTTGGATATCTTGGTTCTCATCTTTTCTTTCGGGTTCTGCTCATGTATTATGACTTCTAGCCTCACCTTTGGGTGACAAGGATTGAATCATTATTTGTGGTATAATTGGGCTTCTTTGTGATGTCTGCAAGCTGTTGCCAAGGCCTCTGATGATGACTTAACATCAAGCATGAAAACAGGCAGACAAATTTGCTCTTGGAGACATTTACAGCTCTAGTGGTAGGCTTGTGTTGTTGTCCTTCTTACCACTAGAGGAGTCTTCAGTTTACTGTGGGAGGCAGTCATGGACATCATCTCTACATGGTTTAAGCTATTTCTTGTAAAAGCTTTGCAGTCCAAAGCTTTCATTGGTGTGAGGGATGATGAGGAATGATGTGTGATTATGTTTTTTGCTTCAGCTCTCTGTGATGTTTGTTATATTTGTTTTGTTTGGTGGTTTGTTATACCTGCACAAACCACAATGTTCTTGTTTTAGCTAATCTATTTCACATCTGTAAGCCTATTTAAGGTATTCTATCAGCAATCAAAATCAGCCAGAAGAAGTTCCACAACAAATTTTTAAGTTCCAATCAATGTCAGCTAACACTTGCGTAGGAAAATGTAACAGCAGCTTATAGACATCTGAAGGATTGATGAAACCTGGGACTCTTCAAGGATGGGAAACTTCCAGCTGAGCCAAGGCTATAGTGGAAGCAACAAATATATCTGACAATTGTTGCCGAAGACTGTTGAGAATGGAATGCATAGCTAACAAGGCCATAAACCCAAGTTACCTGAACTTGACAAGAATTGACAATATTACATTATATCTGCAAGCATGTGCACACACAAACTTTCTTAGATGCATCTATATACAAAGAGAACTTGGAAGCAGCATTCTAATTTTCTTTTTGTTTCTCTTTTGTCTATGTTTTGTCTTGGGCTTCGTTTCATGGCTATATTTGTTTGCACTTTGCATGGAAGGATTATTTTCATTTTTTGATTCTGAATTAATATAGTCAGTCACCTTTGTGCTTTGGTATCTTGACACCTTATTTATTTTTCTTTGCAGGAGGCAATGAAATCTTAGACTCCCGTTACGATTTTGCAATCTTAGATGCCAATACCTTTGTTTTCCTTTTAAAAAATGCTCCTGAAGCAGCAGAGCAGCTGAGTATAGGCCCAGTGTTGAGCAAGGAGTCAGCAAATGTTTCATATGATGAAGAAACATGGATGGTAAGTCTAAGCACAAATGCAGGCACATAAAATAGTATCTTTGAAAATTCAGTACAGGATAATCTCCTTCTAGATTATGCTTGTGAAAGATAGTTTTTAGGTATATTGCAGGCTTCACTTGCCTAGTTGGATCTTGTATCAAGAAACACTTTAAGAGCAATCGGCAAGCATAAACTTTACACTGCCAAGTGGATGCCTATTATTGATCATTTTTGTGCTCAACAATGGAGTGTATTACTAATGGTTTTCAGAAGGGCTTTCTAGTTTTTAAATCCATAAAATAATTATCCCATTTATTTTATAGTTACAAAAATTATGTATGGAATTTAAATTTTAAAAAGTCAGTCATAAGCACTGCTGCACATAGAATTTGAGAACATAATAGCCAAATAACCTAGAGACAGATCCAAAACAAGAATACTCACTAATAACATCCTTACATCATAATTTCATCTAATACTTACACCTTTCCTTTCTTGTCAATGTGTTGAGGATACCTCTAGAGCCCCTTCTGTAAGAAATACCATGCACATGAATTACATGAACATAATCAGTGGCTGTCTCATGGAGCTGCATGTAAAAATGACAGCTCTCAGGGATCAGTTTGCAGATCCTTTAATATGCCTGGTTGTCTGCATCATTTAAATTTTGCACTCAGTTCGAATTGCTTCAATTATGCCATCATTGCAGCTCAAAGTGTCAAAGATCCCTCGAAAAGAAAAGCCCTTCTGTTGACAATTCTTTGGCAGAAAACAAAGTAAGATGCCAAGCTCACCATATAGGGAATGAAATATCCATACAGGCCTCAATTCTAAGTTCTAAGTGTTACATAGACTCTCATAATGGAAAAGAATAAATCTGATTACTACCAACCAAACAGTCTGAATCCACTTAAACAGGGTTGATCCTGGAAGCATGAATGCATCGGCAATGAATTTCTGTAACTGAGTAATATCTACCATGGATCATCACCATCTAGCTTCCAGCTCTTTGCTCATGACTATTCTTTGTGGTGTGATAACATATTTTCCTTCACTCTGTCAGATCTGTTTTATTTATTGAATTTCTGGGAAAATAAAGCAGTGACAAGATTACTGTAGTAGTGAGATCTAACTTATATTAAAAGTAAGGATAACAAGGAGGCAAGGAAACAGTAGGCAGACTCTACAGTAGCTCATAGTATGCAGCAGTGTCAATAATAACACATTATAAATGAATTTTGCCTGTTGTTAAGTACTGCGAGACAAATTGGGAACACAGTATATTCAACTAACATGTGTTGACCTCTATATCAGGAATGCTCTAGATTCTTCTTTCATCGTTTTTCAAAAAATAAGTAGAAGAAAGTAGAATATGTGCTTCCTATTGTTCATGCATGCTAGTTACAAGTTTTGTTGAAATCCAGACGAACATAACCACAAGAGAACTTCTTTGTGATCCCTAACTGCATGCAGAATAAAACTAAAATATCAAAACCAATCAAAATCAACATGACATCCATTATTATTTAAAAGAAAGTGTAGTTTTTGATGTAGGAAATGAAATAATTCATAAATAATGTTTCCTCTGAAATTCAAAAGTTATAATCTGATGTAGTGTGCTTAACTGTTTTATGATCAGGCATTGTACCCAATTTCTCGGTTATTTAGCAGCAGATTGAGATTTTCTGCAATAGCTGAAGATATTTTTGAACATTATCCTTTTTTGCCACACCTTATGAAGAAGGAAATAATATCATCCAGTTCTCAGGTTCGGAGGGTCCATTTGGAGCTTGACCTAGGGTAAGAATAATATATTCTATTGGACATTGACATTGAACTCTCTCTGTATTTTGTCCATGATTTTTGGGTGGTTGTAAGGTTGTTGATTGGTTCATGCTATTATTTTGTAATTTATGTTGTGCCTTGCATAAGAAACCAGATTACTTTAGTGTGCTTGATAAGTTGGCATAAAGTCAAGAGATATACATAAGCACACACAGATTGCTTTGCAAGTCAGGTCTCATTTAAGATTGCATTGATACGAAGATGCTTCAACTAGAATTAATTCTGACTTGCTTAGTAAAATGGTAATTTCAGTATGGCATATTTCTCTCTGAAAAGTAATTGTTAAGTGTTTTTAACCCTTCATTCCTCAGCACAGAGGGGACTGACCTTGTTTCCTTTTTATATGACTTTGCAGTTCCCTCCAGGAGGTTTGGGTTGCAGTTGTTAATATAACAGGCCCTTTGTCTAGCTGGTCCTTTTCTGAGAAGCAACTGCCAGGTGAGATGTATAACTTGTTTAATGAACATGATGAGATGCAGTTTGTGTGTTAAGGAACTTGAGGTCATAACTATTTCCCTGCTTGCAGTTCCTGAACAACTGAATGGTGGGCCTCTATCTTACATATTACGATTAAGTGGCAGTAGTTCTGAGAATTGGAAGTTTTGGCTTGAGGTAAATCCTAACCTGTTCGTTTCAATTTCAGTGACTAGCATCTTTTATAAATCAAACATTTTCCGGAGGAAGGCGGGATAGAGTACTAGAAGGATAGGTTTTTGACCACTATGATAAATTCAAGGTTCCTCATTATTTCTCTATTCCATGATTGCATGACTAATATATAATGCATATTTATCTTATTTACAATGCAGGCAAATAGTTCTGAATCTTTAAGGATCGATCTTGCTGTCTTAGATCAACATCTTGACAAATGGGCAACAAAATTGAAGGAAAGCTTTCCTCCTTGGGTTGATGTTACTGCATATTCAAGCTTTTTGTCAAGCTATGTGTTCTAATATCATTTTTTGTTTCAATTTTAAATTTGTTCCCTCTTATTTGGCTCTGGAGAGAACAATTGAGACAAACTGACATTTTTCTTCTATCTTGGTCAAGTCTGAACAAAATCTAGAATGTGATGCATTGGAATCCAATTGTTTATGAAACCATGTCCAGTTGCTTTTTGAAAAATTACTATGCAGAGCTTATGCTGTTATGAATCCACAATTTGTTCGCAATTGTTGTGATTGATGCCTAATGTTGAGGGTTGATCACTCCATGTGAAATGTGTAGCCAGAAACTCTAGTTATATTTCTAACATTTTACCATGAATAAATGATTGTACTTATTAACACAGCATTGGGGTTTCAAATTCTATGGATAAGCACATGTGTAATCAGCTTGTCAGACAGACTTCATGTTCCAATGATTTGGAGAACACATTCTTTAGACGAGCTAATTGTAACATTTGATTACCTCTTCTACGGTTTTGAAGGAAAAGATTGTAGTAAATTTGAAATATGGGATCTTCCTGAAGGGGTGGGTGTTTTGAAGGAAAAGCTTGTAGTAAATTTGAAATATGGGATCTTCCTGAAGGGGCGGGTGTTTTGAAGGAAAAGCTTGTAGTAAATTTGAAATATGGGATCTTCCTGAAGGAGTGGGTTGAAATGTTTGTAGTGCGGTGCCATACTAGTAAGAATGCATCTCCAAAAATAAGGAAAGCTAATCCAATGAGATATAAATGTAAAAATGTAATCCCACAACCTTTTGTAGGTAAAGATGTCAAAAGCTTGTCATTCATTCATGTGTATGCATACAAATGCTATTCTTGATAAGTAAAACTACTTGGGGAAGCTATGAAGGCTTCAACTCACCTAGAACGAGCTTCTAAAAATGACGCTTTCAATTTATAATATTCAAGTTGTTAGGAATCAAAGCTTAAGGATTAATATTAAAGAGGATATCTCTCGTAAGTTTAAAGGAAAAATATAAAGTCTGGCTGAAATTTAAAACAAAAAAAAAGGTTAACATACTGGCAACCTTAAAATGTCAAAACCATGAAGTAAAATTTGGACTTAGAAACGTACATTAAACATGCCTAATCATGTTATCTGCTTTTTCTCTACCAACACCTTGTCAATTGGTACAGACATATTAATGATTTTAACAACAATGTTGTTTGATTATAGTCGTGGATTCCTTAATGATCTGAGCAGAATTCCTTTTCATCATTGGTGTCATGCCCCAACTAATGTGTGTCCGAAGACAATCCTTTGCACGATAGAACCATATTGTAGATCAATGACATAGCTTGGAGCAAAGCAGTGCTGGCTTCTCTCTCTAGTTGAATTTAGGATTTAGACCTCTGCCACGTTGGCTTTAGTTTGTATTAGGTGCCAACATGGACAAGAATCAAATAACACCACCTTGCCCATAAAGCTTCACATGTCCAATGCCAAAGAAATTGCACCAATTGTAAAAGCACATTATTAGCTCAGTCTTTCACATGGTGCCACAAGATAAAATTCAAAAGCATGAATTAATGATGCATATGAACTACCTTGTAACCATAAGACGTGGAATTGCTTCTACTTCCACAAAGTAACTATACTGTACATTTTATATAGGATAGTATTTGGTATGAATGTCTCTTTTAAAATTTTTCCAAGCGTTCTCTTCTTTGGCCAAGGAGTGTCTTAAATAAAGCTAGTTAAGAATCAAGGCACTAACACCCTTAGCCTTGTATCATTCCTGTTGCAGGCTAGAGCAACCTGAGGGCCTTGTATTTTGCTTTCATTTACATTGCTTTGTCTATAAATAATGCTTCTTGTTATTTCCATCCTACTTTCTCGATCAATATACCTCATTATTTGGCTTTTCCATTTAATGCCTTGTGGTTTAATGAAATATTTCTTGTGCCTTGTTTTGTTGCAGCACTTTAAAATACAAATCCAACTTTACCAGCTGAAATGAGGAGTTGCCTCTCACACCACCATCTTAGGCCCTATGATGTGGATCAGTTTTTATAGAGCAATCTTTTTGCTTGTACCTTTGCAATCACCAGCCCTTGTTCTTGTTAGTCGCTCTACTTGAGTAAGAGCTTTGTAGTATGCTTTATCACTACATGTTTACTCACACACTTATGGTATGAATAGGAAGGCATGTCACCTGTTTTTATACCGAAGTACTCTAAAAAAACCTTTGATGTGCAAATATGGTTGAAACTATAATGACATCTTCCACCAATTCTGAGACCACCTCGTTAATCCAATAGCTTATTTAGAAAGTGTTGGAAGAACAAAGTATCATTATGTTGGGGCAATTTCTCTCTCTCATGATCTACATGGGAGTGCCAACTATGAACACTTGTTTTGCTCTAGATGCATATCTCTCCAAAGGTGTGGACAAATATAATCGTTCCACTTATTTAAGACAAGATCATTGTTACATAGGTGGATACAAGTCTCCAAGAGCTAGAGTTATATTACTTTGCCAAATGATTTAGAAACATCAATAAACAATGTCTAAATCAATTTTGTGGTTGTTGGAGGCCATTAGTGGTAAGCATGAATATAGTGATGACATCAGCACTCGGCAAAAGTTTGTGGAACTTGTGTGCTTGCTACTAGCTCTTGAATCATTACAAGGATGAGTATATGCATTTCAAGCAATTGCACCAACATCATGAACAACACATTAACAAGTTAATGAGCTCCTCAACCTTTACAATAGCAATAGGGAGAAGCATTGGCTTCTAAACTATATGAATGGTATTCACTGCCACATGCTTTGAGATGGAGTTCTTGTGGACAAACAAATGCATGCTTGTATGTTTGTGATCAAGTTGGAAGATAAGTCTCAAGTGAAAGTAGTCTTGCACCACCATTGTGGAAGACTTGGAATGCGTTGGTATTCACTGGCACATGCTTTGAGATGGAGTTCTTGTGGACAAACAAATGCATGCTTGTATGTTTGTGATCAAGTTGGAAGATAAGTCTCAAGTGAAAGTAGTCTTGCACCACCATTGTGGAAGACTTGGAATGCGTTGAAGCAAAAGCTACCTGTGTCAAATGCACCTACCCCTAAGGTGTTATAGTAAGTGTTTCTCTATGCAATAGAATTCAAAGCTTCGTATCATGCAAGACATACAAGTGGAAGAAAATTATAACCATCACAAGGCATCAAATGACTTAGATTACTAAGCCCAAAAAAATATTTTGATAGCAAATCTGTACACCTCTAATTCAACTCAAACACTACAGAGATATTGTTCAAAAGGGTAGTGATGCCTCAAAATTGAATGCCTTTGAAGGACATTACCACTTGTGTCACACCTGTTGAGTTAATGACAAACCGCTCCACATGGTTATAGGTTGCAAGAGCCAAAATACTATCGTCCCACAAATTATGCCAAGTGCTTGGAGTTTCTAGACTAATTGCCCTCTCTTATCCCTTAGATTGTTGCATCTTAGGATAGTTGATTAAGGTCAATTGCCAATATAGTTTCAAGTATGGGATAAACTTCATGCATGACACTATCACTTCTGACATGGTGTTATTATAGAGTTGCGATATTTTCTCAGAAGGTTGTACCTCTTTAATTGTAATGTGGCCTACGAAATTTATCCATAGTAATGATTGTGTCAGGGTATGAAATACCATATTCTAGAGTGCATTCCCTAAAGAAAGGTGACGATTACTTTAACTAAGCAAGATAAGAAATTGATTTCTCATGCTCAATAAGTCCCTTCTACTCATAATCCCTTGCAAAACGTAGTTCATTCACTGCTACATAATCCCATCAAATATTGTTAAAAGCTTGTCATTCATTCATTGTTTTAGCAATATTTTGATTTTTTTTTGGAACCACAAAGGGTTTATCTTCATTGTGGTGTGAAACATTAGGTTAATCTAACGCGAGGTTCATGTCTGCCTAACAAACCTCTTTTCGACTATGCCATTTGGAAGAACATTGAGATTCAAGCATAAGAGTCCATCTAAGGGACCGACTCATTTTAATGTGGCAATCATTGTGCTAGCATCCAAGAAGCACATTATCCTACCAAGGTCAACCTCAAGTTAGGTTATCATCAACATCCTATCAAGTTTGCACCATCACAAGTTGCAAGCCAACAAGACCAAATGTACCATTGATGTCTCAAAAATCTAGTACCTAGGTGATATCATCGATGACCATGACATTCATATAGATCCAAAGAAGACCATAGTCATTCAAGAATGCCCGATTTCAACTAATTGGACAAGGTTCGTACACTTTTTGGGTCTTGTGAACTTTTACTATTGTTTCATCCTTGGATTCAAGCATAGTTCTTGGCATCTCAAGTAGATTATGACACCCTTTCAAGTGGAATACCATTCAATAGCAAAGCTTGAAGAACTAAAAATGCCAATCTATACAATTTTGATGTTAGCCATGTCAAACATTGCTTAACCTTTTGAGATTGAGACTAAGGAATCTAACTACACCGATGGCAACATCCTCATTCAACATGGGAACCTTGTCACCTGCCATTCAAGGACTTTTAGTGACACTATGCATTGTTGCTCCATCTATGAGAAAACCTCTAGTCCATTAAACTATTTGCCAATGATGCTACTACATGGATAAGAAGACCATCATCCATCATTGGCAAATAACTTAATGGAGAATGAATTTGGATCCATATTTATAAGGAATGCTTATATGACCAATATTAGAAGATGAAGCCTTTGTATTATGGCCTTCATGCCATGTTGGGATCAATAAGAGAGAATGCCTTTGTATTTGATCTACCACCATATTTTGGAATGCATCCAATCCTTAATGTAGAACTTCTTGACCATATTTTTTCCCCTACTTGAATTAGTGGTAGTGGAACATCTAATGGAATTGGATCTAATCCAATTGAGCCTAGCCTTGGAAGAATAGTTGATTGACTCCTTTGTTATTGCACTTGCCAAAAAGTCCACAACCTTTTTAGGATTGTGAAGGTTGGTTGGTTTAACACTTAGTAATATGCATTTGATCAAGTTGAGTGTCAATTCCCTTTGATGGAGTTGATGAATGGGAGTCACCCCTCGAGTGTGGATGATTTATTTAAGTGGAATAGAAGTCATTTGTCAAGCTCTTATAGATACTATTATAAAGACAAGTGTTTGTACCCTAGTACTATATTATTGATCAACACCACAACATGATACCAAATAGTGTTAGTTTCTCTATCCAATTATTGATGTCAGACTCTAGACTTGTGTTGTTCGCACCAAACACTAGTGTCAATTATTGATGTTGTCATAGACTTTGTGGTAGGTGTCAACATCAACATGTAGAGAAGTGTCCACTTACAATGCTAGATCTAGATATGCACATATCAATAGAAATTTTTCTTTTGTATTCAATTCAAAGGGGACTACAAGTGTAAGAGCATGCTGTAACTTCAATCTTTCGCTAGCACCAAATGATATGCAAAAATTTGTAGTGTGATCAATTGTAATAATTTTTATAACCACCAAAAGTGGAATCAATTCCATGCCCATCAAGATCTTGAATTTGTATTGTATATTTTCTATATAGGATTGTATTCAATATAGATGGTTGCATTGGAATTATCTTAGTTTTTCCCTTCATCCAAAAGTTGTCATAGAGCAAGCCAGTTCAAAAACAGGGCATCAACATCATCAACATCGTAATATGCCCATTGAATCAGTTAGAAGTTGCAACTTACATCTTGGTGTTGTAGTCAATTCTTCTACATTATCTATAAATATAAATTATTATTTGCTTTTTCATTTTCTTGATCAATATTCTCGTTGATCTCTTTTTTTCATTTAACACCTTATGGTTTGAAAAAGTACTTATGCCTCATTTTTTGCACAAATGTTGAAACATAAACCAATCTCACTAGTTAAGTTGGGGAGTTGTTCTCCTTATCACGATTCTAGGTCTTTCGACATGGATCATTTAACTAGTTGTACTTTGGAGCTTCTAACAAGATATTTACTTAACAAATAAGGCCACCTTTAATTAAATATAGGTGTGGGAGTGTTTTAACTTTGGCTTCACTCTAAGTTAATGTTTAATAATGTTTGATGAGATTTGTTTTTAATAGTGATAAAAAATAACTTTATTTTGCGTATGTGAAGAAATTAGAGAGTAACATTATTTTAGTTATCAAATATAGGTAAACAAAAATATTACAGATAAAATGTTTTTAAGTACTTTTTATATTTTGAAGCTTTTAAATATGAGGTGTATTAAGAGTGCGCAAGAATGAAGGGCATCTTACAAATTTATTTTGAAGTCCTTACCACATGTACACTTCTACGAGCAATTGTAATGAGAATGAGTTGATTCTTTTATTTTAAATATGGTGATAAAAAACAAGATGTTTTTTGTTTTCTTTCATTCCTCAAGTTTTTAAGATCAAAATGTACTAAATATATTCCAATTTAAGAGGTTTAGAAGCTTTAGTTACATGATTTTATAGCTAAAAAAATCAAAATTTTAATCTCATGAGGCATTAGAAATGAATAAAGTGACTTTTTAACTTTTAGAATATGATGATTATTTTTTTAACCTTCACTCCAAAGAGAAGGGTTGGATGGTTTGGATTAACGAGATTAACTAATTCAACATTTATTCAAGGCATGCAACAATTTTGATAATGTTGTGCACATATTATTAAAATTATTCAACCATAAACAAATGTCAAAGACCCACAATAGTTTGGATAGATTAAGTCCATATTCCTAAGACTATTTGGTTAGTAAAAAAATTCCTTCTAACACACCTTTAATAGGATTTGAGTTACATCTATTAATACTCTAAAACTTCTCCAAATTTAAGTATACAAAAAAGTATAGCAAAGATAATGTAGATAAACAAATATAGTATTTAAAACCTATTTTACAAAAAATATATAGTACCCATCTCATAATATGACAATTAGCATTTAGTTTTTCCCAAAAAAAAGTCATAATTTTATATTAAGCAAATACAAAATTACATTCTTCATATGCCTTTTTGGCATTTCTTCAAAGCTTCAATAATGACCTAAAAATCAGGTTGCTTATACATCATAGCTAGCTATCTCTATCAGGCTAAGTTCTATCCTTAGACACCTTCCCAAATTGTCAACCAATATCCTTTAAATCATTGACTTCTGAGTTTTTAAAAAAGTTGCTTTAATCTGGAGTGGATTAATCTCTACAAATAGAGATACGAACCAGTTGCAATGCATTGCCCTCACTAAATTCCTATACTAAGCACGTACCTGGTTCAATTTGAAGCCCCTCCTTTAAGAGTTCATCTGCTTCCCTATTCAGTTCTCTATAAATATGCCAAAAAGTAAAAGCTTTACTTCAATCCACAACTTCTTTTATTTGAGAGAAGCTGGGTTGTAGAACCAAGTTTTACATCCTGAAGACACCAAGTATCCATATTATTACCACTTGTGAGTCTTTGTAAATTTGGGTTTTTTGTATTCCTTTTGATTCTGCCAATTGAACCAACAATTTGAGTGCTTTAATTTTAGCATAATTATTGGAACCTTCTCCTAATCCAACCTTGAATTTGAAATAATGAGAGTCAGAAATATATAATAATCCTTTTGTTCCACAAAATTTAGGGACCCTCTATCTAGCCCCATCAAAAAAACCCCAAGCCCTTGATTTACCAATCTTTGGAGGGATGATTTATTTGATTATGTTTATTGTTGTTGAAACCTTATTGAAACTTTCAATAATATTAGAGGAGACCTAAAGTAGGCTTCTCCTCATACGAAAATATTCCTACATTCCTAGATAACCATACTCCCCATGATACAAACAATGAGAGAGCTATCTTTGTATGACCTATTTTCAAACCAAGATTTCAAGCACTCTCGTAGGGATTCTTCTTGCCATCATATATGAAGCTTTAATTGCACTATAACCTCCCTCCAAACTTGTCTAGTAAAGGAGCAAGCTACCAGTAAATGATTAATTGTGTCATTGAA
This sequence comes from Wollemia nobilis, assembly GCA_028583015.1. Lineage (NCBI taxonomy): Eukaryota > Viridiplantae > Streptophyta > Pinopsida > Araucariales > Araucariaceae > Wollemia > Wollemia nobilis. Next base: position 3,222,342 of record JAQPPZ010016709.1, read on the forward strand.
TTACATAAATGGAACCTTCCTAGACCATTCTAACTCCTCTTTTGTAATACCTCCCATGTCAAAACCTTATTTTTCATGGCAATCCATAGGAACAATATTGTCTTCAATGGGATTTTCTGCTGTCAGAGTGACTTCCACAACCATGTTGAATTGTCATTTCTATCTTCCAATAGTATTATACCCCAAATTTGGAGTGTACTTCCTTGTAGCTCCATTCTTTGTCCAAACCCATTAATCAGTTTCCTCTCACAACTTGATATGTCCAACTTTAAGTCTCCCCACATATTCTTCTCACTAGTGTGTCTCCTGGCCCTAAATCCCTAACACTATTGCTTCCTTCCATCCTTGTCTCCAATTTGTAGATGATTCTAGGTTAGTTGCTTAGGCGAGAGTTCCAATTTCCAAAGCTCTTAGGGTCTAAATTACATTATTTTGCAGTCTATGCATACCACCATAGCCAATCCAAGGGTTTAAGCATAGTCTTATCCTCGAATCATTCCCTATGTTCTAGGTAAGCCAATCACCTATAATATAAAAATCCAGAATCATTGCATTTCAATAGATTGAAATATTATGGGTTTGCTTCACTGGGCCCTTATCCACTCCTCAACTATGAGTGGCTCTTAAAACTTTTCTTGTATGATTATATTCCATAAGCCTGCCTTTGATGTTATATTCCAAACACACTTGAATGCTAGAGCCTTGCTAAATAGGAAGATGTTCTTAAGTCCCCATCCTCCACTTTCCTTGGTCTTGGCTAGGGATTGCCATTTAACCAAGGGTATACCTTCCCTTTCCATTTTCCCTGTCTATAAAGACATGTAGCTTAACTATCTAATTTTGTCCAAAAAACATTTTTGTTTATGAGCCAAATATTGCCTATATACTGGTATCGCCTCTAGCATAGATTTGACCAAAGTCAATATCACCCCCAAAGAGAGTCGTTTGTTGCACCATATATAAATTCTTCTTTCCACCTTTATCAACCAATTCTAGTTTTGTTTAGTGTATTCTAGTTTTGTTTAGTGTAGTCATTGGGTTTAAAAAAGAACCCTAGATATTTAAACCCCTCTTGAAGATCAAATTTATTAAAGGGGAAAAGATAACCTATTAATATGGTCTGATCCTAATCCACACTGTTAAAAGAGATGCTTGAATTTTGTGCATTAATATGCATACCTATTGCCAAGCAAAAAAGATCTAAAGATTGTTTTAACTTCTTTGCAACTCTTATTGTTCCATATGTGAAAAGGATAACAACATCTACAAAGAGTATATGGGTGACTTCCATTGTTCTACCTATTCTAATTCCCTTTACTTCTCCTACACTCTTAGCTTCTAAAATGTACCTACTTAATCCCTCAAATACTAGAAGAAATAATAGCAGTGACAAGGGGCAACCTTATCTTATCCCCTGAGAAGCTTTGAAGAATTAAAAGGTTGACCCATTAACGAAAACTTCAAAAGAAATAGAACAAAGACATTCCATAATCCAGTTCACCATCTGCACACAAAACCCAGAGTAAGTATGATTATTAAATATAGCTAGTTTACTTTATCAATTGCCTTGGAGAGAGCTACCTTCATCACCATTGTTGACAATGTTTTTGATTTTATGGTATGAAGACTTTTCTGAGTAGCACCAATTGCTTCATGAATTTGTGTACCATGCAGGAACCCAAATTGCTCAATAGATATAGAAGTAGAGGTGAACCTTTTAATTTTTGATGCAATTAATTTTGCTATGATTTTATACACATAGTTACACAAAGAAATGAACCTAAAATCGTCAAATAATTATCCTTTTTTGGAATAAGAGAAATAAAGGTAGAGTTGAAGACAACATTTACCTTTTTTTACCTAGATGATTGCAAACCTTGAGTAGGTCAGACTCCAAAAGGTCATAGAGCCCGAGAAAAGTCCACAGTCCAATTGTCAAGTCCTAGACTCTTATATTTTTGGAAGGAGGTTAAAACAACTCTAAGATCCTCCTTTGAGACTTCCTTAACCAACTCACCATTGGCTTCCTCATCTATAAATATTGGAAAAAGAGAATCTATTCTGACTATTTCAACTATATTAACTTGACCAAGATCCTTGTATAGTTGACCAAAATGCCTTATTCCCATGTATGTTATTTATTTAAAGGAGGAGAATTTACTTCCATCTCGGTTGTGTAGCTCCTAAATTGTATTTTGTTGTTTTCTAGGATTTGTGAAGTTATGGACAAAATGTAGTGTTCTCATTCCCATTGCAATCCATAGTGCTCTATTTTTTAGCCTCCACTGTGCTTCTCTCTACCAACAATCTTCTCTTCTCTTGTTTCAAACTTTTATACTTAAGCCTTATTTCCTCAAGTCATTTTCTAGATACATTGCAAGCTCCTCCTCAATCTCCCTTAGGTTTTTCTCATTTATTAGTTTCATTTTATAATCCCATCGAACTACTTTTGCCTTAGCCCTATTTAGATTTGTTACACATTGAGTACCAGCAGATTCTTTTAGACTAGGATCAAAATTCACCCATTTTGATTTGATTAGAGTTATATAGTTGTCCACCTTTAACCACGCAAAATTAAATTTAAAAGGTCAATGTGGTTTTTCTCCTCTTTTTTTTTATAATAAGCATGGTAGGGGAGTGATTAGAGTCTACTTCGACTCCAACCCAAGACTTCAATCTATAAGTGACATTTACCAAAATTTTAGCTACTAAGAATCTATCTAGTCTCTTAGAAATTCTATCAACCCCCATCCTCATGTTTCTCCAAGTTGGGACCAACTTTATAGGTGCCAAGTCTACTAGTCCCTTGGATTCAAAATTCTGGATGAATTAATTAGCCAATGGATCAATTCTAACAACAGTACCCCACACTTCGCACCTAGAAAGAGTTAAGTTTAAAACACCTCTTAGAAAAAAATTATCAACTTCTAGAAACTTTTGATCCATAAGCTTATCTCAATATTGCATCTTGTATTTATAGGGGCCATAGATATTCACCATTGTCATTATTTGCTTGAGATCCACTGAAAAGAATTCAATCCCTACTCTTGAGTCAAGAAATGCAAATTTGGTTATCCAAAAATGATTTACCTTCCACTGAGTGGCCACTCCTCCTGAGGTCCCTCTAACATCAAGGGCTAGAAAATCCCATCACTTAACCAATTTACTAAGATCTTCCATCACTTTCATAGCTAACCCTTTTGTCTCTTGAATTAATAGAATCCTTGGATTATGAATTTCTACCAACCTACACAGAGCATATTTTTTGTTAAGTTGTCTATCCCTCATATATTACAGAAGAGAAATTTTATTGTTAAACATGTCCAAAATCATCCCTGCTCTAAGGATACCCTTTAAGGATGATTATTTGACTTGTTGAACTTCATAGAGGGCTTTATTTTAGCCAATGGAATAAAAGATCTTCTACCCCTCCCACCGACAAGACTCCCTATCCCCACGTCTTTACTGAAACCTTTCCCAACTCCTCCTTCCCTTAGTCTTATTCTTCCTTTCAGGTATCGTAGGGAATACCTATGGGGTTTTGGGGACATAGAACATTCCTAACCACAAAAAAGAGGTGGGAAAGGAAATTCAAATTGGTTTACCTATAAAGCATTATTGAAAAACTTAGTAGAGTCTAAACCAAGGTTTGGATCTACTACCTCCAAGGAAGAAGAATTCGAGGGTCTTCCTTGCCCCTCAACTCCACCATTTTCTTCTTCCAAGAGAGACTTTGTTTTACAGGCTGGTAAGTCTATCCATTGGTTAGTTGAAGAACTCAAAGAATAATTACGTGTAATCCCATATGAGAAATGAGATTTGGCAATAATTTCACTTTGAAAGCTTGTATCTAGATCCAAGAGCATGACATCCAACTTTTGCTCTGAGATTCCTAGCCTTGGTTCAAATCCAAATCTACTTTTCACTTCATAATAAAATAGTCCCCATATAGACTAGAAAAGTAAATATTTTGACAACATTAATGCTTAACATAAAAAATAACATCCTCTCACAATATTCTAATAAGAATCAATCATTAAAGAGGAATTTATTAGTTCCTTTATTCTAATGGATTATTGTTAGTCAAAAAGTGACTAACTACAGAAAAACAGCTGATGCACCTTTTTGCATATTTTCCAAGAAGACCGAAGGGGCCCATATGCTAAAGATCAAAGAAAAAGCAAAACACCGCAAGGAGGAAAAAGTGTCCTAGGAGCAGTGCAGGCGTCCTACCACGCTGCTACCATTGTGATACCCAAAGCAGTATGTGATATTATGGGAATAGAGTACACTAGGAGCAGCGTAGGCATCCTACAGTTAGATGGTACTCCAGTAAAAACTGTAGGAGTGATAAAGGATATTCCCATACGGCTGCATAAAATGCCTCAGATGATAGTCATACAAGAGGTAGTAGTCGTAGACTTGGAGCCCTATTTTGGTATGTGTCTATCCAGAGAGTTCACAGCAAAGATAGGAGGATACTTATCCTTAGATTTTTCTCATTTGGAGATACCTTTCGAAGGTAGAAGGGTCAAGATTTTTAATGAGAAACCATCTACGTTTCATGTAGAAAATATTGGTGAAACCAACCGTGTAAATATGATGACCGAAGAAACAATAGAAGAAGATCTAATGGAAGAAACATTAGAAGAGCTCCAAGCCGAGGACGAGTTTTCTCTACAAAATTTTAATGCCATGATAGAAACAGAAATAGGAAACTATTCTATTGAGAAACCAAAAAGAAAATTGATACCCTCCCTAGAAAAGGATGGTTCTGTGAATCAATTGTGGAAGCTTTTCTTTGATGGGGCTAGGTGCAAGAATGGATCTGGTGCCGGAATAGTTTTGATTTCTCCCATCGGAGAGGAAAAGGTTTTCTCTTACAAGTTGACTTGGAGTTGCTCCAATAACGCAGTAGAATATGAGGCCCTGTGCTTAGGGTTAAGAAAGGCTGAGAAATTGGGAATCAAACAGTTACTCATCTATGGAGATTCGAACTTATTGTGAATCAAGTCACCAAAAAATGTATAAGTAAACAACATTATTTGAAGGCTTACAGGAACAAAGTGTGGGATCTCTTAGAGGCCTTTGAGGCCCTAAATATAAAGTTTATCCCTAGAGAACAAAATACCCACGCAGATTTGTTAGCTTCAGTGGGTGCTAATTTTTGTCTTGTAAGTAATGTTATTCAGAAGTCTAAAACTGTTAGACTTATATACAGGATTTCAGTGCCTGATAAAAATATTTTTTGGCAAGTTTTTGAAAATGATGAACAAATACTGGATTTCTTAATCCATGAAATGAATTGCTCAGCCAACCGGGATCTGTAGAATGAAGAGGAAGAGGACATTATTCAGTTAAAAAACAATCATATTCCTGAGGGTCTCATCACCTTTGAAAGCCTGTTTGATAACAATGATAGAGCAGTTGGCCGGAAAATAAAGGTCAATAAACGAAGATACAAAGATGTAGAGTTGGATCCAGGAAAAATGATTAAGGTTGGAATCAATTGTACAAAAGAGGAAGTGAACCAGATAAGAGAATTGTGTAAAAAATTCCCTGACATCATAGCTTGGGTGTATAGTTATCTAAAAGTGTACAATAAATATGTTATTCAACATACCATAGAATCAAAAGAAGGAGCTAAGCCTTTTAGGAAAAAGCAAAGACCAGGGAATCCAAAGATAGAATCTTTAATGAAACAAGAACTGCTAAAAATCCTTCAAGCTAAAATAGTATACCCTGTTAAACACTCCACCTGGGTGGCAAACTTGGTACCAGTCAGGAAGAAAAATGGAGATATCAGATTGTGTGTAGATTTCAGAAATCTGAACAAAGCATCACTCAAAGATCATTACCCGCTACCTCGGATTGACCAAATTCTACAAACGAGTTGCGAGAGCAATGCAGCTCTTACGATTAGAAGAACAAAGAGAGCAATCATACAATCACAATCGAAGCATATGGCAGATACTAAAGGATGGTTCAACAAAAATACAACTGCCAAAAAATTTAGAGTGGAAGACTTGGTTTTGAAATGGAATGTAAAGAAAGCTAAGCCAGGTAACCATGATAAATTTGATGCTTTCTGGGAGGGACCATTTGAAATTGTTTTAGAGAAACAGTTCAATGCTTTTGAGTTGAAAGATCAATATGGATTGGTTCTTCCCATCACGGTGAATGCATTTCACCTAAAGTTATATTTCTGTTGAGAAAGTAGAAAAGGAATTATATGTACAGTATAATATAAGTATATTTAGACAATTTTTGTAAATATTACCATTTTTTGGCCTTAAAAAAAAATTTCAGTCGCAGCCAATCAGAAGTCGACATTTTTTTGAATAGAGATACTAAGGTATAGAGGGAGTTTTGACGAGGTAATGTTCACTTTTAATCTAAGTGCATTTTCCTGTGTTCTTTGTCTTTCTCTGAAAGATTCTTTTTACAACTGCGTTGTTGACTCCGTTTCCCAATTGATGAAGGCCTGGTTCAAAATTTTTTTGCAAGCAAAAAATCCCCCGGAAGGCACCAAGAATGTTAGTCAAAAAGTGATTAACTACAAAAAAACAGCTGATGCACCTTTTTGCATATTTTCCAAGAAGACCGAAGGGGCCCATATGCTAAAGATCAAAGAAAAAGCAAAACACCGCAAGGAGGAAAAAGTGTCACGATATCGCTACATGTTGCATTTTCGTGGTCCAAAGCAAAGAGAAAGAGCCAGGAGGAAAAAGTGTCGCGATATCGCGACATGTTGCATTTTCGCGGTCCAAAGCAAAGAGAAAGAGCCAGGAGGAAAAAGTGTTGCGATATTGCGACATGTTGCATTTTCACGGTCCAAAGCAAAGAGAAAGAGCCAGGAGGAAAAAGTGTCGCGATATCGCGACATGTTGCATTTTCGTGGCCAAGAGCAACAGAAGGGATCCAGGAGGCAAAAGTGTCGCGATATCGCAACATGTTGCATTTTCATGGTACAAAGAAAAGAGAAAGAGTCGGGAGGAAAAAGTGTCACGATATCGCGACATGTATTTTCGTGGCTAAGAGCAACAAAAAGGAGCAAGAAGGTAAAAGTGTCGCGATATCGTGACATGTTGTATTTTCGTGGCTAAGAGCAACAAAAGGGAGCAAGGGGGCAAAAGTGTCACGATATCGCGACATGTTGCATTTTCGCGGCTAAGAGCAACAAAAAGGAGCAAGGAGGTAAAAGTGTCACGATATCACGACATGTTGTATTTTCGCGGCTAAAGAGAAGAGAAAGAGCAAGAAGGAAAAAGTGCGACATGTATTTTTATGGCAAAAGAGAAGAGAAAGAACAAGAAAGAAAAAGTGTCGCGATATCGCGACATGTTGCATTTTCGTGGCCAAAAGAGAAGAGAAAGCACAAGGAGGCAAAAGTGTCGCGATATCGCGACATGTTGCATTTTCGCGGCCAAAAGAGAAGAGAAAGAGCAAGGAGGCAAAAGTGTCGCGATATCGCGACATGTTGCATTTTCGTGACTAAGAGCGACAAAAGGGAGCAAGGAGGCAAAAGTGTCGCGATATCATGACATGTTGCATTTTTGTGGCTAAGAGCAACAAAAGAGAACAAACAGGCAGAAGTGTCGTGATATCGCGACATGTTGCCTTTTCGCGGGCAGAAGAGCAAAGCAAGTGACGAACGTCGCGATTTCGCGACATGTCTCATTTTCGCGGTAGGAGGCAGCAAAAGAGCAAAGTAAGAGATGAATGTTGCGATTTCGCGACATGTCTCATTTTCGCGGTGGGATGCAGCAAAAGAGCAAAGTAAGAGACGAATGTCACGATTTCGCGACATGTCTCATTTTCGTGACGGGAGGCAGCAAAAGAGCAAAGTAAGAGACGAATGTTGCGATTTCACGACATGTCTCATTTTCGTGGTTGGAAGCGGTAGAAGAGCAAAACAAGAGACGAATGTCGCAATTTCGTGACATGTCTCATTTTCGCGGCTGGAGGCGGTAAAAGAGCAAAGCAAGGAAAGAATGTCGCGATTTCGCGACACACAAGCTGTAAAGGAATATAGTATATTTTTGGCAACTGGGGACATGCACTGACATCAGGTGCTGATTTTTGAAGAATGGTCTGTTGATTATAACTTGGCAGGTCCACTGGATGATTGCAGAATAACAAGCTCATCTAAAATTAGCCAGAAGGAAATCTATCCAATTTGCGGGAAATCCGTTGTATATTATTAGAACTACAGACAATTACTTGTAATTGATTGAAGAAATTAAATGTACGTAGTAGAAGATACTCTTTTTAGGGTATAAATAGGAGTGAGTCGACCATGAAAAAAGGATCGGCTCTTGGACGTTTAAAAGCTTGATGTACATGTACTGGATTACAAGCAATAAAAGATTTCTTCTTCTGGCTTCCGAAACTTCTGTGTGCAAGTGTATGTATCTGGTGTTTTAACTTTTATTCATTCTAAGTTTTATAATGTATCTGTTCTGAAATATGGACTGTGCACATATAAATCTTGTTTCTAGAGTTGAACATTAAAAGATATTTACATGCTTTTAGATGAACATCTAAAAGTCACACTCAGGAATTCGTGTTTTCTATAAAGAAGATATAAAGAAAACTTTGAAAGTAGTAATCTGCATCATCAATGTTTGTTGTTGTCCAATCTGTATCGTGAAAAAAGTTTCTAGCTTAGGCTATATTTCCCTTATCTCTTGTTCCCCTTTTTTCTAAAAAACTCAAAGGAACCAGCCTTATCTGGAGACTAGACAGATGATCTCAAGCAAGATCTGTCTATTCAATGTTGGCAAAGTCTAAGGCGCAACACTATTAATCGAAGGCATATTTTGTTCCAACAATTATTTATGTTATTGGACCCATTTGCAAGCATTTCATGAAACAATAGATGGAGAGAGAGAACAAAAAGAAAAGAAGAGATTGAAGAATGGAACAAAACATCATAAAACAAAGGGATACACATACATGCCATGAAAATAACCAAATGATTTAAAGTAAACATCATCATATTTGTTAAGTAAAAATTTGTAAAAATAATATGAAATATATCTAAGAGAATAACAAATAGTCTTATGTTAGAAGTCCATAGATCATTATTCCAACAAAATCATCTTTAAAATAAAATATTTACATATTACATACTATATTCTAGATAATTTTCTCATAGGGCATATTCAATTTTAAAGTAGAATAACCTAAGGTAAACAAATTTTGTAAAGTACATAAAGACTTAAGAATCACTTATATGTCAATAAATGAAAGATAAATGATAAGACATGAAATTGTTGAACGGTGGAACTGTCTTGACTTCTAATTAAGGTTTTGTACCCTAAACCAAGTTTCAACAGGGTTGGACAAGATTACCAATGTATTCTCACAACCTCCAAATTTAGGAAGGCTCCTCACTATCCTTGCATAAAATACCTACACTAATCTAAACTAACTTGCATGAAAATATATTGTGAAAATAAAAATACATAAAAATAAAATGTGAAAATAAAATTACTTGGAAGTTTAAGAGTGCAAAATATTTTAATGCAGATACGAATTTTACACTGTAGCAAGGAAAGTATGTGATCAATCAACATACAAGGATTTGAATAATGTCAATGTCCATCCATTCATTCGAGCCATGCCACAATTATTGCACACATGATAAACCACAAGGATGATGCCTCTAATGGAATGCCTAAGGACTTGCCAATTTTTTACAACCTCATGAGTATAAAGCACAATGTGAATTTTAGAGAGTATAGCTTTGAATTATAATGGCCAAAATATGAATACAATGAGGGCCATAGGCCCCTATTTATAGTAAAAATTTACCTCCTAGTTACTTGGGGTGAGAAATAAGTACTAGTAAAAGAAAATATTTGGGGTTAGATTTAACAAAATATTGCACCTCTAAATGTTACATGCCTCCAATTATACCTATAACAATCTTAGAAGACTTTCAAAATGACTTGGTATGCCACTACATGACAAAATATCACTTTCCAAAAGATTTTTTAGGGTACCTAGGAATAGATATTTGGGGATATATTATTATATTGTATAAGGGTTGGCATGGGCCACACATAACCCAAGGTTGATTGTATTATAATATTATATTATATTAGTAGTCGGATCCCCAAAGTAGAATTAGAATATGGATATATAAAGAAGAGATATCTATAATTGTACTCATCATGGAGATCAATCATATGTAATTGTCTTTTTCCACAAAGTGGCTTATGGGACTTTGCCCTCCTTAAGTGGCTCTCTCATCTTGGGATATCTTGTGGAGTTATTCCTTAAGAATTATTATTGATGTTTTCCTACCTTAAGGGTATTATCTATCTCTCTCTCTCTCTCACACATTTGTGGATTGTTATTGTGGATAAGGTATTGTGGATGAATGATTTGATATTTTTGCAATTCCTCACAAAAAAATCCCCAGTATGCAAAAATCGTTGCTCTAATACCACTTATAACATCATAACCCATATCATAACAATATTAATATTTCTAACATTAACCAAACCCATTTTCAACAATCCACCTATAACCCTCTAGGGAATCTAAGGGCATTTCCAAACAACGCTCCCAACATGCAAAGGTTAACAAGTGTAGTGAAACAATTGGTATTAAGAATGGATACACTTCAACCTCCAAGTTTCACTTATGACTATAAGAAAATGTGCAATCAATTTATATACTGTATGGTCACTGCTAGGCCCTACCCTAAGCATTTACCAATGTTGGTCTTACCTATTTATAAGTGAATAGATGATCCAATTAAATATTTAAGGATGTTTAGAACAACATGTTATGATATTATATATGATGACATGTTGCTAAAAATATTTCCTAAGAGCCTTGGTGGTATGGCATTGGAATGGTATTATCAACTATCTCATCTCTCTTTAAATAATTTTGAAGAGACAACTAAGTTATTCGTTCAAAAATTTAGAGCTTGTATTGAGAAAAATGTGACTATGCAAGATTTATATCTTTTAAAACAAGGTAAAGATGAAAGTTTCTTAGAATTTTTGGCTCGATGGAGAAGTTTAGTTGGACGATTAAGGTACACCTTACCTCCTTCAGACATGCTAGAGATCTTTATTAGAAATTTACAAGAGAAGATCTCATATGAGTTGGAAACAACAACTATTACCTCTTTTGAACAAGCAATTGATTTGGCAAGGAGATTAGAAAGGCTCTTATTTGAAGAGGTCAACTCAAGTTAAGGAAAGAAGAGGATAGGACCAAAAAAATTATAAGAACAAGCATGTAGTTGGTGATGGGGTAATGTATAATAGACAAATCAATAATGTTAATGCTGGTAGTACCTTGCAGAAGATGGTACTTAGTAGGCCTCAAAAACCTCCACCAAGGAATTTTACTAGACTCAACATGCCTATGATGGTGGTCCTTAAGCAACTTTTGGAAGCTAACATGATTGAGTTACCTCCCATAAGGCAACTTGATACCATAAAAACTTGGTATAATCCTAATCAACATTGTGAGTATCGTAGAGTGGATGGACACATGACACATTCATATAATAGGTTGAAATATTTGGTTTATGAATCGATAGACGAGGGTCATATTGTTATAGAGGAATCCCAACCTGCTCCAACTAATAAAACTCCTACTCAATAGACACCTACGACTAATCAAGATATGGGAATCTTCCAAAATCTCCTACCCAATCATTAGCAATAGATAACCAACTAGGTGTCTTATCATAATGTGCCACCACCCTACAACAATATGGTTGGTATGATAGCAGTTACAATGAGGCAGCAAGCTCAAGCTCAAATAACTCAACAAACCTAGTAGAAGATAAGTTCTACATCCAACCAACCTTCTAGACCGCCTTTAGTTTTGAAAAGTACCCAAAAAAGGAGCACAAGTGTAGAAAAACCAACCTTAGTGTTGAAGCCACAACCAAAAATCTCCTTCGACATTCAACAATAGTTAAGTAACACACCTACTAAGATATCCATCTTAGAGATTTTTTAAACTTCTCCTATTCATAGGGAAGCCTTGTTGAAGCTTCTAAGTCAACAATTTGTCCCACAAGATCTTCCCCCTAATAATCTAGCTAATGTTGTAGGCTCCCTTGGGATTAATCATACATTTTTTTATGATGATGGTCTTCCTTCCTCAAATTTGCAATGGAATTCTTCTCTTTACATCACCACATATATTATTTTATTAAGTGGATCTTGGTGGACAATGGTTCCTCCCTCAATCTATGCACTTATAAAATTTTCCAAAATCTTGGATTAAAGGAGGAAGATTTAATTAAATTTGATGTCATCATAAAATATTTCAACAATGAATCTCAAGAAGCCTATGGCATTTTATCCCTTCCCCTTCGGGTAGGAACCAAGATCTTAGACACTTTTTTTATGTAGTATCTTGCCCCGCATCTTTCAATCTTCGTCTTGGATACCCTTGGACTCACACAATGAGGGTTATCCCTTCTACTCTTCATCAATGTTTAAAATATGAATTCAAAGATAAACCTATCACCATTCAAGGAAACCGTCATCCATTCAATGGTTGACAAAGCTCAATGAAGTCTCAATTTTTTTCCATCTATTTCTCTCCACAAAGTTTCTTCTTCTTCTCTTTCATCCTCCAACATCATCAAGGACTTTTAAAATTTTAAAATAAGTAAGGAACCACCAACCATAATCTCATCACAGGATCAAATCATCCTACTTGATGAAAGTCCTCTTCTAGCTGGCAGAGCTGCCACCCTCACCTTGAACTATGGTTTTACCCCATAAAAAGGGTGAAGTTGTACACATCGACATGTGTACATTTATATATGCTAGCACATCCCTTAAAGATAATATCCATGGTAGCAATCCATTTCCCATCGAGTGATCCTTCACCCATTGTTATCTATCCAATGATTACCCATTACCTAAGTGGATCCTATCAAGTATGGGATATGTAGGTAAGGGTTTGGGGCCACAATGAAAAGGTATTCAAGAACATTTGAAAGTTCAGATTTGGCATGGATAGTGTGGCATAGGTTACATCCCCAACAAAAAACAACCCTTACCAATTGATGATGATCAAGTCATTACTTATGCTGAATTCATGGATCATCATGATTTAGAGTGGAGTAATGAGGATGAGGGACTACCTTCTCCCTATAACATCATATTTTGTAATTTTATAACTTTGGTGCACCTTGAGTTAGTTGTGATCCTAAGGGAGTATGCTAAAGGGGATACCCTTTGTGATATGGATCATGAAAATATCCTCTGAACAAGATTCTTCTTTGATGGGTTGGTCCCTTGTGTCACCCATAATAAGTCTTCTAGTTCTCAAGAGGACTTTGTTCCTATGTCTCCCATAGACCTTGAGCAATTAAGAGTCATTGTTCTTGTCTCTAATAAGGAAGGCACATGATGTTGCCATTGCATAACTTACCCCAAAATTGGGGACCCACTTAAAATTTGTTGAAATTTTGATGTTTAATTTGTGTTATTTGTTTTGGTGGACAAAATTCAACTTGGTTGTCTATTTTACTTCATGTTTTGTTTGAGTTTCATAAAGTGATTTTTGAATGTTTTAATTTTAAAACTTTAAAGTTTTTAAGGTTTAAATTAAATCATTTAAAATGCATTAAATAAAATGTTCAATATCAAAAAGTTTGAATTTTAAAGATACTTAATTTTAAATGTTTTACTTTGTTTGGATATAATTTAAAACATTTAAAATTAATTTAATTTTTTCGTCTTTGTAGCGCAAGTGGAGAAGGCGAGCCTGGCCCTATTGAATAGGAAGCCCATGGTTTGAACCTCTATGGTGCAAAGGGGGACACAAAGGTTGTGTGTTAAATTCCCAATTCCTTCTTCTAGTTGTACTTCAATCTATGCTAAATCCATCATGCATAGTACCTTAGTCTAGTTTAATCACATCTCTTTGGCGATCCCTTAAAATCGATACTTGTCTTCCCATATTTGTGATGGATATTTAAGAAATAATCACTCCATATGATTGTATTCTCATGGACACAAAAACTACATGTTTCTACCCCAAAACAACCCAAGTTATAGGAGAGTTTTAGACAAGGGTAACTTTAGAGCCCTTCCCAAAGAAATCCATAAACCTAAAGATAACTCTCTCACTCTCTCACTCTGCAAGAATTAACACAAAATCATATTCTATGAAGAAAGCAAATCTAATCATCTTAAGATTACAAATTAAATCTAACTATCCATTAGATCATAGTAATAGCATGGAAAAAAAGCTTAAAATAATTTATCAATATGGCACCATATAGTCATCCTTTTAAAGGTCCAATATTACAAAAGAATAGTCTTTGCTTCTATTACAATAAAACCTCTTTCACCAAGAGTATTTTCCAATAGTACTCCAAGATAAATAAGGAGTTATCTTAGCATGATCCTATGTCTTCTTCATTTGGCCTCTATAGTAGTTGATCAAAAGGTGGGGATTAATCCATAAAGTATCACTCAAACAAGAAGCCCATAATAATTTCCACATCTATCTCATAAAACCAAAGAAGCCCATACTTCTTTCCAAAATAATTTTCACAAATATTTTAAATCAAGCCATAAGTAGGTCCATAACTAAATAATCCATCATTAGTTATGAAACAACCCACTAAGCAAGTCTTATCAGTCAATTGCAAACTAAAAATTAATCCATCTTTAGATTAAAAACCCAACTAATATATATATATTTGATTCATTAATATGTCATTTGATTAATTGGATTCTAAAAATTAAAATAAAGTAATCTTATCATTAGATTAATGGCCAAACTAATCTATCATTTTATTAATTAATAAACCATTAGATTAATTTCCAAACTAATCTATCATTTGAGTAGTTTATAACCATTGCCAAACTAATCTATCATTGGGTTAATTTATAAACCATTGCAAAACTAATCTATCATTAGGTTAATTTATAAACCATTAGATTCATTTACAAACTAATCTATAATTTGATTAGTTGTAAGGCAAAATATTAATTTGTATAAGTCTTTTAGGAGTAGACCATTCCCATAATCTTACATTATATTGATTGTAATTGAATATTATTTTGTAATAACCATTCATTTGATTAATAACGAAGCATATCTAAAGTTAAAGAGCAATAATATATCCTTTGGTTATTTGCAATCCAATCAACATTAGATTTAGTACCAAACCAATCTAATATTAGTTTATCAATAAAAACCAAAATAATCAGTCATTAGAAACTACTCTAGTATTCATTTGCCTACAAACTGAAACAAACATTAAGTTAAGTTCCAATATTAATCTAACATTAAATTCAAACCATGATTACATATGATGGGTAGTGAATATCCAAGGAACTAAATCTAAATTTGAGGTCAACCCTCCCAAACTAACTGAGCACATGTATAGACCCAAGGTAAACTTTGTTCAATCCAAACAACAAGAAAAATTCAAAAGGCAAGCAACCAATAGTGAGCTAACCTAGAAGATTACCCTAAGGCTTACGTGTAGGCGCAACCAACCATGAAAGACCTTAGAATAAAATGAGCAACCTTGGTCAATCTATCAACCACTACAAGGATTGTGTCATGTTGGTACCCAATATTAGGTAAGCCCACTATGAAGTCCATAGATATCACTTGCCACTTTCATATTGGTATGTCATGTGGGTATGATTTTCTTGTTGGATACCTATGCTTAGCTTTAACCTTCTATAATTACAAGCATCGAGCCACAAAAATGGTGATATCCTTCTTCATTCCTAACCAATAGAAGGTCTTCTTCATGTTCTCCCTCATATTTTTCCCTCATGGGTGAGCAGAGTAAGGAGATCTATGTGCCTCTTGCATGACCAAATTTATTAAATCACTAGATTTAGGGATTACCACCCTATCCTTGAAATATAAAAGCCTATATTTTGTACAAAAATCCTTACTCTTCAAAATTCCTTTCCATATTGGCCTAAATTTCACTACAAAACTGATCCTGTGCTTGAATTTCCTTGACTTGGTCCATCAAGTCCATGTGACATCGGGTTAAAGCAGCTATATATCTTCTCCTAATCAAGGCATCAACAACCTTATTTTTCTTACCCTTGATATATTCTATACCAAAATCATATTCTACTAAGAACTTGATCCATCTTCTCTACCTCGCATTGAGCATTGGTTGGGTAAAGATATACCTTAAGCTCTAATGGTTGGTCCTTAACTCAAAAGGCTTCCCTAGAAGGTAATACCACCAAATATTAAGGGCATGCACAAAAAATCATGTGTAGCATAGTTGAACTCATGCTTCTTGAGTTTCCTTGACTCATACACTATGACTGAATCATCCTGGGATAAAAATCCTCCTAAACCTTCCAAAGAATCATCAACACAGACTGAGAAATTCCCTAGTGGATCTGGGATCTTGAGAATAGGTGTAGTAGTAAGCTTCTATTTAAGAAAATTAAAAGTAGCTTCACACTTGTCCATACATTTATATTCCTTTCATTTTCTTTAAAGGTTAGTTATGGAATATGCTATCTTGGAGTAATACTTTACAAATGGCCTATAGTACCCTATTATGCCCATGAAGCTTCGCACTTCAAGTACATTGGTAGGTAGAGGCTAGATCAGAATGGCCTCTATCTTCTTAGGATCCATTTCTACCCCTTATACAAATATAATATATCCCAGATACTACACCTCAAAAACATAGAAGTTACATTTTGAAAGATTCCCATAGAGTTAATTCCTTCTCAACAACCCAAGAACAATCCTTAAATGCTTATCGTGATCCTCCTTATTTTAGGATTACATCAAAATATTATCCAAGAATACTAAGACAAACTGATCTAGATGCTCTCTAAACACATTATTCATTAGATTCATTAATGATGCCAGGGAAATGGTTAGACCAAAAGGTAAGATTGTAAACTCATAGTACCCATACCCAATGTTGAAGGTAATATTATGAGTATCCTCTTCATGAATTCTTAGTTGATGGGATCCTGATTTCAAGTCAATATTAGAGAATATGGAGGCACCCTTGATCTAATCAAACAAATCCTCAATCCTGGGTAAAGGGTACCTATTCTTAATAGTTGCTTTATTCAACATTCTGTAATCTATGCACAACCTTAGCAAACCATCATTATTTTTAATGAAAAAAATTTGTGCACCCCATGGTGATATGCTGGGTTTAATCAACCCATTTTCTAGAAACCCTTGAAGTTGCACCTTCAACTCCAATATTTCTATAGGGTTCATTTTATTAAGAAGTTCTATGAATAGGTTATGATCTTGGCAATAGTTCAATGGTGAAGTTAAATTCATTCTTAGGCAATAGCCCCAAAATATCTGTGAGAAAAACATTCCAAAACTCTTGTAGTATAGGGCATTTCTCAAATATTTCCCTCTTTTTATCATCCTTGGTATTGTGGTTCAATTTAATGACATAGACCATACCACCTTGTCTAATAGCTTTATTTGGTTGCATTGCAGATATCATCTAAGGGCAAAAAGACCTTTACTCACTATGTACTCTCAATCTCTGCTTATCCATATCTATATGGTCAATCCATTTATCTTGGAAATTAATTATGGCTTCATAAGCCCTTAACCAGTCTATTCCCAAGATGATGTCAAAGGCATGTTGCAGTGCTACATATAAGTTCCATAAGGTAGAGTTATTGGGTAGGGTGATCTCGGCTATGGGAAAACATTGATTCACTGAGCAGGTCTATCCAAACCCATTCTTGACTTTCCACCCTTGTGTCAAAAATCTTAGTCTTTCTAGAAAATCCCTAACTATACTAGGAGAAATGAAACTATATGTAGCTCCACTATCTATCAAAATATTAAATTCCTTATCAAACAACTTAACCTCTAGAATCATAGGTATGGCTTTGTCATCCAAATTCTTGTTTTTGATTGTCGCATAGATTTTGTGGTTGGGCTGATCGATTGTAATAGCTTACATTTAATTTATCAATCCGAGGGTAAATCAAGGTTAGATTTAAAGAGTAGGAATCCAGTATAGATTGTACCATGGGGATCAATGCTAAGCTTAGTTCAGATTTCTTTCAGTTTCAGGTGTTTGCAAAAAATATAATAAACAAAAATTAAATTGTGTAGGAATGAAAATAGAATGCAATTTATGATTTCTGCAGTAAATATGATAATTACCTATTAATTATTTAATCTATTGATGAATTAATATGTTGGTGAATTGATCTATTAATGAGTTTATCTATTGTTGAGGATCCTCGTGCAGTTAGTTTTATTTATCTATTCTAACTTTATATTTTATGAGAATGCAATTTAATTTATTTTATATTCTAAGGTTAATTAACTATTTCTAACCTATTGTAGGGGCGAGAGCTTAGGGACTGGCTGTAGGAGTGGGCCCTGCCTCCTAGAAGACAGTGTAAGTCTTTCTCCCCTAGTTTACTTTATCTCAGTAACTAAGATGCATAACTATTCCTAACATTATTTTATTCTATGAATGCAGGAATGTACAGTTACAACTACATAAAAGAAATTAAGTAGTAAATACAAATGACATAGTTACCATATGCGAAGAATGAAGTGCTACTTTTATTGTTGGAAATTCAAATGTACATGTTGGCGCAATTCTTCAAAAATTGTACAATTCTCCATTAGATATTTCTAGACATTAGATATTTCTCATATTAGACCTTTTCAAAGGTCTCCCTATGTAATTTATATTATGACTTGTACAATTCTGAATAATACTCTTCCATGTATTTTTCCATGTGGAGTTGTGGACTTGATAATGCGACAACTATGCACTAACGAAAATAATCTAAACTAATGAAATTCCTAATTCTACTTGGACTCAGTAAACATCCTAAGTGGTCCAAGTGGCATTTTATAAATGCACTTAACAAAACTATACTAATTTGAATATTTTGCAAGATGTACAATATAATCATGTCCTTTATTCTCGGAAAAGGCATAACAATCTTGCATCTAAATCTAATCAACCTAACAATATTCCAATTATACAATATTTATGGAATAAAGTGATAACAACTTTATTAATCACAATATCCTCATGGAGAATATGTGACAAGTCAACTTAATCTAAGATGACTGTAATCCTTTATTGCCATGTGAGAGCACCATGTTGTTGTTGATGTGGCGTATGATATTGGTCAACTCTCTTTGATAACTGTTGGTAAGAATTCTTCTTTGGTAACAGCCTTTAGTAGCTACCTTCTATAACATGTTTTTTTCTTTTCCATTATTCTATCACCGTGCCTAAAGCTTCCTTAATCCTTTGTCCTTACGTCCATCTTCTCGCATCCAAGGTATATCCTGAAGCTTGCACTGCTGCACTATGCATCTGTGGAACATCCTTCAAGACTTTCCTACATAATTACCCATAACTCGGACATATTTTACATAAAATACACACATTTATCAGATTTAACTACATTCATATTTTTACTGACAATTCATAGAAATAAACAAGAACAACTAACTTAAAATACATTATAATCACAAATTAAATATAAAAATAAAATAATTTACTATGAAAATATGTACCAAATAATCACTCATCATTTTCCCCCAAACTAAAATATATGCATGTCCTCATGCATGGGAAGAAAATGAGACAATAAAAACTTACAAATTTTACACATATATCAACTGTCATCATCCAAATTTTTGCAAATAAATGAAATATTAAAATCAATCAAGATTTACATTCTTTTGGAAAGTCATTTGCAAGACCATGAAACAGACATCACAATTATTTTTCAAAAATAAACAAATAGGTTATCAGATATTATCTCCATAGATCATTGGTAACAATACTGAAAGACAAACATTTTCAGAAATAAATTAAACATAAGCCAACATATTACAATATAGCACACAGTTTCAATCATATATCTACAGCAAAATACAATGTTTCAGATTTTTCCAGATCATTTTCATGACAACATAAATATTATAGAATCTATCAAACAGATTGAAGTACTGATATCTGCAGTTGAAAATAAAATATTATAGGTTGTCATATATCATTCTTATAACAATACAAATTCTCAGAAACTATTTAAACAGATCAGAAAATGATGACTTCTGAAATTTCTTATAACAGAAATAATTTTATCAATTAAATGCAGAACATCTGATCATCTTCAGAAAAATATATTGTTCATGATTGTTTTTAGAGAACAGTTTTTGTAATAGCATAATAACATAACAATCCTTAGCAGAAAAATGATTTTTCCAATTTATCTTACTGTAGTAATGTACTAAAACTATGATCATAAGACATTAAACACTGCATTATACAAAACAGGTTCAAATATAAAATACTATTCACAGTATTATCTCATATATATATATATATATATATATTGCTAAAATATCTACAGATAAAAACATTAAACATGTTACAGATAATAATATATAGATCAAATATTGAAGTCTTAAAAATCATAAAATATTAAACAATTTTTTTAGTTTAGTTCATCCGACTTGTGTCCATCGGGTGGAGATTCTTGAAGATGGGGGTCTTGGTGGTGGTAGCTTGCATTCCCATTTCACCTTTTGTACCTGCTCTTTGGCTTTCTGGTCACCAACTGGTGTCTCAACCATGACAGTTTTGATATGTTCAACTTCAAGGGAATCCTCTCTCTGCTCTACATCCTACATTTGAGAAGGTGGAGGTTTCTCAACTGATGCAACAATGTTGTCTATCACTGCATTAATTTCTGGAGGTATCCCGACATTTAAGACAAGATTCTCAGGTGTAGTTCCTATCTTGGTGGGAGGAACCGATATTCTTGGTTGATTTTGTTATGTCAGGCTGATGAACAGTTGGGAACTCTCTTCCTCAAGAAGTTTAGAAAAGTCAAAGGGCTTATTGGTGTGGGCCGCTTTGCTAAAATTAACTAATTTTTTTACTTTTTACCGATGGTGGAGCTTTTATTAGGGGAAGCATCGACAAGTGGTGGTCGATTGATGGAATCAATAGGTTTCATCACCTTATCCACTGAGAGCTATTTAATCATATCTATCTAGAGGGTAAGGGCTCATTGAATTAATTTTGAATGTTCTACAAAATCCTCTCTTAATTTATCAATTTTTATTTGTAGAATAGTATTTTGTGCTACAGATAAGATAGGGTTTTAGAAGTTGATTCGGGTGCAAGGTGTTTCGATGCCAAACCTTTCATGTAGGTCGAGTTGGTTTAACATATTTGGGAGGTCAGAATTTACATTTTGGGGATTCAGGTTCCTCCTCCTGGCTATCTGACTCATGGTTTTCCTCAGACGAACTATCTTCCTCAAGCTCATTTTTAATCGACTCGGAGTATTCTGGCAGGTTTGATTCTACGACTATCCTATTCCAGGCTATTTTAACTTCATGTGCTTTTTTAGAACTATCAATTTAATAAGGCCATGGTGTGCAAGTAGATGTAATTTAGGCTTTTCTTGAGGATTTTTAGGCTGCACACGGATAACAATAGACTTTAAAGACTAAAATAGGAAATATGGTAGATTAATAACACAATCATTATTCTCTAAGAATTTTAGATTCATCAACATGCAAATATGGTAGGTTGCATAGGTGGACATATATCCTTCTAGGGTGAAGAATTTAATAATTAAAATAATAGCTTCCTACCACATGAGAGGGAGTGAAATAGTAGCAACACCCTTAATCCAACCCTCTTTATCTCGGATAATAGTGCACTTTTCTCCAAAATTTTCCACTAGTTGGGTGACACTTTTAGAAGGGTTTTTATAGTATGGTAGTCCTACCTCCGGTAATCCTAACACTTCAGAAATAATGCTTGGGTTTAGGTCGAATTGGATATCTCCAACATGGGTAGTCATTTTCGTGGGATTACAGTTTAAGACAAATTGTTGGGCTACCCCTTGGTCATGCCCTCTAAATTTTGTGAGGGCATCCCACCATCTAGCCCTTTGAAATAATTCTATTACAGAATCGCTAGGATTCTATGTTTCAATGGATGGGGGCTCACTACATTTTTGGAACATGGATCGGGGCATGGCTTCTTAGGGTAGAAGTTTTAGAATTTAGGAACCTGCAACAATTTCATCCACACAAAAATGAATTTTACAAATTTATGCAAGATAATTCATTACCCGACTTAATAAAAAATATACAATTCAAACTTAAGCAAATAATCATCTTAATTTTGACAAGTTTATTTCTATTATCGATATAAAAATCTATGATTATGACCTATCTTCTGCATATTTCCTAAAAAAATATTCACTAATCACTTCGTAATAGACATGTTAACCCAAACCTAATCCTCTGCATAATTTTCTAAAAATTTACTAATTATTCTTGTAGCAGAATGATTAGGGCATTATTTTTTAAATATCTAATCTTGTGACAAAAAAAATGGAACAATAAAATATTACCTATCACTTTCACTTTTTCGCTGTGCCCAAATTCTGTCACCCTACATCATAATTTTCTAAGTTATTTCACCCTAATTTTCCACAATTCCATCCTTATCCGATGTTTTCCCCTTTCAAATTTTGATTCAAAACCCTCAATTCGACCTCACTGAGAAATTTTGTAGAATTTCGACTAGGTCATAGAGTTTTTGTTTGGCACTCACTGCATTCTATGGAAGGAAAGCAAATTAGGGTTTGTTTTTCCTATACATCATGCTTTTGCCATGCAGCAAATCGTGACCACTCATTTATCCTAAATCGATGATGATAATCTTATCATGGCTTAACAAATTACAACCCTCGATTTTTGTTTCAATCGATGGTCAAAATTGTGAATCCACATCACCTTCATATAATTGGCGAAAAAAGCTTTGTGTCGACATCGTGATGAAGCTTCTAAACCTAGCACAAATTTTCCCTTAAATCGTAGCCCTTCATAGGATTTTAATCGACGATCGATGCTTTCCATCCATGGTAGTGTTGGCTATTGGTTGCATGTACCACGTGTTGATCATCATCGATGTCCTTTCACTAAGTCTTTTACCACCTTGGAAGGGTAGTCGTAGGTTGGGCCTAATAATTTCCCCCTTGATAACTTAAAAATTATTTAAATTTCACATGCATATGTGGCATGCGTTCATCAATCATTTTAAATTTTTACCCATGTATACATGCCATGTGTATTTTAGATTTTATTTTTATTTTTCATTACCTTTCATCATGTCATCACTTAGACTGGTCCCATGGTAGCTTCTATTAACTCTAGCATCCACGTGTACCGATAGTTGGTACCTTTGAAACTTTACAATGGGTCTCCAGGTTCTACGGTGAGCTTTAGAGGATAGTTAAGGATAGGCCGTACATGGCACCATCTCAAACATGTTCACCATATGCTAGATTTTACATAAATTTCGGTATATTTACCAATGTAAGGGGTTTTCAAAGTTTAAATTTTAATTTTGATATCCATATGCCATAGGTATTAAAAATGTTATAAATATTTGTATAATTTTACCTCCCCAAACCTTTATGAATGCCCTTTAAAATTTTATGCCACATTATTTTATTTTTAACATTGATGCATTCTTTCATAGTCTCGATTGACACATTCTATCATGTTCTTCTTCATATTAAGGGCCAATTTTAAATATTGACACTTAGAAATATTTCATAATATGTCTTATGGGTATCATCTACGGATGGTGTTTATAGAATATTACTACATAATATTATTACATAATATTATTACAAAATATTACTACTGAAAATATTTACAGAAGACATCTACGGAAGACATCTACATAAGACATCTATAGAAGACCTCTATAAAATATACCTATAGAAGACATCTACAAAAGACATCTATGGAAAACATCTACAAGACATCTACAAGACATCTACAAAAGACATCTATAAAGCACGTCTACTGGAACTATAGTTGTTAGAGTTTAAGAAAATACTTTACCTATTTCTCCCCCCAAACTGTATTGTGAACTTTATATACCTCTATTTACTTCCCCCCCAAACTATAAATTTGGTTATATAGCCAAAACAAGATGAAGGGTGTTTTATTTATATTGGTGGATAATATAATAATAAGTTTTATTTATGGGGGTTTATTATAATTTTTGTGATTGTGCTTCCTAAATTTCATTAAGGAGTATCCAAGTGAGAGAAAGATAATGATTATAAAGCTTGATATCAGTCATCAATGTATACAAAAATAGATATCTATCAAAGGCTTGGAGTATTTTCAATCATTTAGAAAAATGGAATAGATATTCTGATATTATGATGGCTTCTGTTAAGAGATACAAGGTTTTGAGAGATACAAGCCATATTTTTGTAGGAGAAAATGAACCATAGTATTTTCATAGGAATTTGCTTTTGAATTTTGCTTGCTTATGATATTCTAGAGTTATTTCTCAAAGACTTCAAACATCCTAGTGACTTTTAAACAACTTCATCTATTCATTTCACAAATCAACATGGTGTTAAAGTTATCCTAATATTTTCAAGCTTCTTCAAGGACCAACTGTGTGTGCAGTGAGTATTCATTTCCCATTATGAGTAAGGATTGAGTAACAACAAATATCACTTATGCCAACAAGCTAGCTTATCTGTGAGCATCCATAGGTCTTGTCCAGACTTAGTGCTACTACATAAGGATACCTTATTTCCAGGAGGGTTTCATTCAACCCATTGTTGTAATGAGGATCACCCCATGGTTTTTGAGATACTAAGAATTCTAAGGATTCAAGCTCTTTTACCCTTCTTTGACTTTTCTTGGGATACTTGCTCATTTTGAGAGGGAGCAAGGGATTTTTATTGCTTTTTGGGGTTCTTGCCTATTTTATGAGAAGCAAGAAGATACTTTTTGGGATACTTGCTCGATTAGATGAGGAGCAAGGGATTTTTTTTTTTTTGAAGGAGTAAGAACTTTGGGGAGTTGGATTCCCAACCACTCTATCAAAGTCCTGATGGGAATTTGATCCTATCCTTACTATTCTTCTCATTTTCTTTCTTTTTAGGGATGAAGGGTGAGCTTGTCCTTTTGCCAATTCATTAGTACTCTAGACCATGTACATAGATGGATAAGCAAGGGAAATTGTTCACTTATGGCAATAGTAACACATGAGTTAATCTCTCCAAATCTCACAATGTTTTTATATGTTCAAATGTGCGTAGTCCAAGAAAAAGTTTGATTGACTAGGAATAACTTACAACATCAAAATATTGCTTGACTTTTCAATGAAAATTTGCTCAAAACACTAATGTTGTTTGAGTAATTGAAAAACATCTAGATTTTATCTAGCAAACAAAGTATTATGCAACATATGATAGTCATTTTCCTACAAAATTTTTAAAGAAATACCTCTTGGGCTATTTTTGAAACATTGAGACTAAAAATTGATGAGAATAAGATAGAAATACTACAAATATAGAAACTTCATGATGAAACAAAGGAAGCATAATATTTTTTTTTAAGTGAGAGAGAAATTATTATTCAATAGTGGTTGATTGTAGTTCAGAAATGCACTGCAATTCAGCTTGCTGCTTAAGGTGGTGTATGAATTCCTCCTTAGATAATGGCTTCTTATAAAGTTTAAGCCTATGGCCATTTACTAGTAGTTTCCTTGTTGAATCATCTATAGGCTTAAGCTTGACTGTACCATTTTTGAATATCTCTTTAATTTCATAGGGTCCTAGCCATCTGGTCCTCAATTTACCTTGAAAGTCTTGGTAACGAGAATCAAACAACAAAGCCCAATATCCTGATTCGAATGTGCATGGTACAATGTGTTTATCATGCCATTTATTTCATTGTTGTTGGGTTATTTTAGTCCTATGTAATACCTCTAGTCTCCTTTCATCCAGAATGTTTAACTTTTCCAATCTAGCTTTCTATGCTTTGTCCAAATTCATGTCAAGTTGTACCGTTGTGCGAAGAGTTTCTATCTCAAATTCTATGGGCATGATAGCTTATTTTCCATAGACCATTTCATAAGGTGATAATCCTATGGTGGTTTTCCAAGTTATGTTGTATGCCCATACAACTTCTTTCAATCTCTCAGCCCAATCACCCCTATTAATAGTTATGATTTTTGTAATGATCTTTTCAAGTTCTCTATTCGTAACTTCTACTTGTCCATTGGCTTGAGGGTGATATGGTGAGGTTTTCTTATGTTTTATTTGATAGATGTCAACAAAATTTTCAATTACTTTGGAGAGAAATTGGGTTCCATGATCTGAAACTAACTCTCTAGGTGCTCCGAAGTGTTGCATAATATTTTCATAAAGGAAATCAACAATTAGTTCAGCTTGCACTCGTGGTAAAGCTTTAACTTCAGCCCACTTAGTAACATAATATGTACACACAAGTATGTGTTTATTACCTTCGCTTGGAGGGTCTATTGGTCCAACAAATTCAATTCTCCATTTCTCGAATGGTTCAAATACTACTTGTAGAACCAAAGGCATCTCCATCGAAGGAGTAGGCTTACTAGCTCTTTGACAAGCATCACATCTATCAACAAATTTATGGACATCTCTATTCATGGTAGGCCAAAAGTAACCAATTTGAAGTATTTTACTAACTATCCTTTGGGTGGCATAATGGCCTCCATAGGGTTCTTCATGTGCTTCCCGAATGATGTCATATACATCATCTTCTTGCACACATCTCCTAATTACTTGGTCAGGACATATTCTAAACAAGACTCCATGGATCCACATATAAGAAGTGCTTTGATGTATTAATTTTCTATGCTCATGCGATGTATATTTTTGAGGTATTTTTCTTGTTACTAAGTAATTTACAATATCAACATACCAAGGGGTAAAAATAGAAAGAGCAAACAAATGTTCATCTAGGAAATTATCAAGAATTAACTCGTCATCATCAAATATTTGCATACGAGATAGGTGATCTGCAATGACGTTATCTTTCCCTACCTTATCTATGATCATGACATTGAACTCTTGTAGCAAAAGAAGCCATCTAACCACTCTACCTCCTACTATTGCTTTGTTCATTAAGTATTTAATGGCAGAGTGATCAGTGTGAATGAATACTTCATACCCTATTATGTAATATTTAAATTTATTGATGGCATGGACTACAACTAAAAATTATTTTTTAGTAATAGTGTAATTAAGCTCGGCTCCATGCAAATTTTTACTTACATAATAGATAGCATAAGGTATTTTGTTCTCAACCTATTGCAATACTGCCCCTATTGCATAACCCGAAGCATCACAATGTATATGGAATGGTAATTCCCAATTTGGTCCTCTCAAGATTGGAGTAGTAATCAATTTATCTTTTATAACTTCAAAGGCCTCTTGACATGCTTCAATCCAATTGAATTCACTTTCTTTAGTTAAGAGCTTAAGCATGGGAGCAACGATTTTACTGAAGTCTTTAATGAACCTACGGTAGTATCCTGCATGTCCTAGGAAACTTCTCACCTCTGTTTGTGTTTTTGGAGGTTGAAGGGATTGAATAACTTGTATTTTTGTAGGATCTACTTTAACACCTTCTTCTGATATGTAATGTCCTAGAACAATGCCTCCTCTCATCATCATGAAGCACTTTTCATGACTCAAAGAGAGGTTTTGCTCTTGACATCTAATCAAAAATTTTTGCAAGCTTGACAAGGTTTCTTCAAAGGTATTACCATAGACTGTGAAGTCATCCATATAGACTTCTACACACTCATTTATTAAATCAGCAAAGATAGCTAAAATAACTCTTTGAAAAGTGGTAGGTGCATTGCATAATCTAAAAGGTAAGACTTTATAAGCATAGGTGCCTACTGGACATGTGAAGGTTATATTTTCCTGATCTTCCTCAACTATGGAAACTTGATTATAGCCACTAAACCCATCTAGAAAGCAGAAATATTTCTTTCTAGCCAATGTATCAAGAACTTGATCAATGAATGGCAAGGGAAAATAATATTTTTTCATTACTTTGTTTAATTCCCTATAGTCCATGCAAATCCTCCATTTGCCATTCTTTTTAGGGACTATCACAAGAGGTGACACCCATTGACTATCGAAAATTGGATATATAAATCTTGCCTTCAAGAGTTTAATGATTTCTTCCTGAACCACATCTTTCATAGCTGGATTCAATCTTCTTTGGGGTTGTCTTACTTGGATAACATCCTTCTTGGATAAAAATATGATGGGTACAAACATTTGGATGTATCCCTTTCATATCCTCGTAGTTCCATGCAAATGTCGATTGATATTCCTTAAGCATATCTATTAATTGTGATTCTTGTATGCTTGTGAGCTCATCACTGATATTCAAGGTCCTTCCTAGTGTGATATCTATTTGCTTACATTTTTCTATGTTTGCATCTATCCCTATTATCTCATGTTCAAGAATATTTAAGTAATAGTCATATGGTATCATTTGTTGAGACTGACTTGTGCTTGCTTCATTAATAGCCATGGTAGATTCAGATGAACAACCATTGTCTTGACCTTGATCCTTGCTTTGATTCCCTAACAGTAATGGTAATGGTCCCTCGACCTCTTGTTGAAGATGTTCACTCAGAACATTTATTGATAAGGTTTGGATTTCATCAAAATCATGAGGGAAATCATACCATAATTGCTTTGGAAATTCATCTTCTATTGTTGATTCAGGGAATAGGCTAAGGTCTTTAGTATTCTTACCATCAAAAATAGTCATATTTCCTGATCTACAGCTAATGTAAGCATCAGTTATCGCAAGCCATGGGTGCCCTAAAATTAAGGGATGTCCCCCTAACTTTTTCTTAGGTTGTAAGACTATAAAGTCTACAGGGTATTCCCATGAACTTACGGAGACTATAACATCTTCTAGTTTTCCCTCTAGCTTAACAGTAGACCTATCTGTGAGTTGGAGTACAATAGAAGTTGATTGCAATTTATGTAACCCTAAATATTCTATTGTTTCTTTAGTCATGACATTAATAGTGGCTCCTAAATTGACCAAGACATTTTGCAAGGCTATGTCACCAATGTGTACCATGAGTATAGGTATTCCAAGATCTATGTATTTTGGTAATGACCTACCTCCCATTATTATCTCAAACAATTGTCCAATGACTTGAATAGTTTGGGCTTCATTCTTCTTTTTCCTTCTTAAATTTGTACATATGTTTTTAATGAGCTTGGAATAGATGGGTATATCCTTGATAGCTTGTAACAAAGGGATCTTGATAGTAACATTTTCTAATTCCTGAAGGAAGTTAAAGGCTAGCTTAGATGGTTCTTTTGGTATTGCCAATATTTGAGGAAATGGTACCTCTACTTCCTTCCTTTGAGGAATTTGGATTTCTTGTTGTTTTGTTGGAATGTTTTCTGGTGAATTTTCTATTTCCTTTTCATTGTTATCCTCCTTTTCGAACAAATCTGTAGTGGGGTTTTCAAGCTCTGTGAGAGTTACATTGTTTTCCAATACTTTTCCTGATCTCAATTGAATTTGTTGACAAGGTACTACAGATATAGAACATGTCTCACTAGTTTCATAGGCTTGTTGAATGTTCTTGTTGTTGTTAGGATTAGGGACTGATTGAGCTGGAAGAGGAGGTTGCTTAGGAGGATTATTATTATTAACTGGAGGTGGAAGAAGTCTATTTTGAGGGGCTTGTCCCCTAAATTGGTTTTGAAAGTTTTATTGTTGTGATGGATTTTGAGACCAACTAGATCCTCCCTGGTTATATTGGCCATTAGTATTCCAACTATTTTGACTTGACATTCCTTGATTCCATGGTGGATTTCCATAGGTATTGGCCATAAAGTGGGCCCATGGGGGTATGTTCCAGTCTTGATTGTTTGAATAAGAATTCCAATTTGCC
Organism: Wollemia nobilis; assembly: GCA_028583015.1. Classification (NCBI taxonomy): domain Eukaryota; kingdom Viridiplantae; phylum Streptophyta; class Pinopsida; order Araucariales; family Araucariaceae; genus Wollemia; species Wollemia nobilis. The sequence goes on from JAQPPZ010016709.1 coordinate 3,252,157, forward strand.
TAGTTTGGTGCATTAGACCATTGATTAGGCCTTTGCGAGTTGGAATAACTAGGGTTTGACCAATTTGGTGGTCCATTGAATGGACCATTCCATATTTGGGCTACAAAATAAATATCTTCTACCTCTTCAACTTTAGGTTCCTTTATGGCAGCTTTAACAATGGAGATGTATTTGCAGTTTTTAGTTTTGTGACTTTTATCACAAATTTTACAAGTAGCAATATTGGAAATGTTGGTAATGTTGAGAGGGCATTCTCTCAGATTGTGCTTTTTCCTACATCTGTGATAGTATATCTCTTCATTATCTTGTCCTTTTGGCTTTTTATCCATTAAATCCAAATATGTAGTCAAGGTACTTAACAAATCAGTTTTTAAACCTTCCAACATGTTTCCAATTTTTGCTCTCGTCACTCCTCCTATAGATGTATACTTATTACTCCTTAGAGGTTTATTTCTTGAATAGTTTCTACAAAGGTTCACAATCTCCTCAAATGCCATAATATGGATATCTCCTTTTGCCATGAGGTTAAGAACCTCAAGGACATCTTCTTTTAGTCCTTTTAGAAAGAGTTCTTTTAATATTTCTTCATCAAGGTCTATATTTACTCTAGACCCAACAAATAGAAATCTCTCAAGGTAATCCTCCAAAGATTCTTCTTCTTTTTTATTCATGTGGAATAGCTCAACTTTCTTATCCCTAACTCTATAGTAATCCTGATATCATTCAAGGAATAACTCTTTTAATCCATGTTCTCCATCCCATTGATTACAAATATTTTCTCCTAGACCCATGAACCATCTTAAAGCTACATCTTTAAGAGTAGAGGGAAACAACCTTAGCTTTTGTTCATCGGTAGTGTAAAAGTAAGCTTGGCACACTACTTCAAATTCGAAAAGAAAAGCATTCGGATCTTCATGTGGTTTCCCATGGAAGGTGGGCAATACAAAAATAGAGACTGACTTAGGTTCTCTTGTTGTCCCATCTGTATGTAATATTGGGAAGGCAAATGTCTTCCTTTACCCATTTCTTCTTTGGTCTCTATTCTATCTTTGTTCATTCCCCCTTTGGTTCTCTTCTACTTCTCCCTACCCACTTTGTTGATCAGCCATAACTGAATGTAAGATTTCAAGAATTGGACCAGGTATGGGTTCAATAAAAATAGAAGAAGGATCTATGTGATTGTCAAATTCTGGTTTAGGTAATAAGTATGAGTTGGGATCTTGTTCTAGGATTTCAGCTTGATTGGTTGATGTTGTTATTTCAAATTCTTCTAACTTATAAATTCTAGGCTGCCTACTAAAGTCTCTTTGGAAATTTCCTTCTGAGTTGTTGATCTTTATAAATCTTCCCTTAGAGTCTCTAGGTCTGCTCATGAATTTTCTAAGTTTTCTTGTTTTTGCAACATGTCTAATCTTCCTTGAATAGTCTATGAATATCGTTGATCGGATCAAGTTGTTCGGGTGTCATGAAGTGTTCTTCTTCAAAATTAAAATGGTCTACCACCAATTGAATCAATTGAATGAGAAAATCTTGAGTTGGAATGGGGTCAAGATTTCCAAATTGTAACTCACAACATAAATCTTGACACAACTCCCTAAAGCGCATAACTCTAGGTATCCTCTGATATTTCTTGCTATATTCTAGGGCTACTTATTTCTTTTCTAGGTCTCCGAGGAACTTGTGAATGAGGAGGGAGTCTTCAAAATATTGATTCCAAGGGTAAATTGTTGGATTTACTATTGCTCTTCTATCCCAAATCCAACGCTCACAATTCCTTTTAAGATCCAGGTAAGATGAATGGTAGTTTATCCCTAGAGTTTTAGCTATGTCAATCCTTTTGATTTCCTTCAATTCATCTGATTTTTCTTTGATAATGTCAATGCGTTCATACAGACACTCCCACTCCTTACTAGATGCTCTATTTCCTTGCTCAAAAAGAAGGTTAACTTCTTGTTTTATCAATAGTTCTCTAAGGTCTATAAGTGCAGACTGATTCAGACTATTTTCCACCATCTAGCAACTTATTTTTATTTTCTTTCTCTCTCTGGTTTTGTTTGGGTTTTGATTTTGATTTTCTATTTTAATCCCACTATTATCAAGTTTAGATACAAATCACAACAATTGAATTTATAACTATCCTTAATACAACAGGGAACAATTGAAATAAAATTTCACAATAATCCTAATATTTTGCTAAAATTAGATGTGACTCACATTCCTATGAATCTTTATACAACCAACCTTAGCACACTAGGAATAAAATGAAATACTGCTAGAAAAGTAAAATTTACTAAAAATAAAAGGTTAAACTATTACTATTTGTTTGATTGTTTAGGAGGGTTTCACTATGGTTGTGTCACTCAACCATACCTACTTCCTGCTTCTGACAGGGTCCTAAACCAATGTTTAGGTCTATTTCAGTATCATACCTACTTCCTACTTTTCTCATAGGTCCTAAGTCAAACTAAACAATAATAATCACCCAAAGCTAGAAAATTTGCAAGAAATAAAATTTTCTAAAATAAAAGGTAAACTATTACTGCTTCTTTGATTATTAGGAGGGTTTCACTATGGTTGTGTCACTCAACCATACCTACTTCCTACTTCTGATAGGGTCCTAAGCCAATGTTTAGGTCTATTTTAGTGTGTATACCTACTTCCTATTTTTCTCATAGGTCCTAAGTCAAACTAAGCAATAATAATTACCCAAAGAGAAATTTGTAAAATAAAATTTGTAGGAAATAAAATTTGCAAAAATTAAAATTTAAGAAATAAAATTCTAATTAAGAAAGTAGTAAAATTGATTCCTCAAGAGAAATGAACTTGGCAACATCGAACGAAGGGGCTTGTTGGGACCATCTCATGCCACTCTGACTCATATGCATGCCAAGGACTCATACGTACCTCTTTCCACATACAAGTAAGCCTCACCTTTTTGCACTGCCAAACAACTTTTCTGATTAACCACTACGATGCTACTCTCCCCAACAACAATGCCAAAATGATCGGCTGTAATAGCTTACATTTAATTTATCAATCCAAGGGTAAATCAAGGTTAGATTTAAAGAGTAGGAATCCAATATAGATTGTACCATGGGGATCAATGCTAAGCTTAATTCAGATTTCTTTTAGTTTTAGGTGTTTGCAGAAAAGTAATAAATAGAAATTAAATTGTGCAAGAATGAAAATAAAATGCAATTTATGATTTATGCAGTAAATATGATAATTACCTATTAATGATTTAATCTATTGATGAATTTATCTATTGATGAGTTGATCTATTGGTGAATTTATCTATTGTTGAGGATCCTCATGCAGTTAGTTTTATTTATCTATTCTGACTTTATATTTTATGAAAATGCAATTTAATTTATTTTATATTCTAAGGTTAATTAACTATTTCTAACCTATTGTAGGGGCGAGAGCTTAGGGACTAGTTGTAGGAGTGGGCCCTATCTCCTAGAAGATAGTGTAAGTCTTTCTCCCCTAATTTACTTTATCTCAGTAACTAAGATGCATAACTATTCCTAACATTATTTTATTCTATGAATGCAGGAATGTACAGTTACAACTACATAAAAGAAATTAAGTAGTAAATACAAATGACACAGTTACCATATGCGAAGAATGAAGTGCTACTTTTATTGTTGGAAATTCAAATGTACATGCTGGCATGATTCTTCAAAAATTGTACAGTTCTCCCTTAGATTAGACATTAGATATTTCTCCATTAGACCTTTTCAAAGGTCTCCCTATGTAATTTATATTGTGACTTGGACAATTCTGAATAATACTCTTCCACGTATTTTTCCATGTGGAGTTGTGGACTTGATAATGCGATAACTATGCACTAACAAAAATAATCTAAACTAATGAAATTCCTAATTCTACTTGGACTCAGTAAACATCCTAAGTGGTCCAAGTGGCATTTTATAAATGCACTTAACAAAACTATACTAATTTAAATATTTTGCAAGATGTACAATATAATCATATGTCCTTTATTCTCAGAAAAGGTATAACAATCTTGCATCTAAATCTAATCAACCTAACAATATTCCAATTATACAATGTTTACGGAATAAAGTGATAACAACTTTATTAATCACAATATCCTCATGGAGAATATGTGACAAGTCAACTTAATCTAAGCTGACTGTAATCCTTTATTGCCATGTGAGAGCGCCATGTTGTTGTTGATGTGGCGTACGATGTTGGTCAACTCTCTTTGGTAACTACTGGTAAGAATTCTTCTTCGGTAATAGCCTTCAGTAGCTACCTTCTATAACATACTTCGTAACTATCTTCCATAACATACTTTAGTTACCATATTCCGTAATAGTAATCAGCCACTATTCTATCACCGTGCCTAAAGCTTCCTTAATCCTTTGTCCTTATGTCCATATTCTTGCATCCAAGGTATATCCCGAAGCTTGCGCTATTGCATCATGCATCTATGGAACACCCTTCAATATTTTCCTGCATAATTACCCATAACTCGGATGTATTTTACATGAAATGCACACATTTGTTAGATTTAACTGCATTCATATTTTTACTGATAATTCACAGAAATAAACAAAAACAACTAACTTAAAATACATTATAATCACAAATTAAATATAAAAATGAAATAATTTACTACGAAAATATGTGCCAAATAATCACTCATCATGGGCTCTTCAATCTTCTTTCTTGGTCTTGATTGATTTGGACATTTTTTTGCATAGTGAGGTCCCCCAAACACCTTTGGGACATGAGTGTCTTTCTTATTTCCTTTCCTCTATTCACTCGGATCGATATGGTTCAGGTTGTTTTTGTGCTTGAGGAGTATTGTTATCCTTCCTCTTCTAGAATTTCTTCTTGAAACTCCCTTATTTCCCATAATTTTTATTTTCTAACTTTAGACTATATTTAATTTTCTTGTTTTGTTCTTGCTCCAAATTTATAAATTCTATACTCTTCCTTTTCCTTAAGGCTTGTTGATCTCTTTCTTAAAAAACTGCATAATTAAAGGGAGATTTGTTCAATTTTAGGTTGGACTCAGCTTGATGAGCTAGGTCATATACCTTTTACAAAGTCTTAGGATTATGCATGTTTACTACCAATATTATCTTAGGATCTATTCCCAAGATAAACTTATGTACCTTCATATTCTCATCCTACTCGTAGAGTGGTACATACTTAAGTAGTTTTACAAATTTTTGGTAGTAAACCTCCACTATCATCATTCCTTGGATAAGTGTGGAGAATTCCTCAAATGTTGTTCAGTGAGGAATATTTTCTTAAAAATGCCTTCATAAACCCTACCCATGATAGGTTAAAAGCCTCAATTTTTTGATCGGATTTAAAATTATTCCACCATTCTAACCAAGTCTCATGCAAATGGAGAGTGGCCCAATAGGTTCGAGTCATTGAATAATAGTTTTTCATGGAGAAGTAGGTCTCCAACTCATTCAGTCAAGCTTCAGCTTAATCACCCCCATATTTTCTGGTAAATTTAGATGTCTTAACATTCTTCATATCCCTAGCTAATTATGCCTCTATAAGAGACCTAACTTCTTGCTCATATATAAGATGGTTTCCATCCTATCTAGCCTTAGGATTTCTATTTTGACTCACTATGGTTTCCAAGATTTATCTCTATTGAACCTTTTGTTCTCTTTGTTTCTCTAATAACTTCTGTAAATGGGAGACAGTAGCAGTGAGGTTCTCCACCTCTCTACTAGAGTTTCCCAAACTTTCTCCTAAGGGTCTAGCCTTGACACTATCCTACCTATCCTGTCTCAATGGTAAGAAAGATCCTCTTCTTCCTCTCCTTAAGTTTGGTGCCATAGTTTCTTGGTCACACAAAAGTTTCTAGGTTAGGTCGTAGTTCTTCTTCTCATGCTTCCTACCTACTGGTTAGTCACATCCATTGATAGTAATGATGGACATGCCATCTACCTAGAAGTCATCCATCAAGTCAACACATATCTAAGTCATTTTTCTAGGAAAGCTTCAATTCCTACTATCTAGAGCTCTAATACCACCCATAAAAACTCCAAAAATAACCAAAACAAGAGATATTTTTAATTTTTTTTCTTGAACTCAACAAGGTTCATAGGAGTATCCATGAAATACACATATTGACAAGGCATATCCACATTTTGAGTCTATGATACTATAGATATAACTCGAGTGGACAATAGAGGCCAAGCTCCCATAAGTAACTAAGGTTTACCTCATACACCTCCATGCTATAGAGGATGCTCTACAAATGTCTCCCCACATTTTTGAAATTATCCATGAATGTAAAATTTTTGACCTTAGCGTTAGGATTACCCCTTCTCAGTATTTAGAGAAGGGGACACCAATTCCTTCTTCCAATCGTACTTCAATCTACATTGGGTCCCTCAGGCGTAGTGCCTTAGTCTAGTTTAACTACACCTCTATGGTGATTTTTTAAACTTGATGTTTGTCTTCCCATATTCATGATGGATCTTTAAGCAACAATCACTCCATGTGATTGTCTTCTCATGGACACAAGAACTAGGTGTTGATACCCCACAACAACCCAAGTTATAGGAGAGTTTTAGACAAGGGTTCCTTTAGATCCCTTCCCAAAGAAACCCATAAACCCAAATATAATTCTCTCACTCTCTCACTCTAAAAGCATTAACACAAAGGCATCTTCTATGAAGAAAGCAAATCTAGTCATCCTACGCTTGTAAATTAAATCTAATTATCCATTAGATCAAAGTAATAGCATGGACAAAAACCATAAAACCATTTATCAATATGGCACCATATAGTCATCCTGTTAGCATATGGCATATGTTGTATACATCAATATTACATTATTTGCAACAATATGTAAAAATATCGCTCATAGGCGATCTCTGATTTCGTTGATTAACCACCAAGTTGGTTAATCAACCGCATTGTAATCTTTATATTGAAATCAATGAGAATGAGGAAACTGCTTCGTCAAATCCTTTATGGTATCAGAGCCACGGACGCAGACAAGATTGGCCGACACAAGACGCAGACAAGACTGGCGGACCGAGGACGGACGCAGACTGACAGACCGAGCACGGACAACAGACGACACAGACTTGACTGGCGGACCGAGGACGGACACAGACTGACAGACCGAGCCCTGACAGACCTGACAACACAGCTCACGGGACCCGAGCGTGGACGAGGACGCAGACCGAGGACGTGGAATAGCGGATCGGGGTGGTTCGCGGATCGGGGGGAGGTTCGACGGCTGTGGAGGCAAAAGGGCGGGGTGGTTGCCCGAAGGCAACCGAAAACAATAGTTGCCTTCGGTGTTTTTAAATCCTCCCACAGTGGCCGCACAGGCCATGTGGGATTAAATTTTTTTCCCCCATTTTTTGGCCCCGAAATTGTCAATACGTACCGGTTCCCCGCCTATCCTCGTCGGGCCCTCTGGCTCAGGTGGTACATACGGTGACTGTTTGGCAGTAGGTTCCGGGTTCCAATCCCTACGGGGACGTTTTTTTGACGGCGGCGACCGCATTTTGACGCCTCGCGTGCACCAGTGACGACGGGAGAGGGATTTTGACGCCCTGGACGGTTTTTTTGACGGCGGAAGGCTTTGTTGACGCCCGACAGGTGCAGTTGACGCCCGAACATGGTGTTTTGACACCTGAATACCTTGTTTTTAGGTATTTTTTTTCCAAACCTTGTCTCATTTGCAAATCGAAGGGGGGGAGATCTCAGTTTCTTCACATATTCATTTGCAAAATTGTCAGATAAAGGGGGGAAATCAAACCATTTGGCAGAATTTTTTTGCTAGATTAATAATAGGTGCTAAAATTTGTGGGCATTTATGATTGTTTCTTTTGCATTTAAATATTCTATTTTCTTGCATTCACAATCATAAATTAAACAAAATATAAGACCCCAAATTTATACCCTATTTGTGCAATTTATTGCACAGTAGCATTCGGTATTTGAGATACCTCTGGTCCACACTTACAGGTAATGTTGTCGTGCTTTGGACTACTGTATTCACCACCTAATATAGCTGCAACAATGACGTCTGAGCTTGTTCTCTATAAATCGTCGGGGAGAAATAAGGCAAACCAATTTTTTTTTTCCCATTTCATACCCACATCGTGATTGTTGTTAGGCGTAAATCCTGACGAAAGTTTTTTCCAAAGTGTTTAGGGGAAGTTACGCCCCATGCATGCGGAATAAAACTTTCTATGGTAGGTGTCATTAACAACATGATGCCCTCTTAGTATCGCCTATGTTCAATATATTGTGCTTCTCATTTGTACTTATAGTCTCCCTCACGTAAGGGCGAGTACATATTGAGTAGTATACTATTCATATATACCTATAGTTTCCCTCACGTAAGGGCGGGTGTATATTGAATGGTTACAGTATAAAGATCTGGCAGGTATAAAGAAAGGGAGACCAATTGGTGATATAAGGAACCTTCATAATGGCCACAATTCATAAGTATCTCTCAGACTCACAATTGCTGAAAGGTCCTAACTTTGTTCCATGGAAGACAAAGATGAAAGCCATACTTCGAGTTGGAAGATTTATGGGACGTAGTGAGCGGCACTGCAAAACGTCCTCAGACAGCAGGAACAGATCAAGATGCTTGGGATAAGAAAGACAAGAAGAGTCTCGTATTTATCTTGCTTGCTACTACAGATGAGGTGCAGCCTCATATTTGTGATGCAAAAACTAGTAAGATAGCTTGGGATGCCCTGATCACGAGTATATGAAGGCAAGAATCAATCCACTATTCTCCATATTCAAACTCAACTACATAATCTCAGTATGAATTCTGGGGAAACAGTTGATATATTCCTTTGCGGAGTGGCTGACTTGAAAGCAAAATTGAATGCTATGGGAAAACCGGTGGATGATGATGTCTTGAACTCTGTCATCTTGAGAGCATTACAAAATTCCTACAAGATGTTGATCACTTCCCTCAATGTTTCCGGTAGACAAGTATCATTTGTGGAACTGGTAAACTTGCTTCAGACTGAGGAGGCAACTCAGATCCAGAAAGATGATGTGCCAGATAATGCTCTTTCCACACAACAAAGTGGTAAAAAACAAGGCCAGTTTCAAAAAGGGGGTGCTTCTTCCAAAGGAAAAGGGAAGCAAAATCAGCAAAAAGATACAAAATATTGCAAAATTTGTGATATGAATAACCATGACACCAACAGGTGTTGGTTCAAAAACAAGCAATCAAACGAAAGAGGTTCTCAGAAGAAGGGCAAGAACAAGCAGAAATACAATAAGCATAAGCAATCTAAAGGCCATGTTGCTTATGCTGAATCCAACTCAGACTCAGATCCTCCTGGGTCCGATTCAGATTCTGACTCTAAAAGAGCACACAAGGTGCTCATGACTCATACTTCGTCTTCCCAGATAGATGTTGTATGGTATATTGATTCAGGAGCTAGCAAACACATGACTGGGGACAAATCATGGTTTGATACTTTTGTGGAGAAAGAGGGTAAGCCCATCACAATTGCTGACAATCAAGTATATCAAGTAAAGGGAGAAGGGGATATTTCTGTGTCCCTTCCTGATGGTATTTGTCACATTGAGAAGGTTCTCTATGTTCCAGGCTTAGCCAATAATCTGCTTTCAGTCACACAAATGTTGGATAGAAACATGGATGTCATGTTTCGAGTTGTCAAAGGCAAGAAGCGATGTTTTATCACACACAGTGGTAAACATGTTGCAACCGGATCCTACAAACATGGCTTGTTTATTCTTGATACACTTTTGACTCCACATGTTGCTTTGGCTGCTACTACAAAGGAAGCCACCTCTCTCTGGCATCGACGTTATGGGCACCTCAGTTCTGGATATTTGCTTGAATTATACAAATATGGGATGGTGAAAGGTCTTCCACCAATCTCATCTATCTTACCAGTTTGCTCAGATTGCTTAGCAGGGAAGCAACATCGAGTGCCTTTTGAAGCAAGCTCCTCTCGAGCTGCAAAACCTTTAGAGCTGGTACATACCGATCTGTGTGGTCCTATGCCAACCAGCTATGGTGGGAAAAAGTATTTTCAACTATTCGTTGATGATTACTCATGAAAGATGTGGGTTTTCTTTCTTCAGTTGAAATCAGAAGCGTTTCTCTACTTTCAACAGTTCAAGAAACTTGTTGAGAAGGAGTCGGGATGTTTGATAAAAACCCTCCGCTCAGATCGAGGGGGGAATACACCTCTGAAGAGTTTTCAGAGTTTCTTAAGAAACATGGGATCAAAAGACAACTGACTACAACCTATACACCTCAAGAGAATGGAGTTGCAGAAAGAAGAAATCGTTCCATTATGGAAATGGTTCGATGTATGCTAAAAGGAGCACATCTTGAGGATCAATATTGGGCAGAAGCAGTAAACACAGCATCATACCTCCTAAATAGAGCACCCACTAGAGCTCTACAAGGGAAGACTCCACAAGGAGCATGGAGTGGTAAGAAACCTTCCATTTCTCATCTGAGGGTGTTTGGATGTAAAGCATTCATGCACATTCCAAAACAGAAAAGGAGGAAGCTGGATGAGAAAACCCTGCAGTGTATCTTTCTTGGCTATGATGAGTACTCAAAAGGTTATCGATTGATTGATCCTAAGACCAAGAAGACACATGTAAGTAGAGATGTTGTATTTGATGAAGCTCTCACATCAAAAGACACATCCACAACTGTATACCTAGATGAAGAAGAGCCTAAGAAGGAGGTTCAACTTCCACAACAAAAACAGAAAGTTCCAAAATGGTATACTAGCACTTTGAGAGATGCTAAGTTGAAATCCCTTCCGGATCTATCTCTTGATAGGCCATGTACTCGCAGTATGACTCAACAGATGAGAGCAGAAGAATCTACTTCAGAGGTTGACGAACTTTGTCAACACTTTGATGATTTGTCAGTGGGTACAAAAAAAGATAGGGAAGAAGATGAGGATGGAGAAAAAATTTATATGTCTACATTGAATGCAAATGAACCCACAATGGTTCAATCTGCACTTGATCAACCACAGTGGAAAGAGGCCATGGATGTAGAACATAAATCTCTCCTTAAAAATAATACTTGGAAGTTAGTCGATCTGCCAACAGGAAAGAAACCCATAGGCTGCAAATGGGTATTCAAGGTGAAGTATAAGGCAGATGGATCTATTGATAAGCATAAAGCTCGACTTGTTGCAAAGGGATATGCTCAGAAAGAAGGCATCGATTATGAAGAGACTTTTGCCCCTACTACAAAAATGACTACCATTCGAGTACTTTGTGCCATGGGAGCTCAGTTTGGGTGGAAATTGCATCAGATGGATGTTAAAAGTGCCTTCTTAAATGGTGACTTACAAGAAGAAGTATACATGACTCAACCAGAAGGATTCATGGTTGAGGGGCAAGAACAAAAAGTATGCAAGTTGATCAAATCCTTGTATGGGCTAAAACAAGCTCCTCGAGCTTGGTATATCAAGATAGACAGTCACCTTGTGCAACATGGTTTCATAAGAAGTCCTTCAGATGCAAATCTCTATATTAAGAAAAATGGTTCTGATATAGTGATTCTTGTACTTTATGTAGACGATCTGATCATCACAGGAAGCTCAGAAAGAATGATTGACTTAGTGAAAAATGACTTGAAACAATCATTTGAAATGACAGATCTAGGACTTCTGCACTATTGTCTTGGTTTCGAAGTTACTCAACAAAAATTTCATATTAGAGTAACACAAAAGAAATATGCCAAGACTTTAGTAGAAAAATATCGGATGACTAACTGTAAGTCGAAAGCAACTCCAATGGAGCAAGGACTTAAGTTATCTCGATATGATGAGTCACCTCAGGTAGATGGTACTCTCTATCGCCAGTTGATTGGGAGTCTCCTATATCCGACAAATACCAGACCAGATCTCAGTTTCTTGTGGGATATCTTTCAAGGTTCATGCAAGAGCCTAAGATGAGTCATTGGAAAGCAGCAAAAAGAGTTCTTCATTATGTTCATGGTACTACAAATTATGGTCTGGAATATAGAAAGAATAATAATTTTTTCTTACTGGGATACACAGACTCGGATTATGTTGGATCTCTTGATGATCGTAAATCCACTTCCGGATATGTTTTTCATCTAGGATCTGGACCTATCTCATGGCACAGTAAGAAGCAGCATGTGGTTGCTTTATCTTCTACATAAGTAGAATATCGTGCAGCCAGTGAAGCAATCTGCGAGATAATGTGGTTAAGTCGCATTCTTACAAACATGGGCCTTCCAAAGAATCTTCCTCTTCATTTGTTTTACGACAATCAAGGTGTTTTGAATCTTGTCAAAAATCCAATTTTTCATGAACGTACCAAACATGTTGATACCAGATGTCATTTTATTCGAGATGAAGTTCCAAAGCACCATATCCAACTTCAATACATTCCTACTGATGCGCAAGTTGCAGATATCTTTACCAAAGCACTTGGACGTATCAAATATGAAAAATTTCGCGATACTATTGGAATTTGCCAATAATGTAATAAGGGGGGATGTTAGCATATGGCATATGTTGTATACATCAATATTACATTATTTGCAACAATATGTAAAAATATCGCTCATAGGCGATCTCTGATTTCGTTGATTAACCACCAAGTTGGTTAATCAACCGCATTGTAAATCTTTATATTGAAATCAATGAGAATGAGGAATCTGCTTCGTCAAATCCTTTACATCCATTTAAAGGTCTAATATTACAAAAGAACAGTATTTTATTCTATTACAATAAAACCTCTTTCACCAAGAGTATTTTCCAATAGTACTCAAAGAGTAATAAGGAGTTATCTTAGCATGATCCTACATCTTCTTCCTTTGGCTTCCATAGTATTTGATAGAAATATGGGGATCAAAATAGCTCATAAGTAGGTATGAATGAATTCTACATGTTCTAGTGCATACAATTACACAGGTGAAATAAGCCCATAGTTATTTCCTAAAATATTTACCACAAATAGTTTAAATCACAAGCCTTGCAATCCTAGGGAAAACAATCCATAAAGTAACACTCAAAGAAGAAGCCCATAATAATTTTCACATCTATTTTATAAATCCAAACAAACCCATACTTCTTTCCAAAATAATTTTCACAAATATTTTAAATCAATCCATAAGTAGGTCCATAACTAAATAAATTCATCATTAGTTATAAAACAACCCACTAAGCAAGTCTTATCAATCATTTGTAGACTAAAAATTAATTCATATTTATAATAAAAACCCAACTAATATATATTTTGATTCCTTAATCCATCATTTGATTAATTGGATTCTAAATATTAAAATGAATTAATCTTATCATTAGATTAATGGTTAAACTAATCTATCATTTGATTAGATTAATTTCCAAACTAATCTATCATTTGATTAGTTTATAAACCATTGCCAAACTAATCTATCATTTGATTAATTGTAAGGCCGAAGATTACTTTGTATAAATATTTTAGCAGCAAACCATTGTCATAATCTAACATTAGATTGATTATAACTAAATATTATTTTGCATTAATCATTCATTAGATTAATAATAAAGCATATCTAAAGTTAAAAATAAACACTCCATACTTTAGTTATTTGCAATCCAATCAACATTAGATTTAGTACCATACCAATCTAATATTAGTTTATCGGTAAAAACCAAAATAGTCAATCATTACATTACCAATCCAAACTACTCTAGTATTCGTTTGCCTGCAAACTAAAACAAACATTAAATTAAATTCCAATATTAATCTAACATTAGATTTAAACCATGATTGCATATGATGGGTAGTGAAAAACCAAGGAACAAAACCTAAGTCCAAGGTCAACCCTCCCAAACCAACTGAGCACATGGAGAGACCCAAGGAAAACTCTACGCAACCCAAAAAATAAGTAAAATATCAGAAGGTAAGCAACCCACAATGACCTAAAATAGAAGCTAACCCTAAGGCTTACATGTAGGTACAACCAACCATGAAAGAACTCATAATATATCAAAATAAATGGACAAGGTTAGGTCTCAAGAGGTGCACCATTCGTAGGAGCAGCGATAAGGTAAGCCACGACTATGCAAGTCTAACAGGTTTCAAACTCCAAGCTTGGGAACACTGAAGCCAAACCATATGGAAAAAAATATGAGTTTACAAACCACTAGCTTTCCTAGCACTGAATACCATTCTACTACACATGGAGAACTCATTTAAGTAGGCAAAATATGTATGCATAAACTTAGGATACTCAACCATCCACTAGCACATAGGGGTACCCAATACTACAACACATGATAGAGGAGAACAAGAGTGAAATGAAACCAAAGCAAAGCAATGTACACAAAGTAATAATGAAATAAACACAACCATACCAAAAAAAGTTACACTCTTTACCTAAAATATATTCCACTCAAAGTTTAACGTTGTCCTTGTCCACCCTTTCTATTTTTCTACTCAGCTACCATTGTGTTCACTCCACCCTTGCATCCCCTCCTCCATGATGAATAAACACTGCTTAAATAAAGTCTTCCTCTATCCAAAAAGGAAAAACCAAGTACCATTTATCATGGGGATCTCTTATAACACTCAAGGCACTTCCCCAGGAATTCACTTCCATAAGGTATTATCAACAAGTGCTCAAATAGCCAATAGTGGTGTATGTAAAAGCCAACTAAACTTAGGTGCCACCACTATAAGTAAGGAGTCTTTAATGTTCCACTACCAATGTTGAAGACATCTAACAAAAGGACCACAACCAAGCAAAAACAATGCTCACAAATACCAACACATAGCAATAGGGAGGCAACAAAGCATATAATAAAACAAGGTAGCTCAGGGTTATGCATAATGGGTTGGACTCAAAATGTACTTGTAAAAAAATGGTGAATCCTAATCAAAATAAAGGTGAATCATGGATAATCCTAAGAAAATCAAATCGAGCATCTTCATACCAAAATTTGGGGTATTTGAAGCCCTAAAATGTAAAGTTATATTTGGGACCACTTTTGACCTATTAAATCATCTTATAACTTCATAAAAACACCACCATTAGATCAAGCTTGAAAAGAGCTTTCCAATGAGTACAAATATGCCTATGTTTGGATATATATTGTGGCAAATTGACCCTAAGAAAAAATTGGTCCTAAAAATTTTAGGTGAATGGGCCGATGTCGAGGGTCCTCATATTCGCTAATTTCCAATTTTGGAATTCATAATATTCTCCCAATTTGTGAATATTCACCACTATGCATAACCTTGAGGTAGCTCCACTATGCTAAAAGCAATAATCAATCACCATAAAGGAGGTAACAACCTCAACAGTAAGCGAAAACCAAAGTCTAGGCCATAGAAGAATAAAATTAAACATTCTATCAGATGAATATAGAACTAATATTAGATTATCTAACTTTAATCAATTCACTTTATTAATGTAAATCTTTCATTCCTACCTTAAGAAGCAACCTTATTTTAAATCCATCTAACCTATTCAGAGAAACCATTTAGTCACATGCGTAAATAAAGGAGATCTAACATCATGTCCAAGAAAAAATGCACTCTCTTGATGTTTCATACCATTAGTTTATCCTCAAGAGAGTGGCTCCTTATTTAAGATAAACTTAGCTATCACCTACTCACATTAAGGAGACTCGTTGTAGGCCACTTTCCTGGTCTAATAATACGAACATGAGTATAAGCAAACAATAATGCACCTACATGAAAGGGTATTCATTCATGTTACCCTAAGCCATTTGATCATAATTTCTCCTTTAGTATCTCGTTCCTTATGACCAATTATCTTGTCCACACACAAGAGTACCTTATCCTGCATCCAAGTAGCGCATCAACAGTACCATATAATTACATAAAAAAGGATGTAACAATAGAATCATATATCCATCAAAATACAAACCTAAGCATTAAACATAATTTACAAATACATAGTTCATTTGGAGTAGCTAGTACTATCAAGGTGGGTTGTGACACTTGGCCATGGTTGAATCACCATATATTACCTAAAATATTGCATGACAAATGGTGCAAAATCCTAACTCCCTACCTAAGCATCTTGATAAGCAAAAGGTAATTGAAAATATTGTTTATGAATAGGATGAGGATGATCAAAATCCTCCCTCTAGTGCCCTTTCCCTTGTTCATAATGAATAGGGGGAAGTAGTTTTTATGTCTACAAACCATTTAGAAATTTTGCTCAGAGTAAATAGGGAGACAATGCAAAAAGTCTTTAGGGATGAATATGAGCCCTTAACCACCTCAACTATGGAAGGTTCTCTTCTGGATATTCTACAACAACCTAGGTCTTCTATTATGAGCTTTGAAAGAGACCCTTCCCATGGGTCCTTATACTTAGATGTGAATCCAGATAAATTAAATAGAATGGGGTCTAATGCCCCCATAATAACAACCATAAAGGGTAGACCCCTAGAATACCATCCTCTTCAAAAAATCAAGGGTCTCTAATCGTAAATTTTGAACCATTCAGATTAAGCCATCCCATTTCTCAACCTGCTAGTGTTCCACATGTCAAAAATGTAGATGTCTTTGCTAGTATACTTAACACTTCAAATATTATATCTTCTACCCTCTTGATCAACATACCCCCTTCACAAGTTTCAATTCCTACTATTCCATATTCTAAAAATTTTATCCCTAACCATTCTATACCTAATAACATGTTTGTCCCTTTTGTATAAACCCACCCAAAGTCACAATTCTATCCCCCAATCAATTCACAACCTCAAATTTTCACACCACCAATCTGTCATCTTGGATTCCAAGATCTAAATTCTAAGTTATAATAACTTGCAAAAGAAAACTCTAAATTTAAACAACAATTGACCTCTATCCAAGGAGGCACAAAAAAGGTATTCTTATAAAGACTACTACAATGAACCCATATATACTACCTTAACAAATAAACCCTATTTCTTGGTCTTTGTGTTACCTAATTTTTAGATGTATAAAGGAGAAGGTGACCCAATAGAACACCTTCACATTCCATAACATTTCCCATGACAAGGCATTACTATTAAATATTTTTCCCACTAGCCTTGGTGGTGAGGCTTTAGAATGGTTCTATCAATTGCCTCACCATTATGTCAATTTTTTTTCTAATTTAGAAAAAATGTTCATTCAACATTTTGCCACTTATATTGTAGAAAAATGCATGATTTATGAATTGTATCAACTAAAACAAGGCAAAAATGAGTCTTTTAATTTTACCTTGGTGGAGGTCATTAGTTAGGAAACTTTATTTTGCCTCACCACTTTTTTTGTATCTTTATATGCAACCTCCAAGAACATATTTCATACCCCTAGAGATGACATGTATCATATCCTTTGATGATGTGGTAGATCTTGCTAAGCATATGGAAGTTTCCCTCCACCATAGTGGGCAATCAAAAACCAAAAAGAAAAATGAAAAAACAACTTATTTTAACATTAAGGAACAATATAAAAACAAATATGTTGTGCGTGATGGAGTCACTAACTTTCACCTCGTTCATAATGTAAAATAGGTCACGTGGGTATTGTCACTGCCCTAAAAAATATTATCTTGAATAAAACTCAATAGAATCCTCCAAGAAAGTTCACTAGGCTAAACTAATCCTTATATTTTCTAACACAAATATTGGAAGCTAAGATGATTGAGTTACCTCCAATAAGGAAACATGACCCTGGAAGAAAAAAAACTTGGTTTGAGTAACAAATGGGCACCACACAAATAAATGTAGAACTCTTAAAAATCTGATCCAAGACTTATTATGAAGGTTACATTTTAGTAGGAAGATTTGAGCAAGCAAATTCCTCTAATCAAGACCTAGAAATTTTCCAAAACCCTTTGTCCAAGCATGGGAAAAATGCTGCTAACATTGTATCATATAGGAATGTCCCCTTGTTGGATCAAAATCTGATAGGGATGATCTAAATCAATGTTGTTACTAGAAAGCAGGCTAATGATAAGGGTAAAACTTTAGGACCCATCGATCCCCCTTTAGTATTAAGGCCTATGCATGCATCAACACTTGGAAGTACACCTTTGGTCATGTAGACACCAAATTCATGCATCTTAAATACTAATTAATTATTATGTTTAATATTAATTTAATTAATTAATATTAAATTAGTTACTCACGTGCCTAAGTATTTATTAATTAATTAGTTAGTTAATTATTACCTAGGCTCCCCTTCCATGTCATCTCCACCTCACTCCAATTTTACCTCACATCCCTCATTTTGATCATGCATGAGAAAAGGATTACCGTATTCCTAGATTACACATCCAGTTATAAAATGTATGTTTAGTTCCAGATAGCACATCCAGTTCTAGTTTACACATTTATTTCTAGAATGCACATCTAATTCCAATATGCACATCCAATTTTAGTTTACACATTCAGTTTGAGATTGCACATTCAATTCTAGATTGCACACTCAGTTCTAGATTGCACACCCAGTTTAGTTTGCACACTTAGTTCACCATGCACATTTAGTTAACTCTGCATACATGTTTGGTGAAGATTCCAAGGAGCATTTTTATTTCAAATTACACACACATTTTAATAATAACTATGAGGTGTGCACATATGGTGATAATCACGAGGTAAGTTTATCTTCCTATGCAAGCATGTACTCTATGATAAAATCAAGGCAGAGATAAGACTTCTAGTTACACAACTTAACTAGTTGAGCCACCACCTCATCCATTTCTCCTTGGGATTTCTATAAATGCACCCTCTTTTTCCTCATTGCGATGAAGATGGTATATGCACCAAAGCACTGATAAAACTCTGAGTACATATTGCATCCAAATATCTAATCATTTGCACCCATCCCCATTTTGTGCCAGATATCGATCATAGCATTTTGAAGGCCTGGACCTAACTTTCAATAGAAATTAGACACCCTAGCCCATGACCATATGACCTTGAACTATCTTGATCTATGATCATCTAGACCTAAATGGTTGACATCCAACCCACATGAAAATTTCTAGATGTAGCATGATGCAACCAGATGTAGCATAACATAGCACAATAGCAACAACAATCATAACAAATGAAGGTAAGAACAATCCATTTTTATTTCCTTAATTATTTTATTATTTATTTATTGCATTTTGTTTAACATATTTTTAGTTTGGGCCTCACTTTGGGAGGCCCAACATGTACTACTGATGATTTATAGTTTATCTGTGCGTAGGTATCTAGATCTAGAGGAAGCATATTCAAACACCAATCCTGATCATGTAGGTCCATCCGATCAAGGCAAAAATCCACTAGATCTAGTTTACAATAGCAACAAACTTTTTCTCTCAATCATTCAACCTCAGATGGTTTAGTTATCAACCATCCTACATCCAAACGGTCTCAATTATCAACCATCTAGAATCTAGATGACAAAAAAACTTAGTCATCAACACCCCTGATGATCGATATCTAGATGTAGATGTACATGTAGATACCTTAGATACAATAGAATTAGATCGAAACACAAATGTAGACACCTCAGATCTAGCAAAGAAGCTATCACAAGAAACTTGTCCATCCAATGCTATAACGAAGAGAAGATACATGCACCGTTGCACTTTGTAAAAGGACCCCATACCTTTCATACATTTGTATAACCCCTCATGGGTCTAATTGTAATAAAAAGAAAAAAAAGGTATATATATAATATAATATATTTCCTAATTTATTTTATTTTATGGTGCATATTTTTATCATCTATAAGATGGACTCAATACCAACAAAATTTTACCTCAAACAAGATCAATATACAAACACCCATTTTTGGACTCAATATCTATCCAAGAATCTTGTCTATGACTAATCATACACCCTATTCTGTTGGGTCTAAATGTAGAAACTCTAATCAAATCCAAGTGGCTAATGTGTTGGGTCGATGTCTATAAGGGTACATGCTGATGCTATAATAAGCAATTATAGCACATGAGACCACTTACCATACGACTATTTCATTCACCAAAAGCAAATCACTCATCAATTTATCAATGAAAAGATTCAAAGACACTTGTTGCCTCCATAACTGGGGCATCTCACATTTCTATTGAGCTAGGGCAATCAAACATCAACCTCCCAAGCACAAAATTCATTGTTCATCCATACAACTATAGGTGTCATTTATTTTTGTATTGCATTGTGTTTTCACACAACATGATATAAAAAGGGGCATCTATAGACACCAAAATAAAACATCTTAAATGCTAATTAATTAATCACAATTAATTAGTATGTTTAATATTAATTAAATTAATTAATATTAAATTAAATACTCATATGACTAGGTATTAATTAATTGATTAATTATTACCTAGGCTCCCCTTCCAAGTCACCTCCACCTCATTCCAGTTCCACCTCACATCCCTCATTCTGGTAATGTGTGAGAAAAGGGTTACCCTCTTCCTAGATTGCACATCCAATTCCAGAATGCATATTTGGTTCTAGATTGCACATCCAGTTCCAATTTGCACATATAGTTCCAAAATACACATATAGTTCTAGTTTGTACATCCAGTTCTAGTTTGCACATCCAGTTCCAGATTGCACATTTAGTTCTAGATTGCACATTTAGTTCCAGATTGCACACTTAGTTCTAGATTGCACACTTAGTTCTAGATTGCACATCCAATTTAGTTTGCACACTTAGTTCACCATGCACATTCAATTAACTCCACATACATGTCTGATGAAGATTCCAAGGAGCACATTTGTTTCAAATTGCACACACATTTTGATGATAACTATGAGGTGTGCACATCTGGTGATAATCATGAGGTAAGTTTATCTTCTTTTGTAAGAATGCACTTTTTGTGATAACATCAAGGCAAAGATAAGACTTCTAGTTACACCACTTAACTGGTTGAGCCACCACCTCACCCATTCCTTCTTGGTATTTCTATAAATGCACCCCATTTATCCTCATTATGATGAGGATGGTATATACATTAAAGCAATGATGAAACTTTGAACACATATTGCATTCAAATATCTCGAGTGATCATTTGCACCCATCCTCATCTCATGCCAAACATCGATCGTAGCATTTTGTAGTCTTGGATCTAACTTTTAACAACAATAGGACACCCTAGTCCATGTCCATATAACATTGAATGATCTCAATCTATGATCATCTAGATCCAAATGATCAATATCCAACCCACACATAGACTTCCAGATGTAGTACGATGCAACTAGACATGACATATCCTAGCATAGTAGAAATAATAACAAAAAAGGAAGGGTAAGATCTATTTATTTTCTATTTAATCTAGTTTTAGAATTAGGTCTCACTTCAGGAGGCCCGGTAGGTATTATTGACCAGTTGCATTGTTTATTTCTATGCAGGTATTTAGATCCAAATCTAATAGATCCAACAAATTTGGTCCCAATTTAGATCCAGCATACATCCAAGAAGTAGAGCTAATAGACCTAGACACCCATCCAGATCCAGATGCAGTAGTAGGATACTCCAACTTACAATTGTCCATCATTAAATAGTCGTGTAACACAACCGTCCAAGACTCAAATGGTCTTAGTACATAGTCATCAACCCCCTAATGGCTGACATCTAGACACAAATCTAGATGATCCAGATGTAGATCTAGTAGATGCAGATGTAAACTCAGATGCAGGTATCCCAGACCCAACAAACCCAAATCCAGTAAAGTGATGGTCACGAGAAACCTACCCATCTAGTGTTGTAGCAAAAAGGGGATGTATGCACCATTCTATATTATAAAAAGGGAAGCAGTCCCTTCCCTACACATTTTTGCAACCCCACGAGGGTTTTATTGTAACAAGAAAAAGAGGATGAAAGCATATACAATACACATTATTTATTGTTCTTTTATTTACATGTTTTCTATGGTGTATTTTTTTATCGTCTACAAGATGGCGATCACGATGGAACATTTTTCTTGATTTTGTTTTACATAATGCAACACAATAGCAACAAAAATCACAAAAAAAGAAGCTAAGATCGATCTATTTTTCTTTCCTCACATATTTTAGCATTTATTTGTACGTAGGTGTCTAGATATGGAGCAAGAAAATTTAGACACCGATCTTGAGCATGCAGGTCCACTAGATCCAAGTGTGGATCCAATAGAATTTGGTTCCCAATAGTAGCAGACTTTCACTCTCAATCATCTGACCTTAGACAATCTTAGTTATCAGCCATCGTACATCCAGATGATCTCAGTTATCAACCATTTGGCATATAGATGATCAAAAACTTAGTTGTCAACATCCCTGATGGTTGATATCCAAATGTAGATGTAGATGCAGATACCTCAGATCTAGTGGACTCAAATCTAGATTCAAACGTAGATGCCTTAGATTTAACAAACTCAGATCCAATAAGTGGCAATCATGATAAACCCACCCAACTAGTGTTGTAGTGAAGAGAAGATACATGCACCATTGCACTTTGTAAAAGGGATCCATCCCTTTCATACATACAATAACCCCTCATGGGTATGGTTGTAATAAAATTAATATATATATATATAATATAATAATTTTCTTGCTTTATTTTGTTTTATGGTGCATCATTTTATTGTCTACAAGATGGCGATCATGGTGGGACCTTTCACTTGATTTTGTTTTCTATACTAGCTTAGGTTATTTGTTTTTTTCATGCTTAATATAGGTTGTAATAAAAATATAGGTTTGTTTTTAGGATTCTAGAAGCTTTTTATCATTATGTTGTTTCAAGTTTTTACACAGGCTGTAGATAGTGTACACAGACAAAAATATCCGACCCAAGACATATTGAGATTTCAGCCATCTAACATGGGATAATCTTAGATAGAATTCATTAAATCTTGGATGATCACAAAACACAATCACCATCCATATTCGGTATTTGAGCCTAAAATAGTGACTGAATTAGGCATTTATTTTATTAGGTGAATGATAGGTAACAATAGTTTCTTTTGTTTGCTTAAATAGTTGTATTTTATTTTTTGTTCTTTTAGCTATTGAGTTTTCCTGCTTAGCTTAGAAGTAGTATCTTTCTTTAAGATAGGATTCATTGCATAGTAGAAAAAAAAAAAAAAAATAATCATCTTAGGATTAACATATATATATATTTTGCAATAATACAGTTGCATTAGGCATTTTAAACAATAAAATACTTGGGAATGGAGGATGGAGAGGGAAGAAAGTAGAGAGGGGAGGGCTCTGGTCCCTCCCTTGCTCCCCCTCCCATGGCTCCTGGTTCCTGCCCAGTACCTGGCTCAACCCAGGTCATACCTCCCGGGGAGTGGTTGTTTGCAGATGATCTCCTGAGGGGAGATCCTTCTCCACCATTTGCACCCCTCCCGGTCGGCTAGGGTTTCCTTGGTTGTTTTTTTAGACTGGTGCTTCCCAGGGATCCCTGTTTGGTTGGGGATCCCTTCCATTTTTCCCTCAGGCTTCCCCTTGGGGTTTTTTACAGGTTATTCATGTGGATCTGGTCCCCTGCGTTTCTCGATGTGATGGAGGTGACGGTTTAGGGTTTGGACAGCTTTCTGGGGTCTCCCTTGAGGTCCTCATAGCTTTGGGGGTGGTCTGGGGGGCCTCTTTCCCCCTTTTGCTTGTGAATCCTCGACGGGATCCTGACTACTGTTATTCCCATGTGGAGGCTTCTTCATGCTGGCTCTGCTCCTTGGTGGACATCCTGGGCATCTGGTTTGGCCTTGGGGGGCTTTTCCTTGTCTGGGTTGTTCCCATTCCCAGTCCCAGTTCCCTGAAGCTGCCTCTGTGCTTGGACGGGATTCTTGGTCCCTGCTGCTAGGACGGGATCCTCTTTTGTTTTCCCAGGGTGGGTTCCTCATGGTGCAGCTCTCTGGTTGCTTCCTAATGGGCTAGATCCTCTCTGTGCTGGCTATCGGCTTCCTACAGGATGGCTCTCATTGAACGGAATGTTTTCCCGGTGGGCGGGATGGTTTCTCCACAGGGCGGGATCCGCCAAATCCGCCAGTTTTCCCATGAGGCGGGATCCTTTCTTTTCTGCTGGTTTCCCGGATGGCGGAATTTCCCTATTGTTTCCCTCTAGGTGGGATTGTTTGTGATGGTTTTGACTGCTTCCCGCGAGGCGAGATTTTATTGTAATGATTTTTCTTTGCTTCCTACTGGGCGGGATATTCTCGATGGTGGTTTTTGGATACTCCCCGTTGGGCGGGATCTCCAAAACTACTTTCTTTCTTATTTGTTTGTTTCCCACTGAGAGGGATTGTTTCATGCTTACTCGTTACCGCTGGGCGGGATTTGCTTTTGGTGTTCAGTTTCAAGGGATTGATGCCCTAGGCCCATTGCTTATGTAATCAGGTTTTGGGATCCTTGTTAAAACCCACCGTAAATACAAACACTACTTACCAAAAAAAAAAAAAAATACTTAAAAGGTAAACAAAAACTTAAATAAAAATAAATTTGCACCACACACGTGCACATTCCATAAAAACATCGACAGATTTGGAATTCATCACCAACCATCGATCGAGACCAACAACATTGGAATTCACCTCCTTCCATTGGCTTACCTCCTAGACACCATAGTAGCCCCCACAAGCAATTTTTTGGACTTCATCATTGGAAAATCACCTAATCTTGAGAATATCTTAGGGTGGGTTAGGTTAGATACCCAATTATTCATAGGTTTTAATAATTTGTGGACTCGTAGTTGTCGTTAATGTCTAAGCCCACCTAAGGGTGAAGTGAAAGTCTAGGTAGATTGGTATTAGGACTTAGACAACACGACCTCTTCCAGGAGGTTAATTTATCCCCTCTAGGAATCCATAAGCCACAATTATCCTAGAAAGCCATTTCAGCCATTTTTGTACTTTTCACAAGAGAGGTGGGCATCAACACATTTGGCTAGATTACATTCCACCATCATATTTGTTGTTTAGGTTTAGAGTCATTAAACACACAAAAAAAAACAAAAAAAGCCATAAAAAAACCAAAAAAAAAAGTTCAAAAAAATATTAAAAAACCAAAAAAAGTCCCAAAACATCTCACAAACACATCAACCCAAACATTAGCATACTAAAACAGAGAACATTAAAACTATTGTTTTATTACTTATTTGTGTAGATAGAAAAATCCACCACCACCACACCATCATCAAACCCTTGAATCTGTATTCCATACATTTTTCTTGCTCAGCTTATGGTCTTGACTCGAAGTCAAGTCCAAGCCCAAGCTTGATTCCAAGCCATAGCCCAAGCCACAATGGACCAATCTAGTTAGACCTCCCATCCATCCATCACTCCTCTGACTTAGTAGGAGGTAGCCTTGCAACCATCCCAAGGTAGCTTGTCTAGCTATACCCATCATCCCACCACCAACCCACTTAAGACATGCAACTTAGGTACTACTTACCACCACATTCCAACCAACATTATTGAATCCACTACTCCAAGGACCCCTGTGTTCCTAGGCCACAACATCCTCATTAATATTGACACCACACATGCCCTGTAGGGTGGCCCTTTTCCCCCATTGAATTCACTATGAGCATACCTATTGTCATTGAACATTCCACCCTGTTTAGTCTCCCCCATGCCCCAAGAGTATATTTATGCTCATGCAACCTATCCTACCAATTCACATCCTGAGTATGGCATGCTAATCAAATACTTTCTACTTGGGAGATCTAATCCCCAATCCAATGCAGGCCATATATCTACATGTGTGGATCCAAACCAATACCACTGAGCCTATGTTAATGCAAAATCTTATTTGCCTACATCCACTTTGCCCACTTCATCACATCCACCATAACCACCACCCAAGTACCAAACTCCCCAGCTTCCATAGTGGTCCAAGAATTATTCTTTGCATAATACCCATCATGGGCCACTCAATCACCTGCCATACCGGCCTTGATGCCTCTACAAAAAATACCAGTAACCATCCACCCAACCATTATATTCCAAGGCCTATGGTCAACCTCCCATCATGCAACAATAACAATAGCCTATGCCACAACAATACTAGTAGCTTATGATACAAAAATACCAATAGATTCCACTACAATAATACTAGTAGTTTTTGCTATAATAGTACCAATAGTCACCACCCCAACAATATTAGAAACAACCTCCGCCCATGCCACAACATCAATAGCAACCACCGATCTAGTACCAATAATTTTTGTTGTAGCAACAACCTCCACCCATACTACAACACCATAAACAACAACCTCCACTCATGCCACAACATTAATAGCAACCACCCATCCAATACCAATAACTACCACCGTAGCAAAAAAAACCACCCATTCAATACCAACAACAACCACCCATCCCATACCAATAATTGTTGTTACAACAACAACCTCCACCCACATCACAACACCATTAGAAATAACCTCCACCCATCCCACAATACCAACAACACCCACCCATCCAACATAAATAACCTCCACCCATGCCACAATACCAACAACATCCACCCATCCAACATCCACAACCATCCATCCAGTACCAATAATTTCCACTCCAGAAACAACCACCCATCCAACATCAACAACAAACACCCATCCAGTACCAACAAATTCCACTGCAACAAAAAAATACACCCATCCAGTACCAACAACAACCACCCATCCAATACCAACAACTATCACTATAGCAATAATTTCCACCCACTTTGCATCATCAACAACAACCCATTTAACATTAGCATATCACGTAACATCAATACCAAAAACCACCCTTTCAACATCAATAATAATATCAACTACTCCCCATACATTAACATAATTTCAACCAACATCCATCATCCAACCCCACATACACCCATAACCAATCTAGAAAACACCACCAATATCCATCTTCAGGTTTCCAAGTTGATGCATCTCACTCAACCGTCCTGGTCACTCTAGAAAAATTTCAATTGTTGGTTGATAAGGTTGATAGTTTAGCATTACAAGTTATGGGCATTAGATATTATAAAATAATGCTCAATCAACTTTAGAACTAACCCATTCACCATTTGGTACCATCACCACCATATCCTCGCCTATTCATGATGCCAAAATTTAAAACATTCAAGGGGTAGGGGGACCCTCAAGAACACATAACCACATTTATCAATGCATGCTATCTTATCAATTAAATTTATCCCCTCATGCTTTGGACATTTTTGCTATCCCTCAAGTGAGGAGATTTATATTGGTTCAATCACTTGCCTAGGCATAGCCTCTATAACTTTGAGCAATTGGACAACCTATTTCTAGAACGTTTCACCCTAATTATCAAAAA
Source organism: Wollemia nobilis (assembly GCA_028583015.1). Taxonomy (NCBI): domain Eukaryota; kingdom Viridiplantae; phylum Streptophyta; class Pinopsida; order Araucariales; family Araucariaceae; genus Wollemia; species Wollemia nobilis. The sequence continues at coordinate 3,279,452 of JAQPPZ010016709.1, forward strand.
TAAAATGACACTGATCTATACAATCTTCATCAATTTGATGATGAGTTTATCTTATATTATGGTGCTTGATGGAGATCTGTAATAATAGAACTCACCTTTTCCCACCCATCATGGAGTTGAATTGATTTTTCATAAGGAGTTGTTGAAAGTTAATATCTTTGCTATTACAACTCCAACAATATCGTACACTTGAGGATGATTTAGCACAATTCGATACTATTGAGGACAACAAAATCCAAGAGGGTGAAATAAATATTAAAAAGAAATAATGGCCAAATAAGAATTCTAAGGGCACTTCCAACAATCAATCCAGCCCCAATCAAGTTAATAAATTAGTATTGAGCAGTCCATACATTCCTAATCAACAACCTCATCAACTGTAGCAGTTGCAACCACAACTTCAACCTCTGCTACAACAACTAACATACCACACCACACCACCTCCTACCCAACTACAAAATCCTCCACAACTAGAGAACCATCCTAGGCACCTTGCTAGGCCCTCGCACAATTTCACTTTTCTTTTCAAGCCTTACTCAATCATATTTCAATAAATTTATGAAGCATAAGAAATTTCATTACCATAAATTAAACCAAAAGATCCCAATAGGCCTAAACCCAGATCATACAAAGAGTATCACTATTGTGTTTAACATAGGCATAAGGGTCATGACATCAATGATTACATTACATTCAAATATTTGGTCCAAGATCTTATCAAGAAGGGGATCATTTCCATAGATAATCCGCTCACACCTCCCAATTAGAAAATTGGTTTATCATGACCCCTTACCATAGCACGTGCGAAACCAACAACTTCATGTGCCATCGATGGAAAACACCCCCAAAAAAGTTAACCACATCAACACTATCCTACAATATCACAACTTTGTAGGGATTATCCATATTATCACTCGAAATCAATGTTATCCTGATCGATATATCCAATCAAGTAATTCCCCCAAAATGCCTTCATCCTCTACTATACCACCTCCACCAGTGCAGGTCGTATCTTGCTTCCCATGACCAATCATATCCCTGATAAAACACATCACATAAAGCCTCAAGATGACATTGACCAAAATCTTAATTTATGAGCTCATCCAACAATCACCCCCACATCACAAGGCACTGATGGAAATTTTGAAATCCATTGACCTCCACACTCAAGATCCAAATACCTTTGCAAACTTTATGGGAAGTATTAGAACTTGCATGGAGCCTGCAATTACCTTCTATGATTATGAGATTAAAACTTTACCAATAAAGGCACCAGATCCTCCATTGCATATTGTAGCTCATATAGACCACATGCCATTCAAACAAGTTCTGGTCGATATAGGCTCCTCGATCACTATAATCACATTTGTTGCACTCCAAAACCTCCACCTACCACCTTCACACATAGCCTCATCCACCTTCACTCTACAGGCCTTGAATGATGCATTGTGCTCAACACTTGGGATGGTCATTTCATCTATTCAAGTAGGGGGGGAGATCATTTATTCTTTGTGTTACATACTTGAAGAAGAAATACAATACAATATCCTACTTAGAATGCCATGGATTCAGGATATGTTATGTATCCCATCAACATTATATCATTGTCTCAAATATGTTTATGAGGCTTGCATACACTGCATCCCCACTAATGAGGAACCTTTTAAGTAATGTAACTTGATCTCCATTTTGTACGAGCCTCCCCTGCCTTCCACACATCTATACCTTACCCTAGTCTTGCCCGAACTAGCCCCCTAACCAATTTCATCTAACCTTGACCCATATTTTCCACCACTAATTACCCATCTACTTGCTTATCCTACACCACCCAATTCACATTTGCCACCCATTCTACCACACTTGACTCACTACATTACCCTAACTACTTTGTATAGTCCCCAAAATTCACCATAACTTCCATCTTACCATCCACCTACCTCCAATTCCACTCAACCCCATCATATTAGGAAAAATTATCCCACCCCAACCAACCTTTGTCTTCACAAAGTATCCCTTTTCACCCTCACATCCATCCCACACCTTCCACAAATACCCGATCACTTTCAAACAATTCCCCACCTTCAACTACACCTCTGCATCCCTGGTAGGAACCTAGGGTTCCTAGCACATAAAATGATAAATAAATAATAAATAACCTAAATCTAAAAGAATCACCTTTTGAATTGTCGGGAAGTCCCTTCAATGATTTAATAAATCATATATTATATATTTCATGGATATATTAAATGATAGAATCACATAGTGTCTTATACCCCTTTAGGGTTATGAGTGAAGAGTCACCATGCTTCCTAACCCTAACCCTAATCTTATAATAATATAATAATTAATATAATTAATTATTATATTATTTATTAATATAACCATAGGATAACATGTATTATTATTATTATTATTATTATTATTAATTAATGTTAGGATAGGATCCTAACATGTCATCCCCCTTTCAAACGCTTTGTCCTCAAAGCGACGGAAAGGTTATCGCCAAATTCATCTCATAACGGTTGCTCATAAGTTTTCTCTGTACTCCAATCCAATCAGTGTACTCCAAGAAATACTTAAACAAGGATACAATGTATTCATTTTGAGCAGCCTCCAATATTTGTTGATGCGCTTCTTGAAGTAGACAGATGCTAATCATGGGTATTATTGTAAAGCTGACATGGAATAATAATCAGGGTATTATTGTAAAGCTGACATGGAATAATAATCAGTTGTGACTGTTGTCTTAAATATCTGTAAACTTCCAGATTAATAACATCACCATCAACTTTTGAATAGGAAGTATTTGTTTGTATATAGTGCATAATATCCTGGCAACTCGTGCTATGACCCAGAAGGACTATGACCTCAAATCCATCTTTATTTATTGGATGGTTGATAAGTTGATTGAGTTCCAAGGTATCCTGTTCAATATATTTGCAGTTTTCATTGAGTTTTGTTTCAATCATAGCCTCACCATGGTCTGAATGGCCTTGATATATTTTTAGAGGACTCGTTCTGCATTTCAAGCATTGTATTACAACAAGCAGAGGCAACTGCTATATGCCTATTTGTAGGAGAAAATGCCATATCAGTTATCCATTTGATGTTGACTCTTTGTAACCGGTACCTTTCAAAATTTTATGACTCTCCTCCAATCACTTGTTGCTAGCACAGTTGAAAGAGGACTATAACCCATAATAAGTCTCTCTATCTTGACATGTTTCACTGGATTTTCTGTAGTATCTTTGCACTGCATAGTTTAACCTTTTCAAATGCTTCTTTAAAAACAACAATTTTTTTTTCTTCGATAAAGCAGTCATTTGCAACTATGAAATATTGATTATTATGTAGGCCCATTGATGTTAAGTTGTTGCTGGTTCTGGCTTTGGAGATGGATAAAACAAATAGAATCCCTCAACTCCACCACATTTATCCATATTGTAACTTTCCCAAATAATCCACTTGTCATTGAGCAGGAGGCTATTTTAAAGGGCGACAATGTAAAAACCATTTATGACCATACAGACCTCACTTCACTACTATAAGCCGCTCAACCAATGAGTATGTTATGTTTTTCACTCTTTAAAAACTCACCAGACACGCCGACAGTAGGCTTGGGTTGTTTTCACAGTAAAAATTATTGGATTCTATAATTTTCGGTTGATCTACTCTGACCTGTAATTCATTTTGTCTAGTTTCTAGATCAGATCTCTACTTTCTTTTCCTTTCTCTGAATTATTTCGAGATAAAATTTGTGTGTTTGTAGATGGCCGATTGTGAAAGACTACAATATCTATAAGAATCAATTATCAAACCCTAATGGCTGATGGGTCTTTCTCTGCATGTATGTAACGATTAATTATAGGCTACGCGTTACCTCCAAGGTGTCCACGACTTGTTGATTTGGATGAGTGAGAGTATTACTTCTGATTTTTCTGTGAGTGTTATACCAAGACCTCTTTCATCTTAGCCCAATAGAAGATCACAATGGTCTATGATACTACCTTTCCTCCTTAGGCATTGATTGGCGATGACTATTGTGACGATAAGAGTCTCCTTGGTAATGTATTTCGAGGCACCTTTCTTCTTTAACATTTGTGTCAAGTGGCAGTGAAAGCTTCCAACATTTTTTGTGTTTATCCTAAGTATTTTTTAAACCGAACGATATCACTTCCAATGATGCTATATTCCCAGCTTGGCTCACTATGTATTATGCTTAATGTCACCGTCAACAAACCAGTCGTAAGCACAATTAATTTTACTAAACTATATTGCACTGCTATCTTGATCACTACCTTGCTATCTTGGTACACGCTACTATTGTGGTGGGGTAGCCTATTCTCCCACCAATATATTACAAAAATTATGTATTTTAATGCTTCGATATCTTTACCATGATTTCCTGGTTGTGGCTGCAGATGATTCTTATATAGCCTGGCACTTTCCAAGCTTTCCGCCATCAATCAGCCTTCTGAAGCGTTTGAAAAAGATAACTTTGATGGATGATTTCTCAGGTCAAATTGTTCCCATTTGAGTCCGCTTAAAAAGATAGACTTGATGGGTGATTTCTCAGGCCAAATGGTTTCCATTTGAGTCTGCTAATTGAATTTTTTTTTTACATGACGTTTCTTCTCTTCTGTGTTAATTATATTATTGAATCTGGTGGTTGCTATTTCTGAAAGCTTCACCTGTGCGAATAATAAAATCAGGATCGTCAACTGCATTTTGAAAAACTCGCGTGAGGACGCCCTTGGCACACATTGATTGGATTGGAAATTAAAGGTTGAGTAATTGCATTAAATTTACAGACAACAATTTTAAGCATAATATATTGTTTTCTCGTGCTGCAATATATTTTGTATGCTCTGATATTTGTATGCTTAGATATTTGCTTTGTACACAGTAAACCACGACGCCTTCCTCCCTGTTGAGCGTGTCTCGCAAATGCGTTACAACGAACTGAATTACCTTAGGCCTGATGTATTATTCGAGTGCCGCTCGCTTCGTTGGACTATATATATTTTTTATTTTTTATTTTTTTAAATGTTGTGAGGTACACGGTGTATTACCACGAGTAGACGCATTGCTATGAGCAATTTTAGGAATTGGCGGTGGTTTTATAGATGTAGGATGCAGATGTTCATTCAACTTCCACTGGATATCATTCTATGAGCACAATACTTTTGATATTTATACACTATGGTCATGATTTATTGTTGTTCAGCTACTGATGCCTTTGACGTACAATATCGCACTTGTGCTATGCTGTTCCACTATGAATTTTTTGCTATTCTCCCACGAACAATGTTTGGAGGCTTCGGGTTGGAAAAATAGATCTGTGAACAGTGCTACCAGATGAAGTTTCTTATCCTCCCAAACTTCCAGATGAAGATTCTTATCCTCCCAAACTAATGAAGTTTTCGTGGGTGAGCGAAAGAGGAGGTGGCCATGGAGGAGGTCGTACGAAACTTCTTAGATATTGCAGATTGTGGAAACCAGGTGTAACATCAAAACATGGGAAAACTATGAAGACACTCAACATTAGCAGACATTGGTTCCCATATATTGGAGTTTGGAATCTAAACGAGACTATGGTTTTGGGGAAATAGCTCTTACACACCTCCTTTCCATTGAAGGAGTTTTGTAGTAATTGCTGCACTTTTTGGGATGATCGAGAGAGTTTCTCTCTGGTTGCATTTTCTTTTATAATTATTTTTTTATTTTTAGAGTTTTCATAAAAAAATTCTTCTTTTTTCTTCGGAAGAACATAATGTACCCTTTGAAATTTTATGGTTTTGGGCTCTTTCGAGAATAAAAATTTAGGGTTTGAATTATCTTCTTCATTCGGACGAAGTGCAATAGGTATTTCTGAAAGTTCTTTGGTTATGGGCTCATCCAAAGAAACAATTAATTTAGGGTTTGGAGCAATATGTTCAGTTGCATTTTTTTCTTTCTTGGGAAGAGCAATGGGTACCACCTGAGATTCGTCGGCTATGGGTTCTTCCTCCTCTACCTGAGATTCCATGGCTAGGGTCTCCTCTTGCATTTCCATTAAATATTGTATAATACGATCAGAACGTTCCATTTGTTTTTTTTGTTTTTGTTCAATCATTCTTCTAATTTCTGCAATGTCATTTTTCATTTCCTTGACCAATATGGTTGGATCCATAAGGCTATGATACCAGATGGTAGGAACCTAGGGTTCCTAGCACATAAAATGATAAATAAATAATAAATAACCTAAATCTAAAAGAATCGCCTTTTGATATTGTCGGGAAGTCCCTTCAATAAATCATATATTATATATTTCATGGATATCTTAAATGATAGAATCACATAGTGTCTTATACCCCTTTAGGGTTATGAGTGAAGAGTCACCATGCTTCCTAACCCTAACCCTAATATTATAATAATATAATAATTAATATAATTAATTATTATATTATTTATTAATATAACCATAGGATAACATGTATTATTATTATTATTATTAATTAATGTTAGGATAGGATCCTAACAATCCCCCACTTCACTCATCAGCCAATCCATTTGTCTACCAACCAAAACCAACCACTCCCACTTACCCACCTCCTCCATCCATGGTTTCCCAAATCACCACCACCACCACCTCTTCCTTCACCCCGAAAGCCCAAAATATTCCCCCCACCATGCAACCTAAGCCACTACCTCAACCCATCACTGGGTAAGTTACCACAACATCCACCTCCATCTCTACTAGTACACATCCCATCATAGTACCTAAAGCCACTTCCTTCTCCATATAGCCTAAACCACCACCACAACCAAATTCATCCATCATGGTTCCATCCATTCCAGACACCATCCTACCTTCATCCATAGCATTACCTCATTTGGAAGAGGATGTTGGATTAGTTCTCGCATCTATTTCCAATCTACATAGGTCATAGTCCACATAAAAAATTTAGGAATAGATGAGTATCTAGTGCATGATATCACATTTATGCCTCCCATTGGTGAGCAGAAATTCATGTCCCGAAAAACATTCATTTCTCTTCCATAAATTATCAATCCGGTAAGTTCGTAAACTTATGAGTGTCACGCACAGTATATGCCTACAGTGTTGGGGAACAAATCTGGTTGTACCTTATTTAGTTTGGTGGGGAGGTTTGTGTAATTGGATTCCAGCCAAACCAAATAAACTGAGTGCAGAGAATTTAAATAAATAAAATACAATGCTGGAAATAAAATGCTGAAAATAAAAGCACACACCTAAATTAAATAAAGCAAGAACTAAAGCAATAAAATAATCTACAGAAAATAAAGAACAAAAATAAATAGGGGAGGACTACTGCAGGGAGTGGGCCCAAGCTCCCATAGATAGTCCGCCCGGCTAGCTACGTAGAGCTTGCTCGAATAAGAGGAGTTGCACTCTTAATTAATTAAACAATAAAATAAAATAAGTTCTGTGTAAAATTAATCATTGATCTCTGATCCCCCTCTGTTCATCTGGCTTGCGTCTTTATATAAAGCGCAACCAGATATCATTACAATAACAAATCGGTCTATTTTAATCACGTGATGTGATTTAGTTACAATTGATTCTACACATATTTTATTCTTCTATTTTAAAGTATGTTCGTTCACCAAAGGATAAATATAAATATCCTTAGGTGTACGTAACAACAAATCCTAAACTAATGCATCCTAAAAATAATAATATGCTTTAAGAGCTTTACAAGGTCAACCGGCCAATCGGTTGATAATAATAACAAACACTTTATTCTATTTAATAAATGCATGATTAAAATAGATCTCCTTTGTCTTCACGTGCAACCTCCTCCATAGTCCTTGGTCAACCAGTCAAAGTTGACTTGGTAAATCTTGCAAAGTATGAAGGCATGGAGGCGCCTTCCGGTTGTAGGGAGGCGCTCTTCTTCCGTTGGCGCCTTTCGGTTGTAGGGAGGCGCTCGTCTTCCGTTGGCGCCTTTCGATTGTAGGGAGGCGCTCGTCTTCTGTTGGTGCCTTCCGGTTGTAGGGAGGCGCTCTTCTTTCGTTGGCGCCTTCCGGTTGTAGGGAGGCGCTCGTCTTCCGTGGGTGCCTTCCGGTTGTAGGAAGGTGCCTACTTCTGTTGGGTGCCTTCCTTGAAGAGGAAGGCGCCTACTCTCTTGCCTTAGTCTCTGTAAGTAGAAGTATGCCGGGTCCAAGTGGATGTAGACTGGAAAACACCATATTAGTACCAATACCTGCATTTATACACATTTCCCACTAAAAACACCAATCAAGCATAATACCGGATTTTCTATCAATTATATGCATAAGTTATATAAAATACATTTCATATGCTAATTGAACCAGTGATAATTCTTCTTAACCGTGTATATAAAATGAGCATTTTTGGTGCTCATCATCCCCCCATGCCTAACATGTGCCACGCCCTCGTGGCACCAAAAGGTGAAGTTATCCCTCTCGCAGGATGACCATGCCAAAAAGTTTGTCATGTCTTCGTGACAACAACCCCTGGGATATATATATATTTTCTCTTTTTTTTTTTTTTTAATGGCCTTCAACATCTCTGTTTCTCTGCCGTTGAGTGCTGCTATTTTTTTCCATTCAGCACTACTATATTTTTTTCTCAGTACTATTTTTTTTATTCAGCACTGTGTTTTTTTTTTCATTGAGTGCTGCTATTCTTCATCCATAGAGCGATGCGGCACCAGCAGAAGTCAGAAACACATCCTGACTAATCATTGCGGATAAATAGTTAAATCGTGACCACACTTTTTAGGGCAAATTACCACTGCACTAATGTTGGCATTTTTCAGTGTTGCACATTAGTCAGATTTGGTGAGACCAAATTTGTTTAAAACAAGTGCAATCACCAGCTACTACTTTTACCCACATCTGAAACATATTTGACATCTCCAGAACCTCCTTTGTGGTAGAGAGTAGCATCATTTATATGTGTTCGCTCAAGATGACTACCATTGTAAGGAGGCGGCAATGAAAATGACGCCAAATTTATTCATGTAGATGCCATAGCCTCTCTCTCTCTTTTTTTTTTCAATTATATATATATTTTTTTTTTAAGGCACATCATGTGTTTGAATTCTAATGGGAGATTTTGAAAAACTGTGGAGGCGTCGACTGGTATTAGCATAGAAATGATTTTAAAATAACTATACACATAATTAATAAGAAAATCAGTACATACCCGGTTGAATTTCGTAGAATCTGATATATATGATGCCGGTGGTGTGAGACGTCTTCACGTTGGTGCTCCTGGAGATTTTATTTATTTATTTATATGTATCTTTATCTGTTCTGCCATGAACAGAACAGATCTTGACTCTCTTTTTTTTTTTCTTTTTTTCTTTCTTTTTTTTTGATTTTTTTTTCTTTTTTTTTCATCCTCTGCATCAAAGAACAGAGTCAATCCGCAACAACTGAGCTGGTGACTCTAAACTTTGAAATACCCAACTTTTTCTCAATAGCACACAAAATATTTTAATCCTGCATTGACGTATCTCTCTCCGAATGCATTTACAGGATGAATATTAAAATTTATACCTGACACGTGTGCGTCCAAAATGATCTCCCCTCTGAATTATTTCTTTTGCATGCATAATTGGAACAACACTGCATTCCTTTGTTTTCTGGAGTGAGGAAAAATAGTATTTCTTTCATTATTCACGACATCTGTCAGGTGCATTGCTGAGATGTATGTGTTGTATGTGCTGGCGTTGGTAGGATGTTCTCATCCATTGGTGCGATCCCCAAATTAACCTACATGCCGTAGAGTTGGAACTGCACCAATTTTTGTTGCCCACATCGTGCTTGTCTAGTCAACGGGCGAAGAACAGGGGCGCCTTCCCTCTGAGGAAGGCGCTTGCCTTCTAGTGGCACCTTCCTGTTGGTGCCTTCCTGTGGCACCTTCCTATTGGTGCCTTCCTGTGGCGCCTTCCTATGGTGCCTTCCTATGGTGCCTTCCTATCGGCGCCTTCCTGTGAGAGGAAGGCACTTGCCTTCCTATGGGCGCCTTCTAGTGGCGCCTTCCTATTGGTGCCTTCCTGTGGCACCTTCCTGTCGGTGCCTTCCTGTGGCGCCTTCCTGTTGGTGCCTTCCTGTGGCACCTTCCTGTCGGTGCCTTCCTATGGCACCTTCCTGTGGCACCTTCCTGTCGATGCCTTCCGGTGAGAGGAAGGCGCTTGCATTCTTTTGGTGCCTTCCTGGAAGAGGAAGGCGCTGGCCTTCTATTGGCGCCTTCCTGGAAAAGGAAGGCGCTTATCTTTTCTTGGTGCCTTCCTGGAAGAGGAAGGCGCTAGCCTTCTATTGGCGCCTTCCTGGAAGAGGAAGGTGCCTACTTACCATGCGTTGATTTCAAAGGAAACAGATATTTGACATCTATTTTTTTTTAAACTCCTCCCCCATTTTATTTAGCTACCAATTGGAGATTTCTCATTTCCCTTCGGGACCAGGCTAGTCCTCGGGAAAGAGGATACTCTCTTCCAACGGGCAACAAAAATAAAACTTTGCTTCTGATTTGCATTTCATCGTGGAGCTATTTCAACACAAGGTGGTTTTTTTTTTTTTTCATAGGAGTAAGTTAGGCACCGACAATAAGGCGTCTTTCCCCCCATGTCTAAAAATTGTCACGTCCTCGTGACAACAGCCTTCCGAACTCCCCCTTTTTTTTTTTTTTTACGGGAGGTTCTGATTCACCCGCATCTTCCCCCACTTAAATTGGTGATGCCCTTATCGCCAGCAATAGGTCCCTCTACGCAACAGGTCTGCAGCCCTCCAAACGTCAGGTCCCACACTGAACAACAGGTACCCCCATCCAAGGGAGAAGAAAATTGCTTATTGGTGCCTTCCTCCAGGTGGAAAAAGGCACTGTTGTATTGGGCTGATTGTAGGCACTCTCTTCCTAGTGGGAAGTAAGTGCCTTTTCCGCTTTGCCGCACTCCTAATTGCAGGGCACAAAATGTCACATCTGTTAGGCCTAGTTTAAGCCGGCTCCGCCTACAGATCATGCTCATGGTTGTGTACTGCGAAACTACACCTACAAAAACTGCACACACGAAAGCGGTAAAACAGGAGTCATGACTCCGTGCCTGTTAGGACCTGGCTCTCAGGATGCCTGCAGCTTGCATTCGGTTCATGATTTCCTGCAAAGCAATAAGAAAGAAAATTTTTATGCTAAACAAGACATGTTCTATGCTTTTTTTTTTTTCACTAGGAGGATTCGCATTTTTTTTTTTTTGGTGGAAGGCGCCTTCAATGTATGGCACCTTCTTGATGCGGAAGGCGCCTTCTTGATAAACAAGGCGTCTTTCACTTCATTTTTTTTTTCACGTATCCTCCCTCTCTTTTTTTTTTTTCTTTTTTTTCTTTTTCTTTCTCTCTTTTTTTTTTTTCTTCTTCTTTTTTTTTTTTTCAACGAATGTTTGAACATTCGTCCAAGCTACTGGTATGGTATGGGGTCTCCCCCATGCCGATGTCTGATCCACTCTTGTGAATGTGAGGCAGTGGTTAATGGAGCTCGTTGACCGTTACTTGAACATTGTCTCGGCACTCTTCTCTTGCACGTGGTGTAGCATCTTTGACTCTGCTTATAATTTACTTAGGTTGTAATAGTCATGCACCTTGCAGCAAAATTTTCCCCCAAATTCCACAACCACCTTGGGCTAGAAGCCTTTCGCTTGATCGGGGTTACTTAGCCTCGCCTTCAAGTGCCAATGTTTCCAAGGCAAAACTCTGCTAGCTTTCACCTGCTAGATTGGATGCTACACAATCAGGTACACGAGACAGTTCGTATAGTGCTATTACAAACTCCACGTATGAATCTCAATTCACGAGATCTTCCCAGACACCTCCTTATTTGTCTACTTCGCACTTCATGTTGTCCTGCAAAACATAAAAGAAAAATCTAAACTAAAGACATTAAAATAAAATTCTAACTAACTAATTTTTTTTATTTTTTTATTATTTTTTTATTGTTTTTTTTTTCATCTTCTGATTACTTCTGGACTCCTCGCTTGCTTTATTTAGTGATCGGTTGGAGATTTCTCATTTCCCTTCTGGACCAAACTGGTCCTAGGGAAAGAGGATACTTTCTTCCAACAAGTAACAAAAAATAAAGCTTCTATTTTTTTATATGTTTCTTTATTTAGCTACCAGTTGGGGATTTCTCATTTCCCTTCCGGACCAAGTTGGTCCTCGGGAAAGAGGATACTCTCTTCCAACAAGTAGCAAAATAAAACTCTAGTTTGCTCTTAACTTGGAGCCTTTGCGATAGAAGATATGTTTTTCTCCTTTTTTTTTTTTTAGACAATATTTATTTGTGTTGTTGGTGGCAATGATGAAGGTGGGGTCTCCCCCATGCCTACATCTGAACTAGTCTTCTAAAAATTATCTCATTCTTGATCAACTAGTTTGATGCACTGCAGCATGAGAAGAGTATTTTACCCCATAGCCTCAAACACAAAACATTTTCAACATAATGGTAAAATGTGCAGGCTAGGAAATGACTATCCGCGAGCTAGCAACCTAAAGAAAACATGGCATAGCAGTCTGTTAAAAACACATGCTAGTTTCTGATTCACCGAGTCGCCTTAAGCGCAAGTGAAGAGCATACTCCATAACAAGATGTTCTTTTTAAATTATGCTCTGTCATTTTCCCTGCATTATTAATTTCATCATAAAAAAACATTTACCAATACGTTGCAAAAATTTCAAGCTTGTAAAATTTTTTAATTTAAAACCAAGCTTCTAGAGGCACAATTTTTCAATGGTTTCCGTATAAAAACACGTCCCTAAAAATTTTCAATCAGACTTGGGTTGCTGCTTTTTCTTTTGATTTCTTGAAACCATTTGGAACATGATGGAAATCCTTCAATGCCAGATTTTTTTTTTTTTTTCAACAACACATTTTATTTCTACTTCTACACTTAATTATGGTACATCAAGTTCATTCCCGCGTTTACCTGAGAAGCTAAAATATATAAATAATTGCCTATGGGATTTGGCTTTGAATTTACCGGCAACTATTTTTGGCCTTATAAAAAGCTCCTTGGTGGACTCATGCTTCTCAAATAAAATATTTACAGGTAATTTCAAATAAGCTTTTTATCTGACCTGTAAATCAGAACACTACAGTTTAGACACTCCCCGACAACGGCGCCAAAATGGTGAGCAGAAATTCATGTCCCGAAAAACATTCATTTCTCTTCCATAAATTATCAATCCGGTAAGTTCGTAAACTTATGAGTGTCACGCATAGTATATGCCTGCAGTGTTGGGGAACAAATCTGGTTGTACCTTATTTAGTTTGGTGGGGAGGTTTGTGTAATTGGATTCCAGCCAAACCAAATAAACTGAGTGCAGAGAATTTAAATAAATAAAATACAATGCTGGAAATAAAATGCTGAAAATAAAAGCACACACCTAAATTAAATAAAGCAAGAACTAAAGCAATAAAATAATCTACAGAAAATAAATAACAGAAATAAATAGGGGAGGACTACTGCAGGGAGTGGGCCCAAGCTCCCGTAGATAGTCCGCCCGGCTAGCTACGTAGAGCTTGCTCGAATAAGAGGAGTTGCACTCTTAATTAATTAAACAATAAAATAAAATAAGTTCTGTGTAAAATTAATCATTGATCTCCGATCCCCTTTGTTCATCTGGCCTGCGTCTTTATATAAAGCGCAGCCAGATCTCATTACAATAACAAATCGGTCTATTTTAATCACGTGATGTGATTTAGTTACAATTGATTCTACACATATTTTATTCTTCTATTTTAAAGTATGTTCGTTCACCAGAAGGATAAATATAAATATCCTTAGGTGTACGTAACAACAAATCCTAAACTAATGCATCCTAAAAATAATAATATGCTTTAAGAGCTTTACAAGGTCAACCGGCCAATCGGTTGATAATAATAACAAACACTTTATTCTATTTAATAAATGCATGATTAAAATAGATCTCCTTTGTCTTCACGTGCAACCTCCTCCATAGTCCTTGGTCAACCGATCAAAGTTGACTTGGTAAATCTTGCAAAGTATGAAGGCATGGAGGCGCCTTCCGGTTGTAGGGAGGCGCTCTTCTTCCGTTGGCGCCTTTCGGTTGTGGGGAGGCGCTCGTCTTCCATTGGCGCCTTCCGGTTGTAGGGAGGCGCTCGTCTTCGGTGCCTTCCGTTGTAGGGAGGCGCTCTTTCTATCGGTGCCTTCGTTGTAGGGAGGCGCTCTTCTTCCGTTGGTGCCTTTCGGTTGTAGGGAGGCGCTCGTCTTCCGTGGGCGCCTTCCGGTTGTAGGAAGGCGCCTACTTCTATTGGGCGCCTTCCTTGAAGAGGAAGGTGCCTACTCTCTTGCCTTAGTCTCTGTAAGCGAAGTATGCCGGGTCCAAGTGGATGTAGACTGGAAAACACCATATTAGTACCAATACCTGCATTTATACACATTTCCCACTAAAAACACCAATCAAGCATAATACCGGATTTTCTATCAATTATATGCATAAGTTATATAAAATACATTTCATATGCTAATTGAACCAGTGATAATTCTTCTTAACCGTGTATATAAAATGAGCATTTTTGGTGCTCATCACCCATCATCGAATCAATTAGGAATTTTGGATACTCACACATAGGTACCATTATTATTGTGGGTCTCACATCCAATTCTATTAATTTTGTTTACGCTAGAGTTGATACCTCTTGATAAAAGACCCGAATCACCATTTTTTGGTGACACCAATTTCCTATCAAATCCCTCCTTTGATTTAAGATATTTCCAACGCTCTCATTGGAGAGGATTTGGCCTTGGTCGATACAAGAAGGGAGCTCATCACATCATCGAACCACACTACCAACTCCCTAAAAAATTTTGGATTAGGGTATGACAACCATTCTTCAAATGACCTCCTCGAGGAAGATTTTCAAAATATTACCCTCAATCCCAAAGAGGATAGAGACGATGAATACACCAACCTTGAGTATGTTCATTGCCTACCAGAAGGATTTTTCCAAGTTGCCACCACCCATACCATACCATCTAATACCTTGAAAGATGAATTAGATGAGCTACTAGAGGCACTTTCGATTGATTCTTATAGCTCTGACACTCTTCCCCCATAGTACCTTTAATAGGTTTCCTAGATGATGATGATATTTACCAATGAATGTTCCAAATTCCACTTATCATTTTTCCCATGCTCCTTCCTCATGAGTTTCCAAACACACCAATACATCTGCCACCTCCACCACCACCAATACAACCAAACCCATGTCCACCCATGTTGGACCAAGTCCTACCCTATGAGCATGCTCTTGGGAATCCCCCCTCTAATATACTAGATCCCACCATCCCATAAGTCAACTCCATTGACCTATTCACACCCCTCTACAACCTAAGAAATCCGTAAAATCCCATAAGTCAAGTCTTATTGAATTTGAGAATATTTTTGCCTTACCTTCCCCCATTAATTTTCATCTATCCAATTGCTCCATCAAGCCAATGTCTACATCCCATCTACCTCATCGTCCTCTCTGTCTATCATTTATCACGTTGACATGAGTGACATAGAGTCACCCATTTTTGAAAATGTAGCAAATGACATCCACCTCATTCCTACTCCTCACCAATTAGAGGAGGGTTCCCACATGCTTATTGAGGACACCATCGATGTAGAACTCGGTGCCAACCTGGACCACCATAAATAATAAAATTTGGAAAGAGTCTTTCCTATGAAGAATGGGAACATTTTGTCACCCTTCTCAATGAATATATAGACTTTTGTAACCTAAACCAAGCCTCAATAAAATACAATTATATACTTCTCATTATGGATTAGTTGTTTTAAGTAGTGAGTGGGGACCAAATTATATCCATGGTCAATGGTTTCATAGGTTATAATCAAATCCAAGAATTCACTGAAGATAAACATAATATATCATTTCTAACTCCTTGGAAAACATTTACCTATAAGAGAATACCATTTGGATTGATGAATGTCGATGAATGTTAGAGCTACTTTTCAAAGAGTAATAAATTATGTATTTAGGGATGTTAAAAATAAGTTCATTGTGATTTATTTGGATTATTTGATAATGTTCTCAAAGAAAATATATGATCACATTGTTCATATCAAAAAGGTGCTTAATAGATGTAGGAAATACAATATTTCTCATAATCCAAAGAAGTTTAATTTTTTTGTGTTGGAGGAAAAATTGTTGGGTAATATTTTTTTATTAGGGTAAAATAGGATTTTGAAAGGGCCCAAACCCTTTTACAAGAGTACAAATATAGATATAAAAATCCTTACTGAAGGTAACATAAGTCCAGTAATACCTCCTAGTATACACACCCAGGGAGTTCTAGCTCACCCAAAAAAACCCTAACAAATATTGGTTTTGATTCCTATGGAGAATAAAACCCAAAATACCTAGGATCCAATTACTTTGGAGAAGCGAATTCAAAAAAATCTTAGCTCTGATTCCTATGGAGAAGTAGACCTAGAAAAATCCTAGCTCTAACTCATGGAGAAATAGACCCAAAAAATCCTGGTTCTAATTCTCATCTCTTTGGATGTAATGAAATCGATACATATGGATGACCACCAAAAAATCCATAAGATCATATTCTAAAAACTATCAACCTTTTTCTCTAATCCTTATGGAGAAAAAAACCTAGAAACCATTGGCTCTAATTCTTATGTAGAAGCAGAATTAGAAAAAACTTGTCTCTAACTCCTAGCTCTACATATGTAATGAAATAAATATCTATGGCTAACCACTAGAAAATACATAGGATCACCTTCTATAACCTATCGTCCCTTTACTCTGATCCCTATGGAGAAATAAATCTCAAGGACTATGTATTATCCAAATGTTGCTCTTTTTAAACTAATATAAAAATATCCCAATGGATATCCCTTTGGGGTATTTATCTTTTATCCTCCCCTCTTAGTGCTCCCTTATTGTATAATGTGTCTACTAACATATTACCTATATATGGACTACTTCCACCTCAACAAAGGTTTGGAAAGCATTCCTAATATCTTAAAAATATTACTTATTGCCAATTTGCCTTTTCTTCTTAAGAAATTTAATGATATTCAGAGAATCTCCTTCCACTACTAACTTTCTAACTCCTAAGTCTCTTTCTAGTTCTACCCCTATAAATAGAGCTTGAGCTTCTTCTTGGTGGCTTGTAGTGATTCCTAAATATTCATAGACTACACCCTTTATCCTCCCTTGTTCATTTTGAGCAATAGAACCTACCCTCACCTTCCTTGGGTTCCATTTTGAGGTCATCAAATTACATTTTTATCCATACTTCTTGAGGTGGTAGCCATTTAGTCTCAACCCTTGATTGATTATGAGTACCATACAAGCTACCAAATAGATCTTTATTCCAAGTTTTGCTCAATCTATCCTCATCTCCTATTTTAGGTTTGGTCAAAAATTTTATTGTCTTCACATATTCCTTAATTTCTTGCACAATAATCTTCAAATTTATCCCTGTTGTTTTGTTCTCCTCAAATATTCTCCTATTCCTTTCCAGCCATATTCCCCAATCATAGTGTAAAGGAATTAGATTCCAAATTCCATTGATCCTAGGACTTGTGAAAGACTTCTCTCATTGCTCTAACCAAGCTAGCATGGTATTTGAAAAAGCTGATACTACCCCCACCTTATTTATTAGTGCCTAAAGTATATTTAATGAGTAGTCACAATCTATGAAGATATGTTGAACCAACTCCTCTCTCTACCCATAGAAGACGAATCTATTTGGGTAGTGAATTCCTCTCTTTTGCAAATTTTCTATAGTCAATGTCTTATTTTGAGTAGCCAACCACAAGAAGAACTCTTTTTTGGGAATTGCTTTCTTCCCCCATATTTTATTCCATAGAAAACTATATTCTATAGTTGGGTCAATCAAGTCATGAGTTGATTTGACATTAAATTCACCATATTGGGTGGATACCCACATTAATGAATCTTATTGCATCTCTAAACTTATATAATATGATCTAATATTTTCCTTCAACTTACTCAACACTTCACTATTATATTGGTTCATGTTCAAAATTTTCCATCTTAGCCAACCTCCTACCATCACTGTATAGTCATTTACTAACCTGCCATATCTTGGTCCAAGTCCTCCCATAGTCTATGCATCTCCTCATCCATGGTTAGTGGTCTACTATCTAACCATGCATCCTCCTAGAAGCTAATGGATCTACCATACCCTACTTTTCATTGTACTCCCTTATATAATAACTCCCTTGACTTCACAATGTGATTCCATAATGAAGACCCCTGATATGGATCCTATATAGTAAGCAGTTTAACATCTTCCATTCTATCTAAATATTTTTCCTTCAAAATGTAGACACCCAAAAGTTGCACATTGCCACTTCTCCCATCATCATGGTTGATCAATTTGCAAAGCTCATGAAATTTGCATAAATTAGCCTCAAAACACTATTCATCTCCATAAGCCCCCTTGGGCTACTTAAGCCCCTTCCTACGCTTAACTTGGGTCCTCATGTGACCACCATCATGACTTAACCTTGGTTAATCTCTACCCTGGTCAAAAGTCACTTTATGGTCAAACTTCACTTTATGGTTAAGCACATGGTTAATCAACTCAATCATGATTAGCCTAATTCTTCCACCTCACCTAGTCTACCCTTTGACTAGCCTAGCCTTTCCACCTCACCTAGTCTACCCTTTGACTAGGCTAGCCTTCCACCTCACCATCTTGATATTTTCTCCACATCACATTCTCCTATGCATTCAATAACAATTGAAGACTTTTGCACACACAAAAGCATTTTTTTAATAAAAGGCTTTCCACCTCAACATGTCATAAATGATATTTGGAGACTTTCCTCCACCCATGCATTTATGTGGGATGACTCATTTAGGCCCATTTATTGCATGTGGATGGGTGAGGGATTCTCTCACCCAAATGCACTTATGAGGTATGGCACCTCATGCCACCTCAGTGGACACCTCACAAGGACACCTCACAGAGGACACCTCATAGGGGACACCTCAACCCCTCCCCTAACCTTGGCAAACTCTATAAATAGAAGGTCAAATTCTCCATTTCAAAGAGTCCAACTTTTGCTTAACAAAACTCTACTAAAATTAGCCTAGACCATCAACATCACTCAACATCATCCAACATCACTCACCATCCATCACCACATAGAATTCAACATGAAATCCATCAACATCCCTTGATTTTTGATAGGTTGCTAATAAAGATTGAAGTTTCTAAAGGTGACTTGGTAGACAATAGAAGAAGCTCCTACACTAGAGGAAACTTTACATCAAAATCCATCAATTCTAGAAATCATAGTTACATTTGCATAGCAGGGTGTAAATATTGAGGCACAACTAGATTCACACCCTAGGGTGAAAATCCTATTTTTGCCATCCAAAGCTCACAAAACTAGGTAAATATCCTCAACTTTGCTTATATTTCATCATTTTACATAGTTTTAATCATGTTTTGAGCATATTTTAGAGGTTATTTATCTATTAAAATGAGGGGTCTGATCAAGACAAGCTGCCAAACATTCTAACCAAATTTTGTAGGTCTCACAGGCCCCAAGGATAGATTCAACCACCAATGGCACACAAGAAATAAGCCCACTTGCATCGAGGAAGACAAGGAGACAACTAGTGGTTGTTTACCATCTATACCAAAGAAAGGCTTCCCTTGTGGAAGACCCCATTTTGTAGCCCTTAGGGGCACTTTTGTAAAAGGATAACACTGTAACCTCCTTTTTAATAATCAATTTACAAAACAATCATGTTTCCCTATGTTTCATTCTGGCATACCCAATGGGACCCCCACCATTTTTACTACTTTGGTTTAGTCTTTTTCATTGGCTAACCATCATTTTTGACTATTTTCTATGTTTTAGGTGCTAAAAAACTAGAAAAGAATACACCAAAACCTTAAAAAATACTTCAAGTTCCAACCTACAATATTTTTGGCCTATGAGCTAGATTCACATAGCAGGGTGTGAATCTTGAGATAGTCAGATTCACACACTAGGGTGCGAATCCTAAAAATTACCTCAAAAATTGATCCCTAGCAACAAGGTATCCATTTCCACACATCTACATCAGCAGCAAGGTAAGTCAAGGGGGTAAAAATACCTTTTTCCCATTGATATTGCTATCTCACATACCTTTTTAGCCTTCATAGGCCAAACCACCTCTCGACATGACATGTACAAGGTGAAATCATTCCTTGTACCTTTCTTGATTGCAATTGTAACTAGGTTTCTTCCCCTTCTTCTTGCAACCATCATTTGGTAGTTTTGTAACTAATTTTGAGAACCAATCTAACTTTCTACCCCTTCTTGTGTAGGAAACTTTCTCAGAACTAGGGGAGACTCCAGAACTTGCTTCACAGACACCAAAGTTATCCAGAAAACCCAACAAATTTAGATTCACATAGTAGGGTGTGAATCTCGAAGGTGCTATCACATTCACACACCAGGGTGCAAATCTCAAAAATCTACAAAATTCTACATCACACAAACTAGACAAAACCTCCTACAACATCTAGTGATAGGTATTCTCCTCTAAAACTAGTATTTTTACCTTTTCAAAAATTGATTCTCCTTTACATACGAGTCTTTTCACTTGTTTCATCTTGGTCATATAATTGCATTTTAGCCATTTGCATAAGGCCTAAAGGAGGCCTCAAATATCCTTGTTTGCTTAGAGCTGAGATAGATTCTAATCTATTCTCATATACAAAGCTCTTACGCAACATCTAGTCATAACCATAACTGGCATATCTTGACTAGTGTAGATAGGATTGTGCCCAAGCAAGCCTTAGCATCACTTTTCACTGAAATCAAGTGACATTATCTTTTGTCTTTCTTCTTAGCATAGATATTTTTCAAAAGCATCTAGTTAGATTTCATCTCTTTCAAAAGCATCTAATTAGATTTCATCTCTTTCAAAAGCATCTAGTTAGATTTCATCTCTTTCAAAACGCACCTAGTTAGGTCTTTCATCTCTTTCAAAAGCATCTAGTTAGATTTCATCTCTTTCAAAAGCATCTAATTAGATTTCATCTCTTTCAAAAGCATCTAATTAGGTCTTTCATCTCTTTCAAAAGCATCTAATTAGATTTCATCTCTTTCAAAAGCATCTAATTAGATTTTATCTCTTTCACAAAATCTTAGCATAGATTTCTTTCAAAATTCTAGCATAGATTTCCATTTCAAAAGCACTTAGCATAAATTTTCTTTACAAAGTCAAATTTTCATTCTAAAAGTAGTTAAAAGCATTTATTTTCCATTGCTTTCATAACCTAGTTTGCTTTCAACACATTAGCTTTCTTAAACAACAAATCAACACCACACACGTGCACATTTCATACACATTGGTAAGATTGGATTTCATCACCAATCCCCAATCGAGACCAGTGATGTTGGAATTCATCTCCTTCCACTGGCTCACCCCCTAGATGCCATAGTAGCCCCCATGAGATATTTTTTGGACTTCATCACCAAGAGATCCCCTACCCTTGAGAGATCCTTGGGGTAGGTTAGGATTAGATACCCCTACTCATAGGGCTTTGCATAATTCATGAGTTGGTAATTGTCATTCTTGACTAAGCTCATCCAAGGGTGAAGCGAAAGCCTAGGTAGATCGATAGTAGGTCTTAGATAGTACTACCTCTTTCATAAGAGGTCTTTTAGATTATCTCCCTTTTTTGTTACCTTTCACTTGTGCCTTTCATTAGCTACTATTCACCCATTATCGCATAGTTACCCTTTGCACATTTTTTAGTGTTGTAAAGTCACATGCTTCAACATACCTATTTAGCATCCATTTCCTACTTACTTTCATTGTTATAGGTTGGGTAACATCATCAAAAATACATGAAAACACCAAAAATATTTTCTTATTGTTTGTTCTCAACTTTTGTTGCATCTAAGTTTTTTTGGGTCTCAAACCTGTTACAAAACCATCTAAAATAGCTCCAAAACACACTTACTAGTTTTCAACAGTCTGTTTCTACAAAATTACACTCATACTACCTATTTTAATCAGATTCACATAGCAAGGTGTGAATCACATTTGCATACCACCTTATGAATCTAAAATTTAGGGCATAGACAGGCTCAAAAACCTACACAAAACACACAACAAAGTGAAATTTTTATTTTTGGTTGCCTTGACCACTTAAATTGCACATACAAATATGGTTCTCACCTACAACCAAAATCATGAGTAAGCTCACCTCATTGTAGAAGCATCCCATGCTACCTCATCATAGTCAAACAATCCACCTCCACAATTTGAGGAAACTACCTCTGCTGCTCCACCAGATCAATCTATTAGTTCATAAGTACCACATGCAGGCAACATGTCACAAGTTGAATCATCAACTTTACCTCAAACTGATATAGATGATCCCAAGAATACTTCTCCATCGGATGATATTTCATCATACAATCTACCATCCACTTTTTTCCAACATGTCATCTATGTTGCACTCGATAATCCCCAACCATCTCTCACTATTGATGATCAAACACCTCCTCCTTCACCAACCACTAATCATCCATTCTTACAAGGCTAGTCTCAACCCCTCTTGGGTGAAGATGTGACTATCCTCTACCAAATCGATCTTGATGTTGTCACAACTACCCAAATGGTAGGAATGATCTCAGTGACTCGCCCCTCCATTCTAGACAATCCAACATCCTCATCACAAATTCTGCAACAACAACAAACAAATGCAACATCATCAAATTCCATAGCAACAACAAATGCTACAACATCATCAAATTCCATAGCAACAACAAACATTGCAACATCATCAAACTCCACAACCACAAGTATTGCAAAATCAACAAGTTCTACAACAACAACAACTACTCACAACAACTTTTGCAACAACAATACATCCCACAACAATAGCAAATTCTACTTAATCAATAATTTGCTTCTACTTTCCATCCCTCCTTTCCTCCCATCTCCACTTTCTCCACCCTTCCTCAATCTTCCACTCTTGACTTCATGGCTTCTTCCTCATATTTTCCACCTCCAAATTCTCTCCAAACTTTCATGTATGGGATCTTACCTTCTACTCAACCACCACCCTCCCTTTCTTCCACATTTCACCTTCCTCCACCTCCTCCTTTTTCCCACCTCTAACCATTCCCCTTACTTCTTATAATCCCAACTATCCATCATACCTCCATAATCCACCATGTTACTCCATCTCAACCTGACACATCACTATTTTGATCATCTCCTCCTTCACAACTCAACTCATTCACCCCATCATCTTATGGGTAGGATTCATCTTCTAATCAACCACCTCCTCTAAAACCACAATATAATCAAAAATCTTTCTTCACTTCTCCCCCTTCTTGGTCTTCCATGCCAACCACTCAACAACAACCTCCACTCCAAAATTCTACTTCATTTCAACAATAACAATTTCAATCCCACAACAACAAGTTCTTCAACAAAAACAAGTATAACAACAAGTGCAAATACCACAACAATAGGTACCCATACAACAACAATACACAATGGTTCCACAACAACAAGATTTTCATCAACAACAGGTTTTGGATCAATATCAACATATTCCTATTGTTCAGTCTCAAATGCCATCCATGCAATATCAATATTTGTCAGCACCAACTCAAATTTTGATGGCTTTCAATACTCAATGGGATGAACAATAGTTACAATATCCACCCCATTCAAACTATTCACATTTCACATCACAATCATATATTCTCCCTTCTTCATCACAACCACCAATTCTCCCCACACTAGGCAATCCAACACAAACTCCACACACCACTTCTAATGAGTTTCAAATTTTATGTAAACAAATCAAGAACTTGGACCTATGCACCACTAGTTATGGGCCTCAAAAACCCACTTATAGTTAATTGTGCAATGATCCTATCAATCCCTCTATGGCCATTCATCCCTATCCTTATCGGTTTAAAATACCCAAATTTGACAAATTCAAAGGTAAGGAAGATCCAAGGGAGCACATCAATAATTATCAGTTTACATGCTATCAAATCAATGGTAGCGACCCTCTCATGCTTCACACATTTTTTCTCTCACTTGGGGTCAAGCTTTGGATTGGTACAACAACCTTTCACGACATAGTCTATTCACCTTTGAGCAATTAGCTAATCTATTCTTAGAACACTTCTCAATCAATATCAAGAAGAAAATATCACTCTCAAATTTGTACAACTTATGATAATTTGATGAAGAACCCATTACTAATTTTATTTCTAGGTGGTAGGTTGTCATTCATGATCTAACCTTTGCCATACCACCTATAAAACTCATCAAATTATTTGTAAAAAGTTGCACTAAACACATTTCAACAATTTTACAAATCTAGCAAAGTCATACATTCAACAAAGCTATTGCTCAAGTGAAGGTCATTGAAGACATCAAGGTACAAGCAAGGAAGATCAAACTTTGCAAGAAGTCATATTACCCAACCAACATTAGGTTCAACCACAATTTGGCCAATCCTAGCACATCTAAACCACCATAAAAAAATCAAGTGATTCTCAATACACAACCCCCCTCATCATCTCAATAATATTTTCAGCCCTAATAAGGGTCTTTCCACACTAATTCACCTTCTCCATCCAATCAACCATTGGTTCATACCCCATGCCCTCCTCGCCAACCATGCAACTAGATGCCTTTGTCTAAACCATTGCCCAACTTGTTCCAAATATTGTATGATGTTGGACATATTGCTCTACCTGATATAAAAGCTAATGATCCCAATCATCCAAAACCATGAGGCTACAATGAGCAAGCATTTTGTGAGTATCATCAACAATGAGGCCATGACATCAACTCTTGTCATATCTTTCATCATTTGGTACAAGATCTCATTGATCAAGGAACCATCCATGTATCAAACCCTCTCACCCCTCAAAATAAAAATTTAGGTATTTATCAGAACCCTTTACCTAAACATGGGGGTGCTAATTCTCACACCAATCCACCCACATCATAGGCTAGCCCTAGATAGGTCAATCATGTCAATCATGGCCCATCTCAACAAGGCTTTGTGGGTATGATCAATGTTACTACCTATAACTAATGCTACCCTCTATATACTAATGCACCAACCAATCCTCCTCATCCTGCACCATCTTCTTCTAACCTACCACCACCATCAAGCATTCCTCCTACTATACCATGCAATATCATCACCATTCGTAGTAGTCTTTCACACCAACTCTACATTGCTCCTGCATGGTTGTCCATCTACGACCTCTTGTAGCAATCTCAACCTCATCATGAGGCCCTCAATGATATTATCCATTCCATAGATCTCAAAACAAGTGATAACAATGCTTTTTTCAACTTTGTTGGTAATGTGCAAACCTGTATGCAACCTTCCATAAGTTTCCATGATCACGAAATCATAGAACTTGTGGGAGAAGGGGTTGATCCTCCTCTACATATCATGGCTTCTATCAATGATGTTACCTATAAATATGTCCTCATTGACACTAGGTCATCCATTAGCATCATTTCCATAACCACCCTTCATCATCTACATATTCCACCCACTCATCTTACCACTCCTCTTGACCTGTGAGATTTCAATGGCTCTATGCATCCCATGGTAGGCTCTATTATCTTACCTATCTAGGTAGGTGCTAAGACTATCTCTACACTATGTCATGTCATCAAGGGGGAGATGCAATATAATATCCTCTTAGGTCACCCATGGATTTAAGACATGTAATGTGTCCCTTCCACTTTGCATCATTATCTAAAATACCTTCACAATGACCAAGTGCATCACATCCCTACTGATGATGATCCATTTGAATTTTACAATATCATTACTCTTCCACCAAGTCCACCCTTATCTTCCACTCAATTCACTCCCACAACAAGGTGACCCCCCACAACATCACCCCCATATCCTCCACTTCCACATCAATCAAGAAATCCCATGAATGTTCCCTCTCCTTCATCATCTAACCTTCCCACTCATGTTGCTACACTCCCCCAACCAACTTCACATCCATCATCAGAATCTCTTTCCCATTCTTCTCCTATCTCCCCCTCACTCTTCTCCACCACCTCCTACATGGTCACATCCACCTTCTACCAATACTCCCATATTACCCACTCCAAATACTCCTCCAATTCATTCACCCTCTATTCCTTGCACATCACACATCATTTTGCACCCCAATAAGCTTCCTCCTCACCCCACTTCCCAATTTACACATGCAAATCACCCTATCCTAGCTACACCGATAGAATGTTATGAATGGGAACAATGCACTACCTACTTGGATGCTCAACTCACCCAATCCACCCCTTCCATTTCTCCATATCCTATACCACTTCCTCAAGAGTCACAACCCTCTTCATCTTCATCACACAGGGGATCCTCCCCTAAACATGACCATTATGACATACCTCATGTTTCCATACTCATGACCAATCCTAGTCTAAGAGAGTATAACATAC
Source organism: Wollemia nobilis (assembly GCA_028583015.1). NCBI lineage: Eukaryota > Viridiplantae > Streptophyta > Pinopsida > Araucariales > Araucariaceae > Wollemia > Wollemia nobilis. Next base: position 3,305,994 of record JAQPPZ010016709.1, read on the forward strand.
ACAATGCTCATGTCACCCCTCCTATGATACAATCCATTCATGACTTTGGTCACCCCAATCATGCACCCTTGACTATCAAGGTCATCATTCCTCTCGACCCACCCACAAACTATACCAACTTCATCTATGGTGGTATCGATTCATCCTCTGATGTAACTGAGCCTCAATCACCACAAGACAAGTTTTGTGGTAATCTTGACCACATGTCCAATCCTACTTTTGTGATACGATACTTCCAATGATTCCACTAGCATAGTTTTGGATTGGGATGCTACGAACAAGGATCTAGAACCCTTGTTGACCCTCCTATTTGGTAGCCCAAAGATAAATCAGGTCTAGGCTATCAATGTGACCACATCAACATATTGGAGGATGAACTCCATAATCTCACCCTTGATCCTTTTGAGGATAACTTTGATAATGAGCCTGAGTGTGACTTTCTTGATGATTATCTCTCTCCTCATTCCATAGTTAACATCTCATCCACCTTCTTCCACGAGTCTCCTCCTCATAACACTATGTCTACTTGTGTTGTCGATGACCTCACCCATCACTTTGATGCACTTTCACTCACCTCATCTAGCTTAGATGATACTACCCTTCCTCCTTCTCCATTATCTATCAATCCATACATACCTCTACACACTCATCGTCGAGTTCGATGCTCTTCAACTCACCCTCACTCCCTGCCTATGGTTTTGCATCCTCATCTAAACCAACCATTCCCTTCCTCATCATCTGAATCTTCTTCCACATATTCTACTTTCTCATTGACTTCAAGTATCTTAGTCAACATGATCTCCATCAATTTATTCACTCCACTCCACTATGTTACCCACCCTGATCGAAACATAAGTACAACTCTAAACTTTATTGATTTTGATCACATTTCTTCTGAGCCTTCTCCATGAGACTTTCTCTTATCTCCACATCTACTCCATTCTACAAATACCCCTCTATCTTCTATCCCACCCCATAGTTTATATGTCCATCACATGTATGTCTCTCTTGATGATGAGATTACTCTCACTAACATCACCGATGACTTACATCTCATCCCCATTCCTACTCAACTCTAAGATGGCTCTCACATGCTTGTGGAAGACACCATTGATGTTGACATCGATGATGATCCAACCAACCCTCACATCATCAAACTCAGCAAGGGTCTTTCCCTTGAAGAACACATAAATTTTACAATGCTTCTAAAATAGTATAAGAAGGTCTTTGCATGGTCCTACATGGACATGCTCAATCTTGACCCTTCATTGGTCATCCATAACTTAACGCTCGATGATAGTACTAAACCTATCAAGCAAAAACTCTACAAGATGCATCCTACAATTGCTTTGATGGTGAAGGAGTTACAAAATCTCCTTGATATGGGATTCATTCAACCAATTGATTACCCTAAGTGGGTTTCTAACATGGTCCCTATCACCAAGCCAAAAGGAGGAATTCACATATGTACTAACTTTAGGGATCTCAATAAAGCATATCCTAAGGATAATTTTTTGCTCCCTAATATCGATACTTTGGTCGACTCTACAATAGGTCATGAAATGTTATCCCTCATGGATGGGTTTTTAAGGTACAACCAAATCTAGGTTAACCCTGTAGACCAACATAAGACATATTTTACTACCCCCTAGGGGAATTTTTGTTATAAGGTCATGCCATTTGGTCTTAAGAATGCTGGTGCAACTTATCAACATGCTATGATGTACATATTTCATGACTACATGCATAAAATTATAGAATATTACATAGATGACCTACTTGCAAAGTCCAAAAAGCATCATCAACACATCGATGACCTCCAAAAAATCTTTGATCACCTCTTGAAACATAATGTATGGTTAAATCCAAAAAGTGTGTCTTTGGCATGACCTTAGGAAAACTTTTAGGTTTCATTGTATCTCAATGAGGCATCAAGGTCGATCCTCAAAAAGTGAAGGCTATCATCGACATGCCTCCTCCTACCAATATTAAATAATTATATAACTTGCAGGGCAAAATTCAAGTGATTCATCGCTTCATCGCCCAACTCTCCGACAAGTGTAAGCCATTTAATCACCTCTTACAAAAGGGGTCACATTTAAGTGGGACCATGCATGTCAGACCACTTTTGACATAATCAAGGCCTATCTTACTTCTCTACTAGTATTATCTCCACCCCATCCAAATCTTCCTTTTCATTTATACATATCTACCATTGAATTTGCTTTGGGTACACTATTGGCCTAGAAAAATGAAACCAACCATGAGCAAGCCATGTATTACATCAACCACACGTTGGTAAGCTATGAGACATGGTATGCTTACATGGAAAAATTATGCCTGGTCATTGTCTTTGCTACAAAGAAGTTGAGACATTACATGCTAAATCATACAACTTATGTTGTAGCTCATGATAATCCACTCCACTATATGATGGGTAGAAGTTACAATAATAGTCACACTACAAAATGGATTATGTTACTCACTGAATTTGATCTCAAATTTATTAGTCAAAAATCCATTAAAGGCCAAGTCATTGTTGATCAACTCATTGAGGCTCCTTTAACTGATGATAAACCACTCCTCATTGAGCTTCCAGATGACTCAATATTTCATACCACTAAAGCTGAACAATACGTGGAACCTGAAACACCAGCTGACCTAACCCTCTTCTTTGATGGCTCTCACTACGAATGAGGAGGGGGTGTAAGAATAGTCTTTTTCACACCACAAGGGGTACCCCTTCCATTTTCTTTCAAATTAGGCTTTCCTTGCACAAATAATAATGCTAAATATGAAGCTCTCATTCTCGGCCTCAAAACAACCCTCGCTATGCACATCAAATGACTACAAATATTTGGTGATTCCCTTCTCATTATCAATCAAATAAAGGGAATCTTCCAATGTCGATACCCCATACTCAAGCAGTACAAATAGGTCACTAATTAGTTGCTCACCCAATTCAAGTGGTACAACATTGATGCTACCCACACTCAACAAATCACTTTACAGATACCATGGCTTCTCTTGGATCTTTAATACCACAAAATCCACATGATGAAATCACTCGTGTGCCTATACAAATGCTACTTAAATCATCCATCTCTACTTCAACACCTTTCGATGATGTTGACATCAATTTTGTTCAAGTTGAACCTTGTGATCCTTGGTTTTTCCAAGTCAAGGATTATATTAAATTAGGCATCCTTCCTACTAATTTACCTCACACTCATAAATGAACATTCAAACAAAAGGTGATCTATTATACATTTTTGGGAGACATCCTTTATAAACGCAACTACGATGGCATCCTTCTACATTGTCTCGAACCCCAAGAGGCCCAACATGTTGTTAGGGTTGCCCATGATGGTACTTGTGGTGACCATTTTAGTGGCATGGCCATAACCAAGTGCATCCTACACATGGGTTATTATTGGCCTACTATGGAACATGACTACTGCACTTATGTTAAAAAGTGTATCAAATGCCAACAACATGCTAATATTACACATCTACCATCTCAAGCATTACAACCCATCCAATCCATGTGGCCTTTCTCTCAATGGGGCTTGGATCTCATTGGAAAAATCACTCCAACCTCATCCAACAATCACAAGTTCATCATCACTACCATATAATATTTTATGAAATGGGTTGAGGTAATTCCTCTCATCCAAATGATAGGTCCTAAGATCATGGACTACATTACTCAACACATCATCTATCATTTTGGCATTCCTTCCAAAATCATCTCTAATAATGGTATGCCCTTCAAGAACAAGAATGTCCATGCTTTATGTGAAAAATACCACATCCAACATAGCTTCTCTACCCCATACTACCCCTAGGGTAATGGGCAAGCTAAAGCTACAAACAAAACCATTTGTACCATTCTTCATAAAATTATTGTAGAGATGCATCACGATTGGCACAATCAAATGCCATTAGCACTCTAGGCTTATCGCACCAGCATTAGAACACCAATTAGGGCAACACCATTTTCTTTAGTCTATGGCACAAAGGCCATCATGCCCCTAGAGCTCGAAATCCCTTCTTTGAGAATCTCACTACAAGAATTTATCGATAATGATACAACCCATCAAGCGAGATTAGACCAATTAACACTCTTGGATGAATATCAAATTAATGCTATTGAACATACACACATCTACCAAGATCATCTCTGATGTGCCTACAACAATAAGGTTCACCAACATGAATTTCAAATCAAAGATTTGGTCCTCAAAGAGAACCAACAGAATACTAGCCAACTGCGCCATCTTCACGATAAATTTATGCCCAACTAGTTAGGCCCATACATGATTACACATAAATTTGGTTCTAGAGTTTATTACCTTACCAATATTGAAGGTCTCAAGGAACCTGAACCCCTCAATATCATCCATCTTTATGCATTCTATGCCTGATAACATTCATCAAGGTTTTATGTTCTTTGTAAATCCCATCATGAATATTACACAAATACAAAAATGCAAAAACAAAAACAATGCAAGCACAAATCCATCCATCAATGGCATATTCTCCATTGCATCTTCACCCATGTTTAGTTCTGTAGACACCCAATTTTGACATGCCTAGAAATATATTCCAAAACTAGTCGTAAACACTCCAAAACTTCTCAAAATAAATCACAAAGCTATAAAACCTCAATTTAATCATTTCCCAACCTTTTGGGCATCATTTTTCAACTTTATAAAATCCTCCACTCTGAAAAAATTCACTGGTGGTGAATTTGGCAAGTTGAGTGGCAAATTTGGTAAAACTATAGAAATTAACTCCTAACATCCAAAATTAGTTTTCACCAAATTTGCTACTCCTACCAAATTTGCTAGTGGTGAATTTGAAAAAAATTCAAATTTCAAAGCTTATAAGATTAGATGTTACCTCCTTACCAAATTTGCCACCTGGGTCGCCAAATTTGCCAGTGGTGAATATGGTCGATAGTGGTGAATTTGGTCAAAATAGCATAGAATTAGAATATTCCACATGAACTAGAGATATGTGGATTGACCTCCTCTAACCTCTACCATTGATACCACATGCTCCAAAAAGGTCTCAGATGCATTTTTTTAAAATTTGATCTTATCCTTTCTCCCTCCAAGTCCCCTTCCAAATCCTATTTAAGGAGGCCATGGGGCAAGCATTCAACAAGGCATTCTACTATAGCTAAATTTTACCAATATTTTTCTAGCATATTTACTCTCATCTATCTCTTAGAAATCATTTTAAAGCATTCTTCATCCATTCTTGCAAGTATTTTATGAAGGGAATTCAAGCAAAGTAAGAGGGCTTGGTGGCAAGGAGATCTTGGTGCTTAGGAGAGGTCATTGTTAGGTGATATAGTCCTTGGAAGAGTTCTCTCCTTATTTCTATTGTTTCCTTTTCATTTTAGCTCTCTAATATAGCTTTTCTAGATTTCTAAATTCCTTACTTGCATAACTTTCTTTGTATTTTATCTTTCTAATCTTGTTCAAGGTTTACCATTGTTTTGTAGGCTTTTACATATCCATTTCTAGATATGATTTTAAGCATTTGTAGACCCCTTTATGTGCATCTAACATCTTGCAAGGTTGAGAGACATCTCTTCTCGGACACTTTAATTTCATTTACTAATCTCTCTACTTTGTAGGGTGATTTCATGTATTTCCTTCACAAGCATTAGAAGATTTGCTATCTTTTATTTATGCTTAACTACTTCTCCTCTTTCATCTACAACCATATTTAACTCTATTTACATGCATACTAACCACTTCTTCTTACTTCCATGTTATAATACTTTTATGCATTGATTATTTTAGCATTTAATCCCTTCTTTTCAAGCATTTCTTTCTATAGCATCTAGATAGTAATTTCTCTCTATTTGCAGCCTTCACTCATTTACGTGCTTACTAACAATTTATTTTCACTTCCATGCTATTTTAATTTCATACATTGAGTATTTTAGCATTCTAGTCCTTTTCAAGAATTTCAATCCCTTCTTTCATTGGAATCTAAAAGCTTTTTAGGCTCTTCATTTTGTTATCTAAATCCCATCTAGATTTGGATATAAGATCTTCATTACCTTATTATCAAACTATTAGCTTCCTATTGTCTCTCACATATAAGCATTTCTTTTATAATTTACTTGATACTACATTTTAATAACATTTAATTTCATTTTTTAAGCACTCCATATTTATTCCTATATCCATTTCATAGACATTGCAAGAATTAGGATATAGATAATTTACCTTGCTATATTCCTAATCCCCTTGCATTTTCAAATCTCTATTCCTAGACTTTTGATTGTTCAAAATATTAATTGAAAAAATTCCTCTACCTTATACATTCAAGCATTCATTTATATCTTAAATTGGTAAATAGTTTGCATCAATCTATGTTCATCTTGCACTCAGATTAGTAGCAAATATTATTAGAATCATTCCCTTATGATCTCAGTCAAAACCCTATCATAATCTACCCAAATCAACCTTTGAAACTCTTAAAACCTGTCCTAGGAATAAATTCACCACCCTACACTATTAATGGTGAATTTTAAAGCCTAAAGCACTCAAAACCAAATTTACCACTCAAGCCAAATTTTCTAGTGGCAAATTTGGCAAAAAAAATGGCGAATTTATCAACAGGTCAAATTCCACCCCAGGAGGTAAGAATACTCATTTATTTCATTAAAAGGAGGTCTAAATAAATATTTAGACAAGTTTCTACCCTATCCATATCTCATATAGACCCCTCAAAATAGAAACCCTATTTTTTTTTGTTTTTATGTAGATTTACCAAATTCGCCACCCTAGTGGCAAATTTGGCATTTACAATAGTGAATTTGGTAGATAGGCTCTAGGAGAGGTAATTCAACCACTTGGTCCTTCCTTAGCTCTGAAATTTCATTTTCTTTATGTTATATTTCCTAATTTTTATTATTTTGCACTAAAAATCACACTTTGGCAAATTAAAAATCCTTTATTAGGAACCCTAATCGTTTACAAAATCTTGTAATTTCTTTACAAAAAATTCTGATTTTCTTACAAAACACTTAAAAACCAGTCAATAAAAGAACATTAGGCTAAATTACATCTTCTTCTTCATTTTCAAGTACTTAGGCAAAGAATCGAAAATCATTTAGTTGCATTTAGGCTAGTTTGTCTTCTTGCACTCCTTATTTACCTTAAAATAAAAGACCTCAGATAATTCATAAAATATGAAAAGCATATAGGATAGCTCTTGTTTTCATGTATTTTGTGTGATATAAGATTAATGTGCATTTAGGTGATCATTGACAATTTAGGTTTAAATAATCGTTAAGGCTCAAAAAAGAGTCGAATAGATAGAGATCCAAAACCTTAGGTGTTTTCTTTGAATAAACCCATTAAAACACCAATAAAACAAGCATTACATTAACTCATACACAACCTAATAAAAAAGCATTGAGTAGGAGTCTAGTTGTGTTGAGAATATTTGTATTCTTGGAGTCTCCTTTGGAAAGAGACTCTCAAGTGGGGAAGTAGAGATCCTAACGGATCTCCCCTGCGTACACTTGACATTAAATTAGACTTAACGGGAAAATTACACAAAGTTTTTCCATGATCACCATATTTGGTGACCCCGATGTGAACACTCCTTTTACCTTAACAAAGATAAAATTTTGTTAAAATTAAACAAGATCATGTAATTTGCTTGCTTATCTTACATCACATTAAATTAAAATAACAAAATAACCAATTGCTAATCCTACTGGGAGAAGGATAACGACCCCTTGAGTAAATGAAAGTACAAAACCTAGGGGAGAAATATTCTTGAGCAAGTATATCATGGTGGATTAGTGGGATTCATAATGATTGTTGTTTATCAAGGTGACATAAGGATCTCAAACATCTTCTCTTATTTGCTATAAGTACTTTGGAAAAAAAACTTTAATAAATTAACCCCTCTTTTTGAACTCAAACTTTCAAACCATGTATCAACATCCTTACAACACCTAAAATAAGGGTGTACATTCTATATCTCATTAGAGATCTTCTCATGAACAAATTCAACAAGAAGTAAACCCTTGGTCGTAACAAGTGCCTAGGGAACATGAACAATTTCCTTTCCAAACTATAGATAACATCAATAAATACATCAAAAGAAACAAGGACATATTTTTAGATGTTCTTAGATATGAACTTAGAGAGCAAGAAAAAAAATAATCTACCATAATGCATGATAATATTGAATATTCTAACGATCAATCAACTGCCCCTCAAATCAATGAAACTCGAAATAACTTGGCAAGTCTCAATATGGCTATGGATAAACCTTATGATTCTATAATTCCTCCAACCACATCTATGGGGGTCCTTGCTATGGTAAACCCATTCTCAAATAATGATGCAATCAATAATACAAATTTTTTTTTACTCATGACATGGGATTTAGCCAAGTCCCTCCCACCATAACATCAAGTCAAAATTCTTCAACTCTCATGAACATACCTTTCATGTTGTAAACCTTTTCTCAACCACTTGCACAACCATTAACATTACCTATGCCATAAAACCCTTCATCAAATGACATCCAAGATATCAACACTAAAATATCAGACTTAGAAAAGAGGGACTCCAAGTTTGAAGAACTTGAGCATCAAATTACCTCTCTCCAAGGATTGTCTAAGTTAAAGTACTCTTTTGAGGAATTCTACAATGAACCATTGGATCCAACCATCCTTAAACATCCTTTTCCAAAGAACTTTAAAACTCCTAAATTTTAAATGTACAATGGAAAGCAAGACCCTATTAACCACCTAAGGTTGTTCCAAATATCTTGTCACGACATCAATCACGATGAAAAACTTCTCCTTAGGATATTACCTAAAAGCCTTAATGATTTATTCTTAGAATGGTATTTTCAAATACCTCATCACTCCATCACAAATTTCAAATATTTTATGGAAGCCTTCGTTAAGATTTTTTTGATCTACATAGATGATAAGGTCACCATAGATGACATTTTTCAACTTAAACAATCTAAGAATAAGAAATTTTTAGATTTCTTATCCAAATGGAGAGGTTTAGTAGGAAAAATTTAATACATTCCTCCTAAAAAACTCTTACATATTTTCATACAAAACCTCCATGATGAACCTAACCTCCTTCAACAAAGCCATCAACATGGCTAAAAGAGTAGAATTTGTTCTCATAATATGAGGACAACTCAACTATAACAAGAAAGAGGATGAAAACCCCTTAATAAAGGGCAATACAAAAACAAACATGTCATAGGAGATGATGTAACTGACTCTCATTAAAACAACATAAACACTACTCATAATACTTCTCAAAAGTTGGTCATCCAAAGAGAAGATAAAACCCAAAGGCAATACATGAATACCGAACAAAGTCAAATATCTATGCTAAAAATGCTTCTTGATTCTAAATTAATAGAACTTCCATATATTAGGCCTTGGTATCTATCCAAGGAAGCACCTTTTTGGTATAGGCAAGATGAATATTGTGACTTTCATCGAAAGGAAGGACACACAACCAAAAAATGTAGAAATTTAAAGAACATCATTCATGACCTCATTGAGGAAGGAAAAGTAACATTCAATAAAATGGAATACCCCAAAAAATTTATGGGGATATTACAAGAACCAATATTTCCATTCATTTATCTAGGTATTTCCATACCATAACTAGGTAACAAGCAAAGAACCCATCTCCAGACCAACCTTCGTTGGTCATATCGAGAGCAAAGATCAATGTTCCTAATAAGTCACCTTTGGTCTTCACCAAAAATTGAAGGATGTACTCGCAAAGATCTCTCTCCTAGAATTGCTAAAAATATCACCTGCTCATAGGAAAATATTTTTGAAAATATTAAATGAGCAAGAAGTCCCTCAAGACATATCTCCAAATGATATTGCTAACATGGTTGGACTAGCTAGAGTGAACACTGTTATTGTTGGTCAAATATCTGCCTAATCAACAAACACTACGTTTGTGCACCCTAGATACGACCAACATTGAAAGGCTAGAGGAAAGAAATGTCCCCCGTGCCAATCTCCAGAGAGGGCTGGTTCCCAAACTAAATCCTACACTAGTAGAAGACTAGGGATGCAGGAAAGAAATTGGAAAAATATGAAAAGAAATGGGAAATATGGCCACAGGCCGAAGTGCAGGATTTGGGGTAGACTAACAGCAGGAAAATCACCAAAGCATGAAATAGCATTTAACAGAGGGAAAAGCAGCAGAATTTACTTATAAACTTGCAGTAACAACCTTCAGAATAACACTCCAGCATTCACTCCCTCACTAGCAATATTTAAATCCAAATGCAGAATTTAAATCTAACAACAAACAAGAAACATGAATGTAAAATAGAAGTGCACAATATAGAAGGAAATTGCACACAAGATCACTTGCAAATTCAGAAGCCTGATGCCTTGTATTAATGCAGAGAACTTGGAGAGTATTCTCGCAAAGTGTCTAACCTCTCTTTACAATAGAAATTCCATTAGTATTTATAGAGGTTTTCACCTCTTTCATTTAATGCACAAGGGAGCAAAATGATCTCGGATCAGAAACAAAAATGAGAAAATTCCTCCTCGAAATCATTGAAAATCCCTTCTTTAGAGACAACGATCCATATTTCAGGGAATAATTCCCAAGAAACCAACAACTCGGGCGTCGGTGCACAGATAATTTGGAAAACATTGAATGCTTTGGAAACGTCTTTACGCCTTGGAAATCATGAAAATTCTCCTGCTCCTCTCGCACAACTTCTTTTCTACTCGGGATCCATGATTCGAGTTACTCATTTCCACCATTATTTAATGTGTATAAATATGGCACCCTTGGAGGCCTTGACCATGATCCATTTCACCCAAAAATTACCTTCACCTTTTGACAAAATCCACTTTGCCTCACCCTCCTTCAAGCGCTCACGATCCTTTCTTTAAAACGTGTTCGCCCATAGGAGGGGCGAACAGGATGTTCACCCCTCAACTGGGGTGAACGTGAATGTGTTCTCTTTGTAGGGTACATTCACCCAAAGGAGGGGCGAACAGGATGTTCACCCCTCAACTGGGGTGAACGCAATGTCACTTTGCTTTCGAGAACGCAATTGCATTCGGATGTTGAAGCAGCAGTTCACCCTCAAAGGGTGAACACGAATGTGTTTAGCCATGCTTCCTTTGCTTCTCCTTGAGGTTTTTCAAATATTTTGTTGTTTCATTCACCCAAACCTAGGGTGAATGGGGCGTTCACCCCTTTTTTGGGGTGAACGCATTGATACTTCCAAAATAATGAACTTCTTAAGATTCTTCATCAAATCATTCATTGTTTGTTTTTATTTACATAGGCCCAAAGATGCTTTCATTTTTAATATACTCATTCAAATGATTTACAAAACACTTATAGCACCAATACAAAAAGTACATAAGGCATAGATGAAATTGTTTTGAAATAAAAGCCACCATAGACAAACAAAATTGTATCATCATAATGCATCAAAATTCATCAAAATACTCCAGCAAAATCTCCAATGTGGCAAAGTGTAAAATTGCCAATATTTTTGGTGACTCACGGGGTATCCAGCTCGCATGGATGCAAGTGACCCTAGGCCTTCATTCATTGGGCAATGGAGTCTTTGACTGATGCCTTCATCGATGCTGTATATGTCTTCCGATGAGCCTCTTCTTTGATCCTTCTCTTCTACTTTGCTACCCTTAACACTTCGGCTCGCTCCAATTCCTCTGCTTCCTTCTCCACCGTTACACACTTTGCTTCTACCTGCTCCTCCTACTCTTTGATGGTTTTAGTAATGACCTCATAGGCATGAACTGCTTCCTCCCAAGCATGAGTAGAGAATAGGCAAGGGACACTAAGGGATTCATAAATGAAATGCAGATTCTGAACATCCATCAAACTGAGGCGCTTTGCTCGTTGAGCCAACTCGTATAATGATAGTTCCAAGCACGTATACTTCTACATCAAGGGCAACACTTGTGCTTCTATGAGAGGCTCTTCCCAAGCATCAATTTCAGAAGTATCTTCAATGAACTTCTTCCAGAGCTCTTCCAGTTATTCCATGGGAAGAGGTTCTCCCCAATTATCCACAAAGGTCGGGAATCCCAACTCATCAATGGTCTCAAAATGAGACATGGAAATAATATGTTCATGTTCAATAGTGTTGAGGATGGCCCATCCTTCCCGTACTAGGTCCATGCACTGGAAGTAACTACGTAGTGTAACTTTCACCTTAGACCAGGCGTAATCCATCTCACTGAGGGGGTGAATGTGCAAATTGGTATTAATCAAAGCCTGTATCTTTACTGCCATCTCCATATAGGGTGACAACATCTCCTCAGTGGTATCAATTAATTGTTGCCCTAGCTGAATCTGTATCTATGCCTCCCATAAATATTGTAGCACCTTAACAGCTTGCATGGCTAGCTTTTCACAATTTTGTGCAGAGCGAAGGCGGGTTCCCTTGATGTTATCACATGAAAATCCTATGGCTTGTGCCACTTTCTCAGCTAACTGCTTCTTCACATCTTCTAGATGCTATTGAAGCTTGTGCATTTCAATCCTGGTGGCATCACACTCCTTCAAGTGAACTTTGACCTGCTGGTGCAAATAGTCATTCTCAGTAGTCGTCTTCTCCTCTTGGGCTCTACTTTTTGCTAGGGCATTTTTGAGCTCAATTACTTTGTTCTGATTTTCAAAATATTTCTCCTTAAAATGCTCACCATGCAGGTACACTGAGCTCATATCTACTTGAATGTTGCCCATATTTTCCATAGGATCTATCCACATAAGGTCTTCTATTATAGTCTCAAAAATGAGATCACCCGACAATAACTCTCCTTGGGGCTTCTGAACCAATGACGTAATTGTAGTAATATGAGCCTCCTTCACGATGGGATCAAAAGCAACTTTTTTAATAGGTCGAGCTGGAGCCAAGGCCTCTTTGCACCGCATACTCTTCAACCACTATGAAGAGCTCAAGTGTGCCCGATTGATCTTCTCTACATCAGGTTGCTTACGGGCCACCTGTACATCAAGAACTATCTACAGCTCCAAAAATGGGGTGAAAGGAACCAAAATATCTGAGTGACTAGGCCTAGCAGAAGTGGATGACATAGATAAAAGAGGTGGAAGAGAAATGGTGGTCTTGGTGGAGGAAGCGGGTTCAGCTATAGTTACGCTTACTCTAGGAGGAGCTTGCATACTTACAACCTCAATGGGTGGAGGTGGGGACAGAAAGAGATGGGTACGAAAAGGGATTCAGCCATGATGCATATGAACTGAAAGAAATGGAAGATGAAGGAATGGGAATAGAGGAAGGAGCAACAGTGACTTCAAGGGAGGAAGAAGATGGAAATGAAATGGATGTGGAGGGCATACCGAAGGGTGGAGAAACGGAGACCGTGGATGATGAAAGTGGAATAGATGGAAGTGAGATAGAAATCACTGCTTGCTCCATAGAAGAAGAAGGGGAAAGAAAATACGTACCTTCAAGTGCAAGCACCATGTGCTACGGTGATGGAGGTGGTTGTAAAACTGCTTCTTCTTCTTGCACTTCTACCCTTTCTCCAATGTCCAAATCTCTCCTTCATTCATTACTTCGACATGAGAGCTTTCGGACTGCTGATATTCCTCTGATGCTTGAGCCATTGAAAAGACATCTACAACTTTGGTTAAGAGCTCCTCCATGGGTGAAAGTTTTACAATAGTTATTGATACATTAGTAACCATGGGAACAATTACAACTAACATTGTAGAAACTACAACAACTGAAACTATAGGGGCCTCAATGGTAGAAGTCATAACTACACTAGACCTTGGCCTTTTCACCACCTTTGGAAATGGAGGCGCCTTCGGTAAATTTTACTTTTTAGGCATGGGCATCTCCTCTACTTGCCGCTTTGTTCGTTGAGACCTCCTTTTAAAAACATATTGTTGCTCTTCTTCCTCCGGGGTCTCATATTCAACTATGGGCTGCTATTGCTCAGTTTCACCTTCACCACTATCAGAATGTTAAAAGCTTTGTGGAAAAATATTGGTGAAGGTGATGGGTTGATATGAGTCTACAAATTCATCATAAATATCTAAAAATTGCTCATCTAATTTCAACCCATAAGCAGTAGTCAGCTTCCCATGGTGAATCCGCATAATCCACCAATTCATTATCTTTTCTTTAGTCCAGTTTGAATTCCTTAACAGAACTGAATAAGCCTGGTGGAGGAATTTGAGTCTTATTTTTAGCCAGATTATATTCTGCCTCCTACTCATAATAATCATGCCATGGTGGGAGGGTCATCATTTTTTCAATATGCCAGTTCATGTCCGGCCCATCAAAATTATTTCTCCTCTTCTGAATATCTGGTCAAGGACAACAATGAAATGACTTAGCCTTCACAATAGCTAAGAATTTTCCCAGAGGATCATATCACCAGTGCTATGGTAATTCAATCAAACCCAAATCCTGGAGTGCCACCATCAAGAGCCTATTCTGCCCAACTTGGCTCACTTCTATGCTGCCAAATTTGAATGACATGTTGCATGTAGCCTTCTTCCTGCACCCAGCTCCATATATATCATTCACATGATCAGTCTAGTGCACAACCTCCATGGCAAACATATGCTCCATGGTGAAATATGGTAACAAAAATGGCTTACCCATAAAACCAAAAATTTGCACGACTACACCTTGGGTAAGCAAGAAAATGTCACCCTTCTCTTGCGTGATGACTGCGTCCCTCAAATTTTGTGGCACTCTTTCATAGGTACCGTAGAGCAACTCTATCATTGGCCCCAAAAACCAACTATTAAAGTTGTACACTGACTCCCTCCTTGTCAAAATGGGAGTCCACATATAAACCGGCAAGGGCTCATCCTTTTCGCCCAACTGCATCACTGCAATGAAGGAAAAGCGCTGCTACAATTGGAAAAAGAAAAACCATACTAAAAATGATGTATGCAAAAATGACTTGGACTCTCCAGTTTGCATTTTTTCCAACTAAAAGTTTATCCTTCGAGAAATGAAGTCAGCCCAATCAAAGAAAATGGGATTGCCACCTTGCCTCATGGCAGAGGGAGAATAAAACTCTACTTTACAAATACACTATGAAACAACCACCTACCACTTATGCACAGTTTCATCCGAAGGCAATCCAATGACCCAAGACAACATGGAGTATATATCTTGACTCTTGAATTCTGAGAGTGGCTTCGACAGATTAGGAAGCTGCCCCATCTATGGCTCTTTAACAAGTTGTGTCTCCATAAATTGGTGCATTGTCACTATGGAGACGTACCTATCCTCTTGCTCGTCAATATGTAGCTTTTTATGCACTGCATAAGAGGGGGGCTTCAATCCACAAGCGAAGGCCTCCCGAATTTCATCCGGAGTAATGGTAAATAGAATCTCCCTCCTAGCATTTCTTATAGCCCTAGTGAATGGGTCATAGAACTGGGTGATGAGCTACACCAGCTTAGGGCATGGATGAATGGGTGAACACAAATACCAAGATAACTACGAATGATATGGCACTATTAGCCAACTATTTGATGACACCCCTTGACTCACAATAACTTCTACCTCTTGCCTTAACCTTTCGATTCCTTTGTGTGTGATAAGGCAGTCTCCAATTTTTGCCATGGTATCCTCATATGGGTCTAAGTCCACATAATCATTTTTTTGAGCCCTTTTAGCTCTAGAGCCGCCCTCCTTTCTTGATTTCTTAGGCTCTGTAGCCTCTACGACGTCCTTAGGCTCCTTGCTACATTTTCCCATTTTCCTTCTCTCTGAAAAATTCTCTGAGGAAACTCTAAAATATTCTGCAGCTACAATCGTGAATGACAGTAAACAATTTTTACAAATCAAATATAAACTATGCCTTTTACCTCATGGTTTTTATAGAGCCCTCCGACATCTACCGTAGTAAATGCAAAATTAATTGCAAGCACTTTTGAGAGAGAAAAGGTATCGAACTACTAGCCTGGCACCATTCCCAACGTCTCAACGACTTCTCTTTTGATTCACTACTAGATCCTCCTCGAAAAATGTGCCCTGCTCACCATACAATTTTATTGGAAATCATGCCCTAGCACCTCAAGCTTGCTGGGAAAGCTAAATTGGTCGCTTAACAACCAATCATTTAATATTCGTTGCTTCTTGGAAAACAAAAATTGGGCACAATGCACATTTTAATTTAATGCTCTTCTATCAGCGCTCTCACCCTTCGATAGCTGACACGTACCCAAGGGCACTTTTCATTACACAACGTGCTTTCGAAACCGCTACAATCATTTCCTCCTTCTAGTAAAATCACTTCGGTGCAAAGCAATTTCATCCTTCCCTGGTGACTTCAAAATTGAGGTCAAAACATCATGCTTTACTTAATTTGGGCACCTTCGATCTGTTTGAAAACCCATGGCGAATAGCTCCTTTTAAAGAAAACTTCGTTTGCTTTTGCTTTTTGCATGTACTTCAAAAATCAAATTTTCTTCTAAAAATAGCTTAAGGCTATTTTTAAAATTTTTTCTCTTTCTTTTCTTCCTTTTTTCTCTTTTAAAAGCGCTTTATAAAAAACAAGCTTTGAAAAGCATGCGCTTTTAATTTTAGACTTATGCAAAAACAAACTTCGTCACCTTTCTTGATGTGTTCACCCATAACAAGGGTGAACGACCCATTCACCCCTCTCTTAGGGCGAACACGATGTTAATCCAATGCTCACTATCGCCGAACTTGTCATCAAATTAAGTTCACCCCTCTAAAAATGAATGACCAAGTTTCAATTTACCAAGGATGAATGTGTTTTGCACATAATACATTATTTATTTTTATAAAGGTATCTTCTTGGGTGAAGGGAAAGATTTTGCTATTCTATAATTTTCTTTTTTTCTAGCACACATGACCTCCATATATAACAAAGTCACCTCATCCTTAGGGCGACAAGCCCTTTCACCTGTTCTTGGGGTGAATGCACTTTTTACTCTCTTCTTTTTTTACTATATATAACATAAAAAATCATCAACAAACTAAAACAACAATACTTAAAAAGGATATTTACATATGTACAGAATGGTACCTCACTAAAATATCATCATGAAATATAGGCCTTCAAATGAAGGCCATTCACAGGGATGGGGAGATCATAACCCTCCATATCACGAAGATGATAAGCATTTGCTGAATTCACCATGAAAATCTGAAAAGGGCCTTCCCAGATAGCATCGAACTTATGGTGATTCCTTGGTTTAGCCTTCTTTTCATTCCATTTTAAAACTAGATCTCCCACCTAAAAACTATGGTCGATCATTTTCTTTCCAAACCACTTCCTCATCTCTTTTGTATGCTCGAAAAATACCTGATAAGCTTGTTCTCTGTTCTCTTCTAACTGTAGCAATTGTGCCAACCTTGCACTCATAGGGTCATATTCTTCATCCTCATCCTAGAACAACTGCAATGTTTGGAGTACTGGCAGCTCAATATGTGTAGGGAGGACAACTTCTTTCCCATAAACCAAGGCATACGGGGAAGTCTTAATAGATTTCTTCACTGAGATACGATCTGCCCAAAGAGCTTGATTCAACAACAAATGCCAACTCCTCTTGTTACTGCCCATCATCCTTTTCAAGATTCGTAGCAAGTTCTTGTTAGTGGATTCGGCCAACCCATTCCCTTGTGGATAATAGTTGGATGATGTCTTCAAATAAATGTCGTATTTGCTAGCAAACTCTGTAATCTTGGCCCCAATGAATGGAGTGCCATTATCAGTTACAATAGAATCTGGTATGCCAAAATGAGTAATGAGCCCCTCTAGAAAGGAGATAATAGTAGCTTGATCGGCCTTCTTAGTGGGAATAGCCTCTGCCCATCTGGTGAAATAATTAGTCACCATCAAGATATACTTGTGTTCCACAAAAGAATGTGGATCAATGATGCCAATGAAATCAAGACCCCACTGCTGGAAAGGTGCTTCCACTTGAATTGGATGTAGAGGCAAAGCTCCTTTCCTAATCCTGCCAACATATCGTTGACAACTATCACACTGTTGGCTTATTTTATGAGCGTCGGTGAACAAAGTGGGCCAATAATAACCTGCTCGGATAATTTTTAAAGCCATGGGCCTACCTGCATAATGCCCTCTAGATAGCCCAGAGTGAAATTCCTCCAATATCTTCTCCTTTTTGGATGCTTTTACACACCTAAGAAGAACTCCATCAATGTTCTTATGATATAATCCATTAGGCAATAATACATACTTGAGCGCTTGTAGCCTGAACCTCCGATGCTGTGAAGCATCGAGGTGAGTTGGACATCTCCCAGAAGTAAAATAATCAACCAACTCTTCTATCCAATCATGGTCACTCACAGTAAGATTTGCACAAATTGCTTCGCCTATGTCCTCCTTGTGAATCACATCCAATGTCTCAGTGACAACACTCTTAGCTAACTCCTGGCATAAAGCGCACCCATGAACTAGCTTTGTCGATCGGATCTCCACATCATATTCTTGAATTTTAGAGACCCATCCTGCTCTCTTATCACCTAGTTCTCCTTGTAGTATAAAGTTTCGAACATCAGGATGAATAACATAAACAATAGTCTTGCTCTGAGAAACAAAGTGTCAAAACTTTTTCAATGATTTCATCATGGCATAAACCTGCTTCTCAATGAAGTTGTACTTCTCCTGATGTGGTGCAATAACTTGGCTCAAGAAAGTGATTGGATTCTCTTCTCCATCTTCTTGTTTCTGAGTCAACACTACAACATAGCTTTCATGCTCACCTACTGCATAAAGAATGAAGTCCTTTGAATAGTCAAGATTAATTAAAACTGGAGCTTGGGTGATTCTTTCTTTGATTTCCTGAAAATCTCATCTCCTGACTTTCGTCCACTTAAACTCAACATTATTTTTCAAAAGCTCAGTCATGGGCTTCACAACTTGGGAAAAATCAGCAATAAACTTGTGGATGAAGTTAATTTGACCGAAGAAATATTGTAAGTCTTTCTTATTAGTAATGGCAATTTCATGAGTGCTTCAGCTCTTGCAAGATCTATCACCAATCCTTCTTGTGAGATTACGTGACCCAACAATTTCCCTTCTTTGATGATAAAGATCGACTTCTTTGGATTGATGGAGATTCTAAACTCATGACACTTCTCAAACACCTATCTTAGATGAGCAACATGATCTTATCTACAATGGGAAAACATAGTCATATCATCAAGATATATCACAATAATTCTATTCAGTAACTCACCGAAGGTGACATCCATGGCTCTCTAAAAGGTAGCACCGACATTCGAGAGACCAAAGGGCATCCACTGGTAGGAAAATGTACCCCACTTAGTAGTGAATGTTGTTTTGTATTGATCCTCATATTTCACCTAGATTTGATTATATCCAGAGAAGCCATCTAATAGTGAGAATATCTGAGCATCGACAACCACATGAAGAATTTGATCTATCTAGGGTAGAGGGTAATGATATTTAAGTGATACCTAGTTCAGGTTGTGAAAATCAACACACAACCGTATATCTCCATTCTTCTTCCTTACTGGGACCAGGTTCGCCACCCAGGTCGAGTGCTTAATCGGGTATATAATCTTTGCCTCCAGCATCTTCAACAATTCTGCCTTCATGAGCACTTCGATCTTAGGATTGACAGGACACTATTTTTGCCAAAAGGTTTTACCCCCTCCTACAGTTCTATGGTATGTTGGATCACATTCTTATCATAACCCTTTAAATCCTGGTAACTCCATGCCACAATGTCGGGGTACTCATAGCACAGGTTTTTAATACCTTCAAGTTCATTCGGCACACAATCAATCCCGATCTTGATAACCTTTTTAGGTTCCAACTGCAATTCCTTGTACTCCTTGGCATCCACTTTAATCTTGTGCTTATTAGCTCTATCATTTTGATCAAATAAACTTTCCAACGAGATTAATCCTCTAGGAATGTGATTATTCTTTAATTGAATCATCCCTTCTTTCTCTTCTTCAGCAAGTACTCTGTCATCCACGCTAGCAGCTTCTCTGAGCAGGAAATTGACTATTTGTTCATCATTGTCGAATACTTGCCAATAGAGATTCTTGTCTGGAACTGAAGGTCTATAGATCACCCTGATAGTCTTGGGCTTTCGGACCACTTGCTCCATGGGGGAATAATTTGCACCAAGGGAAGCTAAAATATCAGCATGTCTGTTCTGCTCCCGAGGAATCGCCTGAATGTTCAAAGCTGTGAAAGCTTCAAACAAATCCCAGACCCTATTGCGATAAGCTTTCAGGTAATGCTGCTTTGATACACACTTATTGGTGGTCTGATTAACAATAAGCTCAGAGTCGCCAAAAATTTGCAGTTGCTTAATGCCCAACTTTTTAGCCTTTTTCAATCCAAGGCACAATGCTTCATATTCAGCTGCATTGTTTGTACAACTCCAAGTCAACCTATAAGAATAAGTATTTTGTATACCTTCGGGAGAGATCAATACGACACCAGCTCCTACGCCATTCTTACATCTGGCACCATCAAAATACAGTTTCCATAACTGATTTGTGTCAGAAGTCTGTGAATCGAAAACTTGCTTTTCAGCTTGCTCCGGTTTAGTTATTGTGTAACAACCAATGTCCATTTCGATCATTGCATTAAAATATATGAGCAAAAACTCATCCTCCAAGTGAAGCTCACCCAATGCTTCTCCTACCAAATCAACTTCTTCTAGTTCTTCAGTCATCATGTTCATTGCGCCTGGAGATTGTTCTTCCTCTTCTAACCTTTCAATGTGAAAAGGTGAAGGTTTTTCATTATGGATACGAATCCATTTTCCCTTGAATGGTATCTCCAAATGTGAATAGTCCAAGGAAAGGTATCCTCCCAGCTTAGCCGTGAACTCCCTTGAGAGGCACATGCTAAAGTATGGCTCCAGGTCAACTACTACCACTTCTTGGATGACGGTGATCTGCGGCATAGTGTGGAGGACAATAGGGATGTCTTTGATAACCCCCACTATCTTGACCAGAGTCCCATCCAATTGCAACACTCCTAGGCTGCTTCTCGTATATTCCATCCCCATCACTTCACATACTGCCTTTGGCATGATAGTAGTTGCAGCTCCAGAGTCGATCATACAATTATGTACAATCCACCCTTCCATTCTTAGAGACAAATAAAATGGGGGAGGCCTATTTTTTCCTATCGTAGAAGTGGGTAGCGCTTGCGCTAGGACCATTTGAGAAGAAATTTTTTCTGATCTTTAGCAGTCTTCAAGGATTCTTGCAACAAATCAATTTGTCCTGGCAACTGCAGTGCATCATACAAGCTAACTTTAGCTGGAATCCACTTCATTTCCTCTACGATGCTATAACTTGAGACAGCCAAAACCTTCTCTTCTAGAGCTCATTCATATTTGTCTCAGTACTATTGAGTAGCCTCTACTCTTTATCTTTTTATCAAGGATGGGTACTTAAGTCGCTCCCTAGCCTGCTCTTTTGTTTCATTCTATGTTTGAGCAACCGCTACAGGTTGAGAAATTGATGCCTTATTTTGTACTTTCTCTTGAGCTTGCTTAGGCAATAAGTCTCTCAACTTGATAGACTCTTGCTCCTTAGTTCTCACACCAGGTGCTTTCACTAGAGGTGGCCACTTTTCATCTTGTACCTTTGGTTCTGCTAGCACCTTCAAAGGTTCGAGTTCGACCGGATCTATAGTTACTGGCTTTTTTCCGGACCTTGTGAGTACAGAAACTTGCTCCAAGGATGGCATCATGAAATTGTGTTTGGCTTCTCTAATCATATTAACTTGTCCACCAACCAAACTTTCTGCTAGCATTTGCACATAATTCATATGCACCATGCAGGTTTCTTCTCCATGAGGATCATTACATGTCGAACACCAATACGCATTTTCTGTTGCACTAATCTCCTCATTCACCATCACTGCTTGGCTCTTCTCAGGGCCTCTACTTGTAGAAGCTTGTTCTCTTGTAATAGGTGGGGTCTAAAATCTCCTAGATCGAAACTCAGCCTTCGCTTGCTTCTTCCTTACTATGGTAAGCTCATTAGATATTGTCCTTAAGGCTACATTATTGGACTTTACTTCCTACAACAACACCATGAGGGGATCAAGATTAGATGGTGGAGTGGGCACTGGAAAAGGTAAGGGTGCTTGTGGCATAGGTAATGACAAGGGAGTCAGGGATTGGCAATGCTGGGAAAGGGATAGGCACTGGCAACTAGGGAACTGATTGAGTCGACAACTGAGAAAATCCTGAGGTCGGACATTGTGGGATAGGGATCGGAGCAACATGAGGTGGGCTAGAACTCCATGAGGGAACCAGGTACATGGAAGGCATGGGTTGCAAAAATATGCTTGAATACAGATACTGTGGAAGGTCAGGGACAATGGGCATAGTCATCTTTGGGGAAGCCTACCTACAACAATCAAATCAGATTCAGCCTTTTGAGCTTGCGTATACAAGTCTGGAAATGTAGTCACATTGGCCTACCGTACAACCATACCAATTTTGGTGCTAAACACCCTAAGATAGTAGAATGCAGCTTGCTCATGTGTGGGTCATAATCCATCAGGGACTCTTTGCCAGCTTCGCATGAACCTGACATTGAAGTCAACTATCTCTTCTTGTGGATGTCTTTGAATCATCATAAACTAGTGTAGCAAAGAGTATGGATCAACTTGTTCATGAAAATTTTTAATCAACAACTCAACGAGTTGATCCCATGATGTAATGGTACCAGGTTGCAGTGATCGGTACCAATAAAGCAATTTCCCTCTCAATGACAATACCAATAATTTTATCATTACATATTCATCTATTATGTCATGGATGGTCACCAAAGAAGCCACATCTTGAATATGTTCATATGCAATTTTATCGATACCATCATAGGTCGGCAAAGCTTTCAAAGCAGCTTGTGGGACCAGATTTTGTGCTTGCAGATTCAAAGCTCCTGAGCTATTCCATGCTGGGAACTACCTTGGTAGAGGGTTTTGAGCCATATGGACTAGTATATGGGGTGTAGGCTGAGGAACACTAGTGGTTGTATAGGGTGGAGGTTGTGGGAAACTTGTGGTAGTACTTACTAGGCTTACAGGAGTGAAACATACACCCGCTAACCGTGAGGATGTAACAGATGGTATGTGGGATATATGGGGTAACGAGGATGTACATCGGAAAGTAGCTAATTGAGGATGTTCCCCCAACCTTTGAATATCAAGTTCATAGAACTCGATTTGATGATCTAGATTTTTGGCCTTCGATCTTGTATTCATGAGACACAACTTTCTTGCTCTCACATTCAAAGATTTTTGAGTATAGTCGAGTCGCCAGATGTTCTAATGTTATAGCATGAAGGCAAACATCAAACCTTCATACTATTGGAAGTGGAAACTTTGAGGTCCCACCGGTGTGCCAAAAATTATTGGTCAAATATCTGCCTAATCAACAAACACTGCATTTGTGCGCCCTAGATACGACCAACATTGAAAGGTCAAAGGAAAGAAATGTCCCTCATGCCAATATCTAGAGAGGGCTAGTTCCCAAACTAAATCCTACACTAGTAGAAGACTAGGGATGCAGGAAAGAAATTAGAAAAATATGGAAATAAATGGGAAATATGGCCACAGGACAAAGTGCAGGATTTAGGGTAGACTAACAATAAGAAAATCACCAAAGCATGAAATAGCATTTAACAGAGGAAAAGCAATAGAATTTACTTATAAACTTGCAATAACAACCTTCAGAATAACACTCCAACATTCACTCCCTCACTAGCAATATTTAAATCCAAATGCAGAATTTAAATCTAACAACAAACAAGAAACATGAATGTAAAATAGAAGTGCATAAATATAGAAGGAAATTGCACACAAGATCACTTACAAATTTAGAAGCTTGATGCCTTGTATTAATGCAGAGAATTTGGAGAGTATTCTCGCAAAATGTCTAACCTCTTCCTTACAATAGAAATTCCATTAGTATTTATAGAGGTTTTCACCTCTTTCATTTAATGCACAAGGGAGCAAAATGATCTCGGATCAAAAACAAAAATGAGAAAATTCCTCCTTGAAATCATTGAAAATCCCTTCTTTAGAGACAATGATCCATATTTCAAGGAATAATTCCCAGGAAACCAGCAACTCGGGCATCGGTGCACAGATAATTTGGAAAACATTGAATGCTTTGGAAACGTCTTTACGCCTTGGAAATCATGAAAATTCTCCTGCTCCTCTCGCACAACTTCTTTTCTACTCGGGATCCATGATTCGAGTTACTCATTTCCACCATTATTTAATGTGTATAAATATGGCGCCCTTGGAGGCCTTGACCGTGATCCATTTCACCCAAAAATTACCTTCACCTTTTGACAAAATCTGCTTTGCCTCATCCTCCTTCAAGCGCTCACGATCCTTTCTTTAAAACACGTTCACCCATAGGAGGGGCGAACAGGATGTTCACCCCTCAACTGGGGTGAACATGATGTGTTCTCTTTGCAGGGTACGTTCACCCAAAGGAGGGGCGAATAGGATGTTCACCCCTCAACTGGGGTGAACGCAATGTCACTTTGCTTTCGGGTGAACGCTATTGCATTCGGATGTTGAAGCGCATTCACCCAAAGGAGGGGCTCGTTCACCCGAACCTGGGGTGAATGGGGCGTTCGCCCCTTGTCTGGGGCGAACGCGTTGATACTTCCAAAATAATGAACTTCTTAAGATTCTTCATCAAATCGTTCATTGTTTGTTTTTATTTACACAGGCCCAAAGATGCTTTCATTTTTAATATACTCATTCCAAAGCGATTTACAAAACACTTATAGCACCAATACAAAAAAGTACATAAGGCATAGATGAAATTGTTTTGAAATAAAATCCGCCATAGACAAACAAAATTGTATCATCATAATGCATCAAAATTCATCAAAATACTCCAGAAAAATCTCCAATGTGGCAAAGTGCAAAATTGCCAACAACTATCCTAATATTTCATGAGGAAGATACTCCTCTCCAAACCATATTGGGGGATTCCCCTATTTATATCATAACACAAATAGATGATAAATATATCAAGAGAGTCTTGGTAGACAATGGGTCATCCTTGAAAGTATGCAATGTAAAATTGTTACAAAATTTTGACTTAACAAAAAATAACTTGCAAGAATCGAATCTCATAATTAGGGCCTTTGAAAATGAGGAACGAGAAGTAATCGGTACCATCACTTTACCTATCAATGTAGGGCCTTGTGTCTTAAACACCCTATTCTATGTCATATCACGTGACGTAACATATAACATGCTCCTTGGAGGACCTTGGATACATGCTATAAGGGCAGTGCCTTACATCAATATCTCAAATATAAATATCAAGGGAGGATTATCCATGTACCTAGAGATCTAAAACCTTTCACCATGTGCAACTCCATCGACCTACAAGAGATTAATATTTACCATTCCATACAATTAGCTAAGTCAAGTAATCAACCAAAAGTAGATAAAGGAAAGGAAATATTAGAGGAACCTCTCATAAAATTAGAAGATATTCCCCAATCATCCTCTTCCAATGAACAAGTGAACTTCATTTATCGAAAGTAAGATCCTTTTGTGGAACTAGTAAGCATGTTCCTATATCCTCATGATATAGGATTTCCCAATAGGAAAGGACTTAAAATCCAAGTAGGATCTTGTACTTTCATCCATGGTGGAACCACCCTTGATGAAAGTATCCAAGGACATAACTTCATGCCTAGTGAATGAACATACACTTCTTGTTATATATCACCTTCATTTTCCATAGCTAAAAAAATGCTTTACAACATGGGTTATCAAGGTAATTGTCTAGGTTATTATGAACAAGGTATTAAATAATCCCTAGAAGCTGAACCTTGGCCAAAATGATGTAGGATTGGATTTATCCCCCCAAAAAATGAATCTTCTCCTCTACTAGAAGAAGATGATAAAGATGATTATCCTGAGTCAATACATGGATTCCAATGGGGTGATACATATGAAGAAAAATTGTGTTCAATCCTTAACCAAACATCCCATAAAACCATACGATTTGGTAGCATCAACATGTTAGAATTGGTTCATCCAAAATAAATAACAACTGAAGAAAAGCTTGAAGATTCTTTGAATGATCATCATATAGAATAATCTCTCAAATAAATCTTCAACCTAGACTCAGCTCAGCTTCCTTAGAACAAAAATATATGGATCTACAAGAACTTAAATAACTAGGGATAATATATGCCCCTCTCCATTTTGAGGATGAGTCACGAGCCTTAATTGAAGAAACCATAGATATCAACATAGGAATAGATCAAGATCCTAACCTTATCAAGCTTGGAAAAGTCTTGACCCAAGAAGAGCGAATAAAATACACAAACCTATTGAAGGAATTCTCTAACATCTTCACTTGGGGATACGATGACATGTTAGGACTCAACCATTCACTGGTAGTCCATCATTTGGTAGTACACCCTGATGCCAAATCCATAAAACAAAAATTAAGAAATATACACCCAAGATTTGCTCTTTCAGTAAAATATGAATTGCAAAAACTCTTAGATATTGGTTTCATAAAAGCCATAGATTATTTAGACTGGATATCCAACATTGTTTCTCTCACCAAGAAGGAAGGATCCATCTGAATTTGCATTGATTTTAGGATATAAACAATTATTTTTCAAAGGATGATTTCCATTTACCAAACATAGACATGATAATGTAATTCACTACAAGGTCTGAGATATTGTCCTTAATGGATAGATTCTCAGGCTACAACCAAATCAAGATAGCACCATAATATTAATATAAAATGACTTTTACTACCCCTTGGGGAACATTCTACTATTAGGTCATGTCATTTGGCCTTAAAAATGTAGGAGAAACATATCAAAGGGCCATGACATATATATTTTATGATATTATGCATAAAATTGTAGAAGACTACATAGATGACATCTTGGGTCGATCTCAGAAAAGACAAAACCACGTTCTAGACCTTCGATGTATCTTCAAATGATTACAAGATTATAGAGTCAGGATAAAACCCAAAAAATGTATATTTGGGGTAACATCAAGAAAAATATTGGGATTCAATGTATCCCATCATAGAATTGAAGTTGATCCCTCCAAAATCATGGCAATAACAAACACGCCACCACCTATAAACCTACCAGAATTATGAAACTTATAAGACAAATTACAAGCCATCCGTAGATTCATATTGCAACTTGTAGATAAATTTCAATATTTCTCTAAATTATTGAATAAAGGAACATAATTTAAATGGGATGAAGGATGTCAAAAGGTCTTCAAATATTTAAAGAATTATCTCCTAAAATTACCTATTTTGGTACCACCGAACCTAAATCATCCATTATTAATATACATAGTGGCCACTGAACATGCTCTTGGAGCTTTAGTAGCCCAATATGATGAAAAAAATTGAGAAAGAGCAATATACCACATTAGTAGAACCTTAGTAAACTATTAAAATTGATACATACCACTAGAGAAGACTTGCCTAGTAGTTATCTTCTCGTCTCTCAATCTAAGGCACTACATGCTTAGTAAAAAGACTTACATCTTAGCAAGGGACATTATACTACCTTATGTTGAAACCTTATATATCAGGTAGGACTACAAAATGGGTCATAACCCTTAGCGAATTTGATATAGAATTTGTAAACCAAAAATCACTAAAGGAGTAATTCATAGCCGATCAATTGGTTGCATCCCCTTTAGAATCAAAACATCCCCTAAACATATCTTTTCTAGATGAGACAATATTTTCAATAGAATCCCAAGAGCCCAAAACTTGGGTCTTATATTTTGATGGATCTAGATGCACAAAAGGCACAGGGGCATGAATTGTCCTAGTCACTCCACAACAACAACTCATCTCATTATCCTTTAAAATTTGCTTCTCATGTACTAACAATACAATAGAATATGAATCACTCATCCTAGGTCTTAGGGCTGCATAAAAACTAAACATTGAAAAATTAATAGTATATGGTGATTCACAATTGGTCATAAACCAAGTGAATGATACTTATCAAACCAAATGTGAGAATTTGAAGCCATACAAGGACATTGTGGATATGTTGAAAACTCACTTCAACCAAATCACCATAGAAGCCATACCATGATCTAAAAACCGTCATGATGATGCTATGGATACAACTGCATCTCTCATACCCTTAGAATTGGAAGACAAATCAACTTATATTATCATAAGGTCAGTCAATGAATTTTACATAATCGAATCATACCTGCAACCTCTCAACATATGCAACATTGAAACATCTATACCTCAAGAATATTGGTATCAAGACATATTTAAATTTCTCAAAGAAGGAATATTCCATGAGGGTTCTAACTCTCAAAAATAAAGATAATTTAGGCTAAAATCTTACAAATATAGCATCATTGGAGATATCTTATATCGATGCTTCTTTGAAAGCATACTCCTCATATGTGTAAATGCAAACAAAGTCCAAGCTATCATAAAAGAAGTCCATTATGAAGCATGTGGTGGAAATTTTAGTGTCTTATAAATAGCCAACAAGCTCTTGAGAATGGGCTATTATTGGCCTTCTATGAAAAAGGATGCTCACAACTATGTAAAGAAATGTGACAAGTGCCAATGACACAACAACCTTGTTCATTTCCCTTCTCAAGAACTCCAACCAATCACATATTATTGACATTTCTCTTCTTGGGGATTGTATATCATAGGTAAGATCAACCCTCAATCATCTGATGGAAATAATTTCATCATCACCACCATAGAATATTTTAGTAAATGGTCAAGCTAATGCCTCTATTCTACCATAGGAATCCAAGTATCAATTTTTTTTAAACCAAATCATCAACCGATATGGTATCCCTTCTACTATAATTAAAGATAATGACACCCCTTTTAAAAATAAGGAAGTTTCCAAAATATGATCCAAATACAAAATTCAACAAAAATGGTCTATGCCATACTACCCATAAGGAAATGTACAAGCCAAATCCTCCAACAAAACGCTAATCAAAATCCTTAAGAAGTTATTAAACAAATATAGTCAAGACCGATATTTGAAACTCTACCCTACCTTATGGGCATATCGCACGAGTGTGTGTACTCCTATAGGGGAAACACCATACACTTTAGTCTATGGTACCGAAGAAATATTTCCCTTTGAACTTGATATACCCTCTCTAAGGGTCTTGTTACAAGATTCTTCAGTAGGGTATGAATATCGTTCAAGTCACTTACAACAGCTAGAACTCCTAGAAGAAAAATGCATCAATTCTCTAGAGCACCTTAGAACATACCACACTAGGATTTGGTATGCTAATAATAAGAAGGTACATCCAAGATCCTTTGAAGTTGGGGACTTAGTCTTCAAAGAAAAATAAAAAAATACTAACATCAATGTCGATCTAAAAGGAAAGTTTGAACCTAATTGGTTAGTACTTTTTATCATCATAGCTAAATTTAGATTTGGAGCCTACTACCTAGCCACATTGGATGACCAAGAACATGAATAACCAATCAACATCATGTATATTAAATGATACTACGTATGAAACATTGAGTTGTTTGCTTGTTCATTTGATTGAATGCACAAAAAATATCATCATATCATCATACACACTTCACCCCTACAAGATTGCCTAGTTTTCTTGATCATACCATAGAGTTAAGAGGGTTTACTATGATGCAAAACTCAATCCTTATTACAAACACATTTTCATTGCATACTGCCTAGGCTAACCATATGTTGAGTAAAATATATTAGTCCAAAAATCTTATCCACTAAAATCTTCTTCTACACCCCGCTTCATTACTATCACACTTCTCTTCTTCTCCCTATCTTGGGTTAAGTGATGTATGATGCTATCATCCATAACCTCTATGACCCAGCCTTTCCCATTTCTTCTATACCAATATTTGGATATCCAACAATAAATAACAATCAATTATGCTTCCTTCCCTCTCATCCATCATGCTTGTTTCCTCTCTTTGGAATAAGTAATATGCATGACCTACTTTCCTCTATTTCATACACAATCACATCATTAGTATCAACAAAATTTTAAAAAAATATTATCAACCATATGTATCTACAATATCCTCCAACAAAAGAGTCTCTTTTCAATCAACACTCATGATTATTTAATAGACTCCTCAAAGATATCATTTCTCTCCTATAATACATCAACAACCTTTGTAAATTTTACAAAATGGCATACTGCATGAGAGAACTTTAAGAGTAGTCTATTGAATGTATCATGGCATCTATTCATCATATTATTTAAATGCAACTCATTTGATATGTCATCCAAGGATGTGAAACCACATTCAACCAATCTCTCATGAATTCATAATCACTTGTGAATTTCACTAGTTATTGGTTAAATGGGGTTCTCTTCCCTAATTGGCCTATCATCCGAGTTCAAAAAATCATACCTAATATATCATCACCAACTTACTCATTCGATAAGTCGCATGGGCCAAGAATCC
The DNA here is from genome assembly GCA_028583015.1 of Wollemia nobilis. Classification (NCBI taxonomy): domain Eukaryota; kingdom Viridiplantae; phylum Streptophyta; class Pinopsida; order Araucariales; family Araucariaceae; genus Wollemia; species Wollemia nobilis. The sequence goes on from JAQPPZ010016709.1 coordinate 3,336,548, forward strand.
CCTAATCATCTATTCTCTGTGGATTAACAATTACTTGTCAACTTTATATGGGAATGAATGATTATGGAAACTCTTCTTCATTTAACATACCATATTAGTACACAATCAAAACATAAATTAAATATCCACATATCATCCTGATAATAAATCATAGGGATTGTAGGATTTCATTGATCCAATATCTCATAGGTTTGTAATTTATTACAAATATCATTAGGCAATGGATCAATGTTATATTTACTTTCTCTTTGATTTATTGCATCAACACACCATCACATTTTATAAATCTCATCTATTACCTTCGATATTCCATACTGATTTTGTAGATTATATTTATCTAATGTCTCGTAGATGTACAATCACTTGTAAATCTTACCAGACACTAGATCGATATTGTCCTCATAGTAACATGGTTCATATCATCAACATTCTATCAAATAAAAATTAGAATCTCTCACAAGCTATTATTCAAATAGGTCTATTGGACTATGAGGTTTCATAGACCCAATGCCTAGTATACATACAATAATTTGTATGCTTTACTAGATACTAGTTCTATGTTGTCTTTGTAGTTGTCTGGTCTTCTACAATAATAGAAAATCCACAAATCATATTCTCTCCATCATCTATTTGCCTGATAGACCATTGGATCAACAAATTTTATTTCCAACTAAGTATATTATGCAAATATGCTATAAATATCTAATCTCAAAATAATCATTCGTCAAGTGTGTTAGATGTTCTCTATCTAGTTGTACAAATAACAATCAATAGATAGAGAACTTCCTCCATATTGATGTATAATAACAAACAATCATTTCTTATTTTATTCAAAATGAAAACATCTAGAATGATTAATGGGTCCTTCAAGAACACTAGGATTTGGTAATCATCACTTCAAATACCCATAATCATTTATGACTGCATAAAAAAATGGATTATCAAATCCCTATGCATCCTAACAACCTATAAGCTAGGATGGATGCTATCTATCTATTCATACAAATAAGATCCTTTAGACTAAGGGTAATGCTATCACATGGACCTCCTAGATAAGGGGATTTCTTTTTCCCATGCTCTGTGCATATACATTTTTTTGTACACACGTCGGGCAAAGGAGAAGGGTTTCTTCTTCTCTTGGATTATCCATATGGAAGCATTACCCTTTGTAGACACCAAATTCTAGCCACCGATCATCCTTGCATCTGCCCAATCACAACCATCCATTTATATATATATATATATATATATATATATATAAGTATATAAATATTTTATATATTAATATTTATATATATAATATAAAATATATATATATATATATATATATATAAATGAAAACACAACCATTCGTTAACATCCAATCACATTCGTCCATTATTTATTTATATTTTATATATAAATATAAATATTTTATATATTTATATTTATATATTTAATATAAATATGTATATATATATGTATGTGAATAAATCACAACCACTCATAACGTTTTAATCTTAGCCATCCATCTAACTTGATCTATGACACACATTAAAGTTATAATCTTAGCCCTCCATTATGTTTTAATCTTGACCACACGTTGGTGTCGTCAAAACCCTAGCATATGGAAGGCAAGTTATAAAAGGTCATTCATTTTCATGAATGGAGGTTGAAAATTTTCTGGGTTAAGAATTTTTATTGAGCATTTTATCAGGCCATTTAGAAAATCCATTCCCTTCCCATCCATTGCACCCTAAAACCCTTGCCACTTTGTTATCATCTACTCCCCTCAACACCACCATATTCACCATTTCTTTCACTACAGCCCCTATGAACCAGATCTGGTTCTGTAGTACCCTCCGTAAAAACTCTTGAACACCTCCTAGCATCCTGAATACTGCTAAGAATTCCCAAAATGCTGTAGGGCATTCACAACCTTTCCAAAATGCTCCAAGGTGTTTCCCAGCCCTCGATTTACCACCGCCATACCCTCAAACACTTCCAAGAATTTGTATGACTTTAGATCATAGACATAGGAATGCAGATAAAATAAATAGATATTCTTGACAAGGTAAAATATTTTATTGTTTGACATCTTACGTTTCTTGTATTTTGTATGCATTTTATCATTTTTAGCACTAGGGTTTATAGATTTGATTCAAAGAGAGACTCACATAGTGGAGACCTCTCATATGCTATTAAAATATTGGTGTTGTTGATATGTTTTTTGGTGTAGGAACTACATTATTGAAAGTTATTGCAGCTAGGGTGGCCCCACAAGGATTCTCAAGCCCATCCCCAACTTGTTTGGAGTAAAAATGAGTGTTTTAGACACCAGCTATTCTTGTGAATGAGGGTTTTGTAACCCTCAAAATTGTAACATTGTATCAAATACTATAAATGATATTGTAACCCCATATTTGGGGCATATATATTGTACACTTTGGAGATCCAAGATCCCCCCAGTTTCATATTAATAAGATTCTTCATTTTGTGCAATAGTGTGTTGATTTGTTGTTGATAATATTGTTGTGTTTGGTTTTGCTAATTTTTAGCTTACAAAATGATGATCATGGTGGGACCCACAAAGGGGTCTATATTTTAATTTACCTTTTCTTTTGATCGTTGTTTTTGTGTTTTTGTTCCAGGTTTTCAGAGATTTGATCGTGCAAAACTCATGAAACTAGGGATTTTAGAAGTAGCAAAATTTGATATGTTACCACACGGATGCCCTGCAGTATTTGAGGGATTCCTTATCACATCTAGGAGATGCCTCATCGCATCCAGGATATGCCTCAATGCATTCAAGAGAGTTGGGAAGAAAAAAATGTAGGCATCCTGGTAAGTCTGAATCAAAACCCTACCTCCATTTTTTTATTTGCTTTTTAAAGAGACATTGAACAAAGGAAACATTTTTTCTATAAAAAAAGCAATACATTTTTTCATTTTTAGATTTTTAAAAATATCATTTCATATAGTTTGAACATAGGGTAGATTTACATTTGTGCATCCACACTAGTTGCATCAAAATACACATCATAATAATTTTAAAGTTTTTGTTGTCTGTGATGTTTTTAGTTTTACTTGAGTACTACTTGCAATGAAATGAAAAGAAAGCATAAATAGTTGCATTTTTTGGCTAAAGTCTCCCACATTTAATTCTTTTATATTGGAACAAGCCATTGATATTCGAGCATACTCCCACTGTTGGAATCAATTGATGATTCAGGGTGGAAGAGCTAGGTAACCCTCCATTGTTGGAGTCACTTGATAACTTAGGGTGGATATTAAGTGGTGTATTCTAGGTTCTTTTGAGGGAAATTGGTATTATTTGTCCTTGGTCACTAGGTTAGTTGAGTAAAAGCAAGTTTCTTGGCACTGTATGAACACTATAGACAACTAAAACTTTAAAAAGAATCACACACAAGCACACATCACTTTAAACATCAATACATTGGACTTCATCACCAACTATTGATCAAGACTAGTGATGGTGGGCTTCATATCCATCCGTGGTCTTGCCCCATAGATACCATAGTAGCCCATGAGATATTTTTCTAGATTTCATCACCAAAAAATCCTCATTTTCCATCCACCATAGGATTCCATCCTGCATAGCAATTTAGGCTTAGGCATACATTACAACACACAAAACCCAAAAAATAAAAAGATAATTTTAAAAGCACTATTGCAAGACATAGGATTTAATTGCTTGTTTGATTTTGTATGCTTTCCATTAGAATTCCATATTTTCACACACATTTCCCACATTCACTACCCTAGTTGGCTCATTAGCTTATGGTTTCAACTTGAAGCCAAGCCAAAATCATGATTCAAGCATCCACTAGCCAATCCACTTCACCCTTGGAGTGCATCACCTCTTTCTCAATAACTTTTGTGGCTAACCCTGCAAGTGTGACACAGATAAGCTATTCTAGTTTTTCTACTGGACCTTCACATTTTGTATTTACTTCAAATGCAGATGTGATGGAAAGGGCTATTCACACTTCCATCCTAGAGACCGAGCCTTCCACACCTACTGACACCCGCATAACATACATAGACATGGATAAGATTAGACTTTATATAAGACCAACCAGACCAGTCTTAGAACAACTCAATATTCCACATAGCCAAGTTCCTTATTTTTAGTAGGAATTTATTCATTCACATCCACCCAACTTCACCCAAACCTACACCAATCCTCTTTTTGAGGTATCATATGCACCTTTGCACCACATATCTCCACCTCAACATAGCCAAATACCTTCCATTCCATCTACCCACACTACCACTTACACCAATCCACTTTATGAAGCACATGTCTCCACCTCAACATAGCCAAATACCTTCCATTCCATCTACCCACACTACCACTTACACCAATCCACTTTATGAAGTACATGTCAATGCAACTTCACATATTCCATATACCATGCCATCCAATACTCCTCATTCAATTATAATTTATTTTGCAACTTATCCCCTACAAAATTCCACCAGCATGGCCAATATTCACACTTCACCACAATCCACTTTTATCACACCATTTGCTTCAAAAATTTCCATACAAAAAGCATGGTAGCACCTTAACCAACTACTCATGGGCCAACAAGATGCTAGTTCTTGTCCCCAACAACAAATACAAATAGCATATTTCAAGCCACATGCCACTCCAAGCCAACACACCTATTTCACACCTGATCTATCCTGGGTGTCACCATCTTCTTAGGTTGCTATACCCACACCTCCACTCACTCATATCAATTCCACTTCCACAACCTAACATAGTCACATTCCTCAAACCTCATATCCATTTCATAAATAATAATCACTTCACCACCAAGTTCACCACTAGGCTCAACATCATCACATACCCCTCAAATCATCCAACCATCAACATCATATTCTATTTCAACAGTACACCACTTCACATACCCCACCTTCACATAATCAGCAAGCAATTCAAGGTTTCTCCACATATGGAGAAGACCCTAAAATCCAAGCGATGTAACATCAAATTGATAGCTTGAAATGTATACTCCTGGTATGATGTACCAGAAGCCTACCTTGAGACATCTAGTCAATCAACCTATCCATATTTTGATACCATCATCGCTATATTCGATAGATTTTATAGTACCAAAATTTGATAAATTTAAAGGGACTGAGGACCCTCAAGGGCATATAAGCACATTTATTCACTCATGCTTCAGAATTTAGGATCAAGATGCTTTTATGCTCAGAACCTTTCCTTAGACATTAGGGGGAGACACTCAATATTAATATAATCATCTGCCTCATCATAGCATTTTCACATTTGAACAATTGGTAGATCAATTTTTGGAGACATTTTCCCTTAAAGTTCATAAGAAGACCACTTTGACTGACCTATACAACCTTAGACAATTTGAAGAGGAGTCAGTATATGATGTTGGTAACCGTTGGAATGCAATCAACACTAAATTTCCATTCTCCCTACCAATGGAAGAACTAACTTGAATATTCACCAGGAGTTGCTTAAAACCCATCTCTTTGCTATTATAGCTACAAAAATACAAAATATTTGAGGAAGCTCTCACTCAAGCCCGTGTCATTGAAGATATTAAAATTCAAGAGGGTGAGATAAAGCCTAAGAAGAAAGAATGGTAGAACAAAGGCCAAGATAAAAGTAATTATCCTGGCCAACCAAAGCCAAATCAAGTAAATCAAGTGGTCTTGAGTCAGCGGGCAATGACTCAATAACAACAAAAAACAATACAACAACAAGAACAACAAATCAATTATCAAGTTGTTCCCCCACCTCACCAACCTAGTGCCATAGCACCAACTGTGGATGTTTTCCAACATCGACAATCTGTTCAGTAAGACCATATTTTCACTCCTTTGTATGAATCATACACCTCCATATTTTGTAGATTGTATGACATTAATGTTGTTACCTTGCCCTAGATCATGCCTGAAGATCAAGTTAAATGTGGCAAGGGCTATAGGGAACACTTTTTTTGTCCTTTTCATTGACATAAAGGGTATGACATTAACAACTGCTAGTCATTTAAACACATAGTGCAAGATTTAATAGAGCTAGGGGCCATCAAGCTTGATAGTCCCTTGGCCCAACAAAACCAAAACCTTGGTATATACCAAACACCACTTCCTCATAATGAGGAACAAAAATAGATAATTAGGGGGTCAAATACCATGACTCCTCCTAATCAGGTCAATCATGTACAATAGTACCAAGGTTTTATGAGGGTTATTCATGTAGTTACCCATGGTCAGAGAAGCACTAATACACAAAATGAACAACAACAAGTAGTTCCACCTCCTATAGAACCTCAAGAAAGTGTGTCCCAACAACCTACCAACTCATCATCACCCATTCATTTATCCACCAATTCATCCCAACCCATCCATATTCCAAGTCATCCATCACCACCAATTCATCCCCTAAATTGCTTACAAAGGCCAATCATCTCATTGAGTAGCTGGTTGACAACTAGCCTCAAAATAGCTTCAACCAAACTGTCTATTTATAATCTCATTTAAAAATAATCCCTACATCGTGAGGCATTAATGAAAATTCTAAAATCCATTGAATTAAAATACCAAGACACTAATGCCTTAAAATTTTTTGTAGGGATTATTTGCACGTGTATGGAACCTTCAATTACATTTTATGACTTTGAAATTAAATCAATGTCATTAGAAGTAGTGGACCCTCCATTACATATTATGGCTCAAGTTGATATAAAGCCATTTAAATGAGTGTTAATTGACACTAGTTCCTCCATCAACATCATCACCACATATCCCCTCCAACACCTAAACCTTCCACCATCCCACATTACCAAATTCACATTCACCTTAAGAGCGTTCAATGATTCTCTTTGTTCCATAGTTGGCATTGTAGTTCTACCCATAGAAGTGGGGATAAAAATGTTGCACACCATGTTTCATTTTTTAGAGGGATCCAAGGATTACAATGTAATTCTTGAACATCCCTGGATTAGGGAGATGAAATGTGTCCCTTCCATTCTACATGAATGTTTAGAATATGTTCATGAGGGATAGGTTCATTGCATATCGGTGAACATAAAACCATTTAAGTATTGCAATTTCATTTCAGATCCCTATGAACCCACACTTCCATCAACCCACCTATTTCTAAAACCATCAACCATATCATCCACCACTTATTCATCTAAAGCTCCTATTCCTGAGGAGCTACCCATCATCAACCCACATTAGACTTCCACTTCTACATCCCCATATTCATCACAATCGCTACATATACATGTGGTCGATTCCAATCCACACTATCCACATCATCAACATCAACATCCACTACCATTCCATCCACATCATCAACATCAACATCCACTACCATTCCATCCACCACATCAACATCATCACCTATCCACTAAACCTCTCAACCAAATCCATCTTCATCTTTACCCACCGATGTCTCACAAGTTGACTTAACATATTGTGATATGTCATTTCATCACACATTCCTCCCACTAACTAAGCCACAAGCCAACCATAAGCCTTTCACATCCACATCCACTCCATCCACCTCCACACCATCCCAAGTTGTGGTCCACCTCACTAATCCTGGCATTGGTGAATATGTGGTCCAAGACATCACCGTTACACTACTAAATATCCAAACCACTAGGGATTATGATCACCCACATGACCCACCCTTATCCATAGGAGTGGTGTACAATATGGTTTCAATGCCTAATAGTATTAATTTTATGTATGGAGGGATTGATTCATTATTCGATCCATCTATTGGAAATAGAGTCTATTCCATAATTTAGGTTATGTAAATGTATCCTCCAAGATACATATCTAGATTACTTCTTGTGCAAGTTATCTAGTTACTTCATGCAATGTAATAAATGCACAAGTATCAATGTGCAAGTTTTACATGTGCAAGTTATCCCTTGCACAACTAGATAGAGTGTTGGCCAAGTATCCTATCTTACCTATATAAGGATGTCCTCTTATATAGGTAGTGAAGAGATTCAGGGGACAGTAAAATAGCGTAGCTTAATGGATAGTGTAGTTATATGTGCCTCACCATTCATTGGTGATGGATACAATGTAGATTAGTAGATTTTTTAATGGAGTGCTCACTTCCTCCATAACTACATTATAATATTTTATATAATTTATCTTTTTAGCATACTTCAGTCATATAGCATATTTACTTGATTTCATGTTATTATGCATCTTCTAATTGTTATATCCCAAGGCTCATTCATCAAAAACTAACAATGATATCAGATCCATGGTAGATATATTATATGTATATCAATAGGGAAACCACCATTGTTGGTTAGCCTGAGAATTTTGTCAAAATGATGCACCACTGGACCAAACACTATCAAAAGATATCAAAATAATCTATGTGGTAGATTTTGAGAGAGTCACAAAGATAGGACTGAAAGAAATCTTAGTTTGAAAAAATACTGAGATCATTTTTGTTTAAAGTCTTTTCCATAGAATTGTTAGAAAAACTTGTGAAGACATGGACTCAACATTCAATCCACTATATTGAAAAATCATATAGTGAAGATCATCCAGGTTATCTATAATTTACTAACTGGTGCCTAAAGTTTATTTTTTTGCAAAAAATTAATTCTTAGAGAATTGGGACTCCTCCTATAATAGAAATATAGGAGACTCCAACTTCGTTTCCTGAAGGTCAACGTACCCTTATAGTGTAGAGGTTAGTTCATTGTGCAAGATAAGAATACTATGGAAGAAGACTTCTAGTGAAGGATCATGGTGAATATAGGAGACTAAAGATCTCCATTACTGGATTGCAAAATTCCATAATTAAAGAACAGGCCATAGGAGCTTTGATACAGAAAGTCCATATAAGCCTTTAAAAATAAGACATAGAAGTATTGATACTAAAAATGCCACATAAGTCTTGATACTAAAAAGGCCATAAAAGCTTTGATATTAAAAAATGCCATAGAAGCCTTGATACTGAAAAGGCCACAGAAGCCTTGATATTGAAAAGGCCACAAAAATATTGATACTAGAAAGGCCATAGTAGCATTGGTACTGAAAAAGGACATAGGAGCCTTGATAGTGAAATAGGCCACATAGTCCTTGATCCTAAAGAAGAATTTGAGAAGAATATTTGATACAAAAGCAAACCATAGATTTCAATACTAGTATCTTTATTGCAGGAAAAAAATATTCAGTGAGTTGGTAGACTTCCTACAAGAAAGTTAGAAAGAGTATCTTCTTCAGAATTAGCTCAGCCCTGAAGCAAAAGTGAAGATATCAGGAGAATATCTCTTTTAATAACTTCCAGTATTGGAAGAAGAAGAAGGACTAGGAGAGTCCTGCTCGAATACAAAAGTAGTAGAATCATAAAATCTAGGAGAAGATCTCACCACCAACACTTCTAGGAGCAGAAGGCTGAAGAAAAGGTCTCAAGGAAGACCATCAGAAGTTGCCAGATCAAAGACCTTATGAAGGTCTCATCAAGCATCTAGGAAAGGCTAGGAGAGCCTTTATGAATATCAAAAGAGTTATTTGAGAACTCATTGGAGAAATCCACTATCTATGTGAAGTCCCTGATAGTGAAGGACTTGGGACAATTGTCGCCATCCAAAAACAAGCCCAAGAGGAGAATTTGGCAAGGAGAGACAAATTTGTGAAGGAGAATTTGGCAAAAAGTACCAAATTTATGAAGAAGAATTTGGCAAGGAGTGCCAAATCCATGAAGAAGAATTTGATAAGGAGTACCAAACCCTAGAAGAAGATCTTGATTGAAGTCAAAATTTGATAAGAATATTGAAGATAGAATAAGTTCACCAAATTTTGGAGATTTGAAGATTAACTCTCATAGCAAGAAAGCACCACTTTAGAGACATAGAATTATGCAAATCTATAGCAGAAGAAGGAGAATACAAGAGGAGAACAAGCCATCAAATCCTAGGTTCATGAAACAAAGTTCGAGACCATCATTTGGTGAAGGAGTTTTTCAGGACATCCTACTTGAAGTAGCAACTTGGTGTTTTTAGACACCAAGGTCTACATCCTCTACAAAGGTGGGAGAAGAGCTACAGAAAAATGTATGCAACTTATGGTGCAAAAATATTCATTAATTGGATTATTTATTAGATTTATTAAAGCACCTGAATTTGGTTTAAAGTTGCAAAAAGGAAATTATATTACAGTCTTCTAAAGTGCAAAAGGAAATAGATTTTTTTAAGGATTCATTTGCACATTTATTAGGAGTTATTAGATTTTAGTTTAGTTTCCATCAACTACCTATTATCTACTTTTGAAAAATAAGACTAAGTCCTACAATATTGATTGTAGTGAAATTGCAGAATAACTCCTAAAGATTCATTTTAGGTTATTCTTGATTAGTTGCAAAAAATTATTAGTGCATGAATTTGAGAGTTGATTGGAGTGATAAGGTGTAATATTAGTGCATTAAAAGTGAATAACTTGTACTACTATACCACTATCAAAAAGAAAATAGTTTTGTGTTTCTTGAAAGACACAAAATATGATTTGTATCAAGTGTCTAAAGACACTATTGAAGCACAAAAATCTGCAACTTGAAGTGGCGAATAGAAGCCACAAAAAAGGGTTCGAATCCTCAAAAATTTGGAGAAGAACCTAACTAACCAAAAATAGAAATAGAAGCTTATGAAAGTGAGACTTTGTGAGTCTCAAAATAAAAAAGCATTACAAAGTTGAATGCAAGGAAAGTGCAAAAAATTGCATTAGTTAAAAAAGCTTCTATCTACTATTATTGAAGCTTGGATTTGTTATTAAAAAGGTCCAAGAAAAAAAGAAAGATGTATCTACTCTTTAAAGACAAACTCAAACCCTTGTATTGTAGGAAAAATCTTCTACAAAACTAGAATTTTAGATCTAGAAATAGAGTACAAAAGAAGGTATATTAAAAAGCCTTATTATACAACATTATAATACATTATATGCACTACTCTAATTTGGTTTTTGACAGCATAAGAGCAGATTTGGAAGTGCCACAAAAGGGCACATTTACTACAGGGAAAAATAGCCAACAAAGGTCAGACGTTAGCACTCTTCTTCCCAAGCTAGAAGGAGCCACTCAAGGGCTCATCTTGGATGTACATACCTATAGAAATAAATCTCATTTTAGATCATTCAAGAGCTACATTTAAGTAGACAAGCGAGCGCATATCAATTTCTAGAAGACTTCAAAAAAATCTATAAGGGATTCAACATGATTGGAGGCATAAAATAATGAGGCAAAGGTGTTACATTCATGGTCTCTAACTTGGAGAAGACCATCCATCGAAGGAAGTTCCAAATCATAATCCAAGCTCCATAGTGCATCGTCTATCCACCTGCATGAAAATAGCTTGCTTGCTACCTAAGAAACATAGCAAAGCAAAAGGATTGTGGAGTTATAATCTCCATATTCAAATACATTACAAGAATGAAATCCATGCAAAAATAACCCTTGGCATTATGGTCATCATTCCTATCTCAATGTTCTAGAAACTCCCATGTCGGAGTTACAAGCTGATGTCAATCCAGCTGCAAGAGGCCAAAATAAAATACCTCCCATTACATAAAAATTGCGATAAATGAAAATAATATGTAAAACTCTCCATTTACATAAAAACTGCAATAAATGGAAATTAGTAAAACCCTCCATTCACATAAAAACTATACTACGTGGAAATAAACTAATAAATATCTTATTTTCTCATTCTTGGATTCACTTCCCCTTTTACAATGCAATACCAAGGGAATATATATCCCCAAAGAAACCCTAAAAGAAAACCCTAAAACTTGAAGCCCTAAAAGAAAACCCTAAAGCTTAAAACCCTAAAAATAAAATAAAAAAATACTATTTTTGGCAAATTGATTTTTTTACCAAAAAATGCCTTTTTAAGTAATTACTATTTTCGGCAAATTATTTTTTCATAAAAAATTATATTTTTTAGTAATTACCATTTTCGGCAAATTATATTTTGCGTCAAATAATTCCATTTTGAGTAATAAAAAAATTACTTTAAAACTTCTTTTAAAAAACCCTCTAAAGATAGGCTCCTGCATCATTCTCCTTTGGTTTAAAAGAACTCTGCTCCTGTGATTTCCTCTAATCAAACTCATAATCGCTCTCCATAGAGTGCCACACATTTGCAAGTACTCCTCAAAGTACCAATCTCCTTCTGAGGTTTTATATCTCAAACCTCCTACAAGCACTACACATAGTGCCAATTTATTCCTTCGAGGTTTTAAAATAGCAAACCTCCTACAAGCACTACACAAAGTGCCAATTATTTTCTCTGAGGTTTTTAATGAAAAAAACCTCCTACAAGCACTACACAGAGTGCCAAATTATTTCTTTAAGGTTTTACAAACCTTCTGCAAGCACTACACAAAGTGTCAATTTCTTCTTCTGAGGTTTTATATAAAAAAACCTCCTACAAGCACTTACACAGAGTGCCAATTTCTTTCTCTAAGATTTTACAAACCTTCTACAAGCACTACACAAAGTGCCAATATCTTTCTCTGAGGATTTTATATAAAAAAACCTCCTACAAGCACTTATACAGAGTGTCAATTTCTTTCTACAAGATTTTACAAACCTTCTACAAGCACTACACAAAGTGCCAATCTCTTTCTCTGAGGATTTTACATAAAAAAAACTCTTGCAAGCACTTACACAGAGTGTCAATTTTTGTCTCCAAGGTTTTACAAACCTTCTACAAGCACTGCATAGAGTGCCAATTTTTTTTTTTTTTTTTTTTTTAGCCTCTTTGCTCTCCTCTCCTTTTCTCTTTTCTTCTCTTCTCTTTTCTCCTCCCAACAAGATCCAACTTGCTCTACTACCAAATCATGTCAATCCAGCTATAAGAGGTAAAAAAAAAATACCTCCCATTACATAAAAACTGCAATAAACAAAAATAATATGTAAAACCCTCAATTTATATAAAAACTACAATAAATGGAAATAATCAGTAAAACCCTCCATTCACATAAAAACTATAATACATGGAAATAAACCAATAAATATCTTATTTTCTCATTCCTGGATTCACTTCCCCTTTTACAATGCAATACCAAGGGAATATATATCCCCAAATAAACCCTAAAAGAAAACCCTAAAACTTGAAGCCCTAAAAGAAACCCTAAAAGAAAACCCTAAAGCTTAAAACCCTAAAAATAAAAAAAATTACTATTTTCGACAAATTGATTTTTCCACCAAAAATGCCTTTTTAAGTAATTACTATTTTTGGCAAATAATTTTTCATAAAAAAATGTCTTTTTTAGTAATTACCATTTTCGGCAGTTTATATTTTGCGTCAAATAATTCTATTTTGAGTAATAAAAAAATTACTTTAAAACTTTTTTTAAAAAACCCTCTAAAGATAGGCTCCTGCATCATTCTCCTTTGGTTGAAAAGAACTATGCTCCTGCGAGTTCCTTTGATCAAACTCATAATCTCTCTCCATAGACTGCCACACATTTGCAAGTACTCCTCAAAGTACCAATCTCCTTCTGAGGTTTTATATCTCAAACCTCTTGCAAGCACTACACATAGTGTCAATTTATTCCTTCGAGGTTTTAAAATAGCAAACCTCCTACAAGCACTACACAAAGTACCAATTCTTCCCTCTAAGGTTTTTAATGAAAAAAAAACTCTTGCAAACACTACATAGAGTGCCAATTTATTTCTTTAAGGGTTTACAAACCTTCTGCAAGCACTACACAAAGTGCCAATTCCTCCTTTTGAGGTTTTATATAAAAAAAGCTCTTACAAACATGTACACAAAGTGCCTATTTCTTTCTCCAAGGTTTTACAAACCTTCTGCAAGCACTACACAAAGTGCCAATATCTTTCTCTGAGGCTTTTACATAAAAAACCCTCCTGCAAGCACTTACACAAAGTGTCAATTTCTGTATCCAAGGTTTTACAAACCTTCTACAAGCATTGCACAAAGTACCAATTTTTTTTTTTTTTTAGAGCCTCTTTGCTCTTCTCTCATTTTCTCTTTTTTTCTCTTCTCTTTTCTCCTCCCAACAAGATCCAACTTGCTCTGATACCAAATGTGTGATACAAGCAAAGTTTCCCCAAGATCGAAAAATGCTCTCCACAAGATCAATCACACATAAAAGAGGAAAACCCACAACACCAATATTAAGTGGTAAAACCCTACTTAAAATGAAAAAGAAAAACATCCACTATGAAGCTCACTATATTACTCAATGATTCAACAATACAAGAATGCTTCAATGTTATGCAACAATATGCATCAACATGATATATCAAGATGTAGTAGACAACACCCCTATTTAAAAAGAAGCTTTTCTACTACAACCCTAAAATTACCCTAATCTTATCACAATCTTATCTTGAGATGTGTGACAAATCTTATCACAATTTTATATTGAGATGTGTGACAAGTGGCATCTATAAAATATTAAAAAGTGATTGGTTACTTTTTAATATTTGTTAAAAAAGGGGAAATATTTTTTTTCCACAAATTAAATATTCCTAGCACCCTTATTTTATTTATTAATTGGGTGGGAATATTTTTACATAAAATAGAATTATTTTCTAATTCAAATATTATTCTTTAGACTTTATATTTTAGTCTAAGAATAATTTACACAATGTTGCATTACATATTCCAACACTTCCCCTTAATGCAATATTGGGGAAAGGAATTATGAAATAAAGAAACATTCTCCCCCTAAAGATACAAACGAGGATGAGAATCAAATGAGTAATATAGTTACAATGAGCTTCTATGACCAAGAATGGTCTACAATAAGGCACCAATACAAAATGAGCCAAAATGAGAATGCAAGCCCCCAACAGAGTAGCTTCAGATACAAGCAGATTACAAAGCCATCCATCAACCACAAGTGGTTGCAAATGACAAGAAGAAAACATCACAAGGGTGTCTTTAGTAAGCCTGCAAAACCCCAAATGAAAGTACCTGCAAGCTACAAGTAGCTCAACATAAGATCAGTTAGATACATCATCATAAATATATTCACCACAACATATATGAATATCCAAAGATGATAATAAAATCGATCTAACAAATAATGAACTATAAGTTATCACAAAAAGATGCCAAGCCATACTTATAGTCACGTGCTATATAGTTGATCAAAAAATATCATGTACAAAGTTGCATAAAGCAAACAAGGAGTACCATGATAATGCAGACTCTAAAGTACCATGTACAAAAGTAGCACAAGGCTAACAAAAATGTACCATGTACAAGAGTTGCATAAGGTATATGAAAATAATAGTGTGCACATCGATTGCATAAAGCCAACCATAAAATATCATGTACAAAAGTAGCATAAATGCTAACAAGAAAGTACCATGATAAACCAATTGCATAATGCCAATTACATAAAAACATGTACAAAGTTGCATAAGGCAACAAGAAAGTACCGTGTAAAAGAGTCGCATAAAGCAATTTCACAATGCCATATACAAAGTAACATGTACAAAAGTTGCACAAGGCAAACAAGAAAGTACCATGTTCAAAAGAGATGCAAAAAGCAATTATACCACCAAAGATCAACTCCTATATATAGCACAAAACACCTCATAAGGATGAAGTTGTCATCACACAAGTGTAACTACACTTCATTCCCCCTCGAGGACAACTTCACCAAACCAAGTGAGTCCCTCAACTTATAAAACTGCTCCTTGGGAAGAAGTTTGGTGAACAAATCAACAGAATTAGAAGATGATGGGCAATACTCCAACTGAATAGTCCCATCCAATACCTTCTCTCTGATAAATTGGGTTTGGATTTCAACATACTTTGTCCTTTGATGCATTACAAGATTTCTAGCCAAGGCAATAGTTGATTGATTATCGGAGAGCAAACATGAAGGACCAAATTACTCAAAGCCAATTTCCTTCATGAGGGTACGAAGCCAAACCACTTCCTATGCAGTTGTTGTCGTAGCCTTATAATCTGCTTCCATTGTAGAAAGAGCAATTGTATCTTGCTTCTTGGAAGACCAAGAGATAGCTGCAGATCCAATACTAAAAACAAATGTTGTGGTACATTTTCTGTCTATTCTATCCCCTTCAAAATCAGAATCAACATAGCCAAAAAGAGTAAAAGAAGGAAGCCTAGAATACTTGAGTGCCAAATCTCTAGTACCTGAAAGGTACTTCAAAATATTCTTGGTAGCTTGTAAGTGCTCAATATAAGGTTTCTGCATGAACCTATCCATCATACCAACTGCAAAAGCAATATCTGGCCTTGTGATGGTAACATAAAGAAGACTACCAATGAGCTTCTTATACAATGTAGCATCAGCCAACTAAGATTTTGTACTTACATCCAACTTAAACCCTGTAGAAATAGGAATGGAAGTAGGATTTTCATCCTCCAAATCAAACCTCTTAAGAAGATCTTCAATATACTTGGATTGAATCAAAAAGGTACAATCCTAATGCTGATAAACTTGCATGCCAAGATAGTAGTGTAGAAGACCAAGTTCAGTAATTTCATACTCTGACTTTAATTTGGAGATGAAATAAAAAATGGCCTCATTTTCATTTCCAGTCATAAGAAGGTCATCAAAAAATAGAGCAATTAAAATGACCAAGTTATCCTTCCTAAGAACATATAGATTTGTATCTGAATAGCATTTATCAAAACCAAGAGACAAGTAACATGAAATCTTCATGTACCATGCTCTAGGTGCTTGCTTCAGACCGTACAAGGTTTTCTTTAGTTTACACACACGTGTTTCCTTACCTTGTACAACAAATCCTTGTGGTTGACTCATGTAGATATCCACATACAAATCACCATTTAGAAAGGTACTTTTCACATCAAGCTAAAAAATTTACCAACCTTGAGCAGTAACAATAGCAATGAGAAGCCGAATGGTGGAAATTTTGGCAACTGGTGCAAATGTTTCATCATAGTCAATGCCATATGTTTGATCATAACCCTTAGCAACCAATATAGCCTTATACTTTTCTATCTCTCCATTAGAATTGTACTTGATTCTATAGACCCACTTGTTCCCAATAACATTTCTCTTATTAGGATAAGGCACTAGATCCCAAGTTTTATTCTTTAGAAGAGAATCCATCTCAACCTTCATGGCATCAACCCAAAAAGAGTGTTGTGAAGCTTCTTGGTAAGAAGTAGGCTCATGATCATTCTCTATCTTAGCTAGAAGAGACATGTTAAGGGTCATACTTCTAGTTATCCTTTGGCTAACTTAATTATGCTCTTTAGGACCCCTAGAATGATCCAATCACTTGGTCCTTTTGACATAAGGCCCACCTTTTTCTAACTCAAGAAGGTCTTCATTGAATTTGACATATCTTGAAACAAATACAATGCGTGAAGAAGGTGAGTATAACCTATAGCCCCTATGTTCTGCATCATAGCCAACAAAGATGCATTTTTGAGACTTTTTGTCCAATTTCTTCCTCTTTTCTGAAGGAATATATGAAAATGCATCACATCCAAACACTCTTAAGTGTGACAAATTCGGCTTCTTACCATTCCAAACCTCATAAGGAGTATTCCCCTCAACTTATTTTGAAGGACACCTATTAAGAATGTAGATTGTTGTACTAGCTGCTTCACCCCAAATAAATTGAGGTAAGTGGTCACCAAGCATGCATCTTACCATCTCCATGATTGTCCTATTTTTCCTCTTTGCAACACCATTTTTTTGAGGAGTGTATGGATAAGTAAACTGCCTTTTGATCCCATGAGAAGAACAAAACTCATTGAAATAATTGCTATTGTACTCCCTTCCATTGTCACTTCTAATCATTTTGATCTTTGCTCCCTTTTGATTTTCTACCAAAGCTTTGAACTCCTTGAATGTCTCAAAATAATCTGATTTATTCTTAAGTAGATACCCAAAGATCATTCTTGAATAATCATCTATAAAGTTGAGAATATATGATGCACCACCAAGTGATCTAACATGTAATGGACCCATAATATCTGTATGAATGAGTTGAAAAATTTGTGTGGCCCTTGTTGACTTGTCTTTTGTAAACTTTTGTTTGCTCATATTGCCTAAGATTCATGTTTCACACAAACCATGAATAGGTGAAATGTTAGGCAATCCTTCAACCAAATTTTTGGACTTCATCATTTGAATATTTTGATAGTTTGTATGCCCTAACCTTAAGTGCCAAAGCTTGCTACTAGGAGAAACATTAGTTGCTAAACACACTTTAGGAGGAGCATCACCTAACACATAAATATTATTCTTCACATAACATGTAATGATTGGTAGCATGCCTTTCTTAATGCTCAGTGAAGTTGCATTGAACTCAATAGTGTGACCACTTCTAGCAACTTGCAAAAATAAAATAAATTTTTTTCTGAGGTTAGGCACATATAGGACATTATCAAGTAATTTCCCTTTAGTTACAACATTGCCAACACCCTCTACTTAAAGTCTAGTATTATCACCAATGACAACTGAATCTGAAGAGTGTTTATGAAAGTCCACAAACTTATCCTTTTCAAAATACATATGGTTAGTGCATCCAGAATCTAACACCCATTCATTAGAAGTAGATGAGTCAATGGATTAGGGCACAAACAAAGGCATTTTTATTAGAATTTTGCTTTACATTGTTGTTATTTTTCTTTCTCTTGCCAAACCATTTCTTAGGTCCTTGTCACTTAGCATTTTCTTGCTCTTCCTTTTCTGCAATCTTTTTCTTCTTGAAACAATTTTGTTCCTTGTGGCCTTTCTTGCCACAAAAGTTACAAGTGAAATCAACTCTAGGCTTTTTGGGTTGGAAATTTGATTTTTCCTTCCCTTGTATTTCTTCTTGAAGGAAGCCTTAGTGGAACTCAAGGCAACATTCTTTTCCTTGACAACTTGACCATTCACTTTATCTCTATTAAGAGACTCTTCATGTTGAATCAATAATTATGAAAGAGTGTTGAGAGGAATGCCATCCTCTTCTTGCTCTAGCCTAGTCTCAATAATGGTGATAAAATTCTTGAACTTGCTTGACAAGTTCCTCAAAATTATAAAGCTTAAGAGCTTCTCACTTATCCAATCACAATTGCAAGCCAATAGTTGAGTTCTCATATCTTTCATCTTTGAGAGGAAGATCAAGGCACTTTCTTCTTCACCTTGCATAGTGCTAAGAATTTTGGACAATAAATTGAATTTCTTTGATGTGTTGGACCCTAGATGGACTTGTTTTAGAAAATCCCATGCATCTTTAGCATGCTCACAATGGATTATAGTGAGCAATATCTCATCACTCACACTATTGATAATCATGGAAAGTGCAAGGTGACTCTTGTTGTTGTATGTCTCAAGTGCCCTTGCCTGGGTTGGGATTGCTTCATCTCCATTCACAATGGGCCATAACTTTATTGCTTGAAATTCAGCCCTCATCCTTGGTTCCCATATTCCAAAATTTGATCCATCAAAGATGTGCTTAGGTGTGAAGGAGATTCCATGATCAACCATTCTAGAAAGTGAACATAATCAAAACATAAGATGCATTGACAAAGGAAATAAATGATACAATAAGAAAGTAGATAAACATACTTGCATATATATAAAAAGAAACATAACTTTTAAGTAATCTACTTTTCAATCATCAAAGATAATCATCATGAAAGATAAACATCATGAAAGATAACCAAAATTAAGCATCATCAAGAGAGATAAGCATCATCATAGAAGATAATCAACATCATCATGAACTACTATAACCATGTTTCAATAAACAACTATAACCATATTGCAATTGAAATAAAAGAAATAAACCAAGATCAACTTGCAATAAGAAAATAACTAGCCATAACAATCATCTTGCAACAAAATAAACTAACTTGAATTGAACCATAAAACATTTGTTAAATGTTAGATAGTCAATAAGTTAGTAAGTTAGTGTTAATTTTAAAGTTTTGCTATAGCCTAATGAATTGCCAATTCATCTCACCCAAGGTCAACCAAGCTACCCAAAAGGGTACGGATACGAGGACCCGAAAAGGACTTGCTACCGATAGAGCGAATTCTTTTGGATTCAATAGGTGTTTAGCAAATATAAACTGTGTTGCAAGATTAAGTAAATTTTAATATAATACTAAAGTTGTGGTTAGTAAGTTGATTCATTTTTAACCTTCTTGATTAATATGAAAATTAGTAAATTGCAAGTTAGTTGGTTAGTAGATTGTTTAGTAGCAAGTTAGTAAGTTAGTAGTTAGATTAGTTGAGATGCAAAATAGACAAAATACAAATACACACACACTCTCCCTCTCTTTCTCTCTCTTTCTCTCTCTCACTTTCATTATGAGAGATACAAGTTACATTTATTTACATTATGCTTCAAGCAAATGCTTGAGAGAGATTAGAAGAAATTAATAAAAATAGGGGGAAGAGAGTGAAAAAGTTGATCCGAAATTGCCTTGTATACTCCAAAATATACTTGGATAACCTTGCAAAACAAACAAACTCACAAACAACCATTGTTAATGTGAGAAAAAAAAATAACTATAAGGTCTAAATTATTTGACAATTTGACTAAAATTTTGCTAAAAATTGCATAAAAGGATTCTAGTTGCATTATACAATAATAAAAAATGCATTTCAATTTATGAAAAAAAAAATGACTATTATGTCTTAAAATAAAATAAATGACTTTTTTTTTATTAAAAAACAAAATAATAAATGATTGTTTTTTATTAAATGACTGTTTTTTTTATTAAAAAATAGAATAATAAAAAATGACTATTTTTTTTTATTAAATGACTATTTTTTTATTAAAAACAGAATAAAAAAATGATTGTTTTTTTATTAAATGATTGTTTTTTTTATTAAAAAATAGAATAATAAAAAATGATTATTTTTTTATTAAATGACTATTTTTTTTATTATTAAATGATTGTTTTTTTATTAAAAAATAGAATAATAAAAAAAAATCAGACTGTACAACAAAATGGGTGGGGGGGCATTTGGCCCCCAAATAAAAAAAATTTACCTCAGATTTATTTTTCACCAAAATAGGGCAAATAATATATGAAAATAGGGTTTTTGGGCCTTTCGGACACAACCATGGGGTCCGTTTGGCTCCAAAACCCTTCCAGCAAAATCTTAATGCCAAAAATTTATAGATTTAAAATGAAAACACCATTTTCAAAAGATCTAACAACTAGATGAGAAACAAAAACACAATAAATCCATAAACCCTAATGACAAATTTGCAAAATAAGTTTACCCAAATATCAAATGCATTCATATATATATATATATATCTTAATGGGTTTTTCACCTCAAAGGATTGAAGACACTTGATGGAGATCCCAACCGCTCTGATACCAAATGTGAGACAAACAAAGTCTCTCCAAGATCGAAGAATGCTCCACAAGATCAATCACACACAAAAGATAAAAACCCACAACACCAATATTAAGTGGTAAAACCCTACTTCAAATGAAGAAGAGAAACATCCACTATGAAGCTCACTATATTACTCAATGATTCAACAATACAAGAATGCTTCAATGTTATGCAATAATATGCATCAACATGATATATCAAGATGTAGTAGACAACACCCCTATTTAAAGAGAAGTTTTTCTACTACAACCCTAAAATTACCCTAATCTTATCAAAATATTATCTTGAGATGTGTGACAAATCTTATCACAATCTTATCTTGAGATGTGTGACAAGTGGCATCTATCAAATATTAAAAAGTGATTGATTACTTTTTAATATTTGCTAAAAAAGGGGAAATAACTTTTTCTCACAAATTAAATATTCCTAGCACCCTTATTTTATTTATTAATTGGGTGGAAATATTTTTACATAAAATAGAATTATTTTATAATTCAAATATTATTATTTAGACTTTATATTTTAGTCTAAGAATTATTTACACAATGTTGCATTATATATCCCAACAAAATGATGTCAATCCAGCTGCAAGAGGTCAAAATAAAATACCTCCCATTACATAAAAACTGTGATAAATAAAAATAATATGTAAAACCCTCCATTTACATAAAAACTACAATAAATAGAAATAATCAGTAAAACCCTCCATTCACATAAAAACTATAATACATGGAAATAAACCAATAAATATCTTATTTTCTCATTCATGGATTCACTTCCCATTTTACAATGCAATACCAAGGGAATATATATCCCCAAATAAACCCTAAAAGAAAACCCTAAAACTTGAAGCCCTAAAATAAACCCTAAAGCTTAAAACCCTAAAAATAAAAAAATTACTATTTTCGAAAAATTGATTTTTCAATCAAAAAATGTCTTTTTAAGTAATTATTTTTGGCAAATTATTTTTTCATAAAAATTTGCCTTTTTTTAGTAATTACCATTTTCGAAAAATTATATTTTGCGTCAAATAATTTCATTTTGAGTAATAAAAAAATTACTTTAAAACTTCTTTTAAAAAACCCTCTAAAGATAGGCTCTTGCATCACAAGCAAAGTAGTGACACTTAGTATTCTCCACCAGCTTCACACGAGTGCCTATATGTTTTCAATTTTATTCAAGAATGTTGAACAAAGGACTTGGAGCATTATATAAATAAGGGAGCACTCACTTGTAACAGACATGACACATGTCACAACATCCATGATCAACTATCCTTAAAATGTATTTAAAGTCCAATTTTAATGTGTGTTAGTGAAGTGTAGTCAAATACGTCCAAAGAGGGAGTGAAGCACAGTCAAGGAAGGAGTGTAGTGCAACAGAGATGTTCAAAGTGTAGAATAGAATATAAGGAGAAGAAGCATTAAAGTCTCTCCCATTTGTGAAGGTCAAACCTTTAGCACCTACATACCAACATTCAAGACCAACTACTCCAAGGAATATCCATTAATTCAAACACCTAAGGTACCACTAATACGTTGTTATACTCAACCGTAGAAAGCACTAAATATTGAGGAGATATTACATCTAAAAAGGTTAGGTCAAATCCCATTTCTTATTGCTTTCATAAGTTGGATATATAAGGGTTTTAAACTAAGATTAAAACTTATATTTTTGAAAGCAAAATGGGTGACTTATCTTATTAAATTAATATTTACAATCTTCATTAGGAGGAATAAGGAATTCAACTTGGATTAAATTATGTTGCAAATATTATTATCATTTCTCTAATTTTCCAAACTTGGGAGCCACAAGGATTACTCCATCAAATTTATTTGATTGGAAATTAGAAATAATCCAAGGGATATAAAAGAGGTTATTAAGGGTTTCTATTAAAATTGGATAAATATATTTTTACTTATCTCAAATATTCAAAAAGGGACAAAATAATTCCAACATCAAAACCTCTTCAAAATTGAAAAAGTGCTTAGTTCAATTAGGAGTAATAAGGTGTTAAAAAGTTGATTTTTTATTCTTATAAAACTTGTACAAAATCAACCAAAATTGAACTATATTTTTATAAAAAACACTATATCATACTCTTATCACTAGGGAGCTATAAGATAAGACTGTTAAGGTTCTATCAAATTTCAATTCCAAGAAACATTATGGATGAAATTTTGAGAAAAGCTTTCAATAATGAAGAACTATTCCATGAAGTAGAATTCTAATCCCAAAAATTAATAGATACTCTAGATGGATACGAGTATCTATATTCTAATGACAATATGAAATTATCCTTATTTCTTAAGGAATTCAAAGATGGTAGCTTTATGACATTGATTAACTATCTTCATGAAATTCTCTTCACGACATGATGGAACTCACAAAGATTGGTTATATTTTCTCTAGAAGAATTTTCAATGATTTATCTATCATTAATTTTATTTGTACTTACTCAACACAAGAAACAAGCTGATGTTAAAGAACAATACTTTTGTGATGATAGAATAACTTGTTTAAAGTTGAGATTTCACCTACATCAAATCAGAATCACAGGAAGAGAATAAGAAAAAGGAAGAAGAGACATATTAAAAGGAATAAAGACATGAAGACTGAAGCAAAAGAGGAAAAACTAGTACACCAAAAAGGCAAGCATAGAATAATGAGAGGACAATTGCACCATGCCCTACTCATTCATCAACAATCAAAATCAAATGAAGATACTTGCAAGGAGGACTATAAAGGTGGTTGGATAGAAGATTCTGAACATGCCAAAGATCATCCAATGAGAGTAGAAGACTTAGATGCAGCCTACTCTACATCATATGAAGACACAAATTACCTACTGAACCTGAATACAAAGAATGCAAAAGAAGATCAAGTAGAATATGATGAAGAAGATCCATATTGAATACTAAATTCTTCAATACCCAAATAATGTAATACAGGGGGTGTTGAAAATAGAGTCTATTCTATAATTTAGGTTATGTAAATGTATCCTCCAAGATGCATTTCTAGATTACTTCCTATGCAAGTTATCTAGTTACTTCATACAATGTAATCAATGCACAAGTGTCAATGTGCAAGTTGTACATGTGCAAGTCATCCTTTGCAAATCTAGATAGAGTGTTGGCCAAGTATCATATTTTACCTATATAAGGATGGCCTCTTAGATAGATAGTGAAGAGATTCAGGGGATATAGTTAGATATCATAGCTTAGTGGATAGTGTAGTTCTATGTGCCTCATCATTCATAGCTAAAAATATAAATAATATAAAATATTACAATGTAGCTATGGAGGAAGTAAGCACTCCAATAACAAAGCTACTAATCTTGAGTGGCTTCAAAATTTACCACATAGAACTACACTATCCTCACTCATAGTCAAATAAGAGCTTCAAAATCTATTATATGTGGGATTCATTGTATCCATTGACTATCTTGAGTGGCTTTGAAACATGGTTCTTGTTCACAAGCCTAATGGGGCGATACACATTTGCATTGAATTTTAAGACCTTAACAAAGCGTGTCCTAAGGATGAATTTCCTCTACCAAACATTGATACTCTTGTTGATACTTGCATTGGCCATGAAATGCTTTTTTTAATGGATCATTTTTCAAGATACAACCAGATTTGAATCAATCTTGATGACCAACACAAAAAAATATTCACTACACCTTGGGGAACATTTTGTTACAAGGTGATGCCATTTGGCCTAAAAAATGTAGGCACTACTTATCAATGTGCCATGACATACATCTTCCATGACTACATGCATAAGATCATCGAATATTATGTCGATGATCTCTTGAAAAAATCTAAAGCTCAACAAAAGTACATTGGTATTTTAGAGAAAGTTTTTTATTGACTTCTAGAGCATAATGTAAGGTTGAACCCCAAGAAGCGTGTCTTTCGTGTCATCTCAAATAAACTTTTAGGATTTATTATCTCCAAGAAAGACATTGAAGTGGACCCAAACAAAGTCAAGGCCATCATGGAGATTCCTCCTCCAACAAAATTGAAAGAGTTGCGTAGCCTACAAGGAAAGATTCAATCGATCTGTTGCTTCATTGCAAAACTCTCAAACAAATGTAGGTCATTCAATCACCTACTACAAAAGGGGGTGACATTTTCATGGATAGATGAATGTCAAAAAGGTTTTAATGACATCAAGCAATACTTGGCTTCTCCACTAGTCTTAAATCCTCCTCATTTGGGGGTCCCTTTCCATATTTATGTTTCAGCAATAGACTTTGCTTTAGGGATAATTCTTGCTCAAAAGAACAAAAACAACCGAGAACAAGCTATCTACTACATTAGTCAAACATTGGTAAGATATGAAACTAGATACAATTATGAAGAAAAATTATTCGTAATGGTGGTTTTTGCCACCAAGAAACTTAGATGTTACATGCTAAGCCACACAACATATGTCATAGCTCATAAAAATTATCTACATTACATGATGTATCACACTTACAACAACACCCGCATTGCAAAATGGATAATTCTCTTTACTGAATTTGATCTTGATTTTATTAGCCAAAAATCCATCAAAGGTCAGGTAATAGTTGATCAACTTATGGAAGCTCCACTTCCTAGTGATCATCCATTGATTATTGAGCTCTCAGATGATTCGGTATTTACTATCACTGAACAAGAAGATGTCATTCTGAAGAAATATGTTGATATAACATTATTCTTTTATGGTTATTAGTGCGAGAAAGGACAAGGTGGTGGAGTTGTATTTCATACACCCCAGGGGTGCCTATCCCCTTATCGTTCAAACTCGATTTTCCATGCACAAGCAATAATTCAAAGTATGAAGCCTTAATCTTGGGTCTTCAAGTAGCTATGCTATGAGCATAAAGTATATCCAGATGGTTGGTGATTCTCAACTTGTTTTTCATCAAGTAAATAGATAATACTAATGCAAAGAACCAGTCCTAAAACTTTACCATGAAGTACCAATGAATTTGCTTGCCAAATTTGACTGGTATGAAATTGATATATTGCCTAGATTGACTAATATATTTGTATATGTGATGGTATCTCTAGGATAATTTATCCCAAATAACTCTTAAGGAGAGGTACAACCATTCTACAATTTCTTGTGTTGAGTCTAAAGATGAGAAATACATTTTCTTTATCTACGTAGATTCATATAAGCCTTGGTCTAGTCAAATAAAAGCCATCCTTAAGTTTGGAACACTCCAATTTGACATGCCACAAACTACTAAATGCACTTTCAAGCAAAAGGTAGCTCATTTCACTCTCTTGGGGGAAGTTTTGTATAGAAATGGTTATGATGGAGTCCTCCTACGTTGTCTCAAGCCTGTAGAGACCCAAAGAGCAATTTTAGAAGCTCGTGATGGTACTTGTGATGGTAATTTTAGTTGAATGGCCATCACAAAGTGTATTTTATGCATGGGTTATTATTGGACCACCATGGAATGAGACTATTGCAATTATGTCAAGAAATGCCAACAATATCAACAAAACGCTAATTTAACTCATGTGCCATCACAAGCCTTGCAACCTATTCAGAGTCTTCAACTATTTTCACAATGGGGTTTGGACTTGATTGGTAAAATATCACCTCCTTCCTCAAGACAACATAATTTCATAATTAAAGCCACTAAATACTTTACAAAGTGGGCCGAGGTAATTCCTCTAACTAGCACGATAGGACCTAGGATTATGGAGTTTATACTTCAACATATCATATATCATTTTGGTATTCCCTTGAAAATCATCTCTAACAATGGTAATTATTTCAATAACAAGGATGTTCAAGAACTTTGTGAGAAATATAATATCCAACACAGTTTCTCGACTCCTTACTACCCATAGGCAAATGGACAAGTTGAGGCAACTGATAAGACCTTGATCTCTAGTCTCAAGAAACTAGTTAAAGAAAATTATTGAGATTGGCACACTCATATCCCCTTGGCATTATGGGATTATCAAAAAATCATTTGCATACCTATTGGGACAACTCCATTCTCATTGGTCAAGGTGTTGAAGCAATCATACCTCTTGAGCTCGAGATCCCCTCATCACAAAATTCATTGCAAGAATTCATATATGATGACACTGCTATACAAGCACATCTTGACCAAATTACACTCCTTGATGAAAGGCAAATTAATATCTTAGAACATTTACGAGTATACCAAAATCACCTCAAATGTGCTTACAATGCCAAAGTTCATCTACATGAATTCCAAGTAGGAGATCTTCTCCTGAAATAAAATCAACAAAACACCAATTAATTGCCACATGTTCATGAAAAATTCATGGCTAATTGTTTAGGTCCACACATTATCACCCAAAAAGTGGATCAAGGAATATATAAACTTTCCAGTATAGAGGGAGAAGAAGAGCCTGAACCACTTAACATAATCCACTTGAGAACATTTCATTCTTAATGAGATTTACATATTTATATATACATGGATAATACACAAAAACACATTGCATTTCACACATTGCATGTCACATTGCATTTACACATTCACTTTGCATGGGCACTTTCACACATTCCATTCACCATACTAGTTAGACAATAATTGATCCAATAAATTTTGTTGCCTTAATCAAGGGAACCCCCAAGTTCATATCCATTTAATTACACCATTTCAAAATTCAATATACCATGTACATTATCACTTCATTACCACTAGGTGTTTTTGGTCACTCAACCACTCCTAATGTTTCAAGCAAACTCCAATACATGTCGAATTTTCTCTAGGACCAAGTCACAATTTCACCAAAGAAAATATTGAGTTCTGGGATTGAATCTAACACTCTTGAACCAAACATATTTTGCACATACTAAAAACATATTATGTCAAAGAGGGATAATACCATGATTAGGTTGAACCTCGAAGTGAAAAATTTATCTTCGCCTATCCCATTATGCACATAGTTCAAAATAAAAAACAGTGGTCTTCACCACTACTCACATTGTCAAAAAAAAGAACAAGTAGTAAGGATAGGATAAAATTCTCATCACACCTTGGTTGAGAATCTGATTCCCCAAAGCTCTAACTCTTTTACAAATCACACACCACAGATCCTCACATTGTCAAAAAAAAAGAACAAGTAGTAAGGATAGGATAAAATTCTCATCACACCTTGGTTGAGAATCTGATCTGTGGTGACAGGTCTCTCTTAAAGATATCTCTGACCATATATAAGAACAAGCTAGCTTTTTGGTCTCTTCCATGATAGGTTTATCTCAATTTACTCAAGATGTATTAATGAAGTCACTTGCACACACATTGGTTCTTGATTGCCTTGAGTCCTTACCACACTCATGATTGGTAAATGAACAGTTCATTGCGCACACATTTGGTCTTAGAGAAATTAGATAGAATTTAGGGAGTTTGGTTGAAATCTCTAGTATGTATGACTCTGCAAAATAATTAGCTATTCACATCCATATCAACATCCATATCATTACATGAGTCTTCCATTTTTACACATCACCATTTCGATGCCTTTGATTAAACAAAAATGATCAACAATGGTCAATCAAACTCTAAACTACAAATTATCATTAGTAAATTAGTTTATTTGCATTATTTTCATCACACATACCTATCATCATTACATATATATACATTCACACACACATCCACACAAAATCATAACACAAAAGTAAAGGGTATGTATATATATATATATTTATAAAATTACATATGCAATGAATACTTGAAGGCTATATACAATGGAGCACCAAGGCTCATATACAAAAAGTGCATCTAAGCACTATCTAATGCCTATAGGAGGACACTATGACCCCAAATGAGCCCTAGACCTAGAGCCAATATGCCTAGATACACTATGCCTACTAGAATCTACTACGAAATAAGAGGGTTGATCTACCAACCCAATGTGGTGATGCATACATAGATCCTCTAAATCCTAGATATATGCCTCCTGGGATTGGAGGTGTATGACAACATGGCTCTAATGAGAATCCCTTCATATTAGCTTTGCCTAGAGTCTCACTACCATATCTGATCCTCTTCATATAACCCTCTGTACCTCTAGCTCTACTTGTAGCTGAGCATTCTTGTCATCCCAAGCTGCTATCACCACATCCCAAGCCACTATCTTTGCATCCCACTCTAACACCATCTACCAGAGCTAATCTTGCTCTACCTCTAGCCTTTACCACTCCTCATTAATATGAACTAGATATCTCTCCAAAATATCCTCCATATCATCGTTGCCACCATCATCACCTCCAATATCTAGAGGCTACTATGTTGCATCCCTTTCCTACCTCCATCTTCTAGACTGATGATATCATTGACACCAGGGAGCCTCCTATACTGCTACCTCCTCCTCCTCTCTATTACCCCCCTCAACCACCTAACTCATTACCCATTGCGGTTGTGAAATGAACCATGCATCATACTCCATCGTGGTCTTGGCATCATCTACAACCAAGAAATATATATTCTCATCATCCTCATAAGTTAATCACCAGTATTCCATACAAGGTAGGCTCGACTCATATAATCAATACCTATAGAGTACTGGAGTCTCTAGAACTCCCTACCTTAATATAAACTACCGCAATACCCATGAGAACTAGATTAGCTCCACCTCACTCCCATGTCGCCCAACCACCCACCTTGCCTATCGATTCCTCTAGTTGCTCTTCATTGCTAAGCCACCTAGCCTCCCGTAATGGCCTCCAACATACTTGATCCACTATTAGCCCAATCCATAGATCCCTATATTCTTGGCCACTATGACCAGGATGACTAGGCTATACCTCCTCAACCACTCACCACCTCAAAGCATAGGGTTGATCCCCATCCCAATCCTCACAAGGTAAGCCCACAGGATGAGCCACACTAAAGTGCTCCCAACCCCAATATTGTAGGAACATACTACAACCCAAACTCTTCCATCCCTACATTATCACCTCATAAAGCTATGTATACATCTAAGCTAGTAGACCAGGTTCCCATGCATACACCTGAAGCTCATTAATCATTTCATACACCAACCTTATCATATTTTATGGGATTCAATAGTCAGTGCTATTAGGCACCAATATGTTGGCTAGCAAGAACATGATCAAGGTGGGTAAGGGCTCCAACTTCTCCTCCACATACATAGCCAAATACCTTATCCCTCCATCCATCCCCAAAAATCCTCCTCAGCTCATACTCCTTATCATGATCAACTTGGACATGCAATCCCTCCACTAGAACTCAAAATATGTGGTATACATCTTCCATTATCACTGTCATATCCTTGGTCAGGAGCTGGAAAGTCCCCCTATTTGGATCCCATATCTTAGCCAAGGTTGAGAGGTACCCCTCATCTACCCTTACCACATCGATCCATACCACCTCATACAAACCCATATCTGCCAACTTATCCCACTCAACCTTTTACAAGACCTTCCTCAACCTTGGTATAATCAATGAGAATCAATTTTGAGCCTCCAATATTAACAATTACAGCAACATAATTGTAAATACATTAACATCACATTAATTGCATAAATCCAAACAAGGGTGCCAAGGGCACTTACCTCATCCACTTGTACTTTCATGCCTACTCTCACATCCATGCCCTCCATTGCTATCACTTCACTCACTTTACACACTTCACTCATGCACTCCCTCTCTCCATAGACACTATTTTTGAAACTCATGAATGCAAGAATGAGTCTAATTTCACTTATGTAGCACTTTTATAGCTATTTTTGTCAAACTCAAATGCTCATGGGCATCTTCCTGGCACATTCAAATGTTACCCTACGTTTGTAGGGTGGAATATGCTTGTCGGTGTCTGTGCATGGTATGGATGTTTGCAAGTGTCTAGCTCCAAAATGTTGTAGAAAGACCAACAAGGCCCAAAAATGTAGCTTACCCCCACAAAATCACTCCAAAATTCATCCATGCATCCATTCCATCATCACATCATGTTTTGTGAAGGTTCAAATCGATTTGGATGCTTCATTTTCATTTATGATCAAAAGTTGCAAAAATGCCAAATTTACTTACAAAAGCTTCAAAATGGCCCTAAATTTCACAAAATAGCCACATTCATCATTCTACACATACATCACATCATCCCATCATATTTTATGATAATTTAGATTGATTTGGGTGTTTAATTCTTGATTGCAACCAAAAATAGCAAAATTCCCCAAATTGCTTCAAATCATTCCAAATCATTCCACAAAATCATCAAATTCACCCACCAATCATTGCATCATCCATATACATTCATTTACATCATTCATATCATCCATAATTCCATACATTACCATTCAACATTTGTCAATTCCACTCACATTCTCAAGCAAACCTTGTATCTAGTGGTTTACTCTAGTCACTTGGTTATTGTAGCAATCGATTATCCATGCAATTCGGTAATATGGGTAGATCATAATAAGGATGCTTTTTCATACCATCCTCCAAAATCCTCTTGTTTGAAATTAAAATCCATTTGATCCCTCATAATTTTAGTGAGACTATGCTCAGATTAATTTGCTCAAATGTTGTCATTGATGGCCTTGTTTGTTGGGGCTTGAAACACAAACACTTTCCAATACATTATTTATTTTACATAGATAGCCATTGGGGATGCAAGCTAGTAGAATGATTGGTTATTGGAAGAGGGAATCTCACAAAAAATCACTAAAATTGTTATATTACCCTATGTCATTTTGCATTTTCATATCTTATCATTCCAATGATGTCATACGACACATTATTCAACAGCACCAGAACACCCTAAACTTGGGGTAGCCAAATTTAATTTTGATTTTCCACATTAGGATACATATTTTACATCATTCATATCATCCAAACTTCCAAAAAAACCCTTGCATCTATTGGGGAAAAACAAAATACACCATATTTACATCACACATCATTGGCAAAAAACCCCTTTTTTGTTGGGGCAAAGAACATAATCACTCATTGCATCATCATCTATGTCACTTTCATGATATTTACATCACATCTACATCCACATTTCCAACAACCCCCTTGCATCTTTTGGGGAAAAAAAAAATTACATTTACACCTACATTTACACTTACATTTACATCCACATTTTCATTCAATTGGCTTGTGAGATTCATTCTTCACTCATTTTCCAATTGATGGGGTAAGCTACACCCACATTATTTTTATCTTCAGGATCTTCTTGCACTCCAAGGAAAGAAATCTAATTCATCCAAACCAGGTGTCTATTATTTTTGCATTGCATTGTGTGAAACATAATGCGATACAAAAAAAGGCATCTATAGACACCAAATTCTAGCCACTGATCATCCTTGCATCTTCCCAATCACAACCATCCATTAATATATTATATATATATATATGTAAATGAAATCATAACCATTCGTCATCATCCAATCACATTCGTACATTATTTATTTATATTTTATATATAAATATAAATATTTTATATATTTATATTTGTATATTTAATATAAATATATATATGTATGTGAATAAATCACAACCACTCATAACATTTTAATCTTAGCCATCCATCATGTTTTAATATTAGCCATCCATATAACTTGATCCATGACACATATTAAATTTATAATCTTAGCCCTCCATTATGTTTTAATATTGACCACATGTTGGTGTCGTTGGAACCCCAACATATGGAAGGCAAGTTATAAAAGGTCATTCATTTTCATGAGTGGAGTTTAAACTTTTTATAGGTTAAGCATTTTTCTTCAGAATTTGATCAAGTCGTTTAGCAAATCCATTCCCTTCCCATCCATTATGCCCTAAAACCCTTTCCACTTCACTATCATCTTCTCCCCTTGCCATCACCATATTCATTGTTTCTTCCACCACAACCCCTATAAACCAGATTTGATTTTGTAGTACCCTTTGCAAAAAATCCTAAACACCTCCCAGCATCCCAATAACACTATTGAGTGTTCCCAAAATGCTCCAAGGTGTTTCCCAACCCTCGATTTGCTATCACCATAACCTCAAACACTTTTGGGCATTCGTACAACTTTAGATCGTAGACACAGGAACACATTAGAACAACAAATATTCTTGACAAGCTAAAATATTTTATTGTTTGACATCTTATGTTTCCTGTATTTTGTATGCATTTCATAATTTTTAGCACTAGGATTTATAGATTTGATTCAAAGAGGGACTCACATAGTGGAGCCCTCTCATATGTTGTTGATTAGTTTACAGGTGCAGGAACTATATTATTGAAAGTTGTTGCAGCTAGGGTGGCCTTGCAAGGATACTCAAGCCTACCCCTAACTTGTTAGGAGAAAAAATGAGCATTGAAGACACAAGATATTCTTGTGAATGAGGGTTTTGTAAACCTCAACATTTTAACATTGTATCAAATACTGTAAAGCATATTATAACCCCATATTCAAGGTATATATATTGTACACTTTGGAGATCCAGGCTCCTCCCAATTCCATATTAATAAGATTCTTAATTTGGTTCAATATTGTGTTGATTTTTTGTTGATAAGATTACTTTATTTGGTTTTGCTTATTTTTAAATTACACTCTTAGTTTGAAATATTTTATTTATGATACAAAATCCTTGAATCTTTCAACACATCATAGGTGGCGATGAGTATTAAGTCCAATTACTCATGTACATGTAAATATTTGCATATGCATTAGGTAATAGACTTATATACTCTTGTTACCCTCTCTCATGTGTTAATAAATTCAACGATATTAAGTCATCAAAATAATTTGCTTTTAAACAATAAAAGCAAAATAATGACAATCTTTCTGCAAGCCTTTTTTTTTGTAAACATTTTCAACCATCAACGTCATTACATTTTACAATCATCTAAGCATTATATTACATCACAAATCATCATTTAAATATCTTATAAAAGTCATTTTGCAAACATTCACTATCACTATAACATCATATTGCAAGATATTTTTTGATAACACAAAAATTGCAAAAACCTTGTAAGCATTAGAATTACTTAACACTCCAAAATATTCTACATAGAATCAACTACAAAAGTATTTTGCAAAAAAAATTACAAATAACATGAAACTGATCACAAAATCATTTCATTGCTTTGCAAAATGCTTGCAATTATTATGAAATATTGCAAAATATTTTACAATCAATATCATATCATCAAAAGCATTATCAAACATCATTTTAAATCTTTGCAAAAGGCCTTCAGATAACAACTATCTTATCTACGCAGTTAAGAGCGTGCAAAAAGCAATATTTGAACACTGATAAGTAACAAATATTCTTATCTACATAGTCAAGTGTTTCATAAATAGTGGCACTTGAACATTCATAAGAAGCAAAAATTTCATCTACGTAGTTAAGTGTTTCATAGAAAATGGCCCTTAAACATTGATGAAAATCAAAACCATATTATCTATGTAGTTAAGTATTTCATAAAGAATGTCACTTGAACATTTATAAGAAGCAAAAATTTCATCTACGCAGTTAAGTGTTTCATAGAGAATGGCACTTAAACATTGATGAAAATCAAAACTATCTTATCTATGCAGTCAAGTGTTTCATAAATAATGGCACTTGAACATTGATAAGAAGCAAAAAATTCATCTACGCGGTTAAGTGTTTCATAGAGAATGGTACTTAAAAATTTGTGAAAATAAAAACCATCTTATATATGCATTCAAGTGTTTCATAAAGAATGACACTTGAACATTGATAAGAAACAAAAAATTCATCTATGCAGTTAAGTGTTTCATATAGAATGGCACTTAAAAATTGATGAAAATCAAAACCATCATATCTACATAGTCAAGTGTTTCATAAAGAATGGCACTTGAACATTGATAAGAAGCAAACATTTCATCTACGCAATTATGTGTTTCATAGAGAATGGCACTTAAAAATTGGTGAAAATCAAAACCGTATTATCTACGTAATTAAGTGTTTCATAAATAATTACACTTGAACATTGATAAGAAGCAAAAATTTCATCTATGCAGTAAATTTTTTCATAGATAATAACACTTAAACATTGATGTAAATAAAATCCATCTTATCTACGCAATCAAGTGTTTCATAAATAATGACACTTGAACATTTATAAGAAGCAAAAAATTCATCTACACAAATTAGTGTTTCATAAAGAATGGCACTTAAACATTGATGAAGATCAAACACCTTATCTATACAGTCAAGTGTTTCAAAGAGAATATCACTTAAACATTGATAAGGATTAAAATAAATACATATCATACAAACACCTCATCTACATAGTCAAGTGTTTCATAGAGAATGGCACTTGAACATTGATGAAAAGAAAACATTATACATTATGTAAATATCATAGGTACCTCATCTATGCAGTCAAGTGTTTCATAGAGAATAACACTTGAACATTGATGAGAAAAAAATATTATGCATCATGTAAATATTACAGGTACCTCATCTACACAGTTAAGTGTTTCATAGAGTATGGTACTTAAACATTGATGAGAGGAAAAATATCTTTCAAAAGATTATACTTCATGTACATATTATAGGTATTTCATTATATTTTAAATGCTATCATGGGTGCGGCACTATAGACCACCATTTAGACCTAATGAGATCATGTTATTTCCTATGATGCATAAAATGCAAAGCATATACCTCTAAAAATATGAGCGTTATCCTATATATGATCCAGAGATCACCACTCACAACATACTTCTCGATGGTAATCTATTATCCAAAAAAATCAACACATCTAAGGGGGCATCTCTCCTTCTATCTACATCTTGATCATCATCATAAAACCCTTATCACGAAGCAAACCAATAAAGACTACAATCGCTAAGTAAACTATATCATAAAATCTCAAAACATCAATGCATAAATCACACATGAAAGCATCAACACCTAAATCAAACCACAAGGAATAAAAACATCATATCAAGATCAAAAAACAAGTATCATATATATATGCCTCATATCATACATGCTTCTAGAGAAGACGTATCATAAAAGAAAACAAAATAATACACGCAACTCATGAAAGGAGGATGTACCACAACTCCAAAATTTGGTAAACTCACCCTTGGACATCCCTAAAATAGCCTAGTTGGTGGAACCTGCCTCTCCATCACCCCCTAGAGGAGGAGGAGGGCAAAGACTAACAGACCTCCAAAAGTGTCACTCACTGATGAAGCCCTAGATATCGACTTCGAAGATGATGGAAATCATCACTCTATAGGGACCTCAACCTGATATAATTGGTAGTAGTACATGGTCCTACTCTTCTCCCTCTCAACTCAAACCTCTACTCATTGAAGTATTATCATAGCATCAATAAGCCCTACCCTAGAGTCCTATATCTCCCTATCCAAAGGCTTGGTAATCATATCCACTACTAAAACATCCAAACCTTATCTTGCCTCATCTCTCTCTCATTGCATTTGCTCCAGCTCGAACCTTAGACTAGCAATGATCACTTGGTCCATGGCTCACTCCTCCATGACTCAATTTAAAGTTTATCGAAGCCTAGTAATGGTATCCTCACTAGCATCCCTCATTTGGTCCATATCATATTAGACCCTAGTCACCTCCTCCACCCACATGACCTTAGAGATGACCAACTAACTCCACACCCCCTCTAAAGTGTGATGGAAAGCCCTCAAATATATCATTGAAGCCTCCTCCATAGTCCTACTAGGATCTACCCCTCCACAAAAATCTGGTCCTACTCCACCAAAATCTAGTCATGATTTACCCAAATATGGTCCTGCTTCATCCAAGTCTAACCCTACTTCACCTGATCTCCATCCCACTCCATTGATTATTGTACATAAAGTTGAATCATGATCAATAGAGCTACATATAAGGGGGCACTAGGTGATCCCCTAGCCTTCCATCTAGCTATCATTATCTACCATATCTCCTACCCACAATGACATCTAATTGCTCTCAAAGCACTAAGCATATCCTAAAATGCCTATCTTTGGTCCTTCGATGGTGGACCTGCTATCAATCGATGGGACCTAAATCACCCATACCAATCGATGTACCCCACTATCACCCCCACATAATCCAATATAGGATTTAGTACTACTAGATCATCCACATAAACCTCCATGAAGGTAACAAGATCCACATGATACCACCATGTCTCATGATGCACTAGTTGTATCCATAACTCACCTACTATTGGTACCCCTTGTACCTATCTAAACTAACATGTCACATGGTCATATCAATATAACTCATAGGCCTTATTCCCATAATCTAACCATCGAATCTACCTCACCCTAGCCAACTCCTTGTGGTCATAAGACCACATATACCTATCCCTCCACGATCGCTAGATAACATGTGCCACCTTCATATCATCAATCATATATATTTTCCAAGCGAGGGAGTAGTGTGAAGTTCGAATAACCTATCCCATATGTAAACTATGAGCCTCTCAAGGTTGACACCCCTCATCACTACAATATATTGACCGATAGTTATGTGCTCCTACACCCAAACCTAAAGTAAAGTGTAACATGTTAGACTCTGATCTTATCTGTACACCACCCTATATAAAGTGTGGTATAACCTCACCAAGATATAAGGGGACCATACATAGATAGTTCAATCATTCCTCAACCCTGCTATAATAGGTCCCCACCCCTATGGTATGAAATACCTACTGGTATCACCCATCATTAGACCTAACACAATTTATGCTAGAAATGTAGTCAACCGATCAATATGCCCTTCTACAAAGGCATCATTGATCCTCAATCCATCCTTCATCCCTGATAAGTCACCCTTCCTTAAAAAATGCTAACTTACCAGCTCTCACACTCATCCCTAGACAAATGGGAATACCTCAAATAGGCACTCTAAGGATACACCACACATCCTCTAGTGTAACTATCATATCATCCATTGGTAGCCTAAAAGTATTAGTATATGGGTACCATCTCTCTGTAAGGGCTATCAATAATGAGCAATCAAACTCCAACTTAGGTATGTATGCCATATAGTACAACCTTATCACCACCAAAGTTGCCACATCCTTTCCCCTCTGATCACTCGATAAGATGCTCCCTAAGCACCTAGGGTGATGCTCCCAGCTCACCAAGATCTTCATCCCCTATCAAAACCAAATCCAAAAATATTTAGTTATAAAACCCATTAATTCACCTCAAAATTTCACAAAAACATTACCATTAGATAGGGCTCAAAAATATCTTTACAACGAGTATAAATATACCTATATTTGTACACATATTAATGCCTAAAACTACAAAATAAAATTTGTAGTCCAGTGGAAAATTCACCACTGGTGCCAAATTCACTAGTGTCAAATTTGCCACTAGGACCAAAATCACCACTGGCACTAGTGCCAAATTCACCATAGCTCATGGAAAAATTGAAAAAAATGACCAAAAATTAAAAATTTAAGTCAAGGAAAGCGCTTACCTCTTGATATTACTCTGATACATCCATTGTTCCTTGAACAACATCTGCACAATGTACCCAACCTTGAATATGCACCATCTCCTCTTGCAATCCTATCTCGCTCTCCCCAACTTTTTAAATTTGGTAAAATGAAAATGAGGGCATTTTCACCTTTCCTTTTACCTTTTAAACCTCCAGTCTGTCATCACCAACTCAGCCAAGCATCCTATATTTTGAAAGTTTATCCCAAAAACATACCATTGGGCATATCGTTCTCAAAGAAGAGACATGCCACACAACACAATTTTCCATAGGGTAAAATAATCTTCTCCAAATACTGGGGTACGCAAAATAAGACATACATATATAATAATACAAAATCATCAAAATAAGAAAAATCACAATCAATAAAGCAATATGACAACAAGGCATCACAATATAAAAATTGAGTATCACAACTTAAATTTTGATGCAACATCATAGATATTACATCAAAACTGGGGCAAAATGTAGACACCCAATTTTAACACACCTAGCAAGATCTTTCAAAACTAGTCACGAACACTCTAAAACTTCCCAAAATCAATCACAAAGGCTACAAAACCTCAACTTAATAATTTTCTAACATTTTGGGCATCATTTTTCACTTTTATCAAATTTTATAGTGGTGAATTTGGCAAGTTGAGTGGTGACTTTGGCAAAACTACAGAAATCAACTCCTAACATCTAAAATCAGCTCTAACCAAATTCTCCACTCCTACCAAGGTGAATTTGTCTATTGGTAAATTTGGAAAAAATTCAAATTTCAAAGCTTATAAGATCATATTTTACCTCCTTACCAAATTCACCATCTAGATCACCAAATTCGCTAGTGGCAAATTTGATCGACAATGGCGAATTTGGCCAAACGGCCTAGAATCTTACACATGAACTAAAGAGACATAAATTGACCTCCTCTAAAGTTTTTCCAAAAATGTCTTAGATGCATTTGTTTGAATTTGATCTTATTCTTTCTCCCTCTAAGTCCCCTTCCAAATATTATTTAAGGAGGCCATGGGGTAAGCATTCAACAAGGCATTCTACTATAGCTACATTCTGCCAATATTTTGCTAGCATCTCTACTCTCATCTCTCTCTTAGCAAGCATTTTTAAGCATTCTTCATCCATTCTTGCAAGCATTTTGTGAAGGGGAGTTAAGCAAATCAAGATTTATTGGTGGTAAGGAGATCTTGGTGCTTGGGAGAGGCCATTGCTAGGTGATATAGTCCTTGGCATAGTTCTCTCCTTTCTCTTGTTGCCTTTTCATTTTAGATCTCTAACATAACTTTGCTAGATTACTAACTTCCTTACTTGCATAACTTTATTTGAATTTTATCTTTCTAATATTGTTCAAGGTTTACCATTTTTTTAGGATTTTACATCTCCATTTGCAGATCTAATTTTAAGCATTTGCAGGCCCCTTTATGTGCATCTAACATCTTGCAAGGTTGAGAGACATCTCTTCTTGGCCATTTTAATTTCACTTACTAATCTCTCTATTTTGTAGGGTGATTTCATGTATTTCCTTCATAAGCATTAGAATATTTGCTATATTTTGTTTATGCTTAACTACTTGTTGTCCTCTTTCATCTACAACCATATTTACTTCCATTTACATGCATACTAACCACTTCTTACTTCCATGTTATTATACTTTCATGCATTGAGTATTTTAGCATTTAATCCCTTCTTTTCAAGCATTTATTTCTATAGCATCTAGATAGTATTTTCTCTCTATTTTCAGCCTTCAATATACTAATTTACATGCTTACTAACAATTTCTTTTCATTTCCATGCTATTTTACTTTCATTAATTGAGTATTTTACAATTCTAGTTCTTCTTTTCAAGCATTTCAATCCCTACTTTCATTGGAATCTAAAGGCTTTTTAGGATCTTCATTTTGTTATCTAAATCCCATCTAGAGTTGGATAAAAGGTCTTCATTACCTTATTATCCAACTATTATCTTCCTATTGTCTCTCACATATAAGTATTTATTTTATAATTTGCTTAATACTGCATTTCAATAGCATTTTATTTCATTGGTTAAGCACTCTATATTTATTCCTATATCAATTTATTATGCATTTCAAGAATTAGGATATAGATAAGTTACCTTGCTATATTCCTAATCCCCTTGCATTCTAAATTTTTTGTTCCTAGCCCTTTGACTATTCAAAATAGTCACTGAAACACTTCCTCTGCCTTCTCCTTTCAAGCATTCATTTAGATATTAAATTGGTAAATAATTTTCATCAATCTCTATCTATCTTGCACTCAGATCAGTAGCAAACATTATTAAAATCATTCCCTTAAAATATAAACCAAAACCCTATCAAAATCTACCCAAATCGATCTCTAAAACTCTTAAAAACTTGTCCCAAGACCAAATTCAACATCCTACACTGTCAGTGATGAATTTGGTAGTCTAAAGCACTTAGAACCAAATTCACCACTTAGACCAAATTTTCTAGTGGTGAATTTAGCAAAACCAGTGGTAAATTTGGCAATAGGTCAAATTCCACCCCAGGAGGTAAGCATACTCATTTATTTTATTAAAAAAGGGGCCTTATCAACTGTTTTGACAATTTTATACCCTATCCAACCCTTATATAAACCCCTCAAAATAGAAACCCTAATTTTATTTTTGTTTCTGTGTAGATTTACCAAATTCACCACCCTAGTGGTAAATTTGGTAGCAATTGAAAATTTGGTATTTTCAGTGGTGAATTTGGTAGATAGGCTCCATGAGAGGTAATTTAGCCACTTGGACCTTCCTTAGCTCTACAATTTCATTTTATTTGTGTTCTATTTCCTGATTTTTCTTATTTTGCATTAGAAATCACACTTACTTTGGCAAATTAAAGAACCTTAATTAGGAACCCTAATCGTTTACAAAATCTTATAATTTTTTTACAAAATATTCTGATTTCCTTACAAAATATTAAAAAACTAGTCAATCAAAGAACCTTACACTAAATTATATCTTCTCCTTCATTTTCAAGTACTTAAGCAAAGAATCGAAAGTCATTTAGTTACATTTAGGCTAGTTTTTCTTCTTGCACTCCTTGTTTGCCTTAAAATAAAAATACCTCCTTAGATAATTCATCAAATTTGAAAAGCATATAGGATAGCTCTTATTTTCATGCATTTTGTGTGATATAAGCTTAACGTGCATTTAGGTGATCATTGATGATTTAGGTTTAAATAATTGTTAAGGATTGAGAAAGAATCCGATAGCTAGAGATCCAAAATATGAGGTGTTTCTATGAATAAAACCATTAAAACATCGACAAAACAAGCATTACATCAACTCATACACAACCTAATAAAAAAGCATTGAGTAGGAGTCTAGTTGTGTTGATAATATTCATATTCTCGAGGTCTCCTTTGGAAAGAGACTCTCAAGTGGGGAAGCAAAGATCCTAATGGATCCCCCCCGCATACACTTGACATTAAATTAGACTTAAAGGGAAAAGAACATGAAGTTTTTATACCATCTACAAGTTCTTCCATCTTCCTTTTATTTCCTTTCCCTACTAATCCTTGGTCATTGTTGTATGGTCATTATTTGAGCGACTACATACCTTTGATTTGATCTTTTCTTCTTGCTTACTTTCTCTTTTCTCCTTCTTATTACTTGTAAATGTTGTATGGTCACACTTCGAGTGGCTACATACCTTTCAGTTGGTCCTTGTTTCTTCTCTTCCATTTTTTCCTCTATTTTTTTTGTTTCTTGCTAATGTTTTATGGTCACACTTTGAGCGACTACATACCTTTGATGATTTACCTTCCTTACTTTCTTCTCTTATCTCTTTCATTTTTCTTTGCCCATTCTTATTCTCTTACCACTTTCCATCTATTTCATATGTGCATTTTTCATGTTTTCCATCACAATCCATATTCATCAATCATGTTGATACCGCAAAATATTTACAATTTCATTTTGCACTCATATCCATACATAGAGCTACACTTCTATCAATCACCCTTTATCTAGTGCATATCATCATGCAATAATCTTGTATAGTGAAATTTCAGCAATGACATGCTAATTTGCATTAGTTTTTGCATAACTAGTTGTATTTTTACAATCATGTCATCATCATTGTCTATGCAACTCATGTCTTATTTCATATTGCAAATCGAGTGCATAGGCCCACCATACATCTATACATGTGTAAAGATCTCATTTCATGTCTACATGCATACATAACCACATTACAATGTAAAAATGAAGATTTAAACAGACACGTGTTAGTGCAACTACTATGATGTCATATCCTCTTTTCAAGATACTGGATCATAGAAATATTTTAGTGATTTGACCATTTCTAGTTAAGTCAATCAAACTTCATCCAACGTTGTCAAATTCTAGAGCACTTCAAATATTCCCTTGGCTAACTTGAGTTCTTTCATGGCCACCAACACATTTCAAATATTAAGTAAATTTTGAGCATAGGAAAGGCAACACCTTGTGTACATTGTCCACCTAGTGAAATTTACGTCGCTCATATTATAATTTGTGTGATCCAAACCTGAGGATCAACAAAAGGATAAGCTACAAAAAAAGATAAAAAATAAAATCGAACACCAAAAAGAGCACTATAAAAATAATAAAAAATAAAATAAAAGAGCATTGTTTAAAAAATATCGAATCCCTGAGGTCCTCAGGTCCATAAAAATCATGAGGTTAATCTCCATCAGGGCTATAGATGGCTATTTGGTAGTGGAGAATAATTTACAAGTGGTGACATGTCTATCACATTAGTGACCTTATTTTGTACAGACCATTGTGTGCTCATGGATGAGCTATCTTAAATGGCTAAGTCTACAATTGGTTAGTCTAATCTCACTCAAAATGGATACATGAACATCACTTCGCACACACTAGTCCATGATTTAATTAATCT
Source organism: Wollemia nobilis (assembly GCA_028583015.1). Taxonomy (NCBI): domain Eukaryota; kingdom Viridiplantae; phylum Streptophyta; class Pinopsida; order Araucariales; family Araucariaceae; genus Wollemia; species Wollemia nobilis. Next base: position 3,380,303 of record JAQPPZ010016709.1, read on the forward strand.
TAGTTACTATAGTTAAGATTTCTATAGGATATTTATCAACTACTAGATGGGTTTCATTACTCAAACTATGGTGTTCACTTCCCTTAAAATTCTTCTCACATCCATTTCTAGAACAGAACGGATAGCATCACAACTAATTTTTCCAAAATACAAGTGTACTATTCATTGGTGTTTCACATACTCATCATACAACTATTAATATCACTTGATAGGATCACACATGCATAATCATTCATCCATCACTTGCATTATCTATCAACTTATCACCCATTAACATTCATTACGTTCATTGCATGTTTTCTTATTTCATAGGCATAGTCTTTTTGTGACTACTCGTCATTGCTTAATTCACACTCTATAAGATTTTACACATCTTATTGTACATATTTTTATGTATTTATACACATATATATATATAAATATATATATATATATATATATATATATAATTCAATCATTCTTATCATACATATTCATCTATCTATATGTTCATACATCTACACAAAAGCATACATCATCAAGGCATACACATGTCTACACTACATCAACACAACAACACATTCACATAATTTTCACACATATAATCAATGTCACATCATATATATCATATATCAAAAATACCCATGGGCTACAACACATGTCATCCCACACATATCGGCCTTGCCACATATACATGTATATACCATACATCAAAAATACAAAAAGGTGGTATCATAGCCACATAAAAAAATTGTGTTAGCCTAGTTTCTCACTTGAAGTCTCTCCATTCCCCCCTATAAACTAGGGGCATAATCATCTCTCCTCTCTACTGCAATATCGCTATGCTCTAGAAAAAATCATTCAGCTCAGGATGCTATCACCTCAACCAATCCTGGCACCACTAGCACTACTAAGGGTGTACTTCACTGACTCTATTATGACTATATCTGAGAGCGTGAATGTGATCACAACTTTGAATAAGAATGCATAGGAAACCCTTGCATTAATAGGTCTAGCTTGAACCATGTCCTATTTACACTCTCCTTCCTAAATGTAGTTGTCAAGTCTCCTCGTAACCACTACAAATATTACACTTCCTCTTATAGGCTTGACATCTCTACCTTGTATTGCTCTCTGGTAGCTCTCACTTCATCCAAATCTCCTCGTAGTTGATATACCTCCTCTATAAAATCATTCCTCATAGCTATCGCCTCATCCAAATCCTTATCCAACTGTTGCCTCTTCGCTAGTGCCCCATATCACTCTACAACAAGAGCATCTTTCTCCCTTGTTACCCTCTTCACCTCCACCACTGCAACATCCCTCATAGCATACACCCTATCTTTGTCTACTAGAGCAACCTCTAACTCACTCTATAGTCACTACCTCTCCATCCATGCTATATCTCTCTATGTGACCATCACTACTCACTCTGCTACCCATGGCATATCCTGATCAGTTAGTTGACCCTCCACCTACCACAATCTCTGATGTAGTATCATGACCTCATCCTATGACACCAAAATCTCATGAATAAAAATGGTGAGATCAAACTCTGGCTCACCAACACTAATTGCCTTCTCCCTAGACCCTAGCTCATCCATAGGTGTCAAATCCTCAACACCAACTATCTCTTCCATGGGCAGCATCTCGTCCACCACCACTATCTCCTCCATCAGCCCAACTCCTCCCACATCCATATGCACTCATGATAGACTGACCTCACTCTTCCTCTACTACTATACCTATCAGAGCAGTGACTCCAACTCCTCCTCCTCCTCTCAAGGCTCTCACTCAATATTGGTTGCCCTCGTAGGAATCCATTCTCTTGGGCCCATATCCTTAATTGTAATATTTTCCCTACCTATGGTTCATCCTAATCCTATGGTTTCTCCCCTTGCTACCTCACTAAACCCATTCACTACACCCACTATAGGATCCCACCTTTGAGTTGCCCACCATACATCATACTTGGGCATTATCCCTGCATCATCCACATCTAGAATCACTATCACCTCATTTGGTACAATATCTAAGGGAGGTACCCATGGCCATGAACCCTGATATCCTTACATCCTCTAGATCACTACTAGTGGATCCGACCACCCCTATCGTAAGACAAACTAACGTGTCACCCTTGAGAAGGAGAAAACTCCACCTAGCTCATGTATCGATCCATAATCCATCTCCCTTGTCTCACATTGGCCAACCCCACTGCATCCTCTAGCCACTGTGGTCTTCCTTACCATAGCCTCAAATTAATATCTATGACCACCAATCCATCCAAGCTCTTATTATAATACATATCAAAACCCTCATATGGTCGTTACCCTTGCCCCTCCATATCTATGCACCTTCATAGCACATATGACACATCATCTCCAATCAATCCATGCGTATCATACAACAACATCCTCGACCTTGCTACTACAATGTTCTCCCACATACATACTTGTACTAGTGGGCTACAACTCAATCTTGATCACAGTGTCCTCTTTAAGGCATGCAACTCCCAAAAGGTTTGTGCTAGCAATGTTGATGCCCATGCAAACCTCACATCTTGCTCTACCATGTCACACACCACCCTAATCATATTCTAGGGGAATTTCACCCTTGATGTTGTTAGGTAATGCATAAGTCAAAATTGAAACCATCACCCTCATATGCCTATTGGATAATATCTTATCTTTCCAACAATTATCATAAGCAACTTCACCCTCATGCTCCACCTCTGCCCATCCATCACTAAAAGCTCACTGCAATATACCACTTTATTATTCTTTCTCATTGTTGCCCTCACTGCCACTCCCTCTATCAAAACTTGGTATATTTGATATACATCCTCCAATGTGATCATAATTTCCTCTATTATGAAATGAAAAGTTTTCTTGTCAAGATCTCATTGCTTGCACAATGCTGACACATAGGACCGATGGGAGTGTGCATTCATCATCTCTTTGAGGCCATACAACCCCACTTTCTTCAACCATGTACCATAATCAGACAACCATACACATCTCAAATCATCTCATAATGTGTAAAACCAATTTTGTGGTTACACCTTTTTCACCGACATCCACCCATCAACATAAAACAATTCATCATCAGTATGATATATAATATATATTTCTAAACAAAAAAATTATATTTACGTAGACACATGTGAATTCATACAGTTTTGTACATTCTTATAGTACCATGTGAATCTTAATCTAAGGGTAGATTTAGATACCTATTTGGATAAAAATCACACTCATGCAAATAATTTCAACAAAAATCAATGCAAGTATGCCAAACTCCCACATGCATACATTCACGTATATCAAGAAATCCAATCAACATTGAAAACAAAAGGTATATTCGAATACCCATTTGGCCAAAATACTACCCTATCCTAATTTTTTTTGGCAAAACTCCATGCAAGCCTACTAAAATGCACACACACATACACTCACACACATCAAAACATGTAGTCAACATCAGTCAAACACATTTCAATGCATTCACATGCACATACTTCAATGCACTTATTTCATTTCCATCACACAATGCTAGTTCTACTATGCATTTTCTATAGTTTCATTTCACTATAAATTTATTCCCTAGGGTTCATTTTTAATTGCTTAATACACGAATATCAAGGCAACAAAAATCCACTTACCGACATTGCACTCCCTCCAATGTTAGTGCTCACCTTACCTCCCATAATTTTCCACCCTTGCCTCTACAATCTGGTAGTGCTTCACTTTAAAAATTCTCCCTCACCTCTCTCTCTTCCTCTCTCCCTCCTTCATGCAATGCAAAATGAGCATTTTGCTATGTGATTGCGCTTATATAGCACTTTTAACTCAATTTTGCATAGCATGATGTGAATATCGAGGCACACTATATTTGTACAACACCTTGTGAATATGATTTTTCAAGTGGTATTTGTGCTCTTATGCCCGACTATTGTCATATGTGCTTACATTTTCTTCACATATTAGCCTTTCATTTTTTATCTTTTCAATCGACTCATCATCGTTTCTCGTCTTCTCCACCATCAACTTGTCACTTGAGGGGGTAGACATTCAAAAATCAAAAGCAACCTTGCACATGATCAAACAACCAAACATCCAATCATGGATACCATATTTTTCTAAAATTTTTTTTGCTAGAGATCATCTCAAGCCCTACTTTTCTAGGGCAGACAAAAGAGTATAATTTCTCTTCTCAACAAAACTCCAACTCAAATAAACATTTGAGAGGCCTAATACCTATGATTGTAGATAGCTCATGGATTACCTTCTTCAAAGTGGTAGTCATAAGACCACTTTTGAATGAAGCACCTAAAAAAAATCTACCTTATGACATTAATGGTCTATCAAATAAATATCAAGAACTCATCATTCTATTAAAGGCAAAAAGTTTCAAAGGTATTCATTCATTCCATAATTGGGACATATTATGTTGATCAAGCAGTAAGGTGATATTACATATCCTCTCAAAGAAATCATTACGACACTGCAAAGAGTCATAATCAGTCACAAATCATTTGCTATCAATGTGTCTCTCTCATCCACAATCACCCATTACAAATTATTCTTTTTCAAAATCAAACCACCAACATGGTGTCATCAATTTTTGTACTACATTGTGTCTTTACACCACCATGTACTTACACAACGTAGTACAAAAAATGGCAAATGTAGACATCCAAAAGTCACACATTATCACTTCTCCTATGATCATGGCTGATCAATTTACAAAGCTCACAAAATTTGCATAAATTAGCCTCAAAACACTATTCATTTATCAAAAACACTATTCATCTCCATAAGCCCTCTTGGACTACTTAAGCCCCTTTCTATGCTTAACTTTGGGTACTCATGCAACCACCATCATGACTTAACCTTGGTTAATCTCTACCTTGGTCAAAATTCACTTTATGGTTAAGCACATGGTTAATCAACTCAATCATGATTAGCCTAATTCTTTCCATCTCACCTAGTCTACCCTTTGACTAGACTAGCCTTTCCACCTCACCTAGTATACCCTTTAACTAGGCTAGCCTTCCACCTCACCATCCTGATATTTTCTCCACATTACATTCTCCTATGCATTCAATGACAATTGAAGAATTTTGCACACACAAAAGCATTTTTTAATAAAAGGCTTTCCACCTCAACATGTCATAAATGACATTTGGAAACTTTCCTCCACCCATGAATTTATGTGGGATGACTCATTCAGGGCTATTTATTGCATGTGCATAGGTGAAATATTCTCTCATCCAAGTGCACTTATGAGGTATGACACCCATACCACCTTAGGGGACATATCAAGACACCTCACAGGGGACACCTTACATGGGACACCTCATAGGGGACACCTTAACATCTCCCCTAACCTTGGAAAAATCTATAAATAGAAGGCCAAATTCTCCATTTCAAGAGGGATCCCACTTTTCTTAACAAAAAAAATTAGCCTAGATCATCAACATTATTCAACATTATCCTACACCACATAGAAGTCAACATGAAATCCATCAACATCCCTTTATTTTTGATAGGTTACTAATAAATATTAAAGTTTCTAAAGGTGACTTGGTGGACAATAGAAGAAGCTCCTACACCAGAGGAAACTTTACATCAAAACCCATAAATTCTATAAATTACTATTAGATTCACATAGCAAGGTGCAAATCCTGAGGCATATTCAGATTCACACCCCAGGGTGCGAATCCCATTTTTTGGCACCTAGAGCTCAAAAAACCAGGTAAATACCCCAACTTTGCTTGTTTTTTAATTATTTTACATAGTTTTAATCATGTTTTGAGCATATTTTAGAGGTCATTTATCTATAAACATGTGGGGTCTAATCAAGACAGGTCCCCATACATTCTAACCAGATTTTGTAGGTCTCATAGACCCTAAGGATAGATTCAACCACTAGTGGCACATGAGAAATAAACCCACTTACATCAAGGAAGACAAGGATACAACTAGCAGTTGTTTGCCATATATACCAAGTAATGGCTTCCCTTGTGGAAGACCCCATTTTGTAGCTCTTAGGGGTACTTTTGTAAAAGGATAACACTATAACCTCATTTTCAATAATCAATTTATAAAACAGTTGGTTTCCCTGCATTTCACAATATTTTAGCCCATATTGACTATCCCTCTTTCATAACTCTACACTCTACCTTTGCAACTAGTTCAAGGTTGATGTTTCTAACTCTCCAAAGACCCAATACTCCTTGTGTATTGGGTTGAAATACATTCCCAAATGAGGTTAGAGGTAATCTACTCCTTTCTTCTAAACCAGTCTATAAAAATTATTTTTGGATTCCTTCCATAGTATTAATCACTTTGAAAGGCATTTTAAAAACTAACAACTGATATATTGGGATGGCTTATAATGTACTCTTCACCAATTGTATTTTTATAGCTTGGGTAAGTAAACTCCCTTTCTAGCCTACCATATTCTTCTAAAATTTATCTATTAATCAATTCTATAATGATTGTTTACAATCTTCTGTAAACATTGACATCCCCAAATATGTAGAGGGTAGGGTTGAAATTAAGAAATCAACCTCTCTAGCTACTCTTTTCTATTTTTCTAATGTAGTGTTTATGAATAAAACCTTACTCTTTTCCATATTATTTTTTGATGGGATGCACATTCATACAAATCTAGTATCCTTCTAAACTCTCTAGCTTTTGCCATTGTTGGTTTCCCTAGTAAAATGGTGCCATCCACAAATTATTGGTGAGTTAAATATTCTAGGTTCTATATTGGCTTCAATATATACAAAGTATTCACTACTCCTATATATCTCACCAAAGCCTCAACTACTATTATAAATAAATAGGATGATATAGGATCCCCTTGCCTTAAGCCCCTGCTACTTCCAAAAAATCCAACTGGAGAATTGTTTACAAGTACTAAGAATTTAGCTCCTTTGTAACAACTGCCTACCCATCTTCTCCATTGCTTGCTAAACCTAAACTTGAATAAGACCCTATCTAGGAAATTCCAAGACACTCTATCATAGGCCTTATTTATATCAAGTTTAACTATCATTTATTTCTTGTCACTAACCTTTACAAAATGCAAAGTTTCATGGAGAGTTATTACTCCATCCAAAATTTGCCTTCCTTTTACAAAATACCCTTGTTATTCTGAGATAATAGTTGGAAGTATAAATTTTTGTATAATATTGTGTCTGAATAGGGATCCAGAATTAATCCTAAAATTTTTTGGGTGATTAAAGAACTCTTGTTGCCTACTAGAAAAAAATGGTATGCAATATTTATTTGGTAAAATTAAAATTTTTAGAATATTTATGCCTAATTTTGTAAAGATAGTTCATCCACTCAATTATTTGTTAAATAATCATATTTAATTTAAGTGGGAAGAAAACAACAAGCAATAATTTGTTATGATCAAAGAAAAAATAAATTTTCCCTATCCTAGCATGTCTAAAATATGATAAAGATTTTACATTATTCTAATATGCATCTAAGCATGATATTGTTGGGATATTGATGTAAAAAATGATAATGGGATTGATCAGCCTATATTCTTAATTATCAAGGCTTGAGAAATCATGAATTAAATTATAGTAAGATGGAAAAATTTTCATGGTGGTAAAGTCTCTCAAAGCTTTCTATTTTTACGTTCTAAATTCCAAGATAGTGGTAAAGTCCCTCAAAGCTTTCTTTGTACTAGATGTAGTTTAAAATATCTTAACTTAGAATGAACTATGAAATAAGATGGACCCTAAGATGGATAAGATACAAGAGTTCAATCTACAAATAAATCCAACTAAATTGATATGTGGAAAGGCTTGTGCCAATGGATGCCCCTAAATTATGAAGATATCCTAGGAAAACGAAAAACACGTAGCTATTTTTATGGACATAAAGCATTGACAAAGGGTACATAAACGTAGTCCATTTTTGACATATAGATATTACCTAATTGGTATGGATTACAAGAAAAGAAGAAAGTTGAGGTAAAATACAGTTGGATTGAAATGTTATATTGTAGAAGCCTAGATAAAATTCTAATGAAATGCTTGGGATGTAAGAAAATTCACTTAGTCATAATATAAAATCATTATGAAACACATGGTGTACATATTTGCAACCTAGAATGAAGCCTATCACATCCTAAGAATATGATACTATTAGACTACTATCTTTAACGATATTTATCTAAATGTTAGGAGATGTATTCCATGCCAATGATAATCAAGAAAAGAACAACATATAACTCTTTCATTTAATTTAGTTGTAATTGATGCCCCATTTAAATAATAGGCTATGGATTTTTTAATGTCTTATCAATCCTTGCTCAAGTTAGAATCATGCATATCTCTTCGTTGTTACTAATTATTTTATATGGTGGATTAAGGCTATCCCAACCAATAATTACAAATCTTCAACAATAACAAATTTTTTGAATAATAGCTAATGCCAATATCTAGAGTCCTCATGAAAGTGATCTCTGATAATGACACATATTTTTTGTCTACTAAATTTATAGATTTTTGTGGATCCTACAACATTTTTATGAGAACTTCATTAGACTATTATCCGCAAGGAAATGGTCTGGATAAGTCCTCAAATAAAAGTATCTTAATCGTTTCAAAAAAATAATCAATGATAATCAAGAAACCTAGCACAAGAAGCCAGTTTTTGCATTATTCAATGATATAATTTTAATAAAGAATGCATTGGAATCTTTCCCATATTATTTGGTCTATGGAAACGGGGTTATTTTTTCAATCAACATTAAAATTCCATTCACGTAGCTTTTTTTAAAGATTTACATGTTAGAAAAAGAGTAGATCAAGCCTGAAAGGTGTTTGGAGTGGATCAAGCTAGAAGAATCTAGAAAATATGCCCACCAAAGGTTTGCCAAACATAAATGTCGAGTCAAAATTATTTTTGACAAGGGTGTATGAGATAAGATGATTTAAGAAGGATATTTGGTCCTACTTTGGGATAATGAAAGTGAAAAACTTAGGTCCCATGGAAAATTTAATTCTTTATGGTTGGGGCCATTCAAGGTCCATAGTGTAAGATACAATTATTTCCACTTCTTGTATTTAGAAGGTGCTTGTTTGGGGTTGCCCTATTATGGATGATATTTGAATACTTCTCATGAATGAAACTTATATGGAGGATAAAATCTTCATACGCATGTAAATTTTTATTATTAAAAAAGAGAGTACAAATGAAAGAAAGGATAATAGGTAGCAAGGTACAATGGATAATGCACCAACCAATAAACTATATATTTTGGTATCTTTCAAATCATTAAAAATATTATTATCCCCAACCAAAGGAATCTAGTGGTTTCAAGATCAACCAAGTTTTCAAAACTTGAAAAAGGCTCATCACAAATATTTTTATTTCTTAGACAGATAGTTTTGTCCTAAATATATTCATAAAATATTAATGTATAAGAATTCTTGAGAATAAAATTTCCCAAAATGAAAATATTTATCTAAGTAATTTATAGACTTAAGGTGTGGAGTTGCAACTAATAATAATCATGGGAAATCACCAATATACAATTGTAACCCTACATCCAACAACACATAAAATATCTATTGAAGATCCTAAGAAAAAAATATTTTGTGCATATACAAGGTCTAATGTTAATTCCTCTTGCATTTCATGAGCAACCTTTCACATAGGTTTTATACATGGGGAATGTACCTAGCTAGGTGTATGAAGGTTTTTTTACACAATCTTATCTCATCCTTCTAGCATCCACTTGCCTCCATAAAACTATTTTCCCCCATATTAATTATAGCATGATTTACAAGATGATATTTTCCTCTATTAACCTATATTTAATGCTTTCACCTATCTACTTTTTACTTGCATATGTGTAATAATTCCACATGTATCCTCTTTTTCTATAAACATTGTTTTACCTCATCATTTTCACTTCCACCTTCTATCAAGGTGCATACATGGTGTTGCATCCTATTCTTCAAAGGTATTCTTACAACAATGTCATTTAGGTCTCTTTCCATGGTAAGGTTTATTTTTTCCTTACTAGTAATCTTACTTGCTTATTAGTTCTTTCCATTTCCTATTTTTTTATAATTATCATAGTGTGGTTGTGCTCATCTCTTTTCTAGGTACTTATAATTTTTTTTGTTTAAGTCTTGCATTTGAAATATTTCAAGTCCATTTCTTATATTTTTTATTCATTTCCTCTATAATGCCATATTTATAGAATTCATCTAGCAGTAGCCTTGCATGAAAGTTCCTTCCACTAAACTCATCATGACATATTGTTGTTTTTTACTTGTATAATGAAATCCTTCACCTACATAAGTATTGATTGATCTTATGGAAAATGCCCCAAAGTCTTAGGTATTTGCATATTGAGCATTTTATTGAGGGAAATATACTTGTGAATGTTTTACCTTCAATTAATACATTCTCCATAAAGCATTCCTTAAAATTCATTTTTGAAAAAAAATTAAACCCATTCAACACTTACTATATAGTCACAACACTATTCTTGCATACATTTATTATAGGTATTTTATTTCCCCATGCACATGTAGTCCTCTTTTCCTCACCAAATTCATTTCATAACTATAGATTTTTTCAATGTTATATTGGAAAAGGACTTGCAAACATGTCAAGTCAAGAGGGTGTTTGAGTATTGTTACAACTATTTAATTTCAACACCTGTGCATAAGTCCACCCCCACATCATGTGGATCTCACTTGTAGATATGACCTTGCTATTATATCTAGAAAAGGACATCTCTATAGACCAACAATATAGTTGATTGAAAAACTTTGACATGGCAATTATCCCAATATTTGAAGAAACCTTTTTGTATCCTAAGCTTGTAATTATTTATGCAATATAATTGGATCAAGGAATTAGAAATCTAATCACTCCTAAAGAGAGAGTGTTTACTTCACTTAAATGTTGGTAATAAGAGTAATTTTCAGCCTAGAATGACCCTTAGGATATATGGTTGTAACCACCAATTTAAAGTGTAAAAATACACTCATTTTAGATTACAAAAAATAGCAAAGAATGTTTTTAAAACTTATGGTGATAGGCGATTGAAACAATACTCTAGAAGGGAAAAGTAGGGCATCAACTAAGTAGATGAAGTACATTCTGGTTGTTACAAAATTGAAGAAGATAATACTGCCCCAAGAGTGTCTAATGGGGATATCTCTAAATTCTCTCTTAGATAGACAAAGTTCATTTACATATTTTTTGAAGGAAAAATCTCCAATAGATAATGAAGAAGCATAAAATATTGTATTAAAAATGCTCTTTGTGGTTGTTGAAACAAGATCAACATCTTAAAGAGTCAATGGGTGCTTTCCATAGTTAGAATAAAGGCCAAATATCATCATTGAGTAGAGTATAGTAGAAGAAATTATCTTATATAGAGCTAATCATGACCTTATCTGTAAATTAATGGGTATTTGACCTACCCTAAATCTTTTGCATTCATGGGTTTGATAGAACTAGGAGAATCTTGGTGAGTATTCTTTGTGGTTTATTAGTAATGAATATTTTATTATTAGTTTTTCCTCACCAACAAAAATAGGGTATTTGAATTAGAAAAGAGAAATAATGACATGGCAAGATTATTTGTTTAGCCTTGAAGAGTGGGATTTGATCCCTGAATTAAACCTACTACTACCTCAATTTGGGTCCATTTGTGTGCACTCCCAATGGAGTTCTAGAGTGAGAAGGCATTGAAAATCATCAATAATTTCCTTGGAAGATATTTAGGTGTCTCTGTAGATGTAATGCAAGGGAACACAACCATTTATGCTATACTATGTATTGAAATGGATCTCAACCAACTTTTTCCAACAAAGGTGGAACTCAAACTGGTAGAACTATATTGGATTCAACAACTAGATTATGAGGCATTGCCCTTTAGGTGTAGATTTTACCATAAGTATGGACATTTGGCTTGGTCCTTCCCAGACAATATGATCACAAAAATGGAGGCTCCTCTAGGAGAGTCAAATATTCCTAAGGAGGTTAATTCTATATTTAATAAAGAAATAGCCAATTTTTCTCAGGGAGGAGAAGCATAGGGAGATAATTTTGAATAGCACAAAAGAAGGAAAAATAAAAATATGGTAAAGAGAAAACCCAACCCAAGCCCTCAAATAGGTATGGGATATTCAAAACACTAGTGGAGTAGGAAGAAAAATAAATCATGGAAGAAGTGGATGGGAATAATGAAAATAATAACAACCATGTTCAAGCCCCTCTTTTGGTTCCTCCTATCCTAGAGTAGGTAATAGAGTGTTATGAGTTACCACAATCAGAGATTATTGGGAAATTTATAGTGCATGACCAAGATCAACCAATAATAAAGGGTGTCATTATAGGTGTGGAAAGGAAATACAACTCTAGGGATAATCTAAGTGGAGAAGAGATCAAAGAATATCAAATCTCAAGGAGTGGGTAGAAAATCAAATAAGAAATTGATAGCATCTTAAGGAGATAAATTAGTCACTAGGGGATCAATGAAGCCAATATAATTTTATTGGTCCTAACGTAACCAATGATTATACAATTATGGAATATTGGAGGTTTAAATAGTAGAACCCATAAATATACTATTCAAAGACTCTTAGAGAAAAGTAAAACATATTTTTTGTTTATCTAGGAGATAAAAAATATCATGGGTTCTCATGTATAAAATAGTAAATAGACTCTGGAGGGGTGTTGGTCATATGGAAGTGGCTTCCCAAGGGACATTGAATGGGATAGTTATATTTTGGAACTCTCTTGAATGGATGGAAATATAATGTATAGCTTGGAGGGGTGTCCTCACATTGTATTTTAGGAACAATGTGACAATTGAGCAGGTTTTAATCATAAATTTCTATGGGGTTTAAAACCTAGATGGTCAGATTCATCGATTGAAAGTGATGCATAATATTAGAGTCTTGAGGGAGGAGTTAGATTGGATTTTTGCTAGGAATTTTAATTCTAAATTATCATCCAAATATCAGAAAGGTGAAACTCCAATTTTGGACCTAGGAGATTAACTTATGATTACCCAGGTCCATGCATTACACTTGGTGGCTATTAAATGTCATGGAACTAACTAAATTGGACTAATAAGAGGAGGGAGACACATAGTAGGAAGGTGAAGTTATATCTTTTTTTGGTCTTAGAAGAGGTATTTGTGAAATGGAATTTAAAATTTTAGATTTTGGAAGGTTCGGTCTCAGATCACTTCCCAATTCTATTGGATGGGGGATAAAGATAGGGTAACACCATAAATCATTTAGATTTGAAAAATTTTGGTTACAAAAGGAGGAAATTAAAAATAAAATTCTATAGTTCTAGGAAGAGGGATGATCAATATATGGTATAACAATGCTTAGATTACACAAGCAACTTCATTAAGTCAAGATCAACTAAAACAATGGAGGCAAGCTAACATGTCAAACTTCTAATCCCAAAGAGCTCCATTGGTTGTCAGATGGGATGAGGTATAAAAAATCTTTGGGGTAGGAACAAATATAAAGCAAATAAAAGAAGAGGATGATGAATTGCATAAAGTGGTTGAGGAAATTAACAACCAAGAGGAGATCTATTGGAAACAAAGAGCAAGAACCACTTGGTTATTGGAAGGTGATAAAAAATCCAAAATTTTCCATTAGGATGCTTGTGCTAAGAGATAGAAAAATAATATGGAAGCTCTTCAAGATGAGAATATGATCTCCTTTGATACAATCCCAAGTATGCATTTCCATTCAATGGATTATTTTACTAAATTTTTTAAGGTATGATGCAAGATGAAGAGGCTCAAAAAGTTCTTATTGTCATACCCTTTATCATTTCTAAAGAGAAAAATCAATCCTTGATTAAACCCATTAAATACCATCACTTTAGTTATAAATGGCTCTAGGTTTGACTAACTATATCCATCTAGTTGCCTTTTAAAATGGAGTATAGTTACTACAATCATTATCTTATCTAGGGAGAAAATAGTTACAATCAAGTAAGAGCTTATAATCTACCTTAATTAGTACATTATTAAAAAAGACATATGTTTCAATAGGTAGTTATACTATAATATTTTATCCTTCATTCAATATACATAGGAGCCATGACAATGTTCACCAAAGAAAACAAATTAAATAATCATTAAGATAATAAAAATAATAGTTAGAACTTCTATAATGCATCACATTTGAAGATTCATTACTAACTAATCCATCCTACATTCTTTAACATATTTTACTAGAAGTAGTTGCCACCCTTCCCATGAATTAATATTATGCATACAAAATCATGTGGTTTATAGTCATAGCTATCAAATTCTACTATCCTATCTCATTCAATAATTAGAACCTATTAATCAAATGCAGTCTATAGACACAACTAGATAAAATGACAAACTCCTATACTACCTCATATATGCATCACAACCTATACATTTAAAATAGATTCTATAGCCACAATTATGTCTAATAAAAATTTAAGTATATGATCCAACCAAAAAGTGTGTACCCATATACTGTATTACGTTGTATTCATTCATTCAAAGCATAAATTGACAATATTGTATAGATTCAATGAAATACACTTTCTTGTATTAATATTTATAAATAATCTTGGTTACAATCATGCCCCTCTTAGGGTCACCCAAATGATGATACGATTAATACAATGCCAAAGCCCTCAATAGGGTAGGCACACTAATGTTGCTTTTCACTTGGTCACAAACTACTCTAGGGTGGAGGTGCCCTCTTCTTCACGTTGAGGAAGGAAGTTGATGGTTGGTTCTCCTTTGAAACTATTCCTTGTGGTCAAGAAACAACATAGAAATGTCAAAAATATAGGCAGCCTCTCATGATGAGGCCCTTTTAGGAAAATTGCATAAAGACACCATTAAACATGTATAATCAAGAAAACATGAAAAGTGATTCTAAACTATGTTAATTGCATCAAGATTCATATAATAGCGTAAAAAAAGACAAAAACTACACTATGCATGGATCAATTGTATAAAATAAAGCATAAACATGCATAAAAAATCCATTTATGTCCTAATTGAAGCATAACATAAAGAAACTAATCTAACCTAATTCTATCGGTCATAAGTCTACTAAACTGTAATTAAACCATAAAAATAGCTAATCTAAGCTAATTAAATGGACATAAATGAAAATGGGAAGGTGGTGATACCTCTGCTGCAAACCATAGCTCTAGTGAGTGGTTTGCACTGTAAACCATGGCTAAAAGCCGTGGTTAGCACTTTGATAAGTTTACCCTCAATTCCAAGGGCAGTGGGCTTGACCTCCTTGTCCAATTGATGTTCAAGGGTCACCTTTAGTGTCCTTCTGACTGATTTTGCGGTTAATTCACTGTGATGAGCCTTCATTTACCCAGATTTGTGTTTCTTGGTTATTTTAGGCTCCTAGAAATTCCATGGAAAATTGATCTTTGGATGAATAACAAAGTGGCCTTCTACAATGCATGAATTCAGTATGCAATTCGATAGGGCTTCATTGCTCGCTTGATCAATTAACTCTCTATAAGTATTTTGATAGCGCTTCGCTATCAAAATCCTCTATATCTTCTCCCCATTTGGAGGGGGTATTTATAGGATGCCCTAGGACTGAGGGTGGCTTCCTGGAGAAGCCAAGATCAAGAAGAGGTGGTTAGGACAGTTGGAATGGAAGCCTCTGGAATCTTCTGTCCATTAACCACCTTTTTCTAGATAAAATGGCCGTTCAAACTGATTTGGCTTGAATGAAGGCCAACTGAACTTCAGTTAAAACTACAGGTTACAACTGCGGTCTAGACTGGAAACCGTAGGTCTCATCCACGGTTCAACCTGTAAATCGTAGGTCTAGGCTGCAGTTTAGACTGATTAGGCCAAGGATCCCAAATTGAGTGGTTAGAACCACTGCTATATCTTGGAATCTATCCAAGGATCCTCCATATGGTCTTGTAGCATGTCCATATGAGTAGTCGCCCTTGAAATTATGCATTTTAGGTGTCTATAGATGCCCCTTTTGAGATGCATTATGAGATCGAACAACACTGATAAAAAATAGACCTCCTAAAATAATGTCTAAGGTTCTATGATGATCATTAGTTAGATCAACATTAGATGCCCCAGGTCCTACAAAAGGACGTGCATCCTAGAATCATTGCTTCCAACTCTTTGGAGGCTTAAACTTGAAAAGTTTGTACTCATCATCATACATTTGGATAACATCAATGCCAAGTAGGCTTTTGCACCTGTCAATCCGAAAGGATGAGAGTTACAAATAAATTATCATATTTTCTATTTTACCCAAGAAAAGGGGTAAGCTTATGATAGTTGTTGACAATGATTCGCAAGGACAAAAATAATTTTGACAAGATAAAGGGATCTACGATTTTAGGGATCTTCTATTGATTTTGATTATGATTTGATATTATGACTACCCACTCAAGCGATGAGTCAATGAGAGTAATGACAATGATTAAAGCGACAATGTCGCTTGACCACCATGGATGATATGAAAAAATTTAGATTTGAGAAAATTAATACCTTGGCTAGGCCTCATTCATATTTTGATTCAAACTATTATTAGTGTTTACACATTTCTATCCCATAGAGCATTCGGGCTACAATAGCCATCTTAGGGAATAAAAATGATACAAATCCAATCACATTTGTATTTAATCAAATTATCGATGATTTGCTGAAAGATGTCATAGAAGACATGACATGAAACACCTCATTCCTATGGATCAGTCTAGCTACGAAGGCCTTCTTAGGGATTGAAAAGAAGCATATCAGATCAACGATGACAATATTACCCCAAATGTCCTTATGTTAATTTACTCATCTTTTCAGATTGCATGGAGCGCAAGTCGCTGCAACCGGCAAGTGTATAGGGTAAATTACTGAATACGAGGCACATTTGGTGTTTTTAATTTTTTTTTTTGGAATGTTTTGAATTATGAATTGAGTTTATTTACTTGTCTAGGAGGTGTGTTGCTCCATGAAAGGATTGTCATAGTGACGACCTCGGTTGAATGTAATTTATAATCTCAGCCAGATTTTTTATTTTTAATTGGATCCCGGTGCTTTATTATCACCAAATTTCCAAATTGATTACTTTTATTGAATTATGACCCAATGGGAGGCATTAATTTATCATTTTAAGCCTTCCCATGGTGGGATTTTATTAAATTTCTTGCCAATTTCAAACCACGGCTAGGGTTTGCGGTTCCCATTTGCAAGTTTGGGAACCATGGCTAGGGCCTACGATCCGCGTGGAATATGAAAAGCCTATAAAAAGCCCAATTTTCAAATTTCTCTCATTATTTCCTAACGACTTGCAATTTGGAGCTTTGACAGTGATAGTTGATAAACTGACCTACACCCTACCAAACTTTACATGCACACCTACTCACAGCACGATGGCAGAGCGCGGGCAAGCTTCTTCTATCTGCGGCGGATGAGGCGAGGCTAAGGTAATTCAAAAACCAAGACCTCGCATCCATTACCAATAAAAAAAACCAAATTAAGTAATTGGTTAATAAATCACACTAAATTGTTGGTAATGAACCACACCTTAGGCTAGGGTAGCTTAGGATTGCTCTTTTTAATTTTTTTTTCATTTTTTGTCGCGGTATTAGACCGGGCGAGATCTCAGTCGGAGACCACAGGTACTAGCTGTGGTTCCCAATTGATTAATTGTTGACCACAGCTACCAACTGCGGTCAACATTTAAAATTCCAACGGTTAATTTTTGATCGAATGCGAACCGTAGGGTTGACCTATAGTTCGCAAACTTTAGAAATAAATTATCAAATTTTTAATTTTTCTAAGTTTTAATAGGCAATTAATGTCTTTTAATGCATTTTTGACCTGTCTGAATGACATTTTTGATTTTTAGGCCTGCATGATGACATGTTTTGCCATTTTATCAGTTTTTAGATTTTTTTGATGATTTTTAGGTCATTTTTAAATGTTTTTTCTTGTTTTAGTTAGCTTTTTTTCCTTATATTATGCTTTTTATTTTAGAGATTGACCTCTAGAGCTTGAGAGCCCAAAATTCTTAAGACTCTTTACAGATATCTCACTCCCAGGGAGTGGGAATGGTTCAGAGCTGTCAACTTCGACTACATACTGGATCTGCCCACTCTCAGGGTAGATCAAGCCTACTTGACTGTGTTGGCCCAACACTGGAATGCGTAGACCAATACATTTCACCTACCTACAGGTGAAATTACAGTGACCCTAGAGGATGTCTACAAGATCTTTAGGATCCCCATTGATGGTGAGGCCATCATCTCTTCTACTTCTGGGGCTAAGGAGTCCATTTTTTATGCCATCTTCGACACCCGGATTGAGAAGGCTCAACGTGACATTGACCATGGAGGGGTTCATATCAGCTATTGGCAAGGGAAAGATGTCTTATTTGTATGCGAGGTCATCTTCATGCACCTAGTGGTGCAAGTTGTGCTTCCAGACTCCTCGGGCATGAGGATTCCCTGGAACCTCTTAGCCACTGGTTTTTCAAAGCACCATCCGTTAGCCACTACGACTGGCTTGGAGGAGCACCCTGCTCTGCCAGTTGTACTGAGAGCTATACCAGATCACTGACTAGAGACACTAGGGTATCATATGCAACTTAATTCTCTATATTTAGGACTGGCAGCATATCAATATAGAGCATCTTGGGGAGTTGTCATTGCATATTACAGAGATCGACGATGCCCACCATTATTATGCTACCTATTGGCCTCGAGAGGAGGAGGGGTTCAAGAGTAGGACCCATGCTGGTGATGTCCAACATTATATCACATGATTTTTAGGACTTAGCCTAGATGATATCGAGTGGTGGTTGTACATGGAGTGCCCTGATTGGACTGAGGTTGATGAGTGGATTCGACAAGCTCGTTGGGATAGATGGCTACTCGGTTGGAAGGCCGAGATTAGAGAGTACCAGTTTTATTCTTATGTCCTGTGGTAGTTCAGCCTAGTACAGGATATTCTAGAAATCTCCTTTGTCTACAGGCGCTTGGCTTTAGAGATACATCTTCCATGGATCTAGCCTCCGGCTCTAGGGGATGACCTAGATGATTTCTAGGAGATTGGAGTTGACCAGGCTGCTACCACTCCAGCATATGATGGATGGTGGTCGATGCTACGATGGCATGGATTAGGGCCTCTAGGTAGATTTGATGATTAGGCAGAGGCAGCGATGGATCCTGACGAGTGCAAGGTACACCAGTGGATGGAGGGAAGATGGGGTATAGAGGCCACGATCGAGGAGGCTCTTGAGGATGACCGATATGATGAGGTTCCAGAGGAGGATGAGGTTCCTCCTAACAGCATAGAGAGGCTGCTCTTAGCTTAGTTTGTTGACTTGTAGAGTTATCTTGGTAGATATCAGACTTAGTATCGCCACTCTAGAGGTGAAGCTAGTTGACCAAAATAGGTAGCTAGCTAAGGCATAGGAGGATATCACCAGTCTCAATAAGCGAGCTATAACGGTAGAGGCTCAAGTACAAGAGCTCACTAACACTCATGATGTAGCAGTGGTACAATGGGGTGAGGCAGTTGTAGAGAGGGACTTGCTTAGGCTACATATGGGAGACCCTCTATCCTCTCAGGTTGTCATGGGACCTCCATCCACTCCACTAGTCACAGGTGTGGATCCTATGGAAAATATCAGGTGGCTCACTTATCTTGTAGAGTAAATAAATGATCGACTGGATGCGAGGGCAGCTTGCATCTCTCAGCTAGAGGGCTTCATCGAGTTGAGGAGTTTACAGGTTCTAGAGGATAGGTAGGCTACAAGGTCACAGAGGACCAGGACAAGGACTATAGGGCAGTCCTCAGTGAGTTCCAACCATCGTAATCATAGGAATGAGCAGACTCATTGATCTTCTAGTACAAACGAAGCTAGCTATCATAAGAGCCATAGGGATACAAGCGGTGATTCGCAGGCTAGAGGCACGGGCCCTCCTTAGTACATATTTTATGATATATGGATTGTACCATTTTTGAGTGTAAGTTTGAGGATCTACATAGTTGTAGCGTGAGGGTATTTTTGTGCTCCGAATGTACTTTGAGACACATATTTATATATGATATTACTGATCATTTTATGGCACAGTATTGTGTACTCATTTATTTTTGATTTTATGTTTATGTGATGCACATGGATGCAATGCTTATGTTAATTAGATGCTATATGATGTGATGTATGGATGACATGCACTAGATAGCTATTTAATTTATGATGATGGTATGCAGTGATCTAGATGCTTAGATGTGCTTTTTATGATGGATGCAATGTTTTTCTTAACGCATATTTGATATTGTTTTATTGTATGCATTAATGTATGTAATGATTTATTTACACGATGCTAATCTAATGTAAATGAACCTGTATGCTTTAATCACTTAAAACATAAGGAATAAATGCAGATATATTTATCAATCTAATGGATGACACCACATAATGTATAAAAATCATGAATGTAATTGAAAATCCTTAAAATAATAATTTAATCAATTAATCACCTATATATGAAATGCAATGGTATGCGATGCTATGATGCAAATGATATAATGTGTCATTCAATTTTATTTTGCAAAATTTAAAAAATATGCACGATATAGTTAGTGGCCGTCTAAATATTATTGCTAATATCCATCCGGTATCTATCCTATATGTTGATTGTGCTTTATATAATGATGTATCATGGATTCGATACTTTGCAATTTGATGATTTATAGGGTTTTGATATTTGACATTTTGTTGCTATGGGATAAATTTTTGAGGTTTTCCATGAGACTCAAACACCCTAATAGACTTATCAAAAGTTGCATACTAACCACACTAGACTTTTGAGATAAAAGGCTTTTGCTAGGATAGGCCCTAACTGTTCATTATCTCTGTGTGTGCACATGATTATTTTAAGATAAGACACGAGTGTTCCCCGATGTCAAGCGGGATTCTTTCATCCCATTGCTAAGATAGGGGTTCCACAAATGTCTTATCCAATCCCAAGTTTAGATTTTAGTTGGACTAAGCCACTAGGCAATGCAGGACACTTGAAGCTAGCTCTTCCACATTCAAACATTGGTCTTGTTCATAAGCGATGTGCTAATGCATCAAACATATCGTTATGCATAACGTACAGTAGTGCCAACAATTCCAGGGATTCAGGCTCATTCCTTTCTATCCTTCATTTTTTAGGATACTTGCTCATATTTAGTGAAGCAAGGGAGTCGATTCCATATTTATTTTGAATTGTCTTTGGATCTTCATTTGATCTCTCTTCGAACTAGATTTTGGATCTTCATTTGATCTCTACTCGAACTTTGATTTATGATCTTCATTTGATCTTCACTTTGAACTTTGATTTAAGCCTATTTTTTGATATTCACTCGATCTTCACTTTTTGGCATTTACATTTGATAATTTTCTTCAGAAACTTTCCTTTGGGGGGATTTTCTTGGGAAAACTGTTTTTGCTTTATCGATTAAGAATATCGATCTTATGATATCAATATGGGATATCACTCTAGGGATTCGATCTATGATATCGATCTAGGGTATCAATCATGAGGATTGATGTGGGATATCTCTTAGGGATATTACTCATTTTATCGTAAGCAAGGGATTGTAAATAGGGAACTAACCTATCCTTTTGCCAACTGCCAACATTTCCCATACCGTCCGCACAGAGGGATAAGCAAGAATAACTCTTTTTGCTTCAAGATACCCGGTCTTGCTTCACGGATTTCATCTTCCCCTAGTACTTATTAGGATTGTTTAAATTTTTTGATTAGTGATAGGCAACTGATATGCTAAGGGCTATACTAACTGAACCTTAGCTACAAAAGCAAAGTAAGCTTTCTACCAAATCTTGATAAGACCACTAGGTATGGCTGAATGACTGGAAAACCCTAGTATATATCCATAGTAACATTACAGGTTGTGTTGAAAAACATAATTACTCACATGAATGATGGATCATGATAGATGTAGAGATGCATTATTTAAACACAAACGTGGTGTCATTTATAAGACTGACAAACATAATCCCTCCTACTACTGAATACAATGTATGACAAATCCCTATATGCAATTCAGTAATGCATCGAATGCATGTGTGAATGTAAAATGAAAATGCAAAATAAAAATGTAAATGTTTTTGGATTATATGCTTTACCATTTTTTTTGTATTTTATTGATTTTATAATTTTTATGGGTTTTGAGCCTCATAATTGACCAAATGGCGAGTACATGCCTCTAGAGCCTTTATATTGACCAAGAAATTTTTAAGAATCCTTGGAGCTTTTAGGATTGACCAAAGGGATTTTTAAGAATCCTTTGAGGTTTTAGGATTGACCAAAGGGATTTTTAAGAATCCTTGGAGCTTTTAGGATTGACCAAAGGGATTATGGGTACCTTTGGGGCTTTTTGGGATGACCAAGTAATTTTGAGAATCCTTGGAGCCTTTGGTTTGACCAAGCAATTTTTCAGGAACTCTTGGTGCCTTTTGGGTTTGAACAAAGGGCTTATAGATGCCTTTGGGGCTTTTTAGGATGATCAAGTGATTATAAGAAAATCCTTGAGGCTTTTAACTGACATGATCAAGAAGTTTCAGGAAACCCTTGGAGCCTTTTGGGATGATCGAACGGTTTTGACCAAACCCTCAGAGCTTTTGAAGTTTACCAAAGGGCTTATAGATGCCTTTGGAGCTTTGTGCTGACTTGACCAAGCGGTTTTTAGGAACCCTTGGAGCTTTTTGTGAAGGGCATGCTACCCTATATTTCCCCAGTGAGTGTGCCATTCGAAGAAAATTAGGGAGGTGCAATACCTTTGGATCCCTCATTTTTCCTTATCGAATTTGGCGTGGTTGGTGGGAAAGGTATGCTATCTTGAAGATCCCCAGCATGCATGCTATTTACTGAAAAGTAGTTAGCTTGTTTAGGAAGAGTGATAGAACTCAAATCCCCAAGGTGAATATCATATCTCACTGATGTGCCTATGCTTCGACACGGGCGAACGAGAGAACCATATTCATAGATTTCATCCCATTCTACTAGGTCTTCTATGACCCTCTTAAATGACTGAAAACTTCGAATATCGTGTCCATGCACTCGATGATACACACAAAAGGGACCCCTATTAGGTGACCCAGTCTCGGATACCCTATGCTTGACTTCAGGTAATATGAATGCTTGTGCCTTGTGTAACTTTTGAAACAAAGTTAGAGTAGTCATTTGAAATGAAACTACTCGTTGCATTGGCCTATTGGGCCTACGAGGCAACTGACGACTCCGAGGTCACTCTTGAGGAGGTGTGACCTCCACTTTGACATGTTGGGGCATTTTAAGAGAACCATCTACACAGTAAACCCCATTATATATCAAATTTTGCACCACACTCTTAAATTCATGACAATCACGAATGCCATGACCTTCTATTCGATGATAGAGATAGTAGTGATGCTCCCTGTAACCCGTAGGTTTAACTCTATTTGGGTTTAAAGAGATGAAATTAGGTAAGGTGATGACCTTAGCCTCTTGCAAATTTTGAAATATATCAGACATAGACTCTTGTAATAGAGTCCCACTATGTTGTGACTGTTTTGGGCTCTTGCCCCGCATTGGTTTGCTTTGAGAATCCAATGGTTGGATTGGCCGCATGGGCTTTTGCTTTCACTGAGGCTTTTCCTGTACTTGCACAGGAAGCGATTCGTCCTTAGGAAAGGGTTTATTTTGTAATTCTATATTTTCAATCTGATTCTTGATAAAATATAACACCTTATCTTGCTCATCCATTCGATGCTCCATACATTCCAAACAGCTTAAAATGGATTGCAAGGCTGACAAAGAATTCATATGTATTTCCAATGACTGATTTGAAATACCTTTATCATTTGAAGAAAACAAAAATGTGGATGCTATGGATCCATTAGGTAATTGCACATCACCTATTTCCTTCACTTGATTTGATGTGGAAGCTTCTTGATAACACACTTCGTTAGTGATGTCCACATGCTCATGCCTATGACTCAGCTTAAGCTATTGTTTCACTTTTTTGTGTTGACCTGTGTCATTTTTAGTATCCCCAATTTGATGTGAGGAACCTACTTGTTTGTGCTCTTGAGATGGTGCCATGAGAAATGAGTAAGGAGTAACCAATTTCAAAAATTTTGGCCCTGGCAATGTGAAAACACCACTGGATTGCCCCATCTCTAGCTCTATGTGATTAAGAATCACTTGATCATATAGCCTAATGTTGACCATCCCCACAAACTCATGAGAAAAATCCACAACTACATGCATTTTAGGTAATTCATCAACATACTGAGGTTGTTCTATTTCAATCATGATAACTGAAATTTTTTCGTACTCATACGATGTCTCCAGGATAGTATCTGTAGGTGGAGACTCGATGAAAAATTGACCTAAATACTTAGTGGAATCTATGGTGGGCAGCATCGTAATACTAGCCTCCATAGGCTCTTCATATTCACCATAGTCCTTGTAAGAACTATCTGCTAACACGTCGTATGAAGAGGGTGTGATACACTCGGGTGCATCCCTGACCATGATAGGTTCTTCCTCCTTGATAGGAGTGTAAAGATCCTCTAATGATACCTTTGAAGCAGCTATGAGAAACTCCATAAGGGCATTCATCAATCCTTCCCTGCTAAGCGATGTCGAGAGTGCAGGGGTTGTAGGTGACTCCATAGGTGATAGTGGTGGGGATGGTAACTCCACCACAGTCTGCGAGGCTACATCCACACTTTGGACAGACTCATCCAATTTAATTTATAGATGCATATGTGCCTCACTAGGTTCCTATGGATGATTCTTAGGATTATAATACTTGAATGGATCTAGGTCTACCTCAAATACATGAACTTCACCTCCATGGGTGTATTTAATGCATTGATGCACTATTGATGGTATGCACTCCATGGCTCTTATCCATGGTATTCCAAGTAGCAGATTATACTGTCTTGATCCCTCTAAAACGTAGCACAATGTAGGAATAATCTTTTGTCCCACCTCGATGGGGAGGACTATTGTGCCTATTGTAGGGGATTCCACATCGTTAAAGGCTTGCAATATGAAATTTATTTTCTTGATGTGAGAAGGTGGAATTTTGAGATGTTTGAATGCTGAGGTGGTAATGATATTAATCGATGATCTTGTATCCACCAACACTCACTTATACGCAATCTATTGTATCCTCACTATGATATGCAATGGAGGATCAGATTCCATAATAGGGATAGGTTTGACTTCCTATTTATGGAAAGTAATCACAGGTTCCTTATATGGTGGAATAGACTGTATATGCCCTAAGGATTGTGATGAATTTTGAGCGTTGACGTTGCTCACCTGTCATATTTGACTACTCTCAACCTCACGCTTATGCATGAGATCCCTAGATGACTCTTTCTATTGCTTTTTGATAACCCTAGACATGTCTATTTGTCTAGAAGAATGGCTATCTACTTGCTTAAGTGGCAACTCTTGATGATGCACTGGGTACATTGCATTGACTTGTTGCCTAAGCACTCTAGGTATGAGGTTCTTTTAAGGAATTACCTCACATGATTGTTCTTCATGTGCTTTCTATTGGTAAATCCTCTCTTCACATCGTTGGAGCTCATCCAACCTTTGTTGATGCACTCTCTTTCTCTCTACATACGAACACTTTAGGTGGTTACGTCGATGACGCACCTCCTCCAATTGATCTTGGAGTAGTTTCCTCTCATGGGCTGCATGAGACTCATATTCCCTATAATACTGACTCATGGAATACGATCCACAACTCTCTATATCCATAGGTAGAGACCTAGTGACTTGGGTTCTCACCATATGTGAAGAAACCCCATGATCTATATGGGTGAACCCCCTACATGATGAAGGAATCCAGTGACGACTATCAGAATATCATGCTAGGAGGATTGGATCCTCAGGTGCATGATGAGTACGATGTCTAGCAAGGAGTGTTCAGAGCCTCTCCATGAATTCTTGGAATTATTAGCTCATGATTGAGCTCTATCATGCCTAGTCGTCATGATGAACCGACTAAACAAGACTTGAGAGGTTTCCTCTCTTACTAAAAATTATGGCCTCAAGGAGGGCCTTATATTGATGAATTAAGCAATAAAGAAGCATACAAAGTAAACAATGTGATTATCTCCTTTACATTTTAAAAGTTGAGCCCTAAACTATTTGATGTGTTTCAATAATTTGTTGTATCAGTGTTAAAACTCTTATCGTGTTTTGCAAAACTTATTGGATTTTATTCTCAGTTTAATGGCTTTCACATGTATGCTCGCAACTCGACAACTTGGCTATGAAATCCAAGTCACGTAATCCAACCTATAATGTGTGGTAATGAAGCCCACACATGGTGTTGTAATCACAATGACACTGAGAGGGGGGGTGAATCAGTGTGTTCTTTAAAATATCTAAAACATATGATTTTAAAACCAGCAGCAGTTTAAAGCAGATAAAAGAAATACTAAATGCATCAAGAAAGCATCACACATGACACAACATTTTAACGAGGTTCACCAATGTGGCTACTCCTCAAAAATACTGCTTGGACTACCATCCAAATCCAGTCAATGCAAAGCTACAACTTTACATAAATCTTTACCAGCACCAACTGGAAGGAGCACCAACCCCTTAACTTTATCTTGCTTCAACAGAATGGAGCACCAACTCCTATTTTACCAGCACCTACTGGAAAGAGGCACCAACCCCTTATGCCAAGCTACAACTTGGAAGATAATAATAAAAATTACAAAATAGAACTTTCACCTCATTTCTCATGGTCTGCTATTTTTCCGCACTCTGCTCTCTCTTGCGCAATCACTTCACACAGTCTGCTGCACTGCTACAGCCAGACTTTGTAATCAACTTTGCCCTTCGTGCTTCTCTGCACACTCTGTGTCATTTCACATTCTGCTCTCTGCTCAACACGATCTTCACTTTCACAAACACTATGCTCGCTTTTTCACTTTATCTTAACACCCCCTCTTACAAACTCGAAGAACCCTTGCTTTTATAGAAGAAATTTTAGAAACAAACCCTAGAAGAACGTCGGCTAAGAAACCCTAGAATTTGTCAGCTGCCAAACCCTAAAATCCGTCGGTTGTAACCCTAAGAATGTCGGCTGCAAAACCCTTCTACCACCTTCGTCACCTTCTTGTAGCTTATTGCCGTGAAATAGTAACACGTCGGCCCTTTTTAATTTAATTTAATATTTTAATTTAAATTTTAAATAAAATAAAATTTAAACTAAATATTTAAAATTAAATATCTTCATCACCGGGGCATCTTTTTCAACGAAACGAAGAGCCAACTTGGGTTTTAGGAAAAACCCATTTCAAATCTGTTATCCATGGTTTTAAATAAACCTTTTATTTTGACTGCCTTGGTTTTCACAAAAAAACCTTTAAAATTTAAACCAAATATTTAAAATTAAATATCTTCATCACCGGGGCATCTTTTTCAACGAAACGAAGAGCCAACTTGGGTTTTAAGAAAAACCCATTTCAAATATGTTATCCATGATTTTAAATAAAACTTTTTATTTTGACTGCCTTGGTTTTCACAAAAATCCTTTTCGCTTCTTGTTTGAACTGCCTGTCCATTGCATCATTAGATCTAACTGACTGTATTGACAACAATGACAATCCTCCTGCAACACCTTGCTCAACACTGAACCCTATCAATTGTACTTTGGCTGCACCTTGCTGTTCAATAAACTCTTGTCCATTGCATCAATAAATCTGTCTGACTGTGTTGACAACAATGACAATACTGTTTGCTGCACTTTGCTCAACAATCTCCCCCTTTGGAATTGTTGGCAACACATGTGCAATTTTCCTGTAAATCTTCTCCCCCTTTGACAATAATACCAAAGGGCTGCTGCAGACTCCCCCGAGTCTATGCACAACATTCTTAGACACAAATTATTACAATTAGCAAATATTCCAAGCATGAACAAGAAGAAAAACAAATACACAAATGCTCCCCTGAGTCCAAGACCACTTCATTTCACTGATTGACAACATCATGATAAGCATAATAGGCATCAATAAAATCAACAATGTGAATAGCAGCAATAACCAGTGAATGACACCATCACCGTCAACTTCACCAATATAACATGTGTAAGAACATGACTGAACCACTATCTTATGTGCAACTACCCTCTGTTACCTTGCAAACTCAAACTTGTCCACTGTTAGTGAAGGCATACAATAATCTTATATAGCCAACTTTTTGTTCTGCAATGCCAGCAACATCTGCATACAACTTCACCATGCATCTTGGATATATTCTCAACAAGCTTGAACCCAATGACAATTGTTTGTCTCTCTCTGCAGTGAGAATCCAGCAGGCTACCTCAATCCACTTTCAACTCTGTGCAAGTACCAAACACTGTACCATAGGACAACCAACATCTTTTCTCAACCAATTAGGGCTTTAGCAACAATGCTTATAGACAAGGTTTAACCAACATCATTCAACTCAAGATTAACCTTGAAGCATTCAACCAATCACTACATGAAAAGGAAACTAGTAGACATCCTTTTCCTTCCAAAGGTATTTGAACAAGACAACCACCAACATAAATCACCAAGGCAAAGAATAACTTGCTCAAATCAAACTCAATGGAGTAAGCCTAAATCATGTATCAAGAAAAGTATTAACTTGATCAAAACAACCACTATGAAAGCAACTCAACTATTCATCACCAGGCTGGAAATCATCTGGCTGCTCATTAAAAAAACTTTTTCTTCAATCTTCCCATTTAACATGCTGATTTCACTTTTGTCAACGGAATTGACAAGTGACTCACATCTGTACCAATTTTTGTCCAAGACTGCAATTTTATTGCCAACTCTTACTTTCAACTATGCATGTCGGAAGAAGACATTTTGTCAAACACTTTATGGCCAACCGTAGTGCACCTTACTCAGCCTCAAGCTTCTTATCCTTGGACTGGCATTAAATCAATAGTTAAAACAAAACTGTCTGTGAATTAAATATATTCACCAAGGTGTCATGAAAGATCTGGCAATCTTCACATCAAAGAGTAAAAACAAATACATGCTGCTCGAAACACAAATACACGAACTAGGGCAAGCATTCTTTCGTTGAGCAAATTATCCGGACTATTATGATTCATAATTTTGAACAAGTGGTATTAAGAATCATCAACAAGTACAACAGATGACATATCTCAAAACTACCAATGGTGACAACTCTCAAATTAAACACCACACTTCACGGCATTTCCACAAACCACTATATAAACTGAAAAACACACTTTAACAACTATACAACATTAACCCGACTGCTTACCTTTCATCCTCAGATACCTAGACAAATACATAGGAGCATTAAAATAAAACTTTAATATTGCTCCTCCTGAGGATGTGCCACCTGGAGTTGCTTAGAGCAATGGCAGAGTAGCCTCCTTCAGCCCAAGGAGACACAATTTCCTTTCTTCTGTCTTTCTCCAGACTTTCCTGAACTTGGGCTTGGGTTTTTCAACAACATCCCTATTTTGCTCCTGTTCGTGAACTTGAACATTTCTCTTGTGGGGTTGTCTCTTGTGCATTCTTGATGGATGATTATTTTCTTTTCTTTTATGCACATGATATGTTCCTTGTCGGTGTTGTCCTCTTTGTGTCTGATGAAATCTAGGGTTTTGCCTTAGATTAGATATAGAAGTGCTTGGACAAGAACCTTGCTATGTGCCCTTGACCGTTGCATTTAAAACATTGCACATGTTTTATTCCCTGTCCGTATTGCATTCTATGTGTATGATGAAATCTATGGTATTGCCTTAGATTGGATACAGAAGTGCTTGAACAAAACCTTGCTATGTGCCCATGGCCATTACATTTAAAACATTGCACAGGGTGTTCACTCAAAAAAATAGAAGTATTTTTATCAGCATAACTCTTTGATCTATTGTTTAGTCCACAATAAATTGCCTTGTGACCAAAGTGGTTGCATTTAGAACAATAGCCATAAAAAGCATTATTATTAAAAGAGTGAGAGTGAGAGAACCTCTTTTGCTGTGGTTGCTTTGCTGTAGATCTTCTTTGATATTTTCTTCCTTTTGAGGATTCGACTTCAGACTTTTCTTGTTTCAATCCTTCAACCGAGGACTTCTTCTTCTCTCGCATATTTGGAGGATGAAGGTTGTTCAGCTTCATATCCAAGACCAAACTTAGTCTGTGGAGCTTCTTTGTTGATTTATCATTGTATCTAGCAACTCTGTGCTCTTCTCAAATTTGAGATTTATATTGGCCTCTTTTAGTTGTTTCTTCAATGAAACAATCTCTTCTTCTTGTTGGTAGCATACAGTCTCTTTCTCATTGATTTGATACCTGAGAGTTTCTTCACTCTTTTTGAACTCTTCTATTTTCAGCTCCAGATTGTTAACAACTTTGTTAGATTCCTCTTCATGTTTGCTGTATATACCAACTTTATTACTCATTTCTTCTGTCTGCATTCTTAAACCGTCAATTTCTTTTTCTAGCTTGCTGCAATACTCTGTTTTCCTAGAAGATTGCATTTCAAGATCTTCAAAAATTTTCTTGTAATCTTCTACTTGAATTTTCAAGTTGGTGATTATATCTTCTGCATCCTCAACCTTTTTACTCAAGTCTGAAATCAGTTTCCGTTCCCAATTTGCTTCTACATCACTTCCTTCTTCATCACACTCTTGTTCTGAATCTGTTTCTTTATCAATTTTGAACGGATCATCTTCATCTTCATCGCTACTAAACCCATGGCACAGGCGTCCATTATGCCCGAGTTGACCACAAACAAAACATTCTCTACCTTGTGAGCAATCGGCTACAAAGTGACCGGTCTTCCCACATCTGGTGCAAAACTTTATTAATCTGGATTGTTCTCCATTGTTTGATTCATCTCTTGAATCTATTTTCATTCCCAAAGCAGCAACATTGAGATCATATTCATTTTTTTTTTGTGCCCTTGTGAGATTTCTTCTTCTTGTGTCTTATGGTTTTGCTTTTGCCTTTCCTTGCCATTTGTGTTCTTGTAAGATCTTCCTTCAAGCTGTTAAACTTTTCGAAGGAACTTGGCTCTGATACCAATTGTTGTAATCACAATGACACTGAGAGGGGGGGTGAATCAGTGTGTTCTTTAAAATATCTAAAACATATGATTTTAAAACCAGCAGCAGTTTAAAGCAGATAAAAGAAATACTAAATGCATCAAGAAAGCATCACACATGACACAACATTTTAACGAGGTTCACCAATGTGGCTACTCCTCAAAAAGACTGCTTGGACTACCATCCAAATCCAGTCAATGCAAAGCTACAACTTTACATAAATCTTTACCAGCACCAACTGGAAGGAGCACCAACCCCTTAACTTTATCTGCTTCAACAGAATGGAGCACCAACTCCTATTTTACCAGCACCTACTGGAAAGAGGCACCAACCCCTTATGCCAAGCTACAACTTGGAAGATAATAATAAAAATTACAAAATAGAACTTTCACCTCATTTCTCATGGTCTGCTATTTTTTCGCACTCTGCTCTCTCTTGCGCAATCACTTCACACAGTCTGCTGCACTGCTACAGCCAGACTTTGTAATCAACTTTGCCCTTCGTGCTTCTCTGCACACTCTGCTTCTCTGCACACTCTGTGTCATTTCACATTCTGCTCTCTGCTCAACACGATCTTCACTTTCACAAACACTATGCTCGCTTTTTCACTTTATCTTAACACCCCCTCTTACAAACTCGAAGAACCCTTGCTTTTATAGAAGAAATTTTAGAAACAAACCCTAGAAGAACGTCGGCTAAGAAACCCTAGAATTTGTCAGCTGCCAAACCCTAAAATCCGTCGGCTGTAACCCTAAGAATGTCGGCTGCAAAACCCTTCTACCACCTTCGTCACCTTCCTGTAGCTTATTGCCGTGAAATAGTAACACGTCGGCCCTTTTTAATTTAATTTAATATTTTAATTTAAATTTTAAATAAAATAAAATTTAAACTAAATATTTAAAATTAAATATCTTCATCACTGGGGCATCTTTTTCAACGAAACGAAGAGCCAACTTGGGTTTTAGGAAAAACCCATTTCAAATCTATTATCCATGGTTTTAAATAAACCTTTTATTTTGACTGCCTTGGTTTTCACAAAAAAACCTTTAAAATTTAAACCAAATATTTAAAATTAAATATCTTCATCACCGGGGCATCTTTTTCAACGAAACGAAGAGCCAACTTGGGTTTTAAGAAAAACCCATTTCAAATCTGTTATCCATGATTTTAAATAAAACTTTTTATTTTGACTGCCTTGGTTTTCACAAAAATCCTTTTCGCTTCTTGTTTGAACTGCCTGTCCATTGCATCATTAGATCTAACTGACTGTATTGACAACAATGACAATCCTCCTGCAACACCTTGCTCAACACTGAACCCTATCAATTGTACTTTGGCTGCACCTTGCTGTTCAATAAACTCTTGTCCATTGCATCAATAAATCTGTCTGACTGTGTTGACAACAATGACAATATTGTTTGCTGCACTTTGCTCAACACATGGTCAGGGAGCACAGGTCCTCCCATATCCTCACCCATTTTCCCCTAGTCAGTGTTATACCCTCCGAAGAGAATACATGTAAATTTTCCAAGGTACGAAAGGTTCTTGGATTCGGTATTGGTCTAGTATCCAAAATGTTTGCAGGATTTGGACCAATGGATGGAAGTTACACCCACCGTCGTTGAACCCTAGTGGTTGGATGTTAAGCCCAACTTACTAGTGTTTAAGTGCAAAGTGGTGTATGTGGTTCCTTTTAATGTACATAAAATAAATACATCATATATCACTCATGCTCATTTTCTAAATGCTATGCAAATGAAAGAACATTTCAAATTCATAAAATGCAAGCTATTCTAGATGCTCTTTAGACTATGCACATTACAATGATAATTGGCCACTAATTGGGCCTCACACATGCAAAACATTCAGAAAAATTCTATCAAGCACGTTGGATTCTAGGGTGGATTACAATTAGAGATTTTTTATTCCTAGCAGTGTATTTCTAATGACATGAAAGATAAATGCAACTAAGACCTAATTCATTTCCTTTTCTTTTTTAGTTTCTTACTTGCATTTGAAATTTAGCTTTTTGGAAAACACAAAAATGATAGAGAGTGAGAAGTAGGTCCTACGTCAAATCCTCATCTGATTTAGCTTTATCCCTCTGCTATCTACTATTTCTATTGGAAACCACAAGTCTGGGCTACGGTTTTTACTGTGGCATGTAGGTTGAACCTACGGTTCAATTTTTGGCCCATAGTTGGTAGCTGTAGTTTGTACCTGCAAGTCACAAAAACCAAAAAACACAGTCAGATGCTAGAATTGCAGAGTCCCACCATGATCGCCTTCTGATCCAACCAAAAAGTGTGCACCCATCTACTGTATTAGGTCGTATTCATTCATTCAAACCATAAATTGACAAGATTTCATAGATTCAATGAAATACACTTTCTTGTATTAATATTTATAAAGAATCTCGGTTACAATCATGCCCCTCTTAGGGTCACCCAAATGATGATACGATTAATACAATTGCCAAAGCCCTCAACAAGGTAGGCACACTAATGTTGCTTTTCACTTGGTCACAAACTGCTTTAGGATGGATGTGCCCTCTTCTTCGCGTTGAGGAAGGAAGTTGATGGTTGGTTCTCCTTTGAAACTATTCCCTGCGGTCAAGAAACAACATAGAAGTTTCAAAAGGATATGCAACCTCTCATGATGAGGCCCTTTTAGGAAAATTGCATAAAGACACCATTAAACATGCATAATTAATAAAACATGAAAAATGCTTCTAAACTATGTTAATTGCATCAAGATTCATATAATAGCGTAAAGAAAGATAACAACTACACTATGCATGGATTAATTGTGTAAAATAAAGCATAAACGTGCATAAATAATCCATTTATGTCCTAATTGAAGCATAACATAAAGAAACTAATCTAACCTAATTCTATCGATCAAAAGTCTGCTAAACTACAATTAAACCATAAAAATAGCTAATCTAAGCTAATTAACTAGACAAAAATGAAAATGGGAAGGTGGTGATACATTTGCTGCAAACTGTAGCTCTAGTGAGCGGTCTGCACTATAAACCATGGCTAAAAGCTGTGGTTAGCACTCTAATAAGTTTAACCTCAATTCCAAGGACAGTGGGCTTGACCTCCTTGTCCAACTGATGTTCAAGGGTCACCTTCAATGTCCTTCTGACTGATTTGGTGGTTGATTCACTGTGATGAGCCTTCATTTGCTCGGATTTGTGTTTCTTGGTTCTTCTAGGCTCCTATAACTTCCATGGAAAAGTGATCTTTGGATGAATAGCAAAGTGGCCTTCTCCAATGCATGAATTTAGTATGCAATTTGATAGGGCTTCGTTGCTCGCTTGATAAATTAACTCTCTATAAGTATTTTGACAGTGCTTCACTATCAAAATCCTCTATATCTTCTCCCAATTTATAGGGGGTATTTATAGTATGCCCTAGTATTGGGGGTGGCTTCTTGGAGAAGCCAAGATCAAG
Organism: Wollemia nobilis; assembly: GCA_028583015.1. Classification (NCBI taxonomy): domain Eukaryota; kingdom Viridiplantae; phylum Streptophyta; class Pinopsida; order Araucariales; family Araucariaceae; genus Wollemia; species Wollemia nobilis. Next base: position 3,414,940 of record JAQPPZ010016709.1, read on the forward strand.
AAGATGTGTTTAGGATAGTTGGAATGGAAGCCTCTGGAATCTTCTATCCATTAACCACCTTCTTCTAGATCAAATGGTCATTCAAACCGATTTGGATCGGATGAAGGCCAATTGAACTTCAGTTAATATCACAGGTCACAACTACGGTCTAGAATTTAAACCGCAGGTCTTAGCCATGGTTCAACCTATAAACCATAGGTATGGGCTGCAATTAGGACTGATTAGGCCAGGAGCCCAAATTGAGTGGTTAGAACCATTGCTCTATCTTGGAATCTATCCAAGATCCTCCATATGGTCTTGTAGCATGTCCATATGAGTAGTCACCCTCGACATGACATGTTTTAGGTGTCTATAGTATACAAGTCAAGAGTCACATGTATGTGGCAAGATGTAAAGTCAAGAGACATGAGAGGTTTGTCTTATGTGTGGAATATGAAAGGATGCATCTCTCGGATATGTGAGGAGAGAAATAGTCAAGTATTGAAGAGTTATCTTCAAACGCTATATTATGGAGACAAAGCTCCAAATATTTTATCAAGAAATGTATTAATCATTGATACATATAATAAAGATCTTGTATATTTGATTCATAAATAATATTGTGAGTATATTGTTGATTAATATTATTATATTTTATGAATATTATATTCATTGATATTGATATTATTTTGTAAATGACCCTTCATATATTTTATATCTAAGTTATATTAGATCTTGGATATTGGAACCTATGATTTAATCTAGCTAAAAATCCATCAATGGTATCAGAGCTACATTCAAGCAAAGTAAGAATGATCTAGACTACTCAGAAAAAAATAAACTTAGACAATGCTCTGGCCTTGGATGATCATCCAAGCTATCTCAAACTTGGATGCCTTGGAGACCCTAAAATACCTTTAAGGATCCAAAATCTATTGGATGCCTCTAAGGATCTAAGACTTCTCTGACTCTTATGGATATACGAAATATCTCAAACTCATAGAGAAAAATCTCAAACTTGGAGAGAAATACCTAATACTTGAAGAGGATGCCATCGAGTTAGATAAACCTTGCAAATCTAGATAAATTCCTCAAAAGGAACTTAAGGGTTTGGATTCAAGCAGATGCTTTTCTATGATCATAAGTCCTTTAGATGAGGTTGGATTTGAGTGGGGGCCAACTGGCTCAGAACTACTCAGAAGGCCTTAGATGGCTTGGGGAGCTATGCTTTGGATAAACACAAGCCATGGTATGTTGCCAGTAATAGTGGACTTCCCTTGTGGTAGTAGGTGAATGATTACAACCACCAAAAACACCATAAATACCACTAGTACAACCAATCAAACTGATATGCCATTTCTTATTCCTATCCTACTGAAGCATTATGTATAAATAAATGGGATTTTTATTTTCTTATTCATTCAACATAGTTGCAGTGGGGAATAAATTGATTTTCATATATTTTTGAATATAAAAAATATCTCTTCTTATATATTGTATTCCTATAACCCATATTCAAGATTAATAAAATTAGTGATTCTACTATAAATTTCTTTACCCTATTTTTGGTTTATTATTTACATTCTCTCCTTTATTTTTTAGGTTTAACAAACATCAAACCAGAGCATCAATTTGGTATCAAAGTAGGTTGTTGGCAGATGTATGATCCTAAAGATGAGGTCAAGCTATTATAATCTTAGGTACCAAATGCATAACCCCTCTAGTTATTTACCTAGATATCTCAAATGGTAGACAACACCAAGACAACAGATCCTTTCAGGTAGTTCATGGATGAAGCCCTTGAAAGATAAAAGGATAAAATGGTGGACAAATTTACCCATATTCTTCAATGTTTTCCATCTACCAACACTACAACACAAACATTCAATGCCCCAAAACCATTCAAATTTCAAGTAAATTTTGATATCCCAATTTTTGAAGGAAAAATCAATGCAGATTCATTGGAGAATTGGCTAGGCAAACTATCTATGTATTCCTTTGTCAATCATTTCTCTAATAAGAAGATTAATTTTTCCCTATTACAAGCCTTAATACCAATTCAAAATTGATGGAAAGTATATGAGAAGAATCAATAAGATTTATAATACCCTACATGGGATGAGTTTGTGGAAATAGTCAAGAATGAGTACTACCTAGTAGGTGCCTATGAAGACCTATACATGAGATGTCAACAACTGCATCAAAGTAAATAATAGTCTATTCAAGACTACATCGATGCTTTCCATTCATTATCTATAAGGCTTAGCATCCAAGAAACCTAGATGCATTGAATTCTCAAGTACCATAGCAAGCTACATCGGTCAATAAGGGAGGACATGTTTTTTTTTTAATTCAATAAATTGGATGAAGCATACAAGTTTACCATAAATATTGAGAAAAAGTCAAGATATAAAAATATGAAAGAAGTTGTTCTAAAGCATAAGAACTAAACTACTAAGGGTCAACCCAAGAAATATAAAGGTGAAGTCCAAAATCCACCAAACAAAGAAGGTATGTAACACCATCAAGGTTAGAAGCATAAAAAAAAGCCACAACACAAGAATCCCCAAAAGAGTAAGCCTAGGAAATAGTGTTATTACCACAAGAGTAGTTGACCAAAAAAATTAAGGTAGAGGGTCTACCTAAGGAGGAACAATTATTTCACTCATAATTTTGGGTAAATGGGAAGCCCGTACACTTCATTGTTGAAAATAGAAGTCAAAATAATTTATTTTTTGTTGATATTGTAAATTATAAGAAGTTGCCTATGAAGCATCACCCATAGCCATACAATATTATATGGCTAAACCAAGGGAGAGATATCCATGTCACTCAAGATTTCCTTCTCTCCTATGTCATCAAACCATTTAGAGATGAGGTTTTATGTGATGTGGTTCCACTAGATTTTTGTGATGTGCTTCTTGGCCAACCATACATGTGGTATGATGAGTGTCATTAATGCTCTCACTTTAATTCATTTTTCAAAATTAGGGTGATATCCTAAGATTGTATGCAATAGAGGTTTTGGAATTGCACCTTAGCTATTAGGATCCTAGAATATCCTAGGAAAACTAAAAATCATAATGTCTTTGCAAATTGAAGGAAAACTATACTAAATTCTAGACTTTGAGCTAAAGGAAATTCTATCTAATCTAAAATTAAAACTACACTAATTTCAACTAAAATGAAATGACAAAATTAAAATTTGTAAATAAAACTACTTTAGAAGAATGGGAAAAGTAGGGGAATAATAAGAGAATGATAGGAGAATAATAGGGGAATATCAAGGTAATAATTAACTAGAACTAATAGGCTAAAATAAAAGAAGATCATAACATAATTGAAAATAGGGGAAAATCAAGGGAATTATAAAGTTTAGAAGTAAGGGAGAATAGAATTTATCCTACATAAATTGAATGAGAAGAATGGGAAGAATGAGAAGGATTGAGAAGAATGAAAAGAATTGAGAGGAATGGCATGCCTTTGTAGTAATATAGAAGAAATTAAACTACAAGAAGATCAATAATTAACATAAGAAAAAATATGAATTAACATAAACAAAAACAGTAATTATCACAAGAAAAAACTATAATAAATAGATCTAATTATATGCCGCTAAAAAGTAAAAACAAAAAAAAATAACTAGAAAAAATGGAAACTATTGTTAGTAGACCTTATACTAATCTCAAGAGTGGGCCTAGGCTCTGAGGTTCAATAAAAGGTAGAAATATTCAACAAAAAATAAACTAGCCTATGAAGACAAAAATTTCATGCAATAAAACTGAAACAATCAAGATTAAGACAAAATATCAATCATTGTATTCTTTATTGAATTCTTCAAATGTTCATACTTTTTCTACTCCTTTTCTACTAACTTTGTCCAATGGGCATACAACATGATTTATTATTGAATTGCTAACTTATTTTCCTACGAATGAGGGTTAAATTGGAAACCAGTCTATCTTGCATTAATTACACAGTCTTGTCAAATCTTACCAATCAAATTTAAGATAGCAAGTTAAATTGGATGAGCCTCCCTAATTTCACACCTTCATTCACTGTTGATTTCCTTAAAATAGACCTAGGATAAATCCATGTTGAATCTAAAGCTTCCAACACACCTTTTCCAACTCTTGACCAACTTGGAATAATTCTGTAATAAATATGGAACAAATCTAAAATTTCTAGCACACTTATTTAGATCCATTTTTCTTGCAATTATGTTATGTTTTGGTGTAGAAAAAATAGGGACAACTCTTAAAATAAATATGAAATAAATTTAGAACAAATCTAAAACTTCTAGCATGCTCTTTCATCTCCATTTTTCTTGCAATTATGTTTTGTTTTGGTGTAGAAATAATAGGGAATTTTTTTTGAATAAGTGGCACGTCAAATTATGCACATAAACACATATTCACACATATTCTAATTAGTTGATTTTTAGTCAAACACATGACTCATACTTTTGTTGGAAATTTTGAGTAATTATGTTGTCATTGATGTCAAGTGTTAGATGCAAGCAAAGTTCATCTCAGTGCAAGGGAATTGATAAAAAGAGGGTTAAAATATTTATATTTTAAGCCCAAGAGATTTGGGACAAAGCTCCACATGGTTGGTTAAAAGGTTGAAGGCCCTGGTCTAAAAATCCCAAAGGAAGAAAATGTCTAGGCTCAAAAAGGAAATTAATATTATAATATTAAAGTTAAAAGGTTAAAGCCTAAGGATGCATTATAAAATAATTATAATATTTATATTATAATTTTTATAACCCAAAGTGGGTTTGGTGCCAATATTCAAAAGTTATTTTTAAACAACTTCCAAGCACCATCGACGTCCTTAGCATGGTGGTAAATCCATATTAATATGGATGATGTTTCTAGCCATAAGGTTGTGTGTTCGATGCGCGAAAAACCTGGTTAATGTGATTTCTCCTGCATGTGCTTCGTGAGAAGAAAAAGATAAAATTTATTAAAGGGAAGGTTCGATGATTTTAATATAAGATCATTCGATCTTATATCCGACTAGGCGGTTGGCCTAGCGGTAGACTAGGCAGTGTTAAGGTGTAGGGCAGACGACAGGTTCTGTGTTCGAATCCGGGTGGTGACAGTTTTGTTCATCATTTTATTGGCAAGGAAGTTGAGCGGAGGTCAAAGTGTGCATCGTGTCTTTTTGTCCTTATGTGGGCGGTTGGCCTAGCGGTGGCCCAAAGGGTGCTAGCGCATTGGCAGGTGGTAGGTGTTGTGTTCGAATCTCCCACGGTAGTTTTTGGTAAGCATTAATTAAAATTTTAATTGCCTAAGGTTGAGGGTTAGGTGCATGAGGTGTGTTTGATTATTTGAGCGTTGTTGACTTAGGGAGGTATAAGGGGAAATAATTTTTAATTATTTCTTGCAATTTCTTTTGGAGAAAAATATTATGAAAATGTCTTTTTGCTGAAAAGTGATTTTGTGGAGTAATAAGGATTTTTGATAATTCTTTTATGAATGTTTTTGAAATTAAGAGGGAGTTAAAAGGTGTATGAAGTACTTTTATTGCTTGTATTTTTACTTCATTTTGAAGGGCTTGGTTTTATGATTTAATGCTCTAGTTTGAGAAACCAAGAGAGTTGGTTTGGAATTTAATTGTGCACACTTGTTGAGAAAGGTTTCCCAATATATGAAAAGGTGTTGTGCTAATATTTTGAAGTTGCAAAAGATATCCTTTTGTGAGACAGGTTTTGAAGACATATCTTCATAAGAGCAAATTAAGAGGTATGGGCACATCTTTCCTTATTTAAGGTGTTTTGTTGAATGAATATTTTTGAAACATAAGGTGGAGTGAAAAGGATTGTTTGATAAGCATTGTTGGAAATATTTGAGTTAGGATTTATGCTTCATGGTTGAATGGTTTGGAAACATTTGGGAGAGAATTTGAGAACAATCTATGCTTCTATTATTGAAAGAGGTTAAGACATTTGTGCTAGAGATAGTGAACTACTTGTGCTAGAGTTGAAGACAAGTTAGTGCATCTTTGTGAAATATTTTAAACATTGGTTTGAGAGATATTGATTGCAAGTGTGGAAGTGGTTGAGATCAATTTTGTGAAGGGAAATTGTGCATTAATGTGATTGATATTTTGAAGTAAATTTGGAAGAAACATAGATCAGTTTTGTGAAACAAGTTATACATTGTTTGATTTGATTTGAAAGGGTTTTTGCAAGAGATAAAGATTGGATTAGTTGAATGTAAGATTTGTGAATGTGAAGAACATATTGGGATTTTGATAGTGTATATCATTCTCTATATGTTCCAGAGGTTAAACAAATTCTGAGTAGAATATATCTATTTGAGGAAAGCATTTTTGAAAAAGATATAAGCTTTGTTTGTATGCAAAAGTTTGGAAATATTTGAGTAGGTTTAGTGAGCAGCATTGAGGTAGATTTGAGCAAGTCTTTGAGAAGGCTTGAGGATAGATTTGAGCAAGTCTTTTGAGAAGGCTTGAGGAAGATTTGAGAAAGATTTTGAGAAGGCTTGAAGGTAGATTTGAGCAAGTTTTTGAGAAGGCTTGAGGGTAGATTTGAGCAAGATATTGAGAAGGCTTGAGGGCAGATTTGATCAAGCTTTGTGTTAAGGCTTGAAGGTAGATTTGAGATAGAGTTGAGAGCAGGTTTGATTGATGATTTTATCAAGCTTTGTGTTAAGGCTTGATGATAGATTTAAGATAGAATTGAGAGTAAGATTTGGAGGTGAAAGAGTAAAGAGGACAATAGTCTCCAGTGGATAGAGATCCATCAACCAGTGTAATGGGGACAAAGGTCTCCAATGGAGAGAGATCCACAAGCTAGAATAGTGGGGGTAGAAGTATTCTAGAAGATCACCAGCCAAAGCAGAGGGGATAGAGTTCTCCTATGAGATAAAACTATGGAGAGAGATCCACGGGGAGATAGAGTTCTCTAGAGATCCATAAACCAGAGCAAAAATAAAGAGTTCTCCTATGGAGTGAGATCCATGAACCAGCTAGGAAGATAGAGTTATTCTATGGAGAGAGATCCATGAACTAGTTGAGGAGATAGAGTTCTCCTGGATCAAGTTCCATGAACCAGAGAAGGGAATAGAGTTCTCCTATGGAGAGAGATCCAAAAATCAGAGCAAAGGGGAAAGAGTTCTCCTATGGAGAGAGATCCACAAATTAGAGCATAGGGGATTGGTGTCTCCTTTGGATAGAGGTCCATAAACATTGTAATAGGGAATTGATTCCCAAGATATTTATTGAGAAAATTTAGAAGAAATATTTTCTTCGTGGAGTAGCCCACATTGGGTGAACCACGTTAAATTTATGTCTCTCTTGTGTGTGATGATTTATGCATTAATTTGATTACTACTATTGATATTGCCATTGATAATATTGGATAATATTATTTGGGAAAGAAAAGTAAAAGTTGATCTTATACTGTTCACCCTCCCTCTCAGTATAAGCCTATGTTCTTCAATTGGTATCAAAGTGGGTTCCTTCGAAAGAGTCTAACAACTTGAAGGAAGATATTACAGGAACACAGATGGCATCTCAGAATGGATCTTCATAAAATAAGGCACCATTGTTCGATGGGAACAATTATGCTTTCTAGAGCATAAGAATGAAGACTTACTTGATGGCACAAGGATATGAGACATGGCAATCCATTGAGGATGGGTTCACACCTACAACTAATCCTCCCACAGATAAATATGGTAAGATGTTACATGTGAATAATGCCAAGGCTATGAATGGAATCTTAAGTGGATTACATGAAGCAGAATTTGTGAAAGTTATGCATTGCAAATCAGCAAAAGAGATATGGGATAAATTGAAGTAAACATATGAAGGAGATAAAAAGGTCAAGATGGCAAAACTACAAAACCACAAGAAAAGGTTTGAATATTTGAAGATGGAATATGAGGAAGATATTGCTACATACTTGCTTCATGTGGATGAAGTTGTTAATACCATGCGTGGACTTGGATTCGAAATTGAAGACTCCAGTGTTGCTCAAAAAGTTTTAAGGTCACTTCCTATGAGGTATGATGGAAAAGTTTCAGCTATAGAAGAGATGAGAGATATTGAAAGTTTGACTATGGATGAGTTACATGGAATTCTCATAGCTTATGAGATGAGAATAGTAAAGGATCCCAACTCCAAGAAAGAGGTAGCTTTCAAAGCATCAAAGAAGATAAAATATAAGAAACCAGAATCAAGTGGTGAGTCAAGCAATGATGAAGAAGCTAACTATGGTAGAAGAAACAAGAAGGACTCAAGAAAGCACAAAGGTATGAAAATAGTGAAATGTTTTAATTATGGAAATTTTGGTCACTATGCATCTAATTGTCCAGAAGTTGGAAGTAGTAGTAGTGAAGAGAAACAAGATCATAAGAAAAAGGAAGGAGGAAAATCTAGGTATGAAAAGAAAAACAGGTATGGTCAAGGCAAGCATGAAAAGAAATTCTTTCAAAGGCACAAGAAGAGTTTCTATGTTAACAAGGGAAGCAAGGCTTCAAGTGATAGTGATGAAAGACCCTCAGATAGTGAAGAAGAAGAGATTCTATTTTTGGCAATAGAAGAGGAAGAAAATGCTCCTATTGAAGATAAATTTGAAAAGTATGAAGATGCTCTTGAAGACCAAGAAGTAGAAAAAGATTCAAAAAATGAAGAGGAAGGCACAATAGATCTAGAAGTAGAACTTATTGTTGCTCTTAGAGAATTGAAAAAGGTTAGAAAGTAGAATTCAAGACTAAAGGCTCAAGTTCAAGAATGTGAGGAAGAAAAAGGAAAGCTTATACAAGACCTGACAAACTCAATAGCTAAGGCAAGGAGAGTTAAAGAGGTCATGAGTGAAAATTTAGAAGCAAAAGAGTTAGAATGTGAAATATTAGAACATGAGGTAATTTCACTAAGGATGGAAGTGAAATATTCTAAGGACAAGCTACACAAGTTTGGGAAAAGTTCAAAAACTTTGGATAAGATTATCAATGCACAAAGATCTTCATCTATCAAAACAGGACTTGGTTTTGAAGAAGGACAAGGGAAACAAGAAGAAGGGTCAAGCTCAAGCTCAAAAGAAGAGGAAGTTTTAGAGGAAGAGAGTGAAGGAGAAATTGAGACTTATGAGGATAAGTTGAAGAATAGAAGCTTCACTAAGAAAGGAAACAATGCACAAACAAGGAACATGGATCATCACAAAGAAGAAAGGACTAAGAGACCAGAGGGCTCAAGACAATATTTCTTCAAAGGATATTGTTTTTCATGTAATCGGTTTGGTCACAAGGCTATGCATTGCAGGATTCATGGAAAGAAAGAGTATGGTTTTACTAAGAGGAACTTCAAATATGGATATTTCTTTCAAGGGTATTGCTACTCTTGTAATCGATTTGGTCATAAAGCAATCCACTGCAGGGTTCATGATAGAAATGAGTATGGCTTCACCAGGAGGAACTTCAAGATATTTGCACCTTCTAAGAACTACAACATTAAGTGTTACAAGTGCAATAATCTAGGGCATAAGGCCAAGTGGTGCAGAACAGAGTTTCCAGAGCTTCCAGAGATAAGCAAGAATAGGGACACTCAAAAGGATCAAAAGGGTATGTTGAGAAAGAAGGTTGACAAAGAAAAAGAGCATTGTATGCTGGGAGTAGAGATACTCCCACCCCAAAATTAATCACCTCAAGGAGAGGAGGTGGGGAGGGGGCTGAGCTAAGAGTCTTATATTTAGCCCCAAAGGAGTCCCTTTGCCATTGATGTCAAAGGGGGAGAGCATTCAGTCAAGGGGAGCAGATTTGGAATCAAATGGTTTGGAAAAAGGAATTTTTAGAAAAGGGTTGCCATCAATGACAAAGGGGGAGATTGTTGGAAATTTTGAGTAATTATGTTGTCATTGATGTCAAGTGTTAGATGCAAGCAAATTTCATCTCAGTGTAAGGGAATTGATAAAAAGAGGGTTAAAATATTTATATTTTAAGCCCAAGAGATTTGGGACAAAGCTCCACATGGTTGGTTAAAAGGTTGAAGGCCCTGGTCTAAAAATCCCAAAGGAAGAAAATGTCTAGGCTCAAAAAGGAAATAATATTATAATATTAAAGTTAAAAGGTTAAAGCCTAAGGATGCATTATAAAATAATTATAATATTTATATTATAATTTTTATAACCCAAAGTGGGTTTGGTGCCAATATTCAAAAGTTATTTTTAAAAACTTCCAAGCACCATCGACGTCCTTAGCATGGTGGTAAATCCATATTAATATGGATAATTTTTCTAGCCCTAAGGTTGTGTGTTCGATGCGTGAAAAAGATAAAATTTATTAAAGGGAAGGTTCGATGATTTTAATATAAGATCATTTGATCTTATATCCGACCAGGCGGTTGGCCTAGCGGTAGACTAGGCAGTGTTAAGGTGCAGGGCAGACGATAGGTTCTATGTTCGAATCTAGGTGATGATAGTTTTTCTCATCATTTTATTGGCAAGGAATTTGAGCAGAGGTCAAAGTGTGCATCATGCCTTTTCATCCTCGTGTGGGCGGTTGGCCTAGTAGCGGTCCAAAGGGCGCTAGTGCATTGGCAAGCGGTAGGTGTTGTGTTCGAATCTCCCATGGTAATTTTTGGTAAGCATTAATTAAAATTTTAATTGCCTAAGGTTGAGGGTTAGGTGCATGAGGTGTGTTTGATTATTTGAGCATTATTGACTTAGGGAGGTATAAGGGGAAATAATTTTTAATTATTTCTTGCAATTTATTTTGGAGAAAAATATTATGAAAATGTCTTTTTGCTGAAAAGTGATTTTGTGGAGTAATAAGGATTTTTGATAATTCTTTTATGAATGTGTTTAAAATTAAGAGGGAGTTAAAAGGTGTATGAAGTATTTTTATTGCTTGTATTTTGCTTCATTTTGAAGGGCTTGGTTTTATGATTTAATGCTCTAGTTTGAGAAACCAAGAGAGTTGGTTTGGAATTTAATTGTGCACACTTATTGAGAAAGGTTTCCCAATATATGAAAAGGTGTTGTGCTAATATTTTGAAGTTGCAAAAGATATCCTTTTGTGAGACAGGTTTTGAAGACATATCTTCATAAGAGCAAATTAAGAGGTATGGGCACATCTTTCCTTATTTAAGGTGTTTTGTTGAATGAATATTTCTGAACATAAGGTGGAGTGAAAAGGATTGTTTGATAAGCATTGTTGGAAATATTTGAGTTAGGATTTGTGCTTCATGGTTGAATGGTTTGGAAATATTTGGGAGAGAATTTGAGAACAATATATGCTTCTATTATTGAAAGAGGTTAAGACATTTGTGCTAGAGATAGTGAACTACTTGTGCTAGAGTTGAAGACAAGTTAGTGCATCTTTGTGAAATATTTTAAACATTGGTTTGAGAGATATTGATTGCAAGTGTGGAAGTGGTTGAGATCAATTTTGTGAAGGGAAATTGTGCATTAATGTGATTGATATTTTGAAGTAAATTTGGAAGAAACATAGATCAGTTTTGTGAAACAAGTTATACATTGTTTGATTTGATTTGAAAGGGTTTTTGCAAGAGATAAAGATTGGATTAGTTGAATGCAAGATTTGTGAATGTGAAGAACATATTAGGATTTTGATAGTGTACATCATTCTCTATATGTTCCAGAGGTTAAATGAATTCTAAGTAGAATATATCTGTTTGAGGAAAGCATTTCTAAAAAAGATATAAGCTTTGTTTGTATGCAAAAGTTTGGAAATATTTGAGCAGGTTTAGTGAGCAACTTTGAGGTAGATTTGAGCAAGTCTTTTGAGAAGGCTTGAGGATAGATTTGAGCAAGTATTTTGAGAAGGCTTGAGGATAGATTTGAGAAAGTATTTTGAGAAGGCTTGAAGGTATATTTGAGAAAGTCTTTGAGAAGGCTTGAGGGTAGATTTGAGCAAGTATTTGAGAAGGCTTGAGGGCAGATTTGTACAATTTTTTGAGAAGACTTGAAGGCAGATTTGAGACAAATTTGAGATCAGGTTTGATTGATGATTTTATCAAGATTTATGTTAAGGCTTAAGGAAAAATTTAAGATAGAGTTGAGAGCAGGATTTGGAGGTGATAGAGTAAAGAGGAAAATAGTCTCCAGTGGATAGAGATCCATCAACCAGTGCATGGGGATAGAGGTCTCTAGTGGAGAGAGATCCATAAGCCAGAGCAATGGGGGTAGAAGTCTTCTAGAAGATCACCAGCCAGAGCAGAGGGGATAGAGTTCTCTTATGGAGAGAGATCCATGAACTAGCAAAGGGAATAGAGTTATCCTATAGAGAGAGATCCATGAACTAGTTGAGGGGATAGAGTTCTCCTATGGAGAGAGATCCACGAACCGAGCAAGGGGAAAGAGTTCTCCTATGGAGTGAGATCCATGAACCAGTTGGGAAGATAGAGTTCTTCTATGGAGAGAGATCCACGAACCAGTTGAGGAGATAGAGTTCTCCTGGATCAAGTTCCATGAACCAGAGCAAGGGGATAGAGTTCTCCTATGGAGAGAGATCCACGAATCAGAGCAAAGGGAAAGAGTTCTCCTATGGAGAGAGATCCACAAATCAGAGCATAGGGGATTGGTGTCTCCTTTGGATAGAGGTCCATAAACATTGTAATAGGGAATTGATTCCCAAGAGATTTGTTGAGAAAATTTAGAAGAAATATTTTCTCCGTGGAGTAGCCCACATTGGGTGAACCACGTTAAATTTGTGTCTCTTGTGTGTGATGATTTGTGCATTGCTTTGATTACTGCTATTGATATTGCCATTGATAATATTGGATAATATTGTTTGGGAAAGAAAAGTAAAAGTTGATCTTATACTGTTCACCCCCCTCTCAGTATAAGCCTGTGTTCTTCACTTTTGACCAGGTGCTGCCAAGGTAATTTGACCATTTTGTTTATCCTTTTTTTGGTGTGTAGATGTTTTAGATCATTATGCCCTATTTTCTTGCATTTTTTTAGGATTGTTGATTTGGAGCATTATGCACTATTTTTCCTACACTTTTTTAGGCTTCTTGATCTGGAGCATTATGCACTACTTTTATTACACTTTTTTAGGTTTGGATATTTTGTACCATCTCTTGCAATTTTGTTATGCATACCTATGATGATTTGGAGCATTTCCTGAAATTCTATTTGTAAGCCTATGATAATATGAAGCATTTCCTACAATTTCTATTATGCAGGCCTATGATGATCTAGAGTCTATGCAAAATACATAATGTTGCACCAGATCACTGCAACAACATAGAAAATGGTTGAAAAATGGTCTAAACACATCAACTCATTAGATTTTTAGATCTACAAACTTGTCTTAAATTTTAAGGTATTTATTTCTAACTTTATTCTATGCTTTTTCAAGCTAAATCATACAAATTAATATTAAAAATGCACAAAAATATGTCCAAGCAATAATTAAAGTATTTCCTGCAATTTACTATATTAACATTAATATTAACACAAATAATAATCAATATACTTGGCAAATACTATAGTATTTAAATAAAAGTGGCAAAAAGATTTGAAATGTTCTTGAAATAATGAGACATTTTATGGTCTCATCACTCCTCCCTATGTATCCTAATGCATGCCCTCATGCATTCTGTTTGGCCATGGTGGCATTCAAATCTAGCTCCTTGTATAAAATTCCCTAAAACTTATTTGACTGCAATTTTTGGCTCTATTTCAAGTTATTCCAATGTATCTTACCATGAAAAAAAAGTTGTTTTAAAATTATTATTTTTTATGCTAGCTAAAAAATTTAGAATTGTATTTTTCTACCACTATGGAACTAGTTGGAAAAATGTGTAGTTCTGCATTTTTTTTTAATAATTTTTGCATAGGAACATACACTTATTTCGATGCATTTCCTGAACTCTTTATCCATGTGACAATTATTATGTCGGAGCATATAAAGCAATCATCCCCTCATTTTAGAGCTTTTTAGGAGTGAATCCTTCATAACCAAGGGTATGCCAAAGTAGCTTTTTGGGGTACTAGTAGGGTATTTTGTTTTCCATTTTATATACATAAGTATGCCAAGAAATTAATCCTTATTTATGTAATATTAAAGCTAATTAATAGTAATATTGAATAAAATGCATACCTTACTATTGAAGAGATTTCATGCACCTTTTGGATTACTTGTTGATTACATACTTAGAATTTTTTAGATCTAAAAGGTACATAAATGTAACAATTAGAATCTTAAAAATGCTAAAAAATTCTACAAGGAAAACAAGTCAAAAATCGGTTTTCATGTAAGGCTTAATTCAATAATGTCCCAAAAACGTTTTCACTATCAAATTATTTAATTTTTTATCAAAATAGGCCACCATTTCTAGTTTTCAACCTTCTTTTGTCTCAATTGCATCCATGACGGATTTTTACATCCAAGTTTTTTTTTGTATAAGCTACAGTGAGAGAGAATCTCTCATTTTTATTTGAATAAGAACAATCCTTATTTCTCAAAAAATACATCTATTGTTTTCTTCTACATGAAAAAAACAAGAAGAAAGATCAACCTTTTCTTTCACATGAGCAATAATAATCCACTCCATATTTTCATGCCATGTGGAACAAGCTCAAAAAAAGTAGATTTTATCATTTTTTAAGCTTATTTGTTTGATACATTTTCTAGCACTAGTTTTAAGGTATATTCTAACAACAAACTGTTCCAACACATTTTAGCAGCAAACTATTCTAGCGCATTTGTATTTTTCTCAAGCTTTTCCTCCTTATTGCTCAACATAAAGTATTAACCTCATTTCTCCTCCCCCAACTAAAATTGATGCATGTCCTCATGCATCCTTATTTTGTGGGACATAACTTACCTAATATAGAAGAAAACATGGCCTTATGCTACATTTTTTTAAATTAAAAAATATGATCATTCAAAATATTTTTTAGAAGAGGAAGCCTCTTCTATCACATGCAAGTTAGACTATGAAAATTATTGAGCAAATTCCACCTTTTTTAATGGCTTATGGTACAATAATAAACAATATCCATTTACCACAAATTTCCTCTTTGAATCATCAATAGGATAAAGTCAAACAACTTCATTCTTCAACACTTCTTCAATTTGGTATGGTCCTAGCCACTGATTTTGTAGCTTACCAATAAAATTAACATAGCGAGAATCAAACTATAGACACAAAACCCTAACCCTTCACAAAGCCCATCCATCCCACAAATATGCATAATAAAATAATATGCCTACGGTTTGACTTAATCATAATCTCCTGCACATTAATTTATTTTATAGATTTTATAAAATCTAGAAAATGTCCCCTAGGATACCCTATCTCTCCACTTGACATGTGTCCTAACCACCACTACCCCTTCCCTTGCCACATATCACACACCTCACTCCACTCCCACCTACCCACATGCCACCACTCCACCTAAGTGAGACACTCTAAGTGACTCACTCTAACTTCCCAAGATAGGTGGTTGCCTAATCCCTACCACTTGGCAACCCTAAATTGCCACCTATCCTCACCCTCTCATCTCCCAAAAGCCTATAAAATCTCCTCTATTTGATAAATTAAGGGTAGAGAGAGAATTCTAATGTTATGTTGCCCAAATCATGACTCATGTATGCAATAATATTTCTATTTTCAATTTACATTGGTCATTTCATTACTCATTTTGATAGGTGCTACTAAATCCTTTGTCTCTTTGCATGTGTGCAAATTTTGTAATCACAATGACACTGAGAGGGGGGGTGAATCAGTGTGTTCTTTAAAATTTCTAAAACATATGGTTTTAAATCCAGCAGCAATTTAAAGCAGATAAAAGAGATACTAAATGCATCAAGAAAGCATCACACATAACACAACAATTTAACGAGGTTCACCAATGTGGCTACTCCTCAAAAATGATTGCTTGGACTACCATCCAAATCCAGTCAATGCAAAGCTACAACTTTACATAATCCTTTACCGGCACCAGGCTGGAAGGAGCACCAACCCCTTAACTTTATCTGCTTCAACAGAATGGAGCACCAACTCCTATTTTACCAGCACCTACTGGAAAGAGGCACCAACCCCTTATACCAAGCTGCAACTTGGAGGACAATAAAGATAATAAAAATGATAGAATAAAACTTTACTCATTCCTTACAGTCTGCTATTTTTTGCATTTCGCTTCTACGCAAAACTCTTCGCACTATCCGATCGCTTCTGTGTACTTCTTCGCAATCTCTGCTGCAATCGGATGATCGACACTTCTCCTGTTTGCGTGCTAACATTTTGAACTTAGAACTCCATCTCTACACATTGCGCTTACGATATGCAGATTCGAACTACGACTTTGCACTCTACTCGATCGAACTTCACTTGCGCAATCACTCTTCTCGCATTCACACATTATCTCATCGCAACGCAATTTTCAAACTCGAAGTAGTCCTCTTTTTATAGAAGAAATCTTCAAGAACAATTCTTAAATCATAGTCGGTTGTAACCCTAGGACGTCGGCTGCAAACCCTAATGATGTCAACTTCAAACCCTAGAATTTTTTGGCTGCTTAAACCTGGTGATTGTCAGCTGCAAACCCTAAAAACATCCACTGTAAAACCCTAGCAAATGTCGGCTTCAAAACCCTAATAACGTCCGCTGTAAAACCCTAGAAGATGTCGACCGTAAACCCTAGAAGATGTCGACTACAAACCCTAAAATTTGTCGGCCCCGATTCAACTTTTTTGGCCTCAAACGCTGCTGCCACTTCTGTCACCTTTCTGTAACTGTTGCCGTGAAATACTAACATGTCGCGATATCGTGACACTTTTTGTAGCCGTACGCCTTCATGCCCTTGCTGTCGTGAAATCGTGACCATTTTGGCCTTTGAAAGCTTTCCCATCGTTCATGTCGTGAAATCGTGACACTTCAAACTTTTGAACATCATCCTCAATTTCCCTCTTTCTTTCACCTATCCAAATCGTGACACTTTCTCTTGACGTCATCCTCGACTTTGTCACGAAATCCGTGACGCTTTCCGGCTTCCGGCTTTTCTTTCACCCTATCACGAAATCGTGACACTTTCAATTTTGCTGACGTCATCCTCGGCTTTGTCATGAAATCGCGACGCTTTCGACCTCCGTACAATTCTTGCTTCATGCGATAGCGAAATCGCTACACCTTTGTGCCTTGTGCTTTCGATTTGCTTCAACTTTGAGTTCTGATCTTTTGACTGGTAGCGAAATCGCTACACCTTCACGTTGAGCATTTTTGGACTTGTAGCGAAATCGCTACACCTTCTTGTTTGTGCTTTTTCAACTTGTAGCGAAATCGCTACACCTATGTTTTGAGCACTTTTGACTCGTAGCGAAATCGCTACATCTTTTTCTCTTAACACTTTCTCCCAGCTTCGACCAGCGAAAATTCAACATGTAGCGAAATCGCTACAATTACTCGACTTAGCTTCTTGGCCTCCGACATGTCGCGAAATCATGACAGTTTGCCTTACGCCTTCTCTCTCTTTCGACTTGTCATGAAATCATGACATTTTCAACTGCGCCTTCTCTCTCCTCCGACTTGTCGCGAAATCGTGACATTTTCAATTGCACCTTCTCTCTCCTCCGACTTGTCACGAAATCATGACATTTTCAACTGTGCCTTCTCTCTCCTCTGACTTGTCATGAAATCGTGACATTTTCAACTACGCCTTCTCTCTCCTCCGACTTGTCACGAAATCATGACAGAAAACATGTCGCGATATCGCGACAGTTTTCTAACTTGACTTTTTCTTCGAATTTTTTCTATCTTCTGCATCTGAATGACTCCTACACTGTATATCCATTGCATCATTGGATCTAACTGCCTGTGTTGACAACAATGACAAACTTCTTGCAACACCTTGCTCAACAATCTCCCCCTTTGGAATTGTTGGCAACACCTGTGTACATTCCTGTAACTCTTCTCCCCCTTTGTCAATAATACCAAAGGGCTGCTGCAGACTCCCCCTGAGTCCATCCTCACACTTCTCAGGCACAATTTGTTGCATATGGCACAAATTATGATCATGAGCAAAAGAATAGTCAAATACTCAAATGCTCCCCCTGAGAAAGTGATCACTGTAGCTAGTCACTTCTTAGGAAGTGTGACTACTCCTAATTTGCTTCGAAGGTACTCAAATACTTCCTTGGGCAAAGGTTTTGTAAAAATATCTGCTACTTGTTCTGTAGTTGGGACATAGTCCAATTTAACTTCTCCTTATGCAACTTTCTCCTTCAAGAAATGATACCTTATAGCAATGTGCTTTGTCCGTGAGTGCATTCTTTGGATTCTTAGAGATGTTAATTGCACTGGTGTTATCACACTTTACTGATATTGGTTCACTGAAATTAATACCTAGATCTTTCAAAGTTTGTTTCATCCACAAGACTTGTGTGCAACATGTTGCTGCTGCAATATATTCTGCCTCAGCTGTAGATAAAGAAACTGACTCTTGCTTCTTATTGTGCCATGCAACCAATCTGTCCCCCAAATAGAATGCACCTCCATTGGTACTCTTTCTGTCATCAACACATCCAGCCCAATCTGCATCTGAATATGATATAAGAGTGAAGTCTTTGCCTTTTGGATACCACAACCCATACTCAATGGTGCCCTTGAGATACCGAAAAATCCTTTTAACTTCTTGGTCACATGAGTCTCTTTGGGAGTGGCACGAAATCTAGCTACCATGCAAACTGCCTGCAGAATATCAGGTCTAGTTGCTGTTAAATATAGTAAGCTTCCTATCATTGATCTATACATGGTTTGATCTACAGGTGGAGATTTGTCTTCTTTACTCAACTTGCAGCCTGTTGTCATGGGAGTGCTTACTGGCTTACAGTCCTCCATAGTGAACCTCTTTAACA
Source organism: Wollemia nobilis (assembly GCA_028583015.1). Classification (NCBI taxonomy): domain Eukaryota; kingdom Viridiplantae; phylum Streptophyta; class Pinopsida; order Araucariales; family Araucariaceae; genus Wollemia; species Wollemia nobilis. The sequence continues at coordinate 3,433,773 of JAQPPZ010016709.1, forward strand.
TTTCTTTTACATACTTAATTTGGGAAATGAATATGCCTTTCTCATTTTGATTAACTTGTAGCCCAAGAAAGTAAGACAGTTCACCAATCATAGACATTTCAAATTCATTCTGCATCTTATTTGCTAAGTCTTTACAAGATTCATCTTTGTTGCTTCCAAATATGATATCATCTACGTAGACAACTAGAACAATGAGATGCCCACCTTCTGTTTTTACATACAGATTACTGTCCACTAATCCTTTCTTGAATCCCTGTTGAGAAAGATAATTATCTAGCCTTGCATACCATGCCCGTGGTGCTTGTTTTAATCCATACAGTGCTTTCTTTAATTTGCAGACAAGGTTAGGATCTTCACTAATTTGAAAGCCATCTGGTTGTTCAATATAGACCTCTTCTTCAAGTTTTCCATTTAAAAAAGCAGATTTTACATCCATCTGATAAACTCTAAAGTTCTTGTGGAGTGCTAAGGCCAGAAACATTCTAATTGCTTCTAATCTAGCCCTTGGTGCAAAAGTCTCTTCAAAATCAATGCCTTCGACCTGTGCATACCCTTTACAAACCAGTCTTGCTTTGTTCCTAATGACCTATCCGTCTTCATTTAATTTGTTCCGAAATATCCATTTGGTGCCGATTATATTCTTATTTGCAGGTCAGGTACTAATTCCCAAGTTTTGTTCTTTTCAATCTGATCCAACTCTTCATTTATTGCCTTCATCCAGCTATCATCTTTGCTTGCTTCATCTATGTTTTTGGGCTCAATGCTGGATAAAAGAGAGTAATTACTTATTACTTTCTTTCTTGTCTGAATGCCAGCTGTGGGATCTCCAATTATTTGGTCTCTAGGATGATTTTTCTGCCAGCTGCCTGTTTTGAATTTTCTATTTTCTTGCACCTCTGAGTCATCGGATAAATTATCTGCATCAACCGTAGACGTATTTTCTATTCCATGCACCTCATCTCCTTCAATGACTTCTTCGTAGATTGGGTAGTTTTCTTGAAAGTTAACTATTTGTTTCCTCCCTTCATCGAATTTAACATCTGCATTGTCCACAATTTTCTTGAGTCTCTTGTTGTAGCATTTGTAAGCTTTGCTATTTGGAGAATAACCAACAAAGACACCTTCATCTGCTCTATCTTCAAACTTCCCAAGGTTGTCATCAGTTTTTCTGATGTAGCACTTATGACCAAATACTTTGAGATGTTTTGTTGTTGCTTTTCTACCAAACCACAACTCATAAGGTGTTTTGCATTCATGAGTTCTTAACATGTATCTGTTTTGAATGTATACTGCTGTGTGAACTGCTTCTTTCCAGAATCTATCTGCTATTTTGTTTTCTACCAGCATGGTGCGTGCCATTTCTTGTATAGTTCTGTTCTTTCTCTCTACTACACCATTCTACTGAGGAGTTCTGGTTGCTGAATATTGTCTCCTGATACCATATTTTTCATAGTATTCTATAAATTCATTCGAAATGAATTCTCCTCCTCTGTCTGATCGCAAGCATTTAATCCTTTTTCCTGTTTCATTCTCAACTAGCTGTTTGAAGGTTCTGAACATTTCAAAAGCTTATGTTTTATCTTTTAGGAAGAATATCCATGTCATTATGGAATAATCATCGATACACAGCATAAAGTATTTGTCGTCGTTTATGCTTTGAGTTCTCATGGGTCCACACAGGTCAGTATGAATAAGTTCTAAAGGCCTGCTAGTGTGGTACTCTTTTGTTTTGAATGACACTCTGGTTTGCTTTCCCTTCTGACATGAAGCACAAACACTGTTTGAAGGTTTCTTAATGGTTGGAATATCTCTCACTTCTTGTTTAGAGCTGATTTTCACCAAATTATCAAAACTTATGTGTCCAAGCCTCTTATGCCACAACCGGTTCTCTTCTTCTTGTCCAATAAAACACGTACCTTCTGAAGTTTCGAGAGTGTGTACAGATTACCGGACGTCCTTGAACCGGTTGCTATCAATTTCCCACTGTTTATTTTTCGACTTCACAACCACAGCTTCTTGAAGACTACTTCATGACCTTTATCACAGATTTGACTAACGCTTAACAGGTTATGTTTCAAACCATCCACAAATAAAACTTCTTTTGACTTGATTTTTCCTTCACTAATTTTGATAGACCCTTTTCCTATAATTTTGGCTCCATCATTATTTCCAAACTTCACAGAGCCACCCTCATATTTTTGTAGTTTTTCAAATTTTTGTTTATCACCTGTCATATGACTTGAGCACCCACTATCAAGGATCCACGGTACACATTTATTCTGAGCTCTAAAAGTTATCTGCACTATTAAAGATTCTTGTTCTTTCCTGAGCTGTTCTTTTTGTTTCCATTCTGTTTTAACTGTGGTGTTGGGTTCTAGCTTGGATTTCCCCTTTTCAGAATCTTGCACATATCCTTCAGAAGAAATTCTATTTTGTTTTGCCCTATATGGTTGAATTCTTCTTTTAAAGATTGATTTGAAACAGAAATACTGTGACGAGTTTCTAGCAATATGCCCAAAGTTGTGACAATTAAAGCATTCTATTGCATAACTCATTAGAGGAGCAAAAGCATTTCTACTAGTGAAACTTCTAGGACCTATATTGTACTTGCAGTCCACAATTTTATGCCCATAACCATTACATTTAAAACAGAAACCATAGAAATAATGATTGAACCTGAAAGATGGTTTTTGCCAAGTTGTTGCAGGAGCCTTGGATCTTCTTTTCTTTTGATGTGTGACCTTGGTAAAACCGTCATTGTCAGTTCCTATTTCGGGACTGGCATTACTGCTTTCTTTTGCCTGATTTGTTTTTCTTTCAACAGTTTGTTTCTTGTCTTTACTCTTTTCACATTCAACATTGCTTGCCTTTGGTCCATTTGATGATTCTCCTTCAGTAAAGCCCAGACCGAATTTGATACCTGTGGGTCTTTGATCGCTTAGGATTTTGTCCAACTTCATCGAACTTTCATCACGTTTTAAATGATAGCTAATTTTTCGATCCAGCTCTTGTATCTGTATTCGAAGACTAACATTTTCTTCTTCCAATTTGCAATAGTAATCTATCTTCATGGTTACCTGTACTTCAAGATCTTCGGACATTTTCTTGTACTCCTCTATCTGTGTTTTTAGACTAGCTATAATGTCATTTGCATCCTCAAGCTTCCTTAACAATTTTTTATTCTTTCTTTTCTCAGATTTCCATTCCATAAGAGCAGAAACCAGCTCACCTTCTAAATCAACTTCAGCCTCACCTATTTCAATAGATACTTCAGAGTTCATTCCTTCTCTCTTTTGTGTGTTTTCTGCCTCTTCTGATTCTTCTACTTCAAATGCCATAAAGAGAGCCTCACCTGTTCCTTCTTCAGAGTCTTCACTAGAACTGTCCTCTGAAGATTCTGCATTTCGGGAGATAAAGCTTTTCTTTTTGAAATTGCCTTTTCTGTAGTTTGTTTTCTTCCTCCATTCACTTCTTTCTTGATGGTTGAGTTTCTTCACCTTTGTTCTTGTCATTGAGAGGACATTTGATAGCAAAGTGTCCAATGCCTCCACAATTGAAACATTTAAAAGGTAGCTTTCCTTTGTATTTTCCTTTTCCTTTTCTCAGCTTTTTGACAAAATTTGCTTCCATTTCATCTGAAGCATCCTCTTCTTCAGACTCTTGTTTTGTGCTTTTGCCTTTTAGGGCTTTGAAAGCTGCTTCTCTATCTGTGGGATTAGACCTTCCTATTCTCATTTCAAAAGCAGTCAAAGAACCATGCATCTCATCCATACTAAAACTATTTAGATCTTTGGCTTCTTCTATGGCGAAGACTTTAGAATCAAATCTAGGAGGGAGCGATCTTAATACCTTTTTCACGATAGCAGCATCGGTTAATTCTTCGTCGAGACCTCTGATTGAATTGGTGATCCCATTGACTCTTTGCATGAAGGTCTCTATGTTCTCATCATTGTCCATCTTTAAAGATTCGTATTGAGCTCGATGTGCTTGAAGCTTGGCCTCCTTGATCCTATCATCTCCTTCATGGATGTTCTCTAGTTTATCCCATATATCTTTTGCTTGATTCACAATTTATGACCTTGACTAGCTCACTGTCCACTAGTCCACACATGATGGCATTTTTTGCTTTTGAATCATATTCAAATGCCTTTTTACCAGCAGTGTCTGTTGGAGCGGTTGCAGGAGCTTTGTAACCATTAACTACTGCACCCCAGATGTCAAAACCCAAAGCACTAAGATATGTCTGCATTCTAATTTTCCAGAACGCATAGTTAGTCCCATCAAACAATGGTGCTTTGTTCGAGGAGAAACCTTCACCACTTGCCATTGCGTAACTTCCAAGATCACCTTAGATGTTTAAGCCTGTTCAGGTACTTGGCTCTGATACCAATTGTTGTAATCACAATGACACTGAGAGGGGGGGTGAATCAGTGTGTTCTTTAAAATTTCTAAAACATATGGTTTTAAATCCAGATGCAGTTTAAAGCGGATAAAAGAGATACTAAATGCATCAAGAAAGCATCACACATAACACAACAATTTAACGAGGTTCACCAATGTGGCTACTCCTCAAAAATGATTGCTTGGACTACCATCCAAATCCAGTCAATGCAAAGCTACAACTTTACATAATCCTTTACCAGCACCAACTGGAAGGAGCACCAACCCCTTAACTTTATCTGCTTCAATAGAATGGAGCACCAACTCCTATTTTACCAGCACCTACTAGAAAGAGGCACCAACCCCTTATACCAAGCTACAACTTGGAGGACAATAAAGATAATAAAAATGATAGAATAAAACTTTATTCCTTATAGTCTGCTATTTTTGCATTCTGCTTCTACGCAAAACTCTTCGCACTGTCCGATCGCTTCTGTGTACTTCTTCGCAATCTCTGCTGCAATCGGATGATCGACACTTCTGCTATTTGCGCGCTAACATTTTGAACTTAGAACTCCATCTCTACACATTGCGCTTACGATATGCAGATTCGAACTACGACTTTGCACTCTACTCGACCGAACTTCACTTGCGCAATCACTCTTCTCGCATTCGCACATTATCTCATCGCAACGCACTTTTCAGACTCGAAGTAGTCCTCTTTTTATAGAAGAAATTTCAAGACAGATCTTAAATCATAGTCGGCTGTAACCCTAAGGACGTCGGCTGCAAACCCTAATGATGTCAACTTCAAACCCTAGAATTTTTTGGCTGCTTAAACCTGGTGATTGTCGGCTGCAAACCCTAAAAATGTCCATTGTAAAACCCTAGCAAATGTCGGCTTCAAAACCCTAATAACGTCCATTGTAAAACCCTAGAAGATGTCGATCATAAACCCTAGAAGATGTCGGCTGCAAACCCTAAAAATTGTCGGCCTCGATTCAACTTTTTTGGCCTCAAACGCTGCTGCCACTTCTGTCACCTTTCTGTAACTGTTGCCGCGAAATACTAACATGTCACGATATCGTGACACTTTTTGTAGCCATACGCCTTCATGCCCTTCTTGCGAAATCATGACCATTTTGGCCTTTGAAAGCTTTCCCATCGTTCATGTCATGAAATCGTGACACTTCAAACTTTTACTGACGTCATCCTAACCCCTCATTCTCTCTTCAAATCCTCGCTTCAGGCTTTTCTTTCACCTTAAATCTGCGACTAAGTCATCCTCGGCTTTCTGAAACCCCCACGAAATCGTGACACTTTCAATTTTTTGCATCATCCTCAGCTTTGTCGATGAAATCGTGACGCTTTCGGCCTCCGTACAATTCTTGCTTCATGCGGTAGCGAAATCGCTACACCTTTGTGCCTTGTGCTTTCGATTTGCTTCAACTTTGAGTTCTGATCTTTTGACTAGTAGCGAAATCGCTACACCTTCACGTTGAGCATTTTTGGACTTGTAGCGAAATCGCTACACCTTCTTGTTTGTGCTTTTTCAACTTGTAGCGAAATCGCTACACCTATGTTTTGAGCACTTTTGACTCGTAGCGAAATCGCTACATCTTTTTCTCTTAACACTTTCTCCCAGCTTCGGCCAGCGAAAATTCAACATGTAGCGAAATCGCTACAGTTACTCGACTTAGCTTCTTGGCCTCCGACATGTCACGAAATCATGACAGTTTGCCTTGCGCCTTCTCTCTCTTCTGACTTGTCGTGAAATCGTGACATTTTCAACTGTGCCTTCTCTCTCCTCACTTGTCGCGAAATCGTGACATTTTCAATTGCGCCTTCTCTCTCCTCCGACTTGTCATGAAATCATGACATTTTCGATTGTGCCTTCTCTCTCCTCTGACTTGTCGTGAAATCGTGACATTTTCGGATGCGCCTTCTCTCTCCTCCGACTTGTCGCGAAATCGTGACAGAAAACATGTCGCGATATCGCGACAGTTTTCTAACTTGTCTTTTTCTTCGAATTTTTTCTATCTTCTGCATCTGAATGACTCCTACATTGTCTGTCCACTGCATCATTGGATCTAGCTGCCTGTGTTGACAACAATGACAAACTTCTTGCAACACCTTGCTCAACGAGTGTGCAAATTCAAGATTTGAAAGCTCAAATCCATCATGGTGGTCATGACAAACCCACCTCCAACATTTATTGTAGCATGAAGAATAATACGACACCATCCTTTATTATAAAATGGGATCATCCCCTTTGGGCATTTTTATTATGAAGCACCCTACAAAAGGGTTTATTGTATTCAAAAGATTTATTTTATGATATAATACAATGATTAATTTTTAGTGTAATGGTGTCTTTTTCATGCATACACAAACAACAATACCTAATTACCTGGTTCATACTTGTTTCTCCTAATGAGTCTACCATACCATATTTTCTACTATTGTTGAATGATCTCTATTTGGTGAAGTGCCTCCAACCAAATTTCATCCAATGCATTCAATTATAAAATTATCTCTTGTTTTACCTATGAAAACTCAATGCCTACTTTCAAATATTTACAAAGTGTTATTAATTCAAATTCAATTGAAAAAATAGGTTTATTACCATAGACCAATTCAAAAGGTGTAAATCTTGTAGTGGATTTCCATGTAGTATTGTATGCCCAAATGATCTCTAGTAACCTGTTCATCCAATTGTTCCTATGAGAAGCCACTATTTTTATTAGAATATTCTCTAATTCTCTATTCGTGACTTCTACCTAACCATTTGCTTGGGGGTAATAGGGTGATGACTTCTTATGTTTGATTTCATACAATTTAGTAAATGCTTCTATAACCTTAGATGCAAATTGGGGTCCATGATCTATAACAATAGATTGTGGAGCGCTAAATCTTTGAAAATTTTGGGTATATAGAAAATCAGTTACCTTCTCTTCTTAAGCATGTTTGAAAGCACATACTTTATCCCACTTTGTCACATAATCAGTGCACACAAGAATGTGTTGCTTTCCTTTAAAATATGGGACAATGGATCCAAAAAAATCCAACCTCCATCTCTCAAATGGTTCAAAAACCACTTGAGATTTTAGAGTTATTTCATTTGTTGTAGTTGGCTTACCCATTTTTTGACATGAATCACAATGCCATGCATACTTCTTTACATATCTATGAAGTAATGGCCAATAATAACCTACTCCCAAAAAAATTTGGATGGTGCATTTTACTAAATAGTTTCTTCTTATTGGTTCATTATGACATGCATGAAGAATATCATACGCCTCATCTTATCGAATCCATTGACATAAAATATAATTAGATCCACATTTAAATAGTAGAGCATTAATCCACTTGAATGATGAGCTTTGTTTCACTAACCATTATTTTCTCTAGGAGTCAAATGAGAGGGAACTTTTCTTGTTGCTAGATAGTTGGTAATATCGGCAAACCATGGTGATTGTACTAAGATTGCAAATAACCTTTCATCAGGAAAAGAATCCTCTACTAGTTCATTATCACTTGTGATGTTCTATTTTGACAAGAAATAAACTATTACATTAGCTTTTCCAGGTTTATCAACTATAGTGATGTTAAACATTTTTGGTAGTAGAAACCATCATATTATTCATCCACTAACCAATGGTTTGTTCATAAGGTATTTAATTACAACGTGATCAATATGAATAAATACTTGATATTTAGTAATGTAGTGATAAAATTTATTAATGGTATATACTACTGCTAAGAATTCTTTTTTAGTAGTAGTATAATTTTTCTCACCTCCTATCAAGTTTTTGTTGATATAATAGATAGCATAATGCTCTCAATTTTCTTCTCGATACAAAGTTTCCTTGATTGCAGTGTTAGATGCATAAGTTTGGATGTAAAATGGAAGTTTCTAATTGGGACAGGTGGAGTAGTCAATTTTTCTTTTAATGTATCAAATACAAATTTTATTCATTAAAAGTGGGTTTTGAAAGGAATCCCAAAACCTTAATACATCATGGACAGAATGAACAGGTCCTCAGACCCAGAGCACAAAACAATGGGTGGCCCATGAAGTAAAACCCTCCTTACAAGGAAACACATTGTCATATGGGGATATCCCATAAGTACAATCCCGATTGAACAAAAATGAGGGGCAAGGATGGTCCCAAAAGGGATACCCCATAGGACAAAGGACTGCAACTTAATTTTCATCATTAACATTTTAAGGATCAACAAACTCCTTGAACATAGTCTTGAGGTAACCATGAGCATTGTCCGACACCTTCACCACCTAATTATAAGAATTGGTAGTCGTATACAAGGTGGCTACCGTGCTAAAAATGTGACTAAGGATAGAGCTACGAAGAGAAGTAATAGAAGGTTCAATACATTATAGCATTGGCCCCTTAGGGTAAATCTACTTGTTGGTATTTCTAGGGGATGCCAGCTCTATCTTCAAATTCTTCAGGTGAGGGAAAGAATGAACAAAAAAAGGGCTGGGATTTTGTAAAAACTTGGATGAAGAGTGCTTGAAAGGCCTTCACTTGAACTCAAACTTAGCATATGGAGAAACATCCTTGAGCTTAGACCTGAGGGTTTTCTTTAGGGAGGGGGATAAAAATTAAAGGTTGTTATCATCACTAGGGACCTCATGGATAGGAGTTTCATGGCTATTGCTTTCAGTGGGTTCAAGAGGGATGGGGCGATTGGGGATTTGAGTGGGATTGGGAGGGGCAGGGGAGGTGAAGATCACAAATTTCTTGTAGTAAAAATTGAGGGTATACTTATAGAAGATAAGATGCAAGCCCTGATGAATGGGATGGGGGGATTTTCCACTCTTGATATTGTTGATGGACAACTCAAGGGACCTATACAAATAATATAGGATGTTAATATTTTTAATGCCCTTGAGATGGTTCAGAAAGACCGGATGGAAAATGCGAAGGGGTACATTGATTTTGATGATGTTGAAATACTATAAAATTAAAACTATAACACAATCCCAAGGGCTAGGAAGGGAAGCTCTATAAATTCCTCCATCAACCACAACCAGGTCCTTACCTTTATCAACAAATAACTTCTTCTCCACTGCCATGGTGTGCTTATTGCACCTAATGGTATTGCCATCAATCGGGAAGCCTATAACCTTGGATAGCATACAAACATCGATCAGGAAGTTGAGGCCCTTGATAGTAACTTTACCTCCATTCCAGGAATTAAAAATTTCCTCAGAGACTTCATCATCGTTATCAATGAATTTATTCAGGAAGGGTAAACAGTTTTGGCTCCCTAAAATATCCTCAACAATAGGGTCAATCTGAAGTGAAGAGAGCTCAAGAAGGGCCATGGAGGGATAGGGATGAAAATTGGGAGAGCTAATATAGGGGCTAAGGATGTGGGGGTAAGTGGTGCAGTTTGAACTTGCAAAATGATAAGGAATAAAAGGATGCTCAACTCGCATGTCGAAGAAGGTGGTTAAAGATTTGCTAGGAATCATTGCTAATTTCAGAGGACAATGATGCTTGGAATTAGTGCCATATATCAAAATCCAATTACCACATTGGGAAGGAGCCAAGGAGGCAGGATTGATGATGGTGGCATGGGAATAAATACCATTTTGAAAATAAACATCGCTCAAGGTGGCAAGTTCGCTAGAGATTTCTGAGGTGGCACAAATGATCACACTAGGGGACTCAAGCATGATCTTAATACCATGCACATGATAAATAATTTGTTCAGAAGAAACCAAGGTGGCACAAATTATCACATCGAGGTGGCCAAACAAATTTTGATGGCTAAGGTTGTGAGAGTCGATTCGATTGAACAGGTCATGAGAGGCAATGATGATCGCATCAGGGAAATCGAGTAAGATTTGGAAGCCAAACACGTGAAGGGGAAGGTTTCTATGATGGAAGGTTTTAGGAAAGTGGAAGGGGATGGGTTGGGGGGAGAGGTATCCTTGAATGGTGGTGATGTGGCAAATGGTGAGGTAGGGCAAGGGATGACTGGGAAATGGATGGGTGAGGCTAACCTGGTGGACCAGGTGGACATGGGGAGCGAAGGACAAGGGAAGGGGCAAAGGACACCTTTTTTTCTAGTTGAATTTAGAATATTTAGTTAACAAGGTAAACATGGGGCTTGCAATTATACTAAATTTCTTGATGAAACAATAAAAGAAACCAATATGACCTAAGAAAATTCTAACATTTGTTTGAGTTTGAGGTGGAGGCAATTTTTTAACAATCTCAATCTACTTAGGATCTACTTGTATTCCTCTAGATAAATAATAACAATGCCTTCATCCATAATCATAAAAATTTCTCAGGGTTTAGGGTCAAATTGTAGGTTTCACAATGGGTTAATACTTTTTCAAGATTTTTTAAGGTTTCATTAAAAGTTTCACCACACACTATGAAATCATCCAAGTATATTTCAACACAATCATTGGTCAATTTAGAGAAAATAAAAAGAACAGTTTGTTAGAAAGTTGCTAGGGCATTGCAAATTTCGAAAGGTAAAACTCAATAAGAAAAAATTTCCCATGGGCAAGTGAAAGTTGTTTTCTCTTGATCTTCAAGAGCAACTTGAATTTGATTGTATCCACTAAATTCATCAAGAAAACAAAAATACTTTTTCCTAGAAAATATATTTACCACTTGACCTATGAATGTTAATGAAAAATGGTCTTTGTGTTTGACTTTATTTAGCTCTCGATAATCAACACACACTCACATTTTTTTATTTTTCTTTGAAAAATAACCAATGGAGAAACCCATTGGCTATAAAAAATAGGGTAGATGAATCTCACTTCTAATAATTTTTTAATTTTATCCTTAACAATATCATGTAGAGTAGGATTCAATATCCTTTGTGGTTGTCTTATAGGTTTAACATCCTCTATATAAATATGATGAGTGCATATGTTTGGATGAATTCCTATCATATCTTTGTATTTCCATGCAACAACATTGATATGTCATCTTAGTACATCAAACACTTTTACCTCCTAGTAATTTGTTAATAAAATATTGATATTTAAAAACTTTCCTAGTTGTATTTCAATTTTTTTTATGCCAGGATGTATTGAATTGATTCCTTCAAAATTTCTCATTATTAAGTTGAGAGGGAAATGGTGTGGTAAACGAGAATGGAAAATTTGTGTCTTTATCAAAAGCATTTCCTAAAGGAATTAAATTTGATATAGGGCAATGAAAATATGAGATAAGACGATGATGCCATCCATGTGGAAAATTGAAATAATTGTCTAATATTGAAATGGGTATCAAATGTTTAGGCTTGTTCTTCATCATTCCATAGTAATAGTTGAAGAGTAACTAGTTCATCTTCAAGTCTTGAATCATATGATTTGTTGATCAAAATAGTCTCATATTTAAAAATAACCCTTTTGAATGGATTTAGTTCTTCTACATTATCCTTTACAACTATGGTATCCAAAGTTGAAATGTTCTCTTCATTTTTCTCATCCGATTCAGGAAACCATAAGTTACTAGAAAAATTGATTGAAGGTTTTGTAGGAGGATATAAAGAGATTTTATTTGAATTTATTCTATTAAAAATGGTCATATCTCCTTACCTAAAATCAATAAAAGTGGTTCTCATAGCAAGCCAAGGCCTTCCTAGAATTATTGGGTAATCGTTCATAGTAGTTTGGGGTTGTTATACCAAAACATCAACTGGATATTCCCATGATGAGACTATTATAGAAATATTTTCTATGATTCCTTTTGGTTTAGCAACTGACCTATCATCCATTTCCAATATTATTAAATATAAAACTTCTAAAAACCAAATTGAACCAGACGCAAATGTGAATATCAAATTATTTCTTACCACTTTAGGAGGGCTAAGTCTCTTGCGAATGCGCAATCAAAAAATAATATGAATGATGATTCTAAATAAATCAACCTACTTCTATTTATAATAATAAATCAATGAATAAAAGGAACTTGGAAATATAGCCGACTTGGTTATATTGGTGTTGTAACATGGCTCCCCTCCTCAAAAATATTTATACTCAAAGCTAGAAATGACTCAAAAATACTTTTTTTTTTCCAATGTAGCATCTTCTACTGGTAGGTCCTGCCATTTTATTAACAATTCTTTGATGTAGTGATATTGAATATGACGTGATCTACTTTGAAATATTGCTTTCGATTGAAGATATATGTCCTTCATCAAGTATTGGAAGCTCTAACCGAGAGTGTATGTTTTATCCAATCACCTTTTTGAGACACGAAATGTGAAATACTGGATGTTTACGGGATGAGTGAGGAAGCTCTAGTTGATATGCTACTTCGCCTATGCAATGCACTATCTTGTAAAGACCATAAAATCTTGGAGTCAACTTCTGACTAGTTTGAGCTTTAATGACAATTGTTTGTAAGGTTGCAGATGTAAGAAAACCATAGCTCCTTGTAGACACCTAAAAATCGCACATTGTCCCTCTCTCCATTCTCGTGGTTAATCAATTTAAAAAACCCTTAAAAATTGCATAAATTGGATAAAAACAGTATTCATTAATCAAAATCACTATTCACCATCATTAGCCCCTTTGGGCTAGCCAAGCCCTTTCCTACGCTTAACCATAGGTCCTCATGCGATCTCATACCAACTCAAATAAGGTCGAAACCTTCATCATGGTCAAAAAGCACTTTATGGGTAAAAATTCAACACTTTTGGTCAAATTATGCTTTATGGCTAATTTCATACCGAATTAGATCTAATATTTATTTAAATAAAAGTCTTCATCTCACCTAGTCTACTTTGACTAGCCTAGCCTTCCACCTCACCTAGCGTAGCCTATCCTAGCCCTACCATCTCTCACCCAGATATTTCTCCACCTCAAACTCCCCTGGGTCATAAATGCAAGATGGAGACTTTTGCACCCAAAAAGCAATTTTAAAATCAAAAGATATTTCAATAAAGGTTATTATTAATGACAAATCAATATCTTTTGAAATCATCATTACTTTTGTATGGGTGAAGGATTCTCTCACCCAACCCCACTTATGACCCAGGACACCTCAGGGGACACCTCTTTGGTGGACACCTCACCATTGCCACCTCATAGGGGATACCTCATCCCCTTTCTCTCACAATGGCCCACTCTATAAATAGAAGGCCATTTTCACCATTTTAGACATCACAACTTTTTCATACCGAAACTCTATCGAAATCGCTACAACCATTGTATCCAATACACATCCATCTCACATCCATCGTATGAACATCATAATCAGTTTGTCTCTTGCATAATCCCTTTTTTTGTGAGTGATACAGGTTGATTTCCACATCAGAATTGCATCCAGGGAGCCTATCAGAGCATTTTGATCCAAAAGGGACTAGTTCGCACCTCACACGTATGAACCATTTTGGTTCACACCCCTAGGCTGCTAACCTCTGAAACTAGCACCAGAATCACCAGGAAAGGTAAGAATAGCTTAATTTTTAGTATTTTGTTGTTTTTAGCAAGAAATTTCATGTTTTGAGTAGTTTTGTGAGTCATTTTGTTTGTATAACCATATGGTTTGACTGAGGTAAACCCCCCAACACACTAATAGGATTTTGCAGGTTTCTACAGGTCCAAAAAATCTCAAAGAAACATCTTCAACAAGTGGTGGCTCACGAGCAAGAGGCCCACCTACATTGAGGAATCCAAAAGGATAAATCTTGTTGTATTTGTACCACATCTGAGAGGGCTTCCTACGGGAAGACCCCATTGTAGCCTTCAGGGCAATATTATAAAAGGATATCACCTCTTGTAACCCTTTTATGATTATCAATACAAATGTAGTAGATTCTATAATATTGAATGAAGTGTTATAGTGTCTTTTTGATAGTTTCATTCTGGCAAGCCCTATGGGACCCTACCAAGCATACGCTTAATCACCTTCTAACCAAAAATTGTGGTCTATTTTATATGGCAGGTAGTTGTCATTTTTTAAGAACACCACAAACCAAAAATACCCTCAAAGACACCTCAGGCCAAACCACAAAGGTTCACTGGTGCACCGGTGAGCTTACAAAGAGAGTAGTGAGTACACACTTGGGCATGTGAATTCCCCAATCTGCCTCAAACTACTACTTGATACCCAGGTATTGGTTCAGACAGCCACAAACAATAACAAGGTAAGTCAGGGGAGGTTAAGAGCCTCATGTTCCCAGGGATTGCGTGCTCCATACCTAGACCACAAATTGTCTCTTACCACGACGTATGCAAGGTTAAAGCGTCCTTGTATTTTTGTGCAACAAATCAATAGTTAGTTTATTTGTTTTTGAAAATCAATAGAGTAAATTTATTTTTGTGAAAACCACTTAATTAGATTTCCTTTTTTAAAATCAATAGAGTAAATTTATTTTTGCAAAAACCACCTAATTAGATTTCCCTTTTGAAAATCAATAGAGTAAATTTATTTTTTCAAAAACCACCTAATTAGATTTCCCTTTCGAAAATCAATAGATAAAATTTGTTTTTGCACAAAACTAGATAAATATATTTACTTTTAAAAGGCATCCTAGCATAGTTTTCTTTCGAAAATGCATTTAAACTAGATTTGCTTCTAAAATAGTACCGTACAAACAAACACCACACACTCACGATCTATCTAAACGGTGTAAGGATCTGGGTTTCATCTCCAATCCAAATTTAATTTCATCATCAATTCACCACCATAGTTCAGTGAGGTCTTGGACTACTCTCCACTGGCTCACCTCCAGATTAGTCACCATAGTATCCCCCCAGGTGGATCGTTCCGGCATTAATACCCAACCGATCCTTCCCACTTTGAGTGTTGGTTATCCATAATTCATCATTGGAAGGTACCTTCAGAGTGGGTAGTTTTATAAATCCCCTTTACCAAAGGGATTTTCAAATAATTAGTGGGCACAATTAATTGTTATTGTGGATGCCTTAAACACAAGGGTTAAGCGAAAGCATGGCTATGCCAATAGCACCACGTTGACAACACGACCTCTTCTCATGAGAGTTTATTTGACTCATTAGAGCATTTTGAGTCTCCCCCCTTTGGATATCATTTTATTGTACTGTATTTCATCTAGGTTGCCACTCACCTGTTGGAAACATAGTTCTATTTTATGTGCTTTTGGGAGTTGCAAAAGGTTCTGTGCTATGACATACCTGTTTCAAATTAGAAGATCATACACTACCTTGATTTTATTCCTAGGACATATTCTATCATCAAAACACACAAAAAAATAAAAAAGAAAGAAATTTTGCTTTTTTTTGAGTCTCAAAAATAGTGATTACAATAGCACATCAAACGTGCTATAAATCACTGATTGTCCCATAGTTTCATTACCATGATTTTCACTGCATAGTTTGTTTTTAGGTGATTTATGCCCCCCAGTGTGATCATCCTACACTCAAACTTATTTTGCATGATTCTATGCAAAAACTTAGCATTCAGGCTACAAAACTAATTCCCACTAATTTACACAACACATTGAGGGTATACACAACACATATTTGACCCTCTGTTATAGTTTTGGGTGGTCCGCACCCCTAGAGTGTGAACCATTTTGGTTCGCACCCCTAGAGTGCAAACCTATTTTTAGGGTTCCAAATTGCACATACAGGCCACAAAGGCCCTCCACAACACATTTATGACCTTTGTTCATCATTTTGGTGGTCCGCACCCCTAGGGTGTGAACCTATTTTTGAGGTTCAAAATCACACACACAGGTCATAGAGGTACTCCACAGCACATTTTTGACCTATGTTCATTATTTTTGGTGGTCCACACTCCTAGAGTGTGAACCAAATTGGTCCACACCCTTGGAATGCGGACCTATGTTTTTGCCACCAAACAATGTCCCAAACAATCACAGGCACTTTTAGAGCTCAATTTTCATATATGTTGGATATTACCACACAGTTGTACACATCGTCATGTAGGATTCTCATCTTCTTCCTTCTTCTCCAACCACTCCATCAGGTCACTCAAAGGTAGCCACCTCTACCCCTTCTCATACTCCTTCTGCTTCCTCACACAATTCCTCTCCACCTCCTACATCATCCTCTAGGATTTCATCCTATGATCATGTTGTGAGACATCATACTCCCATGGATAATCCTTCACCTTTCCCATCTGTGCATCATCATTCTTTCTACCATGCTCCTGCTCATTCAGGATCACATCTTCCACCTATTCTTCCTCCACCCCTAATTCCATTTCACATCACCCAATAGGTTGGAATTTCCCAACCTTATCAACCCCCATTTCCACATTCTTCATCTCATCCACCTCCATATTCTTCTTCATATCGATCATCACCCTCCACCACTGGAATTCATTCTCGTCCTATTTCCATGCCTCCATATCCTCCACCCATTGACATGCAACACATCTTGGCATGTCTTGATACACTTGAGTTGCACATGAGCCATTATCCATGTCATACATCTATCAATAATCCAATAATGGTGGGTCCCACTATTCCTCCTCCTCCACCAACCCCCCATCCTCAATAAATGGGCTCTCCACAACCTAATAAAACATTCAATCCACCACTACCTAGACCAAATCCCATTCACACACAACATCCTCCACATTCTCCTCATTCTTCCACCACTTCTTCTGAGACTCTATCTCAAACCTTCCAACAACTACATCGCACAGGTTGCTTAATTCTACCTGAGGTCAAATTGCCTTATCTAAATCATCCAACACCCAAAGGGTATAATGAGCACCAATTTTGTGTTTATCATCACCAAAAAGGGCATGATATCAATACTTGTCATATTTTCATACGTTTGCTCCATAACATGAGGAATGAGGATACAACACAATGAACCAATCATACTACTTCCTCACATAAGAATGGGGGTGCAACTCCAAATCCATTACCCCATCCAGTACCACCAATAACACATGTTCATACTCCCACATCTATTCCCCCATCTTGGTAAGTTCATCATGCCCACGACTGTAATTCTTATCCAAAGTGTTAGTCATCCCCATTTTGTGACTAGCATTTCCCATCCTCTGAGATGCTATCCTCCACCAACATAGCATTTCTTTCGGGTTTCCTTAAGCACCCCTTATTTCCTTGTACATATTCTATTTTCCTTACTTCTTCAATTTTTTATTTCTTTCCTTATTCATCATCCATATTCTTCCACTAGGGGGGAATTTTCCTCCTCATAAATCATATGCTATAATTGGGAGAGTTTCTC
The DNA here is from genome assembly GCA_028583015.1 of Wollemia nobilis. Lineage (NCBI taxonomy): Eukaryota > Viridiplantae > Streptophyta > Pinopsida > Araucariales > Araucariaceae > Wollemia > Wollemia nobilis. The sequence goes on from JAQPPZ010016709.1 coordinate 3,451,375, forward strand.
CCCTACCATCTTAGCTTATCCAAGTGAGGATATTCTCCTTCTACCTCATCTCTCATACTTGGGAGAGTTCTCTCCTTCTAATATATCTCCTATAATTGGGAGACTTCTCATCCTTACCAACCATCATCTATATTTTGGGGTATTTTCATTCTTTTAAACACCTCAACATCTTTTCCTCTACTCCATTATCATCATCCCATCCTTTTCATCAATAATTCCACTTTTTCCCTTTCGAAAGGCCTGAAATTGTGCATTCATAACATCTAGAAGAAGGGTCATATTTGACCTAAATTTTCACCCTTAAAATCATATTTAATTTACTCAAAACTAAACCATTGGATTGGGCTCGAAAATATCTTTCCAATGATATAATATTTGTCCAATTCTAACATCGTTTGGTCATCCAAACAGCTAGGGTCAACCAGAAAAAGTTTGCACCCCACACGTGTGAACCACTGGTTCGCACCCCACACGTGCAAAACAACTGGTTCACACCCCACCTATGCAAACCTAATTTTCCCATGGAATTCACCATTTTGTGCATGGATATTTCTATTTATGCTCATATTTCACATCTTTTCACCTCTCATTTTTCATATTTTTCCTCATCTACATATCTAGAGGAGTTTCATATCTCTCCAACCCACCTTTCACACTTGGGAGGAGTTATCTCTTCCTCCAATACATCTTTCATACACAACGAAGATTCACATTCTCCTACTACTTCATTCACACTTGGAGGGATTCCTCTCTTCCTCCAACACCTCTTCCATACATAGCGGAGATTCATATTCTCCTATCACTCCATTCATCATTGGAAGAGTTTTCATCTTCCTCCAACACCTCTTCCATACATAGCAGAGATTCATATTCTCCTATCACTCCATTCATCATTGGAAGAGTTCTCATATTCCTCCAAAACCTCTTCCATACATAGCAGAGATTCACATTCTCCTACCACATCTTTCAAAATTGGGGGAGTTTTCACACCTTCCCATACATTTTCCACACCTATGGAGATTCATCTCCTTCCACCACATCTTTCAAAATTGGGGGAGTTTTCACTCCTTTCCACATCATTATCCACATCCATGGAGGTTCATCTCCTTCCACCACATCTTCCAAAATTGGGGGAGTTTTCACTCCTTTCCACATCATTCTCCACATCCATGGAGGTTCATCTCCTTCCACCACATCTTCCAAAACTGGGGGAGTTTTCACTCCTTTCCACATCATTCTCCACATCTTACAGAATATCACCTTCTTCCAACACATTTCACTCACCACATCCATCACTAGGCACTTCACAAGGTTACATCCTTTACCTTACCTTCACCTCTCACCCCACCACACTTCCATTCACCCATCATCTATAGGTTCCAGTACAACCACCACAAGTACTGGTTCCACAACCTGCTACTCATTTCACTCATAAAATACTAGGGCATCAACCATCAATGCCCACCCCACCATAATTCCATTCATCCCCACCACTCCTCATTCCACTTTAGCTAGTTCTAGTGTGGCATCCATACACACTAGTCCTACCATCCATAAATCCTTTCCTTCACCATAGTTGCCTTTCACAAAGGAAGGCCTGTGAAATATCTACATACCGAAAAAACTCTCCCAAGTAATGCTCATCATCCCTTGGGGTGTCTCAAAGAGGATCCCTTCAGATATGAGGCTCATGCCCTACTGTATTGGGGCTAGGTGGAGTGGAAGCTCGCCAGGGAGGTATAACCAAGTCCCTAGGGCTATATCGGAGACGATTCGTGTCTCCTAATCCACTCTCCACAGCTTCCACCCATGTTTGGGCTTGGCTACGGGTGCACACCATCGTTCTCATCTATCAATACCCCAAGTGATTATCTTCTTTACAAATTTTAATAAAACAACAAACAAAAAAAGAAAACACCCAACAGAAAGATGATTATCTCTTTTAAGTTTTAGATGTGAGTCCCTAAACTATTTCGTGTGTTTCATATGTGTTGTTTTGCAAAGGATGACCTTGTGTCACGTGTTTGAAATATTTTTGGATGATGCACTCAAATTTTTAATTGGCTTTTACCTGTATACTCATAGCTCGACAACCAGAATATGAACTCCAGGTTGCGTTATCTCACCTATAATGTGTGGTGATGAGGTCCACACATGGCCAGGGAGCACAGGTCCTACCAGTTCCTCACCCAGTTCACCCGCAGTCTATGATACACCTCCCCAAAGGGTGATGTGTGCTATAACCCACGGGCTATAAAAAATCTTGGAACCGGCCTTGGAAAGATGGATCGGGTTCGTGGGATTTGAGCCAAGTGGATGGATATGAAACCCATCGTCACTTGCGCTCTACTAGTGGATGGTAATGAAGTCCACCTCACTAGCATTTACATGAATTGTGGTGTGTGTGGTTCTTTATTATCCAATAAAGTAAGCAAAGAAGCAATCAATGATCATTCACTAAATGCATGCAAATAAGTGTGTTTTAATTTCAGAAAACCAGGGTAAAGAACCTACAAATGTAACTTATGAATGCAAATCCTAATGCTAGCCTACCCATAGGGTAAGCCACAAGCAATCAAGCCACAAAGATGCATTGCTACTTCAAATTTATTTCAGTTTTTCTTCTTCCTTTTGCTATGTGATGTTATAAGAAAAGCAAAAATGTAACTTTTAACCTTTCTATGCAAGCAAATGAAGCAAGAAAACTAATTTTTAACAGTCTCTAAAAATGCAACAGAAAATCAGAGGGTTTAGGAACTTACCTTATCCATTTTGAGACCTCCAAATTCTGAATTTTTGAGCAAAAAATTCTCTGGTTCTTCAACGCTGTAGGGTGGGATGATTAGAAGCCTCACCACCATCCTAGGGTGGGACGGTGAAGCCACCGTCCCAGGGTGTACCAGATAAAGGCTCTGTCACCGTTCCAGGGTGGGGAGGGGAGAACCTACAACACAAAAAGGGCAAAAATGGCAGAAATAAAGTCAAATTTTAACCCAAAGCATAATGTACAAGGGTCACACCATGATCACCACTGAAGTAGGGAAAAGTGGTGCACCTAATGATGAGCAACAATATATGTATCTATCCTATCTAGCTTATGAGCATCAAACGGAAGCATGCATATGAAAATGAAGCAAAACCAAACAATAAGGAATGAAATGAAACGAGTCTCTTCTTTATTAATTTGGTGGATCAAATCCAAGGTTACACAATAGTCCCCTTGAGAGGCTCAAAGGTGATACAATTGTTACAAATTTTGGGGTGCCCAAGGATCAAATCCTCCAAGAAATTTGGGTGCACATCCAGTGCCTTTCCTCGTACCCACAATCGAGGTGGGCGGGCCAATGTCTGTCGCTGCTTGTATCTTCAATCTATGATGTCTGATATTCCTTCCCAATGCCTTCTAAGAACCTGCACCTGGCACACAAGGAAGCAAAAGGGGTCAAATAGCAAGGGTGTGTGGAGGGAAACATGCAATCCCCACAGGCACAAAATGGCACATATATTAAAAATATATCAAATCAACTCAGAATGACTTGAAAATTTATGGGGATGTTAAATAAGAGGTTTTGAGGGGATATCACCAAAAATAGATCAGAAATTGCATCCGTGGACCCCTCGATTTTGCGCCGCCCGCCTACAACCTACGAAGACCAAGACAAGCAAATCCCGCACCTAGACATGTCCAAAACATATGAAATTTGGATAGAATGCATAAATAAACATTTTAAGACAACCCATATGATTATATTTCCAAAATGAGGCGCAGATCCACCTGCATGCAACTGGGGTGCCCGGATGGGCCCTACGAACCTGCAAAACCTTAAAAATGCAATATCTCGGCCAATTTAACTCCAAATTGCATGAAATTTAAACTACAGCATCATATGATAGTCTAGAATAATTAATTAAAAAAAAAAATTGTGCAAGGATTTGTCCTCATCCCGGGGGTGGTGGTGACTGCAACTAATTGGGGGCACCCTGGGAGGGGATACCCACCAATTCTGCACACATTTTGCTACCAATCCCACTAGGGAATGATCCTAAATACTATAAGGGGTGTTTTCATCGAATTTGGTGAAGAAATTCACCCGGATGGAAAAGTTATGCTCAAAGGACCCTCTTGAAGTCACCCGGTAACCTCCTTCGCAAAAGAGAGATTTCGAGGGCAAGAAGGCACAATAAAGTGAGGGGAAATCTTGGCAGCACTCCATTGCATATCCTAGAACTCCTCTCTATATTTTTGTGTGGATATTGAATCCATTTTATAGCCCAAAGGGGCTCATGTGCAAAAAGGCATGCGAGGGCATGCATGGCAGGAGGTGCCACTTGTCAAACGGGAGGCATGCAATGGATGTGGAAGAGAATATCCAATTTGGGCCTCCATTAAGAAGTGTGTCATAAGGATTCAGTGCCCTCTGACCTGCATGCTTCATTTGGTGGGGTAAATGGCAGTTTTTGGGTGCCATTTGTCCCAGATTTGACTTTTTCTGGGTCAAACTTGCTCACCGTCCCACCCTGGGATGATGGCTCACCACCATCCCAGGGTGGGACGATGGGAATCTGCCACCATCCCAGGGTGGGACGGTGGTGAATTTTGGGCCAAAACCTCCAAAAATTAGGCCAAAAGCCTCCAAAACCTCTTCCAGAGTGGCTAGAACCACTGTGAGCCTTCTAAGGGCTGCCCAAGGGGCCATATGATGTCAATTTGATCATTGTTTGTGGATGCTTAATCGGGTTTACCATATTTTAGTGTCTACAGATGCCCCTTTTTGAGATGCATTGTGTGCAGCACAGCACTGAGCAAAAATAGATGACTAAAATGTTGAATGATTAAGGTTACTCGATAACCTAACCAACTTTAGATGCCCCAATCATGGAAAGGGCGTGTGTTCTTGAGTCCTTGTTTTTGACTCGCTAAATGAGCGTGCCTAGGCTTAAACATTGTCCGTCATGAAGGGATAGGGCCCATGACTTCATGATGCCAGTAATTTCAAGTGTTATGATGTGATATTGTGTGCTTGTTTGCTGCCCCAAGCAGGGGCATGATTGTCTTTCTCAAAGATTCGTTGAACGACCGCTATTTGCATAATTGAGTGTGTGCTTGCTGATTTGGACTGAGTATGACTACCCCCTCAAGCGATGAGTCAATGAGGGAATGACCAGTGAGAAAAGTGATGAGTCACTTGACCCAATTGACTTGTGTTATGCTTACCTTCAGTTTTGTCCTATGAAAAATAGGGCAATTTGGAAAGGATTTTGGTGACTTTGTTGAGTTTTCCTGGAGGAAAGGAGCTGAAAACTGCATGCCCGAGGGGTGGTCCAGCCACAATGGCCTTATTAGGGCATTAATGAACAAATTTTCCATCCCTCCTAGGATCCTCAGGGTTGCATTTTGATCCATGTGAAATTTGGACCCAATTTGAGCTGTTTTGGTGCAGTTTTGGACCTGTTTTGGGTCATTTTGGGTTGTTTTGGCCTATTTTTGCTACCACCATCCCAGGGTGGGATGAGGGCATGTTCTACCACTCATCCAAGGTGGGATGGGTAGCCAAATATGTGCTCATCCCACCCTAGGATGGTGGTGACCCCTGTATCTCTATATAAACCCAAAATATGAGGGTTAGGCTCATTTGTGCATGCTTCTTTTTGCAGTTTTGAGAGGTGAGGAGTAGGAGAGTGATTCTGAGTAGTGGAGCACTATCAAATTCATCCCATAATCACCATGATCCAGTGGGTGGACTCAGCCAGTGGAGGATCCGGTGCGAGACAGGTATGCCAAGTCTCTCTTATTGCATTTTCCTAGTGTTAGGAGTTGATTTTCTTGCTTTTATGGCATGTTTTTGGATTGGAAGCATATAACACTATATTGTAGGTAATTATACCTAATTTATGAGATATGTACCAAATTTTATGTTTTATCCATGTTTTTGTGCAATTAGATTGCATTTTATAGGTCCAATTTTGCATTGTTTTTGCTATTTTTGATGGCCTGAAAGGCCTTTTTGAGCCCAATTTGTTGGAGTCATCCCTAGGTGGGATGGCTAGTGTGGGCTGATCATAGGCCATCCCTTGATGGGATGGCCATAGGGTTGGGGGCCGTTCCTAGGGGGAATGGCCACAAACTGGCCTCAAAGAGGGGCCATTTTGAGTCTTTTCTTGTGAATGTTTTTGGGGCCATTTGAGGCCATTTTGGAGTTGTATTATTGAGTTGCTTATCCCTGTCAGGTGGTGAGGAGTCGGTATCGAGTACCTAATCTCTTTGATTCCATGAGGGATGCCTTGACCATAGAGGACTGGGAATGGCTGGATGCCATCGGCCTCAAGCAGGTGACATGGTTAGAGCCTGTGATAGGAGACCGTGCATATTTGACTACCCTGATTGATCTGTGGGATCCGTGCACCAATACCTTCCACCTACCCATGGGGGAGATGATGGTGATGCTTGAGGATGTCTATCAGATTATTTAGATTCTGATAGAAGGGTGGCCGATTCGTACGATGCCACGAGACCAGAGACGTGTAGTGCTCGAGAGGTACTTCAGTTATGATCTAGAGATGGCAGAGTTGGACTGCTTGAAGGGGGGTATGCTGGTAGGATTATGGCATGAGGTGAAGGTATTGGGGGTGAGGCATACACTACTCATGATGCTCATCTCCAATATGCTATTACCTGACTCTTCTGGAGTGAGGTTCCCATGGAACCTGGTGGAGATAGTGTTTGCGCTGGTGAGGTGCACTATGGCGGAGCCACTGGTGATGGCATGGGGTACTACACTACTGGCACAACTCTACGATGAGTTGTACGAGATCCGCTACCATCGATGGAAGGGTGTGGGGTGTAGCTTTTTTCTATAGTGCTGGGGATGGCAGCACATAGTTGTGGGGTGACCACAGGGGCTACCATGGATGACTCGAGCATAACTGGCAGACAAGGAGATAGGATATGGCATCCTATGGCAGAGGGCTCAGGAGAGGGGATAGAGTCGATGATTCATAGGTGATGTGGGTCACTATGCATATTTTTTCATGACTCGGGGTAGGCTAGGTGTTCTAGAGGCCATACAGAGATTTCCTAGAGTGGGCAGATGCTACTGTACAACTCCGTAGGGTGCAATGAGGTAGGTGGCTTGTTGGATGACATGGCATGGAGTGGGAGTACTTCCTTTTTCTCGGGTGATGTGATAGTTTGGGCTACGCTAGGGGGTGCCTAGTGAGTCGATGCCTTATCGACATCATGGGGATGAGAGGACATTGGCATGGCTAGTAGTAGAGGTAGTGGCATGGGATATGGATCCTGTAGTAGACATTCCAGATGTGGATGATGTCGGGACTACAATGGAGTATGATGCTTGGTGGGTGATAGGCCAGTGGCATGGAGAGGGGCCACTAGGGAGGGGTGCAGCTAGGGAGGCACATCAAGAGGTTTTTGATGAGGACCAGGGTGAGGTAGGTGATTGGTAGGGACACATGGCAGGGGAGCATGCGGATCTCCTAGACTTAGGAGATCGAGGTGACTTTGGGGATGATGCTATTGGGGATGAGGAGGTGCAGGCACCATCGATGGCACATGGTGAGACAGAGGTAGAGCTATGGGATGAGCTACTCAGGGTTAGGTAGGAGAGAGATCTCCTATGGACATAGGTGCATGATGTACAGGGGGAGCTAGCAGCACAATGAGCCGAGGTATAGGTGGCTCAGGCTGAGATAGCATCTCTTTGGGCACAGTTGCGATCTCGAAGCCCTACACAGGAGGATTCCAATAGTGGGGAGGTGACTAGGCTATAGGAAGAGGTGACACGACTCCATTCTATGGTGGAGACTTACCAGGCATGGTGTCGATGGGGGCAGGCCTATGCGGATGAGCTGGAGATGGAGGTAGTGCACCTTGGAGGGCGTCTACGGGATGATGCAGCTATCGATGGGTCATACCAGAGTCACCACAATAGGACAGGGTAGTCCTCCTCTAGGCTGGAGGTACCAGGGTCTAGGCGGAGAGCTGACAGGGTAGGTGGTAGCAGGTATGGGAGTTCACAGAGGACTCCGACTATAGGTGGGAGTGCGAGTCGTAGTATCGGTCTTGCGTGACCATGGTAGTGGCTCGTGTGACTCTTTTTGTGTTTTTGGATGTTTTAGCAGTGTGAAGTCTGAGGACTCCTTTTATTACAGCCTACGGGCAACATGATGTATCTTTTTATCCCATACATATACACACACACACACACACACACACACACACACACAAAAAAAAAAATATATATATATATATATATATGAGCTTTTTATGTGGTTTATCATCATGTGTTTATTATTTTATGAAATGTATGCAAATGTATGCAATTTGATTTATGAGATGATGATGGATGTCTACCCTGTATGCATATTTTGTAATGTGATTTGATTTGATTTTGTACATGCATGGATGTATAGTGAGATGGATGATTTATTTGATTTAGAGGATGCAATGTGTAGACTATATGACATATCATGCTAGCACCATAGATGATGTATATTGCACCAACTCATATGTAATGTTGTCATGAGACTTATATAATGGATTTGTGAATAATGTAACTGAAATGAATGAGGTGAAGTGATATGAATGACATGATGTTTTAGGGAATGCCCATTAGGTTTTCATGAGACTCAAACACTCTAGTCAACTGATCAAAAGTTGTATACTAACCATGCAGGACTTTTTGACAAGGTATGAATCTGCTAGGATGACCAAGGTACTTCATATCCCTGTGTGTGCAAGTGAGTTCATTCTTGTGAGATGCATAAGGATACCGCTAGTGCCAAGTAGGCTCTCAACCAAACCTGTATTGAGGATCACCCAATGAATGCCACCATCCTAGGTTTTGTACTAAGTATGACTAGACCACTAGGCAATCTAGGTTACCAAAGCTAGCTCATCCACATGCAAACATTGGTCTACACATACGCCCAAAAGCTAATATGGCAGACATATCATCATGCGGGAGGCTACCACCATTGACGGATAGGCTATCCACCAAACCCGTAATGAGGATCACCTGATGGTTTTCCAAATGCTGAGAGTTCCAGGGATTCAAGTTTGACTCCCTACTTTCTTGAATTTTATTGGGATACTTGCTCTCATATAGAGTGATAAGAATCACTATTTATTTTTCTCTTTTTAGTGATAATAATCACTATTTATTTTGAGTTTTTTCTTTTTCTCTTGAGCAAGGGATTTGAATTTTGAGTGATGGGGATCACTGTTTCTTGTGCTTTTTGATGTGTGCACTTTTTGATTTTTTGTATTTTTGTACTTTGAATTTTTGCTTTGTGGGGGTTTGCAAATTTAGACTATTGCAAACATGTGACAATGTGGGATTTTGATGACAAAAAAGGGGGAAAAACCACTTATTGTTGTGGGGGGAATTGGGTAGGGGAGAACTTGTCCTTTTGCCAACTCTCAGCATTCTTGAACCATTCACATAGGGGGATGAGCAGGATGACCTTTTCGCTTAAGGTAACCTAGACCACTTCATGGATTTCATCTGTCTTTGTGCAAAACTTGGATTGTTAATGATTAATTGTGTTTGGGATATGATGTACACAAGGCATAATCTAAGCAAGATTCTACCTCCTAAAAATCAAGCTAGCCTTCTACAAAATCTGAGTAGAGACTGGATATGGCTGAGTGACCGAAAACCCTACTGACATTCTAAAACAAATGGCTAAGTGAAGGGAATAGACATGACTATGGAAACGTGAAAAATGTGGGTGAAAATGATAATTGCGGTATTGAACTATGAGTACTTTCACAACATTGATTTTGAGCGGTAAGTAGTGTACCATCATGGTGCTAGACATGTATGAGCAACTCTAAAATGTAAAGTGCTAATGATGAATATGCCTAAATGCAAGCGATGATAAAATGCAATGGGATGCAATGTGATGTGATGCAATATTTTTGAATTTTTGAAATTTTGATAATGTTTTTTTTGAATTTTTGATTGATATGTATATACATGTGACCAACGGGCTTATTTGGGGGCCATTGGGGATTTTGGGGGGACCAAAGGGCTTATGGATGCCTTTGGGGCTTTTAGGGTTGACCTAGATGATCGTAGATAGTCTAGGAGCATTTTTATTTGACCTAGATGGTGAAAACCTGCTAGGAGCCTTTTGGGTGACCTAGGAAGGCATCGACACTTAAAAAGTGTCTACGACTACCTAGGGGTATTTGGTTGTGACCAAAGGGCTTATGGATGCCTTTGGGGATTTTAGGTTTTGAACTAGATGATAAGATAGTCTATAGTTTTAACATAAAAATCATAGGGGAGGAAGAGCATTGGGGCTTTAGATGACCTAGATGATCAGATAGAGCATTTTTATTGACCTAGATGGAAACCCCTAGGAGCCTTTTGGGTGACCTACGAGCACGACACTAAAAGTGTCTACGACTACCTAGGGGATTTGGTTGTGACCAAAGGGCTTATGGATGCCTTTGGGCATTTTAGGGTTGACCTAGATGATCATAGATAGTCTAGAGCATTTTTATTTGACCTAGACGGGAAAACCCGCTAGGAGCCTTTTGGGTGACCTAGAAAGTGTCTACGACTACCTAGGGGCATTTGGTTATGACCAAAGGGCTTATGGATGCCTTTGGGGATTTTAGGGTTGACCTAGATGATCGTAGATAGTCTAGGAGCATTTTTATTTGACCTAGATAGTGAAAACCCGCTAGGAGCCTTTTGGGTGACCTAGACGCGCAACAACACTTAAAAAGTGTCTACGACTACCTAGGGGTATTTGGTTATGACCAAAGGGCTTATGGATGCCTTTGGGGATTTTAGGGTTGACCTAGATGATCGTAGATAGTCTAGGAGCATTTTTATTTGACCTAGACGGTGAAAACCCGCTAGGAGCCTTTTGGTGGTGCTCTCTAAGCATGAAATGGCCGCAAGTGAAGGATGTTCAAGGGTTCAGGATCCTCGACACCTTCAAGGGAGGCTAGGTGATAAGTTCTAGGCCCAATTTGACTAGTGATGACAAAGGGACCTAACCAGTTTATCACAAATTTGTCCCGTAGGTGGGGCGGCAAGCTAGAGTTCTGTTGGTTCTCTTTTAGGATGAGATCACCAACCTGAAAGTCTCTAAGATGGACTTTCATATTGTAGGCTCTTTTGAGCCGCTCTTGATACACACATAGATGCTCAAGAGCATTAATGTGATGTTCATCCAACAACGTAAGTTGATCTAGGTGAGCTTGTCATGTAGTATCATCATCGATAAACTCCTGCATGGATATGCGCAGTGATGGGATTTCTAGCTCTAGAGGTATGATTGCCTCAGCACCATACACTAGTGAAAATGGGGTTGCCCCAGTGGGCATCCGAATGCTAGTGCGGTAAGCCCATAGGGCAAGCGGCATTTGTGTGTGCCAATCGGTATGATTCTCTTTGACTATTTTCTTCAATATGGCAATTAATGTCTTGTTTGATGCTTCTACTTGCCCATTTGCTTGTGGATAATAGGGTGTCGAAAAGTTGTGCTGGATATTATATTTTGCTATCAAAGCATGCACATATTTATTCTTGAATGATGTCCCATTATCCGAAATGATCTTGGATGGAATACCAAAATGACAAATGATATTATGCAATATGAACTCCGCTATGTGGGGTCCTATCATAGTGGTAAGGGGGATTGCTTCCACCCACTTTGTGAAATACTCGATAGCCATAATGATAAATGTGTGATGGCCTGAGGATGCCGGGGAGATTTTCCTAATTAAATCCAATCCCCATTGTGAAAATGGCCAAGCCGATTGGATCGGTTGTAAGGCCTGAGAAGGTACATGTGTCAAGTTAGCATGGTGTTGACATTTCATGCACTTCCTCACATATGCACAACAATCTCGCTCTAAATTTGGCCAATAATAGCCCATGCGAAGAATGCACTTTGTGATGGCCATGCCACTAAAATGGCCACCACAAGTACCATCATGTGCTTGGGCCATTGCCCAAGTCGATTCTTGATTCTCTAAGCAACGAAGGAGGATTCCTTCGTAGCTTCGATGGTATAGGATGTCTCCTAACAAGACAAACTTTGTTGCCTTTCATTTAAATGTCCTTTTGGTAGCATGTGATAATCTAGGGGGAGATTACCAAGCTTTAGGTACTCTCTAATTTGTGTGGACCAGTCCTGCTGTGTGGAAGCCTCGATTGCATGAATTGTCTATCCCTCATGAAGTTCATCCCGAGAAAATGTTGATTGGGAAAGAACTTGTAAGAATAGCACTATGTTGCTATCAAAAGGGGTTTGGGGGAACAAAGTCCCCCAAGCGGCATGATTCAAGTGCTCGTGAATGTGTGAGAATCTCTCTTGATGAGGTTCTATTTGAATCAAGTGGACTTCTAGCATGGCTTGAGTGCTCTCACGCTCAACCGCTGATTGTGATAGCATCTTGACTTGAATGGTTGTCATCTCATCTATGGGGTCTTGCGGGATCAAGGACCCTAAGGAGGCCATTGTATCCACAAAATGATTAGATGATCGAGGGAGTGCCTCGATGTCATACCATTCAAAATTTTCCAAGAGTTTATCCACAAGGGCTTTGTAGGCTTGCAAAACTGGGCACTTGCATTGGTAAATTCCCTTGACCTAGTTCACTATAAGCAAGGAGTCACCAAAGATATTGAGTTTGTTTATTTTCATGGTGATAGCCATTTGAAGACCTATGAGCAAGGCTTCATACTCGACATTGTTATTGGTACATGAGAAATCAAGTTTAAATGATAGGGGTATGGGAGCCCCATGCGGTGTGAAAAACATGATCCCTATGCCACCCCCTTGCTCGCATTTGGAGCCATCGAAGAAAAGAGTCATATCTGCCTGTGACTCAAGCTCATCAGAATCAGGCGATTCTGATATTTGGAAGACTCCATCATCGAGAAGCTCCATGCTAAGAGGCTGATCATCCTGGAGAGGAGCCTCTACAAGTTGATCAACAATGACCTGGCCCTTGATCGAATTTTGTCCTATGAATTCTAGGTCAAATTCTATCAACAACATGATCCATTTCATCGTGCGACTACTATGATAAGTACGACTCATCATGTATCACAATGGATTCTCTTTAGATACAACATACGTAGTGTGGCTGAGCATATAGTGTCGTAGCTTCTTGGTAGCAAAAACCACCACTAGACATAACTTTTCAACGTATGCGTACTTGATCTCATAGCTCACCAGGGTGCGACTGAGATAGTATGTGGCATGTTCCTTGTGCAATTCATTGTTTTGGGCTAACATGGCACCCAATGCAGTCTCAGTAGCTGAGATATATAATCGGAATGGCACCCCTGGTCTAGGTGGAGCTAACACTGGTGGCGAAGCCAGGTATTGTTTAATTGCATCAAAGGCATCCTGACACTCATCATCCCAGTGGAATGTGACCCCCTTGTGCAAGAGTTTGTTCATGGGTCGACACTTGTCCGACAATTGTGCTATGAAGCATTTGATGGATGCAATCCTCCCCTGCAAGCTATGAAGTTGCTTGATGGTAGTCAGGGGAGGCATTTCAAGGATTGCCTTGACCTTGTTAGGGTCCACTTCGATGCCTCATTTGGAAACTATAAATCCCAAGAGCTTTCTAGATGTGATGCCAAAGATGCACTTCTTGGGGTTCAGTCTCACATTATGTTCAATAAGGTGATCGAGGACTTTGCACAAGACATCTAGGTGCTCATGACGTAATAAATATTTAGCCAGTAAGTCATCCATGTAATCTTCCAAAATTTTGTGCATGTAGTCATGGAATATATATGTCATGGCACGTTGGTAGGTGGCATCGACATTTTTAAGGCCAAAGGGCATGACCTTGTAACAAAATGTTCCCCAGGGCATTGTGAATGCCATTTTGAGCTGGTCTTCAGGGTTGATACGAATCTGATTATACCCAGAGAAGCCATCCATAAGGGAGAGCATTTCATGTCCTACGGTGGCATCTACCAGGGCATCGATGCTTGGCAAAGGAAAATCATCCTTAGGACTCACTTTGTTTAGGTCTCAAAAATCAGTGCAAATGTGAATCCTCCCATAAGGCTTCTTGATGGGGACCATGTTGGACAACCATGGTGGATAGTCTACAGAAATGACAAACTTGGCATCCAACAATTTTTGTAGCTCATATTTGACCATCAAGGCCACTATTGGGTGCATATTTCTCAACTTTTGCTTGATAGGCTTGGCTTTGGGGTCAAGCGTTAGATTATGGGTGACCAGATTGGGATCTAGTCCCGACATGTCTTTGTAAGACCATGCAAAAGCTGCCTTCTTATTTATGAGAAGGGCTATGTAATCGACTTGCTCTTTGGGGGATAGGCTTTCCCCTAGCTTGATACATTATAGGTTTTCAGGATCTGAGCCGATATCTTTGTCAACCGTAGGCTCGATTGACATATGTGACCCCTCTTCCAACTGGTGGGGAGTAGGGATCAAATGGATGTCATCAGCTAGATTTAAATCCTTGATGGGAACCTCGGGTTCCTCCTCAGCATGGAAGACATCATGAGTTGGCCCAGCGGAGAAGTGAAACAACCCATCGCAAGCCCAATACTCAGAAGGTGATGGGGGTGAATCAACGTGATCCCAATCAATAGCATCTAGATCTAGATGGCATGGCTTGGAAGGATCGGCTGGGTTGTGAAGTGGTGTGGTCAAATAAATGGAGATCATATTGATGGAATGTGTCTACTCTCCAGGACCATGGGCATGTGACTATATATTGATATCATCTCCCACCCCCAGATGTGGTTCTGGGGGAATGGGGATCACCGGATCCTATCTAGGGATAGACTGTAGGATGGGATCAGTAGGCTCAAGGAGCTCCATGTGTGTGGGTGGGTCAGGGAAGACCTCATGGTGAATCTGGCCTAAATTGATAGGCCTTGCCCTCAAGCATGGGCCAACGTGCAACTGATGATAGACTTCTTCTATGTCGATGGGCTCATGATGATGATGCAAGTAATGAGGACAAAGGTATGCCCTCTCTGTTTCATCCTCATAGTCACTATCATATATGGGAATCTCATTGTTGCCTCTTGGGATCGGGCGATCAGGTAAGTGTGGTCCCATATATGCTCATTCCTCATAATTATTGTCATGGATGAGGACTTCTTCATTCTCACCTCGCAGCACCTCAGGCTCATGAGGATCCAACTGCTCAAGTAAATTAATTGCTCCCTCCCCAGGAGGTCTAGCTTCCTATGGGTGAACCAGCTCTTCAGGAGGAAGGAGCTACCACCAAATAGGATCAGGGAAAGGGAACAGATGTATGAGGCCTTCCTATTGGTCATTAATGGGAACAATTTGTGAATGATCACTATCCGACTCAAAAGGGTCATATGGTGCCACCTCATAACCCGACTCATCATCTGAGGTCCATTCATATGAGGTGCCTTGATCTGATTCATCACAAACATGGGGACAACCTCGCGAACCTTCCCCTCTCTCAAAATGTGGAAGAATGTCACTAGGGATCATGGGGTTCCCATATAGCAGTGGGAAGTAGTCCCCCAGGGAGTAGACTATATTGGGATTGGCATAAGGGTCTTGGGCCAACCCGTCCTTGTAGCCTATATTCAAGCGATTTAGGCCATCCATGAGGACATCTAGAGGCAAGGGATTGTTGCATCCCACTCCCAACTTGTCATAGGGCATTTGATACTATGGTTGATAAGGGATTCTTGTGCCTTGCTCATACAAGCCTAACCCATAACCATGCCAGTTGCATAGGTCAAGATACTTCAGGGTGAAGTTAGGGTTAGACAAGTAGTTAATGTCTTCTCCAAAAGGCTCCTCATCCTCCTCCTACTATTGGTAAGGTTTGATGCCATAGTCAAGGCCCCCATAGACAAAATTCATTTGATTAGGGGGAATACCAAGAGGTACGATAGTGCCTATGGGAAGATGAGGTCTACCCATGTCTCACATCGACTCTATAGCAGGAGTAGTGGTGACATTCCTAACCATGTATTCTCCCAATCTGGTAGAAGCTAGGTGCACTATAACCTAGGGCTATGGATAGAAGAGGGATGAGAGTGAGACTTGATCTGGCTCATCATTTGCCTCATGTGGTGTCTCTTCATCATCCGAGCTAGGTATCTCCTCTATAGAGATAGTGGATATGGTCGGTTGGACCTCATCAATGGGTCACTTCTCTAGGTTCCTAGGAAAAGGATCCACTAGTGTACTAGGCATCCGAGGTGGAGCCGATGATGAGGATGGCATGGTATTCGGTAGCGGTGGGGTCGAACCTCGACTAGATTTATTTGGCTAAAAATCTAGATGTGTCGATGGCAAGGTCGACTCGGGTAACTATTGCACCATGTTGTAGTACTTGAAGGGCTCTAGGTCCATGGGGATGACATGAACTTACCCTTCATGAGTGTACTTGAGGCACTGGTGAGCGATGGAAGGGACACACTTCATGTCCCTGATCCATGGTCTTCCTAACAAGATATTGTATGCCATCTCACCCTCCAGGATGTGGCACATTGTAGGGATGATATTTTCTCCTACTTGAATAGGTAGGACAATTGTACCAACCATTGAGCATATGGCATCATTGAATGCTCGAAGGGTGTAGGTAGATGTAACAATGTGGGATGTTGGGAGCTTCAGGTGCTTGAGAGTTGTTGTAGTTATGATGTTGCTTGAAGACCCAGTGTCTATCAACACTCTCTTATAAGGTGTTCCATTCACACATGCGATGATGTGCAAAGGGGGATCCACCATATCATGTGGAACCGATTTAAGTTCATCTTCTCGAAAGGTAATCATCGGTTCTATGCATTGTCGCACATGCCCCACAAAGTTGTTGAAGGAGTTAGACTCCTAGGGCTGAAGCTCAATTGCCTTAAGGATCTCCATCAAGGCTTCTCTATGAGGTTGTGATTGTTGGATGAGCTCATAGATGGAGAGCTAGGAAGATGTTGTTCTTAAGCTCTGAGTGAGCTTACTCTTAATGGTGACTATAGGCCTAGGTGGGAGGCTCAGCCCGAGAGGTGGTATAGGCTATGATGTCGAAGGGACATCACTCTGAGCCATAGGTGGTGTGGCTGGACTTGGATACCACCTATTTCTTATCACAATACTGACCATGCCAACATACCCTTGCTTAGGAGGGGCATGGTGAACCTCATTCACCTAGGGCACTGGTTTGGCTTGCTCTGCATGGGTAGGCAAGGGGTCCTTGAAGACCTCCATCTATTGGTTGTTTGGTGTGATAGGGTTATCTACCTGGAGGGCATTCCTATCAATTAGGTCTTGCACCAAGTGTTTGAATTTATAGCACATTTGCACATCATGCCCATTTTGCCTATGAAACTTGCAATATAGGTCTTCTCTGTATCCTTTGGGCTTCGGTGCATTTGGGTCGATAGGTCGACTCTCAAGTAGATGGATCGCATTGGCCGCCAAGAGGTGATCAAACAATGAGTCCATAGATTCTGCAATGGGCATGAATTGTCGCTTGGGGTGACATTATTGATTTTTCCCTTGACCATTCTGGTTATCCTTGGCATAGTTCCTAGGGGTGGCCTAATAATTAGGCTTTTGAGGTGGCATGGCTTGCGCTGGCCCCGGGACACTAATTGCAACCTGATTTACTATTACTGACTTTGGTTGAGCTGGGGTGTTTTTAGCATTCTTGTTCCATTCCTTCTTGCGAGGCTTTGCAATCTCGCCCTCTTGAATCTTGATTTCTTCAATGATCCTAGCCTATGCTAAGGCATCTTCAAGAGTAGGGTATTGTTGCAACTACAACAACAAGGAGATTGGATTCAAGAAACTTTTGGAGAACATCTGAGTCAACTCCGACATGGGGAGAAGATAAGGTAGCTTGGCGAGCAGGGTTCACCATCTATTGCCATAATTTGTTATTGACTCATCGTCATACTATTTCAACCCAGCTACATCGGCCAACATTGCCTTCCTCTTGGTATTGAAGGCAAAGCACTCTAGGAAAGCATCCACAAGTTGGTCCAGAGTGTGGATGCTATGCTTAGGGAGTTGGTAAAACCACTCGAAGGTGGGGCCAGTGAGGGTAGTCACAAATGTCCTCAAAAGCAAAGCATCATCATCATGAATGTTGAAGCATTGACCTAAGAACCTAGTGACATGCTCTTGCGCATCCTCTTCTCCCTTGAAGGTGGCCAATTGAGGTAACTTAAATTGTTCTAGATAGGGAGGCACAGGTACTGAAGGATGGATGGGTTGACTATGCAACTGGCGCATAGTGGGATTTTGAGATCCCGACCCAGAGGTCTTGTTCTCAACTAACTCCAGGCATTCTAGCAATGCTTTATACGGGCCTGAGGACTTAATCTCCTCATCCTTGTTCACATCTTGCGATGGAGGTCTAGGGTCCTCCAACCTATTATGAGGTGGTGGTAAATCACCCCCTACCTTGGTAAGGCATCTCCACATACTCTATCTCTAGCTCATGCTCAGTATAGGCCCCGTAAGGCATCTCTCGAGCTGGTCTATAAATGGGAGTATCCACCCATGGTGGGTGCCCTATGTTTGGCCTGGGAGGCATCTCCCGATCTGGCCTAGGAGGTCATGGAGGTAACATTGGATAAGGTCTTGGGGACCTATCTCGAATGAGCATGGGTTGCCTCGGATGGACTTCCTACCTATGTGTCTTAGGGGTAGGGACCCTCTCTCGTAAAGTCTTCTGGAATAGCTCATTGGTCTGCCATTCAATCCTTTCTTTCTCAAGCTGGTGCAAGTGGTCTAATTGCTCTTTGTCTCATCGAAGCTGCTTGAACTGAGCTTGGCATTCTGTATATCTTGCGATCGCTTGCCTAATTTGATCCATAGTGCGAGGCCTAGGGGGCCTAGGCATCTCACCTTAGGGCCGACCTCATTCAAGATACTCTATGGTCTCCATAGGGTGCTTGCCTCTTTCGAGGTTCATCGCATTGACTTGAGGTTCGGGCTGGAACATATGTTCATTATACTCAGCTGGCATAGAGGCACATCGGGCATGCATAAAATATTGTTCCTAAGGAAAATCTGGGATCTCCTCATGTCTTCCCTCCTGGACGAGGAAAGGTAGGGCTGAGTTGGATCACCCAGATCGATGGGTGTCATTCCCATTGGGCTGCAAGAGCTATTGTATCCTATCAAGGTGACATGGAGGTAAAGTCATGTCGACTTGCTTTGGCCAGTGTGTGAAGTCATACTCCTACCTATGCTTAGGCGTGTCAGCCCTGATGGGTACATGGATGTGTGGCACCACTCTATCTATTAGCACCTCAGCACGTAGTTGCCTTTCACCAAGGAAGGCCTATGAAATATCTACATATCGAGAACACTCTCCCAAGTAATGCTCATCATCCCTCGGGGTGTCTCGGAGAGGATCCCTTCAGAGATGAGGCTCATGCCCTACTGTCTTGGGGCTAGGTGGAGTGGAAGCTCACCAGGGAGGTATAACCAAGTCCCTAGGGCTATATCGGAGATGATTCATGTCTCCTAATCCACTCTCCATAGCTTCCACCCATGTTTGGGCTTGGTTGCGGGTGCGCACCATCGTGCTCCTCTATCAATACCTCAAGTGATTATCTTCTTTACAAATTTTAATGAAACAACAAACAGAAAAGGAAACACCCAATAGATAGATGATTATCTCTTTTAAGTTTTAGATGTGAGTCCCTAAACTATTTTGTGTGTTTCAGATGTGTTGTTTTGCAAAGGATGACCTTGTGTCATGTGTTTGAAATATTGTTGGATGATGCACTCAAATGTTTAATTGGCTTTCACCTATATACTCATAGCTCGACAACCTGGCTATGAACTCCAGGTTGCATTATCCCACCTATAATGTGTGGTGATGAGGTCCACACATGGCCAGGGAGCACAGGTCCTACCAGTTCCTCACCCAGTTCACCCGTAGTCTGCGATACACCTCCCCGAAGGGTGATGCGTGCTATAACCCATGGGCTATGATGGATCTTGGAACCGACCTTGGCAATATGGATTGGGTTCATGGGATTTGAGCCAAGTGGATGGAGATGAAACCCACCATCACTTGCGCTCTACTAGTGGATGGTAATGAAGTCCACCTCACTAGCGTTTACATGAATCGTGGTGTGTGTGGTTCTTTATTATCCAAGAAAGTAAGCAAAGAAGCAATCAATGATCATTCACTAAATGCATGCAAATAAGTGTGTTTTACTTTCAGAAAGTTAGGATAAAGAACCTACAAATGTAACTTATGAATGCAAATCCTAAATGCTAGCTTACCCATTGGGTAAGCCACAAGCAATCAAGCCACAAAGATGCATTGCTACTTCAAATTTCTTTTAGTTTTTCTTCTTCCTTTTGCTATGTGATGTTATAAGAAAAGTAAAAATGTAACTTTTAACCTTTCTATGCAAGAAAATGAAGCAAGAAAACTAATTTTTAATAGTCTCTAAAAATGCAGCAGAAAAACAGAGGGTTTAGGCACTTACCTTATCCATTTTGAGACCTCCAAATTCTGAATTTTTGAGCAGAAACTTCTCTGGTTCTTCAACGCTCCAGGGTGGGATGATTAGAAGCCTCACCACCATCCCAGGGTGGGATGGTGAAGCCACCATCCCAGGGTGTGCCAGATAAAGGCTCTGCCACCGTTCCAGGGTGGGGAGGGGAGCACCTACAACACAAAAGGGCAAAAATGGCAGAAATGAAGTCAAATTTTCACCCAAAGCATAAGGGACAAGGGTCCCACCATGATCACCACTGAATTAGGGAAAAATGGTGCACCTAATTATGAGAAAAAATATATGTATCTATCCTATCTCGCTTATGAGCATCAAACGGAAGCATGCATATGAAAATGAAGCAAAACCAAACAATAAGGAATGAAATGAAACGAGTCTCTTATTTATTAATTTGGTGGATCAGATCCAAGGTTACATAGAAGTCCCCTTGAGGGCTCAAAGGTGATACAATTTTTACAAATTTTGGGTGCCCAAGGATCAAATCCTTCAAGAAATTCGGGTGCACATCCTAGTGCCTTTCCTCGTACCCACAATCGAGGTGGGCGGGCCAATGCCACTGATGCTTGTATATTCAATATATGATGTCTGATATTCCTTCCCAATGCCTCTCAAGAACCTGCACCTACACACAAGGAAGCAAAAAGGGTCAAATAGCAAGGGTGTGTGGAGGGAAACATGCAATCCCCACAGGCACAAAATGGCATATATATTAAAAATATATCAAATCAACTCAGAATGCTATGAAAATTTATGGGGATGTTTAATAAGAGGTTTTTAGGGGATATCACCAAAAATATATCAGAAATTGCATCCGTGGACCCCTCGATTTTGCGTCGCCCGCCTGCAACCTACGAAGACCAAGACAAGCAAATCCCACACCTAGACATGTCCAAAACATATGAAATTTGGAAAGAATGCATAAATAATCATTTTAAGACAACCCATATGGTTATATTTCCAAAATGAGGTGCATATCCACCTGCATGCAACTGGGGTGCCCGGATGGGCCCTACGAACCTGCAAAACCTTAAAAATGCAATATCTCGGCCAATTTAACTCCAAATTGCATGAAATTTGAACTACAGAATCATATGATAGTCTAGAATAATAATAAATAAAAATAATAAAAAAATTGTGCAAGGATTTTTCCTCATCCCGGGGGGGTGGTGGTGACTACAACTAATTGGGGGGCACCCTGGGAGGGGATACCCACCAATTCTGCACACTTTTTGCTACCAATCCCACTAGGGAATGATCCTAAACACTATAAGGGGTGTTTTCATTGAATTTGGTGAATAAATTCACCCGGATGGAAAAGTTATGCTCAAAGGACCCTCTTGAAGTCACCCGGTAACCTCCTTCGCAAAAGAGAGATTTCGAGGGCAAGAAGGCACAATAAAGTGAGGGGAAATCTTGGAAGCACTCCATTGCATATCCTAGAACTCCTATCTATATTTTTGTGTGGATATTGAATCCATTTTATAGCCCAAAGGGGCTCATGTGCAAAAAGGCATGCGAGGGCATGCATGGCAGGAGGTGCCACTTGTCAAACGGGAGGCATGCAATGGATGTGGAAGAGAATATCCAATTTGGGCCTCCATTAAGAAGTGTGTCATAAGGATTCAGTGCCCTCTGACCCGCATGCTTCATTTGGTGGGGTAAATGGCAGTTTTTGGGTGCCATTTGTCCCAGATTTGACTTTTTTTGGGTCAAACTTGCTCACCGTCCCACCCTGGGATGATGGCTCACCACCATCCCAGGGTGGGATGGTGGGAATATGCCACCATCCCAGGGTGGGACGGTGGTGAATTTTGGGCCAAAACCTCCAAAAATTAGGCCAAAAGCCTCCAAAACCTCTTCCAGAGTGGCTAGAACCACTGTGAGCCTTCTAAGGGCTGCCCAAGGGGCCATATGATGTCAATTTGATCATTGTTTGTGGATGCTTAATCGGGTTTACCATATTTTAGTGTCTATAATTACAATCAATAAATTCATTACTTGACACCTCACCTATTACTTTGACATCTCTTCCATGGTCATCTCTAATAAACGGTATGCTTTTCTAGACCAAGAATATTGCATGTTATGTGAGCAATTCAACTAAATTTACCCATCAAACCATATGTGCCATTCTTCATACAAAGTTTTTATAGAGTCATCACACTTAAGATACACCTGGGAAAATAACATTTTTGAAATCTACTGCCCCTATATATCGAGCTTCTCATCTATTGCACATATCACTATTAAAATTTATCAATGATGATACTGCTCATCCAACAAAATCAAACCAGTTAACACTCTTGGGTGAACATCGTTTTAACATTCTTAAACACACACACGTTTACCATGATTTCCTTTTATGTGCCTATCATAGCATGGTACATCCATGAGAATTTTAAGTCAGAGATCTATTCCTCATAGAGAACCAAACAAATCACTAGCCAACCGTACTATTTTCATGATAAATTTACACCTAATTGGCTAGGCCCTTACATTTTTACACACACATTCGGTTTTGGGGCATATCATCTTTCCAATCTCAAAAATCTTGCTGAACTTGAACCTATCACCATCATTCATCTCTGAGCCCTTTATGCCTAAGAATTTTCAAAGTACGGCTCACCATTCTTTGTACATACCATCATGACTATTACGATAATACAAAAATTCAAAAACAATAACACCAATAATAAAACAACAAAAATAAAATCATCC
Organism: Wollemia nobilis; assembly: GCA_028583015.1. Classification (NCBI taxonomy): domain Eukaryota; kingdom Viridiplantae; phylum Streptophyta; class Pinopsida; order Araucariales; family Araucariaceae; genus Wollemia; species Wollemia nobilis. The sequence goes on from JAQPPZ010016709.1 coordinate 3,474,618, forward strand.
ATTCACAACGTATGTATACTTGCATTCTTCATAGTTATCCTACTTATTTCTCTTTCTTCTATTCTTCGTCTCCTTCCTCTTTGATCAATGTTGTATGGTCACACTTCGAGCAGCTACATATTGTTGATCACCTTCATTTTATTCATTCATCTCTCTTCTCCCCCTTCTTCTATGATAAATTTTGTATGGTCACTCTTCGAGTGGCTACATACCTTTCATATTACCTCTTCTCTTCATTTTCCTCTTTTTCTTCTTCTCTCTTATATTTTTGAAACTTATCAATGTTGTATGGTCATGCTTCGAGTAGCTACATATCTTTGATAAGCTTCTTATTCTTATATTTCTCTTCTTTTTCTTCTCCTTCCTTCACTCATTATTTTTTGTTCTTTCTTTCTCCATCATTTTCTCATTTACACCATCGTCCCTATCCATTATTTATAGTACTAGGGAAACCTTGCATTTGCATACTAGCTATCATTCAACACCACATTGCATCCTCCACATGAATCCAAATTGCATCCATACATACTCATTGTGAATACCGTGCTTGGGGAATTAAAAATGCACATGCTAGCATACCAGTTTGATGCCCAAACCCATTTTTAGGAGATGGTATTAGAGAATTATTTTGAATGCTTCACCTATAAATAGTTATATAATCAACCACCATCCAAATTTGGCATATTTCAAAAACATTTCCAGACTTCCCTTGGTTACCTTGCTCTTCTTCCTAGATTTACCTGCACGTCCTACACACTAATAACATTTTGGAAATAGGATTCGCTACACTGCATGTCGGCTAATGCTTAGAAAAAATTACTTTGCTCATTACATCATTCACATGATTTCTCTCGAACTGAAGGGATGACAAAAGGACAAGCTCCCCCCTACCCAAATAAAATCCCTTGCTCTACATCTAATCTGAGCAAGTATCCCAAAAAATCAAAAGAAAGAAAAATCCCTTGCTCTAAATCTAATCTAAGAAATTATCCCAAAAATAAAAATAAAAAATGAGCAAAGAAACAAAAAGAGAAAAGAGTACTACCCACAAAGAGATAGTCATATCATATAAGTCAAAAAATAAAATCAAATGGCTCAAGAGTACCATCCGCTTGAATCCTTGCATTCCTTAGATCTTTACCGATGAGCTAGCTTACAAGCTAAGTTGGCATACAGTTACAAACCACCCTCTTCCAGAATGGTGAAATGAACATCACTTTACACACACAAATCCAGGATTGAGGTCTTGTTTACCAAGATAGCCTAGAAATTGTTCAAGAATTTTTGCTCAGTTAGTCAATGGGTTTGATTACTTACAAACTGTAGTGTTTGAATCTCCTCACTACAACTTTCATATCCAACTTTCTTGAAAAAGCGGAATGGATTACATAATCTGATTACTACAACGATGCAAATGCTTTCTCCAATCGATACTTCTACACCTCTACATACTTATATTGTCATGTCTCATCCGATGCATACTACCCCAATACACGCATACATAACATAGGCATTTACACTCCATATGCATATCATCCACTACATGTTTGCTTGTCTTGCATGCCTTACATGTTATTCAATCACTCAATTTCATCCTCATTACATCATTTTTTATTCTTCTAATCTAAAAGATACCATATTTCTTACATACTCATACATTCATCTATATACATGTTATCATTCATATCACACACATCTACTTCTATCAATTCCCACACCTACTCTATATTCATGCATTCACATCATTCTCCTACACATATAGAAAAGCAGAATTATAATGTCATACAAAAAAATGCGTACCCTTTCAGGTACCTCATCACATGTACATAGTATGTGTATATACTCCTTATACATAAAATTATGGTCATTTGGCCACCAACAAAATATCATTCAATCATGTTGCTCATTGGGAGTCTCTCCACTCCCCTCCGAGCCATCAAGGCTTGATCCCCCAAAACCCTTACATCATCCACCTCCTCATGTAAACACGAAGCCTTCCCTATGAGCTTATCTATCTTATCTATTCTAGCATCTAATGCTAGTATATTTTTATCATCTACTAATCACTTCACTTCCTCTAAGGCTATCTCTAGCCTCTCCTCCCACCTTGTCTCTTCGCTCTCCCTCCATATCTAATCCACCATCCACCATTCGTACTAAGGTTCAAATCTTCCCCTCCATATTTTTATCCATGAATTCACCTACTCTACTTCCATTTTTTATTTCTCTATATTCCATGCACTCCCTCTCACCATTCATCCCAATTTCCCTTTTCAAAAAGGATTGAAATTATGCATTCACCACCTTAAAAATATAGGTTATATTTGAACTAAATTTTTATCTATTAAATCACTTCCAAATTTCCTAAAACTACAACCATTGGATCAGGCTTGAAAATAGCTTTCCAATGGTATACATTTTATCCAATTCTGACACCGTTTGGTCCTCCAAACTGCCAAAACACTGCACATGGGTCAACCAGAAAAAGTTCGCACCCCACTCGTACGAACCAACTAGTTCGCACCCCACCCGTGCGAACCTATATTTCCTACTCAAAATTTCTTCATATCCATTTCATTTCTTGTTAATTTCTACCAATTCATTAATTTCTTGTTGATTTTCACATAAAATTGTACAAATTCTTGCCTTCATCTTCATCAACTATTTCATTGCCAATTTTCGTCTCCTCCATCGCCAATTCATCGCTTGATGGGGTAATCATTCAACACATCAGAAGCTACCTTGAACATGATAAAATAACTAAAAATCAAATCATGGATACAGCAAATTCCTAAGAATTTTTTTGCTGAAGATTATCTCAAGTCCTCATGCTAGGATAAATACAAAAAAATGAAACTTCTCTTCTCAATAAAAACTCCAATCCAAAAACAAATCAATGTTTGACAGACCTCAAAATGCCTCTGACTCTAGAAACCTCATGGATTTCAATCTTCATAGTGGTAGTCTTAAGACCACTTATGAATGAATATCCTAAAAATTCTACCCCATGGCTCCAACGGTTTGTCAAATGTTGTCAAAAGAGCTCATCAATCAATCAAAAGCAAAAATAGACAAAGGTATTTGTTCCTTCCATAATTGGAACATATTAAATTGATCATAATGCAAGGCAATCTTATGCCTCCCCCAAAAATCAATAATTACAATATCATAAAGTATTGTATCTAATCACAAATCATTTTATCAATGCATCTCTCTCACAATCATCCATAATTCATCAATCGTAAATTATTTGCCTTCCAAATCATCTCATTAATCCACGTCATCAGTTTTTGTACTAAACAATTTTTCACATAATCCAATACAAAAAGGGGTAAAATGTAGACACCTAAAAGTTGCACATTGTCCCTCTCCCCATTCCCATGGTTAATCAATTTGCAAAACCCTCAAAAATTACATAAATTGGCTAAAAACACTAATCATTAATAAAAATTACTATTCACCATCATTAGCCCCTTTGGGCTAGCCAAGCCCTTTTCTAAGCTTAACCATAGGTCCTCATGTGACCTCATACCAACTCAACTAAGGTTGAAACCTTCACCATGGTCAAAAAGCACTTTATGGGTAAAAAGTCAACACTTTTGGTCAAATTATGCTTTATGGCTAATTTCATACTTAATTAGATCTAATCTGGATTAAATTAAAAGCCTCCATCTCACCTAGTCTAGTTTGACTAGCCTAGCCTTCCACCTCACCTAGCCTAGCCTATCCTAGCCCTGCCACCTCTCAACCAGCTATTTCTCCACCTCACACTCCCCTGGATCATAAATGCAAGATGGAGAATTTTGCACCCAAAAAGCAATTTTAAAATCAAAAGATATTTCAATAAAGGTGATTATTAATGATAAATCAATATCTTTTGAAAATCATCATTACTTTTGTATGGATGAGGGATTCTCTCACCCAACCCCACTTATGACCCAGGAAAACTCAGGGGACACCTCTTTGGTGGAGGCCTCACCATTGCCACCTCACAGGGGACACCTCATACCCTTTCTCTCACCTTGGCCCACTCTATAAATAGAAGGCCATTTTAACCATTTTAGACATCACAACTTTTGCATACCAAAACTCTATAAAATTACTATAGCCATTGTATCCAATACACATACATCTCACATCCATCGTACGAACATCATTATCAATTTATCTCTTGCATAATCCATTTTTTTTTGAGTGAGATAGGTTGATTTCCACATCAAAATTGCAATTACAAAAGCTCAACCGGCCAAAATACACATCCAAAGCCAATCCGGAGCATCCACGGAACCTATCTGAGCATTCTGGTCTGAAAGGGACCGGTTCACACCTCACACGTGTGAACTATTTTGGTTTGCACCCCTATGGTGCTTACCTCTGAAACTGGCACCATAATCACCAGTGCAGGTAAGAATAGCTTAATTTTTAGTATTTTATTGTTTTTAGCAAGAAATTTCATTTTTTGAGTAGTTTTGCGAGTCATTTTGTCTATATATCTACGGGTTTTGACTGAGGTAAACCCTCCAACGCACTAATAGGATTTTGCAGGTTTCTATAGGTCCATAAAAGCTCAAAGAAACATCTTCAACAAGCGATGGCTCATGAGCAAGAAGCCCACCTACATCAAGGAACCCAAAAGGACAAATATTGTTGTCTTTGTACCACATCTGAGAGGGCTTCCTACGGGAAGGCCCCATTGTAGCCTTCAGGGAAATATTGTAAAAGGATATCACCTCTTGTAACCCTTTTATGATTATCAATACAAATGCAGTAGATTCTATAATATTGAATGAAGTGTTATAGTGTCTTTTTGATAGTTTCACTCCTATATTGAATTATCACTCTGAATGGTGTGAATATTTTTGTTGCTTCATATGATTTTGTGCCTGGATCAAATTGTCCTTGAGAATGTTAAGCATTGTCTGTCGGTGCTGGAACCAATCATCTACTTGAGCTACTTTGGAATATCCTAGAACATAATATGTTATTACTGGTGGTTTTAACCCATACAATGCTTCAAATGGGGACATCTTGATGTAATAATAGTATGAAGTTGAGAAAATAATTTTAGATTCATTCTCATAAGAACTTACAATTATTTTATACGACTCTAATCAGCTTGAAATCTCTACTATTATGGAGATCTTACTTGCTCCTACTATGTTTAGAAACACTCTAAACAATTCCCTATATGTTGTCACAACAAAATCGATTTCCTCTCAAATAGTAAAGTTGGTGAAACTATATTTAAATGAATGCTAAATATTTAGAACCTATATACTTTAGGGAATATACTCTAAAGTATGCTCTAGAGTCCAACATTCTCCGCATTAAATTTTAGAGGACTGACTAGACGGTCTCTCAGCTTTATACACTGAGCTTTCGCAACTCATTTGGTGAATATGTCCGCTATGTTGTCCAAAGTGTTGCAATATCGTAGCTCGATAACCTGTTTCTCCACCATGTCTCAAATGAAGTGATACTTCATGTCAAATTTCTTTGACCTACTATGGTGGATAGGATTATGTGCCAATTGAATGACACTCATATTATCACAATATAATATGGTAGGACCACTTTGTCTTTCTCCTATTTCTTCAAGTACTTTTCTCAACCATAAAGCTTGGGTACTAGCACTTGTGATTGCTATGTACTTAGCTTCAGTAGATTATAATGCTACAACGGTATGCTTTTTGGAATTCCAAGTAATTAGTCATGAACCAAGACTAAAACAATTCCCTGAAGTAGATTTTTTATCATCTATATTTCTGCCCCAATCACTATCACTAAAGCCAACTAATTTTATAGAATTACATTTGTGGTAATGGATCCCAAAATCCAATGTACCCTTTACATATCTCAAAATTCTTTTAGTTGCTTGTAGATGAAGTTCATATGGATTATCCATATACCTTGAAACAAGAGAAACTGCATATTTAATATTCGGCCTTCTGTTGGTGAGGAACATTAGACTCCCAACCATACTCCTGTAAGTGGTCATGTCAACTTTTGGTGCTCCATCTTCTTTGCTCAATTGGATACCATGACCCATTGGAGTTGCAACATACTTGCATTACTCCATAGCAAATTTCTTTATCATATCTTGAGCATTTTGTGTTGACATATGAATATCCCTTTACCTATTTGATGTATCTCCATACCTAGGAAGTAATGCATCAAGCCTAGATATTTTATTTCAAATTCTTTCATCATGGAGTTTTTGAACTCCTTATTCATCTTAGCACTACTACCCATGAATATTAGATCATCCACATATAAGCATACAATGATAATGTCTTTACCTTGTTTCATGTAGTAGAGATTAGGCTCACTTTTTCTCCTGGCGAACCCATACCTTTAAAATTAGCCATCAATGTGTGAGTACCATGCCCTTGGTGCTTGCATGAGGCCATACAATGATTTATTTAATTTGTAGAAAATATGCTCCTTAATTTGTTATTCAAAGCCTTGAGGTTGTTGCACAAAAACCTCTTCATTCAAGTACCCATTGAGAAATACACTCTTAACATCCATGTGTTGAATTTTCCACCCTTTGTGGGTAGCCAAAGAAATCACTAGTCTAATGGTATCTTGTCTAGCAACAGGAGCAAAGGTCTCCTCATAGTCAATCCCATACTTTTGAGTAAACCCTTTTGCTACTAGCCTTTCCTTATGTCTTTAAATGCTCCCATCAGCATTAAAATTGGTCTTGTAGACCCATTTACATCCAACACATTTCTTACCTTTAGGAAGCTCCACTAGCTCCCAAGTATCATTCTTTTTTATAGAGGTCATTTCTGCTTTCATGGCCTATTGCCATACATCATGAGTGCATACTTTTTCATAACTATATGGCTCTAGCTCTATACTAGTCATTAAAGCATAGTTTACAACATCACCCTTAGGCTCTTGAGAGTCATCATCACCATACATGTGCAAATTTTCAAGTCTTTTCAAAACTGCATTCATCTCACTAGCTTGGCTTCTAGTGTACCTTTTTTAGAAATTCTTATCCAAAATTTGAAAATAAGGATGGTGCTAAAGTGTTCTCTTACCACCTTTATGGAGAATCAATATCCATTGGTGAAGAACTTACTAATCTTTATGGAGAAGGACTTGGAGTAGCATCAGTTGTACTTGAAGTAGTACTCATACTTGGGCTTGGAAGAGGACTTCCTTTGCTGTTTTTGGGTTGCACTTGAGAGGAAATTACATCATGAGATCCATCATCAATAAAAAAATTTTTATGATCCCATACTCCCCCTTCATCAAAAATCACATCTCTGGAAATTAGAACTTTATGTGTTTTGGATTGTAGAGCCTATATGCCTTTGAAGACTCACAATAGCCAATGAAAATACATGCTTAACTTTTGGGGTCAATTTTCTTTCTTGTTTCATCAAGAATGTGTGCATATGCAAGACAACCAAAAACTTTGAAGTGTTTTACATTTGGATTTTTTTCATACCAACCCTCATAAGGATTTATCCCATCTAAACTAGAATTAGGACTCCTATTCAAAATGTAAACACTTATTCTAACAGCATCAGCCCAATACATGTTACTGAGTGCTTTGTTTGAAGCATTGATTTAGCCATTTCTACAATAGTGTGGTTATTTATTTCAACCACACCATTTTGTTGTGGGGTGTAAGAAGTAGTTAATTGCCTTTTGATCCCACAATCTTTATAAATTTTGAGAAATGCATATAAACAAAACTCCCCTCCTCTATCAGTCCTTAATCTCTTTACAACATACTCACTTTTATTCTCTACATTAAACATTCAAAAGCTTCATCTTCAGTTTTCAAAAAATAAATCCAACACATTCTAGAGAAATCATCAATGAAAGTGAGAAAGTACGAATTGTTACCCAAGATTTTGGTATTCATTGGACCACAAATATCCGAATGTATCAATTGTAGTGAATGGCTTGCTATCCATGATTGTCCTCTTGGAAACTTGGTTCTTGAGTGTTTTCCCAAAACACATCCTTCACACACCTCCTTGTGCTCTTCAACTTTTGGCAATCCACATACCATAGCTTGTGAAGTCAACAACTTCAAGCTTGCAAAGTTAAGATGACCATATCTCAAGTGCCAAAGCACACTTGGATTTTCTATGGCCACATTAGAAATTTGGGCACCTCCTTGTTCCAAAAAATTAAGAGGAAACAACCTATTATTTGTCATAGGCACTTGTGTAACAACTCTATTACAATTGTTTTTGTCAAAAATTACACATTTTCCATCTTCAAAAACAAGCTTGTAGTTCTTTTCCATTATTTGTCCAACACTAAGAAAATTATGTTGGAGTTTGGGGGTGTAATAAATTTTGTTTACATTCTTTGTACTTTATTTTTTTGGAACCTCCATGGCTCCCATACCTTCAACTTGTAGTGCCTTGTCATCTCCCAATTTTATCTTTGACTTGTAGGTGGAATCCATTGTAGCAAAAAGCTCTTCTTTGTCACTCATGATTTGAGCAACCAGTATCCAAAATCCAAGTTTCATTGAGATTTTGATATAATTTGCCATAGGTGAGAAATATATTTGAATAATTTCCTTCCTCTTCTCCATATTTTCCATATTTATTACCTTACCCTTCTTGAGAAGGTTTGGACCAACAATCTCTAGAAAAATGACCAACCTTGCCATAATTGTAACAAGATTTCTTTGATTTGTCACCTCCTCTTCCTCTTCCTTGGTTTCTACATCTTGATATACCTCTTCCTTTTCCTCTCCTTTGTCCTCTTCCTTGGCCTATTGCTTGTCCTCTTTCTTCATCCTCCTTGGATGAGAATGCTTTGTCATCATCTCCATAGCTTGTTGAAGTAGAACTCTGTAATCTCTTCATGAGACATCAAAGAACCAATTAGAGCATAAAAAGTTAGAGTAGACAAATATTTAGAATCTTCAATAATTATAGCAACATGGTTCCATTTATGAAGAAGTGTTCTCAACACTTTCTTCACCACTACTTCATTTTGTATGTCTTCTCCAAGGGTTTACATTTTGTTTAGAATGGCTTTCACTCTAACACAATAATCACCTACATTTTCATAATTTTACATTTTTAGATTCTCAAAATCTCTCTTCAAGGTTTTAAGCCTCACTTGCTTCACTTGATTTCTGCCTTGATAGCTATCCTTCAAGGCACCCCAAGCATCTAGAGCTGATGTACATGAAGTAATCCTTAGAAATATGCTTTTCTCCAAGGCTGCTTGGAGATGGTAGAGGGCAAATGAATTTTTCTTTTGGGCATCCTTTTTATTGGTTCTATCAAATGCACTAAAGGTGGTCCAATATTCAGGTTTATTGTAGCCTTCTTATACAATATCCCATAACCCCTTGCCTATGAGTAATTTCTTCATCTTGATAGACCAATACTCATAATCTAACCCATTAAATTCAGGAATGGGAAGATTGTTATTGGCAGCCATTGATGCTAATCAACAAAACTTTGGAATAATATAGATAGCTTATAATGCAATATTTTTGCAATAAATAGCAGCAAAATATCTTCTTTTACTCAATTAACTCAACCTGTTAAGTCAATATCTCATAATTAACCTCTGATTGCAAAAATACATGCTTCTTTTTTATTTACCAAAATATCAAGCACCAAATTTATCATAAATCAGCCAATACTGATTGAAAAAAATTGAAATTTTTACTGTAGACTTCTGATATACATATCTGAAAATCCACTAAATTTCAGAATTAAATTCACACAAATGAGAAATTTGTGATCAATTTACTTTTGCCCTTTCTAGATCTTAGAGTGTTTTTTGAGACAACCTCAATGTTTTTCACATAAATCAATCCATACAGCTCTAAAATTTTTGAAAATTAAACTATGTATTCCTGAGATAATAATATGAAAATCCTCTAAATTTTATAATAAAATTCATAAAGGTGAAAAATATGTGATCATTTACTTTTTTCCTTTTTATCACAATTCCGGATCTAGGATTTTTGAATAAAAAATAAATATTCACACAAATCGATCAGTACAAATCCAAATGACCTGAAATTTTGTTTGAATGATATTTTATCTAAATAATATTTCTATCAAAATTTTAGAAGCAAATACCTTGTCGTCCACCTTATACAACCATTTTATTGCAAAACTCAAAATGCCAATAAAATCAGCAAATGAGCTCAAAAATACTTGACATATTGACTGCATTCTCTTGATACAATTATCTAACAACCCTCAAAATTTCATCAAAAAATGCCTCAGAATGCATGATATATGAATTATTTACTCGAGCTCTTCCTTGCAACTTTGTTGAGTGATGGCCACTTGAGTTTCTCTAACAAAGTGCGTGCTTCAGATCTCTTCACGTCACTCTCCACAGGTTTTGATCCGTCTAAGCAAACCTGGATCTGATACCAAAATGAGAAAATAGACTCATTAGATTCATAATCATAAGAACTTACAATGCTTTTATAACACTCCAATAATTTTGAAATCTCTACTATTATGGAGATCTTACTTGGTCCTAATATGTTTAAAATCACTCTAAACAATTTCCTATATTCTCTCACAACAAAACTGATTTTCTCTCAAATAGTAAAGTTGGTGCAACTATATTTAAATGAATTCTAAATATTTAGAACCTATATACTTTAGGTAAGATACTCTAAAGTATGATCTAGAGTCCAACAGAAGTGTTGTACCATCATTCTGCTAATTAAAGCTAGTGACTCCATTGGTTTTCTTATCTTGAGAAAAGCATCGTAGATAGGTACCCAAACATTTGTTAACAATTTCAGTTTGGCCATCTGTTTGAGGATGGTATGTAGAAGACATTTAATTTGGTACCACTAATACGAAATAATTTTCACCAAAAATTGCTAGTAAATATGGGATCACGATCACTTACAATATTTTTAGGTATTCCATGTAACTTGAAAATGGAGTCCATAAATACCTTAGCCACTTTGCTTGTTGAATATGGGTGTTGTAGAGCATTGAAGTGAGCATACTTAGAGAGACGATCCACTACCACAAAAAATCACTGTTTTACCTTTTTATTTGGGAAGACCTTCAATAAAATCCATTGATATGTGTTCCCACTAGCGGTCAGGAATTGGTAATGGTTGAAGAAGTCCTGGAGATTTGACTATTTCACCCTTATTGCATTGGCATACTTCACATTCAACAACAAATATCTTGACATCATATTTCAATCCTTTCCAATAAAAGGATTATTTTACCCGCATATATGTCTTCAAAAATCTTGAGTGCCCTGCTGATGGAGAAGCATGTGATTCTTCAAGGACCATGGATTTAATAATGGAACTTTACGAAATGTAAATGCGATCTTTCTTTCTTAAGACTCTTTCACTATATGAAAAATGAGGATGCTTGGATTATCCTAAAATCAAATCTTGAATAATTTGAGTAGTTTTAGTGTTCACCAACCATTCTTCTTGGAGCTAAGAAACCCATTGAGAACAAGGACCCAAAATGGTATTGATGGAAACTTCATCTTCATATTTATGAGATAATGCATTTGCTACCACATTTTATTTGCCCTTATTATACTCGATAACAAAATTATATCCCAACAATTTTTTTAGCCATTTTTTTTACTCTAGATAGGAAACGCATTGTTCTAGAAAGTGCTTGAGACTACTATGATTTGTTTTTATTATGAAACAACTGCTAATTAAGTAGTGTCTCCATTTCTTGACTACATGTAGAATAGCCAAAATTTCTTTCTCATATGTGACCTTCCCAATTTTTTTCTTGAAAGTTGTTTGCTTTCAAATACCAAGGGATGACCATCTTGCATTAATACTGCCCAATACCTGTTCCTGAAGCATCACATTCAATAATAAATGGTTTGTGAAAATCTAAAGTTGCCAAAACTGGAGTAGTGCACATATCTTCCTTGAGTGCCATGAATGCTTGAGTGGCCACATCCGACCAGTGAAAGGCATACTTTTTTGTGAGGGAGGTTAGAGGAGCTACAATTTTACCATAATTATGAACAAACTTGTGATAGTAACCTATAAGGCCTAAAAAACCACAAAGTTTCTTGACGGTTTTGGGTAAATGCCAATCATGAATGTCTTTAATTCTATTATGATCCACTTTAACACCTTTATGATAAATGATATGACCCAAATATTCAACTTCTTGAACACCAAAATAACACTTGGAGTGTTTGACAAAAAAATTCTCCTTATGTAAAACATGAAGAACTTTCCCCACATGCATCAAATGATCCTTCCATGATTTACTATATATTAAAATATCATTGAAGAATACTAAGACAAATTTACGAAGAAATGGATGAAAGACATGATTCATGAGACTTTGGAAGACGGAGGGGGCATTGGTGAGCCCAAAAGGCATGACTAATAAATCATAATGACCTTCATGAGTACGAAAGGTAGTTTTGGGAATGTCCTCATCTCTAACTCTGATTTGATGAAAACCTAAATGAAGATCTAATTTTGTGAAGAATTTATCACCATGCAATTCATATAATAAATCATCTATGATAGGGATAGGGAACTTGTCCTTGATTGTGATTTTTTTAAGAGACCAAAAAGCAGGACACATGCGCCAATAATTATCTTTATGACGGGCCAAAACCATTGGTGATGAATAAGGACTAGTGCTATGATGGATGACTCCATGTTCTAATAGTTCTTGGACAATATTTTCAATTTCTATTTTTGAGGTTGAGGGTATCGATAAGGATGTACATTAGGAGGAATACTTCCAGGGATAAGATGTATGACATGGTCATGATATCGCTTGGGAGGGAGCCCTTTTGGTTCATTGAAAACTTCATCATAGTTAGTCACAATATCTTGAATATACTTTGAGGTAATTATCACCATATCTTGTGCTTGCACTTCCATGTAATTGATTTGAGCTATGAATCCATAACCTCATTTCCTTAATATTTTTCCATGCCGTGAGAACTCACTACTTGTGATGGTGGAGTTTGAATTCCTTGGAGTCAAATAGTCTTCCCATTTTCTTTCCATTCCACAAATAGTTTTCAAAAGTTGAAACTAATTGTGTCGAGTTGTTCTAGCCATTCAACACCCAAAATAACATTTGAACTTCCCAAAATCATAATGAAGAGAGTTTCTCACCATGTGTAACTTTCCATTTGTATTAAAACTGAATATGTTCTACCAATACATTGAGCATTTCCTCCATTTGTAACTAAAACTTGAAACTTATATTGATTGGAAGAATTAATGTGCAAGTTCAATGCTTTAGCCGTCTTGATATCAATAAAGTTATGAGTACTACCTGAATCAATCAACACATTTATTTTTTGTGCCTAATAAATCCTGGTACCTTAATTGTATGGTGAGCTATTAATCCCATAAGAGCATGCACTGAAATAGCCATAGTATCCTCTTCTAGTATTATTTCATTATTATCTATTTGTTCTGCATACATGGGCGATTCTAGTTTATTGGTATCCTCTGCTTCCTCTACTTCATCCTTATTATCATATTCTATTTGAAAGGTTTATCTTGGTACATATGCTTGATCTCTTGGATGATGACTGCAATATTTGTAGCAAAAATATCTTGATGGTTGTTCATTTTCATAGAAGGAATTATTACGATATTGAGGACGTGTATTAGAGTCTCGTCTAGAAGATGTCCAATTTTAAAACTTATTTTCAGCAAGCTTAGCAATCCTTATAGTTTCATCCAAAATGTATGGATCATGTAAGTCCACTTCGAGTTGAATATTTTCCTTTAGACCATGTCGAAAGGTAGAAACCACCACAAAAGCATTTACTTCTTCCGTGTAAGCAAGAAGACTTGTGAACTCTAAAACATAATCTTGGATAGAACCAGTTTGTTTGAGACCCAATAGGTGAACAATGTAGGAAGAAGAACTACCTTCATCAAATATTTTGAAGAAAAAATCTCAATTCAGACCATAAGATGGGATGATTATGTTGATGTTTCTACCAAGAGAACCATTGGTAAGTTTTTGTACCCAATTTGGAAGAGGTGTAAGAAACTTTTCTAGCTTCAGGAATATAATTTAAGTGTAGGATACCCTCCATTTTAGCTAACCAACCATGTGGATGCCCACCCTAAAAGGTGGGCATATCAGTACGCAGAACATTAACACCTATAGGCCATCTTGCATATTGATAAACTTCTTCTGTATCTTGATCTGTTGTATAATTTTGTCTATGGTAATTATTTGGAGATGGAGGAGCTTCTTGGTTTTTTTTTATCTACTAGTTGTCCAATATTTATTGATATAATGTTTATATTAGTAGTAATTTTAGTCAAACACACTTGTAATTCTTAGTTGCATGTAGTGGAGATTACTATTTCTTCATGTGTAAGATTTTCTTGGGATGAGTGGGATGAGTTGAAAGGAGCCATGGGGTTAATAGTAGGATCGTTGGGGTTAAAATTGTTAATGCACAAAGAAGAATTATGCTGCATACCTTTATTTTGTGAAGGCCTTCTTGGTGATTTTAATGGTCCTTATAATGGATTTTGTTCGATCCCCTATTCCACCTTTCACTCATGCATTAGAATTATGAAATTTACAAAAAAAAAATTGTTTTGTCAAATTTTGCTCCAAATGCAAAACCTTCGCTCCAGCTATGAAGTTATATTTTCGAATTTTTCCCAACGGCTAGTGTTATCAAGATTAACAACTAGTTTTTTTTTTAAGACCCAACGACTATTTTAATGTACCACAACTATACATTGGTGGACAAACAGATGCATGGCAGGTTATTTATGTTGGTGGACAAGCGAGGAACAATTGAGGGAACAATGAAGGATGAGATCAACCAATATCATAAGAGATACTACGTTGGACAAGGAAAATTTATGGAACAAACTTTTAGTACCCAACAACTAGTTTAATGTATCACAACTATATGTTGGCAAAAAAACGAATGTACGATAGTTATTTATGTTGGTGTACAAGCAAGGAACAACTGATGGAACACAAAGGCACGATTGGTTATTTTGATTGACACTATGGATGCTTCCAGGAAGACAACGACATACGTAACAACAAAGAATTTCAAAGAGCTAAAGCTACGAATTAATAGATGACACACGACAAATTTTTGAGACCAGGGACACAACAAGACACGTGCGAGGTATTTTAAGAATCTACGTGATCGAGGTCACATTTAATCCTTGGCGCGTTGGTGATTTTAAATCACCCACTACTCAACGCCTAAGCAATGTGGGATTAAGAGGTATGCAAAAATAATTTCTTCGTGATGCATACAAAATTATAACTTAAATTTAATCAATGCACATACCCATTTTGTAATGTGTTTTTGCTAGAAAAAATATGTTGTTTGTTTTATGCTTGGATTTCATTGCCACGCAAGGGTTTTGGATGGAAATTTGCCACGTTTCAAATCTTGGATACACCTTTAATAATTTTAAACTTGGTGATTCATATACTTTTGTTCGCAACGTAATATTATTAAGTTACACCTAAAATATTTACGCTAAAGACTTGATTTATGATGCTGCCTTATAACCTTTAATTTTCAACCCAATATTACACTTTGTAATCTCTCAAAACCCACGCAGTTTATTGGTGTCGTATTAATACTTGTTTGACTACTTAATAGTATAGGAGCTTGATGGTCTCTATATTAAATTCTGAGAGATTTATGAATGCACACCAATCCCAAACATGATGCTACCAGGTGTCTTGAATATTTTTTGCATGTTAATTGTCGAATGCGATTGTCATTGAGGAAGAATAAAATTCTTGGCAATTTAGTTCTTAGAACATGAAATTTTAAATCATCAGCATTGGATGTCTACTTTCGATATTATGTTTTCGAAATTATTATGTACCCCCAAACTATTCTATCTACCCTCGAATAATTTAGCACCTAAAAATATTGAAATGTAACAAATGTTTTAGAACACAAAAATTTACATAATCCGAATTGGAGGAATATCCACTGGAATCAACTATTGTTGCTAGGAAAAATGATATTTTTTCTCCGATAATCAATTTGCTCTGATTGTAATAAACAACCACACCGAAATTCATTCTACAATGTCAAACCACCTGTGGTATTTGGATAAAAAAATATAGAAGGAACACGCTGGTCACTGCTTCTGTGAACTATTTATTGGAGGAGGAATTTCTTATGCACCAAATATTTATTCAAAATAAAATTACACAAATCTAGAATCAATGGATCTGATACCACTTGAAACATAAAACTTCTAAAAACAAAATTGAACCAGACGTGAATGTGAATATCAAATTATTTCTTGCCACTTTAGGAGGGCTAAGTCCTTTGCTACTTAAAGAGGGCTAAGTCTCTTGTGAATGCGTAATCGAAAAATAAGATCAATGATAATTCCAAATAAATCAACCTACTTATATTTATAATAATAAATCAATGAATAAGTGAAACTTAGAAATATAGCTGACTTGGCTATATTGGTATTGTAACATATTATGAATGTAGGATTTAGGTTGTTTAATTATAACTTTTGCATTGTATCTGTCATCATAACATTACTAGCTACCCCTAGGTCAATCAAAATATTAGATATATTAAGTGATACTATGGTTATTGTGGCTACTAGGCTTCCTAGATCACCATACTTATATGAAATACATTTCCCTATAAGTAAGTTCACTAATTTCCCACCTACTTATATGGTTTTAGGATATGCTTTCTTCTTTCTTCCTTGTTTCTTAATACACATTTCCTTAATGGTCTTATTAATCATTGGTACATCTTTAATAGCTTTAAGAAAATGGATCGTGATATTTAAATATTTTAATTCCTTTACCAAATATGAGTATGAAGATGTTTCTAATATATCGAATTGTTCAAGATATGGTACTCTCTTTTGAAGAAAGTAAATTGTCTTGAGAGAGTTTTTTTTCTTCTTGTTGTTGTTTCAATGTATATGGTTCTTCTTGTTTATTCTCATCAACCCCCATTTCTACAATGATATATGGAGTGGGTTCAAGAAGTGTTCTTCTTGAATGCAATTAAATTTTATCATAGTCGATGACATTTAGCATGGTTGTATCTTTTAATTTAGACATATAGATAAGGGTTGTCTATCTAGTATTATTAGGATTGGCCATAGGTTGAGCTACAAGTGGAGGTTGTTTTACTTGTTGTTGTTATAATCCCTTAGGGTAATTCTAGGTAGAAGTAGGTAACAAACCTTGTTGTTGATTTTGATACCATTGTTACCCTTGGTACGTTTGATGTTGTTGTACCCATTGTTGTTCTTGCATTCATGGGTGCAACCATGGTGGGTTTTTTTTATTTATCCATTCAGGTTGAGACCATTCTTGAGATGATGCCCATGGTGGTTGACCCTAAGGTTTTTGAGGTGGTTGTTAGGAACCTAATATTAAAAATAAACTCACACAAATATTGTAAATAAAATAAATATTCACAAAATAATAAAATATCACAATGTAGAAAGTAAATGCAGAATTAAACAGTCTCACAACACATAATCACAGGCCTCTTTGAGGGGGCAACCTCCAACAATTTTATTAATTTACAAAAAGATACATTCATGCATGAATCCATGTCTTTTAAAGGTACACTTCATGCAACCCTAACCCTAAGCTCAAGAGTTGGCTTACATACAAAATACCACTTGAGCTAGAATCTTCTACCAAATAGTAGTTACATTCTTGATAATGGTTACATGAAATGGCCTCACTTATCTAGGTGCCTTACTTGCCACATACCACTACAAAATATTACAAAATAATAATACAAAAGGATCCTCACGTTGGAAATGGTTCATTATAATAATCAAATTAGAATTACAAAATGATGTTAAGATGGGGTCCTAACGTACCCTTCCTCTTAAAAAAGTTTTTTTCTCAAAGTTGTATATGAGGAAACTCGTGCTGGAGCTACTAGAGGTATTCCTGTGTAGCATATTATATATAAATCCCTTACAAATAAACAAGAACCTTAGTGATTACACAATTGCAAAGAGTGCACATCCTATGGTACAATATCTATTATGGCTCAAGTAAGATAGAACCCTCTTCATCCAATTCAGGTAAAGCAAATTGAACCTGTACTTGATTTCTCAATACCTTGTTGAGAGAGGATACATGAAAGATAGGATAAATCTTTGATGTAGATGGTAGGGCCAATTTGTAGGGAGTGGCACCAATATGTTGTAAGACCTGGTAGGGACCATAATATTTTGTAATGATATTTTGGAACCTACAAAGCTGGAGAGATGACTATTTGTAAGGCTACAAGAAAAGGAAGACCATGTTGCCAACTTCAAAACTATGATCTATATGTTTTTGATCAAATTATTGATGCATTTGATTCTAGGAAAATTTCAATTTTAGCTTTAGTTGATAAAGGACTTCAACATGTTGGTGGAGTGTAGTGGCAACAACATGGACCTTGGAGCTGCCTAGAATATAGGAGGAGGGTGTTGATGGAGGTTGACCATAAACTACTTCAAAAGGAGTAACCTTGTTCACAGTGTGATAAGAAGTGTTATACCATAATTTGACAAAGGGAAGCCACTTCATCCACTATGTAGGACGATCAAAGGCAAAAAAATGAAGGTAGGTCTTCAAACATTTATTGAAAATATTTTTTTAACCATTCATTTGTGGATGATAAGATAACTCATTTTGAGTTAAGTTCCCTACAACTTAAAAAATTATTGCCAAAAATTACTAGTGAAGGTAGGGTCTTTATTATACACAATGGAGGTGAGCATACCATGAATATGAAAGATAGAATCAAGAAAAACTTGGGCAACTACGGAGGCCATGTAAGGATGGGAGAGAGGACAAAAATGAGCATACTTCATGAGATGATCCATGACCATGAAAATAACTAATTTGGCTCCTAATTTAGGTAAACCTTCAATAAAGTCCATGGAAATATCTATCTAGGCCTATTTTAAAATAGGAAAGGGTTGAAGAGTGTCTAGCAAAGGCACTATTTGTCTTTTCATCTGTTGAAAAATGTCATACTTGGCCACAAAATTTTGAATGTCCTTCTTCATACCCTTCTAGAAAAAAGTTTGTTTAACCTTTCATATGTCTTCAGGAACACTGAATAACCTACAGAGGGTGAAGCATGCATTTCCTCAATAAGGAGTTATCAAAGTGGATATGTGCTAAGAACAATAAGGCATTAGAGATAGCACAAATCTTGTCCATCCCAAGTGTACCCTAGACACGATGTAAACTTCATTTGAAGTGAGGCAACCAAATTTTACAATTTTGAATCCTCACACACCTTATATCTAAGAAGATTGATCCATTATGGTATGGGTGGAGAAATTACACATAACATACCTAGAGAGAGCATCCACCACAATGTTCTCTTTGTACTTTTTATAAGTAATATCATAATCATAGCCCATAAGCTTAGATACCCACTTTTGTTGTTCCAAGGTGGCAACTTGCTACTCTAGGAAGTATTTAAGACTTCGATGATCTATTTTAATGGAGAAATGTCACCCAATGAGATAATGTCACCAATGAGTAACCACATGCAAAATTGTAAGCATCTCCTTAGCATAAGTTTATTTACCTAGATTTTTGCTTGAAATTGCTTTACTAGTGAAGGCCATAGGGAACCCTTCCTGTATTAACATAGCTCCAATGCCATTGTCAGAAGCATCACTTTCAATTAAAAAGGGCTTGGAAAAATTAGGCATTTCTAAGACATTGCTAAGATGAGAGTGGTTGTCACAACATACCTCAAATCAAGTAAAGTCATCTTAGCTAGACCTATACAAGGAAAATAATTTTTCTTTAGCATGGTTGTTAAAGGAACAACAATTTTGTCATAGTTGTGAATAAATTTGCCATAATACCCTATGAGGCCCAAAAATCCATGAATATCCTTTAAAGTGTGAGGTTTTTGTCATTTTGAATGACTTGAATCTTCTTAGGATCGACTTTAACTCCATCCTTGGTGACAATGTGTCCCAAATACTCTACTTTGATCAATACAAAAGAACACTAAAGTTGATGTTGTGCCAAAATTTATAGAGTCTGGTCCACATGGATGAGGTGCTCTTTCCATGAATGACTATAAACCAAGATATCATTGAAGAAAACTAAAATAAATTTATTAAGAAATAGGTGAAATATATTTTTCATGAAGCTTTAAAATGTGGAGGGTGCATTGTTCAAGCCAAATGGCATAACCAAGAATTCATAATGACCCCCATCAGTGCAGAATATTGTTTTGGAAATATTCTCATCCTTGAGCTTGATCTAATGGTACATTGAATGAAGATCTAATTTGGAGAAAAGCATATCCCCATGTAGCTCATATAATAATTCATCTACCATAAGAATAGGAAAATTGTCCTTAATGGTGAGATTATTGGGCTCACAAAATTCTATACATAATCGCTAGGACCTATCTTTATTTTGAACCAGTAAGATAGGAGAAGACTAAGGGTTGTTATACCAAATGAATTTAGCTTTGAACAAATATTATACTAACTTCTCTATTTTTGACTTAAGGGCATGAGGGTATTAGTATGGACTAATGTTGAGTATTTACTTTATGTAGTGTAATAAATGCACAAATATTATTAAAGTGTGTAAAATATTTTGGTATTGTAAATGTGCGTAGTTATCCATGTGCACATGATTCCATAGAGTAGGAATATGGAGAGTCTCTAGAAAAGTGAAGGCCAAAAGTGCCCCATACGAAAAGTCACTTTGCATCCTATATGTATAGGATATGACATATTTTGTAGTATGGAAGTACGAATACTTGAGATCCTTGATTCAATAGAGATACATTTTCGTTAACATTTATTAATGTAAATTTTATGAGTTATAGTTAATATTATTTCTGAGTTTTATACTTTCAAAATATTACCATTATTATATATTTTATATTGCAACTTTATTTTTTATGTTTTGGTTGATTTTATCTTAAGTATCTAGCTTCAAAAGCTAATAGTGGTATCAGAGCCATAACAAGGTTTTGAATTGCACATGTTTTAAATTTGCAAAGGATATTTCCACTAGTTAAGGAGAAACTAGTGAAGTTAAAGGAATTATCTCTAGAAAATAAAACCAGAGAAGTTTGGAGATTTACCTATTCCAGGAGAAAATTCAGAATAGGAGATTACATGTCTTGAAGATAGACCTTAACATTGAGGAGATTGAGAGACCTAAGAAGGAGGTCTTATTGGAGGGTTTGAGATATTGAAGGTGATTCCATATTGCAAGTTGTCTAGAGTCTTTCCAAGGGGTTGAAGAACTTGTGAAGACCAGGACTCAACATAGAATTCTTTCCACTAGTTTTGAGAATAACTAGTGAAGTTTATTGTTTTTAAAATTGTGGATATTTAAATGCAGTTGGTCTAAGTTTTTTGTTGCATAAAAATAGTTATTAAAAGTTGATAAGCTTCCTACAATAGATAGAGAATAATTTCACCTTTGATTTCCTAAAAGTCTATGTGCTTTTCTCGTGTAGGGGTTAGTTTTTGAGTTGTAGCAAAATAATAGACACTGAAGTTTAAGGAGGTTTAAGAAAGAAGGACCCATTGGAGATTGAATGAAGAATATTGAGGAGAACCAAGAAGGAGGTATCGTAGGATATTGGAGATTGAATATTGAAGGCTATATATTGGATAAGTTGAAGAGACCCAAAAGTGGTCACATTGAAGAACTTCCAAATTTTGAAGATAGAAAATTGGATATTGAAGTTAGAGAAGGACTAAGAAAAATTCCTATTACAGAATTTAGAAGCGGTGGATTTTGGAGATCCAAGAAATCAAGAATAGGCCTCAATGAATTTTTGAGGAGCTACAAAATTATAATAGCTAAGAGAGGTGGTCTCAAGAGAATTTGGAGAAGGAGAAGAAAGCTAGAGGAAGCCTTATTGGAGAATCAACCATTGGAGAAAGTTAGAGGAATAAAAAAGTTAAGCAAGGAGAAGGAGAAGAAAGCTAGAGAGAGCCTTATTGTATAATTGGAGAAGTGTCCATTGAATAATTTTATAAGAAATCTAAAGAAAGAAGGAATCCAAGCAAGGAGAAGTTTCTGATAAAGAGGGATTTGGGACAATTATTGCCATCTAATAACAAGCCCAAGAGGGAGAAGTTTTTGGCAAGAAGTTTGCCAAATTTTGGAGAAGAGTTTTGAAGATCTCAAGACATTAAAATTCTTGAGGAATAATATAGTGAAGGATATCATATATTGAAGGAGAAAGGATATTGAAGAGGCCACAATTTTGAGAAGTTTAAGGACAACCACAAAAGGTTTGAAGGCTGAATTGAAAAGGAGAAGGGTTTCTGATTTTCAAGGAAAATTTTGAAGAGTTGCAGGACAGTAAGTTGAAGAAGGTATAGAGCTGCAATTTGGAGAATATTTGGGTATATTTTAAAGTGTGATTGGATAGGATATTGAAGGAGAAATTGACAAAAAAATAAGCCATTATTTTAGAATTTCATTGCAGTTTTGGACAACGAGATGAAGGAGGATTTGATTGGAAATTTGCAAAACTTTTTGGTAGCATTTGGGAAGTATTAATAGCTGCAAGTTTTAGAGTTTTAGAGAATAAATTTGAAGGATATTTGAAGCCATAAAATTATTTTTGTGGACATATTTGGAAGTAGGAGAAGAGCTATGATTTTTGGAGAACTCAGGGACAGATTTGGAAGAGCTTTGGGCAACAAAGCACAGGAGGATTCATCAGCATAAGTACTACAAATTTGGGCAGCAAGAAAGCAATATCTAGGCAGCACTCATAGCTGCAAATTTGATAAGTATTGTAGCAGTAAAGTAAAGGAAAGTAAAGGTGCAAAACTTACAAGATCAAAATAGAAAAAGGGAGAATCAAATCACCAAAGAAATTAGTTGAAAAGGGAGATAAAAAAGGTATGCATTTTTGGTGCTACATAAGTTTATTATTGGAGTGCCAAAACCAGTCTACATTACTTATTTAAGAGCACCATATTACTTCTATTAAATCTGAAGAAGGAAGTTGAAAAAATAGTCTTCAAGCAGAACGAGTTGATATCACTTGCATCATAAAATCTGCAAGATCAAAACAAAAAATATATAAGTTAAATTTTCCTTGAAAAATAGGAATAAGAAGGAAATAACATTAATATTAGATGTTGTTTTTTAGCCATAGAAAATGTAGATTTTTTAGAGTTAAAATAAATAGTGCAAGAATATTTTTCTAAGAAGATTGAAGACCAAGTAAGGTTTAAAATTAGAGCAAATTTTTAAGTGTCTAAATACACTAAGAAGCCACCGTGCAAAGGTGAAGTGAAGGCATTAGTATGGAGTAGTGAAGCACCATCATAGTGCAAGGGAGAAGCACCACCATTCAAGGAACATTCACCATAGTTCAAGGCAACATCACTATTTCTCAAGTAAGAGCTACCTATGCTCAAAGAGAGCCACAACCGTCTAAGGAAGAGCCACCATCAAAAATGTAAAGCACAACCATCTAGTTGGAGGTCCAATATTTTCCTAAGAAGCTCAAATTAATGTAAAGGATATGTTTCAACAAGAGAAAGTGAAAGAGCTATGTAGAGAATATAGAAGGTTTAAAATTAAAGAAAAACTCCAAGCGTTAATGTTGGAGGGAACATTACATGCAAAAAGGACAAGTGTGAACAAGACAAGGCACTAGAATAGACAAGTCAAAAAGAATTATGAGTATGAAAATTATGCCCAGACCAAAGGAGATGTTAAAATTTTAATTGAAGGTGAGGACACTTGTTAATTAATGCTCAGAAGTGTTATAACTTTGTTATACTTCGCATATTTATGTTACAGGTGCTTGAGGAGAATAAGGAAGTGAATTTGAAGTGCTAGAAAAAGTTTGAGTGTCATGTGCCACATGTGAAGTGGAAGTTCAAAGGATTTGAAGGAGTTCAAACCAATATAGTTTATTTCAAGGTGCCATAGAAAGCATAGTGCGACAAATATTCTAGAGAACATTGAAAATAGAGTTGTGTAAGAAGTGTAAGGAAGAATACTCCATTTGGCACATGCAAGTAAACCATACAAGTCACGTACAAGGATTTGAGCAATAAAATTGAAGATAAGACCACATTGCTTCCATTATAACAGCAAGGATATATATTAAAGTGCTTTACAATGTTGAAGACCATTTTTGACCAATCAAGGAGGAGAGAATAATCTTTCCAAGGTGGGTAGATCTATGTGCAAAATAGGAGTATCAAGCGAAGCTATTGACCAAGGGAATTACCACATTCCAGTTTAAAGGTAATTCATTCAATTTAACTTTATTTATATGGTCAAATATAGGAGACATAAGGTTACATAAAGTTATTACTTTCTAAGGTTAAAGTGAAAGTATTTATTTTGGAGAGATAAAAATTAATATTTAATACCTTAGAAATCAAATTATTGCTAGTAAAGAAGTTTATGAAGATTTAAAATTTGGTTTGGAGAATTGGAGGAATATTTTTGAAGTTTTGTAATTTAATTATTTGAATTTACAAAATAATTTGAAATATTTACAATTTGATTAGACTAGAGTAATAAGGGTTTCTACATCAAATTAAACTTATAAAATCTACAAATATTCTTTTATGGAATTTCTAAATTTATAAGTTTGGAGTTATAAGGAATTCAAAATCAGCATAGGATTGAGAAATTTAGAAGTTATTTTTGGGAGATAAAATGTTGCCAACTTTAAATTGAATTTTTTTTTTAGTTTATCAATCAAGCTAAGTTGAAACAAAAGTAGAATTTTTTAAATTGCATTAAAAATTTATCTTTAATTTTCAATACAACACTAGGAAGTCATAAGGAAGTCAACTACAAAGGTCTAAAAATTGAAAGGGTTGAAGCAAGATGGATGAAATAATTAGAAATGAGTTTAATGAAAATAATGAACTATTTCATGAACTTGGGTTTTATTCACAAAATATAATAGATACCTTTGATATATTCAAATACTTGTTTGTAGATTTGAAAGCAAAATTATCTTTGTTCTTGAAGGAAGCAAAGGAAGAAAATTTTATGACAATAATTGGATATCTTCATGAAACATTATTCAAGACTTGGTGGAATGCTCAAAATATGATTGTTGTTTTGTTAGAAGAGTATTTAATGATTTATTTGACATTAATCACTTTTGAGTTCTTTCAAGGAGTGAAACAAAAGAAAGAAAAGAATGATAGTAATGAATCTTTGAATCCAAGTAATTTTTATTTTGATGATATACTAACCCATCACATTGAAGATATCTCACTAGTAAAAGTACAAAATTGTAGAAGAAAGAGAAATAAGAAAAGATATCAGTTCAAGCAAGGCAAGATGAAGATTAAATCAAAAACTAAAGAAGACATCTATATGATAAATCCAATTTGTAATCTACAGGATGTAGACTGAAGAAACAAGATGAAGATCCATATTGTAGACTAAAGTCTTCAATAACCAAATAATGTAATACAGGAGGGTGTTGGAATATATTACATTATTTGTTACATGCTAATGTACCACCTTTGGTACACATTTATATTAGGAAAGAGTGTCCTAGTTTAGAAGTTGAGTATTTACTTTATGTAATGTAATAATTGCACAAGTATTATTAAAGTGTGCAAAGTATTTTGGTATTGTAAATGTGCATAGTTGTCCATGTGCACATGATTCCATAGAGTAGGAAGTTAGAGAGTCTCTAGAAGAGTGAAATCCAAGAGTGCTCCATATGAAGATTCACTTTACATCATATATTTATAGGATATGACATGTTTGTAGTATGGAAGTATGGATACTTGAGATCCTTGATCCAATAGAGATACATTTTCATGAGAATTTATTAATGGCAATTTTATGAGTTATAGTTGAAGTTATTTTTGAGTTTTATACTTTCAGAATATTGTCATTATTATATATTTCATATTGCAACTTTATTTTTATGTTTTGGTTGATTTTATCTTAAGTATTTATCTTCAAAATCTAACACTATTGGGTACCAATGGAATGACATGATCATGGGAGCAATGTGGTGGTAATTTTGTTGGTTTGACAAAAATTGCATTGTGCTTTGTTAGAACAAGTTGTAAATATTTTGGAATTTGGTCCACCTCTAAAGTGGTTGGTTGGATTACAAATATCTAAGTGATGACCCCATAAGAAGATTTTTTAACAACTTTTGTATATAGTTTGAGCTGATAACCTGAGGAGGCCCTGCTTGTGAACCACGAAGAGTGTAAGACCTTCCATCCTATGAAAACTACATCCACAACTCTATAAAATTCCATGCGATAGTTCCCAAAGTGCCTAACCACTAGCTCCCAACACAATATCACATCCTCCTAATTGAAGAGCAAACATATCGATTTTGAGATCATAATCCCCTATTTTTAATTTAACATTACAACATTTACCTTTGCAAGGCAAAGTCCCTCTATTTACCACCACAAACTCAAAGGAATTGCAAGTGTGTATGTAATAATTGGCCTCCTTGGTAATTCAAGAATAAATAATTTGTGTGTGCTTCTTGAATCAATAAGGATTGTAAGATGTTGGCCTTTGAAAAACCCCACAACTTTCATGGTTTTTGTAGTAATCCCTAAAAGAGTATGAACAAAAAATTTTGGCTATGGTTCTTCGTGTATTTCATCCTCATTTTGAGGTGATTCTTCTGATAGTTTTACTTCGTCATCATTGTGTTCACTACTGATTGGGTCTTCTACATCTATTAGAAACAACTTATTTTGGCCCACCTATGCCCTCAAACATATTTTTCATCACAACTATGGCACAAACCTTGGGTGCATCAATTATTCATTTCTTTTGTGGTCAAGCATTTTTGGGGAACAATATTATTTTCATTATTGGTTGGGAACTTGGGAGGAAAGGAGGGTTTGGTTTATGGAAATTTAGATGTCCTCATTTGAGCTAAGAATTTTTCTTTGGATAATCATTCTAATCTTATGGATTGCATCATTATTTACGGTTTGAACATCTTGACCTTAGCCTAGAGATCATCCTTCAAGCCACTGATGAAACAACTTATAAAAAATCCTTCATTCAATACTTTGATTCTGTTAATCAATTTTTTAAATTGGGTCTAATAGTCTTGAACTGTAAAGGTTTGTCTCAACTTGGTCAGTGTTTCTTAAAAGTCATCATATTCACTAGGGCCAAAGCAAATGAGTAATTGGGACTCAAAAACTTCCAAAGAGGGATCATGAATTGTGTTTTGCAACCATTGGTACCATTGTAATGCTTTACATTCAAAGTTAACATAGTGATCCACAAATATTTAGGGACATTATAAAGTTTAAAAAATAATTTTCATCGGGCCTCACTGGACTAAAAGCTTGTCCCTTTCTTGGTACTTTCAGTGGTGTAAAATGTTTAAAATGATTGTGGCATGGTGGTTATAAGGGTGGACTATGTGAAGAACCGTGTGGTGGCTTTCAGAGTGGAAAACGCGGAATAATGAGGCAATCATAAATTATAAATTTTAAAAACTAATTTGCATTGGGCCTCACCGAACTAAAATATTGTCCCTTTCTTGGTACTTTTAGTGGCGTAAAAGGTTTAAAATGATTGTGGTATGGTGGTTATAATGGTGGACTGTGTGAATAACTATGTGGTGGCTTTCAGAGTGGACAACATAGAATAATGTGGTAATCATAAAAGCTAAAAAACCTACCCAAATTTTTGGCAGCTATTGATTCCACCATGTAAATTAAAAATAAACTAATTTGCATACCATAACCACCCATTTGCATCCTTGTTGTTAAACTTAGGAAAGTCCAATTTGGGCATCTTAAAGGGAGTATCTTTGTTAAGGAAATTTTGAAGGTCTTCCTTGTCCTTATGGTTGCCTTTCCCATGACCAAAAGATTCAATGTCATGATGCTCAAATACCTTTGGACCATCCTTAATTTTTGCCTCAAGATCTAAGAAGCAACCTTTGAAGTTGGATTTGGAGTGGAGATAGTCACCTCTCAATTATTGTACATCATCCTATACACCATGCACTACATCGATAAGTTGACTAAGTTGAGAGTTTATTTGCTTTAGGGAGTGGGCATGTAAAATATCCTTTTGGTGTCCACAAGTACCCCCAGCCATTTTGGTGTGTTTTGAGCAACCCTAACTAAGTTACTAAAAATATAAATGTGATTTCAAGAGTTACTATTTATAGTAAGGAGCCCAAAAAAGTGCTTGGGTGCTATATATCAAAATGATCAGCTTGAAAAGATGGTCACAATGAGATATGTACCCCAACACTGATATTGGAAACACTATACTTTTTTTACTACTTTTTTGATGAGTCTATTAGCATGGTCAAATTTTCTAAAGGTTGGGTTCAAAAGTTAGGTTCTATGCTGGCCAATTCTTCCCTGTCTATTATAAATACTGACCACTCCTAACACTATACTAAAGATATTGATATTGTTCTATGGTTTCCTATAATGACACTGTTTATTCTATTTTATCATTGATAACTCTATAATTACTTACTCTTACAAATGATTATTACTGCCAATTGACAATCCTAACTCTATGGTTCCCTATACTGACATTGTCTATTATGTTCTATCATGGACAAATCTATAATTACTGATTGTTATTGAAACAAGACACTTGCAAACTTTATCTTGATTATTTCTATTTGGTTCCCCAATTCTTTCTTTTGTGCATGCAATTTATTTTTTGATAGGGAAGTATCCTATGTATGCTCAAATTTTATGGGAACATTTGTGATGATAGGGTTAAAACAAACAAAAAAAAAAATTTACAAGTGGAACAAAACCATTTACTCCAATCCAAGGAGTACATAATACCCATAGGCCTTATGTTATATCACAGTGATGAACAATAGTGATCAAACCAATATTATAGGCCACTAATTAAGGATGATTGCACACATACCCTTAAGCACACTACCTGTCTCTCTAACAATACAGGAGGACAATATTTCTAGATGTTGTGTTTGGTGTACTATGAATAATACAAGGTCAAAAACCTTCCTATGACTAAATGTTTATTTAATCCTATGTGGTCTCCCAAAATACCTAAAGATACATGAGAGCTCAATTATGTACATGGGTGTTGTTTGAGGTCTGGGTATGGGAGCTTGATCACCCGTCACTTGACTAGATGCTTTACAAGCTATCTAGCTTAGCTAATAATGATAGCTCCATAATATTTTAAAACCCCCAACACTATTTTTAACCTACAAAACTATTATAGAAAAAATGACTATATTTTTTATGTTTTTTTTATTATATAAAGGACGAAAATTTGATTAATTTTATGAAGTATAAATAATACATTAGGTCCAGGATTAGTCCGGAGGTTGTGGAACCACCCGAGACCAATATAGGCGGAGTTGTAACAAATAAAAACTAGCCTAAATTAATCAATCTAACAATATAAGATTGTTACGATTGAATTAATTAATAAAGGAAATATTGAAATATATTCTAACATCCCCCTTATTACAATATTTTAGGAAAAATATAACTATTAGCTATACTAGCATCCCCCCATTATTTTGAAATACATAGAGAATTGCAAAACAATTCAAATTTGACACGTGCAAGTGCCTTAGTGAATATGTATGCAACCTGATCATGGGTGGAGATGTATTGAAGCTGAAAGTGGTGCCTTGGTACTTCGTCTCGAATAAAGTGGTATTGTGTATCAATGTGTTTGGTTTTTTCATGATGCACTAAATTTTTAACAAGGTTCAAAACATCCATGTTGTCGCAAAACAAGTGTATTGGAGATTTTGATGGAAGACCCATACTTGTCAAGATGCGATGCAACCATATCACTTCGCACATAGCTTCACATGTGGCATGATACTTTACCTCTATTGATGAGATAGCAACCACCTGTTGCTTCTTGC
This sequence comes from Wollemia nobilis, assembly GCA_028583015.1. Lineage (NCBI taxonomy): Eukaryota > Viridiplantae > Streptophyta > Pinopsida > Araucariales > Araucariaceae > Wollemia > Wollemia nobilis. Next base: position 3,504,498 of record JAQPPZ010016709.1, read on the forward strand.
TATGCCAAGAGACAGGATCGGATCCAAGATTAAATAAATATCCTGAAGTTGATTTACGATCATCAAATGATCTGGCAGAGTCAGAGTCCGTGTATCCCTATAAGAAGAATTTGTTGTTATTCTTGTATTCTAGGCCATATTCCATTGTGCCATGGAAATAGTGAAGACCTCGCTTTGCTGCTTTCCAATGTGTATTCTTAGTTTCTTGCATGAACCTTGAAAGATAATTAACAGCAAATATGATATTTGGCCTAGTGTTGGTTAGATATATGAGACTCCCAATCAACTGATGATAGAGAGTAGCATCTACCTAAGGTGATTTGTCATATCATGATAACTGAAGACCTGTTTCCATTGGTGTTGCCATCGGCTTGCAGTCAATCATGCGATATTTTTCTAGTAGTGTCTTGGCATATTTTTTTGGGACACTTTGATGTAGTGCTCCTTCTGGTTCACTTCTAGACCAATACAATAATGGAGAAGTCTGAGATCTGTCATTTCAAAAGATTTTCTCAAATCCTATTTGATAGAAGAGATCATTGTTTTTGAACTCCCTGTTATGAGCAGATCATCAACATAGAGTACAAGCAACACTATTTTAGAGCCTTGCTTTTTTAAATAGAGGTTTGCATCTGACAGACATCTCTTAAATCCATGTTGTAGTAGGTGATTATCCATTTTTATGTACCAAGCCCGAGGGGCCTGTTTCAAACCATATAAGGATTTGACCAATTTGCAAACTTTCTATTGTTGGCCTTCCACTTCAAATCCTTCCGGTTGAGTCATGTAGACTTCCTCTTGGAGATCACCATTTAGAAAGGCACTCTTGACATCCATTTGGTGCACTTTCCACCCATACTGTGCTTCCATAGCACAAAGAACTCGAATGGTTGTCATCCAAGCAGTAGGTGCAAAATTTTCCTCGTAGTCAATGCCTTCTCTTTGAGCATAGTCCTTTGCAAAAATTAAAGCCTTATGCTTATCTATTGTCCCGTCTACCTTGTACTTGACTTTGTACACCCATTTGTAGCCTATGGGCTTCTTTCTGTATGGCATATTGACAAGCTTCCAAGTTTTATTTTTCATCAGAGACTTATACTCTACATCCATAGCGGCCTTCCACTAAGACTCACCAAGAGCATCTTGCACTGATGCAGATTCAAGTTCATCTATTGAGGACATAAACACCCTGTCATCATCAATATCCATATCTTTTGTATCTCTCTCTGGATCTATAGAAATTTCCTCAAAATATTGACACAGATCATCAACCCCAGTAATATATGTTGCAGCTTTCTCCTGTCAAGCCATGCTGCGAGTATGAGGCCTATCCAATGTCAAATTCGGTGGAGTGGATAGCTTAGAGTCTCTACTTGTACTTGTATACCACTTTGGATTCTTCTTCTATGGTTATGAAGAATATGAAGAAGGACCTCCAACCTTGGATGAAGGAGACTTCTCAACCTTAGTTTCCACAAGGTCTAGGTATACATTTGATGTGTTTTTTGATGTGAAATACTCATCAAAAACTACATCTCTACTTATGTGTATCTTCTTGGTTAAGGGATCAATAAATCGTTGTAGAGTGCTCATCATACCCAAGAAGAATGCACTTCAATGTCTTCTCATCTAGCTTCTTCCTCTTTTCTTTCGGTATGTGCATGAATGCTTTACAACCAAAAATGCATAGATGAGATATGGAGTGTTTCCTGACACTCCATGGTTCCTATGGAGTCATTCCTTTTAGGGCCTTAGTGGGTGCCCTATTCAATATATATACTGATGTGGTGACATCTTCTGCCCAATATTGTTGCCCAAGTCTAGATCCTGTGAGCATGCAATGAACCATTTCCATGATGGAACGGTTCCTCCTTTCAGCAACTCCATTTTTCTTAGGAGTATAAGTAGTAGTCAACTGTCATGTGACCCCATTTTCAGTCAAGAACTCAAAAAATTCTTTAGAGGTGAACTCCCTCCCTCGATATGAGCAGAGGGTCTTTATAGAAGTCCTTGACTCCTTTTCAACAGATTTCTTGAATTGCTAAAAGAAGCCAAATGCTTCAAATTTTAGTTGAAGAAAGAATACCCACACATTTCGTGAGTAATCATCCATGAATAACTAAAAATACATCTTTCCCCCACAATTGTTGGGTGTTAAAGGACCGCACAGATCGGCATGAACCAACTCCAAAGGTTTCTTTGCTCTTTTAGAGCTCCTTTCAAAAGGTACTCTATGCTGCTTTCCTGCCAAGCAGTCAGAGCAAACTAGCAATGTGGTAGAAAGGGAAGGAAGACCCTTTACCATTTCATACTTACTTAACTCAAGTAAGTAACCGTAACTCATATGTCCATATCTCTTGTGCCATAGGGAAGTTGCCTCCTTTGTAGAGACAATCATGGCTACATCTAGAGAAGAGATAGTATATAGGGAAAATAAGCCATGCTTATATGAAGCGATTGCAATGTTCTTACCCCTCCTGGTGATAGAATAACACTTCTTGCCCCCCTCAACACTAAATTTTACAACCATATTTTTATCTAGAATTTGTGTGACTGACAACAAGTTGTTCACCAATCCTGGAACATAGAGAACCTTCTCAATATGACACTTGCCATTGGGAAGAGAAACATAAATTGTTTCTTCTCCCTGAACCTTGTAGGTTTTATCATCGATAATAGTGACAAGTTTGCCCTCTTTGGCCTCAAAAGACTCAAACCATGATTTGTCACCAGTCATGTGCTTACTGGCTCCAGAATCGATATACCAAATAGGATTTGTCTGCTTGGATACTGTGGTAGTCATGAGCACTTTGTGTGCTCTCTCAAAATCTATGTCATATTCCTCAACAACAACATTCACTTGTTGTTTGTTCTTTTGTGGTTTGTTCTGGCATTTTTGTTTTGATTGTTTATTATTATGCCAACATCTTTTTGTATCATGACCTTCTTTGTCATAGATCTTGCAATATCTCTTTTTATATGGAGATTGAGTTTTTTTTCCTTTTGAATCCTTTTGAGAACTACCTCCCTTCTAAAAATTACCCTTCTTGTTTTTCCCCTTCCTGTTGGTGTATAGGGCAGTGTTAGAAGAATCATCTCGTTGTAGTTGGCGTGCCTCCTCTTCTTGAAGCATATTTACCAACTCAATATAGGTAACTTGTCTCTGTGATACATGAAGTGAGGTAATCAACACTCTAAAAGAATCTGGAAGAGCTCTCATTACCACTGAGGTAATGAGCTTATCATCAACTGGTGTTGCTAAGGAATTTAATTTTCCTTTCAACTCAGACACTCTGCAAAGAAATTTTTCAACTATCTTTCCTTGTTTCATGCTTATACTGTGTAATTGAGACTGAAGAAATAGAATGGTGGAGTCATTCTTCCCTTCATATATAGTTTTAAGAGCATCTCATGCCGCTTTACTATTTGGACAGTCGGCAATATGAGGTTGAACTTCATCAGAAACAACAAGCAAAATGAGCACTTTTGCTTTTCTATCTTTCTTGTCAAAGTCTTTATGATCAACAAATAGAGTTGTGGCTCCAGTTGAATATGAAGGTCTTACTGTTGTTCCAGACACAATTTCCCAAAGATCATCCATCTCTAGGATTGCCTTCATTTTGTTTTTCCATGGTGTATAGTTTGGACCTTTCAATAACTGATGAGCATTAGTCATTATTTTTGCAGACATTGTGAAGGTTCCTTATAACACCAAATGGTCACCCCTTCGATATACCTTAATGCCAAGCCATTATACCGTACAAAATACCCACCCTTATGTGAAGGAGACTATAGGTATTTTGAAAAACCAAAAAAATTACCCGCCCTTATGTGAGGGAGACTATAGGTAATTTTAATGATTATACGATACGTGGTACTTAGGCAGTACTGAAAGGGAATCACCTCGTTGATGACACCGACCATAGAAAGCCTTCAATCCTCATGCATGGGGTGTAACCTCCCCTAAACACTTTGGATATCCAAACTTTCGTTTGGATTTAAGCCTAAACACGAGAGTGATTGGGGTAGTGGATGGAGTAAAAAAATAGCAAAATGGTAAACTTATCTCTCCCCGACAATTAATAGAGAACAAGCTCAGACGTTGTTGTGGTAGCTATATTAGGTGACAGATAAAGTAGCGCAATCACAATAGCTTTACTTGTAAGTGCTAGCCAGAGGCATCACAAATATCGAACACTACAGTGCAATAAATTGCATGGATGGGTTTTAATTATTCTGGGGACTTAGGGAGTGAATTTGATTTTAACTTAAATGATGTAGTGCAAAAGAAGGAAAAAATGCAACATACAACATAAAAGTGCCCACAGAAATAACCCACTAGGTGTCGGGCTCAGCCGAAAATGCACCTTTACAATAATGCCAAAATTTGATTTTTCAAAAAATTACTCTCAATCCCCCCTTGATTTTTTGAAAAAAATTACTCCCCCCCGTTAAAATTTCTCTTTATAAAGCATTTTAAAACATTCTTTTATAACTAAAGTTAAAAAAAATAACTTTATCTTACATAGTAAAAAATTATTTAAAAAAAAAAAATAACCTTAAACTATTATAAAATAAATTAAAATGATATTTAATTTTAACTTTAATTAAAGAATATTAAAAAAAACTTTTAAAAAAATAAAAAATTTGTATACCTTTGAGGGGGGGGTCGACGGGACTCGAACCCACGACCTGAGGCTCTCGTAGCCTTAACCACTCGACTCACCGCCAGGTGAGCCAGTGGGCTGATCTACCATATATCAGGCTCCACGCAGTCTTAAGGAGCCCCCAAAGGCGTAATAGCCCCCATGGTGGCGCTCCCTCCTCATCCACCACTCGGGTGGAATGCAGGTGGCGCTGCTGTGGCAGATACATCGGCGGCTCGTGGGTGGCACGCAGGTGGTGACGAGGTGGTTGGCTTACTGAGAGCCAAACTTTTCTCAAATCATGCCAAACCTTGATCCTTTCGGATCATTTTTCAGTTGTAGTGAGATACAAGACCAAAATGCACCTTAAAAACTACAGAAATGAAGGAGAATCACCTAATAGATGTCAGCCATTGATGCCCTGTGTGAGGAAAAAACCAGTTTTTGAGGGTTTTGAAAAAATTAGATCAATTACTAATCCAACCAATATGCTCTTATTGACTTCTTTCTTCCAAAAATCACTCAGAAATCCAAAGTAGTGCAACCAGTGATAAGGAAAAATAGGAAGTGATTAACAGGTTTGACGCCAAAATTTGCAGGTGACGGTGAATATTCTGTAGGTGACACGTGTGGTTGAATTTCCTCATCCGAGGCAGATTGCAGGTATATCCCACATGGATGGGATCGTCAACAGGTAATGGTAATAAAAGGTTATTTACTCCACAATGGAGTATAGCCTCTTGGGGAGAGGCTCTCACCCGAGAGGGTCATGGGGAAGCCTCGGTGTTGGCTCCCATGACATATGCACTCTATGCCTTGCCCTTTCGACCGTGCGGTCGATTGCCTCGAATTTCCTCTTTCGATGGTGTCGTCGATTGCTTTGAATTGCTCCTTTCGACCATATGGTCGATCGCATTTAAGAAAAACCAATTTTTCCAATTGAGATTTAAAAAAAAATCTTCGCTCGTTTGCTCTGCTACTACGAGATCACTTCGAGAGAAATAAGAGTGGCGGAGGAAGAGCTCTGATACCATATGATAAGCGGAACAACATTTGATTAATTTGATAAAGTATAAATAATACGTTAGGGCTAGGATTAGTCCAGAGATTGTGGAACCACCAGAGACCAATATAGGCGGAGTTGTAACAAATAACAACTAGCCTAAATTAATCAATCTAACAATATAAGATTGTTACGATTGAATTAATTAATAAAGGAAATATTGAAATATATTCTAACAAATTAAAGGAAAACTATGCTAAATTCTAGACTTTGAACTAAAGAAAATTATATCTAATTGCAGAAATAAACCAACTAAAATTAAAAAACTCTACAAATTTCAACTAAAATGAAAAGACAAAATTAAATGTTGTAAATAAAACTACTTTAGCATAATGGAAAGTGCAAAATTAACTAAAACTAACAGGCTGAAATAAAAGTAGAACATAACATAATTGAAAATAGTGAAAAATTAGGGAAATAATAGAATTTAGGAGCAGGGGAGAACAAAATTTAGAAGTAGGGAAGAATATAATTTATCCTATAGAAATTAAATGAGAAGAATGGGAAGAATGAGAAGGATAAGAAGGATTGAGAGGAATGACATGCCTTTGCAGTAAGATAGAAGAAATTAAACTAAAATAAGATCAAGAATTAACATAAGCAAAAACAAGAATTAACACAAGTAAAAATAGGAATTAACACAAGCAAAAACTACAGTAAATAAATATAATTCTATGTTGTCGAAGAGTAAATAACAGAAAGAAATAACTATAAAAAATTGTAACTACTATTAGTAGACCTTCTACTAGTCTCAAGAGTGGGCCCAGGCTCTGAGATTCAACAGAAGGTGGAAATATTAAACAAAACATAATCTAGCCTACAAAGTTAATAATTTCATGCAATAAAACTAAAACGGTCAAGATTAAGACAAAATACCAATTGCTGCATTCTTTATTGAATTCTTCAAACGTTCATACTTTTTCTACTCCTTTTCTACTAAATTTGTCCAATGGGAATACAACATTATTTGTAATTTAATTTTTAACTTATTTGCCTACGAATGAGGGTTAAATTAAGAAATAATCTATCTTGCTTTAATTACATAGTTCGTTGTAAAATCTGACCAATCAAATTTAAGATAAATCAAATTGCATGAGTCTCCCTACTTTCACACCTTTGTTTGCTACATGCTAATTTAAAATAGACCTAGGAAAAATCCATGTTGAATTTGAAGCTTCTAGCACACCTTTTCCAGCCCTTGACCAACTTGGAATAAGTCTACAATAAATATGGAACAAATCTAAAATTTCTAGCACACTTCTTTAGCTCCATTTTTCTTGCAATTATGTTCTATTTTGGTGCAAAAATAATAGGGACAACTCTTGAAATAAATCTGAAATAAATTTTGAACAAATCTAAAACTTCTAGCATGCTCTTTCATCTCCATTTTTCCTATAATTATGTTTTGTTTTGGTGTAGAAATAATAGGGATAATTTTTAGAACAAGTGGTAGGTCAACTACCCTTTTTATGCACATAAATACATGTTTACACATATGCTAATTAGTTTATTTTTTAGTCAAACACATGACTCGTACTTTTGACCAGCCAAGGTAATTTGACCACTATGTTTGTCCTTTTTTCTCTGTAGATGTTTTAGAGCATTCTAACCTATTTTTCCTACACTTTTTTAGGCTTGTTGATTTGGATCTTTTTGCAATATTTTATTAAACTTTTTTAGGCCTAGATGTTTGAGATCATCTCATGTAATTTTATTATGCATATATGTGATGATCTATAGCATTTCCTGTAATTATATTTGTAGACCTATGATAATTTAGAGTATTTCATACAATTTCTATTATGTAGGTCTATGATGATTCGATGCCTATGCAGAATACATAGTGTTGTGCCAGATCACTACAACAATGTAGAAAATGGTCAAAAAATGGTCTAAACACATCAACTCATTAGATTTTTAGATCTACAAACTTGTCCAAAATTTTGAGGCATTTATTTCTAACTTTATTCCATGCTTTTTCAAGCTAAAATCATGCAAATTAATCTTTAAAATGCACAAAAATCAGTCCAAATAATAATTAAACTATTTCCTACAATTTACTATATTAACATTAATATTAACACAAATAATAATCAATATACTTGGCAAATACTATAGTATTTAAATAAAAGTGGTAAATTTTTTTAAATGATCATAAAATAATAAGACATTTCAGGGTCTCATCACTCCTCCCTATGTATTCTATGGTCTCATCACTCCTCCCTACGTATTTTATGGTCTATAGTATTAATGTAATCTTATGATATTGTGTGCATATTAGTTAAGTTTGTGAGATATTGTTGTTTCGATATTAAGTTTCATTGTTATTAGTGGCATATATTTGATTTGTATTTGATCCTGAATAGAGATTTCTATAAGTTAACCTATTAAGAAAGCTAATAGTGGTATCAGTGCCACAAAGTGAATGGATTATTGGGACAATCATCACCATTTGATGATAAGCCCAAATTAAAAAAAATTGATAGTGTGAGGAGGAGAAGGAATATGTATAGAAGGAGACCCGAGCAAAGAGGTCCTATTGAAGATTGAATATTGGTCCTTAAAGAAAAAGAGACCATTATTCTAGAAGAGAAAGCAAAAATAAGCCTAAGGTAGAAGACTAACATAGACACAAAAGGAGCAAGTAGTATGGTAGAATACGTTTAGCTTAGAGAACACAAATGAAGTTATGAGAAGATAAGACAAGATATAGTAAGCAATAATATAGGTCTTAGTAGAATGCAATAAGAATTTAAATGTCAAGGAGGATGTCAAAGGACATCAAAGAAAAGAAATATATTGATTGTGATCAAGGTATTAGAAGAGTGCAACCATTGCAAGAAGTTAATGTAAATTTCCTTAAAAAATTTGTAAGTCTCCTACACCAGAGAATAGATCCATACTTGCACCTGCATATGCATTAATAATAAGATTATAACAACAAATAACATCAACCATATAATATCCAAAAACTTGTAGCATTGTCGCAACATCAAAGGCAACAATCTAAGCATTAATCAATAGAGAACACGTACCTATGAAAATAGACCTGAGGATGAAGTGCAAATGACATTGTCAAGGAATCAAAGTGTCAAGCATAGACCTAAGGAAGAAGCACAAGCCATTGTCAAGCAATAAAATAACTAGCATCTTTGTATGGAACCAGATAGAGAAGTGTAAGGGTTAAGAGAGCAATCGAAGAACTCTCACTAGTGTTTAGTCAAGCCAAGAAGTTGAGCATAAAAGTAAAGAGAAACTCAAATGATCCATATTCTAGAGTATGAAGTGAAGCAAAAATGAATCATAAATATATTTTTGGCCACTATTTTGAAGTGTTAGATGATGATTTCATGGCTTAGGCCTTTAATAGCTGATGCAGGAGCATCCGGTGAAAGTATGAGCAATCTTGCATCCTTTAAGTTTTCTTTAAGTTCTTGTATTTTTGAAGCATTTTGGTTCTTTCCGGAGGGGAAGTTTTGGGGAAATTGTAAAGCAGGGGCAAAAATTAGGTTGGGGTCACGAAATCGCGACCTCAAAGCTTCAGCAAAGGCAAAGCCAGTTTTCGTCGCGATATCGCGACGTCGCGATATCGCGACGTGATATCAAATGAACACAAAGGCGGTACAGACTTAGAAAGGGGGATGGTTTGGTCGCGATATCGCGACGTCGCGATATCACGGCATTACTTGCAAAAAGGAGAAGAGTTGACCTTTGGGTCGCGATATCGCGACATGTCGCGATATCGCGGCTTTGTTTGCCAAAATGAAAGCAGGGGGACAGTGGGTCGCGATATCGCGACATGTCGCGATATCGCGACTGATATGAAGTCAAGCTTATGTGAACACGCGGACTGATGAGAAGGCAAGCCGTAGTGACACGTGGCCTCCACGTGTGTTAAGGTGACGCGGCCAGTTGAATACCAAGCCAGAGTTAGACGCGCGGGCTGCCGCGAAGATTAAAGTTAAAATGGGCAACCGCGTGTATTAAAGATGGGGATGGCCATCGCAACAGTACAGAGCATGGACATTATGGGCGTAACAGAGACTGAGAAGGACGATCTAACCAAGGCAGCGTTTGCGGGTCGGAGAAGATCATTAATGGGGTTTTCATGGTGGGTCGGGCGAGTTGCCCATTTATGACAAAAATTTGGAAGTTCGACCGAGGGAGGGAAAATTCGAATTTGAAAGTTGTTAGGCGGGGCATTGATGGCCTAGAGGATCGGGGCCTCGTTAAAAACCCGAAAATTCTGTAAGGGCAAGGGATGGTGAAGCTCGGGATTGAGGGAGAAGTTGTATGTTGGAAAAACTACTGTAAACTGTATTAAGCAATTTAATGAAATTATTGTGAAATTACTGTGAATGTGTTTGTGAGAATCCCGGCTTTCCATCAAGTGGTATCAGAGCGGGAGCTCCTGAGCGTGTAACAGATCGTCGGAGAGAGGCAGTTACACCAGGATCTGTGGGAGGATAAAAAAAAATACATAATGCCTCCACGAAGAAACCGTGGCGGAGTAGGAAATGTGGTGCCGGCCGAAGACTTCCGAGCCTTGCAGAGACAAGTTCAAGCCCTGTAGGCGGAGTTACGCAGAAGGCACGAGCCTGGGAGGGATGAGGAAAGTGAAGACGAAGTTGAAGAAGAAGACCAATCTGAGGAGGAGGAAGAGGCTGTGGACCCTGCACAAGCCCGGTTGTACAAGGCCATCTCTCAGATTGGAAAACAACCGAAGATGGAGGTTTCTACATACTCGAGAAACCTAAATCCAGAAGAAGTGATTGACTGGATAAATGATTTAGAGGAGTATTTCGAATATGAGGAGGTTGAAGACCCTAACCGGGTCAGATTTGCTAAGACCAAGTTGAAGGGTCATGCCAGCATTTGGTGGAGGGGAATACAGTTGGAGAGGAACGAGAAGGGGGAAGGAGAGAATAACAAGATGGGATAGAATGGTGGAGAAGCTGAAAAGACAGTTCATCCCGACAGATTACGAGTTGGATCTGCTAAGAAAAATGCGAGGGTTTGAGGCGGACAAACAAAAGCTGTCCAAGAGTACACTGAGGAGTTCTACAAGATCTCTATTAGAACTGGGCATTTGGAGGCAAACAAAGAAAAGGTGGCCCGTTATATCAATGGGTTGAGACTCGGTATCCGGGAGGAGCCGAGCCTGGTTCGGATAAGCACCATTGAGGATGCTTACCGGTTTGCCTTAAAGGTGGAAGAAAAAGCTGAACGAGCGGTTTGAAGGCAAGCAAAGAGGAAGGGGCCATGGTGGAAGAAGCTGGTGGGAGAACCGGTGGAGAAAAGTACAAGGACCCGAAGAAGGCGGGTGAAACCGGTAGTAACCGAGGACCAAAAGGAAGAAGATGTTTATCGGCCCCGAGAACAAAACAGTTACCCAAGAGGACGGGGTGGATGCGGACGAGGATTTGGAAGAGGAGTATTCCGTGGGACATGTTTCCACTTGTGGTGAAGAAGGACATCGGGCATTTGAGTGTCCACAACACCGGGAAAGGACGAACAAGAGGCACGAGGGTCCGACCAGAGCTGTTGTGGCGAGAGGAAGATCTTGAGTCCGAGCATTTCGAAGAAGCGGAGAGAGGAGAAACAATGCTTGTAAGAAGAGTCCTGTTGAATGAGGAAAAGGACACAGACCAGAGAAGAAGTTTATTCCGCACCAGATGTAAATGTGCGGGCAAGGTTTGCAATATCATTATTGATAATGGTAGCACGGATAACCTGGTTTCTGAGGAAATGGTTACAAAGCTACAGTTAGAAAGGAAGAAGCACCCACACCCATACCGGGTCGCATGGTTACAGAAGGACCACAGAGCTTTGGTCAATGAGCAGTGTTCCGTTAAATTTAACATTGGAAATTATTGTGATGAGGTCTTGTGTGACATCCTACCCATGGATGCTTGCCACATGTTGTTGGGGAGGCCACTGGCGGTTTGACCGGAGTGCGAGTGCATGATGGTCGTGCCAACACCTACTCATTGACAAAGAATGGTGTACGCCATAAACTAAAGCCTTTGAAGGATGCGGATGAAAAGGTATGTAACAATTCCAGTCTGTTTAGTTGAGGGGAGGAAGTTCTTGAACGGGTTGAAGCATGAACATTTATGTTATGCAATAATCCCTAGAGTTAGGAGGAAGGAATGCCGGGATACCCCGGCGAAGTCCTAAATCTGTTGGAGGAATTTCCAGATATTGTGTCGACAATGTGCACGAGGGTTTACCCCGATGAGGAAAATTAGCCATCATATAGACCTAGTATCGGGATCAAGCTTGCCAAATAAAGGCTGCACACGGGATGGCGCTTGTAGAGGCGAGGAGTTAAATAGACCAGGTTCAAGAATTTTTAGAGAAGGGATTGATTCGGGAAAGTTTGAGCCCATGCACAGTACCTACAGTTCTTGTGCCAAAGAAGGATGGGGAATGGAGGATGTGTACAGATTCACGGGCCATCAACAAAATCACTATTAAATATAGATTCCCGTTGCCAAGAATGGATGATATCATGGACTGTTTAAGTGGAGCTGAATACTTCACAAAGATTGATTTAAAAAGCGGCTATCATCGGATCCGAATCCGGGAGGGAGATGAGTGGAAGACAGACCTTCAAGACAAGAGAGGGCTTGTATGAGTGGTTGGTCATGCCATTTGGGCTGTCCAATGCACCAAGTACTTTCATGCGGCTGATGAATGAAGTACTTGAAGGAATTCCTAGGAAAGTTTGTTATTGTTTATTTAGATGACATATTGATATTCGAGCGGGACCCTGGAGGAACACCTGATGCATATCGGGAGGGTCTTTGAAAAGCTGCGAGAAGAAGCGGTTGTTAATAAATCTGAAAAAGTGTAATTTTGTCAAGAAAGAATTGGTATACACAGGGTTTGTAATCTCGGTAGAAGGTCTGAAAATGGACCCAGAGAAGGTGAGAGCCATCATTGAAAGGCCTACCCCAAGAAGCACAATAGAAGTAAGATCTTTTCATGGTTTGGCCGGCTTTTACGGGAAGTTCATAAGGAACTTCGGCGGCATTTGTGCACCTCTCACGAAACAATGAGGGGAGATAAAAAGGAGTTCAAGTGGACATCAGGGGCTGAAAGGAGCTTTAATGCATTAAAGAAAAGGGTCACAGAACAGCCCGTTTTGGCACTTCCAGACTTTAACAAGGTGTTTCAAGTGGACTGTGATGCCAGTGGCAGTGCAATAGGGGCTATCTTGAGTCAAGGAGGCAAACCGGTTGCTTATTTCGGTGAGAAGTTAAATGATGCTCGGAAAAAGTATTGAGTTTATGACCAAGAATTTTATGCTATAGTTCGGGCTACGAAAAAGTGGAGACACTATTTATTGCCAAAGGAGTTTGTTCTATTCTATGACCATCGGGCTTTACAATACATTAACGGTCGGACAAAAGCTGAACCAAAGGCACATGAAATGGGTGGAGTTCCTCCAAAGTTATACCTTTGTCTTTGAAGCACGAAGTGGGAAGTCAAACGAGTTGCGGATGCTTTGAGCGGAAGGCGGACTTTGCGACTAGGCTGACGGTGGAAGTAGTGGGATTTGAAGAGCGAAGGGTTTGTACTCTGCAGATCCGGATTTTGCGGAAGCACTGGAAGGCTTGCTTAACACCTGTTACGGTGGACCGAACAAAATGGTTGGATTTCCTAATCCAAGATGGAATGTTGTTCAAGGGAAGCAAATTATGCATTCCAAGGAGCTCCATGCGGGAGAACTTGATTAAAGAAAAGCACAGCGGAGGACTGGCTGGGCACTTTGGTAGGGATAAGACCATTGCCCTGGTGGAGGAAAATTACTACTGGCCACAACTTCAGCAAGATGTGCGGAAGTTTGTGCAAGGTTGCAGAATATGCCAGATGGCGAAGGGTGTAAAGCAAAACACAGGATTGTACAAGCCATTACCTATACATGAAAGGCCATGGGAGGACATAAGCATGGATTTTATTCTTGGGTTGCCGAGAACACAGAGGGAAATGACTCAGTATTTGTGGTAGTTGACCGATTCTCCAAAATGGCACATTTTATTCCCTGCCAGAAGACAAGTGATGCAGTTCACATTGCCGGGTTATTCTTCAAGGAAGTGGTACGACTTCACGGTCTGCCAAGAAGCATAGTTTTTGACAGAGATACCAAGTTTGTTGGGTACTTTTGGAGAACTCTGTGGAAGAAGATGAAGACAGATCTGAAATTCAGTTCTGCATACCACCCACGGATCGACGGACGGACGAGAGGTGGTGAACAGAAGCCTGGGTAATTTATTGAGATGTTTGATAGCAGATCAACCCAAGGGATGGGATTTAGTCTTACCACAGGCGGAATTTGCTTATAATAGTTCAGTCAATAAGAGCACCAACAAATCTCCATTCCAGATAATATACGGGAACAACCCAAGGAATGTGTTTGAGTGAGAAAGTTGGACAGGAAAGAAAAGTGTAGTGCCGAGGCAGAAGAATTTGCAGAGCATATGAAGAGTCTGCATGAAGAAGTAAGGAAACAAATTGTAAAGATGAATACTCAATATAAGGCGAGGGCGGACCAGAAGCGGCGGTTCAAGGAGTTCAAAGTAGGAGATGAGGTCATGGTGCATCTCAGGAAGGAGAGATTTCCTGCCAAGACTTATAATAAATTGAAGATGAAGAAGTTTGGACCATGCAGAATACTGGGAAGGCGAGAATCAGGAAATGCGTATGAAGTGGAATTGCCAAGTTGGCTTGATATTTCACCTATTTTTAATATCTCCGATTTAGTGGAATATCATGAGGGAGAAGGTACCGAGATGCCAAGTGCAGAATTGTGGCAAATTCCAGCTGCTACTCCGACCACCAACGAGATTGAGGAGATATTAGACACCCGTGAAGGCAGAAGCACCCGAAACAAACAATATTCTGAATACTTGGTAAAGTGGAAGGGCAGGCCTGTTGAAGATGCGACTTGGTTGTCGAAAATGGAGGTTGACCGCCTGGATCTTCCCCCAACAACACAGAAGTGAGGATCACTTTTAATCTACCCTGGGTGTCTGATGCAGGAGCATCCGGTGAAAGTATGAGCAATCTTGCATCCTTTAAGTTTTCTTTAAGTTCTTGTATTTTTGAAGCATTTTGGTTCTTTCCGGAGGGGAAGTTTTGGGGAAATTGTAAAGCAGGGGCAAAAATTAGGTTGGGGTCGTGAAATCGCGAAATCGCGACCTCAAAGCTCGACAAAGGCAAAGCCAGTTTCCGTCGCGATATCGCGACGTGATATCAAATGAACACAAAGGCGGTACAGACTTAGAAAGGGGGATGGTTTGGTCGCACGATATCGCGGCATTACTTGCAAAAAGGAGAAGAGTTGACCTTTGGGTCGCGATATCGCGACATGTCGCGATATCGCGGCTTTGTTTGCCAAAATGAAAGCAGGAGGACAGTGGGTCGCGATATCGTGACTGATATGAAGTCAAGCTTATGTGAACACGCGGACTGATGAGAAGGCAAGTCGTAGTGACACGTGGCCTCCACGTGTGTTAAGGTGACGCGGCCAGTTGAATACCAAGCCAGAGTTAGACGCGCGGGCTGCCGCGAAGATTAAAGTTAAAATGGGCAACCGCGTGTATTAAAGATGGGGATGGCCATCGCAACAGTTACAGAGCATGGACATTATGGGCGTAACAGAGGCTCAGAAGGACGATCTGACCAAGGCGGCGTTTGCAGGTCAGAGAAGATCATTAATGAGGTTTTCATGGTGGGTCGGGCAGTTGCCCATTTATGACAAAAATTTGGAAGTTCGACCGAGGGAGGGAAAATTCGAATTTGAAAGTTGTTAGGCCGGGCATTGATGGCCTAGAGGATCGGGGCCTCGTTAAAAACCTGAAATTCTGTAAGGGCAAGGGATGGTGAAGCTCGGGATTGAGGGAGAAGTTGTATGTTGGAAAAACTACTGTAAACTGTATTAAGCAATTTAATGAAATTATTGTGAAATTACTGTGAATGTGTTTGTGAGAATCCCGGCTTTCCATCAATAGCATTTTGTGAATTGAGATATCTTGATCAGGAGATGTTTTGCATAGATATTATCTATCACAAAATAGTTGTTTCACTTATCCTGACATCGACCTCAATGTGGATGGAGTCATAGTTGCAAGTACAATACCGTGATATTTTTTGGACGTATCTGATGTCTAGAGCAAGGGGTGGTTGAAGGCACAATTGGTACAGTCTACCACAAAGCCAACATAGTCAACATGGATTGAACACGTAACCCTCTACACAATAGAACCATGGTGAACCAAGCATAGAGGGAAATCAAATAGTCATAGGGGAAATTTGTAACTTGTGACCGTTGGTAGGCTAGAAAGCCTACGTAGTGGACATGTGGCAGGCAAAACACCCTCTAGATCTTAGGAGGAGAATAATTAAAGTTGCAGTCATTGTGAAAAATAAAATTCAAATTCAAAATTCAAAATTTAAATTAGATACCCACATCAACCACGCTCCATGGAGGTATAATATTCAAATTTAATTTTTTTGCAGGTTGATTAATTATTTGGGGCTATAAGGATTAGTTATTTAATTTTTTAAGGTTTGGATTAATAACGTGTATTTGGAGGTTTACTACTTCAAATAAAATCAATCATAAACTTGATTTATTGAATTGCAAACTTTGATTATTATGGATAGAAATATGAAGTTCATAATTAAAAAGAAAATATTAGAAGTTATAAAATTTGGCATTAATATTTTGATTGAAAAATCTAAATATAAGCTAGATATGGCATTAAAGTTCATCTATAGAGAAGATATGAATGAAAGTTTTGAGACATTTGAATACTATTTACACTCAAAACATATTGAAGCCAATCATAATTCAAAATATGAATTATGATACCTCGTGATATAGGTAGCATAATGTAAATGACATTGCTTTCACTTGAGCTTTATAAAGATGAAAATTTAAAATAAAAATATTTGATTGAAACTCTAAATATTGTTGATACAAATGAATCAAGTGAATCATCTCTAAAAATGATATTTCATTCTTGATGTAGTATTGACATTCCAATTTCTTCTAATTTAAGAAATGTTTTGATCCTCTAAGTCAATATTCAAAAGTTACTATACAATATCAGGAAAAGAAAGAATCAGATGATTCTAAGGTCAAAGACAAAGGAAAAATTTAAGTTATGCATGAACATGAACCTAATGTCAACGAAGGAGTTCAAGTAGTTCGTGATCTTGAAGATACAAATTTTGAAGAATCAAAGAATGAATATGAAGAAGAACACGAAGTTGAAATCAAAGAAACTGAAGATAAATCTCAAGCAGAGAATCTAAAGAATGAAGAAGAACTCAAATTAAAAGTTAAGAAAGAAGATGAACCTGATGGATCTCAAGCAAGAAATCATATACAATGCAAGGTCACTTGGAGATTGAAGACAAAGACTAAGTTTGAAGACTAAAGTCTTCAATAACCAAATAATATATTATAGGGGGATGTTGAGATATATTACATTATTTTGTACATGATAATGTACCCCCATGGTACCTTCATGATATATTTGTAAATTTGTAATAGATTAGGGTTGATTCTATAGTTTAGAAGGTAAGTTATATTTCCTCTTTTATGTAAGTGTTAATGTGTAGGAAATGCACAAGTATCATGTAAGAAATAATATGCATAAGTATCCTAGATTAGGAGTGCATGTAGGAGTCCAAGATTTAGGTATATGTGTGCAAGTGTTGTAGAGTCAAGTGTCTATCAAGTATGCAAGTGACAAGTTGATAAGTCAAGAGTCGTGAGACTTGGCATATGGAGAGCAATAGTCAAGTACCAAAAAAGTCATATTACTATGGCTATATTATGGAGATAATGCTCCATAGAAAAGCAATAAATAATCAAGAATACAATTCATATATCTCATTGTAGTAGAAAGAGGAGCAATAAATCTTGTATATGTTTTGAGCAATTAATATTGTAAGTTTTCTTCATGCATAGTTTATGAATGATTTAGGCTATTTACATTCATATTTTAGTATATAAATAAATGATATTTTATTTATTATATAGGCCTTGATATACATATTAATTTTCTCATATTATTATTATTATCTTGACCTTTATTATTATGGCTATTTTATATTAGGACCTGTGTGATATTGTGAAATAACCTATGATAGTTTGTGGTAGTAAAGGCTTAAAAAATCATATATTGATCCCTGAGCAAATTGATACCTTTGTTGAGGAAAACACTCTTTGAAGTCAACTGATAGGTTTTGCAAGTGAATCATAAATTTTCCAAAAAGTTAGCGAAGTTTAGAATTTTAAGGATTTTGTGACCTTTTTATCTCCATCTATTGTTCCTTGTTTCAAAATTTATAACATTTTACAAAGGTAGTTCCAAGTTACTACATTATTATAGGAGGATATTATCTTAGTGGTTTTCCCATTTAGTATTATAGATTGAGAGGAAAAAGTGCTCAGGGCACCAATAGGATCCCCAAAAATAATAGTCTCCACAACAATTATCTTTAAAGGAAAGCACTCACAACACACCTATGAGATCTTCACAAAAGAAAAGAAAGTTGGAGGTATTATGGAATTATTAGAGGAGGTAATATAGGTGGTGATGATGATGATGACAATGACCCAATGAAAAAGCAAAAAGAATTTTTGCCAAATAAGGGAAAGAAAAATGAAAAGGAAAATTATGATGATAAGTAGGATTCTAATGTCACTATATAAGTTACATATTGCAATGCAATGAAGGTAGTAGATGGATATGGAGAAGAGAGGGCCTTGACCTTGGTAGATCAAGTGCCAAATGATCATGAAGAATTCCTCACAAAAATTCTAAAATAAGACTAGTGCTTAGAGAGGATTAGAAAGGAGACCGACCTCACTAATTTTTTTTATTATATTTTCTTGAGTCTAAATCAATAGTGGATCAAGTTTAATATAGTGTACAACATAGAGAAGAAAAAATTGGTGGTCAAGCAAGTTGTTGTGAAGTCAAATCTGCTACCTAGGAAAAGGTTGATGAGGAAGGACTTCAACATCATCACACATGAATTACCCATTCTATATATCCAAAGGAACATTGAACTATTTAATTCAATGTATGAGCTCACAAAGGACAACATTAGGGACCTAGTCACCTAAAGTACACAAGCTAGAGGTAGAGAAAGAGCAAATGAAGAAGTTCTTAACCAAATATAGAGTAAAAATAATTAGAAAGGTGGACATTGGGTCTTCTAAGTACAAAACATCATAGCCTTAGTAAAGCATTAAAGGTACTAAACCCACCAAGAAAATTATGGAGTAAATTAGGAAGGATAAGAAAACCACTGGGGCAAAAGAACCAAAAGTAGAAGAGACCACCATGAATCTAGAAAAAAATATACAATATTGATACAACAGGAATAGTCTTGATGGATATGATGTCTAAGCTACACAAGAAGTTCAAAGTGATGGTAGATAAATCATGACCAATGTATACAAAGCAAAATTAATTATTGGTCAATTTGTAAGCACAATATGAAGTAACTTGCTTAGAAATAGATGCATATAAGTAGTATCGATAAATAGTGATCATATTGTGCAAATCCAAAGTCACAAAATAGAATAATGAGTAGATTGAATACATGGGAAAAAATGGAAACCCCCTATTGCGGACAACTCGGGTGAAGATAAAGAATGTGAAATTGAAGCAAACTATTGAGGATTACAAGTTAATTAATAAGACATTCAATCAAATAAATAAAATGGAAGGATGTCTCAAAGGAGTTAGCATTAAAGTTGATTCAAGATCGAAACAAATAGTATAGAAGACTAAGGATGCAACATTTGTCGAGTTGACATACATTCAAATCAAGTTTTCTTAAAGTTTGAGAAATTCTACAAAGAAATTCTAGAGAACATTATATGATTATTCTCAATTAAAAACCAACTTCTAAACCTAAACCATTCCATGGATACCAATAATGAACAACTAGAGCATGAAAAAGACACGATTGATATCAAATTGCTTGACATTGATAAGCCAAACCTAAAATCCTTCAAAACATAACTCAAATCATGGGCAAGGCACCAATAGAAGGTTGCCAAAGGAAAAGCACTTGATGGATCCACTTCTTAGCAAGCTCTTGGTCTACCCCCTCTTTCCCCTCATGAGAAAAAAATATTCAAAATATTTTTGTTAGAGAATATTACATTATTTGGTACATGCTAATGTACCACCTTGGTTACATCTTTAGATTATGATTATTTACTTTATGTAATGTAATCGTGTGCAAGAAATGCACAAATGTATTTAGTTAGGTGTGTATGCACATAAGTGTCCATCATGTAGAATACACATGTCCTTAGAGTAGAAAAGTGAAGAGTCGCATACTATTATATATATTTATGACTAAGCATTGTAACAATCCATAGAAAATGTAATACTCATAATATGTATGAATATATCTCCATTTTTAGAGCACTTTCTCTATTTTTCGTGAGCTTTCATTAATGGCATATTTTTGAGTAGTTGCAGAAGTATCTTATGAGTTTTACATGTTTAGTATATTGTCATTATCATATATTAAATATTGTATGCTCAATTTATACCTTGTGGTATTTATTTAATTAAATATACAACATTAAAATATATTAGTGGTATTAGAGCCACAAGAGATATTGGAGGATATTTGAAGAAAGCTCAAGGTAGAATATTGCAAGCAGGAGAATCTCCTGAAAAGATTAATTTGGGATAATTGTCATCATCCGACAAAAAACCCAAAAAGAAGAAGAATTTGACAAGAAGATAAGGAGGAAAAATCAAATTTTTGAGGCAGCAAATTGGAGGAGTTCCCGAGAAAATTTGAGAGAGTTTAGGATAGCAAGAGGGCAACATTTGGGCAGCACTAATAGCTACAAATTTTAGAATTCAAGAGAGCACATTTGGAGGAGAATTAAAGAGGTTTTTGGAGCAGCAATTGAATAGAAATTAGAGTTACAAAAAAATAACAAATTTGGGATAGCAAATAAGTGAACCAAATCACCAAGTAAACTAGTTTCAAAAGGAGGCTAAAAGGTGCGTAAAAGTGGTGCTATGAAAGTTCCTTTTTAAAATATTAAATATAGTTCATTTTAAGGTTTTTTAAAGCACCATATTAAGAGTTATTTAAGGAGCAAAAGCTAGTTTTATTTAAGTATATCCAATCCAAGGAAGGAGACTTCATTATTATCTTGAAATATGCAAAACAAAACAACAAAGGTAGAAGTTAAAACTTGCTCAAAAAGGGAGTGATAAGTAGAAGAAGCATATGTTGTGTTTATAATTGAAGTACAAATTTTTCTAAGTCCTATTGAGCAAAATAAAGAGATTCAATAGTGAACAAAGGCAAGGCAAATTTGTAGTGTCTAAAGACATTGAGAGGTGTGCTTAGTGTGGCAAAATTTTGGTGAAGATAAATCACCAAAGGCATAGAAGAGGTTCCATAGCAAAGTTGAGCCACCATTGAAAGGTAGAACCACCATAGTGAAGAAGCACCATCGTATTGAAGGAGGAGCCACCGTAACAAACTTGAGCCACCATAGAGAAGAAAATCCACAACGTTAGACAAAGAAAGTAATGTAAAAAGGAAAGACAAAAGCGTTATAGAAGGTAGTGTTACTTGGAGGAGTTGAAATATCAAATATTTTGAGCACCACCAAATATGAAGCAAGCTTCGTTACAAAGGAATCATTGGATATTGAAACCGCCACAGGAGGAGAGCATTGGAGAAGTGATAGCCAAAATAACTTAGGTGAATGTTGGTAAGATAACAAGGAATTTTTGAATGCTTGAGAGCTAAGCAACAAAATAACCAATTTAGGGTGCATTAGGAGCATCATAAGGAAGGTAAAGCATTGAAGAAGCCATCTACCACGAGGAGTATGTTATAATTGGTATTGGAGAAGAGAACAATTATATTTATAATTTTTAAGGATTCATAATGTCATTAGATATTTCAAAACTCAAGAAATATAATTCTCTTGACAAGCATTGAATTAATATCAGTTGGATATCTCCAAAAAATGATTGGGAAACCATGAGAGGGAAGAAAGTAGAGAGGGGAGGGCTCTGGTCCCTCCCTGCTCCCCCTCCCATGGCTCCTGGTTTCTGCCCAGTCCCTGGCTCAACCCAGGTCATCCCTCCCGGGGAGTGGTTGTTTGCAAATGATCTCCTGGGGGGAGATCCTTCTCCACTATCTGCGCCCCTCCCGACCGGCTAGGGTTTCCTTGGTTGTTTTTTCGGACTGGTGCTTCCCAGGGATCCCTGTTTGGTTGGGGATCCCTTCCCTTTTTCCCTCAGGCTTCCCCACGGGGTTTTTTGCAGGTTATTCGTGTGGATCTGGTCCCCTACGTTTCTTGGTGCGGTGGAGGTGACGGTTTAGGGTTTGGACAGCTTCCCCCTTTTCTTGCGAATCCTCGGTGGGCTCTATGCTTGGACGAGATTCTTGGTCCCTGCTGCTGGGATCCTCTTCTATTTTCCCGGGGCGGGTTCCTTGTGGTGCAACTCTCTGGTCACTTCCTGATGGGCTGGATCCTCTCTGTGCTGGCTGTCGGCTTCTTTTAGGATGGCTCTCGCTGAACGAAATGTTTTCCCGGTGGGCGGGATGGTTTCTCCACAGGGCGGGATCCGCCAAATCTGCCGATTTTCCCACGAGGCGGGATCCTTTCTTTTTTCTGGTTTCCTGGATGGCGGGATTTCCCTGTTGCTTCCCACTAGGCGGGACTGTTTGTGGTGGTTTTGACTGCTTCCCGCGAGGCGAGATTTTATTGTAACGGTTTTTTTTTTTTTTTTTTGCTTCCTGCTGGGCGGGATCTTCTCGATGGTAGTTTTTGGCTACTCCCCACTGGGCGGGATCTCCAAAATTACTTTCTTTCTTATTTGTTTGTTTCCCGTTGAGAGGGATTGTTTCATGCTTACTGTTACCGCTGGGCGGGATTTCTGTTTTGGTGTTCAGTTTCAAGGGATTGATGCCCTAGGCCCATTTATTATGTAATTAGGTTTTGGGATCCTTGTTAAAACCCGCTATAAATACAAACACTATAATTAACAAAAAAAAATATCAGTTGGATATAGCACCATAAGTAATAGCTATAGAAGAACAAAGTACATTTGATACCACTTGGCACTTGAAACTCACAATGTAAATCATGATTGGAGGAAGGTACAATATCTAAGAGTATCTATTAATGCATGGGTTAAATATAGTCTACAAAGAATAGAGCAAGCACGTGGAAATCAAACTTGAGTGCCTTGGAAAAGCTTGAAAAGCGTAGAGGAGAGTCAAACTTCATAAGGCCAAATTTAATGAGCAAGGAGATGCATCAATTGCAGCAAGAGAGAAGAATATTTTGAGCGCAGGTTGCAGAGTTGAAGCAAGTCAAGTTTGATGCATCTCATATACGAGGAGGTAAGAAATATTTAAATCAAAACCTTTGCAAATATTAAAGGAGGTATAAGGCTTATTTTTTGAGGATAAAATTAATTAAGCTTTTATACTTAAGGTTATTTGAATATAAGGAGAAATAAGGTGATAAATTATAACCTTAGAAGAAGTATTGAATGCCTTAGAAGATATTTGAAGTAAGAAGCATTGAAATTACTTTATTCAATTTTGAAATTCATATTGCATTGAAATATTTGCAAATTATTTAACTTGGAGGTATAAGGATTTCTACACAAAAATTGAAATATTAAATTTGCAAATACCTTTGTTTTCTAAATTTCCAATTAGGGAGTTATAAGGAGTTCAAAATCAATTTAGATTTCTTGAAATTTAGAAAATATATTATTGAAAAATTGGAAAAATATTTTTTGATATTAGTCTCTTACCAAGACATAAGGAAATCAACTTAGAGAGAATCTTATCAAACTTGAAATTGCATCAAGCTTTCTACTCATAAACAAAAAAAGGATTCAACTCAAAGGAAACTTAGAAAGTAAAGTATCACATTAAAACCAATTTATATATTTGAAACTAGGGAGTCATAAGGTAGTCAACTTCATACAGACTAGAGAATTGGAAAATAAAATAATTATGGATTATTGGTACATAGATTCAGGAGCAAGCAAACATATGATTGGAAACAAACAATGGTTTGATTCTCTACAAGAAAAAATGAGAAACCAGTTGCTATAGCAGATAGTAAAACTTATGAAGTAAGAGGAATAGGAAATGTTCTAATCAATCTAATAAATGGAAAAGGAATAATTAACAATGTGTTATATGTTCTTGGATTGACTACCAACCTTCTTTCAGTTTCTCAACTCATGGATCAAGACATGATAGTAGAATTCAAAGTTATCAATGGAAGAAAACAATGTCATATTATCAAACAAGGGAAAATGATAGCTTCAGGTTCCTATAAAGGTAGTCTATTTGTTTTGGATACTACTACACATTCAAATTTTTTAGTTAAGACATCAGATCTATGGCATAAACATTTGGGACATACCAGTGCATCATCTATAAATGAAATAGTCAAATATAAAATGGTTGAAGGGATACCAAATCTATCTTTGGAATCTACTATTTGTCCAGAATGTTTAGCAAGAAAACAACATAGAATTCCTTTTGAAATTCGTCAACATAGGACTCAACAACCATTAGAATTAATATATATAGATTTATGTGGTCCAATGAATGTTACAAGTATTGGAGGACATAAGTATTTTCAACTATTTGTTGATGATCATACTAAAAATATGTGGGTGTACTTCATGAAGTACAAATCAGAAGCATTTAGTCATTTTAAACAATTCAAACTTCAAGTAGAAAAAGAATCAAGAAAGACTATCAAAATTCTTCATTCAGATAGAGGAGGTGAATTTGTATCAAAATAATTTGATCTATTTCTAGAAGAAAATGGAATTAAAAGATAACTCACTACAACATATTCACCACAACAAAATGGAATTGCAGAAAGAAGAAATAGATCTATAATGGAAATGGTGAGATGTATGTTAAAAGAAGCTCATCTTGATCATCAATATTGGGTAGAAGCAGTCAAAACAATAGTATACTTACAAAATAGATTACCTACAAGAATACTCAAGCATGTTACACCAGAAGAAGCATGGTCAGGACAAAAACCAAATATTGAAAAGCTAAGAATCTTTGGATGCAAAGCTTATATGCATATTCCAAAACAGAAAAGGATAAAATTAGATGAAAAAACTATGGCTAGTATATTTGTTGGCTATGATGATGAATCTGTAGGGTATAGAATAATAGATCCAAGTACAAAGAAGGTATATATAAGTAGAGATGTAGTTTTTGATGAAAAAATCAAGGTTGAAACTAAAAAACAAAGTAATGATGCAGAAGTTCTTCTAAATTTCTTAGAGGAAGATTTGGTAAATGAAGAGATAGAGTCAGAATCTCATGATGAAGAAAGTGAATATATAGAATCATCCATAATTCCTCAAAGGAAGGAACCAATATGGCTTAGGGACACACTCAAGGAATCAAACTTGGAATAAATGCTAGATCTTACTACTACAAGACCTCAAACTCGTAGTCAAAGTAGAATGAATAGAGGATTACTAAGCACCATAGTAGAGCCAACATCAACACTTCAAGCTCTAAATCACTCACATTGGAAGGCAACTATAGAATCTGAATATTCATCACTACAAAATAATAAAACATGGAATCTAGTAGAATTACCTCTAGGAAAGAAAGTTGTGGGTTGCAAATGGGTTTACAAGATTAAATATAAAGTAGATGGGACACTTGACAAGTACAAAGCTCGATTAGTAGCAAAAGGATATACTTAGATAAAGGGAATTGACTATGAAGAGACATTTGCACCAATAGCTAGAATGACTACTATCAGAATAATATGTGCTTTAGCAGCTCATCAGGGATGGAAACTTCATCAAATGGATGTAAAAAGTACTTTTCTTAATGGTGACTTAGAAGAAGAAGTCTACATGTCACAACCAGAAGGATTTGTTGTTAAAGGTCAAGAACATAAGGTTTGCAAATTAAACAAATCCTTATATGGTCTGAAACAAGCCCCTAGAGCATGGAACATAAAAATTAATAATCATTTGTTACAACATAGTTTCAAATGAAGTACATCTGATCCAAGTCTATATACAAAGAAAATTGGAAATGATATACTAATTCTTATAGTGTATGTTGATGATATAGTGATTACTGGAAGCTCTGAAAAACTAATAAGTGAGATAAAAAAGGATCTTGAGAAGGCTTTTGAAATGATAGATTTAGGACTGATGAATTATTGTCTTGGTCTAGAAATTCATCAAAAAGGAGATAATATTACCATTACACAATCAAAATATGCAAATGCTCTACTTGAGAAATATAAAATGAATGATTGTAAGCCTAAAGATACACCCATGGAACAAGGGATTCAATTATCCAAAAATGATGGAACACCTTTAGTTTCAGCTACAAGGTACCACCAATTAATTGGAAGTCTTCTGTACTTAACAAATACTCGACCTGATCTAGTTTTTGTTGTAAATTATCTTTCAAGATTCATGCAAGAGCCAAGAGAGAGTCATTGGAAAGCTACAAAAAGAATACTACAATATGTTAAGAAGACTACAGATTATGGACTAACTTATATGAAGAATGTTAAAGATTTTTATCTATAGGGTTATTCAAATTCTGATTATGTTGGTTCTATTGATGATAGAAAATCTACTTCAGGATACATTTTCTATCTTGGGTCAGGACCAATATCTTGGCACAGTAAGAAACAACATATAGTAGCATAATCATCTACTAAAGCAGAACATCATGCAACAAGAGATACAACTTGTGAAGCTTTGTGGTTACAATATATATTATCTGACATGGGAATCAAATGAACTCCAACTCTAATACATTGTGATAATCAAGGAGTACTCAATCTGATCAAAAATCCAATTGTACATGAATGAACTAAGCATATTGAAGCACAATGTCATTTCATTAGAGATCATTTTTAGAATCATCATATCAGTTTGAAGTATATTCCTATAGAAGAATAGCTAGCAGATATATTTACAAAAGCTCTAGGCAAGAACAAGTTTCAAACATTCAAAGATCATCTATGCAGATCAAGAGAAGTTCATCCCAAATAATGTAATACAGGGGGGTGTTAGAAAATATTACATTATTTGGTACATGCTAATGTACCACCTTGGGTACATCTTTAGATTAGGAGTATTTACTTTATGTAATGTAATAATGTGCAAGAAATGCACAAGTGTCTTTAGTTAGGTGTGCATGTGCACAAGTGTCCATCATGTAGAATGCACATGTGTCCTTAGAGTAGGAAAGTGAAGAGTCACATACTATTATATATATTTGTGACTAAGCATTGTAATATTCATAGAAAATGCATTGCTCATAGCATGCATTAGTAGATCTCCATTTTTATAGCACTTTCACTATTTTTGTGAGCTTTCATTAATGGCATTTTTATGAGTAGTTGCAGAAGTTTCTTATGATTTTTACATGCTTAGTATATTACCATTATCATATATTTAATATTGCATGCTCATTTTATATCTTGTGGTAGTTATTTCATTAAATATATAGCATCAAAAGCTAGCAATTTTTTCTTATGTTGTTGTCTTATGAGCTTGGTGTGCCCTTGTACAAATCATAATTAAGTAAAATAAATAACTAGTTAGTTAGAGTACTAATTAATTAGGATTAATTAATTGAGAGTGGTTAAGTTGGTTACTCTCCTTTACCAATAATTTTTTTGTATAAATAGGATAAAGAAGAGGAACAAGAAATCCCAATTCCAATCTTATTAGGTTAATAATACCTTTTCTATCTAGTGTTATGATAAGTAAATAAATAAAATGCTTTTGTTATCAAATTGTCAATGACTTTTCTATGATATGAGTTATTTTTTATTTCAAATCTATTGTTAAAGTTTTTCATTTCTATGCTAAATGCAAATGATGTTATAATACCATTATATATAATGATGTAATACAAATAAAACTAACCTACATCAAATCAAATTAAAAAAAACCTTAATAATATTATTAAAAAAAATTGAAATTCTTAATCAAACATATAATTATACACTTCTTTATTGCGAGGTGGGATGTTACAAGAAGATGAAATACTGAACTTTATATACTGTAAAGAAAGGAATCTCCACACCGCTCAAACTCGGCTATGTTCAACAAGGAAACTGAAAGTATAGAAAGGGGGAGAACAGCAAATATACAAGCAATTATTCTATGTAAAACCATAAGATTAGAGACTAAGATATTACATATATCATTCCACGTCTCGATTATTCCTGGGAACACCACGATAAACAGTGCTTTGCATGGTTATGAAGTTGGCTACGGAGGCCGATAACCTGGAGGAGGAGGCGGATAACCTGGAGGAGGAGGAGGTGGCGGAGCTGCATGAGGCGGCGGCGGTGGCGGAGGCGGAGGCCTTCGGAAAATAAAGTCGACGCCATGGACGACAACGCCAGATAACATTCCTAGAAATCCAGGCCCCGGAGGCGGAGGCGGATGATGAGGACCACCACCTTCACCATGAGGAGGCGGGGGCGGCATTCTTCACTTCGCTTATACGATTATTAATATTACTATTCACCCTGCTGTTCCTGCTTCTACTTGTGGAGCGTGATTACTCTTGGCTTCTATCTGGCATAAGAAACGGACCATAATTATTATGCATGTATACAGGCAAGGAGGAGGTTTCTTGCAATGGAAGCGACTCCACAGTAAAGTCAAAACTAACACTTGTTAAAGACAGTGATGGCCAACAAACCTATGTGCCGACCAACTGACACGCTCTTTACGCGCTCGGAGAATGGTAGTTGACACTGGTTTTGCATGTTAGGTTTTAGCTCTTTGTATATGTTGTGTTGTCGGCAACGCATCACATGAAATCCAGGACCCTACTATGTGTAATTTTTTTTTATTATTATTATTATTATGAAATCTAAGATCCTACTTTTGTTCAAAAGTTTGAACATGAGTAAATGTCTGGTCACACAAACACTTACTAATCCCATAACTTTAAGGAAAATACTTTTTAAATTAAACTTAAATTTTCTTTATCTCAAAAATATTATTATTAATTGTACAATTTAATTTTTTAAAATATTATTTTTCAAAAATGTATTAAATTATAGCATCATACTACTTTGCTAGATATATTCTTTTGACTGGTGGGTGGTAATTATTTCTTTTTCTTTTTCAATATTTGAAGTGGATAAATTTTAAATGCTTAGTCATAGTCTTTTGACTGGTAGGTGGTAATTATTTCTTTTTCTTTTTCAATATGTGGAGTGGATAAGTTTTAAATGCATAGTCATTGTGATGAAGGAAGTTTTATATTTGATTTTTTAATGTAGTTTTATTACTTTTTAATATAAGTTTTATAAATAAGATTTTTATTTTTTTAATAAGTTTTATTAATATCTAAACTATTTAAATTTATGGTTATGTATTTAAGGATGGAAATTTAATAAAAAAATTATATGACAGTTTTTATCATATTTCAATGTAAAGGAATCATCTTAAATCTATATATCAGTATTAGTTCTTTTCAATTTTATTTGGGTTAGTTGAAGGAAGGGACATTGCCGCAATTGTGTTGCTATAGTCCGAGGAGTACAAGAGATTGACTAAGAGATTGACTCAATGACAGTTGCATTCTAAAATTATCCTATGCATATAGGCAAGTTGTAAGCATAGTCTTATTGTCTAGCAGTTGGTATGAATGGATAATTTTTATTTCATTTTATCCTTCGTTTTTGTGAGTTGTTGCTTCAAGTTACAGATGTTATTGTAAGATCTTGAATGCGCGGAGGCTGAAGTATAGTATCCACCATTAGTGTTTAATATTAATTCTAAGACTTTGTCTTTGGCAATGAGGTTTGTTTAATTGTATTTGTATGGTTTTTTATTCTATGGCATTAGTGTGTGGTTGAGATATTTTACAACAAACATGTCAAAGAAGAGATGGTGGGAAGTTAGGATATAATGACATGTGTAGTTGTCTTTTCTTTGTTGGTCATTGGTGGTGTAATAGTAGAGGCGTTCTTGGTGGATATTGGAGGTAATTTTATGTTACTACAATTTTAATCTCGAATCAATATGTTTTCTTGACATCTTTTATCTTTATGTTTTTTCCTTTGTGTGGGCTACAAGTTATTTGTATTTGTCTTGTAGTATAACAATAAGGATCCTTGAAAAATATGTACTGATGGTTAACTAGGTCTCAATGACTCCAAATTGTATGCTTCTATTTGTTATATTGGATAATGGTTTTAAATGTCTTGTGTTAGTCGCAATCTCTAACATGTTGTTTGAGTCATATTAAACATATTAAAATGGTTTCCAAGTTTACCCACATTTGTGCATTTTTTAATGCTTAGTGTATTGAACTCTTATTATGCATTGTTCTAGTATTTTTGAATTGTCTTGTGCATCTTTCAATTTTATTGCAACATTAGTTATTGAACTTGTTTTTGAGTTAAATGTTTTCCCATGACATGCCCATCCCATTTGTTCAAAATAGCTTCATACTATACAAATATAAATATATATATATATATATATATATATATTTATTTATTTATTTATTTATTTATTTATTTATTTATTTATTTATTTATTTATTGAGAAATACTTCTTATACACATCAGCCATGGGAAAAAAGTTATATTTGATTAAGCGAGTTAAATATTGTTGTAAATTCATAACTTGAATAGTATGTACATAAATTCTTATCAAGGATTTCTTAGTGTCATAAGTCCATAGATTAAATATTATTTGCATAAATTCTTATTAATGTTTACTTAAAAGTTTTAGTTAGTTAAGTTAAATAGCTTATTGTGTTAAAAAATTAGAGTTCAATACAACATACAAATAAAGCATATTATAGTATTGTTCTTTTGCTACAACCATAACAACATCCATGAGAAATAACAGTAGAGTTTTAGGGTTATCCATAAGTATTGCAAGTTCTCTTACTGCAAATTATTATATTTCTTTGATAGTGTGCTTGTCATATTTTTGTGGCTATAATGGTCAATGCCTTGTAAATATTTTTGTATTAAAACTCATAGTTTTTAAAGAAAAAAAGGTCTCTCTATTATAATAATTCATACAAATAGACAAATCTAAAAAGTTTAGAGGAATAAATTGAACAATAACTTTTTTCTCTAGGTATTCACATAATTTTTAAAAGTTTTATTCATTTATAAAATAAAAACTACATGTGAATAGGCACATAAATTAAAAGAGTTGGTAAAATATTTCTAACAACTAGTTAGGTTATTGGAACAAATATATAATATAGTCAATAAGTGGACATGTTATATTATAAAAAATATTATTATTATGAAATATATTCAATTTCATTTTTAATTGTGTTCTATGTTCAATGTTTTCTTCATCTATTTATCAATTTTTCTTAGTACTCTTTTATCAAGGACTAGTTTATTAGTTGTTTTCTATAACACAAACACTGTTATTAATTGGCCATTCTCATTATCCATTCATTATGTTAGATTTTATCCTTGTTTTTTGTATCATATGTTCTTTGTTGGTTTATCAAACCTTCCAAAGTATAAAATTATTTTATTAGATTTTAATAAAAATTGGATTTAAATTTGTTCCCTCTACATTTGATTCTAAGACCTAACATACTAAAATCTAGCTCTTTAGTATCATTGATTCTTATATCACTACTTTTGGTGAATGTCATAATTTCTTTTTAATGTATCTTTCATTTACTATTGTCATTTTTATAACACCCATGATTTTCATTTGTTATCAATTCTCCCAATAATGCCAAATTACCTATGGTGCCAACTTTATTATGGAGCCCTCTCCTTATTGTGTCATCCTCTCATGTCAATTTTTGCATGGTGTCAACCTTTTAATAATGTCAAATTTTCTTGTTTGGATAGGACTTAGCTTCAAGAAACTAAATCTTTATATAATCATATTTAAATTATGTCTTCTTTATTGAACATTCTAAAAATATGAAGTGCTTTTTTTATACACGTATATTTCTCTCCACTTAGGCCTGATCTCTATTCAAATGACAACTTCAATGGCTTGAACTATTATGTCTTTTTTAGTTTTTTTGTTGTATGCTATGGAATTTTTTTCTTTCTTATAATTGCCTTGAGATCTTCCCTTTACATGTTTCCCCCTGAGTTACTTCTTTTCTAATGTAAGTTACATATTACACCTTCATTGTGTGTTTCCTACTTGATTGACATCATCTAAAACCTTCCTACCACCATATGAATCAGTTTTGCTTGTGTTTAATATTCCTACTGATAGTGCCACCTTTTAATGCATCCAATCCTCCTTCTACTAGTGCATATTTACCAGCCTATCGTGTATCCATATTTTTTAGGTGTGTCTTGGTCTCTCTAGTGCTCTTATCTCATACCCCTTATTTATTTATTTTGGGCCCTTCTAGCCCCTTAATATTCTATTTTTATCTACTTTTGTTGATATTTTTTGGTATGTATTTAACCTCTTCTTTTTGTCTTAATGTTAGTAATTATCTTTCATATATAAATACTTATGTATTTTGTAAACACTTCATGCAATAATTATTTTCTTACCCCCACTATCTTTATGCATCATACTTAGTTTAACATCAAATTGTGTCATATGGATGATTTTTATATTAGTGTTTACTCTTGTTAGTCCAATTCATTTTGGGTGGCCTCCCTATAAACATAATTCTCTAGGAGGTATCCATTTTTTACCTTATTAGCCCTTTTTTTCTTTATGAAGTCAATAATTAATTTCTAGCAATACAACATTTCTAGTTTAACTAGGTTATTATTGTAGATTTGCACTATCCTACAAGGCCCAACCATCAAATTTTTAACTTGATTGAATGTTATCTATAATAGATGGCATATAATAATACCATATCACCTTTTTGTCATGTTTTAATATTTGAAATTCTATCATGGTAGGTCTTTTACCTCTATTTTCCTATAGCTAATGAAATGATGCATCTCTTCTATATTTATCCAATTTTAAAATTTTCATTAGTCTTTCTCATAGAGCTTCAAGGCCATCGATGCATGTGATTATTATAATTTGTAAGTTGAAGACTACATAGCTAACAAGAATTGTGCTTTCTTAAACATATACTAATTGGAATAAATATGACTTATTGTAGATAATATTTTATGCATAGATCATAGTTGGTACATGCTTATCTCAATTTGTTCTTATCAGATCATGTATTTTAGTTGGATTTGTTCCAAGCATTATGTTTAATGATTGAATAGTATCATTGGTTTACAAGAAATATGATGAAATTCAATTATATTATATATCATTAATTTTATCCATACCTTTGTTATGACATTGTTCATAAAATAGTTTTCCTTATAACTCACTATTACATTGGGATAGTCGAATAGAGTGATAATGTATTCATGTAGGATTTTTATGAAAACCTAATTAGCTTAGTTATTTGATGGTATCACCTCAGCCTATGACATCAAGTTGTTTGTACCAATTATAAAAACTAGCACTTCTTATTATTGTTGATCTAAGACCAAAAGAATCAATTGCCCATATTTTGAACACTTGAAGAGGTGATTCTAAATGTCGTGATATCTCATTCCTTAAAGTTGGGTTTTCCACTCTTTGGTAAACATCGTATCTTTTGTAAATTGATGTACCTATTCTCTAAAGTTAGTATATATTTATAGTTAACTTCCTATAAAATGACCCTCAATAAGTGTATATGACATAGCCTTCACCAATTTATAATTTCTTCTTACTTTATACAAATTCATTGGTAATTTACCACTTGCTAAAAAAACTAGAATTCCTTTAGCACCCCCAACATTATTTCATAACTTGATACCTTATTAGATGTCATGAAATCTATTCCAAAAATTGAGGAATAATTACCATAGAAATAAGTTGATGATCTAATATAAATAATTATATAGTTAGAGAAGATAAAATGGAGTGCATTGTAGATCCTACCACCAAAATGACTTCCATGGTACCTATACAAATTTTATAGCAAATAATAATTTTTACAACATCCATATTAAATTGTTTGACTCTATCACCTAATGTATAATCAATCTAGGGTTCTCTTTCAACTAAACTTGGATTAATTGCAAGTTTCCAAAAATTTAGTACAAGGTATTACCTTACCTGATGGCAAGCACCTTAATGGAGGAAGCTAGGAACAAGTGATGAGAAGCCTTAAGGGAAATAGGGTGGATTTAAAGAAAGTGCATACCATTACTAATTATGCAATGACCAAGTAGTGAAGAAGGACAAAGGTTCAAATAAATGACCAAGTTAGGAAAACAACAATCCATCAATCTTGCAATCCATTAAACAACTAATCCATCAAAATCTAATGATTAATTGAAATTCCTATCCATAGAAGAGATCATCACTTGAAAGTGATAATTTTATCATTTTTTTATAAACTATAATGGTGGAAAATAATTACTCAAGGTGGAAAGGATGTAACCTTTAATATAAAAAAAATAATATTTTGTCCATTTTGAGAAAGACTAGAGCTATGCTCTTTAGCTATAAGATTTTTTATCATATGAATGGAAAATTATGCTTGGCTATTCTGCTAGATTGTGTCCTATTTTGTAAAACCTCTCTATGTGTTTGTGACGATGTCCTTTCACCTAGTTGTTAGTACTTTTTCCATTTAATGCATGCTTATTGGATGAAACTAAATTATTGTTATTTGGTTTTTCGTTGAATGACACAAGTAATCACATACTAGCCTCATTAATTTCTATGGATGTGTTTTATTTTCTTGTAATTTATTTTATCTTTCACACCCTTACCTTCCTATATTTATCTTAGTTAGTCTAGCATAGGTTAGTGGGGATTTAGCCTAAATGTAGAGGTTAAGAGGACCTAAAACTCCCATTTTCTAAGGTGTTGAATGTGAATATTGGGTGCAATTTCAAATTAGTCAACTATTAGGAATTAGTATATCATATCCCATGTGACATGAGTGTGGTATAACCACTCATCACAAGGACTATGCATCTACTAGAAGACAAGGGTAGTTGTAAGTTAAGTTAGAGGTTTATTATACCAAAAATAAGCACCCAATGTATTTTAATATCCATTATTTTATAATGTAAAATATTGAAGCAATTTCTAATATGTGGTATAATATCAAATAGAAGGAAGAGTTATTTCTCCTTCTAATACTCTTATTACTCCATTCTAGAGAACCGAATAGGCAGTCTATAAAAGGAGGGTTCCAGGGTATAGAACCCTGCAAAAATGGTAGGTAGATATGAGCTCATCAATATTAGACCTAACAAATATAACAACACTTATTATTTTGGAGATTTTTGAAACAAATTCTAATCAAATAAAAACAAATACTTGTAAACCAGACTCAAAATAAGTCTATAAGAGTGATATAAATATGACATCTCAGGTACAAAGTGACCACGAGATAGAGAAGATAATATTGAATGTTGCTCTTGGTACTATATAAGCATCCTATCAAATGTTATGATACATAAGAAATATATCTAAGGCAACAGTTCATATTGAGTGATGTCTATGTTCAAGTCAAAGAATTCATATAACAAAAATTCAACAAAGATTTCTTAAAGAAAAATATCTTTTGAACATCTTTTTGCATTGATCATTATGGTGGAAAATCAAGCATTTATGATGGAGGCCATATAATTCAATTACACCCTTAAAATATAGATGTCTAGTCAAGCAAGCATTTTTCTCAAGAATTTGTGACATGGATAAATAAAATTTGAACTTCAGATTGGATATTCACAAGTTTTCTCAACCAAGCCAAAGAGAGAATGTGTTAATGCAAGCACTAGGTTTGTAAATAATTCAATATGATCATAATAAATACCAAAAAAAAATTGAATAACCTAAAAAATAAGAAGTGTTAAAAGCACCAATTTTATGACTCAAGTGAGGTGTGTGTGGAAATGTTCAAGGAAGCTTCAATTTATAGCACTTATCTCTAAGAGTTGAGAGATAAAAAAAGAACATGCACTACACCAAAAAAGGCTTTTAAGGGCGATTGAAAGATAATGGTTTTTAATGGTGGTAAAAAACCACCCTAATAGATCCTAAGAGGGTGGTTTAAAATTGCCCTTAAAACTCTGCACCAAAAAAGGCTTTTTAGGATGACTAAAGATTATGGTTTTTTATGGTGGTTTTAAACTACCCTAATAGACCCTAAGATGGTGGTTTAAAACTACCTTAAAATATTGCACATAAAATCCTTTTATGCACAACTAAAATATCCTAAGAGGGTGGTTTAAAATCACCCTAATAGACCCTACGAGGGCGGTTTAAAATTACCCTTAAAAATCAATCTTAATATGTATATATATATATAAAGGATTCGTGGACCTTTTGACGCACAAAAATTTTGGTTGTCTTAACTTTGTCAAGCTCTCTATTCTAAGCTTCCCATGGCCTTGACCTTTTAAAACTAGGAATGCTCTACATTGAATGATTGCCTTAACCGTATCAAGCTCTCTATTCTAAGCTTCCCATGACCTTGATCTTTTCAAACTAGGAATTCTCAGCACTCAACTGATCTTTTTAATTTAAAGAGAGGGGCTTGAGAGGCGAGAGTGATTATCCTTTATCAAAATTATGGGAGAGGTGAGAGTGATTATTCCTCTTTATCGACCTGTTGAAAAGGAGGGGAAACTGAGATCTCATAAACAAGTGCACATTCCTTTGGAGAGTTCAGTATTAGGATGGTTTTTACCCATTGGAAAATTCAAGTGGCATAAGTCTTGGGAGTGCTAAGGTATCAAGAAGTGAGCTATAGGTAAGATTAAGGATTTTTAGATTTTTTTGTGAAATCTACTAAAGCTTTACCTTTATGGTCAAAATTGTGTAAGATTTAGGGTTTTTGGAATTTTCTGCAAAATATAATGGTCAAATTGTGTACGATTTAGGATTTTTGGAATTTTCATTAGGTCGAGGGTTTATGGAATGTTCAATACAAAGGACCTTAAATATGGAAACAAACACCATAGGTATGGAAGAAAAAGGTAAATTACATGTTTAAAAAAATTGCTTATGTTGTGACTTTCTGTAAATATTTCAGGAACATTTGTGATACTATTTAGAATTGTAGGTAAATTTCACAAAAAAAATTGGTTATATATTAATTTCACCAATGATAAAAAATTAATCTAACGAATGAACTATGTATCATTTTTTAAGCCTAGAAGTTGATTTGATCATCTTACTTTATTTTTTTACTATTTAGCTTGTCTACTCAAACTACAGTATATATACAGTAAAAGCATGAATTTTAACCTTTATGATTGAAGGTCCAAAGATTTACCTAAATAGTAAGTATAGAAATATATTAGCCAAACTTGTAGTTGGTTCTTGTTGGAATTCACTACAGCCTGGCCAACAAAGGTGATATAACCATCCAAAAAATAATCTATATTTATTAGTAATACATGTGAGCAAGATGGGCTTTGATTTTAATATTTATCAAAGATCTGTGGATCTTGAGTTTGAGTTGGTGAGTTGCAGACCTCATAAGTTTTGATGGTCTAGAATGGCTTGAAGGTTGCACATTGGTCACTTTATTTTTCCAAAGGACAAAAGGCTCAATATCAAATCCAAAAACTCACATGATATTCACCTTTAAAATCCATTAATCTAAGTCTTGCATGTTTTAAGAACAAAGTATTAGAGTGGATAGAAGTTCCAACCATACAAATATGCCAACCTTACAAACATAGTGATACTATTGGTGATCCTATCCTGCCCATAGTTGATATAGATCCAAATAAAATAAAATTCCTTATAGCCAATAAACTATTTAGAATTTGATCTTGGCTTCATAAGAGATGCAAATGTTACCCCACAAAAATTGCCACTTGATTATAATTCAAAATAGCTAGTCTTACTATGGAAAGTGGCCTTAAATCAGGATTCAACTATAGACTCCCCAAGTAGGGGATAATAGAGGAGCTGGCACTCTTATCAAGTTAACCAATTTTGAAAGGGAATCTCCAACTGCCTACTTATGGAAACTTCTTGCGTCTTTAGGCCCAAAATTCATATCTATTACTTGTTAAAAAAATAAAAGGACAAATTACTTTTGTTAAATGGGACAATATCAATTAAAGATCCATACCACAACCAAATTGGATAGCCACCTCTGTAGAAAGATCTTCTAGCCCCTTATTTTAAAAATATCTTATACTAGGATGATTAAGAAGATAAAAATAATTGTAATTGAGTAAAATTTTTGCTTATAAGGTGATCCCAATTTGAATAGGACAATCCCACCATGATATTTTGACCTTTAAAATCAACAAAATTCTTCTCTTCTCCCATATAGAATGGGTAATAGGCCCAAGTGGGGGTAATCTTGTTGGATCATATGGATCCATGTTAATACATTAGGATAGACTATATTTTCCACCTTGATAGTCTTCATATGGGTAGATTGGGTGTCAAACAGTGTGTATATAGCCCACCAACCCATGAGGAGAAGGGGAAAAACTCTGCTACTTCTACTAATGGGAAAGGAGGAGAGTGTTTTTCTGCTACTACTGAGAATTGGGTAAAACAAAAAGCTTATGAGATTAGCAGGGAATGAATAATGAGTACAAATTGTTGAGGGGATTTTGTCGCATAGTTTAATAGTGCCAAGTACAAGATATAGCTTCATTGTGTCATATCAAGAAAATTTTAGGCATCAAAAGAGATACAGGTTGTGCAACCTAGACAACATTAATTTTTTCCTAGCTATGGTAGTTGGTAGCACCACTAAACACAAAGTGTCCCCCTATTCAAGCCACACTTTCCAAATTAAAGGGATGTTGTTTTAATTAAGAAATTCTTGATTAAAGACATGGTGTATAGAAAACCATCTAAATATCATAATATCATTTGACTTGTTGGAAATAGTCATGATATCAATATTTACAAGTGTCTCATATATATACCAAGGTTGTTTACATGTTGATTCTATGTCTTTATTATTATCATCACAAAGCTATCACCTTGTCTTTATTGTTATCTTCACAAATTTGTCACCTTGCCATCATATCTTGGTCTCAGTATGTCTAACATCAAATAGGAAGTTGGTGGCATGGACCATAAAGGGTCATGAGATTGAAAGGTATTTTATTCTTGAAATAATACTTACTATTAAACTATAACCAATTTATATTTTTATAATTACATTTCTTATACCTAGCTAAAAAAAATGTTTACATACTTAGGTCAGTAACCAATGTAATGTGCAAACTCTCCTCTCTATATATAAATTTGTAAGCCTACAAGTGAATAAATAACAAGTGGATCATTGAAGACTCTTGGTAGATCTTTTCATTAATGGTCCATATTCAAAAATTATCAAGTTATAAGTTCCACTCACACTAATTTTGGATGTCTTTACATTGCAGTAAGCCTATCACAAGTCTAGGGTGTTTAAGGTCTAATATTGGGGTTTAACAAATAAATTGTGGAACTATTTTCATTTTAATTTATTGTTGAGTATTTAGTATCATTAATAGTTGACTTATTTATAATCATTTATGGGTTCTCCAAGATCTTCACCCTCAAGATTTATATATATATATATAATAAACAAACATATATAAAAAATATAAGGGTGTTTGGAAATAAATCACAATTAAAGTGGTAAAGTTGCTTGTGAAAATGGAACACTATAGCAACTATATTAGGAATCTATAGGCATGTGAGAATAAACCACAAATGAAAGTAGAACATTGGCTGAAGAGTTTGGCTTGGTTCTTTGATAAGGACACATCACAAGTGTGGAGTTAAAATTTTCATTAATATATACCTTTAACTTCATTCACTTATACCTTTTCTTAGTTCTCCTCTCTTTCCCCTTTGACATAGATTGACAAGACTCAATTTACTACAATATTGATCAAAGCTTTAGAAATTTAAAACAAATACACATTGAACTACCCAAGTGAAAAATTTTCTTGCTCCTACAAGGGGTCTCACACATACCAGATGTGTGGTATCTTGGCTAACCTTTACCTTTTTATCTTTATACCAGACACTAGGATGTAATCAAAGTTAATTGGGTCTATGTATCTGCTATAAAGCAAACATGAATAAATATTCTAACATGTATGGAGGAGAAAAATAAAAAGGAATAAATTACCAAAGGACTAGTATGGCATTGGGGTAGGGCAACCTATGAGGCTTGTGTATTGTTGAACAATAGAGAGTGGAGAAGGGCCAACAAAGAAATACAAGTCCAAAACTCCCCCAATCACCCTGTATGTCAAGTAGTTGCCTCCATACTCAACATTCATGCCATTGCTATTGAGGAGCACAACTCCATGAGCAACACCCCCTACCCTCACATCCATATAAAATGGGTGAGACCCATACAAATCCACATAAGTATTCATACTCCCAATGTTTGAATTTTAGAGAGTATAATTACTTCCACTGTTGTCCAATCTAAATCCAGGCCTAGTGTTCTCTCCCATTCCATAAAGAGCAGCACTACAAGAAAGCACAATAAAGATCTCCAAGTATCACCTTCAACATGTTCAACGTTTTCTTTTATTTTGTTGGTTGAGAAACAATGTCAAGAGTTCTTTTTTATGTCATTCTAGATGTTTCTGAAATGGTAAAATTCTTTACCAATTGTTAAAATGATCTTTAAATGGAGAAAATCATTCTCTTCATGGACTCTTGGTCGATTACCAACCAACCAAAAAATTATTGAAATTACTTACTAGCATGGTCGTTATGTGGAGAAGGAATATACTCCATACTCTCTTGCTTGATTCCCAACAAAATGCTCTTATTTTTCTATCTACTGCACTTGAAATGCTTCTTCCAACATGCAATACCTCCCTCTTCAACAAAAGTGGTAACTGGAATGTATAGGCCATATATGACTTTATTATTATAGACTTAAGGCTTCCAATGTCCATAATAGTTATTAAGATAAACTTTTGGGTAAAAATATGTATTAGGGAGGGTCAAACTATATCAAGAATATTGGATGAGAAGATTGTAATTTTGAGCTCCTTATATAAATAATTCATTGTCTCATACAAGTAACAAAAGTAACAAAATAATATAATCTTAAAAATGTGCACTGTCAAGGCATTAATGACATAACAACACTATTAATGACCTCATAACTACATTTATAGTGGAATTCTAAAAGATACGAAAGACATCCTAGTTAATTTTTGTTGTTACAACAAAAAAAAACTCTGACCAATATGATAATGGACTAGATCATTAGCACTCAGATTTTAGTCTAAAACTCTGGTTATGCCTCTACTTAACTATTGCTAAATAGTTTTTCAACTAAAAATATCTAGTTACATATGTGCATCTTCTAAAGACTTGTGGAATTAGGTAGAGTTCTGATTTCCATGTGAGCAGCAAGATTCTCTCACAACTACTCAAATGCAAAATATATTGCTTTGCAACCCTCCAAGATTTGAACCCCTCCACTCCTGCTTTGAATGCATTCAAATTAAAAAGCATGTTTACTAATGCATTAATCTCTTATAAAAATGAAAATATCATTTTGCTTCAACTCCCACTTATTTCCTATTTGTGCTCCACTGAAAAGCTAGAAACTAGTCATTGAGATATTGACCCAATCATTAATTGCCCAATTTCTTTAACACCCTTGTTACGACACTAATTTATTTTCAATCCCCATTCAACCTTTATTCAGGTAGTTGATTCTATTGTCCTATATTTTATATAAATATAACAAAGAAATTGGTAGCTAAAATTGCTCCAAATAGGTCGATGTAGGAACTCAATGTGAAGCTGATTTCTTTATTGATGCAATGCAATATATAAGAAATAC
This sequence comes from Wollemia nobilis, assembly GCA_028583015.1. Lineage (NCBI taxonomy): Eukaryota > Viridiplantae > Streptophyta > Pinopsida > Araucariales > Araucariaceae > Wollemia > Wollemia nobilis. The sequence continues at coordinate 3,546,099 of JAQPPZ010016709.1, forward strand.
AATAGAATCTCACGTGGTTAAGTGGTTGCAACAATTTTCCAAACATGGCCAACCACTTAACTAATAGATAACAATCTGCTAACTATGGATGACAACTAACTGCTAGAAGACAAACAAGATCTCTAACAACTAACTAAACACCCAAACCACTTAACAACCTATTTCTAACATGGGCATACTATGCCTCACGTGAATACAAAGTGCAAGAAATAGGAAATTAATAATAATAATAATGAAATATTAACTTAGGCTTAAGTGGATAAGCCTAAGTATCCTCAACACTCCTCCCAACCATATAAGCATTGGACCCCAATGCTCTCAACAAATGTGGAAAGTCATGGGCCATCTCATGGTGAGGAATCCAGCGAGCCATGTGTGGAAAGTGACCATGATGAGCGACAAGGTATGAAGTGGAAGAACCCTGTCCAGTGTGATGAGTCTTCATCTCGAAAACTCTATCTGAAATGAGCGGAAGCTGACGATCAGGTGCCACTACTGTTGTAGGGCTGAAAACAGGATCAGGTACCAAAAGAGGATCCTGAAATGGTGTCTCTGGAAAGCGGTGCTTATCCAAAGGAACCCAAACTCTATCTCCAACCTATGATGAGTGAGGATTGTGATGCTTACGCACCACTCCCTATGGAGTCTCCTGCAAGTCCTGTGGTATCTTGCCTAGAAGGCTCTATCGGTGCTCAGTGAAGGAAGTAACCTTAGCTTGCTCCTCCATGTGTGCAATGGTGGGAGTGGGCAAAGCCAAAGGTAACTTCTGTGGAACAAGTGGTTGTGTAGCTAGAGGTGTACCCAAAATGATACCAATGGAGTGAATGGCATCTTTCTCATGAGTGAGAATGGTGGGTTCCTTAACCACTTGCTCTTGTGATTGTTCATTAGGTGGGAGTGAAACTTCTTCATTTTCTTGTGCCTTAGATGGTGCTTGTTCTTCATTTTGTGTGGAACTGATGCTAGTAGGAGCCAAAATGAGTGCTTGACTTAGTGGCTTCCTTACTTGCCTACAACTTAACATCAAATTGGAAGTAGGTGTAGTGCTTTGTATCAAGTAGGTTTTATCATGCAACTCCAATGTGTAGGTGTTATTTTTAGCATGATAAATAGCATTCCTATCAAATTGATAGGGTTTACCTAGCAATAGCCCACAACAATCCATCTTTGTGACATCACACCTAACTTTATCCACAAACTTGTCACCAAAAGCAAAATTCAAGGTGCAAGTGTGGGTGATGTTAGATGTGGAGTCTACATCTTTCCACCCAAGTGCATATGGTTGGTGATGTGGCTTGATGGGAAGTTTCAACTTCTCCACAATGGACTTCGCAATGAGGTTCTTTTGTGATCCGTTATCTATGATACAATCAACATAGTAATCATGTGTAAGGTGGGCTCTAGTGACAAACAAATGGTCATGACCCCCTTGAGCAAATACATTTGACATAAGGGTAACTTTGTTCAGTTTACCCTTTAAAGCAGGATACTCTTCTTCTATCCCTGTAGCCACAATGGGACCATCATGTGGTTCCTCATGTGTAGGTTGTACAAATAGGGATTTCTTCTTCTTAAATTTTTCAAAAGTAAAGCATTTGGATTTTACATGACCATGCTTTTTACAAAATTCACAATACAATGAAGAAGAAGGATCTTTAGAATGAAAAGAAGAAGAATGTGCTTTAGGAGAAATGGGAGGAGAAGAAGAATGAGGGGAAGAATGAGAATTGTTCTTCACCTTCTGTTGATGTTGATTCCCACCTCTGGAAGAGCTCTCCTGTGATGAACGAGATTTGTGATATGCACCAACTTTCTCCTCTGCAAGAATGGCATGATTGAATGCCACATCCAAGGTGAGGAAAACATTGAACTTTATTTCCCTAAAAATTTGATCTTGCAAGCCACGAGTGAATTTGTTAATCAAGTCCTCTTCTGAATATTTCACACCAAGCAATACCCTTAGCCTATTGAATTGGAAAATGTAGTCAAAAATAGACATCCCATAGGTTTACCTCAATCTATACCACTTGGTAGTGAGGTCACTTTGGTAGTTTGGTGGAAAGAATGTGTTTTTCAGAATTTGGATTAATTCTTTCCAAGTCATTGTGGCATTATGGCTTTGTCTTTCTACAATTAAAACTTTTGCTAAGCCTGTAAGTTTGATTGTAGCAAATGCAACCTGTTCATCCTCAGGAATTTCAGCATAAGCAAACCAAGTTTGCATATCCAAAATCCATGTAGATAAGACATCCGGATCCCTAGATCCATCATATAATTTGACCTCACATTTGGCTTTACTTGCATGATTGTGATGAATTTTTATATCTCCGGGGTTTAATTGCACCACAATATCTTTTACCTTCTCTGCTAAAATGTCTACTATAGTAGTAAGGTTTTCCATATTTGATTTGAGGTCTTGAGCCATATTTTTCCTAGTATATGCCAGACTAGGAGGATTACAAAATGGATGCAAGAACTAATCTAGGCTTAGGAATTTGATAATTTTCCTAATGCAAGAATTGCCTAGATTTTTACAATAATTTTGCTCTTCAAAATTTCACAAAAATGGGCTATTTTAGTGCTCTTTACAAAATTAAATCAAATTTTGCAATACAAATTAGCACTAAAAATTGAAAAATTTAGCCCTTTACAATGCCAAAGTTGGTTAGGAGGCAAAATAATAGATTAATTGCATAAATTTACAATTTTTTGTAAAATTTTGGCTAAAAATGGAGCAAAAATGAATGTTTTCACCTTGCTTTCCTATTTTTGGTGGTAAAATTAGAATTTTAAATTCAAAATTTTTTAATTTTGTTCCCTCTGTTTTTGTTCTTTGGCGGTAAAATTCTCCTGGGGTACCAAAAAAAATTGGTTTTATTTTGAATTGGGTAGGCAATCAACTCCCGCCCATGGTCGAACAGTCCATGGCCAATCATTTGGTGGTCAACGCAACATATAAATCAATGGAACACAACTACCAAAACCCGCTTGCCCAACAGTCAACAAATAATTTCGAACAACCTTGCTACCTGGCACCAAGCGCTCGTGCCTCTAACTAGCGCATGCATTATGGTGCGCTTCAAGGGTGAGGTGGTCACCTCCCTATGTGTGTGGGGAACTAATAAAGCCCGTGATGCCCCCTGCACATCAAATGTGGGACTAAGTCCCTTGAATATTTTTCACCTCCTATCTAAAAATTCTATTGTCGATGACCGGAGTATGTCAGAAAATCGCACTGAAAACTTCAACCTTAGAAATTTAATTTATTTCTACCGTTTTAATTTGTGCCCACCAGAAAAACTAGGAACTCGCCAGGGATTCAAATGCAGATCTATTTTAGTCATTTTTGAAGAATCGTGGTGTAGAATGGATGTAACCAGGGTCAAAGTTTGTTGTTTATCATCGAAAACGTGGATTACATCGGACGACACCTATGAAACTCGAAATGGTATCAAAAATTCAACTGCGTCGGGAAGTTTTTTAATCATGCCAAAAAATTTTGATGTCATAAAAACACAATCTTATTGTCGGGAATCCACTGACAGAGACCAGGAATTTGTTGACACTGGGCAGTGCAATGGAGTTCACGATCTCTCCTTTTATTCACCAAAAAAATAGATCAAAATTATTTGTTACTGAACGCTGAGAAAGCTTACCGAGGATGGTTTTCTTTACGTCGAAGGCTGGTAAAATTATCAAAAAATTTATCGAGAAATTACGCTTGCAAGTGAGGATCGTCTGCAAGGTGAAGGCTATCAACTCTTTGTTGCGATATCGAGTTCATCCTGGGTCAGTGGATAGCAAACATCGACATCTGAACATCGACCAGATGTTGTTCAAACATTGGTTTGGTTGTTATCACACGTCAACTGGGCATCAGGAACCAACGCTTGCCCTCGTTGTAGTGCAATGATGTCTCGTAGGGCCATCATCAAATAAAACACGACTAGGTCAAGGAGGTAATCAATGGCTGGTATCGGTAAGGGTGACCATCCATCAGCATCGAGATCATCATCTCAAGATTTGGTTGGTAGGTGGCAGGTGGTCGGTGCATCGGCAACTCCACCGACTGTTGGCTACAGATTGGATAGCCAACCTACTATCTCAAAATAGGCCAAGAGCCTATTTTAAAATTGGAATCTAAACAAGAAAAATTTCATGCATAGATTTAATTGGCTCAAACTTGGAGCTCAATTTTTTTTGAAAATTAAATATTAATATTAATATAAAATGATGAGTTATATTCTCCTTCCACTTGGAGTAAACATGCAATAGCTTATTTTTTGCTACAAATTGGCTTTAATTGAAGGACTTCTCAAAAATGTGCACTGATGGGATAGAACTCAACTTTTGATCTTCAAGGTAGATAAAACTGTTGTCTTACATATCTAAGATGATGGTTAATAACCTCCCTAGGTTCTAAGATGATGGCTAAAAACCGTCATCTTAGAGGCCTAAGATGGCAACTAAAAATTGTCATTGTAGGAGACTAAGATGGCAGATAAGATGATAGTTAACAACCGTCATCTTAGAACTCAAGAGGGTGGTTTTTTGAGGTAGTGTTTAACTATCATTTTATAACATAGGCTTTTTATGATGCCCTCAAATATTACTATTTGAAAACCACCCTTAAAGGTCTTTAAGTGCGGTTAATAACTGTTGTTAAAGCATTTTTTGGTGTAGTGGTAGGCCTTTAGGTGATTGTTCTTGGTAGCATGCTAGGATCTGACTTGATTCACTATTAATTTGGAGTCATCATAGATCTTCAGAACTTTGATTTCCATATTTTTTGCTTTTATCAAACCAGTATAAAAGGATTCATACTCAACTATGTTGTTCATGCAGTTGAAAAAAATTCTATAGGCATAATAAATTTATGCTCCTTAAGGATTGATGAACTAAATTCCAATGTCTTCCCCATTTCTAATTATGAAATCATCAAAATATATTGTCATCCCTTTTTAGCTCCTTATCTTGTCAAGGCATGGATCTTATGAGGAGCTTTTGTGATTTGGTAGTTTGCTAACTCTATTTCTTTGTACTCCACATATAGGTCCCCATCATCCTACAATACATCAATTATCATTTCTACTTCTAGGTCTTAGTAATCTTCATGATACCTATCATCTACAATGTAATATAAAAGTACATTCAATTTTACCATATTATCATCTTCTAGCTTTTGTAGGAGATATTTATAGGGTGGTTTGTTCTTAAATTTTGATAATTTTTCACATTTGGTCATCTTCATGTTCATGTAATCCATTGCTAGATATTATCCCTTGAAAAAATTTTTGTCCATTCTCTAGATAGTAATATTCTAAGGTATGATGGTAAATCAACAAGTATGACTTCTTGTACTACTATGAGTTGTGAGTATCTAGCTATGCTCATGATCAAGTATTTGAAAATACCTATTGTATTAATTCTTATCCCATCCATTTGTATTGGGTGTATAGCTATTTTAGTATAAGAAAGACCCATTTCTTCACATACCACCTTAGGTATGACAATAACTACTACTCCTAAATTAACTATACAACTTATAAGAATGTAATATTCAATATTGAGGGTCACATAGAATGGATATAACTTTAGGTTTTCTAGTTTTAGAGAATTTTTCATGTTGAAAGCACTAACTTGAATATCTTATGGTTGTTTTATGATCAAATTTTGTGGCTTGGATACTTGAGCATAGGATCATTCTTCCTAATTACCCTTAGCATAACCCTTATCATATTCTTTTATGTCTTATCAAAGTATATCTCATTGTCTAAGTAGGATCAAGGATTCTATCATGATAACCTTCGCAAGTGTCTTATTTAGTTCCTTTGCAATATTAATTTTTTTTATAGAGGATTCTCTTCTTGTGGAAAAAATTGAGGCTTACCTAGGGTTTGTTTTATGCTCTTCATATGTAAGAGAGGGGTGCTTCAACCTTATTTCAACCTCTCTTTGCATTGGATCTCTCCCCTTATTGCTTCTCCTTTTGGTTTATTTGTTGACTACTTCTTTACCTCCATAATTTAGCATTAATTCCTTCCCTTTATCAACCCTATGTATTTTACTACCTAGTGCTTCTTGGGCATTCTTTTGAGGTGTTTTGTGGCCTCTTCCCCTATTTTTCATTTTCCCCTATGCTTCTCTTATTTGAGTTATGAAAGGCCTTCTATATTTTAAGTGCAAGGGTGGCCTCCCCCTCTTGAGAATCATTGTACCTTTTTATTTATCTACTTACTTATTGGCCAATTGTTCCATTATCATTTTTCTTTTTCCCTTGGTCTCTACACCTTATAGGATGGTGAATATGTCACTTTTCTTGATGATTAAATATTTGTCCACCTCAATAGCATTGAAATTTTATAGTAATACATAATTGAGAGTAGGCATAATGGGTGCTTATTACATTGCTTAAGGTTGCTAGTACATGGTAGAAGACACTTGTCTAGAGGCAATGCCTTGTTGAACTTGAAATTGTTAAGTGCATTGAAATTTTTTGAATGCCTAATGGCACTCATGCACTGGATAAGGTCATGTGTATCATTTTAAGGAAGGCACCACCTAAGTTTTACTTTTGCATTTCCAGTGACCATAAGATTATGAATTTGGTTAATTCCATGGTTAACACCTTGACAAGAAATGTGATATTTTTACAAGTATGGGGTCTTTCATGGTTTTCGTTGTTTTGTTGCATTATTTTGGTTCACCAAGGTTTTTATTACCTCCAACATTTCATTCATTTCTAGGGTTGGATGGGACAAGGAGGGTTGATAGTGGTAGTTGAAATGTAACTATGAGTAATGATGTATGGTGGTTGAGAATAATAAAGGGAGTTATTTGATTGAGGGATTGGAATAAGAGATAAGTTGGAAATTGTACTAGTCATAGGGATGTTTTGAGAAATTTGGGTTGTGTAGGCCATTAGTGGGACAAGGGGTATTTTTCCTACCCTAGTAAATATATCTTTTCCTCTTGTTGCTTTTTCAAATATTATAGCTAGTGTATGATGGTTAGCATTACAAACCATTACTGTTAAATCATATTTTAAACCCTTAATATATTATGATAAAGTTTGTTCTTCATTTGGTATAACATTTTATGGAATTATATTGAAAAAATGGATATTTTCTTTAAGGGCTCTTTGTACGGTATTTAATTAAAAATAATTGAATTCCCATTTTTCATACTTTCAAACCTATGTATGAAAGGTTTAACTATCGATTCCCAACTAGTTACTAAGTTATTTGACAATCCCTTATACCATAATGTAGTCTTATCACAAAGAGATGAAATCAGTAAACATACTATTGTATCCTCCTCTTCAATATGGTGGATTGACTTGAGTGTAGATAGCTTGTTGAGGTGATCCAACACAATCTTATTCTTATTCCCATAAAAGGTAAGTAAATATTTTATAGCAACTAGTGGGATAGATTATTAGACCAATAGGTTTAAGGTTCTTCGAAAGGTCCAATCAAGAAGTTGATTTGGAGGTCTAGTAGGCACACCAAGATTATTTTGTTATGGAGGAAATTGGTCATACTCTTGATGAGGAGGGTATATTGCATAGCCTAAATGTTGGTATGGGTGGAACAAAAGATATAGGTATGGGGGATAATATGATGGTTATTAAGGAGGTCGATTTAGATACACCATTGTTGATTAGGAAGTAGCTGCTAGTTTTATCGTGAAGAGGTATAATTCAACTTTAACTATAGGATCTATTAATTTTGATGGGGTGGTCCTTATACTTTTTGTTATGCTTGGCTATTGGAAGTGGTGTTAATCTCTCAGTATTTTCTTGGGACACCTACAACCCTAATTTTCCAACCATCACTTGTGTATTTTATGTGAGGTTCAAGTTGAAGCCTACTAACCCTATTTGGAACAACAATTAGACTAAACGGACATTAGAAGTATTAGTAAAACTAGATACAGGTGGGCTCTATATTGGAGGTGTACTTTTGGAAGGTATATTTTATGTTGTAGGTTAGTTATATAGTTGATGCATGAAAAATGGTTTGTTTTGTTATGATATTTACATCAACCATTATCTTGTATAGAGGATTAGTGTGGGTCCTTTTGATATACCTATGCAATAGTTAGTTATTTTATTTTTTCCTTTGCATTTATTTAATGAAATGCACCTATGTCCATTGATTGATTCTCTTTCCCTACTTTATGAGCTTTAGATCATGTGTTCATATGCTTGTACATGCATGGAAAAAATCCTAAGGTCAAAATCTAAAATATTTGTGTCAAAACTTGAAAATTTCTAAAAAAAAATTAATTTCCCATTTTGAGTGATTTACTCACTAATTGATTGACTCACTCACAATTCCATGTGATTCATTTAAAAATATAATTTTTAAATAAGTTATCATTTAAAGTAATTTGCTTGTAATTTTATACAATTTGCTCATTGTTTATGCAATTTCAGTAAACTAAAAAAACTAAGTGATTTGCTCTTTTATCTATAATTTTAAAAAATTATAGAGGACTAAAGTTATCTCGAAATATTATTTTGAATGAATTACTTGTTGCATGTGTGCTAACTTGATTCCATCCTTTATAATGTGAATCACTCACTTGGTCAAGTGAATTGCTTGTTGGATTAAACTTATGCAAAATAAATTTGATATTTTGCCTTAAGTGCTTATACCCATGGCAAATGCACATACGAGATTATATTAAAGTTTTCTCAAATTTTGTTGGAGCTATCTTTGCAAAAATTATATTTTGAAGTTCAAGTCAAAGTTACCATCTACAAAGTATCTACAAAACTTAAGAAAAAAAAAATTAAAAATTAAATAGGTAAAATTCTAGCAAATCTGGGTTTAGATCTAAAAAAATGGGTAAATCACTTTAATTTTAGCCTTCTTGTATAGAAAAAATTGAATTATTCACTTGCCGAATCGAGTGATTCATTCACCATTTTTACAAAATTTTAAACTTGCTCAAAATTGAGCAACTCACTTGCTTTAACAAGCAAATACTTGTAGAATACAACTTAGTAAAAAAAATTATTATTTTGAGTCAATTTCTTTGTCTTTGAAAGATGCATTTTTGATGCAAAAATTAATAAAATGCATAAAAATAGGATTTGTCCCACTAGGTGTGCTAGAAACTATGTTGATCCAAGGAATTGATCTAACCTTGACTTTAAGTGGTATGCCCACAAATTCGAGTTTCAATAAGGTTGGGCAGGTTTTCCATAGGCTTCTCTAGACCTTCAAATTAAGGTTAGCTTATTGTTGTCCTCATTTGGATCCCTAATCTAGCTAGTTTTCAAGAAAAGGAAAAGCACACACAAAACTAAATGTCGATATTAAAATGCATAAAGTTTAGAGTGCAAGAGATTTAAAGCAAATACAATTATTACACCATAGTAAGGATAGCATTTAATCAATCAACACAAAATAATATGAATAACATAAATTCGCCCCATTTTTTTATTATAAAATTAGGAAATGAATAACAAGATGCGCTAGAAGGATTGTACCCAACCATTGCACACTTGACAAACCATAAGGATAGTGTCTCTAATGGGATGCACAAGGAATTGTCAATTTCTTACAACCTTATCAGTAAAAAGCACAATATGGGTTTCACATAATGTAGCTCTGAATTCTCATGTCCAAAATATGATTACAATAAGGGTCCTAGGCCTCTATTTATACTAAAATTTTACCCCTAATTTACCTAGGGTGAAAAATAATTTTTCCTACTAAAAGAAAATATTTGAGTCCAACTTTAGCAAAGTGTTGCACTTCCAAATGTTATATGCCTCTAATTGTGCCTTTAACATGCTTAGAAGGCTCCAAAAAAGCTTAGTGTGCCACAAAATATCAAAATATCACTTTTTGAGAGATTTCCTTGAAATTTATGTTGATTTTCACTTTTGCATTTTGTCCAAGTGATTCGCTTGGTCTATTGACTATTTTTCTTGGTTTTGAAAGCAATTTTCTTATGTTAGAAAGTTGATTGAGTTGATCCATGATAAAATGGAAACCTTTGTTGAGAAAATCACTCCTTTGATCCAACTACCAAGTTTTGAAAGTGAATCACAACTTTTTCAAAAAGTTAACAATTTTTTTAAATTTTAAGGATTTTCCTACCTTTTGGTATCCATCTATTGCTCCTTGTTTCAAAAGTTATAAAATTTTACAAAAATAGTTCCAAGTTACTATAGTATTGTAGAAGGATATTCTCTCAATGGTTCTTCCATTTAGTATTATAGTTTGAGGTAAAAAAGTGATCACGACATCAATAGGATCCCTAAAAACAATAGTCTCCATAACAATCCTCTTCAAAGGCGAGTGCTCACGACACACCTATGAGATATTCATAGAAGAAAATAAAGTTGGAGGTATGGATGGAATTATTAGAGAAGGTAGTGTAGGTGGTGATGATGATATTGACAATGATCCAATGAAAAGCAAAAATAATTGTTGCCAAAAAAGAGAAAGAAAAAAATTAAATAAAAATGATGATAAGCAGGATTCTAATGGCACTTCGTGACTTACATATTTCAATGCAATGAAGGTAGTAGAAGAAGATGGAAAATATAGGGCCTTGGCCTTAGAAAATCAAGTGCCAAATGATCATGAAGAGTTTCTCACACAAATGCTAAAATAATTTAGTGCTTAGAGAGGATTAAAAAGGAGACCAACCTCACTAATTTATTTGATGATGTTTTCTTAAGCCCAAAAATATAGGGGGTCAAATTTAACGTAGTATACAACATAGAGAAGAAAACATTGGTGGTCAAGCAAGTTGTCATGAAGTTGAATACATTATCTAGAAAAAGGTTGATGAGGGAGGACTTTGACATCATCACACATGATTTTTTTGGATGTATTACATTATTTGGTCCCATACATTATTTGGTCCCATTGTAAATATTTAGTTTAGAGTGTGAGTTTTATTTTATGTATAAAGTATATTTCAAGTTTGTAGGAGTGTGTAAGTGTCATGCAATTAAGCGTGTGAGGTGAATATTATTTGAGTGATGTGTCTAGTTTAGAAGTAGGGAGTTATATGTAATCATGAGATAATTTGTCTTTATGTAATATGTGGGACTTATTATGTAATAAATGCATATGAAGAGTCAATTCATCTTGTGAGTTTGAGGAGAGCAAAATCCAAGAGTCGTGTAAGGTGAAAGATCATATGTATCTTTATATTGGAGATAAATCTTTGTAAAATGTAACTTGTATAAGCTTTTCTTTATGCATTACTTGAGATTTGTAATAAATTTTAAATGTGATTTATGGAATATTGATGTTCATTTTATGAATGCATTATATTTATGAGATTTGATAGTTGATATTGATATTGATTGATTGATATATGAGATTGATTTATTTATCTTGGGATTGATTAACATATTAAGAATATCATCAAATTTCTAATAGATTTACCCATCAATTATATCCAAAGGAACATTGAACTATTAAATTCAACATATGAGCTCACAAAGGACAACATTAGGGATCTAGTCACCTAAAGTACATAAACTAGAGGTAGAGAAAAAGCAAATGAAGAATTTCTTAACCAAATTTAGAGTGACAAGAATTAGAAAGATGGGTATTAAGTCTTCTAAGAACAAAATACCACAACCTAAGTAAAGCATTAAAGGTTATAACCCCACCAAGAAAATTATAGAGGTAAACATGAAGGATAAAAAACCATAGTAGCAAAAGACAAGAAGTAGAAGAGACCATCATGGATCTAGAAAAATATTCAATATTGCTATAGTAGGAATAGTCTTGGTGGATATGATGTCTAAGCTATACAAGGAGTTCAAAGTGATGGTAGATAAAGCATGACCAGTGTATATAAAGAAAAATTAATTATTGGTTAGTCTATAAGACCAAGATGAAGTAACTTTCTTAGAAATAAATGCATATAAGTAGTATCAACAACTAGTAATTATATTATGCAAATCCAAAGTCACAAAATGGAACAATGAGTATATTGAATGCATGGTAAATTATGACAACCCCTATTGTGGATAACTTAGATAAACATAATGGATGTGACATTGAAGTAAACTATTAAGGATTATAATTTAATCAATAATATGTTCAACCAAATAAACAAAATGGAAGGATGTATCAAAGGAGTTAGCATTAACGTTGATTCAAGATCAAACTAGATAGTAAAGAAGACTAAGGATGCAACACTTGTTGAGTTGACACACATTTGAATCAATTTTTCTTAAAGTTTAAGAAATTTAACAAAGGAATTCTGGAGAAATTTATATGATTATTCTCATTAAAAAATCTAACTTCCAAAGCTAACCAATTACATGGATACTAGCAATGAACAACAAGAGCATAAAAATGATATGGTTGATGCCAGATACATTGACAAGCCAAACCTAGAATCCCTCAATAGATAACTCAAATCACGATCAAGGTACCAATAGAAGGTTTCCAAAGGAAAAACACTTGATGGAGTCGCTTCTTAGCAAGCTTATGGCCTAGCCCTCTTTCCCTTCATGAGAAAAATATTTTAAAAATATTTTTTTATTATGTTGTTGTCTTATGGGTTTGGTATTCCCTTTGTACATATCATAATTAAGTAGAATAAATAATTAGTTAATTAGAATACTTTTTAATTAGGAGAAACAAGTTGAGAGTGGTTAAGTTGGTTACTCTCCTTAACAAACAAAATTTTTGTATAATTAGGATAAAGAAGAGGAACAAGGGATCCTAATTCCAATTTTGTTATGTCAATTGTACTATTGCTATCTTGTGTTATGGTTAGTGAAGAACTAATTTTTGTTTACTATCAAATTGTCAATGATTTTTTTGTGATATGAGTATTTCTTTCTTTCAAATATTTTGTTGTTGAAAGTTCTTCATTTCTATGTTAAGATGCAAATGTCATTGATTATAGAAGTTGTTACTTAAATCTAAATAGTTTCCTTAAGATACTAGAGATTAAGTGATTAATCATTGAAAATCACTTGTTTATAGTTATATTCCTTACATTTGTTTTATCTTATCCTAAACATCTTAGAAATCCAAAAATATATATTATTTAAAAGGAGCCAAACTTCTATAATATTATGGAATATTAATCATTTATTTAATTTATTTGTTATTATTTGAACACACTCTACCATGGTTTGAACTTAGATCTCTTGAATGAGAAGATAAATTCATACCACTATGGTGTCCCATAAGGACTTTAATTATTTTTATATATTTTAAGTTCAATCTATGGTTTAAGAACAAAACTTTAGACCAACAAGTGGTAAAGTAGGGGCATTTCATTCTCCTCCCCCTCCTACCAAAGTTGGATTCCCTCTATGTTAATTTTATCTCCTTAAGGGCTAGGTAACTTTCCCTCAACAATGGGGGAATCAACTAAGGGTTGGAGGTTAGTATAAGTCTTAGATGACTTTTATAGAATAAATATCCTCCATCCTAGTTGCTTAGCCAAATAATCCCCACTTTTTCATAATGAATCCTAATTTGAAAAAATAGATGTCCCTCCCTCTTCCTAGATTAGCCAAAGAATACCCCCATAGAGATTAAATTCTTCTTTGAAACCCCATTTTTTAGAATAATAATATGTTTATTTTTAACTCTTAATAATATTCTCAAATGGTATTAGCTTAATAAGCTATATTCCTCAACCTTTAAGGAGGATATCTAGGTTCAAATATTTCCTAATGATATTATAATACCACTATGTAATTATGATATGATACAAAGAAAACCAATTTATAACTCTTAATAATATTATTAATAATTATTTCCTAGGGCAACGCAATGGTTGAGGCTTTGCCCTCTCTTTGGAGAGGTCCAAGATCTAAACCATGAAATAATTTTTTAATGGCAAACAACTTTTATAGTAATTGACTAAACATAGAGTAAACTTTATATAGGTTAAAATCTGAAATATTTTTATTATTTTTTTAATTTAATTTTTTTTTTATTGGGTGAAAATATAGGGTTTTGAAATGGGCCCTGGCCCCTCTACATGAAAGTTTTGGTCATATTGTAAAATAACAACCACGGGCCAACAAAATAGATTATGGTGAAAAGCACACACTTTTCCTCCTAGGAATGATAATGCTAAATTAAAACTATCAGAAGAAAAGTATTATAAAGATAACATGAAAACAAATTGATCTCAGATTAAGCACTATCCTTCAGCTCTATGAGGGTTCTAGCTAATTCTACCTCCTCTTTCTTCAACTCAATTATGTTAACAAATGAATATTTCACCCTCATCTATCCTTCATGTTCTTGAAATTTTGAATGCTTTCCTCTCAAGCCTTCCAAAAACCTTGCTTGAGATTTCTTATTGGCTAAGTTTTTTATTCAACACTTGCAATTTTTTTTAATTATATCCTCGTTAGGTTCTATATAATTCAGTGGAGTGGACTATTTTTGCTTCATTTTTCTATTTTTAGCTCTTAAGAATTTGTTCCACTTATGTTTGGCCTGCAGATTTCCTTGTGAACTGCCTATAAGTGCAACATCATCCTCTGATTCTTCCCCTATTTGCATGTTGTTCATGTATAACTCTATCTTAGTGGTTGTATCCTTTCCTAAGTGCTTTGTTTGCATATAAATTTTTTTGTCATGAATCTTAGAAATTTTTGCGTCCAGTCCACTCCTATTGCTTATTTGTAAGGGTTCTTTGTTTATTAATACTAAAATAATACTAAGATCTATGAGAAAGGACAATTTAAAATTTATTGTGCATATTGTTCATCTTCTATTAATGCTAAAATAATCTTGAGATCTTTTAGTGCTGAGATCCATAAGAAAGGATAATAAAAGTTTACTATGGATATTGTTCTTATTCTATTTTCTTTTACTAAAAACAACAAATATTTTAGAGTAGAAATTTTCAATCCACTTCATTCAATTTTTTATATTAGTCATCCTAATAGGTTGACCTTCAGCCTCCAATGCAACTATTCTTTGTAATGGCAGTGGAAAGTTCTCTTTCCAAATTTTGTTATGACCACTATCCACCCCCATATTGGCCATAATATCAGCAACATGATTACCTTCTCTATAAATATGGTCAATTACAACATCACTCATTTATCTCAAGATCCTTGAAGTGTCCTTTATAATATTAAGTGTAAAGCTATTCTCCATTTTCCTCAATTTCAAAACTCTAATAATTTTTAAAGAATCCCCTTGGACCATAATTTTCTATAACCTCTATCATATAATTGTTGGACTCCTAAAAAAAGAGCTTTGGCTTCTACCATATGGTTGGTTTGAATTCCATAATCTTCTGCATAAGCCCATAAAACTTATCCTTTATCATTTCTAATCATTCCACCCCTACCTGATCTTCCTAGGTTTTATTTGGCTTCCCCATAAAAGTTAAGGATTATCTAGCCTTGTTTTGGTTTCTTCTATCTTATGTTAAGTCTTTTATAGGTTGATTCCATGATGCATGGTTTGGATTGGTTTACCTTCTATTCTTCAACAATCATTCTTTCTTCTCTTTTCTCATAACCCTTCACTTCTAGGAGAATAGACATATTGTCTTCAATAACTACTTTGATTCTTCTAAAGACATAAACTTCATCCTTCATCTCATTCCTAAATATTCATTTATTTATTTCTCACCATATACCCCATATAAGGGAGTATTAGGCTCCATAATATTATCACGCTCCCACTTACAAAGGGATATCTCTATTGGTTAAAAATATCTAAAGGTTTGTGGCATGCTTCACTTGACCAAAAGAGAATTCATTACAGCATAAAAAACTTTATTCGAGAACTCATAATGGTTTAATAAATAACCAACTGACTCAACATCCTTATGGCACAATGAACATGTATTTGGTATTTGGAACCCTATTTTGCACAAATCATCTATTGTTAAAATCTTATCCTGCAAGCAAAACCAAAGAAAGAAAGCATTCTTAGGCACAAAATCAGAGGACCAAACATTCTTGATTGGAAAAGCTCTACCTCTAGAAAGAGTATGAGCTTCATAGGCTGATTTAACTGAGAAGAGTCCTTTTGTAGAATGGATCCACAACAAAGAATCCTCCTTATTGATTTGGGAGATGTGAAAGCTCACAATCAGCTTAGTTAAATTGAGGAGACTCTATTGAATATGAATTTCATCTAAATCTAGAGAAAGGTGTTTCCATTTCTTTTTACCATTAAGAAATTCCACATAATCCTTGACGTTTTTTTCCATATTTAGCTACCAATGGTACCCACAATTCCTGAAAATCTTGTTTATTCATTAGAGGTTCTTGAAGGATCCAAGAATCTTCCCAAAAGAAAACTTCCTTCCCTTCTCCTACCTACCATCTTATATTGTTCCTTAAAAAACTTTTGGTTTTTAGTACTCCATTTTATATAGTTGATCCTCTAGGAGAAATTACACTTTTGGAAAAGGGAATGTGATTTTGTAAGTACTTCACTTTCATGATCTTCTACCAGCATGATTTCTTTTGCGCATAGTATTCATGCAGTTTTTGAGATTAAGACTTTATTAAATAACTATCAATTTTTTAGGTCTAACCCTCTAACTTTCTTCGAAGTGCAAACTCTATCCCAAGTTGCTAGAGAAAGTATATGCTTGTCTTCAACCCTAGTCCATAGGAATCTTTTAAATATCTTTACAATCATACTTCTTACCTTGGAAGGCATTTTAAACAGAGACATATAATAAATTGGCATACTTTGTAAGGTTGCTTGAGGCAACTACATATTTCCTACTTAGTTGAGGTTGTCTTTCCACCTACTTAGTTGAGGTTGCCTTTCCACATAGCTAGCTTCCTTTGAATCCTATCCAAAATAGGATACCACATTTCCTCCTTTATACGACTTGAAAAAAATGTTATTCCAAGGTATATGAATGGGAGATTTGCTATATTACAACCAATTATTTTTGCAATCCTTAAATGTAATTGTCTCTCTATGTTCACCAAATAGATATTGCTTTTATTGAATTTTATCATTTGATTAGATGTCCTTTCATATTTTTGGAGAATATTTTTAATTTCCCTTACCTCTCGCCAGTTTATTACCCTTGTATCTACCTATTGTTGTGGTTGCTTGCATTGACCTTTCCAATGCTTCAACCACAAAATTAAAAAGATAAGGGGACAGAGGGTCACCTTGTCTTATACCTCTTTGGCTTCCAAAGAAACCACGAAATTTACCATTTATAATGACTGAAAATTAGGTTCGAGGTGTAGACCAATTGGTTCATCCAAACCCCATAAGAGGGGCGGAGGTCCAAGGTTCAAATCTTGGGCCTCATCGGACTGAACGCTTGTCCCTTTCCTGGTGCTTTCAGCGGTGTAAAAGGTTTAAAATGATTGTGACATGGTGGTTATAAGGGTGGACTGCGCGAAAATCTGTGTGGCGGCTTTCGAGGCGGACAACGCAGAAGACAGTGGCGGCCATAAAAAGTTGGGCAGCCTGCCCGGATTCGTGGCGGCTACCGATTTCACCATGTAAATACAAAAAAATAAAAATAAAAATAATGACTGAAAATTTAGGTGAAATACAAATATTAACCCATTTCCTCCATTATTCACTAAAACCAAATAAATATTATAATTATAATTTAATCTAAAAATTCAATTTTATTCGATAAAAACTTTTAAATTTAAAATTTTATAATTATAATTTAAACTAAAATTTAAAAAAAAATTGTTTATAAAAAAAAAAAAAAAAATTATTTTTTTATAAAGGTCCGTCCAGTCAAGACAAAGTTATTCTGTAACCTTGCCCTTGTTGCACATTCGCTACTACGCACAAGAAGAATTTGGCTAAACATAGAGAAAACTTTATGCAGGTTAAAATTTGAAATATTTTTATATAAAAAAATCTTAGCCAATCCATTAGATAAAATCAAAGTCATTCTGTAAGCAGTGCCTTTATTGCACATCCGCTACTAGGCACAAGAAGAATTTGGCTAAACATAGAGTAAACCTTATGCAGGTTAAGTGGAATATTTTTATTATTATTTTCTAATTTAAAATTTTATAATTATAATTTAATTTGTTGTAATTAAAAAATTTTAAATGTTTTTTTTAACTTTAACTTGTTGTAATAAAGAAAATTCAATTTTTTTTTAGAAATTTTAATTAAACTGTTGGACAAAAATAGAGTCCTCGGGATAATTTTACAGCTATCAATTAACTTACCTTTTTGAATTAAATTTTAATATAAAACATAATTTTTTTAATTAATAACTTCAAACTTAATAATACAATACAAATAACATCCTTACCAATAAACACAATAAAAAATAAACACAACATAAATTTTTTAAAAGGTCCTTTTAAAGTAAAATATATGATTACACACTTCTTTATTGCGAGATGAGATGTTACAAAAATATCAGATACGCACTTCACGGGCTCACAGAATGGTAGTTGAGAATGGTTTTGGATGTTCTAGATTCTATTATTATTATTTGGAAACATATACAGCAACAAAGCAACTATGTAAATTGAACTTGAATCGAAACATACAGTTACATACTTGTTCGGTAATCTTTATCTTTATTAAAAAAAATCTACTACTATGTTTCAGCAAAACCATTAATTAGTTTAATAATTTGATTGTTTAAACTATATTTTTTAAAGTGTATTAAATTATAGTATCATGCTATTTTGGTAGACATATTCTTTTGACTGGTGGATGGTAATTATTTCATTTTCCTTTTCAATACATGGAGTGGATAAGTTTTAAATGCATAGTCATGAAAAAAAGGTTTAATATTTGATTTTTGTTGTAGGTTTATTAGTTTCTATTTTTTCTTGTTAAAAAAATATAAGTATCCAAATTATTTATATTTATGGTTAGGTATATAAGGATTGGAACTTAATGTAAAACTTATATGACAGTGTTTGTATATTTTAAGGAATTATCTCAACCTATACACTAGTATCAATTTTTTTCAAAATTAGGGTTGATTAAAGGAAGGGTTATTGTCCAATTATGTTGTTATAATTTCAAAAATTCAAGAGATTGACTCAATACCATTTGCATTCTTAAATTGTCTTATGTATATAAGCAAGTTGTAAGCATAAACTTATTTATTGTCTAGCACTTGTATGAATGTATCATTTTTATTTCATTTTATTTTTTATTCATGAAGTTGCTTCAAGTTAGGGATGTTGTTGTTGTAAGTTCCTGAATGTGCAAGGGTCGGAGTACAGTATGTACCATTAAATGTTTGATATTAATTATAAGACCTTGTTTTTGGAAATAAGGTTTGTTTAATTGCATTTGTATTGGTATTTTATTCTCTATGGTATTAGCAATGTGTGATTGAGAAATGTTACAACAAACATGTCATTTTGGAGTCAAGAAGAGGTGGTGGGCAGTTAGGATATAAGGACATGTGTAGGTATCTTTTCTTTGTTGGTCATTGGTGGCACACTAATGGAGGTATTCTTGGTGATATTGGAGGTCATTTTCTATTACTACAAGGTTGATCTCATATTTTTATTCATATGTTTCCTTGTTATCTTTTACTTCTATGTTATTTTATTTGTGTGGGCTACAAGTTATTTGTAATTGTCTTCTAGTATATGGTGTATAACAATAAGGATCCTTGAAAAATATGTATTGGTGGTTATGTTGGTCTCAATGACTTCAAGTTGTATGCTTATATTTGTTGTTATATTATACGATGGTTTTAAATGTCTTGTCTGAGTTGTAGTCTCTAACATGTTGTTGTCTAAGTCTCTAGCATGTTGTTGTTTGAGTCATATTAAACAGTTTAAAATGCTTTGCAAGTTTACTTATATTTGTGAATTTTCAATGCTTTTCAAGTTTACTTACATTTGTGAATTTTTTAATGCTTAGTGTATTGAACTCTTATTATGCACTGTTCTAGTATTTTTTAATTGTCTTGTGCATTTTTTTTCAATTGGTTGAGATTGAAATGGGTTCCGCCCGTATTACATCATCACCACATAGTGGTATTACACCAAAGCTTTAATATTATCCATGTATCACTTGGAAATATTTGAACCTTGATCTCCTCCTTAAATGTTGAGGAATCTAACCATTTAAGCTAATGTCACTTGATTACTTATCTTGTGCATATTTGCATTACAACATTGTTTATTGAACTTGTTCTTGAGTTAAATTTTGTTAAATTTTTTCCATAACGTGTCTAACAAATTTGGAGCCCATTTGTTCGAAATAGCTTTATACAATATATATGATTAAACAAGTTAAATATTATCATAAATCCAAAACTAATAAATTCTTATCAAGGATGGCTTAGTGTCATATATCCATAGATTAAATGTTATGTGCATAAATCCTTATTAATGTTTGCTAAAAAAATTTAGTTAGTTAAGTTAAATAGTTTTAGTGTGTTAAAAAGTAAAATGTGTAATACAACATAAAAAAAGAAAATTATAGTATTGTTTTTTAGTTCCAACCATAACATCTATGAGAAAGAACCACATAGTTTTAGGGTCATCCATAAGTATTGCAAGTTCCCTCACTGCAAATTATTATTGTTACTTTGTTAGTAGACTTCTCATATCTTTGTCATTATAATGATCAAGGACTTGTAAATGTTTTTGTATTGAAATTCATAATTTTTAAGAATTTATCAAGTAGGTCTCTCTATTAGAATAATTCACACAAATAGTCAAATGTAAACAAGTTTGGAGGAATAAATTGAACAATAATTTATTTCTCTAGGTATGCACAACTAATGCCTTTTAAAATTTTAATTCATTTACAAAATAAAAATCGCATGTGTATAGGCATAAAAATTAAAAGAGGGTAAAATATTTCTAATAACTAGTTAGGTCATTGGAACAAGTATATAATATAGTCAATAAGTGAACATGTCATATATATAAATATTGTTTTTTTATTTTATTTTACATGGTGGAATCGGTAGTCGCCATGAATTCGGACAGGTTTTCCAGCTTTTTATGGTCGCCACAGTATTCTGTGATGTCCACCCTGAAATCCACCACACAGATCTTCGTGTAGTCCGCTCCTATAACCACCATACCATGATCATTTTAAACCTTTTACATCGCTGAAAGCACTAAAAAAAGGACAAGTGTTCAGTACGATGAAGCCCAAGATTTGAACCTTGGACCTCTACCCCCCTTACAAGGTTTGGGGGAACCAATTGGTCTACACCTCGAACCTTATAAAAAATATTGTTATTATTAATATATTCTATTTTATTATTAATTGTGTTCTATGTTCAATGTTTTATTCATCAACTTATCTTTTTCTTTTTTTTTAAAGCGAAAAACCCCTTGCGGGCCGCCTTGGTCTAAGAGACCACAAACAAGGGGTTCTACACCGTCAAAGTCACCCGGGGTCGCACCCAACCCTACCCGCACCAACATTATCAATTGGATTTTGGGTACCCAATTCAACTTTTTGGTAGGGTGGAGATTTGAACCTAGGACCTCCCTTGGAGGATTGCCCTCTCCTCTCCAACTCACCTACAACACCGGGTTTCATCAACTTATCAAATTTTCATAATACTCTTCTATTTTTTTTTGGTAATGGTAAAAAAAAAAAAAAGGGTTTTGGAGGGACCTCCTCCCTATTACAAATTAATCTTTAAAGGGTTTTGGAGGGACCTCCTCCCTATTACAGAATTAATCTTTCCAATGTTACAATATAAACATCAACCTCCTTCCTAGATAGCATGAGATAAAATAAAGTTGCAATAAAAATTCCCTTAGGCAAAAAGCAACTTAGTACTCTTCTATTAATGACTAGTTTATTAGTACTTTTTCTAACATAAATGTCATGTCATAGATTGGTCATTCTCATTATCTATTCGTTAATTTAGGATTTATCCTTTTTTTTATATATCATATATTCTTTTTTGGTTTATCATGCCTACCAAAGTTCAAAAATAATTATTGTGTTTTAATAAATATTATATTTTAGTTTTTTTCCTCTATATTTTATTCTAACACCTAACATAATAATATCTAGTTCTTTAGTGTCATTTATTCTTATGTCACTACTCTTGATGAATGCTATAATTTCTTTTTTATTTATCTCTCGTTTAATATTTTTCTTTTTATAACACCCATAATTTTCCCTTGTCATCAATTCTTCGAATAATGTTATATTTAACTATGGTACCAACTATATTATGGATCCCTCCTCGTATGTCAAATTTTTTATGGTGTCAACCTTCTAATGATACCAAATTTTCTTGTCTGGATAGGACTTAGCTTCAAGAAACTAGATCTTTATGTGATCATATTTAAATTATGTCCTCTTCATTGAACATTTTAAAAACATGAAGTATTTATTTTGATACACAAATATTTCTTCCCAATTAGGTCTGATCTCTATTCAGATGATAACTTTAATGGATTGAAAAATTAAGCCTTTTTTTAGTTGTGTTTTTTGTATGCTATGGAGCTTTTTTTCTTTCTTATGGCTTCCTTGATATTTTCTCCTTCACATGTTCCCCACAAACTTACTTCTTTGCATCATCCTGAAAGCCAAAAATTTATACCAAATAAAGTAATATAAAGCAACAACAAATGAATACACAATGATGAACAATGTAAAATAAGATGGATCCTTTTGTATATTTGTATTGTCTTTCAAAATGTTACAATCATAATCCCCTCTTAGGAGATGCTACCAAATCGATACAATGATTTACAACATCGTGAATAAAGTCTCTTTGTGCAGTAGAAGAATCTCTATGCTACGTAGTTTGTAAGGGAGCGAGTTTTTCAAGATCGTTGTTGTGAGTGTTGTATCTTGAATCCTTCGCTATCCTCATACTTATAACTTGCACACAATGGAATAGCAAAAAATCAATAGCATGTGTGAGGCCCATAGAAGTTAGACCCGTGTTCAATCTGAAGATAAATGAAATGAAGAAAAAGTAGGTGCATGTATGCGATAAAAGAAATCTAAACTTTTGTAAAGTACTAAAATAAGTAAATTTATCATGAAAATAAAAAAAAACTATAAAACAGATCACCTAATTGTGATCATCTTAGGTCGATATGGTTTCATTTATGAACCATATCGAGGTAATATGGTCGCTATCGCAGGCCTACATTTCTAACACCTAACATAATAATATCTAGTTCTTTAGCATCATTTATTCTTATATCACTACTCTTGATGAATGCTATAATTTCTTTTTTATTTATCTCTCATTTAATATTTTTCTTTTTATAACACCCATGATTTTCCCTTGTCATCAATTCTTTGAATAATGCTAGATTTAACTATGGTACCAACTATATTATGGATCCCTCATCTTATGTCAAATTTTGTATGGTGTCAATCTTCTAATGATACCAAATTTTCTTGTCTGGATAGGACTTAGCTTCAAGAAACTAGATCTTTATGTGATCATATTTAAATTATGTCCTCTTCATTGAACATTTTAAAAACATGAAGTATTTATTTTGATACACAAATATTTCTTCCCACTTAGGTCTGATCTCTATTCAGATGATAACTTTAATGGATTGAAAAATTAAGCCTTTTTTTAGTTGTGTTTTTGGTATGCTATGGAGCTTTTTTCTTTCTTATGGCTTCCTTGATATTTTCTCCTTCACATGTTCCCCACAAACTTACTTCTTTGCATCATCCTAAAAGCCAATAATTTACACCAAATAAAGTAATATAAAGCAGCAACAGATGAATACACAATGATGAACAATGTAAAATAAGATGGATCCTTTTGTATATTTGTATTGTCTTTCAAAATGTTACAATCAGAATCCCCTCTTAGGAGATGCTACCAAATCGATACAATGATTTACAACATCATGAATAAAGTCTCTTGGTGCAGTAGAAGAATCTCTGCGCTAACGTAGTTTGTAAGGGAGTGAGTTTTTCAAGATCATTGTTGTGAGTGTTGTATCTTGAATCCTTCGCTATCCTCATACTTATAACTTGCACACAATGGAATAGTAGAAAATCAATAGCATGTACGAGGCCCATCAAAGTTAGACCCATGTTCAATCTGAAGATAAATGAAATGAAGAAAAAGCAGGTGCATGTATGCGATAAAAGAAATCTAAACTTTTGTAAAGTAATAAAATAAGTAAATCTATCATGAAAATAAAAAAAAACTGTAAAACAGATCACCTAATTGTGATCATCTCAGGTCGATATGGTTTCATTTATGAACCATCTCGAGGTAATATGGTCGCTATCGCAGGTCTACATTTCTAACACCTAGCATAATAATATCTAGTTCTTTAGCATCATTTATTCTTATATCACTACTCTTGATGAATGCTATAATTTCTTTTTTATTTATCTCTCATTTACTATTTTTCTTTTTATAACACCCATGATTTTCCCTTGTCATCAATTCTTTGAATAATGCTAGATTTAACTATGGTACCAACTATATTATGGATCCCTCATCTTATGTCAAATTTTGTATGGTGTCAATCTTCTAATGATACCAAATTTTCTTGTCTAGATAGGACTTAGCTTCAAGAAACTAGATCTTTATGTGATCATATTTAAATTATGTCCTCTTCATTGAACATTTTAAAAACATGAAGTATTTATTTTGATACACAAATATTTCTTCCCACTTAGGTCTAATCTCTATTCAGATGATAACTTTAATGGATTGAAAAATTAAGCCTTTTTTTAGTCGTGTTTTTTGTATGCTATGGAGCTTTTTTTCTTTCTTATGGCTTCCTTGATATTTTCTCCTTCACATGTTCCCCACAAACTTACTTCTTTGCATCATCCTGAAAGCCAAAAATTTATACCAAATAAAGTAATATAAAGCAGCAGAATACACAATGATGAACAATGTAAAATAAGATGGATCCTTTTATATATTTGTATTGTCTTTCAAAACGTTACAATCAGAATCCCCTCTTAGGAGATGCTACCAAATCGATACAATGATTTACAACATCATGAATAAAGTCTCTTGGTGCAGTAGAAGAATATTTGTGCCAACGTAGTTTGTAAGGGAGCGATTTTTTCAAGATCGTTTTTGTGAGTGTTGTATCTTGAATCCTTCGCTATCCTCATACTTATAACTTGCACACAATGGAATAGTAGAAAATTAGTAGCATGTGCGAAGCCCATCAAAGTTAGACCCGTGTTCAATCAGAAGATAAATGAAATGAAGAAAAAGCAGGTGCATGTATGCGATAAAAGAAATCTAAACTTTTGTAAAGTAGTAAAATAAGAAAATCTATCATGAAAATAAAAATAAAATGTAAAACAGATCACCTAATCGTGATCATCTCAGGTCGATATGGTTTCATTTATGAACCATCTCGAGGTAAGATGGTCGCTATCGCAGGCCTGCGTTTCTTTATCACTAAGCCTAAGTGACATTTGGGATGACCTAGGGAGTATTATCGATAAATTTTCACTATAAGAAGGTGATTTTAATGAACTTGAACAATCATTATAACGAGGGTTGTTGGTTATGTAAGGTAACAAAGCATAGCATTCAATCCTTTTTGATAGTTGAGTAGCATGGTCTCAACAGTGGGAAAACCTTACGAATTAATTTTGATAGCACTTTGTTGCACAAATTCAAAAGCTTCTCTATTTAAAACAAGGGGGTAAGTACCATTTTATAGACCTCTTAACTAGAGGCTAGGGCACTTTGCATGAAAAAATAAAGGGGTAGTTTACATTGTAAAAATAGATGCATACCCCAAAATAGTTTATTACATGAAATTAATTTGAAATTATCTCATGAAAGGCATATAAAATTAGCACAAGATCATGTGTGGCACTAACAGTCAGTTTCGGTTGCAAATTATAGTTTTTATTATTTTTATTTTTGAATTTTTATGACCATATCGTATCGAGACGATCGTGATCCTGAGATCATCTTGAGTCGAGATAGTTAGGTATCTTATAGGAAAAGTTACCCAATGTTGGTAAATACCATCAAATTAGCCCTAGGGCTGCCCAAGGTGGACTATGGGGGGATAGGAAGGAGGCCTTTCAGTGATTCCTCTTAAAAGAATGTATTTTAGGTTTCTAAAGATATCTCTTTTTGGGACGCATTGTATGTAAGCACAATGTGGAGAAAAAATAGATAATCTAAAATGGTTGCATTGATTATGGATGATGTTTATTGAACAAGTCAACATGAGATACCCCAATTATGGAAAGGGCACATGTCTTTGAGTCATTGCTTCCAACACATTGATGGACTTAGGTTTGATCTTGGTAACTTTTTTAGCCATCATTAGACGTTAGGATTCTACGTAGGTAAGCTTTAGGTACACCACTGATCTAATATTGATACACCTTCATCTATTGGTAGACATTAGAAATATACAAGGCTGGGCATTAATTATACCAAGGGTTTGTTTGATTAAGGTTTTTTATTTTTTCCCAGCAAGGAGGGTGTATGATCATTTTTTATAATGATTCTTGGATGGATGTTATTTGCACTTTTGAGTGTTTGATTATTGGTTTGATTTTTGAAACATGATTTTACATCTATTGATTACTTCCTCAAGCAATTATTTGATGGAGAAGATATAAAATGATGATAGTGATGAGTCACTTGACCAAATGATGTTATTAACTTGGGTGCTTTTGAAAAATGATGAAATTTATTTTTTTTGGTGACCGTCTCGACCCAGGATGGTAGCAGGTTAATTGTAATTTTTTAATTTTGCAAAATCATGG
The DNA here is from genome assembly GCA_028583015.1 of Wollemia nobilis. NCBI lineage: Eukaryota > Viridiplantae > Streptophyta > Pinopsida > Araucariales > Araucariaceae > Wollemia > Wollemia nobilis. The sequence goes on from JAQPPZ010016709.1 coordinate 3,572,756, forward strand.
CCATCCTAGATGGTTTCATGGCATCACACAATCATATCAAACGACCACAACTACAATTGTCTATAAATAGCAATTTTCATGATTTGAGGGTTATTTTAACCATGTGAGACAAGGAGAGAGCAATATTAGGAGGAGGAGAGTGAGTTTGTGAAGTGAAGTGCTACTAAAAACTCAAATGATCGATATGACTGACCCATTGAGCACCTCAATAAGTGGATTCAATACTAGAAAGGTAAGGATGATGATCCTAACTTTTCATTTTTTGTAAAATGAACCCACATTAAGATTAATGGTAAATGAATGGTTGGGATGGGTAGCTTAGGAAAATGAAAAGATAGGTAGATATATTTTAATATATTTCCTTCTCCTTTGTCATTATTTGCTTGCAATGTTTTCTTTTGTTTGATATATATATATATATATATATATTGTGTTTTTGAATGCTTGTTTATGTGCTTTGGGGACCATCTCATGTTGATATGGTCCCTCTTTGTGACCGTCTCATCTCATACAATTGTGTTTGGTGACTGTCTTGACCTGAGGTGATCATAATCAAGTACCATATCGGGTAGAGATAGTCCCTCTTGGCCTGAGATGGTCCCTTTGAGGACTTGTTTTTTTGTATTTTTTTAGGAATGGTTGTTTTCTTTATTTATTTTTATCATTTTGTTTCCCTTGTATCATCTTATTAGAGCTCGACATCACTTCACGAACATCTTCAGGGAGACTCATGCAGTGGTGTTGGATAATGAGGATGATTGGACATAGCTGAAGAATTTGGGCCTACTACATATTGTTTATCTAGAGTCTATCCATGTTGATCAGGCCTATGTGATGGCCTTGATAGATAGATGGGACCTATAGATGAACACCTTTGTTATGCCAACCAGGGAGATCACTGTGACTCTGGAGGATGTGTACCAAATTTTATGGGTCCCTATTAAAGGAGGGTCCATTGTGACTTTCTTGACTGGCCAACGAGAGGAAAGACAATGATGAGTCTACAAATATCAATGGAGATGTGTATACTATGACTTGTATAATAGTGGGGTCAAATTCAGTGTTGGATATGCCATGATATTAATGATAACGAGGCATAATACTCATGTTGTTGATATTCAATTTCATCCTATGAGATTCTTCCAATACGAGATTCCCATGGAACCTATTGGACCTTGTGTAGGATTTTGTAGAGCAACCTAAGATCATGGCCTAGGGTACAACACTACTTGGATAGCTCTATAGGGAACCTTACGAGATCCAAAGGACATCGAATAGGCTTACGATGTAGCTTCCTTATATAGATGTGGGGATAGGATCACTTCAGTGTTGATAGGCCAAATGGCCTTCCATGAACTGCACACCAAGATATGGTAGACCAAAATATCCTTTATGACATGTGGTGATGAGCGTGGGCGGGGCAAGAGCCACCCCTTTCAGGGTATCCTAGAGCACTATTCATATGCTTTTGATGGACTACAACCATGACATGTGACATGGAGGCCTTGGATGGGAGCTCCAACCTAGACTAAGGAGGGTGTGCACCTGAGGTGGATGCATCATGGAAGATAGCTTACTACCCACCATGGGATATAGCATGAGTACTTTTAATACTCACTGGTGACCCACCAATTTGAGGTGAGATAGGATTTTCTTGAGGACCTAGTAGTAAATAGGTAGAGGACATATGAGATATTGTAGCATGGCATTGACCTGATCCTACGAGTGATGACTCAAATGTACTATTAACATATAATACAAAGGATCCAAGTACCACTATTGAGTATGATATTTGGCTTGTAACCCATCTTATTCAGGAAGGGTCAATGACTAGAGAGGCCAAGGTTGGTGGAGATGAGGCATATTACCCATAGTGATGAGTAGCACAAGGAGGCAATGGTGGTTTAGAGACTCCTATGAAAGGTGATGGGGGAAATGGTGCAAATGAGGATGATCCCTAGAAACAAATCATCAAATTGAGAGAGCAGGTGCATATCCTCTAGGTTTAGTTGACTGATAGGGACTCTGTCCATGCTATAACTTAAAGCTAGTGGGACACTGGTAGGGAGAGATAGTAGGGTTGGTTAGAGAAGAGGAACACCCTGTAGGCATAGGGGATGAGTCTACAAGATGAGTTGAGTAGAGTGATGGTAAAGTGAGATGCTTTATTGATTTAAATGGTAGGACAAATAGTCATGTAGAGCTAGTTGTCTTCAGGTGGGTAGTTGATAGATGAGGTTGCCAAATTATGGGCAGAGATTTCCAACTATAGGCTAGGATATCCAGATACATCTCATGGCACCAGGTAGATAGGTAGTACAGGGGGCGACTAGAGGATATGATCAATAATCTTTGAGGAGTACTTTCCTCATGAGCTTCCTCATCTCAGTCCCATTGAAGTCAATGCAGTAGAGCCTCAGGAGGGTCATCAATGGCTCCACCTGTACCATGGTTTTCAAATTTAGTTACATGCCATAGTTCAAGGGCTAGTAGGTCTAGGCAATCGCATAGATATGAGGTCAAGGGTAGTGGCGAGAGTGATGATGCAGGGCCAGCCTGAGCAAGGGTCTCTTGTAGGATATTATTAGTAGCTTCTTATTTTTGGATGTGAGGTCTGAGGACTCACTATTGTAGCTTGTAGGCATTTTGTATCATGATGTACCATTTTGAAATATATTTATATGATATTACTTTTATTGTTCCATCATGTGTTTTATGTTTATATACTAATGTGTAATTGTAGATGCATGGATGTATGATAGATGATTATACATGTATGTCTAGATGATATATTTGTGTTAAATGTATGAATGCTTTTGATATGATGATGCATAGAACTAGGTATGCCTATGATGTACTAATAACTTATGATAATGTAATTAATGCACATTGTGGATGTATGCTTAACTAATGAAACATAATTGATGATTGTATGATGTAATAACACACTAAGTATATGCATTATAAAATATACTAGAGTCACATATCAAGATGTAAACAACCTCATCAAGAACATACATATGAATGGAAATCCAACGAGAAATGGTATGTAATAAATGATAATGATGGATTCTTAACAACAAGAGATCACAAGGATCAATATGGCCTTTCATGAGATTCAATCACCCTAGTTGACCAATCAAAAAGTCAAAACTGACCATTCAAGTGTTTGAAAGATAACAATATGCTAGAAGACCATGATACTCAATATCCCTATGTGTGCATAGTGAAGTTCATTACCTCAACTTTGGACTTGGTTAGACTTAACCACTCTGAATGCAAGCCATCAATAAACTAGCTCAACCACAAGTTGATATTAGTCTATACAAAAGAAGGTCGCTAATGTGACAGACATATCACCATGCTAAGGCTACTCCATTGCCAGGTTGACACCTATAGCCCATTACTGGTTATGGAGATCACCCCATGGTTTTTGAAAGACCGAGAATTCCAAGGATTCAAGCTCTTTTTTCTCTCTTTTTTGTCATTTTTGGGATACTTGCTTATTTTGAAGGATAGCAAGAGATTTTATTATTTTTTAGGGTTTTGCTCATTTTGAGAGGAGAAAAATGGATATTTTTTTTTTGTGGGGGGGGGGCTTGCTCGTTTTGGAGAGGAGCAAAGGATATTATTGATTTTATTTTTTTTAGGAACTTGCTTGTTTTGGAGAGGAGCGAGGGGATTTTATTACTTTTTGAGGGTTTTGCTTGTTTTAAGAGGAGAAAAGGGGATTTTTTTTGTTTTTTGGGAGGGAACTTGCTTGTTTTGGAGAGGAACAAGGGGATTTTTTGGGGGGAGACAGAGATTGTCCTTTTTCAATTCTTAGCTTTATATATCGTGCACATCATAGGAAGAGCAAAGGAAACTTTTCACTTTTTGAAGCAAGACATACTTTGTAGTGTCATCTTTCCTTGTCCAAAATTGTATCTATGGTTTTAAAAATGTGTTTGGTATTTTGAAGTATACAAAGTACAACCAAAATAATATCCTATCATCAAACATCAAGATGGTTGAATTATCGAAATACCCTATTGGACACCTTGTAACCTCTACTTGGGATCAAGTAATGAGTGGATGGACATCATGAATATGTGGATATATGATCAATGCATTGGGATATATGCCCTAGATAAAATATATTACATCAAGGCAAGTGACTCTGATGCAAAACATGATGTTATATGAAATGCACAATGCAAGACTAGATGTATGCATCTATGTGTTGGTCACAAATCTACCTAATTATAAAAATATGCACCCTAGACCCAACCAACATTGAAAGACCAAAGGAAAGGGATGTCCTTTGGGCCAATCTCCAGATAGAGTTGGCTCCCTTACTAATCTAAAATTTTGGTGGAAAGCTTAGGGGTAGAAATTAACAAAAAGAGATGGGAAATATGGCTATAAGCCAAAAAAAATAATGGGGATAAACTAACAACTTAATAAAAAAATCAAGTTTTAATCAGCATTTAACAGAAATAATAACACATGAAACAATCAAATATTTCACATATGACTTAAAATTAGCATTTGAACATTCATTCCTTCATCAAAAATCAAATTCAATAAGCATTAAAGCAAATTAAATAAGCATTAAAGAAAATGTGGCAGATTGCTACTTGGTGAGTGACAAAATTCTTTTTAGGAACAACAATGAACAAATCAACTAACACCTTGGGAAGAGACCAACAATTTCATCACATGGCATATTGGGACTTAGCAAGAATCATCGACCAAATTTTAATCTCCATGATGGTGCCTCGAAAATGAACATCTACCACAATGAATGGCACCTTGAAATCAATAGGATCACACTAGCATCAAAGATGTAGTATTTAATTTTGGCCACTCCTTAGCAATAATTCATGAGATGTTACTTTCCTTGCCCCACAAATTGAATTCATCAATCATGGGCCTTTTCAAAAAAATGATCTACACTGAAAGCACGAAAGAAATTATTGTCACTTTTAAAATGGACTTTCGCTCAATCTTGCGCCTAAAATAATCTTTCACTTGAGTTACACCTGAAATATTTTTGCCAAATCATTTCGCCCAAAAAATCCTTTCACTTAGGAATTGGGTGAAAATAGAATTTCGTTATAAAAAAAGGAAAAATGAATTTTGCTCAAACTTGGGGCGAAAATGTCCAAAATATGATTTCGTTGGTGCCTAGGCAAAAATGGAATTTTGTTGGGAAAGGGGTGAAAATGAATTGCACTATGACTTTACCCAGAGATAAATTTCGCTATGCTTGGGGCGAAAATGCCCGAAAGATAATTTCATTGCAAAACTGCTAGCAAGAAATTTCGCTAACAAAACTCATTCCATACTTAGGTAAAATTTGACAAAATTTAGATATGGCAAAAATGGATGTCTAACCATGGTTTTCGCTAAATAAAATGGAAGGTCGTTGTAAATAAGGGCGAATTTGACTTTGACCATCAAAATGCATGAATTTTGGCAAAAAACCCCTTTTTTCTAGCGAAAATGTTTTAAGTCTATTTTCGTTGGTGAAAACATCCTTCCTTATTTTTGCTGGCGAATACATCTCTTTTTTATTTTCTCTAGCGAAGACACCTTTTTTAGTGAATTCATCTAAAGTGTGAATCTTGCCAGTGAAAACATATTTATTGGTGAAAGCATGGAAAGTGGATTTGAAAGAAATATTTATACCAACAAACATGCCAAAACAAATCAGTGAAAATACCAAAACATTGAAGAGAACAACAAAAATGTAGAATTCATATTTATACTTGGAAGTTTTTACAAACAATTTTCAGTGTAGCAAAACTGCCAACACTATGCTGAACAAAATACCTAATGCAATGGAACACAACATGCAATTAGCCAAAACTATGATTAATATTAAATGCAAGGTATGATGTATTATGGTATATAATGCAATTGTGATGTAAAATATAAAATTGTTTTTGTTATTTTTGTAATTTTAGATTATTTTTGTTTTGCTATTACATTTTTTTATGCATAAAATACTTGCAAGTGGATAATATTGAGTGGTTTAGGTTCCTCAACACCCTCAAGTTGAGCTAAATGATAAGTTCTAGGACCTAGTTTCTATGTTATTATGAATGGGCCTAACCATTTTATCATGAATTTGTCATGCAAATGTGGTGGCACGTTAGAATTTTTTTGGTTTTATTTTAACACAAAATCACTGACTTTGAACTCCCTAGGATAAACCCTTGTATCATAGGCTCATGTAATATGATTTTGATTAACATGAAGATGCTCAAGAGCTTTATGCATTGTTCATCAAGAAGTGTAAGTTGATCTACGTGAGCCTATTGTGTAGTATCATCATCGATGAACTCTTGTAAGGAGATACGCAATGAAGGAATCTCAAGATCCAAAGGCATGATGGCCTCAATTCTATATACAAGTAAAAATGGAGTTTCCCTAGTCGGTGTTTGAATGCTAGCTCAATAAGCCCAAAGTACGAGAGGAAATTGAAGGTGCCAATCTTTGTGATTACTGTTTACTATTTCCTTAAGAATGGTAGTGACTATTTTGTTTTATGTCTTAGCCTATCCATTAGCCTACAGATAATAGGACATTGAAAAGCTATGCTAGATATGATATTTTTTGCATAAAGCTCTAACATCCTTATTTTTTAATGGTGGTCCATTATCCAAAATAATCTTGGATGGAATACCAAAATGAGATATGATGTTATGGAGTATGAACTTCACAATACGTACACCTATCATAGTGGTAAGAGAAATAGATTCCACTCATTTTTTTAATTACTTAGTGATCATTAAAGTGAACATGTATCAGCCAAAATATGGGGGCAAAATTTTACCAATTAGATCAAAGCTCCATTGCAAAAAAGGCCATAACAAATGTATCAGTTGTAAGGCCTACAAATGTATGTGTGATAGATTAGCATGATGTTGACACTTAATGTACCTTTTGATATAAGCACAATATTCTTTCTCCATTGTAGGCCAGTAATAGCCATTCGAAGTATGCACTTTGCGACAGCCATGCCACTAAAATAGCCATCACAAGTATCGTTGTGAGCTTGGAAAATTACCCAAGTAGATTCTTGGATATCTAAGAAACAAAGGAGAATACCATCATAGCTTCAAAAATATAGTATGTCTTCTAGCAAGACATATTTTGTCATATTTTGTTTAAATGTATGTTTGGAAATGTGCGATAATCTCGAAGAAATATTTCCAAGTTTCAAGAAATCTCTGAGTTGTGCAAACTAGTATTGATATGCCTCAATTTGGACTAGATGAATAGCCTAGTCCTCTCTAGAAACATCTCACACAAATATGGATTGAGAGAGAACCTTGAGATAAATGGTTGTGCTATCATCGAAAGATGCCTGTGGAACTAATGATTCCTAGGAAGCAAGTTTCAAAAAGTCTTGGATTTGAGAGAAGCAATATTGGTATGGTTCAATTTATACTATGTGGATGTTTTGTTCTTATTTAAAATTATCTCACGATACTACATATTGATAGAGTGTTTTGACATGAATGGTGGTGACATCGTTTGATGGGTTTTGCAGGATTAAGGATCCTAAGAAAACCATGGGACAACCTTGATGTCATACCATTCAAATTTAGCAAGAATTTTATCCACAAGGTCCTTGTAATATTTCAATACTAGACATTTGCGTTTATATTTTTTCTTTACTTGGTTCATGATGAGCAAGGAATCACTAAAGATATTAAGTTTCTTGATATTCATGGTGAGGGTTTTTTGAAGATCTAAAAGGAAGACATCATATTCAATATTGTTGTTAGTGCATGGAAAGTCAATTTTAAATGAAAGGAATATAGGAGCCCCTTGCAGTGTGAAAAACACAATTCCTACACCACCCCCTTGCTCACATTTGGAACCATCAAAGAATAATTTTAGATTTTATTTGTTCTCTATTTCTTTTTGTTCTCATGAGTTTGATAATACAAAAACTACATTATCAGGTAACTCAATGGTAAGAGGTTTATCTTTGAGAAGAGGTGCCTCTACTAATTGATCAATGATGACCTATCCTTTAATAGATTTTTGACTTATGAATTCCAAGTCAAACTCTATCAAAAGCATGATCCACTTTGCGGTACAACTATTATGATAAGTGCAATTCATCATATACCACAAAGGATTTTCTTTAGATATGACATACATGGTCTGATTGATCATGTAATAACATTATTTCTTGGTGGTAAAGACCACCACTAATCATAGCTTCTCAACGTAAGCATACTTAATCTCATAAATGACCAAGGTGTGACTAATGTAGTAGACGGCTTACTCCTTTTTTACCTCACATTTTTTGGTCAACATGGTCCCTAAGGTAAATTTAGTAGTTGAAATGTACAATAAAAATGGTACACCTGGTCAAGGAGGATCTAATACTAGTGAAAAGGCCAGGTATTATTTTATGTCCTTGAATTCTTGTTGGTATTTTTTATTCCAATCAAATGTGACCCCCTTTTTTAGAATATGATTGAGTGGCCAAAATTCATATGAGAGTTGCGCTATGAAGCGTTGAATGGCTTGAATCTTCTCTTGTAAGCTACAAAGTTTCTTAAGGTTGGTTGGGGGAGGTATTTTCAAGATTACCTTAAACTTGTTTGGATCTACTTCAATGCCTCATTTAGAAATGATATAACCTAAAATTTTCCCAGAAGTTACTCTAAAAATATACTTTTTAGGATTTAATCATATGTTGTGCTCTAAGAGGTGATTGAAGACCTTACGTAACACATCAAGATGCTCAATATGTTGCAAATATTTAGCCAACAAATCATCAACATAGTCTTCAAGAATTTTGTTCATATAGTCATGAAATATATATATCATTATCCATTAATAAGTAGCACCAGCATTTTTTAGTCCAAAAGGCATGACTTTGTAACAGAAAGTCCCCCATGGCATGGTAAAGACCATTTTTGGTTGATCCTTAGGATTAACATAAATTTTATTATAAACCAAAAAATCATCCATAAGGGAAAGCTTTTCATGATCATCAACCACATCTACTAGCACATCGATGTTAAGGAGGGAAAATTCATCCTTAGGACTCACTTTGTTAAGGTCTCAAAAATTGATGCATATACGAATTCCCCATTCAGTTTCCTAATGGGTACCATATTGGACACCAATTTAGGATAGTTGATGGGTTGGATGAGTCTTGCATCCAATAATTTTTATAGTTCATATTTAACCATTAGTGCTATTGTTGGATGCATATTTCGAAGCTTTTGCTTGATCGGCTTGATAGTTGGATTTAGCGTTAAGTTGTGAACAACTAAATTAGAGTCAAGACCTGACATGTCTTTGTATGACCAAGAAAAAGTGCTCTTGTACTCTATTAATAAAGTGGTGAAATCAATATATTTTGTAGTTGAGATACTTTATCCTAATTTTATAATATGAGGATTGTCAGAATCAATGTTGATATTGACATCAATTATTTCTTAAATTGACATATGGGATCCATCTTCCAATTGATGAGGAGTAGGGATAAAATGAATGTCATTAGTTGGATTATGATAATCAAATATGTAATTAGGCTCTATATTAGCTTGAATAACATCTTCAAAATAACCTGAGGAAAAGTGAAATGGTTACAATATTTCCTCACAATGTAGGAACTCATCGAGTGAAGGCAGACACACAGCACGATTAAAATAAAAGGCCTCAAGATTGAGGTGCAAAGACTCTGAAGGGCTTCCTAGATAATGGAGTGGTGTGGTTAGTTCAATGGATATCATATTTATGGATTACGGATGAACTCCATGCTTGGGTGATATTCGATGGTTGATGACTGATAGGCAAAAATACGTTGAAGATGGTTGGGGTGGAATTGGGATGATCGAATGGGAATGAGGTGAAGCAAAGATGATAGTATCCTATAAAGAAAGCAGTTGTGGCCAAATGGGCTAATGCATGGAAAAAATATGAAGATAAAATTCATCTACCCTCGTAAGCAAAACAATGGGGGAGGATTCCTCCTCCAAACTGTCTGAAGCGATGGATAGGGTTTCAATGAAATTGGCTTCATAGTCCTCACATAATGATTCAATGAGATCATTTTCATACTCATCATTTGATAAAATGAAATAATTTTCATAATCATCATCTGACGTATCAGAATGATACATAGAGAGTATAGCGATCTTCAAATGATCACTAAGCAAATGAGCATAGCTTGGAACAACATACTTGTTAATATCAATATCCCCCCCAAAGCCTAGGGTAAGGCATTGGAGAGAACCTGCAATTAGCTCATCAACCATTCTTATAGAATATCCTAATCCAAATTTATTCATAGACAAATAATAGTGTGGCTCTAAAGGGATCCAAATACCTTGTTCGTATTGACCTTGACCATTCCCTCACCAATCAAAGTATCATAAAGCAAAGGATGGATTTGACATATAATTGATATTCGCTTGAAATAGTTCTTCCTCTTCTAGTAGAAGAGGTGCATCTGTGGACACATCAATACCCCTATAAAAAAAGTTCATTTTGTTTGGGAGAATCCCCAGGGAATGATGGTGCCAATAGGTAATGGCATGTTGTGAGGTTGATCCAAGTCTCTAACTGACTCTATAAGAGGAGTAAATGTTACATTTGCACTAGATACTCATCGATTCTCAGTTCGATCATGTGGACAGTTACTTGCAAAGGGATGGACAATGATGGAGATGTAGGTTGTGATGGAGGATTTATGATGGATGGTGATGCTTCTCCTACAATGGATTTGTTGATGGATGTGGCAATGATTATTGAAATTGAAGGTATAGGAGGAGGTCTTAGTGATTGCAATGTGGAAGGTGAGGTTGTTTCTTTAGGTGACATCATAGGTGCCTTTGATGGGTTTCGAATTAGGATGCCTGATTCATTAGATTGAGATGAAACTTTTAAAGAAATCGATATCAAGGGTAGGGATGGAGTTTGTGGTGATAAAATTATGGATGATGGTGGTAAATATAAATATTGAATGGGATCATTGGGTCAAACATCTATATGGATGGAAGGAAAGGTGTGGTCCTATGAATGTTGAACCATATTGCAAAACTTGAAGGGCTTTGAGTCTGTCAGGATGCAATGAACACTACACCAAAAAAGGGCTTTAATGAAGGCTAAAATAAGGTGGTTTTTTATGGTGATAAAAATCACCCTAATAGATCCTAAGAGGGAATTTTATAACCACCCTGTTAGGATAACTGCCCTCTTAGGGTTACTCTAAGACGGTGGTTTACAACTACCCTCTTAGGTCACCCTAAGACGATGGTTTTAAACCGTCATTAGGGTGACCTAAGAGGGTGGTTTTAAACTGCCCTCTTATCCCTAATAAGGTGGTTTAATCAAACCCAAGAGGGTGGTTTAAACTTACCCCTTAGGGTCTCAATGAAAAAACATAAAGACCATGGGTAAAGCAAAATGAACATTTTCTTTCACTTTTCTTGCTGGATAGAGACCTTAAGCTAGGGCATTCGCTCAAATAGAGGCTAGATAAAGAGCTCAAGCTAGGTCATTCGCTCAGATGAAGGTTGGACAAAGAGCTTAAGCTAGGATGGATGAGAGCTTGAGCTAGGGCTTAATAAAGAGCTCAAGCTTTTAAGTGGTACGCACTACTCAATATTTGGGGATGTAGAGGGAAATTGTATTCAAAATTTAGGATTTTATTTTTCCTTGTCAGTTTGATTTTAGGAATACATGGTTTTGTATATATACTCAATGAATATCCATTGCATGTGTTTGCATAAATTGAGCGATGGTGTACTTAAATATTGAATTTGCACCCCTTATATTTTTAGGTTGTATTTTTTAGCATATAATACCATTAATACAATTTCCCTCCTTTAGGGTTTGGGGATGCAGAGGAAAATTGTGTTCAAATTTTAGGGTTTTCTTTTTCCTTGTCAGTTTGGTTTTAGGAATATGTGGTTTTGAATATAGATTCAATGATATATATCCATTATATGTGTTTGTATAAATTGAGCAATGATGTACTTGAATGTTGAATGTACACCTCTTCTATTTTTAGGCTATATTTTTTAGTTCTATTGACCTATTTTAGTCATGCGTCAGCATTAATACAATTTTCCTCCTTTAGGGTTTGGGAATGCAAAGGGAAATTATGTTCAAAATTTAGGGTTTTCTTTTTCCTTGTCAGTTTGGTATTAAGAATATGTGGTTTTATATATATTCAATGAATATATATCCATTTCATGTGTTTGCATAAATTGAGCAACGATGTCCTTGAATGTTGAATGTGCACCCCTTCTATTTTTAGGTTGTATTTTTAAATTCTACTGACCTATTATGGTCATACATCATCATTGATACAATTTTCCTCCTTTAGGGTTTGAGGATGCAGAGGGAATTATGTTCAAATTTTAGGGTTTTCTTTTTTCTTATCAGTTTGGTTTTAGGAATATGTGGTTTTGTTCATGGTCTACCTTATTACGGGTTTGTCCATCACAATGTAAGGAACTTGAGTTGTACTGATATGAATACATTGAGTTGAACTGATATGAATACTTTCCATTGACCAGTACTCCACAATGCCTTGGACAACCCATCATTCTTTCTTTTTAAAGTATGAGTCTCTACTTTCTCTATTGACAACTCTTCATACAATTCATGCATGGACTTCAATATAACAAAATTGTGTGGCGAGTATGGTCAACTATTAAAATGCTCTACATTCTCCAAGTTTTCAAATATGATTGTATTCAGCTTAAAGAAGTATTTTTTACAATGTCATAATAGTATATTTGGAGTTGGCTTTTGGTTTCAGCTCTCCAAGATTTTGCTCTAGGTTATGGCTCTTCAAGCTTCTACTTTATTTTCTAACTCTTCATGGTCCTTGCTTTAGGTGCCATCTTTCCAATATCTGGCTCCAGGCTCTAGCTCTTCAATCTCTAGTAATATTGGCTTTGGCTTTTTGTTTTTTCTATTTGTCTTTCTTTTACTTTGACCACCTAGCACATCTTAACACATCTTATTTTTTATCATATTAATTATTATATTTAATTTGTGATAATATTTTCTTGATAAACATATGTTCTTATTATATCTTCTCCATATCTTGTATTCCCATTCTTCTTATCACTTGTGAAACTTCATGAAAATAAATATCATTTGACATTTGGACTCTTCTTGAGGAATGAAAAATACTCCTAGCATTGCTTAGCCTAATGGATGAGGATGTAAGAAAGCATGTACCTTGGGTTACAACTCTTGAGAAGGATTGATGACATAAATGTATTAATGGTTGACCCTTTATAGAAACTCATTGATGCTACTGTAACCAGTTAATAAATTATTATTGTAACCAAGTGTTAAATAATATCTATTGTATTAACTCTTATCCCATCCATCTATATTGGGTTTTTTATTTTTCCCTTTGCTTCTCTTTCTGAGTTGTGAAATGCCTTATATCTATTAAGTGCAAGGGTTGTCTCCCCCTCTTTAGAATCATTGTACATTTTTCTTTATCTACTTACTTATTGGTCAATTGTTCCATTGTCATTTTTATTTTTCCCTTGGTCTCTACACCTTGCAGGATGGTGAATATGCCTTCTCTCTTGATGACTAAATCTTCATCCATCTCAATAGCATTGAAATTTGATAGTACTAATTAATTGGAAGTAGGAAAAATTGGTGCTTATTACATTGCTTAAGGTTGCTAGTACATGGTAGGATACACTTATCTAGAGGTAACGTCTTGTTGAACTTGAAATTGTTTAGTGTATTGAACATTTTTTAATGCCTAAAGTCACTCATGCACTCAATGAGGTCATGTATGTCATTGTAATACACCACCTAATTTTTATTGTTGCATTTACATTGACCATATGATTATGAACTTGGTTCGTTCTAAGGTCAACACCTTGAAAAGGAATATGATATTTTGACAAGTATGTGATCTTTTATGGTTGCCAATTCTATGGCTACTACCAATATTTTTTTATTGCATTGTTTTGGTTTATCAAGGTTTTGATTACCTCCAACATTTCATTCATTATAAAATTACTATTGGACTCATTGCTAGGATTGGATGGAACAAGGAGGGTTGATAGTGGTGGTTGAAATACAAGTATGGGTGACACATTCTAGTTAGGATGAGTAATTATGTATGGTGATTAAGAAGAATGAAGGGAGTTATTTGATTGAGGCATTGGAATAAGAGATAAATTGGATATTGTACTAGTCATAGGGATGTTTTGAGAAATTTGGACTATGTAGGCCATTAGTGGGACAAGAGGTATTTTCCCTACCTTTATGAGAACATCTTTTCCTCTTGTTACTTCTTCAAATGATATAGCTAGTGTATGATGATTAGAATTATAAACCATTAGTGTTAAATAGGATTTTAAACCCTTAATATATTATGATAATGCCTGTTCTCTATTTGGACTAACATTTAATGGAATTTTATTGAAAACATGGATATTATCATTAGGGGCTATTTGTATGGTATTTAATTAAAAAATAATTGAATACCCTTTTTCATACTTCCAAACCTATGCATTACAGGTTTAGCTATAGATTCCTAACTAGTTACTAAGTTATTTGGTAATCTCTAGGAGAAATAACACTTTTGAAAAATGGAATGTGATTTTCTAAGTACTTTTCTTTCATGATCTTCTACCATAGCATACTTTCTTTTTGAGATTAAGGCTTTGTTAAAGAACTGTAAATTTTTTAGGTGTAACCCCTCAACTTTCTTTGAAGTGCAAACTCTATCCTAGGCTACTAGAGAAAGTCTTTGCTTGTCTTCAACCCTAATCCATAGGAATATTTTAAATATCTTCTCAATACTCCTTACCTTGGAAGGCATTTTAAACAAAGACATAATAAATTGGCATACTTTGTAAGATTACTTGAAGTAGCTACATTTTTCCTACTTGGCTGAGGTTGCCTTTCCACCTAGCCAACTTCCTTTGAATCCTATCCAAAATATGATACCGCATTTCCTCCTTCATATGACTTGAAAAAAATGGCATTCCAAGGTATATGGATGAGAGATTTGCTATATTACAGCCAAATGTTTTTGCAATCCTTAATTGTAATTTTCTCTCTATGTTGACAAAATAAATATTGCTTTTGTTGAATTTTATTGTTTGATTTGATGCTCTTTCATATTTTTGGAGAATCTCTTTGATTTTCCTTGCCTCTCTACATCTAGTTTTTCCAATAATGACAATATCATCCACAAGCTGCTGACATGAAACTGGTTTTAATCTCCTTGCTATTTTAATACCCTTGATTACCTGCTACTGTGGCTACTTGCATTAATCTTTCCAATGCTTCAACCATTAAAATAATAAGAGAATAGAAGATCACCTTGTCTTATACCTCTTCGGCTCTCAAAGAAACTACAAGATTTGTCATTTATAATGACTAAAAATTTGGTTGATTCACTAAAATCAAACTTATACCAAATAAATACTATGATTATAACATATATAAAAAATTAATTTATATATATATAACAAAACCTTAATAGATTAGTTAGATAAAAAAATTAAATTTAAAAAATTATAATTATAATTTAAACTAAAAATTCATATCCTTTATTTATTAAAAAAATTAATTTTTTTATTAAGAAAACTTTAACCTAGGGTAAAGACAAAGTCATTATGTAACCTTGCTCTTGTATATGTACTCTATGCACGCCTAAAGAACAATGGGAAGAAAAGATATGTACTCTATGCAGCACAAGGGCAGTAGAAACAGAGGAACACTTCATCTATAAATGCCCGAGTTTTTCAGATATCCGTGACAAATACAAAGAAACACTTTGGAACGAGTTTATGGCAGATTTATTTCAAGACAGTAAAATAAAAAAAGTTGGGGAATTACTAACACAAATCAAATCAGCAGGAGAAGGAACAACCTTCTCAAAGATATTAAAGATCATATGATATAATTTGAGTAATTGTACTTTCATATTTAAAGTCCCATAAACTATATTTGAGTCTCGCGAAAGTAATTAAAATCTTTCATTTTATTTGTTACGCATTTGCTACTAAGCACAAGAAGAATTTGGCTAAACACAAGTTAAAATCTGAAATATTTTTATATAAAAAACTTTAGCCAATCCATGTTTTGTAACTTGCCCTTTTGCACATCCGCCACAACGCACAATAAGAATTTAGCAAATCCGCTACAACGCACAAGAAGAACATAGCGTGCACGTTAAGGAATATTATTATCAAGTGGTTTTTGGTTTTAATTTCCACTCAACCAAACACACATTCGTATCATAATCCAGTTAATAATATTAATGTAATGGGGCGAAAACAATTCCTCGATGATTTTGAAAATGTAATATCTTTTATCTCGATTGATCATAATTCCTCAACCCAAAAAAACTTTTTTAAATTAAAAAAATTATAAATATAATTTAATTTATTATAATTAAAAAAATTTAAATTCTTTTCGAAAATTTAGCCTGATGTAATTATAAAATTTTAAATTATTTTGAAACTTTACTCTATTCTAGTAAAAACAAAGTCATTCAAGAAATTAAACTCTTTGGAAAACTTTATTCTATTCTTGTAAAAATAAAGTCATCTCTATTACTGTGGTTTGGTTTAGGGTAAGGATGTCACTTGTATTATCGGTGATCTGATCCAAGTTCAATCTCCATGATGGATGTGTATAAGAAATATTACTTTAAAAAAATCATTCACGAAATTAAACTGAAACAGCCTCATAATTATTAATTAACTTATTTTTATTAAATTTTAAAATAAAATATATATTAATCAATATTTCTTATATACATAGGTTTTAAAATTAAATCATAATCTCAATACTAATAATACAAATGATATCCTTATCAAATAAACAAAATTAAATCCTAATTTCAATACTAATAATACAAATGATATCTTTATCAAATAAACAATATCACAACATAAAAAATTCTTTTAAAATAAAATATACAATTACACACTTCTTTATTGCGAGATGGGATGTTACAAAAAGATCAGATACTGAACTTTATATATTGTAAAGAACGGAATCCCCACCCGCTCAAACTCGGCCATGTTCAACGAGGAAACTGAAAGTATAGAAATGAGGAGAACAGCAAATATACAAGCAATTATTCTATGTAAAACCATAAGATTAGAGACTAAAATATTACATATATCGTTCGAAGTCTCGATAATTCCTGGGAACATCAGGATATACTGTGCTTTGCAAGTTATGAAGTTGGTTACGGAGGAGGAGGCGGCGGCGGACCTGCATGAGGCGGCGGCGGCGGCGGAGGCGCCCTCGGCCTTCGGAGAATAAAGTCGACGCCACCGACGACAAGGCCAGATAATTTTCCTAGAAATCCAGGCCCCGGAGGCGGATTATTAGGACCACCACCTTCACCATGAGGAGGCGGCATTCTTCACTTCACTTATACGATTATTAATATTACTATTCACCCTGCTGTTCCTGCTTCTACTTGTTGAGCGTGATTACTCTTCGCTTCTATCTGGCTTAAGAAACGGACCATAATTATTATGTATTTATACAGGCAAGGAGGAGGTTTCTTGCAATGGAAGCGACTCTACAGTAAAGTCAAAACTAACAATTGTTAAAGAAAAAGATGGCCAACAAACCTATGTGCCGACCAACTGATACGCAAGCAGAATGGTAGGTGACAATGGTTTTGGTTGTTAGATTTCAGTTTGTGCTGTCGGCAACGCACCACATGAAATCCGCGACACATTATCGGGATTTGTATTATAATCATCAGTCTGGTAAGCATTAAGGATTTAGATTAGACTATTATTTTTACATTTGTAAACATGTTGCTTTTAAGATTTGAACTTGAATGTTTTCCTTTGAACCTTTGAACCTGAATATCTTCTTAATAAAAAAAACTAAATAAACACTTACCAATCCACCTAATCCTAAACATATCTATTTTAATCTGAAAAACTAAAACATATCTCAAAACACATCTATCCTTATCTTAATTGAACTTTAAGTTTGCATCTATCCTCATCTGAATTGAACTTTAAGTTTGCAACTATCCTCATCTGAATTGAACTTTAAGTTTGTTAAAAGATTCCATTCCCATTTCTCAACGGGACTATTATTATTGATTTAACAATTTAATTTTTTAGCTATTATTTTTCAAAAAAAAATATTAAAACATAGTATCATACTATTTTGATAGACATATTCTTTTGACTGTGGATAGTAATTATTTCTTCTTCAATACGTGTAGTAAATAAGTTATAAATGCATAGTCATATGGCAAGTTTTATATTTGATTTTTATTGTAGTGTTTTTTTTATTGAGTAAATATTTCTTATACATATATATATTCGTCTTGGATTTTTATTATAGTTTTATTAATTGCTTTTGTTAAAAAAACTATAAAAAAATATTAATATTTAAATTATTTATGGTTAGATATTTAAGAATTGTAATTTAATAAAAAATTTATATAACATTCTTTATTACTTTTCAATGTAGAAAGATTCATCTTAATTTATACATTGGCATCAATTTTTTTCAACTTTATTTGGGTTAGTAAAAAGTAGGGTCATTGTCCCAGTTATATTACTATAGTCTCAAAAGTTCAAGAGATTAACTCCATACCAGTTGCATTCTTGAATTATCTTATGTATATAGACAAGTTGTAAGCATAAACTTATTGTCTAGCACTTATAGAAGTATCATTTTTATTTCATTTTATCCTTCATTCATGAGAGTTGTTGCTTCAAGTTATGGATGTTGTTGCAAGTTTTTGAATGTGCAAGGGTAGGAGCATAATATGCACCATTAATGTTTGATATTAATTATAAGACCTTGTGTTTGGCAATGAAGTTTTTTTAATTGCATTTGTATTGGGATTTTGTTCTCCATGGTATTAGTGAGATAGGTTACAACAAACATGTCATTTTGATGTTAAGAAGAGGTGTTGGGCAGTCAAGATATAATGACATGTGTAGGCATCTTTTCTTTGTTTGTCATTGATGGCACACTAGTGGAGGTATTCTTGGTGGATATTGGAAGTTATTTTTTGTTACTACAAGGTTGATTTCATATTTGTATCTGTATGTTTCCTTGACATATTTTACCTCTATGTTTTTTAGTTTGTGTGGGCTACAAGTTATTTGTATTTGTCTTCTAGTATATGGTGTATAACAATAAGGATCCTTGAAAAATATGTGTTGGTGGTTAACTTGGTCTCAATGGCTTCAAGTTGTATACTTCTATTTGTTATATTAGACGATGGTTTTAAATGTCTTATCTGAGTTGTAGTCTCTAACATGTTGTTGTCTAAGTCTCTAGCATGTTGTTGTCTGAGTCATATTAAACAAATTAAAATTCTTTCTAATTTTACCTATATTTGTGTATTTTTAATGCTTAATGTGTTGAACTCTTATTATGCATTATTCTAGTATTTTTGAATTGTCTTGTGCATCTTTCAATTGTATTACAACATTGCTTATTGAACTTGTTCTTGAGTTAAATTTTTCCATGACGTGTCTATCAAAGTTGGAGCATATTTGTTCAAAATAGCTTCATATGATTATATATATGATTAAGCGAGTTAAATATTGTCATAAATCCATAACTTGAATAGTACATACATAAATTCTTATCAAGGATTGCTTAGTGTCATATATTCATAGCTTAAATGTTATCTGCATAAATTCTTATTAATGTTTGCTAAAAAAAAATAGTTAGTTAAGTTAAATGGCTTTATTATATTAAAAAAGTAAAAATTGTAATACGACATACAAATAAAGCATATTATAGTATTGTTCTTTTGCTACAACCATAGCAACATCTATTTGAAAGAACCACATAGTTTTAGGGTTATTTATAAGTATTTCAAGTTGCCTCACTGCAAATTATTATCATTACTTTGATAGTAGACTTGTTATATCTTTTTCATTATAATGATCAAGGACTTGTAAATGTTTTTTATTGAAATTTATAATTTTTTAAGAATTCACCAATAGGTCTCTCTATTAGAATAATTCATACAAATAGTCAAATGTAAACAAGTTTGGAGGAATAAATTTAAAATTAATTTATTTATCTAGGTATGCACAATTAATAACTTTTAAAAGTTTAATTCATTTACAAAATAAAAATTGCATGTGAATAGGCACACAAATTAAGAGTTGGTAAAATATTTCTAGCAACTAGTTAGGTTATTGGAACAAGTATATAATATAGTCAATAAGTGAACATATTATATTAATAAATAAATAAATAATGTATTATGAAATATATTCTATTTTATTATTAATTTTGTTCTATGTTCAATGTTTTCTTCATCAATTTATCAAATTTTTATAGTACTCTTTTTTTTTTAGTAATGGTAAAAAAAAGGAGGTTTTAGAGGGACCTCAACCTTGTTACATACTTAAGCTTTCCAATGTTACAATATAAACATCAACCTCCTCCCTAGATAGCATAAGACAAAAACAAAGTTGTAGTAAAAATCCCAAGACAAAACCAGACAAAAAGCAGCTTAGTACTCTTCTATTAATGACTCGTTTATTAGTTGTTTTTATAACGTACATGTCATGTCATAGATTGGGCATTCCCATTCTCCATTCATTAATTTAGAATTTATCATTGTTTTTATATCATATTTTCTTTGTTGGTTTATCTCACTTACCAAAGTTCAAAAAAAAATTATATTTTAATAAATATTGTATTATAGTTTTTTCCTCTACATTATATTCTAACACTTACCATAATAAAATCTAGTTCTCTAGTATCATTTATTCTTATATCACTACTGTTGATGAATGTCATAATTTCTTTTTTAGTTATCTCTCGTTTAATATTGTTCTTTTTATAACACCCATGATTTTCCCTTGTCATAAGTCTTCCAATAATGCCAAATTAACTATGGTGTCAACTTTATTATGGATCCCTCCCCTTATTGTGTCATCCTCTTATGTCAATTTTTTTATGGTGTCAACCTTCTAATGATGTCAATTTTTCTTGTCTGGATAGGACTTAGCTTCAAGAAACTAAATCTTTATATGATCATATTTAAATTATGACCTTTCATCGAACATTCTAAAAATGTGAAGTATTTCTTTTGAAACACAAATATTTCTTCCCACTTAGGTATGATCCCTATTCAAATGACAACTTTAATGGATTGAACTATTAGGCCTAAACCATCAAATTTTTAACTTGTTCGGATGTTATCTATAATATATGTCATATAATAATGCCATGTCACCTTTTTGTTATGTTTTAATGTTCAAGTTTCTATCATGCTAGGTTTTTTGCCTCTATTTTTCCTATAGCTAATGAAATGATGTCTCCTTTCTATTTTAATCTAATTTTAAAATTTTCATTAGTCTTTATCATGGATATTCAAGGTCATCCATGCATGTGGTTATTATAATTTGTAAGTTGAAAACTACATAGCTAACAAGAATTGTGCTTTCTAGACCATATACTAATTGGAATATATTTAACTTGTTGTAGATAATTTTGTATGCTCATCTCAATTTGTTTTTACCAGATCATGTATTTTAGTTAGAGTTGTTCCAAGCATTATGTTGAATGCTTGAATGATGTCATTGGTTTATAGGCAATATGATGGAATTTGATTATGCTATATCATAAAGTTCCTCAATAGCTTTGCTATGGCATTATTCATAATAATAATTTTCCTTGTCACTCACTATAATATTGGGATAGTCGAATAGAGTGATGATATATTCATATAGATATTTTATGGAAACCTAGATAGCCTAGTTATTTTTTGGCAGCACCTCAGCCTATGACATCAAGTAGTTTGTACCAATTAAAAAAAAACTAGCATAGTCCTTCTTATTATTGGTGATCTAAGAACAAAAGAATCAATTACCTATTTTTTGAATACTTGCAGAGGTAATCCTAAATATAGTTGTTAGGAATAAAATTGTGTCTAGTCCATGCTTTGGGCATAATGACCATCCATTGTGATTATCGAGTGCATGTGGTGTGTGTGTGTCTTGCGAGGAGCGTACAGTTTAGGAAGTCCAAGGAGCATGGGATGTGGTTCCAAGGACAACTTCTAGGATTTGTTACCAAGTTGGCTCCTTGTCTGGGTGTGATATTGGTGCATTTTCCTAATCTAGCCTAGTCTACCAAGTTTTGTTTGGGAAAAGAAATTGAGATAAAAGCAATAAAGGAATGTAGTAAAACTAACTAGCCTATACTAAGGGTGGTAGTAGGATTAAATGAACACATGCATCATAGTTGACAGCATGCAAGGAACACATTCTCTTTAGATACAAATCACCATGGTCACACATCACAAGAAACGAGATAAAAAGTGGAATAGTTGTATATATATGTAATAACTATATTACATTTGTGCTTTACAAGAGAGAGCTCAAAGCTTATCAACAAAATGATTTAGGACTCAAGCTAGGATATAGTACATGAGAGGGGTGAAATAAATACTATGTGTAGGCCAAATACTAGGCATATAGCTATAGTGAATTCTCACCATACTTGGAAGGGAAGTACCTTTGCTAGTTTTGCAAGATGGCTTCAATGGGAGGAGAGCTATCTGGAACTCCAAAAGGAAGTTGAGGTAAAATTATATGTGAAAGATCATGTATCGAAATCCTAAGTGTTGAAGGAAAGCTGAGATGATAAATATACAAATAGGAAAAACCAAATTTCCAAGAAAGAGTTTGGGCAAAGACAAACACAAAATTCTGATAATTGGGTCCGTAAGGTCAAATTTGATAGAAAAGTCAAATCCCAAGACAATGATGTGCATAAAAATAGTTAAATCTAAAAATAAGAAAGACTTGGATACAATCACCAAATTAAAATATTTGGTGATAATGTTGGTGGTAATAACCAAATTCTTGGATGAGAGCAAAAGCAATATCAGCTTCAAGGAATGTGAATCGTACCAAGAAATGCACAAAAGGATGAAGACCAAAATTTTAGTTGGAATCCAAATTTACATGCAAAAGGGAAGTGACCAAATCTCGAAGTCTAAAGGATAATTGTATCAAGTTATTCGATCTTTCAAAGTGTATTGTCCTTCTCCTATAAATAGGTACAACATTAAAGGCATCAACATAGAGGTTATCAGGGAGTGACCATAAACTTAATAGCATTAATTATAGGGTATCTCTATGTCTAACCATGATAGATTTCTAGCATGAGCAACTGACGTAGGTAAAAAAGTTATGCCTCTAGAAGAACCAGTCACCTACAACATTAATGGCTTTAGATTTAAAGACCTCGAGATTACCTACGATTAATGCAATGGGCCCCAAGAAAAAAATTTGAAATGGCATTTTAAATTTTGGGAGGGAAAAGATTCTAATTTTTCCTATAAATATTAATCTTCTCTTCATTGTAAGGTATCAAAAAAATTGTTGCCTTTGTACCTAGCATTTGGCCCTGCACGTAGTCTTTATTTTACCCCTCTTATGTATATGGCTTGGATAAATCCCTAAATATTTTTATTGATAAGCTTTGAGCCCTATCTTGTAAAACATGAATGTTATCTAGTTATTACATATATACAAGAAGTTGTGACTATTCCACTTTCTATCTCATTTCTTATGATGTGTGACCATGGTAATTTGTGTCTAAAGAGACTATATTCCTTGTACACTATCAACTATGATGCATGTGTTCATTTACTCCTACCATAATGCATAGATGTTTGGATTCTTTGAACATGACTATTCTTAGTATAGGTTAGTTAGTTTTACTAATTTTCTCTCAATCCCTTTTCCTGGATAAAACTCGATAGACTAGGCTAGATTAGGAGGGTGCGCTAAGATCACACCCAAATAAAGAGGTAAAGTTGATAAAAAAAATCCCATAGGTTGTTCTTAGAGATGCATACCATGATCTCTAGACTTCTTGAATTATATGCTCCTCATGAGGCATGGGAACCAAACACACCTGACAACCATAATGGGTGGTCATTGTACCTAGAGCATGGATTGGATACAATATGATTTCCAACAGTTTAACCGGCATGCCCGATGGGATGAATCATATCAAAAGAAGATTAATCTGAGGCTTTGGTGAAGGCCTTGGTTTATCACTTATTAAATCATCATGAATATTCACCTGGGAACTCTAGTCAAGAATGAACATCTATAAAAAGCCACTTTGAAGGAAATCATATTGGGATATTGATGAAGATCTCAATCTACCAGCTTGAAGAGCAAATGCAATATTTACTTGGTGATTCCACTCAAGGCAAAGGACCCAAGATTTATAAATGAAATATTCATAATCAAATCCTTTGTCCCTACTAACCCACACACACTATAACATGGTCGCTTCAATGCCGAGAAGACTCCTAACATGGAACAAAAGAATCCCCTTATGACATCTAGTGCCATCAGGTATATGGTATGCCATTCCAACATAATAATTCAAATTATTGCAATATTATATCAAATAAGATCTACCAACCCCACTAGAGCATCTACAAGATATGGTTTTTCTATATTAATTTTACATCATAAGGTAAAATATAGTGCTAAGACTATTGGTGGCATCATTTAGAGGTAAAGGTCTTGAGGGGTATGACTTTATTTCTCTGCACTCCATTATTAAATGGGAATATCGCATTTCCCTATTCATAGATGGATTTAGAGAGAAAGAGTGGACAACCCCAACCAAATAATATATGACTCCCTCAATCTCCTCCTACACATCAACTTGTTGATCATTCTAAGGAGAGTGATCAAATACAAGGCTAGACCCTCAGGATTCAATATCAAAGCACTCTTTTGAGGATAAGTTACATGACTTCTAACTATATTAAGGAAATAATAATAGAGGAAGAAAATACTTTAGCACCTAGTTGATCACAAATGGAGCCCAATTATTAGATGGGTCAGCAAGTGACTGAAGTCTAGGATTCAAATACCCTTGGAGTGCTTGAGCAAATGAGTGTGGACACTCATAAAAACTAAAATGAGGATCCCTCCACCTCTAAGAACTGAAAAGAGATAAAGAATTTGATATAGATGTGTAAGAAGCACTCTAATAGGGTTTAGAGAAAAGAGGGAGTCAACACCAATGTCCATCTGCCTACACCAAAAGGGTTGCTCAAGATTCCTATTTCTTTAACGATAAAGGTGTTTTACCTAAGAAACTAGAAAAAATAAAAAACAAACAAACAACTCAACATTGATTGGGGGTCTCTTTTGACTTTATGTCTAATGGACAAGGTCACCCATGTAACCCTTGTATATATGTATTATATTTAGTGTAGGTTTTTTTTTTGGTAGGTAGGTACCAACATTTGGGAGGCATCTTGATTTTATAAATTTATAGAGATGAGAAGGCCGCTCAAGTCCCATCCTAACTTTTGCCCTAATTTTTTACTATTTGTCCAATGGATAAGGCAATGATTTCTCTAGGTTCCTTATATTCATCGAGTTAAAAATCCCCTATGAGTCACCAAAGCTATAGTGAATTCTCACTACCCTCAAGAGGGGAAGTTCCTTAGCTAGTTTTGTAAAATATGGCTACAGTGGAAGGTAAGTTATCAAAAAATCCAAAAGGAAGCTCAGACAAAATCAAGTATGAAATAACATGGACCAAAATCTTGAGTGTTGAAGGAAATTTGAGATGATAAAGATACAAATAGGAAAAATCAGATTCCCAATGAAGATTTTGGAAAAATATAAACACAAAAGTCTTGTAATCATGCTCCCAAGGTCAAAGTTGATAGCAAAGTGGTAAAACCATAGCTTTTGGTAAAATCTCAAGACAATGTGTGTAAAATAGTTAAAATTAGAAATAATAATGATTTGGGCACATTCACAAAATAAAAACATCTAATGATCTCACTGGAAATAATAACCAGAACTTTGGATAAGAGCAAAAGCAAGGTCATCTACAAGGAACATGAACTGGATTGAGAAATGCACAAAATTATGAAGACCAAAACTCTTTTTGGAATTCAAAGTTGCATGCAAGAGAAGAGTAATTGGATCATAGAGTTCAAATAATAATCGTGCCAAGGTGTATGATCTTTCAAGATGTTTGGTCCTTCTCCTACAAAGAGGTACAACATTAAAGGCATCAATATAGAGGTTGTCAAGGAGTGACCATGGACATGACAACATTAATTATAAGGGATATCTATGTCTAACCATTATAGATTTCTAGCATGTTTAACTAGAGTAGGTAGCAAAGTCTCACCTCCAAAATAACCAGTACCCTATAGCATTAATGGCTCTAGATCTAGAGACCTCGATATTTTCTACAATCAATGGAATGGATCCTAGGTGGAAATTTTGAAATGGAATTTTAAATTTTGATAGATAAAAGGTTTTTTTATCTATAGATATTAATCTTGACTTCATTGTAAGGTATCAAAAAATTATTGCCTCTATACCTAGTACCTAGCCTTGCACACACCCTTATCATGTATTATGGCTAGTAAAGCCTTGAATCATTTTGTTTATAATATTTGAGCCCTCTCTTGTAAATCATGAATGTAATCTAGTTATTACATATATATTCAATAAGTTGTGACTCTTCTACTTTCTATCCCATTTCTTGAGATGTGTAACCATGATGATTTGTGTCTAAAGAGATTGTGTTCCTTATGCTTTATCAACTACAATGTATGTGTTCATGTACTCCCATTGCAATGCATAGAGGTTTAGATTATTGGCTCATTTCCACCCTTAGTATAGGCTATTTAGTTTTACTACTTTTATCTCAATAATTTTTCCCAGATAAAATCTAGTAGACTAGGCTAGATTAGGAAGATGCACCAAGATCACACCCAAACAAGAAGTCAACCTTGGTAAAAAACCATAGAGTTTATCCTTAGATCCATGTCCCATGATACATATAATTTCCAAATTGTATGATCCTCATGAGGCATAGGCATAAACACACTCAAAAATTTTAGTGAGTGGTGATTGTACCCAGAGCATGGACTAGATGCAATATGGTTCCCAATAATAGTGGTATCTCATCCCATTAAGTTGGTTTTTCCACTCTTTTGTAAACATCATATCTTTTATAAATTTATGGGCCTATTTGAATGCATATGACCATTGTATCTTTGAATTTAGTGTCTTTTTATAGTTAACTTCTTATAAAATGGGCCTCAATTAGTCTATATGATATAGCCTTCACCAAATTCTTCTTTATTTTTACTTTATCCAACTTTAGTGGGATTTTACCACTTGATAGAAAATCTAGAATTCCTCTAATGCCACTTCTATCCTACATAATTTAACATTTGATAGTTAATCTATGAGTCCTTCCTCATCATTATTTATCCTTGATATATGATCTTGTCCATAGTGGAGACATCTTGGCTTGATAGCTATTTTAAAGTTAAATTCTTGGAATAGTAATAGCCATCTATATATATTCTTTATTTTATCATCGAAAAATTTATTAAATACTTCAAAGTTTCATGGTTAGTATAATATATGAAGGAAATATCTAACAATTAGTGTATATACTCTTATGAAGTGTATACTATACTAACGACTCTCTCTGTTGTAGTATAGTTCTTTTATACATGTGTCAATATTTTGCTAGTGAATGCAATAGGGTTATCTAGATCACCTCTTGATTAGGCCAATGTGGTATTAACTATTATCCCTAATGTGTCAATATGAACATGAATCTCTTGTTTTTATTCAAGAATAATATTTATTCCTTTATCAACTTATCTTTTAGGGTGTCTAGTGTTGCACCACACTCTATGTATTATGTGGTAGTAGTGTTCTTCCTTAGAACCTTTGATATGCACCAATAGTAAAATTATAATGGTAACATGCACTAATTAGAATGCAAATAGTAGAAAAATAGATACCAAATAGAAAATGAGAGAAATCCACCAAAATTGGTAATTTATACTCTTCATTGTATTGTGTTAAATAGATGTCTAAGGATAAATGTGTGCTTGTTGAAGTCAATAACGTATATGCAAATGAGAATAATTGAAAAGTTCTATTAGAAAAAGAGAGTTCTAATTAGAAATATTCTAATTTACAGGGATAAAAAGTATGATACAAAGCAAAAAAAATAGTTAATATATAAGTATAAAAACTTACACATTATAATATCGTTATTTCCTACCTCAATTATTAGAAGTTGTAACCAACTTCTACAATAGTTGAATAATTTAAACATTTACCAAAATATCATTGACCAATGATTTTTTAAACCTAGAATTGGATCTTTGGGATGAAAGATAGATATATCCTCCTTCGAGTAACATGGTTGTTAAAATTATACTTCTCCAATTGAAGTCATATGTGGTTACCAACTTGGAAAACATGAGGTACTTGAAGTCCATCATGAAGTGTCTTGAATGGATTTTATAGATGTTGAATAATAACCTAAATTTTGGTATGAATATTTTCCAAATTATAAATAAATAAGAATTGTCTTTCTTATTTTATTCCTCAGCTAGATGTAGAAGTACAAGAGCCACTAGAATAAGGGCTAAGGGATGAAATCCATCACAAATTGGATGTCCTCCCTACTTAATAATAACATAAATGATATACTAATAAGTGTCTCTTAAAGGATGAATGTTATAAGTGAGGGGTATCAAGCATAGATGCAATGCCAAAAGCACATTTGTAAGGGGCATAAAAAGTAATAAATTTATGTAAATTGACTAGTTTTATTATAGGTCTACCAAAATTCTACAATTAATAGAAAAATAGGTTTATTTATACATTTTATCATCCCTACAACATTTAGGTCCTATGAATAACATAAAAATAACATTTTCTATCATATTGTTATGGTGCTCCAAGTAGTAAACTACAATAATAAAATAGAGAGACATTGCATACCACAAGGTCTTGAAATGAATCAATGGAAAATGTCATAGAACATTGGTGAGTGACAAGTGTAGGTTTCATTTCTTTATTGATTCATCCTAACAGGTATAGGCATGGATGATTTATAGTTGGAAATGAATATCATCCACAAAATATTGTGAAAATGTGTTCCTTTGATTACTTCTATCAATGATCATGTCCACTAAAGTGTCCTTGACTTAATGATTTTGTATGAAAAATATTCTCAATTAGTTGCATCATAATGATTAACATGAGAATAAGTTCAAAATTTGAAGTGTGATGGCCTCCATTTTTAGATATTAACTATACAATTACTATTGCAAACTATGACTTAGATAGAATCGCCTTAACCTTATTTAATCATAATATGTCATTTTTTAGTAGAATGTTCGATGTACTTATGATAAGTGTGATATTTTCCATTTTTTTTAATTCTTAGTGGATCCACTTTGAGAAGAATTTTTAGTCTTGGATGAGGTGGTAGGGTTTGATAAGTTGAATGAGGTAGAAATGGTCTTCTTATAAGAGGTAAAATATACATTGGTATTTCCTAGATTCCATCTCTAGATCAAGTTCATAAGCATCTTCTAAAAAAGCAATAGCGATAAGCTCTATCCCATCACAAATGAGAAAACAATCCAAAGATAAATTTAATGTGAAGTATAAATATATAGAGATTCTATTGAAATATTCAATATACTTCTTGACTAATTGTGTATATTTTTATGAATATAAATCCAAACAACCAATAATTAATGTGCAATGTCTGGTTTGGAACTATTTTCATGTAGCAATTTATGGTTTCTTTGTTGCTTCAAAAATATTGATGTGGAATTTCCATTAATGACTCAATTGTCCATATGGACTTTAACCACCATGATATTTTTTACCTCTATGAGTTTTGATTGTATCTTGAGGTACACTTCTAGACTATGAATCCAAGCATCCACTTTACCCCCATAAATTATATCATAAATATAAGGAATAGATAACTTGGTGTTCAACTTGAAGGTAGGTTAGGAAATCACAACAATAGAAGAGATAAAATTGATGGATTACTATCCCATCAAAAGTTGAAACATATTTATCATTTGATCCATGAGTTTTAGCTAAAATTTGTTCTATATTATTACAAATCATTCAATTTTTGGATCAAGAATTGAAATAAATGTTCAGTATAGTGTTGCAAGGATGTATTTTGAGACCTCAATGAGGATTTGATACCAAATGATATGTACTAGAAGTAAAATTATAATAGTGGCATGCACTAACTGGAATATAAATAATAGAAAATCATAAACTAAAGAGCAAATCAAAGAAAATAGCTATCAAAATTGACGATTTATACTTTTCATTGGAATATATTAAATACATGTACAAGGATAAATATATGCTTATTAGATGAGTCTAAAAATCACATGTAAGAGGCAACAATTAGTAACTTTAATTAAAAAAGAAAGATTTCTAATTAGAAATATGCTAATTTATGTGGATACATACTAGAAAATATTTTAAATATACAAGCATAAAATATCAATCATTCTAATCTCATCAAGCTCTTCAATTGATTTTTAAATGTTTGCATAATTGTGGATGAATTCGTGTAGTAGTATATTATATGTGATTGGTTGTTATGGGTTTAAGATTATCGATATATTGGTGGACCAAACAATAGTCCTTCCTTGTATATTATATACCTATAGTATAAGGTACTACCTTTGATGTAAACCTTTGGAACCTATGACTAAATAGAGGGTGTGAGGTAATAAAGATGGAATATTTAGTAAAGGAAAGTAGGAGTCAAATATTTTGCAGGTCTCAAGAACATGCATTTCCAATTTTCCAATCACCAAGCACTGGATAAAACAAGAAAAACTATATATTTCCCAAGTCTAAAAAATTGTGATCGGTCAATTAGCAATCCATCAATATAGTGTGATCCATCTAAAATTGGTGATTCATCATATATTAATGTAACAAATAAAAAAATAACAGCCTAAAAGTGACATTTTATCATTAGCTATAAATGTGAATGTGAAAGGTTTCTATGTAGGTGAAAAAGAGGGTTAATCGCTTGCTATAAATAAGAGCCTTGGGATCATTGTAAAGATATTTTCCATTTTGAAAAATACTAAAGCTACACTTTGTGAATGTAATTCTCTCTTTTATATGAATTAAAAACTATGCATGATATTTATGTTTAAATTGCGTCTCATTTGTTGGATATCTTGATGTATGAATTGATGGTCTTTCTCATGTTGTCTTCTCGTTTGTCTGTTAGTCCTCTTCTAGTTTTGCAAATGAGTGGATGATAATAATGTTGATGTTATTTGGTCATTCCTTGGTGATTCAATTAATCACACACTAGCCTCACTAAGGCTTTGCCCATGTTTTATTTTTTACACTTTACTTTCATTTATGACACCATCATCCCCAAAAAAATCATTCTTTACACTTATACTAGATAGATTAGCATAGGTTATGGGGAAGGTCTAAATCTCAAGGTTGGAAAGGATCTATCCTTTCCTTTCAATTTTTGAAACACAATATCATGGGTGCATACTCTTGGTCTATGATTTTCCTAATGGTGTGATTTACACCCTAGACCATGACTAGGATTGGATGGCTCATAATTACTTTTGAGACAACCTTCAAAGAAGGTCATTTCCTTATTGTGCAAAGAAAATAAACAAATGAAAAAATAATAAATATAGAAAATGATGGTTAGAGAGATAAGAGATAAATATTGATTAAAATATAGTCAACATTTTACTAACAACATTATCGCACCCTATATAAAATTACATTCAACTTAACTCACAGGGCCAGATTCTAGGTAGGCGATAATGAAACTCATGCTCTCGTACAGGAGGTATTTCTAGGGGGTGTAGCATGGAGTTTTATGTGGATAGTTTCCCTCTAGAATATTTTTCAATTGATGGAAATTCATCCCTAGGTGTTGCAGGTGACCATTTACCCAAGATAGAGACTACAACATTGTCATTTCAAACCAAATAGATAGAGATAGTATTCAACTCAGGGTTCTTGGCTCCAAGAGTTGCATCACATGCTAGTTTTGGTTAGATTAACATAGTTCCATCCAAAAAGAAAGATAATGATCTCAAGCCACTAACTTTTGGTTCTACCTTCCACCCCATAGAGAGGGCAAGTCATAGGATAAGGAGCTCTTTGTTTCACCTTTTATAAAATTTCTAGTAGACCCCCTATTTAATTTTAGGAAGAAATCAACCCATCAACCAGAGTTGAAGGATGATCATCTAGGGCTCGAGGCTGTATCTAGCCCTGCTTGTGGATTTTCCTCTAGATTTGAGACATACCTCTACCATGACCCATATAATAGTTTAAATCAAGGAGTAGATCGAGATAGAAGTGAGATTTCTAAATGTAGCAAGTCACATTCTAATTTAGGCTTCCCCACCAGATTGGATGCCATGCTACAGGGTGGAGCTGATGTTATCTCCCCTTATGCCCATGCATTGCTCAAAAATCTGAATTTTAACAATAGCAATTCTCGGGTGTTCCTAGAAGCTCAACCAGAGGGCCTTCATTCCAACATAAGACAATAATTTCAAACTCACACCCTCATTCCATGGACCTAGAGGATACAAAGAAGTATATGGTGACAAACACATACCAAAGGAGGGAAGCCTCTAAGAAAGACATGCAGGAGGAAATCAAAGCTCTAAAGAGGTAAATTAGCAAGCTAAAGAGTTAGGTACCTTTGAGTTTGAGTTGCAAGATGATTTTACTAAAGAAATAAAAGAATTAGAAGAGCGAATAGTTGTTTTATTTTTTTCTAGAAGAATCCCCCTTGATGAAGAGCTCAATCATTGGTTTGTCAAATTCTAGGAATCCAAGGGTTGGATGATTGCCTCTTATCATTGCTTTGGATAATATTTCATTTTTTTTAGTTTCATCTCAAAATAATCTTGCTTAAAAGTCCTAATACTTTGAACCTAGATGATTTATGGTCAAATGGTATTTCTACAACATTGGGCATTCCAATTTGACCCCAATAATATGTCAAACATGAAATACCCCCTTTGGAATGGACTCCCTTTCTTAAACTTGGCATGCACAAAGTACTTAACTCAGATAGCTGCTAGGTTTGGAAGACCATTATTCCTCTCATTCGAGTCCTTCCACTTAATTTGCTTACACCTGCACATCTTGGTTGAGGTTGATGTCTCCAAGGACCTCCTGAGTAAGATCTTATTCAGAGCCCCTGGTATCCAATTCAAACAATGGATTAATTATATCAATTTTTTTAACTCATGTTTCTACTATAGGAAACAAGACCATATGATTAAAAATTGTTCGATGAGACCTCCCAAAAAACAAAACCAGTTTGTTAATACTCCTTCTACTACCCCTACTCAACATGCAAATGAAATAGTACCAATTTTTCAACCTTTACAACCTCATCATAAGTGGGTACGTATTTCAACAACTTAACAAACTTCTTATAGTATACCTCAACCAATTTTGCCCCTTGTTGAAGGTTAGTAAATTTCTCAAACTTTGCTACATATAAATGTTTTGTAAGGAAACTTTTCTTGAAAGCTGTAACAAAAACTTATCACTTTAAATCAATTGCTTCAATTTTTTATTCCTCTTAGAAGGTTCTCCACCATTCCAATCTAGCCTCTTGTAGATGTAGTGTTGCCAAAACTATTTGAGGTCCCATTAGAGTAGTTCTTCATAATGAAGTAGATTTTTAATTCGCTTAGCCAAGCTTTGACTGCATCACCTTCTCCCTCTCCATTAAATTTGGAGGTATGAACATATTTATGTCATCAATCAGCTCTATCTCTAACAAAGTTTTGGCTTACCCTTCAATGGTTGGTTCATTATCTTTCCTAACCTTTGAATTCTTATCCTGTGAATCTTGGTTCACTATGGTCTCCAACAAATATTTCTACTACTCCATTTGTTCCTATAATACCATGAAAACCACGAGTTTCTCCACCTCTCTACTAGAATTACGCAAAACTTAATCTCGGGATATTACCTTAACATCATTCTAATGGGTTTATATATTTGGTGGAATATACTTCCCTCTTCTTGCCTTTGGTGCCATTATCCTGGTCACACAAAAGAAAGAATAATATGTTAGGTTATAGTCCCTTTCCTGAATTGTACTACTAACTACTAGCTAAATACATTATTCGTATAAGCTAACTACAAATTTTTCATACTAAGAACACCCTCACTCTACATAGGGTGTTATTCTAAAAACTACCATCTAATTCTATTACTGATGACCACACTTACTATACATAAGGTGTCGTATTGAAATGAGATACCCTTCCTAGGATCAACTCTCTAGAATTCTAGCAATTTGGAAATTCTAGGTCTTCTTAGATTTAGCTTAAGAACTAAGCAAGGGCCTAAATAGGAAGATATCTAAATTATTAGCATATTCTATGGACACCTCTAGTCCATCATACCTATAGCTCATATGCCAAAATGTAACAACCCAAAATCAAACTAACTAACTAGAGAAAAAAATTATAAACAAATACTCGATAGGGATTTACATATCCCTAACCAGTGTATGTCATTCTAAGAAGTTATCTAAGACCTAATTTAATTTTTTAAGTTATTCATCTCATTTCCATGATGATCTAAATTTTCCCTTTCCTTATTCTATCAAAAGGATACACCCATCCCTACACCTTACATAGGTTTGTCTATGTAGGTGTACTAAGCGTATTATAAATAAGTTATCAGTATCATCCCTATGAGAGAGCTAACTTATCCCTTTTTGCCTATCAAAAGGGCACGCCCATCGCTACACCATACATAATTCCTTCTATGTAGGTGCACTAAGCATAATGCATACAAGATATCAATCTTATATTCATGATGAGTTAACTTATCCCATTCATCACTCCTAGGAAACCAAGTTCATTGATCTTAAATCTAATTAATGTTTTAGTGCATCTAACTAGTTTAGCTTTTATAGGAGTCCTTAAACATTCTTCCTAAGGGACCCTATAATCCCCTAGGTCTTCTTCTTTCTACTTTTACCACAAGCATAATCATTTTTAGATATCAACTTTAATCATCTAAACTACATTAAAGAAAATACTTAAAATATGAGATTTCTATCTAAATCATTTAACAAATATGATAGTTCATAAAGCTATGACATCATAAGTCCTTTAGTTATAACAAGTAGAAGGTACATCTTTCATTCATAAATTAAATCATTACATAACCCAAGTATGGTAAAAGTACTCCCACACTTTTAAAAGAATAAAGTATTACATCATTATCCAACTAGGATATTGCTCAACTAGAGTCTACTCCATAATATGTTTTCCATAACAAGTCTTCACTACAACATATATCAAAGGTCAATGTTTCAGATCTAAGTATCCTCCTTGGTCCTTCTTGCTTTTCCATCATTCAATTGATGGTGGTAAGGTATCAGGACATCTCATGGATCTTATTAAGAATGAATATAAATGCATCTACTAAATGACTTATAAAATAGATGCATTTATAATTTGGATACCAAATTGCAACTATACAAACTACTCAATGCATTTATTCATAAATTATTCACTCAAAACATCATAAGGAAACCCCATAATTTTCCACATCCATTCTTTATCTCATCATAAAAGGAGATTCATTTTATCCTTTAGGAATGAAAGTCATTTATCATTTATCAAGCATGGAGAAATTCAATAAACCTTCCTTTAAGAAATCAAAGGTCCATAATTTTAATGTACAAATTCATTTCCTTTAATTAAGAACCCATACTCCTAAATATACATACAAAGCCATTTCTTTTAATCAATTAAGGTCCCATACCCTTAACTAATTAAATACTTATACAACAACTATTTCTTTAATCAATTAAGGTCTCATACCCTTAACTAATTAAATACTTACACAAAACCATTTCTTTAATCAATTAAGGTCTCATACCCTTAACTAATTAAATACTTATACAAAAACCATTTATTTAATCAATTAAGGTCCCATACCCTTAACTAATTAAATACTTATACAAAAACTATTTATTTAATCAATTAAGGTTTCATACCCTTAACTAATTAAATACTTATACAAAAAATATTTCTTTAACCAATTAAGGTCCCATAACCTTAATTAATTAAATACACATGAAGCATCGAACATATACCATTTATTTAATCAATTAGTTGAATATCCTTTCTTCAATTTAAATAAACCATTATCATTTCTTTTCAATTAACATAAACTAAATATCCTTTATTAATTTAAATAATTAAAAAGTTCCTCTACTTCCAAAAAGGAGGTTTTGAAATTAACCAATAGATAATCAAACTAGATGTTTAACCAACAATCCAACCAGGTGCCAATCAATCAACACACTAGACATCAATCAACTGACAAACTAGGTGTTAAGGTGGGTTAACCAACAAGATTCATAGTAAAATTGGTCATACAAACTACACCCAAAAAATTAGTGCATCAACTCCCACCAAGCAGTGGCTTCCATGACCATCGTCTGGTGGTCAATAACCTAGGGGAGCTTCACCCTTTTTGTGATGTTAAGGTGCCCCCACATAGGTTGTGTGGAATTAAACTTAATAACCACAACAAAAGAGTAACGCTCCCAAACAATTAACATTTAAGTGGTAAATGGAGAGCAATCTCCACCATCCATGTGGCCATATAAGGTAGGGGATGATCCTAAAAATGGTCAAAGTAACCAAGTGTCCAAGAGGGACATCATCAACACCAATCGATGCACATGTGGCCCTACTCGATAGTTCCCTATACCACCGAGCGATGGTCGAAAGACTTGGGGAATGCTCACCCATTTAAGAGATGAGAACACCCCCACATCCTTGATGTGGAAGTAATATTATGGAGGTCCTGAGGTGCCCTCCCCCATCACACTTCATTGAGTGTGGATTCAATGTGATAAATTATAAAAAATACTAAGTTTTAACCTTAGAATTAAAATGGAAAGAGGTGATGACATCATTTGCACCACTACCCAATGCAAATAGAGGTGATTTCACTTGATAAAAAATATTTATCATGATGCAACAATCATTAGCTTCAGCCATTAAACAAGTTAATAAAAATATCCACTCGGTCTTCGAATATCAACCCTTCATGGTAGAGATCTTAAGAAGTTTAAGTAATGGCTCAGTTCTTTAAGCATCCCCTACAACCAAGAGGATGTCAACGCTAGCACAAGGAATAGAGCGAAGGAGGTATCAGTTCTAGTTTTTCTAAAATAAAACAGCAAGATTCAAACACACCTACTAGGGCGTTAATCCCCTAACTACACCTTCAAAAATCTAGGTACAACCTCATGAATCAAATTAAAATAATACAACAAGCGATCATCACAAGTCAATAAAGTAAAGGTTTAAGAAAGGCTTTTGAAAGCATAGCTTATAATGGAAACCACCATAAATTTTTACACAAGCCTCTAAACATCAAAGAGCATAGATTGACCAACATATACTTTAAAAATAAAACAACCACAAAGGAGGCATGCTATATTTCTTTTACTAGAAAACTACAGGCCAACACAGTCGAATACAACGATATAATTTCATTCAAACATTTTCTAAGGATTTTAAAAGCATAATATAAAGATATTAAAACTAGACAATAGTAATTCCCCGACCTGAATCTCTCTACAAATGAAATTGTCCTTTAAGGTCGACTCCTTGCTTCATTTTTGTTTTTCTCCTTCGTTCCTTGTAGTCTCCAATCGAATCCTCCTTCCTTCTTCCCTCGACCTTCTTAACCAAGGACACCTATCTACCCAAGACCTAAAGTTCAACTTTGGACATTAATACCAACTACTAGAAGTAATGCAAGGCAGCAAGGAGGAAAATATATTTGAATCTTCCTCTTTTCAAAATATCTTACTCAATTAAAACCATTTATTTCTTTATTTGGTTTGAAATATATTAAGTTATTTTTTTCTTTATCTAATTTATGAAATATGAAGCTATTAATTTCTTTTTTATAAAAGATAAAGTTATTTTTTATTTATCTACTTTATAAAATACAAAGCCATTATTTTATTTATATACTCAAAATGTAAAGGAGAGAATTAAATAGAACTTTAAAACATTCATATTTATAATATTTAATCCAATTTAATTCAAACCCTAAAAGTCATTAATTATTTCTTATTTTGATTAGTTCAAATAAGATACATATACTAATATTAAATATTAATATGGTATTTAAGTGGCCTAGGGTTAATAGAGCCTCTTTATCTATTAATCCATTTCAAATGGGATTCTACACCAAGTCCACTTTCACATAAACACACATGTAAACAAAAAGAGAGCAAACAAGTGCATCAAATAAGGTGGGTGAAGTTATCGCTATCCAATCACCTATCCTAGCCAAAGACTTATGGTAACTTCTAGGTTACCAAATTTTGGTTAAGGATGGTTGGATAGTTAACAATCACCGCAAAAGCAAGAATGCATGCCTATATGAGGGTAGTCATTCATGTTATCCTGAGTTGTCATAATCATAATTTCACTTTTTAAGTACCTTGTTCTTGGTGGTTGATTCTACCTCTCCAACTCATGAGTGTACCTAGTCCTACACATCAAAAATATATTAGTAGTACCATATTCCTTAAATATAATTCAATATAAATATTGCATAACCATACAAAAGTATAAAAACTAGGAATCAAATTATCTTTCATCAATACATAGTCTATAAATACAAAAAGTCTTGCCAAGGCGGGTCATGACACTAACCCTAATGCTTATAGGTTCCCATCCACATGCAAGTTGGGTCCTGAGTGTTAGAAATAGATTATATTACATCATTTGGATCATGTAAATATACCTTCCTAGGTACATACTTAGGACATTATTTTACTTTAGGAGGAATTTATCTAGTTACTTCATGCAAGGTAATAAATGCACAAGTATCAATGTGCAAGCTATATATGTGTAAGGTGTCCCTTGCACAGGTAGGTAAAGTGTTGGCCAAGGAACCTATCTTCCTATATAAAAAGGGCCTCATTGTAACAAGCGATATAGAAGCTCAGAGTATATTCGTAGGTAGTAGCATAGTGTTGTGTAGATCACCATATATTTGTGATGGGTGCAATGTAGTCTAGTATCTTTATCCATTGAGTGATCATTTCCTCCATAGCTACATTGTATTCATTTCCATAATTTATTTGTATAGCATATTTCAATTATCTTGTAGATTTACCTTCTTTTATATTATTTAGTGTCTTGTGATTGCTATCTCCTATTACATATTGCATCAAAAGCTAACAGTGATATCAAAGCCACGGTAGATCAAGCTATGGTATATCTAGCCACAATAGATCAATAGGAAAACCACCATTGTCTTTGAGTCTAATTGTTTTGTCAACCTAACATGCTACTGGATCAGCCACTGTCAAAAACTCTCTGAAGAGTCTAGGTGGTAAAATTAGGGAGAGCCACAAGTGAGGACTGAAATAAATCTTAGTTCCAAAAATACTAAGATTATATTTGGCTAGAGTCTTTCCACAGAGTTGTAAGGAAAACTCATGAAGACTAGGACTCATCATTCAATCCATTAGATTGACAAATCAACTAGTGAATATCATTCAAGATATCTGGAATTTTTAACTATTTTCTAAAGTTTCTTTTTTTGTAGAAAATTAATTCTCAGATGATTGGGACACCTCCTAAAATAGAAAACTAGTAGATATTAGTTCCTTGTGCAAGAAATTAATACTACAGAATAAGACTTATGAAGAAGAGTCAGGGTGAAGTTATGATATTGGAGATCTCCATTGCTAGATTGATAACTTCATAGAAGAAGAAAATGCCATGGAAGCCTTAATCTAGAAGAAAATGCCATAGAAGCCTTTATCTAGAAGAAAATTCCATAAAAGCCTTGTTCCAAAAAAAATGCCATAGAAGCGGTGATCTAGAATAAAAGGCCACAAAAGCCTTGATATTGAAAAATGGCCATAGAAGCCTTATCCTAGAAGAAAAGGCCACAAAAGCCTTGATACTAAAGAAAAGGTCATAGGTGTCTTGATACTGAAGAAAACACCATAGAAGCCTTGATACTGAAAAAAAAAGACCACAAAAGCCTTGATACTAAAAAAAATGCCACAAAAGCCTTGATCCTGAAGAAGACTCCAGAAGAGAGTATTTGATTCAAAAGCAGATTAATATTTTAGTACTAATACTTTATTGTAGGGAAATGGGATTCAGTGAATTGGGAAACTTCCTACAAGAAAGTTAGGAAGAGTATCTTCTTCAGAATTAATCCAACACTTGAAGTTAAATTGAAGGTAAAGAGATCAGGAGAATATCTCATTTAAGAACTTCTAGTCTTGGAAGAAGAGTGACTAGGAGAATCCTGATTGAATCTAGAATCAGTAGAATCAGAGATCCATAATATGATCTCATCACTAACACTTCCAGGAGTAGAAGGTTGAAGAAAATGTCTTAATAAAGACCAAAAGAAGTTGTAAGATCAAATACCTTGGGGAGGTCTCAACGATCATCCAGTAAAAGGATTGGAGATTGCTAAAGAAATAATCAAAGGAGAACTCATTGGAGAAATTCACTATAGAAGATTAGTGAAAAATTTGGGATAATTTTCACCATACGACAACAATCCCAAAAGAATAAGAAGAATTTGGTAAGGAGTACCAAATATCAAAAGACATCAAGACATTCAAAATATTGAGAAAATTATTTGGGAAAATTATTGCCATATGACAATAAGCCCAAAAGAAGAAGAATATTTTGGCAAGGAGTGCCAAATCTCATAATACCTCAAGATACTCATAATCTTGAGAAGATCTTGCTTGAATTCAGAATTTGACAAGAAGACTTGAAGATAGGAGAAGCCTATAAAATCCAAGAGATTTGAAGATTATCTCTCATAGTAAGAAGGCACCGTTTCAGATACAAAGACTTCTCCAAATATACAACAAAAGGAAAATATAGCTTTAAGGATCAAATCATCAAAACCTAGGCTTGTGCAATAAAGTTTGAGACCACTTTTACGCTAGTTGGGCATGTCGAATTCAAAATGCACTTTTCACCTTAAGCCATTTCGACCATTATGCTCTCATAATTTGTCAGAGCATGATTAGCTCTAGGTAGATCATATTTAGTATCTCACCTAACTCACCATTTATGATAGATCTTCATTTTTTCCTAAACAGTGTGCCTTCACCGTTGCTTTATTATGAAAACACTTGATGTGTTCAATCGAGGAGCTACCACCTAGAAGATGCTGCTTCGGTTGTTACTTGCTACAATGGTCTTGGTATGTGTACCATCTTGAGCTAGCATGGTTAGAGCATAATCATTTCATTAGGATGGCGATTGGCTTCTCCCACGTGTCACTATGATACTGCATGCTCTAATCAGCTTAAGCAATGATATTGTTGATAGGATTGAGGTGGAAAATACTAGTTGTGCATATCGGTATGCCGACACCTGGTGGCCAATATCTAGTAGTTATAAGCTCTATATCTCCTCCAACTCCCTTGATATGGGGTTTTGGGATTGCACCTAAGCTATTTGTATCTTGTTTGTGCTTTTGTTATTCAAAATCCTCTTAATTTACCGTCAGTTGCCTTGATGGCGATGTTTTAGGATATTCCTAACATCCAGTCACTTCTCAATTCTTTGCTAGTGATGACTGTCCATTTACTTGGGGTAGATTTTTGGGA
This sequence comes from Wollemia nobilis, assembly GCA_028583015.1. NCBI lineage: Eukaryota > Viridiplantae > Streptophyta > Pinopsida > Araucariales > Araucariaceae > Wollemia > Wollemia nobilis. Next base: position 3,614,312 of record JAQPPZ010016709.1, read on the forward strand.
TATGCCTGAGGTTTGATGACCTCTCGTTCTTCTGCTATATACTATTGCTTCTTCTATGCCAAACTTTTGGGGTGTGAATAGATTTCAACAGCCACCCACTTTTTCACCTGGTTCACACTTAGCCATTTTTCTTACTTAGAAAACTAGGCACATATATAGTATATTGACCCAGATATCTACCATCATGGGCCTTGGATTGCTACTCCATATCTCTAACTTATACAACCAAAAAATAATAATAATAAGCAGGGTTATATACATATATACAATTTTGTCCTTAATGAGGTTAAGCATAATGTTTCAAATACTGGCCATTCACTAAAATCGAGAGCAGTCTACCATCCAAATCACATAATTGAAATACATTTGCATCTTTGCAACTCTCAATGAGATATGATCTTAGACCAGATATAATCAAATTTGTCATGTACACCTAGATTTTCTCAGTTCGCATCCCATTTTAGGACAAGATCACCTTCACAAAATATTTTTGATGTTGCCCTTCTATCAAACCAATGTTTGACTGCCTTGTACTGTTGGCCTATGTTCTTATATTCCTAATCATATTTTTCCTCTAGCTACATGAGTTGCACTAGCCTCTTATCTATTGATGGGAAGTCTTTCGCCTCCATCTCACTTATGAATCTAAGTGCCAAAATCTCAAGATCAACTGGAAGAATTGCCTCTTTTCCATAGACTAGAGCATATAGTGATGTCTTCAAAGATTTATTAGGAGTTATCCTATCCACCTAAAGTGCTTGATCAAGCAAGAGATGCTAGCTTCTCGGGTTGTGTTCAATTTTTTGATTTATTATCTTCAATGGATTTTTATTTATAGATTCATCCAAACCATTTCCTTGTGGGTAGTAGTCTGAGGAAGTATTCCAATATATACCATACTTTCTGGTAAAGTCCATCATTTTGACACCTATGAAAGGTGTGTCATTGTCTAATAAAATAGTGGTAGGAATCTCAAACCTGGTGATCAATCTCTTCAAAAAATTAATTATTGTTTGTTGGTCAGCATGCTTGGTAGCTTCATCTTCCATCCACTTTGTGAAATAATCTATTGTTGTGAGAATGTATTTGTGACTAGCTAGTGAATTTGGATTGATCACACCAATGAATTCCAAACCCCATTGTTGAAATGGTTCTTCTACAATTATTGGTTGTAGAGGTATAGCGAGATGCTTACCTTTTCCAACAAACCTCTAGCATTTATCACATGCTCTTACCAATTTGAATGCATCAAAGAAGATAGATGGCCAATAGAATCCTACCCTTAGGATTTTAGCCATTGTGGTTTATCCTGAGTAATGTCCCCCTAAAAATCTAGTGTGAAACTCTTCAAGGACCATCTTAGCTTTCTCTGGAGGTATGCATCTCAACAAGACCCCATCAAAATTCTTTTGGTAGAGAACATTGTTGATTAATACATATTTCTTGGCCTACATCCTATACCTCCATCTTTGGGATACCATCAACCATTATGGGCACCTCCCAAAGGTAAATTAATGTATCAATTCAGGGATCCAAGTATCAGTAGACATCTCCTTTTCTCCCAGTTGTGCTAGGCTTTCTTCCTGCATGATTAAGTTAGACTCCAATACCATATATTTTAACAGTTGTTGGCATAGCGCTCTTCCTCTCACCAACTTTGTCGATATGATTTCCACATCGTATTCTTGAATCTTCATGGTCCAACCGGCTCTTCTATCACCCAACTCTTCCTAAATCAAAAAGCTCCTAACATTCAGGTGCACCACATATACAAATTTTTTTACTCTGGGAGATGAAATGTCTGAATTTCTTCAGGGATTTCATGATGGTATACACCTGCTTTTCAATAAAATTATACCTTTCTTCATGATTGTGCAATGTTTATTTGAGGAATGTGATGGGTCTTTCAGTGTCATCTTCTCCTTTCTAAGTGAGGACTACGACGTAGCTTTCTTCTGCTCCAAAATCATATAAAATAAAATATTTGGAGCAATCCAAGTTGATAAGCACTGGAGCTCATGAAATAACTTCTTTGATGTTTCTGAAAGCATCGCTATAGACATCCATTCATTTAAACTCCACATCCTTCTTCAACATATCTATCATAGACTTAACTATTTGAGCTAAGTCCAACATAAACTTTTGTACAAATTTTATCATCCCAAAGAATGACTACAGTCCATTTTTGTTTAATGGAAAAGGGAGGTCAAGAATAGCTTTCACCCTATCAGGGTCGATAACTAGTCTTGCTTCAGAGACAACATGCCCCAAGAGTTTACCTCTACAGTAAATATGGATTTCTTTGAGTTTAGTGACACCCCAAACTTTGCATTTTTGAAAATCATCCTAAGGCGCTCCACATGATCTTCCTTCTTGTGATAGAAAACAATCATATCATCCAAATAAATAACAATCACCTTATTCACAAGTTCACCAAATACTGAGTTCATTGCTCTTTGAAAGGTAGCACCAGCATTAGACAATCCGAATGGCATCTGTTTATAGGTAAAAGTTCCCCACTTGGTAGTGAATGCAGTCTTGTGCTCTCGAACCCATATTTGGCTGAACCTAGAGAAACCATACAACAATGAGAATCATTTTTCTCCTGCTACTATATGTAGTATTTGATAAATTTGAGGCAGAGGATAATGATTCTTCAAAGAGGCCCTATTCAGATTTTAAAATTCAATGCCAAGATGAATGTCCCCATTATTTTTCTTGATCTGGACCAAATTTGCGACCCAGGTGGAGTGTTTTATGGGATAAATTATCTTGGCATTCAACAAATTTAGAAGCTCCTATTTCATCAAAGCTTCTATCTTTGGGTTAACTAACCTCTGTTTCTGTTGAAAAGTCTATGTATCAGGATCCAACTCAATCATGTGCGGTATAGTCTCCTTGTTATAGACATGAGGTCATCATAATTCCAGGCTATAATGTCATTGTATTTTATGTATAATTCTTGTATTTGACCAACCTCTTCCTCAAAGCATTGCAACCCTATTTTGAGGCTTCTTTTAGGTGTAACTTGAACCTCCTTATAGCCTTTAGCATCAATTTTTATCATATGACCCGTTGGTCTATCACTATTATCAAACAATATTTCAAGAGTTATCAATCCCTTTGGTATATGATTGTTTTTGAGCTGGATGAGCTCTCCTTATTCTCCTCATATTCATCCTCTAGGATTTTTTTGGTTGAGCAATTCATCTCATGAATCAGGAACTCATAAATTTCAAACACTTCCTAGAAGACATCTTTGTCCAGGATAGAAGGCCTATACATTAATCTTACTATCTTAGCCTTGTATATGGTGTTTGACATGGGATAATAATTAGCCCCAATTTATACCAGTGTGCCAGCATGAGTATTTTGATCCCTAGGAATAGCCTTGATATTCAAGACCTCAAAAACCACTAGTAAGTCCCATATTATGTTCATGTAAGCTTTAAGATAATGTTGCTTGTTGACACATCTCTCGATGATTTGATTTATCACCAATTTAGAATCTCCAAATATTTGCAATAGCTTGGCCCCAAGTTTTTTTGCCTTCTTTAATCCCAAACACATTGCTTCATACTCTATTGTATTATTTGTGTAGCTCCATGTCAATCTATATGAGAAGTATTTTTCAGCTCCTATGGGTGATATCAGGACTATACCCACTCTAGCACCATTTTTGCATCTTGCTCCATCAAAATAGAGCTTCCAAATCTGATTAGATATAGGGATTGGTTCCCGTAGGACCACCATTTTCTTTATCTTTAGCTTTATAATGGTGTGGGTACCCATTCCTATCTCAACCATGCATTGAAATCCTTTAGTGAGAATTGGTCTTTTGTCTACAATTCTTCCAATACTTCTTCCATAAAATCATGCTCTTCTATCACAATGTTGATTGTATTAGCCTGTTGGTTTCCCTCCTCCAATTTCTCTATATGGAATGAGAAGGGTTTTTTTGAATAGATTTTCACTCTTCTACCCTTATAGGGTATTTCCATATGATAATAGTCAAGGGAAAGATAGCCACCCAACTTAGCAGTAAACTCCCTTGAGAAGCACATTCCAAAATAAGGCTCCAGGTCTACCACTACAATCTCTTGGATGACAGTAACTTGAGGCAGTATGTGCAGTACCATGGGAACATCCGTTATGACCCCCATAGTTTTCACCAGGGGCTATCTAGTTGTAACACACCGATATAGTTTTTTGTATATTCCATTCCCATTATATCACACACAGCCTTAGGCATCACTATAGTAGCAACTCCTGAGTCAATCATACAATTATGGATTATCCATCCCTCCATCTCAAGTGACAGGTAAAATGGGGATGGCTTATTTTTTCCTGATCCTAAGATAGGACTACCTTGGGCCAAATTTTGCTTTGAAAGGGTCTTACTTTGATTCTTGATCAGTTTAAGGGAATCTTAGAGTAAATCAATCTACCCAAGAATGAGCAAAGCATCATACATGTTGGCTTTTGAAGGTGTTATCTTCAATTCTTCAACGATGTTGAATGCAGAGATATTAGATTACCTTCCCTTGTCTCTTGCAGGTTATTCAAACCTACTCCTGTACTCATGAGTAGCTTCAATCCATTAACACTTCATTAGAGAAGGATATCTCAGCTTATTTCTAGCTTCCTCCTGCGTCTCGACCCCTTTTTGCTAAGTTTCATTGGGTTTAATCTCCTTTCTTTGTTGTTGGAATGATTTATGAACAAGGACCTTTTACGATATCTCCTTCTTAGCTTCCTTCTTGTCCTTGACATTGGTGGGGATATTCAAGGGGTTTAGTTCCTCAGAATTCACTTGCAAATGCTTCTTGCTTGATCTTGTTAGGATCGAAACTTGTTCGATCAAAGGCATCATAAAGTTATAACAAACTTCTCTGATCATATTAATGTGTTCCTTTTGAGCCTTTTCTACTTTCTTTATTGTTATATTTTGTATAAAATGTTGATGCATCATACAATTACTTTCTTCATGAGGGTCATTGCATGTGGAACACCAATAATATGATTTAGGTGTAGACATTGAAGCTTTTTCTTCTTCATTGATGAGAACTATATTGGTCTTCTCAGGGGACTTGCTGGTGGAAGCAGTCTAGTCTTTGACCACATACATAAACCTTCTTGGTTAAATTTTTTTTTAGCTTTCCTTCTATTCATTAGAGTGATTTCATTGGTCAATTTTTTTATGGCATTCTACATTTATTGTATGAGAGCAGTCTATGGATATAGGGCTGGCAAAGCAGGTATCATAATAGGAGCAGGTAACACAGGCACCATCGATAGGGATGGGAGAGCTGGAACTACAGAAGGTTGGGCCAATAAGAGAAAATTATAGAAGATGAAACTATGGGATAGGTAGGGTTTGAGGCAATTGGTTATGTCTGTCTTTGATGGAGCTTAGGGAAAATGGACATTATAGGCTTGGGAGGTAGCCTGCCTATAGCAATGAGAACCTTCTTAGCCTTTATATATCACCTCATGGAAAATTTGAGGGAATATTAAGGCGTTTGATTGCCTTATCATCAGACCTAAATATAAACTAAAAGCTCTCAAGAAATAGTACATAGCTTATTCATTATATGGTCAAAGACCATCAAGCACTCTCTTCCAGGTACAGCTGAACCTAATGTTGAAATCAACAATTTCCTCCTGCAGATGTTTTTGTATCACTATGAAATGTGTAAGAAAAGTGTAGACACCTAAAACGCGTCATGCCGAGGGTGACTACTCATATGGACATGCTACAAAACCATATGAAGGATCTTGGATAGACTCCAAGATAGAGCAGTGGTTCTAACCACTCAATTTAGGCATTCTGGCCTAAGCAGTCTGAACCGTAGCCCAGACCTGCGGTCTCCAGTCTGAACCATGGTTGACACCTACGGTCTATAGTCTGGACCATAGCTGTGACCCATGGTCTGAACCGGAGTTCAGTTAGGCCTTCCATCCGAGCCAAATCGGTTGGAACGGCCAAGAGATCTAGAAGGAGGTAGTTGGAGGATGGAATATTCCAAAGGCTTCCATCCCAACTATCCTAACCAACCTTCTTGGTCTTGGCTTCTCCATGAAGCCACCCCTAGCCCTAGGGGCATGCTATAAATACCCCCTCCAAGGGGATGAAAGGAGAGAGATGATTTGTATAGCGAAGTGCTGGCGAATTATCGAGCGAGAGCTAACTGATCAAGAGAGCAGTGAAGCCCTATCAAATTGCATACCGACTTTGTGCATTTGAGAGCCCCTTTGCTATCCATCTAAAGACCAATTAGCCATGGATGCCCTAGGTGCTTAGGAGGATCAAGAAATGCAAATCCGGGCAAACGAAGGCCCTTCACAGTGATTTGACCACCAAATATGTCAGAGGACGACAAAGGCGACCCTTGAACATCAATTCGGACAAGGAGGTCAAGCCCACTACCCCTAATTCTGAGGGTAAACCCATCAGAGGTCAAACCATGGCTGTCAACCATGGTTCACAGTGTAGACCACCCCTCACAACTATGGTTTGCAATAGGTTAATGATCACCTTACTTACTTTGCTTTTGATTGCATAGATTAGTCATGTTAGTCTTTTTATAGGTTTAATTGCATCTTAGGGAAACTCTGACCATAGGAATTAGACATTTCATGTGTTGCATTAAGTAGGAGTACATTGGATATTTTATGTGCTTTATTGCTTCTAATTCGATATTTGATCTACGCATCATTTGCTTATTCATGTCTTGTATGTTTTAGCATAATTCTTGATGTAATTAGAATAGCTTAAAGTCTTTCTTTATGCTTTCTTGTTTTACTAGTTTAATGGTATTTACATGCATATTTCTTTAAAGGGCCTCATCACGAGAGGCTATCAATATTTGTAATCGTGTGTTGTTGTTTCTTGTTCGTAGAGAGACAGGTGCAAAAAGGAGCCTATATCATAATCCTTCCACATCGCGGAGAAGGGGGTTAGCTCTACCCCAAGGCAGTTTGTGAGTAATCATCGGAGCACAATAAGTGTGCCTACCCTATTGAGGGCATTGGCAATTGTAACATCTGTATCATCTTTCGAGTGACCCTAAGAGGGCATTTTTGTAATCCGAGATCCTTTAAAGATTAATATAAGAAACTTTGCATACGTTGGCTTTCTTTGTTCAATTTATGTATTTGTGTGGATCTTTGTGCTTTTGTGATGGTATAGATCAGTACGCCTAGCTAGGTGCACGCTCCATGGTTACGTCAGATGGTGATCATGATGGAACCCCACAATTTTAGCCCTAAATTCTGACTATTCTTGGTTGTTTCTTTTCATAGGTGCTAACCGTAGCTTTCAGCTATAGTTATTTTTTGGCCCGTGGTTGTAACCTGTGGTCTCCACTGTAGCCCATAGATCGGACCTACGGTTCATAGAGGAAAAGGTAGACAGTAGGAAAATCAGTGGGCATAGAGCAGGAGCTGAGGTAGGTCCCAATTTCACCTTATGTGTTGAATTTTCTGCTCTGTATCTTTCCAGAAATCATCGAACCATTGCAAACTAGGAACTAAAAATATATATATAAGGGGTCAATGAACAAGTCCTAGTTTATTTTCATTTTCCATTCAATAGAAAGGCATTGTTGGGAATAGCGGACCTCTGAGTGCAGTCTGCCCCTAAATACAATGACCTTGATAAGGATTGTGTGTCATTTGCATGCTTGAGGCCCAATCAGTGACCATGTCATTGTAATTGCATCATCAAAATATCATATAGGACATTAGCATGCATTCTTTCTGAATTTGAAATGTTCCTTTCTTTTCATGCATATCATGTAGGAATGATCATTATGCTCTTCGATGCATTTGTCATTTTTGCAAAGTAAAAGGAACCACACACACCACGTTCCATTTAAACATCAGTGGCATTGGGCTCTCACATCCAACCCACTTGATTGAGACCAACAGTGGATGTCATTACCACTTGGTTGGCTCATTTGAAATTGTATTATCGGGACCCGCTCATTGCCAAGGCCGACCCAAGAACTATCCTATCCATGCAAAATAGCATGCACTCTTCTTCGAAAGGGTGTATCATTGTGCACGGTGTGTTGGGTGAGGGTTGGTAGTACCTATGCTACTTCATTGAGTATGGACTTCATTACCATATTCGGCTTGTGCGAGTATATAGGTGAAAGCCAATTTAACTGAGTTTAAAATCCAATAATCTTTCAAAACACGTGAGAGTTTCTAACACTGATACAACACATCTGAAAACAACATCAAATAGTTTAGGGCTCACAATAAAAATTTAAAAGGAGATAATCATCATTTGTATACTTTGTTTGCATAATAAAACACATCTAGACGTTAGGTACACAAATGGTGAACACACGGGGTGATCGAAAAAGGTCTCGGACCGATGCCCATGATCAACCCCCAACTGGTTCACAATAGCATGTGTCGAGTCCTCATACACATGAGTGAACCGAATGATGTTCGACAAGCATTAGAGGTGACAACTCGACATGGGGAGATCCCATTGAGTGGACCCCCGATAGAGGAGCTTCAGTACACTCTTCTAGGCACAGGACTGAGCATGAAGCTTCTCAGCACGAGGATGCTCTCCCCCAAAGCCATTATCGAGACCGCACTACACGCGCATCCATGGGATCGATCGAGGAATATGTTGTGTAGGGGACCAAGTTGGTTCCCATACGTACTAAGTCCATAGGAGGTTCTAACCCTCCACCATCAGAGTATAGATGGATCAGAGATCCGCCCATTCAAGGGTAGGAGGACAGGCTCACTTTCGAGCATAGGTCCACCCATACTCCCATGCATGGCTCACCATGCAAGATCACCATTGATATATCAAAGGTGGGAGCTAATGGAACACCACCGCATGAGTGGTGGAGGTCTAGACAGTTAGATGGTCTAGGTAGTGTTCTTGAGCAGCTAGGCTGCAAGCCTACAGCTCCGCCCACTCGTGCTCCGAGTGAGCATAGCGGCAGTTGTATCAAGATCACTAGAGAGCATGGAGAGGCTTCTAAGCGCCCTCATGTCACACGTCCACCATCCACACATTTTTTTGATGGGTACAGAACCCATAAGGTAGCTCGCATAGAGCACACACACCGGAGGCCTCCTACGGTCGACCAGATCGATAGATCACATAGACTGGTGTCTGAGCAAAGATGTCAACTCCTCCAAGATCAATTGGATGATGCTCGCCTAGAGAGGCAGCATATTGAAGATGAAAATATTCAAGCGCAAAGGCTCCTACGATAGAGATTATATGAGTAGCGCATGCACGAGGAGCATATTCTAGCTCAGAAGGAGTGCATAGAGCAGGAGGATCGGCTAGCCAGGGCTGGCCTATACCCTCCCGAGGAGCATAGAGAGCATGTGCATAGGAGGGTTGTGTCCCTAGCCGATATGCATGAGGAGCGAAGAGACGCTCATACTCATGTCAGTGCCCAACAGAGGGAGCGACTACCATCACTCAATGATCTTAGACAGAGGCAGCATGAGCACATAGATGCAGACAGATACGATCAGGGGTATCCTGAGAGTTACCAAGTTGAGGAGGAGGAAGAGCCATGTCCTCCACCTCCCTCAAAGAAGACATTACCTCCTAGACCACCTCCACGTCAGCTTAGGGAGGAGGACTTTTTGTCTTCTAAGGCGTACAAGGTTTTGGTCGATAAGGTCAAAGCAATAGAGAGGCAGGGCGTGGCTATGCAAAAGCCGACACTGAGGAAGATACACAATGAACCTCTAGACCCCTCGGTGCCTACGCCTCCATATCTCGAGCATTTTGATATGCCCAGGTTGGAAAAATTCAAGGGTGATGAGGATGCACAAGAGCATGTTACAAGTTTTTTGGATGCTTGTTTCTAGATAGAGAGTCAGGATGCCTTGTTGTTGTGCACTTTCATTACGACACTTTTTGGCCTGGCCCGAGAGTGGTTCAACCAACTGAAGAAACATAGTATTACTAGTTTTGAGTAGTTGGTCGATGCATTTCTTGAATGCTATTCATTTGGCATCAAGAGACAGGCCAACCTTTTTGATTTGGTGGCACTAGCTCAGCGCGACGATGAGCCCATCGAGCAATACAGAAAGAGATGGCATAGAATAATGGCAAAGCTACCATTCCCTATTCCTATGGCTGAACTGACCCGAATGTTTACAAAGAGTTGTGCCAAACACATCTCGCTACTATTGTAGCTACAGTAGTACCCTACATTCGAGGAAGTTATGGTGCAAGCCAGGGTGATCGAGGACATCAAGTTGCAAGAAGGTAGCTTGAAGCTCAAGACCAGGAAAGAGGGGTTTAAAAAGAGTACTACGAAACAATAGGGCAAGCAGGCCCACGTAAATCAAGTAGTACTAAATCTCGGAGGAGAAGACAAGGGACAACAAAAGCCTAATTATCAGGCCCAACCTCCTCCTACACGTTATGAGACATGCAAAAACAACTATAAGGGCAAAAACAAAGAAGAGCGCCCACCTCGCCAGTTCACGCCCTTGATGGAATCGATGACTTCAATTTTCCATCAACTATGAGGCCAAGGCCATACGATTGCCTGAGGTCAAATTAGTAGATCCGAATGTGCCAAAGTCAAAGTGGCATCAAGATGATCTATTCTGCATATTCCATAGAGTGAAAGGCCATGACATCGAGACATGTTGGTCCTTCAAACACATCATGCAGAACATGATAGAAAAAGGAGAGCTGGTAGTACCAGGAAACCCATAGGCGCCCGACAATAGAAACATGGGGATTTTCAAGAATCCACTTCCTAATCATGAGGCGCCTCGTAACAACGTCGACCAAGTCAATCAAGTGAGAATCGAACCACCTACCCAGGGGTTCATAGGCATGGTCAATGTTGTTACTAGACATGGGAGGTACGATCAACCGAATCAACCTCATGCTCCCATTAGAATACAAGCTACGCCGGATCAACGACCAGCTCAGAACATTCTAGGCCCACCAGCTAGACCGGTGGTGACCATAAGGAGCAGGTTAGTTCAGAACCTGTAGACAACTCCTACAAAGTTGTCAATATATGAGCTTATTCAGTAGTCCCCTAGACACAGGGAGACTCTTATGGACATTCTGAGGTCCATTGAGGTACAGTCCCAAGATGCCCATGCATTTACAAATTTTGTGGGACATGTACAATAGTGTCAGGAACCCACGATACAATTTTATGATCATGAAGTGAAGATGGTTCCTACTATTATGGCTGACCCATCACTGCATATTATCATGTGTGTTAACCACATGCCTTTCAAAAGGGTCTTGATCGACACTGGGTCCTCGATCAATATAATTATGACCAAGGCACTGAGCCATCTCAAGCTACCCAAATCACACATTGTGCCTACCACCTTTACGTTGAGAGCATTTAACGATGCACTATGCTCGATGGTTGGTACAATTGTTCTACCTATTTAGGTGGGACTCAAGACCATCTCTATGATGTGTCACATGATAGAGGGTGCCATGCAGTACAACATTTTTCTTGGAAGGCCTTGGATTCATGAAATGCGTTGCATCCCCTCTATCTTGCATCAATGCATGAAATACATTCATGAGGGACAAGTTCACGTAGTGTCCTCGGATGAAGAACCATTCAAGTTCGTGAACCTAGCAGATTTGCTTGGGGGTTTTGTACTCCCATCGATGCACTTGGATATCTGACCTATTTCATCGGTTAAGATTCCAAGAGGTAAACCAACAGCCCATGCTCAATCATCGACATCTGTGTCACACAGATCTGAGCATACGACTACAACTTCTCTAAAATTGACTGCATCGACAAGTCGAGAAGCTAAAGGTGAAATTGGGTGAGAAAGTGGAAAATCATATGCCCGGACCAGTCGCCAATGAGACTCCCACTCCCATGGATGTGGAAGAACCTCAAGACAAAGTCGAGGAGGCACCTCAACCTGCTTCACCTACATCTTCAGCAGGGTCATCTGCACCGTAGGTGACCATTCATCTGGCCAGCACAGGGTTGGGTGAGTATCTTGTGCAAAATGTTACTTTCGGACCTATCCTAAAAACTGCACAAGAGATGGGCCGACCGCACGCCCATCAATTTTTGATTGGATCTGTAGTGTCGTTGGGTGAGCCACCCAACCAAACAAACTTCATCTACATAGGGCTAGATCAAGCGCCCACCAGAATGTCCATAGATGAAGATGATGATGAGCCATTCACTATGAATGTGCGCTATCTATCCAACCCAAAATATGCCATGCACATTTTTGAGTCGTATCATTGGCATGGGCATGACCTTGGTCTTTTTGAATAGGGACGTAGAACCCCGCTCGAACCTCATTATCAGTTAGCTACTGATAGGTTCGGGTTAGGGTTACAAGTATGGGGTCATGATGATCTGCTTGCTGCATCCTTAGATCACATGTACTTGAGTCTGGGGGACGATGTGGATTTTAATCCATATCACCCTAATCCTTCCAGCTATTGGAGGACTCGCCAGATGGTATCATTTGTTACCATAGGGCCACCTGATTCATACCATGATGGGCCCTTAGAGGACAACCCCAGAGACAACCTAGGTAACCAAATCCATGGTGCTACCAATGACACTGGTATGCAGGGGCATAACCCCACTACTGTAGGCGATCTCAAGTTAGGAGATCTTTGCGATGATGATGGAGAGGAGTCCACCTCCAAAATGAGTGGACCTAGTTATTATGTAGATGATGAATCCTCAAATGATGATCAATATGAGGAGGAAATCAAGCCAACTTTTTTAGGGCCGACATTTATATGCCATCTACTGCCTATGGAACAAGTGGAAGAGACGAACGAGCGCTTCATAGCCGATAGTGATTGTGAAGATGAAATAGAGGAGGCTTGCTTAAAGCCTCACCCAACTAATCTCCCACTATGCATAGACACAATAGAGTGGCCCATCCATGGTAGTGACCATGATGATGTAGATGAGAGGATCGATTCTAGGCTCATGTATCCATAATATCTATTGCCTAGGGAATCAGAGCATGTTATGGAGGAAGTCCCTCCCAACACTGAGCGCTCTGAGGAAAGAGCAATGCCAGTTTATATGGCAGTATCATATATACGATCATTCTATCGGATTTATCCAGATAGTGATGATAGCGATCGTAGAATCAGATACATGGGACCACATCTGCCAAATCGCTCCTTAGAAGAGGGGGGAAGTGACGGATTGTATTTGTACAATGATGATGAGGACTCGATGGAGATGGCCTATTTGGGACCTCACCACTTACGTAATAGGCCTCCACCTAGAGGTCCCCCACCTATTACAACTGTAGGTTTGCATCGAGAGATTAATCTCCATCGCAGCCTGAGGGAAAGAAGAGAGCTCGAAGAGAGGTATCAAGAACTCTTTCTCGATCCGCCTACGTACGTGGAGCTCCTTGAGTCGAGAGATCCCATTTTGTAGCTAGTGCATCGGGAGGATCCAATTATACGGACATCCCATAGAGAGGATCCATTTGTGCCCGTACCATCCGAACCAGATCTTGGGTATGAAAGCTACGCTTCAGGGATAGGGTTTTGTCCATGTGGTTTCAGAGATCAATTCCATTCCATCAATATGGTCTCCATTGATTTGACCATGCCACTCTACAATCCAATAGATCCATCCAAACCGTTGCATCTGAACATGGATGCTATCGATTGGGATCACGTTGACTCATCGGTTCGGCCTGAAGATTTCTTCCCTAATGAAGAAATGCTGCAACCATTTCATTTTGTGCCAGGCTGTGCTCATGATGTTTGTCACACCGAGAATGCTTCCCGAGAGGAACATGTGAACCCGATTGATGACATCCATATGATTCCTATGCCTCACCAGCTTGAGGAGGGATCACATATGTCAGTAGAGAAAACCTTCGATGTGGATATCAGTAAAGATCCCACCAATCCAAAGAAGGTTAGATTTGGAGAGAGTCTCACTCCGGATGAGCGTGATAGCATCATCCCTCTACTGAAAGAGAGACCTGATCTCTTTGCTTGGACTTACAAAGACATGTCGGGTCTAGATCCAAAATTGGTTACTCATAACCTATCGCTAGATCTATCGAAGAAGCCAGTCAAGCAAAAACTCAGAAAAATGCATCCAATAGTAGCCTTAATGGTGAAAGACGAGTTACAAAAGTTGTTGGACGTAGAGTTCATCATCTCCATCGACTATCCAGAATGGGTGTCCAATATGGTGCCCGTAGGAAAGCCAGATGGAAGGGTCCGTATTTGTATGGATTTTAGAGATCTCAACAAGGCAACACCCAAAGATTCATTTCCATTGCCAAATATCGATGCTCTGGTAGATGCCACTACAGGTCATGAAATGCTCTCCCTTATGGATGGTTTTTCTGGATACAACCAGATTCAGATTAAACCCGAAGATCAGCATAAAACCGTGTTCATAATGCCATGGGGGACATTTTGCTACAAAGTTATGCCATTCGGTCTTAAAAATGTTGGTGCCACATATCAATGGGCTATGACATATATCTTTCATGACTACATGCATAAAATCTTAGAATATTATATCGATGACTTACTAGCTAAGTCGTTGCTATGAGCAGAGCATGCGAAGGTCTTAAGGAAGGTCTTCGATCGCCTGATAGAGCACAATGTCAGGTTGAATCCTAAGAAGTGCGTATTTGGCATAACTTCAGGTAAACTCTTGGGATTCATCATTTCTAAATGAGGCATCGAAGTAGACCCAACAAAGGTCATGACTATTTTAGAGATGCGTCCTCCCACTAATATCAAAGAACTAAGAAGCCTTCAGGGCAAAGTAGCATCCATAAAGTGATTCATCGCTCAATTATCGGATAAGTGTCGACCCATGAATCAACTGCTACACAAAGGGGTCCCATTTGATTGGGACAAGGACTGCCAAGCAGCCTTTGCTGAGATTAAGCAATACCTAGCAACGCCGCCAGTACTAGCTCCACCAAGGCCAGATGAGCCTTTTATGCTATATATATCGGCAATCGACTTTGCATTAGGGACCATGTTAGCCCAAAAGAACGTGCAAGGCAAAGAGCAAGTCGTATATTACATCAGTCGCACCTTGGTGAGTTATGAGTCAGGATATGCATATGTTGAAAAACTTTGTTTAGCAGTAGTGTTCGCTACCAAGAAATTGTGGCATTACATGCTAAGTCATACAACATATGTTATATCGAAATAGAATCCTTTGCAGTACATGATGAGCAAGACATATCATAACACACGTACTGCAAAGTGGATCATGCTATTGATAGAATTTGATTTGCAATTCATCAGCCAAAAGTCCATCAAGGGACAAGTCATAGCTGATCAACTAGCTGAGGCACCACTATCCAACAGTAGGCCTCTAACCATTGAGCTTCCAGATGATGCGGTCTTCATAATATCTGAAGCTCCCGAACCCGAGGAACCAGAGAATAATGTTGATATTACATTATTTTTTGATGGTTCAAAGTGTGAGCAAGGGGGCGGTGTAGGAATAGTGTTTTTCATGCCACAAGGAGCTCCAATGCCCTTGTCATTCAAGTTAGACTTTTCATGCACCAACAATAATGCTGAGTACGAAGCCCTACTTTTGGGCCTCCACATAGCCATCACCATGGGTATTAAAATATTGAACATTTTTGGTGATTCTCTGCTCATAGTTAACCAGGTTAAGGGGCTCTTTCAGTGTCGATGTCCCATACTGAAAGCCTACAAAGATCTTGTTGCCACTTATCTAGCTAAACTTGAATGGTATGACATCGAGGCAATCCCTCATTCATCAAATAGGTTCATAGACACCATGGCATCTTTGGGGTCCTTGATCCCTCAGAATCCATCTATCGATTTTACTACCATCCATGTTAGAATGCTCTCGCACCCAACAATGGAGCGTGCAACCTTTGATAACAAAGAGTCAATCAACATGATTGTCATGGAACCAACAACTGATTGGTTTCATAGAGCGGAAGACTTTCTTAAGCAGGCACCCTAGGAGTCATTGACTTCTTAGAGTCCTACGGGGAGTGGTACTACCATTCACCACAAGGTTGTTTCCCAGTCTGCATTTGCAAAGTTAAATACGCAGGGGGAGCAGGTCATCTTAGCAGTCAAAGCTGAGGCTTGTCAAAGTTGGATGTTGCAAATCCAAGACTTCCTAAAGCTTGGTATGATCCCAGAGGGATTGTCGCATGCCGCAAGATGCACATTTAAATAGAGAGTGACCAAGTATGTCTTGATAGGAGATATTTTGTACCGACGTGGCTACGAAGGAGTTCTCCTTCGATGTCTTGAGCCCCAAGAGTCATCTTGGGCAATTTTAGAGGCTCACGATGGTACGTGCGATGGCCATTTCAGTGGCATGGCTATCATCAAATGCATCCTTCGCATGGGTTATTATTGGCCCACTATGGAGAAGGATTGCAATGTGTATGTCAAGAAATGCATTAAATGTCAGCATCATGCTAATCTTACGCACTTGCCATCGTAGGCCTTACAGCCCATTCAGGCGGCTTGGCCATTTGCTCAGTGGGGACTAGATCTGATTGGCAAGATTTCCCCTCCATCATCAGGTCGACATACATTCATTATCATGGCTACTGAGTATTTTACAAAGTGGGTGGAAGCCATTCCCATTACAATGACCACTGGAGCTCGCATCACAGAATTTATTCTCGAGCATATCATATGTCATTTTGGGATACCATCCAAAATAATTTTGGATAATGGAACTTCTTTTAAGAACAAAACTATGTGGGCTTTAACGTCTAAATACCGCATTAAACATAGTTTTGCAACTCCATATTATCCGCAAGCAAACGGGCAAGCTGAGGCCTCAAACAAGACTATGGTAGCCATCTTGAAAAAGATAGTGCAAGAACACCACAAGGATTGGCATATACAACTACCCCTTGCATTATGGGCTTACAGGACTAGCATTCGGATGCCTATTGGGGCAACGCCATTTTCACTAGTATATGGCACTGAGGCCATTATGCCCTTGGAGTTGGAAATTCCAACGTTGCGCATCGCATTGAAAGAGTTCATCGATGATGACACCGCGTGACAAGCTCACCTCGATCAATTGACGTTGCTTGATGAACGTCGCGTGAATGCCCTCGAGCATCTCTCATGTTTATCAAGAGTGATTAAAATGAGCTTACAATATCAAAGTCCACCAGAGAGACTTTGAAGTTGGGGATCTTGTGCTGAAAGAGAACCAACAGAACTCGAATTTTCCGCCTGACATGCGAGACAAATTCATGGCTAACTAGCTAGGGCCTTACATCATATCTAAAAATATTGGTCCAGGAACCTATCACCTAACATCTCTAGAGGGTGTAGAAGAGTTTGAGCCTCTCAATATCATCCATATTAAGGCGTTCTATGCTTGAGAGTGTAGTAAAGGCACCAAAGGCATCTATAAGCCTTTGGTCAACCCAAAAAGCCCCAATATTATTAAGAAGCTTGGTCAAGAAAAGGCACACAAGGATTTCCAAAAATCTTGGTCAACCCAAAGGCTCCAGAGTTCCTAAAGCTTCTCGGTCATCCCAAAAGGCCCCAAGCCCTCTTTAGAGTTTGTCAATTAAAACCTTTGGTCAATTCAAAAGGCTCCAAGGATTTCCAAAAATTGCTTGGTCAACCCAAAGGCTCCGAGAGTTCCTATAGCTTCTCGGTCATCCCAAAAGGCTCCACGCCCTCTTGCTAAGAGTTTGGTCAACTAAAAAGGTTCCAAAGGTGGCTATAAAACCTTTGGTCAATTCAAAAGGCTCCAAGGATTTCTAAAAATTGCTTGGTCAACCCTAAAAAGCTCCAAGGACATGTACTCATCATTTGGTCAAATATGAAAGCTCAAAAATCTATAAAAATCAAGAAAAATGTATAAAAGTCCAAAAAAAAATTGATAAAGCTTAAAATCCAAAAACATTTGCATTTACATTTTGCATTTTCATTTGCATTCACACATGCATTCACATCATCATATTGCATTTAGGCATTTTTCATCCGTTGCATTCCACAGTAGAGTGTAATGCGTTTATCAAAATTTTACAAACAGTCACACGTTTGTATGACAATCATGCACCCTTGCATTTATCATAATTCATTGCATTCATACACGATACCTATTGCGGAGAAACATATATGTATGTTAAAGTTTTCCTGTCACTCAGCCATACCTAGTGAGTTCTTCAGATATTGTAGAAAGCTTGCTTTGTTGTTATAGACAAGGTCATTAGTTGGGATAGTGCTTCAACATATCAGAATCCCATCACTAAGCAAAACAATATAAAATCCTGCTAAGACGAGAGAGGATGAAAGTTGCGACAGTAGTCTTAGGTATCTAGAGAGATGGGTTTCATGACCTGCTTATCTTGCAAATAGTCGGTCTAGAAAGGTGTACTTTGGCAAAAGGACAAGAATTTCCCCTATAAATCCCAAAGTCACAAAAGTTAAATCCCAAGTTACAAAGTGCAACAAAAAGTACAAATTTCAAGTTCAAAATGTAAAGTGACATAGTGAATCAAAAGCACTATAAAAATCCCTTGCTCAAAGAAAATGGTAACACATGGACTAACAGTGATTTTTATCACTACATCTGAGCAAGTAAGAAGGGTGAGAACTTGAATCCCTGGATTGTCCACCTTTCGAAAGCCATAGAGTGATCCCCGATCGCAGCAATGGGTTGGAAGAGTCCCACCTACAATCGGAGGGGTAGTTCTATTGGGTGATCCCCAAACGTAGCAATGGGTTGAAAGAGTCCCGCCTGCATTTGGAGGGGTAGCCCTGATCAATTTGCAAGATGAGCTAGCTCTAGGTACCTAGGATTGTCTAGCTGTATAAGTCTAATCAAAGCTGAAACAAGGATGGTACGATCGTATGAGGAACCTTATCTCACATATGGGTTGAAAGAGTCTCGACTGACATACGGGGTATGCTTACGATCTATCTAAAAATACTCACATGCACACACAGGGATAATGAATAGTTGGGTCTATCATGGCAAAAGCCTTGTCCAATATAAGCCTTGTACAGTTAGTATGTGATTTTTGGAGAAGTATACTAGGGTGTTTGAGTCTCAAGGAAAACCCCAAAAAGTGCTCCAATAGCAACAAGATACCAAATATCATTAGACTTCAGAGATATGAGTCATTCATTCATCAGAATGCATTTTTACAAAGCACAATCAAATATATAGGATAGATACCGCATGAATATCAGAAATGATGTTTAGACGACCACTGACTATATAGTGCAGCAAAGAAGAAATATACAGAATGACATATTCATTCATTAGCATTATACCAATCCATTTCACTGCATTTCATATATGGGTGATTAATTGATTAAGTTCTTGTAATGAGAATTATCAATTATTTTGCATGATTGTTATACATTCTGTGGTGTCATATTTTAAAAATTGATATACACAGTTTACATTCATTCCTTATGTTTTAAGTGATTAAAGCATACAGGTTCATTTCCATTAGATTATGATTATGTACATAATGCATTACCATACATTGCATAGCATATCATAAACTGCATAAAATATACGCATGCCCACAAAGCAAAAATAAATATGCGTTAAAAATAAACATCGCATCCATCTACATACATCATATGTCGCACATCTACTCATCTAGATCACTGCATATCATCATCATAAAGTAGAATAGCTATCTAGTGCATGACATCCATACATCGCATCATATAAACATAGCATTTAAATAAGCATTGCATCCATGTGCATCAAATAAACATAAAATCAAAAATAATAAATAAACATGTACACATAATGAGCCATGAAATATCATATCATATATATGTGTGTCCAAACGAGTACATAGGGAGTGCAAAATGCCCGTAGGCTACAACTGTGTAGGTCCTCGACCT
This sequence comes from Wollemia nobilis, assembly GCA_028583015.1. Lineage (NCBI taxonomy): Eukaryota > Viridiplantae > Streptophyta > Pinopsida > Araucariales > Araucariaceae > Wollemia > Wollemia nobilis. Next base: position 3,634,203 of record JAQPPZ010016709.1, read on the forward strand.
TACATGCAAAATAAGAACATCCAAACTATAGCCGATAGCTGCTATAACCCAGATCTAGGTTGCTCCCCCTATACTGGAGCTCTCGTCGCCTCCCTCTACACTATGCTCTGGAGCCTGCTCTCCTGGCTGACTTGGCACCTATGGTGGATCCTGCTATGGATCCTGCCTACCTCCAAAGCCTAACGCACCCAGCACATGAGAAACTAGTAACTACAGTAGGCTAGTCCTCTGACTAGAGGCCCCTGATGTCTACCCTAGATCTCTAGTCCTGGCCTACGACCTCATCATGTGTGTACTAGAGGACCTGTGCATCCTCTCAGTCCTATGAGTCCTATGACTCGAGCTCGTTGTCGACTACCCTAAGGTCCTAGACCTGGTATACTGAGACTCTGATGCAAAAGGATCCTCAAGAACCTATAGCCCATGCATCTCTATATAGCCAACTAGCTGATCAACATGAGCAAGCTAGGCTGCATGCATCTCATTGGTCCTCATGACCATACCACACAGTTGCATCACCTCAACAATCAGATCCTATGTAGCTATTGTACCTACTATTGGTACCATAAGAGGCCCCATGATAGCCTGAGGAGGTGGCATAGCCCCCCTCATTGCTCGTGTGAGATCTCACTCTACCTCTACTATAGTTCGCTATACCTATGCTAACTCTAGGGTAGTCTATAGTCTCTACACCTAGGCCTCTACATTGGTAGCTCGAGTCATGAGCTCCTATACCTAGCCCTACGCCTCAGTCAAGCATCGCTCCCTATCAGATACCTTCACCTCCAGAGTGGTGATGGTAGTATCTCTCTCACGCTACTGAGTATGAAAGCGCCCAATATAACTCTACAAGTCAACAACCTACACCAGTAACCATCCCTCTACACTATCAAGAGGGACCTCACCCTCCTCTAGAGCATCCTCCTCAGGGTCGATCTCCGATAGGTCCTCAATAGTGGCCTCTATGCCCCAACCACCCTTAGTACATTGGTGCACCCTACGCCCATCAAGATCTACCTCTACCTCTACCTCAGCTGGCTCTCGGCCCAGAGGCCCTATCCCATGCCATCTAAATAGAGACCACCACCCATCATAGTCGGGCGTGGTCCCAGATGTCTCAACCCCTAACTCCTGGAAGTCATCGGGTGCATCTCCTAATAGTGGAGGAACTATCAATGGGAGATCCCTCTCTAGAGCTAGGCATCTATACCTCAAGGGCATATCTGGTAGGTCCTACACCATGCCAAACTATCATAGGACACGAGAGAAAAATTGATACTCTTAGACCTCTAGCTTATGCCAGATAAGCCATCTATCTCGATGGGCCCATCGTAGCCACTCGTCCACCTCTAGCCATGCAAGGCAATCCATGTAGGGGCGCCAGACAATGTCCCCAGCCCAAGTGATGCAAACTGAATGATGTAATGCTCCATGTCCCCAACATGAGCCCTACTATGGATACCCTCCTCAGCACGAGGCCAGCAGGGTGTAACACTGATGATCATCATCTAGGGTAGTGATGCATAGAGGTAGATCAATAGGATGCTCGATTCGGATGTGCTGCCACCCCCAGATCTATAGCAATAGGCTACAACTGATGCCCTTACGACTTCACTCCATAATATGGTACAGCTCCCTATAGAGCTAGCATAGTAAGGTGCTCCCCTAGGCCAGCAGTAGTGGCTCCTCCATCGAGCTCTGAAGCACCCTCCAAGCAGGGGCCAACATGTTCCAAGGAATCCTCATACTCGAGGAGTCTGGAAGGACAATCTGAATGATGAGATGCATAAAGAGGGCCTCTCAAACAGAGAAGACATCATCTCGATACTAGTCATCGATGTGCACCCCTCCATGGTCTGCATCATCCTATGCATCGATGCTCTGATCACCGAATATGGTAGCAAAAATAACATCCTTTGTCATGTAGGTAGAGGAAATGATAGCCTCACCATCGATGGGGATCCTAAAGATCCTGTAGACATCCTCCAGGGTGATGGTCATCTCACCGGGAGGAAGGTGAAATGTGTTGGTCCATGCATTCCAACGTCGGGCCAACGTAGTGATATAGGCCTGATCTACCCTAATGGTGGGTAGATCCATGACATAACCAAACCCGACGGCTCGAAACCATGCTCGGTCATCATCCGATAAGGCCTCATGGAGAGTCTTCATCAAGTCAGGCTCCCACGCTCTAGAAGTTAACTTTTAAAAAAAAAAAAAAACATAATGTAAGCTAAATCTAGCTAAGCAGAGCTAAAGAAAACTAAAAATCTCAAAAAAAAACTAGCAATTGCAACCTACAACTGCAACTTGCGGTCCCCAATTTGCAAATTGGGAACCACAGCTACAACTTGCGGTCCCCAATTTGGGAAATTGGAGACCATAGTTGAAACCTACGGTTCCCAATTTGCCAACTGGGAACCATAGCTACCAACTATGGTTTAGGAGTGGCACCCATTTTGGGTACCCTCCTAGACCACTGAAGCATAAAAGTTAAATCCTAAGCTAACCTAGACTAGTGGGGTTCATTATCGATAGTTTAATGAGGTTCAATTTCTGCATTTCTTAAGTGTGGTTCATTTTACTGATATTGAGTGTGAGGTCTCGATTTCGAGTTACCTTGCCCGCACCCTACCCCTGGCTAGTCGATGGCTGATCAGGATCCGCCATCAGGGAAGACGAGTATAATGGTGGTCGAGTTTTGACAGTGTTTCGTATCAAGGAATGTCTTCTCTCTCTCAGAGCTCTCAATTTGCTAAGGGTTGCAAGAAAATAATGAAAAATTTCAAATGGGATTTCAATTTATAAGTCCTCCTAATCTCTGCGGACCGTAACTGACACCCATGGTTCCAAAACTAGGGTTTTTCGCTTGTAGGTCTGACCTGCGGTCCCCAAAATTTGGAAGTGTAAATCGTAGACCATACCTACGGTCCGCAACTAGCAATAAATGCACTAAAAACCCATCGTGGGAAGGTTTGAAAAGGTAAATTAATGACTCCCAGTGGATAAAAATCAAAATACATGATCAAAATTGCAAATTTGGTGATGTTACAAGCACCAGGATCAATCCAATAAATGCCAAATTAAACAAAAAAAAATCAAACAATGAAAAACCAAATGCGCCTCGTATTCAGTGATTTATCCTATAAAATTGGTGGTTGCAGTGACTTGCGCTCCATGCAATCTGGCAAGATGAGTAAATCACAATAAGGACATTTGGGGTAAAATTGTCATTTCTTTTATGACATATTTTCAGCAAATCATCGACAATATGATTCAACACAAGTCTTCTTGAATTTGTATTATTTTGACTCCCTAAGATGGCTATCATAGCCTGACTGCTCCATGGGAGAGAGATGTGCAAATACTACTAAGCATTGTAATCATAAGCTGAACTAGGCCTAGCCAAGGCATTAAACGTCTCAAATCTAAAGTTGTTCAGGATCATTCATTATGGTCAAGCGATTTCATCGCTTCAGACATTGTCATTACCCTCATCGACTCGTCGCTTGAGGGGGTAGTCATAATTTCATGTCATAATCAAAATCAATAGAAGATCCCAGAGATCGTAGATCCCTTGATCTTGTCAAAATTGTGTTCATCCTTGCGAATCATTGCTAACAGCTATCATAAGCTTCCCCCTTTGCTTGGGGTAAATAGCAAATATGAAATTTCATTTGTAGCTCTCATCCTTCGGTTATATAGGCCTAACTCCTATTGTAGCACCAAAGCTACCCGAATGTCTGATGATGAGTGCAGACTTTTCAAATGTAAGCCTTCCCACATTGGAAGCAATGATTCTAGGATGCGCATCCTTTTGCTGGACCTGGGGCATCTAATGTTGATCAGACTAATGATCATCATAGAACCTGTGACATCATTTTAGGAGGTCTATTTTGCTCAACATTGTTCGATCTCACAATGCATCTCAAAAGGGGCATCTGTAGACACCTAAAATACATCATGTCAAGGGTGACTACTCATATGGACATGCTACAAAACCATATGAAGGATCTTGGATAGACTCCAAGATAGAGCAATGGTTCTAACCACTCAATTTAGGCATTCTAGCCTAAGCAGTCTGAACCGCAGCCCAGACCTGTGGTCTCCAGTCTGAACCATGGTTGACACCTACGGTCTATAGTCTGGACCATAGTTATGACCTACGATCTGAACTAGAGTTCAGTTAGGCCTTCCATCCAAGCCAAATCGGTTGGAACGACCAAGAGATCTAGAAGGAGGCAGTTGGAGGATGGAAGATTCCAAAGGCTTCCATCCCAACTATCCTAACCAACCTTCTTGGTCTTGGCTTCTCCATGAAGCCACCCCTAGCCCTAGGGGCATGCTATAAATACCCCCTCCAAGGGGATGAAAAGGAGAGATGATTTGTATAGCGAAGTGCTGGCGAATTATCGAGCGAGAGCTAACTGATCAAGAGAGCAGTGAAGCCCTATCAAATTGCATACCGACTTTGTGCATTTGAGAGCCCCTTTGCTATCCATCTAAAGACCAATTAGCCATGGATGCCCTAGGTGCTTAGGAGGATCAAGAAATGCAAATCCAGGCAAATGAAGGCCCTTCACAATGATTTGACCACCAAATCTATCAGAGGATGACAAAGGTGACCCTTGAACATCAATTCGGACAAGGAGGTCAAGCCCACTGCCCCTAATTCTGAGGGTAAACCCATCAGAGGTCAAACCATGGCTGTCAGCCATGGTTCATAGTGCAGACCACCCCTCACAGCTATGGTTTGCAATAGGTTAATGATCACCTTACTTACTTTGCTTTTGATTGCATAGATTAGTCATGTTAGTCTTTTTATAGGTTTAATTGCATCTTAGGGAAACTCTGACCGTAGGAATTAGATATTTCATGTGTTGCATTAAGTAGGAGTACATTGGATATTTTATGTGCTTTATTGCTTCTAATTCGATATTTGATCTACGCATCATTTGCTTATTCATGTCTTGTATGTTTTAGCATAATTCTTGATGTAATTAGAATAGCTTAAAGTCTTTCTTTATGCTTTCTTGTTTTACTAGTTTAATGGTATTTACATGCATATTTCTTTAAAGGGCCTCATCACGAGAGGCTATCAATATTTGTAATCGTGTGCTGTTGTTTCTTGTTCATAGAGAGACAGGTGCAAAAAGGAGCCTATATCATAATCCTTCCACATCACGGAGAAGGGGGTTAGCTCTACCCCAAGGCAGTTTGTGAGTAATCATCGGAGCACAATAAGTGCGCCTACCCTGTTGAGGGCATTGGCAATTGTAACATCTGTATCATCTTTCGAGTGACCCTAAGAGGGCATTTTTGTAATCCGAGATCCTTTAAATATTAATACAAGAAACTTTGCATACGTTGGCTTTCTTTGTTCAATTTATGTATTTGTGTGGATCTTTGTGCTTTTGTGATGGTATAGATCAGTACGCCTAGCTAGGCGTGCGCTCCACGGTTACGTCAAAAAGAGAAAGAGTATGCTTGCTCACAAAATTCTTCTATCAACTTGCTATCCAAATTGTCCCAAGAGGTTATATTTCCAATACGTAGAGTTCTATACCAATATAATATTTTACCATTTAAAGATATGACTAGCAATCGAATCATCACATCTTCCTCCTGGATGTTCTGAATGATAGCCAATGATGCTACATCCTAACAATGCTCATATGCTATTTTCTAGTGTCATCATATGTTGGTAGAGCCTTCAAGGCTAATTGAGGAATAACATGTTAATCCGCAAGATTAAGAGGGCTTGTATGGTTCTAATTGGGCTAATGCAGATTCTGGTTTTGAGCCAAAACTAATTAAGGATAAACAGGAACTTCAGGTGTTAGGTTGATATCACCCTGATTTTTGTGAGAGATGAGGATGGGGAAGATTCAAAAAACGAAAAAGGTTGCTTTCTTCCAAAGAATAGCTCTAAAAATTCAACTACTTTTCATACTAGCTAGCATTATGCCTTGTAATCATGAAAATATAGTAAAGCAAAGCTGGTATGACTTTTCGAGTTTATGCTTTAACGGAGTCGCTAGGTGATTTAGGAAAACTAGGTAAAATAGGGTATCACCTAACTCTAATTTAGCCAAAATATGGGACAATGTCCCCACCGACGTGCCAAAAACTATTGGTCAAAATTTATGCACCCACAGACCTCGACCAACTTGAATGATCGCAAAGCCAAACAACTGTACAGGTCAATATCCAAATAATATTGACTCCTCGAGGATCCTACCTATCTATGCTTGGGGAAAATCATGTTGAAATAAAATAAACAGATATGAATCTAGAACTTACAAGTGTACGGATTCGATCGCATCAAAACATATGCACACTAAACTTAGACCACTACAAGAGACATAAATGAACCACCTAACATACCAACCAACCTTAGTCTCATTTAGCATATATCGCACCTAATTAAAAGTGAATTCTAGAACCACTAAATGAAATTCTTGAAATATAGATTGTAAAATTAAAGCAGTTTCACTCAACTAGTTTTAGCAAAAATAAACATTCAACATTCACACATTTATGAGACAATTTGGAGGTCAAACAGTAATACACTTGCATTTCTTGAATAGAAAAAGCTTTACATATGAGTTGTAATAGCTAAAGAGCCAACCCCTAGAATGACTTGCATTCTAGTATATATAGCTTCTCAAAAACTCCTCTTACAAGTAATTATGATGCTCATTAATGAAGCAACAACTTTTGCTACAAGAGGCTATGGCATTCATTTACGGAGTGCAACCGTGTCAAAAAATATCTAGGTTGTATACACCAACCACAATCCTGCGACTATTAATTGACCATTTATGCAGTATCAGAATGGGCCTCGCTGGATGCACCTGGTTTGTCCATCCATCTGACGTATATGATGACCCTATTGCTCATAATTCTTACGTGTACCTAGAGGAAAAAATGGTTGTGATCATTCATACAACTTGACTACGAAGGACATGTTTTGATTCCAAATAATTTTAACATATCAAAAGGCCATCTGCTACACGTCAATTGCGTACATAGTTTTGCATGATTAGTTATTGCATCCATGTACCAGCCTCAGACCTAGACACAACACTCTCTTGCCATTAACGAGTTAACTGGATTTTGGGTCTCTCACCAAATTTTGATTCTCCTTCTTTGCTATGGCATACTTTTTGGACTAGCGTGGATGTTGGTTGATTCTAATTTCCCCATCGGGCACTACTTTTGCTCATGGAAAATTTTTGAGATAGGGCAAGGGTCCAACTGCTTCCCACTCTTTCGCCTAGTTTAGCTTTCTATTCCCTTGAGGTGGCCTTTTGGGACCCATGAGAGGTCTGGTCTCATCCCTTTTTTCCATCGGGTTCATTACTTGATAAATTTTGGGCTTCTATTACGGTGGAATTTTGATATTCCTTCAACATTCGCTGGTTGCTCATTTCTTTGCCCACCTTTTATTCTTTTGATTGCTCATAGTGGGATTTTGGAACCCGCCCAAGGTTCATTGATTACCTAGTTTTCTGCTTGCCTTAACACTTAATTAGAACTTTAGGCTCTTCATGACAATTTTTTGGGACTGATTTGAAGAGGGATTGCGACTCAGTCCCACCAGACACCTCTCTTTCTCTTCTCTTTGTGGTAGAGTTTTGGGATCTGCCCGATGCTCAACATGGGCTTGATTTTTCACTAGCCTCTATACTAAGCGAATTTTGAAGTTCACCTATTTTTTTACAAGTCCAAATATTAAGCATTTTTCAAAGACTCCTTCCATCATTAAGACGCAGGCAAGAAAATATGGAATGAGAAAAACCTCCTACAATTTCTCCTAGACCTAGGGTGTCTCCCTATATATTCAAAAGTATGTGGAAGCTTAAGTCCTATAAGGGTGTTATCAGAGGCCTGGGTATTGGAGTATGATCACCCCTCTCTTTACTAGACACTTTATAGGCAATATAGCTTAGCCAATAATGATAACTCATCCGTAATATTTTAAAACCCCTGACATAGGGTTTTTAACCTATTAAACTAAAACAAAAAAATGACTTGATTTGTTTTTGTAGGGTAGTAAGCAAAAAAAATAAAAATAGATAAAAATTATACCTAACATGTAAAAATGGTTGGACACAACTATTTGCACTACAACAAAACACAACCCTGGAAAAATCTCTAATACCACTTGTTAGGAACCTTGCAGTGAAAATAAGGCACATCCACATGATATTGCAATAATAACAAAAAATAAAGCTTGAAATTAACAATATTGCAATACAAAATAGAAATGCAACAAATTATATTGCAAAAATCAAGAACACATTACAAAATCTCAAGCTTTTTCGAGGAGGCAACCTCTTGAAGCAAAACTTCGATAAAAAAAATAAGATGTCTCTTCTCTTACCCCTTGGCTCTTTTATAGACTTTGGATACCCTAACCCTAACACTCAAGGATTCCCATCCGTGTGCAAGTGGGATCCGAAGCTAATAACTCATGCCCAAGCTAATAACTCATAAATAATAATTGTTACATTTTTACAAAAAAAAATCAGATGTCTCTTCTCTTGCCCCCTTGGTTATTTTATAAACTTTGGATACCCTAACCCTAACACTCAAGGATTCCCATCCACGTGCAAGTGAGAGCCCAAGCTAATAACTCAACTAATAGTTGTTACATTTTTAAATAATGTTTTTTTATAATAAATAATGGTTACATCATATGGGCCCATATGCCTAAGCACCCAAAGTACCACATGACTAAACAATTATTAATAATATTAGGATTACAACAACTTGGCAATTATGCATATATCACATCTACATGATATTGCAATAATAACAAAAAAATAAATCTTGAAATTAACAATATTGCAATACACAATAGAAATGCAACAAATTGTATTGCAAAAATCAAGAACACATTACAAAATCTCAAGCCTTTTCGAGGAGGCAACCTCTTGAAACAGAACTTCGATACAAAAAAATAAGATGTCTTTTCTCTTACCTCTTGGCTCTTTTATAGACTTTGGATACCCTAACCCTAACACTCAAGGATTCCCATCCACGTGCAAGTGGGATCCGAAGCTAATAACTCATGCCCAAGCTAATAACTCATAAATAATAATTGTTACATTTTTACAAAAAAATGAGATGTCTCTTCTCTTGCCCCCTTGGTTATTTTATAAACTTTGGATACCCTAACCCTAACACTCAAGGATTCCCATCCACGTGCAAGTGAGAGCCCAAGCTAATAACTCAAATAATAGTTGTTACATTTTTAAATAATGTTTTTTATAATAAATAATGGTTACATCATATGGGCCCATATGCCTAAGCACCCAAAGTACCACATGACTAAACAATTATTAATAATATTAGGATTACAACAACTTGACAATTATGCATATATCACTTGCAAATATTCAAACTTTGTCTCCTCCTTAAAAGTCAAATATTTAATCAGATGGTCTTATATCATTTAATTAAATGATAAAGCATTTAATTAAATGTTAAGTTTTACCTACTAAATTCAAACCTTGGCCTATCTTTAATTTAGATACATAATTACTTATAATTCATCATTTACTGCATTTTGGCCCATATGCCTAAGCACCCAAAGTACCACATGACTAAACAATTATTAATAATATTAGGATTACAACAACTTGACAATTATGCATATATCACTTACCCAAAGTACCACATGACTAAACAATTATTAATAACATTAGGATTACAACAACTTGACAATTATACATATATCACTTGAAAATATTCAAACTTTGTATCCTCCTTAAAAGTCAAATATTTAATCAGATGGTCTTATACCATTTAATTAAATGTTAAAGCATTTAATTAAATGTTAAGGTTTACCTACTAAATTCAAACCTTGGCCTATCTTTAATTTAGATACATAATTACTTATAATTCATCATTTACTGCATTTTATTTTGACAAAATTACATGTTACTTCTTTTTTTTTTTTTTTTCAAGAAGAACGTTTACAAATTACATCAGCAACCACCCTCAAGGGGTTTGAACACAAGACCACTTAAGAAACAACCATCATCTTAACGACCAAGGCAACTGCTTATCGATAAAATTACATGTTACTTTTCTTTAAGATATATAAAAATATACCATATTTAAGAATCACTTCAAAGCAATCCATCCCAAAGGTAACAAAAGAAAATAGTTTCCATTACCTGCCATTCATATGAAAATTTTTGATCTCAAAAGCAAGGATTTTAACTAAACTAAATACATGGATTTTTAAATCAATAATGTTGATTATGAAAATGTTTTATATTTTAGAAGTAGTTTATTTAGAGTTAGATTCACCATATTTATTTAATTTTACTTTTGAGTTCCATTTTTTTGGTTACATAGATGAATTGGTTACAATCACAATTTTTAGTAATTGTCAGCGACAGCTGGCAGGGTTCACACTATCAGCGAAAGCTTTCAACACATTCACCATCTCGTTAATGGTAACCCGGCGTGAGATGGGGACCGCCGGATGCACAGGGTTCGCACCATCTTCATCAGTTTGGTTCAACACCTAACATGAAAAGGGACCGCCAGACAAACAGGAAACAGATCACCGTTTCAACCACCCTTACTTTGCACTAAGATGATGTTTTTAATTTTTATCAATGTAAAATCCCATGTAAAATCCCGGTACAACAACGACACTAAAATGAAGTGGCACTCTTTAGGAGAGAGAAAATGAATGGTACAAGTTTTTATTTATTTTGTTGTTTGGAAAGATGAATGGTATATATACATAAAAATTCAAGTGGTTTTTTTTGCTTTATAAACTGGAATTTAAGCCTATAAGTTGGATGTATATAGACAACATGCTATGGACTTGGCGTTCAATGTGGTGCATGTGTGCATCAATCACTAACTTGCATATTAAAGTTTTTTTATTAATTTTTTAAATTGGTGATTATATTTTGGAAAGTCCTCGTGACGATCTAGCTTAGAATTTCATGACTTATTGAATGTAAATAAAATAGATGTACTTTTAATAATTTTAATCATTTTATTAAAAAAGTTTCAAATTAGATGTATGATTATTGTATAAAAGCATAGTGATAAAGATTAAAAACTTATTTTGCTGCGTTGAAAATTTAGAAAATATTTATATTATTATTATGTAGAGTGTATATATTTTATAAAATATTTAGCAAATATCTCTTTCATCCATATATTGTTTTTTATTGCACAATATAATCCTTTTTATTATAGTCATATGTCATTTATGACTTTATGAAAGCACATGCAATATGGATTAGATTTTCATTTTGAGAAAGGATTTGTATTTCTTCCCCTTTTGAATGGCCATGCAAGATAAGATATATCTCTTATGTTAGGCTACATTGACTATGCAAGATAAAAGATATCCCTCATGTTAGGCTACATTGACTTTGGTTTTCTAGCAATATCACTTACCTTTAGTAATATTTGATAACTTTAATAATTTTGTTGTCATACTCACTATCTTTTTTTTTGGATTAGATGGAAAGGGTTTTTAAAAGGCCCCCAAACCTTTTACAAGGGGTTTTGAGGGTTCCCAAATCTTTAAAAATAATGGTAGACCTCAAAAAGACATCCCTAGTAGAAACAAAGATGAGGATTTGAAGAAGAAGGAGAAGGATCTGACAACAGAAACTAGAAGCCAATCTCTAAGAGAAAGACCAGGATCTCCTAGGATCTAGAGACACCTTACATAAACAAAAGTTTAAAAAATATCATGGATCTCAAGGAGAGAATCAACACTACCCAGACGCATAAGCGCCAAAATGAAACTTAAAAAACCCACTTAAAATTTAAAACCAAAATTTGAAAAAAATTCCCGCCCAACCATGTAGGAAAAAACATGAATATAGTTGTCCACTGCTAACCCCAAGGTCTTGCATAAAGATAATTCAAAAAGACTTTCCCGCTTAGAGGAGAAAGGAGAGGACAATCATCCAAAAGGCAAGGAGAATGAGGCATCCACAAACCACCAAATCAAATCAAAAAATACTTTTCCCGCTACAAATTAGATCTGAATCCAACCTAAAGAAAAAGGCCTAAAAAGTTGCTTCTGACTGTAAATCTCTTTCTAGAACAAAAACTAAAATCCCACCAGATCTCGAAGATAATAGATCTGAGGCTAGTAAAACTTAGCGTAATCTAGTAGAAAAATTTTCCATTTAGAATTTAACATGGATTGTAACCCATCTACGATGTTTGATTATGTTCTTTGTACCCTCAAAGCATTCTTACAAGGTCTTCCAAAATTTTGCCTATCTTTTCTCTTTTGAGATATTGTAAGAGGACCTAAAAAATTAGACCCCTTACCACTCGATTAGATTTTTGGAGAGAGAAAGTTTCTCCAATAATGTTTTTCCTTTATCAACCAGGGTTGAAGAATCAATCAAAAGAGAGTCAACAAAGATTAGATCTGTAGCAAGAGATGAATCATCAATGACCAAGGACTTCTTGGGTTGACCAAAATAGTCTCAACATCCTTAATAGGCATTATAGTAGATATTTTAGCCATGGCCAAAACATCTTTAGCAACATTCCCAGCAAATGAAAAATATCTAGAAAGAGAAGCGATTTTAGTAGCTGAAGCAAAAATTTTCAATATCACAATCTCTACAGGGTTTCCAATATTAATTTGAGAACTTTGAGGATCTTTAAAAACCCACTTCTTGAAAGAAACCAATTTGCAATCATTAGAGCAACGAAGAGGCAGATATTCAAATTTAGTATCAACATCCTCACCAAGAATTTTTGTAAATATTTTAGCCATGGCTAAAAAATCCTTAGTAGCATTCCTAGAAAATGATAAATCTTCGAAGAGAGAAGTAATCTCAGTTGCTGAAGAAAAATTTCTCAATGCAACAGTCTCTGTAGAGTTTCCAAGATTAATCTAAGAACCCTAAGGATATTTATGAATTGATTTGCAAGCCTTAGAGCCACAAAGAGGTCTATTTTCAAATTCAATGGTATGTTTATGGATGCTCAAATATTAAATTAGATCAATGGAGTCTAGAAAGTCAACATCTAGATTAATGATAACGCACATCCTAGCATCTATCAATCTGGATTTGGCATGAGTAGCTGCATCAATCATGATCAGCTCTCTAAATATTTTAGCAATACCTCTTAAGATATCCACATACTAGAAGTGAAGAGGTAATCCTGGAAGCTTCACCCAAATGGGTGTAGAGTTGATCTCTTGAGAATATGGGTTAAATTCCACCCTTATCTACGGAGGAACAAACTTATTCTACCAAAGAACCATAGACCATCACTAAAAAATTTAATCGTATCCTCTTCCTTGGAAAGCTTGATGAGAAAAAAACCATTGGGAAAAGCCACAATTTCCATCTGTCCATGAGGGAACCATTTAGAGAAGGACCATCTCCTAATTGAATCTAAATTTGGATGAAATCCCACAAATTTTCCAATAATATTAAAAACCCCTTCATCCAAGGTTAAGTTTAGAAGGTCTAACAGGATGTATAATGATCTCTGAATAGGATGGAGATCAAAATGATCACTCACAATTGATTTTAGCTTAAAATTCACAACTAAATCTCCAAACAATTTATTTCCTTGATCGAAAGGAATATGGAGCCTTCGCAGACACGAAGAAGGATTCACATATCCAAGAGAAGAAAGAGAATATCTTACCTTTAAAGGACTAATATTGGACTACATCCATAATCCACAGGGAACAAATCTTCTCAATCTCCTCCTGTAAGCAAGGTGGGTTGGGAAGGTCATCTCAACCACCGTCCTGATTCTAAAAAAGTTCACAATCTCCTCCTTGATCGATATCATCTTGATTCTCATCAAAGCATCTTCATACCCATTAGCTAATTTATTGAACATGAGAATTTGTTTTCATCCTTACACTTTTTAATATTTGATCAAAATGGATTGTTGTAGCAAAAGTCTATGTTATTTATAAATAGGATAATATTTTTCAAGCTTATACAAATTTGTTATTCTTTCCTTCTTGATCTACATTATCTCTTTCATTTTGATCTATTATATTTAAACTATAGATAAGAATTATTTCTTCTTCATGAATTATCAATGCATATTATAGATATTGTAAATCCAGCTATACAAACTACTCACTTTCTCATTTGCTTGGTAGAGGGACCCAAGATAGGGGTAGGTCAACCTTGATGTAAGGCTAGACTCAATTTGTACTTAAATTAGGATATTATCTCTAGTATTGGCCTTAAAACACCATAGAGTTTATGTATGATAGCCTTGACCATAGGTTCATACCAGTTAGACCTATCTTGAAAAGTATCATAAAATTTGACTAAATATGGAAACCTAAAATCCTAAAACTTGGTTAGATATTAAAAATACTAAGAGGTTTAAAATTTTATTTCTCTATTATAGATCCTATAAATCTAGAACTAGGCTCAAACATCTTGGAAGTATCTGTTGATGATTATAAACTTAAATAAATGACATTTACTTGAATGTGTACCTAGTTTAAGGCCCACATAGACCCATAACAATAGTTTTGATGACCCTTTTTCTAACATTATTTTGGACATCATAGTTTAGGACTAGTATCCCATTTCTAATTGACCTATAACTAACAAAACAAGATGTTTTATTTCACATATATGTGTGATCTAAAATTCTTCAACCATTATAGGCAATCAATCCCAACATAAATTAGCTTGTAATTCTAACACTTTGAAGCATCTTATACAAAATACTCCTTTTTCTTATGGGCTAGTTCTACTACTCCTAATCCTCCTCCTCCTCCTACTACTACTTATCACTTATATTCTTATACAAGCATACTTGGCACTTCAATAAAAGATATTAAAATCTTGCAATAGGTCTTGGTATACTTTCACACTTGGCATAAGTTTATCTATTTTTGTATTCATTCCTTCCACTAAGTTCCCACTTTCATCAAAGCTAAGGTTGGGCTTAATGTCACACATCCGGGCATTATCAAATATCATCAAAGCATCAAATAATGAAGATCATTGAGGAAATTTACCTCTAAATGTTAGTATAAATATCTTTTATTTATATCTTTACTTAAAATCCAAATATTCCAAGTTTTCCAAACATTTGAAGTATATAGTTAGATTTTATGAATATGTTACATCCTTATATTTTATCCTTACCTATGTAGAGTTGAATATAATATATATTTTTTTACATCCATAAGGCCAAGTATATCATTGACAAGTGACTTAGTCTAAGTATACTATTGCCCCCTTAAGAGTATGAAAGATTAGATCTTGTAACCAAAAGTGATTTGAATTATTTTTTGATGTTGAGACAAATATGTGCACACAACCAAATAAGTCTATGCAAGTAAAAATGTGTATGCAAATAAATTAACTTCACACAGTTGAATACATGCATGCAAAGGAATGAGTTCATGTAGGCATGCACCTAAAGGAATAAATCTATGTAAGTGAAGATGTGCATACAAATATAGAACTTTGTACAAGCATGTACGTAGCCAAAGAAGTTTTTAAAAGAGGAGATATACATGTAGATGAAGAAGTTTGCACAAGTGAAGACATGCATACAACCAAACAAATTTGCAAACACATACACAAAACCAATAGAGGTGTCCTTGACAAAGACATACATGATGATAGAGGTCATGTTGATGAAGGTATTCATGACAAAAGGTGTGATGAAGATGTGTGAGATAACGTGACACACAAATAAGATGTGTGCACAATAAAATAAGATCATGTAGGCAAAGATATGTGTGAATTCAAAGACATGTGAGCATGTGCACAATTGAATAGATCGATTCAAGTGAAGATGTGCACTCAAACAAATAAGTCTATAAAGGTGAAGTTGTGCATGTAGACAAAGATATGTGCATAGATGAACAATTTTATGCAACCAAATATATTCATGTAGATATGAAATATTATGTAGAAGAAGTTGGGCATGATGAAGTGTAAAGTGAAAATAAGCCTAGTGAAGGAGAAAACTTGGTGCAATGTGAAAAATGATAAAAGTCAAAACAAGTCATATAGTGGATGCACCATTTAGTCTAAGTGAATATGGACAATGTGAACAATACTTGAGAGATAATATCAAGCAATTATTGTGTATAGACAACAAGGAAAGTAGTGTAAAAAAGAAAAATATGTGAAGAAGTAGATTGTGACATTGGGTCATCTGGCTCATGGCTATTTAAACCTAGTTTATCTAACCCAAACCCTAGCCATTTAGTCCAATTTCCTTAATATCTAGGTGAAGGATATTTGGGACCAAGTAATCAAGGATGGATCCCAAGACATATCATACCTACTTTTGTCCATCTATCCCTTCAACTCGATCATTTGTATGATGCAATACCTCTACCATTTAGTCTAGGTGAAGATGGACAACATAAACAAATTTTAATAGATAAAATTAACCAAGTGTTGGGTGTCAATGATAATAAAAGTAGCATATATGGTAGATTAATCCATGAAGAAGTAGGTCATTTGACATTGAATCATATAACTCATGGTCCTTTAGGATTACATTATCTAGCCCAAGGCCCTAACTATTTAACCTAAGTCATTAGTCATATAGGCCTAGGACATTTGGGCATAGATTGTTTGGTCCTTGTTCTCAACTATATTTACAAGCCAAAAGCCATATAAGCCATGTCAAAGACCACTTAGATAGACTAATATGATGCCCAAGCCTAAAAATAAGTCAACAGGAATGCAATAAATATTTTTGACATCTATAAGACACATGGTCATGGAATTTACCAAGTATCAATAGGCATCATAGTTTAAGTTCTCAAACAAACTATCTAGATGATAGAAGAAATTATTTAATGTATGCAAGACAAAGTGATGAGCAAACAAGAAAAGTAATTAAGTGTTAGCTTATCTAGACAAGCGAGTGGACATTTGAAAGAGATTGGTTGCCTAACTCTTGATCATCTAGGAAAGAATTGGTTATTTGGGAGAGAATTGTCAATCAATTGCTTACCATTTGAGAGAGAACTATCATCTAACTAGTCACCATATAAAAGAGAGTTGTCATTTAACTATTGACCATTTGGTAAAGAACTATATTTTGACTACCACGAACCTAGGAGAGACTAGTATTTTGGAGGAAGGCTATCTAGAACATATAAATTATTGATGAGTTCAAGTAAGATGTTGATAGACAAAAGGGACTAGAATAAGATTAGTTGTATGATAAGAATGAGATGGTTGTCTCCCATCATATCATCTAGTAGATAAGACACATGGTAGACATACCATATAATCATCTATTAGGGCCATCTACTCATTTGAAGCTAGTTTGACCATTTAAAGCTAGGGGTATTAGGCTATCTACAGACATAATCACTTGGTCATGTAAATATAGGGTCATCTAACCATCCAATATTGGACAAATGTCATTAAAGATGTTGTTTTAGTAGGGCCATCTAACGAGTGTCATTTGACCCTATCATTTGGCCTTTCCATTTAGGAAACTATCATTCATAAAGGAAGATTGTCATTTTTTAAGGGTGTGTCATACATTTTGGATTACCCAACTAAGGCAACCATAGGCTAGTTTATACCCACCATTTGAATAGCTAAGAGAATATCATGATTGGGCATTTTCAAGGTAGAGAACATCAATGAGGCCAACCAACTTACTATTCAAAAAGTGAATTATGTCATCCAAGGTTTACAAAAAGTTATATGAGCAATGATTTAAGTGCTATGAGTGAGTTAGGTAAAGGATATAAAAATGCCACCCATAACATAAAATAATTAGCTAGGTATGCATGAATGACATTGTTCCTTTACCCTTGACTCAAGCCATGAGGGTGGTTATCTCTGATACTTATGGTACAACCAGTCATACAAAGTGAATAAAACAATCAAATAACAATGTTTTATTATTAATGGGTTGTACTTTGCAATCATAATAGATGTATGGAATAGGAGACAAAAGTAGTGTGATAAGAGAGCCAAGTGCTATGTTCAATGTTTCCATTCTAGTGTTTAGTTGGTTTTTTGGTGAGGACACTAATAGATCTATAGGAGGGGATAAATATAGGCATACGATTTGACATGTTTGTATAAGTGCATGGGCACATGAACATGTGTGTATGGATGCATGTACGTACATGTGTTGGTATTTTTGTAAGTAAGAATTTTCATATATTGCCATTGTCATGTAAAGTTGTTATGTATGTACCTAACAATATGTCTTTGTAATAGTATAGTGTAATGTAATGGGGTATTATTATTTTTAATATACATGGGTAATAAGATGGTAGTGGGGCAATTGCAAATTGCCTACAAGTCCCTTTATTCTTATAAGTATACATATATGTGGGAGATGGCAGGTGTGTGCTTGTTTGTAGAGTTGTTCATCAAACCATGTTGTTGATTAATGTTTGTCAAGGTAAGTTTGTGTTGTATTATTGACCAGATCATGATGTATTGTAGATTATTTTCATGCATGATACATGTGTGCATAATGTATCCATATGTATGTGTAGCTTATTTATATTGTGTACTTATATATTTGTAATAGACTTATATTGTAGTGTGTTGTATTCCATTTTAAGGGTTGAACTCAACAAGGAAGTGCTCCTTATTTATTCCTACCTCTTTTGTCCATATTATTGCCCTAATTTTTTTCTTTACATAAACTTTTATGTCCTTGTTATTTGGGTATTCTATTAAATCAAATATCCCACTTATTCCTCCCTTTGCCATTTTATTTCATCTGGGTGTTCTTTTTCCATTAAGGTCATATCCTACTATAACCTCGTCACACCTATTTACATCCACTTGTTCAATATTTTTTAGATACACTAGAAGGAAAATTATTGTGCCTCACTCTATAAGAAAAGTACTTGTTTTTGCTAGTACTTATTTTGAATTTACTTATAGTCAAACACTTTTCTATCCTCATTATTTGTCTATGTTGCAATATTGATGTATTGCTAGCCCATACTTCACACATATAAACCACTACTAGCACTATTAACAATATAAATAAGACCTAGATGGTCTTTCAATCTCACAATTCCACCTCCCTACATCTGTTCTACAATGCAGAAAGTGTTGTCCAACCTATTATAATTTTCAATCTACATGTTGTGCAACTAAGTATGTTATTCAAATATGCAAGATACTTGTATTATGTTACTTATTCTATAAGACCTTCTTTAAATTGGAAGCTTAATTATTTTCTTTTTTGTTTGGTTGGTGAAAACCACTATCTTGGTCTTTCTAGTATTTACTTGCATGTTAACTTCCTTATATAAGTGTCTTAATTCCATTAAATGGTCTCTTAACTCTTATGTTATCCTTGCAAATAAATGACCATTTGTAAACAAAATTAGCTTTACTACATAATTGTCCAAAAACTCAAATTTA
Source organism: Wollemia nobilis (assembly GCA_028583015.1). Lineage (NCBI taxonomy): Eukaryota > Viridiplantae > Streptophyta > Pinopsida > Araucariales > Araucariaceae > Wollemia > Wollemia nobilis. Next base: position 3,653,603 of record JAQPPZ010016709.1, read on the forward strand.
TCTATTTTTCCAACTTATCAATATACAATTCAAATAAATTAGATATAAGTTAGATATATCACTTTCAACGCATTCTAAGAGAGCTTCTTGTGTTTTTATTTTAGATCGAATCTATTCATATAGTGTATAGATTATTGCCCTATATTTTTCTAAGATGCCCAATTCTTCCATCCCACTCCATAGTTTACTTCTAGACACAATGTCAAAGGCCTTCTTGAAGTCAACAAAACAATGTGCATCCCCTTTTATCTTCCATATTTTTGAATAATATATCTCAATGTGAATGATCTATTGTTAAGTGTTTTGGCTTGGAGCTTGTTTGTTATTTTTCTTTCTTTCCTTGTTCTTCTACCCACTTTTTGATTTTGCACTCAACAATACTCTTGAAAAATTTGCAAATAGAGAATTGACCATTATGGTTCTGTAATTGAAGGGTTTTCTACATCATCACTTTTGAAGATAGAGATAGCTAAAACTTATTGTCAAATAGTTTGGAAAACCATAATAAAGGACACCCTTATATACACTTTTGATATGTGGTGCGAGGTATTTTATTCCAATTTTAAATATTTTGATTGTAATCCATCCACATCTTAGGCTTTATCTGAATCCAACCTTTTCACTCCCTCATTGAAATTATTTTATGTGAACAAACATGTTATTATGTTGATTGTAGAAGGAATATTTTTTTCTTGATCTTGTTCATATAATTGATTTACAGCTCCAACCATTAGATTGATATAATATAATTCTATGTATGTTTCTTGTTTTGATAAAGTTCCTTCAAAAATTACTTTGAATTATCCTTCCCTGAATAGATTAATTCTTCTCTTATTACATTTATGGATTTCACAATTATTATTGTTTTTCTAATAGATTATATGAGATTGAAATAAGCCCCACCCATATGGTAACCATATAGTGATATTAAAAACTTGACAATTATGCATATATTGCTTGGCAAGATTGAACATTGATATAAAATTCAAGGAATTTAATCGATTAAGCTCATGGAATTTAATTATATGACTTTCACAATTTTTTTTAATAAGCTATATGTGGCTTCTATTGGGGGCCACTCCCATTACAAAAACAAAACATTACATTGCTTTCATTACATTTCTAACAAGTTAATTAAATCATAATTAGATCATATTTGTATTTCTATCAGAGATATTCTTCATTTGCCCTTCTATCAAAGATATTTTTCATCTTTCTCAAACTACTAAGTTTCCAAAAAACTCCTTATATACCAAATGCCTTCAAAAATTTAAAATTTTGTTAAGATGAAATTCAACACCGCGAATGGCTAAAATATTTGCTACCTAGCTTTTATATCTAAAAATATATTGTCTATAACAACCCCATAATTTTTTAATACCTCTTTTTAGGGTTCTTATTCATTCCCCTAATATTGAAAGATAATATTTTCATTGTTATTTTTTATTTTATTTGTGGGTTTATCCCCACTTCTTGTTAACACTTCTGATATTTGATTTTGTTTTTCCCATATCAATATCTCTTTGTGTTTCTTTTTTTCTTTGTTTTTGCTTCTTGGATATTCCTATTTTTTTTTCATTCCCAACAATACTTTCATCTTCATAAATCTCTCGAATCTTCTCACACTGTTCATAGTAAGACTCATCATCTTTAGGTTTACATTGTTCTGAAGGAACTGAAGTGCAAGGAATAACCTCAAAAGCACAATTTTATTTTGTTGCCCTGGAAACCCTAAAGTACAAGGATGCTCTTTTATAGCAATTACCTTCTTATTCTGCCCTAAAAATCCTAAATTGTTATGGGTTTTCTCCAACCTCATTTCTCTATTATTCTACTCTTCAAACCTTAAACTATAAGGGATAACATCTTTACCACTTTCAAATTTATTACCTGATGAGGATTTTATACTACTTGAGAAAAATGAAGATGATTTACCTGGAATAAACTTGACCTCTTTTGTTGTCTTTGTTTTAGGATTTATCTTCACATCTTCTTTTACACCTTTAATTCCTTTTAAACTTGCCAAATGATATTGTAGATAGGTTTTCTTTGCCTCTTCTTTTGGAGTGGAATATATTTCATTTGATCTAGCTTCTATTATTGTGTGTTTTCATTGCTTCGTCTTAAAGTTTATCTCAAGGCTAGAATTTTTCTCTTTCTTCATAATTTTCACTTTGCAAACTCTTGCCATGTGTTCAATCTTATAACAATTGTGGCAAAAAAATGCAATATTTTCATAATCTACTTGTTTTTTTACAATAAAAAAGGCTCTAAATGTTGCAGAACTTTATTATTATTAACATAAATCATTCACCAATGTGCATAAATATCAAATCATTCATCCACAATAACAATCCACAAATGAGAAAGAGATAGGTAATACCCTTAAGCTAGAAAAACACCAATAATGATCCTTAAGGAAGGAACAACTCCACAAGATCTCCCAAGATGAGAGATGCCACTTAAGGAGGGTAAAGTCCCATAAGCCACTTCGTGGGCATAGATGATTACATAATATTATTCTTCAATGATGATTATAATGACAAATATCTCTTCTTTATATATCCATATTCTTATTCTACTTTGGAGAGCCTACTACTAATATAATATTATATTATAATACAATAAACCTTGGGTTATGTATGGCCCATGCCAACCCTTATACAATATAATAATATATCCCCAAATATCTATTCCTAGGTACCCTACCATGCCACCCTCCTTACAAATATTTCGTCCTTGAAACATATGAAGAAACATGATAATATGATTTGCTAAGCAATGTTCTGGTACCAATATCGATCATCCATCCATCCAAGTGAAACATGTTGATGATGGTATGCCATTTTGTTACTTGAGTATCCAAATCTGCTTTGTTGGCTCCACACTTTTGCTACTATATTTTGATAACTTGAATGATGGGTCCACTTGTTCCTTGATGTTGATGAACCACTTTGAAAACCATTAAAACTATGCTTTCTCTGCCAAACATTGCCATAGTTTGTGCCCTTCTGATTCCATGTAGAACCATAATATTGTTGCCTTGAACCATGCCCCCAAGATTATTGTCGCTCATGGTGGTGTGGATGGTGATATAGTGCAACCTTAACTTGATGTTCTACCTTCTTTGACTTCTCAACATTTGGCTTCATTGTTTTAAATTCCTCTACACATTGTTCTTTCATGTTCTCTTTGTTTGGTGTGTCCTTGTGCTCTTCTATAAAAGCTTCCTTGGACTCTATTACTGTTATTTCCATTGAATCATTTTTTGCTACTTCTTCCATGGACTCTTTTGTTGCTATTGCCTTCTTGGATTCTGTTTCAGGTTCTTCAATTTGTTTTTCTACAACCACTTTTTGATTTTCCTTAGATCCTTGCTCCTTAAGCTGAGAAATATCCTGCAATGTTATCTTTTTTTCCCTGTACTATAACTTCATAAACTTATTTTGCACATTAATGTTAACAATACCCAAAGAATCTAACCAAGGATAACCAAGAACAATATCCTTATCATCCATCTCAATAGCATAGAAATCTGAATGTAAAACATATTTATCCATAGTGATCTTTAAATATTCAAAAATTCGAACATGCTCACCCTCTAGTTGTATGTCCTTAATTTTTATTGCTTGAACTTGCAACTTCTTAGCCAAAGCAATATTAATAAAATTATATCTGCTACCAGGGTCAATGGAAATAATAACTTGTTCCTTTTGAATGCTTCCATGAACCTGCAAAATAGAAATTTTAGCTGAATTTAAACCTTTTTTATTTTGCTCTTGCTTTTGTAAATCCAATGATGTGCCTTCTATATTCCTCTAATTATCTTCCCTAAAATTTTCCTCTTTCTCCTTGAGTAATTTTATTTATTTTTCATAGTCTTCATTATGTTTCTTGAAAATTTTCTATTCTCATTTCATTTCATTTCGTTCATTTTGAAATCCCTATAGTTTATTTTTAAGGTCTGTGATGACATCCATCAAGCTATCTATCTTTTTATCCCTTTCCTCAAGCAATTCCATAAAATATATTTGTAGTTCCTCTTCGTATTCCATCAAAGTAGCTATCTTTTTATAGGGGTTCCAATTACTTAAGAATTCATGCTCCACTTCTTCCCAAGACAACTCATTATGGGTGCCACTAAGACTATAAAACCAAGAGAGAAACTTCTCCAAGAAAATGAGGAAGCATACTTTTCCAATGAGGATTTTGATGATACAAGGATTTAAATTTTTTCCACTAATCCCTAGCATCAATATCATATGCTCCTGAAATTTTTTTTAGTTCCATAGTTGATACCCTAATGCAAACTAGGGTTTTATGAAAATACACATATTCCCACTGAGTTGAAGCTAAAATTCCTTAGATCTGCAATTTTTTTCCAAAAAAAATAAATTGCAATTGATTTTCTTACCCGAACTAAACAAATTACGTCTTTCGAAAAAATCGTGACTTGAAAATTTGTCACTACCCTTGTTCCATATGATTGACTTCAGAAGGTTGTATCTCCCTCAATACTATTCAGATTCCTTCATATGACCACTCATTTTAAAGATCTTAAAATTCTACACAAACTGATCCAAGAATCCCCTGAATTGGATAAACTTTCACAGAGATATGGCTTCTGAAAGATGAGATATTTTTCCAAAAAAATCTGCGAAATTCATCACTATCCTTATTTCGGATGACTAACTTCAAAAGGCCGTATCTCCTTCAATACTGCTTGGATTCCTTCATATGACCACTCATTTTAAAGCTCTTCAAATTATGCACAAACTGCAGAGATATGGCTCTTGAAAGATGAGACATTTTTTTCCAAAAAAATTGCCTTAATTCTACAATTTCACACAAAAATCCCCACTTTGCCAAAATTGTTGCTTTGATACCACTTGTTGCAAAACTTTATTATTATTAACATAAATCATTCACCAATATGCAAAAATATCAAATCATTCATCCACAATAACAATCCAAAAATGAGAGAGATAGATAATACCCTTAAGGTAGGGAAACACCAATAATAATCCTTAAGGAAGAAACAACTCCACAAGATCTCCCAAGATGAGAGATACCACTTAAGGAGAGCAAAGTCCCACAATCCACTTCGTGGACATAGACAATTACACAAGATTATTCTTCAATGATGATTATAATGACAAATATATCTTCTTTATATATCCATATTCTTATTATACTTTGGGGAGCCTACTACTAATATAATATTATATTATAATATAATATAATATTATAATACAATCAACCTTGGGTTATGTATGGCCCATGCCAACCTTTATACAATATAATAATATATCCCCAAATATCTATTCCTAGGTACCCTACCACTAAATCTATTAAACTTGAGAAGAGATTACAATACTTACAATGCCTGACCACAAACAGAGGTAACTAGGACATCGATCAGCTCACCCATGGAGCCGACAATGTTTGGCCACCAATCTAGACAACAAAAATATACAACTCTAAAAGGCCTGGAACAAAAACAACTACAACAAAAGTGAGAAGCTGACAAAACACTTCCTCAACTCACAACATAGACAGGAACAAAAATACTGGAAACCTCACAGCCAACTCTTTCCTCCAAATAACTGCACTCTATCCTTGAACAACAAAGGACAACAAATAACCTAAATAACTGAGCGAAGAAAGATCTAGAGAGTGATTCTTTATTTTTTCAATGATCAATTAGAGCAATGGTAAATTTGTAGATTTTTGGCAGTTAAGTGTGCGGTTGTCTTTGCTAATTGATCTGCATCTGAATTAAACTCCCTATAAACATGGTGAATTTGGAAGGACTTAAAGAACTTTGTCAATTTAATCGCTTCCTCTTTCATGTCCTTAAGGACCAAATCATCTACTTTCCAATTTTTCCCTAAGGATTCTATGATTAACTTGGAGTCACCCTTGACAAAAATCTCTGTGACATTTTCTTGCAAAGCAATTTTCAATCCTCTCAATAGAGTTGCCATTTCTGCGTAGTTGTTTGTGTTCAACCCTAACCCTTCAGAGAAGCAAATGACCTTTTCCTGTAAGGGCCATACTAGTTTCCCCTACCCCTGCTCTACCCGGATTTCCAAGGGAAGATCCATCAAAATAGAAGGTCACCGTAGATTCTTCTATGGTGTCAATACCTATTGTTTGTCTCAAAGGAACAGATTGGTTTAAATTCAAACCAAAGACCTCCAAAATTTCTTTTTGCTCCCTAGAACAATGTGCAATTGCCAGTACTTTAGTTGGAAATAAAATAATAGCCTGTTCACTTACATAACTGATTAGATTTGCCCATATTCTTCCTGAGTTTATGACCTGATCTCTAAAGCATTTGTCATTTCGAGCCTTCCATAACTGCCACATCAAGCAAAAAACCATAGACCTGCATAGTTCTTTGACTGGTAAGCAGTTAGTCATTTGATTCAACATCTCTATAGCATCCATAAAGCACTTTAACTCCCGAGCAGGGCATTTAAAGAGCTTTAGCAACTTGGTCCAAAGATCTGTTGACACTGAACAATTAAAGAGCAGATGATTTAAAGTTTCTCCTTCTCTTTCACAAAGGTGACATCTGTCTGGACCAATCACACCCCTCTTTCTTAGATTCTCAACTATTAGAATCACACCATGAGCCACCAACCATCCAAACATCTATATTTTTGGAACCACCCTGGACTTCCAAACATGCTCCATTGACACCTCTAGGGAATTATCTTCATTGTCCTAAGCAATTAAGAACCTATACACAAATTTTGTTGATAGATTCACTAGTCTTTCATTCTCCTTCCATGTTGGTAGATCTTCCCCCTCTTGGAGAAAAAATTACCTACTGCCCAAGTGCTCTTTTAGACAATTAAAATCATCTTTCAAATATTCTGGACAGAGGTTTGCCAAATCTGTTTTAAAAACACAATCTCTCCACCCTGTTGTGTGGGTCGTTTTCATAAAGAAATCCTTGACTTTGTAAATGTTTTGTTGTAAGAAATGAATCCTAATGTTGTTAAGATCTGTAAATGTTTCTAGGGGTTTGGACCCAGCCAAGGATTGAGTGAAAATATTTAAGTCACCTTCTTTCACCACCCAAGTCAGATTCTCCTTAATGATCTTCAACCCTGTCAAGATGTTTGACCAAATTTTGGTACCTCTCTATCCTGGATTGAGGTTCAACAGAACATATTTTGGTCTACCTCCACCATAATATTTCTTCAATAAAAGGTTGGCCCAAGGAGCCTCAAAATTGAGCAACATTCTCCAAGCAGTTTTAGTGGCTAAAGATTGGCCAACTTTGTCAAGTTGTCTTATCCCTAGACCTCCAAACTTTTTGGGTCTGCAGATCTTAGTCCAATTCACAAGATGATATTTCTTCCTACTAGTTTTGCCTCCAGACCAAAGAAAACTTCTGAATTCTTTTTCCATTTCACTTATTACAGTCTTAGGAGCTAAAAGTAAGGACATCCAATAAATGGGGATTGCAGACAAAGTTGCCAAAATCAGTGTTCTTTTACCTACCAGGTTCAAAAATTGATTTTCCCAACTGCCTATTGTTCTTTTAATTTTGTCTACAATGCAAAACCAGTCCATAGCTTTATGGTTGTGAGTTATGATAGGAATGCCTAGATACTTGATTGTTGAATTGTCTTCTCCTTCTTGGAATTGTAGAATTCTGCAAATTTTCCTCTTTGAATGGAGTGGTGTATTGAGGAAAAAGATGATACTTTTTTCCTTATTTATCACACTCCCAGAAGCTGAAGTGAAATCTGTCAGAATGTTTTGGATAGCCTTGGCTGTTTGAATGCTAGCTAAACCCATTAACAATGTATCATCTGCAAAGAGGAGATGAGAGGTTGCTTTCACATTGGAAGTAGCACTTAAGCCCTGAAAATTATGCTTTTCCTGACTTACTTGGAAGGATCTGCTCAGCCCTTCTGAGACTAAAGTGAACAAAAAGGGTGATAAAGGGCATCCTTGATGAATGCCCCTTGATGTCTCAAAGAAGGAGGATGGGCCCCCATTTATTAGAACTACAACATTTGGATTACATATGCATCCTTGCACCCAGTTTGTCCATATATCATTAAATCCCATTTTCTTTAACACCTTGCTTATAAATTGCCTATCCAACCTATCATAGGCATTAGAGAGGTCCACCTTGATTGTCATGGCTCTATTTTTATTTATCACTACAGAATGTAAAGTTTCTTGAGCTATTACAATATTATCTTGTATGTGTCTACCCGAAATGAATCCACCTTGTTCCATCGAGATCAAATCATTTATGAAGGGCTTTAGTCTATTAACCATTAACTTGGTTATTATCTTATAAGAGGTATTGCAAAGAGAAATAGGATGAAATCTATCAAAGGCTACTGCATCTCTATTTTTAGGAATGAGTGCAATGAAATAGGCATTGATAGCCCCTAAAACCGCACCATTCTGTCTAGATTCTTCAATCATTTTGACCAAATATTCCTTTATGATTTCCCAATAGGCCTTATAGAAATTAACCTGAAAACCATCAGGTCCTAGGGCCTTATCCAAGATCATACTCTTGATTGTCTCATAGACCTCTTCCTCTGTAATGGATTTCTCTAGTTCCTCATTCATTTGCGGAGTGACCAATTTTGGGATGCAGTTGAGAATTCTTTGTTGAGCTTCTTCATTATTTTCTATCCCCTCATTTAAGAAAGACTCAAAATAATTGATTGCTTCCTTCTTAATTAAGTCTTGATCTTTGACCTCCTCTCCCTTTGAGTTCTTGATCATGGAAATCTGATTGACTCCCCTTCTTTGACTAGATGCCTTGTGGAAGAAGGATGTGTTTGAATCTCCTTTCTGAAGCCAAATTCTTTGAGATTTTAGCCTCCAAACCTGCTCTTCTCTCTCCTCTTCCTCATCAATGATTTGTTTCCATTTTTGCTCTTCTTGGAATAAATCATCTTCCCAACCTTCCTCCAAGGCTTTTTCTCGATTTGAAGTAATTTTTCTCTTGCCATTCTCACTTGTTCTTGTTGTTGAGATCTGATATTTTGAGTCCATATCTTTATACCTCTTTTTACATTAAACAACCTCTTATGGAATTGATACATTTGAGACCCATGATTAGGGGCACCATTGTCCCACCAGAATTTGACCCGAGGGAGAAACTCTTCATGCTCTATCAACATGGGTAGAAATTTAAAAGGAGTATTTTTTACTTTCAAAATGAATTGAAGTTCAACAACCACTGGCCAATGATCAGAGCTAGTGCTTGAGACTACCCTTGTTTCCATAATAATGGAGTCAGTAATTAAGCTTTCAGATAATAGAAACTGGTCCAGCCTTTCAACAATCATCACTTTCCCTTTTCTTCTATTACTCCAGGTAAACCAACCTTCTTTGGGTGGAATGTCAATGAGTTCAAACTATTGAATTCCCCCAATAATTTTGGATCGTACTTGATCATTGTTGTTGAACCATCCTCCTTTCTTTTCATTCCTATCTAGAACCGAGTTGAAGTCTCCACCTAGAATGACATGCTGATTTTGTAGAGACTCCACTAGATTCCACACTTGATGCCATAGTTCAAGTTTGGCAGCAGTATTGTTAGGTCCATATATGTTAATTAAATTGAAAGTTATCTTTAGAGATGTTTCAAGGAATTTTAAGCAGATCCAATTGCTTCCTAATATTTTTTCCATAATTTCAAAGGTATTGCTTTTCCACATAATGGCTAAACCACCTGACTGCCCACTTGCATTGATTGCCACTATTTTACTACCTTTCCAAATCTGATCTTTCACCTGTATAAAATCTTCTTCATTCATCTTTGTCTCTTGTATTATGATAATATCTGGTTTTTCTTGGCTGATTTTTCATCTCAAAGACATTATTTTTTTAGGGGAGCCAAGACCCCTAATGTTCCAAGAAAGGAACTTCATTTAGCTGATTTTTTCCCTGCTCTCATCCTGAGTCCTTTGTCCTCAAGCGTGAGTTGGGTCCCATCAACAATCGATTCATGAGTTTGCTTCTCCCGCATTGTTTTACTATTGGGTCTACCCACTATTTTAGGTGTGCCTCCTGTATCTATTTCACATTGTGTTTTTTGGGAAGCCATTTCAATGTCATGAATAGTTTGAGTTTGAGGTGACCAATTTGAATTGTTCACATTATCCATTTCAAAATTATTCTCAAAAGGGATAAAGTTAGGGGAAGAGGAATTCAAACCTGGAACAAGAGATGTTTGTCCAGATTCTATAATGTCGACCCACTACAAACTGAAGTCACTTTGTGCTCCCTCTTTTTCTGTTGCTTTTTGATTTATAGTTTTTTCATTTAGATCCTCTTCGATTCCTTCTTCATCTGGTTGAGTCCCTTTGTTGAGACTATCTTCAACTATGTTCACTTCAGATCCCCCAAATTATTGTAGAGCCTCAAATTTGTTGAAGGTTTCCTTTTGAAAATTTTGTTGTGAGGTGAACAACCCTGATTTGTTCTATCTTTGTCCTCTTTTGTTGTGGACCTATTGGTAACCATCCTTATTAATCTCTTTTGCTTGATGTTCTGCTAGAGGGATCTTAGGACAATAACGGGCAAAATGGCCATACTCATGGCATCGAAGACATTTGAAAGGAAGACATTCATAATCTAATTTTTGTTCAATCTGGAAGGAGTCCACATTAATCATTATTGCTTCTGGTAATCCAATTTCAATGTTTACCTGGACACAAATGCGGGTCACTACCGAATTTGCACCATTGCTCTCTGCACCTTTGATGAAGTTCCCCAATTTATTGCCTATTTCCTCCAAGACTGAGTTCTTTCTCAAAAACCTAGGTAAAAAGGGTAAACGGACCCAAACTGGCACTTCCTTAGGGTTCTCCTCTAACGGATTGAAGTTGATATGCCATGGGGCTAAGTACAAACCACTTCTGCTCATGAAGTAAGGGCCCTGCTCAAACACCTTTTCTCTGTCCTCTAGGGAGCTAAAAACAACAATGAAAAAGCCCCTACCTTCCATGGAAATCTCAATGCTTCCTTGCACCTTTGGCTTCCAATTGACATCAACCCAAGCCCTAAGTGCAGTATCTCTAGGCCACATTCCACAAAAATGACCAATCAGTGCTTGGTTCTTCAAAAGAACAATTTCCTCATTGACCTCTTGGATTCTCACTTCCATTGACGGATTGCCATCCAACTTTTTCACAAAGACCTGGTTTTCCTTCCTCTTTTCTATCGATTTTCCTGCCTGAGATCTTTGAACCACCCTCTGTGCTTCAGAAAAAGCCACACTTGATGAACCTCCTACATTTTGGGTTGGGAGGGGCACAACGACCCCTCCAGAAGCACCTTTCATAAGTTGTAGAGACCAGGAAAACACTGAGCGACTCACAGACTTGCTAGGGTTTGCACCATCTTCTCCGGTTCCCTCAGCATGCTTTTTGGTTTTTTTTTGCCTCCCACGTGCTCTGTTGCTTCCATTGTGGTAGTCTAATTTCTTTCTTCTGCCACACTAAATTCAATCCATAATCTACTTGTCGATCCTATTCTCTTGATTCATATTTAATCTTAATGGATTGTGGCAAAGGTTTTGAAATATCCATAGCAACACATATTCAAGTATATATAGTATGCTTTCGCTCCTTAGTAGTTGGTCCTTGATGAATTCCCCTAGGGTATTTCCAATATTCTTCAAAACATCCTTATTTATAAGCTGATATGGAAGTCTAAAAAGTCTAACCCACACTAGAAGGTTCTTAATAGTTTTTGTCTCAACATAAAAAATTTCATTCAATGGTCTCAAATAAAATGCATCTCTTTCCCTAAACCATGGGCCACCATCCATTATTTTATCCTTAATTTCTGAATTGAAAAATATGATGAGGAAAAACCCTTTAGGAAGAAAAGTTATAGAATAATTTGAAATCAATCCCCACTTCCACTTGATCCAATCTTGAATCTCCAAAAACCCTGACCATGATCTATGGAACTTACATATTAACCCTCTACTTTTTAGAACCATTATATCATGCTCAATCATCTCATCCTTGATACTTACTTTTGGTGTAACATCTACTACCTGGATTGAGCTTGCCATGTATTCACTCTTTTGCTTATCTCCAACTTGGGCCTCCATATTTCCAACTAGGGAATCCTGATTTCTAGCTAAGGCATACTGACTTCCCATTAGGGCTTTCAAATATGACTTTCCTTCCGCAATAGCTAATGGGGCTCGCTCTTGGCTTGCACTCTCTCTTGGTTCGCACTCCCTCTTTGCTTGCAATCACTCCCGACTTGCACTCTCTCCTGGCTCACAATTGTTAATGTCTTTTATTTTTCTTGATGTTCCTTCGCTTCAACATATTTGGAAACAATATTCCATGCATTTGTGGTAAGGGTTTGCAACATTGATGCACTCCAGATGAACCTGCTACTCTTTTTCCATAACTGAATCTCGACTTGCACTCCCTATTGGTTCACACTCTCTACGGCCTTACACTCACTTTTGGTTTGCACTCCCTCTTGGCTCACAATTGCCCTTGTTTCTTATTTTTCTTGACGTTTCTTCGTTTCAACAAATTTTTGGAAACAATGTTCCACGCATTTGTGGTAAGGGTTTGAAGCATTGATGCACTTTGGATGAACCTATTGCTCTTTTGCCATGACTAAATCTCAGCTTGTACTCCCTCTTGGTTCACACTCCCTCTTTTATCGCGTTCGCTCCAAGATTGCACTCTCTTGGATTTTCTTCAATTGAATCCTTTAAATTCTCTTAAGATCCGGAACAAGAAGTGGCACTTGTTCTTTGATCCTCGTTATTGACTTGCACTCGCTCGCTTTCAACTACACTCACTCCGACTTACGCTCACACTCACTCCCACTTGCTTCTGGCTGCACTTACTCACTCACACTCGCTTCGACTGCACTCACTCCCAGCTTGCGCTTGCACTTACTATTGCACTTACTTCCGATTCATGCTCGCATTTTCGACTCATACTCGCACTCTACACTCACTCTCGACTCATGCTCACACTCCCTCATACACTCCACTTTCACAATTATTTTATATATTCTTTTGATTTTTTTTTTCTTAATTCATTTAAAACTTTTCTTACTATTTTATATTTTTACCATTATATTTATCAATTTTTTTTTCTTCTTACATAATTTTTTAAACCTTTTAATGCTTCCTACTCCTTAAATTATATATGTCAATTTCTATCTCTTAATTAATTAATTTATTTTTCTATTTTTATTTGTTTTTTTTCAACTTCCTCCAAATTTTATCAGAAAACATTTCCTGTAACAAATCTATATAGACTAAATTGTGATTATACTATTTTTTATTCTATGTACTCTATGCAGCACAGGGGCAGTAGAGACATAGGAACACTTCATCTATAAATGCCCGAGTTTTTCAGATATCCATGACAAATAAAAAGAAACACTTGAGAACGAGTTTATGGCAAATTTATTTGAAGACAGTAAAATAAAAAAAGTTGGGGAATTGTTAACACTATTTGAAGATAGTAAAATAAAAAAAAGTTGGGGAATTGCTAACACAAATAGAAATAACAACCTTCTCAAAGATATTAAAAATCATATGATATGATTTGAGTAATTGAACTTCCATATTTGAGGTCCCATAAACCATATTTGGGTCTGACGGGCGGACGTAATTAAAATCTTTTATTTCATTCATAAGTATTTTATTATTCATTTTAGTTCTTTAAAAAAACTTGTTGATAATCTTATATCCGTAGAACACCAAAACAACCCAGCACGACAATCTCAACACTTATTTTTAAAGTTTTTGGTTGGTTATTGGAGAATGGGAGAGAAGCGCAGAGCATAAATACCGAAAATATGTCTTCGCATAACGTGCTAGATTTTTAGCTTCCACGAACGTCCGGTCCAGGATAAGCAGCTTAGCCAAGGAAAGCAAGGAGGAAAGGATCAGAGTCATAAATTTAACAGTTGTTGTAGGGGTCACCTTTGCCATGGATATGTTTTGCCATGGGGTAGTTTCTGTTGGCAAGGCCGCTTCCAGCATTACAATTTTGCCTGCGTGGACTGGGCTCTCTAAGACTTGTACGACTACACACTGCCTCCGATTCCCCAACAGAATCACGAACAAAATATATAGGGTCATTCTAAAGGGTAAGCAGATTGTGCTCAGTACTGTCTAAAAATTAAAACCAAAAATGGTTAGCAGAGTGCCTAGTCTGTCTGTTTTATGCTCGACTATTTGTTGTTGCTTTAGCATTCCGTAGTTAGAAAGCAAGCTGGAGAATATGTTGTATTCTACGTTTCTTGGAACTGTATTTCCTTTAGGCTCTTCATTTCACCACGATTACCCGAGGAGAGGCAGAGGAATTCAGCTCCATCGAGGAAGTGAATAATTCGTTCTTGAATATTTAATAGACAAGCAAATAAATAACAAATACAAAACCATTAAGCAAATGTTAGAGCCCTTTGAGCTCCCACTTGTTATTTATGAAGGGCTTGTTGGTGAAGACTTTGGTTCTCGAATTAGTAAGTTCAAGATTCCAGTTTGGTTGGTTTAAGGTTGCAAATCAAATTTTGTTAACTTATTGGAGTTTGGGTGAGTTAACATGTATTGGATAAACACAGGGACAGCAAAAACTACTTTCTTTATACTTTAGATGGCCACCAAGAAGAAGGAAATTGAAGAGCTTCTTCTGCCTGCCATTCCTTTGCCTAGCAGAGCAGCGAGTTGCCATTACAGTTACCTGTTTGGGTATGGAGTACATCTCCATTGTCAACATGATGTAGTTATTCTCACTGGACAACTAGTTATGTCCAAATACAAATTAAACGTCAACAGAGCAGCAAAAAGATATACAGGGAAAGCAGGAGCACGATGTCCTATTAGGGAAAATAGGGATCTCATTTGTGCAACAGCAATAAAGATCACTAAAGGATCAAATAATGAAGCAGAAAGATAGCTTTAGGTTTGAGCATGGCAACAAACTTCAACATTAGGGAGTGTAAATAGCTTACACTGCCTAATGTGAGATCCTCATCTAGGTGGACTTTATTAGGGAGTGTAAATAGCTTAGATTGGCACTGCAGAAGCGGAGGAGAAAGTACCATCAGGGATCATCCATGCTTGGTCAAGAGTAATGTAGTACCATCAGGGATCATCCATGCTTGGTCAAGAGTAATGTAGTACCATCAGGGATCATCCATGCTTGGTCAAGAGTAATGTCCTTGCATTCTAGGGTATAACGTAGGAAAATATGTCCCAACTCCATAGGATCCTAGAATGCAACTTGAACCTATGAGCTATGTTTTTGACATGCTTTTGAGTTGATTCTTGCTTAGCTATAATTTCAGCATTGAGATTTCCAGCACTTGCCATTCCAACACATCGTTGTGCTTGTGGAATTGCCGTTCCAGTGTGTGTCTTTTGAGTGGAACTGCCGTTCCAATGTATGCCATTCTAGCACTTGCTGTTCCAGTGATTGCCTTGCAAGTGCCGTACCATTGCATGCCGTTCTGGTAGACTTGTCGTATTAATAAAGTGATTGATGTCGTTCTAGTACAAGATGATAAGCAAAATTGCATTGACTGCAGTCTTGTTTGGCCCCTAATCTATCATCCTATTCCTCCATCTTTGGAATGCTTACCACCATGCTACAGGTGGCAAACGTTGTTTTTAATAACGAAGGAGGAAGTGCAAGTTGAGGCGCATTGAGCAAACGAGGATTAGACCAAGGAAAACGTTTGTGCAAGTGGTGAAGAAGGCACCTACATGGAGTGTGCACGAGAGAAGATGAGGCAGAACAGTTGGTATCACCAACACAAGTGCAGAGGAGAGTGCCTAGAGGTGGAGAGGACGGGAGTCAAGCCCAAGGGCAACCATAGGAGAGTGTGCAGAGACCAGAATCAGAACCGATGCTAATGTATTTGCGAAGGAGGTTGTGAAGCGTAGGTGCATAGGGAAGCGGTTGAAGATGGTTTGCTAGTGTTGAGTCAAGTGACGAAGATCAACCACCTATAGCGAACATTGTTGTAGAAGCGGGCAAATAGAAATGTCCTCAATTTCTGGGTGATGGGAAGGAAGACCTAGAATGCCATATTGGTATGTGCAAAACAATATGGTGAGCTAATGGAGTTGATGGTGAAGTGTCTTGGTTGAGATTTTTTTTGTCTACATTGCAGGGAATTGCAGTGGATTGGCATTTGAAGAAACCAAACCCCTTCACGACATGGGATGAATTAATGGTTGAATTCACTAAGGAATTCAGAATAGATCATCGGAGAAATATATTCCACAAAGCAAAAGACAATTAAAGGAACTCATGCAAAATATCTCCTTCCAACATACATAATACAATGCCTATGCAAATGTATCTACTCTCTTGTATGTGTGTTGATGTGTTTACTGTACCTTGTACCCCGTTCCCTGCTCAAATGAAGGAGGGGGTCTATTTAACCTTGGGGATGGTAGTTAACAAACAACTACCACCCCGGACACCTCACCTCTAACTAGGTGATAACTACCCTTGCATGACTACGTTCGCACATAACTCAACTCATTATTACATGCATTATTACAATGTGCAACTTTATTCAAATTACAAAACTTTGGTATATCAAAACTATTACATCAAAATTACATTGTGCGCGTACTTTGACTTCCAACGCACTTATTTCTATTTCTGACTTGTCTGTTTTCTCTACTGAGATGGCATGTCAGAACTAGTGCCTACACAACTGAAGTACATATTGAGTGTAAAGTACATTAGTGCATGTGTTCTAGAAAGTAAAGGAGGGCTGGACAAAGAAGATGAAAGCGATTTTGAATATTGTATTATCCTTGTGAATTTTCCAAGTGTTGTGCCACCCATGATGAAAAAGATCCTGATCATTATTGCTAAGCCGAGGATTAATTCAAGAACAGTCACGTGGACTGGCATCACATTTTATTGTATCCTAGAGGGAAAAGATGAGCGCACATTGTCTTTTAAATTGTGTTGTATACCCAACATCTTTGACCCATCTCAAGTTATAGGGAGTAGGATTGGGTGTAGTAGGAAGTTACAAATCTTAAACTAGCTTCCAATATACTAAGCTCTTTTGACTGTCATGACCATTAATAACAGAAATCAAGTGATTCTTTACTTGGAAATTCTGGTTACAGAGTGCTTCCCTTGGAATTTTTGAATAATTTCTGATCATCAAGGTGAGTTGTGGATCTAGAGCAACAAAACTGTTTAACTGCAATCTCTGCATCTTGTGTTTCAAGTTGTTACTTTGTGAGAAGAGTCTTAGACTCTTTTGTGTTCTGGACATTTTGTGTTCAGTTGAATGACTATTCTTCATGTGGTAATTACAATACTTCTTTCCTTCTGTGATAAATGGACATGGCTGGCCTGGACCCTTTGGTTGTCCATTTAGAGTTGGACCAAGTCTTGTAGGGGGAAAGGTTTGAAGAGGAAGCATTGGTATTGGTGGAGCTAAAACCTTTGTTTGGAAACATAGATTCCAATTTCTTTTTTATATGTAGGGCTATTTTCTATTGTCTTTAAATCTACATCAAAGATACCTATTTGTTGTCTAAGATTAGGATTTAGACTAGAAGAAAGATTAGTCTTAAATACCTCTTCCTGATCTCTAGCTTGACTTGGAGCTTGTTGAACACTTGAATGTAAATTGGATCGAAGTTTCCTGAATTGAAAGCTATCATCCCCACAGATTCTCCTAACTCCTGGTAGGGGAGAACCTCTACTTTATGGCAGAATTGAAGTCATCCATAGGGTAATTCGATGATGATTACCATCTTTGTTTCAAGATATGCAAGCATATTCCCATGATTCTATCGGCAATTTATGGAAGTTTTTCCATACGAGCTTTGGTATTGAAGATCTTGTTTACATGATCTCAAGGGAAATCTTGAAATATGCCTCAAAACTGCATATCCAAGAATCAAGCTTCTTGCCATCAAATATGTTATCAGACTTGGTAATATTAACTATCACTTGTACATAAAAAACGATCTATGGCATTTGTTTTGGTGCTCAATTTTGCATGAGCCTATTCTAAAATGCCCTAATATGTTTTGCATTAGCATAGTTTGGTGCATAGTTGAGAAAATCAGAATCGGATCAGAATTGCCATGGAAAAAGAATCGGAAAAAAATCAGGAATCGGCAAAAAACAAAAACCCAAAGAAAATGCAAATTTTCATTGAAAAAAAGTATTTTTTCATGCATATCACAATGAATTAACATTATGCAAATCAAATATTAAAACTAAGTGATACAAGCTTAAACTACACATGAAAGTGGTAAGTGATATAAGCTTAAAGCCTTAAACTACATATGAAAGTGACAAAACACATCTTATATAAAGAAATTTTAATGCGTCAAAAATTCAAATATTCTTGTGTTGCTTATAATATAAAAAAGGTACAAACTACAAAATGTGTCATGAGTCATGACAAATACAATGCCTCAAGATCTTTGAATGCCTTTGCCCTTTGCCCTAGTAGAAGCTCTAGTCTCTCTTTGTCATTGTGCCCGTGCCTCTTCTTGTGCCTTGGCTGCTAATGCCCGTCGCCACCTGTGTTGGGGGTCAAGGGGCAGCGCTCTTCGTGTGTATCCTTAATACCTTCAACTGTCTAAACTGAATTTTTCTCCTTGATTGCATTTTGGTGCAGAAAGGATGCTACAATTACTAATTTGGGACTTCAACAACTCATAGGCTGAATAAAACACCAACAAATTAACTTAAATGATGATTGCGATTGGTTTTAACTTAAATGGTGTTTTTGATATTAGGCTTCCAAATTTGTCTTTCACAAGGTTTTTAAGGCTTTGTGTAACAGTTAGTTTCATTCTGCCCATTAGTTCCAATGTTTGCAACACTGATTTTTTCTTTCTAAGATAACAAAAATTGAGCAATAAGTTTGGATTGATAGTTCAACATCTTTTTATGGAGAATTTCATCAGTTAATAATGTATAGCATTGCTGTTGGTGGCTGCTGGATTCCTTCAAATTGGAAAAATTTGGCTGTTAGGATGCACTAGTGTGTTTTGTTTGGTGTGGTAGCAGGTAGGCAGACCCCTCTCTCTAGTTTGGAACAGGTAAAAATGAGGCAAAATGAAAAAAAAAAAAAAACAAATTTATAATGTTTCCTCTACCCATGCGGCCGCGGCTGATTTTTCATCGCAGGAATTGTGATTTTTGAAAAATTCACGATTGCTGATTTTTTGAAAAAATTGGGAAATATTGCTGATATTTTGAAAAATCCAATTTCTGATGCCGATTCAATTGGCAACCCTCCTGAATTGCAGAAAATCGGATTGGATTGGGATTTTCGTAACTATGGTTTGGTGTTCAACTTGACTGTCAAGAATCTATTGAAGAGAATTTCTGTTAGTCAATTCTTGTGTTATATAGTCTCCCTTTCATATTTTGGAGCCATTTTGGGTTGGATTTGTATTTCTCGCAATGATGTACTGTGTTCCAAATCTGTACAAAAGTGTGATATATTCTTTTTTCTTTTGTCGGTTGCTTGTGAGCAATTTTGGTTACTTTTCCTTGAATGTTCTCCTATGCAGAGCTGAATAGGAGAGAAGGCATTATCTATAGCGGGAATGGTTAATGTTTCCTTCTAAACATGCATTTAGTTGATGGCATTGGTAACGAAGTATATTATTTGAGTACCCTTAACTGACTCTGGGCTCTTGTAACCAAGTGCACTATTTGGGCTCCAACCCAAAATATTTTCGAGCACTATTTCTGCTCCATTTAGGCTTTTGTAATTAAGTGTACCATTTGAATCCCCTTAACCTACTTTGGTTATCCAGCGATGTTAATAAATTTCTCTCTTTCTTTGTTTCATAGAACAGTAAAAGTTTATGTTTCAGTTTGCTGATCTATTTGTGGGTGAAGGCAGGCAGAAGTGTAGGTGACCATGTCAGGGGTGACAGGATACAATGCATATTGACCAAGGGCAATGAGTCGCCTGCTTCTTTGCAGAACATTGAAAGAGAGCCTCATAAATATTTTGATCATGTTGTCATTACTGTGCGCTCTGGAGACGGGGGGCATGGTGCTGTTCTTAGCATGCCGAAGCCTGCAGTTCAAGGGAAAGCTCGGAAAAAAAAAGACAAGGGGAAGGGAAAAGAAAAAGGCTCATATAGGCGAGATTCAGATGGAACTCTGATTCTACCCATGGGAGGGCATGGAGGAGATGTAGTTCTTTATGCAGACGAGAGCAAAGACTCCTTGCTGGAACTTCATCAAATAAAAAGATATAATGCCAAGCGTGGAGGAAATGTTGATGCAATGGGTGCTTTGACTCCCATGTTGCATGATGGGTTTGCAGCACCTTCTTTGCGAATTCCAGTTCCTGTAGGTCAGTACAATGTGATCTACAACTCTTAGCAGGCCTGTTTTGCATTGACTTCTGGACATAATCCAATGATTGTCATGGAAAAACTTGCAACAAAAAAGTTTTTCTTGTTTCTTTTTTCTGTTTGCAAGTTGTCTATTATTATATGCTTCTAAGGTAACATATACTGATTGCTAGGTACTGTGGTGAAGCGGAAGCGTGGGGGAAAACTTCTTGCAGATCTTAACAACCCTGGTGATGAGATACTCGTAGCAAGGGGTGGGTGTGGAGGAGTAAGTTTGCATCTTCTTGATCCATGGTTATACATTTCCTTCTTTACCAATTCTTTTACTAATGCATCTACTTATTTAGTACTAAAGGATAACTCATTTTCTTGCCATGCTAGATTGGAAATTTCATTTTAATTATGGGGTTCATATTTGAAAGACTTAAAGGTACCTAATTTAGATGATAAAGCTGACAAATGAAGGATCTTCTCAGGAAGACTCCATTATTAGATTTTTCATGAGAGAGAAAAATATCATTTTTGTTCTACGTAAATTTTCAAAATCAAGCCGGGTAAATGTGTTTTGTGTTAAGTCTCATTCATTTGATGATTGCTTTCTCGACTATAGGTAACAGTTCCTCAATATTATCATTATCTAGATTCTGAAGTAATTAGTTGATGGTACCGTGGTAGCACGTGCTTCTAGTTGTGTATCTACTTCACCTGAAAGATTTATACTTAAATTTCTGTTAGAAAGCCATGTAGGTGCTAGTCTTGACGTGTCTCACCTGAAGAAATAGAAAAGCCAAATAAAGTGTGTTGGAAGTGAGACACGCACAATGTAATTTTGTATCATTGGTTTTGACATCATAAGTTGTGATGTAATAAATTTGATGGTCCAAAGTTTTGTAATGTAAATAAAGTTGTATGATGTAATGCATGTAATCATGTGTTAAGTGCGAACGTAGGGTAGTTATCACCCAGTTAGAGGTGAGGTGTCTAGGGTGGTAGTTGCTGTTAACTACCAGCCCCCAAAGATAAATAGGCCCCCTCATTCATTTGAGCAGGTAACCTTGTACCTTAGACACCTTGGTATTGTAGAGAGAGTAGATATGTTTGCACAGATATTATTCTGAAAGAGATACTCTATGCAGGATCTCAAACTTTGTGTAAGTTAAGTGCCTTACGCATTCTATCGTACAGGCAAAAGTTAATGCAATATCTACTCATATTCATCCTTCATCTATTGCCATTGTATGTTTCCTGTATGTGTTGTCATTGTTTATTGCTGCAGTAGATAGATCTGTAGTTGTTCCTTCCAAGTTCTGTATGCAGGGTTGAAGTCACAATATGAGAGTTGCTGTACAACAGAGTTATCATATATTAAAGTTGGCGTGTGAGAGTTGTCTTACAGCTAATGCCATATAGCCAATGCTGTATAGTGCATTGCCCAAACACGATACATTGCTAATTGCCGTACAATGTGGAGAGATAAGTTTGTACACTAAAGGTTAGCAGTGTAGAAGAGGATAGAATTTTCTATTTGCAGACTAAAGTGCTGATTATTGAGATGAATGCAATCATAGCCAATCAATCAATCTGTCATCTCAAATTGTTCCTCGAAGGGTGGAATATTCCCACCATGCTACATTTGGCGCTGCTACCATTTTGAAGTTCAAACCAGCACCATGTGAAGCTTGGAGAGGTGAATGACGGATAACTTGTTGCGAGGATGTGGAAGATTAAAAAATCAGCCAATAAGGAGTCAAAGAGTTGCACAACAACATCCAGGTGTTGTGCTAAACGAAGATTTGAATGTTGTTGATGAAGGACTGCAAAGAAGATTGACAAAACTTGAAGTACTAGAAGTTGAACGAGTGCGGAGTCCTCACTTTGAGGATAGTTCAGACGAAGAAAGTGAAAGGTGGCAAAGGTTGTTTCTAACAATGGAGGAAGCGCAAGTGGAGGTGCATTGAGCAAACAAGGATCAAGCTGAGGACAACATCGCGCATGTTGTGAAGGTGTCAACGTAGAGTGTGAACGAGAAGACGAGGCAAAACGACTGGTGACACTGGCACAAGTGCGGGGGAGAGTGCCTAGAGGTGCAGAGGACGGGAGTCGAGCACAAGGGCAACCGCAGGAGAATGTGCGGAGACTAGAACCGATGCTTGTATATTTGAGAAGAAGGTTGCGAAGTGTAGGTGCACAAGGAAGTGGTCGACGATTGTTTACAAGTGTAGAGTCATCAAGTGATGAAGAGAAACCACCTATGGCAAATATTGTTGTAGGAGTGGGCAAGTAGAAGTGCCTATAGAAATAAAATCTAATATAGTAAAACTCAATTCCATTTCTATCAACCTACAAATCTATTTTCTGCAGCAACTAGCAATGACAATACATACAAGAACCATCAATAGCAATATTAGATAATTGAATATGAGTAGATCTTGTATAATAGTAGCCTCTACGGTACTTGCATTACATACACAATCTACAACCTTGTAGAATCTCCTTCATGCCAACGACCACACTTTGGCCAACAATGCCCACAACCTCTTACCACACACATTGACCAACTCCACAACCATACGACATCACCAACCTTACCACACAACACTCTCGAATGAATGAGGAAAGGGACTTCTTTATACGACTAAAAAGTAGTTGCATCCTCCAACTGCCCACCACCTCATCATTTTCCTAAATTATATTTCACATGCATTTGACTTGCGTTTACATTTCATTTCCCACTACAAGACAAACTAGCTTATGGCTCATGAATTATATGTACATCACTTAACATTTCATGAAATAATACATTGCCACTTTATAACATTATTATATGTATGCATATTTCATGAAACACTTTGTGTATGAACTACAAAATAACACAAAATGACAAAACATATTTACTAAACGCAAATACATCAATTTGCCTGCCTACATCTATCCCTTCCTTGAAAATTGTCGGTGTCCTCGACGACATATGAGCTGAACACTGGAGATAGAAGCATTGAACAACATATTGGAATATCTTGTTGCACTCCTTCCGCTTTCTTTTATTCCATACATCTTCTGCAATAGACTTCACTATAGGCAGGTAAATCAATACGTTTGCGTTTAGTAAATAAGTTTGGACAAATTGTGTTATTTTTTAGTTTGTATGCAAAGTGTTTGATGAAATGTGCTTATGTATATTTAATAATGTTATAAAGTGGCAATGTAATAATGTATGTGATAATGTGTAATGTTTAGTGAAGTATTAGTATGTACGACAAAGTCATGTAGTGAGCCATCAAATGAAATGTAAATGTGAGTTAATATGTGAAATGTAATTAGGCAAATGATGAGGTGTCGGGTAGTTGGAGGGTGCAATTAATTTTTGGTTGTATAAATAAGACCCTTACCTCATTCATTTGCATGGTTTGGTTGTGGAGTTGGCTGACGTATGTGGTAAGAAGTTGTGGGCATTGTTGGGCAAAGTGTGGTTGGCATGAAGGAGATTCTGCACAGGGTTGGCAGATTGTGTATGTAATGCAAGTGCCATACAACCATTGTTAATATAAATTCTGCTTATAGTAATTTATCATTTGCTATCGTTATTGTATGTTTCCTGTGTATTGTCATTGCTAATTGTTGTAGGTTTATTTAAGTAGAAATGAAATTGAGTTTTAGTATGTTAAATTTTATTGCTGCATTTACTTCAAACTGTTGCCCACAACACATTGTTTTCTGATTGCTCACTCCATGTTTTGGAATCAGCCACATCATCAATTTGATCATCATGACCAACATAACCAACATGACCAACGTGACGGGAAAGCATTGAAACCTTCATTGTCGAGTTGAATTTTTCTCCTCGTTTGCACTTCGGTAGCCCTTGCTCGACTCACTTAAATAGCTTCCCCTCAGCTCCAATTAATTTCGCTCTTGTTGCTAATGACTATATCTTGGCCTCTAACGACACTCCTTTAATGACACTTCTTTGTACGATAGGTCCTTGTACGAATTCACTTGTACGACGCGCATTTGTACATCAATCATTTGTATTACACTCACTTGTATAACCATCATATGTACGGTGATCGCTTGTATGACCATCGTTTGTACGGAGATTACTTGTATGACATTCCTCGAATGACACTTCCTTAGACAACACTTCCTTGTTGGCACTCCCTATATGACAATCTTTGTCGGCAACCGTCATACGACTCTCTTCGTACGACAATGCTCTGTACGGTAACTTGTCGTACGACCTTGGCAATTTTGCAAGTTTTTCCTACGTAGCTTCAACTACTTGCTAGATTTTTGCCTCTTTGATTGAAATCAAATTTACCTCCTCAATTCCAATCAAGTTCAAGTCAACCTCCTCTACTTCCTAGCAAGGGCTATGACCCTTCTCTGACTCTTCAAACTCTGTGTGCATCACTGGTTGGTCTTGACACACAAGACTTTGACATTCACATGCAAAGTGCCTCCACAAATGGAATTTCCAACATTGCACAATGGGTCTACCGTCAATATCACATTGAATTCTATGTCTTCTAGTTCTCTGGTGGTTGACACAGACCCACATTACTAGTGGTATACTGCCTTGGTACAATATCTTTTTGCGTTGCATATTCCTGTAGCGATGATCTTGTACTCCTCGAGTCACACTCATCCTCAGAGTCATCGTTCTTCTCTTTGGAGTCACTTCCTTGACTTCTCGACCCCAACACTTGAACGATGAACTACTCTCATGCCCAAAATCATCACTCTCACTCATCAGTTTCACTCTCCACACCATAGTCACTTTTGTCCTTGAGGATACTCTTGTCTGCTTTAGCATGACCCCAACACTTTAATGATGCTTTTATATCACTTTCCAAATTCAAGGCTCGCTCCAATGCCTCTTGATATGATGTCGAAGGGACCACCCTAATCTTTTTTCTATACGTAGGAAGAAGTCCCTCTATGAACCACCTCCTCTTCAATGCGTTTGATGGGTCTTCCTCCATATGGGTAAACAACCCACTCAACCTTTGGTTGTATGAACAAACATGCTATTTTGCACCTTGTTTCATACTGTAAATTTCATTAATGACCGCATTGTCATTATGGAACAACCAAAATTCTTTCACGAATGCATCATGCAACTCTTCAAATGTTTGGTACTTTCCCCTTGGCAATCTCATGTACAAGTCCATTGTGATTCCAGGAAATGTTGCAAAGAATAACCTTTTGCAATCGACATCATTATTTTGCCCAATCGTTTTCCACATCGTGAGGCAAATTTTCCAATTCTTTACTAGGTCTTTTGTTGCTTACACGATATGCCCAAGTTGGCCTTTGTCGTGACAGGTTGACTTAACATTGGTAGTGGTTGTTTGCGTATCTCTCCACAGACAACATCAAGCGCACCACATCACAATTGCTCTTGTGCCGAACTCCCGTTCCGCGCACCATGAAACATGCCATCATCTTGCTCCGATGTTGGACTCGTGCTCACCATCGAGCATACCAACTTGCAGTTGTTCTAGTGCTGGACTCTTGTCTCGATCACTATCTGATCTATCATCTCGCATTTGCACCAATGTTGGACTCTTGTCCCTCTCACCATCAGGCACCTCCACTTGCGATTGCTCTAGCACCGAAAATTCTTTGTCTACATGCAATTCGTCATGGACACCTTCTGGCAACTCCAACTGTACCTGGCTTGTACGACATCTACCATTTGTATCCTCAACTTGTACAACGATTATTGTGCCCACCTTTGGATTGTACGATAGTGTGCACCATTGCTTGTACGGTGGCTGTTGTACACACCCTTTGCTTGTATGGTAGTGTGCATCATTGCTTGTATGATTGGCTGCATTTGTACGGTAGATTCCCTCGTTTGGACGACAAGCTACTGTTGACAATTTCGTCACATTGGAGGGGTGGTGAAAATTAATGTCGTGTAAAGGATTTTCTTTTCTTTATTTTTGTTGATAGTAGTATTGCAGCAAGTTTGGTTGTCATTTTTGAATTCCCTTTGTAGATAACTGTGTAAGAGAAAGCTTCGCTTACAGCACTAGCAGGAACAGGCAGCTTCGCAAACAGAAAATAGGGAAAACATAGGCATAGGCCTGAAATCTCCTAAGGCATAGAAAGAGCTTCGCAAGCGAAGCCTCCGCGAGACCTGTTTCGGGCCGAAATCCTGCGAAGCGTAAAATGTGAGATGCGAAAGTTGCTGAAGTATGGAGAAACACTTCGCAGAATTTCCAGCGAAGCACCCGCTTCGACCTCCCTTTTTGGCGAACCTCCCCCAAGGAAAATCTACTTCGCTCAAAACTTTTGCGAAGCACCTGCTTCGGGCGATTTCAGTGCGAAGCTTCCCCATACGAAGGTTGATTGCCCCCGAAAGTTTTATAAGGCATGGATGATCTTCGCCCAAACTCCTCCC
The DNA here is from genome assembly GCA_028583015.1 of Wollemia nobilis. Taxonomy (NCBI): domain Eukaryota; kingdom Viridiplantae; phylum Streptophyta; class Pinopsida; order Araucariales; family Araucariaceae; genus Wollemia; species Wollemia nobilis. The sequence goes on from JAQPPZ010016709.1 coordinate 3,680,389, forward strand.
GAGCGGCCATTTTGAAGAAGGTTCTCAGCGAAGCAATTTTGACAGCCCATCAGCGAAGCATCCACTTTGGGCAAGGAATCTTGCGAAGCAGCCTTTAACCCACCTTTCCAGCGAAGCAATGAAAGATTGAGAGCCATGTTTTGAGAAGGAATATCTGCTTCGGCACTAAGTCCTCGTGAAGCTATTTTTGGAAGTCCCTTCGTGCGAAGTGCCCATCCAAGGAGGTTAGGCCCGCTTCGGCTCACATCCATTGCGAAGTAAGGTCCCGAACTGGAATTTGGCGAAGCTCTTTAAGGGCACACACTCCAAGGCTGGGTATCTTTTCGAGGCAATCGAGTGTTTCATAAATGAATTTTTACTTGCCCGAAAGACCGGGGCTCATTTTTGGCAATCCAAAAAGAAATATCAGTTCGCGAGGAGGAGAGCCCGACGGACATAGCAGCCACTCGAGCTCCGCACCCGGAGAAATTCAGGACGAGTCGGGCGGCCCATAAATACAAATTTCCCGGTCGACGCGGTCGTAGCTGCTAATTGTAGAAAAGGATGTGAGAGCTTGGTCACGGGAGGAGCGAGAATAGATTTCTCAGGTTTTCGAGGGTGTACTTCCCGATTTTGTGCATTGATGGCTCAGAGGGTCGGGTCCTCTATAAAAACCCGTGAATTGTAATGAGAAAGGGGGGAGAACTTTTGCTAGAAAGCTGCTGTAACTTGATTTCTGCGATTAATATCAAGAACTTTGGGCCTCATTTCTCTCTTGTATGCTGCCTTCCGTGATTATTTCTTTTATTCTGTCTTCATTTATGTACTGTAATTCTGAATCCTGGATTTAGGTGTGTGATTGGGGACAAAACCCTGGAATTCTCTTGAAGGATACATAGGGGGGAAAATGTTGTGTTAGTCTTCTTGTATGCTGCCTGTGGATAGTGTTTCTGCTATATTCACCTATTTCTTAATTGCTGTAATTCTGAAATTTGGATTTCGGCATAAGGGATTAGGAGGATCTTGGAACTCGTCTAGAGGATACATAGGAAAGCTAGCACGACGTTCATTCATGTTTTATTCTTTGTATTTATTGCTGCTACCTCAAGATATTAGCTAGTAATCGTGCTGTTGGTTCTTTCCCTCTGAAAATCCATTGACATTCTTTCCCTTACTCCCTTTATTTCTTTCCTGCACCCTTACTCTTTTTATCTCTTTCTTGCACTCTTAGCTTAAGACACCAAGTAGTTTAGTAAAGGAGCCGGCCTTTCTCCGGATATTTGCACGGAGGGCATCTATTCCCTCCGGCCTTTCAATGTTGGTCCAGATCTAGGGTGCGTATACATACCAAAATCCTTTCCAATGGCAGATTTGTGACCAACAGTTTCTGGCACGCCCGGTGGGACCTGGTCAGTCTCACCTTGTGAGTGGTAGTGAGAACCGATGCTTATCTCATTGCCAAAAGACTCTAGCATCTGGTGGCTCTGTTCAACCTGAGAATCTTAAAGTCGTAGAGACCGGTACTAAAGTATCCGTGCCTCTATGCAAACAAGATGGAGAGTGAGGAATAGTGGAGAAGAGACTGAGTTCTTTGAACTCGATATTGACGCCTTCGGGGAACGCTCCAGGTTGGTCACCCCTGAATCACTGTTATGTGGAACGTCCTTGCAAGAGGCTGCCTTTGACGAACAATGGCCAACTTTGGATAGCACAGCGGCTAGTCTTCCTCCTAATCCTCCCAACTCACCAGATCATCCAAGTGCCTCCGTTCCAATTAGTAATCCAGTTAGCAATCAACAAGGAACTTCGGGAATTCCTGTTTTTTGGAATCTAGGCGCAAACATGGCACACCAGCAACATCAACAACAAATGCAGTAGCAGCAGCAACAACCGCCGCCCAGATTGTTCCCGGCATGGAATTCTTCCGAACCATTAAATCTAGCGGGACAAGGGCAGGTTCCGCCTGCTGCTATGAAGAAAATCCCCACATTCGATGGAACAGGGAAGACAGCTCTGGAACATATCCAAGACATTGTTTCTCTGGCAGCGATTCACGACATCACAGAAGAAAGAGTTATGGTAAAGCTTCTGGTTCTGTCTCTCAGAGGAAAGCTCCTCTACTAGTATAGATCCCTACCACCTGGAACTATAACGAGATGGGACCAGTTAGCCGGACAATTAATGAGGGGTTTCAATGAATCTGCCGATCCATCCTCTCTTTTGCACCAGTTTACGACGATTTAGAGACACTCGCAAGAGGAGATTGCTGATTTCAACGTAAGGTTCGCTCGAATTTGGCAAAGGGTACCAGCTGGACTTCGACCAACCAATGAAGCTGCGGCGTTTTATTACCTTAGGGCCTCTAATCCTGACGTCAGCGTGATGGTAAGATATTCGAATATTAATACCTTCCCTAAACTGTATGAATTGGCCCAGAAAGCGGAAATGGATTTGATAGCCGTGGGTAAATTTCCTCAAAAGATGCCGATGTCCATACTTCCAGAATTCCCTCAATCCCAGTATACAAGTGCGGCTGCTTCGCAAATCTCCGCAACCCCTGCGTATCCAATCTCATTATGGAACCCGAACCCCATTGTGTCTCAGGTCACTACTCCACAAATACATTTTCCTACATTTTCAGCACCACCGCCCATTGTCCCTTCGGCATTTCCCGTGTTACCAGCACCACCCCAATACCCTGCCCTACCCCCAATACCAACGATGGCCCCATTGCCACCTGCCCCCAAAGCTGAAGATATGCAGGCTAAAATACTACAGGAGGTTCAATCCCTAAATTCCATGGTACAGACCTTGTCTAATGACATGACCATCATGAAAAAGAAGCAGGCACAACAGGAGTTCCTGCCAAGGAGGTCTTGTTGTCACATTTTGCACGGGGTGCAATGTCTTCAAGTTTGTAACAGTGCTGCTCTTCTTTTCCCCTCTTCCTCTATTTTTCCTTCCTTCTTCTCTCCTTTCCTTTTCTTTCCCGCATTCTCTTTCTTTCCCCCCTTTTTCTCGGAGTCCCCCAGTTGGTTTTTTAACTTTCCAGCAAGTTACCTGAAAAATGGCTAAGTGTTGGTGCGAAGTACGCACTTCGCCCAGTTTTGGTGCGAAGTACGCACTTCGCCCAGTTTTGGTGCGAAGTTCGCACTTCGCCCAGTCTGGGTGCGAGTGCGCACTTCGCCCAGTTTTGGTGCGAAGTCTGACTTCGCCCCACTTTTTGGGCGCACCTTGCAACCGGCAGACTGGCAGGCTGACAGAAGAAAGATCAAGTGCTGGAGCAAGTCCGTACGGCGGCAGACACCGCTTCACTCAGCGCAGTCCGACTTCGCAGCGAAGTCGGAGTGCGCCCTTGACAGGTGCGCAGTAGGGGAACAAACCCAGAATTTGACCAAGGCATGAAGGCCTTCCCGACTGCACTGTATTCTGCCCACGCAACCCGAGGCGCTCTGATCCCAAGCGAAGTTGGATAACCTGCCTTTCAAGGCAGACACGTGTCAAAAAGCATCATTCATCATCTGACAAGTGTCCAGCTTCGGGATTAGAGCCGAAACGTGCCGAGCAAAAGGACAAGCATGGGCTGCACTGCCTGCGCCAGTAGCCTCATTTAAAGCTGATCTGAGGTTTCACTTGTTCCAGCTACCCGCATCACTGCCAGAGAGAAGTTCTGCTCAACACACCGCCATGTAGTTGTCCAGCTTCCAGGAAGACAATGCTGCGGGTACAGTCCGGTCCGACAAAAGGTCAGCATTTGTAGCTCTTTCGCCGCTTTTGTCAGCTTATGTTTGACTGGGACCTTGTGCCCATTAATGTAACGGGAGGGACTCGGGCTATAAAAGCCCACCATGAATTCATTGTAAAGGGTGGATGGGGAATGTCTGTTAGGGAACCAATGTAACCGTGCTTCGGCTTATAAATATAATTTGTATGCCCGGTTCCGTTTCGTCGCTTCGTTTTTTATGCCGCCTTTCTTTATATTCATGCCTTAGGCTAACTCCGTGTCACGGCTCGTTGATTCATTTCAGCATTTGGTGATCGGGTGCCTCTAGCATTGCTTGTTTAAAGCACCCTCTCGTACTTCATGAATTAAAAGGATACATAGAATAGATGTGGTAGCAGCTTCATAAGTTGTGTGTTACGTTGTCTGGTCCGTATCCTGTGATTGATGCGTCGCCGCATCGTTAGTTCCTTGTAGGGAATGTCCGTTAGGGAGCCATTGAAGTCGTGCGGTTAAATTCTCTACACGACACATATACCTGGCTCTGATATCTCTATGATTGCTTTCTACTCATGTTAGTGTCCGTAGGTGGTGATTGATGCGTTGCCGTACTGTTAGTTCCTTGTAGGGAATGTCTGTTAGGGGACCATTGTAGCCGTGCGTACACTGCTTAAGTATCGGAAGTATACGTTAGATTTTGCAGTTCTCAGTCGTGCTTTATATTTGTAATGCAGTAAGTATTGGTGATTGTTGGTTGCCGTACTGTTAGTTCCCCCCACCAACCTCCACGTATATTTGTAAATTCCTTTCTGTTCATTTATCTCTTTCCTGTACTCTTAGCTTAAATCAGAAAACCCCCAAAAGGAGCCGGCCTTCTCCGGAGATTGGCCCGAAGGCATCTCTTCCTTCCGGCCTTTCATGCTGGTGGGCGAATCTGGGCGCATTAACCCAAAATCCTTTCCTCATGGCAGATTCGTAACCAACAGTTTCTCTGGCACGCCCGGTGGGACCCTGGTCCCACGTTTGAAGAGAGATTTTCTGATCAGTCTCCACCTGGCGCTGACAGTGGATCCTGAGCTCTCGGTGAGACAAGGAAGTTTCTCACCCCCGACGGAATTGAAGCACCGGTGTTCGCTTCATTGCTGTTCCAAATCCGAACACCCGGCGACTCGCACGAACAAATCCTCTCGAGTCCGAGAGACCGGTCCCAAGGACCTTCATGCACACAAGAAGGTGGCAAGCAAGGGATCCGAGAAGCCCGCCTGAGTTCTACGAACTAGACATCAACGCTCGAGGCGAAGTTCCCAGGCTGGCTGATCCGCGAGCTCGTTTCGACGAAGCCGAGGCTGAAATCCAAGAAGAGGCCGAAGCCGAAGTCGGAGGAGCTGAGTACGAAATAGAAGAGGCCGAGGAAGAAGAAGATCCTGCATCCTCGGAAAGTACCGACACTGAGTACACAACCGACGGCGGAGAAGAAGAAGAAGAAATGGCTGCCCAACAGCCGAATGACGATGATCTCTTCCCGGCGGTGGACTCTACGGGGCCCTTGGCCCTGGTCGGACAGCAAGCTGTGCCCCCGCTGCTTTAAAGTCTATTCCCACATACGACGGCTACGGCAAGACGGCGTACGAGCACATCCAGGACATCCTTGCCCCGGCCGCATTGCATACTATTACCGATGAGAGTGTGAAGACCCGTCTCGTCGGCCCTTTCCCCGAGGGGAAAGCTTCTCTATCGGTGGAGATCGCTGCCAGAGGGATCCATCACAGGGTGGCCCCAGCTTGCCAGGAGGCTCGTAAAAGGATGCAACGAGTCTGCTGACCCTACTTCTCTACTGCATCAGTTCCAAGCTATCCAGAGACATCCTCAAGAGGAGGTGTCTGATTTTAACATCAGGTTTGCGAGATCCTGGAAACGGGTACCTCGCGAACTTCGGCCTTCACCGGCATGGTCTGCTCACTACTATCCGAGATCCTTTAACTCGTACATATGCTCGCCGCTGAAGATCGCCGAATTGACGAGTTTCTCGCGCCGTACGAGGCTGCCCAAGCAAGCTGAAGCTGACATTATTTCCATCGGCAGACTCCCGTCCAGGGTGCAGGAACCCATTCATCCCGACTTCCCCAGATCCCAGTATCCTTCTGCTTCTGGCGGTTCGCCGTCCACATCAGGGCAGCAACCTCAGCAGCAGTGGAATCCAGCGCCGGTCGTAACTCCTTACGGCCCGCCTCAATTGCATTACCCTCACCCGCCGCCTCCTGCTCCTCATTTTCCAGCACTTCCCGCTCCCCCGCAGTATGCACCTTATTCTAACCCACCTCCATTGGCTGCATTGCCTCCACCGGCACAGTTGCCGCCACCCGACAAGCAACATCCAGAACACGATTCTACAGGAAGTGCGGGCTTTGGCCTCCGGATACCATGCCATGTCCAACGACATGACCGCTATGAAGAAAAAGCAGGCCCAGATGGACCTCGCTCCTAGAAGGCCATATGCGCCACCCGCGCTGACGAAAGACAAAGCCCCGGAACACCAGCCGCAGAGGCGTCCGCCTCCAAGAAATGCTGCTATAGAAGACCCGCCTGGTCCTCCCGACCAGGTTAACTGGTGCACTACGTGCAATGACCCGCATTCGGAGGAAGACTGTACTTTGCACCAGCACTACATCCAGACCTTGGCCGGCAGCGCCATAGAGGATGATGAACTGTATATGATCTTGGACGGCGAAGCCAACTTCGCCCTCCCAGAAGAGAATCTAGTGCCTCCCGCCAAGGAAGAAAAGAAAGCCGCAGATGCGGCCAAGCCTTTGCAAGTCTACGCAAGAAGAGAGAAACCGCAGCCCGGCGGGCTGCCACCATACAAGCGGCTGTGGCCCTACACAACCCCAGAGAAGGCATCCAAAGATAAAGCTCCAGCCAAGCCTTCTCCGGCAAAGGCCGCCATTGTTCCAGCCAAACCTCCAACGAGGGCCCCAACTCCGGCTAAAGATCCCGTACCTCAGCCTCCAGCTGAAACCAAAGAACAAGCCCAGGAGAAGCTGAAGTACCCGTCTCTGACCAAGAGACAACGAGTTGAGGCCACCCAGCAGTACCGGAGGAAGTATGAGCTGGCTAAACAAGCAGAGGGAGCTAGTACCTCGGGCTACAGCATTGTAGACGAGTTGAAAAGAACGCCCGCGAGAATCAGCATGTATGATGCTCTTCTGCTCCCAGGCCAGGTGGATCTGTTGCAAGAATCACTGAAGAACATGAAGAGCGGCAGGCAGATTCAGCCTGCTGTCCTGGTTCAACCTTTGACAGTCTCCGCCACCGGGAAGAACAGGACCGCCACCCTTTTATCTCGTCTTTACGGATGCAAGGGCACATAGTTCACAACCGCATGGTGGATTCTCGGTGCTTCCTCGACCGTGATGCCGAAGGCCGTCTCGCGACGAGATCGGGATGGAATACACACGGAGCAGCCAAGGCGTGCCGCAATTAGACGGCACCCCTGTTAAGACAATTGGTGTCATAAAGGACATCCCTATCCGACTGCACAAGGCCCTCGACATCGTGGTCATCCAAGAGGTCGTGGTTGTTGACTTGGAACCTTACTTCGGCATGTGTCTCTCTCGGGAGTTCACTGCGAAGTTGGGCGGGTACCTGTCTCTAGACTACTCACACATGGAAGTGCCCTTCAAAGGAAGGAGACTGAAAATTTTTAATGAGAAGCCTTCCACCTTCCTAGTAGAGAAGATACCCGGAGGAGAGATGGACTGCATGGTCCAGTTGTCAGAGGAAGAGCTGGTGACAGTGGATCTGACTGAGCAAGCCCTCGAAGTGCTGCAGCTTGAAGATGAGTTCTCGTTGCGGGACTTCAATGCCGTAATCGGAACAGAGCAGGTGGTCACATCCATTGTACAGCCCGAGAGGCTTGACATGTCAGCCGCGAAGGAGGTAGGACCTGCACCCGATGAGCTGTGGAAGCTTTTCTTTGACGGCGCGCGATGCAAGAATGGCGCCGGTGCAGGGGTACTTCTGGTTTCTCCAACCGGAATCCAGAAGGACTATGCCTACAAAGTTGGCCTCGGAGCCGCACTAACAACTCGGCGGAATACGAAGCCCCGTGCTTGGGTTTGCGAAGGCGGAGAGGCTCGGAATCAAACACCTACGGATTTTCGGAGATTCGTAGTCGGTGTGTCACCAAGTTACGGAGAAGTGCGCATCCAAACAACATTTTCTTAGAGCGTACCGTAACCGGGTGTGGGACCTGATGGAGTCATTCGACTCATTGAATGTCAAAGCAATATCGCGTGAGAAAAACAAGCACGCCGATATTCTGGCGTCTGTTGGAGCCAGGTACGTTCCGGCTGAAGACGTTGTCCAGAAACCGAAGCCGGTTCGCACTATCTACAGGCCTTCTGTGCCTGATAAGGACACCCACTGGCAGGTGTTCGGCCATGACGAGGAGATCGTCACATTCCCGGTTAACGAAGTGTGTGTAATCGAAGGTAGAGACCCTGATGACGAGCAATATGAGGGGTTGATACAGTTACGGAATAATCACGTCCCAAAAGGACTGATTACGTTAGAAAGTCTCTTTGATCAAAATGATAGAGCAATATCCCACAGATCAAAGTAGACCCGAGGCAAGATGCCGACTCGGAACTTGAACCCGGTAAAACCATCAAGGTCGGAACAGATCGCACGTCGGAGGAGCCGGAGTAGATCGGATCACCGTGCCAGGAGTTCCCCGACATCGTGGCCTCGTGCTACGAGGATTTGAAGGGGTATGACGGAACTGTCATCCAGCATACTATTGAGCTAGAGGATGGCGCTAAGCCATTCCGACAGAAGCAGAGGGCCGTGAATCCGAAGATTGAGGCCATGATGAAGACCGAGCTCTTGAAGATGCTGGAGGCCAAGATCATCTACCCCATCAAACATTCATCCTGGGTCGCGAATTTGGTGCCCGTGAGGAAAAAGAATGGCGACATTTGTCTCTGTGTCGACTTCGAAAACCTAAATCAGGCTTCCCTCCGGGACCACTATCCGCTTCCCCAAATCGACCAGATCCTACATATCGTTGTCGGAGCCCAGAGATTTTCACTTTTAGATGGATTTTCCGGCTACAACCAAATTTGGGTCAAATACGAGGACCAGCATAAGACGGCGTTTACCACCAAGTGGGGGACGTTCGCCTATCGCCGCATGCCGTTTGGCTTATCTAATGCCGGTGCCACATTCCAAAGGGCCATGGACCTCGGCCTTCCGAGAGCTGCTCAATAAGATTATTGTCATCTACCTTGATGACATGACTGTTTTCTCTCACCAACGAGGAGATCATGTTTCGCACCTACGGCAAATATTTGAGAGTTGTCGAGAATTCGGCATTTCTATAAACCCGAAGAAGTCTGTCTTCGCGGTAAAGGAAGGAAAGTTGCTGGGACATGTCATCTCCGAGGAAGGCCTCGCCATTGACCCTGACAGAGTAGAAGCCCTCGTTCGCTGCCAGCCCCCGTCGACAAAAAAGGGCTGCAGTCCTTCTTCGGTCAGATTAACTTTGTGCGGAAGTTCATCCCGGACTTCGCATAGGTGATCAAGCCTATGGCCGAACTGCTTAAGAAAGATACACGTTACGAATGGACTGATGAGAGAGAGCAAGCCTTCGAGGAGATCAAGGCCCGAATTGCACAAGCTCCGGTGTTGACAAACCCGGACTACTCCAAGGACTTCATCCTGTATGCAGTGGGAGAACCCGAAAGTTACGCTGCAGTCCTAACTCAGAAGGGAGACGATGGTGAGGAGCGCCCCATAGCATTCCTCAGCCAAGTGATTCTGCCGCATGAAGAAAAGTACAATTTTATAGAGCGGCAGGTTCACGCTGTCATGAAGTCCCTTCGAAAGTTCAGGCACTTTGTCTCCTAGAGCAAGACTACTGTCTTTGTGATTCACCCGGATGTTCGTAGCTTCATCTTACAAGGAGAACCGGGTCACAAGAGAGCAGGATGGATTGCAAAAATCCAGGAGTTCGACATTGAAGTGCGGCCCACCAAGCTTATCAGAGGCCGAGCCTTGTGTCAGGAATTGGCCCGAAGCGCTGTAGTCGGCATCTCCGCCTGTAAGTGGGAGGACACAGCGACACGCATCTACCTAGCCAACTCCTTATCGGAGGGGAGTGATTGGACAGATGAACCGGTGAGATACTTCGCACCGGAAGATGTCCCGATCACCCGAACGCCTCACAACGAAGGAGATTTCGGCTGGGTGCACTCAAGTACACTCTTCGCCCCGAGGGGCTTTACTTCAAAAACATTGACGGCATCCTGTTGCGGTGCGTCATTAAATCTGACCAGCCTAGGGTCCTCGGAGATTTTCATTCCGGGATGCCTGGGGGTCACCATTCTTCAAGGCCAACGACCTTAAAAATAATAAGAGCTGGGTACTATTGGCCCACTCTGTTCGCAGACGCGCATGCGACCTGCTCTAAATGTGATCAATGCCGGAGGTTTGTTGGCCGAAACAGAAAAGCACCCCTGCCCCTTCAACCGATTCAGGCCGAGACTCCGTTCCAGCAATGGGGTTTAGACTTCATCGGGGTGATTTCTCCTAACTCCTCTGCCGGCCACAAGTTCATTCTTACGGCTACTGACTATTTTACACGGTGGGCAGAGGCAATCCCGACCAAGAATGCCGACCAAGAAACGGTCATCAGGTTCATTGAGAGCCTGATTACCCGCTTCGGGGTTCCAGAGTCAATTGTGACAGACAACGGTCCGGGATTTGTAGGCGCTGTACTCACGGAGTACACCGGCAGACTTGGCATCTATCACAAGATGTCTTCTAACTACTACCCGCAGGGGAATGGCCTTGCCGAGTCTACTAACAAGAACCTCCTGAAGATCATCCGAGGACCATTGAAAGAAACAAGCGGACTTGGCACTTGCTCCTGAACCGGGCACTGTGGGCGGACAAAGTTGCGTTCAAGAAATCCCTCAGAACGTCCCCCTATGCACTCGTCTATGGCAAAGAAGCTGTCATGCCATCACACATCGAGATCCCTGCCCTGTGGATGATTGACGAAGACAGGAGCAGCGGAGACCCGGTGGACGACAGACTGTGCCAACTCCTGCAGTTGGAAGAAGACAGAGAAAGTGCATACCAGGCCTTCACTGATCACATTGCAGCCACTCAAGGCTGGTTTGCAAAAGGCACCACTGCCCGAGTTTTCGAAATCGGGGACCTGGTGCTGAAGTGGGACTCATATAAAGCAAAGCCGGGTAATCACGGGAAGTTTGATGCTCTCTGGGAGGGCCCTTATCAGATTGCCCGGGTGAACCAATTTAATGCCTATGTGCTTCGGGATATGGAGGGTCAGCTCCTGCCTATCCCTGTCAACGGGTTCCACTTAAAAATTTACCGCTGCTGAAGGTGCCCAAGTGGCCCTTCCTTGTAAAAAATTTCCCTTATGCTTTTTCATTTCCCAGCATGTACAGTTTCCGGTTTTCAGCTTTTAATTTTATTTTTTTTATTATTTGAGCTTAACTGCGGCACGGGAGAGAAAGACGGACTTCGCAGCGAAGTCCGTCGTCGCCCCTCAGGAAGGGCGAAGTTCGGCTGTGCAAAGGAGGAAGCAAACAAAGAAGAAAAAAGGAAGAAAAAAGGCAAAAAATTGACTAAGTGTTGGCCGAAGTCCGACTTCGCAGCGAAGTCGGGCTTCGGGCCAGCCAAGTGCGAAGCTTGTACAAAGAAAGAAGAACGGACTGCGCCCAAACTTGGGCGAAGTCCGACTTCGCACGCGAAGTCGGACTTCGGCCGACTTGCGTGCGAAGTCTGAACTGCGCACGACTTCCGCGCGAAGTGCGCACTTCGCCCGAATTTCGGGCGGAGTCCTAGCTCGCTCCAATGTTTACCCTGCGCAGTTCAAACAGATCAAAGGGAGCAGAAAAGTGTTGAAGGTTACGATGAAACCAGACTGCGCTCAATCCTTGAGCGCGGCAACGAAAAGAAGAAGGAACGGTTCAAACGCGCACTGAGGTAGGACAGCATGTCTACCTTGAGCAGGAGTTTTCCCGGATTGGCCTGGTTCTGTTGCCGCAGCGTTGGAAGTATGACCCATATGGGATAAGGGGAAAGTTCACACATCTCTGCCCCCGGGCAGATATAACCGAAGATAAGTGCGATGTGGTCCATGTGGACCTTGACTGGGAAATTGAATTGATGGAAGCTTCTCCTCCCTGGCAGGATTTTTACTGCGAGGAGGTGACATATGACCCCAAGCGAAACCCGGACCACCAGTTCACATCTCCAGGGTTTAAAAAATTTCTATCCAAGATAGCAGGCCTTAACTGGTCTAAAGAAAAGATTACTGAATGCTGGAAGATGAGATGCCGCACGCAGCACGACAAATCCACAAGAAGGAATCTGGCCGTAGATGACGACTTTTCGGTTCTCTATGACCAGCATCATGACAGCTGGCGGCCGTTCGCATATCAAGGTTACGTTCCCCGAGGCCCCTTTGAAGACTATAAAGGAGGGTCTCCTTCCCAACGGTTGTACACTTCGGCAACTGCCAGCGTGGGCCCAACAGACATCCAGGCCGAACCAATGCAGCCCGTGGCTTCCAAGGCGGCGCTCGAGAAGGCGAAAGAGTTAGTCAAAGCAACGCCGGAGGCAATCCCTCAGGCACAAAAGGTGCCAGCACCGCCACAGAGCAGACCGGTTGCGGCAGACCTTCTGCAAGTCAAACCCCAGTACAAGTTTACCGTGGGAGCATCAGCGCCTGCTGCACCTGCTTCATCTCCTTCCCCTGATCCGACCGTTATTCCAGAAGAGAAGAAGCGGAAGAGAGTGGAGAAGATCAGGCGACCTAGCCTGATAGTGCAGCAGCCAGTCGCAGAGCCGCAGCCGCGTCCTGCCGCCGCAGGGACAATTTCTCTAGGCAGTCCCAAGCCAGCCGCCGAAGTCAGACGCACAGACATCCATCCGGCATCGGCTCAGGCGGAGCCCGCAGGTACGTTTGCTGCCCCTGTCTCTTTGGTCTCATCCAGTCCTACTCCCACTCCGTCTCCCGCTCAATCCGAGCAAGCTATGGCCGCATCATCCTCCCCGTCTCCACGTCCTTCTAGCGGCCCCCATTCTTTTGATCAGTTTGCTCAGAACCCTAACGTTTCCCTATCTCTGAGCACAACTCCAAACCCTTCGCCTGAAGTTAGTGCTGAAGCCGTCCATTCACCGTCACATCCACCGTCTCAGCCGCTTCAAACCCTCACAGTATCAGCCGCTCCCATCTCCATTTCCCGGTCGCCCACACAAGCGGCCGATCCTTCCAGTGTCCATCCGGTTCCTCCTGATCCCATCCCCGCAGGAGAGACGTCTCAGCAGAACCCTAGGCTGGGGGAACCAGATTTTATGGACGACCTCCAGAATACAGACGACTTGCCCTTGGCAACGAGAGCTGTAGAATATTCTCTCTTTCCTTCAGAACCTGAAACGGAGGAGACCTGAAGAGATAGCCGCCCCGGTAAAGCGCGCCAAGTACAATTTCGAGAGGAGAGTGCTTACAACAAAGAAGATAATCCCAAAAGTGAAGAAGCCTCTCCGGGAAATGACCAGGGCGGACTACGAGCTCCAGACAAAGGAGAAGAGCTTTGACGACATCAACAAGCAATATGAGATTCAGACGATCATGCGCAAAGCTGATAATCTCTTTGTCAAGAGTCTGGAGGAGCAGGAAGAGCTTTTCGGGTTGCAGGATAAAACAAGGCAGCTTGAAGAGGACCTGTCCAGGTCCACTGAGCAGCTGGAAGCGGCGCGGCAAGAAATAGATGAACTCAAAGCCCAGCTGGCCGCTTCCCAGCAAAAGGCCGCAACCGAAAAGCAAGCAGCCTTGGAGCAGATTTCTCAGCTCCAAGAGTCTTTGAAGCAGGCGCAGTCGCAAATTGCAGAAAGAACATCTCAAGCGACGACCTTTTCAAAGAAGAAAGTTAAGGAGATGCGGGCTGGTTTGCTGCGGGAATGCAAGCCCCACACCTATAAGGCGATGGCAGTTCTGGATTTTGCATCCAGAATTCAAGAAGTTTCTGCCCAGGGAAAGCCTGTGGTAGAGGAGGCCGAACGTTAGGCGAAGCAATGGTTGGACCTGGCGGTAAATCTTCAGGAGCGCGAGCGCAACGGCCTCCAATTTTCTCCCGTGTCCTCATTCGTTGCAGAATGGGCAGGTGCAAGGGTGACCTTGCACAAATATTTCAAAAAAGTTGAAGAGGTGAGAGTGGCCAGACGAATGCTAGACGCATTCGTACATGAAAGAGACATTTGTTTGGCCCCCTTTCGCGCTCTTTCTGAACTAGGGTGCCCGGGTTTTGTTGAGAATGGCGAGCTTCTCACCCTAGATCGGGTGAAAAGGAATTGGCGGTCCTTCGAGCGATACATGCCGACATTGATAGGTCGGATCGAGCCAATCCAAGACAATCAGGTCACTCAGATAGTGTCCAAATATTGCAAGATCAGCTCCTACTTCCAGGAGTTAGAGAAAAGATACCTCACCATCGACCTGCACGTGGTCGCTGCTTTCCACGCAGCATTAGAAGAAGTTGCTGACCGCCGGCCATTTGAAGCAGAAGCCTGGCGTCAAGCCCAGGCGGCATACACTCGCATTTGCGAGGCGTAAGCAAGAGATGGAGAGCTTTCGGAAGGTGATTCTGAGGGGGCAATCGACAAAGATGAATCGAAGAACAGCTTGCCGCAAGGAGAAACAACTAGAGCAAGCAAAAGGCAGGGGAGGCAAGTTCCTCTGCACCCAAAGGATGAAGGCATGGATTCTTCGCGCCGAGGCGAGCTCGACACCCCGCGAGTCGCCAGAAATGTTGTCACATTTTGCACGGGGTGCAATGTTTTCAAGTTTGTAACAGTGCTGCTCTTCTTTTCCCCTCTTCCTCTATTTTTCCTTCCTTCTTCTCTCATTTCCTTTTCTTTCCCGCATTCTCTTTCTTTCCCCCCTTTTTCTCGGAGTCCCCCAGTTGGTTTTTTAACTTTCCAGCAAGTTACCTGAAAAATGGCTAAGTGTTGGTGCGAATACGCACTTCGCCCCGATCCGGGTGCGAAGTTCGCACTCGCCCGAGCTCGGGTGCGAAGTACGCACTTCGCCCGATCTGGGTGCGAAGTACGCACTTCGCCCAGTTTTGGTGCGAAGTCTGACTTCGCCCCACTTTCTGGGCGCACCTTGCAACTGGCAGACTGGCAGGCTGACAGAAGAAAGACCAAGTGCTGGAGCAAGTCCGTACGGCGGCAAACACCAGTTTTCGCCTGTGCACAGTCCGACTTCGCAGCGAAGTCGGAGTGCGCCCTTGACAGGTGCGCGATAGGGGAACAAACCTAGAATTTGACCAAGGCATGAAGGCCTTCCCGACTGCACTGTATTCTGCCCACGCAACCCGAGGCGCTCTGATCCCAAGCGAAGTTGGATAACGTGCCTTTCAAGGCAGACACGTGTCAAAAAGCATCATTCATCATCTGACAAGTGTCCAGCTTCGGGATTAGAGCCGAAACGTGCCGAGCAAAAGGACAAGCATCACTGCCAGAGAGAAGTTCTGCTCAACACACCGCCATGTAGCTGTCCAGCTTCCAGGAAGACCATGTTGCGGGTACAGTCCGGTCCGACAAAAGGTTAGCATTTGTAGCTCTTTCGCCGCTTTTGTCAGCTTATGTTTGACTGGGACCTTGTGCCCATTAATGTAACGGGAGGGACTCGGGCTATAAAAGCCCACCATGAATTCATTGTAAAAGGTGGATGGGGAATGTCTGTTAGGGAACCAATGTAACCGTGCTTCTGCTTATAAATATAATTTGTATGCCTGGTTCTGTTCTGCCGCTTCTGTTTTTTATGCTGCCTTTCTTTATATTCATGCCTTAGGCTAACTGTGTCACGGCTCGTTGATTCATTTCAGCATTTGGTGATCAAGTGCCTCTAGCATTGCTTGTTTAAAGCACCCTCTGTACTTCATGAATTAAAAGGATACATAGAATAGATGTGGTAGTAGTTTCATAAGTTGTGTGTTACGTTGCTGGTTCGTATCTGGTGATTGATGCGCTGCCGTACTGTTAGTTCCTTGTAGGGAATGTCTGTTAGGGAGCCATTGAAGCTGTGCGATTAAATTCTCTACACGACACATATACCTGGTTCTGATATCTCTATGATTGCTTTCTACTCATGTTAGTGTCCGTAGGTGGTGATTGATGCGTTGCCGTACTGTTAGTTCCTTGTAGGGAATGTCTGTTAGGGGACCATTGTAGCCGTGCGTACACTGCTTAAGTATCGGAAGTATACGTTAGATTTTGCAGTTCTCAGTCGCGCTTTATATTTGTAATGCAGTAAGTATTGGTGATTGTTGGTTGCCGTACTGTTAGTTCCCCCCCACCAACCTCCACGTATATTTGTAAATTCCTTTCTGTTCATTTATCTCTTTCCTGTACTCTTAGCTTAAATCAGAAAACCCCCAAAAGGAGCCGGCCTTCTCCGGAGATTGGCCCGGAAGGCATCTCTTCCTTCCGGCCTTTCATGTTGGTGGGCGAATCTGGGCGCATTAACCCAAAATCCTTTCCTCATGGCAGATTCGTAACCAACAGGTCTTATCCCCCACCAACGCTCACTAAAGACCAAGTGGTACAGCAAGGGAGGTCATTGGCAAGAAATGCCGTGATTGACGAAGTTCCAAGCACTTCTGACTACATACATTGGTGCTCCACGTGTAATGACCCACATGAAGAAAATACCTGCATGCTGCACCAACATTAGGTACAAACGCTGTCGGGTAGTAGCCCTGGTGGTCAAGTCAATATAATCAGGCAAACAGATCAGAACCTAGTAATTGATGAAGAAGAGCAAGTTTCAGTCCTTACTAGGGAAGGAAAAAGACCAATGGAGGTAGATGCGGCTCAAATGGCCCCCCTAAAGGTGTATACTCGCCGCGAGAAGGGGTAGCAACCTTCCCAGGCCCCGGACGAAGTTTCTCATCCTGCGCTAGTAAAGGAGAAGGCCCAACAGGCCTCTGCAACCCCGCCTCAGGCGGAAACCAAAGAACAGGCTAGGGAAAAGCTTAAACTCCCTTCGTTGACCAAACGACAAAGAGTCGAAGCCACGGAGCAGTATCGCACGAAGTATGAGGCTAAAAAAGAACCCGAGATACACAACTCCCTAATATACAACATCGTAGACGAGCTAAAGAAAACACTTGCCAAGATTAGTCTGTACGATGCATTACATCTACCTGGACAAGTGGACTTGTTGCAGGAATCCTTGAAGACAACTAAGGCAAGAAAGTTAGCACCACTTGCCCTAGTGCAAACCTTATCCACGTCCATTACAGGAAAAAACAGGCCTCCTTCGTTCTACCTGTCCTTACAAATGGAAGGGTATATCGTCCACAATTGTATGATTGATTCCGGGGCCACAACGACAGTCATGCCTAAGGCGGTTTGCGAAGAAATAGGAATTGAGTACATGCGAAGCAGCCACGGCGTACTCCAGCTGGATGGTACTCCTGTAAAGACAGTCGGCGTAATTAAAGATATACCTATTCGACTGCACAAAGTGCCTCAAATTATGGTAATACAGGAGGTGGTAGTCGTTGACCTGGAGCCATATTTTAGTATGTGCCTGTCAAGGGAATTCACAGCAAAGTTAGGAGGATACCTGTCCATGGACTACTCACATTTAGAAATTCCATTCAAGGGAAAGAAGGTTAAAATCTACAATGAGAAACCTTCTACATTCCTCGTACAAAAGATGTTCGAGGAGGAAAGTGGTGATCTCATACATGCAATAGCGGAGGGGATAGAGCAGGTGGACCTAGTTGAAGAATCCCTCGCGCAGTTGAATTCTGAAGATGAGTTTTCACTGACAGATTTCAATGCCATGATAGAAACAGAAATAGGATGCTATACTATCACCGAACCAGAGAAGCACACTAAGCTGGAAAATAAGATGTGTGCCCAGGGGGAATTATGGAGATTGTTCTTTGATGGCGCCCGATGCAAAAATGGCGCCAGGGCAGGAATACTTTTAGTATCACCGTCTAGCAAGCAAAGAGAATATTGCTACCGGTTGGTTTGGAGCTGCACCAACAGCGCAGTAGAGTATGAAGCCTTATGCCTAGGACTAAAGAAAGCAGAGAAATTAGGCATAAAACATCTCCAAGTCTTCGGAGATTCAAAATTGGTATGTAATCAGGTCACCAACAAGTGCATCTCAAAAAAGCATTATCTTAAAGCATACCGTAACAGAGTATGGGACTTGTTTGACCAGTTCGAGTCGCTCAATCTGCAGTCCATCCCACGAGAGAAGAATAGACATGTCGATGTCTTGGCTTCCATCGCAGCTAGATATTCTCCAGTTGACGACATGGTACACAAGCCCAAGGCCGTGAGGATGATTTATAGGCCCTTTGTGCCAGATAGAGACATGCATTGGCAAATTTTCGACAATGATGAACAGATCATCAATTTCTTGGTCCAAGAAGCAGCTACTGTTGAAGGAAGAAGCCCAGAAGATGAAGAATATGAAGGGCTGGTCCAGTTAAAAAACAACCATGTTCCAAAAGGGTTGATTACTCTAGAAAGCCTTTTTGATCAAAATGATCGAGCGGTTTCCCATAAGATCAAAGTCAACGCTACGCAATATCAGGATCTGGAGCTCGAATCTGAGAAAGTGATAAAAGTCGGGACAGATTGCACCTCAACAGAGCTAGAACAGATCCGATCTTTGTGCATAAGGTATCTTGACATAGTAGCATGGTCTTATCAAGACCTGAAGGGATACGATCGACAATTGGTTCAACATACAATTGAGTTGCAGGAGGGGGTCAAACCTTTCCGGCAGAAGCAAA
Source organism: Wollemia nobilis (assembly GCA_028583015.1). NCBI lineage: Eukaryota > Viridiplantae > Streptophyta > Pinopsida > Araucariales > Araucariaceae > Wollemia > Wollemia nobilis. The sequence goes on from JAQPPZ010016709.1 coordinate 3,698,950, forward strand.
GGCCTGTTAACCCAAAGATCGAAGTCATGATGAAAGCTGAACTCCTGAAGATGCTTGAGGCTAAGATAATTTACCCCATAAAACATTCCTCTTGGGTAGCGAATCTAGTCCCCGTCAGGAAGAAAAATGGAGACATTCGACTATGTGTAGACTTTCGCAATCTAAATCAGGCTTCGCTAAAAGACCATTACCCTCTCCCTCAGATTGATCAAATCTTGCACTCAGTAGCTGGGGCCCAACGTTTCTCCCTACTTGATGGTTTTTCAAGATATAACCAGATTTGGGTTAGGGATGAGGATCAACACAAAACGACATTCACTACTAAATGGGGAACATTTGCTTATCGGCGAATGCCATTCGGCCTTTCAAACGCAGGAGCCACTTTCCAGAGGGCTATGGATTTAGCATTCGGCGAACTATTGAATAAGGTCATTGTCATCTATTTGGATGACATGACCGTCTTCTCCCGGAAAAGGGAAGACCATCCTTTGCACTTACAGCAAATATTTGAAAAATGCCGAGAATTTGGCATCTCAATTAACCCGAAGAAGTCCATATTTGCAGTAAATGAAGGAAAATTACTGGGACATGTTATATCAGAGAAGGGCCTCGCCGTAGATCCTAACAAAGCTGAGGCTCTCTTAAAAATCCCACTCCCGGCGAATAAGAAAGCGTTGCAGTCGTTTTTCGGCCAGATTAATTTCGTAAGGAAGTTTGTTCCAGACTTTGCTCAAGTCATTGAGCCGATGTCTGAGCTCTTGAAGAAGGAAGCTGAATTCACCTGGACGGATGAAAGAAAGGGGGCATTTGAAGAAATCAAGGCCCGAATCGCTCAGGTACCAGTCCTGACTAACCCCGACTACAGTAGGGATTTCATCCTATATGCTATAGAACTCGAGAGTTACGCCGTAGTCCTGACACAAAAGGGAGAAGATGGCGAAGAGCGCCCCATTGCGTTTCTAAGCCAGGTAATACACCCCCACGAGGAGAAGTACAACTTAATAGAAAGACAGGTGCATGCTGTTATGAAATCCCTAAGGAAATTCAAACACTTTGTCTCTCAAAGTCGGGTTACAGTATTCGTCATTCATCCTGATGTACGCAACTTCATTATCCAAGGAGAGTTGGGCAGCAAAAGGGCTGGTTGGGTCAACAAAATACAGGAGTTTGACATTGAAATTAGACCTACAAAGTTGGTTCGCGGTCGCGCGCTATGCCAAGAACTTGCGAAGAGCGTAGCAGCCGAAGTAACAGCTTGTCAGTGGGATGACTTGGCAGCAAAAGAGTGCTTCGCGAATCAAGAAGAAGATGAAAAAGACTGGGTCAGTGAAATAGTTGAATATTTCAACACTGGGAGATGTCCTCCACATTTGAATGCTTCGTAGTGAAGACACTTCAGGATGCGGTCCCTCCGATACATATTACGTCCCGAAGGCCTATTCTTCAGAAATATTGATGGTGTTCTTCTCAGATGCATAAAAGAAGATGATAAGAAAAGGGTCCTAGGTGAATTCCACTCAGGTTTCTCAGGGGGTCACTTCGCAGGAAGAACAATAGCTTTAAAAATAATTAAGGCGGGTTACTATTGGCCTACGCTCTTCGCCGACGCCTTTGTAGTCTGTCGAAAATGTGAACAATGTCAGAAGTTTGTCGGCCGAGGCAAAAGTGCTCCTATGCCCCTCCAACCAATACAGGTAGAAGCACCCTTCCAACAGTGGGGATTAGATTTCATAGGAGTTATCTCGCCGAACTCCTTTGTGGGACATAAGTTCATCTTGACAGCAACTGACTATTTCACTAGATCGGCCGAAGCAGTACCCACAAAACACGCCGACCAGGAAACTGTCATTACATTCCTAGAAGGCTTGATTACCCGGTTCGGCATCCCGGAAGCAATAGTAACGGATAATGGTCCTGGGTTCACAGGTGCCAAGATCAACGAATTCACCTACAAATATGGGATGTACCACAAGGTCACCTCCAATTATTATCCACAAGGTAATGGATTGGCAGAATCAACAAATAAAACCCTGTTAAGGATGCTGAGAAAGCTCATAGAGAAGAACAGAAGGACTTGGCACCTTCTCCTAGATCGAGCCCTGTGGGCTGATCGGATATCTGTCAAGAAGTCGATCAAAACTTCGCCTTACGCCCTGGTATACGACAAGGAGGCTATCTTACCAACCCATATAGAAATTCCTGCGTTACGGTTGTTGAACGAAGAAGAAGAATTCAGTCCCATGGAGGATAGACTAGCTCAGCTGCTACAATTGGAGGAAGATCGTGATAAGGCCTACCAGAACTTCGCAAAACATGCTCAAATCACCCGAAATTGGTTCAAGAAAAAGTCCTCTGCCCGAACATTCAGAGTAGGAGACCTGGTATGGAAGTGGGACTCTTGGAAGGCCAAGCCTGGCAATCATGATAAACTAGACGCTTTCTGGGATGGACCATTCGAGATTGCGAAGGTAAATTCAGCTAACTCCTTTATCCTCAAGGACACAGCTGGCCAGACTTTGCCAATTTCTGTAAATGGTTTTCATTTGAAGACCTTCCATCGTTTAAAAAAAAAAAAAAAAATTCCTTAAAGTTTTTACCTTTGTATATAATACCTTGTTATTTGCGCCTGTATATACTCTGTTTTAAGACTTTCAAAAGGTTAAATAGACAGCCAGAAGAAGATCGCAGCTTCATACCGCCATAGCAATGAGCTCCGGCTTCACCAAGTCTAGTAGAACCTCCTTCGGGAATTTTTTGCGTGAAGTAGCTGATGCAAGTTGGTTCGCTGCGAAGCACCTTGGCGTTGAAACGTGAAAAGGCTCCTCGAAGGCCTAAACAACATCAAAATAAAGACTGAGACCAGAATACGGCGTGTCGCCAACAACCAATACCAAGGGGTGGCTCATAATGCTCAAGGCCCAAAGGAGAAAGCGAATATAAACAACTTCGCTCAGCAGCAAGCTTCGCTGGAGAAGCAAACGCAAGTACCTCTCCGAAGCCTCCAATCGCCTAAGGCATGAGAAATGCTTCGCCAAAAGGAGACCGAGCGAAGTAGCCTTCAAGCGAAATTCAGCGAACCATTTCCCTGTCTATAAGCGCGATAGAGACAAAGAGACGCACTTCGCTCAAAAGGCAACTCAATTCCCACTTCGGGGTTGATCTTCCGCGAAACAGGCAATGAGGCAGTAAAATAGCCCGAACCCCGTGAGTAAAACAACTTCGGGCCCGAAGTACGAAAATTGGTGGATCGTTGGAGGTCCGCCGCGAAGTGTCCTTTGCGCCAAAATCAGCTTCGCCAAATCATAAGGCGCAAAACGAGAAGCATTTAAAACGTGCTTCGAGAGGTGTGCCAGCGGCAACCTAGGAAAACGTTCAGGGCATGCGGGATTAATGCAAAGGTGGCGGGGTGCATCCCAAGAGAATGTCGTTATGATTAAAATTTGTGCCCAGGTACGAGGTGGCAGGGGAGTTTGATTTTCAAAGCATGGTCAGGATTTCGAAGTACATAGGCCCGCGTACGCCCGCGCCGCAAAACCAATCCGAGCGCAATGTGATCTCTTCGGCCCGATTTCTAAATTTAATTTTGGCAGGTGCCATAAATGATGGTGGTATCAATCCGCGACTATAAAAGCTGAGCTTCAGAGGCGAAAAGTTGTTCGTCCGCGGATAAATCCAAACGCAAGGAGCCCTGGCCATTACCTTACTCTGCTGCGCCCTCATCATTCTGCGTCAAAATTCCGCCGCCTTCTAGAAACCAAGATGGGAAAGAAGAATTCGAAGGAGAAGAGGAAAGAGCCTGAAGTAGCCGGCCCGGAAAAGGTAAAAAGGGGTAAGGAAGAGAGAAGGCATAGACCCAAGAGGGTTGACCTCAACCTCCGCCCTGAAAAATAGGTTGTGGAAGAAAGGGAAGATTCAGAGGAGGAGCAACCTGCAGAACCACCTATTGACGGGTGGGAAAAGATAAGGGACACCGAACTTTCGAAGAGCATTGCCGAACTCCGGTATACCATCGATTTCATGAAAAGCCGACTTTCTGCAGAGAACAAAAGAGCCGCCGCTTATTATTCACAGATATACTGGTACCTGACTCCGCCAGCGCACCACTGTCCCGAGTTAGTCTATGCTATCGCGCAAAACTATCAACCATCCACCAGACAGGTTCTGGACGTCGCAGGGAACAAATTGTTCACAATTTTAAAGGAAGATGTACAAGAAGCTTTCGCCCCGTAGCAAGGGCCGCCCAAAGGATATTATGTTCGTAATGTTATTCTGAGCGAACAAATGGAGAGGTTTACCACTTCCAGCTACATCATAAAATTTCTAAGTGAAAACCTCAAGGACGGGCTTCCTTCGAGCAGGTTGCCTCAAATGCCTCGCCCTCTGAAAGATTTTAAGAGCACGGATATTTTCTCCATCATTGCGTGGGTCGCAGGCCTGTCTACCGATGCTTCTGTACACCCCTGGCAAGTGTCGCTGGCCGAGTGTATTTCACGAGGGGAGTTTTACGCTCCGGACTCATCAAGGCCAAACACTAACCCGGTCTTCTTTGACTGGGCGGAATGGGTAGCCCGGACCTTACATACGCGGCTGGTTAGCATGAAAAATTCTGGGACGGGCCAGTATTTTGGACCTTGCTCTTTCTTGGTTTGGCTCTTTTTCTATCATACTCAGAAGCATTTTCCCCATATTGCTATTACTCCGAGCGGCAAAGACGGAGCCCCTCTGCCAGTATATCAGTGGACTCCCCTCCTGGCGAGGACGGAGTCATATTATGCTTTCAATCAACAGTTTTTAGGACCTGCCATTCAGCTAATGCAAGGTTCTTGCCCTCGGGTGCCCATAAGCCTTAGAGATAAGGTAGTTAAAGAGGAAAAGGGGGATGTTTTCCAATTGACACAGGGGCTTGTGGTTCGCCTGTTCGGATTTACAGGGAAACCCTTCCTACTACCTGTTCACCCTTCCGAATACCAATTCGCATTGGAGGTTGCTCGCCAGAGCGACGCAACAAACGTTATTTATGGCCACGGCCGGAAATGGGCACCCACGTGTGATTTCCCCTTCAAGATGGGAGTCATTGAGGTTTTTGCCCTCAAACAACATGTTTACTTAGAGGATAAACTTGCCGACTTCGGTTTGCTGCAGATCCCTCAGCGGTGGTGCTACGACCCCTTGGGGGTAATGAGGGACCATCTCCGATTTAAAAACTTCCATGTTTGCCCCCACCCGGAGGTAGTAGAGCAGCGGAACAACCCCACCGGGAGAGATTTGGAGTGGCACCTGGAGAAAATGAAGACATTACCCCCGTGGCATGAGTTTTACACCATAGAGGTTGAATATGACCCGATTCGGCACCCCTTTCCAGGCCCAGACTCCACATTCTGGAGAAAAATGAAGGATGATTTAAGGGGAGAGTTAAAGGGTTGGAGTGAAGAACAACTGAAGGAATGGTGGGTGATGAGAATCCATCGCCGAAAGCAAAAATCATATGGGCTCTTGGAGATGGATAAGGATTTTGCAATTTTTTATGAAGCTAATGCTGGATCTTGGAAGCCCATCTCCTTCGCTGACTTTGTTCCTCCTAGTGCCCCAGGTTCGGGCGAAAGCCCAAGAAGAATTGACGACGTTTCCGAGCAGGAAGAAGAAGAGGCAACAACGACACAACAGGAGTTGCTTAAAGAACCTATTGGAGGTTATGACACAAATATTGTGGGGTCAGCACAACAACAAGAAAAGGAGGAGAAAAAGAAAAGAAAGAGACTTGAACAGGTCCAAATGCCTCCCTCTCATCCGAAGCGACCTCGTACCAGACCTCCAGGTGCTTCTAACGAACAGTCTACAATAGGCTCAGCTGAGGTGGGTGTCGGAGAGACAGCGTCGCAAAGGACTGAGACGGTTTCGGAGGTGGACATCATTAATGTGGAGGAATTCCTCCAAAAAGAAGAGAATCTTGAAGAAGTCAAGGATGTCGGAAGTACAGAGGCCGGGAAAGAACATGAGCCAAACACGCAGGTATTTGCTGCTTCTGCTCTATTGTTAGAGCACGCAGGTACGCATCCCTCACCTTTTACCCTGGTTTCCCAAGTCGTGTCTACGGTAGTCCCGGCCGAAGGTCCCCAAGAGTCTTCCCCTCTTTCAAATAAATCTCCCCAAAATATTTGTCAAACTAAACAGTCGCCCCATTGCATGGTACCCTTTGCTACCACAAATCTGTCTCACAATCCCGCCGGCCTCATAAACGTCTCCACCCCGTTTGAGTCGTCAAGCCGGGACAAGTCCACGAACACCACTTCGCTCACCCACGCCACCATCCCCTTAGTATTTGGTCAGATCGAAGGCAATATTCCAACTCCAAACCTCGACTCCCGCTCCCCAGTCGCGCATGCCATCGTTTCGCTCACCGAAACCCCCACCACACCTGTCGCCGAACCCACTGGCGATGCGTCACCCATACAGTCATTGTACTTGTTCACCCCCTTGGCTGGTGACCCAGCCTCATTTGAAAACGAATTGGCTATGATCAAAGAGCGTCCTCTAGCAGAGAAGTTGATCCGAGCCCGGCAGAATACCGACAAGATGCTCAAGGAGGCAAGGAGAAAGAGGGGGCGTTCTCTAGCGAAGGAAGAAAAGTGCGCTGTATTTGACCTGAAAAGCGGAAAATTACACAAAGTGAAGAAGATACCCAAGGTCCAAAAACCCCTGGACGAGATGACCCCTGCTGACTATGACTATCAAGAGAAGGTCAAGGACCTGGAGCACTTGGATGTAGACAATGAATCCGAGTCTATGCATGTGAGGATAGAGACATTCCGCACACATGCGAAGATTGCCAATCAGCGCCGGTACGAAGCAGAGAGCGCCAACATTAAGTTAGAGGAAGATCTAGCCAGGACACGCTCAAAATTGGAAGATACAGAAAAGCAGTGCGAGCAAATGAAGAAGGAAGTAGATGCCTTGAAGCAACAGGTAAATCAACTGCAGGGTGCAGCGGAAAATCAAAGCAAGATACAGGCCGAATCCGAAGTGAAGGCCAAGGAGTTCGAAAGTAGAATCTTGCAGATGCAGCAACGGTTGTATGAGGAGAGTTTAGAGTTGTTTAATAGAGGCAGAATTAAAGAAATCCACTCGCATTTGCTTAAAAACTTCAGATCTCGGGCCTCCAGTGCCCTGTCAATTCTATCCTATATCACTGAAGCCCAGTATGTTGCTGCACAGAAAGGACCAATAGTGGATGAAGTCATACAAGAAATAAGAAGCCGACTCAAATTGGCCTTTGAAGTACAAAGCATCAAATATCAGGACTTGCAGGTTGCCGCCATGAGTCGGACAACAAGGGATTGGTCCACTGTCCAAGCTACAGTCCACGCCTTCTTCTCCAAAGTGAGGAAAGCTCAGAAGGCCAAGAACCTCATGGACACGTTTGAACAGGAGCAGCGTACATCGCTGGGATATTTTCAAGACCTTTCAGCATTAGGTTTCCCGAGTTTCACCGATGATGACGGGAACCTTTTAACAAAAGAAGAACTTAAACCGGCTTGGCTCAACTTTGAAAGCGTTGTTTAAGAAATAGATGAATGGGAGGAGCCAGTCACAGAGGGGCAAGTCACGGACTTCATCCTTAGATATTGCAAAATCGTGGCTTGTTTAAATGATTTGAGCACGAGAGCCAAATATGCCGACATAGGGCAGATTGATCGGTTCCATATTTTGATTAAAGCACTGCAATATCGGGAACCTTTTCAGAAGGGTGCCTGGGCTCACGTTCGCCGAACCATGGAACGCATCCGTGATCGCCTTCCCCCACCGCCGCAACTCGAAACAACGCCAGAAGAAGAAGAAGAAGAGGAAGAAGAGATAGCTGCAGAGGCACCCCCAGAAAAACAGAAAGGAGAAGGGTCTGGAGGCAACTCTGGCCCAATGGATCAAGGGTGAGGGTCCTCACACCAAGGCAAGCTCGTTGCCCCGCGATCCGTTAGGAATGTTGACAATTTCGTCACATTGGAGGGGTGGTGAAAATTAATGTCGTGTAAAGGATTTTCTTGTTTTCTTTATTTTTGTTGATAGTAGTATTGCAGCAAGTTTGGTTGTCATTTTTGAATTCCCTTTGTAGATAACTGTGTAAGAGAAAGCTTCGCTTATAGCACTAGCAGGAACAGGCAGCTTCGCAAACAGGAAATAGGGAAAACATAGGCGCAAGCCTAAAATCTCCTAAGGCATAGAAAGAGCTTCGCAAGCGAAGCCCCTGCGAGACCTGCTTCGGGCCGAAATCCTGCGAAGCGTAAAATGTGAGATGCAAAAGTTGCTGAAGTATGGAGAAACACTTCGCAGAATTTCCAGCGAAGCACCCGCTTCGACCTCCCTTTTTGGCGAACCTCCCCCAAGGAAAATCTACTTCGCTCAAAACTTTTGCGAAGCACCTGCTTCGGGCGATTTCAGTGCGAAGCTTCCCCATACGAAGGTTGATTGCCCCCGAAAGTTTTCTAATCCCGAAAGGTTTCTAAGGCATGGATGAGCTTCGCCCAAACTCCTCCCGAGCGGCCATTTTGAAGAAGGTTCGCAGCGAAGCAATTTTGACAGCCCATCAGCGAAGCATCCACTTCGGGCAAGGAATCTTGCGAAGCAGCCTTTAACCCACCTTTCCAGCGAAGCAATGAAAGATTGAGAGCCATGTTTTGAGAAGGAATATCTGCTTCGGCACTAAGTCCTCGCGAAGCTATTTTTGGAAGTCCCTTCGTGCGAAGTGCCCATCCAAGGAGGTTAGGCCCGCTTCGGCTCACATCCATTGCGAAGTAAGGTCCCGAACTGGAATTTGGTGAAGCTCTTTAAGGGCACACACTCCAAGGCTGGGTATCTTTTCGAGGCAATCGAGTGTTTCATAAATGAATTTTTACTTGCCCGAAAGACCCGGGGCTCATTTTTGGCAATCCGAAAAGAAATATCAGTCGCAGGAGGAGAGCCCGATGGACATAGCAGCCACTCGAGCTCCGCACCCGAAGAAATTCAGGACGAGTCAGGCGGCCCATAAATACAAATTTCCTCGGCTGACGCGGTCGTAGCTGCTAATTGTAGAAAAGGATGTGAGAGCTCGGTCACGGGAGGAGCGAGAACAGATTTCTCAGGTTTTCGAGGGCGTACTTCCTGATTTTGTGCATTGATGGCTCAGAGGGTCGGGTCCTCTATAAAAACCCGTGAATTGTAATGAGAAAAAGGGGGGGGAACTTTTGCTAGAAAGCTGCTGTAACTTGATTTCTGCGATTAATATCAAGAACTTTGGGCCTCATTTCTCTCTTGTATGCTGCCTTCCGTGATTATTTCTTTTATTCTGTCTTCATTTATGTACTGTAATTCTGAATCCTGGATTTAGGGTGTGATTGGGGACAAAACCCTGGAATTCTCTTGAAGGATACATAGGGGGGAAAATGCTGTGTTAGTCTTCTTGTATGCTGCCTGTGGATAGTGTTTCTGCTATATTCACCTATTTCGGCGTAAGGGATTAGGAGGATCCTGGAACTCGTCCAGAGGATACATAGGAAAGCTAGCGCGGCGTTCATTCATGTTTTATTCTTTGTATTTATTGCTGCTACCTCAAGATATTAGCTAGTAATCGTGCTGCTGGTTCTTTCCCTCTAAAAATCCATTGACATTCTTTCCCTTACTCCCTTTATTTCTTTCCTGCACCCTTACTCTTTTTATCTCTTTCTTGCACTCTTAGCTTAAGACACCAAGTAGTTTAGTAAAGGAGCCGGCCTTTCTCCGGAGATTGGCACGGAGGGCATCTCTTCCCTCCGGCCTTTCAATGTTGGTCCAGGTCTAGGGCGCGTATACATACCAAAATCCTCTCCAGTGGCAGATTTGTGACCAACAGCTACATTTCCACTTGTACGACGTTGCTATACAATTCCTCCACTTGTACGACGATGACTATTCCTTGATTTGTACGGTCGTTCACCTTCCTGCTTGTATGACCAAATTCCATCACTTGTGTGACAACCTCCTTTGTCTTCTTCTGGTGCGTCTGCCGTACACCTCTTGTTGTATGACCCTTAGTCAACGTCAACAAACAAAGCTGCATCTTCATCTGCTTCTTTAGCTGCATTGGCTGCATTCCATTGCTGTTGTTGTGCACCTTGCCAAGTGATTTGCTTCTCACAACTCCATGTCACCAGGTTTGACCTAAACTTGTACATGCAACGATGCCAAAATGTTGAAATAAAATTTAATGTACTGAAACTCAATTCTGTTTATACTTAATAAACCTACAAATCTACCTTATGCAACAACTAGCAATGACAATACATATAGGAAACATATAGTAGCAATAGTAGATAAATGAATATGAGCAGATCTTGTATTACATACACAATCTGCAACCTTGTGCAGAATCTCCTTCATGCCAACGACCACACTTTGGCCAACAATGACACAACCTTTTACCACACACATCGGCCAACTCCACAACCATAGGATATCACCAACCTTACCACAGAACACACCTAAATGAATGAGAGAAGGGACTTATACAACTAAAAAGTTGTTGCATCCTCCAACTACCCGACACCTCATCATTTTCCTAAATTACATTTCACATGCATGACTTATATTTACATTTCATTTTCCACTACAAGACAAACTAGCTTATGGCTCATGAATTATCTGTACATCACTTAACATTGCGTGAAATATTACATTATTACATTGCCACTTTATAACATTGTTATACGATGCACATTTCGTCAAACACTTTGCGTATGAACTACAAAATAACACAAAACGACAAAACTTATGTACTAAACGTAGACATCAATTTGCCTGCCTACAATGGCTGAAATATTTGGGTGACAGGAAGGACCCAAAATGTCATATTGGAGTGTGTGAAACAATATGGCGAGCCAACGAAGTGGACGATGAGGGATCATGGTTGAGATTGTTTCAAGCTACATTGCGAGGGATCACAATGGATTGGCATCTGAAGAGAGCGCATCCCTTCACAATGTGGGATGAATTGAAGGCTGATTTCAGCAAGGAATACAGATTGCTTTGCGATGATACGGAGATCATCTGTAAGATATATTCCACAAAGCAAAGGAAAGATGAAAATATCAAGTCACACAATCAACGCTTGAAGGAACTAATTGATAAAATCGAAGCAAAGCCACCCGATGGGCTGCAAAAATGATGGTTAGTATATGGACTGCTGCCATGATATGAGAAGATGTAGTCCCACCAACTACCTATTAGGAGGCTTTTGATAGAGTGCTCAATTTTTAGAGGGAGATGAAGACAAATACGGCAGGAGGAAGTCACTACCGAGATGATGATTCAGATAGTGACAGAGATGACTTGAATGCTACAATCCAAGCCATGAGGAAGGACCTGGAATGAATGATAAACGATGTGAACGGAGAGAAAAAGAAAGAAAAGAACATTTGGTGTTTTGATTGCACATTAGGGCACACAAATGTCAATTGTTTGAAGAACACATTTTGCAACATATGTGAAGTTGTGGGGCATGCCGTTGCTAACTGTCCATTTGACCTTAGAAACACCAAACATTAGACCTTAACGGTGCAGAACGAGACCAAGGAAGAAAAGCCAAGTACTTCCAAAAGTGGACAAGGAGCAACAAGTGACAGTTATATGAACAACCTCCAAGGTAGAAGATAGCACCAACAAGAAAATCAGCAAGTCGGAGAACAAGGTCGATTAAAATACGGTTCAAACGACAGACCGATCATCCAATGTCGAAGGTGTTAGGAATGGGGACACTTTGCATGCAATTGTCAGAATGGGTCAGTTGTAGGAATGCTGGAAACAATGTGATGATGATGTGTCGATGGTGCTAACCGGGCAATCATAGGGAGGCAAATTGCCCGAAGAAGGCGAGTTCAAGCAACTTGCAGAATGTCAATTTTATTGACATTGAAGAGCCTCCAAAGGACCAACAACAAAAGGAAAAACATGTGCTAGCAGTTACATGGGCACAAGCAAAGAAGGCTGAGCAGTACCCAGATCTTGCCAAGGAGAGGGAGAGATGGCAAGAAGCACATGTTCAAATAGAAGAAGAAATGCAGAAGACCAATCAAGAAAAATTGCTACAGGAGAAAAAGCTGAAGAAACCAATCACAAGTGAAGAAGAGGAGATGTCAACACAACAATTGCTTGTGCAAGTACTGAATACAAGCATTGATCCAGTCTACTGTGCACAATACCGGAGCTATATGCGGTGGTAGGAGAGATGGTGCGGACAAGGAGAGTGGAGGAGCTGCGATGCCAACAAGAAGTAACGAGAATAAGAAGGGATTAGTTCATTGATCCAACAATTTTGATGATTGATGCTGGAAAGAAGCCAACACTGATCCACATTGAGTTGCTTAATCATAAGTTGATGCAAGTGATTGTTGATGGAGGATTGAGCGTGAATGTCTTGATGGAGAAGACATGGAGAGATTTGGGGGCACCATTTCTATGGTCTCCAAATTTCAGATTGTATGGTGCAGACCAATATGGCATAGAAATGAAAGGAGTCTTGACTGCACAAAAGGTGAAGATTGTTGATCAAGAATTCATCATGGACTTTGTGGTTATTGCAATGCAAAAACCTGCCTACGATGCATTGTTGGGATGCAGATGGTTGCACATGGTGAAGGTGAACCACAATTGGGAGAAGGATCGTCTAACATTCAAGAAAGGCCAACACAAATATGTAGGCACCAGTTCTTGATAGTCAGCAAAGTAGTCGAAGTAGACTTTGTATATAGATTAAGTGCAAAATATGCACTAAGTTTTGTAATGAAATTGAAATATAAATGTAAATTCAAATGAGAGTCAAATGTTAGTGAAATGTAATGTAAATGCAAAGGAAATGTGAATGTAATGCAATTTTTTCATAAGATTGATAAATTGCAATATAATATAATGTGCAATGAGGGTGTCAAGTGTATGTCCAAAGGGGAAGACGGTTAAGTAGTGAGGTGTCCTGGAAGCCATTGCTGGCAACGACCAAGACCAAATGATAAATAGGACCCCCCCTTCATTGTTCATTATGATAGTAGATGAGCATAGACATTGTATGTATGAGAGAGCATTCCATATTGTGTAGTGTAGGATATAGTATGAGGATTCCATATTGTTCTATGCGAGAGCATTTTGTGTATTGCAAGTGCAATCATATGTGTATTGCTAGTGCCGTAGAGGCAATGAGATAATGCAAATGACATTCTGTTTCCATATCTATGTGTATGTTGTGTGATACATTGTTGTTGTAGGATTGTAGGTTGTGTATGCCAAGTTTTATGTGTGTAAGTTGCAAGTTGCAGACAGGAGTTGCAAGTTGCAGACAAGAGTTGCGGGCAGGTACAACCTAGCATAATTGTACAAGAATTGTTGTACAGATAGTTGCAGTTGGACTTGATGTAAAAAGGATGTCGCCAGTGCTGTATGAGGGAGGTTGTCGTACAAGGAAAGGGACATAGCTGTCGTACGAGGATATTGCCGATTAGAGTGAAGGTGTAGGAAGATTGTTGTCAAACAATATTGCAACTGTGTTGTACAAGTGATTGTAACGAACAAGTGACTTGCCATAGGAGTGTTTACCAGAATTGCTGTACAAGTGCTGATTATGTTAAGAGTTGGACCAACAATGATTGCAATCTTAGTTGGCTCCTAGAATTTGTTATTCCAATTGTTCCTCCAATTGTCGGAATACCCACCCCTGTGCTACATTTGGCGCCATTGCCATCTAAAGTTCAAACCTAGCATGCATGAAGATTGGAGAGGTGGTGAGAACCAAAGGAGACGTAACCGCGGGACAAGTCAAGATTGGTCGGTGAGATGAAGTCAAAGAATTGCCAACCGAGAATTGCGGTCAAGGAGAACAAAACTTGAGCAACCGGAGGTGGAATGAGTGTGGAATCATGAGGAGGGTACTTCCAGTGAGGAAGGTAGAAGATGGCAAACGTTAATAACAAAAGACGAGGTGCAATGTGAAGTACAACAAACAAACGAAAAGCAGACCGAGAGGTGAGGCTGAACAACTCAAAACATCGGTGCAAGAGTTGAGTTTGCCAAGAGGTGTAGAGGATGGGAGTCAATCACAAAGGCAATTGCAGGATAGTGCGTGGGTAATGAGACCATAATCAGTGCTCGTGTACTTGTGAAGGAGGTCGCGAAGTATTGATGAATGATAAGTCGGTCACAGATTGTTTGCTCGAGAAGAGTTGTTTCATGAAGAAGCACCAAGAGTAGAAGTGCTAATAGTAGAAGCACCAAGAGAAGTGTTGATTGAGCCATCACTAAGTGGGGAGGAATCAGGTGAAGAAAATCAACCCCCAATGGCAAATATTGTTGTTGCGGCAAGAAAACAAAAGTGCCCACCTATTTTGGGTGAATGGAAGGAATACTTAGAACGTCACATAGGAACCTGTACTACTATATGGCGTGCCAATGGGATGGATGACCTAGTCACTTGTTTGAGACTATTTCTAGCTACATAGCGAGGAATCGAAATCGACTGGCATCTAAAGAGGGAGAGGACGAACACCTTCACAACTTGGCAAGACTTAGTGGAGGAATTCAAATTGAGAGATAACACGGAAATTATAGGGGAAATATACTTCACTAAGCAGAAGAAAGATGAAGACAAAGTCCTATAATAGACAACTCAAGGAATTCAAATTGAGAGATAACACGGAAATTACAGGGGAAATATACTTCACTAAGCAGAAGAAAGATGAAGACATTAAGTCCTATAATAGACAACACAAGGAACTCATTGATAAAATGGAAGTGCAACTAGCAAATGGGTTGCAGAAGCAGTGGTTCCTTGATGGATTGCTATCACGGTATAAGAAAAAGATGAAGGTAGCAGTGCCTACCACATATGAAGAAGCATATGAAAGAGCAAGAAATTTGGAAAGCAAAGCAAAATAGACGGTGATAGGATTAAGTCACTTCAGAAGTGATGACTCTCATGGTGATAAAGAAGACTTGCATATAGCAATCCAATCTATGAAAAAGGACTTTGAGAGAATGATCAATGAAGTGAAAGGCGAAAAGGAGAAGAAAGAAATATGGTGCTCAGATTGTAAATCGGAAGGGCACACAAATGTTAACTGTCCGAAGAATGCATATTGCAATATTTGTGAAGTTATGGGGCACATAGTAGGAGAGTGTCCATTTAATTTGAGTGTGAGGTACCAAACAATGATGGTGTAGGAGGAAAAAGAAAAAAAACAATGGACAAGGGGTGACGAGTGGTGGTTATAGGAATAATTTTTGCGGTAGAAGATGGCCCCAACAAAGTAATCGACAAAGAGGGCAAAGTCAATTACAGTACGACTCAGACGGTAGACCCATTATTTAGTGTAGAAGATGCCAGGAGTGGGGACATTTCACAAGAAATTGTCAAAACCCACCAGCAAGAGGGACTAATGGAAACAACAATACAAACATGTGTAGGTGGTGTGGACCAGGCAATCACAAGGAAGTGAATTGCCCAAAGAAAGCCAATTCTAGCGGAACGCAAAATGTCAATCTTATTGACATAGAAGAACCTGTGATGAACCAACAAGACAAGGATAAACATGTGCTTGCAGTGACAAGGGCTTAGGCAAAGAAAACCGAGCAATATCCAAATCCTGCCAAGAAGGAGAGATGGTAGGAAGTGCATGATTTGATAATGGAAGAAAACTAGAAAGTGAAACAAGAGAGACTCCTCTAAGAGAAGAAGCTGAAAAAGCCGATCACTTTAGAGGAAGTTCCGAAGAAGCAATCATCAACAAAACAATTAGTAGCACAAGTGTTGAACATGATAGTGGAAGTGAAGGTGTCTAGTTTACTTGGTGCAATACCCAAGCTATATGCGAAGGTAGGAGAGATCACACGCATAAGGAAGGTTGTGGAGCTAAGATGTTAGGAAGTGCCAACGATAAAAAAGGGTCAATTTATCAATCCAATAGTGTTGATGATTGATTCATATGGAGTTGTTGAATCATAAGCTGACACAAGTGATCTTTGATGGAGGGTCTAGCATAAATGTAATGCCAAAGAAGATCTGGAAGGATATTGGAGCACTAATCTTGTGGTCTCCAAATTTTTTCTTATAAGGTGCAAATCAATATGGCATAAAAATGAAGGGTGTATTAACGAATCAAAAGGTGAAGATTGCCAATCAGGACTTCATCATGGATTTCGTGGTGATTGCCACGCAAAAACCAACCTATGATGGATTGCTAGGGCACGGATGGTTAAGAATGGGGAAAATGAACCACAATTGGGAGAAAGATCATTTAACATTTAAGAAGGGACAACACAAATACATGATAAATCTCAAAAACCAGTCCATAAGTCAAGATATTGCAACATTTGACAAATTAAGAAGTTCGTCACTGGATGAGGACAGCGGCCATGAGCCAAGTGAAGAAGGCGTGTTGGAACTTCAAGGTTGTACAAAAGACAAGGACTCTAATATTGGACTTCTCCATTGGCAAATGGAGGACCATGAAATTTTTCTCCCACATTGTTTGTGCATTCAAGGTGAAGGAGATGGCCATGATGAAAGGAAAAAAACGGTGTATGAGGTCGATGAGTCAAGCTAGAAGAAGAAATTTGCACCAAAGAAAGAAGAAAAGTGGACATTTCCCAAGAATTTTGTAGAGTACACTGTTGGAGACGCGGTAATTGATGAGAAACCAGCCCATCCGATTGATATACTCAAGGCAATGAATGGACTTGACATCATCCAGTATGGAGTTCCGAAGAAGGTGCAGATAAACCTCGATGAACAAGCAGAAGAAAAGATCATCTAGTGCGGAGATGAATGGGACCCAGTATTGAAAGCAACAACTTTTAAAAATTTCTGTAGTATAAGGATGTTTTTGCATGGATGTATAAGGATTTGAAGGGGATCCCACCAGAGTTGTGTGTACACCAAATCCCACTGATTCCGGGTGCGCAACTAGTAAGAAGGCCATATAGGATGAATCCAAAGTATGCAGCCCTGGTGAATGCGGAGATCCAAAAAATGCTAGATGTAGGTATAATCTTCAAGGTGACGGTCAGTGAGTGGGTGTCATCAATAGTAATCACCTTGAAGAAGGAAGCAAGTCAGATCCATATCTGTGTGGATTTCCAAAGTCTGAATGCGGTAACGATCAAGGATCCCTTTCCCATTCCTTTCACGGATTCAATATTGGAGGAAGTAGCAAGACACAAGATCTATTCATTTTTGGATGGATTCTCGGGTTATAACCAGATCAACATTGCCGAGGAGGATAAATTGAAGACTACCTTTGTTGTGGAGAATGGAATATATGCATATAACCAGATGCCTTTTGGTTTATGCAATGCACAAGCCACATTTCAAAGGATAATCTTATACTTTTTTGAGCAAATTCCTATGGGGAAATTCAGTCTTCTAAGACGATTGGTCGTTGTATGGAAGAAAAGAAGAGCACTTAAAAGCATTGGAGGAATGCATGGGTTTGTGTAGGAAGGCTCGTCTAGCATTAAACTTGAAGAAGTGTAAACTGTTGGTTCCTTATGGAAAGTTACTGGGACATTGTTTGCAAGGAAAGTTTGAAGATTGACCCCGACAAGGTACGGATTGTAATGGGTATGGAAGAGCTTGTTATGAACCTCTCTTCTCATTTACAATAAATCATTCACCAATATGTAGAAATATCAAACATGCATCCACAAATAAATTCCACAATAACAATCCACACAATAAAATAGAGATAGATAATACCCTTGAGGTAGGGCAACACCAAGAATACTCCTCAAGGAAGGAATCACTCCACAAGATCTCTAGCTCCACGAGCCAAGACTACTACAAAGAATACTTGATATGACTTCCTTTTACAATTGGGGGTACATCTTTCTTTATACAAGAATGTGATGGTTCACCTTCCATGAGTTACAAAGTGCATAATATTATAATATGACACTATGTTATATGTTATTATAATTTTATCCATGCCATAATACAATATTATATTATATCCCCACATTCATATACTTAGGTACCTAACAAAGTTGTACGACATTAGTTCAGTGAAGTCCTTTTTAGGAACTGTTGGTATCATCGGAGGTTCATTAAGAACTCTGCACAAGTGTCCCACCGATTGGATGCCTTAATGCCAAGAATGTTCCTTTCAAGTGGATGGAGGAGCATCAAAAGGCCTTTGAGGGGTTAAAGGCAAAGTTGGTGTGCATGCTCATTTTGGTATTTTTCGGATTGGGATAAAGAATTTCATGTCCATGTAGACGCATCAAATTTTGCAATTGGATGCGGGTTGGCCCAGTAGGGGTAGTTCGGGCTGGATCATCCCATCTATTTTTTGAGTCGGTTGTTGTCTTGAACAGAGAAGAATTACAACACCACTGAGAGAGAAGCTTTGGGGATGGTATATGTTGTACAAAAGTTTAGACATTACTTGCTTGCCAACCCCTTTGCCTTCTACATAGATCATCAAGCATTGCTATATTTGATCAACAAACCAACTATACATTGATGAGTTAGCAGGTGGCTTGTCACGTTACAGGAGTTTGTATTCTAGGTAGTGGTGAGACTCGGGAAGAGATATGTAATAGCAGATCAACTTTCAAGGATTCGCTCAGGAGAACCTGTTGATAGAGGACTACCGGACGAATTTCCGAATGCTTATTTATTTATGGTGAATGCAATACCAACATGGTACAAGCATGTTGGTGAATATCTTTCAAAGGGAGAGCTGCCAAAGGAGATGATGACAGCAGAAAAAAGACTCATCATTATCAAGTCGACACCATTTTAGTTGATTGCAGGCTTGCTATACAAGATTGGACTTGATGGAATTTTGCAGAGATGTGTTATGGATGAAGAAGTAAATATAACATTGAAAAAGGCTCATGAAGGAATGGTAGGAGGGCACATGGGGCCAAACACAACAACAAGGAAAGTATGGTTGGCAAGGTTGTGGTGGTCCACTCTTTATCGCAATGCTCAGGAGTATGTGAAAGCATGCAATATTTGCCAATGAGCCAGGAAGCCGCTAAAGAGAGACTTCATGCCGTTGCATTGATCACAACCGTAAGAATTGTTTGAAATACGGGGTCTTGATTTTGTTGGACCACCAAGAACAAGCCGAAGAAGGAAGTGTCGGTATACTGTGGTGGCAATTGAATACTTGACAAAGTGGGTAGAGACATGCACATTGTCGGATAATTTTGCGAGTACTGCTCGATTTCTCTATGAACAGGTAATCACAAGATTTGGAATTCCTTTGCAGTTGATGAGTGACAAAGGAGGACACTTTGTCAACGAGATCATTCAAAATTTGACCACAAATTTTAGGATTCTGCATTCCTTGTCAAGTCCTTATTACTAGAGCAAATGGGCAGGTAGAGGTGACAAATAAAGTCCTGGTCTCGATTATTTATAAGATGTGGTGTGGAAGAAGCCAATTGGGAAGAGAGATTGCTAGCTGTTTCGCGGGTGTACAAGACAACTTTCAAGCCAACAACGAACCATACGCCATTCCAGTCAATGTATGGACAAGAAGTGGTAGTGCTAGTAGAGTTCCAGGTACCTAGTTTGAGGGTGGCGATACAACACTGTTTGGATGACCAAGAGGGCCAAGAGGAGAGGCTCGCGACACTAGTTTAACTGATGAGAAGCGGGTCATGGCTCAGTGGGCAACAATGAAGGAAGTTATGGCATGACAAGCACCTGAGAAAGATGAAGTTGAAGTCAGGTAAGTTAGTGCTGAAATTTAATGGCAAGTGAGAGATCAAGCTAGGGAAGTTGAAGACCCTATGGCTTGGGCCCTTCCAAGTAGTCGAAGTGATGGATAATGGTGTAGTTAAGTTGCAAAAATTGGACGGGACACAGGATCTTGAGATGGTTAATGGCTCGAAGTTAAAGCCATATAAAGTGAAAGCACAAGTCAATATGGTTGATTTCGAACCATCTAAGGAAGAGACCGTAGAAAGATTGGCTGGAGCACCGCAATAATCTTTAGAAAGCTTTGAAGGCATACTGATTTGGGAGAGAGGAGAGCCAAGCAGGACCAATGAGGAAAATGTAGTGCAAGAAAGTGAAGATATGGACCTGGGATGGTTGTTTGGGACAAAAAATGGAGAGCAACTATACATCAAACCGGATTTCGAACCACATCGAATGGAACGAAGAAGCTTGTAGGTGCACGTAAGATTTCGAGGAACAGTTGAAGAACAAGAACAACGATTGTTGGCAATGGCAAATAGAGAAGAGCCACCCAATCACGAACCTTAGAGAGAAAGCAATGAGCATGAAGACATGGGTTCGCTAGCACAAAGAATAAGCTTGGAAACACAACTATTATAGGAGTATGAAAGTTTGCAAAGGCACAATGCACAAATGAGGACGGAAATTGCTTAGGAAGTTGGAAGGATAACACAAAATCTTGACGAGAGAGAAATAAGGAGGCAAACAGTGTTGGATGATCTTGAGCAATGAAGAGTGAGGAGAGAGGAAGTGTCTAAGATATTGTGGAGAGACATATTTGAAACACCTACATCTTAGGAAGGAGATGGAAGGAATTGGCAAATGGATACCAATAGCATGTTCTCCACAAACTCTAGTAATTCAAGCAGTAGCTCAAGTTCACCACTCACAAGACAAGCAAGGACGAAGCTGCTAAGACCTGAACCATCTCCCCAACTAGAAGAAGGCAATGATTAGCAGACTAACCTCGAGGACGGAAGGTGAACGAGAAGGTGATTGGATGATACGCCAGTGATGGTTGTTGATGAAGTGGGAGGTCCCAGTAGTTCGCTAGGATTACTAGGTAACCCAGTTATGATACAATAAATAGGCAACTTGGGAAGGCCGTTAAGTCTTCTCGGTCGTTTAATATTGCTCGAGAAAGGGAGGAGTTTGGTTGGTCTCTCATTCGATAGTTCAAGGGGAAGGTTTTTCCTCTAGCTACCCCTGGGCTAAGCAACCAACAAAGTGGCCTGTTAAGAGCATTTTCTTGTGGCGTTTTAAATGACAAGTTACGACCTGACCATCAGGATGGCCTAGCAAGACCACCTCTTGGTTCGTGTCGAAACCGAAGATATTGTAGAAATAGACGACTGAGGAATCAAATTAGAGAATGGAGGAACCTCTAACACCCGATAGAAGAAAATGAAGAAATGTGTCTGAGATAGGCGAATTGTCACAAGGGAAAAGGTGACGACAGAGACAAGGAAGAAACAATAAAGAGCAGATTCTAATTAGACAAGAACAAAGACAACAAAGTAGACAAGTAAGAAGAGTAATGACATGTCGTACAATTGCAGTAAGACAGGAAGCTGCCTATATGGTAGACGATTGTACAAGTATGGGCTATACAAGTTAGAGTCCAAACGGACATACAAGTGCACAGGCTTGTACGACGGGTGGCTGTACAAGTGCACAAGATTGTATGACAGGTGGTCATACAAGTGGACAGGGTTGTACGCTAGGCATCCGTACAAACAAAGAGCGTCGTACCATTGATTATTGAACAACAAATCACTATACAAATGACGGTCAAGATGCTGGTACCATAGGGGTCTATATAAATGGAGATGATCTTATGATAGAGGAAGAAGGAAATTGTCGTCAAGGGAATGC
Organism: Wollemia nobilis; assembly: GCA_028583015.1. Classification (NCBI taxonomy): domain Eukaryota; kingdom Viridiplantae; phylum Streptophyta; class Pinopsida; order Araucariales; family Araucariaceae; genus Wollemia; species Wollemia nobilis. The sequence continues at coordinate 3,720,566 of JAQPPZ010016709.1, forward strand.
GCATGATTCGTTGGCAGATGATGTAGTCCAAATCTAAGTTTGCATGGCCATATGGATCGTATGACAAAGATAGCTCAGACACATGTTCCAAAGAAAAAAATCAATAATAATAAAATAGAAAAAGTAAAAAAAAAAGGAGAAAAAAAACAGAACAAGACAAAAAGACAATGGGAAAAGTGTGCATCGTAAGTTGCATGCAAAGGTGGCAAGGTGGCAAACTTATAGTCATCGAGTAGTTATACATGGGCAGTAACCACCTCCGCTAACTTATAAATATGTGCATTGAGGGAGGCTTGAGCATTATAGTTGCTCAACGCTTGATGGAGAAGGGAGGAAGAAGAATGCACATAAGGAGTTGAAGGTGGAAGGACGAAGCGCAGTGCAGATGCAGCATTGAAGCAAAGTACATAGGAGAATTGACAAACATGTTGTGAGGTAAAGCGAAGAATAGTTGAAGGGTTAAGTGTTGCCGTACGGAGCTGTACAATTGTACGAACGACCATTGAAAGCAGTGAAGTGCAGGCAAGGAGGGTTTCCAATCTACAAGTGAAATGCGGTCATACAAGCTAGGGTTGGAGCCAACAGTAGAGAGACACTGAGTTTGTCTAAGAAGAGAAAAGGTAGAGGAAGCTGTCGTACAAGCAGTGGAAAGGCCATATGAGTTGGGGGAGTGAACGTCTGAGTGGGAAATACCACCGCTATTTAAGTGTAGAAAGGTGCATAGGAGTGTCGTACAGACTGGTGTAGGAGGGCGGCCATATAGGTTGAAGAAGATATTGTTGAACAAGAAATCTTCAACGACAATTTTGTTCAAGCAAAAATTGAAGGCTGCCGTACAAGTAAAGTGGTTGCTATACAAGAAAAAAGGCTGCCGTACAAGTGACATTGCTATTGTACAAGCCCAAGTAACATTGCCATACAAGCTAGAGTTCTAACAGCAGGGGCTGTACAAGCAATTTGTCTGACAGTAGAAGCAAAACTACGATGGCAAGAGGTGTACAAGCAGAGCGTGAAGTAGTTGAACAAAGAAAAATGCAAAAGAGGCCAAGTATCATGGAGCAGATTTGTTGGGTGGAACAACAGCAGAGAAGAGCTCCACTTGAGTCGACAATGCAGGCAAAACCTCGTTCTCAAGGAGAAATGAAATGAAATATTATTAATGTCCGCGGTGGGCCAAAATAAGATCCAAAAACTATAAGGACAATAATGACTGCCAGCCAGCAGGCTAAAAAGCCCTACAAAGAAAATAACTAAGATAAATACAAGATGAAACCCGACAAACGGGCCAAAAGAAAGGGAAAAGAAAATAAAAGGGAGAGTAGAGGGGGGAGGGTTGCAATCCAACAGAGAGGAGTGCACGCCAAGAAGAACGGAGAGAGAGGAGGGGGGAGGGAGTAGCCCAAGAGGGGCAAGCTCCGAGAACCCCCCAGAAACTAATCTCTCCTAACAGTCGAGGCCGAAGTACCGGAGCTGAAGAAGTCCATGATATGTCTCTGCCCATTGCTAGTTCGGAATCCTGACAAATTGTTGGTGCGCTATCTAGTGACCCTGCTTCTGTTCGAACTGGATGATGTGGGGCGTTTCCGATCGAAGTCACCTAGTCCGTCGGAGTTGGTGAAGTATGTTGTGATGAGCCGATGATGAGGAGGGTGAGATCCATTTGGAGAACTTTTTTGTTGTCGAAGCTAAGTTATCTCCCTAAGAAAGAGTGTGAGACAACGTTGGTCCGGGTATCTGAAGAAGGTAGAAACAGATCGAAAGTTGTCCCAGAAAAGGCAATGAAACCTACCCCGGATCTCATAATAAATGGGACACAAAAATTTAAAGTGATGAAGGGTTTCAACTTCACCCATGGAGCAAAACAAGCAAATCCTCTCCTCCGTCGGAAGATGGTGATCTAACTCAATTCGGAGTTGGTGAGAACACACACTGAGTTGCCCAATAGTGATTCGAAGACTATGCATTGTGTGCTGCTGATGGTATTGTGGAGGAACTATTCTGCTCTTTTGTATCTGTAAGAAGTGCTCATGGTAGAAAGACAACTTGGGGGAAAGGGGCAATAGGAGAGATCCATGTGCATTTGATGTACTGGAGACTAACATCCTTTCGAATATCATGGAGCATCTTCTCCTTACTAAGTCGAGAGGGGGGGAGAACACCCAAAGAATAAGGGGGGAGCCTGTCTATCCGATTTGAATGCTGGCCAGGAGAGCAGAAACCTAAAAATACCAGCTCCTCCGACCTCCCCGAGAACTTGGAGAGAGTTCCATCGAGGAGCGAAGGGTGAGGTAAGGGTACCACCTGCAACCCTCAGGGGTATCTTTGAAAGTATGGATCCTGTGAAGATAATTGATAATCAGGAAAATACTCTCAAGCTGGAGAGGAGAAGCCCCAAACTCTGCCAAAATAATAGAACGGGGGACAGTGCCCTTGCAATGAATGAATCATCGAAGAAAGAGTGTCTGGACTTGTTCAACCCGTGACCACTCAGTCAGGCCAAGACTAGGGCCCCAAACCACTGACCCATAAGTAATAGTTGGCTTGACCAAGGCATCAAATATCCTCATCTTCACAGGTATATCCTGAAAATGTGCTTTGAAGCAATTCCTCTCTAGCAAAGACAGAGCTGCATACCCCTTACACACCCGGACTTGGGCGGCGGGTTTCATACCAAAAGTGTGTTCGAGGAAGAGAAAGGGAGCGTGGCTCAGACACTAAATAAGGCAGCGGTAAGCATGATGGTCATTCGAGAGGAAGGCCAAGAGTCAGCACTCCAGAGGAGTGAGAAGTTGAGGCTTCGCCTCAGGAGGAGGAGAAGAGTAAGGGAAAGGAAAGGATGGTATTTCCTTGATAGGAAATCACATGGACTTAGCTAGCAAGAGAATATTGCCGGATAACGTGGGAAAAGAGTCCAAAGGATCATTTGCCGAGGACAACATTCAAAGATGCAGGAGTGAATTTCATAGTGCAGGTACCAAATTTCGATAAGGAGTTCTTAAAAGGTTACTTGTTGCAGTTGCTGTAGACATTTAATCCACAATAGAAGGCGAGCAAAGTTAGAGTTGGTGATCAAGAGCTGATAGTGGTGTTTTTAGCTGGCAATTTCAGGAGGACGTTTGAGTTGCCAAGTCATGGATTACCGGTGAGAAAGGAGCTAGTGGATTTTAACTGATGGAGGGAGTTAATCCATGTGATCACTAACATCACTCTAGAAGAGGCAGGAAAGTTATTGAAGCATGGGAGCTGCGGAGTGAAAATGCAACAATTGAAGACTCCAGAACTGTAGTATGCGATGAATGTCATGTCCAAACTTTATGGAGAATAGAGATCCTTGAAAATGCCCACTTGGCTTATATCTTATGTTTAGGGAATGGTGGTTGGCGTAGCTTACGTTTGGGCATCCTACTTGTCTTACCATATTAGGGGTTTCCTGATGCGGTATATGAAATATTTTTCAATGGTATTTCACGCTATTGCATTGTTGATGAATGTAGTAACACAAGCAAAGATTTGGTTTCTAGGATTAAACCCTCCTAGGGGAATTCCAGAATAGGCATCAACAATTTTGAGATGGATCTATGTGATGCCACTCACCAAGCTAGGTACTCCGGTAAGGAAGAAGAAGACGTTGAAGAGAAACACGCAGGAACTTGTAGAGGAGGAAGAGAGCGAGGATTCAAAGGAAGCTTTAAAACAGTTGAGGACGGAGTTAGTGGAGAAGGAGAAGGGGCATAGGAGGTTAGAGCAGTAGTGGACGGAGACTCAACCTCAACCAGAGCACTAGCCGGAGGAACAACAACCGCCATAGCAGGCCAAAACAGGTGTTGGTGGCAGTGTGAAGAAAATGGTGGAGAGTAGAAGCACACAGTATGTAACTCAAAAGTTCTTTTGTCAATGCAATGTAGGTCTCATATGTTAAGTGGGTGTCCTTACTAGGCCAGAACCTCAAGAATCTCCTTTAAACCCACTTTCAGGATACACCTTAAAAATGCTCTTAGTCTTTATTATTAAACCCCCTGTTCTGTATGGATCTGACATTTTAGCTTGTAGTCTATGTTCTGACTCTGGAATACTTCTTTTTGGCTTCCTATGCTATTGAAATTCAACATACTTTTGTGTCTTATTGACCTACTTTGGTCACCTATGGATACTAATGTTATTTCTTTCTCTTTGCTTTAATGTTTGTCATATATATATAAATATATGTATGTATGTATCTTTTGTGGGCATGGATGTAGTGAAGTTGCTTTAACAATTTCTTTTTGTTTTCACTTGCAGATTAGTTTGGTGGAAATGCACCAAAATAATAAGAGACTCTTGGGAGCTGTAAATGCAAATATGATGAGGGATGAAAATGATAAGGTGATGCTTTCTAAATTCTAATTAAAATAATTTAATTGTTCTAGCCTGTTTGGGATTTCCCTCTTTTAATGTTCTTAAATTTTGTTCGATTATTTTTCCCATTTTATCTTGGAATTGCTATGCTGAAAAGTATAAAGATATTAAGTAGATTCTTCTTTTGTAGCTCGTAATTTTATATCCTAGGATACTTGGTTTAAGTTCTTGTTTTGGGTTATATTGACATATGCAAGGCAGCATTATAACCACAGAAACCATGTTATTCTATAATGATGAGCATTCCTGTGAGAAATATTTAGCTTTTCTGTTCATTATTACAGACACTGCTTATGTTCTTGTTGTATAATAATAATGTTATGAATGAATCTACATGTTGTATTTGAAAAGAGTAATGTAAGAGCTTAAAGGATCTATTGTGTTCTGCTTCAAATTCATCTTTTCATTTGTAGTTTGGTATTCAATTATACTTGGAGCCTTTGTAGCTAGTCATTATCACCATACAAGGAAGGCCATGTCCAGAAAGTATAGCATTGTGATCCTACAATACAAGGAAATGTCAATATCAAAGTCAATATGAAATATATTTTTGGGGTGCAAATTATTGTTGGGGTTCAACCTCAATTTATGAAAATGACAAAGAAGATAAATACTGACATCGAAGTTTTTTTTATTTAAAAATAAATAAAGAAAGAAAGAAAAGAAGAAGAAAATTCTCAGGGATGGTATATAGATAAGAGTCTAGATGAAGTTCACTTCTGTAGAATCAAATATGTTTTATTGGGCATTGTACCTTTTGAATGTGTGACTTCTAGGATTCCCTCTCCTCTTAAGAGGTGGAGGAACGTGTTCAATGGCTTAGATCTGTTAATTCTAGAGGTATCAGATGCCATTCTTGAGGAGTTCAATTTCTTTGCCCTAAGCTAGAAAAAGCCTCAACTTCATTAAGCAATGAGCATAGATGTCATTACTAAGATGTTATCTGAGAGGAGCAATTGAAGCATATTTCTTATAGGAAAGGTACTCTAAATCCTGCTTGACAGAGATAATATTAATAAACGAACATCCAAAGGTGGGCTTAAATCTAATTCTAGTATGTGCAGTATTGAGATGAGATCTACGTGAGCTCGAGATTAAATTACAAAGTCTTTAATTGAGATTTTGAGGGACTTTAATGGCATATCATGATAGTGTAAAACATAGTTGAGAAAATCAGAATCGGAAGAAAATTGACAAGGCAAAAGAATCGGAAAAAATTGGGAATCTGCAAAAAATGGGTAAAAAATTCGGCAAAAAATCAGCGCCCCCCCCCCCAAAAGAAAAAGGAAGAAAATCGGGATTCCTTCGAACTGCAAAAACTCTGCTGTTAAAATGCGCTTTAGTGTTTTTTTTGGCGTGGTAGTAGGTAGGCAGACCTCTCTCTCCAGTTTGGAACTGTTGGTTACGAATCTGCCATGAGGAAAGGATTTGTTGTTATTGCGCCCAGATTCGCCCACCAGATTGAAAGGCCGGAAGGAAGGAATGCCTTCCGTGCCAATCTCCGGAGAAGGCCAGCTTCCGTGGGGTTTTTAGTGTAAGATAAGAGTGCAGGGAAAGAGATAAAAGTGCAGAAAGAGAATCCAAATGAGATTGGAGTTGGTGGGGGGAATAAGCAGCACGGCAACGAATCAATCACCACTACTAACAGCATTCATCTACAAACATACATTGAAACTACAGCTATCATTCATCCTATGTATCCTCTATCTATGCATTCCAGGAATACTTGATCACCAAATGCCAGAGTCCAGAGTTCAGTACAATAGCAAGCAATGACACAAGAAACATGAGGCAGAAATGACAAGGAGAGGCAGCAGACAAGATGAAAGACAGTAAGCAGAGCCAAGTGTATGCTTGTATTAGAGGCAAACGCACAGCTACAATTGTTCCCCAGCAATATATTCCCCTTCCACCCTTTACAATGAAAACGAGTGGGCTGTTAATAGCCCACGTTCCCCTCGATTACATTCATGGGTACAAAGTCCCAGACAAGACAATAGCTGACACGAGCGGCTGAGGAGCTGCTGATGCTGACTTCTGTCGGCCAGGACTGTACTCGCGGCATGGTCTCCCTGAAGGCTGTATAGCTACGTGGCGGTATGTCGGGTCAAACCTTTGGTCAACAGGAATGCGGGTAGATGTGGCTTATGGCACTTTACATCAACTTAAATGGTGGCAATTGGTGCAGATAGTGCAGCCCATGCTTTGTCCTTATCCCGGTCATGTCTCGGCTCGAATCTCGAAGTTGGACACTTGTCGGGTGCTGATGGGTGACACGTGTCTGCCTTGAAAGGCAGTTTATCCAACTTCGCCCGGGATCAAAGCGATGTCAGGTTGCGCAAGTGGAAAACAACGAAGTTGGGAAGGCCCCTATGTCTTAGCCGATTTCTGAGTTCGCTTTACCCAACTGCGCACCAGTCAGAGGGCGCACCCCGACTTCGCTGCGAAGTCGGGTTGCACACCGGTACTTGCTTGTCTTCTTTGCTGTTCGGACTGCGCACTAAGAGGCGGGCGCACTCCGACTTCGCTGCGAAGTCGGGTTGCGCCCCAACACTTAGTCATTTTTCTGCTGCACTGCTTCCCTAGTGCGCCCAGGAAGAAGGGCGCACCCCGACTTCGCTGCGAAGTCGGGTTGCGCCCCAACACTTAGTCAATTTTCGCTCATGTTCCTGTTTTGTCACATTTCGCACTGTCCCTGCTGCGCTCCAGCCTGAGGGCGCACCCCGACTTCGCTGCGAAGTTGGGTTGCGCCCTGACACTTAGAAACTTTCAGGGAACATCTCTGTTCTGGAAACTTTACTAGGGGAAAGAAAAGGGAGGAAGGAAGAGGAATAAGACTGCAAGGAAGAGGGAGAAAGGGAGAGATGAAGAAAGGGAAAGAGAGGAAGGAAGGAAAATAGCAGGTTACATGCAAAAAATGAAAACATGGCACCCCGTGCCAAATGTGGCAACAGGAACAAGCAAAACGAAAAAACAAGCTATTTATGCTGTTTCCTCTACCCATGCTGCTGCGGCAGATTTTATCGGCAAAAAAAAAATTGGGATTTTATCAAGGGAAGCAATCGGCAAAAATGGGATAGTTTTTGCAGATTTTCTCAACTATGGTGTAAAAATTTAGCATTTACATAACTCTAGCTTTTAAGGTGATGTCATGTAGAATTTTATATTAAACTGAATTATTGGGGATGGAAAGATGGGTGTCTTACTAGAGATGCTGATCAAAGAAAGAAAGAAATTTTATTAATGTCTATGAGTGACCTAAGTAGGTCATAGTTTGAAGGGAGCTAAAAGTGCTTCAAACAATACAAATTGCTAAGTACAAAGGTAAGTCCAAAATATAAAATCACAAACTTTGTTCGTGGATGGTTGGAGCATATCGCCGTCAGAATGGCATGATACAAGTCAAATATACATATGGTACAAATGGGCTGCAAAACCTTTGTGGAGGATCCACTGTCAAGATGAGGTGGATGTAGACAGCTGATTTGACACATGAATGAATTTCACATCTGCATGAACATCTGCTTGTATCAGCATGTGCACAAGGATGCATGTTGTCATATTAAGTGTTGTCACGTAGTGTCGTGTTGTTGTATGCATACAAGGCAATAAGTGTTTGTAATTCTGTAATGTAATAGTATGGGGTATTTTAATGTTTTGGTGTAGTCCCGTGGTAATTAGGCAGGTTCCAAACGCCTATCGGTCTTGTTGTACCTATATGATGATCTTTGACAAAGTATGGTGTTGGTTGATACTGGTCAAGGCAAGGCTGTGTGTGTTGTACCCTTGACCAGAACATGATGATATATTGCAGATAAGTGGGTTGTGAAGGATACATGCTGTGTGTGAAATGTATCCACATGTACTTGTACGTTATTCTCATTGGGTGCCTTTGTTTATATATTTATAATGAATTTATATTGTAGTGTGTTGTATTCTATTTCTAAAGTGCATTGTGAAGGTCATGGATTAGATGTAGTTATCATTGGTCTACCTCCAAATGTATCAAGTTATCATCAACCACCAACAGGGGATTTGATGATGCTTGATGGAGAACGGTTAGGACAAAGTGAGCTAGGTTGGATTTGGGAACCCTCCTACCATCCAAGGGCAAAGATCCACTAAATTTAGAGGTGAATCTAGAGATATTTGCTTGTCTAGACCTCTTCGGTGGTAGGTGTAGGGGGTGTTGATTGCCTTGTCCTTTGTGTGGAGCTGGTCCCTTGTTAGCTGCTTTGTGGGAGAGGTGAGGTGTTGTCTCACTGGTCTAGTCCCATGGGAGGAGGATGAAGTCAAATAGTTTGAGGGGAGCTTATTGCCAACTGCTACTAGAAGAGGGTGAAAGGAGGTAAACAAATTGGTTGTTAGCTGAGGTTGTGAGGCCTCTTTGACGCCTTTCATATGAGGGCAATGGCCTCTTGAAGGTATAAAGCATAGTCACTTGGGGATGGGGACGCCAATTTTCAGACAATGGGTATGTAGGTACTTGAAGATGTTAAAATGTTTAAAGAAATAAAAATATATTATTAAGGTTTGAAAACTAAAATATATCACATAAAAAAACAATAAACAAAATTTAGAAATAATAAAGATACAAAAATGCATAAAAGTAAACGTAGCCTACATGAGATTTTAAAGAAAGTAGAAATTAGAAACAATTTAAAGTTCTAGGGTTACATACTAATATATACTAACAAATTGGCAAGCCAATGAAACAAAAATATGATGTATATCAAAAGTATGAACATAACTCATTCATCAACAATATTAAGTGTTGTAGTGGCTCTTTCTTCCATCTCAAGACCTTTGATAGGATACTCTTCAAATATTCATCACTCTCGAAATTTGGCTCCTCAGTAGGTAATTGAACTAAAGGTAAATCATTGAGGTCATCTAGTTCAGCCACTACATCTTCCAAGGTGTGGATTCTCCATCAAGTGGAAGTTGATCCCATTTGACTGAAGGACCATCTTGGTACCTTGGGTGTATATGAGACAAAAGCCAAAGTGTGCTATGACTGTAAACTAGGTTCTTCGCCTTCTTTGACCCAAGTCAGTTCCTCTCAGATGTCGAAGAACTGGCAACTTGGGAAAATAATCGTATTGTAGATCTAGAACCAGAGATTGAGCCTCATTAGAAGGTGGAGCTTCAGTCGATTGAGAGAGATGTGTGGAAGGGAAAGGTGGTTGCTACTCAAGAGGAGGGTGGTTCATCGCTGGAGGACCAACTTGAGGTAGAAGATGAGGGTATGACAAGGTGAGAATTGAACAATCTCACTATATGCAAGTGTCACAAGGCTGCAAAAAGGTGCGTATAGCTGGATTCTTTGACTAGCTGATTGACTTGATGACTAGTACGTGAGAGGAGTTTGAGACAAATCTCATCATGTGGCAAATGTGGGCCATCAGGTTGACATGGGAGATTGGCTAGCTATACAATTGGTGTGAGGGAGATAACCGACAAGCTCATTTGGTGAGTTTAGAGCATATGAAGGCCTGAGAGCTTCAAATGCAACGTTTGCTAGACATGACGAAACTGGCACTTGTTACTGTGATCTTATATTGGCAACCTTACAGCAACCTGGTTGAAGCTTTTCAGATACCGCCATTACTAAAACAATATGGAATTAGAAAGAGCTTTAGGTGTCTTTTCAACAATTCAACTGCCTTGTGTACTAGATCTAACAGTTTGTGGCTACCCTATGGATGCAGTGTGAGCATTCTAAGTAGTTAAATGAGCTTGTCGACTCTGATAGACTATGTGGTTATTGTCTCGAAGAGGACTTATGGCTGTTGCGAGAGAGTCGAGGTAGAGGCAACTCAACAACAGGCAAGGTTAAATCCAATTCGTTGTCAACAGGAGAAACAGGACAATGAATTTCAGCATTGGAGTGTTAGTTGCAGGAGCAAGATCAGCGCATTGAATATGAAGAGTCTCAGTTGAGAGGCTGTGATTGTTAGCTGAGAGAGAACAATGAATAGCTAGATGCAACGAGGAAGCATGTGACAACCATATCTGAATGGATGGAAGTGAAGCAGTAGAATTTAGATAAGGCCTAGAAGAATTGGGTTAGTTACAGTTGGTATAGGAAGCACATGCAACAGAAGTATAAAGAGGCTTGCCAGGAGATTCAACAGTTGAGGGATGCCCTCACCAGTGACTCCATATAGTCACTATTTGTTCCCAAGTTAGAGTCTGCCAAGCAAGAGGTTCTAGTGATGTAGTCGTTGGAGATGCCGACTAGTTTAGAGGAGGGGGCAGATGTGGGTTGCAAAACTGATGATGTGGCATTAATCCAAGCATCAATACCATAGTCAATCATCCTCCAAGGATGTCTTGTACAATGTTTGTTGTATCAACATACATGTTGTGGGTTGTTGCATTTGTGTATATGACAGTCTAATTGCTTGTAATAATGTACTCTGCATATAGTTTATCGGGCACTTTTAAGTTTTATGCATGCAGTTGGGTATCTGGTAGTGTGCAGTTGGTTGGTTACCAACCGCTCCTAGATAACCTCTTCTTGTATATATTTACCCTTTACTAGTTTCGTGAGACATGGTTGTAGATCATGGTCATGTCGTTCGATGCTAGAGATATCTTTGTAGGAGTGAATGTTGTCATGTTATTTATGAGACTGGTTTGTCAATGTACTGTTTTCAAAGATTAATGACATTCTTTGGTTGCTGTTGTGAGTTTTATTAATTGTTGTATATTTATTTATGCTGCATATTTTATTGTTATTATTCTTTGTATGCTATTTGTAATATCTAAAACCTGTCCTACACTGGGGATTGAGTTACCTATCAAGTTGCAATGCATATAGAGATAACGGTTGTTAAGTAGTGCTGAGCATAGTAGTGGCACATCCTATGGAAAACTTGCAATGGTCATAACTTTTAAACTGAAAAAAAATTAACCAATTCAAGAATGAGCAATCACAATCATAATGATTGCATCATGCACCTTTAGAATTGAGGTGTGTGCTTTGCACAGTATGAATATATGATCTTTTATTTTTGATATTTGTGTTGCATCAGTGTAGAAGCCCAAATGTTAACAGTTCGTGTGGCTTCCAATTTTTTGATGTCATGTTTGGTTGTGATTAATGTGAAGTTATGTTTAAGAAGCTAGCCATGCAATTAATATGCATCTTGAGATATTTTCTTTGTGCATTACATGTTTGGTTCCTTCAAAATTTTCATGATATGATGGTATAGCTTTGGATAGGCTATTGCAAATGCCGTTTTTAAAATCAATCTACTTTGATGCATAAAATTGATGAATTGAATTTGGTCTGGGAGATTATGTAAGCACAGTGTCTTTTAGACAATTTGTAAATAGTATATTTTATAGCCCATAGAAACAGAAGAATAATAAATATACCGAATACAAATATACCAAACCTCACAAAACTCATTCCCATAAAAATGTATGTCTTCTTGTGGCAATTGACTATGGCGGGCCCTGGGCAATCTGGTTAGATTTTCCGTTTTGTGGGAAGTGTTATTAGAGTATCGGTATAACTAATTAGCATTGTTATAAAGGTAGTCTTGAGAGTTACACAGTTTAAAATTTGTGAGGTGTCTTGTAGACTATTCAGTGTCTTTTTTAGTGTAACAGATTACAGACACCTACACACATGTACATTTCTGAAGATGAAGTTATACAGTAACTTCTGTTTTAAATCTAATATGGTTTCAGAGCCAAGATTTCTGATCTTTGGATGTGGAAGTTGATTTTGATGAGTGGGGGTTGTGCCTGGTATGTCAATTAGAGTGCTGTTTAAATTCTACTGTTCATCAGATCCGAAGATGTGCTTCAAAGTGTGACTAGGTTGTGAGTTCAGATATGCATAGTGTTTTTTTCTTTTAATTGGTTATAAAATGGGCTCCACCCGTATTACATCATGACTGTATAGTGGTATTACAACAACATTTTTGGCAATTATGCACGTGTCACTTGGCGAGTTTCAAACCTGGGTCTCCTCCTTGAAAGTTGAGGTATTCACCAGTTGAGCTCATGCTGTTTGAGGTATGCATAGTGTTTGTTGATAAGGGAGGAAGAGCTGAATAATTTTCTTTTTAGAACCTGCAATGGTCTTGCGTTTGTAGCTCTCTGATTGTCTCTATATTCTCTCCTCAAGATCATTGAAATTCTAGAAAGCTGAGAGAATTAGCTGCCATTGTGGTCAGAAGTATAGTGGAATTTATGATCCATTTTCTAAATTAGTTATTTCACATCATGACCATCTTAGCACGGTATTTCAACAAACGACTTAGTGGGATTACAACAACACTTGGCAATTATGCATGTATCGCCTGAACCTAGATTTGCTTCTTGAAAGTTATGATATTTAACCAGTTGAGCTCATGCCATTTGATGGCATTTGTGTTTTCTTTTTAGTGGGTTATATGGGATTAAAATGAGCCCAACCTGTGTTACATCATGACCACAAAGTGGTGTGACAACAGCTTGGCAATTATTCATGTATCAGTTGGCAAGAGTCAAACCTCGGTCTCCTTCTTGAAAGTTGTGATCATTTTGTGTGTAGTAATTTTGCTAATTTTTAAGAAACGCAAATAACAGCAGTAACATGGTGACCATACTGCTGTTGCAAAAAAAACTGGGAAGATAAAGTAGCAGGTCGTTTCAGCCAGTGTTCGAACAAGAGAAAGTGCCTGCTGGCTTTGGAACCCTCATAAGAAACAAGGATCTGGAGAGTTTGAAGGAATTATAGCTACTGTGTGAGAGTTTCAATTTTTTAATAGGTAAATGCAAGTGACTGTCAATCTAAATTGAGCTGTGCTTTGTGCAATTCCATTTACATCCATATCGTGCGGGGCATAAATGATAGTTGAGAATGGGATGGAACGGACAAAGAGCGACATTTGACGTAATGTTTAGACAGATGTGGTTTGGACTATTTGAAGAAAGAGAAGGGAAATGTCCATGTTTTGTAGCAGATATGATTGGATCTGCATGGTAAATCTAAAAGAAGCTGCAGATATGATTGGATCTGCATGCTAAATCTAAAAGAAGTGATAAGCCTTGAAATAGTATTTGACTGGACAGCGACATAACTTGATTGATCTGGGTGTGAGTTGGATTGCAGCAAGAAGATTGCTGGACATGGATCAACATTTCATTTTGATGGAATATCATTTGTTATTTTGGACATTTCTGTGCAGGGTAATTGCAAACCATGTGGACATGCGAAAACAGACTTATCCCAAACAAACAAGAATTTCAGGTTACTTGAGGACATTGCTGTAGTATTTATGCTGCTAGAAAAGGTGGATGGGGACATTGAGAGTTTGCCGGACCTCTGTGTTGTAAAAACGTAAAACAAATCCATCTTGGAGAGGTGAACTATACCCAATATTTTGCTAATTTGTTATTTGGTCAATTTTGTATAGAGCATGGTGATGTAAGACTTGCATAAGTTGGCAGATGTCTTAGCACAGGAGATTCCATAATGCTACTGAACATTCATAAAACGTGTGTTAGATGCAACCAGAACATCTTCATTATATGCAAAGCTACAAATTTCATATACACATTTGCTGGATGCAAAAGATTTGATTCCAAGCAAGAACTGTCTCTCATTTGGTGAATAATCAACTGGGAAGATTTGATTTGATTGAAAAAGTGTTGACCTGAACTATTCCTTTGGTGTTTTATTGAAAAACACATGGACATTACTGCCTTGGATGAGCTTCAGAACATGAGTAAACTCATTTCTTGAAAAGCATATTGACATTCTCTATCCAGTTTTTAGTTTAACTACTTTAGAACTTTGCTTTTGATGAAATAGGGTTTATATTGTGGTCATTTTTGCAACAACCACCTCAATCGTTAAAGGAGCTGAAATTAATTTCTCCCAAAAATCAATTACCCTGAAAGATGTTTTTACTAGACCACTGCCACAATCACATGTTTCTATGTATTTTGAGCTCCATGAGAAAATATACTTAAGCTTTCCAACAAATGGCTGCATGATAGGTTTTGTCTGGAAGAAGTCTGATTTTTTTAGTGCTTGAAAATTCAGACAGTTAGCTGAATTTGATTTGATGAGTGGATAAAATACCTATAACTTGTTTATAGAACTTCAAAACCTCATCATTTTGTTGTTTGACTTCGAATTTGTTTTGTAAATACTTGTTTTTAGGCTCTGGGGAGAGTCCCACACATATTGATGATGTTAGAATTTGCATTAAAAGTCTCTATTCTTGGTTTTCCATTGTATCATGTCTAGATCCATTGAAGGTCTTTATTGTAAGTTGTTGAGGTGCATTATTGGTGGCACTCGGCAACCCTTTTTTTCAAGACTGTAAAGCATTTTTTTGTTAGTAGAGGTTAACCATCTGCATAAAGTTTGTTATGGGAAAACAAGGCAAGAAGCTACAAAGAGACTACAAGAAGAGAACAAACAGTTAAAGATTAAAATTGAAGAAGAGAACAAACAGTTAAAGATTAAAATTGAGCTGCTTAAGAAGACTAGAGCCCAAAAAGATAGGTTTGTATAATCAATACCACCTGATTTTCTGAAATAGGAAATGTTATCATGTCATATGCATCAGTTAAAAAGAACCCATTTACAGCAATAAAGGCAAGTTAATGTTGTATATAAAATTCTTTTCATATTCCAAACATATATCTGATTGCAAAGCTGACATGAAGGCAAAGTTTAATTCAGGGATTTGTCTGAATTAAACTAAGGGAAGAAACCCACCGTGTAGAAATGGGTTTATAAACTGAGTTACCCCAAAGGAAGAACTCCATCAGTTGGATTTATAAAATTCCAAGTCTAGAAATGGGTTTATAAAATCTGAGTTACCCCAAAGGAAGAACTTCAGGGTTTGGATTTATAAAAGTTCATGTTACTCCATGTTTTCAAGTGGCAGGAAACGATCTTGTGCATGGTTGTGTTAAATTTGTTTTACACGTAGTTGCTTGCTATGCTTGGGGTTTGTGTGAGGATTTCCTGCTGGGCTATGTACAATGACTCACCTCAAATTTGTGTCTACGACTGAATTTTATCATTTTAACCACAGCTGCATTTTCTCAGTCTGCAACCATGTTGGCAGCAGAAACAGATATTTGTGCCCTCCATTTGAGCAGTTTGCAGATTTAATGACAAAACAATGTTATAAAATTTAGAGACACGTTGTTTGGTTTGGTTTGGTTTGGTTTGGGGTGGGGTGGGGTATTGGAGTATAATCAAACAGTATTAGGATAAAACTTAGTCCTGAGTGTTTATGATTCAAGTCATGAGGTGTCTTGTAGGTAGGCAAATTGAATAAGTGCATTGGAAGTCAAGTACACACACATTAAGAGTTTTGATATATTTGATGTTATAAAGTTGTGATGTAATATTGTATGTGACAATGTGTAATGTTAAGTGAAGTGCAGTGTGGTGCACTTGATGATGTGCGTGAAGGAGACCCACGTTTCAAATTGCTGTCAATGTCAAGTCAACCTATCAAAACAAAGACCAATTTTGGTATATTGTGTAAGTGTCCGATGTTTCATAGAGGGAAAACAAAAGACCCAATTAGGCATTGGAAAATCTGCCTCATGATGTGGAAAGTAAATGGACAAAATATTGATGTAGATTGGAGGAGGTTATTCATTGCGACATTTCATGGAATCACAATGGATTGGTACATGAGATTGCCAGAGGGTGAGTACCAGACTTGGGATGAGTTGTGCAAAGCATTTGTGAAGGAATTTCGGTTGTTCCATAATGACGATGAGGTCATTGTTGAAATTTATAGAATGGAACAAGGTGAGAAAGAGCCAGTTTGTTCGTACAACTAGAGGTTAAGTGGGTTGTTTACCCATATTGAGGAAGATCCATCAGATGGATTGAAGAAGAGGTGGTTCGTATAGGGACTTCTTCCTACATACTTGAAGAAGATCAGGGTGGTCCCTTCGACATCATATTAAGAGGCCTTGGAGAAAGCCTTGAACTTAGAAAGTGATGCAAAGACATCATTAAAGTGTTGGGGTCATGTGGACAAGAGTGACCTTGGAGATGAAAGTGACTCTGATGTTTGAGAGTGGCTTTGACAATGAGAGTAGTTCATCCTCCAAGTGTTGGGGTCGAGAAGTCAGTGAAGGAAGTGACTCTAAAGAGAAGAATGATGATTCTAAGGATGAGTATGAATCGGAGAACACAAGATCATTGCTATAGGAATATGTAGCACAAAGGGAGATTGTACCAAGGGGGTATGCCATCGACGATGAGGTCTGTGACAATTGCTAGAAAACTAGAAGACGTCGAATTGAGTATGACATTGAGGGAAGACCCATTGTGCAATGTTGGCGATGCCATTTGTGGGGGCATTTCACACGTGAATGTCAAAGTGTTGCAAGTCGAGATGAACTAGTGATGTGTAGAGAGTTCAAAGTGTTGGAGAAGAGTCACAACCCTCACTAGGAAGCAGAGGAGGTGAACTTGATGAACCTGATTGCAATTGAGGAGGTGAACTTGATTTCAATCGAAGAGGCAGAAACCAGCAGATAATTGAAGCTGCACAGGGAGAAGTTGCAAAAGTGGTTGATGCCGAGGTGAAGTGAGTGATGCAAATGATGGAGTGAATGATATAGATGGCGAAGAGAGAGATTGTTCGACGTCTAACTGTCTGTTAGGAGTTTGTTTGTACCCAAGCCTCAGTTATCAGAGCTTAGGCTGTCTAAGCCTAGGTCGTCTAAGTTGGGACCCTGGTTGTTTAGCATTTTGAATGATGTGCTGGGCCATCTGAACTGCTTAGCCGGGCAGTCTGATATATGTTGTGTGCACCATGTATGCATTGTAATTGTAAGTTATTTACATTGTATATTTTGTTCATTTAAGTGGTAATGGAATTTTGTTGTAGTATGTTGTATTCCATTTCTACATATCTTGTAGACTATCATGGTGTTTAATCTTGAGTATGTTTGTTAGTATGATCAATCTTAGATTCATGGTTATTAATGAATTTTGTTTATAGTCTATAACACCTTATATATGTATATATATTTATGATATGAATAAATGCAATGGCCCGTGTTTTAAATTTAATAAGCATCCGCTGCTATGTTCCATGAAGTTCTGGGATGGGGAAAGCTTTTTGGGTTGGCCGGACATGTTTCTGGGACGAACGGATGTTTTTCTGGGATGCATGTCCAAGATGGCCCCCAAATCCCAGGACAAGTCCCCAAAGTCCCCATGGAACATAGGTCTGCTGTCTTAGAAGAATTTATAGGTTGACTGTTCATTTTAATAGTTTGTTTATTGTAATCTCTCTCTCTTTCTCCCCACTTGGATTTCGATATACTGAGTAAATTATTGAAATGAGTCACATGCATTGCAGGCTATGGTCTTTGGACAACCTGGGGAAGAAGTAAGACTGGAGTTGATAATGCGAATTGTGGCAGATGTTGGGCTTGTGGTATGCATTTCATACATGTGGATTTGTGGTGTAAAATTAATTTTTTATAATCCTGCCCTCCAGTAGAATAATAGAGGGTTAAACTGTTACCTAGTGAGATTTCAATGTGGAACTATAGGCATTCCCACTTTATCAGCTCGATATATTTACAGTATTTGGTTCATGCTTAAAATACTTGAAGGAAAATAATGTTCTTTAAGGTTCTTTCCGCTATTCTACGTAAGATGAATTCAAAGATTGTTTTAGGAGGGAGTGGGGTAGGGTGGGGTGCATGTCTGTGTGTTTGTTGGTGGGCACGTCTCTCTCTGTGTCTGCGTGTGTGGCAACAATGTGAACACTAGACATTAGCAACCATTCAGAATGAATTTTTAATCAGAAAATGTTGTCTTGCCATTTGTTTTTATTGAAAACCCATATTGATATAGATTTCGAAGTTTATAAAATCATTTGTGTTTAGATAAAATCTATTGAAATGGAGTTGGTCTCTCTTTACATACATTGTAGACTATACTATCTTCAATTCAGGTACCAGTCAAATCACTCTAAGCTATGGATCAAGCAATATGCATGCCACAAAGCATGCTTTCCTTTTTTATGTTTTCTTTTTTCCCATTGTCACTCATTTACGAAAAGGAAGATTATGTCACCAACTCTTGTGAACATTCTGCAGGGTTATGCCTATACATTTCATTCCTTCGTTTATGTGGCTTAAACTCCAACTCCACTTGTCTGTTATGATACCAATATCCATTATAGCTAGATCCTTTCTCAACAAGGAATGCAGAGGTCCACAACAAAAATGCTTAAAAGAACAGCATGGTTTCATATCTGCTTAAGTACTAGGGGAATGAGAGATTGATTAATCATTAATTTAAAATTGTGTTATGGGAGACCTATGCCTTTGGGGGGAGATATATGGCCAGTTCAAACCTGTGTCACAGGATTTGGTGAATTTCAACATGGAAATTTGAATTTCGCTGAATTTAGGAAGGCCCTGAATTAATTAAAAAAAAGTCGGCCAAGAAATTTGCTGCTTCTAGAGGTTTGACTACAAACCTTAATTACCAGACTGGTTTCCTCCCGATTGGCATGAAAGGTATTCCACCACATTGTAGCCGCCTTTCTGGTTGGTTAATTATGTGCATTCTGCCTTTGAATGCTGTTTTACAGCTCGCTCTCTACTTTCTTAGGAAAGCATGAATCACAAATTCTACCTATGATAGTCTTAAGCAATGGAAGCTATGCCTAGTATCCACATCTAGAGGAAGGGGTGGGCTAGGACAACATTTCAATCAGCAGCACTAATTACAGGTCTGAAGGGGCCCTTAATGTCATTGTCCTGGGCTGGCAGGGTAAGGTCCTTGATCCTGTTTAAATTTATTTATTTTTGTTTTGATTTCCTTTGAGTGTTAAAATGAGCCTTCAGGCTTTTTTTTGGGGTTTGTTTTTAAAATGTAATTCTAACTTTCTTTTAGTTAGGTTAGGAATTTCTTTCATATGACGAGATATTTTTATTTAGTATTTCTAAGTTTTAGATTTTTTATTTTAGTTATAGGATCTAGTAACATACGAAATCCTCATGTTTTATTAAAATTTAAAATATATTTGAATTTTTATTCAAATCTATGAAATTGTAAATATATGTATATTTTATAATATGCATCGAACTTTATGCCAAACTTCATTCCGATTGTTTTCTTGTGCAGAATTTGTTTCATATTCCAACCTTGTCGAACTTGAACCCGAACCCAAACCTTATGACACTGGTTCAGACCTTGTAATGATCTCATCCTCAAATAGTGGGATTCATGTAGTCAGAAGGGCTCATTTTCTTTGGTCTTTTTGCAGCAACAATATCTCACACAACTTTATCCTTTTACTGTATGACAATCACTGCTCGGATTATTTACATGTTGAAGCTGTCGTTTCTTATATGATGTCCATGATAACAGTGACACCATTAACCATGTCACAATTAACCAATCGTCTGATTGATGGAAGACGAAAAAAACCTATGAAGCATTCAACAAGGATTTACAGATTGAGCTTTCTGTCCGTTTCAATTTATCAGCAAGCACCAAGTCCTCTATTCAGATCATTGGACAGTTTCCTGCCATGCAATGTGGAACAACTGTATTAACATAGATAAAGTGAATAAGATATGATAATTCTATTTGGGACTCTTTGAAAAGAGCTGTTACAATGTCCTGTAGTAACCGAAGAGTACCATGAAAATAAGCTAAACTAAAGAATCTAGTGTAAACTACACTGAAGTGGAAAAACTGTATGGCATAAAAGTACAGCCTCGAGTATTACTTAAAATGGATAAAACCCTAACATGTTAAAAAGTAATGATGAAGAGAGAGACATAAGTCAAGGTAAAACAAAGACAGAAAGGAGATGTAGTGGATCCAAGCACCAACATTAATCTGTAGTAGGATGTAAAGTAGAAGCACAGTCATTGTCATCACCAACTATCCCAAAGGGTCCAACATAGTATCTAGCGATTCTCCTAGGAGAATGGCTAGGACTAAGAGGGCCTAGTTGGATAATCCTAGGAGGACATGGAGTTTGAACCCTTAAGACTCTTCTAGCATCCATGGCCATGAAACCAATAGAAGAGGATAGGAAATTGGTAAGTTGTGTCTGTCTACAACTCCTCGATATGTGAGGGTTGGCCAAAACCTGACATTGGAGAACTGCAATCTTATCCTGCTGCAAGCAAGAAGAAAGAACTGAAGACCTAGTAGCCACTCTTGTAAGCAGACAAGGGCACACATATTTGTCATTAACATTCTAGAGAGTTGTAGCTTCAAATGAACGCTTGTTACTCTCAATTGTAGATATAGAGTGAAAGAATGAGGTGTTTAGTCAAGTAGTAGTCAATCTCCCTTGTCATAACTAACACGAAAGAGTGATAGATTCCCTAAGGTATAAAGCCAATCATATTTGGTTAGAATAGCTGAAAAAAGTAACAAGTGATCCATTTGAGTCTCTATATAAGCTATAGTACCTTCCTCAAATCTCATAATAAAGAGGACATCTGAAGATGAAATGTTCTTCAGTCTCCTCCCAAATAAAGTAAAGATGACACCCCCTATCCTCTCAAGTAATTTGTTGGCTTGTCTCCTCTTGCAACTAATGTGAGCAAACTTTGACCTGATCAGGAGGAATACTGTGTGTTCAATGTTGTTGGACATAATTAGGACGAGTAATAATGCCATTCTCAATCCTCATGAAATGTTTAGTGTAGAAGGCCAACTTAGGACTAAGATGTTGAGATGGAGTGACCCAAGTGATCTAAATATACTATTGATAAATATTGTCTTTGATTTCTTGATTAATTACCTCCTTATCAGGAAGAAGGTGGGGAGGAGCATTTAAATAGTATTTGAATGGAGTTAATCAATCTACGTGTGGGCGGACAAATTGACATGTTTTCATAATGAATGAATGCATATTTGAGCATAGCCATGTATATATGAGAATGTATGCATAAAAAGTGTTTGTCATCATGTCGCCATATTGTGTTAAGTTACAAGTGTTTGTAACAATGCACATGTGCAAAGTGTTTGTAATAATGTGCACGTGGCAAAGTGTTGTAATAATGTAATGGGGTATTTTTAATGTGTTATGTAAATGGGTAGTTCGGAGGTAGTTGGGTAATTGTCAACCGCTTACCAAACCCATCATGTCTTCAGTATGCATCTATGTGGGAAATGAAAGGGAAGGTGTGTGTGCATGTGGTCTGAAGTCATTGATGGTTCGTTGGAGTATGGTGTATTGCAGATAGTTGTTGTACAGGATAGATGCTAGATGCACAATGTATCCATTTGTAAGTGTAAGTTGTTCCCATTGTATATTTTGTTTTAAGTGGTAATGGAACTGTGTTGCAGTGTGTTGGATTCCATTTCTACAAGTTGGCACTGTTACCTGTTCAAAGTTGGGTTGAGCTTGGTGACATGGAATCGTGATGAGCAAATCACTTGGGAAGGTGCATAAAGACAATAATGAAATTATTACAATGCAGTTGACGAATGATGTAGTTTCCCTCAGGAGGGGGGCAGATTGGAGGTTGTAATAGATGAAGATGCAGACTTGTTTCTTGACGCTCATGAAGGGTCAATGCATGAAGTAGACGTGCAAGTGTATGCACAACTAGACACACAAACAAACATGCACGTAGGAGACGCACAAGGGTTTGTGTATAGCATGTTGGTGGCGGTGAGTTGAGTGACAACGATGGAGAGTTGCATGTCAGTAGCAGAAAGTTGCATGTTGACGGCGGAGAGTTGCATGTCGACGATGAAGAGTTGCATGTCGACGATGAAGAGTTGCGTGATAACAATGGAGAGTTGCATGTCGGTGGCAGAGAGTTGCATGTCGATTGCGATGAGTTATGTGATGATGAAGTGAGTTGCATGTCAGCGGTGGAGAAGTGCATGTCGACAACGATGAGTTGCGTGGTAGTGGTGAGTTGCATATCAATTGTCGAGAAGTGCATGTCAACAACGGTGTGTTGCGTGGCGGTGGTGAGTTGCATGGTCGTGGTGAGTTGCATATCAATTGTGGAGAAGTGCATGTCAACAACAGTGTGTTGCGTGGCGGTGATGAGTTGCATATCAATTGTGGAGAAGTGCATGTCAACAACAGTGTGTTGCGTGGCGGTGGTGAGTTGCATGTCATCTGCAGTGAGTTGTGTGTTGGCAATGAGTTGCATGTCAACGCCGTAGAGTTGCATGATGGCGGCAATGAGTTGCTTGACAACGACAGAGAATTACGTGACAGCGACAGCGAATTACGTGATGACAGGTTATGCTGTGATGAGGAATTGTATGATGGCGAAGTTAGTAATGTGCAAACTATGAACGTGTTGAGTGAACTTTTTGGCAAAGAAACATGTGACTGGAGAAATTCGTGAGAATGACAATGATGGTGGAGTTGGACATGTACAAGTGCTCGCACATGAGGAATAAGCGCAAGTGTTCGCTCAAGATGGTGACGTGCAATTGTTCAAGCATAAAGTAGATTTGCATGTCGACATGGAAGTGCACATTGACGAAGACAGACAAGTGCACACTAACATATGCGGAGGTGACAAAGACGCATGCATGAACGAATGAGTTTGCACAATTGGAGACATGTGCATATAGAAAAGCTTGCGTAGGCAAAGACATACACAAATATGGCCGTTCATGTTCACGTTGAGGAAGTTGGCGGTGATGAAGTTGACAATTTTGATGGAGGGGAAAACATGGTTTGTTAGGAAAGGCTAGGAGTGGTTCAGCAAGTTGTGCAATAAAAATAAAGCATGACAAATGCATGGCAACAAAGCAATTGCAAGGTGTGTCTGATGGTGAACAGAATGGAGTCCAACATCAGAGCAAATCGAAGATGGCATGTATGATAGTGTGCGAGATGGGAGTCCGACACTAGAGAAGCTCTAAATTGATGTGCTGGATTGTGATTGGGACGAGAGTTCGACATTAGAGCAACTGCAGGTTGACATGTTTCATGGTGCATGGGATGGGAGTCTGACACGAGCAATTGTAGTGGGGTGCACCTGATGATGTGCGTTAGGAGGGTGAGACATGCAAGCAACCACTGTCAATGTCAAATCAACCTGTCATGACAAAGACCAATTTTGGCATACCATATAAATGTCCATTGCTTCATGGTGGGGAAAGGAAGGACCCAACCAGGCAATGGAATATTTGCCTCATGATGTAGAAACTGAATGGGTAGAATAATGACATAGATTGGAGGAGGTTATTCCCTACAATTTTTCATGGAATCACAATAGACTAGTACATGGGATTGCCAAAGGATGAGTACCAGACTTGGGATGAGTTGTGCAAAGTATTTGTGAAGGAATTTCAGTTGTTCCACAATGACAATGAGGTCATTGCTGAAATTTATAGAATGGAATAGGGTGAGAAAGAGTTTGTTTGGTCGTACAACTAGAGGTTGAGTGGGTTGTTTACCCATCTAGAGGAAGATCTATCACATGCACTAAAGAAGAGGTGATTCGTATAGGGACTTCTTCCTATGTACAGGAAGATTAGGATGGTACCCTCCGACGTCATATCAAGAGGCCTTTAACTTGGAAAGTGATGCAAAGATGACATTAAAATGCAGGGGTCATGTTAATGTGGATGAAAGTGACCTTGAATATGAAAGTGACTCTAATGTTGAGAATGAATCTAACAATGAGAGATGATTTTGAGAATGAAAGTAGTTCATCATCCAAATGCTGGGGTCGAGAAGTTAGTGAATGAAGTGATTCTAAAGAGAAGAATGATGACTTCAAGGATGATTAGAAGTACTTTTAGAAGTGCCTTCTAGTACTTGGGAAAGAGGAGAGTCGATTAGACAACAAGAGCAACAACTACAAGAAGAAGGTGGATTAGGCATCCTAGGGAGGCAACCAAGTCTTCCTAGGGGCCTAAGACAACATGTCCAAGGGAGGAGTTTGATTGATCTCCCTCTTGGTGGCTCAAGGGGAAGAAATTTCCCTCTTGCTACCCCTAGGCTACCGGGTCGACGTAATGAGCGGCAAGGACCATTTGCTGATCCAGCAAGAAGCAATCAAGTCGGGCATGTAAATTTTCCAGCCTAGATAACTGCTGCCCTATGTTATTTTAAAATAAATCAGATCTGAAAATAATTTATTCAAACATGCAACAGTCACACAGATGGCTAGAAAAATAAACAGCATGAACAACAGAAGTTAAATATATTTGTGAACCTGCAATATTACAGTTAAAAGAGACTACAGCTACAGCAGAGCACACTGCTCTCTTGCTGCCGTTCTGGCCAGCAATTTGAAATGTGCTACCCTGTTCTGTTTTGAAATTTTGTTCTGTTTTTGGGTTTTTTATTTTTCTGCATTTTTTTGTATTTTTTCTGAGTTTTAACAGCTTCAGAACCACTAACTTTGCACTTGAACAGCTTTTTTTTTTTTGATAGTTATAAGTGTTTGTATTTATAGCGGGTTTTAACAAGGATCCCAAAACCTGATTACATAAGCAATGGGCCTAGGGCATCAATCCCTTGAAACTGAACACCAAAACAGAAATCCCGCCCAGCGGTAACAGTAAGCATGAAACAATCCCTCTTAGCGGGAAACAAACAAATAAGAAAGAAAGTAGTTTTGGAGATCCCGCCCAGCGGGGAGTAGCCAAAAACCACCATCGAGAAGATCCCGCCCAACAGGAAGCACAGAAAAACCGTTACAATAAAATCCCGCCTCGCGGGAAGCAGTCAAAACCACCACAAACAGTCCCGCCTCGCAGGAAAACCGACGGATTTGGCAGATCCCGCCCTGTGGAGAAACCATCCCGCCCACCGGGAAAACATTCAGTTCAGCGAGAGCCATCCTGCAGGAAGCCAACAGCCAGCACAAAGAGGATCCAGCCCATCAAGAAGTGACCAAAGAGTTGCACCACAAGGAACCCGCCTCGGGAAAACAAAAGAGGATCCCAGCAGCAGGGACCAAGAATCCCGTCCAAGCATAGAGCCCGCCGAGGATTCACAAGAAAAAGGGGGAAGTTGTCCAAACCCTAAACCGTCACCTCCACCGCACCGAGAAACACAGGGGACCAGATCCACGCGAATAACCTGCAAAAAACCCCAGGGGGAAGCCTGAGGGAAAAAGGGAAGGGATCCCCAACCAAACAGGGATCCCTGGGAAGCACCAGTCCAAAAAAACAACCAAGGAAACCCTAGCTGGCCGGGAGGGGCGCAAATAGTGGAGAAGGATCTCCCCCCAGGAGATCATCTGCAAACAACCACTCCCCGGGAGGGATGACCTGGGTTGAGCCAGGGACTGGGCAGGAACCAGGAGCCATGGGAGGGGGAGCTGGTCCCTCCCCTCTCTACTTTCTTCCCTCTCCATCCAAAAATATTATATTTATGACTTGAACAGCTTTTAATCTACTTGAAGAAAAAACCTATAAACTTGGAAATAGCAAGATAACACATTCATCTAAACTTCTACCAAAGGAATTGACAAAATATGTTCATACCCGGAAGTTATGAATTTTTGAAGATAGAAAATAACACTGGTTATCAGCCACCCAGAAATCTGATTTTTATTGATATCTTCAAATGCAACACTTTCTTCACCATATGAATGATACAATCGGACAAATAAGAGCTGGGCGCCCTTGATAGATGCTATGAACTAACCAAAATGCAAAATATTGAATTATCTAAACTCTTGCCAGCATGTAGGTACGGCCAAGTGCTGGAGTTGTACGACCAGCTTGAAAATGTCACAATCTGATCACTAACCTCCGAAAACTCTTCTCATTATGGCCGCTATGCATAGAATTTAATGATGCAAATACTAGAACATCAAACCCTAACTGAATCTGCAACAATCTCTGAAATATAGAGGCCCAAATGGGTACGACCTATGCTGGAGAAGCTGAATAATGAAGTATGCATTAACAAACCCTCAAACCCTCTCCAAAACCTTTGAATATCTGCAATGTAAGCACAAATTACACCCTCTGAATGAGAATGCACTGAACCACTTTGAAGATGTCTCTCAATCTCGAGAATGGTGTCCCTGCTGGAGGATTCCGTCTCCAAACAAGCTCCAAGAAACCCCTGCAATCAACTCTGCAAGTGCTCTCCAAAATGCTCATGAGAAATAACAAAGCCAAGATGATGAAAATGAAGTTTCATTGCTCTTTTTATAACTCTCCAAGAGGGGTCGACCTCTTTTTTTCCTCTTTCCAAAGCAACATTAAAATAAAACATTTTAATTTTAATTCTCATAACTTGGCCGACCATATTAACAATTGAATATTATAAGTCACCTTTTGTATTTCTACTTGTTTTTTAAGTGACTAATAAACCTTATATCTCCCACATATGAAATATTATAAAGTTAAACTATATTAAATATTTAATTTAATATAATTAACTTTACACATTAAAATCTCTACCTCCTGGACCCCGGAATCCCAAACAAATTATGGAAACGGATAACCATTTTGCCGAAGTATTCAATCGTACTATCCGTTTCCATTGATTCCCCAATTGACTGACTTACTAAAAATAGTAAGTCATCCCACAAGTGTCCGAAACGGCCTGAAAAGATGGCAACGGAAAATTTTGCTTGTCCAAACAACAATCGACGTCACCCGGTGGGCTCCCAACCAACTGACACTGCCTACGGGAACCCGTGAGTAGGCAAGTTCACTCATCTCCTGTTGTTCGACTAAGAAGGGGACATTACAGTCCTCCCTCCCTGAAATTGCTTGTCCTCAAGCAATTGGAGTGCTGGATGCTGTAAGATCTGCTCATCTTCCTAGGTAGCATCCTCTACCGGCAAGTCCCGCCACTTAACCAAAAATTCCCTGATTGTTCGTCTCCTCAAGGTACGTTCTCTGCTATCAATGATGGCTTCTGGTATCAAAATCAATCTTCCCTCATCATCCAAGGGTGGCAGAACTGAGGAAGGTGTAATATTATGTCCTAATGCCTTTTTGAGGCGAGACACATGGAAAACATTGTGAATTTTGCTATTTGCCGGTAGATCAAGCTCATAGGCCACCTCTCCGATCCTCCTGGTGATTCTAAATGGCCCATAGAATCTCGGTTTGAGCTTCTCAGCTCCACTCTTCTTAAGCGAAGATTGCCTGTAGGGCTGCAGCCTCAAATAAACCAAGTCACCCACCTCAAAACTCCTCTCTGAACGTTGCTTGTTTGCATACTATTTCTATTGATTCTGTGCCTGTTGGATGTTTTCTTTCAATGCCCTCAGAATGTCCTGACTATCCTGAAGTATTTCTTTTGCCCTGGGCACTCTGCAATCCTGTAGCAACAGATCTATGAAACTTGTAGCTTCATATCCATATAGAGCCATGAATGGTGACATTTTAATGGACATGTGGTAGGTGGTATTATAACAATACTCACTCAAATGCAACCAACGAACCCATGCCTTCTGCTGCCCTGCAATATAATTCCGCAAATACCCCTCCACCCATTTGTTGACTACCTCCGTTTGTCCATCTGTCTGAGGGTGGTAGCTAGTACTAGGAGTGAGCTCTGTCCCACTCAATATGAAAAGCTCCTACCAAAAGTGGCTCATAAATCGGCTATCACGGTCACTGACTATGTTCCGGGGCAATCCGTGCAACCTGAAAATTTCCTGAAAAGACAGATCAGCAACCTGTACTGCTGTGTAAGTGGCTGAGATGGCAAAAAAATGTGCAAATTTCGTTAACCTGTCAACCACCACATATATACAATCCCTCCCCTGCACTTTGGGTAACCCTGTTATGAAGTCCATCGATATACTCTCCCACTTACGCTCTGGAATAGGCAGGGGCTGCAACAATCCTGCTGGTAGAGTGTGCTCATCTTTGTTCTGCTGACATACAGTGCACTCTCTAACATACTGGAGGACTTCATCTTTGAGTCCTTTCCAAGTGAACCTCTCTCTCACCTGTTTATATGTTTTGTAGAAACCTGGATGGCCGGCTGTAGGTGAGTCATGTAGAGCTCTCAGTATAGTTCGTTTGAACTGAGAGTTAGGTACCAAGAATATCCGGTCCTTATGCATAATTAACCCATTAACCACTGAGTATCTGTCATCACTTCTGGTACCATCAATAATACTAGAGGCCCATTCATCCTTAACATATTCGGCAACAATCTGCTCTTTCCAATCAGCTGAGATCATTCCCATGGCACACAGATGAGGTCTCCTAGAAAGAGCATCAACAACAACGTTTTTCTTCCCTTTGACATAAACAATGTCAAAATTGTATGCCTGCAGTTTGCTTACCCACTTCTGTTGCCTCTCATTCAGGTCCTGCTGGTTAAGGAAGTATCTCAAACTGTTGTGATCCGTTTTCACCACAAATTTACTTCCTACGAGGTACTGTCGTAATTTAGCTAGAGCATGCATTATTGCTAGCATCTCCTTATCATAGATTGGATAAGCTTTTTCTGGCCCTCTGAGTTTCCTGCTTTCGAATGCTATTGGGTGCTTATCCTGCATGAGTACTGCTCCAATGCCTTCCCCTGATGCATCACACTCTAGCTCGAAAGGCCTAGTAAAATTTGGAAGGGCAAGAACCGGACATGAGCACATCACTTGCTTGAATCTGTCAAAACAATCCTGCGCTGTACTTGTCCAAATGAAGGCCCCCTTTTTTGTCAAATCTGTAAGAGGCGCTGCCAACTGAGAGAAGCCTTTGACAAATCTCCGATAAAACCCACACAATTCGAAGAATCCCTTAAGCTGCGAGATGTTAGTAGGTGGTGGCCAGTCCATCACTGCTTTGATCTTTTCAGGATCAACTCTAACACCATCGGCACTAACAATGTGTCCCAAATATAACAATTCAGTCAACCCAAATTCACACTTTGATTCTTTTGCATAAAGGGACTCCTGGCTCAACCTTAGGAGCTTCTTGCTCCTCATTCTCAATCACTGGAATAGGCTCATGGGACTTCCTGGATGCAACGTCCTCCTCAAACTTTACATCCCTGCTCACTACTGTCTTCCTCTTCTCTGGAATATAAACCCTTTAAGCTTTTGAAGTCTCACTCTATCCTACAAATAAACCCTTCCCACTGGAGGGCTCCAACTTGGTCCTCTTCTCTACCGGAAAATGGATATAAATTGGACATCCAAAGATGCGAAAATGACTCACCTCCGGTTTCACACCGATGATCGCCTCCTCTGGTGTCGTCCTCCAAGATCCTGTGAGGACACTTGTTCTGGATGTAGACTGCTGTGTTGCATGCTTCTGCCCAAAAGAAACATCGGCAAGCCCTGGTCATGAATCATGGCCCTAGCAGCCCCTATGATGGATCGGTTCTTTCGCTGTGCAACCCCATTCTGCTGTGGGTTGTATGGAACAGTCAACTCCCTCTTGATTCCTGCCTGCTTACAGAAACCATCGAACTCCTTGGAGGTATATTCACCCCCATTGTCTGATCTCAAGACCTTGATATTCTTCTCTGTCTGGTTCTCAACTAGAGCTTTGAACTCTTGAAACCTGCTAAAGACTTCATCCTTGGTCTTTAAGAAGTAGATCCATGTCTTGCGAGAGAAATTATCAATAAAGGAAACATAGTACATGCTACCTGAAATTGATGCTACTGACATTGGTACACAAACATCTGAATGTACTAGATCTAGTATCTCCTTAGACCTATGCTCGTTGTTTGGGAAAACAACCTTGGCATGCTTGCCAAGCGTGCACCCTCTACATACTCCCTGTTGCTCAATGCTGAACTCTGGAAGACTTGTGAGTATCTCCCTCAGAATAGGCAACGCTCTATGATGCAGGTGCCCCATCCTCTTGTGCCACAACTCACACAAGTTGTTACTGCTATGAACTAGGGCTCGAACAGGTTCACCTTGCAACTTGTATAGATTGCCTTCTCTAACCTTTATTACTTGTGCTGTTTCTGGGCTAGATTCTTTTGGTCTAATAAGGACATGCTGGTTCTTGAACTCCATTGCATAACCCTTATCCTCCATAACCGAAACTGAAAGTAAGTTCTTCCTAAGACAGAATAAACAAAACATCATCAAAGTCTAAAGAGTTCCCTAATTGGAGTAAAAAAAGAATGGTACCAATTCTCGCAATCGGATATATGGTATCATCACCAAGCTCAACCTGAACCATTGAGTCTTGCTCTTGTAGACTGGTAAAACACTGTTGGGCTGATGTCATGTGCCGAGATGCCCCACTATCCACATACCAAGCATTTCTTGGAACCGTGCTGGTAGAAAGGCAAGAGACCAATGAGAAATCCTTCTCGAATTTGGCAGCAAACTTGCTCATCTGAGTTTCTGCAGAGGCTGCTACCTACGTCTGCTGCTGCTTCCCTTTGCCCTTCTTTTTTGGACATTGTGATGCATAATGGCCGTGCTTATGACAAATGAAGCACTTGATCTTGCTCAAGTCCTTCCCTGACTGTGAGGTTGAATGCTCATTCTTTACCTTATCCTTGCTAGGTCCTTTACCTTTGCCTTTCTTGGTTTGCCCAAAGAGAGCTAGGTTATCGTCACCACCTTTCTTGTTGGCCTTTGACTCCATCCGAGTCTCCTCCTGGATGAAATCATCCCATAGTTTCTCAAAGGTGGGAAGGTTCTCACGAGCACAAATGCCTTTGAAAAATGGTTCCCATGAAGCTGAGAAACCATTAAGTGCCACGTTCACCAACTCTGTGTCTTCAACCTTCTCCCCTACTGCTGCCAGTTGATCACGAATCTGTGTGATCTTCATCAGGTAACTTGTAATGGTGTCAGATCTGGTCATCTCCATAGATCTGAGTTTGTTCCGCAATATCATCTTCCTGTTAATGTTCTTGCTTTGGTAGAGGCTAACTAGGGCATCAAACATCTCCTTTGCCTTAGTCTTCTCGGATATGTGAGGAATCAGGTGATCCTTCATTGCATCCAAGATCATTCGCTTGGCCTTCACTTCTTTTTGTGAGCTACCAATTGCTGCGGATCTATAGGCAAAGTCACATCATCCTTGATAATATCCCAGAGATCATTCTCTTCCAATAAGAACATTACCCTAACTTTCTAGGGCAAAAAATTGGAGGCACCTTCCAATCTATCCTCAAATATGACGCTAACTCCTGCCATCTCTGAGATCTACTACACAAACTTTCAGATCTGATATAAATGACTCAAAATACTGTCCTGCAAATAAGCTTAGTCCTTCAAGCAAAAAATATAAAACCCTAACTGCTGTTTTTTTTTTCTTTTTTTTTAATATCCAGCAGTGATCTACTACTGTAAAACCTTGAGGATCTATATCATAGAACCTACCTCTGATACCATGTAAATTTTCCAGCCCTAGATAACTGTTGTCCTATGTTATTTTAAAATAAATCAGATCTGAAAATAATTTATTCAAACATGCAACAGTCACACAGATGGCTGGAAAAATAAACAGCGTGAACAGTAGAAGTTAAATATATTTATGAACCTGCAATATTACAGTTGAAAAAGACTACAACTACAACAAAGCACACTGCTCTCTTGCTGCCGTTCTAGCCAGCAATTTCACTGTTCTTCTCCTCCTAAGCTTGCAATTCTCCTTCTGAAATCTGTTCTCTTTCTCCTTTCTGTGTGTCTAAAACACTCTTGATCTTCTCCTTTTATCTTTGAAAAAGGTAACCCTAATCTCTCTAACCCTAAGATTAGATCTCATCTCATCTTGAGATGTAAGGTTAAAAATAAAAAATCACTTAAGTGAATTTCAAAATAAAATCACTTAAGTGAATTACAAAATAGAATCACTTAAGTAAACTTAAAAATAGAAAATCACTTAAGTGAATTTCAAAATAGAATCACTTAAGTGAATTACAAAATAGAATCACTTAAGTGAACTTAAAAATAGAATATCACTTAAGGGAATTTCAAAATAAAATTAGAAATGTCTCGAACCACTTCTAGCACGTTCATATTGAAGCCTGTGCAAGAAGTTCCTGTCCGAGCTACATTTCTCAACAGGGCATGCCCTTCAGGCTGGACCATTTGGACCACTTTGAGGATCACGTTCAAACCAAGGAAGTTGTTCACGATGACTAGGGAATTGGATGGATTTCGTCTAGCTAGGAGATGGAAGAGGGCTGCCTCAAGTTATAGAGATTTGTCTAAGGAATAGAGGAGGAGCCATGGCATGAATATGAGGCCGTGGAAGAAATGGGCAAGGAAGCGGAACAAAGCAAGTCTGTCAAAGGCAAGCAAAAGTTTAGCAAGTTGGTGAAAGAGTTAGGAGAAGAACTCTTGCACTGAGTTTGGAGGCAGAATTAGTTTGGGGGGATCAAAGTAGAAGTCGTCCAAATGAAGAAGACCGTACAAAAGTGGGTCATACAAGTCAGACACAACAAAGGGACTGTATGACAAGACATCGTACAAGTCCAGAACAAGGTAACTTTACGAACATAGATGAGGACAATCATATGATGCAAGAGCAAACAAATTGTATGACATTGCATCATACAGACAAATGAGGATGATCGTACGATGTGAGAGGTGGAACAAAGAGATCGTATGACGGATGATTGTACGACAGAAGGTGAAGGTGATCGTACGTAAGGGAATTGTACGATGGATCAAGAGGTAGGTCGTACCACATATGTTGCAGAAGAACCCTCAAAAAAACAGAATGACATGTTGGCAGGTGACGTCCTAAAAGTACAAGTCAACGTTGTATGATTTGTACGACGATTTTGACACGTCAGCAAGACACTTGCATGTACATAATGTATAGGTAGTTAAATTAAAAAAAAAAGCAGAAAGGACGAAAAGTGCATGCAAGCGCTGAGGTGGCAACCAAATGGTTAAAAAGCACATATGATGAGGTGGGAGACCGAGAGTGGTTATAACTACCATCCCATCCAAATAGGAAGTTATAAATAAGGGCGCGTAGATGAAGAATAAACAAATCAATTTGAAAGGAGAGGATGCTAAGGGACACCATTGCAAAGTTGCAGAGCGCAAAGGGAAATCTTTGAGAAAAGCCAACATTAGAGTTGCATGCGAGAAGAAAACATAGCAAGGAGAAGCTAGGGTTTTAGACGAAGCTTTTATTAGCATAAATGTTGTAGCTGTATGGGTATTTCTGCAGAATAAGAAAGAGGAAATTTGGAGGCAAGGGCCTATGCAGTAGAAGCAGACATTTGCAGACCAAAACGGAGAAGGGTAAACATCGGGAAGAAGGTATAGTTGATTTTTTCCAAGAGACCCCTCTATAAAATTTTGCACAAGAAGGGCACCTAATGTCGAAAAATATTTCAAAAAGGATCTTGTAGAATTGTGAAGGCCCACCAGTAGGAAGGATGTCATACAAAGGTATGAAAACCAAGAAAGTAAAGCCTGCAAGTTGAAGAAGTGCTTGGTAAAATTGTTGTGAAAAATCGCTGAAGAAGGTTGTCGTACACTCGTACGAAAGAACTATTTAAAACCAACATATGACAAAGAGGGGGTTATTGTACAATTGGGTCAAGTCATACAATTGCTAGAGATTGTACGATTGTTGGCGGAATGGTACGGTTGGGGCAAGTTGTACAGTGGCCAAGGAGGAAATCGTACAACTACATATAGAATCGTACGGTCGTACGATCATTGTGCAAAAACAAGTATTTTGTTGTACAATAGATGAATAAGATGAACGCAAATGAAATATGAGCGGGATAAGGGATTTTCGTGAGCATATATGAAGTTTTGCAGGATGATGAATTGAACACTCACTTGGTCTACTACATTAGAGGGAGTACTGTCCAAGAAGAGAACCATGATTTACATGAAGACTAGAACCAGTCCAGTTTTCATATAGGCAAGGACGTGGTTTTACGCCTAGACGTGGACGTGGTTATAGGATGGCAGAACAAATTCGGTCTCCTATAGAACATCAGAGGGAACTTTGGAGTGAAGTACACAAAGAAAAGATGCCAGAAGAGTAGAGTGATCCTCGAAGTGAAGAGAAGGAAAAGGTGCCATTTAAGGATATAACATTGACTCAACCAACAAGAGAGTTCTGTCAGAAGTGGTGGCAAGAGAATCCACCAAATCATGAATTGAAGGCTACATTGGCACAAGCAAGGTTAAGTATTATTGCACAAGTTCCGGTTTTTGACAAGGATTTCTTTCAAGAATACTTGGTGTAGATGATTCAATCCTATGATGAAAAGGAGAATGTGACCTTTGTTCGAATTGGGAATCGACACCTCAAGGTGGTATTCTCAACATTAATTTTTAGCAAACATTTGGATTGTCACAAGGAGGAATCGAAGTCAAAAAAGGACATACAAATCCAATTGAGTGGAGTAGGCTAATTTGAAAATTGACAAGTATTAAGCTTGATGAGGATGCTACTATGTCTTTTGGCTCAGGAGGACGTGGCATCAAACAAAGCTAGCTGAAGACTGATGAAATGAGATGTGTCATGAATATTGTTATGGCAAAGCTTTCAGGAGAAGCAAGATCATCCAAGATGCCGGTATGGTTGGTACAGTACGTGGAAGGCATCATGGAAGGTGTGCAATACAATTGGGTGATGTACTTGTCACACAGAATTTAGAATTTCTTGAAATGACAAACGAACTTTTCCATGACACTCCATGCCATAGGAATTATGCTCAATGCAGTATCTCATGCTAATATTCCATTTTATGGATTGATTGCTCCAAGGGATTTTCCAAAATTTGAACCTTCGATTTTGAGATGGGCAAAGTCAATACCAATCACAAAGTCCACTCTAGTAAAAGAAAAGATCAAGAAGATTGCAAAGAAAGCAGAAGTGGTCATAGTAGATGAGAGTGCGACTTCGAAGGAGGAGGTACACCATAGATGCAAGAGAAGGAGAAAGCTAGTAGAATATTTGGAGTATGAAACTGAAGACACAACTTTTGAGGAATTGCCAGAGCAACAAGTTCATCAAAGGAGGAAGAAGCACCGCCAGCAAGTCCCATTCGGATGAGGAGACAATGGGAACAGGAGAGGATGGTGTTGCAAGAGCAGTAGCTCCCTAGATCAATTGTACAACAACAAATATTGAGAACACAATCTGATGTGGAAGTCCAAGAAGGACCAAAAGAGGCGGATATTGTGGAGTTGAATTTGCCAAGATTTATTGAGTGGCCACGACAAGATAAAACTTGTGGGTCACCTGCTTTGGTTGATATAGATCAGTTGGAATTATTGCAAAAAGCACAAAGATTGTTGGACGATATAAAGACACCTCCAGAAACAGGGGTGGAAAATCCAAAGAGGAACAAGGAGGTGAACATTGCGCTTAAAGAACCACAGAAGGATAAAAAGAAAACAAATATTATATTTGTTAAAAGAGGTGGCAATAGCCAAAGATCGGCTATTGAGGAAATCTTTCCAGGGGAGCAAAATAATGACAACGTGACCAGTTGGAAGGATCACAGGAACAAAATGACGAACAACGTGATCAGTTGGAAGGATCACAAGAATGAAATTGTGAACAACGTGATCAATTGGAAGGATCATAGGGTCAAAATGTTGAACGACATGAACAGTGGGAGGATGGAGAAGAAAAAATTGTAGAACAAACTAATCAACAGGAAGGAAGCAGAGAAGCACAGTCAGGAGGAAATGGAGAAACATAGTCTAACCAGCAGGAAGAGCAAAATATAGAACAGGAAGAAGAACAAACTAATGAAGGGCTACAAACACATTTCATGATTGAAATACCCACTTTTGGGTTAACTGATGAAGGAGAGGAAACCGACAATCAGGTAGATGAGTTCTTCGGGAAAGTAATGGAGATGCTGGATAATACACGATTGCATTTTCGAATGGGTTGTGTAGGGCAGCTAAGACGATGGAAATCCAGGGCGTATAATGAAATGGATAAAGTAATGCAGTGGGTTAAGAATGAAGGAAGAATAAATAAAATCGTAAAAATCTATGATAAATGGCCTTGGGATGGCAAAGTAACTGTCATGATCGGAGTGGAGGAGCTGCCAAAAGGAACAAAGACTAATTATAGGGTGCCTTCGAGAGTGTACATAGATATAGGTTGCTCGTGGCATTGTCCACTGGACAAAGCAAAGGTGGAATATAGGAAAGCACCACCGGAAATTGGCACAATTATTTAGTAGATATAATTTTTTGACACACTGGATAGATTGATTAACGGTTGGATTGGAAAGGATTCACTAATCCAAGGAAGAACAAATTAAATAGCAAAAGGAGGAGAAAGAAGATGCAAGAAAAGAAATGGAAGTCATGGAGGAAGAAATTGAGACAATAAAAAGAGAAGCAGAAGCAATGCGAAAAGAGACTGAGTTAGAAATGGCCAACCTAAACCACAGTTACGAAGAGCAACCGAAGGTCACAAAGGAGCAACTGACGGACAAAGAAGAGCAGTTGAAGGTCATAAATGAGCAATTGAAGGTAAAAAATGACCAGTTAGAAGAAAATGACAAACAACTGAAGGATAAGGACGAATAGTTGAAAGGTCAGGACGTTCAACTGAAGGCTAAAGATAAGGAGATTGCTGAAATGAAGAGAGATACGACGAGATACAATGAGATGATCATAAACTATAAGGCAATGTTCGAAATAAAGGAACAACAACTGCAAGCTCATGGAAAAGAGCTGGAGTGTAGGGATCAGCTTATTGCTGAGAAAAACGAACATTTGCCTGTTGCAGCCAAAACTAAGGCTGAGTTGAAAGAGAAAATTCGGAAGGGAACCTCAGGTTGAGAAAAAGAACTGATAAAGGAACTGGATGGAATGGAAAGGAAAGCAAACCAATATGGGTTACAGGCTGTTGAGATCAACCACTATATAGCTAGATGGAAGAATGAATGGGAAGCTCTACGGGGTCAAATAAATTCTATGGGTGGAGCGCCTATCTATGATCCACAGTAGTAGCAGCTGAAAACATGAAAACGACAAGTGTTAGTGAGGACGCCGACTGATTTAAAGGGGAGGACAAATGTAGGTGGCAAATCTACCTCCTAGAAGAAGAAGTGAATTTTTGTACAGGAATGGATTTGCAAATTTTGATAAAGTTTTGTTTGACTTTTGACAAGTTTTATTGTAATTTTGGAAAAGTAAGATGCAAAATGAAATGCGCATCAAATTAGATGTAATTAGAGTAAAATGTAATTAAAGTTGAAATGAAATGAAATTTGGTGAAATTAGCATGAAATTAGATTTGATAAAAATTAAAGTTAGAACCTTAGAAAAAATTAATGAGTGCATGATCAGAGGTTATGGGGTGGCGGTTGTAAATGATGTGCTGTCCCAGGAACTGCTCGGAATGGCCTAGGGCAGGCTTCATAAGGCCCCCCTCCAATTTTGATGCTATTGTTCTTGAGAGAGAGAGAGTGCAAGATAGTAATGTTCATGCATGTTGGATACGCCATTGTTGTGACTAGAGAATGATGATTGCATATGCATATATGATTATTTAATTGCCATTGTCATTCGACTTGGTAAATATTGTAATTGCACCTCTGTTTTGCTGGTTGCAGCAGCCGTATAATACAAATGCAGCCATTAACAAACTTTTCTCCATGCATGTATGGGTAACTAGAGTATATTGTCTTTGTTGTGTTGTCCTTCATTATTGTACTTGTGTGAATCTGTTAGGATGCAGAAGTACATAGCATTTGCAGTAGAAATGAATATGTTGCAGGTTATAGAGCAGGGTGGAAGTTGCTGTGGATTGTATGGAGGTTTACGGCATACAATAACTGCTCGCTGAAGGATTGTATGGAGGATTGCAGTATTTCCTAAGTATCTAGTTTGGTAGTTATAAAATTGTACAACTTTTGATCTGCACGAGGGAACACGGATTTGTGTTGCCTATAATAAACTTTGCATGTTGAATAACTTGTGGCATACAAATTGTTGATTGTACGATGGCAGGTAAGAATCTATTCATCCAACTTGGTGTTGCATCATAGATAGTCAATTGTACAAAGGGGACAATTTTTGTTAGGCAAATATCATACAATTGTGTTGCTGGGTGACTTGTACGACAGGAGGTAATCATATGATTGTGCATCATACAATTGGTGCTATCATAGGATAGATTGGATTGTACGATTTGTGGATCGTACAGTTGCAATTG
This sequence comes from Wollemia nobilis, assembly GCA_028583015.1. Classification (NCBI taxonomy): domain Eukaryota; kingdom Viridiplantae; phylum Streptophyta; class Pinopsida; order Araucariales; family Araucariaceae; genus Wollemia; species Wollemia nobilis. Next base: position 3,759,015 of record JAQPPZ010016709.1, read on the forward strand.
CAGTTATGTTGTATGACCGAAAGTTCTATTCTTGAATCTGTTGCCACCTCCCTTACTAGGAATACCACTACTCGTGCTACATTGTCTTCGTTTGAGGTCTTTTTTCTCCTCTTTGTTAGAGAGGATGGCATTACATGCATTCATAACTTCATTCGACACCTGTGAGCATATCTTGACATTTTGCCCTGATATCTTTGCCAAATGGAATTTGAGGCGGTATATGCCTCCATGAATAAGAGACCGATAAAAATTGCAATAAACTTCTCCTTTATTTTCCCCTTTCTTGGCTGCGCATGAAAACAAGTAACAAGAAAGTTACAAACAATTTATAAAAAAAAAAAAAAAAAAAAGACAGCTGAAAGAGGGAAAAAAAACAGCTCAAACTTTGACCTAGTTTTTCAAATTTCTAGCTCAAATGCAATAGTTGGGTGGCTGTTGCATTTGGTTTTAATCTTTAAAAACAAAAAAAAATCCATGCTTGAAATAGAAAAAGGAAAAAAGAAAAAATAGTTTGCAAAAGTTTTTCTTACCTCAGATGAATCCTTTGGGCGGCTGTTGGTGGCTGCCGGATTCCTTCAAACTGCAAAAAATCGGCTGTTAGGATGCACTAGTGTGTTTTGTTTGGTGTGGTAGCAGGTAGGCAGACCCCTTTCTCCAGTTTGGAATAGGTAAAAATGAAGCAAAATGAAAAAAAAAAAAAATTATAGCGTTTTCTCTACCCGTGTGGCTGTGGCCAATTTTTTTTCTCAAGAATTGTGATATTTTGAAAAAATTATGAATTGGCAAAAATCGCTGTTCTTTGCCAAAAAATCAATCTCTGCTGCAATTCGAATCAGAAAACATCGGATCGGCTCGGAATTTCCGTAACTATGCTATAGATAATTGGAAATCCCTCATCAATTGCCCCAGTGCTACAACTAATGTTGAGATTATTATTATTCTTTATAAATGGGCTGCCACAGATTTTTGTTTATAGTGAGGCCACAACAACGCAGTTGGGGGTCAAGCACCAACTACTCACGAACGCTAGGCCTCTACGCCCACCGAGACTTGAACCTGAGCCATATCCATGCAAGACGACCTATCTCAACCACATAAGCTCAGGTTGGCAGACAACCAATGTTGATGTCTTTGGCCAAAGCGATTTCTACAGCAAATTGGTCAGAATCTACAGAACAGCCCACCAATAGAAATTATATATATATGATAGAATTATAAAAACAGCCACACACAAAATTTCAAAAAATGATGATATTCTGTAAACAATTTTTGAAATAAAATAGAACCATCATAGTGACGATGATAATAGTGGTGAATTTTTAGACAAATATAAAATATGTGGGGAGTATTGCCATAGAAAATGCTTTAACAAAAAACAAGGGCAAAACCAAAGGCCTCAAACCAAAGACTTCTGGAGAGAAAAACAGCCAAGAATAACAACATAGTTTTCAATGCTAAAAAGAAATCTAAAATTTCGATAGTATGCATAAATTATCAAAGAGACCCTTTGAAGATTTGAACCAATGAAACTCTTCTTTACCAGGGGAAAAGTTATGTTTCATGGTGTCTCTGGGATGGTGGGGCTTTTGCCCCAAAATCCAGGACAATGGCACAATTGCTGGAAGATGACTTATATAAATACATATAAAAAATATATTTAAGCCTAAAATTGGATTTCTAAGTAGAATTTATAGATATGTAACATAATGAACATCAAACATCTATTAAACAATGAAACATCCATCATTCTATCATTCATGTAACAACCAAGTTACTAACAAATATGCAATTAGGGAAAACAATCATCTGCATTATGCATACCCTTCAAGGTTTCAAAAGTTCAAACCAACTATATCATTCTTCATAGCTATAACCTGTGTTTCACACTTAATGCATCAGCTACCACTTAAGAATTTTTAAACCTGTTTTGGAATATAGAAGAACAACTTTGCAAATGTAACACTTGTATAAAATTTAAACAACTTGTAAGACAGTCATTTAACTTCACATCTTGGTAATGTTTTGTGATGTAGGCCAATCAAGTATTTGCTTTAAACTCAATTTCTTAAGAATGCCTTCCAATATGCTTTAGGTGTAGCCCAAGGAAGCATTGCTTTCATGCTATTTGCTTGACAACACCATGCTATTTGCTCGACAACACTTTCCAAAATGAACCTTAGAAAAAAAAGATGCATCTTCTATCTCTTTTATTCTGCAGGAAGAAGAAGCATTCTTCAAAGTTCTTGAAGTAGGTTTAGTATATGTCTGAAAGAGCTGTCCTCTTGTTTGGCTTCGCAAGGGGTTTGTATTTTGGCAGGGTTTCTGCCTTTCCAGCCTTTTTTTTTCTAAATATTACCCACACTAGCTTTTGCAAGCTTTCTCTTATCAAATAGGATGGTCCAATTCTTGTGCTTCTAAATACCTCTTCTTTAGCAATTTGGCCTCTGGTTTGTTCATGATTCCTTTGTATTTAACCAAAAGTACTGTCATCATAGAGAAGTCTGCATAGAACAGTTGCTTATAGAAAATGGTTTAACCTTAATAAAAGATGATAATAGCTTCATGGAACTTGGCATGAAAATATGCAGACAAACTAAATGCAACTTTCCTAAAAAATAATATGGACATTTCGGCCTTGAACCATGCCATCAAGACTGCAATAATCGAAGAGATCAATAAATAATCCGTGGAGGAAGTTCCAGCTAGTGGGAAAATATTTTATGTATTTCTGCAGTTTGGGAGAATATCAAGGATACAGGATGCGCCTCCCACCGCTGGGGACACGTCCCCCCCGTCCATGCCATCCCCAGTACGGGGTGATGGCAAAGGGGACGTTTCCCCGCTGTCCCCCTTTTGGGAGGGACAGGCGAGGTGTCCCTGGTACCTGTTGGTTACGAATCTGCCATGAGGAAAGGATTTTTGGTTAATGCGCCCAGATTCGCCCACCAGCATGAAAGGCCGGAAGGAAGAGATGCCTTCCGAGCCAATCTCCGGAGAAGGCCGGCTCCTTTTGGGGGGGATTGATTTAAGCTAAAGGGAACAGGAAAGAAATAAATGAACGGAAAGAGATAAATGTACAGAAAGAGATACAAATATGTCCAAAGGTTGGTGGGGGGGGAACTAACGATGCGGGAACACACCAATCACCGCTACTAACTGCATACAAACACAGAGCATGACAAGGAGCTGCAAAACCTAGGCGTACTTCCGATACACCAGCGGCGTATGCACGGCTTCAATAGCTCCCTAGCAAACATTCCCTACAAGGAACTAACGGCGGGGATCGTATCAATCACCGGATACGTACACCGACGGGGGTAGAAAGTAAACCTAGAGATGTCGAGCCGGGTATATGTGTTAGGCGAGAGAGTTTAACCGCACGACTTCAATGGCTCCCTAGCAAACATTCCCTACAAGGAACTAACGGCGAGGGATCGCATCAATCACCGGATACGGGCCAACAACGTCACACATAGCCGATGGAGCTGCTACCAAATTTATTTATGAATGCTTTAAATTAATGAAGTACGAGAAGGTGCTTTAAACAAGCAATGCTAGAGGAACCCGATCGCCAAATGCCGAAATGAATCAACGAGCCGCGACACGGGTGGGCCTAAGGCATATAATGAAAGACGACATAAAAGAATAAAGACGGTAGAAACAGAACCAGGCATACAGATTGTATTCATAAGCAGAAGCACGGTTACAATAAGCACAGTAGTTCCCTAACAAACATTCCCCTTCCACCCTTTACAATGAATTTAAGATGGGCTTTTATAGCCCGAGTCCCACCCGTTACATTAATGGGCACGAGTCCCGATCAAACATAAGGCGACGAAGCGGCGAAAGAGGCTGCAAATGCTGACCTTTTGTCGGACTAGGGCTGTACCCGCGACATGGTCTTCCTGGAAGGCTGGGCGGCTACGTGGCGGAGTGCTTGGGCAAAACTTCAAGTCGGCGAGGCTCGCGGGTAGGCTGGAGCGGGTGAAACCTCGGATCAGCTTTGAATGAGGATATTAACGCGAGCGGTGCGGGCAGCCCATGCTTATCCCTTTTTGGTCGGCGGTCTTGGTTCAAATCCCGAAGGCTGGACACTTGTCGGATGATGGGTTATCTTTGTGTGACACATGCACGCCTTAGAGGGCGATCTATCCATCTTCGCTTGGGATCGGGGCTCCTTGGGATGCGTGCAGAAATCGGTGCAGTCGGGGAAGGCCTTCAAGCCTTGGTCAAATTCCGGGTTTGTTCCCCTACGACACACTGTCAAGGCGCATTCCGACTCCGTTGAGAAGTCGGAAGCTGCGCACGAGCGAACAGCGGTGTCTGCCGCCATATGGACTTGCTCCGGCATTTTATCTTTCTTCTGCGTTGACTGCCCGGTGCGCGGTACAAGGTGCGCCCGGAAAGTGGGGCGAAGTCGGACTTCGCACCAAAGCGGGCGAAGTACGAACTCGCATCAAAAGCGGGCGAAGTACGAACTTCGCACCCAGACTTAGCCAATTTCAGATAGACCTGCTTGGGAAGCTGGAAAATCAAGCAGGGGACTCCAAGGAAAAAAGGGGGAGAGAAAGAGAATGGGAAAGAAAAGGAAAGGGAGAGAAAGGAGAAAAACGGAAGGAGGAAAAGAAGAGCAGCACTGTTACAAAACAATATTGAAGACATTGCACCCCGTGCAAAATGTGACAACATTTACGGCGGCTCGCGGGGTGTCGAGCTCGCCTCGGCGCAAAGAATCCATGCCTTCATCCTTTGGGTGCAGAGGAACTTACCTCCCCTGCCTTTTGCTGCTCTAACTGTTCTCCTTGCGGCAACTGTTCTTCAGATTCATCTTTGTCAGTTGCCTCATCAGTATCTCCTTCCGAAAGGTCTCCATTTCCTGCTTCTGCCTCGCACATGCGAGTGTATGCCTCTTGGGCTGAGCGCCAGGCTTCCGCTTCGAATGGCTTGCGGTCAGCTATATCTTCTAATGCTCCGTGAAAGGCAGCGACCGCGTGCAGGTCGATGGTGAGGTATCTTTTTTCCAACTCCTGAAAATAGGAGCGGATCCTGGAATATCTGGACACCATCCGAGTGACTGATTGTCTTGAATTGGCTCGATCCGGCTATCAATTTCAGGTGTATACTGCTTCAAAGGACTGCCAATTCTTCTTTACCCGATCTAGGGTGAGGAGCTCGCCATTCTCAACAAAACCTGGACACCCAAGTTCGAAAGAGCGTGAAAGGGGGCAGACAGGATATCTCTTTCATGTCCGAATGCGTCAAGCATTCGTCTGGCCACTCTCACCTCTTCAACTTTTCTGAAATATTTGTGCAAGGTCACCCTTGCACCTGCCCATTCTGCAGCGAATGAGGACACGGGGGAAAAAAGGACGCCGTCGCGCTCGCGCTCCTGAAGATTTATCGCCAGGTCCAGCCATTGCTTTGCCTGGCGCTCGGCCTCCTCTACCACAGGCTTTCCACAGGCAGAAACTTCTTGAATCCTGGATGCGAAGTCCAGGACCGCCATCGCCTTAAAGGTATGGGGCTTGCATTCCCTCAACAAACCAACCCTCATTTCCTTAACTTTTGTCTTTGAAAAGACAACCGCTTGAGATGTTTTCTCTGCAAGCTGCGACTGCGCTTGCTTCAAAGACTCCTGGAGCTGAGAAATCTGCTCAGAGGCTGCTTTCTTTTCGGTTGCGGCCTGTTGCTGAGAAGCGGCCAGCTGGGCTTTGAATTCATCTGTTTCTCGCCGCGCCGCTTCCAGTTGCTCAGTGGACCTAGATAGGTCCTCTTCAAGTTGCCTTACTTTGTCCTGCAACGCGAAAAGTTCTTCCTGCTCCTCCAGACTCTTGACAAAGAGATTGTCAGCTTTGCGCATGATCGTATGAATCTCATACTGTTTATCAATGTCGTCAAAGCTTTTCTCCTTTGTCTGGAGCACGTAGTCCGCCTTAGTCATTTCTCGGAGAGGCTTCTTCACTATTGGGATTATTTTCTCCGTTGTAATCACTCTCCTTCCGAAATCATACTTTGCGCGTTTTGCGGGGCGGCTATCTCTTCGTGTCTCCTCCGCTTCAGGTCTTGGCGGAAAGAGACAGAATACTCTACGGCTCTCGTTGCCAGGGGCAAGTCATCTGAGTTCTGGAGGTCGTCCATAAAATCTGGTTCCCCCAGCCTAGGGATCTGCTGAGACGTCTCTCCTGCGGGAATGGGATCAGGAGGAACCGGACAGACCTTGGAAGAATCGGTCGCTTGTGGGGGCGACCGGGAAATGGAAATGGGAGCGGCTGACACTGTGAGGGTTTGAAGCGGCTGAGGCGGAGGATGTGATGGTGAACGGACAGCCTCAGCACTGACCTCGGGCGAAGGGTTTGGAGTTGTGCTCAGAGAAAGAGAGACGTTAGGGTTCTGAGCAAACTGATCGAAAGAATGGGGACCGCTAGAAGGACGCGGAGACGGGGGGGAGGATGTGGTCATGGCTCGCCCGGGTTGAGCGGGGGAGCGAGTGGAAGTAGAGCGGGTGAGACTAGAGAGACGGGGACAGCAAACGTACTGCGGGCTCCGCTCGAGCCGATGCTGGGTGAATGTCTTCGCTTCTTGTCTCGGCGGCTAGCTTGGGACTGCCCAAAGGAATTGCCTCTGCGGCGGCAGGACGCGGCTGCGGCTCTGCGACTGGCTGCTGCACTATCAGGCTAGGTCGCCTGATTTTCTCAACTCTCCTCCGCTTCTTTTCTTCTGGAACAACTGTCGGATCAGGGGAAGGAGACGAAGCAGGTGCAGCAGGCGCTGATGCTCCCACGGTAAACTTGTACCGGGGTTTGACTTGCAGAAGGTCTGCCGCGACCGGTCTGCTTTCTGGCGGCGCTGGCGCTTTTCTTGCCTGAGGAAGTGCCTCGGGCGCTGCCTTGACTAACTTTTTCGCCTTTTCAGGCGCCGCCTTAGGAGCCACGGGCTGCATTGGATCGGCCTGGGTACTTGCTGGGCCGGCGGCGCAGTTGCCGAAGTGTACAACTGTTTGGGAGGAGACCCACTTTTATAATCCTCAAAGGGGCCTCGGGGAACGTAACCTTGATATGCGAACGGCCGCCGGTTGTCATGATGCTTGGTCATAGAGAACCGAGAAGTCGTCATCTACGGCCAGGTTTCTCCTTGTGGATTTATCGTGCTGCGTGCGGCATCTCATTTTCCAGCATTCAATAATCTTTTCTTTAGACCAGTTAAGGCCTGCAATCTTAGACAGAAATTTTTTGAACCCTGGAGATGAGAAGTGATGGTCCGGGTTTCTCTTGGGGTCATATGTCACCTCCTCGCAGTAGAAATCCTGCCAGGGGGGAGAAGCTTCCATTAATTCAATCTCCCAGTCAAGGTCCACATGGACCACGTCGCATCTATCTTCGGTTATATCCCGGGGGCACAAATGTGCAAACTTTCCCCTTATCCCATGAGGGTCATACTTCCAGTGCTGCGGCAGCAAAACCAGGCCAATCCGGGACAGCGCTTGCTCTAGGTAGACATGTTGTCCTACCTCAGTAATCTCAACGTTGGCCCAGGAAAGAGGGTATTGGAAAATCTGTCCTCTTTTCTTCCCTAGGCCAAACTCTTCTTCCACATAGTCCATCTGTCGGGCAACCTCCATCCCGAACAGATGCTCTGAGCACCAATAGGGCAGCAAATAGGGTTTGCCCTTGAATCCGTAGATTCTGATCACAATCCCCTGCGTCAGTCTGAAAACGTCCCCGAGCTTCTGATTTATCAAAGCACTCGTCATTTCTCTCGGGGGACGGGGGATTTCACTTTCGGTGAAGACTGACATGACGAATCCCAGAAAGTTGAAGTTGAACTTGTAGTAGGACCCTTTCCGGTATAAGTCATCCGTCCAGTTATAGACGGGCTGGGGCTCTCCCTTCTCGTTAACCTTCTTCAGGTTCAGGATCGGCATTTGGGGGTGCAGATGGTACAAACAAAGCCAAGGCCGAAACGGAACTGAAACGAAAATCGGTTGGTCGCCTCTTCGAATCTTCAACGAGTTGGAATGAATGGCGTAAGCCGAGCGGTCTGCCGATCGAAAGAGATGGGGCGCTTTCCGCTCATCCGATGGTTCGTAAGATTCTCCACACGGGAGGCGTTGCACGGCGCCGACTGGTACGGGTGCACCAGCTCATCGGAGTCGCAGCCGAGGATCCATGCCAAGATGGTATATAGATACTTGCTCTGAAATTTCGCCAAAGGCATGGGGCCAGTCGGCCATTGTCCGGCTGGAAGCGGGGCGTTGAGCTCTGAATTGAGGAAATCCCTCATTCGCTTGGTGTGCGTGAAACGTCCCGCTTGTTCGCCCAGACTGATTTTTCTGAGGATGGTGCCGGAGTCATACTCCAACCCTGGGGCGAAAGTTGGCTGCACAGTCTCCCTGCGCAGTGCGAACAAGGGTTTGCCAACGGAACTGCAGATTTGCCGGGAAGCTGGTTTATAATGTCTAACAATTAAGTCTATCAGCTCCGGGCATTGGTGGACAGGAGGGCACATGAATCTGAAGAGATTTGATTTGTACGCCGCTCCGAAATGATGGGAGGGCGAAACTTTATCAGCCCAGCTCTCCACATTCGCTCGCGGCTGAGTTAGGCTCATGGAAAACAAGCCGTCCACATATCCTGCCAGGTAATTCACCGGAGGTGGTGGGGATTGCCCACGCTGTACCTTCTTCGTCCGGGCCTTTGACTTTTTCTCTGGCGGAGGATCGCCTTTGAAAACTCCTGGCCGCGGCAAATCCCCTGGTTCGCTGCTTTCGCTGGACTGCGCTGACACGGGCCTTTTTCCCTTGTCCATCTCTCCGAGTCAGCAATAATGACAGGTTCAGGCTGTCTGCAACAAATTTCGCTATCAGAGGAATAATTAGCACTGTCCGAGGAATAATCTCTGCAATCTGGAATGTTGGCATGATTCTGACCCCCTTTTCTAGATAAAAACAGCGCCATTAATGCAACGCAGGAGGGGGTAGGTCGGCTGAGTTAAAACCCTTGGGTGGGCTGCGCAGGAGAACGTTTGAGAAAAGACGCGCCCGGCAGACGTGCCTTGCTTCTTTAGTTGCATTTTTCCTTGAAAAACGCGCAATCATTAATTCAGCGTTGGGGACTGCACCATGGCTGACGTTGCTGCCACCATTTGGGCACACTGCTCAAGACAAAACCTTTGGTGCGGAAACCCATATTAAAACAAGTGCAAGCGCGCCTTGGGCCCAGCATGGGACGTTTTTGGATATTTTATTCTTTTTAAACGCGTCCCAACGCTGGCCCGGAAAACTAGGCGCGGTCGGGCTTCGCTCGAAGTTGGGCCCGGCCCGACCTCGCCGGCGAAGTCGGACTTCGCCCGAATTTCGGGCGAAGTTCGAACTTCGCGCGAAGCGCGTGCTTGAACTCCTTTCATTTCTGCTTTTTTGCTGCGCCCAAGGTTTGGGCGCGGTGCAGGTCTTTGCCGCCTTGGGGCCTTCGAACACACTTAACATACCCTGCGACCTTTGGACTTTGAACAAATTGCGCAGTGCGACGCTGGGGCGGGTTCGGACTTCGGCCGAAGCTTGGGGCGAAGTACGAACTTCGTGCGAAGTTCGCACTTCGCACAAGCGTTGAGCGCAGCGCGCACTTCGCACGGGCGCTGGCCGAAGTCGGACTTCGCTGCGAAGTTCGCACTTCACACAAGCGTTGAGCGCAGCGTGCACTTCGCACGGGCGCTGGCCGAAGTCGGACTTCGCTGCGAAGTTCGCACGGCAAACTGCGCGCGATGCGTACTTCGCACGAAGGGTTGCGCAGTGCGGACTTCGGTCTGCTTCAGTGTTTTCTCGAACAAGCTTCGCAATTCGGCTGTGTCGAAGTCAGGCTTCGCTGCGAAGTCGGGCTTCGGCCAACACTTAGTCGATTTTTTGCTCTTTTTTCTCCTTTCTTTCTTCCTTGCATAGCCGAACTTCGCCCCTCCTGCGGGGCAACGACAGACTTCGCTGCGAAGTCTGTCTTTCTCTCCCATGCCGCATTTAAGCTCAAAGAAGGAAAAAAATAAACCGAAAGCTAAAACTGGAAACTATACATGCGGGGAAAAATAAAAAACACAAGGAAAAATTTTTACAAGGGCCACTCGGGCGCCTTCAACAGCAATAAAGCTTCAAGTGGAACCCGTTGACGGGGGATGGGGAGGAGGCGACCCTCCATATCCGAAAGTATGTAGGCATTGAGCCGATTCACCGGGCAATCGATAAGGGCCCTCCCGAGAGAGCGTCAAATTTCCCGTGATTACCCGGCTTTGCCTTGTATGAGTCCCACTTCAGCCCTGGGTCCCCGATTCGAAAACTCGGGCAGTGGTGCCTTTGGCAAACCAGCCTTTAGTGGCTGCAATGTGATCCGCGAAGGCCTGGTATGCACTTTCTCTGTCTTCTTCCAAGTGCAGGAGTTGGCACAATCTGTCGTCCACCGGGTCTCCGCTGCTCCTGTCTTCATCAACCATCCACGGGGCGGGGATATCAATGTGTGATGGCATGACGACCTCCTTGCCATAGACGAGCGCGTAGGGGGACGTCTCGAGGGATTTCTTGAACGCAACTCTGTCCGCCCACGGTGCCCGGTTCAGGAGCAAGTGCCAAGTCCGCTTATTCTTTTCAATGGTCCTCCGGAGGATTTTCGGGAGGTTCTTGTTAGTAGACTCGGCAAGGCCATTCCCCTGCGGGTAGTAATTAGAAGACATCTTGTGATAGATGCCAAGTCTGCTGGTGTACTCCGTGAGTAAAGCGCCCACAAATCCCGGACCATTGTCTGTCACAATCGACTCTGGAACCCCGAAGCGGGTAATCAGGCTCTCAATGAACCTGATGACCGTTTCTTGGTCGGCGTTCTTGGTCGGGATCGCCTCCGTCCACCGTGTGAAATAGTCAGTAGCTGTGAGAATAAACTTGTGGCCGGCGGAGGAGTTAGGAGAAATCACCCCAATGAAGTCTAGACCCCATTGTTGGAACGGAGCTTCGGCTTGAATCGGTTGAAGGGGCAGGGGTGCTTTTCTGTTTCGGCCAGCATACCTCTGGCATTGATCACATTTGGCGCAGACCGCATACGCGTCTGCGAACAGAGTGGGCCAATAGTATCCAGCCCTTATTATTTTTAAGGCCGTTGGCCTTGAAGAATGGTGACCCCCAGGCATCCCGGAATGAAAGTCTCCGAGGATCCTAGGCTGGTCATTTTATGACGACCGCAACGGATGCGTCAATGTTTTGAAGTAAAGCCCTCGGGGCGAAGAGTGTACCTTAGTGCACCTAGCCGAAATCTCCTTCGTTGTGAGGCGTTTAGGTGATCGGGACTGTTGGTTACGAATCTGCCATGAGGAAAGGATTTTTTGGTTAATGCGCCCAGATTCGCCCACCAGCATGAAAGGCCGGAAGGAAGAGATGCCTTCCGAGCCAATCTCCGGAGAAGGCCGGCTCCTTTTTGGGGGGGGATTTAAGCTAAAGGGAACGAGGGAAAGAAATAAAGGAACGAGAAAGAGACAAATGTACGAGAAAGAGATACAAATATGTCCAAAGGTTGGTGGGGGGGAACTAACGGTGCGGGAACACACCAATCACCGCTACTTACGCATACAAACACGAGAGCATGACAAGGAAGCGCAAAACCTAGGCGTACTTCCGATACACCGGCGAGCGTATGCACGAGCTTCAATAGCTCCCTAGCAAACATTCCCTACAAGGAACTAACGGCGGGGGATCGTATCAATCACCGAGATACATACAACGACGGGGGTAGAAAGTAAACCTAGAGATGCCGAGCCGGTATATGTGTTAGGTAGAGAGTTTAACCGCACGGCTTCAATGGCTCCCTAGCAAACATTCCCTACAAGGAACTAACGGCGAGGGATCGCATCAATCACCGAGATACGGGCCAGCAACGTCACACACAAGCGATGGAACTGCTACCAAATTTATAATGAATGCTTTAAATAATGAAGTACGGAAGGTGCTTTAAGCAAGCAATGCTAGAGGAACATGATCGCCAAATGCCAAAGTGAATTAACGAGCGGCGACACGGGTGGGCCTAAGGCATATAATGAAAGACCGCATAAAAGAATAAAGATAGTAGAACAGAACCAGGCATACAGATTGTATTTATAAGCGAAGTACGATTCCGATAAGCACGGTAGTTCCCTAACAAACATTCCCCTTCCACCCTTTACAATGAATTTCAGATGGGCTTTTATAGCCCGAGTCCCACTGTTACATTAATGGGCACAGAGTCCCAGTCAAACATGAGCTGACAGAAGCGGCGAAAGAGCTGCAAATGCTGACCTTTTGTCGGGTCGAGGCTGTACCCGCGAGCATGGTCTTCCTGGAAATTGGACGGCTACGTGGCGGAGTCTTTGGGTAATTCTTCAAGTCGGCGGGGTTGCTAGTAGGCTGGAGCGGGTGAAACCTCGGATCAGCTTTGAATGTGGCTATTAACGCGAGCGGTGCGGGCAGCCCATGCTTATCCCTTTTGGTCGGCGGTCTTGGTTCAAATCCCGAAGGCTGGACACTTGTACGATGATGGGTTATGCCGTGTGACACATGCACTGCCTTAGAGGGCATTCTATCCATCTTTGCTTGGGATCGGGGCTCCTTGGGATGCGTGCAAAAATCAGTGCAGTCGGGGAAGGCCTTCAAGCCTTGGTCAAATTCCGGGTTTGTTCCCCTACTGTACACCTGTCAAGGGCGCATTCCCGCTCCGTTGAGAAGTCGAACTGCGCACAGGCGAACACTGGTGTCTGCCGCCATATGGACCTGCTCCGGCATTTTACCTTTTTCTGCATTGACTGTCAGTCTGCCAGTGCAAGGTGCGCCCAGGAGGTGGGGCGAAGTGCGAACTTCGCACCAAAACTGAGGCGAAGTGCGCACTTCGCACCAAAGCTGGGCGAAGTGCGCACTCGCACCAGAGCCGAGGCGAAGTGCGAACTTCGCACCCAGACTTAGCCAATTTTAGATAGACCTGCTGGAAAGGCTGGAAAATCAAGCTGGGAACTCCATGGAAAAAAGGGGGAGAGAAAGAGAATGGGAAAGAAAAGGAAAGGGAGAGAAGCGAGAAAAACGGAAGGAGGAAAAGAAGAGCGACCATCGTTACAAAACAACATTGAAGACATTGCACCCCGTGCAAAAATGTGACAACATTTATGGCGGCTCGCGGGGTGTCGAGCTCGCCTCGGCGCAAAGAATCCATGCCTTCATCCTTTGGGTGCGAGAGGAACTTGCCTCCCCTGCCTTTTCTGCTCTAACTGTTCTCCTTGCGGCAAGCTGTTCTTGATTCATCTTTGTCGGTCGCCTCATCGGTATCTCCTTACGAAAGGTCTCCATTTCACTGTACGCCTCGCACATGCGAGTGTACGCCTCCTGGGGTGAGCGCCGAGCTTACGCTCGAATGGCTTGCGGTCGGCTATGTCTTCTAATGCTCCGTGAAAGCGGCGACCGCGTGCGGGTCGATGGTGAGGTATCTTTTCTCTAACTCCCGAAAATAGGAGCGGATCTGGAATATCCGGACACCATCTGAGTGACCTGACTGTCTTGAATTGGCTCTGTCCAGCTATCAATTTCAGCTGTATCTGCTTCAAAGGACTGCCAATTCCTCTTTACCCGATCTAGGGTAAGGAGCTCGCCATTCTCAACAAAACCTGGACACCCAAGTTACGTAAGAGCGTGAAAGGGGGCCAGACAGATATCTTTTTCATGCCCGAATGCATCAAGCATTCGTGCGGCCCTCTCACCTCTTCAACTTTTCTAAAATATTTGTGCAAGGTCACCCTTGCACCTGCCCAGTCTGCAGCGAATGAGGACACGGGGGAAAAAAGGACGCCGTCGCGCTCGCGCTCCGAAGGTTTATCGCCGAGGTCCGGCCATTGCTTTGCACGGCGCTCGGCCTCCTCTACCACGAGGCTTTCCACAGGCGAGAAACTTCTTGAATCCTGGATGCGAAGTCCGGGACTGCCATCGCCTTAAAGGTATGGGGCTTGCATTCCCTCGGCAAACCAGCCCTCATTTCCTTAACTTTTGCCTTTGAAAAGACGACCGCTTGAGATGTTTTTTCGCAAGCTGCGATCGTGCTGCTTCAAAGACTCCTGGAGGTGAGAAATCTGCTCAGAGGCTGCTTTCTTTTCGGTTGCGGCTTTATTCTTTGAGAAGCGGCTAGTCGGGCTTTGAATTCATCGGTTTCTCGCCGCGCCGCTTCCGGTGCTCGGTGGACCTAGATAGGTCCTCTTCAAGTTGCCTTACTTTGTCCTGCAACGCAAAAGTTCTTCTGCTCCTCCGGACTCTTGACAAAGAGATTGTCGACTTTGCGCATGATCGTACGAATCTCATCTTGTTTATCAATGTCATCAAAGCTTTTCTCCTTTGTCCGGAGCACGTAGTCCGCCTTAGTCATTTCTCGGAGAGGCTTCTTCACTATTGGGATTATTTTCTCCGTTGTAATCACTCTCCTTCCGAAATCATACTTTGCGCGTTTTCCGGGGCGGCTATCTCTTCATGTCTCCTCCGCTTCAGGTCTTGGCGGAAAGAGACGAGAATACTCTACGGCTCTCGTTGCCAGGGGCAAGTCATCTGAGTTCTGGAGGTCGTCCATAAAATCTGGTTCCCCCAGCTTAGGGATCTGCTGAGACGTCTCTCCTGCGGGGATGGGATCAGGAGGAACCGGACAGACCTTGGAAGAATCGGTCGCTTGTGGGGGCGACCGGGAAACGGAAATGGGAGAGGCCGAGATTGTGAGGGTTTGAAGCGGCTGAGGCGGAGGATGTGATGGTGAATGGACAGCCTCGGCACTAACCTCGGGCGAAGGGTTTGGAGTTGTGCTCGAGAGAAGAGAGACGTTAGGGTTACGAGCAAGGCGAGTCGAAAGAATGGGGACCGCTAGAAGGGCGCGGAGACGGGGGAGGAGGATGTGGTCATGGCTCGCCCGGATTGAGCGGGGAGCGAGTAGAAGTAGAGCCGGGTGAGACAAGAGAGACGGGGACAGCAAACGTACTGCGGGCTCCGCCTGAGCCGATGCCGGGTGAATGTCTTCTCTTATTGTCTCGGCGGCTGGCTTGGGACTGCCCAAAGGACCTGCCTCTGCGGCGGCAGGACGCGGCTGCGGCTCTGCGACTGGCTGCTGCACTATCGGGCTAGGTCGCCTGATTTTCTCAACTCTCCTCCGCTTCTTTTCTTACGGAACAAGCTGTCGGATCGGGGGAAGGAGACGAAGCGAGTGCGACGGCGCCGATGCCCCCACGGTAAACTTGTACCGGGGTTTGACTTGCGGAAGGTCCGCGCAACCGGTCTGCGTTACGGCGGTCTTGGTGCTTTTCTTGCACGAGGAAGTGCCTGCGGCGCTGCCTCGGCTAACTTTTTCGCCTTTTCTGGCGCCGCGTTAGGAGCTACGAACTGCATTGGATCGGCTTGGGTACTTGCTGGGCCGGCGGCGCGATTGCCGAAGTGTACAAGCTTGTTTGGGAGGAGACCCACTTTTATAATCCTCAAAGGGGCCTCGGGGAACGTAACCTTGATATGCGAACGGCCGCCAGTTGTCATGATCCTTGGTCATAGAGAACCGAGAAGTCGTCATCTACGGCCGGGTTTCTCCTTGTGGATTTATCGTCTTTGTGTGCGGCATCTCATTTTCCGGCATTCAATAATCTTTTCTTTAGACCGGTTAAGGCACTGCAATCTTGGACAGAAATTTTTTGAACCATGGAGATGAGAAGTGATGGTCCCGGTTTCTCTTGGGGTCATATGTCACCTCCTCGCGATGAGAAATCCTGCCAAGGGGAGAAGCTTCCATTAATTCAATCTCCCGGTCAAGGTCCACATGGACCACGTCGCATCTATCTTCGGTTATGTCCCGGGGGCACGGATGTGCAAACTTTCCCCTTATCCCATGAGGGTCATACTTCCAGTATTGTGGCAGCAAAACCAGGCCAATCCGGGACAGCGCTTGCCCTAGGTAGACATGTTGTCCTACCTCAATAATCTCAACATTGGCCCAGGAAAGAGGATATTGAAAAATCTGTCCTCTTTTCTTCCCTAGGCCGAACTCTTCTTCCACATAGTCCATCTGTCGGGCAACTTCCATCCCGAACAGATGCTCTGAGCACCAATAGGGCAGCAAATAGGGTTTGCCCTTGAATCCGTAGATTCTGATCACAATCCCCTGCGTCGATCGAAACGTCCCCGAGCTTCTGATTTATCAAAGCACTCGTCATTTCTCTCGGGGGACGGGGGATTTCACTTTCGGTGAAGGGCGACATGACGAATCCCGAGAAAGTTGAAGTTGAACTTGTAGTAGGACCCTTTCCGGTATAAGTCATCCGTCCGAGTTATAGACGGGTCGGGGTTCTCCCTTCTCGTTAACCTTCTTCGAGGTTCGGGATCGGCATTTGGGGGTGCGAGATGGTACAAGCGAGCCGGACCGAACGGAGGCTGAAACGAAAATTGGTTGGTGGCGCTTACGGATCTTCGACGGATCGGAATGAATGGCGTAAGCCGACCGGTCTGCTCGATCGAAAGAGATGGGGCGTTTTCCGCTCCACTGCGCCGCTGGTTCGTAAGATTCTCCACACGGGAGGCATTGCACGGCGCCGAGTGGTACGGGTGTACCGGCTCATCGGAGTCGCGACCGAGGATCCATGCCAAGATGGTATATAGATACTTGCTACGAAATTTTACCAAAGGCATGGGGACGGTCGGCCATTGTCCGGTGGAGAGCGGGCGCTCGGCTACGAATTGAGGAAATCCCTCATTCGCTTGGTGTGCGTGAAACGTCCCGCTTGTTCGCCCAAATTGATTTTTACGAGGATGGTGCTTGGAGTCGTACTCCAGCCACAGGGGCTAAAGCCGGCTGCACGGTCTCCTGCGCAGTGCGAACAAGGGTTTGCAGCTGAGCTGCAGATTTGCCGGGAAGGCTGGTTTATAGTGTACGACAATTAAGTCTATCGGCTCCGGGCATTGGTGGACGGGAGGGCACATGAATACGAAGAGGTTTGATTTGTACGCCGCTCCAAAATGATGGGAGGGCGAAACCTTGTCGACCCGACTCTCCACATTCGCTCTCAGCTGAGTTAGGCTCATGGAAAACGAGCCGTCCACATATCCTGCCAGGTAATTCACCGGAGGTGGTGGGGATTGCCCACGCTGTACCTTCTTCGTCCGGGCCTTTGACTTTTTCTCTGGCGGAGGATCGCCTTTGAAAACTCCTGGCCGCGGCAAATCCCCTGGTTCGCTGCTTCCGCTGGACTGCGCTGACACAGGCATTTTTCCCTTGTCCATCTCTCCGAGTCAGCAATAATGACAGGTTCAGGCTGTCTGCAACAAATTTCGCTATCAGAAGAATAATTAGCACTTGTCCGAGGAATAATCTCCGCAATCTGGAATGTTGGCATGATTCGGACCCCCTTTTCTAGATAAAAACAGCGTCATTAATGCAACGCGGGAGGGGTAGGTCGGCTGAGTTAAAACCCTTGGTGGCCGCGGGGAGAACGTTTAGGAAAAGACGCGCCCGGCGGCACGTCCCTTGCTTTTTAGTTGCGTTTTCGCTTGAAAAACGCGCAATCATTAACTCGGCGTTGGGGACTGCACCATGGTTGACGTTGCTGCCACCACTTGGGCACGCTGATCAAGACAAAACCTTCGGTGCGGAAACCCACATTAAAACAAGTGCAAACGCGCCCTGGGCCCAGCTTGGGGTTTTTGAAATTTTTTTTTTTTTTATTATTCTTTAAACCGCGTCCCAATACTGGCCCGGAAAACTAGGCGCAGCCGGACTTCGCCCGAAGTTGGGCACGGCCCGACCTCGCCGGCGAAGTCGGACTTCGCCCGAATTTCGGGCGAAGTACGAACTCGCACCAAAGCGGGCGAAGTACGAACTTCGCACCAAAGCGGGCGAAGTGCGAACTTCGCGCGAGCGCGTGCTTGAGCCTGTTCTACCTCTGTTTTTAGTTGCGCCCAAGGTTTGGGCGCGATCCGGGTCTTTGTCGCCTTTGATCTTTAGATGGACTTCGCACGGGCGCGGCCGCTTTGTTCGGACTTCGGCCGAAACTTGAGCGAAGTGCGAACTTCGCGCGAAGTTCGCACTTCGCCCAAGTTTTGAGCGCAGCGCGCACTTCCGCACGGCGCTGGCGAAGTCGGACTTCGGTGCGAAGTTCGTACTTCGCACAAACTTTGCGCGAAGTTCGTACTTCGCACGAAGGGTTGCGCGATGCGAACTTTAGTCTGCTTCAGCTTGCTGGGACAAACTTCGCAATTCGGCTGGGCCGAAGTCCGGCGTCGCTGCGAAGTCGGACTTCGGTCAACACTTAGTCGATTTCTGCTCTTTTTTCTCCTTTCTTTTTCTGCATAGCCGAACTTCGCCCCTCTTGCGGGGCAACGATAGACTTCGTTGCGAAGTCTGTCTTTCTCTCCCATGCCGCATTTAAGCTCAAAGAAGGAAAAATAAGCCGAATGCTAAAGCGGAAACTATACATGCGGGGAAAAATAAAAACACAAGGCAAAATTTTTACGGGGAAGGGCCACTCGGGCGCCTTCAACGGCGATAAAGCTTCAAGTGGAACCCGTTGACGGGGGATGGGGAGGAGCCGACCCTCCATATCCGAAAGTATGTAGGCATTGAGCCGATTCACCGGGCAATCGATAAGGGCCCTCCCGAGAGAGCATCAAATTTTCCATGATTACCCGGTTTTGCCTTGTATGAGTCCCACTTCGACACCGGGTCCCCGACTTTGAAAACTCGGGCGGTGGTGCCTTTGGCAAACCAGCCTTTAGTGGCTGCAATGTGATCGGCGAAGGCATGGTATGCACTTTCTCTGTCTTCTTCCAAGCTGCGGGAGTTGGCACAACCTGTCGTCTACCGGGTCTCCGCTGCTCCTGTCTTCGTCAATCATCCACAGGGCGGGGATTTCAATGTGTGATGGCATAACAGCTTGCTTGCCATAGACGAGCGCGTAGGGGACGTCTTGAGGGATTTCTTGAACGCAACTCTGTCCGCCCATAGTGCCCGGTTCAGGAGCAAGTGCCAAGTCCGCTTATTTTTTTCAATGGTCCTCAGGAGAATTTTCGGGAGGTTCTTGTTAGTAGACTCGGCAAGGCCATTCCCCTGCGGGTAGTAATTAGAAGACATCTTGTGATAGATGCCAAGGCCGTTGGTGTACTCCGTGAGTACGACGCCTACAAATCCCGGACCGTTATCCGTCACAATCGACTACGGAACCCCGAAGCGGGTAATCGGGCTCTCAATGAACACGATGACCGTTTCTTGGTCGGCGTTCTTGGTCGGGATCGCCTCCATCCACCGTGTGAAATAGTCAGTAGCTGTGAGAATAAACTTGTGGCCGGCGGAGGAGTTAGGAGAAATCACCCCAATGAAGTCCGGACCCCATTCTTTGGAGCGGAGCTTCGGCTTGAATCGATTGAAGGGGCGGGGGTGCTTTTCTGTTTCGGCCAGCATACCTCTGGCATTGATCACACTTGGCACAGACCGCATACGCGTCTGCGAACAGAGTGGGCCAATAGTATCCAGCCCTTATTATTTTTAAGGCCGTTGGCCTTGAAGAATGGTGACCCCCAGGCATCCCAGAATGAAATTCTCCGAGGACCCTAGGCTGGTCAGATTTTAAGACGCACCGCAACGAGGATGCCGTCAATGTTTTTAAAGTAAAGCCCCTCGGGGCGAAGAGTGTACTTAAGTGCACCTAGCCGAAATCTCCTTCGTTGTGAGGCGTTCGGGTGATCGGGACATCTTCCGGTGCGAAGTATCTCACCGGTTCATCTGTCCAATCACTCCCCTCCGATAAGGAGTTGGTTAGGTAGACGCGTGTCGTTGTGTCCTCCCACTTACGAGGCGGAGATGCCGGCTACGGCGCTTCGGGCCAATTCACGACACAAGGCTCGGCCTACGATAAGCTTGGTGGGCCGTACTTCGATGTCAAACTCCTGGATCTTGGCAATCCATCCCGCTCTCTTGTGACCCGGTTCCCCTTGCAAGATGAAGCTGCGAACATCGGGATGAATCACAAAGACAGGTGGTCTTACTTTGGGAGACAAAGTGCACGAGCTTTCGAAGGGACTTCATGACCGCATGGACCTGCCGCTCTATAAAATTGTACTTCTCTTCGTGTGGCGAGAATCACTTGGCTTAGGAACGCAATGGGGCGCTCCTCACCGTCGTCTCCCTTACGAGTCGGGACTGCGGCGTAACTTTCGGGTTCTCCCACTTGCATACGGGATGAAGTCCTTGGAGTAGTCCGGGTTTGTCAACACCGGAGCTTGCGCAATTCGAGCCTTGATTTCCTCGAAAGCTTGCTCTCTCTCATCAGTCCATTCGTAAGGTGTATCTTTCTTCAACAATTCGGCCATAGGCTTGATCACCTGTGCGAAGTCCGGAATGAACTTCCGCACGAAGTTAATCTGACCGAAGAAGGACTGCAGACCTTTTTTATCAGTGGGGGCTGGCAAGCGAACGAGGGCTTGTGCTCTGTCAGGGTCAATGGCGAGGCCTTCCTCGGAGATGACATGTCCCAGCGGCTTTCCTTCCTTTACCGCGAAGACAGACTTCTTCGGGTTTATAGAGATGCCGAATTCTCGACAACTTTCAAATATACGCACGCGGTGCGAAACATGATCTTCTCGTCGGTGAGAGAAAACGAGTCATGTCATCAAGATAGATGACAATAATCTTGTTGAGCGGCTCTCGGAAGGCCGGGTCCATGGCCCTTTGGAACGTGGCACCGGCATTGGATAAACCAAACGGCATGCGGCGATAGGCGAACGTCCCCCACTTGGTGGTAAACGCCGTCTTATCCTTGGTCTTCGTCTTTAACCCAAATCCGGTTGTAGCCGGAAAATCCATCTAAAAGTGAAAATCTGCGGGCTCCGACAACGATATGCAAAATTTGGTCGATTTGGGGAAGCGGATAGTGGTCCCGGAGGGAAACCTGATTTAGGTTTCTGAAGTCGACACGGAGACGTATGTCGCCATTCTTTTTCCTCACGGGCACCGGATTCGCGACCCGGGATGAATGTTTGATGGGGTAGATGATCTTGGCCTCCGGCATCTTCAAGAGCTCGGTCTTCATCATGGCCTCAACCTTTGGATTTACGGCCCTTTGCTTTTGTCGGAACGGCTTGGCGCCATCCTCTAGCTCGATGGTATCTTTGGATGACGGATCTGTCATACCCCCTCAAATCTTCGTAGCACCAGGCCACGATGTCGGGGAACTCCTGGCACAGTGATCTAATCTGCACCCGCTCCTCCGACGTGCAGTCTGTTCCGACCTTGATGGTTTTATCAGGTTCGAGCTCCAGGTCAGCATACTGCCTCGGGTCTACTTTGATCCTGTGGGATATGGCTCTGTCATTCCGATCAAAGAGACTTTCTAATGTAATCGATCCTTTTGGGACGTGATTATTCCAGTAGCTGTATCAACCCCTCATATTGCTCGTCATCGGGGTCTCTACCTTCGATTACACACACTTCGTTAACCGGGAATGTGACGATCTCCTCGTCACGGCTGAATACCTGCCGGAAGGTATCCCTATCGAGCACGAAGGCTCGTAAATGGTGCGGACCGGCTTCGGTTTACGGGACGACGTCTTCGGCCGGAACGTGCACGGCTCCAACGAGACGCCAGAATATCCGCGTGCTTGTTTCTCTCACGCGATATTGCCTTAACGTTCAATGAGTCAAACGATTCCATCAGGTCCCAGACCCGATTGCGGTACGCTCTAAGATAGTGATGCTTAGACGCGCATTTATTCGTAACTTGATGACACACTAACTATGAATCTCCGAAAATTTGGAGATGCTTGATTCCGAGCCTTTCCGCCTTTCGCGAGACCTAAGCACGGGGCTTCGTATTCCGCCGGAGTGTTAGTACGGCTCCGGGCCGGCTGTAGGCATAGTCCCTCCGGACTCCGGTTGGAGAAACCGGGAGGACCCCTGCACCGGCGCCATTCTTGCAACGGGCGCCGTCAAAGAAAAGCTTCCACAGCTCTTCGGGTGCAGGTCCTACCTCCTTCGCAACGGACACGTCAAGCTCCTCGGGCTGCTTAATGGAATAACAGCACTGCTCTGTCCCGATTACGGCATTAAAATCCCGCAACGAGAACTCGTCTTCTAGCTGTAGCACTTCGAGAGCTTGCTCGGTCGGTTCTCTTGTCACCGGTTCTTCTTCGACAAGCTGGACCATGCGGTCCATCTCTCCGCCGGGTATCTTGTCTACTAGAAAAGGAGAAGGCTTCTCATTGAAAATTTTCGGTCTCCTTCCTTTGAAAGGCACTTCCATGTGCGAGTAGTCTAGAGACGAGTACCCGCCCAACCCGCGGTGAACTCCCGAGAGAGACACATGCCGAAGTAAGGCTCCAGTTCAACAATCACGACCTCTTGGATGACCACAATGTCGAGAGCTTTGTGCGGCCGGATAGGGATGTCCTTTATGACACCAAGCTTGTCTTGACGGGGGTGCCGTCTAATTGCGGCACACCTTGGCTGCTCCGTGTGTATTCCATCCCGATCTCATCGCGAGACGGCCTTCGGCATCACGGTCGAGGAAGCACCGGAATCCACCATGCGAGTTGTGAACTATGTGCCCTTGCATCCGCAAAGACGAGATAAAAGGGTGGCGGTCTGTTCTTCCCGGTGGTGGAGGCTGTCAAAGGTTGAACCGGGACAGCGAGCTGCATCCGCTTGCCGTTCTTCATGTTTTTTAGTGATTCTTGCGGCGAGATCTACGGCACGGAAGCGAGAAGGGCATCGTACATGCTGATTACGGCGGGAGTCTTCTTTAACTCGTCTACAATCTTTGTAGCCCGAGGTACTAGCTCCTTCTGCTTGGTTTAGCTGGTTCATACTTGGTCCGATGCTTGTTGGGTGGCCTCAACTCGTTGTCTCTTGGTCGGAGACGGGTACCTCAGCTTCTCCTGGGCTTGTTCTTTGGTTTCGGCTGGGGGCTGAAGTACAGGGAGCTTAGCGGGAGTTGGGGCCTTTCTTTGGAGGCTTAGGCTGGAGCAGCGGCGGTCTTTCTTTGGAGAAGGTTTAGCGGGAGCTTTATCTTTGGATGCCTTCTCCTGGGCTGTGTAAGGCCACAGCCGCTTGTACGGTGGCAGCCCATTGGGCTGCGGTCTTTCTCTTCTCGTGTATACTGCAAAGGTTTAGCCGTGTCCGCGGCTTTCTTTTCTTCCTTGGCGGGCGTCACTGGGTTCTCTTACGGCGGGGGCAAAATTGGCCTCACCGTCCAAGATCATGTACGACTCATCATCTTCTATAGTCCTTGCCGGCCAAGGTCCGGATGTAGTCTTTGGTGCAAAGTGCAATCTTCCTCCGAATGCGGGTCATTGCAAGTAGTGCACCGGTTGACACGGTCGGGGAGGACCGGGTGGGTCATCTATAGCGAGCATTTCTCGGAGGCGGACGCCTCTGCGGTTGGTTTTCTGGGGCTTTATCTTTTGTCAATGCCGGCGGCGCATACGGCCTTCTAGGAGCAAAGTCCATTTGGGCTTGCTTCTTTTTCATAGCTGTCATGTCATTCGACATGGCATGATATCCGGAGGCCAAAGCCCGCACTTCTTGTAGAATCGTGTTACGGATCTTTGCTTGTCGGGAGGCGGCAAGCCGTGCCGGTGGAGGCAAAGCGGCCAATGGAGGAGGGTTAGAATAAGACGCATCTGCGGGGGAGCGAGAAGCGCTGGAAAATGCGGAGCGGGAGGAGGCGGATGAGGGTAATGCAAGTGAGGCGGGCCGTATTGAGTTACGACCGGCGCCGGATTCCCACTGCGGGCGGGGCTGCTGCCACTGAAGTAGACGGCACACCACCGAAGCGAGAAGGATCTGCGATCTTGGAAAGTCGGGATGAATCGGCTCCTGCACTCTGGACGGAAGCCTGCCGATGGAGATAATGTCAGCTTCTGCTTGCTGGGCAGCTTCGTACAGTGCAGGGAACTCGTCAATTCGGGCAATCTTCGAGCGACGGGCATATGTACGAGTTGAAGGACCTCGGATAGTAGTGAGCGGCCATGCCGGTGAAGGCCGAAGTTCGCGAGGTACCCGTTTCCGGGATCTCGCAAACCTAATGTTAAAATCGGACACCTCCTCTTGAGGATGCCTCCGGATTGCTTGGAGCCGATGCGGTAGAGAGGTAGGATCAGCGGACTCGTTGCATCCTTTTACGAGCCTCCTGGCAAGGCGGGGCCAACCGGTGATGGATCCCTACGCGCGCGATCTCCACCGGTAGAGAAGCTTTCCCCTCGGGGAAAGGGCCGGCGGACGGGTCTTCACACTTTCATCGGTGATGGTATGCGGTGCGGCCAGGGCAAGGATGTCCTGGATGTGCTCGTACGCCGTCTTACCGTAGCCGTCGTATGTGGGAATAGACTTTAAAGCGGCGGGGGGCACGGCTTGGCGACCGATCGGGGCCAAAGGCCCTGTGGGAGTCCACCGCCGGGAAGAGATCATCGTCATTCGGTCGTTGATCGGCCATTTCTTCTTCTTCTCCGCCGTCGGTTGTGTACTCGGTATCGGTACTTTCCGAGGATACAAGATTTTCCTCTTCCTCGGCCTCTTCTACTTCGTACTCGGCTCTTCCGAGCCTCGGCTTCGGCCTCTTCTTGGATCCCAGCCTCGGCTTCGTCGAAATGAGCTCGCGGATCAGCCCGGCTGGGTATCTCGCCTCGGCGTGGATGTCTAGTTCGTAGAACTCGGGCGGGCTTCTCGGATTTCTTGTTCGCCACCTTCTCGTGTGCATGAAGGTGGCAGGACCGGTCTTCTAGACTCGAGAGGATTTGTTCGTGCGAGTCGCCGGGTGTTCGGATTTGGAACAGCAATGAAGCGAACACCGGTGCTTCGATTACGTCGGGGGTGAGAAACTTCCTTGTCTCACCAAGAGCTCGGGAAGCTATCGGCGCCGGGTGAAGGCGATCGAGAAAATCTCTCGTCGGATGTGGGACCCGTGTTCCGCCGAGCGTGGCGAGAAGCCGTTGCGCTAGGTGGAAGCCGGATGGGCACTCTTTCTTTAAATCGTGGGACAAGCGTCCCACCGGCGTGCTCAGAGACTGTTGGTTACGAATCTGCCATGAGGAAAGGATTTTTGGTTAATGCGCCCAGATTCGCCCACCAGCATGAAAGGCCGGAAGGAAGAGATGCCTTACGAGCCAATCTCCGGAGAAGGCCGGCTCCTTTTTGGGGGGGGATTTAAGCTAAAGGGAACGGGGAAAGAAATAAAGGAACGGAAAGAGACAAATGTACGGAAAGAGATACAAATATGTCCAAAGGTTGGTGGGGGGGAACTAACGATGCGGGAACACACCAATCACCGCTACTTACGCATACAAACACGGAGCATGACAAGGAAGCGCAAAACCTAGGCGTACTTCCGATACACCGGCGAGCGTATGCACGGCTTCAATAGCTCCCTAGCAAACATTCCCTACAAGGAACTAACGGCGAGGGATCGTATCAATCACCGAGATACATACAGCGACGGGGGTAGAAAGTAAACCTAGAGATGCCGAGCCGGTATATGTGTTAGGTAGAGAGTTTAACCGCACGGCTTCAATGGCTCCCTAGCAAACATTCCCTACAAGGAACTAACGAGCGGGGGATCGCATCAATCACCGGATACGGGCCGACAACGTCACACACAGCCGATGGAACTGCTACCAAATTTATAATGAATGCTTTAAATAATGAAGTACGGAAGGTGCTTTAAGCAAGCAATGCTAGAGGAACATGATCGCCAAATGCCAAAGTGAATTAACGAGCGGCGACACGGGTGGGCCTAAGGCATATAATGAAAGACAGAATAAAAGAATAAAGATAGTAGAACGGAACCAGGCATACAGATTGTATTTATAAGCGAAGTACGATTACGATAAGCACGGTAGTTCCCTAACAAACATTCCCCTTCCACCCTTTACAATGAATTTCGGATGGGCTTTTATAGCCCGAGTCCCACTGTTACATTAATGGGCACGAGTCCCGATCAAACATGAGTGACGAAGCGGCGAAAGAGCTGCAAATGCTGACCTTTTGTCGGGTCGGGCTGTACCCGCGACATGGTCTTCCTGGAAATTGGACGGCTACGTGGCGGAGTCTTTGGGTAATTCTTCAAGTCGGCGAGGGTTGCTAGTAGGCTGGAGCGGGTGAAACCTCGGATCAGCTTTGAATGTGGCTATTAACGCGAGCGGTGCGGGCAGCCCATGCTTATCCCTTTTGGTCGGCAGTCTTGGTTCAAATCCCGAAGCTGGACACTTGTATGATGATGGGTTATGCCGTGTGACACATGCCTGCCTTAGAGGGCATTCTATCCATCTTTGCTTGGGATCGGGGCTCCTTGGGATGCGTGCAAAAATCAGTGCAGTCGGGGAAGGCCTTCAAGCCTTGGTCAAATTCCGGGTTTGTTCCCCTACGTACACTGTCAAGGGCGCATTCCCGCTCCGTTGAGAAGTCGAACTGCGCACAGGCGAACACTGGTGTCTGCCGCCATATGGACCTGCTCCGGCATTTTACCTTTTTCTGCATTGACCTGTCAGTCTGCCAGTGCAAGGTGCGCCCAGGAGGTGGGGCGAAGTGCGAACTTCGCACCAAAACTGGGCGAAGTGCGAACTTCGCACCAAAACTGGGCGAAGTGCGAACTTCGCACCCAGACTTAGCCAATTTCAGATAGACCTGTTGGAAAGCTGGAAAATCAACTGGGGAACTCCATGGAAAAAGGGGGGAGAGAAAGAGAATGGGAAAGAAAAGGAAAGGGAGAGAAGCGAGAAAAACGGAAGGAGGAAAAGAAGAGCAACACTGTTACAAAACAACATTGAAGACATTGCACCCCGTGCAAAAATGTGACAACAGGGACATCTTCCGGTGCAGAAGTATCTCACCAGTTCATCTGTCCAATCACTCCCCTCCGATAAGGAGTTGGCTAGGTAGATGCGTGTCGCTGTGTCCTCCCACTTGCAGGCGGAGATGCCGGCTACAGCGCTTCGGGCCAATTCCTGACACAAGGCTCGGCCTCTGATAAGCTTGGTGGGCCGCACTTCGATGTCGAACTCCTGGATCTTGGCAATCCACCCCGCTCTCTTGTGACCCGGTTCTCCTTGCAAGATGAAACTGCGAACATCGGGGTGAATCACAAAGACGGTGGTCTTACTCCGGGAGACAAAGTGCACGAACTTTCGAAGGGACTTCATGACCGCATGGACTCGCCGCTCTATAAAATTGTACTTCTCTTCGTGCGGCAAAATCACTTGGCTTAGGAACGCAATGGGGCGCTCCTCACCGTCGTCTCCCTTCGAGTCGGAGCTGCCAGCGTAACTTTCGGGTTCTCCCACTGCATACAGGATGAAGTCCTTGGAGTAGTCCGGGTTTGTCAACACCGGAGCTTGCGCAATTCGAGCCTTGATTTCCTCGAAGGCTTGCTCTCTCTCATCAGTCCATTCGTAAGGTGTATCTTTCTTCAACAGTTCGGCCATAGGCTTGATCACCTGTGCGAAGTCCGGGATGAACTTCCGCACGAAGTTAATCTGACCGAAGAAGGACTGCAGCCCTTTTTTATCAGTGGGGGCTGGCAAGCGAACGAGGGCTTCTGCTCTCTCAGGGTCAATGGCGAGGCCTTCCTCGGAGATGACATGTCCCAGCAACTTTCCTTCCTTTACCGCGAAGACAGACTTCTTCGGGTTTATAGAGATGCCGAATTCTCGACAACTCTCAAATATCTGCCGCAGGTGCGAAACATGATCTTCTCGTCGGTGAGAGAAAACAGTCATGTCATCGAGGTAGATGACAATAATCTTGTTGAGCGGCTCTCGGAAGGCCAGGTCCATGGCCCTTTGGAACGTGGCACCAGCATTAGATAAGCCAAACGGCATGCGGTGATAGGCGAACGTCCCCCACTTCGTGGTAAACGCCGTCTTATGCTTGGTCTTCGTCTTTGACCCAAATCTGGTTGTAGCCGGAAAATCCATCTAAAAGTGAAAATCTCTGGGCTCCAGCAACGATATGTAGAATCTGGTCAATTTGGGGAAGCGGATAGTGGTCCCGGAGGGAAGCCTGGATTTAGGTTTACGAAGTCGACACGAGAGACGTATGTCGCCATTCTTTTTCCTCACGGGCACCAAATTCGCGACCCGGGATGAATGTTTGATGGGGTAGATGATCTTGGCCTCCGGCATCTTCAAGAGCTCGGTCTTCATCATGGCCTCAATCTTTGGATTTACGGCCCTTTGCTTTTGTCGGAACGGCTTGGCGCCATCCTCTAGCTCGATGGTATCTCTGGATGACAGATCTGTCATACCCCCTCAAATCCTCGTAGCACCAGGCCACGATGTCGGGGAACTCCCGGCACAGTGATCTAATCTGCACCAGCTCCTCCGACGTGCAGTCTGTTCCGACCTTGATGGTTTTACCAGGTTCGAGTTCCAGGTCAGCATACCGCCTCGGGTCTACTTTGATCCTGTGGGATATTGCTCTGTCATTTCGATCAAAGAGACTCTCTAATGTAATCGGTCCTTTTGGGACGTGATTATTCCGTAACTGTATCAACCCCTCATATTGCTCGTCATCAGGGTCTCTACCTTCGATTACACACACTTCGTTAACCAGGAATGTGACGATCTCCTCGTCACAGCTGAACACTCGCCGGAGGGTATCCCTATCAGGCACAGAAGGCCTGTAAATGGTGCGGACCGGCTTCAGTTTCTGGACGACGTCTTCAACCGGAACGTACCTGGCTCCAACAGACGCCAGAATATCAGCGTGCTTGTTTCTCTCACGCGATATTGCCTTAACATTCAATGAGTCAAACGATTCCATCAGGTCCCAGACCCGATTGCGGTACGCTCTAAGATAGTGATGCTTAGACGCGCATTTATTCATAACTTGGTGACACACTAACTCCGAATCTCCGAAAATTTGGAGATGTTTGATTCCGAGCCTCTCCGCCTTTCGCAAACCCAAGCACGGGGCTTCGTATTCCGCCGAGTTGTTAGTGCGGCTCCGAGCCAGCCCTGTAGGCATAGTCCCTCCGGACTCCGGTTGGGGAAACCGGGAGGACCCCTGCACCGGCGCCATTCTTGCAACGGGCGCCGTCAAAGAAAAGCTTCCACGGCTCTTCGGGTGCGGGTCCTACCTCCTTCGCAACTGACACGTCAAGCTTCTCGGGCTGTTTAATGGAGTAACAACCCTGCTCTGTCCCGATTACGGCATTAAAGTCCCGCAACGAGAACTCATCTTCAAGCTGTAGCACTTCGAGAGCTTGCTCGGTCAGTTCCACTGTCACCAGTTCTTCCTCGACAAGCTGGACCATGCGGTCCATCTCTCCTCCGGGTATCTTGTCTACTAGAAAGGGGGAAGGCTTCTCATTGAAAATTTTCGGTCTCCTTCCTTTGAAGGGCACTTCCATGTGCGAGTAGTCTAGAGACGGGTACCCGCCCAACTTCGCAGTGAACTCCCGAGAGAGACACATGCCAAAGTAAGGCTCCGAGTCAACAATCACGACCTCTTGGATGACCACAATGTCGAGAGCCTTGTGCGGCCGGATAGGGATGTCCTTTATGACACCAAGCTGTCTTGACGGGGGTGCCGTCTAATTGCGGCACACCTTGGCTGCTCCGTGTGTATTCCATCCCGATCTCATCGCGGACGGCCTTCGGCATCACGGTCGAGGAAGCACCGGAATCCACCATGCGATTGTGAACTATGTGCCCTTGCATCCGCAAAGACGAGATAAAAGGGTGGCGGTCTGTTCTTCCCGGTGGCGGAGACTCGTCAAAGGTTGAACCGGGACAGCAGTCGCATCCGCTTGCCGCTCTTCATGTTCTTCGGTGATTCTTGCAGCGGATCTACCGGCACGGAGACCAGAAGAGCATCGTACATGCTGATTCTGGCAGGAGTCTTCTTTAACTCGTCTACAATGTTGTAGCCCGAGGTACTAGCTCCTTCTGCTGGTTTAGCCGGCTCATACTTGGTCCGGTACTGTTGGGTGGCCTCAACTCGCTGTCTCTTGGTCAGAGACGGGTACTTCAGCTTCTCCTGGGCTTGTTCTTTGGTTTCGGTGGGGGCTGAAGTATAGGAAGCTTTAGCGGGAGTTGGGGCCTTTCTTTGGAGGTTTAGTTGGAACAGCGGCAGCCTTTGCTGGAGAAGGTTTAGCGGGAGCTTTATCTTTGGACGCCTTCTCCTGGGCTGTGTAAGGCCACAGCCGCTTGTACGGTGGCAGCCCATCGGGCTGCGGTTTTTCTCTTCTCGCGTAAACTTGCAAAGGCTTAGCCGCGTCCGCAGCTTTCTTTTCTTCCTTGGCGGGCGTCACTGGATTCTCTTCTGGCAGGGCAAAATTGGCCTCGCCGTCCAAGATCATGTACAGCTCATCATCTTCTATAGCGCTGCCGGCCAAGGTCTGGATGTAGTGCTGGTGCAAAGTGCAGTCTTCCTCCGAATGCGGGTCATTGCACGTAGTGCACCAGTTGACCTGGTCGGGAGGACCAGGTGGGTCATCTATAGCAGCATTTCTCGGAGGCGGACGCCTCTGCGGTTGGTTCTACGGGGCTTTATCTTTTGTCGGCGCCGGTGGCGCATACGGCCTTCTAGGAGCAAAGTCCATTCGGGCTCGCTTCTTTTTCATAGCGGTCATGTCATTGGACATGGCATGATATCCGGAGGCCAAAGCCCGCACTTCTTGTAGAATCGTGTTACGGATGCTCTGTCTGTCGGGAGGCGGCAATCGTGCCGGTGGAGGCAAAGCGGCCAATGGAGGAGGGTTAGAATAAGACGCATACTGCGGGGGAGCGGGAAGCGCTGGAAAATGCGGAGCGGGAGGAGGCGGATGAGGGTAATGCAACTGAGGCGGGCCGTATTGAGTTACGACCGGCGCCGGATTCCACTGCGGCTGGGGTTGCTGCCACGAAGTGGACGGCACACCACCGGAAGCGGAAGGATACTGCGATCTGAGGAAGTCGGGATGAATCGGCTCTGCACTCCGGACGGAAGCTCGCCGATGGAGATAATGTCAGCTTCAGCTTTCTGGGCAGCTTCGTATAGTGCAGGGAATTCGTCAATTCGGGCGATCTTCAGCAGCAGGCATATGTCTGAGTTGAAAGACCTCAGATAGTAGTGAGCGGCCATGCCGGCTGAAGGCCGAAGTTCGCGAGGTACCCGTTTCCAGGATCTCGCAAACCTAATGTTAAAATCAGACACCTCCTCTTGAGGATGTCTCTGGATTGCTTGGAACTGATGCAGTAGAGAGGTAGGGTCAGCAGACTCGTTGCATCCTTTTACGAGCCTCCTGGCAAGCTGGGGCCACCCGGTGATGGATCCCTCTGGCAGCGATCTCCACTAGTAGAGAAGCTTTCCCCTCGGGGAAAGGGCCGCAGACGGGTCTTCACACTTTCATCGGTGATGGTATGCGGTGCGGCCAGGGCAAGGATGTCCTGGATGTGCTCGTACGCCGTCTTACCGTAGCCGTCGTATGTGGGAATAGACTTTAAAGCGAGCGGGGGCACGGCTTGGCGACCGATCGGGGCCAAAGGCCCCGTAGAGTCCACCGCCGGGAAGAGATCATCGTCATTCGGTTGTTGAGCAGCCATTTCTTCTTCTTCTCCGCCGTCGGTTGTGTACTCGGTGTCGGTACTTTCCGAGGATGCGGGATTTTCCTCTTCCTCGGCCTCTTCTACTTCGTACTCGGCTCCTCCGACTTCGACTTCGGCCTCTTCTTGGATCTCGGCCTCGGCTTCGTCGAAACGAGCTCGCGGATCAGCCAACGCTGGGTATCTCGCCTCGGCGTTGATGTCTAGTTCGTAGAACTCGGGCGGGCTTCTCGGATTTCTTGTTCGCCACCTTCTCGTGTGCATGAAGGTGACGGGACCGGTCTTCTAGACTCGGAGGATTTGTTCGTGCGAGTCGCCGGGTGTTCGATTTGGAACAGCAATGAAGCGAACACCGGTGCTTCGATTACGTCGGGGGTGAGAAACTTCCTTGTCTCACCAAGAGCTCGGGAAGCTGTCGGCGCCGGTGGAGACCGATCGGAAAATCTCTCGTCGGATGTGGGACCCATGTTCCGCGAGCGGAGTCGAGAAGAAGCTGTTGCGCTAGGTGGAAGCCGGACGGGTACTCTTTCTTTAAATCGTGGGACAAGCGTCCCACCGGCGTCGTCGCAGAAGCTGTTGGTTATGAATCTGCCATGAGGAAAGGATTTTGGGTTAATGCGCCCAGATTCGCCCACCAGCATGAAAGGCCGGAAGGAAGAGATGCCTTCCGAGCCAATCTCCGGAGAAGGCCGGCTCCTTTTGTGGGGGGGATGATTTAAGCTAAAGGGAACAGGAAAGAAATAAATGAACGGAAAGAGATAAATGTACAGAAAGAGATACAAATATGTCCAAAGGTTGGTGGGGGGGAACTAACAGTACGGGAACACACCCGATACACCAAAAGCGCATGCACCAACAGGCTGGAATGAATGGCGTAAGCCAGCCAGTCTGCCCAGTCGAAAGAGATGGGGCGCTTTCCGCTCCGCTGGTTCGTAAGATTCTCCACACAGGAGGCATTCTGCCAGCGCCAGCTGGTACGGGTGCACCAGCTCATCGGAGTCGCAGTCGAGGATCCATGCCAAGATGGTATATAGATACTTGCTCTGAAATTTCGCCAAAGGCATGGGGCCGATGGGCCATTGTCCGAGCTGGAAGCGGGGCGTTGAGCTCCGAATTGAGGAAATCCCTCATTCGCTTGGTGTGCGTGAAATGTCCCGCTTGTTCGCCTGAACCGATTTTTCTGAGGATGGTGCCGGAGTCATACTCCGGCCCTGGGGCGAAAGCTGGCTGCACAGTCTCCTTGCGCAGTGCGAACAAGGGTTTGCCAACGGAACTGCAGATTTGTCGGGAAGCTGGTTTATAATGTCTAACAATTAAGTCTATCAGCTCCGGGCATTGGTGGACAGGAGGGCACATGAATCTGAAGAGATTTGATTTGTACGTCGCTCCGAAATGATGGGAGGGCGAAACTTTATCAGCCCAGCTCTCCACATTCGCTCGCAGCTGAGTTAGGCTCATGGAAAACAAGCCGTCCACATATCCTGCCAGGTAATTCACCGGAGGTGGTGGGGATTGCCCACGCTGTACCTTCTTCGTCCGGGCCTTTGACTTTTTCTCTGGCGGAGGATCGCCTTTGAAAACTCCTCGGCCGCGGCAAATCCCCGGTTCATTGCTTTATCTGGATCGCGCCGACACGAGCCTTTTTCCCTTGTCCATCTCTCCGAGTCGACAATAATGACGAGTTCGAGTCATCCGCAACAAATTTCGCTATCGGAGGAATAATTAGCACTGTCCGAGGAATAATCTCTGCAATCCGGAATGTTGGCAAGATTCGACCCCCTTTTCTAGATAAAAACAGCGCCATTAATGCAACGCAGGAGGGGTAGGTCGGCTGAGTTAAAACCCTTGGTGGGCTGCGCGAGAGAACGTTTGAGAAAAGACGCGCCCGCGGACGTGCCTTGCTTCTTTAGTTGCATTTTTCCTTGAAAAACGCGCAATCATTAATTCAGCGTTGGGGACTGCACCATGGCTGACGTTGCTGCCACCATTTGGGCACACTGCTCAAGACAACCTTTGGCGCGGAAACCCAGATTAAAACAAGTGCAGGCGCGCCTTGGGCCCAGCATGGGGGTTTTTGGATTTTCTTTTGAAACGCGTCCCAACGCTGGCCCGGAAAACTAGGCGCAGCCGGGCTTCGCTCGAAGTTGGGCCCGGCCCGACCTCGCCGGCGAAGTCGGACTTCGCCCGAATTTCGGGCGAAGTTCGAACTTCGCGCGAAGCGCGTGCTTGAACTCCTTTCATTTCTGTTTTTGCTGCGCCCAAGGTTTG
Source organism: Wollemia nobilis (assembly GCA_028583015.1). Taxonomy (NCBI): domain Eukaryota; kingdom Viridiplantae; phylum Streptophyta; class Pinopsida; order Araucariales; family Araucariaceae; genus Wollemia; species Wollemia nobilis. The sequence goes on from JAQPPZ010016709.1 coordinate 3,792,841, forward strand.
GGCGCGGTCTGGGTCTTTGCCGCCTTGGGGCCTTCGAACACACTTAACATACCCTGCGACCTTTGGACTTTGAACAAACTGCGCAGTGCGACGCTGGGGCGGGTTCGGACTTCGGCCGAAGCTTGGGGCGAAGTACGAACTTCGCGCGAAGTTCGCACTTCGCACAAGCGTTGAGCGCAGCGCGCACTTCGCACGGGCGCTGGCCGAAGTCGGACTTCGCTGCGAAGTTCGCACTTCACACAAGCGTTGAGTGCAGCGCGCACTTCGCACGGGCGCTGGCCGAAGTCGGACTTCACTGCGAAGTTCGCACTTCGGGCAAACTTTGCGCGCAGTGCGTACTTCGCACGAAGGGTTGCGCAGTGCGGACTTCGGTCTGCTTCAGTGTTTTCTCGAACAAGCTTCGCAATTCGGCTGTGCCGAAGTCAGGCTTCGCTGCGAAGTCGGGCTTCGGCCAACACTTAATCGATTTTTTGCTCTTTTTTCTCCTTTCTTTCTCTGCATAGCCGAACTTCGCCCCTCCTGCGGGGCAACGACAGACTTCGCTGCGAAGTCTGTCTTTCTCTCCCATGCCGCATTTAAGCTCAAAGAAGGAAAAAATAAACCGAAAGCTAAAACTGGAAACTATACATGCGGGGAAAAATAAAAAACACAAGGAAATTTTTTTACAAGGAAGGGCCACTCGGGCGCCTTCAACAGCGATAAAGCTTCAAGTGGAACCCGTTGACGGGGATGGGGAGGAGCTGACCCTCCATATCCGAAAGTATGTAGGCATTGAACTGATTCACCCGGGCAATCTGATAAGGGCCCTCCCAGAGAGCGTCAAATTTTCCGTGATTACCCGGTTTTGCCTTGTATGAGTCCCACTTCAGCACCAGGTCCCCGACTTCGAAAACTCGGGCAGTGGTGCCTTTGGCAAACCAGCCTTTAGTGGTTGCAATGTGATCCGCGAAGGCCTGGTATGCACTTTCTCTGTCTTCTTCCAACTGCAGGAGTTGGCACAATCTGTCGTCTACCGGGTCTCCGCTGCTCCTGTCTTCATCAACCATCCACAGGTCGGGGATATCAATGTGTGATGGCATAACAGCTTGCTTGCCATAGACGAGCGCGTAGGGGGACGTCTTGAGGGATTTCTTGAACGCAACTCCGTCCGCCCACGGCGCCGGTTCAGGAGCAAGTGCCAAGTCCGTTTATTCTTTTCAATGGTCCTCCGGAGAATTTTCAGGAGGTTCTTGTTAGTAGACTCGGCAAGGCCATTCCCCTGCGGGTAGTAATTAGAAGACATCTTGTGATAGATGCCAAGTCTGCTGGTGTACTCCGTGAGTACGGCGCCCACAAATCCCGGACCATTGTCTGTCACAATCGACTCTGGAACCCCGAAGCGGGTAATCAGGCTCTCAATGAACATGATGACCGTTTCTTGGTCGGCGTTCTTGGTCGGGATCGCCTCCGTCCACCGTGTGAAATAGTCAGTAGCTGTGAGAATAAACTTGTGGCCGGCGGAGGAGTTAGGAGAAATCACCCCAATGAAGTCTAGACCCCATTGCTAGAACGGAGCTTCGGCTTGAATCGGTTGAAGGGGCAGGGGTGCTTTTCTGTTTCGGCCAGCATACCTCTAGCATTGATCACATTTGGCGCAGACCGCATACGCGTCTGCGAACAGAGTGGGCCAATAGTATCCAGCCCTTATTATTTTTAAGGCCGTTGGCCTTGAAGAATGGTGACCCCCAGGCATCCCGGAATGAAAGTCTCCGAGGATCCTAGGCTGGTCAGTTTTTATGACGCACCACAACAGGATGCCGTCAATGTTTTTGAAGTAAAGCCCCTCGGGGCGAAGAGTGTACCTTAGTGCACCTAGCCGAAATCTCCTTCGTTGTGAGGCGTTTAGGTGATCGGGACATCTTCCGGTGCAGAAGTATCTCACCAGTTCATCTGTCCAATCACTCCCCTCCTATAAGGAGTTGGCTAGGTAGATGCGTGTCGCTGTGTCCTCCCACTTGCAGGCGGAGATGCCGGCTACAGCGCTTCGGGCCAATTCCTGACACAAGGCTCGGCCTCTGATAAGCTTGGTGGGCCGCACTTCGATGTCAAACTCCTGGATCTTGGCAATCCACCCCGCTCTCTTGTGACCCGGTTCTCCTTGCAAGATGAAACTGCGAACATCGGGGTGGATCACAAAGACAGTGGTCTTACTCTGGGAGACAAAGTGCCTGAACTTTCAAAGGGACTTCATGACCGCATGGACCTGCCGCTCTATAAAATTGTACTTCTCTTCGTGCGGCAAAATCACTTGGCTTAGGAACGCAATGGGGCGTTCCTCACCGTCGTCTCCCTTCTGAGTTAGGACTGCAGCGTAACTTTCGGGTTCTCCCACTGCATACAGGATGAAATCCTTGGAGTAGTCCGGGTTTGTCAACACCGGAGCTTGCGCAATTCGAGCCTTGATTTCCTCGAAAGCTTGCTCTCTCTCATCGATACATTCGTAAGGTGTATCTTTCTTCAACAGTTCGGCCATAGGCTTGATCACCTGTGCGAAGTCCGGTATGAACTTCCGCACGAAGTTAATCTGACCGAAGAAGGACTGCAGCCCTTTTTTATCGATGGGGGCTGGCAAGCGAACGAGGGCTTCTGCTCTGTCAGGGTCAATGGCGAGGCCTTCCTCGGAGATGACATGTCCCAGCAACTTTCCTTCCTTTACCGCGAAGACAGACTTCTTCGGGTTTATAGAGATGCCGAATTCTCGACAACTTTCAAATATCTGCCGCAAGTGCGAAACATGATCTTCTCGTCGGTGAGAGAAAACAGTCATGTCATCAAGGTAGATGATAATAATCTTGTTGAGCAGCTCTCGGAAGGCCAGGTCCATGGCCCTTTGGAACGTGGCACCAGCATTGGATAAGCCAAACGGCATGCGCTAATAGGCGAACGTCCCCCACTTCGTGGTAAACGCCGTCTTATGCTGGTCTTCGTCTTTGACCCAAATCTGGTTGTAGCCGGAAAATCCATCTAAAAGTGAAAATCTCTCGGGCTCCGACAACGATATGCAAAATCTGGTCAATTTGGGGAAGCGGATAGTGGTCCCGGAGGGAAGCCTGATTTAGGTTTACGAAGTCGACACGGAGACGTATGTCGCCATTCTTTTTCCTCACGGGCACCAGATTCGCGACCCAGGATGAATGTTTGATGGGGTAGATGATCTTGGCCTCCCGCATCTTCAAGAGCTCGGTCTTCATCATGGCCTCAATCTTTGGATTTACGGCCCTTTGCTTTTGTCGGAACGGCTTGGCGCCATCCTCTAGCTCGATGGTATGCTGGATGACAGATCTGTCATACCCCCTCAAATCCTCGTAGCACCAGGCCACGATGTCGGGGAACTCCTGGCACAGTGATCTAATCTGCACCAGCTCCTCCGACGTGCAGTCTGTTCCGACCTTGATGGTTTTACCAGGTTCGAGCTCCAGGTCAGCATACTGCCTCGTGTCTACTTTGATCCTGTGGGATATTGCTCTGTCATTTCGATCAAAGAGACTCTCTAATGTAATCGGTCCTTTTGGGACGTGATTATTCCGTAACTGTATCAACCCCTCATATTGCTCGTCATCAGGGTCTCTACCTTCGATTACACACACTTCGTTAACCAGGAATGTGACGATCTCCTCGTCATAGCTGAATACCTGCCAGAAGGTATCCCTATCAGGCACAGAAGGCCTGTAAATGGTGCGGACCAGCTTCAGTTTCTGGACGACGTCTTCAGCCGGAACGTACCTGGCTCCAACAGACGCCAGAATATCAGCGTGCTTGTTTCTTTTACGCGATATTGCCTTAACGTTCAATGAGTCAAACAATTCCATCAGGTCCCAGACCCGATTGCGGTACGCTCTAAGATAGTGATGCTTAGACGCGCATTTATTCGTAACTTGATGACACACTAACTCTGAATCTCCGAAAATTTGGAGATGCTTGATTCCGAGCCTTTCCGCCTTTCGCAGACCCAAGCACAGGGCTTCGTATTCCGCTCGAATTGTTAGTACAACTCCGGAGCCAGCCTATAGGCATAGTCCCTCCGGACTCGGTTGGGGAAACCAGGAGGACCCCTGCACCGGCGCCATTCTTGCAACGCGCGCCGTCAAAGAAAAGCTTCCACAGCTCTTCGGGTGCAGGTCCTACTTCCTTCGCAACGGACACGTCAAGCTCCTCGGGCTGCTTAATGGAGTAACAACCCTGCTCTGTCCCGATTACAACATTGAAGTCTTGCAACGAGAACTCGTCTTCAAGCTGTAGCACTTCGAGAGCTTGCTCGGTCAGTTCTACTGTCACCAGTTCTTCCTCTGACAACTGGACCATGCAGTCCATCTCTCCTCCGGGTATCTTGTCTACTAGAAAAGGGGAAGGCTTCTCATTGAAAATCTTCGGTCTCCTTCCTTTGAAGGGCACTTCCATGTGCGAGTAGTCTAGAGACAGGTACCCGCCCAACCTCGCGGTGAACTCCCGAGAGAGACACATGCCGAAGTAAGGCTCCGGGTCAACAATCACGACCTCTTGGATGACCACAATGTCGAGAGCTTTGTGCGGCCGGATAGGGATGTCCTTTATGACACCAAGCTGTCTTGACGAGGGTGCCGTCTAATTGCGACACACCTTGGCTGCTCCGTGTGTATTCCATCCCGATCTCATCGCGAGACGGCCTTTGGCATCACGGTCGAGGAAGCACCGAGAATCCACCATGCGGTTGTGAACTATGTGCCCTTGCATCCGCAAAGACGGATAAAAGGGTGGCGGTCTGTTCTTTCCGAGTGGCGGAGGCTGTCAAAGGTTGAACCGGGACAGCGAGTCGCATCCGCTTGCCGTTCTTCATGTTCTTCAGTGATTCTTGCAACAGATCTACCTGGCCTGGAGCAGAAGAGCATCGTACATGCTGATTCTGGCAGGAGTCTTCTTTAACTCGTCTACAATGCTGTAGCCCGAGGTACTAGCTCCTTCTGCTGGTTTAGCCGGTTCATACCTGGTCCGGTACTGTTGGGTGGCCTCAACTCGCTGTCTCTTGGTCAGAGACGGGTACTTCAGCTTCTCCTGGGCTTGTTCTTTGGTTTCGGCTGGGGGCTGAAGTACAGGAAGCTTAGCGGGAGTTGGGGCCTTTTCTGGAGGCTTAGCTGGAACAGCAACGGCCTTTGCTGGAGAAGGTTTAGCGGGAGCTTTATCTTTGGACGCCTTCTCCTGGGCTGTGTAAGGCCACAGCCGCTTGTACGGTGGCAGCCCATCGGGCTGCGGTTTTTCTCTTCTCGCGTATACCTGCAAAGGTTTAGCCGCGTCCGCAGCTTTCTTTTCTTCCTTGGCGGGCGTCACTGGATTCTCTTCCGACAGGGCAAAATTGGCCTCGCCGTCCAAGATCATGTACGACTCATCATCTTCAATAGCGCTGCCGGCCAAGGTCTGGATGTAGTGCTGGTGCAAAGTGCAGTCTTCCTCCGAATGCGGGTCATTGCACATAGTGCACCAGTTGACCTGGTCAGGAGGACCAGGTGGGTCATCTATAGCAGCATTTCTCGGAGGCGGACGCCTCTGCGGTTGGTTCTCTGGGGCTTTATCTTTTGTCAGCGCGGGTGGCGCATACGGCCTTCTAGGAGCAAAGTCCATTTGGGCCTGCTTCTTTTTCATAGCGGTCATGTCATTGGACATGGCATGATATCCGGAGGCCAAAGCCCGCACTTCTTGTAGAATCGTGTTCTGGATGCTGCTGTCGGGAGGAGGCAACTGTGCCGGTGGAGGCAAAGCGGCCAATGGAGGAGGGTTAGAATAAGACGCATCCTGCGGGGGAGCAGGAAGCGCTGGAAAATGCGGAGCGGGGGGAGGCGGATGAGGGTAATGCAACTGAGGCGGGCTGTATTGAGTTACGACCGGCGCCGGATTCCACTGCGGTTGGGGCTGCTGCCCTGAAGTAGACGGCACACCACCAGAAGCAGAAGGATACTGCGATTTGGGAAAGTCGGGATGGATCGGCTCCTGCACTCTGGACGGAAGCCTGCCGATGGAGACAATGTCAGCTTCGACTTGTCGGGCAGCTTCGTATAGTGCGGGAATTCGTCAATTCGGGCGATCTTCAGCGACGAGCATATGTCCGAGTTGAAAGACCTCGGATAGTAGTGAGCAGCCATGCCGGTTGAAGGCCGAAGTTCGCGAGGTACCCGTTTCCAGGGATCTCGCAAACCTAATGTTAAAATCGGACACCTCCTCTTGAGGATGCCTCCGGATTGCTTGGAACCGATGCGGTAGAGAGGTAGGATCAGCGGACTCGTTGCATCCTTTTACGAGCCTCCTGGCAAGCGGGGCCACCCGGTGATGGATCCCTCCGCGGCGATCTCCACCGGTAGAGAAGCTTTCCCCTCGGGGAAAGGGCCGCGAGACGGGTCTTCACACTTTCATCGGTGATGGTATGCGGTGCGGCCAGGGCAAGGATGTCCTGGATGTGCTCGTACGCCGTCTTACCGTAGCCGTCGTATGTGGGAATAGACTTTAAAGCACCAGGGGGCACAGCTTGCTGACCGATCAGGGCCAAAGGCCCTGTAGAGTCCACCGCCGGGAAGAGATCATCGTCATTCGGCTGTTGATCAGCCATTTCTTCTTCTTCTCCGCCGTCGGTTGTGTACTCGGTGTCGGTACTTTCCGAGGATGCAGGATTTTCCTCTTCCTCGGCCTCTTCTACTTCGTACTCGGCTCTTCCGACTTCGACTTCGGCCTCTTCTTGGATCTCGGCCTCGGCTTCGTCGAAACGAGCTCGCGGATCAGCCGGCCTGGGTATCTCGCCTCGAGCGTGGATGTCTAGTTCGTAGAACTCGGGCGGGCTTCTCGGATTTCTTGTTCGCCACCTTCTCGTGTGCATGAAGGTGACGGGACCGGTCTTCTAGACTCAGAGGATTTGTTCGTGCAGAGTCGCCAGGTGTTCCGATTTGGAACAGCAATGAAGCGAACACCGGTGCTTCGATTCTGTCGGGGGTGAGAAACTTCCTTGTCTCACCGAGAGCTCGAGAAGCTGTCGGCGCCAGGTGGAGACTGATCAGAAAATCTCTCGTCAGATGTGGGACCCATGTTCCGCCGAGCGGGTCAGAAGAACTGTTGCGCTAGGTGGAAACTGGACGGGTACTCTTTCTTCAAATCGTGGGACAAGCGTCCCACCGGGCGTGCGCAGAAACCGTTGGTTACGAATCTGCCATGAGGAAAGGATTTTTGGTTAATGCGCCCAGATTCGCCCACCAGCATGAAAGGCCGGAAGGAAGAGATGACTTCCGAGCCAATCTCCGGAGAAGGCCGGCTCCTTTTTGGGGGGGGATGATTTAAGCTAAAGGGAACAGGAAAGAAATAAATGAATGGAAAGAGATAAATGTACAGAAAGAGATACAAATATGTCCAAAGGTTGGTGGGGGGGAACTAACAGTACGGGAACACACCAATCACCGCTACTTACCGCATACAAACACGAGCATGACAAAGAGCGCAAAACCTAGGCGTACTTTCGATACACCAGCGGCGCATGCACGACTTCAATAGCTCCCTAGCAAACATTCCCTACAAGGAACTAACGGCGAGGGATCGTATCAATCACCGGATACGTACACCGACGGGGGTAGAAAGTAAACCTAGAGATGTCGGAACCGGGTATATGTGTTAGGCGAGAGAGTTTAACCGCACGACTTCAATGGCTCCCTAGCAAACATTCCCTACAAGGAACTAACAGCAGGGGATCGCATCAATCACCAGATACGGGCCAACAACGTCACACATAACTGATGGAACTGCTACCAAATTTATTATGAATGCTTTAAATTAATGAAGTACAGAAGGTGCTTTAAACAAGCAATGCTAGAGGAACCTGATCGCCAAATGCCGAAATGAATCAACGAGCCGCGACACAGGTGGGCCTAAGGCATATAATGAAAGACAGCATAAAAGAATAAAGACGGTAGAACAGAACCAGGCATACAGATTGTATTCATAAGCAGAAGCACGGTTACAGTAAGCACAGTAGTTCCCTAACAAACATTCCCCTTCCACCCCTTACAATGAATTTAAGATGGGATTTTATAGCCCGAGTCCCACCCGTTACATTAATGGGCACAGAGTCCCAGTCAAACATAAGCTGACAGAAGCGGCGAAAGAGCTGCAAATGCTGACCTTTTGTCGGACTGGGCTGTACCCGCAGCATGGTCTTCTCGGAAGCTGGGCAGCTACGTGGCGGAGTGCTGGGCAAAACTTCAAGTCGGCAGGCTCGCTGGTAGCTGGAGCAGGTGAAACCTCAGATCAGCTTTGAATGAGGATATTAACGCAGGCGGTGCAGGCAGCCCATGCTTATCCCTTTTTGGTCGGCAGTCTTGGTTCAAATCCCGAAGGCTGGACACTTGTCCGATGATGGGTTATCTTTGTGTGACACATGCCTGCCTTAGAGGGCAGTCTATCCATCTTCGCTTGGGATCGAGGCTCCTTGGGATGCGTGCAAAAATCAGTGCAGTCGGGAAAGGCCTTCAAGCCTTGGTCAAATTCCGGGTTTGTTCCCCTACCGCACACCTGTCAAGGGCGCATTGCGACTCTGTTGAGAAGTCGAACTGCGCACAGGCGAATACCGGTGTCTGCCGCCATATGGACCTGCTCCGGCATTTTATCTTTCTTCTGCGTTGACCTGCCAGTCTGCCAGTGCAAGGTGCGCCCAGAAAGTGGGGCGAAGTACGCACTTCGCACCAAAACTGGGCGAAGTACGCACTTCGCACCAAAACTGGGCGAAGTACGAACTTCGCACCCAGACTTAGCCAATTTCAGATAGACCTGCTGGAAAATCAACTGGGGAACTCCAAGGAAAAAAGGGGGGAGAGAAAGAGAATGGGAAAGAAAAGGAAAGGGAGAGAAGGAAGAAAAACGGAAGGAGGAAAAGAAGAGCAGCACTGTTACAAAACAATATTGAAGACATTGCACCCCGTGCAAAATGTGACAACAGTACCCCTGATGTAAGGGGACGCTGTGGGGGACGGCTGGCATCACATGCTTGGGAAATGGAATTAGTGATTGGGCAAGGAACTTGATATTGGGATATCTGTGAACCTAATAAGGTTGAAGTACATGAATGCAATGAACATTATGTTGAGATCATGAAACAAGGTTGATATACTACAAATGAGTTAATCAAGAACTAGAAAATTTGTTGCAAAGGTAGGATATAGAGGTTTGAGATCAAAGAAGACTGCATTGCAAAGTTGAAGGCATATAGCAGACAGACCTGATACTACACCAAGTTCACACATAGGAGAAAACCACCTCTGTGGAGGATTTGAAAAAAGCTAAAACAGAATACAAACTGCAACAGGAATCAATTCTACAATAATTGAATGCAATCATAGAATAAGATCAACAAAATACATCAAAGATCAATCCAGTTGACTTCTACAATAGCATCATATAGATGGACAACACTAACAACAACACAGTTCAACGTTTCTAACCTGGTAACCCCATGTCAACTGGAATGAAGGAAATACATAGGGTTGATGGAATATTGGTAGACATTTGGCAACTACCCAACTACCACCTTACTATCCGGTACCCATATATGTAGCACAACAAAAATACCCCATAGGATTTGATATTCTCTTTAGTATCTTACATACATCATCACAACATATCCTGTACATCTACACATACGACACAACTCTATGTACAATGAATCATCTAGTAACTGATCACTGTGCTGGCTCTTGAAGATGGCATATGATTCCCTTGCTTGGCTACACCACGCAGGTGGGGGTGACCTTTGACTTAGCTGCCATGATTTTGGGGTATCTTTTCTGCCAAATTTGCCAGGACTTGCACCTGGTCATGTCCATTGGGCTATGCTACGCACATACTTGGATGGAGTAGTTTAATCAACAGTTAGACTTCCACAACAACTCTACAGTTCTGCTTCTCATTTTACATATTGCCCAGGGATTTGAACTTGGGTTTCCACATAAGCCCAAGTACTTTAAATGCTTGAGCTTAGCCTATCTGAGAAGATCATCAGTATCATTACAAATATGTACATTTAGAACTGGATTACTCCTAATCACTTAGCTTCCATTATCAGAATGTCTATCAGAGCAAGTGTCCTCAATTGTCAATAAAGAGGAGTAACATTCTGTTTCACGTATAAGATTTTGATCCTTGCCAATATGACATGCGTCTAATGAAATTTATAACAATGCTTCTTTAACTTACCTCATGCCATTTTAATGCATTGTGAATTTGCCAGTTTGTTTTTGACCTGATTCTTATCATAACAAAATGAGAACTTTCCTCTGGAGGTGATGACAACATTGCTAATTGTTGTAACTATAGTAGGCAAGACGAATATTTTTGTTGTGTGTGTAGATTAAGGAAACATCTGAGATTTTTCCATCTTTCAGGGACTTCCAAATTCAGGAAAGTCTTCACTTTTGGCAGCCGTCACCTGTGCAAAGCCAGACATTGCAGATTATCCTTTTACAACATTGGTACCAAATCTTGGACGCCTTGCTGGAGATCCTGATCTGGGAGTTTGGGGATTTTCATCTCCTGCAACATTGGCGGATTTGCCTGGTCTCATAAGAGGGGCCCACCTTGGGAAGGTATGGTCATTGTTTTCCCTATAGGGTTACTCTTTCTGATTTTACATTTCCCACTTGATTTATCATTAGTTTTTTCATTTATCATTTTGTAAATGGTAAAATTTTAGTTCTTTGCAGGGTCTTGGCAGGACATTTTTGAGGCATCTTCGAAGAACCCACCTTTTGGTTCATGTAGTTGATGCATCTGCAGCTGATCCTGTACAAGATTACAGAACTGTTAGAGAAGTATTGTGTCTTCACTTAATCCTTATCCTATTGTAAAAGAGTTGGCAAATTGCTTGCTATCATTCTCATTCAAGAGAGATAACAATGCAATAGAAATAAGAATGAAATATTTGGATTGCATAAGAATTTTCACAATTATTCTAGAATTGGCCATATCTTGTTGGGTGTCTTCACTTTCATTTTTTTTTGTAAAATTGTTACTGGTCATTCGAGGAAGAAAACTACTGCAATATGAGAGAATAATAGAAAATCTGGACCTGTGTTTAAACCATAGTTACTATATCTGACAATTCTCTTGTTCGGATACTCATGTCAGATACAGATACAGATACAATACTTCTTGGATACCATATTCAAGATGTATCCAGACATATAGGTATCGTATCTAGATGTACCCAAACACATGGGTCCTGTATCTAGATGTATCCCAATACAGCCTTGAGTGGGCCTAATTGTAACTTAGGTACTCTAGATAGGAGGTCCAAGGTTTGAATCCAAAGGTGGGTAGGGCATGTATACCCCTAGGAAGATAGCACAACATAAGTGCCTCCTCACAAACATAATGGATCTGAGTATTACGGGGTGGTTTGATATGCGTAATGCTCCTGGACCTTAAAAGTTACTTAACTTTTCAACATAATACACAAGTACCATATCTAGATGTATCCAAATACATGCCCCTATTTGCTCCATATGTTGAGGATACTTAGGTTTATTCATTAAACCTAAGTTATGATTATTATTTTATTGCATATTTTATTTTTCATGCATATGATGTAATGTGTGAGACATAGTATGTCCACGCTTGTTTAGTTTTTAGGATGCTGTTGTAGGACTGTTAGATAGCATTTGTCTTCTAGCAGTGATTGGTTTGTGTGCACTCTATTATGGTTGAGCGGTTGTCCCTGTTTAGCATTTTGTTACAGGTTGTTACAACCCTCTACCGACTGATTTCCTTTGTTATCACTATATATTGCATTATATTGAATAGAAATCCAGCTTCATTCTTGGGTTCTTTTTCATTGGTATTCAGAGACAAGGAAATAGATCCTGTTGGCGATTGCGTGAAATTGGCTTTATTGCCAGCCGCATCGTTTAGTGAAGCTCTCAAGGTGTCAGCGGGCAAACTCTTCCCCTGCACCCATTTTCTTGACGAAGGTTAGAGGGTTAACCTGGTCGGGTAACCTCCATTGCCTCACTGCAGGAAAAATTATATTGCTTGGAGAATTAAAAGCAGAGTACGATATGTACCGTTAGAGGATTACTAGTATTCTTGGGCTGGCTTGATTGATCCTCGGAGTTTTGGTGTGCTGCTGTGTGAGCGACATCCATTCCAACAATCTCTAACCCCCTAGGCGACCGCTTGGCACCTCAACACGGCCGAGCACAGCAGCACATGAGGGAACACCCTCCCTCACGATTTCCTTTTTCTCGATCGAACTCTAAAAGAGTGGTGTTCCGATCGATCGTCAGTGCGCATGAGGACTCACGACAATCGTCGAAGACATTGATACGCGAAAAATTTTTTTTAGGCGTCAACTTGCGAGCCTAAAGTTTTAAATCGATACGTGCCAGATCCACCCTAAACGGTCAAGCAGTTAGCAACCGACACGTGTCGCTTTGTTCGGCATCGATTTGCAACCTCCAAGGATTGTTTCATTCATCGTGAACATTTTCGGCAAGTCTGGCGGCATAAAAACAGAAACCATCGGAGAATTTTGACGCGATCTCCCGGCGAGCACCTTGACATCAGGGATCCTCGACATTTGGTAAAATTTCCCTTGCTTCACGGTGCAAACCACTGATTTGTGGCAAATCTCTCTGTTCATTGGTGCGCAAAATCACTCTTTGGCGTGCGAATATAGTCTCCGGTTGATTTTCTAAAGTTTTGTTTGCTTTCGAGGTTTATTTATTCCGTCGGCACCTTTTTTCTGGCGATCCTGATTCTGCTACCGGCGGCATCCCGCTATTCTGATGGCAGCGTCACGCCTCGGTGATCTCGAGGCGACGACGAACAGTTTCTGGCGGTCGTCCATTGTTCCCGGACACAATCACAACTCCAGTGAACGTATTACCTACTTCTGGCACGGTTTACAATTGATAGAACTACCTGGTGGTTTTCCGATACGAAACAGCAGACACCAGGAGTCGATGATCGGTGGACGGTAGGCGAGCAACAAAATTGTATTGAAAGCAATACGTCCTATTTGTCCCACATTCACCAAGTGGGGAGCATCAGATGGTTTATAAGGTGTGAAGCGCACCTTTATCTTTGATTACCTTACGGTAATCATATGTGGGCGCTCGCGCGCTCTGCCGCAGCAGTTGCCCACCGTTGGACACTTGGTGTGCTGTGCTCCTCGTTTGACCCTTGGACCACTCGGACCTCCACCTCCATTGACTGTGTTCAGACCTCTGTTGCCTCATTGACCTGCGTAGCTCTGCCGTTGATTGTGGAATTTGGGCAGTTGACCGCCCACTCAGTCCCACCAAATTTTGCTGCAAGCAACAATTTATCAATTTGTTTTGACTTGGAGGTGAATTTTCTCAAATTTTGCATTTTTACCCTCATTTTCGTAAAACATGTCATTTTCTCACCCCATCGATCAACATTCTGCATATAGGGTTTAAAGTGCAATTTGCTTGTGAAATTGGAAAAAGAATTGATTTTGTAAAGCACTAAACTCACCCTATTTTTGCAAATTTCAAGAGGAAAATTTTGTGATTTGGTCAATATTTTGCAAACCTATACTGGCATACACTAGAAAACAAATGGCAAATGATCTTGCACAACAAGTAGCCAACATTGCCACTGTTGTTGGCGACTTAATGGAGAGAGTGAAGGATATTTCTGTGGCTACCTCTCCTCATTCTTCTACTCCTCCCCATCCATCTAAATCCCATTCTTCCTCGTCTAGCTCTAAAAATTCTTCTTCTTCTACATTGTATTGTGCTTATTGTAAAAAGAATGGTCATACCAAAGCTAATTGTTTTATACTTGGGAGAATGAAGAAGAAGTCCCTCTTTGTAAAGTCAAATGAGGACACACAAGATGGTCCCATTGTGGCTACAGGGAGAGAGGAGGAATATCCTGCTTTGAAGGGTAAACTCAACAAGGTTACCCTTATGACAAATGTTTCTGCTCATGGGGGTCGTGACCATTTGTTTGTCACTAAGGCCCACCTTACACACAATGTTTCTGTTGATTGTATCATAGATAACGGCTCGCAGAAAAATCTGATTGTGAGATCTGTTGTCAAGAAGTTGAATCTCCCCACAAAGCCACATCCTCAACCCTATGCACTTGGGTGGAAGGATGTTGACTCTACTTCAGACATCACACACACTTGCACCGTGTCTTTTGCCTTTGGTGACAAATCTGTGGATAAGGTTAGGTGTGATGTCACAGACATGGATTGTTGTGGAATGTTGTTGGGTAAACCCTATCAATATGATAGGAATGTTGTATAGCATGCTAAAAGGAACACCTACACATTGGAACTGGATAAACAAACAATAACTGGTGGAATGCACTAAGGACACATCTAATCTAGTGCTAAGTTGTAGGCAAGCTCGCAAAGCAGTTTATCAAGCACAAGAGTTGTCACTCATATTAGTAAGACCCACACAGAAAGAAGACCAAGCACAAACTTCTAAGTTCCACACAAAGTATGCTTCACTTCAAAAGATTCTACAGTCACATCAGATTGTGTTTAATGAACCTACCACTCTACCACCAGAGAGAGATATTAATCATAGCATTGAAATCATTCCAGGTGTATCACTTCCAAATGCACCCATGTACAGACAATCAGTGCTATAGATGGATGAAATCAAACGCCAAATTGAGGACTTGTTGGCAAAAGGATTCATTAAGCCTAGCACTTCTCCTTGTGCTTCCCCTATCCTTTTGGTGCTAAAGAAGGATGGCTCATGGAGAATTTGTATTGATTTCCGTGCATTGAACAAAATAACAATAAAAAATAGATATCCTCTCCCTCGCATTGATGACTTGCTAGATCAACTTCAAGGGGCAAATTTTTTCTCTAAAATTGATCTTAAGAGTGGTTACCATCAGGTAAGGGTTCAAGCAGAAGACACTTGGAAAACAGCATTCAAGACTAAATTTGGGCTCTTTGACTGGTTGGTGATGCCCTTTGGTCTTACAAATGCACCTGCAACCTTCATGAGGTTGATGAATGAAGTGTTTAGGGACAACCTAGACAACTTTGTGATCATATACTTGGATGATATCCTTGTATATTCTGCTACTTGGAAGGTACATTTGCAGCATTTAGATCAGGTTCTCCACACTCTTGAGAAGAACCAACTTTTTGCTAACCTTCCTAAGTGTTCATTTGCCCAAACTTCAATCTCCTATCTTGGCTTCATAATAAATCAGCATGTAGATCCCGCAAAGGTAGAAGCACTCCAAAATTGGCCAACCCCCTCCTCTGTCACTGATCTTAGGAGCTTTCTTGGACTTGCAAATTTCTATCGTAAGTTCATTCCTGGCTACTCTACCATTGCTCATCCCTTGCACCATCTCACAAAAGCCAAAGTTAGATTTCATTGGCTTAAGGAACAAAAGCCTTTGAGACCTTGAAACACAAATTGTGTACTTCTCCTGTTCTTGTGCTCCCTAACCTTTGTCAGCTATTTGAGATAGAGACAGATGCCTCACAGTTTGCAATGGGAGCTGTTTTGAAGCAAAATGGGCACCTCGTGGCATATCATTTCGAGACCTTCTCAACTGCCAAAAGGAACTGTTGTCACATTTTGCACGGGGTGCAATGTTTTCAATTTTGTAACAGTGCTGCTCTTCTTTTCCCCTCTTCCTCTATTTTCCTTCCCTCTTCTCTCCCTTCCTCTTTCTTTCCCACATTCTCTTTCTTCCCCCCTTTCTCGGAGCCCCCCAGTTGATTTTTTAACTTTCCAGCAAGTTACCTGAAAAATGGCTAAGTGTTGGTGCGAAGTTCGCACTTCGCCCAGTTTTGGTGCGAAGTACGCACCGCCCGATGGGTGCGAAGTCGCACTCGCCCGATTTTGGTGCGAAGTCGACTTCGCCCCTCTTTCGGGCGCACCTTGCAGCGGCGGCCGGCAGGTGATAGAAGAATGACAAGTGTTGGAGCAAAGTCCGTACGGCGGTGGACACCGATTTTCACTGTGCGCGATCCGACTTCGCGGCGAAGTCGGAATGCGCCCTTGACAGGTGCGCAGTAGGGAAACAAACTCAGAAATACATCTAAGGCATGAAGGCCTTCCCCACTGCGTTGTTTTCTGCCCGCGCAACCCGAGACGCTCCGATCCCAAGCGAGGTTGGACAGACTGCCTTTCAAGGCTGACACGTGTCAAACGACATCATCTATCATCTGACAAGTGTCCAACTTCGGGATTCGAGCCGAGACGTGCCGAGCAAAAGGACGAGCATGGGCTGCATTACCTGTGCCAGTGACCTCATTTAAAGCCGATTGGAGGTTCTACCTGCTCCAGCTACCCGCATACCTGCCGAGATGAAGTTCTGCCCAACACACCGCCACGTAGCTGTCCAGCTTCCAGGAAGACCATGCTGCGGGTACAGTCCGGTCCGACAAAGGTCAGCATTTGCAGCTCTTTCGCCGCTTTTGTCAGCTTGTGTTTGACTGGGACCTTGTGCCCATTAATGTAACGGGAGGAACTCAGGCTATAAAAACCCACCATGAATTCATTGTAAAGGGTGGAAGGGGAATGTACGTTAGGGAACCAATGTAACCGTGCTTACGCTTATAAATATAATTTGTATGCACTGGTTACATTCTGCTGCTTTTATTTCTTTATGATTTATGCTTTACGCTTCCCTGTGTCACGGCTCGTTGATTCACTTCAGCATTTGGTGATCAGGCGCCTTTAGCATTGCCTGTGCCCTGGCTTTTGGAATTCATAGTTTAAATAGAATAGATGTGGTAGCAGTTCCATCAGTTGTGTGTTACGTTGCTGTCCGTATCTGGTGATTGATGCGTTGCCGTGTTGTTAGTTCTCCTTGTAGGGAGAATGTTTGCTAGGGGACCATTGTAGTTGTGCGGTTAAAATCTCTGCATGACACATATACCTGGCTCTGATATCTCTAGGTTGCTTTCTACTCATGTTAGTGTACGTATCTGGTGATTGATGCGTTGCCGTGTTGTTAGTTCTCCTTGTAGGGAGAATGTTTGCTAGGGGACCATTGTAGCTGTGCGTACACTGCTTAGGTATCGGAAGTATACATAGATTTTGCAGTTCTCAGTCATGCTTTATATTTATAATGCAGTAAGTATTGGTGATTGTTGGTTGCCGTACTGTTAGTTCCCCCACCAACCTCCAAGTATATTTGTATATTCCTTTACGTTCATTTATCTCTTTCCTGCACTCTTAGCTTGAACATAAACCCCCCAAAAGGAGCCGGCCTTCTCAGGAGATTGGCTCGGAAGGCATCTCTTCCTTCCGGCCTTTCATCTTTGGTGGGCGAATGCGGGCGCATTAACCCAAAATCCTTTCCTCATGGCAGATTCGTAACCAACGGTTTCTGCAGCACGCCGGTGGGACACGGGTCCCACATTTGAAGAGAGATTTTCTGATCGGTCTCCACCTGGCGCTGACGGTGGTTCTACGAGCACCTGGTGAGACAAGGAAGTTTCTCACCCCCGACAGAATTGAAGCACCGGTGTTCGCTTCATTGCTGTTCCAAATCTGAACACCTGGCGACTCTGCACGAACAAATCCTCTGAGTCCGAAAGACCGGTCCCAGCACCTTCATGCACACAAGAAGGTGGCAAGCAAGGGATCCGAGAAGCCCGCCTGAGTTCTACGAACTGGACATCAACGCTCGAGGCGAAGTTCCCAGGCTGGCTGATCCGCGAGCTCGTGTCGACGAAGCCGAGGCTGAGATCCAAGAAGAAGCCGAAGCTGAAATCGGCGGAGCTGAGTACGAAATAGAAGAGGCCGAGGAAGAAGAAGATCCTGCATCCTCGGAAAGTACCGACACTGAGTACACAACCGACGGCGGAGAAGAAGAAGAAGAAATGGCTGCCCAACAGCCGAACGACGATGATCTCTTCCCGGCGGTGGACTCTACGGGGCCCTTGGCCCTGGTCGGACAGCAAGCTGTGCCCCCTGCTGCTTTAAAGTCTATTCCCACATACGACGGCTACGGTAAGACGGCGTACGAGCACATCCAGGACATCCTTGCCATGGCCGCATTGCATACTATTACCGATGAGAGTGTGAAGACCCGTCTGCTGGCCCTTTCCATGAGGGGAAAGCTTCTCTACTGGTGGAGATCGGTGCCAGAGGGATCCATCACAGGGTGGCCCTGGCTTGCCAGAAGGCTCGTGAAAGGATGCAACGAGTCTGCTGACCCTACTTCTCTACTGCATCAGTTCCAAGCTATCCAGAGACATCCTCAAGAGGAGGTGTATGATTTTAACATCAGGTTTGCGAGATCCTGGAAACGGGTACCTCGCGAACTTCGGCCTTCGGCCGGCATGGCTGCTCACTACTATACGAGATCCTTCAACTCGGACATATGCACTGCTGCTTGAAGATCGCGAGAATTGATGAGTTTCTGCGTTGTACGAGGCTGCCCGACAAGCTGAAGGCGACATTATTTCCATCGGCGGACTCCCGTCCAAGGTGCAGGAACCCATTCATCCCGACTTCCCCAGATCCCAGTATCCTTACGCTTCGGCGGTTCGCCGTCCACATCAGGGCAGCAACCCCAGCAGCAGTGGAATCCGGCGCCGGTCGTAACTCCTTACGGCCCGCCTCAATTGCATTACCCTCACCCGCCTCCTCCCGCTCCGCATTTTCCAGCACTTCCTGCTCCCCCACAGTACGCACCTTATTCTAACCCTCCTCCATTAGCCGCATTGCCTCCACCGGCACAGTTGCCGCCTCCTGACAGTAGCATTCAGAACACGATTCTCCAGGAGGTGCGGGCTTTGGCCTCGGGATACCATGCCATGTCCAATGACATGACCGCTACGAAGAAGAAGCGAGGCCCGGATGGACCTCGCTCCTAGGAGGCCATATGCGCCACCCGCGGCGACGAAAGACAAAGCCCCAGAACACCGGCCCGCGAGGCGTCCGCCTCCGAGAAATCCTTGCTATAGAAGACCCGCATGGTCCTCCCGACCGAGGTCAAGCGAGTGCACTACGTGCAATGACCCGCATTCGGAGGAAGACTGCACTCTGCACCAACACTACATCTAGACCTTGGCCGGCAGCGCCATAGAGGACGATGAACTGTACATGATCTTGGACGGCGAAGCTAACTTTGCCCTCCCAGAAGAGAATCTAGTGCCGCCTGCCAAGGAAGAAAAGAAGGCTGCGGATGCGGCCAAGCCTTTGCAAGTTTACGCGAGAAGAGAAAAACCGCAGCCCGGAGGGCTGCCACCGTACAAGCGGCTGTGGCCCTACACAGCCCAAGAGAAGGCATCCAAAGATAAAGCTCCAGCCAAGCCTTCTCCGGCAAAGGCTGCCGCTGTTCCAGCCAAACCTCCAACAAAGGCCCCAACTCCGGCTAAAGCTCCCGTACCTCAGCCTCCAGCTGAAACCAAAGAACAAGCCCAGGGAGAAGAAGCTGAAGTACCCGTCTCGACCAAGAGACGGCGAGTTGAGGCCACCCGGCGATACCGGACGAAGTATGAGCCGGCAAAACAAGCAGAAGGAGCTAGTACCTCGGGCTACAGCATTGTAGACGAGTTGAAAAGAACGCCTGCTAGAATCAGCATGTACGATGCTCTTCTGCTCCCAGGTCAGGTGGATCTGCTGCAAGAATCACTGAAGAATATGAAGAGCGGCAAGCAGATACAGCCCGCTGTCCTGGTTCAACCTTTGACAGTCTCAGCCACTGGAAAGAACAGACCGCCACCCTTTTATCTGTCTTTACGGATGCAAGGGCACATAGTTCACAAGCTGCATGGTGGATTACGGTGCTTCCTCGGTTGTGATGCCGAAGGCCGTACGCGATGAGATCAGGATGGAATACACACGAAGCAGCCAAGGCGTGCTTGCAATTAGACGGCACCCCTGTTAAGACAGTTGGTGTCATAAAGGACATCCCTATCCGGTTGCACAAGGCTCTCGACATCGTAGTCATCCAAGAGGTCGTGGTTGTTGACCTGGAACCTTACTTCGGCATGTGTCTCTCTCGGGAGTTCACTGCGAAGTTGGGCGAGTACCTGTCTCTAGACTACTCACACATGGAAGTGCCCTTCAAAGGAAGGAGACTGAAAATTTTTAATGAGAAGCCTTCCACCTTTCTAGTAGACAAGATACCCGGAGGAGAGATGGGCTGCATGGACCAGTTGTCAGAGGAGGAGGCGGTGACGGTGGAGGTGGTCGAGCAAGCCTTCGAAGTGCTACGGCTTGAAGATGAGTTCTCGTTGCGGGACTTCAATGCCGTAATCGGGACGAGCAAAGTTGTTACTCCATTGTACAGCCCGAGAGGCTTGACATGTCAGCTGCGAAGGAAGTAGGACCTGCACCCGATGAGCTGTGGAAGCTTTTCTTTGACGGCGCGCGATGCAAAAATGGCGCCGGTGCAGGGGTACTTCTGGTTTCTCCAACCGGAATCCAGAAAGACTATACCTACAGATTGGCCTGGAGCTGCACTAACAACTCGGCGGAATACGAAGCCCTATGCTTGGGTTTGCGAAAGGCGGAGAGGCTCGGAATCAAACACCTGCAGATTTTCGGAGATTCAGAGCTGGTGTGTCACCAAGTTACGGAGAAGTGCGCATCCAAGCAGCACTATCTTAGAGCGTACCGCAACCGGGTGTGGGACCTGATGGAGTCATTCGACTCATTGAATGTCAAAGCAATATCGCGTGAGAAAAACAAACACGCAGATATTCTGGCGTCTGTTGGAGCCAGGTACGTTCCGGCTGAAGACGTTGTCCAGAAACCGAAGCCGGTTCGTACTATCTACAGGCCTTCTGTGCCTGATAAGGACACCCAGCGGCAGGTGTTCAGTTGTGACGAGGAGATCGTCACATTCCTGGTTAACGAAGTGTGTGTAATCGAAGGTAGAGACCCTGATGACGAGCAATATGAGGGGTTGATACAGTTACGGAATAATCATGTCCCAAAAGGACTGATTACATTAGAGAGTCTCTTTGATCAGAATGACAGAGCAATATCTCACAGGATCAAAGTAGACCCGAGGCAGTATGCTGACCTGGAACTTGAACCTGGTAAAACTATCAAGGTCGGAACAGGTGCACGTCGGAGGAACTTGGGCAGATCAGATCATTGTGCCGGGAGTTCCCCGACATCGTGGCCTGGTGCTACGAGGATTTGAGGGGTATGACAGAACTGTCATCCAGCATACCATTGAGCTAGAGGATGGCGCCAAGCCATTCCGACGAAGCGAGAGGGCCGTGAATCCGAAGATTGAGGCCATGATGAAGACCGAGCTCTTGAAGATCCTGGAGGCCAAGATCATCTACCCCATCAAACATTCATCCTGGGTCGCGAATTTGGTGCCGTGAGGAAAAAGAATGGCGACATTCGTCTATGTGTCGACTTCAGAAACCTAAATCGGGCTTCCCTCGGGGGACCACTATCCGCTTCCCCAAATCGACCGGATTCTACATATCGTTCTTTGGAGCCCGAGAGATTTTCACTTTTAGATGGATTTTCCGGCTACAACCAGATTTGGGTCAAAGACGAGGACCGGCATAAGACGGCGTTTACCACCAAGTGGGGGACGTTCGCCTATCGGCGCATGCCGTTTGGCTTATCCAATGCTGGTGCCACATTCCAAAGGGCCATGGACCTGGCCTTCCGAAAGCTGCTCAATAAGATTATTGTCATCTACCTTGATGACATGATCATTTCTCTCACCAACGAGGAGATCATGTTTCGCACCTACGGCAAATATTTGAGAGGTGTCGAGAATTCGGCATTTCTATAAACCCGAAGAAGTCTGTCTTCGCGGTAAAGGAAGGAAAGTTCTTTGGGACATGTCATCTCCGAGGAAGGCCTCGCCATTGACCCTGACAGAGCAGAAGCCCTCGTTCGCTTGCCAGCCCCCATTGATAAAAAAGGGCTGCAGTCCTTCTTCGGTCAGATTAACTTCGTGCGGAAGTTCATTCCGGACTTCGCACAGGTGATCAAGCCTATGGCCGAACTGCTAAAAAAGGATACGGTTTATGAATGGACTGATGAGAGAGAGCAAGCCTTCGAGGAAATCAAGGCTCGGATTGCGCAAGCTCCGGTGTTGACAAACCCGGACTACTCCAAGGACTTCATCCTGTATGCAGTGGGAGAACCCGAAAGTTACGCTGCAGTCCTAACTCAGAAGGGAGACGATGGTGAGGAGCGCCCCATAGCGTTCCTGAGCCAAGTGATTCTGCCGCATGAAGAAAAGTACAATTTTATAGAGCGGCAGGTTCATGCTTTTATGAAGTCCCTTCGGAAGTTCGGGCATTTTGTCTCCCAGAGCAAGACCACTTGTCTTTGTGATTCACCCGGATGTTCGAAGCTTCATCTTACAAGGAGAACCGGGCCACAAGAGAGCGGGATGGATTGCCAAGATCCGGGAGTTTGACATTGAAGTGCGGCCCACCAAGCTTATCAGAGGCCGAGCCTTGTGTCGGGGAATTGGCCCGAAGCGGCTGCGGCCGGCATCTCCGCTTTGTAAGTGGGAGGACACGGCGACACGCATCTACCTAGCCAACTCCTTATCGGAGGGGAGTGATTGGACGAGATGAGCGGTGAGATACTTACGCACCGGAAGATGTCCCGATCACCTGAACGCCTCACAACGAAGGAGATTTCGGCTAGGTGCACTTAAGTACACTCTTCGCCCCGAGGGGCTTTACTTCAAAAACATCGACGGCATCCTGTTGCGGTGCGTCAGAAAATCAGACCAGCCTAGGGTCCTCGGAGATTTTCATTCCGGGATGCCTGGGGGTCACCATTCTTCAAGGCCAACGGCCTTAAAAATAATAAGAGTTGGGTACTATTGGCCCACTCTGTTTGCAGACGCTCATGCGGTCTGCTCTAAGTGTGATCAATGCCAGAGGTTTGCTGGCCGAAGCAGAAAAGCACCCCTGCCCCTTCAACCGATTCAGGCCGAGACTCCGTTCCAGCAATGGGGTCTAGACTTCATTGGGGTGATTTCTCCTAACTCCTCTGCCGGACACAAGTTTATTCTTACAGCTACTGACTATTTTACACGGTGGGCAGAGGCAATCCCGACCAAGAACGCGGACCAAGAGACGGTCATCGGGTTCATTGAGAGCACGATTACCCGCTTCGGGGTTCAAGAGTCAATTGTGACAGACAACGGTCCGGGATTTGTAGGCGCTGTACTCACGGAGTACACTGGCGGACTTGGCATCTATCACAAGATGTCTTCTAATTACTACCCGCAGGGGAATGGCCTTGCCGAGTCTACTAACAAGAACCTCCTGAAAATCATCCGGAGGACCATTGAAAGAAACAAGCGGACTTGGCACTTACTCCTGAACCGGGCGCTGTGGGCGGACAGAGTTGCGTTCAAGAAATCCATCAGAACGTCCCCCTATGCGCTCGTCTATGGCAAAGAGGCTGTCATGCCATCACACATCGAGATCCCTGCCCTATGGATGTTGGACGAAGACAGGAGCAGCGGAGACCCGGTGGATGACAGACTGTGCCAACTCCTGCAGTTGGAAGAAGACAAGAGAAAGTGCATACCAGGCCTTCAGCGATCACATTGCTGCCACCCAAGGCTGGTTTGCCAAAGGCACCATTGCCCGAGTTTTCGAAATCGGGGACCTGGTGCTGAAGTGGGACTCATATAAAGCAAAACCGGGTAATCACGGGAAGTTTGATGCCCTCTGGGAGGGCCCTTATCAGATTGCCCGGGTGAACCAGTTTAATGCCTACGTACTTCGGGATATGGAGGGTCAGCTCCTGCCTATCCCTGTCAACGGGTTCCACTTAAAAATTTACCGCTGCTGAAGGTGCCCGAGTGGCCCTTCTTTGTAAAAATTTCCCTTATGCATTTTCATTTCCCAGCATGTACAGTTTCCAGCTTTCAGCTTTTAATTGTTATTTTTCATTTTTTGAGCTTAAAATACGGCATGGGAGAGAAGGACAGACTTCGCAGCGAAGTCTGTCGTCGCCTCTCAGGAGGGGCGAAGTTCGGGCAGCAGCTTGGTTAAGCAAAGCAAAGAAAAAGGCTAAAAAAATGGCTAAGTGTTGGCCGAAGCCCGACTTCGCAGCGAAGTCGGGCTCGGGCCAGCCAAGTGCGAAGCTTGAAGAGAAAAATGCTAAGGCACAAAGGAGAACGGACTGCGCCCAACTTTGGGCGAAGTCCGGCTCCGCGCGAAGTCCGACTTCGGCCGGCTTGCGCGCGAAGTTCGAACTGCGCATAAACTCCGCGCGAAGTGCGAACTTCGCGCGAAGTTCGTACTTCGCCCGAACTTCGGGCGAAGTCCGAACCTGCTTCAATGTCGCACTGCGCAGCTCGTATGGTTCGGTCTAAAGGAGCAGTAAAAATGCTAAGTGTTCGCCTCCTCCGAAGGTTGCAAGGACCCAGACTGCGCTCAATCCTTGGGCGCGGCGAGAAAGAAGAAAAGAAAAAAGGAACAGTTCAACGCGCACTTCGCGCGAAGTTCGAACTTCGCCCGAAATTCGGGCGAAGTCCGACTTCGCCGGCGAAGTCGGATCGCGCCCAACCTTGGGCGAAGTCCGACTACGCCTCGTTTTCTGGGCCAGCTTGGACAGTTGTCCAAAAAATGAATAAAATATCCAAAAGGTCCCAAGCTGGACCCAAGGCGCATTGTAACCGTTCTAAAGTGGGTTTCCGCACCAAGGGTTCTGTCTTGAGCAGTGTGCCCGGATGGTGGCAGTGACGTCAGCCATGGCGCAGTGTCCAAAGTAAAATTAATGATTGCACGTTCCTCAACGAAAAGTGCAAGCAAAAGAACATGGCACGTCTGCCGGAGTACACTTTTTCCAAACATTCTCCTGCGCAGCCACCCAAGAAGCATAACTCAGCCGACCTACCCCCTCCTGCGCGGCATTAATGGCGCTGTCTTTATCTAGAAAAGGGGGTCAGATGCATTCAAACATGCCAGACTGCGCAGATTATTCCTTAAACTGTGCAGATTTTTCCTGTGACAGCGAAATCTTCTGCAGGCGCCCTGAACTTGTAATTATTGCTGATTCGGAGAGATGGACAGAGGAAAGATGCCGGTGTCAGCGCAATCCAGCGAAGGGAGCGAGCACAAGGATTTACCACGGCCGGGTGTTTTCAGAAGTAAAACACCGCCAGAGCCAAAGTCAAAGTCCCGGTCTAAAAAAGTGCAGCGTGGGCAAGCCCCACCACCTCCGTTAAATTACTTGGCGGGATACGTGGACGGCTCGTTTTCTATGAGCCTGACTAAGCTGCGGGCAAATGTGGAGAGTTGGGCTGACAAGGTTTCGCCCTCTCATCATTTCGGAGCGGCGTACAAATCCAACCTTTTCAGATTCTTGTGCCCTCCTGTCCATCAATGCCCGGAACTGGTAGACATCATTGTCAGACACTACAGACCAGTTACCCGGCAAATTTGCAGCTCCAGCGGCAAACCCTTGTTCACGCTTCGCAGGGAGACTGTCCAGCCAGCTTTCGCCCCGGGGTTGGAGTATGACTCCAGCACAATTCTCAGGAAGATAAATTTGGGCGAGCAGGCGGGACGTTTCACGCAAACAAAAAGGATGAGGGATTTCCTCAATTCAGAGCTGAACGCCCCTCTTGCAGCTGGACAGTGGCCAACCGGCCCCATGCCCTTGGCAGGGTTTCAGAGCAAGTATCTATATACCATCTTGGCATGGATTCTCGGCTGCGACTCCGATGAGCTGGTACAGCCGTACCAGCTAGCGCTAGCAGAATGTCTCCTATGTGGAGAATCCTACGAACCGACAGCGCAGAGAAGTGGAAAGCGCTCCATATTTTTCGGTCGGGCGGTCGGTGGCATACGCCATCCACTCCAGCCTAGTCAAGATCCAGAAGAAGCAGTCCACCGATTTTCGTTTCAGTTCTGTTCTAGCCTGGCTTTGTTTGTACCATTTGCACTCCCGGATGCCTATCCCGAACCTGAAGAAGGTCAACGAGAAGGGAGAGCCACAGCCCGTCTATAACTGGACGGATGACCTATACCGGAAAGGGTCCTACTACAAGTTCAACTTCAACTTTACGGGATTGGTCATGTCAGTCTTCAGCGAAAGCGAAATCCCCGCCCCCCGAGAGAAATGACGAGCGCTTTGCTAAATCAGAAGCTCGGGGACGTTTTCGAGCGACGCGAGGAATTGTGGTCGGAATCTACGGATTCAAGGGCAAACCCCATTTGCTGCCCTGCGGGTGCTCGGAGCATCTGTTCGGGATGGAGGTTGCCCGGCAAATGGACTATGTTGAAGAGGAGTTCGGCCTAGGAAAGAAGAGAGGACAGATTTTTCAATACCCTCTTTCCTGGGCAAATGTTGAGATTTTTGAGGTAGGACAGCATGTCTACCTAGAGCAAGAGTTTTCCCGGATCGGCCTGGTTCTGTTGCCGCAGCGTTGGAAGTACGACCCGTATGGGATAAGGGGAAAGTTCGCACATCTCTGCCCCGGGCGGATATAGCGAAGATAAGTGCGATGTGGTCCATGTGGACCTTGGTGGGAAAT
Organism: Wollemia nobilis; assembly: GCA_028583015.1. Lineage (NCBI taxonomy): Eukaryota > Viridiplantae > Streptophyta > Pinopsida > Araucariales > Araucariaceae > Wollemia > Wollemia nobilis. The sequence continues at coordinate 3,819,346 of JAQPPZ010016709.1, forward strand.
TGAATTGATGGAAGCTTCTCCTCCCTGGCGGGATTTTTCTTGCGAGGAGGTGACATATGACCCCAAGCGAAACCCGGACCACCGGTTCTCATCTCCGGGGTTTAGAAAATTTCTATCCAAGATAGCGAGGCCTTAAGCTGGTCTAAAGAAAAGATTGCTTGAATCTTTGGAAGATGAGATGCCGCACGCAGCACGACAAATCCACCAGAAGAAACCTGGCCGTAGATGACGACTTTTCGGTTCTCTATGACCAGCATCATGACAGCTGGCGGCCGTTCGCATATCAAGGTTACGTTCCCCGAGGCCCCTTTGAGGATTATAAAGGAGGGTCTTCCTCCCAACAGTTGTACACTTCGGCAACTGCCAGCGTGGGCCCAACGGACTTCCGAGTCGAACCAATGCAGCCCGTGGCTTCCAAGGCGGCGCCTGAGAAGGCGAAAGAATTGGTCAAAGCAACGCCCGAGGCAATCCCTCAGGCACGAAAGACGCCAGCGCCGCCAGAGGGCAGACCGGTTGCGGCAGACCCTCTGCAAGTCAAACCCCGGTACAAGTTTACCGTGGGAGCATCAGCGCCTGCTACACCTGCTTCATCTCCTTCCCCGGATCCGACCATTGTTCCAGAAGAAAAGAAAAGGAAGAGAGTGGAGAAGATCAGGCGACCCTAGCACGATAGTGCGGCGACCGATCGCAGAACCGCGGCCGCGTCCTGCCGCCGCAGAGACAGTTTCTCTGGGCAGTCCCAAGCCACCCGCCGGAACCAAAAGCGCAGACATCCATCCAGCATCGGCTCAGGCGGAGCCCGCAGGTACGTTTGCTGCCCCTGTCTCTTTGGTCTCATCCAGTCCTACTCCTACCCCGTCTCCCGCTCAATCCGAGCAAGTCATGGCCGCATCCTCCTCCCCGTCTCCACACCCTTCTAGCGGCCCCCATTCTTTTGATCAGTTTGCTCAGAACCCCAATGTTTCTCTATCTCTGAGCCAAACTCCAAACCCTTCGCCTGAAGCTAGTGCTGAAGCCGTTCATTCACCGTCACATCCACCATCTCAGCCGCTTCAAACCCTTGCAGTATCAGCCGCTCCCATCTCCATTTCCCGGTCGCCCCCAGAAGCGGCCGATCCTTCCAGTGTCCATCCGGTTCCTCCTGATCCCATTCCCGCAGGAGAGACGTCTCAGTAGAACCCTAGGCTGGGGGAACCAGATTTCATGGACGACCTCCAGAATACAGACGACTTGCCCTTGGCAACGAGAGCTGTAGAATATTCTGTCTCTTTCCTCCAGAACCTGAAACGGAGGAGACCTGAAGAGATAGCCGCCCCGGTAAAGCGCGCCAAGTACAATTTCGAGAGGAGAGTGCTTACAACAGAGAAGATAATCCCAAAAGTGAAGAAGCCTCTCCGGGAAATGACCGGGGGCGGACTACGAGCTCCAGACAAAGGAGAAGAGCTTTGACGACATCAACAAGCAATACGAGATTCAGTCGATCATGCGCAAAGCTGATAATCTCTTTGTCAAAAGTCTGGAGGAGCAGGAAGAGCTTTTCGGGTTGCAAGACAAGACAAGACAGCTTGAAGAGGACCTGTCCAGGTCCACTGAGCAGCTAGAAGCGGCGCGGCAAGAAATAGATGAACTCAAAGCCCAGCTGGCCGCTTCCCGGCAACAGGCCGCAACCGAAAAGCAAGCAGCCTTGGAGCAGATTTCTCAGCTCCGAGAATCTTTGAAACAGGCGCAGTCGCAATCTGCGGAGAGAGCATCTCAAGCGGCGGCCTTTTCGAAGAAGAAAGTTAAGGAAATGCGAGCTGGTCTGCTGCGGGGATGCAAGCCCCACACCTATAAGGCGATGGCAGTTCTGGATTTCGCATCCAGAATTCAAGAAGTTTACGCCGGGAAAGCCTGTGGTAGAGGAGGCCGAACGTCAGGCGAAGCAATGGCTGGACACGGCGATAAATCTTCAGGAGCGCGAGCGCGATGGCCTCCAATTTTCCCCCGTGTCCTCATTCGCTGCAGAATGGGCAGATGCAAGGGTAACCTTGCATAAATATTTCAAAAAATTAGAAGAGGTGAGAGTTGCCAGACGAATGTTAGATGCATTCGGACATGAAAGAGACATTTGTATGGCTCCCTTTCGCGCTCTTTCTGAACTAGGGTGCCCAGGTTTTGTTGAGAATGGCGAGCTTCTCACCCTAGATCAGGTGAAAAGGAATTGGCAGTCCTTTGAAGCAGATACAGCTGAAATTGATAGCTGGGGTGAGCCAATTCAGGAAAGTCAGGTCACTCAGATGGTGTCCAAATATTGCAAGATCAGCTCCTACTTCCAGGAGCTAGAAAAGAGATACCACACCATCGACCTGCACGCGGTCGCTGCTTTCCACGCAGCATTAGAAGAAGTTGCTGACCGCCGGCCATTCGAGGCAGAAGCCTGGCGCCAAGCCCAGGCGGCATACACTCGCATCTGCGAGGCAGAAGCAAGAGCTGGAGAGCCTTCGGAAGGTGATTCTGAGGGGGCAGCTGACAAAGATGAATCTGAAGAACAGTTGCCGCGAGGAGAACAGCTAGAGCGAGCAAAAGGCGGGGGAGGCAAGTTCCTCCGCACCCAATGGATGAAGGCATGGATTCTTTGCGCCGAGGCGAGCTCGACACCCGCGAGCCGCCAGAAATGTTGTCACATTTTGCACGGGGTGCAATGTTTTCAAGTTTGTAACAGTGTTGCTCTTCTTTTTCCCTCTTCCTCTATTTTCCTTCCCTCTTACTCTCCCTTTCCTCTTTCTTTCCCACATTCTCTTTCTTCCCCCCTTTCTCGGAGTCCCCCAGTTGATTTTCAAACTTTCCAGCAAGTTACCGAAAAATGGCTAAGTGTGGGTGCGAAGTTCGCACTCGCCCGATTTGGTGCGAAGCGCACCCCCGATTGGGCGAAGCGCACTCCCCGATTTGGTGCGAAGTCGACTTCGCCCCTCTTCTGAGCGCACCTTGCAGCGCGGTGGCGGTGATAGAAGAATGTTAAGTCTTTGGAGCAAAGTCCGTACGGCGGCAGACACCGGTTTTCACCTGTGCGCAGTCCGACTTCGCAGCGAAGTCGGGATGCGCCCTTGACGAGTGCGCGGTAGGGAAACAAACTCGAGAAATACATCTAAGGCATGAAGGCCTTCCCCACTGCTGTTGTTTTCTGCCCGCGCAACCCGAGGCGCTCCGATCCCAAGCGAAGTTGGACAGACTGCCTTTCAAGGCTGACACGTGTCAAACGACATCATCCATCATTCGACAAGTGTCCAACTTCGGGATTCGAGCCGAGACGTGCCGAGCAAAAGGACGAGCATGGGCTGCATTCCCTGTGCCAGTGACCTCATTTAAAGCCGATTGGAGGTTCTACCTGCTCCAACTACCCGCATACCTGCCGAGATGAAGTTACGCCCAACACACTCGCCACGTAGCTGTCCGGCTTCCGGGAAGACCATCCTTGCGGGTACAGTCCGGTCCGACAAAAGGTCAGCATTTGCAGCTCTTTCGCCGCTTTTGTCAGCTTGTGTTTGACTGGGACCTTGTGCCCATTAATGTAACGGGAGGGACTCGGGCTATAAAAACCCACCATGAATTCATTGTAAAGGGTGGAAGGGGAATGTATGTTAGGGAACCAATGTAACCGTGCTTCTGCTTATAAATATAATTTGTATGCCTGGTTACGTTACTGCTTGCTTTTATTTCTTTATGATTTATGCTTTATGTTTCCCTGTGTCATGGCTCGTTGATTCATTTCAGCATTTGGTGATCAGGTGCCTTTAGCATTGTTTGTGCGTATTTACTATTTAAAGGTTTCATAGAATAGATGTGGTAGCGGTTCCATCGGTTGTGTGTTACGTTGCTTGTCCGTATCCGGTGATTGATGCGTTGCCGTCTTTGTTAGTTCTCCTTGTAGGGAGAATGTTTGCTAGGGGACCATTGTAGTTGTGCGGTTAAAATCTCTGCATGACACATATACACAGCTCCGATATCTCTAGGTTGCTTTCTACTCATGTTAGTGTACGTATCTGGTGATTGATGCATTGCCGTCTTTGTTAGTTCTCCTTGTAGGGAGAATGTTTGCTAGGGGACCATTGTAGTTGTGCGTACACTGCTTAGGTATCGGAAGTATACATAGATTTTGCAGTTCTCAGTCATGCTTTGTATTTATAATGCAGTAAGTATTGGTGATTGCTGGTTGCCGTACTGTTAGTTCCCCCCACCAACCTCCACGTATATTTGTAAATTCCTTTACGTTCATTTATCTCTTTCCTGTACTCTTAGCTTGAACATAAACCCCCCAAAAGGAGCCGGCCTTCTCCGGAGATTGGCTCGGAAGGCATCTCTTCCTTCCGGCCTTTCATGCTGGTGGGCGAATCTGGGCGCATTAACCCAAAATCCTTTCCTCATGGCAGATTCGTAACCAACAGGAACTACTCCACATATGACAGAGTTGTATGCATTGGTCCAAGCCATCAAATATTGGAGACATTATCTCCTTGGGAAAGAAACAATTGTGCACACAAATCACATGCCTCTCAAGTTTCTTCAGTCACAAACCAAGATGAGGAAGCTAGACACATGAAGTGGGCCATTTACTTGTTGCAGTTCCACTTGGTCATCAAGTACAAGAAGGGAACAACTAATACAGTGGCTGATTGTTTGAGTCGTCCACCCATGGCTTGAGCTTTGACAACAATTGTGACTACCTCCCATATTGGATTTCAGACTTGGCCACCTCTTTATGCTCTTGATCCAGATTTCAGCAAGGTTCATCATCATCTTGTACACCCTTCATCTTCCAACCTCACTCCTTTTCAGGACTATCACATGAGGGATGGACTTTTGTACAAGTTAGACAAACTCTGTGTACCACAAGAGCATAGGGTTTCTCTCCTCAAAGAAGCCCACTCAACTCTTTATGGAGGTCATTTTGGGAAACAGAAAACACTCCACCACTTACAACGGTTCTTCTACTGGCCTCACATGCAGAGAGATGTCCTGCAATTTTTGAGACAGTGTGCCGTATGTTGTCGCTCCAAATCAGCAAATAGGAAGTTGGGCTTGAGTGTTCCTTTGCCCATTCCTTCATGTCCTTGGGAGAGCATATCCATGGACTTGGTGAGTGGATTTCCCTTGACAGTAAGGCAGCATGACAAGTGTTTTTGTGGTTGTGGACCGATTCAGTAAGATGGCCAAGTTCATTCCATGCAGGAAGACTAGCACAACACCTGACTTGGCACAGACTTTCTTTGAGACAATGTGGCGATCCTTTGGTCTCCCCACTAGCATTGTATCTGAAAGAGATCCACGCTTTGTGGGACACTTTTGGAGATCCTTGTGGAAATTTTTGGGAGTTTCCCTTAATTTTTCCACGACTTTCCATCCTCAGTCAGATGGGCAGATCGAAGTTGTGAATCGTACACTAGTACAAAGTTTGAGGATCTACCACCACACCTCACCGACAAAGTGGGATTTGAGCCTCACTCACATAGAGCATGCATATAATAGAGCGGTTCACAGTTCCACAACACATTCACCATTTGAGGTTTGTCTCGGATTTCAGCCACTTGCTCCATATGAGTTGCCTCTTGCCTTGCCCTCTCCCACCCTTGCACACATGGAGAATAAGCAAGATAAGGCAAACCCTTTCATTCAGCATCTGCAGAACCTTCAGGCTAAGGTAACATAGATCTTGCAGAAGACTCAACAGCAACAGAAGAGAGCAATGGACAAGCATCACATTCCTCGTCCTTTTCAGGTTGGTGACAGAGTTTGGCTACACTTGGACAAACGACGCTTTTCAGAGAAGGCACATATCATTCAGCAGATCTCTGAGAATACCTTTTGTTTGGACCTTCCATCACACCTTGGCATCCATGATGTTGTCAATGTGGATCTTTTGAAGCCATATCAGGACTCTACATTGGAGACTACACCTGTCATCAGCCATCCAGTAGATGTGGTACCTAACTTTCAGCTTCCGCTTGATACAGATAGAGTCTTTGACACTAAGACTCGTCATACTCGACAAGGTTCTTCCACTTCTTACCTTGTCGCCTGCCGCGGTTAGCTTCCACACCAGGCTCGTTGGATCTCTCACCATCAGATGGCTCGTGACCTTCCAGATTTGTTGAGAGCATTGGGGTCCAATGCTTCTATGGTTGGGAGGAGTGTTGAGGATACTTAGGTTTATTCATTAAACCTAAGTTATGATTATTATTTTATTGCATATTTTATTTTTCATGCATATGATGTAATGTGTGAGACATAGTATGTCCATGCTTGTTTAGTTTTTAGGTTGCTGTTGTAGGACTGTTAGATAGCATTTGTCTTCTAGCAGTGATTGGTTTGTGTGCACTCTATTATGGTTGAGCGGTTGTCCTTGTTTAGCATTTTGTTACAGGTTGTTACAACCCTCTACCGACTAATTTCCTTTGTTAACACTATATATTGCATCATATTGAATAAAAATCCAGCTTCATTCTTGGGTTCTATATGACCATATCTAATACATCTTAGAATCCCCTAGGCATGTCTAATGTTGTATTACAACATGAGATTAAGAGAAGAATATGCAATTTGTAAAATAAAAAATAAAAAATTATAAGATCAAGGACGATTGGGATCGAGTCTTGAAAAGAGTAACTTTCAAAATAATCATGCAGTATGAGGAAGACTTTGCATGGACTTATAAGGATATGAAGGGGATTCCGCTTGAACTATGTGAGCATCGGATTCCGTTGGTTTTGGGTGAACAACTAGTGAGAATAAGACCATATAGAATGAACCCAAAGTACGCGGCCTTAGTCAATGCAAAAATCGAGAAGATGTTGGATGCTAGGATAATTTTCAAGATAATTGTGAGTGAGTGTCACCAATTGTGATCAGTTTGAAGAAGGAAAGCAATTAGATCCTCATCGGCATCAATTTACGGAGTTTGAATGCAGTGTCTATCAAAGATCCCTTCCCAATACCATTCACTGATTTGATTTTGGAGGAGGTAGCAGGACATGAGATCTATTCATTCTTGGATGGATTCTCAGGCTACAATCAAATCAGTATAGCCGAGGAAGACAGGTTGAAGACCACTTTTGTAGTAGAAAATGGTATTTATGCATACAATCGAATGCCTTTCAGTTTGTGCAATGCCCTTGCCACATTTCAATGGATAATTTTGTATATTTTTGAATAAATGTCCACAAGCAAGTTCAAAGTATTCCTAGACGATTGGTCATTGTATGGGAAGGACGAGCATTTGAAGGCATTGGAGGAATGCATGAGGCTGTGTATGAATGTGCGATTGTCCTTGAACCCATAGAAGTGTAAGCTATCGGTACCATATGTAGAAATCAAATACAACATATTGCAACACAATTCCATTTCTACGTAAATGAATAAAATAGACAATGCGAATATCTTACAATTACAATGCACACAACATATATCAAACTCCTTGGCACAATAGTTTAGACGGCCCAGTCTACGAATAGGATGGATTGCCCTTTTCTAGACTGCTAACATTCACTGTACAACCTGAATTCTCCATTGTGCAGCACAATTTTGTTTTATGACATTTGACAATGCACTGTACGACGTTAGACAACTCATTATACGACGTTCAGTGTACTACATTCATTGTATGATGTTTGCTATACAACATTCATTGTACGTCGTTCACTGTACTGCAATTTATTGTACGACATCTTCGTTGTATGGCTTGTACAACCCTATGTAACAAAACCTGAAAGAGTACAACAAACGAATTGAACCTAAACTACTGCAGAATCATCAATGGCAATACACACAATGACAATAACAGATGATGAATGAATATGAGTAGATCTTGCATTAACAATAGCCTGTACAGTGAAATGCGTACAACATTCTTCTTACATACACAGTACCAGATATTATGCAGAATATCTTCCTCAATGCAATGTATCTAGGAAAGTATCTACTCCCTCATACGGGTGTCTGTACCCAGTACCATGCCAACCACACAATTCAACCAACAACACACTTCTGCCAACCATCCACTTTGGCCAACCACACAGTTCGACCAACAATCCACTTCAGCCGACCATACGAATGAATGAGGGAAGGGTCTTATTATATAACTAAGGAGGTAGTTGCATCCTCCAACTTACTAACTACCCGACACCTCATCATTTTCTTAAATTACATTTGACATGCATGTGACTTACATTTATATTTCATTTCATGACTCACTTCATGACTAATGACTTATCCGTACATAACTAATCATTACACAATCACATACAATATTACATCACGACTTTATAACATCAAATATATCAAAACTGTTACTGTGTGCGTACTTGACTTCCAACATACTTATTCATTGATTATGTAGATATGTCAATTTGCCTGCCTATAACTATTCCCTCCTCTAAAGTTGTTGGCGTCTTGGAGAACATGAGCTGAACACTAGGGATGGAATCATTGAACATTGTATTAGAATCTTTTGTTGCGCTCCTTCCGCTTTCTTCTATTTTAGACATATTTTGCAACAAACTTCACTTCAAATTGTTGCCAACACATAGTTCTCCGATTGCTCACTCCACTTTTTACAATCACCCGTACCATCAACATGTCCAACATGATCAACATGAAGAGCAACGCCCATCTCCACCTTTGTCGGGGGTCAACGGGGGAGGAGCCCCCTTGCAGGATTAAGGGGCAGCCCTCATTGTTTGAACTGAATTTTTCGCCTCATCTGCATTATGGTAGCCTTCACCTGACCCACTTAACCAGCTTCCCCTCAGCTTCGAATGACTTCTCTTTGGCTCCAGATGACTGTTTCTTGGCCGCTATTGGCCCTGCCTTAGCCTCTGACAAACGTCCCTTGGTCTTCGATGGTGAACTTCCTAACCTGGACGGTCCACCTGAGGAAGATGGATTTGAAGCTAGGTGACTAGGTCCTGAAATATAATGGCAAGAGAGAAATCGAGCTAGGCAAGTTGAAGACCTTATGGCTTGGAGTCTTCCAAGTGGACAAAGTGATGAGTAATGGCATAGTAAGATTGGAAAAATTGGATGAGGCATTGTGCCCCGAGATAGTTAATGGTTTGAAGTTGAAATTGTATAAGAAGCAAGCACAAGTTAACATGGTAAATTTCAAACCAACTGGTGAAGGAACAAGTACGGGAAGGCTTATAGTGACACCAAGTCAGTCTTTGGGATCTTTTGAAGGAATCTCGATTCCGAAAGTTGGGGAATTGAGCCATACTAAGGAAGAAGATTGTGCAGTAGAAAGTCGTGATTCAAATAATGGACTTGAGGAGCAGCTAGCTTAGTTGTACAAAGGGTTGAATGCAAGTAGGCAGGAAGTGAGTATGCAACTCGTAATTGAAGAGGAATTGCAACCTCAATCTACGGAGCATAGACGGATTTGGGTGCATGTCAAATTTTCAAACATAGAATAGGAAGAACGGTTGAGATCACTAAATGTAGAAGACATTCAATGGATGGTGGCAATGTATGTCAAGCATGGAGAACCACTAGAATAGGAGCCTTGGAGTGAGGAGAGTGAGTATGAAAGAATCAGTTTGCTTGTAGCTATTGGTTGTGCATTACAAAGAATGAGAGTAGAAACACAATAATTGCGTGAGCAAAGCGAACAATTGAATAACCAAATTGCAAATTTAAGGAGACAATGTGCACGTGAATTGGTAAGGATGCAGTAGGATATTCAAGCAATGGGCAAAAGTTTTTTTTGGAAATAGGACAAGTCTGGAGGAGAGTCTTGGAGGTGCACAACAAACAAGCAAGTGTTGGGAGTTGTTAATGGTTGCGCAAAGAATTTTGAGTTTCTAGAAGTACACTACCAATTCAAAAAGGAGACCTATTGCAAGTGAGGTAGAATGGAGAGACATACATTACCAAGTATGGGAGAAGTTGGGAACTCAAGGCAAGTGTCAAGTAATGTATCCTTAACAAGTTCAAGCAGTAGTGAAGAGGATTGGAGTAGTGATAGCTTAGGATTAAAAAATGGAAAAAGAACAATAAGTAGGACACCATGAAGACATCGAGATGACCAGCCCAGAGGCAATGGGGATAAACAACAACAAGCAACTTAGAGCTGGAATGCCTTTGAGGCAAGTAGGCAGATGAGTTGGAGAAATCAGTATCTGCCAAAATTGAACGGTTTCTTGGGAAGTCAAAGTAGTTTGCAAAGACTACTAGATGACCCAAGGTGTGCTTACGAATTAGGCAATTCAGGCAGTCTAAGAGGGCCATCAGGTCTTGTGGGCTGTTTCAGTTTGTTGGGCCAAAGTAGGAGGTCGTTTGGCTTCTTTATTGGCCATCTAAAGGGAAGTTTTTTCCCTCAAACTGCCCCTAGGCTGTGCAGCCAGTAGGGTGGTCTATATGGACCACCCTATGGCTGTTGGGGAGACAAGAGGAGACCTCGGACGACCCTCGAACCGTTTGAATTGAGGTGATGCCATTAAGAGTTCCTGAAGGCCATCTGGGAAGAAGGAATGAAAGATTAAGTGCAATTGGGCTGTCTCGAGAATAGGTTCAACCAACAACAGTACCAAGTCCATTCGATAAAAATGAAATGTAAGTAACAACAGGTCACCTAAAGGCCATTCGAGTTAGGGTTGTCTGATACAGAGGAGTCGTCGAGAAGAATGGGCAGAGGCACCGACTTGGTAGTTAGATAAGCCGTTTGACCGCTTGGGCCGTACGCATAGGGTAGAAGAAAAATTATATTATGATTGTACAATGAGTAAAGTGCAAAAGATACATGTGCAAGGAGATAAGAATAAAGTGCAAGACATACACGCGCAAGGTGGCAAAGATAAGATGAAAAAAGTACAACGCTCAATTACATGCAAGGCAGTTAAAGGTGGTGAAGTGGTAGTTGAGAGGCAGTTGTCGCATTTAGGACAACTGCCTCCTACCTCCTCCATCCAATAAATAAGCGTTGGGAGATAGCCATGAAGCATTATAGTGCACAACGCTAGAGAGAAACTACAAGGAGCATGAACCAGCCATTGCAACAGGAAGAACTTGGAGACTGTATGGACGAAAGCGCCTCTGGTAGTAGACATTGCATAGGAGTAGCAGACCAAAGTGGGGGTACAAAGGGGGATTGCCTTGAGGAAGAAATCTACATTGTAGAAGCAAATGACCAAATAGAAGTGCGAAGCTGCCAAGAAGTGTTGGAGATGGTTTTTGTTGAAAATACCTCCCTAGTTCTAGTTGAGAATATTTTTATTTTGTAGGTACAAGGGTTGCAGTGACAGATTGCAACAAAATATGGAAGAAATTGCATTTAGTCTGAGCAAAAGAAGAAGCGACTAGTTGCGGCAAATAAAATTTTCATATATCGTATGGGCTGTTTGAATTGTTGACGAAGGAGAAAAAGAGGAGTTGAAAGCAGGCGTACAAATTCTCTACGGAGTTGTAGACTCTGTTGTACGAATGCAAGAAAAGTGCATAGAGGAGGTTGTCCAGAAGTGAGCCGTCGAAGACCAAACTGTTGGCAGCCAGGCTGTTTGAGACTAGGCCGCTTGGTAGGAGGTTGTCGAAGACCGTATTGTTTGGAGGCAGGACGTCCATAGTTGCAGTGTACGGACAATCAAGGTTGTACAACAAGGATTGGGTGGAGGCATGAGAAACAGAGCAAAATAACATGCCACATGGAGCTGTGGAAAGAAGACACATCATCACAATGACAATTGCATCAATTGGAAGTAGTTGTTGCTAAAAGTTGGCGAAATTTGAAGTTGAGGAGATTGACTACAAAAGGGATGTAGAGAAGGCCACAATTTTTAGAACGAATTGAATGGGTGGATCTGTAGAGCAGATTTCCACTTGAGGGTGTGTTGTAGGTAGGACCTTGAACTCATGAGGGAAGCATCGGATTTGGCTTCAGAAGAGGCCTAGTAGACCGCGTGTGTGGGGGAGAGAGAGAATGCGGAATGGATGTAGAACAAAGGAAAATGCGACAACATAGGATGGAGCCAAGATCGAGATCACGGTTCGACACACCTAATGAATGCCACGGACATGGCATGGAGTTAGTAGCTTCACCCAAGGTGAAGGATAAGGGGAAGGAGAGGATGCAGATCCCCTTGGGAGAGATTACCTGGACGACACTAGTGGGAGAGTTTTGCAGAACTTGGTGGTTGGAGCACCTGATGGATCACCTGTTGAAAACTGCATTTCAAAATGTAGGAGCGTGGTTTATTCTGTAGGTTCTTGGCTTTGAAAAATATTTCTTCAAGCCATACCTGTTAGAATTGTTGCAGACATATGATTGGTGACAATGAGATACGAGTATCATTTTCCTTGAACAATTTTCGGAGAATTTTTGGATTGTTGAATTCCACGAGACCGATGAAGGAGGGAGTGGAGTCTTGTTGGTTAGGGATTTTAGTTGATAAGGTCGGCAATGTCAATCCATAGGAAGTGGCTAAGCTGACAAAGCATGGTAGTCGCAGATTGAAAATGCAGCATCTGAATCAGATGAATTGTGGTGTACAATGGACGTGATCATGTCCAAACTATCCAATGAGCAAAGAGCTTCAAAGTGCCCACTTCTCTCACACCCTACCTGGTAGGAATCATTGCTAGAGAGTAGTATGATTGAGCTACTTTTCTGTCAGATTGCATTCATAATTTTTGATGTGATATAGTAAGAATTTTTCAATGGCTTTCCATGCCATTGCCTTGATTTTTGGATACAGTTGCATAGGAGAAATTTTAGTTTGCAGGGTTGAATCCTATTCTGGAGCATGCACCTACAATTTTTTGATGGGCACATGTTGCCCTATTGATGAAAGCTAGTACTCCGAGGAAGAAGGAAAGGGCATCAAAGAAGAGGAAGAAACATGAGGCATCAAGAGATGAGATGGATGTTGTAGCTGAAGGAAGTGAAGAATCTTATGGAGCTGAGCAGTTTCCAAATGCAGAGGAATTAGTTAGAAAGGAGAAGTCGAGATAGTTGGAGCAGCAACAACAACATCAACCAGCTTGTTAAGGTGCCAAGATATTCTCTTCAGGATGCCCACAACAGGCCATAGGAAAGAGGACAATTGGTGGCAATGTGCAGAAAGTGGTGGTAGGTTAGTAGATTCAAGAGCGTGGAATGTCGAAGGATGCAGTGCAAAGGGGAATTCCCACACAAACAAGAAGCCACACTATACAAGGAAGCACTGTAGATCCCATTGCAAGTACCCGAGTGGCTTCAAGTAAGGTTGCCAAGGGTGGACAATAGCCAAAGTTGGCTTTACTTATTGTGTAGAAGGTTCGATGTGCAAAAGTAGCAGTGCACCAATTGGAAGGGAGAACTGCACAACAGCATGTGTAGGAGACAATGGTGATTTATATGTAGATGAGGAAGTTCAAACTGCAATAGATTTATTGGAAGCATCACCACCATTGGATGAAGAACCAGGAGGAGACATTTTTGATGATGCTTCGATGCAGGTAGATAATGTTGATACACCAAAGAGTTACAACACAACACCGCTTAGACAATATGTAGATGTAGTGGATAGATGTGGATCGTCTCTGCTAGATAAGGGACCATTGATGGGGTTGAATGTTGGTCACGGATCCGCCACCAGGAAAAGATTTGGTCTACGTATGCGCCCTAGACCCGGACCACAGATTGAAAGGCCGGAGGGAAGGGATGCCCCCCGTGCCAATCTTCGGAGAAGGCCGGCTCCTTTTCTAACTATTGAGGGTTTTAAGATAAAAGTGCAGGAAAGAGATTAAAAACAGTACAGAAAGAGATGTAAATGGTAAGCAATAACAACGGGGAAAGAACAAGCAGCACAATCACTAACTAATAGCCAAACCGGCAACAATCAACATAAAGCATGTAACAGAAACTAACATTGCAATTCTTCCCTATGTATCCTTCAACAAGAATTCCAGATTCATTCAATGTCCAATGCTCTAATCCAGAATGCAGAATTACAGCAATCAGAAAAATGAATGTAAGCAGAAATACTTGCAAAAGGCAGCATAAAAGAAAGAAACAAGAATTAGAGCCAAGGATGCTTTAGTATTGATGCAAGAAGTTTGAGTACAACAGCTCTCTAGCAATATGTTCCCCCCCCTTTTACATTGAATATCAGACTGCCTTATATAGCAGAGCTTTTTCCCCCATTTACATTGATGCCTAGAATTCAAACATGTGAAGGTAGCTGAGATGTGACCTCTGTTAGATGTCAGCGTGCCTGCGGCTTTGATTACCCATGCCTGGAGGGGTTTCGTACTGTACTGGCGGTCCGGAGGGAATGTCTTCGCAGCATATGATATTAGTGTTTATCTACTCTGCTTTTGAAGTCAACTCACAGCTTTACCGAGACTGGCACAGATTCCAAGAAATCTCCCGCCTTCAACTTCAATCCGGTGTTCGCTGCAAGCTACGTGCGACGCTGGGAGTCGCAGGGTGGAAGAGCGAACCTTGGGCAGGCTCACATGAATGGGGGGTCGTCGGTTAGTCGCTTAACAGGAGAGTGATCCCGAGAATCGCCTAAAACTGCTGCGAATCCCGGGGGTTGCTCCAGAATGGAGCGAATCCTGGAAAGAGCTACCCTGCCTTGCTGTTTTGACTTCTTCACTTTGGCTGGCGATTCGCGGGCAGGCAGGGCGATTTCGGGGATCGTCGGGAAGTAGCTGCGAATCCCGGGAGTCGCTCACAATGGAGCGAACTTCGAGCTTAATGCCTTAGAAAATTTCAAGCACCCTTGCTGTTGTTCGCTGAGCAAACGCTGGGCAGCCTTCATCCTTGCTCGCTAGTCGCTGGAAAACGGAGCGACTCCCGGAAGTCACTGCCCCTAGGAGCGAATCCTGGGCAAACTTAGACTTGGACGATTTTTGGACTCTGCATGCCGGTCGCAGACAACTGGGGTGATTCTCGGGAGTCGCTGCACTGGAGAGTGAACTCTGGGAAAAATTTTAACTTAACAAATTTTTAAAATTTTTTGGGCTAAAACTAGCCCGAATCCTGACAACGCTGAAGTGTCGCAGATGGGGAGGAGCAACTCCCGGGAGTCGCTCAAAGTGGAGCGACCCACGAGCTGCTCATGCCTTAGACAATTTTTCATGAATTTTCTGCCGAAACTGGGATACCACCTGGAAACTAGATGGGCCTGAAAACTGGTTGGGCTGCGACCTTACGAACTGCCTGGAAAGATTGACTGGAGGAAAGGGAAGAAGCAGACCTAGAAACAGGAAATTGCAGCATTTTTCAAAATTTTACCTCGTACCAAAATGTAGCAACATTGACATTTACAATAACGTAGACTACAACACCAAATTCAGCATTGCTGAATGAGAGTCGAGAGAAAGAGAAACAACCTGCATCAGAGTATAGACTATATCAAAAGGCCAAAGTAGTCAGTCGTCGAAGGAAGAGCTTGAGAAGGGTAAGGAGACGATGGAAGCAACTAAGAAGACTGTTGATGTAGAAGGAGACAATATTTAGGAGATTTAGGAGGGAAAGACAGCCAAATAGAGAATCTACTGGATAGGTCATGGTGGGGAAGATGTTGAGGAGACTACCATCAAGAATGATATAGATATGGAACTGGTAGAGGAAACAAGTGAGCATTTCATCATTGAAGTGCTAAATTTGAGGAGACCACTAGTTCTTGGAGAAAATATCAACAAACAAGTTGACACATTTTTTGAGAAGGTGAGCGGATTGTTCGATAGAGTTCGAAGTGAGTTCAGAGTTGGATGTTTTGGGGACTGATGACTATGACAATTGAGAATGGAAAGTTAGTTGAGCAAACTAGTGCATTTGGCTCGTGATGATGAGTGCATAAAGAAGTTTACATAAATTTATCAGATGCAATTGTGGGAGCTAGGAGGTGGCAATAGTAGTGTCAATTCGATGCTGGAAATAAAAAATCTAGTAGAAAGAACTCAAGTACCTTATCAACATCCATTGTGGGTGTACGCTGGTGAAGGAAATATGGCACACCCTATCTTGAACTCCTAGGTGTCAAGTATGTGAAGTTGGCACCTGAGTTGGTAAAATCGTATGCCATGACAAACTTTTTGTCATATCTAATTTAGTGGTTAGCAACAAAATTAGAGAGATTTCAGCAGATGGTTTGTAGCTTGAAGCTGAAGCAAGAAGAGTAGGCTAACCATGTAGCATGAGTGGTGGTATTCCCAATAATGAAATGGTGGTAGATTTAGGAACTGAACGGTACTACAGTCATGAGACTGTACAATAATAGTTGTACGATGCTAATTTTACGGCACCGTCCGTTGTATAACATAACTGTAGTACGATGCGATCCTTCGTACAATCATATCCTTTGTACGGTCGTACAATCCAACTTATCGTACAATACAATCCCTCATACGACACAGTATGAGACAATCCTAGCAATCCTTAATGTATGGGGGTGATTTGTACGGTATTCACACGTACAGAATCACAATACAACAGTTAAGTGGCAACAATCCTATATTGCCTTGTACAATCTAACTATTGTACGGTCTGCTGGTCGTACAACCTGCAATGACTATAACTTCCACAATCCTTTGCAATCTTCTCTGCAACCTACAAATACTAACAACCCTATGGCAATGCAAACAATAACATTCCTATATCCAAACAATGGATTGAACACCCTGCAATACTAATGAAGACAACATCCAATCATCCTAGCAATCACATTCATTGGCAATAACAAAGACTGCAAATAGGTTGCAATGGCTGCATCATATTATGGGTCAATGGCTGCTGTAATTAACAATACAACATCAATACAATGGCTGTAACAACAATACCAATATGCAATCCTTATACAAGTTTACAGTAATGCATGACACTATTCTTCAAACACCTTAGCAATCAGCTCTCTCTCTCCATACATGCTAGATTCTACCTAGATAATGCAAAATGAAGGAGAGGGAGCCTATTTAATGCCTTCTTGGGCTTTTCCAAGCAGTTCCCAGAACAACGCACCATTACAACTGCCGTATCCAATGTTGCATGAATTAATCAACTTTTCCTAAGCTCCAAAGTGCCACTTTATTAATATTTCATTCCATGTAAATTTCAATCTAATTTCACCTAATTTCACTTTAATTTCATTTAACATCATTTCATGTACATTTTGTTCACATTTCACTTTATCAAAATTGCAAACAAAACTTTGTACAACTTTTATTTCTTCTTTTTCTGAGAAGCAGTTTTGCCGCCTACATCTGTCCTCCCCTTTAAACCAGTCGACGTCCTCGTCGATGGTTGCTGTTATTGTTGCTCTTCTGCACTGGACTTTTAGTGATAACTAACAACAAGTTCTTCACCCATCACGGTTATCTGGAGTTGTAGGGCTTCCCGTTCGTCCTCCAATCTCTCTACATACTTTCTAAAATGAAGAAACCGTAGCCCATAGTGGTTTGCCTTCTCCATTTCGGCTAATTGCACTATCAACTCCTTTTCTTGTTCAATAGCACCCTTCTGTATTCTTTGTTTCAACTCAGCCTAAGTCTTGGCTGCAATGGCTAACTGTTCATCTCTTTCATCAATGAGTTGATATTTATGCTTGAATTCCTTTTGATGCACTTCGTGCATCTGTGATATTATTGCTATTTATTCCTTATAATTGAAAATTATCTCATTGCACCTGTCCATGTCCCTCTTTGTCATAGCAAGTTCATCATCCTTGGCTTTCGACTGTTCCTCGTAATTCTGCCTTAGGCTAGCAATATCTGTCTCAACTTCTTTTTTCATTATTTTTGTTTCTCTTCTCATGACTCACATTTCCTCCTTATGTTGGTTATCTTGCTCCTCCTTGGATTGGTGTATCTTTTCCAACCCAACTGTTAACCAGTCTATCCAATGAGTCAAAAAATTGATCTGCCTATACACTGGTGCCACTTCTGGTGGAATCTTCCTATATTCCACTTCAACTGTGTCTACTGGACAAGGTTGCAAGGTACTTGCATCTATATACACTCTTTGTGGTACCTTGTAATTAGTTGGCATACCCTCTGGTAGCTCCTTTATTCCAATCATATTCTTTACTTCTTCAGCCTGTAATTCCCATGGTTCTTTTCCTTAAATTTTAGTGAGCTTCTTTGTCCTCACATCCTCTTGAGCCCATTGTACTACTTTCTCCATTTCATTGTAAACCATGGACTGCCATTGCCTTAGTTGCCCAACACAACCCATCCTAAATTGTAGTCTTGCAGAGTCAAAAACCTGCATCATCTTTCCAAAAAATTTGTCAACTTGATCGTCAGTTTGGATTCCTTCTTCCTAAGACAATCCAAAACTAGGCACTTCAATAATGAAATGCTTCCCTGGTACTTGAAATGTCTCTTCCTCTTCCTGTTTTATATTCAATTCTACTCTATTGTCTTCTGGTTGTACTTCTTTGTTTCCTTCCATCTGATCAGGTTGTACTACAATTTGTTCCTGCAAATTTGGCAAACTTTCTTCACTGGCTGATCTTTGACTGCTACATCCTCTCCTGAAAAATCCTATTTTCTTTCTCTTTTTCTGAGATTTTGGTGCAATCTCAACCTCCTTGCCCCTTTCTTGGTCTTCAACTCCTGTTTCTCTTGGCACCATTATTTCTTTTAACAGACCTTAGGCTGCCTCGGAGAGCTCAAACTGTTCTATACTCGGCATAGTTGGTGACGCACAAAAATACATTTGTTGTGCCCATTCAACAATTCTTGGCAATTCCTCCTCCACATTGCACATCATTACTGGTTCTTATTGAACCTCTTCCACTAGTTGTGCCCTCACTTGTTCCTGTTGCTGCACTCTCTTCTAAGGGCTATCGTTCTTGTGACATCAACCTTTCCTGTTCACATTGTCTCCTAGTTCGAATAAGACTTATCTGCTATCCTTCCTCCCTTATTTCTTCTTGTTGTTGCTCTTGAAGCAATGCCTTTCCTTGCTCTTCTTGAGTTACTTCCTCAGTTTCCTGCAACTGTGTTTCTAATCTCCTTTGCCTCTTTTGTCGAGGTGTTATTTCTTCCTCTGAAGCATCACTATCCTTCATGGGGACAAAATCCGTTCATTTCAAGATTTTCTTAGTCCTTACTTTTGTTGGAGTGGACTTCACTACTTGCATCGCAGTAACCCTCTCAATACTATGGGTGGATCATCTGACTTCTTTGGAGTAGTAAGTCTAGGAAATTCTATTTTTTGCATAAGACACTGCATTCAACATAATTCCAATGGTATGGAATGCCATTGAAAAATTCTTGGTTTGCTGCCTTAGGAAATTCCTAATACGGTATGACAAGTACGATGCCCAATCGTACTGTACTCCTTCTGCAATGCCCTGCACATATTGAGCTAACCAGGACGACATTTCATATGACCTAGTTTCTCTTGACCATAGTTGAGAAAATTAGAATTGGATCGGAATTGGCATGGAAAAAGAATTGGGAAAAATCAGGAATCAGCAAAAAAAAAAACGAAGAAAATGCAAATTTTCATTAAATTTTTTTTTTTTTTCATTCAAAAGATTCCACTGCGATTTGAATTGGCAACCTTGCTGAATTGGAAAAAATCGAATCGGGGATTAAATTGAGATTTTTTAACTATGCTTCTGATAGTTTGGATATGACAATGTTCATGACACAACGTAAGTCATCATTCTTCACTTGACTTTTTTTAATCTTGTGAACTTCTTCAGGTATAATAGTTATATAAAAAATAATCCTGTTCTATTCTTTTGCATCCAAGGTCTCCTTTCTTACTGCCACATAGGGCCTTGGCCGGGGCTCGCCGTGCAGGCGCGAATTCCATGTTTCAACAACCCAAACGTCCGCTGAAAATTATTTGTTGAAAACATCACCCTTATGTCTCGATTCCCAATCTTCACAATGCTTATATTCTCATCTGCATCGTAAGTATTGAGCATCTGCAGCCATAATTGAGAAAATCGGAATTGGCAAAGAATTGGCATTTTTAAAAATCGGCAAAACTTGGGAATCGACAAAAAATCGGGGAAAAAATTGGCAAAAAAAAAAACCAAAGAAAACTAAATTTTTCATTGATTTTTTTTTTTCATGCATATTATAGTGAATTAACATTATGCAAATCAAATATTGCAATAAAAGCAATAATTCATGTCAAGACATCATACAAGGGTCAAGCTTTAAGTACACATGAAAGTGACAAAACACATCTTATATTGCTTATAATATGAAAAGGTACAAAGTTACAAGTAACAAGAAGGAAAAAAAGGTTTCATTTTTTATATGTCTGCACATAGAAACAAGTAACACCAAATTTACAATCACTTGAAAAAAAAGGAAAAAAAACTAAACCCTAAACCAATAGTCTAGGGTTTAGGGTTTAAAATTGAATTGATAGCTGAAAAATGGGCTTGCATACATAGTTATCAACCAGCAATATTTACTTAAAAAGAGGAGGAAAAAAACCCCAAACCCAAAACCCTAGGGCCTAGACTAGGGTTTAGGGTTTAAACTTCAAGTTCAAAGTTTCAAATTCAAACACTAACAACTGAAAAATGGGCTTGCATACATAGTTACCAGGCAGCAATATTTACTTATTTACTTAAAAAGAGGAGGAAAAAAAACAAACCCTAAACCCAAACCCTAGGGCCTAGGGTTTAAACTTCAAAGTTTCAAACATTAATAGCTGAAAAATGGGCTTGCATACATAGTTATCAGGCAACAATATTTACTTAAAAAGAGGAGGGAAAAAAAAACCGAAACCCTAAACTAGGGTTTCAGATTTAGGGTTTAAACTTTAAACTTCAAAGTTCAAACATTAACAGCTGAAAAATAGGCTTGCATTAAAAAACCCTAAATTGGCCACAACCTAAAAAAAAAAAAAAAAAAAAAAAATTATTAAAATATATATATATATTATAAAAAAAAAAAATCATGCTCAGATTGGGTGAAGTAAAGAAGGATAGAAAGGACATATGTTGCTCAGACTGTAAGTTTGAGGGACATACCAATGTGAATTGTCCAAGGAATGCATATTGTGGCATATGTGATTTATTGGGACATCCGGTCAGTGATTGTCCATTCAATTTGAAAGGAGCAAGGCACTAGACTATGACGGTGCAAGAGGAAGAAGGGAAGTTGAACACCTCGAGGAATGGACAAGGCACCACCAATGATGGCTATAGGAACAACCACCGAGGAGGTAGGCAATACCAAGGCAATCGACAAGGAGGTTAGAGTCCATTGCAGTATGACGCGGATGGAAGACCAATCACACTGTCGCAATTGTCAAGAATGTGGACACTTTGCAAAGAATTGCCCCAATCCTCAAGCTAGAGGAGCAACAAGAAATAACGTATCGCACATGTGTTTATGGTGCAGTCCAGGAAATCATAAGGAGGCGAATTGCCCAAAGAAGGCGAGTACAAGCAACTTGCATAATGTCAAATTTCCTTGACATAGAAGAACCTCCTACAGAAAGAAGCCAATGGAGAATGATGTGCTTGTTGTTACAAGAAGTCATGCGAAAAAGGATTAATATCCTAAACCTGCCATAGAAAAGGAAAGATGGAAGGAGGCACAAAAAGTGATAGAAGTTGAGAAAGCTAGGCAGGAATGATTGGCAGAACAAAAGAAGTTAAAGGAGCCTTTAGGCTTAGAAGAGAAAGTGTCAACTCAAGAACTAGCAGCACAAGTGTTGAACATGACGGTAGAAGTAAAAGTGGTGAGTTTGCTTAGTGCCATACCAACACTGCACACAATTATAGGAATCAGTTGATGGAGGTTCAGAGCTAGTCCGAGGAAGAAGTAAAGAGGAAGGATCAGTTTTTTGATCCGACAATATTGATGATCGATGTTGGGAAAAAGCCAACATTGATTCATATTGAGATACTGGACCATAAGTTGACACAAGTTATTGTTGATGGTGGATCGAGTCTAAATGTACTCCCGAAGAAGACGTGGAAAATAATTGGGGCTCCATTTTTATAGTCACCGAGTTTCAAGTTATACGGTGCAAACCAATACGATATTGAGATGAAAGGAGTCTTATCAGCTCAAAAAGTAAAGATTGCAAACCAAGAATTCATCATGGATTTTGCTGTGATCACAATGCAAAAACCAACATATGATGCATTGTTGGGAAGAGGATGGCTAAGGATGGCCAAGGTGAATCACAACTAGGAAAAAGATTGGTTGACATTCAAGAAAGGACAACATAAATACATGATTAATTTGAAGAATCAAATGGTCAATGAGGATTTGGCGACAACTAATGAGTCAAGAAGTTCTTCAGAAGAAGATAATTAGTACGAACCAAATGAAGAAGGAATGTTGTACCTGAAAGAGTGCAGTGAGGATGAAAATCGATTGGATAGTGGACTTCTCCATTGGCAAATGGAGAAGTATAGAATATTTTAGCCCATCTGCCTTTGTATTTAGATAGAGGAGACTGAGGAAACCCATGACGAAAAACCTGCAAACAATAAGAAAAACAAAGAGGATGAAGAGAAATGGACATTCCCCAAGAATTTTGCAGATTATACTTTTGGTTATGCTGAAATTGACACAAAACTAGCACATCCAGAAAATGTGGCAAGAGCAGAGGACGAGCAAGAAAACATAAAGTACGAAGGACCAAAGACAGTGAAAGTGAATTTGGGAACTGAATAGGACCATAAGATAATCCATTGTGGAGATTATTGGGACCCAATGTTGAAAGTAGCAGCTTTTAATTTTTTTTGCATTATAAGGACGTCTTTGCATGGACATATAAAGATTTGAAAGGGATACCTCTAGAGCTATGTGTTCATAGGATCCAGCTGATTCAAAGTGCCTTACCAGTGAGGAGGTCATATAGAATGAACCCAAAGTATGCAGCTTTGGTGAATGCAGAAATAAAAAAGAAGCTGAATGTCGGCATAATCTTCAAAGATATGGTGAGCGAGTGGGTGTCACCCATCATGATTACTTTGAAGAAGGAAGCAAATAGAATTCACATTTGTGTGGACTTTAAGAGTCTTAATGTAGTAACAATAAAGGATCCCTTTTCTATACACTTCATTGATTCCATTTTGGAGGAGGTAGCTAGACACGAAATTTACTCATTTATAGATGGGTTTTTTGGCTACAATCAAGTCAACATTGCAGACGAAGACAAGCTAAAGACGACATTTGTTGTAGAGAATGGTATTTATGCTTATTATAGGATGTCATTTGGGCTGTGTAACGCCCTAGCCACATTTCAAAGAATTATTTTGTATATATCAGATGTCGACAAGAAAGTTCAAATCTTTCTTGGATGATTGGTCGATATATGGCAAAGTCAAGGAGCACTTGCTAGCACTAAAAGAATGCATGAAGTTATGTAGAAATGCTTGGTTAGCTTTAAACCTCGCAAAATATTACCTGATGATGCCAAATGACAAGTTATTAGGACACATAGTTTGTAAGGAAGGGCTAAAGACAGATCCTGATAAAATTTGCATCATTGTAAATATGGAAGAACCACATGATGTGAGTTTGTTGAAGACCTTCCTAGGATCTATAGGATACTATAGGAGGTTTATCAAGAATTTTGCCCATGTGTCCTACCCGTTGGATTCATTGACAAAGAAGAATGTTCCCTTCAGGTGGATGGAGGAACATCAAGGAGCCTTCGAGGAGTTGAAGGCAAAGCTTGTATGTAGTCCCATTCTGGTATTTCCATATTGGGATAGGGAATTCCATGTCCACATAGACGCGTCCAATTTTGCGATTGGATGCGCATTGGCCCAAGAAGGACAGTTTAGGCTAGACCAGCCTATTTATTTTGCAAGTCGGTTGCTGTCTAGGGTAGAAAGAAATTACAACACGGTGGACTGAGAGGCTTTGGGAATGGTGTATGCAGTGCAAAAGTTAAAGCACTATCTGTTGGCCAACCCATTCGCCTACTACGTTGACCATCAAGCTCTGTTGTATTTGATTAGTAAACCAATTATACACAAACGAGTTAGCAGGTGGCTCGTCGCGTTACAGGAGTTTGTGTTTCGGGTAGTGGTCAGACTCGAAAAGAAGCACGTGATAGCGGATCAACTATCAAGGATTCGCTTAGGAGAGTCTACAGGAGCAAGAGTGTCAAATGAGTTCCTTGATGCTCAGTTGTTTATGATAAGCGCTTTACCATCATGGTATAAGTCAATAGGAGAGTACTTATCCACAGGGGAGCTGCCAAAGGAGATGTCGACATCAAAGAAGAGGAAGGTGATCTTGAAGTCAACACCTTTCCAATTGATAGTGGGATTACTATACAAGATGGGACTAAATGGAAATTTAAGACGATGTGTAATAAGAAGGGTGACACTAAATGAAGCTCACGAAGGACTGGTTGGAGGGCATATGGCACCGAATGCGATTGCAAGGAAGGTGCTTTTGGTAGGACTATGGTGGCCCATTCTCTATCACGATGCAAAGGAGTATGTGCAAGCATGTGATACGTGCCACCGAGTTGGCAAGCCATTACGTTGAAACTTCATGCCATTACACCCATCCCAACCACGAGAATTATTCGAAAGATGGAGCTTAAACTCTATGGATCCTTTAAGGACAAGTCAGATAAGGAAGTGCTGATGCATTGTAGTGGCAACTGAATACTCGACGAAGTGGGTAGAGGCAAGGTTACTACCGGACAATTCAACCAAGAGTATAGCCTGATTCTTGTATGAGTATGTAATTACTAAATTCAAAATTCCGCTACAATTGACAAGTGACAGAGGAGGTCACTTTGTGAATGAAGTCATTAGGAAGCTAATAACGGAATTCAAGATTTTGCATTCATTTTCAAGTATGTATTACCCCAAATCAAATGGGCAGGTGAAGGCAACAAACAAGATCTTGGTATCCACACTCTACAAAACCTATGGGATTAAAGGAGCTGATTGGGAGGAAAAATTGCCATCAGTCCTATGGGCGTATAGGATGACTTTTAAGACCACAACAAATCATACGCCATTCTAGTTGTTGTATGGCTAAGAGGCAGTTGTGCCAGTAGAATTCCTGATACCCAATTTGAGGGTAGCAGTGGAAAACCGGTTAGGAGAGTAGGAAAACCTAGATGTGAGGTTTGCGGCATTAGTTCGATTGGATGAGAAGAGGGTTATGGCACAATGGGCTATAGAGGTAGCCCAATGACGAAGGAAGTTGTGGCATGACAAGCACCTTAGGAAGTTGGAGCTGAAATTGGGTAACTTGGTCTTGAAGTATAATGGCAAGGGGGAGATCAAGCCAAGACAGTTGAAAACATTGTGGCTTGGTCCCTTCCAAGTAGTTGAAACTAGACGATAGTAGGGTGGAGGGTGGGCATGTGCAGCAGTTGTTATTGCTGCCCACCCTCCACCCTCAAATGGCGCGGTAAAGTTGTAGAAACTAGACGATAGTAATTCTTGAAATCGTTAATGGATCAAAATTAAATCCTTTTAAAGTAAAATCTCAATGTTTGTTTGTTTCTTTTGAAGAGGTGGAAAGAAGAAGAAGACAAGAAGAAGTGCTCCGCAAATGAGGAGAATCAAGTTGGAGCAATCAAATTCGTCAAGAGGATGAAGATGATATGGGGTTGAGAAGGCTGTCTGCAAAATGGGAGGAAGCAAAGCCAGTTATAAAACAAGAGTTACAACCTCATCCCGGAGAAAGAAGGAGAATAGGGGTGCATGTACGGTTTCCAAATAGAACTGAGATATATGATCAGGAAATACCAACTCTCAAAGGAGTTAAAAATGAGGAGTTGGTAGGATATAGCCTGTTAGCTCAAATTGGGCTCATACAACAAAGAATGAGGGAACCAAACACAAAAGTTGCAAGAGGAGTATGAAACCTTGTGAATGAATACTGCAATATTGAGAGAGCAAATCATCTAGGAGTTGGATGGTACTATACAAATAATTGATGAACGAACAACTGCAAGGTGACAAGAACAAGAGGCAAAATTTGGACAACAGAGAGTAACTGAAGAAAGTGCAAGGCAAGAAGAAAAGGCCTAAGAGGAATCTGAGGATCCAACATAATATTGGCTAACTAGGAAAAAGGTTGCAGAAATATTGTGGAGGGATATTGACGAAGCCCCAATATCATCGAAAGATATAGGAAGGAACTGTTGATTACGGATCCGCCACAGGAAAGGATTCGGTCTATTTAGGCGCCCTAGACCCGCAAAACAGATTGAAAGGTCGGAAGGAAGAGATGCCTTCCATGCCAATCTCCGGAGAAGGCCGGCTCCTATACTACACTACACTGGGGTTTTAGATTAGGGAACAGGAAAGAAATTGGGAAATTACTGAAAGAAATAAATAACTGAAAGAAATAGAAAATGCAGATGATTTCAAGGGGAAGAACAGGCAACACGATTACTAACTAATACTTGAAACAACAACAATCAATACGAAGAATAAAGCAGAAACCAACGTTATATTTCCTCCTCTATGTATCCTCTAGGAAAATTCCAGGGTTCTGTTCTCAATCACACACTTAAATCCAGATTGTAGAATTACTGTATGCAAATGAAGAAACAAAATTAACAGAAATAATCACAGAAGGCATCATACAAAGAAGGAATAGAGTCAGAGCCAGGAGTTCTTAGTATTGATGCAAAAATCAGAGTACAACAACTTTCTAGCAAATGTTCCCCCCCTTTTTACATTACATTGAGTGGCCTTTTATAGAGGAGTTTAACCCCATTACATTAATGCTCAAACCCTAAAAGTAGCTGAGATTTGACCTCCCTGCAGATGAGAGTACATCCGTATTTGGCTCACTCGTGCTTAGAGCGGCTCCGGACGGTCCTTGCAGCTGGTGCAACATGCTTCATTAATGCGGTTGGTGTAGCTTGGCCCCTGGAGCCTCTCCGGGACCTGACATGGTCGTCCTGGTGCGTCTTGAATGCTCACCTACCTTCCTTCCTCGGGATGAGTGCCCTCCGGAGTGCCTTAGCGTTTTAAAACTGCTCTTGCTGGAGTTCGCTCAAAATAGGGCCTGAAGCTGACGTTCACTGAAGATTGCCTTCGAAACCAGACTTCGCTGAAAAATGGGGAAAAATGAGCCCATGCTGCCGAACTCTGTCCTGAAGCAGTGGTTCGCTAAATTGAAGGCCGAAACTGAGGTTCGGCAGAGATGGAGGCCGAGGACGGGAAGTTCGCCGAAAGCGTGCCCGAAACTGTTGTTCGCCATGGCTAGGAGCCGAACCTGGGGTTCGCTGAAAAATTGGGCGAACTTGGGATTTCTGGCCGACATAAAGGATTTTGGCCGACATTGATTTTTTTGGCCGACATTAAGGTTCGCGACCGACATAGGCATTTTGGCCGACATTGAGGTTCGCGGTTGACATAGGCATTTTGGCCGACGTTGAGGTTCGCGGCCGATATAGGCATTTTGGCCGACACTGAGGTTCGCGGCCGACATAGGCATTTTGGCCGACGTTCGTTGTGCTTGCTACGGGAACCTGGGGTTCGCTAGGGTTTTGGGCGAACTTGAGAGCATTTTGCCTTAACCCTTTTTGGAGCCAGTTGAGCCTTTAGCCGTGGTTAGCTGAAAATGATGCCAAAGTTGAAGTTCGTTGTGGGTAGGGGGCGAACCTGGGGTTCGCTGGTGATTCAGGCGAACTTGAGCATTCTGTGCCTTAGCCAAATTTTCTGGCCCGAAATTGAGCTTTCTGGTTCTGCTTCCCGGGGCCATAACTTTCGATCCGCTGCCCCGATCGCCTATTATAATATATTGCCGGAATGCTTGCGAAAATACCTGCAATGACGAAATATCCAAAGCTCGTTTCATCCACTTTATCATCCCCGTTTAGGGCCCGCAAAAATGCCAACACCTCTGCATGCTCTTTGCCGCTTTAACGCTCCATACTATGGCAAAATTTTATCAAAAAATTTAAT
Source organism: Wollemia nobilis (assembly GCA_028583015.1). Lineage (NCBI taxonomy): Eukaryota > Viridiplantae > Streptophyta > Pinopsida > Araucariales > Araucariaceae > Wollemia > Wollemia nobilis. The sequence goes on from JAQPPZ010016709.1 coordinate 3,847,194, forward strand.
GTGGCAAAAATGCCAACAAGAACTGGGTGACAAACTCAAGTAGTGATGGTTTCCTCCCAGTTCAAGTAGAAAGCAACAATTCAAGTAGTAGTTCCGACCTTTTAAGAAGATATCGGGAACCACAAATTCATCCTGAAGTACAACAGTACTTGGATGAAAACAGATTGTTAAGAAGAAAAATGAGTGAAGTTAGGACGCAAAGGAGACACTTGGAGGAAGTGTCTATATGGGCCCAAGAAGGAAGAGAAGTGAGGGGAAAAACTCTAGTACTGATTTCGACTTCTCAATGCAGTATAGAGAGATACAAATGCAATCTACAGTACAGAGACGTTGGGAGGAAAGGAGACAGACTCGGATATTGCAGTCTGCAGACAGATGATTGAGAAGATTGTGAAAGTCCCCAAGTAATCAAAATAGAGGAGTCGTTTAGCAGGCTATAGGAATAGGAACAAGAGGGTGACTTAGGCATCTTGAGGAGGCAATCAAGTCTTTGCAAGGGCCTAAGGCAACCTGGCCAAGGGAGGAGTTTGATTGGTCTCCCTCCTGGTGGCTTGAGGAGAATAAATTTTCCTCCTACTACCTAGAGGCTGTAAGGTCAACATAATGAACCACAAGGACCATTCGTTGATCAGGCAAGAAACAATTAATTGGGACGTGAACCTCGGGTTGGACCATTTGGACCACCCCGAGGACCACGTTCAAATCAAAGAAGTCGTCTACAATGGTTGAGGGATCAGATGGATCTCGAATAACCCGGAGTTGGAAGACGACATTTCCAAGTTAGAGAGATTCATTCGATGATTAGGGGAAGGGCCATGGCGCGAATGCATGGCCACAGAAGAAATTAGCAAGGGAATGAGAGAGAGCAAGTTTGCATAAGGCAATCACAAGTTCAACAAGCCCATGAGGGAATTACAAGACGAATTGTATGGAATCAAACTTAGCACAAGGAAATCCAAGTAGGAGTTGTACAAATGAAGAAGATTGTACGACAAACTGTCATATGAATGAGCAAAGGATGACAAGAAATAGTGCAAAGGATGACCGTACAACACAAATAGACTATACAACAGAGCAACGTACAAATCAAGAGGAGTGGCAAGGGGTTTGTATGATAGGGAGTCGTAGAAGTCAAATGCAAGAGGACCGTATGAGTGGCCATCGTACAAGTCAAGCACATGACAAGGATCGTACGACTGGCCACTATACGAGTTCAGAGAATGTGGAGAATGAGGACTATACAAATCGTATAACAATAGAACCAACGAAGTGACAGGATGACACGTTAGGGACGTCTTGCAAGTTTAGGTTTGCATGGCCGTACGACTTGTACGACAACCTTGACACGTCATAAAATAAAAAGGCGTGTGTATTTATGTACATTAAAAGAAAAAAATCATCAAAAAGTAAAATGTGCATGCAAAAGCGCTGAGGTGGAAACCAAAGAAATGATTACAATTGTTTCCTACCCGAGTCCAAACTTATAAAAAGGGGCGGGAGGGGTATGGAAACTGTTGCACGAAGAGAAGATGCGCTGCTAAGGAGAAAAGACCGTCGAAGGAGAATGCTGCAATGGAGAGAAAACTGCCGAAGGATGCCATCGAAGCCAAAACACCACCAAGGAGTATTGTAGAGGAAGCGAAGTGCAGCCGGAAATTGAGCAAAGGCAAGGTTAGGGTATCGGAGAGTTACCTAACTGCTGAAAAATTGCAGGTGTACAGAAGACCATACAGCCATACAGGAAACCAGTAGGCATAAGGGATATCGAACACCAGGGCCTATGCAGTGGAAGAAGAAAAATTTGCAACTTAGACAGAGAAAGGGAAATGTCGTACGCAGTGGGGAAAAGACGGTTGAATTGTTTTAAGAAAATCCCTATATTAAAAATTGCACAAGGAAAGGGCACTTGCTATTTGAAATTTCAAGGTGAGTTGCAGTCGAGGGTTTGAAAAATTGCACAAGGAGAAGGCAAAAGAAAACTGCCATACTGACGAAGTGTGCGGAGGGGGAAAGTTGGCTAGTGACAAATTGTCATACAAGAGTGTGGAGGGCAAGACTACAAAAGGAAAAGCCTGCAAATTAAAGGGAGGGCTGTACAAAAGTCGCTAGGAAGTTGGTTGTACGAAGAAAAGAAGGCTGTCGTACGACATAAAAAGGTGAAATTTGTTAGAAGAGGAACCTACAATTTTGAGATGGGTAAAAGCGGTACCAATAGTGAAGTCCACTCCAACAAAAGTGAGGCCTAAGAAAATCTTGAAAAGAGCATATTTTGTTCCATTGGAGGATAGTAAGGCTTTAGAGAAAGAAATGGCTCCTCGATGAAAGAGACAAGGGAGATTAGAAGATGAATTGCAGCAAGAGACTGGAGAAGTGACTGTGGGAATCACCCGGGAAGGATATCATGAGAGGTTGTTGCAGGAGCAGCAAATTGAAGAAAGAGGGGAGCAATAAGGACCACAAATAGGTCCTGTTCGAACAAGGAGGTAGCGTGAGCAGGAAAGGTTGATGCTGCAAGAGCAGCAGCCCTTAGAAGACATTGTGCAGCAGCAAAAAGTAAGGGCACAAGCAATTGTAGAGGTCCAAGAAGAACCAGTAGTGACGGGCAATGTGGAGGAATTGCCAAGACTTGCTGAATGGGCACAACAAGTGGATTTTTGTGCATCACCAAATTTGCTAAATATAGAGCAGTTTGAATTTTTAAAAAGAGCCCAAGGATGGTTAAAAGAAATAGTGGTGCCAATAGAAACAAGAATTGAAGATCTTGAAAGAGGCAAGGAGGTTGAGATTGCACCAGAAGAATCTCAAAAAAAGAGAAAGAAGATGAGAGCGATCAGGAGAGGAGGTAGCAGCCAGAGATCAGCCAGTGAGGAAAGTTTTCCAAATCTGCAGGAACAAACTATAGTACAACTTGATCAGCTAGAAGGTTTGCAGGAACAAAATGTAGGACAGTCTGATCAGCCGAAAGAAAACAGAGAAGTACAGCTAGAAGAAAACAGAGAAATACAGCCTAACCAGCAGGAAGAAAACAAAGAACAAAATTTGGAACAGGAAGAAGACGAGTCTGATCGAGGTATAGAAAAGCATTTCATTATTGAAGTGCCCAGTTTTGGGTTGACCGATGAAGGAGCCCAAATTGATGATTAGGTCGATGAGTTCTTCAGGAGAATGATGCAGGTCTTTGATACTGCATGACTACAGGTTTGGATAGGCTGTGTGGGACAGTTTTGGCAATGGAAATCTATGGCATACAATGAAATGGATAAGGCGATACAGTGGGTTGAAGAAGATGAAATAATAAAGAAGCTTGCTAAAATTCATGAAAAACATCCATGGGAGACACCAGCCGGGGAAGTGGTGAGTATGATTGGAGTAAAAGAGCTGACAGTAGGTGCAATGACTAACTACAGGGTACCTTAGAGGATGTATATAGATGCAGGTACCTTGCAGCTTTGCCCACCAACACACAGCAGAGGTGGAGTACAGGAAGATGCCACTTGAGTTAGCACCATTGTACAGGAAGATTAATTTCTTGACATATTGGATAGACTAGTTAACAGTTGGGTTGGAAGGGATTTACTAATCCAAGGAGGAGCAGGTTAACCAGCATAAGGAAGAGATAGAAGCTGTGAAGGAAGAAGCCCAAAAGATGAAAAGAGAAGCAGAGGTAATGAGGAAGGAAAGTTGAGGTGGAAATTGCCAACCTAAGACAATATTATGAGGAGCAGCTAAAGGCCAAAGATGAACAACTGAAGGATAAGGACGAATAGTTGAAGGCCAAAGATGACGAACTTGTTGCAATGAAAAGAGACATGGAGAGGTGTAATGACATCATCATCAGCTATAAGGCATAAATGGAAATAAAGACACGAATGCATGAGGCTTGAGAGGAGTTAGAGCATCAAGATCAACTCATTGCTAAAAGGGATGAAAAATTGGCTATTGCAGCCAGGATTGAGGCTGAGCTGAAACAAAGAATACAAAAGGGCGCTACTGAATGAGAAAAGGAGTTGATAGAGAAGTTTGCCGAAATGGAGAAGGCTAATCACTATGCACTGCAATTTCTTCATTTCATTAGGTATGCGGAGAGATTAAGGATGAATGGGAAGCCCTACGAATCCATATAGCTGACATGGGTGGAGCACCTGTTTTTGGTTCTCAGCAACAACAGCCAAACATGGGAAAGCAACAAGTGTCGGCGAGGACGCTGATTGATTTAAAGGGGAGGAAAAATGTAGGTAGCAAATCTGCTTCCCAAAAAAAGAAAAAATGAAAAATTGTATAAAAAGTTGTTTACAATTTTGATAGGTTTTGGCTTTCAATTTTATTGAAATGAAATTAGATGGAATGTACATGAAATCAGACAAAATGCAGAGGTAATGTACACGAAATTAGCATTTAATAAAAAGTGACCTTAGACTTTAGAAAATGAAATTAATTCATGCAACATCTTCCGGGGTGGCGGTTGTAAATGTTGCGCTGTCCAGGAACTGCTTGGAATAGCCTAGATAGGCTTCATAAGCCCCCCCCTTCATTTTGGGCATGATGATTTGGCAGTTATGAGAATTGCAGATCGTACAATAGTGGAGTTGTACAAGGGAAAACATAGGAATTTGCCATCAAATATTTAATCGTCATTCTTAACACGTACGTGTGATTACCATAAGATTGTTATCATATAAGAGGATTGAGGACTTACCATACTAGTTTTGTACTGATCGTACGATAGATTAGTTGTGCAAGGAATTGGATCGTACAAAGAACTGAATCGTATGATTGTTAGTATTGTACGACAAGTTGGATTGTACAATTGAGACCATACAGTCTCAAGTTGGTCGTACGATGCTGTTTACAGTCTCATGACTGCAGCGCCATTCAGTTCCTAAACCTGTCATCACCCCATTATTGGGAATACCGCCACTCCTGCTACACGACTTTTATTTCTTCTTTTTCTAAGAAGCAGTTTTGTTGCCTACAAACCAAATGCGGATGGTGGAAAGTCAACTTCAGCAAGTGCAGCAAGATGTCGAAGAAAAACTAGTTGAATTGAGAAAAGAGATGGAGGTTATGAAGTAGACATAGTTTCAATAGGATCAATTTATAGGACAACTGAAGTCTGAATGTGCAGTGAGGGAGTAAACTTTAGAAGGAAAGATGAAGGACTTTGGTCATAAGGATCAACTAATCACACAACAGGATGAGCAATTGGCAGAAGCTGCAAGGAAGTAGAAGCAACAAAGAGAGAGGCTGAGTTAAAGGCTAGGCTAGCAAAAGTCACATCACTATGGCTTCTAGTGGGCGTGTTACCAGGCCTGTTCCAAGAGGCTCAAGGGAGAAAATGAAGCTTTGAAGTTGTAGAACCAGGGGCTTGGAGTACTTGTAACATTGCTTTAACCTCAACAAAGCCAGAGTCCCCATGAGCAACAATAGTGGTCGACGAGGATGTCGACCAATCTAGAGGGGAGGGTAGATGTAGGTGCTAGTTGTCCTCAGCATAAGAAATAAAGAGTCAAAAATAAAATATGCATGGAATTCAAGTACGCATATAATAAAGTTTTGTAATTTGAATAAAATTGTAATGTTGTAATATTGTATGGAATAATGTAATAATGAATAATGTAATAGTCATGTGTGGATAAAGTCATGCAAGGTTAGTTGTCATCTAGTTTGTCTTGTAGTTAGGAGGGAAATAAAATGAAATGCAAGACAAATCTAACAAGGAAGAGATGAGGTGTTGGAGTTGGTAGTTGTTAATAGCTACCTTCCCCCTAGTTTAAATAGACACCTTCATTCATTTGAGCAGGTACATAGTGCATTGTACATGCCAAAGGGAGATATTGTGCATACAAGGAGTATATTGGAGGTGTTGTACATACATGATAGTTTTACACAAGCAGATGTATATGCAAGATGTCGTATGCTGTTTGACTGTATAGGCTCATCATTAATGCAATATCTTGTTCATACTTGTTCATCATTTAGCCATTGTTCATTGTGTGATATTTGCATGTGTTTCTATTGATTGATTGCTGTAGTAGATATAGAATCAAACCCTATTATCTTGTATTATATTCGTATAGGGCCGTCTAGGCAGTTACCAGGCCGTTAAACTTGAAGGCAAGCCGTTTGGGCAAGTGCCAGTTGTTTGAGGAGAGTTGTTAGGCCATCTGATGTTAAGACTGGGCCATCTAGACTGCATTGTGCAAGTCCATCAGAGAGAGGTTGATGCAGTTCGTATGATTGCATCTTGACAAGTTGTTGAGTAATTCATCTGTCATTCATAATTGTTCCTCCAAGAGTGGAATACCACTGTCGTGCTACACATACTCCTATGTATAGAATGACTAATGGGTTGAAACCATTTAGTTGATTTTGTCTGGTTGCGTAGCAATTCTTGTTGGTCTTGAGGGACTGGTTGAAACTATGGATATTGGGGCAACTACAGTGTGTTGTGAACCTCTCTTCTCATAACCATAAATCATTCACCAATATGTAAAAATATTCAACATGCATCCACAAATAAATTAATTGCACAATAAATTGCTCAATAAAATAGAGATTGATTATACCCTTGAGGTAGGGCAACACCATACAATGCTTCTTTTGGAAGGAAGCTACTCCACAAGATCTCTAGCTCCACGAGCCAAGACTTCTTCAAGAATACATCATAGATCCTTTTACAATTGGGGTACATCCCTCTTTATACAAGAGTGTGATGGTTCACCTTCCATGAGTTACAAGATCACCCATGTGGTGGTTCACCTTCCATGAGTTACAAAGTGCATAATCATATGACAATATTCCTTGCGGTTACATATGACAATATTCCCCCAATGATTACATATATGATTCTATGACATACCTATTTCTAATTTGACATGTGGCCTTCCTTACTCAATAATTTATTTATGGCTCATAGTTCATACCATTATACAATACAATATTAAATTATTAAGTACCTATCCTGGGTACCTAACATTCCATCTCCCTTACAAAATGTTTCGTCCTCGAAACATTAGAAGAGGTTAAATAATAAGATCTTCTGAGCCATCCTAAATGATACCAATCTCGATCATCCATCCATCCTAGTGAAACTATGGTAGTGGTCTTCGTTGATGCCAATGCCATGTGTTGGAAGCATAAATTTTACTTTTTTTCATCCATACCTGCTTGAATTTATGACTTGGAGCATATCCAAAGTTTTGGATCCACTGGTTCCCTCTATGTCCCTCATTGTTCTGCTACTACCTCAAGCCCTATCTCCATGATTGTTGCCTCTCATGGTGGTGTGGATGGCGATATACTCCAACCTTAGCCTTTTGTTCTACCTGTTTTCACTCTTCCTTCTTCTTTTCTTCATTTGTTTTATCTCTTTCTTTTACTTCTTCCTTAATCTCTTGTTGAGATTCTGTTTCAGGTTCTTGTGATTGTTCTTCACTTTGTTCCTCTGCAATAACTACCTGTTTTTCCTTACACTGAGAAATGTCTTGTAATGTTATCTTCTTCTTTTGGTACCATAACTTCATGAATTTCTTTTGCATGTTAATGTTCATAGTACCCAAAGAATGCAACCAAGGATAACCAAGAACAATATCTACATCATCTCAATAGCATGAAAATTGGAATGTAAAACATATTTATCCATGGTGAGCTTTAAATCTTAAAAAATCGAACATTTTTACCCTCAAGTTGTATGTCTTTGATTTTCTTTGCTTGAACTTGCAACATCTTAATCAAAGACATTGATAAAATAATATTTGCTGCTAGGGTTAATGGAAACAATAATTTTTTGATTTTAAATGCACTCATGAACTTGCAAAATAGAATTTTGACAATCAAACAAAGCTTTTTGATCACTGTTTGGCCCTGATACACAAGGTGTAGTTTCCACAGTTTGCACATTATTATCCTTTTCCTTTGATGCCCATTTGCTAAAAAATGCAACTTCAAATTTTTCCCATGTGTATGTATCATGATTAGGACGAACAAAGTTGAAATACCAAGATAAAGCTTCCCCTTGCAAGGAAAGCCAAATATTAGATAAAAATAAGAAGAATATAAAGACTTAAAATTTTCCAACCATTCCCTAGCATCAATATCATCTGCTCTAGAAAATTTTGGCAACTTCATGACATTTTTTTTTATTTTTTATAGTAGTGTTGGTGATCAAATCGGCCTAGATGCAGATTTTCTAAGTCTACAGCGCCCTAGACCCGATGCCAAGCATTAAATGTCCGAAGGAAAGGAATGTCCTCCGTGACAATATCCAGTAGGGCTGGTTCCGAAAATAAAAATGGTTTTTGAGATAAGGGTTAGGAAGATGCTGAAAGAAAGGAAATAACTAAAAGGAATGGGAAAGGGGCTAAAAGCTTGAAATACGGGGTGATGGACAGGAAGCACGATACACAACTTAACACTTGAACCAAAAACAATCAAAACAATAGACCTTTAACAGAAACCAACATTAAATCTTTTGAACTGCATAAACTCTAGGGGTATTCCAGAATTAATCCTTTATTGACAGCTAAATCCAGAAAACAAAATTCAAGTTGTGTGATAAAGAGACTAACTTAACATAAATAACATGATAGAAGTCATACACAGAGATAGAAGATTCAAGAGAAGTCTGTATTTCGAAAGTAGATTTCAAAGTATACAGTTGCTTTTCTAGCAAAGATTGTCCATCCTTGGTTACAAAGAAAAGACTAGCTTTTATAGAGGATTCTGCCTCCTAAAACATTAATTCCCAACCACTTCCGCAATGGTGACAGGCAGATTTGATCCGGAACCAACTTAACAACATTTAATTTGACCTTGCAGATAACTCAGCATTGAAGGTAGAAGGTTTCGGTGATCCACCATGATTCGGACGACTCAAAGCACAGCTTGGGGTCGGTTTTGATCAGTTAATGGCGGTTCTGGGCAGTCCCTGACAGTTTCGGGCAGTCCATGACGGTATTAGACAACTTTCGCTGTGTTTGGGGCCCGCTCGAAGTTCCGCTCCATAACTGGAGTGACAACACTTTCGCTCTAGAAGTGGAGCGAAAGTATCTTCTTGCCTTAGAAATTTGCTTGCACTCTAGCCAGCTTGTCGCTCAACAAGTGGAGCGAAAGCACCCTTGGTCTTGCACTTAGAACAATTTGTGCCTTTGTTTTGGGGTGTCGCTCCCTGGGTGGAGCGACAAAGACATTCGCTCCACAAGTGGAGCGACAGGAACTTTGACCGCGCTTTGACTTCTTTGGACTTGTCGCTCCCTGGGTGGAGCGACGGAGGCTTTCGCTCCACTGGTGGAGCGACAACCCTTTGACCACATCTTTGACTTTCTTTTACACCCTTAGCCTCATTTGCCTTTGCTTTGACCACGCTTTGACTTCCCTTGCATTTTGAGAGTCGCAGTACCCGAGAAGGAGCTTTCGCTTCCTTAGGTACTTTCGCTCCACTAGTGGAGCAAACGTCTGACAAACATGCACTTAATTTTTTTTTTTTGGGGGGGGGAACTTTTGCTCTACATGGGGCGAAAGTCTTTTGTACCTTAGCCAGGACTTAACCATTTTTCATCCCTCCTTTTTGGGAACTTTCGCTCCACAACTAGGAGCAAAAGCACTTCCGCTCCACTAGTGGAGCGAAAGTGTCCCTGCATTGTACTTCAAGAAAACATGCTCTAGAAATTTGCCCCAAGTGTTGGAAACCATTATCAGGTGTGCAGAGTGAAATGAACTTACAAAAAACAACCTTAAGGTAGCAAACACATTCACAACATCGCCCATGCTAAAACATCTACAATTTTGCATGCGAAATGATAGGAAAAGTGCAAAAAAGCAGAAAAACCACAGAATCCGAAAGAAGACAACTTTGAGTAAAAGAGACAGTTGGTGAAAACACAACATAACAACATCTTAACCATTTTCCATGGAAAAAGAGAAGTTTTACAATGATTAACTCTCAAAAACTGCATTCAACATGAATTTTAACAAAATGTGCCAAGAAAGGCAACAAGTAGCTAGGGTTTGAATAACCCAAATTTTTCAAAAATTAAAATTTTTGAAATTTCATCTATGTCCTTCTGCAACCATTAAATCTGCAAATTGTCTTCAAAACAATACAAACCTCAATTGATTTGCTTACTCGGATTGAAAATTCTGAATTTCTTTTTTCCCCTTTTCCGTGCAACCTAAAAACAACACCAAAAGCCCAACTTGCAATAGCTGTAACTCCCTCAATATTTATCAGATTTTAACAAGTGAATAGTCATTTTTGTGGTACTCAAAATAACCTGCATGCTGATACAAATAGATTCTGCAAATGACTGCTAAAACATTTGATACGAATTTTTTCATTTTGAAAAAAAATTTTGCGCAGCCCAAAAACAGCCTTAACAACCCAACTTCAAACAGTTGTAACTCTTTCAATATGTATCAGAATTTCACAAGTGAGCAGTTGTTTTTATAGTATTCAAAATAATCTACATGCTAGTGCAAAAATATTTTGAAAATGACTGATAAAAAAATTAATACAAATTTTTTCTTTTTGAAAAAAAAATTGCGCAGCCCAAAAACAGCCTCAATAGCCCAACTTCAAATAGTTACATCCCTCTTTATACAAGTGTGGTGGTTCACCTTCCATGAGTTACAAAGTGCATAATCATATGACAATAATCCTTGCGGTTACATATGACAATATTCTCCCAATGATTACATATATGATTCTATGACATACCTATTTCTAATTCGACATGTGTCTTTCCTTACTCAATAATTAATTTATGGCTCATACCAATATACAATACAATATTAAATTATTAAGTACCTATCTTGGGTACCTAACACAGTGGGGAAGGGTGTTGGAACTGCAAGATGGGCTTTTGGGTCATATAGGTAGGGTATTCTTGTTGAGTGAATGTTACAAGGTTTTGTTTGTGAATGAATGGAGATAGCTGAGGTAATTGCCCATATTGTATGGGTTGGCCATATTGCTCGTGCTCATGTGATACTTGGTATACAATGGTCTTATAGGGGTATAAGCTGGCTGGTGAGTGATTTGGTGATTTGGTACTGAGAACATACTCAAATAATTAGGGCGTTATCTCCTAGCGGGGTTTTCATGTTGTTGACCAAAACTTGTTTGGATCAAAGACCTTATCTAGTATTCATAAATAGAATTGGTAGATTTCAAAATATGGATTGAGAAGGAAGGCTTTTAGAGTGGGGCACACTGCCAAAGTAGGGTGCAGGGCTTTTAGAGTGGGGCACACTGCCAAAGTAGGGTGCATCAGACACTTAAAAGTTTTTGTCAACAATTCTCGGTCCTATTTGTAGACAGGGGTGGGTACATTCCCAATACGAGTGATGACAGTTAGTATCAGGGTTAGGCAAGGTAACAAATAGTCTAATTGTTAGGCTAACTCTGGTTGTCAAGGGTCCAGATGTCGGATAGACAGGTGCAGACGTCTGAGACTATGTCAGACGTCTGGTCTAGACGTCTGGGAATCAGACGTCAGGTTATGGTTGGACGTCGGGTGAAGGGGCTAACGGCTATCTGTCTGGTGGTGACCAGACGTCCGGCTAGACGTCAGGCCTTAGTGAACGCTCAACCGCCATAACCGCTTCTGCTCCAGCACTTGTTCGTCAATACGCAACAGCAAACCTGCAACAATAATTCACCAGTCGGAAACCTGCAACATAGCCATTAATGCTTCAAACCTGCAACAACTCCATTAATGGCAGCAACCTGTAACTCAACTCAACACTCAATGCATACGCAGAATATGGATCAGAATAACAGTCTTTGTATTATGTTTCAATCACGATTACAGCATACAATGGTGATCTCAGACAAACTATGTGCTCTCTCTGCCTGTCTCTGATGATTTTGCTCTCTCCGCCTGTCTCTGACAGACAAACAACCTTAAGGTAGCAAACACATTCACAACATCGCCCATGCTAAAACATCTACAATTTTGCATGCGAAATGATAGGAAAAGTGCAGAAAAGCAGAAAAACCACAGAATCCGAAAGAAGACAACTTTGAGTAAAAGAGACAGCTGGTGAAAACACAACATAACAACATCTTAACCATTTTCCATGGAAAAAGAGAAGTTTTACAATGATTAACTCTCAAAAACTGCATACAACATGAATTTTAACAAAATGTGCCAAGAAAGGCAACAAGTAGCTAGGGTTTGAATAACCCAAATTTTTCAAAAATTAAAATTTTTGAAATCTCATCTATGTCCTTCTGCAACCATTAAATCTGCAAATTGTCTTCAAAACAATACAAACCTCAACTGATTTGCTTACTCGGATTGAAAATTCTGAATTTCTTTTTTCCCCTTTTCCGTGCAACCTAAAAACAACACCAAAAGCCCAACTTGCAATAGCTGTAACTCCCTCAATATTTATCAGATTTTAACAAGTGAATAGTCATTTTTGTGGTACTCAAAATAACCTGCATGCTGATACAAATAGATTCTGCAAATGACTGCTAAAACATTTGATACGAATTTTTTCATTTTGAAAAAAAATTTTGCGCAGCCCAAAAACAGCCTTAACAACCCAACTTCAAACAGTTGTAACTCTTTCAATATGTATCAGAATTTCACAAGTGAGCAGTTGTTTTTATAGTATTCAAAATAATCTACATGCTAGTGCAAAAATATTTTGAAAATGACTGATAAAAAAATTAATACAAATTTTTTCTTTTTGAAAAAAAAATTGCGCAGCCCAAAAACAGCCTCAATAGCCCAACTTCAAATAGTTACATCCCTCTTTATACAAGTGTGGTGGTTCACCTTCCATGAGTTACAAAGTGCATAATCATATGACAATAATCCTTGCGGTTACATATGACAATATTCTCCCAATGATTACATATATGATTCTATGACATACCTATTTCTAATTCGACATGTGTCTTTCCTTACTCAATAATTAATTTATGGCTCATACCAATATACAATACAATATTAAATTATTAAGTACCTATCTTGGGTACCTAACACGAGTGGGGAAGGGTGTTGGAACTGCAAGATGGGCTTTTGGGTCATATAGGTAGGGTATTCTTGTTGAGTGAATGTTACAAGGTTTTGTTTGTGAATGAATGGAGATAGCTGAGGTAATTGCCCATATTGTATGGGTTGGCCATATTGCTCGTGCTCATGTGATACTTGGTATACAATGGTCTTATAGGGGTATAAGCTGGCTGGTGAGTGATTTGGTGATTTGGTACTGAGAACATACTCAAATAATTAGGGCGTTATCTCCTAGCGGGGTTTTCATGTTGTTGACCAAAACTTGTTTGGATCAAAGACCTTATCTAGTATTCATAAATAGAATTGGTAGATTTCAAAATATGGATTGAGAAGGAAGGCTTTTAGAGTGGGGCACACTGCCAAAGTAGGGTGCATCAGACACTTACAAGTTTTTGTCAACAATTCTCGGTCCTATTTGTAGACAGGGGTGGGTACATTCCCAATACGAGTGATGACAGTTAGTATCAGGGTTAGGCAAGGTAACAAATAGTCTAATTGTTAGGCTAACTCTGGTTGTCAAGGGTCCAGATGTCGGATAGACAGGTGCAGACGTCTGAGACTATGTCAGACGTCTGGGAGTCAGACGTCAGGTTATGGTTGGACGTCGGGTGAAGGGGCTAACGGCTATCTGTCTGGTGGTGACCAGACGTCCGGCTAGACGTCAGGCCTTAGTGAACGCTCAACCGCCATAACCGCTTCTGCTCCAGCACCTGTTCGTCAATACGCAACAGCAAACCTGCAACAATAATTCACCAGTCGGAAACTTGCAACATAGCCATTAATGCTTCAAACCTGCAACAACTCCATTAATGGCAGCAACTCTGTAACTCAACTCAACACTCAATGCATACGCAGAATATGGATCAGAATAACAGTCTTTGTATTATGTTTCAATCACGATTACAGCATACAATGGTGATCTCAGACAAACTATGTGCTCTCTCTGCCTGTCTCTGATGATTTACAAATGTTTGAAAAGGGGTTATTTATATAACTGGAAGTTGGTTATCCTAACCAACTTCCCCAACCAATTCTTTTAACTCAATAACTAATCAGACGTCTAACTTATGCTAACTAGTCGTCAGGCCACTAGCCCAGATGTCTGGCAGTTAGACTAGACGTCTGGCAGTCAGACCAGACGTTTGACGGCCAGTCCAGACGTTTGACAGTCAGCCCAGACGTCTGACAAAACTGGATGTCTGGTGACTTGCAAGATTGGACGTCTGACTTATAAACTGGACATCTGATGTCAACACTTAGACAAAATTGCTCAGTTACATTCAAAATTGTTTGGAGGATGTGCCAGTCAGTCCTAGGGCTTAGAACTGCTGTCTACACTATTTTCATTTCACTTGTTCCGACTTTCTTTTGTTTTTGTAAATACAGATTTTTGAAAAAGATTCACCAAACAATAGATCACAAGTTAGGCAAGATTCTAGATCAATTGAAAATGGAATCATTGCATGAAAATTATGGGACGAAATATGAAAGCTGAAATGAAAACGCAACTCATAAAATTTCAATGCAATTTTTTTTTGTTGGTTTTCTACATGTTATTGTAACACACAAACCCTTTTTGCAGATCTGAAAGGATATGAAGTATACTTGTGCAGATCTGCAAAATTTTGTGCTAGTGGGGTAAGATCGATTTCGTACCAAAATCACACTTGTGAGTCCCATCGGGCATGCCAAAACTATTGAACACAGAATTTGTCAAGTGCAATTTGGATGGAGAGGGTTTTACTTTCACCAACCTTTGGATTTTGGGTCAGTTCCCTTCTAACTTGATGAAAAACATGAAAATAAATTAATTTAAGTGTGCAGAAATTGAAATTGAAGCTATTTACATAAAAAATAAATCTGATCTGCTTTGCAAGGAAAAAGGTGCAAGAAAGAAATAACAAAAAGTAGAAAATGTTAGGAGGTGAAGTCACTATCTAGACGGGTAGCCGCCAGACGTGTAGCTCAAGATGGGTATCCGCCAGACGTCTAGCTCCAGACGGGTAGCTGCCAGACGTCTATCTCTAGATGGGTAGCCGCCAGACGAAACAAACAGTTTTCGGAATCTTCCTTTGGGAGACGAAACAAACAGTTTTTGGAGTCTTCCTTTGTTTTTCTATAAAAAGTTGTCATTGCCTCGTGGTTTTACCTGCACACTATAGGGTTTCCACGCAAAATCTCTATGTTATTGTTTTTTTGTGTTATTGTGTTTTCTGCTTGCACGTAATTTCATATTTTACTAACATATTGTATCAAAGCCTAGGGTCTTTTGTGCGAGTGTGAGCTGAAACAATGACAGGAGGTGTAACCAAGTTCGATATTGAGATATTTGATGGCAAGAACTTCGCCCTATGGAAGATGAAGATGGGGGATTTGCTGGTTCAAATTGACCAAGCCCTAGCCTTGAAAGGGGTCACGAATAAACCTAGCAGCATGAAAGATGAGGAGTGGGCAACGCTAGATAGGAAGGCGGTTTCTACAATCCGTCTCTGCCTAGCAAACTTTGTCTTGTTCAATGTTGCTAAAGAAAAGACCGCGGAAGCCCTTTGGAAGAAGCTTGAAAAGTTGTATGAGACGAAATCAGCAACAAATAAGGTTTTTTTGAAAAAACAACTTTTTAGCCTAAGGATGAAGCTGTGGTAGATCATCTGAATGAGTTTAATACCCTAATCAGTAAACTAGTCTCAATTAATGTGAAGATGGAGGATGAGGATAGAGCTATCACCCTACTTTGTTCCCTCTTGGAAACCTGGTATCATATGGTGATGACCATCAATAATGCATCATCAGGAGCTCTAAAATTTGATGATGTTGTAGCCGCTTTGTTGGCAGAAGAGTTGAGGTGAAAAACGTCTCTGGAACCCTCAACCAATGAAGCCTTATCTGTGAGAGGTCGATCTTTCGAGAGGAGTAAACAAGGTAGATCACAGTCTATATCTAAGTTGAAAGGACGCAAGCCGAAAGGGAAGTGCTGGCATTGTGGGAAGCCAAGGCACTCAAAGGACTGTTGGCAGCTAAAAAAGGAAAAGAATGGTGAAAAGCAAATTCAGCCACCAGCTGAGGCCAGTACAGTAGATTCAGGAGAGATGACAACATGTGAGGCTTTCTGTATCAGCAACAACATATCTGTATTATATACCTGATCCTTATGTCCCCTCTTCCCAAATATATGCCTGATTTGCGGAAGAATTTGCTCTCAATCAAGATGATGGATAAGCTAGGGTATTCTATCACTTTCGGTAACAACTATTGCAAAATTACCGAACGAGCCCTTGTAGTAGGAAAAGGGGAATCTTATGGGACCCTATATCGTTTATGCGGTGATACAATGACAAACCATGCAGCAGCAACAACTTCAAGAAATGTTCAGGATGCAGTAATGCTATGGCATCAACGCCTAGGACACATGAGTGGAAAAGGTCTGAAAATTCTGCATGACCAAGGTATGTTGTCTGGGATTAAGTCTTGTAATTTAGACTTGTGTGAACACTGTATTTTTGGTAAACAAAAGAGGGTTTGGTTTACTGCAAGCCCTGGTAAGAGTTCTGATATTCTGCAACTTATACATTCTGATATACTTGGACCAGTCCCCACTCAGTCCTTAAATGGTGCTATCTATTTTATGACTTTTATAGATGATTATTCTAGGAGAGTGTGGGTTTATTTTCTGAAGAAGTCGGAAGCTTTGCAAAAATTTAAAGAGTTCAAAGCACGAGTAGAGAAAAATTTGGGCAAACCTATTTTATGTATTAGGTCAGATAGTAGGGGTGAATATTGCTCCAAGGAATTTGATAAATTTTGTATGCAGGAAGGAATGAAGCACCAGAAGACTGTACCATATGCTCCACAACAAAATGGTGTGGTTGAGTGGATGAATCGCACAATCATGGAACGTGCAAGAAGCATGCTCAGCGCATCTATGTTGGATAAAAGGTTATGGGCAGAGGTTGTTAATACAACTGTTTACCTTATTAACAGGTCACCTACAGCTGCATTGGATGGACAAATTCCGGAGGAGGTTTGGTGTTGTAAGCCAGTTGATTACTCTCATTTGCGTACCCTTGGTTGTGATGCATTTGCCCATGTGCCTAAAGAAAAAAGGTCCAAACTTGACCCAAAGTCAAGCAAATGTGTTTTTCTCGGCTATGGAGATACAGTGAAGGGGTATAGACTGTAAAATCCTACTGCCCACAAGGTAATTATTAGCCGATATGTTGTTTTTGATGAAAAATCCATTCAAAGGAAGGAGGTACAACAAACACCTAATGTTGTACCAGTTGAAATAGATATGAACGAAGATGAAAATGTAAATCAGCATGCTGAAGTCTTTGATCAGCATGCAGAACAACAAGTAGAGCAGCCACAACAGTCACAAGACCAAGACCCACAACCAACAGATCATTGGGTTAGAAGATCTACATGTCCACAAATGTGTCCGGAAAGGTATTCTCCTGTTTTTAAGTCCTCTTTTGCTTTGTTAACTGATGATGGTGAGCCTAGTTCATTTCAGGAAGCTAGAGAGTCTGAGAATGCAGAAAAATGGAGGAAAGCCATGGAGGAAGAAATCGAGGCACTTCGCAAGAATGAAACGTGGGAACTTGTGGATCTCCCACTGGAAGAAAGGCTTTTGGAAACAAGTAGGTGTACAAAGTAAAGAAGAACAGTGATGGGTTGTTGGAACGATATAAAGCACGCCTGGTGGCACAAGGTTATGTGCAAAAGTCAGGTATTGACTTTAATGAATTTTTCTCTCCAATTGTGAAAACTTCTGTTAGAGTTTTACTTGCACTTGTAGCAGCACAAGATTTAGAACTAGAGCAGCTTGATGTGAAAACCGCTTTCTTGCATGATGATCTCAAAGAGGAGATTTATATGGATCAGCCTGAGGGCTAAGAAGAAAGAGGCAAAGAGCATTTGGTTTGCAGACTCAAGAAATCTCTGTATGGGTTTAAACAGGCGCCAAGGATGTCCTACAGAAAATTTGATACCTTCATGAAGAGCCAAGGTTTCAGCAAGAGTGAAGCTGACCATTATGCATACTATAAGAGGTTCGATGATGGAAGTTTTATTATTTTGCTGTTGTATGTTGATCATATGCTAGTTGCAGGCCCCAACATGAAGAAAAGCATTGATCTTAAGGCTCAGTTGGCTAGGACATTTGAAATGAAGGATTTAGGAGTAGCAAACCAAATTTTAGGGATGAAGATACACATGGACAGAACAGGAAGAAATATTTTGTTAAGTCAAAAGTCATATATAGAAAATATTCTGAACGCTTCAATATGCAGAATGGAAAACCAATTAGTACCCCACTTCTTTCACACTTAAAATTGTCTTCTGAACAGTGTCCTAGAACAGAAGCAGAGAAGACAAGCATGTCTTGTGTACCGTATTCATCAGCAGTAGGAAGCCTCATGTATGCCATGGTGAGCACCAGATCGGATATTGCCCAAGCAGTGGGAGTTGTTAGCCGGTACATGGTAAGTCTTGGCAAGGAGCAAAGTGGATATTTAGATATTTGAGAGGCACTTCAGATGCTGTTATTTACTACGGATCGACAAATTCGCAAATTAAAGGTTTTGTGAATTCTGATTATGGTGGAGATAGATATGGGAGAAAGTCCACTACAAGATATACTTTCACTCTTGCTGGTGGAGCTGTGAGTTGGACTTCTAAGTTGCAGTTTGCAATTGCAGCAACTGCAGCTAACAAAAAGGCAATTTGGCTAGAGCGATTGTTGGGTGACTTCAAGATAATGTAGGAGAAAATTACATTGCATTGTGATAGCCAAAGTGCTATTCAACTATTAAAGAACCCAACATCCCATGATTGCACGAAACACATTGATGTTAAGTACCATTTTATAAGAAATGTGGTGGAAGAAGGTAGGATCCTGTTGGAGAAAATTGATACTGAAGTGAATCTTGCAGATATGCTTACAAAACTGGTCAAGACAGAGAAGTTTGAGTGGTGCAAAACTTCTCTGGGCTTGCTGAAAATGTGATAAGGGCAGCATTGGGCAATTGGCACTGAATTGAAAAAACATAGGCAAAGAATTTCTGTATACTAACTTCAAGTGGGAGAATGTTAGGAGGTGAAGTCGCTATCTTGATGGGTAGTTGCCAGACGTCTAGCACCAGATGGGTAACCGCCATCGCCAGACATCTAGCTCTAGACGGGTAGCCACCATCGCCAGACATCTAGCTCCAGACGGGTAGACGCCACTGCCAGACGTCTAGCTTTAGACGGGTAACTTCGGGAGACGAAACGAACAGTTTTCGGAATCTTCCTTTGGGAGACGAAACAAACAGTTTTCAGAGTCTTCCTTTGTTTTTATATAAAAAGGGGAATGACCCCTTGCATGGATGAATATAGTGAATGTAAAAGAATTTGTTGATATAAATAAAAGAAGCTGCATTGCCTCATGGTTTTACCTGCACACAACAAGGTTTCCACGTAAAATCTCTGTGTTACTGTTTTTCTGTGTTATTGTGTTTTTTGCTTGCACATAATTTCATATTTTACTAACATCACGTCCAAGCCATAGCAAGATCAAAGTTGGTGCAGTCAAAAAATCCAGTAGGGACTAAATAACTTCAATGCCATCAAATCTTCAAAGTCATCGACAATATTGCAAAAGGAAGACTAACTGAGGGAAAGAGAGTATAGCTACTAATTCCATGCATTCATGAACAAAAAGTCATAGACAAAATCATTCAAGAATGTCAGGCACAATCTTTCGCTTTATTGATCTCAAAAAATTTTAAGTACAATAATCTCAAGAGAGTAGTAGCTTTGATATGCTGGGTAGCCAGAAAAACCATTATAATGAGAATGAATCTCTTATTTATACTTGAATAAAACCTAATCTATTCCTAGACTTGCAGTGATATCTTTGATCTTGTAGTCTAAAGTTACAAAATAAACCCTAATCTATTTTTGGACTAGCAGTTCTATCTCTGAACTTAGAGTCCAAAATTACATAAACAAACCCTAATCTATTTCTGGACTTGCAGTCCAAAATTACATAAACAAACCCTGATCTACTTTTGGACAAAATTGCATGCTGATTTGCTAAAATTAGGCACATTGCTCGAAGCAAGGCACCCAAGGGTGAAGTGGGGCACACTAGAAGCGGAATGGGCAGCACTGCTTTTGAACACTTAGCCAGTTTTTGCTGATTTATATCCTGCTTTGTCTTCTGCCTCAGCTTGTGCGACGGATCGCTGTTGGCAGCTTGATGGTAGTAATGAGCTACTACAATCACCTGTCTTAGTATTCTATGCTAACCACCTTCAATTGATAAAAAATGCATGAATCACGTTTTGGGTTCTTTCAAAAGAAAAAAATTACTTAGAAAACATCTATTGCTACACTTTCTAGTTTCTACAACAATCATGATCCTGAACTGGAAATTAATTATGTAAGCTTAATATTTTTTCAAGATTGAACTATATTATGATTAGCATAGCTAAGATAATCAGTACTTGTCAGATAGCTTTCCAGATTTTAAAGTTACTGTACTTATCATGAGCTCCATGGCAAAACTTTCTTAACCCTTTGAATAGGCAACTTTCTTCAGGATCATGTAAAACAAATTCCACCAACCTTTTGTTCTTGATAAATGCTTATATAAATCCATATGCAGATGTGATTTTAACTCCTTTGGACTATTCAGTACTAACATAAGATTAATTGATGAAATAAAAATCTAATTATGAGTTAACTTTTAACTATTTAGTGGAAAGTGCAGACATGACACTGTAAAGCTTAATAATTTAGGAAAGCTTACCCCATTGTCACATGCTAATATTGCCCTATAACTGGAAGATCTACTCAAATGTGAATGTTTATTCTGCAGGAATTACATATGTACAACCCGGCTTATGTTGAGAGGCCCCACATGGTGGTTCTTAACAAGCTTGATCTTCCAGAGGTTCATTTCTACTGTTCCACACAACTACTTATTGTTTAAACTTGGTGGTTTCTGAAAGTATGCATTCATATTTTTCTTTCTGAGAGCATGCATTTTGTGTGTTGGGTCTACTACTTTTACATCATATTGGGTTTTACATTCATTTCACAGAATCATTAAGTTGTCTAAGACTTCCATGCAGGCAAGAGAGAAGTTCGATTCTGTTTCTGAACACATAGCAAGAATAGGTCTCCTTAAAGGTGTAATGGGAGGTATGGATGTGTTGATAGAAGAGAAGACACAAGAGGAAGAAACTTGCAGTACTTCGGAGGGAGACTCTGCAGATAATTTCCTAAAGGAAGGAAGGGGAATTGAGGATTACTCATGTCCTCTTGCAGTTATCGGCATAAGTGCACTGTCTGCTCTCTCTCTCTCTCTCTCTCTCTCTATATATATATATATATATATATATCTGACACATATATACACACACTTGGTCTTCCACATAGGGACACGGATGCACAAGTTTATTCTGTCCTAACTCTCCTGGACTTATGGAGGGGTTGTTTGCATCAGTTTGCTATACCTTGCGATAGTCATGCATATATATTACTACTGGTTGAACTAATTCATATGGGTTTACATTTGTTCACTTGTGTACAATACTCTCCTTGTTTCTCTGTTATTAGAAGATATGTTACACACTCCTTTTATTCCTCACAGTTGTATTTTTGAGTCTCATTTACCTATTTCCACTATTTGTGGTTATTAATAATTTAATATAAATTCTTGTTTTTTATTTTCTTTATTACATGAATGCACTTGGAGAGTAGGATATTATGGTGGAGATGCCGAGTGCTTTGAAAAGGCCAGGTTAGTGTGTACTAGTTTGTGAATTTATTCTGGTGGCTCAAGTTAGATAACTGAGACAGCAGTCATACTTATCCATTAAGTAACAAAATGATGTTATAGTACTTGTCAATTGTTTGGTCTTCGTGTGTCTATATCACATGGATTAGCAGACAGTGGGAGGGTTTAACTTATGTGCAGAAATGAGGCACTCATGAAGCAGACTGAATGCCCGCAATTGTTCACATTTTGCTTGCTTGTTTACACTGATTTGGTACTACTTAATTGAATCCACAATTTGTTTTTTGATCAGACCATCTTTTTAGAAGTTTCTGTATATTGTCTATTGCTTGTGTAGAGTTGACAAATTATCGTATTTACTCAAAGCATCGCCATAGCTTTGCTTCATAAGTATTAAACAAATTTCAGTTCTATCTCAAGACAATTGAGGCTTAATCGTGGAAAATAAAACATAGTACTGATTTCTTAACCATGTGAATCTCTTCTCTTCAGCCCCTTGGCCCAAGATAGCCTATGCCTTGCACTTTATGCAGATCATGGATGGGATCATCACTTGCATCATTCGTCCCATGGCCTCAAGACTGCCATTGATTAGATGAGGGTATGCTCCCATAAGCTCAACATTGACACCAAGCATCATATTGCTATAGGGAATAGGGTTTGTGGCCTTTGCTGCATATGGGGTGAGAGATATAGGAGAACTTTATCTTCAGGCACCCCATGTAAAATCAGATCAGAAGGATGTGCTCCTACCTATACAGAGACTCAGAGAGGTCATTTTCTACTTTCTTTTCATAGCTGGCCTAATAGTTTTGGGAACCAATTACCCTTAGACAATAAGCCCTACACCCTCAACAGACTACCAGGCTAATTACTGCCTCTTACCCTCTTCCAATAGCAGACAACACAAAGTGCCTTTCAGTTAGTATGATTGTATCCTCGGAATGCATTTAGAGCTGTGATACAATGCCTGCCTCATAAAGCAGTAGGGTATCTTTTCCACACATATAACGAGGCATTCAAGAATGCTAATGTTCATAGGCTAGGAGGTCCAGACAAGCTTGCATTTTTATATTCCTTTCTGCATCATTCGCTCATAGTTAAAGTCTTCTGAGTGCTGGATCTTCTATCACAGTTTGAGACCCCACTGTGCTATGCCTTTGTTTTGCTTGTTTAATATATGTACTATATGAGAGATATATGTTCCACATGATGCCATCTACACAAATATTAGAATGGTCTAATGGAGCCACCATGAAGTCATAGAGAACATGCCAAAGAGACCAAGCAAAACAGAGAAACATATTGATTGCATTTATATTTGACCATCCACTATGTTGCGTTTGCTCTTGAAAAATGAGGTTATGATTGAAACCATTTGGGAACCATTGCTGTCAGATGCTTGACTTGCGTGATACCTCCTCTTTTCATTCACTAATATGACTTCCAAGAGGACCTTTCCTAAAGGAGGAATGTAATGCCTCATTTTGACTACCCCTTTATATGTTAGTGTAGCATCATTTTATTGGCTAGACATGGGACCTTGAGCATGCTTTGTTTATTGTGATGGTTGGATAGAGTTATCATCCTGTGTTGTTTTACCTCATGGATTGGTATGAGATGTTGCAATTGCTAATTCTCTTAGATGACTTTTACCTTTATACAAGTTTTGAGTAATGTTGAGAGGATGTGGTAGACACCTTCATTCACTCCCTAATGAGTGGTGGAATTGTAGAGGGACCCCATTTCATTAGTATGAGATTGGAAGATGGCTTATTGATGCATGAATGTTGCCCTCATTTTCACATGAGCAAGATTGGTGGTAACCCCTTAAGTTGTGATTAATGTTTGTTATTGATTTATTACCATCGGTAGATAAGGTATTAATGATGAATTATATTAAAATGGTAAGTGGTTAGTATTATGGTTGGAAAGTATTAGAAGAATTAAATGTAGTGAAGGTAGTCTGTCTAATTGGATATTAAAGTAAAGGGTGATGTGGTGTGAGCACAAAGATAGTTGGGGTTAATCTAATTTGATTCATTTCCTATGTTTTGCTTTTGTTTTGGTCTTTATTATTGTTATTCAAGGTGTATGTGCATAGTGGGATAAAGTAAGGTTGTCCACTATCTTCATTCTTTCATATAGCTTTCTTAGTTATATAAGTGATTAGTCATGTATGGCAATGATGTGGGGGACACATCATTACTGAGCATATACTTGATGAAAGGCTTGTAGACCTGTAGTAGTTGACTACTACCATTGCTTCTACACCTAGTTTTGTCACACAAAACAAGATGAAATATGTGATGAGACTAGGTTGAGACTTAATAGACACTTTGCTTTAGGCACATTCCACTCCCCAAAGCTTTCCTCTTGGCAAGGTGCCCTGCTCCATGTTTATTTTTGGCAAAGTGATAAAGATGATGTCACCTCGTAATTATCACCAGGGTGCATTCTATGTGGCTTCACTTTCAAGTATAAATAAAAGCTTAATGCTCATTGTAAGGGTCTTTTGGATTTCAACCATACTAGAGCTACTCTTCAGAGTAAGATTGTACAAAAACATCCAAAATTGCAAAATCAATAAAGAGTTGTGTGTGGCATTCCAATTCAACTATCTCTGACCTTTTGTTTATGAATGTGTGGAATTAATGGCTTTGCCCTCCTTTCCCTTGTTAGTCCTTCTCTTTGGTTGATATTGTAGGTTATTCGAAGATCTTACATGCTGCATTTATTTGGTCACTATTGAAATTGCGAATTGCACCAAACCTGAACCTTGCTACGACTTTGACAGTATTTTTACATTTATTTTCTCTTGCACCCTTTTCTCTTATATAAGTAGATCAGATTTATTTGTAACACAGTGATAAGCATTCTAAGGATGGACGAACAAGATTACATATTAGAGGCCAAACAAGATTGCAATCAATGCAGTTTTGTTCAACATTCTGCACTTGAACATCAGTTGGTATGACTATGATTTGAACAACAATTTAGCTTGAATGACAAAGTGCTTGAACAAGCACTCGAACGGAAAACACTAGAACGACAATGTGTTGAAACGACAAAGTGCTTGGATGACACTTGCTTGAACGATAGGGTCAACTCTACCAGAATGACAAGTGCTTGAACAACTTGCACTAGAACGGCCACAGTCAATCTACTTGAACATTGTGCTCAACTCCACTGGAACAACAACCTCAGCAGTTCCACTTGTACAACGTTCTGGACTACAACTACTTTGTTCCACGATCTGCTTGCAACAACGATACCTGCACACAAAATCCGACACACTACCAACTACCAATGGCAATCATACTATACACAGATCATATACACATCATGGATAGAAGATGAACCATTTGCATTACTCAATAGTACAACATTATAGTCTCGTACAATAATACAATGCACACAGTCTCTCTTCTAGAACATGCTTTACATTCGCTTATACACACTTTCATACATGCTACATTGCCTATAGATGATTGCCTCTAGATGGTCATCCTATGATCTGGTAGTTTTGAACATTGTTGAGAAAATCTGCAAAAAATCTGCAGAATCCCGATTTTTTAAAATGCCGATGCAATCGGCAAACTCTTGGTGATGCAAAGATTTTTTGAAGATTTTTTGCCGATTTTTTTAAAAAATCAGCATCCCCAATTTTTTCAAAAAATCTGCAATTTTTTTTTTAGGCTGTGGCTGATTTAGGGTTTTTTTGTGCAAGCCCATTTTTCAGCTGTTAATGTTTAAACTTCGAAGTTTAAAGTTTAAACCCTAAACCTGAAACCCTCTTTTTAAGTAAATATTTGCTGCTTGATAACTATGTATGTAAGCCCATTTTTCAGCTGTTAATGTTTGAAACTTTGAACTTTGAAGTTTAAACCCTAGGCCCTAGGGTTTTGGGTTTAGGGTTTTGTTTTTTTTCTTCCTCTTTTTAAGTAAATATTGCTGCCTGGTAACTATGTATGCAAACCCATTTTTCAGCTGTTAATGTTTGAATTTGAAACTTTGAACTTTGAACTTGAAGTTTAAGCCCTAAACCCTAGTTTAGGCCCTAGGGTTTTGGGTTTTTATTTCCTCCTCTTGTAAAGTAAATATTGCTGCCTGATAACTATGTATGCAAGCCCATTTTTCAGCTGTCAATGTTTTAATTTTAAACCCTAAACCCTAGCCTTTTGGTTTAAGGTTTAGTTTTTTTTTCTTTTTTCTCAAGTGATTGTAACTTTGTTGTTACTTGTTTCCATGTGCAAGCATATAAAAAATGAAACCTTTTTTTCCTTCTTGTTATTTGTAACTTTGTACCTTTTCATATTATAAGCAATAGAAGATGTGTTTTGTCACTTTCATGTGTACTTAAAGCTTGAGCCTTGTATGATGTCTTGACATGAATTATTGCTTTTGTTGCAAAATATTTGATTTGCATAATGTTAATTCATTCTAATATGAATGAAAAAAACTTTTTTCAATGAAAATTTTCATTTTCTTTGTGTTTTTTTTTGCCGATTCTTGATTTTTGCCGATTCCAATTTTCTCAACTATGGTTTCAAATGAAGGAAGGGGGGTCTATTTATGCTTGTGTCTTGGTCGTTGCCAAAATGGATTCCAAGACACCTTACCTCTCAACCGTCTCCCCATTCGGACATTCACATGACACCCTTAATGCATACTATAGTTTAATTGCAATTTGTCAAACTCATGATTAAATTGCATTACATTGACATCTCATTTGTATTTACATTTCATTAGTCATGCATATGACTCACATTTGCATTTACATTTTATTACAATTTATTTACACTTAGTGCATATTGCACTTTACTCCTACTCTTGACACTATTTCTTCTTGTGAGGCCTAGAACCAATGCCTACATTTGCCCTCCCCTTTAGTTTGGTCAACATCCTCGTTGACGTCTGTGTTTGCTCCTGGAGACTCAACTGCTGCTGTTGAGGTGTTGGAATAGGTACATCTCCCATCTCCATGATCTGCAGCTTCAATGCCTCTTTCTCATCCTTCAGTCTCAAGGCGTAATTATGGTATATAGTTCCTTCTATACATAATGATTGGCTCTTTGTTCCATCTTAGCCAATTTTGCCAAGAGTTCTTTCTCCCTCTTTGCAAAGGCTTCTTTGGCTTCTTTCCTAGCTTTCTCAGCCGCTTCTACAAGCTACTAATCTCTTTCTACAATTAGTTGTTCTCTATGCTCCAATTCCTTATTCTTTGCTTCCACCATATGTTCTCTAATTGAACACTCGGATTTCAGATACACAATTAGTTCACTCTATTCCTCGAGTCTTATTCTTCTCCTCAACATCTTGCTTCAAAGCAACCAGTTCTGCCTCAGCCTCCTATTTTATCTTCTTCATTTCCTCGTATTGGTTAGCTTGTCCTTCTTGTGACTGGTGGATCTTCTCCAATCCTGTAGCTAACCACTCAATCCAGTATGCCAAGAAATTAATTCTTGCATACATCTTAACCAACTCAGGTGCAATCTTCCTATACTCCACACTTGCTCCATCTTTTGGACAAGGCATCAAGTCTGCTTTGTCAATATATATTCTAGCTGGTTGCTTGTACATTGTTCTTGTTCTTGCTAGTAATTCTTTTATTCCAACCATATTTTGTACATCACCAGCCTCCATACCCCATGGCTGCTTCTAATGGATTTCAGTGAGCTTCTTTGTCCTCTCTTCATCTTGAACCCACTGTATTAATTTGTCCAACTACTCATATACCATTAGCTGCCACTTCTTCCACTATCCAATGCAATCCATCCTAAATTCCACTTTTTTGCTCTGTAAAAAACTTTCATCATTTTCTCAAAAAATACAACCTGTTCATCTGCACGGTCTCCTAAGGCCATTGACTGTCTAAAATTTGGCACTTCAATCATGAAATGCTTGCTTGTCTTCTCTGGTGTTTCGACCTCTGTTTCTTCCTCGGTGAGGGTCTCTTCTCTGTCTCCTTCATTGTCACCTCTAAAATGGATGTTTTTCTTTGTTGTCTTGCCTTTCCGTTATTGGCTGCTCCACAATCTCAGTTCTTTGTTCAGCCAACCATTCCATTCTTTGGCTGTTACCTCCTCTCCTTATAACTTTGAACTTTCCTGCGAGCTGCTTCCCTTTCTCCATTAATTCTGTTGGCATTGTCTCTTCCCTTGCCAGCTCATCTATTGTGGATGTGATCTCAAACTGTACCTCTTTTGCAATGGAGGTGATGCACATGGATCTATTTGCTGCTAAAACTCTGCAAAAATATCAGGTGAATCTATTTGCACTTCTCCCACTGTTTCCACCTGAACTGCATCCACTGCATCTTGTACCTCTGTATCCATATCCACAACTTTTGCCAATCTTTGCGCTTGCTGTGCAGTTCCTCCTTGTGAAGTCTTTTCCACAGACTGTTCTCTCATTGCAGCTTCTTCTTGGGTCTCCTGTTGTTCCAATATCCTATGCCTCTTCTCTTGTTGTACCTGTTGCTGTTCATCATCATCTAAATCCTCACTTACTTCATCATCTGGCAGGTCCTTCCTCTTCAATATTTTCTTTGTTCTCATTGGAGTATTTGCCTTTGTAAGTGGCATCACATTAATCCACCTCAAGATTGTTAGCTTTTGCTCCACTATCTCCCTTGGAGGATTTAGTCCAGGAAATTGCAACATCTCTTGTGCCACAACATTCATGAATAGTGTAATAGCATGAAATGCCATTGAAAAGTTCTTATAATACCACATCAAAAATTTCTTAATGTGTTGTGATAGATACGATGTCCAATCATACGCAACTCCCATGATTCCTTGCACATATGGTATGAGCCAGGTGGGCATCTCCAAACATTGTTGCTTTGCTAAAAACTTGGACATAAATATGTTCATGGCACACTGCAATTCTACTGTCTTCAATTGTTGTTGCTTTACTCCACGACTTCCATGCTTCATCAGCTTCACTACTTCCTTTGGGGTTATGTTGGTGATTTCATTCCACTGGTTCTGATCTACTGTCTCCTTTCTGACTGGTAATCCATAGCTTGGCAATCTGAAGATTCTTCGGATATTTCCAGGTGAAAACACCACCTACACCCACTTGTCACCAATCCTCACTCTGCTAGCGTTTTGTTGTGGATAATGTACTTGCAACATCTGCAACAAATAGCTCTTGAAGAATTCTTTCTCAAATTTTGGTATCTACAATATACAACTTACACTTGCATTCTTGAACACGATTCTCGGTGGGTGATCTATTGCACTTGCCTGGTTGTTGTCATGTAATGTCCTATACCGATATCAGCATCCTTTCCTTCCCCTTCTAAGGAAAAGCCTCCACTCTTTGCTCCTTAGGAGTGTTAGCTTGAGGTTGTTCCCACAAGTGTCCACTACGCTACCTACTTTGACCTTGTTCTACGTCAAGACTATGATCCTTCTCTCTTTCTTAGATATGCTCAGCAAGACTTCTTCTTGCACTACTTCTAACACCTTCTTTGCAAATGTGAGATTCTGGCTGCATCCTTGAGTCGGGTGGATACCTTCTCTGCTCTTGTTCCGCCGGCTCCATCCTGTTGTGGATACTTGGCCTCTGCATCTTCTATGACTACAAATCACTCTTTTCGACGATCAATTGCTACTCCTTCGATCCCTGTCGTATACCTTCAGCACTTGTAGGACACCTGTCATACACCTCTAGCACTCGTACAACAAATATCTAACTTGTACGACAATCATCAAGTTGCACTCCGATGACACCTACCGTCTACTACAATCTTCTATGGCACAACTCCAAGACAGGGTTTCTAGTTGTTTGTATGGTACGACTCACCCGACTACATCCTCTCACAACTCATATGACAACCTCCCTTGCACATCTTTTGCATCTGCGTCACTTCTACCATTCTACTTCCATGTCCACATCAATTTTCACAGCAACTTTTCGGCCTTTCCATGCTTGCAACTGGACGAGTCTCCTTTTGCTGGGTATAGTTGTATGGTTGTCCGTACGCTTGCAATTACTCTGGAAAAAAACCTTCTACACTTTCTCAATTTTTCGTTTGCGTAGAAACTCTCCTAGGGTATTATCCTTCCTCTACAACTCTTTGCTGGAAGTAGTTGTTTCTTTCCTCTGTCTATTAGCAACTTCTATGTCAGCACAACTACTACTTCAGCAATGCTCTGCACAATTTGGCATGGCTCCTTCGGCAATGCGTTGTGCACTTCACCAAACTGCATCCGCGTAACTATTGCTCCTCGGTGCAACCTTCGTCCTCCCTCTCCATTTGGTGCTAAATGCAAAAGATACTCAAGCCTCCTCACTTGCCCCTATTTATAAGATTGGCAAGGTGGTTTTCACCCATGCATAACTGCTCACTAGCTGCCAACTTGTCACTTTGCATGCAATTGTCTATTTTTTTTGTCTTTTTCTATTTTTCCTTTTTTTTTTTCAAAAAATGGAAACATGATATTTGTACCTAACTATGTCGTACAATTTGTACGACCACTACAACTGCCACTTCAATTACTATTTCTGTCGTCATATCTCTCTTCCTGTCAATGATGAACTTTTTGCCAATTTGTCATCCAATCCTTGCATTTATACGGCCTGCTTCTGCCTATTCATTAGTTGTAAGACGATCTGTCATACAAGTGGCATCATTTGTACGATACTTACTTGAACGACCCTCCCTACTTGTATGACATACCCCATTCATACAACCCTGCTTGTTTGTACATGTTGCATCTATACAACCATGGCTTGAACGACAATGTGTCGTACAAGCGTCCTCTTGCTCTGTATGGCTAGAAATCCTATGTCTTTCTCCAGCATTGCAAGGTTGTCTCGGTACTTGTCTCGTCTAGTCAGGTTATTTATTACCTAGTTCTTGTCTTTGTCCACGTCGTTGCCTTTGCCTTCTTCGCGACAATCCAACCTCAGGCATGTTTCGTTCTTCATTTCTTCCTTTCGAGTGGGCCTCCCTGACTTAGGACTACTTATTCCTTACTCTAGGCTGTTCGAGGTCCACCCGCGCTCTCCTTTGATTCCTCAACCATCTATTATGGCATCTTCGATTTGGACGTGAACCAAGAGGCAGTCCTGATGAGCCAACTTGCTAGTTACGTCGTATCTAGTTATTTTGTACATGAACAGAGAAAGGTCTTTGTGGGCATTCTTATTGATCACGTGGCCTAGGGATAGTTGAAGGGAAGATCCTTCCCCACGAACTACCAGGAGGGAGGTCAACCAAACTCCTCTCTTGGTAGGGCAATCGTAGACAATTGAGAAGACCTGACGACCTTCCCGAATTGCCTACATTTTTTGTTTCTAGTACTAATGTAATGGCATCTAGTAGTCCTTGCAAACTACTAGGACATTTTACTTCTTCAACAGTGTTTACTGGCGTATCATCTACTTGCCTTCTTGTTCACATTCCTTCCTCGGAGTGAGTTTGTCGATTGTTATCTTCTGGTTCAGGTGTTGGTTGAGGTCTTGATGCATTTCTCTTGGATTGCCTTGTAAGGGGTGAACTTGAGTTGTCACTACTTGTGTTGAGATTGATTGTATGTGAGCTACTACTTGAGTGACTAGAGCTTGTGGAGAACATACTAGTGGTATTTGACCGCCAATGCCTTCCACCTCCTTGAGATGTCGGTGTTTCAAATACGTCCGTCTGAAATATTTGAGTTGTTTCCTCTCTACTCCATCTTTGTTGCTCCATTTCATTCAACACTTCTTGCCTCCTTTCTTCTATTATGTCAAGATTTTGTATGGTCCTTCCAATCTCCTAAGCAATTTGTGCCCTCATCTATGTTAGAAAAACTATCCCATTACTTGGGTAATAACAATATTCTCCTACGTAGCAGATTGTTGCATTGCTGTAACAACCCACCTATTATTGAGAATATTGTTAATGGCTAACAATAGCCAATCATCTTTGTATATTTAAAGATTATATTCTAATGAAATATTTAGTTGATTATGCTATCATTAGTATCAGAGCGGGCATTTTGGCCTTGCTCCAATCGAGCTCAATTTCTTTGTTCAATCTCGCTCCGATCTGATCGGGCTCAATTTCTTGGTGATTTCGAGCGTTTCATTTTTGTCTCGACAAGAATCGACCATTTGAGAGTTTCCCTTGTTGGCATTTGGCTGGTTGGAACCTTGGTGGACACAGACTCCATTGGAGGGACCTCGACTGATGCGAACAGAACCCTGATCCTGACTCCAACACGACAAATCCAGACCTACAAGAACAACCTGCAGATCAAGATCATTGGACTCCTGCAATCGAGATCTGACATCACAACACAGACTCTGAGGTGATCGATCTTGGCAGTGGAGATCTGACCCAAACGGGGTAGTGTACTGCAAACGGGACTCCTAGGACTCCTGACATGGCGGACTTTGAGGTGCACCAGATCCGACACTAGACGGTCGATGGGACACAGCTCCCGATGCGTGGATCTAGATGCGATATGATTTTGATCCAACCTAGTTGGACGGGGTTTGCACATATTTCGGACATTGGACTAACACCGCAGATCTGACACAGATCTAATTGGTTGTCGATTGCAGGTGTAACGTGGATATCCAGAGCGGACTGGACTTTGTGCGACTGACATCGCAGATCTGACACAGATCTAATCAACTACTGACTGCAGGTGTAACGTGGACTTCCGAAAATGATCGGACTCCATTCGCACAGACGCGAACGCTGACCTGGACCGGACAGCGAAGGGATCAGACGCAGGCAAATCTACGTGACTCAGGATTGACACGTTGGAGACCTGACGGCTGGACCGTGGGACCTCACTCGACTCGGACCGGCGTGGCAATGCGCAATCACAGACTCTGACTTGGACCTAGCTACTAGACACAGACGCGCTCGAGCTGACGTGGGAGAGACCTTGATGTGGAAGACCGGACGCTATGACATGGACGTGATGTGGACGGGACTTGACACAAAGTGAAGTAGACGGGCAAAATTTGTTTACGACACGTGGCAGACAAACGTCAGGTCAAGTGCGCGGGGGAGCGATTGCCCGAAGGCAATTGAAAGACTCCATGCGAGTCTTTCTTTTTATTCCCCTCTCGGAAATCCCCACGTCCCGCATGTGGGACTAATCTTTTTTTTTCCTCCGCTGGTGCGATGAGAAGTTGTTAAGTATAATACACTAAAGCTTTAATTCCGCTTGGCTCTGTAGCTTAGACGGTTGGCGCCATGGGCGTAAGACACTGCAAAGGAGAAAGTCTCGGGTTCGAATCCCCCCGGGGCGTTGAATTCTTTTGGAGCAGAATTGTTTTTGTTTTTCTCTCAAGTTTGCAGCACGGACGAATTAAAGCCAACATCCTGCGCCTTTATTCTCGTCGGCGCAACTGGTCGATGGCTAGGCGCTAAGTCATTACCCCCTTGGAGGTCTCCGGTTCAAATCCTGCGTAGGCCAGATTATTTTTTGGTTAAAAAAAAAAAGTACTTTTTGCATTAAAAAAAAATTAAATTAAATTAAATTATTTTAATTTAATTTAATATTAATTATTTTTTTTATTTTTTGAAAATTTAATTAAAAACTTGCACCCATTTTCTTTGCAAGTTCATGTAAAAAGCCCGCGAGGCTTCAAATTTGTGCAAATTTTTGTTTTCTCCATCACTCAATTTGCAGGAATTTTTTTTCAAAATTGCCTAAGAGGCAAATATTGTAACAACTCTTTTTTGAGGCTTCAAAGCAGCCATTTTTTTGCTGCAGTGCTTGAAATAAAAGGTGATAGTTATTTCTTCCATAAAAACATATTTTTGTAGAAAAGGGGGACAAAACCTTGTAAAAATACTGTTTGGAACAAAGGGATCATTATTTCTTCCATCAAAGCAAATTTTGCAAAAAGGGGGGATATATTGTAAAGGTGCATTTTCGGCAGAGACCAACACCTTAGAGAATTTTTTTGCAAAATTTCATTGTAAAAGGTGCATTTTCAGGCAGAGAGACACCTTAAAAATATGGGCAAATCCAAGAAAAAGAATGTCCCAAAACAAACTAATGCATGTGAAAAATCAGTTAAAGGTCCGTACTTTCCAGTAGGCATGGAAGGGATGGATTTTTATGAGAGTGGAAAATTTCTCACACTACTCGGTGGTGTTCGAACCATTCTCAGAGATTCCTGAGTCTTGTGAAATGAAATGAAATGAAATATTATTAATGTCCGCGGTGTGTCAAAATAAGACCCAAGGGACTATAAGAAGTACAATAATGACTGCCAGCTAGCAGGCTAAAAAGCCCAACAAAGAAAAGAACTAAGAAAAATACAAGATCAAACCCGACAAACGGGCCAAAGAGAAAGGGAAAAGAAAAGAAAAGGGAGAGCAGATGGGGGGAGGGCTGCAGTCCAACAGAGAGAAGTGCATGCCAAGAAGAACGGAGAGAGAGAAGGAGACGGGAGGGAGCAAACCAGGAGGGGCAAGCTCCGAGAATTCCCCCAAAAACTAATCTCTCCTAACAGTCGAGGCCGAAGTACCGGAGCTGAAGAAGTCCATGATATGTCTCTGCCCATTGCTAGTTCGGAACCCTGACAAACTGTTGGTGCGCTGTCTAGTAACCCTGCTTCTGTTCAAACTGGATGGTGTGGGGCGTTTTCGATCGAAGTCACCTGGTCCGTCGGAGTTAGTGAAGTATGTTGTGATGAGCCGATGTTGAGGAGGGTGAGATCCATTTGGAGAAATTTTATGTCGTCGAAGCTGAGTTATCTCCCTAAGAAAGAGTGCGAGACAACGCTGGTCCGGGTATCTGAAGAAGGTAGAAACACATCAAGAGTTGTCCCTGAAAAGGCAATGGATCTCTATTCCCTATAGGCGTTGTAAGGGTAGTATACATGTCATTGGTTTCACTTGACATTGCCCAGTGTAAAAAGAAACGGGAAATCAGTGAGGAATCAGAGGTCATTCTCCTAATGGTCGATGCTTGTTTTGACACAAGTGACCTTAAGCCCATGGTGGCGAATACTTTTTGTGACACAAATGACCTTAAGCCCATTGTGGCCAATGCTTGTTGTGATACAGGCGTCCTCATGCCTATAATGGCAAATATCAGTTATAGCATAGGTGATCTCATCACAAGGGTAGATTTTGCTTGTGATACCAGTGACTTAAAAACTAACCATCCTCAAAATGAGCTCCATGATCTCATCGATTGTGACATATTGTTACCAGCAAAGACGATGAAGAATTTGGGTGTTTTGAAAAACACACAAAAGGCATTGGATCCCAACTGATGCACAAAATGGGATTCAATGGTGAAGGATTACGTAAACATGGACAAGGCACTAAAAAACCTATAATGCCAAATGTTAGGCCAAAGAATGAAGGCCTTGGCTATGATGGACAAGCAAGTACCAGTAAGACCATGTTTGTAAAACCTAAATCTCCTACAACTCCTACAAAGCATTGTTGCAGTCATTGTGGCAGAACAGGACATGTAGCAGCTAGGTGTTGGAATCTACATCTTTGTGACACTTGTGGATGTACTACTCATTCCTCTAAAAATTGTTGGTACAAAGTGAAAATGGCCAACAAGGTTCATATTGATTGTGGATGGATAGATCTCACACAATGGACAAAGATGAAAGAAATGTTGTATGTCTTCTACAGAAAAGGTAAAACCAATGGTAGACCCAAAGGCAGATCCAGTGATAGACCGAGTGGCAGTCCCAGAGGCAATGACCCAGAGGCAGACCCAGTGACAATGATCCAGAGGCATACCTACAGGCAGATCCATAGGCAGATCCAGTGGCAGACCCAGAGGTACTCATCCAGAGGTAGAGCCATGAGCTAGAGCCAACACAAGAGCATCTTTCATTTTTCTCTCCTTCGGGAGGGGAGTTATATATGTTATCCCAAATAATGGAATAAGGGGGGTGTTAGAGTAACTATCCCATTACTGGGGTAATAACAATATTATCCTACTTAGCGGATTGTTGCATTGTTGTAACAACCCGTCTATTATTGAGAGTATTGTTAATGGCTAACAATAGCCAATCATCTTTGTATATTTAAATATTATATTTTAATGAATTATTTAGTTGATTATGCTATCAATCTACACAGTACGCCTTCGCAAATTTTTACACTCATCCTCGAATAGTTGTGCTTTTAGGCATATCCTTTGCTGTAGGACATCAAATTGTGTTGGTTGACTCCTTTCCTCCTCTTCACTATCATCACTTTGAGGTTCGTGTTCAGGTCGCTCTCTAATGAATTTCATTCTCCGCACATCAACATCTGTAGACTGTAAGTGATCTATGCTTCCCTTATTCTTGTGTATTTGGGAATCGTACATGTACCAACTCCTCTTGTTCAATTTGCTCTTCATTCCCAAACAATCGCCTTAATCCTAGATCACTTCCTTCTTTTTCTTCTTTTGTACCCTCTTCTTGCTTGGTTCAGCTTGATTCTCCTTCTCGAACCACTATTCCTTCAAATTCTTGGGAAGACTGAATTGGTGTCGTAACCAGCTTTCCTATACTTTTGTCATCCTTTCTTCCTGGCTCAAAACCAACCATATTTACTTCTATTTTCATTTGATATGGTTTCAATCTCGAACCATTAACTGTTTTGGGAATGACTGTCCCATCCAGTTTTTGCAATTTTACTACACCATTATCCATCATCTCAATCACTTGGAAGGGTCCAAGCCATAAAGTCTTTAGCTTTTTTGGCTTGATCTCTTGTTTTCCTTTATATCTCAAGACCAAGTCACCTGGCTTCAATTCCATCTTCCGCAGGTGCATGTTATGCCACAATTTTCTCCAACGTTGGGAAATCTCCATTGCCTACCATGCCATAACCCTCTTTTCATCTAGTTTCACCAGTGCCACTAGCCTCTCCTCTAGGCTCTCTTGGTCACCCAAACGATTCTACACTGCCACTGTCAGACTCAGTATTAGGAACTCCACCGGCACAACAACTTCCTACCCGTACATCAACTATAATGGTGTTTGGTTTGTTGTCGGTTTAAAGGTAGTTCTGTATGCCCACAAAACTGCTAGCAATCTCTCCTCCCAATCAGCACTCTTAACTCCACAAGTATTGTACATGATGGAAACCAAGACTTTATTCATTGCATTCGCCTGCCCATTCGCCTTGGGATAGTACAGACTCGACAACAAATGCAAAATCTTGAATTCCATGGTCAACTTCTTAATGACTTCATTGACAAAATGGCCTCCTCTGTCACTTGTCAGCTGCAAAGGTATTCCAAACCTCGTGATCACTTGCTTGAACAAAATTCAAGCTATACTCTTTGCAGAAGTATCCACCAAAGCCCTTGCCTCTACCCATTTTGTCAAGTAATCCATTGCCATCACTATGTATTGACACTTTCTTCTACGGCTTGTTTATGGGGGTCCCACAAAATCAGGGCCCATCTCTCAAATAACTCCTGTGGTTCTGATGCGGGTAACAACATAAAGTCCCTTTGTAACGATTGCTCAGCTCGTTGGCATGTATTGCACGCCTTGACAAATTCCTTCGTTTTGTGATAGAGGGTGGGCCACCACAGCCTTGCCAAAAGCACCTTCCTTGTTGTCGCATTTGGCCCCATGTGCCCTCTTGTCAATCCTTCAATCTTCTCAAAATTCCATCAAGTCCCATTTTATACAAGAAGCCGGCTATTAACTAAAAAGGTGTTCACTTGATGATTTTCATTCTTTCTGCTATCGATATCTCCCTTGGCAACTCTCTTGCGACAAGTATTCTCCAATCAACTTGTACCATGACGGTATTGCGCTAATTGCAAATGGTTGAGCATCAGGAAACTCGTCTAATACTCCTCCCTCTGTAGGTTCCCTTAAGTGAATCCTTGACAGTTGATCCGCTATCACATGTTTCTTTCTAGGCCTGACCGCTACCCAGAATACAAACTCTTGCAACATGATGAGCCACCTGCTAATTCGTCCATGAATAATCTGTTTATTTATCAACTACAATAGTGCCTGATGATCCACATAAAAAGCAAAAGAGTTGACCAACAAATAGTATCTAAACTTTTGTACAGCATAGACCATCCCTAACACTTCACTCTTTGTTGTGTTGTAGTTCTTCTCAACTCTCAACAACAACCGACTAGAAAAATAGATGGGCCAATCCAGCCCAAATTGCCCCTTTTGGGCCAATGCACATCCAATCACAAAATTGGATGCATCTAAGTGGACGTGAAATTCTTTATCCCAATTTGGAAATAATATAATGGGAGTACACACCAATTTTTGCCTTCAACTCCTCGAAGGCCTTCTAATGTTCCTTTGTCCATTGAAAAGGAACATTCTTGCATGTTAACGTGTCTAGTGGGTGAGACACCTTGGCAAAGTTTCTAATAAACCTCCTGTAGTACTCGACCGTACTCAAAAAGGATTTCAAGGAGCTCATGTCGTATGGCTCTTCCTGTTGTCACATTTTGCACGGGGTGCCATGTCTTAAAAATTCTGTAAGGATGCTGCTTTGCCTTCCCTCTTTCTTCTCTCCCTTTCTTCCCCATGTCCCTTCTACTCTTCTGCCATCAATTTCACTTTCTCCATCTTCTTTTCTATGTCTTTGACTGTTTCTCTGAGTGGGCAAATATGCCCAAAAAATCTTCTAAGTGTTGTTGTTCGCCCGACTACGCAGCGCAGTCGGGCTGCGCTTGTCCATTTTGGCGCACCTGGGCGGTATCATCAGAACGATGCCCAAAAAATTTCTAAGTATGGAGTCGCCCGACTTCGCAGCGAAGTTGGGCTGCGCTCCTAATTCCGTGCGCACCTGGGCGACATCAGTTGAAAAGTAGCCAAAAATCGGCTAAGTGTTGGGGCCACCCAACTTCGCAGTGAAGTCGGGCGCAGCGAAGTCGGGCGGCGCTCTAAAAATAGTGCGCAGTAGGGCGGGCTTACTTTGAAGACATCAAAAATCGAAAGTGTTGAGCCGCCCGACTTTGCAGCGAAGTCGGGCTACGCTCACCAGTTTGTGCGCACTCGAGCGGAAGATGAGATAAAGCTGCCGTGAAGTTTCTAAGGCATGAAGGCCCTCCCGACTGCGCTTCCTTCACCCTGCGCTGCCCGAATGCACTCCAGTTTTGTGCGCAATCGAGCGGGATATAAAAGATGAGCTTAAAGATGATTTCTTCCCCCTCCATTAGATGTTGACAGGTGTCCAGCCTTGAGATTCAAGTCAAAGATGTGACAGAAGGTGTGCCGCAAGGGTACCGGACAGATGAG
Organism: Wollemia nobilis; assembly: GCA_028583015.1. Taxonomy (NCBI): domain Eukaryota; kingdom Viridiplantae; phylum Streptophyta; class Pinopsida; order Araucariales; family Araucariaceae; genus Wollemia; species Wollemia nobilis. The sequence continues at coordinate 3,886,224 of JAQPPZ010016709.1, forward strand.
CGTGAACTGACATATTGTACCGCATTTGCCCTCATTCAAACTAACTCGAGGTTTCATCTACCGGACTGCCACGTAACTGCCATGTTTTCAGGTGGACCTTGTTGCAAGTAGACTCCATACCCGCAAAGGTCAACATCAGCCACTTTTTGCCACTTTTGTTAGCTTTTCCAGCTTTTGTCAGGTCTGGGATTCTGTGCCCACATTGTAATCGGGGGAGAATTGCGCTATAAATAGCAGCATCATATCATTGTTAAGGGTGGATGGGAGATATATTGCTAAGAGACTTTTGTAGCTATGCGTTTGCTTTTGAATACAAAATATACTTGGCTTTATTAACTGTCTTTATCTTGTATGCTGCCTTCGTTAAGTGTTTCTGCCTCACGTTGCTTATATTACTGATTACTGCTATTCTGCTTTCTGGATATCGGTATTGGTGGTTAAGTATATCTGGAATGCCTAAAGTGAAGGATACATAGGATAAAATAGCATTAATAGTTTCTGTTACATACTTTGTTTAGATTGTTGTTAGTAGTAGTGATTGGTTAGTTTATGTGTTGCTTATCTTCCCCACCCGAAACAAGCATATTTATGTTTCTTTCTGTAATTTGTAATCTCTTTCCTGCACTAAGCTATAACCCCAATTGAGAAAACATAGGAAGTCGGCCTTCTCCGGAGATTGGCGCGGAAGGCATTCCTTCCTTCCGGCCTTTCAATCTGTTGGGCGAATCTAGGGCGCAAATAGATTAAAATCCTATTCTAGTGGCAGATTCGTAACCAACACTTCCATGTTCATCATGACGCCAATTTTATCAGGATCCGTCTTCAACCCCTCTGCTCACTACATGTCCCAACAACTTACACTTCTTTGGATTAAGTGCCAAACAAGCATGCATGCATAGCCTCATGCATTCCTACAATGCCATACAAAGACCAGTTGTCCTAGAAGACTTTAAACTTTTTAGTGGACATTTGCTTGAATATATAGAGAATGATTCTCTGAAACGTGGTCGGGGCATTACACAGGCCAAATGGCATTTGATTGTACATGCATAAATGCCATTCTCTACCCTGAACATTGTCTTTAACTTATCTTCTTCGGCAATGCTTATTTGATTGTAGCCGGAGAACCCATCCAAAAATGAGTAAATTTCATGTCCAGCTACCTCTAGAATTGAGTCAATTAATAGTATTGGAAAGGGACCCTTAATCGTTGCAGCATTGAGACTTCCAAAGTCTACACCTACGGATCTGGTTTGCTTCTTCAAGGTGATCATGATTGGTGACACCCACTCGCTCAATGTGACCTTGAAGATTATGCCTGCATCCAGCATCTTTTGAATTTCCACATTTACTAAGGTTGCATACTTAGGATTCATCCTGTATGGCCTTCTCCTTACCGGTAGTGCACTTAGAATCAATTGAATCCGATGTACACACAGTTCTAGCGGTATCCCTTTCAAATCTTTATAGGTCCATGCGAAGACATCCTTATATTGTAGAAATTTTTTGAAAGTTGTTGCTTTCAACATTGGGTCCCACTCGTCTCCACAATGGATTATCTTCTCTTCACCTTCATTGTCGAGATTAATCTCAACCATCTTCGGCCCCTCATACTTGATAGTCTTAGGTTCACTTGCCGCTTTCACCACGTCTATCGAGTGTGTTGGCTTCTCATTGGTCATAGCATCACCAATAGTATATTCTACGATTTTTTTTGGGAATGTCCACTTTTCTTTCTTTTCCTCTTTTTGTGCATATTTCTCTCTTTTACCTCTTTTGCTGACCTCAAACATGCTTCCTCCTTGTTTATCATGGTTTTCTTTGTCTTCCTCTGTCTGAATGCAGAGACAGGTGGGCTGAAATATGTCGTAGTCCCCCATTTCCAATGGAGAAGTTGTAGAAAGAAAATTTTACATATTGAAACTCAATTCTATTTCTACTTAAATAAGCTTACAGATCTACCTTCTACAACAATTAACAATGGCAATACACACAGGAAACATTACAATAACAACAGTAGATGATAAATGAATGAACAGATTTTATATTAACAATGGTTGTACAGTACTTGCATTACATACACAACATATAACTGCCTGTAACAGTTCAGACTTGATGGAATAGCACTCAGTCTTCCTGGAACAGCATCCAATCTGCCACATGTACTACCAACGTACATCAGCAACATTCAATGCAAACCCCCAATATTATGCCAATAACATACTTCGCCAACTCCACAATTGTACAATATATCTCTCACATTACAATCATCACAACACCATACATCTCTAGGCCAGCTACCACAACCATCAGCATATATGACCCCAATGAATGAGGCAAGGGTTTTATTTAAACAACCAAAAATTAGTTTCACCCTCCAACTACCTGACACCTCATCATTTTCCTAAGTTATATTTCACATGCATTTGACTTGCATTTACATTTCATTTCCTAGCTCATTTTATGACTGCCACATACTAACATTACATGGAATATTACATTGCCACTTTTAAACCTTATTAAATATGTATGCACATTTCGTCAAACACTTTGCATACAACTAGAAACTGGCAAAACTTATTTACTAACGTAGACGTATCAATTTGCCTACCTACAAAAGTCCACTATCCGATTGCTCTTCATCTTCTGTACATTCTTCCAAATGCAACACTCCTTCGTTTAGTTCATGTCCATTGTCTTCCTCCGAAGACAAACTGCCCTACAAAGTTGGAGTATTGACCTGCTTTCTTCACTTGACCCCTTGTGACTACAAGCACATTGTTCTTCTGTTGTTGGTTTATTGGAGGCTTCTCAATGTCAATAAAATTAGCATTCTGCAAGTTGCTTGAACTCGTCTTCTTTAAGCAATTTGCCTCCTTATGATTGCCCAGTCCACACCAATGACACATCAATGTATTATTATTTTTGGTGTTGTCTCCAACTAGCTGATTTTGACAATTATGTGCAAAGAGCCCCCACTTTTTGCATCTTTTGCACTAAATGATTGGTTTGCCATCCACATCATATTGCAATCGACTCTGTCCTCATTGTCGGTTGCCTTGTTGTGGTTGTCTTCCACCTTGGCCGCTGTTTCTGTATCCGCAACTTGTTGCTACTTGTCCATTTTTTGATGTACTAGGCTTTTTGTCCTTTGCTTCCTGCTGCACTGATAATGTTTGGTACCTCAAATTCCTTATATTAAATGGACAGTCTCCAATTGCGTGCCCTTTCACTTCACAAATATTGCAATAAGCATTCTTCGAACAAGTAATATTTGTATCTCTCTGTCTTACATTCTAAACACCAAATATATTGTCTTTCCTTCTTTTCTTTGTTTGCATCTCAAGCCATCATTTTCGGGTCCATCCTCACGGCTTGGATTGCCACGTGTATATCATCACGGTCCGTATCTGAACCAGATTCCTTGTAGTGACTCAACCTTGCAACCATTTGTTTCGCTTCACTTTCCAATGTGATTACTCTATTATACGTCTCTTCGTAGGTAGTTGGTGGGACTACCTTCATCTTCTTCTTGTATTTTGGTAACAATCTGTCGAGGAACCATTGTCTTTGCAGTCCACTACTAGAGCAACTTCCATCTTATCAATGAGTTCCTTCGATCTTCTATTATAGGATTTGATATCCTTGTCCTCCTTATGCTTCTTGGCATAGATTTCTCCGATGATCTCAATGTCATCTAGGAGTCTTCTAAATTCTTGGATGAATGCTTTAGTCAATGATTCCCATGTGGCAAAGTGTTGATCTTCTTTAGATGCCAATTCATTGTGATTCCATGCAATGTTGTCAGAAATAATCTTAACCATGATATCTCATCTTTAACTCCATTTGCTTTCCATATGGTTACACATGTTCCAATATGGCGTTCTGGGTCTTCCTTCTCGTCACCCAAAAATGGTGGGCACTTCTGCTTGCCTGCAACTTGTGCCATATTTGCCATAGGTGGCTGTTGTTCTTCGCATCGTTCTTCTTCGCTTAGTGCTTCCTCACCTCACGCACTATAATCAGCAAACAATATTCAACCGACATCAGTACTTCACAACTTCCTTCGTAAATATATGTGTGTTGTTTCTGGTCTATTCACCCAAGCAAAGAAACCAAGAACTTGATTCACACCCGAAGCGGAAGATCAAAAACCTGATTCACAGTCGAAGCAAAATACTAGAAACTTGCAAAACAAAAATAGAAAAAGGGGCAATCTATGTATACAGGTCTATCAGGTCTCAACAAAGGATGATGCACTTACTTGCTTGTGACAATCAAACCCCTTATTTTTAAGATAAATGATCAAGAAAATGCGAATCATAAAGGTCAACAAATCTTAAAAGGAGTGCACACAAAATCAAAAATGCTTGGATTGTTAAGTGCTACATGCAAGTCATCATTTTTTCAAAGTCCTTTTTCATTGCTTGGATTGCTACGTGCAAGTCATCTCTGTCACTATTAGGATCATCACTTCTGAAATGACTTATTCCTATTGTTGTTTGCTTTGCTTCGCTCTCCAAGTTTAGAGCTCTTTCATATGCTTCTTGATAAGTGGTAGGTAGTACTACCTTCATCTTTTTCTTATATCTTGGTAGCAATCCGTCAAGGAACCACTACTTTTGCAAACCATTTGCTGGTTGTATTTTCATTTTGTCAATTAGTTCCTTCATTCTTCTATTGTAGGACTCGACATCCTTGTCTTTCTTTTGCTTGGTGGAGTATACTTCCCCAGTGATGTCGATATCATCTCTTAATAACTTGAATTCCTTCTTGAATTCATTGGCTAAATCTCACCATGTTGTTAAGGGATTCTGTCTTGCTCTTTTGAGATGCCAATCCTTTGTGATGCTTTGCAATGTAGCTAGAAATAGTCTTAACCAAGCATCCTCGTCATCCACTCCATTCGCTCGTGTGCCAGACTCCTGTCTTGTGCACCATGAAACGTGTTAACTTGCTATTGCTCTAATGTTGAACTCCCATCTTGCACACTATTAGACATGTCATCTTGCATTTGTACATGTTTCGGACTCTTGTCCCGCTCACCATTGGACACATCAACTTGCAATTGCCCCAGCATTGTACATACAGTGTTATGCAATTCCTCACCACTATGTAACTGGCTTTCGTGTGATTCTCTGCCATTGTCAAATAACTCTCCATCGTCATCATGTGATTCATCACCACTAACATGCAATTCTCTATTGTCGATATACAGCTCTTCGTTGTCGACATGCAACTCTCTACTGTTGATATGTAACTCTTCGCCGCCAACATGCAACTCATCGCCGCTATCACGCAACTCTCTCTGTCATCGACATGCAACTCTCCATCACGCAACTTTTTGAGCACAAACCCTTGCACGTCTCCTCCATGCGTGTCAACTTGCACGTCTGGTTGTGCATCCACTTGCATGTTTGCTTCATGTGTCAACCCTTCGTCAATGTCAACAAACAAGTTTGCATCTTCATCTACTTTGTTGGCTGCATTGTAATCATTCCATCGTTGTCATTGTGCACCTTCCCGAGTGATTTGCTTCTCACAACTCCATGTCACCAAGCTTGACCCAACTTTGAACAAGCAATGACACCAAAATGTAGAAATGGAATACAACATACTTTCCCACATCCTCACAATAATTATCTGTCATCCACCTCTTCAAGTTTCATGCAGTGTTGGTTCAAACTCCAAATAGCAACGATGCAATAAATGGCATAGTGGGAGTATTCCACCCTTGGAGGAACAATTTGATATGACAAATTTAATGATCGGCTATGACTACATTCATCTCAATAATCAACACTTCAATCTGCGAATAGGAAAGTCTATCCTCTTCTAGACTGCTAACCTTTAGTGTACAAACTTCTCTCCACACTATGATAATCTCAGTTTGACAATGATTGTAAAACATATACGGTATGACAATCACTTTACAACATTTAGCAATGTACAACGCTTGGGCAATGCACTGTACAACATTGGTTGTACGACATACATTGTACGACAACTCTCGTATTGCGACTTTGATATAGAGTAACTCCGTTGTGTAGCAACTTCAACCCTGTGTAACAGAACTTGGGAGGAACAACTACAAATTCTATCCACTGCAGCAATAAACAATGACAACATATACAAGAAACATATAATGGCAATAGATGAAGGATGAACATGAGTAGATATTGTATTCATAGTTAAGAAAATCAGCAGAATTGCGATTTCGCGACGATTTTTTGCCATGCCAATTCAATTGGCAAAGAATCGTTGAGTCGGTGATTTTTTGAGAAAATCGGAATCACCGATTTTTTCAAAAAAGTAGCTGCAATGGCATGCATAGAGGCTACGACCGATATAAGGCAAACTTTTTTTTTCTCTCATTTCTTCACCTTAGCTCTTCTAAACAAGGAAAACTCTTTGCCTACCTGCTATCACCCCAACCCAAACACACTAGGGCATCCTAGAAGCGAGTGATTGCGGTGTGAAGGAATCCGATAGCAAGCAACAACTACCCAGAAGATTCATCCGAGATAAGAAATTCTTTGAAAACTTTTATTTTTTTCCCTCCAACTTAAAACAAGGTTTAAAATTAGATTAGGGCTGTTTACAAATAGTTTTGTGATTAGGTTAGGGCTGTTTACAAATAGTTTTGTGATTAGGGACGTTTGTTGATTTTCTCAACTTTAAAACCCAAAACCCGAAACCCTAGTCTAGGGTTTTGGGTTTAGGATTTTTTTCCCCTCCTTTTAAGTAGATACTAAATTGATATACGTAAGCCAAATTATTAGCTATCAATATTTGTTAAACTTTAAACCTTAAACCCTAGTCTAGGGTTTTTTTTTTCTCCCTTCAAGTAAATAACTAAATATTGCTTAAGGTTGCTTGATAACTATGTATGCAAGCCCATTTTTTAGCTGTTAATGTTTGAACTTAAAGTTTAAAGTTTAAACCCTAAACCCGAAACCCTAGTCTAGGGTTTTAGGTTTAGGTTTTTTTTTCCCTCTTTTTAAGTAAATATTTTTGCCTGATAACTATGTATGCAAGCCCATTTTTCAGCTGTTAATGTTTGAAACTTTGAACTTTGAAGTTTAAAACCCAAACCCTTGGTAACTATGTATGCAAGCCCATTTTTCAGTTGTTAATGTTTGAATTTGAAACTTTGAAATTGAAGTTTAAACCCTAAACCCAAGTCTAGGCCCTAGGGTTAAAGTTTAGGTTTTTTTTTTCATTTTCCTCGAGTGATTGTAACTTTGTTGTTACTTACTTGTTTCCATGTGCAGGCATATAAAATATGAAACCATTAGATCTAACACGGGGGCGTATGGAACACCAGGGCCAAGAAAAGGGGATGTTAGATGCAATTTTTTAATGAAGATCTTATTGGAGGCGTTTATCACCTCAAATTCCATTTGGCACAAAGATCTAACAATAATGTCAAGATATGCCATAAGGTGCCAAAAGAAATTAAAAATAAAGTAGAGGCCATGATTGTTGCGGCAGAGGAAAAAACTAGTCTCAAAAGAAGTCATAGCGATGCCATCTCATCCCCCCCTCCCAAATTCCTCGTACCGGAAATAGCTTTAGCCAGTTTCAACAAAGGAGTTTGAGTCCTCCAAGTGCACAAGCAGCTAGTGGAACCAAGATAAGCACAATGCAATGAGGATAGCCATTGCCACTTTTTGGTATTATTTTGACATTCCCTTCAATGCGGCAAGGTCTCCATACTGGCAGTGCAGGATTTAAGGTACCGACTTATGATGACCTTATGGGGCCCTCTCCTTCGAAAATTTGTGGACAACATTTAGGTTGTGGCATTGTGCTTGACTATATATATATATATATATATGGCATGACCAGTTTTTTTATATATATTAATATGATAATATCAATATGCAATGTGCATGCTAATTTTTTTTTTGTATACTTCAAGTTGTGCTTGACAACCAACGTAGTGTGTGGAGGAACAAGGGTTGCACTATAATGTCTGATGGCTGGATGGATGGGAGGGGAAGAACCTTGATTAATTTTTTGGTTGCATTTGTAGGAGGAATTGCATTCCTCAAGTCAATAAATGCATCGGCACATGCTAAGAGTGCCAAAATGCTTGCAGGGTTGTTGGAGGAGGTTGTGTTGGAGGTTGGGAAGGAGAATGTTGTCCAAATCATCATGGACAATGTAGCAGCATATAAGGCAACCGAGAGGATTTTGGAGGAGAGATTCCCCACTATTTGTTGGACCCCATGTGCAACCCATTGTCTCGATTTGCTCCTCGAGGACATTGGGAAATTACCTTGGGTGGCATAGGTTGTAAGGAAGGCTAAGGCCATCACAAAATTCATTTACAACCATACATGGGTCCTTAGCCTCATGAGGCTATTTACTAATGAGAGGGAGCTAGTACGGCCTAGCATTACACACTTTGCCATATTAGCTACAAGACTATGCTTATTAATTTATTTTATTTTATTTATGTTGTAAAATATTTTTCTTTAAATTATTTTTTCTTTTCTTTTTTTCAGGTCTCAGAGCCTTTGGTGAAGGTTCTTCGTCTTGTTGATGGAGAAAAATTTCCAATGGGATTTGTATATGAGGCTATGGATAGGGCAAAAGAGGCAATTGCTGCATTTTATGGATATGCCCGCACCAAATATGATGCCATTTGGACTATCATTGATAACCAATGGACATCACAAATCCATAGCCCTCTTCATGCAGCGGGTTACTATTTGAACCCCAAAATCTTTTATTCTGCTACATTTCGTGTTGATTATGAGGTGAAGGTTGGCCTTCAAGATTGCATTGACCGCGTGTTCTCAACTAGCAAACAATTGCGCAATAAAACATGTGCAAAGATACAAGATTATAAGGAACACCATGGCCGCCAATTCCCATCTGAGCAATGCATGAATGTTGTTGAGACATTGAGGCTAGGTAACCCTCATTGAATTATTATTTATTGTCTTTTGATTTTGTTTTAAACTTTTAAGTTGTTACATGTGAAATATATATATATATATAGTGGGACGACTTTAGTGGTTTTACGCCCAATTTGCAGCACATGGCCGTTAGAATCTTATCTCAACCATGTAGCTGTTCAGGTTGTGAGCGCAATTGAGTATGTTTGAGCACATACACTCCAAGAAGCGCAACAAACTTGCACAAGAAAAGTTAAATGATCTTGTGTTTATGCATTACAACCTTCGTCTCCACCAAAGAACTTTTGAAAAAACAAATATTGAGCCCATTGACCTAAGTGACATTGATCCATCATTTGAATGGATCACAAATGCAGCACATGAGTAGCAGGAATAGGAAGAGCCTCTATTCACCATGGAAGATTTACAAAACTATGAGAACCTAGCGGAGGAGATAGCAACCAGGGACCAACAAGAGGCATTAGCACAAGAAATGACGCCGGCAACTACAAGCACACATCAACAAAGAGCAAGGTTCCACGAACTTGGCGGACGAGGGGATGAGGGGACGGGGGGACGGGTTTTGGGGGACAGCGGGGGACGGCTGGTACAATAATATGAAAATTGAAACTTTTTAGAAATTTAGAATAATCTACACATTCAGAATTCTACACACAACAAAAATGATATTAGGATATTCATATTGATATTAGTTACTAAGTGCAGCCATTTAATTGTTTCAACTTTCAACAAATATAACTTGAAGGTTCAGCCAAGGATATCAAGTGCAATCTGCCAATCTCTAACAGTTAACCAAATTAGTTGCTATTGCTCAAGTAATGAATGCCACATTGTTCAGCTTTTAAGTTTTAACATTCAAACAATAAGTATAACTTAAATAGCCCAAGTCATCTCTATGGATAAACTGAGTATAGCCATCCGGCTATGCTTCATCCCATTGTCTCTGATAAAAATGAGGAAAACTAACTGGAAATGGATGGTAATCCTCCACACTGTGGCAGAAGATGATCTTCAAACCAAAAGTATGACAATATATACACTAAGAACAAGTTAGAAGATGGAAGAACAGGGCACTTCTCAATTCAAATATAAGTCTATTGCAGTGCAAAACAAACATCATTTCAAAATATTACAAGATAAATTGACAAACTAATGATTTCTTGACTCACCAAATGGAAAAGCATGCAATAAGTAAATAACTCTTCAGCCTGAAACTGCAGACAGTATTTTTCAGGTGAAAGCAATAAAGTTCTGGAATCAAGCATTTAAAGTGAGGATTTTATTGAAGTATGATACTATCTCCAGATTAAAGGACAGAAGTCCAACAAGCATTCCAATAACGAGTAGGTAATTCTCAAAAGCCATTTTATTGTTCTCAAATATCAGAGATGTGATCAAGGCAATCACAAGTAATTTGAATATACTTTGGATAATTTTGTAAATTGAATCTGCAGGCTGTAGGTGAGAATCTGAAGAAGTAATGGAGGATCTAGAGTCTACAACAAAGTGGATAGCACTAAACAGTTAAAAAAAAACTAAAGTCTCTCAGAATATCTCATACAAATCAGCAACTAGAGAGATGAGAAACCCCTTAGGAAAAGGAAGTCTTTACCTATTTCATCTGCCCACCTTGCCCAATTAAAGATCATAAGTAGTTTCAAAAAATTCAATAAGTTTTTAGTGACCCTGATATTCAAGTTTCATTAAAAGAAGTCTCTGAGTCATGAATACATTCAGCTACTTTATGATCCCAATAGTGAAATTCCATTAAGGAGGTTTTGGGGATGATTTTATTAACATTATATGATACCACCTCCACCATAAAGGACAGACCTGCAGCCATACCGGCTTCTAATTTAGCAACTAGTAGCCCTTTGACCCTTTTTACTAATCCCAAATGTCAGGAATGCAACAAAGGCAATCTTGGAGTCACTTGGATATACCATGGAAGATGTTGAACTTGGATTTGCAGGCCATGGGCTCCAATGGTCAAAGCAAGTAATCAAAGTCTGAAGTCCTCACAATCAGTAGCTCCTATAGATCAGCACTAATGTTCAAGTTGGGTATGGGCGTCCAGCCGTGGGGGACGGCTGGGCGCCTTTGGGGACGCTCGGGCCGTCCGGCGCTTTTGGGGATGCCTAGCTGTCCCTAGGGACGGCCCGAGCGTCCCCAAAGGCGCCCAGCCGTCCCCCACGGCTGGACATCCCCAAGGACGCCCCAAAACAGGGGACTAGGGACGGCCCGAGCGTCCCCAAAAGCGCCCAGCCGTCCCCCACGGCTGGACATCCCCAGGGACACCCCAAAACAGGGGACGTCCCAGGGAGAGGAGGCCGTAGGCCTCTGGTGTCCTGGGGACGTTTCCCAACCGTCCCCCAAAAGGGGGACGGCTAGGAAACATCCCCCATGCCATCCCCCCGTGCTGGGGGACGCGGGGAACGGGGGGATGCGTCCCTCAGGGGGGACGCGTCCCCGTGGAACCCTAACAGAGAGAGGCTAGGTCTTATGCTAGGGCAAAGGGCAAAGGAATTGGAAGACATTAGATAGTGGGCCTATTGAGGCATTTTGACACATTTTGTAATTTGTACCTTTTCATATTATAAGCAATACAAGATGTGTTTTGTCACTTTCATGTGTACTTAAAGCTTGAGCCTTGTATGATGTCTTGACATGAATTATTGCTTTTATTGTAATATTTGGTTGGCATAATGTTAATTCATTGTAATATGCATGAAAATAACTCTTTTTCAATAAAAAAAAAAAATTCTTCGTTTTTTTTTGCTGATTTTTCCCTGATTTTTGCCAATTTTTAAAAATGTCGATTTTTTGCCGATTCCGAATTTCTCAACTATGATTATCATCATTATTATGATGATGATGATAAAAGAGTATTACATACAATGCGACAAACCTGTGGCATGTACAACAAAATGACAAACTACACACACATATATACAATTCTTGATGACAACTCATTGATGTAGTGCCTAAGTATAATGTTTGATGACAACTCACAAGTGGAGCGCCTGAGCTTGGACCACGTCAATTTGTTTACCTATGTCTACCCCTCCTTTAGATTGGTTGGCATCCCTGTTGACTGTGTCGCAGACTCGCAATAACTTCGATGTGAGCAGGCTGTGGATCAGGAGCAGGTATCTGTGAAGACTATGCAAGCAGGATGCGCAGTCATTAATTTTCCTAGCAGACCTTGTACTTCTCCCACACCATCCTGCTAAAATCACTATGTTTAATCGATTGCTTGTTGGCCTCATCTTACTGCAACTGTAATTCCTCTCGCTGCTGAAATGTGGTAGGCAAACATGCCTTGGCCATGCTGTAGTCTGCACTCGAAATCAGCAAGGCATTAGTCACTCTCCTGTAACTTCTGATCCTTCTCGTGCAGCTACTCTCAGTACTAACGGTGCACTATCTTTAACTCCTGGTGTTGAGCTACCAATGCCTCATCTTGTTCCCTCAAAAGGCAGAAGTACTGTTTGAGACAATGAGCTTCTCGTCTCTCAAAGTAGGCTAGCTGTCTCACTTGATTGGAAAACTCAATGTCCAAATGCTAACTGCAAAAGGCTGGATATAGTAGGCAAGAAAGTTTAGTTGCCAAAATCGTGTATCAAGCTATTTTATGATGGCTTATTTCTTCACCCCAGGTGGCGGTTCAACATCATCAGTCTGATCTAGTGTGAAATATATGGATGATGACTTATAATACAAAATCATGAATCCTAGGGGCATCATGGACAGCTGTAACAATTTGTCTGTCTCCTGCTCCCAAGCACAAAGATAAATGGGATTTTCAATCTGCTTTTGTCACACATCTCGCAAGTGAGTCGCACCACCCACAACCATTGCCTTGTAATGGGGCTTGTGGAAAAACGTCTTCCACACACATGTTATAATGTCCCTAAGATGAGTGAAAAACCCAACTGTAGGCAGGCAAATCGACATGTTTGCGTAATCAGTGAATAAGTTTTGTCATTTTGTGTTATTTTATAGTTCATACACAAAGTGTTTGACGAAATGTGTGTATGTATAATTAATAAAGTTATAAAGTTGTGATGTAATACTGTGTAATGTTAAGTGAAGTATTAGTCATGTACGGACAAGTCATAAGTTGTTAGTTTGTCTTGTAGTTGGAAATAAAATGTAAATGTAAGTCAATGCATGTCAAATGTAATTTAAGAAAATGATGAGGTGTTGGGTAGTTAGTAAGTTGGAGGATGCAACTACCTCCTTAGTTGTATAAATAAGACCCTTCCCTAATTCATTCGTGTGGGTGTGGTTGGCATTCATGTCATTGGCATGCAAGGAGAGAGAGTGTAGAATGCATTAGAGATAGTCTGTGCAGGACCGCAGATTGTATTTTTAAGATAGTGTCGTATGCAATCCAAGACAGTTTAGGCCTGCCATCTTTTTTTCTTTATTTCTAAAGGATTCCACTGAAAAAAGCTTCAAAGTCCTTAAGAAAATTGGCAGGAGCTGCTACAATGGAACATTGATACATTGGCACTGCAGAGAGGAAAGCTTAATAGTAATATCATCAACCTGACAGCTAAACCAGCTAGAGGCCCAGTTGTCAAGATTTTCCCCCAGATTGTGTGGCAAGCTGTCTGAACTCATTATAAGAAAACTTGTAGTGATTCCAAGGTATTTGAAAGGCTTAACCGAGTTACCTTTTGGAAATTCTAGAATGATGCAGATACAATCAAGTTCCTTCATGAATGTCAATTGCATAAAAATATTTATTTCTTGCTATTGATGAATGCTTTTGTTGCTAATAAGGAATCGACTGTTCTTATGAATCTTTTAGCATTAATGGCGTTTGCTTTCTGCCAGAGTATTCTATGCTGACTGCATTTGATTTCTGCTTGAATTTGATTCCTCTGAGTGGTCCTGATTGCCTAGACACTTCGAGTGAGCAACTGAGATTATCTGCTATAATAATGTTCAGCTATAATGATATTGTAGTATCCCGAAAATATTTAAATACAAATCATCAAAAACAAGAACAAACATTTCAGAAAAGGGTTTTTGTCTTTTCTGGATCTGGAGAGGGTTTCCATCCTCTTTGGTGCATGGGGTTTTCATCCCAATTTCTTCCCAAGAAAGAAATCTCCAAGTTCTTTTCATAATAATGAAAAATGAGTGCAATACATCAATATATAGCCCTTTTGAGCAAGTCTATTCACCTACCTACTATATGTGGGATTAACAATTTTATTATTTGGAAACCTTTAGACCACCTAACACCCTTAATGACTAAATACTGACTCATCAATGTACTTTTATAAGTACAAGTACCCTGTTTATTACACTTCAAATTTAGCGACATTACAAATAATCTCTTAGTATGTGAACAGTTAGTAAAATAATTGGAAATAAAAACTAAAAATAATAATTTAAAATTGATAATAAAACTAGTGGATTTACTTTGTTGTAAGTTTATCTTATTTATGACTGGCTTGCCCATCCAAATAACTGAATGCTGTGAGTGTAGGCAGGCAAATTGATATGTCTGTGCAATTAGTAAAATTTTGGCATTTTGTGTTATTTTGTAGTTCATATTCAAAGTGTGACGAAATGTGCATACATATATTTAATAAAGTTATAAATTCATAAAATATTTTATGCAATGTTTGTTTTTTTTTTTTTAATTGAATAAATACTTCTTCTACATATACATATCCGTCGTGGGGATTGAACCCGGGTCACATCACCGATAATGCAAGTGGTGTCCTTGCCGGTAGACCATATCACGCGGATTATTTTATACAATGTTAAGTGATGTACATATAAGTCATGAGTCATAAGTTAGTTTGTCTTGTAGTGGGAAATGAAATGTAAATGTAAGTTAATGCATGTGAAATGTAATTTAGGAAAATGATGAGGTGTTGGGTAGTTGGAGGGTGCAACTAATTTTTGGTTGTATAAATAAGACCCTTGCCTCATTCATTCAGGTCATGTATGGTGACAGTGATGGTATGTTGGAATGTAAGGGCTGCAGGGTGTGGACATTGTTGGCCAATGCGGTGGTTGTTGGTTGTAGATGATAGTTGGCATGAAGGAGATTTTTTACAGGGTTGAAGATTGTGTATGTAAGAAGATGCTGTAATTGTATAGGGCCAAAGGCTATTGTTAATACAAGATCTGCTTATTCATTATCATCTGCTATTTCTATTGTATGTTTTTTCTATGTATTGTCATTGCTAATTGCTGCAGAAGTTAAATTTGTAGGTTTATTTAAGTAGAAATCGAATTAAGTTTCAGTATCTTAAATTTTATTTCTACAGTGAGTCCCCATCTTTCGTCCCATGCACCAACAAATTGCATTCCCTTTTGTTGTTCTTGTTATCTTCTGCTCTACTTTCAGTGTATCTTTCTGCCTGAAAGTTGAACTGTTTCTGCTGAATATATTTACATTTGGAATTTGTTTGATGGCATTTTCTCTTTGCCTTTTGCCAAGGATTACTTAAAAAATTTATTGTTTCCAATCCAGCTTGGAATTTCTTTTGTGCAGTATGAAATACTCGTATTTAAGCTTTCCTCCAGGCCTGTTGTCTTTTTCATTGGTCATTGCAAGATCATAATTCTTGGGAGGCTTAAGCATTTTTGATCAGCAAAGCATTTTGGAAATCAAGATTTCTTCCTTTTTTGTTTTCTGCCTAAATTAAGCTCCATTGTTTTTCCCCTTTCAAATACATTTAAATAAGAGCTCTCTATAGGGTGCTTCGTCCATTTGACAGTCCATAAAAATTACATCATCCTTGACATATACTTCACTGCTATAAGCCTAAAAATGGAACAGAACCAACAGATAGAAAACTTGATTCAAAAAACAAATAGACTATTATGACTCCACTGCAGCTGCCTTTAAGATCAAATCTATGCATATCCATTGCTAGGACAACAACAAAACTTGTACTATAAATCCATAAACCAAATTAGGAGAGAAACATTACCAGCTGCAACAAGTCTCTATAATGTGCCATGAGTGAAGAGACCACATTACAGCATCCAACCAACTATAACCAATGGCCACAATAACAAAGAAACACCACAGTTACCAATTTTCACATGCAGAACAACACCATGAGGCTTCTGGCTTCTTCCCCCTGCTATGAGGGACATTATCACAACTATGCACTGTAACCAAATCCATGTCACAGTCAAAGTCCCATCTTCTCATTTGGAAAATCATAAAATGAAAAAAAACAGATTGTTGCAGACCTTTATCCAATTTTTCTTTGCCACCTCTGTTAGCAGCCACACCATTTTGTTTTGCTGGGATCTTCAACAGGCTTCCCTTGCGTTCTCTGAATCCCATAGTACTTTTGTTTCAAAATTAATATCTTTTTGCAGCAAGAAAAGTTCTAAGGTTAGAGGATGCTGCCCATTGATAGCATTAACATTCATGCTTATACCTGAATCCCACCAAACTCCCTCAGCATGCACCTTTCAAAGGTTTGCCTAGGCATCTCCCAGAGTCCCAACTAGTGTGAATTTCCTAGCTTTTGAGCCATATATTCAATTTTTTTCCAGCATGCTTGAGCTTTTTCCCTGCCCTATCCTCAGAGACATTCTGATGTGTTTCCTTCTTACAAATATCAATATTTTCACTTTGGCAATCTCCACCCCTTCAACCGATACTTCCACACAGAAGAGGTATTAATTTGGAACAAAATTCCATCATAGGAACATGCCACTGGAAATAAACAGCTTGTATAAGAAGAGCATCACAATTCTGATGGATGCTTCCACACTGGCATTTCTCTTGTCCATTTTCCCCATTTCTGGAATTTCATTCACATTTTCCTCTCCTCCCTCTTCGTCTAATATAATAAACTGAAGGGCTTCATTTTATATTTTTTTAGTGCTTTTAAAATAGATCTCGGCACCCTTTGAAATATGAACTGGAAAGAAACAAGGCAAAGTATAAGATGTCCAGGGCATTACCTTCACCTTTTGACAGAAAACCAGTAGCTTCCAGGGACACCTTCCAGCAGAGACCGTAGTTGCTACCTTGCAAAATTGTAATAGCAACCTACTAGCCTTGCAAGATATAATGATGAAGAAGAATTCATCTCTTGGCATGCCAGAGTTCACAAGATTAATACTGATCCATGTGGATCCATAACAGGCCACTTAGAAGCATAACAAGTTGACATCAAGAAAGGACGACCAAGTGATGATGCCTTGGTAATATTTCAAAACAAGGTATCATTATTGTTTGGCTATACCTCCAAACAAATTCAGAATTGAACAAAACTTCAGAGAGAGGTTTTTGACATCAAAAGGAATGCTCAGATTTAATTTGAGCTCAAAATTCCATTATATGACCCCTGAAACAGAGGGAAGAATAGTTTGTGATAGTCAGTTGTGTTTTGGGCATATCTCAACCAAATGAAGTCCATATCCTTAATTCTTTTTCCAAGTGGAAAAACACTCAAAGGACTTGCTTTGGCATAATTTACAGCCCAAAGTACAGCTGTTTGACAGTCAAAATGGAAAAAAATCAGTTTGCTATACAGTCATTATTTAATATTTATCTCTCCAGCAAGTTTTAAATGAACCGAAACTTATATTGAAGGTTCAATACGGACAGGTTTGTGAAATTTCAGTCTAAATACATCTATCTAGACTTTCAAAAGTCCAAAAATCAGTCCAGCCAATAAGTTGGCTGGGTCTTGACAAGTGGCATATGCAGCATGTCCAAAAACTGAATTGGGCAAGTGCCAAGAGGAATATATATATACACACACATACAGAGAGAGATTACCTCTACACATATTTACACCTGGAAGGAACCTTAGGAACCTAGAAACATCAGTTACACTTTCAGATTTAAAAGAGGAGACTAGAAGGAAAGGCAGCTGTGGGGAGCCAAGAACAAGGGCAAATGCATGTCCAACAAAAGGAGACCAATTGAACCTTTGAGAAGCACTATATGAGGCTGCAAAAAGTGCATACTAGTTGTATATCTCAGTAGAGGCCAAGTTGATGGCAAACAACTTTTTTAATGTCTTTACTTTGCAAGGAAAATGAAGCTTGACTGTTTAATCCATGAGGGTGTCCCATGTTAAATCATTGTTTTATTTGTTGAAGTGTCTTTTCTTAGCATATCAGAATTATATTTGCATTCCTCTTCATTATTGGCAAAGTTAATGTGTTTTTCATGCTCAAAAACTAGTATTTCTGACTTAGAAGTAAACATTAATTCGACACAACTTGTATTTAGAGTAGAGTTTTGGCTTTAAGAGTATTGTATCAAACTCTTTGTAGACAGTCCATACGTTGTTTGGATTATACAAAAGGGATTTTGGGTATGAAAGAGTACTTATGATGCAAGATGCAAGGAATTCACTAGTGGCCAGTGAGGAGTTTCACAAGAGCTCAAGTGAAACTAAGCCAAACAACACGCAGCCTTCAAAAGGATCTGTTTTGACTCACTATGTTCCATGATGTTCTGGTACGGGGATGGCAGGACACATTTCGAGGATGGCAGGACGTGTTTTCAAGATGGCCCCCAAATCCCAGGACAAGTCCCCATGGAACATAGGTTTTGAGGACTCATTAGTGTGAATTACAGATCTAATACCAGGAAGATCCATGGTGTATGACATTCCATTGATGGGATCAATACTTGTATGTTTTCATTTTCACATGGCATGCATTTAAGCATTGTTCTTGCCTGATCTTAAATATTATTAAATTGTCTAGTCAGTATTTTTAAAGCATCTATTTGCAGAATCATGCTACACTTCCTCCATAAATAGGTGATGAAACTGTGAGGCCACTTTATCATATCCCACATGAGCCTAAGGGGATTAAAGTTTTGTTAATTATTATCCTATAAACAATAGTAGTTCTCATTGATTCTGCATAAAGGGGATAAATTCTCTCATCTATTAACCACATAAGCCTAAACTAATCCTTTGTCTTCATTGGCAATATTTATCCACATCATGTGACCAGTCTTTTTCTAATGCAAGGTGAGATGATGATTTGAGGAAAATACCAACATTGGCCACATAATCAGCAAGCTTGTTTTCTTCACAATGGATATATTTGCATTCCCATTCTATGAAATTTTGACAAAGTGTTCTATTATCCTCAATAATAGCATCATTTTGCCAATCACTGCAATAACCTTTTGTGAGTGCATTTATGATGATCACTGAAACCTTTCCTATTTCATCCATCCTTTATTTACAGCGATTTGAATACCAAGAGTCAAGGCTTTAGCTTTGTCAATTTTTTTTGCTTGGTATCCATATGATATACTACAAAGACAAGGTTGCCATTCCTTGACTCATAATGAAAATTTTCTCTACAACCAGCCTTCCCAGGGTTTCCTTCAGAAGCCCCATGAAAATTTCATTTAATTCTTCCCAATCTTTGGCTTTCCATTTGACCTTTTCTTTCTTATTTCTACTAGCTTGGACCCCCTTCTTGGGGAGATTTTAAAAAATGTTCAAAGATATTTTCAAGCATATGTTTTTTCAAATTTACTAATTTTTTTACTATAAGGATCTCATTACATACTTGTACTTTTTGGAAATATATTTGGGCAAAAAACACAGTGCAATATTTATGCATGAAATTTGAACTCATATTATGGGGGAAATGTTGGTTGAGTTACCAAAGGAAGAGATGCAAAACCTAGTTATATTGTTGATTCACTAGAATACTATATCAGTAATATTGAAACAATGAGGGAATGCCTAGCTTGAAAGGTTGCTAATGTACAGAAGCTTTTTGAAGGTTCTTTTACCTATAAATCAAACCACCAAGTGTCTCAAAATGTTCCAACTTGCTAATAGTAATTTCTCTTAAAATTCAAATGTTGAGTTCTTGTCGAGAAGACAAGCAGGTTATGATGAAAAGTGAGTGTGTGGAGATGAATATTATAGTTGTATTTGCTAATATTGAATGGAGACCACATTGACACTTGATGAGTGATAAAGTAATTAGAAGTCTGTTCTGAAGGATAAAGTAATTAGGAGTCCGTTCTAAAGGATTAATTTGAAATTTAGTTGTTGAAGATGCCAAAATATGTTTTAGAAAGAAATTCTGGGATACTTTGAAAAGCAGAGATACACTAAATGGAGTTTCAGAGTTATATTCCTTGTACTAAATTATATAATTCAACTTGTTTGCCAAAAATTTTGGTTGTGTAACTCAGGTTGTTATTTTGATTACCATTTAAATTTTGATGCATTGCAAGGAAGACTCTTTGTGCATTATTAAGCTTTTCTATTGTAGACTCAAATTAATACTAAGATTCTGCATCTGGAATGGCATCTTGATAGCATTATCAAAGGGTTGAATATGCATTTCAGTATGGATACAAAGGCATGAAAAATAGCATATTGCTCGCCATGTTTTGTGTTTTTGCCATGTCAGGCATTACTTTTATGAAAAACCGTCTTTTGTAGTTACACTGAGGTTGGAAAACCAGTTATGGATGTTTGTTACTGCTTTATTTTCATTTTTGGAGTTTGCAAAGATTAAATCTAAGAGTTCATATTTTCATTTTTTAACATTATCTTTCTATTGAGATCTCTCATACAGCATAGTTTTGCAAGCCTTATAGGATAAAACTTAGATGAAAAAAGATGCACTCTTTTGATTGTGAGCATTGAAGATAAATTTTATGGCATCCTTTCGCAGGAAAGGAATTGGTATTGTTGAAATGCTAAAGCAAATCCGCCTGGCACTTAAGGCTTGTGAACCCGGGGAGAATGAAGCCAGTACTCAAGTTGAAATCATATCAGAAACATTAATATACAAACCTCCAGAATGTTAGCGGACATAATCTATTATCAGGTCATGGATGCACTAAGGCTGTTTTATGCAAACAATTTTTGCTGAGGTCTTCAAACAATTCTTTCTTTTTTTTGGGCCATTTTGTAAATATAAGTCATATTTTCACTACCAGGGACAATAGCTTCAGTTTGATATGTAAAGTTTAATAATTTCCAACCTGTTGTGTCATACTTACTTAGCAATAGTTTTGCTTAACCAGTTGTTCTTAATATAAGTAAACTGCCTTGTAAGTTGGGAAGATGCCTTATTTCTTTTTTATAGTATAAACAATTTTGTGCACTTAAGTCATTTCCGTTTACAAAACAAAATGTTCGTTGATGTTTTAATATTTGAATTTGGGCTTATTGATGTTTACCTTTGCCTACTTCATCTTCTACACTGTATGCATTCAATATTTAAAATAATAATAATTATTGTGTCTTAATATGTTGGTAATAAAGTATAGACAGCCTAGCCAGCTACCTACTTGGCACCTCACAAAGAGAAAATTTTATTTTTACATTAAACAAAAAAAATACTTAAATATGAAGTCAAATAATATCTTGAATATTTGTTTTAATAAATTTAAACTGGATATCAAATAACATTAGCTCAATTAGTAATATTTCTCAACTTTCGGGGAGGAGACCTGGGTTTGAATTTTACCAAGTGATACATACATAATTGCCAAGTTGTTATATTACCACTATGTGATCATGATGTAATATGGGTGGGGCTGTTTCAATCCCATATAATTGATTAAAAAAAAAAAAAACGAAATTAGATATTCTTGAACATATCCTAATCAATTAGATTTAATTTAAGACATCTAAAAATCTGATTAGTAACTCATCTCATTTTTTAAAACCATTGAATGTTATGTTTGTTTAATTGTTTAATAGACTAGAAACCTTTGGGTGTCTTGTTTTTCTTTTGGGCAAGGTACAGGTTTAAGGTTTAAGACATCTAAAAATCTAATTTCACCTAACCATGGCTATATAAATGCAAGTATAAAATAATCTCACATTTTCTAAAATAATCTCATTTTTTTAAACAATTGAATGACATGCTTGTTTAATTGTTTGATAGATTAGAAGCCTTTGAGCATCCTTTTTCCTTTTGTATAGGTAAAAGGTACTTGGTGTGGACCTTCAAATTTGGGGTATGCGGTTGGGAGGGTGTAGAGAAATCTGGGGTTGTAAAGCTGTGAGGATATGGGAGACATGAAATATATGTTAAAAGTATCTATGTATTGTCAAAATGTATTTATGTCTTATTATTGTACTTGATGCATATCTAATATATTGTTAAGGGGCAATACAATGCGAGCCTAATGTCATGGGTACATGTATTAACATGACATTGGTATGAGGATGTATCCTTTTAAAAATGGGCTTTATGTCAATCAAACTAGGAAGAGCCACTAAATCCAAATTGAAATGGTATTTGAATTGTCAATTAGTTTGAATCATTTAGTAACCTGTTCAATTAAATTAATGTAAATCATCAAAAGGAAAGCTCTTGTGTGGAGACCTAGGTTTAAATCTTGTGAGGCCATATATTCATAATTGCGAACTCTATTATTGGTAAAATATCATGGCAATGTGGTTATAACGTAATAGATGGGATTCATTTCAATCTCATATAACCTCTTTTAAAAAAATTAAATTGATGTAAATTACCTTAAAAATTGGTTTGTAGGGAATGTTGGATATTCGTATTATTATTAAGAATTTTAAAATTACAAAGAACCAAAATATTTCTCAATACATTATCTAATAATTTAAATTTAACTAAATCCATTTTTTTAATAAAGCAATAACAAAGTTTTACATAAAACCTATTGGATTCAAAATTATTAACAATAGAATTAAGGGTTAGGTAAAAGATTTGCATTAACATTTATTTACTTTTGCCAACTCAAAATTTGAAAGAATGAAAATATGGTCTTGATTTTTACTTATAGATTAACAAATGTCCTTCCAATAAAAAATAAATAACAATGTAAAAAAGACCCAAAACACTATGAAATTCAAAATTATATATACTTTAGTTTTGAAGAGCCATGATTGGTTCAAATTAAAATTTAGCAATGATCAATAGTTAATTGTTTTTAAAGGAAATAGTAAGATATGAAAAACATAACTAAAAAAAACTTGGCTAAACAAAAATTAAATGCCAAAATTATATGAATTTTAAAATTTTTAACATGTTACATATTTATCAAGAGTGGTCTCAACTTGTATGAGTTACAACATACGGATCCCTAATATACAAGGACATGGAGAATTTTAAAATCAACAAGATCCCTACAAATCACAACAATAGTGGCGTGAATGTGACAATTTGAAGCACTCATCCCTATTGAGTTGATAATTCTTTTAATCAACTATCGTACATATGAGTATGTGAAGAACAAGATGGAACACCAAAATAAATTGTAAAAATCCTTGACTTAAAAATATGGTCATAAAATTGTGTACAATGTTTGCATTTTTAATAATATGTTTAAGGCACTTACAAGGATGTGGTTGTAACCATAAAGTGTCAAATTTTATAAAAAGCATTCAAATGTTGACAAAGTTTTATCTTATGCATACAAAGTCCATGAACATGATAAGGAGAAATGATATCAAAATTAAGATTTCTTTACCTAAAACTTGTTTTTATGTGTGCTTCACTCCCTTTCACATTTACAACTAAAAGATGAAACAAAGTGACTATGGAGAAAGTGGAAATGATATTTTGGCAACTCATTTAAAGAGAATGTTCATAACCAACCTTATTTTGATGGCTTTTTAGCCAGATTAAATCATAGATCCCAATATCCAGGATCTTAAACAAACTCAAATATTAGAGCATTCAATATCACAAATCCATATCAATGAACATAATATTCATAAAATAACAATATCAATCGATAATACACTCACAATATTATTAATTAATTAATTATACAAGATCTTTGTGATAATTTTTTCTTTGATGATATTCAAATACAATACATGGAGATTTGTCTACATAATATATCATTAGAAGATACTCTTCAATACTTGACTATTGCTCTCCTCACATATCCGGGAGATGCATCCTTTCCTTTCCACACATAAGACAAACCTCTCATCTATTGACTTTACATCTTACCACATACATGTGACTCTTCACTTGTATACTTGACACGTACACACAACTCTTGACTAACTTATATGACGCATTGCACACTCTTACACACTTGCACACTTTATTACATGACACTTGCACACTTTCACACTCTACACACTTGCACACCTTATCACATGACACTTGGACTCATCCTACACATTGACACATACTTTAGGGGAAATATAAATCACACACCTAATTTAATGACTCACACTCTAATCTAATATTTACAATGGCACCATGGGGGTGCTTTAGCATAGTACCAAACAATGTAATACTCTCCAATCCACCCTTGTACTACATTATTTGGTTTTTGAAGACATTAGTCTTCAAACTTAATGGACTCTATTTGTTGATCTTGCTAGGTAATCTTGCATTGTGCTTGATCCTCTATTTGAGGTTCTTCTTTGCTTTGTTCTTCTTTTGGTTCTTTATTTTGTGCTTATTTTTTATCTTCTTGTTGCCTTGCTAATGTTAATTCTAGACATAAAATTAGTAAGTCATCATAGTAATAAAGTTTTGAATTTGATGACTTTTTATTAACAAACTTGTTACTGTATTTTGAATGTGAAATTGTTACTATATTTTGAATGTAATAACATTTCATTACATTCTTTATCTGTATCCTGAAATATATGACATAAATCACTTGTGTCACGACTGATGTCTTCTGTCATTGATTTATCCTTTAGAATTGCTCTTCTTGCCTTTTATTTCTGTCCTTCTAAATTTCAAGTGTAAGTAATGCCATATACATTATCCTACCTAAATCAATAGGTATTATAATAGCATATTTAGAACTTTCATTTGCTTCAGTGAGTTTTGAGTGCAGATAATAACCAAATATTTCAAAGTTTTCATCTTTAGCTTCTTTGTAGATTGAATATAAATGCTTTTTAAATCTCATTGATATGTCTTGTTGCTCATCAAAATTTTCAATCAAATATTGTATACAAAGTTTCAAAACTTTCAATATTTCCTTTACTTATTAGAGAATTCAAATTATTTCTTTCCATGATGATCCTTTGAATTATAAATCCTTATAACTTTCAAATTTTAATTTCTTTAATCAAATAATCAACTTCAAATAAGCAATCAATAATTTCTTCAAAACTTCAATTTTGATCAAGCAATCATGCAATCAATTTTCAAATTCAATTTTCTTATTACTCCCACAAATTCTTTTCAATCAATTTTTCAAATTTCAATTTGCAAAATTAATTTGCATCAATCTCCAAATTCATTCATTAAATTATTCAATCCTTATCTCTCCAAATTAATTTCAATTCAAATAATTAGTCAAAGCTTAAATTTTAATAATGCCTTATAACCCCAAAAACAATATTATGTACCTTAAATATATTCAAAGGCTTCGATAACTACAATAATAAAGATATGTGCCCTGATTATTCTTTCTTCAAAAAAGGCT
The DNA here is from genome assembly GCA_028583015.1 of Wollemia nobilis. Taxonomy (NCBI): domain Eukaryota; kingdom Viridiplantae; phylum Streptophyta; class Pinopsida; order Araucariales; family Araucariaceae; genus Wollemia; species Wollemia nobilis. The sequence goes on from JAQPPZ010016709.1 coordinate 3,911,559, forward strand.
TTGGAAATAGTCAAGGTCTTACCTTAATTTCCTACCAAATTCGCTATATTCACTAAGTCTTTCATGGTTTTTAACTCACGTCCACATCTCATCAATATCTCGCAATGTTTCCCATGCAAATCTAACTTTTGAACGTTAGAAAAATGATTTTGTTTCTAGAGGCGTTATTGTCCTAGCGTATCTGATTCACTGTAACTTTTGCAGACTAATTTGAATGGACATTCATTCCTTGTTCATCGAAAAACCTTCACACTATTGTTCCTCCTCCTTCACAGATACGTCCAACAAGTCATCACCTTTGATGTTATGCTCACATATTTATGCTTCTTAGATGTTGTATATACTCTTGAATCCTCTCTCAAAAAAATCGAATGGTGAATGCGAACAATCCTAGAAAGGGTCCCGAAAGACATAAATGGAGAATTGAAAGGCTTCAAGCCTTAGAAATTTATATTCCTAGGGCACAAAAGGAATATGAAGAGGTTTCCAGAGAACAAACATCATACGAAGAAAATAGTGCTTATGAGGAAGATATCACAAAAGTGGTCAGACTTCATCAGAGGGAGGTAGAATACTAGAAAATTGAACAGCAGTATGATCAGTTTGAAAAAACAAAGGTAAATACTATTCACTCTACTGAATTGCATGTTTGTCAGGTACAAATCAAATATAAACACTTTAAACCTTACAAAATTGATGCAATTATAGACTCTGGTGTTGCTACTAGTCTCTACAGATATAGGACACTCCCTGAAGATGCTTGGCAACATTAGTGAGCATATTCTCACATTGAATAGTCAAAGAAAAAAATCTCAATTCTTTGCAAAAGTACCTTTACTTTTTGGTTCCCAAATCATTGAATGTGAATTTATTCAATTTGAGATGCCCAAATATGACATGTTCATAGGCATCAATAATCTTAAAAAGTTCATGCCACTTACTCTTCATCCTGACAATCTTGAGATCCTTCAAGGCATCTCCTTGCCACTCAAGACCTCTTATGAGGTTCAAGTTCCCATTTGGAAGTCTCCAAAAACATAGGAGATTAATCATGTCTGGATCCAAAATTGCATAGCAAAAATTTAGTCACAAATTGATACTTTAATTTCTAAATTAAAGAGTGGACTTTGTTCTAACTATATTACCAAAGCTAAAAGGAATTTGATTGACAGAATTCCTTTAAAACTTGTTATTGATCCAGTGAATAGAATACGGAAGCAACCAAAGTTCAAAGCACATCACAGTGGGAAGAATCCCACACTTACAAAAGAATGTCAAGAAGAAATTGTTGATCTTCTTAACAAAGGCTTGATTGAAAAATCTACCAGCCCTTGGGGTTGTTCAACATTTTATGTCAATAAGAGATCTGAGCAAGTCAGAGGTAAGAAAAAATTGGTGATTAATTACAAACCTCTGAATAAGTTTGTTAAAGCTATACAACATCCTATTCCATCTAGAGATGAATTCCTCAAAAGAATTGAAGATAGTCATGTCTACTCCAAGTTTGGCCTAAAGTATGGCTTTTGGAAAATTCAAATTCATCCTGATGATTGTTAGAAGACTACCTTTATAGTGTCATTTAGTCAATACCAATGGCAAGTCCTACCTTTTGGCCTGAAAACTGCTCCAGCAATTTTTCAGAGTACAATGAATGATCTATTTGTAGATTACAGGGATTTTATCTATGTTTACATAGATGATATTTTTAATTTCTCCAAAACTCCTGAACAACATTTGCAACATTTAGAAATATCTTATAACATCTGCAAAAAAAAAAATGTCTTGGTACTCTCTCCCACAAAATGTGACTTCTTTCAAGATTTTTTTAAATCGCTAGGAGTTACCATTTGAGATGGCAAAGTGCAACTCCAAGATCATGTTCTCAAAAATATCAAATATTTTTCTAATATTTTATCTGATAAAACACAACTTCAACAATTTTTGGGATGCATTAATTATATTGCAGGCTTCTATCATCATGTCGCAGAAGATCAACTAATTTTAAATCAGTTACTTAAAAAGGATGCTCCTACATGGTCGCCCAAACACACTACTGTAGTTCAAATAATTAAAGCACAGATAACAAACCTTTCCCCTTTGGCACTCCTAGGCTTTGGAAAGAAAATTTTATATACAAACGCATTTGCTAATACATGGGGTGCAGTCTTAATGGAGCAAGTTCAAGGGACTGAGAAAAACTATAGATATGGTTCTGCTTCTTTTAAGAACGTAAAATTAGGATACCCTAGTTGGTAGAAGGAAATCTTAGCCATTGTCAAAGCTGTAAAAATGTTTAAATTTTTTCTTACCAATGAAAGATTTCTAATCAGATTTGACCTAAAGCACTGGAGATGACATTCAGATAATGCAGTCAATGATACCACAGAAGGTAGTCACCTAGTAAGGTGGAATATTTTTTTGGATAATTTTGAATTTGATACTGAGCACATTGCAGGGAAAAACAATATTTTGGCTAACTTTCTTAGTCGACAACCAATTGGAAAGGACATTAACTTGTTTGAATTTGATGAATAAACATGGGAAGATTATACTGATACATTTGTCTAGGTACTCCGAGAGCTTCTTCGAAGAAAAGAAAAAATACAGTATAATTTGTAGAGTCAAGTCATCAAAGCCCGAAATGCATTAATTTCTATGGACCAAATGTATTGTGATACATCCATAAAAAATTATCATTCTGATGTTTGGCTTCGCTGCAATCCTATGAATTATTTTTCTCAAGAAAGTCCTTTAACCCGGTTTGAATGGTTTGAAGATTTTTTAGTTGGCCAAATATGACTTTTCATGTACGTTTTGGAGATTCATGGCTTTCTCCAATCAAATATCCTCTCTCAATCTAGTTTGAATTCCTTCCCACTTGTTATCTGGAAGTTGTGAAAAAGTATCTTCCTTCTGGTCATGTTGCATTTAATAGTGATTTGTACCATATTATGCTTTATCAAAGATATATTCAATCCAATCTACATTGGGAAATCCAGAATAGGCTGACACATACAAAACTATTACAAGAACTGGATTTTCTATTATATCCTAGAATAGCCACTACTTATCCACACTATGTTTTTAGCAGAATTCTTAATCTTTGCTACAATGTGCCACCACCAACAATGTACTCTGAACGTGAATTCTCTTTGGTACTTCATCACGTAAAGACTACTTTGGATCTGGTTATAGTTATAATGGACCTATAACCCACAAATTTATGGTTCATGATGGTTTGCCTTAAACCTCTTTTGTAATAGTTTATTAATTGTTATCCATAAACAGTTAACGATTTCTCCTTGGATCTTGTCGATATAAGATTTCATCTTGTTAAGATTTCACGTGGGCTGTACCAAAGTAGTATCCACTTTGTATAAAATATGAAATGATACGATTTCTCCTTGGGCCTTGCCGAGATAAGATTTTATATTGTTAAGGTTTCACCTGGGCTGTACCAAAATAGTATCCACTTTGTATTCAATAATAAAAAAAAAATATGAAATGATAGTTTACTGTGGCAAATGGCTTGCTTGTGTTTGTCAATAGGTGCCATGCGTTCCAATTTTTTTTTTGAGTAAATACTTCTTATATACATTCGCCATGGGAATTGAACCCGAATCACATCACCAATAATGCATTCCATTTTTTAGATCTAAATCTCTGCCATCCCCTTTATTAGATCTAAATCTCTGCCATCCCTTGGCTTTGAGAACTGAAAAAATAAGACCTTCAGGTTCATTTGAGGGCATCTCAAGTTTATGTATTAGGTATTTTTAGAGTCTTTGTATTCAGTGCGAGGTTATCTCGGCGGACATCCTGAATACTAGAAGTATGATCCCAAACCCTTAGTTGATTTCTTAGATCTCATTCTCTATGTAATTATTTTGATTTCTTAGATCTCATTCTCTATGTAATTATTTTGATCTTAATTATATCTTGCACATTCTACATTCTATAATCTTTGCAGCATAGTATGTTTGTTAATCGGTTAATCTTTGTTAATTTATTGATGGTATTAGTCTGTTAATGGTATCAATATGTTTGTTAATCTGTTAATCTTTGTTAATCTGAAATCTTATTTGCTCAATTCCCCATGTAAAAGGCTCGAATTTCACCCCTCTTCTCTGCAATTCGGAGGCAACCGGGAGATTACCGTCCACTTTGTGCTTTGGTCTTGGAAAAATGGGCACCCTGAATCCCCATCTTACCTTACGAAGAAACGAGAAAATAGAAAACCCCTGTACAATTCCTTCGTGATCCACACCATGGCCTTGAACGGGAACAACAGTCTCAACACGACTGGAAAGATTTCTCCTCGGCTGAGGGGGCACGATGGCATTGTACAGGCATTCCAATATATGCCTTTCATCAAGCAGATTATCATATGCTATAATGGACCGGTAGGAACTTCCAACATGCAAGAAAGGGGAGAATTTGGTGCAGGCCACTATAATTCCCCTTCGAAGCCTGTCATGGGATTCGGAGCCAGTCTCCCACGTCAGAACTTTCTTTAAAATGGAAAGCGGGACTTGATTCTCCAGCTTAAATATATCAGCCTGAAGCGGAAAAAACAAAGGGCTCTTCTTTTCTGGATCGAAAACCGCATCCAAGCTCTCAAAATGAGGGTTCGCCTGCTGAACTCTTGGGGTCTGGCAACGATCAAAACAGCCAAGAAACTCCAGAATAAACACGGCGTCCCGAGCCATCATCCAACCCAATATATTTTCGTTATAGCAGTTTCTAATCTCCCTTGCCGATGAGATTATATCTGTGACCAAGCTCTCAAAGTTGCCTCGATTTGTACGATGAGACGAGATTTATATCTTTCAGATTCATATATTTCAAGTTTGCGGTGGTGATAAGGTCCGAGAGAGACGACATGGGGCAAGTAAGCTTCAGGCCTTTCTGTACGCAGGGGCTCTGGCACGGTGAAGATGTATGGGTGTACAGAGGGCATTCCTTGCTCGTCTCCCTGCATTTGCGTCTGCTTTATTTGTTCCAGCCATTGAGAAGCTCCTACTTTTGGAACAAACATTCTCAAAGAGTAAAGCAAATATTTGAGAGTTACGTAGCAGGAAGGCCAGCCTTTTCCTTTGCAGATGTAGCACACATTTTTGATAGTAATTTATGATGGATTATTACTGTGTTTTATAGGAAGGCCATATTGATTATTGATTGTATTTTATTGAGTAAATATTTCTTTTATATATACATATATTTCTTGTGGGGATTGTAGGTGACCCTCACATCATTGCAAGTGGCATTGATTGTACATTATTGAGAGTTATGTAGAAAATTTTTGGTTCGAACTTTGATGTAAAATAATTTTGTTGAAAACAATTTAAATCTAAATTAAATTTAAATTCATTATTTATATGAATTGGATTTTAATGATCATTTATAATTAAATTAAATTTAAATATTATTATATTATGTTAATATGATTTTTTTTTTTGGAAAACATTCCAGAAGGGATGTCACTTTTGGGTAAGACCCAAGGAGACAGGGTATCCATTTTGCCAAAATCGCCCAGGACTCGAACCTGGTTTACCACCTTTGACATACTTAAGGAGCAAACAAACACACAATAAGATTAAAAAAAAATAATAATAAATAAAAATAATAAAATAAAAAATATGCTCCTTGAGTGTGTCAAAAAGATAAAGCACAACCAAACACACACAATAAGATAAAAAACCATAACACTAACCACATAGAAAAAAACACAAGAACAACAAAACAAAACATAAAAATGACAAAAACAACAGAATACTACAAAGACATAACCAACAAAAACAACCAAAACCTAAAAAATAAAAAATAAATAAAAACAACCAACAACAGACAATAAACAAAAACAAAAAACATAGAAAATACTCACACACAAAAACACGAATTAACACAAACATACATAAACACAAAAACAAGAACAAAAAACATAAAAGAACAAAAACACAAGAACAACAAAAAACAACACACACACACCTCAAAAAACTAAACAAAAAACAAAAAAGGAAAAAGAAAAAAAAATGAACATAACAATGACCTTTTTAGACCAAAAGACTATTATGGCAAGAATCAACAGAGGAAACAATAGTTTGAGCTAGGGAACTAAAATACCCTAACCGAACCAAAGAGAAGTAAAAATAAAGCAAGAAGAAACTAGGTACCTTAAGAACAGGAGCCATCTAAAGAAATGATAGAAAGAAGAACTTCCCTTATTTGCGAAGACCACCATCTAGGAGGGTGGCCATAACAAGTAAGACCACCTTTGTCCAAAGCCCAATTAGCTAAAGCATCAACAGTCTTGTTTTGATCTCTGACCACATAATTGTGATCAACCTTATGATTCTTAGAAGGAGTCTTCAAAATATTAATCATGAGTTGAGAGTCAGAATCAACTAACACCTTTTCCCATCCAACCTTAGTAGCCTCTTGAAGGCCTCTGAGGATACCATACCCCTTAGAAAGGTTATTAGAAAGAATACCCAAATTCTCAGCAAAAGTAAAAACCAAGGAGCCATCTGAAAGTCTACCAATTCTTCCTGCGCTAGCTTTTCTAGGGTTCCCTCTAGAGGCTCCATCAGTGTTGACTTTTCCAAAATCCTTAGGAGGAGGTTGCCAATTTCTTGTCTTATCCATCTTAAAATTACTCACATTCCCTTTAGTTGGTTGCCCTTAGAGGATTTAATCTTCAATCTTTGCATCACTTATCTCATGTTTGGTGGGAGTTTTGGGGGTGATTAAGGAGTTGATGGACTGACTCAACTAAGTTGGCTATGGTCTTTTGCCAAATATAGTGAATATCCTTCCTATCTTGATTAAAATTTTGATTGTTCCTTTCATTCCAGATATTCCAAAGAAGAATGGTAGAACCCATCCAAACTAACTGCCTAATAAAGTGATCAACACCCTCTTGTTTAGGCCAATCCCTCCAAAGATGTTCAAAACTAAAAAAATTATACCATTGTAAGCCAAGTAAAGTGGCCATTTTCCTCCATAGCTCATAGGTTAAAGTACACTCTATAAAAATATGGTTGAGAGTTTCTACATTCTCTTCACACATTTCACATCTAAAAGGGCCATGAAAACCATGCTTCATAAGTTGCTCACCAATAAGCACCCTACGATGCAATAAAAGCCAAGTAAAGAACCTCACCTTAGGTCAGAGCTTTTGAGCCCACAACTGAGAAAATATGTCATAATATTGGTTGGGATTATTATGGCATAAGGTCAAATAGCCTTGAGCAACTGAATACTCACCCTTAGTAGTGTTGTTCCATCCAAAACAATCTTTTTCATGGGACCAAGAGAGAGATCTCATATGAAGGATGTGTTGGATATCTTGTCTTTGCCTTTCTGGGATTTGAATAGGCCAGTCCTCAATAGGGATCCAATATCTACCAACATTTGAATTACCAGTATGGTACCAACAGTAATTAGCCACCTTTATTCAGTTAGCTCGTTGAAGCTCCTCCATCCAAGGCCTCCAATCAGGAAATTGAGTTATCAAAGGCTTGTGACCATCCCAAGAATCTATCCAAAAATTTGCTTGTTGACCATTATGAATGATCCAAAATAAATTTTTCTTTATCAAATCCTCACCAATCTTAAGAACTACTAAAATGGAAGAACCTTTGGTAGGAAGTTGATAGCGAACAAGGTCTTCAGGACTTTTGTTCTCAACATATTTAGCATGGAGATTATTGACCCAAAGAGCATTAGGGTTATGCAACATCCTCCAATATAATTTAGCAGCTAAAGCTTTGTTGTTAATAATAGAAGACCGAAATCCTAACCCCTCCTTTATTCCTAAAAAGACAAAGTGTTCCATTTCACCAAGGCCCATTTTCTTTTCTCCTTAGTACCACTCCAGAGGAATCGATGACTGATTTGATCTCATTCTCGAATTATGTTAATATGAGTTAGACTTTAATAATCATTGATAATTAAATTAAATTTATTTATTTATTTAAAGCGAAAAACCCCTTGTAGGGCCGCCTTGGTCTAAGAGACCACGAACAGGGGGTTTTACACCGTCAAAGTCACCCGGAGTCGCACCCAGCCCTGCCCGCACCAACATTATCAGTTGGATTTTGGGTACCCAATTCAACTTTTTGGTAGGGTGGAGATTCGAACCTGGGACCTCCCTTGGAGGATTGGCCTCTCCTCTCCAACTCACCTACAACACCTGGGTAATTAAATTAAATTTATTATACTATGTTAAAATCAAATCAATTGTTCAAGCAAAAGCAAATTTAATGTTTGTGATGAACCATCCTTGAAATTAATAATTCATTTATTATTTTAAGTAAATGTTTATATTTTATTTATATTAATATTCAAGTCAAATTAATGTCATCCTTAAAATTAATAATTCATTTATTATTTTAAGTAGATATTTATATTAATATTAATATTAAAGTCAAATTAATTATTTATACTTATGAGCACCCTTGAATCTAATAATTTATTTACTATTTTAATAAATATTTATATTATATTTTATTTATGTTAAGGTCAAATTAATTATTCATGAGAATTCAAAGTCCATAATGAACCACCCTTCTTAAATTTAAGGATTCATTTATGTTTTTAATGAGTTTACACAGATTTTTATGAGGGGTCTTGGTCCTGTGAGTGGGGTTTGAAACTTGGACCTCTTAAAAAGAGGCTAAAGCTCTTACCATCTTGCATCTAAGGATTCATTTACTATTTCAATAGGAAATTTATTTATTGTTTAAATAAATAAGGGTTTCTTTGATATTATATATATCAAGCGGTTGCTCCCAACAAACCTATTCTCAAGTCGTTGATCTAGAACGCACTTTGAGGATTCAAACTAAATTACAACCTTTGTAAACAAGTTGCCCCCGAGGTTTGAACTTGGGTGTCTTCTTGCTAAGTGTTCAGACAAGCACTTACCAATCCACCTAACCCTTGGAGACATTTGATATTATATTATTATATTATTTTTATTTTGAATATTTTTATGACATTTTATCATAATATTAATATTTTCATTTTTATTACATTATTTATCTATATCAAAGTAATGATTAATATTTATATTTATATTATATTTTATTTATATTAAATTCAAATTAATTATTCATATGAATTTAATTTTATAAGGAGCCATCCTTGAGTTTAATAAGTTATTTACTATTTCAATAGATATTTATATTATGTTTTATTTATATTAAAGTCAGATTAATTATTCATGCAAATTCAACGTTCACAATGAACCATCCTTAAATTTAAAAATTGATTTATTTTTTCAATGACTTTACACAAGTTTTAACCATCCTTAAATTTAAGAATTCATTTATTTTTTCAATGACTTTACACAAATTTTTATGAGGGGTTTTGGCCCCCTCATCATATTGAGTGGGGTTTGAACCAACCTTTGAAATAGAGGCTAAAGCTCTTACCACTGCATTAGGCTTGCAACTAAGGATTCATTATTTATTTCAATAGGATTTTTATTTATTATTACTTTGAATATATATATATAAATATATATATATATATATATATATATATATATATTTGTTTTGTTACATAGGAGAGTTGGTTACAACCACACTATTTTTAGTAATTGATAAGTGTAGTGTTCAAACCATAGAGGTTGCTCCCACCAAACCTATTCCGCCTCATTATTGTTGACCCAACGTGAAGGGGACTACATATCGCTCGAGATTCATACTGTCATTGTTGGTGTGACACACACTCAAATGATTCAAATCAAACTACTACTTTTACAAACAAGCTACCCCCAAGGTTTGAACCTAGGTGTCTTCTTGGTAAATGTTTGGCCAGAAAAGCACTTACCAACACTTTGATATTATATTATTATGTTATTTTTTTATTAATGGTGAAAAACAAGGTTTTGCAATGTCCCGGAACCTTTTACATTAGAAAAGGTAGAGAAAGATAAGGCTTATTAAGCACAGGCCAATCTCTAAGACCAAAAGAAATAGAAATTAAACTAAAACAACCATCCAAAAGCAAAGACCAGTCCACCACTCAACAGGGCATAAAGGAGAATTTTTATTCAACTTTCTTTTAGAGACACCAACGATCCTACTCTATTTTTGTATAAGACTGGAAGGGTAGTAAATACATCAAGATGCAGATAAAAAAACTCCAAACTCGGAGAAAAAGGATGAAGGCAAAACACTAAGCATATTCCTTGAGAATGGTAACCACCAAGGAGCAAAAAGACCTGCCTCCCAAAAAAGACCCCCCAAAGAGAGGATCACTAGAAAACAACTAAGATCTCATCCAAGCAGAAAGACAATAAAAATACCTACTGGATAGGTAGGTCCAATGCTTCCAAAGCAACAATTGTCATTAACCACGAAGGAAAATTGTCTTCCCAAATTTTGAACTGGCCACTATCCACCCCCAAATTGGCCATAACATCAGCAACTTGGTTACCTTCCCTATAAATATGCTCAATTTTAACTTCTAATGTACCTTCCAAAATATTTAATTTGTCCTTCATAATATTCAAGATAAAACAATTGCCAGTCTTTCCAACCTGCAAATCCCGAATTATGTTCAAGGAGTCACCTTGAATGAGAAGTCTTCTGAAGCCCCTCTCAAAAACCTGGTGAACACCCGAGAAAAAAGCCTTAGCTTTAGCTAGGTGGTTGGTTTGAATACCCTAATCTTCAGCGTAAGCCCAAATGACCTCAACATTATCATCTCTAACAATACCCCCTCCACTAGCCCTCCCAGGATTACCTTTGGCAACCCCATCAAAGTCTAGAATGACCCACCCTTTAGCTAGTTTATGTCATCTAATAGCCAATATTTTTTGAATAGTGGATACAAAAACATAATTCTCTAGATTCATATTCCAATTAACAACCTCTTTCTCCACAACTTTCTCCCTACCATTTCCAACATCAAAGACAATCAGGTTATTCTCAATAGCAGCTTTAATCCTTCTAAAGACAAAGGATTCATCCCTAAAAATGAGGAAGAACCAGATCCCACACCCTAGTGAGGTTGTGATTGATGAAGAGGGATTTTCACTGAGTGAAAAGTTCCTTGAAATTTTGAGGTAATGTCCATTTGATGAAAAAAGAATCCAATAAAACATTGAGCACCTTATTTGAGAAATCACAATGGATGAAAAGATGATCCACAAATTCAACATCCTTAGAACACAAGAGACAAATATTGGGAAGATGGAATCCTTTCTTACATAAATTATCAACAATCAAAATTTTGTTTTGCAAACACAACCACAAAAAAATGCAATCTTGGGGATCAAATGAGGATACCAAATCCTTTTTGTTGGAAAATATCCTCCCTTAGACAATGATTGGGCCTCATATGTAGTCTTGACATAAAAAAGACCTTTAGGAGAAAGATTCCATAGAAGGAAGTCCTGTAATTCTATTGAGGAAGAAAGTATTGTTGCAGCAACATGTTCAAACTTGCCAAACTTTTAAGGATATGAAGATCAGTTGTATATAAAGTCAAATGCTTCCAAATACTCTTGTCATTAGTGATGATTATGTAATCAATTACTTTTTCTTCATATTTCAGTGACAAAGGAGCCTTCAACTCATAAAAATTGGGACTAAAAAAGAGAGGTTCAGGAAGAATCCAAGTATCCTTCCAAAATAACACATCCTTACCATTCCTAATCTACCACTGCATACCCTCTGTAAACAAACTTCTGACCCCAACAAACCATTCCAGATCATAGAGCCCCTAGAAGGAGAAACACTTCTAAAAAAAGGAATGTGATTTTCGAGATACTTACCTCTCATAATGTATTTCCACAAATGGTCCTCCTCAACACATAATCTCTAGGATATTTTTACAATCAACGCCTTATTGAAAAAAAACAAATTTCTAATACCAAGACCACCTTATTTCCTAGAAGAGCAAGCCCTATCCCAAGAGACAAGGGACACCCTCTATTTATCCTCCACCCCAGTCCATAGAAATCTCCTAAAGGGTTGTTATTTTTATTTTGAATATTTTTATAACATTTTATCATAATATTAATATTTTCACTTTTATTACATTATTTATTTATATCAAAGTAATTATTGACATTTTAATCATAATATTATATTTTCATACATTCTTATCATCTTCTTAGGCACTTCACAATCTTCTTAGGTACTATCTAGGCACTCCACAATATTCCTACAACATCTTCCTATCAATAATAGTGTCATCAACACAATCTTCTTTCTTCCAAATCATCCTTTTTAAAGACATTTTTATTTCTACCTTTTCAATAATATATCATACAACAATCATTTAACTTTCTTATTCAATATATTAGGTAGCAAACAATATACAATTCAGCCTTCAATCTTTCTAGACTCCAATAGTCACTTCTCTTAATTCTTGGTTGTTATCAACCCAATTTCTCTCAACTTTAAGGTGAAATTGACCCTATCTTTTGTAGCACCCTAAAATTGGCGCAGTAAACCTTAGCAAATAATTAAAATTACCTTAGTAATAATTCAAATTCAAATTTTAAACCCCCAAACCGCTCCCAAACCGCCTGCTACCCGTTTCCTCATTTTTCATGCCATTTTTAGAGTTTGTTTCATCCGTTGGACGATATCGTCTCCGATCAGACGATATCGCCTCAGATCGGACGATTTCGTCTGGAGCAGAACGTCCAGCCGATTTCGTCCCAAAACTGATTTTTCATAATTAGCTTCTGTTTCAACGACGTCTCTAATCTGGGCAGAAGCGTGTCTGCGCCGTTAGAGACCTCCCCATTGGAGATCTTCCAAATTGGGATGATCTCCAACCTCCTAACCTCCCTCCTAAGCCTATTTAAACCTTAGGACCCCCCTTGACATCCCCTTGGCTGAATTTTTCTGCACTTCGAGTTTTACATGCATTAGAATATCCTAGACCATTGTTTGCCTTTGTCCCTTTTCAAATTTTCTTGCAGGAACTTTGTTATTCTTCAGCCGGAGCAAGCTCAGATCATCGCAGACGATCCTGTCCAATTCGAGACGATTTCATACCAATCCGAGATGATTTCGATTGTAGTCAACATTGGGGGCAATCAGTGCCCTGAGTTTGCATTCTTTCTCCATTTTTTACTGTTTTGCTTTGCATTAGTTAAACTTATTATTATTTTGCATCCTGGAGTTCACCCATATAGTCTTAATGCATAATAAAATCATAAATTGTCATTAAATCATTGTAATGCACTCATGTTTTTGTTTATTATTATCATTTTAACATTATTACTTGTCATTCTACATCATTGCCCTCTATTGGCATAGCTGCATTTTCTGTATTTTGTATCTATTTCTCTGATTGTAGGTCTCTGACGAATTCGTCAGATCTCAGACGATCCTGTCAGATCGGAGATGATTCTGTCAAATTCCAGACGATCTTGACTGCTTCAAAAATTAGAACCTCCATCAGACATCCGAAACCAGGTATGGATCTCTTCACTTAATTATTCTCTATGTTTTCTATTTAAATCTATTTTTTGTCTTCATTTAATTTGCATTTTCATAATAGAACAACTTAGATTCATCTGGCCAAACCTAGGACTTGGATGTTTAAAGCTAAAATTGAACACATCAAACACATTCCCAACCTAGGCGTGGAAACTGCCACTAAACGTTTCCTGGTGAACCCCACCATCCATCAAAAAATCACCTTAATACCCCTCCCCCGAGAGGCGGGACCTTCAAAGGGCCTCTCAGTTCGAGGTATTGTCCCATCCTTTTCCCATCCTCCTTCCGGGCATGGATCCTTTAGCCTGAAGGTAAGGATGCGAAAAATTTGGAGCGATACATTTTGGTGAACCCGACGTGAATAACATAGGCATATTTCTGATTCAAAAATATAAAAAACATAAATATATATATATATATATATACAAGAAAAACAAAAACAAAATCATCATTTCAAGTTTGTATGTTTTAGATTCAATTCTAAATAGTAGATACTAAATATTACTTTTAGAAGTACTAAAGAAACCATGAGTTTTTACTCAAATCAATATGAGCCCATCAGTAATGTTGGAAGAATTCAGCTAAATACATTTGTTGATTATGACCAACCTCATCCCTATTCAACACCACCTCCATCACACTTTTCTCATTTTTCATCCTTACCCCAACAGGACAATCCCTTTGCCAATCCTCTTCATAACGATATTATCTATTCTCCCATATATCCATATTATGTCTATCAATCCACATACAATCCTCCTCCACCCTTTCAATATTCTTCTTTCAATACAACACATCCATTTCAACAAGAAAATACTTATTCTTCCAATTCTACCATGCACTCACCTCATACTTCGCAATCTTCCTGTCATCATTCTACCCATAATAAAGAAAGTAGAGGTGAGAAACCATTAGGCCCTTTTATGACTGAATTCCTAAGGCACGTATCAAAAACCTCTCGAAAACCTTCATCACGTAAATTTACTAAGCTCAATCAACCAATGGATATAATTCTCAAGTATTTACTTGACACAAATAAGATTGAACTCCCTTCCATAAGACAACTTGATACCACAACAGATTGGTTTAAACCTGAGCTACATTGTGAATATCATAGAGTAGATGGACATATGACACAAAAATGTAAAGATTTAAGATGTGCAATTCAAGATTTGATTGATGAGGGTCTTTTTAATATAAAGGAATTACAATCTACAACTGATTATAAATCTCCAGTAAACAATCAAACTCCTACACAACAAATACCAATAATCAATCAAGACATGGGGATCTCCCAAGAACCCCTATTCAATTATCAACAACAAGAAACCAATCAAATATTGCATGTTAATGTGTCCCATCATGATGATATTACTAATATTGTAACAAAAACTACAAATGAGCAACCTCAAGTTCAATCAACTCAATCTGATATTCAAGATATGGATTCCTCATTTGACCAACCTTCAAAACTATCTTTGGCTCTAGAGAATGATCCAAAATGGAATGTAAGCATAGAAAGCTCATCTTTAGAATCAAAATCTCAATCTGAAATCCCCTTTGATAGCCAACAACAAGTGATTAATCCTCAAGCAAAGATATCCCTTTTAGAAGTATTACAAAGTTCTCATAAGGAAACTTTGTTCAAGATACCTAGCCAACAATTTGTTCCTCATCATATTTTCTCTAAGAACATAATTAATGGTGTAAACCCTCTTGAGGTTAACCATATTTCATTCTATGATGAGGAGATTCCTTCCTCTACTCCACAAGAAGACTACTATCTTTACATTACAGGATCTAGTAAAGAAACACCTGTTAAAACTATCATGGTAGATAATGGCTCCTCTCTTAATTTATGCACTTATCAATTATTCCAAAAACTCAAATTAAAGGAAGAAGATCTTAATGAATCAAATGTTATTATAAAATCTTTTAACAATGAAATTCAAGAAGCTCAAGGTACTATAATTTCTTCCCCTTAATATTGGATCCAAGATCCTGGATGCTTTGTTCTATGTAGCATATTGCCCTTCACATTACAACCTACTTCTTAGAAGTCCTTGGATTCATACGATGAGGGTTGTCCCTTCCACTCTTCACCAATGTTTGAAGTTTGAACTTGCAAATAAAATTGTTACCATACATAATGACCCAACACCATTTGAAGAATATTTAACGGTTGAAACATCAAGTTCTATACATTCTCTATTGTCACAATTATCTTCTATCCATCACTTTTCTTCATCCATATATGATCATCCTTGTTTACCAAATAACACCCATGCATATCTTTCATATATACTTCCTCCATCTTATCAAGACTTGGAAGATAGTGATAAGAATGAAGAACCTTCTTATCCTTCTGACATTTTATTTTGTAACATGATCAATTTTACACATATAAAAGTCAAATCTTTTGCTACATTATTCTACATTATAACAAAGCTTTTGTTATCACTACCTTTTATTCATCACCTTTTGTTCTTACCTTCAACACAACCAAATTATCCTTCAAAACCTCCTTTGATTTTGAAGCAACCTTAGACATGCTATACTCAAATAACCTTGTATAATGTATATAGATCATCTTGTATATACCACCAATTCCATCATCTAAAAATTCATATAAAATGTTTCAAAAAAAAAACAATCACATTGTATTTCTTTCAATTCATCAATTAAAATCAAAATACAAAAACATCAAAATCATCAAAATCTTCAAAAAAACATCTTTTATTTTATACTTCTCAAATTTTAAAGTATTGCAGTTATATTTTCAAATTATTTTTGGATAAATTAGCATTTATTTGGAATCCCTCACTATCACAAACACAAAAATAAATATCTTGATTTTATTTGGCATGATTACTAATCTCTCTTATATCAAAGTCCACAAAATTTAATTAAATAAAGTTTGAGCATAGAGAATTGATCTTGTTATTTACTTAAACCAAGCATATCTTTTCACAATAAAATGATTATATTTGTAATGTCCATGCTATGCTACATAGTAGAAGTGGTTTCTTGAGCGAAAAGTTTCCCCTGCTATCCTATCATGCACATGGTCTAGAATCTTTGAGAATTGGCAAAAGGACAAGCTCACCCCTACCCGGAATAAAAATCCCTTGCTCTACAGACTAATCCGAGCAAGTATCCCTAGCATAGGAAGAAAAGAAAAGTTCAAGAAAAAGAGAAAAAGAAAAAAGTTATTTCAACATTATCTCAAATATCAAGCCAAAATACAAAAGTACAAAAAAAAAAGAAAAAGAAAAGCAAAAGCAAAAGCAATAAAATCCCTTTCCCTACCCATTGAAAAGAAAAGAAGGGTTGATGAGCTTGAATCCCTGGAATTCTCAATTATTCGAAAACTGTGAGGTAAGCCCCATAACAAGTGGTTTGTGCCCAACCCGCTTGGCCTTGGGTAACTCCTAGCGTGGTGATATGTCTGTCACATTAGCGACCTTCTTTTGTACAGACCTATGTCTCGCTTATGGATTAGCTAGCTCTTGATAACCCGACCTACATAGTAGTCTGGTATGGTTATATGCATCTAAATCATGGTTAATGAACACTTATTTGGTTCATTCAAATCACTTGTATCAAATTATCTTGCTCAAAACTGGTAAATGAACAATGCAATTGCACACACATTTGTATTTGAGAGATTTTGTGTATCATTATGATAAATCAAGATTGGTAATGAACTCACATACGCACATGGGATTCCTTATAAATCTAACTTTTGTCTTTAAGATACTTTGAAATATTTTTGCAAATTGTTTGGAATAAATTCATTTTCTTCTTTGAAGAACAGCTGTTTAGTATAAAGACAACTACATGCATTATCAAAAATCAAAATCATTTTCAAAAACATGCAATCAAGTTACATTTATATATAACTTTTGACTTTCGCGACGATGGTATAGTTCCAAAACCAAAATTGGAATTTTATGCCTAGCGCAAGTCCTCATCTTCATATTTTTTGACTATTTTCAAAAATTAAAAATCAACCATGCAATAAAACTATCTATTTTCTTCTTTGGATTTCGCGATGATGGTATAAGTCTATACCTATATATTCTATGCCTAGCGCAAACCATTGTACCAATTTTATTTTCCATTTATTTAAAATCATCAAAACATATGACTTAAATCATTATGTTACACAATTATGCTTTAAAACAAACAAACACTTATTCTATTTCATGTCATTATGTCAAACTTCAACTTTGCAATGATGGTATAATTCCTAGGGAATTATTCAAAAATTTTATCACACTTAGGAATTTATGCCTAGCAAAAATCATTTTAAAATATTTCATGCATAATATTTTCATGGAAATCTGAAAACAAATCAATCATCATCATCATCATCATTTGCATCATCACAACAAAGTCTTAAGACAGTCTCTTAAGCACTCTTTTACTTTTAGCAATATTTCTATACTGGGATTAGCTTGACGACCGAGTGAGCGGCGACTCCATGAAATGGTCTATAATAGCGACAATGTCCTTTGAAATTATTGTTAGAAGTCCCCTTTTATTTTTATCAAATTATCACATCACAAACAACCAATTTGTTTACATCAGATTATTTCATTTAAATTTTACAAGCATGACATTCAAACCATAATATTTCCAAACGACATAATTACATGAATCATCAAATCAATCACAATCAAAACATTAAAGCATCATACAAACACATAAGACAAGTCATATGATCAAAAATATCTCATCTATATATATATCAACAATATATACATCATCTCAAAACTGGATCGGTATGCCACAATCTATACCTCGGCATACTCAATCCCCTATCAATAATAATAAGCACTATGTATCAATCTGTGCAGTGCAATCTGTAGCAGCTAGCCTCGAGAACCCCTCGAGCTCTCAGCCTCATCTCCTCCCCCGCCCTGAGGTGGACGAGGTGGCCCCATCGTAGTCCATGTGGTGCTATGAGTCCTAGACTCTGATCGTGATGATGTCCTCGATGACCTCATCATGACAGGCTCCGTAATATGGGCCGACAATGGTAACCTCTGCCCCTCTGGCACCATATGGTGGTATAGCGTCTGATAGAATGTGACCTGGGCAATAGCCCATGCTAGGTCCCGAGTGCTCGCCCCTCCGCTCCATGCTCTGAGGCGTGCAACCTCATCTCTGAGCTGTGTAGCCTCAGCTCGGTGGCGTGTAGCCTCATCCTGTAGAGTCCGCACCTGTGCCTGGAGATGGACAGTCTCCGCCCGGAGAGTAGCCATCTCACTACTCTCTCCTGTGTCCACACCCTTGCCCTTATCGGGCGATGGTGGCCTCTCTCTCCATGGAGAAGGGGGTCTCTCCTCCCTCCTCTCCCACTGTCGTGGCCTCTGCTGAGCCTGTGGCCTCCTCTGCTCTCTCCCGCCGTGACCCTGTGCCGCCTCAATGGCCGCCTGGCGCCGCCTCCCCATCCGATGCACAACTACATGAATCGGACCCTAAGCCCTCGTCATCCGAGGAGGGTGGATGCCTGTGTACCAGGCATCATAGCCGTCGGCTACCCCTACGTCATCCCCATCCACTGGCTGGATCGGGGCATCATCTGCGTCCTGACTCCAGAAGCGCTGCATATCTGGAGCCCCGCTAACTGTAGTGTTATCCCGGACGGTCCGAGAAAACTCGTAGTCTCTAAGAGATGGGATCCCCTGCTGTAGACCGAACTGCCTCAAAACTCGGTCGTAGCGGTGGAGCTCCACCTCTCCCCTCTCCATCCTCAGCCAACAGGTTCGCCTAACGTGAGCCAGCTCCTGTCCGTCCTCGGCCCACCCTGGATGATCTCTCCAAGGCCTCCAGGTGATCTGGTCGGAGACAAGGTCGTCAAGTAGTCTCCGGGACATTGGCAGATCTATCCGCCGTTGTGACCCTCTTCAGAGCCACCAGTAGAAAGCTCGGGGCCTCTCCCCATCAATCCCTATTAGTGGGAGCCCTACCGGCCTTCGCACCGTGATGTGCTCCCAGCACCAAACCTGTAGTAGTGATGTCATAACCAGACATCGGCCGCCCTTGTATACGACCCCATGCAGGATCCTATACAATCGGCATAGTACATAACTCCCCCAAGCAAACCTGTACCCGTGGTCTCTCATGTCGTAGACCACATCTGTCAGTAGCCATGGTACTCTGCATCCACTCTGATGGCATAGCAACAGACCACCTACAACCCCAACCAAAACCTGTGTCAGTCTAGATGCCCCAGGCATCTGGCATAGCGACTCGATGTTCACTCCGCCCTTCTCCAGGGCGAAGCTCGGATCTCCGCACAGTCGCATCATCGCGTGGCCCTGATTGGCCATGGGAGTTATTAGCCGTCCTTGTATGGGGATCCTCAAAATCCTCCATACATCCTCCAGTGTGGGAGTCATCTCCCCTGTCGATAACCAAAAATAGGAAGAACCCGGATACCACCTCTCTGCTAGGGCTGTCAATAGCCCCATATCTATAGAAACCTATGGCATATCTGCCACATGTTGCAAGCCGACTTGAGCCAACCGATCTCGCTCTGCTCGAGATAGAGCGGCCAAGTCATCCCTCAGCCCATCGTATTTCCATTCTCTACTCTTTAATAATCCTCTCTGCAACATAAACAACAAAACAATAAAAATCATTAATAAAACAGTGATTAAAAATGCAAGTAACACAAGTTTAATTTGAGCAAATTTGTCTTCGATTTTGCAAGCCGAAATCATCCCTTATTTGACGAAATCGTCCCCATTTCGTCGATTTCGCCCCTGGACGAAATCGGCGATATCGAGACGATTTCGACGAAATCGAGATGATTTCGTCCCGACGACGTCGATGGCCCAAAAATGGCCGTGATGCTCAAAAATCATTTAAAATTAATCTAAAAAGCATAGAAAATCAAAATTAAAGCATTCTAAACTAAGTTTAGACTCTTACCCGTAGCCCGCGCTGGACCTCTGTCGATCTGTGCGTTGTCTCGACCATTTTGTTTGCAGAGCTCCAGAAACCAGAAAATGAAAATGAACAGTAACAATGAATTAGGGTTTTTCCCTATTTTTCTTAATTTTATTCAAAAACAATTAACAACATTTTAAAATTTTGCTTTTTCGCATTTTTACCTCAAACGTTCGATTTGGGTAAAAACACGGAGGGGGCACCATAGTAAGCTGTCGTACGATTCGACCAAGAATCGTCGCCTAAAAATGGGAATAATTTTTGCTTTCTCGTAGATCGAGAAGAACTCATCTTTAACGCATTTTCCTTGAAAAATTCGCTAAAGAGGGGGCAAAATGTAGCACCCTAAAATTGGCGCAGTAAACCTTAGCAAATAATTAAAATTACCTTAGTAATAATTCAAATTCAAATTTTAAACCCCAAAACTGCTCCCAAACCGCCTGCTACCCGTTTCCTCGTTTTCCATGCCATTTTTAGAGTTTGTTTCATCCGTTGGACGATATCGTCTCCGATCAGACGATATCGCCTCAGATCGGACGATTTCGTCTGGAGCAGAACGTCCAGCCGATTTCGTCCCAAAACTGATTTTTCATAATTAGCTTCTGTTTCAACGACGTCTCTAATCTGGGCAGAAGCGTGTCTACGCCGTTAGAGACCTCCCCCGTTGGAGATCTTCCAGATTAGGATGATCTCCAACCTCCTAACCTCCCTCCTAAGCCTATTTAAACCTTAGGACCCCCCTTGACATCCCCTTGGCTGAATTTTTCTGCACTTCGAGTTTTACATGCATTAGAATATCCTAGACCATTGTTTGCCTTTGTCTCTTTTCGAATTTTCTTGCAGGAACTTTGTTATTCTTCAGCCGGAGCAAGCTCAGATCGTCGCAGATGATCCTGTCCAATTCGAGATGATTTCGTACCAATCCGAGATGATTTCGATTGCAGTCAACATTGGGGGCAATCAATGCCCTGAGTTTGCATTCTTTCTCCATTTTTTACTTGTTTTGCTTTGCATTAGTTAAACTTATTATTATTTTGCATCCCGGAGTTCACCCATATAGTCTTAATGCATAATAAAATCATAAATTGTCATTAAATCATTGTAATGCACTCGTGTTTTTGTTTATTATTATCATTTTAACATTATTACTGTCATTCTACATCATTGCCCTCTTTTGGCATAGCTGCATTTTCTGTATTTTGTATCTATTTCTCTGATTGCAGGTCTCTGACGAATTCGTCAGATCTCAGACGATCCTGTCAGATCGGAGACGATTCTGTCAAATTCCAGATGATCTTGACTGCTTCAAAAATCAGAACCTCCATCAGACATCCGAAACCAAGTATGGATCTCTTCACTTAATTATTCTCTGTGTTTTCTGTTTAAATCTATTTTTTGTCTTCATTTAATTTGCATTTTCATAATAGAACAACTTAGATTCATCTGGCCAAACCTAGGACTTGGATGTTTAAAGCTAAAACTGAACACATCAAACACATTCCCAACCTAGGCGTGGAAACTGCCACTAAACGTTTCCTGGTGAACCCCACCATCCATCAAAAAATCACCTTAATACCCCTCCCCCGAGAGGCGGGACCTTCAAAGGGCCTCTCAGTCCGAGGTATTGTCCCATCCTTTTCCCATCCTCCTTCCGGGCACGGATCCTTTAGCCTGAAGGTAAGGATGCAAAAAATTTGGAGCGATACACTTTTTATCTCCAATATTCACACCAAAGTTCTCCTTTGATGCTAGCTTTTCAATATGAAGCTTATCACTCTAATATTCTTCAAATAATTCACACCAAAAAAATATCTAGTGCTAGCTTTTAGAATCTACAATTCTGAAAATTCAAACCTTCAAATTCTTCTCATAGAGTGAGGATATGTGTGGGTCTTATAGAGTCTAATCCAATGTAACTTTAATAGATTCTACTTAAGGTAGCTCTGATACCACTAATAAATTTTTAATCAAATTAAATCATAGGTCCCGATATCTAGGATCTTAAACAACCTCAAATATTAGAGCATTCAATATCACAAATCAATATCAATGAACATAAAATTCATAAAATAACAATATCAATCAACAATATATACAATATCTTTGTGATAATTTTTCTTTGATGATATTCAAATACAATACATGGAGCTTTGTCTCCATAATATATCATTAGAAGATGACTCTTCAATACTTGATTATTGGTCTCCTCATATATTCGGGAGATGCATCCTTTTATATTTCACACATAAGAAAAACCTCTCATGTCTCTTGAATTTACATCTTGCCACATACATGTGACTCTTTACTTACATACTTGACACATACACACATGACTCTTGACTAACTTATATGATACATTGCACACTCTTACACACTTGCACACTTTATTGCATGATACTTGCACACCTTATGACATGACACTTGGACTCATCCTACACATTGACACATACTTTTAGTGAAATATAAATCATACACCTAATCTAATGATACACTCTAATCTAATATTTACAATGGTAACATGGGGATACTTTAGAATAGTACTATATAATATAATATTCTCCAACATATTTGTGTATGAAATATGTTATTTATACATATATTTGTTTATTAGGTTTGTATTGTTTGTGACTATTATTCTTATATGCCATATTGGTGGAAAATTCTAGTGTAAAATTAAATCCATATCCTACATTGTTTGTTTATTTCAATGAAATTTTTAAATATTAAAAATTAATTTATTTTATTTTTTGAAAAATATATCAATAATATTGTTAATGTATCAATAACAAAAAAAGGTGCATTGAATATTTGTTAACCTTATAATAATCATTAATGTTTTTTAATTGTTTATATGAGATTGAAACGAGTATTATATGAAAACATAACCACATTATCATGGTATATTTTAATTGTTGGTTTTTTAGTCATATTATCATAGGTTCCAATGTTCATGATCAAATATAAGATTAATATTTGAGCATTCAATATATATGGTCAATATTAAAGAACATAACATTCATATAAAATAACAATAATATGAAGTAAAATGGCCAATGTCATTCATGAAATAACATGAAGAAAACTTGCAATAGAATTGCTCAAATTGTATACAAGCTTCTATATTATCAATGCTTGAATATAATCTTTGATATACAACATGGAGCTTTGTCTCCATAATATAACCTTAGAAAGGTGAATCTTGGACTCTTTGTCTATTGCTCTCCTCACATATCCAAGAGATGCATCTTTTCCTATTCCATGCATAAGATAAGCCTCTCATGTCTTTTGGCTTCTCATCTTGCCACTTGTATACTTGACTCTTGACTCTCTCTCTACTCTTGCACACTTTACTCTATGACACTTGCACACTCCTATTTGCACACTTGCATATTCCATTACATGACACTTGTGCATATCCTACACACGAACACATACATAAAGGAAAAATATAAATCACACTCCTAAACTAAAGATACACACCCTTATCTATTACATATTTATATTTGTACCATACAGATACAACGGGGGTACATTAGCATATACCAAATAATGTAATATTCTCCAATATTAATAATAATTTTGGCAAGATTTGAACTTGGGTCTCCTTGAAATTTGAAGTATTTAACCACGTGAGCTCATACCATTCGATTATGACTACTATTAATATTAAGTTATAAATATTACTAGGAGGAGACCTAGGTTCAAACCTTGCGGACATGCCCAATCTAGGGTAAAGGTAGTAGTCTGACTTGAGTCCGTTGAGTGTGCACCAACTTGATGATGACGGTACCAACCTCGAGCCACCGAGGGTCTCCCTCATTGCAGGTCGTGTTCACCGAGGCAATATAGGGATATAGTGATAGCACCATGATTTGATGCTACGATCAGAGGCAATGCGATTTGACCCTATGACCATTTGTTCAAAAAGAAAAGGTAGTTGTCAATTCCTCTACGTATAAAAAAAGTTATAAATAAAACTCATTATTAGATTTAAAATATCTAAAAATGGTATTATTTCATAGACATGCATGTGGACACTTGGAATACACTGAGAAGAAAAAATGCATTAAATATCTACAAAATCTATAAATATTGATGTTAAATTCTATTTTTTTAAATTTAGATTGTTTTTTCTAGATTTTTCATCTAACAACATTATCTTATGACATGTACTATGATTATTATTATTATATTTAATTGGACATATAAATTAACAAAGTAGTCATTTCTATAGTTCAAACTTAATGGTCTCTTTGGAGATATCCAATATAGTCGTAACAATATAGAGAAGATTAGCATAGCCTTTGTGCAGTGCAAGGATGACATTCAAAAATCAAGAAATGGTTCAAATTTTTCTCTATAGATTCTTGGGGTGGACTTCGACATAGTTCTATCTTCTTCAAAAATAAGTGTGGTACACTTGGATGGTCAATATCAATGGAATATTTTGCTTTATTTGTCAGTTCAAATGGACTTTGAGATGTTATTCCTTCAATTTTTCAATGTACATAAGACTATAAACATATTGGGAAAGCTCAATAATAGAAATATTGAATTGATTTTTGTTATCTAATATAGGGTTGTAAACAAAGTATACAATCTCTTTAGAAATTTTATTGAGAGCAAGATCAAATCACAAAATCAAACTCTTAAGATAAAATTTATTCATTAATGGTCATCCAAAGCCATATCAATTCTAATTATGTGGCTTCAAGACCCTAATTTATTTCAGTCTTATAGATGGTTATGTCATGGTGGGGTGAAGCAATTGAAGTTGTTCAAAAGATAAAATATCTAACGACAAGCAAATATTTGGAATGCCAAATTTTTTGGTAATATATCTAAAGCAAAAGAGGAAATCAAATCCAAGCTTAACAATTTACAAGAGAAAGTAAAAATCAATGGAATGTACCAAGATAATTATGTATAAGAAAAAAATTAATTTAAGGTTATCATAATGTATTGAAAAAGTAATTCACATTGATTCCAAAATCTAGGATAGGATGGCTTAAAGAACGAAATAGAAGTACTAATAATATGGCTTAATAAGGAGATAGAAGAACCAGTTTTTTCCCTAAATAGATTTATCTTTTCATCAAGTAAAAAATATTTCAACTCCAGATGGAAGAAATATCGAGCAATAAAAAGATATCATTAGAGAAGCAATTAATTGCTCCAAAGATATTATGTCAGATGTTGAGCAATATAAGGAGGATCAAGGTATGATTTTGCAAGATATTTCATCAATTGTCACCTATGAACAAAATAAAATATTTATAAGGAAGATCTCTATGGAGGAGCTACAAGAGGTATTTTTCTCTATGGAAGATCTCTATGGATTTCCTTCTATTTTCTTTCAAATGTTTGGGATTTTTTGAAGAGTGACCTTCCCTCATACTTTGCTATGTTGTTGTCTAGAGAATGGAGATATGAACTATCTAGGGATGGGTACTTGGCAATGGACTACACCCACATGAAGGTATCACAAGATAAACAAATGATCTCTATTGAAAACAAGTCAATGTATAAATCTTATTTCACAAGATTGAAGAATATGGTATGGTAAATTGGAAGGAATTGCCATATTTTATTGATAATGAAGTGCTAGAGGATGATCAAATGTTTGGTATAAACATTATTATTCGTATACTTTAATATGATTAGGACCCAAAAATTAACTTTAAGGAGATCGATTTAGGGAACTACCTAATATTAGTAAAAAAACTTCCCACATCCCAAATTTAACCAACCAATAGGCATAGAGGCTAGATAAAGCATGGGTAATGCACTTTTATTGCATAAGGACTAGGAATGAATCAAGTGCAAGCATTCATTTCATCAAACCACAAGGAGTACAAACCAATTTTGCATGATAGTTATTGTCCAATTGCATAAATAATGTGATTGAATATGAATCATTATGCGCTAGTTCAAAGAAGGCCAAGAAAATGAAAAACTAAACTTATTTGGTGACTCTAAATTAGTCATAATACAGGTTAATTTTCAATACATCACTATAAAAAACATCGAAAGTCATAAAAGCACTAAGTTTAGAATTTTCTAGAAAGCTTCAACACTTATGAGATCAAGAAGTCTCCAAGATTTAAATTCCAAAGCAGATGAGTTGGCATCAATGGGAACTAAATTTGACCCCAACATTAACATTTGGGATAAACTGAAGGAGTTAGAAGTAGTGCTTAGGCCAATAGTCCTCGATAATTTTGACCAGTAGTAGGCATTAATAATGATAAGAAAATCATTGAGTTCCTTATTAAAGAAGCTCAACATGCTAAAGATAAAAATTAATACAAGGATTATATAAATGATGGGGTGATTTGGCTAAAGACAAATTAGTTGTTAAAAGGATTAATCACTTTGGAAATCTGACGCAGGACAGAAAAATTACACTCTAGAAATCCCAAATTTTCTCATTCATTAATTCGAAAAATCTACATACATAACAGCCCGCAGGCTTTACACAACCAACACTCGGCTTGGTTCTCACTCTTCTCTGCAATTTCCTATTCTGCCTACCCTGGAAGGAAAACATGCAATACCCCAAGCCGACTCTTTGCACTCGGCGTTTGCAGCCCGACTTCGCGACGTCGCGATTTCGCGACATGTCGTGATTTCGTGACATGTCGCGTTTTCATGACCCTCCGCCTTCTGCAACTTCTGCTCTATTTTTGGCCGTCGTTGGATGCTCCTGCATCAGACACCCGGGGTTGGTGGAGAAGTGATCTTCACTTCTGCACTGTCTGGTTACTGCCTCCTACAATTTGATTCTGAACCATTCCTCTTGCAAGGCTTTAAATTGGCTCTGCAACTCCTCGAACTCTTCTATTGTCATTAAATTGTTCTTACAGCTTCTTCGTGGATGCATTTTTCTACCAGGTCCTGGCGCAAACTGCCTCACGACAGGCGATCTGCTTGCGCACTCAGAAAACTCTAGCTCTGATACCACTAACGCAGGACAAAAAAATTGCACTCTAGATATCCCAAATTTCTCATTCATTAATTCAGAAAATCTACATACGTAACAGCCCGTAGGCTTTACACAACCAACGCTCGACTTGGTTCTCACTACTCTCTGCAATTTCCTATTCTGCCTACCCTGGAAGGAAAACACGCAATACCCCAAGCCGGATCTCTGCACTCGGCTTTTGCAGCCTGACTTCACGAGTCTGAAATTGCAGTTTCAGTTTCCCAGCAACTGCAATCTATGTGTTTTTCCCACGCAACTCGTGTTTTTCCCCACCCCCTATCTATTACAATGCTGGGGTTTTTATAGAGGTCCCGACCCTCTGAGTAATCATTACACAAAATGCGGATCACATAACCGCTTCATGCTTCCACTTTGCACGGCCTCTGTCACTGTCGGCTAACTCCTGTTCACTGTCAGGTTACTAGGCATGACCCTTCGTTTCCATTCCTCAGCTGGTCGCTTTCGTCTTCCCGCGTCGCTTCGCTTGCTTCCACTACACTTCGACGCCATGTGTTTCTTCATGTTGCCATGTGTCCTCCCGCAACGACCTCTGCAACTGCCGCCTAACCTCTCATGTTCACTACCGTTTTCCCTCGTAACGGCCCTACAACCGCTTCTTGGCCTCGATGAGCTGTCACTGTCACTCTATCGTAGCCCCCAAAAATGCCACCTGTTACTCTTCTCTTCTGGTCGCGATATCGCGACATGTCTGCTCCATCGCCTTCTCTTTCCTCTCCGGGTCGCGAAAACCCGACATGTCGCGATTTCGTGACATTTCTGCCTCCTGTGCGTCCTTTTCTCTTTCGGTCACGATATCGCGACATTTTTCTTCCTCGCCTCCTTTCTCTCCTTCGGGTCGCGAAAATGCAACATGTCGCGAAATCGTGACATCTTCTCCTCTTTGCTTCCTCCTGCTCCTTCGGGTCGCAAAAATGCGACATGTCGCAATTTCGCGGCAGGTCGCAGTTTCGCAGCCAAAAGGCGAAGAAGCAGCCAAGGAGGGAAGATGTCGCGATTTCGTGACATGTCGCATTTTCGCGACCAGCGGGCAAGCGAAGAAGCCAAGGGAGGAAGATGTCGCGATTTCGCGACATGTCGCATTTTCACGACCAAAAGGCAAAGAGGAAGCCCAGGGAGGAAGATGTCGCGATTTCGCGACATGTCGCATTTTCGCGACCAAGAGGCGAGGAAGGAGCCAGCGGAAGATAATGTCATGATTTCGCTACATGTCGCATTTTTGCGACCCGAAGGAGCAAGAGGAAATTGCAGAGAGGAGTGGATCAGAATGAATTTGTGGGAACAAGAGGAGATGCATAGAAAGCATAAGAATAAACCAAGTAGTTTAAACCAAGGAGAAAGAACTGGTGAAAGAGATGATGAAATGTGACGGCAGTTGAAACCATTAAAGGCTGCAGACAATGGAGCGCGCAGAAGTGCCAGAATCTACCCGAGAGGAAGCAAAAATTTATCTGGTCAAGAAAAGGAGGAGGTTATGTTATTACTAGTTGTTCTATAGGGAGGAGGTTATGTTACCAATTAATTTGGAGCTCTCTTCCCTCAAAATGTCATAACAATTGGAGCTTGAAGACACTAATGTTAAACCAACACAAAAGTGACCAAATGCCTTTTTAGCTCTAGAGGAAGAAAGACAGCATGCATTCAAGAGAATAGTTTAACACCAAGAAGTACAAAAATGTGGTTTGAAAAATAAGCTATTGAGATGGACTACAAGAAAGGTGGATTAATATTCAAATGAGATGAGAATAGATATAAACCAAGAGGTCACTAGAGATTGTATTCCCTCTAGAATAGACCATATCAAATCCTTTAGTAATGAGATAAATTTATGAACTCACCACAATGGATGAAAGAATCCTACCACTTTTGGTAAATGGGAAAATTTTTGATCCATTTGATGGAAATATCAAAACCAAAATAACTGTAACTATGTACTTAACTTTCTTTTTATTTCTAACTATTTTTTTTTACTACTAGTTCCCTTTTCCATATTTCCTCTTTCTTTATAAAAATATCATGTTTTCTATCTTCCTATTCTTCCCTCTCCTAACTTTTGTTTTCCTTTTAGTTTTTTATATTCATCCTATCAGACATAATAAAAAAAGAGTGAAGTGAGTTAGTGAGGAGTGACTCACTTATGAAAGTGAGCAAAATGCTTGTCAAATGCCCTGCTTGAAATCGAAATAGTTAGGAAAGAAAAAAAAATCCTTTCTAAAATAATATACTCACATGACCCAATAGTGAGGGAAACAATAAGGTTAGGGGTATAAAACTCCTGACATCACTACCCTTCACCTTGCTTTCACTTTAGCACTTGCAAATATATCAATATGCACATCCAAATGAACCACACCCCTTTGTTATACACAAGAGAACCACCCCTATCTAGTTGTGCCAAGTAGCATCAAATAAACTATGCACTTCTCAACACCCTTGCTCTTAATTTGATCATTGTGCCTTAAGACAAGCTTTCCATTTTTTGTACTCCATTAGGGCTCCCCATTTATGGTTTATTTTCCAAAATACAAAACAACGATGCTTCACCTAGTCAAACCACTAATTTGTCAAGTAAATTTTATGAAGTGATCCACCCACCTCTCCAAGGAAAACTACTCACATTTTCAAATACCACTCTATTTTACGTATAAAATAATAATTTTTCAAAAATCCTCATCACCTAGTACTTTGGTCCACCTAGTGAGTGAATCACTTTGATCATTAAGCCATTCAGTCAAAATAGTATTTTTTTCTAATCATAAAGAAGTAAGTAATTCACTAGACATTTCAAGTGAATGACTTTGACTCCTAAGCAAATCACTCATGAGCTGAAAATTTTTCTAACTCCTCTTCAAGGAGTGAATCATTATGGCTTTTGAATAAATCACTTAGATCAATTGAATAACTCCATAACCCCTAACTTGGGAATTTTCCCCCTTTTTAGATTATTTTTGCATCTTCTATTATAACCATTATGGATATCACATATGCCTCTATGAGCCCTTCCATGCTAGAGGTCAACATAGTGTTTCATGTTCCATAGTCACTACCCCTCTAGTGATTGTTCCAGCATTACCAGTGTTGATAGTAATGCAAGAGGTAGGGTCCTCCAAGAAAAATGTCAAGAAGAAATTGAAAAGGAAGAATCCATCTCCTCCTTGAAAAGCCAAAGAATTTTTGACTAGCCATACAAAAGGGTCAAAAAGAACAAGTCTAAATATGTTGTTTAAAACATGAAAAGATAATCCCTCAGGAGGTTCAATATGGGTCTGCAAACGGATTCTTAGAGCATAAGAAAAATATTGACCTCAAGCCTAGCTATGAACTTGGTACCACAAGTGTGGAATTTCATATAATTGGTAGATAATTGAGTAAATCATTATACCTACACATGTAGAACCATAAAACCACCCCAATGGATTGAAGAGTCATTGTACATACGAGAGGGAGATATAAGAAAAATATTCAAGGCAACTAACAATCCAGCTATGTGGGTCACTTGCAATCCAAAGACCTAAAAGGACTTTTACTATATGTGTGAGCAAATTTACTAGTAGTATTTCTTAACCCCTCATCTTAAGCACCCAAACAATGTTGTCGACTTCAACATGCCAATGGAGTTAGACTTGTTCAAAGATGATTTCCAGATGGTCTTGTTTGAAATTGTAGCTATACTTAGGGATAAGTGATTCTAAGGTGTATGAATAACATATTTTTTTCTTCATGCAGTTAAGAACTACCCTATGCACTTTCAAATGAATATCTATGCTAGATATATGTCTAACCAAATGATTAACCAACTTAAGAATTCAAGGAGGAACAAATGCTCATCTACATTCATATCTAGCCTTGCTCATTTTTTATTAGAATCACTAGCTCCCTACACTTAATCTATATTATATGGGACCATATGACAACCCCTTCCAAAATTTAAGTGCATATACATACCTTATAAAGAAGCCAAGAAGATATCATATTACTTTTATGGCAAAGTGTACAACATCATCATAGAGAAGATAAAGGGCAAGGATTTGAGGTCATCAGAAGAGACCAAATAGTTGTTGAGGTTAGATTAATTTCCTAATGGTAATTTATACTTAGGAAAAACAAGGTCCTTCATTTGACTTTATGGCTTTGTAGCCATACCCTTTGAGTTGTTAATGTTTGTACTAGATTATATGTTCAACCTTGAGTATGCTAGACAAATTGACTATGTGGACTTGAGATACTTTAGGGGATAGAATATGATAACCTTCTACTAACTTAAGAAACCAATAATGAAGAGTACACCCAAGCTGTGAGGGTTCCACAAGGTGTTAGAGGATAAACTTAGAGACATGGGGCTATAGAAGCTTTAGGATATGTGGTCCTATGAACTAAATAAATACTTTAGGAAAAGGTTAAATGACATGGGTTTGCATACCTTCTTCATGCATGAGAAGGTATGGAATAGAGAAGGAGGTAAAATTAAGTGTAAAATTATCCCTATCCACTTTAGGAAGCACTTGGGGATATGGAGATAATGTACAACAATTGTACATCAATCCCCCAAAATGGTACACATTTTATACAGAGAAAAAGGTCAAATATAAATTTGACCCAAATGTAAATTCCAACCATTGTACCTTGGGTTCCTTGAAAAACTTGGGGTACTCCAAGAAAACATTTTTTTCTTTATAAAGGATGAGATATAAAACCAAGGAAATACGGCCAAAATAAGATGGCTTATTTTATAAACAATTCATTACCATTTGAGATAGAAGGTACCACAAAAGTGTGATGAGGGTGAGAACTATGGGAGAAGAAACAAAAATCTCTTTGATCCCCTTAAATACTTCCTACCTCTATGCCAAATATTATGATATAACAACACCAACCATGCTTACTATCATTAGCTTCATAGTGCAAGAAACTTCAAAATAGAGGTATAAAGTGAAGATGGTCCTCATGGATCAATTTTCATAAGGTAGCAACAATGCAACAACATTAATATAAAGTACCTTAGCTTGAGGAGTGGAAATACCCTAGCCAAGAACTCCCCTTGAGTTGGGGACTACTAGTGTAGTGACCACCATCACTTTCACCTCTAATTCCATCTCTTTCCACTTCTACTTCTATTCTTGCTTCCTTCTCTTTCCCATATTTTCTTCCACTACACTTACCTCATCATATACTAGTGCATCCCATGGTTCTCTTGAAGGCACCTTGCCTCTAACCATAGTCTTAATTTTTATCACCACACAATAACTTTCTTTCCATCATCCACCATCTAAGTCACCACCTCACAACCCCTAGTTGACCACATCATAAACCCATATCCTTCATATTTAGTCTCCACACTAGGTAAAACATTGACTCAAATGACATCAAGGATGACTCCATATACATCACCATTCACCCAAATATCCATTAAACTCACTTTACCCATTGTATCATCTCATTCATAATACGTCTCTTTACAAGCCAAGCAACTCTTGTTGTATACAATGATGTTGCTTATGCAAACTTTTGTGATTGATGTTGCTAAAGTATCTTTAGTTACTAGTGAAGCTATAAGGAATAACCAAGCCTTTAATTGAAATGTTACCAATGATCTTGAGGAGAAAAATATCCATAAGGTATTTAATTTATTTTAAGATGAAGAGAGGAGAGTTAGAAAATAGTATGAGCAATTGAAATAAAAAACCTCTTAGGGTCCTATCACCATGTTTTCATAATTAGCATATGGAGAAACAAAGTCCTCATTACGAAATTCATGTAGAACAACCCTTCTAGAATTTCCACATCCCTTGCTAACTTCACTCCTAGGCTATCCAAGTTAGGTCTAAATAGAACTAATCCATTCCAAATTATTCAACTCATAAATTAGATGTCCATTGGCATGACCATGCAATTTTTTCAACTAGCAATAAAGAATGATGTAATGAAGAAGAGAAATGAAGAGCTATAGGAAGAAGTGCACAATTAAAATATGAAATAGAAACAACTCCAATAAAATAATGAGATCTTGAAGAAATATGCGATAGATAAAGATCAATTAAAAAAACAAGTTGATCTTTAGTCTCATCTAATACAAGTTTATCTTGAACCACTAAGAAAGAGATATCATTTTTCTTGAAGGGATCAGAATAGTTCCCTAGCATGAGAATGCATTCCCTATTGTATAATTTCATTTCATTGCAAGCAATAAGCCATAAGACATGCTCTATTATGCCTTTCCAAGTAAAGTTTCAGATTTGATATGCTCACATTCTATAAATGAATAGTTAACAAATTTAGAAGCAAAGCCATATATAATTCCTTACAAGCAGTGGGCTTTGCACCTCACATTTGAAAATATTATGAGCATACAAGCATTATTTCATTATTTCTAATAACAAGGTCCCCATAAACATTTTATTTGACTTAAATTTCATGACCTAATTAGAGCATAAGCCACGATATTTTTACCTAATTCCATAAAGACATACACGAAAAGTCAAACCAAAATTTTAGGTTATACAAAGTCTTATACTATGTTATAAAAAATATTGAATTCCATAATAAATACAAACATGCACACATGAGTTTCCTATTTATTGTGCAGGGAATACAAACACATTGCCAACAAACTATTTTTGTTCCTTTTCTCATATCATAGAAGTATATTTATTTCCATTAAGCATATACAATATAAACAATTACCCCCTATAACAAATAAGTATTCATGCCTAATTGAGAGCCCAAATTTTCCTTCAACCACATCATTCCAATCAAGGAAAATATATCAAAAGGTGTTTCTAAAAATTATTTTTCTATAGCTTCACCTAGTTCATAGTGTTCGAATTGGGTGTTATTTCTAATACCGACTTCTTTTGGAGTTTTATCTCATGCTTCGGGGTGTTCAAAGAATAACATTATGGTCTAGTTTTATTCTAATGCAATAGATCCTCTAATTAAAGGAAAAGTATCATCTGAGAATCGTGCACCAAAGAACTTGGTTTAATAAGTTTGGGTCAGCCTATCATATTCAAATTTATGAATAACTTAAGATAAATAAATATTAAAGCTTACATCCATAGTGAAATATGACATCTACCTAAATTCTTTACACTAGGTGTCACATATGGTATCAATAAACCCAATCACATCTGAAAACCATTCTAAAGGAAATATAAATAAAATAAACCAATGACAAGTATTTTGATCATTCTACCTCTTAGCACTACATTTAGCTCCTGGATACTACCCTCATTACATTCAGAAGCATCAAAATCTCAAGTTAATTCTATTATAACTCTCTTCCCATTGAGGAATTCATTATTCAATGAATATTCAAGAGGTAACATTAAATAGAACTGAATTTAATTCCAAATGACATGAAATATATTCAATCAACTCAACAAGGGTCCGATATATTTACTTATATATGTGTCAGCTGGAAGATATAAAAGTATAATGTATTCTCTTTTCTTAGATAAGGGGACAGTTCCACTTATAATTTAAAATTTCAAACTACAATTTACTTTGGTAGAAGCTAAAATCAAACAAAATAATATCACCACAAGTCTTTCAAATCACAAAGAAACGAGCATAATCGAATTCAACCTGTATGCCATAGATGAGCACAAAGTAATAAGTCAAGTAAAGTGCACTCCTCTTCCCACTATCATTCATTTTTTCCAAATTCCCCAACATCACCTCACTATGTATCTTAAATTCAAATGGTAATTTTAGGAAAAGCATTTGTTCTTGAGGAAAAGACTAACAAGATCTATGAGGAACATATTTCCTTGTTGCACCCAGTCCAAAAATAGTCAAGGCACTCCCAAATGATTGAAAATTAGTAGTACATATTTAGACTAAATGGATAGTTAATTAAAATACTTCAAGGAAAGGAGGAAGTTCACCTACACCTCCTACTTGATTTGGTTGATTTATACTAAAATAAAATTTAGTTTTTCAATCTCTAGCTAGATAAGTTAGGGGTAAATGGATGACCCTGAAGTATAGTGAAATGAATGGATGTACCCTATTGAGAAGCAAGAAACACTTGCTACTACTTTTATGACAAATTTTATGAGGTCATAATGGAATATTTTCAGGGAAAGGTGCTAAGTGTGATAGATGATATGCAAAGGATGTTGATAGAGGAAAATGACCACAAGGAGACTTCTATATGAGAAGTACCAAATCCTTCATACTCTTTATGGTTTTTCATCCATTATATTTGAGTTTCATGTGAAGGTCCCAAAATTTATATTCAACCTTGAGAATGTTATACAACTTAACTATGTGGAATTAAAGTAATTTAACAGGTAAAAGAGACCACTTTTACCCACTTAAGCAAAAAATCGTGAAGATCACTCCTAAGATGCAAGGTTACAACATAGTGATAAGTGTGAGGTCAAAGGATATGGGTCTTGAAAAATTTAGAGACCAATGATCCTATGACCCAAAGGGTATTTTCAAGAAAACCCTTAGGGACAAGAAGTTATACACCTTCTTTGCACATGAAAAGAGATATAATATATAGTAGTATATCAGATGAAGAGATAAAATTTGTCAACCTAGTGATTAATAGGGGTTAAGGATGAAATTTATATCTTGTACGATAGCCCTCCAAAGTGGTATGTCTTTTATTTGAATGAAAAATATGATTTCAACCCTAACATCAAGCCATATCATTAGAGGTTGGAGGCCCTTTAAAAATTAGGGTACATGAACAAGAAAATCCTAGCATGGTAAAGTATGCGGTGTGAATCAAACACTATGACCAAATCCATGAGAGATGACTTATTTGATACTTTCTTTTCCACTTGGGATAAGTGCCACCCCTAATTCACCAAAGGGGCTAAAACCTTCATAAAAATAGTAGCAACAAGCACTTGATTCCCATACAAGTTAAATCTTAGGAAATAGGTAGTGTCAAAAATCACCATATCAATTATACCAATAACTCTAATAGTAGTTAATATAGTAGTTAAATAGATGGTAATTGAACAATAGAAAGAATTTAAAATATACATTTCAATGTTTGGTGAGGTGGTTGCGACAATAGAACAATAGTAAAATAAATAGGATACTCGATTTGAAGAGGGGAAAACCTTGAAGGAAACTCTCCTCCAGATCTAGAGAAGACCAATTTAGTGGCCACAACCACATTCGCTCCTTCACCTTAATTAACCACCACACAAATTTCTATTTTTATTTTGTCTTTTGCTACTTCATCCATCTATCCCTCTCTTCACACTCCTCTTATTTCCACTCCTTTTCTCTCTTTTCTATGCCTGTCCTATCATCCACTAGTGTAGTACATATTTTCCCAAGATGTGACTATCCCCACAAATCACTAGGATACACTCTACCTCCTATAATCACTATCATGGTAGAAAATACCCCTATCACTTTCTTTTCATCTCCACTTGCTCAAGTACTTACCTCATAACCAATACTTTCATAAACCATGTCATCCCTTTTGTCCACCCTCGTCAAATTGGCATCAGATCCCACTCCCCCACTTCCACTTCATATCTTGTTGTTGTCACTTATTTTTCATTGCTAGCCATACATACCACCTCCACTTGTCGTCCATCTCATGTATGACAACTCCTCCTAAAAGCGATTATGGCTACTATCCCTGATCAATGAGCTAAGCTTGCAGGAGCTCACCCATTGGCAAGTATGTTTGAAGGGCATAGGCCAAGCTATGCATACCATGCCAAATATTCTAAGGAAAAAAATAACTATATGTCCTTGTTGAAGAGAAAGTGTGGAAAAAACGTACAAGCAACTCAATAGGAAAACCTCCAAGGCCTTAGTTCTCTTCTACTTATAAATATCAAATAAAATGGATAAATTATTATTTGCCAAGGTATTTGAAACTAACCCCTATAAGATAGCATCAACTTTTATCAAAATAATTCCTAAGGTGTCATAGCTAGATCTGGAAAATATGGACCCATACCAAATGGTCTAGTTGGCTAACCAACTCACACTTGTGGCAATGAAACATGGTCGACTAATAGTTGAGGATGAAGTAGTACAATCTAATAATAAGAAGCTATAAAGAGAACTAGCTTGGTTCAAGATAAAAAGGAACCAATTTTAACAATAAAACAAGAGTCTAAAGAAGAAATTTGCTAAAAAGAGCAATTGAATAAACAAATTGAATACCTCAAAGCCCAATTTACTGAGTCTGAATAACTCATTTAGGAGATGATTGAGTAAAGCAAATTGTTGATACAACTATAATAGAAAGACCAACAAATCAAGGAGTTAAAATATTCAAAGCATAAATAAATGGAGGTAGACCTTAAAATGGCACAAGAAAGTCATATGGTTAAGACCCTATGGGACCAAATAAGAGAGGAGATACAAAATGCCTTTAAATACTTCTAATATGTATCCTTCATAGAATAAATATCATAATTGTTTGAGACTATCATCAAGCAAGTGAAAGAACATATTTCTATGAGGGATGAGCATCAAGAAATCCTTAAGCTCATTGCCTCAATGACCACAACATAGGTACAATAGCATAGGATAGATCATAAATATATGGTCAAGAATAATCATATCCTATATCATGATGTTTTTAGTGTTATGATTTAAGAATAAAAGGACCACACTAATCTAGGGAATTCCACCGAGATGTATGAGAATTCAAAGCTAGTACATGCCAAATTAAAATAACTAGCTACCAAGAGAGAAGAATTGTCTAAGAAACCTTTTAAAGATATAATAGGTGAGGCCAAATATCTTGGGAAAATCTAGTTTTCTAATGACAATGCGTGGCAAAAAATGTTGGGATTGCTACCACTAAAAATAAGCTAATGGGTCAAAATATAGTACCTCGACATTACCTTTTCCAAATTATTTCTATTTTAGAAGCCACAATCTATATAAATATGTCATATAGCAATAAAATACTTAAATATCCTAATATTTGGCTCAATTTTGATATGGTAATTGATTCATCTACAAAATCTTCCAATTAGCTCAAAGGAGCAATTTGCTCAATAAAGGTGTCAATTTTCTTGAGGAGTGATTCTCTTGATAGAGGGGGCCCCTTTGCTTGCTAATGTGAGTAAATTGCGTACAAAACTGAGCAAATTGCTTGATAAAACCAAGTCAATTGCTCAGACAAGGCATAAAAGTAAAAATTAGCATGGATTATAAGGAAAATCTTCTAGAAAGTAAATTTTTGGGAGTTTTATGGTGCACTAAGAATTTTTTAATCCCTTTAAGTCTAATATAGGTATAATTAGATGGATGTATCATTTTGAGTTGAAAATTCTGTAAATATTTCCCCAAATATTTACTTTTACTAGGAATAATTATTTTCACCTCAAGTGCTCAAAGGTAAACTTTTTCTATAAATAGGGTCTAGGGTCCTCATTATAACTATATTTTTTATATGAGAATTTATATCTACACTATATGAAATCCATATTATAATTTTTACTCATGAGGCTATTATAAATTGACAAGTCTTTATGCGTCCCATCAATGACACCAACCCCCTAGTTTGCTAAGTGCATGATGGTTGGGTACGACCCTTCTAGGCAATCTTGTCATTCGTTTATCAATTTCTTAATCAAATGAATGGATAAACATTATGGTTATTTAGTTTCTCATCTATTTATTCATAAAATACTATTCTCATGATGGTGTAATAGTCGTATTTGCTTTCATATATTGTACTCTAAACTTCATAATTTTACATTTTGCACTTTATGCATTTTATTTTCAAATTTTACTTTATGTATTTTCTTTCATGCATTTAGTTTTCATGCAAAGCATTTAGTGTATATTAGAGATAAATACAAGGATAGTAGGATTTTTGCCTTAATATTTAGGTCAATGAAATCCTTTTGGCAAACCCATCCAGCCTTATTCATTCTTAGATTTGGGGTCACAACACTTAAATTACAAGTCAACACAATTCTTTAAATCAATAGATCAAAATGGACTCTCTCTTTTTCAATGATATAAACAAGGTATTAAAACTTTGTCATGCCAATTGAGCACTTCTCCAAATTAGGATATAGCTTATGTCTTTGAATACTTTAAATTACTTTTCAAACATGTTGTAGATGTTCCACCTATGTATTACTATAGATGGGAATGTCAATTAAGTAGACTGCTACAAATGAGCTAGTGTAGGGATGCAATATGTCATCCATTATCCTCATGAATGTGGTAGGTGCATTGAGAAATCCAAAATGCAAAAACCAACCACTCTAATAATCCCTCCTTAGATTTCAACGTAGTCTTCCATATTTTAGTGGGATTTATAGGTATTTAATGATACCCATATTTGAGATTAACTTTGGTGAAGAAATTTTCACCATGGAGCTGGTCTAGCAAGTCATCTATCCAAGGGAGTGCATGGTGGTTCTTCACAATTATTTTATTCAAATCTCTATAGTCAATACAGAGTCTCCATGTTCCATATTTATTTGGATCCAAGATAATTGGACATCCACATGGTAAAGCACTTGTTTTGATGTATTTATTTTAAATCAATTCTTGGAGCTATCTTTTAATTTCATCATTTTAAATTATTGATCTATAATAAATAGGAACATTATACAAGGGAGAATCATGAACTAAATATATGGAATGCTTTACCTCTCAATGAAATAAAACACTAGTTAGTGACTTTAAAAAGTTCTCATATTCTACTATGATCTAGTTATGATTCTACTATGCAAGGCCTGCGATTGATGTAGTGATGGTCCTCCTGTTTTATGGCTTGATCATTAATAGAGTGAATTTTCTTATTTTAGTTATCATCCTTCTGCATTGTTCAGAAATGATTAAGGAAATAGAGGTAGGAGGATATATTTTTGTATCATGAAGAACTGACCTTCGACAATGATTATGATATTTTGGGGCCTAGACTCATAAACACAATAACTCTTCCACACAAATGGTTAGCCAAAAATGACATCACAAACATCCAAGGGAAGAAAATCAAACAAAAAATTATCTTTGAAGGGCTTGATAGCATAAGAGAGAATACATTATTGACTAGCATGAATGTATCTCCCTTATTGTAACCATCCAATATTATCTGGTTGTGGATGTGGTGTGATAGATAAATTTAAATACTTCACCATCTAAGAAAAATCATATTCTTTTGACTCCCACTATAAATAACAAATTGTATTGGCTTACCCTTGATCCACATTTGTAAGTGAAACAATTATTCCTCCTCTTGTGACTCTTCTTTTGACTCCTCCAATGTAGCATGTGTGGTGGCAATGGTCATATTTGGTTTGGATTTCATTATTCACTTACATTTATTCTTACATAGATGTAGATATAGTGGTGCAATGGATGTAGAGGTTGTGACTCAATAAATAATGATTGAATTGATAAACACTCTTCCCTTAAATTTTGGTTGATCTTGTGATAGTCGTACCATTTGCTAGTCTTTACTTAAGATTCTTTTTTTAATTCTAATTTTAAATTTGGACATTATCCCCTTTATTATGATTCTTTGGAGAGTCACTCTTTTCATTATTTGGCTAGTACATGGTTTTTTGGTTTTTTTTGTTTGCTTCTGCTTTTCTAATTTTGTTTTTATGATTTTGCTTCAATTTGACAAGTTTATATACCTCTTCCAATGTATTAAATTAAAATAGGTCCATATCCTCCTAGTCATACCATTATATCCCACTATAGTGCTTGAATATTTTGTCATTTGGTATTTTGAATAACTAGTTTTACTTCCATGGAGTAGAAATCATCAATATAATCTTTAGAAATTGATCTTTACCTTGACATAATTGTTGCCATTACATATATTATTCTTCATAGGCTCTAGGGTATAGTATTCTTCCTTGACAACCTCCATGAAATAATCCCATTCAAACACTACATATTTATTCTCTTTTGTAATCTTATTACAATATGCTTCCTACCAAATTTGAATAGGTAATAGATTTTTCAAGAGTGCAAAAGTAATTTTCTCACTTAAAGATAAGTATGAAAATAACTTACCCAACCAATTTTCTAGGTATCAACATTAATTTTTCCTTCAAAAATAGGAATATCAAAATTTTCCTACACCTTAAAAGGTGTGGGAGCACTTAATGTTGTTAGGGTAGTGAGAGGTTGTATGAAGGAGGTTACAAAATTTGCAAAAAGGAGTTGTTGAATAATTTAATCAAAATGATACATCATATTGTTCCTATATTTCATGAGGGATTTGTTCAACATTTCCTTGAAGTGATCAATTGTCTCAATATTTTCCATTCTAGTTCTCACCTAGATTGTTTCAAACAACAAGAGAAGTAATCAAAGGGATCTCATGTCTGATATCCAAATTTTTGATATTATAATCACATGTTTATGGATATACACTCAAAAGATAGACTATTTTGATAAAAAATATTAATCTAAAACTTTGTATTTTAACTGATTCAAAACTCAAAATTTAGAGTTAAGAAAGATTATGAAAGAATTGTTGGAGTTTATTACGTTATTTGGTACTTGCAAATATTTTTGTAAATACTTTGTAAATGTATGGTGATGTGTGTAAGCATTAGAGGTTTGTCACTATTAGGAGTCAATAAAATATATTTCTTCTATGATAAATATGAAGGATCATATCTCCTATGATTTTGAGGATATAGAGAGTTAGTGAAAGTAGAAAGGTCAAGAGTCTTGTTAATGTGAAGAGTCTCATGTCCAAGTTATAAATATTGAAGATAAATCATTGTAATGGTGTTAAATAAGCTTTACAATACTTTGTATGTGCATTGTTTAAGTAGATTTATGATAGAGTATTTTTAGTGTATTGTTGTTGTTATTTGCCATGGACCGAATGTTGGTTATTGTGAGTGATAATGATAGGTCTATTCATTATGAATGGTTATTGTGTATACGTTAAGCATTATGGATTAAAAGATAATAGTGGTATCAAATCCATATTATGCCTGGTGTGAGAGGCATAGGAGTGCCATAGAGAAAGCACCGTGATAAGCAGGAACCCAATCAGGTAATAGACACCATTAATAGAAGTTGCATTCATGAGAAACACATAGAGACTAGGAACCCAAGTAATTGATAAACACCATTGTAAGAAGCTACAATTGTGAGCATAAAAGTTTTGAGTTATGTTGTTGTTTATAAATCAACATTGAAAGAAGCACCTAATTTTTTTAAGGCTAAATAGCGTGCCCAAGTCCAAATAAGGATGTTATATAAGCAAGTGAAAGGAAGAGCCATTATTGAGAGAGAGGGAAACAACACTAAGCATCTCATGAAAGAGAGAGCAACATTTGTCACCATCATGTGTAAGCTTGAGGATGGAAGATATCCAAGGAGAAGAGACATCCAAGGAATAGGTATCCAAGGAGAAGAAACATCCAAGGAGACTATGAGAAAACATTTGAGCAATGAATATTCAAGGAGATGATTGGAGAAAAGAAAAACACATGAAATATTTGAAGGAGATGACTAGAGAAAGGAGGGAATGCATGAAGAATACTACAAAATATTATGGAGCATTGTAAATATTCAAACCAGAATGGGTAGATAGTTGGATAGTTTTTGATAGCACCTAAGGAGGTTGATTGTAATAGTCTAGAGAACTCATGCTTTAGATAAACTTGTTGGTTTGTAGGAGGATGGTGGAAAGTGCATCAAAATTTTAATACAACAAAGACAAAGCCATTAGAACATTGTAGGAGATATTGCATTAGATACTGGAGCCAAAATGAATGCCTTCTAAAATGCTCGAATAATTAACATGTCATTGGAAACATCCAAGGTAAATACTTTTTGAATTGGAACCTTTTGAAGATATAAAATATTAAAGCAAAGGCTAGTAAAAAGAAATAATTGAAAGCAATTTAAAGGTGCAAAATTTATCAATAATTCAAATTTTAAAAGAAATATTTGAAGATAGTTTAAAAAAATAAAAAGTCAATAATTTAAATTTTTAAAAAATGGAAGGAAGGAAGATCAAAAAAGGAAGAAAATTTGAAATATTTGAAAAGAAAATTTGAATGTGGAAAATTGAAAGAGAGAAATATTTGAAAAAATAAATAAAAGAATTAGAACAAATTTTTGAAAGTGAGAAATAAATTTAAGAGGAAAAGGATTAAAAAGAGAATTACTAAAGATAAATGATTAGAGGAAAAATATTTGATCAAAAAGAATAAGTTAGAAGTAGAACATTTGAGAAGGAAAACTTATTAAAAATTTAAAGGGAATTATTAAGGTTGAAAAAAAAATGTTGATATAAGATAGTGTTTATAGTGCAAGCAAATTGGAAAGAATCTCATTAATTAAATAAAGGAGAAGTACATTTTCATAATTGAAGAAGTATTTTACTAAAGAAGATTTTTTTAATGAAAGTTTC
This sequence comes from Wollemia nobilis, assembly GCA_028583015.1. NCBI lineage: Eukaryota > Viridiplantae > Streptophyta > Pinopsida > Araucariales > Araucariaceae > Wollemia > Wollemia nobilis. The sequence goes on from JAQPPZ010016709.1 coordinate 3,955,354, forward strand.
TATAGTTTTCTTAAAATTTTGAAACTATAGTAAATCAATAACTAGGGAGTTAACTACTTTATTGGCATAAGCCAAACATATAAAGAAAGAATTGACACATATTTGAAGAATTAGAAAATAATTATGAATGCTTCAAAAAAGCCTTTCACAAAGTCGCATATGTTTAAAAAGATAAACTTTATTAAGAAATATTTCAAAAGTACAGAAAATATCATCACAAACATGTTTTGAGATATAGTGAATCACCACAAGAAAATCAAACAAAACCAAAAATCAGGTATTAAGATAATTTTTGGTATATTGATTCAGGAGCCAAAGATCATATAACTACCAACCTATATTGATTTGATTCTATTCAAGTGAAACAAAGTATACCAATTTGATGCAGGAGCATCCGGTGGCAGCAGCGCAATCTTGCTTCAACAAAAAATTTTCTAAGTGTTTTGCAAAGACCAACAACAGGGCAGAAGTTGCAGTAGGCGAAGGGTCGCGAAATCGCGACGTCGCGATTTCACAATGAAAAACAGGGCAAGCGATGCAAAGGCGGAAGGGTCGCGAAATCGTGACATGTCGCGATTTCGCGACGAAAAACAGGGCAAGCGATGCAAAGGCGGAAGGGTCGCAAAATCGCGACGTCGCGATTTTGCGACGAAAAATAGGGCAAGCGATGCAAAGGCGAAAGGGTCACAAAATTGCGACGTCACGATATCGCGACGAAAAGCAGGGCAGATGATGCAACAGGCGAAGGGTCACGATATTGCGACATGTCACGATTTCGCGACATGTCATGAAATCATGACGTTGCAATATCGCGACGTCACGATATCACGACCAAAATGCAGGGTCGACGATGCAACAGGTGGAGGGTCGCGATATCACGACATGTCACGAAATTGTGACCAAAATGCAGGGCCGATAATGCAACAGGCAGAGGGTCGCGATATCGCGACCAAAATGCAGGGCCGACGACGCAGCAGACGAAGGGTCGCGATATCACAACATCGCGATATCACGACCAGAAGGGAGACGGAGCCCAGGGAAGCCAAAATGTCACGATATCGCGACATGTCATATTTTTGCATCAAAAAACGAGCCAAAGACGAAGGGTCAGAAGGGGAGACGTGTCGAATATCTAGACTACGAAGCGACACGGGGAGGCAAAACGAAAGGTTTTGGAAGAGGAAACGAAGGGCCACCAGCTGGAAATGGAGCGTCACCCGAGAACCTTTAAAAAGGAGAACAAAGGCATGCACAAGGGAGGGAAAAATTACTGGAATGATAATATTTTTTTTTTGTTGTATTTCTAGATTTGAGAAACTCTAAAAAGGCGCAATTCTTCTACGACTTATGTAATAATCTGCTGTGAATGTAATAATTTGCTGTGAACGTAATAATCCGTTGTGACTGTAATATTATGTGGTGACTGTAATATTCTGCTGTGATATAATATTATGCTGTGACAGTAATTCTTTGCTGCATTTGAATAAAATACAACTGTTTTTCTTCTCTGTAATTCGGCTCTCGATCACAATTAAGATTTTTGATGATAAAATGTACCAAGTCCAAGAAACATGTGATGCTACATTTAGTCTACCTTTCTTAGAATGCACACTAGAGAATGTTCTTTATGTTCTAGGGATAGCAAATAACCTAATTTTAGTATCACAATTATTGGATAGAGGAAGAATAGTAGAATTTAAAATCATCAATGGCAGTAAGAACTATCTTATAAAAATATTAAATAATATTGAAGCTCTTGGTTCCTACAAAAATGGTATATTTTCTTTAGATGTGATAGCACTTTCACAAAAACATTTAGATCAATTTTTACCAGAAGAACAATATCAAAAAAGATATTTAATTGAAAATTTGATGGCAAAAGAACAAGATAGTATATTAGCAAAAAATACTCTACAAAGTGTTCTTAAAAGGATGATAAAGAAATTGAAAATTTTGTACATCAAAAGACTACAATATGTTTTGAAATCTAAAATGGTGGATGTAAGTTATGAGACCAATTATTTTAGAGTTATGAATACATATGACAATACTTGTATACAAAGTAATGATTTGAGCAACATTGATGAGACCAAAACAGTTTCTAGTTGTCAAAATGAAAAACATATGTTTTGGCAATGCAACAGGGAAAACAATGACATCATCTATAATTTATATTATTGTGATGACATGTTCAAAAGTGTGATAGGTACAGCTGACATCTACTATCATTATCTACATAGATACAAGTACTACTTGAATAAGGACTAAGACAAAGATTCAAAAATGATCAAGGACAATAAGTGATCAAAAAGAACAAATCAAAATGGAGACAATGGATCTTATTCCAAGTAATGTTATATGGGGGGTGTTGGATTTTATTACATTATCTGGTACTTGAAATATTTTTATAAATACTTTGTAAATGTGTGATGTAAAAGAGTCTTGTAATGTTTATATTTTAGTGTGTGTAATCATTAGAGGTTTGACACTATAAGGAGTCAATAAAATATATCTCCTATGAGAAATATGAAGAGTTATATCTTCTATGAGTTTGAGATGGAGAGTTAGTGAAAGTAGACAGGTCAAGAGTCTTGTGAATGTGAAGAGTCTCATGTCCAAGTTGTATATGTTGAATACAAAATATCGTAATCGTATTGATTAAGCTTTGCAATATTGCATTGCTTAAATAAATTTATGATACCATTTTTTTGTGTGTTATTGTTGTTATTTATCATGGATTGAATGTTGATTATTAAGAATGGTTATTGTATATGCATTAAGCATTGTCGGTTAAAAGCTAATAAGAATGCAATTTAAAAATAACAGAGTATGACAAACCAAAACACAATAATATATAAGGAGAATAGTATAATGATTTATTGCTCAAAAAATAAAGTACAATGCAAGCAATATTTGAGAAGGGATTTGAGGCTATAACATTATGTTTTTTTATAGTTAGAGGTGCATCTCTCTTTAAACAGTAAATGGTTTGTTGCAAATCCATCGTATTAAATATGGAAGGTCACCCATATTGAAATATGGTGATTCACCTTCCATGAGTTAAGTCACCCATATGGAAATGTAGCAATTTACCTTCCATGAGTTATAGAGCACATATTAAATTAAAATTGCATCCATATAACTTGTCCTTTTGTGTTTTTAATCTTATTGATGTGTCAACATAGCTAGAGATACATTTTGGCTATGAAAAACTAAAAATAGAAAAATACTATTTTTACTAAGTATTAATTTTTGTATTTTGAGTGCATTTAGAGTGTTTTTCTACAAATTTACCGGCCTGATATTTTCAATGCTTCTCGAATGGATCAAAACAAACTCCTAAGCATAAATTTATGCCCCTAACAGTGTAGTCATGATTTAAAAAATAGATTTTTGGGTATTTTTTAGCATAAAGCCATATCCCAAAAATGTCACATGCCTAAATCATTTTCTTAACTCAAAACTTAAAATCTCAACTAATTCAAAACTCAAAATTTTGAGTTAAGGAAGATTATAAAAGAGTGAAATTTAGAAATAATAGAGTATAACAAACTAAAACATAAAATTATATAAGTAAAATAACATAATGATCTTATTGCTCATAAAATAGAGTAATACAAGCAATATTTGAGAAGGGATGTGAGGCTACATCTGACTTCTGTTTTTATTAGTCAAGGGTGGATTTCTCTTTATACAAGAATTAGTGTGTTGGAAATCCACTGTAATATATATGGAAGATTACCCATATGGAAATGTGGTGGTTCACTGTTATAGAATATATCACATTGGGTACATATCAATGTACCACCTTTGGTACATTACTAGAGTAGGGGTTTACCTTAGAGTAAAGTTATGTAGTTACTTCAACATGTAATAAATGCACAAGTGTTAGAATGTGCAATGATGTAAATGTGCATGTAGTCCACATGTACATGAGTCATAAGATAGAGTAAGGGCCAAGGAACCTATCTTCCTATATAAAGGCCTTATAGTGAGTGAAAGAGGGGAGAGAATATAGAGTGTGGTTAGTATAGATTAGTAGTGTGATACAATGTAGTCCTTTCATATCAGTTTATGGAGTGTTCATGTCCTCCATTATACTGCATTGTACTATTTTTGTGAGCTTTCATTAATGGCATATTTTTGAGTTATTGCAAAATTTTCTCTCATTATTTTTCTACATATTATAGTGCCATTATCATATAGATATTATAGCTTGCTTATCTTGCATCTTGTGGTTGCATTTCCTATATCATATACTCATCAAAAGCTAACAGTGGTATCAGAGCACATGGTAGATCGATAGGAAATAGGAAGAGCCACAAGTGAGATTGAGAGAAATTCAAAAATCTCATTTACATAATTTTTGAGATTGCATTTGGCTAGAGTCTTTCCATAGGGTTGTAGAAAAACTCGTGAAGACTAGGACTCAACAAGGATTCCACTAGATTGACAAATCAACTAGTGAAGATTCATCATCTCTAGATTTAGAATTTCTTCCATTATAGTCCTAACACTTTGTTGTAGGAAAAAGGAGATTCAAAGAAAGTGGGAAGCTTCCTACAAAAGAGCTAGGAAGAATATCTTATTTAGAATCAATCCAACACCAGAAGCAACAAGAGGAAGAACAAAGATTTGGAGGCCTAAAGAAAAGGTCCCATTGCTAGAGATTGCAGACCTGCAGAGTGCAGAAGAAGAAAAGGCCATAGGAGCCTTGTTGTAGATTCAAGGAAGAGACTCCAGAGAAGAGTCTAAGAGAAGATTGGAGGTTGGTGATCTCCATTGAAGACTGCAAACAATAGATTGAAGAGACTCTAGAGAAGAGTCCTGGTGAAGATAGGATATTGGTGATCTCCATTGAAGATTGAAGACTTCACCCTGAAGGAGAAGAAGAAATCAGCTTGAGAAGCTGAAGAGACCTACAAGAGATCTCAAGGAGAAACAAGGAGAAGGCTTGGTGAGCCTCATTAAAGGAGATTCAAAGAAGGCCATTAAAGGAGTTCCTAGGAGAACTCATTGGAGAAATTTACCACCAAGGAGAAGTTCCTAATAAAGGAAGATTTTGGGATAATTATCACCATCCAACAACAAGCCCAAAGGAGAAGGATTTGGCAAGAAGTTTGCCAAATTTTAGAGGAGATTGGTGAAGACCTCAAGACTTTTATATTCTTGAGAAGAAGGCCTTGATTGAAGTTAAAATTTTACAAGGAGGTTGAAGGAGAAAGGAGCCAAACATTACTACCAAACCTGAGAGGTTTGAAGATTGCCTTTGAAGGCTAGAAGGCTCATTCGAAGATAGGGGTTTTCTGAATCTTCAACAGAATATTGAAGGGTTCTTGAAGTAAAAACTTAGCTATGATTTGGGGGAATTCCCTACCAAATTTTTGAGATTCAAGGACAACATTTTAGTGGAGATATTGACTATGAAAGGGCAGCAATTAGGACAACATTACTAGCTGCAGAACTTTAGATTTACAGAGAGCATCCTGAAGGAGAATTGAAGTCACAGGGCAGCAAGTTAGAAGGTTTTCAGAGCTACAAATAGGTGAGTTAGAGAGCTATTTTGGACAACCAAGAAGAGTTGCAAGTTCATCCAGTTAAGGGTAACAATTTGGTGAATCGAATCACCAAGACATCCACCATCTTCAGAGATCTTAAAGGTAAGCAACTTGGGTGCAAAAGGTTCATTAGTTGAACTTTAGCTTTTCGGTTTATTAAGATTCATTAAGCACCATATTAGTTTAAAAGTTGCAAGGAGTGGATTCATTTTAAAGTCTTCAAGGGAGTGTAGAAGAGAGTTTCTTTTAAGGTTATTACCTACATATTAAAATAGGAGTTAGATATATTTTTGACAGAAAGAAAAATATCATCTTCCTATTATCTAGTTACAACAAAGAAGACTACATTAAGTTACAGATATTATAGTGCATTTAGGAGCAATTACTAGTGCATGATTTAAGGTTCATTTGAAGGAGTAATAAGGTGAGATCAATATTGCACTATACTAGTCGTTCTTAAAGAGTTTTAAGGTGCACTAAGTATTTTAAGTTGTAGTGAAAATTAAGTGCATATTTCAAATTACTTTGAGGGTTCATTTACAGGAGCAATAAGGTGAAAATATTATTATCCTTAAGTGCATTGAGTTAGAGATATTACTAGTACATTAAGGATTGATTGCACTATTCTAGTTATTCATCAAACTAGTTACTCTCAAAGGATTATTATGTGCATTGGTTGTTAAGCTAGAGTGGAAAACCAAAGTGCACAAATCAACATATATCAAAGTGTCTAGAGACACTATTCGGTGCACAAAACCAACAACTTATTGTGGCCTAGAGAAGCCACCTTACAGGGTTATATTCCTCCAAGGTGTGGAGAAGAAATCCACCATCAAAACCAGTGAAGAGAGCTACAAAATGAGACTAGGAGAGTCTCAGGTTTTAGGTGCAAATAAGGAGGTATTATAGGGATATACAAGCACCAAACTTATCTCTATTATTACATCAAAGGGAGACAAAATTTAAGTGTCTTAAAGACACTCTACGTAGCCTATCATCCTAACTACAAGTGACCACCATTGGTAGAGGAGAAGCACAACCAAAGTGCTCATAGAGGAGCCATCCTAAGGGGCTCAACATCCATTGTTACAAAGGGAAGCACGACTCAAGGTGCTTGAGTAAAGAGCCATCCATAGGGCTCGATATTCACCTCATCAAGGTGTTAGAAGACACCATAGCTCGGTGCAACTAGCTACATGCGAGCAACGCCATTGCAAAGGACCACTACCATATCAAAAACCTACAACATCAAAGGATACATAGCACTCATTGTTAGGTGAACAACACTAAAGAGAGTGAAGTACAAGCTATATTAAAACAAAAGGTAGACAAGGAATACATTACTCAACCGATTGCTTGGACAAACTACCAGCTAAAGCTATCAAAAGCTACCATCAATTGGAGATGAATCACCAGCTAGGAAGAGAGTGATCGAAGCTATCAAGAGCGACCATTGATTGAAGACATATCATCAACCAAAAGGGTTGTGTTGGAGCCATAGTTGGAGCCAACCTTGAAGAAGATATCATCATCGATTCATTGGAAAACGTACAACTTGCACTCATTGGCAAGAAGGAGAAGAGCGTTAAAGCTAATATTGAACAACTTGCACCCACTAGGGAAGAAATATTGAAGGATAAGGAGACATTGAGGATGTCCTCTCATGCAAGTGCCATTTGGCATAATGAAAGGAAGCATTACATAACTCGACTAATGCCTGCGTAGGGAGAAATCATTCAGAATAGATGTAACGCTCATCTTGGGAGCATTGAAGGCATCTTTCAAAGGTTGAAAGGTGTAGTAATCATTTCATCCAAAGAGAGAGCATTGAAGACTCATCAACCAATGCTTAAAAAGACTATAACATCTATCTACCACCTACTTGTTCGAGCAATATATGCACCAAGTGTCAAGAGCATCAAGAAGGTAGAAGGTTTAGTAACACATGAAGTAAAGGAGGCTACACTATTAATAGCCCAGGTTGAAAGATGCGTATAGATCGAAGTGAGAATACCGAAGTGAGAAGATAGAAGTCACACAGTGAAGGAAGCGCATCCAGTGCGAGCATTGAATGCAGAGGAGTCAAGGTGAATTTAAGTGGGATTAAGATTAAATTCGAGGTACGATTAAGAGCGAGTATCCAAGGAGTTGAAGAGGAGTCAAAGGAGCATTTAAGACTCGTTGCCATCATTGTCATACATCCACCATTGAAGGAATACAACACCCACCAATACAATGCCTACTATTTAGGAGTTGCAACATTATAAAGGTAAGGTTTCACCTTGATTAACATTGCTTTCATTAAAGGAGTAATAAGGGGTATATCATAAGGTTGAGTTTATCATTTATAGTGGAGAAACAATCAACCTTAATACATTGGAAAGCAAATCAAAGGAATTTATCCTTAAGAGTATTTCAAAGCACATTAGTTGAAATACAATTATATTTGCAATTAAATATCATAGGAGATATAAGGGTTTCTACTTAGTAAACCAAATTATTATTATTGCAAATATTATCAATTTCTAAAAATTCCAAATTAGGGAGTTATAAGGTATACTACATCAAACATAGATTATTGGAATTTAGAAATATTAAACTATTGGATATTAAGGGCTAAAGAAGGAAGTTCATTGATTGCTTAAAGGAGTTGGAATTATTTACTTACACTTGTCTCATACTCATATTAAAGGGAAAAAAGAAATCCAACCATAGAGAACTTCAAATTGATAAGTACATAGTTCATTAGGAGAGATAAGGTGAAATAGGAGTTGATTATTATTATTTACAAAATATTACAAAATCAACTCAAAAGGTGAACTATTACTTGCTTATAGCATATTCTAAACCACTAGGGAGATATAAGGTAGCCAACAAGGATCATCATGACAACAAATAAATTTATCCTTACAGAATCTCAACTACTTAAAGGTCCAAATTACTCCTCATAGAAAAACAAAGTGAGGGCAATTTTAATAGTTGAGAAGCTTTGGGAAATTGTCAAAGGAATAACTACTAAACCTAATTCAGGTGATACAAAGATTCAAAAGTTTGAAGAGAATGATGCAAAAGCATTAATGATAATAACTTTTGCCATCACAGATGAAATACAACCTTACATCAGTTCAACAAGAACATCTACAAAAGCTTGGAAAACCCTAGAAAAAATATTTGAAGGGAAAAATAAAGCTACTATCCTAAATCTTCAAACTCAATTACATTCCTTGAAAATGAATAGTGGTGAAAGTGTAGAACTATTCCTAAGGAAGGTAGCAGATATTAAAGGAAAATTATTAACCTTAGGAGAAGAGGTTAAAGATAAATTTCTTGTTCAAGTAACCATGAGAGCTCTACCAAACAACTACAAACATCTAGTTACATCGTTACAAGTTCTAAGTAAAGATATATCATTTGATGAGCTAGTTAACATTCTTCAAGAATATGAGGTGGAAAATACAGTGAAGGATGAAATGACTAACAATGCATTGGTTTCAAAAGATACTCCACAAGGAAATGTTACCTCATCCTCAAAAGGATGAAGACCATGGAATAACAAATATTGTCATGTATGTAGGAGAAAAGGTCATAGCACTAATTACTGTAGATTCAATCCCAAAAACTAGAATCAGAGAAATCAGACAAATTATGGAAGCCAACCAAACAGGGCATTCCAACCAAGGCAATATCAAGCTCAAAATAATCCTCGTCAGTAATAGTTTTAGCGACCATACAATTACCCTCAATTGGAATATCGAGAAGGGAATCAGAAAGGACATCTAGCTCAAAGGATTCAAGAAATTAAAGAACTAGAAGAACCAACTGATGAACATGAAGTTAAAGCTCTCACAACAAAGATATCATTTTATGAAGACACTAACTACTTGCTTGAATAGGATATACAAGAAGTAGAATACAAAAAAGAGAGGAGAACACAAACTCTAAAATCAAGATCGAAGATCCATATTGAAGACTAAAGTCTTAAAATACCCAAATAATGTAATACAGGGGGTGTTGGAGAATATATTACATTATTGGGTACATATCAATGTACCACCTTTGGTACATTACTAGAGTAGGGGTTTACCTTAGAGTAAAGTTATGTAGTTACTTCAGCATGTAATAAATGCACAAGTGTTAGAATGTGTAATGATGTAAATGTGCATGTAGTCCACATGTACATGAGTCATAAGATAGAGTAAGGGCCAAGGAACCTATCTTCCTATATAAAGGTCTTATAGTGAGTGAAACTAGATAGGAGAGAATATAGAGTGTGGTTAGTATATATTAGTAGTGTGGTACAATGTAGTCCTTTCATATCAATTTATGGAGTGTTCATGTCCTCCATTATACTGCATTGTACTATTTTTGTGAGCTTTCATTAATGGCATATTTTTGAGTTATTGCAGAAGTTTCTCTCATTATTTTCCTGCATATTATAGTGCCATTATCATATAGATATTATAGCTTGCTTATCTTGCATCTTGTGGTTGCATTTCCTATATCATATACTCATCAAAATCTAACATTCACCTTACGAGTTAGGTCACCCATATGGAAACATGGTGATCACCTTCCATGAGTTACAAAGTGCATATAAATAAATATTACATATGTTTAACTTGTCCCTTTGTATTTTCTCTTCTAATAATGTGCCATCATAGCTAGAGATGCATTTTGACTACGAAAATCTAAAAAAAGAAAATTATTATTTTTAGTAAGCATTTTGTTTTGCATTTTTTAAGGCCTCTAAAGAATTTTCCCACAGATTTATCAACTCTTTCTATGATAGAGTTTCTTATTAAATTTATTTTTCTCCCTCTAATATTTCCAATGCTTCTTGAATGGATTAAAATGAAGTCCCAAGCACAAAATTATGCCCTTGATAGTGTAGTTAGGATCAAAAAAATAAAGCTTAAATCCATGCCCCAAAATGGTCACATGCGTAGATCACAAAACCAGATCCACCTCTAGTGTAGAATCTAAATCCTCCATTGCCATCATAATATTATTCTATGCAAAAAAATCCCTAAGTTTTTAAATAATAAATAGTCTCACACATGCTCTCATACCAAGCATATGTAGCTCTGCCTCAAGGGTACATGATGTATCTTTTACCAATGTAGTATGGATGGTTTCCTTAATACAATCAAGCACCTACACCATCCAAAACTTAAAATCAACTTCCCAACTAGACCTATTATAACCCTTTGAATCTAAGTGCTTATTCCCCTATCCTAGTTGTAGCCATAAAATTCTTACCAACCTTTGATGGAAGTGGGACTAGAATGACAATGGATCATCTAAATGAGTTCTTTATGCTTAAGTTAATTCATCATATTTTGGAAGAATATATCATGGTATGTGTTAGCCCATACAGATATCGTTGTGCCAAAATCTCAAGCTCAAAGTGAGGACACAACCATGGTAGTTAGTTGATACTTAGGCGACCCCACTGGCACATTGAGGGTCCCAATCTACGCACTAAAAATTTCCCCCCTAAGCCAATAGGTCTGATTGCTATGTACAGTAGACATGGTCAACCTCGAAGGCGAGCATAATAATTAACATGGGTAGGAATAAAACTATCCTATATGTGAAACCAAATTATTAACCCCATACGGACATTGTTGTACCAAAATCTCAAGCTAGAAGTGAGGGCACAACCATGGTAGTTAGACAAGACTTGGGCTACCTTGCTAGCAAGTTGAGGGTCTCGATCTACATGCCAATTGTAGGCTTGCTTATTTACTCATTAAAGGATAAATTTACCTTTATGATATAGAGGATTGTCTAACATTTTGTTACTAATTAGGCATCAATTGTAGAATATTTTATAAGGATTTTTATGATATTTAATTTTATAATATTTTTTAAGGCTATTTAATATCTTTTAGACATCCTCAAAAAATATTCATGATTATAATACTAGGTTCATGAGGGCTTTGTATTTGATTCCATTAAATGTGCATCCTAATGAATAACAAGCCTTTTCATATTACATAAAAGGGTTATAATATGATTTAGTGCTAATAATTTGCAATGCTAATCATGTTACTCTAGGTACAACTTCTGAAGATGTGGCCTAGAATATATTTTCATTTAAGTAGGAAAACCACCTCGTACCTTGCCTATCATTTATGCTTTCCATGTCATTCCTTACGCATAAACTAACCCTCCCTACATCATGACTTTCCCAACTTAAATTAACCCTTCATCTATTTCCTTCTAGCCTTAGTTACGCACTTTACCTAATCCAATATAAAGTAGTAGCATCACGTATCAACACTGTGATAAACTAAAACTTCAAATGAAAGAAATGATATATATGGTAAAAATGATGATGGATCAACATAACATAGAGAATATGCAAGTTGGATGGTAACCAAATAGTTATTGGTAGTAGCAAAAATGGCAACAAAGTTAAACCCCTTATCTCACAAAGGATCAAATACCTCAACAAAATGCAAGACAACACAATTAGTTGTACAATAACATAGTAAAAATAAACACAAAAGTCAATACTTTATGGTGCTTACCTTATAATGTAGGAAACAACCCTACTAAATATGTCATAGCCATCAATTATTCTCAAACTAAACAATATAATCAATAATGTTAGGCCTAACAAGCCATAATAATGGGACAAATGGTGTTAGTAAGAAACTAGCCATTTCTGATGAATAAGTCGATTTACCAACATATAATCCTAGTTTAGTAGCAATTTCAAAACTATCAAATCCTAATAATAGTGTTTTTATAAAATTTGACATTGTAAAAAATGGAATCCTCTTTTAAATATATTGTTCTACGTGCTAATCAACAAGGAGTTGGAACTAGAAAAAGGAAGGTAGTAGAAGAATAAGAAACAATTAGATGCTAGTTTAGGCGCTATGGTTTTTAAAAGAAGTAGACCACCATTGCATGTCAAGGATAAAGGGCCAATAACAAGACACACAAAACATAATGTTGAAAATAAACAGTTGTAGCACCATAAAACAACACTCTAGCTAATAAGGGGCAACAACTTTAGAAAGGAAGCTAAAAAATAAAAAGGAGTTCATGAGATAACTATAGAAGATAAACAAAAGGTTAATAAAAGTAAAAAATGAAATGGAAAAATCATAGAAGGATGAAAATTATGTAAAATACCCATCCCTAACTAGTGAAGGACATGCAATTGCTACAAGGTAGTGTAGAGAATTTACATCACATAGTGAAAGTAGCACCACCAAATTTAGGTTCAATATTATTGAGGAGATATAGAAGGCACTATCTAAAGTGTGCATGCTTGAAGCCTTAGCTCTACTAGGTCAAAGGAATTTACTCCAAGAGGTTCTTGGGAAGAAATAAGTTATGTTAAGAATAGGAAGTCAAAACAAACATAGTCCAATCCAGTAGGATAACATATTTTGATTATAGAAAATTCATCAAACATCCAATTAATTGTGATAAACTTTCTCAATGCTCCAAAGCTAAAGACACTAAAATAGTTAAGGTTTTGCTATAACAATGATGCTAAAGGTTGTATGAGGAATTAGGACTACCATACAACAAGGCTACAAGTAATTTAATTCAAGTGTATGGTACCAAGGTAAACATTCTAGGGTTTCTAAAATATTTAATCATGACTATAGAAAAATATCTTGGGTTTGTAGTTATACAAGAGGTCATTGTAATTGATCTCCCTCCTTATTCTAGAATGTTTCTCTCAAGATAATGGACTAAGAATTATTTTGGAGATGGATGATACACATATGAATGTGACTAAGGATGGATAGATGAACAGGATAAAAAATAAAAGTCCAAGTAACTACTTGTTACACGAACTTGAAGATGATGGGGTAGTAAATTGGAATGAGGCACCTAATTTTATGGATGATAAATCAATTAAAGTTACTAATATGACAGATATTGATATGAATATAGGTGTGATTCCATATTAAGAGGACCAAAATGTGTATTTAAAATAGACTAAACTTGGTAATTATCTAATAACCAAAGAACCCATCAATACTCTAGCATTGATCAACCAATAGGCCCAAGGTTTTATGAAACATGGATTATGCATTTTGATGGTATGAGATCCAAAAATGGAGTAGGTAATAGTATTTAACTTATCAATCCCCAAGGTACTCAAATAAATTATGCTTGTAAATTATTTTTAATTGCATTAATAATGTGGTTGTGTATGAAGCACGTTGCATAGGTCCAAGGAAACATAAAAATATGGGCATAAATAAAATCAGAGTATTTGATGATTCTAAACTCATTGTAAACCAAGTTAACTCAAAATGTGAAACTAAAAACAAGCATCTAAAGTGTTACAAATATAGATTTTAGGATCTACTAGAGAGCATTAATACCTATGAGATCAAGGCAATCCCTTGAGAGTTAAATTTCAAGGAAGATGAATTGGTTTTAATGGTAGCAAAATTTGATCATATTTTAGAAATGTGGGATAATCTAAAGGTTCTAGAGGTAGTCTTTAGAATTGTTATCTTGATAACTCTAATCATTGGTAGGTATTTAACAATGATGAATAGATTATAAAGTTTCTCATCAAGGAATCTAAACATGTTGAAGAAAAAAATGAATATGGAGATGATAGAAAAGATGAGGTCATCCAATTTAAGACTAACCAACTACAAAGAGAATTAATAATACTAGATAATTTATTCAACATCATTGATAGTTATAGAAAATCCAACATCAACATAAAGGTATCTTTCTATCATCTAGTTGAAGTTGCAGATGGGAAGAATTTGTTATTTGATAAAGAATGTAATGACGAAGAGCTAAGCCTTTTCAAAGAACTCTATGGAAAGTATGTTAATATTATTATCTGATCATATGAATACTTAAGTCTATGATAGAAGTATAATTGATCACACTACATAATTGGGACATGGTGTAAATCCTTTAAAAAAAAAGTAAATACCTATCAGTCCCAAATTGAAGTTGTAATGAATAAAGATATTCTAAAGCTTATACAAGCCTAGATTATATTTCCCATTAAGAATTCTATTTTTTTGGCCAATTTGGGGTATTAGTTCATAAAAAATAATGATATCAGGTTGTGTCAATTTTAGGAACTTGAATAGAGGGTCATTAAAAGACCACTACTCACTACCAACCATAGATCAAACCTTATAAAAAAGTGGTTGGATCTTAGATATTACTACTAAACAACTTTTTATGATATAATCAAATTTTTATTAAGGAATATGAATACGCAAAACAACTATCATGACCAAATGGGGAATATTTCATACTAGAGAATGCATTTTAATTTATAAATTGTTGGTTCCACATTCTAAAGAACCATGGATATCACTTTTGTAGATTTGATAAGGAAATCATACTCATATGCCTAGATGATTTAACTATCATCTCTAATGAAAGGAACAAACATATTGAATATCTAGATTCCATTTTCAAAAGGTATAGAAATATAGGATATCTTTGAATCCAAAAATAAATCTAAAAAGTTTCCTTATGGTGCAAGAATAAAATCTCTTAGGGCATGTGGTGTCAAAGGATGGCCTTGTAATAGATCTAGATAGGATAAATCCTATTCAAAATTTACATTTACCAATATCCATCAAGGGTATTAGGTCATTCCTTAGAAAAATCTACTTTATAGCCAAATTCATAACAAATTTTGTGCACCTAGTTAGAAACATAATCAAAATCCTAAAGAAATATGTTGATTTTATATGGATTGAAGAGGGTAAGAAGGCCTTACAAGATATAAAGGATGTAATCACGAAAGCCTCGGTCCTCATTAATCCAAATTTCTTCAAATATTCTAGGCTATATGCTTTTGGCACCTATGAAAGTATTGTAATTATTTTAACTCAAAAAGATGATAGAGAGGAAGAACACCTAACATTCTTCATGAGTCAAATGCTCCTTAATTATGAGAAAAAGTATACTTTCATAGAAAAGTAGGTTTTTGCCATGATGAAATCCTTAAGGAATTTTAGATATTACCTCTCTCAAAGTTGGACTATTATTGTTGTAGTACATCCTCATGTCATATTTGTAATGTTGTATGGTGATTTGAGAGAAAAGAGAGTAGGTGGGATGAATAAAATATAATAGTTTGACATAGATACCAAATCTACCAAACTAGTTAAAGGTAGAACTTTGTATGAAAATATTAATTTGACAATTGTAAAGGACAAGGTAGAATTAGTAAGAGAGATCAAACCCAATCATCAGCTAGGATGGATGGGATACATTGAAATATACATGGTATCAAGGTAACTTCTAAAAGGTTTAACATCAAAAGAAAGAGCTAGATTCATGCAAAAAGTAATGCACTACACTTGGTTGGATAATGTGCTTTTCTGAAAGGGGTATGATGGAGTTATGTTACAATGTGTAGAGGAATAAAGGACTAAATTTATAATCAAAGAGTATCATGATGGAGGACACTATTCCACTCAATCCAAAACTCAAAAAATTCTTAGGGTGGAATATTACTAGTCTATCATTATTTTGTATTATTTTCAATAGGTCAAAGAATGTAAGGCCTATTGTACTTTCATAGGTAAGATAAGAAAATCATCAATACCTTTAAAACCCATCATCATCACTAAAAATTTTCAACAATAAGCCTTAGATTTTATTGAAAATATTAATTGTTTATCAAGCATAAGATATGGATGGATTCTAACTACCACTAACTATTTTACTAGATGGACCAGATAAATTCTAGTAAAATTAACAAATCAAGAGGTTTTTATCCAAATTTTAGAAGATATTATCACCATATTTGGAACTCCTTCCATAGTGATTACTAAAAACACCACAACCTTCATAGAGTTCAAGACAATGAATTTTTCCCTTGAATACAATTTTGTATAAAAAATGACTTATAATTACAACCCTCAAGGTAATGGTTTGGAAAAATCCATGAATAAAAATATAGTGAGGATCTTAAATAAAGGTAGTAGACAAGTCATAAAGAGAATGGAATACTAAGCTAAAAAATGCATTATAGGAAGAGAGGATGGCATCTAATGCTTCCATAGGGTCATCACTTGATAAACTTATCTTTGGAAAAGAAGCAGTGTTGCCCATAAATGTACAACTTCTTTCTCTACAAATGTACCAATAGTTAGAGCTTGAAGATACAAATATCAAGTCGATTCAAGTAGTCAAATGCCTTAATATATCTAGAATAAGAAAGCTAAAAGGTCTTTAAAAATGTTATGAACTTGTCTTCTCATTATAAAAAATCACCAATATGTAAAATATCAAACATGCATCCATAAATAAATTGCACAATAAATTCCACATAATAAAATAGATATTGATAATATCCTTGAGGTAGGGAAACATTGTACAATGCTTCTTATTGGAAGGAAGCCACTCCACAAGATCTCCAACTCCACGAGCCAAGACTTCTACAAGAATACTTCATATATGACCCTTTTACAATGGGGGTACACCTCTCTTTATACAATAATGTGATGGTTCATCTTCCATAAGTCACATGATCACCCATGTGGTGATTCACCTTCCATGAGTTACAAAGTGCATAATAATATAACAATATTCCTTGATAGTTATATATGATAATATTCCCTAACGGATACATATATGCTTTTATGGCATTGTTCTCCTGCCTATTTCTAATTTGACATGTGGACTTCCTTACTCAATAGTTAATTTAAGGCTCATACCATTATACAATACAATATTAAATTATTAAGTACCTATCTTGGATACCTAATATTCCATCCCCCTTACAAAATGTTTTATCCTCAAAACATAAGAAGAGGCTAAATAATATGATTTTTTGAGCCACGCTGAGTACTAATACCAATCTTGTTCATCCATCCATCCTAATGAAATTATGATTGGTGGTGGTCTTTATTGATGCCAATGCCATGTGTTGGAAGCATAAATTTCACTTTTTTCATCTAGACCTACTTGTATTTATGACCAAATTTTGGGCTCCTCTAGTTTCTTGTATGTCCCTCATAGCTCCTTTGTTGCTCTATGCCTTGTCTCCATGATTATTGCCTCTCATGGTGGTGTGGATGGCAATATACTCCAACCTTAGCCTGTTGTTCTACCTATTTTTGCTCTTCTCTCTTGCTCCCTTCTTTTGGTTCATCTTTTGCTTTTGTTTCTTCTTTGATTTCTATTACTACCTCCTCCTTAGGTTCTATTTCAGGTTCTTTTGTTTGTTCTTCACTTTGTTCCCCTATAATAGCTATCTATTTTTCTTTGGATCCCTACTCCTTACATCGAGAAATATCATGCAGTGTTATCTTATTTTTCTTATACCATAGTTTCATATACTTATTTTACGGATTAATGTTAACATTACCCAAAGAATACAACCAAAGATAACCCAAAAAAATATCCATATCTTCACTCTCAATGGCATAAAAATATTAGTGTAAGACATTTATCCATAATAATATTCAAATTTTAAAAAATCTGAACATTCTCACCTTCAAGCTTTGTTTTTAACTTTTTGAACCTACAACTTTTTAGCCAAAGCAGTATTAATGAAATTAAACTAATTGCTAGGGTTTATGGAAATAAAAACCCTTTCCCTTTCGATGCAACCATAAATCTACAAAATCAATTTTTTGGCTCAAACAATTCTTCTTGATTTGCATTATTTGACACAAAATATGTGCTTCCTTTAGCCTGCATATTATTCCTTATGGTTTGCTTTTGTCAATTTATTGAAATATTTACTCTTGTGACATGACTATTATCTATTTAATTAGTTCTCTCATTCTCTCATTTTGCTCTTTAGAAAACTCTAACTCCATGACCTCAACCCAGAAAAATTTCCACAATAGGTAGGGGTTTTAAATAATGAAAAATCCTTACAAATAAAATTTTTGGGATCTCATCTATTTCTTTCTTCGAAAAATTAAATCTACAGATTTTCTTCAAAATAAAACAAACAATAACTGGTTTGCTTACCCGAATTGAGAGTTATAATTTTTTTTCTCTTTTTCCATGCAGCCTAAAAACAACACCAAAAGCACAACTTGCAATAGTTATAACTCACAACCTTAACATCAATAAGATAATGTAATGGTTTTTTTGTGAACTCGAGTTTGGAAGCGGATCTCTTATTCTTAGTCACACTAGTTTTTACACCTTTGCTTCCCTCTTCTCAATGGTTGAGTGGTACACAATCAGTCGGAACGATACTTAAGGTTTTGGTAATCTCAAGTTTGGAAGGGCTCCATATTTATTTGAGGGTTTCCTTATTTCTTAGCTTTGGTTTTTGCACCTCCTGCTTTCCTCTTCTCAATGGTTGGTAAGGATCCTATCTAGATCTTCTTTTTTCATTTCTTCTCTTGCTATGTCGACATTAGCTTCTCTTTTCAAACCTTTTGGAAATGACGTCTTCATTCTTTTCTCCCAACATATGCCTTTTGACCATAATAAAGTGGATAGTATGGATGAACTTCTTAATGCCCACCCTCATCGAGCAATTGTAGAAAAATCATCAACCTCAATATCCTTTATGGACAAACTCAATGAGGTACCCATTGTTGAGGTGCCTCCAGACCTCATCCAACACCCAATATTGGCCCTTTCAACTCAAGCATTGATTTACAAGTTTATAGGCATATAGACTAATTGGACTGCAATACAGAATTAGCTAACCAAAACTTAGGGCTCAAAAATATTTAGCTTTGAGTTCATAATGATTGGACGTGGTTATTTTGTTGTTACTTTATCATCCCCTAAAGACCGAAATATAGTTTTCCATGGTGGTCCATGGTTTCTGGGATCTAGTCCTTTAACATGACTCCTTAGACACCAAGGTTTGACCCACAAGAAGAGGAACCTGAAGAGGTGGAAATCTGGGTTCAACTTCCTTTTTTATCCTTGCACCTATGGAATAAACCCACAATGGAGTTGATAGGAAACACAATAGGGACATACATTTATTGGACCCCTCCAAATGCCAGTAATATAATTTGTGCACATATATGTGTAAGGATAAACCTAAAAAAAGGTCTCCTAGAGAGCAGTGGGTCAAGGTTCTTGACTGGATTCACACCCAGCCTTTGGACTATGAGCACCTCCATTTTAAATGTATTTATTGTCACTAACATGGACACTTATCTCGAAAATATCCAACAAAACGTGTCCAATATAGAAAGGAAATAGAACTTGAATTCCAACCTATCAAGAATGGAAAGCCTCATATATCAAGAAACCAACGAAGGAAACCATAGGAAAAAATTGATCTACAAAATCCAAATAAATTTTCCATCCTTACATCAAATATGGAGGAAGAAATAGAAACACTAAATTGCAATGGAATTCAAGAAAAAGGTAAACATATTATGGGGGAACCCCTCAATAACCACTCAAATGACACACACGAAACACAATAGAAGAATTATGAAAAATACTTAGAGCCATAACATAAAGACATGAAAGAAGGGATTTAGGAAACTTTATAAGTGGAATTAGTTATACCAAGTGTAACTCCAGCAACATGCTCAACAACCAAAGGTAGAAAATCCAACCAAATCCTAAGAGAAGAAGAAACTCTAAAGGACATCCAGAGCAAAACTTAGGCCACTTTGGAATTTTTGAAAAAGAAGGTCAGTAAAAAATGATAGTTTTATCAAGGAATTGCAAAGGATTGGGTAGTCCTCTAAAAAAAACTACCTTTCAAATTTATTAAAACTTTATAAAGCTCTTGTTATTTGTTTAAAGGAATCCAAAATGGCAGATCATGTAGTGGCACAAGAATGGAATAATATTTGGATACAATCAGAGCATGAAGAAGTAACTTCATCAGGTTCTTCAGGAGGGCTTATAACAGCTTGGGATTTCTAGAAGTTAACTTTCATAGCAAAATATAAAAAAATAATTGGCTTGCTTTAAAATTCAGACTTCTTAGTGGTACTTGCATCACTATTATCAATTTCTACGGGCTAAACAATCCAGTGCACAAAAGAGAGGCATGGAATCAATTGCATCACTAGATCATCCAAGAACAACTTTAGAACCTTCTTATTTGAGGAGATATGAATGCCACTTTAGAGTATTGGAAAAAGACAAGGGGAAACATGAATCATGATTCCAACAAATACCTGGTTAAGCATATAATTGCCCAAGAAAATCTATAGGATATCATCCCTCAAAAAGGGAAGTATACTTGGACAAATAGAAGATCAAGAATTCATTACATTTTTGAAAGACTAGATAGATTTCTAGTTAGTGGAAATTTTCTATCTATTTACCCTCTTCTAACTAGTCACATCATCCAAAGTGCAATATTTGATCATAAACCAATTCTTTTGGAAAAAAGAAAGAATATTTAGGAAGTTAAAAAGATTTCATTTAAATACAACTTAGGATGGGCAGAGCTGGATTCTTTTAGACCTCTAGTTGAGAACAATTAGAAATAGGAATTTACTTCAAAATGACCACAAGACATCTAGAAGGAGAAAATTCAAAGACTTAAAAAATAAATTAGAAAATAGCTATCTAAAAAGCTGCCTCAAAGAAAAGAGTTGATTTTACAACTTGAGAAATTGAAAACAGAGAGAAGATACTTCTTCTCTTCCTCAACATGTTGAGAAAATAAATGAGTTGTTGGTTGAACTATGCAAGTTGAATGTGTAGAAGAGGCCCAGTGGAGATTAAATCTAGGATGGTATGGTTATAAAAAGGGGATAAAAACACAAAAAAAAATTCATCTCAAAACTCTTCAAAACTATTGTAGGAATACTATTAGAAGTATTGAGGAGGATGGCATCATCTACATAGAGAAAGAAAAATTAAAAGAACTATCTAAAAATTACTTTTCAAGGTTGCTCACTCATGAACTTAGAGATCTTCATGCCCAATACCTTGTTAGAGTTAAAGTGCACTATGCCTTCAGTTTGACACTTGTCAGTTTCATTGACAAGTGTCATGTTCATCATATAGGCCTTCTGCCTATATATGTAACACATTTTTATCAATAAAATAATCCCTTCAGTTTTCCCTCCTAACATTTGGTATCAGAGCTCCAGGCGGTCTCCTGAGCTTGTGAGCTTGAGGGGGGATTTCCCTCATGGAAATCCTCCCTCCCCCATTTCCCTCTCATTTTTTTTTTTTTTTTGGATACTGAGGGAGTATGCTCTCCATCCCTTGTTGGATGGATCAGAAACCAGAAGTTGAAAAAAAAAAAAAAATCCTTCTGTTTCGTATTGTCTACAAGATTTTTTGTTGATTCCACCACCATTGGTAAAGTGCAAGTTTTTTGGTCAAATACTGCAGTGGTGCAGCAGCCTGAGAGAAACTCAGAAGGAGAGGTGATTTTAGTTTTTTTTTCTGAAAAGAACATTTGGCAGAATTCTTCAGCTGCCATGAAGTCGCGACTGAATTCAAACGCCTTGAAATGGCTTCCAAGCGAAAGGGCACAGACGCTTTGTACCGGGGTTCGAACCGGCGACCTACAGACAACATTTACAGCGAAAAGGGAAATGGACCATCTTTATTATGGAAGCCGAACGACTTTCCGGTCATTGTTTTCGAGAGCATTTAGCACGAAAAGCTTGGCGCAGGAGCCGACGCGGGCATTAGCGACGGGAGCGTGTGCGAGGAGGAATTGAGGTCGAGCCGGCGCCCCCGTTTCTCACGCACAGGATAGCGGTCGATGGTGATCAGACTTCTCGTGCACTATGCCTTCACCTTGACACTTGTCAGTTTCACTTGACAAGTGTCATGTGTTGAATA
Organism: Wollemia nobilis; assembly: GCA_028583015.1. Lineage (NCBI taxonomy): Eukaryota > Viridiplantae > Streptophyta > Pinopsida > Araucariales > Araucariaceae > Wollemia > Wollemia nobilis. Next base: position 3,977,649 of record JAQPPZ010016709.1, read on the forward strand.
TAGGCTTATGCCTATATATTGTAACCGTTTTATGAATAAAATAATCCCCTTCAGTTTTCTCTCCTAACATTTGGTATCAGAGCTCCAGGCGGTCTTCTGGCCTTGTGAGCTTGAGGGGGGATTTCTCTCATGGAAATCCTCTCTCCCCCCATTTTTTTTTTCTTCTTCCAATTTTTTTTCTTCAAGCCGAGGGAGTATGCTCTCCATTTTTTAATGGATCAGAAACCAAACAGCTTGAGAAGAACTCATGGTTGCCCCTGAAGCGTCATTGCTTGGAACCATGAGATGTTGAGGAGAAAAGTTTTTTTTTTATTTTGCACCAAGTTGTTATTCTTTTTTATATTTTAAGTGGTTGAGTTGTTGGCCAGGGCCTGTGAGATTTGATTATGTAGATGCAGGAAATTCCTGGGACTGCTGGATCTGCAGAAGTTTTCATGGCTGCCAATTCTTTATGGGATTGCAAAATGATGCCATCATTACCGATGATCCAACATTACAGCAAATTTATGCAGGCTGGAGCTAGTGATTGCTAGGCTTCATTCTTCGAGCAGATTTCATAACTCCACCAGTTTGATGTCCTTGTCGTACGACTTCAAAGCTTGATAGTACGGCGGAGCTCGCGGGTGCCGTAATGGTGCAACCCTCGTTTGCGGGAGAGGAGCGCACCCCTTCGGAGGCGGAGTCGCCGAAGAGCTCCGATGAAAGCGACATGTATCGTAGCCTGTCTTTGCCCGTGGGGGCCAGCAAAGACCATCCCTTTTGTAACCCCTTCGCCTTGCAATCGTCGGCGTTGTCGGAGGCAACGTTGCCTCCCATTTTGATCGTGGTGGACAGCGTTGCCCCCACGCGCTGTCTCCGATAAGGAAAACTTTCGACAGATCGGTATGGCTCTTAAGCCACGGGTCGCCTCCACCTCCGGAGAGAAGCCAGGAGAGGGCGGCGGTGGAATCATCATAGACGGGCGGTGGCGTCGAGTTCGATCTGTCCCGCGCGGTGTACACAGATCCGATTCGGTTTCTGCGTCCGTTTGAGATTTTACAATACCCATTGTCGACGCCTGCTAACGAGTCTGCACGTGGAGTTGAGAGACGCATGGATTTTTGCCTCACACAATGATGAATTGAACGAACTGGTAACTATTCATTCTGGCAATGGTAGCTGTCAGCTACGGCCATTTGGCAACTACTCACTCCGGAAGTCGTCGCTGTCAGCTACAGCCACCATTTGGGAACTATTCATTCTGGCAGTCGTCGCTGTCACCTACGGGCGGAGTTCTCCAAGGCGGTGGAGCAGAAGCAGGTGGCACAGCAGGAGGCGGAGCGCTCGAAGTACATGGTGGTGTTTACGTGGCATCAGATCGTGGTGGGCAATCGCGCTGGCAGAGTTCGTCGTGCTCAGGTGTACAGCTCGAGTCCCATGGTTTACCCACGATCTACAACTTTAAATCGTAGGAAATACCACTTGCAGTTCCATGCTCGGCGTTTTGCTTGCCCAAGTTTGTACTTCGGTGTTAATGATGTCAACAGATCCCACGATTTTTTTTGGGCGGCTTCCGACGATCTTCACGTCCTCATAAACAGATCGTTCACCTGTGGCTTCCGGCAGCAGATTAACGGCCACGGCGCTGGGTAGACATTGTGTGACCTGCACTCTTCTTGAACTTCTCCAGGCTTTACATCGGCCTCCATTCGCCCTTTGATATCGGTGAGATCCGTCCGTATTGATGTTTTTATGGAAGCTTTGTCGTGCATTTTGCAAGGGAATGATTTGATAATGGGGCCCATTCAAGGAGGCCCATGGGCCATATGGTTATTTTTCTTTTAATTTTTAAATATTTTGATAATGGGGCCCATTCAACGAGACCACTTTGAATTTTTTTTGGGGGAACTTGTCACGTGAGGCTGGGGAATGATTGTAAAGAGTGGCCGACAGCATGGCCTCATTGTATTTGTTTTTAATCTTTTTCCACATAGGAAGTGGAAGTGAACGGATTGATAATCCATGTAATTCCCTTGCGAGGAAAATTGATGTTATTTTTTTCCCGCCTGAGAGCGATGCCGCCATTGAGCGATGATGTCTATTTTCTGCCTTAGATAGGCATGATGTTTTTTCCACATGATGAAGGCCCCTTTGATGGTGGAATATAGGGGTATTTATAGTCGTTGGAAATGGTTTTCCGCGACGGACACAATGGTGGTGTCATTTTCTAATTTTGAGGCTGTTTCAATTGAGTTTTTTAGCCTCAAAGATTTTTCTACCTTTGGAGTGCAATTTCGGTTGTACCCGACACTCCCAAGGTAATTTTATATGTGATCCTTGTACCTAGTGACCTTTTCTATACACTCGGCGAATGCAGTGGCTGGTTACCCATGCATTTCGGTGGGATGACATGGTCACCATAAGGACACTTATACTAGGGACTACAGACAAAGACACCCTAGACTCTATCCGAGGTTTTTTCCGAATCTACTTCTGAAGACTACAGACGAAGACACTTCAGAAGATTCTCTTCTTTTCTTCTTCTCTCCTCCTATTTTGATCTATGGCTCATTTTATTGTATTGAGTGCATTTTCGGCAGAGACCGACACTCTTATATGGCTCGTTTTTCCTTTCATTAGGTGCATTTTCGGCAGAGACCGACACCTTCTAGATTGAGTTCACCATGAGGAGGGATTTCATACTCATGGTGAATCTAGTTAGTGACCTACGAGAGGCAACATCCTCTGAGGATGACCTGTAGAGGCAACGAGACCCGGAGTGGGCGACCCTGAGGCACCCATGATGACCCTGAGGCACTTAGACGGCTGACCCAGTGGCAACAGACCCATGGAAGTGGCTGACCCTAAGGCAACAGACCGAGATGTATACACAGTGAATCTAGCATTATTCATAGTTGGAGAGCCAAGCGCAGAGAGCACGAGCCTAGACAAAAAAAGAGGATGATAGGTTATTTTTTAGAGAAGTCAACATTAAGGGGGAATGTTACCTAATGTTGACTTGCTTTGTTTTTCTTTAGTTAGGATAGTGCACTTTAAGGGGGAATGTTAGAGTTAAAGTGCACTATGCATGTTGACTTGCTTTGTTTTTTCTTTAGTTAAGATAGTGCACTTTAAGGGGGAATGTTAGAGTTAAAGTGCACTATGCCTTCAGTTTGACACTTGTCAGTTTCATTGACAAGTGTCATGTTCATCATATAGGCCTTCTACCTATATATGTAACACATTTTTATCAATAAAATAATCCCTTCAGTTTTCCCTCCTAACATTCCAGGGCTCTGTTGAGCTTATGATTTCCAACATGTGATCACAGTCGTGGGAAGAGCTAAACAGAGCGTTCGAGAACCAGGGAACTTGATACTGTTGAATTGCTAGAACAATTGCCAGCTTTGCAGCAATTTCTTTTTCGTCTCATAATGTGTCAGCCAGAAGGAGCAGCTGCAGTTTTTTCAATTTTGAAGGATATTTGGTCTTTGGAAGGGTTTGCTAGCCCCGAGGAATGCGGGGAAATGATGGAGGGCATGGCGGAGTTGGTGAACGGCTTCGACTGTAGGATGCAATAATATTTTTATCTCTGAGACGGGGCAAATCAAGTTCCCATGGCGGACATTGGAGGGACGCAGTGTGTGTTTGTCATTTTGTTGATAATTTGTTACGAAATATGCTTTCTTTGGAGAAATCCCTGTTACGGCATTCTGATAACGAAGCATTCTGTTTACCACGCATTGCTTTTGGAGAACTGGTGGAGAACTGTTGATGTTTTCGGTGTTGTTGTTGTCTTCATTTGACACATTTGAAGACTGTTCTGCATGGTGAAAGCCCTGGACCAGAAGGTTGACATGTGTCATCAAAAATTGAGAGCATCGACATCTGCATCGTCGACGAGGAAAGCGGATTTGAGAATAGTCATGGTCATGGTCGCAGATTGTTAGTTTTTTTTTTTGTTAGATTATCATGCGACTGGGCAGCCACGCGGCGGCGGGTGCATTCATAATGGCCCTGGCGCACGACTACCACTTCATGGTGGCAGGACGCTCCGTAATCTAAATGAGCGAGGTCAGATCTTCGAGGATTGTAGTGCGGTGGCAGATAGTGAGAATATTCAGTTTGGATTCGTGTTGCTGCTGTGGGTGACTATTTTAGTTTAGTTCATGATATTACACAGTACCGTTGTAGTACTGCTTTTACTCCTACTATTCGTTTATGATTTGATGATATGATTTTATTGTTGTTAATGAGAATTTATCCACCACTACAGCATAAAAATAGTTTGTGCTGCTTTGTCGATAATTCTGGGGCATTTTATAAAGTATGAAGAGTATTATTGGCCTATTTTTTTTTCACATGAGAGTGGAAATGTAATTCCCCTACGTGGGAAATTTTAAGACTATTTTTTTTTTCTCCGCCAGAGAGCGATGCTGCCACAGTGCGAGGTTTTAGTTGCTGTCTTGGAGAAGCATGTTGTTTTTTCATTATGATGAAGGCCCCTTTGATAATGGAGTATAGGGGTATTTATAGTCGTTGGAAACGTTTTTCCGCGACGGACACAATGGTGGTGTCATTTTCTAATTTTGAGGCTGTTTCAATTGAGTTTTTTAGCCTCAAAGTTTTTCTACCTTGGAGTGCACTTTCGGTTGTACCCGACACTCCCAAGGTACTTGTAAGTGAACCTAGTATCTAGTATTCACCTCTTTCTACTTGGCGGATGCAGCGGCTGGTTACCCATGCATTCCGGTAAGATGAGGTGACTACAATAAGGACACTTATTCTAGGGACTATAGACAAAGACACCCTAGACTCTATCCGATGTTTTTTCGGATCTACTTCTGAAGACTACAGACAAAGACACTTCAGAAGATTCTCTTCTTTTCTTCTTCTCTCCTCCTATTTTGGATCTATGGCTCATTTTATTGTATTGAGTGCATTTTCGGCAGAGACCGACACTCTTATATGGCTCGTTTTTCCTTTCATTAGGTGCATTTTCGGCAGAGACCGACACCTTCTAGATTGAGTTCACCATGAGAAGGGATTTCATACTCATGGTGAATCTAGTCAGTGACCTACGAGAGGCAACATCCTCTGAGGATGACCTGCAGAGGCAACAGACCCAGAAGTGGCTAACCCTGAGGCACCCATGATGACCCTGAGGCACTTAGACGGCTGACCCAGTGGCAAAAGACCCGTTGAAGTGGCTGACCCTAAGGCAACAGACCGAGATGTATACACAATGGATCTAGCATTATTCATAGTTGGAGAGCCAAGCGCAAAGAGCACGAGCCTAGACCAAAAGGAGGATGATAGGTTGCTTTTAGAGAAGTCAACATTAAGGGGGAATGTTACCTAATGTTGACTTGCTTTGTTTTTTTCTTTAGTTAGGATAGTGCACTTTAAGGGGGAATGTTAGAGTTAAAATAAAGTGCACTATGCCTTCACCTTGACACTTGTCAGTTTCACTTGACAAGTGTCATGTGTTGAATATAGGCTTATGCGTATATATTGTAACCATTTTATGAATAAAATAATGCCCTTCAGTTTTCTCTCCTAACATACCTTTTGCTTCAGAATATTCCATATTCTCTTACTTAAGAGGACAACAAAGGTATTTTATGTGCCCAAGTTACTAAAGAATAATTGAAGCCTGTGGTGCATTCTCTTCGTAAAGACAAAACTCCAGGATTGGATGGTTTCACTAATAATTTCTATCAACAATTCATGTATCTTATTGGTGATGACCTATTGCAAATGATTGAAGATGTCAAAAAGAAAGGTACTCTTTATTGAGTCATTAATTTAACATTCCTTGCTCTAATACCCAAGGAGAAGAATTCCACTAGTTTTAACCGATTCAGGTCAATTTCTATTTGCATTTGCTCTTATAAAATCATGACAAAGATAATTGCTAATTGAATCAAAAAGTTTCTTAGAAAATTGATCTCTAAAGAACAAGGAGGATTTATCCATAGAAAGCAAATATATGACAACATCATTATGGTTCATGAGACTCTTCATTCCTATTCCAATCTCAAATCAAAGAAGATTGCCATAAAATTGGATATGGCAAATGCTTTCGATAGAGTCAACTTATAGTTTTTGAAAAGAACTCTCATTAACTTTGGGTTTTCAACCCAAATGGTTCAATGGATTGGAGCTTGTACTCCTTGGATATCCCTTTTTATCAATGAAGAACCTTTTTCCTTATTTTAACCTTCTAGAGGAATTCTCTAGGGTTGCACTCTATTTCCTTATCTCTACATTTTACTTTTTGAAACTCTTGGCAGAGCTCTTAACAGCTTGTGCAGAGTTGGGGAATTAATTGGAATCAGAGTTGTTCATGGTGTTAGACCTTTCACACATGCCCAATTTGCTGATGATACCATATTGCTTGGAGAAGCAACCAAGTACAACATTAAGAGCTTAAATAGTTTTCTTAACTGCTTTGAAGCAGCCTCGTATGCTTTAATTAATTGTAGCAAAAGTCAATTTTACACAATTAACACCACTCTTAACAAGAAAAAAAGAGGTTTTGCAAAATTCTTGGATTCAAGGAAGGATCAGATCAATATTTTAGATACTTAGGATTTCCTATGTAATTTCATCTTAAATCCAAAAATAGTTGGTTACCAACAATTGAGAAAATTTAGAAGCAAAATCTTACTTATAGTAATGGTTGGTTGAGTTTAGCTGGAAGAAGAGTGCTAATCAGATCTGTTTTATCTACCCTTATTATATATCAACTTTTGGTTTATCATGCTCCTAAAAGTATTCTTCAAACCTTTGATATGTTGGTTAGAAACTTTCTATGGCAAGGAGGTAAACAGAACGAAAAAAAAGAAATTTCATTTAGTTTGATGGGAATCAATTGCTACAAGAATGAATCAAGGGGACTTGGTATAGTTCATGTTGAAATAGTTTGCAAGGCTTTAGGGGCTAAATTGTTATATCTTCTATCTCAACCTTCAGACACCCCATTGAAAATGATCTTAAAAATAAAATATGTTGCCTCAACTACAAGAATGCACCTAATGAGAAATTTGAATATGAGGTTAGGTGTTTTTTTAATATGGAAACATATTGTAGAAACCAAGCAATTGATTCTAGATAAGGCCTCTTGGCTTCCAGGTGATGACACTCAAATTGACCTTTGGCATGATCCCATTCTTGGCAAACCTCATATTTTAAACAATTGCAACCCAACTCTCAAAGAAGAGCTACAACATTTACAAATCTCTAAGATTTCTAAAATTTTGTATTGGCACAACAATGTTGTGGAATGGAGAGAACCTCCTCTACCATTTTCCCTAACTGTTGAATGGGAATATTTCAAGAAATAACACACTAATATGAAATTGTTGCGACAATAAAATATGGACCAACTTATTTGGGGTGACATCAATAAATCTGGTGTTTATACTATTCAGATGGGTATTCAAATGCAACTTGTTGGAATTCCCAATAAAATATTGGCTGCGATTTGGAATCTAAAATTGCCTCCCAAGGTACAAATATTTTCTTGGTTAGTTCTTCAAAATAAGATCCTCACAGGTGATAACTTACAAAAAAGGAATATTGTTGACCCCCATGTGTGTTCAAGATGTATAAAGCACAATGAAACTATGCACCACTTATTCTTTGAATGCTCTACTACACATATATGGTTAAATATAGCCTTTCAATTTGGCTCTCCCATTTCTAGTATTGTCAACCTAGAGCAATATTTAATCAATTGGCAATCAAATTATAAGTGGAGTCTTAAGAGGAAGCCTCTAATAAAATCCCTTTGGAATGGCATTCCCTTCTTTGTTAAATGGAACATTTGGAATAACAAGAATAGGTTGATATTTGAAGGTAAAAAGGAAAATAATAGCATCCTCACTGAAATAATAGTTAGAGACCTTGTGACCAATTTCAAAGCCACATTCAAATATAAGCAAAATCAACAAATTTTAACTGTGCAGGAATTGAATATTATTAGTCAGCTTGATCTTCAAGAATTCATATCTACCAACATGAATATTTTAGCTATAATGCCCCCAAAGATACATTACCCAACCTTGTTCTTTGATGGGGCATCTAAGTTTAATCTGGGCATAATTGTTGCAGGGGGAGTGATCATGAAAGAAGATGGGAGGCTTGCCCTTTATTGTATCAACCTTGGAATTGATTCTAATAATGTTCCAGAAGCTTTGGCTTGTTAGTTTGGATTGAATATGGCTATTGAGAAGTAGATAAGACACCTGCACATTTATAGGACTTTACCCTTATTATAAATGCTCTCTCCAAGGACAATTCGGTTAGCTCCATTCAACTTCAACTCATTTTGGTCAGAATGAAACAACTAATTAAAAATTTTACTCAAGTGCACTATTTCCACATTCATCAAGAATTTAACAAGACTGCAGATGCACTTGCCAACAGTTCTATTAAAAGCAAATATTCCAATCTCAGAATTAATAGGAATAGAGCTCAACAAAGAGGAGGATGCATGTAAGCTTTATGTTGCTAGTTATTTTTTTTCTTTTTATTTTTTGATGAATGTTAGTGCATTAATCCTTTGGTGCTTTTTGATTTTTGGTGACCTTCCCGGTGTCTTTTGTATGCTGGCGACCTATGTTTTCTGGTGCTTGTTGCTCCTTTGTATCTTTTCTCTCTAATTTAATTCAACTTTTTCTTTAAAAAATAGTTGTAACTCCCTCAATACTTAACAGAATGTGACAAATGAATAGTTATTTTTGTAGTACTAAAAATAACCTACATGTTGGTGCCAAAGGATTCTAAAAATTATTGCTAAGAAATTTAATATGATTTTTTTCTTTAAAAAAAATTGCACAACCAAAAAACAACACAAATATCTCAACTTCAAACAGTTGTAACTCTCTTAATATTTATCATAATTTCACAAGTGAGAAATCATTTTTATAGTACAAAAAATAATATACATGTTGGTGCAAAATATTCTAAAAAAAATACTAAAAAAATTAATACGATGTTTTTCTTTTTGAAAAAAAATTGTGTAGCCAAAAACAACACAACTAACACAACTTAAAACAACCATAACCTCATCAATACTTATCATAATTTCACAAATGAGTAGTCATTTTTATAGTACTCAAAATAATCTACATGTTGGCACAAAAATATTTTGAAAATAATTGTTAAAAAATTTAATATAATTTTTTTTTGAAAAAAAATTGCATAGCCAAAAAACAACATAAATAACCCAACTTCAAACAGCCATAACTTCCTCAATACTTATCAAAATTTTAAAAATGAGCAATCATTTTTATAGTAATCAAAATAATCTAGTGCAAAAACCTTATGAAGATGACTGCTAAAAGAATAGATATGGCTCCCACAATAAGTAGCATTTTTAAAACAACATGCCCTAGCTCTTCAAAAATATCCCACTTTCATGGGTAAGAGAAGAAAAGCCCTTAAAACCCATCATCATCACTAAAAAAAATCAACAATTAGCCTTAGATTTTATTGGAAATATTAATTCCTTATCAAGCATAAGATATGGATAGATTATAATTACCACTAACTAGTTTACTAGATGGACCAAGGCAATGCTAGTAAAATAAACAAATCAAGAGGTTGTTATCTAAATTTTAGAAGATATTATCACCAGATTTGGGACTCCTTCCATAGTGATTACTAAAATCACCACAACCTTTATAGGGTTCAAGATAATGAAGTTTACCTTTGAATACGATTTTGTATCAAAAATGACATCTAATTACAACCCTCCTGGTAATGGCTTGGTAGAATCCGTGAATAAAAATATAGCAAGGATCTTAAAAAAAGGTAGTACATAAGTCATAAAAAGAATGGAATACTAAGCTAAAAAAGGTATTATAGGAAGAGAGGATGGCATCTAATGCTTCCATAGGGTCATCACTTGATAAAATTATCTTTGGAAAAGAAGCAGTATTGCCCATAAATCTACAACTCCTTTATCTACAATAATCCCAAAAATTAGAGCTTGAAGATACAAATATCAAGTCGATTCAAGCATAGTCAAATGCTTTACTATATCGAGAAGAAAAAAGCTAAAATGCCTTTAAAAATTTTATGAACCTCTCTTCTCATTATCAAAAATCATTCACTAATACACAAAAATATCAAACATGCATCCACAAATAAATTACACACAATAAAATAGAGATTGATAATACCCTTGAGGTAGGGCAACATCGTACAATGCTCCTTATTGGAAGGAAGCCACTCCATAAGATCTCCAACTCCATGAGCCAAGACTTCTACAAGAATACTTCATATATGACCCTTTTACAATGAGGATACATCTCTCTTTATACAAGAGTGTGATGGTTCATCTTCCATGAGTTACAAGATCACCCATGTGGTGGTTCACCTTCCATGAGTTATAAAGTGCATAATAATATGACAATATTCCTTAATATTTACATATGACAATATTCCATGACAATTACATATATGATTTTATGACATTAGTCTCCTACCTCTTTCTTCCTTACTCGATAGTTCATTTATGTCTCATACCATTATACAATACAATATTGAATTATTAAGTACCTATCTTGGGTACCTAAAAAAACAACTTGTGCAACATCAAATGGTAGTTAGAAGGTGGTTTAACAAAAGGGTTGCTAAGATATAATACAAAGAGGACAACCTGGTGTTCAAATGGGATGACGATAAGGAAAAACTAGAATTCATAAGAAGTTTGATTCACTCTAGAGTGGGCCATATCAAATTCTTGAAATTGTAACTCTAGTTGCATACAAAGTTGTAACAATGAATGGAAGGCCACTACTTATTTTGGTCAATGGGAAGCACTTAAGGCCTATATGAAAGGTCTAAAAAGAAGAATAAAAATGTAGATATATATAATAATTCTTTTATCCTTTTCTTGGCTATAATTTTCCACTTCTATATTTTTTTCCAAAAGAAAAGACAAAATTTTAAAAATAGACAAGTACAAAAAATGAGAAAAATAAAAAGAAAACAAAAAAATTCAAATTTGAGTGAAAATCTTGAAAAAGACACTCAAATATCCCAATTCTTCTTTTCCCCCATTTGTTTGAATTTTTTTCTTTGAAAACTTTTGAAATATTTGCAAAAGTCTATAAAAGGAAGTGATTCATTTAAGAGTGAATTGTTCCAACTTGAGAAGTTAATCACTCCTGATATAGAAGCCAATCACTCCAAAAGTCAAATGATGAAAAATTTTCAATAAGGAAAAACATATCTCTTAAAATATAAGCAAACTACATAAGAAGAGCAATAAATTATTAGTGATGGTGGTTGGCCACATAGGCAAGGGAATGGTTAAAACCTCTTCTTATGACAAGAATTTAAAATTTAAGCTTTGCACTATAAAACCCTCTTTGCCTACTACATCTTGACCTCCAAGGTATTTTAATAACCAAAGCCATGGTCAAGACCATAAATAGTCAAAGTATTTGTGGGAGGTTTTTAGTCCTTAATTACTCCTTTAATGATTTAAGACATGGATTAGTTGTAGATGGTCAAAGTTGTGCCCTAGCAAGCCACCTCTCCACTTTGTACCTTGACCAACTTGTTTGTGTTGTTTATAGCTAGGTTGCAATCTAAAATCTCTCATCATAGTGATCTCCACTATGAATAGGATTTGACCTTTTACCCTTTATTTTATTTGCTATCAAAATAGTCACTTTGTCCCCTCTCATTTTTTATCCCAAATGCATTACCCTAACAATATCAACATATAGGTCAAATTCTATAAAGTGTTTCTCTAGGTAGTGATTCATTCCATGTCAAGTGAATCACACTATACCCAGTCCAAGAAAAATGCTTAATTCCTATATGAGTGATTCACTTCTCTAAGGCCAAGTGATTTATCCATTTGGTCTAAAAACCAATTTTTATTGAATTCGAGACCAAGTGACTCACTCAGAATTGTTGAGTGATTCACTCACCAAGTCAAGTGAATTGCTCTCCCAACCAACACATTGGTGTTATCCAACACCACAAATTCCATATCCATTTTAACTTTTATCATTTCACCATTCCCACATCACCATCCATACCACCCATAAGTCCTACTATGTCATTCATTTTCCACTTAACCTTTATCTCCATACAAATTATCTCGAGCATGGATTATCATACATGGTTAGATTATTTTATTTCTCAAAATTAAATCTTATAGGTATTAAAACAACTAGGTCTTGTTGAATCCTCTATAAAGATATGGTTTTAATTTACCACACGACCAAGTCCAACTCCTAGTGTAGGGCTATAGGTCATCATGTAGCCAATTCTAACTCCTAGTCCTCCACATGTGGTTATAAGAATAAATGTACAATTCCATGTATCACAATCCTTAGCTTACCTCTTAATACATTCCAACACACCACTAGGGCTTGAAATCATAGACAAAGTGAAAGAACACATGCATAATGCATGAGAGCAAATAAAAAAATCATTGTACATAATTTCAAACTAACAATGAGGCTACTCATGCTTATAACCAAAGTGTCTAAGGGATAGAAGAAGGTGTTATTTAAATAGGTACACCAACTAGATACCAACAAACCAACCACTACAAAATTTTACTTCATCACCAGGTTGACCTCAATTGACTTATAATAGGTAGGACCCCTTAGGTTAGTGCAATTTTTGAAGTAGATGAACCTAGCGATGTCATTGAATCACCTAACTGGCTAGGGAAAAATAAAGCTACATAAATAAAAATTAGGATTTTATAGTGGCATTAGAAAGGATGAAAGTGGATGGTCAGAGGAAGGAAGAAAATATTTCCAATCTAGAGGAAGAGTTGAAGGCCTTGAATATGGAAAGCTAAAGCAATAGTGGATCAGTTGAAATAAAGGAAACAATAGTTAGAACAAGACAAAAACAATCTACTACAAGAGCTAGATATAAAAAAGAAAAACAAGGCAAAGACCATAAAGCAAAAGGATGATGAAATTGAAAGGCTTAAATTTATTGAGAAATCTAGAGAAATATATGGAAGCAAAAAAAACAAAGGTCTTGGTTGCTAACATAATCAAGTCTCTTTTGGACTAAATACAAAACAAGACAGAGTTTATCTTCAACATGTCTACGAATATGAAAAGTTATACTTTAAGGCTCAAACTATTATTAACAATGCCCAATCTGAATTGGCCTAAAATAGAACTCATATGTGAGGCATGCACACAAGGTCTCCAACAAGTAGCTCTAGCATATTGGGTTATAAAACAAGAAGATAATGCAAATTTAGCTAATGAATATACCACTTAAACAACAAACCTTAAAATCTTACAACTCTTCCTATAATGATTTAAAAGGGGTGGTGGAGAAGATGAAGGATTTTATTATCTAGTTGGTTAAAGGAGGAATCCCAAACCCCTAAATGATCAAGTGGATGTCATATTTGATGACCAATATTCAAGTTTAGTCAAATATAAGAAAGTAAATATTACATAGGTAGATAAATCTTTTGCCTCAAAAGCAATCATTGAAACTTCCAATGCTAGAGGTGTTATTTGCAGGAATCAATTTTATCCCAAAATCTAAGAGTTACCAAAGGAATAGTTTGATTATGTACTATGGTAATGATGAGCATGGAGAGTATTCCTTTTGATGATGAGTGGAAGGCATTACAAAAAATTCCAAAAAAAGGAGAAAGCATCTCCATGTTTTTAAAATTTCATAACTTCGACAAAATTTTGATAGACTCCACAACCCAATGGAGTAAGGTTAGTGTGGATTTCAACATCAATCAAGTTTTACATCCCTGCAATTTTTCAATAATGTACTATCAAGGTACTAATTTTACTTTAGACTTTAGATATTAACATTCCAAGTAGGGGATGATAGGTAGGAAAGGAGGTTGAGCTCAACAATTAAGGCCAGATTCAAGTTTTGAACCTATTAGATATGGTTGTCATAGCCAATTTTAGAACTTTAGGCTAAAAACCAAATAGAAAAAATGAATACTTGACTAAGTATAGAAACCAATGATCCATCAACACATGCTATTGAATTGTGAAAAAGTTAGCAAATCATCAACAATGTAGTGAAGCGTCAATGCTCAAGTGACTCTTAAAGTAAACAAGTGAAGTAACTCGAAATAGACAAGTTTCAGAGGTACGAGTCTTGAGTCATCTAATGAGAATGATATTTTTGACTTCTATTATTGAATTTCAATATAATTTAAATTTAAATAGTTTTACTTTAGGGAAAGTAAAGCAAAATATTTATTATAATTAAGAGTCATGGGCTTATTTGTAAAGATATTTTGGACATTTATGAATAGTAGAGTTATGCTTTGGGATTAAATATTTGTACTTCTTGAAACTAATTTACAATTTAATGGAAAGATCATGCATGGTATTCATGGAGAAATTATATTATTAGACCCCTTGCTTCATGGGTGTACGGTGCTTGTGTATTTTCCTTCCCATCTTCTATTAGTCCTTTCTACCATCATTGCATGCTATTAAAATGTTCAATCATGCTGCTATTATTTGGTCACTTTTAAATATGTTGTTTGATCAACACTAAAATCATTATGGTTTTGATTGTATTTGTTTACTACATTTTGATTAGATCTGTTTCACCCTTACCTTATAAAACTTTAATGATCTATATTTAGAATAATTTATTTTACCTAGATTAGTGGGGAGTGAATCCAAATTTGGATATTTAAATAAATTTATCACTCCCAATTGTTGAAATGGGAATACGAGTATGAATATTAGAGAAAATGATAGTATGGTTCAATAAAATCCTTCTTAAATTCTTCCTTTATATGCTACATTCTAGCAAGACAATTGTTGTAATGATGACCTCTTTTATTGTATTCATAGAAATTTTGATTCTTCTTGGAGTATTTGGACTCATCTAGCTTGGCCTCCTTGGGATTATTTTTCTTTTTCTTTGTTTGGGACTTAAGCTACACATGAGCCTATTTTTTAGAAAAAGCACCAAACTTCCTTAGCATAACCTAAAAATACACCAAAAGAGTAAAAACATCATAAAGAGTCAATGCAATATATTCCTAAATAACCATGGGAAATATATAAAGAAAAATTCCAAGTGTCATGAATTGAGAAGAAATATTAGATAGGAGAATAATGATAGTTTATGTATCTGTCTATTCGAATCAACAAAAATGAGAGACATAATATTATTTTCACATTATTCAGTAGCTAATGAACATAATACATTTACTTATACAAATTTGTGTCTCTTGGTTTCAAAAGATATTTGGCACTTCAAAGACCTACATGAGATGTCTCTTGATATTCTACGTCTTCTATAGTGATGACAAAATAATGTAATAATTATTTCTAACATCCTCCCTTTATTACATTTTTTATATGAAGAGAATCGTGAAAGTACTAAAACTTGACTCTACCAAATACCTTTGCAAAAACATCTAAAAGTTGATCTTCAATGGGAATGTATTTGAGCTAAATATAATGATCCTAAACATATTTGTGAATGAAATGACATTGTGCTTCAATGTGTTTTGTCCTCTCATGCAATACTATATTCTTAATTATTTTTAAGACACCATGATTTTCACAATTCAATGTTGTTGGTCGTCTTTCGCATACACCCATATCTGATAGGATGAATTGTAACCATAGTGCCTCACATGTAGCATCTCATGCAGCATGATATTTAACCTCTATGGATTAAAGTACCAATACATGTTACTTTTTGCTATGCCAAAAGACAAGTCCAGACCCAATATGAAACACATATCCTAATGTTGACATCTTGTCATTAGTGGATCTAACATAGTCTGAGTCTATGTATCCTTGTAACTAAAAATTACCATTCTTATATTCTAGGCCATATTCTTCTATATTATGAACATAATGCAATATCCTTTTTGTAGTTATCCAATGACTCTTCTTAGGGTCTTGAATGAATCTGGAAAGATAATTTATAACAAAAATGATATTTGGCCTACTATTTGTCAAATATATGAGGTTGTCAATTAGTTGATGATACAAGGTAGAAAATACCTAGGGTGAGTTATTGTTCCTTGATAATTGCAATACTTGCTCCATAGGTATTGCTTTAGGTTTACAATTTGTTATCCAATATTTATGTAATAATTTCTTAGCATATTTTTTTTGTGTGATTACAATGTGATTCTTTCTTTGCCAAAATTCTAAGACAAGACAATAATGTAGGAATCCCAAATTTGTCATATCAAATGTATTTTTCAAATAATTATTCACACTATCTATCAATTTATATAAACTTCATATAATAACTAGATCATCAACATACACCATGTTGAGGAATATTACATTATTTGGTACATGCAAATGTACCCCCATGGTACCTTCATGGTACAATTATAAATATGTAATATATTAGGGTTGAGTCTATATTTTAGGAGTGTGATTTATATTTCCTTTTATGTAAGTGTTAATGTGCAAGACCCAGGTGTTGTAGGTGAATTTGAGAGGAGAGGGTAATCCTCCAAGGGAGGTCCTAGGTTCGAATCTCCACCCTACAAAAAAAGTTGAAATGGGTACCTAAAATCCAATTGATAATGTTGGTGCGGGCAGGGTCGGCCATGACTCTCGGGTGACTTTGAGGTGTAGAACCCCCTTTTCGTGGTCTCTCAGACCAAGGCGGCCCCACAAGGTGTTTTTCGCTATAAAAAAATGTGCAAGAAATGCACAAGTTTCATGTAAGAGTGCAATATACATGAAATGCACAAGTCATGTAAGTTAAAGTGCAAGTGTAGAATAGGCAGGCGAGGGTGAAGCCCATAGGGAACCAAAACGCCAACAACGACGATAATAGTTCTCTTTATGAAAGAGGTGTAAACCCTAGGTGCATTCAGGCGATGGAACAAAGCGATAAATTTGGGTTTAATATTCACAAAAGAGATGCAAACTCTAGGTGTAGTTAAGTGATGAAACAAAGCAATAAATTTTGGTATAGTATACACAAAAGAGATGCAAACCCTAGGTGCATTCAAGAGGGTTGTTCGCAAACTGTCTCTTCAGTATGTGAGAAAGCATCTTCGATCAGAAGAAATATTTCTCAAGGATCTTTGGGTTCGCAGGTGGATGAACCCATGCCCTCTATCAAGATTTCAGATGATGAATTTTGGTTGAATTTGATTGATCATGAAGACCGAACAATTATTTGCAAACTCAAAGGCAAAAGACTATGTCTAGAGGACCTCAAAGGATACATTAAATATTAGTGGAGTTCAAATTTCCAAGTAACTCTTCTACCCAAAAATTTCTTTTATGTTTCCTTTTCTGATTTAGATGATAAATATAGGGTAATGGATTTTAGATATAATTGGTTTTCGAACAAAGGGGTGTCTATATAAGACCTTGGACTCCTAATTTCAACCCCTTTATAGAAGAATTTAATTGCTTCCTAGTCTGGGTGAATATTTATGCTCTCCCTATGGAGTTTTTGGGAGAGAAGATATTCACAAAAATCAATAATATCATTGGTTCATTCCAATATATGGATGCCCAAACTGAGGAAAAATTTTCTAGTAAAATTAATATGAGTAAAGCAAGATTGGTTTTTTGCATGGATGTTTTGGTTCCTAGGCCTCAATCCATTAATATCTCCTCGAGAAAAGGGGAATGTCTCCAAAATATTGAATATGAAAACTTCTCCCTAAGATGTTATGGTTGTCAACAATATGGACACTTGAATAAGATATGCCCGAACATCTAATCATGCTTTGATTCATCCTTGGTGGAGAAGGGCCTGAATGCGAATGATTTGAAACCTTCAAATGTATCAGTTCAAAAGAGATAAGCTTATCCTCTAGATGCACCAATTGTCTAACAGGAATCATGCGATCAACAAAATACTCAACCCCAAAAGGAGAATTTCAATCAGATCATTAAGAAAATTCAAATGGTTACTAAAGAAGAAGCTCATACTCCAGATGCACCAATTATCCAATAGAAATCATGGGAGCAACAGAATACTCAACCCCAAAAGGAGAATTTGAATTAGATCATTGAGAAAATACAAATAGTTACTAAAGACCATCCAGACGATTCCATGGAAAATATTAGCACCTCAGATGGTATACTCAAAGCTAATTATGAAACAATTAATGACGGTGATTTTTTTAAAAGTGAAGATCCTACAAAATGTGGTACAACTAGATATTACCTTAGGAGTTTGAAGTGCAAAAATACATTCTCATATCTTGCCACTCTACAAGAGGAAGAATCTCTACTACAAAAGAAAAATAATCTATCTGATTTCCTCTTTAAAGGATGACTGGTATGTTTGTTTTTCTTCTATCTTCTGGAGTTATGTGTCATGTAAGAGTTGTTTTGTTGTTAGTTCCTTAAAAAAAAATTGATTATAGAACCTTAGCAGTTTGAGGAAGATGGAAAACATCTTTGATAGAAAAGCAAAGATAGGTATGCTTTAATTAATTTGTTAGAAATGTAATAAGAGCAATGTATCATTTTGTTTTTGTAATGGGAGTGGCCCCCAATAGAAGCCACACAATTTATTCAAAAAAAGGTATAAGTGTAGATTGAGAGAATGTGCACAAGTGTCAAGTATTAAGTGTGCAAATATGTAATGTGAGTATATGTACAAGTATCTTAGATTAGGAGTGTACGTAGAAGTGTAAGATCCATGTAGATGTGTGCAAGTGTCATAGAGGCAAGTGTGCATGTAAGAAGAAAGTGAAAAGTCTAGTATGCAAGTGGATAGATGACAATCCAAAGGGCATGGGACTTATCATATGGAGAGTCATAGTCAAGTACTCGAAGATTTATATTACTATGGCTATATTATGGAGACAATACTCCATGAGAAAATAATTTGAATATCTTATTATTTGATTGTAAGAAGAAGAAAAGGAATAAATATTGTATACAAATTTTGAGCAATTAATATTGTAAGTTTTCTTCATACATAGTTCATAATGACTTAGGTCATTTACATTCACATTTGACTCTATAAGTAAACATTTATTATTCTACTCTTCATTATTGATATATGTATATTGTCCTAGATATACATATTAAATTGATCATATATTATTCTACTCTTCATTATTGATATATATATATATATATATATATATATATATATATATATATTTTTAATTTACATGGTGGAATCGGTAGCCACCACGAATTCGGGTAGGTTGTCCGGATTTTATGGCCACCACAGTATTTTGTCCTATCCACCCCGAAAGTTGCCACACATCTTCGCGTAGTCCACCCCTATAACCACCATGCCACAATCATTTTAAACCTTTTACGTTGCTTAAAGCACCAAAAAAATGGATAAGTGTTCAGTCCGACGAGGCCCGAGATTTGAACCTGGGACCTCCTTCCCCCTTATGGAGTTTGGTCAAACCAATTGGTCTACATCTTGGACCTCATTATTGATATTTTGACCTTTAATATTATGGCTATTTTATATTGGGACCTGTGATATTCTATGGTAGTAAGGCTTAAAAATCCAACATGCCAAAAGAATCACTCTATCATAGCCAAATTTCTTGATATAGATATTTGGATTAGAAATTTTAAAACCATGCTACAAAATATGGTCATTAATCTTGATGTATCAGGCTTCAGGAGCTTGTTTGCCCATATAGTGATTTTTTTAATTTACAAACTTTTTGTACTTTTCCATTAACAAAAAATCCTCTTGGTTGCATCAAATACACCTACTCTTTGAGATCACCATTGAGAAGTTTATTTTTAACATCTATTTGATGTATTTTCCACCCAAACTGTGTTGCCAATGCACAAATTGTATGAATAGTAGTCATCTTAGTTGTATATACAAATATTTGTGAATCGTCAATTCCTTCTCTTTGTGTAAAACTTTATGCAACAAGTTGAACTTTATATTTTTTAGTGAAACCCTCTACCTTATACTTAATTTTTTAAACTCACTTATAGCCTATACATTTTTCTTTCAGTAAATCAACCAAATATCATGTTTCATTTTTCATCAAAGATGTATATTCTACCCCCATTGTTGTCTTCCACTTAGGTGAATTGATCACATCCTTTATTGAAATTGGTTTTGTGTTTTCCATTACTGAAGTCATCAAACCCAAATTTACTTCTTCTCATGTGCTACTACAAGTACGAGGTATGGTGGAAGTTAGATCAGGTGGTGTATCAAGATTTGCATCTCTAAGAGTATTTATGAGCCATTTTGTAGTATTTTTCTATTGAGGTGGTATTATTGCTACTAGTTCTTCAACTAGTTCATCAATCACTTTTAATTCATCTTCTAAAATTTCTTCATGAGCTTCCTCATTTGATTCAATACCCATAATGGGAGATGTAGTGTCCTTAGAATCTTCAATATTTGTCTTGCATTCTTCATAAAATACCACATATGTGCTTACACAAATTTTCTTAGTAGCTAGGTCAATCAATCAATAGGCTTTTGATCCTCATCATACCCAAGAAATATACAAGATAAATTTTTTATATTTAATTTTGTTCTTTTCTATTTTGGTACATGCATATATGCCTTGCATCCAAATATCCTTAAGTGTGTCACTAATGGTTTCTATCCGAACCAAGCTTCTTTAGGTGTAATACCTTGAAGGACTCATATGGGTTCCCTATTTTGAAGATATACCATGGTACTAACATATTCATCCCAATATTGTTGCTCAGGATGTGCTTATGTAAGCATACATCAAACCATTTTCATAATGGAACAATTTATTCTTTCTAAAATCCTATTATGTTGTGGAGTATAGGAGGTAGTAAGTTGTCGATTGATCCCATTTTATACCAAATTTTTTAAAATTATTGGATTCGAATAGAATGACATGTTATTGTTTCAACAAGATACTTCACTTATTTGAAATATATAAAGACATTTGATTTCAAAGGCAAGAAATATACCCACATCTTGTGTCAGTAGTCATAAATAAAAAGTTGAAAGTATTTGTGTCCACCATGACTGGTAGGCATTGGTCTACACATATGGGTGTGTACAACACCTAATTGTCATTTATCTTATTGAAAGCTTAGCTTAAATGGAACTCAATGTTGTTTTCCTACTAAACAACCCAGGAAAATTGTGGCTTGCCATGAGAGGTTGGGAAACCCTATCACCATTTGACGTTTGTATAGTTGGATTAAGGATCTAGAACTCATATGTCCAAATTTCCTATATCAAATAGTAGTTGTATCCGATGTGGCTATAGACAGGGCAACATTAGGAGGTGAGACATCTCGGATAAACAAGCCATTTTTTAAAGAACTAGTGGCTACAAACTTTTTCTATTTTGTAATGAAATATTTCTTCTTGTCATCAACAATTTTAAATTCAACTATCATTTTCTCAATCTATCATTTGAGATATTGATATCAAGTTATTAGCTATCCAAGACACATATAGTATATTTTCAATTGTACATTTTCCATCAGACAGATTGATAGAAATATTTCTTTCTCCTTTGGTATGTCTTGTCATATGTAATTGTGATTGGTCTACCATATTTTGCTTTAAGAGAATAAATTCATTGTTTGTCTCCAATCATATGTTTACTTGCCCTTGAATCAATATACCAATAATCATCTCTTGATTTTGTCATTGTCTAAGTCATTAGTACTTTGTGTGTTATTTCTAACTCTTGTTTATAAGCAAAATTTGTTTCTTCTTGGGAAGGTTTGGTGACTTGATTCCCTTAAGCCAATGAATTGTATCTACAAAAATTGATCTCATGTCCTTCCTTTTTACAAATATCACAAAATTTCATTTGCTTTTGAGAAAGAATGAAAGAAACCTTACTATTCAACTTGTTGCTTAATTGATTGTTTGTCCGCTCAAAATTTGAGTCTTTAAGTCAATGTGATTTTATAAAATCCATGATGAGGATTCCTTATGTCTTACAAAATGACCCCTTTTGCTATATACTAGCAATCCTATATATTGATTCCTTCGATATACCTAAAATTCATGGAAGAAGTTAGCCCTCTCCATATATGCAATTGTATGTGAGAGAAACCTTAAGGTACATGAAATAGAATGATATATGGTACCAAGGTAGTACAAAAAAGAATTCATCCTATCAATAACATCTCCTTAAAGAGAAATCCTCATACATGATCATAACTTCTCTATATACTTGAATTTTCTCAATTTTAAGATTAATGTCCAACGATAGTAACAAATGGGATAAAAAATGGAGTGAAACAAAATATCACAAACAATGTATCCTTATTTCTTCCCAATTATTAATAAGGGTGATGCCTAGACATCATTATGGTAGTTACATTAAGCATTAGACGTAGTAATTTTACATGACAACATTACCTATAAATGCAAGTTAGAGGCTTCGTTTATATAGAACACCACGATTATACAAAGATATGTTTTGATTTTTGTGTACAAAATTATTTTTTGTGCAAAATTTGTATGAAAGAATATGGTGTCGATCACTATCGAAAATGCACTGTTTTACAAAAAATTACTACCCCTAAAAAATATTCACTATAGTCTATTATATTTTTATTTTAAATAAACTATAGGAATCTACAAAAAGATATATATTTTCTCTTTGGGTAGTAAAAAATGACTCCAACTTTTTCTTTGAAAAATACCCTCAATGAGAGTTGAACTTGAGACCCTCTATTCAAAAGTTTCAATCATACTTGCAAAGACCAATATTTTCACTATTCACTTTATGATTTGAACATGGAAATGAAAATTTTAAAATGCCACCTCATGGACATATCTCAATTCTAAAATAAAATGCTACATTAAAAACAAAGACAAAGAGGTTTGAACATGTGATCACTTAGTCCAATGCACCCAAGTCTCATTTACTAACCATCACAACAAAGTGGTTACATTGCTAGATATTTCAAACTCTTTTTCATCAACCTCTAATAATAGTTACATGAATTTGATGGCACTTCCCTCAAGCACCATGCAAGTTTCATTTCATGTCACTTGGATTTAAAGGGCTCTTTTTTAGAATCTGGATAACATATCAACAACCTTCCTCATGTTAAGCGACCACTATTTATCCACATGGAAACCTTCTTCATAGGAATCGTCTATGTTAAATATTTATTGATTGCATTGAACGTTTCCTAATTGTATTAAAGAAAATATTCTTCTACACTGGGAACTTGAGCACAAATGTTTTAACATAGAAACAAAATTGCACAACTCATGGTGGGGTGAGAAAGGTATGAACTCTCGGCCTTGACTAAATGGACTTAAAAAATGCAAGGAAATATTACAACACTGTCACTTATTACACGCAAGATGGTTGAGAAAAAATGACAAAGCAAGCTATCAAAAAGCAATCGACAACACCATATTGAAAAAATCTCTAACTTGTAGAGAAAGAACTATATGGTGACAGAGAATATTTGACGTGCAATGAAAGGTAGATGAATGCAAATAAAAATTCCCTCAAAATATTTAACTCAGAAGAAAAAATACAAAAAAAATCTCCCAAATAATCAGAGGGTCTATACGGGATTAAAGAAAATGAAAACAGGTTTGTAGGATTATGTAATTATGGGAGACTAAACACATTGAACCATAATCATAGACTTAAAAAACATACACAACCGAGGATACTCGCTCTGATACCAAATGTTGGAATCAGCAAAAATAGGAGGCATAATATTATTTCACATACCAGATGTTGGAATCAGCAAAAATGGGATACATAATATTATTTCACATACCAGATGTTGGAATCGACAAAAATAGGAGGCATAATATTATTTCACATTATTCAACAACTAATGAGCACAATATATTTACTTATACAAATTTGTATCTCTTGGTTTCAAAAGACCTTTGGTGCTTCAAAGATCTACATAGGATGTCTCTTGATATTCTAGGTTTTCTATAGTGATGAAAAAATAATGTAATAATTATTCCAAACACTATCTTTGTCATGTCGCTAGAAGTAGCGTTCTCTTCCCTCAAAGCCATGAAACTAGCAATATAGTCCTCAACATTAGCAAAACTCTCAATTTTAAGAGTAGCAAGTTCCATCTCAAGGTAGGTTACTTTTGTAGCATTCACTTTTTGAACATGTTTAGTTTGTCCCACATAACAATAAAGTCAAAATCATCTCAAAAGAAAAAAATCAAATAAGCTTCACTACACAAGAAACAAAAAAGATTTTTTTTAGTTGGGATAGTTGCAACATATACGGCATCTATCATATTCTTATTCAAAAAACTCGGAATTCCCTTCATAAAGAACCAATCATATGAGTAGCATATGTACTATAATTATGTTCATTCAATTGGGCAACATATGACTTGAGATCCATCATGGTCAAGCACCAAAAACCCACCATATGATACAAACATAGGACCACCATTGGATAGAGTTCAAAAATATATATAATCTAGAAAAAGGACCCAAAATACTTCCATATGATAAATTTATGGAAGATTGACCCTATTAATAGACCCAAATAAAAAATGCAATCTGAGTAATTATTTCTAAAAGTTGTTAAAACATCACTTAAAAATTCAGAACAGGGGTTCTACTATGATAATTTCCACCTATATGAGCAACAACATAAGGAAATAAACAATTTTGGTTGAAATCCTAGGTGATCAAGTCCTTGTCTATATTTTTTGGAGCCTCTACAATGTACTGCATTAGCCTCAAAGGCCACATGGACCGAAATGAGCACATGAACAATAACAAATTCAAGGAAGTATCTAATGTGTGGGGTTGGGCTATGAAGCCGTGTTGCTTAGGTAACAAGGTTTCCAAGCTAGCAAGGCTAGTAGGGACCTCATGACCATGCTTTTGATGACACTTGATCCTTCTTTGTGGACAAGGGGAAAGGTTAGATGCATACCAAGCAAATGGATTGGGCCTAAAAAGGGCACAAATTTCAACTTGCATCCTCTCTATCCCAAGTGCTTTGGTAAGGTAAGGTTTTTCAAGTGAGTTGGCCATGTCCATTGGAGGCTAAGGGAAGAAGTTTCGTAATCAATAGTCCCCTCACCAAAATACCATGAAAAGGGTGTGCAAGAAAAGATACATGATGGCAAAATATGCTTTGGTAGGAAAAATGCAGACGAGAAAGAATCCCCCCCTATAAAATTTGAAATTTGAAATTTGAACTTTTATTGTTAAACATTTACCTTGAAAAAAGGATGTCCAAAATAAAAACCATTAAAATTGTTAATGGACCCACTCATAATTGGATATAAAGTCCAAAAATGATCCTTTCTTGAGAATATCTTATTAGTGTAAGCAAAAAGATCAGTTTTGATAAAAGATAGATATGGATTTTGTCTCACAAACCATTACACTAGATAATCACAAACTCTAAATCATCATGTCACCTTATGGACCAACAAATATAGTCTCTTCATCTATTGTCCTAATAAATTGCTTAAAATATATCCAATATACTAATAAAAAATTCAACAATATGAGTGATCTTCTAGGAGATAACATCCATTAGACCTCTTGAAAAGTAGTTTGAAAGAAAAAATCACCCTAACTATTTGTTGCCTTTGCTAGAGAGCAAAAATCCTAGTGAAGCAACATATGAACCCTTGGAAGAATAATCTAGTATTTTTAAAAAACCCTAAAAGTAATGGATTCAAAGAAAATATTGCAATTGCTTTAGATACTAAAAGGCCTTTTGCAAACAATGTTTGAAGAAAAAGAGAAATATTAAGTAAAAAATATTCAAACCCACTCTTATACAATAAAGAAACTCATAATAATTAGAGAGGAATAAATGGAATTGTCACAATGCCAAACTAAATAGGATACAAAAGGCAAGAAACAGAAACATGAAACATAGGAAAGGTATCCTTAGGCACCAAATATCTCACTAGCAAATGAAAAAAAATTCTCTAACCAATAATAATGAATGATTAGGGATGGTGTATAAATACATGATATAAAGGCACATCCTAAATATTAAATCATCATATTGTTGCTTAATACATCACATATATCACCATACAAGGTGTCACATAGGCCCACCGGAAAATATAATAAGATACAAATAAAAATGTCACTTATGGCAATGAATTTCTAAAACCTAGGGAATTTCCATGGAATTTCATATGAGAGAGTTTGCAAGTAAGCAACAAATATATTATATGGTAAGTATACGAGGGATATTTTACAAGTTTTTGGTTTGATGCTTGGTTGAAGCCTTATTATATTATATTTTTATAATAAAGAGCAACAATTTGTGGATACCTGTTGTTGAATTATGTAATCTTTCTATGGCCAAGGGCAAGCAATATTGTATATTGTATTTTATTGTGTAAGCCTATGGGTTAACATTTTTTTAATATGAAACGGAGTCATAGTTAACTTTGTAAAGTTAACTTTATACCCTAACCTTAATAGTATGTCAATTAAGATTTTATATAACTATTATGCGCTTATTAAAAATGTTTAAACACCTCTTCCACTAATCCATTATATCTTTATGTGATCATTTATCTATCATTGGTACTTGGGTGCGTAAGTGCATCGTATCATCTTAATATTACTTTATTTTTCTCTTTTTTTCTTTCTATTCATTTTTGTTATGAGATTTGAGTAATATGTTGTTTTAATTTGTTCCCACATATATTTTAAAATTCAACATATTATTAGATCAGGTTTGAAGTTCCATTTTTTTTATTATGCCTAAGGATTTTTTTGGATCCTCTAATTTTCCTTTTCAATTAAAGAGTGAATTATCCACTTTTCAGTCATGCCTAAGGATTGTTTTTGGATCCTCTAATTTTTCTTTTCAATTATAGAGTGAATTATATTATCCAAGGTGCTAAAGTTTGAAGTGACATAAGAATGGACAACTATTGTGACACCTTAAGGCATTAGAATTCATGGGCAAAAGTTTGTACTCCGAACAAGGTCATCTCTTTGTGCAACAGATGTATGAAATATTTCATGGACTTATCTTCCATTACAATTTGAAGGATATTCTATTGGGCCCTACATGGTTTTTTGGGAGGTGTCTAACTATTTTTCTTCTCTACTTATGAAATCCTTTTTTGAAAGAGAATGCTCAACTATTTTTATTTTTTGGTGCAAAAATACGCCTTATTTCTCTCCTCCATTTACATAATAAAGCATACAAAGGGCTCATGGGTGCTATTAAAGTGGTGTGTGCTTAAGGATTTTATGTGGATGGAGGGTGTTTCTCAAGGCAATACCATAGGTGGTATCATAAGGACCTGCATGCATTGGTTATTAGGTTTGGGAGGCCATGTTTGATCCCTTTCCCATATTATTTTGTTTAAAGTGGACGCACCTTCAAGATATAAAAAATAGTGGTTTTAAGGAGTCCCATTATATTTCAACATGGACATATGATGTCTTGCACTAGTTAAGGTGTGTGTGCTTGGGAATTTGTGGATGTAAATCCTCAAGGTTAACTTTTATTGTCCCAATTTTGTTGTTGTGGAGCCAGATGGATGCGCACATATGCATGGAATTCAGTAACAAAGGGAGTCTTTTTCAAGAATGGACTTTTCTAGCCTTCACACTGATAGTGGCAAGTATGTTGGTCACCATGTTGATATCTCCTTTGATCTAGGGATGCTACAAGTTCAACCCTCACTTCGCCTCCTTTTTGGTGGTTTGGCATTGGGGCTTCATGGCTCCCCTCACCTGAAGAAGTGGGGGAAACTTCCACTACCTGATGCATGGGGGTTGGTGCCCAATTAGCCTAGATGTACTTAGCAATCACAACACAAGGGGCACAATTTCAAACCTCATCGATCCCTTTACTTTTTATATTGTATGGACTATGGTATTAGCTTAGGTGGTAATTGATATGGAACCAAGAAGGATAAAAACCAATGTTTTTTATATAATATAAGAGATTACCCAACCAAATCAAAGCAAGTGGTGCTTATCCATTTTCTCCAAGTATATCAAAGCAAATAAGTGGCAAATTTTGAACAGTTGCATTGCCTCATGTAGTCTATTCTAGATGGATTTCTATGTTCTAAAATTTGGGATATTAATATTTTTGTTGTTCTGGAGTTTAATTAGGCAAAACTTATGAAGGCCATTACTTTTGGATGTGGAAATTTGTTGTATCTCTTTTCCAATGATTTTTTGATCTCTTCGTAGTGACAACATTTGTTCAAGAACTCCTTGCAGGGGAGATGAATTTAAGTGTGATGGATTCTAAGGCATGTCCACTTGAATTGATGAAATTATTGTATATGGCCAACAAACTTTGTATATTTAAATTTTTGTTCTCTTCTACATTTTAATATGAGATTTAAATAATGTGTTTCAATTCATTTTGGCAAATATTGTAAAATCCACATCTCTTTCACTTGCTAAAGTTTGAAATTCAAAAAATATATTGAAGTTAGAAACCCCTCCAAATCTTGGGTTTTTGCTAATAATCATTATGGGCTTTAAACAAGTAAAAAAGAAGCCCCACAAGATGTTATTAGTGTTTTATTTAACCAATTTTCTTGGAAAATGAATTGGTTTGGAATCTATCAAGAATTTATGGATACAAGGACAAGTTAGAATATAAGGCTTTGAAACAATTAAAAATCCCTATTTGGTTACTTAATACCCTCCCTAAGGCCTTGATATTCCTTAGGTTAGCAATTTGAAGAAAACCTATTATGAGTGATAGTTTCCAAAAGGAGACATCATGGACCTTTAGGTATGCTTTGTGAAAATATGATTAAGAAATACCAAATCATCTACTTTTCATTGTTCTATACTTTCACTATATGGAGTTACCTTTTAAGAAAATGAGAATATTGGAAGAGTTGATGAAACATTGAATTTATTGTTTTGAATATAAATCATTAGGCATTCTTTCAAGGATTGGTCTTGCTATTTTTGTTGAAATATGGTCAAAAAAGAAAATTAGTTTCAAAAAGCAAACCTCAACATCATGTCCAAATTTAGATTTATATTTTTCCCTCTCATCTAAAGTATTTACAAACATAATGTGGAAAAAGATGTAATGGATTTGAATATACATGGTAGTGTAATATGTGATAATGGAGTTAGTGTAAAGGATTTACGTTGATAAATGGTAAAATGAAAATCTCCAATTTAGATTTGTATTTTCCCCTTCTATGAAGTGTTTACAAGCATTTTGCTCATCATGGAAAATATGAAGTGTAGAAAAAGATGCAATGGCCTCTTGGTTACAAGATTTGAATATACATGCTAGTGTGACATGTGATAATGGAGTTGGTGCAAAGGATTTGCGTTAAATGCAAATGTCCAAAAGTTGGGTTCATCAAACTTAAATTTTGGCGATGCTTGCAAAGGAAACAATAGGAAATGTAATTGGTTGCTTACTAAAATGATATAAACAAAATACTCCTCACACACTAAACATCATATGAAACTTCAATGAATTTATATATGTGAAGCCTACGGTACTTATAAAACAGAACAACATTTCCCTAAAAAATAAATAAGGATGAATTTCCAATATTTCCATCAAAAATTATACAAATTAATGTTATCAAAAATAGATATTGAGATTAGATTGACAATAACACTATTCTTCATATCCATCAATTATTAGACAAGGTAATATCATTAAAAGGTTGGTATATATAGAAATGAAAATATGGTGACATAATTTAGTCAATCATAATTTTGACGTTTGATCTAACAAAATACAAATTCTAGAATATAGTTGACCAATAGCTCAATGAAAACAATATTAAGGATTTGACAAAGGAAAAGTGGTGGAGAGCTAAAAAATCGCCTTACAAAAAGACAAAGCTGAAAATGAATTATGGAAATTTTGTTTATATAATGGTTTGACTGACCTTACAATAAATCTAATGTTTTAATACTACAATGAGAATCACATTTAAAAGAAGCCACATATAACTTAAAACCCATGAATCAAAACAATCTTAGTATTGAAGAGAAGGATGTTAAGACTTCAACTTCAACATGGAGATTTTCATCTCAATGTATGCTTTTGAACTAGCAAGTTTTTGATACATAATAAATTTGCTTTATTAATTCAAAAAAAATAGTCAATCTTTTACCAATATTCTCCTCTTTGATACTAACATCACTTAAATATCCTGATAATTAAGTTGTGTATAACACACAAAAACATCAACAAAGAAATAACTTTTCCTACAAAATAATATTATCTAATTACAATACAATTAAGTATATTAATTGTAATATATATATTTCATTGTTGCACAAGAAAACTTATATAGACCCTAACATGCTAGGTGAAGACAAAGTCAACTAAACCATCAACCATTCAAAAAATGGGATTGAAATAATCCATATGTAACAGCGAACTGCTACCAACCAACCTATCTTTATATTTTTTTAATTGATTTATTATATTACAAAAACTTTCATAATTTCAAAATATATTTTTTTCCTTCAAATCAAATATTTTTTAAATATTAAAATTAAACCAACATGCATCTTGATATAAAAAAATTCTACTTTAATGTATAATATGTGAAGAAGGAAAATAATTAAACAGAATGATTCTCTTGTTATCATAACAGTCTTGTATGGTTAAGCTATAACCAAAACCTACTGCATTTAGTCTTTACAATAATAAAAATTATTTTAAAATATTTTGAAGAAAAAATTAAAATGAAATTTAATAAATAAATACATAATAATTATTACGTAATCAATCTAAATAACTATAAATAAATTAATTAAATAACCTATTTAACTAATTAAATAGAAATAAAAACAAATAGTTTATCTGTACAATTATATTCTTTTCCGTTGATTTATGGTAGTTGCTCAATTATTTAGAATTATTAAAAATTAAATATAATAAAATATTACTTTCCTATCAAGAAAAAGTTAAATGCTTTTGTAGGCGGCCTGTGTAAGTAGATAGAAAGCAGAGGAAAAGAAATACAGAGATCAATACCATCGACCATGCACTGCTTTTCTTGTTGCATCTGATCAGCCAAATACAACTCGCGACGTTTAAGCTTATATTGTCTCTTCTTATATCAACCCCACTCTGGCCGTTGTGGGTTTTTTTTTCGCAATAATGACAAGGTCGATACAAATTTGCTGGGGCCTATGCTTGAGCCTTCTTTGCAAATATTTGGAAATACATTAGATGACGGAAAAAAAACCGATATAGGTGTCACCATGTACAATACCCGAATATTAAAAACTAATCCAAATAGGCAGTTTGAGATGCTGCAAGGAGCAGGAACAGAGGTGGTCATTCAAATCCCCATTGAAAATTAAGTCTTTTGCCAACAAGGATCAGTCATAATTCGTCTTCTTGCCAACAAGGATGCGTGAAATCTCAAGACCCCTGCTGAAGGCTTCGTTGAAAAGAATACGGGTCTGCATTGCTTCGAAGCCAGGGCACCATGAGAGGAGAGCAACAGGTGTCATGACAATGAGGCCAAATATGAGGTCATAGACGCGAGAAAGGGTGACCACGGTATCCCAAACCAAAGTGGGCTGCAATAATGGTTTCAACACTTGGGCAATCAATATGAACCCCCATCCGGTTGGCATCAGTGCAAGCACACTTGTAACCATATCTCTAAATTCAAAGTTGGTGCATTCCAAGAGAACTATAATTACCAACAAGGTGAAGCCCACAACCAGTGCTTGAATCATTCGGTAGATGATATGTCGTGTTGCACCATATTTCTGTTGGGCATATGTTATGGTGAGATAAATGGCTAGAGCCGCAACCACGTAAATCCATGACAGGAGGTAGACAAGTATACTTTTGCTCCCATTTGCAATACCAAGCTGGTAGACAATGCCATACTGGAAAATAAAAAACCGAAGGTCTAAGAGTATTTCTAACGACTTTCCCCATATTCCAGTGGTTCGCAAATGGTCCTGTTCTTCGTTCCACCACACTTCCCAGCTTTGCTCTGCTTTGGTTGAAATTCCACCCTCGTACCATAACCAATTCATAAAATCCTCAAAGTCATACACAGCTTTGAGCCAATCAAATCCAGATGGGTTGAATATAAACGGTGCCATGAGCCAGGAAAAGACAAGAAACCAACTAGAAATGGTTAGTATGATATAAACAAATGTGTTGGTGCTAAGGGCGCTGTAAGAGGCAAACACTATCAAAAGCACACCCAGCTCAATTGCCTTCACAAAATGACTGCGAGAGAAAAGTCGGTAAATTTCTGCAAATTTCTTATGTTCTACGACGAAGCCTCGCCCTGTAGGCCGATACTTTGCCCCACCATGAAGTATAGTCCTGCCAAAGAAGTGGGTGCGAGTACCCATTGAAAAGGTGTAAAACACAGATGCTAACTGCAATTGCATGGTAAAAGCATCCCATACAGCTGAAAGGAATCCATGCTCTATGGTATTTTCTACGATCATCGGAAGAGCTGTGAAAATCCCAAGCTGTATAAGAAATTGCTGGTTGATAGCCGCTCCCAGTGCTGCGTTGTTTGTGCTATCCGCAACATTTATAATAGCTTGCTCTAATCCGCTAAGAATCATGTAAACTCGACCCCATAGAAAGGCATAGACTGTTAGAACCACTAGCATAGTATTAAAATAGTATCCAACAGTTGAGTGGTAGAAGGAAAGCATCCGGAAAAAGTCGAGGCGATGACCAAGCCTGTATACATCCCTGCTCAGCAGCTGTTCCCCATTACCACTGGCAACCTTGGCCTCAAACATGGAAATCTGGTTCAAACCCACATCACGTCCTTTGCCAACCTGGATATATTCATGATGCGTCACATTACCCCCACGCAGAGTGCAGTTAAACCCTGCGAATATATCCTCGCTGATGTTTATCACCTTGGAAGCTTTACTGATGCCTCCACGAGTTAAGAACCATAAGCGATCAAATACATCAGGATGACCATAGTGCATCCTTATCTTTAGAGGGTTTGCAAGTACTCGCTGACCTAAGGTCACAAAACTTGTCTCTTGGGCGGACATGAACCAGGCAAGAGATGAGACTGAACCTGTGAACACATGTTCTCGAACTCCCAATATTGTAGGCTTTCTGATACCATAGTATCTTGTAAACTCTTGCAACAGATTGCGCATTTTCAGAGCCTCTTCAAAATAATTATCTTGATTCATATCAATTGTCTGCACTGCATCCCCCCTTGTAAAAATCAGAGCATGATTTTGATTTTCAGGTTTTCCTTCACCAAGTTTTAATGGGCCAGGTAGCTTCACCCTGTAAATCTCCACCTCCCTCTGCAGTTCCCGGTCGTACTTGACCAGAACTGAGTAATACTTAGCTTCTCCCCCACTTTTAACTTCATCAACATAAGCAATTCGTAGAGCTTCATGGCTTTTCATCAAATACAAGATATCCTCAGCACGGGTATCTTTCTTTGCCTTTTGAGTACCATAAATCTGGCAAGCAACAACATAAGTAAATTTCATAAGAGCAGAGGCATCTACATCTACTCCACTTATTGCAGTATTAAGGGGCCATGTGGATCTGGGATTCTCGACTGCAACGTCCGGACGGGTGGGGCTGGATGCCGTGGCAACAAGTCGTTGAAATCCATTTCGAATGTCTATCTCGGATGCTGAATCAAGAAAAGCCAACATCTTGAGAGCCTTGTAATAGTACATCATCCCTCTCACAGTACGAGCCAATGTTTGTCCTCTATACGAGGCCCATAACCGCAGATGCATCACTTGATTGTCCCACAGCTTTTCAAAATCATCCATTCCCTCACGCTGCATCCGCTCAATGAAATTTGACCAGTCATCAGGATATATCTTCTGTAGATAAAATAGGATTGAAATACCATCTTCATTTGCTGTACGGAGTTGTTCTCTGCTGTACATAACATCTTCATCATAATACGGAGTCAGAACACTGAATGCCATCATCTTCTCAACCTGCAATGCACGAGGCATGTTCATAAAGAGAGAATTGCTGAAGAAAGCAATCCTGCGCCTTGCCTCCAGATTTTTTGGAACGTGATGCATGGAATTCTTTGTGGTCAGAATGGTCTGTAGTCGTCGTAGTAGTCGATAAAACTGGCAATCTTCTACATTGGGCAGATCTAAAGAATCCTCAAATAAGAACTTATCATCAGTCCTTTGAGTTATCAGCCCATCTTCCCTCAGTTGTTCAAAACTACGCTTTTCTTTAGGAAAATCCCTTACAACAATGTCATAGAGATTCTGCAAGTCATACACTACCTTTTGCTGGTCCTTTTCAGATGGTTTGGTTAAAAGCACACTAACTAGTGAGCTCAACTTCAAGTAAATTTCAGGAAGTTCACTCATTTTGTATTTCTGTGTAAATTTTCCCTCTCGAAGTGATGTGTCAATTTCATTAAACAATTTGATAATAATAGAGTGTTCCTCGCAGTCTCTCTTGACAATTTTCTGTAGCAAATGTTTGAAGCTGTCATATGTCTCAATTACCGCACAGCGACGGTATTCATTCTTGCATAACTTCAACCACAATTCTTTGTCATTACCCTCAAAGGCACTAGCCTGGTTTAATGCAAGAGATAGTTCATTACAAAGCAGTAAACATGGCCACCGAATAACATGTACATTCCAAGAGCTTGGAGGGACCTCCAATAATTCCACCTCTAAGTCACTGACAATATCCTCTTCCCTGAATGTCTTCACAATTTCATTCCATATAATTGCAAACCTACCTGCTTCAACCTGGCTAGACTCAATTTTCTGATACCCACCAAAGCCATACCTTAATTGGATTCGCCTGATAGCATCCCTTATCTTAGCTTTTAAACTTCCATCAAATTCAGGCAGAGGTGCTTCTGAAATTAAATTGAATTGTATGGCACTAGCGAAGAATTGAAAGCGCAGCCTCAATTGTCTAATATTCCGTATCTCACCAATATGGGAAAATAAACCCACCAAGGCTCCAACCACTGATGTAAATATTGAATACCATATCTGGGTGTCCATGAAGTACACCAAAATTACTGGTGCCCATAGTAGTACAACACAAAATCGGTTTGTATGCCTAAATAACTCATGCCATTTGTATGGAACATGCTTAATCTTCAATATTGCCTTCGTTGGCAAGATCATGGGCTTGATTTGGACAAAATAGCTGAAGAAGAACTTTGCAAGAAGCAACCCTACCCAAAACAAAGTATATGAAATATTATGAAAAATACCCTCTCGGAGACCACGTGCTACAAACAGTCTAGTTTCAAACCACCATGTCAATAAATGAAAAATTCTCCAATTGCTTTTCTCCACATAATTTCTGACCCAAGGAAGAATAAAGAGAAGCAATGCCAAAAGCTCAGGAGCAATGAATACGACAGCAGCTTTCAAATAGTTCAACAATCTTCTATTTGCCTCATCTGACCATCCAAAATCGTGATGTCTTTGAGCCCACATGCTGCTGTAAAAAACAGCAAAGAGGATAGTCCATACCACAGCCGCAGTGGTCTTTAGTACCATCCTTATTCCAATTAACGGAGCTTCTTTTGACACCAAACTGTACTGCATGCCAGCTTCAAGCAAAGACTGCCAAAGCCGAAGGCCTGCCCATGTTATAAAGACACTCAATACCTGCACTTGTGTGTCTCTCCTTCTCAATTCTACCCAAGGAATGCCTTTCCCCTGACCTGCCACAATTATAGCAGCCTGAAGAAAAAGAATGTACATAATCCAAAGTCGATCAAAACTACGAAAAATATTCCAAAAGGAGCGTTGCTCTACAAAACCTGTCTTCCCCGCCTTTGGCTTCTGCAATATCCTCTTAAATCGCTGGAAATCCCAATCATCATACTTTTGAGGCACTTGAGTCAAATCAAAAAATTTACTACTCTGTTTTAGAGGCCAACCCAATTCTTCAAAGCACCTGGAGCTCCAAAAATACTCATTAAAGTCATCATAATTTCTCCAGGCAGAATGGGGAGCCCTCCCACCACGACTGGCATCTGCCTCAGCTTTCACTCTAAGATAGAATGGTGTAACAACCTTCTGTAGAAAGGCGTTTTCTCCCATATAAGCAGGCAATGCTAGTGCTCCAGTCTCTGGATCCACAACACGCCCTAGCAGCTTATTTAGCTCAGAAGCCATATGGTGGAAAATGTAGCACAAACATTCTGGTAAGAATCTTAAATTGGCAGCTTCACCCCAAATTAGAAGATACAGAGACATATACAGCAATTCCCTCTGCTCATTTGTACCACTGGTCCTATGTCGTCCTATCAAAACATTAGATTTTCCGCCCAGGTATGCACACCAGTTGTTGTAGTTTTTCAGGATTTTCTTTCTCAGATTCTGAATGATTCTCAGATGAAGATTAATATCGATTTCACCAGGGAAAGGTTGTTGCTCTTGCATTTGCCGATTGGCCAACAACAGTATAAGATGTTCTCGTTGATTGCATACATTGTCTTGCTGAAAACCAAAGAAAGCACCCAACCAATCTAGTAGATCCATATTTTCATTCCATCGGACATATGGAGGCTTTGGAAATTCCTCTACATGTTTTAATGCAGCAATAGCAGCTCGGACTTCAGTCAGCTGCAATGCAGGATGATCTGCCAGCACATTCTTCACAGGAAGGATATTATAGACTTCATCACCACTTCTATAATCCACCATTGACACCCTAGCTTGGGTCAAATTTCTGTGTGTCAGACTCATTGACAATCCTTGATTCTGATTTGCTGTCCAGCTTAGATGACTGTTTATAAATTAGTAATACCTTAACCTGGCA
Source organism: Wollemia nobilis (assembly GCA_028583015.1). NCBI lineage: Eukaryota > Viridiplantae > Streptophyta > Pinopsida > Araucariales > Araucariaceae > Wollemia > Wollemia nobilis. Next base: position 4,014,319 of record JAQPPZ010016709.1, read on the forward strand.
TTCTACCCATTATTTAACCTGTCAAGTAAGATTTACAAAAGAATAATGTCAAAATGACACATCTTAATTTGTCCCATTGTGACAAATGAATTTTTTATAACATTTTGAAAGATATTATTGTCAAACATTAGTACCTCCCTACACTCATTCAACATATATAAAATGTGTGAAGAGTTCAAAATTTCAAAATCATAGGGAACATCCTGATTGCCTAAAGAGACCACACCATCACAACCAGTCTCTGTTGCACCACTATTTATGCCACCACATATTAACCATGTGAGCTACACTAATAAGAAGAAACAAGGCCAACTGGAATATGAGAGAGCTAGGCACCAGAAAATGTTCAATGGAATCATCTTCTGAGAAATCGTTTAAGAATCCTCCCTCTTGATTTTTAGTCCTAAAGACAAAGAGCATTCATATAATTATTTGGTTGGCTTTGGATTTGCTGTAGATTCATCATCAGATATCTCAGAAGCAGCCTGCTTCAATGGTGGGTGAAATTTGGCAAGTAAAACACAGATTTTTCTGGTTTTTCATCTACTTGTATTATGCAGGCCAATTTTCAGCAAAAGTTAATTTGCAATTTCTTTCAATAAATTGGCCTTTCTAGGAGATCCAATTTGATGCCTTAATTTGTTCTATTTGTAAGTTCAGAAATTATATAGCACATTCTTACAATTTCTTCTCTCTATTGTACTTAAAATATTCCCTGATCTGCTGTAAATTAGGAATGTCAGGATGGCTGAGATAGTCAAGGGGCATCTGACTTTCAATATTTTAGAAATGGAGGAAAAGTTGTCAGATGTCTTTATCAAGCTGGTGATACAGAAGACAGGTATAACCAATACCTTATCCCAATGCTAGGTACAAGTTTGTAAGGGTGGATCAAGTTCAATGCATTAGGATCAGTGTGTGAAAAAACTTTAAAAAAATCACAATTATCATGGATATCACTATTTTTTCCAGTCCGCTCGTGTATCCATGAGAAACCAATTTATTCAAATTAAACAAGAACTGTCAACATTTTCAAAACAACAGAAGAAAAATGGGAAAAAGCACGATTTTTGTTAGTTTTCCCCCAATTAATTGCCAGTCCAATTTTTGCAGGCTTTGCCCATCACGATATTTTCAACTTTGATTAAGATTAGTCCCATCACCTATGAGAGTTTATGATAGGGATTGGACATTGGGCACTGACTAGCTAATTCAGAAAACCTAATCCAATAACTGATCCAGGGAACCACATGTCCTTCTGAGTAGCATAAAAAAATATTGGACTTACTATGCTCTGGTAAAACCACTAGTCACTTAATTGAATGTGCTATCAAATTCATTATAGAAGGCTAGCCTGTTTGTCTCATCAGATTATAGCTCATGATAATAAAAGTATGCTTCATCTGAAGAGGGTTAATCTAATAATACAATGTCCAGAAACTGCACACTTACTTATCTCTCAGATCTCATAGCTTTCATATACGTGTGTGGTGAGTCATAATTGCTGCAATTTATTGATTGTTTTAATGACATTGCTTCAAATAAAAAAATAGTCCTATCTGTAGAAGGACCAAATGGCATCTTGAACCCCTTTGGCATGGTTGGGTCTTTTAGACAGAAGCACTTGGCCCACTGCTACAGTCCAACTGGTAGGTATTAATGATAGTTTAGTTCTTCTCAATTGAGATTCCCTCCTGTGATCAAGAGCTATGACTTCAAAAAGGAAACAACTGGCAAAAATAACATAGTGGGATTGTCTCCGACAATGCAGAGGACTTTCAAATATTGTGAGAATTAGTTTGGTGTGCTTCAAGAAGATCTATAAGGGGGATGCCAAGCACTGGACTAGAGTTCTAAAATTGTGCCAGGAGATGGTGTTGGGTCAACTCATTCTCCAGAAAATGCTCCGCCTATAAAGGGATGGTAACTCAATCATAAAGCATCATCATTGCTTTCTAGGAGGCCTAGTTTTGAGTCCTAACTGATCTATGCTTTTCAACATGGGATCAGTGACAAGCTAGGTTTATTTAAGCCTATTTAAATTCACACATGGCTCCTCCATGCATGTGGCTTACAAAAGGGGGTTCATTCAATCCACACTCCAAAAAATGCAGACTTGTTCAAATGCATATCCAAACCATGGGAGTCATTATAGAAGGGTTGTTTGTGCGTTTCCTTTCATGCAAGGGGATTCCTACTGATTTTATTTGACAATGATTGTGAAAAACTTGCAATTTTTTGTCAAAGGAACTTGGTTTTGAGGTATTTTAGACCTCTATATAACAATAAAGCACCCTTAATTTCAATGTTTTGAATCATGATTGAGGAGCTCACAACCATCACAGTTTCAATATAGTTCCCCAAGTTGCACCTTCATTTATTGAGGGAGATTTGGCTATTTGAAGATATTAGAACTACCTTTTGACACCATAATCCCTTGTTCAAAACGTAGTATGGGGTTTGACCTCTAAAAGGGCCTTTTAGAAAATAACTATCGAATTCTTATGAACTTCATGGCAACAGGCTCTAGGCTATGAAAATGCACCCGTTTGAAAGAGATTTACGAATCCTATTTGATTTTGTTTTCTAGATAAGACAAATTTCAAGAGATCATAATACAAAAAAAGAGAGGATCAACTTGAACAAAGAAATGAAAACATTTGAAAATTTATGGAAAGTATGCATCTTCCATAAAAGGATTATGTTTTGGTAACAAAGAAAACTTTGAAAATTGTTACCAGGAAGAAAATATATCATAGCAACTCTTTGGGTTACGCAATAACAATGAAACAGAAATTGTAAAAAGCAGAAAGGAAAGGCCTACTGGTATGATCAGCACAGTTGTCATGCCCCATAGAAAAGGTTCATCTATCCAGCCAAGAATTGGATCCTCCAACTATTGGTTTTCTTAGTAAAGACCTTGGTTTTGCTATTGCACGAGGGGTATCCCAACCAAAAACGTCACTGTCAAAAGTGAATAAGGCCATAAAGAATTTTCCAGACAATGAAGCAGAGGAAATGAGACAAGATTGTGCAGTGGATTTAAAAAAAGAGAGACTACGAAGAGCAACATTACTATGGCTGAGCGTCTTACTGTAAAAAAAGGCTAAGTGATAATAAAGATATATTAGTTGTTAAGGACGATAAAAGTAATGCAACTATGGTTATGAACAAAGAGGATTATTTGGAAAAGATGATGGACCATTTGGTCAGTACTGAAAGTTATAAAATGAAAAATATAAATAAGAACCCTATCAGTAAACATTATAAATGTGGTTACTGCTACCATAAGAGAATCCTCTCTAAATGATGAAGAGAAGAAAACATTTACAGAAAAAGGAGGTTACACTGCAAATATATGGATTATCAAATATTCATAAAGTAGGCATTCCTACTAGGCACATAGTGGATACTGGATACCATGGATTCACCCACCATATAAACCGGCATCTTTCTTGGCAAGGAAAAGTTGACACTAGTAGGCAACACATCCTCCTTCATTACAGATTTTTCCTTCTTTATTAAAGACTCTGTTGCTTTCATGGAATTTATAAAAAATCAAAATGTGAATAAAGAGGATATATTGATCAATTTTGATCTGGTATCATTTTTCATGAAAATTCCTATTAATAAAGTCATTAATGTTATTGGGAAGATTGCATATGAGGAGATTGTTGCACGGTAATGGTGCCAGTTGTTGCACGGTATGACCCAACTTTGACTAGGCAACAGCACCAAATGTTGCATGGTGGTGGTATCCCACCCCTGGAGGAACAATTTGGATTGACAGATTTAATGATTAAGTTTTTAATGATGAGGTTGTACGGCCTACATCATATCCTTGTTATGATTGCTTTGATCTCAATTTCAGACGGCCCAGTCTGCAAATAGGATGGTCTGCCCCTTTCCAAACTACTAACACTCACTAGACGGCCTGTCTTGAGTCTTGATGGCCTATGTTCTCCACTGTACGGCCTGTCTTGGGTCTTGATGGCCTATGTTCTCCCCTGTACGGCCTGTCTTGAGTCTTGATGGCCTATGTTCTCCACTGTAAGGCCTTGGCAACTCACTATATGGCCTTGTGCAACAAACTTGGAAAGAATACAATTAAAAAATTGAATCTATTCTACTGCATCAATCATTAGTAACAAATCATACAATGAACACACAATGGGAATAACAGAGGATGAATGAATGAGTAGATTTTGCTTTAACAATAGCTTGTACGGTGAATGACATACAACATTATCTTACATACAGAGTCTGCGATCATGTGCAGAATATCTCCTTGGGGCATATACAATGCAATGCTTGTGCGAATGTATCTACTTTCTCATACATGTGTAGATTGGCAATATGATATGTCTGCATTTAATGAATAAGTTTTGGTATTATGTGTTATTTTGTAGTTGTACGCAAAGTGTTTGATGAAATGTGCATACATATATTTAATAATGTTATGAAGCGGCAATGTATTATTATACGTAATAATGTGATGTTAAGTGATGTATGTCGGTAGAGTCATACGTTATGAGTTAGTTTGTCCTGTAGCGGGAAATGTCATGTAAATGCAAGTTAAATGCATATGAAATGTAATTAGGAAATGATGAGGTGTCAGGTAGTTGGAAGGTGCAACTAGTTTTTAGTTGTATAAATAAGTCCCTCTCGTACGTAAGGAGAGAATGTTGGTGCATATGTGCGTAGGGCATGATGCAGTCAGGCTATGGATGCAGTCATAAAGAGGATTCTACATAAGGTTTGCAAACTGTAATGTTGTAACTGTACTCGCCATTTTTAATACAAATCTGCTCATGTTTATTTACAATGTTCCACGGGGACGCGCCCCCCCTCCATCCCCAACATGGGGAACAGCATCGGGGATGTTTTCCTACGGTCCCCCTTTGGGGAACAGCGGAGGGACACCTCCCTTTGGGGGATAGGGGGGTGGGCAGTCCCCGAGACGTCTCCTGTGAGGGGACGTCCTCGAGGACGGCTAGGCGTCCCGAGGAAGACCAAGGGATGCCTAGTCTCCAGTGAGGGGACATCCCCAAGGACGACTGAGCGTCCTGGGTACTGCCAGGGAATGCCTAGGCGTCCCTTGACCGTTACTAGGATTCCCAACCATCCCCAAGGACTCCTCAACATTTCTTAGTCAAATTATAAAAAAAAAAAAAGTATGGGGGGTGGGACCCATGAAAGTCTCCACCCCCAAACCCTAAAAAGAGACTATAAGGTAAAAAGAAAAAGTTAAAACCTAAAAGTTTAAAAGTAAAACACATTCATTCAAAAGCAGCAGTGAAGAAGAAGAGTGGCAGTGAAAAAGAAACAGCAACAGCAGGGAAGAAGAGCAGCAGCAACAACAGTGAAGATAGCAGCAACAATAGCAGTGAAAACAACAGCAGAATAGCAGCAGCAACAGCAGTGAAAACAACAGCAGAATAGCAGCAAAGGAGCAGCAAGGGATCCAAGTTTGTTTTCCTATTTTCATTACCTCATCCAAGTCTATTTTCATATTTTTCTTTCAAGTTTCAACATGAGCAGCAGTGAGGGCTATGAATCAGACCCATTTGACATTCAAATGGAGGGGGAAAACCAAAATGAAAATCAAAACATTCATATTGCTAAGGATTCTGCCTCTACTATCCAACCTCAAACTTCCAAAGAGGACAACACTACTTCTAGTTTTGATTGTCCATCACCACTGTTAAAAGAATATGCCAAGGGTCCATTTAATATTAAAAAACCTCTGCTGCAATTTGTAACCAACCGTGACCAAGGGAAACGAATTTATGGGGGCTCAAGAACATGGCTGTGCAATTTTTGTCAAATTGAGTTTAAGGGCAGCTATACTAGGATTGAATCTCATCTCACTGATAAAACAGGAACAAGGGTTAGACCTTGCAAAAAAATGACCAGCTACAATTGGCTGAAGCCAATAGGCTTGTGCAAGAGGCCAAACTTAGAGGTTTAGGCATGCCTTTCCCTAAACCTGGCCAATCATCAAGAACTAGAAGTGACTTTGGAGCCTCCTCAAGACAGTCACAAGAATTTACCCAAACCTCTAGTATGCCACCACTGCCCTCAAAGAAAAAAGGAACTATAAATGAGATGCTTAATGTGCAAGCAAGAGAGGAAGCAAATGATGCTATAGCACAATTGTTTTTTGCACATGGGCTTCCTTTCCATATTGCACGTTCCCCCTATTTCAAGGAAATATTCAAAAAAGCAACTAAGGCAAGGCCTTCATATGCACCGCCTGGAGAGCATAGGATTTGTACCTCTCTCTTGGACAAACAATATTCCAAATGCAGTTTGGTTATGGAGCAAATGAGGGAATGGTTGACGAGTGGATGTTCTAGCATCATGGATGGGTGGACTAACATTCGTCAGCGTCCACTCATCAATATTATTGTCACATGTTCAACAGGTCCTTATTTTCTTCGAGTCGTTGATTGCACGAGGAAAAGAAAGGATGCTAAGCACCAGTACCTCTTGTTGAAGGACGCTATTGAGGAGGTTGGACACTCCAATGTTGTACAGATAATCAATTTTCGTTTTTCTTATAAAAATCTATATGGTTGTGTAAATGAGACTATTTTTGTTGTGTAAATTATTCTAAATATTTTTGTTGTACACTACAGGTAATTACAGATGCAACTCTTGTTTGCTAGTATGCGGGGCAAATGATAGAGCAGTCATATAGACATATTTTTTGGATCCCATGTTGTGTTCATGCATTGAACAATGCATTGAAGCACATTGGGAAGATAGATTGGGTGAGGGCTATGGTTGCAAAAGCCATCACACTTCCTTAGGCCTCTTTCAGTCCTTCTCAAGGAAGGAGTTCATCAAACCAGCAGATACTAGATATGCCACCTACTTCATTTTATTAGAGAGGATGATCGAGGTGCAAAATGCTTTACAATCCATGGTAGTATGCATAGAGTGGAAGAGGTGGTCGGAATCAAGGACAAAGAAGGGAAAGAAAATCAGAGACGAAGTATTAGATGATAGTTGGTGGACTCAAGCCAAGTAAGAAATGTTGAAGTTAAGATTTGGTTCATGTTTATTTTTTTGGTTTATGATTCATTGATTTATCATTTATGATTTTATGATTTTTTATTTTTAGTTTCAAATTGGATTTGCTCATATAGTCTAAGTTTTTTAATTTCTTGTAGGTACATTGTGTCTTTCGTTGCCCCAATTGTTGCAGTCATCAGATATGCTGATACAGATGCTCCTAATCTAGGAGAGATCTATGAGACTTTTGACAACATGCTAGGGGAGATGAAAAGAATCATTTGTGCTAGACATCCAACATTATTATTCTATGAGACCTACATTAGACCTATTATATAGAGGAGGTGGGATAGGATGAACACCCTTCTCCATATGGCAGCATATGCGGTAAACCCAAAGTGGTATGAGGCTAGGCCTAGGAAAGTGCCTCCCTATAAAGATCCAGAGGTGAGACAAGGGTTTTTGAATGCCCTTAGAAAGATGTATGAGAGGGAGGAGGGCTTAAAACTTAGAGATGAGTGGCTCAAATTTGTGGATCTTAGGGGCCCTTGCTTTAGCCAACCAAAGTGTAGAGAGGATAGGGCTACCATTGCCCAATCAAATCTTATTGGATGGTGGCAGCTTTATGGGGATGATACACCTAACTTGCAAAATTTTGCAATTAGGCTTCTTTCCTAGGTTGCTAGTTCCTCCCCTGTTGAGAGGAATTAGTCCACATACAACTTTATCCACAATGTGAGGAGGAACAGGCTTACCTCTCGCTGAGCGGAGAAGCTAGTTGCAGTGCATAGCTCCCTTCGCCTTTGTGAGAGAGTTAATCCAGAGTACAGGCAATCTCCAGCTACACGATGGGATATTGATCCAAAGGATGCGAGACAGATTGATGAAGATGAGGATCAATAGGGGTTGGTTGGAGTTCCATTGGAGGCTCTTCACGCAGATGATGAGGGAAGCTCATCAAATACTGATACTGATAGTGATAGCTCGGCAAAATTTCCTACATAATGAGACTATTTTTGTTGTAAATGAGCATTGAGACTATTAGTATTTCATTATTTTGTTGCATTTTTGTTCTCTTTGTATTTCACTCTTTATGTTGTAAATGAGCATTGAGACTATTAGTATTTTGTAACCATTTTTCATTTTGACATTTGTTGTAAAATTTAATTTTTAAATTATTCTAATGGCTTCTACGTTTCAAATATTTTAGTTGTGTGTAGAATCTATAGCTTATTCTAAATTTCTTAAAAATTTCATACTATCATACCAACTATCTTTTAAAATCGACTTGTCGTCCCCCACCATCCCCGAAACCCGTCCCCCTGTCCCCCAGCCTTATGTAACCTTGTTTCTTTATCATCTACTATCGTTGTTGTTGTTGTTTTTGTGCATTATTTCTATGTATTGTTATTGCTAATGGTTGCAGATCTGTAGAATTATTTAAGTAGAAATGAAATTGTGTGTAAGCATGTTAAATTTCATTTCTACATTCTAGTGTCGTTGCCTGTACAAAGTTGACTCCAATCTAGTGACATGGAGTTCTATGAAGCAAAACCCTTGGGAAAATGCACAATGAGAGCAATGGAATGCAACCAAAGAAGTAGGTGAAGAGATAGTAGATTTGTTTGTTGATGCAGATGAAGAGTCGTTCAATGGGACGTGCACGGCAAGCACACAGATTGGATGCAGGGCAGATTGTCATCCAAATGCAGATGACGAATTTGCAGATAGCGAAATTGCAGACGCAGACTTTGCAAACAAATGATCTATGGGCGCAGCCATTGCAGACGGCAGATTTACAAACGCAGACATTGCAAACACAAAAACTGCAGTCACAGAAACAGTAGACACAAACGTTGCAAACGAAAAATTATCAATGCACACTTGGTAGATGAAGGATCTACAAATGCAAATGTTACAGATCGAGGATCTGCCAAAACTGCACACGGTGAATCTACAATCAGAATAACTGAAGTATGTCATCAAGATGACAGCAAACGAGCAGTCAATAGTCAAGGTGACGACAAAACTGTTGTCGTGAGGATGATGACAAAACAAGAAGAACTAGTTGCCATCTAGATGAAGGCAGGCCAAGTTGTTGTCAAGATGACAACAAAACAAGCAGAGTAGTTCCTCAAAATGACGGCAGCAAAACAGTCAGACGTTTGAATGACGACAAAAACGCAATTAGCCATAAGGATGACGGCAGGATGAGTAGCCGTCAGTAGGATGGCCTGATAGCAAGGTGTCTTCAGAGGGATGGTCAGATGGCATCCTACACTACAAATCCAATCCAGAAGTTGATGGAAGGTGTCCATGCAAGGTTGTATGTCGACGAGGAATGTTTGGCACTGAAGCAATTGCAAATGACAAGACAATAGCCCGCCATCGGTGCAAATGACAGATGACATGTCCAACAGTGCACGAGACAAGAGTTTGGCACTAGGGAAACTGCAGGTTGGTATGCTCGATGGGGAGGGGGAAGGGAGTTCGACATCGAAGCAAGTTTAGGTTAAAAGGTTTCATGGTAAGAACAAGAGTAAAATAGAATAGAAATTGCAAGGTGATTAGTGTAAGGCTTTACATAAGGGAGGGATACGCAAACAATTGCAACCAATACCAAGCCAACCTATCAAATCAAAGGCCAATTTGGGCATATCGTGTAAGGGTCCATTGTTTCATGGAGAATCAAGCGAAGAGCCAGTAAGGCATTAGAGAATCTGTCGCATGATGTGGAACACAACTGGATAGAATAATGAGGCAGATTGGAGGTGGTTGTTTCTTGCGCCATTTCGTGGATTTGCAATGGATTGGTACATGAAATTCCCAAAGGACAAGTACCAGACATGGGAAGAGTTGAACAATGCATTTGTGCAAGAATTTTGATTGTTTGACAATGACGATGCAATCATTGTTGAAATCTATAGACTGAAATAGGGTGAGAACGAGTCTATTCATTCCTACAACAGGAAGTTGAGTGGGTTGTTTGACCATTTGGAGAAAGACCAATCAAATGCATTGAAGAAGAGATGGTTCATAAATGGACTTCTTCCTACGTATTGGAAGAAGATGAGAATGGTCCTCTGACGTCATACCAAGAGGCTCTGCAATACGTCTTGATTTGGGAAAGTGATGCAAAAACAGCACCAAAGTATTGGCATCATGTTAATACAAATGAGAGTGATTCTGAGGATGAACATGATTTTTGATATTGAGAATGATTCAAACATTGAGAGTGATGGTTTTGAGCAAGAGGGTACTTCATTGTTCAAGTGCTAGAGTCCAGTAGTCAAGGAAGAAAGCGACTCCCAAGAGACGAATGATGACTTTGAGGATGAGTATGACTCAAAGAGTGCAAGATCATCGCTACAAGTATATGCGACACCAAGGGAGATTGTACAAAGGAGGGATACCACTAGTGAAACAATCTGTGACAACCATCGGAGAACTCGCAAACAAAGAATTCAGTATGATAGTGAGGGTAGACCTATTGTGCAATGTTGGCAATGCCAATTGTGGGGGCACTTTGCACATGACTATCAAAGTATTGTAAAGCAAGATGAACTAGTTATTCATCAAGAGTTTGAAGAGTCGGAGAAGAGTTACAACCCTTCCTAGGAAGTAGAGGTGGTGAAGCAAATTGCATTTGAGGAAGTGAAGCTGCTTGAGATGGCGAATTCGATGAGCTTGATTCAAATTGAGAACGTGATTTTGATTTCAACTGAGGAAGACTTCACACAAGAAGTTGAAACGGTTCCAAAAGTTGCAGAGTTTCATCAAGAGGTTGGTCCAACGACAAAATGTAATCAACAGGGGGATAGGATGGAAGTTGCAAAGTTTCATCAAGAGGTTGGTCCGACGGCAGAATGTAATCAACAAGGGGATAGGACAGCTGAATATAGTCAGCCAAGTCACTAGACGGAAGAGTGCATTCAGCAGGAAGAAGGCCAAACGACAAAGTGTCTTCAGGACAAAGACCGAATGACAGGGCGTTGTCAGGAGACTGGTCAGACGAATGAGGCTGGGATGGTTGGAGACCGTAGTCATGTGACAGAGGAGCAAGTGTCGTCTAGGGAGTTGTTGTCTAAGGTACTATCACAAATGTCAACAAAGAAGGAGCTGACACAAGTATTGTCATCATGGAGACTACCGTCATGGACATTGCCATCATGGAACCGACAGCCATGGACACAGTTGTCATGGACACTATCGTCATGGACACAGTTGTCATGGAGATTGCTATCATGGGTACTATCGTCATGGACACTACCAACATGGACATTGCCATCATGGAGATTGTCATGGACACTATCGTCATGGAGATTGTCGTCATGGACACTGTCGTCATGGACACTGCCATCATGGAGATTGTTGTCATGGACACTGTTTTCATGGGTACTGTTTTCATGGGTACTGCCGTCATGTATACCGTCGTCATGGGAACTACCATCAGAGGTACTGTTGTCAAAGGTCTTGTCGTCTGAGGCAATGCAATCAGAGGATTTGTCGTCACATGTGTTGTTGTCAAAGGTATTGCCATCTAAGGCAATGCAATCAGAGGAGGTGTCTAAAATATCTTCCGACGAGGGAGATGTCTGTCCAAGGCTGACAAGTAGTCAATTGGATCAAGAAAATAGTGAATTGGAGCTAAAGGGAAGTTGTTTCAATGGGTCGAGTGAAGGCTCCCAAAATGTTGACGAGGAGAAAAATTTAGTTCAGATAGTGATGGTTTTATTGGTTTTGCCATTGAGGGTACATGCAAAGGGCGTTGCCCCTCGACCCCGTAAGGGACATTGGTGGCAACGGGCATTGCCTAGCATGTTCATGATGTTGGTGATGTTGATCATCATGATCATGTTAGTCATAAAGGTGATATTCGTCATGTTGGCTATGTTGATCAAGCTAATCATGTAGTTGATTGCAAAAATTGAAGTGAATAATCAAAGCGTAATGGTCATATTGATGCATTTAATGTTACAACTGATTTCAGCCAGTGGAGTGCACAATCAGAAAACAAGGTGTTGCAAGAAGCAGTCTAAAGTGAAGTTTGTTGCAAAAGATGTATGGAATAGGAGAAAACGGAAGGAGCGCGACAAGAGATTCCATTACATTGTTTAGTACTTCTATTCCCAGTGTTTAGTTCATGTGTCGTCGAGGACGCCAACTTGTTTAGAGGAGGGGATAGATGTAGATAGGCAATTTGATATGTCTACATTTAATGAATAAGTTTTGGTATTTTGTGTTATTTTGTAGTTGTATGCAAAGTGTTTGACGAAATGTGCGTACATATATTTAATAATGTTATAAAGTGGCAATGTAATATTGTACGTAATAATGTGATGTTAAGTCATGTATGTCGGTAAAGTCATAAGTTATAAGTTAGTTTGTCCTATAGTGGGAAATGTCATGTAAATGCAAGTTAAATGCATATGAAATGTAATTTAGGAAATGATGAGGTGTCAGGTAGTTGGAAGGTGCAACTAATTTTTAGTTGTATAAATAAGTCCCTCCCCTCATTCATTCATTCTTATGCATAGTATGTAAGGAGAAAAATGTTGGTGCATATATGCGTAGGGTAGGATGCAGTCAAGTCATGGATGGTCATAAAGAGGATTTTGCATAGGGTTTGCATACTGTAATGTTGTAACTATACATGCCATTGTTAATACAAATCTGCTCATGTTTATTTATCATTTGCTATTGTTGTTGTTTTTGTGCATTATTTCTGTGTATTTTTATTGTTAATGGTTGTTGATCTATAGAATTATTTAAGTACAAATGGAAGTGTGCGTAAGCATGTTAAATTTCATTTCTACAACAGGTGTTTGTGTGTTGATACATGGTACCCCCTCAAATGAATGAGGGGGTCTATTTAACCTTGGGGATGGTACTTAACATACAATTGTAGAAATGGAATACAACATACTACAACACAATTCCATTACCACTTAAGTGAACAAAATATACAATGTGAATATCTTACAATTACAACGCATACACTATGCACAACATATATCAGACTGCCGAGCACAACAATTCAAGCTGTTTGGAACAACACTCAGACTGTCTGGAACAGCACTCGGACTACAGCAACATTCAGACAACTCAGTCTGTGAATAGGATGGCTTGCCCTTTTCCAAATCGCTAACATTCAGTGTATGGCATGAACTCTCCACTGTACGATACAACTTCGTTGTACGGATTTTGGCAACTCATCGTGCAGCATTTGGTACTCGTTGTATAGCAATGACAACTCACTATAAGACATTCACTGTATTGCAATTCATTGTATTGCAATTAACTATAAGACGTTCACTATACTGCAATTCACTATATGGCCCTGTGCGACATACTTAGAAAGAATACAACTAACAAATCGAAACTATTCTACAGCAAAAATCATTAGTATAAAAACATACAATGAACACAATAGCAATAACAGATGATGAATGAATGAGTAGATCTTGCATTTACAATAGCCTGTACGGTGAATGACGTACGACATTATCTTACATACAATCTGCGATCCTGTGCATAATACCTCCTTTGGGCATACACAATATGATGCCTGTGTGAATGTATCTACTCTCATGCCAACAACACCAAACACACACACAAATCAATGAGGGAATGGTCTTATTTATACAACTAAGGAGGTCACTACATCCTCCAATTTACAAACTACCCGACACCTCATTATTTTCTTAAATTACATGTGACACCTATTGACTTACATTTACATTTCATTTCATGACTCACTTTATGACTAATAACTTATCCGAACATAAACTAATACTTCACTTAACATTACACACAATATTACATCACAACTGTATAGCATCAACTATATCAAAACTCTTATTGTGCACGTACTTGACTTCCAACGCATTTCTTCATTGATTACGCAGACATGTCAATTTGCTTGCCTACAACAACTACCACCTCGGACACCTCACCTCTAACTGTTAGAGTATATTACATCATTTGGGTCATGTAAATGTACCACCCTTGGTACATAACTAGAGTAGTAGATTACTTTAGGGGGTAGTTAGCTAGTTACTTCAAGTAATATAATAAATGCACAAGTGTCTATGTGCAAGGTGTCCCCTTGTACAGCTAGGTAGAGTGTTGGCCAAGCAATCCATCTTTCTATATAAAGGGCCTCATAGTGAGTGATTATATATTGTTGTAGGTAGTAGTAGGTATATTGGGTACATCACCATATATATTGGTGAGGGAGTACAATGTAGTTCTTTAGAATCAGTTCTGGAGTGTTCATTTCCTCCATACTGCATTGTATCATTTTCGTCACTTTCCATTAATAGCATATTTCAGCATCTTATATTTTTGCATATTTTGCATCCTGTGATTGCATTCTCCCATATCTCACATTATCAAAAGCTAATAGTGGTATCAGAGCCAAAGTAGGTCGATAGGATTAGGAAGAGATAGAGAGGAAAAGCAAATATCAGTTCTAGAATTTCTAAGATTGCATTTGGCTAGAGTCTTTCCACAGAGTTATAGAAAACTTGAGAAGACTAGGACTCGGCATCCACTCCACTAGATTGATCAACTAGTGAAGATTTATCACTTAGAATTTCGTCCATTACAGTCCTAATACTTTGTTGCAGGAAAAAGGAGATTCAAAGAGAGTTGGGAAGCTTCCTACAGAGAGCTAGGAAGAATATCATCTTCAGAATCAATCCAGCACCAGAAGCAACAAACGGAAGAAGAGGAGATTCCAAGAACCTGAGGGAGTCATGTTGCAGACCTGCACATTGCTGAAAAGAAGGCCATAGAAGCCTTGATCCAGAAGAAAAGGTCAAAAATGCCTTGATCCAGAAGAAAAGGCCACAAAAGCCTTGAACCAGAAGAAGACTCCATAGAAGAGTTTTTGAGCCAGAAGAAGACTCCAAAGAAGAGTCTGTGAGAGATAGGATATTGGTGATCTCCTTTGCTGATAGAAGACTTCCTCTAGAAGAAGCTGAAGAGACCCATCAAAGGTCTCATTGAAGAAATTCCATCCCTGGAAGAGATAGACAAGGACTATCAAAAGTCTTGTTCCAAAGATCGGTGAAGAAGATCTCCTTGCCAACACTTCCGTAGTTGAACGTTGAAGGAAAGGTCTCATAAAGAAGACCAAAGAAGCTGCAAGACTAAAGACCTTAGAGAGGTCTCAAGGAGAAACAAGGAGAAGGCTTGGAGAGCCTCATTGCAGAAATTGGAGAAGCCATCAAAGAAGTTCCTAGGAGAACTCATTGGAGAAATTCACTACAAAAGATAGTGAAAGAATTGGGACAATTGTCGCCATCTCGAAAGGAGAAAGATTTGGCAAAAAGTTTGTCAAACTTCAAAGAGAAGATTCATGAAGACCTCAAGATTTTCAGATTCTTGAGAAGAAAGCCCTATTTTAAGTCAGAACTCATACAGAAGAAGCGTACCAAATCCAAGAAGATTTGGAGATTATCCCTCATAGCTAAGAAGGCACATTTCAATGAATAGATTGACTGCTAAAGGGCAGCAATCAAGATAGCATTACTAGCTACAAAACTTCGGAGTTCCAGGCCAGATCCTGAAGGAGAAGTTGAAATCATCTACTACAATTTCAGAGCAGCAGACTAGAAGCATTCACAACTGCGAGCAACCACCATTCCAAACAAGAAATTTGGTGAATCAACTTATCGAGATATTCATCATCAAAGGTAAGCAACTTAGGTGCAAAAGGTTCATTACTTGAACACTTAATTCGGTTTACTACTTAACTTCATTAAGCACCTTATTAGAATTCGGAGTTGCAAAATAGAAGGTTGCATTTTAAGTCCTCGAAGAAAGTGCACAAGATAGTTTTTGTTAAGGTTCATTACCTGCACATTGATAGGAGTTTATATACATTCTTCCTATTATATAATTACTAAGAAGAGGACTACATTAAGAAATT
The DNA here is from genome assembly GCA_028583015.1 of Wollemia nobilis. Lineage (NCBI taxonomy): Eukaryota > Viridiplantae > Streptophyta > Pinopsida > Araucariales > Araucariaceae > Wollemia > Wollemia nobilis. The sequence continues at coordinate 4,030,277 of JAQPPZ010016709.1, forward strand.
TGCAGTGATCATTAGTGCATATGAAACTACTTTGAGAGCTTATTAACAAGAGCAATAAGGTGAGATTAATAAAGTGCATTAAATTGGAAATATTATTGGTTCATTGCACCATACTAGTAGTTTATTAAACTAGTTACTCTCAAAGGGTTATTGTTGACAATTTTGTCACATTGCCTAGAGGGGTAGTAAAAATCAAAAATTTTGTGAAGTGTTTCTTTTTATGAATTTGTTCCCTTGTTTATAGAAAAACATTTTTTAAGCATTGCAGCAATTTTGGCTTTCATTGCCATCCCCCTTGTACATAGAATAGGATATACAAGAGCTTCGCTACTGAGCAAGCTAAGTTTAGGAGCTTCGCAGAAAAAGAAAGACAGCTTCGCCAAGAGAAGGAAAGCAAGGAAGTCTAGATCGCGGTCCAAGGTCGCTAAGGCATGAAAAGAGCTTCGCACGCGAAGCAGCCCAAACAGTTGCTTCGGGCGAAAACTTTGCGAAGCGGGATTCAAAAAAGTTCAAGCATTGGAAAACTGCTTCGCTAAGAAATCAGCGAAGCATCCACTTCGGGCCTCCCTACTGGCGAACCATTTCTACTTCGCCCAAAGTTGTCGCGAAGCATCTACTTCGGATAACTTTCGTGCGAAGCGCTTTCACCCGAAGCAGTAGTGGCCCGTAAAAAAGCAGAAGATTTTTCCAAGGCAAAATTGCACTTCGGCCGAAAAACCCCCGAACCACGGCTTTGAAGAAGGTTCGCGGCGAAGCATTTTGACAACTCATCAGCGAAGCATCCACTTCGGGCAGAGAACCTCGCGAAGCAGCTTTTGACACGCCTTTCCAGCGAAGCAGCAAAAGATTGAAAGCCCCGTCTTGAGAAGGGATATCTGCTTCGGCATTTAACATCTGCGAAGCCATTTTGAGAAGCTCCTTCGCGCGAAGTGCATGACCGAGGAAGATGGATCTGCTTCGGCTTATATCCATTGCGAAGCAGGGTCGCGAACTGGAAATTGGCGAAGCACTTTAGGGGCACGCACTCCAAGCCCGGGTATTTTTCCGAGGCAATCAAGTGCCTCATAAATGAATTTTTACGTGCCCGGAAGACTCGGGGCTCATTTTTGGCAATCTGAAAGGAGGTATCAGTCTCAGAAGGAGAGCCCGGCGGACATGGCGGCCACTCGAGCTCCGCACCCGGAGGAGCCTAGGACGAGTCAGGCGGCTCATAAATGCGAATTTCCCCGGCTGACCCGGTCGCAGCTGCTAGTTATAGAAAAGGATTTGAGAGCTCAGTCACGGGAGCAGCGGGAGCCGACTTCTCAGGTTTTCGAGGATGTACTCCTCAATTTTGTGCATTGATGGCTCAGAGGGTCGGGTCCTCTATAAAAACCCAGGCATTGTAATGAAAAAGGGGGGGGAACTTTCTGCTAGAAAGCTGCTGTAACTTGACTTCCTGCAATTAATACTAAAGAGCTTCGGGCCTCATTTCTCTCTTGTATGCTGCCTTCTGTGATTATTTCTGTTATCTCCTTTCTTCATTTGCATACTGTAATTCTGTATTCTGGATTTAGGTGTGCGATTGGGGATAGAACCCTGGAATTTTCCCGAAGGATACATAGGGGAGAGAACGCTGTAATAGTTTTCTTGTATGCTGCCTGTGGATAGTGTTTCTGCTATATTCACTCATTTCCTAACCGCCGTAATTCTGAATTCTGGATTTCGACGTAAGGGGAAGGGTAATCCTGGAACTCGTCCAGAGGATACATAGGAGGGCTAGTACTGTGTTCATTTTATTTTATTCTTGGTATTTATTGCTGCTATTTCAAGCTGTTAGCCAGTAATCGTGCTGCTGGTTCTTTCCCTCTTAAATCTATCAATATTTCTTTCCTTACTCTGTTTATTTCTTTCCTGTACCCTTACTATTTTATCTCTTTCCTGCACTCTTGCTATTTTTATCTCTTTCCTGCACTCTTAGCTCAAAACACCGAGTAGTTTAGTAAAGGAGCCGGCCTTTCTCCGGAGATTGGCACGGGGGGCATCTCTTCCCCTCGGCCTTTCAATGTTGGTCCAGGTCTAGGGCGCGTACACTTCCCAAAATCCTTTCCTGTGGCAGATTTGATGACCAACAGTTTCTGGCACGCCCGGTGGGACCCGGTCAGTCTCACCTTGTGAGTGGTAGTGAGAATCGATGCTTGTCTCATTGCCAAAAGACTCTAGCATCTGGCGACTCTGTTCAACCTGAGAATCTTAAAGTCGTAAGAGACCGGTACTTAAGTATCTGTGCCTTCATGCAAACAAGATGGAGAGTTAGGAATAGTGGAGAGGAGACTGAGTTCTTTGAACTCGATATTGACGCCTTCGGGGAACGCTCCAGGTTGGTCACCCCTGAGTCACTGTTACGTGGAACATCCTCGCAAGAGGCTGCTTTTGACGAACAAGGACTGACTTCGGATAGCACAGCAGCTAGCCTTCCTCCCAATCCTCCCAACTCGCCAAATCATCCAAGTGCCTCCGTTCCAATTAGTCATCCGGTTAGCAATCAACGAGGAACTTCGGGAATTCCTGTTTCTCGGAATCCAGGCGCGAACATGGCACACCAGCAACAACAACAACAAATGCAGCAACAGCAGCAGCAACCGCCGCCCAGATTGTTCCCGGCGTGGAATTCTTCCGGACCATTAAATCTAGCAGGACAAGGGCAAGTTCCGCCTGCTGCTATGAAGAAAATCCCAACGTTCGATGGAACGGGGAAGACTGCTCTGGAGCATATCCAGGACATTGTTTCTCTGGCGGCGATTCATGACATCACAGAGGAGAGAGTTATGGTAAAGCTTCTGGTTCTATCTCTTAGAGGGAAGCTCCTCTACTGGTATAGATCCCTACCACCCGGTACTATAACGGGATGGGACCAGTTAGCCGGACAGTTAATGAGAAGTTTCAACGAGTCCGCCGATCCATCCTCTCTTTTGCATCAGTTCACAACGATCCAGAGACATCCGCAAGAAGAGATCGCTGATTTCAATGTTAGGTTCGCTCGAACCTGGCAAAGGATACCAGCTGGGCTCCGGCCAACTAGCGAAGTCGCAACAGTACTATTACCTTAGGGCTTTCAACCCTGATATCAGTGTAATGGTAAGGTATTCGAATATCAATACCTTCCCCGAGCTGTATGAATTAGCCCAGAAAGCGGAAATGGATTTAATAGCCGTGGGTAAACTTCCCCAAAGGATGCCGATGCCCATACTTCCAGATTTCCCTCAATCCCAGTATACGAATGCAGCCGCTTCGCAAATCTCCGCAACCCCCGCGTATCCGATCTCATCTTGGAACCCGAATCCCATTGTGTCTCAGATCACTACCCCACAAATACATTTTCCCACATTCTCAGCATCACAACCCACTGTCCCTTCGGCATTTCCTGTATTGCCAGCGCCACCTCAACACCCTGCCCTACCTCCAATACCAACGATGGCTCCATTGCCACCTATTCCCAAAGCCGAGGATATGCAAGCCAAGATACTACAGGAAGTTCAGTCCCTGAACTCCACAGTACAAACCTTGTCTAACGACATGACCATCATGAAAAAGAAGCAGGCGCAGCAAGAGTTTCTACCAAGAAGGTCTTATCCTACACCAGCGCTTACTAAAGATCAAGCGGTACAGCAAGGGAGATCATTGGCAAGAAATGTCGTGATTGACGAAGCTCCAAGCACTTCCGACTACATACATTGGTGCTCCACGTGTAATGACCCTCACGAAGAGAATACCTGCATGCTGCACCAACATTATGTACAAACGCTGGCGAGTAGTAGTCATGGTGGTCAAGTCAACATTATCAGGCAAATGGATCAGAACCTGGTAATTGGCGAAGAAGAGCAAGTTTCAGTCCTTACCAGAGAAGGAAAAAGGCCAATGGAGGTAGATGCTGTTCAAATGGCCCCCTTAAAGGTGTATGCTCGCCGCGAGAAGGGACAACAACCTTCCCAGGCCCCAAGCGAAGCTCCTCACCCTGCACCAGTAAAAGAGAAGGCCCAACAGGCCCCTGCAAATCCACCTCAGGTGGAAACCAAAGAACAAGCTAGAGAGAAGCTTAAGCTTCCTTCGCTGACCAAGCGACAAAGGGTCGAAGCCACGGAGCAGTATCGCACCAAGTATGAGGCGAAAAGGGAACCTGAGGTGCACAACTCCCTAGTATACAACATCGTAGATGAGCTGAAGAAAACTCCGGCCAAAATCAGTTTGTATGACGCATTGCAGCTACCCGGACAAGTGGACTTGCTGCAGGAATCTTTGAAGACAACTAAGGCGAGAAAGTCAGCACCGCTTGCCCTAGTGCAAACCCTATCCACGTCCATTACAGGGAAGAACAGGCCACCGCCGTTCTACCTGTCTCTACAAATGGAAGGGTATGTTGTACACAACTGTATGATCGATTCCGAGGCCGCGACGACAGTCATGCCCAAAGCAGTGTGCGAGGAAATAGGAATGGAGTACACGCGAAGCAGTCACGGCGTGCTCCAACTGGATGGTACTCCTGTAAAGACTGTAGGTGTAATTAAAGATATACCTATCCGACTGCACAAAATGCCTCAGATCACGGTTATACAAGAGGTGGTAGTCGTCGACCTGGAGCCATATTTTAGTATGTGCCTGTCAAGGGAATTTACAGCGAAGTTGGGAGGATACCTATCCATGGATTACTCGCATTTAGAGATTCCATTCAAAGGAAGGAAGATAAAAATCTACAATGAGAAACCTTCCACATTCCTCGTACAGAAGATGTCTGAAGAAGAGAGCAGTGATCCCGTACATGCGATAGTGGAAGGGATAGAGCAGGTGGACCTGGTCGAAGAATCCCTTGCACAGTTGAATTGTGAAGATGAGTTTTCATTGGCAGATTTCAATGCCATGATAGAAACGGAAATGGGATGCTATGCCATCACCAAACCAGAGAAACACACCAAGCCAGAAGGTAAAATATGTGCCCAAGAAGAACTATGGAGATTGTTCTTCGATGGCGCCCGATGCAAGAATGGCGCTGGGGCAGGAATACTTTTAGTATCACCATCAGGAGAGCAAAAGGAATATTGCTACCGGTTGGTTTGGAGCTGCACCAACAACGCAGCAGAATACGAAGCTTTATGCCTGGGACTGAAGAAAGCAGAAAAGTTAGGCATAAAACATCTCCAAGTCTTCGGAGATTCAGAATTGGTATGCAATCAAGTCACCAACAAGTGCATTTCAAAGAAGCACTATCTCAAAGCATACCGTAACAGGGTATGGGACTTGTTTGACCAATTCGAATCGCTTAATCTGCAGTCCATTCCACGCGAGAAGAACAGACATGCCGATGTCTTGGCATCCATCGCAGCTAGATATTCTCCAACAGATGACATGGTGCATAAACCCAAAGCTGTGAGGATGATTTACAGGCCCTCTGTACCAGACAGAGATATGCATTGGCAAATTTTTGACAATGATGAACAGATTGTGAATTTTTTGATCCAAGAAGCAGCCACGGTCGAAAGAAGAAGCCCGGATGATGAGGAATATGAAGGGCTAGTTCAGTTGAAGAACAACCACGTCCCAAAGGGGTTAATTACTCTGGAAAGCCTCTTCGATCAAAATGATCGAGCAGTTTCCCATAGGATCAAAGTCAACGCGAAGCAGTATCAGGATTTGGAGCTCGAATCCGGGAAAGTGATAAAAGTCGGAACAGATTGCACTTCGGAAGAGCTAGAACAGATCCGGTCTTTGTGCAGAAGGTATCCTGACATAGTGGCATGGTCTTATCAAGACCTAAAAGGATACGATCGGCAATTGATCCAGCATACAATTGAGTTGCAGGAGGGGATCAAACCTTTCCGGCAGAAGCAAAGGCCTGTTAACCCAAAGATCGAAGTCCTGATGAAAGCCGAGCTCCTGAAGATGCTTGAGGCGAAGATAATTTACCCCATAAAGCATTCCTCTTGGGTAGCGAATCTAGTCCCTGTTAGAAAGAAGAATGGAGATATACGACTATGCGTAGATTTTCGCAACTTAAATCAGGCTTCGCTCAAAGATCATTACCCTCTCCCGCAGATTGATCAAATCTTGCACTCAGTGGCTGGGGCTCAACGCTTCTCCCTACTTGATGGCTTCTCAGGATATAACCAGATCTGGGTTAGGGATGAAGATCAGCACAAAACGGCATTCACTACCAAGTGGGGAACATTTGCTTATCAGCGAATGCCATTCGGCCTTTCGAATGCAGGAGCCACTTTTCAGAGGGCTATGGATTTAGCTTTCGGTGAACTGTTGAATAAGGTCATTGTCATCTATTTGGACGACATGACCGTCTTCTCCCGAAGAAGGGAGGATCATCCTTTACATTTGCAACAGATATTCGAAAAATGCCGAGAGTTTGGCATTTCAATCAACCCAAAGAAGTCCATATTCGCAGTCAATGAGGGAAAATTACTGGGACATGTGATATCAGAGAAGGGTCTCGCCGTAGATCCTGACAGAGCTGAGGCTCTCTTGAAGCTCCCACTCCCGGTGAATAAGAAGGGACTTCAATATTTTTTCGGCCAGATCAACTTCGTAAGGAAGTTTGTTCCAGATTTCGCCCAAGTCATTAAGCCGATGTCTGAACTCTTGAAGAAGGACGCTGAATTCATCTGGACGGATGAAAGGAAAGGGGCATTTGAAGAGATCAAGGCCCGAATCGCTCAGGCGCCAGTCCTGACTAACCCTGACTACAATCGAGATTTCATCCTATATGCTATAGGAGAACCCGAGAGCTACGCTGCAGTCCTGACACAGAAGGGGGAAGATGGCGAAGAGCGCCCCATCGCGTTCCTAAGTCAAGTAATACACCCCCATGAAGAGAAATACAACTTCATAGAAAGACAGGTGCATGCCGTAATGAAATCCTTGAGGAAATTCAAGCACTTCATTTCTCAAAGTCGGGTTACAGTATTCGTCATTCATCCCGATGTGCGCAACTTCGTTATCCAAGGAGAGTTGGGTAGCAAAAGAGCTGGTTGGGTCAGCAAAATACAGGAGTTTGACATCGAGATTAGACCCACAAAATTGGTTCGCGGTCGCGCGCTATGTCAGGAGCTTGCGAAGAGCGTAGCGGCCGAAGTGACAGCTTGTCAGTGGGATGACTCGGCAGCAGAAGGGTGCTTCGCAAATCAAGAAGAAGATGAGAAGGACTGGGTCAGTGAGATAGTTGAATATTTCAACACCGGGAGATGTCCTCCACATTTGAATGCTTCGCAGCGAAGACACTTCAGGATGCGGTCCCTCCGATACACATTACGTCCCGAAGGCCTATTCTTCAAGAATATTGATGGCGTTCTTCTTAGGTGCATAAAAGAAGATGATAAGAAAAGAGTCCTGGGCGAATTCCATTCGGGGTTATCCGGGGGCCACTTCGCAGGAAGAACAACGACATTAAAGATAATTAAGGCGGGTTATTATTGGCCTACACTCTTCGCCGATGCTTTTGCAGTCTGTCGCAGATGCGAGCAATGTCAGAAGTTCGCCGGCCGAAGCAGAAGTGCTCCTATGCCCCTCCGACCGATACAGGTAGAAACGCCCTTCCAACAATGGGGGTTGGATTTCATAGGAGTTATATCGCCGAACTCCTCCGCAGGACATAAGTTCATCCTGACTGCAACCGACTATTTCACTAGATGGGCCGAAGCAGTACCCACGAAGCATGCCGACCAGGAAACCGTCATTGCATTCCTAGAAGGTTTGATCACCCGGTTCGGCATCCCGGAAGCAATAGTAACGGACAATGGTCCTGGGTTCACAGGCGCCAAGATCAACGAGTTCATCTACAAATATGGGATGTATCACAAGGTCTCTTCCAATTACTATCCACAGGGTAACGGATTGGCAGAATCAACTAATAAGACTCTGTTAAGGGTGCTGAGGAAGCTCATAGAGAAGAACAAAAGAACTTGGCACCTCCTCCTAGATCGAGCCTTGTGGGCTGATCGGATTTCTGTCAAAAGGTCAATTAAAACGTCGCCTTACGCCCTGGTGTATGGCAAGGAGGCTATCTTACCAACCCATATAGAGATTCCTGCATTGCAGCTATTGGATGAGGAAGAAGAATTTAGTCCTATGGAGAACAGGCTAGCTCAGCTACTGCAGCTGGAGGAAGATCGTGATAAGGCCTACCAGAGCTTCGCTAAGCATGCCCAGATCACCCGAGACTGGTTCAAGAAAAGGTCCTCCGACCGCACATTCAGAGTGGGAGACTTAGTATGGAAGTGGGACTCTTGGAAGGCCAAGCCTGGGAATCATGATAAATTGGACGCTTTCTGGGACGGACCATTCGAGATTGTGAAGGTGAATTCAGCCAACTCCTTCATCCTCAAGGATACAGCTGGCCAGATCTTGCCGATTTCTGTCAACGGCCTTCATTTGAAGGCTTTTCATCGCTGAAACAAAACGAAACAAAAACAAAAAAAAAATTTCAAGTTTTTACTTTTGTATGTAAGATTTTTTATCTTTGTATTTTTGTATATACCCTATTTCAAGACTGCCAAGGGGTTAAGCTTCACACTACCACAGCGACAAGCACCGGCTCCGCTGAGCTTAGCAAGAATCTCCTTCGGGAACTTTATGTGCGAAGTGACCGATGCAAGATGGTTCGCAGCGAAGCACTTTGGCCTAGAAAGCGTCCTCGAAGGACCAAACGACATCAGAATGAAGGCGTGAGAAGTACTTCGCAAAAGGGAGATCGAGCGAAGTAGTTTCCGAAGGGATTTAGCGAACCATTTTTCAAAAGGAACAAGCTTCGGAGGTTAACCCTCCGCGAAGCAAGCAGTGACGCGGCAAGGTAAAAACACTTCGGGCCCGAAGTGTAAAAAATCAATTCGCACTAGAGGTTCGCCGCGAAGTGTCTTTAGCGCCGGCTTCAACTTCGCCAAAACAATAAGGCGCGAGGTGGGGAGCATTTAAAACGTGTCTTGAAAGACGTGCCGACGGCAACCTAGGGAAACGTTCGGGGCAGGCGATTTTAATGCAAAGGTGGCGGGGCACATCCCGAGAGAATTCAGTTATGAGAAAAGCTCGCGCCCAGGTACGAGGTGGCAGAAGGTTAGGTTTCCAATGCTGGGCAAAATCCTCGAAGCGCATGGGCCCGCGTACAACGCCGCCGTGAAACCAATCAAAAGGCAAAACGACCTCCTCCGTCCGAGTTGTGAATTTAATTTTGGCAGGCGCCATAAATAGAGGTAGTTGCCTTTTAGAGCTATAAAACTCAAGCCTTAGCAGTAAAAGGGGTGTTCGCCTGCTGATTAATGCAAGTTTAAGAGCCCTCGCTGATAGCCTGCATTTCTCCCATTCTTCGCATCGAAACTCTCTGCGTCAAAAGACTCTGCTGTCGTCAAAATTCAGAATGGGGAAGAAGAATTCTAAGGAGAAGAGGAAAGAGCCTGAGGTAGCAGGCCCAGAGAAAACAAAGAAGGGCAAAGAAGAGAAAAAGCACAGACCTAAGAGGGTCGACCTCAACCTCCGCCCCGAAAAGCAAGCCGTAGAGGAAAGGGAGGATTCAGAAGAAGAGCAGCTTGCAGAACCACCAATTGATGGGTGGGAGAAAATAAGGGACACCGAACTTTCAAAAAGCGTGGCCGAGCTCCGATACACTATCGAGTTCATGAAAAGCCGACTCTCCGTGAAGAACAAGAGAGCCGCTGCTTATTATTCGCAGATATACTGGTATCTGACCCCGCCCGCGCACCATTGTCCCGAATTGATCTGTGCCATCGCGCAAAACTACCAGCCATCCACCAGACAAGTGCTGGACGCCGCGGGCAATAAATTGTTTACAATTTTAAAAGAGGATGTACAAGGAGCTTTCGCGCCACAGCAAGGGCCGCCCAAGGGCTATTCCGTTCGCAATGTCATCCTGAGCGAACAAATGGAGAGGTTCACTACCTCCAGCTATATTATAAAATTTCTGAGCGAGAACCTCAAGGACGGACTTCCTTCAGGCAGGCTACCCCAAATGCCTCTCCCCCTGAGGGATTTCAAGAGCACGGACATCTTCTCTATCATTGCGTGGGTCGCGGGCCTGTCTACCGATGCTTCGGTGCACCCCTGGCAAGTGTCGCTGGCCGAATGTATTTCACGAGGGGAGTTTTATGCCCCAGATGCGTCAAGGCCGAACACTAACCCGGTCTTCTTCGACTGGGCGGAATGGGTGGCCCGGACCTTGCATACGCGGCTAGTCAGCATGAAGAATGCTGGGACGGGTCAGTATTTTGGACCTTGCTCTTTCCTGGTTTGGCTCTTCTTCTATCATGTCCACAAGCATTTCCCCCACATCGCCATTACTTCAAGCGGCAAGGACGGAACTCCTCTGCCGGTGTATCAGTGGACTCCCCTCCTAGCGAGGACGGAGTCATATTACGTTTTCAATCAGCAGTTTCTAGGACCAGCCATTCAGCTGTTGCAGGGTTCTTGCCCTCGGGTGCCCATTAGCCTTAGAGACAAGGTGGTTAAGGAGGAAAAGGGGGATGTTTTCCAATTGACGCAAGGGCTTGTGGTTCGCCTGTTTGGATTTGTAGGGAAGCCCTTCCTACTACCCTTTTACCCCTCTGAATATCAGTTCGCATTGGAGGTCGCCCGACAGAGCGACGCGACAAATGTCATTTATGGCCACGGCCGAAAATGGGCGCCCACATGCGATTTCCCTTTCAAAATGGGAGTCATTGAGGTTTTTGCCCTGAAGCAACATGTATTCTTGGAGGATAAGCTTGCCGACTTCGGTTTGCTGCAGATTCCTCAACGGTGGTGTTACGACCCCTTGGGGGTGATGAGGGATCACCTCCGATTCAAAAATTTTCATGTCTGCCCTCACCCGGAGATAGTAGAACAAAGGAACAACCCCAATGGGAGAGATTTGGAGTGGCACCTGGAAAGAATGAAGACCTTACCTCCCTGGCATGAGTTTTACTCCATGGAGGTCGAGTATGATCCAGTTCGGCACCCCTTCCCAGGTCCAGACTCCACCTTTTGGAGAAAAATGAAAGATGATTTAAGGGAGGAGTTAAAGAGTTGGGGCGAAGAACAATTGAAGGAGTGGTGGATAATGAGAGTCCATCGCCAGAAGCAAAAATCATACGGACTCTTGGAGACAGATAGAGACTTCGCAATTTTCTACGAAGCCAACGCTGGGTCTTGGAAGCCCATCTCCTTCGCCGACTTCGTTCCCCCCAGTGCCCCAGGTTCGGGCGAAAGCCCAAAGAGAGCTGACGATGCTTCTGAACAAGAGGAAGAAGAGGAGGCAGCGGCGACACCACAAGAGTTGCCTCAGGAGCCCGTTGGAGGTCATGACACGAGTGCCGCGGGGTCAGCGCAGCAATTAGAGAAGGAGGAGAAAAGAAAAAGAAAGAAACTGGAGCAAGTCCAAGTGCCTCCTACTCATCCGAAGCGACCACGTACCAAACCTCCAGGTGTGTCAAGCGAACAGCCTGTGACAGGCTCAGCCGAGGTGAATGTTGAAGGGACAACGTCGCAAAGGGCCGAGGTAGTTGCGGAAGTAGACGTCATCGATGTGGAGGAACTCCTCCAACAGGAAGGGGGCCTTGAAGAAGAAATCATAGAGGTCGGAAGTACCGAAGTTGAAAAGGAACAAGAGCCGACCACGCAGGAAGCTACCACTTCTGCTCTATCGGGAGAGCACGCAGGTACGCATTCCTCACCCTTTACCTTGGTTTCTCAAGTCATGTCCACTACGGTCCCGGCCGAAGGTCCCCATCAGTCTCTCCCTCTCTCGGATAAATCTCCCCTGGAAATTCAGTCACCCCATCGCATGGTGCCCCTCGCCACCACGAGTTTGCCTCGCGATCCCGCCAGCCTCACAAGCATATCCACCCCCTTCGAGTCGTCAGGCCGGGACAAGTCCATGGATACCACTTCGCTCGCCCACGCCACCATCCCCTTGGTATTTAGTCAGGGCGAAGGTAGTACTCCAACTCCGAACCCCGACTCCCACTCCCCCGTCACGCACGGCGTTGTTTCTCTCGCCTAAACTCCCACCACACCCGTCGCCGAACCTACTGGTGAGGCATCCCCTGTACATTCATTATATTTGTTCACCCCCTTGGCTGGAGACCCAGCCTCATTTGAAACAGAGTTGGCTATGATCAAGGAACGTCCTCTGGCAGAAAAGCTGCTCCAAGCCCGGCAGAACACTGACAAGATGCTGAAGGAGGCAAGGAAAAAGAGAGGGCGCTCTCTAGCAAGAGTAGAAAAGTGCGCTGTATTCGACCTAAAAGGCGGAAAGTTGCATAAAGTAAAGAAGGTTCCTAAGGTCCAAAAGCCCCTGGACGAGATGACCCCAGCGGATTACGACTATCAGGAGAAGTCCAAGGACCTGGAGCACTTGGATGTAGATAATGAATCTGCATCTATGCATGTGAGAATAGAAACATTCCGCGCACATGCTAATATCGCCAATCAGCGCCGGTATGAAGCAGAGAGCGCCAACATTAAGTTGGAGGAGGATCTAGCCAGGACCCGCTCTAAGCTAGAAGATGCGGAGAAGCAGTGCGAGCAGATGAAAAAGGAAGTAGACGCCTTGAAACAGCAGGTAGAACAACTGCAGGGTACAACTGAGAATCAGAGCAAGATACAGGCCGAAGCTGAGCTAAAGGCCAAAGAGTTTGAAAGCAGGATCTTGCAGATGCAGCAGCAGTTGTATGAGAAGGAGAGCCTAGAGTTGTTTGATAGAGGCAGAATAAAAGAAATCCGCTCGCACCTGCTTAAGAACTTCAGATCTCGGGCCTCCAGTGCCCTGTCAATTTTGACTTATATCACCGAAGCCCAGTATGCCGCTGCCCAAGAGGGACCAATAGTGGATGAGATTATACAAAAAATTAGAAGCCGACTCAAACCGGCTTTTGAGGTTCAAAGTATCAAATATCAGGACTTGCAGGTCGCCGCTATGAGTCGGACAGCCAGAGATTGGTCCACAGCCCAAGCTATAGTCTGTGCCTTCTTCTCCAAAGTGAGGAAAGCACAGAAGGCGAAGGACCTCATGGATGTATTTGAACACGAGCAGCGCACATCACTGGGGTATTTTCAAGATCTCTCTGCATTAGGTTTCCCAAGTTTCACTGATGATGATGGGAACCTTTTGACTAAGGAAGAACTCAAGCCGGCTTGGCTCCTCTTTGAGAGTGATGTCTCAGAGATAGACGAGTGGGAGGAGCCAATCACAGAAGGGCAAGTCACGGATTTTATTCTGAGACATTGCAAAATCGTGGCCTGCCTAAATGATCTGAGCACAAGAGCCAAACATGCCGACATAGGGCAAATTGATCGGTTCCATGTTCTGGTCAAAGCGCTACAAGACCGAGAGCCATTTCAGAAAGGTGCCTGGGCTCATGTTCGCCGAACCATGGAACGCATCCGCGATCGCCTTCCCCCACCGCCGCAACAAGAGACCACGCCGGAAGAGGAAGAAGAGGAAGAAGAAGAAGAAGAGGTAGCTGTGGAAGCACCCCAAGAAAGACAAAGAGGAGAAGGGTCTGGAGGCAACTCTGGCCCAACGGATTAAGGCTGAGGGTTCTTGCACCGAGGCGAGCTCGTTGCCCCGCGAGCCGCCAAGAATGTTGACAATTTTGTCACATTGCCTAGAGGGGTAGTAAAAATCAAAAATTTTGTGAAGTGTTTCTTTTTATTTCATGAATTTGTTCCCTTGTTTATAGAAAAACATTTTTTAAGCATTGCAGCAATTTTGGCTTTCATTGCCATCCCCCTTGTACATAGAATAGGATATACAAGAGCTTCGCTACTGAGCAAGCTAAGTTTAGGAGCTTCGCAGAAAAAGAAAGACAGCTTCGCCAAGAGAAGGAAAGCAAGGAAGTCTAGATCGCGGTCCAAGGTCGCTAAGGCATGAAAAGAGCTTCGCACGCGAAGCAGCCCAAACAGTTGCTTCGGGCGAAAACTTTGCGAAGCGGGATTCAAAAAAGTTCAAGCATTGGAAAACTGCTTCGCTAAGAAATCAGCGAAGCATCCACTTCGGGCCTCCCTACTGGCGAACCATTTCTACTTCGCCCAAAGTTGTCGCGAAGCATCTACTTCGGATAACTTTCGTGCGAAGCGCTTTCACCCGGACGTAGTGGCCCGTAAAAAGCAGAAGATTTTTCCAAGGCAAAATTGCACTTCGGCCGAAAAACCCCGAACCACGGCTTTGAAGAAGGTTCGCGGCGAAGCATTTTGACAACTCATCAGCGAAGCATCCACTTCGGGCAGAGAACCTCGCGAAGCAACTTTTGACACGCCTTTCTAGCGAAGCAGCAAAAGATTGAAAGCCCCGTCTTGAGAAGGGATATCTGCTTCGGCATTTAACATCTGCGAAGCCATTTTGAGAAGCTCCTTCGCGCGAAGTGCATGACCGAGGAAGATGGATCTGCTTCGGCTTATATCCATTGCGAAGCAGGGTCGCGAACTGGAAATTGGCGAAGCACTTTAGGGGCACGCACTCCAAGCCCGGGTATTTTTCCGAGGCAATCAAGTGCCTCATAAATGAATTTTTACGTGCCCGGAAGACTCGGGGCTCATTTTTGGCAATCTGAAAGGAGGTATCAGTCTCAGAAGGAGAGCCCGGCGGACATGGCGGCCACTCGAGCTCCGCACCCGGAGGAGCCTAGGACGAGTCAAGCGGCTCATAAATGCGAATTTCCCTGGCTGACCCGGTCGCAACTGCTAGTTATAGAAAAGGATTTGAGAGCTCAGTCACGGGAGCAGCGGGAGCCGACTTCTCAGGTTTTCGAGGATGTACTCCTCAATTTTGTGCATTGATGGCTCAGAGGGTCGGGTCCTCTATAAAAACCCAGGCATTGTAATGAAAAAGGGGGGGGAACTTTCTGCTAGAAAGCTGTTGTAACTTGATTTCCTGCAATTAATACTAAAGAGCTTCGGGCCTCATTTCTCTCTTGTATGCTGCCTTCTGTGATTATTTCTGTTATCTCCTTTCTTCATTTGCATACTGTAATTCTGTATTCTGGATTTAGGTGTGCGATTGGGGATAGAACCCTGGAATTTTCCCGAAGGATACATAGGGGAGAGAACGCTGTAATAGTTTTCTTGTATGCTGCCTGTGGATAGTGTTTCTGCTATATTCACTCATTTCCTAACCGTCGTAATTCTGAATTCTGGATTTCGACGTAAGGGGAAGGGTAATCCTGGAACTCGTCCAGAGGATACATAGGAAGGCTAGTACTGCGTTCATTTTATTTTATTCTTGGTATTTATTGCTGCTATTTCGAGCTGTTAGCCAGTAATCGTGCTGCTGGTTCTTTCCCTCTTAAATCCATCGATATTTCTCTCCTTACTCTGTTTATTTCTTTTCTGCACCCTTATTTTATCTCTTTCCTGCACTCTTACTATTTTTATCTCTTTCCTGCACTCTTAGCTCAAAACACCAAGTAGTTTAGTAAAGGAGCCGGCCTTTCTCCGGAGATTGGCACGGGGGGCATCTCTTCCCCTCGGCCTTTCAATGTTGGTCCAGGTCTAGGGCGCGTACACTTCCCAAAATCCTTTCCTGTGGCAGATTTGATGACCAACAGTTATTTTGTGTATTGATTGTTAAGATCAAAGGCACAAAAATCTGCAAATAATCAAAGTGTCTAAAGACACTATTCAGAACTCAATACCTGCAAGATATTGTGGCCTATAGAAGCCACCAAGCAGATCGAAATTCCTCCAAGGAGTGGAGAAGAAGAAGGCAGCCATTAAATCAGTGATAGAAGCTACAAATCGAGACTTAGTGAGTCTCAAATTCGATGTGTACTAAGAGTTATGTACAGGTAAGAGATTAGTGCAGAAATTACTCTTTCAAAAGAATACTATCTACGTGATTATTAGCTTGGATTCATTACCAAATTAACCAAGCAAAGGAGAGAGTTGTCTAGCAAAGAAGACAACGTCAAATCATCCCTTGCCTACAAGGATTAGTACAAAAAAGCCGCCATCAAAACCAGCAGAAGAAGCTTCCAGAAGAAAGTGCAAAAGCAAGGTATTCTCTTATAAGCATATTTACATTATTTTGCACCATAATATCCTGTCCTACGTAGCAAAAAGGACAGAGTCTAAGTGTCATAAAGACACATCCTTCACAAGCAAGGATCATCTCATAAGCGGCCGTAGAGGAGAACTATCCAAGCAAGGTCAAAAGAGCCTTCAAGAAGCTCACATCACCCACGGTTTTGGACAGTCACAACGAGCAACCTGCAAGCATACATAGCATAGCGCAAGGAAGGAGATATCATCTACAAAGGCAGAAAAACAGCAGCTTGAAAGCAGTACAAGATTAAAGCATAAGGGAGCAATAGCCAAGAGATAGGCGTTCGTCCAAAAGGAGCGCTCAAAAGCCACCATTGGAGTGTCTCAAAACCTCCACCGAAGCGTTGCTCATCATCCTAGCCAAAGCCACCATTGGAGTGCAATAGAACCTCCATCATAGCATTGCTCATTATCTTAGCTGGAGCCACCTATAGAGGAAATACGTTGGAAGAAGGTGTTGGAGACAAGATATCAAAAGCATTGGCTGGCAAAAGAAGAGGTAAGAAATAATACGTTGGAGAAGGTTTACATGCAAAAACCCTAAGCGCCACTTGGCACATCCCTTCTTGGCGCCTTCATATTGCTCAACGTACGTTCAAAGAAGAACGTTTAAAAAAGGCATCCTCGGTTACAAACTGGGAGGTTACTTAAGCTTAGCCATCACTGGAAGGTTACGAATGCCCAGCCATCATTGCATAGGAAAATGAGCATTACAAGAGCTCACATCTCAACGCTCACATTTGGTGTAACTCCCAAGCACCACTTGTCATAATAAGGAAGGCATCTTCACTATTTAATAGCGCCTATTCCTGGAGAACGACAGCAGATTTCAAGGCACACAGTCAAGTATGTAAGGTGTGGAAGTGCGTTCATAGCAAGCATTGTGTAAGAGTACATTCAAGACACGAAGATTCAACACCAGAATTAGACACCCAGCAAGGTCAAAATTCAGACAAAGCATCCATTAATGAAGGAGCATTAAATGCTCAATGACATCAAGCAATAACAACGTCCATTCAAGGAGCATTGGACAGCGAATACAACGCTGCAAAAGGTGCGTTGAAGGAAGCCTATACTAAGGTATATCGTGCACCAATAAGGTTATTTACTTGCTTTTATTAAAATCTAAAAGGAGCTATAAGGTGATTTTTATAAGGTTTACTATTGCATTGGATAATACAAATCAACCAAGCATTAGTAGATAATAAAGCAAGTTTATATTTCATAAAAATAATTATTGAGGTGCATACACACAATATAATATTTGCAATAATCAAGTAGGAGATATAAGGTTGTCAACCTTGATTAAATCATTATTAAATTGTAAATACCATTATTTTCTAATATTCCATAAAGTAGGGAGATATAAGGCATACTACTTCAAACTATATACATATAATTGGAATTTAGAAAATTAATCTATTGGAAAGAGAAGCAAATCATTTGCCTATATATAGAGTTGGAATTAATTGGTAAAAATTGCCTCATACTCATTCTAAGGAGACAAAAAGAAATCCAACCATTAAAGCATTACTTCATTGGGAAAGATAAGGCAAAATTAAAAGGTTGATTATTCTCAAAACATTACAAAATCAACTTAGAAGGTGAACTAAGCATATTCTAATTATTAGGGAGACATAAGGAAGCCTACAAAACCTAATTCCAAGAAAGGTTTTATCAAATTAGTTCACATCTCTTCACTAGGGAGATATAAGGAATTCTAAAAAAACCTAAAGTTCTATGAAGGTTCATCAAATTGGCTCACATATCTTAAGCTAGGGAGTTATAAGGTAGACTACTCTGAATATTCTTAAATCTCTAGATCAATCAAACATGGATGAAATACTAAGAAATGCTTTTAATAATGAAGAACTATTCCATGAAATAGAATTCTACTCTCAAAACCTAATAGATACTCTTGAAGGATATGAATATCTATCTACTAGCGATAAAGAGATATTCTCATTATTTCTTAAGGAGGCAAAAGAGGGCAGCTTTGCAGCATTAATTGGATATCTTCATGAAGTTCTCTTCACAGCATGGTGGAATTCACAAAAACTGGTCATTTTTACATCAGAGGAATGTTTGATGATTTACCTATCATTAATTGTTTTTGTACTTGCCCAACACATGAAACAAACTAGCAATACAAATCAATATTACTGTGATGATAGACTAACTCGTCATGAAACAAAAATTCCACAAGTGTCAATACAGAATCGCAGGAGGAGGAGGAAGAGGAAGAAAAGGCACACTAAGAGAGAACATAGCAAAGAAGACATGAACAGAGAAGAAACCACAAAGACAGAACCAGATAGACATACTCAGACTCAAGCATTGGAGGAGTCTTCAGCCAAAGCATTCTCGGTTTTGTGTGAAGATACAAACTACTTACTTGGACAGATTCTTGTAAACAGAGAAGAAGAATACAATTTCGACTATTCGAAAGAAGAAGATCCATATTGAAGACTAAAGTCTTCAAACACCAAAAAAATGTAATACAAGGGGATGTTAGAGTATATTACATCATTTGGGTCATGTAAATGTACCACCCTTGGTACATAACTAGAGTAGTAGATTACTTTAGGGGGTAGTTAGCTATTTGCTTCAAGTAATATAATAAATGCACAAGTGTCTATGTGCAAGTTGTAAATGTGCAAGGTGTCCCCTTGTACAACTAGGTAGAGTATTGGCCAAGCAATCCATCTTTCTATATAAAGGGCCTCATAGTGAGTGATTATATATCGTTGTAGGTAGTAGTAGGTATACTAGGTAGATCACCATATAGATTGGTGAGGGAGTACAATGTAGTTCTTTAGCATCAGTTCTGGAGTGTTCATTTCCTCCATACTGCATTGTATCATTTTCGTCACTTTCCATTAATAGCATATTTCAGCATCTTACATTTCTGCATATTTTGCATCTTGTGATTGCATTCTCCCACAGCTCACATTATCAAAAGCTAACACTAACTGGGTGATAACTCATTATTACATGCCTTATTACAACGTGCGACTTTATTCAAATTACAAAACTTATTATTACATCAAAGCTTATGCCATCATCAAAACTACATTGTGGGTGTATGACTTCCAATGCACTTTATTTTATCTGTTGAGGTGGCATGTTAGAACTAGCACCTAACTCTACCCTCCCCTCTAAATTGGTTGACGTCTTCGTCAATGACTGTCACTACTCATAGGGAATTTGGCTCTTTTGAGGTTTAGGCGACATAACAAGTACTCTAAACTCTTGAATCTGTGGCTTCAAGGTTTTAGTCTCTCCCCTCAACTGCTTTCCATAGGCCTAGTAGTGAGCCCACTGGAAGCCATAATGATGTGACTTCCACTCCAATTCAGCCAGCCTAGCCTTCAACTCTGCCTCCCTTGTTGATTCAGCTTCCTTCCTTCCAGCTATTGCCAACTGCTCAACACTCCGCAATTAGTTGCCAAGTGAGTGATCTCCCGCATCTTCAACTCAAGAGTTTGCTCCCTCACCGCACTCTCTGACTTCAACTGACCAACCAACTGATCCTGCTATTCTTGGACTTGCCTCATGCTCTCCATTTTTGTTCTCAATCCTCCTACACTTGGTTAGCCAACTCTTCCTCCTTCAACTTCAAGCTATAGACCATTTGTTGAAAGGTCTCCAATTCTACTGCTAACCACTAAATGAGGTATGCCAAAATGTTCATCATGGCATATAACTTTACCAACTCAGGTGCAAGCTTCACATACTTGACACCTGGAAGTTCATGATAAGATGTCATACTTCATCAATGTACACTCGTGGTGGATGTCAATAGAGTACTTGAGTTCTTTCAAGCAGATTCCTAATTTCCAGCATTGAATTGACACTACCACTGCTAGCTCCTAGCTCCCATGGCTGCATTTAATATATTTCTGCAAACTTCTTCATGTGCCCAATGCACCAGTTTGTTCAATTCATTCTCCATTCTCAACTGCCACAGTTGCCAGTCTCCAACACATCCAACTTTTAACTCACTACAAACTCTATCAAACAATCCACTCACCTTCTCAAAGAATGTGTCCACTATTCATTGATATTTTCTCCAAGAACCGGTGATCGCTTCAAATTTGGCACTTCTATGATGAAATGCTAACTTGTCTTCTCTTCCATTTCTATATTTGTGTCATCTTCGATGGTAGTCTCCTCCGCATCTTCCCCACAGTAACTTGTCAAGTTGATCTTTTGTTCGGCTGCTTTCCCTTCCTTGAATATTTTATCCTGCATCAATACTCTTTTCTATCATGTCCATCATCTCCTTTCTTCAGCAAGTTCTTCTTCAAACAGTCGGTTACTCTAGCCCTTTTTCCACCAACTGTACTCTGATGCAATTTGTTCCCCCCCCCCCCCTCTCTCTCTCTCTCTCTCTCTCTCTCTCTCTCTCTCCCTCTCCTTTAGCACTACTAAAATTGGTGCCATAGCTTTGTGTTGTTGCAGATGTGAACTCCATTGGTGGTCCCTCATCCAACGGAGGTGATCCATAGCATTTGCATATTGTCTCAATGGTGTTGTGTTGCAACTCTTTGGTGTAGCAACATTATCTACCTATACCGGAACATAACCAACAAAATCTCCTCTTGGTGCTTCATCCAATGGTGGTGATGCTCCCACTGCATCAACTGCAATTTGAACTTCCTCATCTACATCTACAACTATTATTGTCTCCTACGCTTGTTGTATCGAAACATAACCAACAAAATCTCTTCTTGATGCTTCATCCAATGGTGGTGATGCTCCCACCGCACCGCAGTCTAAAATTCCTCATCTACATCTACAACTAGTATTGTCTCCTACGCCTACTGTTGCGCAGTTCTTCCTTCAGAGTGTTGTGTTGTCTTCCCTGCACACTGCACATCTTGTGCAACAAGTT
The DNA here is from genome assembly GCA_028583015.1 of Wollemia nobilis. Classification (NCBI taxonomy): domain Eukaryota; kingdom Viridiplantae; phylum Streptophyta; class Pinopsida; order Araucariales; family Araucariaceae; genus Wollemia; species Wollemia nobilis. Next base: position 4,051,239 of record JAQPPZ010016709.1, read on the forward strand.
CCCGCAACTCTGGCTGCTATCCACCCACGACAACCTTTCTCGAAGTCATTCCTCTGGTAGCTGCCATGGAAAGTGCAGTGCCTCCTCACACAGCTTGACTTCTTGGTTGTGTTGGAGATTCCTCTTGCACCGATTCCTGCAATGTTCCATGCTTCTCACTCTACTGACTCGCCACCACGTTCTACACACTACCACCATTTGTCTTCTTTTTTGTGGCCTGCTATGGGGGTCTTTGACTCATTGGTTGCGATTGTTTTTGTTGTTGCTAACGCCAAGGTTGTTGCTACAGTTGCACTCCCATTTGTTGTCATTTCTACTCCAACTTTCTTCACCTTTTCTCTTTTTTGACTCATTCCTCGACATTTGGTAGTTGCTCCTCAGCTCCATCTGATTCTTTGCTTTCTTCAACTATAGCATCCATCCCCTTCACTAATGCTTCTTGTGCCTTTCTCTTCGTTGAGGCCCTTTTCTTCTTCGTTCTCGAAGTGCTCACCCTCATCAATGGTACCACATATATCCATTTAAATATTGTTGGTGCAAGCTCTAGAATAGTTCGAGGAGGGTTAAGTCTCGAAAACTGAACCTTCTCCTTTGACACAACATCCAAAAAAGCAATGGCATGGAAAGCCATTGAAAAATTCCTTATATATCGCATCAAAAAACTCTAAATACAGTTTGACAAAAAAGTAGCCCAATCAAACATTCTCCGACCATCATTCCTTCCATGTATGGTATGAGCCAAGTGGGGATCTCTGAGTCTCTTTGATTACCGGACAATCTTAACATGATCACGTTCATTGTACATCGCAGTTCATCAGGTTTCAAATGTTGCATCTTCAATCCATGGCTCCCATGCTTCATCAATCTAGCCACCTCTTGCGGACTACGATTGGTAACTTCATCCACAAAATTCTTCCACCGGTAATGCTCCAATCCTTCCTTCTTCATTGGTCTGGTAGAATTCAGCAATCCGTAAGTTCTCCAAAAATTGCTTAGGGATAATGATACATGAACCTCCTTGTTACCAATCATTATTCTACTTTAATTCTGATCAGAATCATACGTCTGCAACATCTCCAACAAGTACGGATTGAAGTCGTCGTTATCAAAGCTTGGTTCCTGTGGAATAAATTGCACTCCTGCAATTCAGAACATGATCTTTAGTGGGTGGTCCGTCAGATGTTTTAGCCATCATCTTCTACAAAACATTTCGACTGGTGTTATCCACATTGTCTTCCAAGGGGATTTGCATTCTCTCCTTCCCCTTGCCCTTCTCCTGAGGTGGCATTGTTGTCTCCTCTCCATAACCTTGCCATTCATCAAGGTGTCGATCCTTGTCCTTGATCTAGACTCCACTCCGTGTTGCCCCATTCTCCTTCACTCTGTGTCCATGCCTTGTTCTTTCTCTTTACCACGCACGCGGTGTAGGAGCTAGTTCTGACCAGCCTCAAAAATTAAAATAAGTGCAAATGTGCACAAATGTAAATAAAATGAAAATGTACATGAAATGTAAATGTAAGTGAAATGCAATTTTGTAGTTTGACGTCAAGGGTGATGACATCATCATTTGATAAATTGAAATTGTAATGTACGGCTAATGTATGTAGTTAAGCATATGCAAATGGAGGGTAGTTAGTGGTGAGATGTCCCGAGAGGCAGGTGTTGTTAACTGCCAGCCCTCAAGGATAAAAAGGACCTCCCATTCAATTGTTTGTACAGTCTTGATTAGCTTCTAAGTTTGTCATATCAAATTGTTCCTCCAACTGTTGGAGTACTCGCCATCATTCTACATTTGGCATCGTGGCCGCTTGAAGTTCGAACCAACACACGTGAAGTTTGGAGAGGCGAATGTTGCAAGAATTCGGGAGATGTGGCCATGGAAGAAGTCAAAATCAACCTTTGAGGAGCCAGAGCATTGCCCAACAGCACCATGCTACAAGAGACGAAGATTTGAACATTGCCAATGAAGTATTGCAATCACGAGCAACAAAACTTGAAGAACCCGAAGTGGAACATGTTTGGAATCCTCAAGTGGAGGATAGTTCCAATGAAGGCAGTGAAAGGTGGCAAACATTGTTCTTAACAATAGAAGACGAAGTACAAGGTGAAGCACATCAAGCAAACAAAGGTTGGACCGAGGAGGACATTCACACAAGTGGAGGCGTCAACGTAGAAAGTGCACAAGGAGACAGGTGGAGCAGCTAGTAACACTAACACAAGAGCGAAGGAGATTGGCGAGAGGTGCAGAGGACAGGAGTCAAGAACAAGGGCAACCGCGAGAGTGTGTGGCACGAAGACCAGAGCCAACGCTTGTGTATTCACATAGGAGGTCACGAAGTGTAAATGCACTAGGAACCAGTCAAATATTGTGTGCAAGTTAAGAATTGGCAAGTGAAGAATTGCAAAGTAAAGAAAACCAGCCACCTATGGCAAATAAGCAGCAACAACGAGCCAACAGAAGTGCCCACCATTTCTCGGTGATGAGGACCCAAAACGTCATATTGGAACATGTTTGACAATATGGAAAGCAAACGGAGTCGACCTTCATCGCTGAGATTATTTCCGGAAACATTGCGAGGGATCACAATAGATTGGAATCTAAAAAAAGCAAGGATAGATCCCTTCACAACATGGCAAGAATTAACGACCGAATTCACAAAGGAATTCAAGTTACTACAACATGACATATAAATCATTGGAGGGATTTATGCCACAAAGCAAAAGAAATATGAAGATGTCAAATCATGTAATGGAAGATTGAAGGAACTTATCAATAAAATGGAAGTGACACTAGCAGATGGTTTACAAAGGCAATGGTTCTTTGATGGACTGATGCCAAGATATAAGAAGATGAAGGTAGTGCCACCCATAGTTGAGAAAATTGGAATTGGATCAAAATCGGCATGAAAAGAATCAGGAAGAATCGGGAATCGACAAAAATGGGCAAAAATCAAAATGCAATTGAAAAAACCGAAGAAAATGCAAATTTTCATTGAAAAAAAGCTTTTTTCATGCATATCACAATTTTTCAAAAATAATCGGCAAAAATCAATTCTTTTTGAAAATTTTCTCAACTATGGTACCACCACCTACTACCTATTAGGAAGCATTTGATAGAGCAATCAATTTAGAAAGTGAAACAAAGCAAACGGCAACAGGAATAGGTCACTATAGAGATGATGATTCAGATAGTGACCGAGATGATTTGCATGTGGCTATCCAAGCCATGAGGAAGGACCTGGAGAGGATGATAAATGATGCAAAGAGCAAGAAAAAGGAGAAGGATATTTGGTGTTTGGACTGCAAGGCAGAGGGACACACAAATATCAATTGTCCAAAGAACGCTTTTTGTAATACATGTGAAGTTAAAGGACATGAGGTTGGCAATTGCCCATTTAACTTGAGAAATTCAAGGCATCAAACTTTATTAATACAAAAAGAAGAAAAGGAAGAGAAACTGAGCACTTCCAAGAGTGGGCAAGGAGCGACAAGTGACAAATATAGGAATAGTTGAGGAGGACGACAACCGCAACAAGGTAATTGACCACAAGGGAGATGGGGTCAATTGCAATATGATTCAGATGGTAGACCTTTTATCCAATGCCTAAGATGCCAAAAATGGGGGCACTTCGTGAGGAATTGTTAGAATTCACCAGTAGAAGATAACGTCGAAAACAATAACAATGGATTGATGTGTAGATGGCATCGACCGAGCAATCATAGGGAAGCTAATTGCCCGAACTAAGCAAGTTCAAGTAATACATGATGTCAATTTCTTTGACATTGAAGAGCCTCCGATGGACCAGCAAAACAAAGATAAACATGTACTAGCAGTAACGAGGGCTCAAGCAAGGAAAATTGAGCAATATCCAAGTCCTACCATAAAGAAGGAGAGATGATAGGAAGCACATGATGAGCTAGAAAAAGAAATGAGACAAACAAAGCAAGCATGACTCCTCCAAGAGAAGAAGCTAATAAGCCAATCACTCAAGAGGAAGAAGAAATATCGTCAACGCAGCAAGTGGCAAGGCAAGTGTTGAACATGACAATGGAACTGAAGTTATCTAGTCTACTTAGCGCCATACAGGAGCTTTACGCAACGGTAGGAGAAATGATGCGGACAAGAAAATTAGTGGAGTTGTGAAGCACGATGGTGAAATTCCCAGCAATGAAGATAGAATGACAAAGTTTAGAGGCCAACAAGTCTGTAGTCAGCACACTTGAACAATGTCCACATGAGCATCTGCTCAAATGGCAATACATAAGACAACAGGTTGAACTCAATCTACAATCAGCAAGACAGCATCAAAATGAAGTCATCAGCATGACAGCATGACGACATGTTCTCTAGACAACAGTCTTCAAGACGATAACTCTCCAAACAACAATCTTCAAGACAATAACTCTCCAAACAAATATTGCACTCAATACAATGACAATTCTGGTACGACGATTATCCTTAGCAACTATCATCGACAACATCTAACTGCGTCTTCCAACCTACAACTATAGCACCTTGACAATGCAAAAGTCTAATGATCTAGCATACTGGTATCAACACACAGACATCCAACACATAGATAGAGAATGGATAGTTGCATTGATAATCTGCCTATACGACATTTACAGATTACAACACTTGTATACAGACTCACAAGATGCTCTCATATGCACTTGCACATATGCTCCGCCAATGGTAGTGGTCGCGTGATAGACAACAATGAATGGGGGGTCTTTTTTATAATGCAGTCCTTGCCGATGTTGGCAACAACTTCCAAGACACCTGGCATATAACTACTTCCCCCTTCGGACATTCATTAGACATATTACCAACTTTACACTATATGCAAATATTAGACACTATAACTTATGACGGCTATAACATAACATTTGCATTTCAATCACATTTCACTGGCATTTGACCAATCATTTATTTACATTGCACTTAGACTAAAACTTAGTGTGTATTGCACTCAAAAACACTTTTGCGGACAATGTTACTTCTATTTTTGTTGTTTGTGTCCAGAACTAGCATCTACATTTGTCTTCCCCTTTGATTTGGTCGACGTCCTCTTCGACATTTGTCTCTGCTCTAGTGGACTCGTACTTGGCTGTTGAGGTGTGGGAACAGGTACTCCTTCCATCTCCGCAATCTATAGCTTCCATGCCTCTTTCTCATCCTTGAGTTTCTTGGCTTAATTGTGATACTTGGCCTATTCTAGACCATAGTGGTTGGATTTTTGTTCCATTGCTGCCAACTTCGTCAAGAGCTCTTCCTCCCCTTTTGCAAAGGCTTCATTTGCATTTCTTCGAGCCATTTGTGCAAGCTGCTCATCTCTTTTGGCAATCAACTAACATTTGTGCTCTAGCTCCTTTGACTTAGCTTCCACTAATTGCTCTTTGATGGAGCACTTGGATTTCAGTTGTGCAATCGTTTCATCCTAAAATTGTAGAAACGAGTGATAGAGGATCTATAGTCGGAGCAATTGATGTTTGTCGTCTGGATGCAATTGAAGTTTGTCGTCTAGATGGAAATGCAGTTTGTCGTCCAAATGACGGAGAAGTTACAATCAAAAGAATTGCAAAGACTCTGTAGTCAATGGAACTACAGTCGGAGGATCTGCAGTCAAAGCAACTACAGTCTGTCATCTAAAGAAATTGTCATCTGTCGTCTGCAATCAGAGGGAGCACAGTCTGTTGTTTGAAGAAACTGTTGTCTGCATTCAAAAGGAACACGTGTCATTTGAAAAAAAATATCGTCTACAATCATAAGAACACAATCTACCGTCTAAAGAAACTATCGTCTGCAATCAGAAGGAACATAATTTGTCGTCTGAAGAAACTGCCATCTGCAATTAGAGGGAGCATCGTCTACAGTCTGAGGAAACTGCCATCTGCAATTAGAGGGAGCATCATCTACAATCTGAAGAAACTGCCCTCTACAATCAAAAGGAATGTATTCCGTCGTCTAAAGAAACCGTCGTTTGCAGTTGAAGGAACTGCAATCTACCGTCAAAGTGGAAATGCAGTCTGCCATATCAAGGAAAATGTAAAATGTCGTCAGCAAGATGGCTAGACGGCAAGGCACCGCCAAGAGGGTCATTAGATGGCAAGGTGCTGTCAAAGGGATGGTTAGATAATAGAATGCCCTACAAACACAGTATAACAATTGACGGAAGGTGTCGATGAGAAGTTGCAAACCGACAAAGAATGTTTGGCGTTGAAGCAATTGCAAGTTGTGGTGCACAATGGTGAGCAAGACGATAGTCCAACATCAGTGTGAATGAAAGACGAAGTGTCCAACAATGCGTGAGTCGGGAGTTTGGCACTAGGGAAACTACAGATTAATGTGCTTGATGGTGAGTGGGATGAGAGTTTGACATTGAAGCAACTATAGGTTGGAACGTTTCATAGTAAGAACAAGAGTACAACGAAAGAGCAATTACAAGGTGATGCACCTAAGGCTTTGCGTAAGGGAGAGATACGCAAACGAATGCAACCAATAATAGGCCAACCTATCAAACCGAAGGCCAATTTGGGCATATCGTGTAAGTGTCCATTATTTCATGGAGAAGCAACAGAAGACTCAGTAAGGCATTGGAGAATCTACCACATGATATTGAAAGCGATTGGGCAAAATAATGAAGCATATTGGCAATGGTTATTTCCTGCGACATTTCATGGATTTGCAATGGACTAGTACATGAAATTCCCTGAGGACAACTACCAGACATGGGAAGAATTGCTCGATACATTTGTGAAAGAATTTTGATTGTTTGATAATGATTATGTGGTCATTGCCAAAATTTGTGGAATGAAACAGGGTGAGAACGAGTTTGTTCGTTCAAACAACTGGAAGTTGAGTGGGTTATTTAACCATTTGAAGGAAGATCAATCAAACACATTGAAGAGGAGATGGTTTATCAACGGACTTCTTCCTACATACCGGAAGAAGATAATGATTCCTCCAAGATAATACCAAGAGGGTTTGGATTACGCCTTGATTTGGGAAAGAGATGCAAACACATCACTAAAGTATTGGCATCACGTTATTGCAAATGAGAGTGACCCTGAGGATGAAAGTAATTCTGATATTGAGAATCATGGTTTTGGGAAGGAGACTTCATTGTTGAAGTGTTGGGGTCAAGCAGTTAAGGAAAGAAGTGACTCTGAAGAAACGAATGATGCCTCCAAAGGAGTGTGACTCAAAGAGTGCAAGATCATCCTTACAAGTATATGCAACACCATGGGAGATTGCATAAAGGAGGGATGCCACTGATGCCACTGGTGAAGCAGTCCATGACAACTGTCAGAGAGATCACAAACAAAGAATTCAGTATGATTCTGAGGGCAGACCCATTGTACAATGTTTGTGATGCCATTTGTGGGGCCACTTCACATGTGACTATCAAAGTGCTACAGGGAGAGATGAACCAATGATTCATCTAGAGTTTGAAGAGTCGGAAAAGAGTTACAACCATTGCCAAGAAGTAGAGGTGGTGAAGCCAATTGCATTTGTGAACTTGATGAACTTGATTCGAATTAAGCAAGTGAACTTGATCTCAATTGAAGCAAAAATCTCACAAGTCATTGAGACTGCGTAGGAAGGAGTTGCAGTGTCATCAGGTTAGTCTAACGATAGAGTGTCATCAGGTTGGTTTGATGGAAAAGTGTCGTCAGGAGGTTGGTCTAATGGCAGTATGTCGTCAAGAGGTTGGTCCATCGGCAGAGTGCAGTCAACAGGGTCACCAGACGACAAAGTGCAGTCAAGAGGGAAGCCAAACAATAGGGTACCATCAAGAAGGCCAAGACGGTGGGGCGTCGTCAAGAGGATGGTTAGATGGATGAGGCTAGGATGGTCAGGGGCTGCAGTCATACAACGGAGGAGAATGTGATGACTAAGGAGCTTCCATCTTAATACGTTGCCATCAGGGTGCTATCATCAGAGCTACTGCCATCAAAGGTGTTGTCGTCATACATGTTGTCATCAGAGGTGCTACCATCAAACATTCTACCGTAAACGGTATTGCCATCAGACATGCTACCATCAAAGGTATCGTCATCAAACATGTTATCATCAGACAAGTTGTCATCGGACATGCTATCGTCAGAGGTGCTACCGTCAAACAGGTTGTCGTCAAAGATGTTGTCGTCAGCCATGTTGCCATCGAAGGTGTTGTCGTCAAACATATTGTCGTCAGAAAGTTGTCGTCAAACATGTTGTCGTCAAAGGTACTACCATCAAACAAGTTGCCATCAAAGGTACTATCATCAGATATGGTGCCCATCAAAGCTACTATCAAAAAAGCTATTGTCTGAAAAGCTACCGTCAAAAGCATCGTCCATAGAGAGGGATGTCTATCAGAGATTGACAAGTAGTCATCTAGAGCAAGAGACAAGTAAAGTAGAGTCTAGGATGAGTTGTTTAAGTGGGTCGAGCAAAGGCTATGAAAGTGCCAAAGAGGAGAAAATTTTAGTTCAGATAGTGAAGATATTAATGGTTTTGCCGTTGTCGTTTCGGGGCGCTACCCCGAGACCCCAGCCCTGAGGGTACACACAAAGGGCATTGCCCCTTGACCTTGCAAGGGGGATCCGGCCCCCTTGATCCCCAACACAGGTAGCGACAGGTGTTGCCCGTCATGTTCATGATGTTGGTGGTGATGATCATTTTGATTATGTTAGTCATGAAGGTCATATTCATCATGCTAGCTCGATTGGTCATGTTGATCAAGCTGACAATATGGTTGATCGCAAAAAGTGAAGCGAACAATCAAAGAATAATGGTCATGTTGATCAAGTTAATGTTACAACTGATTGCAACTAGCTTAGATATAAAGGATATATATCTAAAAACGCCGAGAGTTATCAATCTCGAGGCGCCTATCTTGAGATAGGTGCCTCGAGGCGCCTATCTCCAAGATAGGCGCCTCGAGATTGATAACTCTCGGCGTTTTTAGATATATATCCTTTATATCTAAGCTAGTTTAAATATTTTAAATGTTTGCAACAGTTGGTTAGTCGGTTGTTTTAGTTTAAATATTTTAAATTTTTTGTTAATGTCGGCCTTTTTAATAAAAAAAAAAAAAAAATTGTTTACGACGTGACATTTATGACCTCTTTGCCTCCCACCCCCCTGTCTGCCATTGTCGGAACGCCTCTCGGCGTAACGAGTGGAGTGCACAATTGGAGAACAAGGTGTTGCGAGAAGCAATTTTTTTTTTTTTTTTTTAGTAAATACTTCTTATACACATCCGCCGTGGGGATTGAACCCGGATCACACCACCGATAATGCAAGTGGCGTCCTTTCCGGTAGACCACAACACGCGAGAAGCAATTTGAAGTGAAGTATGTTGCAAAAGATGTATGGAATAGGAGAAAGTGGAAGGAGCGCGATAAGAGATTTTGTTACGTTGGTTAGTGCTTCTATTTTTGATGTTCAACTCATTTTTCGTCGAGGACGCCAACCAATTTAGAGGAAGGGATAGATGTAGGCAAGAAAATTGATATGTTTACATTTAGTGAATAAGTTTTGGTATTCTATGTTATTTTGTAGTTGTACGCAAAGTGTTTGACAAAATGTGCATACATATATTTAATAATGTTAATGTTATAAAGTGGCAATGTAATATTGTATGTGATAATGTAAGGTTAAGTTATATATGTTGGCAAAGTCATAACTTAGTTTGTCATGTAGAGAGAAATGTCATGTAAATGCAAGTTAAATACATATGAAATGTAATTTAGGGAAATGATGAGGTGTCATGTAGTTTGAGAGTGCAACTAATTTCTAGTTGTATAAATATGACACTCCCATCATTCATTTAGAAGCATAGGTACGTGTGAGAGAAGCTTGGTGCATATGTGCGTACGATAGGATGCAGTTGGATCATGTATGCAGTCATGAAGAAATGAAATCAAATGAAATATTATTAATGTCCGCGGTGGGCCAAAATAAGACCCAAGGGACTATAAGAAGGACAATAATGACTGCCAGCTAGCAGGCTAAAAAGCCCAACAAAGAAAAAAAACTAAGATAAATACAAGACAAAACCCGACAACCGGGACAAAGAGAAAGGGAAAATAAAATGGAGAGCAGAGGGAGGGAGGGAGGGCTGTAATCGAGAAGAGAAGAGTGCACGCCAAGAATGGAGAGAGAGGAGGGGTTAGGGAGCAACCCAAGAGGGGCAAGCTCCAAGGACCCCCCAAAAACTAAACTCTCCTAACAATCGAGGCCAAAGTACTAGAGCTAAAGAAGTCCCTGATATGTCTCTAATCAGCGCTAGTTTGGAACCCTGACAAACTGTGTGTGCGCTGTCTATTGACCCTGCTTTCATCCGAACTGGATGATGTAGTGCGTTTCCATCTGGAGTCACCTGGTCCATCGGAGCTAGTGAAGTATGTTGTGATGAGCTGATGTTGAGGAGGGTGAGATCCATCTAGAGGAGAACTTTTATGTCATCGAAGTTGAGTTATCTCCCTAAGAAAGAGTGTGAGACACCGCTGGTCCGAGTATCTAAAGAAGGTAGAAACAGATTGAGAGTTGTCCCTGAAAAGGCAATGAAATCTACCCCAAATATCATAATAAATGGGACAACAAAAAATAAAGTGATGAAGGGTTTCAACTTCACACAAGGGGCAAAACAAGCAAATCCACTCCTCCCTCGAAAGATGGTGATCAGACTCAATCCGGAGTTGGTGAGAACACACCTTGAGTTCCCCAATAGTGATCCGAAGACTATGCATTGTGTGCTACTAAAGTTATTGTGGAGGAACTATTTTGCCCTCTTGTATCTGTAAGAAGTGCTCATGGTAGAAAGACAACTTGGGGGAAAGAGGGGCAACAGGAGAGATCCAAGTGCATCTAGTGTACTAGAGACTAACATCCTTCCGGATCTCGTGGAGCATCCTCTCCTTACTAAGCCGAGAGGGGGGAGAACACCCAAAGAGTAAGGGGAGAGCCTGTCTATCTGTATCTGAATGCTGGACAGGAGGGCAGAAACCTAAAAATACCAACTCCTTCGGCCTCCCCGAGAACTCGAAGAGAGTACCATCAAGGAGCAAAGGGCGAGGTAAGGGTACCACCTACAACCCTCAGGGGTATCTCCGAAAGTACGGATCCTGTGAAGATAACCGATAATCAGGAAGAATCTCAAGCTAGATGGGAGAAGCCCCAAACTCTGCCATAATAATAGAGCAGGGGATTGTGCCCTTGCAACGAATGAATCGTCGAAGAAATAGTGTCTGGACTCGTTCAACCCGTGACCACTCAGTCGGGCCAAGGCTAGGACCCCAAACCACTGACCCATAAGTAATAGTTAGCTTGACCAAGGCATCAAAAATCCTCATCTTCACAGGTAGATCCTCGAAATGTGCTTTGAAGCAATTCCTCTCTAGCAAAGATAGAGTTGCATATCACTTACACGCCCGGGCCTGGGCGGCGGGTTTCATACTAAAAGTGGGACCGGTGAAAAGAACCCCCAAGTACACATAAGAGGTGGTGATCTCGACCTCCCGACCTTGGAAAAAGAAGTGGAGATGAGATAGAGCCTCTTTGGTAGTATTGAATACCATTACCTTGGTCTTAGAAAGATTCACCGTCAACTATCTCGAGTCACAAAAAGCAGCAAGCTTGTCCATATGGCACTGAAGCCCCTCAGGAGAAGAGGCCAAAAGAGCAACATCATCAGCAAAGAGGAGAATAGAAATCAGCACAAAGTCAAGAAGGCAACCATCCTCTACGTGAGCATTCTCCTTAATAAAAGTCTCAAGCTCGTCGATAAAGATCCCAAAAAGTGTCGGGGAAAGGGGGCACCCCTATTTCACTCCTATGGTGCTAAGAATATTGTTTGAAAGCCCTTGAGGGGAGCGAAACTGACCTTTCACAGTCTCATATAACCGTGTAACCGCTGTCAAAAGTTGCCCAGAGATGCCAACTGATCGTAGTCTCTCAAGAAGTAAATGACGAGGCACAATTTCGAAGGCTAGCAACAATAAACCTTCGAGGACCTGGAACGCACCTCCTCAATAATAGCTCTGAGGACTAGAATGTGATCTGTGGTTTGGTGATCTTGCCGAAAACCAGCTTGGCCAAGAGCCCCCAAACGCTCCTCCTCCAACCTTCGGGAGAGAAGCACATCCAATGCTCTGGCATAAAGCTTGGCAAAGATATGCCTAATCATGATAGTCCTGTAATTATTGGGTTCATGGGGATCACCTGCTTTATGAATGGGGTGAATGATATGCTCAGTCCAAGAATCAGGAAACCCAAAACAAACAGAGAGATTAAAGATAAGATATGGTGCTTTTGTAAATTATAGTATTTTTTATTGATTTTGTAAAGTTTTGTGGAATACCAAAATCAATTCCTATTATCCCTTATTTCTCCTATTGAACTAAGCACTATTCCCAAATTTTAAAAAGGTTATAATGTTGGATCTTTTTGTCTCCTTTTGAGAAGTTTGAGACAATAATATTAAGAATATCCAATCTTTGAAAAAACTCTCTTTAGAAATAACCCTTTTGGGAATTAGGTTAAGTGTATCTAATTTTCCAATTAATTAATTTGATGTAGTAGCCCTTATGACTCCCTAATATTTGGATAAATTAGATCACAATAATATTTGCAAATATTCAATATTTATCCAAGTAGAAACCCTTATTACTCCTAGGTTTTATATTGCAAATATTATATTTATTTGATAAAATATTCCCTTTGATGTATGGCTTTCAATGTAATTAAATTCCTTCAATTTAGACCTTATAACTCCAAGGAAAGAAAGCACTTATAAATGGGAATAAATTTTACCTTTCTCCAAGCAATATTCGGCTTTGTTTTCAGAGAAGCTTGGGCTGCAGTATTGACATAACGTCGTGGATGCTGTGACTATACCCTCCAATGGAATCGCTTGGAGCTTAAAGTGTTCCAAATCTGGCACTGTTTAGACTCTTTCCTTGACTTCGGTTGCCTTGAGCATTAAAGGATCTATCACCTTCTTGACATGCTGCAACTTGACTCTTTTCACACAGACGGCGAAGTAGTAAATGCGAAGACGAAGTATATCTTCTGACCTTGATCATTGACGTCCTTAAAATGGAGAATATTCTTGTCTAAGGTGCCAAGTGGCACGTCCGTTTCCCCTCGAGTGCTTGAGGAGAGTATGGTGCCAAAGAAACATTTGTCTACCTTCTTGTAACGTAAGAGCGTTACGTTCTATTAGAAAAACGTTTGGTCTCCCAATTGACAAGTGTATCCCATACACTCAATGCACCAGCTTGTTCGTGTAACTCCTCTCTTGAAGATGAGCGCTCTCTTGATTTGAGCGTTAGTGTTTTTCCTTTAGTGACAAGTGTCACTTTCTTCTCTGCATGGACGTTGTCTCTATTGCTAGTTCGAACGGACCCTTTGGAGATCTTTTTAGCTTTGCAAATCCCCAACTCTTCTTTCGATCACCTGCACTGTTTTCTGCTGGGATATGGAGCAACAATCTGGAGGCTTTGAGCACCGATTTCAGCGAGTGGATGTGGAGTAAGTGACACTCCAATGGTGCTTCAATTTTCTCTTCCTTTCTTACTTGTTTACGTCCTCCTTACGTAGATGATTTTGCTCTTTGAATGACGATGTTTCTCCCTTGCTTTTGTACGTGTATCTTGCAGGTTCGACCGTCTAGGATGGGAGGAGAATGAGCCCTTTGAATGGCTCCTTGAGCTAGGCTTGGATGGCTGCTAGCATACAATCGCTTTCGGCTGGTTTTTCCAGCAAGTGTAGTGCCTTTGAGGCACCTTAAAATCTGCCTTCTCTCCCTGTATAACCAGATTAGAATAGTGCAATATAATGTAAAATAGTTTTTATACAAAATGTCCTTATTGCACCTTCTTTTGCACTCCTCTTTACAAATCTGAATTTCTGGTTTTGAGGCAGAATCTTGAGTGCAATATAGGGGTTTTGAGGTTGTCTCTTTGATTAGACACCTTCCCATTTTTGCTTGGATATTTTATAAACGAATCCAAGCTTGTAACCACATGATAGAAGCTCTCTTTTTGTTGTATTTTTCTGCACTATTTCTTGTGCTTTGAACTTGAGACTCACCAAGTCTCGTTCGAGGCTTCTTTTGATGCTCTTTTGGTGGTTACTTTCTTCTCCAATGCTTGGAGGATTGAGCTGATTTTGTGGCTTCCTTAGGCCACTTCAAAGTTGCAGATCTCAGTGCACTAATAGTGTCTTTAGACACTTTGACAAATTCTATTTTTGTGCCCTTCTAACGAAAACAAACAATAATATTTGAAAGCAATATAATAGTGCAAATGAATCTAATAATCTTTTACTTCTACTGCACTAACAATTTCACCTTATCACTCCAATCAACTCTCAAAAATAATACACTTAATCAATTTCTTGCAACTAATTAAGAATAATCTGAAATGAATCTTCAAGAATTATTCTGTAATTTATTTATAAGCAAGGTAATAGGAGCTAGTCTTATTTTTCTTTCCAAAGTAGATGATAGGTAGTTGATAGATAGTTTGAGATTCTGAAATCTAATCAACTCCTAAAGTGCAAATGAACCTTAAAGAATCCTTTCTTTTTGCACTTTTGAAGACTCTTAATTCAACTCTCCTTTTTGCAACTTTACTCCAATTAAGGTGCTTAAACAAATCTGATAAGTAATCCACTTAATGAATTTACTTGCACCAATAGTTGCTTACCTTTTTCTGAAAGCCCTTTTCGCCACTTCTGTAGACTATGTAGATCTTGGTGTCTAAGATCACCAAGTTGCTGCCTTGAGTAAGATCTTGCAGCTTCGTCTTCACCAAAAAATGGTCTCCAACTCTCTTTCACGAACCTAGGATTTTGGTGGCTTGTTCTCCTTTTATAGTCTCCTCCTTTTACTGTAGATTTGAAGAGATCTTTGATGTTGAAGTGGTGCCTTCTTGTTGTGAGAGGAAATCTCCAAATCTCCTGGATTTGGTAGGCTTCTTCTGTCTGAATCCTGACTTCAAACAGGATCTTCTTCTCCAGATTCTGTAAGTCTTGAGGTCTCCTGAGTTTTGGCACTCCTTGCCAAAATCTTCTCCTTCTTGGGCTTGTTGTCGGATGGCGACAATTGTCCCAAATCTTTTGTTTATCAGAAACTTCTCTGATCTCCTTATTCTTGCCAAGCTCTTCACACGATCTCGAAACAATGGAATTTGCAAGTGGCAGATCCAAAGGCGTGTCTGTTTTGCAAACACCCGTAGTAATGACTTTCTTTATTCCTGTCTAGGAACGACCATGACTCTGATACCACTGTAAGCTTTAGCAACATTCAATCACAACAGAGATCAAAGCAATAGAACATCTTATTGAATGAATAGAAGTGATACATTCGAGTAGAGATATGAGGCTCTTTATATAGGAAGATAGATTCCTTAGCCAACACTCTACCTAGCTGTACAAGGGACAACTTGCACATATACAGCTTGCACATTGACACTTGTGCATTTATTACATTGCATGAAGTTACTAGATAACTTCCTCCTGAAGTAATCTAATATAGCCAAATGATGTAATATATTCTAACATCCATAGCAACATATATCCAGGTACATACGCATGCTTGTGCTCCTTACTAGTTGGTTCTTGTTAAATGAACTCCACTAGGGTATTACCAATATTCTTCAAAACATCATTATTGATAAGCTAATATGGAAGTTTTAAAAGTCTAACCCACCCTGGAAGCTCTTTAATAGTTTCTATTTCAGCAAGAAAATTCTCACTCCATGGTCTTAGGTATAGAGCATCTCTCCCCCTAAACTAGGGGCTGCCATCCATTATTTTACCTGTGATTTCTAAACTTGAAAAGATGACGAGGAAAAAAACTTTAGGAAGAGAATTCATGGACTAATTTGAATTCAATCCCCACTTCCACTTGATCCAATTTTGAATCTTTGAAAACCCTGGCAAGTATCCGTGGAACTTACATATTAACCCCTTGCTTTTAAGAACCATCATGTCATGCCTGATCATCTCATCCCTGATAGTCACTGCTAGTGCAACATCTTCTCCTTGGAACAGATTTGTCATATATTCGCTCTTCCTCTTATCCCCAGCTTGGGCATCTTCCCATTAAGGATTTCAAATACAACTTTCCTTCCATGCTACCTAGCTTTTCATCATATGAATCGTTTATATTTTTAATCTTCCCAAAGATCTGGAACAAGAAAAGATGAGGGCTCCTTATTTGCACTTGCTTCCTATTTGCACTCTCCCTGCTCTTTTCCAAAGATCTAAAACAAGAAAAGGTGAGGCTCACTCCTGACTTGCACTATTTTAGGATTTTTATCATTATCATTATTTTTATTTATTTATTTTATTTTTATTTTTTCTGAGTTAATCTTAAATTCTTGTTATGATTATTTCCTCTCCTTTTAAGTTGTTTTACTTACAAATTAAGAGTCACTAGGCTCTGTTATATCTTTTTTGTGTTGTTAATAATATTTTTATTTTTTAAATGTGGTTTGTTATGTCCCTTCATTTCTTTTTTTTCTATAATAGTCTTGGTTATTTATACAATTGAGATCCGTATTTCTCTATTCAAATTGATGTGATGAGGGCTCTCAAAGTTAAAAGTAGAAATGTCATCTAAAAAACATCCACATTGTATTCATAAATATTTTGGTATTGTAAATATATCTTGTGAAAGTTTAATATTTTCAAATAAATGACCTTTAAAAAAGGACATTTAGAGGAAATTCAGAGCAAAATTGTCATTAAGAAAAATGGAATGACAAGAATGTTTATGCAAATTTACAGAAAAAACAAAACATTTTCTGCAAAAGCCTTCCATTTGAAGGACTTTCTTTATGGCCATGGACAACTCGCACAGACTTTTGTTTTGTAGGTGGATATACTCTTCTTTTTCATTTTCTCATCCCTCTTGCTTTTTTCCTCCTTCCCCATCTCTTAAAAAGAATCCATACCAGACTGTCAATAAAAAGAACCACAAAAGGGGTATATGTTATGCTCTTATTTGTCTACAAGCTGTTGTTTCTAGCAGCATATTCTTACGATGGAATTTCGTTCCACTCTAATACCTGGTTATGGCCTAAATACAGCATATGCACACTTCATAGAAGCGATAAACTCCATAGAAACCTATCCATTAGATTTCTTTGTCATCAAATCCTGAAGTTACCATAAACACATAATCATTATGACACTTTACCTTATACATCACTTAGTATTCATTAATACAGTCATCTCTCTACTCAAGGCAACCCGTGGGAGGAATGGGTGAACCACATACTTGCCAACTTCATGGTTAACCATTTAGATTTTGAAGCACTGTTAATATGCATTAACTACCACATTCAAAACTATGCCAATTAATTACCTTATCATTTTAAGAGGTGCTACTGCTTTCTCAGACCTGAAAGTAGCTAGTAGTCCAGTTTCTGGGTGTAGATTAGATGGCTTTAACGAAGGCAGAGTCAGGATCCCCATGCATTGATTCTATACCAGGATTTTTTTGGCTGATGTAAACACTTTACCTATTAAACATCAACTATGTTTCTTAGTATAAATAGATAGATAGATAGATATTTCTTAGTTTAAATACATATGCACTTAGAACGACTGAGATATATTTAACCCAATAGAAGACCATATCTAACTCAAATGAGCTCTATTTACCCAGTTGAGCTCTCCTGACCCTGAAGAGGTCTGTTTAACTCAGTAGAGTTCTACTTTAACCTGCCCATGGTCTATTAACCCCATTGACATCTCTCAACCCTGACAAGGACTAGTTTAACACAGTTAAAACATATTTAATTCAGTCAGGTCTCTAAACCCAGCTAGATAGAGGATTATATATAACCCAAATGAGCTCTATTTTACCCAATTGAGCTTTCCTAACCCTGCAGAGGTCTATTTAACTCAGTAAAGGTCTAAATTACCCTCAACCCTGGTAAGGACTAGTTTAACACAGTTAAGGCATATTTAATTCAGTCAAGTCTCTTAACCCAGCTAGATCTATTTAAAACAGTACAGGTCACTTAACCTCAAGGAAGATGTAGCTGACCTGGTTTGAGAACTTTAACTTCATAAGAATTATAGGGATAGTTGGATGTGATTACTTGGCTCAAGCCCTAAATTAGTGAGGGCTAAAATTACATCCCAGCAGGTTGAGAGCAAAGAAAAATCAAGGGATGCCAGGCTACAGATTGGTTCACTGTTGGTCACACTCTGCACTGATCCCTGTTTGTCTTACTTAGTTCAATACTAACTCTTTCTCTTGTTGATTTGTATATTCCATTGAGCACAGGTATTGGATGGAGAGCAATCCTATCACAATAAAACAAGTGGCAATGATTATCTAGGTATTTCTCAAGTCATGCAAGACATTGATTAGCCTATAGTCTTCAGTAAAGCAATGGATAGATCAGGAAAAGTATAACTTATAATCATTCTCAGCATAATGAAGTTGAAGAAAAATGCAAAGATCAAGACTTGCCATTAGATCCAAAAGAAAAAAAGAGCTACTCTTCAGAAAAGTTAAAAAATGAAGGAAGAAATCTCACAAAGGCCCAGACTACAGAAAAATATGGATAAAACTTTGGCATACCCCTCATTGTATACCTTGTTCTGACCTTGGTTGCTCTTTAGGCAGGCTACTACACTATGAAGGCTAGCTTTATGTTTCTTCACAATCAACTAAGCTCTCTTCAGCTCTATAGCAATCTAGTTATTGAAAATTCCTTTAGAAGTTCAAGTTTTCTGGTGCTAGGATGTTTAGACTTTCTCATTCACTTTATTTACAAACAACTTGTACATACATACTTGGAGAATTTTTAAGATAAAAACGGTCCTTTGAAAAGGAATTACACTTAATAAATAATGGGATTTTAGGATCATAAGGACACGTCATGGCATTAGGTGACAATAGCATTACCTTTCAGAACTTAGGCGTTCTTGCCAATCCAATGGCTGGTTTGTCTCATTACAATGGGCAAGCTATGCAGACAACAAATTATCAATATAGTCAATGCAATCACTCCTGTCTCTAATGTTTTCACTCCTGTATGTCATCAAGGTATCTGATGATATATAAGTACTCCTCTATGTGTATACAAATTTCACTAGCTTCTAAACTCCTGTACCTAATACATATACTGCCAAAGAGTTGCCTTGAACTGTTCTGAAATGTTCCGTTTGTGTTAATGCAGGTTCACAGCAACATACTCCAAAACCCATCGAAACAAGTAAAATTATGCACTGGTATCAATTGTCATGGAAGAATAATGCTTTCAACAATTTGGATAAAGAAATCTGTTGAGGTGTGGTCCAGTGGTTCAGACCGGGACTTGCCATGAAAATGAGTGAGTCATCCAGGTGTGGTTTAAGCCAAAGAGAGCACACACAGTCGCAAACTTTTATCGTTTATGGATGGATTAGGATAAAGCATAAGGACTACTCAAGGCAAAACCTCAAGCAATATCATGTGTACAAGTAAATACCTCAATAACCTATCATAAGGAAATTGCCAACTCTAAGTATACATGGGCAAGACTGATCCTATTTAACTAACAACGATACCTATTCCTCTGAAATCCACTGTTAAGGAATTGCAAATGAGAATTCATTGTAGCAAACCATTCGGCAGTGCTTATCAAAGGTATTTTTCAAATAAAAAATTTGAATATGATTCACCAGTTAAATAGGAAACCGACTGTCCAAAATTTGAAACAACTAAATACTGTGTCTGGTTGTTATGTTATTTACATTTTTTTTTTTTTTTCTGTTTCTTTTAAATTAAATTTGGTAACCAAATGCACATGGACGTGATGGTAAGCATAAAGCGACTAACATGTAAGTCAATGGATCAAACCCAGGTAAGAAAGGAAATGAATTGCAACTACACTCATTAAGTATTTCAGGCAGCCAACTGCCCATTGATTAATCTACTCACATCATACACAATCCAAACCATTCCGTGAAGGGCTACCTAATAGCCGAGGCGCTGACAGCTGTGTCAACGGAAATTAAGTCTAAAAGAAAGAAGAGGGTTTGTTTGTTGAGATTTATCTGACTAGACATTCTTCATTTTTCCTAACATTTATTACAGTCGACATCTGTTCAACACTATATCAGAGTCGACTACTCAATAACACCGAGACGAACAAACAGGTTCTTTTTCTTTTCCTTTCAAACAAAATGACCAACACATTCATGTTCAAGATATATTAAAGTGACGCCATGACCAAGACCCTCAAAACTTATCTTCTTTCAGCGGCAATATTGAAGATGGACTTTAATAATAAAGTTTGCACCATACAAAGATTAATACGCTGGTAAATGAAAAAGACGAGCAGTTGCCCCAAGTCTAAAGCTACAAGCTTGAACCAAATACACACCTCCAAAACTCGCAAAGAGATTTACAGTGCCAAAATTCTGCAGGCGGAGACTGGGGCGCACAAAGGTCCATCATCTCTAATCTCATGTCCACTAAACCCAAATATTAAGATTGTTGAGCTCCAACAACACAGAAAAAATGTTCTTTTTTTTGGCAGTAGCAGTAGTAGCAGCAGTAGCGATGGCGTTTAGTATTGGAAGCAACTGTAGTTTCGTCTTTGTGCTAGTAAAGAAACGGATGAACTAAATAGGGCATGTCAGGGCCCATCATTTGTGCTATCTATGGATGGCGTGTAAATTCACGTTTCTATCCCCGTGCATAAAATAGTATCGCATAATTAGCACGTTCTTTCAGGGCATCCGATGGTTGTGTGATCTACAACAAATTAATTAATCGACGGCACGAGCTTGCATACCTGCGCTGCAATTCCTTTTTTTTTCGTTTTCTTCTCTTTCTTTATCGCTGAACTCTTTTTTATTACGGAGAACAGGCTGTTATTTTGGCGGCTTGACTCTGCTCTGCGCGGCTCGTGGGATCCTACTACATGTCGGTAAATGCTTACTTTCGGACATAATGGTATGTTTTTTTCTTCTTATTTGAAGGTTCAAAACCACCACAGAGTACTTTATTATTGTTACTGTACCCAAAATTAAAACCAGTGTAATATGGGCTTTCGTTCTCATTATTGGAAATCAACCAACCAGAGTATGCTTAAATCCGTATTTAATATTTACGTCTTAAATATATATATTTTTTAATTTATTATTTATGTCTTAAATATGCATTTATTTACTTTTTTATTTATGTTACGTATTTATTTATCATTTATGTCTTTACGCATAATTATTGGATTTGTTAGAGTGGGGAGCGAAATATTCATTGTGGAGAAAGTAGGCATTTTATTTTTGTGGGTAATATTCGGTATGATCTTGTGCTTACTTTAACATTTTAAAAGATAAATAGTGTGGTCCTTTATTTTTTTAATTTTTGCTCACCGTGCAGGTTGCCACGTCATTAGGTAAGCATATTATTTTCTTTCCATCTTTGGGTCCCATTGAACGATCCTCAGTCGTCCGCATGGAGAAAGTTGCGTGCCTGCCGGTATTATTCCTCTTTGTAGTGCGTGTAAGTCATAATCTTGTTATTCGGAGGAATAGGGTAGTTGGTAGGCATCTGCCTTGATTTTATTTTTAGATGGTAAGTTGTTTCAATTTAATTATTTAAAAGTTTTTTTTTTTTTTTTTTTAATTTTGATTCTAATCAATACATTAGGATTTAAAAAAAATTACATAACTAAAAAAATCATATTATATAAATAAAATATTGTTGATTAATTTATAAGTACCTTGATCAAGTTGGCATTAGCTCAATGGATTAGATTCCTCAAAATTCAAATCTTGTCGAGCTGTACATGGATTATATCCAAACTTTGTTATAATAGCACTATATGATAATAAGAGTAGGACCTAGAAAAAAAAAGCACCTGGGGTGCAGTGGCTCTTTTTTGGAAGGTCCAAGGTTCAAACCGTAGCGTGGGCGAGTGTGTGAGGAGTGGGTGTGTGATGGCTTTGTGTTAAATTCCTATTGATAAGTATAGCTCACCCTATACTTCGATCATAGAGGTTTCTCACAATAACCAAACCAAAACAAATTAAAAAATTTATATTTAAATTAAGAATAATTTTATATTTTTAAATTAAAATTATATTTATATTATAATTAAGTTTTGATATAATTGAAAACAAATTATAAGTAATAAATTTATAAATTTTCAATGATCACGTTAAAAATTCATTTTAATTAAAATGTTCATTGATCACCTATATTAATTTTATTTAATTTATGGAAGCTTATACGTTCATAAGATCATGTTTTAATAATTAGAAGGAAAAAATTTAACCTTTAAGGATTCACCATTAATCTAGATAAATTAAAACTAATCTAATACTCTTAAAATAAATTTAATAAGAAGGTTATAAAAAATAAAACAAATGCAATAAAAAATACAAATATAGTTGTAACAAAACTAATCTATATTTAAAAGAAAATAAGCAACATTATTGTGATCAAATATACATATAAATTACAATTATTTAAAAAAAATAACACTAAATAAGAAGAAAGCACCACAAACACTATTCCTCTACAAATCCAAAGGTTAAATGACACAATTAATGTCATTACGTAAGCTGTTGTTTTATTTTCATCTTTGGTTCCCATTTAACGATAGCTCAGTAGAAAGTTGCGTGCCTGCCATAATTTGTTGGTATTATTCCTCTCTCGATTGCACGTTAAGTCATAATCGTGTTATTTCGTTGATTTTGTATTTAATTAATAATTAAGATTTATAAAGATTTTTTTATTAATAATTTATATTATATAAATAAAATATTGTTAATTAATTATTAGATATTTTTATTAGTGAAAAAGAAATATGAAGAGTAAGTTTTGTTTTGTTTTTAGTCCTCAAAGGTTAGGTGGATTGATAAAGGTTTGACTGGTCAAGAAGGAATTAAAGGTGCAAAAGAAGATATAGAGAGAAATCCTAAAATAAAGACAATGAAATAAGTCAAATTTTTTCAAGGTAAATCATTTTCATTTTTCTCAAGTAGTACAGAATCCTCTCCAAAAAATAAGAGTGAAAGGGATGAAGATGTTATCCCTTGCACTCCAAGGTTTCAAGAGCACCATAATAAAGAAATATGGATGGAAGAAAGCCATAATAATTTAGGTTTTTTAGAGCAGAATAAGAAGGTAATTGTTATAGAAGAGTACCCTTGCACTTTCAAGTTTCTAGGGCAACATAAAGAAGATTGTGCTTTTGAGGTTATTCCTTGCACTTCAGATCCTTCAAAACAAGGCAAACCTAAAGAAAGATGAGTAGTGTGAGAAGATTGAAGAGATAAATGAAGATGAAAGTATTATTGTAAATGAAAAAAGAGAAGAAGATCTAGAAAGCAAAAACAAAGAGAAAAAGAAACCCAAAGGAATATTGATATGGGAAAGCAAAAGCAAATATCACAAGTGCTAACGAGAAGTGGGGTTAAACCCACAAATAAAATCAAAAAGTAACAATGAAAATAATATCTTGGAATATTTTTTTTTTTTTTTTTGTGGAAAACATCCCAAAAGGGATGCCACTTTCGGGTAAGACCCAAGGAGGCAGGGGTATCCATTCCGCCAAAAACGCCCAGGACTCGGACCTGGCCTACCACATTTGACATACTCAAGGAGCAAACAAACACACAAAACCAAATTAAAAAAAGTAAATAACAACAAAAATAATAAAATAAAATAAAAAACATGCTCCTTGAGTGTGTCAAAACCAAAATCACAACCAAACACACATAATAAGATAAAAGAAACCACAACACAAACCACACATAAAAACACAAGAACCACATAACAAAACACAAACAAGACAAAAACAACAGAACACTACAAAGACATAACCCAAAAAAACATGAAAAATAAACACAACCAAAACCTAAAAAATAAAATAAATAAAATAAAAATAAAAATAAAAACAACCAACAACAGACAATAAAAAAAAACAAAAAACATAGAAAACACTCACACATAAAAAAAGAAATAACACCAACAAAGAGAAACCCAAGAACAAGAATGAAAAAAACACAAGAACAATAACAAAAAACATTAAAAAAAAAAAAAAACAAAACAACAAAAACACAAGAACAACAAAAAACAACACAAAAACAAAACAAAACAAAAGAACCCACCCACCTTAAAAAACTAAACAAAAAACAAAGAAGACAAAAGAAAAAAAAAATGAACAAAACAATGACCTATCTAGACCAGAATACTATTAATGCAAGAATCAACAGAGGAAACAAGATAAAGAATAGAATGAGCTAGGGAACTAAAAAAACTGAATGAACCAAAGAGAAACAAAAAAAAAAAACAAGAAGAAACTAGGTACCTTCAGAACTGGAGCCATCCAAAGAAATGATAGAAAGAAGAGCTTCCCTAATTTGAGAAGCCCGCCATATAGGAGGGTGGCCATAACAAGTAAGATCACCTTTATCCAAAGCCCAATTAGCTAAAGCATCAGCACTCTTGTTTTGATCTCTGACCACATGATTGTAATCAACTTTCAAAAATCCCATCTAGATTAACTGAATCTTTTCAATAATTCTTTTTATTCTCCAATCCACCTTATGATTCTTAGAAGGAGTCTTCGAGAGATTAATCATAAGTTGAGAGTCAGACTCAACTAACACCTTTTCCCATCCAACCTTAGTAGCCTCCTGAAGGCCTCTAAGGATACCATACCCCTCAACAAGGTTATTGGAAAGAATACCAAAATTCTCAAGAAAAGTAAAAACTAGGGAGCCATCCGAAAGTCTACCAATTCCTCCCACACTGGCTTTTCCAGGGTTCCCTCTAGAGGCTCCATCAGTATTGACTTTTCCAAAATCCTTAGGAGGAGGTTGCCAATTTCTAGTCCTATCCATCTTACTAGTATTCACATTCCCTTTAAGTTGGTTGCCCTTAGAAGGTTTAATCTTCAATCTTTGTATCACTTGATCTCATCTTTGGTGGGAGTTTTGGGGGTGATTAAGGAGTTGATGGACTGATTCAACTAAGTTGGTTATGGTCTTTTGCCAAAATAGTGAATATCCTTCCTATCTTGATTAAAAATTCAGTTGTTCCTTTCATTCCAAATATTCCAAAGAAGAATCGTAGAACCCATCCAAACTAATTGCCTAATAAAATGATCAACACCCTCTTGATTAGGCCAATCCCTCCAAAGCTGTTCAAAAGTGAAAAAATTGGACCACTGTAAGCCAAGTAAAGTTGCCATTCTCCTCCATAGCTCAAAGGCTAAAGTACACTCAATAAAAAGATGGTTGATATTTTCTACATTCTCTTCACACATTTCACATCTAAAAGGGCCATGAAAACCACGCTTCATAAGTTGCTCACCAGTAAGCACCCTACGATGCAATAAAAGCCAATTAAAGAACCTCACCTTAGGCAGAGCTTTTGAGCCCACAATTGAGAAAATATGTTAGAAGAATGGTTGGGATTATTATGGCATAAGGTCAAATAACCTTGAGCAACCGAATACTCACCCTTAGTGGTGTTGTTCCATCCAAAACAATCTTTTTCATGGGACCAAGAGAGGGATCTCATATGAAGGATGCCTTGGATATCTTGTCTTTGCCTTTCCGGGATTTGAATAGGCCAGTCCTCAATAGGGATCCAATATCTACCAACCTTTGAATTACTAGTATGGTACCGACAATAATTAGCCACCTTTATCCAATTGGCTCGGTGAAGCTCCTCCATCCAAGGCCTCCAATCGGGAAACTGAGTTATCAAAGGCTTGTGACCATCCCAAGAATCTGTCCAAAAATTTTCATGTTGACCATAATATCTTGGAATATTAGGGTAATGGATAAGAACCCTAAAAAAATATTTTAAGAAATTGTGAGGTTATTCTAGATAATATATTTATAGATATAGAAATCTAGCAAAAAAATATTTTAGCCATTAGCGGTGTTGAATTTCATCTTGGGCAAAATTTAAATTTCAAAAGGCATCTAATATAAAAGGAGTTGATTGTGGAAACTTAGCAGTTTGAGGAAGATGGAGATTGATAGAAAGGCAAATGAAGAAGTGATGGAGATTGAAATGAAATGAAAGATTTAATTACATTCATGAGACCCAAATATGGTCTATGGGACCTCAAATATAGAAGTACAACTGCTCAAATCATATCATATGATCTTTAATATCTTTGAGAAGGTTGTTCCTTCTCCTGTTGATTTGGGTTAGCAATTCCCCAACTTTTTTTATTTTATCGTCTTCAAATAACTCTATCATAGACCCGTTTCCAAGTGTTTCTTTGTATTTGCCACGGATGTCTGAAAAACTCGGCACTTATAGATGAAGTGTCCCTCTGTCTCTCCTCGCCCCTGTGCCGCATAAAGTACATATCCTTTCTTCCCATTGTTCTTTGGGTGTTGTCCATCTCCCTGTTTCACATCTAAACCTATGAGAGCTAGTCCTTATCTGAGAAATGAGGATTTTTTCCTTCCACTTGATTTCAGTGCCTATATATGCTTTTTCCTTGTGATTATATGTTGGGTTAAACTTTGCAATATAATATTGTATTTTCCTGCTTGCATTTTTCCACATTCCACTTCTAAACTTTTCATTCACATAGCTTTTTATGTCTTTGTTGAAATTTGGGCATTCATTTATGTTGATTTCCCAACATTTCATCCATTTCTGATTTTGTTTCATCCATGTGTTCTTTCGCCTATGCAAATCTTCGTCCTTAGCTGCCCTTGGCCATCTGTCATTTTTCATGTTTTCTATTTTTTCAACATAACAGCTTGGTCATCGCAATTGCTTCTAAAGGAAACATTTCAGTTTCAGCTAGAATAATTTCATAAGGGGTTGTGGCCTTAATTTTGAGAAAATTTGTGATTAGATATTTTTGAATCCTTTCTATTTGCCTCCATTTTGCCTTTGTTGTGCCACTAGCCCACACCTCGCAACCATACAACAAAATCGGTGTAACAAGTAGGCCAAATAAAACCCTGGTGGTCTTCCAATTCCTACACCTATTTTGAAGTGCATACAGTGTTCTCCAACCGCTTTGAGTTTTTTTCATCCTACATGTATTCCAATTGAGTTTGTCATGAAAGTCTATGCCCAAGTATTTGTATTCTACTACTACCTCAAGTGGTTCTCCTGCAAACTAAAATTTGAGTTGTTGCTTCTTTTTTGCTAAAAAAATCATGATTTTTGTTTTGCTTATGTCTACCTGCATCCCAACTTCCTTACCTCATTTGCCTCATTTGATAGAAAGGCAAATGAAAAATATCTTTGAATGAAAGGTAAAGTTGGATATGTTGTATTTAACTTGTTAGAAATGTAATGAGAACAATATAATGTTTTGTTTTTGTAATGGGAGTGGTCCCCAATAGAAGCCACGCATAGCTTATTAAAAAAACTAGTAACATCAAGTTATACGACCCTTTTTTGATATCGTTGGGATTTGAACCTTGGTGTGGGTTGCATCATCTGTATGTCTTAACCATTAAACCAACATCTCATTTTTTAAATATTAAATATAAAAATTAGTAAACATTATAAATATTTTATACTTAAAAATACGTGTAAATATTTAAATGTCACTTAAAATTAATAAGATTATGTATTTCAAGGCTTTATATGAATTTACATTTTAATTTTAATTTTTAATTTTTACATTAAAAGGTGTTCTTTGCATGAGAATAATAGGATTATATATTTTTGCCCAATATTAACAAGATAAAAAAGAAGAAAATCTTCAAATTATCAAGCAAGAGCCAAGGAAGTAAAAACAAACATAGAGAAAGGAACACAATCTAAGTTGGTTGAACTTCTCTTTATCAAACAATAAAATGATATTGGTAATTCATTACAGGAGCTAGCAACCCCTAATGAGACATGATTACCATCACATGGAATATAAGGGGTGCTAATGACTCCTCAAAACAGAGGTGTATCAAGAACCTTTGTTTAAGTAACAAGCTTGATATTCTTTGTATCCAAAAAAATAAACGACAAAGAAAGAAGTTTTCAAAACTAGAAAATCAAAATGGGCAAGATGTGAATGGGATGTTATGGATTTAGAAGGAGCGACAAGAGTGACAATGGGTATTTTAACATGTTAAAATCAAGTTAGAACCTCTTGTGAAACTATTCATAAAAATAGGCATTGGATAGCCTTATTAGTCATATGCTACTTTGTATATATTCGTTACATCCTTATCAATGTCTATGGACCTACAACTCAGTCGGACAGATTAAAATTATGGAGTGGTATTGAAGCTTTTATGAGAAGTAAAAACCAAGAAACTCAATTCATGTTCATACGAGATTTTAACGCCATAACTAAGTTGATGAAAAAATTGGGAGAATTTGGAAAATAGCCCAAAGTATGAGAGATTTCTTAGGTTCAAAACAATAATCAATGGAAGCTTGAGTTTGAAGACGACAACTATACATGGACCAACAATAGGATAGGCCAAAACCTGACAACAAAAAACTTCGACGAATGCATACTCTTAGATCATTAGCAAGATGAAGGGACTTGTGCTAGAAATAATACGTTGACAAGGATTGGTTCATATCATTGGCCAAAAAGAATTAAAATGGTGGTAAATGAATTAAAATAAATATCATATTTTTTTTTATAAGTAACAATAATATTTACAACGGGTTTTTTTTTTAAAGGGTCCCAAAACCTTAGGTACATAAGTAGTCGTAGCTATATTCTGATGTTAGAGTAGACCGGGGCTGCACCCTTGGGGACCAAGCCGGGGCCCAGGGGCCCTAGTGCCTACAAATAGTCCATCCAACGATGTTTCCAGCAAGACAAAATTTGGCCTAAGGCCACCAAACAAGGAGAAACCTCAAAATTGCTCAGCAGTTAACCCAAAAAATTACTGGTCGCCACTGCTCCAGATTGCCCTGCAGCCAGGCCTGACCTGAACAGGGGCCCCGACCTAGCAGATTAGTTCCCATCCTTGTTAGGGTCATCACCCAACCTGCGACGGAGTTGAGACAGGGCATTGGCTACTATGGAAGCCGCTTTTGCAGAAGCGGTTAGGGAGATGATCGTGATGTCTCGGAGGGTTCTGGTCGAAAAGTTCTGCAACTTACTTTCGGAGTCAGAGATGACTTTGGTGGCTTCTGGGGCCTCCACCTTGGCCTTATTGGAGCTATTAGCAGCCCTGCTACTATCGGGGGTCGGGCCCTTACAGATTGAACTTGCGTCAAGAGTTGGGGCCTCGCTTGGGGCCTAAGCTGAGGTTCTATGTTTTTGGGTGGGTCTACACAGTTTCGAGGAAGGGGAGGCGTAAGGGGATGGGGTCTCCTTAGATTTGGACGCTACAGGGTAAGCAACAAGGGAGCTAGCCTCTTCAAGGGGGAACAGAGGACAAGGGAGGGATGTGATGTAGCTGGGGCTGGTTTGCTAGGTCGTGTCTATACAGAACAACCATGAGCCCTTGATGGGAGGGCCGAGAATGATTCATGCGGGTCTGATCAATGGTGAGGCTCAAGGAATAAAAGAGAAATCGAAGGGTGCTTATCAGCGTGGCTCCACGAAGGTGATTATAGAAACTAAGGTGAAAGTTGTAGAGGCGCTGATCCGGGTCGTCGCAAGTTATATATTGCATCACTAGGATAATGGCCTCATCAAAGGGGGCCGAAAGGTTAGCTCAGAAGAGGTTGGCCTTGTCCCATTGCTATTTCAAGAACCGAGAGAGCTCCTCCTCCTAGTTGTGCTTGTCCCGTCGAACAAATATTCCTTTCTCCTCGTGGTGTAGGCTCATCACTTTAGTTAGAAAAATCCTTGGACACCTTGAAGTGAAGCCCTTTCACTTTGACCTCCCCATCGTTCCAGGAATCCAGAAATCCCTGCGTGATTTCTTCGTCTGCCCCTGCGAACTTACTAAAGAAGGGAGTGTAGTTCTTAGCATCATAAAAGATCCTGGCAGACTTGCTCAGGTCGAGAGTGGAGGGCTCAAGGAAAATTGCCTTGGCAACCATGGAAGGCAAACAGGAAGGCCAGGGGTAGGGGAACCATAGTCGACCTGAACTAAGAGGGGAGACTCGCGGGGACAAGGGAAGGGGAAAACACATAGGAATACGAGTGGCCTCTAAACACAGCTGGGTTAAAAGCTTGCAAGGAGGCGCCAAGGAGGGGAAGGGTCGCAGGCATCGGGAAGGGGCGCTTAGGGCAGGGGATGACATGAGCTGGGAGGAGTTGAGGGGTTGAAGCTGGCAGCAGCCACGTGGGGTAGGGAAGGGGAGCCAACGACAGCGCTCCAATTGGCACAATCTTGACGGGGAAGCAGTTTGGGGAAATATCTTGGGAGAAAGGCGCATGCGGTCTGACTCAGTATGAAGATCCATTGGAGCGGCACCTGAGGCAGGAAACTCGGGCTGAGAAGTCGCGCGCTCCAAATTGGGCTTGCCAGGTTTGTCAACGAAGCTGTAGTTATCTAGATCAAGAGAAGCCAAAAATTTGATGTGGCCTCTAAAGTAGGGAGCACTTGGCAAGATGTGATAACGCTTGATCGGATTGGCCAGCACTCGGGCGGGAGGGTCGTTGGGGCCAATCATCAAGGCGGAGCGGGAAGGAGTATCCCCTATCCACATGGGGAGGGCGTGACGTCGCACCTTCAGGGCCCTGACTTGGGGCAATCTAAGCACATGTACTCTCATCAGGGCTTGAATTGTCTTAACACTAATTGGACCATAGCATCAGGGAAATTTGTGGTCCAGGTAGTGAGATCTTCTGTTGTGGTGGCTTGATTGGCCATGAAATCGGTTGCCCTGTTACCTTCTCTGTACACATGATGAAAGTTGTGATGAGTGAATCCTTGGAGGATGGTGAGAACTTAAAATAAATATCATATTTTAAATATGAATACCATCCTCAATTTGTTGATATGATAGCACAAACATGGAATTCTTTAGGAAACGATGGGTTGTATACACTTCCAAAACAAATTAAATCAATGACATATATATTAAAAGAATGGAATAAGAACACTTTCAAAACCATTTTTGAGAAGAAAGAAGAACTAAAAGAGAAAGTTTCATAATTCCAAAAATATGACCACAACAATCTAAGCTTGGAGGAAAGGGGGTTGCTTAGTGAATATCATAATATTTTGAGTAAGGAAGATAAATTTTTAAGATTAAAATCAAGATGAACATGGTTAAAAGAAAGAGATAAAAATACAAAGTTTTTCATAGGATGGAAATAGTATAGAGATCCACACATATAATTCGTAGAATTAAATTAGTAGAAGCGGTTTATTTAAATACCAAAGCAAAATAAAAAAGTGAGCAAGGCTTTATTACCCGAATATTCTAGGATTGGAGGAGATTGAAGTTCTTAATGATAAGGTACTACAAGAAGTACCTTCAATTATAATAAACGAAGACAATAGCAAATTGATGGAGTGTATTACATTGGAAGAAGTTCATTCAACTTTTTTCCCTTTTGATAAGGATAAATCCCTAGGTCCGTATGGACTCTCTACAACATTATACCAACATAACTTGGAAATAATGAAGAATTATTTATTGGTGGCAATGGAATACTCTAGGATAAAATAGTACATACCTTATAAAATAAATACAACATATCTTACCTTAGTTTCAAAAAATAAGGATGCAAAATTGTTTGATTCATTTATGGCATTTGGGTGGGTGAGAGTTCACTCCACCCAAAGCCATTAAATTTAGAGGGTGCACACTCTTCCAAGTGGAATCCCCCAAATTTTCTTGGCCTTTGCACACCCACATGGTTGCCACATCCCCTCCATGTCACCTACCTCTCCCCTCACCAAACTCCTATAAATCCCCCATTTCTATCATTTGCAAAGAAGAGGATGAAAGCTTACTGTTATGCTGCCAAAATTTGGCTGGGCCCCCTTTACTGCCATTGGAGACCCCATTTGCCATCATCACAGGCCTTGAAGAGCTCAGCCATGGAAGCCATGGAGATTGCTTGGAGAGTTGATTGCGAGCTTTTACCAACAACGGTGTTCAGACCAACTAACATTTTTCCATCACATCTACACTAAGGGACACTCAAGAACCACCAAAACACCCCACAAGGACGCCTAGCCTCATCTGCCACTCGATACCAACCATAACCTCCAGTTACACAGGCCTAACCATCACTAACAATCTCCAACCATCACCTCCAACTACATAGAGTCAACTGTCATTGATAGTTACCTAGATACATACCAAATAGAGCATCCATATCAGCAAATAGGTAAATGGAGGTATAAAGCATTGCATTTCTTAGTTTTTTTGTAGTGTCCACCCCGATCCGGAGAATGATATTTGCAATGTTTTTTGTGTTTATGGTATTTTTTGATTTTTTTTGTGGTTTTGGTAATATCTGATTTTTTTGCAAAAATTAAAAGTACTGGAAATTAAGCTACAACAGACTGAAATTGACAATATCTCCCTAACTACTCCTTTGATTGCAATGTAATTTTAACACAAGATAATATATGTAAAGAGCATGAAACCCTTTTAAGGAAATTGTACAAAAATGAAAATACCCGGAGTTATGAAGTGCTGGAAATTTCTGGGATTGATCAACAACAATGCCAATGTTTGTTCTATTCATTCACAACAACTTATACATACATTTCTCCACCAAAATAATGTTTGGAACGTGCAATAAGACCCTAGGCGCCACCATCCATTACAACATGAACTCACAAAAAGGAGCGCTTGGATTAATACATGCCCATAAACCCATGAACTGGTACGACAAGTGTTGAAAGTTCAATATATCCCACAAACCCTCGCTGAAAGTACTGGATACTACTGATTCAAACCATCAACTGTACGACCATGACTAAAGTCTGCTGATAAAGGCATATATGTTTCAAATCTGCAAATGTACCTTCAAACCCTTGCTCAAAATTGCTAGAAGTTGTCCACAATGTAAGCACAATGGCATCTCCTGAAGTAGAAATGCTCAAATCATCCAGAGGATGTCTTTCAATCCCGTGGCTGATGTCCTTGCTGGAGGTTATCGTCTCCGAACAAGCCAAAAAACCCTTGCAAAGTCCAATCTGCAAGTGCTCTCTCCACTCATGAAAATACCAAAGCAAAGAAGATACAAATGAATTCCCAAACTCTCCTTTTATTTCCTCCTTCAAATGAGTCGGCCAAAATGGGAGGGAAACTTATAATTTAAATTATTCATTTTAATTAAATGGGACCCCTAGAGGGGTGTATCATGTCTAGGCCTCCTTAATTTAATACTTTATGACATGACCTTTCTTTTAAGTGGTTATATGACCCCCTTATAATATCCCATTAATAAAATATAATGCCCAACATTAGAAAATTACATTTTATTTAATATTTACTACATTAATATTCTTTGGGCATTAAAATAATCTGTCTCCATATGCCGGACCCATGATATAAAAGTAGAAATGGATACCCATTTCGCCAAACTATCCATCCGTAACATCCATTTCTCGAGATTCCAACCCTAACTGACTTACTAAAAATAGTAAGTCCCTGCAATTATGCTCAAAATGGACCGAGAAACTG
This sequence comes from Wollemia nobilis, assembly GCA_028583015.1. Classification (NCBI taxonomy): domain Eukaryota; kingdom Viridiplantae; phylum Streptophyta; class Pinopsida; order Araucariales; family Araucariaceae; genus Wollemia; species Wollemia nobilis. The sequence goes on from JAQPPZ010016709.1 coordinate 4,084,757, forward strand.
GCAATTTGAAGCACTGTCCACCTTGACATCAACTAAACTATCCCAATGGGCTCCCACACAACTGATCCTGCCTACGGGAACCCGTGAGTAGGCAAGTCCCATTCTACACTGGACATCTGACTAGGATGGGGACATTACAGTCCTCCCTCCCTAAAATTACTTGTCCCCAAGCAATTGGAGTGTTGGATGTTGTAGAATTTGCTCATCCTCCCAAGTGGCATCCTCTACTGGTAGACTCTTCCATTTGATCAGGTATTCTTTGATGATCTTGCTTCTCAATCTCCTTTCCCTGACATCCAGTATTGCCTCAAGAATCAAAATGAGCCGTCCCTCATCATCTAGTGGTGGTAACTCAACAAATGGAGTGATGTTATGCCCCAACGTCTTCTTGAGGCGTGACACATGAAAGACATTATGCACCTTACTGTCCGCAGGCAACTCCAGCTCATAGGCTACTTCTCCAATCTTCCTGACTATCCTGAAAGGCCCATAAAACCGAGGTTTAAGTTTCTCCTTACCACTCTTCTTAAGAGTGGACTGTCTATAAGGCTGCAAGCATAGATACACCAAATCACCAACTTCAAAACTGCGCTCTGACCTATGTTGATCTACATATTACTTTTGTTGGTTCTACGCTTGTTGTATGTTATCCTTCAATGCCCTCAGAATGTCCTGGCTATCCTGTAGTAATTCTTGTGCCTTAGGCACCCTGCAATCCTGAATCAATAGATCAATGAAGTCCGGTGCATCATATCCATACAGTGCCATAAACGGAGTCATCCTGATAGACATGTGGTAGGTGGTGTTATAACAATACTCACATAGGTGCAACCATCTAATCCACGCTTTTTGCTGCCCAGAGATATAATTTTGCAAGTAGCCTTCCACCCATTTGTTTACAATCTCTGTCTGCCCATCAGTCTGTGGGTGATAGCTAGTGCTCGGAGTAAGTTGTGTCCCACTCAATCTGAACAGCTCCTGCCAAAAATGACTCATAAAACGGTTGTCCCTATCGTTGACTATATACTTGGGCAAACCATGTAATCTGAAAACCTCTCTGAAAAACAGCTCTGCTACTTGCACTGCTGAGTAAGTGGCTGAGATGGCATAAAAATGTGCAAACTTAGTTAATCTATCAACCACCACATAAATACAATCTCGTCCCTGAACAATGGGCAATCCTATTATGAAGTCCATGGATATACTTTCCCACTTCCTATCAGGAATGGGCAAAGGCTGTAGCAACCCTACCGGTCTGGTGTGCTCATCCTTATTCTACTGACATACTGCACACTCCCTTACATACTTGAGGACTTCTTCTTTGAGCCCCTTCCAAGTGAACCGCTCTCTCACCTGCCTGTATGTCTTATAGAATCCTGGGTGTCCAGCCATCAGTGAATCATGTAGAGCTCTCAAAATTGTGTTCTTAAACTGAGAATTGGGTACCAAATATATCCTATTCTTATACATAATCAATCCATTAACTACCATGTATCTATCATCCTGTGTGGTCCCATCCAAAATGTCTGATGCCCATCTATCCTTCGCATAATCAGCAAGTATTTGCTCTTTCCAATCCTCCGACACAACCCCCAATGCACTCAAATGAGGTCTCCTAGAGAGAGCATCAACAACTATATTTTTCTTACCTTTCACATATACTATGTCAAAATCAAATGCTTGAAGTTTGCTCACCCATTTCTGTTGACGCTCATTGAGATCCTTTTGGCTCATGAAGTACTTCAAGCTATTATGGTCGGTTTTGACTGTGAATCTGCCTCCCACCAAGTATTGTCTGAATTTGACTAGAGCATGCATGATAGAAAGCATCTATTTATCATAGATAGAATAAGCTCTCTCTGCCCCTCGAAGTTTCCTGCTCTCAAATGCAATTGGGTGCTTATCCTACATTAAAACTGCTCCTATGCCCTCACCGGAGGCATCACACTCTAGCTCAAAAGGTCTAGTGAAATCTGGTATGGCAAGTACTGGACTAGAGCAAACCAACTGCTTAAATTTATCAAAACACTTTTGTGTTACATCGGTCCAGATAAAGGCTTCCTTCTTCGTTAAATCAGTAAGTGGTGCTGCAACCTGTGAGAAGCCTTTAACAAATCTCTTGTAAAAACCACATAAACCAAAAAACCCTTTGAGCTGTGATAGATTGGTTGGAGTGGGCCAATCCATAATCACCTTGACCTTATCTGGGTCCATCCTTACACCCTCTGCGCTGATTATATGTCCCAAATACAATAATTTAGTCATGCCAAATTCACATTTGGATTCCTTAGCGTACAAGGATTCACGCTCAAGGATACCCAAAACCTCATCCACATGATGAAGATGTTCCTCCTAGCTTCTGCTATAAATTAGGATGTCATCAAAAAATATGAGCACAAATCTACGTAACTAACCTCTAAACACCCTGTTCATCAATGACTGGAAGGTAGCTGGTGCGTTGGTGAGACCAAATGGCATAACTAGGAACTCAAAGTGACCATAGTGACACCTGAAAGTTGTTTTCTCTATGTCACTCTCCCGCATCCTAATCTGGTGGTATCCGGATCTGAGATCAATCTTAGTAAAGAATTTGGCCCCATGTAATTCATCAATTCGAGGAATGGGGTATTTATTCTTAATTGTCTTCTTATTCAAAGCCCTGTAGTCTATGCACATACACATAGTCTCGTCCTTCTTCTTGACTAGTACCACCGAAGATGCAAATGGGCTCTTGCTTGGCCTAATATGTCCCATTTCCAAGAGTTCCTTAATTGTCTTTTCAATTTCATCTTTCATCCTCTTAGGATGCCTATACGGGGTAGTAATTACTAGTTTCATCCCTTCCTCCAGCTTGATAATGTGCTTTGTACCCCTCTTAGGTGGTCTCCCAGGTGGAATGCTCTCAAACACCTTATGATGCTTATCTATAAGGACCCGTATATCTGGGTGATACTCTTTGCCTGGTTGTTCATCTGATGTAGGCATCAACACACACTCAGCTGCCCACTCGATCTGATCATGTCTGAACAACCTCTCCATACGCTTAAGTGATACTGTCCTGAGGCTACCATCCGAAATCCCATGAAGTACAATTTTCTTACCTCCTGATTCAAATTTCATCTCCATACTGTTCAGGTTCATAGTAAACTCTCCTAAAGTGCTCATCCAATGCATACCCAACACAACATTTGTATCACCAATATTAACATAGTAGAAATCATCCTGTAACTCATATTCACTCATCCTTATGCGCAAATTGCGAATCCTCTTGGTGCAACTAATGGTAGTCCCACTAGCAACCATCACCCGAAAACCATCAAAAGACTCGATAGGTAGTCCCGCTTAGTAGGAAGGCTCTCATCAATGAAGTTATGGGTAGCTCCAGTGTCTATCAAAGTAGTTATACGCTGTCCATTTAGTACCCCACGGACCTTGAATGATGCAACCCTCTGAAAACTATACAACTGTGCCACTGGTTCATCAATTTCTGGTGCCGAATTGGGTTCTTCCTCACTCTCTGAGCTGCTGCTATCGACTTCTGCCTGCTGATCAACATCCTCATATTCTGATTCTTCACTAGTGTAATGCTCTATTTGTTTCATTTTTGCCTTGTCACCACATTTATGAGTTGGGTTCCAAGGTTCCTTACATCGGAAACAAAGATTCTTCTTCCTCAATTCATTAGTGCTCTCATTGTCCCCTTTCCTGAAAGTGTCCTTCTACTGCTCATTACCCTTATGAAAGGGTTTCTTATCCTTGAAATTTTTATGATCACCTCCTTTGGAAATAAATTTACCCTTAGAAGATGTAGTCTCCATGTCACGGGATTTCCTAATGGCATCGTGCAAAGTAGGAGGATTGAAGGCCTTGACAAGCCCTCGTAATGGATCAGCTAATCCATCAATAAACAAAACAATTAACCACCTCTTAGATATATCTGTCACAAGCACGGATAGCTTCTGGAAATCAGCTATATAACTATCAACTGAACCCCACTGTTTGAGTTGGGCCAATTCCTTGAATTCCAGTTCCGGATCTTTCTTATCAAATCTGTCAATTAATCTGTTGGTGAACTCTGCATAAGTGCGGATTTGATCATGACCAAGGGTTACAAACCCATGGTGCCACCACTCGTGTGCCACTCCATCTAAGTGCAAGGCTGCATATTTGATAGCTTCGTCTTCTATCATCGGATTAAGTTGGAAATATGTGTCCATATTTTGCACCCATGCACGTGCTGAGGTCTTCCCGAAACCATCAAAATTAGGAATAGACAATTTTCCCACCTTTCTCTATAAATCATGGCCCTGCATGTGTTGTTGCCTTCCTCTCCTCATAGGCTGTTGTCTCATCCTCATGTCAATATAATCTCGGAAGGACATCCCTGCTCTAAACTCCTCACTGGCCTGGTTCCACTCTTGTGTGAATGAGTCCTGCATCTCCTGGATTGTAGGCTCTCTCTCCTCCTGAGGAGCTGCTCTGGGTATGAAAGTGGGCATTAATGGTCTTGTATTCTGCATTCTGTCTCTGTTAGCCTGATTAACTCCCCTGTTGTTATTCACTGAACCTTCACCATCACCATCATTTCTTTGATTTCCATTATGACCAGGGGTATTATTCTGCATGTTCAGGTTCATCTGTTGTGTCATTAGTCCCAAGAGTTGTGCCATGGTTTGTTGTATCTATTGTTTCCCATGTAAAAACATTTCAAACATCTGTCGGTCTGGGTCCCTGTTATCCCTGTTATCTTTGTCACCCATGTTTCCCTCTATATCTTGTTGTTCACCTTCAGCTAATGCCCTGTTCCTCCTAGTATAATAATGATGGCCACTCATCTAATGATGACCCAACAGGATGGCAGGATGAGCTGGCTCTGATACCAATGTAGTGTCCACCCCGATCCGGAGAATGATATTTGCAATGTTTTTGTGTTTATGGTATTTTCTTTTTTTTTGTGGTTTTGGTAATATCTGATTTTTTTGTGATTTTTTTTGCAAAAATTAAAAGTACTGGAAATTAAGCTACAACAGACTGAAATTGACAATATCTCCCTAACTACTCCTTTGATTGCAATGTTATTTTAACACAAGATAATATATGTAAAGGGCATAAAACCCTTTTATGGAAATTGTACAAAAATGAAAATACCCGGAGTTATGAAGTGCTGGAGATTTCTGGGATTGATCAACAACAATGCCAATGTTTGTTCTATTCATTCAAATCAACTTATACATACATTTCTCCACCAAAATAATTTTTGGAATGTGCAATAAGACCCTAGGCGCCACCATCCATTACAACATGAACTCACAAAAAGAGCGCTTGGATTAATACATGCCCATAAACCCATGAACTGGTATGGCCTAGCACAGGAAGGGTACAACCAACATTTAATGGCTTCCAAGTTGTCTCAAGCTGCACAATAACAATGAAGATAGGGGCAGCTGGAACCTACAAGTGTTGAAAGTTCAATATATCCCACAAAACCTCGTTGAAAGTACTGGATACTACTGATTCAAACCATCAACTGTACGACCATGACTGGAGTCTACTGATAAAGGCATATATGTTTCAAATATACAAATGTACCTTCAAACCCTTGCTCAAAATTGCTAGAAGTTATCCATAATGTAAGCACAATGGCATCTCCTGAAGTAGAAATGCTCAAATCATCCAGAGGATGTCTTTCAATCTCGTGGCTGATGTCCTTGTTGGAGGTTATCGTCTTCGAACAAGCCAAAAAAAAACCCTGCAAAGTCCAATCTGCAAGTGCTCTCTCCACTCATGAAAATACCAAAGCAAAGAAGATACAAATGAATTCCCAAACTCTCCTTTTATTTCCTCCTTCAAATGAGTCGGCCAAAATGGGAGGGAAACTTATAATTTAAATTATTCATTTTAATTAAATGGGACCCCTAGAGGGGCGTATCATGTCTAGGCCTCCTTAATTTAATACTTTATGACATGACCTTTCTTTTAAGTGGTTATATGACCCCCTTATAATATCCCATTAATAAAATATAATGCCCAACATTAGAAAATTACATTTTATTTAATATTTACTACATTAATATTCTTTGGGCATTAAAATAATCTGTCTCCATATGCCGGACCCATGATATAAAAGTAGAAACGGATACCCATTTCGCCGAACTATCCATCCGTAACATCCGTTTCTCGAGATTCCAACCCTAACTGACTTACTAAAAATAGTAAGTCCCTACAATTATGCTCAAAACGGACCGAGAAACTGGCAATTTGAAGCATTGTCCACCTTGACATCAACTGAACTATCCCAATGGGCTCCCACACAACTGATCCTGCCTACGGGAACCCGTGAGTAGGCAAGTCCCATTCTGCACTGGACATCTGACTAAGATGGGGACATTACATTTGTGAACTTTTATCAAGGTTTTGTGAACATCTAAATAGGTTTTGTAATGTTTTGTTATATTTATTTTGGCAAGGGCCTCATGCAAGGGAGGCCCATTAGATGTTACTAATCTGATCTGGTTTGCATGTGTGTAGGTGTGAAGCAGTTGGCAAAGCACCAGGGTGGTCCAACAAGCACAAAGAAACCCACCCACAACTCGATTATGGCATGAGAAGAGATTACATCAAGGATATTGTTGTAAAAAGGAATCAATTCCCCTTTCATTTCACAAATATTATAGACTATTTAAAACCCTTTGGTAGGGTTGTGTTGTATTAAAAAAGACCCATCATTGATTAATACACATTGCTTGCATTTTTCTATCTTTTACTTGCACGGTGTATTTTCATGTCTACACATGAGACTTTTCACATTACATGACTTTTGCCTTTTGCTCTCCTCAAAATCAAAAGAGAACTTGATTATTTTACATGAATCAAAGAAAACCGTCCTATTTGACACTTGGAAGGAGGTTATTAGCACTCTAAATAAATTTGGTAAATCTAGAAGTATAATTGGGACTAAGAGCATGTCTTCCACTTTTTCACCCATAGCATTTAGTCTTGCCTTCAACTCTGCAACTCTACAAAGAAATGCCGCTACACTTTCTCCATCGCCTACTCTCAATGTGTGGAGTTGTAATTGAAAGGTAAGAATGGTGGATTGATTCTTCCCTTCGTAGATGGTAGTAAGTGTATCCCATGCTTGCTTAGATGTCTCTACTTCATAGATATGTGGTTAAATGACATTAGTTTTGGCAATAATGATGTGCATCAGTGCTCTTACATCCACATCATCATATTTTTTAGCTTGGTCACCATCTTGAGGTTCCCCTAGCTCGATATACCAAACCTTTCTATATAACTTCCTTTCCAATATGCCCATTGGTACATGGAATAAGCTAGTCCTCTCGATATACATGGTTGTACGTGAGAGGGAATTTAAGCTACATGAGAGCACGATACATGGTACTTATGAAGTACAAAAAATGTTTTGTCCTATCTATGACACATGCTTAACTAAGGCAAATGTTAGCGTACTTAACATATTTTGTCTCTATTTCATTATTTAGCTCACTGTTACAACTCCTGTAACAGTTCAGTTTACGCCGGTGTGCTATTCCCGGCATTGTAACTATTATTTAAACTGCACTCTGAATAATATTTTCTAGTTCGCACATTTACATGGCATCAGAGCCAGGGGCGAGGTGAGGAGCAGAGTGCGTTTTTTTATTCGGCGCGTTTTTTTTCTCGCAGTCCGTGCGTTAAAAAAAAAAAAAAAAAAAAAAAAAAAAAAGGGACGTGCGAGACCTCGCGCAGAGCGGGGAGGAGCCGAACGCGCGTCCGGGCCAGCGACGATCGAGCGCGAGCCCGCGCTCTACAAGCCACGACGCGGCCACGCACGACAGAGCGCGCGAGCAGGCCTGCCGGGCCGGACCCGCGCGCGGCAGTCGAGGAGGGGAGAACCCCCCCCAATACCCCCGCGCAGCGCAAACGTTGCGCGTTGGAGGGAGGACGCGTCACGCGTCAACGGACGCGCGCGCTCCCCGAGGTGGCCCCCGCCCCCTCCCCACCCACGCGCGACGCGCGATCTACGCGCGCGCCGCGGCCCCCGCCCCCCTCCCCACCCACGCGCGACGCGCAACCGCGCGCGCGCGCTCCCCGAGGTGGCCCCCCCGTCCCCACCCCCACTCCCCCGCCCGCGGAGCGGGAATTCAAATTCCCGCCCGCGCGGGAAATCGGAGGGGGTATAAACCCCCCCCCCGCGGGACTGCGTCCGTGAGACGCAGTCATTGCGCAGAAGGGCCGAGGGCCCTCTAGCCCGAATCCCTGCGCGCGGGGCGGCCCCGGATTTAAAAAAAAAAAAAAAAAAAAAAAAAAACAACGGGCAGAGAGCGGAAAAGGGCGGTTAGACGTAAGCCCCCCGGGCCGAGAAAAAAAAAAAAAAAAAAATTTCTCGCTGCGACTTGCAGAGAGGAAGCCGAGCCGGAGGCGGCTGCAGAGGGTGTTGAAAAGGGAGGTGACTTGCTGATCTTTTCGGATCAGCCCGCTGGCTCACGTGGTCGTGAGCCGTGCGGTAAGGCTCGGGGAGCCTACAGGTCGGGGGTTCGAATCCCGCCGACTCCCCCAAGGTATAATTTTTTTTTGTCAAAGTCATTTTTTTATTATTATTATTTTTAATTAAAATTTTTAATTTTAATTTTTTTTTAATATAGTTTTTAAACTTTAATAAATTAAATTTAATTTTAATTTATTTTTTCTAAAGTTTAAAACTATAGAAATTAAAATTATTTATTTTAATTTTAAAATTGATAATAATTATAAAAATGCTTTGTTAAAGAAAGCCTTTTAAGGGGGGATTTTTTTTCAAAAAAATCAAAGGGGGATTGAGAGTAATTTTTATGAAAAATAGCAATTTGGCATTGTAAAAGGTGCATTTTCGGCTGGTGGACCGACACCTTGTGGGTTATTCTAGTGGGCATTTTTTTTGTTGTATGTTGCATATTTCATTTTTGCACTATAACATTAAAAATTAAAATCAAACACTCCCTAAAGTCCCCGGAATATAAAACCCATCTGTGCAATTTATTTGCACCGCAGCGTTCGGTATTTGCGATACCCTCCGGCGACACTTACTGTAAAGCCGTCGTGATTTGGCTACCGTATCCGCCGCCTAATATAGCCGCTATAACGACGTCCGAGCTTGTTCTATATAAATCGTCTGGGAGGAATAAGTACGCCATTTTTGCATTTTTTACTCCATCCACTACCCTTTATCGCACTTGTGTTTAGGCGTAAATCCCGACGAAGTATTCTTCATAGTGTTTAGGGGAAGTTACGCCCCACGCATGAGAAGAATCTTCTATGGTAGGTGCCATCAACAAGGCGATTCCCTTTCAGCACCGCTTATGTTCCACGTATCGTATGATCTCTAAAATTCACCTATAGTCTCCCTCACGTAAGGGCGGGTGATTTTTGTTGATCTTTCTAAATACCTATAGTTTCCCTCACGTAAGGGCGGGTATTTTGTACGGTATATTGGCCTAGCAAAAGGTATATCGAAAGGGGGACCAATTTGGTGATATAAGGAACCTTCACTATGGCCGCAGTTGCAAAATTGATGACCGATCCGCATCGCTTATTGAAAGGTCCAAATTATACACCATGGAAACATAAGATGAAGGCTATTCTCCAAATGGAAGATTTGTGGGATATTGTTACTCGGAGTAGCAACAAGGCCTTCACCAACAAAGCAGGATCCACGAGTCCTTCAAGCAGATCAGATTGCTTTTGACAAGAAAGACAAGAGAGCAAAGGTGCTCATTTTGTTTGTCAGTTTCGTGATGAAGTGCAACCTCATATAGCCGATAAAGCAAGTGGTAAAGAGGCATGGGATGCCCTTAGAACCATCTATGAGGGGAAGAATGAATCCACCATTCTTCATCTTCAACAACAACTTCATAACCCGAGTTTGAGACAGGGTGAAACAGCTTGAACTCTTTCGTGCAGAGTGTCCGAGTTGAAAGAGAAATTGAGTTCTCTAGGAGATACTCGTGGATGAAAAGCTTCTCATTTCACTTGTGATGAGAGCTTTACCTTCTTCATTTGACATGTTGATAACCTCCATCCAGGTGTCCCAACGACAAATTACCTACATCGAGTTGGTCAATCTGCTTCAACAACAGGAGGCACGCCAACTTCACAAGGATGATTCTTCCAATACAGCCCTATACACCAACAGCAGTGGTTCTAGGAAGAAAGGTAATGGGCAAAAAGGAGGCAACTTTCGGAAAGGAGGAAATTCTCAACAGGATACGAAAGGAAAAGGCAAGCAACCTCAACGAAGAAGAGGTGGTGCAAGATCCGTGAGAAAGACAACCATGACACCAACAGTGTTGGCATAAGAACAAGCAAAAAGGCCAAAACAAACCACAAAATAAAAACAAGCAACCCCGAGCGAATGTTGCCGTTGAAGAATCCGACTCGGATTCTCGAATGGGCACACAAGGTGCTCATGACTACCACAGATTCCACTCGGAGGGATCCTATTTGGTATGTCGATTCCGGAGCTAGTAAACATATGACTCGGCGATAGATCGTGGTTTGAATCATTTGTGGCCAAGGAGGGCAAACTCCGTCACCATTGCCGATGATAAAACCCACAGTGGTTCAGTGGAGAGGGTACAGCTTCGGCCACTCTTCCCGATGGCAAGTGTCGATTGACAAGGTCCTCTATGTTCCGGGATTGGCCAACAATTTGTTGTCGATGACACAAATCCCGGACAGAAATATGGTTGTCAACTTTCGTGTTGAGAATGGAAAGAAGTGTTGTACAATTACCGTGAAGGGTAAGCAGATTGCAACGGCTTCATATAAGCATGGCTTATTTGCACTAGATGCTATCTCTACTCCACATGTTGCCATGACTGCCTCTACCAAGGAGGCAACTTCCCTATGGCACAAGAGATATGGGCATCTTAGTTCGGCTACTTACTTGAGCTCAAGAAGTATGAGATGGTAAAGGGTCTTCCTTCCCTTCTCGCCACATTGCCGTTGTGCTCCGACCGCTAGCGAGAAAGCAAAGATAGAGTACCATTTGAGAAGAGCTCTACAAGAGCACGAAAACCTCCGGAGCTAATTCACACCGATCTATGCGGTCCTTTCACACCCAACAAGTTGTTGGAGGGAAGAGGTACTTTCGCTATTCGTAGATGACTACTCACGAAAGATGTGGGTTTTCTTTCTCAAACCGAAATCAAGCTTTCGCATTCTTCCAACAGCTCAAGAAATCCGTTGAGAAGGAGTCGTGGGCTTCTATTAAAACCCTCCGCTCGTATCGAGGGGGAGAGTTTACCTCTAATGAATTTTCTCGCATTCCTAGATAAACATGGGATCAAGAGACAGCTAACAACCGCCTATACTCCTCAACAGAATGGAGTTGCCGAGAGAAGGAACCGTTCTATCATGGAAATGGTTCGTTGTATGCTCACTGGTGCAACTCTTGGGCAACAATATTGGGCGTAAGCCGTCACCACCTGCTGCAGTGTATCTTTTGAATAGGGCACCCACAAAGGCCCTAAAAGGAATGACTCCACAGGAAGCATGGAGTGGTCGAAAACCCTCCATATCTCATCTACGTATTTTCGGGTGTCAAGCTTTCATGCACATACCGAAAGAAAAAAGGAAGAAGCTAGATGAGAAAACACTGAGATGTATTTTTCTTGGATATTCTGAGCACTCTAAAGGATATCGGTTGATAGATCCTTTGACCAAGAAAATTCATATCAGCAGAGATGTTGTCTTTGATGAAGCTTTCACATCACAGAGCACATCTACAATACACCAGGATATTGTGGAACCAAAGGAAGAGGAGATTCCTTCGTCAACACGGACAGGAGGTCCTTCTACATCTTCTTCACCACCACCGATGCAATCCTAAATGGTGTACAAATACAATCGGAGATGCAAATTTATCCACTCCTCCCAATTTGAATTTGGATAGACCTCGTACACGCAAGATGGCTCAACAGGAAAGAGAAGCCGGAGAAACCGGTGAGGTTGATGATCTTTGTCAATCTTTTGAGGAACTTTCTCTGACTCCAAGTAGAGAAGTTGAGGATATGGATATTGATGATGACAGGGCATTCATGTCTACCATAGATAGTCTTGGACCCGCATCGCTGCAAGATGCTCTTAGTGAGCCTCATGGAAGGCCGCTATGGATACAGAGTATGAGTCTCTCGATGAAGAATAAAACTTGGAAGCTTGTTGATCTGCCGCATGGAAAGAAACCTATTGGCTGCAAATGGGTATACAAAGTCAAGTACAAGGCAGATGGAACAATTGATAAGCATAAGGCCCGTCTTGTTGCAAAGGGCTATGCTCAAAAGGAAGGCATCGACTATGAAGAAACTTTTGCACCCTACCGCTCGGATGACCACAATTCGGGTTATGTGTGCTATGGCAAGACAATATGGGTGGAAAGTTCACCAAATGGATGTCAAAAGTGCCTTTCTTAATGGTGATCTCCAAGAAGAAGTCTATATGACTCAGCCTGAAGGATTTGAAGTGGAAGGCCAACAACAGTAAAGTTTGCAAATTGGTTAAATCCTTGTATGGTCTGAAACAAGCTCCTCGAGCTTGGTATATAAAAATGGACAATCACCTAATGCAAAGCATGGATTTAAGAGATGTCCGTCGGATGCAAACCTCTATTTCAAGAAACAGTGGTTCCGAGATAGTGTTGCTTGTACTCTATGTGGATGATCTCGCTCATTACAGGGAGTTCGTAAGATATGATCTCTACTTGTCAAAAGAAACTTGTGCAAATCTTTTGAGATGACAGATCTTGGACTTCTCCATTACTGTCTTGGTCTGGAATTCAGCCATAAGGAGCACACCATCAAAGTGTCTCAGAAAAAGTATGCCAAGACATTGCTCGATAAATATCGCATGACTGACCGCAAGCCAATGGCAACTCCTATGGAGAATGGACTTCGGTTATCGCGATATGATGACTCACCCTGGTAGATGGCACTCTCTATCGACAGCTGATTGGGAGTCTCATATATCTCGACCAATACTAGGCCGGATCTCGTATTTGTCAGTAAACTATCTTTCGAGGTTCATGCAGGAGCCTAAGATTACTCATTGGAAAGCAAAAAAACGTGTTCTTCACTATGTCCGTGGTACTATAGAATATGGCCTAGAATACAAGAGGAACAACAAATTCTTCTTGCAAGGATACACGGACTCCGACTATGCCGGATCATTTGATGATCGCAAGTCAACTTCGGATACATTTTTCATCCGGGATCCGGTCCTCGTCTCTTGGCACAGCAAGAAGCAACAAGTGGTTGCTATTTCTTCAACAGAGGCAGAATATCGCGCCGCACGTGAAGCTGTGTGCGAAGTGATATGGTTACGTCGCATTCTAACAAGTATGGGCCATCCATCAAAATCTCCAATACACTTGTTTTGCGACAATCAGTGTGTTCTGAACCTCGTCAAGAATCCACCCATCATGAAAAAACAAAGCACATTGACACACAATGTCATTTCATTCGAGAGGAAGTTCCAAAGCACCGAATTCAGCTTCAAAGACATTCCCACCGATGCTCAAGTTGCAGTACATTTTCACTAAGGCACTTGGACGTGTCAAATTTGAATTGTTTCGCAGCCTCACTTTGTATTGCAAAATAATGTAAGGGGATGTTAGTATAGCTATTAGTTATTACATTACCCAAATAATGTAATAAAGGGGGATGTTAGCGTACTTAACATATTTTGTCTCTATTTCATTATTTAGCTCACTGTTACAACTCCTGTAACAGTTCAGTTTACGCCGGTGTGCTATTCCCGGCATTGTAACTATTATTTAAACTGCACTCTGAATAATATTTTCTAGTTCGCACATTTACAAAGCTCATATTGGAGTTGAAATCTTAACCCATTAACATACCTAACTGATGCTTGTTCTTCTGCTTCTTGTAGATCAGTCCAAATTTAGAGCCTTATGAACTGCTCAGTATATGATTGTATGGATTGATCCCTTTGCCTTAGGTTTTGAAATTCTCTAAACAATTTTTGTTGATAATCAGATGGTAAAATTTGAGTCTATAAATGTTTCATCATCTTGGACCACAAGCTGATTTTTTCCTTTCCTTTCCTTATCTTAGAACTTTGCAATTTCTCCCACCATAGGCCACCATGACACTTCAACTTGGAGGTTGCAACCTTCACCCTTTTTGGATCATCTTATTCCATATAATCCATTTCAAAATACCTTTCCAACTCCTAAATCTAATCGAAGAACAAGTCTGGATTGAGTTCATCTTTAAAATCTGAAATATCAACCTTCACTTTGGAACTTTTCTTGGACACAGCTTCAATAAGCCTCTCCATTGGGTCTACCACCCTGGCTAATTCCCTTTGTCTTCATGTTCATCTTTAGAATCATCCAAATGCAATCTTGCCTCAATGGCTTTTAAGCTCCTAAGCCATTCATCTGCATTGTTCCTCCTTGGATCTCCATTCCTTCTGCCTCTTCCTCCCTAGTTTAGACAGATTCCCCTTTGGACCATTTGGAGATGCTCTGATACCGAAATGATGCAGAATCTCTATTATATTAGTCAACTTGCAACCTTGTTAACCTCAAGCAATAACGACCAATACAAAAAAATGTCATTGAACAAAAGAATATGGCAGAAGATACTTAGAATAGAACCCGAATAAGTTATTCATATCCAAAAACTTACAAGCCAAACCTTCAAGAAATAGTTGTAGCAAAACTTCCAAAGTCTTTTTCTAACGAAAAACCTTTTCCAGACTCTCCTCAGAAAATATCCCTGCCATAGTATAAAAACCCCCCACAAAAACCCTAATCCTAACTGATTCCTATTTTTACTACCACTAAAACCAGAAATAGTTGATAGATAATAACTATGCCTGACCCATAACCCCCTATTCAAGAACACAACTGTTACAAAAACTGAAATAGACCCAATAAATGAAGAGGGGTGGAGAGGAGGGAGAAATGGGTGTAACGACTGTCCACATCAACAAATTTTCTCATATTTCATTTGGAAGGACCATCAAAATTAATTTGATAAACCTAATTCCTAGACATTTCCATTTTACCATAGATCAAAAAATTCCTTTATTTAATGCCATTATAGTGGAAAGTCCTGCTATGTATATTCAAATTTTTTAACCAAGCAACTAGCACCTCTTTTTTTGCACTTGAGACTTCCCATGATGAGCACCATATCTGTAAACATTATGCAAGAGAGACAATAATATGTTTCCAAATTTGGACATGATTTTGAGATTTAAAAAAAAATTATTAGTCTTTTCAAGCCATAAATTCCAACAAATAATGGTAGGACCAATCCTCTACAAAATACATAATGCTTTAGCATTGAAATAATTAAGCCACCATTTCATTAACTCTTTCAATGTTGATGGAGCTATCCAATATATTCTCATATTTTTGAAAAAGTATCCCCAAATAGTGTGAGCAAAGGGACAATGAAGAAGTAAATGGTCCAATGTTTCTAAATCCTTCTCACACAAGGCACATCTAAAAGGTCCATGATATCCTTTGTTTTGCAAACTCTCTCTAGTAAGAATCTCACTTTGGACTACTAGCTAAAGGAATGTTGAGGCCTTAGGGAAAACCTCTAGTTACCAAACATTCTTCCAAGGGAAATATTTGGGAGTAGGAAATATCATTTGTTCTAAATCTTCATATCCCTAATAGATTGAGTATCCACTATCTTTTAATAAATTCCAAACCAACTCATCCTTTCATGTAAAAATAGAAAAATAAAACTCTTAAAGCATCTTTTGAAGCTCATCTACTATTTATTTGAGTTCCTCTCTTTCAACGAAGTTTACTAATAGATATCCTTGATCTGGAGTTGTTGCTCACATTAATATAATCTTTGACCTTTGGACTTGTACAAGCTAGACATATCTAAGCCAATGGTTAACATTTTAAAACAAAGATAAGAGGATAAGGCTTCAACCAAGCATCAGACCAAAAACTTGTAAAATCCCTCTCATTGAATGACCATCTACAAAATCCCCCTCATTGAATGACCATCTAATATGTTTCTTGATCAATTGCAAACTATCTGATATGAAGTTCCATATTAGCAGCAATCCTTTGCATACGATTTGTTTCATGAATAATGTCAATGCATCAAGATGACCTATAAATTTTTGACGTAATATTTTGGTTCAACTCTTTTCTTAATCTTTAAATTATTTTTAGCCAAGTTTTGTCCCTAAGACTAAACTCGTAAATTTTCGTAAATCTTCAATTCCACAAGTTCGCCTCTCCATTATTTTTTTCTTTACAAACCCTATCCCATTTATATAAAAAAAAACCTAAATATTTCTCACATCTATTTTAAAAAAACTACTATTTGAATTTTATCAAATGATTATAATGTAGTGCGTTCTAACCATGGTTAATAGCTTATCTATACCTCGTCAAGGAATCGTCAAGGAAATGCAATTGAGAGTTTATTGTAGCGAACCATTCAGGTATTTTTCAAATAAAAAATTTGAATGTGATTAAATAGGAAACCGACTGTCCAAAATTTGAAACAACTAAATACTGTGTCTAGTTGTTATGGCATAATTTTTTTGGTTTGTTAGTTAAAAATTGGTAACCAAATGCACGTGGATGTGATGGTAAGCCTAACGCGACCAACATGTAACCCAGGTAAGAAAGGAATTTGAACTACACTCATTAAGTATTTCAGGCAGCCAACTGTCCATTGATTAATCTACTCCCATCATACACAATCCAAACCATTCCGACAAGGGCTAGCTAATACCCGAGGGGCTGACAGCTGTTTAAACGGAAATTAAGTCTAAAAGAAAGAGGAGGGTTTGTTTGTTTGTTGAGATTTATCTGTCTAGACATTTTTCATTTTTTCCATAGGAATTGGATTCGAAGCATATTATCAATAATACAAGTGATATTTTATAAACCACACTTAAGGAATATGGAAAACCTAAATTTAAAGCTTGTGGGCTATGGTTTTTTGTTCTCGTTATTGAAAATCAACAGTAATTATATACGTATTTATTTACTTCTTATTTATTAATTTATGTCTTAAATACGTATTTATTTACTTCTTATTTATTATTTATGTCTTAACGCATTATTATTGGATTTGTTAGAGTGGGGGAGCGAAATATTCATTATAGAGAAAGTAGGCAATTAATTTTCGTGGGTAATATTCTGTATGATCTTGTGCTTACTTTAACATTTTAAAAGAAATTAGTTTGCTCCTTTATGTTTTTATTTTTGCCCGGCCGTGCAGGTTGCCACGTCATTACGTAAGCATATTATTTTCTTTCCATCTTTGGGTCCCATTGAACGATACTCAGTCATACGCGTGGAGAAAGTTGCGTGCCTGCCATAGTTTGTTGATATTATTCCTCTTTGTAGTGCACGCAAGTCATAATCTTGTTATTCCCAAGGAATAAGGCGAGGAATAGGGTAGTTGGTAGGCCAAGAGAATTTGTGGTGAGTTGTTTTGATTTTTTTTAGTTGTGATTTTTTTTTGGTTGATTTTGATTTTAAATTAGGATTTTAAACAACAAAAAAATTATTATATAAATAAAATATTGTTGATTAATTTGTAGGTACTTTAATTTAGTGGTATTAGTTTAATTGGTTAGATTTTTCAATATTTAAAGAGGAGACAAAAGTTTAAATCTTGTTAAGTTATACATAAATAATATTCAAGGTTCTTTGTAATACCACTATATAGGTTCTTTGTAATACCACTATATGGTGATGATGATGTAATAAAATGAAACCCTTTCCAATCAAAAAATATATATTTAAATTAAATAAATTAATAATCATTTTATATTTTTTAAATTATTATTTTTTTAAATTATATTTATATTATTATTATATTAAATTGTGATATAATTAAAAACAAATTATAATTAATAAATTTTTAAATATTTTTTTAACAAAAACTTAAAAACTCTTTTTGAAAATTTTCATTGATCACAAATTTCAGTTTGCAGGAGAACCGCTTGATGTAGTGGTAGAATACAAATACTTGGACATAGACTTTCATGACAAACTTAATTGGAATACATGTAGAATGAAAAGAACTCAAAGTGGTTGGAGAGCACTATATGCACTTCAAAACTGGAGGACCACCAAGGTCTTATTTGGCCTACTTGTTACACCGGTTCTGTTGTATGGTTGCGAGGTGTGGGCTAGTGGCACAAATGCAAAATGAAGGCAAATAGAAAGGATTCAAAAATATCTAATCACAAACTTTCTCAAAATTAAGGCCACAACCCCTTATGAAATTATTCTAGCTGAAACTGGAATGTTCCCTTTAGAAGCAATTGCTATGACCAAGCTGTTATGTTACTTAAAAAACAGAAAACATGACAAATGATAGATGGCCTAGGGCATCTAGGGACGAAGAGTTGCATAGACGAAAGAATACGTGGATGAAACAAATTCAGAAATGGATGAAACGTTGGGAAATCAACATAAATGAATGCCCAAATGTCAACAAAGACATAAAAAATTATGTGAATGAAAAGTTCGAAGTGGAATGTGGAAAAATGCAAGCAAGAAAATACAATATTATATTGCAAATTTTAACCCAACGTATGACCACAAGGAAAAAGCGTATATAGGCGCTGAAATCAAGTGGAAGGAAAAAATACTCATTGCTCACATAAGGACTAGCTCTCATAGGAAAAGACAATATTATATTGCAAATTTTAACCCAACGTATGACCACAAGGAAAAAGCGTATATAGGCGCTGAAATCAAGTGGAAGGAAAAAATACTCATTGCTCAGATAAGGACTAGCTCTCATAGGCTTAGATGTGAAACAGGGAGATGGACAACGCCCAAAGAACAATGGGAAGAAAGGATATGTACTCTATGCAACATAGGGGCAGTAGAGACAGAGGAACACTTCATCTATAAATGCCCGAGTTTTTCAGATATCCGTGACAAATACAAAGAAACACTTAGGAACGAGTTTATGACAAATTTATTTGAAGACAGTAAAATAAAAAAAAGTTGGAAAATTGCTAACACAAATCAGCAGGAGAAGGAACAACCTTCTCAAAGATATTAAAGATCATATGATATGATTTGAGTAATTGTACTTCCATATTTAAGGTCCCATAAACCATATTTGGGTTCCGCTAACGTAATTAAAATCTTTCTTTCATTCATTCACTAAAAAAATCATTATAATACTTAAAAATTCATTTTAATTAAAAATGTTATTAATTTTAATTTACCTAGACTAATTTTATCTATGGAAGCTTATGCACTCATAAGATCATGTTTTAATAATAAGATCATGTTCCCATTTAACGATAGCTCAGTAGAAAGTTGCGTGCCTCGATTGCACGTTAATCGTGTTATTTAAAAGTATAGGCTGCCAAGCACTTGTGAGTAAATTGTTTAGTTTTTTTTCACAAAGTGAAAGATTTTTTTATTTATTTTTATTTTTTTAAAATGTTGGTCGTTTCATCATTAAAGTACATGATTTTTAGTAGGATCCTTAATAACTATTACATAGTATATTCGTAACATATGAGAGGGAGAGATTTGAAGAGATTTGAACCTGGGGCCTCTCCAACAAAGAGTTTCAAC
Organism: Wollemia nobilis; assembly: GCA_028583015.1. NCBI lineage: Eukaryota > Viridiplantae > Streptophyta > Pinopsida > Araucariales > Araucariaceae > Wollemia > Wollemia nobilis. Next base: position 4,104,363 of record JAQPPZ010016709.1, read on the forward strand.
TATCCACTTTTCTCCAACTCCTTCATATGAGCGGATTAATGGATTAAGGTTTAATGGATTAAGGTTTATAGAGATTTTTATTAAAAATTTATATTATATAAATAAAATATTATTAATTAATTAATAGGTATCTTTATTAAATTTGAATTTGTATTAATGTTCATAAGTGACCAAAAGAGGTCAATAGGACTGTAGAGTAAGACATATACAAAACAATGGGAGTGTCTCCAGAGAAAATAAAGTACAAAAAACAGTAAACATGATGATATATGATATACAAGATCTGTGGATCAAGGATTACTTCCAACATTCAAGGTTAAAGAGAAGTCATTAAGTGATGTAAGAGTTGGATGTTTTCATAGATGTTCTTTGTTGACGACAAGTTGATCTTGTTGTATCTCTATGATCACCCTAGCGCTTCCTGGTTGTGGCCTGAAGAATGAAGTAATAAGTCGGAATCCTGTTATCTTCTGCAAACTGTTACTAATTAGTTCTTTCCTGAGATTGAGTAATTCTCGGATGAAAAAGGACAATTAATTTTTTTTTGAAAAATATTACGACGAATTAAAATTTATAAAAAAAGTTATTAAAAATTTATATTATATAAATAAAATATTTTTAATTTATTAATAGATATCTTCGTTAGTGAAAAGAAATATGAAGAGTAAATTTGTTTTTTTTATAGTGTGAGAAATTCTATGATTAATTTTTAGGGTTGAGTATTCTTATCAGCCATGATTCTTCGTAAGGTTAAAAAGCTAAACTTATTAATAGGAGATTAACCCACACATCGTTGTTTAAAACTTAACCTCCCGAAACCATTGCACTATTCCTTCAAAAGAAGAGTAAGTTGTTTAATAAATTCTTAAAATATAAAGTAACATTAAATAAATATTGGCTAGAAGTTATTTAAATCACAAACGCAACTAGGACAAGCATCATTGGTTAATAAGTTTTTTAAATGAGGATTTTTGGTTTGGTATTTATGAGTTGAAGATCAATTATCAATGATATTTTATTTTTTAAAATATATATTCTATTTATTTTATTTTGTTTAGTAAAAATATAAAAATTTGAAATTGCCTTTAGGTGGATTGGTAATTGTTTTTTTGGTCAGACACTTACCAAGAAGAGACCTAAGTTCAAACCTTGGGGTATGCTTGTTGCAAAGGTAGTAGTTTGATCTGAATCCTTTGAGTGCATGCGATATGATCTTAAGCGATCGATGGTCCTCCTCACGTTGGATCAACAACAATGAGGTGGTATAGGCTTGTTGAAAGCAACCCATGTGGTTTGAACCTTGCCCTTGGTAGTTACTAAAAATAGTGTGGATGTAACCAACTCCCTTATGTATCCAAAAAAAAATTGAATTTTTAAAATATAGATTATATTTATTTTATTTTATTTAATAAAAAAAATAGAATTGAAATATGTATTAAACTTGAATCTCCTCCTATCGGGGTTTAAACTTGAATCTCTTAAATAAAAACCTAAAAATATACCACTACAATAATCCTTATAAGATAAATTGAGTTATGATATAACTGAAAAAATTATAATTAATAACTTAAAAACTAATAAACAGTAGGGTTTTGAAAGGGTTTCTTTTTTCCTTAGTACAACAGGTCACAACCATTATACTACCTTTTTTTTCTTCTTGGGATTTGAACCTTGGTCTGTGTTGCATGGTTTGTGTGTCTTAACCATTAAACCAATACCTTATTTTTTAAATATTAAATATTAAAAATAGTAAACACTATACAAAATTTACTTAAGAACATGTGGAAATATTTAAATGTCACTGAAAAGTAATAAGATAATATATTTCAAGGCTCTACATGAATTTACATATTGTTTTTTTATTTTATTTTTGTTTTTACATTAAAAAAATGTTTTTTACATGAGAAAAAAATGATTATATATTTTCATCCTTAATATTTTTTTTATTAAGGTTAGTATGAGAAACCTCTATCACACTCAAGGTTGGACATCCCCATCTCAACCATGACCTTTCATAAGGGTGAGAGTTGAACTTATCAATAGGGGCCAAACACACATCCATACACCCACCCACCCCCTCACACACTTGCCCACACCACGATTTGAACCTTGGACCTCTTGAAGAAGATCCAAAGCCCACATCGTTGCACTGTTTCCTCGAGACAATTTTTACCCCCAATATTAACAAGACATAAAGAAGAAAATCTTTAAATTATCAATTGTTGTACTGTGTTTGTAGGGTGGTCTATCATTTGACCATCCTTTTGATGACACCCTATAATGTGATGATCATCTTGACAGTGCTCGACTATCTGGCCATCCTATATATGGTACCCTACCATTTGATGATCCTCTTGACGATGTTTGGTTGTCTAAGCATCCTCTTGATGTCACCCTGCCATTTGATGATCCTGTTGATGATGCATTGCCATTAGGCCATCCTATTGACAATATTATGTATTTTTCTTTATATAACAGACTATAGTTGCTACAACTGTAAATTATTTTACTGTAATGCTTTCGACTATGGTTCCCTTGACCGTAATTATTTGTTTGTAGTTTCTCTAACTATAATTTCTTTATCATTTAGATGATAAACTTTATTTGCATCAAGAAAACAAACTTTAGTTGCATTAGAATGACAAACTTCAATTGCTTTGACTATAGATTCTCTGTCTGTAGATCCTTCATATGTAGTTCCTCCATATTTAGATTCTTTGTTTGTAGATTCTATGTCGATAATTCCTCCAACTATAGATCCTTTATCGATAGATCCTTTGTTTGCATATTTTTTGTTTGAAATTCCTCTATCCATAGATCCTCCATGTGTATTTTATGTGTTTGCATATCCTTTGTCTATAATTTTTTCATTTGCTTATGGATGGAAGTATGCCCTACCTATTGTCTGTACATCTATCATGCACATCCCATTAGATGACCCTTCAACTGTGTCAACAAACAAATCTATCACTTATTCACCTACTTCGTTGGCTACATTCAAGTGCTCTAATTGCCCATCTTACCAAGTGATGTGCTTCTCACAACTCCATGTTACCAGGTTAGACCCAACTTCATATAGGCAACGTTGCCAGAATGAAATTAAATATATTAAAACTTAAATTCATTTCTACTTAAATAAACCTACAAATTTGGTTGCAAAAATTAGCAACAACAATACATATAAGAAACAACAATAACAATAACAATAACAAATGATAAGTAAATATGAGTAGAATTGTATTAACAATGTCATATACAATTTGGAAACATTATGCATAATACTCTTCATGCCCCAAGTCATCTACATGCAATAGTCATTGTATTACAATTGTCACCATACATCAGGCAACTCCATGATTACATGATTGCATGCTAAACCTGACTACATCATAGCCTACACACATATGCACAATCCTTATCTCATACGTATCTATACCCATGAATGAATGAGAGGGAGGTACTTATTTATACAAGTAGAAATTAGTTGCACCCTCCAACTACCTCACACCTCATCATTTCTCTAAATTACATTTCACTTGCATTTACATAATATTTCCAACTATAGGACAAACTAACTTAAGACTTATGATTTTGTTGGCATACATAATTTAACATGGCATTATCACATATAATATTACATTGCCACTTTATAACATTATTAAATATATGTTCACACATTTTGTCAAACACTTTGCGTTCAACTACAAAATAACACTGATTAATAATACTAATTCACTAATTGCATATATATCAAATTGTCTATCTACAATTGTTGTTCTATGAAGGGCTTAGGATTTGCCATAAGAGTTTTATACTATGTCGTACGATGGATAGACAGTACAAAGGATTAGATTTTACAAGGGTTTGACCATAAAATAGGTTGCACAATACAATTGTTAGTGGTGTATTACGAGTTGGGTTCGTACAATTGAGACCATACAATCTCATGTTTGGTTGTATGATGGTGTTTATAGTCTCATGGCTGCAATTCCATTTAGTTCATAAACCTATTGCCATACCATTACTAGGAATACTACCACTCATGCTACAACTTGTTATAGGCTTCTTTTTCCTAGCATGTTTAGTTGTGGCCAACATATAACTATTTAACGAATCCTAAAAAATTTAAAAATTACAAGAAATCCATCAACACGAGGTGTCTTGTTAAGGTGGAAAGAGAAAATTAACTCCTATAGCACCTCCATAGAGATATTCCTCATCAAGACTGCATTTGGTCTTTGTGTGATAATTGATGGAATATTTTACAAAACCATACCCAAAGCCTTCTTATCTTGAAATAATTAATTGCTTCCTTTCTGATATCTTCTTCTTCCTCAATATTTCCTCCATCTAAAGTTGATTTTTTTATTTAATGAAAAAATAATTTTTTTTTGGCTATAACATGATTTTTTTAATCTAAAGTTGAAATAGTTGATTTTTTTTATTTCATTATTCTGGAGTGCTATAACAACATAATATTCTAGAGTGCTATAACAACATATAATCCATTCACACCAAGCTTGATCAAAACCAAGTTTTCTAAGAATATCATGTTGAAAAATCCAACAAACCCTATCATATGATTTGTTTATATCTAATTTTACATGCGTACCCTTTTTTTTAAGGAATGAATATAATGTATGGCCTTTTGCGCAATTATTACACCATCAACAAAACCACCTTGTTCCTATGAGATAACACAATCTATAATGTTGTTGTTCTTCTTCAATTAATTTGTCATAATTTCTAAATTATTTTATAAATAATATTACAAAGTCTTATTGGACAAATTTTATCAAAATATTTTATCTCACCTTTATGGGGAACCATTGTAATAAAGGTGATATTGATATCATTTATTGTAGGTCTTTTTTCCCTAGCCTCTTCAGTTGCAACCAACATATGACTATTCAACAAATCCCAAAATATTTGAATGAAAATTATAATATTCCATTGGGGTTGGTGCTTTCTCTGTGTGGAAAGAGGAAACTACCGCTTGTAGCTCCTCCATAGATATCTTCATCATCAAGCTTGAATTTGGTCTCTATGTGATACTTGATAGAATATTTTACAAAAATTTACCATGAGCCTTCTTATATTGAAATAATTAATTACTTCCTTCTTATTATCTTCTTCCTCAATATTTCTTCCATCTAAAGTTCAAATATTTTTTATTTGAAAGACAAATTTATTTTAGCTATAGCATGAAAATTTGTCATTTTGTCCCCTTCCTTAAGCCATTTCTCCCTAGATTTTTAGGTCCAATATGACTCTTCCTTTCAAATACATTATAGAAATCAGAAAAGTAATTGTTTTTCTTGCACATAACTATCTTAGTTCATTTCATTGATTTCTACTCTCTTGTAAATTTGTTTAGCTAAGATTTAATTTCCTCTTTTGCTTCAAATATGTTACAAAAGATTTGGCATTCCAAATATTCATTTGCCACTTTAGATATTTCATCTTTTGAACTAACTTATATATACATGATGCTTCAAACTTTGCTTCATCCTGTCATAACATAACCATCTGGAAAAAAATATTGATTTGGCATTCCAAATATTCATTTGCCACTTTAGATATTTCATCTTTTGAACTAACTTATATATACATGATGCTTCAAACTTTCCTTCATCCTATCATAACATAACCATCTGGAAAAAAATATTGAAATGGCTTTAAATGACAATTATTGAGTAAATAACATCTAGTTTTTATTATATTATTATAAACTATGTGTGGCTTTTATTGGGGGCCACTCCCATCAAAATAATAAAATGTTACATTGTTGTGAGGTTAACTAAACAATATCAAACTTATCTTTTATCAAATATATTCTTCATTTGTTTTTCAATCAAATATATTTGACCTCAAAATGCTATGTTTCCACCATCAACCCTTATATGATTTACATTGAGATAAAATCTCATTAAACTCATTGCCTTCTAAAATTTGAATATTGACAAGATGATATCTGCTACCTAGTTCCATTTTCTATAAATATGTTGGCTATAACAACCCATCATTTTCCTAATACCTATTTTTTAGGGATCTTATCCATACCCTTTATATTCCAAGATATCATTTTCATCATCATTTTTTGTTTTTATTTGTGGAATTAGCCTCACTTCTTGTTAAAACTTGTAATATTTATTATTGTTTTCCCACATCAATATCTCTCTAATTTTATTTTCTCTTTGTTTTTCTTTCTTGGGTCTTCCTCTCCTTTTTTCATTCTCACCAACTCTTTCTTCATTCAAATCTTTGATTTTTTCATACTAATTATAGTAAGATTTATCATATATAGGTTTGTCTTGCATAAACCTCTAAAACACTTTCTTCTTTATGCTGCTTTGGAAACCCTAAAGTGCTAGGGCGTTCCTACATAGTAATCACCTTTTTATGTTGCTCTAAAACCCCTAAATTTCTATGGATATCCTTCATTCTCATTTCTTTATTATTATGATCTTAAAACCCTAAAGTGTAAGGGATTATATCTACGTTACTTTCTCTATTGCAAGAAAATAATTTTATACTACTTGACGAAAATGAAGACGATTTACTTGGAATAAACTTGACATCTTCGACCTCTTTAGTTTTAAAAATTTCCTCCACATCTTCCTTTGTACCTTTAATTCATTATTAATTTGAACTTGCATATTGTACTTACTCATTCCTTATATCCTTCATTGTTTCTTCTAACGGTTGATCCAAGTAAACTATCATGGCCTTTATCATTTGAAGTTGCAAATAGGTTTTCATTGCCTATTTTTTGGCAATGGATTATCCTTGTTTGAATCCAACTTCTACTATAGTATGACCTCCTTCCTTCATCTTGAAGTTTATCTCATAACCAAAAAAAAATTCTCTTTCTCCATCACTTTCACTTTGCAATCTCTTACCATGTGTTAAGTCCCATAAAATTTGTAGCATTGAAATACAAAGTTTTTATAATCCACTTGTTGATCCCAATCTCTTGATTCAAATCTAATCTTAATGAATTGTTGCAACACATATTTAGGCATATATAACATGCTTTCACTCCTTAGTAGTTGGTCCCTCCTATATGAACTTCCCTGAGGCATTGCCAATATTCTTCAAAATATCCTTATTCATAAGCCAATGGAAACCCAAAAAGCCTAACCCACATTGGAAGCTTTTTAATAGTTTCTACCTCGACAAAAAAATTCTCACTCGATACTCTTAAATATAGGAACAATGGGCTACAACCCATTATTTTATCATTGATTTTCAAAGTAAAAAATATGATGAGGAAAAATCCTTTAGGAAGGAAAGTCATGGAGGAATTTGAATCCAATATCCACTTCCACTTGATTCAATTTTAAATCTCTAAGAACCTTGATCGGTATTTGTTGAACTTAGATATTAACCCTCTACTTTTAAGAACCATTATATCATGCTCAATTATCTCATCCTTGATAATCACTTGTAGTGTAACATCTACTCCTTAGATCAAACTTACCATACATTCACTTTTCCTCTTGTCTTGAACTTAGGTATTCATACTTCTAAGGCATCCTTACTTCCAATCAGGGCTTTCAAATATGGTTTTCCTTCCATGCAACCTCATTTTTCCTCATATGAATCCTTTATTTTTTGAATTTGTCCAAAGATTTGAAGCAAGAAAATGTTAGTACTATTGGGGTTAAACATGGCTGCCCACTTTCACCTACACTCTTTGGATTGTATATTGATGAATTTTAGGTGCTCATTATGGACTCTCTGGCTAAGAGTACATGTTGCTTAATTTTTGGTAGTGTTATTGCCATTTTGCTATTTGTTGATGACATTATCCTAATGTCACATACAATAGGAGGACTTCAACAACAGTTGGACATACTTGGCACATACTTTGACTTGCATGGATTACCCAAGAAATATCTCTCTTCTGTTCACATCACATGTAAAGGGAAGGTTGTTGAGTTTGTTACATCATACACATACTTGAGAGTTATTTTCATAGGACCTACCTTCAACTTGATCCCTGCATCTCAAGAAAGGTTAAACAAAGGTTATACTGCCTTAGCCTCTCTAGATAAGCAATTCTTTTAGCTCCAGTTTCAGGACATCAGTACGAAGATCAGACTCTTCCACACTCTTGTTACCCCTACACTGCTCTATGGCTTTGAAGTTTGGGGCCCTAACCTCAGACAGTTGGGTTGGTCTAGTATTGAAAGGGTCCTCATCTCAATATTGTCCAAGTTCATTCGTTCCAAAATAACTATTCTGCATCCCATCATTCTAGCTAAGTTTGGTGCTCGTCCATTGCTTACAACAACAATATTTCTTGTTGTCTCTTTACTGCATAGATTACATTGTATGCCGGACATGAGAAGATATCCATATTTAACACTACAATCCTCAAGACAGTTGGAAAATCAAGGGGTTAGGAATTGCTGGTATGCTCAGACTACTACTCTACTTCAATCTCTTGGCCTAGACATCATGAGACCTCCTCCTACTAAAACATCAATCAATGCACCATACTCCAATAAGGATATTTGAGATGAGATTTACTCAACATATATAAAAACTACTTGGACTAATTCAAAAGAACCTCTTTTACCAAAACTGCTCCATTACTCTCACTTTTATCTCCAACTAGAGAATGGATTGATCACTACTCCAAAATTTAACTTGATACAGATGTTAGACAACCTCAGGTTTCTTCTAGTTCAACTACGAGTTTACTCCCACCAGCTGTGTATTGAGACAGATCATCACCTCCCCAGAGATCAGCATATTTGCAGATTGTGCAATCTTGATGTGGAATCCGAGGAGCATTTCATTTATCTACTACGAGATACGAAGTAGATATTATTACTTATTCAGAGACACCCATACACTAAAATCTTGGATTAATTATGAAGATCAGAGATGCATTGCCCTTTTCATCCGAGAATTATTCAATCTCAAGAAAGAACTACTTAGTAACAGTTTACAGAAGATAATAGGATCCCGACTTATCACTTCATTCTTCTAGCCTCCAAAGACCACGACCAAGAAGCGCCAGGGTGATCACAGAGATACAACAAGATCAAATCGTCTTCGACTCCAAAAAAGAACATCTATGACGACATCCAACTCTTATATCACTCACTTCTCTTCAACCTTGAATGTTGGGAGTAATCTTTGATCCATAGATCTTGTATATCATATGTCATTATGTTTACTGTTTTTGTTTTTCTTACTTTATTTTATCTGGAGCTGCATTAAGTACTCCCGTTGCTTTGTATATGTTTTACTTTACAATCCTATTGATCTCTTTTGATCACCTATAAACGTTAATACAAAATTCAAATTCAAATTCAAATGCTTCTTCCACCGACAATATTGGAGATGGCTTTAATAAAAAGTTTGCACCATACAAAGAGTAATACGATGTAAATGAAAAAGACAGAGCAATTGCCCCAAGTATAAAGCTATAAAGCTAAACTCATATAAGTTAAACCTAAATATTTTTCACATCCTTTCCAAAGAAAAACTGTTTGAATTTTATTGTAATGTAATCTTCATAAGCAATTAAAGCTACAAGCCAGATACACACCTCCAAAACTCGCAAAGAGATTGACAGTGCCAAAAACCTGCAGGCGGAGACTGGGGCGCACAAAGGTCCATCATCTCTAATCTCATGTCCACTAAACCCAAATATTGAGATTGTTGAGCTCCAACAACGCAGAAAAATTGTTTCTTCTTTTGAGAGCAGCAGTAGTAGCAGCCGTAGCGATGGTGTTTAGTATTGGTAGTATTACCGATGTGGCATGTATTACCATGGTGTTTCTAGAAATCCAAATTTAAAACCTATATTATCGTCATGGTTTTTCGTTCTCATTATTGGAAATCAATAATATATTTATTTACTTATTGTTTGTCTTAAATACGTATTTATTTTATTTTTATTGAGTAAATATTTTTTATAATTAAACCCAGGTCACATCATCATAAACCACATCACCTATTTATTTACTTCTTATTTATTATTTATGTATTAATTCGTAGTTATTATTAGATTTGTTAAAGTGAGGTTTAAACCACATCATGCAAATATAAATACGTATTTCTTATTTATTATTTAGGTCTTAATTCATAGTTATTATTGGATTTGTTAGAGTCGGGGGCGAAATATTCATTATAGAGAAAGTAGGCATTTAATTTTTGTGGGTAATATTCTGTATGATCTTGTGCTTACTTTCACATTTTAAAAGGAAAATAGTGTGCTCCTTTATGTTTTTAGTTTTTTCCCCGCCGTGCAGGTTGCCACGCCCTTAGGTAAGCAATATAATTTTCTTTCCATCTTTGGGTCCCATTGAACGATACCTCGGGCATACGCATGGAAAAAGTTGCGTGTCTGTTTTTTTTTTTTTATTATTCTCTATGAAAGAATGAAAGATTGATTTTAATTATGAAAGATTTGTAGGTCATAATCTTGGGAAGAGATAGTTGTCAGTGAGTTGTCCTGATTTTATTTTTTAGTTGGTAGATTGTCTTGATTTAATTATTTAAAAGGGTCTTGTTGATTTTATTTTTTAATTGGTAGATTTTTTATTTAATTATTTAAAAGGGTCTTGTTGATTTTGATTTTAACCAATAAATTAAGATTTATAATTTTTTTTATACAACCAAAAAATCATATTATATAAATAAAATATTGTTGATTAATTATTAGGTATCTTCATTAGTGATCAAGTGACATTAGTTCAAAGGGTTAGATTTCTCAATATTTAAAGAAGAGACAAAGGTTCAAATCTTGCCAAGCGATAGCTTGGTATGGGTGAGATCCCTTTCAATCTCATATAATCAATTAATATATATATATTTAAATTTGATCAATTAACAATAATTTATGTTTTTCAAAATACAGATTATATTTATATTATTATTGAGTTTTTGTATAATTGAAAACAATTTATAATTAATTAATTTTTAAATATTTTTTTCAATAAAAACTTAAAAACTACTTTTAAAAAATTTTATTGCTCGTAGTTTTGTGTTAAATTCTTAATAAATAAGTATAGCTCTCCGCTTTAAGAAATCATGGTTGGAAGGAGATTGCTCAACCTTGTGTGTCCATCATAAAAGATTCTCACAATACCAAAAAAATATTGTTATAATACTTATAAACTCATTTTAAAATATTCATTATTTTTATATTAAGAATAATACATTGATGACTTAAATTAATTTTATTTAATTTATGAAAGAGTAAGCACCATGTTTCATGTTTCAATAATTAGAAGGAAAGAATTTAACCCTTCTAACCTACCTCCGAATGTAGACGGACTCACCATTAATTTAGTTAAATTAAATTTAATATAAATTTGAGAAAGAAGGGTGTAAAAGATAAAACAAATGTAATAAAAAAATACTATGATTGTTGCAAAATTAATGTTGATCAATCAGTATATTTAAAGGAAAATAAATAACATTATTATTAAATATACAAATAAATTAAAAAGAATGACACTATTCATCTACAAATCAAAAAGTTAAATCACACAATTGATGTATAAATATCAGTTATATTCTTTCCACGTCATTACGTAAGCTATAAATATCATTTTATATTCTTTCCACGTCACTACGTAAGCTATTATTTTCTTTTCAGCTTTGGTTCCCATTTAACGATACCTCAGTAGAAAGTTGCGTGCCTGCCATAATTTGTTGGTATTATTCCTCTCTGGAGTGCACGTCAAGTCATAATCGTGTTATTTAAAAGTATAGGCTGACAAGTGTTTCCTATACAAGTGTTTGTCTTCTTTAGTTTTTATTAGATAGTTACAATTTTGTTGATTTCACTTTAATTAATAATTAAGATTTATGAAGATTTTTATTAAAATTTTATATTTATATTTTCATGGAGAAGAAACATAAAGAGTAAGTTTTGTTTTGTTTTTTTTGGATAGTGTGAGAAATTTTATGATTAATGTTTAGCGTTGAGTATTTTTATTAGTTATGACTTTTTGTAAGACCAAGAGTTAAGCTTATCAATAGAGCATTAACACACATACCACTATCAATAGAACATTAACACATATACTGCGGTTTGAACCTTGAACCTATCCCTTTGTGAAGAGTAAGTTCTTTAATAGATTCTTGAAATATGAAGTACCATTGAATAAAGACTGGTTAATAAGTTATTTAAATCGCAACTAGGTCAAGCAACATTCCTTAATAAGTTTTTTAAATCGAGATTTTTGGTATTTATGAGTTAAAGATAAATTAGTAATGATTTTTTATTTTTAAAACACATTTTTTAAATATAAATTATATTTATTTTATTTTGTATAGTAAAGAAATAGATTAAAATTTTAAAATATAGATTATATTTATTTTATTTTGTTTAGTAAAAAAATAGAATTGAAATGGTGAGTGTAATCGGTAGTGATTGCGAGTGCAAGCACGTGTCGGGAACGAGTGCAACCACGAGCTAGGAGTGAGTGCAGCCGGGAGTGAGTGCAAAAAATTTATGTAATATAGAAATAAAACCATTTGCGAAAGTGCTTATTGAAAGTGTGAATGACCAAGTTGGAAGTTTGGATGCCCTATCTAGCAATAAGAAGAAGAGAGAATCTATGAAAAACCCAGTTCAGGTAGGAGATTCTACGTTAGAAGTGATTATCAAGAATGAGATGATTGAGCAGGATATAATGATTCTTAAAACCAAAGGGTTAATTTGTAAGTTTCATGGATATTGGCCAGGTTTTTCTGAGATTCAAAATTGGATTAAGTGGAAATGGAGATTGAATTTTCCATGACTTTTCTTCCAAAAGGAATTTTTCTCATTATTTTCTCTAGTTCAAAAATAAGGGATAAAATAATGGATGGGGGTCCATGGTTTAGGGGTAAAGATGCATTATATTTAAGATCTTGGAGTGAGAATTTTTCTGTGAACATGAAAACTATTAAAGGCTCCTAGTATGAATTAGGCTTTTTGGACTTCCTTATAAACTCATCAATAAGGAGGTTTTGAAGAATATTGGTAATACCCTAGGCGAATTCATCCAGGAGGGACCAACTACTAAGGAGAGAAGGCATATTGTATATACTTGAATATGTGTTGCCTTGGATATTTTTAATCCTTTATTATAGTCGATTAGGATTAAATATGAATCAAAAGAATGGGATCAACAAGTGGATTATGAAAAAATTGCATTTAGATGTCGCAATATCATGAAACTGGGCACATGGCAAGATAATGCAAAGTGAAAATGGAGGAAGAGATGGAATTTTTTGGGCATGAGGATAGTTTCAATTTGAAACAAGGACCATATCACAGGAGAAGCTAGGTAAAATCAAGGATTTTCCACTTGTAAGAAAGTGGCTAAAAAAACTCCTCTACATCATCAAATGGCGAAGGCCATTACAGTTCACCCGAATCAGTCGTTAGAAGAAAAAAATGATATTGGAGATGAGGAAGTACAATGTGCAAGTTCAAATATAAAAAGGAGCTAAATGTGCAAAGGAAGAAGGGAAAAAAAAATTTAATATAAAGGAAGATAGGGAGACAAATTTTAAAGCAAATGAGGCGAAGGAGATCAAGCTCAATCTAGGTAAATCGCCTTTATTATCCTCAAGTAGATTAAAATATTCTCCTTAAAAAAAATGAAAGTAGTATGGAGTGTATTCCCTACACTTTAGGATTTCAAGAGCAGTATAATAAAGAAAATCTTGTAGAGGATATTCAAGGAAATTTAGGTTTTTCAATACAACATATGAAAGTGATGACTACAGAGGATCATCTATGCAATTTAGAGTGTTCAGGGCAACATAAAGAATAAAATATTATTGAGGCTATTCCTTGCACTTTCGACTCTTTAGGGAAACATAAATCTTTAGAAGATAAGTCCCATTTTGAACAATATGAAAAAATAGAAGAGATTGATGAAGATGAGAGTGGTGGTAAAAATGGAAGAAGGAGAGGAAGGTTATCACAAAAAGAATAAGGAGAAAAAGGAACTCAAAAGGATACTTATCTGGGAAGACAAATAAAAATATCACAGGTGTTAACAAGAAGTGGGTTAAGCCCACTAATAAAAATAAAAAGTGTTGATGATGAAAACGATATCATGGAATATTAGGGGTATGAATAAAACCCCTAAAAAAGATTTATTAAGGAATTAATAGGTTGTTATAGCCCCGAGTTTATTTTAATACAAGAAATAAAATTAAGCAATGAGGAATGTAAGGATGCTTTTAAGAAGATTTGGAAGACAGGTCATTGTTTAGCAGTTTCTTCTACAGGAGCTTCAGGCGGTATTGCAATAATATGGGACAAATGCAAATGGGTGAATAGATATTAAAAGCAAAAAGTAATTGGGTTGCTAGATTATTTTGTAGGAAAGAGGAAAACATCAAAGTTGGGGTTATAAATGTATATGCTCCAACTATAGTTACTCCTCGTGAAAGATGTTGGAAGGACCTTAATATATTTTTGTCAAATACAATGATGATTCATTGTGATATATGGATTCTTGGGGGTGATTTTAATACTGCCATTATCTCCTTTGGGAAAGAAGGGTGGCATTATATGATGGTCAAAATCAATGCAAGATTTTGCTTCATTTGTCAATTCAAATGACCTTTAGGATGTTAGTCCCTCAAGGTTTCAATACACATGGGATAATAGATGCATTGGAAAAAATCATATAGCAGAAAGACCAGATAGATTTTTTTTATCCAATAAATGATTGTAAACAAAGTATACAATCTCTTCAGATATTTTATTACGAGTAGGATCAAATCACAAACCCATTCTTTTGACTTGTGAGTCACCTAACAATGGTCATCCAAAGCCATTTCGCTTCTAATCTATGTGGCTCCAAGACCCTAATTTTTTCCAGATGGTTATGTTATGGTGGGATGAATCAAAATTTGAAGGATCATGTATGTACAGTTTTGTTCAAAAGTTAAAATATTTAAAGGAGCAAATGAAGATATGGAATGTCAAATATTTTGGTAACATTTTTAAAGAAAAAAAAGAAATTGAATCCAAGCTCAAAAATTTATAAGAGATAGGAGAAATTAATGGAATGGACCAGGATTCTTATGCGAAAGAAAAAAAACACTTTCTCACTATCATAATTCATTGAAGAAGGAGGCGTCATATTGGTTCCAAACATCTAGAGAGAAATGGCTCAAGGAAAGAGATAGAAATGCAAAAAAATATCATGCTACAAAAAAAACAAAATTTTGTGTTCGTCATATTAAAAATATTATAACCCTAGATGGAAGCAATATTGAGGATGAAGAATATATAAGGAAGGAAGCAATAAATTATTTCAAACATATTTTGTTAGATTCTAGGCAAGATAAGGAGGCACAAGAAAAACTTTTGCAAAGTATTCCATCACTTGTCACTCAGGGACAAAATGAAAGCTTGATGAAGAAGATATCTATGGAGGAGCTCCATGAAGTAGTTTTCTCTTTCCATCCTAACAAGGCACCTGGTCTCGACGTATTTCTTGCAATTTTATTTCAAAATTTTTGGGATTTATTGAAGAGTGACATGTTAGATGCAATTGAAGAGGCTAAAAAAAGAAAGGCTATCATAAGTGAGATCAATGCTACTTTTATTACCTTGGTTCCCAAGAAAGATGACACAAGATATTTTTATAACTTTCATCCAATAAGCCTTTGTAATATGATTTATAAGATCGTTTCAAAAATTATGGCAAACAGGTTAAAGGACATTCTAGGGTGTCTTATCTCAGAGAAACAAGGTGGCTTTGCTCAGGGTAAACAAATTATTGATGGTATGATTATTTCACAAGAGGCCATACATTCTCTTCATTCTATGAAAAATAAGGTATGTTTTTGAAATTAGATATGAACAAAGCATATGATAGAGTTTCCTAGAATTTTCTACATGCTTTTCTCAGAAAGTTTGGCTTTGATTATAGTTGGTGTGGGTGGATTAAATGTTGTTATAGCACTGCAAAATTTTCTATTTTGATCAATGGTTCTCCTGCTAGGTACTTCAAGTCATCTCGTGGACTTCGTCAAGGTGATCCTCTTTCTCCTTATCTATTAATTATTCTAGCAGAAACATTAGGGAGAGCCTTTTCAAAGGCAAAAATGGGAGGAAAAATCAAGGGTATTCAAGTTGCAAAAAATGGTCCCTTCGAATCTCATCTCCAATTTTTTGATAATACTTTTCTTTTGGGCCATCCCTCAGTCAATGAGGCCATGAATTTCAAATCAAAATTATCATGTTATGAGAAGGCTACTGGACAATTGGTAAATACTTCAAAATCCACGATATTTTTTATTAATACTACCCTAGATTTACAACAAATTATTATGAATATTTTAGGGTTCAAAATTAAAAAATTCCAACCTACTTGGGTATTCCTTTGTCTAATAAAACAAATAAAAAGGAGCTTTGGATCTCTTTTTTGGATAGAATGAAAGCTTGCTTGGCAGTTTGGAAAGGTAAGTTCTTAACCATTCTAGGAAGGCTACAACTCATAAATACTACTTTGTAATCCATTCATATTTATATGATATCACTTTCAAGACTGCCAATAGGTATTGCATCAAAAATAGATAAAATTCAAAGAGACTTTCTATGGAACGGTTGCGAGGAAAAATTTAGGTTTCCTCTTTGTAAGTGGGATGGGGTTTGCAAAGGAAAGAATATTGGAGGAGCAGGCTTGTAAAATTGCAGACTTATGAATTTGGCATTAAGAGCAAAGCTTGGGTGGAGACTATTCATATATCAAAGAAAGAATTGTGCAAAAATATTACTTCAAAAATATATAGGTTTGAAATTATTTAGGAAAATAACTCTACCCAAAGGATCGCCAACATGGAACTTCATATGAGTTTACATTTGATAGAGAAACATATTATATGGTTAGTCAATGAGAGGAAATGCAAATTTTTGGTTTGATGCTTGGTTGAAACCTTATCCTCTTATCTCAAACTCAAAATGGAAACCATTGGATCAATCGTGTGTAGCATGTAAAGGTCCAAAGGTCAAAGATTATATTATTATGAGCAAAAACTCTAGAACATGGATTTCTTTAGTAACTTGGTTGAAAGAGAGGAACTCAAACAAATTGCAGATGAACTTCAAAATATGCTTCAAGAGTTTTATTTACCAATTTTTACACGAAAGGATGAGTTGGTTTGGAATTTATCAAAGGATGATAGATACTCAATCAAGTTGGGATATGAGGATTTAGAACAATCAAAATTTCCTTCTCCCAATGATTTTTCGTAGAAGAACGTTTGTTCATTAGAGGATCTCCCTAAGGCCTCAACATTTCTTTGGTTAGCAGTTCAATGTCAGATTCTTACCGGAGAAAGTCTACAAAGAAGAGAATATTATGGACCCTTCAGATGTGCCTTGTGTGAGAAGGATTTAGAAACGTCGGACCATTTACTTCTTTATTATCCGTTTGCTCACACTATTCGAGGTTATTTTTAAAAAACATGAAATTATATTGAGTAGCTCCATCAACATTGAAAGAGTTGATAAAATGTTGGATAAACTATAATAAAGCTAAAGCACTATGTATTCTTTGGAGGAATGGCTCTGCCATTATTTGTTGGAATTTATGGCTTGAAAGTAATAATACAATTTTAAAAAATAAATATCAAAATCATGCCCAAGTTTAGAACCGTATTAGTGCCTCTCTTGCAGAATGTCTAAAAATACAGTGCTCATCATGGGAAGTCTCAATTGCAGAAAAAGAAAAAGAGGTGCTGATAACTTGGCTACAAGATTTGAACATACATGGAAGAGTCATCCATGACAACGAAATTAAAACAAAGGATCTACTTCGATCTATGGTAAAATGGAAATATCCATAAATTGGGTTTATCAAAATTAATTTTGATGATGCTTCTAAAGGAAATCCAAGAAAAGCTAGTGGAGGTGGTGTTTTTAAAAATAGTGAAGGCAAAATTCTCCTCACTTATTCAAAATCATATGGAACTTCAACTAACAACTATGCAGAGGCTAGGGCACTTCTTATAGGGATTAAAATTGCAATAGAAAAAGGATGTAAATATATTTCAATTGAGGGGGACTCACAAATTATCATCAATGCTATTAACAAAAATGGATGTGGAGACTGGATAAAAAATAGTATTATTGTTGATGTTCATTGTCTATTACTAGAGGTAATCTCTTGGTAATGTGAGCATATTTATAGAGAAGGAAATCAAGTAGCAGATAAATTAGTGAATTATGGTGTTGATCTTCATCCCGGTGAATTCTAATTTTTAGAAGGCAACTATCAAAGTGAGATTTTATATCTTAATCAAAATGATGTCAAGGAGTTGATTGTGGAAGCAACACTTTGAGGAAGTTGAAGAATATATTTAAGAGAAAAAAGAAATGAAAAATTCGTGATAAAAATGTATGCTACAACAAATGTAATATTTTGGTATTGTGATGGGAGTGGTCCCCAATGGAAGACACATATAACCTATAAAAAAAAGAAATGGAATTGAAATAGGTCATATTTGTATTATATTATCACCACATAGTGGTATTATAATAAGAGTTCCATCTATATTACATTATCACCACATAGTGTTATTATAACAAGTTAGGTATTAGATCATCCCCACCCCACGTAGTGGTATTACAACAAGCTCGCTATTAGATTCAAACCTTGGTCTCCTCCGTAAAAATAAAGTAATCTAACCGATTCAACTAATGCCATTGGATAAAATTTTTGAGTAAAAAACATAGGATTTTACGTGGGGTCCTAGTCCCCTTTTACTCTGATTTGAACTTGGGTGTCTTAAATGAAAACCAAAGACATACCACTACACTATACCTCACGAGAAAAAATGTTAAGTTAAAAACAAAAGTTTTTACAAGGGGTCCCAGTCCCCTCATATAGGGGCTTAAAATTGGGTCTTCTAAATGAAAACCCAAAGATATACCACTATGGTATCCTTTGTGAGACATATTGAGGTTTGATATAATTGAAAAAATTATAATATATATAATTTTAAAAGGTAGGGTTTCTTTTTTCTTAGTACAATAGATCACAACTAGTAACATCAAGTTATTAGATTGAGTTATGAGTGTAGATAAAAGTGAGTGTGAGCGTGATCTGTGCAATCGAAAGTTAGTGAGTGCAACTCGAAGTAAGTGTGAGTGTGAGCTTGGAGTGAGTGCAGCCAGAATTGAGTACGAGCGTGAGCCTAGAGTGAGTGTAGTCAAAAGTGAGTGAGTGCAGTCATAAGTGAGTGCAATCACCAGCCAAGAGTGAGGAGGAAGTGTGAGCAAGAAGTAGAAAGCAAAGTGTGATCCAGTTGAAGAAAACCTAGTTCAAGCCAAGAGGAAGTGCAATCTAAGAGGGAGTGCAAGCCAAGATTCAATCATGGTGAAAGAGCATCGGGTTCATTCAAAATGCATCAATGCTTCAAACCCTTACCACAAATGTGTGGAATATTGTTTCAAAAAAATTGTTGAAGCGAAGGAACACTAGGAAAAAGAAGAGACAAGGGCTATTTCGAGCCAAGAGGGAGTGCAAGCTGAGAGCAAGTTCAAGGCAGGGGAGAGTGCAAGCTGGGAGTGAGTGCAAGTTGAGAGGGAAGGTGAGCTAAGAGGGAGTGCAAGACAAGAACAAGCCCCATTAGCTAGTATGGAAGAAAAGTTATATTTGAAAGCCCTAATGGGAAGTTAGAATACCCTAGTTGGAGATAAGAAGAACGAATACATGGCAAGTTCAATCCATGTAGCATATGCTACACCAAAAGTGAGTATAAAATATGAAATGATTGAGCATGATATAATGATTATTAAAAATAGAGGGTTAATATGCAAGTTCCATAGATCATGGCCAGGGTTTTTGGAGATTCAAAATTGGATCAAGTGGAAGTGAGGATTAAATTCAAATTACTCTCAGAACTTTTCTTCCTAAAGGTTTTTTCTCATCATCTTTTCCAGTTCAAAAATTAGGGATAAAATAATGGTTGGTGGCCCATGGTTTAGGGGAAGAGATGCACTTTATTTGAGACCATGGAATGAATTTTTTTCTATTGAAACAAAAACTATTAAGAAGCTTCCAATATGGGTTAGGCTTTTTGGACTTCTATATCAACTTATAAATAAGGATGTTCTAAAGAATATTGGAAATACCCTAGGAGAACTCATCAAGGAAGTACTAACTACTAAGGAGCGAAAACATGTTATATATACTAGAATATGTGTTGCTATGGATATTTCAAAACCAACATTGATTATAAATTTTTAAAATAGAAATTAGGGGATTTATGGATTGGTATTTATGATTTGGGAGATAAATTACCATTGATTTTACATTTTTAACTTATGTTTTTTAAAAATATAGATTATATTTATATTCTTATTGAGTTTTGATATAATCGGAAAAAAATATAATTAATATTTTTTTAATATATATTTTTAAAAGGTAAGGTTTTAAAAGGGTTTATTTTTTCTTTACTATAATAGGTCACATCAACTGGTTACATTGAGTTATACAACTTTTTTGATATCGTTGAGGTTTGAACCTTGGTATGGGTTGCATCATCTATATGCCTTAACCATCGAACAATTATCTCATTTTTAAATATTAAATATAAAAACAAGAAAATATTATAAATATTTTTTATTTAAAAACTTTTGTTTCAATATTTAAATATCACTTAAAACTAATAAGATTATATATTTTAAAATTTTGCATGAATTTACATTTTATTTTATTTTTATTTTTATTTTTACATTAAAAATGTTCTTTGTGTAAGAATAATATAATTATATATTTTTACCTCGATAGTGACAAGACAAAAAGAGGACAACCTTCAAATTATCAAGCGAAATCCATGGAAGCAAGAACAAACATGAAGAAAGGAACACAATCTAAGTTGGTTGAAGTTCTCTTTATCAAACACTAAAATTATATTGATAATTCATAGGAGGGGCTAGCAACCCCTAATGAGACGTGATTACCATATCATGTAATATAAAGGGTGTTAATGACCCCTCAAAGTAGAGGTGTATCGAGGATCCCTATTTAAGTAATAAGCCTAATATTATTGTATCCAGGAAACTAAAATGACAAAGGAAGAAGTTTCCAAAACTATGAAAGCAATATGGGCAAGATGTGAATGGGATGTTGTGGATTCAAGAGTGATAGGGGGAATTCTAACATGTTGGAATCCAGTTAGAACCTCCTATGAAATTGTTCATAAAACTAGGCATTGGATATCCTCGTTAGTCACATGCAACTTTGCATATATTTGTTACATCCTTATAAATGTTTATGGACCTACAACTCAGTCAGACACATCAAAAGTATGGAGTGGGATTGAAGCCTTTATGAGAAGTAAATACCAAGAAACTCGATTTATGATCATAGGATATTTTAATACCATAAATAATTTGGATGAAAATTTTGGGGGAATTAGGAAAATAACCCAAAATATGAGAGATTTCTCAACATTCTTTCAAAATAATAATCTATAGTGGGTTTATTTTGAAGAGGACAACTATAAATGGACTAACAACAGGATAGGCCAAAAACTTGATAGCAAAAAAATTGGACAGATGCATAGTCTCATATCATTAGCTAGATGAAGGGACTTGTGCTAAAATTAATACTTTGAAAAGGACTGGTTCATATCACTGGCCAATAAGAGTTAAAATGATGATAAGTGAATTAAAAATATCATATTTTATATATGAGCAAATGTGGGAAGACCATCCTCAATTTGTTGATATGATGACGCAATTAGAAAATTCTTTAGATTACCGGTGGGTTGTATACACTTCTAAAACAAATTAAATCAATGACATCTAGATTAAAAGAATGAAACAAGAACACTTTCAAAAATATTTTTGAGAAGAAAGAGCTAAAAGAGAAAATTTCAAAATCCCAAATAGATAAGCACAATAATTTATGCTCAGAGAAAAGGGAGTTGATTAGTGAATATCATAATATTTTGAGTAAGGAAGAGAAATTTTGGAGATTAAAATCGAGACAAACTTGGTTAAAAGAAAGAGATAAAAACACAGTTTTTCATAGGATGACAATAGTACAAAGATCAACATCTAGAATTGGTAGAATTAAATCAATAGAAGGGGTTTGGATTACATACCAGAGCAAAATATAAAATGAGGTAAGGCTTTTTAACCATAATATTATAGATCAGAGGAGATTGAAGCTCTTAATGATAAGCAACTACAAGAAGTACATTCAACTGTAACAAATAAAGACAATAGCAAATTGAAGCCTGCTACTTTAGAAGAAGTTTATTCAACTCTTTTCTCTTTTGATAAGGATAAGTCCCCATGTATGGATGGAATCTCTACAACATTCTATCAACATAACTAGAAAATTGTGAAGGATTCCTTATTGGTGGTAGCGGAATAGTCTAGGGTAAAACAATATATACCTTATAAAATAAATGTAACATATCTTACCCTTATAATAATTGATTAATACCATTATTAGAAAATTTTATTTCAAAAGAGCAAGAAGAATTTTAGTACATAATACATAATAATTGATTAATACCATTATTAGAAAAAAATCTAGACGGGATCATAGTAGCTTTTAGAAAAGAGAGTGATGATCTTAAGACTTTATATGAATAAACCCTATGATAGGGTTAAATGAGATTTTATTTTCGTAGTGTTAGAAAAGTTTAGATTTAAAAAGAAATGGGTCAAATGAATTAAAGCTTGTGTCTCTACAATATCATATTCAGTGTTGGTCAATAGGCTAGTAACATAATCATTTAAATCCAAGAGGGGTCTTAGATAGGGATATCATTTATCACCATATTTGTTCATTATTATGGCAAAGGTATTGGGAAGGAACCTAAAAAAGGCATACAAATATGGGTTAATAAGTGAACTTAAGGCTAGTAATAACATCGATAATATCACCTATCAATAGTTTGTAGATCATACAACCCTTTTTATGAGGGCAGGGAAATACAAGGCCCAAGCTTTGAATAACTTATTAAAGGAATATGAAAGAGCATCTAGGAAAAAAATTAATAGGAAAAATCCAAAATTTACTTCCTAAATGCTCTATCTAGAATTAGAGTAAGGATATGCAAGTTACTTAAAATGGAGAACGTAAATTTACAAGCAACATGTCTAGGGATGCCCTGATTTGAGGGGAGAATGAGGATATAATTGTGGAATCTAGTTATAAGTAAAGTTTAAAATAGATGATGAGCATGGAAATATAGATGGTTATCATTAGTAGGAAGAGTGCAACTAATTAAATTAGATTTATAGATCATTCCAATATATTATATGCCCTTGTATATTATGCCAAAATCAATAGAAAAAAATTAAACTATATCTTGTAGTCATTTTTGTGGTTAGGATTACATGGTAAAAAACAATTTCCTTTGGTGAAATAGATCAATGCATGTGATGATAAAACTAGGGGAGGTCTCGATTTAATAATTCTTACGAATGCAAACTTAGCTCTAAGAGGAAAAGTAATTTGGAGATTGTACAAAGAGAGTCAAAGACAATGGGCAAGAATTCTTCTAAGTTTGTACGTTTAGCCCAATGACTCATGTTTAATATTTACCTTATTCTCACTACCAAATGATTCTACACTATGGATCAACTTAAAAAATCAATTGATCTAGTGATTAAAGGTCTAAGATGGGTGGTGGAAACTAGAGGAAAAATTTCTATTTGGATGGATACTTGGTGTGATAAAAGACCACTCAATCTAGATCTAATTTTGAAACCATGGATGAGATTACTTCAAGACAAATATGGTGATAATTTTTCAAACATTATGTACAAGGATTAGGAAGGGAGATATAAATGAAAATAATATTTTTTATAAGTATAACGAACATTGTTGCTAGAAGGTAGTTGAGCAGAAAGATAAAAGTAGTTATTATTCTAGGGGAAGATGAGAATAAGCTTATTTGGGTGTTGAATAGCTCAAGGAAATACACAATAAGAAGTGGATATAATGTAAAGAACCAAAAAAAAAGAATACCACAAGAATATGGAGAGATATTTGGGATAGCCCGAGCATTTCGAAAGTCATTTGTATGGCTAGTAGGTCACAAATTTTTTTTATCCTATGATAACCTAATGAAAAGGGGTTTTCATGGTCCCTCACAATGTGTCCTATGTAAAGAGGAGGAGGAGAGTATATATCATCTCTTGGAAAATTTATCAATAGTCCAGAAACTATGGCAATGAATTCTTAATATGTTTGGTAAATACATGGTGATGATTGGGATAATTGAAGAATGGTTAAAGCAATGATAGAGCACTTTTAAAAATGAGGTATTACAAACAAGTTGGAATACATCAAAAGATATAATACTTTGGATTGTATGACAAGAAATGAACAGAAGAATATTTAAAGGAAAGGAAAGTAGTTTGAATTTAATGAAGAGGAAAAATTGTCTATCCATTGAGGAGTCTAAACCAACCCTATCAACCCACCAATCCCAATCTTGAAGTAGATAACCTTGATAGATGAATTCAAGTCATTAGTTGGAATTATGATGGTGGGTACACAAGAAACAAAAAGAAGGAAACAAATATAAAGTGGAAACCATAGAAGTAGAGTTGGTCAAATTAAATTTTGATGGAGCTTCTAAAGGAAATCCATGACCAATAGGAGGAGGAGGAATAATTAGAAATAAAAGGGGTGACATTTTGTCACATTATGCTTTTAGTAGTGGATTTAAGACAAATAATGAAGTTGAAGCAAATTTGGAAGGATTAAAAAATACAGATAAATAAAATGGAATAGAGTATGGATGGAAGGGAATTCTCTAATAGTAATAAATGTAATTTTGAGGAAAGGAAAGGCTCCATAGAACAAACAATAACTTATTGTGGAATTATAAGATCTTGCTACAAAGTTTGAAGAAATGAGGTTTACACATACGTTAAGGGAAGGGAACAAATGTACAGATAGGCTAGCCAATAGAGGGGTTTTAATAGAGGATCATGAAGTTAAATTTTCTTTTCCATGGTTAGAGGAAGTAGTAAGTTTAGTTGAAGTTTACAAGAAAAATCTAAAAGGAGCAAATTCAAAATAATGTTCTAGAGGATTACAAAATATTTCAAGGGATCCATTTATAGATCAATGCATTGGAGGAAACTAACAGTCTAGATTTGGTAAAGCGGACTATGGTTTTGTGAAGCAAGTAGAAATTTTGTATGTTGAAGTGGAAGAAGATATCAGATGGAGTTCATGGCTGAATTGATTATATGAGTTATTGGTTGGATTATAGGACAAAGTATAGATTGAAACTTTCAACTTTTTGAGACTGCTAAACTAATTATTAAAGTTACACCATTATGAATTGTTAAAATGTCGTTATAATGTGAATGAGGTTCATTTCATAACTTATTAAAATGATAAAATGTTTTTTAAATTGGTTATCTGTGATTGAAATGAATTCTAGTTGTATTAAATAACGACCCATAGTTTAGTTATTATGCATACATTTTTTATAAGATTTAATCATGATTTTCAACCTTTTGAGACTACCAAACTATTTATTACAGTTTTTGTGGTTGCACTTATGCTTCGGGAAGGAAACTAACAATCTAGAGTTGGTAAAGTAGACTGATAACACGAAGTTTTAGAAATATTACTCTACTAAGATGTTGTGTGTAGACAGCAAGGGTAAAGTTTTGGTATTATGAAGGCTACTATTGAAAGATGTCAAGAAGAAGGATGTTGAATTTTAGAATATTTGTATTTATAAAGAAAATTAAAGAAGATCCAAAAAAATGAAAATAAAGAATCAAGACTTTTTATGAAAAATATATGGTTATCTAGTCATAGCAACTCAATTGCTATTGAGATGAGAATTGAATTTATTTATAAACTCTCAAAATCTAAAGAAGAGAGATGTAATTTATCAAGGGTGGGTGATCCAAGTACAACCCCTTATTTTCAAAAAAAAAAAAAAAAAAAAATATATATATATATATATATATATATATATATATATATATCCAAATACTAATTTTAATAATTATATTTTAATTAAATAAAGAAATTAACACATTCAATATTAATTTATTTTATTATATATTTCAAGGAGATATTTTACATGAATAGGCTAAGTAGCTACTTTTTAAACCTACATGTTATTTCTACTTAGCTTTGATGTGAATTTTATTTTTTAATACCTTTTGTATTAGCATACTTATCAATGCTTCAAATAAGCATCTCACATGGACATGCAATGAGTTAAATATACAAACTTTTTCTTTATAAACAGGTATTAATTTTAACAATTTTAGAATTTTGTTTTGTTAATATTCTTTGTGATAGCATAGATACCATCGGTTATAGTGATGTGAAAACATTATTGTTTTTAGATGAAGTAGGCATTAGGGTAATAAGACGTCACGAATCATTGATCTTATTCATGGACTTTAGAAGAACTTAAGGCCTTTTTTTTAAGTTCATATTTCTTACTAACATATAATCTCTTTTAAGAATTCCTTATTTTGATCTTATATTTGTTTTTTTATTTTTCCACTAAAACTTAAGAACTCCTTTTAAAAAAATTCATTGATCACATTAAAAATCATTATAATACTTATAAATTCATTTTAAAATGTTCATTATTTTTACATTAAGTATAACACATTGATCATCTAGACTAATTTTATTTGATTTATGGAAGTGTCTGCACCCACAAGATCATGTTTCAATAATTAGAAGGAAATGATTTAACCTTTCTAACCTCTGAATCTAGGCTGCCTCACCATTAATATAGATAAATTAAAGCTAATTTTATACTTGTAAAGTAAATTTGAGAGGAAGAAGGATGCAATAGATAAAACAAATACAGTAAAAGAAATACTAGCATGGTTGTGGCAAGATTAGTGTTGATCAATTAGTGTATTTGGAAGGAAATGAATAACATTAGTGATTCACTATAGAAATAAACTACAATAATAAAAGAAAAGACTAATACAAAGTGAGAGGGAAGTGTCACAAACACTATTCATATACAAATCAAAAGGTTAAATGATGCAATTTATCTATAAATGTCATATACAATATTTCCATTAATAGTAATATAAGTTCATAAGTATAATTGATTTTCACAAGTCCGAGGTATAGACCAATTGGTTCTTCTAAACCTCGTAAGGGGGTGGAGGTCCAAGGTTCAAATTCTGGGTCTTGTCGGACTGAACGCTTGTTCTTTTCCTGATGTTTTCAGCGATGTAAAAGGTTTGAAATGATTGCGGCATGGTGGTTATAGGGGCAGACTGCGTGAGTATTGTGTGGTAGCTTCCAAGGCGGACAACAAAGAATATTGTGGCGACCATAAAAGATAGACAGCGTGCTCGGATCATCGTGGTGGCTACCAATTCCACCATGTAAAATAAATAAATAATTGATTTTTACAAAGTATAGATTTGACTATCACAAATGACCAAAAGATCTAGTTCAACTAGTTAGATTCCTCAACTTTTAAGAAAGAGACTAAGGTTCAAATCTTGACAAACTTATTATAATACCACTATGTGGTCATGATGTAATATGAATGACACCCATTTCAATCCCATATAATAAATTAAAAAAAAATCAAAAGATTCTTATAATAAAATTATTAACTCCTATTACAACTGGGCCAGTGTGTGAGGGGGTGGGTGTGTGGTGGTTTTGTGCTAAATTCTCTATTGATAAGTATAGCTCTCGGCTTTACAAGGGGTCATGGTTGAGAGGAGACTGCTCAGCCCTGTGCATCGGTCATAGAGGTTTCTCACAATAACCAAATAAAAAAAAAAATTATTAACTCCTATTAATACTAATAAAGTAAAAAAAAAATTACTCCTAGTAAATCGTGTGATCTAATAGCATCTTAAACAAAATTTATGCTTAATTGAATCCAAAGCAACTCTAAATTAGCAACTTCTAACTCTTCATTGGCACCATTTGAGGGCAACGATATTGCTTTTCATAACATTTTATTGGATGCTTAAAACCAAATGCACATGAAATTAATGATAAACTTCTTCGAGAAGTCCAAGGTTCAAACCGTGACGTGGGAGAGAGTGGGTGTGTGGTGGCTTTGTGTTAAATTCCCTATTGATAAGTATAGATCTCGGCTTTACCAGGAGTCATGGTTGGGAGCAGTGGGAGAAGACTGCTCAACCCTATATATCGATCATAGAAATTTCTCACAATAACCAAACCAAAAAAAATTAATGATAAACCTAAATCAACTAATATATAAGATCAAACCCAAACCAATAAGAAAAAAATTACAACTACTAAGTATTTCCGTTAGAATTGTCCATTGATTAATCTACTCACATGATACACAATCCAAACCATTCAGACAAGCGCTAGCTAATAACAGGGGCGCTGACAAATGTGTAAAAGAAAATTAAATTTATTTATTTTAAATGTTTTTCTTTTAATATTTTAAAAAATTTTATTTAAAAAATTTAAGTTCAAAATTAAAGTAGAGACATGTCGCGATATCGCGACAATTTTTCTTCTTTGGTCGCGCCGGCGCAACATGTCGCGGTATCGCGACAACTTTCCCTCGCCGGCAGCGACGGCGCAACATGTCACGAAATTGCGACAACTTTCCTCCCTTGGCCGTGACGGCGCAACATGTCGCGAAATCGCGACAACTTTCCCTCGGCGGCAGCGACGGCGCAACATGTCGCGATATCGTGACAACTTTCCTCTCTTGGCCGCGATGGCACAACATGTCGCGAAATCACGACAACTTTCCTCCCTTGGCCGCGACGGCACAACACGTCGTGATATCGCGACATGTTGTGCCGTCGCGACCGCCGAGGAAAAGTTGTCGCGATTTCGCGACATGTTGTGCCGTCGCGGCCAAGGGAGGAAAGTTGTCGCGATATCGCGACATGTTGCGCCGTCGCGGCCAAGGGAGGAAAGTTGTCGCGATATCGCGACATGTTGCGCCGTCGCGCCCAGGGGAGGAAAGTTGTCGCGATATCGCGACATGTTGCGCCGTCGCGGCCAAGGGAGGAAAGTTGTCGCGATTTCGCGACATGTTGCGCCGTCAGCGCCAAGGGAGGAAAGTTGTCGCGATTTCGCGACATGTTGCGTCGCCATCGCCGCTGAGGGGAAGTTGTCGCGATATCGCGACATGTTGCGCCGACGCGGCCAAGGGAGGAAAATTGTCGCGATATCGCGACATGTTGCGCCGTCGCGGCCAAGGGAGGAAAGTTGTCGCGATATCGCGACATGTTGCGTCGTTGTGGCCGTTGGTGGATTTTTGTCGCGATATCGCGACATGTTGCTCCGTCGCGGCCAAGGATGGATTTTTGTCGCGATTTCGCGAAATGGTTGACTTTTTTGCGGTCAGAGGAGTCTTGTGTCGCGATTTCGCGACTTGTAGCTTTTTCGCGGACGTAGGTGAAGTTGGTGTTTGTCGCATGTTTTCGCGATAAGTTGTTGTAACAGACCTATCGACTCTCTCGCCTAGCTTGGTATTGGTTCAAGAGATTTGGATCCAAGGCAAATCTTCCTATTCTCTTGTAATCATGTGCTTTCATTGTTTTCGGCTGGGATGTGTCTTATCCCAATTGTAACTGATCAATGTTTTAATACAATTTTTTTTCAATTTTTTCAAAAAAAAAAATTAAAGTAGAGACAGTATATTATCATTGTTTTTTTAAAACTACAATAAGATATGTATTACCACCATGGTTATGATTCTTGGTTCTCATCATTGAAAATCTTACAGCAAGGAGTGTATGTATATACACCTTTAAATATTAAGTATTTATTTATTTTTATTTAAAATTTGTGTCTTAAGTGAATTTGAAATTGGATAAGTACGATTTTTTAAGAGTGGGTGCGAAATATTTGTTATAGAGAAACTAGTATTTAATATTTGTTTGTAATATTTTTTATAATTTGTTTTGGAAGGTTTAAAGTATAGTGTATAGGGTTGTGTGTTAAATTTTTTATTGATTTTTTTTAGAAGATTTAAAGTTCAAACTGCAGCTTAATGATTTATTTCCAACAGGTTCAAATTGTAGTTTGTGTGAGGTTATGTGTTAAATTCACTAATAATTTTATGAAAGGTCTAAAGTTCAAACTGCAGTATATATATAACTACAAATTAAAGAAATAAGTTTAACTTTTCTCTTATGAAAAATAATAAAATTAAAATATCTAATCTTAATGATAAAAAATTCTTAACGTCATTTGGTAAGCATATTAATTTCTTTTTCATCTTTGGGTCCATTTAACAATATCTCAGTAGAAAGTTGCGTGCCTGCTATAATTTGTTGGTATTATTCCTCAATGGAGTTCACGTTAAGCTTAAGTCATAATCGTGTTATTTAAAAGCATAGGCTGATATCTATTTGTCAATAGATTTTTTTGTTTAATTGTTAGATAATGACTATTTATGGATTAAGATTTATAAAGATTTTTTATAAAAAAATTATATTATATAAATAAAATATTGTTAATTAATTAATAGTATTTTTTGTAATGAAGAAGCTTTATATTAAAGAGGCTTAATCATACAAAAAGGGTGGGTGGAATTGAGCACACCCCGAGTCCCCGAGTCCAAAACCACACTAACTGCTGACCACGCAGTTAGGAAGACAACAACAAAACAACTTTAAGCTATTACATCGTAGACATCAAAAGAAAGTAGGCCTGCAAGCATTTAAGCATTGTCCGGCGTCGCCCCAACCACCACCATTATCCGGCTCAGAATGGCCCCAACCATCATCAACAACACCATTGCCCTCTTGAATCTTTGTTTGCCCATGAGGCGCGGCAGCCTGTGGGGGAGGAGAAGAAGAACCATCTCCCCAACTCACCGTCGGAGTCAAAGGCACAGAACGAGCAGCCAAATCCCATGCATTGGTATGAACAGAAGTCGGGGGACAAACATCCCACCCAGAATTGGGACAGGAAGAAGAAGCACCACCTGCAGAGTTGCGTTTAGCAGCAGGAGGAGGTTGCGGCTAGTGTCGAGCATTGCCACCTGAACGTGAATGGTCGTTGTCTCGGGACCCAACACCAACAGACCGAGGACGCCTCCGGGTGGGAGGAGCATCAGGAGGCACGCGACTCACCGTGCATGGTGCATTTTTCCAGTGGTCCATCAAAGTGCGTAAATACTGCAACTCCACATTTACCTTCTCCACTTGGATATGAATCTGGAACCAACAATCATAAAAAACCATATATCTGTCAGCAAGAGAAAAATGCAAAGAAGGTTCTTGCTGATGGAAAACAACTTTATTCCGAGTTTTCCATAGATGAAACAAAATGCCCACTCTAAAAATTTGCCAAACTGCACCAAGTTTATCGTTAAATCTGATAGGGTCACCAAGTAAAACATGCACCCAAGAACAAGTATCAAGCATGTAGGGACTGAAGAAAGAAAGAATCCAATCCCAAGCTTCTTTGGCTCGAGGACAGGACCAAAACAAATGAAGAATGTCCTCCTCAACACCACAATTCATACAAGTAATATTGTCAACACCCATATACCGAAGCCTTTGCCCCATAGGAAGACCCTTAAACAACAGGCTCCAAGCAAAAAAGGCTTGTTTGGGTTCAAGAAATTTGGCCCAAACAACCTTGAATCTTAAGCTCCATCGAGATTGCAAGGAGACTAAGTCCCACCGGGCATTCAATTTATCTGACATGGGAACCATTGGAGATAGCCAAGAATACCCCAAGGAGGGTTTGTATTTTATAAAAGAAAGCTTATTAGGCCAAGACCAGTCAGACCACCATGGTTTTTGATAATGTCTAAAAACCTTAGACCAAATCATAAGAGGAGTGGAATCCACAACAACATCATAAGTACTCTTATCTGTAGGAGATAAACTGAAATATTGCATAAAATGATTCCAAGGGATCCAATCTCTAGTATGAAAATTCATGAAATCAGACAGGTAAGCAATACCCTTTCTATAAAATCATTGAGCTCGAATCCACTGTACCTGAGCAAGAGGTGCTCCTTGATAAACAATAGCAGAGGACCACCAAACATTAAGGAGGGGAACAGAAGCACCAACCTTAGTCTTACCTCCATTCCATGAAATCCAGGGTTTAAGAGCCTCCCAAGCTTTCCAAATACTATGAATAACAAAAGAGCCTAAAATTTTAATAGGTACAGATGCAGTAAGAATGGTTTGAAGGTTTAAACCTTTCCATACACGTCTACCATAAGGCAGACCAGTAGAAAGACAATGTCTGACTAAAATCTTCCAGATTTCATCCCCTTGAAGTGCCCTACAAATCCATTTAGCACAGAGAGCAAAACCTTGTTTTTGACAGTCAAAAAGACCCAAGCCACCAGCTTTCTTCGGGAGGCAACAAATTTCCCATGCCACCCTGTGAAACCCTTTCTTTCCAACAACATTAGACCATAGGAAATCTCGAAGCAATTTGTCCAACTTGGCATAACAAGCAGCAGAAGGAACCCAACATGAAGAATAGTAAACATGAGTAGAAGCCAAAACCTTAGAACAAATTTGAAACTTTCCAGCTAAAGAAAGCTTCTTAGAAGACCAATACAGAAGCTTCTTTTCAACTTTATCAACCACATAATCCCAAAGTCTGGCAGGAGTTCCTTGAAAAGCAAAGGGAATGCCAAGAAATTTAAAAACTTCCCCAGGTTGAATCCATCTCCAGGGTTTATCAGCTAACCAAGAAGGCATAACCCTTCGAGATTGTCTATAGCAGGAGGTTTTTCTCCATTGAATACTAGAGCCAGAAGCTTGACAAAAAGTATCAAGGCAATCAAGAGCTTGAGAAACAGATTGCTCATCCTCTGCTACAGTAAGAAAAGAATCATCAACAAAATGACCATTGATTAGTTGCGAATTCGAAGAAGGCAAAGCAATGCCTTTAAGAAGGCCTTTTGAGGCTCTATCAGCAAGCAGATAACCAAAAGCTTCAGCAACAAGAATAAATAGGGAAGGAGCCAAAGGGCAACCTTGTCTGACAGATCTGGCTAATTGTATGCGTTGGGATGGGCAGCCATTAAGAGTAAGCACAACGAAAGCATCTCTAAATAACATGAGAACTGAATTGATAAAAAACTGGCCAAAACCCAAAGCTTTAAGCATCACAGTAATAAAGAACAATTCAATTTTGTCATAGGCCTTTTCAAAGTCAATTTTGATAAACAAAACATCTTGACCAGAAGAGGAGGCCCATTCCATTCCTTCCCAGACTCCAATCACATTATCGAGAATGTATCTCCCCTGAACAAATCCAGTCTGCTCCGACCGAATGATAAGAGGGAGAAGAGGCCGAAGCTTAAGAGCCAAAGCTTTAGCAATAATCTTATAACTAACATTAAGCAAAGTGATAGGCCTCCAATTGGTAATAAGCTCAGGATCTCCTCCCTTGGGAATGAACTTAACATTGCCTTTATTAATAATGGATCCTAAAGAACCAGTTAAAATAGCTTCCTGATAGACTCTAAGGAGATCGAAACCAACAAAATCCTAGCACTCCTTATAAAATTCACATGGAAAGCCATCCAGACCAGGTGCTTTGTCATTGGCCATTTGAGATAAAGCAGCTTCAAGATCACTAAGGGTCAAAGGAGTATCACAAAAATCCCTCTGAGCCTCAGAGAGCTTAGGAGGTATGACATTACAACAAGCATCTACAACAGCTTGACGAGCAGCAGAAAGGCCTTGAGAGGCAAAAACATGCTCATAATGCTTGACAAAAGCAGAGGTTATATCTGATAAAGCAGTGAGACGGGTTCCATTAACCTAGATGGCTTCAAACTGAGTAGTATATGCAGGAGGCCGAAGCCGTTGAAAAAACTCTTTGGTTACTCTGTCACCCACTTTCAACCAGTGGAGTCTGGCTCTTAATTGAGCCCCTTTTGCTTCATACAGGTCAATTTTCCTCAGCTCATGGCGGAGAGCAGCAACATAAGCTTGCAGATCCGAGAAAAAGGGGGCAACCTCTAAATGGAGTGTGGCTTTTGCAAACTCAGAATGCAGAACCTGGTTAGAGTTCCTTCTTCTTTTGGCAACCTCAACTCCTAAAGAGCGAAGAAGAGAAGTGGTGCGGGTTATAGCAGAATTCCACCATTCAATCCAACCATAATCAGAAGAAGGTCTGGGCAAAATATTCCACATTCAAAAAATATGAGCTTTCATAGCAGGATGATGCAGAAAGGACACATTCAAATAAAATTGGGAGGAAAAAGTTCGTGAGGAACTCTGAGTAGACTCAATTGAAAAAACAATAGGAACATGGTCCGACAAGGTAGAGCCTAGGAAAATGAAAACTGTAGGCAAGGAAGGGGATAAACGAGCAAATTTAAAATGATTATCGACAGAAAGCATAGCTCTATCCAGGCGTTTCAAAACCCTAGCATCCCCTGCTTGAAATTTAGACCAGGTATACCACTGCGCGTCATCAAAATCAGCAGGGGAATAACAAATATTAGGGTCGAAAAGGCTCAACTTATTTTTCAAAAAATAAAAAGCTTCCCGCTCTCCAGCACACCAACGGTTAGGCGCCAAACTCTTTTTATCAAAAGCTTTTTCAACCATATTAAAATCACCACATAAAACCCAAGTGGCGAAAGGTAAATTAATAGCCAACCACCGCCATAAAGTACACCTGTCAGGCGGCTCAGTGGAGGCGTACACATTAATTATTCCAAAAGACTTACCATTCAATTCCAATAAAGTCCATACCGCTTGATTAGATGGGTCACATCCCCAAGAAACAATACTCGAGTACCACCTCGAAGCAAGAATAGTGACGACACCACCTCTCCCACCGGAATGATTGGTGGTATGAAACGTGCCACGGGGCGACAGAAAAGAACAAGCACACTGCAAATTGAAATCTGAAACTTTCACTTCTTGCAGACAAATAAAGTCCAAAGAACCATACGTGTGAGTGACCTTGGATAACTCACGGTGGATCGAATATTTATGGACTGGATCCGTCAGTCCTCTCACATTCCACGAAAAGAAAATCATTGAGAACGAGCAGTTGGGATATGATCCATACTAACATCCCTCGAGTCTCCCAAAGCACCAAGAGACCCAAAGGAGTTTGACCCAAACTGCTCATTACCACCCCCTTGATTAGCACGATAAGCTTCCTCTATTTGGCGATGTTTATCGGAGTGCACACCTTCTCGCATAGGACTACGAGAACGACGTGCTTTAGCAGAAGAATTGGGCCCTTCTAGAAGGGGAAGCCGAAAGGCCGCAGAAACATATTCCTCCAGGGAGGAGGAAGGACCCGTAAGGGCCAAAACTCCCTGGGACTCAGACACCACCTGAGCATATGCCGACGGAGACCAAGAAGAAGGCACATGCACAACGGCATTAGCAGGAACCACAGAAGCAGGAACAAGAGTCGAAACAGGAGCCGAAGGTGGGTCTGCGGGGACAGAGTTTGATGGATTGGCTTGATGGGTATTCACAGAACCTTGAGCACGAGGTTTCCTCTGCACAACTTGCCATTCCTCTTGTCCCCCAGAAGCACTCCCAGAACCCCCGATCGTTGGAACGAATGGTGGAGCAGGAGGTGGTGGGGGAGTTTGAGAAAATTTGCCCACCATGAGTGGGCAATCCTTTATCTTATGTGACGAGGATTGACAATGGAAGCAGGTGTTCGGAAGGTTAATGTATTGAACCCTCTGCTTCAAAACTTGGTCCCCAATTTCAATATCAATAAACTCGGGTAAATCCTTGGTAAGATCAACTTTCAGGCAAACCCGCTTGGTAGGACGAGCAAAAAAAAAGCGAGGAGGCTCAAAGCAGACAAACTTTCCTAAAGGAGCTATCAAAGACTCCATAAGCTGCCAGCAAGGCAGAGGAAGATTAGGAAATTCAACCCAAACAGGGACCTCCAGGGAAGAGACAGACGCAACAAAAAAATCCCTATGATACGGTTGCAGAATAAGCAGAGAATTACGGACCGTCCAAGGTCCTTTGGAAAGCATTTTCTGTGCATGCACAGGATCATCAAAACGAAAAAGGAAATAACCCTTGGTAAGATTTTGCACATTAACCACTTTAACGCCATATGGGCCCCAAACTTGGTTTACCCAGGTACGCAACAAAGTATCATTAGGGATACGTCCCAAAAAATAACCAACAAGATGGAAACATTCATACCATTGACAAGCTTTTTGAAATTCCTGAACAGGGATAACCACTTTAGGAACAGGAGCATTACCTCGTGAACAACCTTCGGGAGGAACTTGCGTGGTCTCTTCCCTGGCGCCATGACGAGCTCCGGTGGCTGCAGTATCAACTGAGCCGACCGATTGAGCAGCCGCCATGATAAATAGGGGCGATTACACCGCCCTAGGCGGCGGTACTGTGACGTGGCAAACCTAAAGCAAGGACAATCCTGCGAGAGTGCAATCTGCGCAGTATGACAAGATAACACAAACCCTAGAGATTAATGCATGCAGGGTGGTCTATTTTTATTAATGGAAAATAGATTGTTTTATCTATTTTTTTAGATAGTTACGATTTTGTTAATTTTATTTTTAATTAATGGATTAATATTTATAAATATTCTTTATTAAAAATTATATTATATAAATAAAATATTGTTAATAGGTATTTTTATTGAAAAGAAATATGAAGAGTAAGTTATTTTTTTATTATTATTTTGGATAGTGTGAGAAACTCTTACGATCAACGTTTAGGGTTGAGCATTTTCATTCTAATCATTGCTAAGCTTATCAATAGGGGATTAATAAAGTTCGAAGGGTTGGGTGAATTAATAAGTTTTGGTGCTTACCAAGAGGAGACTTAGGTTCAAACCTTGGAGGTAAGCTTGTTTGGGTTAAAGGTAGTAGATTGTCTAACTTTTTTAAGTGCGTGTTGGTCCAACGATAATTCCAACTTCAAGCCATTGGTGGTCTCTCTCACGCGCATTGTTAACAATGAAATGAGATAGGAGTTATAGTGGTAGTTCCAAAGATTTAAACTGATTTGGTAGTAAAAAATGAAAGGATGTTACAAATTCTCATATGTAATAAAAAATAATAATAATAATAATAAATTAACACACGCCACGATTTAAACCTTGGACCTCAAAAAAAAAAAGCCAATTGAGTTATCCCCAAGACAAATATGAAGAGTAAGTTGTTCAATAGATTCTTGAAATATGAATTAACAATGAATAAAGAATGGTTAATAAGTTATTTAATTTATAAATAGGGGATTTTTGGTCAAGCAATATTCGTTAATAAGTTTTTTAAATTGGGATTCTTAGTTTGGTATTTATGAGTTAAAGATAAATTATCAATAATTTTTTTTTTTCTTTTAATTGGTTTTATGGGATTGAAATGGGTTCCACATGTATTACATCATCTCCACGTAGTGGTATTATAACAAAATTTGGATATTATCTATGTATTGCTTCGCAAGATTTGAACCTTGGTCTCCTCTTTAAATATTGAGGAATTTAACTGGTTGAGCTAATGCCACTTTATAATTTTAAAACACTAACCCTCTAACCCTCAATCCCTTTCTCTCCCCCAAGTTAATATGATCTCCATTGACTTATTTGCACCCCTCCGTGATCCAAATACCCTTTTTCATCCCATCTCCATCAACCATAGTGTCATTTACTTTGAGCAGATATCCGTCTTCCTTCCCCCTTTGATTTCTTTTCTTTAGATCCATTAATCTACAAATCAAATGTTTACCTTCCTCCTTCTCCCTTTTCCTCTCCTTCTGTTTATCAAGATAAAATTAGTGACGTCAAACCACCCTTCCCTCAAAATGCCATCGATGACATCCACCTCATCCCCACCCCTCATTAACTAGAGGAGGGTTCTCACATGCTCGTCAAGGAAATCATCGACATAGACCTCAACGTCGACCTCGAAAACCTCCATATTCTTAAACTTGGAAAAAGTATTTTATCTGAAGAGTGAGAACATTTTATCACCCTTTTGATCAAATACAAACAAGTTTTCACATGATCCTATAAAGACATGCTTGACCTCGATCCTAACCTAGTCTTCCACAATCTCGTTTTGAATCCCAATACTAAACCAGTCAAACATAAGCTGAGGAAGCTTCATCCTACCATTTCCATAATGGTCAAAGAAGAATTAAAAAAATCTTATACGTGGGCTTCATTCAACCCATTGATTACCTATAATGGGTTTCAAACATGGTATCTATTGGTAAGCCCAATGAGAGGATACACATATGCACTAATTTTTATGACCTAATAAAAGCATGTCCCAAGGGTGAATTTCCTCTCCCTAACATTGATATGCTCGTGGATTCCACCATTAGCTATGAAATGCTCTCCCTTATGTATGGTTTCTTGGGATACAATCAAATTCATGTCAATCCTAATGACCAATGTAAGACATCCTTTACAACACCTTGGGGGAAATTTTGTTATAAAGTCATGTCATTTAGTCATTTACTTACCAATGTGCCATGACCTACATCTTCCATGAGTATATGCACAAAATTATTGAAGATTTTATGGATGATATTTTGGCCAAATTCAAAACTCATCATGAAAACATTGATGTATTACACAAAGTTTTTGATTAGTTACTTGAGCACAATGTGAGACTCAACCCTAAAAAGTGCATCTTTGGTGTTACTTTTGGTAAAAATTTAGGGTTTATAGTCTCCAAAAGAGGCATTGAAATGGACCCCAATAAGGTGAAAGTAATTATCAAAATGTCACCCCCTATAAACCTCAAAGAATTGCATAGCTTACAAGGAAAGATCCAAGCGATCCATCACTTTATCTTTAATGCTTAGTTATTAGAAAAATGCAAGCCATTCAACTATATTTTGCAAAAGGGGGTTGCTTTTGCATGGACCCAAGAGTGTCAAGAGGCTTTCGATGCTATTAAGTGTTATCTAGCTTCCCTCCCCATTTTATTGCTACCTCGACCAGACATTTTCTTCCACTTGTATATATCCGCTACTGATTTCGCCCTTGGGACTATGTTGGCTCAGAAAAATGACACCAATCGAGAGCAAGGCATCTACTACATCAATCGCACTTTGGTGAGTTATGAAGTAAAATATGCATATGTAGAGAAGCTATGCCTAACTATCATTTTTACAACCAAAAAGCTTCGCCACTACATGCTAAATCATACCACCTATGTCATAGTCAGAGAAAATATGTTGCGTTATGTGATGAGTCACACTTACACCAATAGCAAAACTGCCAAATGGATAATGCTCTTAATGTAATTCAATATTGATTTTGTTA
Organism: Wollemia nobilis; assembly: GCA_028583015.1. Lineage (NCBI taxonomy): Eukaryota > Viridiplantae > Streptophyta > Pinopsida > Araucariales > Araucariaceae > Wollemia > Wollemia nobilis. Next base: position 4,143,587 of record JAQPPZ010016709.1, read on the forward strand.
GTCAAAAATACATAAAGGATTAGATCATTACCATCTAGCTCGTTGAAGTTCCTCTACAAGATGATAAACCTCTCATCATAGAGCTTCTTGATGACTTCGTATTTAGTGTTACTGATCAATAAGAACATGTCAAACTTGAGGATGAGGTCTATCTTACCTTATTATTTAATAGTTCTAAGTGCGAACAAGGGGAAGGTGCTGGAGTTATTTTCTTCACACCTCAAGGGGTCCCAATCTCTTTTTCATTCAAGCTCAACTTCCCTTGTACTAAAAACAATGTAGAGTATGAAGCCCTGATCCTTGGACTCAAGACCATTGTTACCATGCGTATTAAGCATATCAAAGTCATTAGTGACTCCCTCCTCATAGTTAATCAAGTAAAGGGGGTCTACCAATGTAAATGCCTAATCTTAAAGTTCTATAAGTAGATTATCGATAAATTACTCATCAACTTTGACTGGTATGACATTGAATCCTCGTTAAGGTCATCCAACCATTTTGTGGATACTATGGCCTCTCTTAGATCCCTAATTCCACAAAAATCCCTTTGATACCATCACTCACGTTCATGTTACTATGATTTCTCAATTAACTATTTTTCGCAAATCCTCCAAGGATGAATAGTAAGTCCATCTTGTTTAGAAAGAGCCATACCACAATTGGTTCGCTCAAGTAAAGGATTTCTTAAAACTTAGTGCACTCCTTGCAGATTTATCACCAGTTATTAAGTGAAATTTCAAACAAAAAGTTGATCGATACACTCTCTTAGGGGATATATTTTATCATCATGGCTATGATGGTGTTCTTCTTCATTGTCTCAAATCGTAGGAAGCAACTTGGATGACCTCTCAAGTCATCATGCCACCTATGGTGATCATTTTAGTGGGATGGCCATCGCAAAGTGCATTTAGTAGATGGAATATTATTTATTATTTATGCTCTTAAATAAGTATTTATTTACTTCTTATTTATTATTTATGTCTTAACGCATAATTATTGGATTTGTTAGAGTGTGGGGCGAAATATTCATTATAGAGAAAGTAGCCATTTAATTTTTGTGGGCGAAATGGTGTGCTCCTTTATGTTTCTAGTTTTTTCCCCGCCGTGCATGTTGCCACGTTATTGGGTAAGCAATATTATTTTCTTTCCATCTTTGGGTCCCATTGAACGATACCTCGGTCATACGCATGGAAAAAGTTGCGTGCCTGCTTTTTTTTTATTATTCCTCTTTGAATGAATGAAAGATTGATTTTAATAATGAAAGATTTGTAAGTCATAATCTTGTAATTGGGAAGAGATAGTTGTTAGTGAGTTGTCCTGATTTTATTTTTTAGTTGGTAGATTGTCAAGGGTCTTGTTGATTTTAATTTTAACCAATAAATTAAGATTTATAATTTTTTTTATACAACCAAAAAATAATATTATATAAATAAAATATTGTTGATTAATTCTTAGGTACTTTCATTAGTGACCAAGTGACATTAGTTCAAAGGGTTAGATTTTTCAATATTTAAAGAAGAGACAAAGGTTCAAATCTTGCTAGGCGATACCTTGGTATGGGTGGAATCCCTTTCAATCTCATATAATCAATTAATATATATAAATTTGATGAATTAACAATAATTTATGTTTTTCAAAATACAGATTATATTTATATTATTATTGAGTTTTCATATAATTAAAAACAAATTATAATTAATTAATTTTTAAATATTTTTTTCCAATAAAAACTTAAAAACTACTTTTAAAAAATTCATTGCTCGTAGTTTTGTGTTAAATTCTTTATAAATAAGCATAGCTCTCCGCTTTAAAAAATCATGGTTCGAAGGAGATTGCTCGACCTTGTGCATCCATCATAGAAGTTTCTCACAATACCAAAAAAATATTGTTATAATACTTATAAACTCATTTTAAAATATTCATTATTTTTATATTAAAAATAATACATTGATCACTTAAATTAATTTTATTTAATTTATGGAAGAGTAAGCACCATGTTTCATGTTTCAATAATTAGAAGGAAAGAATTTAACCCTTCTAACCTACCTCCGAATGTAGACGGACACACCATTAATTTTTTTAAATTAAATTTAATATAAATTTGAGAAAGAAGGGTGTAAAAGATAAAACAATGATTGCAATAAAATTAATGTTGATCAATCAGTATATTTAAAGGAAAATAAATAACATTATTATTAAATATACAAATAAATTAAAAAGAATGACACTATTCATTTACAAATCAAAAGTTAAATCACACACCTAGGTATTGTAGGTGAGTTGGAAAGGAGAGGGCAATCCTCCAAGGGAGGTTCTAGGTTCGAATCTCCACCCTACCAAAAAGCTGAATTGGGTATCCAAAATCTAATTGATAATGTTGGTGCGGGCAGGGCTGGGTGCAACCCCGGGTGACTTTGACGGTGTAGAACCCCGTATTTGTGGTCTCTTGGACCAAGGTAACCCCACAAGAGTTTTTCGCTTAAAAAAAAAATCACGCAATTAATCTATAAATATCATTTATATTCTTTCCACGTCACTACGTAAGCTATTATTTTCTTTTCATCTTTGGTTCCCATTTAACGATAGCTCAGTAGAAAGTTGCGTGCCTGCCATATTTTGTTGGTATTATTCCTCTCTCGATTGCACGTTAAGTCATAATCGTGTTATATAAAAGTATAGGCTGACAAGGGTTTCCTGTAAGTGTTTGTCTCCTTTAGTTTTTATTAGATAGTTACAATTTTGTTGAATTAAGATTTATGAAGTTTTTTATTAAAATTTTATATTTATATTTTTATGGAGAAGAAACATAAAGAGTAAGTTTTGTTTTGTTTTTTTTTGATAGTGTGAGAAGTTTTATGATTAATGTTTAGCATTGAGTATTTTTATTAGCTATGATTTCTTGTAAGACCAAGAGCTAAGCTTATCAATAGAGCATTAACACACATACCACTATCAATAGAGCATTAACACACATACTGCGGTTTGAACCTTGAACCTATCCCTTTGTGAAGAGTAAGAAATATGAAGTACCATTGAATAAAGACTGGTTAATAAGTTATTTAAATTGCAACTAGGTCAAGCAACATTCCTTAATAAGTTTTTTAAATCGAGATTTTTGGTATTTATGAGTTCAAGATAAATTAGTAATGATTTTTTATTTTTTAATATAAATTATATTTATTTTATTTTGTTTAGTAAAGAAATAGATTAAAATTTTAAAATATAGATTATATTTATTTTATTTTGTTTAGTAAAAAAATAGAATTGAAATGGTGAATGTAATCGGTAGTGATTGCAAGTGCAAGCATGTGCCGGGAACGAGTGCAACCACGAGCGAGGAGTGAGTGCAGTCGGTAGTGAGTGCAAAAAACTTATGTAATATGGAAAGAAAGTCATTTGCGAAATTGCTTATTGAAAGTGTGAATGGCCAAGTTGGAAGTTTGGATGCCCTACCTAGCAATAAGAAGAAGAGAGAATCTATGAAAAACCCAGTTCAGGTAGGAGATTCTACGCTAGAAGTGATTATCAAGAATGAGATGATTGAGCAGGATATAATGATTCTTAAAACCAAAGGGTTAATTTGTAAGTTTCATTGATATTGGCCAGGTTTTTTTGAGATTCAAAATTGGATTAACTGGAAATGGAGATTGAATTTTCCATGACTTTTCTTCCAAAATGAATTTTTCTCATTATTTTCTCTAGTTCAAAAATAAGGGATAAAATAATGGATGGAGGTCCATGGTTTAGGGGTAAAGATGCATTATATTTAAGATCTTGGAGTGAGAATTTTTTTTTGAACATGAAAACTATTAAAGGCTTCAAGTATGAAATAGGCTTTTTGGACTTCCTTATGAACTCATCAATAATGAGGTTTTGAAGAATATTGGTAATACCCTAGGTGAATTCATCCAGGAGGGACCAACTACTAAGAGAGAAGGCATATTGTATATACTTGAATATGTGTTGCCTTGGATATTTTTAATCCTTTATTATAGTCGATTAGGATTAAATCTGAATCAAGAGAATGGGATCAACGAGTGGATTATGAAAAAATTGCTTTTAGATGTCGCAATATCATGAAACTAGGCACATGGCAAGAGAATGCAAAGTGAAAATGGAGGAAGAGATGGAATTTTTTGGGCATGAGGGTAGTTTCAATTTGAAACAAAGAGACCATATCACAGGAGAAGCTAGGTCAAATCAAGGATTTTCCACTTCTAAGAAAGTGGCTAAAAAAACTCCTCTACATCATCAAATGGCGAAGGCCATTACAGTTCACTCGAATAAGTCGTTAGAAGAAAAAAATGATATGGGAGATGAGGAAGTACAATGTGCAAGTTCAAATATAAAAGGAGCTAAATGTGCAAAGGAATAAGGGAAGACAAATTTTAATATAAAGGAAGATAGGGAGACAAATTTTAAAGCAAATGAGGTGAAGGAGATCAAGCTCAATCTAGGTAAATCACCTTTATTATCCTCAAGTAGCTTAAAATCTTATCCTTACAAAAAATGAAAGTAGTATGGAGTGTATTCCTTACACTTTAGGATTTCAAGAGCAGTATAATAAAGAAAATCTTGTAGAGGATATCCAAGGAAATTTTGGTTTTTTAATACAACATAAGCAAGTGATGACTACAAAGGATCAATCTATGACATTTAGAGTGTTCAAGGCAACATAAAGAATAAAATATTATTGAGGCTATTCCTTGCACTTTCGACTCTTTAGGGAAACATAAATCTTTAGAAGATAAGTCCCATTTTGAACAATATGAAAAAATAGAAGATATTGATGAAGATGAGAGTGGTGGTAAAAATGGAAGGAGGAGAGGAAGGCTATCACAAAAAGAAAAAGGAGAAAAGGAAACTCAAAAGGATACTTATCTGAGAAGCCAAATAAAAATATCACAAGTGTTAACAAGAAGTGGGATTAAGCCCACTAATAAAAATAAAAAGTGTTTATGATGAAAATGATATCATGGAATATTAGGGGTATGAATAAAACCCCCAAAAAAGAGTTATTAAGGAATTAATAGGTTGTTATAGCCCCGAGTTTATTTTAATACAAGAAATAAAATTACGCAATGAGGAATGTAAGGATGCTTTTAAGAAGATTTGGAAGACAGGTGATTGTTTAGCAGTTTCTTCTATAGGAGCTTCAGGCGGTATTGCAATAATATGGGACAAATGCAAATGGATGAATAGATATTAAAAGCAAAAAGTAATTGGGTTGCTATATTATTTTGTAGGAAAGAGGAAAACATCAAAGTTGGGGTTATAAATGTATATGCTCCAACTATAGTTACTCCTCGTGAAAGATGTTGGAAGGACCTTAATATATTTTTGTCAAATACAATGATGATTCATTGTGATATATGGATTCTTGGGGGTGATTTTAATACTGTCATTATCTCCTTTGGGAAAGAAGGGTGGCATTATATGATGGTCGAAATCAATGCAAGATTTTGCTTCATTTGTCAATTCAAATGACCTTTGGGATGTTAGTACCTCAAGGTTTCAATACACATGGGATAATAGATGCATTGGAAAAAATCATATAGTAGAAAGACCAGATAGATTTTTGTTATCCAATAAATGATTGTAAATAAAGTATACAATCTCTTCAGATATTTTATTACGAGCAAGATCAAATCACAAACCCATTCTTTTGACTTGTGAGTCACCTAACAATGGTCATCCAAAGCCATTTCGCTTCCAATCTATGTGGCTCCAAGACCCTAATTTTTTCCAGATGGTTATGTTATGGTGGGATGAATCAAAATTTGAAGGATCATGTATGTACAGGTTTGTTCAAAAGTTAAAATATTTAAAGGAGCAAATGAAGATATGGAATGTCAAATCTTTTGGTAACATTTTTAAAGAAAAAAAAAGAAATTGAATCCAAGCTCAAAAATTTACAAGAGATAGTAGAAATTAATGGAATGGATCAGGATTCTTATGTGAAAGAAAACAATTACTTTCTCATTATCATAATTCATTGAAGAAGGAGACGTCATATTGGTTCCAAACATCTAGAGAGAAATGGCTCAAGGAAAGAGATAGAAATACAAAAAACAATCATGCTACAAAAAAAACAAATTTTTCTATTCGTCATATTAAAAATATTATAACCCTAGATGGAAGCAATATTGAGGATGAAGAATATATAAGGAAGGAAGCAATAAATTTTTCAAAAATATTTTGTTAGATTCTAGGCAAGATAAGGAGGCACAAGAAAAACATCTGCAAAGTATTCCATCACTTGTCACTTAGGGGCAAAATGAAAGCTTAATGAAGAAGATCTCTATAGAGGAGCTCCATGAAGTAGTTTTCTCTTTCCATCCTAACAAGGCACTTGGTCCGGATGGATTTCTTGCAGTTTTATTTCAAAAATTTTGGGATTTATTGAAGAGTGATATGTTAGATGCAATTGAAGAGGCTCAAAAAAGAAAGACTATAATAAGTGAGATCAATGCTACTTTTATTACCTTGGTTCCCAAGAAATATGACACAAAATATTTTGATAAATTTCATCCAATAAGCCTTTGTAATATGATTTATAAGATCATTTCAAAAATTATGGCAAACAAGTTAAAGGGCATTCTAGGGTGTCTTATCTCAGAGAAACAAGGTGGCTTTGCTCAGGGTAAATAAATTCTTGATGGTATGATTATTTCACAAGAGGCCATACATTCTCTTCATTCTATGAAAAATAAGGTATGCTTTTGAAATTAGATATGAACAAATCATATGATAGAGTTTCCTAGAATTTTCTACATCCTATTCTCAGAAAGTTTGGCTTTGATTATAGTTGGTGTGGGTGGATTAAATGTTGTTATAACACTGCAAAATTTTCTATTTTGATCAATGGTTCTCCTGCTAGGTACTTCAAGTCATCTCGTGGACTTCGTCAAGGTGATCCTCTTTCTCCTTACCTATTAATTATTCTGGCAGAAGCATTAGGGAGAGCCTTTTCAAAGGCAAAATGGAAGGAAAACCAAGGGTATTCAAGTTGTAAAAAATGGTCCCTTCGAATCTCATCTCCAATTTGTTGATAATACTTTTCTTTTGGGCCATCCCTCAGTCAGTGAGGCCATGAAGTTCAAATCAAAATTATCATGTTATGAGAAGGCTAATCGGACAGTTGGTAAATACTTCAAAATCCACGATATTTTTTATTAATACTACCCTAGATTTACAACAAATTATTGTGAATATTTTAGGGTTCAAAATTAAAAAATTTCCAACCTACTTGGGTATTCCTTTGTCTGATAAAGCAAATAAAATGGAGCTTTGGATCTCGTTTTTGGATAGAATGAAAGCTTGCTTGGCAGTTTGGAAAGGTAAGTTCTTAACCATGGTAGGAAGGCTACAACTCATAAATACTTCTTTGTAATCCATTCATATTTATATGATATCACTTTAAATACTACCAATAGGTATTGCATCAAAAATAGATAAAATTCAAAGAGACTTTCTATGGAACAGTTGCGAGGAAAAATTTAGGTTTCCTCTTTGTAAGTGGGATGGGGTTTGAAAAGGAAAGAATATTGGAGGAGCAGGCTTGTAAAATTGCAGACTTATGAATTTGGAGTTAAGAGCAAAGCTTGGTAGGAGACTATTCAAATATCAAAGAAAGAATTGTGCAAAAATATTACTTCAAAAATATATAGGTTTGAAATTATTTAGGAAAAGAACTCTACCCAAAGGATCGTCAACATGGAACTTCATATCAGGGAGTTTGCATTTGATAAAGAAACATATTATATGGTTAGTTAATGAGAGGAAATGCAAATTTTTGGTTTGATGCTTGGTTGAAGCCTTATCCTCTTATCTCAAACTCAAAATGGAAACCATTGGATCAATCGTGTGTAGCATGTAAAGGGCCAAAGGTCAAAGATTATATTATTATGAGCAAAAACTCTAGAACATGGATTTTTTTAGTAACTTGGTTGAAAGAGAGGAACTCAAACAAATTGCAGATGAACTTCAAAATATGCTTTGAGAGTTTTATTTGCCAATTTTTACATGAAAGGATGAGTTGGTTTGGAATTTATCAAAGGATGGTAAATACTCAATCAAGTTGGGATATAAGGATTTAGAACAATCAAAATTTCCTTCTCCCAATGATTTTCCTTGGAAGAATGTTTTTTCATTAGAAGCTCTCCCTAAGGCCTCAACATTTCTTTGGTTAGCAGTTCAATGTCAGATTCTTACCAAAGAGACTCTACAAAAAAGAGAATATTATGGACCCTTCAGATGTGCCTTGTGTGAGAAGTATTTAGAAATTTCAGACCATTTACTTCTTTATTATCCGTTTGCTCACACTATTCGAGGTTATTTTTAAAAAACATGAAATTATATTGAGTAGCTCCATAAACATTGAAAGAGTTGATAAAATGTTGGATAAACTATAATAAAGCTAAAGCACTATGTATTCTTTGGAGGAATAGCTCTGCCATTATTTGTTGGAATTTATGGCTTGAAAGTAATAATACAATTTTTAAAAATAAATATCAAAATCATGCCCAAGTTTAGAACCGTATTAGTGCCTCTCTTGCAGAATGTCTAAAAATACGATGCTCATCATGGGAAGTCTCAATTGCAAAAAAAGAAAAAGAGGTGTTGATAACTTGGCTATAGGATTTGAACATACATGGAAGAGTCATCCACGACAATGAAATTAAAACAAATGATCTACTTCGATCTATGGTAAAATGGAAATATCCATAAATTGGGTTAATCAAAATATATTTTGATGGTGCTTCTAAAGGAAATCCAAGAAAAGCTAGTGGAGGTCGAGTTTTTAAAAATGGTGAAGGCAAAATTCTCCTCACTTATTCAAAATCATATGGAACTTCAACTAACAACTATGCAGAGGCTAGGGCACTTCTTATAGGGGTTAAAATTGCAATAGAAAAAGGATGTAAATATATTTCAATTGAGGGGGACTCACAAATTATCATCAATGCTATTAACAAAAATGGATGTGGAGACTGGATAAAAAATAGTATTATTGTTGATGTTCATTGTCTATTACTAGAGGTAATCTCCTGGTAATGTGAGCATAATTATAGAGAAGGAAATCAAGTAGCAGATAAATTAGTGAATTATGGTGTTGATATTCATCTCGATGAATTCTAAATTTTAGAAGGCAACTATCCAAGTGAGATTTTATGTCTTAATCAAAATGATGTCAAGGAGTTGATTGTGGAAGCAACACTTTGAGGAAGTTGAAGAATATATTTAAGAGAAAAAAGAAATGAAAAATTCGTGATAAAAATGTATGCTACAACAAATGTAATATTTTGGTATTGTTATGGGAGTGGTCCCCAATGGAAGACACATATAACCTATAAAAAAAAGAAATGGAATTGAAATAGGTCATATTTGTATTATATTATCACCACATAGTGGTATTATAATAAGAGTCCCATCTATATTACATTATCACCACATAGTGTTATTATAACAAGTTAGGTATTAGATCATCCCCACCCCACATAGTGGTATTACAACAAGCTCGCTATTAGATTCAAACCTTGGTCTCCTCCATCAAACTAAAGGAATCTAACCGATTGAGCTAATGCCATTGGATAAAATTTTCGAGTAAAAAACATAGGATTTTACGTGGGGTCCTAGTCCCCTTTTACTCTGATTTGAACTTGGGTGTCTTAAATGAAAACCAAAGACATACCACTACACTATCCCTCACGAGACAAAATGTTAAGTTAAAAATATAAGTTTTTACAAGGGGTCCCAGTCCCCTCATATAGGGGCTTAAACTTGGGTCTTCTAAATGAAAACCCAAAGATATACCACTATGGTATCCCTCCCACTATGGTATCCTTCGTGATACATATTGAGTTTTGATATAATTGAAAATTTTATAATTAATATATATATATATATATATATATATATATATTATATAAAAAAAAAAAAAATATATATATATATATATATAATTTCTAAAGGTAGGGTTTCTTATCACTACACTATCCCTGTCCCTCACGAGACAAAATGTTAAGTTAAAAACATATGTTTTTATAAGGGGTCCTAGTCCCCTCATATAGGGGTTTAAACTTGGGTCTTCTAAATGAAAACCCAAAGATATACCACTACGATATCCCTCCCACTACGGTATCCTTCGTGAGACATATTGAGTTTTGATATAATTGAAAAAATTATAATATATATATATATAATATATATATATATATATATATATATATAATTTTAAAAGGTAGGGTTTCTTTTCTTAGTGCAATAGATCACAACTAGTAACATCAGGTTATTAGATTGAGTTATGGGTGTAGCTAAAAGTGAGTGCGAGCGTGAGTCGTGCAACCGAAATTTAGTGAGTGCAACTCGAAGTAAGTGTGAGTGCGAGCTTGGAGTGAGTGCAGCCAGAAGCGAGTACGAGCGTGAGCCTAGAGTGAGTGTAGTAAAAAGTGAGTGAGTGCAGTCATGAGTGAGTGCAATCACCAGCCAAGAGTGAGGAGGAAGTGTGTGCAAGAAGTAGAAAGCAAAGTGTGATCCAGTTGAAGAAAACCTAGTTCGAGCCAAGAGGAAGTGCAATCTAAGAGGGAGTGCAAGCCAAGATTCAATCATGGTGAAAGAGCAACGAGTTCATTCAGAGTGCATCAATGCTTCAAACCCTTACCACAAATGTGTGGAATATTGTTTCCAAAAAATTGTTGAAGCGAAGGAACACTAGGAAAAATAAGAGACAAGGGCTATTGCGAGCCAAGAGGGAGTGCAAGCCAGGAGCAAGTTCAAGGCAATGGAGAGTGCAAGCTGGGAGTGAGTGCAAGTTGAGAGGGAAGGTGAGCTAAGAGGGAGTGCAAGCCAAGAGAAAGCCCCATTAGCTAGTATGGAAGAAAAGCTATATTTGAAAGCCCTAATTGGAAGTTAGAATACCCTAGTTGGAGATAAGAACAACGAATACATGGCAAGTTCAATCCATATAGCACATGCACACCAAAAGTGAGTATAAAAGATGAAATGATTGAGCATGATATAATGATTATTAAAAATAGAGGGTTAATATGTAAGTTCCATAGATCATGGACAGGGTTTTTGGAGATTCAAAATTGGATCAAGTGGAAATGAGGATTAAATTCAAATTACTCTGTAACTTTTCTTCCTAAAGGTTTTTTCTCATCATATTTTCCAGTTCAGAATTAGGGATAAAATAATGGTTGGTGGCCCAAGGTTTAGGGGAAGAGATGCACTTTATGTGAGACCATGGAATGAATTTTTTCTATTGAAACAAAAAATATTAAGAAGCTTCCAGTATGGGTTAGGCTTTTTGGACTTCTATATCAACTTATAAATAAGGATATTCTAAAGAATATTGGAAATACCCTAGGATAATTCATCAAGGAAGTACTAACTACTAAGGAGCGAAAACATGTTATATATACTTTTTTTTAAAGCGAAAAACCCCTTGCGAGGCTGCCTTGGTCTAAGAGACCACGAACAAGGGGTTCTACACCGTCAAAGTCACCCGGGGTCGCACCCGACCCTGCTCGCACCAACATTATCAATTGGATTTTGGATACCCAATTCAGCTTTTTGGTAGGGTGGATATTTGAACCTGGGACCTCCCTTGGAGGATTGCCCTCTCCTCTCCAACTCACCTACAACACCTGGGTAACATGTTATATATACTAGAATATGTGTTGCTATGGATATTTCAAAACCAACATTGGTTATAAATTTTTAAAATAGAAATTAGGGGATTTATGGATTGGTATTTATGATTTGGGAGATAAATTACCAATGATTTTATATTTTTAACTTATGTTTTTTTAAAATAAATATTATATTTATATTCTTATTGAGTTTTGATATAATCGAAAAAATATATAATTAATATTTTTTTAATATATATTTTTAAAAAGTAAGGTTTTAAAAGGGTTTATTTTTTCTTTACTATAATAGGTCACATCAACTGGTTATATTGAGTTATACAACTTTTTTGATGTCGTTGAGATTTGAATCTTGGTATAGGTTGCATCATCTATATGCCTTAACCATGGAACCAATATCTCATTTTTAAATATTAAATATAAAAACAAGAAAATATTATAAATATTTTTTATTTAAAAACATTTGTTTCAATATTTAAATATCACTTAAAACTAATAAGATTATATATTTTAAGATTTTGCATGAATTTACATTTTATTTTATTTTTATTTTTATTTTTACATTAAAAATGTTCTTTGTGTAAGAATAATATAATTATATATTTTTACCTCGATAGTGACAAGACAAAAAGAGGACAACCTTCAAATTATCAAGCGAAATCCATGGAAGCATGAGCAAACATGAAGAAAGGAACACAATCTAAGTTGGTTGAAGTTCTCTTTATCAAACACTAAAATTATATTGATAATTCATACGAGGGACTAGCAGCCCCTAATGAGACATGATTACCATATCATGTAATATAAAGGGTGTTAATGACCCTTCAAATTAGAGGTGTATCGAGGATCCCTATTTAGGTAATAAGCCTAATATTATTTGTATCCAGGAAACTAAAATAACAAAGGAAGAAGTTTCCAAAACTATGAAAGCAGTATGGGCAAGATGTGAATGAGATGTTGTGGATTCAAGAGTGACAGCGGGTATTCTAACATGTTGGAATCCGGTTAGAACCTCCTATGAAATTGTTCATAAAACTAGGCATTGGATATCCTCGTTAGTCACATGCAACTTTGCATATATTTGTTACATCTTTATAAATTTTTATGGACCTACAACTCAGTCAGACACATCAAAAGTATGGAGTGGGATTGAAGCCTTTATGAGAAGTAAAGACCAAGAAACTCGATTTATGATCATAGGATATTTTAATACCATAACTAATTTGGATGAAAATTTTGGGGGAATTAGGAAAATAACCCAAAGTATGAGAGATTTCTCAATATTCTTTCAAAATAATAATCTATGGAGGGTTGAGTTTGAAAAGGACAACTATACATGGACTAACAACAGGATAGGCCAAAAACTTGATAGCAAAAAAATTGGACAGATGCATAGTCTCATATCATTAGCTAGATGAAGGGACTTGTGCTAAAATTAATACTTTGACAAGGACTGGTTCATATCACTGGCCAATAAGATTTAAAATGATGATAAGTGAATTAAAAAATATCATATTTTAAATATGAGCAAATGTGGGAAGACCATCCTCAATTTGTTGATATGATGACACAATTAGCAAATTCTTCAGATTACCGGTGGGTTGTATACACTTCTAAAACAAATTAAATCAATGACATCTAGATTAAAAGAATGAAACAAGAACACTTTCAAAAATATTTTTGAGAAGAAAGAACTAAAAGGGAAATTTTCAAAATTCCAAAAAGATAAGCACAATAATTTATGCTCAGAGAAAAGGGAGTTGATTAGTGAATATCATAATATTTTGAGTAAGGAAGAGAAATTTTGGAGATTAAAATTGAGACAGACTTGGTTAAAAGAAAGAGATAAAAACACAGCTTTTCATAGGATGACAATAGTACAAAGATCAACATCTAGAATTAGTAGAATTAAATCAATAGAAGGGATTTGGATTACATACCAGAGCAAAATAAAAAATGAGGTAAGGCTTTTTAACCATAATATTATAGATTAGAGGAGATTAAAGTTCTTAATGATAAGCAACTACAAGAAGTACATTCAACTGTAACAAATACAGACAATAGCAAATTGAAGCCTGCTACTTTGGAAGAAGTTCATTCAACTCTTTTATCTTTTGATAAGGATAAGTCCCCATGTATGAATGGACTCTCTACAACATTCTATCAACATAACTAGAAAATAGTGAAGGATTCCTTATTGGTGGTAGTGGAATAGTCTAGGGTAAAACAATATATACCTTATAAAATAAATGTAACATATCTTACCCTTATAATAATTGATTAATACCATTATTAGAAAATTTTATTTCAAAAGAGCAAGAAGAATTTTAGTACATAATACATAATAATTGATTAATACCATTATTAGAAAAAAATCTAGACGGGCTCATAGTAGCTTTTAGAAAAGAGAGTGATGATCTTAAGACTTTATATGAATAAACCCTATGATAGGGTTAAATGAGATTTTATTTTCGTAGTGTTAGAAAAGTTTAGATTTAAAAAGAAAAGGGTCAAATGAATTAAAGCTTGTGTCTCTAAAATACCATATTCAGTATTGGTCAATAGGCTAGTAACATAATCATTTAAATCCAAGAGGGGTCTTAGATAGGGATATCATTTTTCACCATATTTGTTCATTATTATGGCAGAGGTATTGGGAAGGAACCTATAAAAGGTATACAAATATGGGTTCATAAGTGAACTTAAGGCTAGTAATAACATCGACAATATCACCCATCAATAGTTTGTAGATCATACAAACCTTTTTATGAGAGTAGGGAAATACAAGGCCCAAGCTTTGAATAACTTATTAAAGGAATATGAAAGAGCATATAGGAAAAAAATTAATAGGACAAAATCCAAAATTTACTTCCTAAACGCTCTAGCTAGAATTAGAGTAGGGATATGCAAGTTACTTAAAATGGAGAACGTAAATTTACAAGCAACGTATCTAGAGATGCCCTGATTTGAGGGGAGAATGAGGATAGAATTGTGGAATCTAGTTATAAGTAAAGTTTAAAATAGATGATGAGCATGGAAAGATAGATGGTTATCATTAGTAGGAAGAGTGCAACTAATTAAATTAGACTTATAGATCATTCCAATATATTATATGCCCTTGTATATTATGCCAAAATCAATAGAAAAAATTTAAACTATATCTTGTAGTCATTTTTGTGGTTAGGATTACATGGTAAAAAGCAATTTCCTTTGGTGAAATAGATCAAGGCATGTGATGATAAAACTAGGGGAGGTCTCGATTTAATAATTCTTACGAATGCAAACTTAGCTCTAAGAGGAAAAGTAATTTGGAGATTGTACAAAGAGAGTCAAAGACAATGGGTAAAAATTCCTCTAAGTTTGTACGTTTAGCCCAATGACTCGAGTTTAATATTTACCTTATTCTCACTACCAAATGGTTCTACACTATGGATCGACTTAAAAAGTCAATTGATCTAGTGATTAAAGGTCTAATATGGGTGGTGGAAACTAGAGGAAAAATTTCTATTTGGATGGATACTTGGTGTGATAAAAGACCACTCAATCTAGATCTAATTTTGAAACCATGGATGAGATTACTTCAAGACAAATATGGTGATAATTTTTCAAACATTATGTACAAGGATTAGGAAGGGAGATATAAATGAAAATAATATTTTTTATAAGTATATCGGACATTGTTGCTAGAAGGTAGTTGAGCAGAAAGATAAAAGTAGTTATTATTCTAGGGGAAGATGAGAATAAGCTGCTTTGGGTGTTGAATAGCTCAAGGAAATACCCAATAAGAAGTGGATATAATGTAAAGAACCAAAAAAAAGGAATACCACAAGAATATGGAGAGATATTTGGGATAGCCCGAGCATTTCGAAAGTCATTTGTATGGCTAGTAGGTCACAAGAAAATTTTATCCTAGGATAACCTAATGAAAGGGGTTTTCATGGTCCCTCACAATGTGTCCTATGTAAAAAGGAGGAGGAGAGCATATACCATCTCTTGGAAAATTGATCAATAGTCTAGAAACTATGGAAATGAATTCTTAGTATGTTTGGTAAATACATGGTGATGATTGGGAGAATTGAAGAATGGTTAAAGCAATGATAGAGCACTTTTAAAAATGAGGTATTACAAACAAGTTGGGATACGTCAAAAGATACATTACTTTGGATTGTATGACAAGAAATGAATAGAAGAATATTTAAAGGAAAGAAAAGTAGTTTGAAGTTAATGAAGAGGAAAAATTGTCTATCCATTGAGGAGTCTAAACCAACCCTATTAACTCACCAATCCCAATCTTGAAGTAGAGAACCTTGATAGATGAAGTCAAGTCATTAGTTGGAATTATGATGGTGGGTACACAAGAAACAAAAAGAAGGAAACAAATATAAAGTGGAAACCATAGAAGTAGAGTTGGTCAAATTAAATTTTGATGGAGCTTCTAAAGGAAATCCAAGACCAATAGGAGGAGGAGGAATAATTAGAAATAATAGGGGTGATATTTTGTCACATTATGCTTTTAGTAGTGGATTTAAGACAAATAATGAAGTTGAAGCTTGGAAAATTTGGAAGGATTAAAAAATACAGATAAATAAAATAGAATAGAGTATGGATGGAAGGGAATTCTCTAATAGTAATAAATGCAATTTTGAGGAAAGGAAAGGCTCCATAGAACAAACAATAACTTATTGTGGAATTATAAGATCTTGCTACAAAGTTTGAAGAAATGAGGTTTACACATATGTTAAGGGAAGGGAACAAATGTACAGATAGACTAGCCAATAGAGGGGTTTTAATAGAGGATCATGAAGTTAAATTTTCTTTTCCATGGTTAGAGGAAGTAGTAAGTTTAGTTGAAGTTGACAAGAAAAATCTAAAAGGAGCAAATTCAAAATAATGTTCTAGAGGATTACAAAATATTTTAGGGGATCCATTTACAGATTAATGCATTGGAGGAAACTAACAGTCTAGATTTGGAAAAGCAGACTATGGTTTTGTGAAGCGAGTAGAAATTTTGTATGTTGAAGTAGAAGAAGATATCAGATGGAGTTCATGGCTGAATTGATTATATGAGTTATTGGTTGGATTATAGGACAAAGTATAGATTGAAACTTTCAATTTTTTGAGACTGCTAAACTATTTATTAAAATTACACCATTATGAATTGTTAAAATGTCGTTATAATGTGAATGAGGTTCATTTCATAACTTATTAAAATGATAAAATGTTTTTTAAATTGGTTATCTGTGATTGAAATGAGTTCTAGTTGTATTATATAACGACCCATAGTTTAGTTATTATGCATACATTTTTTATTATATTTAATCATGATTTTCAACCTTTTGAGACTACCAAACTATTTATTACAGTTTTTGTGGTTGCACTTATGCTTCGGGAAGGAAACTAACAATCTAGATTTGGTAAAGTGGACTATGATAACACGAAGTTTTAGAAATATTACTCTACTAATATGTTGTGTGTAGACAACAGGGGTAAAGTTTTGGTATTATGAAGGCTACTATTGAAAGATGTCAAGAAGAAAGATGTTGAATTTTAGAATATTTGTATTTATAAAGAAAATTGAAGAAGATCCAAAAAATGAAAATAAAGAATTTAGACTTTTTATGAAAAATATATGGTTATCTAGTCATAGTAACTCAATTGAGATGAGAATTGAATTTATTTATAAACTCTCAAGATCTAAAGAAGAGAGGTGTAATTTATCAAGGGTGGGTGATCCAAGTACAATCCCTTCTTCTCAAAAAAAAAAAAAAAAAAATATATATATATATATATATATATATATATATCGGTCCAAATACTAATTTTAATAATTATATTTTAATTGAATAAAGAAATGAACACATTCAATATTAATTTATTTTATTATATATTTCAAGGAGATATTTTACATGAATAGGCTAAGTAGCTACTTTTTAAACCTACATGTTATTTCTACTTAGCTTTGATGTGAATTTTATTTTTTAATACCTTTTGTATTAGCATACTTATCAATGCTTCAAATAGGCATCTCACATGGACATGCAATGAGTTAAATATACAAACTTTTTCTTTATAAACATGTATTAATTTTAACAATTTTAGAATTTTGTTTTGTTTTAATAGTTATTTGTGATTAGCATAGATACCATCGGTTATAGTGATGTGAAAACATTATTATTTTTAGATGAAGTAGGTATTAGGGTAATCGGACGTCAAGAATCATTGATCTTATTCATGGACTTTAGAAGAACTTATTTCAAGGCTTTTTTTTTTTGAAGTTCATATTTCTTACTAACATATAATCTCTTTTAAGAATTCCTTATTTTCATCTTATATTTGTTTTTTTATTTTTTCACTAAAACTTAAGAACTCCTTTTAAAAAAATTCATTGATCACATTAAAATCATTATAATACTTATAAATTCATTTTAAAATGTTCATTATTTTCACATTAAGTATAACACATTGGTCATCTAAACTAATTTTATTTGATTTATGGAAGTGTCTGCACCCACAAGATCATGTTTCAATAATTAGAAGGAAAGTTTTTAACTCTTCTAACCTCTGAATTTAGGCTGCCTCACCATTAATATAGATAAATTAAAGCTAATTTTATACTTGTAAAGTAAATTTGAGAGGAAGAAGGATGCAATAGATAAAACAAATGCAATAAAAGAAATACTAGCATGGTTGTGGCAAGATTAGTGTTGATCAATTAGTGTATTTGGAGGGAAATGAATAACATTAGTGATTCAATATACAAATAAACTACAATAATAAAAGAAAAGA
Organism: Wollemia nobilis; assembly: GCA_028583015.1. Lineage (NCBI taxonomy): Eukaryota > Viridiplantae > Streptophyta > Pinopsida > Araucariales > Araucariaceae > Wollemia > Wollemia nobilis. The sequence goes on from JAQPPZ010016709.1 coordinate 4,162,027, forward strand.
CTAATACAAAGTGAGAGGGAAGTGTCACAAACACTATTCATATACAAATCAAAAGGTTAAATGACACAATTTATCTATAAATGTCATATACAATCTTTCCATTAATAGTAATATAAGTATATAAGTATAATTGATTTTCACAGGTCCGAGGTATAGACCAATTGGTTCTTCCAAACCTCGTAAGGGGATGGAGGTCCAAGGTTCAAATCTTGGGCCTCGTCGGACTGAACGCTTGTTCTTTTCTTGATGTTTTCAGCGATGTAAAAGGTTTAAAATGATTGCGGCATGGTGGTTATAGGGGCAGACTGTGCGAGTACTGTGTGGTAGCTTCCAAGGCAGGCAACAAAGAATATTGTGACGACCATAAAAGATAGACAGCGTGCCCGGATCATCGTGGTGGCTACCAATTCTACCATGTAAAATAAATAAATAATTGATTTTCATGAAGTATAGATTTGACTATCACAAATGACCAAAATATTCCGTCAAATGACATTAGTTAAACTAGTTAGATTCCTCAACTTTTAAGAAAGAGACCAAGGTTCAAATATTGACAAGCTTGTTATAATACCGCTATGTAGTCATGATGTAATATGAATGACACCCATTTCAATCCCATATAATAAATTAAAAAAAAATCAAAAGATTCTTATAATAAAATTATTAACTCCTATTGCAGTGTGGGCCAGTGTGTGAGGGGGTGGGTGTGTGGTGGCTTTGTGTTAAATTCTCTATTGATAAGTATAGCTCTCGGCTTTACAAGGGGTCATGGTTGAGAGGATACTGCTCAGCGTTGTGCTCAGTCACAGAGGTTTCTCACAATAACCAAATAAAAAAAAAAATTATTAATTCCTATTAATACTAAAAAAGTAAAAAAAAGTTTACTCCTAGTAAATCGTGTGATCTAATAGCATCTTAAACAAAATTTATGCTTAATTGAATCCAAAGCAACTCTAAATTGCTTTATTCTCAAAGATATTTCATAGAGGGCAATTGCTTTTAAAGGGAACATTCCAGTTTCAGCTAGAATAATTTCATAAGGGGTTGTGGCCTTAATTTTAATAAAGTTTGTGATTAGATATTTTTGAATCCTTTTTATTTGCCTCTATTTTGTATTTTTTGTGCCACTAGCCCACACCTCGGAACCATACAACATAACCGGTGTAATAAGTAGGCCAAATAAGACCTTGGTGGTCTTCCAGTCCCACAACTCGACATTCCTACACCTGTTTTGAAGTGCATATAGTGCTCTCCAACCACTTTGAGTTCTTTTCATCCTACATGTATTCCAATTAAGTTTGTCATGAAAGTCTATGCCCATGTATTTGTATTCTACTACTACATCAAGAGGTTCTCCTACAAACTGAAATTTGAGTTGTTGCTTCTTCTTTTTTGCTGAAAAAATCATAATTTTTGTTTTGCTCGTGTTCACCTGCATCCCAACTTATTTACAAAAGAGTTATAGAGCTTGAAGGTGATCTTCTAGATCTTTGGATGTTTTGACCACAAGAATTACATCATCTTGCATACATGAGGAGTTTTACCACATATTTGGCTAAATGCACACTCTCTCCCCCAAATTTGTTTATCCATTCTTCTAACTTGTCAATGTACAACCCAAATAAGGTCTAAGATAGAGGGCAACCTTGTTTGACACCTATGTCACTACCAAAACATTCAGATAACCTTTCCTGTGTTCTGATTCTAACCTTTACATGCTCATATAGTTTGTGAACTGTTGCCCTGTAGTGAATTGGAACCTCTAGCTCTTCCATTCTGCTCCATAATTGTTTCCTTGGAACTGTGTCAAATGCCTTTTTGAAGTCTACAAAACAACAAAAAATCTCCTCTTTTTTGTCCCATATTTTTTCCACTATGTGTCTGAGCGTGATACAATGATCAATAGTTGAGTGCTTGGGCCTAAAACTTGCTTGCCCCTTTGCTCTCTTTCCCTTTTCTTCTGCCCATATGCTGATCCTATGCTCTATCATACTCCCAAACAACTTTGCAAATAGAGGGTTGATCATGATAGTTCGATAGTTTGAGGGATTATTTACATCTTCACTTTTAAACAAAGGAATGGTCAAGCTAGTTGTCCACTCAATAGGGAAGCCATTTTGTATGACCTCATTGAAAATATCTTTGATTTGCGATGCCAAGATATCTACCCCCCATTTTATATGCTCTGCTTGAAGATTGTCTATGTCACGGGCTTTACCAGTTGCTAACTTTTTTATCCCTTGAATAATGTCTTCAATTGTGAAAAGTTCCTTCTTGACAATGAAAGTAGGAGGTGTCTCCTACTGGTTACTACGTTGATACAGTTGTTTTGAATACTCCAACCACTGATTAACTATTATGTTATTTTTAGTTTGCATCCTTTTCATGCTTAGTTCCTTCCAAAATTTCTTTGGTTCATGCTTCCCTAAGTAAATCAATTCTTTCCTCCTTGTTCTAGTGTATTCTTTTTTTTTGCCCTTACCAGTTTCTCATATGCTTTTTTTTTTGCTCTTGTTTTACCCGTTGGTTCCTTTAGTAATCTTTGCATTTTTTTGCAATCTTCATCGAACCATGGGTTGGTTGGGAAGCTATTTCTTTCTTTATTTTTAGGTTTAGCTCTCTTGCATTTGTTTAGAGCTTCTTGAATAACGTGCATTAACCATTCACTCTTACTATAATTTCTACTACTGTGATGTAGTTCTTCCATTTCCTATAACTTGTTATTTAATACTGCTCTAAAATTTTATCGATTTTCATCTGTTAAGAGAATGTTTCCCTTGTGAGGATATTTATTTTGATTGCCTTGCAAGTGTTTTTCCCTTGGTTTGTCTCCATGCATTCGAAGTTTCATAACAATTGGGTTGTGATCTGACTTAAGTTCCACTAGAGAATCTTCCACTTCTAGCTCCTCTATTTTTGGTATGTAATTCTGTGAGTATATTACATAGTCTATTACACTTTGTCCCTTACATGTTTTGCATGTATGCTTTCCTAAATTTTTCCATTTGTTAATCCCATTGCAACTAATCAAATTGTATATGTTGCAAAGACCTAACAACTCTTCTCCATATTGCGTGATAGCCCCATGCTCATCTTTTGAAGTCCTGGTCCACTGTTGATTTTCCTCTTCTGGCATCCAAAGAGGATTAATCTCAATATCTTCGTTACCTTCTAGAATGTTAGCTTGCTTATTTGTTGTCCTTACATTGAAATCTCCAATTAATATAATCTCCCCCAACTTACTGTATATTGAAATGTCTCTTTTTAGGGAGGAGTATGGGTCTTCTCTGTTAAGGTAATGTTTCTTATAGAATTTAGATTTCTTGGGAACAAAATAACATGTTGCTATGCTAATAACTGACTTATTTTCTAGGATCTTTATCCAGATGTACTGTTTGTTTTCATCTTGTTTTTCAATTTTAATGACCCTATCCCATTCCTCTTTTATTAAAACCATAATACCCGCATCCCCTTTGCCATTTTATGTTGCTTTATTCTATATTGCTATTTTTTTGTATCCCACAAATTATGGAGTCCTACATCCATCGTGTTCATGTGTTTCTGTCAATATGATTATGTCTTTGTCTCTAGAAATGGGCCCTAACCGGGTCCTCTTCTCCAAGGGAAACCTCTACAGTTCCAACTTACCATTGTAAGATGTTCCCGGACGGGCCATAATCCCTATTTGTTTTGGATTTGTTTAGATGTGATGTATGCATTTCCATTTATTAAATATGCATGTTTCCCTTCATTCCTTGCTGTCCTCACCTTTTCCAATTCCTTATTTCTTTCTTCTTATAGTAAAAATGTTAGGTCATCATCTAAATAAAATTCTGACCCTCTCAACATGCCTCTATTTTTAAGTAACCTTATTTTATCCTTGTAGCTCATCAATGTGACCTGAATATGTCTATCTCTGCCTCCTTCTCTCAACCTGCCAATTCTGCTTGATTTTTTTATCTGACCCTTCCATTGTAATCGATCTGACAAGAAGTCCCTGGTTAAACGATTTGTGTCTTCCCTGTCCCCATAATATTTCAACCCTTTGATGATTATATTTGATAACTTCTCATGTATTTCTTTCTCTTATGTTATTTGAATTTTTACTTGCTTCTCTATCAACTCTTTTTGTTGATTGACTGGTTCTTTTACTACTTGAGACCATGTCTTTGCCTTTGCTAATTCATTTCGTAGCTCATTTTCTCTTGTTTCCATGTTTTGGAGTGTTTTTAGTACCTCTTTTATTTTATTTGCGTTTGTTTTTTCCATATCTATTGCATCATTGATTGGGGGGTGGATGACTTGTTTGAGGACATGCCATTCACGTTGACCCATGTTTGCAAGGTTTTGTAGCTTTGACACTTTCTAATTGAGTTTGTTGTTTTCCTTTTCCAACCTCCGAATGGTGTTTATAACCTCATATGATTTAGTTTCTCTTAATTTCTCCCTCCTTTCCATGCTTTCAAGTTTCTCTTTCATCTTCATTAGCTCTTGCACATAAAGTCTTGGTGCCCACATGAGTGGTGTAGTTGTGGGACTCTAAGTTTCTTCCTCATCTGAAAACTCATTTTGGTGATTTGCATTTTATTGTTCCTTATTCTCCACTTGTTTATGTGGTAGAATATTTTTTATTTTTATTTTTCGATATGCCCTCTTCATTGTTGTTGCCCTTGCTCGAGCTTGTTGACGCCTTAATATCCTTCAGTACTGTTTCTCATTGACATATATTGGTTCTTGCAATTGTTGCTTCCCTTCTTCCATTTTCAAACCCTTTATAGCTGAACCCTCTGTATTATTGATTCGATGAAATAAATGTGTAATAAAACCCTCATTGCTCTGCAAACCATCCGCTGCAAACCCTTGCTGATAATAAAAACTTTTGCTGCAAACCCCTATAACGAATGTATTTCTCCTATCTACTTAAATTGTTTTATAAATCGAAAGAGGACGAAAAATGTGCTTACCCGATGAAATAGATGTTTAATACAATACTTCGCCGCAAACCCTCCTTGCTCTACAAAAACCCTTTGCCGCAAACCCTTTAATTTTTTTTGTGCTGATATTTCTTGTCTGGTTCAGTTTATAGTTCGAATATTCTTCATTATATCGGCTCTGCTTCATTATCCCCTGCTTCAGTATCTTGTTGTAAACCCGATGAAATAGATGTTTAATACAATACTCCACCGTAAACCCTCCTTGCTCTAAAAAAACCCTTTACCGCAAACCCTTGTTCTGCAAAAGAGTATTAATTTCTTTTCATCTTTGGGTCCCATTTAACAATACCTTAGTAGAAAGTTGTGTGTCTGCTATAATTTGTTGGTATTTTTCCTCAATGGAGTTCATATTAAGCTTAAGTCATAATCATGTTATTTAAAAGCATAGGCTGATATCTATTTGTCAATAGATTTTTTTGTTTAATTGTTAGATAATGACTATTTATGGATTAAGATTTATAAAGAATTTTTATAGAAAAATTATATTATATAAATAAAATATTGTTAATTAATTAATAGTATTTTTTGTAATGAAGAAGTTTTATATTAAAGAAGTTTAATCATACAAAAAGGGTGGGTGGAATTGAGCACATCTTGGGTCCTCGAGTCCAAAACCACACTAACTGCTAACCACGTAGTTAGGAAGACAACAAAAAAATAAATTTAAGCTATTACATCGTAGACATCAAAATAAAGTAGGCCTGCAAGCATTTAAGCATTGTTCGACGCTGCCCCAACCACCACCATTATCTAGCTTAGAATGGTCCCAACCGTCATCAACAACACCATTACCATTTTGAAACTTCGTTTGCCCATGATGCATGATAGATTGTGGGGGAGGAGAAGAAGAACCATCTCCCCAACTCACCGTCGGAGTCAAAGGCATGGAACAAGTAGCCAAATCCTATGCATTGGTATGAACAGAAGTTAGGAGACAAACATCCCACCCAGAATTGGGTGAGGAAGAAGAAGCACCACATGCATAGTTGCGTTTAGCAGTAGGAGGAGGCTGCGACCAGTTTCAAGCATTACCACCTGAACGTGAATGGCCACTGTCTATGGATCCAACACCAACAGACCGAGGACACCTCCGGGTGGGAGGAGCGTAGGAGGCACGCGACTCACCATGCATGGTGTGTTTTGCTAGTGGTCCATCAAAGTGCGTAAATACTACAAATCCACATTTACCTTCTCCACTTGGATATGAATCTGGAACCAACAATCATAAAAAACCATATATATGTCAACAAGAGAAAAATGCAAAGAAGGTTCTTGCTGATGGAAAATAACTTTATTCTGAGTTTTCAATAGATGAAACAAAATGCCCACTCTGAAAATTTTCCAAACTGCACCAAGTTTATCGTTAAATTTGATAGGGTCACCAAGTAAAACATGCACCCAAGAACAAGTATCAAGCATGTAGGTACTGAAGAAAGAAAGAATCCAATCCCAAGCTTCTTTGGCTCGATGACAGGACCAAAAAAAAATGAAGAATGTCCTCCTCAGCACCACAATTCATACAAGTAATATTGTCAACACCCATATATCGAAGCCTTTGCCCCATAGGAAGACCCTTAAATAGCAGGATCCAAGCAAAAAAGGCTTGTTTGGGTTCAAGAAATTTGGCCCAAACAACCTTGAATCTTAAGCTCCATCGAGATTGCAAGGAGACTAAGTCCCACCGAGCATTCAATTTATCTGACATGGGAACCATTGGAGATAGCCAAGAATACCCCAAGGAGGGTTTGTATTTTATAAAATAAAGCTTATTAAGCCAAGACCAGTCAGAACGATAATGTCTAAAAACCTTAGACCAAATCATAAGAGGAGTGGAATCCACAACAACATCATAAGTACTCTTATCTGCAGGAGATAAACTAAAATATTGCATAAAATGATTCCAAGGGATCCAATCTCTAGTATGAAAATTCATGAAATCAGATAGGTAAGCAATACCCTCTCTATAAAATCATTGATCTCGAATCCACTGTACCTGAGCAAGAGGTGCTCCTTGATAAACAATAGCAGAGGACCACCAAACATTAAGGAGGGGAATAGAAGCACCAACCTTAGTCTTACCTCCATTCCACAAAATCCAGGGTTTAAGAGCCTCCCAAGCTTTCCAAATACTATGAATAACAAAAGAGCCTAAAATTTTAATAGGTACAGATGTAGTAAGAATGGTTTGAAGGTTTAAACCTTTCCATACACGTCTACCATAAGGTAGACCAGTAGAAAGACAATGTCTGACTAAAATCTTCCAGATTTCATCCCCTTGAAGTGCCCTACAAATCCATTTAGCACAGAGAGCAAAACCTTGTTTTTGACAGTCAAAAAGACCCAAGCCACTAGCTTTCTTTGAGAGGCAACAAATTTTCCATGCCACCCTATGAAACCCTTTATTTCCAACAACATTAGACCATAGGAAATATCGAAGCAATTTGTCCAACTTGGCATAACAAGCAACAAAAGGAACCCAACATGAAGAATAGTAAACATGAGTAGAAGCCAAAACCTTAGAACAAATTTGAAACTTTCCATCTAAAGAAAGCTTCTTAGAAGACCAATACAGAAGCTTCTTTTTAAATTTATCAACCACATAATCCCAAAGTCTGGCAAGAATTCCTTGAAAAGCAAAGGGAATGCCAAGAAATTTAAAAACTTTCCCAGGTTGAATCCATATCCAGGGTTTATCTGCTAACCAACAAGACATAACCCTTCGATATTGTCTATAGCAAGAGGTTTTTCTCCATTGAATACTAGAGCCAGAAGCTTGAAAAAAAGAATCAAGGCAATCAAGAGCTTGAGAAACAGATTGCTCATCCTATGCTACAATAAGAAAAGAATCATCAACAAAATGACCATTAATTAGTTTCGAATTTGAAGAAGGCAAAGCAATACCTTTAAGAAGGCCTTTTGAGGCTCTATCAACAAGCAGATAACCAAAAGCTTCAGCAACAAGAATAAACAGGGAAGGAGCCAAAGGGTAACCTTGTCTGATAGATCTGGCTAATTGTATGCGTTGGGATGGGCAGCCATTAAGAGTAAGCACAGTGGAAGCATCTCTAAATAACATGAGAACTGAATTGATAAAAAATTGGCCAAAACCCAAAACTTTAAGCATCGCAGTAATAAAGAACCATTCAATTTTATCATAGGCCTTTTCAAAGTCAATTTTTATAAACAAAACATCTTGACCAGAAGAGGAGGCCCATTCCATTCCTTCCCAGACTCCAATCACATTATCGAGAATGTATCTCCCCTGAACAAATATAGTCTGCTCTGAATGAATGATAAGAGGTAGAAGAGGCCGAAGCTTAAGAGCCAAAGCTTTAGCAATAATCTTATAAGTAACATTAAGCAAAGTGATAGGCCTCCAATTGGTAATAAGCTCAGGATCTCATCTCTTTGGAATGAACTTAACATTGCCTTTATTAATAATGGATCCTAAAGAACCAGTTAAAATAGCTTCCTGATAGAATCTAAGGAGATCGAAACCAACAAAATCCCAGCACTCCTTATAAAATTCACATGGAAAGCCATCCAGACCAGGTGCTTTGTCATTGGACATTTGAGATAAAGCAACTTCAAGATCACTAAGGGTCAAAGGAGTATCACAAAAATCCCTCTGAGCCTCAGAGAGCTTAGGAGGTATGACATTACAACAAGCATCTACAACAGCTTGATGAGAAATAAAAAGGCCTTGAGAGGCAAAAACATGATCATAATGCTTGACAAAAGCGGAGGTTATATCTGATAAAGCAATGAGACGGGTTCCATTAACCTGGATGGCTTCAAACTGAGTAGTATATGCAGGAGGTCGAAGCCATTGAAAAACTCTTTGGTTACTTTGTCACCCACTTTCAACCAGTGGAGTCTGGATCTTAATTGAGCCCCTTTTGCTTCATACAGGTCAATTTTCCTCAGCTCATGGCAGAGAGCAGCAACATAAGCTTGCAGATCCGGGCAAAAGGGGGCAGCCTCTAAATGGAGTGTGGCTTTTGCAAACTCAGAACGTAAAACCTGGTTAGATTTCCTTCTTCTTTTGGCAACCTAAACTTCTAAAAAGCGAAGAAGAGAAGTGGTGTGGGTTATAGTAGAATTCCACCATTCAATCCAACAATAAGCAGAATAAGGTATGTGTAAAATATTCCACATTAAAAAAATATGAACTTTCATAGCAGGATGATGCAGAAAGGACACATTCAAATAAAACTGGGAGGAAAAAGTTTGTGAGGAACTCTGAGTAGACTCAATTGAAAAAACAATATGAACATGGTCCGACAAGGTAGAGCCTGGGAAAATGAAAACTACAGGCAAGGAAGGGGATAAACGAGCAAATTTAAAATGATTATTAGCAGAAAGCATAGCTCTATCCAGGAATTTCAAAACCCTAGCATCCCTTGCTTGAAATTTAGACCAGGTATACCACTGCGCATCATCAAAATCAGCAAGGGAATAACAAATATTAGGGTAAAAAAGGCTCAGCTTATTTTTCAAAAAATAAAAAGCTTCCCGCTCTCCAGCACACCAACAGTTAGGTGCCAAACTCTTTTTTATCAAAATATTTTTCAACCATATTAAAATCACCACATAAAACCCAAGTGGTAAAAGGTAAATTAATAGCCAACCACCGCCATAAAGTACACCTGTCAGACGGCTTAGTGGAGGCATACACATTAATTATTCCAAAAGGCTTACCATTCAATTCCAATAAAGTCCATATCGTTTGATTAGATGGGTCACATCCCCAAGAAACAATACTTGAGTACCACCTCGAAGCAAGAATAGTGACGACACCACCTCTCCCACTAGAATGATTGGTGGTATGAAACATGCCACGATGCGATAGAAAAGAACAAGCACACTGCAAATTGAAATTTGAAACTTTCACTTCTTGTAGACAATTAAAGTCCAGAGAACCATACATGTGAGTGACCTTGGATAACTCACGATGGATCGAATATTTACGGACTGGATCCGTCAATCCTCTCATATTCCACGAAAAGAAAATCATTGAGAACAAGCAGTTGGGATATGATCCATACTAACATCCCCCGAGTCTCCCAAAGCACCAAGAGACCCAAAGGAGTTTGACCCAAACTGCTCATTACCACCCCCTTTATTAGCACGATAATCTTCCTCTGTTTGGTGATGTTTATTGGAGTGCACACCTTCTCGCATAGGACTACGAGAACGACATGGTTTAGCAGAAGAATTGGGCCCTTCTAGAAGGGGAAGCCGAAAGGCCACAAAAGAATATTACTTCGAGGAGGAGGAAGGACCCGTAAGGGCCAAAACTCCCTGGGACTCCAACACCACTTAAGCATATACCGATGGAGACCAAGAAGAAGGCACATGCACAACGATATTAGCAAGAACCACAGAAGCAGGAATAGGAGTCAAAATAGGAGCCGAAGGCGGGTCTACGAGGACAGAGTTTGACAAATTGGTTTTATGGGTATTCACAAAACTTTGAGCACGAGGTTTCCTTTGCACAACTTGCCATTCCTCTTGTCCCCCAGAAGCACTCCCAGAACCCCCAGCCATTGGAACGACTGGTGGAACAGGAGGTGGTGGGGAAGTTTGAGAAAATTTGCCCGCCATGAGTGGGTAATCCTTTATCTTATGTGACGAGGATTGAAAATGGAAGCAAGTGTTCGAAAGGTTTATGTATTGAACCCTCTACTTCAGAACTTGGTCCCCAATTTCAATATCAATAAACTTAGGTAAATCCTTGGTAAGATCAACTTTCAGACAAACCCGCTTGGTAGGACGAGCAGAAAAAAAGTGGGGAGGCTCAAGGCAAATAAAATTTCCTAAAGGAGCTATCAAATACTCCATAAGATGCCAGCAAGGTAGAGGAAGATTAGGAAATTCAACCCAAACATGGACCTCCAGGGAAGAGATAGACGCAACAAAAAAATCCCTATGATACAGTTGCAGAATAAGTAGAGAATTACAAACCGTCCAAGGTCCTTTGGAAAGCATTTTCTATGCATGCATAGGATCATCAAAATGAAAAAGGAAATAACCCTTGGTAAGATTTTGCACATTAACCACTTTAACGCCATATGGTCCCCAAACTTGGTTTACCCAGGTACACAACAAAGTATCATTAGGGATAGGTCCCAGAAAATAACCAACAACATGAAAACATTCATACCATTGACAAGCTTTTTGAAATTCCTGAACAGGGATAACCACTTTAGGAACATGAGCATTACCTTGTGAACAACCTTTGGGAGGAACTTGCATGGTCTCTTCCCTGGCGCCATGATGAGCTTCGATGGCTGCAGTATCAACTGCGCCAACCGATTGAGCAGTCACCATTGTAAATAGGGGCGATTACACCGCCCTAGGTGGCGATACTGTGATGTGGCAAAACTAAAGCAAGGACAATCCTGCGAGATTGCAATTTGTGCAGTATGACAAGATAACACAAACCCTAGAGATTAATGCATGCAGGGTCTATTTTTGTTAATGAAAAAGTAGATTGTTTTATCTATTTTTTAGATAGTTACGATTTTGTAAATTTTATTTTTAATTAATGGATTAATATTTATAAAGATTCTTTATTAAAAATTATATTATATAAATAAAATATTGTTAATAGGTATTTTTATTGAAAAGAAATATGAAGAGTAAGTTATTTTTTATTTATTATTTTGGATAGTGTGAGAAATTCTTACGATCAACGTTTAGGGTTGAGCATTCTCATTCTAGTCATGGCTAAGCTTATCAATAGGGGATTAATAAAGTCCAAAGGGTTGGGTGAATTAATAAGTTCTGGTGCTTACCAAGAGGAGACTCAGGTTCAAACCTTGGTGGTAAGCTTGTTTGGGGTAAAGGTAGTAGATTGTCTAACTTCGTTAAGTGCATGTTGGTTCGACGATAATTCCGACTTCGAGCCATTGGTGGTCTCTCTCATGCCAGATCGTTAACAATGAAGTGAGATAAGAGTTATAGTGGTTGTTCCAAATATTTAAACTGATTTGGTAGTAAAAATGAAAGGATGTTACCAATTCTCATATGTAATAATAATAATAATAATAATAATAAATTAACACACGCCACGATTTAAACCTTGGACCTCAAAAAAAAAAAGCCAATTGAGTTATCCCCAAGACAAATATGAAGAGTAAGTTGTTCAATAGATTCTTGAAATATGAATTAACAATGAATAAAGAATGGTTAATAAGTTATTTAATTTATAACTAAGGGATTTTTGGTCAAGCAATATTCGTTAATAAGTTTTTTAAATTGGGATTCTTAGTTTGGTATTTATGAGTTAAAGATAAATTATCAATAATTTTTTATTTTAATTTTTTTTTTTCTTTTAATTGGTTTTATGGGATTTAAATGGGTTCCACATGTATTACATCATCACCACGTAGTGGTATTATAACAAAGTTTGGATATTATCTATGTATTGCTTCGCAAGATTTGAACCTTGCTCTCCTCTTTAAATATTGAGGAATTTAACCGGTTGAGCTAATGCCACTTTATAATTTTAAAACACTAACCCTCTAACCCTCAATCCATTTCACTACCCCAAGTTAATATGATCTCCATTGACCTATTTGCACCCCTCCATGATCCAAATACCCCTTTTCATCCCATCTCCATAAACCATAGTGTCATTTACTTTGAGCAGATATCGGTATGTCTTCCCCCTTTGATTTCTTTTCTTTAGATCCATTAATCTACAAATCAAATGTTTACCATCCTCCTTCTCCCTTTTCCTTTCCTTCTGTATATCAAGCTAAAATTAGTGACGTCAAACCACCCTTCCCTCAAAATGCCATCGATGACATCCACCTCATCCCTACCCCTCATCAACTAGAGGAGGGTTCTCACATGCTCGTCAAGGAAATCATCGACATAGATCTCAGCGTCGACATCTAAAACCTCCATATTCTTAAACTTGAAAAAAGTATTTTATCTGAAGAGTGAGAAAATTTTATCACCCTTTTGATCAGATACAAACAAGTTTTCACATGGTCCTATAAAGACATGCTTGACCTCAATCCTAACCTAGTCTTCCACAATCTCGTTTTGAATCCCAATACCAAACCAGTCAAAAAAAAGCTGAGGAAGCTTCATCCTACCATTTCCATCATGGTCAAAGAAGAATTGAAAAAATCTTATACGTGGGCTTCATTCAACCCATCGATTACCCATAATGGGTTTCAAACATGGTATCTATTGGTAAGCCCAATGAGAGGATACACATATGCACTTATTTTTATGACCTAATAAAAGCATGTCCCAAGGGTGAATTTCCTCTCCCTAACATTGATATGCTCGTGGATTCCACCATCAACTATGAAATGCTCTCCATTATGTAGGGTTTCTTGTGATACAATCAAATTCATGTCAATCCTAATGATCAATGTAAGACATCCTTTACAACACCTTGGGGAAATTTTGTTATAAAGTCATGTCATTTAGTCATTTACTTACCAATGTGCCATGACCTACATCTTCCATGAGTATATGCACAAAATTATTGAAGATTTTGTGGATGATATTTTGGCCAATTTCAAAACTCATCATGAAAACATTAATGTATTACACAAAGTTTTTGATCAGTTACTTGAGCACAATGTGAGACTCAACCCTAAAAAGTGCATCTTTGGTGTTACTTTTTGTAAAAATTTAGGGTTTATAGTCTCCAAAAGAGGCATTGAAGTGGACCCCAATAAGGTGAAGGTAATTATCAAAATGTCACCCCTTATAAACCTCAAAGAATTGCATAGCTTGTAAGGAAATATCCAATCGATCCATCACTTTGTCTTTAATGCTTAGTTATCAGACAACTGCAAGCCATTCAACTATATTTTGCAAAAGGACGTTGCTTTTACATGGACCCAAGAGTGTCAAGAGGCTTTCGATGCTATTAAGTGTTATCTATCTTCCCTCCCCATGTTATTGCTACCTCGACTAGACATTTTCTTCCACTTGTATATATCCGCTATTGATTTCACCCTTGGGACTATGTTGGCTTAGAAAAATAACACCAATCGAGAGCAAGGCATCTACTACATCAGTCACACTTTGGTGAGTTATGAAGTAAAATATGCATATGTAGAGAAGCTATGCCTAGCTATAATTTTTACAACCAAAAAGCTTTGCCACTACATGCTAAATCATACCACCTATGTCATAATCAGAGAAAATATGTTGCGTTATGTGATGAGTCACACTTACACCAATAGCAAAATTGCCAAATGGATAATGCTCTTAATGGAATTCAATATTGAATTTGTTAGTCAAAAATCCATAAAGGATTAGATCATTACCATCTAGCTCATTGAAGTTCCTCTACAAGATGATAAACCTCTCATCATAGAGCTTCTTGATGACTTCGTATTTAGTTTTACTGATCAATAAGAACATGTCAAACTTGAGGATGAGGTCTATCTTACCTTATTCTTTAATAATTCTAAGTGCGAACAAGGGGAAGGTGCTGGAGTTATTTTCTTCACATCTCAAGGGGTCCCAATATCTTTTTCATTCAAGCTCAACTTCCCTTGTACTACAAACAATGTAGAGTATGAAGCCTTGATCCTTGAACTCAAGACCATTGTTACCATGCGTATTAAGCATATCAAAGTCATTAGTGACTTCCTCCTCATCGCTAATCAAGTCAAGGGTGTCTACCGATGTAAATGCCTGATCTTAAAGTTCTATAAGTAGATTATCGATAAATTACTCATCAAATTTTACTGGTATGACATTGAATCCTCGTTAAGGTCATCCAACCATTTTGTGGATACTATGGCCTCTCTTAGATCCCTAATTCCACAAAAATCCCTTTGATACCATCACTCACGTTCATGTTACTATGATTTATCAATTAACTATTTTCTGCAAATCCTCCAAGGATGAATAGTAAGTCCATATTGTTTAGGAAGAGCCATACCACAATTGGTTCACTCAAGTAAAGGATTTCTTAAAACTTAGTGCACTCCTTGCAAATTTATCACCAGTTATTAAGTGAAATTTCAAACAAAAAGTTGCTCGATACACTCTCTTAGGGGATATACTTTATCATCATGGCTATGATGGTGTTCTTCTTTATTGTCTCAAATCGTAGGAAGCAACTTGGATGACCTCTCAAGTTATCATGGCACCTATGGTGGTCATTTTAGTGGGATGGCCATCGCAAAGTGCATTTAGTGTATGGGATATTATTGACCCACCGTGGAACATGATTGTTGTGCATATATCAAGAAATATCCTAAATGTCAACATCACACCAATTTAACCCATGTACCATCATAAGCATTACAACCAATCCAATCCCTCCAACCCATCTTGCAATGGGGTCTTGACCTTGTAGGAAAAAATTTCTCTTCTTTCTTGGGGCAACATGCATTCATCATCATCACCATAGAATACTTCACCAAGTGGGTTGATGTATCCCTCTTACCAACATGTCTGGACCTCGAATTGTGGAGTTTATACTCCATTATATTGTATGTTATTTTGGTATCTCTTCCAATATTATCTTCGATAATGGTCACTCATTTAAAAACAAATATGTTCAAGCACTTTGTAACAAATATCATATCCAACATAACTTCTCAACACCTTACTACCCCTAAAGAAATATACAAGATGAAGCCACCAATAAGACTATCTATGCCATTCTCAAAAAAACTATAAAAGAAAATCATAAGGATCGACATCTCCAACCCCCTTTGGCACTCTAGGCTTGTCAAATGAGTATTCGTTTGCCTATCAAGGCAACACAATTTTCCCTAGTCTATAGTGTTGAAGCAATCATGCCTCTTGAGCTTGAGATCCCGTTATTGCACATATCCTTGCAATATTTCATGAACGATGACACTAAACACCAAACATGGATCAATCAACTTACTCTTCTTGATAAATGACAAATCAATGCTCTTGAGCATCTTTGTGTTTATCAAGATTAGATCAAACGAGCCTATGATAACATAATTTGTCAACATGAATTTCAAGTAGGTGACCTCATGCTCAAAGAATACTATCAAAAATCCAATCTTCCTCCTCATATACATGATAAGTTTACTACCAATTGGCTTGGTCCATTAATTGTCAAGCAAAAGTTTGGATCTGGGACCTATAAGCTTACCACTCTCAAGGGCATCGAGGAACACGAGACCATTAATATCCTTCACTTGTGAGCCTTTTATGCCTAGCTCGTATCTAGATTTATCTTCTTATCAATAATTAATTTAAAAAAATAATAATAAATAAATACTCAAAAAAAACAAAACACTAATAAAAGCTCATTCCAATCACATCACCTTTCCAATATTTTTCACCTCACCATGCATCCATTTTTTTTTCTTTTCCTTTAAATTCCTACCACATCACTCCTAGTTGTACAGTCATGCTTCTAGCAACTACGTACCATGGATTGGTTTATTATCCTCTTTCTTCTTTCTCCCCTTCTTCCTTTCTTATTTTCCACCTTCTTCTCCTTTAGTTTTTATCCTTCTTCATCCCATTATCTCATAGCTACTTTCTTCTTCCACCTTTTTGCATCCTCATTTTTTGAATCCAATGCTACTTTGGTCATCATTTGGTTTGGTGTATGCATTTCATTAGGTATGGTTTTGTTGTATTAATAAAGGGTGTCTTCATGGTCATGTTTATCTCATCCATTTATATGATTCTTTTCCCAATACCCATCTCTCCCTCATTCATCGACCACCCTCCTTGTGTATATCCACAACACCACTTGTCTCTTCCCTATCCTAGGCTCAAAAAATATTTAGGTTTTTTCAGTTATTCAGCCATCCCTAGAATGTCAATCAACCTCCATTGAACGTCATTCGTCCTTTGAGTGCTATAGGAATTTCCTGTTTACCTCGGGTTTTCTTTAGTACTATGCACATATCTCACATCTTAATCATATTTTGAGTCTATGGAATATGAAGCCATGTGTAGCTCTAGCCATAAAGCAAATGGTTTCGCCTACTTATCCTATCATGCACATAATCTAGGCCCATGGATCCAAAAAAGAAGAATAAAAAGTGCAAGCAATAAACAAAAATGATAACACAAAATCATTTTTATCATTAATCATGGATTTTGGGGTATTTTAGACATCTCCATCGGGGCTATAGATGCCTAGCTGGCCATGGAGCAATGTTGAAATATTATGGGCTATCTCCATTGGGATATAGATTCTTGACTGCTAGTGGAGTATGCCCTCCACATGGTGACATGTCTATCACATTAGCGACCTTATTTTGTACAAACCTATGATCACTCATGCATGAGCTAGCTTATAATGGTTTGAGTTACAATTGGTTAGTCCTACATCACTCAAAATAGGAAAGCAACGTCATTGCACACACTTTGCTCCTTGAGAGACTCAACTCCCTAGGATGGTCTTAGCATCTTCAAGCACTTGATTCATTAGTATATGAGTTTCATTGGTGTCACTAAGATGTTTGAGTTTTCTGAAAGCACTTTGAGATTCTTCCTCCCTAGGACATGTGAAATGACAAGTCATTCTGCCTTTGCTTCTAAGTTCTACTTGTCCCATACATACTTTGTATCACATTTTGTACTACCTACTCTATAATTATGTCAGTACTATTCTATTTATGCCCTGGATCAATCAACTAAATCATGAGTAGCAATACACATAAATATTTTTAGTATGATAACCAAGTATGCTTTCCTACATATATCAATCATACCATATTCATTCCATGCAATTTTATGTAACTATCTAAATCATCTAATATACACATCATTCATTGCACATAATACCATAATACATAAACACAAAACATCCATAAAATTCATATAAATAAGTATATATCATGTACATCATGCATCATAGTTGTCAAACCCAAATGCTACATCCATTTGGTCTTTCAATATTTTATCCTAATGCGTCCAAAATTATGGATCACATAGTGATATCAAACCAATGCACAAAACCATCACTGCATGCCACCACCACTCTCACCACTCTCATATACCTTTTATTGATGTGACTATCCACCCCCATTCTCGTGTGACCTCCCCCCTCCATGAGATGTCCCTGTCCTTGATGTTTGTGAGGTCATCACCTTCATAAATTATGGCATTGATGGGGCAACTAATGGTGTGCTTGAGGCCTTGCTCCTCTAGCTCTAATGTAATCATGAGGTAGATGACCACGATGGTATGGGTACTCATGCTATCATCATCACCTCCTCTAAAGCATCCACCTAATCTTGATCCTCTTGTCATATTGCTCGTATCCTCTCCTCCCCATATTGAGTTGTAACCACCTCTACTCATAATATCATTACCTTTACCTCATACTCTAAGCCAGTAGCCTATGATCGCTCGCTCGTCCAAGCAATAACTCAACTATGTAATTTATCTTGCTTTACCATAACCCTATCTCACTCTACCACAACCTTATCATGCTCTGCTACCACCTAATATCTCTTATCCTGCAAGCTCTGTACCTATGCTTGTAGGGTATCCCTCTCCTCCTCCTAGCTCTTCCACCTCTATTGCTTAACCTCCCATTGAATTTGTTTTAGAGCAATGGCAGTATTACTATTTGCTTTTTGTCCCTCCAAGATGTGAACATGCTTTACCATGGTAGCAAACTACCTTTGCCTTATAATATCCTCTATTCCCTCCATATCCTTCATCTCCCTCATTATCCACCTTAGTATCATCCCCTGTAGCTCATGATGGCCCTACCCTAATATCCATATGATATAAAACTCATCATTGTAAAGGGTCCTCTTGTCCCTCATCCTTGACATCATCCCATCCTAGAAATGTTGATCATAAAACCATAGATCATACTCTACTATGGTGCCTGCATCCTCTACATCATTGATACCATATCCACATCTACACCTATGGGCTCATACTATTGATCTACGGTTACCTCATTCCTTCATTGCCGATAGACTACTACTAGAGGAGGTTCTCCTTGTGTCATCCCAAACTGTCTTAAAATATGAGCATACTAGAAATAAGTGTATTCTCTACTATGTTGGCCCACCACCCACCTCCCTCATCACACCCATTCCAAGTTCTCTCTATCCTCCCTCCAGCTTGACCCTCTCCTCCATGGTCTCCATTTAACATCCCTTTGTTATAAGTATGCAAATAGATTCTCATAATGCAATAATATCCCAAAAATGGTTGGCTCCTACTATAATTTCTATAATTATACCATTTCATAGTGTAAAGGATATATCCTCCATATCATCATACACTAGCCAGGGTAGTCCCTCTGGTCTAGCCACTCAAAAGTGCTCTTAGACCCATATATGTAGGAACAAAATATAACCTAACCCTAATTGGTCTCATCATTGTACCTTATACAAGTAGTATTAGGTCCCATTAAATTACACTCAACTACTCAATCAAATCTTGTACCAATCCAAGAAGGTTCCATGGAAACCGTGCACCTGATGAATCTGGCAAGACGACATTGGAGTCAACATCATCAAAATTGTATGTCTCATTGTCAACCAATGCCATTGATAATTCCTATAATATTCCACCCCATCACTCTCCACATCAATATCTTGCCACCTCCCCTTGTAAAGCCATTTTAGCAAGGTCTCTCTTTGTTTTGTGGGTGTTATCTAGATTTTACCCCCCTCTACTAGAATCCAAAAAATACAATACACATCCTCTGACATGATCGTGATATCTATGGTGGGCATATAAAATGTGCATTTGTCAGCATCCCACCTATCCACCAAATTTGTCATATATGCATGATTTGCATGCACATTCTCCAGTCGTACAACCCCCTGAAAACCCATATCCCATAGCCATCATCAGTTATCCATTGTCAACTATACCCTCGCCCTATAGAATACACCCTTGAACCGATGCCTTTGTCTCAACAACCTCTACTACAAAATAAACCACACACAACAAACCACACAGTAGTGTCATATCCTTAAAAAAAATAATAAAAAATAATCATGACCATTCGACCGTCAAATGACCATGAACCACCACCATCTAATTTCAGATGGTCACATTTCCCACACCTCATGTTATCAATTTAAAAAAAAAACATCAACAAAATAACACCCCCAGCCACACACAACAATTCATCATCATAATTAAAAAATAAAACAAATTATGACCATCTGACCATGGGATGGTCATATACATAAACCATCCCACCCTCTAATGATCACATTGCACACATGTTACATCACAATCAATAACGAAAAAGAAGAAGAAGAAGAGAAACAAACAAAATAAAAATTTTCAACTCAACAACATAAAATCCTCCCACAAAAAGCACAAACACACAAATTTTTTTATTTTACCATTAAATGAATGAAAGTAGGGTCCAAAAGTTCACTTACCAGCCCTGCACTCCCTCCAACTCCCGTCATCCTACTTTATGTTGCCATAATGTCACCTTCGATCAATAATTTTGCAAGCCCTTCGTCTCAAATTTTTACTCACACACCTCACTCTCCCCTTATCTCTTGCCCTCAATGTTGAAAATGATCCACCATGTTCCCCAATTGCCCATTTATACCCATCAAGCATGTGTACGTCTTGAATGGTTTCTAAGCACGATCGTCCGAGATGTTCACACTTTGCGACAGTCCTAGACGGTCCTATTTTTTGAAAAAATAACATTTTTTTACAAAATGAGGACCTCTCCTATTTAGCATAAGACTAGAATTCGATTTTACACATTTTTTTGCTTATACTCGTAGCTTAGATTTAATTTCATGCTTGTAGCTTAGATTTAATTTCATGTGCATAGATTTGATTTAATTTCATATGCATAGATTTGATTTAATTTCATATGCATAGATTTGATTTAATTTCATGTTCATAGCATAGATTTAATTTCATGTGCATAGATTAGATTTAATTTCATGCTCATAACCTAGATTTAATTTCATGTGCCCAAATTAGATTTAAGCTCATGTTGGTAGAATAGATTTAATTTCATGTTCATAGACTAGATTTAATGTCATGTACATAAAATAGATTTACTTTAATGTTCATAGTATAGAGTTAATTTCATGTGCATACCACAATTTCCCCCTTTATTATGCCACGTTTCACCCACATACCCAACTCATCTCCATTTTCCTTTCGCTCGTTCCACATTGTGTCAAGCATCTTGTTAATATCGTTTATTTCTTTCTCCACCAAATCATTGCTTGAGGGGGTAGACAAAACCCACAAAACATCTAAAGCCACATTCACAAACCACTCGCTTCCTTCCACTAGGGCAATGAGCAAAATATTTCAACCAAATGACAAGGTATCATTTATTTTTGTACCGCATTATGTTTTCACACAACACGGTACAAAAAGGGGCATCTATAGACATCCAAAATTAGTCAATTTTGTGACCATCTAAACTTGTCTTCCAATCGATTCATTATAATCCCCAAGTGGTCACCAAACCTCATTCATACAATTACCTCCAAATCCATCTAAATGGTTCTAAAATTCCAATCTCCTATTTAATCCGTCCACTCTCCTCCAAATTCCCCTATTCTACCTCCAATTCTTCCAATTTCTCTAAATTCTCCAAATTTCTCTAATTTCGTCTAACTCCTTCCTAATTTCTTCTAATTTTCATCCAAATATATTTAATCCTCTTTAATCCTTTTAATTTTCCTCTTATTTCTTTTATTCCTTCTAATTTCTCCCTAAGCTCTCCAATTCCTCTTTAATTTCTCTTTATTCTCTTAAATTCTTAAATTCCCCCTAATCCCTTTAATTCTTCTAAATTCTCCTAATTTCATCTAAATCTCTCTAATTTCCTAAATTCCTCTTTAATCCCTTTTGTTTATTCTAATTTCCTCCTATATTGCTTTAATTCCTACAACCCTTCATTAATTCCCCTAATTATTTTTAAATTCTTCTAATCTCTTATTAATCATCCTAATCCTCTCCATTCTCCATAAATTCCAATCCCCACTTGCCACATGTGCACACTTCACTCTAACACCTCACTACCCCTACTTGCCACATCTCCAACATCTCATTCTAATCACACCTACTCTCACTTGACCACTCTAACACCTCACTTGCCACATCTCCCCTAACTGGAGCACTTCAGACTCTCCATCCCACCTATGCTTGCCACTTGACTGCCTTGACTTGCCAAGTCATATCCCCTCACCAACCATTCACAACATCTATAAATATTCCTCCCTTTTCCTCCATTAAAAATGCATGCCCTCATAATACATAACTCTACCAAAATTTTGACTCAAGCCTCCCTTCTGCATTTCAACCACCCTCCACAACCATCCCCTTTGCTCACCCCCACTCCACCATAAAATTTAATGCAAACCCTTTTATTACCATAACCTATTTGTTAACCTACACATAAACAAGCTATCATTTTAGTATCGAATCATGATAAGATATCCATATCACCCCCTTGAAGGCCCAGAAAAAGTTTCAACAGCATTGAGATAGCACAAGTCTCGATCATCCGACCTCAGATGACCATAATTCATTGTCGTCCAACATCAGAACAATCTGCAATGATAATTATTATTCCTCTAGATGATCACAAACCATTCACCTAGTTTTCAATGACAAACATAGTATCAAGGTGAATACATGTATACTTATAGTGTTTGTCATATTTTATATTTCCTTAGTTTCTTGTAAGCTTTTCATCAAGGTTATTTTCTTGTATATTTCATATACATTTTGGGGCCTAACATAGATAGGCCCCATTAATGCTACTAATTCATTTCTCTTGGTTGTGTGCAGGTACTTCAAGGTAGCGGGTAGCCTAGGATGGTCCAAGTTCATACAAGGAGACACAAAAACCCATCCACCTCATGATTGTGGCAAGAGAAAAATTGTGTAGGAACCATTTGTTACATTGTTTGTGGCATAAAAGGGATTCCCTCAATCTTGAGGAATTCATGTTGTAAGCCCCTAGAGGGCATCTTCATAAAAGAAAAAGTAAGCTTTTGTAATAAAGTATTATCTTTTCCTTGTTTCATGTGCATGGTGATTTTATCTTACTACAATCCAATCTTGGGAGAACCTCCAATCATTAAGAATTATTTACTAGAAATAAAATTAGACTTGCTATAGTTGGGTGTTAACTTTCTTGTAAGCTTAATTGAATGGGCGAGAGATCCACCCCTACCACATCTTGACCAAGACTCATGGATACAATTGCACATTCAAACTAAAAGGATTAGACTTTATTCCCAACTTCTAAATATGCTTATATGGGGCTCTATTATTGGATCAAGTGTTTACATAACTAGCCAAGGATTTTTATTATAGTAATAGGGTTAGAAGAACTCAACCATATCTAAGGTATGGAATTAAAAGGTTCCCCCCAAACTTCAAGCCTTTCTTTGGTTGGTGCTCCAAAATACGATTCTTATTGGAGACAACATTGTTAAGAGGAATATCATGGGTTCTCATATTTGACATAGGTGTCTTACGAATAATGAAAAAATATCACATCTATTCTTTTAGTGTATAAAAGCAGTTAAAATCTATATTGAAATAACCCAACAACTAGGATCAACACCATTAGGAACCTTCAACTCAAAAAATTGCCTAACCAATTGGGCCAAATGTACAAATGGGAACTAAAGGACAAGCACCTTATTAGACAAATATGGTATTTAGTGCCAATATTCATCATTTGGCACATATGGAAGGATAAAAAAGGATAATTTTTTATACCAAAAGAACCAAATTTCAAGTGTTAATTAATAGAATGTTAATGGATATAGTCTTGAACATTAAAGCTATATATCTAAACAAAAATATATTATGAGATTAAGAAAAAATGATATACAATTATTACACCAAATGGATCTTCAAAGTCTCCTGAATTCTAGGCCACATGTTAGAACAATAAAACCTTTAGAGATAAATTTACCTATTTTTTTCTTTGATGGAGCCTCTAAATCAAACCCAAACCATGCAGTGGATGATGGTGTGATACTAGTAGCACCACACTATAAAATGCTTTAATTCAAAATCAACTTGGGGAAAACAACCATTAATGTTGCAAAATTGAAAGGCTATGAAATGGGATAAAAATGGCTCAGGAACAAGGCATTCAACAACTCCATGTGTTTGGTAATTTGAAACTTGTGATCTTTGTCTTATCTAAGGGGAAGGATTTTTCATCAGTTCAACTACAAATAGTATAGATAAGAGTAAGATAATTAAAGCAGAAGTTTGAATATATATAATACTCCCACATTGAAAGGAGGTATAATATGGTGGTTGATTGCCTTGTAAATGAGGCCATAAACATAGCCTATTTGCATCTCAAAGTAATAAGAAAAATAAAAGTAGACAACATGAGTGGAATAGATGATAGGAAGCATATGGAAATTTTGGAGTCTTTGGAGATCCTAGAGCCTTTGAAGATTTTGGCACCCTTAGAGATTTTGATGCCTTTGACACTTTCTTATGTTGCACTCACTCTCGACTCGCGCTTACACTCCCTTTTGGCTGCACTCACTCTCGACTTGCGCTTACACTCTCTTTTGGCTGCACTCATTCCTAGCTCATGCTTACACTCACTTCCAGCTTGCACTTGCACTCACTTCTGACTATACTCACTCTCGGCTCATACTCGCACTCGCTTCCTCTAATATGAATACAAAATTATAAAACAAGGTGTTTATATTAAAAACTTTTAGTAAGAGGTTTTGTATAACATTTTAATTAAAAATTGATAAACTTTTAAAATATTAGTAATAATTTTTTTTATCAAATGGTATTAGCTCAATTAGTCATATCCCTTAACTTTCAAGGAGGAGATCCAAGTGTGAATCTTGTCAAGCAATACATGCATAATTGTCAAAATTTTAATGTAATACAAGTGGGACACGTTTCAATATCATATAACCAATTTAAAAAATAATAGTCATTTCTTTGTAATTAAATTATAATTGAATTTTGAAATCAATGTAACCAACTAAAAAAAATTGAATTTTGAAGAATTTTAATTGGTATATGGATTTGAAATAATCTCACTTATATTATATTATGATTATATTATTATTGTACTTAAACCAATCATTATTATGTTATAATGGTATTTCAACTAATAGTGGTTGTATTTTCTTTGTAATTCAATAAATGGTCTTTGTCTTGAAAGTAGTTTACATTTTTATTCACTTAAACTCATGGTATTTTGATCAAAATATTAAGATTTATCCATAATATTAAAATATTGGTTTATGATGTGAAACTTATTGAATGGGCATGATAGTGAAGACTTTGTTAATCCAAATAACAATTCCAAGGTTCAAATACAAAATATAATAAGGTTGTATACCAAACCTTAAAAATTCAAACATGGAGTTTGGATAGTTTTAGAGGGTTGATGACCTTGTAGATGTTAAAATCTATTTTTTTTGCACATTTCCAACCACTTATCCTAAACCTTAATAATTTTGAAATTTTTGATATTTCTTAGAAATATTTTTAAATCACAAGCACTCCTTTTACAGGTATATATGTCCCTTTCCCATAAGTGTCAACAAATTTTCATTTGCTACTTCATTGCCATCCATTAGAGAAGTACAAAGTGCTTCACTAAACCATGGGATTTCTCAACAAAACTAGCATTAACAAACATCTCTTAGTTTTTTTGTTCTTTATGGATTCTTAGATAGCTCCTCTCTATCCTTTTGGGTCTTATATCAAGCTAATTATTTTACTTAGAAGTGTGTTTATTTGATAAAGAAAGCTTAATTTGAGAATTATTGCCATGATTTTGTCATAATTTATTTGCAAAATTCTATTGATTACTGTAGAAATATTTATTTATTACATTATATTTTATTTCAATAGTAGTTTGTGTTGATAATTTCTTGTTTTCTTACTCTAGTAATAAAAATTAGAAATTATCTTTCTCTTGCATTGGTTTATCTAGTTTTATTGTTATTGTTTATCCTTAGAATAGAGATCCAATGTGTATCAAATTTATCTAAATTTAGAAATTTATGTTATAATGTATCATTTGTAAATATTCCATTAACTATTTTAGTTATCTTTATTTTAATGCCTTTATTTTATTTGGCTACAATTTCTAATTTCCTTACATTTGTAATAAAAATTAGAAAGCATCCTCAACTTGCATTAGATTCTTTGTTTATTACTATTATTACTTATTCTTAGAATAGAGATCTTATATATGCAAGTTTTTTTAAAATTTAGTAATATTTGCCATGTTCTTGACCTCACTTGTTATTTATGAATATTTCATTGTTTACTACAAAAATATTTATTTGATTATATTATATTTTATATATTCAATAGTTTTACTAATAATTTTTTCCTTTCTTATTCCAATAGTGGAAATAAGAATTACCCTTCTCTAGCATTAAATTCTCTATTTTTACTATTAGGGCCTATATCTAGAATGGAGATCTAATCTATGTCAAAAGACATTAGATTAACAATAATTGTTGTGATTTTGCCATGATTTATTATTTGTAAATATTCTATTGATTATAGAAATCTTTATTTTATTATATTATATTTTGTTCTTATAGTATTTTTGTTGACAAATTTTGGTTTCCTTTACCTTAGTAGTAAAAAAGTTAGAAATTGCTCTTCTTTTGTATTAGATTCTTTGTTTTACTGTAAATAAACAACAATGGCGAAAAGGATAGGAAGTATGAGTAGAACAACAAAGGACATAGGGCCATATGATATGAAAAATAAATAATGACTCATGTAAACCCTTATTGTGAAAGCATAAGAGATACAATAACTAGGAGTGTCTTTGCATACCCACAAGGCATATAGGTCCCCTTGAAATATGGTTCAATCCCACCAAAAAGAAAATCAATAAATAAAATCAAAGTGCTAGTTTTTTTTTTATGAAAGGCCATTTTAATTATAAAAATAAGTCCTTTACAACCAAAAAAAAGTGTGGGTGGAGAAAAAAATCACACCCCGAATGTCACTAACTTATCCTAATAGCGGATAAAGAAAAACAAACTACACCATATGGGCACCATGGTCATCAATAACAAACTAGAAATAATCTACATCCGGAAAGGCTTTTTAAAGAAGGGGATATGTGGCAGACATGACCTTATCCATTTGTAGTGGGTGGTTCCCCCCACCCATCAAAACGCTCCTCATCCCACCTTAAGCATGAGTAATTGGAGAAGAAGCACGAAACCAACCAGAAATATGCCTGTGGCTGCTTGAAGTCCCCCAACCATCATTAGACACAGGCACAGATTGTGAAGTGATCACAAACGTAAAATACTGGGAGGTGTACATATACAGATGCTGCAACGGACCTCCATAGTCACAGGATCTGCTCAGAGGAGGCCGATATCATGCACGATCAAGGCGTTGATGTGAACGAGATTTGGCTAGGTGAGGAAGCGAACAATCAAGAGCCTCTCTATTGACAACACAAGGGACGTCACCCCAGTAATTTAGTAAAGTTTGGAAATGGTCTAGCTCCATAGCCACCTTTTTAGCCTGATCACAGATCTAAAACCACACATTATGAAAAATTTCAAACTTGTCAGCAAATGAAAAATCTTAATACAGATCAACCTACTTGAAAAGAATCTTGTTTTTAGATTTCCAAATTTAAAATAGAAGGCTAACTTTGAAGATTTGCCACAATTCCCTCAATGGGAGAGAAAATTGAATGGGATCACCTAGAAGGACATGATGTAAGGAAAACTGTAGGGACATAAACGGGGTAAAGAAATAACCCACCCAACTCCAAGCGAGACTGTCTCGTCTACATGCCCAAAAAATATGCATATAAGACTTAGGTTCTTAACAAAATGGGCATCGAGGCTCAGGCACCCCCATATAAGAAAGTTTGCAACTAAGAGGCAAACCCTGATATGGTAAGATCCAGGAAAAAAAAACTTTCTTTGGCTCCAGATAAGATGCCCAGGTTGAATAAAATCTAGTTTTCCACCTAGATGGTGATGAGAGAAGGTCCCATTTGACATTGAGTTTCGATACCATGGGTGTAGTTGGCGTAAGCCAACCATAATCCTACCTGGATCTGTAGCTGAGCAAGGAAGTGCTCTTATACGAGGACTAATATTTTCATCAGGTTTTCTAGGATCTAACACCTAATTTATGCCATAAGGAGAAAGGTGTATGGTCCAAAAAAACATCATATGTAGCCTTGTCAGCGTTGGACAAGTGAAAAATCCTTTTAAAATATTTCCAAGGAATCCAATCTCTATTTTCCTTGGAGTAAAAATCTACAATGGCGACAATGCCCCGTTTTAAAAAAAATTGGGTATGGACCCAAGTAATTTTGCCCAATGACTTACCTTGAATCTTAAATACAGGGGACCACCAGACATTGAGAATATTAATGGAAAGGCCTTTATGTGAACAAAACCCCTTCCAAATAATCCAAGGGTTTAATTGTTGCCAAACCTTCCATATGCTTTTGATGACAAAGGAGCTAGGGATTTTAATGAAAATTGGATCCAGGACTAGAGAGGGCAAATCCATTCCTACCCAAGCTCGATGGTTGAGGGGAAGCCCAACCAAGATGCAATATATTATAAGAACTTTTCATGCTTTAGGTCCTTTGAGAGCTCACACAATCCATTTAGCATAGAGGGCTAACCCTTGAAGCTTACAGTCCAGCAAACCCATACCCACTTCTTGTCATGGGAGGCAACAAATATCCCAAGCCACTCTATGAAAGTCCTTTCGATCAGACCCACTAGACCATAGAAAATCCTACAATAATTTTTCAAGCCGTTTGTAACAAGCCTGGGAAGGGACCCAACAAGACGAGTAATAAATATGCATGGAAGCCAACACTTTCGAGTAAATTTGAAATTTACCAGCAAGAGACAACTTCTTAGCATTCTAATATTCCAACTTGCTTTCTACTTTGCTGATGATATAAGACCATAATTGGGACAGAGAGCCTTGAAAGGTAAAAGAAATGCACAAAAATTTGAAGACTTCTCTAGGTTGAATCAAAATCCACTACACATGTTGAAGCGAATGGGGAAGAGGCTGTAGGGATTGCCTGTAACATGAGGTTTTCCTCCATTGGATATTAGAATTGAAGGCTTTGCAAAAAATATCAAGATAAGAAAGAGCTTTAGAAAGATATTGTTCATCCTCATTCAAAGTAAGAAAGGAATCATCAGCAAAATGGTCGTTAATGAGTTGACCAACATTCCCAGGAAGGAAAATACCCTGAATCATCCCAAGAGAAGCACAATGAGCCAAAATATAACCAAATGCTTTTGTTGCTAAAATTAATAGCGAGGGGGCCAAAGGACAACCCTGTCTTATTGACCTATGAAATCCAATAGCATCAGTTTGAAACTTGTTGAGAGAAAGCACAACTGATGCATCCTGAAAAAGTATTTATTAGAGGAAATAAACTGAGGACCAAAGCCAAGAGCTTCCAACATGGAAAGAATGAAAACCCACTCAATTCGATCATAAGCCTTTTCAAAGTCAAGCTTGAGGAAGAGGGCCTGTTGACTAAACCTGCGATCCCATTCCATCCATTCCCAAACAACGAGAATGTTGTCCAAAATATATGGATTTTGGATAAAGCCAGTTTACTCAGGCCTCACAATAGAGGGAAGAAAGGGCTTAATCCGTAAAGCAAGTGCTTTGGCAATGATATTGTAGCTGAAATTAAGCAAAGTTATTGGCCTCCAATTTGTAATAATTTTTGGATCCCCGAACTTTGGGATAAACTTGATATTTCGCTTATTGATAATAGCATCTAAGGATCCATACTACAGGGCTTCTAAATATACTTTATGCAAGTTAGGACCAACAAATTCCCAGAAATTTTTGTAAAATTCATAAGGGAAGCCATCAAGCCCTGGGGCCTTCATGTTTGCCATTTGAAACAGGGTATCTGCAAGATCCTACTCTGATAGGAGTTGTTCACATTCATTTTGCTACACTGGGGAGAGGCAATATGGGATAACCTCTTTGCAACATTGAAGAGCTAATTCTCGTTTAGGGGTGTACGGTTGAGCAACAAAAATATTAGTATAATACCGTGTAAATTTGATTGCTATCTCAGGAAAAGAGGTGGTGCGAACCCCATTAACCACTAAAGGTTTGAATTGAGTGGAGTGACGCGGAGGTTGGAGCCTCTAGAAAAATCTTTAGAAATGCGGTCACCCACTTTGAGACAATGCATTATGGCTTTAATTTGAGCCCCTTTGGCCTTGTACACTTTAGCCACTTTGAGCTCATGTCGGGGCTGAGCGACATGGGCTTGAATGACAGAGTCAAAAGGAGAGGTCTCAAGATGGAATGAGGCCTGTGCAAGCTCATTACGTAGAGCAGTATTAGAGCGACGATGTAGCTGTGCCATATTATTCCCTAGGATTCTAAGCAGAGTAGTGGTACAAAAAATGGCATCATTATACCACTCAATCCATCCTAAATCTCCATTGGGTCTGGGTACAATATTCTAGATCCTTTGGATGTGACAAATATTAGTTTCATGTTGCAAGAAATAAGTGTTAAGAAAAAACTAAGCATGAGTAGGCCATTGATGGATGGAAGAAACATGAACAGAGAACATTATGAAGGAATGATCGGATGAGACCATACCAGGAATGGTTTCAACAAAAGGGACTGAAGGGAGCCGACGAGAAAATGAAAACTCGTGTTGGTTTGAAAACATAGCCCCGTTCAAACTTTTTAAAACTCTTACAGGGCCTGACTAAAAATTAGACCATGTAAACCAAAAATTCTTGAGAAAATGACCCGCAGAGAAACAACCATTGGGATCAAAGAACCCAAGTTTATTTTTCATAAAATACCAAGCATGTCGCTCTCCCGAGGCCCACCTATTGGGAAGCTGACCCATTTTATCATAAGACTTCTCAACCATATTGAAATCACCACACATCAGCCAGACTGTGGTAGGTAAGGATAAAGCACACCATCTCCATAGTGTACATCTATCTTGGACCTCATTAGAGGCGTAAATATTAATAATACTGAAGGAAAGACCACCAAATTCGAGCAGAATCTAAACCATGTGGTGAGAGGGATCAGAACTCCATGTGATAAAATTTTTTGCCCACCTATTATTAAGAAAAATGACAACATCTCAACTACCATGATTGTGGTTGGTAGCATACATCTGACTTCTAGGATATAACATAAAATAAGTAGATTGCAAATTGAAACCTACCACTTTGACTTCTTGTAGACACACCAAATATGGATGACCATAGATACTAGAATAGGTAGTGAGCTCATACCAAACCATGTAACAACAAACATGATCCGTCAACCCACACACATTCCAGGATAGAAAGAACATTAAAAAAAGTCAAGTTGCATACCCCTACTGACCTCATTTGTATTATCCGACAACAGGTGATAGGGATTATTATTGAAGGCATCCATGGTGGTGGAGGAGAGAGAAGTTTACCGCTTTTTGTCTAAATGAGCAAGCCACTCACCTCGTAGGGGGCTACAAGATTGCCAACCTAAATTCTGAGAGAAACTTCCTTTAGCCCCTGCCTTGTATGGAGAATCCAAGGGTATAGTGGACCGAATCCCTTCATCGTGGTCTATAGACTCGATGACCAGAGGAGGAGAGTGAACAAGGGTTGACTCCATAACCGGTGGCTGCATGGGAGGCTTAGGTGCTAGGGCTTGAGCATATGTGGCCACTATGTGCCTCGCATGAGTGGGCTTGCTACCTTTCCCTTTCTTGCATGAAACCTTAGTCCATTCACCATATTTTTAAGGAGGGTGTTGGGTAGTAGGAGATAATACAACACTAGATGTTGGGATAGCCACCTTGGCCTTGAATTTTTTAGCCATCAAGGGGCAATCCTTAATGTGGTGGGATGCTGACTGGCAACGATAACATGTATTAGGGAGGTTGATATACACCACCCGTTTATGAATACGGGTAGAACCAACCTGAATGTCGATATATTCCTTTAGGTTTTTAGCTAGGTCAACCTTGATACACATTCTCCTGCTAAGACGAACCGACATGAACCAAGAGGTTTCATCACAGACAAATTCACCAAGGGTGGACACCAAGTTTTTCAGAAAGAGTCAGCATGTAGTGGGGAGGTCTGAGAGTTCTACCCAAACAAGAACGACCATGGAAAAAAAATTAGAAATTGTGAAATCCTGACTCCATGGCTGGAAAATGAGTAGTAAACTATTAATGTAACTAGGACCCTTATTGAGGCCTTCTAGGCTTGGTCAAGACTACCAAATTGGAAATGAAAAAACCCGTAGAGAGATTTTGGACATGGTCGACCTGAATCCCATATGGATGCCAGTACTGCTCAATCCAGTTTCTAAGGACATGCTCAGGAGGAATATGACCCAAAAAATACCTTATAAGAGTATTGTTTTCAAACCAAGAACATACCTGATTGAATTCATGCAGAGGAATCACAAAACAAGGTTCAAAAATACCTTGTGGTACATCTTGGGCATAAATTTCCTTGGTTGTTTGTTCACCTTAGAAGTAATTCCTCTTATTTCTAGCCTCAGATGAAGTCAGGGAAGGAGAAGTCGACATAATAACACCAACAGAGCAAGCGCAACATGAAGTCCAATACAAGCTCCCCGAGAATGAACATAAAATATCAGAAACCCTAGGACAACACACAGATTGACATGCACCTTTGTACATTTTTCAACTTAGATATTAATCTTTCAAAGTTCTAGTTTTAATAAATCTGTAACATTACTTTGGGATACTAAAGTATAGACAAGCTTGAGCAAATGCAAAAAAAAAGATAACAAAAAAATTATTTTGGATCTACTAAAATTAAGCTTGAACAACAAAAAAAAATAGACATATCAAGTAGATTAGACGTGAAGGGAAGGGGACCAAGAGGAAGAATATTATAACCCACATCCATGTTGCTTATATGGGCATTAGAGTTATATGTGAAAGAATTAATAAGCTTTCAGAATAGATTGGAATGCATGGAAACTAGGGAGTGGGAAAATAACCAAAATCTCTATGGAGTTATGGAGATAAATCAAAATCTAGAGGAGGATAATATAATTCTAAAGGAACAAGTAGCAATACTATAAGATGTATCCAAGTTTTATGTGAAAGAGTTAATGAGCTTCAATAGTAGATTGGAGTGAATGGAAACCAAGGAGTAGGAGAATAATCACAAGCTCCAAGGAATTATAAAGACAAATAAAAACTAGAGGAGGATAATAGAATATGAAAGGAACAAGTAGCAATGCTATAAGAAGTTTTAAAAATAGGCAAACAAGATTGGCAAACCATTTTAAAAAATATGTAAATCAATCAATATTTACTAAACATAAACATGTCTAAATAGTATGAGGCAAGAAACACGTGATATAACAAACAATAATGACAAATATGAAAGTAAAATGGAGTGGTGTGGAAACAGATAAAGGAGATCAAAATAGACATAATGTTCAACATGTATTTTAAATTATTGTTAAGGCTGACATTGTATGATATGATCTTGTACAGACCTACAAATAACCATTGTACAAATGTATTTAAATTATTATTTATTAATTAATTATGTAAACCCTATGGGTTGCAGTTAACCTTCTCATGGTGAAACCCACCTTATAACTTGTAATTAATCTAAAGCCCTCTTTTTATGTTGGCTTAGGTTAACTTGTTTATGTAATTGAGGTTTTGGTATTGGTATATATACCTCCACCACTCTATCCATTATATCAAAGTGTTGTGATCCTTATCCATAGTTAATATAACAATTATTTATGGTGCTCAAGGGAACCCACCAATTCCATTTCTTTTACCTTTTTTATATTTTTTGTATAAGATTTGAGTGGATGGATTGCTTTTGTTTGTTTCTATAAATAGGTTTGAAATGCAACGTGGTATCAAAGCAAGTATGGAGTGGCATTACTTAGTCATGTAAAAATTTTATTTACAACCTCTAATTCTTCCTTCAAATTTTAAGGAAAATTATTTTTCAAAGCTTCATAAGCATATTTGGCATAAGAGGTAAAGAGGAGATCTTATTCTACTATTCTTCATTTGTTTTTTCAAAAATCTTGGAGAATTTGTGCTTCATTTTTTCTATCATTATTGAAGTATTTTTAACCCCTTGCATGCAATTTTGAATCTGGTTTGGCATGGTCATCATATTCCTTAATCCTCATAGGAAAGCCACGATACTTTGATTGAAATTAAAATGAGAGGTTGGTTCCATCCTCAATTTGAATTCAAAATTGTCGTCGAACCATAATTTTTATACTTTTTCACCCACTTTACGAGTTGATTGTGAGGTACTCTCCAAGTAAAGGGTATGCATTCATACCTATCGAAAAGGGGCACCAAGGTGGATAGGTGCACATTGTTCAAGGACATCTATGCTCTAGATTATAGGTTTTAATCAATGTTGAACAATTATGTATCATCATTGTGAGATGGTGTAAAGGACAAATGACAATTTTATTGCCTACTACAATAGCTTGAAAGCATAGTGAAATGGTAAAATAATTCAAATTTTGAGCGTTGATGAGACAAGGTTCTATTTTTCAACCTAATGACCTTACTTTTTCTCAAGTGCTCTTACCATGGAGGTTTTGGTTGATGTCACCTATGGGGGTTTTGACAAATGCATTACTATAATATTCTCTAGATAGTTGGTTATGCTAAGTTTTCAAGGACCTTGGTGGATGGATAAACTCATGTTCAAATATCTTCATCACAAAAAGATTTTGCATTTGCTTTGGTGTTACAACACTTCTTCATGCTATCTATCGGAAGATGCCTTAAGCACCTTAATGAATACACTACCACCTTGGCTAGTGCAAGGCACTTTGGTCATAGAAGAATCAAGTTCAAACCTTGTAGGAATTTTAGCACTTTTGAAATAAATATATAAAACCATAGCCGACATAACATCCAACGTGGTAGTCTTCAATGCCACATAACCATATGTAATATATATATATATATATATCCTTTCGACGAATTAGATCAATAAATATACCAAAATATTATTGACTATCAATGTCTAATGGAAAACAAGTGGTAGGCTATTAATGATATTCATAATTTCATTGGTAAACTAGTAGATGCCAAGTGGTAGATGCATGTTAGATGTAGTAGCTTTGAGGTTTGATTGGTTAATTTTTCAAAAATTTTAGGGCTACTAGGGAAAATATTATCATTTACATAATAATAGGTCATAACTTTTACATAATAAAGCATTTTG
The DNA here is from genome assembly GCA_028583015.1 of Wollemia nobilis. Classification (NCBI taxonomy): domain Eukaryota; kingdom Viridiplantae; phylum Streptophyta; class Pinopsida; order Araucariales; family Araucariaceae; genus Wollemia; species Wollemia nobilis. Next base: position 4,197,239 of record JAQPPZ010016709.1, read on the forward strand.
ATCCCATTTTTTTAAATCATATGGTTTTCAATCTCTTTGCATTGATATTATCAATTCAAAGACATGTTATAATTATGGGGGACAAATGATGTATGATAGTCCTAAATTTATGTTGCTCTATTTCAAAAGGGTAAATTTAAAATATGTTATGCAATTAGAATTTTGGGTCCATTTTTATGGGAGATACAACCATATTTATGATATTAGAAGCAACTATTGGATCTTTTGGGGGCATATAGAAAAAGGATTTAGAATATACTTTAGTTAATTCTTCATCTTCCTATCAAATGCTTGGGTTATTGATTTATTTTATGCATGAATACCTAACCCTTCATAATATATTCTCTCTTCTATTTTTTGTCTAGGTACTCTTGGAATTTTATAATGGATTTTCTCGTGAATAAGTTCATTTAAAGCCTTTTTTGGTGATAAAAATTTGGTAGCATAAGGGAAAGTCATAGTTTCCAATTAAGGTGGTGTATACTACAAAAGGGAAAGTCATGCTTCTAAGCCTTTCCTTATGCGACTATGGAATATTGAAGCATCTATTAAGAGGAGGTTTTCTTGAATTGTCTTCCTCATATAAAGGTACAAAGGAGATGTTCTTTGTGTGCATGTAAGAGTATCTAATATTGGTAGTGGTGACTATGGTCCAACCTAAGGAGATTCTTGTGTAGGGGTATATTTGTAGAAGTAAACTTTAAAATGATGAGGGGTTCAGTTGAAACTTCCACAAAGTGCAGATGCCCACTAAAGTATATTATAGGTGGAAGATGTTATTATCACTAATTTCTTCACTGCTTGGCCCTTCAGTTCAAATTATGAGGGTGTGTTGAAAGTGTAATTTGACTTATGGTCAAGGCCAACATTGTATGATGTAATCTTGTATAGGCCTATGGGAAATCATTATATAAATGCATTTAATTTATTATGTAATCCCTATGGGTCACATTTAGCCTTGTTATGATTAAACCCACCTTATAATTTATAGTTAACCTAAATTCCTCTTATTCTGTTAGCCTAGGTTAACATGTTTATGTAACATGGGTTTTGGTATTGGTATAAATACCCTCCCACTCCATCCATTGTATTGGAGTGTTGTGATCCTTATCCAAGGATAATGTAGTGATTATTTATAGTGCTCAAAGGAACTAATTAATTTTATCTTTTAATCATTTTTATGTTTTCTCTATAAGATTTAAGTGGATGGTCTACTTCTATTTATTTCTAAAAATAGGTGTGAAATCTAACACACAAGTGGTTAAAGGATGAATATGCAAGAAGAGAGTGATGGATGAAAAATAAATTGGAATGCATGCAAAAGGAAATAAAGAAAGATATGATAAACAACAAATGTAATTATTAGAGAAGTGAGAGACTACCAAGAAGCTAAAGATACTTTCAATCTTACAAGAGTCTTTCTCAAAGACAAACTGCAATGGAAACGATAAATTTTTTGAGCAAGCAGGATGGGAAAAAGAAGAAAAGGTATGCATATGCTTATCAAAATTACCATGTTAAAAGAGGAGGACAAGAACCAAATCCTAAGAAATATGATTTTTTTGAATGGTTTAAAAATTTTCATAGATGAAGACTTAATTCTTATACATAAAGAAGAGAAAAGAGGGGAATTGGAAAAAATAAGGACAACAAGGAATGAAGGTAAATGAGCATGGTTAAAAAATTAAAAGGCTTACAACATTCATAAAAAAAAATTAGGGACATCGATATAACAAGAAGAAATATGAGGTGATTCAGAGAAAGTATGAACAATGAGGAATAAAAGTAAATGTACATGGGTGAAAAAAGTAAAGGCTATCTCTAGTCAAAGGTTCCAAAATAAATAGGGAAATGTCTCCCCCCAAGATTAGTTAAATATTGTATGTTAGAATTATCCTTAGGAGAAGAGAAATTGGTTTAGGGACCATTGTAGAAAGAAAAGGCATAATTTATCTCATGGAAACTCATGAACGTGATGGATGCAAGACCCCAACATTTGAAGGTTATCGGAAGAATGGAGTATGGAATGAAACAATAGGAGATATCAGGGGATATGGAGGAATAATACTTTTGATAAAGGAATCTTGGGGCAATAATATTTTTTTGGAGAAATAAGACCCAAGTAAAGTATATATTTGGATTAAAATAAGGGAAAAGGGAAGAACTATTAGTTCAATCACAACTTGCTCTTTTGTTCCATAGACATCTAAAGCCTACCAAAAATATGAGATGGATTATGAGGATTTATATGCCAATTTAAAGATAGACATATCATCATACTCCAAAATTAGAGATATAATTCTAATAGAATATTTTAATGCAAGGATAGAAAGAAAGCAAACCAACATGCTGAGCAGTAATAGGATCTAGAAAACAATTCATTATGGCTAGTAGAAGAATTAAACTGATAATGGATAAGATGAAAGGGGTTATGACTCATTTTGGTGAAGAACTATTGACCCTATGTGGTATACATGGATTGATCGCCTATAATGGTATGAATAGGTGTAATAAATATGGAAAGTTGCATACAAAATTTACAATAGACAAGCATTGCCAACCATTTTATTTACTATCTATGTCTGGTAGAGGTAATGAAAGTAGAGATTAAAGACTCGCCAACATAATTTAAATTAAATCACAATCAATGTGTATAAAATTACCATGGTAGAAAATAAATTAGCAAATAGAAAAGATTTTACCCCAATCAAATTGTGAATAGAGAGAAAGGTAACCCAAGATAATAATAAAATTTTCAAGGAAACATTATATACAATTTTGTAAGGGAAGGAAAAAGAAACAAGAGAACAAGGAATTAAGAATCATTAATTAACAAATATAATTCTAGAGGTACAAAAAGGGTACAAAGGATCTAAAATTAGGAAGAAAAAAAGAGAAGCTTTCTAACAAATGCATGGTATGATGAAGAATATAAAGCAACAAAAATAGCTTTGAGTGCGTTGGTCGTAGGGGCTTTGATGGGAAAATCCTATCTGTTGCATTAACACCACCTTGAGGCGGTGTTAGTTCACCCTTTTTAATGGCTACCACTCATGCAGTTGGATCCATTTATTCTGAGTTTGCTGGAGAGCTCAATGGTACCGAGGAAGAATCCGCACAAGTTCATTCTGATAATGTAGCCATGTCCCTGAAGTTGTTATTCCTTTGCATGAGTTTCATATGGCTTGTGAGTGGTTTGAGAGTCATACCCTAGTGGGTTATTTTCTGGGTCGTATCCCAAATGATATCCTTATTCGTTCATGGGTCCATCATGTCTAGGGCCCATATGGAGTCAAAGTGGAGAATGTACAAAACCTTACCAAAGGGTATTTCCTTTTTTGCTTTTTAGACCCAACTCAAGCACAGAAGGTTCTGTCTAGGGGTCCATGGATTATCCATAATTCTTTGTTGATTCTGCAACCCTACTCTCAGAATTTCCAAGTCAGTGATCAAACTACACTAAAAGTCCCGATGTGGGTTGAATTCCTCGATCTTCTTGTTCCTCTTTGGGATTTTTTGCAGACTTTAGTTGCCCTCTTAGGTAATTTTGTTTGCCTTGAGCCAAAAAAAAATTTCTCTGCTCGATCCACTAGAAGGGTTTGTATCAAAGTTGACCTTACCAAGGATTTGCAGGAGTTTATTTATATTAAAATTGGGGACCAATCCAGAAGGCAAAGAGTTACCTATATCAATATACCCAATACTTGTTATCGATGTCAATCTGCAACTCACAAAATTTGAGAGTGCCCTATGATGGAATGGAAATATAAGGCAAATCCCTCACCCACTCTTATGACTCTCGCTGATGGCTCGTGGGGAAAAACTGAATAATGGAATATTATCTCTAGCAGGAAATCCTATGGTGCTAACCAGCAGGAAGCTTCTATTTCCACTGTGCATCCTACCCTTCTCCTTCTCAATACATGTAAGCTTATACTAAAGCTGTTCAGACTCCTATTGATACAACCCCTTCAGTTGTTGGTATGCAACCCCCAGTTCCACTGGTGTCTCAAATTCTTTGGTCGGGCCCTTCTTTGGCCTCAGTGGTGGCAGCTCTAGATAATTATTTAGTGGAGGAGGGTCGGGCTTTGAAGGTCCACCGCTCTCATAGCCCTGTTCGGAATGACAAACATCAACAACTAAACAATGATGCTTTCCATGCGGTCTCCAACTATTTTGGCTTGCTTACAGGTTTGGGTGATGCAGAGGATGTCATGGAGATCATGCATCCTAACAAATCCCAATGATTTTATTCTCGTGGAATGTTCGAGGACTGAAGGACCCGATCAAAAAATATTTGGTCCAAAATGAGATGTCAAATGTTTCTCGAATGCATGGAAGCCTCAATTTTTTGTCTACAAGAAGTTAAGGTTTTTTATTTCTATCTACAGTGTGCATGTGACTTTTTGTGGTCACGAAGTAGCTCTTTTCCCACAAAGCATTCCCCAAGAAAATGAGGAGTCATCACTATCCTTGGACCTCGATTACAGAAGAATGTTGTGACTTGGGGTGTTGACCCATCCAATCAAGCTATCTGGATTTTGTTTGAGATTTACGGAAAACCGTTTGGGGTGGTAAATGTGTATACCTCGAATATCGCTTTTGATAGATGTGAGTTATGGAGATGGCTTGCCATGAATCTGCCATTTCCTACTTGGGTGCTTTGTGGAGATTTTAATATGGTGGAGAAAGCTTCTGACAAGGTCGGTCATGTCCCGATGAGATGGTGTTTAGGTGAAAGAGAAGTTTGGTTTTTTTATGAAAAACAAGCTTCACCTTTATAACCCTAATTCTTGCTTCTTGCCTTATGACTTCCCGCAGGATCTTTGGTACACCTGGTCCAATTTTTAGGCTACTTCTACTAGGGTTTTGGTAAGATTGGACAGAGCCATGATTTTTGAGTGTGACAACTTTCAGTTCTCCCATATTTTGCCTTCTTCGTCGTATGTGCTGACTTTGCCTGGTACTACATTGTTTGATCATTCACCTATTTTATTCTCGGTGGCAATGTTAAACTTTCAACCTAGAGTGCATTCTTCACAGTTTTACCTGAATGTTTCTTTTTTGCATAACTTTAGCATGAAAGCTCATATATGCTGCATTTGGAATTTTATTCCTATACCTGATGGTATTTATGGAAGGATTGAATGGTGGAATGCTGCCATTCAACGAACCACTAAGGTGTTGCGGACTCTGGATGTTGAAGTTGCAAAACGGTAAAAATAGGCTAAGTCTACCTTGCAAAGTGAGCTATCCAAAGCCTATCTTAGGCTTGAAGCCTCTCCTTTTAGCTCTGTTGTTCAATCCCAAGTTTCTTCCATTCGATATGAGCTAAAAAAAGTTGATTTGTATGAAGACAAGGGGGCTCAATTACGTGCTCGAATGCATTGGCTCAAACTGGGGGACAGAGTGACCAAAGATTTTTTTCAATGCCTCAGACCTCCTGCTCAGTATTCTTAGTTTCAAGCCATTCAAGTTGATGGGTAGAGATTTACAGATCTTCCAGATATTGTCAAACCCTTTGTTTCACATTATAAAGGTGTTTTTGCTTCTCAACCCCTTGATGATGCAGAAGGCAAACTCTTGTTGATTGTACCGTTGTTGTCCCCAATAAGCTTTCTTCTGAGCAAATGCTATTTTGTGACACTCCTCTTTCTCTAGAAGATCTAAAAAATGCCTTGTCACTCATGGCCAATAATAAGGCACTTGGGCTTGATGGCTTCCCATATGAATTCTATAAAGAATTATAGGATATTCTTGGTTCTAATCTCCACAAAGTTTATCTCGAAGCCCTGCAATGTGGTTCACTGGGTTCCATTATTAACAAAGGCAATGCTAAATTTATTCCTAAGTCTGGATATCCTGAGCTCCTCACAAATTGGAGGCCGATCACCCTACTTAATGTGAGCTACAATATTATTTCTAAAGCCCTTGCGCTTAAGCTTAAATCTCTCCTACCTTTTATTGTCAGACCTGAACAAACTGGATTTGTTAAGGGAAGATGCATTCTTGATAATGTTCTTGTTGTTTGGGAAGGTATGGAGTGGGCAAGAAATTCTGAGCAAGATGCTTTATTCATTAAGATTTACTTTGAGAAAGCCTATGATAATATGAAGTGGTACTTCATAACTTCCATGCTTTAGGCTCTAGGTTTTGAGCCAGTGTTTGTGAGTACCATTTTTATGTTATTTCAAGATGCTTCAGTTGTTCTTACCTTGAATAATAGTCAATATCAGTCAATTTCTCTTGGTCACTCTGTAAGACAGGGACGCCCTCTTGCTCCATATCTTTTCATTCTTGTTGTAGAGGCTTTTGGCTATTTTTTGGCCTATAATATGGATCAAGGATTAATCAGGGGTATTGCTCTCCCCAATTATGTCTGTTAGTTGGTCAATGGTCATTTTGCAAATGATTCTTTCTTAACGCTTCAATAAGATGAGCAATACCTTTCCTCGGCTATTAGTTGCTTAGAGGTATTATGTTTAGCCTCTGATTCTTCTATACAATGGAAAAAAACCTCCTATTTTTGACAATATCAATATCAGTTGCCATGTTGGTTGCATCATTTCCAATGGAATTGGATTCAACTAGGTGAGGTGTTTAAATTTCTTGGATTTCCTTTTGTGTTTCATGGTTCATCTGATCAATTATGACAACATGTTATTTATAAAGTGGAAAAGAAGCTTTCTTACTAGACTAGTAAGAAACTTTCTCTGGCAGGAAAATTTTAGATTTGTTCTAAGGTTTTAGCCACTACCCATGTCTATTATTCGTCTTGCTGGGTTCCATCCAAATCTTGTTATAAAAAGCTAGATAAGCTTCTGAGAGACTTCTTATGGGCCAAAGACTCTATCAAGCAAGGTTTTCATTGGGTAGCCTAGGAAATTTACTGTTTGCCCAAGGACTGTGGAGGCATGGGTTTGTTTGATTGTCATCGACAAGGTTTTATCCTTTGTGCTAAATGGATCACCTGATCTTTAATTGGGGATGAATATTGGAAAGTGTTGGTCAGGCATTGCATTTCTTATGGTTTGTTTTAGGGGAAGAAAATTTGGAAAGGGGTGGGATTGCAATCCATTCTTACTGCCCATGTCCCTATTAAAGTTAAAGGTTCTTTTGTAATTCAGAGTATTTGGAAAGCCTAGGAGGCCTTTAAATCCTGGCTTAGTTGGAAAGGGAGTTTTCGCAAAGGGTTCTCCCCTAGCTCTGGTGCAATGGGTCAAAGCGCAAAGGTTCTATAAGCGTGGTATTACTTTCATTTTTTATTTCTTCTCCTGACATACCAGGTGTTGGTACCCTGGAAAAGTTTTTGTATTCACAATTTAAATCCTAGTGATAGAGACACTTATGAGGTGGTTATTGATAGTATTCTATTTTCTATTTGGAGCAAACTACATAAGCATTTTCAAAAACCCTGGTGGTCAGATTGGTGTTGGCTTGGGGAGCTTCTTGTTTTGCAATATAAATCTCATCTTGGTTACAAATGGCTCACCCCATAATTTCCAATGGTTGATAAGCTCACTATGATATGGGACTTAGTCTCTCTTCCCTCCCGATGGAATAAGAGGTTTCAGATTGCTTGGGCTACTTATATTGAACCTAAACATAGTTTTTTTCTTGGAGCCTCTTACACCAAGGGTTACCTGTTGGAAATAGGCTCAAGCATATGGGTGTTCATAATCCCATTTTCTTAGTTTGTGGACAGGTGAAAGATTTACTGCATGTTTTTTGGTTTTGTGATCGGGCTTAGTCGGCCTACGAGTGGCTTCTTGAAATTTTCAGACCTTTATGCAGGAGGATTTTACTTGGGTGTATGCTATTTTGGGTGACCCTATTACTTTTTCCTTCAACTTGGGTGTTGTTTGGAATATTTTTAGAATTGGTACCCTGTTTTATCTATGGAAGTCCCGAAATAGAGCTATTTTTTCTTAGCAAGATGTCGGATGTGTCTTCTCTATTGTTGATAAATATGATATATTCTTTGATTGTTGGTTACAAATTCAAGTACAAGTTGAAAAAGTATAGGTGTATCTATAGTGCGTACCCTCATGGATCATTGGGGGAATGCACTCTATGTTATGAGTCATGTGCCTCTTCCTTCCCCTTCTAGGTGGCAGTGATTTCTCGGCTTATTTCTTTCTGAATATATATTTGACACTATTTTGGTAGTTGTTATCTGGCAGTTTATGGACTGTTTCTGACACTCTTGTATACTCCTAACCACGGTGATTAGTGTATTGGTTTACGGGGTGTGCTAATCCCACCCACCATTTTTTGTATGATTAGACATTATTTTATTAATATAATGGCCTTTTCATACAAAAAAAGGAGGAAGATAAAAGTTTGTACAAATGGATACTGAAAACAAAAAAATATGACTATGCAAATGCAAGATAAGAACTAATAATTTTAGGGAAGAATAAACTAAAGTTATTCTAGAATATAACATTACATATATCCAATGGCTTGAACATGGAAAATAACTATATGAACAAGAGCAAGAAGAAGAGGTCCCTCTCACAATTATCATAATAGAAAATTTATTTACATTGAGGGAGGTCAAGGAAGTTATTAAAAAGCTAGGCGAGGTAAGGCTTATGACATGGATGTATTATAGATAAAATACTTAAAATGGAAAGTAGAAGACTTTAACACCACATATCAAGAGGATATTCAATAACATCATCTAATATAGCTTTCCAAAAGATTAGACAACATATATAACAATAACTCTCTTCAAGAGTGGAGACAAGCAATCCATGGAACTACTGAACCATCAAGGTCAATTTCCTCTTCATGATTTTTTTAGAAGCAAAGTTGAGAGTAGAATCAATAGGTGGGTAGAAGAACAAGGAAAATGGTAAAAGGACAAGAAAATTTTAAACTTAAACACTTGATAATAGACCACGTCATCACATTACAACATATCATTGAAAGAATATGGAATGAAAAAGGAGAAGCCTACTATTGTTTTGTGGACTTCAAGAAAGCTTTTGAAACAATGTCTAGAAGTAAACTATAGAATAGAATGGAAGACTTTAACATACCAAAAAAATATAGAAAAACATTTCATAGATTCTATGAGGAAGTCTGAGCTAAAATCAAGATGAAAGAAGACCTTTAAGAATGCTTTAGAAGTGACAAAGAGGTTAAACAAGAATGCCCACCACCCCTACCTTGTTTGATTTATATAATGACAGACTACAAGAATGGTTAACTATGAGTGAGGGAGATGGTGTTCATTTGGGAAGATATATGGTGAGACTTCTTTTGTATATAAATGATCTCATTTTGATTACAAGGTCAAATTAGGATTTGATAAAGCATTTAGAGCTATTAGAGAACTTTTGCAAGGAGGTATATATGCAAGTAAATACTAGTAAACCAAGATCATAATATTCTCTAGTCAAAAGAAAGAGAATCAATTATTATTTTTCAAAGGGGGTCTTTAGGAAGAAGTAACAAAGTATAAATATCTTGGGATAGACTTTAATAATAAGCTCAATTGGAAAACATGTAGAATAACAAGAACATTAGGAGGACGAAAAGCATCTTTTGCATTACAAAATAGAAGTAAAGAGGTTAAATTATAGGAATGGAAGACTATATGAGTTTTAATTGGGCTACTAGTGGTACTAATGGTGTTGTATGTATGTGAAGTATAGGCCAGCAACATATCAGACTCAAAATGCAAGCAAATAAAGAGGATTTAGAAATGTATAATTACAAACAAATTCAAAACAAAAGGTTAGTTCCATATGAGATTCTTCTAGCAGAAACACATACCTTCTCTATAGAGGCGTTTTTATGGTTTATCTTCTAGGATATCTGAATAAAATTGAATAGATAGATGCAAACATATAACCTAAAGGTATAATACAAGATCTTGACAAAAGAAAGAAAAATAAAACGTAGGTGAAGCAAAACAAGTGGATGAACAATTGAAATATCAACTTGGATGAACACCCAAAAAATAACATAGACAAAGGCATTTGTGCAAATATATAAAGCAACTACATGGGAAATTAGGTTAGGACAAAAAGAACATTATCTTGTTGAATTTAACCCTACATACAATCACCATTGAAAGGCCTATAGGGCAAACATTAATTGGAGAGCAAAGATGTTCATGGTTCATCTCCGGACCAACTCACACCAACTTAGATATTAAACAAGTTGATGGAAGAGACCAAAAAAAGAATAGAAGGAGAGTATGTATCTTTTTGAACATCAAGGATACTTGAGGTAGAGAAGCATTTTATTTTGGAATGTAAGGCATATAATGATATTCAAGGTAGATATATTGATATTCTAACAGTGAACTTATGCAAGAATTGTTTTAAAAAATATTAAGTAGAGGACTTATTATCAAAACCACTAGCAAAAGATCAACATTGTAAAAAGAAAAACTATTCACTCAAATATTAGGGTTGATAAGCACGGTAAAATTCATGTCCCATAGGTTGTTTTTAATGTTGTGTATATTAAGATCCATCCATTTTATTTTATTTATGCAACGGTTCGGGATTTGCTCTTCTTTGGGAGGTCCAAGGTTCAAATCATGGTGTGTATGGTTGTGTTAAATTCAGGCTTTGCTCTTCTTTGGGAGGTCCAAGGTTCAAATCATGATGTGTATGGTTGTGTTAAATTCTCTATTGATAAGCTCAACTCTCCTCTTATGAGAGGTCATGGTGGGATGGGGATGCCTAACCTTGAGCGTAGGTTGTAGGGGTTTCTCACACTAACCAAATAATAATAAAAAAATAAATAAATTATATATATATATATATATATATATATATATATATAGTCTCCACACAACAATGACAAAAGTCATTACTCTTAATAGAAATCTAAGTTTAATTTACTAAAAGAATGATCCTTAATATTTAATTATTTTTTTCAATTAATTATATGGGATTGCAATGAGTCCAACCTAAATTATATCATTACATAGTGTTATTACAACAACTTAGATAACTTTTATCCAATTTTAATATATATATTTTAAAGTGGAAAAGCGAAGACAAAACTCCAAATAAATATGATTTTTTTAATTACGTTAATTTAAAAATGATACCATCTGGTCGATGTCTTCCACATGCTTATGAGATCTTTCTATTTAAGATTGGTTTTACAACCATAAAGATTTACAGAGAGTTAACTGATGAATGCAAACAAGTCTATTATCCGGAAAGCAATCTTAAATTTTGGGTCCCTAGTAAAATGACATTATACCAAATTTTAAATTTCAGTTCCAAGAGATCAACTGGTTAAGTTTTGCTTGTGAGCCCACATTTCCACACCACGAACCAAACCAAACCTTTATTTTTTGGGGGAGCGGGGCTGGGTGACCTGTTATGTTTTTTTGTACCCTTTGTGTGGAGAGGGCCGATAACACGGAGGCCACGAAGGACTCAGATGCAGGGAAGAATCGAACCTGGCGTATATATTCCGTCGACTTATCCATTTGATCCCTGGATCTAAAAATAACAAAGGTTAGAGACCCGTTGGTGTTTTAATTCAGTTACTTTAATTTGAATTAGGGGAGACCTCGTTTACTATACCTAAAATATGGTCGCAATTATAAGATCGTTATACTGATCATTTAAAAAACTAAAAAAAATAATCCATTTCAATATCATCAATCTAGGTCCGAGGTGTAGACCAATTGGTTCATCCAAACCCCATAAGGGGGCGGAGGTCCAAGGTTCAAATCTCGAGCCTCGCCGGACTGAACGCTTGTCCCTTTCCTGGTGCTTTCAGCGGCGTAAAAGGTTTAAAATGATTATGGATGGTGGTTATAAGGGCGGACTGGTTTAAAATGATTATGGTATGGTGGTTATAAGGGCGGACTGCGCGAAGATCTGTGTGGCGGTTTCTGGGGCGGACAGTGCAGAATACTGTGGCGGCCATAAAAAGCTAGACAGCCTGCCCGGATTCGTGTTGTAGCATGGTGGTTATAGCGGCGGACTGCGCGAAGATCTGTGTGACGGCTTCTGGGGCGGACAGCGCAGAATACTGTGGCGGCCATAAAAAGCTGGACAGCCTGCCCGGATTCGTGGCGGCTACCGATTCCACCATGTATTAAAAAAAAGAAAAGAGAAAGAAGAAAGAGAATAGATTTTGAAAAAAACCACTTATCAAAATAAACAAAACCAGACATGAATGCAGTTTTCATTAATAATATGTAACAGATTGTCCTGTGGATAACTCTGACAATCCTTAAACATAGCTACGATAAAAATGCTAACCTGACACATCACGTTTTATCGCAAATATGCCATTCCAACAAATATCCACTGCCATGAACAGTATACAAAATGGCCACATGAAAAGTATCTGACAAAAGCTGTTCCTGATGATTTATCAAGAAGCAATACAAAATTTTGTAATTGGCAACTACAGATTTTCAATTTTAAGCGGCAAGGGTCACACTCCATAGACAGGTACTAGATGGTCTGATAGGTGTAACCTGCCACTCTGAACCTGATAAGGCATTTGGATCATAGACCAGTGTCTGATACATTGGGTCCTCTTTATTGGAGAAAAGCAACAGCTTTCCGTTCAGACTTCCCAAACAAAACCCAACAGTCATGCTCCCTGTCATTGGAACAGGAACCCTTTTCCATGAATTTTCCCTGGAATCAAAAACTGCCAATTGCCTTTCATTCTTCCACTCAATGCAAAAAAGACTTTGACCTAGAACAGCATGAGCAACAACCATAACACAACCATTTTTAGTTTCATCCCAAACATGGTTGTGAGGATTATAAATATCAACATATCTTGAGTTCCCAATTGTGAAACTTGAACGGCCACCCATGACATAGACCTTTCCTTTTAGGCCACAAGCAAAGCAGCCCCATCTGGGACGCCTTAAGCTCTCTATTAAAGTCCACTCATTTCTTTGTGGATCAAATAACTCAACACTGGAAAGGTTCTCTCCACTAGCTCCATGACCCCCAACTGCATAGACAAGGCCATCGACCACTGCACAAGCAAATTCACAACGTGCCACCACCATCCTTGCAAGCGAACTCCACCTATACTCACAACCATAGAACAGGCACGTTAGGATTTGATCATTTAGATTGTAATTCAGAGCATGAAATCTGTGGTAAGTTACACATTTTCTCAAATTTTTTAATTGGAATCAACAATTATATTCAATAAAAATAAAAAGAGGTTACAAGAAGTAAGATCACAGTACCACCATACAATCAATCAAAACCGAAAACTTTTCTATTTTCTCAAAATTTGAAAGTAAAGCCTGATGTATTTTCGTACACTAGAACATGCATGTGACAGTTGTGCATATATGACCAGATGCATAGAAAAGAAGTGTGAAGAAAAGAACCTGTTCAAAATGGGATCATATTTGTATACATCTGCTGATACCTCAGCAGCTGTGCCATCTTCTACTGATCCACCCATAACTAATAGTTTCTCACCCAGAACAACAATGCCAAAAGCTGTCTTTGGAGGACCAGGCATGGGTGGAAGAAGCTCCCATTTGTCATGCACACAATCAAAAACTTGCCACTGCATTTTCCCACCGCATGCATTTGAGGTGAGAACATACAGCCATTCTTCGAGAGTGCCTGCTAGCTTTCTTGCCATATAATATTCTTTGCTCTGAATGCAGCTCCTCCATGTCTTGGAAACAGATTTCAAGGACTGAAAATCTACGCGTGGCACAAGTGCAAGACAATATTTAGCAACATCATCGGGTAGTCCTGGCAAAAGAGCAGATCCATATTCACCATCATCGCATAAAAAGCTCTTTGGTGCATATTCCTGCTGAATGGAAGAGTTGAAACATGCTCTAGGTGTATCCCTCTTTACGTATGCCTTCATTGTTGGCAAGGATGATGTCACCGGCAGGACCTTTGTATTCTTCTTCGAATCATCACGAGTAGTCTCTTCCTTGACTTCAAAATTATTTCCAGATGAATCCTTCTTTCCTTCGTGTATCCATACTTGGTTTTCAACTTTGCCTGTTAGCTTAGTATGTGCCACAATAGCATGGTTCCCAAGATGAGATCTTCCAGCATCATACGATAGTAATGCAGGGAAATGTCTCTCGAGTGGAAGCATTATCCAAGTCCTATGATTTCACTAGATGAGCCAGATTGTATGGATTTACAATGTCACCAGTTGATTCTGGCGATCAAATTTGATATTGACACAATATGCTGCACTGCCTAGGTATCATAGATGTTCAAAATACCCTTCGCTCATTGGAATCTCAGGGGACCAAACTTTGCAAGAGGACAAAAATTTTGCAAACCCTTTTGAATATGTTAAAGATTTTTTGGACTCATATTGGCTAATGATCAATGCCATTCCAAAAACAATATTGATGTTGCTACTTGTCAATACAAAATGACAGGGTTCAAACTGAAGATTCCAATAGAGTTCAATGGAAACACGCATTTCCTTCTTATCTGCAAGTGCATCAAGCAGCAAATTGCAAGTAATAGGAATCAGGTATTGATGAGAATCTTGGGAAGCTCATAAATGTCCAAATTCATTGCAAAACTATTGAAATCAAACTAAGAAACATCGACTCCCAATCATCAAAGTAATACTTTCACAAGATCAAACATACTGGTTATGGTCATGGGAACTATCAATACCCTTAGCCTCCAGTCTCATCCATCTTATCAAATTATTCAAAAGATATCAAGCAAACTACCTGCAAAACAATTAAGAGAATGAATTCTATATACCAAACTTTTGTAAAAAATGAACAGAAACCACAATAGCAATAAAATTTTAGGCCCTTGAAGATAAAAAGCAGGAAACCTCTGCACAGCTTGACATGGTACTACTATATTACACCTCAAAGATACACTATAAAGAACACAACTGACCAACGTTACTGAAATTCATGACAAATATAATAACAACTAAAAGACTGAATCAAATTTGGAAGATTTAAATAAGTTGTGGACAGACAGAAAGACATATCAAAGTAGGAACAGATTCACCAAACCCAAATAAGGTTAAAAGTGTTTTGGGCTTACAGACACTCGGAATAAACTGCCAAAGGGTCCAAATGATTTTATTATTCCACATAATTATGGTTTAACATGCTTCCCGTGAAGTAAAAACTTCTTGTTAATATTAAAAGAGTCATAAACATTCAGAACTACCCCTAATAAGGCTCAAAGTAAATACCTGCTTTGTGCAGAATGCATACGTAACATATAAATAGAAATTGCTTCTAAATACATTGACCAGGCCAATGACTTCCACACTGAGACAAGGTACTCGACTCGACTCTACTAGCAAAAGGAATACGTGGACCAAACCATAAGCCTAAAATTGGTCCACAGACATTATGCCATGCTAGGTTATTAACTTGAAAAGCCCATGTATGTTGCAAGCAGCAACAGCAGCTTCCCGAGCGAAAAGGAAACCCATTCTCTGCTACAAACAGCCCTAAAATGACAAGGAAATGAATGTGAATACCATAAAAGAATCCTTTGCACCCTCTATTAGAGGAAAACAGAGTATTATTATCTATAATCCACAAATAGATATGTTCGTTAGAAGTGTAACTGTGAAAAGTGAAACATTTAGGTTTCCGTTAATCAGGTTGCCAGCATATGACTCAAAAGGCATATTAGCTACTGAAAGGATCCATAGACAAACAAAGGACAATAGAACCACCGGCATCCTGCAATCTCAACCCTTTTTAGATGTGACAGAGATAAGATACTAATATGGGTAAATGAGATATGAGGGTATCTTGTTCTAGCACCATCATAAATGTAGGTACATCCGTACCACTAACCCACATTCAGACAAGTGTAAGAATAAGCAAGGACAAAGATAGAAGAAAAAGCAGGGGAGGTATTTTAGTGGATCGAATCAGACAAGCTTACGAATAAGCAAGGACAAAGATAGAAGAAGAAGCAGATATTAAAGTGGATCGAAATGGTTGGAAATTCCAACATTCTTTAAGCAAGGATAAAGATAGAAGAAGCAGAGGAGGTATTAAAGTGATTCGAAGTGAATCGAAATTCCAACATAAGAGGATCAAAATTCTAACATAAGAATATGTTACTGAAAATAAACAGTTTATATAATAACAGTATCACATATAAACCAGTTAGAAAGCAAGAAAGCCAACTACCTTACATACGGAAACTCCATATTAATAAACCTTAAAGTCTCATACAACACCTTCTCATACAACACCTTCTAATCCTTGGTGAGTGCATTTCAATGAAACAGATGGCTCTAATCGTTGGTGAGTGCATTTCGAAGAAACAGATGGCTCTTAACTCTGTTAAGCATCTTTCTCAGTGGAGAAAAATAAAGCAGAAGATAGCAGCGGTTGTGCCTCCTACCCTGTCCACCACAAGTCTTTCCTATAAACATCATCCCATCCCATTCAAATAATATCTGAATAAAAAAGCTCTAAGAACAGGCTACCTAGTGGGTCTCGCCTACGGGTTCTTTCTCATTCCACGTCATATCATACCAAAAGCCATGAGAGTCACTTTCCTTCATTCAAACAGACAATAGGAGATAGACCTATAGAAGCAAGATGGAGTAAACTCACTTTAATCTATAAGCTCTGAGCCGTCGCTGCTGAAAATATTTGGGGGAATCCCTTTGGAGCGATCTTCTGAATGATTAACTCTCAATGCATAGAGAGAGACGAGCGAGCTATGCGTGATGCAGAGTAGATATCATGTGAGGCAAAATCAACTAAGACAGGTCGTTATTCAGATCAGCACCTACGTACAGGTCCAGGCAAAACGTGATTCATGACCGCCAGGCTTCATTAACATATTAATTTTTAAGATTTGAGAGACGTGTAGCAGGAAAAGTCTAAAACCATGGAGGAAGGCAACATATGATAAAAACAATGGATTAGAATATGTGGGCTTAGGCGGCATTGCCATTTACCATATGCGATACAGGTGGAACACCTACTCGATCATAGCCATTGGATTCATCGAGCATGTGGTGTTCTATACTCTGATGACAAAAATATTAAAATAATTTATGGCTAACAACCTTGAATTAATCAAGTACAGTCCGTGCTTTGAATTAAATCCTTAGTCTATCGCCTGTAGCTGATGTAATCTTTTAACAGTCGTTGATATAAAGGGTTTTACATGCTAATGGAGAAGAAATCCAGGCAGTTCTGCATTGCATGTGCGGGGTAGTTGGTCCTCTTGCTTTCTAACAGGTTCATGTGATGTTCGCATAGAAAATTTAGTTCGACTTTAATACTTATTCTATACATTTTTGTGTTAAATGTTAGAACCTTAATTACGATTGGCCCTCTTACTTTCTAACGTTCATGTGATGTTGTTTGCATAGAAAATTCGGTTTCACTTCAATAATTATTCTAAACTTTTTTGTGTTAAATGTTAGAAATATGCTGAATATTTTCAATATTATTTTGGTGGGGTTAACACTAAAAGGTACTGGACACTCTGTACTTATACTCGTTGGGGTTTGGGGGCGGTAGCCTTCCAAAAAACATGGGTTCGAGGGCAGTAGTTCTAGAATAAAATTTTTAGGGTTTTAAAAGTTATTTTTAGATCCATATGGGCTTTTTTGGGTTATTTTATTTGAACCCATTATTTTTAGCCCATAATATTGTAAAATTTGTGCATGTGCCTTTGTTATATATATCACACTTGCATTAGGGTTTGGGAGAAATAGAAGAAGAATATTATTGTATTGAAGACGATCAAGTTAATGCAATAAAAAGATAATATTGTATTGGTTTTTCCTGGTTAAGAGTTTCGAGGATAAATATTATGTTATGTGTATATTTGCTGTCTTTTTCCTTTGATTCTACAATTACTATTTTTCTAGATTTAGTTTATCGAGGCTCTTTATTTCTCTTCATTTGGTATCAGAGCTAGGTTTTAGCTTTGTTCGAGAAGTAAGAGTTTCAACCCTGTAATAAATTAATTCCTGAGTGGGAGTTGTACGTGGAAGGATTCAGACAAAGGAGAAATATGGGAAGCACACGAGTAGAGATTGAAAAATTTAATGGATAGAATTTTGAGTTATGGAAACTCAAGATAGAGGATTTGTTGGTTGATAGAGATCAGTGGATTGCGGTCTTGGCAATAAGGTTATGCACATTGGCGAATATTCGCAAATTGGGCAAATATTAGGATTTCAAAAATTGAAAATTGACAAATATGATGACCCTCGATGTTGGCCCATTCGCCTAAAATTTTCAATACCAATTGTTTTTAGGGTTAATATACCCCAATATATATCCAAACATAGGCATATTTGTACTCGTTGGAGCTCTTTTCGAGTTTGATCTATTGGTGGTGTTTTTATGAAGTTATAAGATGATTTAATAGGTCAAAATTTTCTCTAAAGATGACCTTAATTTTTAGGGATTTAAATGCCCTAAATTTTGGTGTGAAGATGATTGATTTGATTTGATTTGCTTAGGATTTGCCTTGATTTCGATTAAGATTTACCATTTTTTATAAGTACATTTCGAGTCTGACCCCTTATGTATAACTCTGCTTGGGAACAAAACCAACATCAATGACAGATGAGGATTGACTAAAAATTGATAAGAAGACAAGGAGCTCTATCAGATTGTTCTAATCTGATTCAGTATTGTTGAATGTATCTACAAAGACCACAACAAAGTTGTTATGGGAGAAACTAGGAACATTATATCAAACAAAGTCATTGGTAAATATACTCTTTCTCTGAAAGAAGTTGTAGTCACTTTGGATGAATGATGGTGACTTTGTGGCTGAACATCTGAATACATTTTACATCGTGGTAAGTCAATTAACCTTTGTAGAAGTAAAAATGAATGAAGAAGAAAAGTGTATTACTTTACTTTGTTCATTACCTGATTCATGGGATAACCTAGTTATGACTATCACCAATACTACATCTACATTGGAAGTAGAGGATATAGTAGGAACTTTACTATTTGAGGAGATGAGGTGAAAACCTTTTGAGGATTATCATCAAAAGGATGCCTTGGTTGTGAGAGGTCGTTATCAAGAAAGAAGCAAAAAAAATCAAAAGAAAAGAAATCAAAATCTACTGGTAAATTTGTTACCCTAGAAAAGAGGAAATGTTGGAAGAGTGATAAAACATGACATTATAAAAGAGATTGTAGATTTAAAAATGCTGATAATAATCAATCATCTGATGAAGGAACTTCTACAAAAATGAAGACCACAAATGAATATTCAAGGAACTTATTCTTAATTGCAGCATGCTCAAGTGAATGCCATGACTCATGGTTGATTGACTTAGGTGCTTCTCTTCATATGACTCCTCATAGGGAGGGGTTTTGTGAATATGAAAATATAAATGGAGGTAAAGTCTTCTTGGGAGACAATTTGACATATAAAATAATAGGTCAAGGAAGATTAAGTTGAGGCTAAAATATGGAAGAATTAAAACCCTTTTTGGTGTGTTACACATTTCAGGTTTGATAAGGAATTTGATATCCATGAGGAAGATGAATGATGCAGGTGTGAATGTGGTATTCAATAAGGATAGCTACAAGATGGTTTGTGGAGACTTGGTGTTGGCAAGGGGAGTTCACACAAGAACTTTGTTCAGACTTGAGGCTAGAACTGTAAGTATTAATTAAAATAACTCTTTAGTTGTATAGAAAAATAATACAGTAGAAATGGCTCTGAATATTCCTATAGCGAAGACAATGTTGTGGCATCAATGCATGGGCCATATTGGTGAGAAAGGCCTTCAAAATTTAAAAATGAAAGGTATGATTGAAGGAATTTTTGATTGCCCATTAAATTTTGATTTTTGTGAGCACTATATTTTTGGAAAACAAACTAGAGGTCAAGTTTCCAAGTAGTGTTACAAGGTTTGAAGGAATTCTATATCTAGTTCACAGTGATGTGTTTGGACTTGCAAAAGTACCATCATTAGGTAAATCTATTTATTTTGTTACATTTATAGATGACTTCTCAAGAAAGACTTGGGTATATTTTCTACGAAACAAAGTTGAGATTTTCAATAAATTTAAAGAGTTTAAGGCTCTTGTAGAAAACCAAATAGAGAAAAAGATAAATGTTTTGAGAAGTGATAATGGTGGTGAGTATTGCTCTAATAAATTTGAGCACTTTTGCAAGGACTGTGGAATAGAAAGGCAAAAAACTTCATATACTCCACAACAAAATGGGGTTGTAGAACGTATGAATAGGACATTGATGGATAAGGCCTAGGGTTATGCATAAGGGGCTAGACCCGAAATGTACTTATAAAAAAATGGCAAATCCTAATCAATATCAGGGTGAATTCTAAGAAAATCAAATCAATCATCTTCACACCAAAATTTGGGGGTATTTGAAGCTCTAAAAAGTAAGGTCATCTTTGGGGTACATTTTGACCTATTAAATCACCTTATAACTTTATAAAAACACCACCATTAGATCAAGCTCAAAAAGAGATTTCCAACGAGTACAAATATGCCTATGTTTGGATATATATTGTGGTGAATTAACCCTAAGAAAAAATTGGTCTCAAAAATTTTAGGTGAATGGACTGACGTCGAGGGTCCTCATATTTGCCAATTTCAAATTTTGGAAATTCTAATATTCGTCCAATTTGCGAATATTCACCACTATGCATAACCCTGATAAGACCAAAAGCATGCTAAGTGGTGTAGGGTTGGAAAAGAAATTATGGGCAGTTGTGTTATCTCATCAATAGATCTCTTACCTCAGCTTTGGTGGATAAGACTCTATAGGAAGTATGGACTGCTAAGAAACCCTCTCTCAATCATATAAGGGTTTTTGGTTGTGATGTTTATATGTATGTCCCAAAAGAGAAAAGGACTAAGCTAGACTATAAATCTGAAAAATGCATATTTATGGATTATAGTACTAGTGTTAAAGGATATAAGTTGTGGAACCTATAAACATAGAAGGTTGTTTATAGTCGTAATGTGATCTTTAGAGAAACAAAAGGGGTTCTAAAACAAGAAATGCAACCAAGCAAAGAACTTGAAGCAGTTCAAGTAAAATTGGAACCGAAGAAAGAACTTATGGTAGAATTTGATGCTACAGAAGAAGATGAACTACAAAGAGAATATGAAGAGGAAAATTCAAAGGAAGAAGGTGAGGAGGAAGTTGAAGATGCAAAACCTAGAACTCCAATTTTGAGGAGATCAGATCGAGTGAGAAGACTCCCAGATAGATATAGCCCTTTAAATTTTTGTTCTGCATTATTAGTTACTAATGAAGAATCCAAGAGTATAAAGGATACACTTTAGTCAAGTGAGAATAAGTCTTGAAAAAGGGCTATGGAGGAAGAAATAGAGTCCCTAGATAAAAATAAGACATGGGATTTGTGATATTACCTCCTAGAAGATTGTAAGTGGTTATTCAAGAAGAAGTACAATGTAGAAGGAAAGTTGAAGAAGTACAAGGCTCGCTTGGTACTAAAAGGATTTTCTCAGGTTAAGGGAATTGACTTTGGTGATATTTTTTCTCCTGTGGCTAAACTAACTTCAATTAGATTTTTTTTTGGTTGTTCCTGTTGCTTTTGATTTTGAACATATGAATGTAAAGACAAATTTTATACATGGTAAACTTGATGAAGACATATATATGTCAAAACCATAATGCTTTAAGTAAAAGGTAAGGAGGACTTGGTATGCAAGCTAAAAAATTCCCTTTACGGCTTGAAGGAATGTGGAACCAAAAATTTGATAGGTTTGGTTTGACACTTGGGCTTGAAAAAGGTAAAGTAGATCCATGTGTGTATTTCAAATAAGAGGGTGCAAATTTTGTTATCATTTTTGTATGTGGATGACATGTTGTTAATTGGTAACAATAAGGAGATGATAAAGCTACTAAAATCTCAATTATATTTTGAATTTGATATGAAGGATTTAGGTGCTGCAAAATTTATTTTGGGTATGGAAATAATAAGGGATCGTGCAAATAGAAAGTTGTGGTTAAATCAAAGAAAATATGTTGATTTGATACTACAAAAATTTAGGATGCATGATTGTAAACTAGTAAGTACTCCATACCTTGTTGGTCAAAAGTTATCTGCTAAACAGTGTCCTAAAATAGATGAGGAAACTGAAGAAATGAATCATGTTCCTTATGCTAGCACTATTAGTAGTTTTATGTATGCAATTATATGTACTAGACCTGATATTGCACATGCAGTGGGAGTAGTTAGTAGATATATATCCAATCCAGGAAAGGAACATTGGACTACTGTCAAAATGATATTTAAATATTTGTGTGGAACTTCAAATTATGCTATCTGTTACCAAGGAAAATATGGAGATAGTAATATTATAAATCTACAAGGTTTTGTGGATGTTGACTGGGTTGGAGATCTTGACAAGAGAAGATCCACGAGTGCTTATGTGTTCAAACTATTTGGAGGGGCAGTAAGTTGGATGAGTAAAAAGAAATCAATGGTTGCTTTGTCCACAACAGAGGCAGAGTACATTACAACAACTCATTCCTATAAAGAAGTAGTGTGGCTACAGAGGTTGTGTTCAACAGTTGGTCTTAAGCAGAAGGCTATGAGAATTAACAGTGATAGTTAAAGTGCAATATTTTTGGCCAACAATCCTAGTTTTTATGATCGATCAAAACATATTGATATCAAGTACCATATTGTAAGAGAGATGGTTGAAGGGAATCGGGTGATGTTGGAGAAAGTTGATACAGAGAAATATGTTGTTGATTCATTAACAAATGTTGTACCTGCTCAAAATTATTTTTGGTGTAGGAGATCTATGGGCATGGTTGCCCTTAACAGTTGACAATGGTAGTTTTTGACCCCTATGAAAAGTATTCAACAAGTGGGAGAATGTTGAAAATATGTTGAATATTTTCCATGTTATTTTGGTGGGGTTAACACTAAAATGTACTGGACACTCTGTACCTATACTCGTCAGGGTTCGAGGTCGAGTGGGGCCTCGAATAAAGGTTCGAAGGTGGTAGCCCTCTGAAAAGTAGGGGTCTGAAGGCGACAACCCTCGACCAAAAATTTTAGGATTTTTAAAGATATTTTTAGATCCATTTAGGTTTTTTTGGGTTACTATATTTGAATTCATGTTTTTCGCCCATGATATTGTAAAATCTATGCATGTGCCTTTGTTATATATATCACACTTGCATTAGGATTTTGGGAGAGATAGAAGAATAATATTATTGTATTGGAGACGGTCAAGTTAATGCAATAAGAAGATAATATTGTGCTAGTTTTTCCTAGTTAAGGGTTTCCAGGATAAATATTGTGTTATGTGTGTATCTGCTATCTTCTTCTTTTGATTTTGCAATTACTACTTTTCTAGATTTAGTTTATCGGGGCTCTTTATTTCTCTTTATTAAAGAATATTTATAACCTTTAGCTTGTGGATAAAGATGAAATCAACATCTTTATTTTATAAGAAATTGAACCAAAGCAGTCCACATGCAAACACCTGACCTTTACCAACGAATAAATAACTTTTTATATACAAATATTGAACCACTACAACCGATTGATAACATTTTATATGCATATTAAGTTGTATCCACAAATTTAATAATTTATGGCACCTTATAAGGATATATTGGTTTTGAAACCCATAAGACTTGCAAGATAAAATATAAGGAATGATCAAAGTAAATGGAAGCTTACTTATGGTAACTCCTTTATGAATGTGAAGTGTGTAGCAACGACAACCCCCTTCCACCTCACATACTCTACTTAAACGGTGAACATTTTTTGAACATTGTAAACATTTTAAAATAAAATTATCTATTGTTCTACAACTTAATAAATATATTAAGCCATCTTGAACTGCTCATTCTAATGGTGATATGGATGCTTTGTTTCAAAGGATACATTTTTTATGAAAACTTTGATTTTGAATAACTAGTTTGTTATAAATTTAAGACCTTTTATATAACATTTGAGATTACTATTTTAAAGTAGAATTATTTGTATTGTCCTACAACTTAATAAATATATTAATCCATATTGAACTACTCATTCTAATGGTGATATGGATGCTTTGTTACAAAGAATACATTATTATGAAAACTTTGATTTTGAATAACTAGTTTGTTATATATTTAGGACCTTTTATATAAGATTTGATATTACTTTTTTAAAGTAGAATTATTTATGAATAGAGAAGTTGAAACTCTCTTTTTATATATATAAAGATAAAAAGTGAGAAGAAAATATTTTGCACAAAGTAAAATTCAATATACATTAGATATTGTAGAATAGAATTTCATATCCTGTGAACACATATTAGACTTTAGAAATAGGTGACCAAATTCTAAATTGGTCACCTAAACATAACCCATCCCTTCCTAATACTCATTGCATAAGGCTAACAACCTCGATTTATTTATAATCATTTTCTTCTAACTTGATGTGCTTAAGGGACTTTACTTATGAACCTAAAAGTGGAATCCATCCTTAAAATGCACATTCTTGGCCATGGGGTTTTAATAATATCATAAAATCTAGAAACCCCCAACATGCCTCTAAAGTAGAAAATTACTATAGAATAACATCTTGTAAGGAACTAAGGTGTAGACTTTTCCTAAGGGTAAATGGGAAGTGAGTCATAACACCACCTCACCAAATGGATTAGCCTAGTTGCTATGGTCATGTCCTATCCAACCCAAGTCTCATACACATGTTGGAGAAAAAAAATAAAATAATAGAGGTATTAAGCCCTAATAAGGGATCCACTCCCTTTTTGCCAATCTATGATCCACCCAACTAAATTTAGAGGGAATTTTTCCTCAAATTCAGCTAACATCTCCCAAAATAATAATCAGTGACTCTGTCACATTAAGGAATACCTTCATATAGAGGTCCTTCCAACTCCTTGTTCAAACATAAAAGTCCAAACAAGGAGAATCTAAGAAAGCATTAATTATCAAAAATTATAGAGCTTAAAACCTTCCTAGTTTAATTTCCTCTCCTTATCCTAGGATTTATTATTATTATTATCATACACATAAGAGAAACATATATGAAACCCTACCTTTAATGACCCCAATAAGTGTAGACTTATCAAGCTTATATTCATTGTAGTGGTTCTCCTTCTATAACTCTTCCTCTTCTTTTTCAAGCAACCTAGAATGAGCCCCATCCACTTTTATTTTTCCTCTTATACAAATGTTTCTTAACTAAAATAGAGAACCCAAGTAGGATCTTGGCATGCGTCACTTTTGAGATATATTTAGAAAGAGGGAGAAGGAGAGCACTTACCTTTATATTCATAGATTGTACACTTTTAGTTTTAAGAAATTTTTGAAGGGACATTTTATTAATACTTACACCATGATCACAATTAACTAATACTATTAACTAGTTATATATATCAATCTCATCAATCAAAAAAAGGGGTTTAAGCATGACCATAATATGTTCCTATAATAAATTATAATTTTCCTCAGAAAATAAATAAACATTATCCATTTTATTTGTATGATAGATTAATTTATTTAAAATATCTCAAATAAGACCATGTGATGTTATCATTTGAAATTTAAATTCAAAAGTTTGTAAATAACCATATCAATCCTATATCAAGGTCCAATTAATATCCAGGTCCAAGATGAATAGTGTTCATCCATGACACAAGGGTGTAAAAATAAGGCATGACATCCTTCTCCTCTGAAAACCTCCTCCAATAAGTTTAGTCTCAATGTTATCAGTAGCAATAGATGATATTCCTATCCATGTCATTTCAATTGTGTATGCTCAAAACATTAGTGATTTATCTTCCTACCAAACTCAATCTTGTTATAAGGACAAACATTTATTATGCATTTACCTATTATGATCATATAAACTTTATTAGGCTTAAATTTAGAAAGTAATATTTATTTCTCTTATCGTATATTTTCCTACTACAAATAAATGAAATTGATTCCTTTTGTTAAAGGCCAATGCAGTGTAGCATACATGTCTTGTATTCATTAAGGATGTTGACAATGATTAATCATAATTTGTAAAGTATGTCTCATTGTTCTCATTATACCCTCTTTATTAAACCATATTTTGGTGGCCTTCAATATATAAGGTCTAAATAATTTCCCTGACAATTTTAGATGCACCATTTCATTTTGTTTTCCTCATATTGCAATAAACTAATTGGTAAAATGATAATTGTTGGTGGACGTAAAACATCATACAGATGGTAGAAGCAAGCACCAAATGTTTGAAATATTCCATGCCATAGATGGTTAACTATTAAAAATGTTTTGACCCTCTATGCCCAATAAACAAATCGTTTTTTGAATGTAAATCAATATTTGTTTAGAAAATCCTAACATGGATGGTTTGATGAGTCGAGGATCAATATTGGTTATATTTTTAATGTTATATGACTTACATTAGTGACTGTCACATTTAGAATAAAATAACGCTTTACAAATCGTGTTCTTTCCATAATAATAAATATCACTATAACAATAAAAATGAGTAGATATTGCAACACATCTATATTGAATAACTAAAAAAAGAACCTATTATCAAACAACTATAATATTATACTTGCTTATGGAAATAATCCTATCATGTAAACCTACTATGCTTAGAGGTTAAAAATGGGTTAGTTTATATGACATTAATATTCTATATATAGGACACATTAAAATAATTTATCATTAGCATGTTGTGACTACTTAATAGATGTATATGTATATGGAGATAGCAGTTAATATACCACTTGCACTAATGCATTTAAAAGAAAGGATTCCCTTCAACTAGTATCGTTAATGTCAATAGCTAAAAGGTTCAAGTTTTTAACACAAACATGCTTTAAAAACTTATATTACTGTGATATTAATCGTACATAAATTCACCCATGATACTTCCAAAACTACAAACCGTAATTAAATTAGTTTTGATCATGTACAACAAAATTTCATAAGGAGCATAACATGAATTACTTGTTGAATCAAAAATTTAAGGAGATCGCACCCACCATAAAAAATCAAAGATATTAACTTGCTAATACAGTACAATTGTAGGAACCTTAAACAATATATTTTTAAGAACATAAAGTGAATCTAATGAGCTACCAATTCAACTATTGAATCAAGAATTTAAAATACCTTTAGAATAAAAAACAATCAAACTTATAAACTCACCAGCACAATGCATTTTCAATAACCTTAAAGCCATGTTTTAGAAATATAACATAAAACTAACAAGCAATAGTTTCTATAGTCAAACAAATATTCATATTAAAAAATAAAAAAAGCATCAACATGCTATAGTAATGCAATATATTGATTTGAGAAGTCCAAGGTTCAAACCCCACTCAGTATGAGGGGACCAGGACACCTCATAAAAACCCGTGTAAACTCATTGAAAAACAAAAAAAATAAAAAAATAAAACAAAACATAATGCAATATATTGAGAGAAATCCAAACATTTTCTATAGAGTATAATGTATAATCTGATTCATGGCCAAGGTCGATATTGTATGGTTTAATATCGATTCATGACCAAGGCCAACATTGTATAATATTATATTATGCAATGTATTGAATTTATTGTAATATTTTATTATATAAGCCTTATGGGTTGTGGTTAACATTGTTATAGTTAAACCCTCTTTATAACTTATAATTAACCCTAAAGTCCTCTTGTTATGTTAACTTAGGTTAAACACTTTTATGTAATTGGGGTTTTGATTTTATTATAAATACCTCCCACTCCTCATTGTATCATCATGAGAGTGTCGTGAATGTAATATATGGATTGTATGGTGATTATTTATAGTGCCTATGGTCACCCTCAAATTTTTGTGCTTCTTTTCCTTTCTTTTATATTTTTATGATTTCTTTATAAGATTTGAGTGGATGGATTGCTTCTCTTCTTTTCTATAAAATTTTGTGAATTCCAACATGGTATCAAAGTAGGTATGGAGCTTCATTACGGCCATGCAAAAAGTTTATTCAAAGCCTATGGTTTTTCTTTCAACTTCTAGGATGAATTTCTTCTTAGAGCTTCATAAGCACTTTCAACAAAAAGAAGCAAAGTGAAGATCCATTTTTTTCTTTCTCCAATTATTTTGATTTTGTGGATAATTTATGCCTACTCCAAGTTATGTTTTCCTTACAAAAAAAATAGAAGGAATTTAAAAAATATATTGTTTTTCAAAAACATCACTCTAGGGCTATTTTGGAGGGCAAACTTCTAGAGGCCATAACTTTTGTATACATGATTTTTTCAAATCACATGTTTTTTTGAGCTCTTTGTATTGGTGGTATTTGTTCAAGGATATACTTCAAGTGGAGGGATGTCTTATCATGTGACTATTTTTGAAGTCTATTATCCTATTTCAAAAGGAACATTTTATAACATGTTATGTAATAAAAAAAATTGGCCTAATTTTTTGAGAGATGTAGATGTATTTATGATAGTTGTAGATTTTGAGTCTTTTGGAGGCTTGTAGGAAAATGATTTAAGATGCACTTTAGTCAATTCCACTCTCACTTTTGGAAATTGATTCAACTTATTCATGAAGATCTAATATTTCATGATCTTCTTCTTCTATTTCTTATCCAGGTACTCTTGAAAGTTTTTTATAGCTCTTCTTGTAAGCAGGTTCATACGAAGCCTCTTCTGGTGACTAAAATCAAGTGATCCAAGGGTAAGAGAAAGTCTTTAAATAAGGTGATGTATATAGTAAGGAAAAATTATGCCTTCAAGTCTTACCTTTTGTGATTATGGAAGACTGAAGGAGCTTATCCTTAAAGGAGGTGGTGATCTTGACTTCTCTTCATTTCAACTATTAGCATAAGCGATTTTTTAGAGTAAGGGGAGTGTTTAATAGTGGCAATGATGATTATGGTCCAACTTAAGTAGATTCTTTTGAAAGAAGCATTTTTGCAACATCAAATTTTAGATGATAAGGGAGATTCATATGAGTCTACCTAAAAATGCATAGGCCAATTAAAGCGTACATTATAGGGGGAGATATTATTGTTACTAATATCTTATTTTCTTAAACTTTTAGTTCAAATTATGGAGGATGTTGAAATTATAAATTGAGTCATGGTGAAGGTCAACATTGTATGATGTAATATTGGTAGGCCTAAGGGCATTTCACTATGCAATGCATTAAATTTATTGTAATATTTTATTATTTCATGCCTATGGGAGGCGGTTAATCTTGTAATAGTTAAACCCACTTTATAAATTATAATTAACCTTAAGACCTCTTATTATGTCAGCTTAGGTTATTTTTTTTATGTAATCAGGGTTTTAGTATTGGTATAAATACCCTCCGCCTCTCCTCATTTTATTATTGGAGTGTGAATTTAATCTATGGATTGTACAATAATTATTTATAGTGTCTACGAGCACCTCCAAATATTTGTGTCTCTTTTCCTTTCTTTCATCCTTTTATGCTTTCTATATCAGATTTGAGTGGATGAATTGCTTCTATTTATTTTTAGAAAATATTGTGAATTTTGACATATAATTGAGTTTTCTAATAATGAAGTGTTATCAAAACAAAAAAATTCTAAATTATATATGTTATAAATGAAGGCTAATATTACTTTGTCATATAATAATTTATCCTTAAATATCTATTTTCTCCTATGAAAAATTGTTTACTACTAATTTTGTATGTCAACCTCTATTTTGATATTAGGTGCATAACATTGCCCTAATAATTGTTGAAAAATATGAAATACAAGTATAGAGTTGGGTCCCATTGCCACCTTAATATTTTAATCATGGCTTCTACTTCTTGCATCCATTATGAATGACCCTTTTTCATTAGCTTTATGAGGATTTCTATACGACCTATAAATTCCTTATTAAATTTATATAGAAACTGCATAACCCATGGAACTGTCTCTACTATATCACATTTTTGAAATGGAGCAATTAAGAACAACTTAAATATTGGGCATTCACTGAAGCACTCAAATACTTTTAATGGGAAAGTATTAATAAATGAGGCACAATTCACCTTTGTCTAGTTATTTATAGTTATACATATTTACATTAGGGTCATATTTGTATGAATCTCATAGGATCCATCTAGTAACATTATTTGTTGATCCTCAAACTTTACGTATAGGTCATTAAGGTTTTGTGCAGAATTCACCTAAAGACTTCAACCATTTACTCCCATCACCACATCATTTACTCCAAAGGCTACAAGATAAATACAAAATAATGAATCATAGTCATCTAGTCATATTTTAAAACCCTTTATGTTCTATTATAGTAATACTAAAGTTCTAGGCTAGCTAAAATTTTGGACTCACATTGGTTAATGATCAATGTCATTCCAAAAATAATATTGATGTTGCTACTTGTCAATACAAAATGACAGGGTTCAAACTGAATATTTCAATAGATTTCAATACACATTTCCTTCTTATCTGAATGTGCATCAAGCAGAAATTGCAAGTAATAGAAACCAGGTATTGATGAAAATATTGGGAAGCTCAAAAATATCCAAATTCATTGCAAAACTATTGAAATAAAACTAAGAAACATCAACTCCCAATCATCAAAGTAATACTTTCACATTATCAAACATACTGGTTATGGTCATGGGAACTATGAATATCCTTAACCTCTAGTTTCATCCATTTTATCAAGTTATACAAACGATATCAAGCAAAGTACCTACAAAACAATTAAGAGAATGAATTTTGAATATCAAATTTTTGTAAACAAAGAACATAAACCACAATAGCAATAAAATTTTAGGTCCTTGAAGATAAAAAGCAAGAATCCTCTACGCAACTTGACATGGTACTACTATATTACACCTCAAATATACACTAAAAGAAACACATCTAACCAATGTTACTGAAATTCATGACAAATATAATAACAACTAAAGGCTGAATCAAATTTGGAAGATTTAAATAAGTTGTGGATAGACAGAAAAACAAATCAAAGTAGGAACAGAGTCACAAATCCAAAATAAGGTTAAAATTATTTTGGGCTTACAGACACTCCTCGAAATAAATTGCCAAAGGGTCTAAATGATTTTATTATTCCACATAATTATGGTTTAACATGCTTCCCATGAAGTAAAAAATTATTGTTAAGATTAAAAGAGCCATAAACATTCATAACTGCCCTTGATAAAGCTCAAAGTAAATACCTACTTTGTGTAAAATGCATACGTAACATAAAAATATAAATTGCTTCTAAATACATTGACCAGGCCAATGAATTTCACACTGGGACAAGGTACTCAACTCAACTCCACTAGCAAAAGCGATACGTGGACCAAAACATAAGCCTAAAATTAGTTCACATACATTATGCCATGCTAAGTTATTAACTTGAAAAACCATGTTGCAAGCAGCAACAACTTCCCGAGAAAAAAAGGAAACCCATTCTTTCCTACAAACAACCCTACAATGACAAGACAATGAATGTGAATACCATAAAAGAATCCTCTGCACCCTCTATTAGAGGAAAACATAGCATTATTATCTATAATACACAAATAGATATGCTCGTTAGAAGTGTAACTATGGAAAGTGAAACATTTAGATTTCCTTTAATCAAGTTGTCAGCATATGACTCAAAGGGCATATTAGCTAATGAAAGGATCCATATACAAACAAAGGACAATATAACCAGTGGCATGTTATCATTTGAGGATATATGCAGTGGGAGAGATCTATCACAAGGTCTTAATAAGATGCAGAAAATATGAAAGAATGGAATTTTGCAATATGACTAAAATATACTATAAATAGAAAGTGGTAAAAATACAATGCAGTATGGAGGTGATGGTCACTCCATTGATATAAGCTAAAGAACTACATTGTACTCCATCAAGGAGTTCTACCACTATCTACTACTCTCTACTATAATGAACTTGATGAACTTGATGTCTGATGTATATGATCACTCACTATGAGGCCCTTTATATAGGAAGATAGATTCCTTGGCCAACACTCTACCTAGCTGTACAAGGGGACACCTTGCACATTGACACTTGTGCATTTATTACATTGCTTGAAGTAACTAGCTAACTTTCCCCTAAAGTAATCTCCTACTCTAACTATGTACCAAAGGTGGTACATTTACATGATCCAAATGATGTAATATACTCTAACACCCCCTATATTACATTATTTGGGTATTTGAAGACTTCAATATTCAATATGGATCTTCTTCTATTGGGTACTGGAACTTGTATCCTCCTTCATTGCTTACTGTAACTTGATCAAGCAAGTAGTTAGTGTCTTCATATGATGCAAAGAGAGTTGTAGCTGAGGGTTCTTCTATCTTTTGAAAATGCCTGTCTGGTTTAGTCTTTATGGTTTCTTTGCTATTCATGTCTTCTTTGCTATGATCTCTTCTAGCATGTATTTTCTTCCTTTTCCTCCTCCTGCAATTCTGCATTGATACTAGTGGAATTTCTATTTCATGAGGAGTTAGTCTATCATTGCAATAATATTGATTTGTATTGCTAGCTTGCTTCATGTGTTGAGTGAGTACAAACACAATTAATGATAGGTAAATCATCAAACACTCCTCGGATGTGAATATAACTATCTTTTGTGAATTCCACCATGCCTTGAAGAGGTTTTCATGAAGATAACCAATTAATGCTTCAAAGCTACCCTCTTTTTCTTATTTAAGAAATAAGGAGAATCTCTCCTTATCACTAGTTGATAGATTCTCATACCCTTCAAGGGTATCTATCAAGTTTTGAGAATACAATTCCATTTCATGAAATAATTCTTCATTAATAAAGGCATTTCTTAATATTTCATCCATATTCCTTCTTGATAGGTTTTGAGATAGTGTTTCTTGCTATTCCTTAGGGTTGTAGAAATGGATTTGATAGAACCTTTGTAGTAGTCTACCTTATGACTCCCTAGTTAAAGTATGTGAATTTGATTTGATAAAACCCTTGTAGAATTTATGTTTTGTAGAAACCTTATGACTCCCAAATGGATTGAGTACTTGATAAACTTTGATAAATGCTATTATTATCAAGTTTTGTAGAATACCTTATGTCTCCCTAGTGATTTTGGATATGCTATATGAGTGATAAAGTGCTTTTGGGAATAGTAGTTCAATTTTGGGTTGATTTTGTAAAGTTTTGTAAATAGCAAAAATCAACTTCTATTACTCCTTATTTCTCCTATTGAACTAAGCACTTGTTAATTTGATGAAGTTCTAATGGTTGGATTTATTTTGTCCCTTTAATGTGATTTTGAGACAAGTATACCAATTAATTCCAACCCTTGATATTCCTTGATGAACTTCCTTTTATAGCCTTTTAATGTTTCTAAATTCCAATAATCTAATTTTGGTGTAGTATTCCTTATAACTCCCTAATTTGGAATATTAGAAAACAATAATATTTGCAATAATAGAAATTTAATTTTTCCAAGTAGAAATCCTTATTTCTCCTATGTTTTAAATTGTAAATATTAAGCTATTTTTGGTGTATAATTCTCCTTTAATTTTTCTTCCAAATGTGGTTGATTTCCCTATAGTTTCAACCTTATATTATACCCTTATAACTCCTTTTGATGAAAGCAAATTAAAATAAGGTAAATTCTTACCTTTATAATGTTGCAAACCTTAAGTAACTGGCATTGAATTCGGATGTGGATGACAGCAATATTTAATGCTTCCTTGACTTCAATCCTTGAATGGTGGTGCCTCAAATATGGCTTCTTTGACCTGCTTTGAATGTCTTGACCAAGAGCTTTAAATGCTCTTCTCTTTTCTTACATGTTGCAACTCCTTACTGCTACGAATGTGCTTCCCTCCTTGGTTTTAGGCACCTTAAATAGGAAGAGGATTTTTTAGAGAATGACAAGTGTCATGGCAGTTTTATTTCAATACTTGAAGAAGGTAGATGCTCTTTGACACTTGGAATTTGTTGTAGGACAGAGGATAGACATTACAGTATTTATGTGAGTGCTTGTATGCCTTGGTTACAAGTGTCACTCTTTATCTAACACAACCAATGCTCTCCTATGTAATGCTTCCTTAGACTATTCCTTTCATGCATGCAAGATTGAGCGTTTATTTTGAGCACTCAAATGGGAGACGTTAGGGTTTCTTCAATGGTGACAAGTGGCACCTTTTCTATTTTGCATGAACCTTCCTCTTCAACGTCTCTATATGCCTCCTTAACGTATTCTTGCAAGCTTCAACATATTATTTCTAGCTCTTTCTTTGCTGTATATTCTCCTCAATTCTTCGATGGCATTTGGTATGTGAGTTGGTTCTATATGAGCAATACTTTGGTGGAGTTTTGTGATACTCAAATGGTGGATTTGGATGCTCCTTGTGGGTGGATGCCTATATCTTGGTATTGCTTTCTTTATGCTTTGATTTCTTCCTGCTTTCAAGTTGTTGTATTTCTACCTTTGTGGATGATAGCTTCTCCTTGTGCTATGCTATGTATGCTTTGCAGGTTGCTTATTGTGGCTATCCAAACCATGGGTGATGTGAGATCCTTGAAGGCTCTTTTTACCTTTCTTGGATGATGCTTCTCTATGGCCGCTTTGAGATGTTCCTTCCTTGTGAAGAATGTGTCTTTATGACACTTAGACCTTGTCCTTTTTCCTACGTAGGACAAAATATTATGGTGCAAGATAATGTAAATAAACTTTGTAATAGAATACCTTATTTTTGCACCTCCTTTTGTAAGCTTTTTCTGTTGGTTTTAATGGTGGCTTTCTTGTAGGCAAGGGCTGATTTGACATTGTCTCCTTTTCTAGACAACTCTCTCCTTTTTCTTGGTTAATTTGGTAATAAATCCAAGATAATAACCACATATATAGAAGCTTTTGAAGAAGTAGTTTTTGCACTAATTTTTTACCTATAAATAACCCTTAGTGCACCTCGAATCTAAGACTCACCAAGTCTCGATTTGTAGCTTCTTTTACTGATTTTGGTGGTGGCTTTCTTCTCCACTCCTTGGAGGAATATGATCTATTTTTGGTGGCTTCTTTGGACCATGAATTGTTGCAGGTTTTGTGCACCAAATAGTGTCTCTAGACACTTTGATAATCTATTGGTTTTGTGCCCTTGATCTTAACAATCAAAAAACACAAACTAACCCTTTTTGAGAGTAACTAGTTAAAGATCAACTAGTATAGTGCAAATGGATTAATAATACCTCCAAATTAATGCACTTTAATGGTAACAATAATCTCACCTTATTGCTCCTATAAATAAACTCTCAAAGTAGTTTCTAATGCACTTAATAATCTCTGCAATTCTTAAGAGTAATTATAATGAACCCTTAAAAAACAATCTATAATTTTTCACTACAATCAATGTTGTAGGATGTAGTCTTCTTGCTTTCTAGATAGATAATAGGTAGATGATATATTTATTTCTTTCAAAATACATCCAACTCCTATTTTAATGTGCAAGTAAATCTCTTAAAAGAACTATCTTTTGCACCTTTTGAAGACTGTAATATGAGCCCTTCTTTTTGCAACTTTAATCCAAATATGGTGCTTAATGATACTTGATAATGAACCCTAATTTAAAGTTCAACTAATTGCACCCAAGTTGCTTACCTTTAATGGCTTCTATAGATGATGTAGATCTTGGTGTTTAGATTCACCAAGTTGTTGCCTTGAGATGAATGAATTTCGTAGCTTCTT
Organism: Wollemia nobilis; assembly: GCA_028583015.1. Classification (NCBI taxonomy): domain Eukaryota; kingdom Viridiplantae; phylum Streptophyta; class Pinopsida; order Araucariales; family Araucariaceae; genus Wollemia; species Wollemia nobilis. Next base: position 4,232,882 of record JAQPPZ010016709.1, read on the forward strand.
GTTGGTTGTCCAAAATAGCTTCTTGCTTCACCAAACTATGGTCTTGAACCTTTTATCTTGAGCCTAGGGTTTGGTGGCTTGATCCTTCAAGTGATATTCTATTTTTTGTTGTAGATTTATAAAAATCTCTATCTCTAAAATGTGCCTTCTTGTTGTGAGAGGCAATCTCCAAATCTCTTGGATTTGGTAGGCTTCTTCTGTCTAAATCCTCCTTCAATCTTCTTGTTGAACTCATACTTCAAACATGATATTCTTCTCAATATTTTGAATGTCTTGAGGTCTTCACTGGATTCTTCTTCAATATTTGGTACTCTTTGCCAAATTCTTCTTCTCTTGGGCTTGTTGTCGGATGGTGATAATTGTCCCAAGTCCTTCACTATCAGGAGCTTCTCCTTGGTAGTGGATTTCTCCAATGAGTTCTTCTAGGAACTCTTTTGATGATGCTTCTACGAGCTCTACAACAAGGCTCTCCAAGCCTTCTTATTTTTCTCCTTGAGACCTCTCAAAAGGTCTTCAATCTTGTAACTTCTATGGTCTTCCAAATGAGACCTTTCCTTCAACCTTCTGCTTGTGGAAGTGTTGGTAATGAGATCTTCTTCTTGGATCTCTAAAATTTTTTGCTTCTCTGATCAAGAACAGGACTTTGCTAGTCCCTCTTTATCTCTTCCATGATTAGAAGTTTTCCAATGAGATCTTCTATGGATCTCTTTAGCTTCTTTAAAAAGAAGTCTTTAATCAATAAAGGAGATCACCAATCTCCTATTTCATAGACTCTTCTCTGGAGTCTTCTTCAAGAACTCTTCTTTGGAGTCTTCTTCTGGATCAAGAACTCTTCTCTGGAGTTTTCTTCTGGATTAGGAACTCTTCTTTGGAGTCTTCTTCTAGATCAAGAACTCTTCTTTAGAGTCTTCTTATGGATCAAGAACTCTTCTTTGGAGTCTTCTTTAGAATTAAGGCTTTTGTGGCCCTTTCTTCTGGATCGAGGCTTCTTTGGCCTTTTTCTTCTGGATCAAGGCTTATGTGTCCTTTTCTTATGGATCAAGGCTTTTGTGGCCTTTTCTTCTGGATCGTGGTTTCAGTGTTTTTTTCTTCTAAATCAAGGCTTATGTGGCCTTTTCTTTAGGTGCAAGGCTTCTATGGCCTTTTCTTTTGCAATGTGAAGTTTTTCAATCTAGCAATGAAGATCTCCAATCTCCAAACTTCACCAAGACTCTTCTCCTCGAGTATTTCCTACACGGATTTGCAGTGTCTATTTTCCTGCAACAAAAAAATTGATCTCTGCACGAGGAAAGCACATAGTACTATGAGACCCTTTATATAGGAAGATAGATTCCTTGGCCAAAACTCTACCTAATTGTACAAGGAGACACCTTGCACATTGACACTTATGCATTTATTACATTGCTTGAAATAACTAGCTAACTTCCCGTTAAAGTAATCTCCTACTCTAACTATGTACCAAAGGTGGTACATTTACATGACCCAAATGATGTAATATACTCCAACATGGCATCCTGCAATCTCAACCCTTTTTAGATATGACACTGATAAGATATTAATATGGGTAATGAGATATAAGGGTATCTTGTTCTAGCACCAACATAAATGTAAGTACTTACGTGCCACTAACCCGCATTCAAATAAGTGTAAGAATAAGCAAGGACAAAAATAAAAGAAGAAGTGGAATGAAATTTCAAAAATAAGAATATGTCATTGAAAATAAATAGCTTGTATGGAAACAACATCACATGAACCAGTTAGAAAGCAAATGGGTCAACTACCCCTACATCACATATCGAGACTCAATGTTAATAACCTTAAAGTCTCACACAACACCTTCCTAATCAGCCCTCTACCCTTGGTGAGTGCATTTCAAAGAAACAGATGGCTCTTAACTCTATTAAGCATCTTTCTCAGTGGAGAAAAATAAAAGCAGAAGATAGCAGCGGTTGTGCCTCCTACCCTGTCCACCACAAGTCTTTCCTATAAACATCATCCCATCCCATTCAAACAATATCTGAATAAAAAAGCTCTAAGAACAGGCTACCTAGTGGGTCTAGCCTACGGGTTCTTTCTCATTCCACGTCATATCATACCAAAAGCCATGAGAGTCACTTTCCTTCATTCAAACAGACAATAGGAGATAGACCTAGAGAAGTAAGATGGGAGTAAACTCACTTTAATCTATAAGCTCTGAGCCGTCGCTGCTGAAAATATTTGGGGGAATCCCTTTGGAGCGATCTTCTGAATGATTAACTCTCAATGCATAGAGAGAGACAAGCGAGCTATGCATGATGCAGAGTAGATATCATGTGAGGCAAAATCAACTAAGACAGGTCGTTATTCAGATCAGCACCTACATACCAGGCAAAACGTGATTCATGACCGCCAGGCTTCATTAACATATTAATTTTTAAGATTTGAGAGACGTGTAGCAGGCACGGTTGCCTAGCAAAAGTCTAAAACCATGGAGGAAGGTGACATATGATAAAAACAATGGATTAGAATATGTGGGCTTAGGCGGCATTGCCATTTACCATATGCGATACAGGTGGAACACCTACTCGATCATAGCCATTGGATTCATCGAGCATGTGGAGTTCCAAATTCTGATGGCAAAAAATTAAAATAATTTATGGCTAACAAACTTGAATTGATCAAGTACAGTACGTGCTTTGAAATAAATCCTTATTCTATCACCTGTAGTTGATGTAATCTCGTTGATATAAAGGGGTTTACATGCTAATGGAGGGAACCGGTATTCCCCCACCTTAATTTATGTACCTTAATTTATGTGTAAGGTAGTTGATTCTTTTGCTTTTTAATAAGTTTGTCCTCTTGTTTTTTAAGAAGTTTATGTGATGTTGTTCTCTCATATAAGCGGTTTATTTCCAGTGACATATTCCTATGTTGAAATTTCGTTTCATTTTAATACCTCTTCTTTTTTTAATTGAGGAATTGGCAACTACCATTCTTTTTGAACAACTGGTTAGAGGGTTTGCCTCAAAAAATGGCAAAGGGCATGGGATATTATGGTTTTAATAAAAGAGGAATGGGATAGGGTCATTAGAAAAACAAGATGAAAACAAACAGTACATCTAGATAAAGATCGTAGAAAATAAGTCAGTTATTAGCATAGCAGCATGTTATTTTACTCCCAATAATTCTAAATTCTATAAGAAACATGACCTTAACAGAGAAGACCCATACTCCTCCCTAAAAAGAGACATTTCAATATACAGTAAGTTGGGGGAGATTATATTAATTGAAGATTTCAATGCAAGGACAACAAATAAGCAAGCTAAGATTCTAGAAGGTAACGAAGATATTGAGATTAATCCTCTTTGGATGCCAGAAGAGGAAAATCAACAGTGGACCGAGACTTTAGAAGATGAGCATGGGGCTATCACGCAATATGGAGAAGAGTTGTTAGGTCTTTGCAGCATATACAATTTGATTATTTGCAATGGGATGAACAAATGGAAAAATTCAGGAAAGTATACATGCAAAATATATAAGGGACAAAGTGTAATAGACTATGTAATATGCTCACATAATTACATACTAAAAATAGAGGAGCTAGAAGTGGAAGATTCTCTAGTGGAACTTAAGTCAGATCACAACCCAATTGTTATGAAACTTCGAATGCATGGAGACAAACCAAGGGAAAAACACTTGCAAGGCAATCAAAATAAATATCCTCACAAGGGAAACATTCTCTTAATAGATGAAAATCGATAGATTTTAGAGTAGTATTAAATAACAAGTTACAGGAAAGGGAATAACTACATCACAGTAGTAGAGATTACAGTAAGAGTGAATGGTTAATGCACGTTATTCAAGAAGCTCTAAACAAATGCAAGAGACCTAAACCTAAAAAGAAAGAAAAGAATAGCTTCCCAACCAATCCATGGTTCGATGAAGATTGCAAAAAAATGTGAAGATTACTAAAGGAACCAATGGGTAAAACAAGAGCAAACAAAAAAGCATATGAGAAACTGGTAAGGGCAAAAAAAGAAGAATACACTAAAACAAGGAGGAAATAATTGATTTATTTAGGGAAGCATGAACCAAAGAAATTTAGGAAGGAACTAAGCGTGAAAAGGATGCAAAATAAAAATAACATAACAGTTAATCAATGGTTGGAGTATTCAAAACAACTTTATCAGCGTAGTAACCAGGAGGAGACACCCCCTACTATCATTGTCAAGAAAGAACTTTTCACAATTGAAGACATTATTCAAGGGATAGTTAGCAACTGGTAAAGCCTGTGACATAGACAATCTTCAAGCAGAGCATATAAAATGGGGGTAGATATCTTGGCATTGCAAATCAAAGAAATTTTCAATGAGGTCATACAAAATGGCTTCCCTACTGAGTGGACAACTAGCTTGACCATTTCTTTGTTTAAAAGTGGAGATGTAAATAATCCCTCAAACTATCGAACTATCATGATCAACCCTCTCTTTGCAAAGTTGTTTGGGAGTATGATAGAGCGTAGGATCAACATATGGGCGAGAAGAAAAGGGAAAGAGAGCAAAGGGGCAAGTAGGTTTTAGGCCCAAGCACTTAACTATTGATCACCGTATCACGCTCAGACACATAGTGGAAAAAATATGGGACAAAAAAGAGGAGGCTTTTTGTTGTTTTGTAGACTTCAAAAAGGCATGACACAGTGCCAAGGAAAAAATTATGGAGCAAAATGGAAGAGCTAGAGGTTCCAATTCACTATAGGGCAGTAGTTCACAGACTATATGAGCATGTAAAGGCTAGAATTAGAACACGGGAAGGGTTATCCGAATGTTTTGGTAGTGACATAGGTGTCAAACAAGGTTGCCCTCTATCTCGGACCTTATTTGGGTTGTACATTGACAAGTTAGAAGAATGGATAAACAAATTTGGGGGAGAGGGTGTGCATTTAGCCAAATATGTGGTAAACCTCCTCATGTATGCAGATGATGTAATTCTTGTGGCCAAAACAACCAAAGATCTAGAAGATCACCTTCAAGCTCTAGAACTCTTTTGTAAAGAAGTTGGGATGCAAGTGAACACGAGAAAAACAAAAATTATGATTTTTTAGCAAAAAAGAAGAAGCAACAACTCAAATTTTAGTTTGCAGGAGAACCGCTTGATGTAGTAGTAGAATACAAATACCTGGGCATAGAATTTCATGATAAACTTAATTGGAATACATGTAGGATGAAAAGAACTCAAAGTGGTTGGAGAGCACTATATGCACTTCAAAACAAGTGTAGGAATGCCGAGTTGTGGGACTGGAAGACCACCAAGGTCTTATTTAGCCTACTTTTTACACCGATTCTGTTGTATGGTTGCAAGGTGTGGGCTAGTGGCACAACAAATGCAAAATGGAGGCAAATAGAAAGGATTCAAAAATATCTAATCACAAAATTTATTAAAATTAAGGCCACAACCCCTTATGAAATTATTCTAGCTGAAACTGGAATGTTCCCTTTAGAAGCAATTGCTATGACCAAGTTGTTATGTTACTTGAAAAAAATAGAAAACATGACAAATGATAGATGGCCTAGGGAAGCTAGGGACGAAGAGTTGCATAGGCGAAAGAATACATGGATGAAACAAAATCAGAAATGGATGAAACGTTGGGAAATCAACATAAATGAATGCCCAAATGTCAACAAAGACAAAAAATTATGTGAATGAAAAGTTCAAAAGTGGAATGTGGAAAAATGCAAGCAGGAAAAGACAATATTATATTGCAAATTTTAACCCAACGTATGACCACAAGGAAAAAGCATATATAGGCGCTGAAATCAAGTGGAAGAAAAAAATACTCATTGCTCAGATAAGGACTAGCTCTCATAGGCTTAGATGTGAAACAGGGAGATGGAAAATGCCCAAAGAACAATGGGAAGAAAGGATATGTACTCTATGCAGCATAGGGGCGATAGAGACAGAGGAACACTTCATCTATAAATGCCCGAGTTTTTCAGATATCCGTGACAGATACAAAGAAACACTTGGGAACGAGTTTATGGCAGATTTATTTGAAGACAGTAAAATAAAAAAAGTTGGGGAATTGCTAACACAAATCAACAGGAGAAGGAACAACCTTCTCAAATATATTAAAGATCATATGCTATGATTTGAGTAATTGTACTTCCATATTTGAGGTCCCATAGACCATATTTGGGTCTCGTGGATGTAATTAAAATCTTTCATTTCATTTCATTTCATCAACTACTATAATCCCTCTCTCTCCTCAAGTCGTATTGCCTCCCAACTACTATAATCCCTATCTCTCCCCTCAAGTCGTATTGCCTCCCAACTACTATAATCCCTCTCTCTCCCCTCAAGTCGTATTGCCTCCCAACTACTATAATCCCTCTCTCTCCCCTCAAGTCGTATTGCCTCCCAACTACTATAATCCCTCTCTCTCCCCTCAAGTCGTGAGTATTAAATCCCATCGTAGCATCAAATCATGGTGCTACTACTATAATTCCTATATCACTTCAGGAGACACGATATGGAGTGAGGAGACCCTAGCCTCAGTAAACACACCCTAGCCTTAGTAAACACAATACAGAGTGAGGGAGACCTCGGTGGCTTGAGGTTTGTACTGCTACCATCAAAATAGTGCACACTCAACAAACTTAGGTTAGATTATCTTTGCCCAAATTGGACATGCCCTCAAGGTTTGAACTTAGGTCTCTCTTAAGGAGTGCCCAATGTCTTACCAATCCACCTAGCATTGAGAGATGAATCTTTATAGTCTTTAGTTTTTGAGTAAAGATGAAGTCAACTTCATATTTATTTTATAAGAAATTGAAGTGAAGCAATCCACATGCAAACACTCAACCCTACTATCGAATAAATAATTTTTTATATACAAATACTGAAGATATGCATATAAATTTTGTGGCATCTTATAAGGATCCAGTGGTTTTGAAACCCATAAGACTTACAAGATAAACTATAAGGAATGATCGGAGCTTACATACGGTAACTCCTTTATGAATGTAAGTGTGTAGCAACAACAGCTCCCATTACCATTCTTTGAACATTGTGAACATTTCAAAATAAAACTATCTATTGTTCTACAACTTAATAAATATATTAAGTCATCTTGGACTGCTCATTTGATGCTTTGTTTGGATATATTATTATAAACTTTGTTTTTAATGTTCAAAATAGCATTATTTATTGTTATGTAACTTAATAAATATATTAAAAATAAAACTATCTATTGTTCTACAACTTAATAAATATATTAAGTCATCTTGGACTGCTCATTTGATGCTTTGTTTGGATATATTATTATAAACTTTGATTTTAATGTTCAAAATAAAATTATCTATTGTTATGTAACTTAATAAATATATTAAGTCATCTTGGACTGCTCACTTGGATGCTTTGTTTCAAAGGATATATTATTATAGAAACTTTCATATTGAATAATTAATTTTTTTATATATTTAAGATTTTTTATATAATATTTGAGATTATTTATTTAAGTAAAATTATTTATATTGTTTTACAACTTAATAAATATATTAAGTTATCTTAAATTACTCATTTTAATGGTGATATGGATGCTTTGTTCCAAAGGATATTTGATTTTGAATAACTAGTTTGTTTTATATATATATATATATAAAAAGTGAGGAAAAAACATTTTTATAGAAAGAAAAATTTAATATACATTTTTTTTAAGCGAAAAACTCCTTGCGGAGCTGCCTTAGTCTGAGAGACCACGAACAGGGGGTTCTACACCGTCAAAGTCACCCGGGGGTCGCACTCGACCCTGCCCACACCAACATTATTAATTGGATTTTGGATACCCAATTCAACTTTTTGGTAGGGTAGAGATTTGAACCTGGGACCTCCCTTGGAGGATTGCTCTCTCCTCTCCAACTCACCTACAACACCTGGGTAAAATTTAATATACATTAGATAATAAAGAAGTTGAAGCTTTTTTTTTTATATATATAAAGATAAAAAGTGAGGAAAAAAATATTTTTATAAAAAGTAAAATTTAATAAACATTAGATATTATAGAATATAATTTCATATCATATGAAGACATGTGAGACTTTAAAAATAGGTGACCAAATTTTAAATTCGGCACCTAACCATAGCTTACCCCTTTCTCATACTTATTACATGAGGCTACCAACCCAAATTTATTTATCATCCTTTTCTTCTAACTTGATGTACTTAAGGGATTTTACTTATGAACCTAAAAGTGGAATCTATCCTCAAAATGCACATGTATGTGGTCATGGGATTTTAATAACATCATAAAATTTAGAAGCCCCGACCATGCCTCTAAAGAACAAAATTCTTATGGAATAACATCTTGTGGGGAACTAAGGCGTAAACTTATCCTAAGGATAAATAGAAAGTGACTCATAGCACCATCTCACCAAGATGGACTAGCCTAGTTGCTATGGTCATGGACTATCCAACCCGAGTCTCGTACACCTATTGGAGAAAACAAGAACAAAATAATAGAGGTATTAAGCCCTAATAAGGGACCACTCCCTTTTTGCCAATCTATGATCCACCCAACTAAATTTAGAGGGAATTTTTCCTCAAATTTAGCTAACATCTCCCAAAACAATAGCCAATGAATCTATCACATCAAAGAATCCCCTCATAAATAGGTCCTTCCAACTCCCTGTTCAAACATAAAATTCCAAGCAATGATGCCCTAGAAAGCAATATTTATCAAAAAATATAGAACCTAAAACCTTCCTAGTTTAATTTTCTCTTCTTATCCTAGGATTTATTATTATGATTATCATACACAGGAGGAATATTTATGAGACTCTACCTTTAATCACCCTAATAATTGAAGACTTGTCAAGATTCTCTCCACTATAGTGGTTCTCCTTCAACTATAACTCTCTCTTGTTTTTCAAGCAACCTAGAATGAGTCCCACCCTATGTTATTTTTCCTCTTATACAAATGTTTCTTAATTAAAATAGAGAACCCCTGTAGGATCTTGACATGTGTCCCTTTTGAGATATATTTAGAAAGGGGGAAAAGGAGCTCACTTAGCTTTATCTTTATAGATTGAACACTTTTATTTTCAAGAAATTCGTGAAGGGACATTTTATTAATAATTACACCATGATCACAATTAATTAATACTATTAGTCTATTAACTAGTTATACATATCAATCTCATCAATCAAGAAAATAGGTTTAAGGATACTCAAAATATGTTCCTTTAATAAATTATAATTTTCCTCAAAAAATAAATAAATATCATCCATTTTATTTGTATGATAGATTAAATTATTTAAAATATCTCAAATAAAACCATGTGATGTTATCATTTGAAACATAAATTCAAAAGTTTGTAAATAACCATATCAAGACTATATCAAGGTCCAATTAATATCTAAGTCCAAGGTCAAGAATGTTCATCCATGACACAAGGATGGAAAAACAAGGCATGACATCCTTCCCCTTAGAAAAATTCCTCCAATAAGTTTACCCTCCATGTTATCAGTAGCAATAGATATTATTCCTATCCATGTCATTTCAATTGGGTATGCTCAACACATTAGTGATGCATCTTCCTACCAAACTCAAGTCTGTTATAAGGATAAATACTTTTTACTTATTATGCATTTGCCTATTATGATCATATGAACTTGATTAGGCTTAAAGTAAGGAAGTAATATTTATTTCTCTTATCATATATTTACCTATTACAAATAAATGAAATTGTTTCCTTTAGTTAAAGGACAATGGAGTGTGGTGTGGCATATATGTCATGTATTTGTTAAGGATGTTGACAACGATTAATCACAATTTGTAAATTATGTCTTATTGTTCTCATTATATCCTCTTTATTAAACCATATTTTGATGGCCTTCAATATATAAGGTCTAAAAAATATCCTTGACAATTTTAGATGCACCATTTCATTTTTTTCCCTCATATTGCAACAAATTGATTGGTCAAATGATAATTATTGGTGGACACAAAACACCATACATATTGTAGAAGAAAGCACAAAATGTTTGAAATATTCCATGCCATAGATGGCTAACTATTAAAGAAATTGACCCTTTGTGCACAATATACAAATCACATTTTGAATGCAAATCAATATTTGTTTAGAAAAGCCTAGCTTGAATGGTTTGATGATTAGAGGATCAATATTGGTTTTATTTTTAATGTTATATGACTTACATCAGTGACTGTCACTTTTAGAATGAAAGACCACTTTGTAAATCTTGTTCTTACCATAATAATAAATATCACTATAACAATAAAAATGAGGAGACCTTGCAACACATATATATTGAAGAACTAACAAAAAGAACCTATTATAATACAACTACAATTTCATACTTGCTTATGAAAAGAATCCTATCATGTAAACTTACTATGCTTAAAGGTTAAAAATGGGTTATGTTTGTATATGGAGATAGCATAATAAAGTACCACTTGCAATGATGTATTTAAAAGAAAGGATTCCCTTCAACTAGTATCATCAACGTCAATAGCTAAAAGGTTCAAGTATTTAACATAAAAATGCTTTAAAAACTTATATTACTATGATATTAGAAATCATTTATAAATTCACCCATGACACTTCCAAAAATAAAAACTGTAATTAAATTATTTTTGATCATGTACAACAAAATTAAGGAACATAACATGAATTACTTGTTGAATCAAGAACTCGAGGATATCTCACCCACCACAAACAATCAAAGATATCTACTTGCTAATACAGTGCAATTGTAGGAACCTTAAACAATATATTTTTAAGAACATTACATAAATCTAATGAGCTACCAATTCAACTATTGAATCAAAAATTTAAAAGACCTTTGAACTAACAAAACAATCAAAGCTATAAATTCACCAACATAATGCATTTTCAATAACTTTAAAGCCATGTTCTAGAAATAGAATATAAAAGTAATAAGCAATAGATTTTATAGTCAAAATCAAGTGGCATTAGTTCAATTCATTAAGTTCCTCAATATTTAAAGAGGATGTCAATGTTCAAATCTTGCCAAGCGATACATGGATAATATCCAAGCTTTGTTGTAATACCACTATGTGGTGATGATCTAATACGGGTGGGGCCTGTTTCAATCCCATATGACCAACTGAAAAAAAAAAGATTCTATAGTTAAACAACTCTTGAGATTACAAAATAATCAAAGCATCAACATGCTATAATAATGCAATATATTATTAGGAAACCAAACATTCTCTATAGAGTATAATGTATAATTTGATTCATGGCCAAGGTTGATATTATATGTTGTAATATTGACACACAACCAAGGCCAACATTGCATAATATTGTATTATGCAATGCATTAAATTTATTGTAATATTTTATTATATAAGTCCTACGAGCTATGGTTAACCTTGTTATAGCTAAACCCACTTTATAAATTATAATGAACCTTAATCTCTCTTGTTACATTAGCTTAGGTTAAACTCTTTTATGTAATTGGGATTTCGATTTTATACCACTCCTCATTTTATCATCAGAGCATTGTGAATGTAATCTATGGATTTTATGGTGATTATTTATAGTGCCTATGGTCACCCCCAAATATTTGTGTTTCTTTTCCTTTCTTTTATCTTTTTAATGCTTTCTATATAAGATTTGAGTGGATGGATTGCTTCTCTTCTTTTCTAGAAATTTTTATGAATTCCAACATGGTATCAAAGTAGTTATGGAGCTTCATCACTTGGCCATGTAGAAAATTTATTTAAACGCTCTGATTTTTCTTTCAACTTCTAGGATGAATTAATTCTCAGAGCTTCATAAGCACCATCAATAAAAGAAGCAAAGAGAATATCCATTTTTTCTTTATCTAATTATTCTAATTTTGTGGAGAATTTATGCCAACTCCAAATTATGTTTTCCTTACAAAAAAATAGAAGGAATTTAAAAAAAAAAATTGTTTTTCAAAAACATCACTCTAGGGTTATTTTTGAGGGCAAACTTCTAGAGGCCATAAATTTTGTATACATCAACATTTTGAGCTTTTTTTCAAATCGTATGTTTTTTTGAGCTCTTTGTATTGGTAGTATTTGTTCAAGGATATAATTAAAGTGGAAAGATGCCTTATCATATCATTTTTTTTAAAGTCTATTGCCCTATTTCAAAAGGAAAAATTTATAACATGTTATGTAATCAAAATATTTGGCCTAATATTTTGAGAGATGTAGATGGATTTGTGACAGTTGCAATAGATTTTGAGTCTTTTGGAGGCTTGTATAAAAAGGATTTAAGATGTACTTTAGTCAATTCTATTTTATATTTTTCCAATTGATTCAACTTATTCATGAAGATCTAATATTTCATGATCTCCTTCTTCTATTTCTTGTCCAGGTACTCTTGAAAGTTTTTTATAGCTCTTATTTTAAGCAGGTTTATACAAAGCCTGTTTTGGTGATTGAAATCATATGGCCCGAGGGTAAGAGGAAGTTTTCAAATGTGTTGATGTATATAGTAAGAGGAAAAGTTATTCCTTCAAGTCATACTTTTTATGACTATGGAATATTGAAGGAGCTTATATTTATAGGAGGCGGTGATTGTGACTTCTCTTCATTTTAAGTTTTAGCATAAGTATTTTTTTAGATGCAATGGGAGTGTCTAATAGTGGCAGTGATGATTATGGTCCAAATTAAGTAGACTCTTATGCAAGAAGTATTTTTGTAACAACAACTTTTAGATGAAGAGAGAGATTCATATGATTCTACCTCAAAATGCATAGACCCAGTAAATCATCCATTATGGGTAGAGATATTATTGCTACTTATGTCTTCTCTCCTTAAACCTTTATTTTATATTGTGGGGGTTGTTAAAATTATAATATGAGTCATGACCAAGGTCAACATTGTATGATGTAGTATTGATAGGCCCAAAGGCATTTCATTATGTAGTGTATTAAATTTATTGTAATATTTTATTATTTCATCCTTATGGGAGGCAGTTAACCTTCTAATAGATAAAACCACTTTATAACTTAAAATTAACCTTAAGACCTCTTCTTATGTCAGCTCAGGTTAAATTTTTTATGTAATCAAGGTTTTGGTATTGGTATAAATACCCCCCATCGCTCCTCATTTTATCATTGGAGTGTTATGAATGTGATCTATGGATTGTATAGTAATTATTTATAGTGTCTACAAGCGCATCCAAATATTTGTGTCTCTTTTACTTTCTTTCATTCTTTTATGTTTTCTATATAATATTTTATTGGATGGATTGTTTCTGCTCATTTCTAGAAAATATTGTGAATTTTGACATATAAATGAGTTTTCTAATAATGAAGTGTTATCAAAACAAATAATTTCTAATAATATATGTATAAATGAGGGCTAATATTCCTTTTTTATATAATAATTTCTCCTTAACTATCTATTTTCTCCTTTGAAAAATGTTTGCTACTAATTTTGTATACCAGCCTCTATTTTGATGTTAGATGCATCACATTACCCTAATAATGGTGTTGAAAATATGACAATACAAGTATAGAGTTGGGTCCCATTGCCACCTTAATATTTTGATCATGGCTTCTACTTCCTGCATCCATTAAAAATGACCCTTTTCATCAGCTACATGAGGATTTCTATAAGACCTATAAATCCGTTATTAAATTTCTATAGAAACTGCATAATCCATGGAATTATTTCTACTATATCACATTATTTGAAATGGATAAATTAAGAGCAACTTAAATCCTGGGCATTTACTGAAGCACTCAAATAATTTTAATGGGAAAGGATTAGTAAATGAAGCACAATTCACCTTTGGCTAGTTATTTATAGTTATACATTTTTTACATTAGTATCATCTTTGTATGAATCTCATAGGATCTATCTAGTAACATTAATGGTTGATCCTCAAATTTTATGTATAGGTCATCAAGGTTTTGTGCAAAATTCACCTAAAGACTTCAACCATTTACTCTCATCACCACATCATTTACTTCCAAGGCTACAAGATAAATTCCAAATAATGAATCATGGTCATCTAGTTGTGGTTTAAAATCCTTTATGTTCCATCATAGTAATACTAAAGTTCTAGGCTAGCTAAATTTTTAGTATCATATATTTGGCTAAGTTGAAGTCATTAAGTTATGAGTGTTTCCATAATTGATAAGGATTACTTCCATCCCTATAAGGTTTAGGACTAAGTAATCCTTAACATTGTAATATTCTAAGTTTAGAATATATTCAAGTTCTTTGTGGTTAGTTTCATTTATGCCTACTAGAGCATTTATCTTTACAATCAAAGCATAAATTGTTTGAACATAACTATCAAATATGCCATTATTGATCTAGTCTATTAGAATATCAAATTAGGAGCAGGGTTTATTATTGTCCCATCTGTGAGATCTACTTCCAATACAAAGGAATATTATGTGAGTTCCATTATTGGAGGTAAGATTCAAACAACTGTTGAATACATTTTGCTTATAAAGAAATATCTTTAGAGATACAAAGAATAATTTTCATCACATAAAGTACTATCAAGAATGTAAAAAAAAAGGATGCTCATTTAGAAGTTTAGAGGATGCTCATTTAAATTGATCTTCCAAATTTAGTCCATGCTAATTTTAAAGTTTTTATATAAATACATAAAATATTCAATCTCAATATTATAGATTACAAACTAGGTTTTCAATCAAGGAAACAAGCACACATCACAATATTAAAAAATAACTTATTTGATTCCTAAATTGGATTTCCCTAAATCTAGCATGTAAAGTGACACTCATAATTGATTTATCACCAACAACATGGTTGAATATGAGCTAAGCATTAAATTAATGTCAAAAGTGTAATTTTATTCATGGTCAAGGACGATATTGTATCATGTAATCTTGTATAAACCTAAGGGAAATCATTGCATAACGTATTTAATTATGTAAATGTATTTTATTATATAATCTCTATAGTTTTTTGTTAACCTTGTTATGGTTAAACCTATATCTTATAACTTGTAATTAACCTTAAATGCATCTTGTTATGTTAGTCGAGGTTAAACTTATTTATGTAATTTGGGGTTTAGACTATGTTATAAATCCCCCCAACAACTCCATCCATAGAATCGGAGTGTAGAGATTTCTATCCATGGATAGGACAATGATTATTTATGGTGTCTAGGGGCACCACATAATTTTTGTTTCTTACTTATTACTTTTGTATTTTACACTTATGCATAATATTTGAGTGGAAGTATTGCTTTTGTTCATTTTTAGAAAATATTTTGACTTCCAACATGGTATTAGAGCGGGTATGGAGAAACATTGCTTGGTCACACAAAAAGCACATTTAGAGCTTTTGATACTTCTTTTTATTTTTTGGATGAATTACTCTTCAAAGCTTTTTAAATTTTTTTGGTGTAAGGAGCAAAGAGGAAACTTATTTTCATAATTCTTAATTAATCCTTCATTTTTTTGGAGTTTTTATGTCTACTTCACCATTATTGAGGTATTCTCAATCTTTTGTAAAAAAATCAAGTTTATATTTAAATTTTTCTTTGAGACATTCGTATATATGCTATGACATATATAAGAGAAAGGATCAAGGGCATGTATATGAACTTAAATTTAGGCCCTAATTGGAATGTGATGTCTTTTTTACATCTACAATTGTCCTTTCCAAGTTTTGTAACATATGCACCCTTCCTTAAAAAGAATAGGCATGGATTGGGTAGTGTCATATGGATGCCAAGACTAGCTTGAAGTGAGTTAAGGATTCTAAAGTATAAGGTTATAGATTTTTTTTCTTGATAAAAAGGGGTTGTACTCGGGTCCCTCACTCTTAAAAAATTACATCTCTCTTATTTAGAGCTTGAGAGTGTACAAATAGATACACTTCTCATCTCAATTGATATGCTATAGATAGAAACCTACATCATTTTACATAAAATGTTTGAATTCTTAATTTTTATTTTTTGGATCTTTTCAAATATCCGTATGAATACAATTACTCTAGAATTTAGCCTCTTTCTTGACATTTTCCTATAGCAGCCTTCACAACGCCAAAAATTCACCTCTACTATCTATGCCTTGCATCTTAGTAGAGTAATATATCCAAAACATCGCACTGACATAGTCTACTTTACCAAAATTGGATTGCTAGTTTCCTTCCTGAAACACAAGTGCAACCACAAAAATTATAATAAATAGTCTAAATGAACACACATTATTATTATAAAATAAAATATATATTACCAATGGAAAACATTAAAGTAGATCTTAATAATTAATGGATTTAGGCAATCAACAATTTTTGTCAGCTTAAACTAAACTTTCTACTTCTTCTAACAATGGAAAGGAGATGTTAACTTCACGATCATCAAATAAAACCCCTCTATTGGCTAGCTTATCTACACATTTGTTTCCTTCCCTTAATATATGTGTAAACCCAATTTCTTCAAACTCTTTAGCAAGATCTTGAATTTCCACAATTACCTCTTGTATGTTCCATGGAGCCTTTGCTTTCCTCAAAATTGCATTTCTTACTATGAGAGAATCACCTTCTATACAAAATCTATTCCATTTCATTTTTTAACATATTTTTAACCCTACGAAAGTTGCCTAAGCTTCAGATTCATTATTTGTCTTAAATCCACAATTGAAAGTATAATGAGACAAAATCTCTCCTCTATTATTTCTAATTATTCCTCCTCTTGTTGCTGGTCCTGGGTTTCCTTTAGATGCTCCATAAAAATTCAACTTAACCCACTCCACATCTAGTGGTTTCCACTTTATATTCTTTATCTTATTTTTGCTTCTCTTGTACCCAACATCATAGTTCCACTTAATGACTTAAATCCATCTATCAAGACTCTCTGCTTCCAAATTAGGGATTAGGTGAGTTGATAGGGTTGGTTTAGACTACTATATGGCTAAACATATCTTCTTTTTCATTACCTCTAAACTAATTTCCTTTTCGTTAAATATTCTTGTATTCCTTTCTAGCCATATAGTCCAGATTATTGTATCTTTTGATATATCACATATTGTCTGTAAAGCCTCACTTTTATAAGTGCTCTGCCATTGTTGTAACCAACATTCAATTATGCTATTCATCACCATGCATTTACCAAACATATTAAGAATCCATTACCATATATTCCAGACTATTGAGCAATGTCCCAAGAGATGGTCAATACTCTCCTCCTCCTTATTACAGAAAACACATTTAGAGGGGCCATGAAAACCCTTTTTATAAGGTTATCCCAGGATAAAATTCTTCTATGACCTACTAGCCAAACAAACATTTTAACTTTAGGAAAGCTTGGGCTATCCCAAATATCTCCCCAAACTCTAGTTATATTATTATTATATTGGTGTTGAAAATTATATCCACTTCTTGTTGTGTATTCTCCTGAGCTATTCAACTCCCAAATCAATTTATCCTTAGCACCCCTCGGAATAATTACAGTTGTTATCTTTCTACTCAATTGCCTCCTAGCATCAATATCTTGTATACTTGTAAAAACATCTTCTTTCCATTTGTATATTCCTTTTCGATCCTTGTAAAAAATGTTTGAAACCCTATTACCGTATTTGTCTTGAAACAATATCATCCAAGGTTTCAAAACTAGATCTAAATTGAGTGGTTTTTTTATCACACCAAGTATCCATCCAAATAGAAATTTTTTCTCTAGTTCCCACCAAGTATCTTCCTTCTCGATCAATAATTTTTTTTAAACCACTCCAAAGAGAAAAACCATTTGGAAGAGAGAATGCAATAAATATTAAACTTGGGTCATTGTGATCAACATACTTACTTAGAATAATTATTGCTCATTCTCTTTGACTCTATTTGTAAAATCTCCAGATAACATTTCCCCTAAGAGCTAAGTTTGCATCTATACGAGCTCTTAAACCACGACCTCCCATATTTTTATCATCACACAACTTGCTCCATTTCACCAAAGAAAATTTCCTTTTATCATGTAAACCTAACCATAAAAATGATCGCATAATAAATATTAAAAAAATTTCAACTAATTTTGGCATAGAATACAAAGATATATAATATGTTGGAATGGCTTGTAAGACTGACTTAATTAACTGCACTCTTCCTACTAAAGATAACCATCTACCTTTCCAAGATAGAAGTTTATTTTGAACCTTAGTAATAACTATATTCCATAAATCTATCCTCATTCTCCCCTCAAATAAAGGCATCCCTAGATAAGTTGTTGGTAAATTTACCTCCTCCATTTGAAGCAACGTATAAATTTTTGCTTTGATATTAGCAGGAGTGTTAATAAAGTAAATTTTGGATTTAATCTTGTTAATTTTTTTCCCTAAAGCTCTTTCGTACTCTTTTAAAAAGTTATTCAAAGCTCTAGCCTCATTTATCCTTGCTCTTCCAAAAAGGGTTGTATCATCTACAAACTGTTTATGGTGATGTTATTACTAACCTTAAGTCCAATTATAAACCCATCTTTGTAAGCCTTCTTTAAGTTCCTACTCAAAAATTCTGCCATAATAACGAACAAATAAGGAGATAGAGGATCTCATTTTCTAATGCCTCTCTTGGATTTAAAATATTCTATCACTATCCCATTGACCAACACTAAATAAGAAACTGTAGAGACAAGCTTTAGTCCATCTAACCCATTTCTTCCCAGAATGATCTAAAACTATAAAAAGAAAATTCTATTTAACCCTATCATAGGCTTTACTCATATAAAGTTTTAAGATCATAGCTTTCTCTTTTCTTGAAACTGCTGAATGTATAACTTCATGAGCTACTATGATCACATCCAAAAAATTTCTCCCTTTCACAAAACATCCTTGCTTTTCTGAAATGATTTTGTATAACAATGACATTAATATATTCACCATCACTTTGGAAATAATATTATAAGCCATATTACGGCTTATGGGTCTCAAAGAATCAAACAATTCAACATCTTTCTTTTTTGGAATTAGGGTAAGATAAGTTGCATTTATTTTATAAGGAATGTATTTTTTTACCCTAGATTGTTCCACTGCCGCCAATAAAAATCCTTCACTATATCCCAATTATGTTAGTAAAAATTTGTAGAGAGCCCATCTAGACTAGGGGATTTATCCTTGTTAAAAGATAAAAGAGCTAAATAAAATTCTTCTAGAGTAATAGGTTCCATCAATTTCATATTGTCTTCATTTGTTATAATTGAAGGAACATGTTGAAGAATTTTATCATTACGAACTTCAAACTCATCTGAACGTAGAATATTTTGATAAAATGAATTACCCTCTTTTATAATTTCACTTTTATATTTAATAAAAACCCCTTCTATTGATTTAATTCTACCAATTCTAGAAGAAGATATTTGTGCTATAGCCATCCTATGAAAAAACTTTGTATTTTTATCTCCTTATTTTAACCAAGTTTGTCTTGATGTTAATCTCCAGAATTTCTCTTCCTTACTCAAAATATTATGATATTCACTAAGAAACTCCCTTTCCTCTGAGCTTGTATTATTTTTATCATCTTTTTGGATTTTTGAAAGTTTATCTTTTAGTTCTTCTTTCTTCTCAAAAATATTTCCAAAGGTGTTCTTGTTCCAATATTTGAATCTATATGTCATAGCTTTAATTTGATTTGAAAGATAATACAACCCACCATTACCTAAATAATTTCATGTTTGAGCTATCATATCAATAAATTGAGGATGGTCTTCCCACATCTGCTCATATTTAAAATATGATATTTTTTTGAATTCACTAACTACCATTTTAACTCTTATTGGCCAATGATCTGAACCAATCCTTATTAAGGTATTAATATAAGGTTATATATTGAATATATACCTTGTTTTTATTTTGTGAGATAGGTCACAACTATGGATTCTTTATTAACGGTTTCGATGATATGTTATAACCAGAAAAATTGGTTGGTTGGACAATTGAGAAGAAGGTTAGGTATTCCATGCACAAGGTTTAAGGTTTGAACATCACTTTTATTCAGAATGCTTCTTAATTGGTGCAAGAGATATTATTTGTGGATATGTCCTAGGTTTGGACCAATGAGGCACATAACTTGATTGGTTTTTCACCCCAGTCAAGAGCACTCATGACCTTAGAGACTCAAGGTTGAATCATAGGGAGAAAGTTTTTTATATACATATTGGCCTTTGTGAAGGGTTCTTACATCTGGAAAGGACATTCCACTCACAAACATAGGTTGGGAGCATTGGTTAGCCCAAAGCACCCAACACTTAGGAGACCTAATTTCAAGTCTTAATTTTGACAACTTCAAACCTTGATTGATGTAATGGATATTTGGTCAATGTGGAGGTCAACATGGCACTTTTGTGTGCCACATCAAACAATTGTTTGAATATATAGAACTAGTCAACCAATCAAGGAATAATAAGTATCAATAATTGAGCATTTTAGGGTAGCTAAAGCGGTGAAAAAGAGGTGGAATGCACCAACAAATGAGAAGTTGCCAAGTGGTAGGTTGGGATTTGTTCCTTCCTTTCTAAGGTTTGGGCATATAGTTTTTGTATTTTTGAGGTCCATTAGGGAATTTTTTTGAGGCCATAGCCTTTGCATATATAAGTATTTTGAACCCCTTTTTTAAAAATTACATGACTCTTTTAGCTTTATGTATTGTTAGCATCTGTTCAAGAAAGTGTTACAGTGTTAGGAGCTAGATTGTATAAGATGGATCTTCAAGCCCTAGTTCCTTGTCTCAATGGGATAAATTATAATATTTGGTCAACTCAAATGATTGTACTATTATACTTAAGGAAGAAGAAGCTCTTGCCTATTCTCCTTGTTGATTGTACCAAAATTGGTTTTTCATATCAAAGAAGAAACTAAACTTATCAAGGTATGGTCAAAATTACATGAGTTGTTTGAGAAAGAAAATACAACTAGAGTAGATCACTTGGAATTAGATCTTTCTTCTATAAAATTGGTTGATTTTGATAATGCTAATGACTATATTGTGAGGTTTAAGGAATTTAGATTAGATGTTGCATGTTTTGAAGAAAAAAATAAAGATGATGCAAAATGTGTGAAGATTGTCCTTGCTAATATCTCTTCTTTTCAAATGTTGAACCTCATGGTTCATATGATTCCTATGTTATTTGAATCTCAAAAAACTCTTAATATTGATTAGATTTTATCTCTCCTATTTCATTTTGAAGTGTTAATGAGGAATTGTGGTGGTACTTCACAAATACAAGCTCATGCAAATGAATTCAAAACTAGGGATGCTAAGATCTAGGGGTCCAAGAGCTAGGTCAAGTCTTCAAAGAATTCCAAGATCATTTGTGGATATTGTAAAAGGAAAGGGTATCAAACCAAGAATTGCTTGTTAGTTGAATCTAATTTTTTAGAGATTGATGGACATATTCTAGATGATGGAGGGATTTATAAGGATCTACCTTAATTACAGAGGACCACTATAGCATCCATTATGGGGAATATATTAGTATCACTAATGTCTTCTCTCCTTGGCCCTATAGTTCAGAATATGAGGGGACATTGAAAGTGTAAATTGATTCATGGCCAAGGCTGACATTGTATGATGTAATCTTGTATAGGCCTAAGGGTAATTTAATGCATTTTATTATGTAACCCCTATGGGATGTGGTTAACCTTGTTATGGCTAACCCATATCTTATAACTTGTAATTAACCTTAAATACCTCTTGTTATATTGACTTAGGCTAAACTTATTTATATAATTTTGGGATTAGGTATTAGTATAAATACCCCCCAACCACTCCATCCATAGTATTGGAGTGTAGTTATTCCTATCCATGGATAGTACAATGATTATTTATGGTGCCTACATGCACCCTATAATTTTTGTGTATTATTTATTTATTTCATCCTTTTATGCATTTTGTATAATATTTGAATGGATGTATTGCTTCTATTTATTTTTGAAAAATATTATGAATTCCAACAATTAACTCAACACAGGAGAAAACTGATTAAGAAAAAAATTAAAACATACTAAAGAAATTAGAGTTTTCAACCTTCATTGTTCTTATATGAAAGCTTTAATCAATCATGATATATGGAAGAACATGTAATTGTTTCAACTTTATATCTCATATTAGAAACAATAAAAAGAGTATGTTACAAGTATTTTCTAATTGGATTCATAGAAATGATTGTATATTATTTTTTAGATGAGAATAATATATTAAGATTGAACATAAAATAGGCTATTACATTTTTCTAAAGTATGGGCACAAATAAATAGGATGACTAACACAATATGTTTATCTTTAAAAAAACTCTTCTATCAATATAATAATAATTGATATTTTTAATTAAAAGCACAATATCACCATACATTGAATGAAGTGAACAAAATCATGGAAATGGGGCAATTATAGTTTTACCATCTTATTATCAGAGCATATTGACTATGGAACAAAGGAAACTAAAACTTTTGTTAAAAATTAAACATTAACACTCCCATCATCTCTATCAATACATATCTTTCAACACCATAATACTTTTTTATATCAAGCATTTATAAATTCCCTTCAAAGTCTTTATCACATGATATAGAAGGTATACTTATCAATCAATTTTCTTATGTGAAAGACTAATGTTCGACACAAGTTTAATGATTGTCATACTATTCAAATGTAAGTGTTAAATGGTCACACTTAATATCTATGTAAAGCATGATTATCTTATATATAAGAACTAAAATAAATATTTTCATAAAGAGATCATGTAAAAAAGTCAATATTTTCTAAAATCACATAATGTATCCACTAGTTTCTCATCCCTCTGAGTAGCCAACTAGATAACATATGACCTATATGATGTACAATAACATGCAAAAGACTTTTGAACTAAATCAAACTATTGCCACTATCATTACAATAGTTCTAATCCATATTTTGGTATACATCATCACACAATTACTTATATGCATGAGGTGTAAAACAATAAAATAAATATCTTGTAGTGAACAACCATCTACACCCTTTATGAAAAATCAAGAACCATGTATTTAAACTATTACATACCAACATAAGAGGCTTAGTTGTAAATCTTTATGAAGGTTCAAGGATTTGGCTTCTTTTACATGGTTGATGGCCCCGTTTTAATTTCCATATTTTATAGAGTAGTGAGTACTATATTTGTAACTTTACAAGGTCACATTCATTATAGTTGTGCAAAGTCTTGATTACCATTTTTTCACTCTAAATATGAAGAGTGGAGGTTCACATGTCTCTACAATTGAAGACAAGAAAGAAAAAAGAAGTTTCTCTAGAAGCCTCACCAACATCTTCTAATTCATAAAGATTCAAGTTCCTTCTATCACAAAAATTATAAAAGAGTTAAAGTTGAAAAAGAATTTGAAAAGAAAGTTTCATTATATCAAGAATCTTATTATAATCGGCAACATGGGAGAGTATGAAAACACTATAGGGACCCATTTACTCCCCCTTAAATATGTACCACTTCATTTTGATAAATAATTTTAAGAACTAAAATGGCCGTAACAAAACCTTTAGCAAAACCATCTTATCATCTATTTAATGTTAGACTTCAAACTTGATTTGTTGGTGTAGACACTAAAATCGTGTAAATCGGATAAGACTGCTAATGCGACACTCTTATCGACATCATATGGCCCCATTGGGCAACCCTCAGGGGTTAATTAGGGCTCCCAACCACTTTTGGGAAGGTTTACCCCACTTTTGGAAGGTTTTGGGGCATGTAGCCATGACCGTCCCACCCCAGGATGATCACAGTTCATGACCATCCCACCCAGGGATGGCCACAAGCAACCATCCCTGGGTGGGACGACCATGACCCAGACCCCTCAAAAGTCAAAGGGTGGGACAAATGGCAATCAATTTCTACCATTTATCCCACCCAATCAATCATGATATATTGGGAGGTTGTCATGGCCATTAGGGCCTACAAATTGGAGGCCCAAATGGGAAGCCTCTTCCACCCTATGCATGGCAAAGGCATTGCCAAGTGGTGGCACTTGCCTTGCATGCCCAAACTTGCCCCTTTGCCCCCTATGCCCTCTTGGGCTATAAATTGAGGTGTTTTCACCCAATTCAAAAAAAGAGGATTTTGCAATTATTGACCATGAAGTGCTGCCAATATTTTCCCTCAACCTTTGCCCACCTATTTGCCTTGGAAACCTCTTCAATCGAAGGCATTTTTAGGGTGTTCTAGGATACGTTCATTTGTTCCAAAACCCATCAATTTAGAGAGTTAGTTTCCCAAATTCGATGACAATACCCCTAGGAGGATTATTGACCAGATCCAAGTGGAATTGGTGGTAAAAACCACCCTATTTTGTGGTCATCCCCCTTGGGATGGTTAGTAGGTCTAGTTGGAACTCCTAGGGATGGCCATGAATTGGCCCACAATTTTGATCTAATTTCTATGTAGTTCAATTCTATAGCATTAGATTAACATCATATCCAAATTTGGTGAAGTTTTGAGTAGATTTGATAGGTCAATTAATGTTTTTGTGATTACAGTCCTAGTTGTCCCTCCTAGGAATGGCCACAGGTTATGCTCATAATATCACTTTGATTTCTACTCAGATCTTTACAAAATCACATAATAAACATCATATTAAGTTTTCAAGTCATTTGGAGTAGTTTAGATTAGTCGCAAATAATTTTTATATTCATAGATGCATACTTTTCATGGTTTTCATTACAAAATGCATATGCTATTAACATATTTCAATCTCTTGTGTGTAGGTATAGGTATTCCATGCATGAGGGAGGAGCTAAGGAGCTGAATAAATATAGCCCAAAGATAGCTCTATATTGTGGGTTGCGAGAAGAACACTGGAAGCACGCCATTAAGCTCATGGAGGGATTTGATCCCTCAAGTTTTGTAAATTGAAATGTATCACATTGAAAAGCCCTCAAGGGGATGTATTGTAACCATTGATTTGATAAATTAATAAATACAAGGAGAACCCCCCTTTTTACTTAACATATTTGTCATTTTAGTAGCTTACTTTATCATCTTTCTTTTGCATGCTTTAATTCAATAATTACATTAGATGCATTTCAATTCAATATGCTAGGCGTAGCCATTTTTCTCACTACTTTAGTGGTGATCATGGTGGGACCCTTGTCCCTTGTCCTTATTTTTCAATTTTGCTAATTTTTACCTTGTTTTTGCATTTTGGATGTTGTAGGTTCTGGTCATTCTGAGCTGAAATGACCCTTGAATTCCTAATTGGAACTACTAGGGATGGCCACAACAACCATCCCACCTAGGGATGGCCCCCAAATTTGTAGTCATCCCACCCAGGGATGGCCACAAAACCAAGGGTTTTCTACAAAAATTTCTAGAAATAACAACTTCTAGAACAGGCAAGGTAAGTGCCTAAACCCTCAATTTGTAGTTAGGTTGTTTAGAAAAGGGTAATTTGAAGTTTTTCATGTCTTTTGTAGTTGATTGAAAGCTATATTTCCCCTTTCTAAATTCCTAAATAACAAACTGAAGAAAAATAGGAAAAAGAACAATTTTAGACATGCAATTTGAGTGGTTTTCCTGCATGTGACCTGCCTAAGGGTTAGGTTTTCATATAGGTTAAAATTTTGTAGGTTCCTTATTTATATATGCATATAATTCTGAAAGTAAAATACTCTTTATGCATTTAGTGAAAATTCATTGAGTGCTATTTTGTTTACTTTCATTTAATCATAAAAGGAACCACACACACCACATCTCTTTTAAATGTTAGTGAGTTGGAATTCATCCCCAACCACTGATAGAGTTCAACGATGGTGGGTTTCATCTCCATCCATTGGCTCAAATCCTACGTACCCTATTTTTGGCCAAGGCCAGCTCCAAGAACCATCTTAGCCATGGAAAATTGCATGCACTCCTCTTCGAAGGGTGTATCGCTACCCATGGTCAATATGGGTGAGGACTGGTAGGACCTATGCTCCCTGATCGAGTATGTGCTTCATATCCATACTTTGGTTGGTTAACATGACTAAAATTTCATTATCAATTGTTGAGCTATGAGTGTATAGGTGAAATCCATTTAAACAATTGAGAGTTACATCAACAAACATTCAAAACACGTGAAAGAGATTCTTTACAAAAGAAACAAATCAAAAACACACTAAACAATTTAGGAACACATAATATTTAAAAGAGATAATCATTTGTATTCTTGTGTGTTTCTATTTTTGTGTGTTTAAATCTATAAAACTTGTAAAGGAGATAATCACATAGAGGTTTATAAAAATTAGTCATGGTATATACCCATAGCCAAGCCCACTTAAGGGTGGACGCTACGGGGAGTAGGCAAGGAGACATGGATCATCTCCAATTTGATCCCAAGGACATGGTTATACCTCCTTGGTGGCCACCTACTCTCCCAAGTCCTAGAAGGTCAGAGAAGGGACCTAGCCTACAAGGGACCCCTACACGGGGTACCCCTACAAGTCATAGTCCCAATCTGGGAAATTACTTCCCAAGTATGGATACTTCAAATACCTTCTTTCAAGAAAGGCAACCATGCAATGAGGCACCTACACATAGAGCAATACCACGCATTCATGTGCCTGCTCAGTCTACTCCGCACACTTGTGTGCAAGATCAAGACTATACACCTAGGGTAGGGTTAAATGATCATATTATGCTCTCAAATCACCCTTCTCCAAAGTACCATAACCTAGATGAGTATGATACTCATCATAGTGGGTGAGTCAATTCTACCCTACCCTTCCTCATTTATGAGGGAAGACCTGAGGAAGATCTTGATTATCCTCGATTACATCATTCCATGCAAGCACGATGTGCCTCTACACCAACAGAATACCAAGAACATATGTTTAGGAGTGAGCCTCAAGTAAATGTGACTTCTCTCAATCGAGGGAAAGTTGTAATAGACCTCACAAATCCTCTTGAATAAGATAGGTATCAGGGCAATAATGCTAAGGCACATAGGCCTAACACAACTGATCAAATTAATCAATTAGTCAAAAGGTATGTTGATCATCAAGCTAAGTTTAATCAACTTTAATCAGATAAACAATGCTTGGATCTCCTAGAGCATCGAAAATAATTAGAAATATAAAGACTTGAATAGTAGATTCAAGAGACTTTGTATAATGGAGTTCCTACTCCAAGCACACATAGACAGGAGGCTCGTTAGAGGTAACCCACTTTCCATCAAAATAGGTCTCCTAGGCCTAATCAAATGTTGTCACCTAGACCTCCTAGGCCTGATCAGAACTTACCTACTAGGCCTAATATAGATCACCTTCAATAGGCATTAGTTCCTCCTTGTAGGCCCATTCCAGAAACACCTTATGGGGCTTATGATGATTTGGAACAAAATGAGGAATACCTAGAAGCACCATTTGGAGGTATGGGTGATGACAATCAACCACCTCAACATATGCTTAACATTCCTCATCCCCCTCTATGGGTCCAAAATAAATAAGAGGAGATTAAATCCTCTGATGTGTATCGAGCATTGCTTGAATACTTGGAAACTATAGAGAGTAAGACAACTAGGACTAGGCTTCAAAATCCCACCTTGCACCAATTGCATAGTCAACCACTGCATCCATATATACCTTCCCCTACATACCCTAAGCATTTTAAAATGCCCAAATTAGAAAAATTTAAAGGGGAAGAAGATGCTCAAGAGCACGTCACCAGGTTCATGAACCAGTGCTTTAGCATACAAGAGAATGATGCATTACTCCTGAGAATATTTCTAATTACCCTCTCTGGCCCAGCCATTGAGTGGTTTAATCAACTTCCAAGGCATAGCATCTATACCTTTGAATAGTTTGTAGATGTGTTCTTGGAATGTTTCACCTTCAATACCAAGAGAAAGGTGACCCTAACTGACCTTACGGGGTTAAAACAATATGATGATGAGTCTATCACTGACTATGGAAATAGGTGGTGAATGCTCCTAGCTAAGCTACCCTACCTATTTCTAGTGTTCGAGTTGACTCGGATGTTTTCAAAGAGTTGTCTAAAACCAATATCTTTATTGTTGCAACTCCAGAAATATCCCACTCTTGAAGATGCTCTAGCATAAGCTAGAACCATAGAAGAGATCAAAATCCAAGAGGGGGAGATATCAAAACCTCACAAGGAGTGGACTAAAAATCCAAAGAGCAATCCGGTGCCATCAAAGTCAACAATGGTCAATCAAGTGGCCATTAATGTCCTAGGGCCTGCACAAATGATACCTCCTCAAAAGGTAAATTATCAGGCCCAACCTCCTCCTACGAGTTATAATAATAATACTCAAGCGAATCAGGGCCAAAATCAACAATATCACCCTAGGTGATAGTATACGCCCTTCATGAGTCAATGGACTCCCTATTCGATCATATGTGGGCTGCAAAAATGATTAATTTACTAAAAATCAAGCCTATAGACCCGAATACAGGTAAACAAAAGCCTATGGGATGTCGAGAAGAGCTATTTTGTAGATATCATCGGTAGAATGGCCATGACTTGCCTACATGCTATGGTTTCAAAAACCTAGTGTAGGATATGATCGAGAGGAATGAACTCCAAGTGGATAATCCTCTCGCACCAAGCAATCAACAAATGGGTGTTTTCAAAGACCCATTACCTACTCATGAGGTACAGGTAGCTCCTACTAAACAAATGAATGAGGTCAAGATGGCACCCCCTCTACAAGGGTACATCGAGATGGTTAGTATTGTGACTAGGAATAGATGCTACCCAAGTCAAGTTGCACCACCTACAGCTTCAAGCGATGTTCCATCAACATCACAGCCTCCACCACCTCCAGTACAAAGCCTTCCACCTAGGCCAGTAGTGACAATAAAAAGTAAGCTTGCACAAATCTTAAGAACAACATCGACTAGATTATCCATATACGAGCTCATTCAACAATCTCCACCTCATAGAGAAGCTCTAATGGACATTCTTAAGTCGATAGAGTTGCAGCCCCAGAGTCTAACTCCTTCATCAATTTTGTGGGGCATGTGCAACAATGTAAGGAACCAGTGATCACATTCCATGAGCATGAACTCAAACCCATAGCAAGTGATGTGGTTGACCCTCCTTTACACATCATTGCATGTGTGAATGACATACCATATAAGAGAGTTCTAATAGACATTGGTTCATCAAGCAACATAATAACCACTAGTGCTCTTAAATACCTAGGACTTCCAACATCTCATGTTGTTGCATCCACCTACACCCTTCGAGCATTCAATGATATGATATGCTCCATAATCAGTACTATAGTCCTACCCATTCAAGTGGGATACAAAACTATACTGACATTATGTCATGTTTTAGAGGGTGCAATGGCCTACAACATATTGCTGGGTAGACCTTGGATCTGGGATATGAAGTGTGTCCCTTCCATCGCTCACCAATGTCTAAAGTATACTTATGAAGGGTAGGTACACGTAGTCTCTATAGACCTTGAGCCCTTTAAGTACTGCAACATGGTGCAACAAATCCCTGAGTCGACCTTACCATCGACTCATGTGGACTTCCAACTGAACACATCCATTCAGAGTCCACTTCCATCACCATCCATTACACCATTACCATCTTCATCCATACCATCATCATCATTGGCACCATCAAAAATACCTTCATCATCATCAGATCCTCCACAGAGGAACATGTCGAAGAGGCCAATCGATGAGATCCCTCCCATCATTTCCACCATCTCTATGAAAGAGATTCCTAGTCTAGCAGATGAGGAACCATCTCAGGAGGTACACATTGAGTCATCTCAAGCCTCACTTCCATCTCCTCCACCTTCATCATCCTAGGTTACAATCCATATGGCTAGTATAGGGTTAGGAGAGTACTTAGTGAGGAACATCACAATAGTTCCATCCATCGAGATAGTGCAAGATATGGGATGACCTCATCTTCCCATAGGTAGCATTGTACCTCTAGGTATACCACCCAATCAAATAAATTTTATATATGGGGGTATCGAGTATGGAACATTGCCAGTTCCTCAACAAGAAGAAGATGATGAACCTTTCTCTAAGGATATAAATTACATGTCAAATCCTGACTATGCCATGTGATATCTACATCACTACAATTGGTATGGTTATGGTCTAGGGTTATATGAATAAGGTACTCATGTTCCTTTCCAACCACAATATCAATTACCATATGATAAATATGGGTTGGGACACAACAAGCTAGTACCTTTAGATGTCCTCACAGAGAGTTTAGAATGCCTAGGTATGAATTATAGGGATGAGCTTGCACATGATCCCTATACCAATCCAAATCATATCCACTCATTGGGAGATTAATTTCCCATAAACATGATAGATCAAGGGTTATCCAATGATGTCGCTCAATCTCATGAAGTGGGAGAGAGTTCACACACCCTTCAATATGATAGTGAGGAAGAGGATCAAGGTCCTCCTCATGAATGGACAATAGATGATGAATCAGACTATGGCATAGCTCCCATAAATTACCCAAGTTTAGATGAGGAATATGATCAAGTCATCCCATTGGATGATGAAGAAGATTTCTATCTTCGTATGTTCCCATTACAACATCCTATTTGGTGATAGCTTTTACCACTTGAAGAGCAAGCTCATTGCCTACCCGATCATCGTCGATCATTCCACCTCCACCACAACCACCCTAGCAAGTCTAGCGATAACCTATAGATAGGGGGTCCATAGCCCCTAAAATACTCCTAGGTGGTCTACGACCATCTAGGTCACCCTAAAATGCTCCTAGGTGGTCTACGACCATCTAGGTCAACCTAAAATGCTCCTAGGTGGTCTACGATCATCTAGGTCACCCTAAAATACTCCTAGGTGGTCTACAACCATCTAGGTCACCCTAAAATACTCCTAGGTGGTCTACGACCATCTAGGTCACCCTAAAATACCCCAAAGGCATCTATAAGCCCTTTGGTCACCCCAAAAAGCCCCAAAGGTATCTATAAGCCCTTTGGTCACCCCAAAAATCTCCAAAGGTGTCTATAAGCCCTTTGGTCACCCCAAAAAGCCCCAAAGGTATCTATAAACCCTTTGGTCACCCAAAATCCCCAATGGCATTCACTAAGCCCATTGGTCAAACTATATATACATATATATCAAAAATCCAAAAATATCATTAAAACATCAAAAATATAAAAATATTGCATTGCATTACATTTCATATCATTGCATTATAACATCACTTGCATTAGGCATCCTCATCATTACATTGTGCATTATTAGAAGTTGATCATACATGTCTAGCACCAAGTCTGTACACTAGGCATCTATCAAAATCAATGTTGTCAAAGTCAATTTTACCACCTATTTACATTATCTTTACCATTTACATATACATTCCATACTGTGTGTCTATTTCCCTTCACTTAGCCATTGTTCATAAGGTATATTTAGGGTTTTCGATCACTCAACTATCTCTAGTTTTCTTTTCAGATTTTGTAGAAAGCTATCATGATTTTTAGAAGGTAGAATCCTGCTTAGATTATACCTTGTATATATCAAAATCCCAACATATTTTCACATTAATAAATCCAAGTTTAGCACAAGGAAATATGAAACCTACAAAGTGGTCTAGGTTACCTTAAGTGAAAAGTTTATCTCACTCATCCCCCTATGCAAATGGTTCAAAGATGCTGAGAATTGACAAAAGGACAAGTTCCTCCTTACCCAAAATAATAAAAATCCCTTTCTTCACACCAAATTGGGGTAAGTATCCAAAAGAGAAAAATAAATAGTGATTGTTATCACTTAACAATATTCAAAAGAAAAAGTGGTTTTTACCATTAGAAAAAAGTAAAATAAATAGTGGTTCTCACCACTACCAAAATCCATTTCTCACCATAACAAAAATGAGCAACTCCCTAACACAATTCAAAGACAAAATAAAATAAGGGAGTATTGAACTTGAATCCCTAGAATTCTCAGCATTAGACAACCATAAGGTGATCCTCATTACAGGTTGGGTGGCATCAAGCTCACCTGGCAATGGTGGTATCCTTATGCATGATGATATGTCTACCACATAAGCAACTTGCTTTTGTACAGACCAATGTTTGCATGCGGATGAGCTAGATTTTGGTAGCCTGTATTGCCTAGTGGTCTAATCCAACTACGTACAAAACTTAGGATAATGATACTCATAGGGTGATCTCTAGTACATATGGGCTGCATCAATCCTATTTGGCACTAGGGTAACTTTATGCGTTATCATAGTAATGAACTCACATGCACACACAGGGATATTGAATATCTTGGTCATCTTAGCAGATTTATACTTTGCCAAAAAGTCTTGCATGGTTACTATACAACTTTTGATTAGGTAACTAGAGTGTTTGAGTCTCCTGAAAATCCCAAACACATCATATAACATTATATTATTCATTTCATTTCATATCATACTATCACATGTTTTGTTACATTACATCACACAAGCCATTACATAGTGTCATGATAACATCAAAATGATAAGAAAAATTTTGTACAGTCTATGGTGCTAGCATCTAGTATGTCAAATAGTATTCATAATCCATCATACAAATTAAAAAATCATTTCATTTCATTATGCATATACATACATACATATCATCAAATCACATCATATTACAAATACATGCATACATGTTAGACATCCATCAAAGCATCATAAAGCAAATATAAGCATTGCATACATCTCATAAAGTAGTAAGGAAACACATGATGATAACCAAAAATCTCATATATATATATGTATGGAACCAAAAGCTACATCATCATCCAAAAACTACCCATAGGCTGCAATCAAGTGGGTCCTCAGACCTCATGCTCCCAAAATCATAAAAACAACAAAAAAATCAGATAAAGAAAAATCTCAAGTGTACCTCATACCCAGTTATTTACCCTATACACTTGGTAGTTGCAATGACTTGTGCTCCATGCAATCCGGCAAGATGAGTAAATTACCATAAGGCTACTTGAACCAAATTATTCATAGTCGAACTGAAATGTCTTCACTTCAATCCCCAAGAAGGCCATTGTGATCAGACTGCTCCATGGGAATGAGGTATTCATTTCCTTTCTTCTATGAAATCTCATCAAAAATAAAAAATTCAAAAACAATTAAAACAACAAAAAACCTCACAAAAATAACTAAAAAAGATCACAAAAAGGGCCTAAAACCCACCAAAAACAAGTCAAATTTGACAAAATTAACAAAGGATCAACATTGAACTCAAAGGATTCATGGATGCTCTAAAAATTCTCTACTTCACTCCCCAAGAAGGCCATTATGGCTGGACCGCTCCACGAGAATGAGGTATTTAGTCTTTTGCTTCCATGAAATATCATCAAAATGATCAAAATCTTCACAAAATTGATACATCTTATAATGGGTAAAACTGATGGTTATCCCAATTAAGTCATATGGGTCAAGTGACTCATCACTTTATCATTGGTCATGCCCTCATCGACTCATCACTTGAGGGGGTAGTCATAATAATGAATTCACAATCAAATCAACACTTAAAACACTCAAAAGTGCAATTTTCATACATTCAAAAGAATCATTGCCAAAGACAAATTTTCAAGCCTACGTTGGGGAAAATAATCAAAAAATGCAACAAAGCAAAGTTTTGGCCTCCTTGAAGCCTTGGGAATTTACCCAAGACAAAGGCTTACAAGGAAACAAGGAACCAAGACCAAGTATACCCTAAGCCCATACAACTATCATTATAGTGTGGTTGAAAGGTATACCAAAATCAATCCTTCAACTATATCAAAAGTAAGGATTCCAAGAATGTATGCTCTTTCCACAATGGAGGCATCTAAATTTGGTTAGGTTACTAAATAACCTCAATCATTTAATGATTTAGTCATCTATTTTTGCTCAACACTCTGTTGCACATAATGCATCTCAAAAAGGGGCATCTGTAGACACTAAAATCATGTAAATCAGATAAGACTGCTAATGTGACACTCTTATCGACATCATATGGCCCCATTGGGCAACCCTCAGGGGTTAATTAGGGCTCCCAACCACTTTTGGGAAGGTTTACCCCACTTTTGGAAGGTTTTGGGGCATGTAGCCATGATCGTCCCACCCTAGGATGACCACAGTTCATGGCCGTCCCACCCAGGGATGGCCACAAGCAACCGTCCCTGGGTGGGATGACCATGACCCAAACCCCTCAAAATTCAAAGGGTAGGATAAATGGTAATCAATTTCTACCATTTATCCCACCCAATCAATCATGATAGATTGGGAGGCTGTCATGGCCATTAGGGCCTACAAATTGGAGGCCCCAAATGGGAAGCCTCTTCCACCCTATGCATGGCAAAGGCATTTCCAAGTGGTGGCACTTGCCTTGCATGCCTAAACTTACCCCTTTTCCCCCTATGCCCTCTTGGGCTATAAATTGAGGTGTTTTCACCCAATTCAAAAAGAGAGAGATTTTGCAATTATTGACCATGAAGTGCTGCCAATATTTGCCCTCAACCTTTGCCCACCTATTTACCTTGGAAACCTCTTCAATCGAAGGCACTTTCAAGGTGTTCTAGGAGACGGTCATTTTTTCCAAAACCCATCAATTCAGAGATTTAGTTTACCAAATTCGATGACAATACCCCTAGGAGGATTATTGACCAGATCCAAGTGGAATTGGTGGTAAAAATCACCCTATTTTGTGGTCATCCCCCTGGGATGGTTAGTAGGTCTAATTGGAACTCCTAGGGATGGCCATGAATTGGCCCACAATTTTGATCTAATTTCTATGTAGTTCAATTCTATAGCATTATATTAACATCATATTCAAATTTGGTGAAGTTTTGAGTAGATTTGATAGGTCAATTAATGTTTTTGTGATTTCAGTCCTAGTTGTCCCTCCCAGGAATGACCATAGGTTCTGATCACAATCTCACTTTGATTTATGCTCAGATCTTTACAAAATCACCTAATTAACATCATACTAAATTTTCAAGTCATTTGGAGTTAGTTTAGATTAGTTGCAAATAATTTTTATATTCATATATGCATACTTTTCATGGTTTTTATTACAAAACGCATATGCTATTAACATATTTCAATATCTTGTGTGTAGGTATAGGTATTCCATGCATGAGGGAGGAGCTAAGGAGCTGAATAAATATAGCCCAAAGATATCTCTATATTGTGAGTGTGAGAAGAACACTAGAAGCGTGCCATTAAGCTCATGGAGGGATTTGATTCCTCAAGTTTTGTAAATTGAAATGTATCACATTGAAAAGCCCTCAAGGGGATGTATTGTAACCATTGAATTGATAAATTAATGAATACAAGGAGAACCCCCTTTTTTACTTAACATATTTGTCATTTTAGTAGCTTACTTTATCATCTTTCTTATGCATGCTTTAATTCAATAATTACATTAGATTGCATTTCAATTCAATCTTCTAGGCGAGTCGTTTTTCTCGCTACTTCAGTTGGGCAATATGATATCTTGATAATCAATTAGATATGCATAATTTTGATATATTTTCATAAGTCAAGTAGTATATTATTTAAGCATTATTTTTATGATATGTAATAATACTTTCCTTACTACTTTATGGTCTCTCACTTTGAAAAGCACTCAAAGCTACTTTGCATCCATCTTTAGTGAGAAGAACCATTGTAAACACATCTTGCCTTCTATCCTTTTATCTATTTATTTTAACATATCCAACCTTGTTATTTGGTTTGCACGAGCTTAATAACATAGCATTCTTTGTTTACCTTTATTCATGGTTTTGGTTACCTTTATTCACCGAATTGTCTTTCTACCACCTTTCTTAGTCATTTTCACTTGCCAACTTTTCTAAAACTCTAAAGGATAGAGTTGTAATTAAGAGACTTGTTTACATGTGTCCCAAAATTATTGGTGCCAAGATCATCACTTTAAGGGAAAATCATAGTTGTCAATTGAATTTTAGGGTTTTTGATGTATGGTCATAATTCTAGTGTATTTTTACGCCTAGGATTAATACAATGCGTTGTTTGGACTAGCAATTGCAATTCTATGGCTCCAAAAAGAGTGTAAATCTAGCTATCAAATTTAAAATAAAAAGTTTTATTTTTCATATACTGTAAATACCCATTTTATTTGATTGTTCATTCATCATTCATTTAATTTGCTTCTCATTATTGCTAATATTGATCTCAAGCTCTCTATCTCTATTACTTCCACAATACATGGTCCTTCTCTCTCTCTCTCATGCACACATGGGCCCTTGTAGGTACAACCAAAGCCAAATAACATGGATTTTCTACCTTCCATGAAGTACGACAAGAAAATCTATTAGGATTTACATCCAAATATCAAGAACTAACAATTGAAGACTAGTTTCCAAGGCATGTTGTATCCTCTACTTATAGTCTAGGTGTGGTCTCTTGTTTACTACTATGGTGATATATCAAGAAATATAGAGTAGAAGTGAGTATATTATTATAATTTTATGAATGGAATGATCCTTGAAGTGCTAGGTGTCAAGTGCCTTATTTTACCACATGACACTTTTCCCTAGCTTGAGTTTTTTGTTGATAATATTAGTGTAGTACACTCTTGAATGCTCTCTTTTAAATTTTACTTAGATTAGGATAGTTTTAGATTTGATTTAATAATTATTTATTCTTTTTATTGATTTAAGTATTTTAGTTTATCTTATATTAATTTGTGTAATTTTCTAAAAAATTCCTTTTTTTGTAAATATTTTGGTGAACCCAATGTGAAATCTACCTTGTAAGGATTTCATTTTATAAATTTTAGCCCTTGAGGTTTAGAAGGTTTGCTATTGTAGGTTTTATTTAGGTGGCTATTGTTAGTTGAAAACTAAATAATCTTGTCATAGATTTCCTCCTATTAGGGATGCCTTAAAAATCTAATTTTATTTTATTATGAGGGTTGTTTATAGTTGGCTTGCCCAAATATAGAAAATTTATAAAAAACCTAATTTCCCTTGAGTGAGCTTTCTACTTGCCCTTATGGTTCCTTTTTATTATTCCAAGGACTTTGGAATGACTACTAGGTCTAAGAAGAAGCAAATTCTAGAATTCCTAGAAATAGAAGAGGATCTCACTTGATCCATTGCTCATGAAAATTATAATATTGATCCTCTAGAGCTTAATCATGATCATGAACTCTAAATTAGGGAATGGATGGATAGATATTTTAATTATAAGGAAGAAAAATACCCAAATATAGACTTTGAATAACATTAAAAGTTTATCATAAGGTCCCAAAAGGCTTTAGAAGCATCTATGTTGGGCAACAATGATGAATAATATGTTAAACTACAATTTTATCTTAATGTGGTGATCATGATAAAATAATTGAAAACATGAACAATGAATACAAAATGCACTTCCCCTAAGTCCTATACCCATTCTTAGAATCATTAAAAAAAGGGTTACATATATGACAACCTTTAGATAATATTTGATTTATCAACTAGACAATCATAGGTATGATACTAAGAAGCAAATAGAGGACTCTAGGAGAGAAACAACCAAAAAAATATATGATATGATGACAAATATTACTCAAGTTTTGAGTGTTAATAGAAACTCTATGGTGTAAGTTGATATGCCTCCTCAATTTTAAGCCATAATGCTCCTCTTCCTTTACCTCTCTTAGCTAACCATAGGATGCTATAGACTTGTCTAGAAAAGTCAATCTCTAGTTCCTTATGTGGAAGCTATAGACTTATCTAGGCATATTCCTAAACTATTTTGTGATGGGATGAATAAAGCCCAACCATTCATTGATAAGTTTACTTCCTATTATAGGGAT
The DNA here is from genome assembly GCA_028583015.1 of Wollemia nobilis. Lineage (NCBI taxonomy): Eukaryota > Viridiplantae > Streptophyta > Pinopsida > Araucariales > Araucariaceae > Wollemia > Wollemia nobilis. The sequence goes on from JAQPPZ010016709.1 coordinate 4,270,652, forward strand.
TGGTTGTACAATGAAAAGGCTTTGCTAAAATTTGACTAGGGCTTTGATAGAAAATGCTCTTGATTGGTTTAAATGCTTACTTTAATATATTCTATTGACTCCATAGACACTTTTATTAAAAAGTAAATCAAGAATTTAATGATGGCATGACTATGATGGAAGTAATGGATGTTTGTGGGAATGCTAAAAAAAGCCCTAATGAATTTGTTGTTGATTTCTGCAAGAGGTGGAAAAGACTTAAATGTTATACTAATATGAACTTAACTAAAGAGAAATTGATAATAATATTTGTAAATAATATTAGACCACCTTTTTAGAGTAAGATCCAAGGACACAATCCTTGTGGTTTATCCCTCAACAAGGTTATATAATTTGTTAAAATCCTTCAACATTTGGAAAAGAAAGAAGGCCATAAATCCTTACAATCTAAAAACCCTAAGAATATTTTAGGGGATGGGATTTGTAATGTAGCTATCCAATATACATATCATAAGTTAGAGATAGCTATATCTCCTATGTATAAGTTGACCAAATTTAGGGATGATTGAAACTTGAGAATATGATGTCTTGATGAACCCATGAAGATATTATGAAAATATATCCACCACCTAATATTAAAAACTACTATTTTAATGATAAGTTTGAAGCACATGTATGACAAGCCATGAAAATTCTACCTACATGAAATTAGGTAGATTCTTTCTCAAATAAACTTTTGGTCCTAACTTTAACATTGATCAAGTCAACAATATAAGTATAAATTTATTCTATAAAGAGAAGTAGAGTCTCTAAAAAAAGTATAATCACCATCATAATTAGATGTTATGTATCTATAAGACCACATTCCCCAACCATGAACATCAAGCTTCCAATCAACACCAAGAAATAAATCAAAATAAAGGTCAAGGGTTTAATCAAGATGACCATCAAAATTATCAAAATCAAGGATATAATTATTAGGAAGAGGGGTTCAAAATAATCAAAATCAGAATGTTAGCTACCTTTAAAATCAAAATATTAGAGTTATCACTTCTCAAAAAACCTCTCAATTTAACCAAATTTTTGCTCAACCTAGCCCAAATGGAGAATACATTTACAGTCACATAAATGTAGCTCATTATGTCAATATTTTTGGAGGTGCAAAAATAAACCATTGCATCCTTGTGTGAGATGAGGGAGTTTCAAATGATTATCTACTAATTGAATCCATGGTATCTCACCTCTCACTTAAACGATAGGTGTATTTATGATACTAATACTATGCTTATTAGATTAAGTGAAGAAAACTTGATTTTCTCCCTAAGATATTTCCATGACTCTATTAAAATTTAATATGGTACTATACTAACTATAAATGCATCAAACAAGTACAATAGACAAGACCTAGGAACTATATGCTTTTCAAATTCAATGAATTAAGTAAAATATAATTGAGTTTTTAGAGTAAGGGTTCAAAGAGATGTAGTTTTGACAAACCCTAATGTCTATATGCAATTCAGATGCAAGACTATGGATGAGCCTCTAAAATTAATTAAAAATATGTTTTGTTCCTCTTTTATTTATCTTTAAATGAATAAAATATAAAATATAAAATAACATATAAAGACACTGGGTAGTAAAAAATAGTATCCCCAATCTAGAAAATATAAAAACAACCTAGACATTGTACCAAATTTTTACCTCATTGAAAGACGTATTGTTAGGAATATAGAATCATTTTTAGCACTATAGTTGTCTAGAAGTACTTTTGTTGATCTCCTACCCTATAAAATAGAACAAAAATTATTGAGCCAATAGTAGAGGGATTTACCTAGATCAGTGGAGAATAAGTAACTCCTTTGATCATCATTAGACCCCTATATTTGAAATAGAGATAAAATAAAAGTTAAAGCCAAAATGATGACTATGCAAGCTAGTGGAAAAACATCATTAGGGAGTGATAGTATCGCTAGGACTTCTAAAATCTATTGGCACTTTCACTATTTGATTATAGACTAAGGTTACAACCCTATGACACCTCTACCTATAGGTGCAATAAAATGGGTCTTTAAGAAAATACCCTATGACTTGCAACAAACCTAATAAAGATCCTTCATTAATGGATGTAAAGACTCTAACAAAATAATGGGATAAACTAACTAGATAGTGAGAGAATGTAGTTATGATAAAACTAATAACAAGATTATAGAGGATAAATTGTTAGAAATGAGAATGAAAAATAATGGTAAAAATAACAAAAATGGAATAAAAATGATAAAAATCTATAGGGTGAAGAGGCACAAACAAGTGGCTAGTAGTAAGCTAACAACCTTCAAAAACCTTGGCAAGTATTTTGCATCATAACGAGGAAGTGAGAATTTATCGCTACTAGGGATAAGGCCATCAATGAAGTACATAAAGTGGATCCAAAAAAGCCTTACTATCACAAGATGACGTGTAGGTGCTAACCTTGGAAAAACTTCCATTATCCAAAGTGTAGACAAGAGATGATGCTAACAAATTTTTGTTATCATAGAAATAAATGTGGAAAATATTTTATATAAAAATTCACAATTAAAGAAAGGTCACATTTGAGGAGTGATTTTAAAAAAGCTTCACTATCAAAAAGTTATCCCTTCTTCGATCACCTAAGGGCTAAATTCATAGGAAGCTAAGACTCCTCAGGGGAGGCTTTTATAGAATCTACCAAGATTGATAGATGGCTAGGTGGAATCGCCTATATGTCTTAGTGAATTTAAATATCACAATATGCTTAGGGTGTCAATGGATGAGGTTGGCACAACACAACATAAATTTCATGAGCGATGAGATGATTACCTACTACACTTTTCATTTTATTAATATTATAGTCAATAGCATTGGCTTATAAGTGCTAGTGGTGCTAAATATCTAGTGTTAGTTCCAAATGACCATTGTCAAGTTGAATTGGATGAGAAGTGGTAAAGTTTGAAATATTGGTAAGAGAATTGCTAAGTAAGCAAAAGCGCTACTAGCACTATCACTTTGACCTTAACACTTTTACTTTTGAAGCAATACATGCTACTATTTTGAGCTTGGACATGATTGACTTGATTTGAATGTTTGATTGGTTAGCTATTGAAGATGTTGATAATTTTTAGAGGCTTGAAATTATGCCCAAAATTGGATGTCTACATTTTTCCCTTTTTAATACATTTATCAAATGATGAATGCATAAATCATTGACCTTCATGCCCTAATTTTGAGATAGATTTGATGTTGTTTAGAATTTATGATGCAAGACGACTAATGTTTTTGATTTATGTATTATTTATGATGTTAACTTTTACTTCTTTACAACATTAAATTCTACCATGCCCTAGTGTATCCCCTTGAGTTTTGGAGAAAAAAAAAATTTAACAAAGGAAACTCGACTCGATCATGATTCGCATTGGTGCAATGATAAAGGATTAAGGACAAATTACAAAAATTAACCAATATTAAAGGAGGTAAAAGCATAATAATATTTACCACATATGAGTATGATCAAGAAATTTGGACCCTTGATTTTACTAAACATTTTATGGCTCAATAGTGGAGACCACCACATTGTGTTGGTAAAGTGAGGCCACCAACTATAAGAGGCCAGGTGTAGGTAAGACACTAAAAAACTTATACTATTTAAAGTTTTTCTTAAAAAGCTCACCTAAATATAAGGGTGATGATTTTACAAGATGGAAACACTTTTGCACCAATGTTAGCACTAGCCACTATAGATTTCACATGTTGATGGAGCTTTCGATGCTATGACCATTCCAACAATGTTTTTACCACCTGGTGGTGCTTTCACTAAAGGGTTGTGTTTTTTCTAAGCTTTGAGTTTCTAATGATTTTGTGAGTTTCAAGGATACTAAAAAATATTTTATTTTTCTAGCATATGAGAGACTACAAACCCTAGATTATTGGGAGAGGAGGCCCATACTTTGGGCATCATTATTGGCTTCCTAGATGTTGCAGACCATGAACCTTTGATGGTAGTAGGGCTATACCATGTAGTTGTAATACCAAAGGTAAAGTTTGATAGGGCATTGTTGATATCCGTACTGAAGCAATGTTATTTAGAGAAAAATATCTTTTAGCTTCCATGTGGAGAGATAACCATCACATTGGAGGATGTGTAGCATATTTTTAGGGTGCTTATTAGAGGAGAACTACTATATATGATCCAATATTAGAGGTAAATCTAGATCAACCTACTCAATATGTGCACTTCCTAGTCATAAGGTGTAGTGTTGATATCAATGTTGCCTACACTAGAGGTTGTTTGATAGTTAGACAAATTTGTTATGTGCACTATTATCTGGGGTGTTGATCGGGGATACTAATTAGAAAGTGATGCACTAGGGCTAGGGTGAGATAGTCATAAATATTCTAGAGCAACAAATAATATTTTCCTAAGGACCTATTATTTTGGAAATCTTATAAAAATCATTGCATTAAGTGGTGTACCAAGGAGGCAAAGGATTTTTATGCTACATGTTGTTCCAGGTCTAGGCATAGGAGCACATAACTATGTTGTGACTGTCAATATTACAAGGGTAGGTGGGGTACCTAGAGGCACCAAAAATGTATCATTGGGTTCATATTTAAGAGGTAAGGTAGGGGAGACATAATTGAGATATTTTGAGGAGAGATCAACAATTGATAGATGATCTAAGATAGTATTAGGTTACTTGGAATCCCTACAAATAACACCCATGATGGGTAAAGGATTCTTATCGGTTGGCTCAAGTTAGGAGGTTCAGGTGGTTGACCAGATCATGGAGAGAGCATGAGATTTTCTATTTTTATAGGGTGGTTTGATAGTTTGGACTTCAATAAGGGATTCTAGTGGGACTAGTATGGTACTAGAGGTCTACATGAGAGTGGGGATTTAGGTTAAAATCATACCCTAATACTTATTCAAAGTCTAACATAGATGATATATTGATCCCAAACCTAGGGAGTGATGATCCTGGGATCAATGTTGACTATGGGGGTAGTATCAAATGATACTCCCTCTTAGGGTGATATGGCTAGCCTAAGGATAGGAAAGTATATATAACCAAGGAGGAAGCCAAGGGGAGCATAATGGGTGGTATCACCATTATTAAAGCAATTTTATGAGTATTTATAGAGGAGGCAAAGAGAGGTAATAATAAAATAGTAGTAGGAGGAGCAACTATGCTGATGATCACAATAGGCAAGGTGGGTCCTAGTAGGTCACTTTAATCTATTTCAAAGATAGAGAGGGATATAATAGTCCAATAGATGGCTAGTCTTTAGGCTATGTTAGCAGTGGCATAGTCAAATAGGAATGCAATAAGGGTAGAGTTAGTATCTTTGATAATATATCATGATAGGCTTGTCCACAAGACCTTTGTAATATAGTAGAATATCCAAATTATGACTACATAGAGGGATGTAGTTATGGCCAACGCCATAGTAGCAGGCGGAGATGACAATAATTATCTAGTATAAAACCTCTTTGACTAGATGAATACCATGTAATAATACCATTCAATAGAGTTGGTTTGACTATAACAAGAGCTAGCAATCAAGGGTGAGTGATCCACCTACTATAAGAAAACCTACCTTGTGATAGTTCCAATAGACCATCAACTACCTTTGGTGATCAATTCATGGGCTAAGACAACATAAACTCATTCATGTTCTATGAATCGACAGTTGCAATGGTCCATGAGGATGCCACCATCACCTAGGGGAGGAGTAGGAACACCTAACACTGGAACCCAAAGCTAATTACCCTTGTGAGGGCTGATTTTAAGTTTTTTTATTTGTACTATAGACACATGATTTTATATATGACAATGTATATACACATTTGAGATGTGTAAATGCATATAAACATTTATTATGACTAGTGTTAATTTTTATGATGAATGATTTATATTTATTATATGTGATGGATGCATTATTACTTTTAATTGTGATGTTAATTTATATTTGATGTGATGACTAATTATGTTATGTTTAGTTATGCTTGATGATGATGACAATGTTATATATTTTAGTTAATTTAAAACACACAAATTGTAATGATTAGATTTTTGATGTGAAATGATGTGGGTAGATATTTTATTGAGACTATAAAATGATGTGCCCAAGGGGACATTTGAAAGTACCATGAGGTGTAGATATGATACAGATAAAGATTTTTCCAAGGGGACTTTAGCTATAATATAGATAGAATATGTACCCAAGGGGACGCTAGATAATACCACAAGGTATTGTTATGATGCATTCTATGATATAGATAAAGTTTTTCCTAGGAAAAATTTAGATATAATACAGATAAAAGATGTGCCCAGGAGGACTTTAGATAATGTCATGATGCATTGTTATGATATAGATAAAGATTTATCCAAGGGGAATTTAGATATCATATAGATAAAATATGTGCCTAGGGGGACTTTAGATAATGTCGTGAGCTATTGTTATGATACATGCTATAAATAGATAAAGTTTTGCCTAGGGGGATATTAGCTATAATACATATAAATGATGTGCCTAGAGGGACTTTAGTTAATGTCATGAGGCGTTGTTATGATACATATAAATATTTGTCTAGGGGTATTTTAGATATAATACAGATAAAATATGAGTTCAAGGGGGCTTTACAAAATCCCATGAGATATAGCTATGATACAAGATAAATATAATATTTTTAATACCCCCAAGCAAATGCCAAAGCAACATTTTATGATTTATTTGAAAGCTATAAATAGATTTACCTCAAATAAATGTTTCACAAGGAATTTATAGATGTGCCAAATGGCAAGAGCATTACCCCTAGATAAATTTCATATAGGACTTCTGCAAATAGATTTATCTTTAAAATTTTAGCTGATGAATTTTGATAGAATTTAAACTTTGAATGATTTACATTATACCATGATAGGTATTTAAAGTACATAGGATACCTTATTTAGATATAAAAAAATTATGATAAGTTATGACTTATATAACATGCATGGATCTTATAAAGGGTGGTTAGATCACTTGTCCTATCACATGGACTATGATGGTGGTTACATCTTTGTCCTATAATGAACCTTACAAACCATGCGTTGAGTGGTTACTCAACCTATATAAATACCTACTATGATGTAATAATTCTTAAAATTCCTCCCCTTATTACATCATGGTCTTAGAGAGGAAATTTATGAATTCTTCAAATTTGACTCTTCCTAATGGTTTTGTGAAGATGTCTACCCATTGTTCTTGAGTAGGATAAAATTTGAGCTAAATATTCTACTATTGAACATGTTCACAAATGAAGTGGCACTCCATGTTGATGTGCTTGGTCCTTGTAGAAATTATTTACTACCTACTCATGACTAAGGAAAAACCCCAATTGTTGGTGATCAGAGTCTTGTCTAGCTTCGAGAAGAAGAGGCCAAGGTAAATCCTAACAATTAGGACTTATTTTGAGATTTTGCAATCCATAATAAAGTGCCAACAACAATCCTCACTAGTTTATAAGATGATCCAATATTCAAGAGGAACACTAGAAAGTCAAGAGGACATCGATGCCTAAGTCAAATCAAAGGTGATAGAGGTAGATGGGTCTAGTTAATGTTTCCTTGACTTGGGAGACAAAGACAAACTACTAGGGCACAAATTGAGAAAATGACTCAAACACTCATTCAAGAAAAAGTATGACGATGATAGTCTTAGAGCTAATATTTATTATGGTCAAAGAGTACGTCAGTGACTAGAATCCCTAGGAAATGTAGGTGAGATTATCAAATTTATTTGCAGATGATTTTGAAGGGAAAAATTCTCTTACTTTAAACTATAAATAAAAATGACATAGATTGTATAAAGGATCAAAATTTTTGCTATTGTATTATTTTATAGGCTTTCCCTTTATTTCTTTTTATAAAATCAGTCGACTCTTGAGCGGGTTGTGGGTAGTTTCAAATCCTTGCTTCTGGTACAATCTTTGTAAAATCTTTCTTGCATCTCTATCCCCCCCTCTCTCTCCCCCTTATATATATATATATATATATATATATATATATATATATATATATATATATATATATATACACAAGAACCTATGCCAAATTTTTAGTATAGCCATCTATGGCATCATGTTGATCCATTTTTTTGTGTATGTATTTGTCTGTGACCTTTTGCCTATTTTTTAGGTTTTATTAAGTGTATGTATGTGAGGGGCCTACATCTATTTTTGGACTAGTCACTTGTTTTGGCTCTCTTATGGGACCCGCATTCTTATGCATGCATATAAATGATGGATCTCATTTGTGCTTTATTGTGTCAAGGAGAGGAAGTGTTCACCACTAGTACATAACATTTAGGCCTATTTTTGCAAGAAGATCTTAGCGAATATTTTGGAAAATTGCCACCCATTTTATTTTGTTGAGTTTCTTTACTTCTATCTATTGCACCCCTTTTCCATTTTTTGAGTCCAATTGTGCCTTGAAGATCACATCATAACAAATCTTGGAGGCCCCCTATTGAGCCAAATCCTATGCTCTCAACTGTGACCCTATTGTGTCACTCCCTATGAGGTGTGATTGATCTTATAGGGATAACCAAAGATGACAATAGTTTAATGGTATACTATATGGAAACAGATATCATATCATTGGTCTAAAAAATACAACAAGAAGTAGGGCTTAGACTTGGTGAGGGTATTTGTCTGTTCTCATTTGTTGAAGCACCTCTTTACTCATCTGGTGACTTTATTATAAAATGAACACCATAAGAAGTCACTGCTATAGATATTAGACCAAGGTTTGTGTGAAGGTCTCAGTCTATCAACTTTTTAGAAGCACAAAATTGCATTCACCTGGAAACTCTAAATCAATAGAAGAAACCCAGAGGTATGTAAGAAAAACATACTACCAAAACTTATTGTTATATTTTACAACATGGTTAGCTCCTTAGTAAAAATACCTTAATACGAAGAAGTATCAAGCCCTATAAGTCCCCTAAAACCACTTAATATATTGAGAAAGCTACATGAATCTATATTGACAATTTACCAAAATATACTGGCAAAGGCCCAACCACTCTGCTAGAGCACCTCAGGGAATTGGTATTTATATACCAAACACATAATATTGTGGAGAAAGATGTAGCCTTAATTCTATTTGTGGTATCCTTCAAAGGAGAGGCACTCAAGAAATATGAATCACTTCCTCATTCAATCATAGAATGGGATTAGTTGGCTTCATTACTCATGAATGACTTCATCATAAAAAGTGAAGAAAATATAGTTGAAGTTAGAAATGAGCCAACCTAGGATAAATAAGTTACCCCTGCCCATAATGCAAAAATTAGCAACCAACCAAACTCTCTCTGATAAAAAAATAGCCAACAAATCTAGATCCATAATATGGAAGAAGTGGTCATCCAAAAATAATCAACTTGGAGAATTAAAGGAGTAGGGCATAGAGCAACCAGAAAAATAGTATCAGGACAAACCTAATTAAAATATTTGTTTCCCTACCTCCATTAGCATATGAAAATATGTTATCAAGGGTAGGAAAACATTGGGGGGAAATTTTAAAGCATACATATTACATAGCACAAGGATTGCAAAAGTATTTTGTTGTATTACTGCCAACAACAAGGAGACCATGGTCAAAATAAGAAAACATGGAAAAATGAGATTTTTGCATACAAAATGAATATAAATACCAAGGATTGATCATGATATGGGACCCCATTTCAAGCAAGCCCGAAGTTGGAGACAAACTAGTCAGAAGATGTGTCTCTTATAAAAAATAAAAATGAGGGGAGAATGAGTAAAAGAAAGCAACACACAACCCAAGATAGGCCAACCATAAAATCAATAGATGAAATTTAAACTTGAGAATCTCTCTGACTAAAATATCTTTGGGAAAGAAAATTGGTACTTGGGCTAAAAGTGCACGTTAAATGCCACCTCAAGATAGAACCTTATTAAAAAATAAAAGCTGACAAGGAAGATTATGGTAATAAATTAACCTTGAAGGGCATGAATATGCATGAAATCATTCCCTAAAAATTTGATATCCTTAAAAAATGAAGTAGACAAGGGACAAAAAATGCAAGACACGCAGGGACCATGAAAAGAGGTAAGGTAAAAGGAGTAGTTGTTTAAACCCCAAAATGCACAACCATTTTACTCCTTAATAAATGTTACAGTTGAAGCCTCTACAATTTGGAATTCACTATCACATCACAAAATAAGATAGGTTCAATTTTATAATGAAGATAAAGGACTCCCATGCTAAATACATACTATAAGTACCTATACCAACATATTCTTCCAATATCAAGGTTTTGACTGACATAGCTAAGGACTACTCTGACCTTAAAATTTGCAAAGGAGCTAAGAATTTAGGAACAAATGCCTATGAGCATTTTAGAGCTAGTAGTCCTTTGAGCTTTAGAGTAAAAATATGGACTAGTTTATTGGCATAGTATATGGTGATTGAAGTACAATTTTGCTATGAGCTAGTGAACACATGTGCAAAATCTTACAAGCTAATTGCCCAAGAAATCAACTCTTCAGATGGGAAATTAAAAAAAAAATTATAGTCCTAGTATTAGAAAAATATTGTTATTACTAGAAGACCAGTTACACATTAAGGAGGAGGAAGATGGAAAATTTTGAGAAGCTTCCACAAAATGAAAAATGACATTTTTAAGGTAATAATAAAAAAGTGCAGGACAAAATGACCATATTTTAGAGGGTTTTATTTTCCTCAAATCATTTGATGAAAGCTTAAGTGACACGATAAGCATGATGATCTTTATCCTAGGTAAGGAGTATGACAAAAGCATTAGTTTAGTTCAGTTGGATATTTTTAATAGAATGAATCAAGGGTTAGGAACCCTAGATTTCACTAAGTTGATAGTGAAGTGAATCAGAGAAGGCCTAGGATGTTTTTGGTCAAAAAAATTGTTTAGGTACTCATCATTTTTGGTATATCTTATTTTGTATCAACATTCAAGCATGTTTCCAAAATTAAGAATAAGATGCAAGGATTTAAAAGGAAATGATATACCAGTCTATAATTGGGCCAAGGATTTAAAGAGGGGCTCTTCCTATTACATTTTTGTTGATTATTTTTCCACCCTTATCGTTTTATTAATAAAGGGGTCTAAAGCCACCATAATTTCAAAATATTGTAGAAATATTTTAGAAGGTACAATCCTGGGAGGCTAGTTTTTCACTAAAGAAGGAAACCTAGTCATAATTCATGGTTATAGTTACCCAATTTATCTTTTTTCAAGATATGTTCCTAACTTGGTATTTGCCCTAGACGTTTTTAGGCAAATCAACGCCTTGGATTTTAAACATGGTATTGGTAAGCAAAAGGCATCATACTATTTGTAGCCTTTCATTTTGGGAGGTATAACTGTACATAGAAAAAGAAGAGCCTCCCTAGTAGAAAGTAAATTGAAAAATCTAGGTCTTGAACAAATAAAGATAAAATAGGAATATGACCTTGAACAAATGTTCATTACATACCTAAAAGGTATAAAGGAAAAAATTTCACTCATGAACATAGGCCCTAGTTTGAGAGGTTCAAAAGTACCAAAGATGAAACAACAACTCGTCCTCTGAGTGAATTGACCAGACCTCCACCTACCCTAAAACCCAATGAATCTTTTTATGGACTAAAGGGTAATTTCATGAATTGACCAGACCTCCACCTACCCTAAAATCCAATGAATATTTTTATGGAATAAAGGGTATTTTTAGTCGATGAAACAAGGAAAAACAATATGATGTAGAAGAACTAAGGAATCAATATTGGAAGATTTCCAAAATAGAGGTATGGTGGAGGATGAGACAACTGAGTGGATAGAAAGAGACCAAGCCTGACTCAAAAAAATAAGATGTAATATTTAGTGAATTATATAATGAAGAACATATAGATGCTAAAAGTTATGCAACCATGGAATCCAATGAAGAAGAAATTTAAGAATTATTGTCTGATCCTTTAGGAAAAGGTGTAAGTCCTCCCACTTGCCAAAAGAAAGCAATACCTTCTTCATTAACCCAATAGTAGGCTTTTCCTAAGTCACCTAGGTAGAAGACCCAAAATAAAAGAGGTCAAGAAGTGTAATGTAAAGATAGTGCTAAAAAGGGGAAGAAAGGGAAGTATGGTACAACAGTGAAAGAAACAAGCAATAGCAGAATATCACTATCAGGTCATCATTCCCCCCATGCACCAAATAAAAATCTCAAAAATAAAGATAAATGTCTCCTCTAGAGAAGGCTCAATATTCCCCTACTAAGTAGACTACATTCTTCCCAACACATTCAATGACCTATCCCAATTACAAGGAAGGAAAAATATTGCCTTTCTATAGAATTTCCCCTTTGGACTTAGTCCCAACTACTCCAATGACTCATGATGCATTTGACCCACAAATAAATCCTTTGGAAGCATTTGCCTCATATTTAAGGCTATACGAGGGAAAATTAGAGAATCTAGAAGCCCTCACCCCTTGGCAAAAATTCCAAAGAATCAAACAAATAACGATAAAATACAATATGGAGAGGCAAGCTCAACAATCTCAATAGATAGCTATTGTCCAAGTGGATTTCTATTTTGCTCCTCAAAAAAGAAAATTATTACTTTAAAAAAGAAGTCCATTGGTAGATAAAATGATACAAGAAATTATAGAGCAAGACTAGCAAAAATTAGAAATAGGTATAGATTTAAAGGATTCTCAACCTTAAAACATGTTGAAGCTTATGAGATAAGCCAATAGAATGGTTGAACACGACTATGAGATGACCACCCAAAATATAGAAAGAAAAGAAAAGGCGCTGGAACAAACCAAGAAGACCTTGAGAGACTCGCATGATAAAGCCAAATCTACAAATAATTAAATAATTTTATTGACTATGTAGCTAAAAGAGTAGGAGTCTAAAGTTATCTTAAAGAAGGAGGAAGAGTTAAAGAAATTGTTTACTCAACTTGCCATACAATGAGTCTAATTTGATCAAGAAAAGAATACCTTATTAAAGGAGCTGGAAGATCTCAGACAATGAAATAAATAGGAGTAATGGCTCAAAATTATAAATCTTATTAGACAAACTTGAGATGCTTATTGGGATGATACCAAAATATTGGCATTAGTATTGTTCCCAATACTTGAATTTATAGATTCAGTAGCTCTGTTGGACCTTAAAATAGACAAAGATGCAAAGATAAATCTAAAAAAAATTAGTATGAGGCTTGGAGAAGCTAGAAACTAAACTCTATTAGCCAAGATATTTGATTATGAGATTATTGATATCAAGGTACAAAATAGAGAAATTATGGCATAAAAGGTAATTAACCTCTTTAGAAGAGAACACATAGTTGAACAATGTATAAAGCTAGTCGATAACTTATACAACACTATGGGAAGGTTGAAGGTAGAAATAGACTCTTTATTAGTAGCAAGGTTCCCTTCACCATGGAATCCAATAAAGTGGCAAGCTATGCTCAAAAGAAGAATATCTGAGGATAATTGAATCAAATAAAGATCTTTTTAGCTCAAAAGAGTAGATTTCCCCCCTTAATGCAAAATAAATAGCCCAAATTATTGGGCCATTAGCAAAACTTAAGGTGCAGATCCATGAAGTGATGAGTCAAACAAAGGATTTATCCCAGGATGATAAACATGAAATTCTTGCTTTGTATAATGAGTTTTAGCACACTCAATGCCCATCAAATGAAAAATTAGTAGATATTAGGGGAGAAATTGCAAAAAACTCCATGTAGCAACACAATTTCTACTAACTATTCATTTAGTTTTTTGTGTTTTTCATTTGTAGGGATTGTGAAAGTTTCAACTCTAAGCCCAAGGATAAAGGAAATTTTGAGTTCTCCTTCAAGCAGGCTAGAAGGCCCTTGTGAGATACCAAAACTATAGTAATTCATAACTACCTGCTCATGACTAAGGCAAAATCCTAATCACTTGTGATCAGAGTTTTATCTAGCTTGGAGAAGAAGAGACTGAGGTAAATCCTGACAATCAAGACTTATGTGAGATTTTGCTTTAGTAAAAGTCCCCCAAAAAAGCAAAGGATCACTAAATGATATATTTTTTAGAATAAGTATCGATATCCATGATTTTTCAATCCACAATAAAGAACTAGTATCAAAACTCTTGACCAATCTGTAATATGACCCAGGATTCAAGAGGAACGCTAGAAATTCAAGTGAACACTGATGTTTGAGTCAAATCAAAGGTGATAGAGGTATATGGATTGAGTTAATGCTTTCCTGACTTGGGAGATAAAATCACCTACAAATACATAGCTTGAGTAAATGACTTAGACACTCATTTAAGACAAAGTATGGCAATGACAACCTTAGGCCTAAAAGTTATTACGGTCAAATAGTACATCATTCAATGACCAGAATACCTAAGAAAAGTACATGGGATTATCAAATTTATTTATATATAATTTTGGAGGGAAATTTTACCCTACTATAAACTATAAATAATAGTGATAGACTATAGAAAGGATCAACAAGTTTGCAATTGTATTCTTTTATAGGATTTCCCTTCATTTATTTTTGTAAAAATAGCTCTTGAGCGACTTGTGGGTAATCTCGAACCCCCACTTCTGGCACAATATTTATAAAATCTTGCTTGTATATATACATAGGAGCCTATATCAAATTTTTGGTATAGCCATATATGGCCTCTTGCTAACCCTTTTTTGTGTATGTATTTATTTGTGACATTTTACCTACTTTTAGGTTTTATTAAGTGTATGTATGTGCGAGGGGTCTATCTATTTTTGAACTAGTCACTTGCATTTGGATCTCCTATAGAACCCACCTTATTAATCATGCAAATAACTAGTAACTCTAATTTGTGCTTTAGTGCGTTGAGGAGATAAAGTGTTCAAAACTAGCACATACCATTCATGCCTGTTTTTGTAGGAAGATCTTAGCGAATCTCCTAGTACATTGCCACCCCTTTTCTTTTATTGAGTTGCTTTATTTTTATCTCTTGCACCCATTTTCCCCTTTTTAAGTCTAAGAGTGCCTTGAAGATCACATCATAACAAGGAATTGACCTTGTAAAAAATCTTGGAGGCCCTCAATTGAGCCTAACTCCATGCTCTTGGCCACGACCCTGTTGTGTTGCTCCCCTTGAGGTGCGATTTCCTTGCCAAGGACAATCAGAGATGACAACAATACTTTCATGGAAAATTGGATTATGAATAAGTTTTAGTACTTATTGGTTATCACAATGCATTATTTTTGGTTTATCTTGTAGTGCTCCCATATTTGTCAATATAAGTTTTAGCCATATTACTTCATAGACAACTACCCTTACTACATGGTATTCTACTTTTGTGGAAGATCAAGAAACTATTTTTTTCTTTCTTCCCTAGGATATAGGTTTGGACCCTAGGGAGAATATATATCCAAATATGTACTTTCAATACTCAATACAACATGCATAATCTACATCTGTATAACCTGTTAATTGGAATTGATCACTTATTTTGAATTCCAAACTAGATTTTATAGTGCCTTGTATATATCTTAGAATTCTCTTTAATGCCTTCTAGAGTCTCATATTTGGATCCTACATGAAACATGAGAGATAACTTACTATAAAATTGATACCCAATCTTGTGAAAGTTAGGTAGATGAGACTCCCAACTAGTTGTTAATAGAGTGCACTAAAGGCCTTCTTGTATTTTAGATGACTCAATTATACTCATTAGATCCATATTTTATGCACTGACTCATACTTCATGTTCTTGGTCTTGTAGAAGAGGTGTCTAGAATTCCATCTATCCTAGATGCTTTTAGTGTACTAGTGTACCACTTAGGCATTCTCCTTGTGTTTTGTGGTGGAGTAGATAGATCTTCATCATTGATATCACTAATAAATTCTTTATTTATGACTTATTTATCACTTTTAATCAGTATTGGAGTTGTGTTAGATGAGTATTCTTGTGATGGTGATGAAGATGGCTTTCATTATTCATCAAAGACAACATCGTGACTAATATATACTTTCTTTGAATCTGGATCAAATAGTTTTTAGGTATTTTATTCATCATTGTATCCTACTAAGATGCATTGCTAAGATTTTTCATTCAGTTTATATCTTTTAGCTTTTGGAATGTGTATGTATGTTGTACAACCAAATAGTTGAAGATGTGAGATTGATGGTTTGTATCCACTCCATGCTTGTACTAGAGTGATATGTTTAAGTAATTTAGTGGGGGATCGATTGAGTAAGTAAATTGTTTTATATAGTACTTTTACCCAAAAAGAGTGTGTAAGTTGTGAATATTCCAACATACTTTGTACCATTTCCATGATTATTCTATTTCTACGTTCTACAATACCATTCTATTGTGACAAGTATGTTGTTATTAGTTATCATTGAATGTCATGTTCCTTAAAAAATGCTAAAAAATTATTGTTGGTAAATTTCCCCCTCAAAATGATTGGAGGACATGGATATTTCTTGTTGTGGAGGTCTCTACGTAGGCCTTAAATTACTAAAAATAGAAAAAAAATCATTTTTTTTGCATGTACTAGAGGAATCGATGAATCATTACATTTTTTATCACCTCTTAATGGGTTTGAATCCTCCTCCTTGTTGTCACTATAACCTCCAATTATGTCTGGTAGAATTTTTAGTGTAGCCGATAATGCTGGTGCTATATGCCCTCCAATTTGATGAGGCATGAGGGATTCGAACCATAGTGTCCACCTGAAAAATTCTTCATTTTTACTCTTAAAAAAATATACCCATATCTTTTAGGTATAATCATCAATAAAGAGTTGAAAATACTTGGTCCCATTGTAACTTGGAGCCATTGGTCCACATAGATCGATATGTAATAAATCAAGATATGCCTTTGACCTGTATTCTATAATTTTGAAAGGAGACCGATGTTGCTTCCCAAATATGCAATAACAAAAAATATCTATATTCTATAAAGGAGAAAGACCATCAACCATTTTTTTTTGTAATGCAATAAGGTACTCATAGCTTAGATGACCATATATTTGGTGCCAAAGTGATGTAGATAGTTTGGAGTTGATAACTAATGCTAAGTTGTCATGATGCATTATGTTAAGTTCAAATATATTTCCCTTTCTTTTTCCATATGCAATGATTTTAAATTTTTTAGTTTTTATCACGAATTATGCAAACCTTGGATCCTTTATTATAAAACTCAACCTTTAAATTATGGTCAAATAGTTGATTAACAAAAAGTATATGTTTTGTTAGTCCTAGAACACATAGAACTTTTGTGATTATGCATCTTTGTGATCCAAGTTGTAACTTTATATCACATATTACTTTTATCTCATAGGATGTGTCATCCACAAGAAAATTTTTTCTTGCATGTCTTGAATGCCTTATATTTTGGAGCCAAATTTTCCTTTCTATCATGTGTCTAGTTGCTCCAAATTCAATATACTAGATATAATTTAGTTAGGCATGCGTATCTAATGCACATTATATTTTGTGATGAGAGTTGTTAATTTTTAGACTTCTAAATGGTTGATTCCTTTTAAGAGGTTATTTTTGCTTCGAGTGTGATACCACTTCCTTTTGAAGTAGATTCACCAGCTTATCAAAGCTTGGTGTTTGCTCAGTAAAATTTATTGTAGTCATAAAAATATTGTATTTGGATGGGACTGATCTCAAAATAATAGGAACTAACATTTCATTAGATAACCATGTTTCCAATACTTGCAATGATGTTCACAATTCTGCTATTCTTCTCATGAATTCTTCTAGATTTTCTCCATTTTTTAGCTTTAGACAATATAATCTACTTTGAAGGAATCTGATTTTGATTCTTGGCTTCAAATATTGTCTTCAACTTCTCCCATGCATATTGGATGTGGTTGTATCTCTTATGTATGCTTGGAACTCATGTGCTAATATGAACATGATTATGACTCTTGCCTTTCAATCTACCTTGTTAAACTTTTCTCTATATTATCCTTCTTTAGGAGGATGAGTAATGATTCCATATACTACTTGCAAAATTTTCTTCTTCCAAATATTTTAAGACTTAAAAAAATAGATTTAATTTGCATTTGCACCTAAATCACTGGAATTTCCTTAAATTCAAATAGCCTAGAACTTCTAGCTAGCCATAAGCCCTATGCCACTATCAAAGGGACACATATATACTCTTTTAATTCTCTTTATTTGAACCACTATTGCATGTTATTTGAAAGGTTCCTAATAGACCATTGTCTTTCCCTTGAGTCAAAGACATGATTGAATTCCACACCTCTCTTACAAAATCAAAATGAACTAGAAGATGGTTCATTATTTCTTCTTCCTTTCTACACATGACACCTTGACTTAGTTCTCACAATAACCTCCTTTGAAGAACATCCCATGTTAGTATTTTTTTGACTAGATCTAACCAAGAAAATATTCTAGTTTTTATGGGATCTTTTACCTTCCATATTCTACTTCACCACTAAAGCATTTCCTCATTGTTGTTTTCAAAGCTTACCTTATACCCTTCTCTGGCCAAATACCACCCACTTGCTAGATTCATGGACCATATCCAAAATTTTATTTTCTAATTTAGTCTTATATTTGCTTTTTCTAGTTTCTTTCTATAACCATTCCAAATATATGCTCCCTTTACTTCTAGTGTTAGCTCTTTTGCTATGAACCATCATAAATTAGTGCTCTCTGTCGATATCACCTGCACCAATACCATATTTACTTAGATATGAATATAATCTATTATATTTTATGGAATTTGATGGTCTCCTTTGTTTCCTACGCAAGGATCTTTGCCTATCCTTACTTCCTTTCCATTCCCTATTTGCCATGCTAAGAAATTCCTAACTAATGAGAAAGCTCTTACTAGTGATTTTGAAATAATTGAGGCTTTTGAAAATGATTTATTCTACATTCTAATCCAATCTACAAAGTACAAGATGCCTAAATATTTCTCTCGAATTTCTTCTTGCTATAATCCTTTGTTGATTATCAATCTCCATAAACTTTTTTTTGTTAAAGTTTTTCCAAAAATATGTATATTCTTAAGGCTCCTTCCATATGATTTTGATTTAGTTATTCTATATCATTTAACTGGTGCCATTGGATCCTTTTTTTTGTTCCCTAACCAAAGAATTAGAAACATTTTTTCCTTGTTTTCTCTACTATTATGATGGGAATGTAATCTAGGGAGTGCTAGTAGACTAGGGTGGCTTCCAAGACTGATTTCACCAATGTTAGGTGATCCCTCAATGGTAGCCATCTAGTACACTAGGTGGTGATCCTATTCTCTATTTTGGTGTATAACCAGATCCAATCCTAGTACCCTTAGTCATTAGGTTCTAGATGAAATCCTAAAAATTTTATCCCTTTATCAAATTCTACTTGCTTTAAACCAATAATTCTCATCACTGCTTCTATTTGCCCTGGAAAAAACCTATTGAAGGCTATATCTAGATATACAATATAATTCCAACACTTATTTATACTTTAAGGATTCCTTAAATGTCCTATTTCCAAAAAGTAAAACATCATTTGTAAAGATCAAATGGGTAACCTTCAAAGAGTTACCAATTTTGATACCCTTGATCATTTCTTTTCTTTTATATTCCCTTATTGGTCTACTCAAATATTCTACTACCAAAATGAAAAGGAGAGAAGAAAGAGGACACCCTTCTCTAGAATTTAAGCCATTGATAAGTACAATAAAAGAGGTTTAATTGATACATACCATCACCCAGTTCATAAAGAAAAATTGCATTCAATTTGAATTAGGCTCAGCTTGATGTATATCCAATTTACATTATTAAATATTTTTGTTAGATCCAATTTTATTACCATTGCTTGTTGCTCCATTGTCTTTATTAAATGTAGTACTTCTTGGGCTACCTCTATTGCTTCATGAATCTTCCTTTTACTTAAAAGTCTGAACAATTATTTTGAAAATTTATCTAAGAAGATCCCTTTAATTATCCTAGGTATAATCTTTGAGATGATTTTGTAGAGGGTATTACATAAAGAGATAGATCTATAATCTCCAAAATATTCTAGATTGTACTTTTTTGGTATCAAGGCCAAGAAAGTGGAGTTTATGGATCCTAGAAATTGTCCCTTAATCCTTGATTCTTCTACCACTTTTAAAATATCCTCCAACAATTCATAAAAATCCAAATAAAAATCAATTTTCTATCCATCTAGACTCAAAATTTTCCCTTACTAGAATGATTTAACTACTAAAAGTAACTCCTCCTTGGTGATTTCTAAGAACAAATATCTTTTTGTTCCTCATTGACCATCTTGGCAAGATTAAGAACTAGTTTGATTGTCTCTGCTATATTTGATCTGTTTGGATCTTTATACATGTATATAAAATAGTTTATTGTTAATGGTGCCAACTCTTGGAATATTCTCATAGTGTTTCCATTCTCCCCTTTCATTTCCCAAATTGTGTTTGTATATTTCCTTTGTTTTGCATAATTTTGAAAAAAATCATATTTTCATCCCTCTATTCTAGACATAAAGCCTTGCTTTTCATTCTCCTTTTTGCAGCCTCATATTCTAATAATTCTCTCTTCTTTCCAATTCTTTGACTTGCATGATTTCATTTTTTGAAAAAACTTTGTTACCTTTGGTATTGTAAAGTTAATTTAGATAAGATTCAATTTTAGTAAGTCTTGTCTCTACTTCCTAGTATTTTTCTTTGGACCAATCTAATGTGACATATTTTATTCTCTTAAGATTACTAGTGAACTAAAACATGGTTGTCTCTTCTAAGGTTGGGTAATAATGCCTCCATTTTGTTCTTACTATGTTTTGAAATTCTTCATCCCTCAACAAAATATGGTTGAATGTGAAAGTGTTTGATGGCCTACCCTCATTCTTTCCTAGCTATAAAAGAATTGGATAATAATATGGCCTTCCCCCTTGATCTATCCATGTTCTCATCTTATTAGAGAAATCTATAAGTTTCTTTGAAACTAGAAATATTTCCAATGTTTTAGATATCTCGTGTCTCCTAGTTCGATTTTTCCTCTATGTAGGAGCAAGTTTTGCTGGTTCTATATCACATAGTCCAACACTTTGAATTTGTGAAGAAACAATTAGCTAGTTGGTCTATTTTTTGGCCTCTTCTCCCTATATTTCACTTCTTATTATCCCCTCCCATCACTAAATTATCCTTTTTAGAATATCTTGGTAAAAAATGTCCTCCTAAAAAACCTTCCTATCTCCATATGGACCATACATATTTACTATAGTTATTGTTTCCCCTCACTCCTTGGAGTGGAATTCTAATACTATGACTTTTATGAAGGAGATATTAATCATTTAGCAAGAATCTTTCCATCTTGAGATAATTCTTCTTGATTTACCTTTTGAGTCTATCCCAATAAACTTCTATCTTGGTAGGAGTGAATTAAGTATAATTGTTGCCTTTCCTACCTCTAATATGGTTTTCTAAATCAAGATAATATCATGCTTTGAAGTTTGATAAGTCTTTTTAGGGCCATCATTTTGTGAGGAGCCCCTAATCCTCTAATATTCAAAGAGATTATAATCATGGATTACCTAACTTTGGGGTTGTTCTAGTCTAAGCACCCCATAAATAGATCTTTGTTTACCAAATATAATTTATTTCTCAACTCTTTTTGAGATATTTTTAGATAGAATATCTTACCTAATGAGGAACCTTGAGTTTGACTGCCTTTAAAGCTCAACCTCCCTTGAATTTGCCCAAATCTCTTATCTGCTTTACCTTTTTTGAAATATCTTAAAGCATATCTTCCCATAGGAGGAAAAACCTTACATTTAGATGAGGGACTAGAGGGAGATGAAATCCTATTGATGGAGGATTTCCTTAGTTTACTTTCTTTTCCTCTATTTGAGGGGGAAGGTTCTCCATGAGGTTTATTTCTTCTTCTTATTTTTTAAATTGATCTTAGAGAGAGTTTTCCTTATTCCATACCAAAATAAATTCTTACTTTATTTCTCTGCCTATATATCATCCATTAAGGCTTTTCCTCTTGAGGGAGAAACACTCTCTTCTATCATACTTCTCTCAGGACTATTCTCTCTTTGGTCCTCCAAAATTTATCTCAAGCAAAATTTGTATAGGAAAAATATTTATTATTTGTATCATTCAAATCATCATGCAGAGATATTATTGGATTACCTAAATCAAGTCCTCCAAGATCATTATCTAAAGTCTACAAAGGCTCCATCTTCTCGTCTATAACTCCCACGAAAATTTATCTTATTGCTTGGTTATTTTTCTTTTGTTGATTGAATGGTGCCTAACATTGTTCTTATAGAGATCATGAGGTTATTTATTGTCCCTTATCTACTTGTACTTTTCTAATTATCTTATCTTTGTTATTTCTACCAATGGGATTTTCAACTTCTAATTGCTCCTTTCCATGTCTACTGCTTATTCCCATTCTACATTCTACTTTGATATGACCATACTAGTGGCATAAACTACATTAGAAGGGAAATCCAATGTATTTTAACTTCTATATGTAAGACCATATTCCTATTACAAATTCCATGTTCTTAGATAATTCTAGACTTAGGTCCATCTCCACTAAGATTTGAGTTTTCGATTTCTAAATGCCATTTAAGTTTTTGAGTCACTTCGAGAAAAAATCCAAAAGAGTTTCTTATCTCCCTCAACATATTCTTATTCAAATATTCCATATGTAGTGCAGGTAACTTGACCCAAATAGGTTGGGTGAATATCCTCTCATAGCGAGGAACAAACCCAAGTGCCCAATTTTTTAGAGTAAGGAAACTATGACCCCATCTCCATTGTCCCTTTTTAATAATTTTAGCATCTTTTATTTTCTAGAATACCAAAGCTATCCAACCTTTTGTCATTATATGGTATGTTAGGAGATATCCCAAAAACTCCAGCCATGTTGACTTTATCCAATCACAAAGAGTTTTTGTTTTCATTGAGCATCCCATGAACCTTCCCACTAGAGCTTTATATTTCAATGGTAAGACTTGTTCGAGCATTAGATCTCCCTCCACCACCATTTTAACTATATCCTTTAATTTTTTGATATAATATTTTATCTTACCTCTTCCCTTATTTAGATAAGAGGGTTTTTTATTCAAAAAATCTTAGCCTTGGGTCAATGCTATGTTTTATGTGTTTTTATATTTGCTTCTAATATGCTTTCCTCTGCCTCTTTGAGGGTTTGGTTTGTGGAATCCTTAGTTATTTTGTTCCAAAGTTCCATAAGCTCCTCTTGGAAATAAAAAACATTTCCTTTGAATATTCATTTGGTTCCTCTATATAATCCATCGCTTCTATTTTTTCATTCCATAATGTTCCATACAACATGCCTTGATCCAATATTCCCTTTGCTTTGCCCTTTTTAGGTGTTTTAATCTAGACTTTAAAAATAAATCTAATTGCTCTATAATTTTTTACCGTTGGACCCCATCTCATTTCCTTCATTTTTTTTCGATCACCTTCTTCATTGCATTCCCTTTCTTCATCTTGTGGCTCCTTGCAACCATTGTTCTCTACATTGTTAGTTTTTAGACATTGTTCTATTTTCTTCTTCCCAATTGTCATTTTGTCCTCTAACTTTTTTATTCATTTAGTCTCTCCACCATTGTTCCCTTCTGAAACCATCTTCACCTATGGTTTTTGCCCATCTCTCTTTTGTCCATTGATCCCTTCTAGAACCCTAGTCCCCTCTATATCAGACACAAATAATATCTCCCTTATCTAATTCTAAATATATATGTATTAATAAGAACAATATTATTTCTATCAAGTTAAAAAAACTTTTTGTTATAAAAAATAAAAGTTGATAGACTCTTCCAATTGAGCACATAAATCTTGTAAACATTTCAATGTATTATTTCTAAAAGGGGGAAGGCCCAATTATTTTAGTGTTGATAATAAAAAAAATGAGTTGATACTTCATGAGCATAAAGCAATTTAATTCAATTTCAAACTTAAAATAATATATTTTTCAATTAAATCCACTTTTATCAAATGAAAAGTAAGCTTTACATGAAATGCCATAAGGATGAGGATCTAATGACAATATAGAAAGTGTCTTTTTGAAGTAGATGAAAGGACTAAATAGTTAAAAGAATTTGTAGTTGTAATTTTAAAGTTAAAAAAAATATTTAAAAGATATAGTTAGACATTGAAGGTTTGTTTAGAGTTTTTTATTTCTTGAGAAAAAGGGATTGTACTTGAGTCCCCCACCCTTGATAAATCACAACTTTCTCCTTTAGATCTTGAGAGTTTACAAACATATTCAATTCTCATCTCAATTGAATTACTATAGCTAAATACCAACATTTTTTCATAAAAAGTTTGAATTCTTAATTTTCATTTTTTGGATCTTCTTCAATTTTCTCTGTAAATACAAATATTCTAGAAACATCCTTCTTGACATTTTCTTGTAGAAGCCTTCACAATACCAAAACTACACCTCTATTGTCTACGTGTTTCATCTTAGTAGAGTAATATTTTTAAAACATTGCGTTATCATAGTTCACTTTACCAACTCTGGACTATTAATTTCCTTCTTAAAGCATAAATACAACCATAAGATTTGTAATAAATAGTTTAGCAATCTCAAATAGTTGAAAGTTCATGATTAAATCTTATCAAGGAATATATGAATAATAACTAAACTATGGGTCATTATATAATATAAGTGGAATTTATTTTAATTCCAAATAACCAATTAAAAAAATATTTTATCATTTTAATGAGTTATGAAATGAATCTTATTCATATTATAATGATATTTTAACAAATCATAATGATATTATTTTAATAAATAGTTTAGCAACCTCAAAAGTTGAAAATTCCAACCCATACTCTATCCCATAATACAACCAACAACCATCAACTCAAATAATTGATTCAACAATGAAATACATATGATATCTTCCTTTACTTGAACATACAAAACTTCTACTTCTTCATGAATTCATAGTTCACTTTATCAAATCTAGACAATTAGTTTCTTCTAATAGATTTTGATTTATAAATGGATCCCTTGACACATTTTGTAATCCTTTAAAATATTATTTTGCATTTGTTTCTTTTAGATTTTCCTTGTTGGCTTCAATTAAACTTACTATAGAATTTAACTTCATGATCCTCTATTGGCTAGCCTATTTGCACGTTTGTTATTTTCCCTTAACGTATGTATAAACCTAATTTCTTTAAACTTTGTAGCAAGGTTATTTATTTCTATAATGATCTCTTGTATGTTCCATGGAGCATTTTCTTTCCTCAAAATTGCATTTATTACTATTAGTGAGTCACCTTCCATCCATACTCTGTTCTATTTCATTTATCTGCATATTTTTAATCCTTCCAAAGCTGCCCAAACTTCAACTTCATTATTTTTCTTAAATTCACTATTGTAGTGTAATGTGATAAAATCTCACCCTTATTATTTTATTATGCTTGCTTCTTCTATTGGTCTTGGATTCTCTTTGGAAGGTCCAACAAAATTCAATTTGACCAACTCTACTTCTAGTGGTTTCTACTTTATATTTTTTGCCTTTCTTTTGTTTCTCCTATACCCACCACCATAATTCTAGTTAATGACTTGACTCCATCTATCAAGACTCTTTGCTTCAAAATATGGGATTGAGTGACTTCATAGGGTTGGTTTAGACTCCTCTATGGCTAAATAAATCTTCCTATTTATTACCTCTAAACTGATTTCTTTTCTTTTAAATATTCTTCTATTACTTTCTAGCCATACAATCCAAAGAATTGCATCTTTTGATGTATCCTAGATTTTTATAGTGCCTCACTTTTAAAAGTGCTCTAACATTGCTTTAGCCATTCTTTAATTTTGTTATTCATCGCCATGCATTTACTAAACATATTAAGAATCCATTGCATAGTTCCTAGAGTATTGAGTAGTGTCCCAAGATATGGTCTATACTCTCCTTATTTTTACATAGAACACATTATGAGGGGCCATGAAAACCCCTTTTCATTAGGTTATCCCAAGATAAAATTTTCATGTGACCTACTAGCCATACAAACATTTTGACTTTTGGAATGCTCGGGCTATCCCAAATATCTCTCCATATTCTTTCGGTATTCCTATTTTGTTGGTGCTTTACATTATATCTACTTCTTGCTATGTATTCCCCTAAACTATTTAACTCCTAAATCAGCTTATCTTGACTCCCCTCAAAATAATCATCACTATATTTCTACTCAACTACCTCCTAACAACAATGTTTGGTATACTTGTAAAAAAATCTTCTTTCCATTTGTATCTTCCTTCCTAATCCTTGTACATAATGTTTGAAATCCTATCACCATATTTATCTTAAAGTAATCTCATCCATGGTTTTAGAGTTGGATCTAGATTGGTTGGTCCTTTATCACACCAACTATCCATCTAAATAGATTTTTTTCTCCAATTTCCACCACCCATGTTAGACCTTTAATCACTAGATCAATTGATTTTTTAAATTTATTCCATAGTGCAAAACCATATAATAGCGAGAATGCAATAAATATTATGGGTTATTGGACTCAACATACTTAGAATAATTCTTGCCCATTGTGTTTGACTCTCTTTGTACAATTTCTAAATTATTTTTCCTATTAGAGCTAAGTTTGCATCTATAAGAGCTTTTAAATCGAGACTTCCTCTAGTTTTATCATCAATTACCTTGCTCCATTTCACCAAAGGAAATTTATTTTTATCATGTAATCTTGACCACAAAAATAACCACATAATATAGATTAAACGTTTTTCTATTGATTTTGGCATAATTTACAATGACATATAATATGTTGGAATGACCTCTAAGATTACTTCAATTAGCTACACTCTTCTTGCTAACAACAATCGTTTACCTTTCCATGCTAGTAGTTTATTTCAAACTTTACTTATAATTGAATTCCACAATTCTATCCTCATTCTCCCCTCAAATAAAAGCATCCCTAGATATGTTGCTAACAAATTTACCTCCTCCATTTGAAGTAACGTACATATCCCTGCTCTGATTCTAGTTAGAGTGTTTAAGAAGTAAATTTTAAATTTTGTCCAATTAACTTTTTTCCGATACGCTCTTTCATATTCCTTTAATAAATATTTTAAAGCTTTGGCCTTGTTTCTCCCTACCCTCCAAAAAAAAGTTGTATCATTCATAAACTGTTGATGGGTAAAGTAGATGTTATTACTAGCCTTAAATTTGTTTACTAGCCTATCTTTCTATGTCTTCTTCAAGTTCCTTCCCAATACCTCTACCATAATAATGATCATATATGGTGACAAAAGATTTCACTGTCTAAAAACCCTCTTGGCTTTAAATGATTATGTTATTAGGGCATTGACCAACACTAAATTATACTACAGAGACATAAATTTAATGTATTTGACCAATTTCTTCCCAAATACAAACTTTTCTAATACTGGAAAAAGAAAATTCCAATTATTTAGAGTATTAATAAAAGATAATTTACTAAAAATAAGATAAAGTGTATTTGACCTCCCCCATAAATTCAATAAATGTTATTTAAAAATTCAAAATTATGTTTCAAGGGACAAAGGCTTTGACTCTTCTTTACGAGGTTCGAGGTTCAAGGTTCAAAGTTCAAATCGCAATGCGAGCAAGTGTGTGAGGGGGTGGGTGTGTGGTGGTTGTGTGTTAAATTCCCTATTGATAAATATAACTCTCGGTTTTACGAGGGATTATGGTTGGAAGGAGACTACTCAACCCTATGTGTTGATCGTAGGAGTTTCTCACACTAACCAAATAAAAAAAATCAAAATAATATTTAAATAATTTAATTATCATTTAAATTATAATTTAAAAAGAGTTTATTTATTTTAAATTTAAAATTGTATTAGTAATAAGTAAATTACTACTAAAAACATTGAGTAAATGGTGAAAACTTTTAGATAGTAAAGTATAATAATGTTTTTTTGAGAGTTGGTCATAGCCACATTATTTTTAGTAATTGTCTTTTTATTGTTGAACCGTGTGAATCTGGTGTGAAGGAGACCACCGGTTGTTCAGGCTTCGTACTATCATTATCGTTTCGACGTGCACAGAGGATTCAAACCATACTACTACCTTTGCAAACAAACTGCACTCGATGAACCTAGTTGTCTTCTTGGTAAATGCCTGGCCAAATAAGGACTTATCAATCCACCTAAATCTCGAAGGCTTGCCAATCCACCTAACTCTCAAAGACATAAATTATAATAAAATGATTACAATATGCGCACTCAGAGGATTCAAATAAGGCTACTACCTTTGCAAACTGCCCTCAATGTTTGAACCTAGGTATACGTACACTCAGAGGATTCAGATCTACTACCTTAATAAACAGACTGCCCTCGATGTTTGAACCAAGTATCTTTACGGTAAGTGCTTTAATAGATAACTACTTACCAATCCACCTAACCTTAACCTTGACATAAAATATAATAAAATGATTATAAGGTTACAATCTCAATAAATAAATTTATAAAAATAACTACACTCCAATTATATGATATGATAAGATAGTGCCTTAATAGATAACCACTTACCAATCCACCTAACCTTAACCTTGACATAAAATATAATAATATGATTACAAGGTTACAATCTCAATAAATAAATTTATAAAAATAACTACACTCCAATTATATGATATGATAAGATAATACTAGCTTAGATACAAAGGATATATATTTAAAAACGCCCAGAGTTATCAATCTTGAGGTTGGAGATCACAGCCAAAAAATAGTTCCAAATCAATTACGTTGTGGATTGTTTTTGGTATATTGCAATGGATGTTCATGTATTTATACAATATTTTATTAAACAATTGCAACGGTTGATTAATCGTTTGTTTTAGTTTAAATATTTTAAATGTTTATGACGTGACATGTATGACTCTTTACCTCCCACCCCTATCTGCCATAATAATACTAATTTAATATGTTTTATCAATACTAAATACTCACTATCTATAACATGGGTGGTGCCTTTCATTTACTAATTTGAAGCTTTCCTTAATTTCATATAAACTTTAAATTTAATATTTAAAAATAAGTGGAAGTTTTACTCATGATTATCTTCGATCTGGTGAAAGAATAAATTCTATTAAATATTTTCTGTCATATAACTGGAGTGGATTTAAAGTCTAGACTTTCGACCTGAAACTTTCATGAGGTTTAAAACTACCTTATAACTATATCCGTAACTTTAAATAAGAATGGACATGAAACTACTCCATAAATATATCCGTAACTTTAAATAAGAACGGACCTGAATGGACCTGAAACTTCCAGGAGATTTATAACTACTTCATAAATAAATCCGTTGTATCTAATCAATTTTCTCGATATGCGTCATGTGCGTCTACAGGGCAGGGCAGGGCAGAAACTATTATGCCACCACTTGCATGTCTCCACTGTCGAAGGCAATAAATTTCCCAACAAGATTTCCATATATTCTTGTTCCAGTTGGTGAAGTCGCTGTGGGATTAATTGCACCTGACTTGAGTCGCTCACCGCCCATGACAGATGCCCACGACTTTGCATGACCCGTTGCTGTCTTTAACTTCTCTGCGTGGACTGCATGAGTGCTTCTCCTATCCTTCCCCTTTTGTTTTTAACTTTTGTTTATCACTCACGCACGCTTTCGACTATTATTTTCATGGATATCAATGCAATCCGATCCAGTACGAAACTCTAATATAGCATGATGAGCAACTGATCATGCCTAGAATTAGAGTTCCCCATCCCGTCTGTTGACTTGTTGCAGCAATTGAGAAGCAAGGAAGTACAAATAGCGACAACTCACTTGTTGTAATTTAATACCTCTTCTTCTTCTTCTTCTACTTGTTTTGGCAGGCGCCTACAGGTTGTGACGATGCTCTTATTTGGTGGCAGCTGCTATGGCTGCAAACGCATACGGCAAAAAAGAATAAAGTATGCATTGCCCAGGCTCAGGCTCAGGCTCAGGCACAGACTCAGGCTTAGGCTTAGGCTTAGATTCAAGAACAAGGGAACCAACAATGAAGGTGAGCTGAATTTTTTTTTTTTTTTTTCGGTTTTCAATTCCTTTTAGGTGAAAAGTTTTGGGAATTTTCTCCCATACATGCTAGACAGAGCACTAAAATGGGTTCCTAGATTGTTAGATAAGTAAAGTCCAACATCCTAAAGCTTTTGGAATTTGGGTTGAAAAGGTAAAACTGTTTTCGGATAGATTGTCTGTCTAGGACTAGTTTATAATAATCGTTTTTTTTTATGCTTAATTATTGTGTATTCGCTTTTTTAAGGATTGATTTTGGTCTCTAATAAACGTTTTTGTTTATGCTTAATTATGTTGTGTATTCGCCCTTTTAATGATTGATTTTGGTTTTGATTGTATAAGTGGTCTTGAGCTCCAACCTAAGCTTGTGTCGAAAAGGTGAAACCGTAGGTTAAAAGGGTGAAACTGTTTTAGGATAGACTGCCTGTTTAGGACTTGCCCATAAGAGCCGTTTTTGTTTATTCTTAGTTATGTTGTGTATTGACTCTTTTAAAGATTGATTTGGTTTTGCTTGTATGAGTGGTCTTGAACTCCAACCTATGATCTTTCTAGTTTCTTAATTGTAACTTTTTAATTTTTATTAAATATAATTATTAATTTCAATAAAAAAATTTAGAACTCCTATCAATAGATTACTGTTTGATGTTGATTGCAGATAAAGAGTCAGAGTCAAGCTCTAGAGAATACATTCTTGGAGACATACATGGGGGAGGGCCATTGCGAGTACCCCACACAGGTGGGCAGGTCTTTACATATAAACAACTTCGGTTTGCAACAAACAACTTTAGCTCCGCCAATTTGATTGGCCGCGGGGGCTTTAACTCAGTTTACAAAGGAGTACTCCCAGACGGTAGAGTTGTTGTCGTCAAACAACTCGACAGTGATGGAAGGCAAGGAGAGCATTCGTTTAGAGTGGAGGTATTGCTATCTACTATTAGTGCCGGTTTTCTTCTGGATTGAATGAAATGAAATTGGCTTGATAAGGTGCAATTTTATGTAACTACAGGTAGACATTTTGAGCAGACTCCATTCCCCCTACCTACTTGAACTGATTGGTTACTGCGCAGATCTCGAGCAACGTTTACTGGTTTACCCATACATGCCAAATGGAAATTTGCAGGAACATCTCTACACCGATGGTGATGGTAGGTGATAATCATTGCCCATCTCAATCTATCAACTTATCTATTTCCTGTCTATCCATTTCCATTCCAATGTTAGTCGATTGCATCGGTGATACATTCTTCCTAGAAAAATTAGAATTTAGCAATGTCAAATCTGCCCATTGCAGGGTTATGTATAAGGGATTCGATTTAAAATATACTTGCAAGTAAAAATAGCAAATTATGATGAGTAAATCAAATCAATCATCTTCGCACCAAAATTATTTGGAGCATTTGAAGTCCTGCAAAGTAAGGTCATTTTTGGAAAAAAAATTGACCTATCAAATCACCTTATAACTTCATAAAAATACCACACCACCATTAGATCAACGGCTCGTAAAGATCTTTCCAACAACGACACGTAAAGATCTTTCCAACAAATACAAATATATGCCTATGTTAGATATATTGTGACAAATTAACCTTAAGGAAAAATTACTCGAGGTTGAAAGTCCTAACATTACCCAATTTGGCCCATTGCAACGTGTATCTTCACATTGTTACCATGTAGTGAACATTTATTTAAAATAAAAAATAAAAATCCATAACAATTTCCCTCCAACACTTCATATTGACAATCGATTTAATCGATTTAATTGGACATGAACAGGTTCAGCAGGGAATCATTCCTTTCTAGACTGGGCAAGACGATTGAGAATAGCTGTGGATGCCGCCAGAGGCCTTGAATATCTTCATGAAGTTGTCACACTTGTCATTCATCGAGATTTTAAAACCAGTAACATTTTGCTCGATGCAAATTTCAAAGCT
This sequence comes from Wollemia nobilis, assembly GCA_028583015.1. Classification (NCBI taxonomy): domain Eukaryota; kingdom Viridiplantae; phylum Streptophyta; class Pinopsida; order Araucariales; family Araucariaceae; genus Wollemia; species Wollemia nobilis. The sequence goes on from JAQPPZ010016709.1 coordinate 4,302,649, forward strand.
AGAGTCTCCGATTTTGGATTGGCCAGATTGGGTTCCAAAAAGATAAACGGCCATGTATCAACGAGAGTCCTGGGACCTCAAGGATATGTGGCACCTGAGTAAGTACCACTATCTATCTATCTAGGTTAGTCCATATTATATATGTTGCTCCTTTCCTTCTTTTTTTTTTCCCTGAATCAAAAATTTCAATCAACCTACTCACAAGAAAATGATCGCTTGACCTTGGCTGCAGATATGTTTTGACAGGACACTTGACAACCAAGTCTGATGTTTACAGTTTCGGCGTTGTTCTTTTGGAGCTTTTAACTGGCAGAGTGCCTGTAGATATGAAGAGGCCCCCTGGACAAGGAGTTCTTGTCTCCTGGGTAGGCACCTATTCGTTCCTTATCAACTTGTTCACTTAATTGAATTATCACTTAATTGAATTATTATTATTATTATGCTAAAAAAAATAATAGAATACACTAAAAAACGGATAAAAGTGCCACCTAGTTAAAGTCATCGGTGAAAAAAAAAACTCAAACAAACAATTAAAAAACCATCTTCACCAAAACCCAAACAATTAACAGCTAATCAACATTATTTTACATATGGATAACAGAACTAATTGATTACATAGGTACGAGGCTTCATTATATCAGATTAGCCACCCCTGGAACAGATTCTCACCCAACAGCAGCATCAAGAAACTTTGGCACTGAGTCCCTTTCCTGAAGTACTGGGAACATCCTCTTACCCATAAACAAATGGCTCTTGGCTGACAGCAACCATGGAAGGTCCTAAATTGTCCTAGCCCTTTAAGTCGAGGAGTTAGGGGAACCAAAAATAATCAAGTAACCACAACCATTTTTATAAGGACTTTGAGTTGGGATAAAAGTACAATTTGGAAGCAAGAACAGTGTTGCTGTCCTGACCTGGACAAACTTGGAAGAGTATTTGGGAACGAGAACAGTGTCGCTGTCTGGAGCCAGACAGAATATCCTGCTAAGAAAAACCCAATTAACTGAATTTTTCCTAGCATAATTACTACAGTTACCTAGTACTAGTACTAGTAGGTAACAGATCCAGCAAATGTAGATGGTGAAAGAAATAGATAAGATCTCCAGTAAATTTACAAAGTGAAAGCAATTGCAACGTTACTAATACTAATCAATATTTAATGACGAATGTCCATTTTTTATGACCATGAAGAAAAGAATCCATTCAGCCAAATATTCCAAGTAAAAGTCGGCAAATAATAGACATTGTAATATCATTAACTCTTATGACATGTATATTGGTAACTCAAATCTAATCACAAGGTTTTACAAATATTAGGTCATCTTTAAAAGAAGTACATATTTCTCACTTTCTAGAAAACATTGTGCACAAGTTGTCAATAAATCGGCTATCTTTCTAATATTATGAGATGGGTAGAATGGTTTTTTTCTAGTAACCATTATGACTATGTTCCAAACAGGCTCTTCCTCGTCTTACAGATAGAGATAAGGTTCCTGAAATGGTTGATCCGGCTCTACGAGGACAATTCTCTACGAAGGAACTAATTCAGGTAATTAATTAGACATGTATCGTGTATACCATGAAGCAAGTTTCAATTTCCTGTAATTCACTTGTCTTGTTATTATTTAAGTGCTACATAATATTATTGTAGGTGGCAGCGATTGCAGCCATGTGCGTCCAACCAGAAGCAGATTATCGTCCTTTCATAACAGATGTGGTACAGTCCCTTACTCCCCTCATCAGGCAGCGATCTTCATCTTCTTCTAAAGCTTCCACAACTTCCAACTTCAAGTGATCCTCATCCTATACACTTTTCACTGCAGTGTTGCCATTGGCTGTTCCCTGAATTCAGGGTTCAGCAAGGTAACATACAAAAAGAGTGCTCTTTCATTTTATTGTGAAACACATTCTTCTACCTACAAGTTGGATCGAGTTGCTGTATGTATGGGGTCTAATTTGATCTTTGTGATGCATGTAATATATATTACAGGCTGTTATGGGGTCTATTTGGATCTTTGTGATGCATGTAATATATATTACAAGCTGTTATGGGGTCTAATTGGATCTCTGTGATGCAAGTAATCTATATTACAGGCTGTTTTAAAGTGTCATAGGAGCAAACTTTTTAATATCTAGATTATAGGTCATATGAGAGGATGATATTGAATTTCAATATGATATAACTCTTTATATGGTGAAGAGTTCTACCCATTGGATTCCAATTTCATATGTAACTTTTCATCTTCCAAGACAGAAGGTTTTATGGATCACCTGTGATATATTTAGCCACAGCTTTGCGAGGGGACTGCAATGTTGTTGCATGTGTATATGATGATCATGCGATTTGATCAGATAATAATAATAAAAGAAGAGTCAACTCCTATAATCAATTGGTCCCCACTCCATTATTTCAGTGAATGGAAAATTAACTAAAATATTTATGTCATTGTCATTTGTAATGTGTAAATCCGCATGTATTATTTACTAAATTATTGTTAAAATTAATTATAATTACCTAGATTATTGTAAAACTATTGTATAATTTTTTTAGTTATAAATGAAGAATTTTATTTTAGAGGAGGTATTAATGTGGAACAAAATTCCAAATGTTATTGGAAATAAACAACTTGTATAATTAAAAATAAAAAATTTTATATTAAAAATTTATGCATGGTTTGTTCGCTTGTACAACTTGGAAAGTTTAATGGCAGAGTCTTTAGAACTCTAAATAGAGGTCTAAAGATTTAATGTTTAAATTTTCAGAAGGAATAGGGTTATATACAATACATAAGTTATTTCAGTATGGTTAGACATCCATATATTAAATAAAATAAAACTTAAAAATTACTTTTAAAACCATCATAGTGTTAAAACAAAATCTGCATATTTTAATTGTGTTAATATTATAATAAAATATTAATTTTTATTAATGTAATAATTATAATTATAAAGTTAATACAAGTGGTTGGGATTACATGGTATTAATACTTTTTAAACTTTAAAGGAGGATACATGCATAATTCACATACACATTCCTTTTCATAATGTGACTAAGGTCATCTCCCATATAACCTGTTTAGGAGATTTTTTTTTTGAGAACTAGTATAAGGAAAAAAAAAAAAAAAATTGGAAGAGATTTATTTATAAATATTAAAGCTAGGTAAGAGAAGAAAGATGTTTAGAATCATTAAATATAGGTTTAATCTTGTCAAGTGATACATAGATAATATCTAAGTTATTGTAATCTCATATAATCAATTCAAACAAATATATATCTTTTGATTAATTAAGTAGTGAGGGTTTTGAGAGGATCCCACAACCATAAACAATCACTTCCGTGAGAGATCAAAAAGGGCCAAAAACTTGAAAGGGATCTCCATCCAAAACAAACAAAAAATATTGATTACAAGAAACTAATAAAAGATCGAAATAACAACCTAAAGTCAACAAAAAACTAGTCCAACAAGGATTACTGATCCAATAAACTCAAGACGGCAACTAAGAATTAGTTGGAGCATCCAAGCCCAAGGAAACAAACTTCAATAGGTAGTCCAACCTTCTATTTATGTCCTCCATGAATTTGGCAGTGATCTTGAGAGTATCCAACATGGACTGCTGCTTTTCATCAATAGATTTGATCGACTGCAGCAAAAAATTAAGAGACTCTGCCCTGGCAAAGTCCATATTTACCGCCCCAGAAGGCTTAGTCTGTTGAATCCCATTAGGAAGGGCCTTCGAAGTTGAGATGGGAATCTTGTAATTCGAAATCTTTATATTTTTCTTTTTCAAAAATCTTATGGAATGTCTCTTTATGCTTTCCCTAACCCCTTTCAAGGTCACTAAGAGACCCCTTATTTGCAAACTATTATCAGATCCCCTGAGTGAGTTTGACAAGCTCACTCTAAGAACCGAGTTTGAAACAATGGCACTAGACTCTTTGGGCTAGTGTAACTTCCCTCCTCGCACCCCTTTGGAAGAAACAGAGAGCTCTCTGACTAGACATTTAGGGCGGGACCTCTGGTCTAGGTAGAACTCCGAGTCACTATAAATCTCATGAGCAAACAAGGTTTATTTTGGCGTTTGAAACTTCGAAATCAATAAAAAATTAACCTCAATGAACTTTAAAATATCTACTATATCAATCCCTTTTTCATTGGCTATGTATTCAACCATTAACTAGACCAAGCCCTGGTGCAACAGATTTAAGCCCCTTCCATTTATAACGTCCAACATTGATTTCTTCACTAAATAGAACATGAATGCCAAAACATTCATACGTCTCCCTCTCCTTAATTGGTTGAGAAACATCACATGGTAGCTTCTGACCACTTCTCGCGAGGGGTCCAAAGGGAAATAGTCCATAATTATCAGAATCACTCGATCCCATGGAGGTTGTTGTTAGCTTTTGAGGATATCTGTAGTGGGAGAGATCTATCACAGGTCCTAATAAGATGCAAAAAATATGGAAGAATGGAAATTTGCAATATGACTAAAATATACTATAAATAGAAAGTGGTGAAAATACAATACAATATGGAGGTGATGGTCACTCCATTGATATAAGCTAAAGGACTACATTGTACTCCATCAAGGAGTATTACCACTATCTACTACTCACCACTATAATGGACTTGATATACTTTTTATATTTCATTCACTATGAGGCCCTTTATATAGGAAGATAGATTCCTTGGCCAACACTCTACTTAGTTGTACAAGGGGACACCTTGCACATTACAACTTGCACATTGACACTTGTGCATTTATTACATTGCTTGAAGTAACTAGCTAACTTCCCCTTAAAGTAATCTCCTACTCTAACTATGTACCAAAGGTGGTACATTTACATGACCCAAATGATGTAATATACTCTAACACTCCCTTGTATTACATTATTTGGGTATTGAATATTTTAGTCTTCAATATGGATCTTTGTCTTTAGACGTTCTTCAACTTGATCTGGTCCTTTGCATTTAATTCACATTGCATTGTATGCCTTCATGGATTGGTTCCTCTTCTTCTTTATTGGAGTCAGTACTTTCATAGGTAGATGTACTATCACTAGATTCTTGCAAGAGTATTTTATCTTTGCCTTTGTCCTTGTTATCATTCTCTATTTCTTGTATAGAAGCTTCTGAACATACACTTAGAGCATCATGATAAGATTTTGTGTTAGTAGAACTTGAGGTACTAATACTGCATGAGGATTGAAATATCTTTGCTAGGGATGATTCATCCATTTCTATTTTCAGTTTAAGTAATTCTATCAATCCTCTATGTTCTACATTTTCATCCTTATAACATTTGAATGTAAGTAGTGCCATATATAATATGCTTCCATATTCTAGAGGAATTTGAATGTCATTCTTTCCATTATCAATTGCTTCAGTGATTCGAGCATGTAGATAATGTTCCATTGTTTCAAAGTTATCTTTTAAAGCTTCACTATGTATCCTTTTTGAAGTAAGGTCTAAGTTTCCTTCAGAATTTATAAGTGAATTCTTGATTCCACTTTTTATGACACTTGCTCTTTCCTTTCTAATAGTGTTGTTCATATCATTGTTTACTGTATTACTTGAGGTAGACATCTCTCTTAGTTTTAGATTTTTTTGTTTCAGAGATATTTTTGATGAATCCTTTGTAGTAGACTCCCTTATGTCTCCCTAGTAGATGAAGTGTAGTATCCTTTTTGTTTCCTTAATATTTGTAGAATACTTTCTCAAGTGAATTGAGTAAATGATCTAATTTGATAAACCTATCCAAGGCTTAGATTTTGTAGAGTCCTTATATCTCCCTAGCTAAGAGATGTGAATTAATTTGATAAAGCCTTTATAGAACTTAGGTTTTGTGGACTTCCTTATGTCTCCCAAATGGATTGAGTATTTGATAAACTTTGATAAATTCTATTATTATCAAATTTTGTAGAATGCCTTATGACTCCCTAGTGATTTTGAATATGCTATATGAGTGATGAAGTGCTTTTGGGAATTGTAGTTCAATTTTGGGTTGATTTTGTAAATAGCAAAAAATCAACTTCTATTACTCCTTATTTCTCCTATTGAACTAAGCACTTGTTAATTTGATGAAGTTCTAATGGTTGGATTTCTTTTGTCCCTTTAATGTGATTTTGAGACAAGTATACCAATTAATTCCAACCCTTGATATTCCTTGATGAACTTCTTTTTATAGCCCTTTAATGTTTCTAAATTCCAATAATTTAATTTTGGTGTAGTATTCCTTATAACTCCCTAATTTGGAATATTAGAAAACAATAATATTTGCAATAATAGAAATTTAATTTTTCCAAGTAGAAATCCTTATTTCTCCTATGTTTTAAATTGCAAATATTAAACTATTTTTGGTGTATATTTCTCCTTTAATTTTGCTTCCAAATATGGTTGATTTCCCTATAGTTTCAACCTTATATTATACCCTTATAACTCCCTTTAATGAAAGTAAATTATAATAAGGTAAACTCTTACCTTTATAATGTTGCAAACCTTGGCATTGAATTCAGATGTAGATGACAACAATCTTCAATGCTTTTCTTGGGTGCTATGGCCAATGGCAGGCTTGACTTCAATCCTTGAAAGGTGGCACCTCAAATCTGGCTTCTTTGACCTGCATCGAACGTCTTGACCGAGAGCCTTAAATGCTCTTCCTTTTCTCTTACACACTGCAACTCCTTGCTGCTCCGAATGTTGTTCCCTCCTTGGTCTTTGGTGCCTCAAATAGGAAGATGATATTTTTGTGAGGGACAAGTGTCATAGGTATTTTATTCAATGCTTGGAGGATGTAGATTCCTTTTGACACTTGTAATATTTGTTGTTGGATGGAGGATGAACGTTAGAGACTTTCTTGAGCACTTATATGACTTGGTTACACGTGTCACCTCCTTTCTAACACGAGCAATGCTTCTTGTGTAACACTTCCTTTGATTATTCCCTTTAGGCATGCAATATTTGAACATTATTTTGAGCGCTCATATGGAGGACGTTAGGGTTTCTTCAATGGTGACAAGTGGCACCCTTTCTTTTTGCATGTACCTTCCTCTTGATTCCTCTTCAATGTATTCTTGCAAGCTTCCTCAATGCATTATTTCCAACTCTTTCTTTGTTGTGTTTTCTCCTCGATGCTTCGATGATGCTTGGTATGTGAGTTGGTTCTAGCTGGGATAATGAGCAATACTTTGATGACTTTGAGCTAGGATTGTGAGCAATGCTATGATGGAGGTTTTGTGACACTCCAATGGTGATTTCGAATGCTCCTTGTGGATGTACGTCTAGCTCTCTTTATGCTTTGATTTTCTCTTGCTTTCAAGCTATTGTATTTTTGCCCTTGTGGATGATAGCTTCTCCTTGTGCTATGCTATGTATGTTGTGCAGGTGGCTATCCAAACCGTGGGTGATGTGAGCTCCTTGAAGGCTCTTTTGACCTTGCTGAGATGATGCTTCTCTACAATCACTTTGAGATGATCCTTGCTAGTGAAGGATGTGTCTTTATGACACTTAGACCTTGTCCTTTTTCCTACGTAGGATAGAATATTATGGTGCAAGATAATGTAAATAAACTTGTAAATAGAATACCTTTTTTGCACCTCCTTTTGCAATTTTTTTCTATTGGTTTTAATGGTGGCTTTCTTGTAGGCAAGGGTTGATTTGACATTGTCTCCTTTGTTAGACAACTCTCTCCTTTTGCTTGGTTAATCTGGTAATAAATCCAAGCTAATAACCATGTAGATAGAAGCTTTTGTAGAAGTAATTTTTGCACTAATTTTTACCTGTAAAGAACCCTTAGTGCACCTCAAATCTGAGATTCACCAAGTCTCGATTTGTAGCTTCTTTTACTGATTTTGGTGGTGGCTTTCTTCTCCACTCCTTGGAGGAATTTGATCTATTTTGGTGGCTTCTTTGGGCCACAAATTGCTACAGGTTTTGTGCACTAAATAGTGTCTCTAGACACTTTGATAATCTGTTGGTTTTGTGCCCTTGATCTTAACAATCAAAAAATACAAACTAACCCTTTTTGAGAGTAACTAGTTCAAAGATCAACTAGTATAGTGCAATAAATATTTCTAACTTAATGCACTTTAAAGGTAACAATAATCTCACCTTATTGCTCCTATAAATAAACTCTCAAAGTAGTTTCTAATGCACTTAATAATCTCTACAAATTTTTAAGAGTAATTGTAATGAACCCTTAAAAACAATCTATAATTTTTCACTACAATCAATATTGTAGGATGTAGTCTTCTTGCTTTCTAGATAGATAATAGGTAGGTGATAATTTTATTTCTTTCAAAAAATATCCAAATCCTATTTTAATGTGCAAATATATCTTAAAATGAACTCTCCTTTTTGCACTTTCTTGAAGACTATAATATAAGCCCTTTTTCCTTTGCAACTTTAATCCAAATATGGTGCTTAATGGAATTTGATAATGAACCCTAATTTAAAGTTCAACTAATTGCATCCAAGTTGCTTACCTTTCATGGCTTCTGTAGATGATGTAGATCTTGGTGTTTAGATTCACCAAGTTGTTGCCTTGTGATGGATGAATTTGCAACTTCTTGTTGGTTATCCAAAATAACTTCTTGCTTCACCAAATTGTGGTCTCGAACCTTCTATCTTGAGCCTAGGGTTTGGTGGCTTGATCCTTCCAGTGGTCTTCAATTTTTTGTAGTAGATTTAGAAAGTCCTTGCTTTTGAAATGTGCCTTCTTGCTGTGAGAGGTAATCTCCAAATCTCTTGGATTTGGTAGGCTTCTTCTGTATGAATCCTCCTTCAATCTTCTTGTTGAATTTTAACTTCAAACAAGATTTCTTCTTCTCAATATTCTGAATATCTTGAGGTCTTCACTGGATTCTTCTACAGGATTTGGTACTCTTTGCCAAATTCTTCTTCTCTTGGGCTTGTTGTCAGATGATGATAATTATCCCAAGTCCTTCACTATCAGGAGCTTCTCCTTGGTAGTGGATTTCTCTAATGAGTTCTTCTAGGAACTCTTTTGATGATGCTTCTGTGAGCTCTACAACAAGGCTCTCCAAGCCTTCTTCTTTTCCTCCTTGAGACCTCTCCAAGGTCTTCAATATTATAGCTTCTATGGTCTTCCAAATGAGACCTTTCCTTCAACCTTCTACTTGTGGAAGTGTTGGTAATGAGATCTTCTTCTTGGATCTCTAAAATTTGTTGCTTCTCTGATCAAGAACAGGACTCTGCTAGTCCCTCTTTATCTCTTCCAATATTGGAAGTTTTTCAATGAGATATTCTATGGATCTCTTCAGCTTCTTCTAGAATAGATCTTCTATCTGCTATTTCCAATGGGGTATTTTTCAAACCTTTTCAACTTCACTAGTTATTCTTGAAACTAGTGGTATGAGTTATGTGTTGAGTCCTGGTCTTCATAATATTGTGGAAAGACTCTAGCTAATATGTAATTCGTAATATTCAATGGAGATCACCAATCTCCTATTTCATGAACTCTTCTCTGGAGTCTTCTTTAGGAACTCTTCTCAGGAGTCTTCTTTAAGAATAAGGCTTATGTGGCCTTTTCTTCTACAATGTGTAGGTCTTCAATCTTCTATGGAGATCACCAACCTCCAAGTCTTCTAGGATCTCTTCTTCTCTGATTTGCAACAAGGCTTCGTGGCCTTTTCTTCTTCAACAATCTTGTTGGTTTGCAGTCTCTAGCAATGGGACCTTTTCTATAAGCCTCCAAATCTAGAATCTTCTAGTTGTTGCTTTTGGTGTTGGATTGATTCTGAAGATGATATTCTTCCTAGATCTCTGTAGGAAGCTTCACAACTTTCTCTGAATCTCCTTTTCCTACAACAAAGTATTAGTATAAATATTTTAAATCTAGAAATGATGAATATTCACTAGTTGATTTGTCAAACTAGTGGAATGAATGTTGAGTCCTAGTCTTCACGAGTTTTTCTGCAACTCTGTGGAAAGACTCTAGCCAAATGTAATCTCAAAATTTTTGTAACTGAGATTTATTTTAGTCCTTTCAATATTTCTTGTGACTCTCCCTATTCCTATCTCGATTCACCATGGCTCTGATACCACTGTTAGCTTTTGAGGATATATGCAGTGGGAGAGATCTATCACAAGTCCTAATAAGATGCAGAAAATATGAAAGAATGGAATTCTACAATATGACTAAAATATACTATAAATAGAAAGTGGTAAAAATACAATGTAGTATGGAGGTGATGGTCACTCCATTGATATAAGCTAAAGGACTACATTGTACTCCATCAAGGAGTATTACTACTATCTACTACTCACCACTATAATGGACTTGATATACTTGTTATACTTATCACTCACTATGAGGCCCTTTATATAGGAAGATAGATTCCTTGGCCAACACTCTACTTAGTTGTACAAGGGGACACCTTGCACATTAAAACTTGCACATTGACACTTGTGCATTTATTACATTGCTTGAAGTAACTAGCTAACTTCCCCCTAAAGTAATCTCCTACTCTAACTATGTACCAAAGGTGGTACATTTACATGACCCAAATGATGTAATATACTCTAACAATCTGTAGGGTCTTAGCCTTTAATCCATTCTATTCCTTTGGAAAGAATTCTCCTTCATCCAAAAAATAGCCTAGCTTCATAAGAAGGGAATGGCCATCCCTGTTGTGGAATTTTCCATCCAATGGGAGACCAGTTACTTTGGAAATGAGCTCTTCATCAATATTAAACCTTAGGTTGCCCACATTGATTGAACCCTTACATCAAGAGAATGCCACCCACATAGAGAGCAGAATATTATGACCATGAAACTTCATAATGTAGTCCAAGAGCCCACCCCTGCATAAAATATCAGTCACCTCCTCATCCGCAACCAAGGAAACCAACTCAATATGGAGCTTTGGATACACATATCTCGGATTTGAACTCTTCGATTTCTCCATTACCCCAGACCTAAGCCTGCAACACCTAGACTTTTCATGATCGATAGTTGACCAGTCATCAAAAAATTAGTTGAGCTAGCTCCATAAAAATACCAAGAGATGATTCGATAAGTGTTCTTGCACAGAATACTAGGATGACTAAAACACTCGGGCAATAGAAACTTGAGCAACTACCTTAAAGTAAAGGGCAACACTTAAAACCACAAAAGATATTTGGTCCAATTGGCAATCTCAGAAAGCCCCACATGAGCTCAATAATCCTTCCACAAAGCACTAAAATTTGGTCCATATTCGAACTTAAAGCCTCCCTCAACATGATTGAGAATCACAAGGATTACTAGATAAAAAGGATGCTAGCACACCAAGCAAGAGGTAAACATGGTTCCAATGTCGTCTGCCATATGGAAAAGGTTCCCAACAAAGAAACCCATGGAAAGTAGAATGTCAATACTTGGTCCCGCCTCAAAATGATCAAGGCCTATCAACATTAAGAATACCATTCATATATTTTGGGAAATTAGATCTCTAATGCGATATTTTCGTGTGAGCAACTCCTAAATTCACCAAGAAGTCTACCACTTTGTTACCTTCTCTCTAGGTGTGAGTGATGTGGACATCCTCCATAAGATTAAGAATTCTTCTCATTTTGGATACCACATTGAAATTTCACCAATTAGGAGGCTTATTCAATGTAAGCAAGTTGATTAGACTCAAGGAGTCCCCTTCCACCATTGCTTTGTTAAACCCTAAGTCATGTAGTAGCAAAAGCCCTTGAAAGGTAGCTTTGGACTCAACATAGGATGTTTGGAAGGATAGGTGCTCAAAAAAAGCTGCAACAACCCTACCATTATCATCTTTGATAACTCCTCTAGCCTCGACTAATCTTGGATTACCCTTAGAAGCATCATCAAAATTAAGTTTCACCCAAATAAGTGGAGGAAGACACCATCTGCATAATAGTCTTGGATGGGAGGCCTGTGCTGGAGTCCTTTCAGGGAAGAAGCCAATGGCTCGTTTAAGAGTTAATTTCGACGATGATGACCTTTGGTTGCTCTCATTATTTTCAATGATAACCACACCAACATTCTCCTTTGCACTCTAAAGGGTTCTAAAAGCAACCTGTAAGGAGTTGTGTTTGTGGTTTTTAAAAGCACAAGTGTCCCTCTCTTTCCATATACCCCATAGGAGGTGAGGAATAAGAAAATTCCATAGGCATCTCAACCTAGGGGAGAAAAAGGAAGGTTCCCATTGGAAAATAATCTCCAACATGGAGCTAGGGAAAACCCAATTAATCAATAAAAGATTCAGAATCCAATGACATGATTCTCTGAAGAAAGAACAACTTTTAAAAATATGTTCAATCGACTCCCCATCCGATTTGCAAAGTAGAACCTATTTGGGATTGCCATACCTCATTTCTTGAGGTTTTCAATAGAAATAATATTACCTTGGATTGCTAACTAGAGGAAGATATTTACCTTAGGGAGGAGATTTTGAATCCATATCTTGTTGTCGGGAATCCACCAACAAAATTTTGGCTCAGTCATCAGATAGGTCAAGCGTACTAAAAAGAAATCGTCGGACTCTCCCATCTAAATAGTATTATCTGCCCTACCAAAGAGAGGAATAAATTGAAATTTAAGAAGAATTTCTAATATTTCTTGTGCCAATTGCACCTCATTATCATCAAAATTTAGAGGTATCAGAATCCAACTCTTACGATCATTGACAATATATATGAAATCCAAAACTTTGTCTTGACCCAAGGCTCTAAAAAGAGGTTCAATAACATTGAGACTAGGGTCCCTAATAAGGGGGTGATCAACAATCCACATATCCTACCAAAAATTAATTGAACTTCCAACCCCCAAGATCCACCTTCTACCTTGAATAAGGAGAGCGCGGGTCTTCAATAGACATTGCTAGAATGAAGATCCTACAGCTAAAATCAGGTCAAAAAGGAAATCTTGGAAATGATATTTATCTTTCAAAATTTTTGTCCAATTCACATGATTATCCACGACCAGTTTCCATGCTTGTTTGGCAACCAGTGCCCTGTTCATCCTTTGAAAATCCTAGAAATGGTATTTAGCTTAAAAAATTTTGGTCCATTTGTAACAAATATTTTAACTGGTTAAATTTCTCAATTTTTAAAATCTTGTCAAATTGTTGTAATACCACAATGTAATGTAATATGGATGGGTTTGTCAAATTATTTTAATACCATAATATGAACATGATGTAATATAGGTGGATCCATTTAAATCTTATATAACTTATTAAATAAAAGAAAAAACATGTCATGGGTAAATTGGCATTTGATGTGCTGACAACTATTCAAAGCATCAACCTTGATTAATGTGTCTTGTGTTTGGTGAATTTTAGTTTTGTAAAAAGTAAAGTAGATTTTGATATCCATAAGGTCAAGGGTTTTATGAAACAATGTGTTTACCCAAAATACTAGTTTTATCCAACTAAACTCTTATTAGAGAAGGGTGTACAACTTTAAACCATTGGATTTAAATTTGGACCTTCTATTTGGAGTTTTAAAGTCTTCATCTTTAAACCCATTCAAGTTATTATCAATTTAAATTTTTTATCTAAATTAATGATCTTTTATTAATATTAATTTAGTAGATAGATAGATAGGTATTAGTGAAATTCATAAAACTTTTTCTAATAAATATTTTTGAAAACAAAGTCACTCGTTTCAATAATATAAGCATATGGATCACATCTATCATGATTAGGGAATATGGTAATATTTTAAGGCATTACATATGCTAAAGCTCTTTAAAAGTAGGTATAAGTAAAAAGTCCTTACGATGATAAGTTGGTAAATTTTTTCTTTTATTAAGATTATCTAAAGTACTTATATACTTTATATCTTAGCATTTTCGCTCTCTTTTTTTATATTGGTTACTTGTTTTGTGGGTTCTCATAAGTTACTATTTTTTTGTTATGTAGGGAAACCTTTTTAATATCTAGCCCGTTGGGTAAAAATGAAGTTAACAAGACCTCGACCCTCCAAAGAATCGAACCAAGGTAGCTTACTAGTAAGCACTCGATCCCTACCAACCAACCTATTCCTTTTTGAGTGCATAAGTTACTATTTTTACCAAAGTAATAAAATTTTAAAAAGTTATACAAGTTTAGTATATATAAATGAACCTCATTTATATTACATTGTGACCACACAATGGTATTATTAGTATTAAAACAATTTGACAATTATGCATGTATTGTTAGCAAGATTTGGAACTTGATCTTCTTACTGCAAAGCCAATAACCTTAAAAACACACTAATATTAATTTAATGGAAAAAATATATGAAGCCTTTTATTACAATAAATATCCTTATATGAAAAACTATTCTAATAAATATCCTTATATGAAAAATCATTCTCCTTCATTAATATACACTTATGCATTATCTTAAATTGATAATGATTGTGAGACATGATAGACTTACAATATATTAAATGCATTGTTTGCTAATTCAAAAGTAGGGATTGTGGAGAAAATCCTTGAAATGATGTGTTGTCATCTTCCTTCTCTCTAATTTTAACATTATTTAAGTGCTTGTATATTTTTTTAATAAGTTATATGTAGCTTCTATTCTGGGCCACTCCAATCAAAATACCAAGATATTACATTTTCTATTAGATCAATTAAATCATATCCAACATGCCTTTTATCACAAATATTTTTCATTTATTTTTCTATTAAATATAGTACTCAACTTCCTCTAAGTGTTATGTTTTCACAATGAACACTTTGATGTCACTTGACCAATTGCATTTTAACATTTAAATTCCATTAAGATGAAAATCAACACCGTGATTGGTTAAATTATATTCTACCCAATTGCTTTCTCTATATATTTTCTGACATTTTAAAGAGAATACCTCCAATAATAGGTGATGAACATCAGTAGGAATATTATTTTTATTCAATCCTCACATCCATTTTTGTTGATAGCATTAATGATAATTTTTGAATCCTCCTCAATTGAAATATATTTCAATCCTTTTTCTATTGCATTTTAATCCTTGTAAGAAGTGCCCTAACTTCTGCGTATTTGTTAGTTGAATTTCCATATGATTTTGAATAAGTAAGGAGAATATTTTTTACATTATTTCTAAAAACACCACCTCCACCATCTTTTTCCAAATTTCCTTTAGAAGCACCATCAAAATTAATTTTTATAAACCCAATTTTTGGATATTTCCATTTTACTCTAGATCAAAATAGATCATTTGTTTTAATTTTATTATTGTAGATGATTCTTACATGTATGTTCAAATCCTATAATCAAGTTGTTACCACCTCTTTTTTTGAATTTGAGTCTTCCCAGGATGAACACCATATTTGTAGATATTTTGCAAGAGAGGCAATAATAATGTGGTTCTAAACTTGGGCATGATTTTAAAATTTATTTTTATAAATTCTATTTTTCCTTTCAAGCCATAAATTCCAACAAGTAATGGTAGGACCAATCCTCCAAAAAATACATAATGCTTTAACTTTGAAATAATTAATCTAACATTTTATTGAGTCTTTCAATGTTGATGGAGCTACCTAATATATTTTCATATTTTAAAAAAAGTAACCCCAAATGATGTGAGCAAAGGGACAATGAAGGAGTAAATAGTCTTTTGTTTCTAAATCCTTCTCACACAAGGCATATTTGAAAGGCCCATGCTATCCTCTTCTTTGTAGACTCTCTCCTATAAGAATATTACTTTGAACTACTAACCAAAGGAATCTTGAGGTCTTAGGGAGAACCTATATTGACCAAACATTCTTCCAAGGAAAATATTTGGAAGTAGAAAATTTTGACTGCTCTAAATCCTCATATCCCAACTTGATGAAGTATCCACCATCCTTTGATAGATTCCAAACCAACTCATCCTTTCAAGTAAAAATTAGCAAATAAAAATCTTGAAGCATCTTTTGAAGTTCATCTGTAATTTTTTTTTCTCTCTTTCAACCAGGTTACTAATAGAAATCTATGATCTAGAGTTGTTGCTCATATTAATACATTATTTGAACTATAGACCTTTACAAGCTAGGCATTCTTTATCTAATGGTTGTCATTTTGAGTAAGAGATAAAAGGACAAGGCTTCAACCAAACATCAAACCAAAAATTTACATAATTCTCCTCATTGATTAACCATCTAATATGTTTCTTTATTGATTGTAAACTATCTAATATGAAGTTTAATAAAACTCTTGAAACATATTTTGATGTTCATTTGCAATTTTTTAAAGTTTCTCTCCTTCAACCAAGTTACTAATAGAAATTCATGATTTGGAGTTGTTACTCATATTAATATAGTCATTAACCTTTGGAAATTTACAAGCTAGGCATGATTGAGCCAATGGTAAGATAAAAGGATAAGGCTTCAACCAAGAATCAAACCAAAACTTTGCACAATTCCTTTCATTAACTAACCATCTAATATATTTATTTATAAATTGCAAACTATCTAATATGAAGTTCCATGTTGACAATACTTTGGATAAGGTTCTTTTTCTAAATAATTCAATTGCATCAAGAGAACCTATATACATTTGAAGTAATATTTTTTCTCAATTCTTTCCTTGATTTTGGAATAATCTCCACCAAAGCAAATCCCTTAATGTCATTCATAAGTTTAAAATTTTACAAGCATGGTCCTCCAATATTATTTCCTTTGCAAAACGTATCCCATTTACAAGGAGGAAACCTATATTGTTTCTCACAAACTTTTCAAAGAAATTTTGTTTGAATTTTATTAGTTTTTTATGCTATACCTATTGGCAATCTTCAAAGTGACATCGTATAAATAGGGATGGATTACAATGTAGTCTTTATGAGTTGTAGCCTTCCTGCCATATTTAAAAAATTACCTTTCCAACCTTCTAAATAAGCTTTCATTCTATCCAAACAAG
Source organism: Wollemia nobilis (assembly GCA_028583015.1). Classification (NCBI taxonomy): domain Eukaryota; kingdom Viridiplantae; phylum Streptophyta; class Pinopsida; order Araucariales; family Araucariaceae; genus Wollemia; species Wollemia nobilis. The sequence goes on from JAQPPZ010016709.1 coordinate 4,319,517, forward strand.
ATATCCAAAGCTCCTTTTTATATTTATGAGACAAAGGAATACCCAAGTAGGTTGATAGAAATTTTTAATTTTAAACCCTAAAATATTCACAATATTTTGTTGTAAATCTAGGGTAGTGTTAATTAAAAAATTTAGAGATTTTGTAGTATTAACTGCCCAATAGCCTTCTCATAACATGATAATATTGATTTAAACTCCATGGCCTCACTGATTGAGGGATGACCTAAAAGAAAAGCATCATCAACAAATTGGAGATGAGATTCAAAGGGACTATTTTGTACAACTTGAATAGCTTTCATTTTCCTTCCATTCTTACCTTCAAGAAACCTCTCCCTAATACCTTCACAAGAATAATGAATAGATAAGGAGAGTGGAACACCTTGACAAAGTCCACAAGATGACTTACGTAACCAATAGGAGAACTATTAAAAATAGAGTATATTACATTATTTGGGTCATGTAAATGTACCTTCCTTAGTACATACTTAGGACATTAGGTTACTTTAGGGGGAAGTTATCTAGTTACTTCATGCAATGTAATAAATGCACAAGTATAAATATACAATCTACAATGTGCAATGTGTCCACTTGTACAACTAGATAGAGTGTTGGCCAAGGAACTTATCTTCCTATATAATTGCCATAGATGTAGAAGATAGATATCAAAGTCATAGTATCACATACAATGTGTGGTAGATAGGCAATAGGATAGTGTGTGTGTGTGAGCTATAAGATCAGAGCTCATTCATAGAGAAGTAGCTTATATTATGGAGTATCAATTTCCTCCATAGCTACTATTGTAATATTTTTTGTCATTTCTATTTATAGCATATTTCAGTCATCTCGCAGATTTACTTTATTTCTTTCTGCATCTTGTGATTGGTATCTCCCATTGTATGTGGCATCAAAAGCTAACAGTGGTATCAAAGCTATGGAATATCAAGCCACAATAGATCTATAGGGAAACCATCATTATTATCGATCCTAAGTTTTTTGAGAACATGATATGCCCTTGGACCAATCATTATCAAAATTTCTTAGAAGAGTCTAGGTGGTAGAATTAGGGAGAGTTACAAGTGAGTATTGAAATATCAATTTCAAAAATAATAAGATTGCATAGGGCTAGAGTCTTTCCACAAAGTTGAAAGAAAACTCATGAAGACTAGGACTCAACATTTAATCCACTAGGTTGATGAATCAACTAATTAAGTTCAGAGATCTAGAAATAGTTACCTAAATTTTTTTTATTACGAGAAATTAATACTCAGATGATTGAGATACCTCCTACAATAGAAAGCTAGGAGACATCAACTTCGTTAGTTGAAGGTTAGAGTGCCTTCATAGTGCAGAGATTAGTTATTGTAGAGAGGAGAATGCTTTAGAAGAATCTTCTGGAAAAGAAACGTGGTGAATTTTGGAGACAAGAAATCTCCATTGATAGATTGAAGAACTTCACAAGAAGGAAATTCCATAGAAGCCTTTATCCAGAAGAAAAAGCCATAGAAGGCTTGATCTAGAAGAAAAGGCCATAGAAACCTTGATATAGAAGAAAAGGCCATAGAAGCCTTGATATTAAAGAACATGCCATAGAAAACTTGATATTGAAGAACAGGCCATAGAAGCCTTGATATTGAATAATAGACCATAGAAGCCTTGATATTGAAGAACATGCCATAGAAGCCTTGATATTGAAATAGGCCACAAATGTCTTTTATCCTGAAGAAGATTCTAGAGGAGAGGATCTAATTCAAAAGTAGATTTTAGTACTAATATTTTTTGTTGCAAGTAAAGGAGATATAGTAAGTCGATAAAGCTTCCTACAAGAAAATACCTAAATCAAAAGATATAAAGAGGATATATCATTGAAGAACTTCTAGGCTAGGAAGAAGAAGGACTAGGAGGGTCCTGCTCGAATTCAAAAGCAGTAAAATTAGAGATCCAGGAAAAGATCTCAATGCCAACACTTCCAGAAGCAAAAGGTTGAAGATAAGGTGTCTATAAATATTAAAATAAGCTGCAATATCAAAGACCTTGATAAGATATCAATGAGCATCTAGTAAAAGGATAAGAGAGCCTTGCTAAAGAAATCATCAAAGAGAACTCATTAGAGAAATCCACTACCAAGGAGAAGCCCCTGATAGTGAAGGACTTGGGATAATTGTCATCATCTGACAACAAGCCCAAGAGGAGGAGAATTTGGCAAGGAGTGCCAAATCCGAGAAAAAGAAGAATCTAGTGAAGACCTCAAGATATTTAGAATCTTGAGAAGAAGATCTTTCTTGAAGTCAGAATTTGATAAGAAGACTTGAATGTAGAAGATGCTTATCAAATCTAGGATACTTGAAGATTACCTCCTACAACAAGAGGTCACTGCTTCAGAGATACAAAATTCTCCAAATCTATAGCAGAAGAAGATTACAAGAGGATATCAAAGTCACCAAATCCTAGGCTCATAAAAGAAATTTTGAGACCATAAATTTGGTAAAGGAGTTGTTCAAAATAGTCTACAAAGAGCTGTAAAATCCTACTCAAGGCATCAACTTGGTGATATTAGAAACCAAGATCTACATCCTCTACAAAAGTAGAAAAGGAGCTACAAAAGCATTCAAAAAAAGATAAGCAACTATCAGTGTAAGTAGATTTATTAGTTATATTACTTATCAAATTTATTAAAGCACCTTCATCCTCATTAAAGTTGTAAAAAAGGAGATTTGTATTAAAATATTCAAGTGTGCAAAAATAAATGTTCTTTTTAAGGTTCATTTGCACATTAGGAGTTGATTAGATTTCGGAATTTTCATAATCGATCAACTAGCCTATTATCTACTTTGGAAAACAAAAGAAGACTATCTCCTAATATCTTACTTGTAAGAAATTTACATAATAAATCTTGAAGGTTCATTTCAGATTATTCTTGATTAGTTGCAATGAATTGATTAAGTGCATTTTATGGAAAGTAGATTGGAGTGATAAGGTGTAATCTATTAGTGCATTAAAAGTAGAATGTGTTAGGTTCATTTGCACTATTATTACTCTCAAAATAAATTAGTTTTGTGCTTTGAAATAAAGGCTACAAAATCTAGTTTGGATCAAGTGTCTAAATACACTCTTAAATCATAGAAACCTCCAACTCATAGTGGCCAATAGAAGCCACCAAAATTGGTTAGTACAAGCAAAGAAAAACTAACCAAAAAGAAGCTTCAAAGATTGAGAATTGGTGTCTCAAATCCAAAGTACTTAAGGTTAGTGAAACTAAAAGAAAGCTTCTATTCTACAATATTTACAAGGATTGGATACACCTTCAATCATCCAAGCAAAATGGTAAGGAGTCTAGCCAAAGAGAAATCCTTAAAACCCTCATTTTGCACTTATTAATATGCTACAAAAACAAGAATTTTAGACCTGCAAAAGTGTGAAAGAAAAGGTGCAATAAAAAGGTTCTATATACATGTAAAGATTACATGGTGTTGCACTTCTACATAAGTAAAGGAGAAAATTTTAAGGTGCCATAATAGAAACAATAGGTATAGGGAAAAAGGAATCCAAAGGAAGGGCCAAAGGATCAAGCATTCTCCAACACTAAAAGGGCATTGTCTCCAATATCGGACCTACAGACAAATGAAGCTTTTATGTAAATAACAAGTTTACCAAGGTTATTTATGTAATCCAAAGGAAATATATCACAAATATTTACGTAAACCATAGCAAGGAGAAGAAGCTATCTACGTAAAAAAAGAGGATAGAGCCCATCCAGTGTTCAAACGCATCAAGCTTCACCTCTATCAATGTGAACAAGGAATACGACGAAGGTATAAGCACAAAGAAGGAAAGTGGATGCTATGTTGGGAATAGCATCAATATAGGGTAGCAAGAGAGCTTCCTCATCCTCATCCAAAGCTCCAAGGTGTAACACCCCAAGTCTACCCACTTGGTTGTCCATTCACCCCAAGTCTTCCCACTTGGTTGTCTAATATCAGAGGATTCAATATGAGAATTTTATTTCTTTATTTTATTCATTTTTGCTTTATTTCCTAGTATGAGCATGTTAAATCCATCTTCATGAGTGTCATTCCACTGTAGTAAAAATACTCATGAGATCGAGATTGGCCAAATCCCGCATAGTTTCCCATTTTGAACTTCACTCTCCTCCCGAGATCCTAAGTTCAAGCAGTGGGTTTCTTTTCCTCTAGGGCCCATAACACCTAGAGGTGTGATGCATACTTTCCCATGTCTTAACATGATTTCTAGAATTTATATCTTATATTTGTATCATGTAAGACTTAGCGCATACATGCTCGAGCTAGACGATCAACCATTCTCCTTGGAGCATCATCTAGGGTCTTACCAATACCCTGGTAACCACCCGACATCTTGTGTTGATTAACCAACATGATGTCCCATACCATCGTGTTGTCGGTAATACCTAGTCAAGCACAATTTACCACTCATCACTAGCAGGGATAACCTAGAAAGGATACCCATTCTAACCCTTTTCCATCAGAAGTACAATTAGAGCCCTGATCCATGATGATTGCCTACCCGCATCATCATTAAAATTTTTTTTCCATGGTGATTGCCTACCCGCAACACCATTAAAATTTGTCTATACAAGATTGTCCTTCCCACAATCTTGAATTTTTATCAAGGTTGTCCTACCCACAACCTTAGGTTGCATTTTAAGATTATCTATTCCACAATCTTAAATTCCTCTTTCCTCAAACTTAACTATGGTGTGTAGTATCTAAGGAGTTTGGCTAAGCAAAGGTTTGCAAACACACACCATCCCCTAATGGCTTTAATATTTATTAAGATAACGTAAAACAACTAGTTTCCATATTTCTTTAATGTATATTTGTCACTAAGGCTGAATAGAAATCAATAAATTTTGAAAGTATTGCAATCAAAGTAAAGAGTCTTAAGTCTACAATACTATTATGTTTTATGATTTCTTTTTAATTCTCTTAATTAAAGGAATAGATACTACCTCTAATTTAAGTAAATAAAAATAAATATCTTCTATTTTTGTTTTACTCCATAAAATTTATGCTATATAAATAAAAGATAAAGCGGTCTGCCTACACCAGTTTATGTGTTGTGACAATGGTTCTATAATATTTAATCTAAATGAGTTTTTAAAAGAAGTCTAACTCATTCTGTTTTAAATAATATAAATAGCACCATCCCAAAAATTATAAGATAATTATACACCAAAACCCTTTAGCTGTCTTGTTCTAAAGTAATGATGTTATACAACAATCATGCTAACATTTTCGACCACCGGCTCTTCCATACCTACGCATTAGTTTCTACAAAAAATTTTTTTTTTAAAACAACTCCCAGATTTGACCTTGATTTAAGTTGGTATTCCTTAATCAGAGGACAAGGTTGCCATTGCTACTACGTTATGGCTTCTCTAATAAATGTTCCATGCTTTCCAATGTCTATCCCATAACCTAAGCTCTGTATAGAACATGATGGCAGACACATTAAAAACCTCGAACTAGATGTTACATTCAGACCTGTTTCTATACACAGTGAATTGCTCATTTCTTCAATCCACTACAAAGTTTCTTAAAACAAAAATTGTTTAAGCTATAACATATTACATCCAAACTGTGCTAGTGCAAGCTAAAACTAGGTGTACTAAATATTGACCCTAGGCAAAATACAAACTGATTGAAATAAGGAAAAATATGATATTTGTTGTACGCGTATGTAAGGCGTCAAGATGCTAGGTATCGAGTTTATATCTAAAATAGAAGAGCTTCCTATTAACCAGAGTTATCATCACTTAGCTAAGGATTTGCACCAAGGAAAGATACATCCTACATACCAAGGCTTTCTTAAACAATTGCCACATTATGTTTTAAAATATTATAATCCATATAAACTACTCTCATTGCTTGTCGCATACATGCACAACGTGATAACAAAAAAATTATTCATTCTTTGTTCTGCAGTAAAGTTATCTATAAAGTAAAATAATATCAATTGCACCTTTCATCAGACAGTATGTTTTGAAGGAGAATAGCAATATATTTATTTGAAATTGCAATTTACCCTTGTTCTCAAAATTCCACAAAGCATTTTTTTTTTGTTTCCAAGCTACGTTTCCAAACAACAATACAAAATTTACAAACACTGTTCTGCATTTAAACCAAAAGCCACATATCCATCTATTAATGCATGTAACAGGTTCGACTACATTTCTTTTATGACTCAGGCTTTGAATTACCCCTGAGTAAAATTTCCCATTTTCACAAATGTATAACAATTTCCTTTCATCCTGTATACAACTCTTTGAAGCCCGAACGCTATCAAATCCATTAAAAGACAACATGCATTATGTTTTATAGCATACATCATATTTCTTTCTCCTCTTACCGATTATCCGGTGCTTACAAGGGTCAGAATGGTCGTTCTACCATGAAATGCAACTAATACTAACATGCATACATCATATCCTTATTTCATTCAATATGTAGAGCTTCACAACATCACAATATTATTATTTTTTACACAACATGCAAGAGTAAATTTGGACTTGGTTCACATCCAACCAATCCCACAGCATCACAATGAAGCTCAATGAAAACACAGAATGCAACAATAACTTTTAGGTAGAATGAATTCAGTTTTAGTTCACAACCAACCAAACACACAGTAACACATTGTTGCCTTATGTTTCCAACAAACCTTCGAGCGCATGCAATATCCAAATTACACAAAATAATTTTAATTTTTCTAAAATGCATAAGCTAATTCAAATTCTCACATAGAGCATTATCATATTAACTTTGCCATACAATCAAACTTTTCCATTTGCTTTTTCTTAAATTTATTAATTAGAATCGACTTACTAGTTCCTTCTTGCTTCCAATACATTACTCTCCTTTCGTCGTGCTTTGTTCTCTCTTCACCTCCAACGCCTAGCCCTTCCTTCACCAAAACCATGCACACCACACCGTTCACTCTGCTCCTTCTCTTCGTATCCACCATCTAGAAGATGGTTTTCCTCCACTCCTTGCATGCAGAAACTGGCGTTTTTGGTTTTCAAGTTTGTCTATTCTCCAAATGCCAAGTGGTGTCCACTTTTCCCATGTTCAATAGCCATACTAACTTCCAGATAATACTGAAAATTCCCTACATAACCCTTTTAAATAATACCAACAATAATTCTTTGATTTTCGTATTACTTTATTGTATACTTTAATATGCCAATAGTTTAAATTCCTTTATTTTCCTTGTTTCTATAGCAACCTTAGAACATTAAGTATTATTTATTTTTAATATACTTATATATTGTTATTTATACAATTAGTTATATATATATATATATATATATATATATATATATATATATATAATTAATTTTAAATAAATCAACTTCTCAACAACACACATTTTCCTTTTTAAACCTTAGCACACTGTTAACCTTATCTTTATTCTATATTTTATTTCATTAATTTTTAAACTATGACTCCTAAGCATTAAGCACTTTCATTGCTATACAAACATCATAATTCACAAATTATCAAACATCATACACTCCTACAAATGCAGCTATATGATATGCATTCTACATGGACCGTTGGAGAATGCATTGCCTATAGGGTTCTTTGCCCCTATCAACTGGAAAATACACCATCGCTCATCATCTCCCTTGACTTACCTTGCATCGGAATAATCCTTCTACCTATTGAGGAGACCTCCTTCCTTTGCACTACCCTACCAGTAACAATACCTGTCTCCTACATCCATAGATACATTAGCAGTATCTCATCCTTGCAAACATATTAGGTGTATAACAAAATAGATTTTTGGAGGGTTGTTATACAAGGTGGCTCATGAATTACCTATAAAATAAAATATGTTGCTTGCTATTCAAGAAAGAAAATAAAGCTAAGGAGGAAGACAATCAAAGGAGTTATAATATCCTTCTTGGAGGCATTACATAGAAAATTCCATGCAAGAAGACTGAGTGCCACTTGGCATATTATTCTCTAATGGCTATCATATCTCTAATGCTCAAGAGAAAAACATTGAGAGCGGTCAAAGCAAGGTGAATATGTTACGAAGGAGTAATGGTTGGTGCGGAAACATAACAAGAAGTGGCAACGCTCCCAAGAAATTGATGCAGGAGCATCCAGCAGCACCTGATGCAGAAGCACCTAGTGGCAGGAGGGCCACTTCTGAAAAGTTGCCTAAGGAGGAAAAACGTCACGATTTTGCGACGTGTCGCGAAATCACGATGGAAAAATGCAAAGAGGGCGAGGAGAAAAACCTGTCGCGATATCGTGACAGAAAAAGTGTCGCAATATCGCGACACAAAGAGGAGAGAGGAGCAGACGGAGAAAGTTGTCACGATATCGCGACAGAAAATGTGTCGCGATATTGCGACACAAACGGAGAACGAAGCCAGCAGGAAGAAGATTTTGCGATTTCGTGACCCAAGCAGGAAGGAGAATGCTGCAAGCAAAGATGTCGCTATTTCACATGTCGCAATTTCACGACCCAGGAGCAGAAGGAGAGTACGGAAGGAGCAGATGTCGTGATTTCATGACATGTCACGGTTTCACGACCTGAGGGCGAAGAAGGAGCCGAAGGAGAAGGAGACGTCACGATTTTGCGACAGGTCACAGTTTCATGGCCAGAAGGCGAAGAAGGAGCCAAGGAAGAAAGATGTCACGATTTCGTGACATGTCACATTTTTGCGACGAAGGGGCGAGCGAAGGAGCCAAAGGAGGGAGATGTCGCGATTTCGTGACATGTCGCAATTTTGCAACCCGATGGAGAAAAGAAGGCAAGGGAGCCAGAAAGTCACAATTTCATGACTTGTCACGATGTCGCGACCCGAAGGAGAAGAAAGGATGCAAGGAAGGAAGATGTCGCGATAGCGCGACATGTCGCAATTTCGTGACATGTCGTGAAATCGCAACCCGAAGGTGCGAGAGGAGGCAAGAAGAAAAGATGTCATGAAATCATGACATGTCACGATTTCACGACCCGAAGTGGAAAAGAGGAGCGAGGAAGAGAAATTTCGTGATAGCGCAACATGTCACGATATTTTGACCTAAAAAGAGAAAGAAGGGCAGGATGAGGAAGATGTCACGATATCGTGACATGTCGCGATATCACGACCCCTGCTACAGTGCAGCTGGAGGAAGAAGACGACAGAGGTCAGGCGACGGTTGCAGAGCAAGGACGACACGTGGCACCAAGGTGCAGTTAAAGTGGACGAGTACCAAGAAGCATGAGAAACGAAAAGGATGGGTCGCATAGAGTAATCTGACAGGAAGTGGCGGTCAGACGGCGGTGACAGGGGCCATGCGGAGTGGAGCCATAAATCGGGTTGGTGGACCGATTTTTGTGAAGGATGTTTTAGAGGGTCGGGGCCTCTATAAAAACCCAGTTTTTGTAATAGACTAGGGGTGGTGGATTGGGAGAACGCACGTAGAGAATAGAGTGTAGTTAGTGAGAAAACCAAGCCGAGCGCTGGTTGTTGTAAAGCCTGCGGGCTGTTTATGTAAAGGAGATTCCAGATTAATAGAAGAAAATTTGGAATTGCGTGTGTGCGATTTTCTCGTCCCCCATCAGTGGTATCAAAGCCGGAAGTTCCTGAGTGTGTAACAGATCACCAGACATGAGGCAGTTACACCAGGATCTGTGGTAGGGTTTTGAGAGAGAAGAGTGAGTTAGGGTTCTGAGCGTGTGAGCAGAGCATCGAAAGTGAGGCAGCTACACCAGGATCGGTCAAGCTTTGTAAGAAAAGCAAGGAAGATGCCTTCATGAAGAAGCCGTGGCGGTGAGGAAGGTATGATGACAATGGAAGAGTTCATAGCCTTGCAGAGGCAAGTGCAAGCCCTGCAAGAGGAGTGGCTCAGAATAAATTTGTGAGAGCAAGAGGAGCAACGCAAAAGGCGTGAGGAGAAACAAAAAAGGAGAAAAGATGGAGTTCATCAGAAGATGAAGCCATTGAAGGTTGCAGATGAGGAAGTGTGTAGCAATGGGAGAATCTGTCTGGAGGAAGGCAGAAGTTGTTTGGGCCAGGAGAAGGGGTTGGAACAGGCTGTAGAGGCAAATGAATGTCTGGAGGTGCTGCAGAAGGCAGTAACCAGACAACACAGAAGTGAAGAGCACTTCTCCACCAACCCCGAGTGTCTGATGTAGGAGCATCCAACAACACCTGATGCAGAAGCATCCAGTGGCAGGAGGGCCACTTCTAAAAATTTGCCTAAGGAGGAAAAACATCACGATTTCGTGACGTGTCACAAAATCGCGACAGAAAAAGGCAAAGAGGGCGAGGAGAAAAACTTGTCGTGATATCGAGACAGAAAAAGTATCACGATATCACGACATGAAGAGGAGAGAGGAGCAAACGGAGAAAGCTGTCATGATATCGTGACAGAAAATGTGTCACGATATCGCGACACAAACAAAGAACGGAGCCAGCAGGAAGAAGATGTCGTGATTTCACGACCCAAGCAGGAAGGAGAAGGCTGCAAGCAAAGATGTCACGATTTCACGACCCAGGAGCAGAAGGAGAGTACGGAAGGAGCAGATGTCGCAATTTCACGACATGTCATGGTTTTGCGACCTAAGGGCGAAGAAGGAGCCGAAGGAGAAGGAGACGTCACGATTTCGCGACAGGTCACAGTTTCATGGCCAGAAAGCGAAGGAGCCAAGGAAGAAAGATGTCGTGATTTTGTGACATGTCACATTTTTGCGACGAAGGGGTGAGCGAAGGAGCCAAAGGAGGGAGATGTCGCGATTTCATGACATGTCACGATTTTGCGACCCGATGGAGAAAAGAAGGTAAGGGAGCCGAAAAGTCACAATTTCGTGACTTGTCGCGATGTCGTGACCCGAAGGAGAAGAAAGGATGCAAGGAAGGAAGATGTCGTGATAGCGCGACATGTCATGATTTCGCGACGTGAAGGAGAGAGAGAAGATGAGATGGGAAGATGTCACGATTTCGTGACATGTCACGAAATTGTGACCCAAAGGAGCGAGAGGAGGCAAGAAGAAAAGATGTCGTGAAATCGTGACATGTCATGATTTTGTGACCCAAAGTGGAAAAGAGGAGCGAGGAAGAGAAATGTCGCGATAGCGTGACATGTCGCGATATCACGACCAAAAAAGAGAAAGAAGGGCAGGATGAGGAAGATGTCGCGATATCACGACATGTCACGATATCGCGACCCCTGCTACAGTGCAGCTGGAGGAAGAAGACGACAGAGGTCAGGCGGTGGTTGTAGAGCAAGGACGACACATGGCACCAAGGTGTAGTTAAAGCGGACGAGTACCAAGAAGCACAGGAAACGAAAAGGATGGGTCGCGCAGAGTAATCTGACAGGAAGCGGCGGTTAGACGATGGTGACAGGGGCCGTGCAGAGTGGAGCCATAAATTGGGTTGGTGGACCGATTTTTGTGAAGGATGTTTTAGAGGGTCGGTGCCTCTATAAAAACCCAGTTTCTATAATAGACTAAGGGTGGTGGATTGGGAGAACGCACGTAGAGAATAGAGTGTAGTTAGTGAGAAAACCAAGCCGAGCGCTGGTTGTTGTAAAGCCTGCGGGTTGTTTATGTAAAGGAGATTCCAGATTAATAGAAGAAATTTTGGAATTGCGTGTGTGCGATTTTCCCGTCCCCCATCAAAAATGCAAGTGCCACTTGTTCCTCAATGACTACCCTTATATGCAACATAGAGAGAGAGCAAAAGGATAACATTCATGTCTGACGTCCCTAGTGTGTGTGGAGAGCAAAGCACAATCTGGTCAATCCATTTCTAAATGTAGCATGGAATAAGGAGAGCATAGGATCATTTAAGACTCCATTAAAGAAGGTCAATATTTACTCTCTAAGCATCAAAGAGGAAGCCTAATAGCCATACCACACTTGGTCATTCAAACTCATCAATTCAAGCACCATAGAGAGAATACGTAAAGGACTATTATATTTTAGTCAAAACCACTGCCATTCAAGTGTAAAGTCAAGGGGATAAGGTAAAAAAAATAACTCATAAATATTTCTTTTAAACATAAGAGATATAAGGTTATAATTTTAAGGATTAATTTTAAGATTGAGAAAGCAAAAGATATAGGAGAAAACTTACCAAAAATAAAAATACTATTTGTAAACTAACCTAGGAGATATAAGGCCTTCTACTTAGGTTGAAACATTTAATACTTTGCAAATATTATTATCTTTTCTAATTTTCCAAATTTGGGAGTCATAAGGTCTACTACTACAAATTGATTTATTGGAAATTAGGAAAATTAAAATCAAATCTCAAAGGGCTATTATAAGAGGTTTATCAAAAACATATAAAGGTTGAAAATTATAATATTTACTTGTCTTAAATCTTCTCAAATAGAGACAAAATATTCAACATTAAAATCTCTTGAGATCTAGAAAAAGTGCTTAGTTCAATAGGAGCAATAAGGACAATAGAAGTTGATTTTAGCATTTATAAAACTTTACAAAATCAACCAAAGATTGAACTGTAACTTACAAAAGCACTCTATATCTTGTCTAAAACATACTAGGGAGTCATAAGGTATTCTATGAAACCTAAGAATTGATATTAGGGGATTCAAATGGATTCAAATAAATTCTTCTTAGTAGAATCTCAACTACTTAAGGGTCCTAATTATTTCTCCAGGAATAATAAAGTTAAAGTTATTCTAGTATATGAAAAACTTTAGGATATTGTCAAAGGAAAAACTCAAATACCTACTACAGATGATATTGAGATCCTAAATTTTGTAGAAAATTATTTAAAGTATCTAATGATAATAACCTTTGCTATCACTGATGAGATACAACCCTATATCATTTCAACAAAATCATCCTCAAATGCATGGTCAAGCCTAAAGAATTTTTTTGAAGGAAAGAATAAGACAACTATTATCCATATTCAAAGTCAACTTCATTTATTAAAAATGAACAATGGATAAAGCATAGAACTGTTCCTAAGAAAGGTAGCAGATATTAAAGGAAAATTATTTACCTTAGGAGAAATAGTTAAGGATGAACTTCTTACTCAAGTAACCATGAGAGCACTTCCAGACAACTATAAATATTTGGTAACATCTTTACAAGTTCTAAGTAAACATACTTCTTTTGATGACTTTGTCTATATTCTACAGGAATATGAAGTGGAAAATACAATTAAATATGATATATCTAATACTGCATTGACATTTAAAGATAATCCATAGGGAAACATTACCTCTTCATCAAAAGGATAAAGACCATGGTACAATAGGTATTGTCAGATATGCAAGAGAAAAGCTCATAGTACCAGCTACTGCAAGTTCAATCCCAAGAATCAGAATCAAGAAAATCAGATGAACAATGGGAGCCAATTTTAGCCACAATAATATCAAAATTCTCGTTAGCAATAATTTCAGCATCCATCCAGTTATCCCCAATTGGAGTATTAAAAAATAAATAAAAAAGGACATCTAACTTAGAGGAAAGAGGAAATTGAAGAATTGGAAGAACCTATAGATGATTATGAGATCAAAGCTCTTTCAACAAGAGTGACAAATTTTGAAGACACTAACATATTGCTTGAACATGTTACAAAAATTAGAGAAGAATTAGAATTCCAGATCAAAGAAGAAGATCCAATTCAAAGCCATCACATGGAATAAGATCCACATTGAAGACTAAAGTCTTCAATATCCAAATATTGTAATAGAGGGAGGTGTTAGAAATAGAGTATATTACATTATTTGGGTCATGTAAATGTACCTTCCTTGGTACATACTTTGGACATTAGGTTACTTTAGGGGAAAGTTATCTAGTTACTTCATACAATGTAATAAATGCACAAGTGTCAATGTGCAAGCTATAATGTACAAGGTGTCTACTTGTACAACATTATAGAGTGTTGGCCAAGGAACTTATCTTCCTATATAATGGCCATAGATGTAGAAGATAGATATCGAAGTTGTATCACACGCATTGTGTGGTAGATAGGCAGTAGGGTAGTGTGTGTGTGAGCTATAAGATCAGATCTCATTCATGGAGTAGTAGCTTATATTATGGAGTGTACATTTCCTCCATAGCTACTATTATAATATTTTTTGTCATTTCTATTTATAACATATTTTAGTCATCTCGCAGATTTACTTTATTTCTTTCTACATATTGTGATTGGTATCTCCCATTGTATGTGGCACCAAAAGCTAACAAGAACCATTTATCAAAATAAAATATTTCACAATGCTATAAAAATATTTAATCCTTTCACATCAACTATAATATTATGTAGAAAATTTTAGGAAACTCTATCATATGCTTTGTTCATATTTAATTTCATAAGCATACCTAGTTTTGTCATGGAATGAAGGGAATGTATGGCCTCTTTTGCAATGCTTATTACATCAAGAATTTGTTTACCATAAACAAAACCACCTTGTTCCTCTAATATAACATAATCTAGGTTACATTTCAAACTGTTTTCCATAATTTTTTAAAAGTTCTTATAAATCATATTACAAAGGCTTATTGGACGAAAATTATCAAAATATTGTCTCATATTTCTTGGAAACCAAAGTAATAAAATTCACATTGGTCTCACTTATTATAGCCTTCCTTTTTCAGCCCTCTTAAACTACAACTACCTTTTCACTCTTCAAAAAATCCTAACTTTTTGAAAGAAAATTGCAAGAAATCCATCAAGGTCAAGTTCCTTGTTAGGATGGAAAGAGAAAATTGTTTCATGTATCTCCTCCATATATATCTTCTTCATCAAGATTTTGTTTTATATTTCTGTGATAATTGATAAAATATTTTGCAAAAGCTTATCTTATGCCTTCTTATCTTTCCCATTATCTAACAAAACATTTTTTAAACAATTAATTGCTTCCATCCTTATATCTTTTTTGCCCTTAATGTTTCTTCCATTTAGAGTTAAAATATTTTTGATGTGACAACATGAAAAAATAGTTTTTCTATAGCATTGAATTTTTTGTATTTCTATCTCCTTGAGCTATTTCTTAGATTTTTGGAACCAACATGACTCATTTTTCAATGCATAATGATAAAAAGTAATTATTTTTATCACATAGGAACCTTGATCCATTTGATTAGTTTTTACTATCTCTTATAAATTTTTGATCTTGGTTCAATTTCTTTCTTTTCTTTAAAAATGTTATCAAAAGATTTATCATTCCAAATATTCATTTGCTTCTTTAAATGTTTCATATTTTAAAATAACTTTTAATATATATATATATATATATATATATATATATATATATATATATATATATATATATATATATATATATATATATATATATATATATAGATGATCCTTCAAATTTTGATTCATCCCACCATAACATACCCATGTGGAAGAAATCGGGGTCTTGGAGCCATAAATATTGGAAACAAAATAGCTTTGGATGAACATTACTGGGTAAATCACAAGTCAAAAGAATGGGTTTATGATATAATATTTCTCGCACTAAAATAATTGAAGAGATTGTGCACTCTTTTTGTAACCATTTATTAGATAACAATAATCTATCTAATATTTTTGCTATATGCGTTTACCCAATGAATGTAGTATCTCAAGCATATTGAAAACTTGAAGGACTAACATTCAAAAGGCCATTTGAATTGACAAATGAAGCAAAATGTTACATTGATTTAATCCACCTTGGAATACCACCCATATTTTCTAAAGGAGATATAATAGTGTTGAAATCACCCTCAATAATTCATAGATCACAATAAATCATAATTGTATTTGACATAAACATGGTAAGGTCCTTCCGACATCTTTCAAGAGTAACTGTAGTTGAAGCAAATATATTTATAACCCAAAATTTTATGGTTTCCTCATTATTAAAAAATAGTCTAGCAACCCAATTACTTTTTACTTTTAATTATTTCCCATCTCATTTTCATTTGTTCCATATTTTTGTAATATCACTTGGAGCTTCTATAGAAGAAATTGCTAGACAATCACCCATCTTCCAAATATTTTTAAAAGCATCATTGCATTCCTCACTACTTAAATTTGTTTCTTGTATAAAATTAACTCTTGACTATTACAACCTATTAATTCCTTAATAACTCTTTTTTTAGGGGTCTTATTCATACTCCTAATATTCTATGGTATCATTTTCATCATCATCACATTTTATTTTTATTAGTGCATTTAGCCCCTTCCTGTTAACAACTGAGATTTTTTAATTTGTATTCCAAATTGGTATTAAGTCTCTTTTTCTCTTTGTTCATACTTTTTTGGCCTTCCTCTCCTTTTTCCATTCCCACCAACACTCTCATCTTCATCAATATCTTCTATTTTTTTGTAATTTTCATAGTAAGACTTATCTTATAAATATTTTTTGTGCCCTAAAAAATCTAAAATGCAAGGAATAGCCTCATTAACACTTTTTCCTTTATATTTATCTAAAAAAACCTAAACTTCACATATAATCCTCCATAGTTATTACTTTATTATGTTGCCTTAAAAACCCTAAATTTTCTTGGATATCCTCCATATTCTATTCTTTATTGTGTTGCTCTTGAAACCTTAAAGTGAAAAGAATACACTCTGTGCTACTTTTATTTTTATTGTGAGGAGAAGATTTTATGCTACTTGAGAAAAATGAAGATGATATAACTAGATTAGCTTGACCTCCATCTCATTCACTTTAAAATTTGCCTCCCCATATTCCTTTGCTTTAAAATTTGCCTCCCCATCTTCCTTTGCACCTTTAACTCCTTTTGTATTTGAACTTATGCATTGTACTTCCTCATCCCTTATGCCATTTTTTCTTCTAATGGTTGATTCAAGTGAACTATAATGGTTTTTTTGTCTGATGATGTAGAGGGGTTTTTCTTGCCACTTTCTTAAGAGTGGAAAATCCTCAATTTGACCTAGCTTCTCTTATGATATAATCTCCTTGTTTCGTATTGAAGTTACCCTAATACCTAAAATCTTCCATCTCTTTCTCTATCATTTTCAATTTGCAATCTCTTGCCATGTGTTCAATTTTATGACATTTGCAACATCAAATGCAATGTTTTCATAATCCACTTGTTGATTCTATTCTCTTGATTGAGATTTAATCCTAATAAACTATAATTAAGGTTTTGAAATATCCATGGCAACACATTTGAGTGTATACACCATGCCTTATCTCCTTAGTAGTTAGCCCCTTTTGGATGAACTCGACTTGAGTATTGCAAATATTCTTTAAAACCTCCTTATTTATGAGTTGATAAGGAAGTACAAAAGGTCTAATCCACGTTGAAAGCCTCTTAATACTCTCTGTACCCATAGAAACATTCTCACTTTGTGATCTTAGATATAATGCATATTTTCCCCTAATCTAAGGGTCTCCATCTATTATTTTATCCCTTATTTCTTAATTAGAGAGGATAATGAGGAAAAATCCTCTCAAAAGAAAATTCATGGAGTAATTTCAATTCAATCCCCACTTCCACTTGATCCAATTTTAAATCTAAAAAAAAAATTGACTAGTATCAATGGAATTTACATATTAACCCTCTGGTTTTAAGAACCATTATATCATGCTCAATCATCTCATTCTTGATAATCACTTCCATTGTAGTATCTACTACCTAGATAGGGTTTTCCATAGATTCACTATTCCTCTTATTGCTAATTAGGGTATCCATACTTCCAACAAAGACATTCTTATTTCCAACTAGGGCATCCTTACTTTTAGTAAGGACTTTAAAAAATGACTTTCTTTCCATGTTACTTAGGTTTTATTCACATGAATCCTTTAGTTTTTGATTTTCTCTTAAGATATGGAACAAGAAGTTACACTTGCTCCTTGATCGCACTTTACTTTCTAATTCCTACTTACACTTCCTACTTTCTCCTAGCTCACACTCACTTCGAACTTGCACTCTCTTAGCTCAAACTCTTTCCTATATTATGATAATAATATAGTATATGTATACTTTTTTAAGTTCTAGAAATATAATTATTATCTTATTAATAGAATTCTAAAAGGTCATAAAAGTTTAATGTCCACTCATTTAAAAAAATCGTTTATAGAAATATTAATATTAATGCTACAAAAATATATTTAAATTATTTCTAATAATAAATATCCTTACACAAACAATCACCTCCTTTCAACATACAAATATGGTAGTGATTGTGAAATATGATAGGCTCATATTACATGTACTCAAATCTTTGTCAATTTAGAAGTAGATAATAAGGTGAGATTTCTTAAGAATATGTTTAAGCATCTTTCTTCTCTCCAAAATTAACATCCCTTAAGGCATTGAGGTACTTATGTGGTTTGTAGAGGCTTATAAGGTATTATATATAGTTCAATATTTGCCAATATAGAAGCAAGCATTGAGATGGAAGTTCTTGTGATGATGTGTTGTCATATTATTCTTTTTTAAATTCACATTACTAAAGATACTTGTGTGCTTGATGAATCCAAAAAAATTATAACTATTACTAAATTAATAAAATTAAAAAGGTAATAAAAGTTAAAGTTAAATAATTGAAAAACACAAAGATTTTGGATGCAATGGATCAGAGTGATACATTTGGCTAGTCTTCACGAAATGAGTGCAAACCCTAGGTGCAATCAAGCATTGCAAGAAGAGGGTTGTTCACAACCCATTCATTGTTCTCAAGAGGATATTAGTTTCTCTTCAGTTTGTGAGAAAGCCTCTTCAATCATAAGAAATGTCTCTCAAGGATCTTTGGATTTGTGAGTGGAGCTTTCTAATGAACCTTTGCCATCTATTAGTATTTTCGAGGATGACTTTGTGTTATATCTGAGTGATCATGAATCCTTAATAGTTATGTGCAAACTTAGGGATAAAATACCAAGCCTAGAGGAGCTTAAAGAATACATTAAATATTGGAGGACCAATAAATAATTCCAAGTAATTTTGCTACCCAAATATTTCTTTTTTAGTTCATTTTCTGATTTAGTGGATAGAGATAGTATAATGGATTATAGATACAATTGGTTTTTCGTACAAAGGGGTGTCTATATAAGACCTTGGACTCCTGATTTCAACCCCTTTACAAAAAATTTGATGAATTTCCAAACTGGGTGAATCTATATGCTCTTCCTATGGAGTTTTTGGGAGAGAAGATATTCATGAAAATTGGTAACATCATTGGTGCATTCCGGTATGTGGATGCCCAAACAGAGGAAAATTTGTCTAGTAAATTAATATGCATAATGTAATATTGAATGTTTATATGGATGTTTAAGTTCCTTGGCCTCAATCCATTATTATATGCTCAAGCAAAGTGAACTGGATCCAAAATATTGAACATGAAAACTTCTCCCTAAGATGTTAAAATTGTCAACAATATGGCCACCTAAATAAGAGATGCCCAGTCATCTAATCATGCTTCGATTTCTCCTTGGTGGAGGATAAGGCCCTACACATGAATGATCCTAAACCTTCAAATGTACTAGTTCAAAAGGATAAATTTCATCCTCCAAATGCACCAATTGTCCAATAGGAATCAAGTGAGCAACAAAAGACTCAACCTCGAAAGGAGAATCCAAATAAAATTATTAATAAAATCCAAATAGTTAATGAAGACCATCCATTCAGTTCCATGGAAAATATTAGCACCTCAGATGGTATTATTAGAGCTAATTATGAAATAATCAATGATAGTCAATTTTTTGAAAATGAAGATCCTATAGAATGTGTTACAACTAGATATTACCTTAAGAGCTTGAAGTGCAAAAATTCATTCTTAGATATTGCCACTCTAAAGGAGGAAGAACCTCTGCTATAGAAGAAAAAAAATCAAAAGACTCAATGACTACGAACTTCATAGTTGTTCCAATGGCTACAAACTCCATAACAATCCCAAAGGCTACAAATTTTGTAATAGTACCAACGACTATTTTTGTAGCTACAATTGTTTTAAGTTTTGGTTTTGAAAATGGTCTAGTAATTAGTCATGTTATGGAAGTTGTTTTGTTGATATACAATATTCTAAGGTTCAGTTGTAGTAGTAGATAGATGGTAGTATTTTGTTCAGGTTGCTGCAACATATTGTATTATCTTACATAGCTTGATGTATTGGGTTTGGGCACCCTAAAACCCCTTATTACCCTCATAAAAAAAAAATCAATTATTGAATTTTATGTTTAAAGAGTAACTACTATATTATAGTGAAATTCTCTTAAGGCCCTTTCTCAAAATAAACATCCTTGCATAAAAAAATCCCTACTTTAGTAATATACAGATATGGGTTGACCCATACTAATAGTGGTCATACAAAATGGTGGGTTTATAAGACATAATGTATACTAAAAGCTTTGTTAATCTTAATTCAAGAATTGGGGTTAGATTATTTGGGATGATGTATTGGTAATCCTTGTTCTCTCCATTATTAATATCGTTTGAGTTAGGTGTATCATTTTTATAATGTAATTATTTTTTAATTAGTTATATGAGTTTGAAATGATCTCATTTGTATTATGTCATAATAATGTTACCATGGTATTACATCTTAATATTCATGTATCACTTGGCATGATTTGAACCTTGGTCTTTACCTTAAAAGGAAACATAATTAACCACTTGATTCATGCCACTTGATCATAAATTATAATTATTATTAAATTAATGATATTTTAAAATGTTATACAATATAAGGATTTTAACCTCTATGGTCAAAGAGCCTATGGGACTATAAAATTATATAACATTACCAATCAACATATACTATCTCACTTGCTCATTAGAAAAGAAACAAGGTCTTTTGAAACCATGAATTTTAATCCATCATTCTTTCTTCTTGAAATGCTAAATTTTTACTATTGATTTTAATGAATTTTCTTATTTTTTCTTTCTTTATTGAACAAGTTATGCATAGAGTTTATTTCTAAAGTGTCAACATAACCAACTCATATATCATTATAAGTTTTGATTTCCAATATTAAATACTTGTTTGTTTTCATTGCCCTAGAAAAATGTATATCCTCTTCTTTTATTTATCTTTTGGTCTCTTCCATATTTGTATTTCACATTTACATTTATATGGCATAGCCTTCAATTTAGCCATAAGCATCTTTGCTCTGCATTTCATGATGGGGTCTATATATGGGGTCGAATTAAAAAAATGTGTTATTTCTTCACTCCTTGATCCTTTGTTCACCTAGCAACCCTAATTGTTTTTTAACATAGAACCTTGTATATTTATTACTATTTGGACATTCTTAGAAGTTGATATCTCACCTAGGCATCTATTGGATATTTTATTTTATCTTTATTTTATTTTTATATTCAAATCTTATCCTATTATAATATTTGTATCCATTTTTCAATATTTTCATATAATCTAGAAGACAAATCATGAGTACTATCTCTATAGTAAAAATACCTATTTTATGCTAGAACTATTTCATATAAAACTATATTTCAAAATTGATTGTGATAAAATATTTTTTTAATCATCCCTAATTCTTTTAATTTTGATTTTGATGTGTTGTTGTTTCATACTTCACACCCATAAACTACCATTAACATTAATAAACCCAATAAGACTTGAATAATACTTAATAATACTAATATACCTTCATATTATCTATGATGTAATAATTAATGTGAGTATAGATAATGGTTCTATCTTTGGCTCTTGGATCTAGAGCAAAGAAAACTTTTCCCCTTAATACATCATGATTTAAAATATGGAAAGGATTACTTGCAATAGTGGGAATGACCTCGCTATGCTTCTTTAGTGGGAATAGCCTCACTGAACATTTAACCAAGAATAGGTATAAATTCTTCTATCCATGGTCCAAGGATTGGAATTCATACACGTAATCATATATAATCAATCTCGTTGTTATTGACTAATTTTTGTTTTCTTGTGAATGGATATAACCATGGGCCTTCACTTGTCAACTATTGGCTTTCTTTGGTTCTTCAACCATGATTATCCTTAAGGTAACTTTCTCATCCTACCAGATTGCATTGATAACTAGTTGCTACAACCACCAGGTGTAATAGAGTATATCACTGCTTATGAGGTTCATGCTATTGTTTCTACATCAAGCCTTCATGTCCTTGCATAATTTTGGTTGCCTAGTGCTTATTGGATATAATATACAAAAACTAATTATCAAGTATAATATTGAACATTGGGAAGAAGTAATATTTACTCCCCTCAATGTGAACTCTACACTTGCACTTGTATGATATCAAGTAATGTCAGGTACCACCAATCATGCACCCCTATTACATAACTGATTATTCATGAAATGTAGTGTCACTATGTATTATGGCCATATTGATAACTCCCTTATGAATAGGGACCATAACTATTCATAAATAATCAATTCTTGAATCAATTCAAGTAATATATCCTTCCAAAGTCTTCATAGGGAGGATATTTATCCTGTAGTTTTCTTACATCTATTATCTATGAGCCCTTGTGTTGTAACAAGTGTTCTGCTATCTTGCACCATGTGATAGTAGTTGTAACACCACTTGTAGTGAGGTCTATAACATTTCACTTTCTCTTATACATCTTGGCCTTGTTCATTTGAATAAGTTATTGCATGTGATAAGCAATGTATTCGTGCTTTATTTATATGATGACACAATGTGACATTGAAGAAAATAATTCAACAATAGATACCTTATGCAGGGACACTTGGTCCTTCTCGTTGACCTATTTTGACTTGTTGCTTTCCTTGAAAGAACTTGACACTCATCTTATGATGGATGAGAGTCCTATTACATTGGAAGTTAAATTTAGTTGATCTTTAGCAGGGTTTTTTAATCCAGATATTGCTACTTCTTCTTTGATATTTAACAAGATTATTTATTCTTGGATCTCTTTTAGCAAATGCCGGTCTTTGATAGGATTCTTTACCCTAAGATCATTTGAAGATTCTTTGTGTCAAAGCTTAAGGAGGATCTTAGTATTTTTTTCTCACTGATGTATCGAGACCTGCTTTAGTTCTATCATCCATCTAATTCTCCTACTGGTTTTCTAACAACTTAGGATGATCGATTGGTGTTGATTTGATATTGCTATTATTTTGAGTGGCATCTTGAAGAGTTGGCCAAGTCTTGACTCTAATAGCTATGGTTGTTGCCTATACAACCATTTTAAGTGTTCATTATGCTATCATGGGCAAAAGTGATGTGCTCTTCCATCATTACTATCATTTGCTTTTTGCTCTAATGTCATTTTTTTTGTAAGACTACTTTATATAGCGAAGATTTGCTTGTCTTCAAGGTGACTACTCATTATTTTTTTTTGAGAGCTTATCCCATGAGTCTTTTTCTATGGTCAAATCACGAATGTATGGTTGCACTTCATCTGCTACACCAAACATGATGATTAATCGATCCTTTATATCTACCTTGTCAAATTTTATTTATTCTTTATTGTCTATATCAAGATAGTTAATGGACCCATTTACAATGTCTAATATTTTTTGAGCTCTAACTAAATTCTAATTTTGGTCTTCCAAGCTTAATAGTTTTCTCCTCATAGTAGCTAGGAGCCAGACAACAAAAACTTTAGTGCACCACTAGCCATGTTTAACCTTCACAAAATTGAAAATTTTCACTTTTACTCAATCAACTTCGAAAAATGATTTACAATGAGTATATATAACCCTATACTTGTAAGTTGATTGATGCTTCGAACTAAATTTTAATTTTGATTTTCCAAGCAAAATAGTTGTCTTCTCACAGTAGCCAGGAGTTAGATAACAAATAATTTGGTGCACCACTAGCCATGTTAAACCTTCACAAAATTGAAAATTTTCACTTCTACTAAATCAGCTTCAAAAAATATTTCCAACAAGTATATATAAGCCCATACTTGTAAGTTGATTGATGCCTCTAGCTGAATTCTGATTTTGGTTATTGATTTCCATCAAGTATATATAAACCTATACTTATAAGTTGATTGATACCTCTAATTACAAGAAATACTTGTAAGTTGATTGATACCTCGAACTATAAGAAATCAATATCTCTTCACGTAAAATTTAGGTAGAAAGGATTCCTCCAACTAAAATATAGGTAGAGGGATTCCTCTAACCAAAATATTTAAGACAACATTTCATGGTAAAGGAATTCCTCCAACCAGAATCTCGAGGGTAGATGGAATTCCTCAAGTGTCTCTTCAAGCAAAGTATAAGTCGAGGAGATTCCTCCAACCAAAATCTTCTAGGAAACATTCCATGATAAAGGAATTCCTCCAACCACAATCTCATCTTCCAACCAAAATCTCTAAATAAGGAAATCCTTCAACCAAAATCTCTCATCTTCCAACCAGAATATAGGTAAAAGGATTCCTCCAACCAAAATATAGGTAGAGAGATTCCTCCAACCAAAATATTTAAGATATTCCGTGGTGAAAGAATTCCTCCAACCAGAATCTCAAGGTAAAGGAGATTTATCCAACCAAAATATCCAAATAGAGGGGATTCCTCCAACCAAAATATCCAAAGAATGAACTCCTACAACCCGAATCTCATCCTCCAACCAAAATCTCCAAAGAAGGAATTCGTCCAACCAGAATCTCAATCTCCAACCAAAATCTCCACATAATATTTTCAACATATACGGTGCTTTCAAATTTTATATGAACTTCCTCCTTTTTCTCCTGTAATTAGTGTAGGAAAAAAGTTACATAATGTAGGTGCCAATAAGCCTTCTCACAGTATGTGAGATAAATAGAATGAGCTAATTCACCCACTGTCAACGTCCAAGGCTCTAGACACAAGCTCCCCGCCTACGAAGACCACTGCTTTTGTCACCAAAAAACGTCCCAACGTTCGTGCTGTGAGAAGTGACGTAATATATAATTAGGCCAAGTGTAGACAAAAAAATACGTATGTGGTAGTTGAATGGACCTGTCAACCTCAAACATATCCTGGTGAAACCAAACACCGTAGAAGGGTACTTTTTGAGTGGCATTTCCTTGTGTCTATTGTCAATGATGAAGTTCTTCGGATGCTTATCTACAACCTATATTCCCATCTCATCCATAATTCTCACCTTCACACGATATCTCCTTCCAAGAAAGGATGTGCATTTGCATGAAGTCTTCACATTTTCATGCTGAATATGACCTTCCTATGCTAGCATATTTTTCTCTCGTAGCTATAAAAACTAGCTAGTCGTGGACTCATTTTATAAGAGTCGTTGTCCATAGTTGAAAATAGTAACTAGCATTTATTTGTGTCTATTATATCTCCTTTTGTTTAATATTATCTATGTAGCCATAGATATTGTCAACAAAATATTTAACTGTATGTACAACCCTATTGTCCAAGAGATTAAGGCCCTCATTAGTATGTCCTATAATAGCGAGCTACACTCTATAACAACCCTCTAACTTTGGGTGCATAGCAATAGTGAGCTACGCTCGGCTAAGACCAAAACATTTCCTAGCTTTAGAATGGCACAAGCTTCGCTCGACCACTACAACCTAGCTATAACATGGCACAAGCTTCACTTGATCACTATAGAGCTTAAAAAAAGCTCAACGATAGTGACGAGCTTCGCTCGATCGCTATAGAGCTTACCAAAGCTCAATGATAGTGACGAGATTCACTCGATCGCTATAGAGCTTAACAAAGCTCAACGATAGTGATGAGCTTTGCTCGGTTGCTACAGAGCTTAAACAAAGCTCGATGACAACGAGTTTTTCTCAGCTGCTATAGAGCTTAAACAAATTTTGATGATAGTAATGAGCTTCAATCAGTCATTACAGAGCTTAACAAAGCTCGATAACAACGATGAGCTTCACTTGGTTGCTATAGGGCTTACAACAAAGCTAAAAAAATATTAAAAACAACAACGAGCTTCGGGTACCAACCTATCACTTGTTCTGCTGGGCTTCGAGGATCGTCCGATCGGGTTAGCAACCTCCACCTTCTCGCTCCTTCTCCTCCCTTTATCAGCTCTGTCCTTCGTATTTATGGTCTCTCCTCCCCCTTTTTCCTTTCCTTGAATCTCTTTTCCTCCTCGAATTCCATCCATTAACCACTGTTATTACTCATGTTCCCTTTCGTCGAGTGGTAGAGAAGACATCCCTTCCTCACCTTTCCACCGTGCTCCGCATTGAAGTCTTTTTCTTTACATAGAGGGAACCATCCCTTCGCTTCTGATGGGGGCCATTATTGCATTAATGAAGCCATTCTTTCTTTCTAGCTATGCTTTGCTCCAGTTGGCCCACCCATCCTCGAGGTAAGCAAGATAAATTTCATTGCCTCTTTTTTTTTAATCTTCTATTTAAGAATACGTCCAATTCATTTAACATAAATCTTACCATTTATTCAAATGAAGAGTCACCCAAATAAGGCATTCTTTCTTATACAAGAATAAATCTATTTATCCTTTAATTAAATTCACCATTTACTTAAAGGAATGACTATCTAAGTGTATCGCTCCAAATTTTTTGCACCCTTACCTTCAGGCTAAAGGATCCGCGCCCGAAAGGGGGATGCGAGAAGGATGGGACAATACCTCGGACTGAGAGGCCCTTTGAAGGTCCCGCCTCTCGGGGGAGGGGTATTAAGGTGATTTTTCGATGGATGGTGGGGTTCACCAGGAAACGTTTGAGTGGCAGTCTCCACGCCTAGGTTGGGAATGTGTTTGATGTGTTCAATTTTATCTTTAATCATTCAAATCCTAGGTTTGGCCAAATGAATCTAAACTGTTCTATATGAAATGCAGATTTAAATGAATACAGAAACATAATTAAACAGAGAATACAGGAAATATACTAGATTAGAAAAAAGCCATACCTGATTCGGATGTCTGATGGAGGTTCTGATTTTTGAAGCAATCTAGATCGCCTCCGATCCGACAGGATCATCTGAAATCAGACAAGATCGTCTGAGATCTGACGAATTCGTCAGACGAATTCGTCAGAGACCTGCAATCGAGAGAAATAGACACAGAATACAAAAATGCGACTATTCCAACGAGAGGGAAACGATGTAAAATGACAATATAGATACTAAAATGATAATTACGAACAGAAATTCAAGTAAATTATAGTGATTCTAATGACAAATTATGATCTTATCATGCACTTAAGCTATATGGGTGAACTCCAAGATGCAGAATAGTAAGAAATAACAATAAAATGATCTAAATGCAGAATGAAGCAACAGAAAAGAGAAGAGAAATGCAAACTCTGGGCACTAATTGCCCCCAATGTTGACTGCAGTCGAAATCGTCTATAGAGTGCGAAATCGTCTCGAATTGGGGCGTGATCGTCCGAGATCGTACAAGATCATCTACGACGATCTGAGCTTGCTCCGGCTGAAGAATGACAAAGTTCCTGCAAGAAAATTCGAAAAGGGACAAAGGCAAACAGTAGTCTAAGACATTCTAATGCAAATAAAACTCGAAGTACAAAAAAATTCAGCCAGGGGAATGTCAAGGGGAGGGCCTAAGATTAAATAGGCATAGGAAGGAGGTTGGGAGGTTGGAGATCATCCCAATTTGGGAGATCTCCAACGGTGAGGTCTCTAACGGCGCGGACACGCTTTTGCCCGAGGTTAGAGACGTCGTTGAAACATAAGCTAATTATGAAAAATTAGTTTTGGGACGAAATCGTCCGGACGTTCTGCTCCAGACGAATTCGTCCGATCTGAGGCGATATCGTCTGATCGGCGATGATATCGTCCAACGGTCACAACAAATCCTAAAAATGGCGCGAAAAATGAGGAAACGGGTAGCAAGCGGTTTTGGAGCGATTCGGGGTTAAAATTTAAATTTGAATTATTACTAAGGTAATTTTAATTATTTGCTAAGGTTTACTGCGCCAATTTTAGGGTGCTACATTTTGCCCCCTCTTTAGCGAATTTTTCGAAGAAAATGCGTTAAAGATGAGTTCTTCTCGATCTACGAGAAAGCAAAAATTATTCCCATTTTTAGGCGACGATTCTAGGTCGAATCGTACGACTGCTTACTATGGTGCCCCCTCCGTGTTTTTACCCAAATCGAACGTTTGAGGTAAAAACGTGGAAAAGCAAAATTTTAAAATGTTGTTAAGTGTTTTTGAATAAAATTAAGAAAAATAGGGTAAAACCCTAATTCATTGTTACTGTTCATTTTCCTGGTTTCTAGAGCTCTGCAGACAAGATGGTCGAGACAGCGCACAGATCGACAGAGGTCCGGCATGGGCTACGGGTAAGGGTCCAAACTTAATTTAGAATGCTTTAATTTTGAATTTCATGCTTTTTAGATTAATTTTGAATGATTGTTGAGCATCGCGGCCATTTTTGGGCCGTCGACGTCGTCGGGACGAAATCGTCTCAATTTCGTTGAAATCGTCTCGATATCGCCGATTTCGTCCAAGGGCGAAATCGACGATATGGGGACGATTTCGTACAATAAGGGACGATTCCCTCTTGCGAAATCGGAGACGAATTTGCTCAAATTTTGGACGATATCGTCCAATAGTGGACGATATCATCATTTGTATGAAATTGAACTTGTTTTACTTGCATTTTTAATCACTGTTTTATTAATGATTTTTATTGTTTTGTTGTTTATGTTGCAGAGAGGATTACTAAAGAGCCGAGAATGGAAATACGATGGGCTGAGGGATGACTTGGCCGCTCTATCTCAGGCAGAGCGAGATCGGTTGGCTCAAGTCGGCTTGCGGCATGTGGCGGATATGCCACTAGGTTTCTACGAGATATGGGGCTATTGACGACCCTAGCGAGAGAGGTGGTATCCGGGTTCTTCTTGTTTTTGGTTACCGACAGGGAGATGACTCCCACATTGGAGGATGTATGGAGGATTTTGAGGATCCCCATACAAGGACGGCTAATAACTCCCATGGCCAATCAGGGCCACGCGATGATGCGACTGTGCGGAGATCCGAGCTTCGCCCTGGAGAAGGGCGGAGTGAACATCGAGTCGCTACGCCAGATGCCCGGGGCATCTAGACCGACACGAGGTTTTGGCTGGGGTGGTAGGTGGTCTACTGCTATGCCATCGAGTGGATGCAGACTACCATGGCTACTGACGAATGTGGTCTACGACATGAGAGACCACGGGTACAGGTTTGCTTGGGGGAGCTTTGTACTATGCCGATTGTATAGGATCCTGCATGGGGTCGTATACAAGGGCGGCCGATGTCTGGTCATGACATCACTACTACAGGTTTGGTGTTGGGAGCACATCACGGTGCGGAGGCCGGTAGGGCTCCCATTGATAGGGATTGATGGGGAGAGGCCCCGAGTTTTCTACTGGTGGCTCCGGAGAGGGTCACAGCGGCGGATAGATCTGCCAATGTCCCGGAGACTACTTGATGACCTTGTCTCCGACCAGATCACCTGGAGGCCTTGGAGAGATCATCCAGGGTGGGCCGAGGATGGACGAGGAGCTGGCTCACGTTAGGCGAACCTGTTGGCCGAGGATGGAGAGGAGAGAGGTGGAGCTCCACCGCTATGACCGAGTTTTGAGGTAGTTCGGTCTACAGCAGGGGATCCCATCTCTCAGGGACTACGAGTTTTCTCGGACCATCCGGGATAACACTACAGTCAGCGGGGCTCCAGATATGCAGCGCTTCTGGAGTGAGGACGTGGACGATGCCCCCATCCAGCCAGTGGATGGTGACGACGCTGGGGTTGCTGACGGCTACGATGCCTGGTACGTAGGCATCCGCCCTCCTCGGATGACGAGGGCTCAGGGTTCGATTCATGCAGTTGTGCATCGGATGGGGAGGCGACGCCAGGCGGCCATTGAGGCGGCACAGGGTCACGGCAGGAGAGAGTAGAGGAGGCCACAGGCTCAATAGAGGCCATGGCAGCGGGAGAGGAGGGAGGAGAGACCCCCTTCTCCACGGAGAGAGAGGCCACCATCGCCCGATAAGGGCAAGGGTGTCGAGGTAGGAGAGAGTAGCGAGATGGCTACTCTTCGGGCGAAGACTGTTCGTCTCCAGGCTCAGGTGCAGTCCTTGCAGGATGAGGCTGCACGACACCGAGAGGAGGCCACACAGCTCAGAGATGAGGTCGCACGCCTCAGAGCACGGAGCGGAGGGGCGAGCACTCGAGACCTAGCATGGGCTATTGCCCAGATCACATTCTATCAGATGCTATACCACCATATGGTGCCAGAGGGGCAGAGGTTACCGCTGTCGGCCCCCATTGTGGAGCCTGTCGTGATGAGGTCATCGAGGACATCATCACGATCAGAGTCCAGGACTCATAGCACCACACGGACTGCGATGGGGCCACCTCATCCACCTCAGGGCGGGGGAGGAGATGAGGCTGAGAGCTCGAGAGGTTCTCGAGGCTAGCTGCTACGGACTGCACTGCACAGATTGATACATAGTGTTTATTATTTTTGATAGAGGATTGAGTATGCCGAGGTACAGATTGTGGCATACCGATCCAGTTTTGAGATGATGTATATATTGTTGATATATATATAGATGAGATATTTTTGATCATATGACTTGTCTTATGTGTTTGTATGATGCTTTAATGTTTTGATGTGATTGATTTGATGATTCATGTAATTATGTCATTTGGAAATATTATGGTTTGAATGTCATGCTTTTAAAATTTAAATGAAATAATCTGATGTAAACAAATTGGTTGTTTGTGGGATAATTTGATAAAAATAAAAGGGACTTCTAACAATAATTTCAAAGGACATTGTCGCTATTATAGACCATTTCATGGAGTCGCCGCTCGCTAGGTCGTCAAGCTAATCCTAGTATAGAAATATTGTTAAAAGTAAAAGAGTGCTTAAGAGACTGTCTTAAGACTTTGTTGTGATGATGCAAATGATGATGATGATGGTGATTTGTTTTCAGATTTCCATGAAAATAGTATGCATGAAATATTTTTTTAAAAATGATTTTTGCTAGGCATAAATTCCTAAGTGTGATAAAATTTTGAATAATTCCCTAGGAATTATACCATCATTGCAAAATTGAAGTTTGACATAATGACATGAAATAGAATAAGTGTTTGTTTGTTTGTAAAGCATAATTGTGTAACATAATGATGCAAGTCACATGTTTTGATGAATTTTGTTTTAAAATAAATGGAAAAGAAAATTAGAACGATGGTTTGCGCTAGGCATAGAATTATAGGTATAGACTTATACCATCATCGCGAAATCCAAAGAAGAAAGATAGATTGTTGGTTTTATTGCAAGATGCATTTTTGACTTTTGATAAACAGAAAAATAATGAAAATTTTGTTTGAAATTATTTTTGAGATTTTGTGAGAAGATGTATGTAATTGCTTTTATACAAACAAAAAATTCTGAAATAAAAGGATAAAATTATTCTGAAAAGAGTTACGAGAAATATTTTAAATTATCTCAAAGAGAAATGTAGATTTATAAGGAATCCTCATGTGCAAATGTGAGTTCATTACCGATCTTGATTTATCATAATGATACAAAATCTCTCAAATACAAATGTGTGTGCGATTGTATTGTTCATTTACCAATTTTGAGCAAGATAATTTGATACAAGTGATTTGCCTTGACCAAATAAATGTTCATTAACCATGATTTAGATGCATATAACCGTACCAGACTACTATGTAAGTTGGGTTATCAAGAGCTAGCTAATCCATAAGCAGACATAGGTCTGTACAAAAGAAGGTCGCTAATGTGACAGACATATCACCATGCTAGGGATTACCCAAGGCCAAGCGGGTTGGGCACAAACCACCTGTTATGGGGCTTACCTCACAGTTTTCGAATAATTGAGAATTCCAGGGATTCAAGCTCATCAACCCTTCTTTTCTTTTCAATGGGTAGGGAAAGGGATTTTATTGCTTTTGCTTTTGCTTGTTTTGCTTTCTTTTCTTTTTTCTTTCTTTTTTTTTTCTTTTTCGTATCTTTTGCTTTGATATTTGAGATAATGCTGAAATAGTGCTGTGACGCTTCAAAATAACCTTTTTCTTTTTCTCATTTTCTTGAACTTTTCTTTTCTTCCTATGCTAGGGATACTTGCTCGGATTAGTCTGTAGAGCAAGGGATTTTTATTCTGGGTAGGGGTGAGCTTGTCCTTTTGTCAATTCTCAAAGATTCTAGACCATGTGCATGATAGGATAGCAGGGGAAACTTTTCGCTCAAGAAACCACTTCTACTATGTAGCATCATATCGAATTTGCAATGAAATCATTTTAATGTGAAAAGATATACTTGGTTCAAGTAAATAACAAGATCAGTTCTCTATGCTCAAAACTTTATTTAATTCAAATGTGGACTTTGATATAAGAGAGATTAATAATCATACCAAATAAAATCAAGATATTTATTCATGTGAATGTGAAAGTGCGGGATTCCAAATAAATGCTAATTTATCCAAAATAATTGAAAATATAACTGCAATACTTCACAATTTGAGAGGTACAAAATAAAAGATGTTTTTGAAGATTTTGATGATTTGGATGTTTTTATATTTTTATGTTTTGATTGACGAATTGAATTGGTGGTATATACAAGATGATCTATATACACTATACAAGGTTATTTGAGTATAGCATGTCTAAGGTTGCTTCAAAATCAAAGGAGGTTTTGAAGGATAATTTGGTTGTGGTGAAGGTAAGAACAAAAGGTGATGAATAAAAGGTAGCGATAACAAAAGCTTTGTTATAATGTAGAATAATGTAGCAAAAGATTTGACTTTTATATGTGTAAAATTGATCATGTTACAAAATAAAATGTAAGAAGGATAAGAAAGTTCTTCATTCTTATCACTATCTTCCAAGTCTTGATAAGATGGAGGGAGCATATGTGAAAGATATGCATGGATGTTATTTGGTAAACAAGGATGATCATATATGGATGAAGAAAAGTGATGGATAGAAGATAATTGTGATAATAGAGAATGTATAGAACTTGATGTTTCAACCGTTAAATATTCTTCAAATGGTGTTGGGTCACCATGTATGGTAACAATTTTATTTGCAATTTCAAACTTCAAACATTGGTGAAGAGTGGAAGGGACAACCCTCATCGTATGAATCCAAGGACTTCTGAGAAGTAGGTTGTAAGATGAAGGGCAATATGCTACATAAAACAAAGTATCCAGGATCTTGGATCCAATATTAAGGGGAAAAATTATAGTACCTTGAGCTTCTTGAATTTCATTGTTAAAAGATTTTATAATAACATTTGATTCATTAAGATCTTCTTCCTTTAATTTGAGTTTTTGGAATAATTGATAAGTGCATAAATTAAGAGAGGAGCCATTATCTACCATGATAGTTTTAACAGGTGTTTCTTTACTAGATCCTGTAATGTAAAGATAGTAGTCTTCTTGTGGAGTAGAGGAAGGAATCTCCTCATCATAGAATGAAATATGGTTAACCTCAAGAGGGTTTACACCATTAATTATGTTCTTAGAGAAAATATGATGAGGAACAAATTGTTGGCTAGGTATCTTGAACAAAGTTTCCTTATGAGAACTTTGTAATACTTCTAAAAGGGATATCTTTGCTTGAGGATTAATCACTTGTTGTTGGCTATCAAAGTGGATTTCAGATTGAGATTTTGATTCTAAAGATGAGCTTTCTATGCTTACATTCCATTTTGGATCATTCTCTAGAGCCAAAGATAGTTTTGAAGGTTGGTCAAATGAGGAATCCATATCTTGAATATCAGATTGAGTTGATTGAACTTGAGGTTGCTCATTTGTAGTTTTTGTTACAATATTAGTAATATCATCATGATGGGACACATTAACATGCAATATTTGATTGGTTTCCTGTTGTTGATAATTGAATAGGGGTTCTTGGGAGATCCCCATGTCTTGATTGATTATTGGTATTTGTTGTGTAGGAGTTTGATAGTTTACTGGAGATTTATAATCAGTTGTAGATTGTAATTCCTTTATATTAAAAAGACCCTCATCAATCAAATCTTGAATTGCACATCTTAAATCTTTACAATTTTGTGTCATATGTCCATCTACTCTATGATATTCACAATGTAGCTCTGGTTTAAACCAATCTGTTGTGGTATCAAGTTGTCTTATGGAAGGGAGTTCAATCTTATTTGTATCAAGTAAATGCTTGAGAATTATATCCATTGGTTGATTGAGCTTTGTAAATGTACGTGATGAAGGTTTTCGAGAGGTTTTTGATACGTGCCTTAGGAATTCAATCATAAAAGGACCTAATGGTTTCTCACCTCTATTTTCTTTATTATGGGTAGAATGATGATAGGAAGATTGTGAAGTATGAGGTGAGTGCATGGTAGAATTGGAAGAATAAGTATTTTCTTGTTGAAATGGATGTGTTGTATTGAAAGAAGAATATTGAAAGGGTGGAGGAGGATTGTATGTGGATTGATAGACATAATATGGATATATGGGAGAATAGATAATATCGTTATGAAGAGGATTGGAAAAGGGATTGTCCTGTTGGGTTAAGGATGAAAAATGAGAAAAGTGTGATGGAGGTGATGTTGAATAGGGATGAGGTTGGTCATAATCAACAAATGTATTTGGCTGAATTCTTCCAACATTACTTATGGGCTCATATTGATTTGAGTAAAAACTCATGGTTTCTTTAGTACTTCTAAAAGTAATATTTAGTATCTACTATTTAGAATTGAATCTAAAACATACAAACTTGAAATGATGATTTTGTTACTTTTTTTTTTTTGTATACATATATATATATTTTTATTTTTTTATATTTTTGAATCAGAAAGATGCCTATGTTATTCACGTCGGGTTCACCAAAATGTATCGCTCCAAATTTTTTGCACCCTTACCTTCAGGCTATAGGATCCGCGTCCGGAAGGGGGATGCGAGAAGGATGGGACAGTACCTCGGACTGAGAGGCCCTTTGAAGGTCCCGCCTCTCGGGGGAGGGGTATTAAGGTGATTTTTTGACGGATGGTGGGGTTCACCAAGAAACTTTTGAATGGCAGTCTCCACGCCTAGGTTGGGAATGTGTTTGATGTGTTCAATTTTATCTTTAATCATTCAAATCCTAGGTTTGGCCAAATGAATCTAAACTGTTCTATATGAAATGCAGATTTAAATGAATACGAAAATATAATTAAACAGAGAATACAGGAGATATACTAGATTAGAAAAAGCCATACCCGATTCCGGATGTCCGATGGAGGTTCTAATTTTTGAAGCGAGTCAAGATCGCCTACGATCCGACAAGATCGTCCGAAATAGAAAAGATCGTCTGAGATCTGATGAATTCAGTCAGAGACCTGCAATCAGAGAAATAGATACAAAATATAGAAAATGCAACTATTCCAACAGAGGGTAATGATGTAAAATGACAATATAGATACTAAAATGATAATTACAAATAGAGATTCAAGTGAATTATAGTATTCTAATGACAAATTATGATCTTATCATGCATTTAAGCTATATGGGTGAACTCCAAGATGCAGAATAGTAAGAATAACAATAAATCTAACTAAATGCAAAATAATGCAGACAAGAAGAGGAAGAAGTGCAAACTCTGGGCACTGATTGCCCCCAATGTTGACTGCAGTCGAAATCGTCTGTAGAGTGCGAAATCGTCTCGAATTGGGGCGTGATCGTCCGAGATCGTACAAGATCGTCTGCGACGATCTGAGCTTGCTCCGACTGAAGAATGACAAAGTTCCTGCAAGAAAATTCGAAAAGGGACAAAGGCAAACAGTAGTCTAAGACATTCTAATGCAAATAAAACTCGAAGTACAAAAAAATTCAGCCAGGGGAATGTCAAGGGGAGGGCCTAAGATTAAATAGGCATAGGAAGGAGGTTGGGAGGTTGGAGATCATCCCAATCTGGGAGATCTCCAACGGGGGAAGTCTCTAACTGCACAGACACGCTTTTGCCCGGGTTAGAGACGTCGTTGAAACAGAAGCTAATTATGAAAAATCAATTTTGGGACGAAATCGTCTGGACGTTCTGCTCCAGACGAATTCGTCCGATCTGAGGCGATATCGTCTGATCGGCGACGATATCGTCCAACGGTCACAACAAATCCTAAAAATGGCATGAAAAACGAGGAAACGGGTAGCAGGCGGTTTTGGAGCGGATTCGGGGTTAAAATTTGAATTTGAATTATTACTAAGGTAATTTTAATTATTTGCTAAGGTTTACTGCACCAATTTTAGGGTGCTACACTAAGACATTCTTTTATTTAAGAATAAATCTATTTATTTCCCAAAATAAATTTACCATTTTATTCAAATGAATGACTATCTAAGACATTCTTTTATTTAAGAATAAATCTATTTATTTCCCAAAATAAATTTACCAAGAAGCTATGAAGATAGTTCATTCTTTTCAAATTTTCCATTGCTAAGGTGAAGTGTTGAAGTAAAAGATAAATAAATGTGAGCACAAACAAAGAGGGAGATATTTCCATCAATTTAGTCACCCGTCTTTGCCTCAATAACTTACGATAGCTACTAGGCCATCAATTTAGGGTTCAAGGTGGCTATTTATTGACGATTATCCCTAACTGAATGCATACCTATATGAAGGTATCTATCCTTGTTACCTTCGAGTTGTCATATCATCATTTTCCCCAACCTCAAGTACCCTTGTCTTCGGTGGAGGACTCAACTTCTTCCACTTACGAGTGCACCTGATCCTACACATTGGCAATTTGTTAGCAGTAACATATCCTTCATTATCTAGTAATATTGTATAACTGCTTTAATGCCCAAAAACTGAGTATTGAAGCATCATTCTTAAATACAATGTTTCTTCATTTCAAAAGTCCATCTAAGAGGGTCATGACATTGTCAAATTTTACTTGTTCTTCATTGTCTATATTAGGACAGGTAATGGACTGATTTACAATGTCTAATACTTTTCTGAACTCTAATTGAATTCTAATTTTGGTCTTCCAAACAAAATAGTTGTCTCCTCACAGTAACTAGGAGTTAGGGAACAAAAACTTTGGTGCACCACTAACCATGTTAAACCTTCATAAAATTGGAAAATTTTACTTCTACTAACTTCAAAAAATGATTTCCAACAAGTATATATAAACCACTTATAAGTTGATTGATACCTCTAATTAAATTTTAATTTTGATTAATAATTTTTATTAAGTTTATATAAAATTATAAGTTGAATTTTTTTTTACACAAGCTTAATCACACACGCCACCACAAGAAAGTTCAAAACCCTAACCACATGGGTGTCCCACTACAAGAAATTCTTGTAAGTTAATTGATATCTCCAATATATACTTTTAAGTTTGGTAATCAAAAACACTTGTAAGTTAATTATTAACTTAAAACCCTAAACACATGGATGTCCCACCATCAAAAAAAAAAAAAATACTTGATATCTCCAATAAGTAATTTTAAGGTTGATATCCGAGATACTTGTAAGCTAACTGATATCTCCAAGAAATACTATTTCTTTAAGTTTGGTATCGGAGAAATACTTGTAAGTTGATTGATACATCCAATTGCAATTGCAAGAAATAGGAAATATTTCTTGGTAAAGGGATTCCTCCAAACAGAATCTTAAAAAAAAAAAAATTCCTATTTCTTGGTAAAGGGATTCCTCCAAACAGAATCTCCAAGGTAGAGGGGATTCCTCCAATCAAAATCTCCAAAGAATATTTCCAAAATATTCGGTGTTTTCAAATGTTAGATGGACTTCCTCCGTTTTCTCCTGTAATTAGCGTATGGAAAAGAGTACAAGGAGTATATAATGTAGGGACCAATAAGTCTTCTCACGGTATGTGGGATAAATAAATTTGAGTTGATTCACCCACCGTTAACGGCCAAGGCTGGAGACACGAGCTCCTCGCCACGGAGACCGCTGCTTCCGTCACCGACGAACGTCCCAGCATTCGTGCTATGAGAGGTGACGACAAATATAATCAGGCCAAGTGTAGACGAACAAATATGTATGCGGTGGTTGAATGGATTTGTCAACCTCAGACATGACCTGGTGAAACCAAACACCTCAGAAGAGCACTTTTCGAGTGGCATTTCCTCGAGGCTATTAGGGTTTTGTATCATTGTTTTGGTCTGGAGCGTACTCAGAAGATTTAGTTTGGACAACTATCTTTGGTAAAGCTGATAGCCTACCCCAAGGTTTAAACTTATATCTCTTCTTAGCAAGTACTTGGCCAATCAAACCTTTACCAATCCACTAACCTTGACCAATCAAACTTTTACCAATCCATTACTCCCTAGATCTCTTCTTAACAAGTACTTGACCAATCAAACCTTTACCAATCCACTAAATCTTTAGAACATGTACGTTACCTTAGCTAATGTTTCTCCTAGGAATTGGCTCTCCAGTTCTTCCTAGCGGCTTATGATTTAATACCCTCTAAAACAACAGAATTCGCCTCTTTATCCCGAGCCAATCTGATTTTAGAGTGAATTGAGCGACCCATGTCATCTTCGGTGGAGTTTAATGAAAGACTGCGCTCTTTATAGTGATCCTGATGCTAATTAGATGTTCGCACTACCATTTTTTACTTCGCCTTAGAATGCTCGGCTCTCTGTATTGTGAGTAGCTTCTTGTTCAAATGAGTATTCCAGTAGTTTTTAATTTGATTATCCGTTCTTCCAGGCAGCTGGCCAGCAATAAGTGACCGTCTATTGGCAAGAAGACGATGCATTCTAATTATAATTTCCTCCTAGTCATGGGAAATGTTTCCGCGTTTAATGTCAGGGTGAAGATAATTGAGCTACTGTAATCTACAAGTCTTCCCATATCTATTCAGACTTGCTTTTTTTTTAATCGCCGTGAGTTTGGATGTAGTTTGCCAAGATCATATCCTCCTTGTAGTCCAGGCTCCTCATCCTTTTCGTATTGGCCAGGTGTTCTCACTCTCTTTGCTCAATTCTAAGATCTAATTCCCTCCGGTTTGACCACCACCACTATTATTATTATTTTAGATCCTTTCATCTTTAACAATTGGGTATACAGGTCAAATCATTGAAGTTGTTTCTATAACCCCTGCTTCTCTTTGGTAAAGGATGCCAGAAGTGAGGGAGACCCCGATGGCTCAGGGTTGGTACTGCCGTCATCAAGCTGGCACGCACTCAGTGGACTAAAGTCAGACTACTACTTCCTTTGTCTTTTATTAAACATGCCCCAAGGTTTGAACCTAAGTCTTCTCTTAGTAAATACCCAAAATCTTACCAATCTACTAACTCTATGATGATGAATGCTATATTGTTTTACACATTTTGTCTACTGATTTATGCAATCTCTAATGGAACATCCATGAAGCTGAACAGGAGCTCACCCTATTTTTGACCGTGAAAGCAAACTCACAATGCTTTCCATACAATGGGATGGGAGTATAATCTCACCAACCCATGGTTCTGCCCTCAACCTGCTCTTGATAATATTTAATGTTTCGATGAGTACATTACTGAATTAGATTATGTTTATACCAATTTGTCTTATTCATTTTATAGCATAAGAAGGTAGTTCCCATGTGAAAACAATAACTAAACTGACTTGGACTTATGATCCTTGTGAATGATAGTTGAAACTATTTCTTAATCTCATGCCACTAACTAAACTATGATAGTAATAACTTCTAACATGTATTCTTCTAATCTTATATTATTGCTTCTTTGCATCTCTCTTCACCTATTTTTCAATATAAAAGATGACTTTTTCGTTTCAATTTTTTTTTATTTTAAATGATTTTTAAGTGAACTTGTTATTGAAGACTATTCCAAGATATTTGCATTCTATTACTTCTTCTAGGAAACCCCATCAAAATAGAATTGAAAATTTATTTTTGGTGGATAAAATTAAGATATTTGTTTTGTTGGTACTAGCTTGTTTATTTTCTTGCAAAAAAATGTTTGTTAAACTCTAGATGCTCTCATAAGTCATGTTTTATCCTTGCAATCAAAATGAGATTATTTGAATATGAGAAAAAATCATCACATAAATTTTCAACAAGAAACCATCACCACCTTTTAACTTTAATTATTCTTCTAATTGGTCAATATGACCCAAATAGTAAGCAACCTTATTTAACTTCTATGCTACTTAAAAGTTATTTTGAAATACTTGCTTTATTATGATTTTGGCTTGAAACTCCCCATACAGTTTTTGAACTATCATTTTATATTTTTTGGTGTCTCCAATTCCTTCATTTTACTTTCAAGAACTATATCAAAGGCCTTCTTGATATTTAATGACACATCTCAATGTGATGTAATGATCTATTATTGAGTGATTTTGTCTAAAGTTTGCTTATCTTTTTGATCTTTTTCCATATCCTATATTCACTTGTTGATTTTATCTCAAACATGCTTTTGAATAAGTTTGCAAATAGTGGATTGACCATAGTCATTCAATGATTTATAGAATTGTTCACATCACCATTCTTGAAAAGAGGTATAAATGAACATATTTTCCAATCCATTAGAAATCCATGTTGAATAACATCATTAAAAATGTTGTTAATATATAGTGCTAAGTATTATATTCTTCATTTTAAATATTTTACCTTTAATTCATCCATATTATAAGTTAATTGTTCCTTAATTATTAATATATTTTAAAGCAAATAATCTTGTTGTTAATTGTGGGAGAGCCATTTCTTCTTAATCATTTTCATATCATTGCTTTGCATATTCTAACCACTATATTATCATAATCTATTTTTATTTGTTTATTCTTTAGTTGAAGCTTGATTTGAGCAAAGCAGAGGTTGCTCAAATCCTTGAGAATAGTGATGCCATAACATTATCAACTTGTAGGTCATGGTACTCGTCTCGACTTCTAATGAGATAGTTTAGTGTCATAACGATATACGATGTTAAACTTACTCATGGTGCCAACCTCACTTCCACTACCATGGCTGGTGTGGTGTTATCCTTACTTTATTGCCAACATCTATGATGACCATACACTTAGATGGGGACACATGTTGCTCCAACTCCTAATGTCACCAAAGGATGCTAGAATTTATAGAATGCATATTTCTAATGTTAGGCATTTAGGACATAGCTACAATTTTCTAGTATTATAAATTGGCCTCTTATGAACTAACATCAACTCAAGAAAAATTAGATGGAGGGATTTTTTACTATCACTAAAGTTGGTTCTTGATTAGTTGGAATTCAAACAATTTTCTCTCACAAAATTTTGAAACTATTATACATTTTATATATATCTTAGGAACATCATATAACACTTATTTGTTTATATTGTCTCTTTTCTTATCTCTTTCTCTCATTCCTTTTCATAGATCCTTACTATCTGATTTTACTTTGCTACTTCTTTCATTGTATAGGAACAATGTACATGTTTCATGTACACTACACATCATGTACTAATTATTTGTGTTATTTCTAATACTTCTACATGAGACTTATATTCTATATTATACTTATATTTACATAATCTATGAAATAATATCTCACTTTTTTAGGAAGTTTTCTATTGTGTCATATTCTATTGCACAACTCCAAAATATAACTCATCTATCACTACAATCTATTTCAAGGATTTATCCTCCATGCCAATACATCCTAGGCCTTGTAGTGTGGATTAATGGTATTAGAATAGATTTTTTATTTATTTTAAACAAATCACCTTATTTTTTTTTATATACAATGATTCTTACTAAGAAATAAGCCTCTAATATATTTCATTACTACATTCTTACTCACACATAGTTATGATCCTGAAATAAATGTAATATACTAGGTTCCATGTTTGAGTACCTTAAAGAACACCACACTCATAGAGAAATATTTGAGATAAAAAAATCAACATTTATAGAGATGAAGTTTCACTAAGAATATCATTTAAAATTCCATGAAGGAATAAAATAACACCTTACTTGGATAGTTTCAAGATATTTTGCTTAATGTGGGAGCATCATCAAATACTACTTACTGATCTTGATCCCTTCCATATCCACAACTTACTCAAGGTGTAAACCAACAATGACATAGATGGTTCAATGGCAACAAGTTGGACATTGGACCAACAATATAAAAAATATACTTGTACACTAATTGGTTCTTTGACACTAGAAAGATTGCTTTCATAGTCTTGAATATTTAAGTCAATTGTTTCTTGATAAGAATCCAACAATAATATGATCAAATATGATTGAGGCCCCATCACCACTTTGATAGCATTCATCAAAATAGTCCATGTTTACTTCTATCCACTACGTCATTATGAGGATGCAGATTTGTTTCCATAAATTGTGTCAATGTAGATACTAACCTATCCATCAATATTCTAATGAATTCAATGAACTTCCTAATCACCTTTGCAATGATAGTGATGAGAAGCATAAAGTCCTTAAATTCATCATTGGAATCCACTCATATATGTATAAAAATTAGTTTCTTTTTATTAATTTCTTAGGTAAAGCATTTCACTTTATCGCCAAACTAGAGGATAAGTCTTGAGCAAAGTATAAAAGCCATGCATCCACACATATTAAAAATTATTGGAACCAAATCCTAAACTATCTATTGTGCAAGCACCTATGACACTAATTCCTAAAGGTCCTAAAACTCTACACAATCCTAACATCCCTCTAAGACAAGATAATGGTAAATGAAATGTGGAAATACAAATGGTATACCTACAAGAAGACTCACATTCAAAATTATGTTGACTGCAAAGCTTAGAATAAGTATTTGGTGGTGTAGCCATAGGTTAATGATTGTATATATTTACCATAAAGTGAAGAGGAGGTTGATTTCACATGCCTAAGTAATGGAACTCATCAATTTGTCAATGCCTCAACCTATAGAATTTATAAGTAATGGAAGTATTTTTTCCACATACGCTACTAGGTAAAAGGTAAGCCCCTCCTTCTCATCATTGATATTGGAAGTCAGAATATCATATAGGATATTTTCAAGTGACTCAAATTCTAGTTTGAATTCATAGCCTTATTTCCTTTATGGGCTACATCTCATGAAATAAGGAAGGGATCTATGCCAAAGAACTCTTGATTATGGTATAATACCAATGCACAACACAATCATATGCAACGTAGCATCATTGAACATCTATGATATTTAACTTACAAGAGCTTGCCTCTTTGATCATTAAGTGATATACTAGGCTTTCCCATAACAATAGTCACTATACATGAAGTGAATGACTTACCACATACCAAAGTACCTTCCACATAATAAGGTAACTATAGTTTTTATAAAATAATGCAAGAAGCTCATTTTTATCCACAAAATATTATTTTGCTAATGGTTTTACTAAAGAGCCACAACACCAAAAAAAATCCTTATTGTTTTAGCTAAAGCTTATTTAGGGTAAGATCATCAAATGGGCACCTAAATATGTTCCTATTTTGATAAGTTTTAATACCCATAGTAAGTACAACTATGTTATGAACCTCCTCTGTTTATTACATAAACATGATTTATATTTATTGAAATAACAATATTTATCCATAAATATTAAGCATAATAAGAATTTCACAATGATGCACAAATTAACAATTTACTCCAATTTAATTTTAAATTATAAACCAAACCCTTGAGGTAGGGCAACATCGTACAATGCTCCTTATGATAAGGAATCTAATACTTTATAAATCTCAATATGAGATCCCAACAATACAATATTCTTCTCCCCATATCTCCCATATGAGCCTCTTACCTACATTATATAATGCTCAACTACCTATCACTACCACTTATCCATACATGTGGGATAATTACATTTATTATAATATTATTAAAAAATTAAAGAAAATGAGTTATATATTGATACTAAAAAATTTCAAAGAACAAAGGATCATCTAACAAGTAGCTTGGAGATCACAAGATTGTTTTCCAAAATAAGGAACAAGCAAAAAAATAATTTAAAAACTCTAAATAGTGTGTTGATA
This sequence comes from Wollemia nobilis, assembly GCA_028583015.1. Classification (NCBI taxonomy): domain Eukaryota; kingdom Viridiplantae; phylum Streptophyta; class Pinopsida; order Araucariales; family Araucariaceae; genus Wollemia; species Wollemia nobilis. Next base: position 4,363,359 of record JAQPPZ010016709.1, read on the forward strand.
TACAAAGGGTGCTAGAAATGCAAAGGGTACCATAATCATTAAGGAAATCTAAAACACCAAAAGCTCTAGAATCACACAATGTTCCAAGGTTTTCCACAGACCTCAAAATCTCCAAAGGTGTCAGAATTTCCAAAGGCTCCAAGATATCCAAAGGATCTAGAATCGTCAAATGCTTCCTATCATCTATGCCACTCATATTGTCTACTTTTATTTTTCCTTATTACTTTGAGATGCAAATAGGTGATGTTTAGGCGATCAAACTCTATATTATACCTTCTTCTAATGTGAGAGTATTATACATATTCAAAATTTTGCTCCAATTCTCTTAGTATTTTCTAAAATATTTGTAGTTGGACTAATGAAAATTCCTTCCCCTTAGATAGGGCATAGAACACAAGTCTTAAACCAAATACACATGGAGTTGTTTAATACCTTGTTTTTAAGCCATTTATTGTCTCATTTCGTAACCTATCAATTCTACAACATTATTGGTTGTTTTATCCATATTTATTTTTAACTAAAGCATCTCATGATGTGGTGCCACTTGTATCACACCACCAATCATTACATATCCTAGATTTGATTTAGAGGCTCCATCAAAAAATATAGGGAACTTTATCTTTGGAGGTCTGATTATTCTAACTTGTGGCCCAAAATTCAAGAGATTTTGGATGTCCATTTGGTATAATAATTGTATCTCCCTTTTTATTAATCTTCTAGTGTATTTTTATTTATGATATATAACTTTTGTGTTCACAACTATCTCCCTTAACACTATTGGTTAACACTCAAAAATTGGTTCTTTCATCTTAAAAAATATCATGTTTCTATCCTTCCAAATGTGTCAAATTATGAATTTGGTACTAAATACCAAATATAATTGATAAGGTACTTATCCTTCAGTCCTAATTTATACATTTAGCTCCAACTAGTAAGGCAATTTTTTGAGTTGAAGGTTCTTGAAATTGTTAGTCCTAATTGTTGGGTTATTTCAATCCAAATTTTAACTACTTTGTACACTGAAAGAACAAATATGATGCTATATCATTATTTTTAAGACACCTATGAAAAATATAAGGCCCCATGATATTCCTCTTGATGAGGTTACCTCCATTAATAATCTTATTTTGGAACACCAACCAAAGAAAGGTTTGAATTTTGGGGGAGACTTGTAATTCCATACCTTAGCTATGGTTGAGTTCTTCTGACCTTATTGTTGAAATAACACTCCTTGGATGACTATGTAAACACCTAACCCACTAATAGAGCCACATATAAGTTGATCTAGAATTTGGGAAGAGAGTTTAATCCCTTTAGTTTGGATATGTAGTTATCTCCATGAGTCTTGATCAATATTGGCAGGGGTGGATCTCTCACCTATTCAATTAACTTGCAAGAGAGTTAGCACCTGACTATTGTAGATCTGCTTTTATTTTTAGGGAATAATTCTTAATGATTGGAGCTCCTCCTAAGACTGGATCATCCTATATACTAATATTCTTACCATCCTCTAGAAGCCAAGAGGTATGATTTAATATAATGACTTTATCTTCCATAACATGTTTTCAAATAGGGAGGAGCTTGATATGATTTTCATACTTTTTAGGAGTTGGATCCCATTAGAGTTGTTCAAATATTTGCATTTTAGATTTTATTCCATGGAGAGCTTTTCAAAGTGAGCAAATTTCAAATTTGCTTATCACTTAGTGCCTTGCTAACAATTGTTGTTTTCTTGATTCCTAGACCTTTTGCTCTTTTGGCTTGGTAACGGTATCACAATCGATCCAATGGAACTTTTTCCTATCCTATTGCCTTCCCCCTTGCTATATAAATTTTTTTAGCATTGCATATAACTTTTGCAATATATATAAGGGCACATGATACACCAAACATTGTTATATAGGAATAGTTGCTAGTACTGGTTTGATTAAAATAATTCTTCTAATCAAGCTCAATCAATCATTGCTATATTGTTGTATTCTTCTTAACATATTTTATAGAATTACATTCCATGTTTCCTATTTTTTACGAAAGCCCATAAGAACACCTAGGTATTTAAAGGTATCACTACCTTTGGAAGCCCATAAGAAACCTCTATCTTCTGTTGTTGAAGAATTTATAATGTAAAAAATACTCTTTTGGGTGTATATTTCTACCTCTATGGCTGAAGAGAAGCAATCTAAAACTTTTTTGATCAACCTAGAATTTAGTTTTATGGATTCCCCTAGTAAAATATTTTCATCTACAAAATGAGCAATGATTGAATGTTCTATATCTTATAGTTTCTCTCATTCTCAATATTTCTTTTCTTATCAATTTCGTTATGGTCCTCCCTAAAGTTTTAACTAGAAGGATATAAAGGTAAGCGAAGAAAGGACACCCTTGCCTTAATTCTCTAGAGGTTTTAAAGAATTTAGGAGTTTCCTCATTAATTAGAGGGGCTATCCAAGGTTACTTTACGTAAATCTCTTATCCAGTCTATCATTTGAACTATAAATTAAATTTTGGATAACACCTATTTTACAAATTCAATGTCTACTTTTTTGAAGGCATTTACCATATCAAGTTTAATAGCTATTATTTTCTTTTTGGACTTGCCACTTGAGTGTAGAACTTCATGAATCATTATAATGTTGTCATATATTTATTTCCCTAGAATAAAACATTTTGTTCTGGCTCTATCAAATCATTAATCTTACTTTTCATTATGTTTGCTATTATTTTAGTCATTATTTTATAAGAGCAATTGCACAAAAAGATAGGTCTAAATCTGTCAAAAGTAACTACATATTTTCTTTTGGAATTAAAGCTAAGAAAGTGGAGTTGGTTATCATATATAGCTTATCTCTTATCCTTATCTCTTCTATCATTGCCAATAGGTCATCTCTTATTATTTCATAAAACTATTGATACAAAGTATTGGTGAAGTCATATGGTCTTGGAGCTTTGTCCTTATGCAGTGAACATATAACTTCTTCCAGCTCTTATCTAGTTACTATTCAAGAGAAATATTCTTTGGATTTGTTGTTTATCAAAGTAAGGATGTTAGGAGAGTGGCCTAAGCTTGTTGATTTACTATATTATTTTGAGAAGGGATTAATGATCTCTTGCTAGTTCCTTTATGACTACCTAATCAGAATAATTTTCTTCAATTTTATGAATTTATTTGATTGTATTTCATTTATAGTGGTGCATTATTTTTAGATGAAAGTCATTTGTGTTTCTGTCTCATTTCTTGAGATAGAACATTCTTGCTCAAAGTCTCTAATATACCTCTTCTTCTCTAAAATTTTGATCTATTTCTCAATTTAGCTAAAGTCTTCTCTCTTCCTATTGATAGGATGGAGGATGATCACATGTCTCTTGCTCTACTTCCTCCATCTATTGTAGCAATATACTTGACCTATTTTGACCTTTATTCTTATTGGAAATCTAGTCCATAATGGCTTTCTTGAGATTGAAAATTTTTATTTTCCATACCTCTTTGGGATTGTTTGCATAAACATCTTGCTTCCAAATACTTTCTACCAAGGGTGCAAACACCTCATGCTTCATCCATTTTGAATGGTATTTGAAAGGAATCTTCCTTTTCCCAAGAGCACCATCACCCATATCCAAATAAATAGGTTTATGATCTAAGACTGAAATTTGAAGTATACCACTTGATACAAGTGGATATCCAAACAATCTATCTTCTTGTATAATGAATCTATCCAATATTTTTACAATGAATTTAACCCCACCTCTTCTATTTTTCTATGTAAATTTTCCATTTTTGGGGATTATGTCCTAAATTTTCTAGTTATAATTCGCATAACCAGGTCCTTAAAAGGATTTTTTGAGGGAATACCTCATTTTTTCTCCCATTGGGCTAAATTCCCCTTCAGGTCCCCTGATATGATTAAATTTGGGGGTCTTTCCTAATGAATCCAATAGTAAAGACTTTTCCAAGACTCTTGTTTTAAGACTAAGTTATTTGGTCCATAGAAATTGACTATGGTCCAAGTCTATCCATGTGAAGAGGAGAAAGAGGTTGTTATCCAATTTGAGTGTCTTTTTTTGTTAATATATAGGTCTATGGATCCCATGCAAGGAGAAGCCCCCCTCAAGGCACTTGACAAAACTATTGCTTATAGGTTTGCAGATATCCATATGAATTTATTTTCTATTCTTGTTGATTGCTTTGTCAATTTAATTTTTTGAATGCAGATAATATTGGCTTCCATAGGTCTATTGATTGACTTAGGTAGTTTTTATTTAGGATACTACCCAATCCCATTCTATTCCATAAAAGAATATTCATTTCTTAATTTTCTTCTTAGACTTGCTAAAGCCTAAGGTTGTTTGTGCTTTCTTTTGAATATTTGTATTTGCTTGTTCTATTCTTATCTATTGATTAAATTACCTCCCTCTATATGGTGAATGAGGTGCATCCTAGAATTATTTTTGCTGCTAATGGAGTCTTTTCTATTTCTTTAATCTCCTCTTCTTGAAGGTTTTCTTTGGTAACCTGAGTTTCCTCCACTTCATCTTTTGATTTAGGATATGATGGATCTTGCCATTTTTTTAGATGGCCTTGAATGTTCCTCTTCCTCATTTTATGATAAAACAAAGAGCTTGTTATTATTTTATCTTTTTGGATGTGGTTGACACCTCCTTCTAGTTCTAGATCTTCTTTATTTTTTTCTTCTTACTAGTAGAAATTCTTAATCTTTTTCCTTTGTCTCTTGTTGTACCTTAGTGGGATAGTTCCTTGAGAAATAACTATATTTGATGACAAGTAATAAATTTAAATGGAATGTGCTCATAATCCAATTATTGGGTATGGGTCCAATCTAAGACTTTGATACCTATATTTTCAAGAAGATATTTTTTTAGAATTACTTGAACACACAACCTAGCACAAGTTGTATTATTGATCTTTGGGGGATCTAAGTCTACAACTGTACCAGGAGAGTTACCTATCATCTCAAGAGTCAATTTATTCCATAAATGTAGGGGTAAAAATGGTAGTATTACCCAAATTGAGACTTCTTATAGTTCTTCCACTTGTTGATCAAAACTGAGTAACCAAAGGATCATGTAGAGAGGGCTTGATCCAAGGAACCAGGACCCTCCTTTAAACATTGCATCTCTTTCATCTATGAAGGAGAAAATAACTATGAAATATCCTCTCCATGCTATCATGAACTCATGGCTAGATAGTTTAGATCCCCAAGAATATATGATCCATATTTGAATGGTTGTTGGGCTAGGCTAAATACCCATAAATATGCAAGCAAGAGATCTCTTAGTTAAGGTGAGGATATGGCTCTAATTAGAGTCTAGAGGGATATCCACCACTAGATCATCATCCAACTGAGGACCAAAGGATCCTTTGTTACTTGTTTGGGACTATTGTGGCCTCCTCAGCTTCAAAAATTTGGTCATATTTTCTAGTTTTGATAGGTTGAACAGAGGAGGTAGTCAGAACAAGGAAAATAAGCCATGGTCAATGTTCTTGAATATGGAGGAAACCATCATGGTAACATCCCAAAAGGAGGGTTTTGGGGGAGGGATCTCCTCCACTACCCACTACCATCACCATGATAGGGCTTAGAAAGTGACCAAAACTCTAATATGATACAAAAGAGAAAATCCTCATAAAAATCTTTGAGATTTTATTTCTTGGCTCACTTATCTCTATTAAATTCATGGACATACCATGAAAGAAAAAGCAAAATTAAAGGAAACCAACAAGGGAATAAGTAGAAGATATTAATATAAATAACTAAAAAAAATAAAAATGGTCACAATGTCTATTAGATCTGGGTATGCAAAGGATAATGTGTTTGGTGGCATGAACACTTGTCCAAAAACTGGATCTAAGCATTAATGATAGATAGCAAAATTAAAATAGACACTATTGCAACTCTCACTATAATATTAAAATATTAAGTATAACATTATAATATTAAATTCCTTAAGTACCTAATATTCCACCCCCTTAAAAAATATTTCATCCTTGAAACATAAGAAGAGACTATATAGTATAATCTTCTAAGCCTTGCTATGAACTAGTACCAATCTTGATCATCCATCCATCCCAGTGAAACTCAAATTGTTGGTGGTCTTTGCTAATATTTATGTGTCATTTTTCCATTTGAATTTTTGGAAGTAATCCCTTGGTTCCATGTGTTGGAGGTATCTTTTTGCTAGCAATAAATATCACTCTTTTTCATCCATACTTGCTTTTTTTTGCCACTTGAGTATCCAAGACTACTTTGTTAGCTCCACGCTTATACTATTCTACTCTAGTAACTCGAATTATGGGTCCATTTATTCCTTGATGCTACTACACCACTCTAAAAACTAGAGTCACTATGCTTTCTTTACCAAACACTTCCATAGTTGATGCCCTTCTCATTCCATGTAGAACCATAATATTATTACCTTAAGCCATGCATCCAAAATCATTTTTGCTCCATTGTAGTGTGGATAAAGATATGTTGCAACCTTAACATGATGTTATACCTTCTTTGTCTTCTCCACATTTTACTCCTCTATTTTAAATTATTATGCGTGATGTTCTCTCATGTGCCCTTCATTTGATATGTCCTTGTGTTCTTTTATGTCTTTCTTGTAATTTGTTGTTGTTTCTCCCATGGACTTTGTTGTTGGTGTTTCTTCCATGGAATATGTTGTTGCTACTTTTTTTAGATTCTATTTCAGGTTCTAATGTTTCTTTCTCAATTTGTTTCTCTATAATAGATTCTTGTTTTTCCTTGGATCCTTGCCTCTTACACTAGAAAATATCTTGTACTATTATTTTATTTTTCTTGTACCAAAACTTCATGAACTTTTTTTTTACATTAATATTAACAATACCCAAATAATTTAACCAAGGATAACCAAGAACAATATCTACATCACTCATCTCAATAGCATAAAATTTTAATGTAAAATATATTTGTCCATGGTGATCTTAAAATCTTCAAAAAATTAAATATTTGTACCCTCAAGTTGTATGTCTTTGATTTTACTTGTCTAAACCTGCAACCTCTTAGCCAAAGACATATTAATGACATTGTGTCTATTGTTAGGGCTTATAGAAATAATAACATTTTCTTCTAAATGCATCCATAAACCTGTAAAATATTTTTAAAAAAATCAAACAACTCTTAATCACTATTTGACTTATCTGACATCAAATATGTGCTTCCTTCTACCTTTCTATTATTCCCCTTATTTTTTCTACTAATTTATTGAATTTTTCTAACTCTTTTCTAATCCTTTTGTTCATCCTAGAACCCAACTATATTTTTATTTTTATAAATTCCATTGGTTTAAAAATGCAACTTCAAATTATTTCCTTGTATATAAAATATCATGGGTATCTCTAAAGCTCCAATACCAAGTTAAAGCTTCCCCTTGCAAAGAATCCAAAATCTTATGTCTCCATGACACATTAGAAAAATTTAAAGACTTGGTAATTTTCCACCATTCCCAAGCATCACTATCATCTTCTCTAGTGAATATTGGCAACTCCATGTCCTTAATTACAAAAATTTTAAAACTTGGATTCTTAAAAAAAAATCAAGTATCCTCTTATTCCTTTCAATAAACAATTAAATCTACACTCAAACTAGCAATTGTTAATGGCCTACACACTGTGTACTTTTGGTGACAACTAACAACCTTCTCTATGGATTTTTTTCTTCTTCTTCTAAACCCATTTTTTTATACTCAAAAACTTTTAATGACTTGTAGACTTTGAACTTTTGACAATTGATAAAAGCATGCTTTATGGACTATCTTCTTCTTTTTATTTTATTTGTTTGCACTCAACTTAACAAATTATAGACAGTCTAATTTTAGCAATTGATAATGGTCTGTGCTACAGCTTTTTTTTGCACTCAGCTTGACAATTGATAATAACCTACTCTACAAACTACTTTTAGTTCACCTTTTTTTCATAACAATACCCAACTCTAGATTGGGTATTTTTGCACTTAGACTAGCAACTGATAATGACCTCCTCTACAAAAAAATTAACTAATAATGACTTGCTCTATGAACATTTTTTTCTTTTTGTAGAACACTGTCCAGCTATGGATTAGGTATTTATACACTCAAATTAATGATTGACAATTGCTTCCTCTACAGACTCATTTTTTACAACTATTGGTTTTCTCTATAGGCTACTTTTTGGACAAATTGCTACCAACTACAAAGTGGTTATTTTTTTAGAATAACACATTAGGTAATTAATGTATAGGCATTATTGTAAGGGTGTGTCCCTTTGGACTACCCACATTACTGTATAAATATTCATAAATCATATATTGAAAATATGTGCTTGGTTCTACATTGCCAAATCATAATAATAAAAAAATAAAAGGAATATTCCCTATGAGGAAAAATTATAACAACGAAAAATTTCTTTTGTGAGGGATATATTTTTTTCCTGCATGAAAAAAAAATTCTCCTCATTTTCTTTTATTGGATAAGACATTGTTTTCTCAAAAATCGAGGCAAATATTCATGCTTCAGTATAGAGTGACACCATCATCATGAGATGAGTTTCACCTTGAGGTGGAAACATACCTAACAACAGAGTGAACCTCGTACTTATTTTTCTTAGATCTAAAGGTCGACCTAGTGGCAAACGATCGAGAGGCAGATCTAGAGGCAAATGATCGAGAGGCAAACCCAGAGGAAAAATGACCCATAGGTAGACCCAGAGGAAAAACGACCTAGAGGTAGACCCAGAGGCAAAATGACCCAGAGACAGACCCAGAGGTGACAGACCCAGAGGCGGACCTAGAGGTATTTACCTAAGCAAGAACCAATAGCCAAGAGCCAAGAGCCAAGAGCCAGAGCCAGAGCCAAGAGCCCAAGACATTATCCCACCTAATGTATTATGAAGGGTATGTTTTTTTTTGTATTTACATGGTGGAATCGGTAGCCGCCACGAATTCGGGCAGGCTGTCCAACTTTTATGGCTACCACAGTATTCTACGTTGTCCACCCCAGAAGTTGCCACATAGATCTTCACGCAGTCTTCCCCTATAACCACCATGCCACAATCATTTTAAACCTTTTACGCTGCTGAAAGCACTAGGAAAGGGACAAGCATTCAATCCGACGAGGCCCGAGATTTGAACCTTGGACCTCCGCCCCCTTATGGGGTTTGGATGAACCAATTGGTCTACACCTTACACCTATTATGGAGGGTATGTTAGAATAACACATTACATAATTAATGTACGAGCATTATTGTAAAGGTGTGTCCCTTCGAACTACCCACACTGCTGTATAAATATTCATAAATCATATAATGAAAAGATGTGTTTGGTTCTACATTGCCAAATCTAATATATTTTTAGTACTCACTTGCAATAGTTTACTCTATTAAAGCTATGAAACTGATGTAGGCTATGAAAATTGTGTGGAGACTATTGTTGATGGTTGTATGGCACTTCTATGGAAATGGTAGCAATGAATTGAACCTCAAACTTTGACTTTCTAATGGCTTAAGGTAAATATCACCAACCACAAATGTTGTCTAAGTGATTATTACTCTTTGATTACCAAAAACATTTTCCTAAGGAATAATTGCTAAGAAACAAACCATGATTTTACCTCTAAATTACAACTCTTTGTATACTATCATAGGGTAAAAATACTTCTAGTAGGGTGTGGGGTCATTGACCATTTTCACTGGAAACACATTTAAACTAGTTACTCTAGGGTTCCTAGGGTACTTCTTAGAATGAGTTTTAGGGAAAATATTATCCCAAGTACTTTCCCTAGTTAAGCAGTTGGAACTTACACCCGATCCTGCAAGAAATTATTAGCCCAATATAATTTATTATTAAGCATCAAAAATTGGATCCAACAATTAATAGATGGTTGAAAATTATATAGTAGAACATGACCCTGGAAAGTCCTCTAGTACTAAAGCTTATGCATCAAAACATGACCCTAGAAAGTGCTTTGATACCACTTGTTATGAACCTCCTTTGCTTATTACATAAAAATCATTCAAATTTACTAAAATAACAATATTTATCCGTAAATATTAAGCATAATAAGAATTTCACAATAATACACATAAACAATTTACTCCAATTCATTTTAAATTATAAACCCAACCCTTGAGGTAGGGAAACATCGTATAATGCTTCTTATTGGAAGGAACCCACTCCTTAATATATCTCAATATGATATCTCAACAATACAATATTCTTCTTCTCATATCCCCCATATGATCCTCTTACCTACAATATATAATGCTCAGTTACCAATCATTATCTCTTATCCATACATGTGGGATAATTATATTTATTATAATATTAAGTAGAATATTATAATATTAAATTCCTATATTGGGTACCTAACAAACTGCATTGCTTAGCTAAATACTAGATTGACCTGATTCTAAAATTATCATTACTCGACAACCCATTTCATTGGTCAATCTTGAAGAATGACAAGATCTAATGATAGATTCAAGAGATAGTTAACTAGAGTGAGATCAAATCAATCTCCTCTCCTTATTAAAACTCCATCATCTTAAATGCAAATGAAAATAAGATGCCTATGCATCAACTACAAGGAATTGAATAAGATCTCAATTAAGAAAAAGTATCTGCCACACCACATTGATTGTCTATTGGACCAACTCAATACTTCACCAATATTAACCTCAATTTAGGTTCTCACCAAGTTTCTATCAATATCATAAATATATGGAAAATAGCCTTTAAGACTAGAAAGGAATTATATGAATAGTTATTTATTCCTTTTAGTCAAACCAATGCACTTGCTACATTCATACACAATGAATTATGTTATACAACCATTTATGTGATCCTTGATAATTGTCTACTTGGATGATATTCTCATCCTTATACGGATATGGGAGGATCATCTTCAACATGTGCACCAAGTTATAGATACATTGCATCAACGTAGGCTCCAAATCAATCCAAGTGTACATTTGGCATCACGAAAAGATCCTACTTTAGCAACATTATTAATTGTGATTATATAAATGCAGACCTAAGGAAGATATATTCATCTAGGAATGACCCACTCCAAAGAGACTAATCAAACTTATAAGTTTTATAGGACTTCCCAAATTATAATCAATTTATAAGTATTAAAGTAGATTTTCAATGGACCTAGAACAACAATAATCATTTGACAAACTCAAACAATACCTATATTCAATTCCATAGTTAGTCATGCCTATCATCACTCAACCCTCCATGATAGATACTTATGTATCAAAATACACCATTTGAGGCATCTTGATTAAAAATGGCCACCCTATGTGATACCATTCTGAAATGATCAATGACATAACTTGATGCTATTCCACATATGATAAGGAGTTGTATATCATGTTCAAATTATTTAATAATGGCATAATTACATCATGGGTAAGGAAAATAAAATTCACTTTAATCAAGGCCTCTACAATTTTCTCTCTCAAAATAAATTAGAGTATGTACGCAACATGAATTGGATGGCTTACCTACACAAGTTCCACCTTGTTAACAAGCATTACAAGGGTAAGGAAATCCATGTTGTTGAGTAGTTAAATCATCAAGTAGTGTAACCAATATTGATACTTATGGATTCCAAGGGTCACATTCTAATTAATGAAATATGTTTTACCCTGATGATATTGACTTTGTCATCATACATACTAGTTGATATAGGATAAATCAGTGCCCAAGCACTGCCTCAATGATAGGTTCTTATACTAGTTGGACAAAATTTGTATATGTTTTAGAATTTTATGTCAACATCTCATTTAGGATGTATACAATTCCAACATTGTTAGTTACTTTGGCATTAGAAAACCACTTGTGATGCTACTTCATTTTCATTGGCATCACATATCCTAAGAAGTCTCTTTATCAAATATAATGCATCCTACAACATTGGAAGCCAAAAATAGAAAATTACAACTCTACACACCATTACCAATGTCTTTCAAGCCCTAGGAATCAATCAAAATGAATTATTTATATAGATCTACACATCATTATTACTATTTTTTGTTAATATAGAAAATTTCACCAAGATTTTGATCATGTTCCCTTATAGGAAAAGCCCATATGCAATATAAACTACCATAACTTTTTTGCATGATTAGGTTCACTTTGACATCTCAAACTCCAAATATCAAGATGACAAGCTACAACATTGCAAAAAAATCATCCATAAAGTAATGGATATAGTCAAGTGTTAGATCACATATTAGTGCATCTACTCAATATGTGCAATCATAATCACTCTTGGACATAGGTATGAAAGCCTCATTTATGTCCAACATTCCTACAAAAAGGATCTACATGGTTCTATATGTCACAATAGGTTATAGGTATATTTTGGATATCATCACAACATGACCACAAATGTTGATTTCCACTAGCATCATGATTTTGGCATAAAAGTAGATGGAGTGGAACACTTTATGTAGCATGTGCAATGTTTACAATACCAGGTATAGGAGATAATTGGGCATAAATTATCTAAATCCAATGGGTAACTTGATCGAAATTGTACTCCTCACACTTTCTAAGCTGAATATTAGGTTTGGCTTCACATATAAGGAGTAATTTTTTATAGAGAATATTTCTTGATCCTCGTGTTTCTTGGTGTCTATATGATGGTGACAAGCATGAGCGGGAAGGATGGTGATAGTAATAAGGATGATGACAAGCATTTTTAACCAAGAGAAGTAGTTGAAAAGGAGCATGCTAATGGTTGACAGGGACTGGATCCTAGTGGTGGATCCTCTTCTATCTTGTTTGACTCAAGAACCACTTAGTGTCAATGGTGAAAAGGTTTGGTGGGAAGACACCGGCTGAGAAGTTTTGTTTGGTCTTCAAGGGTAATAAAATATCCATTCTAGATGAGCTTGCTAAAATATCTATAGCTCAAGTTGACCTTTGCTTGGTAGGTAAATTTTTGGGTTCTCCCCTAGATTTGGATGTTATTCGATGTTGGACACATTCCAAATGGTAAGTTATGTTGGACACATTCCAAATTTTAAGTTTTGGGAGACCTAGAAATTGCAGTCTTTCCAAAGAACTTAATTCTTATTCACCTTAGCTCAATGGAGGATATGGAGGAGATTCTTCAACAGGGCCTCTGGTTATTTAGGCATTAAGGCTTATATCTTAAGCATTGGTTGGATGACTTTAATACAAACACCCAAATTCTTAATCAAGCTTTGGTGTGGGTTAGGCTTCTAGGTCTTCCTCTATATCTATGACATAAGGACATTTTAGCCAAAATTGCATGTCATCTAGATCAGTTTGTGGTTATCAATCCAAAAACATTAGCTAGGTCTAAGTTTATTCATGCCATAATTTGCATCAATCTAGATATGGATTAGCCTCCTTTTGCATCCATTAAACTAGTCTCCACGTTTAGTTCTTGGATTCAAATTTTAGAATTTGAAAACCTACGAATAAAATGTAGCTCTTACTCAAAAATTAGGCATTTAATAAGGGACTATAATAAAAAATATTATCCCTCCATGATGGAAATAAAAGAAGTTCCTAGGTAATATGGAATATCCTTCTGGTAATTCTTCATGGGTTAAGAACGGAGTGAATGGTCTCACTAGACCTAAGTCATCCTTAGGAAGGGAAGGAGTTTTCAAGGAACCCAATATTTAGGTTAGTATTTTTAGTGATGCTAACCCTATTTATTTAGTTGTTATAATCACTTAGAATAGCTTTGAGGCTTTATTAAACTATATTGAAGCTAGAGATCTTGAGTTCAAACAAATATTTGACCTGTAGGAGCAATGCTATGTTGGAAGAAATCTAGTTGAACTCAAATACCTCCTCTAAACCAAATACCCCTACTATTAATATGGAATTCCCTCCCAAACCTTAAATGGTTATTAAAGACCCATGTATCCCTAATGGGCCCTCCAAAAAATTGAGAAAGAATTAGGTGGATGTGGGTAAAGATAAGTTGAGAGGCAAGTCATCTCAGAGTGAAATCAAGAAAAGAGAAACGACCAAAGAAGTGGCAAATGTAAATAATGATACTGAGGGGTTAAAAGACCCCTTTTAAATCCAAAAAATAAGAATCATATTATGGAACATTATAGGGCTAGTGCAGTGAAATAAGCCTCAGGATACCTCCTCTATTTATGGGATGATAATTAGGTAGAAGAAAAAGTTTAATTAACCACTAACAGAGTATTCAGTGTGTTTTTTCAATGTAGAATCACCGAGACAAGTTGGGTTTTATCAAATTTTTATACTACAAACTCCATATTAGGTAAAATATAGCTTTGGAAGGACCCCACATTGGAGATAGAGCCCTTGTTTTTAGTTTATAGGTTGGGGACGTTTATGTGGGATAAGCTAAGGACAATTGGGTTTAAGAAGGTCTTGGCCAAGGGTTGATTACAATGCTCGTTTGAAGAGGTTTGGGTGTATTGAGGATTCAATTGAAGGTTGGATGCCATGTGCTCTACCTTTTTGTTGTGTTCTCTCCTCTTCTTGACTACGTAGTTCTATTTATAGGATGATTCTATCATGCCCTTGTCTTGTTAGTTTATGGCTTGTTTCCTTTGGGTTCCTTTCCTTTGGTCCTTTTGGACCTTTCAGAGGTCTGGATTGTAATTTATAAAATGTTTGGGGTCCCTTTCAAAACCCCTTCTTTATCAATAGTATAAAAATGAGTGCTTTTCCAACTGATATCAAACTATCAAACCACTATGTTATGGCCCACACACCACATAATGTAGAGTAGGAGAGAATGCTTTCATTTTTTACTTACCTTATTACTTGGGAATGCATTTATTATTTGCTACAAAAATCCTTAAATTGAATCATTTTCCTCTTTTAGAGCATGCAATAGTACAATATTATAGATTTATATCCCACTCAACTAGAATCTATTCTATAAAACAAGATGATTGATATCACTTGTAAGTGTCTTTGTTAGGGGGGATCCAATATTTTAGGGTTGTTAAGAGTAGTTAGTTTACAACCAAAGCTAAATAGTATAAATTTGACCAATTAAATCATTTATTTTTATAGCTTCCATGGTAATATGGATGATCTAAGCAAAGTAGGGGTTGCTCAAGTCCTTAGGAACAATAATACCATAATATTATTTGCTTGTCTTCCTCAACATCCATGTGGACTTCTGACTAGATAATATAATTATATCACCACCTCAAGTATCATACTTATATGACATCAACAATACCTATGATGTCATCACTAGTATGGAACCATCTTGCCTTGGTGACAATGTTTATGAAATCCATGCACTCAAATAAGGATACAAGTGGTACAAAATACCTATGCTACTTTTAGACATGGAATAGAATGCATATTTCTAGCACCATACATTCAATATATAACTACAATATTTTAGTTTTACCACTTGGTATGGTATAAACTTGTATCAACTCCAAAATACATAGATGGAAATATTTATTATTGCCATTAAAACTACTTCTTAATTAGTTGGAAATTGAACTATTTTCTTTTCTAACTACTTTGTAATAATTATACATTTTTATACAACTTTATAATATTATAGACCACTTCTTCCTTTATGTTGTCTCTTTTTTTACCTCTTTCTTATTGAAATATGTGATAATCTTACCTTATTGGCCAAGGTCAAATTATGATGATGTAAACTTATGGGTAACCTTTAATGTAAGCCTATAGTAAATCTTATGTAAGCCTACAAACAATATTATTGTACCCTGGCTATGTATTCACCCTTAGTAGGATTGGTTAAACCACTTGATGGTTAATCTTAACTAAACCTTCATTAAAGTTTTAGTACTTTGGCTTAACCTTGATCCTTATGTCATCCTTGCTTAGTTAAATTATAATTTTAACTATAATTTGAGGAATATACATGTACTATATATGTACTCCCAAACCACTAATCCATGTATAAGCTTATGAGTGAGTGATTTATTATATTATGGGGTGTCTATAGGCACCCACCCCTGTTCTCTTATCTTATTAATCTTTCTACTTCATTTCTCTATTCTCTTGCATATGAATCATGGTGAATTTTATGCTTCGTGTAATTTCTATTTTTATCTTATATTAAGAAGAGATGATAGTGTCTTTATTGTTTTCTCTCCTTGGTCCCAAGCTTAGATCATATGGGGCATTGAAAGATATGGTAATATGACCTTTTTTTCCAAGTTTGATATATGATGTGATCCTATGGGAAACCTTTGTTGGAAGTCTATGCATAATCTTATGTAATCATATGGAAATCTTGTTGCATTCATCCTTAGTGGAATTGGTAAAACCACTTGTATGGTTATGCATCCACCACTAGTAGGATTGGTTAAACCACTTGATGGTTAGCCTTGATTAAACCTTCATCCAAGGTCTAGTAACTTGAATTAACTTTGAACCTTATGTCAACTTGGTTAATGTAATTATGATCTATAATTTGGGGATTAGGTATCTACTATAAATACCCTCACCATCGATCCATTATACTAATCTATGAGTGAGTTATTTATTGTATTATGGGGTGGATATTTAAACCCACCACTATTCTTTCATATTCTTGATATTTCTATTTCACATATCTATTCTCTTGCATATTATTTATGGTGAATATTAATGTTCAAGTGATTTCTAAAAAGTATTATGAAATCCAACATGGTATCAAAGTGGGGATGGAGCAACTTCACTTGGTTATGCAAAGAGATCATTTTTGAAGCAATTTTTAGGAATATTTTATTCAACAATTTTTATGGTTTTTTCTTAAAATTCCTAATGAGTACTTTGATTGTGCAAATATCTTATGCAATGATGGTTGATTAGCTTAAGAGAAATATTCACTTATAGTTTCATTATGTTTTCCCTATTGTGACATTCAATCTATTTTTAGTTAATATTTTTCTATTAATGATTCCAGTGATGCCATGAAGAATTAGTTTCTATTGAATTTGGTCTATAGATTTTTTAAGGATTTTCATAAACTACATTTGTCTTTTATACAATTTATAAAAACTTTATTTCCTACTCTAGTTTGGGTTTTATTTTGGCATTGATGCAACATAGATGAGGGAGAAGTTTTCATGGATTTTTAATACTAAGAAGAAGATTTTGAATATTTGACAGATCACCCTAGATTAGCGTTAGGAAGGCTTGAGTGCATGACAAAGACCTCTAATCCATGTGATAGGCTTTTTGAATGGTCTAATAATATTTTATGCTACTTTAGTAGGAGACAACTTATTGATAGGTTGTGATCCAAAAAAGGATTGTATAGGGCAATACATGATAGATATGAACAAAATATTAGCATTTTTGGATTATTCATTAAATTTTACAAGGGTTTGTAGTTTAACACTTTGGGCGATTTCATTGCTTTGATGCCTATTTTTGCATCCAATAAATTAAAATTTGAATTTTAAAATGGAGTATTATGCCAAATATTCATTTTTTTGTTACAAGAAAGTATAGATGGCAACAATTGTTTTGACAAGAGTAGGTAGGCACATTTGGCATCTTGGGTACAATGATACAATTGTAGAGGAAAGTTTAGCATTCAATAAGGCATGATTGCACAATGGAAAAGCATCTTCTTTGAAGACTAAAAGTCTTAAGTTGAAGACAAGCCAAAATTTGTATCTTAACCTTGATCATGAAGAGGCACATGTTGGAAGGTCCAACAACCTTCTTCCATGATTTGCAAAGGTGACATATGTAGTTTCTTTTGAGTAAAGGATAATTCAATTTAGAATGACATAGAATTAGGTCAAACAATGATAGTATCCCCTTCTATGTTTTCATGGGTACCTTGAGCAATGTGTAGAGGTTTTTGAGTGAAGCACCATTCATGTCACCTTCAACCATGATGTTGACTACATGTTACAATCCCATCGTATCCCATTGACCACTAATAGCATGTTGATTAGTGTGGTTCTTGTAATGTGTTAAATTATTTTACCAATAGATTAGGGTTCAAATCCTATTTCTACTAGACTTGGATATTGTTTGATATTTTGATTTTCAACATGTACTATGGGTTGTGTAGTTAGCACACATTTATTTGCACCCACGTGATTATGGGGTCGATTCTATCTTCTCTAATTATTTTATAGTTCATTGATAATTGTTGGTACGACCAACATATAAATAAAATTATTATATATGTTAACTCTCGAGAGACTCATAAACATTGTGGATAGAAGGAATTATGTGGAGACTTGGCATTTATCCATGGTTCAATAATTCAATTCTTTAGTTTTTCCTTTTGAGAATAAATTTGGTAATATGTGTAGGTTATTGATATTTCAATTAATGTAGTGCCCAGGTGGTTGTCTACAAACCTTTTTAGTACATATATTGGATTATACCCAATCCATATTTGACATATGTCTATGTTCATCCTATGAATACCCTCTCAATAGGTGGAGATAGTTTTACCCAAGCACTATCCTAGTTAGCAATAGATGTGAAGGACAAGTGGTAATTTTCTATTTGATAGTTCTATGACATGTGGAACCTTCTAATTTTTCATAGGTAATTATTGTAAAATTTGAATTTTGGTAGCTTTATCAGTGTGTGAAGGGGTAAACTTCCAAAGGCCACAACTTTTGCATACAGGAGCATTTTGAGTCCAATGTTTTTTCAAATTACATATTTATCGAGCTCCTTGCAATTGTTATAGTAGTATTGTTATGTTTTTTACTAGTAAAATTTAGTAACTTCGTAGGAGCATTATGGACCACATATGTTGCACTTGTTTAAGGACCTATTATAGTTTTGTAGAGCTTTTTAGATGCAAGAGTAGTGTTTGGATGGTTAGCACAATGTATGCCCTATTCCTATGGGTCCCTTTCTAACAATAGGAGATAATTATTTAATAACCTCAATATTACTTTTAGTTATTTTATTTTTGAGATTAAAGTATATATCATGGTCACCATATTTTATGTTGAATATATTATCATGGGAAGCTCAATATCATTCATATAGAAGGTGGAGTTACAACTTTATGTTTGAGGAATGGTTGATTTAGCTCGTGTGTCTTTGGCAAGAGAAGATAGTAGGATTCATTTGCTCTAATTAGTTAGAAAATATGATCCAAAATATGACTAAAGCGCCATGAGAGCAATTGTGGGAGTATGTTTGATTTGACACTATGTTCCTTATGGGGAAATTGGTAGTCTTCCAGATGGCAATGGAGGCTCATTATATGAGGACTTGATAGTATGATGTAGGAGTCTTAGTGGTTTAGATACTCTTTGGACCAATAAACCATTTGTTATGGAGGGAGATGATAGCATCTCTACTATCTTCTCTCCTTGGCCCTAATATCATATTATGGGGTGTGTTGGAATATATGGTAATCTAATCTTATTGGTCAAGTTTGATAGATGAAGAGAAAATCCTATGAGTAACCTTTTATGTAAGCAACCCTAGTGGAATTAGTAAAATGACTTGTATAGTTTTGTATTCACCCCCTAGTGGGATTAGTTAAACCACTTGATGGTTAACCTTAACTAAAATTTCATTAAATGTTGAGTAGCTTGACTTAACCTAGAGCCTTATGTTGATCTTGGTTAATATAATTGTAATTGTAATTTTTAACTTATGTATCTATGATAAATACCCTCAACCACTTATCCATTATATCAGTTCGAGGAAGTGATTTGTTATATTGAAGGGTACCTACATGCACCCAACCCTATTCTTTCATCTTCTTGATATTTCTATTTGCTTCTCTATTCTATTGCATATAGCTTGCAGTGAATGTTACACTTCATGTGATTTTTGGAAAATATTATGAAATATATTATTTCTTTGTTTTCCTTTTTGATATCCTTGTTGTCCTTGTAGTTCTCAAGCATTTATTCTACTATTTTCACTATAGAGTGAACATGTGCTTGGTGCATTACAAATATCATGTACTAATCATTTGTATTATTTCCAATACTTCTATATGAGATCTATATTATACAATATATTTATATTTGCATTATTTATGAATAAAGTCTCAATATATTAGTAAATATTCTATTGTTCCTTATTTTGTTGCACAAAGTCTGAAGCATAACTCATGTAGCAACACAAATTGTTTTAGGGAGTTATCCTCTAAACCACCACATGTTGGGCCTCATGGTGCAAATCAAAACTCCCTCTGAAACTATTTTATGTTATGATTTCCTAAATAAGTTAGTTCTTCACATATTGCATCCATATGTTCCTCTATGTTGCTTTTATTATTTGATCGTATACAGTTTTATTTTCCTTCCCTTTACCAAGATATTTTAAATCTCGCTTTGTTGCTTTATATTCTTCATCATTTCATGCTTTTACAAAAAATGTATCATTTTTTTCTTATTTTTAGGTTTGTGACTCTTACATACTTTTACTACCTTTTAGGTTTGTGATTGAAAAGGGATCCACGTGTATTACATAATTGATCACACAATGGTATTACAACAATATTTTATAACAGTTATGCATGTATAGCTTGGCAAGATTCAAATGTGTATCCTTGAAAGTTGAATGATTTAACTAGTTGAGCTCATGACATTTGATAGTTTAAATTATGTATGTTAATTAATTACTAAAGGTCATGTAAAGTCATTTAAAATTACCAATTTGTTTTTGAATAAGCTATGTGTGGCTTCGATTGGGGGCCACTCCTACTACAAAAATAAAACATTACATTGCTCTCATTATATTTCTATTAAATTAATTAAATCATATTCAACCTACCTTTCTATTAAAAATATTATTCATCTACCTTTCTTATCAAAGATATTTTTCATATTCCTTATTGCTAAGAAACAATCAACTCCTTTTTCATTTCATATAGATGCCTTCAAAAATTAAAATTTTGTCAAGATACAATTCAACACCACGAATGGCTAAAATATTTGCTACCCATTTATTATATTTATAAATATAAATGTATTATCTATAAAAATATGAGAATTTCTTAATAACTTTATTTAGGGTTCTAATTCATGCCCCCAATATTCCAAGATATTATTTTCATTATTATTTTTGGTTTTTATTTGTGGGTTTAACTCCACTTCTTGTTAACACTTGCGGTATCTGCTTTTGTTTTGCCATATCAATATACCTCTTGGTTTCTTTTTCTATTTGTTTTTTCTTCTTAGGTCTTCCTCTTCTTTTTTTTATTTCCACAAATACTTTCATCTTCATCTATCTCTTCACTCTTCTCACACTACTCAAAGTAAGACTTATCATCTATAGGTTTATCTTATTGTGCGGGATTTGTAGAGCAATAAATAACCTCAAAAGTGCATTCTTCTTTATGTTGCCCTAGAAATTGTAAAGTGCAAGGACGCTCTTCTAAAGCAATTACCTTCTTATTCTACCCTAAAAACCCTAAATTGTTACAAACTTCCTCCATCCTAATTTCTTTATTATGTTGCTCTTGAAACCCTAAAGTGCAAGGGATAACCTCTATACCACTTTCAGTTTTATTACCAGGAGATAACCTTTGCATTCCTTTTCACTTTTATTCATGGTTAGGTTTTAAAGCATTGATACACTCTAAACAAAATTTTTGCTCTTTAGCCATATCTGAAGATCTCAAGATTATATCGCACTCACTCATAAAAAAGGTACCAATATTAACATTATTAGGATTTCATGAAATATGTTTTACAACAAATGTCCTTGAATTAAAATCCTTCTATTTTAATTATATACACACGATAGTATGCCACATTAGCAATTACAAGATATGGTGGGATCCTCCTTTTTCAACAATATACAAATATAAGTTGTCTCACATTGGTCTCCTTTTGAGATGTGGTGAGCTTTAAAGGTATCACATTTATTAAACGTTTTTCTAGTATAAAAACAAGCATTGGGGTGAGTATCCTTGCAATGATGTGTTGGCATATTTCTTCTCTTTGCAAGTCCTCATATATTATAATTATTAAGTTGATGATATTTAAAATGTCATAAAAATTAATAATCATTCATTAAAATAATTATTTAAAGAAATGAATACTATAAATGCAATAAAAATCCTATGAATCCCTTTCTTACAAGAAATATTCTTGTATGAAAAATATTCCTTTTCAATAATATGCACATATGAGTTATCCCACATTATTATTGATTGTAAAATACATTGGGACTATATGGAATTAGATATACTAGAATATTTACTAATTAGGAAGCATGGTTTACTGAAAGAGTCCTCCAGATGATGTGTTGGCTTATCCTTTCTCTCAAATATAAACATTCCTTGAGGTAATTATATATTTTCCAAGTCCTCATAAATTAAAAAATTGTAATGGGTTATATGGGACTGAAATTTTTTGATGGGTTATATGGTACTAAAATAGGCTCCACCTATATGACATCATGACCACATAGTGGTAATATAGTAGTGTAGCAAGTATGCATGTATCATTTGGCAAGATTCGAACCTTGGTCTCCCCTTGAAAATGGAGGAATCTAATTGATTGAGCTAATACAATTTCATATCCTCATAAGTATAATAATTATCAAGTTAATAGGTTCGAGGTGTAGACCAATTGGTTCATCCAAACCCTATAAGTGGGGTGGAGGTCCAAGGTTCAAATCTCGGGCCTTGTTGGACTGAACGCTTGTCCCTTTCCTGGTGCTTTCAATGGTGTAAAAGGTTTAAAATGATTGTGGCATGGCGGTTATAGGGGCGGACTGCATGAAGATCTATGTGGCGGCTTTCGGGATGGACAACGTAGAATACTATGGTGACCATAAAAGTTGGACAGCCTGCCGGATTCGTGGTGGCTACCGATTCCACCATGTAAAATAATAATAATAATAATCAAGTTAATAAGATTTAAAAAGGTCCTTAGAATAAATATTATTGTATGAAAAGTTTTTCTTTTCAATAAATACAAGTATAAAGCATCCCAAGTTATTGATTATGAAATATGGTGGACTTATAAGGGAATTAAAAGCATTTTAAAACTTATCAATTACAAAGTAGGTATTGGATAAAGAATCCTCAACATGTAATGAATTTAATATAACCATGTAAGTTATCTTTGTTTTTATTAGCTTAGGCCCTAGGTTTAGCGAGTTGACCCTTAAGCATTAAGATTAGGGTTAATGTTGATTTAGTCTATAAATAAGAGTTATTGTTAGCTTTTGAAGCTATAAACTAAAAGGAAATGCAACCACAAGTAATGAAATAAATTGGTTATGTTATATCTATGATAATGGCTAACTAATAAGCATGAAAATAACATGAGAAACTTCTGAAATAACTCATGCAACAACCATTAATGAAATCTCACGAAAATGAAAACTTGATACAATATCTCTCTATTGCTCTACTAGTGCATGCTATGGATAATGCATGCTTCATTAGTAATTACAATGCTAAGTCACATATATATACTAGTATGTGACTCTTCACTTTCCTACCCTAAGGACACATATACATTATGCATGATAGACACTTGTACACATGCACAACTAACTAAGGACACTTATCCTTTTACATTATTGCACATTCTAACACATGCATTTATTACTTCTTCCTTAAGTAACCACTTATCCTAAGATAAAATCCTAGTTTAATGATGTACCCAAGGTAGTACATTGTCATGTACCAAATAATGTAATATACTCTAACACCCCTCTATATTACATTATTTGGTTATTGAAAACTTTAGTCTTCAATATGGATATTTGTATTTGTCTTCATTATTCAAGTGGCCTTGGATTTGATCTTCTACTTGAGCTTCATATTTTTGCCTTGACTCTGTATTCTGAATTTGGCATTGTTACTATTTTCCTTCTACTTTTGTTGTCGAAGAAATTCATACCTTTCCTGTACCCATCTCTGTACCTTGAGAGATATACTTGAGAAAATTTACTAATGAATTTTCTTGTCATTGTATATATCCAATCAAAGAAATGGTTTTCTTTGTATAAATAGTGTCTTTGAGAATGATTAGTTCCTCTACAAATTTTACAACTATGAAGATTCCAACATCTCTCTATCTTATACCCATATCTGCTATAATGATTGCACCTAGTTTCTGTTGCCAACTCCCTTTGACCATTTTTTTCTTTATTGCAATTGTTCTTGTCAATATCTATCACTGATTTAATATCACTATGTCCTATCACATACTTAGTTTCTTGCTCATTACTACTTCTAGTTTGACCTGTATATTCAATATCTTCATATTTTAATTTGATTTCTGATTTAATTGGTTCTTTCATTCCTTGTTCATGTTTTTCAAAACCTATATCTTCATATATTATCATCTTTGAACCAAATCCATTAGTATGATTCTCAATGTAATCAATACAATCATTATAATGATCTTTGTCAGTATCAATATAATCATGTGCATCACTATATCTATAATCATCTGTATCTATGCCTTCATCAATTCTATTAATATGAACTTTTTTTGAGCAATCATGAACTATATCTAAATCACTTGTATTGCATATAGCATCAATATTTGTAACAGGTTCTTCTACCTTAGTCAATAATTCTAAATCACTAGTTTCAATGCTTGCATTGCAATATTCCCTTTCATTTTGACAAGAATCATGATTTGCATATTTATCCATTTGAAGAATATCACTAGTATCATAGCATGCATCAATCATCAATGGTTTTTATTCTATGGTATTGCAACATGAATCTATCATCATAGGTCTTAAGTCATTTGTATCATTAGAAGCATCTTTCATCTCTATTTTGTTCTTTACCTCTTCAATATTTTCTTGTTCTCTCATCTTAGAAACATTAAGAGTGACAATTCCTTTGTAGATTATTCTCCATAGATTGACAGGTATAGTAACAAAATCTTCACTGCAATCATTAAGAATATTTTGCATGCATTTTTGAAGTATTGAAAAATCCTCTTTTTTTCTTCACTAGTAATATCATCAAGCCTACTGTTCAAGGTATTTGTTTCATCAATAACCTTGTTCTTCAAATCTTTAATCATGTTTTCTTATCTTCTATTATTGTCTTGTAGAACTTCATTAGAAAGTAATGCCATATATATCAGGTCTCCTATATCACTAGGCAATATGAAACTATTTTTAGAATCTTTATATGTTTCTTTAAGCCTCTCATTTAGCTAATTGCTAAGTGCTAAGAAATTTTATTTTTTTATTTCTTTTAACATTGATTTTAAGACACTTTGTTCTCTTGATGAATCATTTTCAGTATCTTCTATATGGTGTTGTATATGACATTTTAACCTTTCTAATGTTTCTAAAATTTCCTGAATGTCTAATTGTTTTCCTTGGTCTTCTTGAATGTATATTTGTTCTTCTTGAAATCTAAGTCATATCCAATGTAAATTAGTTCTTGTAGACATAGGTTTTCTTCAACTAATTCTGACAACTCATGAAGTTCTAGTTTTTGAGTTTCTATTTTTGGATTACTTGTTTTCTTTTTCATTTGCTTTTTCCTTGCCATGTCCCCTTTGAAGTAGGCTACCTTATGGCTCCCTAGATAATATATTTAGATTTTTGTAAACTATATTGATAAAACATTTTCAAGACGTAGGTTTTGTAGAATTCCTTATGTCTCCCAAGTGAGTGTATGCTATAAATTTGATAAAGTGCTTAGCTACTATTAGCTCACCTTTTGAGTTGATTTTGTAATGTTTTGAATATGATGGTAATCAACTCCTATTTCACCTTATTTCTCCTATTGAACTATGCACTTATAAATTTGATGAAGTTCTCTATGGTTGGATACCTTTTGTCTCTTTAATGTGACTATAAGACAAGTATAAGCAATTAATTCCAACTCTATTAAGCAAGAAATAATTTTGCTTCTCTCCTTAATTTCCAATTATTCAATTTTCTAAATTCCAATTATCTAAGGTTTGATGTAACACTCCTTATATCTCCCTAATTTTAGAATTTTAGAAATCAATAATATTTGCAATAATAATAATTTGGTTTCCAAGTAGAAATCCTTATAACTTCTATGCTATTAATTGCAGATATTAATATACTTGTATTTCAACTAATATGGTTTGAAATACTATTAAATATATAAAATTCTTTTTGTTTTCTTTCAAGTGTACTAAGTTTGATGTATCTTCAATGTAAATAATAATGATTTCAACCTTTTATACCATGCCTTATCACTCCTTAATGAAAGCAAATATTTAAACTTTATGAAATTATACCTTTGTAAGAAGTTTTGTCTCCTCCCTTTGATTGGTGCTAAAAAGTGACTCTGCCTATAGTCTTTTCTCCTAAGGCGCTCCTCCAATATATTTATCCTTGCGTGCATATGAAGGTGATAATTCAGTGGACTTCCAATGGCTAGTTTTTGCATAATATTACGAACGGTTACTTCCTTGGCTAGTAAGGTTTCTAGAAATGACATTGCGGTATCCTTCATGGCTCCCTAACACTACACAACTTCAGTGTGGTCAAATATAATATTTGAATTTTTATTTCTAGCTGTACCTTAGCTACATGTGCCCCAATGAATGTTTATATAGTGCACGCATATAGAGGTGACTGCTCACTTTTGATGTGGTTAAATGACTAGCACTCCTTTCTAATCATCAAACGACTATTTTTATGGGTGTCCAATGGCTTCATCCTTCATGTATTGTTTACCCTTAGTAATATCCTACGTGCACAATGGCTAAGAGAAGTGGACTTGCCTAAGTTCATAAAGCTTCGTAAAAGTTGAGTGCAAATGATTTTAATAGAGCATTAAGGTTTGCTTTCGACACGTTTGTGCAATAGCTTGGCTAACATTGTATTCGTGTGGCTATGGATTATTTTAGCTTCTCCAAATAGCTTCAACACTATTGCATGGCCTGCGATTATGTCCTTTATGTGGATGAGTGTAATAGGTTCTAACTCAATCGTTGATCAATCTAGATGATGATTTCATGAATAACTTATAATATTCTCCTTTAAACGGTCAACGTGCTTGCTCTTTGAACTTCCTTTGCTTGGTTATCCACGTGTGGGCTCATCAAACTTGCCACCCTATCACTAAGATAAGACGGTTTTCTTCCCTTTTGAGTGCATAATTTTCTAATTCTTCAAATCAACATTGCTTCAGGATGCAATAGCTATGGTCAAAATAATGTTTGACCTCCTCCTGAAATTAGCTATTTCGCTTATGAGTCTCCAAATTAGTATTTTTTTGGGGTAACGGTTATGTGTTGGCTACCTTCCCAATGACTATAGCTTGTCAATTTCACTATTTATCTTCTCAATGCTACACTGGCTATGATGACAATGATAAATCAACCAACCACTTAGTCTCATTCACATGAATTAACGTTACCTTAATCTGTCAATGTAATGGCTCCTCCTAGGCATGTAATATGTTGTAACGATATCCAAAATCAATGGCTCTTATTATCCACATATCTCCTTACATATCTGTAATGGATGTGCTCTCAAATGATTAAAGTCTTAAGTTCTTGTAACGACCCTTATTTAAACTATAAAAAATCCTATAATGGATATCAACTTCCTTGTTTGCAAATACTCCTTAGGTAACGGCTAGCCTTTGTAATCTCCTTCATGACTAACTTGTTGGTGAAGTTTATTTTAAACCAGCAACAGTCCTCCTAAAGCCTTTCTTTGTGTGTGCGAATGTTGTAGATGCATCCAATGTTGGTTTCTTCATTGCTTTGAAATTTTCTTCTATCATGACAAATATATTGTGCTTGAATAGTTCCAATGGATCAAATAAGCATTTCTTGTGCAGTGAACTGTTAAATCAGTTCTAATGAATATGGTGGCAACTTTGTCTTTGTAATCCCAGTGGTTGTTGGCTGAAAAGTGGTTCCTCTTGAATTTACTGAAATGCTTTCAATGAGCACTGTGACTATTCGATGCTTCAAATCGATCTTGTGATGAATTTGTCTTGCTTACTATGTCTTTTGGTATTATGGTGTAGGTATACGTAGTTAAATGAAGTGCTTTCCCCCCTATGTTGTCAATCTTCAATGTGCCTTCACTAGATGGTGGACTCTCCTACTTTCTTTGTAAGTTGGGATAATGTTGGATTGTCTTCTATACTTTGGCAATTCTCTCCTTGCTTGGTTACTTACTATGATGATGCCAAGCTTTTAACCTTTGTAAATAGAGTGCCTTGAATGATAATACTATGCACTCTTTGTATATGCAATCTAGTCTTTAGAATAGAGTCTTCTTTTATTGTTGATAGATAGTAGGATGTTGATATTTTTCTTTCTCTTGAAATATATCTAACTCCTATTCTTTTGTGCAGGTTTGAACCTTGTAGAAATGAAATTATGTACTTTCTTAAAGACCTTTTAATTTGAAACCTATTTATGCAACCTCGAAACCTCTAACTTGGTACTTAATAAACTCAATAATGAACCAAATATAAATGTTCAATTAATGAACCCTTTTGCACCTAAGTTGTATACCTTTTCAAACTTTATTTGATGACGGAGTTCTTGGTGATTTGGATCACCTAAATGCTTCCCTATGCTGGATGAATTGAAGAAACACATGCTTATACTGAGAGGGGGGTGAACAGTATAAGATAAAACTTTTCTTTCCAAAATAATAACTGCAATATTATGAATGCAACAATGAATGAATGTATAGAATACCAAAAACATAAGAGATAAGGATTTACGTGGAAACACCCTTTTAGGAGAAAACTATGACAAAATATTGCTTTTATCACTTCAATAAAATTCATAGGCACCAACCCATAAGAGATACCAATCTCCTTACACAATTATGGAGGTACCAACCTACGGGAGACACCAATATCCTTATTATAATAACGTAGGCACCAACCTATGGTAGACACCAATATCCTTGTTACAATAATGTAGGCACCAACCTACTAGAGACACCAATATCCTTGAGGTACCAACCTCAAATCTGAAGGCACCAACCTAATCAACAAATAGAGGATGATATACTGGTGTTGGAAGCTTCAAATGGCCAAAATGTCCTTCACATTCATTAAGTATATTGCTTCCACATGTCTCACATTTATTACATTTTAAAGGTAGCCCTAGTCTAGCAAGACTTGATGATAGTAGAACAACAAACCTCCACACTGCATTGTATCTCTCATGCGCTATTCAACTTTGTTGGCACCTTTTTTATTCACTGCTTTTCTCCACAAGATAGCACTCAACGTGACGCATACACTGCAATGATGATGGCCCAATTTCTTCTATGATGGATCCTCCAATAGATTTTGCTTCTGTCATGCTTAGTAATCAATAAAATTATAATTATTTCTTGAGTGGTAAGCTTATCTTCCTCCTACGTGCATGCAATAGCTTCAAACTCTATGGCACTGAATTCTTCAATATTTATCTGTGTTGTTCGCTCTACCGCTCAGGTTGGCCATCGTTCATAGTCAATGCTACTCCAACGGTATTAGAACCTTATTTATAGCTATAGTTTGCATGTTATGATGGCCTCTCCTATTATGACAAAATACTTCAAATTTTATGGCAATCCTTTCCACAATGTCACTCTCAGTAGTTTATGATGGGAAGCTTCTTGTTATTATTAGCATGTCCTTATCAATAGATCTTCGTCGCGTGTTACTGGAATTCTTTGCTCTAGATAATAAAATTACATCATCATAGCACCAAAATTAATTCTACCATGTTCGCTTCACCAATCCACCAATGTCCCTAGCTATGGTAGGCTTATCCAAACACATGTTATCCATAATATCTTCTACAAAGTTTTCTTATGCTTTCTACTTCACAAACTTTGTATCCGATACTCGAAGATATTCAATACAAAGTCGTTGCTTCACACATGCTCCACAGATAGCTCAACATATATATATATATATATATATATATATATATATATATATATATATATATATATATATATATATATATATATATATATATATATATATATATATATATATGTATGTATGTATGTATGTATATAATTTACATTTTATACAATACCAAATCAAAATATAAAATGTCAGAGGGACTGAAACACCTGAAACCTAATTGACGATGACTTCACCAAATGTATACTACCTTCAATGCGACTATCAGGTCCACTGTGCTATGCAAATCCTGATCTGAGTCACTATATTAGCCATCATTAATTCAATAACTTATCACTTTAACGTGAATTTTGTGAGGGGAATCAACACTCATGTTTTATACAATGCGGACTTCCTGCAGATAATTTGTGAGTGGATTCAATACTTATGTTTTATACACATTGAACTTCCCATTTTGAAAGCACTTTCAACCAACGATGGTGACATCGTTCTCCTTCAAAATTTATCAGATAATTGGCATCTTATCACTTTAGCTTCACCCCTTCTTTGCTGATCTGTTTCAAATGAAAAAATTATTCACTAAATCAAATGAAAGCTTTTGTGATAATTTTCTTACCGTTGTCACATGTTCTTGAACTCAATGTCTACAATTTGAGTAATATGCAAAATAACATGGTAACTAACATTATGGCCTCTATGATGCTTTTCATTTTTTCTATATCTATTCTATGTAATCAATACATTAATGAGAATGATAGTTGACACACCCTCCAATGTGCAATAAGCCCTGAAATGACATCATAACTGACTGATGTAGGTATTTTGCCGCTGATGGATATCTAGTTCAAAATTTTGTACATTTTTTAACTATTGCTTGCAATTTCATTAACTTTATTCTTTCCCTCTAAAATAATATTTTACCACTCCTTTGGTGCATGCTCTCCATGACCACACTGCGAATCAATCATCGATGATACGTCTCACAGATTTGTCGTGCTTAATATGCTGCTGGAAAATGATTTTCGTCCATCATCATCGGTTGTTATCCATTGCACTATGTAATAGTGCCATCTTCTCCCTTTTTATTTAAGACATTCGAGCGGATCCCATTTTAGAAATGAATTTCAAACATATATTTATATGTAAATCTTTGCCTTGTTGCTTTGGCACCCAAGAAGTCGGACCATACACATTTATTAATATTGAAACCTTACTTTATAATATTTAGATCTAATATTAAAATATTAAATATTTAAGCCTTCATTCAAAATACATTTGCCTTGAATAATTTTCCCAAGCACACCACCATTTTCTAGCAACCAAGTCGGCTTTTGACATCAATGACAACTCAATAATTCTAACAATATCCCCCTTTGTCATTGATGGCAACCCTGCAAAGAAACTATCCTTTACTACAACAAGATCACAAACTGCTCCCTCTGATAAGTTGCTCCCTCTTACTGAAATTACAAGTTGCTCCTCCTTACTGAAATTCCATATTCTCACTTACTAAAATTCAAACTACTCCCCCTTACTGAAATTCTCCCTCTTTGACATTAATGCCAAAGGCTTCACGGGGCTAAATGATAAGGCACTATACAATGCCCTCTTACTATTGCTCTTACTAAGACATTCAATGATGAGATGGGAGTGAAACTCCCAACTTACTATGCTCCTTTTCTTGTTCCTTTCTTTTTCTAAACTTTGGAGGACATATCCTTTTGAACAGTTTGACCATCCTCCTTCTTACTTGATTTTGAAAGTTCAGGGAACACCGTTCTACACCATTTAGCTCTATGCCCAAAATTATTATGTTTGTAACAAATTATTTTGTAGTCCATGAGAGGTGTAAATAAATTAAAATTCGTCTTGGTGAAGCCAAAATTATTTTTAGCATGGACCCTACAATGTATAGCTTTATGACCAAATTGATGACATGAAAAACAATAACCATGGAAGAAATTTTAAAACATGTCTGAATGCCTTGGAGGATATGGCCACATGGTTCTCTCATTGTTGTTTCTATGATGGACCTTGGTCCATGATGATGCTTTGTTTTCTTCCTTCTTGGTGTTTCCACTTCTCAACACATCAGCATAGGTCTCGGGCTCTTATTTAATTATTTTCTTTGATGCCTTTGTTCCTTTTGATCTTGACTCCTTTTGTTTCTTTTGAATTTCTTCAAAACCAAGTCCAATATTTATAACCGAAGATCTTTGTGCTTTGATAATATCATCCAAGATTTATGTACTTTTCTCAAACTTAATATTTTTTTGTAGCTTATCATTAGATTTTTCCATTTCCTTCTTCAGATAGACAATCTCATGTTCTAGTTTCTCACATTCCAGCACTTTTACCTTTAAAAACTCATACATATCTCTTCAATTCGCTTTACCTCTTCAATTTTAACCTTTAAGTTAGTGAGATCTTGCAAAAGCTTTGCCTTTGTCTTCTCATCCTCTTGTGCTTGAGTATTCAATCTTAACTTCTTATTTCTAATATTCAAGAGCAAAAACAAGTTCCTCTTCTATGTCAACTATGGCTTCCTCTTCATCTTCTAGATATTTCTCTTTTTCTTGGTTTTTGACAATAGGAGCATCTTCTTTCACTTCCATGGCCATAAATAGGATTTTTTCTCTTTCACTATCGGATAGGATTTCATCATTGTTGTTGGAATAATTTATTGCTTCCTCAACATAAAGACTCTTCTTATACGTTTGAAATATCTTCTTCTCATGCTTGCTTTTATCGTGCCTCTTTTTTGTAATGATAAAATTTTCTTTCCTTATTTTTCTTGTATTCCTCTTCTTCTTCACTGCTACTACTTCCAGCTTGTGGGCACTTAGCTGCATAGTGACCAATGTTACCACAATTAAAACATTTCGTAGTATACTTACCTTTGTGTTTACTTGATCCCTTCTTATTTCTTCCCACAAATTTGGTTTCTTCTCTGCTGCTCAATTCTTCACTTGACTCTGGTTCCTTATTATTTGTCTTCTTTGAAACTTTAAATGCAGCTTCCCATTTGGATGTTTGATCTTCTTTAGTCCTCATCTCATAAGCTGTAAGAATTCCATGTAGCTCATCCATGCTTAAAGTTTTAATATCCTTCATCTCTTCAGCCAAGACCTTTGCATCAAACCTCATGGGGAGTGACCTTAAGACTTTCTAAACAATAATAGAGTATTCAATTTTTTCTCCAAGTCCACGGATGGTGTTGACAATTTCATCAACATGAAGCAGATATTTTACAATATTTTTCTCATCCTTCGTCTTTAAATCTTTGAACTCTCTCTTGTGGGTTTGAAGTTTTGTCATTTTAACCTTGTCATCTCCTTCATATGTTTTTGTAAATTATCCCATATTTCTTTTGTAGAGGTGCAGTGCATGACTTTAACAAACTCTAATTCACATAACCCACT
Organism: Wollemia nobilis; assembly: GCA_028583015.1. Classification (NCBI taxonomy): domain Eukaryota; kingdom Viridiplantae; phylum Streptophyta; class Pinopsida; order Araucariales; family Araucariaceae; genus Wollemia; species Wollemia nobilis. The sequence continues at coordinate 4,396,580 of JAQPPZ010016709.1, forward strand.
TAATATTGCATTCATTGCCTTGGAATTATTTTCAAATGGTTTCTTGCCATTTTGATCTATGGGAGGAGTTGTAGGTGATTTTAATCCATCCACAATATATTGTCATATATTGTAGCCATCTGTCATCGAATAGGTTTACATCCTCACGCTCCAAAAAGCATATTTACTAACATTGAACAATGGAGCCCTACTTGATGTAAATCCTTCTTGGAAAGCCATGTGTGTTCTTATAATATCTTTCTTCAAGCGGTTAGACTTTCATGAAGGAACCCGCTCTTATACCAATTAAAGAAACACATGCTTATACTGAGAGGGGGGTGAAAAGTATAAGATAAAACTTTTCTTTCCAAAATAATAACTGCAATATTATGAATGCAACAATGAATCAATGCACAAAACACCACACACATAAGGGACAAGGATTTACATGGAAACACCCTTTTAGGAGAAAACCATGGTAAAATATTACTTTTATCACTTCAATAAAATTTGTAGGCACCAACCCATAGGAGACACCAATCCCCTTACACAATTATGTAGGCACCAACCTACAAGAGACACCAATATCCTTATTACAATAATGTAGGCACCAACCTACGGGAGACACCAATCTCCTTGTTACAATAATATAGGCACCAACCTACTGGAGACACCAATATTTTTAAGGCACCAACCTTGATCAAAAAATAGAGGATGATATACTAGTGTTGGAAGCTTCAAATGGCCAAAATATCCTTCAGATTCATTAAGTCTATTGCTTTCACATGTCTCACATTTATTACATTTTAAAGGTAGCCCTAGTCTAGCAAGACTTGACGACAATAAAAAAATAAACCTCCACGTTGCACTGTATCTCTCATGCACTATTCAACTTTGTTAATGCCTTGTTTGTTCACTGCTTTTCTCCATAAGATAGCACTCAACATAATGCATACACTACAATGATGATGGCATGATTTCTTCTATGATATATCCTCCTAGAGAGTTTGTTTTTGTCATGCTTAGTAATCAAAAAAATTATAATGATTGCTTGGGTGGTATTCCTCCTACGTGCACACAATGGCTTCAAACTCTATGACACTAAATTCTTCAATATTTATCTTCGTTGTTCACTCTGCCACTTAGGCTGGCCACCGTTCATAGTCAATGCTACTCCAGCTATCATAGAACCTCTCTATAGCTATAGTTTACATGTTTTTATGACCTCTCCTATTATGAAAAAATACTTTAAATTTAATGGTAATCCTTTCCACAATGTCACTCTCATTAGTTTATGATGGGAAGCTTCTTGTTATTACTAACACATACTTATCGTTAGAGCTTCGTTAGGTGTCACTGGATTTCTTTGTTATAGATAGTAAAACCACATCATCATAGCACCAAAATAAATTTTTCCACATTCGCATTTCCAATCCACCAACACCCTTGGCTACGGTAGGTTGATCCGAACACATTCTCCACAATGTCTTCTACAACGTTCGCTTTTGCTTTCTACTTCACAAAATTTGTATCTGGTACTTGAAGATATTCAATACAAAGTCGTTGCTTCACACACACTCCATAGATAGCTCAACACATATATATAATTTACATTTTATACAATACCAAATCAAAATATAAAATTTTAGAGGGACTGAAACACCTAAAACCTGATTGACGACGACTTCACCAAATGTACATTGTATTCAATGTGACTATCAGGTCCACTATGATGTGCAAGTCCTAATCTGCATCACCATATTAGCCATCATTAATTCAGTATCTTATAACTTTAACACGAACTTTGTGAGGGGAATCAACACTCATTTTTTATACAACACGGACTTCCAACAAGTGATTTGTGAGTGGATTCAATAACAATATTTTATACACATTAAACTTCCCATTTTGAAAGTACTTTCAACCAACAATGGTGACGTTGTTCTTCTCCAAAATTTATCATAGAATTGGCATCTTATCACTTTTGCTTCACCTCTTCTTTGTTGATCTGTTTCAAATTTAATTATTGTTCAGTAAATCAAATGAAAGCTTCTATGATGATTTGCTTACCGTTGTCACCTGTTTCTAAACTCAACACCTACAATTTGAATAATATGCACAATAACATGGTAACTTAAGTTATGGCCTCGACGATGCTTTCCATTTTTCCTAGCTCTATTTTGTGTAATCAATTCATTAATGAGAATTACAGTTGACACACCCTCCAATGTGCACTAAGCCCTGAAATGACATCACGATCAACGGTTGCAGGTATTTTGCCATTGATGGATATATGGTTTAGAAATTTATACATTTTTCAACTACTGCTTGGAATTTCATGAACATTATTCTTTCCCTCAAAAATGATGTTTTACCACTCCTTTGGTGCATGCTCTCCATGACCACACTGCGAATCAATCATTAGTAATACGTCTCATAGCTCCGCTGCACTTAATATACTACTGGAAAATAATTTTTATCCACTGTCATCAGTTGTTATCCACCACACTATGTGATAATGCCATCTTCTCCCCTTTTATCGAATATGTTCAAGTGGATCCCTTTTTAGACATGAATTTCAAACATATATTTATATGTAAACCTTTGCCTTGTTGCTTTGGCGCCCAAGAAGTTGATCCATACACATTTATTAATATTGAAACCTTACTTTATTAAATTTTAAATCTAATATTTAATAATTCACCCAAGCATGCCACCGTTTACTAGCAACCAAGTTGGATTTTGACATCAATGACAACTTAATAATTCTAACATGAATTTACAGCTCTTCCTTGTCCAAAACAACTCGTTAACCCACCAATTTGCAACTTTGAAACTCCTCTGGCTTGTTGCTTGAAGATGTAGTTTGGTGGTTTTAACTTCTCCTTCAGGATACACCTTGAAAATATAAAACTTAGTAGCTATTAATGCTTCCCAAATTGCTACTTCCTTATTGTCCTCAAATTTGAAATTTTCATATTGTAAAGTGGTCAATTTCTCCTCCAATGTCTCGCAAAGTTCTTGCCAAATCCTTCTCCCTTGGGATTTTTGTTGTATGGTGAAAATTGTACCAAATTCTTCACTATCAAAAGCTACTCCTAATATCTACTCTTAATGATAATTTCCTAGCCTTCTCCTTCCAAGTAGCTTGAGGCATTCAATCTTGCAACTTCTAAAATCTACAACAGGACCTATTCTAGTCCTTCTCTATCTTCAATCTTGTGGCTCTCTCAATTTCCTATTGATCTACCTTGTGCTCTGATACCACTGTTAGACTTTGAAGATATAAAATTAAATGAAATGCAACCACAAGTAATGAAATAAGTTGGCTATGTTATATCTATGATAATGGCTAATCAATAAGCATGAAAATAACATGGAAAACTTCTAAAATAACTCATGCAACATCCATTAATGAAAGCTCACAAAAATGGAAACTTGATACAATATCTCTCTATTGCTCTACTAGTGCATGTTATGGATAATGTATGATTCATTAGTAATTACAATGCTAAGTCACATATATATACTAGTATGTGCCTCTTCACTTTCCTACCCTAAGGATACATATACATTCTACATGATAGACACTTGTGCACATGCACAACTAACTACGGATACTTGTACTTTTACTTGCACATTCTAACACTTGTGTATTTATTACTTCTCCCTCAAGTAACCACTTATCCTAAGATAAACTCCCAGTCTAATGATGTACCCAAGGCGATACATTGTCATGTACCAAATAATGTAATATACTCTAACAATTATGTTGTAGTTGCAATTATATTTGATATTCAAATATTAGTTACCTCTATTGCACATATAAAACTTTTCCCTTTTCAATTGGCTAAGAGACTTCACCCTCTCTAAGTGTCTAAGTATTCTCTAGCATTAGATCTAAATTTACTATTATCAATGGATATTTATTTTGCATTATTGAATTGCTACTGCCATTACTATATTTCTTGAAATTGCTTCATTATAAGTGGTATCAAAGCATTGATAATGGCTCCCTATAGTGATTTGAATTTAGAATATAAGGGTGCATGAACATTCCAAAATATTTGTTGAGTTGTTCTACTTGTTTCTTTTGCTCCAAGAATTATTTTAGGTTTTGCATTTACCCTTATTGTATAAATTAACTTGCTAGTCCTACTAGTTGGTTGTGAATCAATGATTGATAATAGTGTATTGGTCATTCAGGGGATGTGTATATGAGTAGAAATAAGTTTTAACCTAGAAATTATAGTAAGCATCACAACACTCCTCCAAATATCTATAGTTTTGACCTACATATTCTTTCTTCCTTAAGCACTATGTATTTTCCTCCTCCCAATAATCCTCCCTCTATCACTCCTATTATCCCTTCAATTGACAATCCTATTCTCAATACTATTCATTTCGATCTATGTACCTATCTTGAGAAATAAGGAAGGGTGGTTGATTCTATTTTGAAGGCCTTAAATTACTTCTAAATCCTCCTACAAATTTGCTCTACTATGCATCTCATTGTCCATAGGTATCAACAAGTTGCTAGCTCACAACCTTTGAGAATTCACTAGGCACCAAATATAATGGAAACAAGATTTCTTCAATAGCCGCCATTAGGTCATAGTCCTATATTTTGTATGGTAGTCACTCAAATCCTTATGCTACCAAAGGTACTCTTCTAGGTATGCTTGGTTATATATCATGCTTTGATTCTACTCTATTCCTTTATAAGAGGTGCTTCTAATTTCCTTTATTGAACTCATTATGTTCTTATTCCATGCATCAACACCCCCATATTTAGAGGTATCAATCCACATGGGTGGTTAGCCAAGATGAATAATATTATCCATCTACACTATTATTTCTACAAAAGGTCATGTCATATTAGCTACTACTAAGTTGGGAATCCATGCTCATCAATGGTTGTTATGACCAACTATGGTCTTCTCTTTTATGGCCTTATTTCAAAGCGTAATTTATCCAAATGTTTGACAAAGGATATTCCACATTGTATGTTGTTTGTATGATGAAAATAAAGTAAGCATAAATAGTTGAGGAGTATAACACAAATTTCATAGGTATTCTCACCTACACCTATCCATGGGATACAACAATGGTGGCCTTAGCCTTTCACCATGGTCTTAAGGATAAAATTATTGGAAATCCTCCTAGATTATCTCACAGGTCATTTTACCAAGGATAAAATATTAATCACATATAAAGTATTCACAATGATCACATATAATGCTCACAATAATATTGCATATAAGATACATAAATATTATTAATCAAAGGTCTATTATAGCATGCATAAAGCCATGTTATTTAAATAAAGCATGAAAGCAATTGAAACATGATGTCATCTATTTGGATATATCTTCTTTCATAATACAACATGCACTATTGTCATCTTCAAAAAATTCTATCAAATAATTTCTTAGGCTTGTCTCCCATTACTTTAAGGAATCAATTTCACTTCCAAATATAATTATATCCTCCAAATAAAACTTATAAATCTGAGTAAATATTCCTTTAAAAAATATACCTAGAATATGAACTCAATATGCAAATAAATGAATAATCAATACTTTGGGGCTCCCCTCATTATCCACATGTGGCAACATAAATTTCATCCTTTCATGCAAATTATTTTTTCCATTATACTCAAAATTTCCTCCACCTCAGGTACTATGAATGGTACATGCAAATGTATCCTCACATCTTTGTAGTTATTCTCAAATGCTTTAGTTTTCTCTAGGCTCCTCGATCTCAGGGAACATCATCTCCTTTTCTACTCTAGGTAGGCTTCCTAGTATTTTTTTCTCTACCCACTAGGCTACAACATAGTATTCAATAAAAATATTTCAATTAATTAGAGTCATCAACTCTATTCTTCTTCTCAAATGAATCACTTTCTCACTTTCTCCATAAATCCTCAATTCACAATTTGGCCATCTTCTCAGGTCCTTCTGTTGCTCATAGTTTCATGCTCTTTGACTTTATTTTTGAATTGGTCCTCTTCCATCTCATGTTCTTGTTATTACAAGCACAATATCAAGGACCAAGATGCTTTCTCAGGCTCTGTTAGAGTTAAAGTGCACTATGCCTTCAGTTTGACACTTGTTAGTTTTATTGACAAGTGTCATGTTCATCATATAGGCCTTCTGCCTATATATGTAACACATTTTTATCAATAAAAGAATCCCCTCAGTTTCAGTCCCAACATTTGGTATCAGAGCGGGCTTTCCCTACCTTGTGAAACCTCTTGAGGGGGGATTTCCCTTATGGAAATCCTCCCTCCCTCAATTTTTTTTTTCCCACTATTTTTTTATTTTTTACCGAGGGAGTATGCTCTCCATCATTTGATGGATCAGAAACCAGATGGTAAAAAAAAAAAAAATTAATTAATTTGGGAAATATTTTCAATTTTTTTTTAGATATGCATAATGAAGATCCGTGGAGGTAGCCCCGAGGTGTGGGCATTTGATTTTTAAATGGAGTTGACGACTCGTCTTACGGCCCCCACATTGCTTATTGCACAAAATGAAGATGCACTATACCTGTCCTGGCTGCTCGCGATCCGGCTGTCCTGGATCGGGGCCCGTGTAGTGGGGCTACGTTGCTACAAATCCACCTGTGATGGGTCAGAAGATGCATCATCTTCTTCGTATTCTTTTGAGACTTCCACAGAACCCTTTCCAGCTTTTTGTTCGAGTTGCAGCTTTCTCAGACGGATCTTCTCAAGTACAGATGAAATGGGCTTGCTAATTGTTGGTAATGGTTTGAAAGATGCATCCAAAGTATCTCATAGAAGACGCTGGGATTTAGCATGGATCTCCTCAAGCTCAGAATTTTTCTTTTTTAGTAGCTATGGAGGCGGTCGCAATAGTAGCGGTTACGGAGACGTCAGCGACGTCGATGAAATGCAATAGATCACCGAATTCTATGACTGCAGGATCTCAGAGAACTAAAAATGGGATCCCATCGGAGAACGGATGGGCCCGGGCGATGACCGAAGCTGAGGAAGAGTGTGGCCATGGCGGCGCTGTCTGTTTCCCGACGTGGGGCAGTGCGAAACCCCATCACCCGCCCATCGTCCTCGGGCGGCGCAGCTGCTGATGAGGAGAGCGTGCCCTGCGGCTCGAAGAACTTCGAGACCCAAATTCGAATCTCCAGAGCAATTCGACAGTGGCAGTTATGGCCCGTTACACTATTTCTGCACCAGATTCAAATTTTTAGTGACAGAAGATAAATGTTGATGTGCAGTTTTCTCCAGACCATTGAAAGATTCAACTGTGGTACCTGACTGGGCGTTTCAATCTACACGTGTTGCCGACGACGTGGGCGTCGATATTTTAAAGTTTTTTTTTCAGGTCTCGGCATTGAGGGTTCCCATGCACTGCTGAGCATGTCGTCAGCTTCCATGACTTCGACATCATTTTAAAAACCGTGCAGGGGGGGCACAGCGTCTACGATTCTTCGGATGCGATGTCGCCTGTTCGATGAGCCGATCTAAATTTTAGCTGTAGAAAAGCTGAAGCCATCGTCGCCTGAGCCCTGATTGCGTAGCTGCCAGAACTCTCACAGTCCCTTTGATAGCGTAGCTGCCAGAACTGCCGTCCTCGATGCCGAATTTCACCACGTCATTGCTCTGGCCCACAGGGAGTTTCTGTTCACCTTCGTGGGTGCGGAGCGGAAGCACGTGGACGCATCAAATGCCACTTGTTATGGCAGAATTATCTTTCTGGACCACCACCACTTTGAACTCCTCCGCCATGATGTCGCATCAATAGCAATTTTGTTTTGGGATATTTATTTAAAACTAAATGTTTTTTATTTAAAAATGATTGTGGGACATGGGGAACATTTATTCAAAATTGAATGTAGAGGGCCCACTTAGCCTATAATGCCTTTCATGCACGGGGGCATTTTTTTAAGTGGGAGGGCCAATCTTAAATTTTCTTTGAAAATGGTGGGGGCATTCTGGAAAGTTATGTATTATGGGAAACTTGAAGTGCTTGTGACACTATGGCCGACAGTATGGCCTCTTTGGCCATTTTTTTTCCTGTTTTTTCCACATGGAGAGTGGAACTGGAAGAAGGCCCTCATGGCCTCTTATTGTATTTTTTCAGATCAAGGCCCACATGGCCTTTATCGTATTTGCCCATGTAATTCCCCTGCGAGGGAAAAATTGAGAGACTATTTTTTTTCCCGCCAGAGAGCGATGCCGCCATAGTGCGAGGTTTTAGTTGATGTCTTGGAGAGGCATGTTGTTTTTCATTATGATGAAGGCCCCTTTGATAATGGAATATAGGGGTATTTATAGTCGTTGGAAACGTTTTTCCGCGACGGACACAATGGTGGTGTCATATTGTAATTTTGAGGCTGTTTCAATTGAGTTTTTTAGCCTCAAAATTTTTCTACCTTGGAGTGCACTCTCGGTTGTACCCGACACTCCCAAGGTAATTTTATATGTGATCCTTGTACCTAGTGACCTTTTCTATACACTTGGCGAATGCGCGGTTGGTTACCCATGCATTTCGGTGGGATGACATGGTCACCATAAGGACACTTATACTAGGGACTACAGACAAAGACAACCTAGACTCTATCCGAGGTTTTTTTGGATCTACTTCTGAAGACTACAGACGAAGACACTTCAGAAGATTCTCTTCTTTTCTTCTTCTCTCCTCCTATTTTGATCTATGGCTCATTTTTATTGTATTGAGTGCATTTTCGGTAGAGACCGACACTCTTATATGGCTCGTTTTTCCTTTCATTAGGTGCATTTTCGGCAGAGACCGACACCTTCTAGATTGAGTTCACCATGAGGAGGGATTTCATACTCATGGTGAATCTAGTTAGTGACCTACGAGTGGCAACATCCTCTAAGGATGACCTGCAGAGGCAACAGACCCAGATGTGGCTGACCCTGAGGCACCCATGATGACCCTGAGGCACTTAGACGGCTGACCCAGTGGCAACAGACCCGTTGAAGTGGCTGACCCTGAGGCAACATACCGAGATGTATACATAGTGGATATAGCATTATTCATAGTTGGAGAGCCAAGCGCAAAGAGCACGAGCCTAGACCAAAAAAAAAAAGAAGAGGATGATAGGTTATTTTTTTAGAGAAGTCAACATTAAGGGGGAATGTTACCTAATGTTGACTTGCTTTGTTTTTTTTCTTTAGTTAGGATAGTGCACTTTAAGGGGGAATGTTAGAGTTAAAGTGCACTATGCCTTCAGTTTGACACTTGTCAGTTTCATTGACAAGTGTCATGTTCATCATATAGGCCTTCTGCCTATATATGTAACACATTTTTATCAATAAAAGAATCCCCTTAGTTTCAGTCCCAACAGGCTCTTTATTGATTTTTTGCTTCAAGTTTTCCTCTCTTACTTTCATATTTGCGTCCTAGACAAATACTTGTTTCTCTCATTTGATGGTTGCTCCTACAATTCCTCTAATATTCTCCACTCTATTTCTTTTGCTGCTCTTTTAATTATTGAATTCTTCTTTCAATAATTTTTGTTTTTTCTTTTACAAATCAATTTTTAATCCCTTATTTCTTCGTTCACAATTTAAATTCTTTCTTCCTTCTATTTCTTATTATCACTCCAATAAATATTAATTTCAAATTTTAATCTTCTTGTATTTTTCCTTCACAAATTTTGCTTCCTCCAAATAATCCCTCCTTCCAATAATTTAAAAAATATCTCAATTTTTTTCAACAATATTTCTCTTCTCTCCAATATCAATTCAAATTTTCTTATAATTACGTTATTAAATCAACTTTGCCTTACCTTAGCAATTTTTCTTCAATATTATGCAATTTTGTTGACCTTAACCATTTTCTTATTTGCATCAATATTATTTATGTTAATATCATTTCTTATTTCTTCTCCAATATTTTTACTTCAAATTTCTTCCAATCTTCAATTTTGTGGAACACTAGTCCAATATTCACACCAAATTTTGGTGCTAACTTTCTTCAATTTCTCTATAAATTTCTAGCAATATTTTTAGCTGGCTATCTTCAATTTGGATGATCTCAACCCTCTTTTTTGTTCAATATTTTGGTGAACTCAACCTGACTTCTCTTCAATCTTCACGTGCACATATCAACCTGGCTTCTCTATGCAATCTTACTCCAATTATTCAAATTCACACCAAAGTGCAGTTTTGATGCTCTCTATGAACCAATATGGCTTCCACCAAGAAGGCTCTAATACCACTATTGGTAATCCTCCCAAATTATATCATAGGTTTTATCCAAAGATCAAATATTAATCGCATATAATGTATTCACGATAATAACATATAATGCTCATAATAATATTGCACGCTAATATCTTCAACAAAAATTTAACAAAAGTCAATATGCTCGACCCTTGAACCCTTGATGATGCTCAATGTATACCTTTGGTGGTAGTACAAAATCTCCAAGAGCCTAGTCCTCAACTTAGATGTGACTTCAACACTCGATTTTCTCACTTAAAGAACCATAATAATAGAACTCCTAGGAACTTCTATTTTAAATATCATTCTCACCATACCTATTATCAAGCCTATTAAGAACTTCATAACTTTCAAGTGGAAGATGAAGAAGGAACATTATCAAAATATGAAGACTCGTTGTAGTAGAAGCAACTAACTAAAATAAATGAGGTTGAACATGAGGATGATACCATGGATATTTCTACTTACACCCTTGTGGGGCTCAAAATTAACTATACTATCAAATTCCAAGGATTCATCAAGCGATAGCACATCAATATGTTGATTGATTCAAGTAGCACACAACTTTATTGATAATAAGACAACAAAGTGTTTGGGATTGTATATAATTTCTTTAAATTAGGATAAATTTCAAGTATTGATTGTAAATGGGCATACCACTTAGTGTGTGGATCGAATAACTAATGTTAATATCCAAATAATATATAATATTTGGTTGGTCAATCTCTTTGCCATGCATTTGGATAGGCTAAACATAATCTTAGGTGCACAATGGTTATCTTAGCTTGGTGACATTACTATTAATATACAATTATTATATGTCAAATGGATAGAGAATGGAAGGGTCATTTATCTCCAATAAAATCAACATCTACCTCTAAGGTGGTTAGTTCGTATAGCATAGAAAAATATTGAATAAAGGTGGCCATGGATTCCATGCCCGAGTCAATTGCATGGAGGTTCAGTCATGGAGCTTCTCTTTCCAACTCTTATTTTAAACTTGTAAAACATTTTGGATCACTATACAAAGGCTTTTAGTGAGGCCACATGTCTTAATCCTAAGTTCACACATGATCATGTCATACACCTTTTATTAGGAATTCAACCTCCTAATGTGCATCCTTACTGCTATTGCTAGCCCCAAAAGTCTAAAATTGAGAATTTGTATTAGGAAATGTTGTAGCAAGGAATCATACATCTAATCATCGGTCTTTATTCCTCTTTGGTGGTTATGGTATGGTGCAAGTATATTTCTTGATGCATGTGTCCTATTTTGGATCTCTCAATAAGATCACCCTCAAAGATAAGTTTTCTATCCTAGTTATAAATGATTTATTGGATGAATTGCATGGTGCTAAATATTTTGTAAAACTTGACTTATGTTTTGGGTTCCATTTAATTAGGAATCCCTAAGACGACTTATTGTACACATAAGGATAATTTTGAGTTTTTATTCATACCTCTTGGTCTCACTAATCATCCTTCAACTTTTTGAAGTCTCATGAATTTTTTTTTCCATACTTTTCTTCATATTATTGTAGTTTTCTTTGATGATATATTAATTTATAACAAGTCTTGGGAAGATCATCTAGTTTATATGGATAAAGTTATTCACCTATTCTGGAATAAAAAACTCTTCATCAAAACATCCAAATGTTCCTTTGGAATCAATGAGATAGTATTATTAGGACATATAGTATCTTAGGAAGAAGTCAAGGTTGATCCTAATGACATAAAAACCATGCAAGACTAGCCCTCACGTAAATCCCTTAAAGAACTCCATGTTTTTTAGATCTCACAAGACACTACAAAAACATTGCTTGCAACTATGGAAAGATTGTTGGTCTTCTCACTACTCTCACTAAGATGGATGTATTTAATTGGTCTAAAATAACTTCCCAAGTCTTCTAGACCCTACAAAAGGTTGTTTGTACCATCCTTGTCTATTTAATTGGATGTATTTTTCTTCTCCAACGAATCACTTTCTCAACCTTTCTCCATAAATCTTCAATTCATAATTTGGCCATCTTCTTAGGTCCTTTTGTTGCTTGTAGTTTCATGTTGTTTGACTTTGTTTGTGAATTGGTTCTCTTCTAGCTCATGTTCTTGTTATTACAAGCACAATATCAATACACCAAGATGCTTTCTCAAGATCTTTATTGTTTTTTGCTTCAAGCTTTCATCTCTTAATCTTATATTTGTGTCCTATACAAATACTTGTTGCTCTCATTTGATGGTTTCTTCTACAATTTCTCTAATATTCTCCTCTATTTCTTTTGTTGCTCTTTTAAATATTGAATTCTTCTTTCAATAATTTTTTTTTCTTCTTTTACAAATCAATTTTCAATCCCCTATTTCATTGTTCACAAAATTTAAATTCTTTCTTCCTTCTATTTCTTCTTATTAGTCCAATAAATATTAATTTCAAATTTCAATCTTCTTGTATTTTCTTTCACAAGTTTTGCTTTTGTAAAATAATCCCTTCTTCCAATAATTTAAAAAATCTCTCTCAATTTTTTTCAAACATATTTTTCTTATCTCTTTGTAGACACCTAAAACATGTCATATTGAGGAGACTATCTAAATGGACTTCTTTAAACCAAGTGATCCACCTTGGGCAACCTTCGAGCCAAAAATAGAGGTTTTCACCACTTAAACAAGGAAAATTTCCTTTGCAACCAATATCATCTCACCTCGAGATGACCTCTAGATCAGGGCCATCTCACCTCAAGATGGTTGCATCAGAAACAAAAATTAAAGTACAACAGGACGATGGTTGCACCAGAAACAAAAATTAAAGAAGTACAACAAGACAACTAGTAGTCGAAACTTTTTGTTAACCCCACACATAATCTTGCACCATGATTTGGTACCTTGCATGAGACAAAATAGCAAGAATGTATGCATTAATCAATTGCATAAAATTCTAAAGATAAGCATTCTCTTTTCTTAATGAAAACTGCCTCTTTACTTTTTCATGCAAAGGGTTTGTGCTATTATTATATTTCTTTCAAGAAATCTATATATTGGTACACACCCCTTCAATTTGAACCGTCAGTGCCTATAATATTTATTTTCTAAATCTTTATCATTACACAGTTCAAGCTTCCTCATCATGAAGTGCCATTGCATTTTCTATCCCCAAGCTCTCCCACTACTAAAAACCATACCGTAGGATTACTGCAAGGATTGAAGTTCGCACTTCCATATTCTATGCAAATCGAGCACTTTTATTTTTGTGAATGATTATACCCGCTAAGCCACTCCCGTGAGTGCACCAATCCATTGAAAAATCCTAGGTCAATCCCAGATGTCACGTCGACTCAAGCACAATAAATATGGTTACAGGAGAGTGGTCATATCGCCCACTATGACCCATAGGTAAGGTCATCCTATTCTAAGATAGCCTCTGACAGAGATCTATTTTTTATCTTTTCATTTATAGCAATTAGAATTTATTTTTTTTACTATTTCCAGCATTAGGTTAACCTTTCTTTTTGCATGGTTTATTCTGCTTTCAACTCATTTATTTTTGCATTCATTTTGTTTAACACAAGCCCAATCTCATTGGGCTCTGCACATGCTATTGACATCATTTTGCTTTCTTTGTGCATAGATCATATAATTCTACAAGGAAAAATGAGCGCAAGAAATCAACATCATTATCCATTGTGACGGTTATAGAAGCCCACTCCAAAACAGTTATGATTATGAGAAGACCTTGCAAAGCATGCCAAGATTTATTTAGAAAGGGGACAAAAATCTTGTTTATTGTAATGATTGTATCACATTATTGAACTTCCTCAAAGGGGATATATTTGTAATACACTGAGATTATCATAAATATAAAGGACTTGGCCCGCTTGTTATCATTATTTATCTTTGTGTATTGGTTATATGTTCATGTCCATTACTGCTTTACATTATCATTGGTTGTTTTTATTAGTGCACTAGTTTTTGAGCATATTAGATGGCGATCACATGATTTTTTGATCATATCAGATGGCAATCACATTATCATTGGTTAATTTTACTGGTCCCACCATGATCACCATCTGATATGCTTGAAAACCAGTACACCAATAAAAACAACCAATGATAATGTAAAGCAGTTGTAGACACCAAAACCTAGGCATTCACAACACCTACATAATAAAGTTATATACCTAAGTTTGAACTTAGGTATATAAATCCTGCACATTATCCTATTTTCTAGATTTTAATAAATCTAGAAAATTTGAGTAGGATACCCTACCTAATCACTAGACATGTATCTTAGCCATCACTACCCTATCCCTTGCCACATCTCACACACTCATATCTCCTTGTCCCTTCACATGGGATATCCCTTACATCTCACTCTACTTACACCTACCCACTAGCCACATCACCCTAATTAAGTGAGATACCTTAGGTGACTCACTTTAACTACCCCTTCCATTTGGCAACCTTGGCTTACCACTTGGTAATCCTAGCTTGCCACCTCCCTTTCCCTCCAAAACCTAAAATTACCTATAAAAGCAATGACATTCCATCAAGTAAAGGGGACTGAAAAAGACACCGCTACACTGCTAAAATAATTATAGGGAATCACCAACATTCATGGATTTTGTGTCATCGAGGTCTTAGATCATAGTTTCAAGGCTTCTACCATTCCTACACAACCGTTCATCCTCGGTTACATATTCCCAACTGCCCTTTCGTGGTTACACAGTCACAATCGCGAGCCCGTATTTTCGTAGAAACTACCAAACTTGTTTTGGAAATATCTCACTCATCCGAACTCAGATTGAGCTAAAATTTTGAGAGTAGATTCTTGATATCCCCTAAAACATCTCCACTAATTTTCAATCCATTTGGATAATTAGAGATTAGTAATATTTTTATTTATTTATCAAATCATATATTTCATATTTATTTTTGTTTCTTGCACATCATACTTCATTTTACATGCATTTATGGTTAGGGTTTTTATAGTAGTATTCCTATTCATATCAACAGGTTCTACTGACTCCCTCTTGGTTTGCATTGCATGTATGTGTAGGTTGTAGTTATATTGAAGGCTATTGTAGTAGTGAGTGGTCCACCAGCGAATACACAAGCCCACTTTCAAATCAGGTTGTGGTAGAGAATATTTAAGACACCCCTTTCATTGATACACCAAATAGGCTTACCTTCTTTGTCCCCATTTGTAATATCATGAAGCAAACAAGTATTGTAATGTGACCCCTCATACCTTGGGGTAAATCATTGTAAAATTAAAGGAGGCCAAGGCTCCTATGTATTTCAATATAAATTCAATACAAAAATTGTTCCACTGCAATCACTTGTGTCTTTATTATTATTTTCTTGTTGTCATATTCATTTGCTTACAAAATGGTGATCACATTGGGACCCCCTAAGGGTTCTATTTGTCTTTTTCTTACTTAAATCTGGTACTGGTTTGCATTTTATTATGATTGCAGTTTTTTGGAGGTCGGTCGCGTGAAGATTGGAAATCAAAAATAGACAAATCTAGAGATCATGTCGATTCGACCCTATGCTTGAGCAACTGCACACACATGGTTACATATTATATGAACAATAAACTGGTGATTAGACTTCTACAAAACTATGCACAATTGATTGGAGTACTATGGAATCGCGGATCAATGGTTGAAGGAATTGGAAGGAGTAGTGAAAGGATAACAAGTTCGTATATCGAGAACCCTCTTTCCTTTTATTTTGCTTTAGGTTTTTTTTAAATAGGCTAAATAGGAGTCTTGGTCCTTGTTTGCCCTTGTTCGCATCTAGGTCCTAGGCTAGGCATATCTAAAGCTAAAAAAAAAGTAAATCAAAGAAACGGCATCATAGTTTAATCATTAGAGCATCTACATAGCCTGATTAGGAATAGACCGGGCTCATTTAGCATTCCAATCTTGCTTTACTTTGTCTTTCTAAGATATAGTTGGAACCATAGGTCCATGGTTGGGAACTCCCAAACGCACACACACGATTGGTTAATCGCATAGTCACGGTTGACCAGACCTAACCACCCACTGGCGGTTGGCTCTGTATTTTAGAAACTCTATAGATATTACTTGGATTTAGTCGTTCAATCCATGATCTATTTCTATCTACTATTGTCTATTTCTACTTTCTGTATTTAGGCAATAAATAGAATTGCATGCTATATTGCATTACACAATAATAAACAAATATTTCACACACTAGCACATTATCGTTGGACAAGGTTGGACTTCACCACCAACCCCCAACATATTTACCCTATTATTTGGCCAAGGCTAGCTTCAAGAACCATTGTATCCATGTAAAATAGCATGTATTCCTCTTTAGAGGGTGTATTGTTGCCCACGATGAACTGGGTGAGGAGTAGTAGGACCTAGGCTCCCTCATCGAATTTAGGTTTCATCACCAAGTCCTGGTGGGTTTCACAACTCGGACTTCATCATCAGGTTAGTGTGTGAGAGCATCTAAGTAAAATCTATAGATTCATATTATATTTAAAATATTTGCACATAATTTTCTTTTTATACCAAAAACATCTCAAACAAAATAAAAAACTTTCCAAAAAAATAAAACAAAAATTAAACTTTGTGAAAACTTAGGAACAAACTTGTTTGTTTGTTTGCTTTACATTTTCATCACATACCCACACATTATATTCACATTTTACACCTCATCCCACCCTTAGTGGTAGAAGCGTTATTTACCATTATAGCTAGCTCTGTCCGAGAATCTTTTTCCTGTGGAAGGAAGCACTCGTCCGAGTTCATTCTAAGGAAAATACACATAGATGAGGAAAGTGAAAGATACCAGTCGATACCAGAGATGTAGCATTTCATGAGGGGACAGCTAGGGAACGTCGTAGTTGTAGATGAATTTCCCCATATTCAAAAACCCTTGGTCAAGTTCGTGCATCATAAAATTTATTCCATCCTAGCGTATGTATTAGGTCTCCCAACGGACGAGTGGGTGTATGACTGGTAGGTTTCAATGGCATAGGCCATACTGGAAAATGAGATTTATTTTCCTTCCAAAGTGAGGATAAGCACTATTCCAATTTTTTATTACTGGGCAGAGTTCATGGCATGGCAATTACATGGGTGTTTAGCCCATATTCGGTGTTCTGACCCTAAGGATGAACAATTTAGACTCTCATCCCTACTTGTGTGGTATTTCTTCTGGCACATGCACAAAAAGTTCCATAGCATAGCAAAGAATCAGACAGATGAAGAGGGTAAGCCTTTGCCAGTCTATCTCTGGACAAACAGCCTGTCCAGAAATGAGTCCTACTATGTCTTCAATCAAATATTCCTTGGGCCAACACTGAAGATAATATACGGCCAATGCGAGCAGGTTCCAATGGAGTTAAGAAACCATGTAGTAGATGAGCAATTGGGAGACACTTTTCTGATCACCCAGGGCATGGTCGTCAGAATCTACATGTTTACAGAAAAGCCTTTTATGTTACCCTATTACACCACACCCTATCTGTTCTCCTTGGAGGTTGCTCAAAAACTTGACCAAACCAATGAATAATATGGTAAAGGTTGATGCAGGCGAGTGGTAGTCTCTACTCCTTTCAATTTTGGAGATTTTAAGATAACATAGTGCGGTCAAAACGCTGTTCTAACAATAATGCTTTTAGATTATAGGTTGATTGAGCTTCCCCATCGCTGGAAATGGGACCCATGTGAAATCATTCAGAGGAACCTCCATGTCAAATATTTTCACTCTTGCCCCAATTATGATATGGAGAGCCAGCGTAATAATCCACTAGGTCTAGAGCTAGAATGACATGTAGATAAGATGACACCTTTGCCCCCATGGTTGGAGTTTTACACTATGGAGACTGAGTACAATCCAGCTATCAATCAAAAGCAAAGACTATCCAGGGCTATTATCGCCAAAATGAAATTCAAGCACCCAGATTGGATTGATCATAAAATCTAGCAATGGTGGATCATGAGGGTCCACAATGATAAGTCATCCTCAGATGATGCACTGGCAATTGATGACAAGTTCTTGTCACATTATGACAATAACCTTAATACTTATCAACCTTTCTCGTTCACTGATATAGTGCCCCCTAGCGGATGCAACCCTGAAGAAGTTGATGACTTGGAGCATCCAAGGTAAGTATAGGGCAAGGGTAAGGCCATATTTGGTGCACCATTATATAATGAATAAAATAACCCAATGTCTCCCTAGATGGCAAGCGCCCCCTCAAAGATAAAATTTGAGATACCTTTCTTGCAGCTAGCTATAAAGAAGTCGTGCACTGGTTCCTAGAAACCCTTTGAGACAGCTGTTCAGGTTGCATCTAAGCCTTCCCAGGAAGACTCTACTTAAAAAGTGATAGCCTCAACCGAAATTATTGTAGGTGCGAGGGTTGAAGAGCATGAAAGTGTGGGTGAAGAGTGTGTCGCCACACATGAGGAGAGAGTAGGCAAAGATGCAGCATCGGATGTGGAAGAAAATTTGGAAGAGAAGTAGAAAGCACTGGATACATATTCCACGACCCATTTGATCATAGAGCCCCAAGGTATGTATTTATCCCTTTTTGTTCTTTCTTCCTCACCCCCATTGTTATAATTTTTCTAACCCCTGTGTGCGCTTGTTCAACATCTAGAAAATACTATCACAATACCAACCTCAATGGTTCCTGTATCAAGTGTAACTCCATTTTCTAATTCCACCATTTCCAATTCTTCAGCCATCCTAGCACTATCTCTTCCTTCATCTAGAATATTTGCACCTTTTGTCAGAACCCCTAAAGCTTTTTCAATCCCTTCTTTTAGCTTCCCTATTTCTGGTTCATTCGAGCTCATCACTGATATCTTTGACACTAGGGAGCTTGATATGCTTTTAATCCACTCCCATTCTTTTGGTTTCTCGATGCCCCAGCCCACCATTTTTGCTTTGGCTTCCCCTTTAGATTCCTAGGTAATGACCAGTTTCGAATCCAATATCCCACTTCTCCCCTTAACTCCAGTCATCGGGATTGGCATCTAGGAACCATTGGAATCTAATCTAGAGATAGCTTAGTAGTTTGTATCCATACAGAGTATCCGTAGGACTTATTCCAACATGGTGTGCTATCTGAGGGATCAAAATAAGAGGGAGTTGTAGGCCTTGGAACAAGCTCAAAAGGCTTGCATAATTGATCCAGATACAATGAAGCTGCACACCATCAAAAAAATATCGTTGGTGTAGAAGCCTTTGGGGGAGATGACCCCACTCGATTATGCCATCCGCCACACTGAGGAGGATGTTGCCAAAATGGACACTGCACAAAAAATGGGTGATGTGCAGGTTGGTATGGGCTCCATCTACACTCATGGAGAGTACTACAAAGGCCACTTTTTTAGAGCACAATCTAAAATTGATGAGATTGAAGGAGCCATGGCTACGGTGAGACAATAAATTGAAGCATTAGAATCCAAGTCCAAAAAATAAGTTAAAGCACTAGAAGCTGATATTGAAGAATTAAAAGAAAATCTTCAGTTACTTGAAGATGAGAGCAAGGAATCATCCAAATTACATGATCATCACATTAAAGAGATCACCAAAGCAAACCAAGAAATACAAATGCTCACTATCCAAAGAGATAAATTACAGACCCAGTTTTCTAAGAAAAATGAGCAACATGTTCTTCCTTCCAAGGAGTGCCTCAAGGAGATGCGCCTAGACTTCCTACAGGATTTCCCAGTGAGAGCAGCAAAGGGAATTATAGTCTTGGCATTCTTCAAAGAAGCACATGAGGTGGTGGTTTCCAGTAAGCATATCTTGGAGTCTGCCCAGGCAAATGTTAACTATTGGCTGGATCTGGCCACCCAGCTTAGGAAGATTGAAGATGGTCCTATTCGCCTTGCCCCTATGAGAGATTTGGCTTGGTTGTTGGCAATGACAAAAACCACTTTGCACTATTTCTTCACCAAGGTTGAACTGGAAAATAAATTTTTTCTGCTTTCAAATTCTCTTATGTAGGAGCATGACATATCATTGCGATATTTTGATGCCTTGGTTAAAATTGGCATCCCAGGTTTCACAGATTCAGAGGGACCTATTCCATCAATTCAGGAGTTGGAGCCTTTGTGGACTACTTTAGTGGATAATGTCTCAGACATCAACACCTTGGAAGCCTCTAGTTCTGACACCCAAATAATCCTCCTCATGGCAAAATATTCCCAAATTCAGTCTTTCTTTACAGATTTTGACAGAATACTGGAGTTTGTTGATGTCGAGCGCATCAAAATGTTCTGCTTCTTGATCCAAGAGCTAGAAAAATAGTCAACGTTTCCTTTGGAGAGATGGATTGATGCTTCAGCGGTATATGAGAATATTTTCAAAATATCGCTAAGCCAATATCTCCCTCAACCAAATATATAGAATGAAGAAAAGGGAATAAATAGTGTTGTAGGTTCAGGGACTGGAGAGACAGGTTCAGAGATTGAAGAAACAGACAGTGAGGCAAGTTCAAAGTCTGAAGAGTCTAGGAGTTCAGATGAAGGGACCAGCAGTAGTGATAAAATATTAGAGAGGCATCCCAAATACTCGAAGAAGAATGAGGAATTTGATGCCTAAATATAAAGGTTGGGATCTCTACATTGAGGCAGGCTCAATGCCCCATGAGCCGCCAAATGTTTTGCCAATTTTGTCACACTGTTGCCATTTTTCTTTTTATATACAATTTGGAATCTCATTGTAAAACTTCTCTTTTTCCCATTAAAAATGGTTGAAGTGTTGTTATATTGTCATGCTTCCACAAACTATCTCTTCTAAAAAATGTATGAAATGCATTGTATGGTTTCCTATCTTCTCTGTACTTTTTCTATGTTTTTATACTTTTCCTGATATGTTGCATGTAAAATTGTGAATGTTTTAGCATGGGAAATCCACTGATAAATTCTTCCTTGGCACTTGAAAAATCTCTTCTTTTCATGTAGTTGTAATTTCCAGTCTTTCAATTTGGGTAAGTTAGCCTTTTTTTTTAAATATTTTTTCGGATAGCAGGGCCCAGAGCTGAAGAGTGAAAGTTGGTAAAATGACTAAGTGTGGAAGGGAATGGTCAAAGCGCTTCACAAGGGAGCGCTTAAGTGGAAAGCGCTCCACAAAGGAGAACTTTAGTGGAAAGCGCTCCATAAGGGAGCGCTCAAGCTAAAAGCACTCCACAAGGGAGTGCTTTAGTGGGAAGCGCTCCACAAGGGAGCGCTTTAGTGGAAAGCACTCCACAAGGGAGTGCTTTAGTGGAAAGCGCTCCATAAGGGAGCACTTAAGGCCAAAGCTCTCCATAAGGGAGTGCTCAAGTGGAAAGCGCTCCACATGGGAGCGCTCAAGCTAAAAGCACTCCACAAGGGAGCGCTTGAGCCAAAAGCACTCCATAATGGAGCGCTTCTTCACACTGAGTATAAATCAAGTAGGGAGAATTATAAAAAGGAAGATGAGATCCATTCAGCATATTTTTGGTTGCACCGCTTCCAGGCTACATTTTAGATCGCCCATTTATGGATCGTCGTCGGAACCTTCTAACTTTAAAACTAAGATACCTGTAATACCGAAAATATCGTTCAAATCAATACCAGAACCTTTTGTCTTCAATACTAAGTTATTTTTAAGGCTAAAAATTGACTATTTTTGGCTATCACCGGGATTGAATTTACCCATCACAAGAGTGGTTGGATATAAATATTTTGAGTAACAGATTTCTTCTATAAAGTCGACTTCTTTTTTGTAATTTATATGGATAACTTTTGCTAGAAAAGCAGCTTTGTACTTGGAATCTACTTCTGAAATAAAGTATTTTGGCTCCAGTTTGAGTTCTCAATCTTTGTGTATGACTTCTATTCTATGATTTCTATTAAATTAGTCCTTTTATTATACAGTTCAATTCTGCTTTTTGGATTTTATTGTTGATAGAGTACTAGTCCCTGGAATACTTGTTGGAGTTTACACAGTTGTTGAGGATTTTATACTAGTTTCTATTAAAAATCATTGCTTTGATTGTTGTTGGTTCAAGTATCCAAGTGTAGACACTAAAAACTGGTCAATCCGATTGTGCTACCATAAGTAGTGACTTCGTGACACACCAAGGCCCCTAGGGCAGCCCTCAGGAGGTATACAGTGGTTCTAACCACTTAATTCAAGGGTTTGAAAGGTTCTAGGCCACTTTTGGCACCTTTTGGACACCCTACTACTATTCATGCCACCCCGAGATGAATACATAACCTATTCATCACACCCGGAGCGAATAGCAGCATTCGCTCTAGGGTGGAGCGAATAGTAGGTTTGACTAGAAAAAAGTCAAACTTGGACAAATGGTGCCTGCCAACGGTTATATTTCTAGTCCATAATGGCTAGGAGGGCAGGGCACGCAACATCTTAATGCTCCAGCCCATGAGGGAGGCCAAATTGGGAGATTCTCTTCTCCCTCCAATGCATGCCACCCTGGTGGCCAAGTGGCACCTCATGCCTCGCATGCCTTTTGACCCCTGAAGCCTCCTTAGGCTATAAAGTGGAGATATTTTCCACACCAAAAGAGAGGATATTTTGAGAGCAAAAGCAATGGAGTGCTGCCGAGATTTCCTTCCACCCTTTTGTGCCCATTTTTCCCTCGAAATCTCTACCTAGCGAAGGAGGTTTGCGAGTGAATTAGGAGGCACAATCTGTTACAAAACTGAACCAACTGAGTGAATACCATCACCAAATTTGATGACAACATAGTTTATAGGGTTTTGCATCATTCCCAAGTGGAATTGGTGGTAAAATTTAGGGAGATTCTATGGGCGCCGCACCCCGGGGTGCCCCCCAATCTACAGACCTGCTATTCGCTCCACCCCAGAATGAATAGAAATACATGCATAATTTTCTAACTATTTTTAATTATATATTTTAGATATGCTTATATGATTCTACAGTTCAAATTTCATGTCATTCTAAGCTATATTGGTCGAGATATTGCATTTTTAGTGTTTTGTAGGGTCTCTTACAAGTATCTGGCGGTCATTTGAGAGAACACCCAAACTATGACTGATATTACAAATATAATCAAATGGGTTTTCTTATAATAGTATATTATGTATTCTATCCAATTTTCATGCATTTTGGATATGCGTAGGGTCAGAAATTTCTTGCTTTGGGTTTTTTTCCATATTTACTTGCATGCTTCCGTTTGATGCTCATTAGCGATAGGGCATAGATACATACATTTTTTATAATATAATTTGGTGCACCATTTTTCCCTAATTCAGTGGTGATCATGGTGGGACCCTATCCATTTTGCTTTAGGTGAAGTTTGGATCTCATTTTTCATATTTTTATGTTGTAGGTTTTATTCGTTCTGCCCTGAAGCGAACACTGGTCTGCTATTCATGCCCCCCTAGGGCGAATGTGAATTCACCTCACCCCAGAGTGAATACAGACCTGCTATTCATCACACCCTAGAGTGAATAGAAAATAGAGAGCTTTTGGAGCAAAATTTTAGAAATAGCAAGTTTTGGCAGTGATGAGGTAGGTCCCTGAATCTGTCATCTCTATTTTGAATTTACAGAAACTGTTTATTTTTAGTGTTATTTGGTTTTTCTCGCATCTTGCTTGTTTAGAAAGGTTAGAAGTTCATTTCTCCTTTTCTTAAAATACAAAATAACAAAAACATATAAAGGCAAAAAAATCAAAACAAATTCAGAGTAGGAATGCACCTCTTTGGCTTGTTTGCTTGTAGCCTACCCAATGGGTAGGCTAACATTTAGGGTTTCACATTCCTAGCTACATTCGTGAGCTCTTTTTGGTACTAACCCTTTCTGAAAGTAAAACGCACTTTTATGCATGCATTTAGTGAATGATCATTGGATGCTTCTTTGCTTACTTTCTTTAAAGTTAAAAAGAACCACACACACCATGACACATTTAAACGCTAGTGAGGTGGATTTCATCACCATCCACTAGTAGAGTTTGATGAGGTGGCTTTCATCTCCATCCATCATCTCAAATCCCACGTACCTTGTTCTTTCCATGTCAGTTCCAAGATCCATCATAGCCCATGGGTTATAGCATGCATCTCTCTTCGGAGAGGTGTATCGCAGACTACGGGTGAACTGGGTGAGGAACTGGTAGGACCTGTGCTCCCTGGCCATGTGTGGACTTCATTACCACACATTATAGGTGGGATTACGTGACCTGGATTTCATCACCAGGTTATCGAGCTACGAGTATACAGGTGAAATCCCATTAAACACAAGAATATCATCCAACAAGTTTCCAAACACGCGACACAAGGTCACTCTTTACAAACAACACATCTAAAACACACAAAATAATTTAGGGATTCACATTTAAAACTTAAACAAGATAATCATCTATCTTATTGAGTGTTTCCTTTCTTGTTTGTTATTTCATTAAAAATTTGTAAAGAAGATAATCACTTGGGGTATTGATAGAGGAGCGCGATGGTGCGCACCTGCAGCCAAGCCCAAACATGGGCAGAAGCTATGGAGAGTGGATTAGGAGACATGAATCATCTCTGCTATAGCCCTAGGGACTTGGTCATACCTCCCTGGTGAGCTTCCACTCCACCTAGCCCCAAGATAGCAGGGCACGAGCCTCATCTTCGAAGGGATCCTCTGCAGGACACCCCGGAGGGATGATGAGCATTACTTGGGAGAGTGTTCCCGGTATGTAGATACATCACAGGCCTTCTTTGATGGAAGGCAACAATGCACTGAGGTGCTAATAGATAGAGTGGTGCCACGCATCCACGTACCCGTTAGGGCTGACACACCTAATCATAGGTAGGAGCATGACTTCACACACTGGCTAGAGCAAGTTGATACGACTTTACCTCCGCATCACCTTGATAGGATACAACAGCTCATGCAGCCCGACGGGAATGACACTCATCGGTCGGGGTGAGCCAATTCGGCCCTACCCTTTCTCGTCCAGGAAGGGAGGCATGAGGAAATCCTAGATTTTCCTCAAGAGCAGTATTCTGTGCATGCCCGATGTGCCTCTATGCACCTACTGAGTATAATGAGCATATGTTCCAGCCCGAACCTCAAGTCAATGCGGTGAACCTCGAGAGAGGCAAGCACCCCATAGAGATCACAGATTATCTCGAACGAGGTTGGCCCCAAGGTGAGGCTCCTAGACCCCCTAGGCCTCGCACAATGAAACAAGTTAGGCAAGTAATTGTGAGATATGCGGAATGCCAAGCTCAGTTCAAGCAGCTTCAGCATGACAAAGAACAACTAGACCACTTGCATCAGCTTGAGAAAGAGAGGATTGAGTGGTAGACCAATGAGCTATTCCAATAGACTCTACGGGAGAGGGTCCCTACCCCTAAGACCCATAGGCAAGAAGTCCCTCTGAGGCAACCCACACTCATTCGAGATAGGTCTCCTAGACCTTATCCGATGTTGCCTCCATGGCCTCCTAGGCTAGGGCAAGACTTACCTCATAGGCCAGATGCAGGGTGCCCACAATGGGCAGACACCCCTATTTATAGACCGGCTCGAGAGATGCCCTATGGGGCCTACAGTGAGCATGAGCCAGAAGTAGAATATTTGGAAATACCTTATCAAGGTAGGGGGTGATAGGCCACCACCCCATAATAGGCTGGAGAGTCCTAGACCTCCACCTCAGGATGTGAGCAAGGATGAGGAGATTAAGTCCTCAGATCCATACAAAGAGCTGCTAGAGCGCCTAGAGTCGGTAGAGAACAAGACCTCTAGGTCTGGATCTCAGAAGCCCACTATGCGCTAGTTGCGTACTCAGCCAATCCATCCTTCAGTACCTATGCCTCCCTATCCAGAGCATTATAAGTTGCCATAGTTGGCTATTTTTAAGGGAGAAGAGGATGTGCAGGAGCATGTTACCAGATTTCTAGGTCAGTGTTTTGGCATTCATGATGATGATGCTTTGCTTTTGTGGATATTTGTGACTACCCTTTCAGGCCCCACCTCAGAGTGGTTTTACCAGCTCCCTAAGCATAGCATCCGCACCTTGGATCAACTTGCAGATGCATTCCTAGAATGCTTCACCTTCAATACCAAGAGGAAGGTGACATTGGCCGACGTAGCCAGGTTGAAGCAATATGACGATGAGTCAATAACAAACTATGGCAATAGGTGGTGGGCCTTGCTCGCCAAGCTACCTTATTTGCTCCCCATGTCGGAGCTGACTCAGATGTTTTCCAAGAGCTTCCTGAGGCCCATCTCCTCGTTGTTGCAGTTGCAACAATATCCCACTCTTGAGGATGCTCTGGCGCAAGCTAGGACCATCGAAGAAATCAAGATTCAAGAGGGGGAGATTGTGAAGCCTCGCAAGGAGTGGAACAAGAATTCCAAGAGCACCCCGACACAGTCCAAGCCAGCAGTAGTGAATCAGGTTGCCCTTAGTGTCCTGGGGCCAGTGCAAGTTGTGCCGCCTCAAAAGCCTAATTATCAGGCCACACACTGGGACTATACTAAGGACAATCAGAATAGTCAAGGGCAGAATCAACAACATCACCCCAAGTGATAGTTTACACCCCTTGCAGAGTCCATGGACTCATTGTTTGACCGCCTCTTAGAGGCTAATGTGATTCACCTACCTGAAAGTCATCCTATCGACCCGAATGCACCTAGGCCCAAAGGATACAGAGAAGACCTATATTGCAAATTTCATAGGCAAAATGGGCATGATGTGAACATGTGCTACAAGTTTAAAAACTTGGTACAAGACATGATTGATAGGAAGGACCTTCAGGTAGATAACCCTATCGCACCAAACAACCAGTAGATGGAGGTCTTCAAAGACCCCCTACCTACCCATGCAGAGCAGACCAAGCCTGTGCCCCAGGTGAATGAGGTTCATCATGCCCCCCTCAGTAGGGATACATTGGTATGATTAGCATCATCATGAGGAATAGGTAGTACCCAAGTCC
Source organism: Wollemia nobilis (assembly GCA_028583015.1). Classification (NCBI taxonomy): domain Eukaryota; kingdom Viridiplantae; phylum Streptophyta; class Pinopsida; order Araucariales; family Araucariaceae; genus Wollemia; species Wollemia nobilis. Next base: position 4,423,717 of record JAQPPZ010016709.1, read on the forward strand.
AGTCGCACCACCTATGGCTCAGAGTGATGTCCCTTCGATGTCATAGCAGCCACCGCCTCCTCTATCGAGCCTTCCACCTAGGCCTGTGGCCACCCTCAAGAGTAAGCTCGCTTAGAGCTTAAGAACAACATCTACCCAACTCTCCATCTATGAGCTGATTCAGCAATCGCAACCCCATAGGGAGGCTTTAATGGAGATCCTTAAGGCCATTGAGCTTCAGCCCCAGGAGTCTAACTCCTTCAACAATTTTGTGGGGCATGTCAGATAGTGCACCAAACCGATGATAGCCTTTCGAGAAGATGAGCTTAAACCGGTTCCCAATGATATGGTGGACCCTCCCTTGCACATCGTTGCATGCATAAATGGGACACCATACAAGAGAGTGTTGATAGACACAGGGTCTTCTAGCAATATCATCACTACAATAGCTCTCAAGCACTTGAAGCTCCCGACATCCCATATTGTCCCATCTACATACACCCTTCGAGCCTTTAATGATGCCATATGCTCGATAGTTGGTACGATTGTCCTGCCTATTCAGGTAGGAGAGAAGACCATCTCGATGCTATGCCACATACTAGAGGGTGAGATGGCATACAATATCTTGTTAGGTAGACCATGGATTAGGGACATGAAGTGTGTCCCTTCCATTGCTCACCAGTGCCTCAAGTACACCTATGAAGGGCAATTTCATGTCATCCCTATGGACCTAGAGCCCTACAAGTACTGTAACATGGTGCAGCAGATCCCTGAGTCAACCTTACCATCGACACATCTAGATTTCCAACCGAATAAATCTAGTCAAGGTTTGACCCCCTCATCATCGCATGACATACCTTCCTCATCATCGACACCCCCTCGATGCCCACCAAGCTGGTGGAACCTTTGTTGAGGAACCTAGGGAAGAAGCCCATTGATGAGGTGCAACCGACCATATCCACCATCTCCATAGAAGAGATACCTAGCCCAGATGATGAAGAGCTACCACAGGTGGTAGAAGATGATTTAGATCAGATCTCGCTCTCATCACTCTTTTATCCGTAGCCTCAGGTGACAGTTCACTTGGCCTCCACCAGATTAGGAGAATACATGGTTAGGGAGGTCACAACTACCCATGCTATAGAGTCGGTGCAAGACATGGGTCGACCCCATCTTCCCATAGGCACTATCATGCCCCTAGGCATCCCCCCTAATCAAATAAATTTCATCTATGGGGGACTTGACTATGACATCGAACCTTACCAACAATAGGAGGAGGATGAAGAGCCCTTTGGAGAAGACATCCACTACTTGTCTAACCCTAACTTCACCCTGAAGTATCTTGACCTATGCAATTGGCATGGTTATGGGTTAGGCTTGTATGAGCAAGGCACGCGGGTTCCATTTCAACCCCAGTACCAGATGCCATATGATAAGTTAGGGTTGGGACATAACAATCCCCTACCTTTGGATATTCTTGTTGATGGCATGGAGTGCCTATGCCTCAATAACAGAGATGAGTTGGCCCGAGATCCCTTTGCCAACCCTAATCACGTCTACTCACTAGGGGACTATTTCCCTATGCCCTTGGGAGATGAAGAACCACCTCGAGATGGTATCCAATCCTACGAGAGAGGTGAAGGTTCATGCACTCTTCCCCATGATGGTGAGGAAGAAGATCCAGGGTCCCCTTATGAGTGGATGTCTGATGATGAGTCAGACTATGGGGTCGCACCGATTGACTCTGATAGTTCTGATGGAGAATGCATGTAGATCATCCCTTGGGATGAGAACGATGATTACCTTCTATACCTATTCCCATTACAAGAGCCCATTTGGTGGTAGCTTCTACCTCATGAAGGGCAAGTTCCTCCACAGCCACATCGACCACCGCCTGTCATTCCACCACCTCCGTAGCCGCCTCCTCAGGTCATGCTGCATCCAGAGGACCATGGTCACCATCATCCACCTAGGGGAAATCATCCATCCATCAATATGATTTCCATAGATCTATTCGAGCCATTGCGAGATCTGAATAACCCATCAAAGCCATTGCACCTCGACTTGGGGGTAATTGAATTTGATCGAGGAGATTCACCCCCATCACCTTCTGAGTATTGGCCCTACGATGAGATGTTGCAGCCATTTCGCTTCTCTCCAGGGCCAGCTCATGATGTCTTCCATGCTGAGGAGGAACACGAGGTTCCCACTGATGATCTAAATCCAGTGGATGACATCCATTTGATCCCTACCCCCCACCAGCTGGAGGAGGGGTCGCATATGTCAATCGAGCCTACGATTGACATAGATATCGGCTCAGATCCAGAAAATCCATAACATATCAAGTTGGGGGAAAGTCTATCCCCTAAAGAGCAGGCCGATTACATAGCCCTTCTCACCAGGAAGAAGGAAGCTTTTGCATGGTCCTATAAAGACATGTCGGGACTGGACCCAAATCTAGTCACCCATAATCTGACGCTTGACCCGAAGGCCAAGCCCATCAAGAAAAATCTTAGAAATATGCATCCGAAAGTGGCCTTGATGGTCAAAGATGAGCTACAAAAGTTGTTGGATGCCCAATTTATCATTTCTATAGACTATCCACCATGGTTGTCCAACATGGTTCCCATCAAAAATCTAGATGGGAGGATTCACATTTGCATCAATTTTTGAGACCTAAACAAAGCGAGTCCTAAGGATGATTTCCCTTTGCCAAGCATTGATGCCCTGGTAGATGCCACAATGGGCCATAAAATGTTATCCCTTATGGATGGTTTCTCTGGGTACAATCAGATTCGTATCAATCTAGAGGACCAGCTCAAAATAGTGTTCACAATGCCCTAGGGGACATTTTGCTACAAGGTCATGCCTTTTGGCCTTAAAAATGTCGGTGCCACCTACCAGCATGCAATGACATACATCTTCCATGACTACATGCATAAAATTTTGGAAGATTACATGGATGACTTACTGGCTAAATCATTGTTACGCCATGAGCATCTTGAGGTCTTGAGCAAAGTATTAGACCGCCTCATTGAACATAACGTGAGATTGAACCCCAAGAAGTGCGTCTTCGACATCACATCTGGAAAGCTCTTGGGATTTATCATCTCTAAGTGAGGCATTGAAGTGGACCCTAACAAGGTCAAGGCCATCCTCGAGATGCCTCCCCCAACCATGATCAAGCAGCTTCGAAGTCTGTAGGGCAAAATCATGTCCATCAAGCGCTTCATAGCGCAATTGTCGGACAAGTGTCACCCCATGAACAAGTTGTTGCACAAGGGGGTCGCATTCCATTGGGATGATGAGTGTCAGGAGGCCTTCGATGCAATAAAGCAATACCTGGCTTCATCGCTAGTGTTGGCACCACCTAGACCAGGAGTGTCATTCCGCTTATACATCTCAGCCACTGAGATGGCATTGGGTGCCATGTTAGCCCAGAACAATGAATTTCATAAGGAACAAGCTACTTACTATCTTAGCCGCACCCTGGTTAGTTATGAGATCAAGTACGCATACATTGAGAAATTATGCCTAGCGATGGTTTTCACCACCAAGAAGCTATGACATTACATGCTTAGCCATACCACGTATGTTGTATCTAAAGAGAATCCATTGCGCTACATGATGAGTCACACTTATCATAGTAGTCGCATGGAAAAATGGATCATGTTGTTGATGGAGTTCGACCTCGAATTTGTTGGAAAAAAATCAATTAAGGGTCAGGTCATCATCGATCAACTCGTAGAGGCTCCTCTCCAGGATGATCAACCTCTTAGCATGGACCTTCCCGATGATGGGGTCTTCCAGATATCAGAATCGCCAGACTCTGATGAGCCTGAGATGCAGGAAGACATGACCCTATTTTTTGATGGCTCCAAATGCGAGCAAGGGGGTGGCACAGGAATCATGTTTTTCACACCGCATGGGGCTCCCATACCCTTGTCATTTAAACTCGATTTCCCATGTACCAACAACAATGTCGAGTACGAAGCCTTGCTCATAGGCCTTCAGATGGCTGTCACCATGAAAATAACAAAGCTCAACATCTTTGGTGACTCCTTGCTCATTGTTAACCAAGTCAAAGGGATCTACCAGTGCAAATGCCCAGTTCTGCAAGCCTACAAAGCCCTTGTGGATAAATTCCTGGAAAAATTTGAATGGTATAACATCGAGGCACTCCCTCGATCATCTAATCATTTTGTGGATACAATGGCCTCTCTAGGGTCCTTGATCCCGCAAGACCCTATGGATCAGATGACTACCATACAGGTTAAAATGCTCTCGCAATCTGAGGTTGAGCATGAGAACAATCAAGTCATGCCGGAAGTCCACTCGATTCAAATTGAACCTCATCAGGAGAGATTCTCGCACATTCATGAATGCTTGAACCAGGCCGATTGGGGGACTCTGTTCCCTCAAGCCCCTTTCGATAGCAACACAATGCTATTCTTACAAGTTCTTTCCTAGTCAACTTTTGCTATGGATGAACTTCGAGAGGGATAGGTCGTTCATGCGATCGAGGCTTCTTCACAATAGGATTGGTCAACACAAATCAAGGAATACCTAAAGCTTGGTAACCTCCCTCCTGGACTATCACACATCACTAAAAGAACATTCCGATGAAAGGCGACAAAATATGTCTTGCTAGGAGACATTCTATATCGTCGGAGCTATGAAGGGATCCTCCTTCACTGCTTAGAGCATCAAGAGTCGACTTGGGCAATCGCCCAAGCACACGATGGTACATGTGGTGGCCATTTTAGCAGCATGGCCATCGCCAAGTGCATTCTTTGCATGGGCTATTATTGGCCAACCTTAGAGCGATATTGCTGCGCATATGTGAGGAAGTGCGTGAAGTGTCAACATCATGCTAATTTGACACATGTACCTTCTCAGGCCTTGCAACCGATTCAATCGGTATGGCCATTTTCATAGTGGGGGTTAGATTTAATCAAGAAAATCTCCCCCGTATCCTCGAGCCATCACACGTTTATCATAACGGCTACCGAGTATTTCACTAAATGGGTGGAAGCAATTCCCCTTACCACTACGATGGGACCCCGCATAGCGGAGTTCCTATTACATAATATCATTTGTCATTTTGGTATTCCATCCAAGATCATTTTGGATAATGGGACATCATTTAAAAACAAATATGTGCGTGCTTTGACAGCAAAGTATAATATCCAGCATAGTTTTTTGACACCCTACTATCCGCAAGCAAATGGGCAAGCAGAGGCCTCTAACAAAACATTGATCGCTATTCTCAAGAAAACTGTTAGAGAGAGTCACATAGATTGGCATACGCAAATACCTCTTGCTCTATGGGCCTATCGCACTAGTATTCGGACACCCACTGGGGCTACTCCATTTTCGCTAGTGTATGGCACCGAGGCGGTCATGCCTCTAGAGCTCGAAATACCATCGCTACGCATATCCATGCAAGAGTTCATCGATGATGACACTGCATGGCAGGCTCACCTAGATCAGCTTACGCTACTTGATGAATATCGCATTAATGCTCTCGAGCACCTGTGCATTTATCAAGAGTGACTTAAGAGAGCCTATAATATGAAAGTCCACCCAAGAGACTTTCAAGTTGGTGACCTCATTCTGAAGGAGAACCAACAAAATTCTAATTTTCCGCCCCATCTGAGGGACAAGTTCATGATAAATTGGTTAGGTCCCTATGTCATTACCAGTCAGATAGGACCCGAAACGTATCACCTAGCCTCCCTTGAAGGTGTCGAGGATCCTGAACCCTTGAACATCCTTCATTTGTGGCCATTCCATGCCTAGCGCATGATGGCCCAACCCAAAATGCTCCTAGGTGATCTAGAACCATCTAGGTCACCCCAAAATGCTCCAAGGGTGCCTATATCTCACTTGGTCAACCTAAAATGCTCCTAGGTGGTCTAGAACCATCTAGGTCACCCCAAAATGCTCCAAGGGTGCCTATATCCCGCTTGGTCAACCTAAAATGCTCCTAGGTGGTCTAGAACCATCTAGGTCACCCCAAAATGCTCCAAGGGTGCCTATATCCCGCTTGGTCAACCTAAAATGCTCCTAGGTGGTCTAGAACCGTCTAGGTCACCCCAAAATGCTCCAAGGGTGCCTATATCCCACTTGGTCAACCTAAAATGCTCCTAGGCAGTCTAGAACCATCTAGGTCACCCCAAAATGCTCCAAGGGTACCTATATCCCTTGGTCAACCTAAAATGCTCCTAGACTAGAACATTAGGTCACCCCAAAACTCAAGAAAAAAAAAAAAAATATCATCAACTAAAATCTCTAAATCTATCACCCAAATCTAATGCTATCTAACTAAATCTCCTAGATGGTCTAGAACCATCTAGGTCAACCAAAAAGCCCCAAAGGCATCCATAAGCCCTTTGGTCCCCCCAAATGCCCCAATGGCCCCCAATAAGCCCATTGGTCACATGTACATACATATATATCAATCAAAAATACAAAAACATTGCATCACATTGCATTTCAAAAACATCATCAAAATATCAAAAATACAAAAATATAGCATCGCATCACATTGCATCCCATTGCATTCTATCATCACTTGCATTTAGGCATACTCATCATCTGCACTTTACATTTTAGAGTTGCTCATGCATGTCTAGCACCATGATGGTACAATACTTATCACCCAAAATCAAGATTGTGAAAATAAGCATCGTTCAATGTTGCAATTGTCAGTTTTCACCCACATTTTCCATTTTTCATATTTGTGTCCACCCCTTCACCTAGTCATTTGTTTTAGAATGTCATTAGGGTTTTTGGTCACTCAACCATTTCTAGCTTCTCTTCAGGTTTGGTAGAAAGCTAGCTTGATTTTTAGGAGGTAGAATCTTGCATTGATTATGCCTTGTGTACATCAAATCCCAAACATAGTTAAACATTAATAAATCCAAGTTTTGCACAAAGAAAGATGAAATCCATGAAGTGGTCTAGGTTACTTTAAGCGAAAAGGTCATCCTGCTCATCCCCCTGTGCGAATGGTTCAAGAATGCTGAGAGTTGGAAAAAGGACAAGCATCTTCCCTACCCAATTCCCCAAAATAAATAGTGGTTTTCACCACTATCAAAAATCCCAATTCCCACAAATCCCCAAAGTTCAATATCAAAATCTAGCAATCAAAGAAATAAAAAAGTTCAAAAAGTAAAATAAATAGTGGTTTTCACCACTAATCCCAACTCCCAAATCCCTTGCTCAAAAAAAAAAAATACAAAATAAAAAGTGATTATCATCACTACCCATGAGCAAGTATCCCAATAAAATTGAAGAAAATAAGGGAGTCAAACTTGAATCCCTAGAACTCTCAACATTTGGAAAACCATCAGGTGATCCTCATTACAGGTTTGGTGGATAGCCTACTTGTCAATGGTGGTAGCCTCCCGCATGATGATATGTCTATCACATTAGCTTTTGCATGTGTGCAGACCAATGTTTGCATGTGGATGAGCTAGCTTTTGTAACCTAGATTGCCTAGTGGTCTAGTCCTACTAAGTACAGAACCCAGGATGGTGACATTCATAAGGTGATCCTCATTCCAGGTTTGGTGGATAGCCTATCTGGCAATGGTGGTATCTTTATGCATTTCACAAGAATGAACTCACTTGCACACACAGGGATATGAAGTACCTTGGTCGTCCTAGCAGATTCATACCTTGTCAAAAAGTCTTGCATAGTCAGTATACAACCTTTGATCACATCAGCTAGAGTGTTTGAGTCTCATAAAAACCTCACCTACATTCTTTTCACATATCATCTCATTTACTCCATTTCACTACATCACAATAATGGTTTCACATTTCCATTACAAAAACAAAGAAAAGAAGCAAAAACAAAGAGCGTTAATGTATTTTGTACAGTCTATAGTGTTCACATAGTATGTCAAATCATTAGCCACAATCCATGTTTATCAATCATTCAAATATTTCATCTCACTGTGCATCCATGCATATAGATAGTTGCAATTCCAATCAAACCACATTACATATACATACATGATATCTATCTATCACCATCTCATTGCATCCATATGCATACATACTAAGCATCTAACCTATAAGCATAACTTAATACACACATTGCATCCATACAATAAAACAATAAATGAAACACATGATGATCATAATAAAAATCTCATATATATATATGGGGCAAAAAAAATATACATCATAGTTTCCAAAAATTCTCGTAGGCTACAATAAAGTGGGTCCTCAGACCTCACACGAAAAAACAAAAACAAAACCCCAAAAATAGTCCCATGAGTCTATGCCACCATGATCACGCAGGATCGATGCTACGACTCACACTACCCCTAGTGGTATGGGTCCACTGAGACCCCCCATGCCTACTACCACCAGCCCTGTCCTCCCTCTCACCGAGTAGAAGACTGCACCATCTCGCTCCATCGAGATCGCTGTGACCTGCTGCTCTCCCCATCATCCGATAACCATCCCCCAAGGTGCACCACCTCCATCTCTAGCCTATCCACATAGGCCTACCTCTGCTACCCCCGCACCTGATAGGTCTCCACTATGGACTATAGTCACAACACCTCCACCCATAGCTTCTCCACCTCCTCAATGTTGGATCCCTCCTACCTCGAACCCTAAGCCCTCAACTGGTCCCATAGGAGATCCCTCTCTTACATCACCCTAGCTAACTCAGCCTCTAGCTCCGCATACCGGTCACCCTGTGCATCATGTGGTACCTCTACCATAGGATCCTCTACATCCATATCATCACCCTGATCTCCCAAGTCCAAGAGATCTCCCTACTCATCACCCTCTTCCTGGTCCCCTCCTAGAGCATCCGACATCACCTCATCCACCACTCCAGCTGCCTCACCTCCCAGGGTCCCTATCCCTCACCACTGGTGCATCACCCACCATGAGTCATACTCTCCTATCATCCCGACATCATCTATGTCCAGAATGTCGACCACAAGATACGAATCCTCACTCACCTCCTCCATAGTCGGCCATGCTAGAGTCCTCTCATCCCCATGATGTCGATACACCATCGGCTCCCCGAGAAACCCCTATCGTAGCCCAAACTACCGCATGACCCGAGAAAATGGGAAGTACTCCCACTCGGTCCCATGTCGAGAAATAACCCATCTGCCCTACCTCACCCATCAGAGCTACTCTCCAACATCTACCTAGATCAGAAAATCCTTGTACGATCACCAGTACACCTACCCTAGTGCCAGGCGAGAGAAGAGATCGGCATAGTGATCTACATCACCCATGAACCACCGACTCTATCCTCTCTCCTATATCATCTACCATAGGATACCATATCCTATATCTCAGTCCACCAGCTACACTTGGGTCAACCAAGGTAAGCCCTACGGTCACCCCATAGCTATGTGCTACCATCCCCAACACTGCAATAGGAAACTACACCCTAAGCCCTTCCACTTTGATAGTGGATCTCGTATAGCTCATCATAGAGCTATGCCAGAAGGGTCATCCCCCATGCCATCACCAATGGCTCCTCCGTAGTGCACTCCACCAGGGCAAACACCAGCTCTAGTAGGTTCCATGGGAACCTAGCTCCTGATGAGTCTGGGAGGAGCATATTGGAGATGAGGGTCATCAGTAGTGCATGCCTCACCCCCAACACCTCCTCCTCATACCAGTACCCCACCAGTATACCTCTAGTACGATAGTCCAACTCTATCACATTTGCATCATCTCAGGTCATGGTGTGATGATCGGATAGGTCACCCCTCTATCAGAATCCTCAAAATCTGGTAGATGTCCTCCAACATCACCGTCATCTCTCCCATCGATAGATGGAAGGTATTGGTGCATGGGTCCCATAGGCTAATCAAAGTCATCAAATAAGCTTGGTCGCCTATCATGGGCTCCAACCGAGTAACGTGCTTGAGCCCTAGGGCATCAAGCCACTCCCAATCAGCCTCAGTCAAGGTAGCCACATGGTACCGAAGAGCTTTGGTGTGTGATACCGGCTCATCACCTAACAAAACAATAGATAAAATAATTAAAAACATCAAAAACACGAAAACAAAAAGAACAAAAAATAACAAGTATTACACTTGTAATAAGTGAGGTCACGTGAGTCAGCATTTACCTTCTTCGGCCTAGCCCCTTCACTAGATGCCTCTGCTTGCTGACTCATGATGATGTAGGATGATTTTGATAGTGCTTCGCTATGCAAAATCGCTCTCCTCCTCCTCACCTCTCAAACTACAACAACCAACATGCAATAATGAGCCCAAAACTAGTTTTTGAAGTTTATATAGGCCTATAACAGTCCTATTCACCCTAGGGTGGGGTGAATGGACTTCTACCCATTCGTTCCACCCTAGGATGAATACAGAATGTGTATTCACTCCACCCCAAAGTGAATACAGGGTTCATAGGGCAAAACAACTTCAAAAGGCACCAAAAGGGTCCAAAAACCCACAAAAATAGCTCTATTTTGGTCAAATTTTTGTAGTAATCAAGAGGCAACCAATAACACTCCTGAACACATGGAAAGAACTTAAATTCAATCCCTAAGAAGGCCACCATGGCCGGACCACCCCATGGGAGTGAGGTTTTTCATTCCTTCCTCCAGGAAGTAACAAAGAAAAGGGTTCCAAACCCACCAAAAACAAGTCAAATCTGATGGAATTCATTCAGGATCAAGATGGAATACAAATTTTTCATGGATGCATGGATAAGCTATTACTTCACTCCCCAAGAAGGCCATTGTGGCCGGACCGCCCCATGGGAATGAAGTTTTCAACTTCTTGCTTCCATGAAACCCCCATAGCATCATTCAAATCCTTTCAAAACTATGCCATATTTTTCAATGAGTACAACTGAAGGTAACCTTAACAACAGTCATCTAGGTCAAGTGACTCATCACTTTTCTCATGAGTCATTCCCTCATCGACTCATCACTTGAGGGGGTAGTCATACTCAAGTCAAATCAACAAGCACACACTCAATCATGCAAATTGTGTTCATCCAACGAATCTTTGACAAAGACAATCATGCTCCTGCTTGGGGCAGTAAACAAGCACAAAGTATCAAATTAAAATGCTCAACATTGATGGCATCATGGAAACATAGGCCTCGCATTTTCATGACAGACAATGTCTAAGCTAAAGCAAGGTCCTTAGCTCGTCAAAAGCAAGGATTCAAGGACGCATGCTCTTTCCAGGATTGGGGCATCTAAAGTTGGTTAGGTTATTGAGTAACCCTAGTCATTGAACATTTTTAGTCATCTATTTTTGCTCGATGTTGTGCTGCACACAATGCATCCCAAAAAGGGGCATCTGTAGACACTAAAAACTGGTCAATCCGATTGTGCTACCATAAGTAGTGACTTCGTGACACACCAAGGCCCCTAGGGCAGCCCTCAGGAGGTATACAGTGGTTCTAACCACTTAATTCAAGGGTTTGAAAGGTTCTAGGCCACTTTTGGCACCTTTTGGACACCCTGCTACTATTCGTGCCACCCCGGGATGAATACAGAACCTATTCGTCGCACCCCAGAGTGAATAGCAGCATTCGCTCCGGGGTGGAGCGAATAGCAGGTTTGATTGGAAAAAGTCAAACCTGGACAAATGGCACCTGCCAACGGTTATATTTCTGGTCCATAATGGCTAGGAGGGCAGGGCACACAGCATCTTAATGCTCCAGCCCATGAGGGAGGCCAAATTGGGAGATTCTCTTCTCCCTCCAATGCATGCCACCCTGGTGGCCAAGTGGCACCTCATGCCTCGCATGCCCTCGCATGCCTTTTGACCCCTGAAGCCTCCTTAGGCTATAAAGTGGAGATATTTTCCACACCAAAGGAGAGGATATTTTGAGAGCAAAAGCAATGGAGTGCTTCCGATATTTCCTTCCACCCTTTTGTGCCCATTTTTCCCTCGAAATCTCTACCTAGCGAAGGAGGTTTGCGAGTGAATTAGGAGGCACAATCTGTTACAAAACTGAACCACCTGAGTGATTTCCATCACCAAATTTGATGAAAACATATTTTATAGGGTTTTGCATCATTCCCAAGTGGAATTGGTGGTAAAATTTAGGGAGATTCTATGGGCGCCGCACCCCAGGGCACCCCCCAATCTACAGGCCTGCTATTCGCTCCACCCCAGAATGAATAGAAATATGTGCATAATTTTCTGACTATTTTTAATTATATATTTATTCTTATATGATGCTACAGTTCAAATTTCATGTCATTTTGAGCTATATTGGCCGAGATATTGCATTTTTAGTGTTTTGTAGGGTCTCTTGCAGGTATCCAGAGGTCATTTGAGAGAACACCCAAACTGTGACTGATATTGCAAATATGATCAAATGGGTTTTCTTAGAATAGTATATTATGTATTTTTTCCAATTTTCATGCATTTTGGATATGCGTAGGGTCAAAAATTGCTTGCTTTGGGTTTTGCAGGTTGTGAACGGTCATTCGGGTTTTGAAGCCCCATCGGATGCAATTTTGGTGCAATTTCTGGTGATATCTTCCCAAAACCTTCTTTTTACATCCCTCTATAATTTCACAGCATTTGGAGTTCATTTGATGCTTATTCTCACTATTAGCTATTTTGCCCCTATGGGGATTGCATGCTTTTCATCACACGCACTCGCTATTTGATGTTTCTGGTTTCCTTGTGTGTAGGTTCAGGTCATTACAGTGCATTGGGAAGGAGAACAAGACATATGGATCAAATACACAAGTGGCGGCAACCTTGGCCCGCCCACCTCGATTGTGGGTACGAGGAAAGACATTGGATGTGCACCCAAATTTCTTGAAGGATTTTGATCCTTGGGCACCCGAGTTGTAAACATTTGTATCACCCATTTTGAGCCCTCAAAGGGGACACATTGTAACCTATAATTTGATATATGTTATTAATAAGAAATAATCTATTTTGCTTTATTTCTTGTTATTCGCTATCTTTTCCATATTTACTTGCATGCTTCCGTTTGATGCTCATAAGCGATAGGGCATAGATACACACATTGTTTATATATCATTTGGTGCACCATTTTTCCCTACTTCACTAAGCTATCTATCATGCTTCCGGTCCATCACCCCATATATCTAGACTTTGGCCATTACCTATTCCTTTTCGTAATTTCTCATCTCTTTTAGTATCCTTCTACCCCTTATCTCCAATCCCCCATTTTATTTTCATAACTAGCCCTACTGGAGATTGCCATGGAGGACATTTCTTTCCTTTGGGTATTCAATTCTTGGCAGTGGGCCTAGGGCACTGCAGACTTAAAAAACCTGCTTCTAGTTCGGTTCAATTTCCAACAGTCACTTAGGGGTTGTAGTGGTTGTCTATCCATGCAATCTGGTAAGATGAGTACATTACCATAAGGTCACTCACAAAACAAACAAACAACAACAACAAAAGCAAAAATCTCCAAAGGTACCTCAATTTCTTTGGTCAAAAACAAATTCAACGGGCTCCTGAAACAATAGAAGTGCTCTCATATCAACTCCCTAAGAAGACCATGCGGTTGGACTGCTCCAAGGAATAGAGGTGTACATTTTCTTCTTCCACTTAGCCTCAAGTGATCCTTGTATACAGTAAATTATCCTATACACCTGGTGGTTGCAGCGACTAATTATCCATGCAATCCATTCGGATGGGTAGGTTACCATAAGGTCCTTGAACAATGATTCACCAAGAGAAAAAATTGAATTGTTATCATCTCAATTCCCTAAGAAATCCATATGAATGGACTACTCCAAGGGATAGAGGTGTAAAATTACCAATAATGGTTGAAATCATAGTTATAACAAAAACAAAAACATACATTTCATCCTAATAATTTTCACCTTTGTCATCAACTTCATCATTTCATATCTTCTCTATCAACTCATCGCTTGAAGGGGTAGAAAATATCTAAAAATTCTAGTCTCAAATCAAGTTAATACTCAAAACACTCAATCATGCAAATTAGTTTTCGTTCAAGAATCATTACCAAAGACTATCATTCACCCTTTTTGTTGGGGTAGATCACAAGCAAAAATCTCAATTAAATACTTGGTATACCTAAAGCTTAAATACTAGACCTCTCCCTATACGTCTACCTACGGATGAAAGCTATCAAGTGTAGGTAGACCTAAAGACCAAAGTGTGGACCTCTCCCTATACATCTATCTAAGGCTAAAAATTTTAACAAAATAAAATGCCATCAATGTGTCAAAAGTAATGATTCAGCAATGAGTGTCTTTTCTATGATTGGCGCAACCCACGTTGATTTTTATTTGTGAAAATCTCACACAACTCCCCTTAAAATGAAAATGGCTTCAAAAATCCCATAAAATCAACAACCAAATTCATCATAATAATTATCATCAACACATGCATTATCACAAACATAATCATCATCATCATAATTAAGTGAACCTCATATTTAGTGGATTACCCTACACACCTGGTGGTTGCAACGACTAGAAATCCATGCAATCCAATCGGATGGGTAGCTCACCATAAGGACACTTATTCATAATCATTAAACATCATCACATGTGGCATAGATAACTAAAATCTTAATTTTTGAGTTTGGCTATATCCAAGATAATTTGCACAAGGTTATTTTAAGACCTTTCCATTGGGTTACAAAAGCAAAAAACAATCAAATCACATTTGGTAATAATCAGCAAAATCACTACGAGTATCAAATTACCAGTGCGTTGGTTCTTAATAAAATGAATTGCTAACAATAGCAGTACCCCCGAAATTCCAATGTGGTTGGTGTTTTATCACAATATTTGAACATAATTAAAACCAAAGGCAAATTTACAAAAACAAAACATCCCAAACTTGGGGCATCAAGTTGATCATTAATGTCACACAAATGCATACATCACATCCACCTACTTTCATCATCCACATTTGGTCAATTGGCTCATGGGTTTCATTCTTTACCCATTCGCCAATTGAGGGGGTAAGCAAACAAAACCAAAAATTTCAAAAATCAATCAGTCTTGAGCATTGAGAAGATTTGAGCCCATTTATCCATCTAATAGAGACATGTATATTTTATAATTGCATCGTATTATATTTTACACAACACGGTATAAAAAGGGGTATCTGTAGACATCAAAACCTAGGCATTCACAACACCCCATTTGCATCCCACATCACAACCCTACATAATAAAGTTATATACATAAGTTTAAACTTAGGTGTATAAATCCTGCACATTATCCTATTTTCTATATTTTAATAAATCTAGAAAATCTGCTTAGGATACCCTACCTAATCACTAGACATGTGTCCTAGCCACCACTACCCCATCCCTTGCCACATTTCACACACTTGTGTCCCTCTTGTCCCTTCACATGGGACAACCCTTACACCTCACTCCACTTACACCTACCCACTAGCCACATCACCCTAGTTAAGTGAGATACCCTAGGTGAATCACTGTAATTATCCCTTCTATTTGGCAGCCCTGGATTACCACTTGGCAATCCTGGCTTGCCATCTCCCTTTCCCTCCAAAACCTAAAATTACCTATAAAATCAACGTCATTCCGTCAAGCAAAGGGTACAATAAAAGACACCGCTACGGTGTCAAAATCATTGCATGGAATCACCAACGTTCATAGGGTTCATATTTTTTAGGTCTTATAATTAGAGTTTTAGGGATTCTACCATTCTTACAAAACCACAAATCCACGGTGACATAGTCCCAACTGCTCTCCCATAGTTACATAGCCACAACCGTAGGCCCACGTTTTCGTAGAAACTACCCAACTTGTTTTGGCCATATCTCACTCATCTAGACTCAGATTGAGTAAAAATATTAAGGGTAGGTTCCTGACATCCCTTAGAACATATCAACCAAGTTTTAGGCCATTTGGAGTAGCATAGATTAGTAATATTTTAATTTATTAGAAAGGCATATATTTAATGTTTATTTTTATTTCCTGCACATCATGCTTCAGTTTACATGCATTCATGGTTAGGGTTTTTATAGTAGCTATTCCTATTCAGATCAATAGGTGCTACTAACTCTCTTTGTTTACATTTCATGTATGTGTAGGTTGCAGGTATATTGAAGGTTTTTGTAGTAGTGAGTGGTCCACCAACGGATACACAAGCCCACTCTCAAATCTAGTTGTAGTAGAGAATACTGAAGACACCTCTTTCATTGATATGCCAAAGAGGCTTCCCTTCTTTGGCCCCATTTGTAATATCATGAAGCAAGCAAGTATTGTAATATGATCCCTCATACCTCGAGGTTAATCATTGTAAAATAAAAGGAGGCTAAGGCTCCTGTGTATTTCAAAATAAATTCAATACAAAAATTGTTCCACTGCAATCACTTGTGTCTTCGTTGTTATTTTCTTGGTGTTGTCTTTATTTGCTTACAATAGTAATGAACATGAACATATAATCAATACACAAATATAAATAATGAGAACAAGTGGGCCAAGTCCTTTATATTAATGATAATATCAAAGTGTATTACAAATATGTCCCCTTTGAGGGAGTTCAATGATGTAATACAATCATTACAATAAATGAGGGTTTTGTCCCCTTTCTAAATAAATCTTGGCACACTCTACAAGGTCTTCTCACAATCACAAGTGTTTTGGAGTGGGCTTCCATAACTATCACAATGGGTAATTATGTTGAGTTCTTGTGCTCCTTTGTCCCTATAGAATCCTATGATCTACACACAAAGAAAGCAAAAGGATGTCAATAACATATGTAGAGCCCAATGAGATTGGGCTCATGTTAAACAAAATGAATGCATAAATAAATAAGCTAAAAGCAAAATAAACCATACAAAAATAAAGGTTAACCTAATACTGGAAACAATAAAAAAAGCAAATTATAACTATTGAAAATGAAAATATAGAAAAACAGATCTCTGCCAGAGGTCATCTCAAGGTAGGATGACCTTACTTACGGGCCATCTCGGGTCGAGATGGCCACTATCCTATAACAGTTTTTGTTGTGGCAAAGTCAAGGTGACATTTGGGATTAACCTAGGACTTTTTTGATGGATTGGTGTGCTCACGTGAGTAGCTTAGTGGGTCTAACCAGTCATCGAAATAGAAGTGCTCGATTTGCACAGAAGATGGAAGCACAACCTTCAATCCTTATGGCAATTTAACGGTATGGTTTTCAATAGCAGGAGAGCTTGGGGATCAAAAATATGGTAGCACTTTGCAATGAGGAAGCTTTAACTCTATAATGATAAATATTGGGGTAATAAATATTACAAGCATCGAGGGTTCAAATTGAGAGGGTGTGTGCCAATATATAGATTTCTTGAAAGAAATCTAATAGCGACACAAACCCTTTGCATGAAAAATAAAAAATGTAGTTCACATTAAGAAAAGTGAATGCTTATCTTTATAATTTCATGCAATTGATTAATTGAATATATTTTTGCTATTTTGGCTCATGCAAGGTGCTAAATCATGGTGCAGGATCATGCACGGGGTTAACTATACAATTTTTGGCTACCAATTGTCCCACTGTACTTCTTAAATTTTTTTTTCTAGTGCAACCATATTGGGGTGAAACAACCCTGATCTGGAGGTCGTCTCGGGGTGAGACGACCATGGTCTGGAGGTCATCTTGAGGTGAGACATCCCTGGTTACAAAGGAAAATATCCCTATTTAAGTGGTGAAAACCATTGGTTTTGGCCCAGAGGCTACTCAAGGTGGCTCACTTGGTTTAAATGAGTCCATTTAGGTAGTCTACTCATTATGATGTGGTTTAAGTGTCTATAGATGCCCCTTTTTGGGATGCATTGTGTGAAGCACAACTCGAAGCAAAAATAGATGACCTAAATTCAAATTGATGGTTGATGATGTCCATTGATCTAATCGAACGATTACAAAATTTTGAGGGTTTATCTTCTTATAACCTTAGTGATTGCAACCCATTTTGATTTTGTGATTATTTAATTTTTTAAAATTTATTCAAAAATCACGGTTGCCTCACCTCAATACGACCATGTGCTACTTAGGCGACCATCTTAGATGGTCATGTTGGTGGTGAAAAATATAAAATGCAAAATTTATGATTTCTAATATCATTTTCACTGTACGCGATTGGAAAAAGAAATACAAGGAGGGATTTCACTTTCGAAGTGAAGCATTGCCACAAAGTAGATCGAACTCAACCATCGACCAAACCGAGACCTCTTCGAATGAAGGAGACAAAGAGATGAGGATAAGTACCTCATTCGCACCTTGCTTTTTTCAAAATATAAAATGAACCTTACTAATTAATGTGGTAAAATAACATCACCTAAAAAGTTAAGGCAATGAACCACATTGTAGATTAAGATGTAGTGTAGGATTTAATTTTATTTTTTATTTTTCATGCTTTTGTTGCAATTTTTTTTAAGTTGAAATTTTTATTGCAAATGCCCCAATTTGGGGGCCATCTTAGGGTAGGACAACCCCTCTTTGGGAGTTGATGGTCGTCTCAGGGTGAGATGGTCTCGTTTGAATTCCAATGGTAAAAAATATAATCATTGTGAAGGCTATCTCAAGCTTAGACAACCTCGATTGGAGACCATCTTATGCCAAGATGGCCTCTTTGAGATTGAAATTTATCTCAAAAAAATTGTTGTTTTTGGTTTGATTGTTGTTTCTTTTTTTTACTTGATTTTTGATTTGTGCTTTTGGTTTTGTTCCATCTCCTTAGATCTCAACATCGATTTACCACCATCTATAGGAGAGCACACAATGCACTCTCTAATGTGGATTAGGACTAGTTGGAGGCCATATACCTCAAGCATATTACGAGGCTAGAACTAGTATATGTAAACCGGGCCTACTTGACAGTCTTGAAATATCGTTAGGATAACCAAACCAACACCTTTTAGCTTTTGACTAGTGAGATGATAGTTACATTGCAATATGTCTACTAACTTCTTTGTGTTTCGAT
The DNA here is from genome assembly GCA_028583015.1 of Wollemia nobilis. NCBI lineage: Eukaryota > Viridiplantae > Streptophyta > Pinopsida > Araucariales > Araucariaceae > Wollemia > Wollemia nobilis. The sequence continues at coordinate 4,442,633 of JAQPPZ010016709.1, forward strand.
TGAGGGATATACTATCATCTCTTCTCATACTAATCAATAGAGGATAATGTTGTAGAGGGTATTCCCATAAGATTTGGAATCAATAGAGCACAAATTGGAGAGCGACAAGGTGTTGATGGAGGTTGGCTATAATAGAGGTATCTTGACAGGTAGACATGTAGTGATTATATCACTTATTTCTAACCTACTATTGCCTAATTTATCTGGTGCAAGGTTCCCATGGAACCTCCTCCACTTGGTTCATGATTCAAGTCAAGTGGTTTAGAATCTGATTCCCCAAAGCTTTAAATAAACACATAGTAATAATGAGGCTTCAAGTAGTAAGGATAGGGTTTCATTCTCATAAGAACTCGATTCGAGTGGTTGAGAATCTAACTCCCCAAAGCTTGAAGACAATAGCATTGGACTATACTCATACTGGCACACAAGGACCCGTAAGCCTTTGAGGTCTTGCATTACAAAGTATTTGAGTTCAACCAAGTACCAAATCAAGGTAATGTTGACCATAGGGTGATCCTCATTATAGAAATAAGCTATAAATATTGACCTAACAATGGGATAATCTTATGCTTCATCATAATGAACTACACTATGTACACACAGGGATATTGAATATTTGGATCTTCCTAGCAAATTTTTATCTTTCAGGGTCATGTATAGTAAATATACAACTTTTGATTGGTCAACTAGAGTGTTTGAGTCTTATGAAAAACCTTGTTGTTCCCTTATGACATCTCACTTTTCACATCCATAATTCACATTTTTTTCAAATGTATGACTCTTGTGAAAAATTTAACATTTTGATGAATGACTTGTATACATTATGTGGTGCTTACACTTGGTTGTTTTGCATCTTAGATTCATTTATTATGTTTCACATTTAGCATCATCATATCATTAGCACATAACATACAAATACATCTAGGCATACATCTATGAATACATACTACAATGTATAGGTATACATCCATCATCCATCATTGCATCCATATATGCATCTATACATAAAATAACCACAAGCAATAAACAACGTGATAAGATAACTACATACATATATATATATATATATATATATATATATATATATATATATATATCATGGAAAGTATATCCTGGTACAAAATTCTTGTAGGCTACAATGGAATGGATCCTCAAACCTCACACTCACACAAAGAAGCATATACATAATAAAATTAGGCTAGCCCTACACCACTAGTCTCACCACCACCCTCGGTCTCATCTTGATGAGGCTACACTAATCCACTAGCACTTGAAGTCTATGGATGATATGAGAATCTGGGAATCCATGTTCTAACTAATGGTTGTCTAGAGTTGCTTTGACAACTCTTCTAGGATGCCCCTACTGATCCTAATATGGTAGCCTACCCCCTAGTCACTCCACCTCCTCCTCCAATAGGGTGATATAATGTTGGTCTTATTGACACAGAGATATATAACAAGATAACATCCCCTATAGATCTATCACCTATGTCTGTAGACTGACCATGTCACTTGTGCCCTGCCCTACAACACCCATATCCCTTCTTGGCCTATTCCAACTACCATACCTATCAACTAAAGCTTGTAGAGCATCATGATTTGTTATAACCCCTACTAGCCACATTTGTAGAGCATCTTGCACTACTGTGACTCTAGTCACCTGCACCCGTAGAGCATCCTACTCTATCATCAACCTCCTAGTCTTGTCCTTGAGGTTATTTACCTAATCCTGAAGGGTATCTTTCTTCTCATAAAATCCCATCCATTTCTACCTATAACTATCCAATTGACGCTATAGAGATGCCACTGTAATATCCCTTTCTAATAGTAGAGCTTGTAGAGTCTGGATCTAACCTCTAAGAATAGCCTCCTGATCTTAAGTATCCTCCTCATTCTTACCCACCACCAGAAGCTCCACCTCCCTACCATAGTAGATTGACCGACCAAGAACCATATCATGTAGTCATCCTTGGGTCCTCCACACCAGTATCATCTAGTGGTAGATCCACCTCCTCACCCACAAGCTCAACTCGAGGCCACTCTAGTTGAGTCTCATAAGTCTAACACTAGTATATCACGAGCTTTTTAGGTACACCCTGGCACACCCCAAACTACCAATTCATGCAATAATACTAAAAGTACTCCCACTTAGTGCCATGGTGGTCGGCCAACCATCGACCATGCCTAACCTGCCTCATTTGTTGGTTCACCTCAGCCCATGGCAGATAATCCCTGTAAGGCTACTATATCATATGCTCCAACCTTAGCCTCTCAAATGAATCAATATAATATTGAATCATACCTTATGAGGGTTGAATTCATCCTTGCTCCTGATCTCACCTCTAGCAGATCGCATAACCAATCTCCCTATCTACCATCTGGATTCGAGTCACCCAAGGTAGCTCATTCGATCTATTGGGCTAAAGATAATTCCTATGTTGTGCCACATCTTGGAGGGTGCAATGTAGTACAACATACTACTTGGTAGACCTTGGATCCATGATATGAAGTGCATCCCTTCCATATTGCACCAATGCATCAAGTACATCCATGAAGGGTAGGTTCATGTAGTTCCTATAGACTTAGAGCCCTTCAAGTTTTGCAATATGGTCAATCATCCACAAGAGTCTACCTTGCCTTTGGTGCATCTGGACATCCGACCCAATGATCCTATCAAAGGTCTAGATCCCTCACTGCAACCATCCACCAATCCATCACCATCACCCCCATCCCAGCCATCACCATTGGTCTCTTCTGATATTCCTTCTTCATCATCGGATCCTCCGAGTAGGAATCCATCGAAGGCACCAATCGACAAAACCCCATCATCCATCTCCACCATTTTTGAAGTAGCCATTCCAACTCCTATGGATGAGGAAGAATCACCCATTGCCATGGATGAGTCATCCCAACCTACATCCCCATCATCATCATCCACCTTCCCGTAGATCACAATCCACATGACCAATCCTAGACTCACTGAGTATTTGGTATAGAATGTTACACTTACTCCCCTCATCGAGTCAGTGCAAGACATGGGTAGACCTCACCAACCACCACTTCCCATTGGTACCATTGTCCCTCTAGGGTGTCCTCCTAATCAGATGAACTTTGTCTATGGGGGTTTTGACGTTACCTCAGAGTCATCTCCTATGATAGAAGATGATGAGCCATTCTTAGCAAACATCAGTTACATGTCAAACCTGACCTTTTCCCTATGGTACTTTTACCACTACCATTGGCATGAAAATGGTCTTGGTCGATATGAACAAGGTCTCCAGACCCCTTACCAACCATATTATCAGCTACCTATAGATAGGTTTAGCTTAGGGTATTCCATGCGTATGCCAGATGAGCTCCTTGCAGACTCACTCCAATGCCTTACCATAGGCTTTGGGGATGATATTGATGAGAATGAATACGTCAATCATGGCCATATTCATCTGCTAAGTGATCATCTTCCAATCACGATGATAACTATTGAGCCCTCTGACTCTTCTAGTGAGGCATCCAAAGAAAATGAGGATGAGATAGATTTAGAGTATCTCGATCCTAGCCACATTCAGTGGCTTAGCGATCATGTTCAAATTGACTCTCTTTCATCCTCTAATCAAGAGCATACAAGTGGTTGGATCTCTGATGATGAGTCTGATGAACAAGAAGAGTCTGAACTAGGTGATGACCCTAAAAATAGTTGGATCGAAGAGGATGGTGAATCTGATCAAGATTATGATGACATGTCTATCGATTCATCTTACCAAGAGTATGATGCAATATCTATTGCTTCAGATAGCTCAGAGGATGAATCAGCTACTATCAAGCCCCTCAATGATCTTGATGAATTCTACCTTCATCTATTCCCTAGGTGAATACCCATTTTGTGATAGCTTCTTCCACCCAAAGATCCAGTCATTGCTATTCCACATAGGCCACACCCTATCATTCCACCACCATCGTAGCCACCCCTGGTGCATTTGTGTATCCACCCATATTTGATCGAATTTTCCCACTAGAGAATGGATATCATCCACCCACCATCAATATGATCTCCATTGACCTCACCACACCACTCCACTACCTAGGTGACCCTTCAAAACCTTTGCATCTCAACCATGAGGCCATTGATTTTGATCACATTATTTTTCCACCATCACCCTCAGAGTTCTTTCCCTATGAAGAAATGTTACAACCATTTCATTTCTCCTCAGAGTCATCTAAAGATGTTTTTCAAGCTGAGATCGAACCTGATGACATGATCGATTCTCCAAATCCAGTTGATGACATCCATTTGATCCCTACACCTCATCAACTCGAGGAGGGATCCCATATGTCAATTGAGGAAACAATTGATGTAGATATCGGCATCGATCCCAAAGTTCCTAAAAATATCAAGTTGGGATAAAGTCTATCCCTTATAGAACAAGCTGATTACATAACTCTCTTGATAGAGAAGAAGGAGGCTTTTGCTTGGTCTTACAAAGATATGTCGGGTCTTGACCCAAATCTGGTCATGCACAACTTAACGCTCAACCCAAAAATTAAACCAGTCAAGCAAAAGCTTCGCAAGATGCATCCAACAATAGCCTTAATGGTTAAATATGAACTACAAAAGTTGTTGGATGTAGGGTTCATTCAACCTATCGACTATCCTGACTGGGTGTCCAACATGGTCCCTATCAGGAAACCAGATGGGAAGATTCACATATGTACTGATTTTTAAGATCTTAATAAAGTGAGTCCAAAGGATGAATTCCCACTCCCAAACATTGATGCACTCATTGATGTGACTATTAGTCATGAAATGTTATCTCTCATGGATGGTTTTTTGGGTTACAACCAAATTTGAGTCAACCTAAAAGACCAGCCCAAAATGACTTTCACAATGCCTTGGGGGACATTTTGCTATAAAGTCATGCCATTTGGTCTTAAAAATGTTGGTGCTACCTATCAATGGGCCATGACATACATATTCCATGATTACATGCATAAAATATTGGAATATTACATGGATGACTTATTGGCCAAATCCTTGTTGCATCATGAGCACATCGATGTTCTAAGAAAAGTCTTTGATCACCTCATAGAGCATAATGTATGACTGAACCCCAAGAAGTGTGTTTTTGGAGTAACATCTAGAAAACTCTTAGGTTTCATAGTCTCTAAATGAGGAATCAAAGTTGATCCAGCTAAAGTCAAGGTAATCCTAGAAATGCTTCCCCCTACCAACCTTAAGCAGCTTCATAGCTTACAAGGGAAGGTCACATCTATCTGATGCTTCATAGCGCAACTTTTAGATAAATGTTGATCAATGAATCGATTGTTACAAAAGGGGGTCACCTTTAATTGGGATGATGAATGTCAAAAATCCTTTGATGAAATCAAGCAATACTTGGCATCTCCACTAGTACTAGCTCTACCTAGACCAGGTGTGCCATTCTTATTATACATATCAACTACTAAATTTGCCTTAGGGACCATGTTGGCCCAGAAGAATGAGGTAAATAAAGAACAAGCTATTTATTACATCAGTCGCACCTTGGTCAGCTATGAGCTCAAGTATGCATACGTTGAGAAGCTTTGCTTAGTAGTAGTCTTTGCCACAAAGAAGCTTTGATATTACATGCTAAATCAAACAACATATGTCATTTCTAAAGAAAACCCTCTATGATACATGATGAGTCAAACATATCATAACAATCATACCACAAAGTGGATAATATTGTTGATAGAATTTGACCTCGAGTTCATAAGTCAAAAATCTATTAAAGGTCAAGTTATCATTGATCAACTAGTAGAGGCTCCTCTCCAGGATGATAAGCCTCTTACAATCGAGTTACCTGATGATGGAGTCTTCACATTATCAGACTCACTAGAACCCAAAGAACCAGAAAATAAAGCTGATATGATATTATTATTTGATGGTTCTAAATGTGAGCAAGGGGGTGGTGCAGGAATCATGTTTTTCACACCACAAGGGGCTCCTATTCCCATTTCATTTAAACTTGATTTCTTATGCACCAACAACAATGTCGAGTATGAAGCCCTTCTTTTGGGTCTTCAAATAACTCTCACCATGAACATCAAGAAGCTCAACATCTTTGGTGATTCCTTGCTCATTGTCAACCAGGTTAAGGAAATTTACCAATGCAAGTGTCCAATATTGAAATCATATAAAGCCCTTGTGGATAAATTATTAACTAAATTTGAATGGTATGACATCGAGGTAGTTCCTCACTCTTCCAACCATTTTGTGGATACAATGGCTTCCTTGGGATCCTTAATTCTATAAAACCCATCAGATGATGTCACTACTATTCAAGTCAAAATGCTCTCTCAATCTGCAATCTCATGAGATACTTCTAAAGATGAGCAAGATGTCCACATGATTCAGATTGAACCATACCAAGATCGGTTCTCTCAAATACATGACTTTTTGAAGCATGCATCCTAGGGGTCCTTGGTCCCATAGAGTCCTTTTAATAACACCATGACCATCTATCTCAAGAACATATCCCAATCTACATTCATGCGAGATGAGTCACAAAAGGAGCAAGCAGTTCACTTAGTCAAAACTCAACCATATCAAGATTGGTTCACTCAACTAAAATATTTCCTAAAACTTGATAATATTCCTTTGGGATTATTGCATGCCACCAAATGGACATTCAAGAAAAAAGTGATAAAATATGTCTTATTAGGAGATATACTTTACCATCGAAGCTATGATGGTCTTCTCCTTCATTGCTTAGAGCCCCAAGAATCTACTTGGGCAATCTCTCAAGCTCATGATGGTACTTGTGGTGGCCATTTTAGTGGCATGGCTATCACTAAGTGCATCCTTCAAATGGGTTATTATTGGCCCACCATGGAGAAATACTATTGTACTTATGTCAAGAAGTGCATTAAATGTTAGCATCATGCTAATCTATCGCACGTACCTTCATAGGCCTTACAACCGATACATTCATTATGGCCTTTTTCGTTGTGGGGTTTTGACTTAATTGGAAAAATATCACCCCCCTTATCTAGTCTAACACATGTTTATTCTAATGACCACAAAATATTTTACCAAATGGGTGGAAGCAATTCCTCTTACCACTATGACTAGACCTCGCATCATAGAGTTCATATTGCATAACATCATATGTCATTTTGGTATCCCATCAAAGATCATCTCAGATAATGGACCTTCATTTAAGAACAAGGATATGAGAGCTTTGTGCACCAAGTACAACATACAACATAGCTTCTCAACACCTTATTATCCATAGAGTAATGGTCAAGTAGAGGCATCAAACAAAATAGTCATTGCCATTCTTAAGAAAACTATCAAGGATAATCACAAATATTGGCACCTTCAACTGCCTCTCGCATTATGGGCTTATAGAACTAGCATTCGGATGCCAACTGGGGCAACTCCATTTTCACTAGTATATGGTATTGAGGCCATCATGCCCTTGGAATTAGAAATTCCTTCATTGTGCATTGCTTTACAAGAGTTCATCGATGATGACACTATGTGACAAGCTCACCTTGATCAATTGACCCTTCTTGATGAATGATGCATTAACGCTCTTGAGCATCTTCATGTTTATCAAGATCACCTTAAACGAGCTTATGATATGAAAGTCCATCTTAGGGACTTTAAAGTTGGGGATCTTGTGCTTAAAGAGAACCAACAGAATTCAAACTTGCCACCCCACTTGTAGGATAAATTTATGGTAAATTGGTTAGGCCCATTCATCATCATACAGAAGATAGGGCTAGGGACTTATCGTTTAGCTTCTCTAGAGGGTGTTGAGGAACCTGAACCTCTTAACATTCTCCACTTATGGGCATTTCATGCATGACACACAATGCATAAAAAAAAATAATAATACAAAAATAACAAAAACAATACAAAATAAAAAATCACAAAAATATTGCATTACTTAATCATGCATTACATATCACTACATTTCATTGATTAATTGCATTAGGCATATCAATCATTGCATACACCACACATTCATTTTCATTATTTGCATTTTATAGAGCACCATGCTTGTATGACTATCATGAGTCTTAATCAAACCTTTTCTATTGTCATCATTTGCACTTTTTCTTGTGATATTTTGATTATTAAGGGGTCCTCGTAAGATAGGGTAGATACCGGATGACCATCAACAATGATGTTTAGATGACCACTGACTATTTTACGCACACCTCTTAGTTTTCAAAAGTTCATAAGGAAAACACACACATCCATCACATCATATACATCCACATTCCCCATCCTAGGTGTTTGTGTTATTTCCCCTCACCTAGTAAGTTGTTATAGGGTGTTCAATAGGGTCTTTTGATCATTCAACCATTCCTAGTTTTCTTTTCAGATTTTGTAGAAAGCTATCTTGATTTTTGAAGGTAGGGTCTTGCTTTGATAGTACCTTGCATATCTCAAAATCCCAAACACATATTCACATATTAAAAATGATTTAGCACAAGGAAAGATGAAACTATGAAGTAGTCATGGCCTCTTAAGTGAAAGGTTTCCCTTGCTGTCCTATTATGCACATAGTCCAAAATCACAATAAAAATAGTGGTTTTCACCACTTAAAATATACATCTTTGCAAAATCTTACAAAAATGACAGAAAGAGTAGTAAGGATGAAGGTAACATTCTCATCAAGACTTAATTCGAGTGGTTGAGAATATGATTCCCCAAAGCTCTAATTATTGTCACAAAAGCAAAAAAATCATGAAATGAGTAGTAAGGATAAGGGTTAAATTCTCATTAGGACTCAATTCAAGTGGTTGAGAATTTGATTCCCCAAAGCTCTAACTTTATTTATAAATACATAATAATAATGAGGCTTCAAGTAGTAAGGATAGGGTTTCATTCTCATTAGGACTCAATTCGAGTGGTTGAGAATTTGACTCCCCAAAGCTTGAAGACCCTAGCATTGGACTATGCTCATACATGGCACATAAGGACTCGCTAGCTTTTGAGGTCTTGCATTACAGAGTAGTTGAGTCCAACCAAGTACAAAATCAAGGTAATAATGACCATAGGGTGATCCTCATTACAACAATGGGCTCTAAAAGTCAGCCTAGAAATGGGGTAATCTTATGCATCACATTAATGAATTCACTATGCACACACAAGGATATTGAATATCTAGGTCTTCCTAGCAGATTTTTATCTTTTAAAGTCATGTATAGTCAGTATACAACTTTTTATTGGTCAACTAGGGTGTTTGAGTCTCATGAAAAACCTTGTTGTTCCCTTATGACATCTCACTATTTCACATCCATCATTCACATTTGTTGACCTTCAAATGTATGACTTTTATGAAAAGGTTAACATTTTGATTAATGAATTTTATACATTCTATGGTGCTCACACTTAGGTTGTTTTGCATCTTAGATTCATTCATTATGTTTCACATTTAAACATACAATTCATTAGTACATAACATGCATGCATACATCAATGTATACATTCTAGATCATTAACATCAAAAACATACTACAAGTGCATCTAGGCATCCATCTATGCATACATACTACAATATCTAGACATACATCCATCATTACATCCATATGTGCATCCATACATGAAATAAACACAAGCAATAAACAACATGATAAGATAAATAAAAAGATAATATCATATATCATGGTACAAAAATACCCATAAGCTACAATAGAGTGGGTCCTCAAACCTCACACTCAAAAATATAAGCATATACATAATAAACTCAGGCTGGACCTGCACCACTAGTCTCATCGTTGTTCTCGACCTTGTCTCGATAAGGCTTCCCTGATCCACTAGCACCTGAAGTATGTGGATGGTCTAAGAATATGAGAACCCATGGTCTAACCAATGGTTTTCCAAACTCACTACGACGACTCTACTAGGGTGCCCCTACTAATCCCCATGATGGTAGCCTACCCCCTAGTCACTCTACCTCCTCCTCTAATAGGGTGATATAGTATTGGTCTGACCAACACTGAGATATATAATGGGACACCGTCCCCTACAGATTTGTCACCTATGCCTTTATATTGACCATGTCATTTATACCCTATCCTGTGACCATCCCTGCCCCTTCTTGGCTCAATTTTTTGGAATTCAAATGGGGTTGTCTCACCCAAAGATAACCCCCAACTCCTAAAGAAGGGTCGTCCTCCAAATTAGGGCATTTACAATAAAAAATCCAAATTAAAAAATAAATGCAACAAAAGCATGACAAGTAAAAAATTAAATTAAATACTACACTACATCTTAATCTATGATGCAGTTCATTGCCTTAACTTTTTAGGTGATGTTTCTTTACCAGATTAATTAGTGAGGTTCATTTTATCTTTTAAAATCAGCAAGGTGCGGATGAGGTACATACCCTCCTCTCTCCATCTCCTCCACTCGAAGAGGTCTTAGGTTGGTCCATGGTTGAGTTCAATCTAATTTTTGGTAGTGCTTCGCTTCGAAAGTGAACTCCCTCCTCCTCATTTCTCTTTTTCCAATTGTATACAGTGAAAATGACATAAAAAACATTAATTTCATATTTTATATTTTTCACCACCAATTTGACCATCTAAAATGGTCACCTAAGTGCCATGCAACCATCTCAAGGCGAGATGACTGTGATTTTTGCATAAATTAAAAAAAAAAATCACAAAATCAAAATTGGCCAAAATCATCAAGGTCATAAGAAGATAAACCCTTAAAATTTTGTAATCACCTGGTTAAGTTCAAATCAAGTCATCTTGGTCAAGCGACTCGTCTCTATCATCATTTTCCATCTCCTTTATTGACTCATCGCTTGAGGGGGAAGTCATATAATTATAAAATTCATAATAAAATCAATAATAAAACACTCAATATGTAAATTTTATTCATTCAAGAATCATTTCCAAAGACTATCATGCATCCTTCTTGCTTGGGACAGATAACAAGCAAAAACAAATTCAACAAAATAAAATTTGGTATGCTTAAGGCATGCACCCATAGACTCATTGCTTGTCACTTGAGCTAGTCTACCCATGACCAAAAGGTTTACCAAAAGTAATTTCTTAAACTTGTAAAAAGTAATTAATTAAAACACATGCTCTTTCCATGATTGGGACATCTTACATTGATTAGATCGATGGACATCATCAACCATCAATTTGACTTTAGATCATCTATTTTTGCTTCACGTTGTGCTTTCACACAACGGATCCCAAGAAGGGGTATCTATGGACACCTAAACATGTCATATTGAGGAGACTACCTAAATCGACTCCTTTAAACCAAGTGACCCACCTTGGGAAACATTTGGGCCAAAAACAATGGTTTTCACCACTTAAACAAGGATATTTTCCTTTACAACCAAGGTCGTCTCACCCCAAGACGACCTCCAAATAAGGATCGTCTCACCCTGAGATGACCACACCAAAAACAAAAATTTAAGAAGTACAATGGGACAACTAGTAACCAAAACTTCCAGTTAACCCCGCACATGATCTTGCACTACGATCTAGCACCTTGCATGAGCCAAAATAGCAAAACTATATGCATTAATCAATTGCATGAAATTCTAAATATAAGCCTTCACTTTTCTTAATGTGAACTGCCTCTTTTCTTTTTCATGCAAAGGATTTATGTCATTATTAGATTTCTTTTGAGAAATATATATTGGCACACATCCCCTCAATTTGAACCCCCAGTGCCTGCAATATTTATTACCCCAATCTTTATTGTTATAGAGTTCAAGGTTTCTTATCGTGAAGTGCTATCGTATTTTTGATTCCCAAGCTTTCCTACTATTTAAAACCATACCACTGGATTACCACAAGGATTGAAGGCTATGCTTCCATATTCTGTGCAAATCGAGCACTTCTATTTTGATGACTGATCAGACCCACTAAGCTGCTCCCATGAGCACACCAATCCATCAACAAAACATCAGGTTAATCCCAGATGTCACCTCAACTTGACCACAAGAAACATAGTTACAGGAGAGTGATCGTATCAACCCGATATGGCCCATAGGTAAGGTTGTCCTATCTTGAGACGACCTCTGGAAGAAATCTATTTTTTCTATATTTTCATTTACAACAGTTAGAATTTGATTTTTTACTATTTCTAGCATTAGGTTAACCTTTCTTTTTGCATGGTTTATTTTGCTTTTAGCTTATTTATTTCTACATTCATTTCGTTTAACACAAGCTCAGTCTCGTTGGGATACACACATGCTATTGACATCCCTTTGCTTTATTTGTGTGTAGATAATAAGATTCTACAGAGACAAAGGAGCATAGAACTTGACATCATTACCCATTGTAGTAGTTACAAAAGCCTACTCCAAAACGCTTGTGATTGTGATAAGACCTTGTGGAGTGTGCCAGGATTTATTTACAAAGGAGATAAAACCCTCATTTATTGTAATGATTGTATCACATCATTAAACTCCCTCAAATGGGATGTATTTGTAATATACTTTGAGATTATCATCAATATAAAGGCCTTGGCCTACTTGTTCTCATTCTTTATCTTTATGTATTCATTATATGTTCGTGTTCATTGTTGCTTTGCATTATCATTGGTTGCTTTTAATGGTGCACTAGTTTTTTAACATATCATTCTCCAATATCAATTCAAATATTCTTACAATTACATTATTAAATCAATTTTGCCTTACCTTGGTAATTTTTCTTCAATCTTCTACAATTTTGTTGACCCTAGCCCTTTTATTATTTTCATCAATATTATCTATTTTAATCTCATTTCTTCTTTCTTCTCCAATATTTCTACTTCAGATTTCTTCCAATATTCAATTTATGTGGACCACTAGTCCAATATTCACATCAAATTCTAGTACTAACTTTCTTCAATTTCTCTGCAAATTTCTAGTAATATTTTTAGCTAGCTATCTTTAATTTCGGTGATCTCAACCCTCTTTTTTTGTTCAATATTTTGGTGAACTCAACTTGACTTCTCTTCAATATTCACATGCACATGTCAACCTAGATTCTCTCTTAATATTTCTCAAATTTTTTAAATTTACACCAAAGTGCAGCTTTGATGCTAACTATGAACCAAGATGGCTCTGATACCACCATTGGGAATCCTCCCAAATTATATCATAGGTCTTTATCCAAGGATAAAATATTAATCACATAGAATGTATTCACAATAATCACATATAATGCTCATAATAATATTACACGTAAAATACATAAATATTATTAGTAAAATATAGAATGCATAAAGTTATACTATTTTTAATGCTTATTACAATGTTTTATCAAAAATATATAATTGCATGTGACTTCTCACATGTTGCACTCTTGAACTTCTCTCTTCCATAACTATTCACTTACCTACTTGACATCTAACAATATGGTTCTTGACTTATATGACACATTGCATTATCTCGCACTTTGCATACTTGCACACTTTATTACATGAAACTTGGATTCTTCTCACATAATGACACATACATTAGACAAATATTTAACACACTCCCTAATCTAATAAATACAACACTACCAAATAATGTAATATATCCAACAAAAATCTAACCAAAGTCAATATGTTCGACCCTTATACCCTTGATGATGCTCAATGTATACCTTTGGTGGTAGAACAAAAGATCCAAGAGCCCAGTCCTCAACCTAGATGTGAATTCAACACTTTATTTTCTTATTTAAATAACCATAATAATAGAACTCCTAGGAAATATTCTATTTCAAAAATCATTCTAACCATACCTATGACCAAGCCTATTAAGAAATTCATAACTTTAAAGTGGAAGGTGAAGAAAGAACATTATCAAAAGATGAAGACTCATTGTAGTATAAGCAACTAACTAAAGTATATGAGGTTGAACATGAGGATGATATCATGGATATTTCTACTTACACCCTTGTGGGGATCAAAACTAACTATACTATCAAATTCCAAGTATTCATCAAGTGATATCACATCAATGTGTTGATTGATTCAGGTAGCACACAATCATTTCTTTAAATTAGGATAAATTTTAAGTATTGATTGTAAATGGGTATACCACTTAGTTTGTGGATCTAATGAGTAATATTAACACCTAAATAAGATATAATATTTGGTTGATCAATCTCTTTGCCATGCATTTGGGTAGGCTAGACATCATCTTGGGAGCACAATGGTTATCTTAGCTTGGTGATATTACTATTAATATACAATTATTATATGTCAAATGGATAGAGAATGGAATGGCCATTTATCTCCAATAAATTCAGCATCTACCTCTAAGGTGCTTAGTTCCTATAGCATGGAAAAAATATTGAAGAAAGGTGGTCATGGATTCTATGCCCAGGTCAATTGCATGGAGGTTTAGTCATGGAGCTTCTCTTTCCAACTCTTTTTATAGACTTGTAAAAAATTTTGGATAACTATACAAAGGTCTTTGGTGAGCCCAAATGTATTCCTCCTAAGTGCACATATGATCATGCCATCCATATTTTATTAGGAATTCAACCTCCTAATGTGTATCCTTACCGCTATTGTTAGCCCCAAAATTCTAAAATTAAGAATTTGGATTAGGAAATGTTGGAGCAAGGAATCATTCATCTAAGCATTGTTTTTTATTCCTCTTTGGTGGTTATGGTATGAAGCGAGGACAATTCTTGATGCATGTGTCCTAATTTTGGACCTCCCAATAATATCACCCTCAAATATAAGTTTTCTATCCTAGTTATAGATGATTTATTGGATGAATTGCATGGTGCTAAATATTTTGTAAAACTTGACTTTTATTTTGGGTTCCATAAAATTAAGATTAGAGAAAAGGATATCCCTAAGACTACTTTTTACACACATAAGGGTCATTATGAGTTTTTAGTCATACCCCTTGGTCTCACTAATGCTTCTTCAACTTTTTGAAGTCTCATGAATTCTTTTTTATCCTTTTCTTCATCTTATTGTAGTTTTCTTTTAAGATATATTAATTTATAACAAGTCTTGGGAAGCTCATCTAGTTTATGTGGATTAAGTTAGTCACCTCTTACAAAAGAAAAAACTCTTTATCAAAAGTTCCAAATGTTCCTTCGGCATCCATGAGGTAGTATTCTTGGGACATATAGTATCTTAGGAAGAATTCAATGTTGATCCTAATGACATCAAAACCATGAAAGACTAGCCTTCATCAAAATCCCTTAAACAACTCCATGTATTTTAGGTCTCACAAGACACTAAAAAAATTGTTTGCAACTATGGAAAGATTGTTTCTCCCCTCACTACTCTCATTAAGATGGATGTATTTGTTTGGTCTAAAATAGCTTCCCAAGTCTTCTAGACCCTAAAGGAGGCTATTTGTACCACTCGTGTCTTGGACACCCCTGATTTCAACAAACCCTTTGTCATTGAGTGTGATGCTTTAGGTTTTTGGAGGTATTACATTATTTGATACATTAAGTACCATGAAGTATCTTTTAAGTACTATTTTAAATATTAGAATAGGAGCATTGATATTTTTCTAAAATATGTTTCAAATATTACTCCAAAATAAATAATCTCTATAACACAGCCAAAATAAATTATTTGCTCGTAAATTTCTCCAAAATGTATAATACTGCCCTAATTTTTAAATAAAACATGAAAGAATTATAAACATGATGTTGTCTATTTGGATATACCTTATTTCACAATACGACGTGCACTACTGTCATCTTCAAAAAATTCTATCAAATATTTCTTAAAGTCAATTCATTTTATCTCTTTAAAAAGGTGGCTTGGTGGTAACCAGGATAGGCAACAATGCACAAGAATTTGAGAAAAGCTTACTATTGGCGAGGAATGAAAAAGGATATCACTAAATGAGCATTGGAGAGGATGGAGAGTGGGAAAGGTAGCAATCAAGCGATGGATGGAGAGCGATAGGGAGGATACGACAGAAAGGAGGCAGGACGGTCAGCCGAGTATCCATGAGGGACCAGTCGTGACGTGGTTGATGGGGTAGTGGTTGATGCATCAAGGACCCAGGCGGACGGGTCGGATAAGAGTGGAAAATACCCTCCTAACAAGGAGGGAAAAAATGGCAGGCTTAACCTAAACCAAAAAGGGTCCTACGCTCAGGTCCTGATGCCAGGATCATCAACAAAGCAACCCTCCCAGGAACTGCTTTCTTGTGGAACATACCTAGTTATCCTGAAAGACCTAATGGATGGCTACATGGAGCTTGAGCGTTTCACTCTGGTTGGCAAGTTTGTAGGAGGGAGACCATACATGGAGACCATTTGTAAATGGGCATTTTCCAAGTGGAAAACCAGTAGAAACATGGAAATTGTTGCTCTCTCTCGAGGTTTCTTCGCCATTAGACTCAATACTCAAGAGGACTGTTGCAACATCTTAGCTGGGGGACCCTGGTTCCTCGGATGCAGGAGCCTCTTTCTCCGAAAGTGGGGGGATGATTTTAACCCCGAAACTCAAAACATAAATGTAGCTCCTCTGTGGGTTCGGTTGCCAAACCTCCCTTTCCAGTTCTGGCATGAGGATGTCATTCAAGGGATATCCCTCTGCATAGGCAAGTTCATTGCCATCGATCCCTCCATCGAAGTCTAATCTAGGATGGTCCATACCCGCTTCTGTGTCTCTGGTAACTTGGAGACAGAGCTACCTTCCTTCATAAATTTGTACAGAGGATCCCATATGATCAGGAGGCAGCCCATCGAGTATGAAAATAATCTTGCCTTTTGTACTTACTATTGCACCCAAGGTCATCTATCGAATCAGTGCCCTGGTTTGAGGACCCAGAACCAAAAGGCGATAGGTCCCAGCAAGGGCATATAGAGGAACCAGGGCATCCCCCCTCTTAGCAAGGAACCATGGGTAGGGCCGAAACACATCATGCGTAATCCTACTCATCGAGCACCTTAGGAGGCTGGCCAGAGCACCACTGTAGAACAAGGCAAGCAAACCAGTGAGCAAGGAGAAGGATCCTTGTCAGGCCAAAAGGAGCAGGAGGTGCTCCCAAAATTTTTGTTTCTCATCAGTCCCATCATAGAGGATCCAGTGGCCCAGGTACAAACCCCTCCCAAAATGGTATGTCCAAATTCTCATTTGGATGAACACATGGTGGTGAGCAACCAAAAAATCCCCAATTTGCTTGAATAGGGGAGAGGCACCCCCTTCTCCTTTAGATGGAAAAGAAGACCTTTCTCGGGAAGGATCAGCCCTAGGAACACCAGGAGCAGGAAATAGGCAATAGACTATGGCAGTGAAAGGAAAAGAGGGAGACCCTTTGACAATGAGAAAAGAAACAAGGAAACAGCGAAGAATATCGCAAATGGGACCTAGTCGACGCTTTTTTTTTACGAGTCTGATAATGATAACCAAGGAACCAAACCCCCCTTCCAACTGGTGAAGGGAGGCAGGAAAAACCCCAAACCCTTGAGATGAAGGTTCTCTCATGGAACGTGAGGGGCCTAAATGAGGCATCCAAGCAGAGGTTGGTGGCTGACCTAAGTAAAAGGGTTAATACTTCCATATTCATCATGCAAGAAACCAAAATCGACGAATTCTACTCTCGAAAGGCTGCCAAGGCCATTTGGGCCAGTGGAGACTACCTTTTCAGTCCTGCTCAAGGCATGTCGGGGGGGCTTATGTGTTTGTGGGATCCTACCCTGGTCGAAGGAAGGCTTTTGTCGTCATCGAATAGGATCCTAAACATTTTGTTTCTCTCTAAGACCAGCAAGCAGTCTTGGATTCTATCAAATATTTATGCCCCAAAGTCACCCAATGAGCAGGTCACGATGTGGTAAATAGTAACTCAAATTAGAACCAACTTTAACACCTTTCCTTGGATATTAGCAAGGGACTTCAATAGTCCTTTACATCCATTTGAAAAGAGAGGAGTTAATGATTCTTACAACAGAAGCATGGAGGACTTCAGAGGGTTTGTCAATAGGTTCCTAATCTCTCAAGAAGTTATCCCATGGTTTGGCGATGCCACTCTGTTGGCCTTACCTCAGATTGAATCAGACCACAATCTCATCCTCCTTGAATCTGGTAGGCCTCCCTCCTTTAAAACTCCTTTCCATTTTGAAGCCATGTGGACCCAACACAAGGATTTCAAAAATCAAGTGTCCTCTTGGTGGCATCAAAGATTCAGAGGGTTTGCCACTTCTCAGTTGGCTCAGAAGTTGAAGATGGTCAAAAAAAACCTAAAAATCTAGAATAGGGAGGTCTTTGGCAACCTTTTTGCCAACAAGAAAGCTATTACTAAGAAACTTTAGGAGATAGAAAGGAGAATCAAAACAAGGGACCACTGCAGCCCCACTAGGGAGGAGGAAAGAAACCTCCTAGCAAAATTCCATAATATCTTGTCCAGAGAGGAAAATTTTTGGAGGCAAAAGTCAAGAGACCTATGGTTCAAGGAAGGCAATGCCAATACAAGGTTCTTTCATACCTCCACCATGCGGCACAAGGCATCTAACAAGATCAGGGAGATCGTATGCAACAACGGATCAGTGTCCACTGACATTGTGGAGACCAAGACCGAAGCAGTGTCTTTCTTCTAGAACCTTTTGGGAAGTGCCTCGGAGGATGAGATTCAAGCTCAGGATACTCTCCTTGCTAATATCCCCAGTATTGTTCCTCAAGACTTGAACTCCAGACTGGTGGATCCCTTCACCCTCGATGAAGTTAAAGAGGCCTTGTTTTCAATGCAACCCGATAAAGCCCCTAGACCGGATGGTTTCTCTCCAAGGTTCTTCCAAACTATGTGGGATGTGGTGGGTATTGATGTTTGTAATGCTATTAGAGAAATTCATGAAACCAAAGTCATCCCTCGTAGTTTCAATTCCACTTTATTGGCCCTCATCCCGAAAGTCTCTACTTGCAAATCCATCTCTGATTATAGGCCCATCAGCCTATGCAATGTCATCTACAAAGTTTTGACCAAGGTTATGGCCAACAGGCTAAAGGCCATTCTTCCCCTCATCATTGACCAATCCCAAGGCAGCTCGGTTAAAGGGAAGAACATCCTGGATGTGGTCATCTCGATCCATGAAACCCTGCATTCGGCCTTAATGTCTAAGAAGGTTGCCATGTTTCTTAAGTTGGATATGAATAAAGCCTTCGATAGGGTTGACATATGCTTTCTTCATAAAATCCTTCTCAAGTTTAGCTTCCACCCTTTGTGGGTCGATCTCATCCAGGGCTGCATTTCCTCTTCCCGGTTCTCAATTCTAGTCAATGGCTCCCCCGTCGGGTTCTTTCAAAGCTCAAGAGGTTTACGCCAAGGGGATCCTCTATCCCCCATCCTTTTCATTATCCTTGCATAAGCATTGCAAAGAGCTCTCAAGGATGTCCAACATAGGAAGAAGGTGACAGGGATCCTCCCTGCCTCTAAGGGTGATGTAATCACCCATGAGCATTTTGTGAATGACACACTTATGTCTACTATTGTGTCAGTAGCTCAAGCTAAATCTATCAAATGAATCCTTGGTCTCTATGAGAAGGTTGTCGGCCAAAAAATAAATTACATCAAAAGCAAGATCTTTTTCATCAACACCCCGACCAGGCGTCAAGTCCATATTGCAAGGATCCTAGGCTGCTCTATTGACTACCTTCCCACCACCTATCTTGGCCTCCCACTTTTTTGCGGGCGTGCAAAGGAAGGGATGTGGAATATGGTGATTAAGAGGATCCACAAAAAATTGGTGTCATGTAAAGGCAAGCTCTCATCCCAAGATGCCAAGGCAACCCTTACCATTGCTTGCCTCTAAGGGATTCTAATTTTCTTCATGTCTATTTTTAGAGTGTCTGCCTCAGTTCTCCTCAAGATAGAGCAGGCTCAACAAAATTTCCTTTGGTCAGACAATGAAGATAAATCCAGGATCCCTATGGTAGCCTGGGACAAAGTGTGTAGAAGCAAAAAGCAAGGTGGTTTAGGGCTCAGAAGAATGGCCATGATGAACCTTGCGCTCATTGCCAAGCACATCTGGAGGATCCTAGTCAAAGAATCGATCGAATGGGTTAGGATTGTCAGGAGGAAATACCTCAAAAACACTCCCCTTCTTGAGGGTGGAATTCCCATCGAGGGGTCAGCTTTTTGGAAATTCATTGGTCAATCCAGATAGTTGATCCCAAACGACATCAGGTGGATCCTTGGGGATGGTCAAAGTATAGACTTTTGAAAGGACAGGTGGGCCCTAGAGGATCCTATGTCAGAACAGACCGGGTTGGCTCAACTTAAAAGTTTCTTGGATAATAATGTTGGGTAGAAGGTTGTCGATTTCAATGAATGGATAAACAACTCCCTACAGTGGAAATTCATCAATGCATAAGTGCTAGAGTCAGAGGTCGGCTTCCTATCCTCAATCCTCAAGGACATCATCATACCCACTAGTAGAGGACCAAACAGGTTGATATGGAGGGGGACCGATGATGGGGGTTTCTCTGTCAAAACTGCCTATGGGCTTCAGTGCAAAGGACTAGTTTCATACTTTCCTTACAACTTGATCTGGATGAAATGAGTTATCCCAAAGGTAAATTTCTTTTGTTGGATTGCTTTTCAGAACAAAGCCCTCACTATTGACAATCTTCACAAGATGGGGTTTGCTTTAGCCAATAGATGCTACTTGTGTGAGTCTACCTATGAGTCCTCTAACCATCTCTTCCTACATTGTGGCTACACTAGGTCAGTCCTTGGCGCCATCCTCTCTGCCTTCCAGATACAATGGGTTTCCCCAAGACCATCAAGGAGGCTTTCTTTCAATGGGGTAATCCTTTTAAAAACCCCAAGCTTCATTTCCTATGGAATGCTTGCCTCCACCATTTTTTGTGGTAGGTATGGTTAGAATGCAATGTTCGGATCTTTGGTCACCCCCCTAGGGATCCTCCCTCAATCGCTCATAGGGCTATCACCTTTGCCATTGAGAATTTCAAACTTATCCCTAGCCCTTGGCCCAAACATGTGTTCGAAGAAGGTTTGTTCAAATCCTTTAAGTTATCCGGGGAGAGTAAGGAGCGGGAGGATCCACGGGTTTCCAGGAAGGACGTCAGGTGGGTCAGGCCTCCTCATGGGTGGTTGAAGCTAAATTTTGATGGGGCATCTCATGGCAACCTAGGAGCGGTTGCTGCGGGTGGGTTAGTCTGAGATCACAATGGAAAGCTTGTAATGGCTTTCTGTGAAAACTTCGGGCATCACACCAATCATGTCGTAGAGGCTAGAGGATTTCTGAGAGGACTCAAGCTCATGACGGAGGATCCCTATCCCTTGGTTGTTGAAGGGGACTTTTTGAACATCATCAACTACATGACAACCTCCAAGGTTTTGGCATGGAAGGTTTACAATATCATCACTTAGGCCAGAAGCATCCTTCATTGGAGGAACCAGGTTTAGTTCAAGCATACCTACAAGGAGGGCAATGGTCTAGCTAACCACTTAGCAAACAAAGGTTTAAAGTCCACATGTCTTGTGGTGTGGCATCAGAGTTTCCCAATGAACATTGAGAAGATTTCCAGCCAGGATATTATTAATGTCTCCACATAAGTGTGATGTAAGGATCGGGCCTAGGTGGTCGAGCTCGAGGAGAGCCACGACACCTGTGCCATCAAACCCAATTGGCACACCCATCATGATGGTTCGTGGTAGGTATGACAGGAACGATATTTTCCCAAAGTCCCTCAAAAGGTGGTCCAACAGGTCTCTGGTCTTGTCCCTCGTGCTTGGCAAAGGTCAAAGATAGGTGGATGTTTTGTTCATCTTCCTTACTGAGATTTGGATGGGCCCGACACGCCCAAGCAAAGATCTCAATTGGCCCTCTCCTGGGCACATCGAGAGGACGCTCCGACCCATCTCTCTAGACATAACTACCAAAGGTGCCACTACTTTAAACAACACATGGCACCTTCATAGGTTGCGTGCCCACCTTAGCATCAATCTTTACCACCATCCTAGATCTAACACTATCTTTGGTAATGAGGCTCATATCCAAAGAAAATCTATTTAATCTAGTGGTGTTTGGGTGAGCCTTGTCTTTTGGTGTAAGGTGTCCCCTAGAGTGTGGTGCAGAGTTGTTTGGCTTCCTTCCTAGCGTGTTTTTTGTTCTGAATCCATGGCTTCTCCTTATGTCGAGCCGGTTGAACTTTCCCTATGTGACAAAGCCATTATGTTTATGAAGGCCAAGGGTATGCTCCCTTTCCTCTAGAAATTCCAAGGACTCAAAGATGATGTCACCCATGCCTTTATGGACTCCTGGAACCGAGGTGAGGTTGTGGTGAGGGGGCTAAATTTTAAAATCTTCATTGAGCTTATGAGTGAGATCACTGGGTTGTCGATGGTAGGTCGTAACATTCGACGTGATCATCACAATTGGGAAGAGGAATTGGATCAATTCCCTAACAAAGGATGAAACCTTAGGTGGGATAAGTCGGCCCTCCTTCGCTCGGCCCTCCCTGAACCTTGGAATTTTGCCATCATCCCCATCCTTTAATAAATTACTTGCAATGATCCCGACAAGCCTCTCTGTAGTTTCCACATCAATTTTGTAAACCACCTGAGGGATTCCAAGTAGGTTTGTATTCCTGACTATCTTGTCTACTCCCTTGGCCTCACTATCTTGTCTACTCCCTTTACTACCCAAGCCCCGGCTAGTCTTGGTTTTACCCAAGAGGATGGGACTTCCAACCCTCTCCGTAACAGCCCCCTTGAGATGGCCAATCCTGCATCCCTCCAAAGAGTTTCCGATAGCAAGCCAGCCAAGAGAGGGCATACTGACACCCCGATCCCATCTTGATAATCTCTGTGGCTTAAGAAGGTGAAGAAGGAGAAAGGGACCCCGCTGTAGCAAATCAACTCTGACACTAAGAGCGAAGCTAAGGGGTTGTCTCCCCAATTTTTGTTAGACATGACGGCCAACATCCTCTCCTCTACAAATGCAATGGTGAGGATCCTCAAGCACTTCAAGGGGCGTGAGACCCAGGAGGATCAGGAGGATCCGGACGTATAAGGAAGTTTCTTGGGACGTTTTCCTTTTCGTCGTCTAATGGAAGCGATCTATATAATGGATGGTTATGTGTTTTTTTATGGTTTTTCAGCTATTTTTTGACCTCCGTTGGGAGGGGTTGATGTAGCCCTCATGGGCATCACTGTGTTTTTTTTTTTTTGGGAAATCTTCATATGGTACCTAATGTATTAGCCCAATGGGCTCTCTCTAATGGTAAAGGCTACGACCTCTCTTGTTATAAGGTTTTGGGATCCTCTTAAAAAACCCGTTTTGTATATAAATTAATCTACTTACCAAAAAAAAAAAAGGTGGCTTGGCTCCCATTACTCCACGGAATTAATTTCACTTCCTAATATAATTATCTCCTCCAAATAAACTTATAACTCTCTGAGTAAATATTCCTTTAAAATATCTACCCATAATATGAACTAAATATGCAAATAAATGAATAATCAATACTTTGGTGCTTAGCTCATTATCCACGCATGACAACATAAAGTTCACCCTTGCATGTAAATTATTTCTGCCATTATACTCAAAATTTCCTCCACCTCAGGCACTATGAATGGTACATGCAAATGGATCCTCAACTCTTTATACTTATTCTCAAATGCTTCAGCTTTCTCTGGACTCCTCGATCTCAAAGAGCATCATCTCCTTTTCTACTCTAGGTAGGCTTCCTGGTCTTTTGTTCTCTACCCACTATGCAACAACATAGTCTTCAAAAAAAATATTTCAATCAATTTGAGTCACCAAATATATTCTTCTTCTCAAATGAATCACTTTCTCCAACTTTATCCATAAATCTTCAATTCACAATTTGGCCATCTTCTCAAGTCCTTTTGTTGCTCATAGTCTTATGCTCTTTGACTTTGTTTATGAATTGGTTCTCTTCCAGCTCATGTTATTGTTATTACAAGCACAATATCAATGCACCAAGATGCTTTCTTAGGATATTTATTGGTTTTTTGCTTCAAGCTTTCATCTCTCACTCTCAAATTTATGTCCTAGACAAATACTTGTTGCTCTCATTTGATGGTTGCTTCTACAATTCCTCTAGTATTCTCCACTCTATTTCTTTTGCTTCTCTTTTAATTATTTTATTCTTCTTTCAATAATTTTTTTTCTTCTTTGAAAAATCAATTTTCAATCTCATATTTCTTTGTTCACAAAATTTAAATTATTTCTTCCTTCTATTTCTTCTTATCACTCCAATAAATATTAATTTTAAATTTTAATCTTCTTGTATTTTCCTTCACAAATTCTACTTCCGT
Organism: Wollemia nobilis; assembly: GCA_028583015.1. NCBI lineage: Eukaryota > Viridiplantae > Streptophyta > Pinopsida > Araucariales > Araucariaceae > Wollemia > Wollemia nobilis. Next base: position 4,466,866 of record JAQPPZ010016709.1, read on the forward strand.
CAAATAATCCCTTGTTCCAATAATTTAAAAAATCTCTCTCTATTTTTTTCAAAAATATTTTTCTTATCTCTCCAATATCAATTCAAATTTTCTTCCATTTACATTATTGAATCAACTTTGCTTTACCTTGGCAATTGTTTTTCAATCTTCTGCAATTTTGTTGACCTTAGCCCTTTTCTTCTTTGCATCAATCTTATCTATGTTAATCTTATTTCTTCTTTCTTCTCCAATATTTTTACGTCAAATTTCTTCCAATATTCAATTTATGTGGACCACTAGTCCAATATTCACACCAAAGTCTAGTGCTAACTTTCTTCAATTTATCTGCAAATTTCTAGCAATCTTTTTAGTTGGCTATCTTCAATTTGGGTGATCTCAACTCTCTTTTTTGTTCAATATTTTGGTGAGCTCAATCTTACTTCTCTTTAATCTTCACATGCACATATCAATCTAGCTTATCTCTCAATCTTGCTCAAAATCTTCAAATTCACACCAAAGTGCAACTTTGATGATAGTTATGAACCAAGATGGCTTCCACCAAGAAGGCTCTGATATCACTATTGATAATTCTCCCAAATTATATCATAGGTAGGTTATCCAAGGATCAAATATTAATCACATATAATGTATTCACAATAATCACATATAATGCTCATAATAATATTGCACGTAAAATATAGAAATATTATTAGTAAAATGATTATATGTTAGATGTATAGAGAATAGAAGATTCATTTATCTCCAATAAATTCAACATCTACTTCTAAGGTGGTTAGTTCCTATAGCATGGAAAAAATATTGAATAAAGGTGTTCATGGATTCTATGCCCAGGTCAATTGCATGGAGCTTCAGTCATGGAGCTTCTCTTTCCAACTATTTTTTTAGACTTATAAAACATTTGGATCACTATACAAATGTCTTTGGTGAGCCCACATGTCTTCCTCCTAAGTGCACACATGATCATGTCATCCGCATTTTATTAGGAAATCAACCTCCTAATGTGCATCCTTACTGCTATCGCTAGCCCCAAAAGTCTAAAATTGAGAATTTGGATTAGGAAATATTGGAGCAAGGAATCATCCATCTAAGCATCATTCTTTATTCCTATTTGGTGGTTAAGGTATGATGCAAGGAAAATTCTTAATGCATATCCTAATTTTGGACCTCTCAATTAGATCACTCTCAAAGATAAGTTTTCTATCCTAGTTATAGATGATTTATTGGATGAATTGCATGGTGCTAAATATTTTGTAAAACTTCATTTGTGTATTGGGTTCCATCAAATTAGGATTAGAGAAATGGATATCCCTAAGACTACTTTTTGCACACATAAGGGTCATTATGAGTTTTTAGGCATTCCTCTTGGTCTCACTAATGCTCCTTCAACTTTTTGAAGTCTCATGAATTCTGTTTTTCATCCTTTTTCTTCATATTATTCTAGTTTTCTTTGATGATATATTAATTTATAACAAGTCTTGGGAAGATCATCTAGTTTATGTGGATAAAGTTATTCACCTATTATGGAAGGAAAAACTTTTTTTCAAAGCATCCAAATATTCCTTTGGCATCCATGAGGTAGGATTCTTGGTACATATAGTATCTTAGGAAGAAGTCAAGGTTGATCCTAATGACATCAAAACCATGCAAGACTAGGCCTCACCCAAATCCCTTAAAAAACTCCATGTTTTTTAGATCTCACAATACACTACAAAAAAATTGTTTGCAACTATGGAAATATTATTGCTCCTCTCACTACTCTCACTAACATGGATGTATTTTTTTGGTCTAAAATAACTTCCCAAGTCTTCTAGACCATAAAGGAGGTTATTTGTACCACCCTTGTCTTGGACACCCCTGATTTCAACAAATCCTTTGTCATTGAGTGAGAAGCTTTAGGTTTTTGGAGGTATTATATTATTTGATACATTGAGTACCATGAAGTACATTTTAATTACTATTATAAATATTATAATAGGAGTGTTGATATTTGTCTAAATTATGTTTCAAAGATTCCTCCAAAATAAATAATCTCCTCAACACAACCGAAATAAATTATTTGTTCGTGACTTTCTCCAAAATGCATAATACTACCCTAATTTATAAATAAAACATGAAAGAAATTGAAACATGATGTTGTTTATTTGGATATACTTTCTTTCACAATACAACATGCACTATTGTCATCTTCAAAAATTCTATCGAATAATTTCTTAGAGTCAATTCATTTTATGGCTTTAACAATTGTTGCTTGGCTCCCATTACTTCATGGAATCAATTTCACTTCCTAATATAATTATCTCCTCCAAATAAAACTTATAAATCTCTGAGTAAATATTCCTTTAAATATCTACCAATAATATGAATTCAATATACAAATAAATGAATAATCAATACTTTGGTGCTCACCTTATTATCCACGCGTGGCAACATAAAGTTCACACTTGCATGTAAATTATTTTTATCATTAAATTCAAAATTTCCTCCACCTCAGGAACTATGAATGGTACATGCAAATGGATCCTCAACTCTTTGTACTTATTCTCAAATGCTTCAGCTTTCTCTAGAATCCTTGATATTAGGGAACATCATCTCCTTTTCTACTCTAGGCAGGCTTCCTAGTCTTTTGTTCTCTACCCACTATGCTACAACATAGTCTTCAACAAAACTATTTCAATAAATTTGAGTCACCAACTTTATTCTTCTTCTGAAATGAATCACTTTATCAAAATTTCTCCACAAATCTTCAATTCACAATTTGGCCATCTTCGTAGGTCCTTTTTTTTCTCATAGTCTCATGCTCTTTGATTTTTTTTGTGAATTGGTTCTCTTCCAGCTCATGTTCTTGTTATTACAAGCACAATATCAATGCTCCAAGATGCTTTCTTAGAATATTTATTGGTTTTTTGCTTCAAGATTTCATCTCTCACTCTCAGATTTGCGTCCTAGACAAATACTTGTTGCTCTCATTTGATGGTTACTTCTACAATTCCTCTAATATTCTCCACTCTATTTCTTTCTTTGCTCTTTTAATTATTCAATTCTTATTTCAATAATTTTTATTTTCTTCTTTTACAAATCAATTTTAAATCCCCTATTTCTTTGTTCACAAAATTTAAATTCTTTCTTCCTTTTATTTCTTCTTATCACTCCAATAAATATTAATTTCAAATTTTAATCTTCTTATATCTCTCTTCACAAATTTTTCTTCCTCCAAATAATCCCTTCCTCCAATAATTAAAAAAATCTCTCTCAATTTTTTTCAAAAATATTTTTCTTATCTCTCCAATATCAATCCAAATTTTTTTACAATTACATTATTAAATCAACTTTGCGTTACCTTGGTAATTTTTCTTCAATATTATTCAATTTTGTTGACCTCAGCCGTTTTCTTATTTGTGTTAATATTATCTATGTTAATCTTATTTCTTCTTTATTCTCCAATATTTTTACTTTGTATTTCTTCCAATATTCAATTTATGTAGACCACTAGTCTAATATTCACACCAAATTCTGGTGCTAACTTTTTTTAATTTCTCTACAAATTTCTAGCAATATTTTTAGCTGGCTATCTTTAATTTGGGTGATCTCAACCATATTTTTTGTTCAATATTTTGGTGAACTCAACCTAAGTTCTCTTCAATATTCACGTGTGCATATCAACCTAGATCCTCTCTACAATCTTGCTCCAATTCTTCAAATTCACACAAAAGTGCAGCTTTGATGCTAGTTATGAACCAAGATGGCTTCCACCAAGAAGACTCTGATATAACTATTGGGAATCGTCGTTTATCCAAGGATCAAATATTAATCACATATAATCTATTCACAATAATCACATATAATGCTCATAATAATATTGCACATAAAATACATAAATATTATTAGTAAAATGTTTACTATAGCATGCATAAAGATATGCTATTTTTTATGCTTATTACAATGCTTTCTCACAAATATATAATTGTTTTTGACTCCTCACATGTTGCACTCTTGACCTTCTCTTTTCCACAACTCTTCACTTACCTACTTGACACCTAAAAATATGACTCTTGATTTATATGAAACATTGCATTATCTCACACTTTGAATACTTGCACACTTTATTACATGATACTTGGACTCTTCTCACATAATGACACATACATTAGAAAAATATTTAACACACTACCTAATCTAATAAATACAAAAATACCAAATAATGTAATATCTCCAACAAAAATTTAACAAAATTCAATATGCTCGACCTTTATACCCTTGTTGATGCTTAATTTATACCTTTGGTGGTAGAACAAAAGCTCCAAGAGCCTAGTCCTCAACCTAGATGTGACTTCAACACTTGATTTCCTTACTTAAAGAACCATAATAATAGAACTCCAAGAAAATCTTCTATTTCAAATATCATTCTCGCCATACCTATGATCAAACCTATTAAGAACTTCATAACTTTAAAGTGGAAGGTGAAGAAGGAACATTATAAAAAGATGAAGACTCATTATAGTAGAAACACTAACTAAAGTAGATGAGGTTGAACATGAGGATGATACCATGGATATTTCTAATTACACCCTTGTGGGGCTCAAAACTAACTATACTATCAAATTTTAAGGATTCATCAAGTGATAGCACATCTATGTGTCGATTGATTCAGGTAGCACACAACTTTATTGATAATAAGATAACTATTTTTTGGGATTGTATATCATTTCTTTAAATTAGGATAAATTTTAAGTATTGATTGTAAATGGGCAAACCACTTAGTGTGTGGATTGAATTAGTAATGTTAACATTTAAATGAGATATAATATTTGGTTGGTTAGTATCTTTGCCATGCATCTAGGTAGGCTTGACATCATCTTGGGAGCACAATGGTTATTTTATCTTGGTGTCATTACTATTAATAGACATTGATTATATGTAAAAAAAATAGAGAATGGAAGGGCCATTTGTCTCCAATAAATTCAACATATACCTCTAAGGTGGTTGGTTCCTATAGCATGGAAAAAATATTGAAGAAATGTGGTCATGGATTCTACGCCTAGGTAAATTGCATGGAGGTTCATTCATGAGGCTTCTCTTTCCAACTCTTTTTTTAATACTTGTAAAACATTTTGGATCACTATACAAATGTCTTTGGTGAGCCCACATGTCTTCCTTCTAAGTGCATACATGATTATGCCACCCACCTTTTATTAGTAATTCAACCTCCTAATGTGCATCCTTACTGGTATCGCTAGCCCCAAAAGTCTAAAATTGAGAATTTTATTCCTCTTTGGTGATTATGGTATGATGCAAGGATAATTCTTAATGCATGTGTTCTAATTTTAGACCTCTCAATAAAATAACCCTCAAAGATAAGTTTTCTATCCTAGTTATAGATGATTTATTGGATGAATTGCATGGTGCTAAATAGTTTGTAAAACTTGACTTGTGTTTTGGGTTCCATCAAATTAGGATTGGAGAAAAATATCCCTAAGACTACTTTTTGCACACACAAGGATCATTATGAGTTTTTAGTCATGCCTCTTTGTCTCATTAATGCTCCTTCAACTTTTTGAAGTCTCATGAATTATGTTTTTCATCCTTTTCTTCATATTATTGTATTTTTCTTTGATTATATATTAATTTATAGCAAGTCTTGGCAAGATCATCTAGTTTATGTGGATAAAGTTATTCATCTATTATGGAAGGAAAATCTCTTTGTTAAAACATCCAAATATTCCTTTGGTATCCATGAGGTAGGATTTTTCGAACGTATAGTATCTTAGGAAGAAGTCAACATTGATCCTAATGACATCAAAACCATGCAAGACTAGCCCTCACCCAAATCCCTTAAACAACTCCATGTTTTTTAGGTCTTACAAGACACTCCAAAAAAATTATTTGCAACTATGGAAATATTATTGCTCCTCTCACTAATCTTACTATGATGGATGTATTTTTTTGGTCTAAAATAACTTACCAAATCTTCTAGATCCTAAAGGAGGCTATTTGTACCACCCTTGTCTTGTACACCCTTAATTTCAACAAACCCTTTGTCATTGAGTGTGATGCTTTAGGATTTTGGGGGTATTAAATTATTTGATACATTGAGTACCATGAAGTACCTTTTAAGTACTATTATAAGTATTAGAATAGGAGTGTTGATATTTTTCTAAAGTATGTTTCAAAGTGTAAAGATAATTTACGTGTCATTTAGTTAAGTGTTATTTATGTGTGCAAGGTGTCAAGTGTGCAAGTGTGAGTGAAAGGTATTAAGTGTGCAAGTGAAGAGTCATAATAGATAGGTGTCAAGTGTGGAAGTGAAGAGTCATATGATGTATCAAGATGTAAAGCATGAGGTTAGGTAATCATGAGAATATTTTTTATAATAAGAGGCACGTGAAAGGTTGCATCTCCCATGTGTTTAAGGAGAGCAATAGTTGGAAGTATAAAATATTTTATTATGTAAAGTTATATATTGGAGACAAGGCTCCATGTTATGTAATTGAATTTATCTAAATAATTTATGAATGTAATAAAGATATTTTATTATCCAATACTTGTGTTACTTCTTAATATGATTTTATGTGAGTGATATTTGATCTTGGAGAAATTTACCTACAAGATAATTTGGCAGATTAGCCAATAATGATATCAAAGCCACCATGGTTCAAGTTCCATCTTGAGAGATATATTGAAGAGAATATTATTAAGAAATAAGGGATAAATTGAAAGAGATGAGAGATATATTGAAAGGGTGATGAGATTAAAGGTAAAGAAATAGATTTTGAGAAGAAGAAGAGTTTGAAGAAGAGAAGATTGTTGAAGAAGAATATTAGTAAGGTGAATGTGAGAAGTATTTGAAGATGTTTGAGGAGATATTACTGGAGAAAATTGAAAGAAGATAGAAGGATTAAATAGAAGAGTGGAGAAGAAGAAGAGATGATTGGGAAGAAGAACGTGAGGATTACTAGAAAGAAGAAAAAGGAAGAGATTGAATATTTTTTAATATTGGATGATTACAATAGGACATCAAGACAACAGATTGGAAGCTCGAGGAAGAGTGAATCAAGTAGCAAAAGTAAAAGGCAACTTGATACTGAAGACTAGACAAGAGAACAATGAAGGAGGACTAGAGAAGAGAATGTTGAAGGAGGACTGAAAAATATAACATTAAAGGAGAACTAGAGAAGAGAACATTGGGGAGAAGTTGGACTGAGAAATATTGAAAGGAGGGGATATGATATACTATAGAGAACATTGATATTCTAAATGAAAATGAATGTCCAACAATTGGAAGTCATGCTAAAGTAAAGCTAGTGGAACAGTGAGAAGATGGGTTGATTTGAAAAATGAGATCTAAGTTGGACAAGATGAGATTTGAAGAACAAAGTAAGAGCATTGGATTGAGAGTAGTGTATGAGAATGGAAGCAAAGAGGGCAAAAGAATATGGAGTGTAGAAGAACGTCACTATGTGCACCACCATTGAAGGACTTGTAAGTAGAACAAAACACCTAAAACTCATGAAACATAGTCATGAACAAGAAGAAAGGTGAAACATTTGATACAATCTAGTGTATAACTAAAATTAGAATATGCATTGGTTAATAGACAAATAACAAGCATTACAGTCAGAGAACATTATGCATCTCAGAATATTTACCTTGACATTAAGTTTTTAAAGGTTTATGTCAATCATTAGTGAATATTTGAAATTATGGGTGCATATTTATATCTTTAGGAGTTATAAGTTACTTTATTGATCATTAAATCACTTGGAGAGATAAGTAAATTAAAAGGAATTGAATATTATGATTAGTAGAGATATAAGAAAATTGAATAATTGCTTTGAAGATTATTTGATTGATAATTGGAGAAATAAGGGATTTATTTAATGGAGAATATTAACTACTTATTTGAAGGAATTAATTAATTAATAGGAGAATTTGAAAATGATGAAATTGAGAATAGAAGATTGATTGTGAAATTTGGAAAAGAAGATTAAAGGGGAAGAAAATGAAAAAGGAAAGTTGAATGTCTAATTGAAAGAAGGAAGATCTAAAATTGGATGAGATTTAAAATTTAATGAATGATAAATTAAGATCTTTAAAAGAGGAAATTTAAAATTTGAAAAAAAAACAAAGGAAAAATTGGATCAATGATTATTGAATTTGAAAATTTAAGTGAAGAAGAAGAAAAAATTTAAAGAATTGATTAATGGAAATTGAGAAAGAAAAAGAAAACAAGTATCCAATATGCTTCATCAAAGAAAAGTATGGTTGAATAAAATACATTAAGAGATCATTTGAAAACCATAACTAAAGTTGGAAACAATCAATCACCAAAATCAATGGAATATCTACAACTCATTTATGAGAAAACTAAAGATAGAATGTTTTTAATACTTAAACATTATTTACATTGTATTCTTAATAATGCTAATAACCATGCATATAGGGCTCTGGTTATTCTAAATGATATTAATACAAAAAAAAATTAATAAAGAATAATTTTTAATGAAGGATGTATGCTACAATGATCTTCATCAAAGGAAGGATAAAAAATATGTTTCAAAAGCATGTGCAATAAATAAATGTAATCGTTGCAATAGACTTGGACATGAAGAAGCAAAATGTTGGAATATTTATCCAATGTAAATTCTATAGAAAAAAAAGTCATCCTCAAGAATTTTATAGGCACAAGCAGAAAAATTATAATTATAGATTGAAAAAAATATTGATGATGAGATTGGATAAACTTCCTCAAAAACTTATATTTAAATAATTCCAAAAGTTATCAAAGTCACTACCAGAGGAGCAGAATGGTCTAGTTCAAAAAAGCAACCAAGAAAAAACGACATCACAAAGCAAAGTTAGAGAATGAAGAATACGAAGACAAAAGATGAAGAATGAAGACTAAAATTCTTCACAACAAATAATGTAATACGTGGGGGGATGTTGGAGGTATTACATTATTTGGTACATTGATTACCATGAAGTACCTTTTGAGTAATATTGTAAATATTAGATTAGGAGCGTGTTTGATATTTTTTTAAAGTATGTATCAAAGTGTGAAGAGTGTTTATGTGTCAATTTGTTAAGTGTGATTTATGTGTGCAAGGTGTCAAGTGTGCAAATGTGAGTGAAAGGTGTTAAGTATGCAAGTGAAAAGTCATAATAGATAGGTGTAAAGTGTGGAAGTGAAAAGTCATATGATGTATCAAGATGTGAATAAGGAGGTTATGTAATCATGAGAAACTTTGTCACAATGAGAGGCATGTGAAAGGTTACATCTCCCATGTGTTTAAGGAGAGCAATAGTCAAGAGTATTGAAGAGTTTATTATGTAAATTTATATATTGGAGACAAGGCTCCATGCTTTGTAATAAAATATAATTTGAATGATTTAAGAATGTAATAGAGAGTGTTTTTTTGTGCAATACGTTTGTTACTTGTGAATGCAATTTTATGTGAGTGATATTTGATCCTAGAGAATACCTACGATATTTGCCAACATAGGCATAGATATTGGAGCTATTTTGATGTAGGATGGACACCCATTCAAAGTAGCTCTTTGGAAATAATCTAGGACAATCAACTTATGAGAAGGAAATATCAGATGTTATGCATGTCATAGAGAAATGATGATCTTATTTATTGGGGCATCGCTTCATCATCAAGATCAACCATAACAATTCTAAGCATTTCTTGGAATAACTTATCTCTTGTCCAAAATAGAATAAATGGTTGACCAAGCTCTTGGGGTATGATTTTTTTATTAAATACAATAAATAAGAGTATAGTGTGGTGGATTATGCTCTATCTTGCAAATATGATGGTGTCAATGTTGTCAATACCATCTCTAGTCCTTTTCGACAATGGCTTTCTCAAATTTGGAAGGACTACCTTTCTAACTCATAGACTACTTATGTCATTCAAGAAGTGGAGGTTAGCTTATATTTTTTTATTATGGTGAAAAGAAGGGTTTTTGAAAGGGACCCAACCTTTTCTTACAATACCACTCCTCTACATTAAATCAAACAATGAATAATTAGATAAGTGTAGTAGCAAAAAAAGACAAGAAGTCACATAGACCCCTTATAAGGAAATTTTTTGAAATGCTTAACTAAAATAGGTGAATAAATCTTACAACCGCTAATTAATAATGTTACCATAAGTATGTCTATTATAAGCTTACAAATCCCTCTCAACTATACTCCTCAACTCACTAGGGAAATCATCCCTCCATGGAATTGGTTCAAGACTGTCTACACCTTTATTGACCAACAAATCTATCGCTTGGTTACCCTCTTGATATATATGCATTATATTAGCCTCCTTCAAGATTGCAATGACTATATCCATCACACTGCTCAATAAGGACCCCATAGAATAGTAACCCTACCATAGAGTAGTATCCTATCATCACATCGCTCAATAGGAATTGTATCACATAATAGTATTCGATCATTGATACCATAGTTTCCACATCACTTAATATGAACTTTACCACAAAATAGTAACCCTACTACAAAATAGGAACCCTACCACATAATAGTATCCCATAAAATATTTCATGGGCCACACTAACAATACACCCTACTACAACCATCATCAAGACCATAGACACCACACCACTCAATAGGAACCCTACCATAGAATAGTAACCCTACCACATAACAATATCCCACTACCACACCACTTAATAGGAACCCTACCATAGAAAAATATCCCACTATCAAAATTATAGTTGTTGCATCACTCAACAAGAACCCTACCTATATATTCACAAGTAATTGTAATGATCCGAAATCTAGCTACAAGAAAACACAAGAAAGGAAGTTTTTTTTTAAAACACAATGATGGATTTATAAATCCCTAACCAATATTTATTTTATCTATTATTTTTAGTTTACGAATATTCCCAACTTTCTCATTCACTTACATCTTACCAAGTACCCTACACGAATTCGTCTATGCAAGCATACTATGTTTTACCGTAAATAAGTCTATCCCATCTCATCATTCTTGATGAGCTAAACTTATCACCTTCAGTATAGTCGAAGGTATACATCCATCACCATACCATACACAAATCCATCTGTGTAGGTATGCTACACGTATTATGAGTTAAGCTATCCATCTCATCTCTATGATGAGCTATCTTAACTCAGATGTGATCAATTAGTTTTCTTAGTTAACATTCTCCCTAAGGGGATCTCAATTCCCTTAGGTCTTCCTACGTTCACCCTAAGAGGTCTTAACCTCCTAGGTCATTTTCTAGGTTACAAAATTGACTACATCTATTAAAGAATCAAGAAGCAAAATTCATAAAGCATAAGGAAGTACTTAGAAAGGAAACAATATTTAACTAAATATAAACATTAAATAAAAAGGAAAACTAAATAACAATGCATAGATAAATCATAACATTAAATTCAAGGTACATTTCCCATCAATTCAGTAAACTATTACATATATCCAAGTATGGTAAAACCTCCATACTTATGAAAGAATAAAGTAATACATCATTTTCCCTAGGGATATCTCCCTACAAGTCTAGTCTATTTGAGCATAAGTAAATGATTGCATAAATAAATCAAACCAATGCTTAGGTTCCAATTGCCATCTTTGGTCCTACTTGTCTTTCCATCGTTCATTTGAGGATAGTAGGGGATCAGGGCAACTCATGGTTCCATGATAGACATGCCTCTAAATGCATCTACTAGTTACATGAAAACTAGTGCATTTATTGTTTACTTTACCAAATTGCAACTATACAAATTTAATTAAAGTTTCCATCCATCCACTATTTAGTTGATATCACAAAAATCTCTTCATTTTTATTTTCACCTCTCATTTGCTCAAGAGAGTTGTTTCAACATAAAACAACTAGATCACAAGTCATACTTTAATCAAACATCTCAAAACCTTTATTCAACATAATCAAAGTCCCATACCTTTAATTATTTAAATAAACTATGTTTCCTTTACTTTTACTAATCAAAGACTCCTTCCTTTAATTAATAAAAATAAACCATAATTTCTTTACTTTCACTAATCAAAGATTCCTTCCTTTAATTAATAAAAATAAACCATAATTTATTTACTTTCACTAATCAAAGATTCCTTCCTTTAATTAATAAAAATAAACCATAATTTCTTTACTTTCACTAATCAAAGATTCCTTCCTTTAATTAATAAAAATAAACTATTTTTCCTTTAATTAAAACAATCAAAGTCCCATACCTTTAATCATTTAATTAAACTATTTTTCCTTTAATTAAACAATCAAAGTCCCATACCTTTAATCATTTAATTAAACTATTTTTCCTTTAATTAATAAATAAACTAAGGTTTCCATTATTTAACATAATTAAAATCCCCTTACTTTAATTACTCAAATAAATCATAAAACCCTTTATTCAATATAATCAAAGTCCCCTTTCTTTAATTATCAAATAAATCAATTTCTTCATTTAAATAACACATGCTCTTTAATTAAAAATCCTATTCAATTCAACATGTGAAATCATCAATACAAGGAATAAAGAGTTTTAATAACAATAAAATTTTCTAAACTAAAGAACCCAAGATGCACTACCAAAACAAAAGGCCCAACAAAGATGATTAGGAGGGGGCTCGGGTTACATGACGATTACCAAGGATCTTCAACAATGAACCCACTACGGCTACCAAATAACTTTGTCCCTAATAGGAGAGGGTTAACATTATGAGGCATGCATAGGCGCTTAATAAAACAAGGTATCATATATAGACGACGCCCAACGCATTGACCAAGCAATGACAATCGAAAAAAATAATGGACAACTTGGGAGGGAGATAGTCAGAATGATAATTTCGACCACTCAAAAATGGGAGAGGATTATATTCAAGGCGTGAGACGTCTAACACAATGCAACACCATCAAGAAAATATAAAATCCAAAAATTATGGGTTTTTTGCTTCCCCAACCAAAACCCAACATCCACAACCAACTAACGCACTGGGCACAAATACATAGTACGTTCTACACAATAGAACCAAATCGATAGCCACTAAAGTTAAAACATGGCTTTAGGTTAATTCAACACCAACATGAAGATGGTAGAAAGGGGAAGGGTGCTGCGAAATCCAACACCTCCACAATGGAGAAACCTCGATAGCAATAGATGATAGGGGCTCACACGTTAGGATAGAAATAAGCTCTCATATTTGATTCTTCGTCAAATATTTATACTCAACAAATATGGTATATTTCCATTTTGATCAATCCTTAGACAAGGAATAGATGGAGAGCAAGGATTGAGAAAGGACCTTTTGATGTTAATCCATAGAAAGAATGGGATGATCATTCTAAAGAAGCATCCTTTAGCAACTGGGTAAACATATTTGAGTAGACAATCTTCTCTTTTTGAGAGAAAGCTTTGGAAATAAGTTATACTTTGTGCTTCTCCACCTAATCGTTAAAGTGTACTTGTTTCTATAGACCCATTTGCAACTAACAATATATTTTCCTTTTGGGATAGAAACAAGCTCTCATGTTTGATCCTTCATCAAAGATTAATACTCAACAAATATAGCATATTCTCATTTTGGTCAACCCTTAGACAAGGAATAGATGGAGAGCAAGGATTGAGAAAGGACCTTTTGATGTCAATCCATAGAAAGAATGGGATGAGCATTATAAATAAAGGTCCTAAGTCACTTGGGTGTTGGATGAACCATGGGAGATTAATTCATACCCTATTTTGGGAGAATCCATGTAACAACTCCAATACAATCATGTTGGTTATCTTTATTTTTATTATCTTGGGCCCTAGGTTTAGATAGTCATTCTTTCTAGGGAGAAGCCATGTAATGGATCCAATAAAACCATGTTGGTTATCTTTATTTTTATTAGCTTGGTCCCTAGGTTTAGATAGTCATCCCTTAAACATTAGGGTTACACTTAATTTTGATTTTAGTCTATAAATTTAAAGAGTTATATTGTAGTTGGAATCATATTTCATATTTGAATCTTAGTCACCTTTGTTGTGCATATGAGACTTTTCCCTATCCAAGTGCTTAGATGCTTCACCCTCTCTAAGTGGCTAAGGATTTATATTGATTTGAATTTAGAATCTGATTACTTTCATATTTGATTTTTGGATATTCGATTTTAATTTATTGTTCTTAGTGGATGTTGTTTACTATGCAAAATTGAATTATTACTACCATTACTATATTTCTTCAAATTGTTTCATTATGCAAGATATGGTAGCATATTCTTTCTCTCTAATATAAACATTGTTTAATGTAAATATATGCTTTGCAAGTCCTTGTAAATTATAATAATTATTAAGATTATTAGATTTAAATATATCACAGAAGTCATTGATGACTCATCAAAATATTTATTTGATAAAATGAGTAATATTAATGCAATAAAATCCATAAATATTTTTTAATGTAATAAAAATGTCATGAATGTTTTTCTATGATAAATATTATTGCATGATAAGTCCCCCTCTTTCATTAACATAAACAAATGGATTGTCCCACATTGGTAGTTATTGTGAGGTCTAGTATGCTTACATGGCATTATATATACTAAACGTGTTTCCATTCCATAATAAGTCATTAGGATTATAGTACTTGGGATGATATATTGGCATATTTATTCTCTCCAATACTTATATACTTATATATGTACTAAAAGAGTTTTTATTCCATAATAATTCATTAGGGTTAGAGTACTTGGGATGATATATCGACATCTTTATTCTCTCCAACACTAATATCACTTAAGGTACTTGTTTATAAGAAGTATTATTCAAATATATATATATATATATATATATATATATATATATATATATATATATATATATATATATATATATATATATCAAAATCCCCCTTTTAACAATATACACTTATGGGTTGTCTTTCATTGGTAGTCATTATGAGATGTAGTGGCCTATAAAGCATTAAATATATTAAAACCTTTGTGAATACAAAAACGAACACTGAGGTAAGAATCTTTATGATGATGAGTTGGCATATTTCTTCTCTCTGATATTAACATCTCTAAAGATACATGTGTGCTTTATGGATCCTTATAAATTATAATTATTACCAAATTAGTAATATTTAAACATATCATAATAACTAATGATAAATCATTAAAAATATAATCTAAACAAATAACTAGTATTAGCACAATAAAAATTTCATGAAGCTCTTTCTTTCAATAAATATCCTTACTTAAGGAATCTTCCTCTTGCAATAATATATAAATATGTGTTGTATTTCAAATTAGAACTGGTTGTAAGATATGACAACCTTATAAGGCATTAGATGGATTAACATGTTTGTTAATATGAAAAGAGGTATTTATATGAGATTCCTTGTGACGATATGTTGACATCTTCTTTATTTATGGTATTAAAATGAGTTAAGGTATTTGTATGATTTATGGGTCTCTATAAGTACATTATAATTATTATCAGATATATAAGATTTTAAAATATCATAGAAGTCAACAACCATTCTCCAAAAAAATCATTTGAAGAAATAACTAATATTAATATAATCAACATCACATGAATAATCTCTCTCTTTCAACAATATATATACATATGTGTTGTCCTACATTAGTAGTGATTGTGAGATATTATGGGATTATAGGTATAATGAGTACTAGAGATTATGGGATTAGGGCATTATAAGTAGTAAAATATTTATCAATTCAAAAGTACGAATCATTATGATTCATTAAGATTATGTTTTGATATCTTCATTATCTTTAATATTAATACTACTTAAGGTATTTATGTGTTTTTTGGATCCTCATAGATTATGATCGTTACCAAATTATTCAATTTAAAAAGGATGTAAAGTTAATGATCACTTATTAAAATAATCACTTGAAATTTTGATCAATAATAACACCATGAATGACGGTTTCAGGTCGATGCTGGAAAAGCTTGTGAAAACCAACGTGTTGGATGGTGAAAGGTGTGTTGTAGTTTGGTTTTAGATATGGCAGCTTCGAGGGGTCCTAGTGACCCCCAATATTTGTCTTTTAAAGATGTTGTTTTGAATAAGGATGCCTCTTATTTTGATCATACAAATGCCATGATTTTTTTGTTGCATGCAACCCTTGATCCCGTTTCTAATTCCTCTTCAACTTCAAAGCCGAAGAATAATGGATGTTTGAAGAAAAGCAAAGATTATCTTGTCTTGGTTATCAATCCTAATTCTATTGTAGATGATGTTTTATTTTTTTCTGAGCATGCACTTATCTGCAAATTCATGGGTTTCAAAATTTCTATGCCTTTTTTAGAAAACTAGATTAGGAGAAATTGGAGCCCTAGAGGTGATTTGGATATTATTCTTGCAGCTGATGGGTATTTTATTGTGGTGTTCTCCCGTATGGCAGATTGTAGTAAAGTGTTCGAGGGGGGTCCTTACTTTCACAATTAGTATGGATTATTTATCAAACCCTGGCATTTAGGATTTGATCCGGTGGAGGAGAGGTCTTCTAGGATTCTTGTGTGGGTCCGTTTGCCACAACTCCCTATGGAATATTGGAGGCTAGATATTCTTCATTCTATTGTAGAGATTATTGGGAAACCGATTGGTCCGTCTCGTCAAACTTTGGATAGGAAATTTGCTTGTTTTGCATGGCTCTATGTTGCCTAAATCATTGGAGATTAAACTGGGAAACATGTCTTAGGTCCAACAATTAGATTATGAAGCTCTCCCATTTCGATGTCGCATATGCCATGAATATGGGCATCTTCAGAGAAACTATAAGAAAGTGAATTCTCAACCTTCATCCTTTTCATATGGCTTTCAAGATGCATCTACAAAGGCAAAAGGAAAAGCTCTTATGGTTAATGAGATGTCAGGTTCTGATGGATTTATTTCTGTTAAGTCTCGTTCAATATCTAGGCCTTTTGTTCGTCATAATAAATGTGTTGGGAAGGGAGGTTCTGATAATAGATTTCATATGCTTGAGACTTTTGAGGAGCCCCATGTTCAGGAGCAAGTCTAGAATGGAGGTGATATGGATGCTTATATTCAAGATCTAGGTACTTTTTCTTTCCTAAATCCTTCTTTTGAAATGTAAAATTTTGATAAGGAAGGGGTGGTGCCTAATAACCCTCTTGTAGGAAATGAAGATAAATCCAAAGAGGTGTTGGATTGTCTTGATAAAGTTCTTGATCATTCCCCTTTGGTTAAAAACTTGATTGAGGGAAATGAGGATGAGACTAGGTTTGAACCCTTCCAAGACAAGATTGTCAGAGAGGAAGGAAAAAATAAAGTTTCTTCTGTGTTAGGTATTCACCCAAAAACTATCAAAAAAGGTGGGGTGGAGAAGGTGGTAAAAGAAGGAAGAACAAAGGATCAAGAAAAAGTGAAATTGATAAGGGAATCCTTAGTTGAGTCTGGTGTTGTTAATACATTAGATTATCACTTCTCTATTCCCCCATAATGAAAGTGATATCTTGGAATGTTAGGGGTTTGGGTAGCAACCCTAGAAAAAAAGCTACTTAGACTTTGATCAGAAATCATAGACCTGATATTATTTTTATTTAAGAAATAAAACTATCTTGTGAAGATATGGTTAGAATTGCTTCTAAGATATGGAAAGGTGGTCATTATATTTCTATTGGATCCTAGGGTTCGATGGGTGGTGTTGCATGTTTGTGGGTAACTCCCTCTTGGTGGGTGGGTAGCAGGAATTATCTCTCTGTGGTTGCTACCTACTTTTCATCTGGATCTTCTATTCTTCTATCTAATGTGTATACCCCTAGTGATTTATCAGGTAAAATCCTCTTATGGAATCATCTTAAATTCATTTGATCTCTTGCTCCTAATTATACTTGGATTGTGGCTGGGGATTTTAATTCTATCATGTCCCTGGAGGAGAAGAAGGGTGGTGTGGAGTGTTTGGGCCCTTATTCTACTTTGATGTGGGACAATATTTTTTTCCTTAATATTGTTGATGTGAAGCCTCAAAATGGGCTCTTTACTTGGACTAATAGAAGATGTGGAACGGATTTTATTTTTGAAAGACCAGATCAGTTCCTTACTTCAGATATTTGGTTTGATGATAGCTAGACTTCATTCTTAGAGATTCTAGGCTAGAGGGGCTCTGATCACTGGCCCATTCTATTTCAGTCCTCGAGATTCTCGTTGCCAAGAAATCTACCTTTCAAATTTCAACTTATGTGGCTCAGGGATAAGGATTTGTATGAATGTGTGAAGAGGTGGTGGGTCGAAGGGAAACCCAAATTTGGTACTGCTATGTTTACTTTTTTCAAAATCCTCTAGTTTGTCAAATTCAAACTCAAGCAATGGAACATATTTTTATTGGAAATATCTTTCAAAAGAAAAAGCAACTACAGGATAGCCTGGAGGAGATCACTTTTCAAATTAAAGATGAAAATTTGACAAAGGATATGTTGGAAATGGAAACTTCCCTTTCTAGTCAGCTTGTTGAATGGGAGCTTCGTGAGGAGATTTTTTGGAAGCAGAAATCTCAAATTGACTGGTTGTTGGAAGGGGATGGAAATGCCTTTTTTTTCACAATTCGGTTAAAGACCGTAGGAATGGTAATGCTATAGTATCACTTACTTCTGATCAGGGGGAAACTCTCTCATCCTTTGAGGATATCTCTAATGAAGTAGTCAGGTTTTTCTCCTCTCTTTTCTCCGAGCAAGGTCCTCATGATGTTGTTAATATGAGGCTTATTTTGGATTGTATTCCTAGGTTGGTCTCTAATGATATGAATAAGATGCTAATGGACCCCATATCGATGGAGGAACTTAAAGTGGTGGTTTTTCAAATGAAAAAAAGTAAAACACCTGGACTTGATTGTTTCCCTATAGAATTTTTCCAAGAATTTTGGGAAGTGTTATCTTTTGATCTTCTAAAAGTTGTTCAGGAATCCCAAGTTAATAAGCAAATGCTTAAAGCTATTAATTCAACCTTCATTGCTATTATTCCCAAATCTGAAAATGCTAGCTCGTTGGGGTCTTTCCATCCTATTTTTCTATGCAATATTACAAAATTATTACCAAGATTATTGTGGATTGGTTGAAGAAAGTTCTTGGTTTTCTTATTTCTCTTGAGCAAGGTGGGTTTGTTAAGGGTCATCAGATTTTAGATGGTGTGGTGGTTGTTGCTGAAGCTATTCACTCTATGGATATCTCTAAGGAAAATTCTATGTTCATTAAGCTTGATATGTCCAAGGCTTATGATAGGGTTAGCTGGCCTTTTTTGCAGAACATCCTTCAAGCTTTTGGGTTCTCGTATAATTGGATTGAATGGGTCATGAGTTGTATGACTTCGGTCTCCTTTGCAGTTTTAATCAATGGTTTACCATTCGCTTTCTTCTCGGCCTCTAGGGAGATTCGTCAAGGAGATCCCTTATCCCCCTATATTTTCATCCTTATGGCTAAAGGTTTGGGCAGACTTCTCAAGAGTTTTCAGAATCATGGTGCTATCCAAGGATGGTATTGGACATAGAATTCTTTATCCCAATATCATATTCAGTTTATCGATGATACTGCTCTAATGGGGAGGGCAAAAATTGAGGAAGCAGTGAATTTTAGGAAGGCTTTAGATATTTACTTATTTGCCTCTAGTCAAATGATTAATGAAGAGAAATCAAAGATCTTCTTCAATACGGATGGTCGGATTCAATGTAGGATTGCTAATATTCTACATTTTCAGGTGGGTTGTTTGCTAATGGAGTATCTGGGGATTCTTATTTCTTCTAAAATTCTTGGAAGGGCTTATTGGAAAAGTATTTTGGATAGATTTCAATCAAGGGTTAATCATTGGACTTTTCAATGGCTATCCTTTGCTGGTAGATTAACGTTGTTGAAGTCTATCCTTCATGCTTTGCCTATTTATAGGTTTTCTATCTTGGCTGCTCCTAAGTGCTTTCTCAAAGAATTTGATTCTCTTTCTAGAAAATTTTTATGGGCAGGAAACCTAGACTATAATAAATAGAGTCTGGTCAGTTGGGATACTGTGTGTTGCCCTAAAGATATTGGGGGTCTTGGTCTGAGGCAATCCGATTTGAATAGTCTTACTTTGGCTGCTAAACTTTATTGGAGGTGGTGCAGTAATCCTGATCAACTTTGGGCTAAAATTCTTAGCCTCAAATATTTTTGTGGTGCTCCAGCTGATGAGATTTCGAGATTGGAGCTGAGGGGGAAAGGTTCCATTGTTTGGGACACTCTCAAAAAAGGTGTCATGCTTATTAAGCAGGGTCTCTTTTGGATTGTTAATAAGGGAAACAATGCCTTATTTTGGGAATATTCTTGGGATAATAATCCTCCTATCCTTTCTTCTTTCCCCCACCTTCATCTTCTTCGGGATATTTTTTTTGATGTGGGCTGGTCTAAGGTGGTTGACTTCAAGCGATAAAGTCCTCTTGGCAGTTCTTTTACTCACTACTGGTGGGATTCACAGGGTTGGCCAAAGGGTGGTTGTCTTGAGGATCGTGACACTCTGGATTCTATTTTGGCTGAGAGATCGTGTTGTTCTGTTGAAGACTCTGATATTCTTACTTGGGGCCATAATTCAAAAGGGAAATACATTGTTGCTCTAGGTTATCAAACTCTTATTATGCAGAGAAGAGAGGAGATTGTGTCCCCCTGGTGGAATAAGATTTGGAATAAGTTTGGTTGGCCCAAATGTAATTTTTTCTTTGGCTTTTGTGTCAGAAGAAATGTTCAACTTGGGATAATATTTAGAAAAGAGGTTTTCAGGATCCTTCACTATGTTTTCTTTGTGGAAAGAATGAGGAAACCATTCCCCATATTTTCTTCCAATGCTCATATTCCTTGGAGGTCTAGAACTTGTGGTGGTAGATCTGGAAAAGGCCCATCATCCATGCTACTTCTATTTTTGAGTTTTGGGAAATCTTGGGTAGACCCCCTACCTCTGCTTCATGTCTTCAAACTGCCTGGGATATTGGTCCTTCCTTCATCTTTTGGTAGATTTGGTTGGAACGCAACTAAAGAATTTTTTAGGGATGTCAACTTGGAGCCTTACAGGTATGACACAGAGTCAAAAGGATGGTTAAGGAGACTATTGAGGCCAAGTGTGTTCTGACTTCTCCTCTTACTTCCTCTAACTAGTAGATTATCAATAGATTGGAGATTTCTTTATCATCACTAGCTACAAATAGAGGCCTTGTTAGGGGGATTGGTTCGTTGAAGGTCAATAGATATGGGAAGTGGAGTCCCCCCTAGGGGTGTTATCAAAATAAACACAAATGGTTCTTCCAGGAGCAACGCAAGTAATGTTGGTATAGGAGGATTTGTTCATGATAGTGAGGGTGTGGCCCACCTCTTTTTCTCTGCGTACAAGGGAATTCATTCGAATAATCATATGGAAGCATTGGTAATTCTCCATGCATTGGAAATAACTTTTTCTTTGGTATGGAGAAGGTTTATTTACGAATCTTATTCCATGATAGTGGTGTCTCTTCTGAACAACAAGCATATTCAGGATGCTTCCTGGTTGATGGCTAGAATAGTGAAACATATTTTGAGCTTGGTTGAGAATTTTTTTGAAATTTCTTTTGTTCATATCATAAGAGAATGGAATAGACTGGCTTATTGTTTGGCAAAGTGGGCTTCTGAAGAATTCCCTTACTAGAAAGCTGATAGCTGGAATGATCTTGATTAGGAGAAATCCAGACTCTTTAATCAGTTAATTCATGAGGACCAGGAAAGATAATTTCAAGGTGGAGGAACCCGATTGTCATGGGTTGTTATGTCCTGTTGAAGTTGTTGTTAGAATGATCCATGAATTTCCTTGGTGGATTTATTGTATTTTGTATGATGTGTTGGCTTGGATCACTTGGAAATCCTTATGGAATGTATTGTTTTAGATTCTAAATAAAAAAAAATTCTCCCCCAAAAAATAATAACACCATGAACATCCCATGAATTCCTTTCTTATATTAAATGTATTTACATGAAAAACTATTGGAGATATTGCATTAATTGGTACATTGAGTACCATGAAGTAACTTTGAGTTATATTGTAAATATTAGATTAAGAGTGTAATATTGTCTAAGGTATGTTTCAAAGTGTGAAGAGTGTTTATGTATCATTTAGTTAAGTGTGAGTTATGTGTACAAGGTGTCAAGTGTGCAAGTGAGAGTGAAAGGTGTTAAGTGTGCAAGCAAAGAGTCATAATAGATAGGTGTCAAATGTGGAAGTTGAGAGACATTGATGTGTCAAGATGTGAAGCAGGAGGTTATTTAATCATGTGAATCTTTTTTATAATGAGAGGCATGAGAAAGGTTGCATCTCCCATGTGTTTGAGGAG
Source organism: Wollemia nobilis (assembly GCA_028583015.1). Taxonomy (NCBI): domain Eukaryota; kingdom Viridiplantae; phylum Streptophyta; class Pinopsida; order Araucariales; family Araucariaceae; genus Wollemia; species Wollemia nobilis. Next base: position 4,489,195 of record JAQPPZ010016709.1, read on the forward strand.
AGCAATAATGAGGAGTATTTGAAGAGTTTTACTATGTAAATGTATATATTGGAGACAATGCTTCATACTATGTAATAAAATGTAATTTAAATTATTTATGAATGTAATAGAGAGTATTTTTTTCTATGCAATACTTGTGTTATGTGTGAATGTGATTTTATATGAGTATTATTTAATCCTAGATAAATTTACCTATGAGATAGTCTAGTAGATTTGTCAATAGTGGTATCAGAGCCACGTTGAGTGGACTCCATGAGTGTCATATTGAGAGAGAGAGAGAGAGAGAGAGAGAGAGAGAGAGAGAGAGAGAGAGAAGATTGAAGGAAAATATGATATTGCTATGAAGAAAATATTGCAAAATATATTGTGAGAAGAAGATTAAAGGAGAAGATTTGAGAAGAAGAGGATTGGATAGAATTGCTAAAATAAATGAAATAAGATTGAAGAGGTTAGAATGAGAAGAGTTACTAGACTATGAAGGATTGGAATACTGGAATGAGAAGAATACTTTGGAGAATATGTTGCTAGATTATTTTTGGAAAAGAGACATTTGAATGCTAGTAGTAGAAGAATCATGAATCTCTAGGAAGAAGATTAAGATTTGAAGACAAACATGGAAGTTCAATGCTATTTTGGAGGAGAATAATAGAGGTAAAGATTCAAATATGAACGTGAACATTGTTTTGGAGGTGAATATTCAAGGACAAACATTGTTTTTAGAGGTGAAGACTATTGAGATAGAATGTTGTGACAAAAGAACAAAAGAGATTGTGTTGAAGTTTGAGCTATAAGGACCTTGCTGAGAAGAATGAGAACACCTAATATAAAGTGCTTGAGTGGAAGAAAGAAGATTATTTGAGATAAAGTGCTCGGGTTAAAAGGAGGAAGATTATTTACTTTCTGAGTCAGAGAGGAGAAAGCATGAGTAGAGGTAATGCTTGTTACATCAATGCCTATAAAGGACAGTTCAAGTATGTTAGAAGAAATTCCTAAGTTAAGGTGAAATGTTACCCAACCATGTTGTCATGTGTGCACAAAATATATAAGGTGAGCGCTAAAGGTTTAATTTATTTATTAGTTCCATATTTTAGAATTAAGTGCATAATTTTAGGCATGCATGATTTATTGAGTTTGGAATTATAAGGTTTTAAGAATAAATTTGGAATCTTATTATTATAATGTTAAACTTTGGGAGATACAAGGAAACAAAACATTTAAAATTTGAATTGAAGGTTGAATTGATTGGAGTGTAGATTAAATTGAAATTGTGAAACTGAATTGAATTTGGGAGATATAAGAAAATTAAAGAATTGAATGGAATGAAGATGAAATGAAATGAGATGAAATTGATTTGAATATTGTTTGTGAAAACTAAATTTGAAAATTTGGGAGATAAAAGGAGATTAAAATAATTGAATTTGAAATTTGATGAAATTGAAATTTGAAGAAGAAATTTGAGATTTGAAAATTGAGTGATTAAAGAAGAGGGAAGAATTTGAAATTAAAATTTTGAGAGAGAAAAGTGAAAAATAAATTTGAAAATTTTATTGATTGTTTAATTTGAATAAAAGAAGATTGAACCTTTAACTTTGGGAGTCATAAGAAATTCTACATCAAAATAATTGAAAGAGACTCAAATTGCTTTGTGAAATTGATCATGGAAGACATTACTCAAAATTTATCTTTTAAGGATAGTGAAGAAATGTTGGAAAATTTAATATACTATACACAAAGCATGATAGAGAATGCTAGAAAACAAAAAGATGTAAAATTAAAGATCTTACAAATAATTTTCAAAGAGGCAAGAGATGAGCACTTTGTAACACTTGAAGATTATCTAAGCACAAAACTAACTAAAGCAAGTGAAGATTCCAAAAATAAAATTTGAGTACCTATTGATGTAGGGAAAATAGAATATATGGCATTACTCTCTTTAGAAATTCAAGGTTAAAAAAGAGAAATAGAATTGTTGAATATCAGTTACTTTGATCAAAAAATTGTTGACAAGGCTTGAACATTGAAGGAAAAAGTGCAAAAGACATGAAGTCATCAAATGATAACAAGAATCATGATAAGCATTCAATTGACAATGAATGTGAAAATAGTGAATCTTTATATTCTACATCTAATAACAAATCAAACAACAACAAAAACAATATTGATGAAGGATATGAGTCATATTATTATGATGATTTATTGAGAAATGTAATAGGAACAAGAAATAACTTAGAGAAACAAAATAAAAAGACCAAGACCAAGAAAAATAAGAACAAAGAAGATATTCGAAGAAAGAAGAACAAGAATTGAAGATTGAAGACTAAAAGTCTTCACACCAAATAATGTAATATGAGGGGGTGTTAGAGATATTATATTATTTGGTACATTGAGCACCATGAAGTACCTTTTTTTTTTTTAAAGCGAAAAACCCCTTGCGGGGCCGCCTTAGTCTGAGAGACCATGAAGAAGGGGTTCTATACAGTCAAAGTCACCTGGGAGTTGCACCCAGCCCTGCCCGCACCAACATTATCAATTGGATTTTGGGTACCCAATTGAGCTTTTTGGTAGGGTGGAGATTCGAACCTGGGACCTCCCCTGGAGGATTGCCCTCTCCTCTCTAACTCACCTACAACACCTGGGTTTCATGAAGTACCTTTGAGTACTATTATAAATATTAGATTAGGAGTGTGTTTGATATTTGTTTGAAGCATGTATCAAAGTGCAAGTGTAAATTAAAGGTGTTAAGTGTGCAAGTGAAGAGTCATAATAGACAGGTGTTAGCCATGGAAGTGAAAAGTCATATGATGTATCAAGATGTGAACCAGGAGGTTATATAATCATGAGAAGATTTGTCATAATGAGATGCATGTGAAAGGTTTCATCTCCCATGTGTTTGAGGAGAGAAATAGTTACACAATAATCAAGAATATTGAAGAGTTTTATTATGTAAAATTATATATTGGTGTTAGGTACCAAGATAGGTATTTAATATTGAATAATTTAATATTGTATTGTATAATGGTGGGAGCCATAAATTAATTATTGAGTAAGGAAGGCCACATGTCAAAATAGAAATAGGTATGTCATAGAATCATATTTGTAACCGTTGGGGGAATATTGTCATATGTAACCACAAGGAATATTGGCATGCACTTTGTAACTCATGGAAGGTGAACCTCCACATGGGTGATCTTGTAACTCATGGAAGGTGAACCATCACACTCTTGTATAAAGAGAGATGCACCCCATTGTAAAAGGTATCTATAATATATGATGTATTCTTGGAGAAGTCTTGGCTCATGGAGTTAGAGATCTTATGGAGTGGCTTCCTTCCAAAAGGAGCATTATATGGTGTTCCCCCACCTCAAAGGTATAATAAATCTTTAATTTCTTGTGCAAATACTTTATTTGTGGATGCATGTTGAATATTTTGATAAATTGTTGAAAGATATATGGAATGAGAAGAGAGGTTCATTACATTTGGTATCAGAGTAGCGATTTGGGTAAAGTGGATTTGTTTTTGCAGAGCTAGGGCACGTTTTTTTAGAAAAACATCACATTTTATGGAGGCCATATTTTTTATTTTAGCAATCATTTTCAGAAGGTTTTTGCTCCATTGTGTAGATCTTTTTGAGTACTACAAAAATGGTTGTTTGAAGTTGAGTTATTTTTGTTGTTTTTGACCACACAATTTGTTTTTCAAAATAAAAAAATTTGTATTAAATTTTTTAGCAGTCATTTGCAGAAGATTTTGACACCAGCATATAGAATGTTTTGAGTACTATAAAAACGACTTCTCATTTGTAGATTTTTGATAAGTTTTGAGAGAGTTACAGTTTTTTTATGTTGGGTTGTTCAAGCTATTTTTGGCTACACGAATTTTTTTCAAAAAGAAAAAATTCGTATTAAATTTTGTAGCAGTCATTTTCAGAATATTTTTACATCAGCATGTAGGTTATTTTGAGTACTACAAAAATAACTATTCAGTTGTGAAATTTTGATAAGTATTGAGGAAGTTATAGCTACTGCAAGTTGGGCTTTTGGTGTTGTTTTTTGGGTTACTGACCAAAAAAAAAATTCATAACTTTCAATCCAGGTAAGCAAATCAATTGTCGTTTGTTTTGTTTTGAAATTTTTTTACAAATTTAATGGTTGAAGAAGGGCAAAGGAATGGATGAGATTTCAAAATTTTTTAATTTTTGAAAGTTTTCGGTTATTTAAAACCCTAGTTGTTTAAAAAAAAATCATGGAGTTGCCAAAATTCAATGGAGAGGATGATAAAGATGCAAGGGTATGGTGGAAAATTTATAAGTCTTCCTATAATTCTAATTCTTTATGGAGATATTGGCTTTTTGATTATTTAGATGGGGAAGTTTTATCTTGGTTTGAGAATTTTTGTCATGCCCAAAATTTTATATATACACAGGAAGAATTTGAAGTTGCATTTTTAAGCAAATGGGGATCAAAGGAAAAGGATAATAATATGCAAGCAAAAGAAACTACATCTTTTATGTCAAGGCCAAACAATGGTAAAAAAAATTGTTTGAATGTAAAAATTCTATTTTAAAAGTTCATGGGTGCATTCAAAATCAAAAAATTATTGTCTCCATTAATCCTAGCAGCAAATATAATTTTATCAATATGTCTTTGACTAAGAGGTTGCAAGTGCAAACAAAGAAAATCAAAGACATACAAATTGAGGGAGATAATGTTCAAATTTTTGAAGATTTAAAGCTCACCATTGATAAATATGTTTTACATTTATATTTTCATGCTATTGAGATGGAGGATGTAGATATTGTTCTTGGTTATCCTTGTGTATTGCCCAAATTTTTTACACCCTTACCTTCAGGCTAAAGGATCCGTGCCTGGAAGGGGGATGCAAAAAGGATGGAACAATACCTCGAATGGAGAGGCCCTTTGAAGGTCGCGCCTCTTGGGGGAGGGGTATAAAGGTGAATTTTTGACGAATGGTGGGGTTCACCAGGAAACTTTGAGTGGCAGTTTCCATGCCTAGGTTGAGAATGGGTTTGATTTGTTCGTTTTATGTTCAATCATTCAGATTCCTAGGTTGGCCAAAATGAAGCTAATCTATTCTATATGAAAATTCTGATTTATATGAAGACAACAGACATAAATGAATCCTAATGCGATTAAATACATAAAATATATAAAATGGAGAAGAGTACACCTAATTTTTGATGTCTGATGAAGATTCTGAAGCTTGTAGGAGTCTAGATCGTCCCGGATATGACAAGATCATCTGTAATTGTACATAATCATCCCAAATCACAGTCAATCGTCTGATATCACCCAGTATCATCGGTGACCTGACGAATTCGTCTGAAACTTGCAATCAAGAAAACAAACACCAAAACCCAAAAATACTATTGCAAAAATGATGCAAAGTGATAGAAATGAGAGTGTAGATGCTTAAATAATAAATCCAGATATCAATTTAAATGAGATGCAATGTTTTGGTAACTTATTTTGAATTTTATCATGCAATTATGCTAAATGAGGTGAACTCCAAGATGCAAAACAGAAGTAAATTAATTTAATGCACCAATAAATAAAGAAACGAGGTAGAAAATGCAAACTTGAGACTCTGATTGCCCCCAAGCTGAATTGTAGTCAAAATCGTATGAGATCGTCGTCGATCTTGACAGGATCATCCGAAATTATGGTTGAATCGCTTGCGACGATCCAAGCTATCTTCGACTGAAACACAATGAAATCCTGCAACAAAAACTTGAAAACACGAATATAACATCCTGCAAGGGAAGAAGGCAGTCAGGGAATTAGGGGGATAAACTGGAAAAATCATAGTTTATATAGGATTAGGGGGAGGTTAGGAGGTTGGGGATCATCCCAATCTGGGAGATCCTCAACGTGGGAATCTCCAACCGCGCAGACACGCTTTTTCCCAAGTTGGAGAGGTCGTTGGAACAGAAGCTAATTATGAAAATTCGTTTTTGGGATGAAATCGTCTTGACGTTCTGTTTTAGACGAATTCGTCCGATTTGGGACGATATCGTCGTCGACGATATCGTCGTCGACGATATCGTCAGATTGACGACGATATCGTCCCACGGTCAAAACAACTTCTAAAAATGGCATGAAAAATGAGGTGAGCGGTTAACGGGTGGTTTCAGGGTTAAAATTCAAATTTTTACTTTTTACTGATGGTTTAACTACGCCAATTTTAGGGTGCTACATTTTGCCCCCTCTTTAGCAAATTTTTCGAGGAAAATGCATTAAAGACGAGTTATTTATGCTTTACGAGAAAGCAAAAATTTATTCCATTTTTTAGACGACGATTCTAGGTCGAATCGTACGACTGTTTGTTATGGTACCCCCTCCAAGTTTTTACCCAAATCGAACGTTTGAGGTAAAAGCGCGGAAAAGCAAAAATTGAAAAATGTCATTTTAAAATAAAAATAGGGTAAAACCCTAATTCATTTTTACTGTTCACTTTCATTGTTTCAGAGCTCTATAGGCAAAATGGTGGAAACGGTGCACAGATCGACAGAGGTCCGACGCGGGTTGCGGGTAAGGATCTAAACCTAGTGTACTATGTTTTTAACTTGATTTACTTGATTTTTTTATTTGAATTTTAATATTTTTTGGCGTCGCAGCCATTTTTAAGCCGTCGACGACATTGGAATGAAATCGTCCCAATTTCATTGAAATCGTCCCTATATCGTCGATTTCGTCTAAGGACGAAATCGAAGAAATAAGGGGTGATCCTGTCCAATAAGGGGCGATCCCCAAATTGAAGAACGGAGACGATTTCATCCTATTAAGGATGATTTTGTCTAAATTTGGTACGATATCATCCAATAATGGGCGATATAAACTTTTATGGGATGATTTTAATTTTAATTGATTTTTTAATGATTATGTACTAATGATTTGTGTTGTTTTATTGTTTATTTTGCAGAGGGGATTACTAAAGAGTCAAGAGTGGAAATACGGAGATCTAAGGGACGACTTAGTCACACTCGATCAGGCCGAGCGAGATAGATTGGTAGAGGTAAGACTGCAGCATATGGCAGAGATGCCATAACTTCCTACAAACATGGGGCTACTGACAGCCCTAACAGAGAGATGGTATCCAGAGTCATCCTGCTTCCTGCTATCGACAGGGGAGATGACTCCCACTCTAGAGGATGTATAGAGGATCTTGAGGATCCTCATATATGGTCGATTCATGACCCCTTCGACTAATCAGGGCCATGCTATGATGAGATTGTGCAGTGACCCAAGCTTTTCCCTAGAGAAGAGCGGAGTGAACATCAAGGCTTTGAGGCAGATGCCTGGGGCATCTCGGTTGACCCGAGTTTTGGCAAGGGTGGTGGGTGGCCTTATTCTATGCCACTAGAGCGGATGTAGATTACCGTGGCTACTATCATATGTGGTCTGTGACATGAGAGACCACAAATACAGGTTTGCTTAGGGCAGCTTTGTATTGTGCCAGTTGTATAATATCCTTTATGGGGTCGTATACAAGGGAGGTCAATGTCTGGTGCTGACATCGTTCCTACAGGTTTGGTGCTGGGAGCACATTGTGGTGCGAAGGCCGATAGGGCTTCCACTGATAGGAGTTGATCGGGAGAGACCCTGGGTTTTCTATTGGTGGCTCCAGAGAGGGTCACAGTGGCGCATAGATCTATTGACATCTCGAAGGTTGCTGGATGACCTCACCCCAGATCGAATCACTTGGAGACCATGGAGAGAGCATCCAGGGTGGGTAGAGGACGAACAGGAGTTGGCTCGCATTAGGCGAGTCATATGGTTGAGGACAGAGTGGGGAGAGGTAGAGCTCCATTGCTACAATCAATTTTTGAGGTAGTTCGGTCTACAATAAGGGATCCCTAGTCTTAGGGATTATGAGTACTCTCGGACTATGCGAGAGTACACCACACTAAGCAAGGCTCCAAAAATGCAATGGTTCTGAAGTCAAGATGCTGATGATGCCCCCATTCAACCCATGGATGGGGATGATGCGGGGGTAGCAGACGGGTATGATGCCTGGTATGCAGGCATCCGCCCTCCTCGGATGACGAGGGCATAGGGTTCGATGCACATTGTAGTGCAACGGATGGGGAGGTGATGCCAGGCTGCCATCGATGCAGCGAGGGGTCACAGAGGGAGGGATCAGCGAGGGTCATAGAGGGAGGGATCAATGAGGGATCATAGAGGTAGGGATCAATGATAGCCACCTCAGAAGAGACGTCGAAGAATACCATAGGCTTCGGAGAGATAGCAGCAATCGAAGAGGAGGGAGGAGAGGAGAGAGAGACTCCCTTCTCAGTAGAGGGATAGGCCACCATCTCTCGATAGGGGCAAGTGTGTCGAGGTGGGGGAGAGCAGCGAGATGGCAGCTCTCCGGGCAGAGAATGTTCGCCTACGAGCTCAGGTGTAGACTCTACAAGATGAGGCTACACGTCTCAGGGCTCAGGGTGAAGGGGTGAGCATTTTGGAACTGGCACGGATGGTTGCTCAGACTGCATTCTATCAGGGAATGTACTACCAGCTAGTTATAAAGGGCTAAAGGATACAGTTGCCAATCGGTATTGTGAAGTCGATCAAGATGGGGTCATCGAGGACATCATCACGATTGATGTCGAGGACCCACGACACAGGACAGGCTTCGATGGGACCACCTCCTCCACCTCAGGGCAGGAGAGGAGATGAGGCTGAGAGCTCAAGGTCTTCTCGAGGCTAGATGCATATTGTACATAGACTATTTATGAGATGATTGAGTATGCCAAGGTATAGATTATGGCATACCAATCCGTTTTGATATGATATATATGCTTCTTGATATATATATGATGTTCTTTTTGTGATATGACTTGTGCATATGTTTTATGATGTTTTAATATTTTAATTGTTTATTGACTATTCATGTAATTATGTCGTTGAAAATATTATAATTTTATGTCATGCTATAAAATTAAATAAAATAATCAGATGTAAACAAATTGGTTGTTGCGGTGTGTTTTTATGAAAATAAAGTGACTTCTAACAATATTTTCAAAGGACATTGTCGCTGTTACATGACCATTTTATGGAGTCGCCGCTCGCTAGGTCATCAAGCTAATCCCAATATGAGAGAAATATTGTTAAAAGTAAAAGGGTGCTTAAGAGACTTTCTTAAGACTTTGTGTTGTGATGATGAAAAATGATGATAGTGATGATTTATTTTCAGATTTCCATAAAAATATTATGCATGAAATATTAAAAATATGATTTTTACTAGGCATAAAATTCCTAAGTATGATAGAAATTTGAACAATTCCCTAGGAATTATACCATCGTCGCAAAAAATGAATGTTGACATAATGAAATGAAATAGGAAAGTTTTCGTTCTTTTTAAAGCACAATTGTGTAACATAATGATTTAAGCCATATGCTTTTATGGATTAAATAAATGGGAAATAAAATTAGAACAATGGTTTGCGCTAGGCATAGAATTTTAGGTATAGACTTATACCATCATCGCGAAATCCAAAGAAGAAATTGATATAATAGTTTTATTGCATAGTTGTTTTTTGATTTTGAGATAAACAAAAAATATATAAATGAGGACTTGCACTAGGCATAAAATTCCAATTTAGGTTTAGGAACTATACCATTGTTGCGAAAGTCGAAAATATATAAATGTTACTTTATTGCTAGATTTTTGAACATGTTTTGCAAGAAAATTTTGGATTTTTGAAAAAAATGTATTTAATTGATTTTACGCTAAGCAGATATTCTTAGGTAAGAAAGTCAAAGTATTCCAGAAGATTTGCATAAATATTTTAAATTATCTCAAAGACAAATTTGAAATTTATAAGGAACCCCGTGTGCATATGTGAGTTCGTTGCCGATCTTGATCTATCATAATGATACAAAATCTCTCAAACACAAATGTGTGTGCAATTGTATTGTTTATTTACCGATTTTGAGCAAGATAATTTGATACAAGTAATTTGAATTAACCAAATGAGTGTTCATTGACCATGATTTATATGCATGTAACCGTACCAGACTACTATGTAAGTCGGGTCATCAAGAGCTAGGTGATCCATAAGCGTACATAGGTCTGTACAAAAGAAGGTCGCTAATGTGACAGACATATCACCACGCTAGGAGTTACCCAAGGCCAAGCGGGTTGGGCACAAACCACCTGTTATGGGGCTTACCTCATGATTTTCGAATAATTGAGAATTCTAGGGATTCAAGCTCATTCACCCTTCTTTTCTTTCAAAGGGTAGGGGGGAGGATTTATTGCTTTTTGCTTTTTCTTTTCTTTTTCTATTTTTTTTTTTTTTTGCTTGATACTGAGATAATGCTAAAATATTGCTGAGATGGTACAAAATGATATTGAAATAATGCTTCTGAATAATTTCTCTTTTTCTCATGATTTTTCTTGATTTTCTTTTTCTTTTTCTTGCTATACTAGGGATACTTGCTCGGATTGGCTGTAGAGCAAGGGATTTTTATTCGCAGGCGGGGGTGAGCTTGTCCTTTTGTCAATTCTCAAAGATTTTAGACCATGTGCATGATAGGATAGCAAGGGAAACTTTTTGCTCAAGAGACCACTTCTACTGTGTAGCATCGTTTTGAATTTGCAACGAAATCATTTTAATGTGAAAAGGTGTACTTGGTTCAAGTAAATAACAAGATCAGTTCTCTATGCTCAAAACTTTATTTAATTCAACTTTGGACTTCGATATAAGAGAGATTAATAATCATACCAAAATAAGATCAAGATATATATCCATGTGAGTGTGAAAGTGAGGGATTCCAAATAAATGCTAATTTATCCAAAATAACTGAAAATATAAATGCAATACTTCAAGAATTGACAGGTGCAAAATAGAAGATGTTTTTGAGGATTTTGATGATTTTGATTTTTTTATATTTTGATTTTAATTTATGATTTGAGAGAATACATAATATTACTGTTTTTTTTTTATTTTTATATGAATTACTAATATGAGACAATATGTATAATATATATAGTGACGAAATTACCAGATTTATGCATAATAGCGCTTAAGATGCATAATGTTCATAGGTTCTTTAAGATCTTTGCCATCTAAGGTAGTTAATCTGTATGCTCCTGATCCAAATTTAGTAGTGATAATATATGGCCCAAGCCAATTAGGCTTGAATTTGCCTTTAAGGTCTTCAGTTGCATTAGTATTTTTTTTATTTTCTTTTAAGACGAGGTCGTCGATCTCAAAGGATCGATTATGAACTTTCTTGAGATATGCTCATTTGAGCTTGTTCTGGTAGGCACGAAGATGCTCCAAAGCATTAATGCGCTTCTCATCTAGGAGTTCCAGCTGACTAAATCTGCTAGCATGATATTCATCTCCTACTTCAGTATCTTGAAGTAGTAGAGCCAAAGAAGGAACTTCTAGTTCAAAGGGAAAAACAGCTTCAGCTCCATAAACCAAAACAAAAGGTGAAGTGCCCGTGGGAGTACGAATGCTAGTTCGATAAGCCCACAAAGCAGGATATAATTGAATGTGCCAATCACGGCCAAATTTATTGACCAATCTCTTGAGGATTTTAATTAATGTTTTATTAGATGCTTCTGCTTGGCCATTACCCTGAGGATAATAGAGAGTGGACCCATGATGTTGAATTTTATATTTTTGACATAGTTTCTTTACATATTTGTTTTTTAAACAAGATCCATTATCCGAGATTAGATTTGCAGGAATTCTGAACCTACAAATAATTTGATTAAGAATAAACTTGTGTTCCAGTGCAAGAAGCTAAGGGCATAGCTTCGACCCACTTCATAAAATACTCGGTGGTAGTTATGATGAATTTATGTCCATCAGATGACACAGGATTGATTTTTTTGATGATGTCTAAGCCCCATTTTGAAAAGGGCCAAGGAGATGAAATATCCTGCAGTTCTTGTGCAGGTGCATGGACAAGGTCAGCATGTTTCTGGAACTTGTCGCAATGGTGCACGTAATCGTGTGCATCATTCTCCATGGTAGGCCAAAAATATCCTATCCTAAGGAGCTTCTTAGCAATGGCACTACCACTAAAGTGTCCCCCACAAGATCCATTGTGGGCTTCACTCAAAGCTGATCTAGACTCTTCTAGATTCAAACATCTTAATAGGATACCTTCAAAAGATCTCCTATATAACGTATTGCCAATTATTATGAAGCGACTTGCTCGTCTACGTAATAACCGACGTTGGTTTCTATTAAAACCTTCAGGGAAGGTCCCATTTTGAATAAAATTGAGGATGTCAGTGTACCAAAGTTCAGGAATAGTTTCGTTGATTAGAAACACGTCCAAAGGTTCCAAGAATGATTTAGTTGAAGCGGGTTCCTAGAGTCAACGAATAATTATGGTAGCATATTCGTCATCTAACTCCAAGGGTAAAAGAGATGCAACTGCGGCCATAGCGTCAGCCGCACGATTGCTAGTTCTAGGAATAGCTTCCAAGGTAACTTGATTAAATAAAGATATTAATTGTAATACATATGCTTTATATGGGCATAATTTATCATCTCTGGTCTAATAAACATCGTTAATTTGATTTATAACAAGTTGAGAATCACCGAAAACTAATAGATTTTTAATTTTCAATGCCAGGGTAGCTCGTAATCCAAGGATTAGAGCCTCATATTCAGCAGTGTTATTAGTACAAGGAAATGTTAATTTAAAGGATAGAGGTATGAGATGTTTCTGTGGAGATATTAAAATAATACCTGCACTAGCCCCACTCATGCATCGGGCTCTATCAAAGTATAGGGACCATTGCTCTAAATGATTCGCCTCTAGGTTAAGGCATTCATCAGGAAACTCAATGACGAGGGGATGGGTGGATTCTAAGGGTGCAGCAGCTAATTGATCTATTATGATTTGACCCTTAACATAATTATGTCCTATAAATGTGAGTTCAAACTCGCTTAGACCAAGAACCCACTTCGTTGTGCGACCAGATAAATAAGGTCAACTTATGAGATACTACAAGGGATTGGATTTAGCAATAATGTATGTTTTCTGACTTAGCATATAATAGTGTAGTTTCTATGTAGAAAATACGACTGCTAGACAACTTCTCTAATGTTGTGTAGCGGGTTTCATAACTAATTAATGTTATGCTAATGTAATAATTAGCACGCTCTCTTTTCTCATCATCAAGTTGAGCTAACAGAGCTCCTAAAGCAAAATCTGAAGCAAAAATATACAAGATAAATGGGCGATCAGGTTTAGGTGGCGAAAGTATAGGTGGGTTAAGAAGATATTATTTTAGGAGTTCAAATGCTTCCTTACATTCGTCGTCCCAATGGAAAGAGACATCCTTCTTAAGAAGCTTAAGAAAGGGTCCAGTTTTATCCTCCAGCTTATCGATGAAGCGACGAATAGCTTGAAGCTTACCTTGTAGACTCCGTAATTCAGATATATTTGTAGGTGTGGGCATATCAGTGATAGTCGTAATCTTGAGAGGGTCAATTTTGATGCCACGTAAAGAAACTATAACCCCTAATAATTTACCTGACTTAACTCCGAATATACATTTGGTTGGATTCAATCAAATAAGATATTCCCTTAACCAATCAAATACTTTTCTCAAGTCATCTAAATGGTCATCTTCTTCAGTAGAACGTGCTATAATGTCATCTACATAATCATGTAGTATATCATGCATCATATCATGAAAGATATAAGTCATGGCTCGTTGATAGGTTGCACCTGCATTCTTCAAACCAAATGGCATCACTTTCCAATAGAAAGTGCCCCAAGAGGTAATAAAGGTTGTTTTAGCCTAATCTTCAGGAGCTATCCTGATCTGATTATAACCAAAAAATCCATCCATTAAGGATATCATTCCACTCCTAGCAGTAAAATCAATGATCTGATCCATATTGGGAAGGGTAAAATCGTCTTTAGGGCATGCAACATTAATATCTCTAAAGTCTATACAAACCCTAATCTTAGTAGGTTATTTCTTAGTTACTAGAACTACATTCAAGATCCATTCAGCATAATCAATGGCTTGTATAAAAATAACATTCAGGAGTTTTTCTAACTCCCCTTTGACTAGTAAGGCCACTTTAGGATGCATTTTTCTAAGCTTCTGCTTAACAGGTTTAGCATCCGAATGCACTACTAGGTGATGCATAACTACAGAAGGGTCTAAACCTGGCATATCTTCATATGTCCAAGCAAAGACATCTTCATATTCTTCAAGAAAAACAATGTATTTATCCTATTTTTCTTGACTCAATTCTGATCCAATGTTGATTATGTGAGGGTTTGGTTCCAATGTTAATTTTTATGACATTTTCTACTTCCATGTGTAGATATTTCTCAAAATTAGGTGGGGTGGGTGAAACGCCTAATTCTTGTAATTCTTCCAAGGTTAGCTTGGATAATTCATCTTGAGGAGTCGTGGCCTCAAGTTGGGCTATACTAGGTATAGAGTCATCAAAATAAAATCCATTATGTAATAATTCCTCAATGAAAACATCGTGAAAGATATCTCCCTCCAACTCATCATCGGATTCAGCAATCATCTCAGGATAAGCTATAGATTGCATATTACATGTGAATGTCTTATTCATTAAACGCAAAGTATCGTGTTCATCTAAATAATCTTGGTAACATATAAGATGGTCATCATCCTCAAATGGGAATGGTTGACCCTTACTAGAAAATAGGCCCACACCACATCGGGCGGGCCACGCTTCTACCTCAAAAGGTTCTTTCATACCATTCTAGAAAGGTCCCAAACCTTTCCCTTTATATCCCAATTTAAGCATTATAGGTTTGGCTTTAATATACTCATTAGTAAAATAACATCGAGCATATCCATCATAATTCTACCCTAGTCATATCCCTTATAAATAAAGGCATAGCTCCCGACTTGGTAAATACTTCCCATAGGCTGTGGGAGGCCTAAGGTATGAGGAGATGGTGGCAAATTATTTAAAATAAGGGAATCTTGCATAGAAGCATTTGTTTCTTCTGATATAAGAATTTTAGATAGATCGGGTAAGAGCTCATCAGTAAGAGCATAAGAGGTAGAAGGAACATTCCCTACGTCTTTCGATGTGGAAAATATGAATTTGGTGGATGTAGACGGTGTAGAGGTTTTGATAGATGGGTCTATTACAGGTATGGAAGTTATAGGAGTAGAACAAGAGACATTGGTTGTGGGATTAGGATCTTTCTTAGGTCCTAATGTGGTTTATTCAGAAGATGGTTGAGCTATATGTGAAGGTGCAACTGATGGAGAAGTAGATGACGTTGTGGGTGTGAGTTTCACACGTTTAGATGGATAATGGGAATTAGGATGTGTGGATGACAAAGCGGGGCAAAATTGAACTCTGCCAAAGCACACATATTAAAGGGTCTTGGATCACCATGAATGGTAACCAACTGATTCTTAAATTCGAACTTAACACATTGATGTAAAGTTGAGGGAACAGCTCGCATCACGTTGATCCAAGGACGACCCAAGAGTATATTGTACGATGCAGGGCAATGTACAATAAACACGATCGTATCCAAGGTTCTTGGACCAACCTGCAATAGAATGGTAATAACTCCACGTGTTTCTTGTGTTTCGCCATTAAAAGCTTTTATGATCATATCAGTTCTTTTCATTTCATCACTTCTAAACCCAAATCTTTGGTAGAAGTCAAAAGTGCAGATATTTAAAGATGAACCATTATCAATCAAGACTCGTTTGACTGCTACATCTCCAATTAAGGCAGTAATATACAAGGGGTTATCTTTATGTAAACTATGTTGTGGTATGTCTCTATCCCGAAAGTCAATACAATCAACTTCACAAGTTATTATAGTATCGGCCATGGCTTCAGGTTGAATATCTTATGGTACCATCATCTGACTTAATGTGAGCATTAATTCATCTCTATGTGTAGGAGAAGATCTTAAAAGGTCCAAGAGAGAAATTCTAGCTGTAATATTTGATAATTGTTCATTAATATTATAAGGAGGTTTAGGTTGAACATTAGGTGAATGATTCCCTTTATTAGGAACCTTCAAAACAAATGGAGCTGATCCACCATTCTGAATTTGATCTTGTTGAGAATTTTGAGCCTATTGTCTAGTAATAGCTCCAATGGTACCCACAATATTATTTTGTGGATGATGAATGGGTCTTGGTCTAGCGTTTATAGCTAGCTCATTAGAAAGTAATTGGTGAGATGAGGGTCTAGTAGTGACTCTTCTTGGAAATGGCTCTTTTGGAACCATATAACTTGTGATAGGGTGAATAGGATCCGATTCATCTTTAGAACTATTTGATTGATTTGATGTGATTTCCATATCACTCTCAGTCTCATATTCTGTATCACTAAGATCAGGTATCTGAATATTATATAGAGGCCTGGTTGTAACCACGGATAAAGTTGTGTCAAATATTTCCAGATCATGAACAGGTAAATGCCCACTAATAGTTCCTACATATCGGGCAGGAGGAGGGACATTATGATGTTCAACTTGATTAGCCACCTCCTTACCATGTTTTGGTAAGGGATGTTGAAAGATGTCCAATGACTGATTGGCATTATGATTTTGGTTTTGTGGGGTGTTCTTTTGAACATTATTAGGAGGATTTTGCTTAGGTTGAAAGGCTTGCACCTCCATCTCATTGTTATCAATCAAGTCCTGTATTTTATGTTTTAATCTTTTACAAGAGTTGGTAGTGTGTCCAGGTCCTCTATGGAAGTCACAGTGTAAATCTACTCTGTATCCGGGTATAGTTGGATCAGGTTCCCGAATATTTGGTAATTGAATCAAACCTCGTTCTAATAATTACGGTAGAATAGTTGATAAAGGTTGATTTAACCTAGTAAATTCTTGAGGAGGTCTATCAGGAGGTTTCAGTACAAACTTCTCCGTTGTCTTCGCAACATTAACATTAGCAATATTTCTGCTATCGATGACTCCATCACCCACAACTTGTTTATTCTTATATTGATTTTTGGATGTTTTCTCATTGTCTCTATTTTTAAGCTGGCCTCTCCTAATGAGAGCATCTTCCACTCTTCGGGCTAAGTCTATAGCCTGATCGAAGGTGGTCAAGGTAGCAATTGATAATTCGTAAGATAGTTGCTCTTGCAAATTATTAATAAAGATGTCCAACATCTCCCTATAAGGTAACACAAAGTGCAATTTTCCTATCAATTGTCTCCACCTAGCTAGGAAATCAGCAAAGCATTCATCTTTGCCCTGTTTTAAGTTATACAAATCTTTAATGGTCACATCTCTTTCGATGTAGGCACTAAATTGATGAACAAAAGACTCGGCAGTTTCTTTGAAATTCCTCAAATAATTAGTGGGTAATTGATAATACCACTCTAATGCCATTCCTCCCAAGCTTTTCGAGAACATTTTTAGTAATAACAAGTCATCATGTGATATATCATGACATGCTATCCTAAACATACGAAGATGCTCTATGGGATCTTCGGTTCCTTTATATATGGGAAGAACAGGCATAGGAAAATGTTTAGGATACGGTTGTGCTATGACTATAGGATCTAAAGGCTGACTACACATCTCTCAATAATTGTACGAGGGACGGTAGGGATCTATCTGGTCCATGCGGGAAACTAACTGTTTCACCACGGCTTCCAGATTGCTAGTTTGTCCACCATATTGGTTTGGTGGCACATAGGTATGGGATCTATGAACGTATGATGGTGTGACACAAGGATTAGATGTTATATTGCTATTATGCAAAGTGTTGGTAGGAAGAGTATTATGAAGGGGATTTGTAATAGTATTATGTTGTACCTTAGATTGTTGGTAATTGGTGTTCGGTTTTGTTTTGGGTTTTTGTTGATTTGAGGTATGTTGGTCAAGAGCTTGGTGAAATAGAGCAGTAAATGATGGTTTCTTTTGTGCGGGAATGACTCTAGGCTTGTTAATAGGCACTTTAGATCGTTGGGTAACCTGTTGTTGTTGCATGTTCTGGATCACAACTGCCATATCCAAATTGGATGGTCCAACTTGATCACTCTCTTGGTCAATAAAGGACAAGGGATTAGTGTGTGTTTGAAATACTTCTTCTAGAGTTGCTTGAGTGTCACTAATTCGATCCTTGTCCATATGGGCTGCTCTATTAAAAACACCAATATTAGTGTTAATGAACTTCCAGAATTGTTCCATGTTCTCAAAAGTGATAGCTCCTCCCGAAGACATTTTAGGGGATGAGGATCCTTCCTCTCTAATAGTTTCTTCTTGTTCATTTCCTACAGCAAGCTCTTCTTCTTGTTGGTCTAGGGTTTCTTCTTCTTGAACTTGGTCCTCAGGAGGGACATTTTGGTCAGTTAATGGTCTTCCTAACCAATCTTCATCTTCTTCGGTTTGTTTTCCATTCCTGAGTCTAGGCATTGTGCTAAACTTAGGTTTTAGCAAATATATATACTTTATATATATATGCGATAGGGTTGAGAGGTATATATTTTAACTATATACCTACTATAATATTTAAAAGGAAATATTTTGTTTTTTTTTTTTTTTTTGTGATTTTATTATATTATTATTTTACGAGAATAAAAATAACAAACAACATGCTAGTTATAAGAAACAATAGTAGAAAGAATCACTTAGTTTTCTATGAATAGTTTATGGATATCATTGATAGGGTCAAGTTCATCAAGAGTCATGAAATGCTCCTCTTCAAATTGGAAGTTGTTTTTCAAGAACTTGACAAAGTGTGCTATGGTAATATGATCTATTTCAGACTCGACATGTAAAAATAAAGTTCATGGCAATACTCTCGATACAACACAGCTCTAGGAACTCTATTCCATCTCTTTCTATCCGTAAGAACGACTTCTTGATCCTCTATACGAGATAGAAATTTATGTACTACAACTGCGTTCTCAAGGTATTCCTCAAAGGTGTATAATTCATAAGACACAAGTGCTCTTTTATCGGCTAACCACCTATGGCAAGCTCTCTGAAGTTCATGGTACAAAGTCACCTGATCAGGATCCAGGATTCTATCTAGGACAAACCTCTTAATTTGCCTAAGTTCTACAGATCTAGATTTAATAATACCCAATCTCCTATCAAGTTCATCCCACAAAGGTTGGGCTCTATATGTTTGAGGTACTCTAAGCATAGAAGTAATCTCTATGGCCGTTAATTGATTTTCAACATTTATGGAGACTGCTCGTCTTCTATTATAATCTACCATCTAAATATGATATGCAAATTTAATAGTTTTCTAATGATTCTAGATGTTCTTAATAATGTGTTTTTTTTTTGGATTGTTTTCAAAAGGTGTTTTTAGTTTCACGTCGGGTTCACCAAAATGTATCGCCCAAATTTTTCGCACCCTTACCTTCAGGCTAAAGGATCCATGCCCGGAAGGGGGATGCAAAAAGGATGGAACAATACCTCGGACGGAGAGGCCCTTTGAAGGTTGCACCTCTCGGGGGAGGGGTATAAAGGTGAATTTTCGATGGATGGTGGGGTTCACCAAGAAACTTTGAGTGGCAGTTTCCATGCCTAGGTTGAGAATGGGTTTGATTTGTTCGTTTTATGTTCAATCATTCAGATTCCTAGGTTGGCCAAAATGAAGCTAAGCTATTCTATATGAAAATTCTAATTTATATGAAGACAACAAACATAAATGAATCCTAATGCGATTAAATATAAAAAATATATTAAATGGAGAAGAGTACACCTGATTTCTAATGTCTGATGAAGATTCTGAAGCTTGTAGGAGTCCAGATCGTCTCGGATATGACAGGATCATCTGTAATTGTACATAATCATCCCAAATCATAGTCGATCGTCTGAGATCACCCAGGATCGTCGACGACCTGACAAATTTGTCAAAAACCTGCAATCAAGAAAACAAACACCAAAACCCAAAAATACTATTGCAAGAATGATGCAAAGTGATAGAAATGAGAGTGTAGATACTTAAATAATAAATCCAGATATCAATTTAAATGAGATGCAATGTTTTGGTAACTTATTTTGAATTTTATCATGCAATTATGCTAAATGAGGTGAACTCCAAGATGCAAAACAAAAGTAAATTAATCTAATGCACCAATAAATAAAGAAACGAGGTAGAAAATGCAAACTCGGGACTCTGATTGCCCCCAAGCTGAATTGCAGTCAAGATCATCTGCAATCGTATGAGATCGTCGTCGATCTTGATAGGATCGTTCAAAATTATGGTTGAATCGCCTGCGACGATCCGAGCTATCTCCGACTGAAACACAGTGAAATCCTACAACAAAAACTTGAAAACACGAATATAAAATCCTACAGGGGAAGAAGGCAATCAGGGAATCAAGGGGATAAACTGGAAAAATCCCAGTTTATATAGGATTAGGGGGAGGTTAGGAGGTTGGGGATCATCCCAATCTGGGAGATCCTCAACGTGGGAATCTCCAACCGCGCAGACACGCTTTTGCCCAAGTTGGAGAGGTCGTTGGAACATAAGCTAATTATGAAAATTTGATTTTGGGATGAAATCGTCTAGATGTTCTGTTCCAGATGAATTCGTCCGATTTGGGACGATATCGTCAGATCGACGATGATATCGTCCAACGGTCAAAACAACTTCTAAAAATGGCACAAAAAATGAGGTGAGCGGTTAACGGACGATTTTAGGGTTAAAATTCAAATTTTTACTTTTTATTAATGGTTTAACTACGCCAATTTTAGGGTGCTACACCTTGGTTGCATTCTTTGGGTACTATTAACATTAATGTGCAAAATAAATTCATGAAGTTATGGTACCGAAATAAGAAGATAACATTGCAAGACATTTCTCAGTGTAAGGATAAATAGGTAGCTATTGTAGGGGAACAAAGTGAAGAGCAAACAGAGACAGTAGCAGAAATCAAGGAAACAAAAGTAAAGGAAGAATCAATAGAAGAAAGTAAGAAAGAAGAGCAAACACAGGTTGAACATCAGGCTAAGGTTGGAGTATATCTCCATCCACACCACCATGAAAGGCAACAATCATGGCGACAGGGCTTGAGGCCACATAAGAACAATGAGGGACATATAAGGAACCCAAGGAGCCAAAACTTTGGGTATGCTACAAGTTTTAAATGCAAGCAGGTACGGATGAAAAAAGATGAAATTTATGCTTTCAACACATGACATCGACATCAAAGAAGACCACCACTAATCATAGTGCCACTTGGATGGATGGATGATCGATATTGGTACCATTATTCAACATGGCTCAAAAAATCATATTATTTAGTCTCTTCTAAAGTTTTGAAGATGAAACATTTGTAAGGGGGAATGTTAGATACCAAGATAGGTATTTAATATTGTATTGTATAATGGTATGAGCCATAAATTAATTATTGAGTAAGGAAGGCCACATGTCAAAATAGAAATAGGTATGTCATAGAATCATATTTGTAACCGTTGGGGGAATATTGTCATATGTAACCACAAGGAATATTGTCATGCACTTTGTAACTCATGGAAGGTGAACCTCCACATGGGTGATCTTGTAACTCATGGAAGGTGAACCATCACACTCTTGTATAAAGAGAGATGCACCCCCATTGTAAAAGACATCTATAATCTATGATGTATTCTTGGAGAAGTCTTGGCTCGTGGAGCTAGAGATCTTATGGAGTGGCTTCCTTCCGAAAGGAGCATTGTATGGTGTTTCCCTACCTCAAGGGTATAATCAATCTTTAATTTGTTGTGCAATTACTTTATTTGTGGATGCATGTTGAATATTTTGATAAATTGTTGAAATATATATGGAATGAGAAGAGAGGTTCATTACAATTGGAGACAAGGCTCTATGCTATGCAATTGAATGTAATAGAGAGTATTTTTTGTTGTACAATACTGGTTTTCAACATAACACTATAGAAGAATTTTTTTATTGTGTTGTGTAATCAAATATAATAGATGTAGCACATGTGGTGGTATTTCCAATGAAGGGGGTGTATGATTCCAATCATATAACTACAAAATATGGTAATTGTATAGTTACAAATCATACAATGTATGATTGTACGGTCATAAACGTACAACAACACTAAACTGTACAATTTTTTAAAATGTTCAATATGTCAAAAATGTTTAATTAACAATCACTTAGTTTTATCAATTATGCATTGAAATCATTCACTTGGTAGTTTACCTATCTCCATTAAAAATGTATAATATGTGAATTCATACCATAATTAGAGGGTAAAGAGCTGATTGTATGGTTTGGTAATTTGATTGTACATTTTATTGAACCCTCAATGCTCCAAATTACTTAGTTCTACAATTATTCCAATTGCATACCGATTGCATAAATATTATTGCCAATGATCATAAAGGTCAATTAAGCTTGAAATATCCTTATTGAATGTTCCCTACAATAGTACATACCCAATTGTATGAATTTTGAGTATGCTTATCTACCATGAATATGGAATTAGCATTACTTACAATAATAATCAAACTCCATAGACAATATAGTTATTGAAAGTACACTTCATTTCCCACACATGCATACACAGATTTGATTCATTTGGAATTCATATTGTCCATGGATGCTATACACAACAAACGTATGGTATGGTAAGACACACAATAGCACACATACTACAACATGGAACCATTATTCTCATTTCATTAGTGTTTCTCGAGAAGTATCACATGAACCTTTAATATAATCATAGATATAAGATGAACATAACATGAACAACCTACAAAAACTAAACGAGAGACCTTATAATTTTATCTAGGTCGTTTCAAAGAGGTTCTTAAGACAACATATTATTCACAACTGCCACTCGCAACTGACATAAAATCCACCTAGCCCTTAGGGACGAGTGCTATAGAAGTTAAAAGAATATATTATATTCCTTATTGAATTGGCTGATTAAAATATTGAGTGCTATTAAAGTTAAGAATGTATAAGAATGCGTACAAAAAATTGGTTAAGTATGTAGCAAATGTTACTTATAAGATAATTTTTACAATAAAGTCAATAAAAAATAAAATTTTAAATTATAAAAATTCTATTTTTTTTATACATAAGAGGAGTTGGTTATAGCCACACTATTTTTAGTAACTCACAAACGCAAGATTCAAACCATAGGAGCCGCTTCCAACAAGCCTATTTGTTTCTATTTTAAATTGAAAAAAACACTTGCTCAACAACATATCCGGAGGTATAATTTGCCACATAAATAGATTATATTCCTCAGTGTATTGGTTGATTAATATATTAAATGCTATAGAAGTTTCTTATTTTTACATGGTAGAATCTGTAGCCACCATGATGATCCAAGTACGCTCTCCATATTTTATAATTATCACATTATTCTGCGTTGTCTGTTTTGGAAATCACCATACACTACTTCGCACAATCCGCCCTTATAACCACCATGCCACCCACAATCATAATTTTTTTCGATTACATAGGAAAGTTGGTCACAACCACACCATTTTTAGTAATTGACAAGCGTAAGGTTCAAACCACATGGATTGCTTCCACCAAACCTATTCCGCTCTATTATTGTTGAACCGACTTGAAGGGGACTACCGATCACTCGGGATTCGTATCGTCATCATCGGTCTAGCACGCACTCAAAGGATTTAGATCATATTACTACCTTTGCAAACAGACTCGAGGTTTGAACCTGGGTGTCTTCTTGGTAATGTCACAATCATAAATGCTATAGAAGTTAGAATGCACAATATGCATAGAAATAATTAGTTAAATATATAACAAATTTTACCTATAAAACAACTTTTGAAGTAATTATTGAAATTATTAATTTTCGGGACAATTGAATGACTTTTTTAGGAGGTCCAAAGTTCAAACCCTGACATGTGACTCTTCGTTGGGAGGTCCAAGGTTCAAATCATGATATGTGTAGTTGTGTGTTAAATTCCCTATTGATAAACTCTCCCCTAATAGGATGGGGATGCTTAGCCTTGAATGTGTTAGGGATTTCTCGCATTAACCAAATCTAAAAAAAACTATTAAAATTATTAAAAAATATATATTTTAAATTATAATAGTTGAGGACAATGCAACGTTTGAGGCTTTGGCTTTTTTCTTTTTTCGTGAGGTCCAAGGTTCAAACAGTGGTGTGGATCAGTGTGTGAGGGGTGGATGTGTGTATGACTGAATGTTTGGCCCTATTGATAAGCTCACCTCTCATACTTAATGAATGAATGAAAGATTTTAATTACGTCCGCGAGACCCAAATATGGTCTATGGGACCTCAAATATGGAAGTACAATTACTTAAATCATATCATATGATCTTTAATATCTTTGAGAAGGTTGTTCCTTCTCCTGCTGATTTGTGTTAGCAATTCTCTAACTTTTTTTATTTTATTGTCTTCAAATAAATCTGTAATAAACTCGTTTCCAAGTGTTTCTTTGTATTTGTCACGGATATTTGTAAAACTCGGGCATTTATAGATGAAGTGTTCCTCTGTCTCTACCGCCCCTGTGCTGCATAGAGCACATATCCTTTCTGCCCATTGTTCTTTGGGCGTTGTCCATCTCCCTATTCCACATCTAAGCCTATGAGAGCTAGTCCTTATCTGAGCAATGAGTATTTTTTCATACTCATTACTCCAACCATTTCTCCTACTAACCTCTAGTCCTTAAGAGAGGTTATGATTGGGATGAGGATGTCCAACCATTTCTCATACTAACCTAAAAACAAAAAAAATGATTATTTCAAATTTATTTAAGTTATAATTTATAATTTCCATCGTATTTTTTATTTAAACGCATCAAAATTAAATGTTAAATAACCGTAATTAAAAATTTCCATTTAAAAAAAAAAAAACACGTAGGACTGACACTTGCTAGACGACTAGACGACTAGTGCATAATAGGGAACCTTCTCCGAGGTCTATATAAGCAAGTTAACATCTCTCGATGAGTGATTTTATTTAAGGCGTTTCGCAGAGCGACAATATTGAGAATTAATCACGTCGAGCCGCCGAATTCGAACCCTTGACGACCCGAAAGAAAGGCAAGGCAAAGGAATGGAAGCTTAACGATGTTGTGTAGATAGAGACTTAGGCAGAGAGATCGGTGAGGCCAGCCATTCATCCAGCCAGCCATAGCCGCAGGCAGGAATTACGCGGAACGGGCCAGCAATGGTTGAAATAGCGGGATTGTAGCGGGGTCTCCTAGGGTTATGGAACGGAAAAGAAAGCATATGAAGAGAAAAGGATCTAAAGTTTTTGTGGGGTTTTTGGCGTAAATGGCGAGACTGAATGCGGCTCTGGCTGCGGTGGGCGGGGAATCGAATCTCGCGTGTTCAAACCCTACATCGCTATGTCCATCACCGTCTCCGTCGTCTCCATCGAGCTCGAAATCCGTAACAGAGACAATAAACGGTTCGCATCATTTTATCATAAAGGGTTATTCTTTGGCGAAGGGCATGGGAGTGGGAAAATACATAGCCAGTGACACTTTTACGGTAGGGGGTTATCAGTGGGCGATATATTTTTATCCTGACGGCAAAAACGCCGAAGACAATTCGTTGTACGTCTCGATTTTCATAGCGCTGGCGAGCGAGGGCACCGATGTGCGGGCGTTGTTCGAGTTGACATTGCGTGACCAGAGCGGCAAAGGCAAGCACAAAGTCCATTCTCACTTTGACCGCTCCCTGGAGAGCGGCCCCTACACCTTGAAATACCGTGGCAGCATGTGGTACGCCCACTCTTCTCCTCCTCCTCAAACAATTTTTGCAATCAATCGTCTCTTTCATGAAGTATAATCGAAATCTCATGTTCATGCTCATATATTGCACATATTAATGCTTTCTCACGTGTATTGAGTTTAATTTAAGAAAGTGCTAACAAACATTGATAATCTTGTTTTTGTTGCGGTATAAAATTATAAATATATAGAAATGATCCAATGTGTGCAAAGGGATTCTCGTATATATAATTCAAACATGTGAAAGGAGGGAGACCTCATTGGATTAGGCATTCAAAACAGAAGAGCCTTAGCGGGCTCCGGTCCTTCTAACTTAAACCATAATTAATACAATTCATAAAAAAATTTCTGGCAGCTAAAAACTGTTTGATTTGCGGGACGTGTTGCAGCGACATACAGCATACTTTGGATTTCCAGTACCGGGTATGATTTTACCTTTTCCTAAATCACCAATTCCTTGACTATTGATAACCGTAATAGACTATAGCCATGATATTGATAACAAAAAACCATGGAGCCACAGAATATTAACCTTAATCTAAATAGATATCACACTAAACCATCATCCATTGCGATATGATCCAAAACTAGTCTACATATTAGCAGGAGAGAAAATGACAGTACCAAATCTGTGTCTTCATTGAAGTTGATATCTCCCTTGGGGGCATCCTCATCCAAATCAAACAGACCCTTGGGGATGGGGGAATAAAGTATTTCTTTTTTGCAATCTCCGGAATCATTCAAATCATTCGGCTGGTTGTGGTTCTTAGTCTCTCTCTTCTTAATATTTTGGATTAACCATCCAAGCTATGCATTTCAGCTGGTTGTGGTGCTCAGTCTCTTTCATGTCCTTCGTAAGGAAGAAAGTGGCTTCCAGAGTAGCAGTGAGTATCGAGGAAGCAGTGAGTATAGAAAGTGGCTTCCTATTCCGGACATTATGTTTCGCTGCACTTGTGAATACTGCCATACCTTTGCAATAAGATTCTTTAAGCCCTCAACTCTTCAAGTTTCTCAAACGGGTCATTAAGCCAATGACAATCTCCCATTGTTTTGGTAGTTTACAGAAGGGGTTTCTCTGCAAGATCATCCTCGGAGTACTCCATCAAGCCAGAGCAGTCCTCCTATGATGCTTGGATCACTCATTCAGGGAAACTGGGATAGCCTTTTCACAAGACACAGAGATCCCATCCATGTTGTTGTTCCTCGTTAAGATATTGTGAATTTTATTGGAAGCACGATACTGGCTGATCTTTTGCGAGCATTTGGCTTACTTCGAATAACACAAACACCTCATTCTTGTCTTTAAAGAAAGGGAATTTATCATCACGTATAACGATAGCACTGACGTCACCCAACACCGACGGTAAACTCAGAACAACAGTCATCAGATAAAACTCTTGAATTAATGCTGATAAGCATTATAGAGAGGGAAGGGATTGGCCTTATTATCAAGAGCAATCATCCAATGCTGTTGCAGGGGTTCTCCAGATCACCCCATGCTTTTCTGTAATGATATGCATATAGGGTTTCCAGAGTTACCGTATCCACTCCTCCTCGGTACATGTATATGTGTATCCAAATACATGGATACTGTATCCAAATGTATCCGAATATGCACCTCTATGTGATCCATATATAATACATGTAGATATTGCCTTGGCATGTCTCGAGTTGTGTCTATGACATGAGATTAGAAGCAAAATACACAAATTTAAAAAAAATGATCATCTTCTTATTTTAATTAATGGAAGTATCCTATTTTAAACTCGCTTTTGTGTTCTATGTTTTTTCTTCTAATATATTAAAATATGTGATTTTTATAATAATGTATCCAGCCATATCTGTATTAGGGGATCTTGAAGATCTTGAAAATTTGTTGTATCCATTTCCATGGAACACAGAATATCCTCTTTCTCCAGGCGGAGGCAACATATAGATGTAGCTGTTCAACTACTTTTCTTCAGATATTGTTCTTCAACTATTTCATTCAAAGCAGTGAAATAGAGAAAAGAAGTTGATTTGTGGAGAGTGGCTTTGATCCAGGTGGACTTGCATGGGAATTTTGTTCTATTTTCATTCCTGTTGAAAGTGGGCCATTTATATATAAATACAGCAGAGTACCTACTAGACTTAGAACCATTCCACATGAGTTGATCTTCCATTAAAGTAACTCTTTTGGCACTGCATAAAGAGAGGAAGGTGTGGTCCAACTCACACCTAATTGACTGCAAAGCAGTATGGATATTGCAGTTGACCAAGTACTTAGGTCTTTCAGATGGATTGCATCAAACTTAAGGAAGACATCTGTATTGTTGTAAGTGCTTTACATATATTTTATGCAAATTAGGTTAGAAATAGCCTATCATGTTTTTAATATTTCTAAATTCTACTTACCTTCTACCAGTTGTGGCTAAGGTAAGCAAATGTCAGCAAAAACACATATTTTCTGAACATGCCAAAAATACTTTACACGAATTCAAACACTGCATAAAATATGACTCTAAAATTGTTCATTTTAAACAGTTTATATATGAAGATAACAACTCTTTAAAATAAATGCCCTGCATACGACCTTTTTCAGAGTGAAAAATAGCATCGGATATGAATGAATTGCCTACAAATCGTATTAATTGCTCTTCTGTTGTCAATTAGAAATATTAACATAACATCATAACAATGCCTTCTTCTTTAGTTGATATTACCCAAAGCAATTGGTGGATTTTGAAGACAGGATCATCGCACATATCACCTCTACGACCTTGTGCAGATCCAAAAGCCACTTGCATCAATTGACAGATTGAATAGCCTCAGGAAAGTGCACGGGATCTTTTTTTTTTAAAATAAATTACAAATAAATGTTTCTCCACCTAAGTAAAAAGAATTGCAAATATTTGAATGTAAAATAAAAAAGGCCCAAACTGAACTGAAGATAACCAGGAGATAAAAATGACAGTGCAATAAAGGATATGATAGAAGACAACAAAATATTGCAATGATAATAGCTAGTTAAAAGGAGTATGGAGATGAGACAAATGTCTTTCGAATGTTTTTATAATTGAAGTTTCAGGGAGACACTAGTCATAGCATTTGCTGTGCAACTCTTGAGTAGCTGTATAAGCTGATGATTAAAACTCAAGTTTCCTTTTGCTGTGGAAAACATGTTTTGTGGCATCCATTATATTATGAGTGCAAAATCATTCAATAAATAACATCTCATTTCAAAAGAACTTTCTAACTTGATATTCAATGTCCTTTGATATTGGTTAACACCTTAGTTTTAGAAAGCACAGACTATATGATTTAGATCCAGCAAAATGGTAGCCTAACATCTGTGTACTATTTTGACTTGATAAGTAAAATATTGCATTATATTAAAGAAAATATTGATATAGAAAGGAGAAGTTCATATCAGGAGGCCAAAGCCAACCATACCAAAAACTCATAAATTAAAACATTAATATATGTCTTATCAAAGTTTTGAAACTACCACATGCAGAAATTTCTTTCCAAAACAAGCATGACCATCCAAAAGAAATAAATACCTTTAAATAAAGCTTATGTCCACTATTAGATGATATGCCTATGTCTTTTTTCCCAAAACAAGCAGAACAACATGGGCATAATTAAGCATCCTTTCCATGCCTGGCAACTTATTGCGGTGCTGAATACAGAGTTGATAGTGGTCTCTGCTGCTTTATGGCTTCAGATGATTATTTTTTTTTTTGTGAATGATGTCTTGGAAATAGCATCTAAAATCCTTGAAGTTGTGGTGTATAGAGTCACTGGTGTAACATCTACCCCACCTATGTTCCTGTTCCCCCTAAACTGCCATCACAGACAGAACCTGTTACGTCCAAAGGGATACAAGGGATAATTGCATTCTTCGGCATATTGGCCCCATCAACCCCCTGTTTCCTTCATAGAGAACACGGTTGTAGATTTTGCCATTCTTTGAACAGAAGAGCAACATACAGCAGACTTTCTTACATTTTTTTCATCTCACATGCTAGATGCATATTAATCATCTCCATATAGTAAGTTCCACATGGGGGATTTGCAATAATTTCCTGCAGAAAACAATCCAAATAAACATAACTAGACATACTGCAACGCTAAAGAGAAAGTACCTTTTCTGTGCCAATAGTCTCTCTTTTGACTTTCAATGCCAAAAGGAGGTTTCTCCGAGTGAAGTCTAGAGGCACAGATGAGAGAGTAAAGAGGGTTTATATGGTGTGTTCAAATGGAACAGCGTAAAGTACCTGCCATGTGTACCTCCTTTTATGTTTCCTTTCCTTTCTTAAGTTGGCCTTTAGAGTGCCTTGTCCTTGGGTCTTGTCACTTCTTTGATGACTCCAGCAAGATCTTATAAGAACTACCCTTTCATGCACTCTGAATTACATTAAGTCATGTTGAAGGAAGCTATAGATATTGCCCAAAACTAGATATTGCTCTTATTGTGCCTATGTCTCTTTTTGTGCGTTTGCATGTACCTCTTGCTCTGGTGTATCGAACACCCATGTAAAAAGGGATTCCTCTTGCGTTGTGATCACACAAATGATGCAACAATCTCATGTAAATCAATCACCTTGTAATCAGCCTTGTTATTTGTTTATGGTAGAGGTAAAGGCTGTTGTGGACAAACACAAGGTCATTCAACCTTTGTGGCGTGATTTTATTGTGCTTCTTGGAGTGAATGTGCTCAAACATATTCCAGTTGCATTCACAACGTGAAGTGCTACATGGATGACATAAAATTCTAATGACGAGGTGTAATCCTTATACCATAAAACCGTAAGACCAAAAAACCAAATTAATTTTGAATTTATGTAAATTGAAACTTTTTTTTTAGAAAACAATGACAAATCAATAATAAATGATTGAATTTTGAATTCAATTTGTATGGGTTACATGGCCTTTGATTTGTCCTCCCTCAAATGCACTACAAAGTGTTGAAACTCTGCACTCTTGTAAACTTGCAAGTCATTCAATATCAAATCTCAAATCTCATTATCACACACCATCTTCACAAGGCACTTGTGAAGGCCCATACTTGCCTCTTTGTCAACTTCAAAGGTTTCATCATAAAAGAGTTTGGGGTTGAGATAGTACCCTGGTGCATGTAGTGGCCTATGGAGATGAGAAGTCCATTGGTGATTAATTATGTCTTAAATATAATGGTATTGTTCTTCTCATACTTATAAAATGGGACAATTGACTCTATGGTCCTATTCAATGCCTTATAAAGATACCCCATCGATGATTTGTCTTCATCATGAGGGGAAACTTTACCAAAGGTTCTACCACCTAAATGTTGAATTATTTTATTTTTTTGTTAGCTATTTGTGACTTGGATTAGATTCTAGAAGATATGTATTAAAGTTAAATAAATTTGGAATAGAGTAAATGAAATTTACGCTTCAAATTTGCAAATGAAACCACAAAAAATTATAAAACATGTATGCACCTGAATAGCCCCTTTGTATCACTGTCTTAAAGGGGCCCTCAAACACATAGTTGACCGCATACTTGCTCTCATTGGTGGATCAATATCTTGCGTCTGCTTGTTCCACCCACTTCTCACTCACAAACATCCTCTTTAAGGTCCTGTTTGCTTTGTACAAGCTTTGCAATGTCACTTCCAAGTTTCAAAAGCTTCCTATTTTTAGTGAATTGCCTTTTTTTTTGTTAGCTATTTGCGACTTCGATTATATTCTAGAAGATTAACAAATTTGGAATAGAGTAAATGAAATTTGCAAATGAAATCAATTTTTTTTTATAAAACATGTATACACCTCAATAGCCCCTTGTATCATTGTCTAAAAGGGGCCCTCAAACACATACTTGACACCATATCAAACACATAGTTGACCCCATTCTTGCTTTCATTGGTGGATTGAATATTTGCGACTGCTTGTTCCACCAAGTCCTCACTCACAAATATCCTCTTTAGGGTCTTGTTTGCTTTGTACAAGCTTTGCAATGTCACTCCAAGTTGCAAAAGCTCCCTATTTTTAGTGAATTTTGTCACTAGGAGAAGGACCCATGTATGGTTGAAGATGAATTTTATTATGTATCTTGCTTTTTCTACAACCTCAGTCACTCATAATAGTTTTCCATTGTCTTTGAGAATTAAGTTGAGAGAGTGGGTTGCACATGGAGTCCAACAAATAGGGGAGAACTTCTCTAGTCTTTCTTGCTGCAACATGTGTTGGTGTGTTGTTTGTAAAAACTTAGACAACATTCTCCTCCCCCACCTCCCACACAATGATATTCAATAAAATGACAATAGTGACAAGCATATCAACATTTTTAATAGGTGTCAATGCATCAAGTGATTTGAGCAACACTTGCCCTCCTACAAAAGAAACCAAAATATCGATCAATGTATGATTCTTCCCACTAATCCACCCATTGAACATGATCATGCAACCCTTTTCCATTTTTTTCCTCTAGTCGGTGCTTTAAATCTTGTGCCATAAGCATTGTGGACATCTAATTGAAGGGAATGTTGGAAAAATATCAAAAGCTTGCACATGCCTTCCTCGCAACCTGTTTTTTCCCTTGTTATTTTTGAGTTCAGAGATTGTAAGAAATTACCAGAAAGAAACAAAAAAGTGAAAAGGGTCCAAAATTAATATCTTATTTTATTCTGGGAAAATACTTCAGACAGTACATAATCTTAAAGGTGCTTTCTTGAGACCGTATGGGTGCTGGCTCAGGCATACAAGCTCTGAGCACAGTATCAGTGCTGCACTTAGCTCAGAAGAATAGTCTATGAAAGTAACTGTAGCAGGAATTCTCCAAAAAGTTACCATTATCTTATACAAAAAATATTTTACTCATCCATAACAATAGGATAAGATAAGAAAGAACTAGTTGGAGAAGATTTCTAACTAATTTAGAAAAGTTAAGAAAAAAAATTCTAATTGAGAAGTATGCAAGTCTTTGTTCTTAAGATCGACATTCCTAGTTTATTAAAATGACGTATATTTTCTTGAGCATTCAGCATGCAGGTTTTTTGTACTGGAATTGATTTCTTTTGTCCTTGTAATGCAAAATAATTTTTTTTGTTAAAATCAGACCTTTCCAAAAACGCCCTCGAAATGGTGATGAGTTACATGGATTTCAGGGTATTATATTGTATGTGTCAAGGTTGACTACTTTTGGAGAAACTCTATTATTTGGGTGGATATTGTGCTTCTCTGTTTCATTTGTGCCATTATGACATTCTAGTATATTGACTGTTTAAATTGTTTTTAGAACTTCATTGGCATTTTGAATTGTTTTCCTCTTTAAACGTGGTGTTCAATTATTTAGGTTTCTAACAGTGCCACACACAGAAACTTATGAAAAAGGTTGTACTTGGACATGTTAAATTTACAAGAGCTACTATTCTCAACCCTTTGGGTAGGAAACATATTCTTAGTTTCGGTTGTCGTATGGAGACTAGGCAATTTAGATTTTTTGTGGAGAGTGAGATTGGCACATATTTTCACCTGGAAATAAATGCCCATAACAATGTTGCCTCTGTTTCTATAAATCTCCTTGTAGTATTGGTGAATAAATATAACATGTTTATTGATGTGACTCACCAGAGTTCAGGCCCTGTTCTAATTTTTGGTGATATATCAAAGCAGGGTGTCAGGGGGAGCTCATATAAATCCCCTGCAAATCCAGGAAAACTAATAGAAGGGTGGGGAGGGTCAGAGTTTCATAGTTTTGCATGAAGGCACAGGTGGGGCTCCTAGGAAAAGTAGGAGAAGACGATAATTTCTCTGTTTGTGGGGTCTTTTGGGCAGTTCCTAGAGGGGACATTCAAATCGTTGGCCTTTAAATGATAAAATATTTGTATTATAATTGGTCACTCAAGTGATGGCCTTTCTATTGCTAAACATTAATTATATCATTTTGCTTACTCCAACTCTCTATTGATCATGTCAATTTATTTAGCATAACTTGCAGCATATTACAATTTTTTATTGATTATTTTGTGAAGAGACACAATATTTCCTTACATTATATGATATAAGTATCTACGAAATGGTGCTTTTCAACCTCATTTCAGAAAGACAATCTACAAGATTCTTCTTTTGGCTACTTTACACTCATTTGCATAATGGAACTGGCTTTTGTGAATATGCAGTAGTTGAGGACTGACACAGAAATTAGTGGCTCTTATCATACTTTCCATTTTGGAATTTGTAAGGCTTTTCATGGAAGACTAATTAACTTGCAAGAAAACTGCAATTTGTAGGGGTTACAAATGCTTCTTCCGAAGAGCAGCTCTTGAAACATCTGATTTTCTCAAGAATGATAGTCTTGATATATTCTGTACTGTTGGAGTAGTGGTGACCCATACTGAGGGACCAAAGCAATACACCATTCCAGCACCAATCTCAGATCTGGGGCAGAATTTTGGAGCATTGTTGGAGAGTGGTGAGGGCAGTGATGTCAGCTTTGATTTGGATGGGAAAATATTCCATGCACACAAACTGGTCCTTGCAGCTCGTTCACCTGTCTTCAAGGCTCAGCTTTATGGCCCCATGAGAGACAGGAATACAGATAACATAAAGATTGAAGACATGGAAGCACCGGTATTCAAGGTCATACTTTTTCTTACCTTTAGTTGTTGCATTTATCTATATGACTGTTCTACCCGTACTGGGAGTTTTCATTTTCAAGATCTTTTTTACCCTTAAAAATGCAAAATATCAACTGTTGTAATCTTTGATTGTAGGCAATGCTTCACTTCATTTATTGGGATACACTGCCAGATACACATGAACTTACAGGATCTACATCAACATCTGCGTCGACATTAATGGCACAACACCTACTTGCAGCTGCAGACCGGTATGGTTTGGAAAGGCTTAGGTTACTTTGTGAAGCAAAATTGTGTGATGAAGTTACAACAGATACAGTTGCAACCACTTTGGCACTTGCAGAGCAGCATCACTCTTCCCAGATAAAATCCGTTTGTCTCAAATTCGCTGCAGCCCATGAAAATCTAGGAGGCAAGTGGTTGAATTTTGAAACTTATCTAGTTTAGGTGAAACTCATATTCCATGTCAATGAAATTGACTTAATTATGATGTTGTTTGTTGTGTGTTCCTATTACAGCTGTAATGCAAACAGAGGGATTTGAATACTTACAAGAGAGCTGCCCTTCTCTCTTATCTGAGCTTTTGGAAACCATTGCAGGAGTTGAGGAAGATCCTCTCATTGTTAGTAAAAAAAGAAGCAGTGGTTGGATGCAAGTTGCAGATGGATCTGATGCAAATGGTAGACGTGTAAGGCAGAGGACTCACTATCTTCCACCTGGACATTGATGCTTTATACACCAAGAATTGGTACATAACTCCATGTTGCTGGAGCCTGGTGCGCCACATGTTTCACTGTAGTTATCTGAATATTCATTTACTGACATGTCAACACTCTTCTAGCTTATGGAGGCAAAAAATTAATCTGCTATTGTTCGATAATGTTCTTGAAATTTGCAATGTTGCCAGTGTTGTTTATGCATTAAGAAACACATTCTTTATGTATGGACCTAGTTTTTTTTTTTTTCGTTTTTACTTTTCTTTTGGGGTTGCGAGTTGGGGAGGGGAGGAGAGAACATTCAAGTACATTCGCAACTTTTGTCAACAGGAAATATGAATCTGGATTTTCTTTAATGAACTTTTTGGACTATGATTGAATTTCCAACTTGATCAGGCTTCTAAGGTTGTATATAATCATAGATCTTTTGCTTTTGGACAGTGGGTGTAGGGGGAAGGGTTGCTCCAAATGTCGTGTATGATAAGGGTTTGTATTTGATTAATATACTTTATCATTAATTACTATTTTTGAGTCATGTGAAAAGAACCTTAGGTTCTTCATTCCTTGCTTCAAGAGGCGAATGAAATGCTAGGTTGGAAAATGTTGCAGGGATTGTTCTTTTAATGTACTTAATAATTAGCTTAAATGACACATTTTAATCCATCACTCTCCTGTGCACTATGTAGACAAATGTTCTTGGGATTGCCACTGGGGATGCTGATTTCTTCCCTCCAAAGAAAGTGAACCTTGAATGCAACTTTATGTAGTTTCCATGAAAAATGTTCTTAACAATTACTGTGTATATGGGGGACCTGTATTCTAAGAATAATTTTTGTTTATAAATTATAATACGAATTTGAACTTTTGGTCCTGAAATACATAATAGAAATTTGTTTTGTTATAGATGTCAGACTTATCATCCTCCAAAAAAGAAAAAAAATGTAAATTCCATGGCACAAGTTAGGCTCACGGTTTTCATGGCAAAAGTGAGGAATCAATTTCTAGTCTTTTAGTGAGTTTTTTGGATGAATTTTGAATTTGACAACAAAACTGATTTATAAGATTTCATAGATGTTCTGAGTAAGGCAACTTTGAGCCTTTGGTGAGTATTTTACCTCTTTTTTTTGTTTTTGTTTTTTTTCGAGTATTACATTGGTTTTTCTCACTCTCTTGCTTACTGAGTTGTATGAATGGTTTTGAAATGCCAAACAGAACCCATGCTTTCAGAGTTGAATGAAGAGGAGCGTATACATGAATTTTCCCATTGAACTTTCTTAGTGACAAGTCTGAGAAGCTCTTTGTTTTCACCATTTATGATTTTACCCCATCTATATCAGGCCATCCTTTGAAGTCATTGCAATGCATAAATACTGGCCAGATTTGCATTTGCATTATTTGGTTTGTCTGGAAAATTTCTACTAACACTGGTTATATCTGAGGCTGTTTCATAACACTTTTGTCCCCATAGTTACAGTTCTGTCTTTTTCTGGTTTAGGTGTCACTGAGAGTTCTGGTCTGTTTCATATCTCTAAATTTAGAAGAAAAAATCTTGGAATAAAGTGATGTGTATGGGTCTTTATTTTTATTTTTTAAATATATTTTTGTGTTTTCAGTGTATTAGGATGCTGAACATGTTGGGTTTTCTATTTCGTGTAGTCCGTCTGAGTTTGTTAATCTAATTGTATTTGGTTTGTCCTTAGATATATCTAATTAAGTCTTTCAACAAATGGACATCCTTATGATTTGACTTTTTTGATCAATGGGAGTAACTTTTGCACTAAAGATTGTACTTATGCTCAATGTTAAGGTGGATTATTTGGACATAACAATATGTTTCAATATGTCAAGCAAAAGCTAGATTAAGTTAATAGATATTGGTGTCATGGAAGGAATTGAAACTTATATAACATTGTCTGTAGTGGTTTCGAGTTAAGTTTTTAAAGTATCAGGCATACTTTCATGGCATTTATGTAGATCTTATTCCCTAATGCAGAAAAAGATTGATTTGACTGTTCCTTAAACATTTTTCTGGCAGGAAATTCCAAATGGTGATTACGTTGTCAGCATGATTTGGCATCTGTTTCCCCTTCTGTCAAGCACTATTAATCACAATTTCCCAGCAAAGTGTACAACATATAGAGTTGTTGACTATCAGGTGCATTCGGATGCATAATATTTGTGCACTTAATGGGCAGGCCTTGGAATGAAAATCCGGAGTTATGGTTGCATTTAGCAATCCAACTTGTCGTAATTCTCGCCCAGACGATCAATCTCACACTGCTAGTAATGGACCCTTTAAAATAATAGAATATTATTAGTATATGAAAATATATTATATTGTGGAATTATGCCGAGAACGATCTTTAGAGCTGGGAAAGGGGAGGTGGGTTGTAATGGTTGTGATCGCATTTCTCTCAATGACTACATTTAAATTTGCAGTCTATATACTATTAATGTTTATTTTTAATAATTAATTTACCAAATATTTTTCCATGAACCTTCTAAATATATTTCCTTGCTGTTAATATTGAAATTGTTCAATTGTTCATTCAGAAAGGGTATAAGGTTAACTTAATTGGCAAAATTTCGTTCCCTTTAAACTTTCGTAGGCAGTATATATACAGACTGAAAAGTTAATAAAAGCAAAGCTGCAAAACATTTGTAAGTCATCTTTATCATCATCAAAACCAGCCTTTTGGAAAGGTTCTTCAAAGAAGTCATCTTTATCATCATGATGAAATGCCTGAGCTGAAATGTGTGTATTAATAGTGACTTTATTAACCAGCTCTTTTTGAGAGGCATCTGGAAAGATGTCATATTGTTAAAATGTTGGAGCTTGAAATGTATGGGGTTATTAATAATGGATCTCTTTAGATTAATGGTCAACAGCCTGGTAATTATATATGTATTACTTGATAAAATTCAAACTCGAGAAATATAACGTCAGTGTTCTGGTAATTATAAATATTGCTTGGTAAGATTCAAACTCGAGATAATTGAAGTATTTAACTAATTGAGTGGATACTATTTTGATGCTAAAGTAAACAAGAGTTACCAACAACTGTTTATATATATATATAGACTACGTTTGCTGGTTGGTCAATGACATTTTCAATCAAAAGAACGTTACTTTTGTTTATTGGTCATCTAAACCATATCTAACTTGCTTTGCTATCAAAGATATTTTTCGTCTTTAATAAATTGTTACGTGTTTACAATGAACTTTGTCATCATTTTCATTGAAAGAGATTCTCCATTGGCTATTTGCCTTCTAAACTTTGAATTTTGTTGAGATAAAGGTCTCTTTCATTTTTTTTAGATATGCTACAATTTCCAAAATATTGCTTCCAACAATAGTTGACAGACGTAAGGCGTTTGTGCATCCCTCTCAATAAATAAATAAATAAATAAATATAAATATATATATATTCCAATGGCAATCTCAATCCCTATTAGAAAAGCCTTAGCCTTTGCATAGTTTGTTGGAATTCCATATAAAGCATCATCAAAATTAATTATAAGAAACCCATCTTCTATTTTTTTTAATTTTATAATAGACCATCACATATCCTTGTGTTAACTCCATTGTCACAAATGACCCTTGCATGTATGTTCAAATATGTAACCAAGAGGCTAGCACCTGACAAGTGCTATGCGGAAAACGTTCTGCAAGAGAATCAATAATACAATTCTAAACCTGGGCAAATGATTCTAAGATTAAGAAAAAACATTTCTACTATTCTTTTCAAGCCACAATTTCCAACAAATATAATGTTAGAGCCTATCCTTTAAAAAATGCATAAAGTTGTAGCTTTGGAACAATTAATCCAACATTTTATTAATGATGGATCTAATCCAATGCATTCTTTAAAAAGCGACTCCAAATGATGTAAGCAAAGAGAAAATAAAGAAGTAAATGATTCATTCTGCAAGAGAACCAATAATACAATTCTAAATCTGGGCAAATGATTCTAAGATTAAGAAAAAAACATTTCTACTATTCTTTTCAAGCCCCAATTTCCAACAAATATAATGGTAGAGCCAATCCTTTAAAAAATGCATAAAGTTGTAGCTTTGAAACAATTAATCCAACATTTTATTAATGATGGATCTAATCCAATTTATTCTCATTTTTTTAAAGTGACCTCAAATGATGTAAGCAAAGAGAAAATAAAGAAGTAAATTATTCGACTATGCATTAGCTTTGAAACAATTAATCTAACTATCCAATATATTCTCATTTTTTAAAAAAGCAACCCCTAATAGTTTAAGCAAAGGGACAATGAAGAAGGAAATGATTTTTCTAGATCATTTTTATACATGTTTAATGAAAAGGGTCCATAATATCCTCTTCTTTATTGACTCACCTATAAGAACTTTGTTTTGCACTACTAACTAAAGGAAAGTTGAGGCTGTAGGGAGGTCTTCAAGTGACCAAATATTCTTCTAAGAGAAATCATTGTGAGTAGGAAATTTAGAGATAAGTCTTCAACCAAGCATTAGACCAAAATTTTGGAGAATACCACTCACTTTTTTTTTTTTTTTAGGATTCTCTAGGCCCCTCTCCAAGATAGAACAAAACTTATTATAAATATTCAGAATACTAAGATATAAATATACAAAAAACTAAGATACAAATATTTAGAGAAATAACTCGAAATACAACTACTCATCACTAACCAAAAGACCACAACAAATAAGAAACTATGTTCAAAGGACCATAATATCACATAGAAAGAAGTGGTAAGACAACCCAAAACATGCAAAGGTCCCAACTCATGAATATTAGAATTGACCCCAAGACTCTCCTTAGCTAATCAACATAACAAACCAATTGGATTGCAATAACCAAGCATCAACCAAAGCAAAATATAGGAGAGTGAAACCATCTAATGGAGCATTATTCAACACAATCCTACAATCACATTGAACCCCCCCTTCAATAGGTGAGTCGATTGGGAAATGTATGGCTGCTTTATGGATAGGCACAACTCCCTTGGGTTGAGAAACACAACCATTGCTTGGAAGATTCTCTTTGAGCATTATCTACAAGAGCACAACCATTTCTTATCGTCAAGCACTTTAGGGTTCTATCTAAACAATTTTATTGCATTAAAAATACCTATATATCTTGAAGTAACATTTTTCTAAATTTTATCTTAATAATCTCCAACCAAGTTTTTCACCTAATACCAAATTCATAAGCATGTAATTTGTAAGCCTACTCCTCTAATATTCTTTCCTTTGCAAACCCTATCCCACTTATAGAGAGTAAACCTAAATTATCTTTTCAGCTCATGAAACAAGATTTCATTCTATCCAAAACTAAGTTCCATACTTTCTTTCCTTTATCAGACAAAGGAATACCTACATATGTTGATGGCATTTTTCCTAATTCAAACCCAAAAATCTTTATAATAATCTTGTGTAAATCTAGGGCAATGGTAATGAAAAAATATTAGATTTTAGTGTTAACCATCTGTTCAATAACCTTCGCATGATAATTGTTTTAAACTCCATGGAATCATTGAGTGAGAGATGACCAAAAGGAAAAGTATCATCAATAAATTGAAGATAAGATTCAAAGGGACCATCTGTTGTAACCTAAATACCTTTGATTTTTCATTTTACTTTTGCCTTTGAG
This sequence comes from Wollemia nobilis, assembly GCA_028583015.1. NCBI lineage: Eukaryota > Viridiplantae > Streptophyta > Pinopsida > Araucariales > Araucariaceae > Wollemia > Wollemia nobilis. The sequence goes on from JAQPPZ010016709.1 coordinate 4,529,867, forward strand.
AAAGCTCTTCCCAATGCCTCAACAAGAATAATAAAGAGATAAGAGGATAGTGGGTCACGTGGGCAAAGTTCATGGGATGATTCAAAATTTAAGGAGGGAACCATTGATCAAAGTAAAATATTTTGGACTGCTATAATAACAATAATCCATTCATACCAACCTTGAATAAAACCAAAATTTCTCAAATAAAGAATTCTAATGAGCCCTATTATATGCTTTGCTCATGTCTAATTTTACAAGAATACATTGTTTTTTTAGTGGAATGAAGAAAATTTACAAATTCTTATGCAATGATTATTCTAACAAGAATGTGTTTACTGCAAACTTGTCATCTGAGGTAACACAATCTAAAACGTTCTTCAATCTATCTAGCACAATATTGTTAATTTTATTTCACTTAATTCTATCATTTATTGTAATATTTGTGTGGATGTGCTTATTGTAATTGGAGGGTTCCTAACAAGTGGTATCAGAGCACTTTCTAGGGCCGCAACCTGTTGCGGCTATACAAGTTTACCCTGTTGTTCTATTTTTGTTAGGTATAATTTTCCTTTTATTCTTTTTTGCTACCCAATGACAAAATCTAAGTCATTTTTTTTTGTTTTTAGTTTAAAAGGTTAGAAACCCTATGCTGAGAGTTTGAAAATATCATGGAGTTGTCATTATTGGCTAAGCTAGAATACCTATAAAGTGTCTAGTGAAGTGAGGGGTGATCAAACTCCAATACCCAGGCCTCAAACAACACCCATATATGACGACAAGATCCCATGTACCCTTAGGTATATAGGGATACCCCCTAGGTTTAGGAAAGACCTTTAGCCCTAGGAATATTTTTGGCTGCTTGAATTTTGTGGTGCATTGATGCACAACATACTAAGAAGTTACTCTCAACATATGCTCGAAAACAAAGTGTGGCTATGGGTATGGTGGCAGTTACTCTCAAGGTTCCCTCATCTTGTGCTTTGAGATATTGAATCAAACACTTATTATGATCGATGAAGTTTATTGGAGAGCCTATAGTAGCAAGCACACCTTGGCTTAGTGTAACCTTGTTTTTATTGTTTGTCAACCCTGAAAATCCTAAACATAGATTGTTAACCCTAAAAATACTAAAACATAGACTTGAGCATAATAAGGAGACCACTCATCATGAAATTGATGATAGAGTATTAGTTCTTGATAGTTAGAAATAAACCATTGGTATCAATAACAATCAAGAATAGTGATAGAAGAGGTTGCCAAAGTAGACAATGTTAGGAAATAGACTGGCAGTGAAACTATTGGTGTTAATAACAGTAAAAAATAGTACAGAAAAGACAATTGTCAAAATAGACAGTTGTCAAAATAAAGTTATCAAGAAATAGACAAATAGTGGGAAGGTGCCCTATAGATCCTAGAGGACATTGAAACTATATAAAACATCATTTTTTTTGAAGAAAAGACTTAGGAGGAAAATAGTCGACTAGAAGTTTGGGGTACCAAAAAAATATCATTTTGATACCTAGTCCATTGTAATTGTCTCATCATGCTGATTATTTTGGTATATATCACCCATAACCTTTTTTTTGAGTACAAAAATCTTCGTTTTGGGGTATAGTCCATTTCGATCATCTTTTTGAGATGATTGTTTGGGTATACTTCATCCATAAGTTTTTTTAAAAGGCCCAAAACACGAATAATGACCACAAAGACTAGAAGTTAATAAATGAAGCAATAAATATCATCAACAAATCAATCAACAAGTGACTTTGGGTGATCAACTAGCTAAGTCACTAGGTCAACCAATCACTAATGGATTGACCTAGTTGTAAAGTGAGATTAGTCAGTTCAAGGACCAAATGGCACATGACTACAAGACATTGAATGAATTTGTAGAATTTGTGATAGGGGAGCAAAAAGAGAAAATATGGAGTTAATGCAAATTTTGTTGAACTAGAAAGTCATATAACAGGTAGCACTCATGCATATAGTTACTATGGTTATATGGAACACAAGGGATAAGGTTTGAGTAACCAAAAGAGAAAAACACACAACACATTTCAATATCAATACATACAAATTGTCCAAGTTAGACTTTCCAAAATTTGTGGGAAGGATCATGATGGTTGTATTGAGCAAAGTTGTATTTCAATCTTCATAATTGCCCACAACATTTAAGGCTCACAATTGTATCTTTTCATTTTGAATTTGATGCCTTGTAGAAGTATCAGTGGATGAGAAAAATGCATCCAAATATTACTTGGAAAGAATTTGAGAAACGATTACTCACTTAATTTGACCCTAGTGAGTATGAGGACTTCATAGGAACCCTTACTAAACTAGAACAAATCTCAAAAGTCTAAGAATATCAAACTTAGTTTGAAATTTTGGTAAACCATACTAATGAGAGTGAAGATTTTTTTGAAGTTGTTTTGTTAATGGATTCAAAGATGATATTAAGGATGAGAAAATATTCAAACCACAAAGCTTGATGCAAGCAATAGGGTTGGTTAGCTTGGTAGAAGATATATTTACTGCTCAAAGATGCACCTCCAAATTTTCATAGGCATGGCCCCCTCTTCAATCTAAACCAACAACAAATTTGGCAAATATATCACCCACTAACAAATATTTGACTTGAGAAGAGATGGAAGCCTGTAGAGCATAAGGGCTATGCTATAATAATGATGAGAAATATTCCTATGGACACAAATTTATGCAACAAAAATAATATTTTCCTGATGTGAATAAGTTAACAACAAACAAATTCCAAGAGGAAGAAGATGATCATCATGAAGAGGAGAAAATAGAGGAGCTTGGAGCACAAGAAGAACCTCACCCAAAAATGTGAGTACATGCCTTAGCAGGAATAACTCCTCCCCAAACTATGAAGGTGATAGGAAATTATTGGAAAATTTGAGTATAATGTTGTCATTGATGTCAAAGGTTTGATGTCATTGGTGGTCATTGATGTCAAAGGTGAAAAGTTTGAGTTTTGTCTTCAAGGTTGAAATAATAAATGCAAAGGAATTTTCCATGGTTGTGAAAGCAAGCAAAGAGAATTTTGAAGAAAAGGATTATAATATTTAAATATTATTAAGAGATTTTGAAAGTAACAAGGGCTTTATTTGGTAAATAAAAAACAAAGGGAGTTTTTAAATTGCAAAGGAAAGACAAGACTTCTCATTGGTGGAAAAAGACCCAAGGCTAAAGGTGATTAAAATAATATTATAATACAAAGTTGAGGCACCATTTTGAAATGAAGCAATTCGAATTTAAAGTGGGTCGACATGATAAAATCAACAGGAAAAAGTATATAAATTATGTCCTCAATACTTTGGCAATGGAGTGAATTAATCGATTTCCATTTTCTTGTAGAAGATAAGGGTGCAGGCTCTGTCTCGGGGGTGTAGTAGAGAGAAGGGAGAGCACACTCATTCATTGACGTCATCTTCCTGGTAGACCAAACAATGCTTGGATTTGTGCTAAGGCTTTGTGGGAAGTTGGTCTACGGTTTGAATCACGTGAGCTCTGTTTCGTTGAGGATTTTGATTTTCAGAAATCGTGATTGCGCTAAGACAGGAATAATATCAAGTGAAACATCTTTTGGTTCTAAGTGGCATGGTAGAGAAGTTGGTTAGGGTGCTTGTGAAAGCACTGTTATGGCAGAGGTCTACAGGTAGAACCCCACTGAGTGCATTTTTTTAATAGAGCGCGAGACTTCGTTGAACAAGATTTGGAAATATTTGAGCAAGTGTTGTGAGTAGAATTAAAGGTAAATTTGAGCAAGTCTTTTGAGAAGGGTTGAAGGCAGCTTTGAGCAAGTTTTGTGAGAAGATTTGAAGCAACTTTGAAATATATCTAAGCAAATCTTGTGAGAAGACTTGGAGCATCTTTGAGGCATATTTGAGCAAGTCTTGTAAGAAGACTTGGAGCAAATTTGAGGTGGATTTGAGCAAGATTTGTGTTAAGGCTTGGGGTAGATTTGAGACAGATTTGAGAGCAAGTTTGGTTGTTGGTTTGATCAAGATTTGTGTTAAGTCTTGGGGAAAATTTGAGATAGAATTGAGAGCAGGTTTGGTTGCTAATTTGATCAAGATTTGTGTTAAGGCTTAGGGTAGATTTGAGACAGAGTTGAGAGTAGGTTTGGTTGCTGATTTGATCAAGGTTTATGTTAAGGCTTGGGGCATTTTTGAGACAAAGTTGAGAGCAAGTTTGGTTTCTGATTTGATCAAGCTTTGTGTTAAGGCTTGGGGTAGATTTGAGACAAAGTTGAGATTAGAATTTTGAGGTTATAAAGTAAAGAGGACAAAGGTCTCCAGTGGATAGATGTCCATCAGCCAGTGTAGTGGGGATAGAGGTCTCCTGTGGAGAGATATCCACAAGCTAGAGCAAGTGGGGATAGAAGTCTTCTAGAAGTTCAACTAGAGCAAAGGGGGTAGAGTTATCCTATGGAGAGATATCCATGAACAAGATCAAATAGGGGATAGAGTTCCCCTGTGGAAAGAGATTCGTGAACTAGTTGGGAAGATAAAGTTCTTTTGTGGATAAATATCCATAGACCAGTTGAGGAGATAGAGTTATCCTGGATCAATTTCCATGAACCAGAGAGGGGATAGAGTTCTCCTGTGGAGAGAGATCCACAAACCAAATATGAGATAAAGTTTTCTTGTGGAGAGAGATACACTAACCAAAGCAAAGGGGATAGAGTTCTCCTATGGATAGATATCCACAAATCAGAGCATAAGGGATTGACGTCTCCTTTGGACAGAGGTCCATAAAAATTGTAATAGGAAATTGATTCCCAAGAGATTTTTTGAGAAAATTTAGAAGAAATATTTTCTCTGTGGACATAACCCACATTGGGTGAACCACGTTAAATTTGTGTCTCTCATATGTGTGATTATTTGTGCATTGCTTTGATTACTGCTATTGATATTGCAATTGATAACGTTGGACAATATTGTTTTGGAAAGAAAAGTAAAAGTTGATCTTATATTTTTCACCTCCCTCTCAGTATAATCTTGTGTTATTCACAAACTTCAAAGGACAACAAGTAATAATTGTCATTGACTCTAGTAGCACACAACTTTGTTGATCCTAGAGTGGCAAAGCATGCAAATTGTTAAGTGAATACTTGTTATTCCTTTGAGGTCATGATCACCAATGGATGAACTTTTCCTTGAAAAGTTAAGTGTAGAAATGTCAAGGTAGAATATTAATCTTATGACTAACATGTTTGCCCTTCCATTGGGAGGGTATGGTGTTGTATTGGGAACATAACTTTGAATGTTGGGACCAATAGTGTACGATTTTTATGAACTATGAATGAAATTTAGCCAATAAGGAATTGAATATATTATATAGGGAATGATGGTAGATGCTACTCAATTTGTTTCATGTCATAGGATGGAGAAGCTATGAAAGAAGTCATCTCATGGAGTTGTGGTGCAAATACAAGCCCCAACTAATAATAAAAGGGGGTCATAGGAGGAACTACAAATTCTTTTAGAAAAACATGTTTTTGTTTTTGAGGAACCTAAGGGACTACCACCTTGATGTACTCATAATCATGCAGTTCAACTTGTTCTAGGAAGTCTCCCACCATTTTTTCACCTGTATAGGTACCCATATGTCCACAAATTAGAGATAGAGAAAATGATGCAAGAATTGCTTACAATAGGGGTTATTCAACCCAATGTTAGTCCATATTCCTCTCTAGTTTTGTTTGTACATAAGAAGGATAGATTGTGGTGGTTGTGTGTAGATTTTTGAGAACTCAAAACTGTTAAGGACAAGTTTCCTATTCTTGTAACTGATGAAGTGTTGGATGAGTTGCATGGTGATTTACATTCAGGCTACCACTAAATTAGAATCAAGGAAGAAGATATTCCTAAAACTATCTTTAGAACTCAAGAAAGACACTTCAAATTCCTATTAATGCCCTTTGGTTTGACCAATGCACCTTCCACCTTCTAGAGTTTGATGAGTGTAATATTTCAACCCTTATGCAAATTCATTTTAGTTTTATTTGATGATATTTTTATTTATAATCATACCTGGGAAGATCATCTCTAGCATCTAGATGAGGCCTTACAACTTTTGTCTAAGAATTAATTATATGCAAAGAGGCCAAAATGTTTTTTTGAAATGCAAAAGGTAGAGTAATTCGGTCACTTTATATCAAAGGAAGGAGTTAAATTAGACCCAAAGAAAATCCAGGCTATATAGGAATGGCCAAAGCCCCAAACCATCAAGGATATTTGAGGTTTCTTGGGTCTCATTAGGTATTATTGGAATTTATTTCAAAACTAAGAGAAAAATTTAGTCCCATTAATAGCTATTTTAAGGAAAAACTCATTCATGTGGTCAAATCCATCAGAAAAAGCTTTTTGGGATCTAAAACAAGTTGGTCTTTAGAGTGCCTTGTCCTTGGGTCTTGTCACTTCTTTGATGACTCATGTGAGATCTTATAAGAACTACCCTTTCATGCACTCTGAATTAATTTAAGTGTTGTTGAAGGAAGCTATAGATATTGCCCAAAACTAGATATTGCTCTTATTGTGTCTATGTATATTTTTGTGCCTTTGCATGTACCTCTTGCTCTGGTGTATCGAACATCCATGTAAAAAGGGGTTCCTCTTGCGTTGTGATCACACAAATGATGCAACAATCTCATGTAAATCAATCACATTGTAATCAACCTTGTTATTTGTTTATGGCAGAGGTAAAGGCTGTTGTGGACAAACACAAGGTCATTCAACCTTTGTGGCATGAGTTTATTGTGCTTCTTGGAGTGAATGTGCTCAAACATATTCCAGTTGCATTCACAACGTGAAGTGCTACATGGATGACATAAAATTCTAATGACGAGGTGTGGAGATGGTGTTGTGGCACCACAACCCTCATACCATAAAACTGTAAGACCAAAAAACCAAATTAATTTTGAATTTATGTAAATTGAAACTTTTTTTTAGAAAACAATGACAAATCAATAATAAATGATTGAATTTTGAATTCAATTTGTATGGGTTACATGGCCTTTGAGTTGTCCTCCCTCAAATGCACTACAAAATGTTGAAACTCTATATTCTTGCAAACTTGCAACTCATCCAATATCAAATCTCAAATCTCATTATCACACACCATCTTCACAAGGCACTTGTGAAGGCCCATACTTGCCTCTTTGTCAACTTCAAAGGTTTCATCATAAAAGAGTTTGGGATTGAGATAGTACCCTGGTGCATGTAGTGGCCTATGGAGATGAGAAGTCCATTGGTGATTAATTATGTCTTAAATATAATGGTATTGTTCTTCTCATACTTATAAAATGGGGCAATTAACTCTTTGCCCCTATCCATGGTCTCGTAAATATACCCCATCGATGATTTGTCTTCATCAGGAGGGGGAACTTTACCAAAGGTTCTACCACCTAAAAGTTAAATGAATTATTTTATTTTTTGTTAGCTATTTGTGACTTGTATTAGATTCTAGAAGATAAATATTAAATTTTAACAAATTTGGAATAGAGTAAATGAAATTTACGCTTCAAATTTGCAAATGAAACCACAAAAAATTATAAAACATGTATGCACCTGAATAGCCCCTTTGTATCACTGTCTAAAAGGGGCCCTCAAACACATAGTTGACCGCATACTTTCTCTCATTGGTGGATCAATATCTTGCACCTGCTTGTTCCACCCACTTCTCACTCACAAACATCCTCTTTAAGGTCCTGTTTGCTTTGTACAAGCTTTGCAATGTCGCTTCAAGTTTCAAAAGCTTCCTATTTTTAGTGAATTGCCTTTTTTTTGTTAGCTATTTGTGACTTCGATTATATTCTAGAAGATTAACAAATTTGGAATAGAGTAAATGAAATTTGCAAATGAAATCAATTTTTTTTTATAAAACATATATACACCTGAATAGCCCCTTGTATCATTTTCTAAAAGGGGCCCTCAAACACATAGTTGACCCCATATCAAACACATAGTTGACCCCATTCTTGCTTTCATTGGTGGATCGATATCTTGCGCTTGCTTGTTCCACCAACTCCTCACTCACAAACATCCTCTTTAAGGTCTTGTTTGCTTTGTACAAGCTTTGCAATGTCACTCCAAGTTGCAAAAGCTCCCTATTTTTAGTGAATTGCCTCACTAGGACAAGGACCCATGTATGGTTGAAGGTGAATTTTATTATGTATCTTGCTTTTTCTACAACCTCAATCACTCATAATAGTTTTCCATTGTCTTTGAGAATTAAGTTGAGAGAGTGGGTTGCACATGGAGTCCAACAAATAGGGAAGAAATTCTCGTAAAAAGTCTTTCCTGCTACAACATGTGTTGGTGTGTTGTAAAAATTTAGACAAAATTCTCCTCCTCCACCTCCCACACAATGATATTCAATAAATTGACAATAGTGACAAGCATATCAACATTTTTAATAGGTGTCAATGCATCAAGTGATTTGAGCAACACTTGCCCTCCTACAAAAGAAACCAAAATATCGATCAATGTATGATTCTTCCCACTAATCCACCCATTGAACATGATCATGCAACCCTTTACCATTTTTTTCCTCTAGTTGGTGCCTGAAATCTTGTGTCATAAGCATTGTGGACATTTAATTGAAGGGAATGTTGGAAAAATATCAAAAGCTTGCACATGCCATCCTCGCAACACTATGATTCTCTTGATGCCATTAAGTGATGCCCTTATTTAAGGATTGTGACTGTGGAGTACTATGCGGGGCAAAAAAGAAGAGGTGTCACCCACTCTTGATGGTGAACTGTGACATTGCTGCCTAGGGCCAATGCTGCTAGCCTTCATAGGAGGAGGTTGAGGAGGAGGAGAAGCCATTGTTGTGCTAGTTCTTTTTTGCCCCCGACTTCTTCTCTTGATAATCTTCTAAAATGGAACTATATTCCCTTTAATTTTTAGGGTGCGTTGCATCACACAACGCTACATCTTGACCATGGATCCTCACTGAGTAGAATTTGATGTGGTTTATGCATTTATGTACCTTGATCCTAGAATAGTTGTAAATGACCTCCCCTTATTTGAACCCTTTGTCCTGTGCTTCAAGCTAGGTCTCCTTTCTTGGTCATTTTAATTGTTGCTACACATGGAGATAAACAACCACTAATTAGAAATTTAAAATAGGAAATATTAGGATTTAAGCATGGACAATATGAGCTTCATTGTTTACATCATTGAATGTCGAGTGCTTGATAGATTCTTGAGAAGTCCAAATGATTAATGTTTGGAATGCAAATTATTGTTTAGATGCGCTGCTTGGACCTTCTTTCACCTCTTGTTGTTATAGGAAACTCTCAAAATGAGAAAAATTTAAAAAATTTGATCTAGCATTCCATTTGATCAAAGGGGTCTGTCTTAGTTGAGTTTTTCCCCTTGGGACCTATGAGTTTGGCAAGTTGGGGAGTCTTGCAAGTTTTTTGAAAAAATGGACAAGTTTTCTTGGAACTTGCGAGTTGAGCCCAAACAACTCATTAGGACCAATTCGGCTCGAGGAAAACTCATTTTGTAACTATGAGTTGGACCTTCCCATGTAGCCTTTCATTGTAATCTTTCACCTGGGTCATGTTTGCTAATGATATTTTGTTGTTCCTTATTTTTACCCCTCTAGTAGCCAAAATATATTTTAGAATTATATAACATGGTTGCCATCATCAAGAGGTGGCAAGGGTTTTGAAACTTCCAACATTTTGCATAACTACTTTCTTCAAGTGAGAGATGGAAGGTACTGTGCGCTTGAACTCCTGTTGGTAGCTCAGTACCATATGCAAACTTCCCTTGTGTCAATACTCTCTAGGTTCCATACTTCAAGGTCCGAGTTCCCTTCTTGCCTTACCTTAAGAGAATTCTGCTTTTATGGCCGTAACTTCAAAAAATGTTAGGACCCTCCTAACGTAACTTTTAATCATATTATATTATATTGTATTATAAAGGGACACATCCCTTCACCATTCACACCTTTTAGATATATGTAAATGGGACAAGGAGGATGCTCCAAAGATCATCCAAGAACATTAATTTATTATATTGTGGGTTTCTGCCTTTCAATACAAACTGCGATTCTATTCAAATAGCGATTCTTTTCTGCATTCAATTCATATTTCAAGTTGCAGGTTCATAAAAACTAGATCAAAGCTAAAAATACCTAAAATTTTTCCCCACCCTACTCTAGTTACTGACAAGTTATTACTCGGCAACGTTTTCTTTTCAGCACACATTCTAACCATTATTGACGGAACTGTTACACAGTAGGCCACAATCGCCAGCAAAGGTAGCATACAAAATTTGTTGGACAACATAACGCATTAATGGAGTTAGAAAACCCTAACAACGAGTACAGGCGAGGAAAATATCATTCGGTGTGAACAAAGAGCAAGTACGCAAAATTAAACACGGTGAAGACAGATAATTTTTTTTGACAAAACTAATTTCTGCATATTCAAATCACTTATAAACCAACCACATGCTAAATGGCCGAGGGAAGACGATCTCAAGACACAATGAAGGAGATTACGAAGGAAGTTTCAAAAGAAATTACGAAAGAACTCTCGTAGTTTTCCAAGGAAATGAGAGACATGATGCAAGGAATGACATTTTGGAAGGACAATTTAGAAGATAAAATCGCTACCAAAATAGCAGACCTAACCATAAACATCACCAACTCGAATACAGATATATCCACTAAATTGGATGCTACAACCCATTCCATGGACTTAGTAAAACAAAATTTGTTGCTCATGCAAAACGGACAACATAACACTATGCCACCACAACAAACATTAATAGGGTGACCACATACATCAATCCTTCCCCGTACCACAAAACTAGATTTTCCAAAATTTGATGGAGGCGACCCCACAAATTGGATATATAGGGCAGACCAATATTTTGCCTTATATCAAATTCTGGAGATTCAAAAAGTCCATATTGCATCATTTCACTTGGAACAAATTGCTACCTAGTGGTATCAATGGTATGAGAAAACAAAAGGTCCGCCCACATGAACCGAACTCACAAAAAACTTAATGTTGCGATTTGGTCCCACTAAATTTGAAGACTTCACAGGAGCCCTCACTAAACTACGACAAACCTCCACCGTAAGGGAATACCAAGCACAATTTGAGAAATTTGCGAACCTTACAATAGGACTAGATGCATCATTCTTCCAAAGTTGTTTCATTAGTGGCCTAAAATAAGACATTAGAATGGAGGTACAAATACAAAATCCTATCGATATGATGCATGCAGTGGCATTAGCACAAATTATAGAAGAGAAGAACAATAACCAAAGGCGAATAGGAAGAGTTTTTTCAAGAAAAAAACCAAATACCTACACTAGCCAAAAACTGAATAAGGTCATGCCAATTAAATGAATTAGCCAAGAAGAGCTAAAATAAAGACGAGAAAAGGGTCTATGTTTCCACTACAATGAAAATTTTACCCCCAACCACAAATGCATCTCACCGAAATTATATATTTTGGACATAGTTGATTGCATTCCCAAAGAGGAGGATGACATAGAAGTGGAAGTAATAACTGAGGTTGCAGAAGAAAACCAAGAATATAAAATAGAAATATCCTTTAACGCATTAGCAGGATACTCGATTCCACAAACAATGAAGGTAAAAGGGTATTTTAAGAAACAAAACCCTATTGTGCTCTTAGACTCTAGTAGCACTCACAATTTTATAGACCCCAGTTTGGCCAAACAAGCTAATTGCTTTATATATCCCTGCAATAACTTTGAAGTCATGATTGGCAATGGAGGAAAAATTGCATGTAAAGGCAAATGCAAGAATATCAAACTCACGATGGGAGAATATAACATGAAAGCAGATATGTATGTACTACCATTAGGAGGATGTGATATTGTTTTGAGAGTACAATGGCTACGAACGCTTGGCAAAATTCAATGGGACTTTGAAGAGTTATGGATGCAATTTATACAAAACAACCAAACATACACAATTCAAGGTTTAAAAACAGGTCCCACACAAATCGTAAGTTTCCATAGAATGGAAAAAATTCTTTGAAAATGAGGAAGAGGCATGGTTGCCCAACTATTTTCCTTGCAAAACACCATCGAAGAGCAACCAGATGCACTCGAATTAATAGAACTCCTAGAGAAACATGATAAAATATTCAAAGAACCAGAGGGGTTACCTCCACAACGAAGCCATGATCATGCTATTCAATTACTTCTGGGACACCAAACTCCAAATATTAGACCTTTTCGATATCCATACAAAATATGAAAATAGAAAAATTAGTACAAGACCTACTAAGGGCAGGGGTCATTCGACCTAGTAGAAGTCCCTACTCTTCGCCCATTACACTAGTAAGAAAAAAGGATGGATCATGGCGCCTATGCGTGGATTTTCGCGCTCACAACAAAATAACGATTAAAGACAAATTTCCTATTCCAGTCATTGATGAACTAAATGGAGCCGCATATTTTTCTAAACTCGATTTACGATCAGGTTACCACCAAATTCGAGTTAAGGAAAGCGATATACCCTAAACTGCTTTTCGCACCCACGAGGGACATTATGAATTCTTGGTGATGCCTTTTGTCCTCACCAATGCTCCATCCACATTTCAAAGTCTTATGAATAAGATATTTTCTCCCTTCCTTCAAAAATTTATTTTAGTTTTCTTTGACGATATTTTGATTTACAACAAGACATGGGAAGAGCACTTAACACATATAGCGCAAGCACTCAAAATATTGGAATAAAATCAATTATATGCAAAGAGATCAAAGTGTTCCTTTGGAAAGTAGGAAATTGAATATCTTGGACATATTGTCTCCAAGGAAGGAGTTAAAGTAGACCCCTAAAAAATTGAAGATGTGGAAAATTAGAAAATTCCAAAAACTCTAAAAGGTTGCGTGGGTTCTTAGGATTAACGGGCTATTATCACAAATTTGTTAAAGATTATGGGAAAATAGCAGCACCCTTAACAACCCTACTTAAAAATAATGCCTTCATATGGTCTCCAAAAGCGAATGAAGCTTTCATGACTTTGAAAAACGCCATGTGTACCACCCCCGTCCTAGCTATGCCAGATTTTTCCCAACCATTCATTATTGAAAGCGACGCTTTCGGATTGGGAATGGGAGCGGTGCTCATGCAAAATGAGAATCCCTTAGCCTTTACTAGTAAAGCATTTTATAAAAAGAATTTAGCACGTTCCACTTATGAAAAAGAAATGTTAGTTATGGTCCATGCTATCCAACATTGGAGACCATACCTTATTGGAAAACATTTCATTATCCACACCGACCACCATAGCCTAAAATACCTTCTTGAACAATGGATAACCACTCCAGAACAACAAAAGTGGGTAACAAAACTATTAGGCTATGATTATGAAATCATCTAAAAAAAGGGAAAGATACCATGGTTGCGGATGCACTTTCCAGAAAGTTCAAAGAAACTTCACAATTACATGAATTCATAACAGAAAATCTCAATCACTTACCATGAATTCTCTCAGATGCTGATGTTGTTCCTGCCAAGATTTCATCCTATATTGGGTTGCTTTGAGATTTCCTTGAGATGTTTTGTGATAGATTGGTTCTCTTCAAGGACCTAAATTTAAGAACAATTGGCACTTGGGTATCTTTAGTGGACTGATTAACCAATAAGGAATGACATTAGCTATAAAAGGCCTCATCCAGTAACATGGTATGGCTACTTACTCAACAATTTTTGTTTGAAAATCCATTTGAGGATGATAGCTGGTACTTGGGTTTAAAATGGTTTCCACACACTTAAACAACTCCTATCAAATATTACTTGCAGATATTGGATCTTTGTCAGTGACAATGTTCTTTGGAAGTCCGTGCAGTCAGTAAAATGTGTTACATAAACAATTCAACAACTTGTGAAGCTTTATCAATGTCCACAACATCCATGGGAATAAAATGGGCGTACTTATTCAATTGACCAACTACTACAAAAAACTGAGTTCTTTCCTCCTACAGGTGTCAGGCTTGTATTGAGGTTCATGTTAGTGGATTTCCTACCATCTGTTCTACCACATACTTGGAATTCTTACACTCTTTTATTCCACTGGTATGTTTTGCAAGCAAAAAAAAATTATTCTTAATTTTGTTATAGATCTTCAAGGAGGCATTATAACCTGCAGCAGGTGAGAAATGACAATCTTTTAGTATTTTCTTCTTAAGTGTAGAGTTGTCTTGGTGGGTCCTTTTTTAGGGTTTGTGGCATAGAAGCAATCTATGAGGGGCAAAAAAGCTTAATCGAGGATATGGGTAAGGATTATTTTACCCCTTTCCTTGTTTTTTGTGATTTTTTATAATTTTTTGGTGGTTTTTCAAGTTTTCATGCCAGATTTTTCATTGTGCGACTAGTTAATCTGCATATGCGTGATGAATCTGCGTTGTGGATTAATTTTGCTAGGATTTTTGGAAATCGTAGAAAATCTATGTATACCCTGGCATGGATCTGTGAGGATCATGTAAATTCAAGAAAAAACTACTTGCAACAAAAAAAATTGCAATTTATCTTTTTTTTTTTTTAAATATATTTTTTTCTTTTTCTTTTTATCTTGTTTGATGATATGACGAATGCGATGTATTAATGATATGTAATATTTGATGTTTTTACTTGCAATATGGTACTCTCAATAGATGAGAGTGGTGATGCAAAAACTTCCTTGATCAGGTGGAGGTTCTTGTTGGGGTAGATAGGGACTTGCTACAACAGGTTGGGCTTCTAGATGTGGTAGAAATGCTAAGGATATATGTAGATATCACCCTATTGACCACACTAGCAGAGCGGTGGTACTCGAAATCATCCACATTCTAATTACCTATAAGAAAGATGACAATGACCCTAGAGGATGTATGGATTATTCTTCGTATTCTCATCAAAGGTTAGAATGTATATCATTTTATGGCATAGGATTAGGTCCTACAATGATTACCCAAGAACCCATAATTTTTGGTTGAGAAGAGCAAGATTAGTGTGGAGCAGATGACAACCACACAAGATATCTCGATAGTTGTCAATTTTCTTGCTTTCCACACAAGTAGGTACCATATACCATGGGGTCTAGCAGGGATTGTGGTTGAGATGAGATATACCAAGACGTGGTTTGTGTGGGGCCCTTTTGTAATGTGTCACATGTACAAGACATTGTATAATGTTGTGCACAAGTGACATAACAACATTATACTCACTACCCTGCTCCAGGTGTGGAGTTGGAAACACATAGTAGTGAGGAGGCCCTTCAATTTATCGCATAGGGATAAAGAAGTACAGTGGTTGGCTTCATATCAATGGGAACCCTTGAGAGGAGGGAGAGAGATAGTCGATAGGCTGAGTGTAGTGAGGCAGGTGATAGATGACCTGCATATTTTATGAATTGTATGGAGATCATGGAAAAAATATTCATACCAGGATGAGGACAACATAGATCTGGCTTGAGTGCACCGTGTTTAAAAATTTTATTTATTTAGTATTTTTCATTTTTGTTATGTAAATTATTCTAATTTTCACCAAAGAATGTAGATAAAAAATTTGCACCCCTTTTAATCAAGCTAATGGATCCTTACATAAAAGAGGTATGGAAAATAAGAGGTCTACACCTTGATGTGAGGGGTACCTGGTGTCGTACCTCCTTTGGTGATTGTCAATAAATTAGGTGGGTTCACTAAGAAATGTTTATATGTTGTTTCTATATCTATGTAATGGGAAATGTTTGATGTGTTCTTTCTTTAACAAGAACCTATGTTTAGGATAGAATGCAACTAGACCTAAACTATATATAGTTTTGATTTTCTTGAATATAGAGCACAACAAACAAGATTCTTCTAAGCTAAATGCAATGCAATTACGTTCTTTTTTTTTTTATTTTATGTTTTCCAACTAATCTATATATGAAATAGATGCAAACAAGCAGAGAATGGAGAAAATAAATTTGAAATTGATCATATTTGGATGCCCACTTGAACCAGATGTTTGAGCAAAGTGAACCCACATCACGAATCTTCATCTGGAATGAATCCGCATCATGAATCTGCATCAGCTGACAAGAAAAACCTACAATCAATCAGATAGAGACACTAAAAATTGCAATTAGTATTAGGGGATTTTCTTAGGCCACTATGTAATGAATCTTGGTAGCATAGCAGTCAAATACCCTTGGTCTCTTTAACCAACCATGGATAAAAATGGAAATTGTAAACTTGCTTGAAAACTAATACAAACTAAAAGAAAGTAGTTGAACAATGTAGAAATGAGAGTTTTGTAAAGTGTAAAATGATCAATACATAATATGCCAAGATGTAGGGATGAATCAAGAACAAGAAATTGCCCCCAAATCTATGATAGTGCAGATTCATGTCTGGAAGCGAATCCACATTACGAATCCACGTCTAGTGGTGTGGATTCATGACACTTTTGCTAAAGGTAAAAATTCAAATGGAAAATGAAAGTGTATGTAAATATGATTACAAAAATGAAAGTTATCATAGTGGGTATTATGTTGATTGACTGCTAATGGTCGAAACAACAATGTTTGCAAAGTAGGTTCAAACTCCAAAATCGATCCAAAACCTACAAGAAAAATAGGTCAAAAATAAAAAATGACCATTAACCTTGATTGAGGGGTGAAATACTGATTTTAAATCCTTCATGATGATCAAGAGTTATACAATTAGGGGTGCAATTAGCATTTTATTAATAAAAAATGGCAACTTTCCATTTTGAGCGAATCTATGTCTAGTATTTTTCCAAGTGCAAATTCGTAGAAATTATGAGATTGGGCCAAATTTGGGCCAAATTGAAACAATATCCAACAAATTAACCATTTTCCATTTTTTTATGAATCCGCACATGGGATTTTTGTAGGTGTGGATTTGCTAAAAATGAAGAAAAAGATAAAATTCGGTTAGCAAACAACTTTGGCAGCACGAGAAAAAGATGGGCGGATGAGGGGTGAACTTACATGAGTTAGGGGGTAGGGAATTTTGAAATGTGTTAAAAATTCCTGTCAAAAAAGCCACATCCTCAACTCTATGCATTTGGATGGAAGGATGTAGAGTCTACACCCAATATCACACACACTTGCACCTTGTCTTTCTCTTTTGGTGACAATTTTATGAATAAGGTGAGGTGTGATGTCACTAATATGTATTTTTGTGGAATGTTGCTTGGTAAACCCTATCAATTTGATAGGAATATGGTCTATCATGTTAAAAAGCACACATACACCTTGGAGTTGCACAATAAAATACATTTTGTGTAAAGCACTACACCCACATCAAATTTGATGCTAATTTATAGGTAAGCTCACAAGATAGTATGTCAAGCATATGCATTGGCTTATATTTTCATAAGACCCACACAGGATAAAGAACAAGCACCTCTAAAGATCCATGTAAAACAAGCTTCACTTCAAATAATTGTACAATCATAGATGTTCGTGGTTAAGGAACCCATACTCTTCCTTGTGAGAGAGATATCAATCATCCATTGACATCATTTTGGGTGCACCTATGAACAAACAACCACTTGCTCCACATGAGTTGCCTTTAGCATTACTCTCTCTTGACATTGCACATATGGAGAAGGGGTAAGCCAAGGCAACTTCCTTTATGCAGCATCGATAGAGCCTTCAAGCCAAGGTAACATAGATCTTATAGAATACTTAGCAGGAGTAGAAGAGAGTGATGAACAAGCATCACAATCCTCATCCAGTTTAGGTTGGTTATAGAGTTTGAAATCCCTTGGATATATGATGTTTTTTAAAGAAGCCATATCAAGACTCTACCTTGGAGACTTAGCCTATCATCAATCATCCAACAAATTTGGTACCTAAATTTCAGCTTCCTTTCACTACAAATATAGTTTTTGACATTACTCATCATACATAATAGGGTTCTTCTGCTTCTTACCTTGTCGTCCATCATGGTCAACTTCCTCACTAAGCTCGCTAGATCTCTCACCATTAGATGGCTCATGATATTCCATATTTTTTGAGAGCATTGGGGTCTAATGCTTCTATTGTTGGGAGGAGTGTTGAGGATATTATTGTACCTTAGGCTTAATTATAAGCCTAAGATATTATTTCTTATTTCTTGCATTGTATTATGTGAGGCATAGTATGCCCATGTTGGATATGTTTTGGTTAGTTGTTAGGATGCATGGTTATGTTGTTAGAGATCTCCTTGTCTTCTAGTAGTTTGTTGGTTTGTTTGCATCCATGTGGTTATAGTTGGTTATCCCTGCTTAGCATGTTGTTGTAGGTTGTTATAACCCTCATAACCTCCTTGATTCTCTTTCATGTATTATATATTTAGTATGCATAATGTAAATCCTAGCTTCATATTTTTTATTCTTATATCATGCACCATGACTACAAAGGGGATAGGTTCTTCCTAGAGAATGACACTATCATTCAAATACTCGAGTTTGCTAAACTAGTATACCTAATACCATGGTACATATCTAAGAGGGTGTTTTTCATAAATATTAAGGTAGATTGACATGGTGGATACCACTCATAGAGCTAAATAGAGTAAGGCTAGCTACTATAAGCTACTGGTGATACTAAGGGAAATTTTTTAGATGAAAAGGAAATCCATGCCCATAATGGAGAGTAAGTTCAAAATCTTGAGCCTCAAAATATTAGAAGATTTCTAGTCAGATGACCTAGAAGGTATATTTCAAACATGGCTTTCCAAGATAACAAATACCAAGAAGTTCATGCGCAAATATGGCCATGACTAGTGTTGGTACCTTTATGGTACAAATGTAAGTATGTAATAGATTAGGGTTTGAGTCTATAGTTTAGGTGAATGATTTATATTTCTCCTTTATGTAAGTGTCTATGTGTAATATATGCACAAGTGTCATGTCATGTAAGAGTGCAAGTGGGTATTGAGAGAATATGCACAAGTGTCATGTAAGTGTGTAAATATATAATGTGAGAAGGTGCACAAGTGTTATGTATTATGTGTGCATGTAGAAATGTAAGTTTCATAGAGTTAAGTATGTATGTAAGGAGAGAGTGAAGAGTCTACTATACAAGTGGAAACATGACAAGCCAAAGGTCATGGGAGCTATCATATGGAGAGCAATAATAAAGTACGTGAAGAGTCAGCTTCTATGTATACATTATGGAGACAATGCTTCATACAATGAAAGGAAAATTATTATGTAGCAATCACCACATCAAGAATTCATAATAAAGCTTGTATACATATTTTGAGCAATACCATTGCAAGTTTTCTTCATGCATGTACATGAATGATTTGGGCTATTTATATTCATATTCGATATTATAATGAATGTTATTTTCTTTATATTGGCCTGGATATATATTTTATTGCTCATATATTTAATTCTACTCTTGATTATTGATATTACAACCTAAAATATTGTGGCTTAATTATATTGGGACCTATGATAGTTTGAGATAGTTTAGCTTAAAATCCAACAACTAGAAGTCCACCAGAATCTTGATGAAGGTTCTTACCCTTTACTTTGAAAAAATGATTATCTATCTTATCCATCAAAGATAGTCATGGTTTGACCTTGCAAAATAATAGACAAGGTGGACTACAAGAATAAGATATAACAACTATAATGTTATAGTATATTACATTATTTGGTACATGTCAATGTACCCCCTTGGGTACATAACTAGAGTAGGAGTTTACTTTAGAGTAAAGTTAGGTAGTTATTTCCAATAATGTGATCAATGCACAAGTGTCAACGTGCAATGATATAAATGTACAAGGAGTCCACTTGTACATTAGTCATAGGAAAGGTAGATGAAGAGTCATAGGTAGAGTAAGGGCCAAGGAACCTATCTTCCTATATAAAGGCCTTATAGTGAGTGAAATGTGAGAGGAGAGAATATAGAGAGTGAGTAGTATAGATTGGTAAAGGAGTACAATGTAGCTTCTTAAAATAGTTTATGGAGTGTTCATGTCCTCCATTATACTACATTGTACTATTTTTATGAGCTTTCATTAATGGCATATTTTTGAGTTATTGCAGAATTTTATCTCTTTATTTTCTTGCATATTATAGTGCCATTATCATATAGTTATCTTAGATTGCTTATCTTTCAGAAGTCTTCGAGAATTGCAAAAAGTGAGGATTTGGATTCCAATTGATGACAACCAATGGCAATGAATGACAAAAAATGAGGATTTGAATTCCAACTAATGACAACCAATGGCAATGATCCGACGTTAATTGTTTTCAATACAATTAATATCAACGACTAGGATTAATTAAGTCCAATGACTATTTAATTATAGCGGTCGATAGCTAGGTAATGAAGTGCATGCAATGGCAATGGTGCGGGCATTAAATGTCAATAGGGCCAATATGTAAGGGGTAACGGGTAATGTAATGGACCAATGAGGTAATGGGCAGTGGCATTGATACGTGGCAGCGAGGGGTTTATCGAATGATGTGGGTCAAGTGGTTGACCAGACGATGAGGTAATGGGTAAATACACTGACATATGATAATGAGGGGTTTATCGAATGATGCAGGCCAAGTGGTTAATCCAACGATGAAACACGAATAAGGGGGCACAAAAACCTTGGACCCAACTGCTAGGTATGACACCACAGGGTGGACAAGCACGTAGTGAACACATAAGGCATGGAACCCAAAAAAATAGGTGACACGTGGTGCAAAGGCTTGACCAAAAATTTGAGGGTAGAGGTTCGTAGACATGGCAAGAGGTGTATGGGGTGGGAAAGGGTCCACTGTAGAGGGTGCAAAGTATGGGAGGGAAATAGCCAGTGTGCACGTGTTGGCTATGTTATTATAGGTGTGATGAAGTAAATCAAGGGTAAAAAGTCCTCACCATTTCCAATGTGGGATAAGTCTCACAGATGTTATAAAACACACAAGCACCCGTGATGACTTATCAAAAAATAAAAAGGCTACCAAAAAAATAAAAAAAACCTTACAAAAATTGTGAAATATGCACGCTAAAAAATATCAGTTGCTAGGCTATTGTTAGAAGGATAAGAAACTCGTCAAAAGAGGAATCAGGGCTAAAAAACATAGTGAATGCCAAAAACCCATGATCACAAGCAATGGATGGGCGTGCAAATCGATTTCAAGAGGTAGGAAATCATCAAAAATAGGGAGGCGGGTGTGCACCGAATATTGGCAGAGTCACACGGTGAAGGAAGAGATCCAGGCCAGAAATACAGATAGAGAGGGTCAATGGAAGGTAAGGAGCACCAAAAAATGATGTTGCATGGTCAAAGTCGACGTAGAACCATAAAAAAATGGAATGCTTCTATTGTCGGAGAGGAGTGTAGGAGCAAGCCATAAAACTCGTAGAATATCACCGAGGAATTGTTATCACCTAGAAAATATGTGTAGCATCGTGAAGCACTGGATCACCAAAGGTGGTGGAGAAGATCTGTGAGTGGTGGAAAAAGATAAAATGTGGTCTTCGATTTGGATCTACACGTCAGTTTTGTAGAGGGTGTGTAGCAAGTTCTTCCAAGAGCTAAAGTCATCGTCGAAGAACAACAAGGCTACTTTTGTGCCATCGAAAATGGATCGCTCCCTCTTGAAGGTCACAAATTCCATTAGGAAGAGTGTAATGGACATCCTCAAGGCAGCAAGGTGGATGATCGACAAGGTGGTGAATATTTTGGGGAGTGCATCGATCAAGTGGAATAAGATATGGCAGAGCAATATGAGGTTTCTAAAAGGAAATATTGCCAACAAGTTTAATGTCGCTCTAGGAAAGCCATAACAAAGGCAATGCGCAAGCATGGTGGCTAGTGATGCATGAACAATGAGTGTCATAGTGGTGTGCATCATGAGATAGAACACAAGCATTGGGTGAAAGAGAATCTTCTGAATTGGAAGTGCAAGATCATAAAAATCAGGATGGGAGGGTGCAAAATCACTGGATAGAGTGCTATGTTTTTGGAATTGAGTAATCCGAGAATGAGGATCTACAAGTGGAAAAAAATTATAGGAAGCTCAAGATGAAAGGCATTAGAAAAAATATTTATGTACGCCAGATCACGGGTAGAATGGCGTACGAAGGGTATAAAAACATCGATGATGCATAGATCAATGTCGTGAAAGTCCACTAAGACAAATGAGCAGCTGGATCTACGAATATATGGAACCATGAGCAAAGTGAGGTACAAAGCACCACCGGGAACCATGAAGTGAAACAAAGTAAAACACTATGAATTTCACATCCAAAAAAAAATGACACGGCCAACAAATCTTGTTGGAAACATGTTAGAAAAAATTGTAGGGAAGCTGCCTTTATATGGTGGGTCATCATCAAAAAACTAGAGGTGCCACAACTATCGGGTCCAACGTAGTGGTAAAAATAATAACAGTGAGTGGCATAATGCACACCGAGGAAACCATCGGAGATGACATATCATAGCACAAACAATGCCAAAAATTGTATATTTGGTCAAACAAACTTTGAAAAAATATGGTTCACACCCAAATACCTTAGAGAAAATTTTAGCCTAATAAATGAATCAATGCCCAAAAAGCCCACCATAACTGAGTAGCTCCAATTCATGAACTCATGAAAAAATAAAAATAGAATAAAAAATTAAGTAAACAGAGGTCTTGGATTTGTCAAAGTGCACGACCTAGGCAGGACAAAATCACGAATAGATTGAGACAATCTGTAGGATCGATAAAACAAGGTGCTTGAAAAGATAGTCACTCCATATATATGACTACATAGGTATTCTCATTCCTCGTTTAAACCGATCTCGGCCTAGGGGAAGAGGATACTAGCCTTGATTCCACAACCGACTCTGATACCAAATGATATGGAACAACAATCACAAGCACAAGGAAAGGAATTGGTAAACCAAAATTGATTTTCCATTGATAAACAAAGGCCTATAAATAGACATTACAACATGATATTACAACACATGTTAAGGATAAGGGTCATTAAATAATAATGATGCACTTATCCTTATCAAAAACTAAAATTAAACAATAACAACCATCATTTATTGAAACATATCTAATACACCTAATCACACACCTAATCCCTATCATTCATTATACTGCATTGTACTATTTTTGTGAGCTTTCATTAATGGCATATTTTTGAGTTATTGTAGAAGTTTATCTCTTTATGTTCTTACATATTATAATGACATTATCATATAGTTATCGTAGATTTCTTATATTTCATATTGTGGTTGCATTTCCTTTATCATATACCCATCAAAAGCTAATAGTGGTATCAAAGCCATGGTAGATCAATAGAAAATAGTGAGAGAGCCACAAGAAATATTGAGAGGAGATCAAAAATCTCATTCTTAGAATTTCTAGAAATCATAGTTGGCTAGAGTCTTTCCATAGGGTTGCAAGAAAAATCGTGAAGACTAGGACTCAACGTTCATTCCACTAGATTGACAAATCAACTAGTGAAGATTCGTCATCTCTAGATTTATAGTTTCTTCCATTACAATTTCTAACATTTTGTTGCAAAAAAAGGAGATTCAAAGAAAGTTGGGAAGCTTATTACATAGAACTAAGAAGAATATCTTCTTTGGAATCAATATAGTACCTAAAGCAACAAATAGAAGCCCAAATATTTGGAGGCCTGAAGAAAAGATCCCATTACTAGAAATTGCAGAGTTGTAGAGTGCAAAAGAATAAAAGGCCTTAAGATATTTGTTGCAGATTTGAGGAAGAGGATACTCAAGGAGAAGAGTCCCAATGAAGATAGGAGATTTGTTATCTCCATTGAATATTGAATACTTCACCTTGAAGGAGTTGAAGATACCCATAGAAGGTCCCATTGAAGAACTTCTAGTTTGGTAGATTGGAGATAAAGAAGGACTAGAAAAGGTCATATTCTAGAAGCAAAAAATTTTAGATATTATAGGGGATATCTCATTATAAAACTTCATAGCTAAATATTGAATAAAATATCTTATTGAGAAGACCAGAGAGCTATGATATTGAAGACCCTAGAGGAGAGGTATCAAGGAGAAAGAAGGGGAAGTCTAGGAAAGTCTTATAATAGATTTTAGAGAAAGCCATTGAAGGAGTTCCTAGGAGAACTCATTGGATAAATTGACTAGCAAGGAGGAGTTCATAATAGTGAAGAACTTGGGATAATTATCACCATCTGACAACAAGCCCACGAGAGAAGGATTTGGAAAGAAGCTTGTCAAATTTTAGAGGATATTAGTGAAGACCTCAAGACTTCCATATTATTGAGAAGAAGACCTATATTGAAGTTAGATCTCAACAAGGAGTTTGAAGGAGAAAGGAGATAGAAGGAGCTATCAAATCTAAGATATTTGAAGATTTCCCTAGAAGGCTTATTTGACGATAGGGGTTTGCTGAATTTACAACAAAATACTAAAGGGTTCTTGAAGGAAAAACTTAGCTACGATTTGAAGGAGTTCTCTACCAAATTTTTGAGGTTCAAGGATAGTATTTTAGTGAAATAATTGACTACGAAAGGGCATAAATTAAGACAACATTAATAGCTATGAAACTTTAGATTTACAAAGTGCATTCTAAAGGATAATTAAAGTCACCTACTACAAGTTCAAGGCAACAAGTTAGAGGGTTTCAAAGCTGCAAATAGGTGAGTTAGAAAGTTGATTTGGATAGTCAAGAAGAGTTGCAAGTTCATCTAGTAAAAGGTAGCAATAAGGTGAATCTAATCACATTACAATCATTCATCTACAAAGTTCATTTAAGGTAAGCAACTTTGGTGAAATAGGTTCATTACTGAACATTAAGTTACTTAGTTTGTTATTAAGTTTCATTAAGCACCATATTAGAGTTAAAGTTGCAAGGAGAAGGTTGCATATTAAAGTTTGCAAGGGAGTGCAAAATATAGTTTCTTACAAGGTTAATACCTGCATATTAAAATAGGAATTAATTATATTTTGATAGAAAATATCATCTTCCTATTATCTAGTTACAACAAAGAAGATATTACTTTTAAGTGAAAGTGCCATAGCTTATAGTGCAAGATTCAAATTACTTTTAAGAGTTATTTAAAAAGAGCAATAAGGTGAGATTACTAGTGCACTATACTAATTACTCTTAAAATATTATTAAGTGCATTGGTTTTAAAGTTAAGGTGGACTACCAAAGTGCACAAATCAACATAATATTAAAGTGTCTAAAGAAATTATTCAGTTCTGAAAACCTGTAGCTTATTGTGGCATAGAGAAGCCACCTAAAAGGGTGATATATCCCCAATATTTGAGAAGGAATATTCCATTGCAATTTAGAAGAAGGAAGCTACAAAATACTACTAGGAGAGTCTTAGATTAAGTTACAAATAAGGAACCTTATTCAGGTTATTATAGGGTTATTTTCAAGCACATACTTGTATTCTACGCTACACCAAAATAAGAGAAAACTTCAAGTGTCTCAAATACACCTACATAGCACATTATTATATTCTACAAGTAGCCACCATTAGCAAAGGAAAGCATGGGCTAAAATGCTAAGAAGTAGAGCCATCCAAAAGGCTCAATAACTGCCTCATATAGGTGT
Source organism: Wollemia nobilis (assembly GCA_028583015.1). Taxonomy (NCBI): domain Eukaryota; kingdom Viridiplantae; phylum Streptophyta; class Pinopsida; order Araucariales; family Araucariaceae; genus Wollemia; species Wollemia nobilis. Next base: position 4,555,431 of record JAQPPZ010016709.1, read on the forward strand.
TAAAGAATACCATTGCTCGATGCAACAACAACACAGGAGTAATGCCATAGCAGAGGATACCTATCATGGTGAAAAAACTACAACAAAAGAGGATAGTAAGGTAAAATATAGTGCAAGATGGAAGATAACTCATTCCAGTTTGCAAAGATAAGGTATAGAGCAAGATATCATTTTTAGTTGGCAAAGAAATGGCATAGAGAAAATTTATCATCGTTATCCAAGCTCTAGAAGCAGCAAGGAGAGAAATTGCACATATTTATATAACAAAGAACCATACATCCATGTTGGATAAAATATATCTATCTATGTTGGAGAAAAATAGCCATCTCACACTTTGTTGTCACAAAGGATCCAAAGAAACTTGGAAATAGTTGGCAAAGATAAGCGTTAAGAAAGAAGTAATATGTTGGAGGTAGCTTGCTTACAAATGAAGGTTATACACTTGCCACAATTACGTAAGGAATATTGTGTCACTTGGAAAAATGGAAGTAACATGCTTCATAATGCCAGCGATCTTGAAGAAAGGAGCTCAAATAAATTAATGGCATCATCACTTCAATGCTCAAGAAGAGCATTGTTGGTCAGAAGTTTGTCTAATGGTAAGGATTGTGCACCCACAGACCTTGACCAACTTTGAATGGTCTCAAAACTGGAATCTTTGAGGTCAATCTTTGGAGAAGGCTAGTTCCTATGAGTCCTAGCTAAACTATGCCTAGGGAAAAGGAGAGAGAAAAGAAAGAAAGTTGAAGCTAGAACTTATGGGATGGATTCAACCACATAAAAATACATGCAAAACCTAAATACTCAATAAATTCTCATAGATCATCTAACAGACCATCAAATATTTCCCATTAACATTCATCATAGAGAGTTTAATTATGAATTCCAAAATTAGAGAATGAAAAGCATGAAATTCTTAATGTAAAATTACAACATATTAATTCAACAAATTTTAACAAAAATAAACAACTAAACAAATAAGCATACATACATGAGAAGTTTCTAGAGGCCAAAAAATTATCCACTTGTATTCTGAGTATTTCAAATCTTACATGCAAGTTGTAATGGCTAAAGATCCGACCTTTTGAAATGCATTACAAACATACATATATAGCCCTTATGAAGGGACTATCGATACAAGCAAATTAAAATCTCATTAATGGAGGGTCATTGCATTAAAGGGCAATTGGACTACACACTTCCATTACCACCTTGCTACCACTAATGGAACAATTCTACAACACTTGGGTTGGCTGCATCGGTTGTATTTGTCCAATATCTTTCTTTGCCACTAAATCTAACAATACTACTACTTTAAATATTCATGTTATCCTTGGGGCTAAGTAGTTGGTGCACTTATATCTCCTACAACCTACCTTAGAGGTTGTAACTTCAATTTTCAACATGTTAGCTACTCACAAAGTTCTTCGTGATCAATTATTAAATCTGCTCACTAACCCCTATCTTGGATACCATGCTCTATTATGATTGGTGGTAAATTGACCTCTTTGGAATCCCTATAAAACTATGAATTTTGATGCTACGATATTTTAGGCCTCTCATGGATCTTTGCAACATCCTATTTTATCACTGGGTATCGATATCTGCACAGGATGGAACTTTGGGTGAAACATGAAGTCTGGTCGTACCCTATTCCTCTACCCAATTCTTCTTTCATTTACCTCCTTGGTGGAACTTTGGGGCCTGGTAGAGAATTCATCTCCTCCTACTTCTCAACCTAAGATTATTTTTGGTTACCCCTTCATGTGGAAATTTGGGATTCCTCCACCGTTCACTAGTTACCCAAACCTCCATCCATTTTGAGGGTGGGATTGTGGGATCATTTGCATCCCATTGCATACCCATTCTTTCACCTAGTGCAACCCTTCCTAAGGGCGAACCTTTGGGAGCATCCAAAAAAATATGCACAACCCAATCCTCCACCTGGCATATTTCTTCCTCTTCCCTTATGGTGGGACTTTGGGATTCATCTGGAGTAGGTTATAAACCTGATTTGTTGACCTTATTTATACTTGGCCAAGTTTTGAGAATATTTATTAACTTGTTCATCATGGGGAGTGAGTGGGTGCAAGAAATCCATCCACACTCTTGGTGACTCATGGGGGTTTTCACTCATTGAAAAGCAAGTAACCCTATTGAAAAAAGAATATTCCATGTTGATCTTCATCAAAATTATTTCTCTTGGCCATCATTCAGTGGGCCATAGAGTCAAAAAGAAAACAAAATGAAAGCAAAAGAGATGCATCCCATGACTCATGCCTCACCCATATGCTCTACATGTTACTACTCTTGGGATCTAGAAGACTTAGCTTGGGGGGCTACCATCTAAGTCACTTGGACTTGAAGCTTCGTAAATATTTTCTCCCAAGCTCCTGTAGTAGGAATACATGCACTTCTAATCTAGTCAACAATATATCTCAATTTGCAACATTCTGTGCAAGGAGGATCACTGTATTTCTCAACCATTTGTTCAGATTTTACGAAAGGTAAAGAGACTAAATATAATTTGGAACCTTGGTTCGTCATTATGGGATCTTGAAATACCATAGTTTCACTTTCATTCTTTTCCAAGTCCTCAAATAGCTTCTTGAGGTCTGTCTCTATATACAACTCTTACTAGTTGTCTCAAAATATTGAGGAGCTGAGCACCTTGAGGTATAAGTTGAGAATGTTCATCCTCTCTAGCTCTCTTATGAGTACCCTTTATAGTTCTTTCCCCTTAGAATATAGATCTAAAATATGGAATATTTGTTGCATCATGATCCGATACTGCTGAATTTTTCTCAAGTAGATGGATGGCTGAATTTCTTTACTCATTAATTTTGCTTTTAATATTACTGCCTAGGGATCCATGTCCTGTACCATGCTACTTTTTCTATCTAGCTCAGCCTTTGCCTCCATGGAAACTGCTATGCTCTCTTCTATTGCTAATGCAAAAGGAGTGAGAATTCTTAGGGCCACCTCTTTTGATTTTCTTAGACAGACAAGTCTAATCTCCTTTAGAGAGTCCTTCAAAATAAATGATCTAGATGGCTTGTCCTTCTCTTCTTGTAGCTCTACCAATGCAAAATTTAGAGCATCTTCCTTTTTATGAATCATGACCTTGCTCTCATTCAGAAATTCCTCCTACTATTGTTGTTTGATTTTCAATTATGTGCCCTACCTTTCAAGAGTACTCCTCACTGCTTGCAACTCAGCTTCTAGATTAGCAATATTTTTGTCCTTCTACTATAGAATATTTTGGGAAGGTGCCTTCTCTAGGGCATGGCTCAATTCTTTGTTCCTATTTTTGAGAGTCTACTTGTCCAGGGTTTCTTGATGGATAAGAGCATCTAGGGTTTGAATCATTTTCTTTGCAACCCTAAACTTCTTCTCCACGTTCTTGATTTGCAAGAAAAGGGTGTTGTCATTGACATGGGCTACCTTTACAACCTCAATCAGAGTGATTTAGGTAATATATCTGGTTTGAATATCTAGCCACCAATTATAAAGTCTCATATCTACCATGGCCTTCTTCTCCTTGGGTTGGGTCGTTACCTTATATCTCTTTCCTTCAATCGGATCAAGCTCATGAAAAGTAATGGGGGTGGCCTCCACCCTGTCCTCGTGCATTGCTAAAATTATTCATCTACCCATTTTTTTTATTATCTCACACCACCCTTAAAACCCTAAATATTTTGGCACGTCCCCTTATACTACCTTAGGCATTGGTGGCGTATTCAAGAAGGTTAGTAGTGGAGTCAAAGGATGTGTCATTATGGCTTAAATTTAGGGTGTACCAAAGGTTCCACCCAAGGGCCTTGGTTATAGTGATGGAGACAAAAATAGGGGTTTTTGGGCTAGGGTTTGCACCAATTGGGATAGATTGATCAAGACCACAGATGGCATAGAAGGTTGAGGTGGAGAAGGCAAAATATTTTATAAATTGGATGAGGGCAGGGTATGATATATTCCAACAAATTTTATGGATGGTCAGGCATATAGGAAGGATGCAATGGGGAGACCATTGGGGACTTGGGATGCTCTTTTTTGAGTAAAGAGATCATTACTAGGATTGCTCTTGGGTGTTGGGTGATGCGAGAGAGTGAATTAGGGGAATCCTCAAATAAATTAAGGGAAAGGGTTTGCTCATGAGAGGGATAATAAGCCATCATGAGGATAGAACCCTACTACTATATTTGATCTAGGGGCTCTTCGACTATCTCCTTTCCTCTATCCCCCTGGTCCATGGCTATAGTATCCTCCATATTGAAAAAATTCGACTATGATCGTTGATGCTTGAATTTTGGTTCTCATACTCTTGAGATGATATGGTTAGAATAATTTTTCTTCTTCTCACTTTGCTCTAATTTTTTGGTGGAGGCCTAGGCTACTTTTTCTCTTCCATTCTAGATGGTTTAGTCGACCTGGTCCTCTAGGTGCTTTGTTGGATTTGCATAGAGGGAAATTCTCGTTCAACCATTTTTCCATGAGCTAGGTATTCATGTATTCAGAGTGGGATTTGGAATTCTTGTTCTTCACCCTCTCTCTCATCTTCTTCATATTCCACCTGCTCTTGGGGATTCAGTATGTTTGACTTATTTAGGATGTCTGAGGAGAGGTCTTCATCTTCCCGTGATTTCCATACCTTGATGTTGGCATCATATTCTTCTAAAAAAAAATTATCCCTCCCTGGGAGAGTATCATTGTAATCATCCTTATTGCATTTCATCACCCACCATTTCTCAATTTGTGATCCTCTACCCAATTTGTGTGATCCTCTACTAGCTTGATGAATGTTGAGCTTAGATTTTTGTCAAGATTTCTCTTAGGGTCAAAGACCCTTTTGTACAGATAAAGGGACCTCCATGGTGGCCGCTTGTGCATCTAGAAATATGTGAATGGATCTACTTGCTCCTATAGAAATTTTTTTTAGTCCAAGACCACTTGATTAGCTTCATTCTTCTAGTTCCTAAACTTTTATGACTTGACATTGCCACCAAGCCTTTCTTTGAGAACATCATCTGGATCATAGTGCCATATGGGCAGCACTACAAGGAGTCCTAAGACTAACAGTTTGCTATCCCAATTCTAATATGTGGGGTTATTCATTACTGGCATATTGATGGGCCCATGAAAAATAGAAATATGGAATATCATCCTCTTCTTTTCTTCCAAATTGTACTTCTTTTCAACCACTAGGGCTTGTTTGCACACTTCCATTGCAAAGATCCAATATGTAACATAGTAAGGTAGCAGATAAGGGAACCCACAAAAGTCGTAAAAGTCAATGCATGTGCCCTCTTTCAAGAAATGCCAATATCCTATCTCTAACATGATTTCCCTTAAGAATTTCTTAGCCTTTTTAGACAAGTGGGACAAACCTCATAAATATATGCCAGGGCAAGCCCTAGGAAATCTTGTTGAACTCTAGATATGGCTTGATCCTTCTGAGCATATGCATCCATTCTACTACTAGATGTATCTACCCATTACCATCCTTATCATTAATTTCCATAGGATGCCTTTTGCAAGTTATGCAGAAGAAAAACAACCATGCCAAGTAGTATGGATAATGGAATTCTATGCTTTTCTTCTATTGATATTCTGCCAATTATCTCTGGGTGTTCTTGGCTAGGAATTTTGCCCAGTCGAGTCTCATGGTCTGGTGAGCTTGCATTATTGCATGTACCATTGCAATTTTCTCTGGGTACACTATATTATTTGTTGCTAGACCAAGCAATATATTAACATGGACAAGAATAGTTGAGATTCTTCTTTGAATTCTACTAGTATCTTCATTTTCTCCATGTAGTCCTATGGCAATGTTCTAGCCTTCAATATTTGCTTTAGCCAACTTTTAGGGCCATCATCACCAAACCTATTCTTTTTTCCCTTTATATTAATAAATTTTAGTTGCCCTCCAGAAAACTCTTCGACAGGAGACTCCGGGGTAGCAAATGCTTACCTGATATTCTATAGACTTGTCTAGTATAGGGGTTGTAGGTTTTGGTTTTGAATCATGCCTATGCTGGCATCATAGAATTCTACAATAGTTTCAACTAGCTTGAGGCATGGGTGTATGGTAATAAGCATAAACCTAATTAACTAGGTTTTCCATGGATCACCTCCCATTAAGGTTGAAGAACACTGCACCGTCTTTTGCATCACACCATCTCATGAAAGTTTAGCCTTGGCTTTTATGGTTAGATGTGTATCTATAATTCCTTTGATTGCATCCTCCAATTTATTTTTGGGCTTAGCCTTTGTCATTCTATCTTCTCACCCTTCTATTTTCACAATCTTCTCTACTTAGGAGAGTACAGGTTTGAGCAACCCAACACCTTTCTCTATCAACTCAAATGCAACAACAATTTGAAGAAGGTAGACATGAACATTAGTATTGCTCACTTTATATTTATAATAGCCATAGAAGTAGTCCATTGAGTTATCTAATGGGAATATTAGGGAGGATATTTCATAGAATGAGGAAATCTAATTGAAACATGTTTTGGCTGATAGACACTTTTTGTTAGTTTTTCTTGGGATGTGAACCACTAGCCAATGGGATTACTGGAATAGTTATATCCTTCAATTGAGTGCATTGCATCCCACTTGATTTCAACCATATCTATAATCATGGTATAATTATTCATTAGGGTGCACCTTCCCTAGGTAGATCATGCTCGGGATATCTTCCATTCCACCATTTATAATGCACACTCCAAATTGTTCTATAAAGTGTACCTCTATCATTGATTTTATGGTGGGTTTCTAACATGCCTAGCGAAGGGGATTCCATATAGCATGACACATAGCTTTGATCATTAGCCCTTACATTGCTCTTGATATGAGTGCCTCCTTAGTTGGTTCACCTAAATTTCATTGGGATAGAGCTTGTTTATTTCTACACATGTAATTCCAATGTTGGGCATACAACTCGGGTGATCAATAAATGATACTTCTTGCCTGCATGCTTACACCTGGTAGCTAACAGTTGGTGATCATGAAATTTATTTCTATTCTTCATGGGATAAGATTTTGGTATTACATTTGAATAAGCCAAATCCCATTTTTTTGTTAGCATTCACTTTTTCTTATAAACCTATCGGCTAAATTCATAAGGGTGGACTTTTGGGATGCTTGTATCTTTCATTGGGCTCCCATTTTTTTTGTTGATTTGTAGCCTCGTCCTTGTATGATAGGTATTTTAATTTCACTTAAATCTTGGATGCTTTCCAATTTCCTTCCTAGGAAGGGCATACATCTGGGACTCCCTGAAGTCAGATGACTTCCCATTTTCCTACCCAAGGAATAATCTTTGTTCAGTGGAGTTTTGAGTGCGGATAGATTTTGGATGCTGACCGGTTTCACTGATTGGCTCAAATTTGGTTGAATTAATGATTTGGTGGATGAGTAACAAATTGGATCCAAAATTTGACAAAATGGATGCTTTCTACTTCTACCTCCAAACATGTGTTATTGGCAAATAAAAAGCAATAAATGAGCTATATACATATATACAACATTGAAATGAGCGAGGCTAAGCATAGTATTTAAAATGCTACATATTCACCAGGAGTGGGGGTATCTGCCCTTCAAGGTCACACAGTTGATAAGCATTTGCATCTCTACAACTTTCAATGAGGTATGGACCTAACCATAAGGAATCAAGCTTATCATGTGCATCTCACTTTGCTCAGTTTGTGTCCCATTTTAGGACTAGATCTCCTTTAGAAAACTCCTTTGGTACTATCCTTTTATCAAACTAGTGCTTGACCATGCTTTGATGTTGGCATAATTTTTTGTACACCTATTATCATTTTTCCTTTGATTGAATCAATTGTGTCAATCTTTTCTCCATTGTTAGGAAATCTTTCACCTTTATTTCACTCATGAATTTTAATGCTGGGACTTCCAAATTGATTGGAAGGACCGCCTCTTTTCCATATACCAAAGCATATGGGTATGTTTTCAAGGCATTTTTAGGGTTTATCCTATCCACCCATAGTGCTTGATTAAGTAGGAGGTGCCAACTTCTAGGGTTATGCTCAATGTTTCTTTTATTATCCTGAGTAGATTCTTATGTTTAGAATCGGTTAGACCATTCCCCTATAGATAGTAGTTTGAATAGGTATTCCAATAGATCATGCCATACATTCTAGTGAATTCCATTATTTTGTCACCTATTAAGGATGTGCCATTATCTAAAATAATGGTGGTGGGAACTTTGAACCTGATAATTAATATTTCTAGAAAATCGATATTGTTTGTTGGTCATAATGCTTGATGGCTTCAACATCAGTTCACTTTGTGAAGTAATTCATTATCATCAGGATGTATTTATGACCAAATAATGAATTTAGGTTAATCACCCTAATGAATTCTAAAACCCATTACTAGAATGGTCCTTTTGCAGCTATTGGTTGTAGAGGTATGACAAGATATTTACCACTCCCAAAAAACCTTTGGTATTTATTACACACTCTAACTAGTTTGAATGCATCTAAAAATATGAATGACCAATAGAATACCATACTTAATACTTTAGCTACTGAGGTATGTGTTGAGTAATTTCCTCTTGAAAATCTAGAGTGAAATTCCTCAAGGGTCTTTTGGGCCTTCTCTAGAGGTATGCATTGCAACAAGACCCCATTAAAATTCCTCCAATAAAGGACATTGTTGATCAATACATATTTTCTATCCTACAACATATATATGTGCCTCTATGATGCTATCAACCCCTCTAGACATCTATCTAAGTTAAAATAATGAGTCAAGTTTGTGATCCAGGTGTCAAGTGGTACCTGCACTTTTTTTAGCTCCATGATGTTCGCTTCTTCTATGCATACATTAGAATCCACAACTGTAGACTCTACCAAGTGCTAACAAAGTGCGTAACCATTTATTGTATTTATTAGCTAAATCTCTACATAAAACCCTTGATTCTTCATCACCTAACCAGCTCTCCAATCACCCCATTCTCCTTGAATCACAAAGTTTTTAATATTCAGGTGCACCACATATACAATAATTTTGCTCTAAGAGACAAAATGCTTAAATTTTTTTAAAAACTTCATGATAGCATAGACATGTCTCTCAATGAAATTATATCTCTCTTCATGGTCATGCAGTGTCTGGCTAAGAAATCCGATCGATATTTTATTACCATCCTCTCCCTTTTGTGTAAGGAATTTTGCAAAACTTTCCTCTGCTCTAAAATCATATAAAATGAAATCCTTGGAGTAATCTAGACTGGTAAGGATCAAGGCTCAAGAAATGGCTTCTTTGATATTTTTGAAAGCATCCCTTTGGGCATTTTTCCATTTGAACTCAATGTCCCTCTTCAACATCTGTGTCATAGGCTTAACTATTTGAGCAAATTCGGATACAAATTTTTGCATAAAGTAAATTTTCCCAAAGAATGATTGAAGTCCTTTCTTGTTCAAAGGCAATGGAAAATCCAAGATGGACTTTACCGTATATAGGTATATGACAAGCCTTACTTTCGACACCACATATCCTAGGACCTTACCTTCTTGCATAGTGAAAATGGATTTCTTTGGATAAATTCTCTACATTTTTTAAAGACCTGTCTGAGGTGCTCCACATGGTCTTCATTCTTGTGAGATAAGTTAATCATATTATATATATAGATAACAATCACCTTGTTCACCAACTCACCAAATACTAGGTGCATTACTCTTTGAAAAGTGGTACTAGCATTAGACAACCCAAATGGCATGTGTTGATAAGCAAAATTTCCCCACCTAGTGGTGAATGTTGTCTTATATTGGTCTTCATCTCGAAACCAAACCTGATTGAATCTAGAAAAACTGTACAACAAGGAAAATCTTTATGCTCCCACCATTGTGTGTAAAATTTGGTCTATTTTGGGTAAAGGATAATGATCCTTCAAAGAAACCTTGTTTAGATTTTAGAAATCAATACAAAGCCTAATATCTCCATTCTTCTTTCTAAAAAAAACCAAGTTTTCCACCTAGGTATAATTCTTACTGGGATATATTATCTTGGTATTCAATAGCTCTTACTTCATTAAAGCTTCTATATTTGGGTTAATTGGCCTCTATTTTTATTGAAAGGGTTTGCATCAGGTTCCAGTTCAATGGTATATTGGATAACATCCTTGCTATATAATTTGAGATCATCGTAGGTCCACACAATGATATAATAATGCATCTTGCACAGCTCTTGGCTATGGCAGACTTCTTCATCCAAAAAATCCACTTCTATCTTCAAGATTTTTCCTAGTGAAACTTGGACTTCCTTATAACCTTTAGAATCTACTATAATCATGTGGCCCATTGGTCAATTGCTATTATCAAACAAGCTTTCAAGGGTGATTAACCCCTTTGGTATGTGGTTGTTTTTTAATTGGATGGACACTTCTTCTTCTTCCTCATCTTCATTTTTGGAGGTTCATCAGCTGAAAAACTCATTTTTTGGACCATAAAATCCATTATTTACTTGTCAATTTTAAACACTTGCCAAAAATATTATTGTATGGAATAGAGGGCCTATATACTAGCTTAACTATCTTTACCTTATAGATGGTATTAGATACCAAGCAAAAATTTGCTCCCATAGATGCCAATATATCAGTGTGTCTATTATGTGTTGGCAATTTTGGGTACCTTGGGTACATTGCCCTTGCTCAAGTGTTGATGTTGTCATTGATGTCAAAGAGCGGAAGGGTTTTTGTGAAAACCAAGGCGGACTAAATTATAGGTTTTGTTTAAATCCATGGTCAGCAGTTTTGAAATGGGTTTTTCTTAAAACCCAAGTTAGCTCTTCGTCTTGTTGAAAAAGGTGCTCCGATGATGAAGATATTTAATTTTAAATATCCAGTTTAAATTTTATTTATTTATTTAAAATTTAAATTAATATTTTAAAATTAAATTAAAGTCGTTCACCGGATTGTTTTCAAAGCCGACGTTGCTAGGGTTTTGCAACGGATCAATTAGGGTTTCCTGTGGACAAAGCAAGGTTAAGCAACCAAAAAATTCTAGGGTTTCATTTTGACCTAATTAGGGTTGCAGCCGACGTGTTTGAGAATGTTTTGATGGGATATTCTCTTCTATAAAAATGCGGGACTGTTGCAAGGTTGAAGAGTGGGCGTGATGCGATATATGCGAATGAAGTTCGTGTGTAGCAGAGTGTAAGTCGGTGATAGTTCTTTGGAGTTAAAGAAAAGAGATCGCAGCGATGAGATAGTGAGTGAGTGCGTATCGACTGATCGAGAACAAAGAGAGTGATATGCAGAAGGCGTGTTTAAAGTCTGAGGCAAAAATACGCAGATGGTAGAAGTGATATTTCATGGAAGGTGTAGCTGAGTGAGTGGTGCAAAGAGAAGATAAGAACGCGGTATGCAGAAGTCGTGTTCCGAGTGTGAAATGACAGTGTGCTGGCTGTAGAAGTAATATTTCTGTGAAGTTGTAGCAGAGAACGTGGAGAGATATAGAGGAGTGGTTGAAAAAGTGCGAATCATTTTTCACAGCAGCAGTCGAATGCCGACAAGCAGCAGATCGCAGAAAAATAACAGATCGTGATAATTGAGGTGAAAGTTTACATTATGCAATTTTTATTATTATCTTCAAGTTGTAGCTTGAAAAAGGGGTTGGTGCCTCTTTCCAGTTGGTGCTGGAAAAATTGGAGTTGGTGCTCCATTCTGTTGTAGCAGATAAAATTTAGAGGTTGGTGCCTCTTACCGCTTGGTGCTTGGTGAATGATTATGTAAAGTTGTAGCTTTGCATTTGACTGGATTTGGATGGTAGTCCAAGCAGTATTTTTGAGGAGTAGCCACATCGGTGAACCTCGTTAAAATGCCGTGTTATGTGTGATGCTCTTAGTACTTTTATTATTTCTATTTTAATCTGCTGTAGTTTATTTAAAAGTCTAAATTGCTTTTAAGTTTTTAAAGAACACACTGATTCACCCCCCCTCTCAATGTCATTGTGATCATAACAATTGGTATCAGAGCAAGGTTCCCAATTTTGGCTAAATCAGTCAGGGTTGATCTTGGATTAGTACACAATGGCTAAGAAGAATAGATCCTCATCCAAAAAGGCATCCCAGCCAGTTTCAATTCCTATGGTTGAGAAAATTGAACCAAAAATGGCAGAAGGAATGAACTCTGAAGTTGAGGCTGAAGTTGATTTAGAGGGTGAGCTAGTGTCTGCCCTTACGGAATGGGAATCGGAGAAAAAAAAGAATGAAAAATTGTCAAGGAAACTTAAGGATGCAAACAACATTATTGCCAGTTTAAAAATACAGACTGAAGAATACAAGAAAATGTTTGAAGATCTGGAAATACAGGTATCCATGAAGATAGACCACTACAGCAAATTGGAAGAAGAAAATGTGAGTCTTCGAATACAGATACAAGAGCTGGATCGAAAAATCAACTATCATGTAAAACGTGAAGAAAGCTCGATGAAATTGGACAAAATTCTGAGCGATCAAAGATCCACAGGTATCAAATTTGGTCTTGGCTTTTCTGAAGGAGAATCATCAACTGGACCAAAAGCAAGCAATGTTGAAAGTGAAAAGAACAAAGACAAGAATCAGGCAAAAGAAAGATATAATGCCAGACCTGAAATAGCAGCTGACAATGATGGCTTTACTAAGGTCACACATCAAAAGAATAGAAGATCCAAGGCTCCAGCAACAACCTGGCCAAGACCATCTTTCAGGTTTAATCATTATTTCTATGGTTTTTGTTTCAAGTGTAATGTTTATGGGCATAAAATTGTTGACTCGCAAATACAACGTAGGTCCAAGAAGTTTCACTAGTAGAAATGCGTTTGCTCCTTTAATGAGTTATGCAAGAGAGTGTTTTAAGTGTCACAACTTTGGTAATATTGCCAGAAATTGTCGTAGTATGTCTGTTTCATATCAACCTCATGAAAGCAGATTTCAACCGTATAGAGCAAAACAAAATAGAATTTATACTGAAGGATATGTGCAAAATTCTAAAAAGGGGAAGTCATAGCTAGAACCCAATACCACAGTTAAAACATAATGGAAACAAAAAGAACAGCTCAGGAAAGAACGAGGATTCTTTAATAGTGCGATACGACTTTTAGAGCTCAGAATAAACATGTTCCTTGGATTCTTGATAGTGGTTGCTCAAGTCATATGACAGGTGACAAACATAAATTCGAAAATCTACAAAAGTATGAGGGTGGTTCTATAAAATTCGGCAACAATGATGGAGCCAAAATAATAGGTAAAGGAACGATCAAAATTAGTGAAGGAAAGATCAAGTTAGAGGAAGTTTTATATGTGGATGGTTTGAAACATAATCTATTGAGTGTGAGTCAAATCTGTGACAAAGGACATGAAGTAGTTTTCAAGAAGCATGGTTGTGAAGTCAGAAAAATAAACAGCAAGAAATTAATAGCAACCGGCTCAAGGACGTCTGGCAATCTGTACACACTCTCAGAGTTTTTAGAAGGTATGTGCTTCATGGGACAAGAAGAAGAGAACTGGTTGTGGCATAAGAGGCTTGGACACATAAGTTTTGATAATCTGGTAAGAATTAGCGCTAAACAAGCAGTGAGAGATATTCCAATCATTAAAAAACCTGCAAATAGTATGTGTGCTTCATGTCAGAAGGGTAAACAGACCAGAGTTTCGTTTAAAACAAAAGAACATCACACTAATAGGCTTGGTCAAAACAGGTTTAGTCAGAACTGGCTTAGTCAGAACATGTGGATTCAAAGAAAAGGTATACCTAAAAGAAAGTGCAACAATAAAAGTCACACTGTCAGATAGTGCAGAGTTGAAATTCCAGGATATAGGAACAGGAACAGTGGCATGATCAGGTCCAAGGATCAGAACAATGACAGGAACAAGAATATGGTCAAAGAGTTCAAGAGAAGACCCGACAAGGAAGTTATAGACGTTGATGTTGATCAGTGCCTAATGGGAGTTTTAATCCCACCCCGGAATTAATCACCTCATCGAGGAGGTGGGGGAGGGACTAAGCCAAGAGGCTCATTCTTAGTTTCGAGCCCCAAAGGTGGCCCTTTGCCATTGATGACAAAGGGGGAGAGATATGAGTAAGGGGGAGAGCTTCAAGTGAAGAGGAAAGCTTCAAGTCAGGGGGACCAAAACTTCAAAGAGATTGATTTCAGTTTTGGCTCTTGAAGATGTGTTTTTAGTAAAGGGTTGCCATCAATGACAAAGGGGGAGATTGTTGGCAATTTTGGGTACCTTGGGTACATTGCCCTTGCTCAAGTGTTGATGTTGTCATTGATGTCAAAGAGCGGAAGGGTTTTTGTGAAAACCAAGGCAGACTAAATTATAGGTTTTGTTTAAATCCATGGTCGACAGTTTTGAAATGGGTTTTTCTTAAAACCCAAGTTAGCTCTTCGTCTTGTTGAAAAAGGTGCTCCGATGATGAAGATATTTAATTTTAAATATCCAGTTTAAATTTTATTTATTTATTTAAAATTTAAATTAATATTTTAAAATTAAATTAAAGCTGTTCACCGGCTTGTTTTCAAAGCCAACGTTGCTAGGGTTTTGCAATGGATAAATTAGGGTTTCCTGCTGACAAAGCAAGGTTAAGCAACCAAAAAATTCTAGGGTTTCATGTTGACCTAATTCGGGTTGCAGCCGACGTGTTTGAGAATGTTTTGATGGGATATTCTCTTCTATAAAAATGCGGGACTGTTGCAAGGTTGAAGAGTGGGCGTGATGCGATATATGCGAATGAAGTTCGTGTGCAGCAGAGTGTAAGTCGGTGATAGTTCTTTGGAGTTAAAGAAAAGAGATCGCAGCGATGAGATAGTGAGTGAGTGCGTATCGACTGATCGAGAACAAAGAGAGCGATATGCAGACGGCGTGTTTAAAGTTCGAGGCAAAAATACGCAGATGGTAGAAGTGAGATTTCATGGAAGGTGCAGCAGAGTGAGTGGTGCAAAGAGAAGATAAGAACACGGTATGCAGAAGTCATGTTTCGAGTGTGAAATGACAGTGTGCTGGCTGTAGAAGTAATATTTTTGTGAAGTTGCAGCAGAGAACGCGGAGAGATATAGAGGAGTGGTTGAAAAAGTGCGAATCATTTTTCACAGCAGCAGTCGAATGCCAACAAGCAGCAGATCACAGAAAAACAGCAGATCATTATAATTGAGGTGAAAGTTTACATTCTGCAATTTTTATTATTATCTTCAAGTTGTAGCTTGAAAAAGGGGTTGGTGCCTCTTTCTAGTTGGTGCTGGAAAAATTGGAGTTGGTGCTCCATTCTGTTGTAGCAGATAAAATTTAGAGGTTGGTGCCTCTTACCAGTTGGTGCTGGTGAATGATTATGTAAAGTTGTAGCTTTGCATTTGACTGGATTTGGATGGTAGTCCAAGCAGTATTTTTGAGGAGTAGCCACATCGGTGAACCTCGTTAAAATGCCGTGTTATGTGTGATGCTCTTAGTACTTTTATTATTTCTGTTTTAATCTACTGTAGTTTATTTAAAAGTCTAAATTGCTTTTAAGTTTTTAAAGAACACACTGATTCACCCCCCCTCTCAGTGTCATTGTGATTGTAACATTATGGTCTCTTGGGATTGCCTTTATATTCAAGGCTTCAAATGCCTCTAATAGGCCCCGAAATCTATTTCTATAAGCTTTGAGATCATGGTTCTTACTAATGCACTTTTTAGAAATCTAGTTGATTACTAATTTTGAATCTTTAAATATCTACAGTTATTTGACTCCAAGCTTCTCTACCTTCTCCAAACCTAGGCATAGGGCCTCATATTCTGTTGCATTGTTAGTGCAGCTCCATGTTAGTCTGTATGAGAAAGCATTTTAGGATCCCATAGCTGAAATTAGGACTACTCCAACCCCTACACCATTTTTGCATCTTACCCCATCAAAATAGAGCTTCCACAACTAATGAGGTGATGGGGATAATTCTTCCTTAGTAGCTGGTTTCTTTGTCTTTAATTTCTCAATAATATATGTACCCACTCCTATATCTATCATAGCATTGAAGCATTTTAGAGAAAATGGATCCTCTGTTTGTAGTTCCTCCAGGACTTCTTCCATCAGGTCCTCCTCTTTAGTAAACATGCTCACTATGGTTACCTTCTAATCTACCTCTTCCAATATCTCTATATGGAAAGAGTGTGGTTTCTATGAATAAATATTTACTCTTCTTCCCTTGTATGGTATTTCCATATGATAATAATCAAGAGAGAGGCATCTGCCTAACTTGGAAGTAAAATCCCTTGAGAGGCACATCCTAAGATAAGGTTCTAGGTCCACCACCATAATCTCTTGAATAACATCCACCTGGGGAAATCTGTGAAGCACCATGGGTACATCTTTAATCATCCCAAAAATATTTACTAGAGTACCATCTAGTTGCAACACACTAGGAAAATTTCTAGTATATTCCATACCCAACATCACACATCGCCTTGGGCATAACTATAGTAGTAGCTACCAAATCAATCATGCAGTTGTGCACCACCCAACCCTCTATTTATAGGGATAGATAGAATGGGGAAGGCATTTTTTTATTGGTTCCCATAATAGAACTACCTTAGACTAGATTATACTCCACATGAGTCTTATTTTATCTTTTTATTAGTTTGAGGGAATATTGGAGCAAATTAATTTATCCGATTATCAACAAAGCATCATACATGTTGGCCTTGAGGGTATTTTCTTTAATTCTTCCATAATGTTAAAGGTAGGGATTTCAGATTACCTTTCCCTATCTTTTGGATGGTGTTCAAATTTACTTCTATACTCATGGGTCGACCCAATATGTTGGTGCTTTTTTGGGGAAGGATATTTTAGCTTATATCTAGCCTTCGCTTGAGTTTTAACCCCTTTTTGTTGAGCTTAATTAGGTTTGGCATCATTCCTCTGTGGCTAAAAAGGATTTTGAATAGGGACCCTTTGGGTAGTTTCCTTTTCAACTTTATTTTTTTATTTAGCATTGGTGAGCACCTTTAAGGGGTTTAACTCCTTTGGATTCACCTGTAGTGGTTTCTTCCCATACCTCATTAGAACGAAGACTTGCTCAATGGATGGCATCATGAAATTATGACCATCATCTCTAATCATATTGATCTACTCTTTTTGGGTCCTTTCAACCTTCTTAATAGCCATATTCTACACATAATGTTGATGCATCATACAAGTACTTTTCCCATGGGGGTCATTACATGTAGAACACCAATAATCTGATTCAAATCTAGAGGTTGAGGCTTCTCTCTCTTTGTTTATGAGGATTGTATTGGTTCTTTCATGGGGCTTTTTAGTGGAGGTGAACTGATATTTGATCATATATGGAAATCTCCTTGGCTAAAATTTTCTTTCAGCCTCCCTTATTTTCATCAAAGTGATATCACTAGACAGATCATAAAATTTTACATTTCCCATATGATAGCAATTTACATATCTAGGGTACACAATGTAAGTATTACAGGAGGGGTAGATAAAGCTAGAATCATTGGTGGAATGGGTAGTGTTGGAACTACAAAGGGGTTGGGCCATTGAGGAAATTTTATAAAAGGTGGAAGCGCGATAGGTAGGAGATGAGATAACATGTTGTATTTGGTTCTAAGGTAGCTTAGGGGAGATAGGCATTAGAGGTTTGGGAGGTTGCTAGCCTATGGTGATAAGAAAATTCTCCACATTTATAGCTTTTTGAAATATTTGGGAAAAGGTGAGGGCATTTGAGGTAGCTAGCCTATAGTGATAAGAATCGTCTCCAAATTTATCATTAATCCCAAATCTAAACTAAAGGCTCTTAGGTAATAATACATAGCCTACTTTTTGGTTGACGTAAGACCATCAGGTACTCTTTACCATGTGCTACTGAATATGATGTTGAATTCTACTATTTCTTCTTGTGGGTGCTTCTATATCATTGTGAACTAGGTGAGCAACAAAAATGGGTATGTCTTCTCATTGAACTCTTCTATTAGTTTGCTTTCCAAGTCAACCCAGGATCTTATACTCCTGTTAGGTAAATTTCTATACCAATATAACATTTTTACTTTCATGGAGATGACCAACAACCTTATCATCACATACTTCTCTTAGATGTTATGCACAACAAACAACTATGCTACATCCTGGTAATGCTCATATGTTATTTTTTAGTACCATCATACAACTATAGGGCTTTCAATGTTACCTAAGAAATAGCATGTTGATCAATAATATCAAGATGCCTTGTGTGATTCTAGTTAGGGAATCCTAGGTTTTGATTCTAATTCATTGCTATTTAAGGAGTAACGAGGGCTTGATGCACTAAGTGGGTATCAACCTAATATTCTTCTTGATTCTTAGTGAGAAAATGGGATTCAACAACTGGTATGGGCTGCTTTCTTCTAAACAATAGTTTCAAGAACTCAACTGGCTCTTCATAGAGGCTAACCTTATGTCTTGTAAACATGAAATAACAACAGGATTGATATGGAAATTTGGGTATATCTTCAATGGAGTTTCCAAGTGATTCAAGAAAATTGGACAAAATAGAGTATCACCAACCTCTGGTTTATCTAAAATATTGGACCACATCTCATAAAGTATGAAAAAAATTATTGGTTGAAATTTTATCTAATGGTAAATATTGTGCACCCACGGACCTCGACTAACTTTGAATGGTCTTGAAATTGGAAGCTTTGAGGTCAATCTCCAAAGAAGGTGAGTTCCTATGAGTCCTAGTGAAACTATACCTAGGGAAAAGGAGAGAGAGAAAAGAAAGAAAGCTGAAGCTAGAACTTATGGGAAAATTTCAACCACATCAAAGTACATGCAAAATCTAAATACTCAATAAATTTTCACAGATCATCTAATAGACCATCAAATATTTCCCATTAACATTCATCACAAAGTTTAATTGTGAATTCCAAAATTAGAGAATGAAAAAGCATGAAATCCAGAATGTAAAATTACAATATATTCATTCAACCAATTTCAATAGAAATAAACAACTAAACAAATAAGCATACATACATGAGAAGTTTCTAGAGGCCAAATAATTATCCACTTGTATTTTGAGTATTTCAAATATTACATGCAAGTTGTAATGGATAAAGATACAACCTTTTGAAATGCATTACAAACATACTTATATAGCCCTCATGAATGGACTATCAATACAAGCAAATTAAAACCTCATTAATAGAAGGTGGTTGCGTTAAAGGGTAGTTGGACTGCACACTTCCCCTAACACATTGATGCCACTGATGGAATAGTTCTTTAGCACTTGGGTTGGCTGCATTGGTTGCATTTGTCCAATATCTTTCTCTGTTGCTAAATATAAAAATATTGTTGCTTTAAATATCTATGTTAGCCTTGGGGCCAAGTAGTTGGGGTACTTATATTTCCTACAACTTGCCTTAGAATTTTTAACTTCAATTTGCAACACACTAGCTACTCATAGAGTTCTTTGTGATCAAAAATTAAATTTTCTCACCAACCCCTATATTGGATACAGTTCTTTGCTATGATTGGTGGTAAACTGACCTCTTGGGACTCCTTGTAAAACTATGAATTATAGTACTACAAGATTCTAGGCCTCTCTTGGATCTTGGTTGTAAAACACAGAGTCTGGTCGCACCCTATTTCTTTTCCCAATTATACTTTATCTTCCCTCCTTGGAGGGACTTTGGGACCTGGGAGGGAATTCATCTCCTCCCACTTCTCCGCCTGAGCTTATTATTGGTTACCCCTTTGGGTGGAACTTTGGGATTCCTTCATCATTCGTTGGTTACCCAAACCTCTACCTATTTTGAGGTGTGATTTTAGGATTATTTATGGCCTACTGTGTACTCATTATTTCACCTAATGCAATACTTCCTAAGGATAAACCTTTGGGAGCATCGAAAAAATGTGTATAACCCTATCCTTCGCCTAGCATATTTCTTCCTCTTCCCTTAGAATTCAGGATCTGTCTAGAGCTGGGTATAAACCTGATTTGTCGCCCTCCTTTATACTTGGCCAATTTTTGGGTATATTTCTTAACTTGTTCATCATGGGGAGTGAGTAGGTGCAAGAAATCCACCCATAAGTATCTTCAACGCTCACCAACCATAGCTAATGCCCAAGAGACATACTTAGAACTACATAACATTTTTCACAACCTATAATAAGAATTTTACCACCTAAGGAGAAGATAAAATTTTTGGGCAATGTCTAGTGCCACTTGGCACCTGGTTAAAGAAAGGAGAAGCATATTTATAGCCACCACAAGTAAGAAATATTACAAAGAGAGGAAGCACATCTTCAACAAGCAAAGAGAGGGCAAAGAGAAGTCAAGGTGCATTAAATAGGGAGTAAGAATATCATAGAGGACATCCATTGACTAGCGATTTTGTTGTACATCGTAGTCAAGGAGATACAATGCCTAAAGTGGAGATTGAAGTCAAAGCAAAATACCCATTTACCTCACACATTCAACCTTACAAAGGTATAGTTTCACTTAGATTAATATTTTATTTCATTAAGGAGTGATAATGAGTAGTATGTAAGGTTGAGTTTTTTTTTTTTTTGCATTAAAGACACAAACAAAATCAACCTTAGTAGACTTGAAGGCAAATAAAATAGGATTTTATATCCTTAAATAGTATTTCAAAGCATAGTAGTTGAAATACAAGTATATTAATATTTGCAATAAATATCATAGGAAATATAAGGGTTTCTACTTGCAAAAATAAATTATTATTATATTGCAAATATTATCATTTTCTAAAATTCCAAATTAGGGAGAAATATGGAGGACTACATCAAAATTTAATTAATTGGAATTTAAAAAATTGAACCCTTGAAAATTTAAGGATAGAGAAGCAAAATTATTGTTTGCTTGAAAATTTTGGAATTTATTGCTTATACTTGTCCCATAGTCATATTAAAGGGATAAAAGGAATCCAACCATAGAGAACTCCATCAAATTGAAAAGTGCACAAAAATAGGAGAAATAAGATGAACTAGGAGTTGATTATTATCATTCTCAAAATATTGTAAAATCAACTCAAAAGGTGAACTTATAGTAGCTAAGCACTTTATCAAGTTTATAGCTTATTCTAATCACTAAGGAGACATAGGAATTCTACAAAACCTAAGTTTTGAAAAGAGATATCAAGTTAGTTCATATATTTTAAAAGTAGGGAGACATACAGTAGACTACTTCAAATGATTTATTAAAAGAAGTCTCAAAATAATTCTACTGGTTAATCATACACTTCAAGATTTGATTCATCCTAGAAGTCAGATAGAAAGATGTCAACCTTGAAGAATATAGTGAACAATGATATGAACAACACCATTAGAAAGGAAAGGTCAAGTACTATAAAAATTGGAATCAAGAAGTTACTTACAAATTTTGAAGAAAACCTAGACCTTACTTCAAAAGTGATTCATAATGAAGCTCTAGAAGATACTTTTGAAATCCTGAAATATTATCTTCATGCTCGACTCACTGAAGTTATTGATAATGAAAATAATGATATTAAAATTCATTTAGACATTGGTAGCATACTATATATGAAATTACTCACATTCAAATGTTACAAATATGAGAATGTAGAACAAAAAGAATTGATTGAATCACTTAAAAATAAAACAATAGATGAATCCTTCTTAGAGAAGATATTTCAATCCTCATGCATTATTGTTACTTCAAGTTCTACTAAATCAAGATCTTATCATGATGTTTTAAGTGTTTGTTCAGAAGCATCTGTACACAACAAGAATAGTAATGAAAATCACAAAGGCAAAGAGGAAACACTTTTGTAGGATTAAAGTGATAGTACAACCACGCATGAAAGTGCAAAAATTGGATTCAAAGGTAAGATTAAAGAAGAATAAGAAGAGGAACTAGAACAAGGACGTATACAGTTCAAGATAAATTAAATATAATACAAAGGACCTGATCAAGCTGAAGAACATCCAAAAGACAAAGATCCATATTGAAGACTAAAGTCTTCAATACCCAAATAATGTAATATAGACGGTGTTAGAGTATATTACATTATTTGGTACATGTCAATGTACCCCCTTGGGTACATAACTAGAGTAGGAGTTTACTTTAGAGTAAAGTTAGGTAGTTACTTCTAACAATGTAATATACGTACAAGTGTCAATTTTCAATGATATAAATGTACAAGGAGTCCACTTGTACATTAGTCATAGGAAAGCTATATGAAGAGCCATAGGTAGAGTAAGGGTCAAGGAATCTATCTTCCTATATAAAGGCTTTATAGTGAGTGAAATGTGAGAGGAGAGAATATAGAGAGTGAGTAGTATGGATTGATAGAGGAGTACAATGTAGCTTCCTAAAATAGTTTATGGAGTGTTCATGTACTCCATTATACTGCATTGCAATATTTTTGTGATCTTTCATTAATGGCATATTTATGAGTTATTACAAAAGTTTATCTCTTTATTTTCCTACATATTATAATACATTTATCATATAGTTATCTTAGATTGCTTATCTTTCATATTTTGGTTGCATTTCCTTTATCATATACCCATCAAAAGCTAACATATAGCAAAGGGTATATAAGACTAAAATCTAGGACTGGTGGATCTATCGATAACTATATAGCCACATAAAGTTGATGCCTGGGAAAAATGCAAAAGATGAACAATTTAGTGACCAATACGATGAGGTAAAGTAGTCAAAATCTTATGATGATTAGGATATTGAGTAAGTGATGCTCGTTAGATGACTACGCCAATTAGAAAATGAGTAAAAATCCTCTTTGGTTATCATCTTGACCCCCTTAAGAGCCTCACTAGAGCTAAAGGAAGGTGTAAGTGAAGTTCTATTTTGGAACCATGGGTTGTAGCTACCATATCCAAGCCTTTACACTAGAGAATAATCCAAAATAGAAAGAGGAAAAGGAGTCTAATAAGAAGCAAAAAGCACCCCCAAAAGGTGAAATGATTACAAAGAGGAAGAAAATCAAGATTTGAGTCCAAGATTTATTGCTACCGAATAGAGACCCTTAAGAAATCCCCCAAGAACCTAAGGGAAATATTAAAGAAATAATTCAAAAATAGGAGGTTCCTCTATTAGCCCAATATCCAACTCGATCATCCCCCACTATCTCTACTCTAGGTACAAGCCCCCAAAATATTCCTTCTATAATTACACCCATATCATTCATTCTATCCACCCTGCCCCTAATATTGATCTTCCAATCACCCAAATATATCATAGAATCCATCCTATCATCACATTAATGACCACATCCACCACACTTTATCTAACCAACTAACTAACCTCTCTATCCTTTATAAAGCCTTTGCCTTTGCCTCTAGAAGATCAACTATAGACATCCAATCCTTGACCAATCACTTTGATTCTCAAGCTCATACCCTATCTCTAGCAGGCCCAAGAATACGACCAACAACTAACAATGTAAGAGATAGAATGGTAAGCAATGTAACCTTCTACTATAAAAACTATGACTGACTTTTTTCCTTAAAGGGATGCACTGGGCATGTTTTATTTTGAGTCCATCATCTTCAAGGTACAAGGAGAAATGTGAGTCTAGGATTATTAGGTGTTAGCCATGGAGCTCAAATTTTAGAGTACACCCCTAGAATAGAGGATCAAATTTTCTACACAAGCAAACAAACTGGTGACCCACAACTACACTATAGTTACAAAGAGGTTGGCTAGAAAAGAGAGGGATTTAGAAAGACTAAGTAATTATTTTGAGCTTCCCAAGTTAAGTTCAAGGTGCTTAAAGCAGAATAGGCTTACCTCACAATAAAATTTGTAGAAGTGGAGGTTGAGTTGGAGGGACAAAAGAAGGTAATAGAACTAGAGAAAAATTTAAATAGCATCGATCAGGTCTCATAGATCACCTAGATACTCTGAAAAGGATTTATCTAAGAAGTTGAAGAGATTCTCCCTACATTTAAGTTTACCCAGACCATCACTTCTCTAAGTGTAGAAGCTATCAAGGAGATTGAATGGTTTGAAAAGTATGCCAACCATAAGTTGGAAGAGGCATAAGCATTTATGAATGCCATGGTGCCAATTACCCATCAATAGTGGACTATGGCAAGAACTGCCAACAAGGACATTATAATCCATAAGATCATCAAAGTCCTCATTACCAACAAATGGTACACTGGTGTATTAATAAAATCAACACTCTATCCTAGAAAATGGAAGAATGGAGTGGGCATGTCTCTTCACTAGTAGTAATGGGACTCCCTTCCCCTTAGGACCTCGATGATGAACCTCTTCTAGAGTTGGAATACAAGCAGTGGCTAAGTAAACTAAGGAACATTGATATGACACTAGAATTTTCCATTGAGGAAAAGTGATTGTAGCCATAAAACCTATAATTACTCTCAAAGCACTCATCTAGAAGACTAAGCATGAATCCATCCCTTTCCTCATGGAAGATCTATGTGATCTAGAAAAGTGATACTAGCACTTTTTTGGCCAAGTTACCACTTGAAGAGGAATATATGGAGGTCATTAGGGTAATGCATAAACTCCAATATTGAACCCATGTCTAATAACAAGGTCATTAAGCCTAGGTTTTCTATCTCTAATAGGCTTAAGATCTCTTGGGAGAAACCATTACTATAGTGAATTTTCACTACACTCAAGATACAAAGAAAGGTATTCATCTAAACTGGAATCCCACCAAGGAATCCCTGCTAACAAACACCATCGAGGCAACTAAACCCTTGAATAGGGTTGAGATCCTAAGACCATATTTAAGGCTCAATAATCTAAGGAGAGGAAGAAAGAGGACCTAAGAGTCACATCCTACACAAAACTTAGTCATTGGAAATCCAAGAAAATATAAACATTGGGAGCATCTACCAGATCCAATAAAGCAACCTAGATACAAGGCATATATATGGGAAGGATTCTCCTTAGAAAAATTAGCCTTAGGATCTTTGAAGAAATGCATACTAGATGCAAAGTTTACTTTTGCAAATGCTACTCAAGGTTAGCTCCCAAGAAAGGATGGTCCATTAATGTCACGTTCGAAGAAGTCCATTCCCTTTGTAGTAACATTTATGATGATTATACCATAGAAAAGCTCCAAACCTACCAACATAGCACCTTAGGATAAGTTACCAAGAGGACACGGGTGTTATCTCTCATATTATTTTAGGAGGAATTTTTAATTTTTAATTTTTAATTTTTATAGAGGCTATATAAATGGTCAATTTTGTAACTTAGTAAAGGAGAGGAAGAACAAAGTTTTCACGTGCCTAGTATTTGATCTAAAATAGGGTTTTTCTCTTATTTCTCTTGTGTATTGATCAGGACTCAAGCCTAGAGTCAATTCATGTACAAACCTCTTTTAGCCCTTCCATTTTTATATGTGTATTTGGTTGCATTTAACACATATATAAAAGAGTTGTGACTATTTATTTTTATCCCGTTTTTTGAGTGTATGTAAATTTATGTGAAAAACTATAATAGTATATATCCCTTCCTTGTGTGAGTTTCATAAGGGAAATTTATATGTTGTCATGGAATCATGTTCATTTTCTTGGTATGGTTGATGATAGTGTTCATTTATCCCATCAGTACATAGAGAACTTTTGTATTCTTGGCATATCACCCTCATAGTTTAGGCTACATAGTTTACTACTTTATTTTATTGCTTTTCTCTTATCCTTTTTACAGATAAAAACCCGATAGACTAGGATAGGTTAGGTAAAAGGTGCATCAAAATCACATCCAAAGAAGGAGCCAACCTTAGTGAAATCCCTAAAGGTTATCCAACGGAGCCGCATCCCACACTTCCTAAACTTCCTAGATTTTATGCAATGTGCACGATGTAGGCACTAAACACACCTAAAAATCATAGTGAGTGGTCATTGTAGCTAGAGTGTGAAGTAGATAAAATCTAATTCTCAATCGAACTTTCTAAACTATACACTCTACACAAGGCGTGGGCACTAGATGCACCCAACAATTGTAGTGGGTGGTAAAATTATACCCGAAGCATGATCTAGACACAATATGGTTTCCAACATAAAATTTATGCATATTTTCATTATAAGCACCATCAAAATAAAAATTGACTAACCCAACTATTCGACTCTTCTATTTTACCATAAATAAAATCCAATCCTTTACATTAATTTCATTATCACATATGACCCTTCCATGTATATTCAAATCCTATAACCAAGATGCTAGCATCTCTTTTCCTACACTTGAGACTTATCATGATAAGCACAATTCTTGTAAATATTCTACAAGAGAGGCATTAACATGATTATAGACTTGGGTATGATTTTGAGATTTGTAGTAAAAATATTCTATTATTTTTTCAAGCCATTAATAATAAATATTAATGTTAGGTCCAATAAATCATAGCATATATAATGTTTTAGCTTTGAAACAAATAATCCAACAATTCATTATCTCTTTCAATAGTGATCGGGTTATTAAAAATATTATCATATTTTTGGAAAACCATCCCTAAGGGACAATAAATAAGTAAATTTTTTGATGTTTCTAATCCTTCTTACACAATGCACACTTGAAATATCCATGACATCCTCGTCTTTGTATATTCTCACTTCTAAGAATATTGATTTAATGGATTGCTAACCAAGGAAATGTTGAGGCCTTAGGGAAGACCGTGAGTGATTAGACATTATTTCCAAAATATATCATTGGGAAAAGAAAATTCTAATTTCTCTAAAGTTTTATATCTCAACTTGCTTGAGTATCCACCATATTTTGGTAGATCTCAAAACAAGTCATACTTTGCACATAAATAGATAAATATGACTCTTGAAGCATCCTTTGAAACTCGTCTGCTAGTTATTTGAGGCCATCTCCTTCAACAACATTGCTAATAGAAATCCATGATATGGAGTTGTTTCTCATATTAGTATAATATTTTCTCTTTTGAAACTTTTCAAGAGACACATATCTGAGCCAAATGGTTACCTTTTTGGAAAAAAAAGAGAATAAGGATTCAATCAAGCATCAAACCAAAAATTTATGAATTCTTGTTCATTTAATGATCATCTAATTTATTTTTTGATCAATTGGAAACTATCTAATATGAAGTTCCATCATGCCAAGCCTCTAGGTAGGGACTATTTTCTTAAAACAATTGTTGCATAAACAAATCCTATAATATATTTTTGAAGTAATGTTTTTGCCCAAATATTTTGTCGATCTTTAAATAATCTCTAGCCACGTTTTCTCCTAATGCCATACTCATAATTCTACAATTTTGCAAGATTTCCCCTTCAATATTATTTCCTTTTCAAATCATATCCCACTTCCAAACAATAAACCTAAATTTTCTCCTACATCCTTTCTAAAGAAAACCTCTTTGAATTTTATGAAATTTGGATGTTATACCTACTAAAAATCTTGAAAGTGATATTGTATATATATAAAGATAGATTGGAGTGTAGTCTTTATAAGTTGTAAACTTTTAACCATGATTAAGAACTTACCTTTCCAATTTTCCAAACAAGATTTCATTATATATAAAGTTGAGTTCAAAAGCTCATTTTTCTTCCCTTTTTCAAATAAAGGAATACTCAAATATATAAATGGAAATTTTTAACTTTAAACCTTTATATCTCTTCAATAAATCATTTTAAATCTATGTGAATGCTAATGAAAAAGATAGTGGATTTTATAGCATTAACCAACTATCCAACGACCTTATCCTAGCCTAATAATATTGATTTAAATTTCACCACTTCATTGACTAAGGAATGACCCAAATGAAAAGTATCAACAAAAAATCAGGGGTGAGATTCAAAGGGATCATTTATTTTTTTTAGTAAATGTTAAGCTAATTTAAGTTTACATGGGATTTTATAAGGGGCCTTGATCCCCTTGTACCAAGTGGGGTTTGAAATTGGGTCTCTTGAATGAAACCCAATATATTTACCACTGCAGTAAGCTTGCAGCTTTTGAAGGGACCATTTATTATAACCTAAATATCTTTGATTTTTTCCTTCCATTTTTGGCTTTGAGAGAGCTCTCATCAATTCTTGAGAAATAATAATAAATAAATAAAGATATGGTGGGTCACTCCAATGGAGTCCAAAATATTATTCAAAGTATCTAGTGAGGGATCCATTAATAAAAATAAAATATTTTGGAGTACTATAACAACATCTAACTCAATTGTAGTAGTCTTAATTGAATTCTCTATTCAAGCCAATGTTTTTGAGATCATCATCTAGAAAATTCCATCAAACCTTATAGTATGCTTTATTTGTATCTAATTTTAGAAGAATACGTAGATTTTTTATAAAGTGATGAGAATGGATGGGCTCTTGTGCAATGATGACACCATAAAAAATAACCATAAACAAAACCATCGTTTTCCTCCAAAATTAATAATCTATAATACTTTTTGAATTATTTGGTAAATCATATTACAAAGGTTTAGTGGATAAAATTTATTAATATATGTTTCTCACCTTTATTGAGAACGAATGCAATAAAAATGACATTAATATAACTTATCATAAATGTTTTTTTTCCTAGCCTCTCCAACCATGACTAACATACCACTCTTCAAAAATCCCAATTTTTTGAAAGAAAATTGTAGGAAATACATTTTTGTAGGGTGCCTTTCTAGTGTGGTATGAGAAAAATGCCTCCTATAGCTCCTACATAGAGATCTTCCCCATTAAGATATTATTTTATCCACGTATGATAATTGATGGAAATTTTTCTAAAAGCTTTCCATAACCTCCTTATCTTGCCTAAATTTTGAAAAAAATTTAAAAATATTTAATTGCTTCCTTCCTAATATCTTATTGTTCCTTAATACTTTTTTTATACAATGTTAAAATATTTTTTATTCAATAAAAAGACAAATCAATTTTGGTTGTAACATAAAACAATTTCAGCATTTCTATCCCCTTAAGTCATCTCTCCCTGAATTTTTGTAACCAATATGATTCTCTAGTTTTTCTTTACATTGTTATAATACAAAAGTAACTTATTTTCTTTCACATAAGTACCGTGGTCCATTTCATAAATTTTTATTATCACTTATAAATTGTTGAGATTGAATTTTATTTCCTCTTTTATTTTCAATATGTTTTCAAAAGATTTGACATTCCAAATATTTGTTTAGATATTTCATCTTTTAAACAAACTTGTATATACATGATCCTTCAAACCTTGCTTCATCCTACCATATTATAAATTAGGGTCTTAAAGCAACATAAACTAAGATTAAAATGGTTTTGGATTATCAATATTGAGTAGATCACATCTTAATAGAATGGTTTTGTGATTTGGTCTTGTTTATACTAATATGTCTAAAATATCATATACTTTATTTACAACAATGTATTAGATAGCAAAAACATGTCCCATCCTTTTCTTATATGAGTTTGGTAAATGTGCTTATTATCTTATATATATTGAAAACTTGAAGGAATAGTAGCCCAAAGGCTATTTAAGTTGACAAATGAAATAAAACCCTTCATTAATTTAGAGTATCCAAGAGTACTACTCTTCTTTTTGAAGGATATAGAACTGTGTTGAAGTTCCCCCTAAGAAACCATACATCACGATTATGAATCACCATTGAATTTGCCACAAATAAATTGAGGTCCTTCCAAAATCTTTCATGAGGAATAACTATAGTTAGAGTATTTAAATATATAACCTCAAAATTTGATATTTTTGGATGAAAAAGCCATTATATTAATAAAATAATGTTTAATCATACAAAAAAGGGTGGTTGGTATTAGCACACCCCGTAAACCAATACATTAACCATTGTGGTTAAGAGTATACAAGAGTGTCGAAACTTGACCCACAAAATGCCAATAACAAGCTGTCAAAACAAGTATTAAATATGCATTCGAAAAGAAAGAAGCCGAGAAATTACTGCCACCTGGAATGGGAAGGAAGATGCACATGACTCATAATGCAGGGTGCATTCCCCCAATGATCCATGAGGGTACGCAAGTATTGCAGCTCCACATGTACTTGAATCTGTAACCGACAATCAAAGAATATATCATATTTATCAACAACAAAGAAGACATGTCCGACATCTTGCTTAGAAAAAATAGCTCTATTTCAGGACTTCCACAGAAAAAACAAGGTACCAATTCTAAAAATATTCCAAACAACATCCAAGTTGAAGGAAAAAGTAATAGGGTCACCCAAAATAGCATGCACCCAAGTAAAATCCTCCTGCATAAAAGGTTTAAAAAATTCAAGAAGCCACTCCCAAGCTGACTGAGCCCGATCACAAGACCAAAAAACATGCAGTAAATCTTTCGCTTGTCCACAAACCGGACAAATGAGATTATGAACACCCAGATGCTTGAGCCTACTGCCAACAGGTAACCCTTGATGTAAGAGAATCCAAGCAAAAAAACTCTGTTTAGGTTCAATATAAGTAGCCCAAGCAATCCAAAACCTCTTATTCCATTGGGAGGGAAGAGAGACTAAATTCCATCTCAGAGTGAGCTTATCAAACATTGGAACTTGTGGGGTGAGCCATTTGTAACCAAGATGAGCTTTATATTGCAAAACAGGAAGCTCCCCAGGCCAACACCAATCTGAACACCAGGGTTTTTAAAAATGCTTATGTAGTTTGCTCCAAATAGAAAACATAATACTATCAATAACCACCTCATAAGTGTCTCTATCACCAGGATTTAAATTATGAATTTGACAAAAACTTTCCCAGGGTATCCAACACCTAGCATGTCGGGAGAAGAAATAAAAAATGGAAGCAATACCACACTTATAGAACCTCTGCGCTCTGACCCACTGCACCGAAGCTAAGGGAGAACCTTGCCAAGTGATAATAGGAGACCACCAAATATTCATGGAAGACAAAGAGGCACCTGCTTTGCGAAAACTTCCTTTCCAACTAAGTCAGGGTTTGAAGGCCTCCCAGGCTTTTCAAATACTCTGAATGACAAAAGAACCTTTAACTTTAATAGGGACAGAGGCAGTAAGAATGGATTGCAATCCCACCCATTTCCAAATTTTCTTCCCCTGAAGCAAACCAGAAGAAATGCAATGCCTGACCAGTACTTTCCAAGATTCATCCCCAATTAAAGATCGGGTGATCCATTTAGCACAAAGGGCAAGACCTTGTTGGTGACAATCAAACAAACCCATGCCTCCACAATCCTTGGGCAAACAACAAATTTCCCAGGCTACCCGATGAAAACCTTGCTTGATAGAGTCTTTGGCCCACAAGAAGTCTCTCAGAAGCTTATCCAGTTTTTTATAACAAGATTTGGATGGAACCCAACAAGATGAATAATAGAGGTAGTGGCTAAAACCTTAGAACAAATCTGAAATTTTCCTACCAGAGAAAGTTTCTTACTAGTCCAATAAGAAAGCTTCTTTTCCACTTTATCAATAACATATTGCCACAATTGAGCAGAGGAACCATGAAATGCAAAAGGAATTCCAAGAAATTTAAACACCTCACCGGATGAATCCAAGTCCATTGGAATTGATGTAACTAGTGTGGCAGTTGAGATTGAGATTGCCAAAAACAAGATGTTTTTTTCCATTGTATAGAAGAACTAGAGGCTAAACAGAACACCTCTAAGCAACTAATAGCCGAGGAAAGGGATTGCTCATCTTCTTGAAGCGTTAAGAAGGAATCATCTGCAAAATGACCATTGACCAACTGACGGTCAGAATTAGGGAGAGCAATACCCTTGATTAATCCTTGATCCATCTTATGGGCCAAAAAATAGCCAAAATCCTTTGTAGCAAGAATGAAAAGAGATGGAGCAAGAGGGCACCCCTGTCTCATAGAGCGACCAAGAGAAATTGACTGAGATTGACTATTATTCAAGGTAAGAACAATTGAAGCATCTTGAAATAACATAAGAATGGTGCTCACAAATACTGGCCCAAAACCTAGAGCCTAAAGCATGGCAGTTATGAAGTACCACTCCATCTTATCATAGGATTTCTCAAAGTATATCTTAATGAATAAAGCATCTTGTTTAGAATTTCTTTCCCACTCCATACCTTCCCAAACAGCAAGAACATTATCAAGAATGTATCTTCCCTTAACAAAGCCAGTTTGTTTAGGTCTGACAATCAAAGGCATAATAGATTTAAGCTTAAGCGCAAGGGCTTTAGCAATAATCTTGTAGCTCACATTAAGAAGGGTGATCGGCATCCAATTGGTGATGACCTCAGGATCTCCAGACTTAGGAATAAATTTAACATTGCCTTTGTTAATAATGGAATCGAGTGAACCACATTGCAGGGCTTCAAGATAAACTTTGTGGAGATCAGAACCAAGCATATCCCAAAATTCTTTATAGAATTCACATGGGAAGCCATCAAGACCAGACGCCTTATCATTGGCCATAAGTGACAAGGCAGATTTTAGATCTTCTAGAGAAAGAGGAGTGTCATAAAATAACATTTGCTCAGGAGAAAGCTTGTTTGGGACAACGGTACAATCAGCAAGAGCTTGCCTTCTAGCATCATCAAGGGGTTGAGAAGCAAAAACACCTTGATAATGTGAAACAAATACTTTGACAATGTATGAAAGATCTATAAATCTCTGTCCATCAAATTGAATGGCTTGAAACTGAGAATGTTGAGCAGGAGGTCTGAGGTGCTGAAAAAATTCTTTGGTCACTCTATCCCCCACTTTGAGCCAATGCATTCGAGCACGTAATTGAGCCCCCTTGGCTTCATACAAATCAACCTTTTTTAGCTCATACCGAATGGAAGAAACTTGAGATTGAGCAACAGAGTTGAAAGGAGAGGCTTCAAGCTTGAGATAGGCTTTGGATAGCTCACTTTGCAAGGCAGACTTAGCCTGTTTTCGTCGTTTTGCAACTTCAACACCCAAAGTTTGCAACATCTTAGTGGTTCGTTGAATGGCAGCATTCCACCAGTCAATCCTTCCAGAAATACCATCAGGTCTAGGAATCAAATTCCAAATGCGGCGTATATGAGCTTTCATGCTAAAGCTATGCAAAAAAGAAACATTTAGGTAAAATTGTGAAGAATGCACTCTAGGTTGAAAATTTAACATTGCCACTGAGAATAAAATAGCTGAATTATCAGACAATGTAGTACCAGGCAAAGTCAACACATACGGTGAAGAAGGTAAAATACGGGAGAACTGAAAGTTGTCACACTCAAAAATCATGGCTCTGTCCAATCTTACCAAAACCCTAGAAGAAGTAGCCTTAAAATTGGACTAGGTGTACCAAAGAGCCCACGGGAAGTCAAAAGGCGAGAAGCAAGAATTAGGGTCATAAAGGCGAAGCTTGTTTTTCATAAAAAACCAAGCTTCTCTTTCACCTAAACACCAGCGCATCGGGACATGACTGACCTTATCAGAAGATTTCTCCACCATATTAAAATATCCACAGAGCACCCAAGTGGTAAATGGCGATTCATGGCAAGCCATCTCCACAACTCGCATCTGTCAGAAGCGACATTTGAGGCATACACATTAACCACCCCAAGCGGTTTTCCACAGACCTCGAGTAAAATCCAAACAACTTGATTGGATGGGTCAACACCCCAAGTCACAACATTCTTCTGTAATCGAGGCCCAAGGATAGTGACGGCTCCTCCTTTTCTTGGGGAATGCTTTGTGGCAAAAGAGGTACTTCATGGCCACAAAAAATCACATGTAGACTGCAAATTGAAATCAGAAATCTTAACTTCTTGTAGACATAAAATATCGAGGCTTCCATGCATTCGAGAAATATTTAACATCTCATTTCGGACCAATTTTTTTTTGATTGGGTCCGTTAGTCCTCGAACATTCCATGATAAAAAAATCATTGGGATTTGTCAGGATGCATGATCTCCATGACATCCTCTGCATCACCCAAACCTGTAAGTGAGACAAAATAGTTGGAGGTCGCATGGAAAGCATCACTGTTTAGTTGTCGATGTTTATCATTCTGAATAGGGCTATGACAACGATGGACCTTCAAGGCTCGACCCTCCTCCACTGAAGAATTATCTGGATCTGCCACCACTGAGGCCAAAGAAGGGCCCGAACAAAGAAGTTGAGACACTGGTGGAACTGGGGGTTGCATGTCAACAACCGGAGGGGCCGTATCAACGGGATTCGAACAACTTCGACAAAAGCTTGCATGTCTTGAGAAGGAGAAGGGGCAGGTTGTGCAATAGAAATCGAAGCTTCTTGTTGCTTAGTACCACGAGATTTCTTGCTAAAGACAGTAGTCCATTCTTCAGTTTTTCCCCACGAGCCATTAGCGGGAGCCACGGGAGTGGGTGAGGGATTTACCTTATATTTCCATTCCATCAAAGGGCACTCCCAAATTTTGTGAGCTGCAAATTGACACCGATAACAGGTATTGGGTAAATTGATATAGGAAACTCTTTGCCTTATGGATTGGTCCTCGATTTTAATATCAATAAACTCTTGCAAATCCTTAGTAAGGTCAACTTTGATACAAACCCTTCTAGTGGGTCGAGCAAAGAAATTTTTTTTTGGCTCAAGGCAAACAAACTTACCTAAGGGGGCAACTAAAGTCTGCAAAAAACCCCAAAGAGGAATAGGAAGACTAGGGAATTCAACCCACATCGGGACTTCCAGTGCAGCTTGATCACTGACTTGGAAATTTTGAGAGTAGGGTTGCAAAATCAACAGAGAATTACGGACAGTCCATGGACCCCTAGACAGAACCTTCTGTGCTTGAGCTGGATCTAAAAAGTGAAAAAGGAAATACCATTTTGTAAGGTTTTGTACATTCTCCACTTTGAATCCATATGGGCCCCAAACTTGCTGGATCCATGAACGAATAAGGGTATCATATGGGATACGACCCAGAAAATAACCCACCAGGGTATGACTCTCAAACCATTCACAAGTTGTATGGAATTCATTCAAAGGAATAACGACTGAGGGACAGGGCCTTTACCTCGTGATACATTGTCAGAATGAACTTGCACGAACGCTTCCCCGGTACCATTGAGCTCTCCAGCAGACTCAGAATAAATGGAGCTGACTGCATGAACGACAACCATTAAAAAGGGTGAATTAACATCGCCTCAAGGCGGTGTTAATGCAACATACAGGATTTTCTGACTGAAACCCTTATGAAAAATGCACAGCCAGTCTTGCATCAAACCCTCGGTGTAAGATTTGTAAAAATCTACTACTACATTTACCTAAGCATGCATCCAAAGCTTATATTAAAATTTGATATTTTTATTTTCTAGCAAAATAAATTCAATCCAAATACTTTTTATTTCTAGCAATTGTCCATCCTATTTGTGTTTGTCCTATATCATTGTGATACCTTTAAATCTTGTATAACAAAAACGGCTAGAAAATCTCTCATATTCCAAATGCATACTTACATTCCTCACTATTTTTCTTGTATTAATATAAACTCAAGACTATAACAATCTATTAGTTCCCTAGTAACTATTTTTTAGAGGATTTATTCATGCCTCTAATACTCCAAGATACCATTTTCATCATCACTTTTTATTTTTATTTATTGGCTTAACACCTCTTATTAAAAATTGTAATGTTTGTTTTTTTTCATATTAGTACT
Source organism: Wollemia nobilis (assembly GCA_028583015.1). Lineage (NCBI taxonomy): Eukaryota > Viridiplantae > Streptophyta > Pinopsida > Araucariales > Araucariaceae > Wollemia > Wollemia nobilis. The sequence continues at coordinate 4,590,979 of JAQPPZ010016709.1, forward strand.
CCTTTGAGTTTCCTTTTGTCTTTTTTCTTGCTTTAAGGATCTCTCTCTATCTCACACATCTCCACCAACACTTTCATCTTCATCAACCTCTTTGAGATTTTTCATAACGATACTTACCATCAATAGAATTATGCTTCCCTAGAATAGCTAAAGTGTAAAATATAACCTCTAAAACACTTTCTTTTTCACGTTTCCATAGAAACCCTAAAGTGCAAAGATGATCCTCAATAATAATTACTTTCTGGAAAACAATAAATTACCATGCATAGCCTCCATAATATATATTTTTTATTATACTACTTTTGAAACCCTAAAGTACTAGGGATGAACTCTATACTACTTTCATTTTTATTGCAAGAATAGGATTTTATATTATTTGAAAAAAATAAAGACGATTTGCTTAAATTATTTTTAAATTTGTCTCCATAGATTTCTTTAGACCCTTAATTCCTTTAGAATGACTTAATCATTTTACTTCCTCATACCTTGTATCCTTCTATTTCTTCTAACAGTTGACCTGAGTGAACTATAATGGCCTTTGTCATCTTATGATGCAAAGGAACTTTCTTAGCCCTTTTTTTGAGAGTGGAAAATCCTTGATATAATCTATTTTCAATTACAATATGATATCCTTGGTTCATCTTGAATTTTATCTCATGACCAAAAATTTCCATCAGTTTTACTTCGTAATCTCTTACAATGTATCTTGTCTCATGATATTTACGATATTAGAATACAATATTTTCATATCCATTTGTTGATCCCATTATATTGATTCAAATTTAATCTTAATGGATTGTGAAAACGGTCTTGAAATATTCATCTAAACACATATTTGGGTATATGCAACATACTCTTTCTCATTTCTAAATAAACTCTCTTAGAGTATTCTCATTGTTCTTCAAAACCTCTTTATTGATAAGTTAATATGCAAGTCCTTAAAGCCTAACTCACACTAGAAACACTTTAATAGTTTCTTTCTTCACAAAAAAATTATAACTCCCTGATCTTTGATATAAGACATCTCTTTGCTTAAACTACAACCACCATCCTTTAGTTTATTCCTATTTTTTGAACTAGGAAAAATGATGAGAAAAATCCTTTTAGAAGAAAAGTCTTGGAATAATTTGAATTAATCCCCACTTACATTTGATCTAGTTCTGAATCTCCACAAAACTTGGCTAGTATCCATGGAACTTACATATTAACACTAAGCTTTTAAAAACTATCATATCATGCTCAATCATCTCATCCTTGATAATCACTTCTAGTACAACATTTTCTTCCTAGATATAGTTTATCATAGATTTGTTCTTTCTCTTGTCCTCATAGGAGGCATCCATACTTCTAGCTATAGCATCTTTACTTCTACCTAGGGATTCTATAAAAGATTTACTTCCATGTTACCTTAATTTTCCTAAAATATCTTTCATGTTTGGTTTTTTCAAATACATAAAACAAGAAAAGGTGAAAATACTTACTTGCTTGGTGTTAATACTTACTTTGTGTACTCAATAATGAAAATTATATATTTATATCTATGTCATCTAATATTAAAATTTTAATTTTTTTAATGCAAAAAAAATTCAGAACCTAAAATAAATATTAAAAAGATGTTCATGTAAAAGAATCTTTATTTAAAAAGATTAAAAAAATTTCTCTGCTTCTCCTTTAATTAAGGAAGAAAATTTCTAAAAAGGTTAAGAATTCGATTCTCCTCAACACGGCTCACCTCATGGTCTCCTGTGCATACGTGAGATGTTAAACCCTTTTTGAAAAGCCAAATGATATAATTTTGGTAAAATAAGCTTTTTAGTTTGGGAGCCAATTTTTGTGGTAGGATCTATTTTTTTGAAATTCATATATTAACCTGTGTGATGAGTCATGGCTAAATTATTGTTGTAGTAAATGTAATAAGCCATTAATTGGTTTGGTTTGTCAGTTGTGGCAACAGAATTTTCCAAGAAATACATGCCATTGCCTTTTCACCCTGCTTCACATCCACACTAAACCTGCAACTAACTTTAGTAATCATTCTACAGACATACAGACAGTGAGGAGACTTTGCAAGCATGGCCAAGTTATGGAGACACTTCACATATAACAAATAACGGGTGCAACCCTGAACTAATCTACATATGTTTCTCTTTTGCACGCCTGCATTAATAAGAAAAACCCATGCCAAGGCAAGGAGGTCCATGCCCACATAATTCAAACAGGAACTGATTCAAATTTGTATCTGGATAATGCGCTAGTGATCATGTACACCAAGTGCGGAAATATGGTGCATGCCTGCAAACTGTTCGACGAAACGCCTGAACGAAATGTCGTCTCGTGGACTGCCCTTATTTCAGGCTATGCCAGCCATGGATTTGGTAAGCAGGCCTTTGAATTCTTGCTCCAAATGAAGCAAACAGGCGTCCAGCCAAATGAATTCACTTATCCTACCATTTTGTCAGTTTGCGCAAATTTGTTAGATCTGAGACATGGAAAAGAGATCCATGTTGATTTAATTAAAGCTGGTTTTGAGTTTGATCTTTTTGTGAGAAGCACCATTATATCAAATGTGGGAATGTTGAGGATAAACGCCAAGTGTTTGACAAAATGCCTGAATGAAGTGTGGCGTAAATCTTATCTGCTTGGCAACATGCTTATTGACATCAATATGTTCCCTGAAACATTGTGTCTTCTGCTGCATATTACTTTTTCTAGAGGATGTTTACCACTGAGAAATTTATTTCTATGCAGTAATTGCTCCTAATTATGTTTTGAAATTTTAGGATTAACAATTTGCATGGACCAACTTTGGGTTGAACTGTTGCCTCCTCTATGGAATCTTCAATGGCCACCCCTATACTTTCACTCACATCTTGGGGATCGTTGAGTGAGTAATGGTTCATAGAGATATCCTACACCTCACATCTTGGGGGTTGTTGATTGAGTAATGGTTCATAGAGATATCCTACACTTCTGAAAAATGGGTGGTATTCCACTTGGGATAATGTCTGATTCTCTTTAACAACAGAACTAAAGGTGTTCCAATAGTGGTTATTGCTTGCTTGCAGAGAAATATTTACCAATTTTTTTCTCCTGAATGGTGCATGGTACTTCAAGTGAGTCTTTAAAATTTGATGAGACACATTCTTTAGGTTCATCGAGAATGTTCTTTCTTAAATCAGGATCATACTGAATAGACAATTTCTTGTTAATATGTTAAAGCCTCAACGGTTTGATCTACTTCTTCTTCATAGGCTAAAGCCTCAAAAGAGTTGGTGTTTCTTCCAATATCCTTCCTTGATGGTCTCTACTATTTATTTTCTTTTATTTTTCTAGATCTATTTTTTGGAAGTTGAAAACCATCTTCATTCAAATCTATTTGTAAGTTTCAAATTAGGATCCACTAATCCTAACCTTTATCCTTATTTAATTATTCATATTTATTATATAGACCATTATGTCTTTTCATTCACAACCCTAGAATGGGTATATAAGATAAATCAATAGGATGTAAACAATCATCTATAAAATAAGAAAACATATTCATTTGTGTATCCATTGGAGGGATCATCCTTGTCAATGCAACTATGATTCTTTCTTTCAAATATAGTGTATAAATCTGATTATTCTTGATAATTAAATATAGTGTATAAATATGATTATCAATGAGAGGCGTCTCCTTGACGAGTAATGTAATAAAATTTATGTGTGTGATCAAAGAATAATTTTAAACATTCAAACCCCCAAATCAAATCCGAGTACGGCGACTGTGACGGTTCCAACATATCATATCAGTTCCAGGGATAACAGAGAAAAATCTGACAAACTCAACATCAAAAAGCATAAAAAATTTAATTATCTACACCACCGTTACTTGTGAGAACGAATCGGAGATAGCAGACAAATCAAAAACTTAAAATTCGAACAAAACTCGTCTCTTGCGACGTTTTTCGATGAAGAAATTAATTTCCCGACATAATTTTATAAAAATAAAGTTATAACATAAAGTTTGAGAAACTTTTCGATCACTAAAAAATCAAAGTCCAATAACCTTTGTGAATTTCTAACGTCGAGAGGGTGCAAAAGGAAAAAGATTTTAATTTTTAGGGACAATAAAGTCCCACATTCATCGTGCTATACAATTGTAGCTCTTTATATACACCAAGGCGCATATGGAAGGTCGTGACTTCGACGCTTCATTAGTCGTTGACCCTCGCATTCCGCTCCCTCGTTCATCACTTGTTGCCCCGCTCCTCATAATATGTGCTCTCTAACACAATTAAATCCACCTCCTCATACCCCTTGCCACTCCCACACCCCCTCATCATGCTCCTTACCTCTCGTGCTTCGCGCCCTTGTAGCTTTTGCGCCACCTTGTTGATCCTTCCATCACTGACCCTTGTTGCTCATCCTCGCGGATCCTTCAGTCACCCCCTCATCATGCTCCCTTACCTCTTGTGTCGCTTCTGCGCCACCTCGTTGATCCTTCCATCACTGACCCTTGTTGCTCATCCTCGTGGATCCTTCAGTCACCCCCTCATCATGCTCCCTTACCTCTCGTGCTCTGTGCCTTTGTCACTTTCGTGTCACCTCGCTGATCTTTCCATCACTGACCCTTGTTGCTCATCCACCGCTGACGTCATTCTCATTCCCACCGAGAGACATTAAAATTGACCTTTGAGGTCCTAAATAAGTTGCTAGAACAATTTTTTTTTCGAATTGTTGACAACCTTACATAGTTTTTAGCAAAATTTTGTCAAGACATAATTAAAGCTCGCCAAAGAAGACTTAAATTCTGCAAAGCAAAACTCCTCGATGGCCGACGGACGGAGATCGCAAGATATTACCCTCGAAAAAATCTATCATGAACTTTGCCAAATTAAGGACCAAACTTCTCAAGAGAATTTAGCCACGAGGCAGGAAGTTGAGCAAAGGATGTCAGCAATGGACTTGAAAATGGATACCTTCAATCAAAATATGGCATTCATTCAAACACGCCAACCTATAGGAGGACCGACACATCCGACACCACTAGGGGGGCCACAAACATCTATCCTCCCCATAACGACTAAGTTGGATTTTCCCAAATTTGAAGGAGGCGACCCCACTAACTAGATTTACAGGGAAGAACAATACTTTTCCCTAAATCAAATTTTAGAAGTACAAAAAGTTCACATTGCATCCTTTCGCCTCGAAAATGAGGTAATTCAGTGGTACCAATGGTATGATAAGACTAATGGCACCCCTAATTGGCTAGACTTTACGCAGAATCTGTTGGTACAATTTGGCCCTAGTAAACTCGAAAATTTTATAGAAGCACTGATCAAGCTATTTCAAACCACTTCAGTGCACGAATACCAAGCTCAATTTGAGAAATTAGCCGATTGCACAACAAGGCTAAATGCCTCATTTTTTCGAGATTGTTTCATAAATGGATTAAAAGAAGAGATTCGGCTAGAGGTATAAATGGTCAATCCCAGTACCATGATGCAGACCATCGGCTTGGTCAAATTAACTGAAGATAAATTCAATGCTCAACGCCGAGTAGGGAAACCACCTATGGGGAAATCACAAATCACTTTCACTACTCCCAAGCCTACCCCTATTGTCAAACCACGAATCACTTACACAACCCCTAAACCTAACCCAACCCTACCAATCAAACATCTCAGTTTTGAAGAAATGAAGGAACGACAAGCAAAAGGCCTCTGCTATCATTGCGATGAAAAATTTGAGCAAAATCATAAATGCACTACACAAAAGTTATATATTCTAGATGCAGTTGATTCCAAAAATTTAACAGAAGAAAATGAGATAAAAGTAGAAGTAATAACGGATACAACCGAAGATGGCATTGAGAATACACCAGAGGTTTCATTCAATGCCCTCGCAGGATTTTCTTCCCCATAAACCATGAGAGTCCAAGGGTATTTCAAACAACAAAACCTCATTGTGCTTATCGATTCTGGAAGTACACATAATTTCATCGATCCACGTGTAGCCAAACACGCCGACTGCTATATACAACCATGTAATAGTTTTGAAGTCATGATCGGTAATGGAGGAAGGATTACCTATAAAGTAAAAAGCCAAAATGTTAAGCTTACCATGGGCGATTATAGCATGAAAAATTATATGTATGCACTTCCACTAGGAGGATGTGATATCGTCCTAGAGGTACAATGGTTATGAACACTTGGGATGATCCAATGGGATTTTAAGGCATTATGGATGCAATTTACAAAAAACAATCAGACATATACCCTTAAGGGATTACAATCAGGCCCCTCCCAAATAGTGAGTTCCCACCGTATGGAGAAAATTCTTCGCAAAGGAGGCAAAAATATTTGCACAATTATTTTCTATTCAATCCTCCGAGGAGGAACAAAAGGAGGTGCCAGAATTACAACTCCTAACATGCCATTCGAGAGTATTTGATGAACCAAAAGGGTTACCTCCTTATCGTATTCAAGATCATGCAATTCAACTTCTTCTAGGTCACCAACCCCCGAACATCTGACTTTATCGATATCCATATCTATAGAAAATAGAAATTGAAAAAATTGTGCAATAATTGTTAAAAACAGGGGTTATTAGATCTAGTGTGAGCCCTTACTCTTCCCCAATTTTATTGGTTCATAAGAAATATGGATCATGGCGTCTATGTGTTGATTTTCATGCCCTTAACAAACTCACCATCAAAGATAAATTTCCCATCCCTATCATTGATGAGTTGTTGGATGAGCTTCATGGGGCTAAATACTTTTCAAAATTGGATTTACGATCAAGATATCATCAAATTCAAGTAAATTAAACGATATTCCAAAAACAACCTTCCAAACTCATGAAGGACATTATGATTTTTTGGTTATGCCGTTTGGCCTTAACAACACTCCTTCAACATTCTAGAGTTTAATGAACCAGGTATTTCACCCTTATCTTCGAAAATTTATTTTAGTTTTCTTTTATGACATTTTGATTTATAGCAAAACATGGGAGGATCACTTACGACACTTAGAAAAAGCCTTAAAAACCCTAGAGGAACACCAACTTTATGCCAAAAGATCAAAATGCTTTTTCGGACAACATGAGATTGAATATCTTGGCCATATTGTTTCCAAAGATGGCATTAAGGTGGATCCTTACAAAATTGAAGACATGAAAAATTGGCCTACCCCTAAATCTTTGAAAGGCTTGTGTGGTTTTTTAGGTTTAACGGGGTATTATCATAAATTTGTTAAAGATTATGGCAAGATTACTGCTCCCTTAACAACTTTACTCAAGAAGAATACTTTTCTTTGGTCTTCAAAGGTTGACAATCCTTTGACCACCTTAAAAAATGCCATGTGTACCACCCCTATGTTAGCCATGCCAAATTTTTCCAAACCATTCATAATTGAAAGTGATGCTTCAAGATTAGGAATGGGAGCCATTCTCATGCAAGATGAAAGACCTTTGGCTTTTACTAGCAAGACATTTTCCAAAAAAAATTTAGCTCGCTCTACGTACGAGAAAGAGATGTTGGCTATTATTCATGCCATTCAACATTGGAGACCTTACCTCATTGTCCAACATTTTATTATTTGAACTGATCACCATAGTTTAAAGTATTTCCTTGAGCAACGTATATACACATATGAATAACAAAAGTGGGTTACTAAATTATTAGGATATGATTATGAGATCATATATCGTAAAGGGAAAGACAATGTGGCCGTCGATGTCCTTTCACAAAAATTTGAAGTACTTTAGTTGCACGTCCTCTCATCCCCTATCCCCCAGTGGATAGACTAGGTAACAAAAGAATGGTTTAATGATACTTCCACACAAACATTAATTCAGCAAATCCAATGAGTCCCCACAAGTAACCCTCACCACACTTGGAGTAATGTCATACTTAGGTACAAAGGGCGTAATGTCCCATCTCCTACCTCCTTATATTGAACCAAACTTCTCCACGAATTACATGCCACACCTATCGCAGGGCATTCTAGATTCCTCAAAACTTATAAAAAAGTTGCTCGATCCTTTTATTGGGTAGGAATGAAACAAGATATCAAGATATTTGTGGTTGAATGTGAGATTTTCCAAAGACAAAAGGAGAGATAGTAGGTACCCCTGGCCTTCTTCAACCTCTACCTATCCCAACCAAAAAATGGATAGATATTTCGATGGATTTTATTGAAGGTCTTCCAAAATCAGTAGGTAAAACTACTATTCTAGTTGTGGTGGATCGCTTGTCTAAATATGCTCATTTTTGCTCCTTAGCCCACCCTTACACAGCTAGTACCGTAGCCCAACTCTTTCTTGATAATATATTTAAACTACATGGTATGCCTTCCACCATTGTAAGTGATCGTGATCCCACCTTCACTAGTAAATTTTGGAAGGAATTGTTTATACTCCAAGGCACTCAACTTTGTATGAGTTCTACTTATCATCCCCAAACCGATGGTCAAACAGAAATTATAAATAAATGTTTGGAAACTTACTTGTGTTGCTTTATTGTTTCTCAACCCCTTTATTGGATCAAATGGCTTTCTTTAGCATAATGGTGGTATAATACCTTATACCATAACACCATTAATATGACACCATATGAAGCTTTATATTGCCAAGTACCATCTTCCATCACCTCTTATATTCCAGGAAGTATCAATATGCCAGCCGTGGATTCTGAAATCTCTACTCTAGCTAAGATCCTTCACCTTCTCAAAGATAATTTACTCACAACCCAACATCGTATGAAGCAGCAAGTGGACCAACATAGGATCGAACGAGCATTTCAAGAAGGAGATATGGCATTCCTTCGACTTTAGCCTCATCACCAAAATTCTCTCAAAATCAAAGGTTCACAAAAATTAGCTCCCAAATACTATGGACCTTATAAAATCTTACAATGCATTAGGCCCATTGCTTATAAGCTCGAGTTACCAAAATCTTCCAGAATCCATCTCATGTTCTATATATCTTGTCTTAAACCAGTAGTCGGCACACACGTCACCACACAAACTCAACTACTTGAATTCACAAAGGATGGATTACTCATGATTGAACCTGAAGCCATCTTGGATCTCCGCACTCGTAAACCCCATCATCGCACCATCACAAAGCTTTTGAGTCAATGGTAGGGCTTACCTTCCGAAGATGCAACATGGGAAACACTTCATCACATCCAACATCAATTTCCTCAATTTTCATGACCAATATCTAGGCATAAATAGCCAAGAATCCATCTTTCTTAGTATCTAAAATCTCAAGGAATTCTCCTAGAGTGTTGCCTATTGACTTGAAGGTATCTATTTTCCAAAATTTAATGGGTAACCCAAATATCCTAACCCAAACTGGTACTAGAGATCGATTTACATTTTTAGGTGAAAAGCCTTCATACCAGCAGGTAAGGAAGAGTCTTGTTCCCATAAACCAAGGACCCCCTTTTAGGATTTTTCTTTCTTCCCTAGAACAAAAAATGGCTAGGAACAAACCTTTGGGAAGAAAGGATAGAATCACTCCTAGACACTTCCAACTCCTATCAATTCATTTTATCAAGGTTGAAACCCCTAGCCAATACCCATTAAATTTACCAAAAATCGCCTATCTTGTGTTAGAAAATTAAACCAGATTTGACGCTAGACAGACTGTATTGTCATACATCTGATCATTGCAAATTTCAAGCGTGTGGGTAGTTGTAGTTGTTTGACACATTAAAGTTATTCAGTGAACCTTTCCTGCCCTTGTCCTCCAAGCCCAACTATAAATATCGGTGTTGTTGGAATTTTGCAGTGAGGGAAAATAGAGTAGCAGTAGAAGGGGAGCAAAATCGAGAGTTGAAGGAGAAATCAGAGCAGCAACTTCCAAAACTCTCTATTTGAAGTTTAACTTGCACCTATTTGCAGATGTCAGTAAGCTTCAGAAATAAGCATTGTAATATGTTTAAATATGATAAATAAAATTAGTTTAGTTTTCGAGTTATCGTGAAGGTCTTATCAAACTCCTTTGTGAATTGGTCCCCTTTGTCGAAACCCTTGTTCGCTCCTTATTCCTCCGAACATGGTCTTCGCTTTCATTTTCTCTGAATAAGCACATCATGAGAAGTGTCTAAAATGAAGTGTATTTCGTGTCTTTCGTTCACTATTTTCCTACTTTGGGACTTTACCAATAAAGTCCCTCCTTCTCGCTGGGTATTGAAGTCAAAAATAACGTTCACTAGTTTTCTTAAGTGAACCCTAGCATCGCTGCTTGGTTGAGCGAACAACATTTTCTATATTCTTAAGCGAACCACAACCATCCTTCCATCACAAGCAAACTGTAGACTTTTAGCAAGCGAACCCCATCTCTCTTCGTCTCGTGGGCGAATCTCAACCTCCCCTCGTTCGACAGTGAACTTCAGCAAAGTCTATCCTTCCCTCGTTCGCCAATGAACTCTGGAAAATTCTTTCTCGCTCCATCTCCCGAGTGAACTCCAGTCTTAGGCCACTTGCGAGCAAACTTCGTCTCCCACATCTCCATAAACAGAGTTGTTTCTCATAGTGAACTTGAGCATTGCTACATATCGCTGCATTTGGTGAGTGAAGACCAGTCTCGCCCTGTTGTTGAGCGATTCCCAGTCTCGCTCCTGCAAGCGAGCGAATCTAAGTATCACTCGCCACCTAAACAAACTACAACATCTTAATTCATTCAAATTGGTATCAGAGCCTATGTCATCCCATGGAAGATAGAAGTAATGGATTTCAAAAACAACTCCTTGTAGTTGCATATCTCGTGATTCAACGATAAGAACTACGATTACTGGAGCATTCAGATGAAAATACTGTTTGGGTCTCAAGAGCTTTGGGACTTGGTCGAGAATGGTTATGCAAAACCAGTGGATGCAACAACATTGACCACACTCTCCCAAGCAGATAAATATCTGTTAAGGTAAAATCAGAAGAAGGATCAGAAAACATTATTTTACATAATGCAGGCAGTGGAGGAGACAATTTTCCCATGGATTGCAGCAATAACCAAAGCAATGCAAGCTTGGGAAATTTTAGCCAATTCTTATCAAGGCACCAACAAGGTGAAGTTGGTGAAGCTACATATGTTAATGAGGGAGTTTGAGAACCTAAAAATGAGCGATTCAAATTCCATGAGTGACTTATTCACCCAAACAACGGATGTCATCAACTAGATACGGTTGAATGGAGAGATTGTGCAAAACCAGAGAATTGTGGAGAAGATTCTGAGAAGCCTGCCAACAAATTTTGACTCAGTTGTGATAGCAATAGAGTAATCGAGGGATTTAAAAACCCTCTTGGTAGATGAACTCATGGGTTTTCTATAAATACATCAGCAGAGGTTGAGTCGCTCAACTCAGTCCTTGTTGGAGTAGGCATTCAAGGCATAGGTCTCATTCTGAGATAGTAGCAGAGGAGAATCCCACCAAGGGGTCTCTAGTTCTCAAGGGGGAAGTGGCAAAGGCAAGCATGGGAAATGCCATAAACAAGGAGGAAGGTCAAAATCCAATGACGGAGAGACCAGTTGCAACTTCCATCCGCAAGGAGGAAGAGGCAATGGCAAAAATCAGCAAGGAGGATCTAATAAGAAGGATAAATCCAAGATCCAGTGCTATTACTGCAAGAAGTTCGGCCACTATATCTCTGAGTGCAGAAAGAAGATGGCCAAGGATAACCAACATCAAGCACATTACACAGATGAAGCTGGAAATAGGGATGCTTGTGGAAATATGTTGTTGATGTGCAGTATTGAGGAGGAGAGCCAAAAGAATATCTGGTATCTCGATAGTGGGTGCAACAACCACATGACTAGGAATAGGGAGATGTTCTCACAACTGGATGAAACAGTCTAGTATAAAGTAAATATGGGGAACAACAACAAGGTTCCTGTGATGGGGAAAGGAAAAATCCTCATCCGCACCAAGCAAGGTGAAAGGAAGTAGATCACCGATGTTTATTATGTGTCTGGTTTGAAGCACAATTTGTTGAGTGTTGGATAGCTTGTGCAGAAGGGGCACACTATTCAATTTAAGGATGGAGTCTGTACCATCAGATATAAAGAGCATGGGCAGATTGCAACTATGTCCATGACAAAGAACAAGATGTTTTCATTGTAGATTCAAAATGAATCTATGATGTCATTAAGTGCAGTTGTGAAGGATGCTACCTAGTTGTGGCATCTCATATTCAGTCACCTAAGTTTCAGTGGCCTGAACCTACTGCACAAGAAGTAGATGGTGAAGGGTTTACCCCTTATTGAGTAACTGAACCAAGTTTTTGAAGGTTGTTTGGTTGGTAAACAACACAGGGATGCATTCCCTGCAAGACAGTCTTGGAGAGCTTCACAGCCATTGGAGCTCGTGCACTCAAACATTTACGGTCCAATGCAGACCAACACATTTGCTAGAAATAAATATTTTTTGACTTTCATAGATGACTTCAATTGGAAGACATGGGTATATCCCATCAAGCAGAAGTCAGAAGCGTTTGAAAAAATCAAGGAGTTCAAGGCTCTGGTTGAGAAACAAAGCAGATACTTTGTGAAGACACTCAAGACAGATGGCAGAGGTGAATATATCTCCAAAAAATTCCAAATTTTTTGTAAGCAACATGGAATTCACAGGTAGCTCACAACTAGGTACACACCACAGTAGAACGGTGTAGCTGAGACGAAAAACATAATTATTATGGAGATGACACGGAGTATGTTGAAGGCGAAAGGATTGTTGCATGAGACCTGGGTAGAAGCTATAGCTTGTGTAGTTTATCTGCTGAACAGATGTCCCACCAAGAGTGTGAAGGACAAGATTCCTCAAGAGGCATGGAGCAATCAGAAGTCATGTGTGGCTCATTTTAGATTTTTTGGGTGCATAACATATGCACATGTTCTAGATGAGAAGAGGTAAAAGTTGGATGATAAATCAGAGAAGTGTATCTTCACAGGGTATAGTGAACAAGCGAAGGCGTATAGGCTGTATAATCCTGTGACGAATAACTTGATTATTAGTCGAGATGTGAAGTTCCTGAAGGATGAAGCTTGGAACTAGAAATCGAAGACTGGCTAGCCAGAGCCAGTAGTTAGTGAGTCTGTAGACTTGGAGGAAAATAGGGTGAAACCACCTGTAGCTTCAAGAAGCAGCAATGGTTCCAGTAACAACACAATCTCATCATCTCGGTTGCCTCCACTTGCAAGCAGGATCCCAACTTGAGGACTCCAGTAAAGATGAGGAGCTTGCAAGACATCTACGAGGTAACCCAAAACCAAGAAGATGAAGAACATTCTAACTTTGCTTTATTTTCTAAGTGTGATCCAATTTCATTTGAAGAAGCAAGTCAGAATCAAAAATGGGTAAAGGCAATGGATGAGGAGATAGAGGCCATAGAGAAGAACGAGACATGGTAGTTTATGGATCTCCCAGAAGGGAAGAAGACCATTGGGATCAAATGGGTATACAAAACAAAGTTTAATGCCCAAGGTGAAGTAGACATGCATAAGGCCAAATTGGTGGTGAAAGGCTACAAGCAGAAGTCAGGGATTGACTATCATGAAGTGTATGCACCTGTAGCCCGTCTTGACATAGTTAGAATGATCCTAGCATTGGCAGCCCAAAAGGGTTGGAATGTGTACTAGATGGATGTCAAATTTGCCTTCCTGAATGGAGTGTTGGAAGAGGAGGTATACATAGACCAACCACCAGGCTATGAGCTGGAAGGACAAGAAGGAAAAGTCTTGATGCTGAAGAAGGCCCTGTATGGGTTAAAGCAAGCACCCAGGGCATGGTACAGTCGGATTGATGGCTATTTTTTAGGAGAATGGGTTCATCAAATGCTCATATGAGCACACCTTGTACCTGAAGACAAATGCAAAAGGAGGGATGATACTTGTTTGCTTGTATATGGATGATCTTATATACATTGGCAACAACAATATGTTGTTTGACCAGTTCAAAACAACCATTAAGAAGGAGTTTGAGATGACAGATTTAGGGTTGATGAAGTACTTTCTTGGCATTGAAGTTGACCAATCAATAGATGACATCTTCATTTCTGAGGGCAAGTATGCGAAGGATGTCCTGAAGCGATTTAATATGGAGGACAATAAACCTGCCATCACACCTATTGCCACAGGTCTAAAGCTGAGCAAAATAGATTCCAACAGAAATGTTGATCCAACTCTGTTTAAGAGGCTAGTTGGCAGTCTCATGTATTTAACTGCAACTCGACTAGATTTGATGTTTGGAGTGAGTTTAATCAGCAGATTTATGGAGACTTCGAAGGACACACACTGAAAAGCAAGAAAAATGATTTTACGCTATATCAATGGGACGTAGAACCATGGAATTTTCTATGCCAGACAAGACCAGCTGGAACTAGTTGGTTACATAGATAGCGATTGGGCTGGTAGCACTGATGATCGAAAGAGCACTTCTGGCTATCTTTCCATCTTGGTTTGGGAGTAGTTTCATGGTCATCTAAGAAGAAAATGATAGTTGCATTGTCCACTACTGAGGCAGAGTATGTTACCGCCACGTCAGTCACATGCCAAGAAGTATGGCTATGAAGAATCTTGGATGAGCTGAATCATCCACCAGAAGATGCGACAACCATTTTCTGTGACAACAATTTTGCCATAGCACTGTCGAAGGATCCCGTGTTTCATGGTAGAACGAAGCACATTGACATCCGATATCATTTCATCAAAGAGCTGGTAAAATTTAAAGAAGTTCAGTTACTATTTTGTAGGTCCAAGGAGCAAGTAGCTGATATTTCACAAAACCTTTGAAGGAGGACTTCAACAGGCTACGAAAAATATTGGGCGTCAAAGTCTTTGTGAAATCTAGTTTAAAGGAGGGTATTAGAAAATTAAACCAGCAGGTAGTTGCATTTGTTCGATGCATTAAAGTCATTTGATCAACCTTTCTCGCCCTTGTCCTCCAAGCCCAGTTATAAATATCGGTGTTGTTGGTATTTTGTAGTGAGGGAGAATAGAGTAGCAATAGAAGGGGAGCAGAATCGAGAGTTGAAGGAGAAATCGGAGCAACAACTTTTGAAACTTTGCAGATATCAATAAGCTTCAAAAAGAAGCATTGTAATGTGTTTAAATATGATAAATAAAATTAGTTTAGTTTTCGGGTTATCGTGAAGGTCTTATCAAACTCCTTTGTGAATTGGTCCCCTTTGCCCGAAACCCTTGTTCGCTCGTTATTCCTTTGAACCCGGTATTCACTTTCATTTTCTTCGAAAAAGCACATTGTGAGAAGTGTCTAAAATGAAGTGTATTTCATGTCTTTCGTTTGCTATTTTCCCACTTTGGGACTTTACCAATAAAACCCCTCCTTCTCGTTGGGTATTGAAATCAAAGACAATGTTCGTTGGTTTTCTTAAGCGAACCCCAACGTCGCTGCTCGGTTGAGCGAACAACATCGTTTGCTGTCTTCTTGAGCGAACCACAACCCTCCTTCCATTGCAAGCGAACTATAGAATTTTAGAAAACAAACCTCGTCTCTCTCCATCTCGTGGGTGAATCTTCATCTGCCCTCGTTCGACAGTGAACTTCAGCAAAGTCTGTCCTTCCCTCGTTCGTCAGCAAACTTCGAAAAATTCTTTCTCGCTCCATCTCCCAAGCGAACTCCAATCTTGGGCCACTCACAAGAGAACTCTGTCTCCCACCTCTCCATAAGCAGAGCTGTTTCTCATAGCGAACTTGAGCATCACTACATCTCGTTGCGTTTGGTGAGCGAATACTAGTCTCACCCTGTTGTTGAGCGATTCCCAATCTCGCTCCAGCAAGCGAGCGAATCTAAGTATCGCTCGTCACCTGAGCGAACTCTAGCGTCTTAATTCCTTCATCTTGGAGCAACAAGGATCTCTCTGAGGTGCTCTCACTAATTTCTACCACTAGAGATGATTCTAAGGAATTAATTATAAATCGGTCCATGGAAAGGAAAATAAAACTGAAAATATATTGAAATTTATCAGAATGTCCAATAGCAAATATATTATTTGATAAAAATTTATAATAATTTGCATGCAAAATTTTTAAGATAAAGAAAAAAAAAAACTTAGCTAAAAAATTTTGTCCAGATAGAATGTCTTGCCTCACTGAAGTCCTAGCCCTTCATTGCTCTTCCCATCATCCAAACCCTAGCTAACAAATATTTGCAATTTTATTTTTCATGACTTAAAAAATCGTTACCACCCTTGTTCTGGATGGTTGACTTCACATGGTTGTATCTCCCTCAATATTGCTTGGATTCCTTTATATGACCATTCATTCTAAAGATATTCAAATGCCACACAAGTTGGTCTAAGAATCAATTGAATCGGATAACCCTTCATGAAGATATGGCTCTTAAAAGACGAGATAATTTTTAGAAAAAAATACTCTAATCCTTTACGAAGTGACCAATCATCAGGAAGGCATGAGATTTGCACAATTGTTCGTCTTAATCATAAGGAATAACTGTAGTTAGAGTATATAAATATATAACCTCAAACTTTAATATTTTCATTTTCCAACAAAATAAATTCAATCCAAATACTTTTATTTCTAGAATTTTTCCATCCTATTTGTGTTTGTCCCATATCATTGTAATACCTTTAAATCTCATATAATAAAAACTGCTAGAAAATTGCTCATCTTCCAAATGCATACTTACATTCCTCACTAATTTTTTTCTTAAACTAATATAAACTCAAGACTATAACAATGTATTCATTCCCTAGTAACTATTTTTTAGAGGATTATTCATGCCTCTAATACTCCAACAAACGATTTTCATCATCACATTTTATTTTTATTTATTGGCTTATCACCTCTTCTTAAGAGTTGTAATGTTTGTTTATTTTTTTCATATCAATACTCCTTTGAGTTTCCTTTTCTCTTTTCTCTCTCTCTCTTTCTCATATACATTCCAACCAACTTTTTCATCTTCATCAATCCCTTTGAGATTGTTCATAACGAGACTTACCATCAATAGAATTATGCTTCCCTAGAGTATCTAAAGTGCAAATAATTAACTTCCAAACACTTTCTTTCTTATGTTTCTATAGAAACCCTAAAGTGCATAGATGATCCTCCATAATAATTACTTTTTTATGCTACCTTGAAAACAATAAATTTCCATGCATAGCCTCATTTTTTTTTATTATACTACTCTTGAAACCCTAAAGTGCAAGGGATGAACTCTACACTCCTTTCATTTTATTGCAAGAATAGGATTTTATACTAATTGAATGAAATAAAGATTATTTGCTTGGATTAAACTTGACCTTTTTTGCCTCCATTATTTTAAAACTTGTCTCCATATATTTCTTTAGATCTTTAATTCCTTTAAAATTTGACTTAATCATTTTACTTCCTCATACCTTGTATCCTTCTTTGTTTCTTCCTAGTTGACCTGAGTGAACTATAATGGCCTTTGCAATCTTATGATGCAAAGGAATTTTCTTAGCCCTTTTTTTGAGAGTGGAAAATCCTTGATCTAATCCATCTTCAACTACATTATGATATCCTTGCTTCATCTTGAATTTTATCTCATGACCAAAATTTTCCATTAGTTTTACTTCGCAAGCTCTTACAACGTATCTTGTCTCATGATATTTACGATATTAGAATGCAATGTTTTCATATCCACGTATTGATGCCATTATTTCGATTCAAATTTAACCTTATGGATTGTGACAAAGGTCTTTCAATATTCATGACAACACATATTTGGGCATATACAACATGCTCTTTCTCATTTCTAGATGAACTCTCTTAGAGTATTCCTATTGTTCTTCAAAACCTCCTTATTGATAAGTTAATATGCAAGTCCATAAAGCCTAACTCACAATAGAAACATTTTAATAGTTTCTATCTTCACAAAAAAATTATGACTCCATGATCTTTGATATAAGGGAACCCTTTGCCAAAACTACAACCACCATCCTTTAGTTTATTCCTGATTTTTAAACTACGAAAAATGATGAGAAAAAAGTCATGGAGTAATTTGAATTCAAACCCCACTTACATTTAATGAAACTTACATACTAACTCTATGCTTTTAAAAATCATCATGTCATGCTCAATCATCTCATCCTTGATAATCACTTCTAGTATAACATTTACTTCCTAGTTATGGCTTGCCATAGATTTGCTCTTCCTTTTGTCCTCACAGAGGGCATCCTTACTTCTACCTAGGGATTTTATAAAGGTTTTCCTTCCATGTTACCTAGTTTTTCTTAAAATGTCTTTTCAATTTTTTTATTTTTATTTTTCCAAGAAAACATAAAACAAGAAAAGGTAAGACTTCTTTGTATTAATACTTACTTTATGCACTAAACCGCGGTGTGGGCGAGTGTGTGAGGGGGTGGGTGTGTGGTGGCTTTGTGTTAAATTGTCTATTGATAAGTATAACTCTCGGCTTTAAGAGGGGTCATGGTTGGGAGAAGACTGCTCAGCCCTGTGAGTGGCTCATAGAAGTTTCTCACAATAACCAAATAAAAAAAAAATACTTACTTTATGCACTCAACAATGAAAATTATATATCTATATTTATATTTGTATTTATATATAATTTAATATTAAAATTTTACAATTTTTTAACGAAAAAAATTTAAAACCCTATAAGTAATATAAATATTATTTCATGCATAAGATCTAATATATTAATGTGTTGATTATATATATCCTTTAAGAAATTATTTTACAATGTAAGCATAATTTTTTTTTACACTTTGAATTAAACACTCTTCATCTATATTATAATCATACTATTTACACTATCATTTTAAAAATAATTTCGTATAAAATTTTTAATTATAAAGTAAATAAATATTTATTTTTATTCGAGTTTACAATCAAATCAAATAAATATTGAATGGATAGTTTATGTGAAACATTTGTTAAGATTCTAAACTTTCTTTTAACAAATTCAAATTTAAACCATAATAAATTTGTATAAAAAAAATGATAAATAAAACACAAACCATAATGAATTTGTATTAAAAAAAATGATAAATAAAACACAATGGGACGTTTCTGTAAAAAGGTCAAGGATTTCAGTTTCTCATAGTAACAAGTAGCAGGGCAGAGTAAGAGTGGGAACGCTCATGGAAAAAGGCTCAAGATTAGTACGGCAGAGTAAGAGTGGGAAGATAATTAGGATTACCTTTTTGGAAAGCTAATTGATATAATTTTGGTAAAATA
This sequence comes from Wollemia nobilis, assembly GCA_028583015.1. Classification (NCBI taxonomy): domain Eukaryota; kingdom Viridiplantae; phylum Streptophyta; class Pinopsida; order Araucariales; family Araucariaceae; genus Wollemia; species Wollemia nobilis. The sequence continues at coordinate 4,610,164 of JAQPPZ010016709.1, forward strand.
AGGTCTGAAGTTGCGAGCCAATTTTTGTGGTAAGATCTATTTCTGTACGGGATGAGTCATGGCTAAATTATTGTTGTAGTAAATGTAATAAGCTGTTACTTGGTTTGGTTTGTCAATGTCTGTTGTGGCAACAGAATTTTCAAAAAAAATGTATGTCATTGCCTTTTCACACCCTGCTTCACGTTCACACTAAACCTGCAACTAAGATTAATAATCATTACACAGACATACACTAAGATTAATAATCATTACACAGACATACACTAAGATTAATAATCATTACACAGACATACAGACAGATGTGAGGAGGCTTTGCAAACATGGCCAAGTTATGGAATCACTTCACATATAACAAATAACGGGTGCAACCCTGAACAATAAGTTAGATTTATATTTATGTATATGTATAAGAAGTATTTATTTAATAAAAAATAAATAAAACATTTAAAAATATAAAAAATTTAGGAGAGAAGTTACTTGGAGCTTGTGAAAAGTTTCATGGCATTTAAACTTAAAAAATCTTTATGAAATTTGGAAATGGATGTATTTTAATTTTTTTATAAAGCATAACATTAATATGTTAGTATGGGAAGAAACAAATTTAAAAAATTAGAATGCTATTACATGGTGTAAGTACAAGACCTCCTCAAAATAATTTTGGTTCTAATTGAAGACAAAAATACTTCTATAAGAGGCGATGATATATGTAATTTTATGGAGAGAGTGAAAGAATTGAATCAAGGATAGACTATTCTAAATTCTTTCATTGATTCCTTGTCTCTAGTTTTAAAAAAGGTATTCTATGAATGCAACATCCTTACTGGATTAGATCAGGTCTTAATTGTCATTTGATTACATCTATTGACTATATGCTTGTAGAACCAATATATGTTCTTGATTTGAATACTCTTGTGAAAACCTCTTGAGTATTCAACGCAATGTAAAGGTGCATGGTTGATCTAAATATATAAATTACAAAGTATTTCTCTATTGCTTAGCATACTTTCTTCTTGCTTTGTTTATTATGCAAACTTTGTTTAGTATGTTTGTTTCTATTTATAATTTTTTCAATTTTGTCCTATACAAATGAGGGCAATGAATGCAAATATTATACAACCAAATTTCAAAGGCAAAGCATAATCTTCAATGTTTCAAAGAACATAGTGTAATTATGAAATATATAGGTGATCTTTGTAGTAACATATAGAAAGAATTTTATATTATCGTAATGAGGCTTGCACGGAGGCTATCTTTATAGAAACTCAAAAGAAGTAAATGCAAAGGCCAAAAGAGAATTAAGAGAGATCTATGTCAAAGGGTAATGGACAATGAAATGATTAGTGAGAATTAAGAGAGATCTATGTCAAAGGGTAATGGACAATGAAATGATTAGATGTCTAGAAGAACAACCCAATGTTATTCAATAGGAAATGGGGGTGATCCTTGTATAATAAAGTGTAGAATTAAGAGGAGGGTTATATGGGTGTTGGATTTTACCGTATAATTGAGGCTACCTAACACCTTAACAAGAAATAGGTGGATCTGCATTATTTTTAAAAGTTATTCTTCTATGGAAAAGATATGTTTTTTCAAAATTTTGTAAAACACTTAAAATCCATATCAATTCTTACACTAGGTTAACTATTTGTAAATGAAAGGTTAAAACAATAATCCAACTACTCTTGATTAATGTCACTTGGAAGGATAGAAACCAAGCTTGGAATTTAAAAAGAATTTTTAAATAATTCAAAATTGAATGATAATTAAAAACTTGTTATGTCCATTAAATTTGTGGAGGACATATCATTGTAACCATATTCATTTAACTCACTACATACAACACGTTTATCATAATATACTATAAACATATCAAACTAGTTATTATTTTACATATTTCTCCTATAAAATAGAACATGGTGCATATCATTTTAGTGTAGTTATTAGCAAATTTTTATGTCGCCTCACTTGACTAAATATCATTGTCTATGTTAACTCTAAATCTCATATTGTAAGATATGACCTAAATATTGAAATATATGTGTAATTTCAAGAAGTTGCTTTTTAATAGGTTATTTTTTCTAGTTAACTAATTTTTAATAAAATTTCTAAATCTTGAATTCACCAATGACCAAAATTTTCAAAATACATTTGCTAATTTTTTATATAAAACATAGACAAAAATAATAGCTTCCTCAAATTTGTATATAATACTTTTGTGAGTTTCGTTAAGTAGTAGCACATAAACACATATAATTTATATTATTCTATATAGAAAATTTGGCTTTCATTCTATACTATTAAAAACATTTCCATCTCTTGAGGTTTTCTATTCCTAATGAAAACCATGTTATAAGATCATAAAATTGTTCAATATTCTTAATTAACTAGGGACAAGGTCAATAAGTTTTTCCTTAAGACCATAGGAAATTTTTCCTCTACAATAACATCATTCAGTAGATCTTAATAATAATACTAATTTGGGTAACACTTAGTGCCTTTTAAAAATTCAATATTCTCAACCAAGAAATTCAAAATTCTCCACAATATTTTGGAGTGGTCAAGGACACATATAAAAACTTCGCAACCCCTTGTTCTACCATGCAATGTCCTCTTCCTTCAATGCTTTCCTCTTATCTAAGAGAAAAAAATATTGGCCTTTCCTTGGGTTGAAACATCATTCTTTCAATATGACAAATCAAATTTATAATACTCTTAACAAAATACATCAACTCTATCACACTCTCACTCTAAGATATAAAATCTATCACAACCAACTTTTAGACCAAACAAGAAATCTATGACCATAACATGATTCTTCACATGCTCTTTGACATATTAAAAATCTACAAATTTTTGAGTTTAAAAAATATAAGCCATAATTATTTATTTTTACTCTTGAATCTAGGGTCTATATTTTTTTGATAAGATTTTTTATCATATAAAATGATATATCTATAATTAAATCTTACACTTCTTACTAGAAAACAAATTTACCAAATTTTAGGAAGGTAAAATATCCTTCAAATTTGGTAACAAAGTTAAAGATTATTAAGTATGACAACAAAATTCCTTAACTTCCTTGTACTCTAATTTATTCTTTGTTATTACCCAGATGTTGTAGGTGAGTTGGAGAGGAGAGGGCAATCCTCTAAGGGAGGTCCTAGGTTCGAATCTCCACCCTACCAAAAAGTTGAATTGGGTACCCAAAATCCAATTGATAATGTTGGTGCGAGTAGGGCCGGGTGCGACTCCCGGGTGACTTTGATGGTGTAGAACCCCCTGTTCGTGGTCTCTTAGACCAAGGTGGCCCCGCAAAGGGTTTTTCGCTTTAAAAAAAATTTAACTGGCTTTTACGGTATGTTGTTTGTATGGGGTCCTCTCTATTTGCCTTGTTGAGGGTGGCCTGTTATTCCTACCCCTTGGCTGGTTTTGATTTAGTGTTGTAGTTTAGTGCATTCTCATGCCATATATTTGCCTATTGTAATATGTTTGGGCACCTTAAAACCCCTTTGTTTACTAAATAAAAAAAAAATTATTCCACTAACTATACAAACATGTCACTACACAAGCAATAATTAATATTCTAATATTTTCTAAAAAAATTCCTAACTTCTTAAATAAAAATTATTTCTCATACTATTGCTAACTAATATCAGGGAATTTTCATTTTTCTACCCTTATGACATGAAACCCTAGTAATCTAATCCAAGTGGAGTAGGCTTGAGTCCTTATTTTGATGTTAAGATTCATTAGATGTTAGTCTAAAGATAAATGTTTGTATTGTGGCACCATTTTGCAATTTAATGTTATAATCAACACCTCTCTTCAACACTAAGTATCAACCTTCAGTCTATGCTACTATATTTTTGTGATGTATGATCAAAAATTGCATTACAATAATACCATTAACTAATTTTAACCTTTTTTAGGAGCAAAACTTAACACTACCATCTCACCACTATAACATCAAAAAACTTTCAACTATACATTGATGGTACATGGGTGTGATTAAAGTGATACTAAATAGCGCTACTAGAGAATCACCCATGATATTGTTAAAAAATAAGACTACTATAGCACCATCTAGAATATTAGGTCATATGGAGTTAACAAACATATGTAAGGATTAGTAAACTTGGGAGGAAAGATGAGACAAGTAGAATAAAGAGGAAAACTAGTAGGTAAGGAAGAGAAACCATATATTTATCTATTTATTTGTCATAATTTTATATTAAAAAAATATGAAATTACATGCTTTAGATGCCTCTTTGGCATTTCTTCGAAGCTTCAATAATGACCTAAAAATTAGCTCACTTATACACCTTTCTAAATCGTCAACCAATATCCTTTAAATCATCGATTTATGAGTTTTTGAAATAGTTGCTTTAATTTATCTTGTTTTAACTAGAGTAGATTAATCCCTTTAAATAGAGATACAAATAAATTGCAATGCATTTCCCTCATTGAATTCCTATACTAAGCACGTACCTAGTTCAATTTGAAGCCCCTCCTTTGAGAGTTCATCTACTTTCTTATTCAGTTCTCTATAAATATGCCAAAAAGTAAAAGCTTCACTTTAGTCCACAAATTTTTTAATTTGAGAGAATATGGGTTGTAGAACCATGTTTTCCATCCTAAAAATACCAAGTATCTAGTTTATTACCACTTGTGAGTCTTCATAATTTTGGGCATTTTGTATTCCTTTTTATTCTACCAATTGAACGAACAATTTGAGTTTCATAATTTTAGCATAATTATTGAAACCTCCTCCTGAGTCTCACTTTGAATTTAAAATAATAAGAGTTAGAAATATATAGTAAACCTCTTGCCCCACAAACTTTAGGGACCCCCTATCTAACCCCATCAAAAAAACCCTAACCCCTTTATTTCTCATTTTTTGGAGGGATGATTTGTCTAATTACATCTGTTGTTGCCAAAACCTTATACTTATTGAAATTTCCAATGATTTGGGAGGAGACCTGCCAAGTTGGATTTTCTTGATCCTAAAATATTCTTGCATTCATAGATAACCATACTTCCTAAAACATAAACAATAGGAGAACTATAAAACCTTTGTATGACCTATTTTTAGACCATGATTGCAAGCACTCTTTTAGGGAGTCTTCTTGTCATCCTATAGGAATCTTTAATTGTGTTATAACCTCCCTCCAAACATGTCTAGTAAAGGAGCAAGCTACCAATAAATGATCAATTATTTCATTGTCTTACTTACATAAATAACACCTTCCTAGACCATTCTAAATCCTCTTCTATAATACCTCCCATATCATAAATTTTATATTTTATGAAAAGCCACAAGAATAGTCTTGTCTTCAACAGGGCTTTCTACTTATAGAGTGACTTTCACCACCATGCCAAATCATCATTTATATCTTCCAGTAGAGTCTTATACCCCAAATTTAGAGTGTACTCATCCATAGCTCTATTCTTTATCTAGACCAAGTAATCAACTTCCTCTCACAACTTGATATGTCCAACTTTAAGCCTCTCTATATTTTCCACTAGTGTGTCTCTTGGCCCTAAAGCCTTAACACTGTTACTTCCTTCCATTGTTGTCTCCAATTTGTAGATGATTCTGGGTCTATTGCTTGGGCAAGAGTTTCAATCCCTTGAGATCTTAGAATCTAAATTATATTATTTGGTAGTCTATGCATATCACCACAACTAATCCAAGGGTTAAAGCCTAGTCTTATCCTTGAACAATCCCCTATTTTATAGGTAAGCCAATCACCAATGATATTAGAGCCTTTAATCATTGCCTTCCAACAAATTGAAAAAGTACAAGTTTGCTTCAATGGGGCCCTTATCCACTCTTTGACTATGAGTGGCTCTAAATGCTTTTCTTGTATGATCTTATTCTATAAGTCTTCCTTTGATATTATTTTTTAAACACACTTGGCTACTAAATCTTTGCTAAATAGGAAGATGTTCTTAAGTCCTCATCTTCCATTTTACTTAGGATTGGCTAAGGATTGTCATTTAACTAGGGGAATACCTTCCCTTTCCCTTTATCATGTCCATAAAATCATGTAGCTTAATTGTCAAATTTTTTCCAAAACGCCTTTTAGTATATGAGCCAAAGGTTACCAAAATACTGGTATCACCTTCAGCATAAACTTGACCAAAATCAATCTCCCTCCAAAGAGAGCCATTTGTTGCACCATATATTAATTATTTCTTCCACCTTATTTATCACCAACTCTAGTATTGTTTAGTTTAGTTGTTGATGGCTGAAAATGTACACTTACACTGCACCCATGTACAACACCAACATGGGAATCCCCCTCTCATGTGGGACTACCTAAGAGGAAATTACTCCGAAAAGAGTCGGCTCTCCTTAAAAATAATAAATTAAACTGAACTGGATTAACTTGTTGGAAAACATGGGAAGGAAAAATAAAAGACAACAACAAAAAAATAAACTTAGAAAATAAAAACTATAACATGGACTAGGAAAAAAAAACTACCACAAAACTACACTAAAACTGCACTGGGAAAAGGGAGAGGGATAACATAAAATAAAAATTGTAACAACATACTAAGAAACTAAAAATAAAAAGAGGCGATACGCCAAAATAAAAACTAGGTTGATTGATCCACCTAAAACTCCATAAAAGACACAATATAACAAATACGAGACATAAATAAACATGCATCAACTGCAAGAGGTAAGGTTGGCATGAACCAAGGGCCAATGCCACATGCAATATAGCCAAACTAAAGAAACACAACATGGAGCTCAAACATATTTTTTTGTATTATTTTCCGTAGTGTTACAAAGGTCAGCAAGTGCCAGAATGAATCAATCTTTTGAAAGATCTAAAAAAATCTCTTTTATAGCAAGAGATATTTCAACTCTTTACAACATTTACTGCATTTACAGTAGTTATAGACTTTAATACCCTTCAATAGTTACAACAAAACTATATTTATAGCCTTTACTGCATTTATAGCCTTTACAACCAAAATTGGAAACAACAGTTATAGCCAAAATTGCACACAGCAGTTATAGCCAAAAATGTACATAGCAGTTACAACCAAAATTAGAAATAACAGTTACAACCAAAATTGCACATAGTAGTTACAACCAAAACTACACACAATAGTTACAACCAAAACTGGAAACAACAGTTTTAGCCAAAATTGCACACAGTAGTTATAGCTAAAACTGCACACAACAATTACAACCAAAATTGCAAACAATAGTTACAATCTTTACTGCACTTACATTTATATCTGCACCCAGGTTTACAAGGCTGCATAATGTATTTCACCTACATGTCTAAAACAGTTACACTTTGAAAAAGTGGACAACTCACGGATAGGAAAAATTAAATAACTGCAATACTTTTCCAAGTGTAGGCACCGGTCAAAACTGAAAACAATCAAAATAGATTTTTCAACGGGAAGCAGGTGCTAGATTTTGAACGGGAAGCAGGCACTAGAATTTTCAATGGGAAGCAAGTGCCATATTTTCAATGGAAAGCAGGCACCGGATAATAAACTGGAATCAGGTGCTAGGAATGAACTGGAATCAAGCACCAAAAATGAACTAGAATCAGGCTCCAAAAATGAATTGGAATTAGACACCAAAAATATCCTGGAATCAGGTGCCAAAAATGAACTAAAATCAGGCGCCATGTACTGATCAACTCTATCAGCTGCAAACATGAACTTATGCATCACATATCACCAGACTTTTGAAATTGGTGCAACCATTAATAAATTAGAGTAGGAGGCTCAAAATTTATTAACAATAGTCACTGGGTTTCAAAATGAACCCTAGATAGTAACTCCATATCTATCTATATATATAAATGGAGTTACTATAGGAGATATACATAATATTTGTATTTATTATTTAAATAGCTAGTATTATTTAATGAGATTAAAAATAGATTGGGATGAAATTTAATTTATTTTAATTAATTATCGAATAAAATAGACTCAACACATATTATATCTATTTTAATAAAGTACAATATTACAAATTGTATTATTATGACTCCCTCATCACAATGATGTCTATCAATATACAAGGACCTGAGGCCATTCTTATATAAAATGTATATTTACTATTGCTTTACGATACCTTTAAAAAAAGTAATTTGAACATATTAGTATTCTTTTTAATAAGCTATGTATATCTTCTATTGAGGGCCACTCCCATAAAAATGAAAAACATTACATTGTTATCAACTTAACTAACATCCAACTTGTCCTTTCATCAAACATATACTTCATTTACCATTTTTATCAAACATATTCTTCATCTTCGTTAAATTGCTATCTTTCTACAATTAGCCCCTTAATTTTTAAGAGATAAAATCTTACTCAACAAATTGTCTTCTAAAAATTGAATTTCACCAAGACAAAGATCAATAGTATGTTTGTCTAAATTATCTACTACCTTGTTTCCTTCTTTACATGTACTAACTATGACAACCTACTAATTTCGTAATAACTCTTTTTTTTTGGGTCTTATTCATATATCTGATATTCTAAGGTACCATTTGCATCATCACTTTTTCTTTTTATGTGTGGACTTGACTATAATTCTTGTTAACACTTGTAATATTTATTTGTCTTGTCCCATATTGATATCCCTATGAGTTTCCTTCTATCTTAATTTTTGTTTAAGGATCGTCTGCTTGTTTTTACATTCCTACTAATAGTTTCATCTTAATTGATCTCTTCGAAATTTTCACAATACTTAGAATGAAACATCATTTTTAGATTTATATTTCTCTAAAAAATCTAAATGCAAGGAATAACTTTACAAATTTTTTCTTCTTCATGTTCCCTTGAAACCCCAAAATGCAAGGATGATCCTCTATAGTAATTACTTTATCATGTTTTCCAAAAACTCTAGATTGCCATTGATATATTCCATCTTTATTTCCTAATGTTGTTCTTGAAACCCAAATATGTAAAGAATAAACTCTTTACTTCTTTTATTTCTATTACAAGGAGATGATTTTATATTGCTTAAGGAAATAAGGATGATTTACTTAGAATAAACTTGACATGTTTTATCTCCATTTTGAAAATTTTCCCCACATGCTCCTTTGAACTTTTAATTTTTTGTGAACTTAAATTTTGCACATTTTACTTCCTCACCCTTGTATCCTACCTTATTTCTTCTAATAGTTGATCTGAGTGAACTATTATGGCCTTTGGCATCTAATGCTATAAATGATTTTTTCCACTATTTTGGGAATGGAAAATCCTTGATTATATCTAGATTCTATTGCAATATGATCTCATTGCTTCATCTTGAAGTTTGTCTTATGATCAAAATTTTATTTCTCTCCATCATTTTCACTTTGTAATCTCTTGTCATGTGTCTAGTCTCATAACATTGGCAACATAAAAATGTAAACTTTTTATAATATACTTGATTCTATTTTCTTGTTTGATATCAATGGGTTGTGGAAAATATTTTGAAACATCCATGGTAACACACATCTTGGAATATACAATATGCTTTTGCTTCTTACTAGTTGATCCCTTTTAGATGAACTCCCATAATGTATTACTAGCAATATTTAAAACCTCATTGTTAATAAGTTGATATTAAAATCCAAAAAGCCTAACACACATGAAAAATATTTCTCAAGAAAAGTCATGAAGTAATTTAGATTAATTCAATTTTGTACCTCTAAAAACCATAGTCATTATTTGAAGAATTTACATATTAACCCTTTGTTTCCAAGAACCATTATGTCCTGCTTAATAATCTCATTCTTGATAATCACTTTTGGTGTGACATCTACTACCGATATAGGGTTTGTCATACTCTCTTCCTTTTGTCTACAACTAGGTGTCTATCTAGCTACGACTTTATTATTTCCAATTAGGATTTTCAAATATAAATTTCCTTCCATGCTACCTAGCGTTTTTGTACAAGAATTCTTTATTTTTTGAATTTTGAAATATTTGTATCAATAAAATGTGATGTTTTCACTTGCTTCTTGCTTAGACTCGCTTCTTGTTAGTCCTTACTCTTCCCTCAAGATTTAAAACAAGAAATTTTGAGGCTTAATCCTAGCTTGCACTTGATAAAAATGTTAAGGTTCACCCATGAACATATTAATTAATTTTAATATATGTTAATTAAGTATAATTTCTATATATAGATTGAATATTTTTTAACTAATTTAAAAAATATATTTTAGTTTATAAAACATAAATTAATTATTTTAATTTGAAAAATAGGTTGTAAATAATACTTTTTCTTAGATCTCAATATATTAAAAAATATATGACATCACAAGTATTTCATCCTCACCTTCTACTTTCTTGTAAAACTAAACAAAAATGTTCTATTGTCGATTAGTATATATCATAGTGATCATCTAGATTTTCTTTAACTCTTCTCTAATTAAATTCCTATTTTTCAAAACTTAAATAGGATGAATAAGACAATGATATGTTTTTTTTTTTTTTGAAAAAATGAAAAACTTGTATTAAAACAAGAACCAGATACAAGCGGGAGAGAACACATCCCGAGCCAGAGCCACAAGCAAAACAACAAGGAAGGCGCACCAAGGCAAGGCTAAGAACCGCAAGGCACAGAGAACGGAAGGCACGAAACAGCAACAGGTCGCGAAACCGCGACATGTCGCGAAATCGCGACAGGAAAACCCGTCACGGCCACTTTGGCACCAACAGGCGCGATAACGCGACATGTCGCGAAATCGCGACAGGAAAGGCCCTCGACAGCCTCCCGCAGAAAGCGTCGCGACATCGCGACAGAAAAAGAAAGCAACAAACAAGCCTCAATAAGGTCGCGAAATCGCGACGGAAAACCACCCAGTCGCAAAGGAGCCAAACATGCCGCGAAATCGCGCAAGAAAAACGCCGAGAGACCGGGAGGGCACAACTCGTCGCGAAATCGCGACAAAAACCGGCTCAAAGAAGCGGCATCACAACGGGGTCGCGAAATCGCGACGAGTTAACCACCCGGACGCCGGGAAGGCGGGACTGTCGCGATATCGCAACATGTCGAGGAATCGCGAGGCGCGAAGCGCGACATGTCGCGATATCGCGACATGTCGCGATATCGCAACAAGACGCGGGATCGCGTCACGCGATAGCGCAACATGTCGCGATAGCGCAACATGTCGCGGAATCGCGACCCGCGATAACGCGACATGTCGCGATATCGCGACGAAACCGACGGAGACTACAAAGACTCAACTTTGTCGCGATATCGCGACGATGAACCGACTCAACGACCGCGACAGGGCAACAAGTCGCGAAATCGCGACAGAAAGGACCCTTAGCAAAAAAAAACTTTGCACATTATTTCAGGAATTGATCAAGGCCTTGTCTGATCTCGACATTCTCCACAGGCAAATTGCTATGCAGATGAATCCCAACCTCTCTCTCAGCACCCAACTTAGCAAGGAAATCGGCCGCTTTATTAAGAGATCTACTAGCATAAGCGGGAATCACATCCTCAATTTCTTTCCAAAGCTCTAAAATTTGGGCAACCAAAATCCGGAGCCTCCAAGCTTTTAAGGCAAAGTTCCGCATGCAATCAAGAGCACCAACCAAGATTTGAGAATCAGACTCAATGATTATCTTTCTATGGCCATGCTTGACGGCCCAGATGGAAGCAGATTTAATAGCAAAGGCCTCAGCTTCATTGTTTGTGGCATATCCCAGACCTTGCAATTCCCAATATAGCACAGTCCCAGCATGATCACGGCAAATAACACCACTGCCGACATTGCCCGGATTACCTTTAGCAGCTCCATCAGTATTGATTTTGACCCGACCTTTGGGGGAGGTTTCCAACAACTTCTTACCTGTCTCTCCAGATCAGCACCTCTCCCACTCAAAGGCCTAGAAGCAGGCTGGTTTTCCTTCTCAGCATAGATGGCAACGGTTTCCACAACTTTGCTCCAAATGATCTGCCAAATCCCCTCCACCGAAGAGAAGGTTTCACGAAAAATACGAGCATTTCTTTCCAACCAAACCTGCCACCAAATAAAAAGGAAACCGATCTCCCAGCCAGTACGAAGAGCTTTAGAAATAAATCTACCTCTCTTCCAGCTTTCCCATAAATTGGTCCGGGACGGATCTCCAAGCACCTGAAGTTTAAAGTGGGAGAACCAACGTTGCCAAATCTGCTGTGTGAAAGAGCAATCAAACAGAAGATGGTTCACAGTTTCCTCATTCCTATAACATAAAACGCACTGGGAAGGACCAATGATGCCTCTAATTCTAAGGTTGTCAAAGGTCAAGATACCATTATGCATCAGTTGCCAAGCAAAGAAGTTCACTTTCGGCCAGCCCTTGGGATGCCAAATCTTCCTCCATTCATGAGCAGGAAAAGAGTGTGGGGGGGGCTCGGGTAGGATCGAAGCATAGCCCTCCTTCACGGAATAAACCCCAAGGTTCCCGAAGCCCCAAGTAAGCTCATCCTCCTCATCACTCCCAGATAGAAACCTTTCAGCCAAAAGTTTTTCCAGAGTTGGGGCCTGCTCGGGAGGGATTGGAATAGGCCATTCACCCAGCCGCTTAAATTTTTTAACCTTATACTCCCCCAGAGGGCTGGTAGTGAAGTAGGTCTGAATATGAATCCAACCTTTGTCTTCAAGAGCTATTTTTAGCGGAAGCAGATCGGGAAACACTGCAAGAATAGGAGGATGTTGATCCCAAGAGTCAGTCCAGAACCGGACCTTCTCCCCTCTCCCAACTTTCCAGAACAATTGATCTTTGATAATGCAAGAACCAAGCTTGAGCGCCTGCCACACAAGAGAACCATTACCTTCCAGAGGATAGCGGCCCAAGTCATTGGGAGGAACAGTACCCAAGTATTTACTAGAAAGGATTCTGCTGCAGAGAGACGAAGGCTGAGAAATCCACCTCCAGTACAATTTCCCAGCCAGGGCCCGATTGTTAAACTTGGAGCTTCTCAAGCCCAACCCACCTTTTTCCTTGGGCTGGGTGACCTTATCCCAACCAACCAAGGCCCATTTCCTCTCTCCATTGGCACCTTCCCAAAGAAAACTTCTAGCCGCTTTGTCCAACTCTTTCCAGATTGAGGGAGGGGCGGCCAGAATTGAGAATTTGTAAATAGGCATAGCCTGAATAACAGACTTCAGAAAAGTTAATCGGCCCCCATAGCTTAACCATCTATGAGACCAATGATTCATTCTCTCTTTGATGCCATCAAGCAGGTCCTTCCAGAAATCAGCTGTCAATTTTTTAAAGTGCAGAGGAACCCCCAAATAAACAACAGGAAGGGAGGTCTGAGTGAAACCCTGAATCTCCATAACTCTCTCTTGCGACCTTTGATCAAGGTTGAAGAAGACCACTTTTGATTTTGAATCATTGATGGCTTGATTAGAAGCCCGAAGGTAGACGTTAAGAGTATCTTTGATTCCTCTTGCTTCTCTGAGGCTGGCAACTCCCACCAAGCCCGTATCATCCACAAACTGTAAATGAGTCAAAACTTCGGCTCCGATTTTAATTCCTGTAATCTGTCCTTGACGTCTTCTTCTCAGGAGGAGTCTGCCAAGACCTTCAGCCAAGATAAGAAAGAGATAAGGAGAACAGGGATCTCCTTGACGGAGACCCCGAGAGGCTCCAAAAGGTGGCGAGGGAAGCCCCTTAATTAAAACGAGTATGAAGGCGTAGAGATACGGCTCATGACCCGGGCAATCCGATCTGAGAAAAACCAAAGGCTGCCAACATCTTGACCAAGAAACCCCACTCTACTCTGTCATAAGCCTTAGACATATCCAATTTGATGAACATTCCTTTGTTACCTGAATTATGCATAGAATGGATAGCCTCCTGAGCCAAGATCACTCCATCCAAGATCTGTCTTCCTTCAACAAAACCCCCTTGCTCAGGGGAAATTAAATTTTGAAGGAGGGGTTTTAGTCTTTCAGCCATAAGTTTAGAAATAATTTTGTAGATCACATTACATAGAGCAATAGGTCTGAAATCAGAAATGAGAGCCCCCCCTCTCCTTTCGGAATTAAAGAGATAAAGGTATGATTTAGAGCCTTGAGCATTCTTTTGTTAATTCGGGATTCCTCAATGACAACCAACACGTCCTCCTCCAGGATGTCCCAGAAGGCCTGAAAGAACTCAATAGGGAAACCGTCCGGGCCGAGCGACTTTCTGTGCACATCCCAAAGACCACCTTCTTGAGTTCATCACGATCTATGGGCTTAAGAAGGGACTGATTCTCTTCATGAGAAATAATAGAGGGAATTCCGTCAATGACTTCATTTTGAGCTTCCACATCATGCTGCAAACTTTCCTTGAAGAGGTTTGAGAAGTACTCCATAGATATGGAGTGCATGTCAGGAAGAGTGTCAAAAGAATTTCCAAACTCATCTTGGAGGAACTCCATGTTATTCAATTGCCTTCTAGCACAGGCAGAGCGATGAAAAAATTTAGTATTTCTGTCTCCTTCTAATAGCCAAGTATTTACGGCTCTCTGTCTCCAGTAGATCTCTTCTTGATTATCAATGTCCTCAACTGCTTTGCGTAAGGCGTCATCCTCAAATTTAAGATGCTCAGAAATAATTCCTTCTCTGAATTGTTTTTGCACCTCATTCCATCTGTCCAGCAAGGGGGCCCGTTGGAGCTGGAAATCAGATTTGTTAGTTTGCTTCCACTGTTTCAGTTTACTCTTAACATAGAGGAGCTGTTTGTGAATTTTGAACATAGCTGTTCCAAAAGGGGACGGCCTTCTTTCCACCATTGTGGAATTTTCCTTCAGTAGGTCCTCTTTTTGCAACCAAAAATTTTCAAATTTAAAAGGTTTGTAATACTTTCCTGACATAGTCCCTCCCTCCAGCAAAATGGGAGAGTGATCAGAAACTGGGCCCTCCAAGATCTGGAATTTGATATTCCATCTAACATAAGCTTCCTCCGAGACCAAAAACCTGTCAAGCTTAACCCTCCTATTGTATGGCTCTCTTCTCTTATTAGTCCATGTAAAGTTTGTACCGGGACCTTTGATATCAACAAGGTTAAAGGCCTGAACGTGGGCAATAAACAGCCTATCCTCTGTATCCAGAGCAGGGATGCCACCTTCCTGATCTCTAGCGAATAATTTAGCATTGAAATCCCAGCTAAAATCCAATCAAGGAGGACCTCATGTTTTGAACGACTTTCCATTGAGACCGCTGACCTTCGGTATTCTGAACCCCATAAAAATTTGTAATTAAGACTTGTTCAGCTGTAACTATATTCTTGAAAAGAGATGTTAGGACCCCTCTCCAGGCTATATGATCTCTTGCTATCCATGCCAAAGGATTCCAAAGAGTAGCAATCCCTCCCGAGGCACCAAGAGCGACCATTGCCATATGGCCGACACCCCTCCAGTTCGGCCGACGGTTTTACTCATGAGGTCTAATGACATTTTTGTTTCTGAATGAGCAGAAAGTCTATTTTACTTCTTTCTAAAAGTCTTTGAACAGCAGATTGATGGGTTCTACTGTTTAAACCCCTCACATTCCAAGATTGTATAATCATTGGAAACCTTGGGAGCAATACGAATCAATTGTTCTTGCCAGTCCTCCATTGATTAGCTTATCCCCTTGCACTGCGATTAGATCCTTATTGGATTTCCTGCCCACCCCTTGGGAATTACTATTTTTCGATCTCTTCTCCACCTGTGAAATTCCAAGAGCTGGTCTTTCTCTGAGCTTTTCTGCAATTCCCATAGAAACATCTTTAATAACGGGCTGGGCTGGGGCGTGGATAACCAGAGTCCCAAGGTTTTCATGGTGCAAAGTCTCAGAGGAATCAAAAGCCTGTTCAAGGACAGGGGTTGAGGAAGGAGGAGCATGAGTAGGGATAATATTGTCCTCAAGGATCCCATCTGCTCCTTCCATAGGTTGGTCTTCTTGATCCACAAGAGATTTGAAGATTTCATACCGATTTGTTGGCTTGGGGAGAGCTTGCTCCTTACCATTTCTCTTTTTGTTTCTTCTCCTCTTCTGCTGTTCAAAGCCATCATTATGGCCCTCAGACCCAGTGGGAATGACAGATGGTTCCTTGGCCGAAGTGGACTTACCTCCTCGGGAGCGATTTGACATTCCCTGTGTAGCATCCGCATTGGTGCTCAAGATATTTGGACAGAACCTTGCCAAATGGCCATGCAAATGACAGACTCTACAACGGAAAGGTAGGGCTTCATAGTCTAGCTGTTGTACCCAAGAATGTCCTGCTAGCTCCAATTCCATCTCAGCTGGTAGCGATTGACTAATATCCAATTCTACACAAATTCTTGCATAAACGGCAGTATTTCCTTCGATGGTATCCTTAGAAACTCCCAAAAATCTACCTAGAGAGTTGCCTATCAATTCAAGAATCCGCTCACCCCAAAACTCCATCGGGAGCGCGTACAGCCGGATCCAAACCGGGACAGCCGTGGGTTCAATGCGAGGGTCGAAACCCGCTCTCCACGGCTGGACAAATAACCCTGCCGGGCCATGGCTCCTCTTCTCTGATTCAAATGCTCTGTTTCTATCCATTAGGGAAGAAAAACTAATAATGAAATACCCATTGCTAATGGGCCATAAGGAGTACTCACCGATTGGCTCCCAGTTTTGTCTCACCCAGGGAATGCAAAAAGTGCGGGGGTGGGTCGAATGCCCATGAACTTGCAAATCGGATCATGCGTGGTCCGGTAGTTTATCGTGTCTTCAACCGGCTACGGTTCGATGACAATTTTCGGTCTTGATGTAGATTGCGGGAGACAACCATTAATTATGTGCCCAGGAGAGCCCTTGCCCGCATTCTTGGCTAGCGAGATGGAAGGCACTTGCGTTGAGCTTCGGCGAGAGGAAGACGCGGGATTCTCTCGAAGAATCTCCGCATAAGAGGTCTTTTTTCCTTCGCGAGAACCAGGAAGAGACCCCATTGGGCCCTCCCGGGAAACCGAAAGATCCTTGTCCAGAGGCCTGCAACAGACCCCAAACACGCTGAAGGAGGTTTCCGAACTGAAACCCTAGAGCCACGGCCGTCGACAGTGCAGAAGGATTCCCGCCAAAACGCCCGTCTCAATTCATGAATTTTCCCAAAATTACCCAAGAGCAGAAATTTTTAACCTCTTCTCTCTAATGCATGTTGATCCAGACAATGATATGTTAAATAGTGTAGGGGTGCCTTTTTAATTAGGCATGTTCATCATAATTGCATATAGCTACCTCATTTGAGATAAGTATGAACATAAACAACCATCCCGATAGAAAATACTCCTCCTAATAGTCTATCAAAATGGTGTGTTCTAGTGGAGGAAAGAGTTTTGTCATAGATCAACATGTTATCCATCATATTTCAACAAATATTATAGTGGAAAGAATATAAAAACAAAACAATATTAATTGGCTTTAAATCTTCCAATCCTTTATTTTAACTCATACGCTTTAGGTCCATGCCATTAGAATTTACATGATATTCAAAATATGAAAGTCACTTTTATTTTGTCTTGGAATGTGTTATAAAATGATCCTTTCATGAAATAGTTCCAAGATGACATCCACACATATGTAAAATTGCACACAAACTCACATCCATACCCACACACGTGCATGCATACACACACATACATAGATAGAGTAGACTAGTTATTTCCATCACACTTTAGAATCAAATTCACCCATGCAAAATGGGGTGAAACAAAAATTGAAAGTAATTCTAGTTAGAAAAATGCCACATATACTAAAGAAACTTGTCATAATATTTGAAATAAATGACAATGCTCCAATTTTATGGAATAAATATTAAACCCCAAGAACTTAGAGAAAAATTAGCTATTGAGGCTAGCTATTTGTCTACGAGCAATCCATTAGGTATCTAAATTTCCTTTAATTTGTTTGAAATCTAATGATTTGTTAGACATCCAATGAATCATTAGACTAGACATCATGGGCATGGACTCCAAGGTTTATATTTTAAGAAATACATTTTGGCAATGACATATTTATCTTCAAATGGTCCTAATGATGCTTCAAATTATTCTGTGTTGTGCAACCTTTTAAAATCAAATTGTAAGAATCTACCAAATGAATGTCACTAGGAGCTAATGTTTGATTTACTATAGTTAGAATTTAATGTAAATGGTCCTTTTGCTACTTTTAAAAAGACTAAAGTTACTCCTTCAGTTAGATTTATATTTGCGATTCAAATTGTAATTAGTAAAGAAACTATGCATGGCCTCTATGTATTAAGTTTATATTGAATTCTTTTTTTATGGATGTATGTTGCTTATTTGTTCTTTGTTCTCTTTCTTCATTATTATAAGTTATTTTAAGATCTAGCATATTCAAGTTATTTGATCCTTATTGGAGATTTCAACTACATCATGTTGGAGGTATTATATTATTTGGTCTCTTGTAAATATCTAGATTAGGGTTTGAGTTTGCTATTTATGTATATAGTATATTTCAAGTTAGTAGGTGATTCCCGATTTCTAGGATCAAATATTAATAAATATTTTAATGCATATAATTTTTTTATCAATATAAAGCTTTATAACATTCATGAAATAACAATATTTCAATATAGAGTTCACACAATAATATCGATCAAATATACAAAAGACTTGAATTCAAATATATTAATTTTCTTCAATATAATACATGGAGCTTTGTATCCATAATATAACCTTATAATATGACTCTTCAATACTTGACTATTGCTCTCCTCACATATGTGGGATGTGCATTCTTTCATATTACTCACATAAGACAAACCTTTCATGTCTCTTGAATTTATGTCTTGTCACATACATGTGACTCTTCACTTATATACTTGAAAACTACACACATGACTCTTAACTTATTTATATGACGGATTGCACACTCTCACATATTACACACTTGCACACTCTATTACATGACACTTTGCACATTCTTGCACTCTACACACTTACACACCTTAATACATGACACTTGGACTTATCCTACACATTGACACATACTTTAGGGAAAATATAAATCATACTCCTAGGCTAATCACTCACACCCTAATCTAATATTTATAATAGTACCATGGGGCATTTTAACATAGTACAAAATAATGTAATATCCTTCAACACTCCTCTATATTACATAATTTTATTTTTGAAGACTTTAGTCTTCAATATTCATCTTCATCTTTCGTCATGTGTCCATCTAATGACATTATCGATTGACCTTGCTTGCCAATCTTACACTATGCTTGATCCACTATTCTATTTTCTTTCTTTTGAAGAAATCAAATAATTCATTATTAAACTTTTCTTTAGATAAAATAAGGTCTAAGATTTCTTGTGAAAAACTATTATGTCTATAGCAAATATTCCATCCTTGATGGAACCTGTAGCTTCTATTTTGTTTTTATTCTTGACGACACATTTTTTGTTTCCATTTATATATTTGAATTTCACTATTCTACCTCTTTCAACCAATTGGGATACTAAGATAAGATTATTTGATAATATTGGAATATACTATACATCATTCAACATGGAATCTAAAAATAACATGCTAGGTATAACTTTCCCAGCAGAGCCTTGCACATAATAAATCTTATCATCTACTATTTTTAGTGGAATGTTTGGTTTGACTTCTAATGATTCAAACCAATATAAATTCCCAGTCATATGATGATTGGAACCTGAATCTATATATCCTTTTTCATTTTTCATGTTTTTATGAGATTCAAGTGATCTTGTTTCATGTCTTTGAGTATATCTTTGATTTTGAAAATTTCCTCTCATAAAATTTGGCCTTTTGAATTCATATGATTTTTTTAATGTATTAATTATTCTTTGCCTTCTACCCATTTCTTCAAAATTTTCAAATTCTTCAAATTAATTTCTTTGGAGTAGAAATCCTTATTTCTCCCTAATTCAATTCAAGAAATCATTAATTTCAAATCCTTTCAATTTTATCAATCTTCAATTTTTAGTTTCAATCAATTAAATTCAACTTTCAATTTCAATTTTCCTTTATATCTCCCATATTTTAATTTCAATAATAAAAAATCAACTTAAACCTTATAAACCCAAAATATTATAAACAACCCTTATAATGAAATATTTTAATTCAACCTTATAAATCTAATAAATCAAGTGCTAAAGTATTAATTGACCTTACCTTTATTCGTGTTGCCTTGAAATTCTTTTGCATAATTTCTTCGAATTATGTGCCATCTCTTTTTATATTATACTTTGTAAAGTGTAATGTTCCTAAGAACTCTACTTGTCTTCAAGTTCTCTAGTCACCAACCATAAATTATTTAACCCAAAATTATTTTGTTTCAAATGTAAATTTTTCTCTTGCACACATAAGCAGTTCAACGCTCTTAGGCCATCCTTTTGTGCTCACAAGCAATTCTTCATCACTCTCAAGCAATCATTTCATGCTCACGTGTAGTTATTTATCACTTTTAGGTAGTTCTACATTGCTCACAAGTGGTTCCTCTTGTCTCATAGGTGGTTCTACTTCATAGAATGTTATTTCCTTAGACATTGCATAAACAGTATCCTTTTCACAATTTTTTTTTATCTTGTAAGTGCTTTAGGTTGATGTTTACATATTTACTCTAGGATTCTTCTTTTCGACTCTAGTGATTAAACTTAGGGATGTCAATACTTCTCTTACTAATTTGTAAATTTAGTAATCTTTTCAATGCATTGGTATTTTCAATGATGATATTATCAGTAGGGGGTGGTGATAGATTTAGGATAAATCATTGAGCTTAATTTTATTCTCAATTTGTAGAGTGTGATTAGATTAATCGTACGATTGTATAGTTTTAACTATACAATTCCCAAATGTACAAATGTTCAATTGTATGATTACAAAATGTATAGTTGTTTGACTATATGGTTCCAAAATGTATAGTTCCACATAAAATGTACAGTCACCAAATCATTCAATTTACCAAAATATTTAGTTGGTCAAAATGTTCCACTAGAAATCTGGTAATGTTGCTAAAATGTTCAACTACTAATTTGGGAAATTCCAACTGACAATTTGCTAACCACACAATTTAATAAGCAATTGCATGATTCTTAAATCCATGGACATTTT
This sequence comes from Wollemia nobilis, assembly GCA_028583015.1. Lineage (NCBI taxonomy): Eukaryota > Viridiplantae > Streptophyta > Pinopsida > Araucariales > Araucariaceae > Wollemia > Wollemia nobilis. The sequence goes on from JAQPPZ010016709.1 coordinate 4,631,247, forward strand.
AGATATTACTCTGTATGAATCTCAATCATTGAATTGCTTCTATCATTCATTCACTGAGTTTACACTCTAAATTTAGCTACAACCCTTGGTCAAGTCTATGTGTTTTTTCCATGGTATGAGTTCATCACATGCCACTATTATTGCTTTTACTGTTACCATCTGTATAATTTCCTATGCTAGTATTTCTTCCACAACCTACACTGCAGAATTATCCTAACAATATTAAAATTCATAACTACACAATACAAATAATACAGGATATATTTATACCATAAAATCATTCATTCCTAAACACATGCACACACAATTATACTTGCAATTTTGATTTGTATTAATCATAGTTGTTGCATGTAGTATTAATATATTGTACACAATACACAGGTTTAATGGATGCAATACTCATGGAAATAAACTATAAATTGTAACATTACTCCATAGAATCTCCTCATAACCATGAATGAAATCCAAAAATTAAATGGGAGGACTTATAATGTTTTTCTACTAAGCGGTTCTTGAGACAACGCCTTATTTACAACTACCACCTCATAACTATCACCCAAAGATTAATATATTTTTTCTAAATTCTAATTTGATTTTTATCAAATTGCATTTTATATGCATTTTATCTAATTTCATTTTATTCTAATTTATATTTCACATCCATTACACAAAATTCTATTTATATTTCATTTTTCCAACACTTCATTAAAATTGCACAAAACTTGTTAAATTTTACAATTTGTACACTTCTATTTCTTATTTTTTTGGGAGGTGGATTTGTTTTCTACATCTACCCTTACCTTTGAATCAGTCGATGTCCCTGTCAACACTTGTTTTTCCTTGGCTGGTTGCCCCAGCTTCTACTTGGCTTATAGATCTACAACCTAGACCTGGAGAATTGATCGTTCATCCTATAATTTGGAGGTATAGTTACTAAGTTCTAAGGCCTTTAACCCATATTTATTTGCCTTCTCTTCTACTTTGACTAAGGCCTGCAATAACTCCTCTCATTCTAATGTACCTTTGCATAGTTTTTTTGTCAATACTTCCTATATTCTTGTTGAGATGTCTAACTCTATTATATTCAACAATCATGTGATCCTATTGCTAGGGCTCTATTTGATGATACTATTGTTGTCCTTCCCTAATGTGTAGTATGACATTATATTTGAGGATATTTTTATTATATAATTTCATATCTTTCATCATTTTAGCCATATTTTGATCCTTAAGCTACAATTGTCCATCTTTCATCTTCAATTGGTCTTCTTGCTTCATTTGTTCATCTTTGGATTTCAATTGCTCTTCCTGGTTTTTAAGTTGATTTTTATATAATATAATTTGCTCCTCTTGTTGATTCAATTGATCTACATATCTATTCAACAACTCATCTTGCTCTTATAGTTGTTTCTTTTGGTATTTTACTTGATGCTTTGTGAGTTGTCATAGTTCCTCTTGAGTTTTTAGCTTACCTTCAAAGGCTTGTTTCATACTATTCATCTCAATATTTGTATATTTTTGTTTGGCTTTAGCTTCTTACTTAATTCATTTGAGTTTGTCCTCCATAGCATCCATATTATTTTGTGTGGATTTTTATTCTCCTTGTTGTGCTTCCTTATCCTAATGAATATGGTAAATTCCTAAGGTAAGTCATTCTATCAAGTGTGTTAAGAAATTATACTTTCAAATTAAGAATGCCGACTCTTGTGTGCTCTTTGGTATTCTATTTCTATCATATATATTAGAAATATTTGGGATCTACTTAAGTCTTATATATATATATATATATATATATATATATATATATTCTTGGAGGCGCTTTATAGTTAGTTTTTGTTTCTTTCGACAATTCATTTTTTCTAACATGCTAGTTACCCCTCCAGTAGGTAACTTCCAAGGTTGTTGCACATAAAATCTAGCCATTTTCCTCGTTATTTATTTATTGAACACATAATTCATCACTTTTCCCATCTCATCAAAATCTCTTTCCTTCTAATATATCAACTATCCCACACATTTCATCCAAAATTACAATCAACTAGTAAGAAACATTTCCATTACTTGTTTGAAAAAATAGTCTACCCACTCATCAGTTTCTTTTCCTTCCCATCGAAGATCCCAAACATAGGTATTTCAGTAAAAAAATATATCTACAATCCTTGATTAGTCCCATATGTTTGCTCCTCCTCCACTATTTCTTCCTAGTTTATAGGTGTGTCTCTATTATCTTTCAACTACATGTTTCTAGTCTCTTCCTACTGGTCGATCCATTCTATAGTTATTTCCTACTAATCTACCTATTCTATTACAAGATTTGTTGAATTTATTTGTTCAAAAATAAGCTCTTGTTTAGTATTCATCTGGTTCTATTGCACATCATTTTGCATCTATGATTCCTCAACTAGATCCATTGCTCTACAACCTATTTGTTGGAAATCTGGCCAACCATACATTAAAACAAAATATTTAGGCCATTAGATGACATTTTAAGCCTTGGAAAGCATCTCCTATTAGAGGAAACAAAATACAATCATAGATCTTCAAAATCTATGCAATCTGGAAAATAAATGAGCTCAAATGGACACCCGAGTAAAAAGTTATGGCCGAAATACTAAGACATGCAATTAACACCACCAATGTAGATCCGACGGATGTGATTTGCTAGGGTTAGGGTTTGCTTTGTTTTTTCTTACTTAAGGTATTTTTAGGGTTTTCTTTATGAAGAAGAACATTGCATTGTAGCAAGTGTGTGAGATCTTCCAAAGCTTGTGAGGATATTGTAACAGAGTACTGAAACTCTGTCAGAATTATTCCAGATAATAAGAAGATAATATTTGCTCCAATTTTGTTTTATTGTATTATTGTAAATTCTTCATTTGGTATCATAGTGAGGTGATCGAGAAATTGGGTTTGAGTAACTGTGGAATTTCTACTGCAAGTTTTACAAAAGCTTCTCGGAGATCTCAGTTCGTGTTGAAGGGAGCTATTATGGCCAACAACACCAATTCAATTTCGATCCCAAAATTTTATGGTTCTAACTACGAATATTGGAGCATCCAGATGAGGAATATTTTGAAGGTAAAATGAGCTTGGGCCATCGTTGAAGCTAGGTTCACTGAACCAAAATACTAGAGTGCATTGACTACATATCAATATAAGGAGATGCAGGAGAAAGAGAAAGAAAATAATTTGTCTTTGGCATTCATCCAGATGGCTCTAGACAAGAGTTTTTTTCCCCAGATTTCTACCTACGTTTTATCTCAAGAAGCTTGGAAGGCGTTGAAGGAGAATTACCAAGCGAGTTCCCAAGTTAAGGAGGTGAAGTTGCAGACTTTGCAGAGAGATTTTAAAAATCTCAAACAGGAGGAGAATGAAACTGCAAGATATTACTGTGTTCGGGTAAAAATAGTAGTAAATAAAATGGCCACACTTGGAGAGATCATAGATCAAAATGTAGTAATTAAAAATGTTTTAAGAACCTTGAAAAAGAAGTTTGAAAGTGCAGCCCTTATCATAGAAGAAACGAAAGACCTCTAAAAAATGGATATAGATTCATTAATTGGCTCTCTCACATCTCATGAAGAGAGAATTTCCAAGAGGAAGAAGGATAAATAAGGAGGTTCTACAGAGGAAAAAGCTTTTTCTGCAAAATAGAATGATGGAGGAAGAGGTCACATTTTGGGTTCCAGAGGAAGAGGAAGAAATGGAAGAGGAGGTAGAAGAGGCTCCTACGGTGGTAGAGGTCGAGGAAGATCTCAAGATTCAGATAATGACCAGGCTCATGCTATAAGAGGAGGATCCAATGCAAGAGGAAGAGGTAGAGGCTGAGATATGAGAAATGTGCAATGTTACAATTGTAACAAATATGGCCATTATGAGAGAGATTGCAGGTTAAAAAAATTAGCACATTATGGAGAAGAGGATTTCTATGAGGATGATACTTTGTTCTGTATGATTTAAGAAAAATTTGAGCAAGCAGCTTTCCTCTCTACACAAAATAGCACAAAGGAGACATGGATCTTGGACAGTGGATGCACAAACCATATGACCAACAAGAGGGATGTATTTTCATATCTTGATTCTTCTTATCAATGTAGTATCAGGCTTGGGTATGAGAAGAGCTTGGAGGTGGTTGCGAAAGGAGAAATGGAGATTCCTACCAAGAAAGAAAAAATGATGAAGGTAAAATATATTTACTATGCACCTCGTTTGAAGAATTCATTAATAAGTATTGGTCAAATGTTGGAAAGATTATAAGTTAGTGTTTGAGGATAGAATGTGCAAAATTTATAATCATATGAGAAAATTGATTACCATTGTAAATATGACCAAGAACAGACTCTTCCCATTACAATTTGTAGATCAAGGGGTAGCTATAGCATTTATTGGTGTAGAAGGTAAGGAGTGGCTATGACATTTACATTTTGGGCATTTAAATTATAAGAGTTTGAAGATTATTTCACCACTTGTCTATGGTTTGCCAAAAGTTGAAAAATCCAAGGAGGTTTGTGAAGGCTGTGCACTTGGCAAACATACAAGGGGGAAGTTTTTACATGGTGAAGCATGGACGACCAAACATCCATTGCAGTTGGTTCATAGTGACATTTGTGAACCAATGCAGACACAAAGTATGGGTAAAGCTTCTTAATTTTTGACTTTTATTGATGATTTCTCCAGATATTGTTGGGTTTATTTTATTAAGCATAAGGATGAGGCATTCAATTGCTTCAAGAATTTTAAGGCTCTAGTTGAAAATGAAAGTGGTCATTATATCAAATTTTTGAGGACAGATAGAGGAGGTGAGTTCTGTTCTCATGAATTTGATGATTTCTATAGTGAGTTTGGGATTAAAAGGCAAAAAAAAAAGTCCTTACACACCTCAACAAAATGGGGTGGCTAAAATAAAGAAAAGGACTTTGGTGGAGATGGCAGGGTGCATGATGCAAGAAAAAGGTATGAGTAAGTTTTATTGGGCTAAAGCAATTAGGACTGCTAATTACATTTAAAATAGAAGTCCTACTAAGAGTCTTGATAATATTACCCGTTATGAATGTTGGTACAACAAGAAGCCAAATGTAAATCATTTTAGAGTTTTTGGATGTGTGGCTTTTGTGCATGTTAATGGTAAGAATAGGAATAAGTTGGATGAAAAGAGTGAAAAATGTATTTTTATTGGGTACAATGAGCAATCTAAGGCTTACAAGTTCTTTAATCCTATTTCACATAAAATAATTGTATCTAGAGATGCAATTTTTGATGAAGGAGGAAGTTGGGTATCACAAAAATTGTTTGTTGAGGATGTTTTTGGTGAAGAGAAGGTGGAACCAAGCCATGTTTTAGTTCAGCCCAGCCATGAAATAGAAGGTTCTTCTAGTAGTTCTCCACCTCCATCACCACTAGCCAAAGGAAAAGGTAAAATGTTGTTGAAGGATCACCCAGAATATCAAATTCTTGATAAGAATTTCCATAAGAGGGTGACAAGGAGTTAGCATACAGAGATGAATGTAGTAATAGAGAGGTTAGAGAACCTGCATCTTTATGGAGATGATGACAGTGGAGATCCCAAAGGTGATGTTGTAAAATATGCACTTGTTTCACAAGTTTCAAAAGTTGTTGTTGATGATTTTGAGCCTTCATGTTTTGAGCATGCTAGTACTAACAAAGTGTGGATGAATGCTATGCAAGAAGAAATGCATTCTATTGAAAAGAATGATACTTGGGAGTTGTGTGATTTTCCCAAGGATAGGAAATGTGTAGGATGCAAGTGGGTCTAAAATATCAAGAAGAACAGTGATGGATACATTGAGAGGTACAAGGCACGGTTGGTAGCAAAGGGTTTCACTCAAAATTATGGTTTGGACTATGAGGAAATATTTTCTCCAGTGGCAAGGCAAGAAACAATAAGGATATTGCTATCATTGGTAGCTCATAAAAGTTGGAGGGTGCATCATATGGATGTCAAAAGTGTATTTCTCAATGGGTATTTATTTGAAGAAGTATATGTGGAACAGCCACAAGGTTTGGTTGTCCAAGGAAAAGAAGATCAAGTCTACAGGTTGAAGAAGGCTCTATATGATCTGAAGCAAGCTCCAAGAGCTTGGTATGCTAGAATCCATGACTACTTCCTGCACTGTAATTTTGAAAGCAGTAAGAGTGAGCCCACTTTGTACTAGAAAAGGGAAGGTAATTATATTATTATTGTATACCTTTATGTTGATGATATGCTATTTATGGGGAGTAGTTCTTCTTTGAATGATTTTTTTAAACATGATATGAAGAAGGAGTTTGAGATGTATGATTTGGGTTACTTTCTTGGGATAGAAGTACATCAAACTAGCAATGAGATTTTTATTTGTCAATCCAAATATGTAAGGAATATGCTGAAGAGATTTGGTTTGAGTGAATGTAAACCTATATCAACACCCATTACACATGGGGAGATCTTGAGTTTGGAGGATGGAGTTGAAAGGGCAAACAAAACAGAGTACAAGAGTGTTGTTGGTAGTATTATTTTCCTTTGTAACACTAGTCTGGATATATGCTTTTCTATTTCACAGTGTTCCAGGTATATGGCAATCCATCACAGTTACATTTGAAGGCAGCAAAGAGGATTTTGAGGTATGTTCGTTGAACAATTGAGTATGGGATCCACTACTCATAGGTAAAGAATTTGAAGTTAGTGGGATTCAGTGATAGTGATTGGGGCAGTAATATTAATGATAGGAAATCCGTGAGTGGGCACTGATTTTCTCTTGGTTCAGGTTTGGTGACATGGAGTTCCAAGAAATAAGCTACAGTGGCGTTGTCTTCTACTAAAGCAGAGTATATTGCACTTACATCGGCAAGTGCACAAGCATTGTGGCTTCAAAAGGTGCTAGGAGATATTGGGGAGAAGCAAGGGACTCCAACTACTTTATTCTATGATAATTAGAGTGCCATTAAGTTGGCACATAATCCTATCCACCATACCAGGTCCAAGCATTTCGACATCAAGTACCACTTCATTCAGGATATGGTAGAGAAGGAACAAGTTAAATTGAGGTATTGCTCCACACACAATCAAGTAGCAGATATTTTTACTAAGGGAGTAGTAAAACCTTAGTTTTTGTTGCTAAGGGACTTGATAGTCAGTCCCCTTACTAGCAAGGGGGAGAATATTAGAAATATGGCCAACCATACATTAAAACACAAATTTAGGTCGTTAGATGATGTTTTTAGACTTGGAAAGTGTCTCCTCTTAGAGGAGATGAAACAAAATTGTAGAGCTTCGAAATATATGCAATATTAAAAAAAATAGGCTCAAACGTACACCCAAGTCAAAATTTATGGCTGAAATACTAAGACATGTAATAAAATCCATCGATGTAGATCCGACGGATCTGATTTGCTAGGGTTAGGGTTTGCTTTTTTTTTTCTTACTTAAGGCAGTTTTAGGGTTTTATTTTATGAAGAAGAATATTGCATCGTAGCAAGTATGTGAGCTCTTCCAGAGCATGTGAGGAGATTGTAACAGAGTACTGAAACTCTACCAGAATTATTCTAGATAATAAGAAGATAATATTTGATCCAATTTTGTTTTATTGTATTATTATAAATTCTTCACTATTACTATGGTGTTGTTATTTGATAATATTATTCTCCATCCTCATCCTTCTCCTCCCTAACTTTTTTTACTATTGCCACCTCTCATGAAAATTCAAATTAGTTTTTGCTTCTTCCAAGGTGGTACAACCACTACTTCCTTATCTTTCACCCCTACTCTTGGTGATGTTGCAAATTTTTCTAGCCAGTGTTTTGCTTTGTCCAACAATTCAAATTCATTTACATCTATCAATGTAGGTGATCCATAGGTCTCCATTGGTTGGGTTGCTTCAGCTTGTAGACTTATCTCCATTAAGTATAGTCATTCCAAGCCTAATTCAACATCTTCATTTGAATCTGTGGCTAAAATTTATTGTTTCTCACTATGTATTGGAAGTTGTTCTTGTGGCCCTTTTTTTCCCTACTCTCATTATCACCTTGTTTTTATAGGAATTGTTGTTGGTCCTTCTTCCTCCCTCTAAAGCATTGACTACTCTTGTAGTAAATGTTTAGGGATAGCCTCCTATTCTTGTTGTAAATCCAGCTTCTTTCTTATTTTTCATGTATGTTGTACCTCTTCCTTAGAAGTCTCACTTTCTTCAACTAAAATTGGCTTCAATTTCCTTGCATTTATTTTGATATTCAATTATTGGAGTAGTCTTATTTATTGGTATTGATTTTACCCATCTCAAAATTAAAGGTTTATCTTTGGAAAAATCCCTTGGTGTTGTCATTCCATAAAAAGGTATGCCAACCTAAGAAACTACATCTAGCATTACTACAATTGAATGAAACAACATGGAGAAATTATTAGTTGTTTTTTGCAAATATCTTTATATTATTTATGCCAAGTACATGCCCAAATTGTATTGCATAGCTTTCATGATGCCTTCCACATATTGTGACAACCAATAGGTATATTTGTGATAATGTCTCATCAGATAACCATGACATCACAATATTCATAACACATTGAAGTTATTGACACTTCAATTGATTATTTTTTATTCCTCGTCTCTTGGGCCAAAATATTTGGTGGTCATTGGATATTTAAGGACCTTCAAGTCACTAATCAATCAATTCCATTTGATTAGGTCCACATGTCCCTTATTTATAGGCTATCTTTCTTGTGTTAGTATAAATGTTTGCCAAATATTATCTACTAAAAAATCCACCCTAATATGTCAATTTCTAAGGTGGATGAAAGTGTAGTTTTTATTGGCATCATATGACTGCACAATATGTAACAAGTACACATTAAATAAATTTCTATAAAAAGGAGGTACTTGTTCTAGGATACTCACATTGGATTTCTCCAATGTCACCTTCAATTTATGTTTTTCTAGTATCATTCCATCACTTGTGATAAAATTCTCTCGTCAGTTGAGTGAATGTGATATACTTCAATGCTACTTATGCACCTTATCCTCACTTTGTGGATCACTCTAGTCTTCAAGTGTTTTTTTTTAATTTTACATGATGGAATCGATAGCTACCACAAATTTGAGTAGGTTGTCCAACTTTTATGGATGCCATAGTATTCTGTGTTGTCCACCCTGGAAGATGCCACACAGATTTTTGCATAGTCCATCCTATAACCACCATGCCATGATCATTTTAAATATTTTACGTTGCTAAAAGCACTAGGAAAGGAACAAGCATTTAGTTTGATGAAGTCTTCAAGTGTTGTTACCTTAGGAACTTCACTCTAAATTTCTCTCTAATGTGCCCTATGGGGTTCTATTTGTTGTTCCCTGAAGGGTTGATTCTATTCCTCCATCCTATAACCATGCCAATTTTCCATGTCCTTGCCATAAGTGATAAATTCTTCCTCCTCAAGGATGATAATCATATCTTTGTCTCAGCTAAAACTCTTATCCTTATATTTTTGGGTAATAGGTTGACTCCTATTATGGTGGGAATCAATATTTTTTCCATCTTGCCCATGGGTCCCTTCGATGAAATGGGCCTAGTGAACACTCGATTCTCCCTTCGATAATTATTCATACATGCTCTCAAAAGCTCTACCCTTCACTTATTCCTTTATGAAACTCATGTTGCCCTATTGTCATTGTATAGTTTTCTTCCACTTGACTGGTATGATTCTGGTGCCTAATCATATGATTTTATTATTCAATATATGATTTTATTTGCCACTATATGATTTTTCTTGTATGGTCTCCTAACTAAATGATTTCATCTGCAATCGTATGATAATTATCATATTGTATAATTTCACATGCAATTGCATGATCTCTTTTGTACTATACAATTTTACCTCAACAGTCATACAATTACAATCAACTGTATGATTTCATCCAATAATTATACAATTTATTTTTTCACAACCACATAGTCCCTTTTTTCCCTGTACAGTATCACATTGGCACAATTGTACAATGCATTTTTGCTCTAGTTTGTATGATTTTTCATTCATACAATCGTGCAATGTTTCTATGTAGTCGTACAATCATCTTTTGCAAATTGCTTTTTCTCACTTTTACCTGCAAATGCCTAACACTTCTCTCATGCGACAATCTTCAAATTTTTTCTTCATGATAGTTTATCCCACTTCCATGCATGCATATACAAATTTTTCTTCTATCCTTCCTAGCATCATTTATCAAATTTCCCCCAATGTTTGAATATCCTAAAAGGGTCTCAATTGCCTTATTTGTGTAAATTATCCACAGGGGTCCAAAAAATATTTTGGTTTTCTTTTGTCAGGTGTTTTCTCTTATTTCATTTTGTTCTCCAACTTCTTATTACACTGGTCCTAGCATCTCCAGTCCTCTTTCTTTCTTGGATAATTTCTTCTTTTTTTACCATTAGAGATATGTTGAAACCCTTATTTTCTCCTTTCTCCAATAATTATTCACATGCACTTTAGTGTTCTCTTCCTAGCTTCCCTTTGCCACTTCATCTCTCTTGGTTTGGTTTTAAAAATTACCTTTGCACCTTTATATTTTTTTCAAGTTGATTCTAATGGAAAACTACATGGGTGACTGTCACCTTAGTGCTGCATGCGCAAATTATTTTTTTCTTGATTTTCCTTTTTCCTTTTATTATTTTTAACATGTAAATTGTATGACAACATTAATCTGCACTTATATGATTTTTTCTATTAACATACCATCATATTATTCTAAAGAATCATAAACTAGGAAGTTTGTATGGTTTAAGTTATATTGAATAGTCATATGATTTCCATCTATACAATTTTTATTTTTGCTCAAAGTTGTATGGTTTGGATTTGTATAGTTTCTATATTCTCCCAAGTTGTACGGTCATCTACATCTTGAACTGTATAATTTGTTGTTGTACAATTTCCAATCGTACAACAAGGTGTTGTTAGAATCATATAATCTTCTTCAAGGATCGTATGGTACCCAACCATATGATCATTAATATCTTCTTGATTGGTTTTTTGATGACGTGTATGATTGTATTACTAGGGAATTTATCTTCATCTTGTCATATGATTATTTGGTGAATCCTGACTTGAAGAGTTCCTGTAGTGGTTCACCATTACCCACTCATGGCCAAGGAAAAAACTCAATAACCAATGGTTGGAGCTTTGTCTAAGTCCATGGAGAAAAATCTCAAAAGAACTCTCAACAATCAAGACTTCTACAAAATCTCATTCATAAAAAGTCTCGATAGATGGCCAAAGGAGCTCTAAAGCGGACCACATTTGAGATAAACCTGATATCGAAAGTTTTGCGAGTGATAGTAAAACATGACAAAGGAAACTCTCGACCATTTTTCAAATAATGTTGAAATACCAAGCAAACATAAATTATTTAGTCAAATCAAGCGACAAGGGTAGATGAGATAAATTAATGACTTCCTTGATTGAAGAGACGAAGAACATCTATCCAAAGATAATCCCAGTTATTATCCTAAAAAGCATGCAAGAAGAGTTATGACTCTAGCAGTACTATGTTGATCACTCATTATGATCAAGGAAGTACATCATTCAATGATCAAAATCCCAAGTAAAAGTGGATGGGATTGTCAGATCTATTTTTAGATAATTTTGGAGGAAAAATCCTTTCTTGTAAATCTATAAAAAATAGTGGTATTAGCTTTGTAATGTTTATCAACAAGTTTACAGTTGTATGTATTTGTAGGTTTTTATTTCATTTATCTTGATAAAAATAGTGGTGGTTCTTGAGCAGCTTGTGGGTAATTTCGAACCCCTACTTCTAGCACAATCTATGCAAAAAATTTCCTGCATTTATATATGCATGCAATCCTGTCTATTTTTTAGCCTTTGTTTGCAGACTTGTGGATGTGTATGTTTGTGTGTTTATAATATTTTATGTGAATATCAGGGTATGCTAAGTGTATGTGTATGTGAGGGGTCTATGTCTATTTTTAGACTCACTTATTAGCTTGGATCTCCTACAGGACCCGCCTAATCATACATGCTTATAACTGGTAGATCTTGATTGCTCTTCACTTTATCGAGAAGAAGTATTCAACACTAGCACATAACATTCAAGCCTATTTTTGCAGGAAGATCTTGGTAGATCTCATGGTACATTACTCCATTTCCTTTTATTTGTTGAATTTTCTTGCTTTCTCATATCCTTTTTCCCTTGGTAGAGTAGTAAGTGCCTTGAATACCACATCTTAAAAAGGATCTAACCTTGTAAAAACTATCGAATGCCCTCAATTGAGCCAAACCCCATGCTCTCAAATATGGCCTACTATGTTCCTTTAATGCAAGGCACAATTATCCCAGGAAAGGAAAATCAAATATGATAATAGTTTAATGGCATGCTCAATGGGACCTTATTGAAACATAATTGATCCCAAAGTTGCAACAAGGAGTAGGGCTAAGACTTGGTGAGGGTCTTAGTACATTCCTTGCTTAATGAAGTGCTTCTTTCTCACTTAGTGAATTTGTTCTAAAATAAACACCAGAAGAAGCCATTGCTAAAGCTACTAGACTGAGGTTCGGGTGAAGACCTCAGTCTATCTGCTTTCCAAAAACAAGAAGCTTTGTTCACCTGGTTGACTTTGCATCAATAGAAAAATCCCATAGATATGTAAACAAAACATGTTGTTGAATTTTTTGTCATATCTTAGATGGATACCCCTTCAAAACATATCCTCTCAAATGATGTCGGATAAATCCCCTTAAGCCCTCAGAAGCCACCTAATATATGGAAGAGGCGACCTAAGTATATACTAGAAATATTACTAGAATACACCAACAAAGGCCAAAGCACTCCACTAGAACACCTAAGGGAACTAGTATTTATATATTAAACACATAATATAGTGAAACATGATGTAGCTTTAGGATAGTTGGTGGCATCTCTTAAAGAGGAAGTGCTAGAAAAATATGAATATCTCCCTCATTCAATCATAGAATGGGATCAATTGGCTTCATTAATCATGAATGACTTTGTCATAGAAAAGGAGTCAATTGTAAATGGAAATGAGCCAGCCTAGGAGAATGAGAAAATAATTTCTCCTACCCATCACAATGAACACAATAGCCAACCAAGCTCCCCTTGGTTGAAGGACAATAAAAAAGAGGGGAGTGGAATTATGGAAGATATGGCCATTCAAAGCCACTCAAGTGGGAAAGTTGAAGGGATCAAGCACAATATGGCCATAGAAACAACATCAATGCAAGTTAAACCAAAATATTTATTCTTCTTGCCTATAATGGCTTATGAAAAAATGCCATTATGGGAGGAAGAATAATTAAATAAGATCTTAAAGTCTACGTGTTGCAAAAGGATAAAAATGGTAGGGTGGCTCTGCTATGATGTTGGCAAAGATAAAATGGGAAAGCCAAATAAAAAACTAGAATGACCAAGGTCCTTGGAATTTGCAATAATCATAAGCATCCAAAATCAATCCTAATATGAGACCCTAGTCGAAGCACATGTGAATTTTGGATACATCGTCTAGTCAAAAATCGAGTCTCCTTGTAAAAAAATTGAGGACATGAATAGTGGCACATAATCCAAGGTACACCAACCATAGAGAAACATGAAAATTTGAAATTAATAAGCTTCCTCACCAAATTTCTTTTAAAGAAAGCTAGTGGTTGGGCAAAAAGTGTCTACATTAAGTGCTACCTCAAAATAGAACCTAATTTATGAACAAGGACTGGCAAGAAAGATTATGAGAATAAATTAACCTTGGAAGGCATGAACATGCATTTAGACACTCTTGAAATAATATGGTTTTCTTTGAAAAGCTAGTGTGTAAGGAGCAATAAATGCAAGGTACATAAGAAATCATGAAAAAGGGAAGGTCAAGAGAAGCAATGACCTCAAAAGATAGACAATTTTCACTCCCTAACTAAACCCTCTATAATTCATTATTCAACAAAAAAGAAAATTCAATATTAAGCTTAGAATGACAAAGATAAAGTATTCTCACACCCAATAAATTCCAAAAGTACCAATGCCCACATATTCCTCTAATATCAAGATTTTGATCGACATAGTTGAAGATTGCATCAACCTTGAAGTCTGCAAAGGAACCAAAAATTTGAGAAAATACGCTTATGAGCACTTTAGAGCCAATAGAACTTAAAGCTTTGAAGCTCAAATATGGACCAAATTTTTGGTACAATATATGGTAACTAAGATATATTATTGTTATGAATTGATAAGCACCTATGTTATGACCCAAGTGCCCAAGAAATCAGGGTTGTGAATAAAAAAATAGAGTAAGAATTGATGGCCCTAACATCAAAGGAATTTTGCCATTACTAGAAGGCCAAATACATATTAATGAGGAAGAAAAATGGCAAGTTTTGACAAACTATTGCAAAATGATAAAATGGTCTTTCTATGGTCATAATACGAAAAGGTAGAAAAAAGTGACCTGGTCACATAGAAATTCATTCCCATTGAAAATATTAGTGAGGGTGTGAAGGATGCATTGAGCATAATGGCATTCCGTATAGGCTATAAAATTTATAGATCCACCAATTCAACTCAATTGGGCATTCTGCATAGAATGAGGTAAGAAGAAATAACCCTAGACTTCATTAAGTGGATAACAAGTCAAATCCAATAAGGCCTCCAGAAATTCTAATCATCACAGATGTTCAAATATTCCTCATTTATGGTATAACTTACTTTGTACTAACATTTTAACATGTTAACCAAATTAGGAATAAAATTTAAATATTCAAAGGGCAATGACCTTCTAGTATATAATAGGTTCAAGGACCTAAGGAAGGGTTCTTCATATTATATTTATATAGATTTTTTTGCTCCATTTATTTCTATAATAAGAGGGGCTCAAGTCCCCAAAATTTTAGAAGAATGTAAGAATTTTGTAGAAGGAACAATCGTAGGGAACTATTTTTTTTTTAAAAGGTAACTTTGGTTAGGATGCATGACTATAGCTACCATATTTATTTGTTGTCAAGAATTGTCCTTGGTAGGGTATTTTCCTTAGAAGTCTTCAGAAAAATTGATACTCTAGAATTCAAACATGGTAGTAATAAACAAAAAGCATCATATTACCAACAACCTCTCAACCTAAGGGAAATAATGGTGCATATAAAATGGAAGCTTCCCTAGCATAAGGTAATATGAGGAAGCTAGGCTTGGAGTTAGTAAGAGACAAGTGGGAGTATGATCCCGAGAAAAAATTTGCTACATATCTCAAGTAGTTAAAAGGAAAAAAGTTCACACATGAGCAGAGGCCTAAAATTGAAATACTTTGAAGCCCTAGGGATAAAACAAAAAACCATCCTATCACTAAACTAATAAAGCCTCCACCTACCCTAAAATCTTATGAATCCTTCTATGAATTAAGAGTACTTTTAGTATTGGAATAAATTAAAACAAGAAGATATAGAGGAATTAATAAATTGACATTGGAATATGCCTAATATAGAGGCATGGTGGAGGATGAGGTAGCGCACTAGAAAAAAAAGCCAAATTTGGATTAATAAAGGAAGATATAATGCTTAGTGAACTATACAATGAGGAACATTCAGGTGTAGAGAGCTCTACAACTATAGAGTCCAGTGAAGAAATAATAGTTTTTGAATTACACCAAAAAATAAGGGAGGCAACAACAAAGCAAGAGGATATTTAGAACTATTATTTGACCATTTTGGAGAGGCTACAAACCATACCGCTCAACATAGGAGGGTTGTACCTTCTTCGTCTACTCAAAAACAAGCATTACCAAGGCCATCTAAGTAAACACCTTAGAATAAGAGGAGGCATGACGAGATAACAAAAGAAACATCCAGTAGTAGAATATTGAGGTCAAGCCATATATATCTCCATGCATCTAAGGAAAGGTCCCAAAATTCAAGGAGAACACTTCTTTTAAAAATGGCATAGGACTCCCTACCTATGCAAGCTACACTATCCTTAACATACTGAGTTACCTATTTAGAGCATGAAGCAAGGAAAATAATACCTTCCTACAAAATTTCTCCTCTAGCCTCAGTCCCAACTGCACCAATTACCTACAAAGCACTCCCTTAGTTGATAAAGCCTATGAAGGCATTTGTCTTACCCTCAAAATTTTAGGAAGGAGTAACAAGAAATCTGGAATACCCTCATCTCGTGGGAAATATTTTAGAGGGTCAATCAACATATGGCTCAATATAATCAAGAAATACAAGCTCAACAATCTCAAAAAATTGCCACTATCCAAGCGGACTTCCATTTTTCTCATCAAAGAAGAGCATTAGTACTTTCAAGAAAAACTCCACTAGTGTCTAATCCAATGCAAGAAATGAAAAAAAATATTGGCACACGTCAACAATAGGTATAGATTTAAAAGATTCTTAATATTAAGATATTTTAGGGAGGCCAATAGGATGGTAGAGCATGATTTTGATTTGACTACCCAAAAATAGAAATAAAGGAGAAAGAGCTTGAACAAACTAGGAAGACCCTCGAGGATTCACAAAAGGAGATCGAGGCCCTAAAAAATCAAATAAACTTGTTGACCAAACAATTAAAAGAATGAGGTTCTAAAGCCATTCTAAAAATACAAGAGGAGTAGTTAAAAATAATTATCTAGTCAACTAACCACACAACAAACCTATTATAAACGAGAGAAAAATACTTTATTGAAAGAGTTGGAGGACTTCAAGCCGTAGAATAAAGAAAAGTAACTATGAGAAACCCAAAATATTATCAGATATACTCAAGAATATTACTCAAAATATATAAGAGGTATGACATTAGAACTATTTCCAATTCTCAAGTTTGTAGATTTGATAGCCTTGCTAGACCTTAAAATAGATGGAGATATAAAAATCAACCTCGATAAGATTAGCCTGAAGATAAAGGAAGCAAGAGCTTACAAAATCCTCTTGGAGAAAACCCTTGACTCTGAGATCCTCATTGTTAGGATACAAGATAGAAAATTCATGGCACAAAGGGTAATTACCCTCTTCAAAATAAAGCAAGTGGTCGAGTATTGCATAAAATTGGTGGATAACTTATACAATATTATGGGAAAATTAAAGGATGAGGTAGATTCTCTAATAATGGTAGGGCTCCATTCACCATGTAATTAGTTGAGTGGAAAACTATGTTCAAGAGAGGAATATTTTAAAGTGATCAAATCAACTAAAGAACCTATGCTTAGCTCAAGCTAACAGATTACCTCCCTTTGCCCAAAAGAGAACTCAGATTATTGGGCCACTAGCAAAACTTAAGGTGTCGATCAACAAAGCAATAAATTGAACCAAATATTTCTCTTAGGATGATAAGCATGAGGTCCTAGCTTTATATTATTATCTCAAGAATACTTAATATCCATTGGATGAGGAATGGAAATAAATCGGCAGAGCACTTTCGAAAATCTATAAAATATCATCATGTTTTTTAACCCCTTTTTACTTTTTTTCATGTTTACTTTTGCATGGATTTGTGACTCTAAGCCCAAGGATAAATGAAATTTTAAGTTCTCCTTCCAGTAAGCTATAAGTCCTCTATGAGCTACTAAAACTATAATTTTTCACCACTACATGCTGCTGACTAAGGCAAAACCCTGACAACCAATGGTCAAAATTTTGTCTAAGTCCATGGAGAACAAGCTTAAAAGAAATTCTAACGATTGATACTTCTACAAAAGTTCATTCAATAGAAGTCCAAAAATATGATCAAAGTAATGCCAAAGGAGTCCACCTTTAAGATAAAACTCGATATTGAAAGTTTTACAAGTGATGGTAAAATGTGACAGAGGAAACTCTTGATCAATTTGCAAATAATATCAAAAGACCAAGTGGACATAAATGTTTGAGTCAAATCAAGCAATAAGGTTATATGAGCTAAATTAATGACTTATTCAATTGAAGAGACAAAGACCACCTACTCGAATATGACCTTAGTTATTATCCTAGACAAGCATACAAGAAGAAGTATGGCTCTGACAGTCCTATGTTGATCAGTCATTATGATCAAGTCAATACATCATTCAGTGATCAAAATCCCAATAAAAAGTATATGAGATTATCAAATATATTTATAGATAATTTTTAATGGAAAACCCTCCCTTGTAAATCTATAAATAATACTAGTATTAGCTTTGTAAGGTTTATCAAAAAATTTACAATTCCATTTCTTTGTAGGATTTTCTTACTTTTTTCTCTGTAAAAATAGTGGTGATTCTTGAGCGAATTACGGGTAATTTTGAACCCCTGCTTCTAGAACAATCTATGTAAAATTTTATCTGCATTTATATATGCATGGAAGATTGTATCCATTTTTAGCCTTTGCCTATAGACTCATGGATGCGTATGTGTGTTTATTTGTAATCTTTTACATGAATATTAGGTGTGCTAAGTGTGTGTGTGTTAGGGGATTATGTCTATTTTTTGATTGAGCCACTTATTAGATCGACTCTCCTATGGGACCCACTTGCTCATACCTACATATAACTAGTAGATATTAATTTTTATTCATTGTGTCGAGTGTTCACCATTGGCACATAGCATTTAGGCATATTTTTTCAAGATCTTAGTTGATCTCTTGATGCATCATCCCCTTTTCCTTTTTATTTGTTGAGTTTGCTTACTTTCTTGCATCCATTTTCCCTTGGTATAGTAGCAAGCACCTTGAATATCACATCTTAACAAGGAGCAAGCCTTGTAAAAATTATTGAATGCTCCTAATTGATCCAAAACCCATGCTCTTGGTTGCAGCCTACTATGTCACTTTGATGTGAGGTACAATTATCCCAACGAGGACAATTAGAGACGACAACATATCCTTACTAAAAAATCTTCATTTGGAAAACTTCTACATATATATCTTTGAACTAAGTCCACCTCTAGACTTGGTGAGTGAGTCCTATGCCTACTTAGATTACTTTCTTGTTGGTATCATACTTATCTCATTTCAATAGGTTCTCTTATTGAGTATTTCTTTGATAGTCTTGCACTCCTAATATTGAACCTCATCAAACGTTTGGTTAGATTCCATCAATTTGAAGTAATCCTATTCTTACTCTTATTGCTCTCTATCTCCAATGATGCATCAATGGTCACAACCAATTCCCTATGTTGGAACAAAATCCTCTAGAGGATTGGAAAGGTCCTCTCTAGAAGTGTTCCCTCTATACATTCCTTGTTAAATTGGGAGATGCTTACTGTAATTCATTATCGACTAGGCCATCTAGAGGTGGAAGGTCATTTTTTTCCTCTCAATCCACTAGACAAAGGATCTGACTAGATTTTACCTTGGGTAAGTTATCTTAGACCTCCTCTATGACCTAGTTGTATTCCTGTGGTACTTGGAACACCTTGTTGGCATTCTTGTTATTTATTTGATTCTTACCTTTCCCAAGTGTTGAGAGTTATTTCAACAAATTCTATATTGAAAATTTCCCTTCATGAAACTAAGTTCCTGATGAAATTTGTCTTATGGATCTTAGTCTATGATCTACACATATTAATCACCTCATCCATCTTATTTCCTCAAAATATTGTGGTTCAAAATTTGCCAAGGCTTCCTATACTAGTCTAAAAAATTAGAGTCATTGCTCAAGTCATTACGACTATCTTCTCATTGCAAAGTCTCTCTAGGAGACATCTCCATTATCCTTTGGAGTCTCCTTACCTCCTTTCATTATCTTTTGAGTTGATGATATGTTGTGGCATAGCTTTCTACTTTGGGATGAACTTGCAATTCTTATATTCTTTGCAAGAATTCTTCACTAATACTAGAACTATTGTTATTATTGATTGTTAAGGAAACTCCATCATTATTGGAATCTATTTTCTAGCTTCTTCTTTTTTGTGACATGGTATCCTCTTCAATATCTCTCCATAGTATTTTGGCTATTACATTTGTAATCAATGGATATTGTGTTAGACCTCTTGCTTCTACTTGTAATCTTTCATCCTTGCTAGTACTTCATTTTGATCCCTCTTGATGCCTTTGTGCTCTTCCTTATACTTGTATATTTTCTTCTTTGTCTTGTTGTTAGAGCTCTTGTTGCCTTGCAACCTGTTGTTCCTCAAGTCTTTGTATAGTACCATCCTATTATTGGATTATCTATCCTCAAAGTATTACATTATACGCTTGTAATATATTATATTCCTCATAATTGTTGTGCTTGGTCGTAGATCTACTGATGTATCATACCTATTTGGGCTAATGGTGTAATTTTGACTAACTCCTCAATTATGATACCTCCTTATCTAGATTTGGTATCTCAATATCAAAGGTATTTGTCTTGTTTGGGTATCATACTGTTAATCATATTGTCCTTCCACTACACTAAAAAGGGCTTTAATGGTTGTTGAATTAAGGTGGTTTTTTACGATAGTAAAAAACTGCCCTAATAAACCCTAAGAGGGTGGTTATAAATCATCCTCTTATGGCAACCACCCTCTTAGGGTCATCCTAAGAGGGCGGTTATAAAACACCCTCTTAGGACTAAGATGATAGTTATAAACCGCCATCTTAGAACTAAGACGGTGGTTATAAACCACCATATTTAGGTTACCTATAGAAGGTAATTATAAATCACCCTCTTTCCTATGAAGGTAGTTATAAACTGGCTTGTTAGGTCACCCTAAGATGGTGGTTATAAATCATCATCTTAGGGTGACCTAAGAGGGTAATTTATAACCATTGTCACAAGGATTAGAGGGTAGTTTATAACCGCCCTCTTATGAAAGAATTAAAAATTAGAAGAATTAAAATATGGTGGTTATAAACCACCATCTCAGAATGATTAAATTAAAATAATTAAAATATGGTGGTTATAAACCTTTGTCTTAGAATGATTAAAATAAAAAATTAAAATATGGTGGTTATAAACCGTCATCTTAAAAGAAATGAATTAAAATATGATGATTATAAATGATATCGCAGCTATCCTTTCCAAAATATTTCAGTGCCTATTAACCCTAAACACGACATTCCCTAACTTGTGATAGCTTTTCTCCCTCCCTCATCCCTTGCCCATATTGGTTTGTGTGACATATTTTCTCCCTCCCTCATCCCTCACCCATCCTAGTTTGTGTGGTAGCTTTTATCGCTCCCTCATCGCTCATCCATCTTGGTTCGTGCAATAGATTTTATCCCTCCCTCATCCCTTTCCTATCCTGGTTCGTGTGATAGATTTTCTTCCTCCCTCATCGCTCGCCCATCCTAGTTCATGTGATATCTTTTATCCCTCCCTCATTGCTCGCTCATCCTGGTTTGTACGACATATTTTCTCCCTCTCTCATACCTCGCCCATATTTATTTTTGCAGTAGATTTTCTCCCTCCCTCATCCCTTGCCCATCCTGGTTCGTGCAACAAATTTTCTCCCTCCCTCAACCCTTGCCCATCCTGGTTCATGCTACAACTTTTGTCTCTCCCTCCACTCTCAAGGCAAGGGGTCATTTTCAAGTAAGCAAGGCCTACCCAAATACCCTATGGATATGTGTGGACCCTCAACAATGAGATATCAAGATCCAATATAGAGTACGTAGCGATTGTCTGTAAGATTTGGACTGCCTGCAAGCTCTCAAAATATGGGATGCAATTTTACTAGGGGACTTTAAGAGATTCTAAGTATTTTACCTATTGTAATTTATCCTACTATATACTTTCATGTTGTTTGCTAGGATTTGCCCTAATATTTTTTGTGACACCTACTACTTTACCCTTGGTTCTTCACTTTGTTGAATAAAATTGTGAGAGATGAGGACCAAAGCAGAATTTGAAGGCACAAAACAGGGCATGAAGATGAATTAAAATATTGGAAGAGACAAGGTAGGCGAATTTTTCATAATTTATGGTATTTACTGTAACTTATGTGAATCCATGTCCTTTTCGGGTTTGGAATTTTTTAGTTTGTAAATTTTAAACCCTAGATCAACTTAATCCTACCAAGAAAAAATGATTAAGACCCTAGGGTGATTGTATGATCTAAAATTTAAACCTTAGGTCTTAACTTTTGTAAACCCATGTCTTGAAACCCTATTGTCTCCCATTTCTCCCACCTAGTTGGCTTGCTAAAGAAAATAGACTACTAAAAATGTTTATATTCCTTTAATGACCTTCAACACCTATTGAAAGATGCTTGCATGGAATTCAAATGAGCATAAGAATAGGTGATTATATAGGTAATAGATTAGAAGTTAGAGCAATGGTCATTTTAATGAATTCCTTGCAAAAACTTTTAGCTTTAGATGTGAATGTTGGATTCTATTCTCTAATTTCTAGAATGCTTTGAGTGGTCATTTAGTTGGCCTCGTGATTGCCTCAATGCTCTAATGATATCTTCCATAGATGTTCTTCTCTGTAATGGATTAATAATGGCCTTCTCTTAGCAAGGTTGGTCTCCTCTGCTCTTAGATTTAGGTTATTATGTACAGTTGAATATTTTCTATTAGACTTTCAAAGTGTGCTCTACCTATGAACTCACTACTAGATCACTTACTATGCACTCAATCATTACTTGACTACATTCTTACTTCTTGAGCACTATTCGGGTGCTTTATTACATTTGTGTTCTTTTGATCGAGCACTTCCTAAGATCCACTTGGGTGTTTTTGTATTGCTCTCAATGTGCCAATGGGGGTACCATGCATGCACATTTGCATACCAACTAATGTAATATTCTCCAATAGTATTTGGCATGGCACTCAAATGACTACCATAAAATTTTGTAGTTATATATGTAGAAGTCAAACCAATCTATTTTAGACACATATTCAACTTATGTTTTGTGTCTTGTTAGTAAATGAAGAGGAGACATGGAAAAAAATGATATACCTATACCTAGTCACCAACCTTGTAAATAGTAGATGTATAAAGCAAGTGATAGTTTTTCATTTTATGGTATTGCAACACAAGTGACCCTTAGATTAATTGTAAATGATTTTAAATTTTGTTAATTCATAGAGGGACAAAATTTCAAATTCCATAGTTTTTGCATACATAAGCACTTGGAGATTTTTTTGAAAATCATGCAATTTTTTTAATCTCTTTATAATGGTTGCTCCTATTCTATTTTATTCTATTTATAGAATAACATAATTTTGTATAAGTTGCATGGAAAAAATATGTTATATTTTTCCTAATAAGTGGGTAAACATGACCAAGATTATAAAACTACCCCTTGGGGATAGCCAAAAAATAAAAAATAATTTTTTGTCCATTGGTATATGCTACTATTGTGACTCCTTAGTGCTTCTACTTGTAGATATATGACCATCTCTCAGATTTTTTTTAATCAAGCTTTTTAATAGATCTAGGTCAAGGAACATCCTCAAAGAGACATTGAATAAGCATCATCCATAGTAAATATACCTCTCATCCCTTAACATTTCACATCCCCTTATTTAATCAACATTTTGGTCTTTCGTATATTTTTGTTTCCTTCCATTTTTATCATTATTTCTATAATCAAATTGTAAAAGGAAACTAAGGCTTGATCCCTCCACCAAGCAAGTCTATCATTTTGGGTGAGATTCAGAAAAGCCTTGCATAGTGATCACCAATTTTATCTATTTTTCTCATAGGATCAATATTTTATAGGTACAATATGAAAGTGCCATAAAACTATAAATGACCCATGCAAAAAATCACACTTGTATGAGGGGATAAATCGCACTAGTATGGTGCATCTATCTATGCAAATAAATTGGGTTTACACTTTTTGTTCTATCTCTTTTCAGCCTTTGATCTATAAGATTGTAAATTGTATTATTATTTTATACCCGTTGGTTAGTTTTACTCATATTCTACAAAAACAATTGATTTTGCATTTTATGATTGCAAATTGATTAACTCATAGGTATGAGTTATAAATTATAGCATTAAAGTTATAATTTAAAGGCTATTATTTAATTTCATAAGGATAATATCTTTGATTTGAGTTTTTGTGATTGATTCTTATGCCTTGCATAAGTTTTGTAAAGGAGATAACGATTTTGAAAAGGATGTGTTACCACTTGTTTTGTAATCATTCAAATTAAGAATCACATAGTATAGAAATTGTGTGTTGCATTATTATTTTTATCTAAATCTTACACTAATAATCCAATATTTCATTTAGGATAGGAACTAGATTTGAAAACCCTAGGTGTATGTTCAATTAACCTACAAAATTATATCCTTAGGACTTACAAAATTACCCCCTAAAAAATTGAGTATGGTCTAGTGAAAATAGATTTCTCACATTAATGATCTATCCATTTTTTTTGTGATCATGGCAAGAAATTGTGTAATTTGTTATTATACAATAGAATAAAAGAATGGTTTTTTGACATACTTTAGTAAAAACTGGTTTTTTTGTTGATAGGTCACATGTATAACTCTAAAATCCTCAAAATAAGGCTAAATCAAATTGTTTTTATAACCAAATTTGTTGAATGATAGGTATTGGAATGTAAGTTTCAAATATAATATTATTTTCTATTCTAATTTTATATTTACATATCTATATTTATATAAAATTTCATGTTTGTAGTGTCATTAACACAATTTTGGAGGTATCAAACTTTTTGGAGGAGTTACTTGTCATGTTTTCTGGTCAGTGTCCTCCCACATGAATGAATGTACATATCAACTACGTCCATTTGACACTTCTTTGAAGGTAATGAGAGATTATGTTTTGGCGTGGAGAATTTAACTTATAATGGATGGAAGACTCTCTGTTTTCACATGTTTTATGCCACAATGCTTTTCTACTTAATTTATAGAGTGATTTGTATGTTTGTCTTGATTGTTAGATATTGGTTAAATGTATCAGAAATTTCTTTATGGCTAAGCCAATTGCTTTGTAATTTCTAGCAATGGAATTGCTCCATAATTTCTACATGAATGCTAGAGCTTGATGCAAATAATATTCAATTCAATGTTAATGAATTTACCAGTTATAACCTCGAGTTTTGAGATGTATTTTTTATCTTTATTATTTATTTTTAGCATTCATTTATTTATAATTGAGTCTTTTATATTATGCAATGTATTTTTTAATTATTTTTTTATTTTCAGAACTTTTTTTTTTTCATTTTTAATTTGTTTTGAACTATTTTTTTAAATTGTTTTTCTATTATTTAGAACTACTTTTTTTTAATTGTCTTAAAATTCCTTTCTAATTTTTTCACTGTATTTTTGATTTTATAGAACTATTTTTTTAGTTTTTAATTGTCTTTCTATTTTTAATTTTGATGTTCAAACTTTCTAATCATTTAGGCATGTATGTGTATAAATGCCCTTTTATGTTCTATTATAATTTAATGCCTAGTAGTATAAGTTGATGGAGTATGATACTGTAACACAATGAAGTGTGCATCATGCTGGTTTTATGAGTTGTATTGAAACATGATAAATTATGTGGACCTAAAACACAAAGGTAGGCTACAAGCAATTTTGTTTTCTTCATGAAGAGTCGACTAAGCTACCTAGGCTTTCGAGGCAAGTATATTTCATGTTAATTCATAAGGTTGTGAACAAAGGCTTCATGGAATTAGTCAGATAAGGCACTAAATCCTTATTAATCAAGGTAATGCCCAAGGCCAAGAACCCTAATACCTACAACTTGTGGGTAAACTTTTGAGCTGACAAGCTCAACAACCTAAAAATTGTGCCAGTTGTAAGTATCCAAATTGACACGTTTACATAAATGTATGTTTGAGAATATTAATGTATATGCACAAATGTGTGCACACGAAATGTTTGTAAAAATATGCACATGGCAAAGTGTTTATCATATTGTAATATAATGGATTATTTTTAATGTTTTATGTAAAGGTGGATAGGCAATTGCCAACTAATACTCGTTCCATTATATCTATAAGTACACATCTATTTGAGAGATGTAGGAGTGCTTTTTGTCATTGATCGGACTGTATTATTATCCAGAATTGCTTTTTGATAGATTTTTGGTCAAAGTATGTTGTATTACAAATAGTTCATGTGTAGGATACATGCAATGTGCAGAGTATCCATTTGTTTTTGTAAGTTATTTTCATTGTGTACATTTGTTCATATAAGTGGTAATAGAATTATATTCAAGTGTGTTGTATTCCATTTCTACACAAATAGCCCTCATTTTAGTGCATGTGGAAACTTGATGCAGGAGCATCCAATGGTGTAAGAGTGATCTTGCATCACCCGAAAAAAATTTGTAATTGTTTAATTTTGTAAAACTAGTTTAACTTGCAGGAGATTTTTGAAGGTCTTAGAAATTTGAGGATTTTTGGCTAGACGTGAGCCTTGGCATGAAGAGCCAAGGTCACCCCGCTTAGCTCGTTTCATGCCGTTTTTGAAAACATGTTGTAATAGTCAATTAGGTCAACGAGTGCGAAGTTATGACCTCGACAAGTTGCCCCAAAATTCAAATTTGAATTTTAATGGTTTTAGGTGGGAAAAAGGGAAAATAGGGTATTTGAGGGAATTTTCGAAATTGTAAAGGGGACTTTTCTCTTGTATCCTTTTTTTTGGCATGAAAGTAATGAGAGGTTTGATTCTCTGACTTGTTCAAAGGAAAAATACCTATGTATCATTTTTTTGGTGTTGCTTGTGTAACGTGATCTACACCAAAACTCTCCCTCTCTCTCCATCCCAATGGTATGCTTGAGAGCTTACCAAATGTCTTTAATGAAAAATAGAGTCAGTGGGAGTGATAGACTGCTACCTTGCAGTTTTATATTAGTGTCGATTTGTTGTCCTTTTTGATAGTTAAAACCTATAATATATGTGAATTATTCAACCAAATTAATTTTAGAAGAAGGATTTAGATTCCTTTTGATCCTTTGTGGTCTCAAATATTTTCTGGTGGATCATTACTAAAATTTGAGAGTTTGGTTTTGGATTACCCATACTTTGTCAAGAGTAATGTTTTTTAAGTGAAGGAGTTTAGTCAACATCCAACACTCACAGAGAAGTGGAACAAAGAGTTCACATATCAGAGGTAATGAGGTTTTCAAAGACGTACAACACAATTTTTGGTGATAAAAAATCTACAAAACATAAAATCGGGAAATATATACTAGCATAGTCCCAACCAAAAAATAAATAAATCAGTCCACATATATCATCAAAAAGATACTTAAAGAAAATTCTTAGATTATAGAAGTGAGTTCTATAGTAATTCATAGAGAGATATATAAATAATTAGATAGAAAATAAAGCATAAGTCATACCAATTGGCTTGGGCCCTTTCTACCCATTCAGAAAAATTGATGGTAAAATTTCACATTTTTTTGTGATTCAGGGTATCAAAATGCAGACATTAAAAATATAAAGAGTTGATGGGGATAAGTACAACCTAAAGAGAAACACAACTGGAACAATGGCTAAAATTGATAATTCAGAATGTAGAGGTAAGACACATATTTAACATCATGATTCAAGTTCAACAAAAGAACTTTTGGAAAGATGAACATTTAAAAAAATAAAGAAAATTTAAAATTCCATGGAATAGTAATCAAGAAAGGTGTAAGGAACATAGGGGAAAAAACACATGGGCATGAAAAGCCTGCATAGAAAAAAAATAGAATAGAGAATATCATGTGCAACCGCTAATGATAAATTATAAATATAACCCAGGTAACAATGTTGAGTGTAATGCAACCTTTCACATGATCGATCAAGGGATAGGTTCACAAATAGGATGAAAAACTATAGAATGTACATGCCAAGTAAATTCATACACTAAAAAGGAAAAAAATGTTAAGAGAGAGAATCGGGTGCACTGCAATCATTTTCTAATGCAATTTTTTTTACTTAAGTACATGGATAAATCAATGGGATGTCAAATATAGCAATTGTACACTTCATATATGTAATTTTGGTGAAATTTCCTAGAAAAACACAACATAGAATTGTATTGAGAATAAATCTACCTATCAATAATATTCAGTCATCCTCCAAGAACTTAGAGTCCTATATCTTCAGTGTGCAACCACCCATCCTTGTCTAGTATCTCCTGCCTACTTTATCATATTCATGATATCATAAAATTAATAAGATTTATTAGAACTACAACCTGATATTATTTTTCTAGTTATAATCTAAGTTAGTTTATGGGTTATGCACACATCAAATATTCCTGACTAAAACAAATAAATATATCAACAATACTAAACAATGTTTTTGCTAGCTACGATCTATGAATGATAAAATTACTTTTAATAAACTAAAACTACTAAAGTAATTGGAAAAATATTAAGCCCTATTTCAGTAAGGCAGAAAACTTAGAAAGATATAAAATTATAAAGATGGTAGTCTTTGAAATGCTGAAAGGCATATTAGACATTTCAATGTAATTTATTTTGAAGCTAGGGATGCAGATTTATTTGTTGAGAATGTTTTTTTAGATTTGCATATCTATTGGATTCCCACTTACAAATCTAGCTTCTGCATATTTATTGAACTCAAGAAAGCAAAAAAAATTATATTTTCTCATGTTTTCTTGTTTTCCCTTCGCTAAAATAAAAAAAATAAATGTTTACTCTATTATTGTAGTTGACCACTAAAAAAAAGGAGGTAAAAATAAAATCTAGAAAAATATTATTGTTTTCTGCTCTCATTATAATGAATCTCATCTATTGGAAAGGGGGAATAACAAATCTATTGGGATATATGGAGACATATTTAACCATAGCTATTTATTTTGTTCTTAAACCAGTTTATTTATTTTTATTTCAATCGATTCTTCTATTTTTTATTTAGCTGAGGGTTTTTCCTTTCATTTTGTAGCAACTTCTACTTTTTGTCTTATAATATTCATTTGAAAGAAAAGAACCAGTTTTACAACAAACATGCACTGGGTTATGTAAATGAGTTTTTTTTTCAAAACTCATTGATGATAAATATGTATTGAACACGTGCTCTACCACTAATGAGGGTCCAATTACCAAAAATGTTCAATATGACATCATTGGAATGGTCAATGACACATAAATATTGTTCAATGACAATTGCTCAAAGAGTGGACAAGAATTACGAGATAATGATGTTGAGTTCTAATCGTTTTTATTACATTTTTAGAAAATGTTAGTAGATAATTAATGCAACCAAGATAGGAGTGAGGCAAGTAGATATCCTAAGAATGACATTGACCAGTCAGATACAAGAAGGTAATTTGGTAAAAAAGAGATAATACAAGTGTTGCTAGATCATGGGATTAAAATTCTAATCATGCATGCATGTTGTAATGTGTTGAAATGAAGGGTTATTGTGTTGAGTGTGTGCTAGTTATGAAATTGATGTTTTATATTTGACTCTTAGTCCTAGTCCTTAGCAGTAGTACTTGATTTGCATAGATGGATATTTATGTATCTGATTGAAGTCTCAAGATACGCTCTTGCCTCATATCTAATGTTTGGGGCAGGTGGGGATATTTAGACATTTATCGGTTATATGAAGGGCTCAGGTTGTCCATTCACCTATATATGTAAATAAGAATTGCACTTGAAATAATAATTTTCCATTTACATATATAATTGTAACTAATTTTGCACCTAAAATAAGAATTTTTGTATAATCATATTCAACTGGTATAATTGTATAATCATCCTCAACTAGTATAATCGTATTCAAGTGTAAGTTTTGTGCAGATGGTAGTTAATTGTTTGTTTCATTATGAGTAGTGTATGGGACATGGTATGAAGTTATTTTTCCTATGAGTAGTGCCTTCTTTTTATGACATTCATTTTAGACTTTGCTTTCACTAACAAAGGAGTTCTTTGTCCTATGAGTAGTGCCTTCAAAACATGCTTGGGATATGGCATGGAATTATTTGTCCTATGCAGGATACCTTCAGAATATATCATTGAATATCTCACTTGGTAGGCAACTAGATGCTTAAGTTGAGCAAGGAATATACCAAGTGCATATTAGACACCATGGCACTACTAGTAGATTGTACAAATTTATTTTCTTTTATAGAGGTTATGTGTGACCTTGATATATTATTTTCCACAACTTTGCAATATTTCTTCAAAAATATGAAGAAAGACACCACATGCAGTTGAGGTTGTCACAACAAATCAGTATCCAGTGATAAAGGCCTCGCATGCTAGTAAGTACTATCAATTTTATAGTGTTGTTCAATAATGGTTGACCTAGACATATTATAATTAATTGTGGTTTTATCATTGACTATGGTGTATTGTAGCAATTAGTGGAGGATACCAGCTACATCGTTCCATTAACGAGGAAGATAAAGAGGTGACCCATAACATAAATGAATCTGGTGGTGAGAATACTCAAAATGAGGCTAACAATGCTTTGAATAAATAATAAGGTACGTAGGTCGCACAAGAAATTTACTCGTGATGTTGGTTACTCATTGTTGTTATACTATATGGTATAATGATGTTTGGATGATGTCGATATTATAGGTTTTGATGCTAGGTCATCACACAATTCAAACAATGAATCTCATAGAAAGAGAGGTCCAAAAAGATGTGCAACAGAGTCAAACAACACATATTAGGTGGAGATCATTTGCAATATAAACAGATAGTCCATATGAATTTTTTTTATTAAGTTTACATCTTACTTGGGGTGATTGCAAGGGAGATTATCCCTATCACCCATACAAAATGGAGAGCAATCCCAGTGGAACTTAAAAACTAGTTATGGACACTCATTACGGTAATCTTATAGCCAATGGATTTCATAGTGTCCATTTTTAAATACTTATATAAATGTTGCATCTAATAAATAAGATACATGTTTGATGCAACAAAAATATATTGTTTCAGACACGATGAAGAAATGGGTCTTCATGACCTTGAATGCACAATGACATGATCATAAGCATTGACTTGAGAAAAACCACTATGATAAATATGATAATGATGCATATAGTATCCCACCTCGTGTATCACAAAATATTGGGAAGCCTTTGTGATTGGTAGGAGCAGAATTGACATTAAGGTAAGTACCAGCCAATTTGCTATGGTAGTCCATATTATTGTTATGTTCATGTGATTTTTTTTTACCTTACTCTCCCTAATGAATTTATGTATTAGTTTCTTCGTTGTGTTGTAGGTGGTGAGGCAAAGGAACAAACAAAATAGATCTCACTAATCCATCATGCATACTTGTAGCCAACGAGGATATGTTCGATTGGAGCATGAAATGGTATTCTATCATACTCATCCATTATATGTGATAAACATAGCTATATTTTTTTTGTCGTATGACTTATCCCCATGTCTCTCCAACTATATATCTTATAAAGGAAGATTCAACCAAATGTGAAAACTCCACTACCAAAGGAAACTATGTGGATAGAAGCTCATAAAAAGAAGTATGGGGCTCATGTTTCACCAAAATTTGCAAATAAAATCGTAAGTGACATTCCCTTATAAATAGAAATTATTTGAACTTCAAACCATTGCTATATCAATTGTTTTTCAACATATTACCAATAAAATATGCATGTGATTTCTCTAGAAAAAATGGATGATGTAATGTCATTTGTGAGCTCCAAAAATCAATATATTAAGGATGATGCCCTTGCTAAGGTTTTAATACCTGAAAGAGTGGGTCAGGTTTGATATGTTGGCAAAGGAGTATTACCAATTGCTCTATTTTTTGGTGAGTTTTATATACAGAATTTGCACCAAATGTAAGAGCATACGGTAGATAAAGAGCAATGATGAGAAGAGAATCTTGTAGAGAAGAAAAAATGGATGGAAGAGAAGCTGTCAGAGAAAGAGAAAAAAATTGAAGAGATTTTGACATGGCTTTCACATATAGAAGTGTGTTAGTTTTTTCATGATTTTATATTTGAAATGTTTACATGTCGCACATAATTCTTGTTAGCTTTTTATGGTGTATGCCAAGGGAGAATGCAATCACAAGATATAAAATATGCAGAAATGTAAGATGCTGAAATATGCTATTAATGGAAAGTGATGAAAATGATACAATGCAGTATGGAGGAAATGAACACTCCAAAACTGATGCTAAAGAACTACATTGTACTCCATCACCAATCTATATGGTGATCTACCCAATATACCTACTACTACCTACAATGATATATAATCACTCACTATGAGGCCCTTTATATAGAAATATGGATTGCTTGGCCAACACTCTACCTAGTTGTACAAGGGGACACCTTGCACATTTACAACTTGCACATAGACACTTGTGCATTTATTATATTACTTGAAGTAACTAGCTAACTACCCCCTAAAGTAATCTACTACTCTAGTTATGTACCAAGGGTGGTACATTTACATGACCCAAATGATGTAATATACTCTAACACCCCTTGTATTACATTATTTGGGTATTGAAGACTTTAGTCTTCAATATGGATCTTCTTCTCTTGAATAGTATTTGGCTTGATCATCCTCTTCTATCCAATTTTCTTTATCTGAATCTTGATGAGTATCTTCATCTTGTTTTGTTTCTTCTAACAGTATTCATGTTATATCCATTGTTCCTTGTTGTCAGGCATCTTTGATGAACTAGAGATCTCATAATTTTACATGTTGCAAGTGGATCAGGGCAGCTCCATATTTCCTCCTTTGATTCTTTGTATAACCTACTTCTTTGATCTTCACAAATGTTAAGCTTGAACTTATTGTTAGTGGATGCTTCTGAAATGAGATCTTGAAAGAAGCAATCTATTATGTGTAGTAATATTTCTTCATGACTTCTATAGTACTTATATTTATAGTAACAGAAGAAAGATAAATGGTTCTTTCCTCCACAATATTTACAAGGATGGAGGCTCCAACAGTTCACCTTTTCATGACCAAATTGGTTGTAGTAAGTGCATAGTAAAGATATTCCAACTGCTTTGTTATCTATTTTAGGAATATCATGTTTATCTATCTCCTTGATGAGATACTTAAACCAAATGTGGATAATTGAAGCAATTTCATTCTTACTTCGTTCATACATTTGTATGATATCTTTTTGTTCAATATTCTTTTCTTCTCCTATATCTTCATTAGTGTAGTTATCACCAATTTCTTTTGTTGTCTCATTTGAAGATGTAATGGATGGATCTATCTTTCCATTATCAAAAATATTTTTAAACTCTATTGATTATTTCCTTATGTTTGTATCTTTCTCATTATTATCCATTGAATCATCAATCATGCTTCTAATCCAGATTGGTACTTTTCTTAAGCCTTTTCTGATAGTATTATTCAATATGTTAGTAGACATCCTTATGGCTCCCTAGATTAGATTAAGTGTAGTATTCTTTTTGTTTCTTTAATATCTGTAGAATACTATATCTTTCTCAAGTAAATTGAGTATATGATCCAATTTGATAAACCTATCCAAGGCTTAGGTTTTGTAGAATCCCTTATTTCTCCCTAGTTAAGATATGTGAACTAATTTGATAAAACCTTACTTAGAATTAGGTTTTGTAGGCTTCCTTATATCTCCCTAATAATTAGAATATGCTTAGTTCACCTTCTAAGTTGATTTTGTAATATTTTGAGAATAATCAACTTTTTAATTTTACCTTATCTTTCCCAATGAAGTATGCTTTAATAGTTGGATTTCTTTTTGTCTCCTTAGAATGAGTATGAGATAATTTTTACCAATTAATTCCAACTCTATATGTAGGCAATTGATTTGCTTCTCTTTCCAATAGATTAATTTTCTAAATTCCAATTATATGTATATAGTTTGAAGTAGTATGCCTTATATCTCCCTACTTTTTGGAATATTAGAAAATAATGGTATTTGCAATTTAATAATGATTTAATCAAGGTTGACAACCTTATATCTCCTACTTTGAATATTGCAAATATTATATTATGTGTATGCACCTCAATAATTAATTTTTTGAAATATAAACTTGCTTTATTATCTACTAATGCTTGGCTGAATTTGTATTATCCAATGCAATAGTAAACCTTATAAAAATCACCTTATAGCTCCTTTTAGATTTTAATAAAAGCAAGTAAATAACCTTAGTAATATGGGTGCATGATATACCTTAGTATGGGCTTCCTTCAATGTATATTTTGTAGTGTTGTATTCGTTGTCCAACGTTCCTTGAATGGGCATTGATATTGCTTGGTGTCGTTGAGCATTTAATGCTCCTTCATTAATGGATGCTTTATCTAAATCTTGCACCTCCTTGTGTGGACTTTTGACCTCGTTGGGTGTCTAATTCTGGCATTGAATCTTCGTGTCTTGAATGCACTCTTACACAGTGCTTGCTATGAATGCACTTCCACACCTTGCAGGCTTGATTGTGTACCTTGCTTTTTCTTCATCCTTTATCTTCCTCCAAGTTGGGTACTTTAAATAGAACAGATTCCTTCCAACTTTGGACAAGTGTCACATGGGAGTTACAATGAAGATAGGCATTGATATTCTTTCAATGTTCATTCCTTTGTGCAATGAAGACTTAGGTAAGTAACCTCCCCAATGATTTTGTAACTCCTCAAGGTAGGTGCTGGATTATTCCTTGAGCATTGAGGAATGAGATGGTGCTTAGAGTGTTTGTGCCAAGTGGCACTCAAGGTCTTTGCATGTAAATATTTTCTTTAATGCTCCAAGGATGAATGTTATAACCTTCCTTCCTTCGAATTATTTGTTGGCTTGCTTCGTTTCTTGGACAACAAGCAATCTTTCTTTTTGCACATTGTTTTGATGAAGATGATGGGTGGCTCCAACTGTGATACTTTGAGGTTCTATGGAGCTTCGAATGGCGGTCTTATGGCTGATTTGAGTGCTTCTTCTAGGTGGACGTTCTCTCCAAGCTATGGCCTTGGGTATAGCACATTTTCCCTTGTTCTCTTATGCTTTCAATGTGTTGATTGAGCATTGCTTTTGTAATGTAGATAATGCCTTTGTAATAGCTCCTTGTACCTTGCTTAATAGTGTTGTCCTATCCACATTGGTAGATGTATATTTTGATGTTGTTTTACGTAGATAAGCACCTTCTAATGTAGACCTTAATGTTGTCCTTTTTCCACATAGATATCAGTCGATAATAGCCTTCTTGTGTTGACTTTAATATTGCAGGTGAATGCTTGCTTTTGGGCACTTGATTTGACATGGAGCAATGGTGTCTTTAGGCACCTTGAATCTTGAGCAATATGAGCTCTTCGATGGCTCTCTTCTCTTGCTCAAACTTTGCCCTTATACCTACTGAGATGACGGTCATGCTTCTTCCTATAATATGAGATCTTTTGTCCTTCTTGAAGGGACAAAAGTGGTGCTTGTAATAGTTGGATTTTGCACCAATATAATGAACCGAATGTCTCCCTTTCTAAAATGCTCTTTGGATTTTTGATGAGGTAATTCCTTGAGCAAAGTATTGATGCCTTCACTAATTCTTATTAGACAACTAATGTCTAACTTTTTCACTTGGATAATTTAGTAACAATGAATCCAAGCTAATGCACATAATATGCCCTTTTTTGAAGTAGAAATTTTTGCACTTACACTTTTAATGAAACCCTTAGGGTACCTTGAATCTGAGACTCACCAAGTCTCGATTTGTAGCTTCCTTCAAGGATTTTAATGGTGGCTTCTTCTTCTCCACTCTCTAATTTGTATTGGTGGCTTCTTTTGACCATGAAATGTTGTAGGTTTTGTGCACCAAATAGTGTCTCTAGACACTTTGATAATATGTTGGTTTTGTGCCCTTGATCTTAACAATCAAAAACATAAAATATCTCTCTGAGAGTAACTAGTTAATGAACAACTAGTATAGTGCAATGAATCAATAATACCTTCAACTTAATGCACTTTAAAGGTAACAATAATCTCACCTTATTGCTCCTGTAAATAACCTCTCAAAGTAGTTTCAAATGCACTAATGATCACTGCAAATTTCTTAATGTAGTCCTCTTCTCAATAATTAGATAATAGGAAGAATGTATCTAACTCCTATTAATGTGCAGGTAATGAACCTTAATAGAAACTATCTTCTACACTTTCTTTGAGGACTTTAAAATGCAACCTTCTATTTTGTAAATTTTGAATTCTAATAAGGTGCTTAATGAAGTTAAGTAGTAATCCGAATTAAGTGTTCAAGTAATGAACCTTTTGCACCTAAGTTGCTTACCTTTGATGATGAATATCTTGATGAGTTGATTCACCAAATTTCTTGTCTGGAATGGTGGTTGCTCGTAGCTGTGAATGCTTTTAGTCTGCTGCTCTAAGATTGATTTCAACTTCTCCTTCAGGATCTAGCCTGGAACTCTAAAGTCTTGTAGCTAGTAATGCTATCTTGATTGTTGCCCTTTAGCAGTCAATCTATTCACTGAAATATTGTCCTTCAGGAACCCTTTTAGTATTTTGTTGTGAATCCAACAAATCTCTATCTCTGAAATGTGCCTTCTTTAGCTATGAAGGGCAATCTCCAAATCTTCTTGGATTTGGTAGGTTTCTTTTATCTAAGTTCTGACTTCAAACAAGACTTTCTTCTCAAGAATCTGGAGGTCTTGAGGTCTTCACAAATCTTCTCTCTAAATTTTGACAAATTATTTGTCAAATATTTCTCCTTTGGGCTTGTTTTCAGATGGCGATAATTATCCCAAGTTCTTCCACTATCTTTTGTAGTGAATTTCTCCAATGAGTTCTCCTAGGAACTTCTTTGATGGCTTCTCCAATTTCTGCAATGAGGCTCTCCAAGCCTTTTCCTTGAGACCTCTCCAAGGTCTTTAGTCTTGCAACTTCTCTAGTCTTCTTGATGAGACCTTTCCTTCAACCTTCAACTATGGAAGTGTTGGCAATGAGATCTTCTTCATGGATCTCTAGAATAGGACTTTTGATAGTCCTTCTCTATCTCTTCCAAGGATGGAAGTTCTTCAATGAGACCTTTGATGGGTCTCTTTAGCTTCTTCTAGAGGAAGTCTTTAATCAGCAAAGGAGATCACCAATCTCCTATCTTTCATGGACTCTTCTCTAGAGTCTTCTTCAGGTTCAAGGCTTCTATGGCCTTTTCTTCTGGATCAAGGCTTCTATGGCCTTTTCTTCTGCAATAAGGCTTTTGTGGCCTTTTCTTCTACAACAAGGCTTCTATATCCTTTTCTTCTACAATAAGGCTTTCATGGATTTCTCTTCTGCAATAAGGCTTCTGTTACCTTCTCTTCTACAATAAGGCTTCTATGGCCTTTTATTTTGTGAAGCTTTCAATCTAGCTATGGAGATATCCAATCTCCAAACTTCACCAAGACTCTTCTCCTAGATTCTTTTCTACAATGTCTATTTTTCTACAACAAAGAACTAATTTTTACATGAGGAAAGCACATAGACTTTCAGGCAACAAATGTGAAATCCTTCTCTATTTATTGTAAAGAGTGTCTCAACTTTTGAGAGTTAATTTTTTGCAACAAAAAACTTTAGATATTAGTTAACATGAAAAATCTAGATCTCTAAATGAATCTTCACTAGTTGATTCATCAAACTAGTGGAATGAATGTTGAGTCCTAGTCTTCACGAGTTTTTTACAACTCTATGGAAAGACTCTAGCCAAATGCAATCTCAGAAATTTTG
Source organism: Wollemia nobilis (assembly GCA_028583015.1). NCBI lineage: Eukaryota > Viridiplantae > Streptophyta > Pinopsida > Araucariales > Araucariaceae > Wollemia > Wollemia nobilis. The sequence goes on from JAQPPZ010016709.1 coordinate 4,668,753, forward strand.
GAACTGAGATTTGCTTCTCCTCTCAATATCTCTTGTGACTCTCCCTATTCCTATATAGATCTACCATGGCTCTGATACCATTGTTATCTTTTTATGGTGTATGCCAAGGGAGAATGCAATCACAGGATATAAAATATGCAAAAATGTAAGATGCTGAAATATGCTATTAATGGAAAGTGACAAAAATGATACAATGCAATATGGAGGAAATGAACACTCCATAACTGATGCTAAAGAACTACATTGTATTCCATCACCAATCTATATGGTGATCTACCCAGTATACCTACTACTACCTACAACGATATATAATCACTCACTATGAGGCCCTTTATATAGAAATATGGATTGCTTGGCCAACACTCTACCTAGTTGTACAAGGGGACACCTTGCACATAGACACTTGTGCATTTATTATATTACTTGAAGTAACTAGCTAACTACCCCCTAAAGTAATCTACTACTCTAGTTATGTACCAAGGGTGGTACATTTACATGACCCAAATGATGTAATATACTCTAACAATTCCATAGGCAACATCACTACATGCTACCCCTACAATTAGACACAATATTGGTGGTGGTGATCAATGCACAAGTAGTTTCTCAATACCTTCTAGGCCAAAGTCATCATTGGTACGACTATTATTTCGAATATAAAATAGTTGACTTGGTTTGTATTGTACACTATGTAGTGAATTTATTTGAGTTGTTGATTTTCAATGTAGGGACTAAAAACGATACTGATCACTCAAACTGAGAGAAGAGAATACTAATTGACTCAAATCCATCAGGACAACATAGTGGTCAAAGGCACAATGATTAGTACTAACCTTGAAGACCTTGTACATGGTCAACATTTGGGTGAAGGTTATTACAAAGTCAATGTGCACGTCGCCCATAAAGAGGAAACAATATTGTATATATGGAATGAGGAGATGGCCACAATGAAGGATGTTGTGGATCCTTTATTACCTAGCCTATATCAAATTTTGTTTACAAATAAATTATGCCATGTTATAGCAATATTATATGATGCTTTGAATTAACATCTGACATCAATGATTACAAGGTAGTATATGTTAGTGTCTCTAGAGCAATATATTTTGCTATACATTTTTCATTTTATTTCTAGAAAAATGCTAATAGATAATTAATGGGTAGCCAAGCTATGAGTGAGACGAGTAGGTATTCTAAGCATGAGGTTGGCCAGACAGATACAAGAAGGTATTTTTGTAAAAAAAAAGAAAGAATACAAGTGCATCTAGGGCATAGGATTAAAATTCTAATCATGCATGCATGTTGTAATGTGTTGAAATGAAGGTTTATTGTGTTGAGTGTGTGTTAGTTATGAAATTGATGTTTCATGTTTAACTCTTAGTCCTAGTCCTTAGCAATAGTACTTTATTTGCATAGATGGATATTTATGTATCTAACGGAAGTCTTAGGATATCCTCTCACCTCATCTCTGATGGTTGGGATGGGTAGGGATTTTTATACATATGCTCGTTATATGGAGGACTCAGGTTGTCCATTCATCTATATCTATAAATAAGAATTGCACTTGAAATAAGAATTTTCCATTTACATATATAATCAAGAACAATGACAAAAGTGCTTCTAGTATTTTAAAAAATTAAGAACCTTAAAACCCAAAGCCTTGGTTTGGTTGATATATTACTAGGTCTTCGTGTTTAAATATAAAATCAACAAAACTTACATCTCTCTCTTTGTGGAAAGGAACTGGTATATCTCAAAATTATGCATTGTTTGTGGAAAAGAATAATTTATAGGGTATGCTTATTGAAATTATGCATTGTTTCTAGAAAAGAAGAATAGATTTCCTTTGGAAGGTAATATTCATAGAATTTTTTTATAAAGATACTTGTACACTTTGCTTGCATGGGTTGAATTTATTTTTAATAAGAGCTTGGCCATAAAAATCAGCACAAAAATTATTTATTTTTAAAAATATGTAGAGTCGAAGGTTTATATGTTAACTATTTTTAATCTCCTTGTAGATTAGGGACTTCCTCACCTTTACCAAATATATCTAACAATAATTGGTTGACCTTCCACTAGTGATAAGGCAATTACCTACTTAGGTTTATTCAAGGTTAGAGTTTATGCAATCAAGGTCCTTTAATGGATAAAAACAAGTGTCAAAAATATCATCTCCATTCATTTGAGTATTTTTGCACACATCAAACCCACAATCAATGCTCACAAAGGTATATCTATATTGAACCATATTCTTGACCTTTTGTAACACTTCCCACTCCACCTACTCTTACTTTAATTTCTTCCTTTCAATTTTTAAATATCAAGCAACCAATTTTTATCTTTCACATCAACTCCCAAACCACCATTAGTATTTTAACTCCATAATTAATGGATCATAACTTGTCTCTCCATCACAACATCCTTTGGACCTCTAAAATCTATTTTCATCATCATTCAACTTAATGGTTAAAAAACAAATAGGGCATCTCCATCAAGTAAATTACTTTTTAAGTTACATGTTACTCCTAATTTGGCTCTCCTTGATCTATTGTATCCAATGAAATCATGCACTCCAATAGAATAAAATTGTGGTATCACCTAAAATAATTCTAGAAACATATATACACACTCTAAAATAATAAATTAATGGTATCACCTAAAGGACTTGTAGAAACACATATTGACTCGACACTGTAAAAGAATAAAACCTTGATATCACCTAAAGAAATTTTAGAAACACATGGACTCAACACTCCAAAAGAATAGTGAGATATGTGATCAAATTAAAGAACCTATATAAAGAAAAGGTATTTTAAAAAGTTAACTTCTTGATAATATTCTAGTCTTCCACTAGGGATAGATCTTATGAGCCAAATGTATTGAAATAGTCATTCATTATTTACATTAAATGTTTAACCTCCTTAATTTTTTTTTCTAGTATATATATATATGAATTATTCAATTACTCAAATTCCTAACAAAAATAATTCTCTTGAATAACATAAACTCCTAAAAAAAAAAATTCATATCAAACTGTAGAATCTCAAAATCATGGCTTTTATATCATATTTTTAGAACTCCTTAAAATCACTTAATGAAAATATTAATAATCTATATATAATTTATTTACATTATCGACATCTAAATAAAAAAGTACAAAAACCAAAGAATTACCTCATTCGTTATACAATACATATGTTGATAAAATACATATTTGTCTATGCTATAAAGATTTATTTCCATGTTGAATTGGGATTCACTTGAAAAATTGGATACACTAGAATAAAAAAAGCACATTCAACATATCTAAAGATTACGATGAATAATATAAATCTAACATAACAAAAAATGATATGAAAACAATTTCAAATGTGTTGACTAATAAATTAAAAGGTATTCAATCAATTACCATAAGCTTAATCGGTTAAGGTAAGGAGGTTAAGTAATTTTTAACATATATAAGACCATAGACTTGAGGCAACCATAGAGGATGTTATTTACCCAATATATGAATATCCAACCAAACTTCGACTACCAAAGTATGGTGTACAACTTTATCCTCGTTGGATTTAAACCTTAAACCTCAATTCTACATGTATATATAGATAACTGAGACCTAAGTTTAATCTTGATAGGTAATACATGCATAATTGTCAAGTTGTAATACTACTATAGAACAAATCTAACATAACGAAAAATGATATGAAAACAATTACAAATGTGTTGACTAATAAATTAAAAGTTATTCAATCAATTGCCATGAGCTTACTTGGTTAAGGTAAGAAGGTTAAGTAATTTTTAACATCTATAATACTATAGACTTGAGGCAACCATAGAAGATGTTATTTAGCCAATATATGAATATCCAACCAAACTTCGACTACCAAAGTATGGTGTAAAACTTTATCCTCGTTGGATTTAAACTTTAAACCTCAATTCTACATGTATATATAGATAACTGAGACCTAAGTTCAATCTTGATAGGCAATACATGCATTATTGTCAAGTTGTAATACTATTATATTCTCAATATGATATGGATGGAAACATTTTAGTCTCAATTAATAAATTAAAAATTAAAATTAAAGCTCATTAAAGTTGCACAAACCAATAAGTCAATTACCCTTCAAAAATTAAATTAATATTCAACTTTCTATAAAGCTTATATTTTTTTTTTTTGTTAATATACGGAACGAGTGATTCTTCATGATGTACACAAGAACCAAAGCTCAAATCGCACAAAACTACACACCATGATTTGAACCTTGAACCTCCTAAAAATAAGCCAAAACTCTAACCATAAAATTTATATTGAACAAACGATCTCAACTCAACTACCCTTCAAAATTAAAAATTAATATTCTACTTTCCATAGAGCTTTATATTGAGTCGACAATGTCCCACACTATATGTCCCATCAAAAACATCATTTCCAGTTTAGCATTGAACATCAGAAGAAGCAATCCACGTGACAAAATTCATTAACCACCACCACTCCACATAGAGTTTTTTTAAACTAAAAAATATAATCCTGACCAAACTCAAGCAACAATTAGGATGGTAAGGGATGCCCCAACCTCAATATCTGATTAATGTGGCTATTATAAGAGAGAATACCTGAGGTGAGTTGTCAATTATGGCGACTTTGACAAGATCACGATCCAAAACTGTTAAATCCTTCAGATAATTACCCTCTACAAATACACATGATTCACGGTATACACAGTGACGAATAAGTTTTCGCTTGGGATCCAGCACATTCAAGAGTTGCTCTGCATAGATGCTTTGACTAGCTGTGAATACAATAATTTCAAACATACCCGCCACCCTATCCATAAACAATTGGAGATAAGGCCTACATCGTACATCCACTGTGTGTTCTTTCAAATTAAAATGCACCGGAAAAGTAAAGTCCGCATCATTGCACTGCTCAAGTGTTGAGTGTACAAGGGTCTCTGATCAAGGCAGATCAAATGTATGCGTCAGTTTGTTTGCAAAATATTTTAAAAGGGAATAATTAGGGAAAAAAAAAGGATTTCCTAGGAAATAACTTTCATGATAACTTTATTTTTTAAAGAGGGGGCAAGAAAAATTAGAAGAATCCAACTCATAACTCATGGAATTATTTATTTAAAGCCATAACTTTAAATTGAAAGTCTATGTTTAAAAGGAAATATTTGAGAATGGTAGAAATTAAAAGAAGATAAAAGAGAATTGGTGAATATTCAGAAGATTGATATTTTTTTATAAGAAAGATTGTACAGTGATTAAAAAAAAATTAAGTTGAAGTTTTCATTATGACAATTACAAACAAAGTATTAGTGACTCAAATATTAGAAAATTTAGAAGATAAATATTAACTCAGGGATATGCAAACATGTGACTGGAAACAAATAATGGTTTAATTTTTTAAAAAAGAAAATGACAAATCGATTACAATTGCAAATGATAAAACTTATGATATTTTTCATCAAGTAGATCCAAGGACCAAATATTAAATAACCATAATGGGCAAAAGTTGTTAATACTAGAGTATATATTCAAAATATGTCGTCCACAAGAATTTTTAGAAACATTATACCTAAAGAAGCCTAGTTACGATAAAAACCATTAGTATCACACCTAAGGATTTTTGGATGTAAAGAATACATGAATATTCCAAAAACTAAAAGGATAAAGTTATATATGAAAACCTTATGTGGTATATTACATGGATATGATGATGCATCAAAAGGTTACAGAATAATTGATCCAACTACCAAAAAAATATTTGTAAATAGAGATATAATATTTGATGAAGAATGCAAGGTAGATATTAGTATATAGTAGCGGTGTAGTATTCCCAATGAGGAGGTAGTTTAGAAGCTATGGAAATAATCAATAAGCTATCAAAACCCAACTTGCACAAGTCATACAGCCTATACAGTCTTCCTCGTACACTAGGTTAACTTTACCAAAAAGCTTGTACAATAATCAAATCGTACAGTTGTACGATCCAAATCATACAACCCTATACCTGGTATTATTTAGTACTCAACCAACTAATTGGAATAGGTTTTACAAATGAAATCGGTCAGTTTTGTAATCGATTTCCTTAAACTAGCAATAATTTCCTATTTGGCAAAATAGGGTTGTAGCTTTTATTACCAAATCGGGTAATCAAACAATTTGTACGATTGGGCACTGTGCTTGTACGGTTTGTAGGAACCCTTGCTACAACTAAGATTTATATCTATCGCTTTGCATCATCAATCCCTCCAAGACATATTTTGGGAAGTATCTATGTCTTAATTGTTCTAATTCTCTATAACATGCAAAATCCTAAACCACTAACAAGGAGTTGTATTCTTCATGCATGATTCCAAAAATCGCACACTGGTCTAAAAACATCAAAATACGACTATAGCTCTTCAAATAATCAATTCCATCCTTCACACCAAGTCTATAGGTAACCAGGATCATTCACTAGATAATTCCATACACTCTCATAGCAAAATAAGTAGCAAATATTATCTAATTAACTTGCAATATCTAGAATGTACACAGGAACTCACAAATATAATGAAATGAGAAAAATTAATATCATATTCATATTATCAATATGCTTGTACATATCTTCCATCTATCATTACAATCTCAACAATGAACAGTAATTCTACTCAACAATCACATAAATGAACCTTCAATCAATAACCACAATGAACTGCATATGAGTATAAATAAACATGAATGAACAGAAAAAAAATGAAAAAGGGAAGCTATATAATGCATGCCCAAACCGTTCTAAATCGGTTTCTGAAGCATCGCATCATTTACAATTGTCATTCCCAACTAATTCCAAAATAAATCTTTTTACAAGGTTCATTAAGGTCTAATTTGATTTTTATCAAATTAATCCCAAATGCACATTTCAAATTAATTTTATTTTATTTCACATCATACATGTGCAACCTTGTATGTTTTTCTCTCTGCTTGTACATTTTAACATTTGTAAACTTTAATAAAAACTGAGCAAAACCCCACAAAACTATGCAAATCCCTGGATCACTTTCTCTTCTTTTGGGAGGGGATTTGTTACCTACAATATTGAATATTCTAAGGAGTCGTAATATTTTATGAAGGATGCAAGGTAGTTATTGAACATTATAAGGAAACTACAATTTCCTTTCTAGATATTGAATTAGATAAAGAAACTCATGTAGAATCTTCCAAAGAAGAATAAAAAATAGTGGTTGAGCCTACCAAAAAATCAGTAACTCCAACTCCACCTAAACAAAACGAGGTTACAAAATGGTATATAAATACTCTCAAAGATTAAAATCTAGAAAAACTACCTAATATTACCTCCACTAAACCGTGTACTTATAGCAACACTAGGGAAGAAACAAGTTTAGGGTTAAAGACCTTAGTAATAGAAAATACATAACCAATTTTATTACAAGATGCAATTAATTTACCTAAATGGAAAATAGCAATGGAATCATAATACACATCATTGATGAAGAATAAAACATGGGATCTTATTCATCTACCAACAAATAAAAGCTATAGGTTGCAAATGGGTTTACAAAATAAAATATAAAGCAGGTGGGTCTATTGACAAGTATAAAGCACAACTGTTTACAAAAGGTTTTGCTCAAATAGAATGAATTGACTATGCAAAAATATTTGCACAAACAAAAATGACTACTGTTTGTATAATTTGTACATTAGCAACATAATTTCGATGCAAAATACATCAAATGGATGTCAAAAGTGCATTTCTAAATGGTAGTCGTGAAGAAGAAGTGTATATGACCCAACCAGAAGGATTTGTATGAAAGAACAAGAACAAAATTTTCTAAGTTAAAAAAAATATTATATGGATTGAAATAGACTCCTAGGGCATGGTACATAAAAATCAATGATCATATTTTACGACAAGGTTTCAAAAGAAGTACTTCTATTTTGAATCTTTGTACCCTTATTGTATACGTTGATTATCTAATTATCACATGTAGTTTAGAAAGATCGATAAACAATATAAAATATAATTTGAAGAAGGTTTTTGAAATGACAAATCTAGGGCTCCTACACTATTGTCTTGGTTTAGAAGTATGGCATAAGAAAAATTATATTGTAATCACACATACTAAATACGTTTGGATATTATTAGAAAAATTTAGAATGAAATCGTAAACATAAATCAACACCCATAGAACAAGGATTATAATTATCAAGATATGATGGGTTATCTCAAGTTTCTACTACTCTCTATCAGTAACTAATTGGAAGTCTTTTATATTTAATAAATACTAGACCAGACATTATCTTTGCTATAAACTATTTTCAATATATATGCAAACATTCGAAGGAAAGTCAATAAAAAGCTACAAATAACATTGCATTATTCTAAGACACAATAAGATATGATATATAATATAAGAAGAATGATTATTTTTACTTACATGGATATCCATTGATGATAGAAAATCAGCATTATGTTATGTGTTTCATCTTGGTTCAGAACCTATTTTATGATATTGCAAGAAACAACATGCAACACCACTTTCTTCCATAGAATCAAAAGATCATGTGACACAAGATACTACATGTGAGGTAAATTGGATACAATACATTCTATTAGATATGGGGTTAAATAGAAATACTATAGTGTTAAATTGTGATAATCAAGGAGTCCTAAAACTAATCAAGAATCCCATATTTCATGAGAGAACTAAGCATATTGAAGCACAATACCATTGTATTTGGGAGCATGTTCATAATAATAATATTCAACTTAAATACATCTCCACTAAATATCAACTTGTAAATATTCTTACAAAGGTACTTGGTTGAAACAAGTTTGAATTCTTTTGTAACTATCTTTGTACAAAGGAGAATATTTGATGTAGTTGAGCCAAAGCTAGGAGAGTCAAAGCTAGAAAAAATTCAATCAATGATAAAGATAGAGCTTGAGCTAAATCCAAAGTCATAAATTAATATTTATACCAAATAATGTAATACAAGGGTGTGTTGGAGAATATTGCATTATTTGGTACCTTGTAAATTATTTACAAATATCTTTTTTTTTCATGTAATCATTATATTTTGTCATTCTTAGAAGGTTAATAAAATATTTTTGCTATGAGAAATAAAAATTCATATATCCCATGATTTTTAGATGAAACAAAGAGAGAGTAGAAGATGAAATGTTAAGAGACTCCATGTAAAGGCTATCTGTAAGGATGGCAAGGGAGATTGCAAAGTATTGAATTGTGTTGTATCCTTTAGCATTGTAATACTTTGTAGATTTGTATCATCCTCTTGAATATACAATATTTATCCATTTGAGTCATGGTATGAATATGTAAGTTGCATTTTTATTGTTTGTAATCTTGTGAGATAATTGTGAAAGAATATTGAGGAATAGAACAATAAGACCTACTCCTAATATAGGTAAGGCAAAAAGAGAAAAACCCTTAAATTATCAAGCAAGACCTAGGAAGCAAGAGCAAACATAGAGAAAGGAACACAACCTAAGTTGGTTGAACTTCTCTTTACCAAACAATAAAATGATATTGGTAATAGGCAGGTGGGGCCAAAAGCCCCTAATGAGAGATGATTATCATCATGGAATATAAGGGGTGATAATGACTCCTCAAAGGAAAGGTGTATTAGGGACCTATGTTTAAGTAATAAGCCTGATATTCTTTGTATCTAGGAAACTAAAATGACAAAAGAAGAAGTTTCAAAAACTATGAAAGCAATATGGAAAATATGTGAATGGGATGCTATGGATTCTAAAGGAGCAATAGGAGGAATTCTAACTTGTTGGAATCCTTCTAGAACCTATTGTGTAACCACTTATAAAACTAGGCATTGCAAATATTTGTTTCATCCTTATCAATGTCTATGGACCTACAACTCAGTCAAGTAGTTAGAAGTTTGGAGTAGGATTGAAGAATTTATGAGAAATAAAGAGCAAGAAATCCGATTCATGATCATTGGAGATTTTAATTCCATAACCAAACTGTATGAAAAAATTGGTGGAATTAGGAAATTGACCCAAAGTATGGAATATTTCTCAACTTTTATTCAAAACAATAATCTATGGGAGGCTAAGTTTGAAGAAGAAAACTATATTTGGACCAACAACGGGAGATGCTAGAACCTTATAGCAAAAAAATTAGATAGATGCATTCTCTCAGATCATTGGATAGATAAAGGAACTTGTGCTAAAATTAATACCTTAACAAGAATTGGTTTAGATCACTGGACAATAAGATTTAAAATAGTGGTATGTGAATTTAGAAAAATATCATATTTTAAATATGAGCATATGTGGGAAGACCATCCTCAATTTATTGATATGATAGCTCAAACGTAGAATTATTTAAGTAATCGTGGATTGTATGCTCTTCCAAATTAAACTAAATCTATGACATCTAGATTAAAATAATGGAATAAGAACACTTTTGGAAATATTTCGAGAAGAAAGAACTAAAATATAAACTTTAAAAATTCCAAAAATATGATCATTATAATCCAAGCTAAAAGGAAAGAGAGTTGCTTAGTGAATATCATAATATTTTGAGTAAGGAAGAGAAATTTTGGAGATTAAAATCAATACAAACTTGGTTAAAAGAAGGACATAAAAACACAAATTTTTTCATAGGATGGCTATAGTACAGAGATCACCTTCCATAATTAGTAGAATTATAGCAATAGAAGGGATTTGGATTGAATATCAGAGTGAAATTAGAAAAGAAGTAAAGTCTTTCTATCATAATATTCTAGGTTCAGAGGAGATCGAAGTTCTTAATGATAAACTTCTTCAAGATGCTCCTTCAGTTATAACGAATGAAGACAATAGGAAACTAAATGACCCTATTACTCTAGAAGTTCATTTAGCTCTTTTCTCTTTTAATAAGGATAAATACCTAGGTCTATATGGGCTCTCTACAACTTTTTACCAACATAATTGGGATATAGTGAATGATTCTTTATTGGTGGCAATGGAACAGTCTACGGTAAAACAATACATACCTTATAAAATAAATGCAATATATCTTACCCTAATTCCAAAAAAGAAGGATTCTGAATTGTTTGATTCTTTTAGACCCATAATCCTATGTAATATGGCATATAATATTATCTCCAAAGTGATGGTGAATATATTAAGTCCATTGTTAGACAAAATTATTTTATAAGAGCAAGGATAATTTGTGAAAGGGAAACAAATTCTAGATGAGATCATAGTAGCTCATGAAGTTATACATTCAGTAGCTTCAATAAAATAGAAAGAAATGATCTTAAAACTTAATATTAGTAAAGCCTATGATAGGGTTAAATGGGATTTTCTTTTTACAGTTTGAGAAAATATCGGTTTTGAGAAGAAATGGGTAAGATGGATTAAAGATTTTGTCTCTATAGTTTCTTATTCAGTGTTGGTCAATGGGTTATTAATAGAATATTTTAAAGCCAGGAGAGGCCTTAGACAAGGAGATCCTCTATCTCCTTATTTATTCATTATTATGGCAGAGGTTTTGAGTAGGAACTTAAAGAAGGCTTACAAAGATGGGCTTGTAAGTGGATTTAAGGTTAGTAATAACATCGATAACATCACCTATCAATAATTTGTAGATGATACAAACCTTTTAGGAAGGGCAAGGATAAATGAGGCCAAATATTTGAATAATTTTTTAAAAGAGTACGAAAGAGCTTTAGGGAAAAAAGTTAATAGGACTAAATCCAAAATTTACTTTCTTAACACTCCTACTAATATCAAAGAAATAATTTGTAGGTTGCTTCAAATGGAGGAGGTAAATTTACCAAAAACTTATCTAGGGATGCCTTTATTTGATGGGAGAATAAGGATAGATTTATGGAATCCAATTGTTACTAAAAATCATAATAAAATTCCAACTTGGAAAGGTATATGGTTATCATTAGCAGGAAGAGTGCAGTTAATTAAGTCGGTCTTACAAGTCATTCCAACATATAATATGTCATTGTATTCTATGCTAAAATCAGTTAAAAAAAGTTTAATCTATATTATGTGATCCTTTTTATGGTCAGGTGTACATGATAAAAAGAAATTTCCTTTGGTGAAATGGATAAAGTTGTGTGTTGATAAAACTAGGGGAGGTCTTGGTTTAAGAGTTCTTACAAATGTAAACTTAGATCTTAGGGCAAAAGTAATCTAGAGATTATAAAAAGAGATTCAAAGACAATGGGAAAGAATTTTTCTAAGTATGTTGATCCCAATGACCCAAGTTTAATATTTACTGCATTTTCTCTACCAAATGGTTATGCTCTTTGGAATGATTTAAAAAAAATCTATTGATATTAGTATTAAAGATTTAAGATGGGTGGTGGGAACTGGAGAAAAAAATATTATTTGGATGGATACTTGGTGTGATAAAAAACCACTCAATTTAGATCTAATTTTGAAACCTTGGATGGGATTGCTTCAAGAAAAATATGGTGATAGGGTTTCAAACATTTTGTACAAGGATCATGAAGGGAGATACAAATGGAAAGAAGATTTTTTTACAAGTATACAAGACATTGATGTTAGGAGGCGATTGAGTACAAAGATAACAACTATGATTATTCCAAGGGGAGCCGAGGATAAATTGATTTGGGATTTGAATAGCTCGGGAGAATACACAAAAAGAAGTGGATATAATGTACAACACCATTAAAATAATAATATCACTAGAATATGGAGAGATATTTGGGATAGCCCAAGCATTCCTAAAGTCAAAATGTTTGTTTGGCTAGTAGATCATAGAAGAATTTTATCTTGGGATAACCTTATGAAAAGGAGTTTTCATGGTCCCTCTCAATGTATTTTTTGTAAAAAGGAGGAGAGTATAGACCATATCTTGGGACAATGCTCAATAGTTTGGAATCTATGGCAATGGATTCTTAATATGTTTGGTAAATACAAGGTTATGAATAGAAGAATTGAAGATTGGTTAAAGCAATGGCAGAGCACTTATAAAAGTGAGGCTTTATAGACAATATGGGATTTATCAAAAGATACAATACTTTGGACTATATGGCTAGAAATAAATCGTAGAATATTTAAAGGAAAGGAAAGCAATTTAGAGGTAATTAAAAAGAAGATATGTCTAGCCATAGAGGAGTCTAAACCAACCCTATCAACTCACCTAGTCACTAATCTAGAAGCAAAGAGCCTTGATAGATGGAATCAAGTCATTAAATGGAATTATGATGGTGGGTACAAGAGAAGCAAAAAGAAGGGAAATAATATATGGTGGAAACCACCTTGTGGAGTGGGTTAAATTGATTTTTTATGGAGCATCTAAAGGAAATCTAGGACCAGCAGGATGAGGAGGCATAATTAGAAATGATAGACGAGAGATTTTAACTCATTATGATTTCAATAGTGGATTTAAGACAAATAATGAAGCTGAAGCTTGGGTAGCTTTGAAAGGATTAAAAATATGTAAACATATGAAGTGGAATATAATATGGATGGAAGGTGATTCTCTCATAGTAATAAATGCAATTTTGAGAAAAATAAAGGCTCCATGGAACATACAAGAGATAATTATGGAAATTCAAGATCTTGCTAAAGAGTTTGAAAAAATCAAGTTTATACATATATTAAGGGAAGGAAAGAAATGTGCAGATAAGCTAACCAATAGAGGGGTTTTTATTGAGGATCGTGAAGTTAAATTCTTCTTTCCATGGTTAGAGGAAGTAATAAGTTTAGTTAAAGCTGATAAGAAAATGTTGATTGCTTGATTAAATTAATTATTAAGATTTACTTTAATGTTTTCCATTGGTAATATCTGCTTTATTTTGTAAAAATAATGTGTTTTCATTTAGACTATTTATTATAATTTTTGTGGTTTCACTTGTGTTTCAGGAAGGAAACTAGCAACCCAGATTTGGTAAAGCGGACTATGATAGTGCGATATTTTGGAAATATTATTAGACTACGATGCAAGGCATAGATAGTAGAGGTGAATATTTGGCATTGTGAAGGCTACTATAGAAAAATGTCAAGAAAGATGTTAAATTTTAGAATAATTGTATTCATACAGAAAATTGAAAAGATCCAGAAAATAAAAATCAAGAATTCAGACATTTTATGTAAAATGATGTAGGTTTCTAGCTATAGCATCTCAATTGAGATGAGAAATATATTTATTTATAAACTCTCAAGCTCTAAATAAGAGAGTTGTAATTTTTCAAGGGTGGGGGACCCGAGTACAACCCCTTATTATCCAACCAAAAAAATCTTGTGAGATAATTTTATCATTCTTGCCTGATATAGTATAAAAGTATTTAACCTTGCATTAAGACTTGATCATTGTTTATAGCACATTCCCAATAGATTTTTCAAATAAAAATGGAAATAAAAATCAAGGGTATTCAACTTGCAACTAATGGTACCTTTGTATCTCATCTCCAAAATTTGATGATACTTTTCTTTTGGGTTATCCCTTAGTCAATGAGGCCATGGATTTTAAATCAACATTATCATATTATGAGAAGGCTAGTTGGTTAATATTACAAAATCTAAGATATTTTTCATCAATGCTATCCTATATTTACAACTATTATTGTGGATATTTTAGGGCTTACAGCTGGAAAATATCCAACATATTTGGATATTTACTTTGTCTAATAAATAAAATAATAAGGAGCTTTGGGACTTAATGTTGGATTGAATGAAATCTTGTTTAACAAGTTGAAAAGGTAAGTTCTTAATCATCAATAGAAGGCTATAAGTCATAAGGGTTACATTGCAATCCATTCTTATATATGATGTCACTTTTAAGATTACTAGCAGGTATATCATTCAAATTTGATACAATTCAAAAATATTTTCTTTGGAAAGGATGTGAGGAAACATTTAGGTTTTCTTTTTGTAAGTGGGATAAGGTTTACAAATGATTTAATATGGAAGGTGAAGGATCATAGAATTGTAGACTTATGAGTTCAAAATTAGGGTATAAAATTAATTGAAAATTATTCAAATCTCAAGGAAAGTGTTGGGAAAAAATATTACATCAAAAATATATAGCCTATTTTGATGCAATAAAATTATTTATGAAATGAACCCTACCTAGAGGATCACCAACATAAAACTTTATATAATATAGTTTGTAATTTATCAAGAAACATATTATATGGTTATATAAGGAAGGGGATTCTAAAAAAATTTGGTCTAACTCCTGGTTGAAGTCTTATCCTCTTATTTCTTTATCTAGAACAAAAATTGTTGGATTGGGAATATTTATAATATAAAGGTCTAAATTTCAAGTATTATACTAATGTGAGCAATAAATCTAGAACATGGATTTCTATTAGTAACTTAGTTGAAGGAGGAAAAGTAAAAAAAATAGCAAATAAGATTTAAAAGATGCTTCAAGAGGTTTATTTTCCAATTTCATCTACAAAGAAGAAGATATCATGGACATTTCAAGTGTGGCGCCTTATATGAGAAGGATATAGAAACATCAAATTATTTACTTGTTCACTATCCCTTTGCTTACACCATTTGAAGTCATATTTTAAAAAATATGAATGTATACTGGATAGCTCAATCGACATTGAAAGAGTTGACAAAATATTATATCAATTGTTTTAAAGGTAAAGCATTATACATTCTATAGAGGATTGGTCTTGCCATTATTTATTGGAATTTATGGACTAATATAAATAATAGAATTTTAAAAAATAAATCTCAAAATCATTTCCAAGTTTCAAACTATATTATTGCCTCTATTGTAAAATATTTACATACATGGTGCTCATCATGGGAAGTCTCAAGTGCAAAAAAAGAGGTACTGGCCTTTTGGCTATAGGATTTGAATATACATGGAAATACCATCTACAACAATGGATTTAACATGAAGTATTTACTCTAATTTATGGTAAAGTAAAATATTTATAAACTGACTTGTGAAGGGTACCATAGCGGTAAGTCCTTAGGTTTTCATCTAGGAGATCCAAGTTCAAACCTTAGTATGAGGGGACTGGGAACCCTCATAAAAACCCATGTAAACTCAAATTTTTAATCACACGTTGTTACTTCAACTGGTTAGATTCCTCAACATTCAAGGAGGAGACCTAGGTTTAAATTTTTTCACACCTTACATATATAATATCCAAGCTTTGTTGTAATACCACTATGTAGTGATGATGTAATAACGTTGGACCAGTTTCAATCCCATATAACTAATTGAAAAAAATCTATGAACTCGGTTTATAAAATTAATTTAATGGTTCTTTCAAAGTAAATTCAAAAAATGTTGGTGGATGTGATGTTTTCAAAATAGCAAAGCAAAATTCTCTTCACCTACTTAGAATTACATGAAATTTCAACTAACACCTATGTAGAGTCTAGGGGACTTATTACAAGGATCAAAATTGTATTGAGAAATATAGAAACATATTTCAATTAAAGTGAAATCACAAATTATCATTAATGCTATCAATAAAAATGGATGTGGGGATCAGATAAAATAGCATTATTATTGATGTTCATCCAAATATGAGCATAAAATAGCATTATTATTGATATAGGTAGTCTCTTCAAAACATGAGCATATCTATAGAGAATAAAATAGGGTAGCAAATAGTTTAGCCAATTGAAATGTTCATAATTATCTTAGTGAATTTAAATTTTAGATGACAAATGGCCTAGTGAGATTTTTATGTCTTCATAAAAATGATGTCAAGGAGCTAATTGCATAAATATAGTACTTTGAGGAAGATAAAGAATATATTTGATAGAAAAATATATGAAGAATATATTTTATAAAAAGGCAAGTTGGATATGGTTTAATTGACTTGATAATAAATGTAATATTTGTTATTTTGTTGGAAGTGGCATCCAATAGAAGCCACACATAAATAACTAAAAGAATGAGTTGATTTAGAAGAACATTTAGTCACTTGGGGGCCACTTTAAGATCTCACCACTTCTTTGGTCAATAGTCCAAAGTAAAATTCTTAATGGTGGTAAATTTATAAAGAAGAGGGTTTCATGGTTAGGTATGCCTTGTGTATGAAGCTAAAAATATTTGAAATTTTACTTTTTGATTATTCTTTTGCTTCCACCATTTTGGGGTACTTTTCAATAAATTAAGAATCTCATAGGTTTCTCCATTGACATTATAAGAGAAAATGAAATGCCAAAAAAAATATTTGAATATAAAACATTAAGCATTATGTGAAGGATTAGTTTTGTCATTTTTTGTTGTAATCTGTAGCTTAGTTTGAAATTTTATTATTGCATCTTACAAAAGTTTTAAAATCATGTTTCTCATCATGGAAAGTCTCATCTTTGGAAAATATGCGCTACTACTTGGTTAAAGGAATTGAAGACACATGGAGGAGTGACCGATGACAAGGGAGCTACTACAAAGGATCTACATTATCTCATGGTAAAATAGAAATGTCTAGAAACTAGGTTCATCAAACTTTATCCAAAGGAAACTATAGAAAAGTTGGTAGAGATGGTGTTTTTCAAGATAACAAAGGGAAGATTCTCCTCATTTATTGAGAATCACATAGAACTTCAACAAACAACTATGTAGAGTCTAGGACACTTTTAATAGGGATTAAGAACCACAGAGAAAAGATAGAGGTATATTTTAATTGATGGGTATTTAAAGATTAGTATTAATCCTATCAAAAGTAAAATATGCAACAATAACATTATTTAGATCTCCAATTATTGATGGAGGCAATATCTTGGAAATGACAACATATCTAATAGGATAATAAATAATTTAGCTGATTATGGGGTTGATATTTGTCTTGATGAAATTCAAAATTTAGAAGGTAATTAGCTAAGGAAGATTTCATCTCCTAATGAAAATATTATCAAGCATTTTTTAGAAAAAACTAGTGGTGTGAGAGATATGGAAAATATATTTAATAGAAAGGAAAGTTGGATATGGTGTAGTTGACCCTATAGTCTATGTAATGCTTTGATAGGAGTGGCCCCAAATAGAAGCCACATACATCTTATTAAAAAATAAATAAATAATAAAGAAAAGGTCTCTAAAGAATAGCAAGATTAAAAAGTTAATAAAGCAAAATTATTATCATTATCTTAAATCTGTCCAAAGAAGATTTTGTAATTGTATTATATGGGAAGGAAAATAATTTAGTGAAACAAACTTATTTTCAAAGTCAAGGTAACTAAATATTTCATGCACAATTCATTAACTTGGGAAACATTATGAATTGTTATGGAAGATAATCATCTTAGCAGATACCTTTGGAACTTGTGTATGAAATTTTTTATGGGTAAATGTGTCATAATATTATACCTTTACTCATATTGATTACTAAGTAAATATTTTTTCTTCTTTTATTTTGGATTGGATGAAAAAAATCTCTTAACCAATAATATTTGTAGTATTTTTTATGCTCTTAATATTTTTTCTAAATGTATTGATATAACACTTCATACTTTGTATATCAAATATTTTATAGCAAACTATTTAGAGCAAAATCACATTTTACAAACTAATGGTTGGTAAATTTTACAAATAACATTCCATTTACAAAGGATAATGTTTTTTTTTTATTTTTTTTTGTATTTACATGGTGGAATCGATAGCCGCCACGAATCCGGGCAGGCTGTCTAGCTTTTATGGCCGCCATAGTATTTTGCGTTGTCCGTCCCAAAAGCCGCCACATAGATCTTCGTGCAGTCCGTCCCTATAACCACCATGCCACGATCATTTTAAACCTTTTACGCCGCTAAAAGCACCAGGAAAGGGACAAGCGTTCAGTTCAGCAAGTACAGAGGATAATGTTTGAAACTAATTCCTTATTAAATTGCCCCATATAATATTTGTATTCAAATAACATGCCAAGATCTATTGCTTTGACTATACTTTCACCTTCAAATTTTCCTTTCATATTGCATGCCCTTTATCTATAACATGCTACCCACTTGACCATCACCTTACTTCATGAAGTAATATTTTGATTGTTGATATTAATGTAACATCACCTACATCAAAGGCTTCTTGTATCTCTCCATAATTATCTTAGTGTTACCCATACCATACCTTGAATCCCTTAACACATGAAATTGTTTTTAGCCTTTGTTTCTAACAATATCATGGTAGGTTTCTCTTAAAAAGATGTTGATCATGATTATAAATGCCAATATCTTGTAGTAATGGAAAAAACATATTTGTTAATGGTGGCGATGTCATGGTCTACAAAATACTTTTGACATATTCAAGGTTCTTCTCTTAAAGCTTGACTAGGTGATATGGCACTATATATAACATCAAGGTTCGTAGATTCATTAAAGTTATATTGATTTGCAAAAATGTGCACCAACAAGTTTGCACTTCATCATTAGAAGAAAGGGATTTGATTATTTCAACCTTTGTATTTAGGTTGACTCTCCACTAATCTAGCTAATTTAAACTAATCTAAGTAAACAAAACAAATTAGAAGGAAAAGGATTGTAATAGGATAAAATATATGTAGCAAACCAAATAGACCAAGCGACCATAGCAATATTAGTATTGATCTAGAGGAAATATTTAGAAGTGATAAAGTAATTTTAGTGTGATTATATCTATGAATAACCAGCATTAACAAAGTAAAAAGACTAATTGAATGTGGGAGGATGGATCCACAAACATCATACAATGATAATTCAAGATGTCCAAGGATATAATTGATCCATTAAATCTATGCATAATCTCTCTATTCTAGTTGGATATCAATGTACAATCTTTTATCATAAAGAATGGATTAACTATTCCAAAAATAGTCAAAGGATTCTTGTAAATCTTAGCTCCTATTTGTAGCAAAAATTTAACCTAACTTTTAACTAGGGTAAATTAATTATACTCTTGGTAAATTCTTAATTTGGTAACATATTTTAGCAAAATAGATGCTCAACCAGCTAAATTTATTATTAAAATACCCATTAAGTCATTTAAAACATTATTAAAGTCACTTAGCAAAAAAAGTATCATTATCATTGTTATTTTCTCAAAAGTCATGCATTAAGTTCTATGTCCATGACTCTCTATTTGTTAGTTTGATATAAGTTTTGGAAAATTGCCAATGTGCAAGGGATTAGCTTTTGTGTAGGCAATTTCCTTATATATATGAGGTTCAAAAGACTTGTCTTACAAGTTATTGGATTCCAAAATTGTTCAAGATTTCCTATAATTGTGTAGTCCATTTTACAAAATTGGCCTTGATCATCATGATGCAAGTGATCTAATATACTGTTTGGTTATCTCAAAACCAATTCTTATCAAGAACTGCCCCAATCTACTATGCCCATTCCATTCTTATACGATAGAATTTAATTCTAAAGTGCAATAGTAATAGCTTGCTACTATATTTCTAGCAATTTTAGGGATGTCAAGCTTGATTAGTGGGAGATCCTAGGTTTTCTTGGTCCCATTGGTTTAGGGCATTCAAAATTACAACATATTTACAAAATATCAAAAACCATGAATGCCTCCCCATATACTTCACCACGATGGTAGGTTCTTCAAAATACTCCATTCAGATTCTAAAGGTGTTCTGATATTTTCCAATCCCATCATAAGTATTTTCCATTCATCCTATTATGCTCTAATAAGACCTTCCTTTGCTTAGAATCTTGCCTCACCCCTACAAACAATACCCCCAAATTTATGATGATGTTTGGAGCTTTTGTTATGGGTTTAGTAGAGGATGTCTTTTTTATCCTAGATAATTTGTTTTCTCTTCTTCGATAAGGCTAATGTATTAACCATCTAGGATGAGTTCACCTTGATTTGCAAGATGACTTAACAATCCATTGCTAACCAATTAAGTTATTTATTTTATTATTTTTTCATTGACTCATTTAAACCATCATAGGAAGCCTTTGAACTATCTAACATCTACTACTTGAGAGGAATATTCATTAGCTATACTTGAACTACTTGTTTGCTTGAAATGCCCAGCTATTGTAGTTGTTAGTCTAAAACTTTATTGATTACATCTTAGCATATGAAATGTTTAATTTGTAATATTTTTCAGATTCATTCCAAAATATTCATTTACAGCAATCATATACCAAGAATACAAAGCAATTAGAAGATAGAAATAATAAACGATATGAAGAAAATGAAATGAGACGACAAGAACTATAGGGTGGATGCCCCTGGGCACAACAATATATCATAATTTATTCACACTATTAATACAAATGGATCCTCATTGAGAAATATTTATAGTGATACCAAATCCTCAATTAAAGGTTAAGATACGATCAACATAAACTTAACCTTGAGGTTAACCTTACAATAAAATAATAATAATTTACCCTTTTAAGTAAGGTCACTCATAAAGGTGGATTAACCAAAACCATTAAAGGTGAAATATGAAAGGGCCCCATAGGCTTACAAGAATATGTCTACAGAATTACATAAATGAATAATTCCTATAGGCTTACATAATCACATGTATGTAGGCTACATAAATGGTGCTCATAAGCACCTCATCACATTTATGGCCTTGGCCTAAACAAGAGTAAATACAAATTTGAAGACCCCCCATAATGTGAGATGAGAGGGCCAAGGAGAAAAGGCACTAGAGGTAACATCTCCCTCCCCAATAATGGATTCTCTAGTGGGCCTCCAATGTTCGTCCATCATCATTTTCATCATCAAAAAGCTTATGTCTAGCCCTCAAGAATTTCATCACAAATATTTTTTAGCCTTGTAATGCAATTCCTGATTGAATGTCCTTCCCTTTGACAATACTCATGAATGTTTAAATTTTTTAAAACCTTACGCATTTCCTTTAACACCTGAGTCTTAGATTCCATTAACTTGAAGTCTTTTGAATGAGCTTGTGTATGAGAAAGAGCTCCACAATTCTTCATTGCCACTTCATAATGGATTAGAAGCTTATAATATTTTTAAAGAGAGAAGGGTTGTGGATCTTTGATAGTCATATTATTCACATAAAGAACCAATACAATTGAATGAAAAATAGGGGAAAGATTGGAAAAATAGATTTGACATACTCTTCATCACTCTTTACCTTGTCTCCTAAATCAACTTTTAGAGCTTTGAAGTGAGATATATCGCCTTCAACATTACTAAAATCTAAAACTTTGATATTGGAGAGCTTTATCTCTGTTCTAATAATTTAACTTGAACTTACTTTTACGTTGACATATTTCAAAGTAGCCCATATGTCAACAAGATTAATATTCTCTCTAATATGGAAGAGTACATTTGGTTCCACTAATATGAAGAATAGTTAAAGAGATTCCTCCCTTCTCTTACTAAGTTCATGTTCATTGAGACCTTATTTGACTCATTATTGAAGATGAACCAAATAATTTTGCTTCTAAGTAATATTACCATTTGAATTGATCAAGTGTTATAATTTCACCCACCAAGATGAGTAACATACTCTAAAGAAAACATTTTGCACAAAAACCCTAAATAAATCTATAATAGATCCATATATTGATGTCACCATTGTATAGAGCTCAAAAAATATGCAATCTAGAAAAAATGGGTTCCAAACGCTTATGTATGCAAAAGGCATGATCTTTGGGAGATTTGGTTAAATTAGCACTCAAACCAACAAAAGAATTAAATGTCAAATCTTAGAACTTTTTGTGTAATCATAATTTGCCACTTGATTGGATGTTGCATGGATGAATCAAAATAATCTTCCAGTTGACTTGATATGATTGGCTAACCACTCATACTCTGATATATATATGTGTGTGTGTGTTTGTGTGTGTGTGTGTGGTTCCAAACGCTTATGTATGCAAAAGACATGATCTTGGGAGATTTGGTTAAATTAGCAGTCAAACCAACAAAAGAATTAAATGTCAAATCTTAGAATTTTTTGTGTAATCATAATTTGCCACTTGATTGGATGTTGCAGATGAATCAAAATAATATTCCAGTTGACTTGATATGATTGGCTAACCACTCATACTCTGATAGGCTAAGATCCTTCTCTACCAACAGCGACTCCTAGCAAGTAGATAAACGAGCAATGGTCCAACAAGAAAAAATTATGACTAAACTAAATGGGACCAAAGTGTGAATAGTATACAACCACATATTTCTAGAAAACTAACCAATAAAGGAGAAAGTACTTGTTTCCATAAAGAGATGGTGTTCCCATAGATCCATAAATATTATTTTGTATGATCTCCAAAGCATGAGAAACTTGTCTCATAAGTCTCTTTTGGATAATTCTCCCTATGATGCTTCCATAGAATGTATCCCTCATATGCACCACTTAGAAGGGATATGTATGAAAGTCCAATGACCATCTGATGACGACTCATGTATCGCAATGATCCATAGCTAATATGCCCAAGCCTATGGTGCCACTTTTGACGTTCATTATCTGCATCTACAACCATAACAACAAAATTTCTCTTCCTAAAGAGGAAATAGAAGATGTTGGCTTTTCTCCCAACTTATACATTTGATTAGAGTCATCATAATAGCTAGGAGCAATAGTTATAAACCCATTGTCTATATCCTTAATTACCTAATGATCAAGCCCGAATTCCACCTCTCTATTTGTATGAGTAATGTGATAAATAGATGGGGTTAGGTCCAACTTTAGGATCTAATGTTGAATTCTCCATATCTTGCAGATCACAAATCACATGATACCACTTGTCACGATCAAGGGAATGCCATATGTGAATTGATTGTGTAGGCCTTTAGATAAGGTACCAATGAACCAAAATGCACCACTTGTCATGCTTTGACTAGGGCTTGATCTATGAACCACATTGCATTTATCACGTCTTAATTTGCTCTAAAATTTATGCTTTGTCAAATCTACTACTGATTGTGCAAAAAACTCATCAAGTTAGATGAATAGGGAGAAATAGATTGTTGATATTATATTTATACATGTCAAGCTGCCATGACCCTCTATTTATCTACCATATCAGCATCTACATCAACCACCATTTGTCACACCACCTCACCTGCTATGTGTCATACAATGTTGACCTACCATGTCAATTGCATGTATTGCCATGTCAAGCATATAGTTTGCCACTTGTTATGGCATGTTATTTGCCCTGTAAATTGTAAAAATGTTCTTAAAAGCATATGACACTAGGGTGTTTAAACCAAGGACCTCCCCTATGCAAAGTCTTCGTATGGGATTTGCTAATCATCATCCCCAAGGCTCCCCTTGGGAGATAGATGCCAAGCAGCAAAATTAAGTTGATTGCAAGTGTGTGCCTCTGCTCATATGTGTATGTGACATCAGCATGTGTCATGTTAATGCGTACACATTTGTCATTCAAATATTTCAAATTTTAAATTCAATTTTTTGTATTGGAGGGAAAATTTACAAATTTTCAAGGTTCCAAATATAGTACTTGAGGTAGTTTGGGAAAAAGTGTTTCATAGGACCACCCTTAAATTTTTTGCAAATAATCCAAAAACCTTGACAATTTATTCATATTTATTATAGTTTTCCCTATACAAACTTTTTCTTGAATGCAGCAAATTAGGACATCCTCTCATGCCTATGCAGCAAAAACATTGGATTGTTTTAGCATCCTTGTCAAGCAACTTAAAGGCCTTTGCTAAGCACAAAAGTTTACCCATGGCTTCTTTGGCATCAAGGTCTATCTAAAGATTTTTAGCCTCTTCTTTTCTTCTTTCATGACGACCAAACAGCTTGCCCTCTCATTTGTGTTGCTATTGAACACAAGAAGCCAAAAGAGGAGGAAATGGAATTTTTGAAACAAAATTGTAAAAGACAAATAAGGTTTTAAAAAAACCTCGAAAAACTCGATCTTAAAACTAAGGCATCCATTTTGTGAGAACTCAAAATATAAGTGCCAATGAGAGAAACAAAGAAACCTATCGGTGAATATTTTCCCTGTAGCAAATTTGCTAAATCAAATGAGGTCCTTGCAATCCAAGTCCACCTATGGTTTTTGTTAAAAAATCTTTCTTCAAATCTTGTCAACTTTATACAAAAATCTTCTTGGCTACTCCAAACAAAGTTGCCCTTAAGAAAAGTCGTAGAAGCTAAACTGCCAAAAGTAAGCAATTGAGTAATGGCAATTCACCCTCGATCTAATATCGTGTTAGATTTTATAGCAATTTCCAAGAACGAATGGAATCAACACATAACCAACTATTGTTGAAAATAAATACATGCAAAGCAAAAGAACATTGTTTTTTAGGGTGTCTATGGAGACCAAATAATCTTACTATCAAACAAAAGAATTACACTCCAACCGATAAAATGGTTGGTAGGATGGGGTATTTATACCCAAATACAAGTTACCTTTAGGTCAAGGTTGACAGACTAACCTCAAGGATTAAAATAATAAAATATCACAAATATGTTTTTCAAGGTTTACAAGGGCTCCAAAGGCTTTATATGAACAATACAAAAGTAAGTCATGGCCTTAAGACAAGCTTAACCATAACATAGTCCAACGGTCTACAACCAAGCCACCATTTACAAAACATTTGCAAAAGAAAACAAAAATTAGAAGATGTGCAAAATAGAGTTCAAAAAGAGACTAGTCTTGATTTTATAATGGAAATCAAGCCCTTCCTCCCATTGGACGTGCCAAAAACATGTTGAATTGCAAAAATGTCCAACTTCTTATGACCTCACAATTTTATTTCAACAAATTTGAAGAAAATGGAGTGCGCCCCTTTCAACCTTCAGATTTAGGACAACTCTCCACGAACACTGCTAAATCTAGTTTAATCAAAATGTGGAAAAGTAAATGCAAAAATTAAAATGCATGAAATTAAATTTTGGAAGTTTAGAGTGCAAGAGATTCAAAGTAAAATACAATCGTAACCATAGCAAGGAGAGTGTACAAACAATCATCACAGGAGAATTGAATAACAAAATTGCATATCACATGTATGAAACGGAATTAGCAAGGAATGACAAGAGGACAAAAGAGTAGTGTCACAATTGTCATGCATTTCATGATCTAGGAGGGCAATGTCATTGATGGCAAAAAGTCTTACACAATCTTATTATTCTAGTAGAAGCAAGAACAATTAAAATGTGGGACTCAAAATGTAGCTCTATTTCTCTAGGGTGATAAGATATTTACAATGGTGTCCAAGTCTCCTCTTTATAAAAGAATTCACCCTTGAGTTAAATTGAGTGAGAAAAACTTGCTCCTAGCAAAAATAAAGACTTTGGGGCAACATTAACAAAATGATGCACATTCAAATTTTACATGCTTCTAAATACATCTCCAAATGGGCTTAAAAGCCTTCTAAAATGGTTAATGGTGCCACTACATGCCAAAATGTCACTTTCCAAAGATATTCCTCAAGATCCATGCAAACATGTCCCGCTTTGCCTCCTGATGAGCAAATATTGCTCTTGTCCTCGTGAGCTCTTTGCTAGTACTAAGCCAATTGCACCTGCTTTGTTGAGCACTTTGCTCTTGTTGAGTTGATCACAACGTAGGACCTAATTGTACAAAACTAGATTCCAAGAGTTTCCAATTGGACAATTTCATAGTTTTGCAAGTTTTTAAAATGTCAAGGACCCCAAAAAGTAGTAACAAGATACAACAATCTACAATGTAACTTCACACCTCCTAGGGATCACATGCATCAAATACCCCAATATCCAACTTTATTACCAACATTTTAGTTTAAGTTGCAGGTACTCTTCCATATTGCAAACACTCCGTGTCTCTTTGTAAGATCTCTTTATTGCTTATTTTTCTTTGCCTTCAACAAAAGTCTTCATGGAAAAATATATCTTATGGTTTATTGACAACTTTGAGGTGATTAGGCACTTCCTACATATTCCATGCATCAAATGTAATTTATCCAACTTCTTACCAAAAATTCAATGATTGTACCTTGTCATCCTAAAGTACATTGTTTCTCTATGTAGAATCTCCTTGCAGATTAGGGACTTCCTTGCCTTTGTCGAAGGTCTCTAGCCATAATTGGTTTATCTTCCACTAGTGACAAGGCAATTACCTACTTAGGTTGTTTCAAGGTTAGAGTTGATGCAATCAAGGTCTTTGAAAGGATAAAAACAAGTGTCAAAATATCATCTACATCCATTTTAGTATTTCTACACACATCAAACCCACAATCAATGCTCACAAAAGCATATCTATATTGAACCATATTCTTGACCTTTTGCAACACTTCTCACTCCACCTACTCTTACTTTAATTTCTTCCTTTCAATTTTTAAAGATCAAGCAACCAATTTTGATCTTTCACATCAACTCGTAAACCACCATTAGTGACTGATAAAGCATCTCTTAACTCCATAATTAATAGATTCTCCATCACAACATCCATTGGACCTCTAAAACCTATTTCCATCATCCAACTTATTGGCCAAAAAACAAATAGGACCTCTCCCTCGTGTAAATTACTTTTTAAGTTTTCTGTTATTCCTAATTTGGCTCTCCTTGATCTATTGTATCCAATGAAATCATGCACTCCAAGAGAGTAAAATTGTAGTATCACCTAAAAGAATTCCAAAAACATACATACATTCTAAAAGAATAAAATCATGGTATCACCTAAAGGACTTCTAGAAACACATATGGACTCAACACTCAAAGAATAAAATCTTGGTATCACCTAAATGAATTTTAGAAACACATGGACTCGACAGTCCAAAAGAATAGTAAGATATGTGATGAAGTTAAAGAACCTCCATAAAGAAAATGCATCTTAAAAATAAACTTTTTGGTAATATTCTACTCTTCCACAAGGGATAGATCTTATGAGCCAAAAGTAATCAAATAATCAATCATTATTTACATGAAATGTTTAACCTCCTTATTTTTTTCCTGTTGGGTTCGTTACCACAATTTTCCTTGACATCAATGTAAAAAAAAATTCTAATCAAAATGAATATATATGAATTATTCAATTACTCAAATTCTTTAAAAAAAAATTCTAATCAAAATGAATATATATGAATTATTCAATTACTCAAATTCTTAACAAAAACAATTCTCTTGGATAACATGGACACCTAAAAATGTTTTTTTTTTTTTTTTTCCATATCAATTTGGTGGAACCTCAAAATCATGGCTTCCATATCATATTATAGAACTTATTAAAATCACTTAATGCAAACATTTAATAATCTATATGTAAGTATAAAAACTAGGTCCGAGGTGTAGACCAATTGGTTCATCCAAACCCCATAAGGGGGGCGAAGGTCCAAGGTTCAAATCTTGAGCCTTTCCTGGTGCTTTCAACGGCGTCAAAGGTTTATAATGATTGTGGCATGGTGGTTATAGGGGCGAACTGCGCGAAGATCTGTGTGGCTTCTGGGGCGGACAGCGCAAAATACTGTGGCGGCCATAAAAAGCTGGACAGCCTGCCCGGATTCGTGGCGGCTACCGATTCCACCATGTAAATTCAAAAAACAAAAAACAAAAAAAAAGTATAAAAACTGAACGAATTACCTCATTTATTATACAATACATATGTTGATCAGATACATATGTATCCATGCTATAAAAAATTGTTTCCATGTTGAATTGGATACATAACATGGACTCTTATAAAAACAATTCTCTTGGATAACATGTACTCTTATAAAAACAATTCTCTTGGATAACATGGACTCTAAAAAAAATCAAGGTCTTTGAATGGATAAAAACGAAGTGTCAAAATATCATCTACATCCATTTTAGTATTTCTGCACACATCAAACCCCCAATCAATGCTCACAAAAGCATATCTATATTGAACCATATTCTTGACCTTTTGCAACATTTCATACTCCACCTACTCTTACTTCAATTTCTTCCTTTCAATTTTTAAAGATCATGCAACCAATTTTGATCATTCACATCAACTCCCAAACCACCATTAGTGACTAATAAAACATCTCTTAACTCCATAATTGATAGATAATAACTCGTCTCTCCATCACAACATCCTTTGGACCTCTAAAACCTATTTCTATCATCATCCAACTTAATGGCCAAAAAACAAATAGGACATCTCCATCAAGTAAATTACTTTTTAAGTTTTTCGTTACTCCTAATTTGGCTCTCCTTGATCTATCGTATCCAATGAAATCATGCACTCCAATAGAATAAAATTTTAGTATCACCTTACAAAATTTTAGAAACATAAACACACTCTAAAAGAATAAATTCTTGGTATCACCTAAAGGACTTCTAGAATCACATATGGACTCAACACTCTAAAAGAATAAAATCTTGGTATCACCTAAAGGAGTTTTAGAAACACATGGACTCAACCGTCCAAAAGAATAGTAAGATATGTGATCAAGTTAAAGAGCCTCCATAAAAAAAAAAAGCATCTTTAAAAAAAATCAAATTTTTGGTAATATTCTACTCTTCCACAAGGGATTAGATCTTATGGGCCAAAAATAATCAAATAATCATTCATTATTTACATGAAATGTTTAACCTCCTCAATTTTTTTGTCTGTTGGGTTCATTACCACATTTTCCTTGACATCAATGTAAAATTTTTATTTAATCAAAATGAATATATATGAATTATTCAATTACTCAAATTCCTAACAAAAACAATTCTCTTCAATAACATGGACTCCTCAAAATGTTTTTAATTTTTTTTTCATATCAATTTGTAGAACCTCAATATCATGACTTCCATATCATATTATAGAACTTCCTAAAATCACTTAATGCAAACATTTAATAATCTATACATAAGTTATTTACATTAACCACATCTAAATAAAATAAGTAAAAAACTGAATGAATTACCTCATTGATTATACAATGCATATGTTGATCAGACACATATTTATGCATGCTATATATATTCATAATTGTCAAGTTGTAATACTACTATATGGTTACAATAAGATATGGATGGAAACATTTGAGTCTCGTTTAATCAATTAAAAACAATATATAATTATTAAAAATAAAAACAAAAGTTCATCAAAGTTGCACAAACCAATAAATCAACTACCTTTCAAATATCAAAATTTAATATGTTGGCACACCATCATGCCGGAACGAGTGATTATCCATAATGTACACAAGAACCAAAGTTTAAACCACACAAAATTACATTCGTACAAACACCATAATTTGAACCAAAGTTCAAACCACACAAAATTACATTCGTACAAACACCATAATTTGAACCAAAGTTCAAACCACACAAAATTACATACGTACAAACACCATAGTTTGAACCAAAGCCCTAGCCATGTCATCCCAACTACCCTTCAGAATTAAAAATCAATACTTAACTTTCCATAAAGCTTTATATTTAGTCGACAATGTCTCCAAACACAATTTCCGACTCTATGTCCCATCAAAAACATCAATTTCCAATTTAGCATTGAACACCAGAAAAAGCAAACCACATGACAAATTTCCGTGAGGATAGGTTTTGTGTGTAAACATTGGCTATAAAATTTAAACAAAGCATTAGAAATCACAAGAAAATCGATTAACAAATTCATTAACCCCCACCACTCCACATTTACGATCAGTTCAAGAGTTTTTTTTTCTAGAAAATATAATCCCGACCAAACTAAAGCAACGATTAGGATGGTAAGGGATGCCCCAACCTCAATATCTGATTAATGTGGGGCTATTATAAAAGAGAATGTTTCGTCTCATGAGAAGACAACCTTTTGAAAGCGTGCACTCTCTCTCCTGTTCTCATGTAACTTAGTAGTAACCGAGTCCTATAAGTGTTTTCCCAAAGATATATATCTTATAATACTATAAGCACCATATAACCATCAATGGATATCATAGAAATAGCTGAAAGAGGAAAATTTATACCTCTAAATAACTCCAAGCAATGCCATCAACAAGTCTTGCATCCTGCAGCATCAAAGAACTAACATACATAATGCTATAAAAAAAACGCATTAAGTTTCAATCCAGCAAAAGAGATGAAAACTTACTCTTGAGGACTAGTCCACTTGAGCTTTAAATGGAATATAACTTTTAACAAGGGCATCAATAAATGTTTTTATTTTTTAATATGATGCTATAAAAAAGTAATACATTGCAGTGAAAGAGATACAAACTTACTCTTGCAGGTCTACTTAGCTTGAGCTCTGCATGGAATACAATTTTGGACTAGGGCACCAGTAATTTCTATTTATTTACTATTTTTATTTTTTAAAATTTCTACCCCTGCCCCCACAACAGCCCCACTCCACTCTATCCGACCCCACCCCATCTGGATAAAGATGACCAAAAATAAAATTTAAAAAAAAAACGTAGCCATCCAACGGCAAAAACAATGTCTACCCAGCACTATGCATATTCCCAACAAGATAAATGACAAAGAAACAAAGGATTCTGACACTTGAACCGAAAGCTGCACCATGTAAAATGAACAAACAATCAACATCATACAACTATCCATACTCCAGAAAAGTGGACTAGAGTCACATGAAAGAAACACAAAATACAGTTACAGAATTAAGCAAATATCTTCAGAGCTATATAGAATACAAGGCTTGAAGAACATATACATTCTCAAGAGCATTGGTCAAATGGATTTCCTCTGTTTCCTGATGATGTATGTTCTATAGCTGCTGCTATTTTCTGACGAAGATTAAATTTCTTTGCAATGATTGGCCGGACATCATCAGCTCCAACTAATGTTTCAAGGAAAGGAAGCAATGTAACCAAAGCAGAGTCTGAACGATCATCAAACCAGCTCTCAATAGGGATGCCATTGTCTACTTGGAATCCGAATGCCTGCCATAACATCAAAAAGAAAGAAAACTATTACTCAAAAACCATGTAAGAAGCATGGAAAGATATCCATTTGGCATCTCTCAGATATACAAAGGAGGAAACTGCTCTGAAAATCAACACTAGTTAGTTGCCCTTTTATGTTATGAGTGCAATAACGAACCCTGAAAGAGCCTGTTCAATCAGGAGACAATTTTTGAGAAAAGGAAAATTAACTGCAGCCGAAAATACCTGAGGTGAGTTGTCAATAATGGCGACTTGTGCAAGATCACGACCCAAAACTGTTAAATCCTTCAGATAATTACCCTCTACAAATACACATGATTCACGGTATACACGGTGACGAATAAGTTTTCGCTTGGGATCCAGCACATTCAAGAGTTGCTCTGCATAGATGCTTTGACTAGCTGTGAATACAATAATTTCAAACATACCCGCCACCCTATCCATAAACAATTGGAGATAAGGCCTACATCGTACATACACTGTGTGTTCTTTCAAATTAAAATGCACCGGAAAAGTGAAGTCCGCATCATTGCACTGCTCTAGTGTTGAGTGTACAAGGGTCTCTGATCAAGGCACATCAAATATATGCATCAGTTTGTTTCTCTAATTGTAAATTGCAACACTAGCTTCTAATAGAGCCCCTAAAGATAAATGCCATAAACATACGAGTAAACCACCATAGAGTAGCACTATTGGGCACTGACTAAATTAAAATGAACACCAATGTACATTTTTTTCTACAATATCAAGATTTTGCAGACCAAAATAAAAATGTCAAGCTACAAGAGGTAATTGAGACATATAAGTGACACCAATGTCTGTCCAAAACGATAATGGACAAAGCAGCTTTAAAGAAACACTAAAGATAACATAAACAATAGTTTAGAGAATGCACAAGGAACTTCAATTACAACACTATTCAGTACTTTAACGTAATGCACAGAATGCAATTATTTATATACACTTATATGCACAGACATTGCAAATATCACCATCCATACAAGACGTAACATTCTAATATATAGAATGTCTGCATTTTTTATGTGCCATCAAAACATGGTCAATATTACACCTATACAAGGTGACTACACAACGTCTGCACCACCCTAAATGATTCCAATGTTAGAAATATTTATTCTCAGCATTACCAATATAATTTAAACTATCTCCACATGAACAAAACGTTCGTTTTATCCAAACTTGTCAAACCTAAATAGTTACTTTCATATTCACTACTCCTTACTAAAACTCATGGCAGATATTCTTGTTGTTTCTTTATTTTGCATACACAAATAAACAATAGAATACAGCAGCATACTCTATTGAACTGTAAAACCAAGCCTGTATTTGTCTCTTATGCAAACCTAGGAATCATGACCTGAGTATGAAGTCTATTTGTTTCATCACCCTAACTAAGTAACCTAAAGCTGATGTCCAACCTGTCTATGCTGCACCTGACAGTTTTGATCTTTAAACACATTAGATATAAGCATACTGTATTGGTAACCAACAACTATACCTATCAAATCTAGCCCAAATAATTATGTGAAGGAACATTCATCTTTCAATAGACATATTGCAAATCTCTGGAGTCTGAAAGCATACTCAATACTAGTTTTAACTGCAAAATCATGCAGGATCTATGCCAACAAAATTAGAATGTTAATGCAATTTGGATTGGATATTATGTCTTGGATGTGTTATATGACGGGGATGTGATAAAATTCAAATGCAGACACAGGCAAGCAAGATGCTCCCATGTTTTATTAAGTCGAACTTTCCTGATTTCCATGAGCCATATCTCAGTTTCATTTATAACAATCCCTCTCAAGGAGCCTTTTTTAGCCTCTGCTTCCTCTATTCTCCATTTAATAACCACATTGACCTCCGCACCCGGTGACAATTGTAACTATACTGGCAACATGTGAAGCCCTTCCTCCAAGCAAACTATATCTCCAACTATCCTCCTGTCACAAGAAATTTTCATATCATTATTGTGCCCTCTACCTCTCTAATTCCATGCAAATCATGAACTTTCTCCCAATAAATATATCTTCTGGCAAGACACTATTGCAGAAGTACATGAGTTGTTTATCAATCTTGCTCGAGATGGAATTGCCCTATACTTACTCCAGATAAATTCATCTCAGAAAGAAAAGTCGATCATAGTACAGAACAAGATCTGGGACCCATCTGGGAAAAAGGAAAAGCATTGACACTAGGCCCCAGTGCAAAAACTGGAGAGTACCAAAACTGGATATGGATAACAACTACAGCACACCTAGGACTCATCCTGATATAAAAGATCAAAAAAGCTCATTTGTTCACAAGGATGGAAGCAATTATTTTATAGCAAATTATGTGCGAAGGAACAATTCGTCACCAAGTAATATTCATCATTAAATACACTCTGCAAATCATAAACAATGAATATGCCCACATGGTTTGTGGTTTTCTTGGTCAACTGAAGATTTGAATGGTCTTTCTCACAAATGCTACTATAGTGCATTCTCACAAATGTGTTCTCTTAATTTTGTTTTTCCCTCCTTCCTTGTTCTGATTCATGACAATGAACCTGTTGTATTTTTCATTACAAAAAGGAAGGTGTTTGACACCTTATTGGGATTTTACTCAAATCACTAATATCAAATATATATATATATATATGAAATCCAATTCTCTGTAGTAGATCATGAAGGAAAGTTTTTGTCAATTTTTTCACTACTTCACCCATGTAAGGTCCACCATCTTAAAGAAAACTAAAACTCTTCCGTAATCATTTACAAGTGTGAAATGTCTCCTTGTGCAAAAGCAAACAGATGGGCACATTTCAGCCTTTTCAAAATTTTGAAATGGGCCTTTACTTCTAAGCACCTTCTTATCCTTGTATTGGGCCCTCCACATCTATTGCCATCACAGGAAAACATTCATTTTATACATTCAAGTTGGAAGGATGCACCAAAACTGTTGTATCAAGCATATTAAATCTAAAAGGAAATAATAGCCTTCACATGATTTGCAGGGTCATCATGATACTTTGGAGCTAGAGCATGCACCAAAACTGTGTCATACATATTCCACTTTACAAGTTAATACAGGGGCAAAACAGAGAGAAGCCTTGCTTGATTTGCAAAATCATAGACACCAAAAGCATGTTAACAAAAGGTTTCAATGTCTTTACTGTAACAATGTCCACCATCACCTCAATCATGGTGTGTAGTGTGCAGATCCTTACAAACTTTGCCCAACAATCAAAGTCTACTAGTGTCTTATTTCAAAAAGAAGTCCACTCGTGGCACAGGTTCAGCCTTTGCAAGATTTTGAAATTAAATGGGCTCACTTTTAAGTACCTTCTTATCATTAGAATGGGCCTTCACTTTTATTGCCTTCACAGAAAAAAAAATCATCATAATATACTTTTCGGTCGAACATGCACCAAAATTGATATCTCAACATACTCGACCTAAAAGAAAATATAAGTCTTCACTTGATTTGCAAAATCATCAACGCCAAAAAGCCCGTTGATAAAATGCTTCAATATCTTACTGTACTGATGTCCACCATGGCCTCAGTCATGGTGTCCATGCCCTCGTGACCTTTCCCCGACCAACAAAGTGGTCATAGTCAATTTTCTGTAAGGCCTCAACCTTAGCCTACAAATTGTCATCAATAGGAGCGTCTCCGTAAGGCCTCAACCTTAGCCTACAAATATTCCTCAATAGGAGCGTCTCGCACTAATGCACCTTTGTCTGAACTAGATAGCCACCAAACTCCCCGCACTTCACAAATGCCACATACACACAAGCACATTTCATTAGTTAGAAACCACCTAATGTGATTATATTTGAAACATTATGCTTATCTTTCAACAACTCCAACTTGAACAACGTTCCCAAAAAATGCTTGAGATTAGTTTGAGTGAAACTTCAAAAAATCCTTATTCTAAGCTTAGGCTACTGTGTCCATGAAGTTTGTTTCAGTAATTTTTCTGAGATCCATGCTATGACTAGTGCATACAGTCCAAAAGCTACGATTATGCATGTCCTTTGTAATTGGTCCTTTAGGTTACAAGCCAGTGCATTTCATATGATTGCTCGGCCTATAA
Organism: Wollemia nobilis; assembly: GCA_028583015.1. Lineage (NCBI taxonomy): Eukaryota > Viridiplantae > Streptophyta > Pinopsida > Araucariales > Araucariaceae > Wollemia > Wollemia nobilis. The sequence continues at coordinate 4,704,591 of JAQPPZ010016709.1, forward strand.
CTGACAACCCCATTTTTCAATTCCTTAATCTATATTTCAGGTACGATAGGAGTGTACCTTGTTTTCCTTGTATAACCTTCAATTTCAACAAACATTCTACCGTTTAAGAAGATGTTTTATGTTTAATGTTTATGAGGAGCCTATATCTCCAAAACTCCCGTCCACCCATTAAACAGGAAGAAACCTTAAGCTAGATCAAACATCTGGATACAATCCAACCACCCATCATAAAGATTCATTCTTTTCAACACAAGTTTGTTTAAATTTTTTCACACTTAAGGATCCTAAATCCTTGAGGTCCATCATTTATGCACCTCACTCTGCAATGTGATCATAGTCACAAACCAGACAAATCACAATTCCACAGGCAATCCACTTCCTCCATGCCACCACTCTACATGAAGAGCCACTAAAACTTTTGACCCTTTAATATGGTGGCCTTTTCACTTGTGTTTGTGTTTGGCACAGCTGTTGCAACATGAACATATCTTTTCAAATCAATGGCCTCCTTAAACCTGTTAATTCCATTGGTTGGATTTAATTTCACAAGTTCAAGTTTCTGTTCGAGTTTGGCAGAATTGAAATTCGGAATATATTCAACACAAGGAAAAAGTCAGAATAAAATTCAGTTATAAAGTTCAAGATGGTATCAAATGGCATTAGTTCAACTAGTTAAATTCCTCGACTTTCAAGGAGGAGACCCAGGTTCAAATCTTGCCTAACAATATGTGCATAATTGCCAAGCTGTGGTAAAACCATTATGTGGTCATGATGCAATACGGTTGGGGCCTGCCTGTTCAAATCCCATATAACCCATTTAAAGAAATTTAAAAATTCAAGACAGTAAAAAAAATGAAAATATATTTATAATTCAGTTTATAATATATATATTTGAAATTAAAATATATATATATAATTCAATACAGAATACTAATAAATTTAAAATTAAATAAATTCACATAAGTTCAAGGGAAGGAAAATTCAATTCATTTAAAGTAAAATATTAAAAAAAACTCAATATTAAAATAAAAATGGAATTTATTTTTTAATAAAGGGGGCCCCATGGGCCTATGACTACACGTAAGCATAAAACCTAAATGCAAGCCTTAAACTAAGCATTCAAAAAATTAGAAAATAATTATCCTACAAGCCTTAACAATTAAAGAAAAACACGCTTAAAAAATCTAAAAATTGTAGGCTACATGAGCACACGCAGGCAACAGAGTCTGGAGCACATGCAGGCCAAGCAGGTGAATGTGGTCACAAGCATGCACAGGCAAAGGCAAGGAAAAAGATACAGGCCATATTACACAGCCATCATTAAACATGCCATCATTTATCACATACATCTTGAATGGCCACCTGCAACTGTCTCCAGTCAGTGTTTAGGGCCTCCCAAACAGCCGTTTCCTAACGTGATACCATTTAGCACCACTGCAAACACACTTGTCAATATCTTTGGTGGAATGGATATGTGTCACCACTGTCAGTCTGGAGAAAAAAAAATTTAGAATTTGCTTTGCATCTACACATCACTTAAAGAAATTTTTTGGCAAACAGTATGAAATATGTTCAAGCCTTGATGAAATTTACCATCTTTCAAATTCCAAGGCTGAAGTTCAGCAAATCCTGTGACACAGAAACTTGGATTCATGCAAAGAGTAGGCTCTACCTTTATATAGCTCACTTGTAACTTGGCCCTGCATCCTTTGGATCTACAATCGCAGAACCCATCAACTCTAAGGACTATGTTCCACATTATGTGTTCAAACAGGAAATTCATCTTTTCTAGCATTTGTTCCTCTCAGACATGACATAAATTGAGAACTGCAAATTACAATTTACAAACTGCAAATTTTGTTCATTTCTTGAATTAAAAGTAAAACCATGCATGAAGAGGCACACTGTCATAGTCATTGATTACAAGTCCAATACTATGCCACATGCAAAGCCAAGCACTAGATTGTTCACAATAATTTATGCTAACCAGATATATGTCCATATAAAATCAGTAACAAAAATACGAGTGAGCTTGATCCATAGTTCTGATTGAAATAAAATACATGTGAGCTTTGGACCAAGCACATTATTTTTGTAATGAACAAGTGGAATTGTTGTACCGAAATTACAAGAGAAATGAAAGGGAAGAGAGGCAATACATCAAGAAAAAAATTGCAAAAAATAAAAACAGAAAATTTCCATTAAATATAAAATAATTGCCTTACCATCCAAGTCTAAGACTAGTGTGATAGGTGGACATCTCCGTGTTTGCTTAGGTAGTAACATAGGCCGAAAGGATGAAACCACTTCCGAAAGATCTGGCAAATTTTTTATAAATAAATATGGATCAAAATAATCAATTTCATCCTCTTCATCAGCAACTTTGGACTCTTGTTTGGCATCATCATTGCACTCCAATGAGTTTGTTTCTTGCATTTCTCGAAACAAGGATGCCCCATCAGAATTTAGCAATGCATCTTCAACTGATTCTGAATCATGCCTATGAACGTCTGATGCATTTTCATCCACAAATGACCATTGCATGCAATTTTGATTACCATCAAAGGCTGCTTGGGAACCAACTATCCCACCAGGCAGAGTGCCTGGAGTCCCTAAAGAAGATTGGACCATCTCTCTGACATCCGTAGACAGTCTAGTCAATGTTCCATTTTGTAGGCTGCCTGCTCCAGCCACATATACTGCATTTCTTTTACACCCTTCATCTGCTGAATCATCATCGTTTCTGTTCTTCTCCATCTGATTTTTATGAGTCAGAAGTTCACAGTGTTCAGCTGCAAAAGAATATTCATATTAGTTACAGGTTTGAGTATCAACCCCAAACCAAAAAACAACCCAACCCATTTCCCTCTATATTTACCATCATGCCAAACAAATGATGTTGACAGCTTAGAAGCAGTCACCGTGAAAAAATTCACGAACTGCAAAACTAAAGAATGAGGAGCAAACTGGCTTCCAAGTAGAAGATAAATATGCATAATGCACAAATATGCTAACTTATTAAAGACTAAATACGTTGTTCTCATCTTTAACGTTGATGAGCAATTAGAAAAATGTTAAACCTATAAATAAAACACAATGCTTTATTATTCTTTCCTGATTATCTCCCAAGTTGTCTGCTTTTTAGCAGTCTAAATATTCTACTGAAATTTATGGATGGGGCATTAATCAAATGTTTAGCCAGATTAAAATTGAAATTTCATTATTTTAAGCAATTGTCATCTGTATTTCTTAAAAAAGTATGATTTGTGGGTGAGAGGACATCTAAAAGAGTGTAGAACAAATCACATGATTACAGCAGTAGAAACAAAAAGTGAAATCCCCAGCATAACAATATTAAAAAAGTCTGATCTACCATATACTAGTAGAATTGGAACTGAAATGAAATATTCGTTCAGTCACTATAAAGGGAAATTAAATGTTAATAGGACCATACTTGGTCTACAAACCAAGGCAAGTAAGTAAACATGCAAACTCCAATAGGAGATCAATAATATAAGAGAAAAGAAACAAATTATAGAACATATGAGACCCAAAGATTGCTAAACGCTATTATAACAAATTTCATAGAACTTCAGAAGAAAGAGCAACTAGTAAACTATAGTTGACAAAATTGATGATATTACTATCCTACTTTTCCTACGTCATATTTGCACACTCGTGTATGCTCTATACTCACTGTTGATGTGAAAGCCATCAAAAAACCAGTAATGGATGTTTCTCGCAGTCTGCTAGCCTATTTATGTTTATCATTGAAATAATCTAGTAAAAAGAAGTTCCTCAAACCGCTGGTTGTGGCCTCAGACTTGTCTAGGTTGAAACAATATAGAGGAGAAACAAATATGATCTCTCGTTGGATACCCTATTGAGCAAACTCCTCTTGCATTGAGTCAAATCTCCAAATAAATAATTCCACACCCTTGATTACAGTGTATTGCAAATGATAAGGGCCTTGTATTTGTTCTCTGATTCTCATCTTGTGATATTCTGGAGAGCTAAAGATGAAAATTGTTCTTTATAGTATATGTGTGTTTTAGAAACTTCACCAAATCTGCCATCAGAAGTCATTAGCCACTTTGTCGTCATCCATCAGGCTGTGTTCAAACACTACGGTGTGACCATTATTATATGGAATACCTACCTCACGTTACTTTCTATGATATTATTTTAGAATTTGAATTTCAAATAAGTAATTATTATATTTAATCTCCTGTTTTGATTAAAAGATGACTATCAACTAAATGAGACTTGGGTGTTTGCTCCACAGGCTGCAATGAAGACAACCATGCATGGATAGGAAGATCATCATCCTCATAGCTGGTGTTCCATCAAGTTCCACACATGCACAATAGGAAGATCATAAAATGTTTGAAAACTAACCAATTTTGCATGGTAGCTTGCTGAGTGCATCTGGATAATTATTTAAAAAATTTACCTGGCATCGAAGAGTTGGGTAATTCCCTACTACACGTTTCAGACATCTAATCCATTGCCAATTGCTTCAAAGAGGACTCTCACTATTCATAAACATAGAAAATACACACTGTCTTGTATGCTGTAATCATAAGGTGGAAAGCAATCTATTTAGACTTGCAAGTAACTTTCGCACCTTGCAACATGTCAGAAAAGACACCACATTTATCCTTTGGATTCAAGATCCTAGTAAAATCATCACCCCCTTGTTTGACCTTGTAGTTTTTTAAGAGCTAAAAGAGAGGCAGAAAGAAAATAAAGGAATATCATTTGATTCTATGCCTTATTGACAAGAAAGTCACTTGTTGACCTTACATAAATGTTAAATCCAAAACAAGAGATTAACCCTCCAGTCAAGCTTTAATCCCAAATTGGAGCGCAACAAGGACAAGTTGTGCATTTGTGGCAGCACCTCTTGTGGTTGTTGCCAGTTAGGACATTGGGAGTGGAAACACAATTAGATTACTCTTCTTGTTTCATTCTCAACATTGAGTCAAAGCACATGTATAGGAGTAGTCGACCCTCCTGCTTTCTAGTTGGTTCATTGTGATGCTCTTCTTCTTCTACAAGCTGTAATTTCCAGTGACATACTCCTATGATGGAATGCCGTTCCACTTTAATACCTGTTCTCAACCTCCACTCTGCAGCTTTCAATGTAAGTTACTGCCATAATGCACAATGGTTTCCTTCTGATCAGAAATTCGAGGAACACCCCTCCCAACAACGGGGGTACTCCTTGCTGTTCTTGGATGCATTGATCCTTTTAATTGTTTTGAATTTTTTATCTTTGGTTATGGATACTGTTTCTTTTCCTGGGGAAAAAGAAAACTGGTACAAAAAAATCTCTTTCTTTTCATTAGTTTGTTTTTATTTTGATTGAATGTTGTCGCTCCATGACTTAAAATAGAGAAGCTTGTTTATCTTACTACAAATTTCTTGGTTATCGAGGAAATTCCTTTTTTTAACTGCTGTAGAACTTCCAAGCTTACTACAAGATTAGTATGTCAAAAAAAATTATTTAATAACTCCTCCCTTTGCTAGAGGTTAGTTCCTTGCAAATGGCTTTTCCCTTTTCATTATGTACTTCATGGTTGTGATGTTTTTGGAGGAAAATGCTTCAGATATGATTCATGAATACTAACCCTGTTGTTTTATTTTTGAAAAGACATGTATGGTCCTGCTCTGTTAAATGCTGATTGGTAGTGTCTGAGTGGAAATGGTAGTGTCTGAGTGGACACACTGCTTCTCTTGATGTTTTAAAATAGATCATGGCCTGAGTTGAGGTCTGCATTAAACCACTAGACCATGTCATCCTGTAGAGATTTTGGTGGGTATACCACCTCTCCTCCTGTATCATAGCCCAAAATCAAGTGGCTGATAGTTTAAAAAATACCTAAATGCAGCCCATTTCTCCTTGAGAACATAAAGTAATGTCCACTAAGTTTAAACGGGTTCCCTTGTGAGACAATATGTGAACCCCATTGGATAAGCAAGAATCTGATCTGTTGATCTGGGAAGCTCCATGGAAGTACTGTGAAGGAAAACACCATTAATACCTTGAGTTGCAAGAATACATTGCTGGGAAATTTTAGCAAGAAACTATAGGAAGCCCTCTGTATTGATACCTCAGTTTTGGATTGTGCTAACAATAGGACTTTATGGACTGCTGTTCCACTGACCAGGGAAACAATTATTTGGCTAGGGACCATGTATTTAAGAGACTCCATGTCTTTCTAAAAGAAGGCCCACTATGGGCTGGTGGTTGCAAGATACTTAGCTTCGTGCTTGTAGTAGCTTGACTACTACCATCGAATTCCCACAAGGAATAGCCATGTAGAACAAGGAAAATGAATTTTGCAGCCCAAGGAGGAACAGGACAAATCAGCGAAGTTTGGCAAAATTGGCATAAAAATGGCTTAAGTCCTAAAAGTGTGATTGGTCCCAGACGTGATTCATCCCAATAATGGTGAATCGCCATTTTATTGAATTTACTAATCGCAAATTTTGGCTCATAACAGGACAGGATCACCACAGAATTCGAGGATACTGCCCAGAAAGCAACATTTTGTCTTCATATGGCATCAATTAGAATATAGAAGGCTGCTAAGCATGTTTATAAGAGTTTTGGAGGATTGATTTTACTACTAGTAGAAAGAATTTACCTTCAGTAACTCTTAGGTTAGTAATTTTCTATAAATACGAACTATGGGCTCCATTATAAGGATCTTTTAGCCATTTGAGAAAGTCAGAGCTACACCTTGTGAACTCCATTTGTACTCACAAGCTCATTCAGTTAATGATAGTAAGTGCAGGACATCTGCTTGTTGATTGTGGCAATGCCCTTTTGACTTATGGTTGCATGGTGGCCATGGCACTGCCCTTTCACTTTCCATCAGTCCTTTCTTCTGTTATTGTAAATTCTCTGCATGATTGGGGCACACTGATGTTATTTGATTCCCTCCAAATGCGTCAATTTATCAACACTAATCTTGCTACAATTGTAGTCGTATTTACTTTTATTACATTTACTTTACTTTTCTCACACTCTTTTCCTTTCAGATTTACTTCTTATGCACTTAGATTAGTTTAGTTTAGCATGATGAGTATGGAGCAGACCTAAATCCGGAGGTTGGGGAGGACACGATTTCTCTCCTTCCAATTGTTGAAAAGAGATCACAGGCAAAAATCTAATTAGACAATTTACGAGTTTAACAGTTTTATGGCACACCCAGTAGGACCAAGGGCTTGATTTCCATGTGAAACTGAGCCTAATCCCCTTGCCCCTAAATTTTCAGATCTACACAAATTTACTCAGAATTTTAACTGATCTATAATAGCATTTGTTTTTATGCTAATTTACACAACCCAAAATTGTTTCATCAAATCTGTTCGCTACAGTTTCATATCTGCTTGTTTCATGTTTTTGGATCTACAAGGACTTTGTGGGATGGCACCTCCGTTATGAAACCTGACAAAAAAATTTCAAGATCAACACTCCAAATCATAATTACAGAACAGATTTTGCATGAAACCTCAATCAAAACAAAAATTCCACGTAGCATTTTGACTGATTTTGGTTTTGCAGATCCAGAAGATAAACCCGGCCTTCAAAATTTTAAAAAGAAACAAAATTGTGATTTGCCATTTAACAGATTGTGATTTGCTGCTTAAAAGGTGCAAAATCTTTCCATGGTCTAAGAGGGCAATCTGCCTTTTCTAAACTGCAATTCGCACTTGGAACATGAAAAAGCATGTCTTTAACTCAAAGTTGTGATTCACCATTTTCTAAATGCACTAAAATTTCCCTAGGCATAAAAAGTGTGATTCACTATTTCGAAAAGGTGCTGTTCGCCAATTTTCTTTTCACAAAAGGAAAATTTGCCTAAGTGAGAAAAGTGTGATTCACAATTTTGGTAAAAGGCTATTCACCCTAGAAAGTTTGGTTTGCTAAATTTTTCTAACAAAAGGGTAACTTTTACAAAGTAAGCAAAGTGCAATACATCCTATGAAAAGTTGTGATTCACCATTTTTCCTAAAAGTCTGTTTTGAGGGTTTTGCGAGCTAGTTTTTCACGTGCGCAGATACAGACAGAATCAAATTCTGGCTGATGAATACAAGGGCAAAGAAAACAGTACAGCAAAGAAATTCAACCTGTTGAACTTATTGGCTATCAGAGAAAAGGTCCTATGGGGGAAGAAACCAACTACAATTGTGTGGATACAAGAATCTAGTGAACCAATCCCAACTTCGTCAAAAGGGAAACAATCTAGGCAACTCTAACTGAAACCAACATGAACCCAGAACTTTTGTTTCCATACTCATCACTGAGTTCCCCGTCTCTATTGACCCAAGCAGGTCAACTTGGCAGAAACGTCTTACCGACTACAATTCAAGCCAGCCAAACTTGGAGCTCTACTAGTTCGTCGGTACATACTATGATAACAAATCATTTGTACGACATGCCTAAAAATGATACAAGCTCTAACAGATGTAAATAATCCACTATCATTTTGGACAGGACCTGCTACATCACAATTGACCAATCAACCAATGGTCTCAACTAATCAACCAACTAGAGTGTCTACCTCACAAGTCAGTCATAATCCACAAACCAGACCCAATCCACAACTTGGTACTAATTGGTCACAAGTCGTACCATGCCCACAACTCAATCCTCAAACTATCACTTGCCAACCACATACTAGACCAAGCCAACAAGAAAGTATCCCAAATACAGAAGCCATCCTAAGTCAACCTATACCATAAGGTCAACAGAATCTGTCGAGTCAAGTAGTGGGACAAGTGCCACCAAATCCACCAAACCCCAATGTTATGCAAAGTCAGTTGGTCCCGCTAAACCCTCAACCAAGCATGAGCTCTACAAAGAATTGGCAAGTCCTGCCTGGCCAACCAAGGATAGAAATGACTTAGGGCACTACCCAGCATCAATTGTTGCCTCCTGGTGGACATCCTCTGCAATATTTGCAATAGTATCCTCAAAACCAGAAAGCTCCATAATATTATCCATAGCCACTGAACCAGCAAAACGCACCTAATCCGCAAGCAATGCCAAATCCTCAAGTCATATTGAACCCCAATCTTTAGGAAAATCTTAACCCACAATCAGTACAAAATCCAAATCATCCATTTATCCCTTAACAACATAAGGCTGCTCAAAATCCACAACTGGTTCCAAATCAGCAAATGGTTCAAAATGCATCACAGCCACAGGCATACATGGGACCTCTCCAATATCAAATGCAATATGCACCCCAAATGCAATACGGGCAAGCACCCCAAGGCTACCAAATGCAAATGCAAGTAAGACCTCAAAACTAATTACCTGATTGAATGTAACAAGGCCCCATAAACCTGATGATATATTCTCCAATACCAATTGTTGCAATGAAGTCCTTACCCACTTTTGAAGGTAATAGTAACGAAACCACTATGGACCGCCTCAATAAGCTATCAACGGTAAAATTTGTACACCGGATCTAAGAGGAGGATATTATAGTCCGATGCTAATCTATTCATTAAGATACAAAGTTGCATTGTGGTATAGAAGCTTACCTAATAATTTCATCACCAATTAGACTTCCATTGTTGAACCTTTGATGAACAGGTTTGGTAATCTAGGCAATGCCTATTCCATGCTTTTCCAATTGAACACCATGCAAAGACATCCTCAAGAAAATATCCATGATTACAATACAAGGTTTATGAGAACAGTAGATATCATACCTCCCAATATTTGACCCTTAGATGAACAAGCCTTGTCATCCTACATAAGGCATTTACAATCAGAACTGGCCCTAATGGTTCGAAATGTCGATCATATTACCTTGTCTCAGGCATTCAAGGAAGCGGCCCTTGATGAGGATGTACTCATCCAAGTCGGAAAATTACACCCTGCTCCACCCATGGCCTATGCCACATATGTGGCCCAAACCCAAACTTTGCATGTACAAGATCATCCTCCACAGATAGCACCAATTCTAAATACTCAAAATCAGCCTCCTCAAACTTACCAATCTAAGCAATCCATTATACCTCAATTGACCCAGTTACCAAGTAGTGTCCCTGCATATTCTCAAACAAATACTCCATATGTGGTAAAACTTCCTTGGACAAAACATGCCTAGTACTATTGCATTCTAGCCCCGATATTGCCTCTTCATCACAAAATCAAAACGATGGAATACAAACTCATGTGAATGAATTGAGAGAGGCACTAATGATTTTCGTGAATCAAGCCAACATGGATAAGAGATAAAATAGTGGTTGGTAACAAACAAGGAATTGGCACCAACAAAGGACCGCTTTTCTTATGAAGTATCAAGCTCCCCGACAACCAAGAAACCAGGTGCCTAGTTAGGAACAAAATAACATAGTCAATGTAAATTCAGAGGTAAATACCTTAAGACAATAAGAAATGCTCAAACCATGATATACAATCAACAATGCTAGGGGCAACAAGTTGCAATGATGGGTTAGCCCATGACAGTCCAAATGCCTTAGACAAATCAACCCCCAAATCAACAAGAAGTTATAATGGACCAATCTAGAGTTGTGCAACAATCGGTCCTAGCTATGCTTAATTCAATAACATGGTATTGGTCACTTTCGATATCCCAGAATATAATGAAGGTTTCCCTTTTGAGGATCATGCAAAATTGGCTAATCAACAAGGGGATGCAACCAAGGTAAAAGAAAGGCAACAGAGAAATAGCTCCAACCAAAACCCTCAAAAAATACCACAAAAACAACCTGATCCATGCAAAACACTACTATTTTGAGAAGAGAGCATCCGTCATAAGCCTTAAAGACAAGGGACCCATCATGACAAACCAAGATGTTGCACAAGGAAATGCCCAAGAAAGTGCATCAACTCAGGCTCCACAAAAACAACCTAATTCATGCACAAACATTACTATTTTTAGAAAAGGGTGTCCATCATAAACCTTAAACACAAGGGACCTGTTATAACAAACCAACATGCTACACAAGGCAATGCCCAAGAAAGTGAATCGACTCAAGCTCCACAAACCATTGCTCCTAAAACAAATGTACCTGTCTAACAAGAAGGATGAGAGAGAGATTGCAAAGGGAAGCTGAGAAAAATTTAAGTGTTTATCCTTAACTAGTGAGGATTGTGTTGTTGCCATGCAACGATTCAAAAAGTTAAAGCAACCCAATTAAATCAAGATTTAATATTGTTGAGGAGTTAAGGAAAACACCAACAAAAGTGAATATGTTGGAGGCATGTGCTCTACCTAGGAACATCGATTTATTGCAGGAAGCCTTAAAAGAGGAACGCAATTACAATACTCATGTGCTCTACCTGGGAGGAACGGATTTATTGTAAAAGCACGACAATTGCACAACAACAAGTACACCCTAATCCGGTTGAGCAGCAAAACTTGATAGTTCAAGACCCCCCCAATATTCAGCTAAATGCAGCAAATATATTTAATGCTCCCAAGCCTAAAACAATGAAACCGTAGCCATTCTATATCACCTTGAAAAATAAACAATTATCTCTTGCAATTGAATTGTAGATTTGGGGTTGTTGTAATAGTAATGCCAAAAGTAGTATGTGAGGAAATGAGATTGCCTTATGCAGAAACCGCAAAGGGGCCTATTCAAATGGATGGAACAAGGGTAAGTGTTGTCAATGTGCTAAAGAAATTAAAATGATTGTGGCTAAACATTCGGAGCTTGTAGATGTTCAAGAAGCGAACGTGGTAGACCTTCCTCCCCACTTCAAGATGCAACTATCAAGAGAATGGGCAAAGAAGTTATCAAGATACGGATACTTGTCAATGGACTATACTCACATACGTTGCTAGAAACAGGAAGATCATCAAACTTGAATATGTGCCTCCATATAACTATCTCTTACACAAGATGGATGATGATGGAACAGTCAACTAGAATGACCTTCCTGAGTTTGTGGATGAAGATTTAAATGAAGGAGAGCTCATATCAAAGCTAGATATGACCATTGAAATACTACAAGAAGACAATGGTGATAACTTCGAGGATGTAGAGACCAAGCCTAGAAACTATCTCATATCAAAAGAACCAAATAAAATTCTCGCCTTGACAAGCCAACAAGTTCAAATATTAGAAGGGACTTGATATGAATCTTGAATTCTTCGAACCTTGGGAAGTAATTTTGCTGTGGTTTATGCTTTGTTTATTTCTGTCATCTAGAGGAACAGGTATTTAATAATGTTGTAGTGGAAAATATTTTATTTTATAAAAGATACATTGATGATGCCATTGGAGTTTGGCATGGCCCTAAGGAGGATCTTAATGGTTTTCTTGCTACCTACGGTTCCTTCTATGACAATATTAAAATTACTTCCTTTGTTTCTGATTCTAAAGTAACACTTCTAGATATTGTGTTTTTTAAGGGGCCTGATTTTGCTCAGACTGGAATTCTTTGCACCAAATTATTTCAGAAGCCAATGAACGCCTATCAATACATCCTTGCTTCCTCCCATCATCCAATTCATCAACAAAAGGCCTTTATCATGAGTGAACTCAACAGATTTCTGGTTAGAGAAAGCTCCAGGGATGGATTTATTTCTGTTAAAAATAATTTTTTTAACTCAGAGCTAGGGGATATCAAATTAATTTTCTCCTACCTTCGTTTGAGAAAATTAAATTTGATGGTAGGCCTTCACTTCTGGCTAAAGTTCTAGAGCAAGCAGCACGCATACATGGAACCAAAATAAAAACAAGTCCTCTTATTTTGAAGCTAGACAACTATAGTTTTGTCAGAGATTTTTGAATTGGCACAAATATTATTTCTCCAATGTTTGAAAAATGGAAAAATGATAGAGAGCTCAAACACATTGCTCAAGGCATCGTTTATTAATGTGTTTCTTCTCTTTTCTAGGTGAGTGTTTTTTTTGGGGGTTGAGCCTGGGATTTCACTTCTTTTTACCATCTTGGTCTATAAACCTGCGGTTTGTAATAATGCTTGAGTGTTTTTATCCCACATGCATAACTCTTTGGCTCCCCCCATAGAGTTAGGTCTTTATAAAGAGAGGTTGTACCTCTTCAAATCTCACTCCGCTAATGAGACCTGTAGGTCGAAACGCGTACTGAGTTTTGTAGATGTATCACTTCTTTTTCTCGGAATAAAAATTCAATCAAATGTTTTTTGTTCCTTTCCTAACTCGTCTCTTTATTTATGTTTATAATCCCTCTTGTTCTTCCTTTTGTTTTCTAATGCGTTTTTGTTGTCGGTAGTATGCTCTTCACCTGCACATAATGTGATCGAGTGAACCAGAAAGCTTGCAGCACTAGGAGTATGCTCTTCACTTGCGCATCTGCGATTTGGTGAATCAGAAACTAGTTTACGTTTTTAGAGTATTGCTTCGCCATGTTTCTTTTTTCATTAAGGAGTCCAAACTAGGGATGGAGCAGTTGCTTGTATACAAGTCACAAACCCACAGGTGTGCAAATGCATTATGCTTGTAGGCTGTTGTTCAATTGCACAAATAATGTAGCAGAATATGAAGCATTATGCATTGGATTGCAAAATGTAGAAAAGTTGGAGTTCAAAAACTTGGAAAACTTTGGTGACTCCAAACTGGTGATAAATCAGGTCAACTCAATGTGCTGCTAAAAATAAGCACTTGAAATCATACAAGCATCGAGTATGGAACTTACTTGAGAACTTCAATACCAATGAAATTATTATTGTGCCCAAAGGGCTGAATACAAAGGCAGACAAGCTAGCTTCTACAGCTACAAGGTTTGACCCTGCCACGGACATGTGAAATAAGCCCAATGAGCTAGAGATAGTCTTCAGGTCTATAGTTCCTAACAACTCTAATTATCAGAAGGTGTTTAGTAGCAACAAATAGATTATTGAATTCTTGGTCAGAGAAGCTCAAGTTGTTGAAGGTATGAATGGGTATGGGGAGAACAACAAAAATGAAGTAATTCCATTGAAAACAAAAAAAATCCCAGGGGCCTAATCACCTTCGAGAGTTTGTTCAACCCTAACGATGGTGCCAAGAATGCTAGTATCAAGGCAAAACCCTCATCTTATCAACCCACTAAAGTTGTTGATCACGAACCAAAAATCCTAATTGAGATTTTTATTAATTTACAATCTTTAAATACATAAGATATTTGCCGACAAATATACCTTGCTGACTTTACACATTGCTAACAATTCATGCCAACATTTAATAAAATCTAAAAATATTTTATTACCTTAAACTTTAGAAAATAAATCTAAAATGTTGTTTCAGATCCTTATCCCTCTCCACCATAGAAGCATTGGACTCCAATACTTTTACAAGAAAGTGGAAGAGAAGATATTACAAGTAGAAGTGCACAAAAATGAAATCCTCCAAAGTGGTTCAGAAGAGAAGAGAGATAGACAATGTACAAGAGCCCCAAGGAGATCACCAAAACTCCATCAAAGGGAGTATCAACGAGCAAAACACATGCTCAAAAAAGGTCCAAATAGGAATCCCCAATGGGATCTCGAGGTCTATTGCCTCTAGGGTCAACCTCTAGCATGTAGGAATGAGCACTACTATGCCTAGCATGTAGGAATGAGCACTACTATGCTTAAAAAGGGCCTTGTAAAAATGTCGTTCAATCTTCAAAAAGTTGCAACTCTTCACACCAACCATGTTGAACCATAAGCATGCACCCAAAACTTAGTACAAACGATCCTGCCAAGCAAGCATCTTGTAACTATAGTCGATGGAGGAATGGCAGCCAGCGCGCCGCCCTCTGCCAACCTTCCGCTCTCTGCCATGGCAAAGCTGCCGCAGGCTGCCAAGGCACCCTTGGCAGCCTGCGGAAGCTTTGCCATGGCAGCCAGTGCGCCGCACGCTGCCTTGGCAGCCAGCGCAGCGCCTTGGCAGACCGCGCGGCGCCCTGGCAGCCAGCGCGCTGCCAAGCTGTCGCTGCCTGCCATGGCAAAGCTGCCGCAGGCTGCCAAGGGTGCCATGGCAGCCTGCGGCAGCTAGGCAGCCCTTCGCAGCCCGCGCGGCCGCCTGCTGCCATGGCAGCCCTTGGCAACCTGCGGCAGCTTTGCCATGGAAGAGTGGAGGAAATATCCTTCAAGTGTCCTTATGGTAATGTGCTCATCTTACCGGATTGCATGGATAACCAGTCACTGCAACCGCCAAGTGTGAAAGAGGAGATTACTAATTACGAGGTTCACTTGAGGAAAAAGGCACAAATCATGGGGATCCAAAACAAGGTATAGAATGGAGTTTCGGGTACCACCGAACTGCACTCCTTATTACAAAGCCATAATATTGAGAAGAAGCTTCTGAAGTTCCGAAATCTTTTGTCTTCAAAAGTGGTTGTGGTCCGAAGTGTCGAAATCTCTGTAGTCTTCGGAGATGCAGAAGCGATGCTTGATGTGGTGTTGGTAGCTGAAAAATCCACGAAGAGACAAGCCTACTAGGGGCAAAGACAACTCCAATGTGTGGAGTACCCATGTGATATCCCTGATCACATAGAAAGGGCCAAAGGTCTTATGAAGGAGAATGCACTCCAAAAAGTCTCAAAAGATGATGGTGGATTTAAGGAGTGTCGGGTTCAACCGAAAGTGCACTCCAAATTACAACAATTTGTTTTTGAAATAAGTTTTAGACAACATAAACTTCGGAGCACCATAGGTCAAGAAAGACTTTTACAATACAGTAAAATGATAGTCCTATTAGAACTGGCTCGAAAAGAGCTTTCCAACGACTATATGCAAACCTCGAAAATTGTAAAAAACAATGAGCTCTCTGGCAGCAAAATAGAAGGAAGAACAATGTCTCGTTTCAATAGATTTTTCTAAAGGTTAAAAATTAAAACCTTTAAAAATTTTAATTAGCGCACTTAGGGCAAAGCACGCAATGCAGCAAATGGTCAAGGTCAGCACGCAATTCAGGAAAACGGTCAACAAATGCATTCGCATTGTGCACATACAAAGCCCGACTATATCGCAACCAATACAAGCAAGGCATAGCCAGGAGGAGTTCTATTGCTTTAGTTGGTAAAATGCCTTTTAAAAGGCAAAATTGCCTCTATTCCCACAGATGTGGGATAAAAACAAGAACAACATCGGGTACACCCGCGAGACCCGCTCGTTGCTGCTGAATCAAGTTGCAATAAATATGTGGAGCTCTAGCTAGTCATGTGAATGCAATCAAAATAGGTGATGCACTTACTTAACGGTTGAACAAGGCAGACGGGCTACATCATTGGCAAATCAGACTTGACACTACGGTGTTATCCGCTAGTTCTCCTCGCGAATCGAACTAGACCTGAACTCGAGCATCCATTGGCATCCCTGAACAGCAGGATATGGATTCAAAGTGCGATCGTTAGGGAGGAGGGAACACGTTGGGGTTTCGAATTGCAGAGGGATCGGATCTTGCGCCACCTAAAAACTCTGTGGTTGTCTATAGGCAATTGCTTTTTTCGTAACGAACAACAAAGACTGCATTGACGACGATTCACCAGAGATCGAACCCGTCACGATCGAATCTGGTGTCGGATTGTTGGGAGCTGAACGCCACATGGTGGCATATTCGGTGCGAAAATCGACTCAGTAGGGGGCCTGTAGAAACCTGCAATTCATGGTTGATATCCATGTCAGGCCGAATCGACTGCATTGTTGTGCATATCCAATGTAGGTTGTGTGGGATCTGGGTAAAACCACAAGAGATCGAGGATGAAAATGCGGTATGGAGGTTGGAAGCCATGTAGCTAATTTGGTCTTGATGGGAGTTGCAATCGCGTCAGTTTTGTGACGCGGAGGCAATTCCACGAGCATCACCTCAGTCTAGCATGACGAGCACCAATTGAAACCGTCACAATTGGCAAATTCTTGAGGCGTGACAATAGAGACGAAAGACATCGATTAAATCTGTGCACAAAAAATGGTGGTCGTTGGGGCCTAGCATTCCTTGCTACAGGGGTGCCAGGTGGCACAGCTTGTGTGCCTTACGCATTGTGGTGTCGTGACTATGGGCGCACTGGCGTGGCACCGCATGTTGCCTTTGAATCTCCCGACACTGCCTACATCGGGATGTGCCAAACACAAAGAGACATTAGAGGGATCAAATTGACCAGAAAATTTTTCCAAAACCAAGAAAACGTACAAGGATAATTCGGAAGGGAAGAGGGTGATTTCCACAAGGGAAATCCCTCTCACAGGTCAAGAGCCAAGAAGGCTCTGATACCAATGATCAGGAACCAAACATCCTGATTGAGATTTTTATTAATTTACAATCTTTAAATACAAAAGATATTTGCCGACAAATATACCTTTCCGACAATTCATGCCAACATTTGATAAAATCTAACAAGATTTTATAAATCACACCTTACACTTTAGGAAATAAATTTAAAATGTTGTTTTAGATCCTTATCAATTGTTGGACGCAAAAATTTGTTGATGGGCAAAGAGTGCAAATAAGTTCACATCTTCAAGGAGTTGTGCACTAAATATCGTGACGTTATCGCTTGTGGGTATGAAGACCTCAAGGTCTATGACCGAAATATAATTGAACACATAATTGACCTTGAGCCTAGGGCTAAGCCATTCTAGCAAAAGCAAAGGCATGTTATCCAAAGATAGAAGCAATGATGATGAAGAAACTTCTCAAATTGTTGCGAGCACAGATTATTTTCTCCATGAAGCATTCAGCATGGATGGTCAATTTGGTCCCAACACGTGAAAAGAATGGAGACATTCGGTTGTGCATAGATTTTAGAAACCTAAACAAAGCATCTCTACAAGACCACTACCCATTACCATCAATGGACCAAATATTGCAAAAGGTGGTATGGTCTCAAATGTTGTCACTACTTGATGGTTTCTTGGGTCATAATCAGCTCTAGGTCGAGGATGATAATTAATACAAGACGACATACATGAAATAGTGGAGAACAATGCAAAAGCCAATTTTAAGAAGGTGATGGCTATGGAATTTGCTAGATTAGTTGACGAGATTAACCTCAAATACTTGGATGACCTGATTGTCTTCTCCATAGTTGAGAAAATCAGAATCGGCATGGAAAAAATCGGGAAAAAATGGGAATCGGCAAAAAATCGGGGACATCGTCAGCAAAAAATCGGCATTTTTCATTGAAAAGCCGAAGAAAATGCAAATTTCATTGAAATAAAGCTTTTTTCATGCATATCATAATTTTTCGAGAAAAAATTGGCAAAAATCGGCTAGCCTGTGAATCGGTAAAAATCGGATCGAATCGGGATTTTTTGCAGATTTTCTCAACTATGGTCTTCTCCAAGGATAGGAGTAAACATAATGAGCACTTAGAATCTATATTCAAGAGATACATAGAATATAGAGTTTCCTTGAACCTCAAGAAAAATATTTTATTTGTCCAAGAGAAGAAGATTTTTGGGCATCCATTATCAAAAGAAGGGCTTATAATAGACCTAGACTGCATTGAGGCAATACAAAAATTAGCATCGCCTTCGTCAGTTAAAGGTATTAGATCCTTCTCAACCCAAATCCAATTTGTGGCCAAATTCATCACTAAGTTTGCGCAATTGGTTAGGTCTATCACCAAGATGCTAAAGAAAGATGCCACCTTTACTTGGACAAAAGAAGGTAAGTAAGCCTTCAAAGAGATTAAGGATGTGATTACCAAGGAACTTGTATTGGTTAATCTAGATTTTTCTAAAGATTTCAGGTTCTATGCATTTGGCACCCATGTAAGTATTGTAATTGTATTGACTTACAAAGATGATAAAGGAGAACATTCGATATCCTTTGAGTCAAACACTCCACAACTATGGAGAGCAATACACTCATAAAGAAATAGGTCTTTGCAATGATGAAAGCCCTAAGAAAATTCAGGTATTACTTTTTCCAAAACAAAAGAACAGTATTTATGGTCCACCACAATGTAAGATCTGCAACGTTACATGGAGAACTAGGAGAAAAGAGAGCTGACTGGATTAAAAAGATCCAAAAATTCAATATAGAAATCAAGCCAACCAAGCTAGTAAGAAGACAAGCTCTTTATCAAGTGGCATTAGCTCAACCGGTTAGATTCCTCAACATTTCAAGGAGGAGACCCAAGTTCGAATCTTGCCAAACGATACATGGATAATATCCAAGCTTTGTTGTAATACCACTATGTGGTGATGATGTAATACGGGTGGGGCCCGTTTCAATCCCATATAACCCATTTTAAAAAAAAAAGGCAAACTCTTTGTGAAAACCTAGCTATGTCCCACCCTAGTGAACAAGTAGCACTTGTGGAAGAGGTTGACTTGGACAAACAGACCAGATGGATGAGCAATATAAGAAGATACTTGTTAACAAGGTGTATACAAGGGAATTTAACACTCAAAGAAAGGACTAGCCTCAAACATAAGGCAAATCATTACACTTCAATGGAGGGCATCCTTTTTCACAAGGGTTATGATGGTATACTCTTAAAATGTGCTGAAGAGGAAAAAGTGAAGGACCTAATTAAGAAATAAATTAACGAGGGCCGTCAATATTAGGCCCAAACAACAGCTCATAAGATCCAAAGGGCAGGATACTATTGGCCCACATTATTCTCTAACTATTTTCAATGGGCGAAAGAGTGAAATGCTTGTTGCATGTCCATTGGCCAAAAGAGGAAGGCACCCATGCCCCTTAAACCCATAGTTGTGACAAAGCCCTTCTAGCACTAGAGTTTACGTTTCCAGATTTGGAATATGGGAGTAATTAAGCTTCCATATTTCAACTATTTTTCTAATCTAACAACTCTCTATCTTACGGAAACGACACTCCATATTTTATTTGTGCAACAACTGATGCATTTGTCTTCCTATCCTCTATATCAAGTTTCCAGATTTATGTTGAGAAACATTGTATATTATGTAGGCGAACCTAGATGCCTTTCTATCTCTCACTTGGATGCACAAGTGTCCCTGCATAAATGAGGGTAAGGGGGGACATGGTGGGGACATTCCCTAGTTGTCCCCTTTACGAGGGGATGGCTGGGTACATCACCACCACATCCCCCCATCCCTTGGGGAGGCATCCCCACATAGAGAGAGAGAGAGAGAGAGAGAGAGATTGTCTGCAATATTGCCATACATAAAACATAGATTTTATTAAACCAGAGCCAACAGTGAATGGGGGTTTCATAGAACAATGAATTTTGAAATTCAATTCTCTTTGAAAATGGCTGGCATACAATCATTAATTTTGTCTGATTTACAAAAGCTAAGAGAAGAAATTATAGAGTGTGAAAACATGAATTTTTAACAATCTAGAGATATTTGGAAATAGATTAAATCGTTTTGGGAAAAGGAACAGACACCCTTTTTGATACTATCGATTTTTGACAAATGGCACAAAGAGGCCATAAGGCTTCTTAATTGCTTCTGATGAATTGATTACTTGATGTAAGGAAAGACACATCTATGACCACCGTCTGTAAAAGTTTGAAAGATAAATATGAGGCCTTTAAAAAGGGAGGTAGCTTTACTTGAAACCTCTTCATTTTTTCCAATCTAAAGTTGCCCAGCTCTGCAAGATAAAGGAAATTTTGAGAGATCATTTGAAGTGATGAACTCAAAATAGCCCTCAAAATAATAAATGAAGTGTTTGTAATGAAATGAATGCATAACTATGGTAAGCTAGCTAAAGTAGTCTCCTAGAATCTATTTAAACTCTAAGAATATGTTTTGTTTAATTTTATTAGAATGGTTTGTCACACCATTTACTTAGGCGAGAAGAGTTTAGTGATCAAATAGATGCCATCAACAAGATGGTTGATGCAGAAGATAAGATATGCTTGAGCCTAAAAAATCCAGCGCTATCCAATGAAAGTTAAGCCTTTGAATCTGGTAGCAAAAGACAGATACTAACTATTGAAAATCTCTTTGATCCTGTAGCAAAAAGAACAGAAGCAATTCCAGTTTGGGAAGAACAATTCGAAAAAAAGAACCGTTCAAGAGTGCATTTGCTACCAAATTCAAGGACAAAGTACCCCAAGAAAGGCGTCAAATGAATATTCCAAATCCAGTGATTCTCTTTCCAATTCAAAACCAGAATTCAGATATTATTGTCACAAATTATTAATATTTGAAGGACTGAAGGGAAAGGCACTATGAATTGGCACATAAAAAGGGATCCAAACAAGCAAACATATAATAAATTGGTGAGGAAGGACAGGAATCAATGAAAAGCTTCTGTTCATTGCTTCACAAGAGGTATACTATTCTCCTACAATCAAGCAGTTGAACAATATTGCTTCAAAATACAATACAAAAAGGAACAGTATATTATTCCAGTAGAAGATAAAGTCGGATGGAATCATCAGTACTATGTGATCAACAAACTCACTTTAGTGAAGCGCATAGTTATTTTAGGATTGGTCTGAAAATGGTGTCGAACACACATCTCGTCATGTTTCGTTCATACCTCGAATGAATAAAAATCTCATCTGTCAATGAAAATCAGAAAAACCCCCAAAATCCAATGTTATTTTTCAAGCTAATCAGTGCTTTTGTGAAGGATTCACAAAGCAAAAAACATTGCCACAAGGTTTGGTAAAAAATAACTATGTGATTAGTTGGTTCCAATGTAGAGAGCCCACATGCTCTGGAAAAATACAGGACAATGAGTATGCTAGTGTTCTAGACTTGGTTAATGCTAATCTTGGTTACAGATGAATACATCAAAAATTCTGGGGCCAAGTATTTCTTTTGTTGGTTGCCTTTTCACAAAAATTGTGGGTATACTTCTTGAAGAATAACGTCAAATTAGTTCTCCGACTTTATGAATTACAAAACCTTGGCTGAAAGAAAAATGTATGCATGTGAGTGTTTCCAAGTCTGACAATGGGGATAATTTACCAGAAAACAGTCTATAGAGTTCTGTGCACAAGAGGGCATTCTCAGACAATTCACTACTCATTGTACCACAAAGCAGAATGAGTTGGTTTAAAATAAAAATACCATTGTAAAAATTGCTAGATGTATGTTGCATAGCATGATGATGTCATAGGCAAAGAAAATATGGCAATATATCTTCTTAACTATAGCCCTCAGAGGTCACAGCAGAATCTTAAGGAACATGGCCAGGCAAAATGCCACAAGTTAGTCACCTTCATATCTTAGATTCTGTGGATTTTGCTTTGCTCCCCAGAGAAAAAAGAAACTAGATCCAGTGTGAAACATAAGATGTATTTGTTTGTTGGGTATAACAAAAGTCAAGAACATACAGGGCAATAAATATTTCTACCAATAAAGCGATTAGTAGTCCAGATGTAATAGTAGATAAGAAAGCATCCTTTTTCTCATATGACTCAAACAAAGAAAAACCTTATCTGGATGTTCCTGGGTGTTCTGATGATATTGTACATAAAATGTTGTTTAGTCAGTTTTCTGCCATTGGTTCTTCTCAACATGCCCTAATGCCATCCATAAAAAAGAAGATCAAGTATCAGAGGTTTGGATGAAGAAAAAGATATCCAACAACAGAACAATTCAATCTAAGGGGGAGACCAAAGTGGCATCTTTCCACTTTGAACGTGTCCGAGACGACAAACTTCCATGGCCTCTGGTATGAAGGTCAGTTTTCAAGACTTAATAAACAAAATGTGAAGAATTTTGAGCATGCAAATTTTGCTCTTACTTTTGTTGTTTTCAAATCTTTTGTGCCTAACACATAGGATGAATCCAAGGGTAAGCTTGAATGAGAATATATCATGAAGCCAGACTTGCATGCCAGTAGAATCATTTTAAGGGGAACAACCCAGATGCGTATGGGTGTATTTTCACATTGTATCATTTCACTTAAGAATTATTCAAAGTTGTTTAAACCATGTTGGCTGATGCACTTTCATTTTCTTCCCTTCATTATCATCTTTCCTGCAATGACAACATTCATATCTTTATGGGCATATGCATCAACTGCCTTTATAACATCAGCATTGTAAACCCTCTTATCCAGAATCAGAAGAGCAGACTGCACATAAATAGGTAGCTGAAGAAGCAGTTGCTTTGCCAAATAAACTTTGTGCATAATGCCTCCTGCCTTGCATTTTCTGTGTGGCCTTGGGAGATTTCCTACTTGTTTCTGCCATCAGATATTTTACATTGGTGCAGCATCACTGCTCGTCTCCACCAAAAGCTCAGGTCTGTGTCAGTTGTCCATAAGAATAAAAGAATAATGTGAATCTCAAGATAACTGTAAGGAATGTCTTTGAAGACTGACCTGATGCTTTTGCATTTGTTTCAAATTTCTAATATCTATACTTTGTGTTTCCCATGACACTCTGAAATTTTTTTCCAATGGAAGATCCCTCTTACCACACAATAAAAAATGTTTCTCCTTGCTTAAGGAAATAAGATAAGAGGCCAGACTGTTGTCATCTAATTGATGAATAGGCGTACCTAAAGCACATGTTATGAAGAACATACTCAATACCCTTACAGACTCTCTCATGATCAGGAACAAATTCCAAAAAATCAATTTCATAATTATTAAGGGTCTTCAAACAAACTTGAAAGAGTTGCTGGTAGTAATCCAGAGATCCCTATTGCCACCATTATTACAACAGCATGGATACAGCCAGCAATGATCAGGATAACTATGTGAGCCACTCAACAGTAGCAGTTGGAAACCATAATGACAGTGATATGACAAAAAAGGGTTTTCACAAGTCAAAATCAAGCAATGTGTAAAAGGATACCTTGACCTTTGCCCACTATCCTAATGTTGAACATGGTTAACTGCTGTTGTATGTTCTCGTCCTTGTTGAGTATTTAGTTGCTAAGAATGCACAGATTATGTAGATCTCAAACCCATTTTCCAGTTCCAAAATTTAACCCATCTTCTAGTTCAACTTGTAAAAGCAAGCTGAACCATACTAATAATTTAATGGATATAAATGGTAGTGGGGCCCAACTAAACCTGATCTGTGTTTGCATAACTTCGGATAATAGATATGTATAGCTTAACACTATAGAGCTGGAATTAAGTAGCCCTATGTTAATCTAACAATTCTCACAGCTATCTGGCCACCAACTTTATATTATACTGTTCTTAGATAACTGAATATTATAGTGTTCTTATATAAAAGTTGTTCCCCAATCCCAATAAAAACTATGATGTGGTGAAATAAGAAGCAGGAAGCCTGGATTGCTGGATAGATGACCACTCAACAAAGTTAGATATTTACAAGCACCTCATACATGGACCTTTTGTGTTACTTGCTTTGCTTTTCTGTGACCCGTTCCTCTGTTTTGGGAATAATATGAAACGATTTTGATGAGAGAAAAACAATAATTTAATACCACATTTTGTGCACATAAAATGCTAGATCTCTGGAAAAGAAACCTCAATAAAAATCTCACTATGAAATAAATATAAGAAAAATATTCAAGCTTACCTATACCAGTAGAACTTGATAATGTTCCAGTTGTACCATCCTTAGAGATATGAAACACAGGAGAAAAGATTGTTCCCACCACACATGGATGTGTTTTCGGAATACAGACCTGTAATTAATCATTTCATTACTCTTGCAAACAAGATGAAAATTTCAAAAGACTGCAACCTAAAGCTTCCACCAGATATATGATGCAATAATGACTTCTGGTATACAATAAAGCTTGAAGTACTGTGTTTCAAGCACCATGAGAACTGAAAAAAACACTGTAAAGCATGAATATTAAAATCAGATACAGAAGTCCCAATATTTTGTTTGCACTAATGTACTTTTATTTTTCAGTTTTTGCAAGAGACAAGACATTTTCGAACGCAGGACTTTAAAAAATAATTTTAAAAAAAAGAAACAAAAAAATAGATCCTCTGCATTTTATGAGCCCAACTTGTTTCGCTTCAACAATTGAGTGAAACCAGTTGGCCTCAAATTCCTCTTTGTTGCTGAACAGCTTGTAACTTTTTCTATATTCTCTTGCCCCATCAATCCCAACCCATCATTATTTGCAAATTATCATTTAGTTTGTTCCCTTTTTCCTCATCTTAAAGCATTATTATAGTAATTTGATTTTTATCATGTGTGTCACATGTGGGGCTCATGCAGTACCCACCCCCATTGGAATCTTTCGGTTCAAAATGCCAAGAAAGACTGGAAACACACTTGGACACCTCTCTTAGAAACACATAAAACATGGTACGTTAAAATGATCAGTTTCCAAGTTTCCGAAACAGGGAAACAAGGGCACCCTAGGATTTTCCTGCAACATAGCTGGAGAAACTCACACTACTGAAAAGGACTCTCCCTGCTACAAACTAACGTTAATTTTGAATTGCACTGCATCTTCAAAAGCATACACAAGTATATAGAGTTTGCACTAGAATAATTGAAGATGATGCTCTTAGAAACACATAAAACATGGTACGTTAAAATGATCAGTTTCCAAGTTTCCGAAACAGGGAAACAAGGGCACCCTAGGATTTTCCTGCAACATAGCTGGAGAAACTCACACTACTGAAAAGGACTCTCCCTGCTACAAACTAACGTTAATTTTGAATTGCACTGCATCTTCAAAAGCATACACAAGTATATAGAGTTTGCACTAAAATAATTGAAGATGATGCTCTGTAGTCTAGTACAGACAATGTGTGATTCCAACCATGCTCATCACTGATGGAATACATGGCCTGAAAAGAAATATATCAGCCCTAATATCACTACTTCAATGATCAAATGCACACTAATTAAATGAAAGAGGCATACAACTTTACAATGGCAAGAACACACTAGATCAACCCACCTTTGGTGGTCATTTGTATTAAAAAGTTTAAGGATTGAAAAAACTGCAAGCCCATGGAACATTAAAATGCATACATTCCTAGGGAGCAAGGGTGAGCAAAAAGTCTGCTCTAGATGCTTGAAGAAATTTGATAAATGGAGGACTCTTATGAGTAGGTATTAATAAAGGAAAATCATTTAAGGAAACCCTATTTGGAATTAAGGATGTCATGGTTAACCTCGGTAATCTTCCGTTGGTCAAGGACAAAGGGAAGAAAGAATCTATGGCAAAGCCTATTAAGGCAGCAAATGATTCACCAAAAGTGATTATCAAAGATGAGAGAATCAATGATTATCAAAGATGAGAGAATCAAACATCATATCGCAGTTATTAAAAATAAAGGGCTGACTTGTAAATTCAACGAATACTCATCAGGTTTATCAAAGGTTTGAAAGGGGATTGAAAGGAAATGGATACTGAATTCACAACTTCCTGTAACTTTTATTTCAAAAGAATATTTTCACCTAATATTCTCCAGACAGTTATCAAGGACAACATAATGACCAATGGCCCATGGTTTTGAGGAGAGCTGGATTGTATTTAAGACTATGGAATGAAAAAAGGGAAAAACAGAAAAAAGGAGAGAGAAACTCTCGAAAGTGTTCAATCACATCCCAAAAATTGCTAGATTATCTGAAATTATTAATTTTAGAAAATTAATTAATTATCATGATTAGCAATAAATAATTAGTCAATTTTTTATTTTTAGAAGTCAGTTATTATTTATTTTGTATATGAAATCAACTAATTTGCAATTTTTTATTTTTAAATGCCAATTATTATTGATTTTGTATATGAAATCAACTAAATTGCTATTTTGCTGCATGTGTTGACAGGTCACCCTCCAGAAGGCCGAAAAGGGAAGGTATCATCTGGGAGAAGGCGGCAGATCAGGAAGAAGCAGTCAGCCTAGAGAGACTTAACACACTACTTGCACATCAATGAAAACAATAAATTTTATGGAAATGAATAAATTGCTTGCTTGTGCACTTTGAATGATTCTTTCTGAATTGAAAAGAACACAAATTACATATATGTCAAGTTTGACAATGACATCAATTTGAATGCATTGAGTGGCATTGTTTTTATGAATATAATGGAATTATCTTTATGAATACAATAGTTTTATCTTTACAAATAAAATGGTCTCGTCTTTTGAATAGAATGATTTTCTTTAAAACGATTTTATGATGTGATTGGACCTTGTTTCATAAGGGAGGGAATTAGTTTTGTGTCTCCTTACGAAAAAGATCAAAATTTGTGTGTAAAGGCATAGAGGATTTGTGGGCACCAATGAAAAGACGGTTCATTCTTTCGTGTTGTCAATTACAGCACACTGTGGGCTTGTGAATGTGGCCATTCTGAGGTTGTGCAAAGGATCTTGGAGATTTGGGGGGGAGCAAACCGCTGCCATTCTTTTCTTTACCTTGCTTGCTTTAACCAGCTTCATCTTTTTGAAGGCGTTCAACCTGAGTAACCATCCTGCATGGGCTTTTCATACTAGGTCAAGTCTTCTTTTCACGTCTGATGGAATGCTTTTGATAAGCCATTGATTTTATTAAAATTGTTAGAGCTCTGATATGGAATTGTCTTTTTTTATCAGTTATGTGGGATTGAAACGGGCCCTACCCATATTACATCATGACTACATAGTGGTGTTACTACAATTTGGCAATTATGCATGTATCGTTTGGAAATATTTGAACCTGGGTATCCTCCTTGAAAGTCGAGAAATATAACCAGTTGAGCTAATGCCATTTGATCTCTGATATGGAATTGTTGTAGAAAAAATTGGGTGTCTTTTTTCTTGTTCAAAATGACGAAAAAGAAAATCAAAATTTTGGGTTCATGTTATTTTGTTTTGGGTCTCCATTTCATATAGAATAAAGGGAATGAATGTTTGATTCTCCTCTAAGTTGTATTTTTCGGAATGCTGATGTGATTTACTTGCATATGCTTGAGTAAAAGATGGGAATAATGCCAGATGAGAGCCATTTTCTCATTACTTAGGATAAAAACTTACATAGCCTTTACCTGGGTAAACCCTCTTATGTTTTAAGGCATTCAACTCAGTTTTAGTTTTTAATATATACCCAGCTCTGTTCAACTTGGTTGCACTTGTTAAGCTCTGTTCTATTTCAATCATTCATTTGGTTGAAAGTGGTCTGATAACCATACCCTGTTCTGAAGCATTTATTTGGTTGCAATTCATATACCATGCTCTGTTCTAAAGCATTAATCTGGTCGCAATTGATATACATAAACCCTACCTTGTTAGGGAACATTCAATTGGTTGCACACTGCCCTGTTCCAAGGCATTTACCTTAATTGCATTTGGGATTGAACAATGCTCTGTGCTGAAGCTTTCAATCGGAAGTATAAACCTTCCTTTGTTCAATCGCATTACTTCATTGCATTTAAAAAAGGACTCTGATCTGCTTTTCTTTGAATGCATCATACTTATTGATATCAGGGTTAAAACTTGTCCTTTTTCATAGGGATTATCCGAACCCTGTTCAATGTAGTAACTACCCTATGTTGTATTGAGGAAGGTCATCATGACAAAACTTTCTTGTCATTCTCTTTGAAAATGTTGTATTGGAGAAAATTTTGATTCATGTTTACAAGAGGAAACACAACTATTCATACCCTGTTACCTTCATCAGAGTATTGCTGCTGCACTTGAATTTTACAAGTGTGTTTCATGGACCCTGTTACATACCTGGAAGATGCGGAAACCATAAGTGTGTGTCAAAATAGAGACTCATTTTCTGAAATTCATCATCAAAAGACACTGCATTTGACATAATGGCTGCTGGGCTGAGCTAAGTGACTGTAGTTTATACTGTCCACCTTTGAGAACCTGAGTTTTGACTGCAGATGTTTAGTTGTCTGTTTACCTAAAGTTCAATGTAAGGAACTGTACACTTTAACTTGGGAATAATGGCTGCAGTCATGCATCAAAATGTCCTGTAATGATGTAGATTTCAATTGAAGATTGAAACTGAATTCTGCATGCTATTGGCTGAGATGTTTTCGGGCAATAACTGTCATAATAATTGCATATGCAATTGCTCAAAAGTATGACTGCAATTCTTAGATTGTATCTTGACGTGGAAGAACATTATATGATTGAATTATGGTATCCAGCATGGCAGATCAGTTTGATGAATTTAATGAACTATGTACCTTGACAAGTATTGTTTGCCTTTTTATGTGGTGCATTAAGCTGTAGTTGCATGGTATGATTGAATGTTATTCATCCTGATTGAATGATTGAATCAAGAAGTTATCCTGGAAAGATAGAGAGAAGGTTTGGAAGATCAAACATTTGCACCATGAATATAAGCATAATATGATGGATTGTGCATCAGAGCTATAGTTGTACAATCACAATTAAGGCTATTATGCATCACTTATAGTGCAAGTTGATCGCTGCACTAACTCTAGATCTAGTTATAATAGAATTCATGAAAAGTATGTGTGGATGCATTGCACATATGGTCTCTCTAGCCCAGTTGGTTCTGCATATCTGCCCCTTCATTAAAGGTCAGAACGTCAAGATTTGAAGTTGAGATGGGAACATTCACTTGGTTGGGCAATAAAGCTCCCAGATGATATCTTCTCTCCTTTGAGCAGTGGCTCAAAACCCAGAAAAAGAATGTCTTGACGAAGAAAATTGTATTTTGGCAAATGACTAGTTGACTTGTAATGTTGACTGATAACCATTCTTGTCATTATTGTATAAAGGCAGAATATTGCACTGCCCTTTGTGATAGTAGTTGCTGATGATTATACTTGGATTTGAATGTATAACATTATTGAATGTAATTCCTTTCAATATAATTTCAAGTATTATTATTCAGATTGATATGAAGGCATATAACTGTTATGAACAGCAAAGGTAATTTAACGGATTTATGTTAATCAGCCTTGAGATAGTTGACTGATGCACTGTACTTAATTTATGCGATTGTACATAAATGTTTTGATGAGATCATCCAGGCAATAGGAAAACAAGAAACCTTTTGTTATGTGACTGTTCCATTAGAAAGTATTGATTATTAACTGTCATATTATATAGTTGAGAAAATCTGCAAAAAATCTGCAGAATACTGATTTTTTGCCGATTTTTTAAAATATCGATGCAATTGACAAACTCTTGGAGATGCAAAGATTTTTTGAAAATTTTTTGCCGCATCGCCGTTTTTTTCAAAAAATCTGCAATCTTTTTGAGGCTGCGGCCGATTTAGGGTTTTTTTATGCAAGCCCATTTTTCAGCTGTTAATGTTTGAACTTTGAAGTTTAAAGTTTAAACCCTAAACCCTAAACCCTAAACCCGAAACCCTGTTTTTAAGTAAATATTGCTGCCTGATAACTATGTATGTAAGCCCATTTTTCAGCGGTTAATGTTTAAAACTTTGAACTTTTAAGTTTAAACCCTAAGGGTTTAGGGTTTTGTTTTTTTTTTCCCCTTTTCTTTTTAAGTAAATATTGCTGCTTGGTAACTATGTATGCAAGCCCATTTTTCAGCTGTTAATGTTTGAATTTGAAACTTTGAACTTTGAACTTGAAGTTTAAACCCTAAACCCTAGTCTAGGCCCTAGGGTTTTGGGTTTAGGGTTTTTTTCCTCCTTGTTTTAAGTAAATATTGCTGCCTGATAACTATGTATGCAAGCCCATTTTTCAGCTGTCAATGTTTCAATTTTAAACCCTAAACCCTAGCCTTTTGGTTTAACGTTTAGGTTTTTTTCAAGTGATTGTAACTTTGTTGTTACTTGTTTCCATGTGCAGGCATATAAAAAATGAAACCTTTTTTTCCTTGTTGTTACGTGTAACTTTGTACCTTTTCATATTATAAGCAATACAAGATGTGTTTTGTCACTTTCGTGTGTACTTAAAGCTTGAGCCTTGTATGATGTCTTGACATGAATTATTGCTTTTATTGCAATATTTTATTTGCATAATGTTAATTCATTGTAATATGCATGAAAAAAAAAAATTCAATGAAAATTTTTGTTTTCTTCGGGTTTTTTTTTTGCCAATTTTTGTCCCAATTTTTGCCAATTCTCGATTTTGGCAGATTTTTAAAAATGCCGATTCTTTGCCAATTCCGATTTTCTCAACTATGGTCATATATATGTTACTTCTCTATTTTAATTCAAGACAGTCAAACAATAATGACTGCAGTAATAGATGCTTATGATAGATCTGAAACAGTGCGATAACTCCATTTGACTGCAGTAAGAGACACTTACCTGAAACAGTGTGAAAACCCAGTCTTATCTGCAGTATTAGATATTTATGACAAGTTTGTAACTCAGTCTTATCTTCATAACTCAACCTAGTTAAATGATGGACCAAGACATAGATAGCTGCAGTCTTTTGTTCATAAATGATGAACTGAATTAGGTTTTTTTATAATGAATGAACATGTTTAAAACAATATTGAGCTAAGCACCCTATCTTATACACTGAAGGCTTTAGCTATGAAATCAAATAATCTGACAAAATAACACATTCACTTTGTCTTGGGAAAATATCAATGAAAATTTTTGTTTTCTTCGGGTTTTTTTTTTTGCCAATTTTTGTCCCAATTTTTGCCAATTCTCGATTTTGGCAGATTTTTAAAAATGCCGATTCTTTGCCAATTCCGATTTTCTCAACTATGGTCATATATATGTTACTTCTCTATTTTAATTCAAGACAGTCAAACAATAATGACTGCAGTAATAGATGCTTATGATAGATCTGAAACAGTGCGATAACTCCATTTGACTGCAGTAAGAGACACTTACCTGAAACAGTGCGATAACCCAGTCTTATCTGCAGTATTAGATATTTATGACAAGTTTGTAACTCAGTCTTATCTTCATAACTCAACCTAGTTAAATGATGGACCAAGACATAGATAGCTGCAGTCTTTTGTTCATAAATGATGAACTGAATTAGGTTTTTTTATAATGAATGAACATGTTTAAAACAATATTGAGCTAAGCACCCTATCTTATACACTGAAGGCTTTAGCTATGAAATCAAATAATCTGACAAAATAACACATTCACTTTGTCTTGGGAAAATATCAAATATTCAAAGGTGTGTTATCAAGATAACTTGAAATGTTACCTCTGGGGGCCAAGTATGGCCATTGAGAATGAGGGAAAACTCACCAGATCTCTTGGATTGATGTGGATTGGGATTCTTTTATCACTATTAAACATAGAATGATAAGGTCTTGTTGAAATCATCAAGCATGAGATAAGTAATTTCTGTTTGAAACTAATTAGGATGATTTAAAGGATTATATAGCTTGAAAATAAAGGGAAAAAATAATAGTTATTTTTGTGAAATTGAAATTGGGCTACTGTTACAGGTTCTAATGTCGGTCAACATGGAAGTTCTAAGAAATATCGGTAATACCTTAGAAGAGTTGATCCAGGTTGCACAACTGTAGCATGTGGTTATATTCCATTCACACCAATATCCATAAAATGCAACACACTACAATAAAATTTCATATTATAAAAAAGAACACAATGTCAAGAACTCACAAAAGTGTTAATCCATAATAGCATGTATCCTTCACATTCCACTCATCAGCAATACATCATGGTCTAATTGAGCATATAGACGATGAGTGTGCCTTAAAAATCACCTTACAACAGCGTACTTGCCATAGACCACACATATCCTAATCAACTACCATACACAACAAACATGCCTTGATCAACATGGATAGGGTGTACATATAGATATTACAGGAACCGGTAGGTGGTTGGCAACAACCCAACTACCACCTAACAAACAATACATATGAAACATGAAATACCCTATAACACATTACATGATATTTGTCACATTCATAATATTGAACAAATGACACGACACAACACTACATACAACAGAATTATACACAACTCATTCAATAGTTCATGATTATATAGACATTGATACTTTCATGCACCAACTCGTTCATACGTAAACTTGGGCAAACTTGGGCACACCAACTCGTTTACCTAGATCTAATCCTCCTTTAGATTTGTCAATGTCCTCGTCAATGTCTCCACCAATAAACCAACTTAGTACAAGGAGGGTAGATCCATTGATCTCACTACTTCAAACACTTGTCGCACTTCTTCTACTTGATTTGTGATACAAATGACGTCGACATCGATGGTCGTAGTTGTTGTGTAGATGAGCAATGTGTCATGTGTTCAAACGTTGTGTCAATCATCATCACATTCATGTGTTGTATCACATTAGTGATCATTGCTTCGACATGTTGTGTCATGTTGGCAATCATTATGTCAACAATCATCACGTTGATGCAAGTCACCTCATCTTGTCACACATCTTTTGCAAAACTCAGGTGATTGTCCAAACACAACAATTGCTTGTCCATACAAGGGAACCCAGCTTTGGTATGTTGAAGGTTACTTGAATTATTGTCAATAGTTGGAATACTTTATTATCGACGATAGTTGGAGGTTACTTGTGCTCATATAGAAAACATGGAAGGAATTGGGTGCATTGACTTTATGGCCCCTGAACTTTTTCCCAAGCCTTAAGCAAATTTGCCTCATCATTTCTTCCTCCAAATGACACCAAGAGGATGGAAAACATTCTTATGGACGACAACACTCCAAAAGGAAACATTGTTGACAACAATCTTAACAATAAATCTTCGAATCACAAAGTTCTATTTGATGACGAATAGCAATACTTCAAATGGTAGCACTCCAAACAACCACACAAACAATAGCACTCTACATGGCGATTCTCCAAACAGCAACACTCCCATTGATGACAACAATAAGAACGAAAGTTGAAAGGGTATCTTTACAATTATTTTATCCTTGTTGCACGACACTCAACCACTGTCATTTGATGACTCCCAAACCCTAGTGATGAGTTGTCAATATGTCATCTTTAATTAGCCTAAAATTTGTCAAACTATGTACCATTTTGTTTTGTTTCAACCATCTTTGTACATGAATCTCGAAAAAGGAAAGAATCTTACCACTCTAGCTGTCGCGAGCAATTCAAACATGAATCTCGAAACAATCAAGCAACATGCAAAGAACAAAGATCACACACTAAATAGCGCACAATTGGCAACCAACGGTTTACTCACCTAGTGTGTCAACTGGTGAAGTATAGCATTGTGAACTATTTGTTGACTGCCACATCGCGCTAGATGATGACAGTCATTGGCAGCTGCCTTGTTTTGACTTAAATCCAGACGATTGTTGCAACCACAAATACGTTAATCCATGCTGGAACAAGTGACATCCTTTGTCCTCATGCCCAGCCATTGTAATAGATTGTAGCATCTCGCACCTATATAAATTTGTCCATACTGGAGCCTAGGTAGACGGTAGCTTATTATTCTCTATAACTTCAATTTAAATTAATGGAGATTTGCTTCGCATAGTTCAGATTTGTAAGTGTTCCATAGGGGGAAGTCTAAGCCTTGCTCACCAACTAAGGGCCCACTCATGTTGAGCAGGTGTCAATGATTTCCTCCCATTTGTTTTCATTCATGTTGATGCATTCTGCATTTCCTATATGATTATTTGCACTATTCTACGATTTGTTTCTTTTCTCTATAACTTTATTCTTTATACTTTTGCAGCTTTAATTACTCTTTCTTTCTGAACCATTAAATTGTTAGTTTAACACCATTACAATTCCTACAATTCACATCCATACTATTAGTAGCTTTCGATTTAATTTCGTTTCTTCAAATATCACATTCACTTATGCTTTATTCCTTTCAGCAATTCCATTCAGTTCTGTTCTTTCAATTGCAGTTAGTATAACCTGCTTTGTTTCAAAATGCACATGTTTTAGATGTTGACTTGCCTTTTTCTTATCTCTGCAGATAGAGCTTAGGTTTCTTTCTGCGAACATAGAATAAGTTTTCCTTTCTACTCCATTTCCCGTTTCAGCATTTTCATTTCAACAAGTGTAGAATAGTTTTAATTCCTACCATTTCAATTCCGCAAGCGTAATTTAAAATTTCCTTTCAATCCATTTCAATTCCGCAAGTGTAATTTAGAATTTCCTTTCAATCCATTTCATTTAGCAGCATAGCTCAAATTCCTTCTGCAGCAATAGGATACATGCCAAGCCATAACTTTTTTAAGCAAGTTGTAGAAATGGAATACATCACACTGCAACACAATTCCATTACCACTTAAATTAACAAAATATACAATGGGAATAACTTGCAATTACAAATGTAAACACTGCACACACATGTATCTTGCACAGCAACTATCTATAATACACCATACTCGACAAACCATCAACTCACTTTCGACAACAATATGTACACACACTACCAGATACAAACAGGTAGATGAATGATAGATCATCATCTGATATTCAGAAATGTAATATGTCTACTTATACTTTTCCTGGGAAAGGGGAGGTAGTTGCCAACTTTCACAACTTCCTCCTACCTAACCCTAACTACCCCAACACAACACTTCTAATTGCTAGACATCGTAATTACATGACATTTGAATTACATGTACATTCAATTACCCAAACATCCTAATTACATGAACATCAGAATTAAACATATGAACGTTTCGTCAAACCCTTAGCATACAAACTACACAATGACAAAACTTCATTCATCGTTTATGCAAACATGTCAATTTGCCTGCCTACACAAGTCACTCTAAAAAGAGTAGTTAGCTTTCTTTTGCGTATGATTTCGATTCATGTACATTCGATTAGTTTGTCTTTTGATACAACTTTATACTTCAGTATAAGTAGAAAAATAAACACCAATATAACAATCCCCCCACCAAAACCCTTTTTATAAGACACTTGACTACTATAAGCAAATCAGACCATCCTTGGGTGCGCATGCATATACCTTGTCGACACCATGTAAAAGCCTATGACCTTGGATTGATAAAAAAAAAAAAAGTGGACCCTATCACCTAGGCTGCCCTTGGATTTCATGGCACAAGTATGAAAGACATGCACTATGATGAGAACTATCCCATGGTATTACATGGCCAATGTCACAAATAGGGCTGGACAACACTCACAATGATGTTACATAAAGTGGCACAACACTCACAATGATGTTACATAAAGTGGCACAACACTCACAATGATGTTACATAAAGTGGCACACTTGATAGCCTACAACAAAATCATGTATGGTAGGATTACATTTAGTAGGCAATTCCTTCTTCAACAACATGCAATGGGATAGCCTCCCCATCGCATAGACAACACTATCTAAATGCATAACAGTTATGCAATGAAGTCATCTAAGCCTTGAAATTCTCCACACTTCTTCCACTAAACATTCAAAACAATAATGTCTCTATCCTAGTGCAAGAATTATCATTCTCCAATTCCATCCATGCCTTGGGTCAATTCCATGGTGTCTTGCATGCTTTCTATTCCCCTTTGTATCTAAAAAGTATTAGGGTGGTGAATCATACAAGATAATACCCTTTATTTTGTTAGGCTTTAAATTCATTTACTACATTATTAACTATTGTTATCAGACCTCAAGCTGAGCATGTGTGTTAGTTGGGAGGTTAGCATAGTTGTTATAACCAATATTTATGGTTATAACAACGAGCATATATTTAACTATTGTTATAACCATCTGGTATGGTTATAACCACCTTACACGTATTTAAATATCTAGAGATGATCAATATAATTTAGTTTTAATTCTTCTGGTATTAAAGCAAGTTATTCTTGGGAGAATATTGGACTTTGTGAGAATTGCTAGGTTTTTAAGAGGACCCCACCTAGCTTTGAGTGAGAGAGAGAACAAATAGTGCAAAGACACTCAATATTGCACTTTCCACATATTGCTTTTAAAGCGACCTCATGTCCATCATCCCATCAATATGGGATTTTATTCTCGAAGAGAAGAAATTGCGGTGAGCTCAAAATCGAGAACAAGGTCCTGCTGAGGTGGAAGGCTGAGTTTAGGAGCACGCGTGGGAGCTGCGTGGGAGCTGCGTGGCTTTTAGAGGCCACCACCACCACTCACAATCAACAGGAGCCCATCACAACAGCCCATACATAGAGGAGATATTGGAAGAAACAACAACCCATTTCTTCCATTTTGGAGCAGATATCACTGTTGAAGCATCTCTGAAGAAAACAAATAATTCAAAGTGAAGCACAAAAGTAAAATTCATTGCCCCACAAATCCTTGGGTGATTTACATCAAAAGTCGCCTGTCGTTTTGACGATTTTCAAATTCTGCATCTTCCTATGTAAGTTGCAGAGGCTGAAACAGAATATTTGAGAAATTATGGGCTTCAGATGTTGAAAGATCTCATATTTCAGTGCACAGCTTGGAGACCAGCAGCGAAAAGCCTATGTCAGACAAAGAAACTTGTGGACATAGCCTAAGCTGGCTATCAAATACAAGAGGAGGAAAATACTTTTCAAGTTGCTTTTGTGGCTGAGTTGGTTGAGGAAAAAGTTTGGAGAGTTCCATGCTAGAGGTTCCAGGTTCAACTCCCCAATTTACATTTTTGTTTTAAAAATTGCATGTATTCTAAATGGGTTAAAAGCATAATTTTTTCCTTTATGAATACATCGTGCAAATAGTAGGCGAGTTGAAAAATTGAAACAAAATAAAGTTTTCTTTTGGAGTAGAGGTCGAGGGATCTGTTGGTTACGAATCTGCCATGAGGAAAGGATTTTTGGTTAATGCGCCCAGATTCGCCCACCAGCATGAAAGGCCGGAAGGAAGAGATGCCTTCCGGGCCAATCTCCGGAGAAGGCCGGCTCCTTTTGGGGGGGGGATTTAAGCCAAAGGGAACAGGAAAGAAATAAAGGAACGGAAAGAGACAAATGTACGGAAAGAGATTACAAATATGTCCAAAGGTTGGTGGGGGGAACTAACAAGACGGGAACACACCAATCACCGCTACTTACTGCATACAAACACAGAGCATGACAAGGAACCGCAAAACCTAGGCGTACTTCCGATACACCAAGCAGCGTATGCACACCTTCAATAGCTCCCTAGCAAACATTCCCTACAAGGAACTAACAGATAGGGATCGTATCAATCACCGTATACGTACACCGACAAGGGTAGAAAGTAAACCTAGAGATGTCGGAGCGTGTATATGTGTTAGGTAGAGAGTTTAACCGCACACCTTCAATGGCTCCCTAGCAAACATTCCCTACAAGGAACTAATGACAGGGGATCGCATCAATCACTGTGATACGGGCCAGCAACGTCACACACAACCGATGGAACTGCTACCAAATTTATAATGAATGCTTTAAATAATGAAGTACGGAAGGTGCTTTAAGCAAGCAATGCTAGAGGAACCCGATCGCCAAATGCCAAAGTGAATTAACGAGCAACGACACAAGTGGGCCTAAGGCATATAATGAAAGACAAGATAAAAGAATAAAGATAGTAGAATGTAACCTGCATACAGATTGTATTCATAAGCGTACACGGTTACAAGAAGCACGTAGTTCCCTAACAAACATTCCCCTTCCACCCTTTACAATGAATTTCGGATGGGCTTTTATAGCCCGAGTCCCACCCGTTACATTAATGGGCACGTAGTCCCGCCAAACATGAGCCGACGTAAGCGGCGAAAGAGCCGCAAATGCCGACCTTTTGTCGGATCGGCTGTACCCGCAAGATGGTCTTCCCGGAAGCCGGACAGCTACGTGGCGGAGTGCCGGGTAATTCTTCAAGTCGGCAGCTTGCTAGTAGCCGGAGCAGTGAAACCTCGCATCAGCTTTGAATGAGGCTATTAACGCAGCGGTGCGGCAGCCCATGCTTATCCCTTTTGGTCGGCAGCCTTGGTTCAAATCCCGAGCCGGACACTTGTCCGATGATGGGTTATGTCAGGACACATGCCCGCCTTAGAGGGCGCCTATCCATCTTTGCTTGGGATCGGGGCTCCTTGGGATGCGTGCAAAAATCGGGCAGGTACGGGGAAGGCCTTCAAGCCTTGGTCAAATTCCGGGTTTGTTCCCCTATCGTACACTCGTCAAGGGCGCATTCCCGCTCCGTTGAGAAGTCGAATCGCGCACGTGCGAACACCGGTGTCCGCCGCCATATGGACCTCGCTCCGGCATTTTACCTTTTTTCGCATTGACTCGCATCGCCGCTGCAAGGTGCGCTCAGAGGTGGGGCGAAGTACGCACTCTCGCACCAAAATCGGGCGAAGTGCGCACTTCGCACCAAAATCGGGCGAGTGCGAACTTCGCACCTGCACTTAGCCAATTTCGTATAGACCCGCCGGAAAGCCGGAAAATCAACCCGGGAACTCCATGGAAAAAGGGGGGAGAGAAAGAGAATGGGAAAGAAAAGGAAAGGGAGAGAAGGGAGAAAAACGGAAGGAGGAAAAGAAGAGCAAAGATCGTTACAAAACAACATTGAAGACATTGCACCCCGTGCAAAAATGTGACAACATTTCCGGCGGCTCGCGGGGTGTCGAGCTCGCCTCGGCGCAAAGAATCCATGCCTTCATCCTTTGGGTGCAGAGGAACTTGCCTCCCCGCCTTTTTCTCGCTCTAATCGTTCTCCTTGCGGCAACCGTTCTTCGTATTCATCTTTGTCGCCGCCTCACCGCATCTCCTTCCGAAAGGTCTCCATTTCTCGCTTCGCCTCGCACATGCGAGTGTACGCCTCTTGGGCCGAGCGCCGTGCTTCCGCTTCGAATGGCTTGCGGTCGGCTATGTCTTCTAATGCTCCGTGAAAAGCAGCGACCGCGTGCAGTTCGATGGTGAGGTATCTTTTCTCTAACTCCCGAAAATAGGAGCGGATCCCGGAATATCCGGACACCATCCGAGTGACTCGACCGTCTTGAATTGGCTCGTCCAGCCTATCAATTTCAGTCAGATCCGCTTCAAAGGATCGCCAATTCTTCTTTACCCGATCTAGGGTAAGGAGCTCGCCATTCTCAACAAAACCTGGACACCCAAGTTCTGAAAGAGCGTGAAAGGGGGCCAGACAGATATCTTTTTCATGCCCGAATGCATCAAGCATTCGTCTGGCCACTCTCACCTCTTCAACTTTTCTAAAATATTTGTGCAAGGTCACCCTTGCACCTGCCCATTCTGCAGCCGAATGAGGACACGGGGGAAAAAGGACGCCGTCGCGCTCGCGCTCCCGAAGGTTTATCGCTGTGTCCAGCCATTGCTTTGCCTCGCGCTCGGCCTCCTCTACCACAAGCTTCCCGGGCGTAAACTTCTTGAATCCCGGATGCGAAGTCCAGGACCGCCATCGCCTTAAAGGTATGGGGCTTGCATTCCCTCAACAAACCAGCCCTCATTTCCTTAACTTTTGTCTTTGAAAAGACAATCGCTTGAGATGTTTTTTCTGCAAGCCGCGATCGTGCCTCGCTTCAAAGACTCCCGGAGCCGAGAAATCTGCTCCGAGGCCGCTTTCTTTCGGTTGCGGCTCGTTGTCGAGAAGCGGCTAGCCGGGCTTTGAATTCATCTCTGCTTCTCGCCGCGCCGTCTCCAGCTGCTCATGGACCTAGATAGGTCCTCTTCAAGTTGCCTTACTTTGTCCCGCAACGCAAAAGTTCTTCCCGCTCCTCCGCACTCTTGACAAAGAGATTGTCGCCTTGCGCATGATCGTCCGAATCTCATACTGTTTATCAATGTCGTCAAAGCTTTTCTCCTTTGTCTGGAGCACGTAGTCCGCCTTAGTCATTTCTCGGAGAGGCTTCTTCACTATTGGGATTATTTTCTCCGTTGTAATCACTCTCCTTCCGAAATCATACTTTGCGCGTTTTGCCGGGGCGGTTATCTCTTCATGTCTCCTCCGCTTCGTGTCTTGGCGGAAAGAGACAGTAATACTCTACGGCTCTTGTTGCCGTGGGCAAGTCATCTGAGTTCTGGAGGTCGTCCATAAAATCTGGTTCCCCCAGCCTAGGGATCTGCTGAGACGTCTCTCCTGCGGGGATGGGATCAGGAGGAACCGGACAGACCTTGGAAGAATCGGTCGCTTGTGGGGGCGACCGGGAAACGGAAATGGGAGAGGCTGACACTGTGAGGGTTTGAAGCGGCTGAGGCGGAGGATGTGATGGTGAATGGACAGCCTCAGCACTAACCTCGGGCGAAGGGTTTGGAGTTGTGCTCGGAGAAAGAGAGACGTTAGGGTTCCGAGCAACCGGTCGAAAGAATGGGGACCGCTAGAAGGACGCGGAGACGGGGAGGAGGATGTGGTCATGGCTCGCCCAGAT
This sequence comes from Wollemia nobilis, assembly GCA_028583015.1. Taxonomy (NCBI): domain Eukaryota; kingdom Viridiplantae; phylum Streptophyta; class Pinopsida; order Araucariales; family Araucariaceae; genus Wollemia; species Wollemia nobilis. The sequence continues at coordinate 4,745,622 of JAQPPZ010016709.1, forward strand.
TGAGCGGGGGACTGAGTGGAAGTAGAACTGGGTGAGACTAGAGAGACAGGGACAGCGAACGTACTCGCGGGCTCCGCCCGAGCCGATGCCGGGTGAATGTCTTCGCTTATTGTCTCGGCGGCCGGCTTGGGACCGCCCAAAGGAATCGCCTCTCGCGGGCGGCAGGACGCGGCCGCGGCTCGCGACCGGTCAGCCGCACTATCGTGCTAGGGTCGCCCGATTTTCTCAACTCTCCTCCGCTTCTTTTCTTCCGGGAACAACCGTCGGATCGGGGGAAGGAGACGAGCGTGTGCAAGCAGGCGCCGATGCTCCCACGGTAAACTTGTACCGGGTTTGACTTGCGTAAGGTCCGCCGCAACCGGTCTCGCGTTCCGGCGGTGCCGGTGCTTTTCTTGCTCGAGGAAGTGCCTCGGCGCCGCCTCGGCTAACTTTTTCGCCTTTTCGTGCGCCGCCTTAGGAGCCACGAACCGCATTGGATCGGCTCGGGTACTTGTCGGGCCGGCGCCGGCGACTGCCGAAGTGTACAATCGTTTGGGAGGAGACCCACTTTTATAATCCTCAAAGGGGCCTCTGGGAACGTAACCTTGATATGCGAACGGCCGCCACCGTCATGATGCCGGTCATAGAGAACCGAGAAGTCGTCATCTACGGCCGTGTTTCTCCTTGTGGATTTATCGTGTCGCGTGCGGCATCTCATTTTCCAAAGATTCAATAATCTTTTCTTTAGACCACTTAAGGCCTCGCAATCTTGGACATAAATTTTTTGAACCCCGGAGATGAGAAGTGATGGTCCCGGTTTCTCTTGGGGTCATATGTCACCTCCTCGCAAGAGAAATCCCGCCAAGGGGGAGAAGCTTCCATTAATTCAATCTCCCACTCAAGGTCCACATGGACCACGTCGCATCTATCTTCGGTTATGTCCCGGGGCACAGATGTGCAAACTTTCCCCTTATCCCATGAGGGTCATACTCCAGACGCCACGGCAGAAGAAACCAAAGCCAATCCGGGACAGCGCTTGCTCTAGGTAGACATGTTGTCCTACCTCGATAATCTCAACATTGGCCCAGGAAAGAGGATATTGAAAAATCTGTCCTCTTTTCTTCCCTAGGCCAAACTCTTCTTCCACATAGTCCATCTGTCGGGCAACTTCCATCCCGAACATATGCTCTGAGAACCAATAGGGCAGCAAATAGGGTTTGCCCTTGAATCCGTAGATTCTGATCACAATCCCTCGCGTCGTCCGAAACGTCCCCGAGCTTCCGATTTATCAAAGCACTCGCCATTTCTCTCGGGGACGGGGGATTTCACTTTCGGTGAAGACCGACATGACGAATCCCGTAAAGTTGAAGTTGAACTTGTAGTAGGACCCTTTCCGGTATAAGTCATCCGTCCGGTTATAGACGGGCTGGGGTTCTCCCTTCTCGTTAACCTTCTTCGTGTTCGGGATCGGCATTTGGGGGTGCAGATGGTACAAACAAAGCCGACTCGTAACGGAATCGAAACGAAAATTGGTTGATCGGCGCTTCGGATCTTCACAGATCGGAATGAATGGCGAAGCCACCGCCTGCTCGACCGAAAGAGATGGGGCGTTTCCGCTCCGCCGCGCCGCCGGTTCGTAAGATTCTCCACACAGAGGCATTCTCGCAGCGCCACTGGTACGGGTGCACCACCATCGGAGTCGCACTCGAGGATCCATGCCAAGATGGTATATAGATACTTGCTCTGAAATTTTACCAAAGGCATGGGGCCAGTCCCTCATTCGCTTGGTGTGCGTGAAACGTCCCGCTTGTTCGCCCAAATTGATTTTTCTGAGGATGGTGCCGGAGTCGTACTCCAGCCCTGGGGCGAAAGCTGGTTGCACAGTCTCCTTGCGCAGTGCGAACAAGGGTTTGCCGCTGGAACCGCAGATTTGCCGGAAGCCGGTTTATAGTGTCCGACAATTAAGTCTATCACTCCGGCATTGGTGGACAGGAGGGCACATGAATCAAGAGGTTTGATTTGTACGCCGCTCCAAAATGATGGGAGGGCGAAACCTTGTCGCCCAGCCTCTCCACATTCGCTCTCACCTGAGTTAGGCTCATGGAAAACGAGCCGTCCACATATCCTCGCTGTAATTCACCGGAGGTGGTGGGGATTGCCCACGCCGTACCTTCTTCGTCCGGGCCTTTGACTTTTTCTCCGGCGGAGGATCGCCTTTGAAAACTCCCCGGCCGCGGCAAATCGCCCTGGTTCATTGCCTCACTGGATCGCGCCGACACGTGCATTTTTCCCTTGTCCATCTCTCCGAGTCAGCAATAATGACAGTTCAGCCGTCCGCAACAAATTTCGCTATCGGAGGAATAATTAGCACCGTCCGAGGAATAATCTCTCGCAACTGGAATGTTGGCATGATTCTCGACCCCTTTTCTAGATAAAAACAGCGCCATTAATGCAACGCAGAGGGGTAGGTCGGCTGAGTTAAAACCCTTGGTGGCCGCACAGAGAACGTTTAGGAAAAGACGCGCCCGGCAGCCGTGCCTTGCTTTTTTAGTTGCGTTTCGCTTGAAAACGCGCAATCATTAACTCGCCGTTGGGGACCGCACCATGGCCGACGTTGCCGCCACCACTTGGGCACGCTGATCAAGACAAAACCTTCGGTGCGGAAACCCACATTAAAACAAGTGCAAACGCGCCTTGGGCCCAGCTTGGGGTTTTTGAATTTTTTTTTATTATTTTTTAAACCGCGTCCCAATATTGGCCCGGAAAACTAGGCGCAGCCGGACTTCGCCCGAAGTTGGGCACGGCCCGACCTCGCCGGCGAAGTCGGACTTCGCTCGACTTCGCGAGTACGAACTTCGCACCAAAATCGGGCGAGTACGAACTTCGCGCGAGCGCGTGCTTGAACCGTTCTACCCTGCTTAGCCGCGCCAAGGTTTGGGCGCGATCCGGGTTTTTGCCGCCTTTCATCTTTAGATGGACTTCGCACGGCGCCGGCCGCTTTGTTCGGACTTCGGCCGAAGCTTGATGCGAGTGCGAACTCGCGCGAGTTCGCACTTCGCCTAGCGCTGAGCGCAACGCGCACTTCGCACGGGCGCCGGCCGGTCGGACTTCGTGCAGAGTTCGCACTTCGCACAAACTTTGCGCGTAGTGCGACTTCGCACGAAGGGTTGCGCAGCTGCGGACTTTAGTCCGCTTCAGCTTTTCTCGGACAAACTTCGCAATTCGGCCGGGCCGAGTCAGCTCACGCGAAGTCGGACTTCGGTCAACACTTAGTCGATTTTTGCTCTTTTTTCTCCTTTCTTTTCTCGCATAGCCGAACTTCGCCCTCCTCGCGGGCAAACGACGCACTTCGTTGCGAAGTCCGTCTTTCTCTCCCATGCCGCATTTAAGCTCAAAGAAGGAAAAATAAACTGAATGCTAAAACTGGAAACTATACATGCGGGGGGGAAAATAAAAACACAAGGCAAAATTTTTACAGGGAAGGGCCACTCGGCGCCTTCAACAACGATAAAGCTTCAAGTGGAACCCGTTGGACGGGGATGGGGAGGAGCCGACCCTCCATATCCGAAAGTATGTAGGCATTGAACCGATTCACCCGGCAATCCGATAAGGGCCCTCCCGCAGAGCGTCAAATTTTCCGTGATTACCCGGTTTTGCCTTGTATGAGTCCCACTTCAAGCACTGTGTCCCCGACTTCGAAAACTCGGCAATGGTGCCTTTGGCAAACCAGCCTTTAGTGGCTGCAATGTGATCGGCGAAGGCCCGGTATGCACTTTCTCTCGTCTTCTTCCAACTGCAGGAGTTGGCACAACCTGTCGTCTACCGGGTCTCCGCCGCTCCTGTCTTCGTCAATCATCCACAGGGCGGGGATTTCAATGTGTGATGGCATAACAGCTTGCTTGCCATAGACGAGCGCATAGGGGGACGTCTTGAGGGATTTCTTGAACGCAACTCTGTCCGCCCATAGCGCCCGGCTCAGAGCAAGTGCCAAGTCCGCTTATTTTTTTCAATGGTCCTCCGGAGAATTTTCGGGAGGTTCTTGTTAGTAGACTCGCAAGGCCATTCCCCCGCGGGTAGTAATTAGAAGACATCTTGTGATAGATGCCAAGGCCGCCGGTGTACTCCGTGAGTACAGCGCCTACAAATCCCGGACCGTTGTCCGTCACAATCGACTCGGAACCCCGAGCGGGTAATCGTGCTCTCAATGAACTCGATGACCGTTTCTTGGTCGGCGTTCTTGGTCGGGATCGCCTCCGTCCACCGTGTGAAATAGTCGGTAGCTGTGAGAATAAACTTGTGGCCGGCGGAGGAGTTAGGAGAAATCACCCCAATGAAGTCCAGACCCCATTGCTGGAACGGAGCTTCGGCTTGAATCGATTGAAGGGGCAGGGGTGCTTTTCTGTTTCGGCCAGCATACCTCTGGCATTGATCACACTTGGCACAGACCGCATACGCGTCTGAGAACAGAGTGGGCCAATAGTATCCAGCCCTTATTATTTTTAAGGCCGTTGGCCTTGAAGAATGGTGACCCCCGGGCATCCCGGAATGAAAATCTCCGAGGATCCTAGGCTGGTCAGATTTTATGACGCACCGCAACAGATGCCGTCAATGTTTTTGAAGTAAAGCCCCTCGGGGCGAAGAGTGTACCTTAATGCACCTAACCGAAATCTCCTTCGTTGTGAGGCGTTCAGTGATCGAGACATCTTCCGGCGTGAAGTATCTCACCAGCTCATCCGTCCAATCACTCCCCTCCGATAAGGAGTTGGCTAGGTAGACGCGTGTCGCCGTGTCCTCCCACTTACAAAGCGGAGATGCCGGCCACGCCGCTTCGGGCCAATTCCCGACACAAGGCTCGGCCTCCGATAAGCTTGGTGGGCCGTACTTCGATGTCAAACTCCCGGATCTTGGCAATCCATCCCGCTCTCTTGTGACCCGGTTCCCCTTGCAAGATGAAACTGCGAACATCGGGGTGAATCACAAAGACAAGTGGTCTTACTTTGGGAGACAAAGTGCCCGAGCTTTCGAAGGGACTTCATGACCGCATGGACCCGCCGCTCTATAAAATTGTACTTCTCTTCGTGTGGCGTAATCACTTGGCTTAGGAACGCAATGGGGCGCTCCTCACCGTCGTCTCCTTCCGAGTCAGACTGCAGCCGTAACTTTCGGGTTCTCCCACCGCATACGTGATGAAGTCCTTGGAGTAGTCCGGGTTTGTCAACACCGGAGCTTGCGCACTTCGAGCCTTGATTTCCTCGAAAGCTTGCTCTCTCTCATCACCCATTCGTAAGGTGTATCTTTCTTCAACAGCTCGGCCATAGGCTTGATCACTCGTGCGAAGTCCGGAATGAACTTCCGCACGAAGTTAATCCGACCGAAGAAGGACCGCAGACCTTTTTATCGAGGCAATGGCAAGCGAACGAGGGCTTCGCTCCGTCGTGGTCAATGGCGAGGCCTTCCTGGAGATGACATGTCCCAACAGCTTTCCTTCCTTTACCGCGAAGACGTACTTCTTCGGGTTTATAGAGATGCCGAATTCTCGACAACTTTCAAATATCCGCCGCAGTGCGAAACATGATCTTCTCGTCGGTGAGAGAAAACATCATGTCATCAAGATAGATGACAATAATCTTGTTGAGCAGCTCTCCTAAGGCCAGGTCCATGGCCCTTTGGAACGTGGCACCAAGCATTGGATAAGCCAAACGGCATGCGCCGATAGGCGAACGTCCCCACTTCGTGGTAAACGCCGTCTTATGCCGGTCTTCGTCTTTGACCCAAATCCGGTTGTAGCCGGAAAATCCATCTAAAAGTGAAAATCTCTCGGGCTCCAAAGAACGATATGCAAAATTTGGTCGATTTGGGGAAGCGGATAGTGGTCCCTGAGGGAAGCCCGATTTAGGTTTCGAAGTCGACACGTAGACGTATGTCGCCATTCTTTTTCCTCACGGCACCGTATTCGCGACCCAGATGAATGTTTGATGGGGTAGATGATCTTGGCCTCCAAAGATCTTCAAGAGCTCGGTCTTCATCATGGCCTCAACCTTTGGATTTACGGCCCTTTGCTTTTGTCTGAACGGCTTGGCGCCATCCTCTAGCTCGATGGTATGCTCGGATGACAGATCTCGTCATACCCCTCAAATCTTCGTAGCACCGATGCCACGATGTCGGGGAACTCCCGGCACAGTTGATCTAATCTGCACCCGCTCCTCCGACGTGCATCTGCTCCGACCTTGATGGTTTTACCAGTTCGAGCTCCTGTGTCAGGATACCGCCTCGGGTCTACTTTGATCCCGTGGGATATTGCTCGTCATTCCGATCAAAGAGACTTTCTAATGTAATCGATCCTTTTGGGACGTGATTATTCCGTGAATCGTATCAACCCCTCATATTGCTCGTCATCGTGGTCTCTACCTTCGATTACACACACTTCGTTAACCAGAATGTGACGATCTCCTCGTCACACCTGAATACCCGCTGAAGGTATCCCTATCGTGCACGTAAGGCCTCAGTAAATGGTGCGGACCGGCTTCAGCTTCGGACGACGTCTTCACCGGAACGTACTGGCTCCAACAGACGCTGAATATCCGCGTGCTTGTTTCTCTCACGCGATATTGCCTTAACGTTCAATGAGTCAAACGATTCCATCGAGTCCTGGACCCGATTGCGGTACGCTCTAAGATAGTGATGCTTAGACGCGCATTTATTCGTAACTTGATGACACACTAACTCGAATCTCCGAAAATTTGGAGATGCTTGATTCCGAGCCTTTCCGCCTTTCGCGACCCAAGCACGTGGCTTCGTATTCCGCCGAATTGTTAGTACAGCTCCAGTGCCAGCTCGTAGGCATAGTCCCTCCGGACTCCGGTTGGAGAAACCAGGAGGACCCTTGCACCGGCGCCATTCTTGCAACGGGCGCCGTCAAAGAAAAGCTTCCACGGCTCTTCGGGTGCAGGTCCTACCTCCTTCGCAACGGACACGTCAAGCTCCTCGGGCCGCTTAATGGAATAACAGCCTCGCTCGTTCCGATTACGGCATTAAAATCCCGCAACGAGAACTCGTCTTCTAGCCGTAGCACTTCGAGAGCTTGCTCGGTCGGCTCCATCGTCACCGCTTCTTCTTCGACAACCGGACCATGCACCCATCTCTCCGCCGGTATCTTGTCTACTAGAAAAGGGGAAGGCTTCTCATTGAAAATTTTCGGTCTCCTTCCTTTGAAGGGCACTTCCATGTGCGAGTAGTCTAGAGACAGTACCCGCCCAACTTCGGCAGTGAACTCCCGAGAGAGACACATGCCGAAGTAAGGCTCCAGGTCAACAATCACGACCTCTTGGATGACCACAATGTCGAGAGCTTTGTGCAACCGGATAGGGATGTCCTTTATGACACCAACTGTCTTGACAGGGGTGCCGTCTAATTGCAAGACACCTTGGCTGCTCCGCGTGTATTCCATCCCGATCTCATCGGCACGGCCTTCGGCATCACACCGAGGAAGCACCGGAATCCACCATGCAGCTGAGAACTATGTGCCCTTGCATCCGCAAAGACAGATAAAAGGGTGGCGGTCCTGCTCTTCCCATGGTGGAGACTCGCCAAAGGTTGAACCAGGACAGCGAGCTGCATCTGCTTGCCGTTCTTCATGTTCTTCAGTGATTCTTGCAGCAGATCTACCTGGCTCGGAAGCGTAAGAGCATCGTACATGCTGATTCTGGCAGGAGTCTTCTTTAACTCGTCTACAATGCTGTAGCCCGAGGTACTAGCTCCTTCTGCCGGTTTAGCCGGTTCATACTTGGTCCGGCATCGTTGGGTGGCCTCAACTCGCCGTCTCTTGGTCGAGACGGGTACTTCAGCCTTCTCCCGGGCTTGTTCTTTGGTTTCGCCGGGGGCCGAAGTACAGAAGCTTAGCGGGAGTTGGGGCCTTTGCCGGAGGCTTAGCCGGAACAAGCAGCGGTCTTTGGCCGGAGAAGGTTTAGCGGGAGCTTTATCTTTGGATGCCTTCTCCCGCGCTGTGTAAGGCCACAGCCGCTAGTACGGTGGCAGCCCATTGGGCCGCGGTCTTTCTCTTCTCGTGTATACCCGCAAAGGTTTAGCCGTGTCCGCAGCCTTTCTTTTCTTCCTTGGCGGGCGCCACCGGGTTCTCTTCCGGCAGTGGCAAAATTGGCCTCGCCGTCCAAGATCATGTACAGCTCATCATCTTCTATAGTGCCGCCGGCCAAGGTCCGGATGTAGTGCCGGTGCAAAGTGCAATCTTCCTCCGAATGCGGGTCATTGCAAGTAGTGCACCGCTGACTCGGTCGGGAGGACCAGGTGGGTCATCTATAGCAAGATTTCTCGAGGCGGACGCCTCGCGGTTGGTTTTCTGGGGCTTTATCTTTTGTCAATGCCGGCGGCGCATACGGCCTTCTAGGAGCAAAGTCCATTTGGGCCTGCTTCTTTTTCATAGCGGTCATGTCATTGGACATGGCATGATATCCGGAGGCCAAAGCCCGCACTTCTTGTAGAATCGTGTTCTGGATGCTGCTGTCGGGAGGCGGCAACTGTGCCGGTGGAGGCAAAGCGGCCAATGGAGGAGGGTTAGAATAAGACGCATACTGCGGGGGAGCAGGAAGCGCTGGAAAATGCGGAGCAGGAGGAGGCGGATGAGGGTAATGCAACTGAGGCGGGCCGTATTGAGTTACGACCGGCGCCGGATTCCACTGCGGCCTGGGGCCGCTGCCTCGAAGTAGACGGCACACCACCGTGGCGTAAGGATACCGCGATCTTGGAAAGTCGGGATGAATCGGCTCCCGCACTCGGACGGAAGCCCGCCGATGGAGATAATGTCGCCTTCACTTGTCGGGCAGCCTTCGTACAAGGCAGTGGAACTCGTCAATTCGGGCGATCTTCAGCAGCAGGCATATGTCTGAGTTGAAAGACCTCAGATAGTAGTGAGCAGCCATGCCAGCTGAAGGCCGAAGTTCGCGAGGTACCCGTTTCCAGGATCTCGCAAACCTGATGTTAAAATCTGACACCTCCTCTTGAGGATGCCTCTCGGATTGCTTGGAACCGATGCGAGAGAGAGGTAGGATCAGCAGACTCGTTGCATCCTTTTACGAGCCTCCCGGCAAGCCGGGCCACCCAGGTGATGGATCCCTCTCGGCAGCGATCTCCACCAAGAGAGAAGCTTTCCCCTCGTGGAAAGGGCCGCGAGACGGGTCTTCACACTTTCATCGGTGATGGTATGCAGTGCAGGCCGGGGCAAGGATGTCCCGGATGTGCTCGTACGCCGTCTTACCGTAGCCGTCGTATGTGGGAATAGACTTTAAAGCAGCAGGGCGCACAGCTTGCTGACCGATCAGGGCCAAAGGCCCTGTAGAGTCCACCGTCGGGAAGAGATCATCGTCATTCGGCCGTTGATCAGCCATTTCTTCTTCTTCTCTGCCGTCGGTTGTGTACTCGTGATCGGTACTTTCCGAGGATACAGATTTTCCTCTTCCTCGGCCTCTTCTACTTCGTACTCGCTCTTCCGACCTCGCCTTCGCCTCTTCTTGGATCTCAGCCTCGGCTTCGTCGAAATGAGCTCGCGGATCAGCCAGCCTGGGTATCTCGCCTCGAGCGTGGATGTCTAGTTCGTAGAACTCAGGCGGGCTTCTCGGATTTCTTGTTCGCCACCTTCTCGTGTGCATGAAGGTGACCGGACCGGTCTTCTAGACTCAGAGGATTTGTTCGTGCAGAGTCGCCAGGTGTTCAGATTTGGAACAACAATGAAGCGAACACCGGTGCTTCGATTCTGTCGGGGGTGAGAAACTTCCTTGTCTCACCAAGAGCTCAGGAACTGTCAGCGCCAGGTGGAGACTGATCAGAAAATCTCTCGTCAGATGTGGGACCCGTGTTCCGCCGAGCGGGTCAGAAGAACTGTTGCGCTAGGTGGAAACTGGATGGGTACTCTTTCTTTAAATCGTGGGACAAGCGTCCCACCGGCGTGCGCAGAAACCGTTGGTTACGAATCCGCCATGAGGAAAGGATTTTTGGTTAATGCGCCCGTATTCGCCCACTCAAGATGAAAGGCCGGAAGGAAGAGATGCCTTCCGAGCCAATCTCCGGAGAAGGCCGGCTCCTTTTGGGGGGTTGATTTAAGCTAAAGGGAATAGGAAAGAAATAAATGAACGGAAAGAGACAAATGCACAAAAAGAGATTACAAATATGTCCAAAGGTTGGTGGGGGGAACTAACAAGACGGGAACACACCAATCACCGCTACTTACCGCATACAAACACAGAGCATGACAAGGAACCGCAAAACCTAGGCGTACTTCCGATACACCAAGCAGCGTATGCACAGCCTTCAATAGCTCCCTAGCAAACATTCCCTACAAGGAACTAACAAGCAGGGATCGTATCAATCACCGGATACGTACACCGATGGGGTAGAAAGTAAACCTAGAGATGTCGGAGCTGTATATGTGTTAGGTAGAGAGTTTAACCGCACAGCCTCAATGGCTCCCTAGCAAACATTCCCTACAAGGAACTAACAAGCAGGGATCGCATCAATCACCGTGATACGGGCCAGCAACGTCACACACAACCGATGGAACCGCTACCAAATTTATAATGAATGCTTTAAATAATGAAGTACGGAAGGTGCTTTAAGCAAGCAATGCTAGAGGAACCCGATCGCCAAATGCCAAAGTGAATTAACGAGCAACGACACAAGTGGGCCTAAGGCATATAATGAAAGACAAGGATAAAAGAATAAAGATAGTAGAATGTAACTAGGCATACAGATTGTATTCATAAGCAGAAGCACGGTTACAGTAAGCACAGTAGTTCCCTAACAAACATTCCCCTTCCACCCTTTACAATGAATTTCAGATGGGCTTTTATAGCCCGAGTCCCACCCGTTACATTAATGGGCACAGAGTCCCAGTCAAACATGAGCTGACAGAAGCGGCGAAAGAGCCGCAAATGCCGACCTTTTGTCGGATCGGGTCGTACCCGCAAGATGGTCTTCCTGGAAGCTGGACAGCTACGTGGCGGAGTGCTGGGTAATTCTTCAAGTCGGCAGGCTTGCTAGTAGCTGGAGCAGGTGAAACCTCAGATCAGCTTTGAATGAGGCTATTAACGCAGGCGGTGCAGGCAGCCCATGCTTATCCCTTTTGGTCGGCAGCCTTGGTTCAAATCCCGAGCCGGACACTTGTCCGATGATGGGTTATGTCAGTGACACATGCCCGCCTTAGAGGGCGCTCTATCCATCTTTGCTTGGGATCGGGGCTCCTTGGGATGCGTGCAAAAATCGGGGCAGTCGGGGAAGGCCTTCAAGCCTTGGTCAAATTCCGGGTTTGTTCCCCTATCGTACACCCGTCAAGGGCGCATTCCCGCTCCGTTGAGAAGTCGAATCGCGCACGAGCGAACACCGGTGTCCGCCGCCATATGGACTCGCTCCGGCATTTTACCTTTTTCTCGCATTGACTCGTCGCCGCCAGGCAAGGTGCGCTCAGAGGTGGGGCGAAGTACGCACTTCGCACCAAAATCGGGGCGAAGTGCGAACTTCGCACCCGCACTTAGCCAATTTCGGATAGACCCGCCGGAAAGCCGGAAAATCAACTCGGGGAACTCCAAGGAAAAAGGGGGGAGAGAAAGAGAATGGGAAAGAAAAGGAAAGGGAGAGAAGTGAGAAAAACGGAAGGAGGAAAAGAAGAGCAGCACTGTTACAAAACAACATTGAAGACATTGCACCCCGTGCAAAAATGTGACAACAGGATCAAAACCCACCCAACAACACAAAAACAAATTCACTACCCTAGAAAGCAAAAATATTTTAATTTTGCACATTCCTATAATTTTTGTGGGCAAATTATTGACAAATTTAGTATAGTGAATATATTGCTAAGTTAAGGGGGGTAAGTAAAAAAAAAATCAAAGGTGCATTTTCAGTTGCAACTGACACCTTAGAAATTTGAGAAATATGCTTTAAATTATGTTTTATATTCATTTATATTGCAATTAATACCACCCAAATCAAACAAATGCACAAGTGCTAAGGCACATTAGCAGCGTTCGGTACCAAGAGCTCTTTTGGTTCGGGTTTACAGGTAAATTTGTCACACTAAGTTATTGTGCCTATAGCTTAACAATGTTGTCATAACAACATCTGGGCACCGACCCTTTAAATTGTTGGGAAGATATAAGGTCAGAAATATTTTGATACTTTCACTCCATAATATTACCCTATTCATCACTATCACTAGACATAAATCCTGAAATTGGGAAACTCCAAGTATACAGGGAAGCTACCCCCGCGTACAAGGACTTCTCTTTAAGCAAGTGTCATTGAGAGGGTGAATCCTTTTCCATACTGCCTTGGTACCTCATACTGTTATCTTTCACGTACCTTAAAGTCTCTCTCACGTACAACCGCGTATATCGAGAGGACCAACTACTTCCACATACAAACAGGTATATAGGAAGGATAGGTATATAGCAAGGTTCCACGAGCCTGGGGGATGGGGGGACGCGTTTCGGGGACGGCAGGGGACGGCAGGCCGATTTTACGGGACGGCTGGTGTACGGTTGGGGGGGGCGCTGATATAATACTATAATTTTTTTTAGAAATTTAGAATAAACTACAAATTCTACACACAACAAAAATGAAAAATACTAAAAACTTAAAAAGTATGAATGTTCTTAAAACATGTTTCAATCTAAAATGAACTCAGCTATTAGCCTATTACTAAGTGCAGCCATTTCAACAAATGTAACTTGAAGGTTCAGCCAAGGATATCAAGTGCAATCTCTAACAGTTAACCAAAATAGTTGCTATCGCTCAAGTAATGAATGCCACACTGTTCAGCTTTTAACATTCAAACAATAACAATCATCATTTTTAAAGCCACCAATGTTTAAGCAAAGACCATTTTTTAATTTGTTTTCAGTCACCAATGTTCAAACAAAGACAGTTCTTAGTTTTTACTTTTTGGCCATCAATGTTTAAGCAAGATAGTCATTGGTTTTCACTTTTCTCTGTTCAGGCAAGATAGTTATCTATTTTTTCAGCCATCAATGGTCAATCAAAACAGTTATCAGTTTACAGCCCTCAATATAAATTATAAAAGCAGTTATCAGTTTACAGCCCTCAATATAAATTATAAAAGCAAGACAGCTTTACTGTTCAGTCTCTAGCAATTCTGCACTGCTGTCCAATCACTAAAATGATATTTAAACATTGACAACCACCACTGTTCAGTTCCCACCATGTTCAAATATGACAGTCTTTCGAGTTAAAAGGTTTATTAAATTTTCTTGAGCGGAATGATTTAATTGAAGTATTTGAAGTTTAGAAATTTTGAAATTCAAAATAAGGAGTTAAAAGGATTACTACTTCAAAAGTTTAGAAAATTAAATTTAAAAATTTGCAAAATTTAGTTTTTTTGGAATTCAATTCTAGAGCTATTAGGTTGTCAACTTCAAAGGAAATGGCAAATACAAGAATTTTCTTTTCTGAATCTCAATTATTAAAAGGGCCTAATTTTACCCCATGGAAAAATAAAATGAGGTCAATACTTATTGTTAAAAAACTTTGGGATGTGGTGAATGGACAAAGAAACGTCCTAGAAAACAAAACAAGAATTCAAAAATTCAAAGATGATGCTAAAGCTTTGATGTTAATTTTTTTGGCATATATGATGAAATTCAAGCACACATTAGTGAAGCAAAAACTTCAAAATTTGCATGGGAAAAATTGTGTATGATATTTGAAGGAAAGAATAAGGCAACCATTTTACACCTACAATCACAATTGTATGCATTAAGAGTTCATGATGGAGAAAACATAGAACATTTTCTTCCAAGGATATCAAAATTAAAATCAAAAATGCATACTTTAGGTGAAAATGTTGAAGATAAACTCCTAATTTGAGTTGTACTGAGATCACTTCCTGAATCATTCAAAATGTTGGTCACATCTCTTCTAGTATTAAACAGAAAGGTATCATTTGAGGAGTTAATAAATATTCTTCAGCAATATGAACTTGAAAATCAATTGAGAAATGAGTCATCCAATAAGGCTCTTGTAGTAGAAAAAGGATCTTGCACTTCATCACAAAACCAAAAACAAAAAAATATTGTCATATTTGTGAAAAATGACATAATACAAAATCTTGTAAGTATAATGCATTGACTAGGAAGGATCAAAACCAAGAATCTTCTAAATAGAATCAAAGAGATCAGAGTAATCAACTAGGGCAAATATGTTTGTCAGAATCAAAGAGATCTGTACACAGTAATCTTATGGCAAATCACATATGTTTGTTATCAAGTAATGAGGAATCTAATAAGGACTTGGAACCTATGACAGTAAATGCATGTTGTGACACAAAAAGAAAAGATATAGAGTGCAGCTCAGATGATTTGAGTATAGTTCGTGATTGGTCAGAAAAAGCTTATGCTGTCAAAATTGATGATGATAGAGATTCAAATGATGACAGGGATAGTGATGCTCAGAGTTGTGTTGATGTTGATAGGGATCAGTCTGATGATCATTTTGGTTATTTTGAAAGATATACTAAAAGGATTGGTTCAAAATTATTAGTAAAATGGGATATAAAGACACAGGTTGGGGAAAACATGGACAAGGAAGGAAAGAGCCAATTGTACCAATAATAAGACCAAATTATGGTCTTGATTATACAAGACAGACCAGCAGTACTAAATCAAGGACTAAATTCATAATAGAAAACAGTGACATCAAATTAGAGACAAAGACTGATAGAATCAATAACAATAAATAAATAAAAAATTGTAACAGGGAACAGATGTAATCATTGTGGTAGATATAGACATAAGATAGAGAAATGTTGGAATCTCCATTGTTGTGAAACTTATGGAGGATATAATCATTCTCAAAAATCTTGTCTACATAAAGAGAAGGAAAATTGAAAAATAAAAATGTATTATGGATGGATAAGTATGAATGAATGGAATAAGATGAAAGGAATGTTGTATGGTTTCTACAAAAGGAAACCAAGTGTGATGAAAAATCAAATTTTATTGAATGTAAAGAATGATATTGGTCTTATCATAAAGAAATGTGAAATGAATGATTATGACCCAAGCATACCTTGGGAGGTGACCTATAGTGAAAGCACCTGTAGTGATGATCCTATAGATATGATAGTCTTATGAATGTTCTAGTGGATGACCCAAAGATGGTGATAATCCACAGGCGACCCAGAGGCAGAGTTCTAGAAGTAGTGACCCAGAGGCAGTGACCCAAAGGTAGTGACCCAGAGGCAGAGACCTAGAGGCGACTCAGATACATTGATCCAGAGGCAGACACAAATAATTTATAAAGGAAGACCTAATGAAGGTTGCATATATCCAACCATGACAAAGTCAAAGCTGAAGAATGAAGAGAAAGAAGAATCAGAGAATGAAGGCAAAAAGCCTTCCTACCAAATAATGTAATACGAGGGGGTGTTGGAAGTATTACATTATTTGGCCCCCTTGTAAATATTAATTTGGTAACTGATTTATATTTTATATAATGTATGTGTCAATATGAGAAATGAAATGAAATATTATTAATGTCCTCGGTGGGCCAAAATAAGACCCAAGGGACCATAAGAAGGACAATAATAACTGCCAGCTAGCAGGCTAAAAAGCCCAACAAAGAAAAGAACTAAGATAAATACAAGATGACACCCGACAAACGGGCCAAAGAGAAAGGGAAAAGAAAATAAAAGGGAGAGTAGAGGGGGGCGGGCTGCAATCCAACAGAGAGGAGTGCATGCCAAGAAGAACGGACAGAGAGAAGGAGGGGGGAGGGAGCAGCCCAAGGGGGCAAGCTCCAAGAACCCTCCAAAAACTAATCTCTCCTAACAGTCGAGGCCGAAGTACCGGAGCTGAATAAGTCCATGATATGTCTTTGCCCATTGCTAGTTCGGAACCCTAACAAATTGTTGGTATGTTGTCTAGTGACCCTGCTTCTGTCCGAACTGGATGATGTGGGGCGTTTCCGATTGAAGTCACCTGGTCCGTCGGAGTTGAAGTATGTTGTGATGAGCCGATGTTGAGGAGGGTGAGATCCATTTGGAGAACTTTTATATCGTCGACGCCGAGTTATCTCCCTAAGAAACAGTGCAAGAGAATGCGGGTCCGGGTATCTAAAGAAGGTAGAAACAGATCGAGATTTGTCCCTGAAAAGGCAATGGAACCTACCTCGGATCTCATAATAAATGGGACAACAAAAATAAAGGATTTCAACTTCACCCAAGGAGCAAAACAAGCAAGTCCACTCCTTCGTCGAAAGATGGAGTGCAAAGTGTCAAGATAGAGAATGAAGAGTCACATGATGTGGCAAGATGAGAGTTTTGTCTTTATGAGAAGAATATGAAAGGATGCATCTCTTGGATGTTTGAGGAGAGCAATAGTTAAAGTACTGAAAAGTCATGTAAAATTATATATTGGAGACAAAGCTCCATGCAATGTAATCAATCTGAATCATTTTTGTAATCTTTTGATATTGTATTTGAGTTATATTTGTGAGATATTATTGAATTGAGATTCATTTTTATTTTGATTAATGCAATATATCTTATTATACTTGATCCTGGAGAAAGCTTTATGTGAGTTAATCTACTTAGAAAGCCATCATGAGGAAACTAATATGTTTTCTTTCTTTCTAATCCCATCTGTCAAACATGCATCAATTGATTGAAGTAATGAATATTTGTAGGAAAAGATATCCAACATATCCATTTCAAGTATTAGACCAAATCCTGAAATCTCACATCACAACCAATCATACAACCTAGATGCTTCATCCCAATCCCATGATAGTCACTCTTTCTTGACCAAATTTATTATTGTTCAACAAGAAATAGTGTTTCAACTTGCAAACCAAATCCGATGTCTTGTATAAACAAGCATTTTTCACCAACACCTTCATCCATGTTTCCATTGTTGCCCTAACTATCATTCATGTCTTTTGTATTCAAGTTTTTGCCAATGTCTGCATAGGACCACTTGATTTGCCCAAAATGGCTAATAGACTTTATTAACTTTGCTAGTAAAAATCACATCCCTCTCTTGTCAATGGTTGTTCATCATGTTGTTGAAATATTGATCAATGCCTCTACCAATACACCTCAAACGATTGCTTGAAATTCAATGGACAGATTTCCTGTGCAACATGAGTTTGACATACTGTGATTGAATAATTATCATACATCTGCCCTAATGTTGCTCTATGCTGTCCATTCTTAGTCACCTTCCAAATTTTAAAATTAGGTTTCAGCCTAAATATTAGTTTCAGGTCACTCTTCTTCTTTTACTTTATACTGTTCTTTATATTTTTCTTTCAATATTTTTTCAAATACAAATGATGATAACTTGTAATTTTCGAAATATTTATTTTCATTTTCTCTTCTCTAGAAAAAATAAAACTACTAATAGAGACAAAGGTTAGAAATTCTACATTGTTATATAGCTTAATGAACTTTTAAAGGTTATCAAAATATTCCAATGTCTCTTTGGACAATAGCAATGGTCTGCAAATATAAAGATCCAACAAATTTCTCCTTGGGAAAACTCCAGGGACCAAAGAAGAGAGACCACACACCCTAACCAGTCAGTCAATATAATTCTTACACGTTTCCTTCTGAAAAAATATCAACTAATAAGCTGGAATTCAAACCATGCTTAGCTTGAATTTCCACATAAAATTATTTCATAACACTACCCTACACGATCAAGATGTCTATGCTAGTTAGAAATGGTATCAACTCAAGATATCTTCTTGCCCAATCAACTTCATATGTTAATCAGGCAACAACAACGGCCCCATACAAATCAAGATCATGGCTCCTAATGCAAGTTTAATCCTTCTGTCAAAAAAATTAAACACGCATGATTGTCTGTTTTCTTTTTTTTGTCTTGATAGAATCCTCCCAAATCTTGATTCGGTATGCTGTCAGAAATTTATTATCTTTGGAGATGAAATTGATGGCTCCCAATAACAGTAGCAGAAGCTAAAATATTTAAAGAAATCTGTCTATAACTCAACATGTCCCAACAAACAGATCAAAACGAAGGCTGTAATACCATGTGAAGGAAGTAGTACATAGACAAGTGTACCACAACTCAAGCATTTTATCTTAGACAATATATCAGCACAAGAGAAGGTGATGATAAAAAGGGATATGTTTCCATTCACAGAAACAACTAATACCATCCAAGGACATATGCTACTTCTGCAGAACATAGTGCATTTAGTTAAATATTTGTTAAGCTCATGATACCTATTCCAAGCAATGGATATTGTTTTCGAATGGTTATCTTGTTCAATGATGAAAATATGCACATGTGCAATAGTCTATCCTTAGGAATAAAAAGACTCAATGATCGCAATGGTAATGTACTAAAATTGATGGCATTTTTGTCAAGTTCTTGCCCTTACCATTTAATTTCCATTAACTCCAAAGTGATTTTTAATGTAATTCTATGTTTCGCAATGTTACATCAACAGTAATACTCTGTCAACTCCTTTGGTGTCAACCCTTTAGGCTCCATAAACACTTCCTTGCAATAAAACACTAAATCATGAACATACTTCCTCTACTTCAAACTAGACAGTTAAGTCAATTTTGCTTTATCTTATCTGTCAGCCTTCTGCCTTACAATCAAGATCACAAACTTCTAGATGTTGTTGAATAGCCCTTTTGCTTAAGTGTCTAATACTGAGAAAATTGTGTCCTTGACTTCATACTATTCACCAGGTATAGTTTACTATATTTTACCAACAAATACTTTTGTAAGTTTTTTCAAAAAATTAGTATTTCAGCCGCATAGGAATGGGCTACCCATCACTGCTTCAAAAGCATCAAATAGAATGGCATCCCATCAAGTTAATCAAAGTACGTTATTGCTACTGCGATGTTAACTTTGCAGCATTGCATCTCCTACAACTCAAACATCCTTTCTAATTCATCCCAAAGGTTATGAAATTGGGTATAATGTCTTTAATCCAATATTTTGACCATCATTTAGAAGAGTTGATCATTTGGGTTACATCAGTCAAAGATTTCCTTGATTTCCATCTTCACTTGAAAGAGCTTCTCCTTACCATTATTTAGCAAAATTCCGTTAGGATTCTCAGTTCACTGTCTCAAATACCAATAATTGAAACTTGACGCAACCTTGTTTATTGTGGCCTCTGGTTGCTGCTTTATTTGGAGAAGAATCAGTTAGTCCAACATCAACCTTTATTAGCAATGCTTTCTCAAAATATTCAACAGCACAAAAAGCTTGACATTGACATCCAATTCTTCACTTTCCAAAACATCTTACTCTTTGCCTATCCAAACAAACATCAAAAGCAATTAGACTTACTCAAAAAAATAAATCTAGATCCCCGTGAGTGTGGTCTACCGGCAAGGACGCCACTTGCATTATCAGTGATGTGACCCGGGTTCAAAGTGAATGTGTATAAGAAGTATTACTCAAAAAAATAAATAAATAAATGGACGCCACTTGCATTATCGGTAATGTGACCCGGGTTCAATCCCCATGGTGGATGTGTATAAGAAGTATTACTCAAAAATAAATAAATAAATCTAGACATAGCACCCAATATTAGTCAATCAAATAGTCGTTTTTTGGAATAGTGATCTTGTGTCTTTTTCCTCTCTTTGACTTCAATTTTTTTCAAAATCATCAACAGCACCAAAAGCTCGACCTTAACATCCAATTCTTCACTTTCCAAAACATCTTACTCTTTCCCTATCCAAACAACATCAAAAGCAATCACCCTTATTCAAAGAACTAAATCTAGACATAGCACCCGATTTTAGACAATCAAATGGTCATTTTTTATAGAAGTGATCTCATGTCTTCTTTCCCTATTTGACTACAAATATCTGTAGCACTAAGTTTGCTTCCTTCTTTCCACAACCAAGAAGGAATACTATTAAAATTGTGCCAAAGTCAGCTTTAATAAAATTGACTGAGAATGATGATAACCAGAAACAAAATAGTGTTTGATACTAAAATTGATAGTGATTCCATCCAATGGACAGCATAAGCGAAGGTTCCAATCCCATGGGTGAAACTTAACATTTTATTAAATGGCATGAGCTCAACCAGTTAAATACCTTGACTTTCAAGGAGTAGACCCAGGTTTGAATCTCTTAGGGTGTTACATGCATAATTGCCAAAATGTTGTAATACCACTATGTGGTCTGTTGAAATACCGCAGTAGTCACATGTAATATGGATGGGGCCCATTTCAATCCCATATAACCAATCTAACCAACAAAAAGAATAATGCCACGATAGTGGTAACATGGTAGAAACAAAAGCAAGTTTGATATTACACAAAAGATAAAACAAGCAGAAGGCATTAAGTTACCGTCCAATGCTGAGTTCAACTTCAAATGAACCATTATCATAAGCTGGAGGCATATATAGATTCAAAAAATAGGCAGATACATTAAGTATCACCAAAGTAATGTGTACTTAGTATCATATAGTCCATATGAGATAATACTATATCAAAATATTCACCACATGAAGTGTATCAGTCACTTAAGGGGCACAAACAGACAACATTGCTTGTTTTCATAAAAGTTATTTGTAAACATTCAACAACTTCTAATATGTAGTTTATTATAGGTTTCCTTCATAAGAATATGGAATCCTATAAGTAGAAGAGGCTCAGTCCCTGACCCAGCAAATCACCAAAATATGTCAATGTCTCCTTAACTGCAATGGATCTCCTCCTCATGATACAATCCAGTGACTCTTCAGAAAAAAGTTATATATTTAGAAAATAATTATGCAACAGCAAGTGTCTGCATCATAGTTTTATATTTTCCATGCATTTTAATGTGTTTGATAAGCAAAAGATATTCATTTAAAAAGTGCATAAAATAAACAGAAGTGCATATGTACGAAAGGTATACTTTAACCAGCTTGCAAGACAATTTTTTATTTGACTAATGCTACACATGTTGTGAACAAACTTGGCTTTCCTGACCCAAATTCCTCACAAAGAAGGCATTTCCAAATGACAGCTGCATGTCTCTTTCTAACTACAACCCACATTCACCAATTCACACTTGAGTTTTTGGGAAGACTAACAAAAGGATAGACTTTGGGGGGGGGTGGGAGGGATTCAAAATCTAATGTAGCAAATTGAAAGATTACCTTCCGTTCACAGCATGGGCTACCAATGGTAGAAAATGCTAATTTTAGATCTCGACAAACATCATCAGCCAACTCCAAAGTGTCATTAATGGCCTTGACACTTTTCCCTTGAGTATTTTCACACTTGGGAGAAACAAGGCTGGTTGCAACATGAACTGGAACACAAAAAGTATTGTTAGCCTATTCATCTGTTCCAAGTAAAGCACATTGCCAGTCCATACATGGACCAAAAATGTAAACTAAGAATATAGTTTAGAGAAAACCCCATAAAATTGCCTCCCTATATATCATATTGATGTCATACCTATGTGCATAGACAAATAAATAGATTGACAATATAACGAAAAGCATTTGTGCCAAAATATAAAAAAACAGCATCTCAAATCAAGACCATCCAGAACGAGCTTTTATATTGTTTAACACTATTAACCCTCTTGTTGTCCTCATCTTTAGAAGACATGTAATAATGAAGTTGGCAACAATAGACAACAATACTGTTTACCTATTCTATGCTTTTGTGCAGAGGCAATTAATTCTGCTACTTTTCTATCTTTGGCCTGAGACTCACGATGAGATGTTCTGTGTCTTCTGTTAGAAGTGAGGCATACTTGGTCTCCAGTACCCACTCTTATGGAAGACTTCCTTGACTTGCCCTTCATCGTATTTTATACAGGTATCAAGTTATGTTCAAATATTGACAAGTAATGAAGATACCCTAAGGGTAATTTTGTCCAGACCAATAATTACTAGAAGTCCATAGCAATAAATGCCATCGCTGTCGATGCTGGAAACTTGCTCATTGATCATTACTGCATAAGATCACCTTTCCTGTCCTTGATCTGCAAAAGAAATTTATTCAATATCAGAATGTGGTTAACAGTAATATCTGATTTCCAAATCTTGTACTCCCTAATCCAAACATTTAGTTTTAATTTTCAAGTAAAAGGCTCTCGTGTTCAAAATTTCCCTTTTCATTTCATAAGGGAAGACCTATTCAGCCCACACATTATCGAACTCCCATACTCAGTTTCAAAGATATCCAAAAAGCATCAAATGAACAGACACAAGAAATCACTCTTTCAACATGAAAAGATTATTTATATTTGGAATACGACACTAATAATAGACAAAAAGTATCATTTGGGGAAACTGTGCACCCAAAACAGGGTATGGTGCGTCTCCAGCCCTAGAAGAGGAGAAAGAACAAAAAATAAAAGACAATACCCTGTATACCTTTGAAAAGGCATAGAACGGGTATCTATTACCTAATAAATGATTCAAAAACTCTTATTTATGATTTAACTTTGTGGAAAATTACTTCCTTTTCTGTTATTCAAACTTGAAGTTGACATAGATAATGTGTTAAAAAGGATCATTGGACTCTCTAATGCAACTGAGACAACCCTGATTCTGACATGCTAGCAGGAAGTTAAGTCTATTGGAAAATAAGGCAGGCTTTTACACCTATTACCTTGAGCAAACCTTGGTTAATGAAAGATTGACAATATTTACTTACGGCCTTATTAGGATAATTAGAACCTTATTTATGCTTGTCTAGTCTACACTGACCTGTTTAAGCCTTTTACTGATTTGTTTTATTGTAAAGGCTATTTAAGGCTTTCACAACAAACGTGACTCTAGAAATCTTCTATTTATATTAGAATGACCACAATAAAGGACTTACAACTCTAAAAGAACATCCACTAAGTACATAGATGGTAAGCAAGGATGACAAGGCACAATAAGCATTGAATATTGTATGAAATATCAACAAGATTAATGCATATCAAACATGAAGCCACATTCTAGAGTACTCAATTACTACAATATGATGAGCCAAAAACAAGAACAAATTCAAGAAGCATATTATCAGCAGATCATCAGACCTTCGAGAAGAATTTTATCAGCATGCCATCAGAAAACCCATCTCTAAAGTTCCAAGAACCATATTCAACCAACTCAGATTTTTCAGGAGACAGAAGAAAACAGTGCTTTATGCACCTCCTACATAAGAAATCAATCATAATCAAGTTAAGAAGCATCAAACAACGTTGCAATGTATGCCATTCAATTGTGTGAGAGTCAACAGGTTTTCTTATTGGAGCTATCAACCTTTTCATATAATTCAGGATCAATCAACCTCAAAAGCTAGCCCATGCAAAGCTCTATTTTGGGTACACAGATGTACCACGTTACTAGTTTTTTATCGATGGCTAAAGATTACAAATTACAAAGAACTCTCAACTTGAGGCAAAGGTGAGAAAATTAATCTGGCCATGAAAACAAGCCAGGATCTCTCATGTTCGTTTAAGAGGCGTTTTACAAGGTTAAAATTAACAGCTTATTTGAAATTTATTTGGCTAGAGGACAGATTTGTTTGAAATCATATCTGTAAAAACATCAACCTATCAGTCGAGGCCACAACAAATTGTTGTGTGTAGACACAAAATTCTTCAGTACATGAACCTCTGAACATGGAGGTTACAATAGATTTTTGAGTGTACAAAAAGAAATTCAAGTACACCAGCATTTTTTGCAAAATTTCACACAAACAGCTGCAATCAAATAGATCTAGAATTAAGTCACCCTTTTGTATTGCAAGGCACATTTAGACAACATATAGATTTATTACAGATGGAGTCTAGTCTGAAGGTTGGAAGTAGTGATTGATAACTTGAAGTTAGGTCAAAGGCAAAAACAAATATAAAAATTAAAATAATTTAATTTAAATGGCATGAGATCAACTAGTTAAAAATTTGGGCTCCCAAAGTGGACACCTAAATTCAAATCTTGTTGGGCAATGTACGCATAACAGCTAAATTTTAAGTGAAGGTTGAGCAAATCACAAAGTCCATGTTTGCGTGCAATGTACTTCAATGGGCATGACCAGATGCAAGCCTTGGGAGAATTTGGAAAAAAGATACCCCACAATTGTGGCAGCTATGACGAAGGTTACCCCTACTGAAGGAGGAATCTACCAACCAAGAAAATAAAAAATAGACCACCCCACTTCAGTAAAAATGCTTCATATTTAAAACATAGGAATTCTCAATTTATCTTTAGCTACAATTTTTGAATCAAATAGCATTAGCTCAACCAGTTAGATTCCCCAACATTCAAGGAGGAGACTTAGGTTTGAATCTTGCCAAGCAATACATGGATAACAGTCAAGCTGTTACAATACCACTATGTGGTGATGATGTAATACAGGTGAGACCCATTTCAATCCCATGTAACCAAATGTAAAAAGAAAAGAAAAAAAACTTATCTTAAGGGTTTCAATGCACCCAACTAAGGACAAACTCTCACCAACTTAGATGTGAAATAGGCTGATGGAAGAGACCAAAAGAGGAATGGGAGGATAGTGAAGAAGAAATTGATGAAGATTAAAGTGATGTTGGGAATGTAAAAAGAAGAGGAAGACCCAAGAAGAAAAAACAAAGAGAAAAGGAAAGTTACACGAATATCAGGGGAAAACAAAAGCAAATATCACAAAATAAGAAGACTGACTAAGCCCACAAATAAAAACAAAAAGCAACGATGAAAATGGTATATTGGAATATTAGGGGCATGAATAAGACCCCCAAAAAAAGAGACATTTTGGAATTAAAAGGTTGCCATAGTCAGCGAGTTTATAGAGAAGGAAACTGGGTAGTAGATATTTTAGCCAATCATGGTGTTGATCTTCAATTTGGTGAAATTCAAATTTTACAAGGCAACTGGCAAAGTGAGATTTTATCTCTTAATGAAAATGATGTTAAGGAGCTGATTGCAGAAACATAACAGTTTGAGAAAAATGAAGAATATCTTAGATAGAGAGGGAAATGAAGAATAAGCCAAGATGGGTATAGTTTAATTGACCTAACAGCAATGTAATGTTTTGTTATTTTGATGGGAGTGGGGCCCAATAGAAGCCACACATAGCTCATTATAAAAAAAATGTCTACAATGTATCAAATAGCATGAGCTCAAGTGGTTAAAAATATGGACTTTCAAAGCAAAAGACCTAGGTTCAAATCTTGCTACGCAGTATATCTATAATTACCAAATACTATGCGGTTTGTTGAAATACCGGTAGCACAATCAAGATGTAATACAGATAGTGGTTGTTTTAAACTCATATAACCAATTAAAAGAAAAATATTTGCAATGCATCAAATGGCCTGAAAGACCTAGGTTCAAATCTTGCTACGCAGTATATTCATTATTACCAAATACTATGTAGTTTGTTGACATACTGGTAGCACAATCAAGATCTAATACACGTAGTGGTTGTTTCAAACTCATATAACCAATTAAAAGAAAAATATTTGCAATGCATCAAATGGCCTGAAAGACCTAGGTTCAAATCTTGCTATGCGGTATATTCATAATTACCAAATACCATGCGGTTTGTTGAAATACCGGTAGCACAATCAAGATGTAATATACGTGGTGGTTGTTTCAAACCCATATAACCAATTAAAACAAAAATATTTGCAATGCATCAAATGGCCTGAGCCGAAGTGGTTAAAAATGTGGACTTCCAAGGTAGAGACCAAGGTTCAAGTCTTGCCAGGCGATATACAAGTGCCAAAGTATTATTGTTTTAATACCATTATGTGGTTGGTTGAAATACCATGGTAATATGGTCATGAAGTAATACGGAGGGGACTGTTTCAATCCCACATAACCAACTTCAATTCCGCTATTCCGCAAAGGAGAGTCTGCACAAGGCCTACCTAGAGTTGGAATCCCACTCTTCGACCCTAGTGAATTTCTAGATCCACTGGAAGGAGCTCCAAGACCTCTTCAATTCCCTAGAAGAACTCATGAATAAGCGCTACGAAGAGCTAAGCATAAAAGCACAAGACACCAAAACTTCCAACCTCTCGAAGGAAAACAGCACAAAGGAGGTAAAAGCACACCCAAGTTTATGTCCTTATGTGAAAATATGGACGTCGAAGCCCACTAAGCTAGTGTCAAGGTGGGATTTTACTCAAAAGGAAAGGGTGAAAAGGACATGTCACTGATCGCAAAGTGGTGACAAGTCGTGATTTTGATTATGGAGATGTCTAAGGTGATCATTCAACATACAATGCAAACTAGGCACTATGCAACAAAGCAGGGAAAGCAAAACACTAACATTTTTGCATGGAATTGTGAATTGTTCGCTCAAGTCTATCAATGGTAAAACAACCTCATCAAATTTGTGTGCAAATTGAAATTCGCACCGTCTGATTGAGATTACACGGTGAAGATTAACTGATCGTTTGAATGGAGATCTTACTTGAGCAAGCATTTATTTCATTGTTTCTAGGGCTAACATCGACAACATTTTCATGTGGAGAGAAATACACAATCCCACATGCAACGATAATCTATTTATAAAGGCATTTATATAATATTTTTTACGATACAATCTAGCCACAAGTTGTATGGAAGGAGTCACTTGCAGGATTGAGTTCCTAAGCACGAGTTTGTGGAATATTTTGGTGGAAGGAAGATGTCATTGGATGCCATAAAGGTCTCACATGTTTCACGTTTCGAATATTCATTCATATTCTATTCCAAAACTGATTTAACCCTACTCAATTGATAAAACCAAATTTTTAAATTTGGTTTATTTTTTGCAAATTCGAAGGTACAAATGCATAGATGGATCTAGACCTAGGACACTAACAGATTTGTTTATTTTTTGCCTAAATCCTTTTTGTAGAAGATAGGCTTATATGCAGAGTTGTCAAAAAGCTCTTCCATAGCCCAACGCATTTGTCAAAGAGACGATACCAGATGTTAAAGGTCTTTGATGATGGTCACAAGATTCAAGGGGGTACACCACTACATAATAAAGGTCTCACATGTTTCGTGTCTCGGATGTTCATTCATATTCTGTTCTAAAATTGATTTAACCCTACTCAATTGATAAAACTAAATTTTTAAATTTGGTATCACTATTTTTTGCAAATTTGGAGGTACAAATGCATAGATGGACCTAGATCTAGGACACTAACAGATTTTTATTTTTTGCCTAAATCCTTTTTGCAAAAGATAGGATTATACACAGTTGTCAAAAAGCTCTTCCAAAGCCCAACGCATCTATCAAAGAGACGATACCAGATGTTGAATAGATCTTTGATGATGGTCACAAGATTTAGGGGGGTACACCAATACATAAATGATTGGTGATCATTTTGTGCGAGAAGATAATGTATGTTGTCTTGTCAGTTTGACAATTGTGTTTGTGGTCGCCAGGGTTTGTGATCGCGATGAGTGAAGTAGAAGGCTCGATGCCTTACTTCAATTTGTGAATAAGTGCATATGACACTATTCACTTGTTGGCTAATCTAACATTATTGTAGGCTACTTTGACTTGTTATTGTAGTTATGACTCCATCATTTTTGTAATACAGTGAGGTCAATCCCATTGTGAAATGTGATCTAATGTACTGTCCCAATCTAGTCCAATTGTTGATTTCCTACCCCTATTGAGCATCAATGTAAAGGTAAAAGGTAAAGTAGTTTTTAACGTCCACGAGACCATAGCCCATATGAGACGACGCTCATGGATGTTGTTTACCCGATATATTGTTATTTAACCAAATGTACAACCCTATCCCCTACAAGATTCAAACCTTAGATCTCTACTTAGAGTTCCAATGTCTCCACCGTTAGGAACATAAGCCCACTCAAGTCGATTAGTAAGGGGGGAATGTTACGTTTACTACATCACTGATAAGGGTGCTTGGTGAAGTGTTAACGCGTTTTACCTATACACATAAGTTGGTTATTGGTCGTTATGTCACCTGACCATAACTAACTCAATCTTGTATCTATATGTATCATTTTTTTTATAATACAATTGTCCAGCACGTTGCTGGTCCTAACAAATATTTTATTTTGATTAATGGATCACATATTTGATACTACTGAAATGTATTATCATTCATTTTGGCAATGGTCAACTTTGTAATTTTTTATTGTAATTATACTTTGTAAAAGACATACCCACCCATATCCCCTTTATCTTAGAGGATCAACTTGCAAATGCGACAATTTACCTTCTTCAGTTGCAAGATCGTCTTGGAATAAGAGAGTTGACATAAATGGGGGATTGCTTGGCAGCCAATTCTCCATGGCCTCCATTTAGATTGAGGAGGGATGTCGAAATGTGTAATCATTCACTTTGGACATGAACAACATGGAAGGCCCATATTCACCTTGTAATATGGTGATCCTTCTATTAATTAATGGAATAATAATATGTTGGCATATGACATTGTTGATATCCATAAAATGTATTGTAAAGTGTATAAATACCTCTTGCGGGTAATTATAACATCAAGTGTGTGATAATTCCATTGTTAGTAAAGTTATTTCTTGTCAAAGGACACCATCCAGAAATCTTCCACATTCCTTTTTTCATTCCTTTCTAGTATTTCTCTCTTCTTGTCCAAAATTTGGATAATGCATTGATTTTGTTCATATTGCAAAATTTTGTAGACACATTGAATCATCTCATAGACTTAACCAAAGTGACCCACTATCTCCTTATTCTTGTTCAGCCATTGGAACGATCTCCCTCAAAGGCAAAAGAGGAAGGCAAAATCAAAGGTACTCATGTTGACACAAAAAATCCTTCTAAATCTCATCTCCACTTTATTGATGACACTTCTTTTAAGTCATCCCTTTGTCAAAAAGAATATTGAATTTATATCAATCCTATCATGCTATGAGAATGCAATTAAGCAATTGCTAAGAATGACAAAATCCAAGATCTTTTTACAACATTGCCCTCAATTTGTAACGAATTACTGCAGAAATTTTAGGGTTTAAATTAGGAAAACAATCATCAACATATCTAGGCATTCCATTATTGGATGCCATAAAGGTCTCAAATGTTTTGTGTCTTGGATATTCATTCATATTTTGTTCCAAAATAGATTTAACCCTACTCAATTGATAAAACCAAATTTTTAAATTTGGTCATTATTTTTTGCAAATTTGGACGTACAAATGAATAGATGGACCTAGATCTAGGACACAAACAAATTTGTTTATTTTTTGCCTAAATCCTTTTTGCAAAAGATAGGCTTATACACAATTGTCGAAAAGCTCTTCCAGAGCCCAAAGCATCTATCAAAGAGACGATACCAGATGTTGAAGTGATCTTTGATAATGGTCACAAGATTCAGGGGGGGTACACCAGTACATAAATGATTGATGATCATTTTATGTGAGAAGAAAACGAATGTTGCCTTGTCGGTTCAACAATTGTATTCGTGGTCACCAGGGTTTGTGATCACAGCAAGTGAAGTAAAAGGCTCAATGCCTTACTTCAATTTGTGAATAAGTGCATATAACACTATACACCTGTTGGCTAATCTAACAATATTGTCGACTAATCCGACTTGATTATTGCAGTTATGACTCCATTTTTGTAAAACAATGAGATCAGTCCCATTGTGAAATGCGATGTAATGTACTGTCCCAATCTAGTCCAACTATCAATTTCCTACCCCTATTGAGCATCAATGTAAAAGTAAAAGGTAAAGTAGTTTTTAACGTCCACGAGACCATAGCCCATATGAGACGATGCTCATGGAGGATGTTGTTTAGCCAATATATGGTTATTCAACCATAAGGACAACCCTACCCCCTATAGGATTCGAACCTTAGATCTCTATATAGAGTTCCAATGTCTCCACCGTTAGGAACTTAGCCCCACTCAAGTCAATTAATAAGGGGGAATATTAGGTTTACTACATCACTAATAAGGGTGCTTGGTGAAATGTTAACGAGTTTTACCCGTACACATAAGTTGGTTATTGGTCGTTATGTCACCTGACCATAACTGACTCAATCTTGTATCTATATATATCATTTTTTTTTATAATACAATTGTCCAACACCTTGCTGGTCCTAAAAAATATTTAATTTTGACTAATGGATCACATATTTGATACTACTGAAATGCATTACCATTCATTTTGGCAATAGTCAACTTTGTCAATATTTATTGTAATTATACCTTGTAAAATCCATACCCACCCATATCCCCTTTATCTTAGAGGATCAACTTGCAAATGCCACAATTTACCTTCTTCAGTTGCAAGATCGTCTTGGAATAAGAGAATTGTCATCAATGGAGGATTGCTTAACAGCCAATTCTCCATGGCCTCCATTTAGATTGAGGAGGGATGTCGAAATGTGTAATCATTCACTTTGGACATGAACAACATGGAAGGCCCATATTCACCTTGTAATATGGTGATCCTTCTATTAATTAATGGAATAATAATATGTTGGCATATGACAATGTTGGTATCCATAAAATGTATTTAAAAGTGTATAAATACCTCTTGCGAGTAATTATAACATCAAGTGTGTGATAATTCCATTGTTAGTAAAGTTATTTCTTGTCAAAGGACACCATCCAGAAATCTTCCACATTCCTTTTTTCATTCCTTTCTAGTATTTCTCTCTTCTTGTCCAAAATTTGAATAATGCATTGATTTTGTTCATATTGCAAAACCCACTATCTCCTTATTCTTGTTCAGCCATTGGAACGATCTCCCTCAAAGGCAAAATCAAAGGTACTCATGTTGACACAAACAATCCTTCCGAATCTCATCTCCAATTTATTGATGACACTTCTTTTAGGTCATCTCTTTGTCAAAAAGAACATTGAATTTAAATCAATCCTATCATGCTATGAGAAGGCAATTGGGCAATTGCTAAGTATGACAAAATCCAAGATCTTTTTACAACACTGCCCTTGATTTGTAATGAATTACTGCATAAATTTTTAGGCTTAGATTAGGAAAACAATCTTCAACATATCTAGGCATTCCATTATTTGATAAAAGAAAGCAGGTCCAAAATTCAATTTTGAATAGAATGAAATCTTGTTTGGCTAGTAAGAAATGTAAGTTCTTAATCATTGTTGGAAGACTCGAACTCATAAAGGACATTGCAATGTATCCCAAATACATGATTTTATTTTTGAGATTAGTAACAAGTATAGCCTCTAAAATTGACAAAAATATATTTTCTTTGGAAAGAATATGAGGATAAGTTTAGATTTCCTCTTTGAGAATGGGATAGAGTTTTGCAAAGGAAAGAGTACGAAAGGGGTAAGATTGCAAAATCATAGATTTATAAGTTTAGATCTAGGAACAAAACCTAGTTATTAAATTCAAAGTTCAAGAACAGAGTTGGAAAAATATGTTACAGCAAAAATGGATAGGCTTTGTGGATGTGAAAGAATTATTTAGGAAACAAGTTCTACCTAGGGGATCTACCACATAAAACTTCATATCAACAGTATATAATAAATTAAAAAACATTTTTCAATTAAGAAGGGCCTATATGAATAGTTGGTCCAATGTTTGGATGAAACCTTAAAGTCATATTTCTAGTCCTAAATGGCAACCATTGGCCAAGCCTCTTTGGCTTGTAAAGGTTTGCAAAGTCAAAATTTATATTGAAGTGAGCACACACTCCAAATATCCATTAGCAATCTAGTTGTGGGAGCGGCGCCCAAACAAGCAATAGAAGAGCTCCAAAAGATGTTGCTATAATTATGCTTACCTTTCTTTTCACAAAAGATGAGTTAGTTTGAAATCTATCAAGAGATGGTGGATACTTGGTCAAGTTGGGATATGAGGCTTGAAGCAATAAAAATTCCCTATAACGTTGATTTAAAATCGACATTCCTTTGGTTAGCAGTCTGGAACAAAATTCTTACAAGTGATACTTCACAAAGAAGGGGATATCAAGTATTTTGTGGAGGATTGGTCAAGACTTTATTTGTTAGAATTTATGGCTTAAAAGGAATAGTAGAATTTATTTTTTAAATCTCAAAATCATGCCCAAGTGTGGAATTGTGTTATTACCTCTCTTGCAAAATGTTTACAAATATGGTGCTCATCATGGTAAGTCTCAAGTGCAGAAAAAGAGGTGCTACCCACTTGGTTAGAAGATTTGAATATACATGGAAGAGTCATCTGCAGCAATGTCATTAAAACATATGGTCTGCTCCGATCTATGATCAAATACAAATATCTAGAAATTGGGTTTATCAAAATGGATTTTAATGAAGCTTCCAAAGGAAATCCAGGAAGAGTCAATGGAGGCGGTGTTTTTCAAAACAATGAAGGCAAAATTCTCCTCAATTACTCAAAATCATGTGGAACTTCAACTAACAACTATGTAGAGGCTGGGGCACTTCTCATTGAAAAAAGATGGAAATATATTTCAATTGAGGGGAATTCACAAATTATCATTAATGCTATCAACAAAAATCGATGTGGGGACCGAGTAAAATTAATATTATTGCTAATGTTCATCATCTATTATTGGAGGCCATCTCTTGGAAATGTGAGCATATCTACAGAGAAAAAAATCAGGTAGCAGATAATTTAGCCAATCATGGTATTGATCTTCGTCTTGATGAAATTCAAATTTTATAAGGCAATTGACTGAGTGAGAATTTCTCTCTTAATGAAAGTGATGTGAAGGAGCTGATTGCAAAAACATAGCACTTTGAGGAAGATGAAGAATATATTTAATAGAAAAGGAAATAAAATATAACTTTGATAAAAGGGAAAGCCGGATATGGTTTTAATTGACCTAACAACAAATATAATATTTTGGTATTTTGATGGGAGTGACCCCAATAGAAGCCACATATATCTTATAAGTTATAAATAAATAAAAAGAGAAGGAAGTATCAAGATAATTCGGGTGCGATTTGTATGAGGAGTTGGAAACATAGAATAGTCTAATTCTTCATTGTCCTTTTGCTTTCACTATTTGGGGTTGCTTGATTGACATTCGAAGAACTAATGAAATGTTTGATTAGTTGTTTCAATGCAAAAGCATTAAGTATTCTATGAAGGAACAGTCCTACAATTATTTGTTGGAACATCTAGCTTACAAGGAATAGAACAAATATCACAATCATATCCAATTTTAGAATCATATTGCCCTGGGTCTGAATACGCATGAGAGGTGATTTGTGATAACCAAGTTAGCACGAAGGATTTGTGTTGAACAATAGTGAAATGGAAATGTTCAAAAGTTGGATTCATCAAAACTTAATTTGTATGGTGCTTCCAAAGGAAAACCTAGGAAATCTGGCAAAGGTAGTATTTTCAAAAAATGATGAAGACAAAATTCTCCTCACTAACTCCGAATCATATGGAACCTCACCAAACAACCATGCAGAGGCTATGGCACTTCGGATTGACAAATTATTATTAATAGATAGAGAGAAATGGATGTAGATATTGGACCAACAATGACATTATTCTTGATGTCAATCAATTACTGACAAAGACAATAACTTGGAAGTGTCAACATATTTATAGAGAAGTTAATAAGGTGGCAAATAATTTTTCCAATCATGATGCCATTCTCCAACTTGGTGATATTCAAACTCTAAAAGGTAATTGGCCAAGGGAGATTCTATCTCTCAACAAAAAATAATATCAAGGATTTGACAAAGAAAAACTAGCAGTCCGAAGAGTAGGAAGAAGAGAGAGCTACGAAAAATATTCAATAGAAAGGAAGGTTGGAAATGGTTCATAAAGGTTTTGTTTCTAAATGGTCTATTTGATCTAACAGCGGTTCATAAGACTTATATAACTTATTCAAAAGAAAAAAAACCTCTAGCCAAATGCTATTTTTTCAAAGATATAAATAATTTTTTGTCAACTTATTCATGACTCAAGATTAAATTATGTTTCAATCTAGGGATGTGAAATATAAAAAATAAATTCCAAATCATTTTAATTCAATCCCCACAAAGGATCAAAATTTCAACTTTTAGATCCCTTCAAATGATATTTTGCCCTTCAAATAAGGGTAAAATAAAAACTGCCCTTCATAAAATTCTATATATTTTATTCTTCGATTATGAAATGGAGGGAGTAGATCAACTTCTCATTTAAAGGGTAACTTAATATTCACCCATTAAAAAAAAAAACTAATGACTATAGTATATCATAATAAAATTAATAAATAAATATTATTGAATACAAAATTAGAAAGAACAAAATTTAGAACAAGCATTTGGTGTATGAGAAAACCATACATTTAAAGGAAGTAAACAACTGAACAAAAAGAAATATAAGCCAACATGCAAGTGTAGCATAAGATCAAGTTTAATTAAAAAGCACATGGTATCAACAAATTTCATGAGAGGAAAAATTTTATTTGTGCATAATATTCAATTGGATTTCTTAATAAATGTCTTGATTTAGATGAAGTGAAATGCAAAGGAAAAAAAAATCTAGTCAATAGGACTTGTTTTGGATGGCATTAACTTAATACAGATTTTCTTCTTCTATATTTTTTACAAAAATTTATATTTAAGACAAAAAATTAACATAAACAAGTTTTATTATTTATAGGTTGATTATTGATTGAGGTTTTATCCTTTCTAGGATATGATAACTAGTAACCCCATTATCCTTGTTTCTTACCCATATTTCTTACCCATAAGATTTCTTAAGTCTTGACTTAATTCACTAGGAGATTGACATTTGATATGAATTATTCTCCGTTTTATACTCGTGTATTTTTATAAAAGTTGAAAAACAGCCCATGTGATAATACTTACAAGTATTAAATGGCATTAGTTCAACCAGTTAAATTCCTCAAGCTTGAAGGAGGAGACCCAAGCTCAAATTTTGCCAAACAATACATGCATAATAGCCAAATTGTTGCAATAACACAATATGGTCATGATGTAGTATGTGTGGGGCCCTTTTCAATCCTATCTAGCCATTTTTTTAGAAAAAAAAAAAAAATGCTTACAAGTGGCCCATTTGGTTTGAGACAAGTGGTGGGGCATGAAGAGTTTCACATCATAAGCCAAGATTCCAATCCAATGGATGAACCTTAACATTTTATCAAATGGTATGAGCTCAAGTGATTAAATATGTCAACTTTAAAGGAAGAGACTCTGACTCAAATCTTGCTAGGTGAAATATTGTGGTAACATGATCATGATGTAATGTATATGAGTGTAGGACCCATTTCAATCTTGATTTGAAAAACAATAAGAATACTTACACTTAAATTTAATATATTAACAAAAATATAATTATTTAATTAAAATAATATAATAAATATAACTAACAAATGGCATTAGCTCAACCGGCTGAATTCCTCGACTCTCAAGGAGGAGACCAAGGTTCAAATGTTGCCAAGAGATACATGCATAATTGTTAAGTTGTTCTAATACCATTATGTGGTCATGACATACTATAGGAAGGGCTCATTTCAATCCCATATAACACATATAAAAGTCCATAGGATTGAAGTAAGATTTTGTAGTAGACTTTGTAGAACAATTGACTTACAAAAAAATCTACTAAAGTTCAATTCCTAAGGATGTAGTTATTATACATTTTGTTGTAATACCATTATGTCATTCATTCAAACACTATAAAATAATTTTAGTAAAATAATTTTTTTAAGTTCATGAACATTGTTTGTATCATATCACTTTGTACTCCCCAAGGTCACATCTCAATTCCATATAACCAATTTAAAAAATAATATATCAAATATAAGTAAATATTTATTAGGTCTAATGGTGAAGGTTTGGGTATTCTAAATATGAGATTTTGAATTGAAAGAGGTATGGGATCCATGTAATTTAACCTCTATATTACTAACAAAAAAAAAAATTCTAGTAATTATAAATGAATATCAATCATATCATGTAAGCATAACTTAAGTTCAACTCGTTTTATTATATTGAATATTCTCATAATAATGCAACCCATGACAATAGACTTTGTTGAAATACCATGAAAATGTTGTTTGTTAAAATACCACGCTAATGCAAGTAAGGTGTATTTCAACTCCATATAGTCAATTTAGAAATATGAAAAATAAATGTTACTTTATATTAATATATTTTTATTAAACTAATGAGATTATATATTGGCATGTTTTTCAAGGCATTGTGCATCAACAGCAAAAGGTTGCTACTATATGAGTGTGAGCCAATCAAATCATGATGAGTACTCTTACAATAAGGCAGCCCCTGATGGAACGATCTGTTGTAATACCATAATAAGTATTGAAACAAAAGCAATATAGGTAAAGCTTTTTTCAATTCTATATAAAAAGTTTTAAAGATAGCCCATAACCAAATCAAAAAGAAAGGTTTAAAGATTATATTAATATATAAAAATTATGGGTGAATTTTATTTTTGTTCATCATAAAAGACGGCAAAATCATTTTCAACCCTTCACTTTTGAAGGGTTTTAAAAAACCTACCTTTCAAATAAAAAGAAGAGGATCCCTCTCAACTTTCAAGGGGGAAAGCAATGTTCAATCTTGCCAAGCAATGCATTCATAATTGCCAAGCTGTTGTAATAAAAATCAATTGGCATTCAACCTTGGTACAGGAACCAGGTCGTTGTCTTTGCCCAATGGGTTAGGGATTATAGAAGTTTCTTATGCAACAAAAAAATAATCATAATAAAAATCAAATGGCATTTGGTCAACTAGTTAAATTCCTTGACTTTCAAGGAGGAGACCAAAGTTCAAATTTGGCAAGCAATACATGCATAATTGCCAAACTGTTATAATATCACTATGTGGTCATGAAGAAATAAGAATGGGGTCTGTTTCAATCCCATATAACTGTTGGCATTTTTGCCACATTATTTTTTGATAAACTTTGGCCTAAGTATGGAGCTTTAAAGCGACAAAGAGCATGCGGAGGTGTTCGGGTTTTCGCAGGCCATAAACGGGGGCGATAAAATGGATGAAATAAGCTTTGGATATTTTATCATTGCAGATCTTTTCGCTAGCTTTCCGACGATATATTATAATAGGCGATCGGGTCGGCGGATCAAAAGTTATGGCCCCGGGAAGCAGGACCAGGAAGCTCAATTTCGGGCCAGAAAATTGACTAAGTGTCGGGCCCCGCCCGACTGCGCTCTTAATTTTGTGCGCACTTGGGGAGCTGATGTGTGGAGCTGAGCCCAAAATTTTACTAAGTGTTGCCGCAACCCGACTTCGCAGCTTAGTTGGGCTGCGCTCTCAATTTTGCGCACACCTAGACATTGTCAATGAGGGACATCCAAAAAATGCCTAAGTGTTGTGATCACCCGACTTCGCAGGGAAGTCGGGCTCCGCCCTCAAACTTGTGCGCAGTTGGGCAGCTCACTTGAAGAAAACGGCCAAGTGCTGTGACTGCTCGACTTCACAACGAAGTCGGGTTGCGCCCTGGAAGAAGAGCGCAGTTGGGCAGCCCATCATGGTATCTCCAAAAAAACGACTAAGTGTTGAGCTGCCCGACTTCGCAGTGAAGTCGGGCTTCGCAGCGAAGTCGGGCTTTGCAGCGAAGTCGGGCTTCGCTCACTGACCTGTGTGCATTCGGGCAAAGAACGTTGAAACCTGCCCAGAAATTTTCTAAGGCACGGAGGCCTTCCCGACTGCGCTCATCAATTTGTGTGCAATAGGGCAGAAAGACAGGAAGAAGCAGCTAAAAATATTCTAAGTATCGGGCCCCGCCCGACTACGCTCATACAAAGGCTGAGCTTAAAGACGATTTCTTCCCCCTCCATCAGAAGTTGACAGGTGTCCAGCCTTGGGATTCGAGTCAAAGATGTGACAGAAGGTGTGCCGCCAGGGTACAGAACAGATGAGCGTGAACTGACAGATTGTACCACATCTGCCCCCATTCAAACTGACTCAAATCCCCACCTACCGGATTTCCACGGAGCTGCCACGTTTTCAAGAGGACCTTGTTGCAAGTACATTCTTTACCCGCAGAGGTCAACATCAGCCGCTTTTGTCAGCTTTTACAGCTTTTGTCAGGTCTGGGATTCTGTGCCCAAAATGTACGGGGGGGAAAATTGCGCTATAAATAGCAGCCTCATTTCATTGTACAAGGGTGGAGGGGGGACATATTGCTAGAGGACTCTGCTGTGACGGACCACCTTCTAATTAATTCAAAGCATCCTTGGCTCTGCTTCTTGTCTTTGTCTTTTATGCTGCCTTCTGCTAAATATTTCTGCTTCATGTCCATTTATATTTCTGTCTGTCTGAATTCTGAATTCTGGATTTGGGCATTGGTGATTATTTGGATCTGGAATACTAAACGGGAAGGATACATAGGGTAGAATAACAGCTGCAGTTTCTGTTACATGCTTTGTTTTAATTGTTGTTGGTTCGGATGCAAATTTGCGATCATGCTGCTTATTCTCCCCCACCCGAAACGCATGATATTTACATCTCTTTCCTATTCCCTTATCTTTTTCAATCTCTTTCCAGTTCCCTTTACCCCACAGGGCGCATCCCTTCCTCCCGACCTTTCAATGTTGGTCTGCGGGTCTAGGGCGCATTGACACACCAAGTCCTTCCCAAGTGGCAGATCCGTGGCCAACAATAACCTTTTCTTTTTTAAGATCCCTTCAATTTTAGTCCCTGAGCCCCATAAAACATCACCAGGAATTTCATATTTGCCTTCAGATTTATAAAGTAAATTATTCCAAAAAATTTTGTTTGGTTATAAAAAGTAGTAATTCTATAAAATACGACCTTTCCACATTTAAATATGCTAAATTTCTATTGAATCACAGACCAATTTGACTGCAAAAGTGCTTACTTTTTATGTGCACCCATAAAAGGACAATTAGAAGTATAAATTTCATTACTCTCTACAAAGATGCTACAGTGATGTTTTCTGGGTCCTTCCTCATTTTTGTCTCTTCCTTTGCCATTTTGATTCATGTCTTCGTTCCAAATAACAGTCTGCTTAGATATGATTTTTTTCATCCCAATAATTACAACGTTTGATGATTTAGCATTATAAAAATTTACCTTTGCCAATTTGCAAATGACTTCTTTCTCTGACTTGATCTCACTAACACGCACATCCACTATACATTACTTACTATTCCTACAAGCTTTCTAATCTGGTTTTTCCTTTTAATCCAAGAGCATGTTATTTACTTTGGGAGCATGCATGTTAAATAAAATTTGAGTGCTTCGAGGCCCAAAGTATTCGTGATGATTTAGAGTTTATAATTTCTTTTTAAAAAAAAGTTACCGGCCTTTTTGATTCTATGAAAACATTAGATAGTTGGTCCCAACCCACCTTATTGTATGGTGGTCCACTACGAATCTTTTTCTTTTAGTAGTTGTGGCTCCTTAAGACTTTAGTTTTGTCAAAAGCACTTCGTGAATCATAGAGCCCTTATAATTTGCTTGAATTTGATGAAATGTAATTATCCCACATGCAAGGAGAAAAGGGAATTAAAGCTAGAACTAACTACAAATAGTTAGCCTGCCCAGATTCGTGGCGGCTACCGATTCCACCATGTAAATTCAAAAAAAAAAAAAACTACAAATAGTTGTTAGATGTTTGAGGAAATCATGTTATGCGATGCTATCTTTTGGAGTTTTGTCTCTTTGGCGGTCTGAAGAACCGAGTGAGTGTTTTAGCCAATTGCAGCGCCAAGCTGCTCTTGGAGTTGGCTTGGACTGGTGCTCATACCTTCTTAAGAAAGTTTGTGTTACATTATGTATCGTTTGAGCAATTTTCCAAAAATGATATAGTTGTTTTCTTTTCAACTTTCTCACATTAACAGCAACAAGAAGAAGTTTCTATGAGTTCCATACTTCAACACTCTTTTGAGCTTTGCCTGATAGACTTTAGTTTTCTCCCGCAATTTTCTTCCAACTATTTCCGCAATTTAAGAGTGTTTTTTTTTCTTTTTTTCTTTTTTTTCTTTTGGCTGCAGTCATATTTTAAATTTAGTTTCTGGTATACTTTTCTACAAGTTTCATATCTGTTAGATAGCATCTCAAAGCTGCACATTCAAAATTTCAGAACTGACGTGCAAAGTTTCTTCCACACATAAGAGCATGTTCCTAATTCAAACACAATAGTAGTATCAGAGCAGAATTTTAAATCAGGTTCTGATCAGTTTTCGTTTGATATTTTACATTCCAGACTTGGAAACAGAACTTCATATTATTTTTTTTACCAATCTTCATAAAAATGCATTACTAGAAACTTAATTATAAATGATGCTGATCTTCAATATCAATCTTCAAGAATATTCTCATTAAAAAAATTTAAAAAAAATTTGATGTATATTCCCCATTGGAAAAGGGAAAGAATTATTATAAAAAATAATACTTATTGAACATTGTAAGAAAATCAAACTCCCTTGGATTGGCAACAGTTTTGACAGCTAAACCCTTAGTGAACTTGAACACAGTCACAAACATGGCGGAATAGAACATAAAAATCTGCATAATGACTATTAGCCTCCATGGTGGTTTAATAACTGAAAAAGGAAAACATTTCCTTTTAGAAGTATGTCAATATATGTAAGCGGCGGCCAGCAACAAGTAGCTCTGAAAATACTTAACCAAGATAAAAGCATAAAAATAACAAAAATGCTAGTAATAATTTTATTAAAATTTTATTGCAACAAAAAAATAATAAAAACAACTGAGTAACATTTTACCTTTAAATGATCAATTCTTTTAAACCCTTTCACTCTACAATGTAAAAGAATGGTAGCAGGCAGGCCATCAATCCAATGATGTTTCCATACCTCACACTGAACTGAACTTGTGTGTAAGCTCAATTTTCTTGCATGAGGTCACAACCTAACCCTACATTGTGAATTGGGCACTTTCCAGAAATTGGGGGAAAAGCCAATGACGCAAAGCATGGAACATTTTTATACTATCCAGGAGTTCACGAGGAGAGCTCTTGAGAAAA
Source organism: Wollemia nobilis (assembly GCA_028583015.1). NCBI lineage: Eukaryota > Viridiplantae > Streptophyta > Pinopsida > Araucariales > Araucariaceae > Wollemia > Wollemia nobilis. Next base: position 4,786,528 of record JAQPPZ010016709.1, read on the forward strand.
TGCAATACAAGCTATTCTAGCAAAAATAGAAACAAACAAGAATGAATGTAAAGGCTAAGAAAAGGGATAAACTTATGTAGTGAACTGCTCTGTATTTACATAGGATTTAATTTCCATTTAAAATAAAGGGGAAAAAAGCATTATTGTTTTCAGTATCATATTTCCCAGAACAAGCTCCAGAATTTTCCTTCTATCAAATATTCAATCCTTTATACTGCCATTAAACTAAGCAGTTCAAACTAAAATCAGATGAAAACTTTGTAAACTGAAAGACTAGTGAGACAAGTTTACTGTCCCTATCTTCCAGGGATATTAGCATCACAAAACCTATGCACTTCCCATACTCATATCCAGAACAACCAAAGGATATAACCACAAAACAGCCTGGGTGATTAAGGCCTCTCTTTCACTGTAAATAATGAGGTAGGAGTATCAATCTTCAATTTTCGCAAAGTGTTTACTCATACATGCTTGGAAACTGGAACCAATATTACTTCAACGTAAGCGCTTGGTCAAATCTTGAAGGTCTCTAATCTCTTCAAAATCAATGCAAAGCTGCAGAACAGACTCCTTCTAAAAAGAAATGAACCCCAGAAGAATTTAAAAATAAAAAAAGGCCTGATGGATTTCAAGTGGGTTTTTTCCAAGCTTTCTGGTAAATAGCGAGTAAGGATATAGTAGCAACAGTAAGAGAGTTGCACCAATCAGGCAAAGTGTTAAGAGAATACAATTAAACTTTCCTAATGCTCATTCCAAAGAAACATGGGCTGAAGGAATAAAAAGACTTCGGGCCAATTAGTCTGTGTAAAGCAATTTACAAAATAATATCAAAATAAAAATAAGCATAACCCCAATAACAAAGCAGGAATTAATGGAAATGCGAAATGAAATACGAAAAGTGCTTAAGACAATTACTAATCAGAAATACAACAAACTTATATTATAAAAAATATATAAAAATAATAATCAGTTCTTCAAATGAATCTTTTAACTGGGGACTGGAGAACATTCTAAAAGCATCACGCTATTCATCATTTCAAACCGGTAACAAACAAGTGCGTGTCTATAGGAGTGTACTTGGCTTTTGTTTTTTTTTTAACAAAGGTAATGCTTGCTAGGTTGTTTTTATCATCCTCCATAGATACTCATGAGTTCTTGAGTTGTGGTACAACAAAGAAAAAAAAAGCCAAACCGACGCAATGGAAGTAAAATACTCTATACACAAGGAGAGGGAAAAGATGTTCTGCAGTTTAACATAAGAACTGAGGCTTCAGCAAAACTTTAGAGAGGAAAAGGGGGAAAAATAACAACTCTTTATACTTTGGTTGTTATTTTCCAGTTTTGACCCGTGATGAAACCCTAGGATACTATTTACCCCAATAAACCACCACAGAATAAGTTCAATAATTCATAAATATTTAATGTAACTATTTTGTGTACACAAGAAACTTGGACTAAAAACAGGAGGCACTGAAAATCTACCAAAATGGACCTAACCACGATGCCATTTGAAAGTTCAAAAGTGATTGCATGAGTACACCCTTGCTTACCTCTTCATGAAAACCAAAAGCTCCTCACAATTAGAACTCGTGACCACGATACTTACAATCCGTTGACAATGCAGCAAAACATACCTGGTCAGCTATCAGAGCTCAGTAAGACTTGAATCGAAACCGAGTCTGAAAATAACTTCAAAAAAATGGAAAAATGGAGTGTGAACTAAGTAGGTACTTGTCAAGTGGTACCGTGAAATATCTTTATTTGAATTTGTGCCGTACTACGCAACCTCTTATTCGAGGGAGGGCGAGACGGAAGGCGCTGGGGAGCTCCGACGAGGCGTTGCTCTGTCCTCGAGGTGTGGAAACCCAAACATTACCGTTCTCGCACTTACAGTTTCTACTAGTTTAAAACAAAATAATTGATTTGACCTTTCGAGGGTTAATGATCAAAATAACTGCTAGAATAAAAAATATATATAAATACCAATAAAGGACACTGATTTTTTTAAGGGTGTGAAACAGGTTATATGGATTTTGATCTTAGAATGATTATATAAAATATTAACTAAATAAAAATAGATTTATGTGATAGAGGTATTTATAAGCGAAATAATAATTATTAATATATTTTTTTAATATAAATAGGAATTGGTAACTACTTTTTCTTTTTAGTGTTGTTGTGACCAACTTTTTTATGTAATAAAAAAAATTATTTTTTTCTTTTTAATGGTGAAATCATATTGATTTTGATCGTAGCGTTAAATGATGGTGCTACCACTATAACCTCTATCTCGCCTCGATAAACATGACCCAAAGTGAGGAAGACCCCTGGTGGCTCAAGGTTGATACCGTCGTCAAGCTGGCGCATATTTAACAAATTCAGATCAAACTACTACCTTTGCCCAGATTGGGCATGCCCTTGAAGTTTGAACCTAGATTTCCTCTTGATAAGTGCCCAACGTCTTACCAATCCACCTGGCCCTCGAGGACATAATTATTTATTATAAGTAATATAAAATAAAATATGATCAGCATATTGTTTTTGGTTCAACAGTTGCAATAAATAGTTGATGTAGTCCACGCTACAGCACCAAATAGTTCATACCAATCCAACTAGCCCTCGCGGACATAATTATTTATTATAAGTAATATAAAATAAAATATGATCAACATATTTTTTTTTGGTTCAACAGTTGCAATAAATAGTTGATGTAATCCATACTACAGCACCAAATAGTTTAATGTGACTAAGTCAACATAAAAGGGAAAGGGCAACCCTTTCAAAACCCAACTTTTATATATATATAAAAGAATACGTTGAAAGCAAATGTGGGTGGAATGATTTTTTTTTGAAGTGTGTAGAGAGAGAGAAAGAAGCACTAAGCAAAGTGCACTCAAGGAAGAAGTGTCACTTTTTCTTTTTTCAAGTTTTAAAGTGTAAAGGATTTCAATGAAGAAAATTTAAGTAACGTTGTAAGAAAGATATTTTTAAAGTCTTAATTAGAAATATTTTTTAAGTTTTAAAGGGTAAAAAATTTTAACAAAAAAATCTAAGTAACTTAGCAAAAAAGTTATTTTTTAAAGCCTTAATTGGAAGTAAGGATGTCCTAGTCAATGACAAAAGGAAGAGTAAATCTATGAAAAACCTTGTCCAAGTAATAGATATTATACCAAAAGTGATTAATAAGGATGAGATGACCAAACATGACATAATGGTTTATAAAAATAAAGGATTAATATGTAAGTTCCATAGATACTGGCTAGGTTTTTTGAAGATTCAAATTGGATCAAGTGGAAGTAGGGATCAAATTCAAATTGCTTACTGACTTTTCTTTTGGAAGGATTTGTTCTCGTCATCTTCTTCAATTCAAAAAGCAAGGATAAAATAATGGATGGTGGCCTATGGTTTAGGGAGAGAGATGCATTATGTTTTTTTTTTTGTTGGATAATAAGGGGTTGTACTCGGGTCCCCCACCCTTAACAAATTACATCTCTCTTCTTTAGAGCTTGAGAGTTTACAAATAGATACACTTCTCATCTCAATTGAGATGCTATAGTTAGAAACCTACATCATTTTACATAAAATATCTAAATTCTTGATTTTCATTTTCTGGATCTTTTCAAATTTCTGTATGAATACAATTAATCCAAAATTTAGCATCTTTCTTGACATTTTTCTATAGCAGCCTTCACAATGCCAAAAATTCACCTCTACTATCTATGCCTTGCATCTTAGTAGAGTAATATTTCCAAAACATCGCACTATCATAGTCCACTTTACCAAATATGGATTGCTAGTTTCCTTCCTGAAACACAAGTGCAACCACAAAAATTATAATAAATAGTCTAAATGAAAACACATTATTGTTACAAAATAAAGTAGATATTACCAATGGAAAACATTAAAGTAAATCTTAATCATTAATTGATTTAGGCAATCAACATTTTTTTGTCAGCTTCAACTAAACTTTCTACTTCCTCTAACCATGGAAAGGAGAATTTAACTTCACGATCCTCAATCAAAACCCCTCTATTGGCTAGCTTATCTGCACATTTGTTTCCTTCCCTTAATATATGTGTAAACCTGATTTCTTCAAACTCTTTAGCAAGATCTTGAATTTCCACAATTATCTCTTGTATGTTCCATGGAGCCTTTGCTTTCCTCAAAATTGTATTTATTACTATGAGAGAATCACCTTCCATCCATACTCTATTCCATTTCATTTGTTTACATATTTTTAACCCTTCTAAAGCTTCCCAAGCTTCAACTTCATTATTTGTCTTAAATCCACTATTGAAAGCATAATGAGACAAAATCTCTCCTCTATTATTTCTAATTATTCCTCCTCCTCGTGCTCCTGGATTTCCTTTAGATGCTCCATCAAAATTCAATTTAACCCACTCCACATCTGGTGGTTTCCACTTTATATTCTTTACCTTATTTTTGCTTCTCTTGTACCCAACATCATAATTCCATTTAATGACTTGACTCCATCTATCAAGGCTCTCTGCTTCCAAATTAGGGATTGGGTGAGTTGATAGGGTTGGTTTAGACTCCTCTATGGCTAAACATATCTTCTTTTTCATTACCTCTAAACTACTTTCCTTTCCTTTAAATATTCTTCTATTCCTTTCTAGCCATATAGTCCAAAGTATTGTATCTTTTGATATATCCCATATTGTCTGTAAAGCCTCACTTTTATAAGTGCTCTACCATTGCTTTAACCAATCTTCAATTTTTCTATTCATCACCATGCATTTACCAAACATATTAAGAATCCATTGCCATAGATTCCAGACTATTGAGCAATGTCCCAAGAGATGGTCTATACTCTCCTCCTCCTTATTACAAAAAACACATTGAGAGGGGCCATGAAAACCCCTTTTCATAAGGTTATCCCAGGATAAAATTCTTCTATGACCTACTAGCCAAACAAACATTTTGACTTTAGGAATGCTTGGGCTATCCCAAATATCTCTCCAAATTCTAGTGATATTATTATTTTGTTGGTGTTGAACATTATATCCACTTCTTGTTGTGTATTCTCTTGAGCTATTCAACTCCCAAATCAATTTATCCTTGGCTCCTCTCGAAATAATCACAATTGTTATCTTTCTACTCAATTGCCTCCTAGCATCAATGTCTTGTATACTTGTAAAAAAATCTTCTTTCCATTTGTATCTTCCTTCTCGATCCTTGTACAAAATGTTTGAAACCCTATCACCATATTTGTCTTGAAGTAATCTCATCCAAGGTTTCAAAATTGGATCTAAATTGAGTGGTTTTTTATCACACCAAGTATCCATCCAAATAGAATTTTTTTTCTCAGTTCCCACCACCCATCTTAAACCTTTAATCATAAGATCAATAGATTTTTTTAACCATTCCAAAGAGCAGAACCATTTGGAAGAGAGAATGCAATAAATATTAAACTTGGGTCATTGGGATCAACATACTTACTTAGAAGAATTCTTGCCCATTGTCTTTGAATCTCTTTGTACAATCTCCAGATAACTTTTCCCCTAAGAGCTAAGTTTGCATTTGTAAGAACTCTTAAACCAAGACCTCCCCTAGTTTTATCATCACACAACTTGCTCCATTTCACCAAAGGAAATTTCTTTTTATCATGTAAACCTAACCATAAAAAGGATCGCATAATATAGATTAAACTTTTTTCAACTGATTTTGGCATAGAATACAAAGACATATAATATGTTGGAATGGCTTGTAAGACTGACTTAATTAATCGCACTCTTCCTGCTAATGATAACCATCTACCTTTCCAAGCTGGAAGTTTATTCTGAACTTTACTAATAATTGGATTCCATAAATCTATCCTCATTCTCCCCTCAAATAAAGGCATCCCTAGATAAGTTGTTGGTAAATTTGCCTCCTCCATTTGAAGCAACTTGCAAATTCTTGCTTTGATATTAGCAGGAGTGTTAAGGAAGTAAATTTTGGATTTAGTCCTATTAATTTTTTTCCCTGAAGCTCTTTTGTACTCTTTTAAAAAGTTATTCAAAGCTCTGGCCTCATTTATCCTTGCCCTTCCAAAAAGGGTTGTATCATCTACAAATTATTGATGGGTGATGTTATCGATGTTATTACTAACCTTAAGTCCACTTATAAGCCCATATTTGTAAGCCTTCTTTAAGTTCCTACTCAAAACTTCTGCCATAATAATGAACAAATAAGGAGATAGAGGATCTCCTTGTCTAAGGCCTCTCTTGGCTTTAAAATATTCTATCACTAACCCATTGACCAACACTGAATAAGAAACTATAGAGACACAAGCTTTAATCCATCTAACCCATTTCTTCCCAAAACCAAACTTATCTAAAACTGCAAAAAGAAAATCCCATTTAACCCTATCATAGGCTTTACTCATATCAAGTTTTAAGATCATTGCTTTCTCTTTTCTTGAAGTTGTTGAATGTATAACTTCATGAGCTACTATGATCCCATCTAGAATTTGTCTCCTTTTCACAAATCCTCCTTGCTCTTCTAAAATGATTTTGTCTAACAATGGCCTTAATCTATTTGCCATCACTTTGGAAATAATATTATATGCCATATTACATAGGCTTATGGGTCTAAAAGAATCAAACAATTCAGCATCCTTCTTTTTTGGAATTAGGGTAAGATATGTTGCATTTATTTTATAAGGTATGTATTGTTTTACCCTAGACTGTTCCACTGCCACCAATAAATAATCCTTCACTATATCCCAATTATGTTGGTAAAAATTTGCAGAGAGCCCATCTAGACCTGGGGATTTATCCTTATTAAAATAGAAAAGAGCTAAATGAACTTCTTCTAGAGTAATAAGCTCCATCAGTTTCCTATTGTCTTCATTTGTTATAACTGAAGGAACATCTTGAAGAAGTTTATCATTAAGAACTTCGGTCTCCTCTAAACCTAGAATATTCTGATAAAATGACTTTACCTCTTTTCTAATTTCACTCTGATCTTCAATCCAAACCCCTTCTATTGATTTAATTCTACTAATTCTAGAAGTAGATCTTTGTACTATAGCCATCCTATGAAAAAACTTTGTATTTTTATCTCCTTCTTTTAACCAAGTCTATCTTGATTTTAATCTCCAAAATTTCTCTTCCTTACTCAAAATATTATGATATTCACTAAGCAACTCCCTTTCCTCTGAGCTTGGATTATTATCATCACCTTTTTGGAATTTTGAAAGTTTATCTTTTAGTTCTTTCTTCTCAAAAATATTTCCAAAGGTGTTCTTGTTCCATTCTTTTAATCTAGATGTCATAGCTTTAATTTGGTTTGGAAGAGCATACAACCCACCATTACCTAAAGAATTCCACGTTTGAGCTATCATATCAACAAATTGAGGATGGTCTTCCCACATCTGCTCATATTTAAAATATGATATTTTTTGAATTCACTAACCACCATTTTAACTCTTATTGGCCAGTGATCTGAACCAATCCTTGTTAAGGTATTAATTTTAGCATAAGTTCCTTCATCTAGCCAATGATCTGAGAGAATGCATCTATCTAATTTTTCTACTATTAGGTTCTAGCCTCTCCTATTGTTGGTCCAAGTATAGTTGTCTTCTTCAAACTCAACTTCCCATAGATTATTGTTTTGAATAAAAGTTGAGAAATATTTCATACTTTGGGTCAATTTCCTAATTCCTCCAAATTTTTCATCCAACTTGGTTATGGCATTAAAATCTCCAATGATCATGAATTAGGTTTCTTGGTCTTTACTTCTCATAAAGGCTTCAATCCCACTCCAAACTTCTAATCTACCTAATTGAGTTGTAGGTCCATAGACATTGATAAGGATGAAATGAATATCTGCAAAGTAGCAAGTGACTAAAGAGGCTATCCAATGCCTAGTTTTATGAATGGTTACACAAGAGGTTCTAGAAGGATTCCAACAAGTTAGAATTCCCCCTACTACTCCTTCAGAATCCATAGCATCACATTCACATCTTACCCATACTACTTTCATAGTTTTTGAAACTTCTTCTTTTGTCATTTTAGTTTCTTAGATACAAAGTGTAGACACCAAAATATAGCCACTTGTTGTCCATCCAGGTCTTCCCACCATTTTTACCATTTTTTTGTGGAAAACATCCCAAAAGGGATGCCACTTTTGGGTAAGACCCAAGGAGGCAGGGGTATCTATTCCACCAAAATCGCCTAGGGCTCGCACTCTGGCCTACCACCTTTGACATACTCAAGGAGCAAACAAACAAAAAAACACACAAACATAAACATAATAAGATAAATAATAATAAAAATAATAAAATAAAATAAAAAACATGCTCCTTGAGTGTGTCAAAAAGATAAAGCACAACCAAACACACACACAATAATATAAAAAAAACCACAACATGAACCACATAGAAAAACACAAGAACAACATAACAAAACACAAACAAGACAAAAACAACAGAACACTACAAAGACAAAACCAACAAAAACATGAAAAACAAAAACAACCAAAACCTAAAAAATAAAATAAAAACAACCAACAACAGACAATAAACAAAAACAAAAAACATAGAAAACACTCACACACAAAAACACAAATTAACACAAACATACAAAAACACAAGAACAATAACAAAAAACACAAAAAAACACAAAAACACAAGAACAAAAAAAAACAACACAAAAAAACACAAAAACAAAACAAAACAAAAAAACACACACACCTCAAAAAACTAAACAAAAAAAAAAAAATAAAAAAAAAAAAATTGAACACAACAATGACCTTTCTAGACCAAAAGACTATTAAGGCAAGAATCAACAGAGGAAACAAAAGAAAGAATAGATTGAGCTAGGGAACTAAAATACCCTGAACAAACCAAAGAGAAGAAAAATAAAGCAAGAAGAAACTAGGTACCTCCAGAACTGGAGCCATCCAAAGAAATGATAGAAAGAAGAGCTTCCCTTATTTGAGAAGCCCACCATCTAGGAGGGTGGCCATAGCAAGTAAGATCACCTTTGTCCAAAGCCCAATTAGCTAAAGCATCAACACTCTTGTTTTGATCTCTGACCACATGATTGTAATCAACTTTCAAAAATCCCATCTGGATTAATTGAATCTTCTCAATAATTATTTTTATTCTCCAATCAACCTTATGATTCTTAGAAGGAGTCTTCAAAAGATTAATCATGAGTTGAGAGTCAGACTCAACTAACACCTTTTCCCATCCAACCTTAGTAGCCTCTTGAAGGCCTCTGAGGATACCATACCCCTCAAGCAAGGTTATTGGAAAGAATACCCAAATTCTCAGCAAAAGTAAAAACTAGGGAGCCATCTGAAAGTCTACCAATTCCTCCCACACTAGCTTTTCCAGGGTTCCCTCTAGAGGCTCCATCAGTATTGACTTTTCCAAAATCCTTAGGAGGAGGTTGCCAATTTCTTGTCCTATCCATCTTACAATTACTCACATTCCCTTTAAGTTGGTTGCCCTTAGAAGATTTAATCTTCAATCTTTGCATCACTTGATCCCATCTTTGGTGGGAGTTTTGGGGGTGATTAAGGAGTTGATGGACTGATTCAACTAAGTTGGCTATGGTCTTTTGCCAAATATAGTGAATATCCTTCCTATCTTGATTAAAAATTTGGTTGTTCCTTTCATTCCAAATATTCCAAAGAAGAATGGTAGAACCCATCCAAACTAACTACCTAATAAAATGATCAACACCCTCTTGATTAGGCCAATCCCTCCAAAGTTGTTCAAAAGTAAAAAAATTGGACCATTGTAAGCCAAGTAAAGTGGCCATTCTCCTCCATAGCTCAGAGGCTAAAGTACACTCAATAAAAATATGGTTGAGAGTTTCTACATTCTCTTCACACATTTCACATCTAAAAGGGCCATGAAAACCACGCTTCATAAGTTGCTCACTAGTAAGCACCCTACGATGCAATAAAAGCCAAGTAAAGAACCTCACCTTAGGCCAAAGCTTTTGAGCCCACAATCAAGAAAATATGTCAGATGATTGGTTGGGATTATTATGGCATAAGGTCAAATAACCTTGAGCAACTGAATACTCACCCTTAGTAGTGTTGTTCCATCCAAAACAATATTTTTCATGGGACCAAGAGAGAGATCTCATATGAAGGATGCCTTGGATATCTTGTCTTTGCCTTTATGGGATTTGAATAGGCCAGTCCTCAATAGGGATCCAATATCTACCAACCTTTGAATTACCAGTATGGTACCAACAATAATTAGCCACCTTTATCCAATTAGCTCGGTGAAGCTCCTCCATCCAAGGCCTCCAATCGGGAAACTGAGTTATCAAAGGCTTGTGACCATCCCAAGAATCTATCCAAAAAATTTGCCTATTGACCATTATGAATGATCCAAAATAATTTTTTCTTTATCAAATCCTCACCAGTCTTAAGAACTGCTAAAATGGGAGAACCTTTGGTAGGAAATTGATAGCGAACAAGGTCTTCAGGACTTTTGTTCTCAGCATATTTAGCATGGAGATTATTGGCCCAAAGAGCATTGGGGTTATGCAACATCCTCCAATATAATTTAGCAGCTAAAGCTTTGTTGTTATTAATAGAAGACTGGAATCCTAACCCCCTTCATTCTTAGGAAGACATAAAGTGTCCCATTTCACCAAGGCCCATTTTATTTTCTCCTTAGTACCACTCCAGAGGAATCGATGACTGATTTGATCCAATTATCGAAGAACAACCTTTGGGATATTCAACATGGAAGAAACATAAATAGGAATAGCTTGAAGGACTGATTTTACCAAGGTGATTCTACCCCTAGAAGAAAGCCACCTGTTGGTCCACTTTCCAATTTTCTTCTTGACTTTGTCCAACAACCAATTCCAATATTTTTTTTTGCCTTTGAATATTGATGGGAATACCTAAATAAGTGATTGGAAGGGAGGTCTTCTTATATCTTAATTTATCCAAGACCATGGATTCCTGTCTGGTAGAGCAAGTGAAAGAAAATAACTTTAGATTTGTCTTCATTGATCAATTGCCCAAGTAGCCTTAGAAAAATAGCTAATGATTTGCTTAATATTAGAAGCTTCCTTAACTGTAGCTTTACCTAAAAGAGTAGAGTCATCAACAAATTGAAGATGAGAGATAGGTCTAGCTCCATGAGCAATGGTAACTCCCTCAAGGGTTTTGTTTTCTCTCTTTTTGGTTATAGTCCTACCCAAGCATTCAACAAGAATGATGAATAAATAAGGGGATAGGGGGTCACCTTGCCTAATACCTCTGGAAGCTGGGAACAATTGAGAAGGCCTACCATTGATAAGAACTAAGTAGGAAACCGAAGAGATACATCCCATAATCCAATCCATCCAATCCTGAGAGAAACCAAATTGCCTCAAAACTTTGATAAGGAAGTGCCAATCCACTCTGTCATAAGCTTTGGATAAGTCTAACCGAATGAACATGGAAGGAGATTTTTGCATATCCATGGAATGGATGGCTTCTCGAGCAAGAACTATCTCATCTACTATTTGATGCCCTTCCACATAACCCCCTTGTTCAGGGGAAATAATCTTATGCAAAAGAGGCTTCAACCTTTCTGCCATGATCTTAGTAATGATTTTGAGAAGAACATTACATAAAGCAATAGGTCTAAAAGTTGAGATATGATCAACCTCTTGAGCTTTTGGAACAAGAGTAATATAATTTTTATTGATAACCTTCAAAATTTCTTTGGCTTTCTTGGCTTCTTCCACCACCTCTAATAAATCAACATGAAGGATATCCCAGAACTCTTGGTAGAACTCAATGGGAAAACCATTAGGACCTGGGGTTTTCCCTTTTTGCATTTTAAAAACTACTTGTTGAAGCTCATTGATAGTAATAGGAGCGAGTCAAAATAGAGTTCTCCTCAGAAGTGATAAGAGAAGGGATTGCTTGAAGAACATTTTGTTGAGAAGCTGAGTCAAGAGGAGTAGCAGCAAAAATATTGGAAAAGTAATCGACAACAATAGAGTTCATGCCATCCCAAGTATAGACAACATCTCCAGAATCTGATTTCAGGGAAGAAATAAAGTTGTGAGATCTTTGAGCTAGAAGAGATTTGTGGAAGAAATTTGTGTTTCGATCTCCTTCTTTGAGCCATTGAATTCTAGATTTTTGCTTCCATAAGAGTTCTTCTCTTTTTTCCCATTCCTCTAACTGAGTTGTGAGTTTAATTTCATCTGCACTTCTACTCTCTGTGAGGCCATCTAAACGGATTTTCTTATTCAAATTTTCAAGTTGAGCAATAACTTCATGTTTTTTTTTATGAACATCCCCAAACTCCTTCCAGTTCCAAGTCTTGATTTTGGATTTAATGTATTGCAGTATTTTGGCAAAATAGAACATCTTAGTCCCATACCTAGGCTTACCTTCCTTCCACCATTGTTGCACACGAGGTCTAAAGGAACTGTCTCTAAGCCACATTAATTGAAAATGAAAAGGAGAGAAACTCACATTGGTTTTCCACATTTCCACCATGATTGGCCAGTGATCCGAACCAACATTATTAAGAGTCTTCACTTTAGGAATGTGACCATGGATTAAGAAATTTTTAGAGAGAAAAAACCTATCCAATCTCTCCATTATACAAGCTAAGCCTTGCCTTCTGTTAGACCAAGTCATAAGGCCATTATCTGGTTGGATGTCCACAAGATGGAGGTTTGCAATATATTCGCTCATGAGGTCAGTGCTTTTGTCCAAATTTCTATTTCCCCCCATTTTCTCATCTAGAGAGAGGATGGTATTGAAATCTCCTCCGATCAAGATCCAAGCTTCAGGAAAATGAGAGATAATATGAGTTATATCCTTCCACTATCTTCTTTTTTCCTCCAAAGCAGTCGGAGCATAAATAGTAATGGAGAGCATAATTTGGTTGGAATGTCTACTTTGAATAGCTATAGCCAAAAGACCCCAACTGCCAACCATATGGTGAATAACTACCTCTTTTGGGTCCCAAAGACAAGCAATGCCACCAAAAGTCCCCTGGGAACTGAGGGAAACCACTTTTCCAGCTGGCCAAATTTTACTAGCAATTGAGTCCATATCCTCCATTGACATCTTCGTTTCTTGAAGGAAAACAAGATGTGGATGATTTATCTGAATCATTCTTCTAATTTCATTTTGTTTTGAAAGACTCCCTTTGAGTCCTCTAATATTCCAAGTGATGATCTTCATTAATACCGGGGCTAAAAAATTTGGGAAGGGCATTAATCTTACCTTCCTCTACAAGCTTTTCACCTTCTTTTACCATATGATATTGATTGGTCTTGCGACCTGCCTTTTGATTAGAATCCATCTTCAATTTTTTTTCCTTGTTTCTTGACTTACTCCAATTGAATCCGAGATGGCTTCTAACCTTGAAGAATGCTCGTACACAACCAAAATTTTACTAGAGGGTTCAACAGAGTCTATATTGGGACCTGTATTATTTGAAGTTTTGACATTTGAAAGATTGTTTTTCTTGTGTAAATTTTCTCCCTTTTTTTCTATTGAAAACCTTTGATTTGTTGGTTTGTCTCTGAGTTCTTCCCTTCATATTTAAATTGTGTTTCTAAGATTTCTATTTCCATTATTTCCTCTTCCTCACTTGGGACATCATTTGTGGAAAGGATTTCAAACATATTAGCAGATGACTTTGATTGATCCTTCATAACTGGTTTTTTCTGAGTGTTCTTCTTCTTAGGCATTTGGAAACCTGCTGAGTTTATATCTTCTTTCTTTTGATCAGGAATTTTATTTGGGAAAAGACTAGCCAAATGACCATATTCATGGCAAATTCTACAACGAAAAGGAATGTTCTCATAGTCCACTACTTGCTCCCAAGTGTCTTCCCCAAATTGTAATGTGATATTTTTAGGTAGGGGTTTGTCAAAATCCATTAAAACACAAATTCGAGCATAAATAATATGTTCAAAATTTTGAGTACAATCAACGAGTCATCATAAAAGTTCCTAAAGAGTTTCCAATTGAAGAAAAAATAGTAGGATTCCAAAATTCAATAGGGAGGCCAAAGAGTCTAACCCACACGGGAGCTATAGAAGGCATCTCTTCTTCGAATTTAAATTTAGTATGCCAGGGCTTCATGAAAAGCCCTGCCCTTCCAAAGAACCAGGGACCCCCTTGAAAAATTTTCTCTCTATCTTCATTATTAGCAAATAAAACAAGAAAATAACCATTTGGATAAATAGAGATTTGTAACTCACCTTTAGTTTTCTAGATTTTTGTAGCCCAAACTTTGAAAGCAGATAGGCTCGGACGAAAACCCATGAACCGACAAATTAGTCCTCTTTTTTCCAAATCTTCAATGCCAGTCTGAATGTTACCCATATCAAGCTTAACAATAGGAGTTCCATCAACTGCTTTAAGACATCCTGACTCCATTTTCCTGGGATCAATCTTAGGCATTCTTAGAGGTTTATGGGAAGCCCTAAGATTAATATTAGCATTGGGCTGAGGCTGTCCACCACGGAGGGCATCCCTAAAATTCATTTTTGGGGTCGAGTCTTCGAAATTCTTACCCTTGACAGGGGTTTTCATAGTAGATTTATTTTGTGGGTGCACCTTAGCACCAGATTCACTTGAGATATGAGCCATTTTTTGATCAACTGCTTGAAACTTGTTTCGTGATCTCTTTAATCCTTGCCCTAGATGTCGTGGAAAGGTATGGTTTTCACTTTTCTTTTGTGCAACAAATTGGAAGCCATTGTCACTCAAGTTCATAGCATGATCTATTGAAAGAAAAATTTCTAACCCATCTTGGATCCCCTGCAACATATCTTGCTAAAATATTGAGCATAAACCACAAAAATATTGGCCACTAGGGCCCGAAGGCCCCGAAAACCAACCTCTAGAGCTGCTTGCACTCAACCCAGATGAAACCCTCGCACAACCACTTGCCAAATATCTCATTCACACATAGGGATGCTCTAGGATTTGTGTTGCTCCAAATGATATGAAAATTGGTGGAGACATTCTAGGGTTTTTCAGGCATCTACCCTCAAAATTTTAGCTCAATCCGAGTCCGGATGAGTGAGATATGGCCAAAACAAGTTCGATAGTTTGGGCAGTCCTGCGAAAAACGTCCCAAAAAAAACCAAGCAAAAACCTTCTTACTTAGCACAAACCTACCATCCACCATTTTTATCCATTATTTACATAATTTGTGTATATATTTTTAATATATATTTAAATATCAATATTTTATATTATATTATATATATATTTAATATATATATATATATATGTGTGTGTGTGTGTGTGTAAATTAATCCCAACCATCTATCTTGGTCTAATCCCAGACATTCATCCGCATTGATCCATACCACTTACCCAGATTTAATCTCCACCCTCCATCACATTTTAATCTTGATCACACATATTGTGTCGTTAAAACCCTAATGTGCCCTAGGGAAGATTATAAGTAGGAGTCATTCTAATGAATCAACCCCTAAGTCTTTTGAGTAATTCATACCCTTAATTTTGAGTTCCCTAAGAAATTTATGACCTAAGAAACTAAGGAGTTCGTCCATCATCGCCCTCGCCCTTGCATTCGTCATCGCATTCATCATCGTAGCCCTCACCCGAAGTAGATTTGCTTATGTAGACCTCACCTCAATCCCCGAATGTCTCTCTACTACTCTTGAACGCCCACCTGCTATTCTTGAGTGCCTTTGGATGTCTTCCACCATCCCCGAGCATCCACAGGTATTTTTTGCTACTGTCGAGCACCTACGGGCATCTACACACCATTTTCCTACAACAACAACATACAATCAGAAAGCGATAAGTTCACAAGGTAAATATTTTAATGTTATATTAATTTCATTATTTCTATATTTTCATGCAGTTTTGTTATTTGATAGCTAGGGTTTTTATTAATTTTTGAGGGTCTCACATAATGGAGCCCTCATATTTATTACTAACCATTTTTTTTCATTCTTTATGTGCAGATCTAGAGATATATAGACATTGTACAACTGCTTAAGCTGGAGTGGTCCGATCAACGAATATCTGAAGCCCACTCACTTCTGTTGGGAGCAAAGACGCGCTTTGAAGACACCACCATCATTGTTGGCTAGGGTTCGGTGAACCCTAGCATATTGTATTATTTGTATCAAATAAATAATGTAAACCCTTATTTGGGTCACATTTGATTATATTGAGATCCATCGATGATAATAATATAAAATCCATTCTTTGTGCAATCTCTTGTATCACTGCTTATTTATTTTATGTTATATATTTGGTGTTGTGTTTTTGTTTTCACATAAATAATATCAGGTTTTTACTTAAACATAGGTCTCTAATACACCTCTGCTTTGAGGGGGCATTAACACCCCTTATATTACATTAGGGGGATATGGAAACATTTCATTTTGATGTTGTAGAGGTTATAAGACTGGACACATGGCAAGATATCGCAAAATGAAAATGATGAAGAAAGATATGGAACATTTTGGGCATGAGACAAACTTCAATATGAAACAAAGAGATCATAAGATAGTAGAAATTAGTTTACCCAAGAATTTTCCACTCCCAAGAAAATTGAAAGAAAGCCTCTTTGCATCATCAAATGGCAAAGGCCATTATAGTTTACACAAATAAAATATTAGAAGAAAAATATGATATAAGGTATGAGGAAGTATAATAAATTCAAAACGTGTTAAAGGTACGAAGGAAAATGGGAAGGCACCCGGGTGTTGTAGGTGAGTTGGAGAGGAGAGGGCAATCCTCCAAGGGAGGTCCCATGTTCGAATCTTCACCCTACCAAAAAGCTGAATTGGGTACCCAAAATCCAATTGATAATGTTGGTCCGGGAGGGTGGAGGGTGGGCAGCAGTAACAAGCTGCGCACAGGTGCAGCGATTATTCTTGCTGCCCACCCTCCACCCTCAATGTGAGGGTGGAGGGTGGGCAGCAGTAACAAGCTGCACTGTGCAGCAGTTGTTACTGCTGCCCACCCTCCACCCTCACATTACTCCCGGGTGACTTTGATGGTGTAGAACCCCCTTTTCGTGGTCTCTCAGACCAAGGCGACCCCACAAGGGGTTTTTCGCTTAAAAAAAAAAAAGGGAAAATGGGAAGACAAATTTTAAAGCAAATGAAGAAATCATCTTCATTTTTCCTCAAGTAGCATACTCTTCTTGCAATAAAAGTGAGAGTAGTGTTAGTTATATATTACATTATTTGGTTATGAGTAATACCTCAGGAAGTCACTCGTTAAGCATTCCCATTATCTCATTATTCCAACAAGAAACACAAGACTCAAATGTCATAAAATGCAATGTGATAGAAATGTAATGGATCAAAGTATGAGATTAATAAATATTTTTGTTGATTTTCACTCTGTTCCAACATGTGGTATCATAGTAGATGATCCCTAAGCCATGAGCAAAGTTAATTAAATGCTTGTTATGAAGGATTGATAAGCAATTTTTATAGTTCTAGTTGATTTTACACCAAAGACCCATGTTTCTTTTTTTTTATTGAAGAAGATTTTTCATATTTTTGGTTGATTTTACATGGAGACCTTAAACATAAGGTGTTGCTTTTGGTCAATTTCACATCAAAGACCCTAGACATAAGGCATTTATTTATGTATAATCATGTTAATAATTGAAGGTATTTGACACACCCTTTTTATTTTTTATTATTTAATCATTTTAAAATGAACCCACTAACAGGTCGTCTAAGAAAAGACAAAGAAAGCCTTATTATATCTTGTCACCTGAAAGGAGATAGAGAAGATATAGTAGTTTGTGTTAATTAATTTGAATGGGAACGTTCTAGTTCTAAAGTGCTCATAGAAAGAGCATTATGAGTAGCAATATTTTTGTTAGAAGGTTGAAGCATTCACATAATATGCAAATAGATAAATTCTCTTGTTCGTATTTTAAAAATATGTCAATGTTTTGAGAAGAAATTGAAAGCATTTATGAGAAGCACTTGTGAATTACCAAGATTGAAAGCATCTATGAGAGACACCTGTGATTTATCTGAGAGATCATACACATGCCTAAGCACACCTATAACTTACCTGAAAAAGCATATGCGCACCTAAGTGCACCTGTAAGTTACTTGAGAAGAGCATATACCTGAGAGAGTATTTGCTTGGTCAAAAATTTAATGTGTTGATATTTGAAGTCTAAAGAAATCAAATGTTTGATATTCGCAGTTTGAGAAAGCACCGAAAGTGAACTTGCACCTGACATTTAAGTACAAGAACCTACAATGAACGTGCCCCCAACATTTAAGTCTAAGAAAGTTCTAAAGTGACAGATTATGCTAAAGGTTTCTTGGTTTTTTTTATTATTATCTATTAAGTTTTTTTAAATAATATATTTTTTATTATTACTTTAAAAAAACATTCAAATATTTATTGTAGTTGTAACTTTAAAACTATAGAATTGTTGGCAATTTTGGGTACTTTGGGTACATTGCCTTTGCTCAAGTATATAAGTTGTCATTGATGTCAAGAAGCTTTTGAAGGAATTTGATTTGATGTCAAATAATTTGTTTTGATGAAGGTTACGACATGACAGTTTCAAAGGTCTTTTGCAAACCCCAAGCCGACGAGTTCGAGAGAAAGAGCTCGCAAAGAAAAGTGTCACGATTTCGCGACAATTTGCAAGAGGGATTGTACGGACAAAAAAGTGTCACGATTTCGCGATAGGTTCGAGAGAAAGAGCTCGCAGTGAAAAAGTGTCGCGATATCGCGACATGTCGGGTTTTCATGACCCAAAGAAAAGAAAAGCGCTAAGGAGAAAAAGTGTCGCGATATCGCGACATGTCGGGTTTTTGTGACCCGAAGAAAAGAAAAGCGCTAAGGAGGAAAAGTGTCGCGATATCATGACATGTCGCATTTTCGTGACTTAAGCAGGAGAGAGAAAGCAAGTTAGAAAAGTGTCACGATATCGCGACATGTCGCATTTTCGTGACTTAAGCAAGAGAGAGAAAGCAAGTTAGAAAAGTGTCGCGATATCGCGACATGTCGCATTTTCGCGACTTAAGCAGGAGAGAGAAAGCAAGTTAGAAAACTGTCGCGATATCGCGACATGTCGCAATTTCACGACTCAAAGAGCAAAGAAAATGTACGAAAGCTGAAAGCGTCACGATTTCGCGATAGGTTGCAAAGAAAACGTACGAAAAGTTGATAGCGTCGCGATTTCGCGACGGGTTACAAGGAAAGCGTACGAAAGCTGAAAGCGTCGCGATTTCGCGACGGGTTGCAAAGAATGCGTATGGATGCAGAAAGTGTCACGATTTCACGACAGGCAGAAAAGAAAGAAGACGAAAGCAGAAGTGTCACGATTTCACGACAGAAACTGAAAGCAGGTCTTCTATAGGAGAAGTGTCACGATTTCGTGACAAAAGCAGAGAGGAAGGCTATGAAGACAGAAGTGTCGCGATATCGCGATAGAAGTGAAGACGAAGTTTGCAGAGGCAGAAGTGTCGCGATATCGTGACAAGAGCTTAGTTGAAATCGACAAAGGCTGAAGTGTCGCGATATCGCGATAAAAGCCAAAAGAAAGTGTACGGTTGCAAAGGTGTCGCGATATCGCGACATGTTGTAGTTTCACGGCAAAAGCTACAGAAGAGTTATAGAGGTAGTTGAAGCTAACAAAGTTAAATGTGAGCCGACGAAGATTAGGGTTTGCAGTCGAAGAAGTTTAGGGTTGTGCAGCCGACTAAAGATCAGGGTTACAACCGACTAAGATTAAGGTTTTGATCTTGAAAGTGTTATTATAAAAGGCAGGTTGTTTTGAAGAGTTGGTTGTGTTGTTAGTTGTGACGTTCGTAGATAGAGCGCAGAGTGAGAAGTTCGATCGTCGAGAGCAGAGTGCAAAATTCGATCGAAGTGTGTAGAGTGAGTGAAGAGTCATGGTGAATTGTTCTAAGTGCCACTGTGATTGCGTAAAGAGTGCAAAGGTTGAAGTTCGACCAAGTGTGGCTGTGATTGCACAAAGAGAGCAGAGGGCGTAGAGAGCACAAAGGGCAAAGACGAATGCGAAGTGCTACTGTATGAGGACAGAGGTGCACTGGTTCTTTGAGAAGAACCTGAGGACAGATTTGGCAAGTCTTTGAGAAGGCTTGTGTGCAGAGGATTGATTTGTTCAAGTGTTGGACAGATCTGACAGACAGGAAGACTTGTACTAGACCGACTGACTGTGTTTGGTATAGGTTGTTGAGCTGCTGTGGACGTGATCATAGAAGGTAGAGGTCTCTTAGGCTAAGCATTGAGGACAAGAGGTCTTCGATGGAAAGGAGTTCCACGTGTTGGCAAGAGGTAGAGGCAGTTGATCTTCTGAGGGATCATTTCCGAAGCAGAGGGGAAGGTATCTCCTTTGAGCAAGAGGCTCATAAATTTTGATTGGGGGAAGGTATCTCCTTTGGGCCGAGGCTCATAAACATTGTAATTGGGAAGGATTCCCAAAGAACTTTGAGATAACTTTTAGAGAAAAGTTTTGTGGACATAGCCTAGCCATTATGGGTGAACCACGTTAAAATTGGTGTCACTTTGTGGATGATATTGTGCATTGTTTTGATATTGCTTTGGGTATATTGCTTTATTGTTTTGAAGTATAAAGGAAAAAGTAAAAAGAGGTCTTATACTTGTTCACCCCCCCCTCTCAGTATAAGCTTGTGTTCTTCAATTGGTATCAGAGCGGGTGCCTTCGAAAAGTTTAACATCTTGAAGGAAAAGCTAGTAAAGAACACAATGGATCATTCAAGTGGCAATGCAACACCTATTCTTGATGGGTCAAATTTTGGTCTTTGGAGTGCAAGGATGAAGGTTCATCTAATGGAACTTGGGAATGAGGTTTGGGAAGTGATTGAAGATGAGTACACTATTCCTGAACATGGTCCTAATACTAAAGAAGAAAGGCTCCTACATCACAACAATTCAAAAGCAATGAATGCAATCCTGAAAGGCTTACAAAAGCGAGATCTCACCAAAGTGATTCACTGCAAGACAACTAGTGAAATGTGGAAACAGTTGAAGGTGGTTCATATAGGTGATACAAATGTCAGAAAGGCCAAGTTGAGACACTTCAAAGGTATGTTTGAACAACTCTAGATGAATGATGATGAAAATATTAGTGACTACATGCTTCGTATGGATGAGGTTGTTAACTCCATGAAAGACTTAGGTCTTGAGCTTGCTGAAAATGATGTTTGTGATAAGATTTTAAGATCTCTTCCTAATAGATTTAGTGAAAATATTTCTGCTATTGAGGAAGCTAAAGATTTGGATAAGTTGAAAAAGGATGAGCTCCATAGTATACTTGCAGCATTTGAGTTGAGAACTCAAGTGAAGGTTGATGTCAAGAAAGAGGCGACTTTCAAGGCTACCAAGAAATCCAAGGGTAAACGACTTCAAGAGAGTGATGAGTCTTCTAGTGATGAAGAGGCATATTACAGACAGAAAGGCAAGTTCTCTAGAAAGCACAAAAGCATGAAAAATATAAGATGTTTCAATTGTGGAAAGTTTGGTCATTATGCTACTGATTGTACTGTTCCCAAGAATGAAAGTGATGGAGATAAACAAGATTCTAAGAGCAAGGATTCTGAAAAGCACAAGCATCACAGGAAGAACAAAGATGAGCACGACAATCAAGGAAAGAGGTATTCTCACAAGCACAAGAAGAGTTTCTACCTAGACAAAGCAAGTAAGTGTTCTAGTAGTGATAGTGAAAGTTCTTCAAGTGATGATGAAAATGAGATGTTGTTCATATCGAAAAAAGAGGAAGAACCGAAACATAGATTCATTATCATGAAATGTCTTAGATGTGGAAATTTTGGTCACCTTGAGGATGATTGTACAAATAATGATTTGGTTTCTAGTATGTATGAGGATGCTTGAGAAAACTATAAGGAAGATGCTTGTATGGTTTTTGAAAAAGGTAGCACCTCTAGTGATAAGAAATCTGAAAAAGGCTTTGATGATTCGGAAAGCAAACAAATAAAGGATCTTGAAAGTGAACTTATTAATGCTCTTAGTGCTTTGAAAAAGGAAAGAAAGAAGAATGCTAGACTCAAGGATAAGTTAGATGAATGTTGTATGGAGAGAGATGATCTTATAGAAAATCTTGATTTCTCTATAGCTAAGACACAAGAACTCAAGGATGAGTTAGAGTCTAAGGTTCTTGAGTATAGTGAGTTAGAAGAGAAAATGGCTTCTTTGAAAGAGGAAACTAAAGAGTACAAGGATAAGCTTTACGGGTTTCAAGATAGCTCCAAAAAGGTTAAGTCACTCATCAAAGGTCAAAGAAAGACAATAGATAAAACAGGCCTTGGTTTTGTTAAGCCACACAAGGAACAAGTTGGAGAGTCTAGTAAGAGACTCCAAAAGGAAGAGAGTTATGATGAGGAAAGTATTTCAGATCATGAGTCCTTGAATGATAGATGCGCAGAAACAGAAAACAGAATTCAGAATGAGAAGAAGAAGTTTTCAGGACCCAAGAGGTCAAATAAAGGAAAGTTTCAAGGCAGATGTTTTGCTTGTCATAAGTTTGGTCACATGGCTTCACATTGCATGGCTCAAGTGAAGAAGGTAAATGACAATTTTAGAAGTGCTAGTTTCTTTCAAGGGTATTGCTACTCTTGTCAACAATTTGGGCATAAGGCAGTCTATTGCAAGGTAAATAACAGGAACAGGTTTGATCAAAATAGGTTTGGTCAGAACAGGTTTGGTCAGAACAAGTTTTGCCAGAACAGGTTTTGTCAGAACAGGTGGATTCAAAGATCAGGTTTACCTCGGAGAAACAACATCGTCAAGTGTTTCAAGTGCAACAATGAAGGTCACATAATCGGACGAGTGTAGAGCTGAAATTCCAAATTATAGGAACAGGAACAGTGGCATGATCAGGTCCAAGGATCAAGGCATGGACAAGAACGAGGGATGAGAACAAGAACAAGAACAGTGACAAGAACAGGAATATGGACAAAGAGTTCAAGAGAAGGCCCGACAAGGAAGTTATAGATGTTGATGATGATCAATGCCTAATGGGAGTTTTACTCCCACCCCAAAATTAATCACCTCATCAGGAGGTGGGGGAGGGACTAAGCTAAGAGGCTCATTCTTAGTCCCGAGCCCCAAAGGTGGCCCTTTGCCATTGATGACAAAGGGGGAGGAAGGGGAGAGCTTCAAAGTGAAGAGGAAAGCTTCAAGTCAGGGGGAGCAAAACTTCAAAGGAAGATTCTCGGTTGTGGGCACGATTGGTCGGTTGTTAGCACAGTTGGTTTCGGTTTTGGCTCTTAAGAAGTGTTTTCGGTAAAGGTTTGCCATCAATGACAAAGGGGGAGATTGTTGGCAATTTTGGGTACTTTGGGTACATTGCCTTTGCTCAAGTATATAAGTTGTCATTGATGTCAAGAAGCTTTTGAAGGAATTTGATTTGATGTCAAATAATTTGTTTTGATGAAGGTTACGGCATGACAGTTTCAAAGGTCTTTTGCAAACCCCAAGTCGACAGGTTCGAGAGAAAGAGCTCGCAAAGAAAAGTGTCACGATTTCGTGACAATTTGCAAGAGGGATTGTACGGACGAAAAAGTGTCGCGATTTCGCGACAGGTTCGAGAGAAAGAGCTCACAGTGAAAAAGTGTCGCGATATCGTGACATGTCGAGTTTTTGCGACCCAAAGAAAAGAAAAGCGCTAAGGAGAAAAAGTGTCGCGATATCGCGACATGTCGGGTTTTCGCGACCCGAAGAAAAGAAAAGCGCTAAGGAGAAAAAGTGTCGCGATATCGCGACATGTCGGGTTTTCGTGACTCGAAGAATAGAAAGAGCTAAGGAGGAAAAGTGTCGCGATATCGCGACATGTCGCATTTTTGCGACTTAAGCAGGAGAGAGAAAGCAAGTTAGAAAAGTGTCGCGATATCGCGACATGTCGCATTTTTGCGACTTAAGCAAGAGAGAGAAAGAAAGTTAGAAAAGTGTCGCGATATCGCGACATGTCGCAATTTCGCAACTCAAAGAGCAAAGAAAATGTACGGAAGCTGAAAGCGTCGTGATTTCATGACAGGTTGCAAAGAAAACGTACGAAAAGTTGATAGCGTCGTGATTTTGCGACGGGTTACAAGGAAAGCGTACGAAAGCTGAAAGTGTCATGATTTCGTGATGGGTTGCAAAGAATGCGTACGGATGCAGAAAGTGTCACGATTTCGTGACAAGGCAGAAAAGAAAGCAAACAGAAGCAGAAGTGTCATGATTTCGTGACAGAAACTGAAAGCAGGTCTTCTATAGGAGAAGTGTCACGATTTCGTGACAAAAGCAGAGAGGAAGGTTATGAAGACAGAAGTGTCGCGATATCGTGACAAAAGTGAAGACGAAGTCTGCAGAGGTAGAAGTGTTGCGATATCGCGACAAGAGCTTAGTTGAAGTCGACAAAGGCTGAAGTGTCGCGATATCGCGACAAAATCCAAAAGAAAGTGTACGGTTGCAAAGGTGTCGCGATATCGCGACATGTTGTAGTTTCGTGGCAAAAGCTACAGAAGAGTTACAGAGGTAGTTGAAGTCGACAAAGTTAAATGTGAGCCAACGAAGATTAGGGTTTGTAGTCGACGAAGTTTAGGGTTGTGCAGACGACTAAAGATCAGGGTTACAACCGACTAAGATTAAGGTTTTGATCTTGAAAGTGTTATTATAAAAGGCAGGTTGTTTTGAAGAGTTGGTTGTGTTGTTAGTTGCGACGTTCGCAGATAGAGCGCAAAGTGAGAAGTTCGATCGTCGAGAGCAGAGTGTAAAATTCGATCGAAGTGTGCAGAGTGAGCGAAGAGTCATGGTGAATTGTTCTAAGTGCCACTATGATTGCGTAGAGAGTGCAAAGGTTGAAGTTCGACCAAGTGCGGCTGTGATTGTGCAGAGAGAGCAGAGGGCGTAGAGAGCACAAAGGGCAAAGACGAATGCGGAGTGCTACTGTATGAGGACAGAGGTGCACTGGTTCTTTGAGAAGAACCTGAGGATAGATTTGGCAAGTCTTTGAGAAGGCTTGTGTGTAGAGGATTGATTTGTTCAAGTGTTGGACAGATCTGATAGATAGAGGAAGACTTGTACTAGACCGATCGACTGTGTTTGGTACGAGTTGCTAAGCTACTGTGGACGTGATCATAGAAGGCGAAGGTCTCTTAGGCTAAGCATTGAGGACAGGAGGTCTTCGGTGGAAAGGAGTTCCACATGCTGGCAAGAGGTAGAGGCAGTTGATCTTCTGAGGGATCATTTCCAGAGGAGAGGGGAAGGTATCTCCTTTGAGCGAGAGGCTCATAAATTCTAATTGGGGGAAGGTATCTCCTTTGGGCCGAGGCTCATAAACATTGTAATTGGGAAGGATTCCCAAAGAACTTTGAGATAACTTTTAGAGAAAAGTTTTGTGGATGTAGCTCGACCATTTTGGGTGAACCACGTTAAAATTGGTGTCACTTTGTGGATGATATTGTGCATTGTTTTGATATTGCTTTGGGTATATTGCTTTACTGTTTTGAAGTATAAAGGAAAAAGTAAAAAGAGGTCTTATAATGTTCACCCCCCTCTCAGTATAAGCTTGTGTTCTTCAAGAATCAAGTAGCATTAGATCAACCGGTTAGATTCCTCAACATTTAAGGAGGAGACAAAGGTTCAAATCTTGCCAAGCCATACATGGATAATATCCAAGCTTTGTTGTAATACCATTATGTGGTGATGATGTAATACAGGTGGGGCCCCTTTCAATCCCATATAACCAATTGAAAAAAACTTTAAAAATACATAAATCTATTGAATTTAAAAAACCATCCAAATATTTGCTATAGTTGAAACTTTAAAATTATAGAAATATATTAAAATGGTATTAAATGATCATATTTACATTTCAAGTTTACACGATGTTATACGACATAATTAAGATAAAGGTCTTTATACATTTGAGAGTGTGACACCACACTTGTATAGGTAATCATAATAAATTCATATCATGACATGTACTAAGAAAGACACAAAATGTTACATTGACTTTGGAACTAGTAAAAATATGATAGGAGATAATAAATGGTTCCATTATCTTCATAAAATTTATGGAATTTTTTTTTTTTTAAAGAAAAGATTTATTTACTTAATAAAAAAAAAGTACAAAACTCTTTAATCAAAGTTCAAAGTGAACATCATTCTAAAAAACTGAACATGAAGACAAAAAAGAACCTCATTATTGGAGCCTTTGTCATCCTTGCATACCACCCCTGCTCTTCTTCTTCTTGATGATTTGGCGGCAATAACCGGGGGCTATATTTATTGCCTGATTCGCTAGTGTGTGAGCCTCTTTGTTGAATTCTCGCCTTATGTGTTGATAGGATATTTTGCCAATGATCGTGCCAAGTTGTCTAATCCTGTCTTGAATAATCTTCAATTGTAAAGATCTAAAATCTTTATTTTTGGCAAGAGTTGTTATTATCGGTTTAGAATCCCCGTAAACTGTGACCTGAGTGATTCCTTGCTTTGCCACCAATTTTAAGCCGATTTCACATCCAATAGCCTCTGCCACATTGTTAGATGTTGTTCCCAAGTTGATCATGTATTTGAGTAGGATCTCACAAGGTCCTGTAAGAATCAGTCCCCTGCCATTGCTTTATCGGGGTTGGATTTGGAGGCACCATCAAAGAAGAGTGCTGGAAAACATATGTCAGGCAAAGAATTATTTGCTTTGCATCCTCCGTGTGTCAGGAAAGCTTGGAGATTAAGTTGGTATATAATTCTTCTTTCTGTGGGTGACAGATATTCTTCATACTGTTGCTGACAAAAACTAGATTTGACATTTAGGATTAATTCTTCTTTTATCCTTCGTATTAGAATTTTATTGTCCTTACCTTTTCCTTCAAAAATCCTCTGATTTCTATCCAACCAGATGTGCCAGATGACAAAATATGGTATGGAGCTCCACAGATATTTTAGGAGGGGCTTACTTGTCAGTTTACCTTTATATTCTTTGTTCCACTTGGTAAAACATTTTTCTATGGTTAACCTTCCAGAGTAGGAAATGCCAAGAATTTTGATTATTCCTAACCAAATTGAAATTGCCTTTGGGCATTCAAACAAAAGATGGAAAATTGTTTCACTGTTTTGCCTGCACCTGTAACAAACATGAGGCCCTGCTATACCCCTCTTTTGCAGATTATCACCTGTTAAGATTTTATTTTGAGAAACTAGCCAGTTGAATACTTGCAGTTTAGGTGGTGCTCTAACTTTCCACAATATCGATAGTTTTTTGTTGGCAGGCCCAATTTGTTGATGTTGGACTCCTAGATGCACTGAGTATTCCCCATTATTGTTGATGCTACCCCAAATAAGTTTGTCTGGCATTGTGGGATGAAGAGGTCTAATGCTCACCACGTGAGACTTAAAATAATCCCAATCTCCTTGAAGTTGAGATGGAATGGGAGGGGAGATCCAGTTCAAAGTTTTTGAGGTCCAATAAAACAAGTCACTTAACTTAAATATTCTTTGGCTTTCCAAGTGATTCTGCAATTTGATTGGAGTTCTCTCTCTTAATGGTGGATTTCCTAGGATCGGGTCCTCCCATAGATTAATTAACTTACCATCTCCTGGTAGCCAAGAAATTTTATCCTCTATTATGCTCTTTGCAGCCACTATATGTTTCCAAACCAACGAGGCTCTGGGAAGTTTGTCTATATGTTTGAGCATTTGAATACCTGTTTGATTATTTACATACTTGTTGACTAGTATGCGTTGCCATGCTCGATTGTTTTTAAGCATGTTCCAAAGAAGTTTTGCTCCCAATGCTTTCGAAACTATCTCCATTTTTTTTATTCCTAGTCCTCCTTGAATTTTACTCTTGGTGACCATCTCCCAATTGACCAAGTGGAACTTTTTTCTTTCTGATTTCCTACCTCCTTGCCATAGGAAGTTGCGTATGATTCCATCTACCTTTTGCAAAATAAACTTGGGAGCATGATATACTAATAGTTGGTAGACTGGAAGAGAAGCTAACACTGATTTGATCGGTACTACCCTTCTTGCAAGACTGAGCCAACTATTACTGTAACTTTGTATCCTCCTAACCATCTTGTCCAATATTGGGGTCCAACAGTCTGAAGCTTTGAGGTGGAAGCTCATGGGCACTCCTAGATATCTGAAGTATTTTTTTGTACCAGACCGAAATCCTAGGATAGTGCAAAAGAGTTTGACTGTTATTGCTGCAACGTTTTGAGTATAGAAGTGACTCTTTTGAGTGTTTATCTAAGCCCCGGTAGCTTGTGTGAACCAATCCAGACATTGCTTGAATTGTCTAACATTTTGCTTGGTGGCTTCACCTAGAAGAATGATATCATCTGCAAATTGGCCATGTGTTACAGCTTTGCATCTTGCTACAACCTCTATCCCTGTTATTTTTTTTCTCTTTGAAGATGGTTGATTAATCTTCCAAGAGTCTCAGCTAGAATGATGTAAAGATATGGTGATAGTGGACACCCTTGTCTAATTCCCCTTGTAGCCTGAAAGAAATTTGTTGGTTCTCCATTTATTAAGGGGGCTATCCATGGGTTTTTTATGCATGCTCCGATCCACTTAATGACCTGATGTGGGAATCCAAACTTTTGAAGGACCTGTTCTACAAATTGTATATTAACTCTATCAAAGGCGTTTGCCATATCAAGTTTTATAACAATTTGTTTCTTTTTTTATTTTCTACTACTGTGGAGGGCTTCATGCACTGTAATGATATTATCATATATTTGTTTTCCAGGCATGAACCCTCCTTGCTCTTCTGATATTAGTTTGTCAAGTTTTTTCTTTATTCTATTTGCCAACAACTTGGTAATAATTTTATAGGAAGAGTTACATAGAGAAATTGGTCTGAATCTAGAGAAAGTAGTGGCATTTTTTTCTTTAGGTATTAATGCTAGAAAGGTGGAGTTGATGGCTCCAAGAAGCTTACCTTTCACCCTAACATCCTCAATCATGCGTATCAAATCTTCTCCAATGATGTGTAAGTATTGTTGGTAAAAGTTATTTGTGAATCCATCGAGTCCGGGAGCTTTATCCTTTGGTAGAGCTGCTATAATCTCCTTAAGTTCCTCCATAGTGATTGGTTGACTGAGATCCTGTTTGTCTTCCAAACTTAATACTGTTGGTATATGTTGCAGTAGTATTTCCTGGGAATGAGGATTACCATTTTCTCTAGAGAGCAAAGCTGAGTAATGTTGCTTGGCAAGTTCCTTAATTTTCTCCTTGTCTGTATAAGTGGTTCCTTCATGCTCTATCTCCTTGATTGTATTTCTTTGGTAGCGTTGCATGGTTTTTAGATGAAAATATTTGGTATTTTTATCCCCCTTGCTTAGCCAGACCATTCGGGATCTAAGCCTCCAATGTGTTTCTTCTTCAGTGCTTAATTTATTGAGCTTTGAATCAGGTCATTTCTTGCATCTTCTTGCCATGGTTGAGGAGGATGATCCCCAATTTCTGTTTCTAGCTGCTCTAGTTGTTGCATCAACTGCTTCTTGTCTGGTTTGACTCTCGCTTTTTCTGCCAACCATTTTTTTATCATATGCTTCAATTTTTGAATTTTGATTTTCCACTTTTCTTGGGGGTTGGTGGATTGGACCTGTTGGTTCCAAGTGCTTTCCACAAGTTCACTGAAATCTTCTTCTGTTGCCCATTCAGAGTTGTATTTAAAAGGAATTTTTTGGGGTTGTAAGCTTTGGCCGCTATCCAAGAGAATTGGCTTATGATATGAGATAGAGTTTTGAATGATGTGATTGGAAGTGAGGGGAAAGTGTGTTAGGAGATTTTCACTGATAAAAAATCTATCCAATATTTTTGCAATATAGTTTGCCCCTGCTCTTCTATTGCTCCAAGTGTACTTTCCTTTGGTCGGTCGAATGTCTTGTAAGCTTTCATCTGCCATAATTTGATTGAGTATATCTCTATTTGGATCCCTTGCTAAACTTCCCCCAACCTTCTCCCAATGGTAGAGAATCATGTTGAGATCTCCTCCCAGTATTATGTTGTCAAACTTCTCATTGTCTAGCCATTGTGCTAAGTTTTGCCATGTTTCTCTTTTCTGGATAGGATTATTTGGACCATAAAAATTTATTACTTGCTACACTAGTTCCATCTGGTAAGGCAAATTTTGTACCTATCCAGTTATTATGCTTATGTTGCAAGCTACAAACTAATTGTTGTGGGTCCCAAGCCAAAGCTAGTCCCCTCGAAGCTCCCATAGAATCAACAATTATCAGTTCTGATTGTGCCCATATCTTCTGCCATTCTATAATCAGTGTTGCCTCTACTGTTTTTGTTTCCTGAATACATACTATTGTTGGCTTTTGCTCTTGTATTAGAACTTTGAGATAGTTTTTTTTCAGAGGACTTCCCAGTTCCCTACAGTTCCATGACATAATCTTCATTTTTTGGATTGCTTCTTATTTTTTACGAAGCTCTCCTCAATTCTGACCTGCGTTTTGGATTGCAAGTCTTTTTGTGCTTGCTCATTTTTGAGTTGTTGGTTTGATTTTCTTCCCTTAACTGTAGATCGTGTGGTCGGTAAACCCCCAGGAATCACTATTTCCTCCACTTGTGTTTCTTCTACCTCTTCCTCTGAGTTTCCATCAGTTTCTTCTCCAGTTGTTGTGTTCTCTGGTGTATCTCCTAAGATCTCTGGTGACTTGTCAGCTTCAGGTTGTAGGTATCTTCTCTTTATCTTTAGGAGCCATCACATCTAGAGAGGTGATTTCCTTTTCTCCTTCATTAAGACTTTCAAATTTATTTTTGTGCTGGAAGATTTTTTGATCCTGTGGTTGAGGTTGTCGATTCTTGCTTCTTGATCTGCGCGGTCTCCTTTTGACTTCTTGGAATCCTAGTTCTTTCTTTTTTGTTTCCTGTGCTTGTTTAATTGGGCAGTTTTGGGAGAAATGCCCATGCTCATGGCATGTTATACACTTGAATGGTATATGCTCATAGTCCAGGGGTTGGTTATGTATCCAATCAAACACCTTTATTCCAATATGTTCAGGCAAACCCTTTTTTAGATTAACTTGCACACAGATGCGTGCACATATAGCATTATTAGCCTTTGGAGGAGCCCAGTCAATGAATGTTCCAATAGCGTTACCTATTAATTCCATCGAAGGTTTGTTCCATAGGTGCAATGGCAAAAATGGTAACCTGACCCAAACAGAAACTTCTTCAGGCTCCTCCTCTTGAGGATCAAATGTCGTGCTCCACGGGGTCATGTAAAGTGGGTTGGATCCTAGAAACCAAGGACCCCCATGAAAGATAGTGCTCTTGTCCTCCATAGAGGCAAATGTAACGACAAAGTATCCCCTACCTATCATCATGAATTCATAAGAGGAGACTTTACTCCCCCAATGTGTATTAATCCATTTATGGATTGTGATTGGACTAGGCCATATTCCTACAAATTTGCATGCAAGGGCTTGGGTGGAAAGCGTGAGCAAAGGTTGTTGGATGTAAGTTGGAGGTACCTCAATCACAGGAGACTCATCTAACTTGGGCACAAAGGTACCATTGTTAGAGCGAGCAGGTGGTTTTGGATGGGGTTCTTTTCTCGCTTTAAGCACTTGACGCATATGATCCAACTTCTCCTCATCAAAGGGAAACTGTTGTGAAAACATGGAGAAGGCCTCATTGCCCGCTTGTTTTAGAAGTGAGGCTGCAGTCGTCATTGGAACCAACAGACTGCCATAAATCTCTTCCAAAAGAAGAGGTCCCTATTTTTAAATCCCTAGCCAATGAAATATTT
This sequence comes from Wollemia nobilis, assembly GCA_028583015.1. Classification (NCBI taxonomy): domain Eukaryota; kingdom Viridiplantae; phylum Streptophyta; class Pinopsida; order Araucariales; family Araucariaceae; genus Wollemia; species Wollemia nobilis. The sequence goes on from JAQPPZ010016709.1 coordinate 4,818,278, forward strand.
TCAAAGCTAAAGCCAAAGAAGTACCATACCTGAACTGACACTCACGATCTCTCTAGGGTTTTTTGTCTTCCCCCAAATTTGTTCCTGCTCCAACAATTTCTCCACTGTAACTTTGCAAACCCTAGATTCTAGCCAAACAAACTTCTTCTTATGTAAATCTTATAACAAATGTAGATGATAAAATCTATTAGACAAAAGGTTTTGGTAATGTACATATCTGTTAAAAAAATTTATTCTCATTAACAAAAATCATTCACCAATATGCAAAAAAAACTAAATCATTCATATACAAATAATTACCCACACAATGAGATATAGATAGATAATACCCTTAAGGTAGGGCAACACCAATAATACTCATTAAGGAAGGAAAACTCCACAAGATCTCCCAAGATAAGAGCATCACTTAGAGAGGGCAAAGTCTCATAAGCCACTTCATGGAAAAAGATGATTACAAGTAATACTCCATATGAATGATCTCCATGATGATTACAATGACAATATCCCTTCTTTATATACCCATCTTCTAATTCTACTTTGGGAAGCCAACTACTAAAACCTCATCCCACTCATTATTATAATATAATATAATAATATAATCAACCTTGGGTTATGTGTGGCCCATGCCAACCCTTATACAATATAATATCATATCCCCATACACCTATTCCTAGGTACCATAACATTCCACCCTCCTTACAAATATTTCATCCTTAAAACATGAGAATAAACTAAATAATATGATCTTTTAAGTAATGTTGAGAACCAATACCAACCTTGATCATCCATCCATCTAAGTGAAATCTTGAATGGCGATGGTCTTTGTTGATGTCAAGCTACCGTTGTGCCACTTGAATATTCATAATTGCATTATTGGTTGCATGCTTCTGCTACTCTACTATGATAATTTAAATTATGGACCCATTTGTTCCTTGATGTTGTTGCATAACTCTAAAAACCATAATCACTATGCTTTCTTTTCCAAACATTGCCATACTTGGTGCCTTTCTAATTTCATGTAGATCCATAATAATATTGGTGCCCTAAGCCATACCTCCAAGTTGTTGCTATTTATGGTCGTGTGGGTGGCGATATGTTGCTACCTTAACTTGAAGTTTTTTTTCATTTTATTCTTTAGCATTTTGTTTGTCTATTTTAAATTCTTCCTCATGCTCTTCTCTCTTATTCCGTTATTTTGGTGCATCCTTGTGCACTTCTAACATAACTTCCTTAGAATTTGTTGTTGCTTATTTCATATAATCTATTGTTGCTACTATTGTAGGTTCAAATTTTGATTCTTCTATTGGTTTATTAACTTGTTTTCCTACCATAACTACTTCTTGCTTCTCCTTGGATCATTGCTCCATAAGCTCAGAAATATCCTACAATGTTATATTCCTTTTCCTATACCATAAATTCATAAATTTCCTTTACATATTAATGTTAATAGTACCCAAAGAATCCAACCAAGGCAACCAGGAACAATATCCACATCATTTATCTTAACAGGATGAAAACTGAATGTAAAACATATTTATCAATGGTGATCTTCAAATTTTTAAAAAGATGAACATTCTTACCCTCAAGTTGTATGTCCTTAATTTTTGTTGCTTGAACCTATAACCTCTTAACCAAAGCACTATTGATAAAATTATATTTATTGCTAGGGTTAATGGAAATAACCTTTTTCCTTTTGAATGTAACCATGAACCTATAAAATAGACTTTTTAGATTCAAACAAATCCCTTTATCCACTTCTTAATTTATTTTCTACTAAATGTGTGGTTTCCTCCATCTACACACTGATATCTTTTTACATTTTACCGCTTCTTTGAAATTTTATTTCTTTTTAGTTCCTTTTGTTCTTTCTAAAGTATGTTTATTTCTTTTGCACATCCTTTGAGTATATCCGTCAAACTAGCTATCTTTTTATATGGGTCCCATTGACTCAAGAATGCTTGCTTTGTTTTTTCCCAAGTCAATTCACAATTATGGGCACTAAGAAAACTATAAAACCAAGAGAGAGCTTATCCTCCAAGATAAAAAATAAGCATAAGGTGACAACAAGAATCAAAATACAAGGATTTAAAATTTTTTCCACCAATCCCTAACTTTAATATCATCTTCTCCAAAAAAAATTTGTAACTCCATAAGTTTACACCCTAACAAAAAGACAATGCAACCCAGGGTTTTATGAATTAGGATTTCATAAAAATATGTATCCCTACTGGTTTGGAGCCAAACCTACAAAAGAAAAAAATCTGCCTTTGTACACAACAACAGATAATTTGCTTACCCCAACAGAAAGATATATCAAATTTTATGTCTTAAAAAACACAATTTGAAAAATTACCACTACCTTTGTTTTGATTGACTTCATAGGGTCATATCTCCCTCAATACTACTTGGATTACACTACTCATTTTAAAGCTATTCAAATTCCATAGAAAATGGTCCAATAATCGTCTAAATTGGACAACCTTTCATAGAGATATGGCTCCTAAAAGATAATATATTTTTAAAACATTGCCCTCATTCTACAATCCACAAAAACACAATTCCCACTTTGCCATAATTGTTGCTCTAATATCACTTATTATGAAACCGTATTATCATAAACATAAATCATTCATGCAAAAATATCAAAAAATTCATCCATAAATAATACAGATAAAGATAGATAATACCCTTAAGCTAGGGTAACACCAATAATACTCCTTAAGGAAGGAATACTCCACAAAATCTCCCAAGATGAGAGTGCCACTTAGAGATGGCAAAGTCTCATAAGCCACTTTGTGGACAAAGATGATTAGAAGTAATACTCTATATGAATAATCTCCATAATGATTACAGTGATAATATCCTTTCTTTATATACCCATGTTCTAATTCTACTTTGGAGAGCTGACTACTAAAACCTCCTCCCACTCATTATTATAATATAATATAATAATATAATCATCTTTGGTTTATGTGTGGCCCATGCCAACCCTTATACAATATAATATCATATCCCCATACAACTATTCCTAGGTACCATAAAAATATCACTATTTCAAATGGAAAATGTACCCTAGAAAATGTCCTCTATGTGCCACAATTAGCCAACAATATTCTCTTAGTATCACAAATGCTAGATAAGGGATTAATAATAGCTTTTAAACTAGTTAATGGAAATAAATAATGCATTATCACAATAGATAAAAAATTTTGTTGCAACTAGTTCATTCAAGAATGGCTTATTTGCTCTTGATGTTAGATCCACACCTTCAATTGCTATATCTATAGTCACAACAAATGCAACTTTTTTATGGTATAAGATATTTGGTCATATTGGGTCTGCATCACTCGTAGAACTTCATAAATATCAAATGGTTATTGGTTTGTCTTATTTTTATTTGAATTTACCAACATATGCCAGTTGTTTAGCTAGCAAACAACATCAAATTCCTTTTGAATTCAATTCACATAGAGCTATTAGTCTTTTGGATGTCATACATATAAATCTAAGTGGTCCCATGTTGGTCAATTTTGGAGGACATAAATACTTCCAACTATATGTTGATGACCACTCACAAAAAATATGGGTTTATTTTCTATCACTAAATGTAGAAGTCTTCACACATTTTAAACAATTCAAACTTGTTGAGATAGAATCTAGGTGTTCAACCCGATTACTCCACTCAGATAAAGGTGTAGAATATACCTCTAAAGTTTTTTCTTAATATCTTATACACCATGGAATAAAATATCAACTAAATACAACTTACACTCCATAACAAATCATAGTTGTTGAAAGAAGAAATCGAATTGTTATGGAAACAATTTGTTGTATGCTCAAAGAAGTAGATCTTGAATAATTTTATTAGGTAGAAGTAGTCAATAGCATAGTATATATTCAAGATAGAACACCAACAAAATCCCTTAAAGGTATCACACTAGATGAATCATGTTTTAGGAGAAAACCATTAGTGGTACATCTAAGAGTATTTGGTTGTAAAACTTATATGCATATTCCAAAACAAAGAAGGATAATTTTAGACAACAAAACTTTACCTTACATATTTTTTGGATATGAGATGTCATCTAAAGTTTATTGTCTAGTTTATCCTATCACCAAGCAAATATATATAAGCTGAGATGTTATCTTTGATGAAGAATGTACTCACAATATTGAATCAAAAGATACATTATCACCTATTATACACAACAAAGAAGACTATGAAGAAAGTTTTAATAATGAATCAGTAGTTATAAATGAATCAATGGAAGAACTAGTCACAAATGTAACTTTCTAAACTCCACAAAAAAAACCAAAATGGGTTACAATTACCCTTAAAGATGCAATACTTGATACACCTCCAAATACTAGAACCTCGTACTTAAAATCGAACATAAAGAGAAGTAAATTTTGGTCTAATGAGTTAAATAATGAAAACAATGAACCTCAAACAATAAGAGAAGCACTTAATTCTCCCGAGTGGAAGAAAGCAATGGATATATAATATTTAGCACTAATGAAAAATGAAACTTGAAATCTAATTGATTTACCTAAAGATAAGAAACCTATTGGATGCAAATGGATCTATAAAATCAAATATAAAGCAGATGGAACAATTGAAAAATATAAAACACGTCTTGTTGTAAAAGGTTTTTCTCAAAAGAAGGAATTAATTATGATGAAACATTTGCACCAACGACAAATGTTTCAAAGAGTCCTATTTAAAAGCAAAACTACAATTTGTACAATTCGTGCACTAGCAATATAATATAGTTAGAAAATTCATCAAATTTATGTTAATAGTTCTTTGCTCAATGGATATCTTGAAAAAGAAGTATATATGATAAAACCAAAAGGGTTTGAGATATTTAATAAAAAAAAAAAGTTCACAAATTAAAAAAGTCATTACATGGATTAAAACAAGCTCCACCAGCTTGGTATATTACAATCAACAATCATCTTCAACAACATGGTTTTCGTAGAAGCTTTTTAGACTCAAATCTCTATACCTATAAGGTGGGTTATGACTAAGTAACACTTTTGGTGTATGTAGATGATCTTGTTATCATAGGTAGTTTTGATGTTTTAATAGTAAAAGTGAGAATGATCTAAATGTAGCTTTTGATATGATTGATCTGGGACTACTTAATTATTGTCTTGCTTTGTAGGTATGGCAAAAGGAAAACTACATTATGATTACACAAACTAAGTATGTGAAGACTTTGTTACAAAAATACAATACAACTTATTGTAAAGTTAAAGCAACATCTGTGGAACAGGGATTACTATTGTCAAGGTATGATAAATCACCATCTGTAATTATAACGTCAATTGATTGGAAGTCTACTTTATCTCACAAATACAAGACCATATATAGTTTTTGTTACAAATTATCTTTCTAGATTTATGCAAGAACTTAAGCAAACTCATTGGAAAGCTACTAAACAAGTTCTAAAATATATTCAAGGAGCATTGAATAATGGATTAGAATATAAGAACAATGATAACTTCTTTTTACAAGGTTATACAAACTTAGATTACGTTGGTTCCATTGATGATAGAAGATCGACTTCAGGTTATGTTTTTTAATCTTGGATCTGGTCCTATTTCTTAGCATAGCAAAATCCAAAATCTAGTAGCACTTTCATCTACAATGGTAGAATACAGAGCTGCATAAAATGCAATATGTGAAACACTATGGTTACAATTAATTTTATTAGATATGGACCGGTCTTTCAAGCAATCAACAATATTAAATCGTGATAATCAAGGAGTTCTCAAGTTAATAGGATATCCATTTTTCATGAAAGAACCAAACATATTGAAGCATAATTCCATTTCATTCAAGATAATGTTCAAGATCATCATATCAATATTTTATATATTTCTACTACAAAATAGGTGGTAGACATTTTCACAAAAGCTCTTAGATGAGTAAAGTTTGAAGAATTTCGACAATTGATATGTATACCAAATAATGTAATACAAGGGGATTGTAGAAATGAAATTTAACATGCTTACACACAATTCCATTATACTTAAATAATCCTACAGATTTGCATTCATTATAGTACAACAATAAATAATGCATTGAACCTGTAACAACAATAATAATAGCAGTAGTAACAACAATAGAAGCAACAATGGCAATAACAACAACCATGGTAGATAACAATAATTACAAGCAGTTTTATATTAACAATGACATTTATAGTACAACATTACAATTTTAGCATTACAATCTATACTTTGCAACCCTAGGTAGAATATTCTCTATGGCTGCATACAAGACTGGACTGCATCATTCCCTACGCACATATGCATCAAGTCTCACATGTACCAATGTTGTTCTGTTAATCCATCAACCTGAATGACTGTCTTTAATACCCTGGTTGAATGAATGAATGAACTCTAAATCCATGAACAAATTGAATGAATGAGGGGAGGGCTTATTTATACACCAAAAAGTAGTTATGCCCTCCAACTACCTCATAACTTCCCCAAATTACATTTCATATGCATTTGCTCTTGCATTTACTTGACATTTCCCACTACAGGACAAAATAGTTTATAACTTGTAATTTAGCCGACATAATTTGCTTAAATCACTTTATTATTACATACAATATTCTATTGCACTTTATAACATAATTAAATATATGCACGCACATTTTGTCAAACACTTTGTGTACAATTGCAAAATAACACATAACACCAAAACTAATTCAACAAATAAAGACATATCAATTTGCCTGTCTACATATATCCCCTCCTCTAAACTAGTCGGTATCCTCGACGACATGAGCTAAACATTAGGAATAGAAGTATCGAATAATGTAATAGAATCTCTTGTCACGTTCCTTCCACTTTCTCCTATTCCATACATATTTGGTTATAGACTTCACTTGAGACTACTTGTAACACCTTATTTTATGATTATGCGCTCTCCTTACTGCAAGCACGTATAACATCAACATGATCAACATGATTAGTAGTCTTCGATTGTTCACTACACTTTTTGGAATCATCAACATCATGAACATGACGAGCAACACCCATCGCCACCTATGTCGTGGGTCAAGGGATAGCACCCCTTGCAGGGTCAAGGGGTGGAGCCCTCATGGGGTTCGGGGTAGAGCCCTGAAACCTCAATGGCAAAACCATTGAAACCATAACTGTCTAAACTAAATTTTTCTCCTCATCAATATTCTAGAAGCTTTCACTCAACCTATTGAAATTGCTTTCTCTCAGCTCTAATTCACTACTTTATTGATCCAAATTCTCTAACTACACTACCTCAAATGATAACATATCTGATGACAATCCCTGATAGCTTAGTCTCTGATGGATTAGGTTAGAACAGACAAATAGACATCTAGACAATAGACATCTAGAACAAAAAATAGACGTCTAGACAGTAGATGTATGGAAAAAACAAATAGATATCTAGATAGTAGATGTCTAGAATGAACAAATAGACGTCTAGATAGTAGATGTCTAGAGCAACAGGGTAGATGTCTAGATAGTAGACATCTAAGATAAAAAGTTAGATGCCTGGACACTAGATGTATAGGACAATAGGGTAGACGTCTAGGACAACAGGTTAGACGTATGGTTACTAGACATCTATGACAACGAGTTAGATATCTAGGATGATAGCTTAGATGTTTAGGACAATAGGTTAGATGTCTACGACTACAGGTAAGATGTCTAGGACAACGAGTTAGACATCTAGACACTAGACGTCTAGGATGATAGGGTAGACGTCTGGACAGTAGACGTCTAGGACGATAGGTTAAATGTCTAGATACTAGACATATAAAATGATAGGGTAGATGTTTGGACACTAGATGTCTAGGATAATAGGGTAGACATCTAGGATGACAGGTTAAACGTTTAGACACTAGATTTTTGGATACTAGACATCTAGGATAACAGGTTAGACGTCTGGACACTAAATGTCTAGGATGATAGGGTAGACATCTTATATGGATTACACACAGGTTTAGACGAGTAAGTGTAGATGTCTTAGATGGGTAAGTGCAGATGTCACACACAGGTTGTTGTAGATGACTAGATGTCTCAAATAGATAAATGCAAATGTCATTGATGGGTTACTATAGATGACTAGATGTCTCATATGGGTAGCTTGGAAGACGTCTAACTTCCTCAGATGTGTAACTACCAGGTGGGTACTTACTAGACAGGTAGGTTCCATATGGGTACACCTAAGATGTGTAGCCTCTAGTGGGGTAGCCTTCAGAAATGTACCCTCCAAATGACTCCTTTTCAAATGTCTTCATCTCAGACGTGTAGCCTTCAAATGTGTACTATCAAGACAACTCCTTTTTAGATGACTTCACCTCAAATGGATTCTCCTCAGATGAGTCCTCAAAAATCAGCATCTTAGATGGCTCCTAGTCATATGTCTTCCCTTCAAATAACTTCACCTCAAATGACTCCTACTCAGATGACTTCTCCTTAGATATCTTCACTTTAGACGACTCTTGCTCAGATGTTTGCACCTCATATGAGTCCTACTTAGACATCTTCATCTCAGATATATCCTGCTTAGACGTCTTCACCTCAGATGACTCTTACTTCACCATCTGACTTCATTCTCTAGTCGTACAAGTCTCATTCATCGATGAGGTTTTTGTATCACTTTCCCAAGTCAAGGCATAATCTAAAGCCTCTTGGTATGATATTGAAGCAAATGTATTCATATTCCTTTGATACATAGGTATAAGTCCATCTATGAACCACATACTCTTTGACTGCACTGATTGGTCTTTCTCCACTTGGTCAAATAACCTACTAAACCTTTGATTGTAAGAACGAATAAACTCCTTCTCTCCTTGTATGCTATAATTTTTTTCAGTATTGTATGATCGAAATTCTTCTACAAATGCATCACGTAATGCCTCCCATATCTCTTACTTGTCTACTGGGAATTTTATGACCAATTCTTTGAGAATCCATTAAACGTTGTAGGAAACCAACTCCTCCAATCTGCTTCATTGTTCTACCCAATTGCTTTCCACACCATGCAACAAATTATCCAATACCTAATCGGGTCTTACTTCCCTTCTCTTGTGAAAAGTGGACACTTTAGTTTCCTTGCTTTGGTGGCTACATTAGTCATTTGTTACTTGATTGATTTCTACTGCGTGATCTACTGTTCTACTCCACGTTGGATATTTTTATTCTAGGTACTTTTATTATCACCAAACAATAATCTCCCAACTTCCTGTGCATCCTTACTTCGTGACCTCCTTTGCTGGAATTTTTATTTTTGAATTTACATGGTGGAATTGGTAGATGCCATGAATATGGGTAGGTTGTTCAACTTTTATGGTCACCACAATATTATGCGTTGTCTGCATTGAAAGTCACCATATAGTTATTTACGTAGTTCACCCCTATAACCACCATGCCACACTCATTTAAACCTTTTACACTGTTGAAAGCACCAAGAAAGGGATAAGCATTCAATTTGACGAGGCCCAAGATTTTAACCTTGGACCTTCACCCCCCTTATGGGGTTTGGTCAAACCAATTGGTCTACACCTCGAGACCTCCATTGCTAGAATGTTGGTTGTGGCCTTGGTCTTTCTTCTTGAGACCTCATGTGTTGTTGCTCTGGTGCCTGAATCCCATCCTCTGCACTCCTATGCAACCTTCCTACCACTTGTTCAAGTGTTACCATCCACTCACCATATCCTCGCACAGTTTCTACATCAACATCTTTCCTTACATCAATGTTTTCCTTGACTCTTGGTGGTCCTTGTACCCCTTCTTCCGTTCTTATCAATAATGTTTTCCCTCTTTCTTACTCTACTCTTGGACTCTTTTCTTCCAAATATCTGATTGGTCTACCTATTCTGCTACTGTAGACGTTTAAACTGCAAATGTCTAGACTACTTATGTAGATGTCTAGACTACAAACATCTAGACTGCTTCTACAAAAATCTAGATTACAGATGTCTAGAATGCTTCTATAGATGTCTAGACTGGTGTTGCAGGCATTTGTGAATCCTCAATATACAAAATCTTCACTTACATTTTTACATCACGTTGGCGTGCACATCCTTTTAGACAGCCCTTCATCTGCATCAACAAACAAAATTGGTGCATATTCACCTACGTCTTTGGTTGCACTCCATTGTTCTCATTGTGCATATCCCCAAGGGTTTTACTTTTTATAACTCCATGTCACCAAATTGGATCCAACTTCATATAAGAAACATCGCTAGAATGTAGAAATAAAATTTAACATTCTTACACACAATTCCATTCTACTTAAATAATCCTACAGATTCACAATCATTGTAGTACAACAATAAATAATGCACAAAACATGTAATGGTAATAATAACAACAAAAATAATAGCAATAGAAGCAGCAATGGCAATAGCAGCAACAATGGTAGATAACAGTAATTACAAGCAATTTTATATTAACAATAATATTTACAATACAATATTATAGTTTCAACATTACAATATTTACTCTGCAACCTTAGGAAGAATATTCTCCATGGCTGCATACAAGACTGGACTGCATCATTCCCTATGCACATATGCATCAACTCTCACACGTACCAATGTTTTTTTCTTAATCCATCAACCTGCATGACTGCCTTCAATGCCCTCGCTGAATGAATGAATGAATGAACCCCTTAATCCATGAACAACTTGAATGAATGAGGGTAGGGCTTATTTATACACCAAAAAGCAGTTATGCCCTCCAACTACCTCATAACTTCCCCAAATTACATTTCATATGCATTTGCTCTTGCATTTACTTGACATTTCCCACTACAAGACAAAATAGTTTATAACTTGTAATTTAGCCGACATAATTGACTTACATCACTTTATTATTACGTACAATATTAAATTGCACTTTATAACATAATTAAATATATGCACACACATTTCATCAAACACTTTGCATACAATTGTAAAATAACACATAATACCAAAATTGATTCAGCAAATAAAGACATATCAATTTGCCTGTCTACAGGGATGTTATTTATAAATTATATTATTTGGTTATGAGTAATACCTCAAAAATTTACTTGTTAAGCTATGTCATTATCTCTTAATTCCAATGAGAAATACAAGACTCAAATGTAATAAAATGCAATGTGATAGCACTGTAATGGATCTGAGTACGAGATTAATAAATATTTTTTTATGCTTTTCACTCTATTCCAACAAGTAGTATAGAGTGTATCCATTGCACGTTAGGATTTTAAGAGCACCATAATGAAGAAATGCTTATGGAATATATTCATGTAAATTTGGGGTTTCTAGGGCAGCATAAGAAAGTAATTACTATGGAGGATCATCCTTACACTTTAGGTTTTCTTAGCCAACATAAAGAAGAAAGTGTTTATGAGTCTATCCTTGCATGTTAGATTCTCCAAGGCATAAATATTTAGAAGATAAGTGTTATTTTAAACAATATTTAAAAATAGAAGAGATGAAGATAAAAGTGTTGGTGGGAATGGAAAAACGAGAAGAAGACCCTCAAAGCAAGAACAAAGAGAAAATAAAACTCAAAGGGATATCAATTTGGGGAATTAAAAACAAACATGACAAGCATGAACAAGAATTGAGGCTGTCCTTTAATAAAAATAAAAAAGTGATGATGAAAATGGTATCGTTGTATATAAGGGGTATGAATAAGACCCCTAACAAAGAGTTATTAAGGAATTAATAGGTTGTTATAGTCTTGAGTTTATTTAATACAAGAAATAAAATTAAGTAGTGAGGAATGTAAGGATGCATTCAAAAGATTTTGAAGATGGGGATTGTCTACTAGTTTCTTCTATAGGATCCTCTAGAGGTATTACAACAATATAGGACAAACACAAATGGAATAAACAATTGCTAGAAGCAAAACATATTTGGGTTGCTAGTCTACAAGAAAGAGTAAAAAATCAAATTTGGGGTTATAAATGTATATGCTCCAACTATCGTTACTCATGACAAATGTTGAAAGGACTTTAACATATGTTTTTCAAATACAATGATGATTGGTAATTGTAATATATGTATTCCCGGTGGGAATTTAATGTTGTTTTATCTCCTTTAAAAAATAAAGGTAGTAACCCAGGTGTTGTAGGTGAGTTGGAGAGGAGAGGTCAATCCTCTAAGGGAGGTCCCAGGTTCAAATATCCACCCTCCCAAAAAGCTAAATTGGGTATCCAAAATCCAATTGATAATGTTGGTGCGGGCAGGGTCGGGTGCGACTCTCGGGTGACTTTGACGGTGTAGAACCCCCTGTTCGTGGTCTCTCAGACCAAGGGGTTTTTTGCTTAAAAAAAAAAATAAAAAATAAAAATAAAGGTAGTACCTTTGGATGATCTATACTACTATAGGATTTTTCTTTGTTTGTTGATTCAAATGGCCTTTACGATGTTATTCCTTCAAGTTTTCAATACACCTAGGATAATAAATGCATTGGAAAAACTCATACAACAGAAATATTGGATAATTTTTGTTATTGAATACATGGTTGCAAATAAAATATACAATCTCTTCAAACATTTTACTGCTATAAGGATCAAATCACAAACCCATTCTTTTGATATGTCATTTACTCAATAAGGATCATCCAAATCCATTTCATTTTTCATCTATATGATCTTAGGCCTCTAATTTTTTCTAGATGGTTATGTTGTGGTGGGAGGAAGCAAAATTTGAAGGATCAAGTATGTACATATTTTTTCAAAAGATGAAATATCTAGAGGGATAAATGAATATTTGGAATGCCAAATATTATGGTTACATATTTAATGAAAAGAAAAAAATTGAATCTAAGCTCAAAGTAGAAATCAATGGAATGAACCAAGATACTTATGTGAAATAAAAATAATTAATTTATGATTATCATAGTGTATTGAATAGGGAATTCAATAACACACTTGGGATTTCAACAAGAGGATTGACATAATATCCAATGGAAATCCTAAGGGTCTTCACCATCTTACAAGTAGAGAATACCAAAGGTTTGGTGATAATTTTTAACATTTATTATTGTCTAGAATGACTTTTAGAACCCTATGGTCATCATCATCATATCAAAGCATAGTATATATAAGGCATTTATAACAAGAAAATTCTATAACTACTCATAAAACAACCATTAATGAAAGCTCACAAAAATAGTACATTGATATAAAATGGAGGTCTTAAACTCTCCATATCTCTTACATGCTCTACATTGTATCTACTATTCCTCTACACTATGCTCACTATCTTCACTCTCACTATTCCATACATATAAAAGGCCTATATATAATGAGATATGACTCTTGGCCTTCCATATTCCTATGACACTTCATATTTCTATTCTAAGGACTCATGTACACATGGACAACATGCACATTTACATCATTGCACATTCTAATAATACTTGTGCATTTATTACATTGCATAAAGTAAATACTCAAACCCTAATCTAAGAAACTCTCCTAATCTAAAGATGTACCCAATGTGGTACATTGGCATGTACCAAATAATGTAATATATTCCAACAATCAGATCAAGGATATTCCTCTCCCAAAGAAAAGGTAAAGAAAGCCTATCTACCGTATCATTTGGCAAGTTTAGAAGGAATTAAAGGTGCAAAAGAAGATGTGGAGATAAATCCTAAAACAAAGACAACAAAAGAGGTCAAGTTTATTCTAGGTAAATCATCTTCATTTTTCTCAAGTAGTACAAAATCCTCTCCAAGTAATAAGAGTGATAGGAATGAAGATGTTATCCCTTGCACTTCAAGGTTTCAAGAGCAACAGGAGGAAACTCATAAAAATTTAGGTTTCTTAGAGTAGAATAATAAGGTAATTGCTACAGAAAAAATCCTTGCACTTTAGGATTTCTAGAGAAAGAAAAATAATATTATGCTTTTGAGGTTATTTCTTGCACTTCAGATCCTTCAGAACAAGGCAAACCTAAAGATGATAAGTCTTACTATGAGCACTTTTAGAAGATTTAAGATATTGATGAAGTTGAAAGTATTGTTGGGAATGAAAAAAAGAGAGGAAGACCCAAGAAGCAAAAAAAAGAGAAAAAGAAACCCAGAGGGATATTGATATGGGAAAATAAAAGCAAATATCACAAGTGCTAACAAGAAGTGGGGCTAAACCCATAAATAAAAAATAATAATAATGAAAATAATATCTTGGAATGTTAGGGGAATGGATAAGAACCCTAAAAAAAGGTATTAAGAAATTGTTAGGTTGTTATAGACAAGATATTTTTAGAAATAGAAGTTGGGCAGCAAATATTTTAGCCATTAGCAGTGTTGAATTTCATCTTGGCAAAATTTAAATTTCAGAAGGCATCTGATATAAAAGGAGTTGATTGTGCAAAATTAGCAATTTGAGGAAGATGGAGATTGATAGAAAGGTAAATGAAGAATATCTTTGATTGAAAGGTAAATTTGGATATGCTTTAATTAACTTGTTAGAAATTTAATGAGAGCAATGTAATATTTTGTTTTTGTAATGGGAGTGCCCCCAATAGAAGTCACACAACTTATTAAAAAAATAATAAAATTTACAATAAGAAGTTATAAAAAAAAATCAAAGATAACTCTTCTACAGATGATAGTTAGTTTCTAAAGTTCAATTTTGAGGAGAGAGGATATCATTAGAGTGTTTATATACCCATACTAAAGTAATCCATCATGAACACCCCCATCTCAGCTCCCATCAACTAAAGTTTTGTGACATCTCCAATATAGCCATGTCAACTATCTTCATTGTTGTTATCTTAGGCCCTAGGTTGGGGTAGTGGTCCCTTGAGAATTAGGGTTAGGGTTGTTAATTATTTTAGTTTATAAATAGATGATTTATGTTGTAGTTGAGAATATCATTCATGCTTGTAATCTTGAGTCACCTTTGGAGTGCTTGCTAAGTAGCCATGAGACTTCAGCCTCTTTGAGTGGCTAGAATTTATTGGTAATTTAGAATATGGATTTATTACTTGCTATAGTCAATTTACTATTGTGGAATCTAAAGTTTTATCAAATGAATGTCGAGTGCTTTATCTTTCTACAATTTTTAGTTTTGTTATTTATATTGTTATTTTTGGAAGTTGTTTTATTATAAGCGGTATCAAAGCTTCGATCTTGGTTTCCTCTAATGGTACAAAAAAAGTAGAAGGGTGTGTTGTTTTAGAAAATATTTTGGCTAGATATGCATCATGTCCTTTAAATAAATTCTATTCATTTTTTCTATTCTCCATCTTCTAAGATAATTTTATTTTGTAATATTGTGAATTAGGAATATTCATCTACGTATCTTGAACACGATAAAAAAAGAGCATTAAAGGCACATGGATTATTCCATGAGACCTATCTCATTTTGATCACCTCATTGAGTTGATCAAAATATGATATATATCTAATAGCATATTTCTCGGTCTAAATTTTTAGGGTTTCACCATTGATTCCTAGTGTATGAGAGAACCCTTGGATTCTATTGATTGGCCATAAGTTGATGAGAATTTGCAACATATAGGTCCATCCAATTATGACCGCATAAGTTGAAAGAAACAAATATCAAGAAATATAGATATGCACCATAACATATTATGTCACATCAATAATTTTGAATTACACACTCTTACTACTTTAAGAACCATGAGTATCCTCCCACTCCTCTTATGGGTGCTTGTTCCCTTCCCTTGAGCATTTCCTCTTATCCTCATGATTATTTGTCTTATGAAAATGTAAGACTAAGAAAATTATAACAAATGTTAGTTCTTAATAGATAGGGATATCAATGAAGCTTGATTCAATCCATACCTAGTTGGACCAACTACTTGGGAAATAATACCATTTTCTCCCTCCAACATCGAGTGCTCACTAGCATAAGTAGAAGGAGCATGAATGATAGTTGGACAACCCTCTTATTTTTAGGAATTTATAATTTTAGGATCCATAAAGCATTCAATATTTCCTTACTAGCATAGTCTAAGGTTCTTCTAGAATCCAAACATCAAATTCTTCTACTAGCCACCTTTTGGATATAAACCTAGGTACCCCCACTTAGGTCATATTCATCCCTACCTTGCCATAGGTAAAATTTAAATTATGGTTGAGTTTTATTTAGAATATGCTACTGATCTTGAACCATTTGTAGGAGGTGTTAGCCTTTTACTTGAATGATATCATGGTTCTTGTTCCTCACATTGATATTCCAACCTTTAAGGGAATTTATCTATGTAGGTGGATATCCAAGATGGATTGAATCAAATGCCTACAACATGATCCTGAGGAATGCCATATCACCTTAGCTACTTCTAATGTAGGTATCCATGGTCATCAATGGATTCTATGGGAACTAAAGCATCACAATCATCATCTTTGTGGCCAAAGTTTAATAACATGTTCCTACTCAAGTTTGATAATGTCCCCTCTACTTCTTATTTGGTCTATTTGTTGTAGACCAAACATATAGGCTCGATAGAGGACTATTGCAATAACTTCATGGGACTCCTCACATATAATTTGAATCCAACAATAATAGTATTCATTTTCATCATGGCCGTAAGGATGACATTAGGTGGAAGATTGATATACATGATATGTATACCCTCCATTATGTTGAGCATTTGTCTTGTGCAATTGAAAAGAAGCTCTAGTTGCTTTGATATGAACATACCATAATTTCAATCATATGGTTATACTTCAAAAATAATAATTATGAATGTATAGTAGGATTCTTCTATTACAAATATCATTTACACCATCCTCAGAATTAGGCTTGTGAGAAGCAATGTAACTTCCAATTAGAAGTAGAGAATGAAGTGCTTTTACAGGATGACAAATTAGTTTCTACTTAGTATGAGGTATAAAATAATATAGAGGATCATGAGCAAGATGTAGATACCACACACATTTCTATATTTTCCCTCATGGGGCTATAGTCTCATGACACCATCAAGGTGTAAGGATTCATCAAATGCTATTGTATTAATGTTTTTATTGATTCAAACAATAGTCATAATTCTATTGACAATAATACAATCAAATCCTTGGGGTTATATATCAATAATATTACTCAAGAGAAATTCTAGGTGTTGATTGTAAATGTGGATTAGGCTCAATATGTGGGTTATATAGAAAATATCAATATATAAATGAATTTTTACACATGGTTTGACCATTTTTATGCAATGGATCTGGGTAGTATAGATGTCATCTTGGGGGTTTGAAGGTTTCTTAATAATCTTAATCTACAATGATAGTATGTACAATGGGTAGAACTGGCAAGGTCATTTATCTCAAGGATATCAAACCCCTAACTTCCAAGGTTTTCAATTCCCATCAAATGAAAAATATCTTGAAGAAAGGTGGTAGAAGCTTCTTTCCCAAATTAATTGCATGGAAGTATATCCCATTGAGTAGTTGTCTCTAAATATTCCTTCTAAAGTGTAGTCTCTCGTTGATATATATGTTGTAGTCTTTAATGAACCCATGGGTATCCCATGGTAATGCCATCCACCTTGTTCTAAGGAGTCATCCACCCAATGTTTGTCCTTATTGCTATCCCCAACCCAAAAAGTCAAAGATAGAGAAGCTAGCTCAAGAGATGTTGAAGTAGGATATTATCCATCCTTATTCCTCCCTAGTGGTCATGGTGTGGTGTAGGGATAATTCTTAGCACATGTGTCTTGATTTTTGCCCTCTCAATAATATTAACACCAAATATAATTTTTCTATCCTTGTTATTGATTATTTTTGTATGGACTACATGGTGCTAAATATTTTACTAATCTTAACTTGCATTTTGGGTTTCATTAAATTTGGAGAAGAGGATATTCCCAAGACTGCCTTTTACACAAATGAGGGTCATTATGAGTTCTTGGTGATGCCTTTTGGTCTTACTAATGCCCCTTGCACCTTCTAAAGCCTAATGAATTTTATCTTTCATCCCTTGCTTTACAACTATTTTTTAGTCTTCTTTGATGATATCTTAGTTTATAGTAAGTCATAGGAAGCTAATTTAGTGTTTACTGAAAGCTGTTAGAGTTAAAGTGCACTATGCCTTTACCTTGACACTTGTCAGTTTCTCTTGACAAGTGTCATGTGTTGAATATAGGCTTATGCCTATATATTGTAACCATTTTTATCAATAACATTAACCCCTTTAGTTTTAGTCCCAACATTTGGTATCAGAGCAGGCTTTCCCTGCCCTGTGAAACCTCTTGAGGGGGGATTTCCCTCATGGAAATCCTCCCTCCCCCATGACTTTTTTTTTCCATATTTTTTTAAAATGTTTTACCGAGGTAGTATGCTCTCCATCATTTGATGGATCAGAAACCAGATGGTAAGAATTTTTAAAATTTGGGAATTTTTTTAGATTTTTTTTAGATCTGCAGAATGGTGGACCTTGACGGAGCTCTCAGATTTGCTGTTGAAATCTGCAAGATGAATCCACCCTGTGCAGTCTACGCTGTAATCTGACTGAATGTTGTGGCAATTTTAGTTTTCTTGTTTACAATATGTGGGCGTCGGAGGGTTTTCTTCAGTAATTTTGATGTCCGTTGAGGGCAAAATTGTTGCAGATCCGAGCTCGACCTTAGCAGATCTGAAGATTCCAAAGTTTTTGGTGGTTGAATTTAGAGTGAATTATGTGGCGTGATTCCATTTAGTTGTTTTAATGCTCTGCCACAAAACTGTAGTATTCTATTGTTCACCAAATATAGGGCCGATGATGGACGACCCTGTTATGTTATAAGTTCCTGGATCGCAGGGGACAGACGTCACCTATGAAAATTTGGGTAGCTCTAACGTCTTCGATAATTGCAACGATCATGGCACAGTTGGGATTGTAATGTAGCGTTGGACATGAGAAACTGGACTCCACTGCTGTTCGTGGGGCCAATTGAAATGGTGTTGACGATTACTGCAACGTGGACATGAACGAGCTCTACCGGAGCGTCCAGCTATACCTGCGATCCCACCAGCCCTGCACCTATGACAAAAGCATGATCTGGACTATCGGGGGGCTTTGTTAACTAGGACATCGAATATCTGTGGTGTTGGTTGCCATGACCATGACGGGCTCTGGCTGTGTGCTAAATTTTCCCCACGCGACGGTTTGCTTCTACATTTGAGTTTGCCTCACAGACAAATCAGAATAGTGTAGTGTTGGCCAATGGAAATATTTTTTTCTCGATGACAGTATATTTTTTAACTACATTGAAATTCTATTGTTGACTCTAATCTCCCGCAATGATGGTGTGGTGGCATCAATTTCTATGAAGAGTAATCGTGGTGGTGTCCTGGTTTGTTACCTAGCACACGAAAGGTAGAAAACCTGGAGATGGACGTGACTATTGCTCAGACGAGCGATTATAAGGACGAATGAGACAAGTTGTTGTTACTGCAGTAACAACCTTCTGCTACATCGAGTTTATCACTCGGAGGACATTGAAGTTTGTGCTGAAAAAGGAAGTGCCATTGATGTTTCGTGATCTAAAATTATTGTTGTCATTTTTTTCTCTCTTGGATGTCGTCTTGTTCGTGAAGGTGGTGATGTTTGGAGCAAGTTTTCTATATGGTCGTTTTTTGGGCCGGTTGGAGAAGCAATGGTTCTAGTTTCAAGTATTATTTTTTTGGAGACCCCCACAACAAATTGTAGGGGAACTTGAAGGGATTAATATTATTGATACAAATGGTTACAATATATAGGCATAAGCCTATATTCAACACATGACACGTGTCAAGAGAAACTGACAAGTGTCAAGGTGAAGGCATAGTGCACTTTAACTCTAACATTCCCCCTTAAAGTGCACTATCCTAACTAAAGAAGAAACAAAACAAGTCAACATTAGGTAACATTCCCCCTTAATGTTGACTTTTCTAAAAGTAACCTATCATCCTATTTTATTGTTGATTTGGTCTAGGCTCGTGCTCTTTGCGCTTGGCTCTCCAACTGTGAATAATGCTAGATTCACTATGTATACATCTCGGTCTGTTGCCTCAGGGTCAGTCACTTCCACGGGTCTGTTGCCACTAGGTTAGCCGTCTAAGTGCCTCGGGGTCATCATGGGTGCCTAAGGGTCAGCCACTTCTGGGTTTGTTGCCTCTACAGGTCATCCTTAGAGGATGTTGCCTCTTGTAGGTCACTGACTAGTCCCACCATAAATATCAAATCCTTCCTTATGGTGAACTCAATCTAGAAGGTGTCGGTCTCAGTCGAAAATGCACCTTAATACAAAGGAAAAAATGAGCCATATAAGAGTGTCGAACTCTGCCAAAAAATGCACTCAATATAATAAAATGAGCCATAGATGCCAAATATGGAGGAGAAGAAGAGAAGAAGAGAATCTTCTGAAGTGTCTTCATCTGTAGTCTTCAGAAGTAGATCCAAAAAAACCTTGGATAGAGTCCAGGGTGTCTATGTCTGTAGTCCCTAGAATAAGTGTCCTTATGGTAGTCACCTCATCTTATCGGAATGCATGGGTAACCAGCCGCTGCATCCGCCAAGTAGAAAGAGGTGAATACTAGATACTAGGTTCACTTACAAGTACCTTGGGAGTGTCGGGTACAACCGAAAGTGCACTCCAAGGTAAAAAAACTTTGAGGCTAAAAAACTCAATTAAAACAGCCTCAAAATTACAATATGACACCACCATTGTGTTTGTCGTGGAAAGACGTTTCCAACGACTATAAATACCCCTATATTCCACCATCAAAGGGGCCTTCATCATGAGGAAAAACAATATTCCTCCCTAGGCAGCAAATAGAAAACATCGCTCAAGGCGGACTTAAAACATCATCTCAGCAAAAAAATGGCCAATGAGACCATACTGTCGGCCATATTATCTCGGGCACTTAAATTCCCCATAGCAAAAAACAAAGTGGTCCCCTTCCACTTTCTAATATTAAATCATGAACTTTTTAAAACAAAATTTAATAGACCAGCACACAACGAATTTTCTAGAGATCCGAGGGCGACTCCGACAATGAATTTTCCTACGACAAATCGAATTCCTGCAGCGAAAATCACTGTCTTCTGAACGAGAGGCTACAAGCATGGAAAATCATCTCACTGGACGAGCTCCAGTGGCTCCACAAACTTGAGGAGGAATTTCGGCAACAGAAGTTTCCGACGCGGAGATCCTAGCAGTAAATCAAAGGCAACTCGGACCCCGCCGCCCATTCCAAAAAATTGGCGAAGGAGGAGAACAGGAAACTCACCCACGATTTTGCAGAATCCAAGAATTTTGATATTGAAAGGGGGCAATTGTTCCGTAAATGGGATCAGCTGTTGTTTTGTAAATGATATTTGGGGACATATGGCTACTGTTCTCTGGAAATTGCTATGACAAGCCAACTATCTACTATAATCTAGCTTCGACGATGTAAGCAGCAACCGTCTATATTACAGGAGCGCACAAGACAAAAATTTGTCATAATGAGCGGAGTGGAGAGTTTCCTTTCACATTCGTCTTCAATAGTGGAGGGGGTGCAATTTTCTCCGACGTCGTTAAACAAGCATGAAGAGTCCAAATGGAAGACGTAGACCCTTATTTTCT
Organism: Wollemia nobilis; assembly: GCA_028583015.1. Lineage (NCBI taxonomy): Eukaryota > Viridiplantae > Streptophyta > Pinopsida > Araucariales > Araucariaceae > Wollemia > Wollemia nobilis. The sequence continues at coordinate 4,839,850 of JAQPPZ010016709.1, forward strand.
CACGACACCATTTCAACGGCACTATAGGCCCGCAACACCTAGTTTAAGTGGACGTGTGCTGGCGAGATATTGACATCGTCGGGCTCGACGCCATTCATCGTAACCAGGAGTTAAAAAGATGGAGATTGACACTAGAGAAGGAGTTAGCTCGTCATTTTTTGAAGAAACTGGAGATAACAAATTAATTTTGAGAACCGTTGATGGCCGCAGAGTGTGGAAGTTTTTTTCTACTAGCGGGATTACTTGATTTGCTGTCACATCCCGACGATGGCGTGGAAGATTTGCTTGATTTGCTGTCACAAGCGGATCGAAGAGTATGAAGACTTTATTGGTAGTGCCCATGCGTATTGACCGACATTATGGCCTATTTGGCCAATTTTCATTTTTTTCCACATGGAGAGTGGAAGTGGAAGAGGCCCACATGTCCTTTATTGTATTTTTTCAAAAATTTAGAGTGGATGGTCTATATGGCCCATGTAATTCCCCTGAGGGAAATTTTAAGACTGTTTTTTTTTTCCACCAGAGAGCGATGTCGCCATTGTGCGATGTTTTATTTTGCTGCCCTAGAGAGGCATGTTGTTTTTTCCACATGATGAAGGCCCCTTTGATGGTGGAATATAGGGGTATTTATAGTCGTTGGAAACGGTTTTCCGCGACGGACACAATGGTGGTGTCATATTGTAATTTTGAGGCTATTTCAATTTAGTTTTTTAGCCTCAAATTTTTTCTACCTTGGAGTGCACTTTCGGTTGTACCCGACACTCCCAAGGTAATTTCATATGTGATCCTTGTACCTAGTGATCTTTTCTATACACTTGGAGAATGCAGCGGCTGGTTACCCATGCATTTCGATGGGATGACATGGTCACCATAAGGACACTTATACTAGGGACTACAGACAAAGACACCCTAGACTCTATCCGAGGTTTTTTCGGATCTACTTCTGAAGACTACAGACGAAGACACTTCAGAAGATTCTCTTATTTTCTTCTTCTCTCCTCCTATTTTGATCTATGGCTCATTTTATTGTATTGAGTGCATTTTCGACAGAGACCGACACTCTTATATGGCTCGTTTTTCCTTTGTATTAGGTGCATTTTCGATAGAGACCGACACCTTCTAGATTGAGTTCACCATAAAGAGAGATTTGATATTTATGGTGAATCTAGTCAGTGACCTACGAGAGGCAACATCCTCTGAGGATGACCTGCAGAGGCAATAGACCCAGAAGTGGCTGACCCTGAGGCACCCATGATGACCCCGAGGCACTTAGACGGCTGACCCAGTGGCAACAGACCCGTGGAAGTGGCTGACCCTAAGGCAACAGATCGAGATGTATACATAGTGAATCTAGCATTATTCACAGTTGGAGAGCCAAGCGCAAAGAGCACGAGCCTAGACCAAATCAGCAATAAGAGAGGATGATAGGTTGTTTTAAAGAAGTCAACATTAAGGGGGAATGTTACCTAATGTTGACTTGTTTTGTTTCTTCTTTAGTTAGGATAGTGCACTTTAAGGGGGAATGTTAGAGTTAAAGTGCACTATGCCTTCACCTTGACACTTGTCAGTTTCTCTTGACAAGTGTCATGTGTTGAATATAGGCTTATGCCTATATATTGTAACCATTTTTATCAATAAAATTAACCCCTTTAGTTTTAGTCCCAACAAAAGCGTTCTCCATATTTTACAAAAGGAGTTATTATATATCAAGAGGTCCAAATATTCTTTTGGGGTACTCAAAATAAAAATAATTTAGTTATATTGTGTGTTCTGAAGGATTCAACATGGATTTCAACAATATCAAGGCCATGTAGGATTGGCCTTTGTCTAAATCCTTCAAGGGGCTTTGAGGTATTTTTGGTCTTATAAGGTATTATAGAAAAATTGTCAACAATTATAGAAAGATTGCAAATCCTCTTAAGGATATCACCAAGAAGGATGCCTTTGTTTGGTCTGATGCAACTATCATGATCTTCTATTGCCCCGAAGAAGGTAATGTGCACCACTCCTATTTTAGCTATGTCCAACTTCAACAAATAATTTATGATTGAGTTTTATCCTTATAGAATAGGTATTGGGATTGTTTTGATGTAGAAAAACCACCCTCTAGCCTTTGAAAGTAAGTATCCCTCTTATAAGAATCTAGGTTGTTCCAATTATAAAAAGGAGATGTTAGCCATATTGCATGCATGGATAAATGGAAGTCTTATTTCTTGGTTATTACATTCTTATTAAATTTGACCATAGTAGCCTCAAGCATTTCTTGGAACAACATCCCTCTTGCATAAAACAAAGTAAATGGTTGACCAAGTTGTTGGGTTATACCATTGAATACAAGAAAGGCAAGGAGAATGCAATGGCCAATGCTCTGCTCTTTCTTACAAATATGAGGATGTAGGCAATGCCAATGTTATCTCCAGTCCCCTGCTAGAGTGTTTTTTCTAGCTTTTTAGGGAATGCCATTTAGGTCCTAAGATTATTCACATAATTCATGATGTGGATACTGGTAACCCACTCACTTCCTTATTCTCTTATGTTGACAGAGTCCTCATGAAGAAGGATAATATTTTCTCCCTCAATATTACAAGGTTCAAGAACCTATAGAAATTATACTCTTCGTAATTAGCAAGGCATTATAGTTTTCTAAAAACTTATCAATGGATGAGGTAATTATTTTCTTGGAAAGGATTGAAATAAATGCTAAGTAATTTATGGTGGAATGTGAGGTATGCTAGAAAAATAAGGGGGGAAAAATTACATATTCTACCTTTTTACAACCCCTATCTATCCTCTATTGCTAATGAAAGAACATATCCATGGATTTAATAAAGGGTCTCCCCAAATTGGAGGGCAAAATTATGATTTTATAATGGATCACCTTTTCAAGTATGTTCATTTCTATGCCTTGTAACACCCCTTCATCGCCAATAAGGTAGCCATGCATTTTTTGACTTTATTTTTAAATTACATGGTATGCCCAAGTCTATCATCAACTATCATGATCGAAGTTTCACCAACCACTTTTAGGAGTTGTTTACACCCATATCACCCTCAATTGGATAACCAAACATATATTGTAAATAAATGTTTGTGTACTTACCTTAAATGTTTTACCAAAGACAAATATTATCAGTGGGTTAAATGGTTTTCATTAGAAAATTAAAAATATAATACTTCTTATCATTTTCCATCAAGTTATCCCTATTTAAGGATTGTATGGTTAGAAACCCCATTTGTGGAAAACTATATTCCAAGCTTCTCTAAGGTGGCTCAAATAGACAATTTCCTTCAACAACATCAACTTCTTTTAAAAAACACCCCTTTCAGGGTGCCACTTTTGGGTAAGACCCAAGGAGGCAGGGGTATCTATTCCACCAAAATCTCCCAGGGCTCGCACCTAGCCTACCCCCTTTGGCACACTCAAGGAGCATGCCTAAAACAACAAAAACATAAACAACACAAACCAACAAACACAAAAACACAAACAAACACAAACACAAAAAACAAAAAACAACAACAAAACAAAAAAAACACAAGAACAACAAACAACAACAAAAAACACACAAAACACACAAAACAACAAAACCATACAAAAAAACAACACAAAACACAAAAACAACAAAAAACAAAAACACAAAAAACACAAAAACACACACCAAAAAATTAAATCGATGGAAAAAATAGATTACATCTATGGCCTTTCTAGGCCAACATGCCTTTTAACCAAGAATCAACACAAGAAACATAAGAATGATCTTTCTGATCTGGGGACCTGAAATACCCTGACTGGACCAAAGAGAGGCTAATACAAAGAAAAAAGGAACTAGGTACCTCTAGTACTAGAGCCATCCAGAGAAAGGATAGAAAGAAGAGCATCCTTGATATGCGAAGCCCACCATCTAGGAGGGTGGTCGTAGCAAGTAAGATCACCTTTATCCAATGCCCAATTAGCTAAAGCATCAACAATCCTATTATGTTCTCTGACCACATGATTGTATTCAACTTTCAAAAAGCCCATCTGGATTAATTGAATCTTCTCAACAATTCTTTTTATTCTCCAATCAACCTTATGATTCTTAGGAGTCTTCAACAGATTAATCATGACTTGGGAGTCAGATTCAACCAACACCTTTTGCCATCCAACCTTAGCAGCCTCTCGAAGGCCTTTGAGGATACCATACCCCTCAACAAGGTTATTGGAAAGGATACCCAAATTCTCAACAAAAGTGAAAACCAAGGAACCATCTGAAAGTCTACCAATTCCTCCCACACTAGCTTTTCCAAGGTTCCCCCTAGAGGCTCCATCTATATTGAATTTTCCAAAATCCTTTGGAGGAGGCTGCCAACTCCTTGTTCTATCCATATTTTGATTACTCACATTCCCTTTAAGATGGTTGCCAATAGTAGAGTGAATCTTCAATATTTGCATAACTTGATCCCATCATTGGTGGGAGTCCTGGGGGTGATTAAGGAGTTGTTGGACTGATTCAACTAAGTTGGCAATGGTATTTTGCCAAATATAGTGAATATCCTTCCTTTCCTATTTGAAAATCTGATTGTTTCTTTCCTTCTAGATATTCCAAGGTAGGATGGTAGTTCCCATCCAAACTAATTATCTAACAAAATGATCAACAACCTCCTGTTTAGGCCAATCCCTCCAAAGTTGTTCAAGAGTACAAAAATTGGACCATTATAAACCGAGTAAGGTAGTCATTCTCCTCCATAACTCAAAGGCTAAGGGACACTCAATAAAAATATGGCTAAGAGTTTCCACATTCTTTCCACACATCTCACATCTAAACGGGCCATGAAAGCCATGTTTCATAAGTTGCTCACTAGTGAGCACCCTTCGATGTAATAAAAGCCAAATAAAAAACCTCACCTTAGGCCAGAGCTTTTGAGCCCACAACTATGTAAATATGTCATAGGACTGGTTGGGATTATTGTGGCATAAGGCCAAATAACCTTGAGCAACAATATACTCACCCGTAGTAGTGTTGTTCCATCCAAAATAATCCTTATCATGGGACCAAGAGAGAGATCTCATATGAAGGATGCATTGGATATCTTTCCTTTGCCTTTCTAGAATTTGAATAGGCCAATCCTCAATAGGGATCCAATATCTACCAACCTCTAAATTACCAATCTAGTACTGATAATAATTAGCTACCTTTATCCAGTTAGCTTGGTGAAGCTTCTCCATCCAGGGCCTCCAATCAAGGAACTGAGTTATCAAAGGTTGGTGACCATCCCAAGAATCTATCCAAAAATTAGCCTATTGACCATTATGAATGATCCAAAATAACTTCTTTATCAAATCCTCACCAGTCCTAAGAACCGCCAAAATGGGAGAACCTCTAGTAGGAAGTTGATAGCGAACAAGGTCTTTAGGACTTTTGTTTTCAGCATATTTAGCATGAAGATTATTGGCCCATAGGGCATTGGGGTTATTCAAAATCCTCCAATACAACTTTGTAGCTAAAGCCTTATTATTTTTTATAGCAGACCAAAATCCTAACCCCCTTCATGCTTGGGAAGGCATAAAGTATCCCATTTCACCAAGGCCCATTTTCTTTTCTCCTTAGTACCACTCCAGAGGAACCATTGATTGATTTGATCTAGTTCTCGAAGAACTGCCTTTGGGATATTCAACACAATAGAAACATAAATAGGTATAGCTTGAAGGACTGATTTTACCAAGGTAATTTTACCCCTAGATGAAAGCCACCTATTGGTCCACTTTCCAATTTTCTCCTTTACTCTATCCAACAACCAATTCTATTTTTTTTTGTCTCTAGATGTTGATAGGAATGCCTAAATAAGTGATCGGAAGGGAGGCCTTCTTATATCTTAATTTATCTAGAACCATGGATTCCTATCTAGGAGAGCAGTGAAAGAAGATGACTTTTGATTTATCTTCATTGATCAATTGCCCCATAGCATTAGAGAAACAACGAATGATTTGATTAATCATAGAGGCTTCCTTAACCATAGCTTTACCTAACAGAGTAGAGTCATCAACAAACTAAATATGAGAGATAGGCCTAGCTCCATGAGCAATGGTAACTCCCTCAAGGGTTCTATTTTCTCTATTTTTGGTCATAGACCTGCCCAAGCATTCAACAAGAATGATGAATAAATAAGGGGAGAGGGGGTCACCCTACCTAATACCTCTAGAAGTTAGGAACACCTATGAAGGGCAACCATTGATAAGAACTGAGTAGGACACCGAAGAGATACATCCCATAATCCAATATATCCAATCCTGAGAGAAGCCAAATTGCCTCATAACTTTGACGAGGAAGTGCCAATCCACTCTATCATAAGCTTTGGATAGGTCTAAATGGATGAACATAGAAGGAGATTTTTATGCTTCCATGGAATGGATGGCTTCTTGAGCAAGAACTATCTCATCCACAATCTGATGCCCTTCCACATAACCTCCTTGTTTAGGGGAAATAATCTTATGCAAAAGAGGTTTCAACCTCTCCACCATGATCTTGGTAATGATTTTGAGAAGAACATTACATAAAGCTATTGGTCTAAAAGTTGAGATATGTTCTGCATCTTGAGCCTTTGGGACCAGAGCTATATAAGTTTTATTGATAACCTTCAAAATATCTTTGGCCTTCCTAGCTTCTTCCACCACCCCTAATAAATCAACATGAAGAATATCCCAAAATTCTTGGTAAAATTCGATGGGAAAACCATCAAGCCCTAGGGTCTTCCCTTTTTGCATTTTAAAAACCACTTGTTGAAGCTCATTGATAGTAACTAGAGCAGTCAAAATAGAGTTCTCCTTAGAAGTGATAAGAGTTGGGATCACTTGAAGGACATTCTATTGAGAAGTCGAGTCAAGACATGCAATAATGAATAATTTGGAAAAGTAGTTGATTGTGATAGACTTCATGCCATCCCAAGTGTGGATAGAGTCTCCAGAATATGAATTTAAGGAAGAAATAAAGTTGTGGGATCTATGGGCTAGAAGAGATTTGTGGAAGAATTTTATGTTTCGATCTCCTTCTTTGAGCCATTGGATCCTAGATTTTTGCTTCCATAAGAGCTCTTCTCTTTTTCCCATTCCTCCAACTATGTTGTGAGTCTAATTTCATTAATACTTCTACTCTCAATGAGGCCATCTAAATGGATTTGATCATTCAACTCTTCAAGTTGAGCAATCACTTCTTGTTTCTTTTGCCTGACATCTCCAAACTCCTTCCAATTCCAAATCTTGATTTTGGATTTGATGTATTGCAACCTTTTGGTGAAACAAAACATCTTAGTTCCATACCTTGGTTTACCTTCCTACCACCATTGTCACACTCGAGGTTTGAAGGAACTATCTCTGAGCCACATTAACTAAAATTGAAAGGGTGAAAAACTGACCTTGGTTTTCCACATTTCAACCATGATTAGCCAATGATCCAAACCAACATTGTTAAGAGTTTTCACCTTAGGAATGTGACCATGGATTAAGAAATTATTAGAGAACAAGAACCTATCCAATCTTTCCATGATACAAGCAGAGCCTTACCTTCTATTAGACCAAGTCATGAGGCCATTATCTAGCTAGATGTCCACAAGGTGAAGGTTTGCAATATATTCACTCATGAGGTTTGAGCTCCCATCTAGATTCCTATTTCCCCCCTCTTCTCTTCCAAAGAGAGGATGGTATTGAAGTCTCCTCCGATCAAGACCCAAGATTTAGGAAAATGGGAGATAATATAAGTTATATCCTTCCATTATCTTCACTTTTCCTCCAAAGTAATTGGAGCATAAACAATCAAGCAGAGCATAATTTGGTTAGATTGTCTACTTTGTGTAGCCACAACCAAGAGACCCCAACTACCAACCATATGGTGAATAATGATCTCTTTTGGGTCCTAGAGGTAAGCAATGCCACTAGAAGCCCCATGGGAGCTGAGTGAAACCACTTTTCCTATCGACCAAATTTTACTTGCAATAGACTCCATTTCCCCTATAGACATCTTTGTTTCTTGAAGGAAAACCAGATGTGGTTGGTTTGTCTGAATCATTCTTCTAATTTCATTTTATTTTGAAAGACTCCCTTTGAGCCCTCTAATATTCCAAGTGATGATATTCATTAATAATAGGGCTAAATATGTTGGTAAGGGCATTAATCTTACCTTCCTCTACAAGCTTTTCACCTTCTTTTACCATATGATGTTGATTAGTCTTACGACCTACCTTTTGGTTAGTGTCCATCTTCATTTTTTTCCTATTTCTTGTCTTACCCCAATTGAATCTGGGATAGCTTCTAACCCTGAAGTATGTGTATACACAACCAAAGCATTATTGGAAGGTTCAACAAAGTCTATCTTGGGGTCTAAATTATTTGAAGTTTTAGCATTTAAAATATTGTTCTTCTTGTCTATGTTTTCTCCCTTATTTTTTTGTTGAAAACCTTTGATTTCTTGGTTTGTCTTTGAGTCCTTCCTTACATCTTTAAACTATGTTTCTAAGATTTTTGTCTCCATTATGTCCTCTTCCTCACCTATGAGGTTATTTGTGGAAATAATTCCAAACATATTAGTTGACAACATCGCTTGATCCTTCATAACTAGTTTTTTTAGTGTTCTTCTTCTTAGGCATTTGGAAACCTTCTAAGTTTGTGTCCTCTTTCTTTTGATCTGGAATCTTATTTGGATAGACACTAGCCAAATGACCATATTCATGGCATATTCTACAATGGAAAGGAATGTTCTCATAGTCCACCACCTGCTCCCAAGTGTCCTCCCCAAATTGTAATGAGATATTTTGTGGAAGGGGTTTGTCGAAATCCATTAAGACACAAATTCGAGCATAAATAATGTGTTCAAATTTGTGTGTATAATCAATAGTCATAATGAAAGTTCCAAGGGAGTTTCCAATTGTAGAAAATATAATCAGATTCCAAAATTCAATTGGGAGGCCAAAGAGTCTAACCCACACAGGTCTTGTAGAAGGCATCTCTTCTTCGACTTTAAATTTAGTGTGCCAAGGCTTCATGAAAAGCCCTACCCTTCCAAAGAACCAAGGACCCCCTTGAAATATTTTCTCTCTATCTTCATCATTAGCAAAAATAACAAGAAAATAACCATTGGGATAAATAGATATTTGTAACTCACCTTGTGTTTTCTAGTATTTTGTAGCCCACACTTTGAAAGCAGATAGGCTCAGATGAAAACCCAAGAAATGATAAATCAATCCTCTTCTTTCCAGATCTTCTATGCCATCTTGAATGTCACCCATTTTTAGCTTAACAATTGGGGTTCCATCAACTGCTCTTAGACATCCCGACTCAGTTTTTCTGGGATCAATCTTAGGCATTCTTAGAGGTCTATGAGGTGCCTTAAGATTAATATTAGCATTAGTCTAGGACTGTCCACCATGAAGGGCATCCCTAAAATTTATTTTTGGGGTCGAATCCCCAAAATCCTTACCCTTGAAAGGGGTTTCCATAGTGGATTTGTTTTGGGGGCGTTCCTTAGCAGCGGGATTGCTTGAGTTTTGAACCATTTTTTATTTTCCTAAGGAGGCTTCTCTTATTTGATCTGCAACTTGAAACTTGTTTCTGGGTCTCTTTAATCCATGCCTCGGACATCGAGGAAAGGTGTGATTTTTGCTTTTTCCTTGGGCAACAAATTGGAAGTAGTTTTCAATCAAGTTCGTAGCATGAAGATTTGTTGAATGAAGAATTTCTAACCCATCATGGGTCTCCTGCAACATATCCTACGTTTATCTTGGGCAAAAACAACAAAAAAACAAACTGGCCGCTAGGGCCCGTAGGCCCCAAAAAATAACCTCTTTGTCATCGTCACCTGCACTCGACCCACAGATGAAACCCTCACACAGCCACCTTCGAAACCCTCATCGCTCTTCCAAAATCTACCTAGGTTACCAAAATAAATATTTTTATCCAACAATATCAACTTGTTCTCTAGATTCTAAAGGATAATATTTGTCAGGCATAAAACTATATGAAGCATCAACAAGATTTGTAGTATCTGGAGCAACAATTTGAAGTAGATGACATGGTATTTTTGTGGCTCCATCCTTATAAACAGTTGTCTCTAAAGACCAAAACTTTTCAAAAGTTTATGCCTCAATTTTGTGGTTCTTACTAGGTTGTTTGTCAAATTGGAGAAGTGGCATATTAGTTGGATATCCCTCCTACTTCTAAAATACATCCTATATTTCATGTTTCTTGTATTAAATAGGTAATTGGTTAGATGGTGCAGTCCCAAAAAAATCTTCTAATTCTTGATGAAGAAAGGAAAATCAACCTCCATATAAAATTAGGCTTATAATAATGAGTCCATAATCTATGATCTTGCTAGGTGTAGTTATTCCTCACTAAGTAGTAAAATCTACTAGATGAAGGTGCAATATGAGGTCTAGTAAGCATTATTCAATCATTTGTAGCTTTAAGGGTAAATATTTATGAGAGAGAGCCATATAACAACTCCAATATAGCCATTGGCTATCTTTATTATTGTTAGTTTGGGCCTTAGGTTTAGGTAGTTGGCATTTGATCACTAGTGTTAGGGTTAGTTATTTTAGTCTAGAAATAAATGAGTTATGTTGTAGTTTAGAATATCTTACTTGTAATCTCGAGTCACCTCTAGTGTGTGTATGAGGCTTCATCATATTTAAGTGGCTATAAAGACTTTGCACTCATTGAGTGACTAGGATTTGTTAGTGATTTAAATCTTGAGTCACCTCTAGTGTGTGTATGAGGCTGCACCATCTTTAAGTGGCTATAAAGACTTTGCTCTCATTGAGTGACTAGGATTTTTTAGTGATTTAAAATCTAGATTCCTTACTTATCATAGTTGATTTACTACTTTAAAATCTAAATTTTGTTTTACTAGATGATTTTTGTTTTGCATTTTTTAGTCTTACTTCTATTGTTGCAAATTTTTGAAGTTGTTTGGTTACAAATTTTGATCCTCCAATGAGGGGATAGATGTGTTAAACCAATAGTTTAAATAATGGAGTAATAATGTGATCCTATCTCATGATCAAATGTGCATGTACCATTATATTATTTATCTTATGCATATATACACAACTAGATCTAGATTTATAATGCAAGGACTATTCTATGCCTAGGCGAAGACATGTACCATATATTACTATAATATCCATAAATATTTGCACATACCAAAATGCAATAATTATAATGGATGCATTTATCCATGAATGTCAATTCAACATATTTTTTCCTTTTTTATTTCATAGGCCATCATATTGGACCTATATCTAACCTTTACCACTCGTGTTAAGTTTTATATAAAGTGTATGAAAGTACACTTTGATAGGTATTAATTATATGACAATCACTTCTTTATTTTAGGAGATAGTTCTTATTTTCAAAGTATAATTTATCCATAATTATTATAGTTATAAAGAAGAATATTTAAATTTCGTATTAAATTAAATTTCATGCATCTACAAACTTTGGATCACTTGTCAATCTAATTCTAATGCAATCAATGACAATATTTTAGTACTACAATACCAACAATAATACAATTTTCTAATCATACTAAAATATCAATAATTCTCACATTTACATTCCACATGACTTCAAGCAAGTCATGCATCCACTATCAAGGCTATAGCCTCAGTGAAAATAAATAATTCATTTCTATATGTAAGTTCTCACCAAAATGGTTGTACGTCATATAGCATATACAATAATACTACCATATAATTCTCCCATGAGATTATTTATGTAAGGTGTTGTCTTATAAGATTTTGGGTTACCTTCCCTAGTAAACTACGTAGCATTTTAAGTAGTATGAATGCATATTTTTTTGAGAAAAGGTAAAAATTTTATTGAAAAACTCAAATTATACATTGACTGTCCAACTTTTAGAAGTTTTAGTCCCTGTTGGATGACCCCTAAAGGTGTTCCATTTACCCTTTCCTTTTGAATCCATAGACTTCATCCTGAGTCTATAAAGCCCTCTTTCTATTCTTATCCTTCCTTTCTTAGTTCCCATATTGCAGTTGTTTCTGGAGTTGTGTCCATATATCTGCTTCATCCTCTGCCATCTGAGAGTCCTCTTGGGTTTTAGCCTGCACTGTCTCTAAAAGTTTCCTAATTAGAGTGCCCTAGATTCTTTCCTCTGGTCTAAATTCCTCGTTGAAAATCTTGTTATTACGTTCCAACCAAAGTTGCCAGCAGATGAAACCCAAACCCAAATCCCAAGCTATCTTCAAGGTCTTTGATTTGAATCTATTGGTCTTCCAATAGTCCCAAAAGTTGTTCTCAATGAGAATGGATCTTTCTGATTGACAAAAAATACTGTACCACAAACTCCAGACTGTTTGGGCATAGGGACACAAAAAAGGAGGTGGCCCATTGTTTCCTCCTCTTGGTGACACATTACACACCAGTTGGGTCCAATAAATCCACGTCTCCTCATGTTATCCTGAGTCATAATATTGTTATGTGCAACCAACCACATAAAGCAATTTATCTTTGGCCATCCTTTGGGTTGCCATAATTGCAACCAAGGGGGCTTTGGACCAATTTGAGTGCTTTGGATAAGCTTTCTATAACCTTCTTTGATAGTATAAATTCCTAATTGGGTATGTCCCCAACCAAGTTGATCAGGTCCATTACTCCTTGGCCACTTTCATCTATCCAAGATTTCTTTCAGTTCTCTTTTCTCCTCAGCCCATTCTTCCCTCAACTCCTCTAGGACTTGCCACTGACTAAGATTGTCCTGTAGTTGATCTGGCATTTTAAAATAGTGGCTTATGAGATTCCACCCTTTCCTCTGAAAGTTTTCCTTGAGTCCTATTAAGTGGGGGTACTGATCAATTATGGGGGGAAATGTTCCCAAGAATCTTCCCATAGTCTAGCAGTTTTGCCATCTCCCACTTTCCAGTATAACCCTTCTTTGATAAGTGATGCTCCTTTCTTTAGAGCTTTCCAGGTCTCTGATCCCTCTCCTAAAACTGGAAGATGAGGAAGATATTTTGTATTTTGTGAGGGATAGTATTTAACTTTCAATACTTTGCTCCAGAGTTGGTCAAGATGAGTTAGCCATCTCCAATACAACTTGGTTGTTAGAGCTTGGTTGTTTGTCATTGTTGTTCTAATTCCCAAACCTCCAACTTCCTTAGGCTTGCAAACCTTGTCCCAACTGACTAGTGCCCTTGTGTGGTTACCCTGCACTCCAGACCAAAGAAAGTGTCTCATCATCTTGTCCAAATATTTTAGGATGCTCTTTGGGGCAGCCAAAATGGAGAATTTATACACTGGAATTGCTTGTAAAACTGATTTAAGCAATGTTACTCTTCCTCCAAAACTTAACCACCTATAGGTCCAATGCAAAAGTTTCGAGTGGATTCTATCTCTTATTGATTTCCAATATTTATTTTTGAGGCTCTTCTCTATTAAGGGGATACCCAAATATTCTAAGGGTAGTGATGCCTCTGAGAATCTGAGGATGTGGGTTATCCATTCTCTTAATTTTTTTATCACATTAAAAAAACCACTATTGATTTTTCTTCATTTAGTAGTTGTCCAGTAGCCGCTATGTAGCACTCCAACATTTTTTTGATATTGGTTGCTTCTCTTATTGTTGCTTCCCCCCACATTCCTGTGTCATCCACAAATTGGAGGTGAGTAATATTTATGTTCCTACTTATCCTTACCCCTAAAATGGTATTCTCTACTTTTCTCTTCTGTATGAGTCTTCCCAAGCCCTCCGCAAAAATGATGAACAAAAATGGTGAAAGTGGATCCCCTTGTCGGATTCCTCTAGAAGATTTGAATAGTTGGGATGGATTACCATTGATGAGCACTGAGAAAGAAACTGTAGAGATGCATTCCATAATCCATTTTATCCATTCTTCACTAAAACCAAATTTCTGCAGTATTTGGGCTAAAAATTCCCAACTTACTCTATCATATGCCTTGGATAAATCTAGCTTAAGGAACATACCTTTGTTTCCCTTTTGGCAAAGCTCATAAATAGTTTCTTGTGCTATCACAACTCCATCCAAAATTTGTCTACCCTGCACAAATCCCCCTTGTTCTGGAGAGATTAACCCTGGTAAGATTTGTTTCAACCTATTTGCCATCAATTTGCTTATGATCTTATAAACCACATTGCATAGAGCAATTGGTCTATAGTTAGTGAGATTTTCCATATCTCCACCTTTCGAGATGAGAGCCAAAAAGGTGTGATTCAAGGCTTTAAGGATTCTTCCACTAGTCCTGACTTCTTCTACTGCTTGGGTTACATCCTTTGCAATTATATCCCAATAGGCTCTATAGAACTCTACTGGAAATCCATCTGGACCTAGGGCCTTCCCTGTCTGCATATCAAAAACTATTTCTTTAACTTCTTCCTCTCTAATCTCTCTTAAGAGCTCCTCATTTTGTTTATGTGAAATTAACATTGGTATGCTTTCTAAAATTTCCTCTTGGTGCTGAGTGGAAAGGTGTGGATTTGTAGTAAATAAAGTTGAAAAGTATTTATTTGTAGTTTCTTGCATACCTAGGGTAGTAGTTTCCCTATTTCCATCCCCTGTGGATAAGGCATCAATCCGATTATAGTGATTACGTGTTGTGGCTGAGTGATGGAAAAACTTTGTATTCCTGTCTCCCTCTTGCAACTAGATTATTCTTGCTCATTGTCTCCAGTAGGCTTCCTCTTTCTTGTCTAACTCTTCTTCCTCTTGCATCAAAAGACTTTCTTTATGGAGAAGCTCTTCAGAGATAGGTTCTGAGCGGATCCTTTTTGCTATTTCTTGCACTCGAACTAAAATATTTGCTCTCTATTGCTAGAAATCTATCCGATGAGATTTACTCCATTTTTTTAATTTACCTTTGATAAACTTTAATCTGGAGTGAAGCTGAAATTGTGTTGTCCCATGTTCTAGTTTTCCTTGTTCCCACCACTATTTCATTAGCTCTAGTAAGTCATTATTTTGGAGCCAAAAAGTCTCAAATCTAAAAGGACGATTCTTGACCTGAGGCCTTTTTCCTATGTAGATAGATACTGGAAAATGGTCAGATGCTAACCGGTTCAAAATTTGTGATTTATAGTGCCAAAGGGTGGAGACTTTCTCCCCCACAAGAAACCTATCTAATCTAGATTTGATTGTGAATGCTCCTTTTCTCTTATTAGTCCATGTGTTGTTGCATCCTGGTGGGGGTATGTCAATCAAATCTAGGTACTCTGATTGAGCCAACAACAACCTATCCTTCTCATTGAGCTGGGTCAAACCTCCTTCTTGATCCTGCACTAACATTTTAGCATTGAGATCCCCTCCCACTATCCAAAAGTCTTCCGGATGGGTTTCCCTCAACTGTTGTACTACCTTCCATTGGATTTTTTGAGCTCGTACCTCTATCATGCCATAAAAATTAATTATCATCCAAACCAGCCCAGAGTCCCTCTCCCTAAGTCTGGTCATGAGGATTCCTTTGGCTGAAGTTGAGTCCATCAATTGGAAGCAATTTTTATTCCATAAAGTGGTAATTCCTCCTAAAAATCCTTGAGAGGCTTGGGCCATAAAATCTGCCTGCCCCCAACATTTCTTGGCAATATTTTCCATAGCTTCTAAGGAAGTTCTAGTTTCCTGTAGCAAAACCACATCTGGGTTGTTTTCTAAAATCATTTTCTTAACAACCAATTGTCTAGGGTGGTTGTTTAAACCCCTTACATTCCATGTGTTTATAATCATTGAGGGTCTGTATTGTAGAAGTTGGCAATGGACTTCACCAATCCAAATTCTCTCATTTGTTCTCCTTGTTGTTGTATTTTGTCCTTATTTATTTTTCTTCCCACCCTTTGTGAACTTGCATTCTTTGGTCGCTTCTCTATCTGGCTGATTCCTAGTGTTGGCTTCTCTCTGTTTTTCTCTGCCACTCCCATAATGATATCTTTTGATGGATTTTGATCTTGTACATGCACTATCATTGCCCCTACCATATCATTTTGTTGAAACATAGATATCTCTGGTGTTTGTTGTTGCTCTTCCCAAGCCCCTAACAAGTCAATTTGTTGGGGCCTAGATGTCTCTGATTCTTGTTGTTGTGTCATAATATTCTGATTTTCTTGACTCTCCCCAATTTTAAAATTTTGAGCAATTATAATTTGGGAGGGGTTTGTCTCCTATGGGATGGGGGTGTACTCTCGATGGATCTGTTGTTCTCCTTCTTGGTGTTGGCCCTTGTCATTGACCGGTTCCACCTCTGAATCCTCTTGCCCTTCCATTGGATCATCTAATTTAAGGATTTCATATTTATTAGAAGATGCCCTCCAATCTGGGCGTTGGTTCATTTTTCCTGCTTTAGTTGGATTTCATCCTCTTGCTTGATAATTATTTCTTTGGACTCTCCTTGTTACTATTTGAAACCCTTCATCATTTTATTTCTATGGGGGAGGGTTTTTAGGATTAGTTTTAGGTTGATGCATCTCCTCTCTCCCTATTTTAGGGTAGTTTCTTACCATATGCCCATACTCATGGTAAGCTCTACACCTAAAAGGAATCGATTCATAATCCACTTGTTGTCTCCATGTATTTCTTCCCACTCACAATTCAATTTCTATCTGAGAGTGGCTTTTCCAGGTCCATCTCCACACATATCCTTGCATATGCTATTGATCCCCCTCTACTGATTCTCATGATCTTCCTATATATGTGCCCAAGAGATTACCAATCATCCCAAGGATATCCTCTCTCCAAAATTCAAGTGGGAGAGCAAAGAGCTTTAGCCATATTGGGGCGGTCGATGGCTCCACACGAGGATCGAATGTAGGTCACCAGGGTTGCATGAATAAACCTGTCGGTCCAATGTTGTATGGTCCCCCTTCAAAAGCCTTGTTCCTATCTGATACCAATATAAAATCTGCTACAAAGTACCCATTTGAAAGAAGCAAAATATCAACTTCTCCTTGGGGATCCCAATGTTTCCTTGCCCAGTTGTATAAGAAATGATGGGATGGCCTCAACCCCACAAATTTACAAATCAAAGCATGGGTGGATTTGTACATGATGTCTTCTACAATTAATTCTTCTACAATCTCAAGGACAGGAACTGAGTCTGCTTGAGGAAAACACCCATTTCTCCATGTTTGCTCTAGTTCTGTATCTTTTTGTTTGTTAGATTCTTGCATTTATTTTCTAGCTTGTGCCTCTATGTGGACCTCTCTCCTACTATTACCCTTAACTATTTCTGCAAAATATCGTTGGTTGAAGGACACATCTCCCTGATTGACTTGTGAATCATCAGTAGTAAAAATTTTTGGGGATGCTATGTGGGTTCCATTTTTGCTTATCTTCTCCTCAATATTTCCAGCACTATTTGATGGCCCACCAGGGTTGGGGGCCATTGAAAACCACAGAAAATAAAAAAAACCCTAACAATTCACACCAAGAGAAAAATAGACAAATAAAAAGTACCTGCAATTGTTCTGAACACAGTTTGATGCAAAGAAGTCCCAACCTAAGCCTTGCATTCTGCCATCGCTTTGCCTCAAACCCTAGTTCTCCTCCTCCTCGCTTCCAATGACATAAAGTGGTTTTGTTCCTATGAATGCATGTTAAAAATCATACAATGTTCTATTAAAATGGAATAATTATTCTTGTTAAAAGCTACAACCCATAGGTCCGAGATGTAGACCAATTGGTTTGACCAAACCCCGTAAGGGGTGTAGATATCCAAGGTTCAAATCTTAGGCCTCGTCGGACTGAACACTTGTCCCTTTCCTAGTGCTTTCAGTGATCATAAAAGGTTTAAAATGATTGTGGCATGGTGGTTATAGGGGTGGATTATAAGAAGAATTGTGTGGTAGCTTCCGGGGTGAACAATGCAGAATACTATGGTGGCCATAAAATCTGGATAGCCTGCTTGGATTCGTGGCAGCTATCGATTCCACCATGTAAATTAAAAAAAAAACTACAACCCATCCAAAATAGCCATTCAATGTGTCATTCATGTGGGGAACCATCTACAACCTAATAATCAAAGATTTTTTCTAAGAACAAAGGAAAAAATATTTCTTCTACTACTCATAATTCTCAATTAACTAAAATGAAAGACTATGTTTTTAATATTGCTATATTCCAATCATTCACACTATTATGTAGCTTGAGGATTAAAATCAATACCATAATAAAAAATAAGACTACATACTTACTCTTTGCTAGAAATCTATTATGGTACACTTCATGTAATGCATGCATAGTCAAACTCAAGCAGAGAAAACCAATGATAGACACTAATATATGAATAAAATTGTGTTAAGCACATGATACTTTTCACAAAAAGCATGTACAATCCCACCCAAATAGGGAAACCAATTATATACACCATTAAATGAACAAAATCATGTTAAGCATGTAGATTTGATTTTGAATTCAATGTGCTTTCTTATCAAAGCAAAAAATGTCTCACTCATACACCTTTTACCCAAGCCCAAATACAATATCAAAATTGGTAGTCATGATTATGCAAAAATCCCCTTTCTAAGAGTGAACTTTTTCAAGGAAAACACCATGCATAGTCAATCTAAGGGTAAGATATAATTATAGGTGAACATATATTTAAAGTAGACTACTATGACAAAAACATAGGTTTAGAAGAAACCCATTGAACCTTTTCATTATTCAAACCCCTCTTCAACAAAAATCTTACAAAATAAGGCATAAAATATGATTCAGGAGTCTTTTTAACTCTTTTCTCCTAAGATCAAAGTATGTCAACTTTATAACTGAGGAAAACCAAAGAGGAATGAATATTGACCTATCAAAATCAACAAAACACCATCCTTAGATCTTGAGTCTTGCCTCCTACTATTGATTGCTTTCTTCTCCACTTTTACTACCCTTCAAAACCTCCATGGCATCTCAAGTAATCCTTTCCAAAAACCCCAATCAACTTACATGTCCCACATAGATCTAAGGAGGAATCCCAACTGAGGGAGTTACCAAAGAAGATTTATTCATGTCCACCATGCTTCCACAAGCAAGATAAAAGAACAATGTTACCCTCCCACTCAACTTACTCCAAACCATTACTTTCCATTTCACCAACATCATAATGAAAGGAAAACAGTAGTGGTGTGGTTCTTTCAAAAGAATTTGCTTATCCCATTTTTAATTTTTTAATTAAGCATCCAAGGAACATAATGTTATGGTGAAAGAATGAAGGGATGATTTTATTCCTAAGGATCCCTCTCTTCTACTTGGAAATTATTATTATTTTCTTTATGTAGGTTAATAATATTATAATAATATCAAACCAAAGAAGAGCTCATATTTGACCTTATCCACAGTACCTATGGAAACATGGGACCATATTAATATCAAACCAAATTATACACACACAAGAATATAAATACATAATTATAAACATATTTTAGATATAGATATCCAAATAAAATTAATCATTTATCACTTAGCATAAATTCTTGCAGCTCTTATGCAACTCACCATGTGGTGTGTGTTTTATTTTCCTTTATTTTAAGTGTCACTTTTTCCACATCTACTACCTTCTCCTTGATGATATCCTCCTTTGCTCTATCTAGTGTATGATGACTTCCAATCACTCAAAGACATTCAAATAAAAGTTAATTTATTTGATTGAATAAATTTCCATTATTTGAACAATATTGAAACAATGTAGTAAGAAAATCAAGTCAATAATGACATGTCATCATTATTTCATTTTATCATAAGATAAATTATGCATAAATTTTGGGATGTGATGTACTTCCCCTCTAAACAAGGCATTGTCTCAATGACTACAAAATTCTTATATTACATAATATTTCTATCTTCCAATTATGATATATGCATGTTGTTCACAAATTTTATTTTATTTTCTAGTACACAAATCAAATTTACACTTGAAATTTATTAGTATTAACTAAAATGTCAAACTTGCAAACAATGTAGCAATAATGATATTATAGGAAACAAATCTTGGAATTCTTCAAATTTTTTCCAAGTGACACTATTATTGGAATATTGATCCCACTAAACTTTGCATTGTGGTAGTTTTTGGTTTCTAAGTTTTTTTTTGAGTAAAAGGTAAAAAATTTATTCAAAAAAATTGACCAGCTTATACAAATCCATTTTGATATCCTGCCTTTCATGGCAAGGCTCAAAATGTAGTTTTTATGTTTTTTTTTATCTGCCCAAGACCTCTGAATCCCCTGTTATTTAAACTTTACATCCTTCTTCACTGTATATGTCCTCTTCCAATAAAGATTACTGAAGCCCTCGTTGTTAGTTTTTCTATTCTTGATAGCTTTAATGTTGCATTTTATTCCATAGTTGTGCACAAATATCTTGTTCTACTTCTATCATCGAATATTCTTCTTGTACTTTGGCCTGCACTATTTCTAATAAATTCCTTAACATAATTTCTCAGGTCCTCTCTTCTGAACCGAATTCCTCTTTAAAAATTTTGTTGTTCCATTCCAACCATATTTGCCAACAGATGAAGCCAATCCCTAAATTCCAAGTTGTGCTTAGTGTTTTGGATTTAAAGGTGTTATGTGACCAATAGTCCCAAAAATTACTACCATTAGGAGGATACCATTCTGTTTGGCTAAATGTGGAGTACCACCAATTCCAGATTGTGTAAGAATAAGAGCAATAAAAAAGGAGGTGGTTTATAGATTCTACCTCTTGGAAGCACATTACACATCTACTGGGTCCAATGAACCCCTTTCTCCTCATATTGTCCTGAGTCATAATGCTTTTGTGAGCAACCTGCCATATAAAACAATTAACCTTCAGCCAACATTTTGGTTGCCATATTTCTTTCTAGGGAAGTTGTTGTTGGGGTTGGTTCCTGCAACTTTAGTGAGCCTTTCGATAGCCTTATTTCACTATGTAAGTGCATTTTTTCCCATATCCCCATGCTAGTTGGTCAGGTCCATGTTTCCATAACCATGTTATTTTTTCTAGGATTTCTTTCAATTCACATTTTTTGGCTACCCATTATTCACCTAACCACTAGTCCAAATTTTGCCATCTTCCTAAAGCTGCTAGTTGTTGTCTTGGGAGGATGAGATACTAAGATATAAGAGTTTGGCCCTGATTATGAAGAGTCTCTCTGATTCCAGTAAGATGAGGGTATTGTTTAATAATGGGGGAGGAAAATTCCCAAGAATCATCCCACAAACTGACTTTTCTCCCATCACCTACTTCCAATGTAAGTCTTTCTTAATCAGTGAGGTCCCTCTTTTGAGTGTTTTCCATATCTTTGATCCCACACCTGTAACTGGAAACTATGGGACATCCTCCATTTTGTATGTAGGGTAATATTTAGCTTTTAGAACTTGAATCCATAACTGATCTGGGTTTGTGATCCACCTCCAAATATAACTTCCATATTAGTGCTAGATTGTTTGTTGTTGCATCTCCAATTCCAAGACCTCCCTCTTTGGTTGATAGACTTTCTCCCAGCTTACTAAAGCTTTTTTTTTATTTTCTTGTGAACCTGACCATAAGAAATTTCTCATTAGTTTTTCCAAATCTTTGAGTATGCTTTTTGGAGATGCTAAAATGGAAAATTTGTAAACTGACATTGTTTGTAACACTAAATTCAAAAGTGTGACTCTGCCTCCAAATCTTAACCATATATGAGACCAGTGTGACAACTTTGAGAAAATTTTATCTTTTATGGATTTACGATCTTTATTTTTTTAGCATTTTTTCTATTAAGGGAATTCCCAAGTAATCTAATAGACACGAGGCCATTGAGAACCTAAGAATGTTTGCTATCCGACCTCTGATTCTCTTATGTACATTAAAGAAGACAAATTTGAATTTTTCTTCATTTAGAAGTTGGCATGTGGCTGCAGTGTAGTAGTCTAATATTTATCTGATACTTGTTGCGTCTTTTATTGTTGCTTCTGACCATAATCTTGTATCATCTAGATGAGTGATAGCTATATATCTATTTATTTGAATTCCTTTAATGTTTTTCTCTACTTTTTTCTTATGTATGAGTCTTCACAGTCCTTTTGCAAAAATAATGAACAAATATGGAGAGAGAGGATCTCCTTGTCTAATTCCTCTACTAACCTTGAACAGTGGGAAGGGGGTTCCATTGACAAGCATTGAAAAGGAGACTGTGGAGATGCATTTAAGTATCTAGTTGATCCAATATTTATGGAATCTAATTCTTTGCAAAATTTGATCTAGAAATTCCCAACTCACTCTGTCATAGGCCTTAGATAGATCTAACTTTAGGAACATTCATTTGTTTTTTATTTGGCCCATATAATGTATAGTTTCTTGTGCTATTACAATCCCATCTAATATTTTTCTGCTCTACATAAATCCCCCTTGTTCAGGAGATATGATATTTGGTAATATAGCTTTTTAGTCTGTTAGCTATTACCTTGGTTATGATATTGTAGATCATATTACAGAGGGCTATTGGTCTGTAATTGGTTAGATTCTCCATCTCTCCTCCCTTTGGAATCAAAGCTAGAAAATTATGGTTAAGGGATTTGAGAATCCTACCACTAGATCTGACTTCTTCTACTACTCTAGTTATATCTTATCCTATAATATCCCAAAAAGCTTTGTAGAATTCTATTGGTAATCCATCAGGACCTGGGGCTTTTCCCGATTGCATGGAGAAGATTGTTTCTTTCACCTCTTCTTCTTTGATATCTTTCATAATCTCCTCATTTTGCTCTTGAGATACTAATATGGGGATACTTCCCAAAATTTTCTCTTGGGATTATTTTGATAGATGTGAATATGTAGTAAACAAAGTGGAGAATAACTCATTAGCTACTTTTTGCATACCTGAAGTGGTGGTTTCTAGGAGTCCATCTGTATTTGTTAAAGCATCAATCCGATTATAGTATTTTCTAGTTGTGGTCGACTGGTGAAAGAACTTTGTATTCTTATCTCCTTCTTGAAGCCAAGTAATTCTAGATCTCTACTTCCAATAGATTTCTTCTTTCTTATCTAGCTCCTCTTCCTCCTGCATTAAGAGCTTTTCATGGGAGAGTAATTCCTCTAAAAGGGGTTTTGAATGGATTCTTCCTACAACTCCTTGCATTCTCTCAACTAGCTCTGCTCTTTGTTGCTGAAAATATGATCTTTGGAATTTGCTCTAGTTTTTTAATTTATATTTGATATATTTCAATATGGAGTGTAGCTGGAATTATGCCTTTCCAAATGCTAGTTTCCCTTATTGCCACCATCATTGAACTAACTCTGGTAATTCTTGGTTTAGAAGCTAAAATTTCTCAAATCAGAATAGGCAGTTTTTGGACTAGGGTATTATGTTTGTGATATTTAGATGTACCGAGAAATGGTCGGAAGATAACAGGTTTATTATTTCTAAATGACAAATCCATAACTATTGAATTTCTTCCTCTATCAATATCCTATCTAATATTGATTTTATTGCTTGGTCTCCTTTCCTTTTATTGGTCCAAGTAGTACCACATCCTGGAGGTGGAATGTCCATCAGATTTAAATTATTAGCTTGGACAATAAAGAGTTTGTCCTTCTCATTGAGATGATTTAGACCTCCCTCTTGGTCATTCACTAACATATTGGCATTGAAATATCCACCCACTAGGAACCTATCTTCTAGGTAAGCTTATCTAATAGCCTGGATTGACTTCCATTGGGTTTTTTGTTCCTACACTTCCTTCATCTCATAAAAGTTAATAAACAACCAGATTGAGTCTGATTATCTATCTCTCAATCTGGTCATCAAGATGCCTCTAGTTGATGCTGCTCCTACTTGCTAAAAAGTGTATCTATTCCACAAAGTGACCATTACCCCAGAGAAACCATGGGAATCTTGGGTCTCATAGTTTCCATTCCTCCAGCATCTCTTGGATATTGTTTGCATTGTTTCCAGTGATGCTCTAGTTTCTTGTAATAAAACCACATATTCTATCATACGTTTAACAACCAATTGTCTGGGATGGTCATTTAATCCCCTTACATTCCATGTGTGTATAATCATTGAGAACCCATGTTGTATAAGTTGACTATGGGTTTAACCATGTCTGCCTCTCTCAACTGTTCTCCTTGTATTTTTTCTTTGTTTGTATTTCTACCTACTCCTTGAGAGTTTGCATTTTCAATATTTTCTCCATTTGGCTTATCCCAAGGGTTGGATTTTCTCTATTTTTCTTTGCTATTCCCATAATTACCTCCTTAGATGTATGTGCCTCTTTATTGTACATTACTAGAGTTCCTTCTATATCCGGTTGTGGCTACTCTTTATATTTTGTCTGTTGTTCTTTGGTTGATGCAAATTGTACCTGTATGGATTGTCCTTCTTCTACCCCTATCATTAATTTTAGGTATTGTTGTGTTTATGTATCTATATGCTGTGGATGATGAACCTATTCTGCTATTGGTTTTTCTAGATTTTTAGTTTGATTTGAGTGCGGTAGTTCCTCTCCTTCCATTGGATTATCTAGCTTGAGGATCTCATATTTGTTGGATGGAGCCCTTCCTTCTTGGCGTTGATTTGTATTTCCTCCCTTATACTAATTTCTTCCTCTTTATTGGTTATTATTTTTTGTTCCTTTTCTCATAACCATCTGAAATCCTTGTTCATTTTATTTTTGTTGAGGTTGGTTTCTTGGATTTAGATTCATTGGATTTATCTCTCCTTTGGCTAGTTTGGAGCAACTTCTCACCAAATATCCGTATTTATGACATGCTTTACATTTGAAAGGCACATATTCATAGTCTATTTGTTATCTCCATATATTCCTTCTAACTTTGAGGTCAATTTCCACTGGCAATGGTTTTCCCAAGTCCATATCCACACAAATTCTGGCATACGCTGTTGATCCTCCTTTTGTTGATTCTCTTGATCTACCTATGTATTTTCCCAAGAGATTACCTATCAACTCCAAAATTTCCTATTTCCAGTATTTTAAAGGAAGTACAAATAATTTTAGCCAAATTGGAGCTATCGAGGGTTCAGTTCGAGGATCAAAAGCGGGTTGCCATGGTTGCATGAATAGACCTACAGGGCCTATGTTGGACCTCCCTCAAAAGCTCTGTCCTTGTCATATATCATTATGAATTTAGCTACAAAGTATCTATTCAATAATGTGAAGATATCCAATTCCCCTTGTGGTACCCAATGCTTTCTGTCCCAGGAGTACAAGAACCTTGCAGAAGGTCGAAGTTCCACAAAATTGCATATTAAGGCATGCTTGGATTTATACACAATCTCATCTGCTATGAGTTCTGCAATTTATAGTAATGGGATTGTTTTTGTTTAAGGTAAACATCCATTTCTTTTGGCTTGTTCAGCTTCAGTCTCCTTTCTTTTACCTATGATGTGTAGGATTTGTTAGGCCTGTTCTCTTGTATCATCTCGCTTTTTATTATTACCTCTGATCACTTTTGCAAATGATTGTGTATTAGGTCCCTTGTGACTCTGAGTCCTTCCCTCAGAAGTCCCTTGTGTAAACCCTCTTACTGAGGATTTTCCAATTGGATTCTCCCCCCTTGTAAACCCTAATTTTCACCTTTTGTTCGATATATCAAAAAAAACCGATCTTAAATAAATAAAATATTCAAGTATGGCTAAAATTGCTAAGCATAACTTGCCTGTTCACACACAAAAATCAATAGCCTTCCTTTAACCCTATGTGTATTGGATTTTGGTATTTGGCTCGAAGTTCATCGCTCTTCTCTCTTCGATCACCAAAGCTCGCCGCAACTGAAACCCTTCAAAACCCTCTTGCCAGCTCCACTCCGTTGCTCTCCAGGGATGCAGAGTGTTTTGGAGGTTCTACAACATGCAAGGGCCTCAAGGGTGAGTGCCCGGGGGTAGCTCTACTTTTCTTTGTTCCATTTTTGAATTCTAAGTTGCAATTTATGTATTTTAAAAATTTTAAACTAGGACCATGCCTAGGTCATGAACCTACAATAAGAATATATGAAACATCAATATTATAAGGTTTTAATAATGAAACTTGAAAGATATCATGGATTTGAGAAAGAATAAGAGTTAGAGCAAATATCACCTCTAATACCTCAAATGGGCCTATATATCTAAGATATAGTATATTAACCAAAATTTATAGAACTTTTTAAAGTTTGACTTTGAGAAATATTTTCTCCTACAACAATCTATCTTGATATCTTGTTTCTACTAGCATAACTCTTCTACTGATCTACAATTTTTTCAATCATTGCCTTATTATTCTCAACTATTATTCCATTTCCTTTAGCATATAGGGACCAACTACTATTCTATCTTCAATCCTATCTTGGCTAGGAGGTGTATTATAATTTCTACCATATAGTGCTTCAACAGGTAATATACCCAAGATAGAATGGTAAGAGTTATCATTAGCGAACTCTACAAATGGTAAGTATTCTTCCTATCTAGTTTGAGATTGAGAACTTAGTCACTTAAATAATTTCATGTTGTTGAGGAAGGGCTGCAACAATGTTGATTTTGATTCTAATGTCTGTTGTTGATGCTTGGACCTAGTTTTTGAACAAGGGTTTGTGCCACCTGATGCATTATCCTTGGCATACCCAAATCCAGTAGGCATTGTGACTAGTTGTAGTTTTTTGTAGTTATTTATCTTAAGATATTATACTTATTTATTTATTAGTTTCCTCTACTTTTGCTTTTGATTTCATGGTATGTCCATGCATTTAATAGAGGAAAGTGAGCCAAGAAATAAAATATTTGAGATTATGGCAAAGATTTTCTCTTCTAGCTCAGATTAGTGTTTGATCACCTTCTAAGCCTTGTCATGGAATGACAGTGGAGGATATCCCTCCCCATCCCAAACCCTCCTAGGATGTTATCATGACAACTTCCTCCATGCTCAAGAATATTGACCATGGCTCATTTTCCTTGTTCTTACTACCTCCTCTATTTGATCAGTCAAAACTATAAATCATGACCAAATATTTGAAGGCAAAGAGGCCACAATAGTCCCAACCACGTAACAAAGGCTTTGTTGTTCCTAAGTTGAATGATGCTATAGTGGTGGATATTTCTCTAGACTATATTTAGATCCCAATCCTCACCCTAACTGAGAGAGCTCTTGCTTGTAAATTTATGGCTATTTGGCCTAGCCTAACAACCATTCAAAGATGGATCATATCTTCTTGGGGATATAAAATATCTAGATATGAATTCATGATGGTAGGGAGAGGGTATTTCATAGTTATTTTCTCCTCCACAAAGGAAATATATGTAATATTTCAAGGAGGTCCTTGGTTCTTTGGATCAAGCCCTATCTACATGATGCCCTGGTCTATAAGTTTTGACCCACAAGTGGAAGAACTAGAAGAAGTCTCAATCTGGGTAATACTACCATTTTTACCCCTACAGTAATGGAATAAACTAACTCTTGACTGGATAGGTAACTCTATTGGAATATTTTTTGACTGGGCTCCTTCGAAGGCCAATAATGCAACTTGTGCTAGGTTGTGTGTTCAAGTTAATCTAAAAAAAGGGCTTCCTAAAAACATAGGTATCAAAGTCTTGGATTGGATCCATACCCAACCATTGGATTATGAGCACATTCCATTTAAATGTATTACTTGTCATCAATATGGTAATTTCTCAAGGAACTATCCCACTAAGGTACAACAAGAGATAAAGGAGGAAGATCAATATTCCAAACAATAAAAAGAAGAAAACAATAAAGAAGATCTAGAAGTAGGAGGCCTCAACCACAACCATAAAGACAAAATAATAATAATTTATCTATATTATCACAAAATGATGAAGAGGACCATCCAAGGACATCTAAAAAATGAGAATATCCATCAAATTTTGAAACAAAAGATGAAGTGAATAAACTTAGGTTACCAAAGAAAAGCTTCAGGAAGAGGAGATTGGAGAAATAGAAGAGACTTAGTTAGCAGTAGCAATGATTCCAAGAGGTACCCTAGCCATTATATTTTCTACTAGAGGTAGGAAATCTAATCAAGAGGTAAGAACATAATAAGAAAATATAGATATTCAAAATAAAGCATAGACAACCTTAGAATTTAGCAAGGCTAAGAAGCCACTTAATAAATGAAGGTTACACCATGGAATGGAAGGGGATTGGTAGTCCCCTAAAAAAAACTACCTAAGTGAATTAATAGCCCAACAAAAGCTAATGGTTATTAGCATACAATAAACTAAAATATGGAAAAACATATGGAGATCATTAGACCTAGAAGTAATAGATTTGTTAGGTGCCTTGGGGTCCTTCTCCTTGCATGGGACTCACAGGTCTTGATATGTATAATAAAACAAGACACTCAAATTGGATATCAACTTATTTTTCCTCTCCACAGGGATAGACTTAGACTATAGTCATTTTTAATGGACCAAATAACGTAGCCTTAAACTAAGAGGCTTGGAAAAGTCTTCAACATTGGATTCATCAAGAAAGACCCACAAATTTAATTATATTAGGGGACTTGAATATGATTTTAGCCCAATGGAAGAAAAAAGGAGGCATTCCATCAAAACACCCTTCTAAGGAATTGGTTATGCAAATTATAATTGGGCATAAACTTTAGGACATAATCCAAAAAAATAGAAAATTTACATGGACAAAAAAAAGAGCTAGGGTTAAATTCATTCTAGAAAGATTAGATAGATTCTTAATACAAGAAGATATACTATTTAGGTATCCACTTGTATTAAGTGGCATAATTCAAAGTTTAATCTCAGATCATAAGCCTATCTATTTGGATACGAATGATAGTGCTCTTGGAAAAAGGAATATTCCTTTCAAATACAATCCATAATGGATGAAGCATGAGGAGTTTGCACCTTTAGTAGAAAGTATCTAGAAGCAACATGTTTGTGCAAACAATCCAAGAGGTATGGAAAATAAATATTTTCAATCTCAAGAAATCTATTAGGGCCTAAATTGACAATAATATTCAAGTTCAAGATAGGTCAAGCATATTTCAACAACAAATGGAGGAAGCAAAATGGTGAGTGTTGTTATTGTCATCATTTATTTTTATAATTGTCAAATCCAAGGCGGTGTCCAAGGCTATCTGCGATAGGAGATTTTGACAAATTACAGTTCAGATAATTAGATTACAAGCTTTATTCAATGAAAAAAATGTTGGTTTAGCATTTTTAGAGTCAAAATAAACCTAATTTGCATAAATTGAAAATAAATTTATTTACAAAATTGAAAACTGCTTCTAAGATGAAAAATTGACAATTAACTACAGTTGCAGGAAATTGAAATTGCAGAATTGAAACTTGCTGAAAAAAAAATCCATTTTATATTTTCTAATTTGAAAGAACATAAATGGAAAAATTCTTTAATTGAAATCAACTGAATTTAATTCATGCCAATTTGAAACTTGCAAAAAGTTATAAGAAAACTACTATAGAAAGTTATCAGAAATCTACTGCAATAAATTGACAAAAAAAGTTGTTGAAATCAAAATGCAAAAAATAGGGGAAATGGAAACACATCATAGGGGTCATATGACTACAAAATTTACACATAAATCACACTTTAAAACATTTAGAAATTTTTATGCTAAAACATGGGTTAGTTCTACTTAAACAATCTTGAGCAAGAATCTGACAAGAAAATGTTGTAGCAAGAAAATATCAAAAAACCTACTAAATTAGCTCCTTCCTCCAAGCCTGAGAGTGGGCCCTTGCTCTCCAATCTAGAAGAAGGTAAACACACTCATAATAACTAAAAAATAATCACTCACAACTCATAAAATTAACACATGAAAACTACACTTTTATTCAGATTGTCAATTCATATTACAACGGTCACAAGAGCACTTTCTGACTATTTCCTATTTGCTTTTGACTAAGTACTTAAATTTTACTCTGACTACTTCTTTCTAACTCAACAAATGGTGAGTGATACTATTTATAATGTTTATTACACTCCTTCATATACAGATTCAATTATTTTGTTGTTCTATCGTGATTTGCTTGTTTGGCTGCAGTAGACTCAATCTATATTAAGACACAATCTACTGCAACAGTTGCTCATTTGGTTGTTCATGCTTCCAATTTAGTGAGAAAGAGATAGAAATGGTTGGAATATGTCTCTTACACCTATCCTTTCATCCATATATATTTCTCCTCTCTAATTGGGTGCAGTTGTGTCTATTCTTGTTGAAACAGTCCATTCCTACCTATCATTCCAGAATATCAGGCAAAATACATGATTTTTATTGTTGTTGTCAACCAAATTATGTGCGAACACCTCCAAGTAGATAATAAGTATTTTATGATCTCCTTAGGTGCATTCCCATTGGTTTTACTTACTGCATTTGAATATTTTCATACCCTCCTTTATTGTGATAGGTGGCTGGAATTTATATGTTGTGTGCAACTGTTCTTGTATTTTCACCTTTGTGTCTTGTTGCTCTCATTTGGACTATGTGGGAATGTGTCTAAATAGGTCAAGGGTCTTTATTTGTATTTATGAACATATTTAATCCTCTTTTATTTGCTCTTGTCAATTAGTTCCATGCTTCCCTTTAAAATGTTAGTTGGCTGGAATTTGTATGCTGTTAAAAACCTGTCAATGCCATGTTTTACAGTAGAAACTGTTTTGGTACCAAATCCACTTGATAAATTGGTTTTAAGGTGGGATGACACTTCAAATATGTTGGAGTTAGCCATAAATCATAACATGCTTATTTTCTCCTATTTTTCTATGCTACTTTATTCACCAAAAACCATGCAAAAATAGTCATAAAATGCTGAAAACAATAAAAAATAGGGGTAAGTGTTTTACACATTAAATCATGCAAACAAATAACAAATAATGCATTCTATTCACACATTTGGCATAAAATAATATATATATATTTTTTAATAAGTAACATTTATATACAAAAGTGGGTTTTTCTAGAGGATCCCAAAAACCTTATTACAAAAACGGGATGAACCCATTACAGCCGCGAGGTTGAGGTCTCAAAGCGGGCCTCAGAACTGAACAAAAAGATAGGAAAAAGAAGCTGCCATAGCATAGAAAAAAGAAGCTGCTCTAGCTCAAAAACCCAACCGGCCTGGAAGCGCCTAGCAAAGCGTTAGGAACGGAAAAAGAGCTGATTGCCAACTTGGGACTGCCGCCCACGTCAGGGGTGCTGACGGGTATGCCGGGGAAAGACTCACCGCAGGCAGTAATTGGATGCCGCAAGAAAACCAAACGCCAACTATCCACCTTTCCAAGAAAGCTTGACGTGTCCCACCAAGCTGATCTGGCGAGACTCATTGAGCTTTTTGGAATTCTGACGCAGCCACGTCAGCAACATCTTGAGGGATTTCAAGATCCCACGTGGTGAGTCTGCCGGAGGAGGATCCTCTGTTGGCTAGGAGGTCAGCCAAAGAATTTCCTTCCCTGAAGATGTGCTGGCATCTGTGGGTCCTGCTGCGGAGAATCCTTCGAATTTCTTCGATGGTGTTGTGGACCCTCCAGGCAGGGGTCTTATCCTTGTTCAAGTAGTTTATGATATTCATGGAGTCACCTTCAATGATGATAGCTCTGGAGTCCTCCGCAATGAGGACTAAACCTCTCCAAAGGGCTCTGGATTCCGTGACATGGTTGGTCTGAACCCCAAGATCTTCAGAGAAAGCGAGGATGACCATGCCCCGATGGTCCCTGACCGCGCCACCAGCCCCCGCTGCTCCTGGGTTCCCTTTGGAAGCCCCGTCAAAGTTAAGCTTGATCCATCCCGGAGGGGGAGGACTCCACTTAGCAAGGATACGGGGATGAGGTAGAGGGTTCCCCAGGGGGGGACAATCAGAAATATTAAGAGAAGAGAGGATACGCCCTTCCCGAGACAGAGGAGAGGGGCTGGGACAGTGAATAAGATTAGCATTTTCGAAAGCGAACGCCATAGCCCTGATGGCCACCGATTGAGGATCCCGGGAAGAGGTTCCAAAGATCTTGCAGTTTCTCTCAAGCCAGACTTGCCATATCAGGTGGTGGAGGCAGATGTCCCAGAGGAAACGAAGCTTAAGATTAGCAAAGGGTTGGGGCCACTGGTAGAAGGCACCACACAAAGACTTGGGAGGAACCCATTGGATCTGAAAGGTAGACAGGATGAACCCAAACACAGCCGAGGTGAACTCACAGTGGAGGAACAAGTGATCGATGGATTCCCAGCCGGACAGGCACAGGTAACATCTGTTGGGAAGGGGGATGCCTCTTTTGATGAGGTTCTCAGTGGTGAGGGGTTTGTTTTGGAAGGCAATCCACGAGAAGAAGGCCACTTTCGGAATGAGGTTCTTCTTCCAAACAATATGGGAAGGGGAGACAGGGTGATCCTTCAAGAGGGAGAAGGCAGACTTAACAGTGTACAACCCTTTGTCGGAACCAGCCCAGGCAGGCTTGTCATATTTCTGCTCAGTGGGAATGGTAGTTGCTTGGAGCAAAATGTTGAGAGCAGCAACCTCAGGAGAGGTGCCCGCGAGGAGCCTCCAACGGGGATGACCATCCTCCCAAACTATGAAGTCAAAAACTTTCATTCCCAATCGAGAGTCAGGGACTGTTTGAAGCATGGCAAGGTCCGCTCTGCCGCTTAGGGGTTCATCCAGCAACCATCTGTCACTCCAGAAATCAATGCTCTGACCGTCTCCCAGAACCCATCTCGAGGCCTTTCTGGATGAGCGCTTTGGAATGAGTCACAGCCTTCCAGAAGGCGGATCCATTGGGGTGGTTGCCGTAATCAAGGAAAGATTGGTTTCCCATGTATTTCTTACACACCAGCATGGTCCACTCCGTAGGGTCTTTCGAGATAATCCTCCAAGCCTGCTTACCAAGCAAGGCTGTGTTCATGTCTGATAGTTTTCTGAAACCCAGCCCTCCTTGCTTCTTGCTTCTGCAGACAGTGTCCCAAGCCACCAGGGGAATCTTAGCTTTGTCTTCGGATCCTGACCATAGAAACTTTTTTTGGATGCGTTCAATGAGCTTGCACACTGACTTGGGAAGAGGGAACACTGACATGAAGTAAATGGGGATGCTCTGGAGGGTTGAACTTGATAGGGTTGCTTTTGCCGCTTGGGAGAGAAGTTTACCTTTCCAGGCTGCCAGCTTGCGTTGGAATCTTTCAACAACATTGTTCCACATACTCTCTTTAGGTCTTCCCCAGAAAAAGGGGAGCCCCAGATAGGAGGAAGGGAGAGCACCAACAGAGCACCCAAGGATCCGCCCAATCCTGCCCTGACGGTCCAGGGGGGTGTGAACGAAAAATAGCTTGCTTTTGGAGAAATTCACCTGCTGCCCAGCCGCTTTCTCATAGAGGGAAAGGATATGCTTGATGTTCCTTGCCTGAAAGACAGACGCCTGCGTAGAAAGGATGGTGTCATCAACAAATTGCTGGTGAGTAGTGGGAGTGGAGTTGGACGTCACTGGGATGCCAGAGATCTTCCCCGCCACTCTGGCCGTAGAAAGGGTTTTGCCAAGGGATTCCGCCAAAATGATGAACAAAAGAGGGGATAGAGGGTCTCCTTGACGGAGTCCTCTAACGCTGGGAAAAAAACCAGCGGGGGAGCCATTGACCAAAGACCGAGAACCAGGCCGAGGAGAAGCAATTATGGATTAGCTGAACCCAACTGGGGTGGAAGCCGAACTTCAAGAGGACGTCCCGGAGAAACTCCCAACTAACCCGATCAAATGCTTTGGTCATATCAAGTTTGAGAAAGAGACCTACTTTTTTGTTCCGGACCGCAGAATGAAGGGTTTCATGAATGGAAATGACTCCGTCCATAATGTTTCTGCCTTTGACCGAGCTTCCTTGGCGGGGGTCAATAATGATGGGGAGGATGGGCTTCATCCTGGACGCCATGGCTTTGGAGAGGATCTTGAAGAGAACGTTGCAGAGACTAATGGGCCGGTAATCAGCCATAGACCGACAATCAGGGGACTTGGGGATCAAAGCAATGAAGGTGGAGTTAACAGCCCGGGGGATGGGGTGAGATTGGAGATCACGAATGGCAGCACAGACGTCCGGTCCTACCAGGTCCCAGCAGGCTTGGTAGAACCAGGGAGGAAATCCGTTCGGCCCGGGAGCTTTATCGGGTTGCATGGAGAAGACCACCTCCTTAATTTTTGAGTCGAAGAAGGGCTTGAGGAGGGAAGAATTGGAGTCGCCAGAAACCAGACTGGGGATGTTCTCCAGAAGGGCGGCCTTGGCAGAGGCAGAGCTTTCTGGGGAGGTTCCTAAGAGGT
The DNA here is from genome assembly GCA_028583015.1 of Wollemia nobilis. NCBI lineage: Eukaryota > Viridiplantae > Streptophyta > Pinopsida > Araucariales > Araucariaceae > Wollemia > Wollemia nobilis. The sequence continues at coordinate 4,874,052 of JAQPPZ010016709.1, forward strand.
TTTGAAAGAAAGAGACAGCCTCAGTTCTGATCTCGTTGATATCTTCAATGCTGGAACCATCGCTGCATTGAATTTTACTAATCTTATTGGAGCCTCTGTGTCTCATGGTTGAAGCATGGAAGAATCTGGTGTTGGAGTCTCCCGCTTTGATCCATAGTTCTCTGGATTTTTGCCTCCAGAAGGACTCCTCACTGGCAAGAATGGAGTGGAATTCAATAAGAAGTTTCCCTTCTTCTTTCCTCACGGCATCCCCAGAATCCCCTTCTTCGATCCTTCTCTCAATGGCTCGGAGTTGATCATAAATAAGCTTCTTTTGGCTGAAAATGTTACCAAACACCTCTCTGCTCCATCTCCGCAAGTTATCCTTGGTGAACTTGAGCTTCTGAGTTATCCCGAAGATGGGAGATCCATGGACATGCTGGCTCCACCACTGACTCATCATTTCACGGAAGTCCTTGTGATTGAGCCACATAGCCTCGAAACCGAAAGGGGGTTCGAAACACAGGAGACTTGCCCACCTGGAGGATAATGGGATTATGGTCCGAACCAATCTTGGGGAGAGCCGAAAGGGAAGCATCACCAAAGAGAGGAATAGCTTCCTGGGAGATCAAGAACCTATCCAATTTGACCTGAATCAGGTTACCTCCAATTCTCCTGTTGCTCCACGTATAGCGAGTCCCTTTGAGAGGAATGTCAATGAGCTCGTTTGAATCCACAAAATTCTTTAGATCCTCAGTAGAACGGTGAGTGGCAGCCAACCCTCCCTTTTTCTCCGTTGGATACAGGGGGCTATTGAAATCCCCTGCAGCCACCCAAGGGATATTGCTGAAGGAGTCCCTCATCCGGGAGATGGACTTCCAAAATTCAGTTCTCTCGACAGGGGAATTTGGAGCGTACAGGTTGGACAGGATCCAAGACTGATTACTGGAGATGCAATGAAAGAGAATATTAATGACTCTTCTGGAGGATGATAGGAGCCTACCTTCCACTTGGGATGGGTCCCAGAAGCAAATAAGTCCACCGCAGGAACCTTGAGCGGGGCTGTGAAGAGCTTCGCCTTGAGACCAGATGGACCTGGAAGCTTTCCTGGAGGACTTCTCGTCACATTTGGTTTCTTGCATAATGAAGATGGAGGGTCGGATATCCTTGCGCATATTAGCAGCCAGCCTAAGCTTGGCTGCACTGTTGAGCCCTCTCGCATTCCAGGAGAGGATTTTCATCTAGAAGATTTGAGAGGTTTCTTGCCTCCCTTCGCCTGCTGGAAGGGGGGTTTAGACACTTTAGGATCATCGAAGAGGGATGCGTTAGAGTTTAGGAACAGGGTCCACTGGGAGCCGTTAGCTAAATCATCCTCCGTTGCCCTGATACGCTGTTCAGCTGTAGAAGGTCGACCTCTTTTTCTCTCGGCTCCAAAATCCATGGTTTGCCCTTTGCTTCTGGTGTTGATTGGACTGAACTTCCCAGACGAAGACTGGTGGGGTAGGAAGTTCTCAATTTCCCTGGAGGATGGGGTTTAAGGATTTTGAATTGGTGGCAGAGGCTCTGAGGGCTTCTAGGGATGGTTCAGGGTTGGCGCTAGGGTTTGAAGCAGAATCTAGAGATTTGCCTATGAGAAGCCCCTCCTGGCTCAGACCTTGGATTTCTGAAGGGACGATGGGGGTTTCCCCCTCCGGGACTGGGACTTCCCTGCCACGACTATGAACATTGAGATACTCGCCTTTACCAAGAGGGCCCTACGAAGGAGGCTTCAGAACTCGAGCTTGGGGACATTGGTTGATGAGATGCCCTTGGGTATTGCATGCAGAATAGAAAGCGGGTTTGTTTTCATAAACAATGGGCTGCTTTTTGATGAGAATGGAATCCTTGAACAGGTTAACAAAGGAAGGAAGGTCGGTTTCCAGATTGGCATTGACACACAGGCGAGCGTGGATCATGCGGGAGCGTACCTTAGTAGACGAATCTACAGCAACGAGCTCTCCAATCGTGCGGGCAATTCCTCTCAGGACTTCTTCTTGCCAACAGTGGAAGGGTAGGTTTGGAAGCCGGATCCAAATAGGCGCCACATTGATGTTTTGAGTGTCTGGGTTGAAGTCCTCTCCCCACCTACGGAGGAAAAGGCTTCGCCTACCTAGGAACCAGGGCCCCCCAACAAGGATATTGCATGAATCTTCTGCATTATTTAATCTGATCGCAAAAAAACCCCTGGACAGGGCTATAAGCTGCAAGCTCCCACTAGTGCGCCATTTGCTGCTCGCCCATTTACGAATTGTTTCCATATCTGGTCTGCCTCCGATGAACTTGCCGATGAGGGTGAATTGGTCCTGAGCCGCATAGCTATCCAACAATGCCCCTGGGATCACCAGGTCGGAGCCGTTGGGAAGCAAGGTTTGAGAGGGGAGAGGGTTTGGGGTCCCTTTAGATACCGCATGCGCATACGATCCCTGGGAAGGTGAAGAAGGATCAGGGGGTTTTCGAGGGGGAATTTCCCCTTCCTCAGGTGGATCAGGCTCTGGACCGCCGGGTCCAGAGGTGGATCCCGGAGGGCTCCCAGAGTGCCTCCCGCTTGCGATCCCGCTCTCTGCCATTTTTTTATCGAAACACAAACCGGCATAAAATAATATTATATTTGGTTTTTATGGCAGTATTTTAATGTTCAAAACATAGTAAAAATGAGGTATTTCTAGGCCTCATCATCCCCCCAACTTGACCTGATGCATGCCCTCATGCATCCTAGCAAAATTTGAACCAAATGTTGTTAAAACCTATTTTTTTATCTTTTTCATCATTGGATGGTGCAAGGGGTGTTATTTCTTATGCTATAGCAGTTTCTGTAATTTATGCAATTTCTATAATTTTTGTAATTTTTACATTTTGTTTCTTTTTTTGCTTTTCCAAGGGTTTTAGTGCTGCAATGCTGATTCTAAGGTTTGGCAACATGACATTCATATTGTAATATCTTCATTATACTTTTCTAGTGGAATCATATCAGGTGGATGCACTATTGATGGAATTTTATGCTTAGAGAATAGATTGACCTGAATTCCTTTTTGTTGTTTGCACCTATAAAACATAACTCAAATAATTGATTTGGGTCTGTCTGAGGGGATATACTTACTTGTATTGGGATTGCTTGTGATTCAAGGACCTCACTCTCTAATGTGATTTTCCCTTTTTGTCATTTTAAAACTATTTTTGGATGTTTTAGAATAGTTTATATATATTTCAGAGCTGCTCCAGAATGAGACTGTATTTTTGTAGGATGTTCCGAAGTTGACCTAAAATGTTTCGGAGCTACGTCTGAAAGTGCTAAAATGACCTATTTTTCAAAATTTTGCTATAGAATTTGTTGTTGGCTCATCTCCAAGGTATGTGAGCCTTCCAAGACATCAACAATCCCCTCTCCATCCCTCTGTTTAAATGTTGTTCCTTATTTTGTATGTTGCAGTGCTACTACAATAATAATTAAAATAGGGATAAAATTTTTAGGTGTATGGTCCATATTATCCTCCCCAGTCCCGTGAGACAGTTGTGGGATATCAGCTTATATTTCTCCTTCTAGAACCTATCCTGCTAATTCATGTAGGATTTTTGCCACCTCCTTGCCAAAATATGAATTTGTGGGCAGTACATCTAATGGTACCAATCTTCTTCTCAACTCCTCTATTTCTTGCAGATTTTACTGAAAAATCAGAGTCAAGTTCATCTTTTTCCAAGGAATCTGTTGCTTTAGTCAATGACCCAATTGTTTCAGGTTCTAATTGTGTAGATGTTTGGGCAAACATTTATGTAACTTCTTCACAAAAAGTTACTTTCTTGGATTTCCTCTGCTCTGCAAGTTCAGACTCAACTTTCCTTTTTTTTTGTGCTCTGGTCTTGGCAATTGGTGGACCTGGAGGGGATGATGGTGGCTATGTGTATATCTTAGACTCTATTTTCTCTACCTCAACCAACTCCTTTGCAACAAATTTACCTTGCAACCTAGTGGATCTCCTTAACTACTATGTCCTTTTTTTTCACTAGTTACCTTGTTCTTGCAGTTTTTTCTTCTTGTAGACTAGTCTGAAAACCTAGAATCTATTCTCTCTTCCTCTGATGAATCTACTGGTTATGATTCTGTAGATATATTTGTTTAAGCAACAAATTTTATCACTAATGCAGATGTTCCTAACTATGCAAATATTTTTGTCTGTGCAGATGTTTTTTTTTTAGTAGCAGTTTTAAATACTTGGTTGTTCTCTAGGGCTACCTTCAGTTCATTTTGCTTTCTTTGTGTCCTATTTTTGACAGCTAGCTAAAAATAGTGCACCAAAAGTTGTTGCTCTCTTGCTATCATTTTTGTTTTTTAGCTTTTCTATTTTTTTCTAATAAGGCCACTACACTCAGGAATAGAATGTACTTCAACTGTGCACCCACCGGGACTTCCCAGGATGGCCACCCTTCTCAGTTCTACTCTAGTTGGTTTTGCTTAACTATTTTCAAAATTAAAAATAACAGGCACAATGGCAAAACGACAAACGCAGGGCACACTATTTTTTTCAAACATGCATCCTGCACATTTTTAATCTTTTTGCACGTTGCTTGTTTTTTCAAACTATTTTAGAATATACCTACTCGATGGCTGCCACATGTTTGTCTAGAAAGACATACCTGAGTTCTTGGAGGTTATGGCCTGCATCACATGATTTTTTTTAAATCCCGTACGTGTGTGCCAATTAGATTTAAATTTTTGAGCTGTTGTGCGATTTTAAATTTTCAAACTTTGTTTCGAGAGCTCTTTTTCATTCCAGAGCTCTGTGTTGTTTTCCTGCATACATACAACTAAAACGTGCAATTTCATTCTAAAGCTCTATTTTATTTTGGAGCTCTGTATATTTTTGCATATATACAACCAATATTGTATTTTCATTTCGAAGTTATATTTCATTCTGGAGCTCTATTTTCTTTTTGCTATTTTCTTGCAACTAGACCTGAATTTCTTGGCAGAATATGGCACTTTTTGATATTTTGGAGAGAGTATCCATTTGTAAATTATTTATGCTAAACATGGATTATCATACAATACATGCTATATGCCTACTATGACAAAATGCAAGAAACACATACCTGGCTATCCTAAAAATTTATCATGCACTTTACAAATTGTTGCTTTTGATGATCGTTAGCTGAGCATATAAAATAAAAAACAAAACATATGTGCAGTTGGTGAGATTTATACAATGGTGGAACAATGATAGATAGATAAAAAAACAAACATGTCAAAAACCGATTTTCATGTAAGTCTTAATTCAATAGTTCTTTCGAAAAGGTTTTCACTATTGAATTATTATTATTATTTTTCATTCATTTTTTTTTTCTTTTTTTTTCATCTCTCCTTTTTTTTCTCTTTTTTGTTTTTGTTTTTCAGGAGCTTTTTTTTTTAGCGAAAAACCCCTTACGGGGCCACCTTGGTCTAAGAGACCACGAACAGGGGGTTCTACACCGTCAAAGTCAACCGAGGGTCGCACCCAGCCCTGCCCGCACCAACATTATCAACTGGATTTTGGGCACCCAATTCAGCTTTTTGGTAGGGTGGATATTTGAACCTGGGACCTCCCTTGGAGGATTGCCCTCTCCTCTCCAACTCACCTACAACACCTGGGTAAAACTAATTTATAGTGGAAAACACCCCTTTCGCGGTGCCACTTTCAAAATGTTGGGCATAGGAAGAATGGAGCCTTGTCGGCCTCTACCAGCACATAGGACATTCCTAACTATACCATATATCTACAGGATGGAGACAAGGGGAATGGAACCTGGGTCGGCCTCTACCAGCACCCAGAGCATTTAACACTGCACCACAACAAGCAGATCGTTTTTCAGGAGCTTCAATGAGAGAGAATGTCTCTCATTTTTATTTGGATAAGAACAATCCTTATTTTGCAAAAACACATCTATTTTTTCTACAAGAAAACAACAACAATGAAGCATCAACCTTTCTTTTCATATGAGCAATAAGAATCTTCTCATGTCATCATTGCCTCCTTATTGCTAAAAATGAAGTATTGACTTCATTATTTCTCCTCCTTGCTGAAATTGATGCATGTCCTCACACATCCTCATTTTGTGGGACATGATTTATGCTACAACTTTATTTTTTTCTTTTTTCATGATTCAAAGATATGATCATTTAGAATATCTATCAGAAGAGGAAGCCTCTTCTATCATATGCAAGTTTTACTGTGAGCAATATCGAACAAATTCCACCTTTGTTAGTGGCTTATGGTACCATTGTAAATGATGTTCATTCACCACTAATGTCCTCCTTGAATCATCAACTGAAGAAAGTTGAACAACTCCATTCTCAAACACTTTTGGTTCATCCTTGCTGCTCCTAATGTGATCATCATGCCACATTTTCCATTGTTTTTGAATAAACTCTGTTTGGTGAAGTACCTCCAACCAAAGTTCATCCAATGCATTCAACTATAAAATTCTCTTGTTTTGTACCTGCAACAACTCAATGCCAACTTCTAAAGATGTATGAAGTGTTAGTAAAGCATTAGGATGTTGGATCAATGCATTAAACAATTTTGCTTCCTGGTCATTAGTCAACCAACTACTGATTTTCAAAGGTGTTTTTGGTTGTGTTTCAATTTGTTTTGGACTAGGATGTATTGAATTGATTCTTTGAAAATTATGCATTAATGAATTAAGAGAGCAATGATGGAAGATTTGTGTATCTTTATCAAAAATAATTCTTGAAGGAATTAAATTTGATAGATGGAAATGAAAATATGAAAGAAGATGATGATGCCATCCATGTGGTAAATGAAAGAAACTATCTTGTATTGGAATGGGTGACAAATTTTTAAGTTCTTGTTCTTCATTCCATAGTAATTGTTGGATAGTAATTGGTTCATATTTAAGCTTTGAATCATGCAATTTGTTGATTAGAACATTTTCATCAAACATAAACCTTTTGGATGAATCCAACTCTTCTACATTATCCTTTACAACTATGGAGGCCAAAGTTGAAATGTCCTTTTCATTTTCCTTATATGTTTCAAGAAACCATGGGCTTCCTAGATAATCATACTTAGGTGGAGTAAGTTTTCCTGCAAGCAAGTCTACTAATTTTCCACCTACTTGTATGGTTTTAGGATATATTTTCTTCTTTTTTCTTGGTTTGTTAAAACACATTTCTTGAACAATCTTATTAATGATTGGTACATCTTTAATAGCTTGTAGTAAAGGGATTGTAACATTTAAATGTTTTAATTCCTTTACCAAATCTAATTTTGAAGATGTTATTTTTGATATCTCAAATTATTCAAGATATGATACTTTCTTCATTAAATCATTTTGAGAGAGGTTTTCTTTTTCTTTTTAATGTTCTTTTTGTTGTTTCAATGTAGATGGGTTTTCATGTTTCTTTTCTTCAGGTCCCATTTCTACATTGATAAGTGGAATAGGTTCAAGAAGTGGTTTTCTTGAACACAATTGAGTGTTGTCACAATCACTAACATTTATTATGGCTATATTTTCTGATTCAGCCATAGAGACAAGGGTTGCCTGTTTAACATTATTTGGATTGGCCACAAGTTGAACTAAAAGTGGAGGTTGTTTTGCTTGTTTTTGTTGTTCCCATTGTTGTCCTTGCATTTTTGGTTGCAACCATGGTGGATGTTGTTGATTTGATTGTTGATTCATCCATCTAGGTTGAGACCACTCTTGGGAATATGCCCATGGTGGTTGACTCCAATGTGGTTGAAGTGGACCTGAAGTAGACCATGGCATATACCAAGGATTATTTCCCCAATTTGTAGGAAATTGAGAAGCATTTTGATATGGAAATTTAAGAAAATTACCCCCTTGTCTTTGTCCTATAAAATTGAGTTCTTTCATAGGTTGAGATTGTTTTTCAAAGATACTTTTGAGTCTTGGTAACAAATGACATTGATTTGTGGGGTGTCCTTTTTCACAAATGCTACATGTAGCAGATATAAATATTTTATTCAAAGGACATTCATGAAGAGAGTGCTTCTTCTTACATCTTGAACAATAGATGGCTAAAGATTTAGTGGATTCATTCTTTGTGTTCATTTCATCTAATGTTGTGTTAAGATGTTCTAAAATATCAGCTTTTAGATTAGCAAACTCTTTCATGAATTCTTTCAAATCATTTGTGTTATTACCAGTTTTGTGTTTTCTATGCCTTGAACGAGAATAATTTTTACAGAGTTCAATGATTTCTTGAAATTCAAGTGTATTTGCATCTCCTTTTCCCATAATATCCAATACATCTCTTGATTCATCTTGTAGTCCTCTCAAGAATATGGCTTTGGTAAGTTTAGTTTCAACACCCCCACATCTCTTATGAACAAAAGAAAATCTGTCTAGATAGTCTTCTAAAATTTCATCTTCCTCTTGTTTCATTCTAAGCAATTCATCATTTTGATTCTTGACTTGACAATATTCTTGGTATCTCTCCAAAAATATATTTTCCATCTCATCCCAGGTTCGAATTGAATCAGGTGCTAAGGTGATAAACCATCGTAGGGCTGATTCTTTAAGAGTGGAAGGAAATAATTTGAGCTTTTGATTGTCATTAGTGTAATCATGAGCTTGACATACAATCTTAAACTCAAATAAAAACATATCAGGATCTTCAGATGTAACTCCCTTGAAATTTGGTAACATAGAAGGTGAAATGACTTTCATGGGAGAGTTTTTATTAGGATCTAATTGAATGGGGTTTTGAAAAGTTTTAGTAGGTGTACTAGTTGCACTAGGGTGGAGCACATTACTGGCTCTCCCTGGATTCTCTTGTGAGCCTACCATTATGGGTTCCCAACAACAATTATAAATCCTGTTAAATTGTCCTGATTGTATGGATTTTTCAAAAGAAGGTGGTGTTGAACTACTAATTTTTCCTCTTTGTAATGATTTCTCAAGGAATCCTACACTTCTTGAAGTAGATGATTGTGATTCTTTGAAAATTCCAACATTTTTGGGAATCATAAATTCAGACAACTTTGGCATAGTTTCAACCTCTTGTGAAATTTTTCTTCCTATGGTTTGTAAAATTTTGCTATGCTTGTGTTTCTAACTTTCTGAATTGCAACTATCAGTTTCACAACTATGTTTCATGCAAGTTGCTCTATTTCAAGTTTTTACTCTAAAGTTCACAACTTAGCACAACCAACAATTGTTTGACTATTTTATCTCCTAAAAACACCATGTTCCTCGACAATGGTACCAAAAATGATGAGTGTCATTATTGTCATCATTTAATTTTCAATATTTGTCAAATCCAGGGCGGTGTCCAAGGTTGTCTATGATAGAAGGTTTTGGCAAGTTATAATTCAGGCAATTAGTTCACAAGATTTATTCGGTGAAACAGATGTTTGTTTAGCCTTTTTAGTGTCACACTAAACCTAATTTGCATAAATTGAAACTAAATTAAATTGTAAAATTGAAAACTGCTTCTAAGATGAAAAATTGACAATTAACTACAGTTGCAGGAAATTGAAATTGCAGAATTGAAACTTGCTGAAAATGGAATCTATATTACGCTTGCTAATTTGAAATGACTGAAATGGAAATATGCTTTAATTGAAATCAACTGAATTTAATTCATGCCAATTTGAAACTTGCAAAAAGTTGTCAAAAACTGTTGAAGAAAGTTGTTAGGAATCTACTGCAATAAACTGACAAAAAAAGTTGCTGAAATCAAAATGCAGAAAATAGGGGAAATGGAAACACATCACAGGGGTCAGCTGACTACAAAATTTGCACATAAATCACACTTTAAAACATTTAGAAATCATTATGCTAAAATAGGGGTTAGTTCTACTTAAACAATCTTGAGCAAGAATCTGACAAGAAAATGCTACAACAAGAAAATGTCAGAAAACCTGCTAAATTAGCTCCTTCCTCCAGGCCTAAGAGTGGGCCCTTGCTCTCCAATCCAGAAGAAGGTAAACACACTCCTAAGAACTAAAAACTAATCACTCACAACTCACAAAATTAACACATGAAAACTACACTTTTATTCAGACTGTCAATTCATATTACAAGAATCACAAGAGCACTTTCTGACTATTTCTTATTTGCTTCTGACTAAGTACTTAAATCCTACTCTAACTACTTCCTACTAACTCAACCAATGGTGAATGATCCTATTTATAATGTTTATTACACTCATGATGCATTTATAGATTCAACTGTTTTGTTGTTCATTCGTGATTTGCTTGTTTGGTTGCATCAGACTTAATCTATATTAAGACACAATCTGCTGCAACAGTTGCTCATTTTCTTGCTCATGCTTCCAATATGGTGGGAAAAATATATGGGAATGTTTGCAATATGTCTCTTACACCTGTCCTTTAATCCATATATCTTCCTCCTCATGAATTGGGTGCAACTGTGTCTATTCTTGTTGAAACAGTCCATTTTTGCCTGTCATTCCAGAATATCAGGCAAAATATATGATTTTTATTGTTGTTATCAACCAAACTGCGTGGGAACACCTCCAAGTGGATAATAAGTATTTTATGATCTCCTTAGGTGCATTCCCATTGGTTTTACTTGCTTCCTTTGAATATTTCCATGCCCTCCTTTATTGTGACTAGTGGTTGGAATTTATATGCTATGTGCAACTATTCCTGTATTTTTACCTTTGTGTCTTGTTGCTCTCATTTGGACTACGTGGGAAAATTTCTAAATAGGTAAGGGATCTTCATTGGTATTTATGAACATATTTCATCCTATTTTATTTTCTCTTGTCAACTGGTTCCATGCTTCCCTTTAAAATGTTAGCTGGCTGGAATTTGTATGTTGCACAAAACCTATCAATGCCCTGTTTTACAACAGAAACTGTTTTGGTGCCAAATCCACTTGACAACTTGGTTTTAAGGTGGAATGACACTTCAAATATGCTGGATTTATCCATAAACCATAACATGCTTATTTTATCCTATTTTTCTATGCTACTTTATTCACCAAAAACCATGCAAAAACAGTCATAAAATGCTGAAAATAGTCAAAAATAGGGGTAAGTGTTCTACACATTAAATCATGCAAAAAAATAACAAATAATGCATTCTAATCACACATTTGGCATAAAATAATATCATATTTTGTTTTTATGGCAGTATTTTAATGTTCAAAACATGGCAAAAATGAGGTATTTCTAGGCCTCATCACAAAGCAAGAGATAGGTGATCAACCTCCAAGCCCTCGATAGGAAGAGAGAAGAATTTGGTTGAATTAAGAAATGACTCAAGATTTCAAAGAATAAGAGGCATATTAGAGACTTTGATCAGGAATGATTTGGCTCAAGAAAGGATACAAAAACACAAATTACTTTCATCTAAAAATAATGCAGCACTACCAATGAAATACAATAAAAGAAATTCACAAAATTGAATAAATTTATTCTGATCAAGTAGTCATAAAGGAACTACCAAGAGATCATTACTCGTCCCTTCTCACAAAAACTAGTAAATCAACAGGCGTAGGCCACTCTCCTCAACAAGATTCTTCCTTTGTTAAAAAATAGAGACAAATAAGATCTCTCTTTAGCAATAACCAAATAAGAGTTGGAAGAAGTTATATGTTCACTGCCCAAGGACAAAGCTCTTGGACCATATGGCTTCACCAACAATTTTTATCAGTTTTATGCAATTAAAGGAGATAACCTATTGGTAATGATAGAAGATACAAGGATAAGAGGTAAGATATCTAGGGTAATCAACTCCGCTTTCTTAGCTTTAACTCTGAAAGAAAAAAATGTAGTTACTTTTCACAGATTCAAACCTATATCTTTCTACAATTGCTCTTATAAGATAATGACTAAAATAATAGTAAATAGAATTAAAAGGAATATTAATGATTTGATAGAGCCATAACAAGGAGTTTTTTTTCCATGGAAACACATATATGACAACATTATAATGATTCATGAAGCCCTAATCTCAAGTGTAAGTCCAAAAAGAAAAGAATAGCCATTAAACTTGTTATGGCTAATGCCTTTGACATAGTAGACATTGACTTTTTAACATAGGTGTTAGCCAAATTTGGATTTCTAGCTCAAATGATAGACTAGATAAGAGTTGCATAGAGGGACCTTGGATAGCTCGTCTAATAAATGGATAACCTACTAAAATCTATAAATCCATTAAAGGATTAAGGTAAGGATGTCCTCTCTCCCCTTACCTATACATCCTTCTAGCTAAAACTTTAGGAAGGACATTGACCAAATTGAGAAGAAGGAAAGAAATCTTAGGAATTACAACAACTATAGGATATAGAACAATCATTCATACTCAATTTGTAGATTACACTATTTTATTAGGGAAAGCCACAAAACTAAATGTTAGGTTAATCAAAGAAGTTTTAGATTGCTTCTCTTTAACCACAGGGGTAGAGATAAACACCCAAAAAAATAAAATTTACATGATAAATACTTCAACAATAGAAGATAGAGGTTTCTCTTAGATTTTAGTATTTCGGAAAGGTAGTGATACCTTTAACTACCTATGTGTTCCTAAAATAATAGGAAAATTGGAATGTAACTCTAGAAAATATGTAAAGGAGAATACAACAATATAACAATGGTTGGTTGTTTTTGGTTGAAGGAGTTATTTTAATCAAATTAGTATTATCAAGTCTTCCCATATATCAATTTTTGATATATCACACACCCTTATATATCTTGCATAAGTTGGATGGAATATTAAAAAATTTCCTATGGCAAGGGGGAAGGCAATTAGATATAAAATAAATCCATTTGGTCAATTGGGATATTGTTCTCAAGCCAAAGGAGTAGGGAGGCATAGGAATAAGAAAATAAATAGTTGTTCAAGGCACTAAGTGCTAAGCTACTTTAGAATCTGCTCACTCCACCAAACTCTCCATAGAAGCAAAATATTAAAATGCATATATTTGAAAAACTATAATGGTATCCAACTCATAAAAAGTGTGAAAAGCATGGAAGACTCCTCTTCAATTTGGAAGAATATTGTGGAAGCTAAAGATATCATATTAAATCACATCTCTTGGATTCCAAGGGATGGTAACAAAATTAATAAATGGGATGGTCCAGTATTGGGAGGACCTCCAATCACTAATTATTATTTCCTAGAAATAAAATCAAACCTTCAACTATTGGGTGTTAAATTTCTTGCAAGCTTAATTGAATGGGTGAGAGATCCAACTCTACCACATTTCTGACCAAGACTCATGGAGACAATTACACATCCAAACAAATAGGATTAAAATTTCTTTCCAAATTCTAGATTAGCTTATAAAGGGATCTATTAGTGGGTTAGATGTTTACACAGTCAGAAAATGGGTGTTATTATAGTAAATGGGTCAAAAGAACTCAACCATAACTAAGGTATGGCATTACAAAATTTTCTTAAAACTTCAAGCCTTTCTTTGGTTGGTGCTCCAAAAAATATTCTTACTGGAGATAACCTAATTAAGAGGAATATCATGGGACCTCATATTTTCCATAGGTGTCTTAAGAACAATGAAACGATATCACATCTATTCTTTTAGTGTATAGAAGTAGTTAAAATCTAGATTGAAATAACCCAAAAACTAAGATAAACACTATCAGGAACCTTCAAATTAGAAAATTGCCTAACCAATTGGCACCAAATGTACAAATAGAGATTGAAGGACAAGCAGCTTTGGGCAGATATGGTATTTAGTGCTGATATTCATCATTTGGCACATATGGAAGGATAGAAATAGGATAATTTTTTATGATAAAAGAACCAATTTTCAAGCGTTAACCAATAGAGTGTTAAGGGAGATAGTCTTGAACACAAAATCCATATATCATAAACAACAAGACTTTAGGAGATTAATAATAAAAGAGATACAACTATTACACTAAATGGATCTCTAAAATATCCTAAATTATGGGTGATAGGTTAGAACAATCAAACCTCTAGAGATAAATTTCCTTAAAATTTTCTTTGATAGAGACTCTAAATCAAACCTAGGTAGTGCAATAGTCGGTGGTGTGATACTAGTGGCACCACACTATGAAATGCTTTAGTTCAAAATCAATCTAGAAGAAACAACCAATAATGTTGCAAAATTGATAGGCTATGAAATGAAAAAAAAATTGACTCAGGAACAAGGTATTAAACAACTCCATGTGTATGGTGATTCGAGACTTGTGATATCTACCCTATCTAAGGGGAAGGATTTCTCATTAGTTCAACTACAAATAGTTTAGATAAGACTAAGAGAATTGGAGCAGAATTTTGAATATACACAATACTCCCACATTAGAAGGAGGTATACTATGGTGGTTGATTGCCTTCCAAATGAGATCATAAACATAGCCTATTTGCATCTCAATAATAAAAAAAATGAAAAGTAGATAACACGAGTGACACAAATGATAGGAAACATATGGCAATTTTTGAGCCTTTGGAGATTCTTGAACCTTTGAAGATTTTGGTCTTTGTGGAGATTTTGATGCCTTTAGACAACCTTGGAACATTGCATGATTCTAGAGCTTTTGGTGTTTCAAGTTTTCTCGGTGATTATGGTACCCTTTGCATCTTTGGCACCCTTGGTATACCATTGCACTTTTTGGAGTTTTTAAATTTGCTTTATTGCATGTTCCTCCTTTTGGACAATAATCTTGTGATCTCCAAGTTGCTTGTTAGATAATTATTCTTTACAAATTTGAATATCAATATATAACTTATTTTCTTAAAAAAAAAGTATTCTTCCCACCTGTACTACCAATCCATGTAATATATCTTAAGCAAGTCTTCTAGAATCTGATTTACTCTTTCTATTTGCCCATCTATTTTTGAAGGATAAGAAAAATTAATGAATCTAAAATTTATTTGTGTATTCTATATGATATAATTATGTTTGGTATTCCATGTAGCTTTAAAGATTTCATGAATAAATATTTTTACCATAATAAGAGCCTCATCCATAAGATTACTAGGTATAAAATTAGCTACCTTAGTCAACTTGGCAAACACTACTCATGTCTACTTTTAAAAATAGGTAGTCCTTGAACAAAATCCATACTCACTACCTACCATTTACATTTTGGAATATTATGAGGATATAATACATTTTTAGGATGCACATGCTTGGCCTTAACTTATTGGCATTCCAAACACTTAACAATAAAAATGATCTTTCCTTCTTTAATCTAGGCCAAAAGTATATCTTTTTTTAGATTTGTTGCCACATTGATTACTCCAAAATGAATTGAGTATGGGGCATAATGCACTTCTTCTAATAATATATTTACTAGGTTTCCAATATTTGGTATGTACATGCATCCTTTATATATTAAAAACCAATTTTCTTCCAAACTATAATCATTAAATCTTATTAGAATGTTTGTAATCTAACCTGATTGACCAAGGATAACAATTTTTATATAATCCAATGGGCACGTGCAGTGTAAGCCTATAGGAATTCTATATGTAATCCTATAAACATTATCTATGTAATCCTATAAATATTATCTATGTAAGCCTATGAAAATTCTCTATGTAAGCATAATATATTAGTTACTACCTTCTAATTATGAGGAATTAGACAAAGAAAATGGATTTTGTAAACCCAAGAACAACATTGTAAAATAACAAAATCGACAATTTTAGAAAAAAATGGTTGTCTCTAAAATGGATTGATTGGCTCAAAGGAGAAATTTGCTCGTAAAATAGAGTAATTGAATTTAAAAAGGAATTCCCTTCCAAAATGGAGTAATTGGCTCAAATGAGCAATTCACTCACAAAATGGAGTGATTGGATCAAATGAGCAATTCACTCACAAAATGGAGTGATTGGCTCAAAGGAGCAATCCACTCAAAAAATGGAGTGATTGGCTCAGTAAAAGGTGTCAATTTGCTCAATAAAGGGTGCCAATTTGCTCAACATAGGATGCCAATTTGCTCAATAAAGGGTGTTGATTTTATTGTAAAATGCAAGTGAATCCTTTGCAAATACGAGTGAATCACTTGCAAATATAAGTGAATCACTCAAATAGGCATAAAAGTAAAATCAATGAGGAAAATCTTTTAAAATTGACTTCTTTGATGATTTATGACACACTAAGCATTTTTTAAGCCTTCAAAGCCTATTAGAGGCATGCAACACTTGGGAATGTAACATTTTGCTAAAGTTACCTCCAAATATTTACTTTACTAGGATTAATTGTTTTTTACCCTAGGTAACTCGGGGGTAAAATATTACTATAAATAGAGGTCTAGGTCCCTTATTGTATCCATATTTTAACCATAAGAATTAGAGCTACATTCTATGATATCCCCATTATGCTTTGTACTCATGAGGTTGTAAGAAATTGGTGAGTCCTTGTGCATCCCATTAGAGGTACTGCCTCATGGTTTATCAAGTACATGGTGGTTGGGTACTGCCCTTCTACCCTATCTTGCCATTCACTTATCAATTTCATAATCAAAATAATGGTAGGACATTGATGTTATTCAAATTATTGTATGTTGATTGATCATATGATGTAATAGTCATATTTTATTTTACTTTTCACACTCTAAATTTCATGACTTTATTTTTCATACTTTATGCATATTAAATTCCACATTTATTTTCATATGTGTATTTTATTCTATGAAAATTAGCTAGTTCAGATTAGAGATCCAAATGAGGAAAGTAGGGATCCAAACTTAATTTAGAGGTTGGGGGAAGTCTATGGCAAATCTATCCAAACTTGTTGAAACTTGGATTTGGGGACACAACACTTAAAAAAAAGGATAGTCCAATTTCCCAAATTAACATACTTTCTAACACCCTTGATGGGACAAATTCCACTTTTATGTATTTTTCTTGATTTTCATGCCCAAAATGCATATATCATGGATGAAGTGATTTGATCAAAATAAAAATAAAGTCACTAAGGTAGAATCTCCAAGCGATTTGCTCGTAGAAGCATGTAATTTACTTGATTTTGGTTAAGTTCAAAATTTTGCAAAAAATTGAGCAATTCACTTGACTTAGCAAGTGAATAACTTGATTTAGAAAGTGAATGCATATTTTCTTATGCACTAACTATAGGTTTAAATTAGAGTTATTCCCTTGATTTTTTAGATCTAAACTCGGTCTTACTTAAAATATCATCTATTTTTAAATTTTTGTGTTTAGATTTTATAGGTACTTTGTAGATGGTAACTCCAACTCAAAATCCATAAAACTAAATCTCAAGTCCACTCCATTAAAATAGAAATATAATATCCACTAATATATTTCTCATTCAAATTATCCAAATGAAATATACTATCCACTAATATATTTCTCATTCAAATTATCCAAATGAAATATACTATCCACTAATATATTTCTCATTCAAATTATCCAAATGAAATATACTATCCACTAATATATATCAAATTCATTTAGTCAAAATATATAATCCACAAAACAAACCTAATTTCAAATAAAATTTTCCACAAAATTGATCCTAGGTTAACATTCAATTTTCCACGAAAGTGATCCCAAATTTTATTCAATTTCTCCACAAAATTGAACTTATAACTCGTTTAATTCTTCCATAATATCAAGCCTAGGTTTTCCTTCAAATTTTCCCTAAAATTGCACCTAGGTTTTTAAATCACATTTTCTCAAAACTTTACCCCATATCACCTTCCATTTTTATATAAGACTTAATTCCATTTCAAAACCTTTCTTTTAAATTAATATAAACCAAGGTCACATTCTATTTCAAGACATTTATTTTAACTTAATATAAACTAAGGTCACATTCTATTTCAAGACCTTTATTTTTCCATATCACCTTCCATTTTTCTATAAGACTTAATTCCATTTCAAAACCTTTCTTTTAAATTAATATAAACCAATGTCACATTCTATTTCAAGACCTTTCTTTTAACTTAATATAAACTACGGTCACATTCTATTTCAAGACCTTTTATTTTAAATTAAAATATACCAAGGTCACATTTAGAAAAAAGGGAATTTTGAAACAAGACAGACAAGTAATCGATTCAACTGAATCAATCAACACAATTTCCATTGTTAAGGGGTATGCAAAAACAAACCAATTCCACCTATCCACGTGGTGATAGATGACAAATAAGGTAGACCAGTCATAGGTGGTTCAATAGAAGATAGTAAGCTAGAGCGCGGTCAATAGGGGCTTGGATCCAATAGAAAACTAGCCAAGCATATAGCATGGTTGGTTGTTAAGCTCTAAGTGATTTGGTACTGATAAAGGATCCTTTGCCCTCTCCACAGTGCATGTGGGATACAATCCACAAAGTTTAAACAAAAACAAACCAAAAATTTTCCCACCAGTAAATAATGGTCATCCTTCAAAGAAGGTCAACCAAGGGTTTAGTAGATTCCATCCACGTGTTGAGGAAGGTGGCTCTAAGTCACACACGGGAGCTCCCTAGAACCTCCATATAGCACTATAGGCTTCCCTGCATGGAGAGACCCTAACCATAGCATAGTGGTCAAGGGTTTAAGGGGTTTACATCCCTTATTAAGGCCTGCTTAGGCTCCACATATCCCATGTAGGATATTTTAGTGGGAAGGCCTAAGCGACCTTCCCCTTGCTCATGCCCTCCTGAGTATGATGCCATCACATGATGATCGTGCGATGGAGGCACATCGATGGTAGGGAAAAATGAAGGTTTTAACCTAAGGTAGAACCTTAGGTGAGATAAGTTATTCAATGGTGGTGACGAATAAGAACTTTGAAAACCATCATTTAAGCACTAGCCAAGGTGGTGACAAAGTCAATTTCTTGTGAGCCCAAAACACCCTCAATCAATTTATAGAAGGAAGAGAACTAATCAAATTCTCATAGGTGGTAGGAAAGCAAAGTGCAATGCTCTCCTTGATGGCCAGGTGAATGGGAAAAATGTAGGCATGATGGAGGAAAAAAGGTAAATCAGGTGGTATTCATAGGGTTGAAAGGATGATTTCAAGAATTAAACACAGGTTTCTTACATAAACTATAAGGAAAGTACGTCTCCCACAATCATAGATAAAATAGGGCATTACAGCATAACTGATCTTCAAGACAAGGTAGAATACATGGCCAAAATGGTGGAAGCCTATTATAGGGTATAATATACATAATAATCAGTACATTGATGAAAGTTTCATATCATAGAAGCAGAAGGTTTATCCATCTAAGCAAACAAATTCCCAAATGAAAAGCATCATTTGAAGCAAAAAAACAATTGATAAACCAAAACAAAGAGAATAACATAGGCAAAACACTCTTTATTCTTATTTGAAAATGCACCACAAACATAATGGAAAAAAAATTTGCTAAGCTCTTTTACTACCAAATTCTAAATGCAATGGCAAGGGGTTTAGGACTAGATCCAATCTGGTGCTCCTCAGGTTGCATTTATTTTGCCTTCAAAGGTCTCCTCCAAGCCTCCAAGATTACCCGCTTACGAATCCCCCTTCACACATGATGGTCCCCTTTTTTTTTGAAATCTTCTAAAAATATCCCCCCTTTTTTTTGAACATCCCCTCCAAAGGCATGATGGCTTCCCCAAAGCCATACCCATCTCCAAGAACACATGCACTTTTTTCAAAAACATCATGCTCACATGTCTCACATTTTTCAAGTTGGTAGGGATAGGCTTTTCATTATGACAAGCCTCCCTAGTCAGACCTCACTAACATGTGAATATTAACTCTTCTTTCCAAAATAGCCATATTTTAATTTATTAAAAAATATTTGCTTCTTTTGGAAAGTTAAAAGAGAATCATGCCTATATATAAGCATTAAACAATTCATGACCTTGATCACATTTTTTTTATTTGATTAGTTTGAGAAACCCCTACGACCAACGCACAAGGCTGAGTAGTCTCCTCCCAACCATGACCCCTCATAAATCCGAGAGCTATGCTTATCAATAGGGAATTTAACACAACCACCACACACCCACCCCCTCACACACTCGCCCACGTCGCGGTTTGAACCTTGGACCTCTTGAAGAAGAGCCAAAGCCTAAATCATTGCATTGTCCTCCTTGGAACATAAAATTTTTAGGCTAGTGTGAGAAACCCCTACGACCAACGCATAGGGCTGAGTAATCTCCTCCCAACCATGACCCATCATAAAGTCGAGAGCTATGCTTATCAATAGAGAATTTAACACACAATATTTATGTCCCCCTTTGCATCGTAGAGGTTCAAACCGTGGACCTCTTGTTCAACAGGGCCAGGCTCGCCTTATCCACTTGTGCTACAAATATAGATAAAACCTTATGTTAAGGAAAAAAATTCCTTGCATCCCCTGTGGGCTAGGAATTTATGTTCCACAGGGCCTATCCCATCTGGGTATACCCCACAGGCTAGTCGGGGGGGTTTTTTGTGTATCCGATGCAGGCCGCCAGGCTTGAACCCCAGAACTCCTTCCAAGGATTGAGGAAACTTGCTAGTAAGGTACCTGGTGTGGATATGACCTTGGTCACATTAATTGAAGCCATCACGAGCATAAGATAAATATTAACCAATTGCTTAGCTAAACATTGCAATGGTTAAAATTTTTAATTAAAAACCAGTATGTGCATAAACTAATATCAATCAATTCCTTGGCTAAACAATTTAAAAATAATATTAAATCAAATATTACATTGCTAGCTTAATATCACAATGGTTAGTTACTTCGATCATAACCATTACATGCATTTAAAAAATACCAAGCTATTCCTTAGCAAATTGATTTAATACCAAGACAAATATTAAATCATGAGCTTAATGATGTAATGGTTAGTCATTTTAATTCAACCATTTTATTCATAAGACTTAAATATTTTATTTTCTAATCAATTTAAAAAATATTAACCAAACTAATATTAAATTATAACCCATCATTGTCCACCTACAAGCATGGTTAGCCTTGCAAAACCATAAAAACTTAGCAGCATCATAATCATAAAATATAACCGATGTTACATCATATCCTTGCATATTCATAGCACCCAACAATGTTAGGCATTAAAACAATAAGTCCAATTATATTGTCTTCTCAACAAGGCCTTGCCAGGGTGGGTCATGACATGTTTGTTGCACAAGCAGAGATAAGACAACATTGAGCAATGACCACACTTACTCCACGTAAGGTGTCATTCCAAACATTGAGCAACAAAACCAACAATATCCTTCTTCATACCTAACTAGAAGAAGGTATTTTTCCATGTTTTAAATATTAGGATCTCCTCTTAAGATGGTTTTAGGTACCTTCAACCATTTACTAATATTATAATTTGGTACATGCTTTATCAATTTAGAGAGAGGATCCCATACTCCTCTCAAGAATATATTCTCCACCTATTCTTTCCACTAAGAATTTCTCCAACCTATGAATAGAATTCCATTTCTATTCTTTTTTATTAACCATGATAAAAAATTTAACCAAGAATAGAATTCCATCTCTATTCTTTCTCATTAAATGATCAAAACCTAACTAAGAATAGGATTCCATCACTATTATTTTCCATTAAGTTTGACCAAAATTTAGATTGTTCTAAGAGGATCCCATACTCCTCTCAAGAATCTAGCTCATGAACATTAAAATCTCTTCTCAAATTATAAACCTCAAGAACAAATTCTACCTAAAACCTAGGAGAATTGTATAACAATAGAGCAATCTATCTTGGTCGTTGATTAAGGCTTGGTCAAAACCATTCCACTAAAGTTTCCTTGCTTGAGTCTTCTTGTCAGTATTTTTGAAGTCATTTCATCATTCCAAAATTGTATCAAGCACATGAAGGGTAACCCTACTATTTGGGTTACTAATGAATGATCCTCAAGGAAAAGATTCATTTTCAATTCATATAGCCATGTCTCGACTGAATTCACCAATTTGTATACTCTAATATTCTTCAAGTACTTGGTTAGCTCTATCAATATTTGAGTTTTACCTTATTGAAATTCTACAATAGGATACTCCTATCTACGCTTAAATTTTTCATTCTAGGGAACTTGATCCATAATCATTTCCACTAATTGTTCATGCTGGTTCATTTATTCCCTCTATTATTCAATTTGTTCTTGTAGTAACAAGACAATAATAATGAGATCTTCTACCTCTTATTGAAATTTTCCAATATTCCCCTTTTGGGGTCTAGCTTTAGTTTCATCATACCTAGCTAGCCCTAGATTTTGAGAAGATCCTCTTCTTCTCTTCCTTATCTTGGGTGCCAATTCTCTTTGCCACATAAAGGAGTTGGATGAGAATGTAACAATCCAAATCTATCCATCCTAGGAGAGATTAAAAAAATTATTTTACATAGTTAAGATTCAAAAAATATACACCAGATAGGTTCATAGAGGCTCCACCACATTTCAAGTTCCAGATGTTGTAGACATCCCTTGAGGATAGGAGTGATCACTCTCTCATAGTTTGCTGGGGCTAACCTTGTAAACTACCTATACAACATAAAGGACACATTCACATGGTCCCCCATTTCCTAACACTCTCCACAAATGTAGGATAACTTTACCACAACATAGGGATTAACCCTATCTCTATCATTCGAGAAAAGGGATGCCAATTCCTTTACTAGGCTAAGTCTTTCTATGCCAATACTTAGGTGTAAAAACCTCTTAGTTTACACATTACACCATGAGAAAACTATGGTGCTCAATAATTCCATCTCCATGATGGTTTGATTGAGGTGACTATCACTTTATGTGACATCCCTCACATGGACACCCAACAATCCTTTGGGGTTCCATCACCAATCCAATTTGATAATGGGATCCAAACCTCCATGGTTGGAAAAGAGGATTCAGGCTACACCACCTAAATCTTTTCCAAAGAAGTCCTTATCTTTGGGTCCACTTTGAAAGTCCATTATCAAAGTGCCCATTGCAAATCCTTCAAATGTTGCTACACCACAACATCTTTAGGTTTGGGTCCATCCTTGGGTTTTACTAGTTTTGGATAGCTAAGGTGAGTTCCCTAAAAAGGTACAAAATCTAAACCCATTTGATTCTTGAAACCCAATATTATTTTTGCACTCTCTCCATTATTACCTTTATCATTTTGACAAGTTACAATTACTTTCAATTGTACTTCCAATGGTTAGCTATATCTTCCCAAGAACTAACTTAAATCATTAATGGTCACCATCACACTTATATCCCACAAGGTGCCATCTCGGTTATGACTATTATTACCTTATTGGTAATAACCTAGTTTGCACTTACCTTGTCACAAGGTGCCATTCTCCTTATCTATGAAGGAGTTGAGTTTAGTTGCTTACAATTAGTCCCTTACCCTTCCAAACTAACTTATTTCATTATCATTCATTTGATAATGACTATGGTTATTTTTACTCCACACGAGATGCCATTCCCTGGTAGGCCCTACATATTATCACTCACATGATAATGATGGTTACACCTGCTCTGTGCAGGATGCCATATCAAAGTGAAGCTACATTTCCTAGGGTCAATTCTTAAACATCTTCAGCTTATCCATGGAAGCTTCTAGTCCATCATACCTAGGGCTCTGATACCAAATATAACAATCCAAAACTAACCCACTCGAGAGAGATTTTTTTTAAATACATCCATTACAGATTTGCTTATCCCTACCATCCATAAATCATCTTGGTAATTGACCAATGTCCTAAAGTCACATGATCAAGCTGACCGTCTCATCTCCATTATGAGCTAACTTAAGCTATCCGTATCATCTCAATGATGAGCTAACTTAAGCTATCTGTCTCACCTAAATGATGAGGTATCTCAAGATATTTGTCCCATCCCAATGATAAGCTAACTTAAGCTATATGTCTCATCTCAATGTTGAGCTAACTTAAGCTATTTATCTTATCACAATGTTGAGCTAACTTAAGCTATCCGTCTCATCACAATGATGAGCTAAATTAAGCTATTTATCTCAACTAGATATTGAACTAACTTAGGCTATCCATCTCATATCAATGATGAGCTAACTTAAGCTATCTATCTCATCTTATCTTCAAATGGACAAAGTCCTTATCCATTAAAGGAATGTCAAGGTATTTCAAATGTGCGTATCCTCTACACGACTAAATTAAGATACTTCTCATCCAAACATGGTTATTAATTTAACCATTATAATTATCAAGGAACATATATACCAATCACATGTATTTGTAATAAGTTCATAACCATGGTTAAGGTAATGTCATGATCCTCTCTCTTTTATTATCAAATAACATGTCCAAATCTATGATAATCTACTTTAGAAAGTGATAGGGAACAATATTATAAGATAACAAAAATCACATCACACATGATACATTATATATCCTACGAAACCCTTGCGGGAAAAACCCAACCTTGAAATATTTATTTTCTCATTTCATTACAAAAAGTCTCCAATACAGTCATTCAAGGAATTCCATGCTTCCTTTTCCCAAACCACTAATACAATTAAGATCACATAAGAACCCCATAATTCTTATATCCTCACAATGTGAATATATCTTTTAATACATATTTCACAATCAAAGAGGTAACCACATAATTCATTCGAATGAACTCCACATTCATTCTCTTAAAGATAAATTCTTCCTTTCTATCAAAACTCAAAGGAACATCTTTCTTCTAAGAATCTGATGTATCCACACACCAACTATAACATTGCACATATCAACTCATTAGAGAGGATCCCATAATCCTCTCAAATGAATTCCTATATAAGCTAACCAATAAGCCAAGGGGTCTTCTTCTATTTACTTAAAGTACCTTTCAATTACTAATACAATTAGGGGCACATAAGAACCCCATAATTTTTGTATCCCCATAACATGCATATATCTTTTAATTCATGTTATAAAACCGTTGAGGGAATCCCATAGTCCCCTCGAATGAATTCCACATTCATTCCTCCAAATTATCCAAAATGAAACATACTATCTATCATATATTTCAAGTCCAATCCATATGAAATGAAATATATTGTCTATATATTTCAAGTCCAATCCATCTTAAATGAAATATATTGTCTATATATTTCAAGTCCAATCCATCTTAAATGAAACATATTGTCTATATATTTCAAGTCCAATCTATCTAAAATGAAACATATTATCTATCATATATTTCTCATTCAAAATAATCAAATGAAATATACTATCCACTAATATATTTCTCATTTTAAGTAACCAAGTGAAATATACTATCCACTAATATATTTCTCAATCGAATGATGAGGGCATCAAGTTCATTATCCTAGGCATAGTGTTCTTCTATAGTTCCTAGGTTATATTATTTGCTAATAATGCTAGTGAGCCCCTTTCTCACGTAGCACTTAGTTGGCATTGTTGTTAGCTAGTTGTTAGCAATTAGTTAGCATGCAATTAGGTTTGTTAGCATATCTTATTTTTTTTCCTCCCTATTATTTGCCAACACAATCTCAGCGTATGGTTTTGTATTTTAGGCATTTCAATGCCTATTTAATCATGAATTATAATGAATAATTTAACTTGGTTTTAAACCTCATTTTGTGATTGCAGAGGTAGTTCCCTCATCCTTCCAACCAAGTGAATATGGTAAAGGATGTGGTTCGACTGGTAATTTAAGTTGATCAACCATGAATTGAGATATGAGATTGGCCATGGAGCCATTGTCGAAGATGCAACTCATAGAAAAGTTGTGGAGAAGATGTGCTCGTGTGAGGAACATACTCTCTTTATATTTTTATCAATGCAGGAGGGTTACTTGGGTTAGTTTCCCTAGAATTTATGGATACACCCTATCTTCTCCTACACACATAATGGGCTCATCTTATGGGGCCTCTTGTTGAGGTTGTGTAAGTAAATTTTTCTTGTTTCTGAAGCACTCAGCATCGATGTGTCCTCATTTCTTACAATGATGATAGAATTTTTTTTCTATTATAAGAAGAGGAAGAATAATAAGGAGGAGAATAAGAATAAGGAGTTGTTGAAGCCTTGTTGGAATACTGCTATTGCTATGATGGCTCTGGTTTGGGTGCCTTGGATGAGGCACTTGACTTCATAGCAATTTTCTCTTCCTCTAGTTGTGCCTTATTATACACTTCATTCAAAGTGGCACAAGGTGTATATTTTAACTCTCTAAAGAGTTGATCTTGCAAACCACTCTTAAATTTATTGATAAGTTTAGGAGTGTGATCTAGGATTTCATTGAGAATCTACAATTTTTTGAACTTTCCAATGTAATATTGAACACTCATGTTGTGTCCTTGCCTCAAACGAAGCCATTGGAAGTCAAGATCTTCAGTAAAATTGGAAGGATAGAATGTATCCTTCAATGCTTTGACCAAATCATCCCAAGTTTCTATGGGATCCTAAGTGCTTTGATGATCCTGTACCAAAACTTTAGCAATGCTAGAGAGTTTCAATTTTGCAAAAGCAACTTGGTCATATTTTTTAATTTCATTGTAGTCAAACCAGGTATCCATGTCGAAAATATAGCTATTGAGGACATATGGATCTTGAGAGCCATTATAAATAGTAACATCACATTTGATTTGAGGTCAAGGTTTAGGAGTTGGACTAGGTGGACTACGCCCAGTCATGTTTTGAACCTTATCAGCCAATATACTAACAACTTCAGCTATGGAGGCCACTTGTTCCATCAAATAAGTAGCCATATGACCTCTGGTGTAATCCAGGAGGGCTAAAAAAATTCTTCTAAAAAAGAGTTACAAATTTTGCCTCGCAGGGCAATTAAAAGGGTGCGTATTTCAACACTTGAAATGAGCCAAAAAAGGGCATTCAATCTTACCTTGTAGGATTTTACAATGCTTTCCCAATGCTTGGGGAATATAATATGCAGCAAAAATATGCAAAAAGGTTTAAAAAATATAACCTTATAGGCTCTTTACAATGCGTTTTGCAAAATTGCAAAACGTTTGCAATGTAGAATGTTGAAAAAATTGTAATAAATTAACTTAATACGAGAAAATTAAGTTAATTAAATAAATTTAATTATAGAAAAATAAAAATATTTGCTTTGGGATGTGTTGGCTAGCAATGATAAATTGTCAATGCGAGCTAACTCGGTGATGGTACGATAAACAACGAATGTTTTTGGTAAACTGGCATGAGGTAGGTCAATCGACTGACCAATGGTATAACACCACGACCATCGAGCAGGGGCCTTGACCACCACTTCATTGTCTAGTGGTATGGGGCATGTCTACCCTCTTAAACCAATCAGAGGCTGGATGCTATGTAGATGTGGGATAATGGATACCCACAAAGGTAAATCTTCTCAGAGATAAGCTGTGTGATTTTTGGAATGCATCACCCAAACTGTGCACTTCGATAGCCTGTGAGCATAAAAAATGATAGCAATGCAGGTGATGATAGGAATCCTTTTGTGGGGTAGAATTCACCACATAATCCACCAATCCACACAATTCATCGCTTGTTATAGGCTATAATGATCGTGAGATTGCTACCAGATTTACTTGGTTTGATGTTTGATGATGAATTTTCTAGCCAAAAAGTTATCCAAATCCTCGTTTGCAACCTAAGTGAACTTGAAACTCATCGATAACCTCAACAAAATCCAAACAGAGGGAGGTAAAATGACCTACTAAAAATTGTGTATAGGAAGATCAGATTTCCACTAATATATTTATCATTCAAATTATCCAAATAAAATATACTATCCACTAATATATATCAAATTAATTTAGTACAAATATATAATCCAAAAAACAAACCTAAGTTCAAATCAAAATTTCCACAAAATTGATCCTAGGTTAAAATTCAAATTTTCCATGAAATTGATCTCAAATTTTATTCAATTTCTCCACAAAATTGAACTTATAACTCATTTAATTCTTCCATAATATCAAGTTTATGTTTTTCTTCAATTTTTACCTAAAATTGCACCTAGGTTTTTAAATCATATTTTCCCAAAAATTTACCCCATATCACTTTCCATTTTTCTATAAGACTTAATTCCATTTCAAAACCTTTATTTTAAATTAATATAAACCAAGGCCACATTCTATTTCAAGACCATTTTTTAACTTAATATAAACTAAGGTCACATTCTATTTCAAGACCTTTATTTTTCCATATCACCTTCCATTTTTCTATAAGACTTAATTCCATTTCAAAACCTTTCTTTTAAATTAATATAAACCAAGGTCACATTCTATTTCAAGACCTTTCTTTTAACTTAATATAAACTAAGGTCACATTCTATTTTAAGATATTTCTTTTTAAACTAATATAAACCAAGGACACATTTAGCAAAAAGAGGGGTTTTAAATAGAATAGACAAGTAATTGATTCAACTAAATCAATCAACATAGTTTCCACTATCAAGGGGTATGCAACAACAAATCAATTCTACCTATCCACATGGTGGTAGATGACAAATAAGGCGGAGCAGTCATAGGCGGTTCAACATAATATAGTAATCTAGAGCATGGTCAACAAGGGCTTGGATCCAACAAAAAACTAGCCATCTATCTAGCACACTTGGCTGTTAAGCTCTAAGTGATTTGGCACTGATAAAGGGGCCTTTGTCCTCCCCATAGTGAAAGTGGGATATAATCTATGGAGTTTAAACAAAAGCAAATAAAAACTTTTCTCGCTAGTCAACAATGACCATCCTTCAAGAAAGTCAACCAAGGGTTTAGAAGATGTCAACCATGTGTCGAGGGAGGTATCTCTTGGTCGTACGCGAGAGCTCCATAGTGCCTCCATCTAGTGCTATAGGGTACCCCACATGGAGTTGCCCTAACCACCACCTGGTGGTCAAGGGTCTAAGGGGATTACATCCCTTATTAAGGCCCTCTTAGGCCTCACATATCCCATGTGGGATATTTTAGTGGGAAGACCTGAGTGACCTTCCCCTTGCCCTTGTCCTCTTGAGTGTGGTGTCACTGTATGATGGAGACATGATGGTGGCACATCAACGACGGGGTAAAAATTGTTAGCTTTTTATGGGAGGTAGTATGACCATAATATGTAAAATAAATAATCTTAGATGAATGTAAACTAATGGCACAATAATATTTAGGAAAGTAATAAGATGAAAATCTACAAATAACTCAGAAATATACCATTAATGAAAGTGATGAAAATAGTACAATGCTATATAATAGAGGATATGAACACTCCATGTACAAATATGAATGGACTAAATTGTACCATACTACCAAACTATAACACACACTCTCTATAATCACTTCCTCTCATAAAACACTCACTATGAGGCCTTTATATAGGAAGATAGATTCCTTGGCCCTTACTCTACCTAGGACTTATGTACATGTGGACTACATGCACATTTACAACTTTCACATTGAAACTTGTGCATTTATTACAATACTTGGAGCAACAAAGTAACTTCACTCTAAAGTAAACTTCTACTCTGGCTATGTACCAAGGGTGGTACATTTACATAACCCAAATGATGTAATATACTCTAACACCTCCTTGTATTACATTATTTAGGTATTGAATACTTTAGTCTTCAATATGGATCTTTCAAGTGCTCTTTAATTTGATTTGGTTCTTTGTATTATCTTTAGTTCACATTGAACTGTATGCCTCCTTGAATTGATTCTTCTTCTTATTCTTCTTTATTATTGTCTTTGGAGTCAGTAATTTCATAGGTGGACGTACTATCACCTGATTCTTGTACACGTATTTTCTCTTTACCTTTGTCATTTTTATCATTTTCCAAGTCCTATATAGAAGCTTCTGAACAAACACTTAAGGCATCATGATAAGACTTTGTGTTAGTAGAACTTGAAGTACTAATATTGCATGAGGATTGGAATATCTTATCTAGATATGATTGATCCATATCTATTTTTAGTTTAAGTAATTCTATCAATCCTCTTTATTCCATATTATCATCCTTGTAACATTTGAAAGTAAGTAGTGCCATATATAATATACTGCCAAATTCTAAAGGAACTTGGATGTCATTCTTTTCGTTATCAATTGTTTCAGTGAGTTGAGCATGTAGATAATATTCCATGGTTACAAAGTTATCTTTTAATGCTTCACTATGAATCCTTTTTGAGATAGGGTCTAAGATTCCTTTAGACTTTATAAGTAAATTCCTGATTCTAATTTTTATGACACTTGCTCTTTCCTTTCTAATAGTGTTGTTCATCTCATTGTTCGATGTATTCCTTGAGGTAGACATATTTCTTAGTTTTAGCTTTTTATACTTTTGATAGATCCTTTGTAGTTGACTACCGTATGACTCCCTACTAGATATGAGCTTTTGGTATGTAGTATTATTTTGCTTCCTTGATATTTGTAGAATACTATATCTTTCTCAAATGAACCAATTTGATAAACCTATCCAAGGCTTAGGTTTTGTAGAATCCTTATGTATCCCTAGTGATTTATAATAAGATATAAGCTTAATAAAGTGCTTAGTAAATAATAGTTCATCTTTTGAGTTGATTTTTTAATGTTTTGTAAATAACAATAATCAACTTTTTATTTCATCTTATCTCTCCTAATGAACTATGCACTTAATTTTGAGGTTCTCCATAGTTGAATCTCTTTTGTCTCTTTAGAATGAGTATGAGATAGTATATAATTACAACTTCTTTAAGTAAATGAACATATTTTTATAGCCCTTGATATTAATAGTTTAATGTTTCTAGATTCCAATAATATATTTTTGGTGTAATATATCTTATAACTCCCTAATTTGGAATATTAGAAAACAATAATATTTGCAATAATTTTTAATTTCAAATATTAAACTATTATATAAATCTCCTTTACTTTTGATTTCAAATATATGGTTGATTTTGCCAATATTTCCAAGGTAAATAATAGTATAGTTTCAACCTTATATTAAACTCCTTATACCTACTTAATGAAAGCAATTTGATTAAGTTAAAACCCTTACCTTTATAATGCTCCAACTCCTAAATAGTGAAAATTGAATGTTGTCTTGCTATGCGTTGCTCTCCTTCAATGGCAGATGTATGACACTAGCAGCTATACTTTAATGCTACTTTGACCCTTAACCCCGGTCTTTAATGCTGTCCATTCCTCTTTTACTGCATATGGACACTCCCTTCTTCTCGCTATATATATGCTATTCTCCTCCTTGAGTTTAGGTGCTTTAAATAGCATGAACATCTCTTGATGTTGGACAAGTGTCACTTAGGAGTTATATTAGGTTTCTTCAATGCTTAATCCTCCTTGTAATACATTGATGCTCTCAACACTTGGTGTATTCATTGCTCGGATGGTAGATAGATGTTAAAGTCTCTTTGAGCATTGGTTTAATGAGTTTTCAATGCTCTTGGCTAGCTAAAATGATTATTACACCTTTCACTCCTTTAAAATATGCCTTTAACGCTTCCAAGATAAGCGTTATGTTTCAGATGCTTTCTATTCCTGCACATGTATTATGCAACACCTTATTTTGTTCCACCAAGTGGAATTTACATGTGAGGACATCTTCAACATCTCCTTTACTTCAGTATTTCTTCTCTAGCAGGTGCAAGCTATGTAGTATTGGCTTCAACACTTTTCCTTATTTATAGTGAGTGCAAGCTTGTGTGTTTTCCAATGAATGATCATTGTATTCTCCTCAAGTTTAGCTCCAACTATGGCATTTATAGGAGGCTCCAACACTACTCGTTTGGCAGATGATATGGCTTCAATCAATGGTTGCTTCAATCACTTCTTTCCTAGCTAGAAATTCATCTCCAATCGATGATAGTTTTGATAGCTTTCATTAGTAGTTTGTCCACATGATCAGTTGGGTAATGTATCCCTTATCCACCTCTTGTATTTTGTGCTTGGTTATCCTTAGAGCTATCTACCTTACAATGAGTTCTATGCCTCCTTTTATGTGTTGCAAGCTCTTATTATGTAGGTGTTGATCTGGTGCTTCTATAAACCTTCAAAAATCAACTTAGGAGCCTTTGATGGCTCGATTTATCTACCTATATATCTACCACCCTTAACATCGATGCTACAACTGCTTGATGGCTAATGTAATGCTAGTCGATGTAATGCCTTTGAATGGCAATACATGTTGTCCTTATATTGTTTTTTAAAGGATAAGAATGGTGCTCCTTTCTCACTATAAATATTAACTGTAATAGTTAAGATAATGTAACTTAACTTGCACAAAGTTTTGGACTGAAAGTCTCCTTTTCAAGACTCTCTAAATTCTATGATAAGGTAAATTATTGAGAGCAAATGTTACCTTCCTTACTAGACAACACTAACCTCTAATTTCTGCACTTGGATAACTTAGTAAGATTGAATGCAAGTATGCATCTAATATGCTTATTCAAGAGGTTTAAATTTGCACTATTGTTTACTTTAACTAAAGTATAGTGCAGTAATAATAAACTCTCAAGGTAACTCGAAGTATGCACTACTTTTTAATGTAACTTAAAATAATTAGTGCACCTTGAATATTTGTAACTTAATGTATTTAGCGCATCTTAATTTTTTTTTTAAGAACAACTAGTATAGTGCAATTTTGATTCACCTTATTACTCCTTCAAATGAACCTTAAATAATGCACTAGTAATTGCTCCTAAATGCACTATAATATCTGTAACTTAATATAGTCTTCTTTGCTGTAACTAAATAATAGGAAGATGATCTAAATACTATTATAATGTGTAGGTATAAACCTTAAAATAACTTCCTTCTACACTTCTTTTTGAATACTTTAAAATGAATCCACT
The DNA here is from genome assembly GCA_028583015.1 of Wollemia nobilis. NCBI lineage: Eukaryota > Viridiplantae > Streptophyta > Pinopsida > Araucariales > Araucariaceae > Wollemia > Wollemia nobilis. The sequence continues at coordinate 4,906,752 of JAQPPZ010016709.1, forward strand.
CCTTATAACTTTCACTTAAATATAAAGGTTTCCTTAAATATTGTAATGGCAAAATTAAGGTTTTTATTAAAACCATGGTGGCAGAATAATTTTCATCAAATCAGTGAAGTACAAATAAAGGTTTAAATTTTATCTCAAGGAGGCTTTAATTTTTAATGAAGTCAAATATTTATAAATATAATTTATAAAATTTAAATTATTTTAGAATTTTTATAATTTATAAATTATAAAGGTTATAAAAGCACCGACATCATCAAATTTAATGGAGAACTGACATCTAACCCATATGGTGAATTTCATGTATAATAAATATGCCAAAGGGGCATTCAAAACTTACCGTTCTTCGATTAATTTTTCATGTGACCGAGCAAAGAGTATTTTTGTGCAATCATTGAGGAAGAAGACAAAGAATTCATTTTATCTTTTAGCACCAGGAAGAAGACGAAAGGAGAGGGCTTAAGGCCTCACTCACATTGGATAGTGTGGTCCATTGGTAGCACACATTTTGTGAGAGTGTTGGGAGTGGAAGTGACCACGATCGATTCGCATGGAGGTTGTTGGCGTATTTGTCTTGAGCATTGAGGAGAAAATTTTTGGCACACACTCGTTTAGAGTGCCAGACTTGGAAGAAAGAGCACAAGGTGCTCTTAGCCTTCCAAGTGTGCATCTAGCGCATGCGGTGGGCAAGCCAATGGCTAGGGCACACGAGGAGGCAATGATTGGGGGTTCGAATCCCACTAGTGGCAAAGGTAATTTTTATTAAATATTTTATTTGCCTAATGTTTTCATAAGGTGTTATTTGGAGTTATAAGGGTATATGAAAGGTTGCTTGTTTGGTAATTTATTTATGTTAGTGGAGTTATAAGGAAAGTGGATTTTATTATTGCCAAAGTTCTTCTTACCATTAAAATTTAATTAAAGAGGTTTTTTGAGTGAAATTTTGGTGGATGTTAAATTTATTTTAGTTGGGAGAGTATAAGGTGTTATTGGAAAAATATTTTATGTATGTTGATGGTTGTTTTTATAGATGGAGTGATAAGGTGTAATTGAGTTTTTGCATTACATTGTGAGAAATATTTATCTTCTAACCTCTTTGAGTTTGGCATGGAAGTGGTTGTGATTGTAACAGATATTTGAGGTTCCTTCATCATCAAGAAAAGGTATGAGCACATTCTTCCATAGTTGAGTTGATTGATTGGTTTTATGAAAATAAGTTTGGAGTGAAAAGAATTTTGTTAGGGATTCCTTATTGAGTGTGTTTGAGTTAATGCTTCAAGGTTTTTTGGAATAAATAATTGTTATGTGAACCTTGTTTTATAAGCATTGTTGTTGAAGCCATTGGTTAAGCAAAGAACTAGGGTTTGAAAAGAACATGAGTATCATTGTTATGTGAGAGTTGTTTTATAAGCATTGTTGTTGAAGTGAGTTGTTAAGCAAAAAAATTGAACTAGGGTTTGAAAAGAACATGAGTATCATTGTTATGTGAGATTTGTTGTTGAGCATTGTTGGAAATATTTTGAGTGAAGAATCATATTCTTAGACTAGGGTTTGTGAGCAAGCATTATTTCATTAAGTGATTGGTCGAGTAGAGTTGGTTTAGCCTAGTCAAGTGGGTGTGCGAAGTTATTGTTCAAGCTCCATAAAACAAACCATTCTATATTTTGAATTGAATTGAGAAAGTAATTGAGTATTGAGTTGAAGCATATTGGGTTTCTAACAATTCTCTTTATGTTTCTATGAGATTGGACAAGTTCTAGTGTGTACTTGTTGAGTAGATTTGAGGTAAGTCTTTGAGAGGACTTGTGGTTAGTTTTGAGTAAGTTTTTGTGGAAGTTTACAATACAGATCAAAGGATAGAGATTGAGAATAGAGTTGATGCGGATTTAAGGATAGATTTGTGCTAGACCAAAGATAAATATTGATAAAATTTGTACTATACTGAAGGATCGTGTTTAGTGCAAAATTGAGAATAGATTTTGGTGCAGATTTGAGGACAGGTTTGTGCTAGACCAGAGATAGAGATTGAGCAGATTTGTGCTAGACTGAAGGACAGTGTTTAGTGTAGATTTGAGACAAAGCTTTAGAGGTGAAAGATAGCAGAGCACAATAGTCTCTAGTGGAGAGAGATCCATTAGCCAGGGTAGTGAGGATAGGTATTCTGAGTGAGGACAAGAGTCTTTAGTGGAGAGAGATCCACAAGCCAGTGTAGTGGAGGCAGTAGTATTATAGAGGATCACCAGCCAGAGTAGAGGAGAAGGAGTTCTCCTATGGATATAGATCCATGAACCTGATTTAGGGGATTGGTATCTCCTTTGGACAAAGGTCCATAAACATTGTAATAGGGAAAGGATTCCCAAGAGATTGATTGAGAAAATTTTAGTGAAATATTTTCTCCGTGGAGTAGCCCACATTGGGTGAACCACATTAAATTGGTGTCTCCATTATGTGTGATGATTTATGCATTGCTTTGGTTACTGCTGTTGATATTGCTATCTTTACATTGCATAATATTGATTGGAAATAAAATTAAAAAGTGGTCTTATACTGTTCACCCCCCTCTTAGTATAAGCTTGTGTTCTTCATTCATATTCACTTTCACAATGGTTAGTTACTTAGTATTGTTTAAATGCATATAATGGTTATGATAATAGTAACTAACAATGGTTAGTTACTTCGATCATAACCATTATATGCATTTAAACAATATCAAGCTATTCCTTAGTAAATTGATTTAATACCAAGACAAATATTAAATCATGAGCTTAATGATGTAATGGTTAGTCATTTTAATTCAACCATTATATTCATAAGATAATATTAAACATTTTATTTTCTAATCAATTTAAAAAGCATTACCCAAACTAATATTAAATTGTTAACCTGTCATGTCCACTTGCAAGCATGGTTAGCCCCTAAAAAACCATAAAAGCTTAGCAACACCATAATCATAAAATATAACTGATGTTACATCATATCCTTGCATATTCATAGCACCAACAATGTTAGGCATTAAAACAATAAGTCCAATTATATTGTCTTCTCAACAAGGCCTTGCCAAGGTGGGTTGTGACATGTTTGTTGCACAAGCAGAGATAAGACAACACAACAATATTTAGTATGATTCCAAACATATAACATGTCAAGAAAATTGGATCATTCAAATCATCCAAACCATTATTGGTATAATGCAACAATAAATATCAAACATAAAACACCTAAGAGTGAAGATATATGTGATTCTTCACATAAATAGAAGTTTTTGAATATAGCAAAGAGAATGAGGAATCAATGCAACAAGCATTGAAGTTTCAGATATCAATTGGACATAAAAGAAAGTGTTAATACATTGCATACCATAAACAATATCTTCTATAAATGAACAATGCAAAGAAGAATCATTAAATTATTTATCACTCCATTAGGAGACAATTAAATCTTGAAATGTAAATTAGTTTAAACAGAAGATATGAAAACACATAAGACATATTAGAAACTAGTCAATTCAATGATCGATACAAATTGTATGTTAACACATTACACTGAAGATCAAATAAAACAAGACCACATCATATATCATAAGCAAAAACTTAATCAAATAAAAAAATTATAGAAAATAAGAAAGAAGTGATTGAACTTACTTCAATAGAATACATTGATCAAAACAAGATTTGGGAATAAATATACACAATAGGAGAACACTTGATCTCATCAACACATGACATATTTAATGCAAATCATCCACATTGAGGAAACACATGCTTCATTGGAAGGCATTGAAGAAACACACTTAAGCATTGATTATTGGATAAGTATTTTGTGATAAATATATTTTTGGAGTGCATGATCAGTAGAACTCAACATTCCTAAGAATCTAAGTAGTAAGTCTACATTAAGGGCAGGGATTTCTCTCTCAAATTCTTACATCACCCTATAAATTATTCTTTTGTCATAAGAAAAATAGATCTTACTATGATGTAATAAAGGAGGGTATGTTAGGGGTTATTAATTCATAAACCATGGGAGAATTCAAGAGGTATGACTACCCGTCACAAGGTACATGCATGTAGTATAGGATAAGGTACTTGCAATTTTGTTTGATGGTTTGTTATGCCTAATTTAGGCATCCTATGTGCTTAAATACCCTTAAATACAATAATATAATTATTTAAAGCATTAAGATCTAACATCTAAGCACTAATGTTAAACACCTAGTGCCTTTGTTAGGAACTAAAGGCTAATAGACTAATTACATATATTATTAGTAGACCATGCAACTTGGCACCATAAGAAGATAAATATTTTTAAATCGATAAAATGGGATTGAAATTATCCTCAATCAAATTGCATCATGGCTAAATTACCATAATATTATAATAAATCATATAGTGGTATTGTTGGAATTTATGCATATATTATATAGAAAGATTTGATATTATGTTGCTACAATACAAGTCATTTATAACAACTTGATATTATACCATTTGATAATTAATGAACATCTCTTATGCAAACCATCTTGGATTTTTTTGTGATTATTAAAAAAGAAACCATTTTACCTTTCCTTTTGAATTTGTGTAATAAATATTGTATAATATGTTTATATAGTAGTTATTTAGTATAGTTTATGATCTTTTTATGAAGGTAGGAGTCTTTGAAGTTAGAAGTAGATATAGTTGTCCTCCAACCATGTAAATAACACTAGTGAACTCACACTTTTATATAGCCTATGTTCTAGCATTGAAGCCTAATTAGATTCAATAGTTCCTTGTATCCTATTTTATATTTATAATTGCACATTTATACATAATTTTTTCTATTTATTTATATGGTTATTAATTTTATTACATTGTCTGATTGCAATCTCTTATTTGATATTTCTATTTTCTATCTAAAACCTTGTATGAGAAAGTGTTCATTAGTCCCTTTTTTATTGCACAACTTTAAAATATAACTCATACCCTTAACAAGCTAAACTAAGGAGTTGTCCTCTACACCGCCATCTTTGGACCCATGGTGCAAATCATAATTCATAAATATGAATAAGAAATGATAATAAAATTGATTTCTTGGAATATTAGAGGCATGATCATGGCTCAAGAAAATATAAAATCAATCGTTGAATTCATAGTCCTTATTTTATCTTAGTTTATGAAACAAAAAAATAATGAGGAATATAGAGAAGCATTCAAACATATTAAAAAGGTGGAATAATTCTTGGTGGTTTCTACTATAAAAGAGTTTGTTAGTATTACGAGACTTTGGAGTATAAACAAATGAGTTGGAAAATTATGTTTTGTAAATAATAAGTGGATAGATAGAGTTTTAGTCATAAAAATAAGTGTAGGAAGGTTGGCATCTTAAATATATATTACCTAGAATTTGTTACACTTCAGTATAGGTGTTGATAATTGAAGTCTCCTGGACAAAGATGAACACATAATTGCATCATGTAGGTGTTGATAAAAGTATATGTGTTGATAAGAACTTATTGCCTTCTTAGCAAACTTAATTTTATCCTTCAACTATATGTAGTGGACCCTATAATGAGAATTAAAAACCTTTTCATATTCTTTAAAAAGAAGAAGATCTTTTGAATAGATAAAATTAGTGGAGGATTTTAGTAACTTTATCAATGAGAATGACCTCAAAGATTTCATCCCATCAAGCAAAAATCTTGCATGGGGTAACAATAGAATTTGTACAAACAATCTAGTAAGTATTAGATAGACGTTTACTATGAAATAACAAGATTCAATTGGATTTTATAATATATCTTGAAATTTTTTCATTTGTAAACTCAAATCATGTACCAATATTTTACAAAGTTGACTCAAAATTTGTAGTCACTTATTATTATTTTTAATTTTAATCAATGTGGATTTAGGATTCAAAATTCTTTCAAATGATTATGTTATGTTAGGAAGCATAGTGGAATTTCCTCACACTAGGTCAATATTGTCAAAGCTTCAAGGTTTAAGCTAAGTTATTTCCTAGAGGTATATCATGAGGGGGCCTAAGGCCCCATCAGTCTTTCAAATAGTTAATATTGTGAATATACCATATATGCTTATAAGTAGGGTCTTAAAAGAAAGCTACTAAAACTCCCTATGCCATGAGGCTTGATAAACCACTACATAAAATAAATAATAAGTCCCAAAATTTTTGGTGGTAGCTAAAGGGGTTCCACTATGGGTAGGGTTCCTATATACAAAATGACTATGTATCCATCCATCGATTACAAGGATGAGATCATAGACCAGATTATATTCCTCATTGAACTGAGTTTATGGTATTTCATAGTGTAGTTACAAGATAACACCAATATGCAACCCTAGGGAATCAAAATCAAAGGTAATTAAGGACAAAAGGAGAATATATTAGATAACAAAAAAAATCAAGAGCATTCCCCAACTCAATCCATTAACCCCTATTAGAAGGCAAATTCAAAAACATGAAAAGAGTAGGATAAGAGTGGTTCAACAACAAAAGGAGGAATGAGAAGAATAAATATGCAAGCTTGAAGGATTTATCTGGTCACATAATTCCTATAGATATTTAATTCCAAAAAAGCAAATACTTTTGGGTGAAAATGCTCAAGGCAGGATTAATATTGCAAGTTAAAAGATTTTAACTAGACTAGCTATTATTGGACATGCAAATAAGACAAGCAAAAAATTCACAAAGGAGTATGGGATGCAGGGCAAAATTGAGCAACAAATAAGATCACTCAATCTAGATTTTAAGAGTTTTGATACGCTAACACTAAGAAAATAAAAGTTTGGAAGGCATAAGTCACAACAATAATAGTTTGAAAGGCAAGAGATGCAACAATAACATCCTACACTCAAGGACCTCCATGAAAAGGATACATGACATTGCAACAAAGAGTTGTTAAACCATGAAGCTAGAAAGTGAAAATCATATTCAAGAAAGACAAAGCATTTCAAGAATTGTAATTGCTTGACAAGTACATGCAGAGCAAAATGAAGAGACTGAGTGTTGCCAACTCAACCTAGAATCATGCTCGATAAATTTTGGCCAATAGTTTATTTCACTTTAGGGCTATGCAAAAGCTATATAAGGACTAGATATCCTTAATTGTAAGGGTAAAAAAATTTAGTATTTGAATTTTTGTGAGCTAAGGATCTATGCTACACTAAAAATATCAACACTATTTGGCTTCTTTTTTTCCAAGTTCATGTAATATTTTCAACAATACATTACACTTTCAACATTACATTTCTGCTTTAGTAGTAGTGAATTCTATTAGGCTCCATGTTATTTTCCTTAATTTAACTCATATTGGAGTAAATATTGTAAGGATTGAAGTTATTTGGATTATTGCTCTTAAAGCATTTTGGATGTTGAGTGCTATAATAATTACACTCCTAATATTTTTATTGGTTTTAGTTGGGTCAATTTTGTTAGGTGAAATAACTATTTGAACTATTCAATAGAATTTTTGAATATAGGATGCTATAATTCCTATGCTTAACTTACATGAGATTTGATGGGAGAAAATTTTATTAGGTCTTTTATTGAAATAGCCAATCTACGTTCTTTTAGCTTACATTCTTGTTTTTAGCTAAACTTTGTATTTATACTCCCTTCTCCTCTATTTCTCTTTCCTTTTTATTTTATCTTTTGAAGTAGTTTCAAGGAGTTGAACTTCTCTAGAGGTTGATTTGAGTGCAATCTCAAGTCATACAGTCTTGACTTTGGCCTAATATCGACCAGACCATTAGGAGTTTTGACATGCACAATGGGACCCAAATCATTACAAGAGCCTAATTAGAAGTCAGAGTCATTGAGTGCATTTGAGAATTTAGCATGGCCACATTCCTAGATGGTCAACTATTTTTGAATAGCTTGATTTCACAAAACAAAGAAGATAAATTCACCTAGCAACTCTATTGAAGAACCTAAAGATGACAAACTCACTAAGGACATAGATTCAAAATTGCATGTTCACCAGATTAATATCCAAGATGTTAAAATAACCAATATAGTCTGATAACATGCTAAATATCCAAACACGTAAGAAAGTTAAGTCACTTTTACCTATCGAACTATTCTTAGTTCAAATCCCCTTACATCTCAAAAGATAAAGGGACTTCTACCAACAATGCTATCAGAAAGCAAGTAGCTATTATTAGAACTCAAGAAGAAGAATTTTCCACAACTCCAAAAATCTACTGGTGTTTAGGATGTAATAATCCACACATTTTTAACACGTGCAATTTATTGACATCGATGCCACCTGGATGCAACTCAACAAGAAAAAATACAATCAAAAGGGATTTTAAGTATGCTGATAGATCTAGAGCAAAACCTTGCTATTAAGAAGCCTCCAAACTTTGATCCACTTTATATATTGATAAGATATAGGAAAGGACCTTTATGACCAGATCCCCATAAGCCAAAAATTCCCCCACGAAATAGCAGAAGGATCAACCTAAGCTAAAAACATAACAAGTTTATTAGAGGCTAGAATAACCTAGGCTTGAAGCATCAACAAGTTACTAAAATCTAAAAGCATCTAAGGAGTAGACCAAGCTAGAAGTACTCAAAGCCTATAAAATATTGAAAGTGTCTAAAGAAAAAATCCTAGAAACACCTAAAGCCTATCAACAACCAAAAGTATCTAAAGAGAAAAAGATAAAAGTACCAACTTATCAAAGGTTAAAAGCTCCAACAATCTATCAAAATTTAGAAGTACCTAAGGAGCATGCTGGGCTAGGAATACCAACTTATCAAAGGCTAAAATATCAAACAATCTATCAAAATCTAGAAGTGCTTAAGGAGCAAGCTAGGAATTCGAAGGATCCTAAGGAATAAATTAGGCCAAAAATATCAAAGGCTAAGAAAAATCTAGAATCTCATGAGCAAGAATCTAGGGAGCAAATATAGAGGAACCTGTAGTATCCTTTGGTGACTAGGAAGTAGAGGGAAAACACTACTTCAAAATATCAAAGGAGATTCGAGCAACCAACCTAGAAATAAGACAAGTTGCTGTAAGCCTTTGGATTGAGAATTATGGAAGAATTAAAGAGGACTCCCTCAAGAACCAATACATAACATACTTTGTTGATCCTAAGATAAATTTATTTAATAAAGGTGGCCCTTAAAAGCTCAACAACAAGAAGATTCATCCGCGTGGCCTTCAATTTGGCATAAAATTAGTCATCAATGGGCAATATCAAGCCTTCTCTTGGCATGGGTAAGGTCAAACATCTACCCTTTTATATTTCCTTGTGCATGGAAATCTATATAGTACACAACTACATGGTAGATTCTAAAGTTACCACAACATTTATGTCTAAGGTTATTTGTGACACCAGTTCAGACAATGGAGGATATAAAGGACATTCTGATATTGTTACATAAATTTCTAGATATTTTAGTAATCCAAGAGGTTTTAGTAGTGGATCTTCCTCCACTATTTGGACTATGCTTGTCAAGGGAGTTCACAAAAAATATTAGGGTGTACTTATCATTGGACTATACTCATACGATAATCCCTTACAAAGAAAAAAGAGTTTGGATCTATGCGAAGAAGATTAACCCCTACCACATAGAAAGGTATGAGGAGCAAAGTGTCAAAATAGTTGAAGATGCTTTGGAGCACCCATAAGTGGAGATAGAAGATTGGTTAGAAAGCTTGAAAGAGCTCATGGATGAGTTGGTAAAGGAGGATGGATTTTCCATGTTTGATCTAAATTCAAAATTTGGACCATACATGGAAAATTAGTATAGTCTAAGGTCAAACAGTAAGGATTATATAAAAATATTTGGAAGATCGAGGAGATCTTAGAGAATATTTGATGGTATGAGGTGAGTTTTCCATGATCCATCTAAATGCATTGATTCATGTGATCTTGGGAACCCATGAAGAGCAAGGCTATAATCTGGCACAATATCCAAAGTACCTAGAAAAGCCAAAAAAATGGATCATGAGCCAAAGACCTACTATGTATGCTAAGTTTCAAGGCTATAGCCCATTCAAGCATTGGAACTCATTATATGTCAAGGCTAATGTGATGGTAAATTTTGGCTCAAGTGAGTCATATATTTTGAAAGACCAACAAGTGGTAGCATAAGACGTTTGAATTGGTCTTGACATTGTCAATTCTAATGAATCGACAACATGTGAAACAATTGGCAAGGGAAACCTTGTTAAAACTTTGTGTAAATAGGTGGTATATAAATAAATCTATAAAGTCTAAGTGGTGTATAACTATTGGTTAGATCGAGCAACAAATAGAAACTAAATTTAAGGGAAAGTGTAACAGGTGGTTCACATGTACAAATAGAAGAATGACTATACAATTAGGAGGTTCTAGAATCAACATATTTTCCAAAAAATGATAAATAATCATGCTTTTGATGATTTTTTTATGTTGAAGACTTACTTATTATTATATGAGAAATTTAAATGACTATTCTAGTTAAATAATATATAAGGAGGAGTCCCTCCTTGATATTCCATAATTTGTGAGCAGAGCTACCCTTAGTTGCCCTTCAAGCAAGAAGTTCTTCTCCCATTTACTTAGCTCTTAAAATTTCTAGGATTTGCTTCTTTAGAATCCATGTCCAATAGATAAGACTTCTATTCCTAGGTTCCTTTCCTCCTATAAGTAGAAGTCCCCACGACTTACCAAACTATAGTAAAATTTCACTACATTAGGATAATCCTATCAAAGCTTCAAGGTTCGAGCCAAGTGATCGCCCAAATATAAATCATGATGGGGTTTGAGGCCCCACCAATATTTCAAATAGTTAATGCTATGAATATACCATATATTCTTATAAGGGAGGGTATTAAAGGAAAGCTACTAAAACTCCCCATGCCATGAGGCTTGAAAAATCACCACCAAAAAAATAATAAGTTCCATCCTTTCCAATGGTAGTTAAAGGGGTTTTTCTACGGGTAGGGTTCCTATATATAATGACTATGTATCCATCCATTGATTGGAAGGATGAGATCATAAACCAGACTATATTTGTCATTGAATTGAGTTTATGATAGTCCTTGATGTGGTTACGAGACAACACCAATATGCAACCCTAGGGAATCAAACTCAAGAAATTGAGGAAAAAAGGGGAGTAGATCATATAATAGAAACAAATTAGGTATATTCCCCTAGTCAATATAGTAACCCTTATTAGAAGGAAAATTCAAAAGCATCAAAATAACAAGAAAATAAGAGATCAACAAAAAAAGGGTGCATGAGAAGAATAAATATGTAAGATTGAAGGATTTCTCTAGTCACATAATTCCTATAGATATATTATTCTAGAAAATCAAGTAATTATGGGTAAAAATGTTCAAGGTAAGATTAATATTGCAATATGGGAGATTTTATCTAGACTAGCTACTGTTAGACATGCAAATAAGACAAGCAAACAATTCACAAAGGAGTCCATGATGCAGGGAAAAAATAAGCAACAACTCACACCACTCAAGCTGGCTTCTAAGATTTTTGGCACATTATCATTAAGCAATGAAAAGTATGGAAGGCATAAGGCACAATAAAAATAATATGGAATGCAAGAGATGCAACAACAACATCCTAAACTCAAGGACCTTCATACAAAGGATATATGACACTCTGACAAAGAGTAATTAAACCATTAAGTATCTGATAAAGCTAAAATGTGATAACCACTTTCAAGCATAAAAAAGCATAACAAGAATCATAAATTCCTCACAAGTACATTTAGAGAAAAATGAAGAGGTCAAGTGGTGCCAACTCAGCCCAAGATCATGCCTAATCAATTTTGGCCAATATTTTATGTAATAGTTTATTTCATTTTAGGGTTAAGAAAAAGCTATATAAGGAGTAGAGATCCTCATTTGTAAGGCTAAAAAACATTAGTGTTTATATTTTTGTGAGCTAAGGCTCTAACCTATGATAATAATATAAGACTATTTGTATTCTTTCTAAGTTTATGTAATATTTGTAGCAACAAATTACAATTTCAACATTCCATTTTTGCTTTAATAGTAATTAATTATATTAGGCTCCATGTTGTTTACCTTATTTCAACTCAGATTGGAGTAAATGTTGTTAGGATTAAAATTATTTGGATTATTGATCTTAGAGAATTTTGGATGTTGAATGTTGTAATAATTACACTCTTGATATTTTTGTTAGTTTCAGTTGGGTCAATTTTGTTAGGTGAAATAGTTGTTTGTATTATTTAGCAGAATTTTTGGAATATAGGATGCTATAATTCCTATACTTAAATTACATGAGCCTTGATGGGAGGAGATTATGTTAGGTTCGTAATTGAAATATCCAGTTTATGTTCTTTTAGCTTGCTTTCTTATTGTTAGATAAAATTCAACTGCTTAAATCTTGTTTATACTCCCTTATCTCCTATTTCTCTTTCCTATTTATTTTATCTTTTGAAGCAGCTGCAAGGACCTAACATTTATTGAAGGTTGATTTTAGAGCAATTTTAGGTTATCCACTCTTGAATCTGGCCTGATTCCAACCAAAACATCAAGAGGAAGAATTATAGTTTGAGGGCTTTTAGACGTGTAGAATCAAATGAATATTTGAACATTAAGGCTTTAGAAAATGTATTTAGAAAGAAAGATAAAATCAAGAAAGTACATGATAGGGTTATGCATAGGTGCAAAATATCATAAATTGGATCTATTTAGGATTTTAAAAATTTTATATTGGCTAATTTTGGATCCTTTCACTGGGGCCCATTCACCCGAAATTTACAGGGTGGAAATTTTTTTGGGGTAAATTTGCTCATCGTTGATAATAATTATCCTATTTTTATTTTAATTCGCTGACCACTTTCGCCCCATTCCACGGATAATTCACCTTTAAATTATAAATAATTTTGTTTGTCCTGCCTAATTCGCCTCATATACTACCCGTATATATACTCTAGGGGGTGCTGATAAACATACATCTAAAATACTCTAACTCAAAAATAGCTTTGAAACAACAAAAAACTTGACAAGGTTACAGAGAAGTGTCTATCGACGCAAGCCGATCGGTTGCCGAGGAGTGTCGATCGACATATGACTATCAGTTATAGAGAAGTGTCAATCGGCTTAATATGATCAGCATAAGCTGATCGGTTGCATAGGAGAGACAATCAACATATACCTATCAGTTACAAAGAAGTGTTAATCAGTATAAGATGATCAGTTGTAGAGACTATCGATATAAGCTGATCAATTGCAAAGAAGTGTTTGTCGGCATAAGCTGATCGATTATAGAGAATTGTCTATCAGCATAAGTCGATCAATTATAGAGAAGTGTCTATTGGTATAAGCCGATTGATTGCAAAGAAATGTCTATCAGCATAGGCTAATTTTTTGTAGAGGAGCGTCTGTCGGTATAAGTTTATCGATTGCAGAGAAGTGTCTATCAATATAGGACGATCGGTTGCAAAGGAGAGTCTATTGGTATAAGTCTATTGGTTATAGAGACATGCCAATCAGTATAAGTCGATCAGTTGTAGAGACATATCTATCAGTATAAGCTGATCAATTATAGATAAGTGTCTATCAGCCTGAGTTGATCAGTTGCAGAGATGTATTTATTGGCTTAAGCAGTTTGGTTGTAGAGGAGAGTCTATCGATAAAAGTCGATCGGTTGCAAAGGCGTGTCTATGGTCCTAAGATAATCCATTGTAGAAGTGTGTTGATCAGCATAGGCCGATTGGTTACAGAGGATTAATGACTACAAAAATAGGTAGAGTATTCTTCTTCCATTGTTATTTTGTCCAAATATTTTTTTCTTCAGTTTCATAGGCACTGTAGGTGCACTATATGCAACTATGGTAGACAACTATCAATGTCATCTGGTTGTGTGTTAGGAGTATTTTTCTTGTTAGATATTTCTTCTTATCTCTTAGAGTATGTTTCATAGGTAGTGTAGAAGCACTATCTGCAATTATGGTCGATAATTTTCCATGTCATGTTATGTGTTAGGAGCATTTTCTTGTCAGAGACTGCTTCTTGCTAATATTTTTGAATGCCATTACTAGGAAAATTATCATGTGGTACCATCTCATCTGCTGGAATATATTTGAGTGAATGCACATAAGGGTCAACAATATTTACTGCATTCAATGTTTGGTGTTCTCTATCATTTTTTGATGTAAAAAGACACTATTTTAAAGAATTAACAGAATACAATTTTACAAAGCATTTAAAAAGAGGTAGATAAGTAGACAACCATTTATCTATTAATAAAGAAAGGATTTATATTTAAGAATAACAAATAAATATTAATGATTTGATGGTAAAAGGTGTTTGTACCTGCATGTTGTGTAGAATATGTAGATATTGATTCCTCACTACATTTTGATATTTGTGTAAAATATTTTAGAATTATCTTTTTACAAGAATATTGGCCCCCCTTCTTTTCATATTTAGTAGGTGACATTGTATCTGTAAAGAAAAACCTTTAGATGTTAGGAAATAAATATGAAATTCAAGGAAAATAGCATACATCGCTCAATAAAAATTTACGTTTCTTAGTAACCATGGTTAAACTATAATTCCATAAAGAATCTATGAATCTTCAGACAAACCTACGCTGCCCACCTATATTCTTCGTAAACTCAAACATATGTGAAACCCCATAATACTCAAGAGATGAAAATAACACACTATTATAAATATAAATAGTATAATAGTAAAGTAATAAAAGCAAGTGTCTTGTTTTCAAATGAAAACATTTGAATTTCATAAAATTATCTTTTTAAAATATAAAATTTTCAAATGTAGTTTCCACTCCTTTTTCCTCTTCCACGCCTTCCACAACTTCCACATTCTACATTCCAATGGCTCCTCCCTCATATTTTCCCTATTCCACTCATTTTTCCTCTTCCACGACTTCCACAACTTCCACATTCTGCATTCCAATGACTCCTCCCTTGGGCTATGTAACAATACTCTCAATTGCTATAAAACTAACAAGGATCTTCTCAACACTTTCCAATCCTTCGAGCTGGGTGTTTTCATATTTTCCAATATATTTAGATATTGGTCTAAGAACTTATTTACCCTTCTTCTTTAGCAAAACATAAGGATCCAATCTGTTTTGGATAATGATTCTCCGCAAAACATTATTTTGTCGAACTTCTTCTTGAGCTATTTTTTTCATTGTCATAGAAGCATTTAAGAACTCCTTTGCCATCCTGATATAGTCTTGCAGGTTTTGAACCTACTTATTGAGATTATCATACTTTACTTGCAAAAAGGAAAAATAAGTAGTCAGCAGATATTTACATCTAAAAAAAAAGAAAAAAATTTGTTTGAACACATTAGTCAAACCTTGAAAACATTCTTTGTAGCTACAACAACAAAAACCTTTTTCTTATCACACAATCATTCATTATGATAAGCTTGGGCCCCAATATTTATGTTCTCCAATCTATTCAACATAAACCTTAAATTTTCGTCTGTGTAAGATGTATTAACCTGTACAATTCCAGATTTTACTTGATGTAGTAGAGCCTCCATATTTTTAGGTTCATTTTCAACAAAAGACAAAATATTTTCTCTTTTTGAAAAATTATTAAATCAGACATTAATTTCCTTTATCAACACTTTGTCCTGATACTACCATTTTTTCATTTCTGTAATATTTGGAAGTAGTAAATCCTTAATGGTTGCTTCAACGTTGTCAGAAACTAAATATTTTTCAAAAATATTTAATATTTCATCCTCTGGTCAAGGATGAGCTTGAGGGGTGTTGGTTTCCATAGGAGGAGATTTGCTTGAACATTTAGGTCCTTCATTTTGAGGATCTCGAAGCAATTTTGATACTTGAAAAGTAGTGGATGTGTTTACTTGTAAAAAAAAATCTTGATCAAGTAGAACTTCATCCAACCCAACACCAGAAACTTCTAGTACACTTGTAAAATAAAAATTACCAAGAGTAATACGTTCGAATCCTAAAAATGTCTTTGATGCTTCTTTCTATGAAAATTGCTTTGTTGCTTCTCTTGTGGCCTAGATGGAAGAATGTATTTTCCAACTAGGAAGCATTAACCTCGCATCTAAGGTTGGCATAGTGTAGGAGGGGGTGGCATCGATTGTTGATTTTAACGAATTAAATTGTTGCATAGGAACTTAAAACATCAAAATAAAAATTAGTTACAAAATTTTTGAAGGTAGATTATGAAAATTGGTTACAAAATTGGTTATAATACTTACCGACAGAAGAAGATATATCTTGTGTAGGTGCAGATGCAAATGGAATGTGGGTGCATCGTACATTTAAAAACATAAAATAATACTTAATAAAAAATAGTAAAAATTTGGTAACAAATTTTTTTAAGATAGTATGTAAAACTTACTTCCTAAATATTAGACCTCTTGCACAAATACACTTGTTGGCAATGGACGTGTAGCCGCAGGTGGAGGTTGTCGAGGATTAGGAGAACTAGATCTTACGCATTTCCTTGTTGATATTATTCTTAGCTATGGCGTTATTTCCTTTGCAGGTGTTTCAAAGTCTCCTAATTCCTTTGGATTATAACCTCTGAAAGCAACATCCCGCTTTGAAGAGGAAGAGGATACCCTTTTTTATGTTTTGTATAAAATGTCAAAATAATAAAAAAGACAAACATATGAAAAAAATACTACTTCAATATTAACTAAAAATTACCTGAACCTATTGTTTTGTCATGGCTGCATTGACTAGGGTTGAATGCCAAGAATTTGGTACTTGAGTGTTCTGCAAATAATAAAAAGATTCATAAAAAAACAAGAATATAGTTGCATGTGCTTATTTTCGATGAAGGTGAAGTGTGGGTTATCACATTCTAGATATCCATTCTGATCCGATGTGAGACATAGGTGGGCCAGTCAAATTGTTTGTGTGTAATACAACGACCAAATATGCTAAGATCCACATCAAAATTTCTATTGATCTTCGTTGCAGAATGAGTTTGGCAAGGAATAATCCGCAACATGCTCGAATAAATTTATATTCAATAGTTGGTACAATCAAACCCCTTCTGGACTTGGTGGCCGTAACTGCAACAAAAAAATTAGTAATTATAGATACTAGTGACTAGAATTTAAAGTCAATTAAATAAAAAAAGTAGTTATACCTTGAAAATATTTTGGTTGCACTTTGAAGTTGGTCTCCAGGTAGAGTTTATCATCATCAGTTAATGCGTATTTGGATGTGATTGGCTCACAACTAGTGTGGGGTAATGCTGTCAATCTGGCGATGCCAGAGGCTATGAAATAAAAAATGATGTTTTTGTTGTCAATGACAACATTTACCTTACCCGAATCAATGTTGTAACCTACAATTATCTCTAGCAATTTAGTGTCCGTGTTGAACTGTAGCATTAAAACTAGATCCCGAAGACCAAAGTCCATTACCCATGACATGTCGTAATTTGGTGTTGATAAAATTTTAGAAATTAGGGGGCAAACAAGGTTTTTAGAATTAATTTTTGACATTCCAAGGGTGATAGGGGACGCCATAGGGTTATTTCTTTGTGTATAAGAGAATATGGATCCAAAGATACGGTGGAAGGTATTCAAAAATTGACGAAAAAGGATTCAAATAGGAGGAAAAGGGTTAAAAATCCCTTAAAACTTAAGGTAAATGGTTAAAAATACATTAAAATGGGAGGAAAAGGGTTAAAATTGCATTAAAGCGGGAGGAAAAGGGTTAAAACTACGATAGAAAAGGTAAAAAAATATTATTTATCCCTTTATATAGACTTTTTTGCATGCAATCAGTTCATGGATGGTTGACATGTGGAATTTGCATGTACTAATTTCATGGGTGGTTGACATGTGGCACAGGTGCACCACATCATCAATGCAAATGATCAGGTGTGTTGCAACCGATTGGGTGCTATGCAACTGATCGACTTTGTTGCAATCGATCAGCTTTGCTGCACTGATCATCATTCTTGTAGCCCATCAACACTATTGTAACCAATCTACTTTGTAGCAACCGATCATCTTTACTGCAATCAATTGTCATTGTTGCAACCAATCGTCATTCCTAAAACCGATCGACATTCTTGCAGCTGATCATCATTCTTGGAGCCAATCAACATTGTTGCAATTGATCAACATGGTTGCAACACATCGCCATAGTTGCAATCGATCATATAGATACAACCTATCAACATGGTTGCAATACATCAACATAGTTGCAACCAATCATTATAGTTTCAATTGATTGGCATGGTTGCAACACATTAGCATAGTTGCAACCGATCGACATGTTGGAAATTTTGAGTAGTTTTGTTGTCATTGATGTCAAAGGAATATTGGTTTAATGTCATCATCATTAATAACATCAAGTGGTTTTTCTGAAAGCAAGAAGGTCTTGGAAAGGAATAGGATATAATATTTATTTTTAATATTATATGCCAAAAAGGGCCCAAAGGATGAAATTCCAAGAAAGGAGAAGCAAGCTTAAATTAAATAATAACATATTATTATTATAATATTTTGGGCCAAATAATAAGGTGAAGAAAAACAAAGTCCAAATTGAAAAGACCCATGAGAAATTTTCAAAGGTTTAATTTAAATTAAAATATTTTAATCTTTGATTAAAATTTTAATTTAAATTAGTAAAGGAGGCAAAGGTTTTTAAATTTAACATTTAAAAATTAAATTTGGATTTTTAAATTCGAAAAAAGGACCGACATGAGAAATCAAAATAGGAATGAGTATTTATATAGGAAATGATTTTTATTTCCTAAGTATTTTTTCATCACACCCTCGAATGCAAATTGAGGATATCGTGCACTATGTTTAAGAAGAGAGCAATTTGAGTTTAAAGTGTTTTGGAGGGAAACAAAAATAACAAATTTTGTGCATTGGGTTGACTTCCCATCGATGCAGGTAGCACATATGACAGTTGGAGAGTGTTAAGGTTTGCGTGGAAGAGATCGTGATTCGATCCACGCGATTGATGTTTTGGGAGGAGAGAGCTCTTTGTCCATTTTGTTTGGCATTTTCAATAGGTGGCAGTATTTGTGGATAGCATGCGCATTGTGTTTCATGTGGGTGCACAACCCACTTGGTGGCCTAGCTAGGATCTAGGGTGTTGGGTGTGCAAAGGTCACATGGTCGAATCCGTCGAAGTCTTCTTTTATGGGCAAAACAAACAAAAGGTATGCCATTCGATTTTTGGTGTTGAAAATTAAATGCTTTGAGATTATCGTGGATGTTAAGTGATTAGGGGAGTTATAAGGTAAAGAAAAATTAAAATATTTTTATTTTGATTTTTGGTGATTGAACTTTATAAAGTGTGGAGATTATAAGGTGTATAAGGGTTTTGCTATGCATGTTGTTTTTGATGAAATTATTGAATTGAATATTGTGAGTTTGGATATTATAAGGTGTACAAAAGGATTTGTTATTTTGTATGAAGAATAATCTTTGAGAAAATTATTTTGTGGAGATCTTGAGAAAGGTTGTGGTAACCTAACCCTAGTGTTGGTAAAGAAAATTTTATTGTGGTTAAGACAGGTTTTGAAGACATATCTCCATCAAAATAAAAGGTATGGGTACATCTTTCTTGTAAGAAAAATATTGTTGGATTGGATGTTGTGAATGCTAAGTTGGAGTGAAAAGGATTTTTTGGTAAGCATTGTTGAGTTTGGTTTTGTGGTATCCACTATTGATGCTTAAAGTTTTTTTTGGAATAAAGGTTGATGATATAAATCTTGTTTGATAAGCATTATTGAAAATATTGAGTGAGCCTTCATGTGCATGGTTAGGGTTTGTGCAAGATCATGAGTATCATTGTTATGTGAAGTTTATTTGATAAGCATTGTGACTAAGCTTTCATTGAGTGATTGGTTGAGTGAAGTAAGCTTTTGTGGAAGCTTACAATACATATTTAAGACAAGTCTTAGTGAAGGCTTGTTGAGCAGATTGGACAAGTTCTTGAGAGGACTTATGGACATATTTGAGACAAGTATTTGAGAAGACTTGAGAGCAGGATTGATTGATTGATTTGTTCAAACCTTGGGTTAAGGTTTGGGGTAGATATAGTAGAGTTGATTTATGATTAAGTCAAGCTTTGTGTTAAGGCTTGAGGACATATTTGAGGATAGAGTTTGGTGTAGATTTGAGGACAGATTTATGCCAGACCAGAGATAGAGATTGAGCAGATTTGTGCTAGATCGAAGGATTGTGTTTAGTGTAGATCAGAGATAGTGATTAAGAAAATTTGTGCTAGACTGAAGGACTGTGTTTAGTGCAGATTAGATATAGTGATTGAGTAGATTGATGCTAGAACGAAGGACCATTTTTAGTATAGAGAACAAGCTTTGGAAGTGACTGAATATAGAGGACAATAGTCTCTAGTGGATAGAGGTCCATTAGCCAGGGTAGTAAAGATAGGTCTTCTAAGTGAGGAAAGGAGTCTTGAATGGATACAAATCCATAATCTAGTGCAGTGGAGGCAACAGTTCTTCTAGAAGATCACCAGCCAGAGCATAGGAGAAGGAGTTCTCCTGTGGATAGATATCCACAAACTTGATTAGAGGATTGGTGTCTCCTTTGGATAGAGGTCCATAAATATTGTAATAAGGAAAGGATTCCCAAGAGAATTTATTTTATAAAAAATTGTAAGGAATATTTTCTCCGTGGAGTAGCCCACATTGGGTGAACCACGTAAATCATGTCTCTCATATGTGTGATGCTTTGTATGATGTTTACTACTTTAATACTACTAATATTATCATATGGATTGAAAAGAAAACATTTTTATCATATACTACTCACCCCCCTCTCAGTATAAGCACATGTTCTTCATGACATAGATGCAATCAATCGATACTATTGTAGTACATCGGCATGTTTGTAGTCGATCATCATACATGTAGCCGATTGACATTCTTGCAACTGATCAGTATGGTTGCAAAACATCAGCATAGTTGCAATCGATTGGCATAACTACGATCGATCAGTATTATTGTAGCACATCGGCATGTCTGCAGTCGATCATCATTATGGTTGCAACACATCAGCATAGTTGTAACAAATCAACATAGATGCAAATGATCACCATTGTTGCAACACATGGGCATATCTTCTCCTGATCATTTTTTCCCATACCACATGTCTATAACCGATCAAAATTTTTTGAACACCATGTCTGCATCCAATCGTCTTAGACCGATCGTAATTAAGCATAAAAGCTTAAATCATTTCATGTTGGCCTAAAGCCTTTAAGTTTGCTGTACATTCCTAGAATTTGCAAACCACTATTCATAGGCCCCATCACAGAAAAATTTGCCACGATTTGAAAATTTTTGGTGCAAAAATGAATGCAATTCGCCATGTATCCTTTGACATAATTCATCGGGATTTCGAGACAATTCACCTTGATTTTATAAATATATTTTGGGGCTGACCTCTTATGCATAATCCAGGTACATGAGGCTTGGAAAATAGGAGAAAAAATTAGTGAGCCTATCTATAAGAAAAATATTTATTAAAAACTTATAATTTTTTAGAAATAAATAAATATGTTGGGCATAAAAATCCAAGGAAAAAAAATAAGGAGATAAAAATATCAAATTTCCATACTACAAATAAAGCTAATTTGTCTTTGTGTCAGAAAAATTAATATAGTAATATCTAATGCAAGGCACATGGAGGATGAAGATGACAAAAGATAAGAAGTTAGACATTTCATAAAAAATTGAGATAGAGAGGACAAAGAGGTACTTTTGGAGGAGTATTTGGCAATTACCTCACCAAAATAAAAATAAAGACTAGGAGAAAAATCTCATTAGGGAAATTACATTAAGTCATATTTTCTTCCCACTTTAACACGACATTAAGACCTTGATAGATTCCTTTTTAATCTTGTCCAAAAATCCTTTTATATTCTAAAAATTAATGTGTGAGTTGCATTAGAAGAGGTGAGAATGTCATGACCCTCCCAAGGTAAACTCATTCACGAGATAGACTTATGTTTTGGATGTGCTATTTGGTGATGGAATGGTTGACTATTCTATATATTTTGGTTCTGTAGATTATTTTAATGAAAAAATTTGAAGTGGTTAATAAATTGTTTACCCTTACAGGAATAGGTTTCTCCATAGTAGGAGAAGAATATAACCACTATAAATGTATAAGAGAAATATTGTGAAGACCTAATAGACTATCATTCTTGCTAGGGCAAGTTCACTAAATCGTAGGTGAAAGTTTAGTGGCTAAAAATAATTTTCTCTTGTATTTTTAGCTTATGGCTATTTTTAAAGGAGGTTCTATAAGTCTACTAGAATCTAAAGAAAATGATTAAGTATGCTTATGTTATGAAGATAATTGGTTGTCTATCTTGTTTCCTTTATTTATAAAAAGGGAAATCATTGATAATGGAATGCTTCTTTAGAAACGTTGGTTTTGCAGGTATATTAGTATGTAAATATATATTTATGCTTTTACATATAAGGAGGATTGATGTTAGTAGACCGTGGTATTCCTTTTGGATTTAATACCCATAGAAATATTGCTTGTGTTGAGGGGTTATGCTTTTTGGTCATGGTGGAAAATTGAATCTACACTCATGCTTAAGAGTTATGCCACTCTTGTACACTGAACAAAAGGTAGGCTGTGTGAGCTAGAATGATTGCTATCATTGTTGCTTAATGAAAACTCTGAAAGTGGAGCTTAGAGGGATCGAGGTGTAGCAATTGAAGAGGTTTTGGAGTGTTGTTATGAGTGAGGAAATGATGTAAGGGAGCTAAAAAGAACCAAAAGGAAGAAAGAAGCAAGCAAAAGGACTTGTGACATTCAAATTTTGAATGGAGTCTTCACTGTGGAAAACTAGGTATGCAATACTGAGGTTCTTTGTTTTACCAAAATTCTTATGATGGTGAGATGTTTGTAGTTGTTATTATGGATTGGAATGAACCCTCTATGAAGGTATTTTATTATGTGCAAGGCAAGTATTTTCTTTACCTAGAATCATAGAGTAATGCCCATGTTTTACCTAGAAGCGCGGTGTAAGATTGTTCATATTCGTCAGCTCGGAGCTTGATCGATTTTACAGTCATCGCATTGCGATGTCTTTAGAAGGGAATGGGTAGAAATAACTTTAATGGATAGTGTAGGTGTGTTAGTAACCTTCTAGTTTTATATATTTGGCTTTCGTCGAACAAGAGGAAAGAAGTTACTCAGTGGTCTTAAAGAGATCAAGAGATTAAATTTAGGTTGCTATCCTTTTGTGTAAGTCTTTTTGAAATAGATCGCAATGTTACCTAGTGAGGAAATACATTTCAAACATATGCATCAGAGTCTAGTATGAGTAGGTTGGTTGGAAACATTGTTGTTATTGAACTTAGATAACAAAAAAATTACCAGTATATGTTTAAGAAAGATGGTTTGTGACCTCGATGTTAGGGTTGGAAAATTTAGCTGGAAAGTGCTATTTTTTTAACATGCTTAGAATTGCATTCTTGATGAGTGTTTACTATTACACTTCATGATACATGTGTGAGGAGGCTTTTATTGGTGCTGCATGCTTGTGGAATTACAAGAAATGAATTTATATTTTCCTAAATATGCTTAAGTAATGGGAGAACTTTGCTGAGGTTTCTTGAATAAGATTTATAATGGTTATTGAATATATTTTGATTGTATAAGCTCTGCAGGTGGTTTTATTTGGTCTTATTTAATTGATGAATGGTTGCTGAGAGGTTAGCACTATTTTAGCAAAATAAAAGAGAACTTTACTTAATATGAATGAAGTATTATTATGTGTTATTTCACTCTTATTTTAGAACCTAGAGCCATTGTTTAGAGATAAGGTAGGGTGTTATTGAGGAGATTTTTGAATATCCATATGATGAGAGATTATCATCCAAAAAATGAGGTATCGATAACTACTTTTATAAGTATTATTATTGCAAAAACCTCATGCAGAATGAAATGCAAGGAAAACTTAGAACTACTGAGATGGTGATCACTGATAGATAAGTGGAAGGTATTTAGGTTCTCTTTGGTTATATGAAAAATTAACTGTAGTTTCTTCCCAACAATACATATGGGTTTTAGATGTTTATCTTTGTCCAAGTGATCAAATCGAATACCAGTGCAAAAGTTCCCCAATGTTTTCTTACTGTTGAGTTCCACGTCAGGTGTGAAACAATCCAGTGTTGTTTAAGAGTAGCCAAGGAAGTTTGATCATTCTCCCAATTTAATGGAAATATTTGTATTTTTCTAGATTCAAATTCAATTGTGAAACTGATATATTTTTGGGATGTATGTGATTAATGAGTAATGAGATGTGTATATTTTAAGTGATCCCTATTATTTTAAAAGTGTTATGAATGCTTATACTCTTCAGGAAGAAGATAATATTTGGTTGCTTTAAGATGATGTTGGAAGTTAATTAAAGTTGATTAGTTTAGATTAGATGTGTAAGATTTTTAATTGTGCCTATGGAGGTTGATTTCTGTTATTGCTCTCTTCCCGTTTTGAATTTAGGAACCACGCGAGACCTTGTGGACATGTTTAAACTTTGTAAAGAAGCTCACTGTTTGGTCTATAGGAAGATCGGTTTAGTGTAGAGAATTTTGAAAGTCATTATTGGAAATTTGAGGTAATATGAGGCATTTTATGTTGTCATTTATGTCGCATGAATCACATTTGGTTTTGGTGGCCAACGTATTTCATAAATAAGCATTTATGATAGTTCAGAAAACAGGGTTTTTATGAAAACCAAGGCAGGTAAAATAAAAGATTTTATTTAAAACCATGGATGGCAGATTTGATATGGGTTTTTCTTAAAATCCAGGTTGGATTTTCGTTTCATCGAAAAAGGTGCCCCGAAGATGAAGATATTCAAATTTGAATATTTGGTGTAAATTTTAATATTTAAAATTTAATTTTTAAATTTTAAAATTAAAATTATGACATCACCGCCGACATCATCATCAAATCAAAATTAATTAAATTACCACTGACGTTGGTAAAGGTAAGGGAAGGTGCACATATATATACAAAGGCTTTCTTTCAAAAGCCTTGGAATCGGAGGAGTGGATATAAGATAAAAGGCGCAGAGAGTTTCGTGTGGCAACATGGTCCAACGACGAGTGAGGGGAGATAAAGGATTTTTGACTTTCAAAGGATGAAGGTTCGATTCCTTCTGGTTGAGTTTTTGGGACAAGAGAAAGACCCAATTTTTTGTTATTTGGTGTGATCAAAGGAATAAGACAAAAGGACATTCTGTGCTTCTTGTCCTATGCGAGCACTTTGCTCACGTGGTCTTTGGTGCCATGGTTGAGAAGTGTTTGGGTAGAAGACGAGGGTTTGATTCCCTCTAAGAGGCAAGTAAGTTTTTATTTAATAAATTAATTTTTGCCTAATTTTGGAGGTATAAGGTGATAAGGGTTGAGTTGATTTTCATTTTGGAAGGCAAGATAAATGCACTTTTAGAAAATAAGATATTTCTGGTATGTTTCTTTTATAAAAGTATATCATATTATATATCGTTGGAAAGATTATTTCGAGGGCTATTTGACTAACTCATTTAGAAGGAGAAAAAGGTGTATATAGAGAGATATTTCTATTTTTTTAAGGGGGTTGAAAAGTGAAGATTGTTGTTCTCTTTTTCAAAGTGTCTTGAGTGTGGCAGATTTCCAAAGGGGTTCTTCTCTTCATAAAAAGGTATGGGCATATTCTCCTACTGATTAATTGTAGTGGTTGATTTCTGAAATATCATTGGAGAGAAAATGATTGTATTATGGTTTCCTTTTCAAAAATGGTTGGTTGAATGCTTCAAGGTTTTTTAGTTTGAGAGTTGTATTTAAACCTTGTTTATAAGCATTGTTGTTGAAGCCCATTGATTGTGAGATGAACTTGAACTTAAGCTATAGAATAACATGAGTATCATTGTTATATGAAGACTTGTTATTGAGCATTATTGGAAACATTGTGAGGTGGTTGATACATGCTTGGACTAGGGTTTGTGAGAAAGGATTGATCCTTGAAATGATTGATTGAGTTGAGTTGATTAAGCCTAGTCAAGTGGATGCATGTGGTTGTTCAAGTTCATAGAAACAATCTATTCAATATTATGATTTGAGTTGAGATTGAGATTTGAGAATAGAATATATTGAGTCTCTAACAATTCTCTTTATGCTTCTATTGAGTTGAGATTGGGATTTGAGTATAGAACATATAGAGTCTCTAACAATTCTCTTTATGCTTCTATGAGATTGATTTGAGTTGAGATCATTGTGGATCATTGCTATCATCATTATAGAGTGCCTTGCCATTCATTGTTGAGTTCATTTTGAGTACTACTTGAGCATGATTGATTGAGCCTTTGAGAAGGCCTTTGGGATAGATTTGAAGAAGGTCTTTGGGATAGATTTGTGGACAAACTTGTGGCAGTTTGTGTATGATTGTTTGAGCCTTTGAGAAGACCTTTGTGGACAGTTTTGGGACACATTTGAGGACATATTTGAGGACATATTTGAGGATATATTTGTGGATAGATTTATGGACATATTTAGGGCAAGTTATTGATGAGCTTGCTAGAGTATATTTGGGCAAGTTCTTGGTGAGATTGTTGGAGCAGAATTGGGCAAGTTCTTGGTGAGCTTGCTAGAGTATATTTGGGCAAGTTCTTGGTGAGCTTGCTTGAGTAGATTTGACAAGTTTTGTGTGAGCTTGTTAAGCAGGTTATGTGTGAGCCTATTGAGTAGGTTCTTAGTGAGCCTATTAACAAAGCTTTGGAGGTTCTAGAGTACAAAGGATAGAGTCTCAGTGGATAGAGATCCAGCAACCAGCACAGTTGAAGACAAATCTAAGTGAGGAGTCTTCAAGTAGAGAGAGGTCCACCAGTCAGTGTAGTAGAGAGAAAGAGTCTTTTAGAAGATCACATAGCCAGAGCAGAAGGGTAAAGAGTACTCCTATGTAAGAGATCCATGAACTTGAGATTAGGGGATCAACATATCCTTTTGACAAAGATCCATAAACATTGTAATTGGGAGTGATTCCCAAAGAGATTGATTGAGAAAGTTTTAGTAAAATATTTTCTCCGTGGAGTAGCCCAAATTGGGTGAACCACATAAATTGTGGTGTCTCTATTGTGTATGGTTTCTATGCATTGCTTTGATTATTGCTATTGATATTTCTATCTTTACACAACATAATATTAAATTGGAAGAAAAAGTAAAAAGTGGTCTTATACTGTTCACCCCCCCTCTCAGTATAAGCTTGTGTTCTTCAGTCATTGGCTGGGATAAAAGCACAAATAAATTAAAAATCCTACAATAATAGATTTCCAGATGCTACTCCTCATAGCAAAATGAATCTATTATGGTGTAGGAAGAAGTTTGTAATGATAGTCTTCTATTGATGGATTCACCGAGTAAGAATGAACGTGACCTTGTATAGTAAAATAATCTAGATGATGAGAAGGTAGTTGTGAGTTAAAAACCGAGTCAAACTAGTTTGAAACCCGCATTGGTTAAGGTTAAATGGTGAAAGAAGACCCATTGGTAGGATGTCTTAAATAGCGGCTAGCTATGTGAACCTAAGAATATTGTCTAAAAATGTATTCTTTGTATGTGTTAAGAGAAATACCTCAAACGAATGGATTTTTCAAGTCTTCCTTAGATAGTTTTTTAAGTCAATCACAATGCTTGTGTATATATAATGAGACTTACTCTTGGGATGTCAAACTCGATGTTATGTCGAGAAGGATAGTCAACTTCCCTAGAACTTGACGCCGACATAAACAAATTTATGTTGTGTGTAGCAGACGACGAGCTCTCTTCGATAGACATAATAGAGTATGTGAGCTAACTCATTTGGGAGTAATGAGTAGGATAGCTTAGAGTAATAATAACACCTAGTGTGCTTACATTAATGGACGTATGTAAGTATAGGGATGGGTGAATCTCTACACCTAATGTACTTGCATTGATGGACAAATGTGAGTATAGTGATGGGTGAATATCTACACCTAATGTACTTACATTGATGGACAAGGTGAGTATAGGGATGGGTGGATCATATACCTAGTGAACTTACATTGACAGAAAAATGTAAGTATAGAAATGGGTGACCCTTTTATTAGGAGTTGTTAACCATGTCGACTTTGTGATAGGCAAACCATAAATTAAAAAAAATGTGCTCTTAATATGTTAGGATAATGAGGGTGGTGACATTTGGTATTAGATCCAAGTTCGTAGTGAAATAGGTTAGTTCGCAGTGAAATAGGCTCACTATGCAAACTAGTTAAGTTGTGTGATAGGAAACATACCTAAGTAGGGTTTAAAATCTACCAGATAGATTAACTAGGAACTCAATTGCTACAAAATATTAACTTCTTTTGACTCTGTTGTGTGTGGCCAAGGATAATTCCATTGAAGAGAAGGAGAGGAAGTGCTACCTCAATATTGAGGCAGATATAACAGACCAATGTAGAGGTTAGAACCTTGAATGTATTTTTAGTGAATCCTAGAAATGAAGGAGAGGACCTCATAGCAATAGTGGCCCAACTTTGTGAATAGATGGAAGCACAAAAATAGTTGTTGGATTCCATTTTGAATCAAGAAACATAGGCTAGAAACTCTAGAATAGGACAGACAGATGAACCCCTTATCGAGGTAAAACAGGCTAGGATACTTCTAGAGACCGATTTGGGAAAGAATATGAAACATTTAAAATCTTCCAAGTTCAATGGAGAGGTAGATGGTGACAAAGCCACAGTATGGCTAAAAGAGATAGAGACCTATTGTAACATGAAAAATCATTCCACCGGTACTTGTACATCCTATGCCATTATACATCTTCAAGGTGTTGGTTTGGACTTGTGGGAGACATATAATGTAGGATTGGATCTTGTGATAGTAGTGGATTTGAATTGGAAAGCATTTGTAGAAGCTTTTAAGGAATTAGGATAGTAGAAAACTATTACCAAAGATTTATCAAACTACTGAAGTATGTGCTGAAATACAATGAGAAAATTAAGATCCATAAGTTTATACTAGGAGCAGATCCTAGAATAGGGTAGGAGGTGGACATGTGTGAATCTGTTACCCTTCAAAATGCCTACGATTTGGCCAGGAAGGCTGATACCTATCTCAAACTCTATTTTGATTATGACGGGTTAGGTGAACAAGGTAAAGAAGCATTAAGGAAAATAAATAGTGCTAGTTTTGTTAAGTGGGAAGGAGGAAAGGCTAGTAAGAAATCCCCTCAATAGGACTGAAGGAATTATAGGAAGAAAGGGAGTTTTAGAAAATGATTTCAAGAAAAGAACCACAATTCCAATAACCACAATTATGATAGTAATATACCATCATCGAGGTAAACTAATGCTCCATAAATAGTAAACATAGATGATGGGCAAAAATAGAAGATACATCTAGGACCCAAGACCGAATGCTTCAAATGTGGTGGATCACATTACGCCAATAATTGTTCATGCAAAGTAGGATTGAGTTCAAAGGGAAAAGAACCAATGTACAAGGAACCTACATATATGGAACTAATGCACAATATTTATGCAACGATAGGAAATTAAGATCTGGAAGGATAAGCCACTCTATTATTGATAAGGGGTAAGATCTTTGGTAGGAATGTTAAAATCTTGTTTGATAGTGGTGCTGCGGATAATTTTATTTCCATTAATTTAATTGAAGATATATCAAAAAATCTTGGAATCTTGGATCATGGGTGGAAGGTCAAGTATATTTCAAGATAAACTTGCTCTGTAAATCAATGCTACCCTATGGAAAAAATTACCCTACTTAGTGGAATGACCACAAGAGGCCTCTATGTAGCACCATTACATGCCTTTGATGTAATCTTAGAAATGGATTAGCTGCAAGCTCATAAGGTAGTAATCAACTTTCAAGTTAGATGGATTGAGTTCATGGGAGATAGTGGGAAAGTACAAAGGGTGTACAGCCTACAAGGGGATTTACAATCCCAAATTATTTCAACAATGCAACTCAAGAAAACCATCCAGAAATGAGGAATGGTTTTTGTAGTTAATTTAGATGAGATGGATAAATAAAATAAGAAAGAAGTAATCAAGAAACACCCACTTGTGCAAGATTTTAGGGATGTATTTCTAGAGGACTTGGATTACCATCCAAACATGAATTTGACTTCACAATTGAACTCCAACCTGGAATATAACCTATACATAGAGCTCCCTACAAAATGAATCCCATAGAAATGCAAGAGCTAAAGGTGTAGCTGCAAGGATTATTAGATTAGGGATTGATCAAACTAAGTGTATCACCATGGGGTGCATAAAATTTGTTTGTTAAGAAAAATATGGTTCTTTGAGATTATGTATAGATTATAGAATTTTAAATAAGGAAACTATAAAGAATAGATATACTCTACCTAGAATCGAAAACCTCTTCGATTAGATTAAAAATTCCACAATATTTTCAAATATTGATATGAAATCAGGATACCACCAATTAAGGATTCGTGAGCAGGATACTCACAAGACAAACTTTAAAACTCATTATAGACATTATGAGTTTGTTGTCTTACCTTTGGGTTAAAAAATGCTTCAACAATATTTATGAATTTTATGAATAGTATCTTCAGAAACCAATAGGACAAATTTTTTCTAGTGTTCCTAGATGATATTTTGTTATATTCTTGAAAAAAGATAGAGAATGACAGACACCCTAGGATAGTGCTAGAGCTATTGAGGAAAAATAAACTTTATGGGAATTTATCCAAATATAATTTTTATGCATCTGAAGTACAATACTTAGGGCACATTGTTTTGATAGAAGGGATTGTAGTAGACCCTAAGAAGATTGAGGTTATTTTGAATTGGCCACCATCCACAAGTGTGACAGAGGTCTACAGTTTCTTGGATCTGATCAGATAATATAGGCATTAGGTAAAAGACTACACCAATATTACTTCTCCAATGACTAACTTACAAAGGAAAGGGAAGGAATTCAAGTGGATAGATAAATGCGAGTCAGCCTTTGAATTGCTTAAACAAAATATTACTTCACCTCCTATAATAAGGATACATGATCCTCAAGGAAGTTTTTTTATTTTTATAGATGCATCATTAGAAGGTTTGGGAGAAGTGCTCTCTCAGGAAGTAGTGATAGCCTTTGGATCAAGGAAACTGAAATAATATGAGGTTAATTATACAACCCATGATCTGGAGTTGGTAGTGGTAGTGTTTGATCTTAATATTTGGTGATATTATTTGGTTGGGATACCCTTTGAGCTAAGGATAGACCATCAGAGTTTGCAGTACATATTTACTCAACCCTTGTTCAATGTTAGGTAGAGAAGGTGGATGGAATTTCTTGTGGAATACAATTTTGGCATTGAGTACATAAAAGGAAATGAGAATAAAGTAGTCGATGCACTGATTATATGGAGACACATAGCTGTTTTATATCACATCCACATCAATATGATGGAGCAAGTGAAGGTAATGTAACTTTGAGATGCATACTGCAATCATAATTTGGGAAAGGATAGAAGGGAAACCAGATGAAAGTAAATATTTTAACCTTAAGGATGATTTATTATGCTTCAAAAATAGGATAATAATTCTTGAGGTTGGTGATATAAGAAAATGACCATAAAGGAGGCATATAGTTCCCCATATTATGCTCACCTAGGAGGAGCAAATATGAGAGATAATATGAAGAAAATGTTCTATTGTCCTGGGATGAAGAGGGACATAACTAAATTTTTCATTCAATGCCTAAAATATTAGAAAGTAAAGGCATAACATAGAAACCCTATGGTATTTTTGTATCTGCATGATGTACCTATGCAAAAATGGAAAGATTTAAATGGATTTTATTGTAGGGTTGCCTAAAAATCTGTTCTAGAATGATGCAATCTTAGTTGTGGTCTATAGATTGACCAAGGTTTCACACTTTATACCTAGAAGTACTAATAATGATGCTATAGTTATGGCTAGATATTTTGGCTTCATGGTTTATTGAAAGTAATCATATCAGATAGATACTCAAGATTTACATCCAAGTTTTGGCAAGATTTGCATCGTGCTATTGGTACTAGACTGAACATAAGTTTTGCTTATCACCTTAAAACTGATAGATAGAAAAAAAGAGTGAATTAGGTGTTAGAAAAAATGCTTCACATGTACTGTATGGATCTAAAGACTCGATGGAAGACTACTTGCATCTAGTAGAGTTTACCTACAATAATGGTTACCATTCAACTCTAGGCATAGCACATTTTGAAGCACTGTATGGCAAGAGATGCAGGACAAAATTATCATGGGATAATCCAGAAGATCAGATTATGCTTGGGCCAGACATGGTCAAATATATGGAGTAACATTTAAGAATAATCAAGAAACGGTTGAAGGAATCTACAAATCAACAAAAGAGTTATGCTGATCTTAAGAGATAACCACGAGAGTTTTCAATAGGAGACAAGGTATTTTTGATGGTGAGACCAATTAAAATGTGATTAAATATACAAATATTGATTCATGATTTGTGGGACCCTTTGCAATTTTGGAGGTCCAATAGCATATCGACTTGCCTTACCACATAGTTTATCCAAGATTCATGACACCTTTCGTATTTCTTTGCTTAGAAAGTATGTTGCTAATCTTGATCATGTGTGGAACTTTTCTAATATGTAGATGGTGAACCTAGAGGCTATTGAGGTTCAACCAGTAAGAATCCTTGAATTTTGTTCCAAATTGATAAGGAAAGGAATTCTAGGTCAATTTAAGGTTTAGTGGGATTGCTATTCTAAGAGGAATGCAACATGGGAGAATTTGACAGTTATGCAGAAGTAGTTTTTGTTTCTGTTTGAAAATAATTTGTAATTTATTTTTATAGACATGTTAAAACTTGATGAAACACAGCGAAATGTGTTAAGCCTAAGGGGGGAAGTATGTCATGACCCTCCCAAGGCAAAATCATTGATGATATAGACTTATATTTTGGATGTGCTATTTGGTGATGAAATGGTTGACTATTCTATATCTTTTGGTTCCGCAACTTGTTTTAATGAAAATAATTTGAAGTGGTTAATAAATTTTTTGCCCTTGCAAGAATAGGTTTCTCCATACTAGGAGAAGAATATAATCACTAGAAATGTATAAGAGAAATATTGTGAAGACCTAATAAACTATCATGCTTGCTAGGGCAAGTGCACTAAATCATAGTTGAAAGTTTAGTTGCTAACAAAAATTTTCTCTTGTTGTATTTTCAGCTTATGGCTATTTTTAAAGGAGGATCTATAAGTCTGATAGAATCTAAACAAAATGATTATGTATGCTTATGTTATGAAGATAATTGATTGTCTATCTTGTTTCCTTTATTTATAAAAAAGGAAATCATTGATAATGGAACGATTCTTTAGAAAAATTTGTTTCACAAGTATATTATTATGTAAATATATATCTATGCTTTTACGTCTAAGAAGGATTGATGTTAGTAGATCATGGTATTCCTTTTGGAATTAATACCCATGGGAATATTTTTTGTGTTGAATAGATATGCTTTTTGTTCATGGTGGAAAAATTGAATCTACACTTATGCTTAAGAGTTGTGCCACTCTTGTACATGGAAAAAAAGGAGGGACATGTGAGCTAGAACGGTTGCTATCCTTGTTTCTTAATGACAAATCTGAAAGTGGAGCTTAGAGGGATCAAGGTGTAACAACCAAAGAGGTTTTGGAGTGTTGTTGTAAGTGAGGAAAGAAGGACGTAAGGAAGCCTAAAAGAACTGAAATGAAGAAAGAAGTAGGTGAAATGACTTGTGATATTTGGACTTTGGGTGGAGTCTTCACTGTGGAAAACCAGGTATGTAATACTAAAATTCTTTGTTTTACTACAATTTTTATGATGGTGAGATATTTGTAGTTATTATTATGGATTGGAATGAACCCTCTATGAAGGTTATTTTTTTATGTGCAAGGTGAGTATTTTATTTACCTAGACTCATAGAGTATTATCCATGTTTTACATGGAAGTGCAGTGTAATATTGCTCATATTTATCAGCTCAAAGCTTTAGCGATTTTACAACCATCTCACTGTGGTGTCTTTAGAAGGAAATGGGTAGAAATAAATTTAATGGATAGTGCAAGTGTGTCAGTAACCTTTTAGTTTTATATACGTGGATTTCATAAGATAAGAGGGAATTAGTTGTTCAGTGGTCTTAAAGAGATTAAATTTGGGTTGCTATATTTTTGTATAAGTCTTCTTAAAATAGATAACAACATTACCTAGTGAGGAAATACGTTGCAAACAGATGCATCAGAGTCTAGTATGAGTAGGTTGGTTGGAATATTTATTGTTATTGAAATTAGATGACAAAACAATTTCCAGTAGATATTTAAGCAAGATGGTTTGTGACCTCAATGTTAGGGTTGGAAAATTTGGCTTAAAAGTTCTCTTTTCTTTAACGTGCTCAAGACTGCATTCTTGATGAGTGTTTACTATTACACTTTGTGATACATGTGTGAGGATGCTTTTCTTGGTGTTGCATGCTTGTGGAATTACAAGAAATGAATTTATATTTTCCTAAATATGCTTAAGTAATGGGAAAACTTTGCTGAGGTTTCTTGAATAAGTTTTATAATGGTTATTGAATATATTTTGATTGTACAAGATCTGTAGGTGGTTTTATTTGGTCTTATTTAATTGATAAATGGCTACCAAGAGGTTAGCACTATTTTAGTAAAATAAAGGTGAACTTTACTTAATATGAATAAAATATTGTTGTGTTATTTCACTCATGTTTTAGAACCTAGAGACATTGTTTAAAGATAAGGTAAGGTATGATTGAGGAGATTTTTGAAGAACACAAGCTTATACTGAGAGGGGGGGTGAACAGTATAACGCCCACTTTTTACTTTATTTCCAAACCAATATCAATGAGTGTTCTTAATTGCAATAACAAAATATAGCAGTGTGCATTAATGACAGATATTAATAGTAAGCAAGTGCACAAATCACCACACACAATTGAGACACAAGATTTAACATGGTTCCCCCAATGTGGGGTAGTCCACAAGATAATCTCCTTATAATATTTCACAAATAAATAGGGATCCTTATCCCAATACAAATGATTAATTTGATCTTCTCAAAGCTAGGCTATCCTGATTTACTCAGGTGGGCTCCATTTATTTGCTCAACTAGGCTATCCATTGATCTGATCAGCTAGACTATCCATTGATCTGCTCAACTAGACTATCCACTGATCTACTCAGCTAGGATATCCACTAATCTGCTCAGCTAGGCAATCCATTGATCTGCTCAACTAGGCAATCCACTGATCTACTCAGCTAGGCTATCCACTGATATGCTTAGCTAGGCAATCCACTAATCTACTCATCTTAACAATCCTAATATGCTCAGGTGGGATCTTCACTGATCTGCTCAGCTAGGAAAATGGTGTTGGTATATTTTTTGTTTCTATTATATCTCTTTCACTACTCACAAATATGCCTCAATGCCTTATCACAAGGCTCAAACAATCCTACTCAAATGTTGTCCCAAATCTGTACTCAAGGCCTTCACAAAAAGGTTCAAACAATTCTGCTCAAATGCTGTCCCAAATATGTCCACAAATCTGTACTCAAGGCCTTCAAAAAAAGGCTCAAGAAATTTTGCTCAAATGCTATCCCAAATATGTCCACAAATTTATCCTAAAAGCTTTATCAAAGGCTCACTCAATCATGCACAAAACCTGCCTCAAATCTATCCATAAATTTTATCCCAAAAGCCTTCTCAAAGGCTCAATCAATCATGCTCAAGTAGCACTCAAATCTTCATCCACAAATCAATGAAGGCAAGGCTCAATGATGAAATCAACAATGAATATCAATGTACTCTTCAATGGATGACAACAATGATCCACAATGATCTCAACAATGTATGACCAATACTCTCTCAAATGGATGATAACAATGCTCAACAATGTATGACAAATACTCTCTCAAATGGATGATAACAATGCTCAACAATGTATGACAAATACTCTCTCAAATGGATGATAAAAATGCTCAACAATGAACTCAACCATATATGACAAACACTCTCTCTAATGGATGGTAACAATGCTCAACAATGAACTGAACCATGTATGATAAATACTCTCCCAAATGGATGATAACAATGCTCAATAATGAACTCTCAAATATATGGCAAATGAGCTCTCTAATGAAAACCTCTCCAAGAAATAACAATGAGGAATTTTACCAACCAAGTACAATTTCCACAAGTGATAGCAATAGGTTCTCAATAATATCTTCCTCATGCAATGTCAATAAGCTCTCAAGAAACAAGCACAACTCCCTTAAGCAAAGAGCTCTCAATTAGCCAACAATGATCTCCTCAAATGAAAGACAAATGTATCCATAAGTGACTAGCAAATTATCTCCTCAATGGTATTAAATAGGGGTAATGTACTTCAACAAGTAACCAACAATAATATCCTCAAGCAATGGTAAAAACCTCCTCAATAATGGCAATACTCTAAATGAACTCCACTAAAGCAATAATTAACTCAATCATCAATTTTATCCACAAAATTGATTTTCTAATCCATCCACTTCTTCGTAATAGCCAAGGCACATAATCAAGCAATTTGTCTTCAACTTCAAACCCTAACTCATGTGCATGTCTTCTAACTCAAGGTAGCAATTAACTAGGTCTCAAGTTCCTAGTTTAATTTCATAATTAAATCATGCACTAGAACATATAACAAGGTCAAAACTTTCCAACCTTATGACTCCCTAATTTTATTAATACATACAAAAAATACCTATGATTTTATTTTTAATTCCACACCTTATAACTCCACATACATCAATCACAAATATTTAACTTCAAATCTTATAACTCCCTAAGCACATAAAACAATCATTTATTTTTATTAAATACCTTATAACTCCCTAAGCACATACACCAATCATTTATTTTTACTAAATACCTTATAACTCCCTAGTTATAATAGAAATGATTTTCAATGCACCAAAAATTTGACAATATCAAATATTACCATGCGCTAGAGATAAATATATTTTTATGAAATGCCTTTGCAACCTTCGAAATCATTCAAGACCTTTGCCAAAATTAATGTGCCTTCACCATCTTCAAAATTGTTAATGCCTTGCCAAAAACAATGTGTCTTCATACCTTTACGGGAGTCGAAATCTATTCCTCTCACTTAACGCTGTGAAGCACTTACCACGTGAATGTCACCCCACATTGGGATTTAATACCAAACACCCAACTTTGCCTGCGCTCAAATTTGAAAACTCAAATTGCCTTCCTTAGCAAAACACTTTGCCCCTGGCAGGATTCGAACAACGAACCTGCCTTGTGCAAAGTTCGTGCACTACCAACTGTGCTATAGGCTCCTGCATGATGTCACTTTCCTATGCTGTATCCTTGACCTTGCTCTCAAACAAAATTTATTTTTCTTTATTTCTTCGTTGCTCCCCTTTTGACGATTCTCACTCATATGCAATGTTCCCAATTTCTTATAAACAAAGGTTTTACCTTTTATTTATATGCACCTCCATGCCTTCTAATGACATCAACGGATTTTATTAATCTCTCCAACCATTGCACATCAAATAATAATAAAATTCAACTTTAGACCTTAGAATTATTAAATAAGAATTTAATAATTCACCTCTTAACTTTGAATTGGGATATCTCCTTCATTCTTTTGAATTTTGCCATGAAAATTTTTGCACCTAGGTTTTATTTGAAAAACCTTTTCATCCATCATTATTTGAAGAAGTATTAGCATAGTGTTTTTAATGAAAAACCCTTTCCAATGGTTTTAATAAAAACCCTTTCCATTGGTTTAAATAAAAACCTTTACCATTGGTTTTACTAAAAACCCTTGCCATTGGTTTTAATAAAAACCTTTACCATTGGTTTTAATAAAAACCATTAATATAATATTTTAATATAAAAAATTATATGCCTCTTGTGCTACAAAGCCCTGCATATATCCATGCTCTACAAAATATCATAAATGATTATTTATGAAGTGCTTTTGCCACCAAAACTCAATGTGATCCATGTGACATCAATGATAACACAAAATAACTCAAATTGCCTAGAATTTTTGAATCTCCAAATGACGAGAAATTCATATCTAGAACTTGATGTATTTATAACTACTTTTATAAGTATTCTTGTTGCAAATACCTCATGTAGAATGAAATACAAGAAAAAATCTAATGGCAACACCTCTAATGCCAATCACCACAATCACTGTAAAAACCATCTCTGAGAATCAAAGGTGCTCCTCCTAACTCAATGCTCTCTTTGGAGGCTACTACCCCTAACTCAATGCTCTCCCCCTTACTCAAATATCTCCCCATTTGACATCAATGGCAAAAGGGACACCTATGGGGCTAAAAGATATGACTCTTAAGCTTAGCCCCCCACAACATTCTCTCTTGAGGTGATTAATTTTGGGGTGGGAGTATATTTACTCCCATATTACATTGTTCCTTTCCTTTTTCAACTTCCTTCCACATATTTTTGATATCCTTTTCTTGATGAGTTACTTGATCTTCTTATCTTGAACCTGTTTGGAATTGAGTTCTACACCATTTTGAAATATGCCAAAAATTATTGCAATTAAAACACTTGATATTGTAGCCTTTGGATGGTGCCCATATCCTGAATTCTTTCTTGAAATAATTTCCATATCCATTCCTTTCCTGAACCCTGTATTGTGAAGTTCTATTTTCATAATTATTATGACCATGATTTTTGAATTGTGTAGCTCTAAAACCAAAACCATGTTGCTCATTTTCTTTGCACTGAGAAGCTCTATGACCAATCCTGTTACATAAGAAGCAATGTCCTTGAAAAACATACCTTATTCCTTTGAAGTTACTTTTAGCAAAATAAAACTTCTTTGATCCATAGACCCTACAGTGTATAGCCTTGTGTATAAATCCATTACAAGAAAAACAATGTTCTTGAAAAGCCCTTTGTTCATGCCTTGGTTTCTCATACCTTTCTTGACCATTATCCTTGTGATTATTTTTGACTTGTGCATTGCATATTTGAACCTTATTTGTAGTATCTAAATCCTCTTCCTTAATTTCTTCCTTACTTTCTTCTTCAAGAATTTCTTTGCCTCTTGAACTTGATCCACCTATCTCAAAACAAGATCCAAACTGGATGTTTGGAGCCATAGGAACTTTGGAACTTTCTTCATTAATCTTAGGTGCTTCCTTGATTTCATATTTTAGAACTTCCTTTCCTTTTGAGTGTGATTCCCCAAACCTAAAATATGATACATTTGGTACTTTGAAACATTCCTCTTCTTTCTCTTCATTTGTGTCAAATAGCAAATTGGCACACATCTCTATTGCCTCTGAAATGCAAGTATCCATTTTTGCTGCTTCCTTTTCTTTGGAAACTGGTTCTTTCTTATAGATTTTTGAAACAAAGCCTCCTGATACAAATAGAGGTCCCTGTGTGTTTATTTTTTATTTCCCTTCTTCATAACCAAGCCCTGTATTTAAAAATGGATCTCATTGTAAATCCAAAAAAATATCCAGAGTTTTTGAATTCCTTTGAAATCGTGCTAACTAATTTTTGTAGGTCCCCAAACATTTTTAATATTCTTCTTCTAACTGATTACATTTTTCTTTCTTCTTCTTCAATTGCTCAAAAATAGTGATGCCAAACACTTTTGTTTCTTGAAGCTCTTTTTCCAAATCTTGAATGTGTCGATTAAGCATTATTTTGACCTTTTCATTTTCATGAACCTTATTTTCAAGCCTTTTTATTTTCCTTTTCAATCTCCTGATTCTATTTTCTTGTTTTGTGGATTCCTCTTCTTCATTATCACTGCTACTAGAATTGTCACTAGAACTGCTGCTAGAACTATTACTGTAACTGCTACTTTCTTTTTCCACAGATAAAATTTTCTTCATGCAATTGTTGTAATACATGCAATCATCATCTAAATGCCCAAAGTCTCTGTATATGAAGCATTTTAGTATTCTTAGACCCTTCTTGTACCTGTTTGCTTGCTTAATGGCTATATCAAGCTCTTGATGTATTTCTTCAATAGAGATATCCTCTTCTTTAACTTCAATACCTATGAATAGGTGTTCTTGCCTTTCTTCACTTATTCCAAAGAATGTCCATTCTTCTTCATATGACTGGTCTTCATTGCTGTGAACTGAACCATCACTTGCTTCTTCAATGTAGAAGGTTTTCTTTGTCTTACAAAAACTTTTCTTCTTCTCATACTTGGTTTTCTTGTACCTATCATATTTTTCATGCTTATGCTTTCCATACTATTTTCTTCTATGACCTTGTTTTTCATCATCATTGTTTTCTTCATGTGGATACTTGTTTGCATAGTGACCATAATCACCACACTTGTAGCTTTTGGTTTTCTTCATATCCCTGTAATTCCTTGAGTCCTCTTTCCTTTTGATGAAGTTAGATTCCTCATCATTATTTGAATCTCTATCTGTCTCTGGATATTTCCCTTTATTTTTATTTGAAGTCTTGAATGCAATTTATTTCATTAGAGCCTGATGCTTATCTATCCTCATCTCATAAGCTATGAGAATTTCTTGTAGCTCTTCCATTGTTAGCTTGTCGATATTGATTGTTTCTTCTATTACTAAAACCTTTGCATCATACTTCATGGGAAGTGATCTCAAAACCTTTTGAGTAACATCTAATTATTTCATCTCAAATCCTAGACCTCTCATGGTGTTAGCAATCTCATCAACTCAAAGTAAAAACTTTGCAATATCTTCAGAATCTTCCATTTTCAATTCCTCAAATATTTTTCTATGAGTTTGTAGTTTTTCCAACTTTACCTTGGAATATCCTTCATAGTTATTACACAACGTGGTCCACATTTCATTAGCTGAATTACATACCATGACTTTTGCAAAATCTATCTCATGTAGCCCACTTAGAATGCAATTCATTGCATTTGCATTAATATCAACCAATTTGCTAATAGTCTTATCTGTCTCGAGATCACCTTCAACCTTATACTCTTTTGCAACCATCTTCCATACCTCATATCCTTGTGATATCAAATAGTTCTTCATTCTCATGCTCCAGAAAGCATAATTGTTACCATAAAATAGTGGATCCTTACTTGTAGATGATCCATTATGTGAAGCTATTTGTGTTCTTATAGAATCTAACCTCAAGCTATTAGCCTTTCAGAAGGAACCCACTCTAATACCAATTGAAGAACACAAGCGTATACTGAGAGGTGGGGTGAACAGTATAGCGCCTACTTTTTACTTTCTTTCCAAACCAATATCAATTAGTGTCCTTAATTGCAATAACAAAATATAGCAATGTGCATTAATGACATAGATAACAATAGTAAGAAAGTGCACAAATCACCACACACAATTGAGACACAAGATTTAATGTGGTTCCCCCAATGTGGGGTAGTCCACAAGATAACCTCATTATAATATTTCATAAAGAAATAGGGATCCTTACCCCAATACAAATGATTACTTTGATCTTCTCAAAGCTAGGCTATCTTGATCTACTTAGGTGGGCTCCACTGATATGCTTAGCTAGGCTATCCACTGATCTACTTAGCTAGGCTATCCACTAATCTACTCAGCTAGGCAATCCACTGATCTGCTCATCTAGGCAATCCACTGATCGACTCAACTAGGCAATCCATTGATTTGCTCAACTAGGCAATCCACTGATCTGCTCAGATAGGATATGCACTGATCTGCTCAGCTAGGCAATCCACTAATCTACTCAGCTAGGTAATCCTGATCTGCTTAGGTGGGCTCTTCACTAATCTGCTCATCTAGGCAACTGGTGTTGGTATATTTTTTTGTTTCTGTTATATCTCTTTCATTACTCATAAATCTAACTCAATGCCTTCTCACAAGGCTCAAACAATCCTACTCAAATATTGTCCCAAATATGTACTCAAGTCCTTCACAAAAAGGCTCAAACAATCCCGCTCAAATGTTATCCTAAATCTGTCCACAAACCTGTACTCAAGGCCTTCACACAAAGGCTTAAACAATGCTGCTCAAATGCTGTCCCAAATATATCTACAAATTTATCCCAAAATCCTTCTCAAAAGGCTCACTCAATCATGCACAAAAGCTGCCTCAAATTTATCCAGAAATTCTATCCCAAAAGCCTTCTCAAAGGCTCAATCAATCATGCTCAAGTAGCACTCAAATCTTCATCCACAAATCAATGAAGGCAAGGCTCAATGATGAAATCAACAATGAATATCAATGTACTCTTCAATGGATGACAACAATGATCCAAAATGATCTCAACAATGTATGACCAATACTCTCTCAAATGGATGATAACAATGCTCAACAATGTATGACAAATACTCTCTCAAATGGATGATAACAATGCTCAACAATGTATGAAAAATACTCTCTCAAATGGATGATAACAATTCTCAACAATGAACTCAACCATATATGACAAACACTCTCTCAAATGGATGATAACAATGCTCAACAATGAACTGAACCATGTATGATAAATACTCTCCCAAATGGATGATAACAATGCTCAATAATGAACTCTCAAATATATGGCAAATGAGCTCTCTAATGAAAAAATCTCCAAGAAATAACAATGAGGAATTTTACCAACCAAGGACAATCTCCACAAGTGATAGCAATAGGTTCTCAATAATATCTTCCTCATGCAATGTCAATAAGCTCTCAAGAAACAAGCACAACTCCCTTAAGCAAAGAGCTCTCAATTAGCCATCAATGATCTCCTCAAATGAAAGACAAATGTATCCATAAGTGACTAGCAAATTATCTCCTCAAACTCTATTCCTCTCACTTAGCATTGTGAAGCACTTACCACATGGTCGTCAGCCCATGTTGGGATTTAATCCCAAACTCCCAACTTTGCCTGCGATCAAATATGAAAACTCAAAATGAATTCCTTAGTAAAACACTTTACCCCTTGCAGGATTCGAACAACGAATCTACCTTGTGCAAAGTTCAAGCGCCACCAACTGTGCTATAGGCTCCTGCATGATGTCACTTTCTCGCATTGTCTCCTTGACCTTGCTCTCAAACAAAATTTATTTTTATTTATTTCTTCGCTGCTCATTTTTCAACGATTCTCACTTATACACAATGTTCCCAATTTCTTTTTTTTTGAAAAATAATTTGAAAAAACTTGTATTAAAACAAATATCATTTACAAGTTGGGATGAGACTTTTCCCAACCTTAGTCAAAGAGAACACATGTTTACAACAGTAAAAGAAGATTTGCATTGGAGCCAAATATCTTAAACCATATTTCTACAATGACTGTTCACCTGTTTACAAC
Source organism: Wollemia nobilis (assembly GCA_028583015.1). Taxonomy (NCBI): domain Eukaryota; kingdom Viridiplantae; phylum Streptophyta; class Pinopsida; order Araucariales; family Araucariaceae; genus Wollemia; species Wollemia nobilis. Next base: position 4,950,084 of record JAQPPZ010016709.1, read on the forward strand.
TATAAAAGAAGATCTACATTGAAGCACAAATATCCTAAATAGTATTTTTGGAATGGTTATCCAAATTAGCTAAGCACTGGATTTGCTCACCAACCTGCCTAATCATCTCATCCTCAATAGCCATGTCATTGTGCCATTGAACCCCTACCTCCTTCTTAGTACCCATCTTAGCCAGGAAGTTTACCAATTTATTTAGATATCTACTCACATAAACTGGAATCACATCATATAATTCCCTCTATAATTCCTTAATTTGAGTGACAAGAATCCTCAACCTCCATGTTTTCAAAGCAAAGTTCCTCATGCAATCTAGAGCTCCAACCATTATTTGAGAATATGATTCTAGGATTATCCTCCTGTGACCTTGTTTTACTACCCAAATAGAAGTAGATTTGATAGCTAAGGCTTTTGATTCATTGTTTGTGGCTCTTCCCAAGCCTTGTAGTTCCCAATAGAGCACTGTTCCAACATGATTCTAGCAAACCACTCCAATTCCAGCTCTACCCGGATTACCTTTTGTAGCTCCATCAGTATTAATTTTAATCCAACCTTTTGGGGGTGGTTTCCAACTAGCTCTGTCCTGTCCCTCTTGCACTTCAACTTCATTTTCCATTGCCCTAATAACAACCTAAGTTTTCTCTTTAGCATAGACTGCCACAGTTTCTGTGACTTTGCTCCAAATGACCTGCCAAAATCCATCTAAAGAAGAAAAAGTTTCTCTAAAAATTTTGGCATTTCTCTCCAACCACACTTGCCACCAAATAAAGTTTAATGCAAGATCTCAACCAATACAAAGAGATTTAGATTTAAATCTACCCCTCTTCCATATTTCCCAAATATTAATCCGATTCAAATCACCATTAACTTGAATTTTATAATATAAAAACCATCTCTCCCAAATATGGCGCGTGAATGGGCACTCAAACATCAAGTGATCAGCTATTTCCTCACTCTTGTAGCATAAAACACATTGAGATGGACCAATGATTCCCATACATATGAGATTATCAAAAGTAAGAATTCCATTATGCATGAACTGCCAGGCAAAAAATTTTACTTTCGGCCAACCCTTGGACTGCTAAATATTTCTCCAATCCTCAACCTGATATGTATGAGGAGGAGGCTATAGAAGGATCTTATCATATCCATCCTTCACTGTGTAGACACCAAGGCTCCCATAGCCCCAAGCTAATTCATCCTCCTCATCTCTACCTGTGAGAAATATTTCTGTCAATATTTTAGTCATGATGGGTGTCAAATCCGGAGGGATTGAAATTGACCACTCATCCAACTTCCTAAACTGCTTAAAATTATAATACCCCAGCTGACTAGTGTTGAAATAAATTTCAATTTGGACCCATACCCTGGTTTCTATGGCTGTTTTTATTGGTTGCAGTTCAGGAAATTCAACAATGATAGGTGGGTATTGATCCCATGAATCTGTCCCAAATCATGCCTTCTCCCCTTTCCCCACTTTCCAAAATAATCTATCTTTTACTACCTGAGATCCTAACTTGAGAGCCTGCCACACTAAGGATCCATTACCATCCAAATGGAAATGACCCACCTCATTTGGGTTTACCTGTCCCAAATATTTACTAGTTAATATTCTACTGAATAAAGAATTTGGTTGGGAAATCCACCTCCAGTAAAGCTTTCCAGCCAAAGCTTTATTATTTAACTTTGATCTTCTCAGTCCCAAAACTTCTTTTACCTTGGGCTGGCTTACGTTATTCCAACCTACTAAGGCCCTTTTCCTCTCTCCTTTTACTCCTTCCCATAAAAATTTTCTAGCCATCTTGTCCAACTCTTTCCATATGGTATGTGGAGCAAGCAAGGATAGAAAATTTATAAATTGGCATGGCTTCGAATGACTGACTGTAAAAAAGTTAATCTACCCCCATAGCTTAACCATTTGTGAGACCAATGATTAATTCTATCCTTGATACAATCCAAAAGATTCCTCAAGATATCTATTTTTAGTTTTTTAAAATGAAAAGGGACCCCCAAGTATACCACTGGGAGATAAGTCCTTGTGAATCCCAAGATCTCTAAAATTTTGTCCTAAAGCCTTTGATTAAGATTGAAAAAGACCACTTTGGATTTTTTATCATTGATGACTTGGTTTGTAGCCCTAAGGTAGACATTAAGTGTATCTCTAATCATTATTGCTTCCCTAAGTTAGCCACTCCCACCAATCCTATGTCATCCACAAATTGTAGGTGAGTCAAAACTTTCTCACCCACCTTGATACCTGTTAGCAAACCTTGTTGTCTTCTCCTCAAGATGAGTCTACCCAATCCTTCAGCCAATATGAGAAAAATATAGGGAGAGCAAGGATATCCTTGACGAAGGCCTCGATTAGCTCCAAACAGTTGCGAGGGAAGACCCTTGATTAACACTGATTATGTCAGAGTAGAAACACAACTCATGACCCATTCTATCCAATCCTGAGAGAAACCAAAGGCTGCCATCATCTTTGACAAGAAGCTCCACTCCACCCTATCATAATCCTTTGACATATCTAATTTTATGAACATTCCTCTACTACCAGATGTTTGCATTGAATGGATTACATTCTGAGCTAGAACCACACCATACAAGATCTGCCTACCCTCTAAAAAACCCCCTTGCTCCGAGGAGATAATGCTATGTAGAAGAGGTTTTAGTCGCTCAACCATTACCTTTGTGATTATTTTATATATGACATTGCATAAGGCAATAGGTCTATAATCTAAAATATGTACCCCCTCATCCCATTTTGGAATTAAGGTAATGAAAGTATGATTTAATGCTTTAAGCATTCTTTTACTACCTTTGGACTCCTCTATAACAACCATTACATCCTCCTCCAAGTTATCCTAGAAGGCCTAAAAAACTCAATTGGAAAGCCATCTGGATCTTGTGTTTTTTTGGTGGTCATTCCAAAGACTACATTCTTCAGTTCCTCTATATCGTTTTAAGTAGGGTCTGATTTTCTTCTTCAGAGATAACAGAGGGTATGACAATAATAACTTCTTTTTGAGCCTCTTCATCTTGCACCATACTTTCCTTAAATAGTTTAGAAAAATAATCCATTGAATGGAAATGCATACCTAGAATTTTATCAAAGGAGTGTCCGTTATCATCTTGAAGAGCTTCCATGTTGTTCATATGTCTCCTAGCACAAGCAATCCAATGGAAAAATTTGGTATTTTTATCACCTTCTAATAACCAAGTGGTTCTTGCTTTCTGTTTCCAATAGGTCTCCTCTTGGTTGTTAATGTCCTCAACCGCTTTACGCAATGCATCATCCTCTTCTTTGAGCTGCTCTATAATTGTTCCTTCCCTAAAGTGTTTTCGAACCTCATCCCATCTGGCCACTAATGGAGCTCTTTGGACCTGGAAGTCTATATTGTTAGCTCACCTCCATTGTTTCAGTTGATCTTTGACATAATGAAGTTGTTTGTTGAATCTAAACATTATTGTACCATATGTTGGGCAACCTTCTTCCCACCACTGTGGAATTTTCTTTCGAATTTCCTCTTTTTGTAACAAAAAGTTTTTAAATTTAAATGGTTTGTGATGCTGCACTGTCTTGATCCCTCCTTCCAACAAAATGGGAAAGTGATCTGAAACTGGACCCTCCAAAATCTGAAATTTTATATTCCATTTTACAAATGCCTCCTCTAAAACCAAAAAATGGTCTAACTTCACCTTCTTGCTATGTGGCTCCCTCCTCTTATTAGTCCAAGTATAGTTGGTTCCAGGGCATTTAATATCCACCAAGTGTAATGCCTGGACTTGGGCAATCATAAGTTGATCCCCTGGGTCCAAAATTGGGGTTCCCCCTTCTTGATCTCTAGAGGATAATTTAGCATTAAAATCCCCAACAATAATCTAGTGTAAATCGTCCCTTGAGACTCTCATGTTATGCACAACTTTCCATTGATGCATCTGACCATCTAGGTTTTGAGCCCCATAAAAATATGTGATTAAAACATGTTCATCTATGACATTATTTCTAAAATGTGATGTGAGAACACCCCTCCAAGCTATATGTTCTATTGCAGTCCATTCAAGAGAGTTCCAAAGAGTAACTATCCCCCCTAAGGCACCTTGGGTAGCCACTTCCATATGACCAACACCCCTCCAAAGTCTGTTAACTATTTTACACATAAGATCTAACGATATTTTTGTCTCCTGGATAAGCAAAAAATATGTTTTACATTTTTCTAAGAGTCTTCGAACAATAGATTGATGTGTTCTACTGTTTAAACCCCTAACATTCCATGATTGTATAATCATTGGTTACCTTAAGAGCAATAAAAATCTATTGGTCTCACCGATCCTCCAGTGATCAGTTTGTCTCCTTGAACTACTATCAATTCCTTATTTGATTTTCTACCCACTCCTTGAGAGTTGCTATTTTTTGATCTCTTTTCCACCTGAGTTATCCCTAAAGTTGGCCTTTCTCTATTATTTTCTGCTATGCCCATACTGAGATCCTTAATTATTGGTTGCTCTTGGTTATGCACTATCAATGCCCTTGTACTCTCTGACTGCAGTAACTCACTGTAATCAATTACCTGCTCTATGATGGGGGGAGATGAAAGAGGAGCTTGAACATGGTCATTATTATTTTCATTAATCCCATCCACTCCTTCCATGAATTGTTCTTCTTGGTCCATTAGTGTCTTAAATATCTCATACCTATTGGAGGGCTTGAGTTGGGTTTGCTCTTTACCATCTTTTTTCTTTTGCCTTCTCCTTCTTTTGGGTTGTTCAAAACCATCTCCCTGTGCTTATTTACCCTGAGAAATATTGGTTGGTTCTTTGTTGATTGTTGACTTACCCTCCTTAGGAATATTTGACATTCCTAGAGGAGCCTCCATTTTTATGTTCATATTATTTGGGCAAGATCAGGCCAAATGCCCATATTTGTGGCAAACTTTGCATCTGAAGGGCAATTCCTCATAATCCATTTGTTGAATCTAAGATAGTCTTGCAAGTTCAAGTTCCACCTCTGTTGATAGAGGTTGGCTAAGATCCATTTCCACACATTATCTTGCATAAATAGCTATGTTTCCTTCTATTGTGTCTTTGGAAACACCCAAATGTACTCCAAGGGAATTACTGATAATTTCCAATACTTGCTCACTCCAAAACTCCATTGGAAGTGCATACAAACGAATCCAAACCGGGACAACAATGGGTTCAATTCAAGGATCAAATCCCACTCTCCAGGGTTGAACAAATAATCTTGTTGGACCATGATTCCTCTTTTTTGATTCAAAAGCCCTATTTCTATCGATAAGTGAAGAAAAACTAACAATAAAATATCCATTGCTAATAAACCATAAAGAATACTCACCAAGAGGCTCCCAGTTTTGCTAGACCCAGGAATGCAAAAAATTTAGGGTAGGGCAAATACCCATGAATTTACAGATCAAATCATGATTGGCTCTATATAAAACTATTTATTCAACCATCCTTTGCTCAATGACAATCTTTGGCATTGATTCTGACTGTGGCAAGCATCCATTAACTAGTTGAGATGTTGATCTACTTCTAGCAGCCGTAAAGAGCATTTTTAATGTATTTTTTTGTGCTTCTTCAGTCTTTGATGGAGATTTATCCTTTAAAAAATATGCAAAAGAACTATGTCTCTCTAGAAGAGGATCCGTAGGTGTCCCCATTGGGCCCTCCTAGAGCAGAAATCTTGTCTTCAAATCCACAGTAACCAGAAATCTCTTCGGCTACCCAACTGATGCCCTAGTTTTCTCTTCCCATTTGGCCAAATTATAAATGTGGAAATTTTCAATGTTCCCAATTTATTTTAAACAAATGTTTTACCTTTTATTATATGCACCTCCATGTCTTCTAATGACGTCAACGAATTAATCTCCCCAACCATTGCACATCGACGAATAATAAAATTTAACTTTAGACCTTAGAATTATTAAATAAGAATTTAATAATTCACCTCTTAACTTTGAATTGGGATATCTCCTTCATTCTTTTTAATTTTTCCATGAAACATTTTGCACCTCGGTTTTATTTAAAAAACCTTTTCATCCATCATTATTTGAAGAAGTATTAGCATAGTGGTTTTAATGAAAAACCCTTTCCAATGGTTTTAATAAAAAACCTTTCCATTGGTTTAAATAAAAACCTTTACCATTTGTTTTGATAAAAACCATTAATATAATATTTAAAAATTAAATATTATGTGCCTCTTGTGCCACAAAGCCCTGCATATATCCATGCTCTCCAAAATATTATAAATTATTATTTATGAAGTGCTTTTGCCACCAAAACTCAATGTAATCCATGTGACATCAATGATCCATGTGACATCAATGACAACACAAAATAACTCAAATTGCCAACAATTTTTGAATCTCCAAATGATGAGAGATTCATATCTAGAACTTGAGGTATTGATAACTACTTTTATAAGTATTCTTGTTGCAAATACCTCATGCAGAATGAAATGCAAGAAAAAATCTGAAGAACGACCGAGATGGTGATCGCTGATAGATAAGTGGAAGGTGGTTTGGATTCTCTTTGGTTATATGGGAACTCTGCTATAGCTTCTTCCTAGTAATACATATGGACGTTAGTTGTTTATCTTTTGCCAAGCAATCAAATCAAAATATTGGTGCAAAATTTCTCCAGTATTTTCTTACTATTGAGTTCCAAGTTAGGTGTGAAAAAATCTAGTATTGTTTAAGAGTAGCCAAGGACGTTCGATCATTCTCCCAATTTAATGGAAATATTGTATTTATATGGATTCAAATTAAACTAAGAAATTGATGTGCTTTTAGGATGTATGTTATTAATGAGTAATGAGATGTATATATTTTTAAGTGATCCCTATTCTTTTAAAAGTTCTATGAATGCTTATACTATTCAGGAATGAAGATAATGTTTGGCTGCTTTAAGATAACGTTGGAAGTTAATTGAAGTTTATTGGTTTAGCTTAGATGTGTAAGACTTTTTAATTGTGCTTATGAAGGTTGATTTTTGTTATTTCTCTCTTCTTGTTTTGAATTTGGGAATGCGTAAGACCTTGTGGACATGCTTAAATTTTTTTAAGAAGCTCAATATTTGGTCTATAGGAAGATCAATTTGTTGTAGAGACTTTTGAAAGTCATTGGCTAGGATCGAAGCACAAAGAGATTAAAAATAATACAACAATAGATTATTAGATGCTAATTATCATAGAGAAATGAATCTATTATGGTGTAGGAAGAAGTTTGTAATGATAGTCTTCTATTGATGGGTTCATTGAGTAAGATTGAACGTGACCTTGTCTAGTAAAATAATGTAGATGATGGGAAGGTAGTTGCAATTTAAACACTAATTCAAACTGGTTTGAAACCCATGTTGGTCAAGGTTAAATGGTGAAGAAGACTTGTTGGTAGGATGTCTTAAATAGTAGTTAGCTATGTGAACCTAAGAATATTGTCGGAAAACGTATTCTTTGTATGTGTTAAGAGCAAGACCTCGGATGAATGGATTTTTTGAGTCTTCCTTAGATAGGTTTTTAAGTCAATCACAATGCTTGTGTATATAGGATGATACTTACTCTTGTGATGTTGAACTCGACATTATATCAAGAAGGATAGTCAGATTAACTAGCACTTGATGCCACCATAAATAGATCTATGTTATGTGTAGAAAACAGTGAGCTCTCTTTGATAGACATAATAGAGTATGTGATCTAACTCATTTGGGAGTAATGAGTAGGGTAGCTTGGAGTAAGAATAACACCTAGTGTGCTTACATTAATGGATATATGTAAGTATAGGGATGGGCGAATCTCTACACCTAATGTACTTGCATTGATGGAAAAATGTGAGTATAGTGATGGGTGAATCTCTACACCTAATGTACTTGCATTGATAGACAAATATTAGTATAGGGATGAGTGGATCATATACCTATTGACGGACAAATGTAAGTATAGAAATGGGTGACCCTTTTATTAGGAGTTGTTAACCATGTTGACTTTGTGATAGGTAAACCAAAAAAAAATATGTGCTCTTAATATGTTAGGATAATGAGGGTGGTGACAGAGAAAAATAAGACAATATCAATGGAGATTAATTATACATTGTTTGTTGGATTTCACACCAATTTTAGTAATAAATAGAAGCAATCCATTTAATCAAATATTATATAGAAAGTAAGAGGGAAAAAAGAAAAAAGCAGTGGATATAAATGATGGGTGCCCTTAAGCACTAAATAATCATCATATTATCCATAGAAAATAATAACAACACTTCAATGCAATGAAAGTTATGGATGGGGGTATTGATATCAATACCTAAATCCTAAACAAATAATCATGTTTAACCTAGGCTGAGATAATGAGTAAGATTTAAGTTAACTATCAATTATAAGTTAAAATTTAACCAAGACAAAATTAGCCATGGGACTTGTTGTGGAGATTTCCTGCTTACCCTTTTTATCAAATGTCACGTTGTAGGTATCTCTAAAGTCACAACTAGTCTGTAGACTATTGTGTATCTACCACTTTGACCTAGAAATAGATTATCTAAGTGACTCTAGATAGACCAGGTTGGGTAAGGAAACCCTGGACAATGGGTTTGAATATTCACCATTTGGATACAATCACCCATGCTTTACCAGATTCGATGATATTATATTTTTTTGTTATTTTGTGACCAAACCAAGCAATATTAAAATAGATCAAGACCAGAATGGTGCCATGTCCATTGGGTAGTCGTAGCAGGTTTATATTTTATGAGTCAAGAAAAGGATAACAAAGAGAAACTAGTTCATCCACATTCATTCAAATGATATAATAAATGAAAACAATTAAACTGGTTAAGGAAAGCACCACTCACACATTCAAATTACTATAATATACAAATGAGCAAGACACATAAGCCATAAACACAAGGAATACCAGGAACAGAGTTGGAGCTTGTATTCATATAAAAATATTTACATATGAAAATATTGGAAGAATGCTCGGATCTTATATGACAATAGTTACAACAAAAACCCTATTCGAATATCATAATGTAGACACCTAAATCATGTAAATCGGATAAGACTATCAGTGCATTGCATATGCCCTCTTATCGACAACATATGGCCCTATTGGGCACCCCTCTAGGCTAGCAAAAGGCTTCCAAAAGCCTCCAAAACTTAGTTTGGAGGGTTCCTAGTAGTCTGGGGCAGTTTTGGGGCTCCTACTGGTGGTCGTCCCACCCAGGGATGACCATAGTTGGTGACCGTCCCACCCAGGGATGACCATCAAAAACCATCCCTGGGTGGGATGGCCCCTAACTGGACCCTTGAAAAAGTCAAAGGATGCGCTAAATGGCAATCCAAGACTACCATTAGCATGTCCAATCACCCCAAATTGATTGGGGACCTACTAATGGATAGTGAGGATAGTTGATTGGGAGCACCCAAAGGGGCAACCTTCTCCCAATCATGCCATGACACGATTAGGACACATGGTACCACCTGCCTCGCATGGTAGAAGATGCCATTTTGCCCTAGATGCCCTTTTGGGCTATAAAAGGAGGTCCAAAACCCCATTTTAAAAAGAGGAGAATTTGGATAATAGAGCAATGAAGTGCTGCCCAATTCTATCCCTACTTGTCCCCAACATTTTGCAAACCAAACTCACCCTACCTTAGCCTTGAAACCCTCTTCATCCGAAGGCAATTTTAGGGGAAAATAGGATCAAAAAACCAAACCAAAACTGATAAAATTGGAATATTCTTTGGCCCCATATGTCGAAAACACCCCATACCACTTTTGGACCAATTCCCATGGCCATAGGTGACAAAACTAAGGTAGTTTTGTAACCGTCCCACCTAGGGATGGCCAGTAGTCTGCCCATGGCACACCTAGGGATGGCCACAAAATAGGTTGGAATTTTAGAGAAATTCCTCCATAGTCCCCTTAGGAATGTCCTAAGGAACCTATGGCCCAAATTTGAGGTAGTTTGGAGGAGTTTTGATGCCGATTTGGTGATCCCCAATGTTGCAGGTCTATCTGGCTCACCCCAGGATGGCCAACAGTTAAGCATAGTTTCACCTTTAATATTGCCTCCAAAGTTGCTTATTTGCATTTAGATTATATTATAATATGCATATGCTTATTGTAGATTGGTTTTTGTATATGTAGATCACTTTGTTTAGTCGTAGTATATGCCTCTTTTGCTATGTTTTCAAGGCTTTCATCATCTTATGAAACAGGTGCTATTAACCCCATTTTAGTCCCTTGTGTGTAGGTGCAAGTATTCTACATAGAAGGAAGGAGCTAAGAAGACTAGAAGAATAGGTTGAAGGATAGCTCTCAATCGTGGGATGCGAGATTTACATCAACAACCATAGTTTACACCGCTTTGAGGCCCCTTTCAAGGGACTAGATCCCTTGAACATTGTAATGGAAGTTGTATCAATTTGTAAAAGCCCTCAAGGGGATATTTGTAATCTCATATTTGAAGCTATACATTGATTAAATAGAAGGATAAATCCACCATTTGGTTATACATTTGCTTCACTTTGATAGATTACAAGTTTATGTGTTATTTCCCTTTGAATGCTTTATAAATGCTTTACATTGCAATGGAATGCCCTTAAGGCGGTGTAGTAAATTTCACGTCTTCAGTGGTGATCACGGTATCTAGATTTTATTTCAATCTCCCATTGAAAGAGACTAATTTGGACCTTTAATTCTGGTTTTCTCTGTTGCAGGTGCTGACCGTTCTGAGAAGAAATGACCTCTTTGTGGCTCCATGGCACTGGGTGAGATGGCCAGCTCCATGGCACTGGGTGGGATGGCCCCCAATATATGACCATCCCTACCTAGGATAGCCACAAAACTAGAGGGTTTCTACAAAAAATTGCAAAACAACAACTTTCAGGTTCATTTTACACCTTTCTGCATCATAAAATTAACTTTTTACTGCTTAAAATTGCTCAATTTCATATTTTGTTTCGCTTATTTGCATAGAAAGGTTAGAATTTCTCTTTCCTAAATTGTGCATTAATTAGCTTAGAAAAATAGAATAAAATATAGTAGAAGTCACTGCATTTATCTGGTTTTGCTTGTTGAAACCTTTCCCACAAAGGTTAAGGTCATATAGGTTTTTGCATTTTTGTGCTTTCCTTTTATGCTACTAATATTTCTGAAAGAAAAATGCACCTTCATGCATTTAGTAAATAATCATTGAGTGCTACTTTGTTTTATTTCAAATTTTAAAAGGAACCCCACACACCAAGTTTTATTTTAACATCAATGGAGTTGGGCTCTCATATCCAACCCATTGATCGAGACCAACAGTGGATGTAATTACCACTCGATTGGCTCATGAGAAAGAGTACTATCGGGACCCATCCGTGGCCAAGGCCAACCCAAGATCTATCCTAACCATGCAAAATAGCACGCATTCCTCTTCGGAGGGGTGTATCGCTGCACATGGGGTGCTGGGTGAGGGTTGGTAGTACCTATGCTACCTCGTTGGATATGGATTTCATCCCCATATTTGACTTGTGCGAGTATATAGGTGAAATCCTTTAAACTTTGAGAATATCATCCAACGAAATATCAAACACGAGAAAAGTATTTTCTTTACAAAGCAACACATCTTGAAACACATCAAACAAGTTTAGGGATTCACATTTAAATATTTAAAGGAGATAATCATTTGTTTTCTTGTGTGTTTCTATTGATTGTGTATTTGAATCTATAAAACTTAAAAAGAGATAATCATGTTGTCTACTTTAGGTATTTCTTTATTGTTTGGGTAATCAACCCAAGATCCTCGATCTGGGGGTCAAACCCTAATAAAAATAATATGTATTTCTTTAGTGTAGGGTTCCCTTCAAGGTTTGCCTAGTCAATGCATCATGACAACTATGCATAGCCAAGCTCAATCACGAGCCTATGAAGTTGAAAACTATAGGAGAGGCCATGAGCATCATAGTTATAAGTATGAGGATCTCCCCCCACATAGGGAACATGACTATACACCTAGGGTAGGGTTAAATGATCATCTTAAGCTTCCAAAGAACCCTTCCCTAGGGTACCAAAACCTAGACGAGTATGATACTCATCATAGTGGGCAAGTCAATTCTGCCCAACCATTCCTCACTTATAAAAGAAGACCTGAGGAAGATCCTAATTATCCTTGATCACATTATTCCATGCAACCACGAGGTACCTCTACCAAGAGAACACCAATGGGTTATTCATGTGATCAAGTGGACTCTTCGGTTAGCCAACACCGAGTCCAAGCCCAAACCAGAGATAATCAGCCTACCAAGAGGCCTAGTAGGGAAGTCTACACTCCCTCTACACCACCTAGAACTCCCATCCAACAAGTGGTAGCAAGCCAGAAGAGGCCTATGCGAAGTTCGCATACGTCATCAACCAACATGACCATGGGAGAGTTAATACAAGGATTCCCAAAGTATCAGGAAACTTTCATGGAGGTTTTAAATTCTATCAAATTACAACCTCATGATTCTGATGCTTTCACCAACTTTGTGGGATACATACAAATGCACAAAGATCCTGTTATATCCTTTCGAAATCAGGATATCAAACCTAGGTCTACCAATTTACCAGACTCTCCTTTGCACATCATCGCGTGCATCAATAGGATCCCCTATAAGTGAGTGTTGGTTGATACAGGTTCCACAATAAACATCATTACCACAACCACACTAAAGCATCTCAAAATCCCATCTTCGCACATTGCAAGATCCAATTTCACCTTGAAAGCATTTAATGATGCTTTGTCCTCCACTGTGGGCACAATAATCCTACCTGTTCAAGTGGGGCAAAAGACTATGCCTACATTATTCTATATATTGGAAGGTGAAAGAATATACAACATATTGTTAGGAGTACCTTGGATAAGAGACATGGAGTGCATCCCCTCTCTTGTACATCAATGCCTTAAATACATTCATGAAGGTCAGGTCCATGTGGTTGATGCCGACCCAGACCCCTTCAAGTATTACAATAAGGATGATCATCCAAAAGAGTCTACTCACCCATCCACACCTTTGGATACTAAACTCAATGACCTTATCCAAAGTTTGGATTCAACCCCATGGTTAGTTGTGAAGTTACCTTCACCACCATCGCCAGTACCATCCTCTGTTTCTTCAAACGAGGGAGAGTCAAAAAGGCTAACCACAAAAGCTCTCTTAGACATTTTTGACACATTAGAAGAAGACCTTCCTACTCCTACCAACAAGGAGGAACCAATGGTGGATACAGAAGAATTAGATCATATCATACCATATTCATCCACCAAACTTGAGGACACAAGTCACTTGACCAATCCTGAACTTGATGAATGCATAGAACCCGATGTTAAATTCATGCATATCATTGAGTTGATCAAGGATCTAGGTTGTCCTCCTATCGAGTTGCCACTCATTGATAGCATCTCTGATGCACCCCCTGAGCATGGGGGCCAAGTAGATCACCTTGAACAAGTTTATGAGGTAGCCATGACTGGTCCAAGTGCCAATGCATCTTCTCATGAGTTTGTGGGAATGATCAATGTGATGACAGAGAACCAAAGTCCTCTTAATTCATCTAGACCACTTGTGACTCCATCCAACATTCCATCCATAACACAAGAGATATCATTGATGGATTCAGGCACACCTACTCCATCTCATTCAACATCTCAACAAAATCAAGAACAAGTGTACCCACTACAACAAAGTGGAGATAATCTAGCTACCACAATTGAACACTATGAGGTGGAACAAGAGCATGAGTTAAATCAAGAACAAGAGCATGTGGATATACTCACTACCCACAATCATCATGAACCATATGCATTTACTCAGATGATTTTGGATAGGCTAGCCAATGTTGAGTTACAAGTGAGTCACCAACATAATGACTCACAACAGATCTTGAATCGACTCGCAAGCATTGAGCTACAGTTGAGTCATTCAAAATCTCAACCCCTTGATTGTCAGGACCAACCTCCTCCTATGCAATCCAATATTAAGTCTCAATAGAAGCAAGGGCAAAGGCAACAACACCATCAACCTCGCATGTATACACCATTGCCTGAATCTTTGGTGTCACTCTTTAATCGATTATGCGAGGCTAAGGTTATCACATTGCCAGATATCCACCCTTTGGATCCTAATAGACACAAACCAATGTGGTATCAAGAGAGTCAACATTATCCTTATCATCAAGTGAATGGTCATAACATTAAGTCATGTATCACCTTCAAGAATAAGGTACAAGATATGCTTGACAAGAATGATCTTCAAATCAACAATCAACAAATTGACATAGTTCAAAATATGTTACCTATAAATAGGAGTCAAGAAGAAAAACCTAAACAGGTGACTAAGATGCATACAACCCCATCGCCTCATAAAATGTGGTGACTACGTTCACCTCATTTAAAGCATCAACATCACACCTGGACTCCATTAGCTGAGCCCATGTCAACCATCCTTCACAACTTGCAAGAAGCAAAGGCAATCATCTTGCTAGATATACCCCTGGTCAATCCAAATAGGTCTAGATCTAGATGATACAGGGAGGATCATTCTTACCTCTATCATCGAATAAGAGGGCATGACATTAGCAATTATCATAATTTTAGACATGTGGTCCAAGATCTTATTGATAGGGAAGTTGTATCCACAAGCGGGTCACTCATGTTACCCCATCAAGATAGTGGTATTACCCATAAACCTTTGCCACAATAGGGGGAGTCAATCTCTATCACTCCTCCTAGCCAAGCCAATAACAATGCATCAAACATAGTACATACTGGGGGTATCCAAGGTGTCACACCTTCCCCACTATTTACATCACAAGAAATGAAGCAAATTGAGGATCCTAAAGGTATCGCACCTTCCTCGCTTCCTTTGATCACCACAAATGCTGGGGGGACACAAGGTATTGCACCTTCCTCCTAGAATCACAAAGTAATCAAAGTTACATAAAATCTCCAAAGGCATCCATAAGCCCTTTGGTCACAACCAAATGCCCCTAGGCAGTCATAGACACTTTCTAAGTGTCGTTGCCCACCTAGGTCACCCAAAATGCTCCTAGTGGTCTTTGAACATCTAGGTCAAATAAAAATCTCCTAGACAATCTATGATCATCTAGGTCAACCTTAAATGCTCCAAAGGCATCCATAAGCCCTTTGGTCACAACCAAATGTCCCTAGGCAATCATAGACACTTTCTAAGTGTTGTTACCCACCTAGGTCACCCTAAAGGCTCCTAGCAATTTTTGACCATCTAGGTCACATAAAAAAATCCTAGACTATCTACGATCATCTAGGTCAACCTTAAATTCTCCAAAGGCATCTATAAGCCCTTTGGTCACAACCAAATACCCCTAGGCAATCATAGACACTTTCTAAGTGTCATTGCCCACCTAGGTCACCCTAAAGGCTCCTAGCAATTTTTGATCATCTAGGTCACATAAAAAAGCCCCTAGACTATCTATGATCATCTAGGTCAACCTTAAATTCTCCAAAGGCATCCATAAGCCCTTTGGTCACAACCAAATGCCCCTAGGAAATCATAGACACTTTCTAAGTGTCATTACCCACCTAGGTCACCCTAAAGGCTCCTAGCGGTTTTTGACCATCTAGGTCACATAAAAACCCCTAGACTATCTATGATCATCTAGGTCAACCTTAAAGTCTCCAAACATAATAACCATTTTCAAAAAATCCCTAGGAATTAGAATTTAAGTGTTTAATACCAAAGCTCTAGGTTTTTGAGTCTAGGTAAAAAAAATCCTAAACTATCTATGATCATCTAGGTCAACCCTAAAAGCTCCAAAGGCATCCATAAGCCCTTTGGTCACAACCAAATACCCCTAGGTAGTCATAGACACTTTCTAAGTGTCATTTCCTGCCTAGGTCACCCTAAAGGCTCCTAGTAGTTTTTGACCATCTAGGTCACATAAAAAGCTCCTAGACTATCTATGATCATCTAGGTCAACCTTAAATGCTCCAAAGGTATCCATAAGCCCTTTGGTCACAACCAAATACCCCTAGGTAGTCGTAGACACTTTCTAAGTGTCATTGCCCACCTAGGTCACCCTAAAGGCTCCTAACGGTTTTTGATCGTCTAGGTCACATAAAAAATCCCCTAGACTATCTATGATCATCTAGGTCAACCTTAAATGATCCAAAGGCATCCATAAGACCTTTGGTCACAACAAAATCCCCTAGGTAGTCATAGACACTTTCTAAGTGTCGTTACCCACCTAGGTCACCCTAAAGGCTCCTAGCGATTTTTGACCGTCTAGGTCACATAAAAAAGCTCCTAGACTATCTATGATCATCTAGGTCAACCCTAAAATCTCCAAAGGCATCTATAAGCCCTTTTGTCACCTTAAAACGCTCCTAGATAGTCCATGATCATCTAGGTCAACCCAAAATACCCCTATGTGGTCTATGACCGTCTAGGTCAAGCTAAAATGTTCCTAGGTAGTCTACGACTATCTAGGTCAAACCTAAATGCTCCAAAGGTATCTATAAGCCCTTTGGTCACCCAAAAAGCCCCAATGGCATTCATTAAGCCCATTGGTCAACCTGTACATATATATACATATCTCAAAAATAAAAAAAAAAATCATTAAAATCATCAAAATACAAAAATATTGCATTGTATTGCATTTCTCATCACTTGCATTATAATCATAGTTGCATTAGGCATACTCATCATTGCATTATGCATCATTCCAAATTGATCATATATGTCTAGCACCAGGTCTGTACATTAGGCATCTAGTAAAAATTCATTGTTATCATATGACAGTTATACCACCTATTTATATTACATATACCATTTACATTATATGTCTATTTCCCATCACTTAGCTATTGTTGATAAACATAGTTAAAGTTTTTGGTCACTCAGCCATATCTAGTTGTCTTCTCAAAATTGTAGAAAGCTATCATGATATTTAGAAGGTAGAATCCTGCTTGGATAATGCTTGGTATACATCAAAATCCCAACACAATTTTCACATTAATAAATCCAAGTCTAGCACAAGGAAAGATGAAAACTATGAAGTGGTCTAGGTTACTTTAAGCGAAAAGGTTATCCTGCTCATCCCCCTATGTGAATGGTTCAAAGATGTTGAGAATTGACAAAAGGACAAGTTCCTCCTTACCCAAAAATCCCTTACCCTACACTGGGGCAAGTATCCCAAAGAAAGAAATCAATAGTGATTATTATCCCCCATAAACAACAAATCCCACACGGGGGGTCTCAAAGTAATCCAACAAGAAATAGTGATTATTATCACTTTAAAATATGCAAAAGAAACAATGATTATTATCACTAGGAAAAGCACAAAGAAATAGTGGTTCTCACCACTACTAAAATCCCTTGCTCACCAAATCAAAATGAGCAATTCCCTTGAGAAAGTCAAAGAAAGGTAGGGACTCCAAAACTTGAATCCCTAGAATTCTCAGCATTAGAGAACCATAAGGTGATCCTCATTACAAGTTTGGTGGATAGCCTACTTGTCAATGGTGGTAGCCTCCCGCATGATGATATGTCTATCACTTAAGCAACTTGCTTAGGTATAGACCAATGTTTGAATGTGGATGAGCTAGCTTGTTGTAACCTAGATTACCTAGTGGTCTAATCCAACTAAGTACAAAACTCAAGATAATGAGACTCGCAGAATGATCTCTAATGTCGATGGGCTGAGTGAATCCCATTTGCACTAGGGTAATCTTATGTGTTATCATGGTAATGAACTCACGTGCACACACAGGGATATTGATTATCTTGGTTATCTTAGTAGGTGCATACTTTGTCAAAAGATCTTGTATAGTTATTATATGACTTTTGATTAGGTAACTAGAGTGTTTGAGTCTCTTCAAAACCACTAAATAATATCATATCATATTACATTATCCATTTTATTTTACATCATGTTGCCACATGTTTGTCATAATTCCAAAATCCATTACATAGTGTCAATAATAACATGAAAATAATAAAGATACATTTTGTATAGTCTATGGTGCTAGCATAGTATGCATCAAATAGTCATTATATATCCATCATACAAAATTAAATCAAATCATCCATTTCATTTTGCATCCACATAAACATCTACATATCATCAAATCAAATCATATGATCAATACATGCATCCATGTTAGACATCCATCATAGCATCATAA
Source organism: Wollemia nobilis (assembly GCA_028583015.1). Classification (NCBI taxonomy): domain Eukaryota; kingdom Viridiplantae; phylum Streptophyta; class Pinopsida; order Araucariales; family Araucariaceae; genus Wollemia; species Wollemia nobilis. The sequence continues at coordinate 4,968,283 of JAQPPZ010016709.1, forward strand.
AATATAAGCATTGCATACATCTCATAAAGCAATAAGGAAACACATGATGATAATAGAAACTCATATATATATATGTATGAGACCAAAAGATACATCATAATCCAAAAACTACCTATGGGCTACAATCAAGTGGGTCCTTAGACCTCACACTCCAAAAATCAAAATTCAAAAACAACTTCAAATATAAAAAAAAAAAATGGGCCAACAACCCACCAAAAACAAGACAGAATGGTCAATAAAATAGGAGGGGTCAAGACTGAACCTATAATATTTTTGGATGCATCAAAAGACTCTATTTTAGTCCCCAAGAAGGCCTCCATGGCTGGACCACTCCAAGGGAATGAGATATTTGGCCTTTTGACTCCAAAACTATTCATCAAAACAGTCAAAAATCACCTCCAAATAGGTATTTAGTACCATGGGAAAAATAGAGAGTTGCCCCAATTAAGTCATATGTGTCAAGTGACTCATCACTTTAGCATTTTTCATACCCTCATCGACTCATCTCTTGAGGGGGTAGTCATCATAATGAATTCATAAATCGAATCAACATTAAAACACTCAAAAGTGTAAATTCCATGCATTCAAAAGAATCTTGGCTAAAGATAAATTTTCAAGCCCATGTTGGGGCAAAGAAATAGCATAAGAAGAAAATTAAATAGGCTTGACCTCCTTGAAACCTCAGGAATTGACCCATGTGAAGGTTTACAAGAATACAAGGCACCAAGACCTAGTATGCCCTAAGCCCCATAAGACTGTTACTACAACACGACTGAAAGGTATACCCAAAATTGATCCTTCGACTATGTCAATAGAAAGGATTCCAAGAATGTATGATTTTCCACAATGGAGGCATCCAAAGTTGATTAGGTTAATGAACAACCTTGATCATTCGATGATTTAGTGATCTATTTTTGCTCAATGCTTTGTTTCACATCGTGCATCCCAAAAATGGGGTATCTGTAGACACCTAAATCATGTAAATCGGATAAGACTATCAATGCATTACATATGCCCTCTTATCGACAACATATGGCCCTATTAGGCACCCCTCTAGGCTAGAAAAAGGCTTCCAAAAGCCTCCAAAACTTAGTTTGGAGGGTTCCTAGCAGTCTAGGGCAGTTTTGGGGCTCCTACTAGTGACCATCCCACCCAGGGATGGCCATCAACAACCGTCCCTGGGTGGGACGACCCCTAACTGGACCATTTAAAAAGTCAAAGGACACACTAAATGGTAATCCAAGACTACCATTAGCATGTCCAATCACCCCAAATTGATTAGGGACCTACTAATGGACAATGGGACAGTTGATTGGGAGCACCCAAAGGGGCAACCTTCTCCCAATCATGCCATGACGTGATTAGGACACATGGCGCCACTTGCCTCGCATGGCAAAGATGACATTTTGCCCTAAGTTCCCTTTTGGGCTATAAAAGGAGGTCCAAAACCCCATTTTAAAAAGAGGAGAAGGATAATTTGAGCAACGAAGTGCTGCCCAATTCTATCCCATTACTTGCCCACACTTTTGCAAACCAAAACATGCCTTACCTTAGCCTTGAAACCCTCTTCATCCGAAGGTGATTTTAGGGGCAAATAGGCTCGATCCACCAAACCCAAACCAGCCAAATTGGAATATATTTGGCCCCATCTGTTGACAACACTCCCATACCACTTTTGGACCAATTCCCATGGCCATAGGTGACAAAACTAAGGTAGTTTTGTGACCACCCCACCTGGGGATGGCCAATAGTCTACCCATGGCACACCTAGGGATGGCCACAAAATAGGTTGGAATTTTAGATAAATTCCTCCATAGTCCCCTTAGGAATGTCTAGAGGAACCTATGGTCCAAATTTGAGGCAGTTTGGAGGAGTTTTGATGCAGGTTTGGTGATCCCCAATGTTGCAGGTCTATCTGGCTCACCCCGGGATGGCCAGAAGTTAAGCATAGTTTCACCTTTAATATTGCCTCCAAAGTTACTTATTTGCATTTATATTATATTAGAATATGCATATTCTTATTGTAGATCAGTTTTTATATATGTAGATCACTTTGTTTGGTTGTAGTATATGCCTCTTTTGCTATGTTTTCAAGGCTTTCATCATTTTATGAAACAGGTGCTATTAACCCCATTTTAGTCCCTTGTGTGTAGGTGTAGGTATTCTACATAGAATGAAGGAGCTAAGAAGACCAGAAGAACAGGTTGAAGGATAGCTCTCAATCATGGGATGCGATATTTACATCAACAACCATAGTTTACACCACTTTGAGGCCCCTTTCAAGGGACTAGATCCCTTGAACATTGTAATGGAAATTGTATCAATTTGTAAAAGCCCTCAAGGGGATATTTGTAATCTCATATTTGAAGCTATACATTGATTAAATAGAAGGAGAAATCCACCATTTGGTTATTCATTTGCTTCACTTTGATAGATTACAAGTTTATGTATTATTTCCCTTTGAATGCTTCATAGATACTTTACATTGCAATGGAATGCCCTTAAGGCGGTGTAGTAAATTTCACGTATTCACATAACATGGGGTTATTTCTCTCCATGACGATTGTAGTGATGTGAGAGTCTCCAAATCTGGAACATCCACAAGAAATTATTTTAGTAGATAGAGCTCCCTGGACAGTCTCTGGACAAATGGTAGAAGAAAAGGTGATGTAAGAGACAAAGGGATTAACATAGAATAGGAAATATGACTAACACTAAAACACAACTATACCTAGACTTAAGTTTGCTCTTTTAGAGGTTTTATCCCTTTTGCCACCACTATAGTGGTATTCTATATATAGATATGAATGCTTGAGTGGGGCTATAACCATTTCTCCATCGACCTTCCATATGGCCTGATCTTGTCTCCCTTTCAAAAGTATGGTAGAACAAAAAATGGGAATGTGGCCCAGGTCCTTCTTCTTAGACATATGGTGGTTGAGGCTGCAAGCTATCCTTCTTGCTACCCTGAGTAGGTAACTATGTTATAATTTTCTCGTGGGATTCCTTTGGTGAGCTGGGTCCCACTTCTTCCCTTTTGATATTCTACAAACTATGGTCGATATATACCCAAGCCTCATCATGAAATACGAAAGCACATGTTAGTAGGTTGATATATTGCATGACCTAATTCACCCACTCCTTGGACCACTCCACGGTGTTCTCAGTGAAGACACATAGGTGGTCTACCATCTCCACCAAAGAGGTGAACTATTTTGATAGCTTTGTATCCTGACCAATTTCGAAGCTTTGTATCTTATTGAGCACAAACTCCTTGATGTCAGGATCTTGGATGAATTCATTCAATGTAAACCCATAGTCTCTTAGTTCATCTTCAACCTCCTACTCAGCACTGGAAACTTCTTGCTCCCATCAAAGCCTATTTGATTTGTTCTACAGATAAATGAAAATCTTGGCATATTATTCTGTAAAGAAACAAACATAACCATCCCTCAAAGTAGCTGCTCTCATGATGATATCCACATAGTTCTATTTGAATTTTTGGTACATAGGATATATCAAGTTTACTCTTTGATTGGCTTGCTGCAACAGGTCATGCAGGATGCCGACAACGTGCCTAGTGGCATAAATATCATAAAATATTGACAAAAAATCATGCATCCTTCCTAGTATTTTATATCTCATATCTTGTTTGAATTCATAAATGGACCAAAAGTAGTCATTGACCTGTCCAGTGATGGCTTGAGAGGGAGCTGACATTTGCTTCAATTGATCGATCTCAACCTGTAGTTGTTGTAATTTAATATGTAGTTGTTCTACATCCATCACTTTGGTATTTAAAGTTGATACCTCTTTCTCTACTGCTATTGCAACCTACACTTGGGAGACCACTTGTGATTTCATCATGTCTACTAGGCCAACTTCTGCCCTCATTACACCTTTTTCGAGATTGATCGTGGCTTCTTTTAGGCTTGGTGATAGTGGGATGTCAAATGTAGCAATGAACACATCGAACGTTTCTTTCCTAGCTGTCCCTTTGGGACTACTCACTCCTTTTTCGAGGGACATTTGCTCCTCCATATCTTGTATCTGGTCCTCTTACTCCATGGTAAATTGGAATGTGTCCATCACTCTTGTCATTGTGAAATTCTATGAGTCTGGGGTGGAAGATTCAGTTCTGGCATTTTTCTTTGTGGGGGATTGTGAGGGACTCTATTCTTGGACTTCGTACTCCCTGAGTATGTTGGTTAATCTCCCTACTTCCTATATTTTTCTTAAAGCCTTTCATGTTTGCCTAAAGCCTTTAAATTTTCCGTACATTCCTAGAATTTGCAAACCAATATTCATAGCCCCCAACACAGAAAAAATTGCCACGGTTTGAAAATTTTTGGTGAAAAATGAATGCAATTCACCATGTATCCTTGGAAATAATTCATCGATATTTCGAGACAATTCTCATTTATTTTATAAATATATTTTGGGGTCAACCTCTTATGCATAATCCTGGTACATGAGGCTTGGAAAAAAGGAGAAAAAATTAGTGAGTCTATTTATAAGAAAAATATTTATTAAAAACTTATAAATTTTTAGAAATAAATAGATATGTTGGGCATAAAAATCCAAGGAAAAAAATAAGGATATAAAAATATAAAATTTCCATATTACAAATAAAGCTAATTAATCTTTGTGTCAGAAAAATTAATTTAGTAATATCTAATGCAAGATACATGGAGGATGAAGATGACAAAAGATAAGAAGTTAGAAATTTCATAAAAATTTGAGATAGAGAGGACAAAGAGGTACTTTTGGAGGAGTATTTGGTAATTACCTCACCAAAATAAAAAGAGAAACTAGGAGAAAAATCTCATTAAGGAAATTACACGGAGTCATATTTTCTTCCCACTTTAACAAGGCATTAAGATCTTGATAGATTCCTCGTTAATCTTATTAAAAAATCCTTTTATATTCTAAAAATTAATGTGTGAGTTGCATTAGAATAGGTGATAATGTCATGACCCTCCCAAGGTAAACTCATTCACGATATAGACTTATGTTTTGGATGTGCTATTTGGTTATGGAATGGTTGACTATTCTATATCTTTTGGTTCTGCAAATTGTTTTAATGAAAAAAAATTGAAGTGGTTAATAAATTGTTTACCCTTACAGGAATATGTTTCTCCATAGTAGGAGAAGAATATAACCACTATAAATGTATAAGAGAAATTTTGTGAAGACCTAATAGACTATCATTCTTACTAGGACAAGTGCACTAAATCATAGGTGAAAGTTTAGTTGCTAACAATAATTTTCTCTTGTTGTATTTTTAGCTTATGGCTATTTTTAAAGGAGGTTCTATAAGTCTGATAGAATCTAAATAAAATGATTAAGTATCCTTTTGTTATGAAGATAATTGGTTGTCTATCTTGTTTCCTTTATTTATAAGAAGGGAAATCATTGATAATGGAATGCTTCTTTAGAAACGTTGGTTTCGCAAGTATATTAGTATGTAAATATATATCTATGATTTTACATCTAAGGAGGATTGATGTTAGTAGACCATGGCATTCATTTTGGGTTTAATACCATAGAAATATTGCTTGTGTTGAGGGGTTATGATTTTTGGTCATGGTGGAAAAATTGAAGCTACACTCATGCTTAAGAGTTATGCCACTCTTGTACACCGAACAAAAGGCTGAATGTATGAGCTAGAACGATTGCTATCATTGTTGCTTAATGGAAAATTTGAAAGTGGAGCTTAGAGGGATCAAGGTGTAGCAACTGAATAGGTTTTGGAGTGTTATTGTGAGTGAGGAAAGGACATAAGGGAGCCAAAAAGAACTAAAATGAAGAAAGAAGCAGGAAAAAGGACTAGTGACATTCAAACTTCAAATGGAGTCTTCATTGTGGGAAACTAGGTATATAATACTGAGGTTATTTGTTTTAATAAAATTCTTATGATGAGATGTTTGTAGTTGTTATTATTGATTGGAATTAACCCTCTATGAAGGTATTTTCTTATGTGCAAGGCAAGTATTTTCTTGAAGAAGAAGTTTCTCAATGGCCTTAAAGAGATTAAGAGATTAACTTTAGGTTGCTATCATTTTGTGTAAGTCTTTTTGAAATAGATCGCAACGTTACCCTGTGAGGAAATACATTGTAAACAGATGCATCAGAGTCTAGTATGAGTAGGTTGGTTGGAATGTTTATTGTTATTGAACTTAGATAAAAAAAATTACCAGTATATGTTTAAGTAAGATGGTTTGTGACCTCGATGTTAGGGTTGGAAACTTTAGCTAGAAAGTGCTCTTTTCTTTAACATGCTTAGAACTGCATTCTTTATGAGTTTTTACCGTTACACTTCATGATACATGTGTGAGGATGCTTTTATTGGTGCTGCATGCTTGTGGAATTACAAGAAATGAATTTATATTTTCCTAAATATGCTTAAGTATTGGGAAAACTTTGCTGAGGTTTCTTGAATAAGTTTTATAATGGTTATTGAATATATTTTTATTGCTTAAGCTCTACAGGTGGTTTTATTTGGACTTATTTAATTGATGAATAGTTGTTGAGAGGTTAGCACTATTTCAGAAAAATAAAAGATAACTTTACTTAATATGAATAAAGTATTATTATGTGTTATTTCACTCTTGTTTTAGAACCTAGAGCTATTTTTTAGAGATAAGGCAGAGTGTTATTGAGGAAAATTTTGAATCTCCAAATGACGAGAGATTCACATCCAAAACTTGAGGTATTGATAACTACTTTTATAATTATTCTTGTTGCAAAAACCTCATGCAAAATGAAATGCAAGGAAAATTTTGAAGAACAACTGAGATGGTGATCGCTGATAGATAAGTGGAAGGTAGTTTGGGTTCTTTTTGGTTATATGGAAACTTTACTGTAGTTTCTACCTAGAAATACGTGTGTGTTAGCTATTTATCTTTTTCCAGGTGATCAAATTGAAATACCAGTGGAAAAGTTCCCTAATGTTTTCTTACTGTTGAGTTCCATGTTAGGTTTGAAACAATCCAGTGTTGTTTAAGAGTAGCCAAGGACATCCGATCAATCTCCTAATTTAATGGAAAGATTTGTATTTGGATGGATTCAAATTCAGTTGTGAAATTGATGTGTTCTTGGGATGTATGTGATTAATGAGTAATGAGATGTGTATATTTTAAGTGATCCCTATTCTTTTAAAAGTGTTACGAATGCTTATACTCTTGAGGAAAGAAGATAATATCTGGTTGCTTTAAGATGATGTTGGAAGTTAATTAAAGTTGATTGGTTTAGCTTAGATGTGTAAGATTTTTAATTGTGCCTATGGAGGTTGATTTTTGTTATTGCTCTCTTCCTTGTTTTGAATTTAGGAACCATGTGAGACATTGTGGACATGTTTAAAATTTGTAAAGAAGCTCACTGTTTGGTCTATAGGAAGATAGATTTGGTGTAGACTTTTGAAAGTCGTTGACTGGGATCAAAGCACAAAAAAATTAAAACTACTACAACAATAGATTTCCAAATGCTACTCCTCATAGAGAAATGAATCTATCACGGTGTAGGAAGAAGTTTGTAATGATAGTCTTCTATTGATGGGTTCACTAAGTAAGATTGAACATGACCTTGTCTAGTAAAACAATGCAAATGATAGAAAGGTAGTTATGAGTTAAAGACTGAGTCAAATTGGTTTGAAACCCATGTTGGTCAAGGTTAAATGGTGAAATAAGACCCATTTCTAGGATGTATTAAATAGCTCCTAGCTATGTGAACCTAAGAATACTATCCAAAAATGTATTCTTTGTATGTGTTAAGAGAAAGACCTCAAACAAATAGATTTTTCAAGTCTTCTTTAGATAGGTTTTTAAGTCAATCACAATGCTTGTGTATATAGAATGAGACTTACTCTTGGGATATCAAACTTGATGTTATGTCGAGAAGGATAGTCAACTTCTCGAGCACTTGACTCCAACATAAACAAATTTATGTTGTGTGTAGCAGACGACAAGATCTCTTTGATAGACATAATATAGTATGTGAGCTAACTCATTTGGGAGTAATGAGTAGGGTAACTCGGAGTAAGAATAACACCTAGTGTGGTTACATTAATAAACATATGTAAGCATAGGGATGGGTGAATATATACACCTAATGTACTTGCATTGATGGACAATTGTGAGTATAGTGATGGGTTAATCTCTACACCTAATATACTTACATTGATGTAAAAAGGTGAGTATAGGGATGGGTGGATCATATACCTAGTGAACTTACATTGATTGAAAAATATAAGTATAGAAAATGATGACCCTTTTATTAGGAGTTTTTAACCATATTGACTTTGTGATAAGCAAACCAAAAATTAAAAAATAATGTGCTCTTAAAATGGTAGGATAATGAGGGTGGTGACATTTGGTATAAGAGCCAGGTTCGTAGTGAAATAGGTTGGTTCATAGTAGAATAGGCTCACTATGCAAACTAGTTAAGGTGTGTGATAGGAAATATACCTAAGTAGGGTTTAAAATATTCTAGATAGATTAACTAGGAACTCAATTGCAACAATAGATTGACTTCTTTTGACTCTATTGTGTGTGGCCAGGGATAATGCCATTGAAGAGAAGGAGAGGAAGTGCTACCCGAATGATGAGGAAGACACAATAGACCAACGTAGAGGTCAAAACCTCATATGTAGGTTTAGATAATCCTAGCAATGAAGGAGAGGACCTCATAGCAATAGTGTCCCAACTTTGTGAATAGATGGAAGCAAAAAAATAATTATTGGATTCCATTTTGAATCGAGAAACATAGGCTACAAACTCTAGAATAGAATAGATAGATGAACCCCTTACTGAGGTATAACAGGCTAGGATACTTCTAGAGGCTGAGTTGGGAAAGGATATGAAACATTTAAAATCTTCCAAGTTCAATGGAGAGGTAGATGGTGACAAACCCACAACATGGCTAAAAGATATATAGACATATTATAACATGAATAATTATTCCACCGATACTTGTACATCCTATGCCGCTCTACATATTCAAGGTGCTGGTTTGGACTGGTGAGAGACATATAGTGTAATATTGGATCTTACGATAGTAGTGGATTTAAATTGGAAAGTATTTGTAGAAGCTTTTAAGGATAGATTCCAAATGAAACACTTCTATTCCTAGAAGTTCGAAGAGTTCACTAAACTTCAACAAGGAATTACGATAGTAGAAAACTATTACAAAATATTTGTCAAACAACTGAAGTATGTGCTGACATACAATCAGAAAATAAAGATCCATAATTTTATACTAGGAGAAGATCCTAGAATAGGGTAGGAGGTGGACATGCATGAATCTATTACTCTTCAAAAGGCCTATGATTTGGCCAGGAAGGCCGAAACCTATCTCAAACCCTTTTTTATTATGATGGATTAGGTGAACAAGGCAAAGAAGCATTAAGAAAAATAAATAGTGCTAGTTTTGTTAAGTGGGAAGGAGGACAGGCTAGTAAGAACTCCCCTCAATAGGACTGAAGGAATGATAGGAAGCAAGGGAGGTTTAGGAAATGGTTTCAAGGAAAGAACCATAATTCTAATAACCACAATGATGACAGTAATATATCATAATAAAGGTAAACTAATGATCCATCAGTAGTAAAAACAAATGATGGGCATAAATAGAAGATACATCTAGGACCCAAGATTGAATGCTTAAAATATGGTGGACCACAATACACCAATAATTGTTTGTGCAAAGCAGGATTGAGTTCAAAGGGAAAAGAACCAATGTACAAGGAACCTGTATATAAGGAACTGGTGCACAAGATTTATGCAATGATAGGAAATCAAGATTTGGAAGGATAAGCCACTCCATTATTGATAAGGGGTAAGATCTTTGATAGGAATGTTAAAATCTTGTTTGATAGTGGTGCTGCAGATAGTTTTGTTTCCATTAATTTGATTAAATATATATAAGAAAATCCTAGAATCTTGTCTCATGGGTGGAAGGTCAAGTATAGTTCGAGATAAACCTACATTGTAAATCAATGCTACCCTATGGCAAAAATTACCCTACCTAATGGAATGACCACAGGATGCCTCTATATAGCACCATTACATGCCTTTGATGTAATCTTAGGAATGGATTGGCTACAAGCTCACAAGATACTAATAAAATTTCAAGATAGATGGATTGAATTCATGGGAGATAGTGGGAAAGTACAAAGGGTGTACAACCTACAAGGGCATTTTCAATCCCAAATTCTTTCAGAAATGCAACTCAAGAAAACCATTGGGAAAAGAGGAATAGTTTTTGTAGTTAAGTTATATGAGATGGATAAATTAAAAAAGAAAAAAGTATTCGAGAAACACCCACTTGTGTAGGAGTTTAAGGATGTATTTATAGAGGACTTGGAATACCATCCAAACATTAATTTGACTTCACAATTGAACTCCAACCCGGAACAAAACCTATACATAGAGCTCCCTATAGAAGGAATCCTATATAAATGCAAGAGCTAAAGGTGCAGCTGCAAGGATTATTGGAAAAGGGATTGATCAAACTAAGCGTAATACCATGGTGTGCATAGAATTTATTTGTTAAGAAAAAGATGGTTCTTTGAGATTATGTATAGATTATAGAATTTTAAATAAGGCAACTATCAAGAATAGATATCCTCTATCTAGAATTGAAGATCTCTTCGATTAGAATAAAAATACCACAATATTTTCAAAGATTGATATAAAATCAAGATACCACCAATTAAGGATTCGTGAGGAGGATACTCACAGGAAAACCTTTAAAACTCGTTATGGACATTATGAGTTTGTTGTCTTGCCTTTTGGGTTAACAAATGCTTTGATAGTATTTTATGAATTTGATGAATAGTATCTTCAGAAACCAATAGGACAAATTTGTTCTAGTGTTCCTAGATGATATTTTTTTATATTCTTGAAATAAGATAGAGCGTGACATACACCCTAGGATTGTGCTAGAGCTATTGAGGAGAAATCAAATTTATGGGAATTCATTCAAATATAATTTTTATGTGTTAGAATTACAATACTTAGGCCACATTGTTTAGGTAGAAGGGATTGAAGTAGACCCTAAGAAGATTGAGGTTATTTTGAATTGGCCACCACCCACAAGTGTGACATAGGTCTAAAGTTTCTTGGGTATGATCGGATACTATAGGTATTAGGTAGAATACTACACCAAGATTACTTCTTCAATGACTAACTTACAGAGGAAAGGGAAGGAATTTAAGTGGATAGATAAATGTGAGTGAGGCTTTGAACTGCTTAAGTAAAATATTACTTCACCTCCTATACTAAGGATACCTGATCCTCAAGGAAGTTTTTTGATTTGTACACATACATCATTAGAAGGTTTGGGAGGAGTGCTCTCTCAGGAAGAAGCAGTGATAGCCTTTGGATCAAGGAAAATAAAATGACATGAGTTCAATTATGCAACCCACAATCTGGAGTTGGTAGCGGTAGTGTTTGCTCTTAAGATTTGGTGATATGATTTGGTTAGGATACCCTTTGAGCTAAGGATAGAACATCAAAGTCTGTAGTACATATTTACTCAACCCTTGCTCAATGCTAGGTAGAGAAGGTGGATGGAATTTCTCATGGAATACAATTTTAGCATTGAGTACATAAAAGGAAAGGAGAATAAAGTCATTGATGCACTGAGTAGAAGGAGACATAGCTGTTTTATATCGCATCCATGTCACTCTGATGGAACAAGTCAATGTAATGTAACTTTGAGATGCATACTGCAATCAAATTTGGGAAAGGATGGAAGGGAAACTGGATGAAAGTAAATACATTAGCCTCAAGGATGATTTCTTATGCTTCAAAGATAGGATAATAATTCTTGAGGTTGGTGATATAATAAAATGATCATGAAGGAGGCATATAGATCCCCATATTCTACTCACCCCAGAGGAGCAAATAGGAGAGAGAATATGAATAAAATATTCTATTGTCCTAGGATGAAGAGGGACATAACTAGATTTATCACTCAATGCCTCAAATGTTAGAAAGTAAAGGCATAACATAGAAACCCCATGGGATTGTTGTATCCGCATGATGTACCTATGCAAAAATGGAAAGTAATTTCAATGGATTTTATTGTAGGGTTGCCTAAAAAATGGTTTTAGAATGTTGCAGTCTTAGTTGTGGTCAATAGACTGACCAAGGTTGCACACTTTATATCCAGAAGTACTAAGGATGATTCTATAGTTGTGGCTAACATATTTTCCAAAGAGATATTTTGGCTTCGTGGTTTTTTGAAAGTAATCATATCAGATAGAGACTTGAGATTTACATCCGAGTTTTGGCAAGCTTTACATCGTGCTATTGGTACTAGACTGAACATAAGTTTTTTTTATCACCTTAAAACTTATAGATAGACAAAAATAGTGAATTAGGTGTTAGAAAATATACTTCGCATGTACTGTATGGATCAGCAGACCCAATGGGAAGACTACTTGCATCTAGTAGATTTTACCTACAATAATGGTCACTATTAAACTCTAGGTATAGCACATTTTGGGGCACTGTATGGCAGGAGATACAATAAAACATTATCGTGGGATAATCCAAAGGATCAGATTGTTCTTAGGCCAGACATGGTCAAAGAGATGGAGCAGCATTTAAGGATAATCAGGGAATGATTGAAGGAAGTCATAGATAAACAAAAGAGTTATGCCAATATTAAGAGATCACCACGAGAGTTTTCAATAGGAGATAAGGTATTTTTGAGGGTGAGACCAATTAAAAGTGTGATTAAGTCTATAAATATTAATCCATGATTTGTGGGACCCTTTGCAATTTTGGAGAAGATTAGTCTTGTGGCATATCGACTTGCCTGACCACCTAGTTTGTCCAAGATTCATGACACCTTTCATATTTATTTTCTTAGAAAGTATGTTACTAACCTTGATAATGTGTGGAACTTTTCTAATATGTATATGGTGAACCTAGAGGCTATCGAGGTTCGACCAATAAGAATACTTGAATTCCATTCCAAATTGATGAGGAAAGGAATTATAGAGCAATGTAAGGTTCAGTGGGATAACTATTCTGAGAGGAATGCAACATGGGAGAATTTGATAGTTATGCAGAAGTAGTTTCTATTTCTGTTTGAAAATAATGTGTAATTTATTTTTATAGACATGTTAAAACTTGATGAAGCACATTAGACTGTGTTAAGCCTAAGGGGGGAAGTATGTCATGACCCTCCTAAGGCAAAATCTTTAATGATATAAAATTATGTTTTGGATGTGTTATTTGGTGATGAAATGGTTGACTATTCTATATCTTTTGGTTCCACAACTTGTTTTAATGAAAAGAATATGAAGTGGTTAATAAATTGTTTTCCCTTGCAGGAATAGGTTTCTCCATAGAAGGAGAATAATATAATCACTAGAAATGTATAAGAGAAATATTGTGAAGACCTAATAAACTATCATGCTTGCTAGGGCAAGTGCACTAAATTGTAGGTGAAATTTTAGCTGCTAACAATAATTTTCTCTTGTTGTATTTTCAACTTATGGCTATTTTTAAAGGAGGTTCTATAAGTTTGATAGAATCTAAAGAAAATGATTAAGTATGCTTATGTTATGAATATAATTTATTTTCTATCTTGTTTCCTTTATTTATAAAAAGGAAAATCATTGATAATGGAATGCTTCTTTAGAAACATTGGTTTCACAAGTATATTAGTATGTAAATATATATCTATGCTTTTACGTCTAAGGAGGATTGATGTTAGTAGATCATGGTATTCCTTTTGGAATTAATACCCATGGGAATATTGCTTGTACTGAGTAGTTATGATTTCTGTTCATGGTGGAAAAATTGAAGCTGCACTTATGCTTAAGAGTTGTGCCACTCTTGTATACTAAACAAAAGGGAGGAAGTGTGAGCTAGAACGGTTGCTATCCTTGTTGCTTAATGAAAAATTCAAAAGTGGAGCTTAGAGGGATCAAGGTGTAGCAACCGAAGAGGTTTTAGAGTGTTGTTGTGAGTGAGAAAATAAGGACGTAAGGAAGCTAAAAATAACTGAAAGGAAGAAAGAATTAGGTGAAAGGACTTGCGATATTTGGAATTCGGGTGGAGTCTTAATTGTGGAAAACAAGGTATGTAATACTGAGGTTCTTTATTTTACTGCAATTCTTATGATGGTGAGATATATGTAGTTATTATTCTAGATTAGAATGAACCCTCTGTGAAGGTATTTTATTATATACAAGGTGAGTATTTTATTTACCTAGACTCATAGAGTATTGTCCATGTTTTATTTGGAAGCGCAATGTAAGATTGATCATATTCATAAGCTCAAAGCTTGAGTGTTTTTACAACCATCACACTGTGGTGTATTTAGAAGGGAATGGGTAGAAATAAATTTAATGGATAGTGCAAGTGTGTCAGTAACATTTTAGTTTTATATACGTGGCTTTCATAAGATAAGAGGGAAGAAGTTGCTCAGTGGTCTTAAAGAGATTAAGAGATTAACTTTGGGTTGCTATATTTTTGTGTAAGTCTTCTTGAAATAGATAGCAACATGACCCAGTGAGGAAATACGTTGTAAAAAGATCCAGAGTAGGCTTGTTGGAATATTTTTTGTTATTTAACTTAGATATCAAAACAATTTCCAGTAGCTGTTTAAGCAAGATGGTTTGTTACCTCAATGTTAGGATTGGAAAATTTGGCTTAAAAGTGCTCTTTTCTTTAACATGCTCAGAATTGCATTCTTGATGAGTGTTTACTATTGCACTTTGTGATATGTGTGTGAGGATGATTTTATTGGTGTTACATTCTTGTGGAATTACAAGAAATGAATTTATATTTTCCTGAATGTGCTTAAGTAATGGTAAAACTTTGCTGAGGTTTCTTTAATAATTTTTATAATGGTTATTGAATATATTTTGATTTTATAATATATGCATGTGGTTTTATTTGGTCTTATTTAATTGATGAATGGTTACCAAGAGATTAGTACTATTTTAGTAAAAAAAAATAGAACTTTACTTAATATGAATGAAATATTATAATGTGTTATTTCACTCTTGTTTTAGAACCTAGAGCCATTGTTTAAAGACAAGGCAAGGTGTGATTGAGGAGATTTTTAAATCTCCAAATGATGAGAGATTCATATCTAGAACTTGAGGTATTGATAACTACTTTTATAAGTATTCTTGTTGCAAAGACCTCATGCATAATAAAATGTAGGAAAAACTCTAAAGAATGACAGAGATGGTGATCATTGATAGATAAGTGGAAGGTGGTTTGGATTTTCTTTGGTTATATGGGAAATATACTATAGATTCTTCCCAATAATATGTATGGACATTAGCTGTTTATCTTTTTCCAAGCGATCATATCAAAATGCTGGTGCAAAATTTCTCCAGTATTTTCTTACTATTGAGTTCCAAGTCAGGTGTGAAACAATCTAGTATTGTTTAAGAGTAGCCAAGGACGTTCGATAATTCTCCCAATTTAATGGAAATATTGTATTTAGATGGATTAAAATTAAACTATGAAATTGATGTGTTTTTGGGATGTATGTGATTAATGAGTAATGAGATGTATATATTTTAAGCAATCCCTTTTATTTCTGTATTACTGATACCACCTGCACTTGGGAGGCCATGTGTGATTTCATCATGTCTACTGGCCAGCTTCTGCCCTCATTACACCTTTGCTGAGATTGGTTGTGGCTTATTTTAGGCTTGGTGGTAGGGGGATGTCAAATGTAGTAGTGGACACATCACACGTTTCTTTCTTGGCTGTCCCTATAGCCCTACTCACTCCTTTGCTGGGGGACCTTTGCTCCTCCATATCTTGTATCTAGTCCTCTTCCTCCGTGGTAAATTGGAACATGTCCATCACTCTTGTCATTGTGAATTTTTTTTGAGTCTGGGATGAAAGATTTAGTCCTGGCCCTTTTCCTGGTGGGGTATTGTGAGGCTTTTCCTGGACTTCATACTCCCTGAGTATGCTGGTTAATCCCCCTGCTTCCTATATTTTTATTAAAGCCTTTCATGTCGGACTAAAGCCTTTAAGTTTGCCATACATTCATAGAATTTGCAAACCAATATTCATAGCCCCCAACACAGAAAAATTTGCCACAGTTTGAAATTTTTTTGTGAAAAATGAATGCAATTCACCATGTATTCTTAAACATAATTCTTTGGGATTCTGAGATAATTCACCTTGATTTTATAAATATATTTTGGGGCTGACCTCTTATGCATAATCCTGGTACATGAGGCTTGGAAAATAGAAGAAAAAATTAGTGAGCCTATCTATAAGATAAATATTTATTAAAAACTTATAAATTTTTAGAAATAAATAATATGTTGGGCATAAAAATCCAAGGAAAAAATAAAGATATAAAAATATCAAATTTTCATACTACAAATAAAGCTAATTTGTCTGTGTCAGAAAAATTAATATAGTAATATCTAATGTAAGGTACATGGAGGATGAAGATGATAAAAGATAAGAAGTTAGACATTTCATCAAAATTTGAGATAGAGAGGACAAAGAGGTACTTTTGGAGGAGTATTTGGCAATTACCTCACCAAAATAAAAAGAGAAACTAGGAAAAATCTCATTAGAAAAATTACATGGAGTCATATTTTCTTCCCATTTTAACAATGCATTAAGACCTTCATAGATTTCTTGTTAATATTGTCCAAAAAATCCTTTTATATTCTAAAAATTAATGTGTGAGTTGCATTATAAGAGAAATTTTGTGAAGACCTAATAGGCTATATATATATATTTTTAAAAGCAAAAAACCCCTTGTGGAGCTGCCTTGGTCTGAGAGACCATGAACAGGGGGTTCTACACCGTCAAAGTCACTCGGGGGTCACACTTGACCCTGCCCACACCAACATTATCAATTGGATTTTGGATACCCAATTCAACTTTTTGGTAGGGTGGAGATTTGAACCTGGGACTTCCCTTGGAGGATTGCCCTCTCCTCTCCAACTCACCTACAACACCTGGGTACCTAATAGAATATCATTATTGCTAGGGCAAGTGCACTAAATCATAGGTGAAATTTTAGTTGCTAACAATATTTTTCTCATGCTGTATTTTTAGCTTATGGCTATTTTTAAAGGAGGTTCTATAAGTCTAATAGAATCTAAAGAAAATGATTAAGTATGCTTATGTTATGAAAAAAATTGGTTGTCTATATTTTTAACTTTATTTATAAAAAGGGAAATCATTGATAATGGAATGCTTCTTTAGAAACTTTGGTTTCACAAGTATATTAGTATGTAAATATATATCTATGATTTTACGTCTAAGGAGGATTGATGTTAGTAGACCGTGGTATTCCTTTTGGATTTAATACCCATAGAAATATTTATTATGTCGAGTGGTTATTATTTTTGGTCACGATGAAAAATTGAAGCTACACTCATGCTTAAGAGTTATGCCACTCTTGTACATCGAACAAAATGCAGGATGTGTGAGCTAGAACGATTGCTATCGTAGTTGCTTAATGAAAACTCCAAAATTGGAGCTTAGAGGGATCGAGGTGTACCAACTAAAGAGGTTTTGGAGTATTGTGAGTGAGGAAAGGACGTAAGGGAGTCGAAAAGAACCAAAAGGAAGAATGAAGTAGGTAAAAGGACTTGCGATATTCAAACTTCGAATGGAGTCTTCATTGTGGGAAACCACGTATGCAATACTAAGGTTCTTTGTTTTACCAAAATGCTTATGATGGTGAGATGTTTGTAGTTGTTATTATAGATTTGAATTAACCCTCTATGAAGGTATTTTCTTATGTGCAAGGCAAACCTTTTCTTTACCTAGACTCATAGAGTAATGCCCATGTTTTACCTAGAAGTGTTGTGTAAGATTGCTCATATTCATCAGCTCGGAGCTTGAACGATTTTACAGTCATTGCACTACGGTGCATTTAGAAGTAAATGGGTAGAAATGAATTTAATGGATAGTGTAGGTGTGTTAGTAACCTTATAGTTTTATATATGTGGATTTAGTTGAACAAGAGGGAATAAGTTGCTCAATGGTCTTAAAGATATTAAGATATTAACTTTAGGTTGCTATCTTTTTGTGTAAGTCTTTTTGAAATAGATCGCAATGTTACCCAGTGAGGAGATACATTGCAACCAAATGCATCAGAGTCTAGTATGAGTAGGTTGGCTAGAATATTTGTTGTTATTGAACTTAGATAACAAAAATATTACCAGTATATGTTTAAGAAAGATGGTTTGTGACCTCAATGTTAGGGTTGGAAACTTTAGTTGGAAAGTGCTTTTTTATTTAACATGCTCAGAATTGCATTCTTTATGAGTGTTTACTGTTACACTTCATGATACGTGTGTGAGGATGCTTTTCTTGGTGCTGCATGCTTGTGGAACTACAAGAAAATGAATTTATATTTTTTTGAATATGCTTAAGTAATGGGAAAAATTTGCTGAGGTTTCTTGAATAAGTTTTATAATGGTTATTGAATATATTTTGATTGCATAAGCTCTGCAGGTGGTTTTATTTGGTCTTATTTAATTGATGAATAGTTTTCGAGAGGTTAGCACTATTTTAGAAAAATAAAATATAACTTTACTTAATATGAATGAAGTATTATTATGTGTTATTTCACTATTGTTTTAGAACCTAGAGTCGTTGTTTAGAGATAAGACAGAGTGTTATTGAGGAGATTTTTGAATATCCAAATGATGAGAGATTCACATCCAGAACTTGAGGTATAAATAACTACTTTCATAAGTATTCTTGTTGCAAAAATCTCATGCAAAATGAAATGCAAGAAAAACTTTGAAGAACGACCAAGATGGTGATTACTGATAGATAAGTGGAAGGTAGTTCGGGTTCTATTTGGTTATATGGAAAATTTTTTGTAGTTCCTTTCTAAAAATACATATGGGTGTTAGCTGTTTATCTTTTTCCAAGTGATCAAATCAAAATACCAGTGCAAATGTTCCCCAATGTTTTCTTACTATATATTTCCATGTTAGGTGTGAAACAATCCAATGTTATTTAAGAGTAGCCAAGGACGTTCGATCATTCTCCCAATTTAATGGAAATATTTGTATTTGGATGGATTGTAATTAAACTATAAAACTGATGTGTTTTTGGGATATATGTGATTAATGACTAATGAAATGTATATCTTTTAAGTGATCCCTATTATTTTAAAATTTTTATGAATGCTTATACTCTTGAGGAAAGAAGATAATATTTGGTTGCTTTATTTGATGTTGGAAGTTAATTAAGGTTGATTGGTTTAGCTTAGATGTGTAAGATTTTTAATTGTGCCTATGGAGGTTGATTTATGTTATTGTTCTCTTTCTATTTTGAATTTAGGAACCACATTAGACCTTGTGGATATGTTTAAACTTTGCAAAGAAGCTCACTATTTGGTCTATAGGAATATTGATTTGGTGTAGAGACTTTTGAAAGTCATTGGCTAGGATAAAAGCATAGAGAAATTAAAAATCCTACAACAATATATTTCTAGATGCTACTCATCATAGCGAAATGAATCTATTACGGTGTAGGAAGAAGTTTGTAATGATAGTATTCTATTGATGGGTTCACCGAGTAAGATTGAACGTGACCTTGTCTAGTAAAATAAAATAATCTAGATGATGGGAAGGTAGTTGTGAGTTAAAAACCGAAACCTTCATTGGTAAAGGTTAAACAGTGAAAGAATACCCATTAGTAGGATGCCTTAAGTAGCACCTAGCTATGTGAACCTAAGAATACTATCCAAAAATGTATTCTTTGTATTTTTTAAGAGAAAGACCTCAAATGAATGGATTTTTCAAGTCTTCCTTAGATAGGTTTTTAAGTCAATAACAATGCTTGTGTATATAGAATGAGACTTACTATTGGGATATCAAACTCGATGTTATGTCAAGAAGGATAGTCAAATTCCTGAGCACTTGACTCTAACATAAACAAATTTATGTTGTGTGTAGCAGCTGATAAGATCTCTTCGATAGAAATAATATAGTATGTGAGCAAACTCATTTGGGAGTAATGAGTAGGGTAACTCGGAGTAAGAATAACACCTAGTGTGCTTACATTAATAAAAATATGTAAGTATAGGGATGGGTGAATCTCTACACCTAATGTAATTGCATTGATGGACAAATGTGAGTATAGTGATGGGTGAATCTCTACACCTAATGTACTTACATTGATGGAAAAAGGTGAGAATAAGGATGGGTGGATTATATACCTAGTGAACTTACATTGATAGAAAAAATAAGTATAGAAAAGGGTGACCCATTTATTAGTAGTTGTTAACCATATCGACTTTGTGATAAGAAAACCAGAAATAAAAAAAAAATGTGCTCTTAAAATGGTATGATAATGAGGGTGGTGACATTTGGTATCAACGCCAGGTTCGTAGTGAAATAGGCTAGTTCATAGTGGAATAGGCTCACTATGCAAACTAGTTAAGGTGTGTGATAGGAAATATACTTAAATAGGGTTTAAAATTTTCTAGATAGATTAACTAGGAACTCAATTGCTACAATAGATTAACTTTTTTTGACTCTGTTGTGTGTGGAAAAGGACAATGCCATTGAAGAGAAGGATAGGAAGTGCTACCCCAATTATGAGGTATACACAATAGACCAATGTAGAGGTCAAAACCTCAGATGTAGGTTAAGATAATCCTAGCAATGAAGTAGAGGACCTTATAGCAATATTGGCCCAACTTAGTGAATAGATGGAAGCACAAAAATAGTTTTTGAATTCCATTTTGAATTGATAAACATAGGCTAGAAACTCTAGAATATGACATACAGATGAACACCTTACCAAGGTAAAACAGGTTAGGATACTTCTAGAGGTTGAGTGGGAAAAGTATATGAAACATTTAAAATCTTTCAATTTCAATGGAGAGGTAGATGGCGACAACGCCACAACATGGCTAAAAGAGATATAGATCTATTGTAACATGAATAATTATTCCACTGATACTTGTACATCCTATGCCACTCTACTATTCAAGGTGTTGGTTTGGGTTTGTGGGAGACATATAGTGTAGGATTGGATCTTGCAATAGTAGTAGATTTGAATTGGAAAGTATTTGTAGAAGCTTTTAAGGATATATTCCAAATGAAACACTTCTATTCCTAGAAGTTCGAAGAGTTCACTAAACTTCAGAAAGGAATTAGGCTAGTAGAAAACTATTACCAAATATTTATCAAACTATTGAAGTATGTGCTGACATACAACGAGAAAATGAAGATCCATAAGTTTATAC
This sequence comes from Wollemia nobilis, assembly GCA_028583015.1. Classification (NCBI taxonomy): domain Eukaryota; kingdom Viridiplantae; phylum Streptophyta; class Pinopsida; order Araucariales; family Araucariaceae; genus Wollemia; species Wollemia nobilis. The sequence continues at coordinate 4,989,517 of JAQPPZ010016709.1, forward strand.
TAGGAGCAGATCCTAGAATAGGGTAGGAGGTGGACATGCATGAATCTATTACTCTTCAAAAGGCCTACGATTTGGACATGAAGGCTGAAACCTATCTCAAACTATATTTTGATTATGATGGGTTAGGTGAAAGAGGTAAAGAAGCATTAAGGAAAATAAATAGTGCTAGTTTTTTTAAGTGGGAAGGAGGATAGGCTAGTAAGAACTCCCATCAATAGGACTGAAGGAATGATAGGAAGCAAGGGAGGTTTAGGAAACAGTTTCAATGAAAGAACCATAATTCTAATAACCATAATGATGGCAATAATATACCATAATTGAGGTAAACTAATGCTCCATAAACAGTAAAAATAGATGATGGGTAGAAATGGAAGATACATCTAAGATTCAATATTGGATGCTTCAAATGTGGTGGATCACATTACACAAATAATTATTTGTGCAAAGCAGGTTTGAGTTCAAAGGGAAAATAACCAATGTACAAGGAACCTGCATATAAGGAACCGGTGCACAATATTTATGCAATGATAGGAAATCAAGATTTGGAAGGATAAGCCACTCCATTATTGATAAGGGGTAAGATCTTTGGTAGAAATGTTAAAATATTGTTTGATAGTGGTGTTGAAAATAGTTTTGTTTCCATTAATTTAGTTAAAGATATATCAAAAAAGCCTAGAATCTTGGCTCATGAGTGGAAGGCCAAGTATAGTTCGATATAAAACTCATCTATAAATCAGTGCTACCCTATGGTAAAAATTACCCTACCTAGTGGAATGACCATAGGATGCCTCTATGTAGCACCATTACATGCCTTTGATGTAATCTTAGGAATGGATTAGCTGCAAGTTCAGAAGGTAGTAATCAACTTTCAAGATAGATGGATTGAGTTCATGGGATATAGTGGGAAAGTACAAAGGGTGTACAACCTAAAAGGGGATTTCCAATCCCAAATTATTCAGCAATGCAACTCAAGAAAACCATCAGGAAAGGAGGAATTATTTTTGTAGTTAAGTTAGATGATATGGATAAATAAAATAAGAAATAAGTATTCAAGAAACACCCACTTGTGTAGGATATTAGGGATGTATTTCTAGAGGACTTGGATTACCATCCAAATGTGAATTTGACTTCACAATTGAACTCCAAACTGGAACATAACCTTTACATAGATATACCTACAGAATGAATCCCATATAAATACAAGAGTTAAAGGTGCAGCTGCAAGGATTATTGGAGAAGGGATTGATCAAACTAAGTGTATCACCATGGGGTGCACAAAATCTGTTTGTTAAGAAAAAAATACGGTTCTTTGAGATTATGTATAGAATATAGAATTTTAAATAAGGCAACTATCAAGAATAGATATCCTCTCTAGAATTGAATACCTCTTCGATCAAATTAAAAATACCATAATATTTTTAAATATTGATCTGAAATCAGGATACCACCAATTAAGGATTCATGAGGAGGATACTCACAAGAAAACCTTTAAAACTTGTTATGGATATTATGATTTTGTTCTCTTGCCTTTTGGGTTAACAAATGCTTCAACAATATTTATGAATTTGATGAATAGTATCTTTAGAAACCAATAGGACAAATTTGTTCTAGTGTTCCTAGATAATATTTTGTTATATTATTGAAACAATATAGAGCATGACAGACACCCTAGGATTATGCTAGAGCTATTGAGGAAAAATCAAATTTATGGAAATTTATCCAAATATAATTTTTATGTGTCAGAAGTACAATACTTAGGGAAAATTATTTCGGTAGAAGGGATTGCATTAGACCCTAAGAAGATTGAGGTTATTTTGAATTGGCCACCACCCACAAGTGTGACAGAGGTCTAAAGTTTCTTGGGTTTGATCGGATACTGTAGGCATTAGGTAAAAGACTACACCAATATTACTTCTTCAATGACTAACTTATAGAGGAAAGGGAAGGAATTCAAGTGGATAGATAAATGTGAGTCAACATTTGAACTACTTAAGCAAAATATTACTTCACCTCCTATTATAAGGATACCTGATACTCAAGGAAGTTATTTGATTTTTACAAATGTATCATTAGAAGGTTTGGGAGGAGTGCTATATCAGGAAGAAGCAGTGATAGCCTTTGGATCAAGGAAAATGAAATGACACGAGGTCAATTATGCAACCCACAATATGGAGTTGGCAGTGGTAGTGTTTGCTCCTTAAGAGTTGGTGATATTATTTGGTTGGGATACCCTTTGAGCTAAGGATAGACCATCAGAGTCTACAGTACATATGTACTCAATCCTTGCTCAATGCTAGGTAGAGAAGGTGGATGGAATTTCTCATGGAATATAATTTTGGCATTGAGTACATAAAATGAAATGAGAATAAAGTCATTGATGCAATGAGTATAAGGAGACACATAGCTATTTTATCTCACATCCATGTCAATCTGATGGAATAAGTCAAGGTAATGTAACTTTGATATGCATACTGCAATCAAATTAGGGAAAGGATGGAAGGGAAACCAAATGCAAGTAAATATTTTAGCATCAAGGACAATTTATTATGCTTAAAATATAGGATAATAATTCTTGAGGTTGGTGATATAAGAAAATTATCATGAAGGAGGTATATAGATCCCCATATTATTCTCACCCAGGAGAAGAAAATATTCTATTATCCTGGGATGAAGAGGGGCATAACTAAATTTATCACTAAAGCCTCAAATATTAAAAATCAAAGGCATAACATAAACACCTTGTGGGATTTTTGTATTTGAATGATATGCGTATGCAAAAATGAAAATTAATTTCAGTGGATTTTATTGTGGGGTTGCCTAAAAACTGCTTCTAGCATGATGCATTCTTAGTTGTGGTCGATAGATTGACCAAGGTTGCACACTTTATACTCTAAAGTACTAAGGATGATACTATAGTTGTGGCTAACAAATTTTCCAAAGAGATATTTTGGCTTCATGGTTTTTGAAAGTAATCATATCAGATAGAGACTCAATATTTACATCCGAGTTTTGGCAAGCTTTGCATCACACTATTGGTACTAGACTAAAAATAAGTTTTTCTTATCAACCTAAAAGTGATAGATGGAAAAATAGAGGGAATTAGGTTTTAGAACACATGCTTCGCATGTACTGTATGGATTAGAAGACCCGATGGGAAGACTACTTACATCTATTAGAGTTTACCTACAATAATGGTCACCATTCAAATATAGGGATATCACATTTTGAGGCATTATATGGCAGGAGATGCAGGACACAATTATTGTGGGACAATCCAAAGGATCATATTGTGTTTGGGCCAGACATGGTCAAAGATATGGAGCAAAATTTAAGGATAATCAGGGAATGGTTTAAGGAAGCCGTAGATCAACAAAAGAGTTATGCTGATCTTAAGACATCATGATGAGAGTTTTCAATATGAGACAAGGTGTTTTTGGGGGTGATACCAATTAAAAGAGTGATTAAATCTAAAAATCTTGATCCATGATTTGTGGTACCCTTTGCAATTTTGGATAAGATTAGTCCTATGGCATATCGACTTGCCTTACCACCTTGTTTGTCCAATATTCATGACACCTTTCATATTTATTTGCTTAGAAAGTATGTTTATAACCTTGATCATGTGTGGAAATTTTCTAATATGTAGATGGTGAACCCAGAGGCTATCGAGGTTCGACCAGTAAGAATCCTTGAATTTCATTCCAAATTGATGAGGAAAGGAATTATAGAGCAATGCAAGGTTTAGTGGGATCACTATTCTAAGAGGAATGCAACATGGAAGAATTTGACAGTTATGCAGAAGTAGTTTCTATTTCTATTTGAAAATAATGTGTAATTTATTTTTATAGACATGCACAATGGATTGTGTTAAGCCTAAGGGAGAAGCATGTCATGAAACTCCCAAGGCAAACTCATTGATGATATAGACTTATGTTTTGGATGTACTATTTGGTGATGAGATGGTTGATTATTCTATATCTTTTGGTTCCACAACTTGTTTTAATGAAAAAATTTGAAGTATTTAATAAATTGTTTGCCCTTGCAGGAATATGTTTCTCCATAGTAGGAGAAGAATATAATCACTAGAAATGTATAAGAGAAATGTTGTGAAGACCTAATAGACTATCATGCTTGCTAGGGCAAGTGCACTAAATCTTAGGTGAAAGTTTAGTTGCTAACAACAATTTTCTCTTGTTGTATTTTCAGCTTATGGCTATTTTTAAAGGAGGTTCTATAAGTCTGATAGAATCTAAAGAAAATGATTACGTATGCTTATGTTATGAATATAATTGATTTTCTATCTTGTTTCATTTATTTATTAAAATGGAAATCATTGATAATGGAATTCTTCTCTAGAAATGTTGGTTTCACAAGTATATTAGTATGTAAATATATATCTATGCTTTTACATCTAAGGAGGATTGATGTTAGTAGATCATGGTATTCCTTTTGGAATTAATACCCATGGGAATATTGCTTGTGCTGAGCAGTTATGCTTTTTATTCATGGTGGAAAAATTGAAGTTAAACTTATGCTTAAGAGTTGTGCCAGTCTTGTACACTGAACAAAATGGGGGACGTGTGAGCTAGAACGGTTGCTATCGTTGTTGCTTAATGAAAACTCTGGAAGTGGAGCTTAGAGGGATAAAGGTGTAGCAACCAAAGAGGTTTTGGAGTCTTGTTGTGAGATGGGAAAGAAGGAGGTAAGGGAGCCAAAAATAACTGAAATGAAGAAAGAAGTAGGCAAAAGGAATTACGGTATTTGGACTTTGGGTGGAGTCTTCACTGTGGCAAACCAGGTATGCAATACTGAGGTTATTTATTTTACTACAATTCTTATGATCGTGAGATGTTTGTAGTTATTATTCTGGATTGGAATGAACCCTCTGTGAAGGTATTTTATTATATACAAGATGAGTATTTTATTTACCTAGACTCATAGAGTATTTTCCATGTTTTACTTGGAAGCACAGTGTAAGATTGCTCATATTCATCAGCTCAAAGCTTGAGCGATTTTACAACCATCGCACTGCGGTGTCTTTAGAAGGGAATGGGTAGAAATAACTTTAATGGATAGTGCAAGTGTGTTAGTAACCTTTTAGTTTTATAGACATGGTTTCTATCAGATAAGAGGGAAGAAGTTGCTCAGTGGTATTAAAGAGATTAAGAGATTAACTTTGGGTTGCTATATTTTTGTGTAAGTATTCTTGAAATAGATAGCAACATGACCCAGTGACGAAATACGTTGCAAACAGATGCATTAGAGTCTAGTATGAGTAGACTGGTTGGAATATTTTTGTTATTAAACTTAGATAATAAAATAATTACCAGTATATGTTTAAGCAAGATGGTTTTTGATCTCAATGTTAGGGTTGGAAAATTTGGCTTAAAAGTGCTATTTTCTTTAATGTGCTAAGAACTGCATTCTTGATGAGTGTTTACTATTTCACTTTGTGATACGTGTGTGAGAATGATTTTATTGGTGTTGCATGCTTGTGGAATTACAAGAAATAAATTTATATTTTCTTGAATATGCTTAAGTAATGGGAAAAATTTGTTGAGGTTTCTTGAATAAATTTTATAATGGTTATTGAATATCTTTTGATTGTATAAGATCTACAGGTGGTTTTATTTGGTATTATTTAATTTACGAATGGATACTGATAGGTTAGAACTATTTTAGTAAAATAAAAGAGAACTTTACTTAATATGAATAAAATATTGTTATGTGTTATTTCACTCTTGTTTTAGAACCTAGAGCTATTATTTAGAGACAAGGCAAGGTGTTATTGAGGAGTTTTTTAAATCTCCAAATGATGAGAGATTCGTATCTAGAACTTGAGGTATTGATAACTACTTTTATAAGTATTATTGTTGCAAAGACCTCATGCAGAATGAAATGCAAGAAAAAATCTAAAGAATGATCGAGATGGTGATCACTGATAGATAAGTCGAAGGTGGTTTGGGTTCTCTTTGGTTATATGGGAACTATACTATAGCTTCTTCCCAATAATATGTATGGATGTTAGTTGTTTATATTTTTCCAAGTGATCAAATAAAAATATTGGTGCATAAGTTTTCCAGTATTTTCTTACTGTTGAGTTCCATGTCAGGTGTGAAACAATCTAGTTTTGTTTAAGAGTAGCCAAGGACGTTCGATCATTCTCCCAATTTAATGGAAAAATTGTATTTAGATGGATTCAAATTAAACTATGAAATTGATGTATTTTTAGGATGTATGTGATTAATAAGTAATAAGATGTATATCTTTTAAGTGATCCCTATTATTTTAAAAGTTTTATGAATGCTTATACTCTTCAAGAAAGAAGATAATGTTTGGTTGCTTTAAGATGATGTTGGAAGTTAATTGAAGTTGACTAGTTTAGCTTAGATGTGTAAGACTTTTTAATTGTGTCTATGAAGGTTGATTTTTGTTATTTATCTCTTCTTATTTTGAATTTGGGAATGTGTGAGACCTTGTGGATGTGTTTAAACTTTGTAAATAAGCTCAATGTTTGGTATATAGGAAGATCAATTTGCTATAGAATCTTTTAAAAGTTGTTGGCTAGGATCGAAGCACGAAGAGATTAAAAATCCTACAACAATAGATTCTCAGATGCTACTCGTTATAGAGAAATGCATCTATTATGGTGTAGGAAGAAGTTTATAATGATAGTATTCTATTGATGGGTTCACTAAGTAAGATTGAACGTGACCTTGTCCCACACTGATCTCCACATAGTTTTATTTGAATTTTTGGTACACAGGATATATCACGTTTACCCTTTGATTGGCTTACTACAACAGGTGATGTAGGATGTCAACAATGTACCTGGTGGTGTAAATATCATAAAATATTGATGGAAAATCATGCATCCTTCCTAGTATTTTATATTTCATCTCTTGTTTGATTTCATCAATGGACCCAAAGGGCTCACTGACCTATGCGGTGATGGCCTAAGAGGGAGTCAAAATTTACTTCGATTGATCGATCTCAGCCTATAGTTGTTGTAATTTAAGCTGTATCTATTTTACTTCCACTGCTTTAGCCTTTAAAGCTGATACCTCTTTCTCTATTGCTGCTGCCATCTACACTTGGGAGGCCACATGTGATTTCATCATGTCTACTAGACCAGATTCTGCCCTCATTACACCTTTGTCAAGATTGATCATGGCTTCTTTTAGGCTTGGTGGTAGGGGGATTTCAAACATAGCGGTGGATACATCACACATGTCTTTCATAGATATCCCTCTAGGCCTACTCACTCATTTGCTAGGGGACCTTTGCTCCTCCATATCTTATATCTGGTCCTCTTCCTCCATGGTAAATTGGAACGTGTCCATCACTCATGTCATTGTAAATTTTTTTTAGTCTGGGGCAAAATATTCAATCCTTGCCCTTTTCCTGGTGGGGATTATGAGGGACTCTTTTTCTAGACTTCATACTCCCTGAGTATGTTGGTTAATCCCCATGATTCATGTATTTTTCTTAAAGCCTTAGGGGAGATTGGATGTTCCTCATGATTGATTACTAGGGTGGCAGAAAACAATGTGGACTAGCCAACTACCAAATCAATCTGATTGGATGGAGAAAATAGTGCTTGGGCTAATGATGCAAGGCTGCACTCTTGCTGGGAAGAGTAAGCCACCAACCCTTTACATTTGGATGTAGTGGTAGTGGCAGATCTAGAGTATGCAGGGAGCCTCACCTATTCTTATTGAGTTTCATATACTATCTTCATCATGAATTTGAATAAATCTATGTTTTGGTGAACCAACTATAAGGTGGGATCCAGGAACTCTTACAGAGGGTCAATGGAGACCAGTGGTACCACCTTGTCAAGCAAAAATTCCTTGTGTAATCTTAGATCAGAACTGTAATCCCCTACCGATTCCACTTTACTATGGGTCCTTCTATCCATCCTCCATGCCAATTCTAATCATTGACCTTACCTGATAGCCTTCTGCATTTCATATTCGAAATCATTCACTCTGTGTGTGACTTGTAAAATAGCAAGCTTGTTAGCAAAATTATTTCTATGATGGCCTTAAGGATCATAAATTCTCTAGGTAACTTCTTGGAAAAAGTACGTATCCATGTTCTAGATGGCTCACAACATTCAAAAATGGCCTAGATATGTGTAGGGAACCATTGTGCAAGGAATTTGCAACCATGGAACACTTCCCTTATTTATTATGAATTGGATTTTGACCTCCTTTGTAATCTGCCTGGTTATCTCGAGGATAGCTATTAGTGTTGGGCAGTGTTTTGGAAATGCTTTCGATGGAAGCTTGGACCCATATATCCTGATGTAAGAAAATTCCTCTGTGTAAAAGAGATCTCCTAACCTAGCTTCATGTAGGAAGGTTCTTACCCTGATCTTAAGTCTGTGAGGATTTTCTTTGCATAGGAGAGCATGGATCATTGGTAGGACATTCTCAAAGAAGGCTGCATAGCTCAAGCATCCTTCTTGTATATACAGTAGCCTATCCTAAATCGTGGTGGCACTGATTCCTCCCATTTGAGCCTCCAAGGATTGGTCTAGCTATCCTATAACTAAATTAATTAGAAATGAATAATAGAAGAATGGAGGAAGCTCTTCCTTATTGGCTAGTATGGCCTCTTGTAACTTTACCAGTTCCCTATCCATGTTATCATTGATAACATCTTCCCATTGATAGAGAGGTGCCCTATATGTTCTATTGCATTGGATAATTAGGAACATGACCTCCTTTGTAACATGTTCCAAATATTTAGAGCCTAGCACTAGATTTATCATATCAGCATAATCCTGTACCTAGGGCCAAAGAAAGAACTTTCAAATTGGGAAACTAGGAGACTTGCACTTATTTCTCTTTAACAACATCTTTGAGAAAGAAGGGTTTAGCATAAAATTGGATTGGAGGGCCAACGTATGGAAATCCAAGACTCGCGAGTTTGTAGAAAGCCCGAACGCCCGTCTAATTCTATCGATCGTCAATTTGAATACGACCTATTTTGTATGATCCTGAATAATTTTATTTTTGGGGTCATTACCATTGCTAGCCATGCTAGGAGGTATACAGAATGATATACTTTAGGGCAAGTCAATATGCTAATATTATAATTCCATTTGTTGTAGATGAGACTTGGCTCACTGCTATCCCTTTGCGCTATCATAAACAAAACCCTCAATAGGGTAGGGTGGAACTGGTTGTCTTCCTCTGTGGAGTAAAAGCTATATATGGTTATGCCCTCTACTTCCCACTATTGGTCTAGCATAATATCTCTACTTGAATCCAACGAGTTGACTAGCACCTTCAGATCTTTGGCTCTCCTCACCATTTTCGTTACCAGTCAATCCCCTATAAATTTCCCAATTTTGGGCCTTTACATTTGGTACCCTCACTGCAGCTATGCTTGTGGAAGCCATGAGATTGGGTCTTCGAATATAGAGAGTGTTTGCATAGAAAAATGCTTAAATTCTCAACTATGCACTCTGAATGTGCGTGTTCACGTTGATTTCCATGGGGGAGGTCCGCCACCTTCTACTTAAAGCACCTATATTAATTTTGTTAGGTGGAGCACCTAATTTTACATTGGCCAAAGGGGCTCTTATTTGTTGTGCCATGGGCTAGGTGCACAAGATTTATTCTTTGTGGGCTACTGATTAGACATCTCTCGGGTTTACTTGATTGGATTACCACTGAGTGGAATATGGTCCACCCACTTGCTTGCTTATAATTGGTTTGGGTAGGGTGTGCTCGAGTCAGGTGCGTGACTTTATGAGAAGAGCACACAAAATTTGTGTGCCTTTAATACCCACCTTTGATTAATTAAAAGCTAGCACACAAACCTGGGTAGAGCACACAAACTTGAGTGGAGTGCATGAACTTCATGCACTTCAAGAATTTTACGTGCTTTAAAAAATATAGGGTGCATGACCTTGTGTGCCCTTAAGGACCTCGCACGCTCCACTAGGGACTGGGGTGCATGATACATAAGTGAGCGCATGACTTTGTATGCCCTTAAGAACTTTGCACGCTCCACTCGGGAGTGGGGCGCATGAGGCAAAATGGGGCACATGACCTCATGCAACCTTAGGGATTTTGTGTGCTCTAATAAGGAGTGGGGCGTGCGAGACAAAAGTGGATGCAAAAATTTGTATGCCCTTAGGGACTTTGTGTGCTCCACTTGGGAGTGGGTCTCGTGAGATAAAATGGGGTGCATGACCTCATGTGCTCGTAGGGATTTTGTGCGCTCCACTTGGGAGTGGGGCACACGAGACAAAAGTGGGTGCACAACTTCATGCACCCTTAGGGACTTTGCGCACACCAGTCGAGAGTGGGGTGCATGGGACAAAATGGAACGCACAACCTCGTGCACCCTTAAGGACCTTGTACGCTCCATTTGGAAGTGGGGTGCATGAAACCAAATTAGGCACACAACCTTGTGCGCCTTTAAAATTTTGTGCTCTCCATTAGGACTTGGGGTACTTTACACCATTTTTCGGGCACTCGACTAACCAAAAGGAAAAAGACTCAAAAATTAAAGGCAAAAATAAAAAAGAATGGGGAATTGTTTTACAAGGCCAACAGGGCTATAAGACACACATAAATAATAAATAAATACATTGTACAATGATTTCCCATAGGTTTACATAAGAATACATCATACAATGTCAACCATGACCATTAAGTTAGATTATATCTTTTAACACCCTCTCATAATATTAACTGAAGGGCCAATGAGAGAAGAAATTGATGATAATAACATCTCTCCCCCTTAATGGATCATATAGTGTGCATATATATTTGAGGAAGACTCACTGAACCCCCTTATCATTTGGAAGACAACAACCCATCTTATGAAATTTAGCTTCACTCCTCTTCAATAAACAGTTCTTGGTTGGATGTCCCTATTTCTTACAGTATCCACAAATGATCTTCAATTTCTTTGAAGACTAGCCTAGCCCTTGAGTTTTAGTACTTTTGTCTCCTTAGATTTTAATTCTTTTTCATGAGTTTGTATTTGGAGGGAAGCACCACAATTCCTCATAGCTAGCTAAAAGTAAACTAGAAAAGAGAAAAACAAAATTAAGAGTTAAAGTTTTTTGTGTTTCCAAAAATATAGGAACCACATGAACCACCATTCCAAGCATTTGATAGGAAAAATAGAGATAAAAAGAACAACCTTGACATATTCTACATCAACTATTTTGTTGCCTCTGAAAGTTTCAATATTTGCTATTAATGCCTTTAAATCTTATAATATATTCCTTGATGTTATTAAAGTCAACTATTTTGAGAGAACAAGGCTTAGTTTCAAGCATATGATTTCCATTATATTATATTTTCCAAATAAGTCACACAATTTTGATCATACCTTCATAGGTTCATTTTCATATTTAATGTGGAAAATCAATATTGGTTCAATCAACAAGTAGAATTCACCAAAATATTTTTCCTTTTTTATGCTAGCGAGTTTCATTATAAAGGGATATTTCTTTCTCTTCTTGTACCATGTACCAAAAGTTCTTGCTTCACAATAGACCAGTCATTTGATTTGGACATATGCTATAAATTTACCCATTGAGGCAATAAACATAGGCTTGAGGATACATCTCACACAATTCAACCCTAACACTATGGTCCTTTCCTTGAACTAATGTCACCAATGTGAAGAGATAAAAAAATCATATAACTTGAAAAAAGGGTCTCAAAATAATTTTTTTATATAGAAGATATTTCCTCAAGAATTATTTTCCTAATATTCCTCAAAATTAAAAAAATGTCTCTCAAACCTTAGAATAACTAAATATAACTAGTATTTGCCACATGCACCCATTAATCAATGACTATCAGTAAGTATTTATCACATGTTTACCAATGGATACCAAGAGCAAAGAAGGAATAAACACGTTATTTAATTGGCTAAAAGGGGGCATAAATACAAAATATTTAACCTTTGATCCATTTTATTGCCATGTTGGCTACCATCTCAAGTGACACACAAGTGAGAAAGAAGGTAAGTTCATAAAGGAGGAAGTGGAGGGGTTAAAACTGCCAATCGTTGGATGGCAGATGACCCAAGATGGATATATTAACTACTTGTTGATACTTGTATATTGTAAATAAAGGATGTCATATCCCATTGATATGAGTTTGAAGCCTACTAATTGGTGTATGCTCTTCTAGAAGAAAAATAAGCGGATTCAAATCAGGTACCAACTAATGTTAACACTTAAAAAATACCCACTTACGACTATGTTGGCCACTATTAACGAGTGGATGGGATGAGCTCCTTCTTAAAGGAGGCCTATATTGCTTGATTCAAACCACTATATTATTTATATAATGTTCTACAAGCCCTTTTGTTATTTGTCTTACCTTGCAGTGCCAATGAATTAGAGGACATATTACTCTAATAAATAAACCCTCTTCAACTTGAAAGGAATGGAAATTTGGTAGAGCTATATCTCAAACTAGAGAACCCATGGAATGAACATAACTTCAATGACCATTCTAGCATCATCCTCACATTGGTTACAAATACTTCTTGATCCTTAGAGATAAAACCTCTAAAATAGTACACATATGCATTTGACTTACCCATTCAATAAAGGTTTGTTCTACTATGAAAATTAAGACATAAAGGAGAGAAAGAAGAGTGCTCCCATTTTTTAAAATTTTAAAAATTTTCTTCCATTTTATCACCCATACAAGTGGCCACAAAAATGAGACAAAAAGGATTTTTAATCCACCATTACTTCTTGTGCCATACCTAACTTATGAAACTATGGAGGATGCCTCAATATTATAATTGAAATAAATATATGAAGCTTTAAATAAATATTCTATGTGACTCCATAATCTTCTCAACCCATTGTTGGTTGAGTTGCTCCTGTTGTAGATGTTCAGCATGCTGGTGCAAAGCATGCAAACAAGGGAGGAGCTCCATAGACTACTGAAGTTAATTATGCTGGCTAGAATATTCCGACCACCTCGGATGGTGGTTGGTGTTATGATGATAGGGATGATAATTTCCTCTCTCCTGGTCAGAATGTTTAATTTTGGTCTATGTTTTGATAGTGGTGTGTGGATATCTGATCTTTTGGGGTTGTCCTAACTCATGTGATTGGCACGATTATATATATATTTTGGTTGGAATGCTTTTGGCTGTTGCTCCTAACCATTTTGGTTAGTGTGAACATTGGGGTGTGTTAATTCCACCCACTCAATTTTGTATGATTTAGCTAATTAATATAGTTCAGATTTTCCATTCAAAAAAAGAAAAGAAAGAAATGATGAACACAAATGATGGGTGCCTTTGAGCACCAAATAATCACTACATTATTTATAGATAAAAACCACAACAATTTGATGCAATGGATGAAGGGTATTTATGGTAATATCTAAACCTCAAATACATAATTAATCTAAGCAACATAAAAAGTAGGATTTAGGTTAATTATTATTTTTATTTATTTTATTTATATATAAATTATTTATTTATTTTATTTATTTTTTATTTTTTAAATTTACATGGTGGAATCAATTTATATTAATTATAAGTTATACATTAAAGGTTTAACCATGCGAAGGTTAACCTTGATCCCACAAGGAATACGTAAATAATAAATAAATATATTATATAGTGATTACCTCTAGGCTTACACAAGAATACATCATACAACGTTAACCTTGGCCATTGAGTCATATTACAACTTTCAACATTGTTACAATTAGTCCTTTAAAAGGTGAAAGCAAGAATTTTAACAACTTTCATTGAATTAATCTTTACAAGATTATTTAACAATTTATTTCATAATTATGGAAATTAAATTAAAGGAGATTTTGGATTATATTTTTTTGAGAAATATATAGGTTCATTCATCAAAAGCAAGTTCTTAATGGAGTAAACATCATAGAAGAGGTTCATGCACTCTTTTCAATCCATAAGCAAACAATGATATTAATAAAATTGAAAATTAACAAGGCTTAAAATAGTGGATGTTAGACCTTGAATAATATTATCTAAATAATTATTTTTGATCAATGTTAAGTGTAATTGAATTAAATTTTTTCTAGTGCTCCAAAACATTATATTCTTATCAATGTATTTCTAGTTGGATACGTTAAGGTATTATATGGTATTTAGTAATTTGACCCTTTACCACCTCATATTTTCATTATTCTTGATAAAGAACTAGGCAAGGGTGCCACAAAAGCAAAAGACAAGGGTAGAAGTTATTGGAAGATTTGGTAAGTTTGCCATTATCATCCAAGTTTTTTAGATGATGAATTAAGCCTTCAAGCAACCTCTAATGTAAGAATATGGTAATCTTATGATGATGTAAGCTTTCAGGCAACCATTGATGTAATCATATAGGCAATATTGTTGTATTCATCCCTTATAGGATTGCTTAATCCACCTATATGGTTATGTATTCCGCCCTTAAGAGATTGTGTAAACCACCTTGATGGTTAACCTTAACTAAACCTTCAATTAAGGCTTAATAACTTGACTTAAACTTGAGCCTTATATCTTTTGGATAATGTAATTGTAACTATAATTTGGGGATTAGGTATCTACTATAAATATCCCAAACCACTGATCTATTATATTAGTGTGAACTCTACTACCTTATGTGAGCTATTATTGTGGGTTCCCATATTAGATACCCACCCATCCTATTTCATCTTGTTGATATTTTTATTTTATTTCTCTATTATTTTGCATGATGTTGTGATGAAGGAGGCATGTAGCATGGTATTTTTGTAGGTTAAAGAGTAAATTGTACTTGCTAGTAATATTATTTGACATAACATAAATGAGGGATATTATGGATTTGTGAATGGGAAAGTTACTCTAAGAGTTCTAGCTCATGGCCTACACCTTCATCGAGAAAAACTATGAGAAACCATTGAGGTGTAAGGTGTTATTTTATAACATGAAATTATAGGAGTCACAAGTGAGCTTCAACATGTTGGACATCAATTCGTTGTTGCATATTTGTCACATAGGAATTGACAATATAAATGAAGGAGCACAAGTAATATGCAAAACAACATGACCAAGACAACAAAGAACATGTGGGAAGTTGTGGAGGCCAAGATAAAATTGAGCATGGGCCCCATAGGTCACCCTCCTATGTCCATAAATTACTTGATTTTTACTATGATGATATTTGTGGTGATGACATCATTTACTATGAAGCAAATTACAATAGGTAACACACCTCTATAGGACCTCAAGGTGTGGCTAGTCAATGTTGTATTTGTCTATTTTTTAAGTGTATTAGAGGCAATGAATTTTTATTTCTATGAGGCCAATAGACCTAGTATATTTGGAAACTTGATGGAATACTTCTTATTCTCTAGAGTGGGGTTCAAATAACACTTCTAATTTTTTCCATGCATTCATGAGGATTACCTTTTTTGTTAAGGTCACTATTCCATCCATTGAGGTGGCATTATTTGAGGTAGTTAGGTATTTTCCTCTCTCTCCTAGGCATTAGGTTAAATTCCATTAAAATATTCTTTATTCCAACACACATTGTGGAATGTTTGGATTAGGTGAAATGTGCTAAGGTATTGGAAATTTGGTTATGGGTTCAAATCCCTAGATCTCATGATTGGGTGTTGGTCCAAAGGGTCCCTTCCTTTTTTTCCTTGATGGTGACAACCCTACTAATGACTTAGTATTTATAGTAAATATGATCTTTAGCATACACACGAGTGCAAGGACCTATTGTCTAAGTGTCTAGTTAGGTGCATGTGGAGGCTTAGTAGCCCTATAACTAAGGCTCAAATTCCTATCTAAGAATATTAACTTATTATATGGTGACGTTATGATTGATTTGGTGCCTTGGTGATCACCATAAAACATTTTTTAATGGAGGTGCTAACCAACCACTATTTAAAATTTCTCTATGCTTCCTATTATGCATGCCTTGTTTGTAGATGATGAAGACTTCTTATGTCTAGTCACTATGCCAGTTAGCAGTAACAACAATGGAGGACAAGTGGTAGTTTTGTATTTGATATTTTTGTAACACATGACACATTTTGATTTATCATAGGTATTTATTTTAAAATTTATATTTTTAAATTTGGTCAAATTTTGTTTGTTTGTGGAGGAAAAAATTTAAAAGGCCATAAATTTTGCATACATAAGCATTGCAGCCCCTTTTTTTGAATTACATGTTTTTTGAGCTCTTTGCAATAGTTACAATTATTTTATTTTGTTCTACTAGCATAATTTAGCAATTTTGTAGGAGCATCATTAACCATATATGTTAGTTTATTTGATAATGTGTGTTGTGGCCATTCCACAACCAGCCCCAATACTTGGGGACCCACCTTAAATTTTGATGGTTTGAGGATTTTGATTGTATGTGAGTGATAGTTTTGTAGTTCTCGAGGTTACAGTGTTGGTTCATGTGTGCCTCTAGTTTCTTTTGTATGTCTTTTGTGTTTTTCAGAGGTTTGTTGCTTTGGTTAATTTCAAGTGTTCTTAAAATTTAATTATTTAAAACATTTGAAGTTAATTAAAGCAAACTTTAAATTTAAAATTTATATATATACTAAAAATAATAATAATAAAATAAATAATATATATATATATATATATATATATATATAATAATGTAATGAAGAGGAAATTCATTTTATGCCCATTGGATAATGGGGTTTTATTCTTTTGGATTGAACCTTATTGTTAAACTGTGTAGCTTTAAATTCAGTTTCATTATTTAATTTATAAAATCTCATATCTGATGCTATGGGCTTTGCTTAATATATGTGATGTTGTCCCTTATGATAGGTTGGAATGCCATGGGTGAATGTAGACGAAACCGAAGCTACGTTGGAGAAGCATATGTAGACGATGACCCAAATCTCCAATAAGAGTGAACCAAACGATAAATCAATGCATGAACAATAGTGGCCAAAAATAATGGTGAACCTGGCCCATGGTGCATTCGTAGCATTGATATCAATTAAGAGATGGAAGATGGCATGGAGAGGCTCAGAGTGGACCTCACATATCAATGTGGCACTAGTTGGAGTGCGATAAATGACATGGACGACCACATAGACATCCATGAGGGGTTTAAAAGATTTCGTAGGACATAATGATAGATGGAATGTCATCTAGGTGTCATGATGCAACACAATGGACAATTGCATGACCATTATGGCTCGCAATGACTCCAATCTATGGCTAAAATGACACCACAAGAACATAGTGCACATACCCAAACAGTGGGGTATCGACCATCTGACATGGACTTTGATTGGATCCATGGTGATGGGCGACTAGAATAGGTGGATGTCGATATTCTGATAGGTAGAATAAGTGGAGGTGGTTCATAGCTAAAATATAAAATGCATTTGATGTGCCATGGATGGAAATCCATATTGAAGAATAAATGGACTGCCAAAAGTGTTATCGAATGGGGTCCAACACAAGTCAATTCTGACATAGAGGTAATGAGAGATGCTTTACACCATAGGGTTTGATAGTGCAACATAATCGATGTAGACAGTGGAGGCTACGAGATTTCATTTTGCTTAGCAATAACTTTACACGATAGTTTGGTAGGTGTTTGAGAATAAAGTAGGACCCGCAAATCGAGTAACACAAGATATTTTTGAATTAAATTATAGACTACCATCATCAGATCCATTACAGTGGAGTAGGTAATGATGCACATCCCTACGTACTTTGGATTGAAGCTATCTCAATGAGCAGCCCTGAAAAAGGAGACCTGAGCAATAGATAGACAACGATGCATATCGAAGATTTGGTGGATGACGTGGAAAATGTGAAAATAGCATGGAGAGCTTGGGCGTGAATAATATTGAAGTATTCCCTCCAATTATAGTCTAGGATAGTTCGAGGTGAGATAGAACTATGCAAATGTGGATCGAGGGTGAAATAGAATGTGAGGGTTTTTGAAAGACCAAGGTAGTCTATGAGGATGATTTTTGGAAATTTTAGTTCAAAAAATGAGCAAATATCGGAGGCTCACTATATTTTTGAATGGGGGTCAACATCCATGATGGATTTGACCTCACTGTGTGATATTGGTGACAACTTTTGATTTACGGTGAGGTGTATCCGACAGGTAAGCAACATGATCTGGACAACTCAAATTTAACACTACCTAATGTAGATGATGAGGTGGATCAATCAGGAGTGCCATAAATTGTTGTGGATGGACTAGTTAGAGGGCTTGCATGGCATAGATAATATTATGGTCTACTCAAGTAGAAATTAGAATATTTTAACAATGAACAAAAGGTTTTAATGTAGAGCTAAGCAGATGAATCTCATAGTGGAGATTTACTCAAAAAAATGTTGTCACCACACACAGTTGAATTGAATTTTGAGGTAATGGGTATCAAAGAACGCATGCCATATTACATACACAATGAATAACAGGGAAGAGGTTAGTTTGGACATAGAATTTAGCCTTAGGGTATTTGGTTGACATGTCAAATAGTGTAATACAAAAAAAAAGCACATGGTAGACCAGAGGACCCTGTAGAGGTTTCGATCAATACACAGTGGGGAAGAGGTGTAGAGTAGCTATGTTTACCCATTGTTCACCCAAACCTTGTATTTGGTGTGATTATCAGAGGCTTGGACATCTAGGACAACATGTATGGTTGAGAGCTTGATCCGCCTACCCTTGATAATACAAGTGATAGAGAACATTTTTAGGTATACCATCATGTCACCCAACGAACGTTCAAGTGAATGTCAAGAGGAGTAAACAATAGCCTTGACTTTGACTACAACTAATATGGTCACATGGCCAAGGTGTTCAAATCCACATACATATATATAAAATGATGACCAAGTGGCCAAGGTATATCACAGGGTTATAAATGCATTATAAAAAAAAATATATAATGTGATTTACCACTATGTCATGAAGTTAAATGGTGTCATTATGAAAACATTATAGAATATTATGGTATAAGTGGAATATGGCGGTTATAAAACTTTCAAAGTGTTACCAATCAAAATAAGGCATGGGAAAATGCAGAGAAAAGAAACAAAACAACAAACGAAAGGAAATGAAATGAACAGGCAGAAAGGGGAAGTGAAGGTTTCATTTTTAAAATTTAAATATCCCATAAAATGGAGAAATGGGGGTTGGATCCTCTTGGAGGCCAGATGCTGGAGGACTTTTGAAGAGAGACTGAAAAAGCCGATTATTGTAAACCTGAATATTATTTTTTATACAAAATTTTAGAAACTTGCATCTTGTGAGCATTATTGGGGGAGAAAATGTCAATGGGTAGTTGTTTTAATGTCAATATTTCTCTACATTTTTCCAAATTTCTATCTTGTGCTTAATGCTATAAAAAGGTTGCACTATGTGAAGATATGAGAGGTGTAGATTTCATTTATTTTCTGTAGAGGCTAGCACTTGGTCTAACTCAAATTGTGTTTTTGCAGGTTTGATTAGGTTAGGTTACCCTTTTGAGATTTCTCATTTATCCCTGGTTTTTCTGTGTAGGGTGGTATTAGACTGGAATATATTGAATTTTTACGTTTTCAGTTTTCTATTCTATTTTCCAGAATTTATATTTATTTTTCTAACTTTTCTTTTTGCAGATTTTTTAATACTCTAGTATAAAAAATAAAAATGAAAAAAAATAAAATACCAAAAATAAATACATGGGTGTGAAGAATGAGCTTCAATATTTCATTCGAAACAATTTTGATCCAATTCGAAGCCATTTCGAATTTATAAAATTATTGAAAATTTTTGTTTTATAAGGGTTTTATAATTTTGGAAATTTACATAATTTCACATGTTGAAGGTAAATTAATTTTTTTAAGCTTTGCATTTGCATTCACAAGCAATAAATGAACTTCCCTTTATGAAAATATCAATTTCATTAAAGGGGGTATTTTATATGGCATTCCATAGGCCATCATTTTCAGAGCAATAAATTGGCTTCTCTTTATGAAAATTCTGATTTCATTAAAGAGAGGTAATTTACACATTATACCAAAGGCTATTGTTTTAAAGCATTAAATTATTTCTTCTTTATGAAAATTATGATTTCATTAAAAATGGATAATTTATAATGACATTTTAAGGCCTTTACATTTCATAGCTATTCATGCATATTTATTTTCTTTTTATTCATCAAGCAATAATTAGAGGAATTCAATCACATTTACATTCACTTGCTTTAAGTTTCATGAACAATCATTAATATAGCATAATAAAATAAACCAACATAGGCACCTTGTTAACAGTTACTTGCAAATCACTAAGGTATTCCTAGCACTCATTTAACACATCTTCACAAGATTACTAATACACATGTGCAATGCTTATATAGCGGAACCTTGGAGAAGTTGTTTTGTTTTTAACTTCTTTGCAAGAGAGGGTTTTCAATTTAATACCCTGACTATGGTGGGGATTTTGCAACTGGGCAAAATATTCACTCAACAAAAATGACGCTAGAAGGAGGGCATGAATTGGTTTACTTTATTGCTATTTAGATACTACATTGTTCATGTTTACTTGAAGGTTTATTTGAAAGCATTGGTCTTGACTAAGGAGATTTTGTTGATCACATTCGTTGATTTAAAAGTTCTTCAATTGATGATGCATTGATACTAACCTTTTACAAATTGGAGAATGTTCTTTATTGCTATGGTTTAATTCATGCATTATAATTGATGAATGTGATGATTTATTCATTTGAAATTTGTTAGTCATTTCATGTTTCTTTGTAAGATATTTATTTGACTAACAAGTTTGGTATTAAAGTTATATTATTTAAGGTTCACTAATGGCATTAGTTATTCCAACCAGGTCACAAATTACATCTTGGATAAGGGATTTGTTGAGTGGTATTTTCACCCAATTGTGAAAGTACACTCTCCCTTAGGATTTAGGTTTCAAATCCCCTCTTGCAAAGAAGTTAGACAAACAACTTCTCCAAGGTCTCCGCTATATTAGCATTTGTATATGTATATTAGTAATCTCAAATAAAGATATTCAATTTAAATACTTGGAACACCTTAGTGATTGCAAGTAACTATAAACAAGGGGCAATGTTGGTTTATTTTACCATGAAAATTTAGTGATTGTTCATTGAACCAAAATAAAGCAAATGTGAGTTGGCCCTCATATGACCACGATGTAGTGCCTTAATTCATTTTATCTTGAGATTTTTAAGGTAGATTTTATCTTCTTTATTAATTCCAAATATGGTTTCTTATCATGAATATGAAGATAGCTTTCAATGTGATCGATAAACCATCCCTCTTTGGTGAAATAGATCTTCACAAAGAGGCAATAATTTATGGCCTTGAATAAAGGGCTTTAAATGTCACGTTAACTTATCCCTCTTAAATGAAATCAAATTCTCATCAATATGAACAATTAAGTGCTTTGAAGAAAAGACCTTCAATGTAATACTCAAATTACCCCTCTTTCGTAAAATTAGAATTTTTATGAAGAGAGGGTAATTTTAGGCCCAAAATGGAAATTTGTGAAAATGCCATAAAACATAACTCCTTCAATGAAATTGGAATTTTCATGAAGGGAATGTCATCATAGGCTCATGAGCGTAAAACAAAACTGAAAAAATGAAATTTGACCTTAAAATGGAAATTTTCTATTTTCGGATTTTTTAAAATCTGTAGTAAAACAACAACTTCGATGAATTTTAAAAAATACTAAACAACTCCAAAAATGAAATTTCAAAGTGCGTATTGGAAGTCTGAAGTATAACCTACGCAATGGTGAAATTATTTTTGGATTTTGAAAATTTTTAAATGTTTATTTTAATGCCTAAAAATAAAAAAAAAATTAAAATTTCTGGAAAAATAAAATGCAGAAAAATAAAAATGGAATGCAAAAAATGGAACACAAGATACATTCAGTTTGATGCTATCCTATTCTGACAAAACCGAAGATGTGAGGTTGATAGTTTCACAATGACACTGAGAGGGGGGGGGTGAATCAGTGTAGCTATTTAAATTCAAATCTACAACTCTTAATGCCAAAATAATGAAACCTTAAACTCAGATAAAGCAAGTATAACAAGAGAGCATTCCACAACAAACGATGTAACGAGGTTCACCAATTTGGCTACTCCTCAAAAAATGACTGCTTGGACTCCCGTCCAAATCCAGTCTTTGCAAAATAACAATTTTACAAACAATTTACCAGCACCCACTAGAAGGAGCACCAACCCCTGGTTTATCTGCACCAACAAAAAGGAGCACCAACCCCTGATTTATCTGCACCAACGAAAAGGAGCACCAACCCCTGATTCCAAGCACCAACTCAGACTGCAATTTTGAAACTATAAGATTGACATGAAAATGCCTTCGCTTATACAAGACCTTGTCTGGTCTATTGCTCTCTTGACTCTCCTTAATGCTCTCTTACGACACGCACTCTTCAGCCTTTTTCAGCACTTTAATTCTCCACATAGATCTCCTTTTATAACCTTTTCTCTTGTAACTGCACCTGTAACTGTCGTATCGACTTCTATAACTGCACCTATAACTGTCGTATCGACTTCTTCTCAGAATCGCACCTGTAATCGTCATACCGACTTTAGTTAACTATCACATATCTTCTTTCGGCTGGTTTCTCTTCTTAGCTCGTGCCGAAGCGACCTGTCGCAAAATCGTGACACTTCTGCCTCTTTGTCCTCTTCTCGGCTTGTACCCGCGAAAACACATGTCGCGATATCGCGACACTTTTCTCCTTTGCTTTTTCTCTTGCCTTCGGGTCGCGAAAACCCGACATGTCGCGATATCGTGACACTTTTTCTTCTCAACCTTTCTGCTCTTTTCAAGTCGCGAAAATGCGACATGTCGCGAAATCGCGACACTTTTCCTTTTCTGCCTTCATCTTCGCTTTGGACCATGAAAATGCTACATGTCGCGATATCGCGACACTTTTTCCTCCTTGCATTTTCTCTTCGCTTCGGACCGCGAAAATGCAACATGTCGTGAAATCGTGACACCTTTTTCTCTCTCCTATTTCTCTTTGCTTTGGCCTGCAAAAATGAAACATGTCACGAAATCGCGACACCTTTTTCTCTCTCCTATTTCTCTTTGCTTTGGCCCGCGAAAATGAAACATGTCGCGAAATCGTGACACCTTTTTCTCTCTCCTCTTTCTCTTTGCTTTGGCCCGTGAAAATGAAACATGTCGCGAAATCGTGACACCTTTTTCTCTCTCCTCTTTCTCTTTGCTTTGGCCCGCGAAAATGAAACATGTCGCGAAATCGCGACACCTTTTTCTTCCGTACAATATTTCTTGCAATATGTCATGAAATCGTGACACTTTTTCTTTCGGACTCTCTCTCCTGCAACATGTCGCGAAATCGTGACACTTTTTCGTCCGTACAAACTCTCTTGCAATATGTCACGAAATCGTGACACTTTTTCTACTTGCCTCTCTCTCCTGCAATATGTCACAAAATCGTGACACTTTTTCGTCCGTACAATCTCTCTTGCAATATGTCGTGAAATCGTGACACTTTTTTGTCCGTACAAACTTCCTTGCAATATGTCGCGAAATCGCGACACTTTTTTGTCCGTACAATCTCTCTTGCAATCTGTCGCGAAATCGCGACACTTTTTCTACTTGCCTCTTTTTTCTTTCAACATGTCGCGAAATCGTGACACTTTTTCTTTCTTGCACTTTCTCTTCGAACATGTCGTGAAATCGTGATAGTTTTGCTTGCTTGCGCTTTCTCTCCGAACATGTCGCGATATCGCGACAGTTTTTCTTTCTTCTCAACATGTCGCGATATCGTGACAATTTTTCTTTCTTATTAACATGTCGTGATATCGCGACAATTTTTCTTTCTTGCACTTTGTCTTCGAACATGTCGCGATATCGCGAAAGTTTTTCTTTCTTTCTCAACATGTCGTGATATCGTGACAGTTTTTCTTTCTTGTCAACATGTCGCGATTCCACGATAGTTTTTCTTTCTTGCACTTTGTCTTTGAACATGTCGCGATATCGCGACAGTTTTTCTTTCTTTCTCAACATGTCGCGATATCACGACAGTTTTCTTACTTGTGATTTTCTTTTGATTTTTAGCATTTTTAGCATATGGGTCACTTTGAATTTTCTGGATAATCACTGTACATACTCTGAAGAACCTCTTAACTCCTGTATACTTCATCAACTGATCTATCTGACTGTGTTGACAACAATGACAATACTTTTGCTGCAACTTGCTCAACAATCTCCCCCTTTGGAATTGTTGGCAACACTCATGCAATCTCCTGTAGTTCCTGTAATTCTTCTCCCCCTTTGACAATAATACCAAAGGGCTGCTTTCGACTCCCCCTGAGTCCATGCACAACATTCTCAAGCACAAATTATTACAGTTAGCAAAAATTACAAACATGAGCAAAAAGATAATGAAATATATAATTGCTCCCCCTGAGAATGTGGTCCCGATTGCTAGTCAATGCTTGGGAAGCGTGACCACTCCCAACTTATTGCGAAGGTACTCAAAAATTTCTTTGGGCAGCGATTTTGTGAAGATATCCGCTACTTGCTCTGTAGTTGGAACAAAATTCAACTTAACCTCACCTTCCACAACTTTCTCCTTTAGAAAGTGATATCGGATAGTAATATGTTTTGTGTGGGAATGCATAACCGGATTCTTTGAGATGTTAATAGCACTGGTGTTATCACACTTAACTGAAATTGGCTCTCTGAAGTTAATGCCAAGATCTTTCAGGGTTTGTTTCATCCATAAAACCTGCGTACAACATGTTGATGCTGCAATATATTCTGCCTCTGTTGTGGATAAGGAAACTGACTCTTGTTTCTTACTGTGCCATGCGACCAACTTGTCTCCAAGATAGAAAGCACCTCCACTGGTACTCTTTCTATCATCGATACATCCTGCCCAATCTGCATCTGAATATGCAATAAGGGTGAAATCCTTACCTTTCGGATACCACAATCCATACTCCATAGTACCCTTCAAATACCGAAGAATCCTTTTCACGACTGTCACATGAGTTTCCTTGGGACTAGCCTAAAATCGTGCGACCATGCAGACTACCTGCAAGATATCTGGTCTGGTAGCTATCAAATACAATAAGCTCCCAATCATAGATCTGTACATGGTTTGATCAACATCTGGAGATTTGTCATCCTTGCTCAACTTGCAACCTGTCGTCATGGGAGTGCTAATAGGCTTACAATCCTCCATTGTGAATTTCTTTAGCATCTCCTTCACATATTTAATTTGAGAAATAAATATGCCCTTCTCATTTTGATTAACTTGCAGTCCGAGGAAATACGCAAGTTCACCAATCATAGACATTTCAAATTCTTTCTGCATCTTATTTGCTAAATCTTTACACGACTCATCATTGTTGCTGCCAAAAATGATATCATCTACATATACAACAAGGACAATGAGATGGCCATTCTCTGTTTTGACATACAAATTGCTGTCCACCATACCCTTTTTGAACCCTTGTTCAGTAAGATAGTTGTCTAGCCTTGCATACCATGCTCGGGTGCCTGTTTCAAACCATACAATGCTTTTTTCAACTTGTAGACGAAGTTGGGATTATCACCGAGTTGGAAGCCATCTGGCTGCTCAATATAGACCTCTTCTTCAAGTTTTCCATTCAAAAATGCTGATTTCACGTCCATTTGATAAACTTTGAAATTCTTGTGAACTACTAAAGCCAAAAACATTCTAATTGCCTCAAGTCTAGCCACTGGTGCAAAGGTTTCTTCAAAGTCAATACCTTCAACTTGTGCATAGCCTTTACAGACCAATCTTGCTTTATTCCTGACTATCTATCCATCTTCATTCAATTTGTTTCAAAAACCCATTTAGTACCGATTATATTTTTATTTGCAAGTCTTGGTACTAACTCCCAAGTTTTGTTTTTCTCAATCTGATCTAATTCTTCATTTATTGCCGTCATCCAAATTTCATCTTTTCTTGCTTCAACAACATTTTTGGGCTCAATGCTGGATAATAGAGAGTAGTTACTTACTACTCTTCTTCTTGTTTGAACACCAACTGTGGGATCTCCAATTATTTGCTCTCTAGGATGATTTTTTTGCTAGCTACCTGTTTTGAATTTCTTGTTTTCTTCCTCTTCTGAAACACTGCTTAAATCATCTGAGTCAATTTTCTGTTTCTTTTCCGTTTCCTCTTCCTCATCTACTTCAATAACCTCTTCATAGATTGGGTAGTTTTCTTCATAACTAATTTCTTGTTCCCTACCTTCATCAACTTTAACATCAACACTCTCCACAATTTTCTTTAGCCTCTTGTTGTAGCATGTATAGGCTTTGCTTTTTGTCGAATAGCCAAGAAAGATACCTTCATCAGCTCTATCTTCAAACTTACCAAGATTATCTTCAGTTCTTTTGATGTAACACTTTCTGCCAAAAACTTTAAAGTATCTTGTTGTTGCCTTTTTACCGAACCATAGCTCATACGGAGTTTTACTTTCATGTGTCCTCAACATGCACCTATTTTGGATGTATACCGCAGTATGGACTGCCTCTTTCCAAAATTTGTCTGCTATTTTGCTCTCAGTCAACATAGTCCTTGCCATTTCTTGCACTGTCATGTTCTTTCTTTCTACCACACCATTCTCGTCGAGGTGTCCTTGCTTGCTAAAAACAGTCTCTTAATCCCATACTTTTCATAGTACTCTGCAAACTCCTCTGAAATGAACTCTCCTCCTCTATCTGATCTTAAACATTTAATCCTTTTTCCTGTTTGATTCTCAACTTGGTTTTTGAAAATCTTGAACATCTCACAGGCATCTGATTTAAGCTTCAAAAAAAGTACCCATGTCATCCTGGAATAGTCATCTATGCACAACATAAAGTATTTGTCACCATTTATGCTTTGCGTTCTCATGGGTCCACATAAATCAGTATGTATTAGTTCTAAAGTTTTGCTTGTGAAGTACTCTTTTGTTTTAAATGTGGCTCTAGTTTGCTTACCCTTTTGGCATGAAGTACAAATGCTATTTAATGGTTTGCCAATGGTAGGAATATCTCTCACTGCCCCTTTTGAGCTGATTTTTACTAGATTGTCAAAACTGATATGACCGAGCCTCTTGTGCCACAACCAATTTTCTTCTTCATGTCCAATCAAGCACGCTCCTTCTGAAGTCTCTGAGAGAGTATACAGGTTTCCAGATGTTCTTGATCCAATTGCTATCAACTTTCCACAGTTTGTTGTTCTGACTTCACAACCCTGCTTCTTGAAAATTACTTCATGACCTCTGTCAAAAATCTGACTTACGCTTAACAAGTTATGCTTTAGATCGATCACAAACAAGACTTCTTTTGACTTTATTTTTCCATCACTGATCTTAACTGATCCTTTGCCAACTATCTTCGCTCCATCATTATTTCCAAATTTTACAGAACCACCTTCATACTTCTATAACTTCTCAAATTTTTGTTTGTCACCTGTCATATGACTGGAGCACCCACTATCAAGTATCCATGGTGTAGATTTGTTTTGTGCTTTAAACGCTATCTGTACAATCAAGGATTCCTTTTCTTCCTTGAGTCACTCCTTTTCTTTCCACTCTGGTTTGATTACAGTTTTGGTCACTTGTTTTGAATTTTCTTTGTCAGTAGCCTGTGCATGTTTTTTGAGAAATCTTCTATTTTGTCTCAAACCATTTGATTGAAATTGTCTTCCTTGTTGTTTATTTGCTGCAAATGTACTTCGACAATTTCTTGCAATATGTCCAAAATTATGACAGTTATAACATTCTACTGCATAATCCATCAATGGTGAAAAAACATTTCTACTGACAAAATTCCTTTGACCTACATTATACTTGCAATCTGCAATCTTATGTCCATAACCATTGCATTTAAAACAATAACCAAAAAAGAAATGAGTGAACCTGGGTGATGGTTTTTGCCATTTTGTAGTAGGAGCCACAAATCTTCTTCTCCTTTGATGAGTGACATTGGTGAATTCATCATTGTCAATACTCCTCTCATGCCTGGTATTATTGCTTTCTTTAGCATGATTCATTTTTTCTTGATCAATCCTGATCTTATCTTCATTCTTTATGGGATCTACAGTTATGGCCTTTGATCCATTTGATGATTCTCCTTCAATGAAGCCCAAACCAAATTTAATGCCTATAGTCCTTTGGCTATTTATAATCTTGTCCAACTTTACAGAACTTTCTTCAATTTTGTGATAACATCTCACTTTTCGATTCATCTCTTCTAGCTGCATCTTTAATCCAACAATCTCTTCTTCTAACTTGCTGCACTCATCTATTTTCACAGTTAATTGTACTTCTATATCTTCAGATATTTTCTTAGATTCATCTATCTGTACTTTTAAGCTGGTTATGATTTCATTGGCATCCTCAAATTTTCTTGAAACTTTCTTATTCTTTTTTCTTTCTATACTCAGCTCTTTAAGTGCAGTGATCAGCTCACCTTCCAGATCTACTTCAACCTCAGCCTCAAGTTTTTCTTCTATTTTTTCTTCTTCAAATGCCATGAAAAGAGCTTCACCGGTTTCTTGTTTAGAATCTTCACCGGAGCTGTCTTCTGAAGGACTGACATTCTTGGATATGAAACTTTTCTTCTTGAAGTTGCCTTTTCTAAAATTTGATTTCTTCTTCCAGTCACTTCTTTCTTGGTGTGAACCTTCATCACTTTTGTTTTTCTCATTGAGTGGACATTTAGCTGCAAAGTGCCCAATGCCTCCACAGTTGAAACACTTAAATGGTAGCTTTCCTCTGTATTTTCCTTTTCCCCTTATTAGTTTTCGAACAAAGTTTGCTTCCGTTTCATCTGATGTCTCTTCTTCCTCGGATTCTTGTTTTGCTTTTATATTTTTATGTGCTTTAAAAGCAACTTCTTTGTCTGTGGGTTTAGTTTTTCCTATTCTCATCTCATATGCAATCAGAGAACCATGCATCTCATCCATACTAAAATTATTCAGATCTTTAGCTTCTTCTATTGCTGAAACTTTAGAATCAAATCTTTGGGGAAGAGATCTTAGTACCTTTTTCACTATGACAACATCTTCCATTTCCTCGCCGAGTCCTCTAATCGCATTAATGATTCCATTAACTCTCAGCATGTATGCCTCTATGTTCTCGTCGTCATTCATTTTTAATGCTTCGAACTGGGCTCGATGCGTTTGTAACTTGGCCTCCTTGATCTTGTCGTCTCCTTCATGAATGCTCCTTAGTTTATCCCACATGTCTTTTGTCATTTTACAACTCATAATCTTTATCAGTTCGCTGTCCACTAAACCACACATGATAGCATTTTTTGCTTTAGAGTTATTCTCAAACAATTTCTTACCGGCAACATCGGTTGGAGGAGTGATGGATATTGCGTATCCACTATCTACTGACTCCCAAATGTCGTATCCCAAGGCGCATAGATATGTCTGCATCTTGAGTCTCCAAAATGCGTAATTAGTTTCATCAAATAATGGTGCTTTGTTTGATGAGAATCCTTCACCACCTGCCATTGTCTCACTTCCAAGATCACCTTAGCCGATTAAGCTTGTTCAAGAACTTGGCTCTGATACCAATTGATAGTTTCATAATGACACTGAGAGGGGGGGTGAATCAGTGTAGCTATTTAAATTCAAATCTACAACTCTTAATGCCAAAATAATGAAACCTTAAACTCAGATAAAGCAAGTATAACAAGAGAGCATTCCACAACAAACGATGTAATGAGGTTCACCAATTTGGCTACTCCTCAAAAATGACTGCTTGGACTCCCGTCCAAATCCAGTCTTTGCAAAATAACAATTTTACAAACAATTTACCAGCACCCACTGGAAGGAGCACCAACCCCTGGTTTATCTGCACCAACAGAAAGGAGCACCAACCCCTGATTTATCTGCACCAATAGAAAGGAGCACCAACCCCTGATTCCAAGCACCAACTCAGACTACAATTTTGAAACTATAAGATTGACATGAAAATTCCTTCGCTTATACAAGACCCTGTCTGGTCTATTGCTCTCTTGAATCTCCTTAATGCTCTCTTACAACATGCACACTTCAGCCTTTTTCAGCACTTTAATTCTCCATGTAGATCTCCTTTTATAACCTTTTCTTTGTAACTGCAACTGTAACTGTCGTACCGACTTCTCCTGTAACTGCACTCCTGTAACTGTCGTATTGACTTCTTCTGAACTGCACCTGTAATTGTCGTACCGACTTCAGTTAACTGTCACATATCTTCTTTCAGCTGGTTTCTCTTCTTAGCTCATGCCGAAGCGACCTGTCACGAAATCGTGACACTTCTGCCTCTTTGTCCTCTTCTCGGCTTGTACCCGTGAAAACACATGTCGCGATATCGCGACACTTTTCTCCTTTGCTTTTTCTCTTGCCTTCGGGTCGTGAAAACCCAAATGTCGCGATATCGTGACACTTTTTCTTCTCGACCTTTCTGCTCTTTTCAAGTCGCGAAAATGCGACATGTCGCGAAATCGCGACACTTTTCCTTTTCTACCTTCATCTTCGCTTTGGACCATGAAAATGCTACATGTCGCGATATCGTGACACTTTTTCCTCCTTGCATTTTCTCTTCGCTTTGGACCGCGAAAATGAAACATGTCGCAAAATCGCGACACCTTTTTCTCTCTCCTCTTTCTCTTTGCTTTGGCCCACGAAAATGAAACATGTCGCAAAATCGTGACACCTTTTTCTCTCTCCTCTTTCTCTTTGCTTTGGCCCGCGAAAATGAAACATGTCACGAAATCGCGACACCTTTTTCTCTCTCCTATTTCTCTTTGCTTTGGCCCGCGAAAATGAAACATGTCGCGAAATCGTGACACTTTTTCTCTCTCCTCTTTCTCTTTGCTTTGGCCCGCGAAAATGAAACATGTCACGAAATCGTGACACCTTTTTCTTCCGTACAATCTTTCTTGCAATATGTCGCGAAATCATGACACTTTTTCTTTCGGACTCTCTCTCCTACATCATGTCACGAAATCGTGACACTTTTTCGTCCGTACAAACTCTCTTGCAATATGTCACAAAATCGTGACACTTTTTGTACTTGCCTCTCTCTCCTGCAATATGTCACGAAATCGCGACACTTTTTCGTCTGTACAATCTCTCTTGCAATATGTCGCAAAATCGTGACACTTTTTCATCCGTACAAACTTCCTTGCAATATGTCGCGAAATCGTGACACTTTTTCATCCGTACAATCTCTCTTGCAATATGTCGCGAAATCGTGACACTTTTTCTACTTGCCTCTTTTTCTTTCAACATGTCACGAAATCGTGACACTTTTTCTTGCTTGCGCTTTCTCTTTGAACATGTCGCGAAATCGCGACAGTTTTGCTTGCTTGTGCTTTCTCTCCGAACATGTCGCGATATCGCGACAGTTTTTCTTTCTTCTCAACATGTCGCGATATCGCGATAGTTTTTCTTTCTTCTCAACATGTCGCGATATCGCGACAATTTTTCTTTCTTGCACTTTGTCTTCGAACATGTCGCGATATCGCGACAGTTTTTCTTTCTTTCTCAACATGTCGCGATATCGCGACAGTTTTTCTTTCTTGTCAACATGTCGCGATATCGCGACAATTTTTCTTTCTTGCACTTTGTCTTCGAACATGTCGCGATATCGCGACAGTTTTTCTTTCTTTCTCAACATGTCGCGATATCGCGATAGTTTTCTTACTTGTGATTTTCTTTTGATTTTTAGCATTTTTAGCATATGGGTCACTTCAAATTTTTTGGATAATCACTGTACATACTCTGAAGAACCTCTTAACTCCTGTATACTTCATCAACTGATCTATCTAACTGTGTTGACAACAATGACAATACTTTTGCTGCAACTTGCTCAACAGAGGTTTCCATGTATGCAACCTAACCTATTGGACTTGCAAAACAAACACAATCTGGATAAGCTAAGTGTTGGTTCCTAGGGTTTAAATGAGGTTTTCAAATTTAAACATTCACATGAAGCAACCAAGAAACTTGCATAAACTCCATTTACAAGCCTAAAATTTGAAAAGGGGAAAAATAGACATTCAATCTTGCATGCAGAAAATGACTCCTCCTTTCTTGCCCATAAGATGCAACTTTCTGAAAAAACAATCTGCATTAAAATATTGTCCTTGTACATGGCAGAAATCTGGTTTTCTCAAAGAACCAGTCCAATGTGGAAGGAAAATATCCAGAAAAACCCAGTGCCAAGGCCTTGCCTTCATTCTTGCAATCTTCTCTAAAAGGTTTCCAACCCCCCTCTGGCCTCTCTCTCTATGGTGTATTTGAACTCCACTCTTAAACTCTTCATTGCCTGTCCTTCCATTTCATTTACAATGGGAGGTTATTCGTTTCTTTTTCCAAGAAACTATTTTGTTTTCCAACGCAGCTTTGCATACAACCCTTCGTTATCTTATTTTCAACGTTTCCATAACACATCCTTTCGTAATGCATTTGACCCAACAAATAAAACAAAATGGGCATAACGTATCCTTTGATAAGGCATCCACTTCACTACGTTTTGTTATTTTTATTTTTTGAATAACTTCCTTTATCTTTTAATGAATCGTGCATGGAAGCCTTGGCCCTTATAGTCAGTCAAAATGCCCCATGGCCAACGTAGTCACCGTGGATTACAAAATTAATAATAATCATCGTATGCTATTCCTTGCATCTCCATTCACTTCGGCGCCTGGTCGTCCATTTCACTTCTCGCCAATGCACGTCCACGTCCATCGCCGTAGACATCATTGTCATGGTCTACCATTTCATCAGCAAATTGTGCCCGTTGATTACCGGTGCAGCCCTTCTACCGTCTATTGCCATGTGGTGCTCGTAACGTATGCATGATTCCATAGCACCAATCTATATCTTTGTCCACGACATCTTTTGCCTTAACTCGTCCATACCGTCAAGCCCACGCGGCCAACCAGATAAACCCCGATTTGAGTCGATTTCTCCATAACATTTGATTTGGTAAGCGTACCTTTATTTATCCTCGTAATCATTGGCCTTTCATATATGTAAACGGCTCCCCTGGTGGTCCTCCATATGATGTCCTTGCCACATGTATTTCAAATCCCCCACGTCACCGGGTAGCCTCCTCATGATTTGCCAAAGAAGCGGCCATGCCTACTGCATTTCTTACCGTTCTTAAAGCACATTTGGCCTCGATCGATTTCTACCATGAAGTTTCCATGATACTCTCAGCTTTAATACCTCTTATTCGGTCTGATGAACTCGCCCAATTTGCGCTCTGACTCATCTTGTGTGTGTGTGTTCGAGCTTGCCCTGGGTGGGGGCCATGTTCCCACATAAATCTGGCCATTTTTTGACGTTATCCCGACATACACCTTGCAAGTAATGATGTCATTATACATGTCGTATGTCCTTGGGTATGCCGTAGATGCTATCAAAACCTTCCAGCTAGCATTGAATTTCAAACACGTGCACAGGTGGCAAATTGCCCTTTCATTGCTGCTGCGTGTTTTAAACATTCTCGAAACCTTTTCACTGCATCTATCACTCTGACTGCCTGCTGAAATATGTGACGTCTACTGTGTTAACAGACCAAACATCCAAA
The DNA here is from genome assembly GCA_028583015.1 of Wollemia nobilis. NCBI lineage: Eukaryota > Viridiplantae > Streptophyta > Pinopsida > Araucariales > Araucariaceae > Wollemia > Wollemia nobilis. The sequence continues at coordinate 5,023,113 of JAQPPZ010016709.1, forward strand.
ATTCCCTAGCGCGTCTGTCGCATTTGAAACTGAGCATAATCCTGGATTGGATTTTAAACGAAATTACTCCTTGATGCATGTGTGCTCCCATCACCAGTCAAATCTACCATGATGTCCTTCTTTTTTGGGTCATTGTTGTGGATGATTTATCCACATGGTGCTGGGTTTCCATCGTGGCACTACTATTTTGGCACCCACTGTTGCGGTAGCTGCCACATTGTCACGTATTCCTCCCCACACCGGATTTCTTCGAAACACGTGGCTAGCTCCACGTCACCTTCGTTCATTCATTCCATCATCGGAGGTCCTCCAACCGCCATATTTGTTCCACTGTCCAATCGTCTAGAAGTCCTCGAGTGGGTCATGCATTGTTGTTGTTCATCCATGGCATATCCCCGTCGACTATCCGACGACCATAACGAACCACCCCTGTTTCCATCGTGTCTTCCCTGCGTCATGGGCTCGCCTTGATTTGATGATCTCAAACTTGTGTCTAAATTACGGGTGCCATGAAATTGCCGTTGACATCTGTATTTTAACGATGCGAGTCCACTGTCATGGGCGTCTGAGTATGGATTGCTGGCCTTCTAACATGGCTGTCACGTCGGTTTCTCCTCAAACGCACCCGCTATATGACCGGTCCATGCTGTATTCGCATTGTACCCGATGAGTTTCCCCGCCTTGCCGCTATCCCGCTTGCTCGTCCGGTAATTTCGCCATCAGTCACGACTCTTCTACTGCTATAGCCTAAGTCCCGGGGCAAACTCCCACTGCACTACCCATGATCCACGTCAGGCTTTCTCTTTTTGCACCACTGCCGATTTGGACCATCCGAGCCTGCGCCGTGACCTTGGAGCTTCATTATTTTAATGAACCTTATGCCAATCCTGCACCATCAAACTCACATATTAAAACTTATAACCCAAAAGCTATCATTTAAATATAATAGCATAAGTCTCGCGGGATAACATGAGGCTCATATGGCTTTATTTAGGTGGTATATCATTATTTATTACTTATAATATATATTATTATATATGGGATATATAATAATATATAAAATAATAATAATAATGTCTTATATATAGAACACAAGCTCATTATACATGAATGATAAAAATAAGAAATTTAACCATCACAATGCTAACAACAAAATATTAGCAATAACGTTGCTGACACAACATTGACGATAAAAATCGTCGACAACAAAATGACATTAAAAAAAAATCGTCAACAACAATTTGACGATAAAAAAAATCGTCGACAAGAAAAAGGTCGTCGACAATAAAATATCATCGACAAGAAAAAGTCATCGACAATAAAATGTCGTCGACAAGAAAATATTATTGACAAAAACTAATGATAAATGCAAATTCAAAAAAAAAAAAACCGAGCATTAGACACTCTAAACCAACATGCAAACACCCAAATACAAAAAATAAAAAGGTGGGTCCCCAATTTTGGGGTACGTTGTGGAGCAGCCACAACAGGATTATTATAGCCATTTAAACAGGCCTACCCATCAAATCCCTGAAGGTGTAGTAGATTGTTTACCTCAGTTTAGGCATGACGATCAAGCCAAGGAACATATTCAGAGATACAAGGGTATGTTAATTCATTTGCAAATTATGCATGCAAATTCTCCTTGTAGGTTGTTTTCATACACTTTGGATGAGGTTGCATTTGATTGGTACATCCACTTACCTCAAAGTTCTATCATTTCTTGGGCTATACTAGAAGCAATGTTTATCAACCATTTTGAAAAACTAGTTGATCCAGTTGTGATAAAAAATTAGTTTGTCTCTATTTGTAAGGAGCCTAATGAGTCCATGAGCCAATTCAATGAAAGGTTCCATCGGGCATTTATCAAAATGCATGCATATTACACCATTTTAGAAGAAAAAGCCATTCAAATTTACATGTAAGTCATAGACCCCTTACTTGCCACATTTTTAAAGGAAAATATTGAAAATCCACACTTGCGTAGAGTCTATGAGGCTGCAATAATAGTAGAATAGTGGTATATTTCGAAGAGGTATGAGGTGGATCAATCATAATTGCTTAACCCTAAGGCTCAAAATAAGGTGCCACCCATGAGTCAGGGTGGGGTACAACCTTCTTCCATGATGAATTATTTTTTAGGAGCTAAGGATTCCAACCTAAACCAACCATCCAATATAACACTCTTGAATCAAATGAGGATTAATGTGAGTGATCAATGGGGCAAAGTTGAAAGTCCAAATATCACAACCACCTTATATTTAATCCAAGAGGATGTGCAATTCTCAAAGACAATGTCCATTAATGAGGATTGAGGTGAACAGACCCATCAAGATGTGGAGATTGTTTCATGTTTATTCACAAAGGAATATGGGGATAACAATTGGAAGAAAAATACAAGAGTTGATCTTATCGAAGAAACCCTTGACTCACCAAAGGTGATTGAGAGTGAATTTGAGGAGTCGAGATGAATCTGAAGATTTTCCAAAAGGTATGATAGAATCTCATCATTTGTTTTTAGGGGAAAATTATTATGATGGTCAAGAAAGCCAACATGAGTCAAGTTGGGACAAGATAAAAGGCTTAGAGTCCTCGTTTACAAGTGAGGATTGGGATAATCATAGAAAATAAAATGATCCACTCTTACAAAAAATTGAGCCCTCAAAGGTGGATGAAGGTGACTTTAAAAAGCAATCTATTGGTGAATCTAAATATTGTGAAGAAGTTATTGAACACCACACTCCAATTTTAGAAGATGATTATTTTTTGTGGAATAATAGGAGAACTTTACCACTCTTTCTAATGAAGCACTTGCTTCACCTGATATGCAGGACAAGTTGCAAAGGCTAGTTCTACAAATTAAAGAAAACATCTCTCAACTACAAGAACAAAGGCCTCAAGATGCACATATTGATGATGTCCTAAATCATCCTCATGAGACAAAAGTTGAAGATACTAAAAGTGATACTCTTTTAGAAGGTGGAGGGGTCCTAGAGTGGACTGGTTTTGAAACATGTGATGAATTAGGACCTTTCATAAACTTGGATGAGACGATTAAAATTGATGATCAAAGCCTTCAACATCCTCAATATGATGACAAGAAAGAATTTGAATAATTATTTTTTGAAGAGCTTGAAAATTACGAAGAGGATGCAATAGAGTTTCATCCCATGGGTTTAGATGACCATTATTATAATTGTAGGAAAAGGTATGAGGAATCATTACCTTATCACGTTCCTACTGATGAAATTTCTATTAACAAGAAGGATGTTGAATACTCTATCTTGTATGAATATTTGGTAATTCTTGTACAATCAAAATATGACAAGCCATTTGTGAAAATAGATAAGGTTCCAAGATCCAATCATTTTTAAGATGAGTTTAGTGAACATCTTGCTAAAATGGAAAAGGATGATAATGACTCTACTATTCTAGGCAAATAAACAGACTCACTCACTTTGTTCCCATTTGACATGCAAGAAATGGAAAGCATTGCTTCACCTAAGGATCATGTAATGCCTGTGTCACCTCAACTAGAGGAAATTCCAAAACCTGAATGGGTTGGCTTTGATATCACTAATGATCCAATTGAAAATGTCACTTTATCTAAAACAACTCAAACGGTTGATCAGTTTTATGTTTTATTTGACACATCCCTAGATAGACAAGACTCATGGTTTGAAAAGGATGGTCATATTTTTAATTGGGTGCCTAATTTTGGTGTCTTTGATAAATAGGTCATGGAAAAAGAATAAGTGCTACATGATGATGATGAAGACCATGAAGAAAAGGAAGAAATCACGATGACTCACCAAGTATTGGTAAATGAAAGTGTATCAAAGGTAAAATATCACCTTTTGTGTTCCACCATTCGAACTCCAGGTGAAGGTTTATCTAATTGGTTTTTGGATTCAAATACTATCAATGATGAAATACCATTTGTGGTTGATGAAGAATTTGAGTCAATTTCTTCTCACACCACTAATAAGAATGCATTATTGAATGAAAAAGAATTTTATGTGCTTGAATTGTTGAATAAAGTTCATCAACAATTAACAATCGAATCTAGGATAAAAGCTTATAATGATTCTCATTTAGTAAATATCCTAGATGCTTGCAAAATGTTATATAAGTTTGATTGGCCTACAAACATGGAAAATAACTTGGCTTTGAAATTTTTAGAAATAGGCTCCTACTTGCAAGACCTCATTTTTGAAAAGGAAAGCCTAATTCTAAATCATGAATTGAATTGTGAAATTGACATCCTAAAGAATATACAAGAAAGAATTGAAAATTAGTTATTGTCTAATAAATTTAAATATTTGAAGCTCACCTATGGGATTGTTAATAGAACTAAATCAAATTGGTGGGGTGAGAGAGGCAAGATGAAAATTGTTGTATTATTTGGCCTAATATTATTTTCATTGGATTCTTGCAAAGCTTGGTGTGCATATCTTTTAAAATGTTCTAATCATGTTTGGGATCCAGGGAAGTGATGGCTCAAAATTTTGTATCCATCTTGTCCATTATTGTATATTATTTTATATAGTTTCGGTTTTCATGTTTTTGTTTATTTTTGGTTGTTTTTGTGCTTTGTCCATAATTTTTGGGTTGGTTTTACTTTCTTGTTAGGTTGCATTGGGTTAAGTTTTGGTTTGGTTTGAGAGTTTTGTATTTTGGGTTGGTCCCTCTGTGTGAGGTGATGTTTTGTGGTCGCTAATTTATGGCCTTTACCCATTTTTGTGTTCCTTTATTAAGTATGTTGGAATACCTAATATGAAAGCAGGCGAACCTGAGAAATGGGGGATGAATAATTTATGATCATGCTCAAAGTTTGGGACTAAAATGGTGGAGAGTGGAACAATGAAGATTTTTGCTAAAGCTCCACATGTAACTCATATTTTAAAGGGTATTTTTGGAAGTCCTAAAGGATGAAGTTATCTTAATTTGCAAATTAAGGCTAAATTCTAACATGCTCAAATTCAAGTGTTATATAGAGGTTTGTAAAGTTCTCTATAAAAGAAGAATACAAGCAATGCAAATATTTATGAAATATATCGCCAAGTTTAGATAAACTCCATCGGGGCTATAGACACCTAACTGGAAGTGGGGCTATGTCTAGACAAAGCTTGATATAAAAAAAATGAGCATTGAAAAGCTTGATCAAATCAGTCACCTAGTTCAAAAAATCTCCACCGAGGCTATGGACGCTTGATTGGCAGTGGGGCTTTGTCTGAATAAATTATGCTCAAAAGAGACTTTATAAAAATATTATTCAAAATGAAATATTATGAGCAATATCTTATAGCCTAATGCAATTCAGGTGATGGAATCCAGATGGTTTTCAGGGATACAAAGCAAATCACTTTTGCACACACTGAGCAAAAGCAGATGGATTAGTTGTTTTTACTCAAATTTGTTTACCCCCACCTTCTTGAGACATCATTAAATAATTTGTTTTCACTAATATTTTATGTTCTCATTTCAGATTGGGTTCTTCACCCGAAATGCTTAGGAGCATTTCCCAGTAGAGTCACCATTTATTGTGGCCATTCGACAAATAGCCCCAATACTTGGGGACCCACCTTAAATTTTGATGTTCTGAGGATTTTGATTGTATGTGAGCGATAGTTTTGTAGTTCTCGAGGTTAAAGTGTTGGTTCATGTGTGCCTCTAGTTTTTTTTGTGTGTCTTTTATGTTTTTCAAGCGTTTGTTGTTTTAGTTAATTTCAAGTGTTCTTGAAATTTAATTATTTAAAACATTTGAAGTTAATTAAAGCAAACTTTAAATTTAAAATTTATATATATTTATACTAAAAAAAACAATAATAGAATAAATAAATAAATAATATATATGTATATATATATATAATAATAATAATAATGTAATGAAGAGGAAATTCATTTTATGCCCATTGTGTAATGGGGTTTTATTCTTTTGGATTGAACCTTATTGTTAAAATGTGTAGCTTTAAATTCAGTTTCATTATTTAATTTATAAAATCTCATATCCAATGCTATGAGATTTTCTTAATATATGTGATGATGTCCCTTATGACAGGTTGGAATGCCATGGGTGAATGTAGACAATTCTGAATCTGTATTGGACAAGCATATGTAGACGATGACTCGGATCCGCCAATAAGAGCGAACCAAATGATAAATCAATGCATGACAATAGTGGCCAAAAATAGTGGTGAACTTGGCCTGTGGTGCATTTGCGATATCGACATTGGTAAAGAGATGGAAGCTAGAATAGTGAGGCTCAGAGTGGACCCCACATATCGATGTGGTGCCACTTGGAGTGCGATAGATGATGTGGATGGACACATAGACAACCATGAAGGGTTTAAAAGATTTTGTAGGATGCAATAATCAATGGAATGTGGGTCGGATGTCGTGACATCCAAAAATGGATAATTGCATTGTCATTGTGGCTCACAACAACTCCAATCTGTGGCTAAAGCAGCACCACAAAAATGTAGTGCACATACCCGAATAGTGAGATATCGACCACCCGACGTGGACTCTAATTGGACCCATGGTGATGGGCAACTAAAATAGGTGGATGTTAATCTTCTAACAGGTAGAATAAGTGGAGGTGGTTCATATATAAAATATAAAACACATTCAATGTGTCATGGATGGAAATCCACATTGAAGAATAAATGGGCTACCAAAAGTGTTATCGAATAGGGTCCAACATGAGTCAATTTTGACATAAAGGTAAAGGGAGATGCTTTACACCATAGGGTTTGATAGTGCAACATCATCGATGTAGACAATGGAGGCCATGGGATTTCATTTTGCCTAGTAGTAACTTTACACGGTATTTTGGTAGGTGTTTGAGAACAAGGTAGAAGGACTCGCGAACTGAGTAACGCAGGACATTTTTGAATCAAATTATAGACTATCATCATCAAATCCATTAGAGAAAAGCAGGTAGTGATGCACATCCAAAAATAACTTGGATTGAAGCTATCTTAATGAGCGGCCCTGATGAAGGAGACGTGAGTAACAGACAAACAACGACGCATATCAAATATTTTGCAGATGACGTGGCAAATGTGAAAATAGTGTGGAGAGCTTGGGCATGAATACTATCGAAGTCTTTCCTTCGATGACAGTCTAGGATAGTTCAAGGTAATATAGAACTATGCAGATGTGGATCGAGGGTGAAATAGTACGCGAGGGTTTTTGAAAGACCAAGGCAATCTATGAGGATGAGTTTTGGAAATTTTCGTTCAACGAATGGTAAAATATCAGAGGTTCACTATATTTTTGAATGGGGGCAACATCCATGATGGATTTAGCCTCGTTGTGTGACATTGGTGATAAATTTTGATTGATAATGAGGTGTATCTGATGAGTAAGCAACATGATCAGGACAACTCATATTTAACACTACCTAATGAAGATGATGAGCCAGATCAATCGGGAGTGCCATAAATTATCATGGATGGACCAATCAGAGGGTACACATGGTATAGATAATATTACGGTCTATTTGGGAATAAATTATAATATTTAAGCAATGAAAAAAAGGTTTTAATGTAGAGCTAGGTGGACAAATATCACAGTGGAGATTTACTCGATAAAATACTATCACCATGCACAACCAAATTGAAGTTCAAGGTAACGGGTATAAAAGGATGTATGCCAGATCATGTACACAACAAATAATAGAGAAGAGGTTAGTTTGGATGTAGACTTTAGTCTCAGGGTATTTGGTTGACACGTCAGACAGTGTAATGTCCAAACAAAAGCATGTGGTAGACCAGAGGATCCCGTAGAGGTTTTGATCGATACGCAGTAGGGCAAAGATGTAGAGTAGCCATGTTTACCCATTGTTCACTTGAAACTTATGCTTGGTATAATTATCGAAGGCTTGGAAATCTAGGACAACGTGTATGGTCGAGAGATTTATCTGCCTGCCCTTGATAATACAAGTGATAGAGAATATTTTTAGGTATACCATTGTGTCACCCAACGAACGTTCAAGTGGACATCAAGAGGAGTAAATAATATCCTAGAATTTAACTACAGCTAAGTTGGTCATGTTCCCAAGGTGTTCGAATCCACACATATATATAAAATGATGACCAAGTGGCCAAGGTATATCACAAGCTTATAAATGTATTATAAAAAAATATATATGTAATGTGATTTGCTACTATGTCATGAAGGTAAATGGTATCATTATGAAAACATTACAGAAGAGCATGGTATAAGTGGAATATGGTAGTTATAAAACTTTCAAAGCATTACCAATCAAAATAAGACATGGGAAAACGCAGAGAAAAGAAACAAAACAACAAACAAAAGGAAATGAAATGAACAAGTAGAAAGGGGAAGAGAAAGTTTCCTTCTGAAATTTTAAATATCCCATCAAATGGAGAAAAGGGGGCTGGATCCTCTTGGAGGCCAGATGCTGGAGGATTTTTGAAGAGAGACTGAAAATGCCCATTATTGTAAACCTGAATATTATTTTTTAATACAAAATTTTAGAAACTTGCATCTTGTGAGCATTATTGGGGGGGAAATGTCAATGGGTAGTTGTTTTAATATCAATATTTCTCTACGCTTTTCTATATTTCTATATTATGCTTAGTGCTTTAAAAAATTTGCACTACGTGAAGATCTAAGGGGTGTAGATTTCATTTATTTTCCATAGAGGCTAGCACTTGGTCTAACTCAAATTGTGTTTTTGCAGGTTTGATTACGTCAGGTTACCCTTTTGAGATTTATCATTTATCCCTAGTTTTGCTGTGCAGGGTGGCATTAGATTGGAATATCTTGCATGTTTACATTTTTAGTTTTTTGTTCTATTTTCCAAATTTTATATTTATTTTTCTAACATTTCTTTTTGCAGATTTTTAATACTTCGGTGATTAAAATAAAATTGAAAAAAATTAAAATACCAAAAATAAATACATGGGTGTGAAGAATGAGCTTCAATATTTCATTCGAAATAATTTTGATCCCATTTCGAAGCCATTTTGAATTTATAAAAATTATTGAAAATTGTTGTTTTATAATTTCAAAAATTTACATAATTTCACATGTTGAAGGTAAATTAATTTTTTTAAGCTTTGCATTTGCATTCACAAACAATAAATGAAATTCCCTTTATGAAAATATCAATTTCATTAAAGGAGGGTATTTTATATGGCATTCCATAGGCCATCATTTTCAGAGCAATAAATTGGCTTCTCTTTATGAAAATTTTGATTTCATTAAAGAGAGGTAATTTACACATTATACCAAAGACTATTGTTTTAAAGCATTAAATTATTTCTTCTTTATGAAAATTATGATTTCATTAAAGAGGGATAATTTATAATGATATTTTAAGGCCTTTACATTTCATAGCTATTCATGCATATTTATTTCCTTTTTATTCATCAAACAATAATTAGAGGAATTCAATCACATTTACATTCACTTGCTTTAAGTTTCATGAACAATCATTAACATAGCATAATAAAATAAACCAACATAGGCCCCTTGTTAATAGTTACTTGCAAATCACTAAGGTATTCCTAGCACTCATTTAACACATCTTCACAAGATTACTAATACACATGTGCAATGCTTATATAGCGGAACCTTGGAGAAATTTTGTTTTTAACTTCTTTGCAAGAGAGGATTTTCGGTTTAATACCCTGATTGTGGTGGGGATTTTACAACCGGGAAAAATATTCACTCAATATAAATGACGCTAGAAGGAGGGCATGAACTGGTTTACTTTATTGCTATTTAGATACTACATTGTTTATATTTACTTGAAGGTTTATTTAAAAGCATTGGTCTTGACTAAGGAGATTTTGTTGATCACATTCATTTATTTAAAAGTTCTTCAATTGATGATGCATTGATACTAACCTTTTAAAAATTGGAGAATGTTCTTTATTGCTATGGTTTAATCCATGCATTATAATTGATGAATGTGATGATTTGTTCATTTGAAATTTGTTAGTCATTTCATGTTTCTTTGTAATATATTTATTTGAATGACAAGTTTGGTATTAAATTTATATTATTTAAGGTTCACTAATGGCGTTAGTTATTCCAACCAGGGCACAAATTGCATCTTGGATAAGGGATTATTATAGCCATTTAAATAGGGCTACCCATCAAATCCCTAAAGGTGTAGTAGATTGTTTAACTCAGTTTAGGCATGATATGGATCAAGCCAAGGAACACATTCAGAGATACAAGGGTATGTTAATTCATTTGCAAATTATGCATGTAGATTTTCCTTGTAGATTGTTTTCATAAACTTTGGATGAGGTTGCATTTGACTGGTACATCCACTTACCTCAAAGTTCTATCATTTCTTGGACTATGCTAGAAGCAATGTTTATGAACCATTTTGAAAAATTGGTTGATCAAGTTGTGATAAAGAATCAGTTTATCTCTATATTTAAGGAGCCTAATGAGTCCATGAGCCAATTCAATGAAATGTTCTATAGGGAGTTTATCAAAACACATGCATATTACACCATTTCATAAGAAAAAGCCATTCAAATGTACATGGGAGCCGTAGACCCCTTACTTGCCACATTTTTGAAGAAAAATATTTAAAATCCACACTTGCATAGAGTCTACGAGGCTACAATAATAGTATAAAAATGGTACATTTAAAAGAGGGATGAGGTGGATCAATCATCATTGCTTAATACTAAGGCTCAAAATTAGGTGCCACCCGTGAGTCAGGGTGGGCTACAACCTTCTTCCATGATGAATTATTTTTTAGGAGCTATGGATTCCAACCTACACCAACCATCCAATATAGCACCTCTAAATCAAATGAGGACTAATGTGAGTGATCAATGGGACAAATTTGAATGTCCAAATATTACAACCAACTTAGATTTCATCCAAGAGGATGTGCGAGTCTCAAAGCCAATATCTATTAATGAGGATTGGGGTGAATAAACCCATCAATATGTGGAGATTGTTTCATGTTTATTCACAAAGGAAGATGGGGACAATAATTGGAAGCAAAATACAAGATTTGATATTATTGAAGAAACCCTTGACTCACCAAAGGTGATCGAGAGTGAATTTTAGGAGTCAAGAGATGAATATGAAGATTGTCTAGAAGGTATGATAGAATCTCATCATTTTTTTTTAGGGGATAATGATTATGATGGTCAAGAAAGACAACATGAGTCAAGTTGGGACAAGATAAAAGGCTTAGAGTCCTTGTTTACAAGTGAGGATTGGGGTAATAATAGAAAATCAAATGATCCACTCTTACAAAAAATTGAGCCCTCATAGGTGGATGAATGTGACTTTAAAAAGAAATCTATTGGTAAATCTAAAGATTATCAAGAAGTTATTGAACACCATGCTCCAATTTTAGAAGATCATTTTTTTGGGTGGAATAAATAGGAAAAATTTATCACTATTTATACTAAAGCACTTGCTTCACCTGATATGTAGGACAAGTTACAAAGGCTAGTTCTACAACTTAAAGGAAACATATTTCAACTACAAGAACAAAGGCCTCAAGATGCACATATTGATGATGTCCTAGATAATACTCATGAGATAAAATTCAAAGATACTAAAAATGATACTCTTTTAGAAGGTGGAGGGGTCCTATAGTGGACTGGTTTTAAAATATGCGATGAATCAGGAACTTCCATAAACTAGGATGAGATGATTAAAATTGATGATCAAAGCCTTCAACATCCTCGAGATGATGACAAGGAAGAATTTGAAGAATAATTTCTTGAAGAGCTTGAAAATTATGAAGAGGATGCAATAGAGTTTCATCCCATGGGTTTAAACGACTATTATTATAATTGTAGGAAAAGGTATGAGGAATCATTGCCTTCTCATGTTCCCACTGATGAAATTTCTATTGATAGGTAGGATGTTGAAAACTCTATCTCGCATGAAGATTTGGTAATTCTTGTACAATCAGAAGATGACAAGCCATTTGTGAAAATAGAGAAGGTTCCTAGATCCAATCATTTTGAAGATGATTTTATTGAACATCTTGCTAAAATGGAAAAGGATGATAATGGTATTACTATTCTAGGCAAAGAAATAGACTCACTCACTTTACTACCATTTGAGATGCAAGAAATGGAAAGCATTGCTTCACCTAAGGATCATGTAATGCCTATGTCACCTCAACTAGAGGAAATTATAGAACCTAAATGGTTTGGGTTTGATATCACTGATGATCCAATTGAAAATGTTACTTTATCTAAAACAACTCAAATGGTTGATCAGGAGCATGTGTTATTTGATACATCCCTAGATAGACAAGGCTCATGGTTTGAAAAGGATGGTCATGTTTTTAATTGGGTGCCTAATTCTAGTGTCTTTGATAAATAGGTCATGGACAAATAAGACGATGAAGACCATGAAGAAAAGGAAAAAATCATGATGACTCACCAAGTATTGGTAAATGAAAGTGTATCAAAGGTAAAATCTCACCTTTTATGTTCCACCATTCGAACTATAGGTGAAGGTTTATCTAATTGGTCAATGGATTCAAATACTATCAATGATGAAATTCCATTTGTGGTTGATGAAGATTTTGAGTCAATTTCTTCTCACACCACTAATAAGAATGCTTTGTTGAATGAAAAAGAAGTTGATGTGCTTGAATTGTTGAATCAAGTTCATCAAAAATTAACAATCGAATCTAGGATAAAAGCTTATAATGATTCTCATTTAGTAAATATCCTAGATGCTTGAAAAATGTTATATAAGTTTGATTGGCCTATAAACATGGAAAATCACTTGGATTTGAAATTTTAGAAATAGGCTCCTACTTGCAAGACCTAATTTTTTAAAAGGAAAGCCTAATTCTAAATCATGAATTGAATTGTGAAATTGACATCCTAAAGAATACACAAGAAAGAATTGAAAGTCAGTTATTGTCTAATCAATTTAAATATTTGAAGCTCACCTATGGGATTGTTAATAGAACTAAATCAAATTGACGGGGTGAGAGAGGTAAGATGAAAATTATTGTATTATTTGGCCTAACATTGTTGTCATTTAATTCCTTCAAAGCTTGGCATGTGTATCTTGTTATATGTCTTTTAAAATGTGCTAATCATGTTTGGGATCTAGGGAAGTGATGACTCAAAAGTTTGCATCCATCTTGTAAATTATTGTATATTGTTGTATATAGTTTCGGTTTTCATGTTTTTGTTTAGTTTTGGTTGTTTTTGTGCTTTGTCCCTAATTTTTGGGTTGGGTTTGCTTTCTTGTTAGGTTGCATTGGGTTAAGTTTTGGTTTTGGTTTTTGAGTTTTGTGTTTTGGGTTGGTCCCTCTATGTGAGGTGATGTTTTGTGGTCGCTGATTTATGGACTTTGCCTATTTTTGTGTTCCTTTGTTAAGTATGTTGGATTACCTAATTTGAAAGCAGGAAAAACTGAGAAAAGGGGGATGAATTATTTTATGATCATGCTCAGATTTTGGGACTAAAATGGTGGAGAGTGGAACAATGACATTTTGCTAAATCTCCACATGTAACTCATATTTTAAAGGGTATTTCTAGAAGTCTTGAAGGATGAAGTTATCTTGATTTGCAAATTAAGGCTAAATTCTAACATACTCAAATTCAAGTGTTATATAGAGGTTTACAAAGTTCTCTATAAAAGAAGAAAACAAGCAATGCAAAGATTTATCAAATCTATCACCAAGTTTAGATAAACTCCACTAGGGCTATAAATTCCTGATTGGAAGTGGGCTATGTCTAGAGAAAGCTTGATATATATAAAAAAGTGAGCATTGAAAACCTTGATCAAATCAGTCACCTAGTTTATAAAATATCCACCGGGGCTATGGATGTCTGATTGGCAATGGGCCTCTATTTGAATAAATTATGCTCAAAAGAGACTTTGCAAAAATATTATTCAAAATGAAATATTATGAGAAATATTTTATAGCCTAATGCAAGTTAGGTGATGGAATCCGGATGGTTTTCAAGGATACAAAACGAATCACTTTTGCACACATTGAGCAAAAGCAGATGAATTAGTTATTTTTATTTGAAGATGTTTACCCCCACCTTCTCGAGACATCATTAAATAATTTTATTTCGCTAATATTTGATGTTCTCATTTTAGATTGGGTTCTTCACCCGAAATGCTTAGGAGCATTTCCAAGCAGAGTCACCATTTGTTGTGGCCATTCCACAACTAGCCCCAATACTTGGGGACCCACCTTAAATTTTGATGTTTTGAGGATTTTGATTGTATGTGAGTGATATTTTTGTAGTTCTCAAGGTTAAAGTGTTGGTTCATGTGTGCCTCTAGTTTCTTTTGTGTGTATTTTGTGTTTTTCAAGCATTTGTTGCTTTGGTTAATTTCAAGTGTTCTTGAAATTTAATTATTTAAAACATTTGATGTTAATTTAAGAAAACTTTAAATTAAATATATATACTAAAAAATAATAATAAAATAAAGAAATTATATATATATATATAATAATAATAATAATAATAATAATAATAATAATAATGTAATGAAGAGGAAATTAATTTTATGCCCATTGGGTTATGGGAATTTATTCTTTTGGATTGAACCTTATTGTTAAACTATGTAGCTTTAAATTCAGTTTCATTATTTAATTTATAAAATCTCATATCCGATGCTATGGGATTTTCTTAATATATGTGATGTTGTTTGTTATAACAGGTTGGAATGCCATGGGTGAATGTAGACGATGTCAAAGCTATGTTGGAGAAGCTTACGTAGACTATGAACTAGATCCACCAATAAGAGTGAACCAAATGGTAAATCGATGCATGATAATAGTGTCTAGAAATAGTGGTGAACCTAGCCCATGATCTATTTATGGCATTGACATCAGCGAAGAGATGGAATCTGGCACGAAGAGGCTTGAAGTGGACCTCGCATATCGATGTGGCACTAGTTGGATCATGACAGATGACATGGATGACCACATAGATAGCCATGAAGGGTTTAAAATATTTTGTAGGATGCAATGACCAATGGAATATGGGCTGGGTGTCATGACGTAGCACAATGGATAATTGCATGGTTATTGTGGCTAACAGTGACTCCAATATGTAGCTAAAGCGACACCACAACAGTGCAGCGCATATACCTAGATAGTGGGGTATTGACCACCTAACGTGGACTCTGATTGGACCCTCGATGATAGATGATCAAAATAGGTGGATGTCGATATTCCAACAGGAAGAATAAGTGGAGGTGGTTCTTGTATAAAATATAAAATGCATTTGACGTGCCATGGATGGAAATCCACATTGAAGAATAAATGGGCTGCCAAAAGTGTTACCAAATGGGGTCCAACGCAAGTCAATTTTGACATAGAGGCAATGGGAGATGCTTTAAACCATATGGTTTGATAGTGCAACATCATCGTTGTAGACAGTGGAGGTCATGGGATTTCATTTTTTCCAACAGTAAATTTATGTGGTAGTTTGGTAGGTGTTTAAGAACAAAGCAAAAGGACCTACGAACCAAGTAACGTAGGATATTTTTGAAATAGATTATAGACTACCATAATCAGATCCATTAGAGTAGAGTAGGTAGTGATACACATCACAGTGAACTTTGGATCGAAGCTATCTCAACGAGCAGCCCTGAAGAAGGAGACATGAGAAACAATTAGATAATAATGCATATCAAAGATTTTGTGGATGATGTGGCAAATGTGAAAATAGCTTGGAGAGCTTGGGCACGAATACTATCAAAGTCTTCCCTTTGATGACATTCTAGGATAGTTCAAGGTGAGATAGAACTACACAGATGTGGATCGAGGGCAAAATAGTATGTGAGAATTTCTAAAATACCAAGGCATTCTATGAGTATGACTTTCAAAAATTTTAGTTTAGCAAATGGGCAAAAATTGGAGGCTCGCTATATTTTTGAATGAGGGCCAACGTCCATGATGGATTGTGCCTCACCATGCAATATTGATGATAACTTTTGATTGGTGGTGAGATGTATCCTAGGGGTAAGCAACATGATCTGGATAGCTCGGATTTAATGCTATCTAATACAAATTATGAGGTGGATCAATCAGGAGTGCCATAAATTACCATGGATGGACCAATCAGAGGGCCCATGTGTTATGGATAATATTGCAGTCTATTCAAGTAGAAATTGGAATATTTTTGTAATGAACAAAAGGTTTTAATGTAGAGCTAAGCAGACGAATATTACAATGGATATTTACTCGACAAAACGTTGTCACCATGCACAACCAAATTGAAGTTCGAGGTAACGGGTATCAAAGGATGCATGCCAGATTGCATACACATTGGATAGCAGAGAAGAGGTTAGTTTGGATGTAGAATTCAACCTCAGGATATTTGGTTGACATGTCAAATAGTGTAACACCCAAATGAAAGCGCACAACAGACTGAAGGACCCCATAGAGGTTTCGATCGATATGTAGCTAGGAAAAGGTGTAGAGTAGCCATGTTTACCCATTGTTCACTCAAATATTATGCTTGGTGTGATTATCAGAAGTTTGGACATCCAGGACATCGTGTATGGTTGAGTGCTTGAGCTGTTGCCCTTGATAATACAGGTGATAGAGAATATTTTTAGGTATATCGTCATGTCACCCAATGAACATTCAAGTGGACGTCAAGAGGAGTAAACAATAGCATTGACTTTGACTACAACTAAGCTAGTTATGTAGCCAATGTGTTCGAATCCACACACACACACACACACACACACACACACATATATATATATATAAAATGATGACCAAGTGGCCAAGGTATATCATAGGGTTATAAACACATTATAAAAAAATATACATGTAATATGATTTACCACTATGTCATGAAGGTAAATGGTATCATTATGAAAACATTACGGAAGATCATGGTAAAGTGGAATATGGCAGTTATAAAACTTTTAGAGTGTTACCATCCAAAATAAGTCATGTGCAAATGCAGAGAAAAGAAACAAAACAATGAACAAAAGGAAATGAAATGAACAGGAAGAAAGGGGAAGATAAAGTTTCCTTCTAAAATTTTAAATATCCCATAAAATGGAGAAAATGAGGTTGGATCTTCTTGGAGGCCAGATGCTGGAGGATTTTTGAAGAGACTGAAAATACCCATTGTTGTAAACCTGAAATATATTTTTTAATAATTTTTTTTAGAAACTTGCATCTTGTGAGCATTTTTTAGGGAGAAAATATCAATGGGTAGTTGTTTTAATGTCAGTATTTCTCTACACTTTTCCAGATTTCTATCTTGTGCTTAATGCTGTAAAAAGGTTGCACTACGTGAAGATATTAGGGGTGTAGATTTCATTTATTTTTTGTAGAGGCTAGAACTTGGTCTAACTCAAATTGTGTTTTTGCAGGTTTGATTAGGTCAGGTTACCCTTTGAGATTTCTCATTTATCTCTGGTTTTGTTGTATAGGGTGGTATTTGATTGGAATATCTTGCATGTTTACATTTTTAGTTTTCTATATTTTATATTTATTTTTCTAACTTTTCTTTTTGTAGATTTTTTAAAACTTCGATGATTAAAATAAAAATAAAAAAAAAATTAAAATACCAAAAATAAATACATGGGTGTGAAGAATGAGCTTCAATATTTCATTCAAAACAATTTCGATCCCATTCCAAAGCCATTTTGAATTTATAAAAATTATTGAAAATTGTTGTTTTATAATGGTTTTATAATTTTGGAAATTTACATAATTTCACATGTTAAAGGTAAATTAATTTTTTTAAGCTTCGTATTTGCATTTGCAAGCAATAGATGAACTTACCTTTATGAAAATCTCAATTTCATTAAAGGAGGGTATTTATATGGCATTCCATAGGCCATCATTTTCAGAGCAATAAATTGGCTTCTCTTTATAAAAATTCTGATTTCATTAAAGAGAGGTAATTTACACATTATACCAAAGGCTATTGTTTTAAAGCATTAAATTATTTCTTCTTTATAAAAATTATGATTTCATTAAAGAGGGATAATTTATAAAGATATTTTAACACCATTGCTTTTCATAGCCATTCATGCATATTTATTTTCTTTTTATTCATCAAGCATAAATTAGAGGAATTCAATCATGTTTACATTCACTTGCTTTAAGTTTCATGAACAATCATTAACAAAGTATAATAAAATAAACCAACATAGGTTCCTTGTTAAAAATTGCTTGCAAATCACTAAGGTATTCCTAGCACTCTTTTAACACATCTTCACAAGATTACTAATACACATGTGCAATGCTTATATAGCGAAATTTTGGAGAAGTTATTTTGTTTTTAACTTCTTTGCAAGAGAGGGTTTTCGATTTAATACTTTGACTATGGTGGGGATTTTGCAACTGGGCAAAATATTCACTCAACAATGTGATATAGTTTTGTAGAGGTTTTTCTAGCTACAATATGAGTAGGTTTTGTATAGTTAACATAAGGTATGCCTTGTTCCTATGGGTCCCTTTCTAACCATGGGGGTTAATTATTTAGAAATCTACCTTTTGCTTGATGACTATACTATTTTTTTAATCAGAGAATATATTGTTTTCACCATATTACATATTGAATATATTATCACAAGAAGCTCAACACCTTTGATATAAAGGTGGAGTCAATAATTTATATCCAAGGAGGAATTGATCCACTTCATGTACCTTTGACTAGGGAAGATATTAGGATTTATATGCCCTAACCAATGGGTAAAATTGACCCAAATAATGCTCAAAGTTCCCTAAGAGTGATTACAAGAGTATCTTGGACTTAATAGTATATTCCTTATAAGGAATTTAATAATCTTCTAGTTGGAAATGAAGGATCACTTTTTGAGGTCTTAACAATCTTCAAGATGGTGATGGAGGCTCATTAATCAACAACTTGATAGTCTTCTAGATGATATGAGAGGCTTAGTGGTTATAATAGTCTTTTGCACAATTGAGCATTCATTATGGAGGTAGATTATAGCATCTTATATTCTTGGCCCCAAGCTCATATAATGGGAGGTGTTGGAAAATATGGTAATTTGACCTTATCAACCAAGTTTGATAGATAATGATGTAAACCTTTGAGAAACCTTTGATTTAACCCTATGGGTAATCATATAATGTTATAAGCCTTAGGGTAACATTTCATGTAAACCTAAGGTAGATATTGTTACATTTATCCCTTGTGAATTGGTTAATCCACTTAGATGGTTATGTGTTCATGCCTTATGTGATTGGTTAAACTACCTTGATGGTAAACCTTAATTAAACCTTAAATTAGGGTTTAGTAACTTGAATTAACCTTGAGACTAATGTACTAATTAATATAGTAGTAATTATAATTTGGGGATTACGTATCTACTATAAATAACCCCAACCACTAATCCATTGGATCAACATAAAGTGTACTTTTCCTATGTGAGCTTGTAACAACCCACCAAAACCAATTCAAGAGAGAGATATTTTTTATATCACAAGCAAGGTTCACAAAGGAAGTCCCAATATTATTCAACATTGTATGGTATAACTATATTTTGAGTTCAATGTCACCACAAATGATACTTAAGTGGACATGAGTGACCAACATCTCATATTTTTGGGGTTCACATTTCTAAACCTCATTGTTTAGAAAGGATGACAACAATGGTCTCCATACCTTTTCTAAAACATTATCGGTATAGAAAAACTTGACCATGACATAGGTATTATCCTTCAAGACCTATAAATTTTTAAGGGGAATACCTTTTCCCTAACCTTATGTGAGTCCTTCTATGTAGGTCTACTCTAGCATAATGTCTTAGTGCTTAGTTACCACACCTCCATGGGCTAAGGCCATTACCACTCACTTGGTAATAAGCATGGTCACCCGATCCTCACTGTTTAAGGTACCACCAGTACTATCTTATGAATGATTCCTAGGCCTCACTACCTAGGACCTCCCAAAATCCTCATCGCTTTGGGTACACCCAAGCCTTATCATCAAGGTGTAACATTCACCAATATCTAGTTATTGCATCACCACAACTCCTCCTAGATACATACATGGTTATTGCATCACCACAAATCCTACCAGGATTGGGTTATATTCTTGACTCAAGGGTCCTAATATGGCTCTAAAGTCACACCCAAGAACCCCAAGAGTCTAAACTTTAAAACATCTTCCCCAAAGAATATAATGTCAATGCTTTAAAATAAAGTGCTATATTAACATAATCAAATGCATCATAACACTTTGCTAATGTCTAATTTCTTTCAAATCACAATATTATCATTTCCTTTATCTTATAATGAAAGAATAACATATCATCAAAACATTATAATCAAAATCCATACACTAAGCCTATTATTCCATTTTGTATATAACCAATATTTCAAGAAATTCCATAATAGAATAACCACAAGTAATCATTTATTCTTGATCAAGTCTTGAAATACTAGAACAATATATTTACAATACATATTTTCTTCATCAAAAGCTTTGCATAATTTCAATTACAAAATATTTTTAATCTTTCCTTTTCTTCAAATACAATAATGCATTTCAACATAAAATGGGTCCCTAGTTCCATCTTCTCTTTCAAGGTCTTCCTCTTGGTAGATATTTTCCTTGAACTTGTGTAAAAGTCTATGGATCAAGACAACTCATGATAATGCATATGCAACTTAACAAGCAAAATGAAACCACATACATCCATGCAAGATACAATGCATGCAAACAAAGAGAATCCCATACTTATCTCAATAATGAATTTCTTATCTACCCAAGCCTCAAAAATTCAATATTTAAAGATAAATACAACTTCATAATGCTATTCACAAATACTTTTATATCTAAAAATACAATTTACCAAAATGCTTAAATCAATAAATTAGAATTCCAATTCATCTATTCTTTCATACATATAAAAGAAGAACCTACATTTCAATTGTTATTCTATTTAATTATTTATACATTCAAGCATTACTTCCTTCTTTAATAAGATTATGCATCTGCCTAAATAATTCATATTCACATAACCACCTTATAAAAAAGGTTATAGATTTATCAATAACTTTTAACGAAAAAGCACCATAATAAAAATTAATTGGTAACTATCCATTATGCTATCTAAAATAACCATACATTATAGATTGAAAGCTCCTTAAAAAATCCTCTATGAAATAGCTTTATAAATCAACAATCAATTAAATTTGATTCCCAACACAAGATAGCAATCAACTAATACCCAAACAACAATAAAACCCTAAATAAAACCTTACACAAGAAAAGGTTTAATAATAAATAAAACTTAAGAATCCGACCATCACAACCTTCTAACACACCAATGTTTTATAACCAAAATATATAGAAGCCTACGAAATAACACGAATATACCTATGAGAAACAAAACCTCCAAAGGATCCACTAGAGAGCATAAGTTCGTAATTGGCAAATAGTGCAACTACATGACCACAATGAATTGCACATGAACGTACTACATGTAGCAACAAAAAAAAAGACTTTGGAAAACATTCAATAGACCCACTTGAGCAATGACATCTAGGAAAAGGTCAACAAAAGACTTTGTCTCTATAAGACAAAAATGAACAAAACAAAAGATAAGCTCAATGCTAAGGTTGCTTAAAAACTTGGAGAGCCGACTCAAGACCAAAAATATCACACAACAGATCCAACATAGCAACTGAGTAGGTGAAAATAAATAAAGGAAAAAAATCCTCTAAACATGAAAGCTAAGCTATAAAAGCAAATATTTGGCTTGCCCACTAGCATTATAATAAGGTATCACAACAATAGAAGCCGCTAACCAAAAACTAAATCAAAATGACTTGCAATGCAACAACAACTAAACAATGCAGTAGCAAGTAATTTCATGAAGAACATCTAAATTTTATAGTTTAATTAAGGTAACTAGCTAAGAATTACCTCAAACCAAGAAATGTTGGAAATTTTGAGTAGTTTTTTTGTCATCGATGTCAAAAGAATATTGGTTTAATTTCACCATGATTAAGGACATCAAGTGGTTTTTCCAAAAGCAATAAGGTCTTGGAAAGGAATAGGATATACTATTTATTTTTAATATTATATTCCTAAAAATGGCCCAAAGGATGAATACCTGAGGAAGGAGAAGCAAATTTTAAATAAAATAATAATAATATATTATTAAAATATTTCGGGCCAAATAACAAGGTGAAGAAAAACAAGGTTCAAGTTAAAAAGACCCATGAGCAGATTAAAAAATATTTAATTTAAATTAAAATATTTTAATATTTGATTAAAATTTTAATTTAAATTAATAATGGAGGCAAAGGTTTTTAAATTTAATATTTAAAAACTAATTCGAATTTTTAAATTTGAAATGGGCCGATGTGAGAAGTCAAAAGATAATGTGCATTTATATAGGAAATAAATTCCATTTCCTAAAGTTGAACTTACACCTTCGAATGCAAGAGGAGGAAATTCAAGCGTTGCACCCTAGGAAGAGGAAGATTCACATTTCGAAGAAGATTGAGGGAAATGAGGACATTAAGGGCAGCAAAGAGAGTGGACATCCCACCGACGGTGGTAGCACAAGTGATAGTTGGGAGAGTGCTAAGGCTTGCAAGGAGGAGATCACGGTTCGATCCACGCGATCGACATTTTGCTTGAGGAAGAAGTTTTCGTTTGATTTGCTCAACGATTTTTGTGAGGCAGTATTTTAGGGCAGTGTGCACCATTTGTCTCATGTGGGCATGCAACCCACTTGGTGGCCTAGCTTGAGCTAGGGTGTTGGGGAGTGCAAGGTCACGTGGTCGAATTCGCCAAAAATGTTTTTGTGGGTAGAATGAATTAAAGGTATGCTATTCATTTTTATTCTCTAAAGTGTTGAAAATTAAAGTTGCTTAGAGATTGACATGAGTTCTAAGTGCTTGGGGGAGTTATAAGGTAAAAGAAAAATTAAAATATTTTATTTTGATTTTTGGTGATTGAAATTTATTTTATAAAGTGTGGAGATTATAAGGTGTATAAGGGAGATTGTTGTGCATTTTGTTATAAGATAATTATTGAGTTAGATATTGTGAGTTTGGAGATTATAAGGTGTACAAAAGGATTTGATATTTTGTATGGAAAAATAATTTTTGAGAAAATTATTTTGTGGGAGATCTTGAGATAGGTTGTGGCTACCTAACCCTAGTTTTGGCAAAGAAAAATTGATTGTGGTTAAGACAATTTTTGAAGATATATCTCCATAAAAATAAAAGGTATGGGTACCTATTACTTGTGAATAAAATATTGTTGGATTGAATATTGTGAATGCTAATTTGGAGTGAAAAGGATTTTTTGATAAGCATTGTTGAGTTTTGTTTTGATATATCCAATATTGATTGATGAAGGTTTTTCTAGAATGAATGTTGATGCTAGA
The DNA here is from genome assembly GCA_028583015.1 of Wollemia nobilis. NCBI lineage: Eukaryota > Viridiplantae > Streptophyta > Pinopsida > Araucariales > Araucariaceae > Wollemia > Wollemia nobilis. The sequence continues at coordinate 5,046,483 of JAQPPZ010016709.1, forward strand.
AACCTTGTTTAATAAGAATTGTTAGAAATATTGAGTGAGACTTCATGTGCATGATTAGGTTTTGTGAAATATCATGAGTATCATTGTTATGTGAGGTTTTTTTGATAAGAATTATTGAATAAGATTTCATTGAGTGATTGGTTGAATGGAGTTGATTGAGCAAAATTAATTGGAAGTACTAGAGTGATAGTTCAAGTTCTGTGAAAAAAATGTTCTTTATTTTTGGATTGAGTTGAAGGAAATATTGTGAGTGAAACATATTAATTCTCCAACCATTCTCTATATGTTTCTGTGGTAAAACAAGAGAGATATTGAAAGTGATTGAGCATTGTTGTGAGTGTGAAGCATATTGAGTCTCTAACCATTCTCTATATGTTTCTTTGGTAAAGCAAGATATATTGAAAGTGATTAAGCATTTTTGTGAGTGTGAAATGTATTGAGTCTCTAACAATTCTCTATATGTTTCTATGAGATTAAACAAGAATCTGTGTGAAGCTTATTTGTGTGAAACATATTAATTCTCCAACCATTCTCTATATGTTTCTGTGGTAAAACAAGAGAGATATTGAAAGTGATTGAGCATTGTTGTGAGTGTGAAGCATATTGAGTCTCTAACCATTCTCTATATGTTTCTTTGGTAAAGCAAGATATATTGAAAGTGATTAAGCATTTTTGTGAGTGTGAAATGTATTGAGTCTCTAACAATTCTCTATATGTTTCTATGAGATTAAACAAGAATCTGTGTGAAGCTTATTTGTGTGATTGAATAAGTTTTCTGTGATAGATTGAGTTGAGTTGAATAAGCTTTTGTGAAATATTGTAAGCTGATTTGAGTAAGTCCTAGAGTGGGCTTAAGGACAAATCTATGTGAGCTTTTATGGAAGCTTACAATCATATTGGACAGATTTGAGGTAAGTCTTAGTGAGGACTTTTTGAGCAGATTAGACAAGTTCTAGTGAGGACTTGTTGAGTAGATTTGAAGAAAGTCTTGGTGAAGACTTGTTGAGAATATTGGACAAGTTCTAGTGAGGACTTGTTGAGTAGATTTGAGGTAAGTATTAGAGAATACTTGTGAGTAGAGTTGATTGATTGATTTGTTCAAACCTTGAGTTAAGGTTTGGGGCAGATCTAGCAGAGTTGATTTGTGATTGAGTCAAGCTTTGTGTTAAGGCTTGAGGACAAATTTAAGGATAGAGTTTGGTGTAGATTTGAGGATAGGTTTATGCCATACCAGAGATAGAGATTGAGCAAATTTGTGCTAGATCGAAGGACTAAATTTAGTGTAGATTTGAGACAGAGATTGAGCAGATTTATGCTAGACCGAAGGACTGTGTCTAGTGTAGATTTGACAGAGTTGAGAGCAAGCTTTGGAGGTGATAGAGCAGAGGATAGTAGTCTCCAGTGGATAGATACCCATAAGAAAGGGCAATAAGGATAGAGATATTCTGAGTGAGGACAGAGTATTATGTGGAGAGAGATCCACAAGCCAATACAGTGGAGGCAGTAGTCTTTTAGAGGATCACCAACCAAAGTAGAGAAGTTCTCCTGTGGATAGAGATCCATGAACCAGTTGAGGGGATTGGTGTCTCCTGTGGATAGAGATCCACGAACTTGATTAGGGTATTGTTGTCTCATTTGGATAGAGGTACATAAATATTATAATAGGAAAAGGATTCTCGAGAGATTTTTTGAGAAACTTTTAGTGAAATATTTTCTTTGTGGAGTAGCCCATATTGGGTGAACCACGTTAAATTGGTGTCTCTATTGTGTGTGGTGATTTGTACATTGCTTTTATTACTACTATTGATATTTACATTGATATATTACATAATATTATTTGCGAAAGAAAAGTAAAAAGTGGTCTTATACAGTTCACCTCCCCTTAGTATAAGCTTGTGTTCTTAAAGCAATTCTTCATCCTTGCTTAGTCTCCTCATAGTCTTCTTCTGATGCTTTCGCTAGCTCCAAAATTCCTTGAGGTATGGATTTCAAATAGGTTTTCCTTGGAACGCCAAGAAGATCAAAAGTTTGAACATGGACTCCATGCATTTATGTTACTCAAAGAGGGATGTTTTCTCAAGATTATGTTGCTATTAAAGATTATCACTTGCCAAATTTCTCAAAGCACAACATTAAAATTATAACCTTAATTAAAGTAGTTTTAAGGTTTATTTGCACTATAAGTAGTATTTTAATTGTTCTCTTAACATTAACTTTTTCCTTACCAAGGTTGCTCTCATTAGAAAAATAATATTTAAATCAATTACTCACCTAATTAGTTATTATTGAATGTTAATATTAAACATTAACACCGATATCAAGAAATTCCACACATGGCCTCTTACTTAGCCATTATTTTCTAATTAAGGTGAAAACAACACACCAAGTTCTTCCTTGAGTAAGAGGTTTTATAATAACTCAGGTGTTATCACCTACCTACTAAGGATGGCTCTTTTGCTTAAGCAATCTTATTGAAAAAAGGGTACATTCAAACAACACATATGCAATGCACCTATATGAAGGGTTTTCTTTTATCCTTGAGTTATCTATGAGAATGTCATCCATAATTTTTCATTTTCTCTAAACTCTAGTGGTTTTCCCATACCAATACACCTATGAGAGTACCTAGTCCTACAACCATAAATTCCATCAATAGTGCCATATTCCAAAATAGCATAATCAAGCATAAAATACAACTGCCAACACATATTTGTAACATAAAATAAAATTATGAATTATATATCCACACATCAATACATAAATCAAATATCAATAATGATTCATACCAAGGAGGGTTGTTACATACTCCCCCTCTTGGACTAAACATAGTCATTTGTGTTTCCTAAAAATAAAACATTCATATTTCATTCAAATAAATATGGGAATTGCTTCCTCATTTCCTTAGCATATTTCAGAGTTGCACAATTTTTAGAATATTAATCCCATTGGACCTTACATTGATCTAGGGTTCATTTCTTCAACATCTTGGAAGGAAACCCTATAATCATTACTGAACATGCATTAATGATTGAGGGATCTACCATATGCAATTGTAATAAACCTCCTTGATAGAACTCATTATTGAAAATGAATTATGTATTGGTGTGAATGTTTAATTACATAGCTTTATTTTTATGATGTCAATATGATTGAGTAATTGCATTTTGTGCTTGGAATATGGTACTGTTGATGTATTTGTGGTTGCAGGACTAGGGGCTCTCATTGGTGGGATCATAAGGGTGAACCACCTAAATTTAGAGATATTTTGGGAAATTATGGTGATGACTTGCTCGTCGATAACTCAGGGTAACAAAATACCCTTCATGTGTATGCATTTGCATTTTAATTATTTTTATGTTCACACCATTAGACTAGGATGTTTCTTGTGCAATGAGTCTCCTTAATAGGTTGGCGATAACATTAGACTATATTAAAGGAGACCAGATACTTAGGGATAAAACAATGGTGTGTAATCTTGTTGGTGTGAATCTATGTTTGTTTGTGGTATGCATAGATTTTGTTGGATAAGAATTATTAAGTGTTAATTAATTGGTAACATTAATACTTCAAAATTATTAAAGTGTTAATTAAATGGTGGCTTTAATACTTTAGACTAGTAAAGTATTAATTAGATTGGTGACATTTAATATCAATATTAAAAGCTAATATTGGCAATTGAAATTAATAAAGTGAATTATTAAATCAATTCTTAGGAATGCTTTAATTATTGCATTATGTTCCTAATGTTTGGAATGAAATCTAAATGGCTTAGATTAAACCTTTTAATTTTGTTATGCTTGGGTGGCACTTTAATTAGCATCATGGTGGTGATGGTGTGTAACATTTTCTTGAGCTTGTGAATGTTACCTTCACCATGCAAAGAGCACCCAAGCCTATTTGAATAGAGTAGAAAGTTTTGGGGGGATTATTTTTTCTCTAGAGGGAAGGCACTGGAAGCTTGGAAGGAGGCAATGCATCTTTGGAGAGGAGGATGTTAGACAAGCCTGGAAAAGGTAGTTTACCAAGTGCTTTAATGTTTGTCTTGATTGGTTCCATTGCTTTGGTTTCAATGACATATTACCTCTTTCTTTAGTTTGGCTTTTGTTGGTTGTGTTGTTATGCCTATGTAGCCTACAAGTCTTATGGAAAATTATTGTTATATTAAATCGAAAACTTTAGATAACACCTCAACAGTCAGTTGGATGACCATTCTTGACCTGTGTATTATGTTTTTTTCTCTATGTTGGGTTTGGCTCGCTATTCTAGGTATGCTTGGCTGTAGTGATAGGTGGTTCATAGTGTGTGCTTTCTCTTATAGCCAATACCCTTCTAGTTAAGTTTGTGCATTCGTAGGGGCTTGTATAACCCATTGTTGCCTCCTATATTCTTTGAGATCATTATGGAGTGCTTGATGCTTAGTTTTTTCTTTTGGGATACATTTCTTGTTGTTGTTTTAAGTGAACATATTATCTCTGGTAATGGTAATTCGATCTCCTTTCTTTATGTTAAGACTAAAACCCTTTGTTTATAGGTTATTTGATATGCGTTAATTAGAGTCATATTTGTTTCACTTTCATTGAAGGAAAGACTTAAATTATTTATATACTAAATTTTAGGTAACTCTTTAGCTTTATGAAGGTTGAGTTTATTTTAAAAATAATATTTTATTATTAGAGGAAATATTGATGGACATTACCCTTAAAATATAAAATTGATAAATTTAGAAGTGAACTCTTTTGGTTTGTACTTTAGTTTGTTATATGGAAAGATTCTTCATAAGTGATGGTTTGCTTTTAAGGAAAAATAGTTCAATATTGGTTTTGAAAGAGAAACTATTATAATGGTTCCTGAGACCTATGTGGGTTAAGGGATCATTATAAAGAGAAGTATGGGATTCTCTTTTATAAATTATTTTGTTGATCTTGGTTTTGAAAGAGAAACTATTATAATGGTTCCTGAGACCTATGTGGGTTAAGGGATCATTATAAAGAGAAGTATGGGATTCTCTTTTATAAATTGGTTTGTTGATCTTGGTTTTGAAAGAGAAACTATTTTGGTTCCTAATACTCATATGGGTAAAGGGACCCTTATAGAGAGAGAAGTGTGGGATTCTCTTCTTGAAGGTTTGTTTTCTTATGCATGGTTGCTTGCATAGTATTAATGTCATGATTAAATTGCATTGCATTTGGAGTTGTCTTGATCCCTAAGTATTCCTCAAGAGCATGGGTAGATTTCCATTTTATGAAGAGGATTGTAGATTATAGATGGCTTGGAGATTCTTGTGGATGGATTCATAGTACTTTTTGAATGTATAAATGTTATGGAAACAAAGGCTATGTAAAATAATGTCTTGTTAAATGAGTGTTGTAAACTTGAATATTGTACAAATTAAAGGTTTATGTTGCTTTAATGTTACCATGGGTCTTGTACATTATGATGATATTGCAATATTTTAGTAGGAAAGATAGTATTGAGCTCTATCAATTTGTTGGAATGCATATTTATATAAATTTATGATAAATACTTGGATCATTTATGTTATAGCATTTAAGTTAAAGGAATGTATCTTTTGAAGCTTTATGTCTAGCATTTGAGCTAAGCTAAATTTAGCTTTTATTTAAGATGCAACCATGTTTATCTATTATAGCATCTTGGATCAAATAGATGATGACTTGAATTAAAGTGATTTTGATATTATGTAATGTATGTTGCTTTACTTTAGAAGTATGCTTTAAAGTGCAATGATGTTATTAGATATAAGGTTAACTTGGGATGGTTAGAATATATTTTGGAATCCAAGTAAGATAAAGCCCAATCTTGGGAGGAGTTGTGAGAATACAATAACCAGGTAAATATGAGTCTTAGAAGGAGTTGTGAGAATGTAATAGCTAATAACTCATGAACGCGAAAGGAGTTGTGTGAAATAATAACCAGGTTTTCTTGTGAATCATTGCACCTTAAACGAGTAGGATCAGGTGTATCCCAACTAGGTGTTGTGGAAACCTTTATAAGATAACAATGGTTATTACTCAAAATTTTAGATTTGATTAGTCATTTCCAATACCAGGTGAGTGGTATTGACCTTAGTTAGCCCATGGAGGTGTGGTAACTAAGAACCAAGGCTTCACAATAAAATAACTTACCTATATGGACTTAGGTTTTCATTAGGGAAGAGGCATTTTCCTTTAAGTGTTATTGGAATTAAAGGTGTCGAGTTGTAGTTTTCACATTTAATTTGTCAATCCAGGTTAGATTTAAAGAACATAAATCTCGTATAAATTATTACACAATTATTAACCATTGACTTAATTTCATTTTCTTAGTTTAGTTTATAGGAAATAAAGGTTTTCAATAAATAAAATTTAAATCAAATGATGCTTAATTTAAAGATGCAATTTATGATTAAGTGTATGTGTGGATCCATGTTATGATCTAATAGTGCATTGACTATTTAAGGTATATTTTATAATTTTATATTATGCAATTTAAATATATGCTCTAAGACGTATTCTATGTTTAAACTCTATCAATCATGTTTTTTGGGAAAGAGATTTAGGGACTAACCTTTCAGAGTGGACCCTCCCTCCTCAAGGTTAGTATTAACCTCCTCCCCTTTCTACTCTATTTAATTTTAGAAAATAATATTTATTAAAAGTAACTAAATACTACTAAATTCATGCATGCAGGAAAGTAAAGTGGAAGTTATAAAAATAAGTAAATCGTACGAAAATACAATATACCATTGCTACATTCATGGAAGAAAAATGTTGTTACTTTATTGCTTCATTCCAATCTTCATAATACAATGTAAATGAAGGACTATGCATATAAAAGAACTATTATGATGACAAACAATTCATATAGCCACTAGACCTTTTCAAAGGTCTTTACATGTAATTTATAATGTCACTTTGGACATTTACAATAAAAGTCTTCCATGTGTTTCTGTTACATCTCTAACGCTTGAAGATTTGAATGCCAATTTTACATAACAAAAAATAATCTAAAATTAAAACAATCCCAACAACTACCTTGGACTTATTACAAGTGGATTTATCCAAGTGGCATATTGCTAAACAAACAAACAAAGACCTAAATTTAAATAATTTATTGATAAGACAATTCAACTTTTTGTCCTCTTCCTATGGGAAGAGATAAATTAAGATTATGTTTAAATCTAGACAACTTAAAAAATTAACAGATTATATATTTGATAACAAATCAAATATTTAGATCACATGCCAAGTATTAACGCCATCGTGACAACTTACCATGCTAACTATGTAACCCATGTGGTGCTAGTTGAGCTATCACCATACATGGAACTCTAGCACGTTAAACATTTTATGCAGTCAATGCTTTTTTGTAGACCTCTTTCGTAGGTGCTTTCCGTAGCACCCTTTTGTAACCCATCTTCAATACATTTATCATGAGCTAGTTCATGTATATTCATATTGTGTTTGGCTGTAATGCTACCTGCAGAATACCTACAATGTCCATCTATTAAAAACACATAAATCTTTGCACATTTTTGCATGAAATTATCATTATTTGTCACATAAAGTCTCATGGAGATTTATCTAAAATAATGTAAATTATGTAAACTACACACAACATTCATCAAAATCACATCCAAAATCATTAACTTTGCATAGAAAAATCAGATAAAAATTGTATATTTTAATCGATTTATCACTCATCATTTTCCCCCAAACTGAAGGGAATGCATGTCCCCATGCATGTAAAATTAACACTACAAATGCAACATAAACACCAATAAATATGCAAGTTTTTTTTGTTTATGAATAGGAATATGATAAAGTTTTATTTATTTTTTATTTTTTTAATTTAAAATTTTTTGGATCTAATCCGGGTTGAAAAATGAAACCTACAGAGAAAATTTATAAATATCATGCAAAAAGAACAATAATAAAAATTTGATGCAGATAAAATATGCTTTGAATTCACACAGGGAAAACACAAAATTTCATTACATTTGATATACATATTTCTACGAATTCTCTAAAAATTCCAAACACTGCATATATTCATCATAGAAAATTCATTATATTTCAAGGGATTTTAGTATGTTTCCCCTAAAAATTACGTTCACAAGTATTTCATTATGTTTTTCTACAATTTCCTAAAACTTTCAAGCACTTACAATCCTATATTTCTATCATGCCCTCTGTCATCACTCAATTTCACGGCTTCATCTTTGTCATTTGCCTGCAATTCATCATCTCATGAATAAAAAATATTTTCTTGCAGTTGGATCGTGTAGGGGATCAATCGTAGATCACTTACATTTTTTTCCCTAGTCTAATTACAGAAAAATTAGGTTTTGTTTTTCTTTATGTTTTTCTCTTTAATGTGATCAGACAAATTATAAACTTTGGTTGTGTTTTAATTGATGATCCTTAAGCTTGATCCATGATATTTTCCTTCATTTCACCACAAGACCAAGTGTTAACAATCAACATCATCGTGAGGTGGTTGTCTTCATGCTATCATAGTAAATTGATGAGGCATGCTCATAGTCCACTAGCTCTCCTTGATATACGATGATAAATCATGCAAATTCGATGTCACATCATCCATAAGGTAAATTTTAATTTTTAATCACCTTCGATTTTTGGCTAGCTTAATAATCTACTGGATGTATGGTGAAATTTCTAATTTTTAATCTCCTCCTTTGATTTATATTCAATTGAGCTTAGGTAAGTTTATTTCATAATGTGCATCGATAGGCAATTAAAAAAATTTACTTAGTTTGCCACGATATGTGATTTAAAAATAAACCTTTGGTTTCCTTTTAATTTACCTTTGATATGCTTACTTTGTGGTTTATATCACTTATACCATCCATGTGTACCTTCCCCATATGATGTTGGCTCTTTTGTATGCACAATTCAACCCATTCATTTGCCCAAGGGTGCCTTATCTTAATTTTACATCGTGCATGAGGATAGGCTGACTCCTCAAAATGGTGAATGTTTGAGCTTTAAATATCTATGTTTTACCTTTTATCCAGGCAATGAGTTCAAGTACCATGCTACATACGGAATAAGATGTGCATGGCATTTTTTGAGAGGCTCGATTGACTCTTTACGACCTAGGAGTGTCCACGTAGATCATCGTATTCATATCCCCAAATATTCATGGTGAATTCTACTCGACTATTGCTCCATATGTGATGGTATGTCCTTATTGTGATCGCCATGATAATTCACACAATCTACCATTTTCAGCATCCTTGGATAGCTATAAAAAAAAAATAGGGCTTTGCTCCGAGTTTTGGGACATCAACCCTCAATTCCCAAGTTATATTTTTTTCTCTTCAATTGCTATGCCAACATCATGTGTATGGAGGTGGGTAATCATGGTCTCACGCATATGCCAAACTATATATCTATTTGCTGCCTTGTTCCCTTCAAGCATATGAGTCCATTGTGCTCAATTTTTAAGGTTAGACCTGCGACTTGACTTCTGCACCATGGCTTACGAGGTAAAGATCCATATGTTCACATGAACCTTATACTAAATTTCTCTATTATGCAAAATATTTGCTAAATAGGAACCAATGATAATCACCTTGCAATACCTAATTATGCCTTGATACATGGCCCAAGTCATGTGCAAGTCAAAAATTAATTATGCACTTAAAAATATTTTCATGAAATCATGTCTACAAAAACATACTACAATTTTTTTTTTTAAACTACGAAAGCACACTGCAGTTTTTTTTTTAAACTATAGAAACACACTATAGAAAAAAACTACAGAAAGCAACAACAAAAACTTTTGAAAAATACCTATAGAAAGTAACTACAAAAATTTAACTACAAAAAATAACTATAAAAAGTAACTACAAAATCTTAACTACGGAAAACAACTTAATCTAGTTACAAAAACATAGGAATACTTTACCTGATTTCATTTCACTCTCTTTTTTCTTTTCTCCTCCAAACTGTATCATGGAATTTATTGCATTAACCCTTTACTTATCTCCCAAACTGTGTTTTTTTCTATATAACCAAAACAAGATAGGGAGAGACATTTTTATTTTATAAAGGTTTATATTATAAAATAATTTTTGTTATAATAGAAATATATATATTTATCTATTTAGGAATATGGGGATTATTTTCTTATATATATCAACTATTATGTCAAGCTAAGTCATCAAATACATTTGTAGGATAATAAATCTTCTTAGAATGGAATTGTTGTTCCCAATAGTAAAGATGTTATGCAAAAATATTGATGTCTTCCTTGACATTTTAATAAAAGACTCCATGTCCCAATAACAAATATTTCTAATGCACTAGAGAGGTCAACTTATTTGTTCTACTTCCTTTGGCCTCATTGAGGAGTTCTATGTGAGAGAAAGATAATAATGAATTTAAACCAATAGCAATCATCAATACTTTGGTTTGCAAAATAGGTCTCATCAATAGCTAGAAACTCTCAAAACCCATTTTGGAAGAGGAGAAATAAGATAGTCATTTTGGTATCAAATTTATTTTACCATTTCATAGCCTATTTTTCACATAAGTATACATTTATTTATTTGTTTTTATGGGGGGTGCAAAGCTTTGGGGAGTCATATTCTCAACCACTTTATCAAATTCCTAATGGGAATTTTCACCCTATCCTTACTACTTTACCCCTTCCTATTTTTTTGAATATATATGTATTAATTTTAAATTTTTAGGGGTGCAAAGCTTTGGGGAGTCAGATTCCCAACCACTCTATCAAAGTCCTGATAGGAATTGTCATCCTATCCTTACTACTTTACCCCTTCCTTTTTTTTTGATATATATGTATTATTTTTAAATTTTTAAAGGTGTAGAGCTTTGGAGAGTCAGATTCCCAACCACTCTATCAAAGTCCTGATGGAAATTGTCACCCTATCCTTACTACTCTACCCTTTTAAATAAGAAGAATTAAGGCTTTGGGGATTCATATTTCCAACCACTCTATCAAAGTCTTGATGGAAATTGTAACCCTATCCTTATTACCTTCTCTTCTATTTAGGAAAGATATTAGAACTTTGGGGATTTGGCTACATATCCATCTAGATGGAAGTGTAGTCATATCCTTACTATCATTTTTTTTTCTTTTTATTATTTATGGGCTATAAGAAACAAGGTATTTTATTACCTTGCTTTTATTAATTGGTGATACCATCATGACTATATATTCTCCCTTTTGTAAGGTAAGAGCATGTCTTCACACACTGAATCTGACTTCTTTCTTAAAACCTAATACTATGACTGAAAAATGATGAATAATAAGATGAAAACATTGTATATTAGAACTCCATTATGAAACAAAGGAAGCATATTTAAAGAACATAGAATGATCTTCTAGTTTATTTTCAAGAAATATTATTGTTCTATGGTAATATTTTCATTGGCCAAGTAGTGTAAATATTTTTGCCATCCATATTATTTATTGGTACCTACTCATCCAAACAAGAGGACTGATTAGACTACATTTTTTTTAATGACTATACTTATTTACTAAATATATTAGATTATAGAGCAACAATTTTATTTAGTAGATAATATTTTTGTTGCTTAGGATAGAAAAGAGAAGTTTTTATTTAATAGTGGTTGATTGCAGTTTAAAAATGCACTACAAATCAACTTGTTGCTTAAGATGGTTTATAAATTCTTCTTTAGATAATGGCTTCCTATAGAGCTTAAGCCTATGTCCATTAACTAATAATCTTCTTGTTGAATCATCAATAGGCTTAAGTTTAATTGTACCATTCCCAAATATTTCTTCAATATCATAGGGTCCAAGCCATCGCATCCTTAGCTTTCCCTAGCAATATTGGAAGCGGGAATCAAATAGCAAGGCCCAATCCCCTCATTGAAATGCTCTTGGTATAATATGTTTATCATGACATTTTTTCTTTCGAATCTGCATTAGTTTTATCCTATGCAATGCCTCTAATCTTATATATATATTATTTTTCCCTAATAATATCAAGTTGTTTCCACATATAGTTATACTCTTTCCCAGATGGCTTGTGTCTTTGCTCAAAAAGTAGGTTGATTTCTTATTCTAGGAATAGTTTTATGAGGTTGATTAATGCAGAATGAATATAACTTTCCACCATTAGCAACTTTTACTTCTCTATCCTTTTTTTAAATTTTTTTTTGGCTTGTTTTTGTTTTCAAAATGCAGTTTTTAGAAATTAAATTTTCAAATAGAACAATCTTACTATTATTAAGACCAAGTCTAAAATTCATAGTTGTTGATTAGTGTTTTATACACACCTTGAGAAGAGTATACAAGAAACACCAATAACACATAAATGGGAATAAATTCCCTCTCACTTTAGGATCTTGCTGGTTATCCAAGGTGTGAGTTACAGGGTTGGGTCAAACGTCCTCACTCTTTTTTCACTTATGGAATAGTTTCAAGTAGACTGCCTATGTACCTGCAAGGGGGTTCAACTTCTATCTAGTGTTTTTTGGTTTATCAATCATATTTATATTTTTGTGAATAGATCTAGCTCTTCATATCTCAACAGATTAAACAAATAAAGAATTTTAAATAAAATAAAAATAATAACCTTTCCGAAATAAAATAGAGAGAGTAGGGTAGGGCAAGAAAGAAAGGATGAAATATTGTAATTTTAATTGTTAACCATTATTTTAATTAAATCATGTTGTTGTGTTCACTAAGTGGGACAAATAAAATAACAAATTATCTAACTTTCTAAGATTAACTTGTTATCTAGGAAAGGGAAGAACAGGTGAATATAAAAGAGTAACTTATTTAAATCATAATTTTCCCTAAATTTAACAGGATGAATCTGCAGATAGCCAATGCTCATGCACACAGACCATAACTATCAAATTTAGATCTTCAAACTAGGTGATTTAAATAATTCTTAAGATAGCTTAACACTTCTAAAATTTTAGACTTTTTGGGATGATTTTACCGGTAGCATAGCACACGTAGCAAAACTAGATTCAGTAGGAAAAGAAATTAATTTTATAAATATTAAATTGCAATTTAGCTCTCAAACAACACCAATAGCATACTAAAATCAATTGAATTCACAACAATTAGAACCATAGATATTTCAGTGAAAACAAGAATAAGAAAATGTGCACTGTTCAAGCTCCAGAAGCAGATTAGACACCTAGCCATGCCACTTCAGAGTAACAACATAATAAATCACATGTTGAGAACAGAGGCTTTTCCAAGAAAATGATTTTACTGGTAGCATAGCACACGCAACAAAACTAGAGCCAATAGGAAAAGAAATTAATTTTAGAAATATTAAATTGTAATTAAGATCTCAAAGAACACCAACAACATACTAAAATCTATTGAATTCACAAAAATTAGAACCATAGATATTTCAGTGAAAAAAAAAATAAGGAAATGTGCACCGTTCAAGCTCCAGAAGCAGATTAGACACCTGGCCACACCACTTCAAAGTAACAACACCACAACAAATCCTATGTTGAGATTTTAATTAATTTTCTTAATATTATTTTAATCTACTAGTGTTTGATATTGGCTACCATCAAAAATTTCTAACTCCCTCGGAATGTCGCAAAATCGTGATATTTTAATTGCCTTTACTTCCTTCCGTAATAATGTCGTGATATCGTGACATTTCAATATAGCTCTATGTCCAACCATGCAAATTTGCTCTCCCGAGGGATGTCACGAAATCGTGACATTTTAATATTATGTTCTTCCAACACTTTAGCACTTTGAAAATTTTCTATCTTCGAAGGATGTCGCGAAATCGCGACACTTTAATATTTCTCTTTTCTTGAGGATGTTACGATATCACGACATCTTTGATTATTTCTTCCAACACTATTGGGAATGTCGCGAAATAGTGACATTTCTTCATTTATCTATGGCATTTTCTTCCAACACTTAGAAAAATTTCCATTCATGAAATAATGACCATTTCCAACACTTACAAATTTCAACTCGTCGGGGCACTTTGTAAAATTTCTAAAAAATTCAAACATGGATTCCAATGACCCGACCTTTGCATATTGGCACTTTAAAATATTGTGAAGGATTCTTCATTCTCAGAAATAATTTTCAAATACTGGAAAATGAATTTTAATTGCTCGGAAGTTGCTAGTTTCACGTGGTGTGAAATTTAGGGCAAAAATTTGAAATTGCTCAGGATTAAATGAAACTTTTCAGGCATTCAAATGAGCCAAATTGGTATCCAAATCTGCAAAAAAATCTTGAAAATTCACTTCATATCAAAATATATTGCATTAATAAGTTTTCTGGCTGAAAATAGAAACTGCTATTTCTGGAAGGTGAATTCTGCTTGAAACCTTGAAAATTTGTTACTTTTGGAAAGGTGAGATCAAGATACTCCACCCAAAATTTTAATCACTCAAAACTGACTCATTTCCAAGAAAAATATAGCATTTCCAAGATTGAAGTAAACATTAGGGCAAAGTGAAAATTTTTAAAGAACCTTAGAAATTAAATTTAATACCTCAAACCTTTGGAAACTATTGAAAATCAAATTTTTTGAATCATTTAACCATAAATAGTAGCATCGAAACATAAATGTTTAGAAAAAAATTAATTCAAATCAATGCGCTAGGCAAACTTTTTTTGACACCTTGATGCAGGCAAAATTTAAAGACTTGATGCAAACAAAACTTGGATTAAAAATGAAAACTTCAAGAGGGTCCCCTTGGAAATAAAAATTAATCATTTTAAAGGAATCAAAATTTTTATTTTCGGTAGGGGTGTGTTTCTTCTCAACAACAGCTAGTATTAACACAAGAGAAAGTAAAATTACTATTCTAAAATAGTTCTTACTACCAAAAATTTTATTTTTAGTAGGGGTGTGTTGCTTCTCAACAACAACTAGTCTTAACACAACAAAAGAAAGTAAAATTACTATTCTAAAATAGTTCTTACTAAAACCAATTCTGAAAATCAATAGCCAATTTTAGCACAATAAGGGAAAGTAAAGTGTTGTTGTTACTACTTGGTATTCAAGAACACTTTGGTATGATCTTGTCATACCTACTACTTGTTTTCACAAGTTAAAGAACCCAAACCTAAGTATATAACAACCACACTATGCTGAAAAGTAAATTTGCTAAAAATAGAAATGCTTAAATGTAAATTATTGTCACTACTTGGTATTCAAAAGCACTTCGGTATGATCTTGTTGCACATACTTCCTGGTTTATAGGTTAAAGCTTCTAGATCTAAGTACGTGATAACCATAAATTGAAAACAATTTGCTGAAATCAAATGCTAACTAGGAAAGCAATAAATTAGATTCTAAAAAAATGGAACCTGGAAGTATTGAGATGAAGATACTTGTTGAAACTTCCTTGTGTTAACTTTGACCTACATGAACTTGGAACTTCTTATCAGTCATGCAGGTAAGCCTCCCTTTCATCCCAATAGTATCTGATCAAAATTATGGCACTGTTCTCCCCAGAAACGATACCAAAATGTCAAGTTGTATTTGTCACATTTAATTTGTCAATCCAGGTTAGATTTAAAGAACATAAATCTTGTATAGATTATTTCATAATTCTTAACCAATGACTTAATTCCGTTTCCTTTGTTTTGTTTATAGGAAATAAAATTTGCAATAAATGAAATTTAAATAAAATGATGCTTAATTTACAGATGCAATTTATGATTAAGTCTATGTGTGTGGATCCATGTTATGATCTAACAATGCATTGACTATTTAAGGTATATATATATATATAAATATAACACGAAAAACCCCTTGCAGAGCCGCCTTGGTCTGAGAGACTACGAACAGGGGTTCTACACCATCAAAGTCACCCGGGGGTCGCACCCGATCCTGCCCGCACCAATATTATCAATTGGATTTTGGATATCCAATTCAGCTTTTTGATAGGGTGGAGATTTGAACCTAGGACCTCCCTTGGAGGATATATTTTATTTTATTTTTTGATTTTACATGGTGGAATCGGTAGCCACCACAAATATGGGCAGACTGTTTGGATTTTTATGGCCGCCATAGTATTCTGCGTTGTCTGCCCTAGAAGTTGCCACATAGATATTCCTGTAGTCTACCCCTATAACCACCATGCCATGATCATTTTAAACCTTTTATGCCATTGAAAGCACCAAGAAAGGGACAAGCGTTCAGTCTAATGAGGCCCGAGATTTGAACCTTGGACCTTTGCCCCCCATACGGGGTTTGGGGGAACCACTTGGTCTACACCTCAAACCTTTATTTAAGGTATATTTTATAATTTTATATTATGCAATTTAAATCTATGCTCTAAGACTTATTCTATGTTCTAATTCTATCTACCATGTTTTTGGGGGAAGAGATTTAGGGACTAACCTTTCGGAGTGGGCCTTGCCTCCTCAAGGTTAGTATTAACCTCCTCCCCTTTCTACTTTATTTTCTTTCAGTAAATAATATTCATTTAAAGTAACTAAATACTACTAAATTCATGGATGTAGGAAAGTAAACTGGAAGTTACAAAAATAAGTAAATCATGCGAAAATATAGAATACCATTGCCAAATTTATGGAAGAAAATTGTTGCTACTTTATTGCTTCATTCCAATCTTCATAATACAATGTAAATGATAGACTATGTGGACAAAAGAATTATTTTGATGATAGACAATTCATATTGCTGCTAGACCTTTTCAAAAGTCTTTACATATAATTTGTAATGTCACTTTGGACATTTACAATAAAATTCTTCTACACATTTCTATTACATATCGAATGCTTGAATATTTGAATGTCAATTTTACATAACAAAAAACAATCTAAAATTAAAACAATCCTAAAAACTACCTTGGACTTATTACAAGTGGATTTGTCCAAGTGGCATATTGCTAAATAAATGTAACAAATGCCTAAATTTAAATAATTTGTTGACAAGACAATACAACTTTTTGTCCTCTTCCTATGGAAAGAGATAAATTAATATTACGTTTTAATCTAGACAACTTAACAAATTAATAGATTATATATTTGATAATAAATCAAATATTTAGATCACATGCCAAGTATTAACGCCATCGTGACAATTGACCATGATGACTATGTAACCCATGTGGTTCTAGTTGAGCTATCATCATATGTGGCACTCTGGTGCATCAAATGGTTTTACGTAGTCAAAGATTTTTCATAGACCTTTTCTGTAGGTGCTTTCCATAGCACCTTTCCATAACCCATCTTGAATGCATTTCTCATGAGCTAGTTCATTTGTATTTGGGCTATATTTGGTTGTAACGCTACCCACAAAATACCTGTAATGTCCATCTATTGAAAACATAGAAATCTTTGCACAGTTTTGCATGAAATTACCATTATTTTTCACATAATGTCTCATGGAGGAGATTTATCAGAAATAACGTAAATGATGTAAACTACGCATAACATTCATCAAAATCACATCCAAAATCATCAAATTTGCATAGAAAAATTGAATAAGAACCACATATTTTAATCACAATTTATCACTCATCAAAAGAATAAGTCATGTGTTGTGGTCGCATTGTCATGTACCATGTAGGGTATGGGAAAATAGAGGGGAAAACTTTAACATCCCCCTAAATGATGAGGTTTAGCAAGGTGAACCCCAAAAGATTATGGGAGGTTGGCCACTCCTATCCACTGAGTGTCATCTGTAGTGACATATAAATCGAATGTGGTGAAGACTTGAGATTGCTAAAGAAAAATATTGGAAACTCTTAAGAACCTTACTTGTGATATATTAAAAAATATCTCTCTCGGGTTGGTAGTTTTGGGTTGCTATAACAATTTTAAAATATTCCAAAATGAGAAGGATGAACAACATATTTTCTAAGTAGGGATATATGGAAAGTATCATGGATCTTTGATAGGTTGGGTGGCAAGTGGTGAGCAAGGGATATGTGGAAAGTATCATGGATCTTTGATAGGTCGGGTGGCAAGTCGTGAGCAAAAGATGTTGTTTCTGAAAATAGTAATTTTGCTTCCATTTAATTTTATCAATCTAGGATTTTGTAAACTTGTTGAGTACCTATGTAAAATATATGCCTATAGTAAACTAGAAGATGAGTTTATATGTTACTTTGGTTTGGTGGAGATGTTTTTTTTGTGTAGTTTAAGTTCATCCAAACCAATAAAATTGAAGTGCAGGAAAATAAACACTAATAGAAACTACAAGAAAAGTAATTTAAATTATCATTATCAAACACATGATTGAAAGAAAAATTACAGAAAAGTAAGCACACAACTGAAATGAAATTGTAGAAATTTAAGCACACTTGAAAAATTAAATAAAGCAAGAAATTGTAGAAATTAAACACATGGTGCAAAAATAAATAAAGTAGGAAAACATACTTACAGAAATAAAAAAATAAAAAAGAAACAACATAAATAATAACAACAAAAAACAGGGGAGAAATACTGCCTGGAGTGGACCTAGGATCACACAAGACATCCACCTAACTAATTTACATGATCACTCTTACAAACACGTAAATTAAAAGAACACTCGAAACTTTTATTAAAATAATGCAAAACAAATTATTGTTCATGTTTGGGATTGTTTGCTTCAGGGGTGGCCTGCGTTTTATATAGAATGTGACCATCCCCTATTACAAAATTAGACTTTTCTAAAATTAATCACTTTGACACGATTTGTTACGTCGACGACATGCATAAATTTAATAAAACATCTAATAAAAGAGTATGTTAAAAATAATACTTTTGAGATAACTATAGTGCTCCCTATGTTGTACAACATTATTTGTCTAAATTTATGCACGATCTTCAAGTCAAACAATCAACGTGCACTTTATTATACCAGATATAAATGTTGATCTGCCTGTCGTTGGAATACAAACACCTTTCCGACCTATCATCGGGATAAAGACATTGCATAGACGCATTTTACTTTTTGTTACGATTTGTTACTTTTTTTGGTCATTAGAGGATAGGCACTCACTCTATTGTCGAAAGACAGGCACCTTCCTATCGCTGGAAGTCAAGCGCCTTCCTATCGCTAGAAGACAAGCACCTTCCTTAGTGAAATAGATGCTACTTTCCAACATCACTATCTCTATCAAACTACACATCATTCCTTTAAGCACATTACACGTGTTCCAATGCTAGGTCCATGTGGGACCTCGACTAAAAGGTGCAAAAAAGTAATAAAGTATTGCATCTACACACATTTTCCACTAAAAACACTCGTTAAGCATAATACACCATTTTCTATTAAATGCATACAATAATTTCATAAAAAATACATTTCTAATATAATAATGTCACACAATTATCCCATAAAAACATACAAAAAATGAGCATTTTTGGTGCTCATCATCCCCCCATGCCTAATTATTACCACATCCTCGTGGTACCTATTGCTGATAATTCTCTATTTTAGCAACAACCTACCAGTAATCCTTATTCCAATATTTTCTCTTTCAAGTTGTGGCCTTGTCTCTCTTTATCGTGCTTATGATCTCCATACTGTTATGGCTGGTTGGGACTTGCTCCTGTTTTGGATGCTTTTTCATGCTGAGTACGTCGTAGAGGTTGGCTGGACCCTTCCCCAATTTTGGGTGATTTTATTTTATGTTACCCCTATTTATCTATTTTCTCCTTCTCCTTGAGTCTCATGAATGTGGTTGCCTCCTAAAATGTAGGTTCACCCTGCTTCTACTAAAACTATTTTGCAAGAAGTTGATCTACAGTGGCAAATTCTGGCATGTCCCATGGTGGAAATTAAGATATGTCAAATACTTGATATTTTAGTAATTTTATAGTCTCCAGGTTGAGTGCCACCTCATCTGTGTCATTCTACTCTTCAACATTAAGCAACAAATATTTAGGTGCTCCAATTAGTGATGGCATCATTGGTTCCTTGTCGAATATACCCATCTTCTAAAGATACTCCTACATCCTTAAGGGATGTCCATCCACTAAACCATACAAGTTCCAAAACTTATTCGATCAAGGAGAATTGATGGCGATGCCTGACTCTCTAGTCATTCATTGGTGAGCCTTTCACTCTTTCTTAGCCTTCTTCAAGCTTTCCTTAAGCTCCTGGAATTACTCCAGATAGTTGGTGAAGGCTTGCATGGATGCAGCCCATTCTTCATCCGAGTTTGGGTCTGATTGTGCCTTCTTTTGTTGGGGTGCCCTCCTGGCCCTAGTATTTGGCCTCCTCTATGGCGACCTTTTTACCTTGGCTTTGGGCCACAACTTCTTGGTTGGTCATGGAGCTTCTGCATCAGCCATCAGTACCAAGAGACCAATCACTACTATCCTCCATGGAGGTGGTATTTCTTGGACCTCTAAATATTATTTAGCCTTCACATCATGGTCCATTGGTTTGTCAACATGAGGTTTGATTATGGGCTATGCATCAAACTAACCAACCATGGTGTGGTCAACTAATGGCTGACCAGCTGATTGTGCAACCATCAAGGGATCGACTGACTCCTATGATTGGTCCACATCATGTTCCTTCTCCTACCCTATAGCTGACTAGACAAGAAGGTCATATTTAGGTGATTCGTCAATAGGCTGAGTGGTGTTCACATATGCCATAGAATCCCAAATTGATTGGATAATCCTTGCTTCGTCAACTACCAATTAACCTATTGATTGGGCAACCACAAAATTTTTTGTTGACTCCTCAGTCTTGCTATCCATAATATTGACTACAGGGGGTCCTTACTGCAAAATAAGGCTCCCATATTCCTAGAAAGTAAATATCACAGGGGATTTTGATTGATCCCCTACCTCGGTAATTTGGGCATCTGATGCCCTCCTGGCATCAGAATGGAATGCTCCCATAGACACCACTTTCTCCTCCATGTCAACAAAAGAGATTTTTGGGTCCATGGCCTAGTCAATTTGTATGATAACATCCACCTTATCTATCTTGGAAACTAAAAAATTCTAGACCCTATTTTCTAACTACCACACTGTATCCCTTAGCTATCGTAGAGTGTCATTTGATTCCTAATGTTGCATTAATGCAATAACCCATAAGGACTCATGGAATTTAGCCTACTCTTTTTAATAATTCTCCTCCCATTGGGAGGCTTGCTCTTTCACGCTCCATAGTTGGCTTTGGAGGTCTTCCTCTAGAGCATCATGATAAGGTGCTTCACTAGAGGCCATGCCCTGCAACACCTAGGTGACCAATTCATCTTCTATCATGTGTGATTCATATTCCCCTGATGAACTATAATCGACTAGAGACCCCATCATTGATCTAATCCTGGTCACTAGTGGTGACATTGCCTGAAATGGGCTTGAAACAACCTATTTTACCTCCCAATTTGAATGTTGGGGGACATAGGTGATGACATTGCCCATGATGGGCTTGATGCAACCTACTCTACCTCCTCTGTAGAGTGGCTATGTTGGGAGGCAGGCAAGCGATGGCATTATCTGAGAAGGGTCTGCCTACTCTACTGTTTCTTTAGTTTGGCTATGGTGGGAGACAAGCATTTTTCTTCTTCATCCTCTTCATCTTCCTACCACTCATTGGCTGATTTTATTGTAGCAACATCTTCTTCAATGGTCGGTGCAACCCTATGCACCTTGACATATTGAATTAGGGCTAAAATCAACCTGTGATGCCCTAATATCATCACTATTCCTACCTAGTACCTACTAGTCTCATCCTTCAGGGCACACATTAGATAATAGGGGATATTAATGTAATCCCCATGCAGTAGGTGATTGAGAAATCGAATGTGGTTGACATTCAACCATGAATACTTGTCGATGCAAGTGAAAAATCATACCACTTGCTCAAATACTTACCTCCATAAGTCTGGGATATGTTATTTCGACAACCCAGATCATGTTATCTGTGTCGTGGGCTGCCCAAAAAATCATTGAGCACACCATGCCACACTATCATCCTTGTATGTTCGATCCCCTATGCATGGGAGGTTGGTAACTTCTGTGATGTATTCTTCTATGACTGGTATGACCAATCCATGCATCCTCACTACACCATTATCCATAGAGGCTAAAAATTCATGCACCACCTTGAGATCCTGATCTTGGCTAACCAGGCGGTAGTAGTCCATCCATACGACAGCCTCAAAATAGTCCTTGATGATACCAATTATGCCTGAGAGATACTTGGGCTCATACTTCTTGAGGGTATGATTAGTCGAAGGTCCTCCCATGGTGTCGTCTACTCTTTTCTACTAGATTTTCTCTATGTTGCAAATAGACACTATTATCTATTTTTAAACATGCCAAAGCATGAGACTGTATCCATGCATACAAGGCACCTATCTTCTCATAATCAGTAGTAATTATGGGTATCTATGTAATTAATTATTAAATCATGTGCCAAATTTAGATGGGTACCATTACAACCTCCTTCCTTATGCCCGATTGGTACCATGTGGTAGTTTGCAGATTTGGGGATTGCATGATTGGACAATAGTTTCATGGGGCATGTGCTTGACACATTACACAAAAATGTTTTCTTTATGATAATCATGCACACACATAACAAAAAATTAGTACATACCTAGGTGGTTTTTTATGAATCATGATATGCAAATGTCGGTGGTGCAATTTGATTTGATCGGTGCATGACAATAGTGTCTCTAAGATGAATGAATGGTGTACGTGTTTTTCATGCGGGATAATCACATCAAAAGAACATCATTGGGTACTATACATGCAAAAATTGAAGAAAACATGAATATTTTATTTTACCGTGGGATGACACACATCCCCCTTGGAAGTTGATTTATTCGTGTCTCGAGAGTATGCATGGGTCACCGACGGGAAGACGTGAACTTCAACGATCAAAAATTGAGAAGAAAACATATTTCATCATCAAAAATAAAAACAGGCATACTCTAGTCTATGAAAAAGTTTGACTTTGAATGTGCATGGATTTTGGTACCATCGTGGCTCTTGCTACTTCTTTGATACCAAAGATAGGAGTCATCACTATGTTGGAATACAAGCACCTTTATTTGTGTGGAAGATAGGTGCCTCATCTCTGCTCCATGGATACAAGTGCCCCTTTTTACTGGAATACATGTGTCTTACTTTGACCCACTAGATATAGATGTTGTTTGTTAATGTGAATATAGGTATCGTTTATGCCTTCATTCTGAATTTTGGGATACAAGCACTGTCTGTTATTATAAATACAAGCACCTTTATTCTAAATTTTTTGATACTGGCACTTGCAAAAGAAATTGTTTTTTTTATAATAATAGTACAATCACCTATTGTATATGGGAGATAGGCACCTTCAAAATTTTACGGATATAAGCATATTTATTGTGTTTGAGATATAGGTGCCTTCAATATGATGAAAATTTAGTGTTCACTAGATTGACCCAAAGATAGGTTACCTTTATTTAGTCTGAACATAGACACTTCCCCTTGGTGAAAAGTCAACATCCACTGCATTGACCTGTATATAGGCATTTTATTTTGTTAGGAAGTAAAAACCTATACACAAGTTCGACTGTAAGTGCCACCCTCTTGGTGGGAGTTTGGTGCTTTATTCATTCATCTATCCTCCTAGAAAGTGAAAATAAATTAGGGTACCATGGGCTTGTGCCTGATAGGCCTAGTTTGACCTGACTGCCTATAGATTGCATTTAGGGCTACGTGTCTAGCAAAAATAAACACAAAAAATACACATAAAAATAAAAACAAGAATCATGGCCTGTGCTTGATAGACCTAGGTTACCCAAACTACCTACATATTGCATTTAGGGCACATAATCCTATAAATTAGTAAATAAAAACAAAAAGAAAAAACCTATGCTAATTAAAAAATAATAATATATATATATATTTTTTGTAAATGCATACGCATTCATCAACTATTGAAAATAAATTTCATTGCAATGGGGTCTCCCCCATGCTTACTTTTGATCCGATCACATGGATTGGAGGTGCATGATATGACCGTAAGCGGTGGTCATTGACTATCAACATGATGTTGCTACCATCAATGGTTCTGACGTGGACAACATCATTGTTGATTATCTCGACCACTTCATACGGACCCATCCACCTCTGCATGAGCTTCCCTTTCCACTCCTGGAATCAGGAATCATAAAGCAATGCCCAATCTCCCTCTTTGAACTATTTTGGTCGTATGTGGTGGTCATGCCACCTGGCCCTCTATTTTTGCATGATTTCTGTGTATTGTAGCGCATCTTGTCGGTACTCATCCAATTGGTTAAGTTGGTGAATACATTCTTTTTGCACAACATCCAGATTCAGGTTCAATTCTGTAGCAGTCCATAGGGTTTTAATTTCAAACTCGATTGGCATCATGGCATTTTTTCGTACACCAATTAGAATGGTGTAAATCCCATGGTGGTCTTCTAGGTAGTGTGATATGCCCAGACTACTTTCGGTAGATGATTTTCCTAGTCCTTTCTATGTTGTTGTACCATTTTGGTGAGAATATTCTCCAACTCCCAATTTGTGACCTCCACTTACCCATTTGCTTGCGGATGATAGGGGGTAGTTTTGTTGTGTCGAATTTGATACTGCTTCATCAACTCCTGAATCATCTTCGAGGTGAAATGGGCCCCCTGGTTAGTGGTAATTTCCCTGGGAACACCAAACCTGGTGAAGATTGATTCATACAAGAAATTGGCTATAATTTTTTCTTTCGCATCCCATAGTGCCTGCACTTCAACCCATTTAGTCACATAGTCAGTACAAACTAAAATATACCTTTTTCCACCTAACTGTGGATTGATTGGCCCAAAAAAATCCATTCCCCACTTATCGAATGGTTCAATATGCACATGGGGCTGAAGTGGCATCTCATCTTGAAGAGTTGGTCTACCCATTCGTTGATATTGATCACACTGGCTAACATGTTTGGCTGCATCTTTAAATAAAGAAGGCCAAAAATACCCAACCTACAGAATTTTAAATGCAGTCCTCCTTCCTACAAAATATCCACCGCATGGTTCATCATGGCAAGCCTTTAAAATTTTTGTGGTTTCATTTTTTGCAACACACCTACGCATGATTTGATCGGGCCCGATTTTAAATAGGCATCCATCAATCCATGAGAAGGTTGCACTCTTCTCAATCAAAGTTTGAGCTTCTCAGGGTGAGAGTGTAGGAGATATTTTACCGATGGCTAAGTAATTAGCCATATCTACGTACCATGGAATCTGTTCATCAAGAGCAAAGAGATGCTCATCCAAAAATCGGTCTTCAGTGGCAGTGTGGTCATGAGATATTAACTTGGAGAGAAAATCTGCAACAACATTATCCCTATCAGGTTTGTCAACAATGGTTACATCAAATTCTTGTAGAAGTAAAAGCCACCTAATAATTCTACCACTCACTATAGGTTTATTCATCAGATATCTGATGGTTGTATGATCTATGTGCACAAAAATTTTATAACCTATAATGTAGTGGTAAAATTTATTTATAGCATGAACTACTGCAAGGAACTCTTTTTCTATGATAGTATAGTTGAACTCAACACCTGTAAGATGTTTACTGACATAATAGATGGCATAAAATTCATCTCCATCCTTCTGTCCTAATGTTGCCCCTATAGCATTATTGGATGCATCAGCATAAATATGAAAGGGGAGGTTCCAATTTGGACCTCTCAGCATAGGAGCAATCGTTAGTTTTTCCTTTAAAATCTGAAATGCTTGCTCACACTCACTAGTCCAAACAAACTCAACATTCTTGGTCAACAATGTATGCAAAGGTTTGGCAATTTTGCTAAAATCTTGGATAAACCACCTATAATATCCAGTAGAGCCTAGAAAATTATGGATATCTCTCTGAGTTTGGGGAGTAGGTAGATTTTTAATTACTTCGATTTTTCATTTATCTACCTTAATCCCTTCAGTAGAGATATGGTGTCCTAACACTATCCCTTCTTGCATTAACATAAAATATTTTTCATTACTAAGGGACAGGTTTATTTCCTAACAACACTGGAGTACTTTCTCCAGATTAGTTGTAGCTTCTTCAAAAGTTTCATCGTAAACAAGTGAAATCATCCATATATACTTCTATAGTCTCTCCAACCATGTCTAAAAATATACTAAGCACCACCCTTTGGAAAGTGGTAGGTGTATTACATAACCCAAATGGTAAGACTCGATAAGAAAAAGTACCCCAAGGATAGGTAAAAGTGGTTTTGTCCTGGTCTTCATCCCCTATTTGAATTTGATTATATCCACTAAACCCATCAAGGAATGAAAAATATTTTCATCCTACCAAGGTGTCGAGGACTTGGTCAATAAATGGTAGGGAGAAATGGTCTTTCCTAGTGGCTTTATTTAACATCCTGTAATCAACACAAATTTACCACTTGCCATTTTTCTTGGGCACCACCACTAAAGGTGATACCCATTGACTATCCGATATAGGATAAATAAATCTAGCTGACAAAAGTTTTTGTAATTCAGCTTTGACTATTTCTTTCATTGTTGGATTCATTCTCCTTTGAGGCTATCTTACCGGTCTTACATTATCTTCCAAATAAATTTTGTGCATGTAGACTTTGGGTGCAATCCCCCTCATGTCTTTGTAGTCCCATGCAAAAGTAGTTTGATGGTTGACTAGTATTTCTTTCAACTTGTCCTCTTGAACAGTTGACAACTCATTATCAATGTTCAACATTCTACCAGGTGCTACCTCTATCTTTTTGACATGATTTTCCTTGTTGCCTACAAGTGGAGATTCTAGAGGAGGATGTGAGGATTCTCCTTGGAAAAAGTGTGTTATGACTTGATCTTCATCGATGTCATCCTCTACCTCATCTAGGGCCATTATTTGTTGAAGCATTGGCAAGGCATCAGTATTTAAGACTTCACAATTTGGTTCTCCCAACATATCAGTGGACTATGTAGGTGGATAAATGATTAAGTTTTTGATATTCTATCCATCCGAGATTGTCATTTGTCCTATCCTACAACTTATATAAGCATCAGTTATGGCCAGCCAAGGATGACCTAATATAAGTGGATAACCACCCAATCCAGATCTAGATTGTAAGACTAGAAAATTTTTTGGATACTCCCATGCATCCACTATTACAATCACATCTTCCAGTATTCCCTCTAGGAGTACTATAGATCGATCAACCAATTGGAGAACTGTTTTGGTTAGCCTCATATTTGTGAGTTGCAATTTTTGCATGGTTTCTTGGGGCATGACATTTATAGTAGCTCCTAGATCTACTAATGTGTTGGGTAACTGTAAGCCTACAATTTGAACTGTTAGCACTGGGCTTCCTAGATTAGAGTACTTGGGATGGTAGGTGTTTCCTAACATTAAATCAGCCAATTGACCTACCATATTAACTACTTTTGATGGTTTTCTTCCTAGTTTCTTTAGACATAACTCTCTAATGGCCTTCGTGTAGATTGGAACATCTCTTATGGCCTGATAAAGGGGAATCGTGACTATCAGGTTTTTTAAGCCTTCCATGATGTCAAATTTTGGTTGCATTGGCTTTCTGGGTTCTTGTAGTCTTTTCGAGAAGGGTGGAACCTCTTCATTTTTGTATTTTTTAGTAGTTTCATTTTCTTCCACCTCCTCTACTAAAGGTGGTTGTTCTTCTACCTCTACTTCTACATCCTCTTCCTCCACTACAGGAGGAGTTGGATCTACTCCTAACTGCCTACCTGATCTAAGTTGTACAAGGTTGCAATCTACTCTAATATGATACATGGGGAACATCTCCGTGTCTACCTGATAGGTGGGCTGATTTATCTTGTTGTTTAGATTTGGATTTGGTTGTGTAGGTAGCTGATTTGGCCTAGAAGTAGGAGGTGTCGATAAACTAGGCTGTAGTGGGGCTTGAGTTGTGTTTTGTGGAGGTGAAGTCCACACATTGTAATTCTGCCACTATGGTCCAGGTTGTTGGTATGGCATCCATGGATACGGGGTGTAAGGAGTAGATCCTTGGGTGGCATTCATCCAAGGTGCTTGACCCCACCATCCCATATTGGGTGGTTGAGTTTGCCCTTGGTTCATAAAATTGGATCCCCCATAGGGTGGTCCTCCTCCTGGCATACTATTTCCCGTAGGAAATTATTGCTAGTTTCTCTTGTTACCCATAAAATATGTTTTTGCTACTTCAGGTTCTTCTTTTATGTTTGCTATTTGTGGGCACAACCTCATTTTGTGATCCTTTTGACAAATGGCACACACTCTCACTTTATTCTCTAGACACTCATTCTTGGGGTGTTTTCTTCTACATATTGGGCAAAAGAAGGCTAGTGCTGCTTTAGTTTCCTGCTTATTTTTCTAAAGCAGGAGTGTATCTAATTGAAGTGTGAGAGATGATAACATATCACTCTTCATGTCCTCCAACATATTGCCTATTTCTACCTTAGTTACAGAGGCTATGGTTTTTGTGACTCAATTGGTGGGTTTACCTTTTCTTCTTGAATAATTTCGACACAATTATCAAATATCTGGCATTTGATGTTGGTAAATATCACCTCCCAATAATAAATTCAAAGCTTCTAAGGATTCATTTGTGAGCCCCCTTAAGAATATGCTTCTTAAGGATTTCTCACCCAGTTTTGCATGGGGTGATCGTTGAAGATTGAAGTTAAATCTATCCCAATAATCTTCCAATGACTCTTCCTCTCTTTGGGACATATCTAGGACTTCTTCCCTAGCATCTCATGCCCTACCAAAGTCTTGGTATTGTTCTAGGAATATTTTTTCATATCCTCCTAGGTAGCAATGTGTTTGTTCCCCAAACTGATGAACCAGCGTAGTGTTGAATCATCTAGTGTAGAGGGAAATAATTTTAGTTTTTGGGCATCAGATTTGTAGTCCACTGATATGCAAAGTACATCAAATTTGAAAAGGAATAGATCAGGGTCCTCAGTTGGTAGTCCTCTAAAAGTAGGAATATGTGTAGGAGATATGTGTTTCATTTTGGTTTCTCCTCTAGATTCCTCAATTGGAAAGTCAAAACTAGTTGAAGCCTCTTCCACCTTAACCATATTTTCAAATAATGTAGGTTCTACACCGGCTACTTTCAAAGCTTCTAACAAAGCGTTACACTCATTTCACTTGTCTTCTAATAATATTTCTAAATCTGAATTTGAAATAGTTCCCTCTTCCACTTCTTTCCATAGTTGGGTGTTCAATAAATCTTTAGATGTTTTCTCTTTCCCTAATGATTTCCACCTTGGATCAATTTTAAAGAAAGTTTATCCGAATGTTGGATTACTATGCCAAGGTGTTTTAGGTGGAGATGATGGTGCAACTTTGGGAAGTGTTTCAGATTCTTTAGAAGGTATTTTAGAAGGTGGTTTAGTTATTTTTGGAGTGATTTCTTCTTTTCTAACAATCTCCCTCACTCTCTTTGGGGTCTATCATAAGGAGAAGGGATAAAGGAGAAAAAAATATTTTAAGTTTTAGTTGTTAATTTTATATTATATATTTTCTACCCCCCCAACAACGTGTAATGGTGAGCAAAAAATATTGTTTTTGAAAATAGTTAATTTTGCTTCCATTTAATTTTATCAATCCGGGAGTTCGTAAACTTGCTGAGTACCTGTGCAAAATATATGCCTATAGTAAATTGGGAGATGAGTCCTATGTGTCACTTTGGTTTGGTGGGGGTGTGTTGTTCGTGTAGTTTAAGTTCATCCAAACCAACCATAATTGAAGTGTAAGAAAATAAATACTAATGGAAACTACAGGAAAAGTAATTTAAACTATCATTATCAAACACATGACTGAAAGGAAATTTGCAGAAAAGTAAGCACACAACTGAAAGGAAATTGCAGGAATTTAAGCACACTTGCAAAATTAAATAAAGCAAGAAATTACAGGAATTAAACACACTGTGCAGAAATAAATAAAGCAGGAAAACACACTTGCAAAAATAAAAGAACAGGAAAGAAACAACATAAATAATGACAGTAGAAAATAGGGGAGGAATACTACCTAGAGTGGGCCCAGGCTCTCGCAGATGTCCACCCAACTAATTCACATGGTCACTCTTTTGAACACACAAATTAAAAGAACACTCGAGACTTTTTATTAAAATAATGTAGTACAAATTATTGTTCAGGTTTGGGATTGTTCGCTTCAGGGGTGGCCTGCATTTTATATAGAACGTGGTCATCCCTTATTACAAATTTAGATTATGCTAAAATTAATCACTTTGACGTGATTTGCTATGGTGGGTACATGCATAAATTTAATTAAACATCTAATAAAAGAGCGACCATGCTAAAATTAATCCTTTTGAGATAACTATAGCGCTCCCTATGTTTTACAACAATATTTGTCTAAATTTATGCATGGTCTTCAAGTCAAATAGTCAACACACACTTTATTCCATCGGATATAAGTGTTGATCAACCTATCACTAGAATACAAGTGCCTTTCCAACCTATCATCGGGATAAAGGCACCGCATATAGGCCTTTTCTATTTTTTTGTGAATTGTTACTTATTTTTAGTCATTGAAGGATAGGTGCTCACTCTGTCATCGAAAGACAGGTGCCTTCCTATAGTTGGAAGTCAGGTGCCTTCTTGTCACTGAAAATCAGGTGCCTTCTTGTATCTAGAAGTTATGTACCTTCCTTAGCGAATTTAGATATCATTTTCCAACATTGTTGTCTTCGTTAAGTTGCACATCATTCCTTTAAGCACATTACACATTATGTTCCAATGCTAGGTCCATGTGGGACCTCGACTAAAAGGTGCAAAAAAGTAATAAAATACTGCATCTACACATATTTTCCACTAAAAACACCCGTTAAGCATAATACATCATTTTATATTAAATGCATACAATAATTTCACAAAAAATACATTTCTAATATAATAATGCTGCACAATTATCCCATTAAAACATACAAAAAATGAGCATTTTTGGTGCTCATCAGATTAGTGAGATTATAGGCTATTGGAATAATCTTATCAATGATATCAAAAGAACAAACATAATGATGATCCAACTTAGTTGACTTGATGGCACTTTTCATGGGTCTAACCCTTAAGAAGGCTCTGTTTCCCACAAAGATTTCTCTTGGTGATCTCTTCAAATTAGCATAGCTCTTCTAGCAATTGGCTACTTCCTTGAGCCTTAGTCAAATTGCTCTAAGCTACTCCTCCACCCCTTTGATAGTGTTTGATCTAATCACCACCCAATCTTCTATATTATCCCATGATAGAGGTGTTCTACATATTTTTCCATATAAAGCCTCCAACGAAGCCATTCCCAAGGATGCATGGTATCCATTATTGTATGCAAATTCAACTAGATGAAAAAAGTCTTCTCACTTAGACTTTTGATTGATGCAGTAAATGTGAAGCATGTCCTATAGGATTTGGTTCACCCACTTTTTTTATCCATCTATTTTTGGATGGTATGCATAATTTATATTCAACTTAGTACCCACTATATGATGAAGAGCCTTCCAAATTTTTTATGTAAACCTAGAGTCTCTATTTGATATGATCACCTCAGGAAAACCATGTAACCTAAAAATTTCCTTGGCAAACCTATTTTCCACAATTGATACATCATCCTTAATGTTCCTCGATATAAAATGTGTAACCTTAGTCAACTTGTCAACCACCACAAGTATTGCATCATGTTGGTACCTAGTCTTAGGTAAACCCATAATAAAATCCATAGATATAACTTGCCACTTTTGAGTAGGTATATCATGTGGGTATAATTTCCCTGCTGGGTGTTGAAGCTCTACCTTAACCTTCTGTCACTTCAAGCATCTAGCAATAAAACTAGTGATATCTTGTTTCATTCCTTACCAATAAAAGGTCGTTTTCATGTTTTCTCTCATATTTACACCTATTAGATGAGCAGAATATGGAGAACTATGCACCTCTTGTATAATAATTCTCCTTATATCATTGGTTTTTGTTATGACAACCCTATCTGTGAAACATAAAAGTTTAGCTTTTATGTTAAAATCCTTATTTTCCTCAGGATTTCTCTCAATTTTATTTGGCTTTCCATGCAATATTGATCTTGTAGCTGCATTTACCTGACTTTGTCCATCAAGTTTATGTGAATTCAAGTCAATGTTGCTATATGAATTCTACTCAAGGCATCAAAAACCTTGTTTTTTTCCTTTGATATACTCAATACCAAAGTCATACTCAGCTAGGAACTCTGTCCACCTTCTTTGTCTTGCATTCAACATAGGTTGGATAAAGATATACCTTAGACTTTGGTGGTTTGTCCTTAGCTCAAATGATTTCCCTAAGAAATTGTGACTCTAGATATTTAGTGCATGCACAACCACTACCAACTCAAGGTCATGTATAATATAATTCAAATCATGCTTATTGATATTCCTAAGCTCATGCTACTGTAGCTTCATTCTGGGACAACATCCCACCCAAATATTATAAGGAAGCATCTTTACATACTATAAAATTCCTAAGAAGATTTAATGTCCTAAGAATTGATGCTATAGTTAGCTTCTTATTTAGAGTTTCAAAGGTGACCTCACACTTATCTATCTATTTTAACTCATTTTATTTTCTCTAAAGGTTGGTAATAGAGTAGGTAATTTTTTATTAATATTTCACTCAATGCCTATAATACCCAGTGATTCCCATGAACATTCTAACTTCTAACACATTTGTGGATGTAGGCCAACTCAAAATAACATCAATTTTCTTAGGATATACAACAATCCCTTTTGCAAATATGATATACCCCAAATACTAAACTTGTTAGGCATAGAACTCACACTTAGAAAACTTTTTGTAAAGTTGGTTTTTCCTTGACACCTCTAACAATAACCTCAAATGTTGGTCATGTTCTTCTAAGGTGTAGGTGTAGCACCCCAAAATTGGCACAGTTAAACCTTAGTAAAAAGATAAAAATTTGAATTTTAACCCCAAACCGCCCGTTAACCACCCGTTACCCGCTTTCCTTGTTTTTCGTGCCATTTTTAGGATTTGTTTTGACCGTTGGACAATATCGTCGTAGATTAGATGAAATAATCCCAGATCTGATGAATTCGTCTGGGATAGAACGTCTAGAAGATTTTGTCCCAAAATTGAATTTTCATAATTAGCTTTTGTTTCAACAGCTTCTCTAACCTGGGCAGAAAGCGTGTCTACGTAGTTAGAGTATCCCCCATTGGAGATCTCCCAAATTGGGATGATCTCCAACCTCCTAACCTCTCCTTAATCCTATATAAACTGGGATTTTCTCAGTTTATCCCCCTGAACACCCTAGCTAACAAATTTCCCTACAAATTTAGTTCCTTGTGCCTTAGAACACCATACTTTTGTTTGCATTGCATATTTCAAGTTTTCTTGCAGGGATCTTACTGTTCTTTAGTCGAAACAAGCTTGGATCGTCGTAGGCGATTACAGACAATTTTGAACGATCCTATCGCAGATCGATGATGATATCGTACGATTGGAGGCGATCTCGACTGTAGTCCAGATTGGGGGCAATCAGAGCCCAGAGTTTGCATTTTCTTATTGTTTTTTTGCATTATCTTAGTTATTATATTTATGCATCTTGGAGTTCACCTCATTTAATATAAATGCATGATAAAGTCAAAATAAATTGTTAAATTGATGCATTTCCTTTTAATTGTTATCTGGATCTATCAGTTAGGCAAATTTACTATTATTCCTATCATTTCCCCTTGCTTTTGCAGTTGCATTTTTGATATTTTGTATCTATTTCTGTGATTGTAGGTTTCTGAAAAATTCGTTTGACAAATTCATCAGATCTATGATGATATCATCTGATCTCAGATGACTTACTGAGATCTGAGATGATTATGTGCAATTTCAGACGATTACATATGATTCGAGATGATTTGGACTTCTACAAACCTCAGAATCTTCATTCAGACATCCGGAATCAGGTATGTTCTGTCCTATTTAGCATATTCTCTATGTTTAGCATTTATTCATGTTTTATGTATTCATAAAATCAGCATTGGCATATAGAATAGTTTAGATTCATCTTGGCCAAACCTAGGAATTGAATGATTAAAGCACAAAATGAACACATCAAACCTACTATCAACCTAGGCGTGGAAACTGCCACTCAAAATTTTCCTGGTGAACCCACCATCCGTCAAAAATTCACCCTTATACCCCTCCCCCGAGAGGCGGGACCTTCAAAGGGCCTCTCAGTCCGAGGTATTGTCCCATCCTTCTCGCATCCCCCTTCCGAGCGTGGATCCTATAGCCTGAAGGTAAGGATGCAAAAAATTTGGAGCGATACATTTTTGGTGAACCCAACGTGAAAACTAAAAAACCTTTTGAAAATAATCCAAAAAAAAAAAAAAAACATAAATGCATTTAGAACCAAAGATTGCATATCATATTTAGATGGTAGATTATAATAAAAGATGAGCTGTCACCATTAATGTTGAGAATCAATTAGCAACTATAGAGATTACTTCTATACTTAGAGTACCTCAAACAAATAGGGTTCAACCTTTATGGGATGAACTTAATAGGAGATTGAATATCATTGAATATAGATCAACCGAACTTAGGCAAATCAAGAGGTTTGTCCTAGATAGAATCCTGGATCCTAATCAAGTGACCTTGTATCATGAGCTTCAGAGAGCTTGCCATAGGTGGTTAGCAGATAAAAGAGCCCTTGTGTCTTTTGAATTGTACACCTTTGAGGAATACCTCGACAATGCAGTTGTGGTACATAAATTTATCTCGTATAGAGGATCAAGAGGTCATCCTTACGGATAGAAAGAGATGGAATAGAGTTCCTAGAGCTGTGTTATATCGAGAGTATTGCCATGAGCTCTATTTTTACAAGACAGAGTCAGAAGTAGATAACATCACCATAGCACACTTTGTTAAGTTCCTGAAAAACCATTTCCAATTTGAAGAGGAGCATTTCATGACTCCTGATGAACTTGATCCTATCAATGAAATCTATAAACTATTTATAGAAAACCAAGCCATTATTTTATTATTATTATTTCTTGCATTTAGTGTGCTGTTTGTTGTCTTTATAATCATAATATATATATATATATATATATATATATATATATATATACTAAAAATAAAAACAAAACAAAATCATAACAAAAATTAAAACATTTTCTTTTAAGTATTATAGTAGGTATATAATTAAAATATATACCTCCCAAATTTGTTGCAAATATATTAATATATATTTGCTAAAATCTAAATTTAAACATAATGACTAGACTCAGGAATGGAAAAAAGACTGAAGTAGAAGAAGATTCATTAGGAAGACCAGTAAATAAACTAGATGTCCTTCCTGAAGACCCAATTCAGGAAGAAGGAACCCTAGACCAACACTAAGAAGAGTTTTTTGATGCAAATGAACAAAGAGAAATTGTTAGAGAGGAAGGATCCTCATCTCCTAGAATATCTCCGGAGGGAGTTGTTACTTTTGAGAACATGGAAAATTTATGGAAGTTCCTCAATACTAATATTGGCACTGTTAATAGAGTAGTCCATATGGACAAGGATCAAATTAGTGACACTCAAGAAACCCTAGAAGACATATATCACACATGCACTAATCCCTTGTCCTTTTTTGATCAAGAAAGTGATCAATCTGGACCATACAATTTGGATATGGCCGCTATAATCCAGAACATGCAACAACAACAGGTTACCCAACCACCTAGAGTGCCTGTTACCAAGCCTAGGGTTATTCCCACAAAAAAGAAGCCATCATTCATTGCTCTATTTTTCCAAGTTATTGATCAACATACCTCAAATCAACAAAAGCCTAAAACAAAACCAAATACCAATTTCCAACAATTTGGGGTACAACATAATGCTACAATAAATCTTCTTCATAATAATCTTCCTACAAACCATTTGCATAACAATAATATAGCATCTAATCCTTACGTCACGCCATCCTACACTCACAAATCCCATACTCATGTACCACCAAACCAATATGGTGGACAAACTGGTAATATGGAAGCCATGGTGAAACAGTTAGTCTCCCGCATGGACCAGATAGAACCCTACCGTCCCTCGTACAATTATCGAGAGATGTGTAGTCAGCCTCTAGATCCTATAGTTGTAGCACAACCATATCCTAAACACTTTCCTATGCCTGTCTGATGCAGGAGCATCCGGCTTCAACTGCAGTTCTGTATAGCAGAGGAGAGAGTTTTGTAAAGATAAGGCAAAAGTTAAGGCAAAATTTGGGGAGGTCGCGAAATCGCGACATGTCATGAAATCGTGACCTCCGAAGCAGTGGCAAAGGCGGGGCCAGTCTTGTCGTGATATCGTGACGTCTTTCGACAGCAGATACCAGGCGGAGTTTCGGTCGCGATATCGTGACGTCATGATATCGCGACGTATTTTACTTCAAAGGCAAAGGGGAGAGAGTTCCGTCGCGATATCGCGACAGGTTGCGATATCGTGACCTGTCGTGGTATCTCGACCAGTGGGAAACTGCCATGTGGCAGAGTCGATAAGGCAAGTCAGAGAGTAGATTAATCAAGGTAAGTTTCAGCAAGACAAGGCGAACAAAGGTGAAGGCAAAGGGGCAAAAATGGTCTAGATATCGCGACCATTTCTCGCGACAGTTGGCAGAGGTGGAAATGGTCGCGATATCACGACCATTTATTGTAGAAGGAGGCGAAGGCAAAAGGGGGTCACGAAATCGTGACCCCAGAGAGCTACGGCAAAAGGGAGGCACTTTTGGTCGCGATATCACGACATGTCACGATTTCACGACCTGTCGCGATATCGCGGCCAATATGAAGACAGATCAGGGTTTGTACATGGACGACCAAGCAAGGCCAAATTTTGACACGTGGCTGCCACGTGTGTTTTAAGTAGCGCAACCAGTTGGGGTTGAGGTCAGAATTGACACGTGAAAACATACGTGTATTTAACAAATATGGACACGTATTTTAGATTAGAGAGGACGACCGCGTGTATTCAACGGGGAATAACCATTGCATTTAAAATATTCTAACAAGACAACAGTTGTAGGCTTGGGATAGTATGGTTGAAACGATGGTTGTAGGTCGAGGGAGACCATGAATGCAAGCTCCTTGACGGATCGGGCAGTGGCCCATTTATGACAGAAAGTTTTGAAAACTCGACCGAGAAGGAAAATCGATTTTGAAATTTTGTTAGGCGGGGCATTAATTGCTTCAGAGGGATGGGGCCTCTATAAAAACCCAGTTGTTTGTATTTGTTGAGGATGGTGGACTGGAAGATTGGGGGACAGAGAGTGTGCTGTGGATGATTCCAGACAGGCTCTAGCCTTTGTAAAGCCTGCGGGCTGTTTCAATTTTTTTATGCATGTAATTATTCAAAACAGAAGATTTTAATGAAAGGTTAGAAAATTACTGAAGGTGTATATCCCGGTCCCCGTCAGTGGTATCAGAGCCAGTGGTTCCTGAGCGTACAACAGACCATCGAAGGAGAGGCAGTTGTACCAAGACTTGTGGGAAGGCTCGTGAGAGTGTGAGAAGATGCCTCCGAGAAGAAACCCCGTGGGTGGAAGAGGCATGGCAGCAGAGGATTTTCGGGCTTTGCAGCGGCAAGTTCAGGCCCTGCAAGAAGAACTACGTAGAGGACATGAACCGAGAAGAGATGCGAACAGTGAGGATGAAGCGGATGAAGAAGAAAATCAGTTTGAAGAAGAAGAAGAAGAAGTTGTGGATCCGGCACAAGCCAGACCGTACAAGGCCATATCTCAGATCGGGAAGAGGCCGAAGTTAGAAGTTTCTACATATTCCGGGAACTTGAATCCGGAGGAATTAATAGATTGGATAAATGACTTAGAGGAATATTTTGAATACGAAGAGGTTGAAGATCCCGAGCGGGTCAGATTTGCCAAAACTAAATTAAAAGGTCATGCCAGCATATGGTGGAAGGGAGTACAGCTGGAACAGAACCGAAGAGGAAAAGAGCGGATAACAAGATGGGACAGAATGGTAGAAAAATTAAAAAGACAATTCATCCTCGTAGATTATGAACTGGACCTGCTACAAAAAATGCAGAGTTTGAGACAGATGAATAAAACTGTCCAGGAATATACGGAGGAGTTTTATAAAATCTCCATCAGAACCGGTCATTTGGAAGCAAGCAAGGAAAAAGTGGCCCATTATATTAATGGGTTGAGACCCAGTGTTCAGGAAGAATTAAGCTTAGTGCGAGTGAGCACCATTGAAGATGCTTACCAGTTTGCTCTGAAGGTTGAAGAAAAACTGAACAGAAGGTTTGAAAGCAAGCAAAGAGTAAAAGGACCTGGAGGAAAGACCGGTGGAAGAAAAGAGGAAGGAAAGGAAGAGAAGAAAGAAGAGGTTAGCAGCAGCCAAAATCAGAAAGAAGATGAAGAGCCCAAGCCGCAAGTTCAGAACAATGGCTACCCAATAGGAAGAGGTAGATCTGGACGCGGGTATGGAAGAGGAGTTTTCTGAGGAACATGCTTCCACTATAGAGAAGAGGGGCATCGAGCATATGAGTGTCCCCAGCACCCCGAGAAAGTAAACAAGAAACAAGTGGGTCCTGCCAGAGCAGTTGTGGCAGTTGAAGATGCTGACTCAGAACATTTCTAAGAAGCTGAAAGAGGAGAAGCAATGATTGTAAGGAGGACCATGTTGATTGAGGAAGACAAGTCAGAACAAAGGAGAAGCCTGTTCCGCACTCGGTGCAAAAGTGCAGGCAAAGTTTGTAATGTTATTATAGACAATGGGAGTACAGACAACTTAGTTTCCGAGGAGATGGTTACTAAGTTGCAGCTGGAGAGGAGGCACCCACATCCATACCGGATTGCGTGGTTGCGGAAGGACCACAGAGCTTGGGTCCGTGAACAGTGCTTAGTCACGTTCAATATTGGGAGATACCAGGATGAAGTCCTGTGTGATGTTTTCCCCATGGATGCTTGCCATTTGTTGTTGGGAAGGCCATGGCAGTTTGATCGGAGTGTAGTGCATGATGGCCATGCAAATACATACTCCTTGATGAAATATGGAGTGCGGCACAAGTTGAAGCCATTACAGACAGAGGATGAGAAGGTGTGCAGCAATGCCAAAATTTGTCTGGTCGAGGGCAAAAAAATTTCTTGCCAAGAAACGGGATTGGAACAGGTTGTAAAGCTTGATGAGTGTTCGGAGATGTTACGGAAGACGCGGACAGAGCAGCATAGAAGTGAGGGTCACTTCTCCTTTTCACCTGGGGTGTCTGATGCAGGAGCATCTGGCTTCAACTGTAGTTCTGTAAAGCAGAGGAGAGAGTTTTGTAAAGATAAGGCAAAAGTTAAGGCAAAAGTTGGGGAGGTCACGAAATCGTGACCTCCGAAGCAGTGGCAAAGGCGGGGCCAGTCTTGTCGCGATATCGCGACGTCGCTATATCGTGACGTCTTTCGACAGTAGAGACCAGGCGGAGTTTCGATCACGATATCACGACGTCGCGATATCGCGATGTCTTTTACTTCAAAGGCAAAGGGGAGAGAGTTCCGTCGCGATATCGCGACCTGTCGCGGTATCGCGACCAGTGGGAAACTGCCACGTGGCAGAGCAGATAAGGCAAGTCAGAGAGCAGATTAATCAAGGTAAGTTTTGGCAAGACAAGGCGAACAAAGGTGAAGGCAAAGGGCAAAAATGGTCGCGATATCGTGACCATTTCTCGCGACAGTTGGCAGAGGCAGAAATGGTCGCGATATCACGACCATTTCTCGTAGAAGGAGGCGAAGGCAAAATGGGGTCGCGACATGTCGCAAAATCGTGACCCCAGAGAGCTACGGCAAAAGGGAGGCACTTTTGGTCGTGATATCGCGACATGTCATGATTTCATGACCTGTCGCGATATCACGGCCAATATGAAGATAGACCGGAGTTTGTACGTGGACGGCCAGGCAAGGCCAAATTTTGACACGTGGCTGCCACGTGTGTTTGAAGTAGCGCAACCAGTTGGGGTTGAGGTCGGAATTGACACGCAAAAACATACGTGTATTTAACAAAGATGAAGGACACGTATTTCAGATTAGAGAGGACGATCGCATGTATTCAACGAGGAATAACCATCGCATTTAAAATATTCTGACAAGACGACAGTTGCAGGCCTGGGACAGTATGGTTGAAACGGCGGTTGCAGGTCGAGGGAGACCATGAATGCAAGCTCCTTGACGGATCGGGCAGTGGCCCATTTATGACAGAAAGTTTTGAAAACTCGACCGAGAGGGAAAATCGATTTTGAAATTTTGTTAGGCGGGGCATTAATTGCTTCAGAGGGTCGGGGCCTCTATAAAAACCTAGTTGTTTGTATTTGTCGAGGATGGTGGACTGGAAGATTGGGGGACAGAGAGTGTGCTGTGGATGATTCCAGACAGGCTCTAGCCTTTGTAAAGCCTGTAGGCTGTTTCAATTTTTTTATGCATGTAATTATTCAAAACAGAAGATTTTAATGAAAGGTTAGAAAATTACTGAAGGTGTATATCCCGGTCCCCGTCAGTGGTATCAGAGCCAGTGGTTCCTGAGCGTACAGCAGACCGTCGAAGGAGAGGCAGTTGTACCAGGACTTGTGGGAAGGCTCGTGAGAGTGTGAGAAGATGCCTCCGAGAAGAAACCCCGTGGGTGGAAGAGGCATGGCAGCAGAAGATTTTCGGGCTTTGCAGCGGCAAGTTCAGGCCCTGCAAGAAGAACTACGTAGAGGACATGAACCGAGAAGAGATGCAGACAGTGAGGATGAAGCGGATGAAGAAGAAAATCAGTTTGAAGAAGAAGAAGAAGAAGTTGTGGATCCGGCACAAGCCAGACTGTACAAGGCCATATCTCAGATCGGGAAGAGGCCGAAGTTAGAAGTTTCTACATATTCCGGGAACTTGAATCC
Source organism: Wollemia nobilis (assembly GCA_028583015.1). Classification (NCBI taxonomy): domain Eukaryota; kingdom Viridiplantae; phylum Streptophyta; class Pinopsida; order Araucariales; family Araucariaceae; genus Wollemia; species Wollemia nobilis. The sequence continues at coordinate 5,087,336 of JAQPPZ010016709.1, forward strand.
GGAGGAATTAATAGATTGGATAAATGACTTAGAGGAATATTTTGAATACGAAGAGGTTGAAGATCCCGAGCGGGTCAGATTTGCCAAAACTAAATTAAAAGGTCATGCCAGCATATGGTGGAAGGGAGTACAGCTGGAACGGAACCGAAGAGGAAAAGAGCGGATAACAAGATGGGACAGAATGGTAGAAAAATTAAAAAGACAATTCATCCCCGTAGATTATGAACTGGACCTGCTACGTAAAATGCAGAGTTTGAGACAGATGAATAAAACTGTCCAGGAATATACGGAGGAGTTTTATAAAATCTCCATCAGAACCGGTCATTTGGAAGCAAGCAAGGAAAAAGTGGCCCATTACATTAATGGGTTGAGACCCAAGTGTTCAGGAAGAATTAAGCTTAGTGCGAGTGAGCACCATTGAAGATGCTTACCGCTTTGCTCGAAGGTTGAAGAAAAACTCGAACAGAAGGTTTGAAAGCAAGCAAAGAGTAAAAGGACCTGGAGGAAAGACCGGTGGAAGAAAAGAGGAAGGAAAGGAAGAGAAGAAAGAAGAGGTTAGCAGCAGCCAAAATCAGAAAGAAGATGAAGAGCCCAAGCCGCAAGTTCAGAACAATGGCTACCCAATAGGAAGAGGTAGATCTGGACGCGGGTATGGAAGAGGAGTTTTCTGAGGAACATGCTTCCACTATAGAGAAGAGGGGCATCGAGCATATGAGTGTCCCCAGCACCCCGAGAAAGTAAACAAGAAACAAGTGGGTCCTGCCAGAGCAGTTGTGGCAGTTGAAGATGCTGACTCAGAACAATCTGAAGAAGCTGAAAGAGGAGAAGCAATGATTGTAAGGAGGACCATGTTGATTGAGGAAGACAAGTCAGAACAAAGGAGAAGCCTGTTCCATACTCGGTGCAAAAGTGCGAGCAAAGTCTGTAATGTTATTATAGATAATGGGAGTACAAACAACTTAGTTTCCGAGGAGATGGTTACTAAGTTGCAGCTGGAGAGGAGGCACCCACATCCATACCGGATTGCATGGTTGCGGAAGGACCACAGAGCTTGGGTCCGTGAACAGTGCTTAGTCACGTTCAATATTGGGAGATACCAGGATGAAGTCCTATGTGATGTTTTCCCCATGGATGCTTGCCATTTGTTGTTGGGAAGGCCATGGCAGTTTGATCGGAGTGCAGTGCATGATGGCCATGCAAATACGTACTCCTTGATGAAATATGGAGTGCGGAACAAGTTGAAGCCATTACAGACAGAGGATGAGAAGGTGTGCAGCAATGCCAGAATTTGTCTAGTCGAGGGCAAAAAATTTTCTTGCCAAGAAACGGGATTGGAACAGGTTGTAAAGCTTGATGAGTGTTCGGAGATGTTACGGAAGACGCGGACAGAGCAGCATAGAAGTGAGGGTCACTTCTCCTTTTCACCTGGGGTGTCTGATGCAGGAGCATCCGGCTTCAACTGCAGTTCTGTAAAGCAGAGGAGAGAGTTTTGTAAAGATAAGGCAAAAGTTAAGGCAAAAGTTGGGGAGGTCGCGAAATCATGACCTCTGAAGCAGTGGCAAAGGCGGGGCCAGTATTGTCGCGATATCACGATCGTGACGTCTTTTGATAGTAGAGACTAGGCGAAGTTTCGGTCGCGATATCACGACGTCGCGATATCGCGACGTCTTTTACTTCAAAGGCAAAGGGGAGAGAGTTCCGTCGCGATATCGCGACCTGTCGCGGTATCGCGACCAGTGGGAAACTGCCACGTGGCAGAGCAGATAAGGCAAGTTAGAGAGCAGATTAATCAAGGTAAGTTTTGGCAAGACAAGGCGAACAAAGGTGAAGGCAAAGGGCAAAAATGGTCGTGATATCGTGAACATTTCTCGCAGCAGTTGGCAGAGGCGAAAATGGTCGCGATATCACGACCATTTCTCGTAGAAGGAGGCGAAGGCAAAATGAGGTCGCGACATGTCGCAAAATTGTGACCCCATAGAGCTAAGGCAAAAGGGAGGCACTTTTGGTCATGATATCGCGACATGTCATGATTTCATGACCTGTCGCGATATCACGGCCAATATGAAGATAGACCGGGGTTTGTACGTGGATGGCCAGGCAAGGCCAAATTTTGACACGTGGCTGCCACGTGTGTTTGAAGTAGCGCAACCAGTTGGGGTTGAGGTCGGAATTGACACGCAAAAACATACGTGTATTTAACAAAGATGAAGGACACGTATTTCAGATTAGAGAGGACGACCACGTGTATTCAACGAGGAATAACCATCGCATTTAAAATATTCTGACAAGACGACAGTTGCAGGCCTGGGACAGTATGGTTGAAACGACGGTTGCAGGTCGAGGGAGACCATGAATGCAAGCTCCTTGATGGATCGGGCAGTGGCCCATTTATGACAAAAAGTTTTGAAAACTCGACCGAGAGGGAAAATCGATTTTGAAATTTTGTTAGGCGGGGCATTAATTGCTTCAGAGGGACGGGGCCTCTATAAAAACCTAGTTGTTTGTATTTGTCGAGGATGGTGGACTGGAAGATTGGGGGACAGAGAGTGTGCTGTGGATGATTCCAGACAGGCTCTAGCCTTTGTAAAGCCTGTAGGCTGTTTCAATTTTTTTATGCATGTAATTATTCAAAACAGAAGATTTTAATGAAAGGTTAGAAAATTACTGAAGGTGTATATCCCGGTCCCCATCACTGTCCTACCTATATATAAAGGAACTAAAGATCCCATAGAGCATCTTCGTATGTTTAGGATAGCATGTCATGATATATCACATGATGATTTGTTATTACTAAAAATGTTCCCAAAAAGTTTAGGAGGAATGGCATTAGAGTGGTATTACCAATTACCCACTCATTCTTTGAGGAATTTCGAAGAGACAACCGAGTATTTTGTGCATCAATTTAGTGCCTACATTGAAAGGCATGTAACCATTAAAGATTTGTACAACCTAAAACAAGACAAAGATGAATGTTTTGCTGATTTCCTAGCTCGATGGAGACAGTTGATAGGAAAATTGCACTTTGTGTTACCTTATCGGGAAATGCTAGATATCTTTATCAATAATTTACAAGAACAACTATCCTATGAGTTATCAACTTCTACCTTGACCACCTTCGATCAAGCTATAGATTTAGCTCAAAGAGTGGAAGATGCTCTTGTTAGGAGAGGTCAACTTAAAAAGAAAGATGATGAGAAAACATCCAGAAATCAATATAAAAATAAACAAGTTGTGGGCGATGGAGTCACTGATAGTAGAAATATCGCTACTGTTAATGTTGCGAAAACAACAGAGAAATTTATACTGAAACCTCCTGATAAACCACCCCAAGAATTTACTAGGTTAAATCAACCCTTATCAACCATTCTCCCACAATTACTAGCACGAGGAATGATCCAATTACCAAATATCCGAGAACCTGATCCAACTATACCCGGATACAGGGCTGATTTACACTGTGATTTCCATAGAGGACCTGGACACGCTACCAATTCTTGTAAAATATTAAAACATAAAATACAAGACCTGATTGATAACAATGAGATGGAGGTGCAAGCCTTTCAACCTAAACAAAATCCTCCTAATAATGCTCAAAAGAACATCCCCCAAAATTAGAATCAGAATGCCAATCAATCATTGGACATATTTCAACATCCTTTACCAAAGCATGGTAAAGAGGTGGCTAATCAAATTGAGCATCATAATGTTCCCCCTCCTACTCGATATGTAGGAACTATTAGTGGACATTTACCTGTTCATGATCCACAAATATTTGACACAACTTTATCCATGGTTACGGCCAGACCTCTACATAATATTCGGACACTTGATCTTAGTGATACCGAATATGAGACTGAAAGTGACATGGAAATCACCTCAAATCAATCGAATAGTTTTGAAGATGAATCAGATCCTATTCAACCTATCACAAGTTCTATGATTCCAGAAGAACCATTTCCAAGAAGAGTCACTACTCGACCATCGTCTCAACAATTACTTTCTAATGAACAAGCCATAAACGCTAGACCAAGACCCATTCATCATCCACAAAATAATATTGTAGGTACCATCGGAGTTGTTACTCGACAATAGGCTCAAAATTCTCAACAAGATCAAACTCAGAATGATGGATCAGCTCCATTCATTTTGAAAAATCCCAATAAAGGGAATCATGCGCCTAATGTTCAACCTAAACCTCCTTATAATATTAATGAACAATTATCAAATACTACAGCTAGAATTTCCCTTTTGGACCTTTTAAGATCTTCTCCTACCCATAGGGATGAATTAATGCTCACATTAAGCCAAATGATGGTACCACAAAATATTCAACTCGAAGCCATGTCCAATACTATCATAACTCGAGAAGTCGATTGTATTGACTTTCGGGATAGAGATATACCAGAACATAGTTTACATAAGGATAACCCCTTATATATTACTGCCCTAATTGGAGATGTAGCAGTTAAACGAGTCTTGATTGATAATGGTTCATCTTTAAACATATGCACTTTTGACTTCTACCAAATATTTGGGTTTAGAAGTGATGAAATGAAAAGAACTGATATGATTATAAAAGCCTTCAATGACGAAACACAAGAAACATGTGGAGTTATTACTATCCCATTGCAAGTTGGTCCTCGAACCTTAGACACGACCGTGTTTATTGTACATTGCCCTGCATCATACAATATACTCTTGGGTCGCCCTTGGATCAACGCGATGCGAGTTGTTCCCTCAACTTTACATCAGTGTGTTAAATTCGAATTTAAAAATCAGTTGGTTACCATTCATGGTGATCCTAGACCCTTTGATATGTGTGCTTTGGCAGAACCTGTTGGAGTTCAATTTTGCCCTGCTCTGTCATCCACACATCCTAATTCTAATCATCCACCTAAACGTGTGAAACACACACTCATAACATCATCTACTTTTTCCCCACCAACTACACCTCTACATATAGTTCAACCATCTTTCGAACAAACCACATTAGGACCCCAAAAGGATCCTAAACCCACAACCAATGCTTCTTGTTTTACTCCTATAACTTCCATACCTTTAGACCCGTCCATCGACATCTCTACAACGTCTACGCCTATCAAAGGCATGTTTCCCGCATCTAAAAACATAGGAAATGATCCTTCTACCTCTTACGCTCTTACTGACGAGCTCTTACCCGATTTATCTAAAATTCTTGTATCAGAGAAAACAAATGTTGCTATGCAAGATTACCATATTTTAAATAAATTGCCACCCTCTCCTCGTACCTTGGGCCTCCCACAGCCTATGGGAAGTATCTACCAAGTCGGGAGTTGTGCTTTTATTTATAAGGGATATGACTGGGGAAGAATACCTAGAAACATCAAGACTCATTATGATGGGTATGCTCGCTGTTATTTTGCTAATGAGTATATTAAAGCTAAGCCTATAATGCTTAAATTGGGATATAAAGGGAAAGGTTTGGGACCTTTCCAGAATGGTATGAAAGAACCTTTTGAGGTAGAACCATGGCCCGCCCGATGTGGCGTGGGCCTATTTCCTAGTAAAGGTCAGCCCTTCCCATTCGAGGATGATGACCATCTCATATGTTACCAAGATTATTTGGATAAACGTGATGCTTTGCGTTTAAGGGATAATCCATTTACATGCAATATGCTATCCATAGCTTACCCTGAGATGATTGTTGAATCCGACGATGAGTTGGAGGGGGATATCTTCCATGATGTCTCCATTGAGGAATTGTTACATAACGGATTTTATTTCGATGGCTCTATACCTAGTGTAGCCCAACTTGAGGCCACGGCTCCTCAAGATGAATTATCCAAGCTAACCTTGGAAGAATTACAAGAATTAGGCGTTTCACCCACCCCATCTAATTTTGAGAGAGATCTACATATGGAAGTTGAAAACGTCATAAAAATTAACATTGGAACCGAAGATAACCCTCACATAATCAACATTGGATCAGAATTGAGCCAAGAAAAACAAGATAAATACATTTCATTCCTTAAAAAATATGAAGACGTTTTTGCTTGGACATATGAAGATATGCCAGGATTAGACCCTTCTGTAGTTATGCATCACCTAGTAGTCCATCCGGATGCTAAACCTGTTAAACAAAAACTTAGAAAAATGCATCCTAAAGTGGCCTTACTAGTCAAAGGAGAATTAGAAAAACTCTTGAAGGTTATTTTTATACAAGCCATTGATTATGCTGAATGGATCTCAAATGTAGTTCCAGTAACTAAGAAAGAAGCTACCAAAGTTAGGGTTTGCACAGACTTTAGAGATATTAATGTTGCATGCCCTAAAGACGATTTTCCTCTTCCCAACATGGATCAGATCATTGATTTTACTGCTGGGAGCGGAATGATATCCCTAATGGATGGATTCTCTGGTTATAATCAGATCAGGATAGCTCCTGAAGATCAGGCTAAAACAACCTTTATTACCCCTTGGGGAACCTTTTGTTGGAAAGTGATGCCATTCGGTTTAAAGAATGCAGGTGCAACATATCAACGAGCCATGACTTATATCTTTCACGATATGATGCATGATATTCTACATGATTATGTAGATGATATTATAGCTCGTTCCATCAAAGAAGATGATCATTTAGATGACTTGAGAAAAGTTTTTGATCGGTTAAGGGAATATCTTATCCGACTAAATCCAACCAAATGTATATTCGGAGTTAAGTCCGATAAATTATTGGGGGTTATAGTTTCTTTACGTGGCATTGAAATTGACCCTCTCAAGATCATGGCTATCACTGATATGCCCGCACCCACAAATATATCTGAATTACGAAGTCTACAAGGTAAACTTCAAGCTATTCGTCGCTTCATCGATAAGTTGGCGGACAAAACCGGACCCTTTCTTAAGCTTCTTAAAAAAGATGTCTCTTTTCATTGGGATGACGAATGTCAGGAAGCATTCGAACTCCTCAAACAATATCTCCTTAAACCACCGGTGCTTTCCCCACCTAGATCTGATCGTCCATTTATCTTGTACATTTCTGCTTCAGATTGTGCCTTAGGAGCTATGTTAGCTCAACTTGACGATGAGAAGAAAGAACGTGCTAATTATTACATCAGCAGAACCTTAATCAGTTATGAAACTCGTTATACGGTATTAGAGAAGTTATGTCTCGTAGTCGTATTTTCTACACAGAAACTATGCCATTATATGCTCAGTCAAAAAATGTATGTTATTGCTAAATTCGATCCTTTGCGGTATCTCATGAGTCGACCGTACTTATCTGGTCGCACAACCAAGTGGGTTCTTGCGCTAAGCGAGTTTGAACTCATGTTTATAGGACAAAAGTCTGTTAAAGGTCAAATCATAGCAGACCAATTAGCTGTTGCACCCTTAGAGTCTACCCATCCCCTCATCATTGAGTTTCCTGATGAATGCCTTAGATTAGAGGCAGACCATCCTGAGCAATGGTCCCTATACTTTGACGGAGCCCGATGCATGAGTGGGGCTGGTGCAGGTATTATTTTAATATCTCCATAGAAACATCTTATACCTCTGTCCTTCAAATTAACATTTGCTTGCACTAATAATACTTCTGAATATGAGGCTCTAATCCTTGGATTACGAGCTGCCTTGGCACTAAAAATTAAAAATTTATTGGTTTTCGATGATTCTCAACTTGTCATAAATCAAATCAATGATGTTTATCAGACCAGAGATGATAAATTATGCCCATATAAAATGTATGTCTTACAATTATTATCTTTATTTGATCACGTTACCTTGGAAGCTATTCCTCGAACTAGCAACCGTGCGGCTGACGCTATGGCTGCAGTTGCATCTCTTTTGCCCTTGGAGTTAGATGATGAATATGCTACCATCATTATTCATCGACTCCAGGAACCCGCTTCAAGCAAATCATGCTTAGAACCTTTGGATGTGTTTCTAATCAACGAAACTACTCCTGAACCATGGTACACTGATTTATTTAATTTTTTGCAAAATGGGACCTTCCTTGAAGGTTGTAATAGCAACCAACATCGGTTGTTACGTAGACGAGCAAGTCGCTTCGTAATTATTGGTAATACCTTGTATAGGAGATCTTTTGAAGGCATCTTACTGAGATGTTTGAATCTAGCAGAATCTAAATCAGCTTTGAGTGAAGCCCACAATGGATCTTGTGGGGGGCATTTTAGTGGTAGCGCCATTGCTAAGAAGCTCCTTAGGATAGGATATTTTTGGCCTACCATGGAGAATGATGCACATGATTATGTGCGCCATTGCGACAAGTGCCAGAAACACGCTGACCTTGTCCATGCGCCTGCACAAGAACTGTAGGCTATTTCATCTCCTTGGCCCTTTTCAAAATGGGGCTTAGACATCATTGGAAAAATCAACCCTGTGTCATCCGATGGACACAAATTCATCATAACCACCACTTGAGTATTTCATGAAATGGGTTGAAGCTATGCCCTTAGCTTCTTGCACTAGAACCCAAGTTTCCAAGTTTATTTTTAATCAAATTATTTGTAGGTTCGGAATTCCTGCAAATCTCATCTCAGATAATGGAACTTGTTTCAAAAATAAAGATGTCAAAAAATTATGTCAAAAATATAAAATTCAACATCGTTGGTCCACTCCCTATTACCCTCAGGGTAATGGCCAAGCAGAAGCATCTAATAAAACATTAATCAAAATCCTCAAAAGACTGGTCAATAAATCTAGTCGAGATTGGCACATCCAATTATATCCTGCTTTGTGGGCCTATCGAACTAGCGTTCGCACCCCCACAGGTACTTCACCTTTTGTTTTGGTCTATGGCACTGAAGTTGTTTTTCCCTTTGAATTAGAAGTTCCTTCTTTAGCTCTACTACTTCAAGATACTGAAGTAGGAGATGAATATCGTGCTGGCAGATTTAGTCAGTTGGAACTCCTAGATGAAAAGTGCATCAATGCTTTGGAGCATCTTCGTGCCTACCAAAACAAGCTTAAGAGAGCATACCTCAAGAAAGTTCATCATCGATCCTTTGAGATCGGCGACCTTGTCTTAAAAGAAAATCAAAAAAATATTAATGCAACTAAAGACCTTAAAGGTAAATTTGAGCCCAACTGGCTTGGACCATATGTCATCACTGCTAAATTTGGATCGGGAGCATATCGATTAGCTACCTTAGATGGTAAAGATCTTAAAGAACCTATGAACATTATGCATCTTAAGCATTATTATGCGTAACATTTGGTCATTTTCATCATTTGTATATATTGTGTATTTTGCATATTGTTTCCTTTTAGTTATTTATATAAAATTTCAAAAAATAGTAATCGTATTTCTTCTTTCCATTCATCAATCAAAATCAAAATATAAAAACATCAAAATCCTCAAAATCTTCAAAAACATCTTTTATTTTCGTACCTATCAATTCTTGAAGTATTGCAGTTATATTTTCAATTATTTTGGATAAATTAGCATTTATTTGGAATCCCGCACTTTCACACTCACATACATAAATATCTTGCTTCTATTTGGTATGATTATTAATCTCTCTTATATCAAAGTCCACATTTGAATTAAATAAAGTTTTGAGCATAGAGAATTGATCTTGTTATTTACTTGAACCAAGCATATCTTTTCACATTAAAATGATTTCATTGCAAATTCAATATGATGCTACATAGTAGAAGTGGTTTCTTGAGTGAAAAGTTTCCCCTGCTATCCTATCATGCACATGGTCTAGAATCTTTGAGAATTGACAAAAGGACAAGCTCACCCCTACCCAGAATAAAAATCCCTTGCTCTACAGCCAATCCGAGCAAGTATCCCTAGCATAGACAAAAAAAAAAAAAGTCAAAGAAAATGAGAAAAAGAAAAATATTATTTTGTACCATCGCAGCCATATTTCCGCATTGTCTCAGTTCCAAGCAAAAATACAAAAAAAAAAAAAATACAAAAAAAAGAAAAAGCAAAAAGCAATAAAATCCCTTTCCCTACCCCTTGAAAAGAAAAGAAGGGTGAATGAGCTTGAATCCTTGGAATTCTCAATTATTCAAAAACTGTGAGGTAAGCCCCATAACAGGTGGTTTGTGCCCAACCCGCTTGGCCTTGGGTAATTCCTAGCGTGGTGATATGTCTGTCACATTAGCGACCTTCTTTTGTACAGACCTATGTCGGCTTATGGATTAGCTAGCTCGTGATAACCTGACTTACATAGTAGTCTGGTACGGTCATATGCATATAAATCATGGTCAACGAACACTCATTTGGTTAAGTCAAATTACTTGTATCAAATTTTCTTGCTCAAAATTGGTGAATGAACAATACAATTGCACACACATTTGTATTTGAGAGATTTTGTATCATTATGATAAAGCAAGATCGGTAATGAACTCACATTTGCACATGAGGGTTCCGTATAAATCTATATTTGTCTTTGAGATAATGTAAAATATTTCTGCAACTTTTTTTGGAATAATTTTATCTTCTTATTTCAGAACATCTGTTTTGTATAAAAACAATTACATACATTGTTTTCAAAAATCACAAAATGCTTTCACACAACATATGACACAAATATAATCAATAAAGTCATGTTCATATTATTATTTTCTCGTTTATCAAAAGTCAAAAATCAATCGTGCAATAAAACTAAAATATCAATTTCTTCTTTGGATTTCGCGATGATGGTATAAGTCTATACCTAAAATTCTATGCCTAGCGCAAACCATTGTTCTAATTTTATTTCCCATTTATTTTAAAAATTCATAAAAACATATGACTTACATCATTATGTTACACAATTGAGCTTTAAAAATGAACGAACACTTATTCCATTTCATGTCATTATGTCAACATTCAATTTTGCAATGATGGTATAGTTCCTAGGGACTTATTCAAAAAATTTATCACACTTAGGAATTTATGCCTAGCAAAATCATATTTCTTTAATATGTCATGCATAATATTTTTTATGAAAATCTGAAAACAAATCATCACCATCATCACTTCCATCATCACAACACAAAGTCTTAAGACAGTCTCTTAAGCATTCTTTTACTTTTAACAATATTTCTATCCTGGGATTAGCTTGACGACCTAGTGAGCGACGACTCCATGAAACGGTCTATACCAGCAACAATGTCCTTTGAAATTATTGTTAGAAGTCCCTTTTATTTTTCATCAAAACACACCACAAAACAACCAATTTATTTACATCAAATTATTTCATTTCCAATTCTATAGCATGGCATAAATATTTTCTTTCCAACGACATAATTACATAAATAATTAATCACAAAATTCAAAATTAAAGCATCATACAACATATACACAAGTCATATCATCAAAAAGATAATCTATATATCTCAATCAATTATGTACATCATCTGGATTGGTATGCCACAATCAAAACCCTGGCATACTCAATCCCCTCAAAAACTATATATAATAATACAATCTGCCCTCTGCAGCAGCTAGCCTCGAGAAGCCCTCGAGCTCTCAGCCTCATCTCCTCCCCCGCCCTAGCGTGGAGGAGGTGGTCCCATAGAGGTCCGGGCTATGTCTCGGGTCCTCATCGTCGATCGTGAGGATGTCCTCGATGATCCCATCATGACCGGCTCTGCAATGGGGGCTGGCAGTGGTACCCTCTGTCCCTCTGGGACCACGTGATAGTATAGCCCCTGGTAGAATGCGGTCTGAGCAATAGACCATGCCAGATCCTGAGTGCTCGCCCCTCCGCTCCGAGCCCTGAGCCATGTAGCCTCATCCTGTAGTGTCTGCACCTGAGCTCAGAGGTGGGCAACCTCAGCCCGGAGAGCCATCGTCTCATTGCTCTCCCCTACCTCGACACCCTTGCCCTTATCGGGCGATGGTGGTCTCTCCCCCTGCTGAGAAGGGACTCCCCTCTCCCTCCTCCCTATCTCCTGAGGTCTCTGTGGTGCTCGACCCATCCTCTGGCATCTCTCCTATGGAGACCATCGTTGCTCTCTCCCGTCGTGACCCCGTGCTGCCTCAATAGTAGCCTGACGCCGCCTCCCCAACCGTCGCACCATAGCGTGCACTGGACCCTACGCCCTCATCATCCGAGGAGGGTGGATGCCTACGTACTAGGCATCATAGCCGTCTACAACCCCAACATCATCACCATCCACTAGGCTGGATGGGGGCATCATCCGTGTCCTAACTCCAAAACCGCTGCATGTCTGGAGCCCCGCTCAGTGTGGTACTATCCCGGATAGTCCGAGAGTACTCGTAATCCCTGAGAGAAGGGATCCCCTGCTGTAGACCGAACTATCATAGAACCCGGTCGTAGCGGTGGAGCTCTACCTCTCCCCGCTCCATCCATAGCCAGCAGACTCGCCTGATGCGAGCCAGCTCCTACCCATCCTCTGCCCACCCGGGGTGCTCTCGCCATGGCCTCCAGGTGATCTGGTCCAGGATGAGGTCATCCAGCAACCTCCGTGACATCGACAGATCTATCCACCGCTGTGACCCCCTCTGTAACCACCAGTAGAAAACCCGGGGCCTCTCTCGGTCAACCCCTGTCAGTGGGAGCCCTATCGGCCTTCGCACCGTGATGTGCTCCCAACACCAAACCTGTAGTAGTGATGTCAAGACCAGACATCGGCCTCCCTTGTATACGACCCCATGTAGGATCCTATACAAGCGGCATAGTACAAAGCTGCCCCATGAGTATCTGTAGCCGTGGTCTCTCATATCATAGACCACATCTGAGAGGAGCCATGGTAGTCTGCACCCACTCTGGTGGCACAAAGTAAGCCACCTACTACCCCGACCAAAACCCGAGTCAGCCTAGATGCCCCAGGCATCTACCTCAGAGACTCGATGTTCACTCCGCCCTTCTCCAGGGTGAAGCTCGGGTCTCCGGTCAATCTCATCATAGCCTGGCCCTGATTGGCCATAGGCGTCATCAACCATCCTTGTATGGGGATCCTCATGATCCTCCATACATCCTCTAGTGTGGGAGCCATCTCCCCTATCGGTAACCAAAAGTAGGATGACCCCGGATACCACCTCTCTGCTAGGGCTGTCAGTAGCCCCATGTCCGTCGGTACTTGTGGCATCTCTGCCACATGCTGCAAACCGACCTGAGCCAGTCGGTCACGCTCCGCCTGATCGAGCGTGGCTATGTCATCTCGTAGCCCATCGTATTTCCATTCTCGACTCTTTAGTAATCCCCTCTGCAAAACAAACAATAAAACAATAAAATTCATTAATAAACCAATCATTAAAATAAAATTAAAAACATTTTAATCAAGCTTAATTTCTTAAAAGTGATGATATCGTCCACCATTGGATGATATCGTCCCAAATTGGGCAAAATCATCCTTTGTAGGATGAAATCGTCTCCGATTTCGCAACTTGGGGATCGCCCCTTGTTGAACGGGATCGCCCCTAGTTCGTCGATTTCGCCCTCCGACGAAATCGACGATCTAGGGATGATTTCGACGAAATCGGGACGATTTCGTCTCGACGTCGTTGACGGCCTAAAAACGGCCGCGATGCCCCAAAACAATCAAAATTTCAAACAAACAATTGCACAAATTAAATTCAAACCTAATTTACTAGGATTAGATCCTTACCCGTAGCCCGCGTCGGACCTCTGTCGATCGGTGTGCTGTCTCCACCATTTTTTTGTCTGCAGAGCTCTAAAACCAGTAAAACTGAATAGTAAAAATGAATTAGGGTTTTACCCTATTTTTCTTAATTTTATTTAAAAACAACATTTTTTTTTAATTTTGCTTTTTCGTGCTTTTACCTCAAATGTTCGATTTGGGTAAAAACACGGAGGGGGCACCATAGTAAGCAGTCGTACGATTCGACCTAGAATCGTCGTCTAAAAAATTGAGTACATTTTTGCTTTCTCGTAAAACGGGAAAAACTCGTCTTTAACGCATTTTCTTCGAAAAATTCGCTAAAGAGGGGGCAAAATGTAGCACCCCAAAATTGGCACAGTTAAACCTTAGTAAAAAGATAAAAATTTGAATTTTAACCCCAAACCGCCCGTTACCCGCTTTCCTTGTTTTTCGTGCCATTTTTAGGATTTGTTTTGACCGTTGGACAATATCGTCATAGATTAGATGAAATCATCCCAGATCTGATGAATTCGTCTAGAATAGAACGTCCAGACGATTTCGTCCCAAAACCAAATTTTCATAATTAGCTTCTGTTTCAACAGCTTCTCTAACCTGGGCAGAAAGCGTGTCTGCACAGTTAGAGTCTCCCCCATTGGAGATCTCCCAAATTGGGATGATCTCCAACCTCCTAACCTCTCCCTAATCCTATATAAACTGGGATTTTCTCAGTTTATCCCCCTGAACCCCCTAGCTGATGGATTTCCCTGCAAATTCAGTTCCTTGTGCCTTAGAACACCTTCATACTTTTGTTTGCATTGCATATTTCAAGTTTTCTTGCAGGGATCTTACTGTTCTTCAGTCGAAACAAGCTTGGATCATCGCAAGCGATTACAGATGATTTCGGACGATCCTGTCGTAGATCGACGATGATCTCGTACGATTGGAGGCGATCTCGACTGTAGTCCATATTGGGGGCAATCAGAGCCCAGAGTTTGCATTTTCTTATTATTTTTCTACATTTTCTTATTGTTTTTCTGCATTATCTTAGTTATTATATTTATGCATCTTGGAGTTCACCTCATTTAATATAAATGCATGATAAAGTCAAAATAAATTGTTAAATTGATGCATTTCCTTTTAATTGCTATCTGGATCTATCATTTAGGCAAATTTACTATTATTTCTATCATTTCCCCTTGCTTTTGCAGTTGCATTTTTGGTATTTTGTATCTATTTCTGTGATTGCAGGTTTCTGACGAATTCATCAGATCTACGATGATCTCGTCTGATCTCAGATGACCGACTGAGATCTGAGATGATTCTGTGCAATTCTAGATGATTACGTATGATTTGAGATGATTTGGACTGCTACAAGACTCAGAATCTTCATCAGACATCCAAAATCAGGTATGTTCTATCCTATTTAGCATATTCTCTGTGTTTAGCATTTATTCATGTTTTTTGTATTCATAAAATCAGCATTGGCATATAGAATAGTTTAGATTCATCTTGGCCAAACCTAGGAATTGAATGATTAAAGCACAAAATGAACACATCAAACCTACTATCAACCTAGGCGTGGAAACCGCCACTCAAAAGTTTCCTGGTGAACCCACCATCCATCAAAAATTCACCCTTATACCCCTCCCCCGAGAGGCGGGACCTTCAAAGGGCCTCTCAGTCCGAGGTATTGTCCCATCCTTCTCGCATCCCCCTTTCGGGCGCGGATCCTATAGCCTGAAGGTAAGGATGCAAAAAATTTGGAGCGATACAAGTAGGAATATATTAAAATATCTTCTAGAAATATTAAAACAAAGCGATCCAAATACTTCTTGAACCCAATGTTCATCATATTCATAAAGGATGCTAGCACATTTATCAACCCAAATTGCAACATCGTGAACTCATAGTGTCCATATCTAGTATTAAAGGCTATTTTGTGAGTATCATCCTCACAAATATTTAGTTGATGGTGTAAAAAATAAAATGCACCACCACTTGAAATAAACAAGGTATGATATTACAAAATATGCCCTTTTGATTACAATAAACCCTCTAGGTTTTTTACAATGATACCTCCAAAATGGAGGGTTTTCCTTTTACAATAACTTATGGTGCTACAAAATATTCCCTTAGTCACACTCAAATATGTTGGGTGGGTTTGAAGCCTTGTTGCTTGATGGACCACCCTAGACTTGAGGCTACTCCAAAATCCCTGCACACAAGCCTATAAGAAAATGTTAGTAGCATTAATTGGGCCTTTTAATATTAGGCCTAAATCCAAGGAAATGCTAACACAAAACTTACAAAAACTTGATTAAAAGTCATAAAAGCATATAGAAATGTTAAAAAACCTTATAAAAATACTTAATTTACCTTTCTTACATTCTTTCCATTGATTTGAAGTCCTTGTCTGGTGTCAAAGTGTAGTTGTTAGGGGGGTGATGCCTAGCTATGTATAGCCATTAGGGGAATGATATATAGACTTATAATACTCCAAATATTGTGAAATTTTGTGGAGATATTATATGGACTATTAGGAACCTACCCTAAAAATTTAGAGTTGATCAAAGTCTAGATGAGTGAGTTATGGCCAAAACAAGTTAGACTATTTTGGCTCTATGTAGTTGGTAGGGGTGGTTGGGACTAGCTTGCTAGAAGGGGTGGCTGGGACTGGCTTACTAGTAGGGGTGGATGGGACTGGCTTGCTAGCAGGGGTGGCTGAGAATGGTTTACTAGTAGGGGTTTCTAGGACTGGATGGTACTGGCTTGCTATGGTTGGACTTCTACAACTAGAGTGGGTTTAAAATTTGTTGTAGAATTTCCTAAGAACTTTTGGAGCTTTTGTGAAGGTTTGGTGTTGATTGGTTGTTTGGTTTGCAAGTAGCTGCAAAAAAAAGTTAGTGGGTAATCTAAGAAGACTCCATTGTTATTATGACCTTGAAATTCAAAGGGGGATGTAATTTCAAAAAGGGCTCAAGCACTCACAAGGGATACTAATATGGCTAGTAAAATTTTGGTAGATTTTTTTTTAGGCTCTTGGATATCTCTTGAAAAATGAAGGAATAAGGGGGGTATTTATAGAATTTGGCAAGGGAGAGGGGGTGATTATTAGGAAATTGCTTGGAATGATGTGGAATATAAGTGGTAGAGGGAGAGGATGGAAAATATAGAAAATTATCCTTAGGATAAAGTTCACCATACCCATTGATGGTCTTGGGTGATGAGAATCCTCACCCACCTAAGGGCCTGTTAGCAATGGAATACCATTACTTTTTTTTTTGTTTTTTTTGCAATCCCTCTCTTTTTTAAGGGTGCACAAGGTGGTGCACCTAAATATGATCCTGTGCACTCCACTATCCAATGGAGCACACAAAAATTCCAAGGGTACACAAGATTGTGCACCCCAAGTCGGGCCCGTATGCTCCATAAGTGGAGTGTGTGAAAGAAAGTCCCTTCGGGTGCATGAAGCCATGCACCTGACCTTGGCTCCTGTGCTCCATTGGGTAATGGAGCACACAAAAGTGTCTAATGGGAACATGAATTTGTGCACCCCACTTTGAGTCCACGTACTCCATGGGAGCATGGAGTGTGCGAGGTTCTCTAAGGGTGCACTACTCCGTATGCACTAAGTTGAGTCTGTGCGCTCCACTCTAATGGAGTGCACAAAGGTCCTTATAGGTGCACAAGGTTGTGTACCCATCTAGAGTACATGCACTCCATCGTAAGTGGAGTGCATAAAAATCCTAAGGGTGCGTGACTTTGCATGCCCCGATCCTGCCTACGCGCTCCACCCCAATGGAGTGTGCAAGAGCCTTTGGGGCACACAAGGTCATGTGCCTAGCCCCCAACCCACATGCTCCACTCCAATGGAGTGCAAAAAGTCATGAAGGGTGCATGAGTTTGTGCACCCTAAATTATATCTATGCACTCCACTCCAATGAAGCATGTGAGGGTCTAGTTGGGCGTACGATGTCGTGCACCCACCTCTGGGTTCGTGTGCTCCACTAGAGAGTGGAGCGCATGAGGGTCTTGAGGGTGTATGGTCTCGTGTGTCCCATTATGGTCCATGCACTCCACTCCCTTAGAGCACATGAGGTTTTTATAGGTGCAAAAGGTCGTGTGACCACTTTGAGGTTCATGCACTCCACTCCTCCAATAGAGCACATGAGGTTTTTATAGGTGCATGAATCCATGCACCCAGTCCTATTCAAGGCACATGAAGAGTTAATGAGGCACAGATTCTATGCACTCCTCCCAAAAAGCCATACGCCCTGCTCGAGTGCACACCGCTCAGGTGAATCAAATGCTACCACATGTCCTAAGATCCCCACACTATAATTCAATCAAGTGGGCATAAAGTGCAACAAACCCAAAATCGACAAGAAGTATGACATGGTGTGCCTAGCTCTGTGGCACAACCAATCATAAAGTATCAATGAATGAAAAAGTGCATGCCCCACCTACACAAATTAAATGTTGGTTATTTAAATAGAAGGTGGTAGACCTCCCCCCTACACCATTAACGTAATTGTGATGCAAAAATATTTCTTTATGAGGTTAAGCGTAGAGATTGCAAAACCCTTTCTATCCATGAAGGTGTGTTCTCATGGATTCTACCAGAACTATTGTAGCAGGCATTCCCTATGTCAAGATCCGTGTTAAAAGAATTACCGAGGCATGGCCAATTACCAAAATGGCAGGGAGAGCCCAGGACCTAAAGACACTGACTAATCCACCTAATGTGGGTATGGATATCATGGTAGACTAGCAATAGGAGGTGTAAGGAGTAACCATTTATAGTTTTGATCCTACTAAGGAATACAACCAACACCACCCCATGTTATTAAGGAGTCTATTTATGAGGGTGCAACGAGATAGCAGTGAGCCAAGCTCAGTTTGCAACAAATAGAATACAACCTGGGCCAGTTAACTTGCCTAAGGATATACCACTCCTCAGACCTCCTGGCATGGTTAGTAATGTCCTACGACTCTAAAAGTAGAACCATTCATGACCACAAGAATCAAGTCATGGCCAGGTTAACAATAGATAGAATTGGACAGGTTTTCAGGTTCACTACTACTTCCCAGATTCTAAACTTTCACACACTCACTCTCTATACCAATTACATGTTGAGCACTACATTCCTAGATATATTCTTGAAGAGAGGCAAACACGGGTCTCTTGGCTTCCTAATTCACAAATTACTCCTTAGGCCCTGGGCATAAGATTACGTCGATATGATCAACCTAGTGTTGGGCACCAAAAATTTGGAGTTGATTACAAAGGAGGTTATGTTCCTAATTATCTAGTGCAATAGGACTGATAAAATACCTCTCTACCGATGGGAATATGTCATTAGTGACAACATGGATAGAGAACTAGTGAAATTGCAAGCAACCATACTAGCTGATAAAGAAGAGCTCCCCCCATTTTCCTATTACTCATTTTTTATTCATCTGGTTATAGCACAGTTTGACAAACCTTTGGTGATTTGATTGGGAGGAGTAACTGCTGCCACTATTCAGGATGCGTTGCTATGTATACAAGAAGGGTGTTTAAGTTACACAACCTTCTTTGGAAATGTCCTCCTAGTGGTATACACCCGCCTATGCAACATTAAACCTGATAGACTTGGGTTTGGGATGAGAAAATTTTTGCATGAAGCTAGAGCAAGAGATTTCTTCTATACATAAGAATTCTCTTATATCAGAATATATGGTTCCAAAATTCTCCCAAAGGTATTGCCCAAGCATTGCCCAACCTCAATTGCTATCTTGGAGATAACTCGATAGATTATCAAGGAAGTTAAAATCAGATACCTCAAGAAGAAGGGGAGTGTGCCATGGTTACCCATTCCTTGCTCAATGGGCCCTTATACATATTTAGGCCACTTTGCAATGTTGTGGGCCATATAGAACATGGAAACCTACTGCTTCCTTGAAGTTACATGGAGACCCTACATCCCTGAGGGCCACCATAAGTGGGTCGTTGTTGGAAAGCTTTCTCTCCTGCAAGTTACTCATAGGGAGTATGACTTTAAAGATGATATGCTGAAGGTCATCAAAGAAAACTGATCATTGGAAGGGGAATGGAAAATGGATAGAAGGCCTTATAGTATGCTAGAGGTATTTAATATTATGGCTCCTATTTGATACTGCATCGAGAATTGTTAGTGGACAAGGTGGTGCGATTGGTCCTAGTTGCTCCCCCAAAGGAATTACAAGACCCCACTTTCTAGGTGGTTCATCAAGATACTGACCTATTTTTGGTTATGATGAAAATAGTGGACAAAGTGCAGTAGGAGCAAGTAAAAATTTTCTCTTCCTCTAGTTCTCCTATTACCACTTCAAAAGGGAAGGAGCTAGTCACTTACTCCTTGCAGCAATCACAAAGTTTGAGTTCACAAGTTCAAACACTGATGTGTCCATATGAGTCCTGTATATGTTTTATTTGGTATTCTTCATTTAAAGTTAACTAGAGTGTGTCTCTCACCCTTGCCAATGTGAAATTCTCAATGTTCATTGTAGAAGACTCAGCTTTGGCTTTCTTCTTGGTTAGGGAAAATGAGGGACTTGTTTCTTAGAATTCATATTCCTTGAGCACATTGGATAATCCCCATGTTTCTTGTATCTTCTTCAAATCATTGGGGGGAATGGGACGTTCTTATTTGTTGATTATCAATGTTGCAGTGGGCAAGCCCTCATTATTTTCTGCCACCTTGGTAATCAAAAAATAAGAGCATCCCATTCCTCCTAAGGCTTTGATGAAGATACAAGAAGTGGGGGGATTATCCAATGTGCTCAAGGAATATGAATTCCAAGAAAGAAGTCCCTCATTGTCCTTGACCAGGAAGAAAGCCAGAGCTGAGTCTTATACTATGAATACTGATAATTTCACACTGGAAAGGGTGAGAGACACACTCCAATTCACTACAAATGAAGAAGATCAAATACAACATATAAAGGAGCAAAGGTCTCTCAGTAAAGAAGTGAGTAGGCCTTAGGGGACAACTATACAGGAAATGTGTGACATGTCCACCACTACGTTTGACATACCTTTACCACCAAGCCTCAAAGAAGCCACCATTGATATTGGTAAAGGTGTAACTAGGTTGGAGGCTAGTAATATGGATATGATGAAGACCCACGTAGCCTCTCAAGTACATGTGACAATAGCTGTGGAGAAATAAATGGAAGTTCTAAAGACCAAGGCTGCAGAAGTGGGACAACTATAGCTCAAAATGTAGCAACTCCAAGCTGAGATTGATCAATTAAATAAAATGCCAGCTCCTTCCTAGAATTTTTTTGTACAGGCTAGTTATCAAATTGGATCTATAGAATAATTCAAATAAGAAATGAAGAAGAAAGTGATGGAAAAAATGGACTTTGAGTCCATATTTTATGACATCTATGCAATTAGGCACGCTGTCGGCCTCTTGCATGATCGATTGCAACAAGTAGATCAGAGAGTGAATGCCATATTTCCTATATATAAGAGGTTTAGGGAGAATTATGTAGCAATCAATGAGATGATAGCTACATTGGCGAATGGTTCTATCTATTTCTTTGTCGAAGAGTATGCCAAAGTTTTTGTCTTCCTACAAAACAGATAAAATTGGCTCCTATGGAACCAAGAAGTGATTGACACTAAATGAGAGGTCAAAGATGAAATTGAATATTGTGGTTTCAAACTTGATGAGTTTATTTAGGCTCCTGAAATCAAGGAGTTCATGCTCCACAAAATACAAAATTTTGAGGGAGCAAGATTGATCCAGTTGGAGGAAACGGTTACAGCCCCGCTCAATCAACCGATACTATATAAGGGAGATCATTGCAGCAATAGAGTTTTTTATCAAAACTCTAAGAGAGAAGCCTAAGGCTAGGTATAGCTATGTTTTGAAGTGTTAGTTGTATTTTCCTTTCTGTGTTGATCTCTGTGTCCCTAATACCAATCTATTCTTCTATTATTTTCCCAAAAAAAATTCATGAGGCTTTGTCTACCGAGATTATTTCCTGTGGAGGAGCTAGAGTTGGAGACTCTTACATCACTACAATCAGGATGAAGATAAATAACCCCACATTATGATATTTGAACTGGGCTTTTATTGTAATAACTATCATATAAGATCTGAGCATTCTGTTGGTCTTTTCATATGTAAAATATATTTATATTAATATAAGCTCCAACTCTCCTTCTAGAATTCTATGTGTTTATGGTTGTGTCTTTCTCATTTATGTATTATAGTATTCTGAATGTATAAATGATACTTTATTTTTCTAGTTTACCATTTTTATTGATTACATAAATTGAATGAATGAAAATGAGCTAGTTCCTCTTTCTCTTTCTGAGTTAACCATGAATTTAAATATGCTACGACTACCCAATGGACATGGCACCGATCTGGTATTAATGGTCTTAATATTTCTTGGTTTGGTCAAAAAGAACAAAGAATCAATATAATATCATCGAATATGGTAATCTATGGGTGATTGTGTCATAATGATAAATATTTAAGCCCATTTTATGGGGTTTCCTTACCCAACCTGGTCTATCTAGAGTCACTTAGATAATCTATTCCTGGGTTAAAGTGGTAGATCCACCAGAGTCTACAATACTCATTGTAATTTTTGGTATTCCTATGACGTGACAAAGCTCAAGGAGGTAAGCAAGAAATTCCCACAATATTTTTTGGTGCCACTATCATGGAGGATCCTTTAAATATTTCTACTATATTACTCCCCTTGACATATTTTTGCTAAGATATTTAAAATATTAGGCTAAGCAATCTTGGCCAGATAGCACCTCTTACTCTTTGCACACCTTGTTGGTGACCCTGAAGAACTTAGAACCAATACCAATGAGGAGTTGATTTGGTGAACACAAAAAGCAGTGGAAAATAACTACATCCTGAAATTCTAGAACCTTAGGTACTTTTTAGAATACATAAAAGCAAAAAAGAAACTTTGGTTTATGTTCCTCTTGGTAATCAGGGTAGTAACAGTACTATTTATTTCTAAAATTTCTCACCCATTAAGTACTATCCCACCCACTATACCTCATGTCTTGAGGGGCCCAGTCACACCAATGGCTAATCCACCTTTAAATAATTGGTGAATTAATATATATAGACCTTTTATATTACCAGTCACCCTGAACCCATTACCCCCAAAAGCCCACAAGTACTTTCCCAAGTTTTTGGGGGATAATACTATGATCGGTGAAGACCATATTAAATATTTTTTATATGATATGTATATCCTGGAGGTGGAGCATGAGGATGTTGTCCTTAGATTATTCCTTCAAACCCTAGAAAAGGATGCCAGAGAATGGTTTAATAGCCTAGAAGCGGATACTATTGACACTTTCCAGGAGTTAGAAACCACATTCCTTAGAAAGTATGGGGAGAAGAAGAATGAACAATCCTTGTTGACTAAGTTGGCAACGATGAAAAATAAGGATAACAAAACTATAGATGATTTTAATAGGTGGTTCACTAAGATGAGAAATCGAATCCATGTGGCTTTTTAAGCCTAATTATCACCAGTCCATATGTTTCTACAAGAATGCCTTCCCTGGTGACTTCAACTACGAATTCAGACAACAACCCACACTTACCATTGATGTTTGTATGGAAAGATCCACAGTGATAGAAAGGGATATGATAGATAGTGGGAAGATGAATCCAACCTTAGTAGACCCTAGCCCAAGCCAATTTGAAATAAAACCTAAGAAGGTAGTCTTCAACATATTAAAAAAATTAGAGCTAGATCCAATTGAAAAATTATCATCACAGTTGACATAAATGTTTCAGTCCATGAACAACTGACTATATAAAGTTGAAAGAGACAAATATAATAATGGGGAATCCTCACAGCATCAGAATGAAGGTAGACCACCTTTTAGGAGGAATTTCAACAAAAACTAGAATAATGAGGGGGGTAGAAATTAGAATAATAATTGGAAAAGAAAAAAAGCCTAGAAATATCAGGATGATTTCCCAAATCCCATGACCTCCATCAATGTAGCCTCTGATTTATCTTTCTTCTTTCTAGCATGTGAAACTCCCTATAATCCAAATTATTATGGTGTATACCTCAGTCTCCATTTAGGTGTCGACCTCGAGGAGGAATCAAAAAATGAAATCAGAGTAAATGCCTGTTGGACTTGGGATGAGACCATTAAAGCACCACCAGATCAAGAAGAACCAACTCAACCTTCCAATCATATTAATAGACCTACAAACTTTGCCCTGATGATGTAAAAATACTAAAGATGCCCCCAAATAATCACTTTGAATTGATAAGGTAAGGAAAACTGACCCCAACAATTGAGGAAGTTGAAACATTGGAAAGAGTCCATACCACTAGGCTACAAAATAGAACCATCCTTGATAGGACTGATAAAAAAATTCAGCTGAAGATAAGGAGCATGCCAATGTAAAAAAATTAAATGATGGCCATCAAAAACCCCCTCCCAAAATATTTGAACCAGTCAATAGTGTGTGATAAAATAAGAAATAAAAATTTGACATAGGACTGGAACTGGTAAAACATAAGATAAATATAACCTTTGGGGAATTTATGATAGTACCTAAATATAAGGATCATATCTGTATAGCCTTTGGGCTAACTAAACAAGAGGAGGGTCATGTCCTTGCAGCTTTGACTTCTAATCCATCTAGCAGAAGTCCCACATCAGCTAGGCCCTTTTATATATTCCTTCGTTATGCTTCTAGGTATGGTGATTGCTATGTGATACACAACTGCATGCTTGATAGTGGGGCATCCCATAATATAATGTTGAAATAGGTGGTTGATCAGTTGGGACTGATATGCACCAAGGATTCCCCCCCATTTATATCATGGATAATAGGTAGGTGCCTTTTTTTGGGATGTAATGGATGTGGTTGTGGTAGATGTACACCCATTTTTATTCCTACTGATCTCTAGACATTGGGTAGAAAAATTAGGTGGGTCAACCCAGCTGGACTGGTCATATGCCACCATCCCTCTATCATCCAAGGAACATGACACCCTGAGGAGATAACCATTCAATAAATGATCAGTCGAACTAATGAGGCATGATAATACCACTGTCAATTTGGTTAGCTCTGTTGAGGAGAAGGAGTTGGGTGTTTATTCCATTTGGCATACACCTTTCCTTAAGGAAGTGCCTAATGTATATGGGATGGATCCCAAGGTAAAAGTAGTAGTGGATGCTGAGTCTAATAGATTCCTAACCACTGATATGTGGATGTTGACATTTGATGGGGTAAAATCACAAACAAGGACTAGAGCTGGAATTAACTTGACATAGATAAAAGGAAATTATTTGGGTGTGCCCTACCGATTAGAATTCCTTGCACAAATAATGTGGTAGAGTATGAGGCACTCCTACTAGGACTTAGGAAAGCCAAATAACTGAGTATAAACTTCCTCACTATCTATGGGGATGCTAAAATAATTATCCAATAGATCAAAGCAAAATACCAAATTAAGCACCCTAGATTGAAATAATACAAGCAAGCAGTGCTAGATGAAATTGGTAGGTTCTTGGACTTTAACATATCTCATATACCCAGATAAAAGAACCATGTTGCTAACCTACTGGCTATAAATGCATATGGAGTAGATAATTCTAAGATACAGAATTCATGGACCGACTCCCCACCATATCTGTGTATCATCCTTCTATCCCCGATAATGTGGTTTACTTACATGTTTTTCAAGATGATGTTGATATCAAAGACTTCGTGACTATGTAGAATCACTTTACTTGGGTAATTTGTGATGAATAAGATGAAGAAAAATTGCAACATATCATAGGGACTCCAACAAAAGTAATACAGTTAAAAACCAATAATATCCCTAAAGGTTTGATATCTTTAGAATCCCTTTTTGATGATTTTGACAAGGCCCACATGACGGCCCCTCACAAATCTAAAGGTGAAGAAGTTAATGTTGGGACAGTCGGAGAACCAAGAATGGTCAGGATTGACAAGGCATTATCAGCAAAGGAAAATAAATAGTACATCCAATACCTAAGAAAAAATAGGGACAATTTTGCTTGGAGCTATGATGACTTAAGAACATTCAATATTGAGGTCATGACCCATGTTATTACTTTGAGGGAGGATGCCAAAACTTTTAGGTAGAAACAAAGAAAGTTTAATCCTACCCTACATCGTATCATGCAAAAATAAGTCCAAAAACTATTAAGTGCAAAAATAATAAAAAAGGTGAGGTTCTCTTCCCATAATACCAAAGAATGCCATTAAAATTGATGAATGCTGGACCCACTTTTTAGAGGGCTATGGACTTTTCTTTCAAAGTACTCATGTTTAAAATTGTAGTGGTATATCTAGATGATATCATAGTCTTCTCCAAGAATCCTATAGATCACTTCTCTCACTTATCTTAGGTTTTTGAAAGGTGCAAAGAGTATGGGATATCCTTAAACCCGAAGAAGTGTCTTTTTGGAGCCACTCATGGCAAGCTGTTAGGACATGTGGTCTCAAAGAATGAAATAAGCATAGATTCAAAAAGGATAGAGGCTATTGCAAAAATACCACCCCCAAGAGCCTCAAAGGAGTCAAGTCCTTCTTCGGCAAGATAAACTTTGTCAGGAGATTTATCCCAAACTTTGTCGAAATTGCTAAACCTGTTAACGACATGATTAAGAAGGATGCAAAGATAAAGTGGTATGAAGACAATATCAAATCCTTCCAAAAAATTAAAGAAGCCATTACCATTGAATCTATGTTGACTTGCCCATATAATTTAAAGGATTTTAATCTATATTGTTTTGCTTCAGAGCATACGATAGTCATCGTGCTATTAGAGAAGGATGATGAAGGAAGTGAAAAATCCATAGCATTCATGATTTTAATAATGAAGGGGGTCCAACTGAGGTATAACCGAATAGAGAAGAAAAACTTTGCCCTTATTTAGGCCTTGTAACATTTTAAAAGTATCTTTGACTCTAGTAAAGTGATTGCCTATATTCCTTACATAAACATAAAATATGTCCTCACCCAGCCTAAATCCATAGAAGGTTTAGCAAGATGGATAGTGAAGCTACTGCAGTATGATGTTGAGTTTAAGGTAGTTAGAATTATTAAAGGTCGAGGGTTGGAAAAAAAAATGGCCTACAAAGGAGAAGAGGATATGGATAACGCCCTTGTAGTGCAAGAGGAAAAATAGGTTGAACATCATGAACATGAAGAATCTAACTGGTATAGAGACATCCTATTTTATTTGAAGACCCTATCATTTCTACCTAAAAAATATGCTAGCATGGTGAGGAGTATCAAACAACAAGCTCATAAGTATTACCTCCAAAAAAATAGATTTATTGGAGACACCCAAGTGGAGTGTTGCTTTTGTGTGTGATAGAAAAGGAAGTCCCCAAAATCATTGAAGAATTTCTCACAAGATTTGCAGTGGTCATTTCACTCTAAAAGCAATAGCCAACCATATTATGAGGGTAGATTACTATTGGCAATTAATGTTCAAGGATGTGTATCAATTTGTCAAAAAATATTACAACTATCAAGTTTTTACTGGCAAGAAAAACCTGCCTATAATGCCATTAAATATTGTAATAATTGAAACTCTATTCTCTCAATGGGGAATAGATAAGATAGGGGAGATCAACCCAAATTCTTTAGGAGGGCATAAATGGATAATTATGGCCAAAAATTACCTTACCAAATGGGTTGAAGGAGCTCCTATCATGAAATCAACCACATAAAATGTTATCAATTTCCTAGAAGAAAGCATATTAACCTGATTCAGGGTGCCCAGGAAACATGTTATAGATAATGCTAAATACGTCACCTCTTTTAAGATGGTTGACTTTTGTTCCCAATACAATATCGAGATAGCCCACTTAGAAAATTAATATCCTCAGGGGAATGGACTGGCCAAGTCTTCAAATAAGAACATAATTACCCAAATAAAGAGATCACTTGAAAATAATAAAAGATGATGGGACAATGAACTGAAGTACGCCTTTTGGGAAAATAGGCTATAAATAAAAAGAGCCACTGGAAATCATCTTATGAGTTGGTTTATGGGAAAATGCACTTCTACCACCTCAACTAGAAAGAAAAACCCTCTCATTACTACTCCAGGACCACAAAAAAATAGATGCATTGCAAAGGAAAATGGACCAGCTTGTACAATTGGAAGAGGATTGGAGGGAAGCAGTTGCTAAGATGATCGATCAATCTGGAAAAACCATTCAACTGTTCAAAAAAAAGGCCAGGGGTAACTTTTTTTTGTGGGTGAAGTAGTGCTCTATTGGGATCCAAATAATGATAAGCCCGATGAGAAAGAAAAATTTGAACCCAAGTGGTTAGGGCCCTATCAAGTTGCTAAGGTGATCGGCCAACACACTTACAGGCTCCAAGACATGGAGGGAGAAGAGATGCCCATACCGGTAAATGGTCAGCACCTAAAATCCTTTGGCCCCCTTATTGGAGGTCACGAGGGGTGATTGACACACAAAAGAAAAGGTAGGATGTGTGTATAAGTCTCTTATAAATAAGTTATCAGTTTTGGTCCATCCAGAGATTTTGGAGTTCTCTGGTTGATGTTTAAAATGTTTTTATCCATCCCCTAGTCCCAGTCAGAGCCGTTGTTAGCAATGGAATACCATTCCATTTTATTATTTTGTTTTTTGTTGCATTTCCTATTTTTTTGAAGGGTGAACAAGTTGGTGGACCCAAGTCTGAGCCAGTGTGCTCCACTCTACAGTGGAGTGCATGAAAATTCCAAGGGCACACAAGCTTGTGCACCCCAAGTCAAGCCCATGCAATCCACAAGTGGAGTGCACAAAAGTTACTTCGAGTGCATGAAGTCATGTACCTAATCTTAGCCCATGTGCTCCATTGGGGAATGGAATGCACAAAAGTGTCTAACGGATGCACAACTCCGTGCACCCTACTTTGAGTCCACATGCTCCATGAGAGTGTGGAGTGTGTGAGGTTATCTAAGGGTGCACAACTTCATGCACCCTAAGTTGAGTCTATGCACTCCACTCCAATGGAGTGCATGAAGGTCCTTATAGGTGTACAAGATTGTGCACCTGTCTAGAGTCCATGCGTTCCACCATAACTGGAGAACACAAAAAATCCTAATGGTATGCATCTTCACGTACCCCAATCCTGCATGTGCGCTCCACCCCAATGGAGTGCATAAGAGTCTTTGGAGCACACAAGATCATGTGCCCAACCCCCATCCCACGTGCTCCACTCCAATGGAGCGTGAGATGTCCTAAAGGGTGCACGAGTCCATGCACCCTAAATTGTGTCTACGTGTTCCACTCCTATGAAGTGCATGAGGGTCTAGTTGGGCATACGAATCCATGCACCTACCTCCAAGTTCATGCACTCCACTAGAGAGTGGAGCACATAAGGTTCTTGAGGGTGCATGACCTTGTACACCCCATTGCAGTCCACACGCTCCACTCTCTTGGAGCGCACGATGTTTTTGTAGGTGCACACAATCATACACCCACTTCGAGGTATGTGCACTCTGTAACATAGTGGTGGAGTATTCCTGGTGGGGAGGTATCTTTCGATGGTCAGAATAATCCCTAGGATGAGCTTGATCTTAAGTACCAAATCGAACAATCTTCCAAGTACCCGAACTACCCTCGTACGGACTGTCAATCTCTTGTACGACCTTCCACACATACACTGTACGATCTGAGATCATACAGTGGCCAAGATGGTATGATATTGCACTCAGAAAAACTGACGGATGCTGTTTTGGAGGCTGTCATACATAGTTTTGTAATCGTTCAAGCCGATTACCAAAACTGCCAAATCGGGTAAGTTTCTATCAATCACCTATTTTACCAAATCGGGTAAGGATTCTATGTACGATTTGTACGATGTACGATCTGTATGATCCAAAGGTACAACAAGATAGTATTTGCAATGCTCTTCTACTCCAATATCTCTCTGGAAGGTTTTGTAAGGTTTTAACAGTCCAAACAAGATGATTCCACACACAAGCAAAGCATCCAATCCAGGATTATAAGTGATTCCGTTCAAGCAATTACGCCCAAAAATCATACAGTCTACTTCAATACATCCTTGAAAATGTCCTCATGCTCCTAGATCATTCTCCATGATTCCCACCAGTAGCAATCTACTCACAACCTGCAATGAAGCCTAAAACTAACATATGACAGTAAGGAAGAAACTCAATCACACAATAATCATCCACAATGCATCAACCATACACACAGGATCATACACTGTCATCCACAACGTCTGTTCTTTATTATTAATGGTGATCAACTCAGTACAATGTGGAAACTCTATCCATACTATAGCAATAACTCAGAAATATGGCTAACTCTCTATCCTAACAACTATGAACCAGTAAACTAGTAGCCAGACTCATAAATTCGAAAATGGGGCCTTATATAACGTTGCCCAGGCCATTCCAAAGTGGTTCCTGAGACAATCCGTTATTCACAACTGCCCAATTACAATTGAATACATTATTTTGGCCTTTTCCTAAGTTTACACCTTAGATTAGCAAATCCATGCGACATTTCATCCCAAAATTACATTTCCTTTGCATCTCATTGCATTTCGGTGCGCCCTGTATGATTTGCCACTGCTCTGTATAGTTTGCCACTTCAGTTGTATGGTCTTATGTATGATTTGCTCCCTACTATATGGTTTCACAAAACTGGAGCAAATCATCTCCAAAATAGTCAAAACTTTAGCAAATCACTTCTTCTTTCTCTAGGAGGTGGATTTGTTGCCTACATCTGCCCTCCCCTTTATTTGAGTCGGCATCCTCGATGACTCGTTCCGCTTCTTCTATAATGTTTCCAGTTGAGCTACCTCAGCCTCCAAGTCCTTGACTTGGGTCTTGTACATTTCTCTCTCATTTTTTAGCTTGGCTGCGTAGCTCCCCATCTCGACGGCTTTGGCTCCATGAAGGTTAGCCTTTTCCTCGATGGCTTTCACGAAGTCCATCATCTATTTCTCTCGATCGGAGGCACTCTTTGACAACTTATCTTTCCAATGAGCCTCTCGCTCTAGCAGCCGCTTGAAGCTCTTCATTCTTCTCATCAATCATCTTCAAGTGATGCTCGATGTCAGCTTCAAGAGATCGTATCCGGTCTTCCTTGGTCCTTATTTGAGCCTGCTTGTCCAAGACCATCTCATTGAGCTTCTTGCCATCCATCATCAATTCCTCTATCTGCTTGGCCTGCATAGCTATTTGCTTATCTTTCTCGGCCAACTGAGCTGACATCTGCTCATCCTTTACTTTGAGTTGTGCCTCCAACTCCTTGATCCTATCTTCTACCATTTGAGCGATCTGTCGCTTCTCTTCCTCAAGCATTGTAATCTTGGCTTCAGAATCTATTCTAAAACCTGATAGATCCTCCTCCAACTTCCTTATCTTTTCTTCTATCATTACCCTACTTTTCTATAGTTCTTCCTCCATTACGGCCAATTCCTTTTGAGTGGTTGTAGTCTCCTCTACTTGCGCCTCCTTGAGTCGATGGATTTCTGTCAACCCAATGCTCAACCACTCTATCCAATGAGTCAGGAAGTTCAACTTCTATAGGGTAATGGACACACCTGTGGCAACCCATCTATACTCCACATCTACCATATTGGTTGGGCAGGTTGGATGACTCACTCTATCCAGGTAAATCCTTGGGTCCCTCCTATAGTTTGTGACCATCCCTTCTAGCAAGTCTTCTCTTCCCAACATCATTGTTACCTCTTCCCTGGGTAACCTCCATGGATGTTGTGCATGGATCTCTTCTATCTTCTTTATCCGCTCCGCACTAATCACCCATTCCATTATACGCTCCAACTCGAGAGACACTTGTTGTTCCCACAATGCCAATTCTCCTACATGGCCAATACAAAATGTCATTCTTGCACTATTCATCACATGGCCTAATTGACTGAAGAAGTGCTCCACCTTATCCTCTACACCTCGTGCCTCCTCTTCCATCATAATTCTTTCGAACCATGGTATCTCCAAGAGATAACTGGATTGCATTCCTCATCGTTCTTCCTCTGAAGGAGTCCTCAGTTCATCTTCTTCTCTAAGGTGGCTAGAGCTTCCTCCAAGCTCTCTAAGTGCTCTCTCGGTATCAATATTTTCTCGAGGTGGAGACTGTTTCTCTTGTTCCTCCTCCCCCTCGTTATCTACAATGTTTATGATCTCTTCCTGAGATCGTTGCTCGTCCTATCCCTGAGCCTTCTCTACTCCAGATGAGCCTCCCTGTGGCTCCTCCGTATTGTCTCGGCCTTCCTCCTTGCCCTCCACTTGTTGCTCTTCTACCACTCTTTCCTCCTACAGCTTTTGTGCATCCTCCATTGTGACCTTCGGGGCAACAAGTGCTTCGCTTTCTTGTGGCACTTCCTTCTCCGAGACTTCATGTCTACTAGAGCCTCCTGATACAAATCTGTATCGCATCTTCTTCTTCGGCTCTGCTACTACTTCCTCTTGGGTAGTGGCCAATCCATCGTGCCCTACCTCAAATCCTCTAAAGAAGTCAGAGGCATCCATCTTCTCATATTGAGAGAAAATTTTTGATGAGCGTACTATTTTCTCTGCCTCTGCCCAATACACTTCATCCAGCTCCATCGCTTCTGAATTTGACTCTTCCATTCTCCATACTTTGGGAGCTAGTTTTCCTACCATCCTCTCTCTCTGCCTTCTCGTCCTGATCTGAATCGGACTACTCTCCCTTTCTTTCTCGAGAGGTTGCTCCTGCTGCCTTCTAGTAGGTACCGATTGTTCCAATTCTAGCTCCAACCATCTTGGGCATTTCCTTCGATGATGTACATCGACATCCTTCTCTAGAGAAGTATCTTCTTGAGCTTCACTCTTGTGTCGCTCACTCCATGTCCGTGGTTTCTCTGGAGTCACCTTGGCTATGGGTACAGTATTTACCCATTTCAGTATAGTTGGTTGATCTGGCCTAATCTCCCTAGGCTGCGTCAACCCTGGGAATGTCATCCCTACTTCCATCACTGCATTGAGAAGCAAACCAATAGCCTGAAAGGCCATCCCAAAGTTCTTCGATCTCTTCATCAATGCTTCATGCATTCTTCACTCTAGATAGGTACCCCAATCATACGAAATCCCCTGGGTAATACCTTCTACATACTGGGCCATCCACATAGGCATCTCAGCCATCCTTATGTCCCCTGACAGTCGAGCCATGACTGTGTTCATTGCGCAAGCCCAGTGTTCATCTCGTAAGTGGCTCTATTTTATTCCGTGCATCCCTACACCAAAAATCTTAGCCTCTATAGTGATTTGATAGTCATCAAAGTAGTGACCAGGCGGTATGCTTCAATAGGGTCTACCAGTTTCTTTACTATCTCCATACCCTCCGTTGGTAGCCCAAAATTTTTCCTGAATGCCTCCACCGACACTTCAACCTTCACTGATCTCCTACCTACATTGACGTAGGTCATCCTTGCTGATGCATCATAAGCCTAAACTATCTGGAGAAGATAGTTCTCAAAAAATGTCTTGTGAAATGGTAGAATCTATGCAATGACTACCACCTATGCATTCTCAAACTATTTCTTCCATGGATGAGATTTATTCTTCTCATCGTTCCACCATTTCCTGCATGCTTCTACCCCATGCTGTACAAATACCATATTTTTCAATTCCACCTGGCATTCTTCCTATCCACTGCTCAGGTGTTTTTCCTATTGTGGTACATGTACTTCACTCCTCAACTCCCTCCGTGAGGTAGTGATGTGCACCATTCTTGTCGCTCTGTACCTTGGTGGCATTCTATTCAAATGCGCTCGCCAATGGCCTTGTCTCCTCCATGGCCTCTGTCCTCCTCTTCTCCATGGATGATTACCATGCCTATCATGGGACTAAAACTGATGCCCGGAGTACTATCATGAGGATGCCTCTCTCTCATGGAGTGGCCCTGGTGATCTCTCCACCCTGTTGGCTGCAATCCACCTCAATCGGCGTCCAAACTCCTCTGTTGATATCATTCCTTCAACATCTCACCGATTGCTCCACTCGCTTCTCCGCAATAAAAAATGTATCCAAAATCATACAACTCTCCATAAAAGCGTACTATGTATGATTCTATGTACCATGTATGATCTTGCTTTTCTTCGCTTCCTCCCAAATCGTACACCCTTCGACAGTTTTTCCTTCCATCTCCATCACTCCTCCAATGGTTACTTTTCTAGAAAATCATACCATGATGACTTCAAAACCATACAGGGCACCAATACTCCATACACTACTTCCTACTGGCTGCCCTCCCCTTTAAAACTGGTATGATTCCATACGGTTTCGATACGATATGCTAAAAAACTACCAAAAATGGTAAAATAAGCACCCAACTTGTGCTCTTTTCCCTAAAAATCGTACGACGCAGCCCAAAATCATACAATACATCTGCACAAACCCTTATGCTAAAAAATCTTAGGATTTCGGCCTCCTTCCACAATTCCAACACCGACCCAGTTGCTAAAATGGCCCGATCTACCTTTCCCTGAGTTTTCACAATAGACCGTTAACTCCTTTTCTCCCAACGCAATTTCTCTCAACTTGATGAATTCTTGGTGCTCTGGTATGGTTGTACGATCCTTTTCTCATGCTTCTCAGCCCATATTTTCTAGAGCCATAACTATTTAGGGTTTCAATCTCCTATTTCCTTGCCAATCCACCAATTTCCACCACCAATCGTAGCTTTCTCGACTTTAATGTGCAATTTCCCTGCTCAGAATCCATACGCTGACGTATTCTGACATCTCTAGCTACAATTAACATGAATTTCCTCCCCTTTTTGTTGGAGAAACCCTAATTTCTCTCTTCTCAAGTTAAAATTATTCAAAGTGAAGAAGAACGCCTTGGTACAAATTATGATGGGTCTGCAATCTTTAGAAAATCCATGAAAAATCTTCGCCCATGCAGTTCAAGTTCTAAATCGTATGCTTCTTCGCTTCAATCTCTTGGAAAAAATTTGAATTCTTGTGCTTTTCTTACTTGGTGAAAAAAATGGGTAAAATCTCTTCCTATTTAAAGAAATCCTCCAAAACCCTAGAAAAACCCTAAAATTTAAATCACAAAGGCGCCAATTTGCATGTAATTTCCTAGTTGGGCTATTGGATGACTGACAACTCAATGAAAATTCAAATTTTGTCTTTTTCCCCCTAATTTTCCTCCAACCGCTGCTTTTTTCGCATGCCGCATTTAATGAGTTAGTTGGCAAATCATACACTGTACGGTCTAGATCGTACCGTACGACCTCCTATACGATTTGTAGGTCAATCTTGCTTTGTACGATTCTCTTTTGTACGATTTCCTTAATGTACGATTTCATAACTTAGAGAAAAATTTTGCTTTCTCTATGGAGAGGTCATCATTTCCAGTTTTCAACCTCGCCCTTCTTAATTGCGTCCCGAGGGATTTTCACAACCAAGGCACATAATTTTTTTCATCATCATTTTTTTTTCATTCCTATTCTAATCATACTTACCTTCTGGGTAATCGTACAGTGACATTCACCTGTACGACCCCATCCCAGTCTTGGCCTCGAGGTTCGACCATCACATTCTGGTTAGCAGCATTCTCTTGTACCTCTGCTTGACTGGTCCCTGCCTACGATGTTGCTGCCCATTCATTTGCCCTTCCACAATGTGTACAGTTCTATATTGTACATCGGCAAATTGGAGTCTCACCTCCTGGTAGGCCTTCTTCTCATCATCCAGGTAGTTGATCCTGAGGGGGTGGTGTCCTTACCACTCTACTATCATTTGAGTGACTTCTTCGCCTATCTCCTCGGATCATTTTTGGCTCCAAACTCGGTGATCGGGTCCTTTGTTGGCCTAGGTTTCCACCATCTATGAATTGTACCCTTCCCCTACCAGCAAAGTTTTGGCCATGTGGGTATCTCCCCCTACCACTCCTTCTAGGCATGAAACCTCCCCGTACTACTGATGATTCTTCTCTTACTCGGGGTAACCACCAATTACCTCCTTCCCATTGAGGTCCTTGTCGATTCAGGGGTGGTCGCCCCTGTGCGCCTTCCTACCGCATTTCATAACATGCCTCTTAGTCGAAGTATATCCTATGGGTTCCTTTCCCAGTTCAAGCAAGCTAGCAGGCTAGCACCTGGCCATCTAGGAGTAGGGGGTCAAAATCTTCCTCATCCTCTACCTCCTCCCATTACAACATCATTCAGATTCCCATCATTTTTTGGTCGTCTACCTCTTCCTCTCCCTCTTATAGGTCCTTGTCCAATTCTTCCTCTTACTCCGTCATCAGGAGTAATCTCTACTAACTCGATGTTAGCTAGTGGACTTCTATTTGGTGACAACTGGCATAAGGTTCTGACTCTCCTATCAGCTCGTACCAAATGATGCCTCCATATTCTTTCCTCAAAGGATCATTGGGGGGATGAAGATGCCAATACTGCTCTATAATCATCTGAGAAGTCTATTTTAGAGCTAGAGTCAGTCTGACTCTCTTCCCTCTATTCTACCTAGTCGATTGGCAAATACATCACTCTTTCCAGTCATCGAACTTCCCTCCTTTGTCTTCATAGTTATTGGTGAGCTATTGCATATGCTTGTGTACGATTCTTGAATCTATCTTCTCGAACTCCCTCAACTTGTCTCGGTCTCAATGTTCTGATTGGAATACTCTGATCCCTCTATGGATTATGAGGATTCTCTGGTTCCTCTTCATCTGTACTAGGCTCTCGTACCAACCATGACATTCCTCCATCACTAGAATCTACCCTATCTACTACATTATGATGCACTTCAGGTGATGTGGTGGTTTCCTCTATATCTCGCCATAGTACTCCTACCTCCTCGTTTACTGTAGGTTGTCTGCTTAGTGAAGGGGGTGAACTTGTACTTGCACCTTCATTTCCTCCACCATTTCTTGGAGTTAAATCCTTAGCCTCCTCATGCTCACTTCCAATCTCTTGTAATCTAATGACTCTTTGTTCATCCAATATTTGTATGGTGTCATCCAATTCATGGATTACTTGCGCTCTTAGTCTCGCATTGTGACCCCGTAGCATTTGATATTCTTCCTGCAATTGTTGAGTTTGCATTCTCATCCTCTACTACAATAGCCCTACTTGAGCTAATGGGGAAAGTCTTGCTAGTTCTTCTTCTAGCCTGTCCTCCCTAGCATCCTCTGGCATTTCCATCTCAAACGTGTCCACTCTATCTTCGTTACGCACTATCAGTCTTACCCTTCTTCATCCTTCCGGTTGTCGAGGTAGTTCCCTACGTTCTATCTATGGGTACCTCCTATCCGAAGCTCTTGGTAATAGTGCTCTCTCCTGATAATATTCTCTTGCTGGAGGGATCCACTCTTCTCCCTCTCTTATGGTCCCGTCTACCCATCTGATATGTACTCACACTCATCTTCTTTCGTCTGGTCCAGGTGCCAACTCCTATTGTTCGATGATTGGTTGTGCCTCCTCCATCTCAAAAAAAGTTTGGTGAGTCCCAAATCTGGCTCTTCC
Organism: Wollemia nobilis; assembly: GCA_028583015.1. Classification (NCBI taxonomy): domain Eukaryota; kingdom Viridiplantae; phylum Streptophyta; class Pinopsida; order Araucariales; family Araucariaceae; genus Wollemia; species Wollemia nobilis. Next base: position 5,124,441 of record JAQPPZ010016709.1, read on the forward strand.
TATGAGGGACCTAGCTCATGAGGAGCCTCATTTCGAGTACCTGCTCATCTTCTTCATTCCACTTCTTCCAAAGCAATGAATGAACACTATACTTTATAAGGCTTTAACTTCGAGCCATTTATAGTGTTGGGTACCTCTATCCCATTCAGGTTCTGTAACCTGACCACTCCATTATCCAATGCTTCAATCACCTTGTAAGGGCCAAGCCATAGCATCTTCATCTTCCTAGGCTTGATCTCCCTCTTACCATTAAACTTGAGAACCAAGTCTCCAGGACTAAGTTCTAACTTTCTCAAATGCTTGTCATGCCACACCTTTCATCTCTTCTGGGCTACCTCGATTGCCCACTATGCCATGACTCTTCTTTCATCTAGCTTTATCAACATCATCAGTCATTCCTCCAAACTTTCCTGATCTCCCAAGTGATGCTCTACCGCAACTCTCAAACTTGGTATCAAGAACTCGACTGGCACCACCACTTCCTGACCATACATCAATTGGAAAGGGGTATGTTCCATTGTTGGTTTAAAAGTTGTTCTATATGCCCACAAAATGGATGGTAACCTTTCCTCCCAGTCTTCTCCTTCTATCCCATAGGTTTTATATAGAGTCGATACTAAGACTTTATTAGTTGCCTCTGCCTACCCGTTCGCTCTCGGGTAGTATGGACTAGACAATGAATGTAAAATCTTAAACTCTGTCGTCAGCATCTTGATAATCTCATTAACGAAGTGTCCTCCATGATCACTCATTATTCATAGTGGAATACCAAATCTTGTGATTACCTGCTCGTACAAAAATCATGTTGTACTCTTAGCAGAGTTATCAGGTAATGCTCTTGCTTCTACCCATTTTGTGAGGTATTCCATTGCCACTATGATATATCTGCATTTTCATCTTTGAGATGTCTTGAATGGTCCTACGAAGTCCAAGCCCCAATGTTCGAACAACTCTTGTGGCTGCGATGGGTGTAAGGGCATAAAATCCCTCCTCACAGGTTTACCTACTCTCTGGCAAGTATCACAAGCTTTCACGTGTTCTTTTGCATCATTATACAATGTGGGCCACCATAGACCTGCTAGCAATATTTTCCTTGCAGTCGCATCTGGTCCCATGTGTCCCCCTGCTAAACCGGCATGGGCTTCTTTCAATACCATCTTAACTTCTTCCTCCATTACACATCTCCTCAAGATACCATCACTTCCTATCTTGTATAGCAATCCTGCTATTATCTGGAAAGGTGTTGACTTCATAATTACTTTCTTCTTCTTGGTTGTCGTCATCTCCTGTGGCAACTCCCCTGTGGATAGATACTGGCCAACCAACTTGTACCATGATGGCACAACATTGATGGCAAATAACTATGCATCTAGGAATTCATCAGGAACCCCTGTTCCTGCTGGCTCTCCTGATCGTATTCGAGACAACTGGTCTGCAATCACATGCTTCTTGCCAGGTCTCACCACAACTCAGAATACGAACTCTTGGAGCATGACGAGCCACCTACTAACTCGTCCTTGTATTACTGGCTTATTTATTAAGTACAACAATGCTTGATGATCAACATAAAATGCAAAGGGGTTTGCCAATAGGTAATGCCTAAACTTCTGAACTGCATATACCATCCCCAAAGCTTCCCTTTCTGTTGTACTATAATTCCTTTCTGGCCTTGACAAAAGGTGACTAGCAAAGAAAATCGGTTGATCCAACTTAAATTGTCCTTCTTGTGCCAATGCACATCCAATTGCAAAGTTTGAAGCATCAACGTGGACATGGAATTCCTTATCCCAACTCGAAAACACCAAGATCGGGCTGCTTACCAACTTAGCTTTTAACTCCTCAAAAGCTCCCTGGTGCTCCTCTATCCATCTGAAAGGAGTATTCTTTTTCATCAAAGAATCTAATGGATAGGCCACATGTGCATAATTTTGGATAAACCTTCGGTAATATCCTGTTGATCCCAGGAAGGTTTTGAGTGAACTCACATCAAAAGGCTCTTCCATATGTAATATTACCCAAATTTTATCTGGATCCATCTTCAATCCCTCACTGCACACAATGTGCCCTAACAATTTCCCAAATGGTACCATCAAAAAACACTTTGCTGGATTTAATGATATCTGTGCATTTTTGCACCTGCTCATGCATTCACTAAGAGCTGGAAGATGCTCCTTGATCTTCCCATAAATAGACCAATCATCCAAAAATGCTTTGAAATTCCCCATCGCCAATTGGTCGAATATATACAGTATGATGCGTTGAAATGTGGTTGGGGCATTACAGAGCCCAAATGGCATTCGATTGTATGCATAAATGCCATTCTCCACAACAAATGTGGTTTTCAGCTTATCCTCCTCAACGATGCTGATCTGATTGTATCCTAAAAATCCATCCAAAAATGAATAGATCTCATGCCCTGCAACTTCTTCCAAGATAGAATCCATAAATGGAATAGGAAAAGGGTCCTTAATGGTTACTGCATTTAAACTCCTGAAGTCTACGCATATTCTTATCTTATCGACTTCCTTCTTCAAAGTGATTACTATCGATGAAACCCATTCACTGTTCGTCACCCTGAATATAATTCCTGCTTCCAACATCTTTTCTATCTCCGCATTCACCAATGCCGCATACTTTGGATTCATTCTATATGGCCTCCTTCTTACTGGTTGAGTGCCAGGCATTAGTGTAATCTTATGGACACATAACTCAGGTGGAATTCCTTTCAAATCCTTATATGTCCATGTGAAGACATCCTTGTACTCCAAGAATATCTTGAAAGTTGTTGCCTTCAATACAAGATTCCAATCATCACCATAGTGGACTATCCTCGGTTCTTTCTCCATTCCCAAGTTGATATCCACTATCTTAGGTCCTTCATACTTGATATTCTTTAGCTCACTCGTAGCTTTCATTACATTCTTAGGATGTGCCGGTCTTGTATCAATCTCTACATCTCCTACTGTATACTCCGCAAAGCTTTTTGGAAATGTCCATTTCTCTTCTGTTTCCTTCTTAGTCTCTTTACTAGCTTCTGGTTTGTCTTGCTGCTCTTTAATCTCCTCTGATTCAATGCATAAGCAATTGGGCTGAAATACTTCATAATCCTCCATTTTCCAATGAAGAAGTCCGCTATCAGATCGAGCTTCATCCTCGCTACATTCTTCTATGTACAACATTCCTTCTCCATCAGGTTCGTGTTCTTCATCCCCTGATGAGTTTTTTGATTCATCCGTTGTAGCTACATCCTCACTCACCCTTTGATTAGCTAAATTGATCATGTATTTATGTTGTCCCTTTTTGAAGGTGATCTGATTCTTTCCCCAATTGTGATTAACCTTGGCCACTCGTAGCCATCCTCTCCCTAAGAGAGCGTCGTATGCAGGTTTTTGCATCGAAATCACAACAAAATCCAAGATGAATTCTTGCTCAGCTATCATTACTTGTTGTGCAGTCAAAACTCCCTTAATGTTAATATCATTCTGGTCAGCCCCATATAGTCGAAAGCTCGGTGCCCATAGTGATGGTGCGCCTAGTTCTAGCCAAGTCCTTTCGAGTAGCACATTAACACTGGAACCTCCGTCCACAATCACTTGTGTCAATTTGTGTCCCAAAATCTCCATATGCATTAATGCAGGCTTCTTTCCCACATCAATCATCAATATGGTAGGATCCATAAATTGGTCCTTTCATTCTTCTCCTACAATTGGCTGGCTTTCTACTTCCATCACCTTCTGTGGTTGTATCTCTTCCACAATTGCTTTCGGCAATTCTGGGATAGCTTCGAATAAGTCAGATACCTTAAGTTCTACTGTGGTATCTAACACCTGTGTGACCAGATGTTGCACAACTGTCTCCTATTCTGATGGTCTTCGTACTTCCTTTCGAGTGCTCGATTCTCCTTGCTTAGCTTTCTCAGTTTCTTCTCATAGTATTTTCTTTGCAACTTGCCAGCGTTGCTTCTCCTTTGCTGGCTCTGGATACTTGTCCTTTTTAGCCTGATTCCGCATCATGGCTAATACTTCCTGAGTTTCCTCTTTAACTTGAGGAACCTCAATGTCCAAATAGCTCACATTCTATGGGTTACTCGAACTCGCCTACTTTGGAAAATTCTCCTCCTTGTGGTTCCCCGGACCACACCATCTACACATATGTGTAGTGCTTGCCTGTGGTGCTCCTTGCATCTGAGGTGCAGGACAATTCTTCGCAAAATGCCCCCACTCTTGGCAATTGCGACACTGTATGATCGGTCTTCCTTTCGAATCATACTGTAAATGACTTTGTCCTCCCTATCGATTACCTTGATTCTGTCTGCCACCCCTTCTGCTATTTCTATAGCCACCACTCATTGCCTGTTGGCCACTCCCTTGGGCCTGAGGTTTTTGTTCCTGCTCCTGAATTGATAGTACCTATGGATGGGTTCTTGCGTTATAGGGACAGAGCACTACATCGTGCCCCATCACATTACAAATATGGTAGTAATCATTCTTTGGGCACTTCATATTTGTATGTCCCTCACTCTTGCATTATGTGCACCATAGTTCATTCCTCTCTGGTTTGATCTTTTGCTCCTTAACCATTTTATCAAACTCCTTGTGGAACGAAGCTACCATCCTCTGGATAGTGTCCTCTTCCTCACTATCTAAATATTTCGACTTGGGATGAGACAAGATTCCCGTATACGTCTATTTTGACTCACTTTCAAAGGTCTTTGCGTGTTTCAAAGCTTCCTCATATGTGTCAGATGGTACTCCCTTCATATTTTTCTTATATTTTGGTAGTAACCCATCTACAAACCATCATTTTATCAGCACGTCTGCTAATGGCATCTGCATCTTATCGACTAACTACTTTAGTCGATGGTTGTAGGATTTTATATCCTCATATGCTTTCTATTTTGTCATGCAAAGCTCAGTGACTATGTCTCCATCATCTTTCAAAGGTCAAAATTCCTCAATGAATTTCTCCTTTATCTGGTTCCAAGTCTGAAAATCAACATTGTTTTCTCTTTTTAGGTACCAATCTATTGCCAATCCTCTCAAAGTGGTAGGAAAGAGGACTACCCAATCCTCTGGTCTATCTACACCATTTGCTCTCCAAATGGTTATGCAAGTTCCTACGTGCCGTGTGGGGTCTTCCTTACCCTCACCTAAAAATGGTGGACATCTTTGCTTGGTTGCTCTATTAGCCATCTTGGGAGAGTCGTCACTCTCACTCGAGGTCTCCCATGGAATCTCGACCGAATTCCTCCTCGAAGGTGTCTTACTTCCATTGTCATCAGAAGAATCAATTTGAGGTATCTTATTCTGTCCCGTCACTCGATGACCAAATTCTCGTGCATCCTCACTCTACGACCTTCTTCGCTGATGTGATGGAGATTGTCTTGGTCTATCTTCCTGAGTCCCCATGTCCTATTGCCTTGGTGACTGACTCCCATCCTCTGCACCCTCTCACAACCCCATTGCCACTTCCTCAGGCCTTACCATCCACTCTCCATCATCGTGCACTTTCTCTTTGTCACCCGTCTCCTCTACGATCGGTGGGTTTTCCTCCTCGTCTTCTGTCTCAATCAACAACGTCTCAAAGTCTCCTTCTTCGGATGTCCAAACTTGCTCTATCTCTGGTTCATGCGTACTCTGATATGAGTTACTCATGTTTCCTCTTTGAGAAATCCTTATGCTCCTTCTTACTAGAATGTTCTCTCATGGTTCTCTTCTCCCATGGCTTCGTGTACTGGTGTCTGTCATAAGAAATCACCTCCAATTGTTTCATCAAATTCGACCCGTTTTAACAAAAATGCCAAATTTGATAAGGCAACGATGCCAAATGTAACATAATAGTGGAGTATTCCTGATGGGGAGGTATCTTTCGATGGTCAGAATAATCCCTAGGATGAGCTTGATCTTAAGTACCAAATCGAACAATCTTCCAAGTACCCGAACTACCCTCGTACGGACTGTCAATCTCTTGTACGACCTTCCACACATACACTGTATGATCTGAGATCATACAGTGGCCAATATGGTATGATATTGCACTCAGAAAAATTGACGGATGCTATTTTGGAGGCTGTCATACACAGTTTTGTAATCGTTCAAGCCGATTACCAAAACTGCCAAATCGGGTAAGTTTCTATCAATCGCCTGTTTTACCAAATCGGGTAAGGATTCTGTGTACGATTTGTACGATGTATGATCTGTACGATCCAAAGGTACAAAAAGATAGTATTTGCAATGCTCTTCTACTCCAATCTCTCTCTAGAAGGTTTTGTAAGGTTTTAACAGTCCAAACAAGATGATTCCACACACAAGCAAAGCATCCAATCCGGGATTATAAGTGATTCCATTCAAGCAATTACGCCCAAAAATCATATAGTCTACTTCAATACATCCTTGAAAATGTCCTCATGCTCCTAGATCATTCTCCATGATTCCCACCAGTAGCAATCTGCTCACAACCTGCAATGAAGCCTAAAACTAACATATGACAATAAGGAAGAAACTCAATCACACAATAATCATCCACAATGCATCAACCATACACACAGGATCATACACTGTCATCCACAATGTCTGTTCTTTATTATTAATGGTGATCAACTCAGTACAATGTGGAAACTCTATCCATACTATAGCAATAACTCAGAAATATGGCTAACTCTCTATCCTAGCAACTATGAACCAGTAAACTAGTAGCCAGACTCATAAATTTGAAAATGGGGCCTTATATAACATTGCCCAGGCCATTCCAAAGTGGTTCCTGAGACAATCCATTATTCACAACTGCCCAATTACAACTGAATACATTATTTTGGCCTTTTCCTAAGTTTACACCTTAGGTTAGCAAATCCATGCGACATTTCATCCCGAAATTACATTTCCTTTGCATCTCATTGCATTTTGGTGCGCCTTGTATGATTTGCCACTGCTCTGTATGGTTTGCCACTTCAGTTGTATGGTCTTATGTATGATTTTCTCCCTACTATATGGTTTCACAAAACTAGAGCAAATCATCTCCAAAATAGTCAAAACTTTAGCAAATCACTTCTTCTTTCTCTGGGAGGTGGATTTGTTGCCTACATCTACCCTCCCCTTTATTTGAGTCGGCATCCTCGATGACTCGTTTCGCTTCTTCTATAATGTTTCCAGTCGAGCTACCTCAGCCTCCAAGTCCTTGACTTGGGTCTTGTACATTTCTCTCTCATTTTTTAGCTTGGCTACGTAGCTCCCCATCTCGATGGCTTTGGCTCCATGAAGGTTAGCCTTTTCCTCGATGGCTTTCATGAAGTCCATCATCTATTTCTCTCGATCGGAGGCACTCTTTGACAAATTATATTTCCAATGAGCCTCTGCTCTAGCAGTCGCTTGAAGCTCTTCGTTCTTCTCATCAATCATCTTCAAGTGATGCTCGATGTCAGCTTCGAGAGCTCGTATCTGGTCTTCCTTGGTCCTTATTTGAGCCTGCTTGTCCAAGACCATCTCATTGAGCTTCTTGTCATCCATCATCAATTCCTCTATCTTCTTGGCCTACATAGCTATTTTCTTATCTTTCTCGGCCAACTGAGCTGACATCTGCTCATCCTTTGCTTTGAGTTGTGCCTCCAACTCCTTGATCCTGTATTCTATCGTCTGAGCGATCTGTCACTTCTCTTCCTCAAGCGTTGTAATCTTGGCTTCAGAATCTGTTCTAAAACCCGACAGATCCTCCTCCAACTTCCTTATATTTTCTTCTACCGCTGCCCTACTTTTTTGCAGTTCTTCCTCCATTACGGCCAATTCCTTTTGAGTGGTTGTAGTCTCCTCTACTTGCGCCTCCTTGAGTCGATGGATTTCTGTCAACCCAACGCTCAGCCACTCTATCCAATGAGTCAAGAAGTTCAACTTCCATAGGGTAATGGACACACCTATGGCAACCCGTCTATACTCCACATCTGTCGTATTGGTTGGGCAGGTTGGATGACTCACTCTATCCAGGTAAATCCTTGGGTCCCTCCTATAGTTTGTGACCATCCCTTTGGCAAGTCTTCTCTTCCCAACATCATTGTTACCTCTTCCCTGGGTAACCTCCATGGATGCTGTGCATGGATCTCTTCTATCTTCTTTATCCACTTCACACTAATCACCCATTTCGTTATACGCTCCAACTCGAGAGACACTTGTTGTTCCCACAACACCAATTCTCCTACATGGCCAATACAAAATGTCATTCTTGCACTATTCATCACATGGCCTAATTGACTGAAGAAGTGCTCCACCTTATCCTCTACACCTCGTGCCTCCTCTTTCATCGTAATTATTTTGAACCACGGTATCTCCAAGAGATAACTGGATTGCATTCCCCATTGTTCTTCCTCTGAAGGAGTCCTCAGTTCATCTTCTTCTCTAAGGTGGCTAGAGCTTCCTCCAAGCTCTCTAAGTGCTCTCTCGGTATCAATATTTTCTTGAGGTGGAGACTATTTCTCTTGTTCCTCCTCCCCCTCGTTATCTACAATGTTTATGATCTCTTCTTGAGATCGTTGCTCGTCCTGTCCCTGAGCCTTCTCTGCTCTAGATGAGCCTCCTTGTGGCTCCTCCGTATTGTCTCGGCCTTCCTCCTTGCCCTCCACTTGTTGCTCTTCTACCACTCTTTCCTCCTACAGCTTCTGTGCATCCTCCATTATGACCTTCGGGGCAACAAGTGCTTCACTTTCTTGTGGCACTTCCTTCTCCGAGACTTCATGTCTGCTAGAGCCTCCTGATACAAATCTGTATCACGTCTTCTTCTTCGGCTCTGCTATTGCTTCCTCTTGGGTAGTGGCCACTCCATCGTGCCCTACCTCAAATCCTCTAAAGAAGTCAGAGGCATCCATCTTCTCATATTGAGAGAAAATTTTTGGTGAGCATACTATTTTCTCTGCCTCTGCCCAATACACTTCATCCAACTCTGTCACTTCTGAATCCGACTCTTCCATTCTCCATACTTTGGGAGCTAGTTTTCCTGCCATCCTCTCTCTCTGCCTTCTCGTCCTGATCTGAATCGGACTACTCTCCATTTATTTCTCGAGAGGCTGCTCCTACTGCCTTCTAGTAGGTATCGATTGTTCCAATTCTGGCTCCAACCATCTTGGGTGTTTCCTCCGATGATGTACATCGACATCCTTCTCCGGAGAAGTATCTTCTTGAGCTTCACTCTTGTGTCACTCACTCCATGTCCATGGTTTCTCTAGAGTCACCTTGGCTATGGGTATAGTATTTACCCATTTTAGTATAGTTGGTTGATCTGGCCTAATCTCCCTAGGCTACGTCAACCCTGGGAATGTCATCCCTGCTTTCGTCACTGCATTGAGAAGCAAACCAATAGCCTGAAAGGCCATCCCAAAGTTCTTTGGTCTCTTCATCAATGCTTCATGCATTCTTCACTCTAGATAGGTACCCCAATCATACGAAATCCCTTGGGTAATACCTTCTACATATTGGGCCATCCACATAGGCATCTCAGCCATCCTTATGTCCCCTGATAGTCGAGCCATGACTGTGTTCATTGCGCAAGCCCAGTGTTCATCTCGTAAGTGGCTCTATTTTATTCCACGCATCCCTATGCCAAAAATCTTAGCCTCTGTCAGTGATTTGACAGTCATCAAAGTAGTGACCAGGCGGTATGCTTCAATAGGGTCTACCAGTTTCTTTACTATCTCCATACCCTCTGTTGGTAGCCCAAAATTTTTCCTGAATGCCTCCATCGACACTTCAACCTTCATTGATCTCCTACCTACATTGACGTAGGTCGTCCTTGTTGATGCATCATAAGCCTAAACTATCTGGAGAAGATAGTTCTCAAAAAATGTCTTGTGAAATGGTAGAATCTGTGCAATGACCGCCACCTGCGCATTCTCAAACTGTTTCTTCCATGGATGAGATTTATTCTTCTCATCGTTCCACCATTTCCTGCATGCTTCTGCCCCATGCTGTACAAATACCATATTTTTCAATTCCACCTGGCATTCTTCCTATCCATTTCTCAGGTGTTCTTCCTGTTGTGGTACATGTACTTCACTCCTCAACTCCCTCCATGAGGTAGTGACGTGCACCATTCTTGTCGCTCTGTACCTTGGTGGCATTCTATTCAAATGCGCTCACCAATGGCCTTGTCTCCTCCATGGCCTCTGTCCTCCTCTTCTCCACGGATGATTACCACACCTATCGTGGGACTAAAACTGATGCCCGGAGTACTGTCGTGAGGATGCCTCTCTCTCGTGGAGTGGCCCTGGTGATCTCTCCACCTTGTTGGCTGCAATCCACCTCAATCGGCGTCCAAACTCCTCTGTTGATATCATTCCTTCAACATCTCATCGATTGCTCCACTCACTTCTCCACAATAAAAAATGTATCCAAAATCGTACAACTCTTCGTAAAAGCATACTATGTATGATTCTACGTACCATGTACGATCTTGCTTTTCTTCACTTCCTCCCAAATTGTACACCCTTCGATAGTTTTTCCTTCCGTCTCCGTCACTCCTCCAACGGTTACTTTTCTGGAAAATCATACCATGATGACTTCAAAACCATACAGGGCACCAATACTCCATACACTGCTTCCTGTTGGCTGCCCTCCCCTTTAAAACTGGTATGATTCCATACGGTTCCATACGATATGCTAAAAAATTCCAAAAATGGTAAAATAAGCACCCAACTTGTGCTCTTTTCCCTAAAAATCGTACGATGTAGCCCAAAATCATACAATACATCTGCACAAACCCTTATGCTGAAAAATATCAGGATTTCAGCCTCCTTCCACAATTCCAACACCGACCCAGTTGCTAAAATGGCCCGATCTACCTTTCCCTGAGTTTTTACAATAGATCGTTAACTCCTTTTCTCCCGACGCAATTTCTCTCAACTTGATGAATTCCTGGTGCTTTGGTATGGTTGTACGGTCCTTTTCTCATGCTTCTCAGCCTGTATTTTCCATATTCGTAACTTTTTAGGGTTTCAATCTCCTATTTCCTTGCCAATCCACCAATTTCCACCACCAATCGCAGCTTTCTCGACTTTAATGTGCAATTTCCCTACTCAAAATCCGTACGCTGACGTATTCTGACGTCTCTGGCTGCAATTAACATGAATTTCCTCCCCTTTTTGTTGGAGAAACCCTAATTTCTCTCTTCTCGGGTTAAAATTGTTCAAAGTGAAGAAGAACGCCCTGGTACAAATTATGATGGGTCTGCAATCTTTAGAAAATCCATGAAAAATCTTCGCCCATGTAGTTCAAGTTCTAAATCGTACGCTTCTTCGCTTCAATCTCCTGGAAAAAATTTGAATTCTTGTGCTTTTCTTACTTGGTGAAAAAAAATGGGTAAAATCTCTTCCTATTTAAAGAAATCCTCCAAAACCCTAGAAAAACCCTAAAATTTAAATCACAAAGGCGCCAATTTGCATGTAATTTCCCAGTTGGGCTATTGGATGACTGACAACTCAGTGAAAATTCAAATTTTGTCTTTTTCCCCCTAATTTTCCTCCAACCGTTGCTTTTTTTGCATGCCGCATTTAATGAGTTAGTTGGCAAATCGTACACTGTACGGTCTAGATCGTATCGTACGACCTCCTGTATGATTTGTAGGTCAATCTTGCTTTGTACGATTCTCTTTTGTATGATTTCCTTGCTTGTACGATTTCATAACTTAGAGAAAATTTTTGCTTTCTCTCTGGAGAGGTCGTCATTTTCGGTTTTCAACCTTGCCCTTCTTAATTGCGTCCCGAGGGATTTTCACAACCAAGGCACAATTTTTTTTTTCATCATCATTTTTTTTTTTCATTCCTATTCTAATCATACTTACCTTCTGGGTAATCGTACAGTGACATTCACCTATACGACCCCATCCCAGTCTTGGCCTCAAGGTTCAACCATCACATTTCGGTTAGCAACATTCTCTTGTACCTCTGCTTGACTGGTCCCTACCTATGATGTTGTTGCCCATTCATTTGCCCTTCCACAATGTGTACAATTTTGTATTGTACATCGGCAAATTGGAGTCTCATCTCCTGGTAGGCCTTCTTCTCACCATCCAGGTAGTTGATCCCGAGGGGGTGGTGTCCTTACCACTCTACTATCATTTGAGTGACTTCTTCGGCTATCTCCCTAGATCATTTTTGGCTCCAAACTCGGTGATCGGGTCCTTTGTTGGCCTAGGTTTCCACCATCTATGGATTGTACCCTTCCCCTGCCAGCAAAGTTTTGGCCACGTGGGTATCTCCCCCTACCACTCCTTCTAGGCATGAAACCTCCTTGTACTACTGATGATTCTTCTCTTACTCGGGGTAACCACCAATTACCTCCTTCCCGTTGAGGTCCTTGTCGATTCAGGGGTGGTCGCCCCCCTGTGCACCTTCCTACCACATTTTGTAACATGCCTCTTAGTCAAAGTATATCCTGTGGGTTCCTTTCCTAGTTCAAGCAAGCTAGCAGGCTAGCACCTGGCCATCTAGGAGTAGGGGGTCAAAATATTCCTCGTCCTCTACCTCCTCCTATTACAACATCATTCAGATTCCCATCATTTTTTGGTCGTCTACCTCTTCCTCTCCCTCTTATAGGTCCTTGTCCAATTCTTCCTCTTACTCTATGGTCATCAGGAGTAATATCTACTAACTCAATGTTAGCTAGTGGACTTCTATTTGGTGACAACTGGTGTAAGGTTCTGACTCTCCTATCAGCTTGTACCAAATGATGCCTCCATATTCTTTCCTCAAAGGATCGTTGGGGGGATGAAGATGCCAATACTGCTCTATAATCATCTAAGAAGTCTATTTCAGAGCTAGAGTCAGTCTGACTCTCTTCCCTCTATTCTGCCCAGTTGATTGGCAAATACATCACTCTTTCCAATCGTCAAACTTCCCTCCTTTGTCTTCGTAGCTGTTGGTGAGCTATTGCATATGCTTGTGTATGATTCTCAAATCTATCTTCTCGAACTCCCTCAACTTGTCTCGATCTCAATGTTCTGATTGGAATACTCCGATCCCTCTATGGATTATGAGGATTCTCTGGTTCCTATTCATCTGTACTAGGCTCTCGTACCAACCATGACATTCCTCCATCACTAGAATCTACCCTGTCTACTACATTGTGATGCACTTTAGGTGATGTGGTGGTTTCCTCTATATCTCGCCATAGTACTCCTACCTCCTCATTTACTATAGGTTGTCTACTTAGTGAAGGGGGTGAACTTGTACTTGCACCTTCATTTCCTCCACCATTTCTTGGAGTTAAATCCTCAGCCTCCTCATGCTCACTTCCAATCTCTTGTAATCTAATGGCTCTTTGTTCATCCAATATTTGTATGGTGTCGTCCAATTCATGGATTACTTATGCTCTTAGTATCGCATTGTGACCCCATAGCATTTGATATTCTTCCTACAATTTTTGAGTTTACATTCTCATCCTCTACTACAATAGCCCTACTTGAGCTAATGGGGAAAGTCTTACTATTTCTTCTTCTATCCTGTCCTCCCTAGCATCCTCTGGCATTTCCATCTCAAACATGTCTACTCTATATTCATTATGCACTATCAGTCTTACCCTTCTTCATCCTTCTGGTTGTTGAGGTAGTTCCCTGCATTCTATCTATGGGTACCTCCTATCCAAAGCTCTTGGTAATAGTGCTCTCTCTTGATAATCTTCTCTTGCTGGAAGGATCCACTCTTCTCCCTCTCTTATGGTCATGTCTGCCCATCTGATATGTACTCGCACTCGTCTTCTTTCATCTGGTCTAGGTGCCAACTCCTTTTGTACGATGATTGGTTGTGCCTCCATCTCAAAAAAAAATCTAGCGAGTCCCAAATCTAGCTCTTCTTGTGAGGGACCTAGCTCACATGGAGCCTCATTTCGAGTGCCTACTCGTCTTCTTCATTCCACTTCTTCCAAAGCAATGAATGAACACTGTACTTTATAAGGCTTTAACTTTGAGCCATTTACAGTGTTGGGTACCTTTGTCCCATTCAGGTTCTATAACCTGACCGCTCTATTATCCAATGCTTCAATCACCTTGTAAGGGCCAAGCCATAGCGTCTTCAGCTTCATAGGCTTGATATTCCTCTTACCATTAAACTTGAGAACCAAGTCTCCAAGACTAAGTTCTAACTTTCTCAAATGCTTGTCATGCCACACCTTTCATCTCTTCTAGGCTACCTTGATTGCCCACTGTGCCATGACTCTTCTTTCATCCAACTTTATCAGCATCATTAGTCTTTCCTCAAAATTTTCTTGATCTCCCAAGTGATGCTTTACAACAAATCTCAAACTTGGTATCAAGAACTTGATTGGCACCACCGCTTCCTGACCATACATCAATTGGAAAGGGGTATGTTCCGTTGTTGGTTTAAAATTTGTTCTATATGCCCACAAAATGGATGGTAACCTTTCCTTCCAGTCTTCTCCTTCTATCCCATAGGTTTTATACAGAGTTGATACTAAGACTTTATTAGTTGCCTCTACCTACCCGTTATCTCTAGGGTAGTATGGACTAGATAATGAATATAAAATCTTAAACTCTGTCGTTAGCATCTTGATAATCTCGTTAACGAAGTGTCCTCCACGGTCACTCATTATTTGTAGTGAAATACCAAATCTTGTGATTACCTACTTGTACAAAAATCTTGTTGTACTCTTAGAAGAGTTATCAGGTAATGCTCTTGCTTCTACCCAGTTTGTGAGGTATTCCATTGCCACTATGATATATTTGCATTTCCATCTTCGAGATGTCTTGAATGGTCCTACAAAGTCTAAGCCCCAATGTTCAAACAACTCTTGTGGCTACGATGGGTGTAAGGGCATAAAATCCCTCCTCACAGGTTTACCTACTCTCTAGAAACTATGGTAAGATTTCACGTGTTCTTTTGCATCATTATATAATGTGGGCCACCATAGACCTACTAGCAATATTTTCCTTCCAGTCGCATCTGGTCCCATGTGTCCCCCTGCTAAACCGACATGGGCTTCTTTCAATACCATCTTAACTTCTTCCTCCATTACACATCTCCTCAAGATACCATCACTTCCTATCTTGTATAGCAATCCTGCTATTATCTAGAAAGGTGTTGACTTCATAATTACTTTCTTCTTCTCAGTTGCCATCATCTCCTATGGCAACTCCCCTGTGGATAGATACTGGCCAACCAAATTGTACCATGATGGCACAACATTGATGGCAAATAACTGTGCATTTGGGAATTCATCAGGAACCCTTGTTCTTGTTGGCTCTCCTGATCATATTCGAGACAACTGGTCTGCAATCACATGCTTCTTACCAGGTCTCACCACAATTCAAAATATGAATTCTTGGAGCATGACGAGCCACCTACTAACTCATCCTTGTATTACTGGCTTATATATTAAGTACAACAATGCTTGATGATCAACATAAAATGCAAAGGGGTTTGCCAACAGGTAATGCCTAAACTTATGAACTGCATATACCATCCCCAAAGCTTCCCTTTCTGTTGTACTATAATTCCCCTATGGATAGATATTGGCCAACCAACTTGTACTCATATTCCATTTTGTATATAACCAATATTTCAAGAACTTTCATAATATAATAACCACAAGTAATCATTTATTCTTGATCAAGTATTGAAATACTAGATCAATATATTTACCATACATATTTTCTTCATAGAAAGCTTTGCATAATTTCAATTACAAAATATTTTTAATCATTCCTTTTCTTCAAATACAATAATGTATTTCAACATAAAATGGGTCCCTAGTTCCATCTTCTCTTTCAAGCTCTTCCTCTTGGTATATATTTTCTTGAACTTGTGTAAAATTCTATGGATCAAGACAACTCATGATAATGCATATGCAACTTAAAAAGCAAAATGAAACCACATACATCCATGCAAGATACAATGCATGCAAACAAAGAGAATCCCATACTTATTTCAATAATGAATTTCTTATCTACCGAAGCCTCAACAATTCATTATTTAAATATAAATACAACTTCATAATGCTATTCAAAAATACTTTTATATGTAAAAATACAATTTACCAAAATGCTTGAATCAATAAAATAGAATTCCAATTCATCTATTCTTTCATACATATAAAAGAAGAACCTACATTTCAATTGTTATTCTATTTAATTATTTATACATTCAAGCATTACTTCCTTCTTTAATAAGATTATTCATCTGCCTAAATAATTCATATTCACATAACCACCTTATAAAAAAAGTTATAGATTTCTCAATAATTTTTAACAAAAAAGCACCATAATAAAACTTTATTGGTAACTATCCATTATGCTATCTAAAATAACCATACACTATAGATTGAAAGCTTCTTAAAAAATCATCTATGACATAGCTTTAGAAACCAACAATCAATTAAATTTGATTCCAAACACAAGATAGCAATCAACCAATACCCAAGCAACAATAAAACCCTAAATAAAACCTTACACAAGAAAAGGTTTAATAATAAATAAAACTTAAGAAGCCGACCATCACCACCTTCTAACACACCAATGTTTTATAACCAAAGTATATAGAAGCCTATGAAATAACACGACTATACCTCTGAGCAACAAAACCTCTAAAGGAGCCACTGGAGAGCATAGGTCCGTAATTGGCAATTAGTGCAACTACATGATCACAATGAATTGCACATGAACGTACTACATGTAGCAACAAAAAAAAGAGACTTTGGAAAACATTCAATAGACCCACTTGAGCAATGACATCTAGGAAAAGGTCAACAAAATACTTTTTCTCTATAATACAAAAAGGAACAAAACAAAATATAAGCTCAATGCTAAGGTTGCTTAAAAACTTGGAGAGCCGACTCAAGACCAAAAATATCACACAACGGATCCAACATAGCAACTGAGTAGGTGATCAAAAATAAAGGCAAAATATCTTCTCAACATGAAAGCTAAGCTATAAAAGCAAATATTTGGCTTGCCCACTAGCATTACAATAAGGTATCACAACAATAGAAGCCGCTAACCAAAAACTAAATCAAAATGACTTGCAATGCAACAACAAAAGCAACTATAAACCACAACTAAACAATGCAGTAGCAAGTAATATCATGAAGAACATCTAAATTTTATAGTTTAATTAAGGTAACTAGCTAAGAATTACCTCAAACCAAGTAATATTGGAAATTTTGAGTAGTTTTTTTGTCATTGATGTTAAAATAATATTGGTTTAATTTCACCATGATTAAGGACATCAAGTGGTTTTTCCAAAAGCAATAAGGTCTTGGAAAGGAATAGGATATACTATTTATTTTTAATATTATATTCCTAAAAAGGGCCCAAAGGATGAAGACCCGAGGAAGGAGAAGCAAGTTTAAATTAAATAATAATAATATATTATTAAAATATTTCAGGCCAAATAACAAGGTGAAGAAAAACAAGGTTCAAGTTAAAAAGACCCATGAGCAGATTAAAAAAGATTTAATTTAAATTAAAATATATATTTTTTTTTTGGTAAGTAGTGTTTGTATTTACAACGGGTTTTAACAAGGATCCCAAAACCTGATTACATAAGCAATGGGCCTAGGGCATCAATCCCTTGAAACTGAACACCAAAACAGAAATCCCGCCTAGCGGTAACAGTAAGCATGAAACAATCCCTCTCAGCGGAAATAAACAAATAAGAAAGAAAGTAGTTTTGGAGATCCCGCCCAGCGAGGAGTAGCCAAAAACCACCATCGAGAAGATCCCGCCCAACGAGAAGCAAAGAAAAACTGTTACAATAAAATCTCGCCTCATGGGAAGCAATCAAAACCACCACAAAAAGTCCCGCCTAGCAGGAAGCAACAGGGAAATCCCACCATCTGGGAAACCAGCAGAAAAGAAAGGATACCGCCTCGCGAGAAAACCGACGGATTTGGCGGATCCCGCCCTGTGGAGAAACCAGCCGCCCACCGGGAAAACATTCCGTTCGGCGAGAGCCATCCTATAGGAAGCCGACGACCAAGCACGAGAGAGGATCCAACCCATCGGGAAGTGACCAGAGAGTTGCACCACAAGGAACCCGCCCGGGAAAACGAGAAGAGGATCCCAGCAGCAGGGACCAAGAATCCCGTCCAAGCACAGAGCCTGTCGAGGATTGACAAGAAAAAAGGGGGAAGCTGTCCAAACCCTAAATCGTCACCTCCACCACACCGAGAAAAGCAGGGGACCAGATCCATGCGAATAACCTACAAAAAACCCCAGGGGGAAGCCTGAGGGAAAAAGGGAAGGGATCCCCAACCAAACAGGGATCCCTGGGAAGCACCAGTCCAAAAAAAAAACCAAGGAAACCCTAGCCGGCTGGGAGGGGCGCAGATAGTGGAGAAGGATCTCCCCCCAGGAGATCATCTGCAAACAACCACTCCCCGGGAGGGATGACCTGGATTGAGCCAGGGACTGGGCAGGAACCAGGAGCCATGGGAGGGGGAGCGGGGAGGGACCAGAGCCCTCCCCTCTCTCAAAAACATGATAAAATTAAAATATTTTAATCTTTGATTAAAATTTATATTTAAATTAATAATGGAGGAAAAGGTTTTTAAATTTAATATTTAAAAAAAATTCGAATTTTAAAATTTGAAATGGGCCAATGTGAGAAGTCAAAATATAATGTGCATTTATATAGGAAATAAATTCCATTTCCTAAAGTTGAACTTACACCTTCGAATGCAAGAGGAGGAAATTCGAGCGTTGCACCCTAGGAAGAGGAAGATTCACATTTTGAAGAAGATTGAGGGAAATGAGGACATTAAGGGCAACAAAGAGAGTGGACATCCCATTGACGATGGTAGAATAAATGATAGTTGGGAGAGAGCTAAGGCTTGCAAGGAGGAGATCGCGGTTCGATCCACACGATCGACATTTTGTTTGAGGAAGAAATTTTTGTTTGATTTGCTCAACGATTTTCATGAGGCGGTATTTTAGTGCATTGTGCACCGTTTGTATCATGTGGGAATGCAACCCACTTGGTGGCCTAGCTTGAGCTAGGGTGTTGGGGAGTGCAAGGTCACGTGGTCGAATTCGCCAAAAACATTTTTGTGGGTAGAATGAATTAAAGGTATGCTATTCATTTTTATTCTCTAAAGTGTTGAAAATTAAAATTGCTTAGATATTGACGTGAGTTCTAAGTGCTTGGGGGAGTTATAAGGTAAAAGAAAAAATTAAAATATTTTATTTTGATTTTTGGTGATTGAAATTTATTTTATAAAGTGTGGAGATTATAAGGTGTATAAGGGAGATTGTTGTGCATTTTGTTATAAGGGAATTATTGAGTTAGATTGTGTAAGTTTGGAGATTATAAGGTGTATAAGGGAAATTGTTGTGTGTTTTGTAATAATGAAATTATTGAGTTAGATATTGTGAGTTTGGAGATTATAAGGTGTACAAAAGGATTTGATATTTTGTATGGAAAAATAATTTTTGAGAAAAATATTTTGTGGGAGATCTTGAGATAGGTTGTGGCTACCTAACCCTAGTGTTGGAAAAGAAAAATTGATTGTGGTTAAGATAGGTTTTGAAGATATATCTCCATAAAAATAAAAGGCATGGGTACATATTCCTTGTAAATAAAATATTGTTGGATTGAATATTGTGAATGCTAAGTTGGAGTGAAAAGGATTGTTTGATAAGCATTGTTGAGTTTTGTTTTGATATATCCAATAGTGATTGATAAAGTTTTTTCTAGAATGAAGGTTGATGCTAGAAACCTTATTTGATAAGCATTATTGGAAATATTGAGTGAGCCTTAATGTGCATGATTAGGGTTTGTGAAAGATCATGAGTATCATTGTTATGTGAGGTTTGTTTGATAAGAATTATTGAATAAGCTTTCATTGAGTGATTGGTTGAGTGGAGTTGATTGAGCATAATTGATTGGAAGTATTGGAGTGATAGTTAAAGTTCTATGAAAAAATTGTTCTTTATTTTTGGATTGAGTTGAAGGAATTATTGTGAGTGAAACATATTAAGTCTCTAACCATTATCTATATGTTTCTGTGGTAAAACAAGAGAGAGATTGAAAGTGATTGAGCATTGTTGTGAGTGTGAAGCATATTGAGTCTCTAACCATTCTCTATATGTTTCTTTGGTAAAGAAAGAGATATTGAAAGTGATTAAGCATTTTTGTGAGTGTGAAATGTATTGAGTCTCTAACAATTCTCTATATGTTTCTGTGAGATTAAACAAGAATCTGTGTGAAGCTTATTTGTGTGATTGAATAAGTTTTCTGTGATAGATTGAGTTGAGTTGAATAAGCTTTTGTGAAATCTTGTGAGATGATTTGAGTAAGTCCTAGAGTGGACTTAAGGACAAATTTGTGTGAGATTTTGTGGAATCTTACAATCATATTGGACAGAGTTGAGGTAAGTCTTAGTGAGGACTTGTTGAGCAGATTAGACAAGTTCTAGTGAGGACTTGTTGAGCAGATTAGACAAGTTCTAGTGAGGACTTGTTGAGCAGATTTGAAGCAAGTCTTGGTGAAGACTTGTTGAGCATATTGGACAAGTTCTAGTGAGGACTTGTTGAGCAGATTTGAGGTAAGTCTTAGAGAAGACTTGTGAGTAGAGTTTATTGATTGATTTTTTCAAACCTTGAGTTAAGGTTTGGGGTAGATCTAGCAGAGTTGATTTGTAATTGAGTCAAGCTTTGCATTAAGGCTTGAGGACAAATTTGAGGATAGAGTTTGGTGTAGATTTTAGGATAGGTTTGTGCCAGACCAGATACAGAGATTGAGTAGATTTGTGCTAGATTGAAGGACTGTGTTTAGTGTATATTTGAGACAGATATTGAGCAGATTTATGCTAGACCGAAGGACTGTGTTTAGTGTAGATTTGACAGAGTTGAGAGTAAGCTTTGGAGGTGGTAGAGCAGAGGATAGTAGTGTCCAGTTGATAGAGATCCATTAGCTAGGGCAATAAGGATAGAGATATCTAAGTGAGGACATAGTCTTATGTGGAGAGAGATCCACAAGCCAATATAGTGGAGGTAGTAGTCTTTTAAAGGATCACCAACCAAATTAGAGAAGAAGGAGTTCTCATGTGGATAGAGATCCATGAACCAGTTGATGGGATTGGTGTCTCTTATGGATAGAGATCCACAAACTTGATTAGGGTATTGGTGTCTCCTTTGGATAGAGGTACATAAACATTATAATAGGGAAAGGATTCTTGAGAGATTTTTTGAGAAACATTTAGTGAAATATTTTCTTTGTGGAGTAGCCCACATTGGGTGAACCACGTTAAATTGGTGTCTCTATTGTGTGTGGTGATTTATGCATTGCTTTGATTACTACTATTGATATTTCCATTGATATATTACATAATATTATTTGTGAAAGAAAAGTAAAAAGTGGTCTTATACTGTTCACCCCCCTTAGTATAAGCTTGTGTTCTTCAAGCAATTCTTCATCCTTGCTTAGTCTCCTCATAGTCTTCTTCTGATGCTTTCACTAGCTCCAAAATTCCTTGAGGTATGGATTTCAAATAGGTTTTCCTTAGAATGCCAATAAGATTAAAAGTTTGAACATGGACTCCATGCATTTATGTTACTCAAAGAGGGATGTTTTCTCAAGATTATGTTGCTATTAAATATTACCACTTGCCAACTTTCTCAAAGCACAACATTAAAATTATAACCTTAATTAAAGTAGTTTTAAGGTTTATTTGCACTATAATTAGTATTTTAATTGTGCTCTTAACATTAACTTGTTCCTTCCCAAGGTTTCTCTCATTAGAAAAATAATATTTAAATCAATTACTCACCTAATTAGTTATTATTGAATGTTAATATTAAACATTAACATCGATATCAAGCCACATGGCCTCTTGCTTAGCCATTATTTTCTAATTAAGATGAAAACAACACACCAAGTTCTTCCTTGAGTAAGAGGTTTTATGTTGGCAATTTTGGGTACCTTGGGTACATTGCCTTTGCTCTAAGTGTAGATGTTGTCATTGATGTCAAGAAGGTCTTGAAGCAATTTGGTTTGATGTCAAAGAATGTGTCTTGATGAAGGTTTCAGTTTGGACAGTGAGTTTCCAAGTAGATCAGAGTAGCCCAGTTGCAAAAGATCAAGAAAAAGACAAGTAAGAAAAAGTATGTAGGCGGCTGGAAAAACTATCGTGATTTTGCGACATGTTTGAGGAGAGAGAAAGTTCGGGCAAAACTGTCGCGATTTCGCGACATGTTTGGAAGGCAGAGACGAAGCAGGCAAAACTGTCGCGATTTCGTGACATGTCGCATTTTTACGACTCGAAAAGTGCAGGAAGGCAGAGAAGGAAAAGTGTCACGATTTCGCGACATTCTGCAAAGAAGTTGTACGGATGAAAAAGTGTCACGATTTCGCGACATGATGAAGAGAGAGTCCAAAAAAAGAACTGTCATGATTTCGTGACAAGTTCGAAGAGGAGAAAGTTACATGTAAAATGTCACGATTTCGTGACATGCTGCAGAGGTCAAGTTGAGGACTGTCATGATTTCATGGCATACTAAAAAGCTCGAAGTGAGAACTATCATGATTTCGTGACATGCAGCAAAAGGGAAGAGTCTGAAAGGAGAAGCGTCACGATTTCGTGACAGGTTGCAAGGAAAGCTTTCGAAAGCTGAAAGCGTCGTGATTTCGTGACAGGCTACAAAGAAGTTGTACGGATGCAGAAAGTGTCATGATTTCTCACGACAGGTTGAGATGGCAGCTTGCAGTTGGAGAAAGTGTCATGATTTCATGACAGAAATAGTTAGCAAGTCTTAAACAGAAGAAGCGTCACGATTTCGCGATGAATTGAAGAAGGAAGAGCTCGAAGGCGAAAGCGTCATGATTTCGCGACATGTTCCAGTTTCACGGGCATATGGCAAAAAAGAGCTTAAGGCAGCGAAAGCATCGTGATTTCGTGACAGAGTTGCAGATGACGTCAAATAGATGTGTCACGATTTCATGACAAAAGCTAAGAGGAAGGAATTGTAGACTAAAGTGTCACGATTTCATGACAGAGTGAAGATGACGTCAGCAAAAATCATAAGTGTCACGATTTCACGACAAAAGTTGAGAGGAAGGCCATGAAGACTAAAGTGTCATGATTTCACGATAGAAGTGAGATGACGTCAGCAAGAGGCAAAGGTGTCATGATTTTGCGACAGAAGCACAAAGGAAGTCGACAAAGGCCAAGGTGTCACGATTTCGTGACAACAGGCTATAGAAGGTGTACGGCTATAAAAGTGTCATGATATCGTGACATGTTGTAGTTTCACGAGAAAAGCTACAGAACAGTAGAGGCGGTTGAAGCCGACAGAGTTAACCTTGAGTCGACGAAGTGTAGGGTTGTGCAACCGACATTGTTTTAGGGATATACAGTCGACTAAGATCAAGAATCTAATCTTGAGATTGTCAGTATAAAAGGAGGGTTGTTCAGAGAGTTTGATCATCGATCGAAGTGTGCGTTCGAAGTGTGACTTTCATAGAAGCAGAGTGCGGGGAGAAGTTCGATCGTCGAAGAGCAGAGTGTGCGAAGACATTGTTGTTGTGTTTGCATAGAGGTGCATAAGTGGATATTTGATCGAGAAGTGCAAGTTTGAGGACAATAGTGCCGGACCGAAGGACTATGTTTTGGTGCGGATAAGAGGACCAGCTTTGGAGGTGATAGAGTTGAGGACAGAGGTCTCCAGCTAGAGTAGGGAAGATAGGTGTCTTCTATGGATAGAGTTCCACTTGCTAAGGGCTGCAGAGGCAGAGGTCTTCTAGAGGATCACCAGATTGAGCAGAGCTAGGGGAAGGTATCTCCTTTGGGTTGGTGCCCATAAACTTTGTAATCGGGACATGTTTCCCAAAATTTGAGGTGATAAAATTTAGTAAAAATTTTATTCGTGGAGTAGCTCGCGTTGGGTGAACCACGTAAATTGTTGTGTCTCTATTGTGGATGATATTCTGTGCATTGCTTTGATTTCTATTTTTGATACTATTATATATTCACTGCATAATATTGAACTGCAAGTTGAATCGAAAGAAAAAGTAGAAAGCGGTCTTATACTGTTCACCCCCCCTCTCAGTATAAGCTTGTGTTCTTCAATTGGTATCAGAGCGGGTCTCTCCAGAAAAAGCCTAACAGCTTGGAGAAGGATCTATCAGAAGAACATACAGTTTCAGAAAAGAATGAAGAGGTTAAGTTCGATCTCTAAAGAGAATTCTTCTAGGCTTTAAGAATTTTAGGGAAGAGAGTTTTGTTCTCAAGCATCATGACAGGAAGAAGAGACAACAAGATCAATCTTCAGCCTGAAGAACGATGGATTCCAATTGGTCACAAGAAGAACAATCATCCAAGGCATCAAAACAGGTTACATAATACTTTCCATGGCTACTGTTTTTCTTGCAAGGAATTTGGTCACAAAGCTATACATTGCATTAAATCCGTGAATAGCCATAGTAAGGAAAATGTTAACTCTTTTGCACCTCTTATGGATAAAAATTTCATGTGTTACAAATGCAAGAATGTTGGGCATATAGCAAGGATGTGCGGTTTGGATAGACCTAGCCTTAAGTTCACTAAAAAGAGAAATGAGATCAAGTCTAAGTCAATGATAGTTCAAACTGCTTTTCATGCTCAAGACAAAGTAGAGAAATGGTATCTTGATAGTGGTTGTTCAAAACATATGACTGGTGAAAAGGAAAAGTTTTTGGTCTTAAAAAACACAAACAGAGGAACAAGTTAGTTTTGGAGATAACAGTGCTGCTAAAATCTGTGGTAAAGGGACTCTTAGCTTGGATGGGAAATCTAAAACTGAAAATGTGCTTTATGTAGAAGGTCTAAGACATAATCTTCTAAGTGTGAGTCAACTTTGTGATCAAGGACACATAGTATCTTTCTTTTCGGATAGATGTGAGATTCGTAAAGAAAAAAATGGAAAACTCATTGCTAGTGCTACAAGGACTCCAAACAATCTTTACATGCTAAGTGAGATAAAAAAGGAAAAGTGTTTTCTAACTCAAGAAGATGAGAGTTGGTTATGGCATAAAATATTGGGGCATTTGAGCTTTGATAATCTTGTCAACATTAGTAACAAGGAAGCGGTTAGAGACTTGCCCAAAATAAAAAGGCCCCATAACACCATTTGCGGTCCTTGTCAACATGGAAAACAGACCAGAACCAGTTTTAAATCAAAAGTGTATACTTCTTCAAAACCATTAGATCTCATTCATACTGATTTATGTGGCCCCACCAGAACTCAGAGCATTCAGGGAGAAAGCTACTTCATGCTGTTTATAGATGATTATTCTAGAATGACTTGGGTTACCTTTCTCAAAGAAAAATCTGAAGCTTTTGAAAAATTTAAAGCTTTCAAAGAAATGATTGAAAATGAGACTGAAAAGAGAATCAAATGTTTAAGATCGGACAGAGGAGGAGAGTTCACCTCTAATGAATTTGTGGAATACTGTGAGCAACAGGGAATTAAAAGAGAATATTCAGTAGCAAGAACTCCTCAACAAAATGGAGTAGTTGAAAGAAAAAATAGAACTATTGAAAATATGGCTAGAGCTATGTTAAATGAGTCAAAACTTTCAGATGGTTTCTGGAAAGAGGTAGTCATTACAGCAGTATATATCATCACCGAGGCCCAAATTAGAGTAAATCATCATAAAACTCCTTATGAGTTGTGGAAAGGAAGACCAGCTACGAGTAAAACATTTCAAAGTGTTTGGGAGTAAGTGCTTCATCAGAAGGGAAGATCAGAATTTGGGTAAGTTTGATCCTAGGTGTGATGAGGAAATTTTTCTTGGTTATTCCAGCAGAAGCAAGGCTTACGAGATGCTTCAACAAAAGAACGCATACGGTCGTAGAGAGCATAAATGTAACGAGTTGATGAAAATACGGGGATAAGAGAACTCGTCAAGGAAATCGGTGATGAAATCTGTCAAGAAGAATTCAGAGAGGTTTCAGATGAAGAAGAGGAAAAATAGCAGCTGCTTCCCAAAACTCCGTCACGATATGTTCAGAAACATCATCCCAAAGATTTGATCATTGGTGATCCAAACAACAGACAAACTAGAAGAAGAGTCATTCCGTCACACGATTCTACAAATATTTCATTATTATCTCAGATTGAGCCAAAAGATTTCAGTGAAGCATGTGCAGATAAATTTTGGGTAAAAGCAATGGATGAAGAGCTAAATCAAATAGAGAAAAGTGAAACTTGGGATTTAGTTCCAAGACCTAAGGACAAGAATGTCATTGGCACAAAATGGATATTCAGAAATAAACTCAATGAGGATGGAAAGATTGTCAGAAACAAAGCCAGGTTGGTTTGCAAAGGTTATGCTCAAGTAGAAGGTGTTGATTTCGAAGAGACGTTCGCTCCTGTTGCTCGTCTCGAAGCCATCAGAATGTTTTTGGCCCTCTCAAGCTTCAAAGCATTCAAGGTGTATCAAATGGATGTGAAATCAGCCTTTTTAAATGGAGTTTTGGATGAAGAAGTCTACGTAGAACAGCCAGAAGGCGTGTCTCTCTCAGATCAATCGGACTATGTGTGTAAACTAAAAAAGCCTTGTATGGGTTAAAGCAAGCACCTAGGGCTTGGTACTCAAGACTTGACAGGTACCTTCATGAGCAAGGTTTCAGGAAAGGTATGGCAGATAGCAATTTGTATATTAAGGATAAAGGTAATGATATGTTGATTGTAGTTGTCTATGTTGATGATATCATTTTTGGGGGAAATAATACCCAGATGTGCAAAGATTTTGCTAACACCATGCAGAAGGAATTTGAGATGTCTATGATTGGAGAGCTGTCATTCTTTTTGGGTCTTCAGATTGCTCAATCAAAAGACGGTATATTTCTCTCTCAAGGAAAATATATCAAAGAAATGTTAAAAAAATTTGGGATGATGGACAACAAACCTGTATGTACTCCAATGACTACAGGGTGCAAGATGAGTAAAGATGATGAATCTCCAATGGCAGATCAGAGGTTGTACAGATCAATGATTGGCAGTTTATTATATGTTACAGCTACCAGACCAGATATCATGCAGGTTGTTGGATTAGTAGCCAGATTTCAGGCAGCTCCGAAAGATTCTCATGTTATAGCAGTTAAAAGAATATTCAGATATCTGAAGGGCACTATGGACTTTGGGCTTTGGTATCCCAAAGGTGATGATTTCACTCTCACAACCTATACAGATGCAGATTGGGCAGGCAGTAATGATGACAGGAAAAGCACCAGTGGTGGAGCATTCTTTCTGGGAAAGAGTTTAGTTTCTTGGCTAAGTAAGAAACAACCTTCAGTTTCCTTATCTACGGTAGAAGCTGAATACATAGCAGCAGTGGCTGGGTGTACACAAGTTCTATGGATGAAAACCACCTTGGAGGATTTCAAAGTCAAGCATGAACAACCCATCTCCATATTTTGTGATAATACTAGTGCCATAAGTATTTCCAAAAATCCGGTAATGCACTCAAGGACAAAGCATATTTCCATCAAGTATCACTTTCTAAGGGAGAAAGTGCAAGATAAGCAGGTCAAGGTAGAATATGTGTCTACTAAAGAGCAGATTGCAGATATCTTCACAAAACCTCTTCCAAGAGATACGTTTGAGTATCTAAGGGAGAAATTGGGAGTTGTACTCCCACCCCAGAATTAATCACCTCATCAGGAGGTGGGGGAGGGACTAAGCCTAGAGGCTCATTCTTAGTCCCGAGCCCCAAAGGTGACCCTTTGCCATTGATGACAAAGGGGGAGAGATATGAGTAAGGGGGAGAGCTTCATAGTAAAGAAGAGAGCTTCAAGTCAGGGGGAGCAAAAACTTCAAAGGCAGATTCTCAGTTGTTGGATCGGTTGGTTTCAATTTTGGCTCTTGACTAGTGTTTTCAGTTAAGGTTTGCCATCAATGACAAAGGGGGAGATTGTTGGCAATTTTGGGTACCTTGGGTACATTGCCTTTGCTCTAAGTGTAGATGTTGTCATTGATGTCAAGAAGGTCTTGAAGCAATTTGGTTTGATGTCAAAGAATGTGTCTTGATGAAGGTTTCGGCATGGACAGTGAGTTTCCAAGTAGATCGGAGTAGCCCGAGTTGCAAAAGATCAAGAAAAAGACAAGTAAGAAAAAGTATGCGAGTAAGCTGGAAAAATTGTCGCGATTTTGTGACATGTTTGAGGAGAGAGAAAGTTTGGGCAAAACTGTCACGATTTCGTGACATGTTTGGAAGGTAGAGATGAAGCAGGCAAAACTGTCACGATTTTGCGACATGTCGCATTTTCGTGACTCGAAAAGTGTAGGAAGGCAGAGAAGGAAAAGTGTCACGATTTCGCGACATTCTACAAAATAAGTTGTACGGACGAAAAAGTGTCACGATTTCGTGACATGATGCTGAAGAGAGAGTCCGCAAAAATAACTGTCATGATTTCACGACAAGTTCGAAGAGAGAAAGTTACATGTAAAATGTCACGATTTCGCGACATGCTGCAGAGGTCAAGTTGAGGACTATCATGATTTTGCGACATACTGAAAAGCTCGAAGTGAGAACTATTGCAATTTCGTGACATGCAGCAAAAGGGAAGAGTCTGAAAGGAGAAGCGTCACGATTTCATGACAGGTTGCAAGGAAAGCTTTCGGAAGCTAAAAGCGTCGCGATTTCGCGATAGGCTACAAAGAAGTTGTACGGATGCAGAAAGTGTCACGATTTCGCGACAGGTTGAGATGGCAGCTTGCAGTTGGAGAAGGTGTCATGATTTCATGATAGAAATAGTTAGCAAGTCTTAAATAGAAGAAGCGTCATGATTTCATGACGAATTGAAGAAGGAAGAGCTCGAAGGCGAAAGCGTCGTGATTTCGTGACATGTTCTAGTTTCACGGGCATATGGCAGAAAAGAGCTTAAGGCAGCGAAAGCATCGTGATTTCATGACAGAGTTGCAGATGACGTCAGCAGAAGCAGATGTGTCATGATTTCATGACAAAAGTAGAGAAGAAGGCATTGTAGACTAAAGCGTCATGATTTTGCGACAGAGTGAAGATGACATCAACAAAAATCATAAGTGTCACGATTTCACGACAAAAGCTGAGAGGAAGGCCATGAAGACTAAAGTGTCACGATTTCATGACAGAAGTGAGATGACGTCAGCAAGAGGCAAAGGTGTCGTGATTTCACGACAGAAGCACAAAGGAAGTCGACAAAGGCCAAGGTGTCACGATTTCGTGACAGTAGGCTATAGAAGGTGTACGGCTGTAAAAGTGTCACGATATCGCGACATGTTGTAGTTTCACGAGAAAAGCTACAGAACACAGAGGCGGTTGAAGCCGATAGAGTTAACCTTGAGCCGATGAAGTGTAGGGTTGTGCAGCTGACATTGTTTTAGGGATATACAACCGACTAAGATCAAGAATCTAATCTTGAGATTGTCAGTATAAAAGGAGGGCTGTTCGAAGAGGTTTATCATCGATCGAAGTGTGCGTTCGAAGTGTGACTTTCACAGAAGCAGAGTGCAGGGAGAAGTTCGATCGTCAAAGAGCAGAGGGTGCGAAGACATTGCTGTTGTGTTTGCACGAGAGGTGCATAAGGGATATTTGATCGAGTGCTGTAATTGCGAGAGGTGCAAGTTCGAGGACAATAGTGCCGGACCGAAGGACTTGTGTTTTGGTGCGAGATAAGAGGACCGACTGTGGAGGTGATAGAGTTGAGGACGAGAGGTCTCCAGCCAGAGCGGGGAAGACAGGTGTCTTCTGTGGATAGAGTTCCACTTGCTAAGGGCTGCAGAGGCGAGAGGTCTTCTAGAGGATCACCGGATTGAGTAGAGCTAGGGGAAGGTATCTCCTTTGGGTTGGTGCCCATAAACTTTGTAATCGAGACATGTTTCCCAGAATTTGAGGTGATAAAATTTAGTGAAAATTTTATCTGTGGAGTAGCCCGCGTTGGGTGAACCACGTAAATTGTTGTGTCTCTATTGTGGATGATATTCTGTGCATTGCTTTGATTTCTATTTTTGATTCTGTTATATATTCACTGCATAATATTGAACTGCAAGTTGAATCGAAAGAAAAAGTAGAAAGCGGTCTTATACTGTTCACCCCCCCTCTCAGTATAAGCTTGTGTTCTTCATTTTATAATAACTTAGGTGTTATCACCTGCCTACTAAGGATGGCTCTTTTGCTTAAGCAATATTCTTGAAAATAGGGTACATTCAAACAACACATATGCAATGCACCTATCTGAAGGGGTTTCTTTTACCCTTGAGTTGTCTATGAGAATTTCATCCATCATTTTTCATTTTCTCTCAACTCTAGTGGTTGTCCCATACCAATCCACCTATGAGAGTACCTAGTCCTACAACCATAAATTCCATCAATAGTACCATATTCCAAAATAGTATAATCAAGCATAAAATGCAACTACCAACACATATTGGTAACATAAAATGAAATTATGCATTATATATCCACACATCAATACATAAATAAAATGTCAATAATGAGTCCTACCAAGGAGGGTTGTTACATACTCCCCATATTGGACTAAACATAGTCATTTGTGTTTCCTAAAAATAAATCATACATATTTCATTCAAATAAATATGGAAATTTCTTTCTCATTTCCTTATCATCTTTCCAAGTTGCACAATTTTTAGAATATTGATCCCATTGGACCTTACATTGATCTAGGGTTCATTTCTTCAACATCTTGGAATGAAACCCTATAATCCTTACTAAACATGCATTAATTACTGAGGGATCTGCCATATATAATTGTAATAAACATCCTTGATAGAACTCATTATTGACAATGAATTATGTATTGGTGTGAATGTTTAATTACATAACTTCATTTTTATGATGTCAATATGATTGAGTAATTGCATTTTGTGCTTGGAATATGGTATTGTTGATGTATTTGTGGTTGCAGGACTAGGGGCTCTCATTGGTGGGATCATAAGGGTGAACCACCTAAATTGAGAGATATTTTGGGAAATGATGGTGATGAATTTCTCATCGATAACTCAGGGTAACAAAATACCCTTCATGTATATGCATTTGCATTTTAATTGTTTTTATGTTCACACCATTAGACTAGGATGTTTCTTGTGCAATGAGTCTCCTTAATAGGTTGGCGATAACATTAGACTATATTAAAGGAGAACCCATACCTAGGGATAAAGAAATGGTGTATAATATTGTTGGTGTGAATCTATGTTTGTTTGTGGTATGCATAGATTTTGATGGATAAGAATTATTAAGTGTTAATTAATTGGTAGCATTAATACTTTAGAATTATTAAAGTGTTAATTAAATGGTGGCTTTAATACTTTAGACTAGTAAAGTATTAATTATATTGGTGACATTTAATGTCAATACTAAAAGCTAATATTGGCAATTGAAATTAATAAAGTGAATTATTAAATTAATTCTTAGGAATACTTTAATTATTGTATTATGTTCATAATATTTGTAATGAAATCTAAATGACTTAGATTAATCCTTTTAACTTTGCTATGCTTGGGTGGCACTTTAATTAGAATCATGGTGGTGATGGTGTGTAACATTTTCTTGAGCTTGTGAATGTTACCTTCACCATGCAAAGAACACCCAAGCCTATTTGAATAGAGTGGAAATTTTTGGGAGGATTATTTTTTCTCTACAAGGAAGGTGCTGGAAGCTTGGAAGGAGGCAATGCATCTTTGGAGAAGAGGATGTTAGACAAGCTTGGAAAAGGTAGTTTACCAAGTCCTTTAATGTTTGTCTTGATTGGTTCTATTGTTTTGGTTTTAGTGACATATTACCTCTTGCTTTAGTTTAGCTTTTGTTGGTTGTGTTGTTATGCCTATGTAGCCTACAAGTATTATGGAAAATTATTGTTATATTAAATTGAAACCTTTAGATATCACCCCAAAAGTTAGTTGGATGACCATTTTTGACCTGTGTATTATGTTTTTTTCTCTATGTTGGGTTTGGCTCGCTATTCTAGGTATGCTTGGCTGTAGTGATAGGTGGTTCATAGTATGTGTTTTCTCTTATAGCCAATACCCTTCTAGTTAGGTTTGTGCATTCGTAGGGGCTTGTATAACCCATTGTTGCCTTCTATATTATTTGAGATCATTATGGAGTGCTTGATGCTTAGTTTTTTCTTTTGGGATACATTTCTTGTTGTTGTTTTAAGTGAACGTATTATCTCTAGTAATGGTAATTTGATCTCCTTCCTTTATGTTAAGACTAAAACCCTTTGTTTATAGGTTATTTGATATGCATCAATTAGAGTCATATTTGTTTCACTTTCATTGAAGGAAAGGCTTAAATTATTTATATACTAAAGTTTAGGTAACTCTTCAGCTTTATGAAGGTTGAGTTTATTTTAAAAAGAATCCTTTGTTATTAGAGGAAATATTGATGGATGTTACCTTTGCAATATAAAGTTGATAAATTTAGAAGTGAACTCTTTTGGTTTGTACTTTAGTTTGTTATATGGAAAGATTCTTCGTAAGTGATGGTTTGCTTTTAAGAAAAAATAGTTCAATATTGGTTTTGAAAGAGAAACTATTATAATGGTTCCTGAGACCTATGTGGGTTAAGGGATCATTATAAAGAGAAGTATGGGATTCTCTTTATAAATTATTTTGTTGATCTTGGTTTTGAAAGAGAAACTATTATAATGGTTCCCGAGACCTATGTGGGTTAAGGGATCATTATAAAGAGAAGTATGGGATTCTCTTTTATAAATTGGTTTGTTGATATTGGTTTGAAAGAGAAACTATTTTGGTTCCTAATACTCATATGGGTAAAGGGACCCTTATAGAGAGAGAAGTGTGGGATTATCTTCTTGAAGGTTTGTTTTCTTATGCATGGTTTCTTGCATAGTATTAATGGCATGATTAAATTGCATTGCATTTGGAGTTGTCTTGATCCCTAAGTATTCCTTAAAAGCATGGGTATATTTCCATTTTATGAAAAGGATTGTAGATTATAGATGGTTTGGAGAATATTGTGGATGGCTTCATAGTACTTTTTGAATGTATAAATCTTATGGAAACAAAGGCTATGTAAAATAATGTCTTGTTAAATGAGTGTTGTAAACTTAAATATTGTACAAATTAAAGATTTGTGTTGTTTTAATGTTACCATGGGTCTTGTACATTATGATTATATTGCAATATTTTAGTAGGAAATATAGTATTGAGCTCTATCAATTTGTTGGAATGCATATTTATATAAATTTATGATAAATACTTGGATCATTTATGTTATAGCATTTAAGTTAAAGGAATGTATCTTTTGAAGCTTTATGTCTAGCATTTGAGCTAAGCTAAATTTAGATTTTATTTAAGATGCAACCATGTTTATCTATTATAGCATCTTAGATCAAATAGATGATGACTTGACTTAAAGTGCTTTTGATATTATGTAATGTATGTTGCTTTAATTTAGAAGTATGCTTTAAAGTGCAACAATGTTATTAGAGATAAGGTTAACTTGGGATGGTTAGAATATCTTGTGGGACCCAAGTTAGATAAAGCCCAATCCTGGGAGGAGTTGTGAGAATGCAATAACTAGGTAAATATGAGTCTTAGAAGGAGTTGTGAGAATGCAATAGCTAAGAACTCATGAACTTGGAAGGATTTGTGTGAAATAATAACCAGGTTTTCTTGTGAATCATTGCATCTTAAACGAGTAGGATCGGGTGTATCCCAACTAGGTGTTGTGGAAACCTTCATAAGATAAAAATGGTGATTCCTCAAACTTGTATATTTGAGTAGTCATTTCCAATACCAGGTGAGTGGTATTGACCTTAGTTAGCCCATGGAGGTGTGGTAACTAAGCACCAAGGCTTTACAATAAAATAACCTACCTAGATGGACTTAGGTTTTGGTTAGGGAAGAGGAATTTTCCTTTAAGTGTTATTGGCATTAAAGGTGTCAAGTTGTAGTTTTCACATTTAATTTGTCAATCCAAGTTAGATTTAAAGAAGATAAATCTCGTATAAATTATTACACAATTACAAACCATTGAATTAATTTCATTTTCTTAGTTTAGTTTATAGGAAATAAATGTTTGCAATAAATGAAATTTAAATGAAATGATGTTTAATTTAAAGATGTAATTTAAGATTAAGTCTATGTGTGGATCCACGTTATGATCTAACAGTGCATTGACTATTTAAGGTATATTTTATAATTTTATATTATGCAATTTAAATCTATGCTCTAAGACTTATTCTATGTTTAAACTCTATCTATCATATTTTTGTGGGAAGAGATTTAGGGACTAACCTTTCAAAGTGGGCCCTCCCTCCTCAAGGTTAGTATTAACCTCCTCCCCTTTCTACTCTACTTTATTTCAGAAAATAATATTTATTAAAAGTAACTAGATACTACTATATTCATGCATGCAGGAAAGTAAAGTGGAAGTTACAAAAATAAGTAAATCATACGAAAATACAATATACCATTGCTACATTCATGGAAGAAAATTGTTGTTACTTTATTGCTTCATTCCAATATTCATAATACAATGTAAATGAATGTCTATGCATATAAAAGACTTATTATGATGATAGATAATTCATATTTCCACTAGACCTTTTCAAAGTTCTTTACATGTAATTTATAATGTCACTTTGGACATTTACAATAGAAGTCTTCCACGCATTTTTGTTACATCTCGAACGTTTGAATATTTGAATGCCAATTTTACATAACAAAAAATAATCTAAAATTAAAACAATCCTAACAACTACCTTGGACTTATTACAAGTGGATTTATCCAAGTGGCATATTGCTAAACAAACAAACAAACAAAGACATAAATTTAAATAATTTGCTGATAAGACAATTCAACTTTTTGTCCTCTTTCTATGGGAAGAGATAAATTAAGATTACGTTTGAATATAGACAACTAAAAAAATTAACAGATTATATATTTGATAACAAATAAAATATTTAGATCACATGCCAAGTATTAAAGCCATCGTGACAACTGACCATGCTAACTATGTAACCCATGTGGTGCTAGTTGAGCTATCATCATACATGGAACTCTAGCACGTTAAACAGTTTTACACAGTCAACGCTTTTTTGTAGACCTTTTTTGTAGGTGCTTTCCGTAGCACTTTTTTGTAACCCATCTTCAATACATTTATCATGAGCTAGTTCATGTATATTCATACTGTGTTTGGCTGTAATGCTACCTACAGAATACCTGCAATGTCCATCTATTAAAAACACAGAAATATTTGCACAGTTTTGTATGAAATTATCATTATTTGTCACATAAAGTCTCATGAAGGAGATTTATCTAAAATAACATAAATTATGTAAACTACACACAACATTCATCAAAATCACATCCACAATCATTAACTTTGCATAGAAAAATTAAATAAAAATTGTATATTTTAATCATGATTTATCACTCATCATTTTCCCCCAAACTGAAGGGAATGCATGTATAGGCAATTAAAAAAATTTACTTAGTTTTCCATGATATGTGATTTAAAAATAAACCTTTGGTTTCCTTTTAATTTACCTTCGATAAGCTTACTTTGTGGTTTATATCACTTATACCATCCATGTGTACCTTCCCCATATGATGTTGGCTCTTTTGTATGCACAATTCAACCCATTCATTCGCCCAAGGGTGCCTTATCTTAATTTTACATCATGCATGAGGATAGGCTGACTCCTTATCAAAATGGTGAATTTTTGAGCTTATAATATCTATGTTTTACCTTTTATCCGGGAAATGAGTTCAAGTACCATGCTACATGCGAAATAAGATGTGCATGGCATTTTTTGAGAGGCTCGATTAACTATTTATGGCCTAGGAGTGTCCACGTAGATCATCGTCTTCATATCCTTAAATATTCATGGTGAATTATACTCGACTATTGCTCCATCCGTGATGGTATTTCCTTCTTGTGATCACCATGAGAATTCACACAATCTACCATTTTCAGCATCCTTAGATAGCTATAAAAAAAAATAGGGCTTTGCTCTGATTTTTGGGACATCAACCCTCAATTCCCAAGTTATATTTTTTTCTCTTCAATCGCTATGCCAACGTCATGTGTATGGAGGTGGGTAATCATGGTCTCACGCATATGCCAAACTATCTATCGATTTGCTGCCTTGTTCCCTTCAAGCATATGAGTCCATTGTGCTCAATTTTTAAGGTTAGACCCGCGACTTGACTTTTGCGCCATGGCTTACGAGGTAAATATCCATATGTTCACGTGAACCTTATACTAAATTTCTCTATTATGCAAAAGCTTTGCTAAATAGGAACCAATGATAATAACCCTACAATACCTCATTATGCCTTGATACATGGCCTAAGCCATGCGCAAGTCAAAAAGTAATTATGCACTTAGAAATATTTTCATGAAATCATGTCTACAAAAACATACTACAGTTTTTTTTTTTAAACTACGAAAGCACACTGCTGTTTTTTTTTAAACTATAGAAACACACTATAGAAAACAAACTACATAAAGTAACAACAAAAGATTTTGAAAAATACCTACAGAAAGTAACTACAAAAACTTAACTACAAAAAATAACTATAAAAAGTAACTACAAAATCTTAACTACGGAAAACAACTATAGAAATCTAGTTACAAAAGCATAGGAATACTTTACCTGATTTCTTTCCACTCTCTTTTTTTCTTTTCTCCTCCAAACTGTATCATGGAATTTATTGCATTAACCCTTTACTTATCTCCCCAAACTGTGTTTTTGGCTATATAACCAAAACAAGATAGGGAGAGAAATTTTTATTTTATAAAGGTTTATATTATAGAAGAATTTTTGTTATAATAAAAAATATATATATTTTTATCTATTTAGGAATATGGGGATTATTTTATTATATATATCAACTATTCTGTCAAGCTAAGTCAGAAAATATGTTTGTAGGATAATAAATCTTCTTAGAATGGAATTGTTGTTCCCAATAGTAAAGATGTTATGCAAAAACATTGATGTCTCCCTTGACCTTTTAATAAAAGACTTCATGTCCCAATAACAAATATTTCTAATGCACTAGAGAGGTCAAATTATTTGTTCTACTTCCTTTGGCATCATTGAGGAGTTCTATGCGAGAGAAAGATAATAATAAATTTAAACCAATAGCGATCATCAATACTTTGGTTTGCAAAATAGGTCTCATCAATGGTTGGACACTCTCAAAACCTGTTTTGGAAGAGGAGAAATAAGATAGTCATTCTGGTATCAACTTTGTTTTACCATTTCATAGCCCATTTTTCACATAAGTATACATTTATTTATTTGTTTTTATGGGGGGTGCAAAGCTTTGGAGAGTCAGATTCCCAACCACTCTATCAAATTCCTAATGGGAATTTTCACCCTATCCTTACTACTTTACCCCTTCCTATTTTTTTGGATATATATGTATTCATTTTAAATTTTTAGGGGTGCAAAGCTTTGGGGAGTCAGATTCCCAACCACTCTATCAAAGTCCTGATGGGAATTGTCACCCTATCCTTACTACTTTACCAATTCCTTTTTTTTGGATATATATGTATTATTTTTAAATTTTTAAAGGTGCAGAGCTTTGGAGAGTCAGATTCCCAACCACTCTATCAAATTCCTGATGGAAAATATCAACCAATCTTTACTACTCTACCCTTTTAAATAAGTAGAATTAAGGCTTTGGGGATTCAGATTTCCAACCACTCTATCAAAGTCTTGATGGAAATTGTAACCCTATCCTTATTACCATCTCTTATATTTAGGAAAGATATTATAACTTTGGGAATTTGGCTACATATCCATCTAGATGAAAGTGTAGTCCTATCCTTACTATCCTTTTTCTTTCTTTTTATTATTTATGGGCTATAAGAAACATAGTATTTTATTACCTTTCTTTTATTAATTGGTGATACCATCATGACTATATATTCACACACTCAATCTAACTTCTTTCTTAAAACCTAATACTATGACTGAAAAATGATGAATAATAAGATGAAAAAATTGTATATTAGAACTCCATTATGAAACAAAGGAAGCATATTTAAAGAACATAGAATGATCTTCTAGTTTATTTTCAAGAAATATTATTGTTCTATGGTAATCTTCTTTTCATTGGCCAAGTAGTGTAAATATTTTTGCCATCCATATTATTTACTGGTACCTACTCATCCAAACAAGAGGACTGATTAGACTACATTTTTTTAAGCGGAAAGAGAAGTAAAAGTTGCTTAAAAAATAGCAATACAAATCATCCTTAGCTTTCCCTAGCAATCTTGGAAGCGGGAATCAAATAGCAAGGCCCAATCTCCTCATTGAAATGCTCTTGGTATAATATGTTTATCATGCCATTTTTTCTTTCGAATCTGCATTAGTTTTGTCCTATGCAATGCCTCTAATCTTATATATATATATTATTTTCCCCTAATAATATCAAGTTGTTTCCACATATAGTTCTACTCTTTCCTATATGGCTTGTGTATTTGCTCAAAAAGTAGGTTGATTTCTTATTCTAGGAATAGTTTTATGAGGTTGATTAATGTAGAATGAATATAAATTTCCACCATTAGCAACTTTTACTTCTCTTTCCTTTTTTATTTTTTATTTTTTGGCTTGTTTTTGTTTTCAAAATGTAGTTTTTAGAAATTAAATTTTAAACAAAACAATCTTACTATTATTAAGACCAAGTCTAAAATTCATAGTTGTTGATTAGTGTTTTATACACACCTTGAGAAGAGTATACAAGAAACACCAATAACACATAAATGAGAATAAATTCCCTCTCACTTTAGGATCTTTTTGGTTATCCAAGGTGTGAGTTACAGGGTTGGGTCAAACTTCCTCACTCTTTTTCCACTTCTGGAATAGTTTCAAGTAGACTGCCTGTGTACCTGCAAGGGGGTTCAACTTATGTCTAGTGTTTTTTGGTTTATCAATAAGATTTATATTTTTGTGAATAGATCTAGCTCTTCATATCTCAACAGATTAAACAAATAAAGAATTTTAAATAAAATAAAAATGAGAACCTTTCCGAAATAAAATAGAGAGAGTAGGGTAGGGCAGGAAAGAAAGGATGAAATATTGTAATTTTAATTGTTAACCATTATTTTAATTAAATCATGTTGCTGTGTTCACTAAATGGGAAAAATAGAATAACAAATTATCTATATTTCTAAGATTAACTTGTTATCTAGCAAAGGGCAGAACAGGGGAATATAACAGAGTAACTTATTTAAATCATAATTTTCTCTAAATTTAACAGGATGAATCTGCAGATAGCCATCGCTCATGTACACAGACCATAACTATAAAATTTAGATATTCAAAACGGGTGATTTAAATAATTCTTAAGATAGCTTAACACTTCTAAAATTTCAGACTTGCTGGGATGATTTTATCAATAGCATAACACACATAGCAAAACTAGAGCCAGTAGGAAAAGAAATTAATTTTATAAATATTAAATTGCAGTTTAGCTCTCAAACAACACCAATAGCATACTAAAATCAATTGAATTCACAACAATTGGAACCATAGATATTTCAGTGAAAACAAGAATAAGGAAATGTGCACTGTTCAAGCTCCAGAATCATATTAGACACCTAGCCACGCCACTTCAGAGTAACAACACCACAACAAATCATATGTTGAGAACAAAGGCTTTTCCAAGAAAAGGATTTTACTGGTAGCATAGCACACGCAACAAAACTAGATCTAGTAGGAAAAGAAATTATTTTTAGAAATATTAAATTCTAATTTAGCTCTCAAACAACACCAACAACATACTAAAATCTATTGAATTCACAACAATTAGAACCATAGATATTTCAGTGAAAACAAAAAGAAGAAAATGTGCACCGTTCAAGCTCCAAAAGCAGATTAGACACCTGGCCACACCACTTCAGAGTAACAACACCAAAACAAATCCTATGTTGAGATTTTAATTAATTTTCTTAATATTATTTTAATATTCTAGGGTTTGATATTGGCTACCATCAAAAATTTCTAACTCCCTTGGAATGTCGTAAAATCATGACATTTTAATTACCTTTACTTCCTTCCGTAATAATGTCGCGATATTGCGACATTTCAATATAGTTGTATGTCCAACCATGCAAATTTGCTCTCCCGAGGGATGTCACGAAATCATGACATTTTAATATTATGTTCTTCCAACACTTTAGCACTTTGAGAATTTTCTATCTTCCGAAGGATGTCGCGAAATCACGACATTTTAATATTTCTATTTTTTCTTTAGGATGTCGTGATATCACGACATATTTGATTATTTCTTCCAACACTATTGGGAATGTCGCAAAATCGTGACATTTCTTCATTTCTCTTTGGCCTTTTCTTCCAACACTTAGAAAAATTTCCATTCATGAAATAATGACCATTTCCAACACTTACAAATTTCAACTCGCCGGGCACTTTGTAAAATTTCTAAAAAATTCAAACATGGATTCCAATGGAGCAACATTTGTATTTTTGCACTTTAAAATATTGTTAAGGATTTATCATTCTCAGAAATAATTTTCAAATACTGGAAAATGAATTTTAATTGCTCGGAAGTTGCTAGTTTCACGTGGTGAAATTTAGGGCAAAAATTTGAAATTGCTCAGGATTAAATGAAACTTTTCAAGCATTCAAATGATCCAAATGGGTATCCAAATCTGCAAAAAAATCTTGAAAATTCACTTCGGATCAGAATATATTGCATTAATAAGTTTTCAGGCTGGAAATAGAAACTGCTATTTTTGGAAGGTGAATTCTGCTTGAAACCTTGAAAATTTGGTACTGTTGGAAAGGTGAGATCAAGATACTCCACCCAAAATTTGAATCACTCAAAACAGACTCATTTCCAAGAAAAATATAGCATTGCCAATATTGAAGTAAACATTAGGGCAAAGTGAAATTTTTTAAAGAACCTTAGAAATTAAATTTAATACCTCAAACCTTAGGAAACTATTGATAATCAATTTTTTTGAATCATTTAACCATAAATAATAGCATTGAAACATAAATGTTTAAAAAAAATTAATTCAAATCAATGCGCTAGGCAAAATTTTTTGACACCTTGATGCAGGAAAAATTTAAATACTTGATGCAAACAAAACTTGGATTAAAAACGAAAACTTCAAGAGGGTCCCCTTGGAAATAAAAATTAATCATTTTAAAGGAATCAAAAATTTTTATTTTTGGTAGGGGTGTGTTGCTTCTCAACAAAATCTAGTCTTAACACAAAAGAAAGTAAAATTACTATCCTAAAATAGTTCTTACTAACAAAAATTTTATTTTCGATAGGGGTGTGTTGCTTCTCAACAACAACTAGTCTTAACACAACAAGAGAAAGTAAAATTACTATTCTAAAATAGTTCTTCCTAAAACCAGTTCTGAAAATCAATAGCCAATTTTAGCACAGTAAGGGAAAGTAAAGTGTTGTTGTTATCACTTGGCATTCAGGAACACTTTGGTATGATCTTGTCGTACCTACTACTTGTTTTCACAAGTTAAAGAACCCAAACCTAAGTATATAACAACCACACTATGTTGAAAAGTAAATTTGCAGAAAATAGAAATGCTTAAATGTAAATTATTATCACTACTTGGTATTCAAAAGCACTTTGGTATGATCTTGTTGCACCTACTTCCTGGTTTATAGGTTAAAGCTTCCAGATAACCAGGTTAATGCTTCCAGATCTAAGTACGTGATAACCATAAATTAAAAACAATTTTCTGAAATCAAATGCTAACTAGGAAAGCAATAAAATTGATTCTAAAAAAATAGAACTTGGGGGTATTGAGATGAAGATACTTGTTGGAACTTCCTTGTGTCAAATTTTACCTACATGAACTTGGAACTTCTTATCAGTCATGCAGGTAAGCCTCCCTTTCATCCCAATAGTATCTGATCAAAATTATAGCATTTTTCTCCCCATAAACGATACCAAAATATCAAGTTGTATT
The DNA here is from genome assembly GCA_028583015.1 of Wollemia nobilis. Classification (NCBI taxonomy): domain Eukaryota; kingdom Viridiplantae; phylum Streptophyta; class Pinopsida; order Araucariales; family Araucariaceae; genus Wollemia; species Wollemia nobilis. The sequence goes on from JAQPPZ010016709.1 coordinate 5,166,351, forward strand.
TGTCACATTTAATTTGTCAATCCAGGTTAGATTTAAAGAACATAAATCTTGTATATATTATTCCATAATTCTTAACCAATGACTTAATTCCATTTCCTTTGTTTTGTTTGCAGGAAATAAAAATTTGCAATAAATGAAATTTAAATAAAATGGTGCTTAATTTACAGATTCAATTTATGATTAAATCTATGTGTGTGGATCCATGTTATGATCTAACAATGCAGTGACTATTTAAGGAATATATATATATATATATATATATATATATATATATATATATATATATATATATATATATATATATATATATATATTATTTTACATGGTGGAATCGGTAGCCACCACGAATCTGGGCAAACTGTTTGGCTTTTTATGGCCACCATAGTATTTTGCGTTGTCCGCCCTAGAAGCTGCCACACATATCTTCGCACAGTATACCCCTATAACCACCATTCCATGATCATTTTAAACCTTTTATGCCACTAAAAGCACTAGGAAAGGGACAAGTGTTCAGTCCGATGAGGCCCGAGATTTGAACCTTGGACCTTTGCCCCCCTTATAGGATTTGGGGGAACCAATTGGTCTACACCTCAAACATTTATTTAAGGTATATTTTATAATTTTATATTATGTAATTTAAATATATGATCTACGACTTATTCTATGTTCTAAATCTATCTACCATGTTTTTGGGGGAAGAGATTTAGGGACTAACCTTTTGTAGTGGGCCTTGCCTCCTCAAGGTTAGTATTAACCTCCTCCCCTTTCTACTTTATTTTATTTTAGTAAATAATATTCATTTAAAGTAACTAAATACTACTAAATTCATGGATGTAGGAAAGTAAAGTGGAAGTTACAAAAATAAGTAAATCATGCGAAAATATAGAATACCATTGCTAAATTCATGGAAGAAAATTGTTGCTACTTTATTGCTTCATTCCAATCTTCATAATACAATGTAAATGACAGACTATGTGGACAAAAGACTTATTTTTATGATAGAAAATTCATATTGTTGCTAGACCTTTTCAAAGGTCTTTACATATAATTTATAATTTCACTTTGGAAATTTACAATAAAAGTCTTCTACACATTTCTATTACATCTCGAATGCTTGAAGATTTGAATGCCAATTTTACATAACAAAAAATAATCTAAAATTAAAAAAATCCTAACAACTACCTTGGACTTATTACAAGTGGATTTTTCCAAGTGGCATATTGCTAAATAAATGTAACAAAGGCCTAAATTTAAATAATTTGCTGACAAGACAATACAACTTTTTGTCCTCTTCCTACGGGAAGAGATAAATTAAGATTACGTTTTAATCTAGACAACTTAACAAATTAATAGATTATATATTTGATAATAAATCAAATATTTAGATCACATGCCAAGTATTAACGCCATCGTGACAACTGACCATGATGACTATGTAACCCATGTGGTGCTAGTTGAGCTATCATCATACGTAGTACTCCGGCGCATCAAATGGTTTTACGCAGTCAATGCTTTTTCATAGACCTTTTATGTAGGTTCTTTCCATAGCACCTTTCCATAACCCATATTGAATGCATTTCTCATGAGCTAGTTCATTTGTATTTGGGCTATATTTGGTTGTAATGCTACCCACAAAATACCTGCAACGTCCATCTATTGAAAACATAGAAATCTTTGCACAGTTTTGCATGAAATTACCATTATTTATCACATAATGTCTCATGGAGGAAATTTATCATAAATAACATAAATGACGTAAACTATGCACAACATTCATCAAAATCACATCCACAATCAAGAAATTTGCATAGAAAAATAAAATAAGAACTGCATATTTTAATCACAATTTATCACTCATCAAAAGGATAATTCCGGTGTTGTGGTTGCATTGTCATGTACCATGTAGGGTATGGGAAAATCGAGGGGAAAAATTTAACATCCTCCTAAATGATGAGGTTTAGTAAGGTGAACCCCAAAATATTATGGGAGGTTGGCCACTCCTATCCACTGAGTGTAATCTGTAGTGACATATAAATCAAATGTGGTGAAGCCTTGAGATTGCTAAAGAAAAACATTAGAAACTCTTGAGAACCTTACTTGTGATATATAAAAAAATATCTCTCTCAGGTTGGTAGTTTTGGGTTACTATAAATTTTTTAAAATATTCCAAACATGAGAAGGATCAACAACATATTTTCTAAGTAGGGATATATGGAAAGTATCATGGATCTTTGATAGGTTGGGTGGCAAGTGGTGAGCAAGGGATATGTGGAAAGTATCATGGATCTTTGATAGGTTGGGTGACAATTGGTGAGAAAAAGATGTTGTTTCTGAAAATAGTAATTTTGCTTCCATTTAATTTTATCAATCTAGGATTTTGTAAACTTGTTGAGTACCTATGCAAAATATATGCCTGTAGTAAACTAGAAGATGAGTTTATATGTTACTTTGGTTTGGTGGGGATGTTTTTTTTGTGTAGTTTAAGTTCATCCAAACCAATAAAATTGAAGTGCAGGAAAATAAACACTAATAGAAACTACAAGAAAAGTAATTTAAACTATCATTATCAAACACATGATTGAAAGAAAATTTACGAGAATAGTAAGCACACAACTGAAAGGAAATTGCAGAAATTTAAGCACACTTGAAAAATTAAATAAAGCAAGAAATTGTAGAAATTAAACACATGGTGCAAAAAATACTTACAGAAATAAAAAATAGAAAATAAAGAACATAAATAATAACAACAGAAAACAAGGGAGAAATACTGCCTGGAGTGGACCTAGGCTCACAAAAGACGTCCACCCAAATAATTCACATGATCACTCTTACGAACACGTAAATTAAAAGAACACTCGAAAATTTTATTAAAATAATGCAATACAAATTATTGTTCATGTTTGGGATTGTTTGCTTTAGGGGTGGCCTGTGTTTTATATAGAATGTGACCATCCCCTATTACAAAATTAGACTTTGCTAAAATTAATCACTTTGACACGATTTGTTACAGCGGGCACATGCATAAATTTAATAAAACATCTAATAAAAGAGTGATCATGCTAAAATTAATCCTTTGAGATAACTATAGTGCTCCCTATGTTGTACAACAATATTTGTCTAAATTTATGCACGATCTTCAAGTCAAAAAATCAATGTGCACTTTATTATACCAGATATAAAAGTTGATCTGCCTATCACTGGAATACAAACACCTTTCCAACCTATCATTGGGATAAAGGAACTGCATATATGCCTTTTCCTTTTTATTGTGATTTATTAATTTTTTTTGTCATTAGAGGATAGGCACTCACTCTATTGTCGAAAGACATGTGCCTTCCTATCGCTGGAAGTCAGGCGCCTTCCTATTTCTGGAAGACAAGAACCTTCCTTAGTGAAATAGATGCTATTTTCCAACATCACTATCTGTATCAAACTGCACATCGTTCCTTTAAGCACATTACACGTGTTCCAATGCCAAGTCCATGTGGGACCTCAACTAAAAGGTGCAAAAAAGTAATAAAGTACTGCATCTACACACATTTTCCACTAAAAACACCTGTTAAGCATAATACGCCATTTTTCTATTAAATGCATACAATAATTTTACAAAAAATACATTTCTAATATAATAATATCACACAATTATCCCATAAAAACATACAAAAAATGAGCATTTTTGGTGCTCATCATCCCCACATGCCTAATTATTGCCACATCCTCGTGGTACCTATTTCTAATAATTCCCTATCTTAGAAACAACCTACCAGTAATCCTTATTCCAATATTTTCTCTCTTAAGCTATGGCCTTGTCTCTCTCTTTATCGTGCTTATGATTTCCATATTGTTCTGGCTGGTTGGGACTTGCTCCTGTTTTGGATGCTTTTTCGTGCTGAGTATGTCGTAGAGGTTGGTTGGACCCTTCCCCAATTTTGGGTGCTTTTCTTGTATGTTACCCCTGTTTATCTATTTTCTCCTTCTCCTTGAGTCTTATGAATGTGGTTGCCTTATGAAACGTAGGTTCACCCTACTTCTAGTAAAACTATTTTGCAAGAAGTTGATCTACAGTGGCAAATTCTGGCATGTCCCATGGTGGAAATTGAGATATGTCAAATACTTTATATTTTAGTAATTTTGCAATCTCTAGGTTGAGTGCCACCTCATCTATGTCATTCTACTCTTAAACATTAGGCAACAAATATTTAGGTGCTTGAATTAGTGATGGCATCATTGGTTCCTTGTCGAATATACCCATATTCTGAAGATACTCCTACATCCTTAAGGGATGTCCATCCACTGAACCATATAGGTTCTAAAATTGATTTGATCAAGGAGGATTGATGGTGATGCCTGACTCTCAAGTCTTTTGTTGGTGAGACTTTTTCTCTTTCTTAGCCTTCTTCAAGCTTTCCTTAAGATCCTAGAATTACTCCAAATAATTGGTGAAGACTTACATGGATGCAACCCATTATTCATCTAATTTTGGATACAATGTGCCTTCTTTTGTTGGGGTGCCCTCTTGGCCCTAGTATTCAACCTCCTCTATGACAACCTATTTACCTTGGCTTTGGGTCATAACTTCTTGGTTGGTCATAAATCTTCTACATCAGCCATCCGTGCCAAGAGACCAATCACTACCTTTCTTCATGGAGGTGGTATTTATTGGACCTCTAAATATTTTGTATCCTTCCCATGATGGTCCATTGGTGTGTCAATAAGAGGTTTGACTATGGGTTATGTGTTAAACTAACCAACTATAGTGTGGTCAACTAATGGCTTACGAGCTAATTATGCAGCCATCAAGGGATCAACTGACTCTTGTGATTGGTCCACATCATGTTCCTTCTCCTACCCTGCAACTAACTAGAAAACAAAATCATATTTAGGTGATTTTTCAATAGGCTAAGTGGTGTTCACCTGTGCCATAAACTCCCAAATTGATTGGGTAATCCTTGCTTTGTCAACTACGGATTAACTTATTGATTGGGCAACCATAAAATTTTTGGTTGACTGCTCAGCCTTGCTGTCCATAATATTGACTACAAGGGGTCCTTACTACAAAATAGGGCTCCCATATTCCTAGAAAGTAGATATCATAGGGAATTTTGATTGATCCCCTACCTCGATCATTTGGACATATGATGCCTTCCTGGCATCATAATGGAATGCCCCCATAGACACTACTTTCCTCCATGTCAACAAAACAGATTTTTGGGTCCATAGCCTAGTAAGTTTGTATGATAATATCCACCTTATCTGTCTTAGATGTAAACAATTTCTAGACCCTATTTTTTTACTATCACATTGTATCCCTTAGCTATCGTAGAGTTTCATTTGATTCCTAAAGGGTTTTTGCAGTAGCCTATCGAGACTCCTGGAATTGATCTACTCATTTTTGTATTTTTCCTCCCACTAGGTGGCTTGCTCTTTCACGCTCTGTAGTTGGCTTTGGAGGTGTTCCTCCAGAGCATCACGATAAGGTGCTTCACCAAAGGCCATACCCTAAAATACCTATATGACCAGTTTATCTTCTATCATGGGTGATTCATCTTCCCCTGATGAACTATACTCGACTAGAGACCCCATCATTGATCTACTCTTGATGACTAGTGGTGACATTATCTGAAATGGACTTGAAATAACTTGTTCTACCTCACAATTTGAATGTTATGGGGCAAGGTATGGTATTGCTTGTGATGGGCTTGATGAAACCTAATTTACATCCTCTGTATAGTGGCTATGTTGGGAGGCCAGTGATGGAATTATCTGAGAAGGGTCTGCCTACTCTATGATTTCTTTAGTTTGGCTACGGTGGGAGACAAGCATTTTTTCTTCTTCATCCTCTTCATATTACTACCACTCATTGGCTGATTAAATTGTAGCAACATCTTCTTCAATGGCCAGTGCAACCCTATGCACCTCAGCATATTGAATTAGGGCTAAAATAAACCTGTGATACCCAAATATCATCACTATTCCTACCCGGTACCTACTAGTCTCATCCTTCAGGGCACACACTAGATAATAAGGAACATTAATGTAGCCCCCATGTAGTAGGTGATTGAGAAATCAAAGGTGGTTTAAATTTAACCATGAATAGTTGTTAGTGCAAGTGAAAAACCATGCCACTTGCTAAAATACTTACCTTCATAAGTTTAGGATATGCTATTTTGACAATCCAGATCATGTTATTTGCATCGTTGGTTGCCCAAAAAAATTTTGAGCACACTGTGCCACACTATCATCCTTGTATGTTTGGTCCCCTATGCATGGGAGGCTAGTAAATTCTATGATGTATTCTTCTATGACTGGTATGACAAGTCCATGTATCCTCACTACATCATTGTCCATAGAGGCTATAAATTTGTGCATCATCTTGAGATCCTGATCCTGGATGACCAGGAGGTAGTAGTCCATCCATTCAATAGCCTCAAACTGGTCTTTGACAATGCCAGTTATACCTAAGAGATACCTTGGCTCATACTTCTTGAGGGCATGATTAGTTGAAGGTCCTCCCATGGTGTCGTCTACTCTTTTCTACTAGATTTTCTTTATGTTACAAACATACACTGCTATCTATTTTTAAACATGCCAAAGCATGATTGTATCCATGCATATAAGGCACCTATCTTCTCATAATCAATAGTAATTTTGTGTATCAATGTCATTAATTATTAAATCATGTACCAGATTTAGATAGGTACCATTACAACCTCCTTCCTTATGCTCGATTGGTACCATGTGGTAGTTCACAAATTTAGGGATTGCATGATTGGACAATAGTTTCATGGGGCATGTGCTAACACATTACACATAAATGTTTTCTTTATGATAATCATGCACACAAATAACAAAAAAATTAGTACATACCTAGATGGTTTTTTGTGAATCATGATATGTAAATACCGGTGGTACAATTTGATTTTATCAGTGCATGACAACAGTGTCACTAGGATAAATGAATGGTGTACGCGTTTTCCATGCAGGGAAATCACGTCAAAAGAACGTCATTGGGTACATGCAAAAATTGAAGAAAACATGAATATTTTATTTTACCATAGGATGACACACATACCTCAATTGGAAGTTGATTTATTTGTGTCTCGGGACTATGCATGGGTCACCGACGGGAAGATGTGAACTTCGGTGGTAAAAAACTAAGAAGCAAAAAGATTCTATCATCGAAAATAAAAATAGGTATACTCTAGTCTATGAAAAATTTTAACTTTGAATGTGCATGGATTTTGGTACCATCGTGGCTTTGACTGTTTCATAGGAGCCATCACTATGTTGGAATACAAATACCTTTATTTGTGTGGGATATAGGTGCCTCATCTTTGCTCCATGGATACAAATTCCCCTTTTTACTGAAATACAGGTATCTTACTCTGACCCACTAGATACAAATGTTTGTTAATGTGAATATAGGCACCGTTTATGCCTTCATTCTAAATTTTGGGATACAAGCACTGTATGTTATTATAAATACAAGCACCTTTATTCTAAATTTTTGGATACTGGCACTTGCAAAATAATTTTTTTTTCTATAATAATAGTATAGTCATCTATTGTATATGGGAGATAGGCACCTTCAAAATTTACTATGTTTAAGATATAGGTGTCTTCAATATGATGAAAAGTTAGTGTTCACTGGATTGACCCAAAGATAGGTTACCTTTCTTTTGTCCGAACATAGACGCTTCCCTTGGTGACAAAGTCAACATCCATTGCATTGACTTGTATATAGGCATTTTCTTTTGTTAGGAAGTAAACACCTATACACACGTTCGACTGTAAGTGCCACCCTCTTGGTGGGAGGTTGGTGCTTTATTCATTCATCTATCCTCCTAGAAAGTGAAAATAACTCAGGGTACTGTGGGCTTGTGCCTGATAGGCATAGTTTGACCTGACTGCCTATAGATTGCATTTAGGTCCATGTGTCTAGCAAAAATACACATAAAAAGAAAAACAATAATCATGGCCTGTGCCTGATAGACCTAGGTTACCCAGACTACCTACAGATTGCATTTAGGGCATGTAATCCTATAAATTAGTAAATAAAAAAAAATAGAAAAAACCTATGCTAATTAAAAAATAATAAAAAATAATGTTTTTTTCGTGAACGCATACACATTTATCAACTACTAAATAATAAATTTTATTGCAATGGGGTCTTCCCCATGCCTGCTTCTGATATGATCACATGGATTGGAGGTGCATGATATGAACGTAAGCGGTGGTCATTGACTGTCAACATGATGTTACTGTCATCAATGGTTTTGATGTAGATAACACTATTGATTATCCTAACCACTTCATACGGACCCATCCACATTTTCATGAGCTTCCTTTTCCACTCTTGGAATTAGGAATCATAAAGCAATACCCAATATCTCTATTTGAACTATTTTGGTTGTATGTGGTGGTCATGCCACTTGGCCCTCTAATTTTGCATGATTTTTGTGTGTTGCAACACATATTGATGATATTCATCCAACTGGTTGAGTTGTTGAATACATTTATTTTGCACAACATCCAGATTTAGGTTCAATTCTGTAGCAGTCGATCGGGTTTTAATTTCAAACTCGATTGGCATCATGACATTTTTTTCGTACACCAATTGGAATGATGTAAATTCCATGGTGGTTTTCTAGGTAGTGCGATATGCCTAGACTACTTTCACTAAGAGATTTGCATAGTCCTTTTTGTGTTACTATACCATTTTGGTGAGAATATTTTCCAACTCCCAATTCATGACCTCCACCTACCCATTTGCTTGCAGATGATAGGAGGTAGTTTTATTGTGCTGAATTTGATACTACTTCATCAACTATTGAATTATATTCGAGGTGAAATGGACCCCCTAGTTAGTGGTAATTTCCCTAGGAACACCAAACCTGCTAAATATTGATTCATACAATAAACTGGTTATAATTTTTTCTTTCGCATCCCACAGTTCCTACACTTCAACCCATTTAGTCACATAGTCAGTACAAACTAAAATATACCTTTTTCCACCTAATTGTTGATTTGGTCCAAAAAAATGCCTTCCTACTTATCGAATGGTTCAATATGCATATGAAGTTGAAGTGGCATCATATCTTGAAGAGTTGGTCTACCCATTCGTTGATATTAATCACACTGGCTAACATGTTTGGTTGCATATTTAAATAAAGAAGTCCAAAAATACCCAACCTAAAAAATTCTAAATGCAATCTTCCTTCTTGCAAAATTTTGACTGCATGGTTCATCATGGTAAGCTTTTAAAAATTTTGTAATTTTATTTTTTGCAACACACCTATGCATGATTTGATCAGGCTTGGTTTTAAATAGGTATCCATCAATCCATAATAAGGTTACACTCTTCTCAATCAAAGTTTGAGCTTCTCAGGTTGAGAGTGTAGGAGATATTTTACCAATGGCTAAGTAATTAGCCATATCTGCGTACCATGGAATTTGTTCATCAAGAGCAAAGAGAAGCTCATCCAGAAATTGATCTTCAGTGGCAATGTGATCTTGAGATATTAACTTGGAGAGAAAATATGCAACAACATTATCCCTATCAGGTTTATCAACAATGGTTACATCAAATTCTTGTAGAATTAAAAACCACCTAATAATTCTACCACTTACTATACATTTATTCATCAGATACTTGATGGATGTATGATCTATGTGCACAAATATTTTATAACTTGTACTGTAGTGGTAAAATTTATTTATAGCATGAAATACTACAAGGAATTCTTTTTCTATAATAGTATAGTTAAACTCAGTATCGGTAAGATGTTTACTGACATAATATATGGCATAAATTTCATCTCCATCCTTATGTCCTAATGTTGCCCCTATAACATTGTTGGATGCATCTGCATAAATATGAAAGGGGAGGTTCCAATTTGGAGCTCTCAACATAGGAGCAGTTGTTATTTTTCCTTTAAAATATGAAATACTTGCTCACACTCACTGGTCCAAAAAAACTCAACATTTTTTATCAATAATGTATGCAGTGGTTTGGCAATTTTGCTAAAATATTGGATAAACTGCCTATAATATCCATTAGAGCCTAGAAAATTATGGACATCTCTTTTTTTGGGGGGAGTAGGTAGATTTTTAATCACTTCGATTTTTGTTTATCTACTTTAATCCCTTCAGTTGAGATATGTTGTACTAACACTATCCCTTCTTACATTAACATGAAATATTTTTCATTACTAAGGGATAGGTTTATTTCCTGACAACACTGGAGTACTTTCTCTAGATGAGTTGTAGCTTCTTCAAAAGTTTTATTGTAAACAGTGAATTCATCCATATATACTTCTACAGTCTCTCCAACCATGTCTAAAAATATACTAAGCACCACTCGTTGGAAAGTGGTAGGTGTATTACATAACCCATATGGTAATACTCAATAAGAAAAAGTGCCCCAAGGATAGGTAAACATGGTTTTGTCTTGGTCTTCATCCCCTATTTGAGTTTGATTATATCCATTAAACCCATCAAGGAATGGAAAATAATTTTGTCCTGCCAAGGTGTTGAGGACTTTGTCAATGAATGGTAGGGGAAAATGGTATTTTCTAGTGGCTTTATTTAACATCCTATAATCAACACAAATGCGCCACTTGACATTTTTATTGGGAACCACCACTAAAGGTGATATCCATTTACTATCCTATATAGGATAAATAAATCCAGCTGACAAAAGTTTTTGTAATTCAGCTTTGATAATTTATTTCATCATTGGATTCATTCTCCTTTGAGGCTAACTTACTGGTCTTACATCATCTTCTAAATAAATATTGTGCATGTAGACTTTGGGTGCAATTCCCCTCATGTCTTTGTATTCCCATGCGAAAGTAGTTTGATGGTTGATTAGTATTTTTTCAACTTTTCCTCTTAAACAATTGACAACTCATTATCAATATTCAACATTCTGCTAGGTGCTATCTCTATCTGTTTGACATGATTTTCCTTGCTGGATAAAAGTGGATATTATAGAGGAGGATGTAAGGATTCACTTTGGAAAAAGTGTGTTATGACTTGATCTTCATCAATATCATCCTCTAACTCATCTAGGGCTATTATTTGTTGAAGCATTGGTAAGGTATCAGTATTTAAGACTTCATAATTTGGTTCTTCCAACATATAAATGGACAATATTAGTGGATAAATGATTAAGTTTTTGGTATTCTATCCACCTGAGATTATCATTTGTCCTATCCTACAAATTATATAAGCATTAACTATGGCCAGCTAAGGATGGCCTAATATAAGTGGATAACCACCCAATCTAGATCTAGATTGTAAGATTAGAAAATTTATTGAATTCTCCCATGCATCCATCGTTACAATCGCATCTTCCAACATTTCCTCTGGGAGTACTGTAGATCAATCAACCAATTGGAAAAATGTTTTAATTGGCCTAATATTTGGTAGTTGTAAAATTTTCATGGTTTCTTGGGGCATGGAATTTATAGTAGCTCCTAGATCTGCTAATGTGTTGGGTAATTATAAGCCTACAATAGCACTGGGCTTCCTATATCAGACTACTTGGGATGATACGTGTTTCCTAACATTAAATCAACCAATTGACCTACCAAATTAAATGATTTCCATGTGAAAGCTGAATGCGGGGTGACAGCGTGCCAGACCAATGGTGCAAACGAAAATTGATACACAAATACTAAGTCCTACGAATGCGAGAAAAGCAATGCATGAAGGAAAGATGCATAAATGAAACTAGATGTAAGCAAAACAAAGAAGGGCCTATTTTTATTAATGTTGCTTTCAATCCGGTTATAATACGTCTCCCTCCCCTCTAGGGCTCGAAGCATTTGATACAGTTCGTTACATCAACGGATGGTGCGCTTCCAATGTCCTCTGCATGCCCACATTTGAAATGGGTGGGCCAAATGTCACCATCGCTTGTGTCCATGTGTTCCTTTTTTCCTCTCCAATGCTCCTGGTAGTGATATCCTATGCTCAGATAAACATCAAACAGTTAATAGCATATGCGGATGGAGGGAAAAACATGCAATCCCTAGGGCCTCCGGCTAGTGAATACATAAAATAGCAAAACGATGGTCATAACATGTCAATGAATTAAAATTTTGATAGAAGCATAGAAAAATCATCAGGGACACATTGTAAAAATAACAGTTGAGAAATCATGCATGGATTTCTAATCGCTCCGGGGTGGGACGATTAGGACTGTCACAAAATATGCAAATGCAACCTTCCAAATGTACTTCCTAGAAGCCTCCAAAACTCCTAAAAACTTGGGGTTAGGCTAAAAGGGGCATTTTGGGACGACCCAGAAGGTCAGATTTGGTAGATTCTGCCCAGATTGTCCTATATCCTAAAGCGCTCCCTGTATGTTAGTAAACGCATAAAATGATAAAAACATAGTCAAATCAGGTCATAATGCAATGAAACTTGAACAACAACATAAGTAAACCAAATAGAACATAATGCAAAAAGAATAGTAGAGAAATTCTTCACAGATTTCTAATCACTCCTTGGTGAGCCAATTAGGACTGCAATAGTTTGGGGGGCACCCGGGGGCAGGACGCCCGTCGTTTGGGGTCAGGTTTTGACACCAATCCACTTGGGATGGGTTAAAAATATCCTAGGGGGTTGTTTCGGTGAATTTGGTGTGGTATTGTGGCTGATTTCTTGGGTTTTGGATCAGGATTGCATTCCTAGTGTTCACCCGATAACCTCTCTTCCAAAAGAGAAATTAGGGATGTAAGAAGCACAAAGGGAAATGTGGGTATAATTTGGCAGCACTCCGTTGCTCCAAATGCTCCAGATCTCTCCATTTTTTGGGTGAGGATGCTCACCATTTTTATAGACCAAGGGTATCTCTCTTTGAATGTGCATGTGAGGGTGCCACTTGGCTTGCCATGCCTTTCTTTGGGAAAGAAGATTCCTCCCTAATTTAGAGTCTCCTTGCATGAGGCCTCCATGATCAGGGCATGATTAACTGAAGTCCCTCTCTCTTATTTGAAGTCGTTCCTCGCAATTGCATGCCCTAAAGGTGCAGTTAAGTGGTAGACCTGTCGAGGTTTGAATTTTTGCCAGTCAAACCTGCTACTCGTCCCACCTTGGGACGATTGCTGCTAATCATCCCAGGGTGGGACGAATAGGATTCTAATCATCCCAGGGTGGAACGAGTAGGGAGAAAAGTGCTTAAAAGATGCCAAATTGACCTCTGACCTTCCAAAACTGATTTGGGAGTGGTTAGGACCATTTTTTAACCTCTAGGGGCTGCCCTAGGGGCTATGTATGCCAACTCGATTAGTGCTTGTAGTCGCATAATCGGATTGGTGTTGTTTTGGTGTCTACATATGCCCCTTTTTGGGATGCGCTGTGCGTGGCATAGTGCTGAGCAAAAATAGATAACCAAAGCACTCAATGATTAGGGTTTCTCAGTAACCTAACCAAATTTTGGTACCCCAAGTATGGAAATGGCACGCATTCTTGAATCCTTGCTTCTGACGAGCTAAGGAGCTTACTTCAAGTGTTAACCTTTTTTGGTGAGGTGTTACTTGACCTTGGACATTGTTCAGTCATGAGTAGGCAAAGGACGCAACCTTTTATCTATGGGAACCTTGAGTTCATGATTCCAGAATGCCAAGTGTTTGATTAGCTTGTGATTATTGCTTGTTTGCTGCCCCAAGCAAGGGCGTGATTGTCTTTGTCAATGATTCTTTGAATGCATGCCATTTCCTTGATTGGGTGTGTATTTGTTGATTTGGTGACTAAGTGTGACTACCCCCTCAAGCGACGAATCGATGAAGGAATGACCAAAAATAAGAAAAGCAATGAGTATCTTGACCCAAGATGATGTTTGTAAGGGTGCATTTAGTGGTTTTGCATTGAACGTGTGCAGTTTCCTAGCAATCGAAACTATTTTTGGTGGGTTTTGACCCTTTTTGTTGACTCCTATTGGGGTAGAAATTATCAAAAATCCTCCTTCCCGTGGAGTGGTCCGGCTATGATAGCCTTCTTAGGAAGTAGGATAGAGATTATTCGTAACCTCGACGTTAGTTTTTCATGCCAGGAATGTCAGGTGCAAAGGCACCTTTATCCGACAGATTTATTGCTAGTTTTGAGTGGGTTTTGACCCTTTTTTGTGATGCCTATTGGGGTAGAAATTATCGAAAATCTTCCTTCCCGTGGAGTGGTCCAGATATGATAGCCTTATTAGGGAGTAGGATAGAGATTATTCATGACCCCGACGTTGATTTTTCATGCCAAGAATGTCAGGTGCAAAGGCACCTTTATCCAGAAGATTTATTGCTAGTTTTGAGTGGGTTTTGACCCTTTTTTGTGATGCCTTAGGGCTAAAATTTTTGAAAATCCATCCTCCCGTGGAGTGGTACCACATGGTAGCATTATTAGGGAGTATGATAGTGATAATTTGTGACTCTAAAATTGGTATTTCATGCCAAGAATATCAGGTGCAAGGTCACCTTTGTTTGGCAGCTTTATTGCTATTTTTGGTGCATTTTTTGGATGCAGTTTGTTTTTGTTTTAATTTTTTTGCTCTGTAATCATCCCTGGGTGGGACGAATACCAAGTTGGTAATCATACCATGGTGGTATGAGTGCCAACTAGGGTGCTCATCCCAAGGTGGGAATATTACAGGCTTAACAACCTATAAAAGGGCCAAAACTAGGTTTTGGGCTCATTTGCAACATTTTTTTCCTGGTGTTTGGGAGCTGTGGGGAGGAGGAGTGTGAGTTTACGTAGAGGAGTGCTGTCAAAATTTTGTGGACACCATGAGTGCAAGGACCGGATATTTGAGTGGAGGAGCCAAGGTGAGACCGATAGGTGCTCCTTCCTTCTGCTTGTTATTTTTTTGTTTTTATATGATTTTTTTTAAAACGCACAGATAAAAATGTTCGTTAGCGTTATTCTGCTTGTTTTTTAGGTCATATTAAGGTTAAAAACCCTAGTATGAATTTTATGTGTGTATTTGATTGTTTTTTTTCACACTTAAGGGTAAAAATCCTAGTACGAATTATTTGTTTTTTGCTTTTTTTTTTTTTTGTTCACACTTAAAGTTAGAAACCCAAGTATGAATTTTTTTGTGTTATCTGATTTTTTTTTTCACACTTAAGGTTAAAAACCCTAGGTTGATTTTGTTTTTGTTTGATTTTTTTGTTCACACTTAAGGTAAAAAAAACCTTAGTATGAGTTATATTTTTTCTTTGATTTTTTTTGTTCACCTTAAGGTCGAAACCCTAGGTTTATTTTGTTTGTTTTTTAATTTGTTTTTGTAGTTCACATTAAGGTTAAAAACCCTAGGTTGATTTTGTTTTTGTTTGATTTTTTTGTTCACACTTAAGGTTAAAAACCCTAGTATAGTTTTGCTTTATGGCATTTTTTTGTTCTTGATTGTACAGTTTATTTGATTTATCTGTACTTTTGTTGTACAGTTTTGTACTTTTGTTTTTCGTCTGTATAGTTTATTTGATTTATCTATACTTTTGCTGTACAGTTCTATACTTTTGTTTTTTGTCTGTATAGTTTATGTGAATGTTTTTATTTAAATTAATGTTGAAACCCTAATTTGTTTTTTTGTTTTATTGTGTTTGTGTTTTGCAGGTTGTTAGGAGTCGGCACCACCAACCGACTGTGTTCTTTGATGCTCAGGAGGCGCTGACAGTGGTGGATTGGGAGTGGCTTGATGCCCTTGGGCTCAAGCAAGTGACACGATTGGAGCCTGTGGTGGGGGATCGGGCATATATGACTGCCTTGATAAATTTGTGGGATCCTTGCACCAACACCTTTCATCTCCCAATAGGGGAGATGACGATTACTTTGGAGGACGTGTATCAGATTATGTGGATTTCAATAGATGGACTACCCATTCGGATGAATCCCTGTGATCAGCAGACGACGGTGCTAACACAGTGCTTTGGGTAGGCGATGGATATGGGGGTGGATAGGGCTATGGAGAGGGCAAAGGCAGACTACCTGATTGGTGGGATTCTAGTGCAATGGTGGCTAGAGAAAGGTGTGTTAGGGGTGAGGCATGCTTTGATGATGACCATCATCTCTAATATACTGCTTCTCAACTCCTCAGGTGTGAGGTTCCCTTGGAACCTACTTGAGGTGGTGTTCATACTGGTGGAGTGTCTGACAGCAGTGCCACTTATTATGATGTGGGGTCAGACACTACTGGCACAACTTTATGATGAGATGTACGAGATCCGTTGTCGAATGCGAAGGGGATCGGGTGCAACTATCTTTTGCAGTGTTGGGGGTGGCAACACATAGCTATGGAGCGGCCATAGGGGTTGCCTTGGACCACTCAAGGTGAGATGGTGGATAGGGAGATTGGGTATGCTACTCTATGGTGGAGGTCAGAGGAGCAAGGGTAGAGTCGGTGGTAAGCAAGTGTCGTAGGGCACTATAATGATGCCTTCTCTCATCTTGCTTTAGGGGAGGTGTTCTGGCAGTCATACCGAGACTGTCTAGCCTAGCCTAAGGCTAGAGAGTGGCTTCGGTGGGTGCGTAGGGGGAGATGGTTGATCGAGCGACATGGGATAGAGCAGGAGTACTTCCAATACGTTCGGGTGACTCAACAGTTTGGGGTGCACCAAGGATTGCTTGGGGAGCCCTTGATCTATCGGCGTCGGGGCAACGAGAGGAATCTAGCCTGACCGATTATTGAGCCACTAGGCAAGGAGTCTGATGCAGTGATTGATGTCCCTGACATGGAAAATGTCGAGGTGACTGCAGAGTATGACCAGTGGTGGACGATGCTACGATGGCGGGGTGAGGGGCCTCTAGGAGGTCCGGATGCGATAGTAGCAGGCGGTGGGGGTGTGAAGGCACCGGTGGAGGGTTGGGGGGCTCCGCTCGATGATGCAGATATGGTGGAGGTAGATGAATTGATTGGGGATGATGTATGGGTTTTGGAGTAGTCGAATACATAGGACGTCCTAGAGCAGTGGGTGCCAGAGCAGCAGGCCATCTTGGAGATGACCATGCCTTAGGAAATCTCGAGGGATATGGAGGCTAGGTTTCATGATGAGATAGCGCAATTGGAGGACCTAGTATGGATATGGGATGAGGAGCACAATGTCGAGAGGGATCACCTACGGGCTCAGTTGGTGCAGCAGGATGACACATTGGATGCGTACCACCGATGGGATGTGGAGTGGGGTCGATTTTGGGTGGAGTTGGAGGCTAAGATTATCCGCCTCGATGGGCAGTTACCTGAGCTCACTAGAGGTGGATCATCACGCTGTACGAGAGGCAGTGAGACTGATAAGCCTGCATCCTCTCATCGTAGGCGGGTGGGTGAGGATAGCATTAGTGGGTATGATGTGAGGGCTGGTAGCAGCCACCCTAAGAGGTCCCATAGGACCCACACCATTGGGGGTAGTTCCAGTCACATCGATCCTGCGTGATCATGGTGGTCGACTCCCTAGGCTTTGGGGATTTTGAGTTTTTGATTTTTTTTGTGAGGTTAGAGGATCGTTTTATTGTATCTTGAGGGCATTTTGAATTGATATATATACATGACTCTCTTTTTGGATTATGTACTTTGTTATGGTTTATTGTTCTTTTTATGCACCTTTATTTATTTATGTTTGTGTATGCATATACTGTTATGACTGCGGATGCCGTTAGCTATATGATATGGATGTATGCAAATGGAATGGATGAAATGATTTATTGGTATGCAGGTGGTGGCACCATAGAGTGTACAGGATTAACTGGCTTTCTGTACTATGTGATTGCTTTATAAAATAACTTTGTATTTGTAAATTTTTGTTTTGTATTTTCTGATGGTGATAATGAATTGTACGATAATTGTTTTAAAATGTAGTTAAGGTTTTTCTGAGACGCAGCTGATTTAACTAACTAATCAAGACTGTACATTATATTACAAGACTTTCAAACAAGGTATGAATCAGACTTGAGTTTGACCAAGTTATTTCACATCCCTGTGTGTGTGATTGAGTTCGTTTATGTGGTATTCGTAAGCATACTGCTAGTGCCAGGTAGGTTGTCCACCAAACCTATACTAAGGATCACCTAATTAGCTCCACTAACTCCTTTGCTGTATTTAGTAAGATTAATATATGGCGCATTCTAGAATACCATAAGACAGCTGAATGACGAAAAACCCTAAAGAAATTAGCAGACAACTGACTATGATATGGCGAAAATGTAAAGGGTGTTATTTTTTATGGATCTTTTTACAAAATGGACTGAATTTGGAAAAATGATGGAATTGCCGAGCAATTACAGTCTATGGTGCTTTTGACATGTATGACCAACAAATATGCAATGTATGTATGCGATGCCTAATGCAGTTTTCATTTCTTTTTTGTGTTTTGTTTTTTTTAAGAATGTGCATGAAAGTGAGATGCAATTTTTTGTTATTTTTTATTATCTTTTTTTTTGAATATTCATTTTTGACCAAGCGATTGTGGGAACCCTTGGATTTTTTGGCTTGACCAAAGGGATTATGGATACCTTTGGGGCGTTTTAGGTTGACCAAGCGATTGTGGGAATCCTTGGAGATTTTGGTTTGACCAAAGGGATGATGGATACCTTTGGGGCATTTTAGGTTGACCAAGCAATTGTGGGAATCCTTGGAGCTTTTTAGGTTGACCAAGTGATTGTTGAAATCCTTGGAGCTTTTAGTTTGACCAAAGGGATTATAGATACCTTTGGGGCATTTTGGGTGACCAAGCGGTGGCGAGAACCCTTGGAGCTTTTGGTTTGACCAAAGGGATTATAGATACCTTTGGGGAATTTTGGGTGACCAAGCGGTGGCGAGAACCCTTGGAGCTTTTGGTTTGACCAAAGGGATTAGGGATACCTTTGGGGCATTTTTGGGGTTGACCAAGCAATAGTTGGAATCCTTAGGTCTTTTGGTTTGACCAAAGGGATTATAGATACCTTTGGGGTGTTTTGGGTGACCAAGTAGTGGTGATAACCCTTGGAGCTTTTGGTTTGACCAAAGGGATTATGGATACCTTTGGGGCATTTTAGGTGACCAAGCGGTGGCGAGAACCCTTGGAGCTTTTGGTTTGACCAAAGGGATGATGGATACCTTTGGGGCATTTTGGGTGACCAAGCGATTGTGGGAATATTTGGGGCTTTTAGTTTGACCATAGGGATTATAGATACCTTTGGGGCGTTTTGGGTGACCAAGCGGTGGCAAGAACCCTTGGAGATTTTGGTTTGACCAAAGGGATTATAGATACCTTTGGGGCATTTTGGGTGACCAAGCGATGGTGAGAACCCTTGGAGCTTTTGGTTTGACCAAAGGGATTATAGATACCTTTGGGGCATTTTGGGTGACCAAGCGATTGTGGGAATCCTTGGGGATTTTAGTTTGACCAAAGGGATTATAGATACCTTTGGGGCATTTTGGGGTTGACCAAGCGATTATTGGAATCTTTGGAGCTTTTTAGGTTGACCAAGAGATTTTTGGAATCCTTGGAGCTTTTGGGGTGGGCTATGGCTCCCTAAATGTGGAATGGCCTCAAATGACTGATGTTCAAGGGTTCTAGTTCCTTGATTCCTTCAAGAGAGGTGATCCGGTATGTTCCAGGTCCTATTTTACTATCGATGACATAAGGACCTAACCAATTTACCATGAAATTGTCCCTTAAATGGGGTGGCAAGTTAGAATTTTGTTGGTTCTATTTTAAGACCAGGTCACCAACCTAAAAGTCCCTCAGGTGAAATTTCATGTTATATGCTTTCTTAAGTCGCTCTTGATAGATACGTAAATGCTTGAGAGCATTGATGCGTCATTCGTCGAGCAACGTAAGCTAGTCTAACTGGGCCTGTCACGTAGTGTCATCATCGATGAACTCTTGCATTGATATGCACAGGGAAGGTATTTCCAACTCGATAGGTATGACTACCTTGGAGCCATACACCAACAAAAATGGAGTGGCCCCAGTGGGCATCCGAATGCTAGTGCGATAAGCCCACAAGGCAAGTGGTATTTGGATGTGCCAATCCTTATGATTATCTATGACCATATTTTTAAGGATGGAAACTAGCATTTTGTTTGATGCCTATGCTTACCCATTTGCCTACGGATAATAGGGTGTCAAAAAACTATGCTGAATTTTATACTTTGTTGTCAAAGCATGCACATATTTGTTCTTAAATGACCTCCCATTATCCGAGATGATCTTGGATGGAATACCAAAATGACATATGATGTTATGTAAAATAAACTCCGCAATGCGGGGCCCATTCATAGAGGTCAGTGAAATTACTTCCACCCACTTGGTGAAGTACTCTATGGGCATTATGATAAATGTGTGATGGCCTGACGACGTAGGGGAGATATTTTTGATTAGATCTAAGCCCCACTGCAAGAATGGGCAAGCCAATTGGATCGACTGCAAGGCCTGAGAAGGCACGTGTGTCAAGTTAGCATGGTGTTGACACTTCATGCACTTCCACACATACGTGCAACAATCTCGCTCTAAAGATGGCCAATAATAGCCCATGCAAAGAATGCACTTTGCGATGGCCATACCATTGAAGTGGCCACCGCATGTACCATCGTGCACTTGGGTGATTGCCCAAGTGGACTCCTGCTGGTCCAAGCAACGGAGGAGGATTCCTTCATAGCTTTGACAGTACAAAATGTCTCCTAGAAAGACATGTTTTGCCGCTTTCTATTTGAATGATCTTTTCATGGCGTGTGACAATCCAAGTGGGAGGCTACCTAACTTGAGATAGTCTCTTATGGGTGCGTATCAATCCTGCTGATAAAAAACCTTGATGGTATGAAAGACCAATCCCTCTTGAAGTTCATCCCTAACAAAATATGAATGGGAAAGAACTTGTAGAAATAGCGTTGTGTTGCTATTAAGAGGGGTTGGAGAGAACAAGGACCCCTAGTTGGCATGATTCAGACTATCATAGATTCGAAAGAACCTATCTTGAGATGGTTCAATCTAGATCAGGTGGATTCCTGGCATTATGTCAGAGCTTGCATGCTCCATCGCAGATTATGATAATGTTTTGACTTGAATGGTTGTCATCTCACCAGAAGGGTCTTGCATGATTAGTGACCCCAAGGAGGCCATAGTGTCCGTAAAACGATTTGATGATTGAGGGAGTGCCTCGATGTCATACCATTCAAGTTTTACTAGAAATTTATACACAAGGGCTTTTTAGGCCTAAAGAACTGGGCATTTGCATTGGGATACCCATTTCACTTGGTTGACAATTAATAGTGAATCACCAAAGATATTCAAGCGTTTGATGTTCATGGTGATGGTTGTCTGAAGACCTATGAGCAAGGCTTCGTAATTAGCATTGTTATTGGTGCACAGGAAATCAATTTTAAATGATATAGGCATTGGAGCCCCTTGTGGTATGAAAAATATGATTCCTGTGCCACCCCCTTACTCACATTTAGAACCATCAAAAAATAAGGTTATGTTTGCCTGTGACTCAGGCTCATAAGAATCTAGCGATTCTGAGACATGGAAGATCCCATCATCGGGTAGCTCTACGTTTAGAGGCTAATCGTCTTCGAGAGGAGCCTCTACTAGTTGATCGGTGATGACTTGACCTTTGATGGACTTTTGTCCAATGAATTCAATGTCAAACTCCGTCAACAACATGATCCATTTCACCGTGCGACTACTGTGATAAGTATGACTCATCATGTACCGCAATGGATTCTCCTTAGACATAACATACATGGTATTGCTCATCATGTAATGGCATAGCTTTTTGGTGGCAAATATCACTGCCAAGCATAGATTCTCAACATATACATAGTTAAGTTCATAACTGACCAGGGTGCGGCTAAGATAGTAATTAGCTTGTTCTTTATGTAGTTCATTTTTCTAGGCTAGCATGGCGCCCAGTGCCACCTCAGTAGCTAGGTGGTGCCAATACTGGCGGTGAAGCCAAGTACTATTTGATGTCGTCGAAGGCTAACTGGCACTCGTCATCCCAATGAAATGCTACCCCCTTGTGTAATAATTTATTCATGGGTCGGCACTTTTCGGATAACTGTGCTATGAAGTGCTTGATCGATGCGACCTTACCTTGCAAGCTTCTTAGCTGCCTGATGGTGGTTGGGGGAAGCATCTCAAGGATTGCCTTGAATTTGTTTAGATCTACCTCGATGCCTCATTTTGAGACTATGAAACCCAAGAGTTTTCCATATGTGATGCCAAATACACACTTCTTGGGGTTTAGCCTAACTTTGTGTTCGATGAGGCAATCAAGGATCTTGCGTAAGTCATCGAGATGATTTTGGCGCAAACGAGATTTGGCCAACAGATCATCCATATAATCTTCCAAAGTTTTATGCATGTGATCATGGAAGATGTATTTCATAACGCGTTGGTAGGTGGCACCAGTGTTTTTATGGCCAAAGGGCATGACCTTATAACAAAATGTCCCCCAAGGCATCATGAAAACCATTTTTAGTTGATCATAAGGATTGATACGAATTTGGTTGTATCCCGAGAAATAATCCATGAGGGAAAGCATTTTGTGGCCTGTTGTAGTGTCTACCAATGCATCAATGCTAGGCAAGGGGAAATCGTCCTTGGGACTCGCTTTGTTTAAATCTCAAAAATTAGTGCATATGTGAATCCTCTCGTTTGGCTTCTTGACGGGTACCATGTTGGATAGCCATGGTGGGTAATCCACGCAGATGACAAATTGTGCATCCAATAGCTTTTATAGCTCGTCTTTGACCATCAAGGCCATTATTGGGTGCATCTTACGTAGCTTTTTCTTGATTGGTTTGACTGTCAGATCAAGCGTTAGATTATGCGTCACTAGCTACGGGTCTAGCCCCGGCATGTCTTTATAGGTCCATGCAAAAACCTCCTTCTTCTCTTTAAGAAGGGTAATGTAATTGGCTTTCTCTTCAGGGCATAAAATTACCCCCAACTTGATGACTTGTAGATTCATTGGATCAAAACCAATATCTATGTCAATCATCTCTTCGACTGACATGTGGGATCTATCCTCCAACTGGTGTGGAGTCAGGATCAGGTGGATATCATTCACTAAATTTAGATCTGTGTTTGGAATGTCGGGTTCCTCGTCAGCATGGAAGATATCATGATTTGGTCCTGGGGTGAAATTAAGCATCTCACCATAAGGCCAGTACTCTGATGGGGATGGTGGCGAGTTAGCGCGATCCCAGTCTATGGCATCTAGGTCTAGATACAATGGTCGTACTGGATCGATTGGATTGCGGATGGGGGTGGTTAAGTCAATGGAGATCATGTTGATGAAATGAATTTGGTATCCATTACCATGTGGATGTTGACTTGGACATTCTTGGTGATCCTTGCACCCCGGATCTAGCTCTGTGGGTACTGGCACAAAAGGATCGGCCCTATGTGTGGATAGAAGGATAGGGTCTGCCCTTGGCACTGATGGCTCTATAGGGTATCTGGGTGGAAGGTGCTCTCTGTATGTTCGAAGTGGTGGATGAGGCACTTGGTTTAACTGTTCTTGATTTAAATGCCACCTATTCCTTGGTCCCATATTTAGCTGTTCGAACATACCATCGATGTCTATGGGGTGTTGATGTTACCACATGTGATTGAGATATGCCATCTCAGTCTCATCCTCATAGTCACTATCGAAGATCCATAGGCCTTCATTAGCTCTAACAACTATGTGCTCTTCTTGTTGGTATAGCCTCCCACTGGGCGTTTCTTGATCACTTGGCCTTATGGCCGACATGGGAGGCTCATTTTGTTCGAGCAAGTTGATTTGGTCCCATTCGGATTGTTTCGCTCTCTACAGGAGGGCTAGATTCTCTTAAGGTGGCAATTGCTCAATTGGAGTGTTCAAGAGGAACATTACCTCGAAGTTCTCTTGATAGTCATCAATGGGCGTCACTTGCGAGTGATTGCTATCAGATTCGAAAGGGTCCCAAGGTGCTACCTCATACTCTAACTCATCTTCAGAGGATCCCCCCTGATCTTGCATATATCCCTCTTGGAGGTTATCCCTTGAACTTTCATCTTTCTTGATCAAAGGGGAAGGGTTGTTGAGCTCAAAAAGGTTTGTTGTTAACAATGGGAGATAGTCCCCCAATGTATATGTTGTGTTGGGATTGGCAAATGGATCTTGTGCCAACCCAACCTTGTTGCCTAGCCCTAGGCCTTGCATGGTTTCTACCAAAATGTTGAGAGGCAAAGGGTGGTTGAACCCTACTCCTGATTTATCATATCGCATCTGGTATCTTGGTTGACAAAGAACGCGCATTCCTTGTTCATATCTGCCCAATCCATATCCCTGACAATTACATTGGTTAAGGTATTTCAAGTTGAATTCCGGGTTGGATAGATAGTCAACATTCTCAGTGAATGGCTCTTTGTCCTCTTCCTCTTGTAGGAAGGGTTCCAAGCCATTCTCAAGGCCCCCATTTACAATTTTTTTCTGATTTTACAGGTAACCTAAAGGGAAGATAGTGTCGATGGGGAGGTGAGGTCTCCCCATGTCTTGCATGGATTTGAGTGTGGGTGTTGCCACTATTTTCTGCACTAGGTACTCCCCTAGGACCGTATTGGCCATTTTGACAGTAATCGTCGACGATTGAGGGGGAGGGAATGGGAGTTCTCCCTGAGTCCACTCCATGTGGGGTGAATCAGGTGTCTCGACTTCCATTCGGCTAGGCACCTCTTCATTAGAGATGGTTGAGACTAAGGGTGGCACCTCCTCTAGGGGCTTCTTTCCATTGTCCTTCGGTGTGGCCACGATAGGTGGCATTTTTGGTGAAGGGACAAATGACAAATATGGGCTATGTTGGTTACTTGAGGGACTCAACAGTGGGGATGTAGGCGGAATCGAACCCTAAGTGGACAAATTCAATTAAAAGTCCAGATGTGTCGATGGGAGGGTCGATTGTGGCATCGGCTGCATCGCATTGCAAAACTTGAAGGGCTCTAAGTCTGATGGGACTACATGTACTTGCCCTTCATGTGTGTACTTGAGGCACTGATGGTCTATCGAAGGGACACACTTCATGTCCCTGATCCAAGGCCGGCCTAGCAAGATATTGTAGGCCATCTCACCCTCAAGGATGTGACACAATGTAGGAATGGTATTTTGTCCTACTTGGATGGGCAGGACAATTGTGCCAAACGTCAAGCATAACGCGTCATTGAATGCTCGAAGAGTGTAGGTGGATGCCACAATGTGGGATGCTAGTAGATTAAGATGTTTTAATGTTGTAGTCATGATTATATTTCTAGACAAGCCAGTGTCCACCAACATCCTCTTGAATGGAATCCTGTTGACCCGCACGATGACGTGCAGGGGTGGATCCACCATATCACTAGTCATCGATTTTAGTTTGTCTTCCCTGAAGGTTATGATCGGTTCGGTGCATTGTCTCACATGTCCCACAAAGTTGTTGAAAGAATTGGGTTCTTGGGGCTGTAGGTCAATGGCTTTGAGTATCTCCATCAGAGCCTCCCGATGGGATGGTGATTTTTGGATGAGCTCATAGATGGAGAGCCTAGCCAATGTGGTCCTTAAACTCTGAGTAAGCTTAGTTCGAATCATGGCCACTAGTCTAGGTGGGGGAGGTTGTGTAGGGTGTTGTGGGGGTTGTGAGGTTGATGGAACATTTCCTATAGCTGCAGCGGGTGTGGTCATGTTTGGGTATTTTTTGTTCCATGTCATAATGCTTATCATCCCTACGTACCCTTGCATGGGGTAGTTTTGTGTCACCTCATTCACCTGTATAGTATTTACCTATGTATCATGGGTAGGTAAGGGGTATTTGAAGACGTCCATTTATTGGTTGCTCAGTGCTACGAGATTATCCACTACGAGCATTTTGTTGTCTATCAAGTCTTGCACCAAGTTTTTGAATTTCCAACAACTGAAGATGTCATGTCCTTTCTACCAGTGGAATATACAATATAAATATTCCCTATAGCCCTTGGGTTTTGGTGCATTGGGGTCTATGGGTTGGGTTTTTGGCAAGTTTATCAGGTTTGCCACAAACAAGCGGTCAAACAAGGAGTCTCTAGACTCCGTGAATTGTGTGAATTATCGCTTAGGGCGACGCTGCTGATTTTGCTCTTTCCTATGGTTTTCATTTTCATAGTTAGCAGGAGGAACTGCATGATAATTAACCTTTGGGGGTTGTGTCATTTGTGTAGGTGATGGTACAGTTATGGTAACCTGATTGACTACGGTGGGTTTTGGTTGCGTGGGCCCAATTTTGGTATTTTTGGTCCACTCTTTCTTACACGACTTGGCAATCTCACCATCTTGAATTTTGATCTCCTCAATTATCCTGGTTTGCACCAGGGCTTTCTCTAGTGTGGCATATTGCTGTAGCTGTAATAGCATGGAGATCGACCTTATGCAACTCTTTGAAAACATCTGAGTCATGTCGACCATGGGAGGGAGGTAAGGCAACTTTGAAAGCAATGTCCTCCATCGATTCCCATAAGCGGCTATGGTCTCATCATCATACTACTTAAAGCCAGTTAGGTCACTTAAGGATGCCTTCTTCTTGATGTTGAAGGAAAAACGTTCAAGGAACGCGTCTTCTAGCTGGTCT
This sequence comes from Wollemia nobilis, assembly GCA_028583015.1. Classification (NCBI taxonomy): domain Eukaryota; kingdom Viridiplantae; phylum Streptophyta; class Pinopsida; order Araucariales; family Araucariaceae; genus Wollemia; species Wollemia nobilis. The sequence goes on from JAQPPZ010016709.1 coordinate 5,192,926, forward strand.
AGATTGTTGATGCTATGCTTCGGCAATTGGGTAAACCAGTCTGAGGCAAGACCTGCAAACGTGGTTATAAACGTTCTCAGAAGCAATGCATCATTGTTTTGAATGCCAAAGCATTGACTCAGGAATCTCGTTATGTGCTCTTGGGCATCCTCATCCCCTCTAAAAATTGCCAATTGAGACATTTTGAAGTGTTCAGGGTATGAGGGTGTTGGAACTGAAGGATGCACAGGGTGACTATGGAGCTGGCGTAAGGTTGGCTTTTGGGGCCCTGAAGTCTTGGTCTCCATAGACTCTAAGCATTCTAACAGCACTTTGTACACATCAGAGGATTTAATTTCCTCTTCTTTGGTTTGTTACCGTTATGAATTACGAGGAACTTGAGGCCTATGGATGGGTAGCCGGGTAGCGCCCCCTGCCTTGGTAGGGCGTTTCATCCCACTCTTCTTCTCACTCAAACTCCTCATAGGCCTCTTGGGGAGCTTCTGGGTGTGACCTATAAACATGAATGGGTGCCCAAGGAAGGTTTCCATCATTGGTTCTAGAGGTGGCCTCCTGCTCAGGTCTCGGAGGTCTGGGAGGCAACACTTGATAAGGTCGTGGAGACCTGTCTTGCACTAAGGGGTTGTGCATTTCATTATTTTTTTTCCTATGCATGCGAGGGGTTGGAATCCTCTCATGCATATTGTTTTGGAGAAACTCATTTGTCTGGTGTTGAATGTGCTCTTTGTTAAGATGATATAGTTGCTCTAACTTCTACTGATATTGCCTAAGTTGCATGATTTGTGCTTGGCGGGCGACATGTTTGGCAAATGCCAAGTCAATTTGTTCCACCATCCTATGTTTAGGAGGCATAGATGCCTCTCCTACATGTCTATCTCGGTTGTGGTGATTCAAGATATCTATGGTTTGCTTTCCTCTATCGAGGTTAGCGGCATTCACCTAAGGCTCTAGCCTCAATAGGTGATCTTGATAATTAGCAGGTATGGAGGCGCATTTCTCCCATGCAGTGTATTGCTCTTGAGGAATGTACTGGTTTTCCTTGTGCTCCCTTTCGTACATGTGAAAGGGACGGGCGGAGTTGGCTCACCCTGTCTGAAGAGCCTTGTGCTCTAGATTTGGTCTATTGATTCTAATAGTAATGAGGGGTAGAGGGAGGATGATATAATCATGTGATCCCTCCTTGTGAATCCTATGCTGCTCTAGCGCTTCATCGCGCAGTGGCCACTCATAATGAGCATCTAAGGGAGCCTTACCATGTATGTACTCCTCCTGAAAGGGTCTGTGTTGAATGGGAGTGCCCCCCAAAGGGGTGCCTCTATAGTCCTTTTCTATAGTGGCATAGTGTGGACCACGTTGTGGGTCAGGCTGCCAAGGTGGTATAACCAAGTCCTTGGGGCTATAACGGAGGAGACTGGTGCCTCCTTGTACACTTTTCGTAGCTTCTGCCCGTGATTGGGCTTGGCTATGGGTATACACCATGGTGGTGGTTCTCTACAAGATATGTATGTTTTTATCTCCTTTATGATTTTTTATGCTACACCAAACAAAAGGGGACCACACAAACAAAGAAATGATTATCTCGTTTACAAATTAAATGTGTGTCCTAAATCTGGTTTAGTGTGTTTTGATTTTTGTTGTGCAAACCGTGTAAAGAAAATTTTGTTATTCATGCATGATGAGGGCTTTACCCCTTCAATATACCACTACCAGGCTATTATATCGAACCTCTCAATATACCCGCCCATACCTGAGGAAAACTATTGGTATGCAAGAGCAAAACAGTACGTGGAACATAGGCGGTACGAAAGGGGAATCACTCTATTTTGAAACCTACCATATAAGACTTATTCTCATGCGCTGGGAATCACCCCCGCTACACTTGGTCAGATTTTATCAGGATTTACGTCTAGCAATAGTCGCGATCAGGGTTATGTATGCAAAATCCAAGCCAAGGTGGTGATGAAATCCATTGTTGGTCTTGATCAAGTGTTGGGGTTTTATGACCAAATCCTTGATGTTAATATTATTACATGGTCTGTGTGGTTCCTTTTACTTGCACAAAAAAGGAAAACATGCAGCAAACTTCCCTATGCAAGCAAAGAAAACAAAAAAATTGTAGAGATAGAAACAGAAAAACATAGAGGATGTCCAAAAAACCTACCTCTTCTCTGTCCCAACAAGATGCCTCTAAGTTTTTGCTCAGAAAATGCATAGAGCTTTAATCATACTAGGGTGATATGAATAGTAGGTATGTATTCATCCCGGGGTGAGACGAATTTGTATTCGTCCCGGGGTGGCAGGAATTCCAAGTCTATATTCATCACAGGGTGGCACGAGTAGCAGTCTAGTGCCCGAATGAGTAACACCTGCAAGAAAAACACAAAATTTTTGATCAAAAACTTGATCCCAATAGCAGGGGACAGGGTCCCACCATGATCGCCACTGAAAGCCGAATGCGGGGTGACGGCGTACTATACCAATGGTGCAAACAAAAATTGATACACAAATGCTAAGTCCTACTAATGCGAGAAAAGCAATGCATGAAGGAAAGACGCTACATGTAAGCAAAACAAAGCATAGCATCTTTTTATTAATGTTGCTTTCAATCCAATTACAAGACATATCCCTCCCCTCTAGGGCTTAGAGCGTTTGATACAGTTCGTTACATCAACGGATGGTGCGCTTACAATGTCCTTCGCATGCCCACATTTGAAATGGGTGAGCCAAACGTCTTCGTCGCTTGCATCTATGTGTTCATGTTTTCCTTGATGCCCCTCCAGTGCTCCTAGTGATGAGATCCTATGCTTAGAGAAATAGCAAATAGTTAATAGCATATGTGGATGGAGGGAAAAACATGCAATCCCCAGGGCCTCCGGCTAGTGAATACATAAAATAGCAAAACGATGGTCAGAACATGTCATAATGAATTCAAATTTTGACAAAAGCATAGAAACATCATCAGAGACACATTGCAAAAATAACAATCAATAAATCATGCATGGATTTCTAATCGCTCTAGGGTGGGATGATTAGGACTGTCACAAAACATGCAAAGGCAGCATTCCAAATGTCCTACCTAGAAGCCTCCAAAACTCCTACAAACTTGGGTTTAGGCTAAAAGGGGAATTTTGGGATGACCCAGAAGGTCAAATTTGGCAGATTCTACCTAGATTGTCCTGTATCTGAAAGCACTCCCTGTATGTTAGTAAACGTGTAAAATGATAAAAACATAGTCAAATCAAGTTAGAATGTAATGAAAATTGAACAGCAGCATAAGTAAACCAAATAGAACATAATTCAAAAATAATAGTAGAGAAATTCTTCATGGATTTCTAATCGCTTCGGGGTGAGCCAATTAGGACTGCGATAGTTTGGGGGGTGCCTAGGGGCAGGACGCCCACCGTTTGGGGTCTGGTTTTGACACCAATCCACTTGGGATGGGTCCAAAAACTCCTAGGGGTTTGTTTTGATGAATTTTTTGTGGGATTGTGGCCGATTTCTCGGGTTTTAGATTGGGATTGCATTCCTAGTGTTCACCCGATAACCTCTCTTCCAAAAGAGAAATTAGGGATGTAAGAAGCACAAAGGGGAATGTGGGTATAATTTGGCAGCACTCCATTGCTCTAAATGCTCTAGCTCTCTCCATTTTTGGGGTGAGGATGCTCACCCTTTTTATATACCTAGGGTCTCTCTCTTTGAATGTGCATGCTAGGGCGCCACTTGGTTTGCCATGCCTTTTTTTTGGAGAGAAGATTCCTCCATGATTTAGAGTCTCCTTGCATGAGGCCTCCATGATCAGGGTATGCTTAACTGAAGTCCCTCTCTCTTATTTGAAGCCGTTCCTCACAATTGCATGCCCTGAAGGTGCAGTTAAATGGCGGACCTATCGAGGTTTGACTTTTTACCAGTCAAACCTGCTACTCGTCCCACCTTGGGATGATTGCTGCTAATCATCCCAGGGTGGGAGGAATAGGATTCTAATAGGATTATAATCATCCCAAGGTGGGAAGAGTAGGGAGAAAAGTGCTTAAAAGGTTCCAAATTGACCTCTGACCTTCCAAAACTGATTTGGCAGTGGTTAGGACCACTTTTTAACCTCTGGGGGCTGCCCTAAGGGCTATGTATGCCAACTTGGTCAGTTCTTGTAGTCGCATAATCGGATTGGTGCTGTTTTGGTGTCCACACCATGGTTTTATTCCTAGTTTCTTTAGGCATAACTCTCTAATGGCCCGTATATATTGAAACATCTCTTATGGACTGATAAAGGGAAATCATGACTATCAGGTTTTTTAAGCCTTCCATGATGTCAAATTTTGGCTGCATTGGATTTTTGGGTTCTTGTAGTATTTTCAAAAAGGGTGGACCCTCTTCATTTTTGTAATTTTTAGTACTCACATTTTCTTCCACCTCCTCTACTGAATGTGGTTGTTCTTCTACCTCTACTTCTACATCCTCTTCCTCCACTATAGGAGGAGTTGGATCTACTCCTAACTGCCTACCTAATCTAAGTTGTACAAGATTACAATCTACTCTAATATGATACATGGGGAACATCTCCATGTCTACCTGATAGGTGGGTTGATTTATATTGTTGTTTAGATTTGAATTTGGTTGTGTAGTGTTGAGAAGCAACACACCCCCACTGAAAAATGAATTTTCACCCTTTAAAAACTTTGAGCTTTCATTTTGCAGTAAGGACCCTCTTGATGATTTTCAGGTTTTAATTCCAATTTTTACTTGCCTCTTTCTTCTTCAAGTTTTGCTTGTTTCTTTATCCAAGTTTTCTTGCATTCTGGCTTTGTTATCTCAGACTTCACTTTTTACATGCTAGAATCATTCATGGATAAAGAAAATCTTACACCGGTACGAAAAAAATGCAGAAAACAGATAGATAAATTCATTGAAAATCAAAACTTTCCTTTTTGGAAAGTCGCGAAATCGCGACACTTCCATTTATGGAAATGTCGCGATATCGCGACAGAGTTTCGAGAAAATCCGCCAAGTCCCAGAAGCGTAGCGAAATCGTGACACTTTCCATTTTTGGAAATGTCACGATATCGCTACCGGCCAGGAGAGAGAAAGGCAAGTCGTACGGAACGTCGCGATTTCGTGACATGTCGCGAAATCGTGACATGTCGCATTTTCGGAGAGAGAGAAAAATCGACTAAGGCATGAAATGGTCACGATTTCGTGACATGTCACGAAATCGTGACATATTGGAGGCAGAAGGAAGCAAGTCAAGAAGCAGGTCGCGATTTCACGACACGTCACGAAATCGTGACATTTTTAAGGAGAGCCCGGGGCGTACGGACCGTCGCGATTTCGTGACATGTCACGAAATCGTGACAAGTCCAATAAAGCAAGAAGGAAAGAGAAGAAAAAGCTAAGGCATAAGAGGAATGATCACGACGTCTGAAATCGCGCAGGAAGAAGAGGTGACGGATGTCGCAATTCGTGACATGTCGCGAAATCGCGACAGGTCCAAGGGAAGAAGGAAGAAGAAGGCAAGAAAAGAAAAGCAGCAGAAGGAAGAAGAGAAGGAGAAATGTCGGAAATCGCGACATGTCACGATTTCGCGACTGTCGCGAAATCGCGACATGAAGGAAGAAAGTGACGAGAGAAATGTCGCGATTTAGACATGTCAATACATGTCGCTCGGGTGAGGAAGAAGAGTGCCGAAGGGGGAGAAGGGTCGCGATTTCGTGACATGTCACGAAATCGTGACATGTCGCATTTTCGTGGCATAAGGAGAAAAGGTTGAAGGGAGGATGTCGCGATTTCGTGACATGTCACGGTTTCACGGCATGGAGAAAGTGAGGAGTCGTGATTTCGCGACATGTCGCGAAATCGTGACATGTCGCATTTTCGCGACCCTGCAGAAAAAGAGCCCGTAAAGGAAAACAGCTGGAAATTGACACGTGTCACGATTTTTGTGACACGTGTCAAAACAAGCCACGTGTCAGATAAATAGAGCCGACATGCAAATAAACTTTAGGGTTTTTAATCTGATTTAATAATTAAAGTTTTGATTTAATATTTTTAAAATACTAATCCATCTTTTGTCCTTTCATGCAGGAAGCCATCTGGCACTTACGGGATAACGGAGAAATGGCCATAAAGACAAAGTTAAGTGCAAATTAATCAAAGACAGCCATATTGAAAGGAAAGATGCCAATTGCTGTGTCATCCAATTTTTTCAGATCTGGCTGCAAAGAGACTTTACGGTGACTAAGCAGCTGCCCATAGTGGAATATGTCGAGAATTGGCCGAGAAATGAAAATATATGCACACAGTTGCCGGATTTTGCCGATGAATGCATTTAATGAAGATTTATGGCAGAATTAATGGCGTGTAGATATTTTCAACTCAGGGATGGCTCTACGGAGATGAAATGTCGGAGAAGTGGTGACTCATCCAGCTTACCCGAGGGAATTAATGAGGGCATTTATTTACAGTTGCGGGTGAATGCAAGTGGCATTCGAATTCTATCTTCTCCATTTATGGCAAGTGACTGCACTGAGTTGTAGAATGGTTAAGTTTTATCCGAGCTTTGTTTTAAATGGCTTTATATTGTAAAACCCGGGTCCTAGGGTTTAAGGTGATAAGATTTAGGGTTTGAGAAGAAGATATTTCTGAAAAGATCAGGGTCTGTCCTGAGTCTATAAATACTTCTTCTCAATGTAATCGTAGGGGCGGAAACTTAGAAATAAAAGGCTATTGAAGCAATTTCTTGCAAATTTTGTTAAATATTTTATTTCTGGACTTGGAGTTGATGTGCTTTTGTTTTCTGTGATAGCATGGCCAGGAGCCTAATATTTTGCAGATTGTGATAAGTTCATCTTCTTTTGTTATCCGTTTCATTAAAGTTTATTAGATATATGCTGTAAATCGGTGTTATCAAGATTAAATATGTTGTTAGGCTTCATTTGTTCTATTGTATACTAGGGAAAATTACAGATTTAAGGTTCAAGTTTGTTCTAATTGCTCTGTCCTCACTGTGCGAGCTAGGCTGTCGGTGAAAGATATCAATTTTAACCGACTTCCCTTCGGTTTATAATTTTCTGTTAGATCTGTTCCATCTCTGCCTTTTGCTCTTAGTAGAAAGTGATCTTAGAAAACTGGACACTTTCTTCTTTGATTTGTTCTGTTGTGAAGTCGATAGTATAAATAAAATTGGTAGTTTTGTTTTACGGTTAAGTTTGATAAACTTCTCTTTCTGCCTTACCCTGCCCTCTTTGTTTTACCGTGAAATGATCCATTTTTATTTTCTTTATTTGTCTTTTATTTAAATCTACTGACCCATGAGAGCTAGATCAAAGAATTAATTTTAAATCTGATTGTCAACAAGTGACAACTTCTGAACATTACTGAGCAAGTTCAGTGAGCCCGTTGTAAGGTACAGACAGTCCATATTGAAATCTATTCCAGAAGTGAAAAAGAGTGAATTGACATTCGACCCGACTCTGTAACTCACACCTTGGATAACCAGCTAGATCCTAAAGTGAGTGGGATTTATCCCGTATAAGTGTTATCAGAGTTTTGTGCTCATTCTTCACAGGGTGTGTATGAAAGTCGGACCAACATTTAAAAATGGCGCTAGAAGGAGGGCCTACTGAAATTCGATCAGTATTGTAAGTTGTCAGTACAATATTTTAAGATTGCCAGAAAAGAAGACCTCAAGTTCAGTACTCTGTTAAGGACTGTAAGTTTGTAAGTGCTTGTGAAAAGCTGGATTCTACATACAGGGTAACAAGGTCCCACCCCAGAGCTGGAGAGCTCCTTGTCCCTGAATTAGAAACTCCGAGAAGAAGTAGCCTCAGAAGGGCTAAGTCTCTGTCAGAAATAGTTTTATCACCGCTGATAGTTACCCCAACCACAACTCAGAATATCACTAACAACCAAGTAGTGATGGCAAATTGGTTGGGCTCCACTGCTTTGAATATTTCGGGTATTGCCCATGACCTGCCCAGAAATCCGGAAAGATATCTCCCCAAATATAAACATGATGGGACAAGAACTGCAGAAGAACATTTGGTTGCATTCAAGAATGCTTTGAAATTATTAAATGTACAACATGAGGATGTTGCCTGCAGACTATTCCCGTTCACTCTCCAGGAGGGAGCTTATGATTGGTTTCTAAACCTCACTAATGATTCTGTCACCAGCTGGAATGACTTAGAAAAAGTTTTTGTGTCACAGTTCGGAGAAGTGATAGATCCTAGTATATTGTACCAGCAATTTTCTGGCATCAAAAGAGAATTAAGTGAATCTATCAGATCCTATAATGTTAGATTCCAGAAAGCTTATGGTAGACTTACTGGGTATTATGTACCGAATGCCGACCTGGCATTAGAGATCTTTAGAAACTCTCTGGATCCGATGACCTCTGTCTTTTTGAAGAGAGATCCCACTGTTACTAATTTGACAGAAGCTTATAAAGAAGCTTTGATTCTGGAAAGACAGTTGGGACCCCAACCATTAAATGCTCAGCAAGTTCCTCTGGTTGCACAAGCTGCCCCTGTGTTCAATCCTATTCCACATCAGGTAATGTTGCCAGTTTGTCAGACTCTACCATCAGCAAATCCACTGGCTGTAGCACCTGTTGAGAATGTACAGCACCCAGGCAAAGAGGTTGACAATGCAAGAGTGGAAGAAGTCTCAAATATTGTTCAGAAGCTGGCCAATGATTTCTTGAGTTTTAAAAGGCAAGTTTCTACTGGGGACAACTCCAACAGATATTCATATCAACCAAACAGATTCAACAGGCCCCCATATGAACCTAATAAATATTACAAGGGCAAAGGCCATGATGTGAACATTTGTGATTTAGCTCTGCCCAACTGGTGCAGAATACATGCCACTTCACAGCATGGGGAGTTGGATTGTCTAGAATTTTGCAATGCATTTGAAGCTTTGTCTGGAGATTTGATCTCCCCTAAAAATCAAAGAACTGTTGATGGCCCAAGTTCATCCGGCCACAGTGCAGCTATGGTCCTGGATTCTTTCACTTTCTCGGATGAATCTGAGAATGTAGTTGAAATGCCTATGGATGAGGTGCAGGCTTTCCAGCAGTACAGAAGAGATAATTACAACCTGAGGAACAGGAATCCGGAGCCTAATACTACATCAACTCCTCCGGACAACTCTCACAATGTTCCTCCCGACCCCTCTCCAAGCAATAATCCATCTCCACCAAAAGGAGGGAATTTGAGAGGACCAGATGCTTTTGTCCCTCCACTTAACAAAGGATATAACATAGTGGAGGATATGAAAAATATTAAGGCCAACATTACTCTGCATGAGCTGGCACAGATTTCAGAGCAGAGAGACAATCTGATAAAAACATACTCTGGCCCTGCTACTAAACCTGTGGACAAAGGAAAGAAAATAGCACATGCCAATCTAGCCATGTACAAAGAAAAAACTGAAGTTCCCCCCTTTTTACTGACTGTCCGTATTTTTGGGAAGAACTTACATAATTGTTTGGTAGATTCAGGTGCATCTGCAAATGTTATGCCTTTGGCCATTTGTCAGCAGTTGGGTCTCACCCCAATGAAGTCTGAAAGGAGAGTTGTCCAATTGGACAAATCAGAGGTTAAAGTTGTTGGAGAGCTTCAAAATATTCATATCCAATTAGCATCTGAGCCAAGGGCTCAACATAAAATTGAAATTCAGGTTGTAGATATCCCTGTGGGGTACGGGATGTTGTTGAGTAGAGATTGGTCGAGATCTCTGAACGGATACTTGGCAACAGATTTTTCACACATGTGGTTGCCGTGGAAAGGAGTGGCAAATCAATTACGGGTTGAAAGAGAACCCAGGTACAAGCATACAATTACAGAGTACAATGCAGAGAATGAAACTGTAAATATTGCAGAGGTAGATATTGGAGTCTACAATTTAACAACTGGGCAAAATAACAAGTTTAATAAAGCCCATCCTGTACATACTAATGAAGTCTGGACACTTCATGTGGATGGAGCTAGATCTAAACAGGGTTCTGGAACAGGGGCAGTCCTCAAAGGGCCTGAAAGTCAGACATATTTTATGTCTTACCGCCTGCAGTTCCCGTGTACAAATAATTTAGCAGAGTATGAAGCTCTGGTATTAGGTTTGAAGTTTGCTTTGGACAAAGGAGCAAGAAATATTAAAGTTTTTACTGATTCAGAATTAGTGGCAAATCAAGTCAAGGGTAAATTCCAGTGTAAAGCATCTTATTTAAAAGGATACAAACATCGGGCTTGGGATCTTGTAGAAGACTTTGATGCTTTTAATCTGACACATATACCCAGAGAGCAGAACTCCCATGCAGATGTCTTGGCTTCTTCAGCTGCAAGTTTAAAGCCATTGGAAGAATTTAAATGGAACAAGTTTTCAATTGAGTTAGTCCCTTGTCCTTCAGTTCCAAACAATATAGATAATTTTCAAGTTTTCTCTGATGATCAACAGATTGTAAACTTTTTGCAGAGTACTAACACATTTGAAAATGCTATAATTGATGAGGGCCAAAGAGATACCCTGCTGGAACAGTTAGATGATGACAGGGGAATAATGAGGTTGAAGGACAACAGAATTCCAAAAGGAATGGTGGAGCTGGAGCGGCTCTTTGATGTTGACAAAATCAAGCAAAAGGTGAATTCTGAGGATTATGTGGGTGCCACAGACAGTGAGACTGAAAACTTGAACATAGGGACTGAAGAAGATCCCAGGCACATCAAGTTGGCTAAGAACTGTGATCCAGAAATAAAAAGAAGTATGATTGATTTTCTTCACAGGTCCAAGGATGTTATGGCCTGGTCATACAAAGACTTAAAGGTATTTGATCCTAAAGTTTACACTCACATTATACCTTTAAAAGAATTCTGCAAACCTTTCAGGCAAAAACAGAGGCATGTCAATGCTCTGTTAGAGCCCCTCATCCAGAAAGAAGTAGAAAAACTGTTGAGTGCAGCCATTATTTTTCCCATCAGGCATTCTACTTGGGTGGCCAATCTGGTGCCAGTCAGAAAGAAAAATGGAGAGATCCGCCTGTGTGTGGATTTTAGAAATTTAAACAAGGCATCTGAAAAAGATAATTACCCTCTGCCTTCCATGGATGAGGTGCTGCAGATTGTCAATGGTTCGGAGATGATGTCTTTCCTGGATGGTTTCTCAGGGTATAATCAGATATTGGTTGAGAAGGAAGACAGAATGAAGACTGCTTTCACAACTAAGTGGGGAACTTTTGCTTACAAGAGGATGCCATTTGGATTAATAAATGCCGGAGCTACATTTCAACGAGCAATGGATCATGCCTTCAAGGGGCTTATGGGTAAATGTATTGTTGTTTACATGGATGATTTAACAGTCTTCTCCAAATCTCGGTTTGACCATGTAAAACACTTGGAGTCTGTGTTTAATAAATGCAGGGAGTTTGGCATTTCTTTGAATCCGAAGAAGTGCATTTTTGGTGTAATAGAAGGAAAGCTCCTTGGGCACTTGGTCACAAAAGATGGCATTTCCATGGATCCAGGCAGAGTTGAAGCCATATCCGGCATACCATTTCCCAACTCCAAGAAAGAGTTGAGGTCCTTCTTTGGAAAAATTAACTTTGTCAGGAAGTTCATCTCCGGTTTTGCAGAGATAGTCAAGCCAATGAATGACATGCTAAAGCAAACTGCTCAGATTGTCTGGACCACAGAAGCTAAGACGGCTTTCCAAGAAATCAAGACAGCCATAAAACAAGCACCAGTTCTAGTAAGCCCAGATTTCAGTGCAGATTTTTATCTGTACACTTTCTCTTCTGAACATACACTTGCTGCAGTTTTGACCCAACAGAGAGAAACTGGGGAACATCCAATTGCTTTCAAGAGTACCAATTTAAAGGGGGCTGAGCTGAAATATTCTCGTTTAGACAAACAAGCTTATGCCTTGGTGAGAGCGGTTAAGCAGTTCAGGCACTATATATTAAGAAGCAGAATTCATGCTATAGTTCCAGACCCAGCTGTTAAATACCTTCTAAGTCAGAATGAATTGGGTGAATTGAGGGGTAATTGGGTTACAAGGCTGCAAGAGTATGACTTAGAGATTCGGCCTGCTAAATTGATCAGAGGACTTGGTTTGTCCCGACACATTGCCGAAGTACCTGTACGGGAAGAAGTTAATCAGTTAAATTCTGAATCTGATGACTGGTATGGGGATATTACTCATCTGCTGCAATTTGGAATTTGCCCGTCTCACTTGAACAGAACCCAAAGGAGAGCATTAAAACTGAAAGCTGCTCATTATCTCCTCAAAGCAGGTAATTTGTACAGAGAGAATTATGCTGGCATTTTCCTAAGATGCATTTCTCCGAGTGAAGTCAATGAAGTCATGTCCAGTTTTCATGAAAAGTTAGGGGCAGGGCATTCATCAGGATCTGCTACTACGCATAAAATATTGAGAGCAGGCTATTACTGGCCTACACTATTTAAAGATGCACATCAGCATGTAAGAACCCTGCCATCAGTGCCAAACTTTTGCAGCCAAAGAGGCCAACCGGGCTCTCCCATTGCAACCTCGTTGTAATAAATAAACCTTTCATGCAGTGGGGACTTGATTTTGTGGGAGTGATTAATCCAAATTCTTCAGTAGGGCATAAGTATGTTCTGACAGCTACTGACTATTGCACAAGATGGGTTGAAGCAGCAGCCACCACAAGAAGTACAACTCATGAAGTCATTGAATTTCTAGAATTAAATATCATAACTAGGTTTGGGGTTCCTCTGAATTTGGTGTGTGATAATGGACCAGCCTTCCAATCATTGGAGTTTGCAGAATGGGCATACCAGATGGGGATAGTTATCGATTCTCATCCAACTATTATCCCCAAGGCAATGGAGTCGGTTGAGTCCACAAACAAGAATTTAATGAATGCCATCAAGAAATCTGCAGCAGATAAACCCAGGCAGTGGCATACATTATTGAAATATGCACTTTGGGCTGACCGGATAAAATATAAAGTGGCTCTTAAAACTTCTCCTTTTGCTTTGTTGTATGGTACCCAGCCAATTGTTCCCATCTCTCTGAAGTTACCTACTTACCAATTTGTCTTAGACTATTTTGAGGATCAAGATGATGCAGAGGCTCGTGTTTTAGATCTAACTAACTTGCAGGATGAAAGACTCCAAGCCCTGGAACACTTCAGTCGGCACCAAGAAACCGTCAAGCGGTGGTTTGACAAGAGGGCCAAAGTGAAAGCTTTCAGATTGGCAGACTTGGTGCTTCTATGGGACAAGGCCCATGAGAAGAAGGGTAAGCATACAAAGTTGCAGCCACTGTGGATAGGCCCCTACCAGATTGCTGAGATTCTGGGTAACAATGCATTTCGTTTACAAGACCTTGATGGTAATTTTCTGGACCTCCCTGTTAATGGTCAATACTTAAAACATTATTTCTCGGTTGTTCCATCCAATGTATCATTTGAATGAGTCATAAAGAAGTTGTAACATGTGTATACATTGTAAATAACTTTGCAAGTTTTATTTTGCTTTAGTTTACTTTTAATGTCTGTACAGTTTTAGTTGCTTTTCTTTAGTTTAATTTTAGATGTCTGTGCAGTGCTGTTTAATTATTTTAATCTTAGCTGCCTGTACAGTTTTTAGCTTTAGTTTTAATTGCCTGTATAGTTTTTAGTTGCTTTGTTTTAATTTGTTTTTAAATGTCTGTGCAGTGTTCTTTTTATTTATTTAATCCTAATTTGTCTATGCAATTTTAGTCTATCTTGAAGTTCTGTATTTTATTTCCTTTGTAAATAACCCTGTAGTTTTAATTCCTTTCAGGTCTGTACATTTATGTATTCTATTTCCTGTGCTGTCTGTACAACAGTTGTTTTATTTTAAAGTTCTGTATTTTATATTTTATTTAAGGTCTGTGCAGTTTATTTTCTTTGTAAATAGCTCTGCAGTCTTGTTTTATTTCATTTCCTTTAATTGCCTGTATAGTTTTATTTTGTTTCCTTTGTAAATAACCCTACAGTTTTGTTTTCTGCCTGTACAGTTTTATTTTAAAGTCTATGCAGTTTTATTTTATTTTGTTTTTAGAGGCCTGTGTTTATCCTTGGAAGTCTGTACAAAGTTCTTTGGCTTTTAAAATTCTGTTCTTTAACCTTTGCTTGAGCATTCATAAAAAAAAAGTCAGCCTTCCAAAAATTGTTTTTATTCTGAGCTGATCAATCCAGTGTTCATTATCACAATTGTGAGATAGTCTGTTTGAACTGAATAGTGGAACTATTTTTTTAGTCAGAACAACAGTGGAAGGATGATTGGATTTTGTGTCTTGCTTGCCACAGTTGTTTTAATTATAAAGAAACTGCTATGCTGTTTGGTTGGAGGAACTCCCGGGGAATCCAAGAAAAGTTGGTTATAAGAGGGGACTATGATTCATGTAATTATTTGAGTATCCATAGAGGCTATCAGTGCCTAAGCTGAAGCAGTTCCAGATTGATGAAATGTTAAAAGAAAATTGTTATTCTTTCTAAGGCTTTTCAGATGTTGATGTATTTCAAAAGAAAGAGATGTAAGTTGAATTGGCACTCTGTTATTTCCAATATATATATAAAAAAAAAAGAGATAAAGAAAAAAAGAAAAAAGAGAGTTATATAATGAAAGAGGCAGCCAAGATTTCAAAAGATATTTTTCTTCTACCAAGTTATAGATTCTACCTTACGGTTGTAAATTTGGGTCGTGTAAATCTAAAGGGTAACTCTGTCGGGTCTATAAAAGGCTAAACTAGTAAACAGAGCTCTACTCGGTTTCCCCTTTTTACAATCTAGAAAAGCTGATCAATCCAGAGTTCAACATTCGATCCAGTCATTCTTGAAGAAAGTTTTATACCCTTGTAATTGCACATCAGAAATCTTCCTTAAGTAATTCAGCCTAGTATGTCCTTGGGAAATTTTAACAACTATCAGTTAGTAGTCAATTTATTTTGAAGAATATCTGTGGCAAGGCAAGATACATGGTCTATGTTGTTTTGAAACTAGAGTCCTGGGTTCTAAAATAATGCTACTATTTTACCCGCAGATATCGCCATTTGTTGAGAAGCAACACACCCCCACTGAAAAATAATTTTCCATCCTTTGAAAACATTAAGCTTTCATTTTGCAGTAGGGACCCTCTTGATGATTTTCAGGTTTTAATTCCAATTTTTACTTGCCTCTTTCTTCTTCAAGTTTTGCCTGTTTCTTTATCCAAGTTTTCTTGCATTCTGGCTTTGTTATCTCAGACTTCACTTTTTACATGCTAGAATCATTCATGGATAAAGAAAATCTTACACCGGTACGAAAAAAATGCAGAAAACAGATAGATAAATTCATTAAAAATCAAAACTTTCCTTTTTGAAGTATCGATCCATTTTTGGAAGTGTCGCGATATCGCGACGGGTTTTGAAAAATCTGCTAAGTCCCAGAAGCGTAGCGAAATCGCGACACTTTCCATTTTTGGAAATGTCACGATATCGTGACATTTCCATTTTTGGAAATGTCACGAAATCGCTACCGGTTAGGAGAGAGAAAGCAAGTCGTACGGAACGTCGCGATTTCGCGACATGTCACGAAATCGCGACATGTCGCATTTTGAGAGAGAGAAAAATCGACTAAGGCATGAAATGGTCGCGATTTCGCGACATGTCGCAAATCGTGACATGTCCATTTCGATGGAGGCAGAAGGAAGCAAGTCAAGAAGCAGGTCGCGATTTCATGACACGTCACGAAATCATGACATTTTCGGAAGGAGAGCCCGGAGCGTACGGACTATCACGATTTCGCGACATGTCACGAAATCGCGACAGGTCCAAGTCAAGAAGAAGCGAGCAAGAGGAATTAAAAGAGAAAAGTCTAAGGCATAAGAGTGTCGCACAAATCGCGACATCACGATTACGACGAAATCAAAGGAAGAAGGGTGACGAATGTCGCGATTTCGCGACATGTCGCGAAATCGTGACAGTCAAGGGAAGAAGGAGAAGAAGGCAAGGGAAGAAGAGAAAGGAAGGACAAGAGAAGAAGAGCAAGGCAGAAGCAAGACGTCACCATGCACGTCCAAACGTGCATGAAGGAAGAAAGGAGAGGAAAGGTCACGATTTCACGACATGTCACGAAATCGTGACATGTCACATTTTCACGGTGAGGAAGAAGAGTGCAAGGGGAAAAGGGTCGCGATTTCGTGACATGTCGCGAAATCGCGACATGTCGCATTTGGCCATAAGGAGAAAAGGTTGCTGAAGGGGGGATGTCACGATTTCGTGACATGTCACGAAATCGCGACATGTCGCTTGATGTCACATGGACATGTCGCATTTTCGACTAGAGAAAAAGAGCGAAAGGAAGACAGTGGAAATGGACACGTGTCGCGATTTCGTGACACGTGTCAAAGAGCCACGTATCAGATAAATAGAGCCGACATGCAAGTGAACATTAGGGTTTTTTTTATTAAAGTTTTGATTTAATATTTTTAAAATACTAATCCATCTTTTGTTCTTTCATGCAGGAAGCCATCTGGCACTTACAGGATAACGGAGAAATGGCCATAAAGACAAAGTTAAGTGCAAATTAATCAAAGACAGCCATATTGAAAGGAAAGATGCCGAAAATTGCTGTTTCATCCAATTTTTTCAGATCTGGCCGCAAAGAGACTTTACGGTGACTAAGCAGCTGCCCATAGTGGAATATGTCGAGAATTGGCCGGGAAATGAAAATATATGCACACAATTTTGGATTTTGCCGATGAATGCATTTAATGAAGATTTATGGCAGAATTAATGGCGTGCAGATATTTTCAACTCACGGATGGCTCTACGGAGATGAAATGTCGGAGAAGTGGTGACTCATCCAGCTTACCCGAGGGAATTAATGAGGGCATTTATTTACAGTTGCGGGTGAATGCAAGTGGCATTCGAATTCTATCTTCTCCATTTATGGCAAGTGACTGCACTGATTTGCAGAATGGTTAAGTTTTATCCGAGCTTTGTTTTAAATGGCTTTATATTGTAAAACCCGGGTCCTAGGGTTTAAGATGATAAGATTTAGGGTTTGAGAAGAAGATATTTTTGAAAAGATCAGGGTCTGTCCTGAGTCTATAAATACTTCTTCTCAATGTAATCGCAGGAGGCGGAAACTTAGAAATAAAAGGCTATTGAAGCAATTTCTTGCAAATTTTGTTAAATATTTTATTTCTGGACTTGGAGTTGATGTGCTTTTGTTTTCTGTGATAGCATGGCCAGGAGCCTAATCTTTTGCAGATTGTGATAAGTTCATCTTCTTTTGTTATCCGTTTCATTAAATTTTATTAGATATATGCTGTAAATCGGTGTTATCAAGATTAAATATGTTGTTAGGCTTCATTTGTTCTATTGTATACTAAGGAAAATTACAGATTTAAGGTTCAAGTTTGTTCTAATTGCTCTGTCCTCACTGTGCGAGCTAGGCTGTCGATGAAAGATATCAATTTTAACCGACTTCCCTTCGGTTTATAATTTTCTGTTAGATCTGTTCCATCTCTGCCTTATGCTCTTAGTAGAAAGTGATCTTAGAAAACTGGACACTTTCTTCTTTGATTTGTTCTGTTGTGAAGCTGATAGTATAAATAAAATTGGTAGTTTTGTTTTACAGTTAAATTGGATAAACTTCTCTTTCTGCCTTACCCTGCCCTCTTTGTTTTACCGTGAAATGATCCATTTTTATTTTCTTTATTTGTCTTTTATTTAAATCTGCTGACCCATGAGAGCTAGATCAAAGAATTAATTTTAAATCTGATTGTCAACAAGTGACAACTTCTGAACATTACTGAGCAAGTTCAGTGAGCCCGTTGTAAGGTACAGACAGTCCATATTGAAATCTATTCCGAAGCGAAAAAGAGTGAATTGACATTCGACCCGACTCTGTAACTCACACCTTGGATAACCAGCTAGATCCTAAAGTGAGTGGGATTTATCCCGTATAAGTGTTATTAGAGTTTTGTGCTCATTCTTCACGGGGTGTGTATGAAAGTCGGACCAACATGTAGGTAGCTGATTTGGCTTAGAAGTAAGAGGTGTTGATAAAATAGGCTATAGCGGGGCTTGAGTGGTGGGTTATGGAGGTGAAGTCCACACATTGTAATTCTGCCACTATGGTTCAGGTTGTTGGTATGGCATCCATGGATACGGGGTGTAAGGAGTAGATATTTGGGTGGCATTCATCTAAGGTGCTTGAACCCACTATCCCATATTGGGTGGTTGAGTTTGCCCTTGGTTCATAAAATTGGATCCCCCATAGGGTGGTCCTCCTCTTGGCATACTATTTCCCATAGGAAACTGTTGCTAGTTTCTCTTGTTACCCATGAAATAAGTTTCTTCTACTTTAGGTTCTTTTATGTTTGCTATTTATAGGCACAACCTCATTTTATGATCCTTTTGATAAATGACACACATTCTCATTTTATTCTCTAGACACTCATTCTTGGGATATTTTCTTCTACATCTTGGTAAAAATAAGGCTAGTGCTCCTTTAGTATCCTGCTTATTTTTCTAAAGTAGGAGTGTATATAATTGAAGTGTGAGAGATGATAACATATTACTTTTCATGTCCTCTAACATATTACCTATTTCTACCTTGGTTACAGAGGCTATGGTGTTTGTGACTCAATTGGTGGGTTTACTTTTTCTTCTTGAATAATTTCGACACAATTATCATATATCTGACTTTTTATGTTGGTAAATATCACCTCCTAATAACAAATTTAAATCTTTTAAGGACTCATTTGTGAGCCCCCTTAAGAATAATTTTTTTAAGGATTTCTCACTCAATTTTGTGTGGGGTGATCATTGAAGATTGAAGTTAAATCTGTCCCAATAATATTCCAATGACTCTTCCTCTCTTTGGGATATATATAGGAATTTTTCCCTAGAATATCATTCCCTACCAAAGTCTTGGTGTTATTCTATGAAGATATTTTCATATCCTCCTAAGTAGAAATGTGTTTTTTTCCCAAAATGATAAACCAGCATAGTGCTGAATCATCTAGTGTAGAGGGAGATAATTTTAGTTTTGGGGCATCCGATTTGTAGTCCACTGATATGTAAAGTACATCAAGTTTAAAAAGGAATAGATCAGGGTCCTTAGTTGGTATTCCTCTAAAATTAGGAATATGTGTGGGAGAGATGTATTTCATTTTGTTTTCTCCTCTAGATTCCTCAATGGGAAAATCAAAATTGGTTGAAGCCTCTTCCACCTTAACCATATTTTCAAATAATATAGATTCTACACCAACTACTTTCAAAGCTTCTAACAAAGCGTTACACTCATTTCAATTGTCTTCTAATAATATTTCTAAATTTTAATCCTGAATAGTTTCCTCTTCCACTTCTTTCCAAGTTGGGTGTTCAATAAATATTCAGATGTTTTCTCTTTCCCTAATGATTTCCACCTTGGATAAATTTTAAAGAAAGTTTTTTTGAATGTTGGATTACTATGCCAAGGTGTTTTAGGTGGAGATGATGGTGTAGCTTTGGAAAGTGTTCCAAATTCTTCATAAGGTATTTTAGAAGGTGTTTCAATTATTTTTGGTGAGCAAAAAATGTTATTTTTGAAAACAGTAATTTTGTATCCATTTAATTTTATCAATACGGGAGTTCGTAAACTTGCTGAGTACCTGTGCAAAATATATGTCTGTAGTAAACTGGAAGATGAGTCCTATGTGTCACTTTTTTTTGGTGGGGGTGTGTGTATTCATGTAGTTTAAGTTCATCCAAACCAAAAAAATTGAAGTGTAGGAAAATAAACACTAATGAAAACTACTGGAAAAGTAATTAAAACTATCATTATCAAACAGATGGCTGAAAGGAAATTTGTAAAAAAGTAAGCACACAACTGAAGAAAATTACAAAAATTTAAGCACACTTGCAAAATTAAATAAAACAAGAAATTGCAGGAATTAAACACATGGTGCAGAAATAAATAAATCATGAAAACATGTAGAAATAAAAGAACAAAAAGAAACAACATAAATAATGATAGTAGAAAAAATGGGAGGAATACTACCTGGAGTGGGCTCAGGATCTCGTAGATGTCCACTCAACTAATTCACATGGTCACTCTTATGAATACACAAATTAAAAGAACACTTGAGGCTTTTATTAAAATAATGCAGTACAAATTCTTGTTCAGGTTCAGGATTGTTCACTTTAGAGGTGGCATGCATTTTATATAGAACATGGTCATCCCCTATTACAAAATTACACTATACTAAAATTAATCACCTTGATGCAATTTTCTACGATGGGTACGTGCATAAATTTAATAAAACGTCTAATAAAAGAGCGATCAGTCTAAAATTAATCCTTTTGAGATAACTATAGCACTCCCTATGTTGTATAACAATATTGATCTAAATTTATGCATTTTCTTCAAGTTAGATAGTCAATTCACACTTTATTCTATCGGATATAAATGTTGATCAACCTATCACTAGAATACAAGTGCCTTTCCAACCTATCGCTGGGATAAAGGCACTGCATATAGGCCTTTTCTATTTTTTTGTGAATTGTTACTTATTTTTAGTCATCGAAGGATAGGCATAAATTTATCACCTATTACAAAATGACACTGTGCTAAAATTAATCACCTTGATGCAATTTGATATGGTGGGTACGTGCATAAATTTAATAAAACATCTAATAAAAGATCGATCATGCTAAAATTAATCCTTTTGAGATAACTATAGCGCTCCCTATGTTGTATAACAATATTTATCTAAATTTATGCATTGTCTTCAAGTTAGATAGTCAACGCACACTTTATTCTATCAGATATAAATGTTGATCGACCTATCACTAGAATACAAGTGCCTTTCCAACCTATCGCTGGGATAAAGGCACCACATATAGGCCTTTTCTATTTTTTTGTGAATTGTTACTTATTTTTAGTCATCGAAGGATAGGCGCTCACTCTGTCATTGAAAGACAGGTGCCTTCCTATAGTTGGAAGTCAGGTGCCTTCCTATCTCTAGAATTTATGTACCTTCCTTAGCAAATTTAGATATCATTTTACAATATTGTTGTCTTCGTCAAGTTGCACATCATTCCTTTAAGCACATTACACATGTTCCAATGCTAGGTCCATGTGGGACCTCAACTAAAAGGTGCAAAAAAGTAATAAAGTACTACATCTACACATATTTTCCACTAAAAATACTCATTAAGCATAATACATCATTTTATATTAAATGCATACAATAATTTCACAAAAATACATTTCTAATATAATAATGCTGCACAATTATCCCATTAAAACATACAAAAATTGAGCATTTTTAGTGCTCATCATATTAGTGAGATTATAGGCTATTAGAATAATCTTATCAATGATATCAAAAGAACAAACATAAAGATGATCCAACTTAGTTGACTTGATGGCACTTTTCATGGGTCTAACCCTTAAGAAGGCTCTATTTCCCACAAATATTTCTCTTGGTGATCTCTTCAAATTAGCATAGCTCTTCTAGAAATTAGATACTTCCTTGAACCTTAGTCAAATTGCTCTAAGCTACTTCTCCATCCCTTTGATAGTTTGAATCTAATCACCACCCGATCTTCTATATTATCCCATGATAGAGGTGTTCTACATATTTTTCCATATAAATCCTCCAACGAAGCCATTCCCAAGGATACATGGTATCCATTATTGTATGCAAATTCAACTAGATGAAAAAAGTCTTCTCACTTAGACTTTTGATTGATGCAGTAAATGTGAAGCATGTCCTATAGGATTTGGTTCACCCTCTTTGTTTGTCCATCTATTTTTGGATGGTATGTAGAATTGATATTCAACTTAGTACCCACTACATGATGAAGAGCCTTCCAAAATTTTTATGTAAACCTAGAATCTCTATTTGATATGATCACCTCAGGAAAACCATGTAACCTAAAAATTTCCTTGGAAAACCTATTTTCCACAATTGATACATCATACTTAATGTTTCTTGATATAAAATGTGTAACCTTAGTCAACTTGTCAACCACCACAAGTATTGAATTATGTTGGTACCTAGTGTTAGGTAAACCCATACTAAAATCCATAGATATAACTTGCCACTTCTGAGTAGGTATATCATGTGGGTATAATTTCCTTGCTAGGTGTTGATGCTCTACCTTAACCTTCTGGCACTTCAAGAATCTAGCAATAAAACTAGTGATATCTTGTTTCATTCCTTACCAATTATATCGCTCCAAATTTTTTGTATCCTTACCTTCAGGCTATAGGATCTGCGCCTGGAAGGGGGATGTGAGAAGGATGGGATAATACCTCAGACTGAGAGGCCTTTTGAAGGTCACGCCTCTTGGGGGAGGGGTATAAGGGTGAATTTTTGATGGATGGTGGGTTCACCAGGAAACTTTTGAGTGGAAGTTTCCACACCTAGGTTGAAAATGGGTTTGATGTGTTCATTTTGTACTTTAATCATTCATATCCTAGGTTTGGCCAAGATGAATCTAAGCTATTCTATATGCCAATGCTAATTTATATGGATACAAAAAACATGAACAAGTGCTAAACATAGGAAGTGTGCTAAATAAGATAGAATGTACCTGATTCTAGATGTCTGATGAAGATTCTGAGGTTTGTAGAAGTCCATATCGTCTCAAATATTACATAATCATTTGCAATTGTACA
The DNA here is from genome assembly GCA_028583015.1 of Wollemia nobilis. Classification (NCBI taxonomy): domain Eukaryota; kingdom Viridiplantae; phylum Streptophyta; class Pinopsida; order Araucariales; family Araucariaceae; genus Wollemia; species Wollemia nobilis. The sequence continues at coordinate 5,215,586 of JAQPPZ010016709.1, forward strand.
AAATCATCTCATATCACAGTGGGTCATCTGAGATCAGACAAGATCATCGATGATCTGATGAATTCGTCAGATGGATTCATTAGAGACCTGTAATCACAGAAACAGATACCAAAGACCAAAAATACAACTGCAAAAGCAAGGGGAAATGATAGAAATGATAGTAAACTTGCCTAAATGATAAATCCAGATAGCAATTAAAGGAAATGCATTAATTTAATAATTTATTTTAACTTTATCATGCATCTATGCTAAATGAGGTGAACTCCAGAATGCAAAAATAGAATAAGCTAATTTAATGCGTAAGGAAATAAAGAGAGAAGATAAAAGAATGCAAACTCTCGGCTTTGATTGCCCCCAATCTGAACTATAGTTGATATCGCCTCAAATCGTACGATATCATCGCCGATCTGTGATAGGATCGTCTGAAATCATTTGGAATCATTAGCGACAATCCAAGCTTGCTCTGGCTGAAAACAGTAAAATTCCTGCAAGAAAACTTGAAATACATAATGCAGATGATGGTATGAAGATGTTCTAATGCACAAGAAGTTAAATTTGTAGGGAAATCAGTCAGCCACAGGGATAAACTGAGAAAATACCAATTTATATAGGATTAGGGTGAGGTTAAGAGGTTGGAGATCATCCCAATTTGGGAGATCTCCAACGGGGGAGACTCTAACCACGCAGACATGCTTTCTACCCAAGTTAGAGAAGCTATTGAAACAGAAGCTAATTATGAAAATCAATTTTGGGACGAAATCATCTGGATGTTCTGTTCCAGATGAATTCATCAGATCTGGGATGATTTCGTCTGATCATCGACGATATCATCCAACAATTAAAACAAATCCTAAAAATGGCATGAAAAACAAGGGGAGCGGGTAACGGGCGGTTTTGGGGTTAAAATTCAAATTTTTATCTTTTTACTAAGGGTTTAACTATGTCAATTTTAGGGTGCTACATTTTGCCCCCTCTTTAGCAAATTTTTCGAAGAAAATGCGTTAAAGACGAGTTCTTCCCATTTTACAAGAAAGCAAAAATTTACTCAATTTTTTAGACGATGATTCTAGGTTGAATCGTACAACTGCTTATTATGGTGCCCCCTCCGTGTTTTTACCCAAATCGAACATTTGAGGTAAAAGCGCGGAAAAGCAAAATTAAAAATGTTGTTGGTTTTTAAAATAAAATTAAGAAAAATAGGGTAAAACCCTAATTCATTTTTACTGTTCATTTTCACTATTTTTAGAGCTCTGCAAACAAAATGGTTGAAACAGCGCATAGATCGACAGAGGTCCGATGCGGGATACGGGTAAGAATTTAAACCTAGTGAATTATATTTTAATTTGATTTGTGTAATTTTTGATTGCAATTTTGACTGTTTTGGGGCATCGCGGCCGTTTTTAGGCCGACGACGACGTTGGGACGAAATCGTCCCCATTTCCTCGAAATCGTCCCTAGATCATCGATTTCGTCTGAGGGCAAAATCGGCAAACAAGGGGCGATCCCGTCCAACAAGGGGCGATCCCCAAGTTGTGAAATCGAAGATGATTTCATCCTACAAAGGACGATTTGACCCAATTTAGGATGATATCATCCAATGGTGGACGATATCATCATTTTTATGAAATTAATTTTTTTTGAATTGCATTTAATTGATTGTAATAATTGTTTTATTAATGAATTTTGTTGTTTGATTGTTTATTTTGTAGAGGGGATTACTAAAGAGTTAGGAGTGGAAATATGAGGGGCTAAGGGATGATGTGGCCATGCTCGATCAGGCGGAGCGAGACCGACTGGCACAGGTCAAACTACAGCATGTAGCAGAGATGCCACAAATATCGACAAACATGGGGCTACTGATAGCCCTAGCAGAGAGATGGTATCTGGGGTCATTCTTATTCTGGTTACCGACAGGGGAGATGACTACCACACTAGAGGACATATGGAGGATCTTGAGGATCCCCATACAGGGATGGTTTATGACTCCTACGGCCAATTAGGGCTAGGCTATGATGCGAATGTGCAGAGACCCGAGCTTCACCCTAGAGAAGGGAAGAGTGAACATCAAGTCTCTAAGGCAGATGCCTGGGACATCTAGGTTGACTCAAGTTTTGGCAGGGGTGGTGGGTGGCTTACTACTGTGCCACCAGAGCGGGTGTAGACTACCATGACTCCTTTCAGATGTGGTCTACGACATGCATGGGGTAGCTTTGTACTATACCGCTTGTATAGAATCTTGCATGGGGTCGTATACAAGGGAGGCCGATGTCTAGTTTTGACATCACTACTATAGGTTTGGTGCTGGGAGCACATCACGATGCAAAGGTCGATAGGGCTTTCACTAACAGAGGTTGACCGGGAGAGGCCCTAGGTTTTTTATTGGTGGCTATAGAGAGGGTCATAGTGGCGGATAGATTTGTCGATGTCACAGAGGTTAATAGATGACCTCATCCCATACCAGATCACCTAGAGCCCATGGAGAGAGCACCTAGGGTAGGGAGATGATGGACAAGAGTTGGCTCGCATCAGGTGAGCCTGCTGGCTAAGGATGGAGCGGGGAGAGGTAGAGCTCCACCGCTAAGATCGAGTTCTATGATAGTTTGGTCTACAGTAGGGGGTCCCTTCTCTCAAGAATTATGAGTACTCCTAGACTATCTGGGATAATACCACATTGAGCGGGGATCCAAATATGCAGTGATTTTGGAGCCAAGACATGAATGATGCCCCCATTCAGCTAGTGGATGGGGACGACACTGGGGTCGCTGACAGATACGATGTCTGGTATGTAGGCATCTGCCCTCATCGAATGATGAGGGCATAGGGTTCGATGCACATGGTTGTGTGACAAATGGGGAGGTGGTTCCAGGTTGCCATTGAGGCAGCACAAGGTCACGAAGGGAGAGAGCAATGACGGTCTCTGTAGGAGAGACGCCAGAGGATGGCACAAGCTCCATAGAGACTGCAGTGGATAGGGAAGAGGGAGGAAGGATTCCATTCTCAGTAGGGGGAGAGGCCACCATCACCTGATAAGGGCAAGGGTGTCGAGGTGGTGGAGAGCAACGAGATAATGACTCTCTGGGCTGAGGTTGCCCACCTCCGGGCTCAAGTACAGATATTGCAAGATGAGGCTACAAGGCTCAGGGATCAGAGTGGAGGGGTGAGCATGTAGGAGTTGGCATGGTTTATGGCTCATACTGCATTATATCAGGGAGTATACTTCCAACTGGTTCCATAGGGCCAGAGGGTACAACTACCAGCCAGCATTACAGAACCAATCAGGATGGGATCATCGAGGACATCCTCACGGTCGATGATGAGGACCCAAGACATAGCACGAACCTCTATGGGACCACCTCCTCCACCTCAGGGTGGGAGAGGAGATGAGTCTAAGATCTCAAGGGCTTCTTGAGGCTAGCCGCTATAAACTGCACAAATATTGTATATATATTATTATATTTTTGAGAGGATTGAGTATGCCAGGGTATAGATTGTGGCATACCAATCCAGTTGTGATATGATGTACATAATTTGTTGATATATATATATGGTCTTTTTGATAATATGACTTGTGTATATGTTGTATGATGCTTTAATTTTGGATTTGTTTGGTTGTTGATTAATGATTCATGTAATTATGTCGTTTGAAATAATATAATTTTATGTCATGCTGTAAAATTTATATGAAATAATTTGATGTAAACAATTGGTTGTTCTGGTGTAATTTGATAAAAAATAAAGAGACTTCTAACAATAATTTCAAAGGACATTTTCATTGTTATAGACTTTTTCATGGAGTCATTGCTCTCTAGGCCGTAAAGCTAATACCAGTATAGAAATATTGCTAAAAGTAAAAGAGTGCTTAAGAGACTATCTTAAGACTTTGTGTTGTGATGATAAAAAATGATGATGGTGATGATTTGTTTTCAGATTTTCATAAAAATATTATGCATGAAATATAAAAAAACATGATTTTTGCTAGGCATAAAATTCCTAAGTGTGATAAAATTTTGAACAATTCCTTAGGAATTATACCATCGTTGCAAAAATTGAATGTTGACATAATGAAATGAAATAGAAAAAAAATGTTCGTTCTTTTTAAAGCACAATTGTGTAACATAATGATGTAAGCCATATTTTTTTATGAATTAAAATGAATGGGAAAATAAAATTAGAACAATGGTTTGCGCTAGGCATAGAATTATAGGTATAGACTTATACCATCATCGCGAAATCCAAAGAAGAAATTGATATTTTAGTTTTATTGCATGATTGATTTTTTTGATGTTGAGATAAACAGAAAATAATAATATATAAGCGTGACTTTATTTACTAGATTTTTTAATATGTTGTTTGAAAGAATTTTGGGATTTTTGAAAACAATGTATGTAATCGTTTTTATACTAAACAGATGTTTCTTAAATAAGAAGATGAAATGATTCCAAAAGAATTGCATAAATATTTTAAATTATCTCAAAGACAAAATGTAGATTTATAAGGAACCCTCATGTGCATATGTGAGTTCATTTCCGATCTTGATTTATCATAATGATACAAAATATCTCAAATACAAATGTGTGTGCAATTGTATTGTTTATTCACCAATTTTGAGCAAGATAATTTGATACAAGTAATTTGAATTAACCAAATAAGTGTTCGTTGACCATGATTTATATGCATGTAACCGTACCAGACTACTATGTAACTCAGGTCATCAAGATCTAGCTAATCCATAAGTCGACATAGGTTTGTACAAAAGAAGGTCGCTAATGTAACAGACATATCACCACGCTACGGATTACCCAAGGCCAAGCGGGTTGGGCACAAACCACCTGTTATGGGGCTTACCTCACAGTTTTCGAATAATTGAGAATTCCAGGGATTCAAGCTCATTCACCCTTATTTTCTTTTCAAGGGGTAGGGAAAAGGATTTTATTGCTTTTTGTTTTTTCTTTTCTCTTTTGCTTTTCTTTCTTTCTTTGTTTTTTGTATTTTTGCTTGGAATTGAGACAATGCTAAAATATGGCTGTGATGATTCAAAATAATATTTTTCTTTTTCTCATTTTCTTTGAATTTTCTTTTTTCTTCCTATACTAGGGATACTTGCTCGGATTGGTTGTAGAGCAAGGGATTTTTATTCTGGGTAGGGGTGAGCTTGTCCTTTTGTCAATTCTCAAAGATTCTAGACCATGTGCATGATAGGATAGCAGGGAAACTTTTCGCTCAAGAAACCATTTCTACTATGTAGCATCATATCGAATTTGCAATGAAATCATTTTAATGTGAAGAGATATACTTGGTTCAAGTAAATAACAGGATCAATTCTCTATGCTCAAAACTTTATTTAATTCATCCGTGGATTTTGATATAAGAGATATTAATAATCATACCAAATAAAATCAAGATATTTATTCATGTGAGTGTGAAAGTGCGGGATTCCAAATAAATGCTAATTTATCCAAAATAACTGAAAATATAACTGCAATACTTCAAGAATTAATAGGTGCGAAAATAAAAGATGTTTTTGAAGATTTTGATGATTTTGAAGTTTTTATATTTTGATTTTAATTTATGAATTGAAAGAAACACAATGTGATTGTTTTTTGAAATTTTTATATGAATAACTAAAATGAAACAACATGCAAAACAACAATATATAATGATGAAATGACCAAATTTTATGCATAATAGCGTTTGGGATGCATAATGTTCATAGGTTATTTAAGATCTTTACCATCTAAAGTAGATAATCTGTATGCTCCTGAGCCAAATTTAGCAGTGATGATATACGGTCCAAGCCAGTTGGGCTCGAATTTACCTTTAAGGTTTTTAGTTGCATTAGTATTTTTTTTATTTTCTTTTAAGACAAGGTCATTGATCTCAAAGGATCGATGATGAAATTTCTTGAGGTATGCTCGCTTGAGCTTGTTTTGGTAGGCACAAAGATGTTCCAAAGCATTGATGCGCTTCTCATATAGGAGTTCCAGCTGACTAAATCTGCCAGCACAATATTCATCTCCTACTTTAGTATCTTGAAGTAGCAGAGCCAAAGAAGGAACTTCTAATTCAAAGGTAAAAACTGCTTCAGCGCCATAAACCAAAACAAAAGGTGAAGTACGTGTGGGGGTGCGAACGCTAGTTCGATAATCCCACAAAGCAGGATATAATTGGATGTGCCAATCTCGGCCAGATTTATTGACCAGTATTTTGAGGATTTTGATTAATGTTTTATTAGATGCTTCTGCTTGGCCATTACCTTGAGGATAATAGGGAGTGGACCAACGATGTTGAATTTTATATTTTTGACATAATTTTTTGACATATTTATTTTTGAAACAAGTTCCATTATCTGAGATGAGATTTGCAAAAATTCCGAACCTACAAATAATTTGATTAAAAATAAACTTGGAAACTTGGGTTCCAGTGCAAGAAGCTAAGGGCATATCTTCAACCCACTTCGTGAAATACTCGATGGCGATTATGATGAATTTGTGTCCATCAGATGACACAGGGTTGATTTTTCCAATGATGTCTAAGCCCCATTTTGAAAAGGGCCAAGGAGATGAAATAGCCTGTAGCTCTTGTGTAGGCGCATGGACAAGGTCAGAGTGTTTTTGGAACTTGTCGCAATGGCACACATAATCATGTGCATAATTCTCCATGGTAGGCCAAAAATATCCTATCCTAAGGAGCTTCTTAGCAATGGCACTACCACTGAAGTGTCCTCCATAAGATCTATCGTGGGCTTCACTCAAAGCTGATATAGATTCTTCTAGATTCAAAAATCTCAATAGGATACCTTCAAAAGATATCCTATATAACGTATTGCCAATAATTACAAAGTGACTTGCTCGTCTACGTAATAACCGATGCTGGTTGCTATTACATCCTTCAGGGAAGGTCCCATTTTGAAGAAAATTAAATATATCAGTATACCAAGGTTCAGGAGTAGTTTTGTTGATTAGAAACACATCCAAAGGTTCTAAGCATGATTTATTTAAAGCGGGTTCCTGGAGTCAATGAATGATGATGGTAGCATATTCGTCATCTAACTCCAAGGGCAAGAGAGATGCAGCTGCAGCCATAGCGTCAGCCACACGGTTGCTAGTTCGAGGAATAACTTCTAAGGTAACTTGATCAAATAAAGATAATAATTGTAAGACATATGCTTTATATGGACATAATTTATCATCTCTGGTCTGATAAATATCATTGATTTGATTTATGACAAGTTGAGAATCATCGAAAACCAATAAATTTTTAATTTTCAATGCCAAGGCAGCTCGTAATCTAAGGATTAGGGCCTCATATTCAGCAGTGTTATTAGTACAAGCAAACATTAATTTAAAGGATAGAGGTATAAGATGTTTCTATGAAGATATTAAAATAATACCTGCACCAGCCCCACTCATGCATCGGGCTCCATCAAAGTATAGAGACCATTGCTCTAGATGGTCTGCCTCTAATTTAAGGCATTCATTGGGAAACTCAATGATGAGGGGATGATAGATTCTAAGGGTGCAGTAGCTAATTGATCTACTATGATTTGACCCTTAACAGAATTTTGTCCTATAAACGTGAGTTCAAACTCACTTAGCGTAAGAACCCACTTTGTTGTGCGACCAGATAAGTATGATTGACTCATGAGATACCGTAAAGGATCGAATTTAGCAATAACATAGGTTCTCTTACTGAGCATATAATGGGGTAATTTCTGTGTAGAAAATATGACTGCTAGACATAATTTCTCTAATGCTATGCAGCGGGTGTCATAATTGATTAAGGTTCTACTGATATAATAATGAGCACGTTCTCTTTTCTCATCATTAATTTGAGCTAACATAGCTCCTAAGGCAAGATCTGAAGCAAAAATGTACAAGATAAATGGGCGATCAGATCTAGGTGGTGAAAGGACAGGTGGGTTAAGGAGATATTTTTTGAGGAGTTCAAATGCTTCCTGATATTCGTCATCCCAATGAAAAGAGACATCTTTCTTAAGAAGCTTAAGAAAGGGTCCAGTTTTGTTCGCCAACTTATCGATGAAGTGATGAATAGCTTGAAGCTTACCTTGGAGACTCCATAATTTAGATATATTTTTGGGTGTGGGCATATCAGTGATAGCCGAAATCTTGAGAGGGTCAATTTCAATGCCACATAAAGAAACTATAATCCCCAATAATTTATCGGACTTAACTTTGAATATACATTTGGCTGGATTCAGTCGGATAAGATATTCCCTTAACCGATCAAATACTTTTCTCAAATCATCTAAATGATCATCTTCTTTTATGGAACGAGCTATAATATCATCTACATAATCATGTATAATATCATGTATCATATCATGAAAAATATAAGTCATAGCTCGTTGATATGTTGCACCTGCATTCTTCAAACCGAATGGCATCACTTTCCAACAAAAGGTCCCCCAAGGGGTAATAAAGGTTGTTTTAGCCTGATATTCAAGAGCTATCCTGATCTGATTATAACCATAAAATCCATCCATTAAGGATATCATTCCACTCCCAGTAGTAAAATAAATGATCTGATCCATGTTGGGAAGAGAAAAATTGTCTTTAGGGCATGCAACATTAATATCTCTAAAGTCTGTGCAAACCCTAACTTTGGTAGCTTCTTTCTTAGTTACTGGAACTACATTTGAGATCCATTCAAAATAATCAATGGCTTGTATAAAAATAACCTTCAGGAGTTTTTCTAATTCCCCTTTTACTAGTAAGGCCACTTTAGGATGCGTTTTTCTAAGTTTTTGTTTAACAGGTTTAGCATCCGGATGGACTACTAGGTGATGCATAACTACAGAAGGGTCTAATCATGGCATATATTCATATGTCCAAGCAAAAACAACTTCATATTCCTTAAGAAATGCAATGTATTTATCTTGTTTGTCTTGACTCAATTATGATCCAATGTTGATTATGTGAGGATTATCGTTGGTTCCAATGTTAATTTTTATGACGTTTTCTACTTCCATGTGTAGATCTCTCTCAAAATTAGGTGGGGCGGGTGAAATACCCAATTATTGTAATTCTTCCAAGGTTAGTTTGGATAATTCATCTTGAGGAGTTGTGGCCTCAAGCTAGGCTCTACTAGGTATAGATCCATCAAAATAAAATCCGTTATGTAATAATTCCTCAACGGAGACATCATGGAAGATATCTCCCTCCAACTCATCATCGGATTCAGAGATCATATCAGGGTAGGCTATAGATAGCATATTACATGTAAGTGGCTTATTCATTAAATGGACAACATCACATTTATCCAAATAATCTTGGTAACATATGAGATGGTCATCATCCTCAAATGGGAAGGGCTGACCCTTACTAGGAAATAGGCCCACACCACATCGGGCAGGCCACGAATCTACCTCAAAAGGTTCTTTCATACCATTTTGGGAAGGTCCCAAACCTTTCCCTTTATATCCTAATTTAAGCATTATAGGCTTAGCTTTAATATACTCATTAGTAAAATAACATCAAGCATATCCCTCATAATGAGTCTTGATGTTTCTAGGTATTCTTCCCCAGTCATATCCCTTATAAATAAAAGCGCAACTCCCGACTTGGTAAATACTTCCCATAGGCTGTGGGAGGCCCAAGGTACGAGGAGAGGGCGGAAAATTATTTAAAATAAGGGAATATTGCATAGCAGTGTTTGTTTTTTATGATATAAGAATTTTAGATAAATCGGGTAATAGCTTGTCAGTAAGAGCATAAGAGGTAGAAGGAACATTTCCTACATCTTGTGATGCAGAAACTATGCCTTTGGTGGATGTAGATGTTGTAGATATGTCGATGGATGAGTCTATAGGTATGGAAGTTATAGGAGTAAAACAAGAAGCATTGGTTGTGGGTTTAGGATCTTTTTGAGGTCCTAATATGGTTTGCTCGAAATATGGTTGAACTATATGTAGAGGTGGAGTTGATGGAGAAAAATTAGATGATGTTATGGGTGTGTGTTTCACATGTTTAGAAGGGTGATGAGAATTAGGATGTGTGGATGACAGAGCAGGGCAAAATTGAACTCCAACAGGTTCTGCCAAAGCACACATATCAAAGGATCTAGGATCACCATGAATGGTAACCAACTGATTTTTAAATTTGAATTTAACACACTGATGTAAAGTTGAGGGAACATCTCACATCGTGTTGATCCAAGGGTGACCCAAGAGTATATTGTACGATGCAGGGCAATGTACAATAAACACGGTCATGTCTAAGGTTCTTGGACCAACTTGCAATGGGATAGTAATAACTCCACATGTTTCTTGTGTTTCGTCATTGAAGGCTTTTATGATCATATCAGTTCTTTTCATTTCGTCACTTCTAAACCCAAATATTTGGTAGAAGTCAAAAGTGCAAATGTTTAAAGATGAACCGTTATCAATCAAGACTCGTTTAACTGCTACATCTCCGATTAGGGCAGTAATATATAAGGGGTTATCCTTATGTAAACTATGTTGCAGTATATCTCTATCCCAAAAGTCAATACAATCAACTTCACGAGTTATTATAGTATTGGCCATGGCTTCAGGTTGAATATTTTGTGGTACCATCATTTGGCTTAATGTGAGCATTAATTCATCCCTATGTGTAGGAGAATATCTTAAAAGGTCCAAAAGGGAAATTCTAGCTGTAGTATTTGATAATTGTTCATTAATATTATAAGGAGGTTTAGGTTGAACATTAGGCGCATGATTCCCTTTATTAGGAACTTTCAAAACAAATGGAGCTGATCCATCATTTTGAGTTTGATCTTGTTGAGAATTTTGAGCCTGTTGTCTAGTAACAGCTTCGATGGTACATACAATATTATTTTGTGGATAATGAATGGGTCTCGGTCTAGTGTTTATGGCTTGTTCATTAGAAATTAATTGGTGAAACGATGTTCTAGTAGTGACTCTTCTTGGAAATGGTTCTTCTGGAACCATAGAATTTGTGATAGGTTGAATAGGATCTGATTCATCTTCAGAGCTATTCGATTTATTTGAGGTGATTTCCATGTCACTTTCAGTCTCATATTCTATATCACTAATATCAGGTGTCTGAATATTACATAGAGGTCTGATCGTAACCATGGATAAAGTTGTGTAAAATATTTCCAAATCATGAGTAGGTAAATGCCCACTAATAGTTCCTACATATAGGGTAGGAGGGGGAACATTATGATGTGCAATGTGATTACCCACTTCTTTACCAGGCTTCGGTAAAGGATGTTGAAATATGTCTAATGATTGATTGGCATTCTGGTTCTGATTTTGGGGGATGTTATTTTGAGCATTATTAGGAGGATTTTTTTTAGGTTGAAAGGCTTGCACCTCCATCTCATTGTTGTCAATTAAGTCTTGTATTTTATGTTTTAATCTTTTACAAGAGTTGGTAGCGTGTCCAGGTCCTCTATGGAAATCACAGTGTAAATTAGCTCTGTATCCGGGTATAGTTGGATCAGGTTCCCAGATATTTGGTAATTGGATCAAACCTCATGCTAATAATTGTGGGAGAATGGTTGATAGAGGTTGATTTAACCTAGTAAATTCTCGAGGTGGTTTATCAGGAGGTTTCAGTATAAACTTCTTCGTTGTTTTTATAGTATTAACATTAGCAACATTTTTGCTATCGGTGACTCCATCACCCACAACTTGTTTATTCTTATATTGATTTTTGGATGTTTTCTCATAATATTTCTTTTTATTCTGACCTCTCCTAATGAGAGCATCTTCCACTCTTTGAGCTAAGTCTATAGCTTGATCGAAGGTGATCAAGGTAGCAGTTGATAACTCATAGGATAGTTGTTCTTGTAAATTATTGATAAAGATATCCAACATTTCTCAATAAGGTAACAAAAAGTGTAATTTTCCTATCAACTATCTCCACCGAGCTAGGAAATCAGCAAAACATTCATCTTTGTCTTGTTTTAAGTTGTACAAATCTTTAATTTTTACATGCCTTTCGATATAGGCACTAAATTGATGAACAAAAGACTCGATTTTTTCTTCGAAATTCCTCAAAGAATGAGTGGGTAGTTGATAATACCACTCTAAGGCCATTCAAATGGTTTTGTTTTGCAAATGGTTGGTAGGAAGAGTATTATGAAAAATATTTGTAGTAGCATTATGTTGTATCCCAGATTGTTGGAAATTGGTGTTTGGTTTTGTTTTGGGCTTTTGTTGATTTGAGGTATGTTGATCAATAACTTGGCAAAATAGAGCAGTGAATGAAGGTTTCTTTTGTGTGGGAATAAATCTAGGCTTTGTAACAGGCACTCTAGGTGGTTGGGTAACCTATTGTTGTTGCATGTTCTTGATTATAGCGGCCATATCCAAATTGGATGGTCTAGTTTGATCACTTTCTTGATCAACAAAGGACAAGGGATTAGTCCGTGTGTGATATATTTCTTCTAGGGTTGCTTGAGTGTCACTAATTTGATCCTTATCCATATGGACTGCTCTATTAAGAGCACCAATATTAGTATTGAGGAACTTCCAGAAATGTTCCATGTTCTCAAAAGTAATAGCTCCTTCCGGAGACACTTTAGGGGATGAGGATCCTTCCTCTCTAACAGTTTCTCTTTGTTCATTTCCTTCAGCAAACTCTTCTTCTTGTTGGTCTAGGGTTCCTTCTTCCTGAATTAGGTCTTCAGGAAGGTCATTTGGTTTATTTACTAGTTTTCCTAACCAATCTTCTTCTACTTTAGTCTGTTTTCCATTCCTAAGTCTAGTCATTATGCTTAAACTTAGAATTTAGCATATATATATATATATATATATATATATATATATATATATATATATATATTTGCAACAAGTTTGGGAGGTATATATTTTAATTATATACCTACTATAATACTTAAAAGAAAACGTTTTATTTATTTATTTATTTTTGTTTTGTTTTTTGTTTTATGATAATATTATAAAGACAACAAATAGCATATTAAATGCAAGAAATAATAATAATAAAATAATGGCTTAGTTTTCTATAAATATTTTATGGATGTCATTGATGGGATCAAGTTCATCAGGAGTCATGAAATGCTCCTCTTCAAATTGGAAATGGTTTTTCAAGAATTTGACAAAGTGTGCTATGGTGATATTATCTGTTTCAGACTCTGACCTATAGAAATAAAGTTCATGACAATACTCTCGATATAACATAGCTCTAGGAACTCTATTCCATCTCTTTCTATCCGTAATAATGACCTCCTAATCCTCTATATGAGATAGAAATTTATGTACTACAACTACGTTGTCGAGGTATTCCCCAAAGGTGTACAACTTGGAAGACACAAGTGCTCTTTTATCTGCTAACCACCTATGGCAAGCTCTCTGAATTTCATGGTACAAAGTCACTTGATCAGGATCCAGGATTCTATCTAGGACAAACCTCTTGATTTGCCTAAGTTTGGTTGATCTAGATTCAATGATACTCAATCTCCTATCAAGTTCGTCCCACAAAGGTTGAACCCTATTTGTTTGAGGTACTCTAAGCACAGAAGTAATCTCTATGGCTGTTAATTGATTTTCAACATTAATGGTGACATCTCGTCTTTTATTATATCTACCATCTAAATATGATATGCAATATTACTTGTTTGTATGATGATTCTAAATGCATTTATTATTATTTTTCTTTTGGATTGTTTTCAAAAGGTTTTAGTTTTCACGTCGGGTTCACCAAAATGTATCGCTCTAAATTTTTTGCATCCTTACCTTTAGGCTATAGGATCCACACCCGAAATGGGGATGCGAGAAGGATGGGACAATACCTCGGACTAAGAGGCCCTTTGAATGTTGTGCCTCTCATGGGAGGGGTATAAGGGTGAATTTTTGACGGATGGTGGGTTCACCAGGAAACTTTTGAGTGGCAGTTTCCACGCCTAGGTTGAAAATGGGTTTGATGTGTTCATTTTGTACTTTAATCATTCATATCCTAGGTTTGGCCAAGATGAATCTAAGTTATTCTATATGCCAATTCTGATTTATATGGATACAGAAAACATGAACAAGTGCTAAACATAGGAAGTGTGCTAAATAAGACAAAATGTACCTGATTTCAGATGTCTGATGAAGATTCTGAGATTTGTAGAAGTCCAGATCATCTCAAATCTTGCATAATCATTTGCAATTGCATAGAATCATCTCAGATCATAGTGGGTCATCTGATATCAGATGAGATCATCGATGATCTGACAAATTTGTCAGAGACGTGCAATCATAGAAACAGATACCAAAGACCAAAAATACAACTGCAAAAGCAAGGGGAAATGATAGAAATGATAGTAAACTTGCCTAAATGATAAATCCAGATAGAAATTAAAGGAAATGCATTAATTTAATAATTTATTTTAACTTTATCATGCATCTATGCTAAATGAGGTGAACTCTAGAATGCAAAAATAGAATAAGCTAATTTAATGCGTAAGGAAATAAAGAGAGAAGATAAAAGAATGCAAACTCCGAGATCTGATTGCCCCCAATCTAGACTACAGTCGAGATCACCTAAAATCGTATGATATCATCGCCGATCTATGAAAGGATCATCCGAAATCATCTAGAATCGTCAGCGACGATCCGAGCTTGCTCCGACTGAACAACAGTAAAATTCCTACAAGAAAACTTGAAATACATAATGTAGAAAATGGTATGAAGATGTTCTAATGCACAAGAAGTTAAAGTTGCAGGGAAATCAGTCAGCCAGGGGGATAAACTAAGGAAATCCTAGTTTATATAGGATTAGGGGGAGGTTAGGAGGTTGGATATCATCCCAATTTGGGAGATCTCCAACGGGGGAGACTCTAACTGCGTAGACACACTTTCTGCCCAAGTTAGAGAAGTTGTTGAAATAGAAGCTAATTATGAAAATCAATTTGGGACAAAATCGTCTGGACGTTCTGTTCTAGACGAATTTGTCAGATCTGGGAAGATTTTGTCTGATCGTCGACAATATCGTCCAACGGTTTAAAAAAATCTTGAAAATAGCACGAAAAACAAGGGGAGCGGGTAACGGGCGGTTTTGGGGTTAAAATTCAAATTTTTATCTTTTTACTAAGGGTTTAACTGCGCCAATTTTAGGGTGCTACATCAATAAAAGGTCATTTTCATGTTTTCTCTCATATTTACACCTCTTAGATGAGCAGAATATGGAGAACTATGCACCTCTTACATAATCATTCTCCTTATATCATTGGTTTTTGTTATGACAACCCTATATGTGAAACATAAAAGTTTAGATTTTATGTTAAAATCCTTATTTTCCTCAAGATTTCTATCAATTTTATTTGGCTTTCCATGCAATAATGATCTTGTAGCTGCATTTACTTGACTTTTTCCATCAAGTTTATGTGAATTTGAGTCAATGATTCTATATGAATTATACTCAAGGCATCAACAATCTTGTTTTTTTTTCTTTGATATACTCAATACCAAAGTCATACTCAGCTAGGAACTCTATCCACCTTCTTTGTCTTGCATTAAACATAGGTTGGATAAAGATATACCTTAGACTTTGGTGGTTTTTCCTTAGATCGAATGATTTCCCTAAAAAATTGTGACTCTAGACCTTTAGTGCATGCACAACCACTACCAACTCAAGGTCATGTATAATATAATTCAAATCATGCTTATTGATATTCCTAAGCTCATTCTACTGTAGCTTCATTCTGGGACAACACCCCACCCAAAAATTATAAGGAAGCATCTGTACATACTATAAAATTCCTAAGAGGATTTAATATCCTAAGAATTGGTGCTATAGTTAGCTTCTTCTTTAGAGTTTCAAAGGTGGCCTCACAGTTATCTATCTATTTTAACTCATTTTCTTTTCTCTAAAGGTTGGTAATAGAGTAGGCAATTTTTAATTAATATTTCACTCAACGCCTATAATACCCAGTGATTCCCATTAACATTCTAACTTCTAACATATTTGTGGATGTAGGCCAACTCAAAATAGCCTAAATTTTCTTCGGATATACAACAATCCCTTTTGCAGATATGATATACCCCAAATACTAAACTTGTTAGGCATAGAACTCACACTTAGAAATTTTTTTGTAAAGTTGGTTTTTACTTGACACCTCTAACAATAACCTCAAATGTTGGTCATGTTATTCTATGGTGTAGGAATATATTAAAATGTCTTCTAGAAATATTAAAACAAATCGATCCAAATACTTCTTGAACCCAATGTTCATCATATTCATAAAGGATGCTAGCACATTTATCAACCCAAATTGCAACACCGTGAACTCATAGTGTCCATATCTAGTATTAAAGGCTATTTTGTGAGTATCCTCATCAAAAATCCTTAGTTGATGATGTAACAAAGAAAAAGCACCACCACTTGAAATAAACAAGGTATGATAGTACAAAATATGTCCTTTTTATTACAATAAACCCTATAGGATTTTTACAATGATGAATCCAAAATGAAGGGTTTTCCTTTTACAATAACTTATGGTGCTATAAATTATTCCCTTAGTCACACTCAAATATTTTGGGTGGGTTTGAATCCTTGTTGTTTTATGGACCACCCTAGACTTGAGGCTTCTCCACAATCCCTGCACACAAGCTTATACGAAAATATTAGTAGCATTGATTGGGCATTTTAATATTAGGCCTAAATCTAAGGAAATGCTACCACAAAACTTAGAAAAACTTGATTAAAAGTCATAAAAGCATATAGAAATGTTAAAAAACCTTATAAAATACTTTACCTTTCTTACATTATTTCCATTGATTTGAAGTCTTTGTCTGGTGTCAAAGTGTATTTCTTAGGGGGGTAATGTCTAGCTATGTATAGCCATTATGGGAATGATATATAGACTTATAATACTACAAATATTGTGAAACTTTGTGGAGATATTATATGGACTATTAGGAACCTACCCTAAAAATTTAGTGTTGATCAAACTCTATATGAGTGAGTTATGGTGGCCAAAACAAGTCAGAATATTTTAGCTCTATGTAGCTGGTAAGGGTGGTTGGGACTAGCTTGCTGGAAGGGGTGGTTGGGACTGGCTTACTGGTAGGTGTGGATGGGACTGGCTTGCTAGCAGGGGTGGCTAGGAATGGTTTACTAGTAGGGTTTTCTAGGACTGGATGGGAATGGCTAGTTATAGTTGGACTTCTACAACTAGAGTGGGTTTAAAATTTGTTGTAGAATTTCCTAAGAACTTTTGGAGCTGTTGTGAAGGTTTGGTGTTGATTGGTTGCTTGGTTTGCGAGTAGCTACAAAATAAAGTTAGTGGGTACTCTAAGAAGACTCCATTATTATTATGACCTTGAAATTCAAAGGGGAATGTAATGTCGAAAAGGGCTCAAGCACTCACAAGGGATACTAAGATGGCTAGTAAAATTTTGGTAGAGTTTTATTTAGGCTCTTGGATATCTCTTGCAAAATGAAGGAATAATGGGGGTATTTATAGAAATTGGCAAGGGAGAGGGGGTGATTATTGGGAAATTTTTTGGAATGATGTGGAATCTAAGTGGTAGGGAGAGAGGACATGGAAAATATAGAAAATTCTCCTTAGGATAAAGTTCACCATACCTATTAATGGCCTTGGGTGATGAGAATCCTCACCCACCTAAGGGCCTGTTAGCAATGGAATACCATTACCTTTTATTTTTTGTTTTTGCATTCCCTCTTTTTTTGAAGGGTGCACAAGGTGGTTCACCTAATTCTGAGCTTGTGCACTCCACCCTCCAGTGGAGCACAAAAAAATTCCAAGGGTACACAAGCTTGTGCACCCCAAGTTGGGCCCGTGCACTCCGCAAGTGGAGTGTGCGAAAGTCCCTTCAGGTGCATGAAGCCATGCACCTAACCTTGGCTCCTATGCTCCATTGGATAATGGAGTGCATAAAAGTGTCTAAGGGGCACATGACTTTGTGCACCCCACTTCGAGTCCACGCACTCCATGGGAGCATGGAGTGTACGAGGTTCTATAAGGGTGCACGACTCCGTATGCACCAAGTTGAGTTTGTGCGCTCCACTCTAATGGAGTGCACAAAGGTCCTTACAGGTGCACAAGGTCGTGTGCCCATCTAGAGTACATGCACTCCACTGTAAGTGGAGTGCATGAAAATCCTAAGGGTTCATGCCTTCGCATACCCTAATCTTACCTATGCGCTCCACCCCAATGGAGCGTGCAATATCCTTTGGGGCACACAAGATCATGTGCCTAGGCCCCAACCCACATGCTCCACTCCAATGGAGTGCACAAAGTCTTGAAGGGTGCATGAGTTTGTGCACCCTGAATTATATCTGTGCACTCCACTCCAATGAAGCACATGAGGGTGGGCGTATGATGTCGTGCATCCACCTCTGAGTTTATGTGATCCACTAGAGAGTGGAGTGCATGAGGGTATTGAGGGTGTATGGTCTCATGTGCCCCATTGCGGTTTGTGCACTCCACTCCCTTGGAGCACATGAGGTTTTTATAGGTGCATAAGTTTGTGTACCCACTTTGAGGTTCATGCGCTCCACTCCTCCAATAGAGCACACAAGGTTTTTATAGGTGCATGAATCCATGCACCCAATCCTATTCAAGGCACATGAATATTTAGTGAGGCACAGTTTTTGTGCACTCCTCAAGCCATACGCCCTGCTCGAGTGCGCCCCGCTCAAGTGAATCAAAAGCTGCTACGTGTCCTACGATATCCCTGCACTGTAATTCAATCAAGTGGGCATAAATTTTAGTCAACCCACAACCTACAAGAAGTATGACATGGTGTGCCCAGCTCTGTGGCACAACCAATCATAAAGTTTCAATGAATGAAAAGCGCATACCCCACCTACACAAATTAAATGTTGGTTCTTTAAATTGAATGTGGTAGACCTTCCCCCCACACCATTAGCATAATTGTGCATGCAAAAATATTTATCAATGAGGTCGAACGTAGAGATTGCAAAACCCTTTCTATCCATGAAGGTGTGTTATCATGGCTTCTACCAGCATTTCTGCAGCAGGGGTTCCCGATGTCAAGACCCATATTGGAAGAATTACCGAGGCATGGCAAATTAATAGAAGGGTAGGGAGAGCCCAAGACCCAAAGACACTGACTAATCCACCTAATGTGGGTATGTATATCATGGTAGAATAGCAATAAGAGGTGGAAGGAGTAACCATTTATAGTTTTTATCCTACTAAGGAAGATAACCAACACCACCCCATGTTATTAAGGAGTCTATTTATGAGGGTGCAACGCGATAGCAGTGAGCCAAGCTCGGTTTGTAACAAATAGAATACTAACCTGGGCCAGTTAACTTGCATGAGGGTGTACCACTCCTTAGACCTCCTGGAATGGTTAGCAGTGGCCTATGACTCTAAAAGTAGAACCATTCATGACCATAGGAATCAAGTCATGGCTAGGTTAACAATCGACATAATTGGGCAGGTGTTTAGGTTCACTACTACTTCATAGTTTCTAGACTTTCACATGCTCACTCTCTAGGCCAATTACATGTTGAGCACTACATTCCTAGATATAGTCTTGAAGAGAGGCAAATACGGGTCTCTTGGCTTCCTAATTCACAAATTCCTCCTTAGGCCCTGGGCATAAGATTAGGTCAATATGATTAACCTGGTGTTGGGCACCAAAAATTTGGAGCTGATTACAAAGGAGGTTATGTTTCTAATTATCCAATGTAATAGGACTGATAAAATACCTCTCTACCAATGGGAAGATGTCATTAGTGACAACATGGACAGAGAACTAGTGAAATTGCAGGCAACCATACTGGTTGATAAAGAAGAGCTCCCCCCATTTTCCTATTACTAATTTTTTATTCATATGGTTATAGCACAATTTGACAAATCTTTGGTGACTCGATTGGGAGGAGTAACTACTACCACTATTCAGGATGCGTTGCTATGTATACAATAAGGGTGTTCAAGTTACACAACCTTCTTTGGAAATGTCCTCCCAGTGGTACACACCCACTTGTGTGACATTGAACCTGATAGACTTGGGGTTGGGATGAGAAAATTTTTGCATGAAGCTAGGGCAAGAGATTTGTTCTATACATAAGAATTATCTTATATCAAAATATAAGGTTTCAAATTTCTCCCAAAGGCATTTCCTAAGCATTGCCCAACCTCAATTGCTATCCTATAGATAACCCGACAGATTGTCAAGGAAGTTAAAATCAGATACCTCAAGAAGAAAGTCAAAGCTGAGTATTATACTATGAATACTGATAATTTCACATTGGAAAGGGTGAGAGACACACTCCAATTCACTACAAATGAAGAAGATCAAATAAAACATACAAAGGTGCAAAGTTCTCCTAGTAAAAAAGTCAGCAGGCCTTAGGGGACAACTGTACAGGAAACATGTGATATGTCCACCACTACGTTTGACATACCTTTACCACCAAGCCTCAAATAAACCACCATTGATACTGGTAAAGGTGTAACTAGGGTGGAGGCTAGTAATATAGATATGATGAAGACCCGCGTAGCATCTCAAGTACATGTGACAGTAGCTGTGGAGAAATAAATGGAAGTTCTAAAGGCCAAGGATGAAGAAGCAGGACAACTATAGCTCAAAGTGTAGCAACTCCAAGCTGAGGTTGATCAATTAAATAAAATGCTAGCTCTTTCCTAGAATTTTTTTGTACAGGCTAGTTATCAAATTGGATCTATAGAATAATTCAAATAAGAAATGAAGGAGAAAGTGATGGAAAAAATGAAGGATTTTGAGTCCATCTTTTATGATATCTATGCAATTAGGCACGTTGTCGACCTCTTGCATGATCGACTGCAACAAGTAGATCAGAGAGTGAATGCCATATTTCCTATATATAAGAGGTTTAGGTAGAATTATATAGCAATCAATGAGATGATAGCTACATTGGCAAATGGTTCTATCTATTTCTTTGCCGAAGAGTATGCCAAAGTTTTCATCTTCCTACAGAACAGATAAAATTCGCTCCTATGGAACCAGCAAGTGATTGATACTGAATGAGAGGTCAAATATGAACTTGAAGATTATGGTTTCAAACTCGATGATTTTATTCAGGCTCCTGACATCAAGGAGTTCGTGCTCCACAAAATATAAAATTTTGACTTTGGTCCTAATGTAAAATTATTAAAGCAATTTATAGCTTTGGTACAAATGGTGGATTGCCTATGTGTCTTCATTGAGAACACCATGGAATGGGCTAGAGAAAGGGTGAAAAAAGCCATGTAGGATCTTAACTTGTTATTATTTACTTTAACATTCCATGATGAGGCATGGAACTACATTGACCAAAGTATACAAGACCTCGAAAGAGGAGGGGTGGGGCCCGGTTCACCAGGAGCACATGAGCCAAGTGTAGTGCAACCGCCAGCCCAGGGTAGTGGGGGAGATGATACATAGCCACATCCACCACCTATATAGATAGAGAGATGTGGGCTACATGCCCATTTTTTATTACATCCTACTTTTGGAGGGAGCAAGATTGATCAAGTTGGAGGAAACGGTTACAGCCTCGCTCGATCAAATGATACTATATAAGGGAGACCATTGCAACAGTAGAGTTTTTTTTTCAAACCTCTAAGAGAGAAGCCTAAGGCCAAGTATAGCTATGTTTTGAAGTTTTAGTTGTATTTTCATTTTTGTGTTAATCTCTATGTCCCTAATACCAATATGTTCTGCTATTTTCCCAAAAAAAAATTAGGAGGCTTTGTCTACCGAGATTATTTTTTGTGTATGATCTATAATTGGAGAATCTTACATCACTACAATCAGGATGAAGAGATATAACCCCAGATTATGACATTCAAACTGGGGTTTTATTTTAATCACTATCATATAATATCTGAGCATTCTGTTGGTCTTTTCATATGTAAAATCTCTTTATGTTAATATAATCTCCAAATTTCCTTATAGAATTCTATGTGTTTATGGTTGTGTCTTTCTCATTTATGTATTATAGTATTCTAAACGTATAAATGATACTTTCTTTTGCTAGTTTACCATTTTTATTTATTACATAATTTGAATGAATGAAAATGAGCTAGTTCCTCTTTCTCTTTCTAAGTTAACCATGAATTTAAATCTGCTACGACTACCCAATGGACATGGCACCGGTATAGTCTTAATGGTATTAACATTGCTTGGTTTGGTAAAAAAGAACAAAGAATCAATATAATATCATAGAATATGGTAATCTATGGGTGATTGTGTCATAATGATAAATATTTAAGCCCATTTCTATGGTTTCCTTACCCAACCTGGTCTGTCTAGAGTCACTTAGATAATCTATTTCTAGGTTAAAGTGGTAGATCCACCAGAGTCTATAATACTTGTAATTTTTGGGATTCCTATGATGTGACAAAGCTCACGGAGGTAAGCAAGAAATCCCCACAATAGTTTTTGGTGCCACTACTGGGGAGGATTCTTTAAATATTTCTACTATATTACTCCCCTTGACATATTTTTGCTAAGATATTTAAAATATTAGGCTAAGCAATCTTGGCTAGAGAGCACCTCTTACTCTTTGCACACCGTGTTGGTGACCCTAAAGAACTTAGAACCAATACAAACTAGGAGTTGATTTGGCGAACACAAGAAGCAGTGGGAAAGAACTAAACCCTAAAATTATAGACCCTTAGGTACTTTTTATAACATATAAAAGAAAAAAGGAAACTTTGGTTTCTATTCCTCCTGGTAATCAAGGTAGTAATAGTACTATTTTTATTCCTAAAAGTTCTCACCCATTAAGTACTATCCCACCCACTGTACCTCATGTCCCGAGGGGACCAGTCACACCAATGGCTAATCCACCTTTAAATAATTGGTGAATTAATATATATAGACCTTTTATATTACCACTCACATTGAACTCATTACCCCCAAAAGCCCACAAGTACTTTCCCATGTTTTTTGGGGATAATACTATGATTGGTGAAGACCATATTAAAGGTTTTTTATATGCTATGGATATCTTGGAGGTGGAGCATGAGGATTTTGTCCTTATATTATTACTTCAAACCCTAGAAAAGGATGCCATAGAATGGTTTATTAGCCTAGAAGTGGATACTATTGACACTTTCTAGGAGTTAGAAACCACATTCCTTAGAAAGTATGGGGAGAAGAAGAATGAACAATCCTTGTTGACTGAGTTGGCAACGATGAAAAGGAAGGATAAAAAAACTATAGATGATTTTAATATGTGATTCACTAAGATGAAAAATCAAATCCCTATGGATTTTAAGGCCTAATGATCACCAGTACATATGTTTCTACAAGAATTCCTTCCCTGGTGACTTCAACTACGAACTCAGACAACAACCCACACTTACCATTGATGCTTGTATGGAAAGAGCCACAGTGATAGAAAGGGATATGATAGATAGTGGGAAGATGAATTGAACCTCAGTAGACCCTAGCACAAGCCAAGTTGAAAGAAAACCTAAGAAGGTAGGCTTCAACATATTAAAAAAATTAGAGCCAGATCCAATTGAAAAATTATCATCACAGTTGACATAAATGTTTCAGTCCATGAACAACCGACTGTATAAAGTTGAAAGAGACAAATATGATAGTGGAGAATCCTCACATCATCAGAATGAAGGTAGACCACATTTTAGGAGGAATTTCAACAAAAAATAGAATAATGAGGGGGTAGAAATTAGAATAATAATTGGAAAAGAAAAAAAGCCTAGAAATATCAGGATGATTTCCCAAATCCTATGAACTCCATCAATGTAGCCTCTGATTTCTATTTCTTCTATCTAGCATGTGACGCTCTCTATAATCCATCTGATTATGGTGTATACCTCAGTATCCATTTAGGTGTTGACCTTGAGGAGGAATCAAAAAATGAAATCAAAGTAAACACTTGTTGGACTTGGGATGAGACCATTAAAGCACCACTAGCTCAAGAAGAACCAATCCAATCTTCCAGTCCTAATAATAGACCTACAATATTTTCCCTTGATGATGTAAAAATACTAAAGAGGCCCCCCAATAATCACTTTTAATAGATAAGGTATGGCAAACTGACCCCAACAACTGAGGAAGTTGAAACATTGGAAATATTCCATACCACTAGGCTACGTAGTAGAACCATCCTTAATAGGACTAATAAAAAAAATTCAGCTGAAGATAAGGAGCATGCCAATGTTAAAAAATCAAATTATGGCCATAAGAAACCCCCTCCTAAAATATTTGAACCAGTCAATAGTGTGTCAAAAAATAAGAAATCAAAATTTGACATAGGACTAGAACTGGTAAAACATAAGATAAATATAACCTTTGGGGAATTGATGACAGTCCCTAAATATAGGGATTAGATATGTAGAGCCTTTGGGCTAACTAAACAAGGGGAGGGTCATGTCCTTGTAGCTTTGAATTCTAATCCATATATAAGAAGCCCCACCTCAGATAGTCCCTTTTATATATCCCTTCATTATACTTCTGGGTATGGTGACTACTATGTGATACACAACTGCATGCTTGATAGTGGGGCATCCCATAATATAATGTCAAAATAGGTGGTTGATCAGTTGGTACTGATATGCACCAAGTATTCCCCCCAATTTCTATCATGGATAACAGGTAGGTGCCTTATATTGGGATAATTATAGACCTATTGGTATTTTTAGAGCAATATCCAAAGAAAGGGATTGTAATGGATGTGGTTGTGGTATATGTAGACCCATTTTTCTCCCTACTGCTCTCTAGACATTGGGAAGAACAATTAGGTGGGTCAATCCAGTTGGACTGGTCATATGCCACCATCCCTCTCTCATCCAAGGAACATGCCACCCTGAGGAGAGAACCATTCAATAAATGATCAGTCGAACTAATGAGGCTTTATAATACCACTGTCAATTTGGTTAGCTTTGTTGAGGAGAAAGAGTTGGGTTTTTATTCCATTTGGCATACACATTTCCTTAAGGAAGTGCCTAATGTATATGGGATGTATCCCAAGGTAAAAGTAGTAGTGGATGTTGAGTCTAACATATTCCTAACCACTAATATGTGGGTGTTGACATTTGATGGGGTAAAATCACAAACAAGGACTAGAGCTAGAATTAACTTGACATACATAAAAGAAAATTATTTGGGTGTGCCATACCGATTAGAATTTCCTTGCACAAATAATGTGGTAGAGTATGAGGCACTCCTACTAGGACTTAGGAAAGCCAAATAACTGAGGATAAACTTCATCACTATCTATGGGGATGCTAAACTGATTATCCAATAGATCAAAGGAAAATACCAAATTAAGCACCCTATATTGAAACAATACAAGGAAGCAGTGCTAGATGAAATTGGTAGGTTCTTGACCTTTAACATATCTGATATACCTAGATAAAAGAACCATGTTACTAACCTACTGGCTATAAATACATATGGAGTAGATAATTCTAAGATAGATACAGAATTCATGGATTGATTCCCCACCATATTTGTGTATCATCCTTCTATCCTCGATAATGTGGTTTACTTACAGGTTTTTCAAGATGATTTTGATATCAAAGACTTCATGAATATGTAGAATCACTTTGCTTGGGTAATTTGTGATGAATAAGATGAATAAAAATTGCAACATATCATAGGGACTCCAACAGAATTAATATAGTTAAAAACTAATAAGATCCCTAAAGGTTTGATATCTTTAGAATCCCTTTTTGATGATTTTTACAAGGCCCACAAGACTGCCCCTCATGAATCTAAAGGTGAAGAAGTTAATGTTTGGATAGTCAAAGAACCAATAATGGTTAGGATTGACAAGCCATTATCAGCAAACAAAAATAAATAGTACATCCAGTATCTACGAAAAAATAGGGATAGTTTTGCTTGGAGCTATGATGACTTAAGAACATTCAATACTGAGGTCATGACCCATGTTATTCATTTGAGGGAGGATGCCAAACCTTTTAGGTAGAAACAAAGAAAATTTAATCCTACCCTACATCCTATCATGCAAAAATAAGTCCAAAAACTATTAAGTGCAAAAATAATCAAAAAGGTGAGGTTCTCTTCCTGGATAGCAAATCTAGTTCCTGTGAGGAAAAATAATGGAGAAATAAGGTTGTGTGTGGATTTTAGAAACTTGAACAAAAATTCTCTCAAGGATAACTACCCCCTCCCCAATATGGAATAGATTTTGTAGGCAATAGTAGGGTCATACAGGATTTATCTCTTACATAGCTTCTCAAGATATAATCAAATTTTGGTCAACCCAAAAGACCGATTCAAAACTACTTTTACCACACCGTGGGGAACCTTCGAATACCAAAGAATGCCATTTAGATTGATGAATGCTAGAGACACTTTTCAGAGGGCTATAGAATTTGATTTCAAATTACTAATATTTAAAATTGTAGTGGTATATCTAGATGATATCATAGTCTTCTCCAAGAATCCTACAGATCACTTCTCTCACTTATCTCAAGTTTTTGAAAGGTGCAAAGAGTATGGGATATCCTTAAACCTGAAGAAGTATCTTTTTGGAGCCACTCATGGCAAGCTGATAGGACATATGGTCTCAAAGAAATAAATAAGCATAGATTCAAAAAGGATAGAGGCTATTGCAAAAATATCACCCCCAAGAGCCTCAAAGGAGTCAGGTCCTTCTTCGGCAAGATAAACTTTATCAGGAGATTTATCCCAAACTTTTCCAAAATTACTAAACCTATTAACGACATGATTAATAAGGATGTAAACATAAAGTGGTATGAAGACAATATCAAATCATTCCAACAAATTAAAGAAGCCATTACCACTAAAACTGTGCTGACCTGCCCGGATCATTCAAAGAACTTTAATCTCTATTTTTTTTATTCAGAGCATACGATAGTCGTTGTGCTATCAGAGAAGGATGATGAAGGAAGTGAAAAATCCATAGCATTCATGATTTCAAGAATGAAGGGATTCCAAATTAGGTATAACCCAATATAGAAGCAGAACTTTGCCCTTATTCAGGCCTTGGAACATTTTAAAAGTATCTTTGGCTCTAGCAAAGTGATTGCCTATATTCCTTCCATAGACATAAAAGATGTCCTCACTAAGACCGAATCCACAGGAAGTTCATCAAGATGGATGGTGAAACTACTACAATATTATTTTGAGTTTAAGGTAGTTAGAATTATTAAAGGTCGAGGGTTGGAAAAAAATATGGCCTACAAAGGAGAAGAGGATATGGATAACACCCTTGTAGTGCAATGGGAACAACAGGTTGAACATCATGAACATGAAGAATCTAACTGGTATAGAGACATCCTATTTTATTTGAAGACCCTATCATTTCTACCTAAAAAATCTTCTAGCAAGGTGAGGAGTATCAAACAACAAGCTCATAAGTATTACCTCCAAGAAAAATGGATTTATTGGAGACACCCAAGTGGAGTGTTGCTTTTTTGTGTGATAGAAAAGGAAGTCCCCAAAATCATTGAAGAATTTCTCATAGGATTTGTGGTGGTCATTTTGCTCCAAAAGAAAAAGCCAACCATATTATGAGGGTAGGTTACTATTGGCCATAAATGTTC
Organism: Wollemia nobilis; assembly: GCA_028583015.1. Lineage (NCBI taxonomy): Eukaryota > Viridiplantae > Streptophyta > Pinopsida > Araucariales > Araucariaceae > Wollemia > Wollemia nobilis. The sequence continues at coordinate 5,243,084 of JAQPPZ010016709.1, forward strand.
AAGGATGTGTATCAATTTGTCAGAAAATGTTACAACTATCAAGTTTTTACTAGCAAGAAAAATCTGCTTACAATGCCATTGAATCTTGTAATCATTGAAACTTCATTCTCTCAGTGGGGAATAGATCTGATAGGGGAGATCAACCCAAATTATTTAGGAGGGCATAAATGGATAATTATGGCACCAAATTAACTTACCAAATGGGTTGAAGTAGCTCCTCTCATGAGATCAACCACATCAGTTGTTATCAATTTCTTGGAAGAAAGCATATTAACCCGATTCGGGGTGCCCAAGAAACTTGTTACAGATAATGCTAAATACTTCACCTCTTTTGAGATGGTTGAATTTTGTGCCCAATACAGTATAGAGATAGCCCACTTAGCAAATTAATATCCTTAGGGGAATGGACTGGTCGAGTCTTCAAATAAGAACATAATTACCCAAATCAAGAGATCACTTGGAAATAATAAAAGATGATGGGACAATGAACTGAAGTACACCTTGTGGGAAAATATACTATCAATAAAAAGAGCCACTGGAAAATAATCTTATGAGTTGGTTTATGGGAAAAGGCACTTCTGCCACCTCAACTAGAAAGAAAACCCTCTCATTACTACTCCAAGACCACAAAAAACTAGATGCATTGCAAAGGAGAATGGACCAGCTCATACAATTGGAAGAGGATTGGAGGGAAGTAGTTGTTAAGATGATCACTCAATCTGGAAAGACCATTCAAATGTTCAAAAAAAATGATAGGGGTAAAAAAAATTTGTGGGTGAAGTAGTGCTCTATTGGGATCCAAAGAATGATAAGTTCGATGAGAAAGAAAAATTTAAACCCAAGTGGTTAGGGCTCTATCAAGTTGCTAAGGTGATCGACCAACACACTTATAGGCTCCAAGACATGAAGGGAGAAGAGATGCCCATAATGGTAAATGGTCAGCATATGAAATCCTTTTGCCCCCTTCTTGGAGGTCACGAGGGGTGATTAACACATAAAAAAAGGTAGGGTGTGTGTATAAGTCTCTTGTAAATAAGTTGTTAGTTTTGGTCCATCCAAATATTTTGGATTTCTCAGGTTGATGTTTAAAATATTTTTATCCATCCCCTTGTCCCAGTCAGAGCCGATGTTAGAAATGGAATACCATTCCATTTTATTTTTTATTTTTTTGTTGCATTCCCTCTTTTTTTGAAGGGTGAACAAGGTGGTGCACCCAAGTTTGAGCCTATGTGCTCCACTCTATAGTGGAGTGCATGAAAATTCCAAGGGCACACAGGCTTGTGCACCCCAAGTCAGGCCCATGCACTCCACAAGTGGAGCGCACAAAATTTCCTTCGAGTGCACGAAGCCATACACCTGACCTTAGCCCATGCACTCCATTGGGGAATGGAATTCACAAAAGTGTCTAAGGCGTGCACAACTCTATGGACCCTACTTTGAGTCCACATGCTCCATGAGAGTGTGGAGTGTGTGAGGTTATCTAAGGGTGCACAACTTCATGCACCCCAAGTTGAGTCCATGCACTCCACTCCAATGGAGTGCGTGAGGGTCCTTACAAGTGTACAATATCATGCACCTGTCTAGAGTCTATGTGTTCCACCGTAACTAGAGAACATAAAAAATCCTAAGGGTATGCATCTTCATGTGCCCTAATATTGCCTGTGCGCTCCACCCCAATGGAATGCATAAGAGCCTTTGAGGCACACAAGGTCATGTGCCCAACCCCAGCCCATGTGCTCCACTCTAATGGAGCGTACAAAGTACTGAAGGGTGCATGAGTCCATGTGCCCTAAATTGTGTCTATGCGCTCCACTCATATGAAGTGCATGAGGGTCTAGTTGGGCATACGAAGCCGTGCACCTACCTTCGAGTTCATGCACTCCACTAGAGAGTGGAGCACACAAGGGTCTTGAGGGTGCACGATCTCATACACCCCATTGTAGTCCACACGCTCTACTCTCTTGGAGTGCATGAGTTTTTTGTGGGTGCACACAGTCATACAACCACTTCAAGGTCTATGCACTCCACTCCACCAATAGAGCACATAAAGTTTTACTAGGCGTATGAATCCGTGCACCCAGTCCTATTCAAAGTGTGCAAAGAGTTAATGAGGCACAATTTTTGTATGCTCCTACAAAAAAACCATGTGCCCCACTCCAAAATACCTTGCTCAAGAAAATAAAGAACCACCATGTGTCCTAAGATCTCCCTGTACTGTAATTCAATTAAGTGGACATAAAGTGCGGTCAACCCACAACCAACAAGGAGGATGATATGGTGTGCCTAGATTCGTGCCATGATTAGTCATAAATTGTCGATTAATGAAAAAGCACACGCTCAACCTACATAAATTAAATGTTGGTTATTTAAATGGAAGGTGGTGGATCTCCCCCCATACCATTAGCATAATTATGCATGCAAAGAGCTTTCTCGACGAGGTCGAGCACAAATATTACAAAACCCTTTTTATCCATGAAGGTGTTTTCTCATGGATTCTACTAGCACTACTACAACAAGGGTAACCAATGTCAAGACCCTTATTGGAAGAATTACCAGGGCATGGCCAATTACTAGAAGGGTAGGGAGATCCCAGGACCCAAAGGCACTGACTAATCTACCTGAAACAAGTAGGGATATCATGGGAGACTAGCAACAAGAGGTGGAAGGAGTAACCATTTATAGTTTTGATCTTACTGAGGAAGATAACCAGCACCACCCCATGTTATTAAGGAGTCTATTTATGAGGGTGCAACGAGATAGCAGGGAGCCAAGCCCAGTTTGAAACAAATAGAATACCAAACTGGGCTAGTTAACTTACCTAAGGGTGTACCACTACTCAAATTTCCTGACATGGTTAGTAGTGGCCTACAACTCTAAAAGTAGAACCATTCGCGACCACAGGATTCAAGTCATGGCCAGGTTAATAGTTGATAGAATTGAGTAGGTGTTTGGGCTTCCTACTAATTCGTAGGTTTTGGACTTTTACACACTCACTCTCTAGGTCAATTACATGCTGAACACTACATTCCTAGATATTCTCTTGAAGAAAGGCAAATGCAGGTCTCCTAGATTCCCAATTCACAAATTCCTCCTCAGGCCTGGGTACAAGATGCTGATATGATTAACCTGGTGCTGGGCACCAAAAATCTAGAGTTGATTACAAAGGAGGTTATGTTCCTAATTATCCAGTGCAATAGGACTGATAAAATGCCTCTCTATCAATGGAAAGATGTCATTAGTGACAACATGGACAGAGAACTAGTGAAATTACAGGTAGCCATATTGGCTAATAAAGAAGAGCTCCCCCCATTTTCCTATTACTCATTTTTTATTCATTTGGTTATAGCACAATTTGACAAATCTTTGGTGACTCGATTGGGAGGAGTGACTACTGTTGTTATTCAGGATGTGTTGCTATGTATACAATAAGGGTTTTCAAGTTACTAAACCTTATTTGGAAACGTCCTCCCAATGGTACACACCCACCTATGCAACATTGAACCTGATAGACTTGGGGTCGGGGTGAGAAATTTTCTGCATTAAGCCAAGGTAGGAGATTTCTTCTATATGAAATAATTCTCTTATATCAGAATATATGGTTCCAAATTGCCCCCAAAGGCATTGCCCAAGTATTGCTCAACCTTAATTGCTATCCTAGGGATAACCTGGAAGATTACCGAGGAAGTTAATATTAGATATCTCAGGAAGAAGGGGAGTGTGCCATGGTTGCTCATTCCTTAATTAATGGGCCCTTATACATATTTATGCCACTTTGCAATGTTGTGGTCCATATGGATCATGGACACCTACTACTTCCTCAAAGTTACATGAAGACCCTACAACCCCGAGGGCCACCATAGATGGGTCGTTGCTGGAAAGCTTGCTCTCCTACAAGTTACTCATAGGGGGGATGAATTTGAAGATGATATACTAAAGGGCGTAAACAAAACTGATCATTGGAAGGGGTTTGGAAAATGGATATAAGGCCTTATAGAATTATATAGGTAGTTGGATATTATGGCTCTGAGCTAAGACTGCACTGAGAATTGTTAGTTGACAAGGTGGTGCCACTAGTCCCAACTGCTCCCCCAAAGGAATTTGAAGACCCCACTTTCCAGGTGGTCCATAAAGATACTAACCTATTTGAGGTCATGATGAAAATAGTGGATGAAGTGCAGTAGGAGCAAGAAAAACTTCTCTCTACCTTCAGTTCTTTCGATGTCACTTCAAAAGGGAAGGAACTAGTCACTTCTTACAGAAATCATAGAGTTTGACTTCATCAGTTCAAACACTGATGTGTCCATTCGAGTAGACCGATGTGGCAATAGGACAACCCTCATTGTTCACTACCACCTTGGTAATAAACAAAGAAGAATGTCCCATTCTCAATAAGGCTTTAAAGAAGATACAAGAAGTGGGGGGATTATCCAATGTGCTAAGGGAATATGAATTTCAAGAAAGAAGTCCCTTGTTGTCCCTGACTAGGAAGAAAGATAGAGCTGAGTATTCTACTATGAACACTAAGAATTTCACACTGGCAAAGGTGAGATACATGCTCTAGTTCACTACAAATGAAGAAGTTCAAATATAAGATATAGAGGAGAAAATGTCTCCCAGTAAAGGAGTGAGCAGGCCTTGGGGGACAACTATATAGGAAATGTGCGATGTGTCCACCACTACATTTGATATCCCTTTACCGCTGAGCCTCAAAGAAGCCACCATTGATATAGGTAAAGGTATAATGAGGGTGGAGGCTGATCCGATGGATATAATGAAGACCCACATAGCCTCTCAAGTACAGGTGGCAGCAACTATGGAGAAAGAAATGGAAGTTTTAAAGACAAAGGTTATAGAAGTAGGATAAGTACAACTCAAAGTGCAACAAATCCAAGCCGAGGTTGATCAATTAAAGAAAATGCTAGCTCCTTCCTAGACCATTGCTATACAGGCCAATGATAAAATTGGGTATATAGAATAATTCAAACAGGAAATGAAGGAGAAAATGATGGAAAAAATGGAGGACTTTGAGTCCATATTTTATGACATCTATGCCACTAGGCAAGCTGTCGACCTCTTGCGTGATCGACTACAACAAGCAGATCAGAGAATGAATGCCATATTTCCTATATATAAGATGTTCAAGGAGAATTATGTAGCAATCGGTGGGATGACAACTACATTAGTGAATGGTTTTATCTATTTATTTGTCGAAGAGTATGCCAAAGTTTTCATCTTCCTACAAAATAGATAAAATTAGCTCTTGTGGAACCAAGAAGTGGTCAAAATTGAATGAGAGGTCGAAGATGAACTTGAAGATTATGGCTTTAAACTTGATGAGTTTATTGAGGCTCTTAACATCAAGAAGTTCATGCTCCACAAAATACAAAATTTTGACTTTGGTCCTAATGTAAAATTATCAAAGCAATTTATAGCTTTGGTACAAATGGTGGATCGCCTATGTGTCTTCACCAAGAACACCATGGAATGGGCCAAAGAAAGGGTGAAAAAATCCATGCAGGATCTTAACTTGTTATTATTTACTTTAACATTCCATGACGAGGCATGGAACTACATTGACCAAAGTATACAAGACCTTGGAAGAGGAGGGGTAGGGCCCAATTCACCAGAAGTACACGAGCCGAGTGTAGTGTAACCACTAACCTAGGGTAGTGGAGGAGATGATACATAGCCACAACCACCACCTACATAGATAGAGATACATGGGCTACATGTCTATTTTTTATTACATCCTACTTTTGGAGGGAGCAAGATTGATCTAGTTGGAGGAAACAATTACAACCCTTCTCGATCAACTAACACTACATAAGAGATACCACTACAACAATAGAGTTTTTTATCAAACCTCTGAGAGAGAAGCCTAAGACCAGGTATAGTTGTGTTTTGAAGTGTTAGTTGTATTTTCCTTTCTGTGTCGATCTCTATGTCCCTAATACCAATCTGTTCTTCTACCATTTTCTCAAAAACTGTGTAGGAGGCTTTGTCTTCCGAGATCATTTCCTTTGGATGAGCTAGAGTTGGAGACTCTTAAATCACTACAATCAGGATGAAGAGAAATAACCCTATATTACGCCATTTTAACTGGGGTTTTATTGTAATCACTATCATATAAAATTTGAGCATTATGCCAATATTTTCATATGTAAAATCTCTTTATATTAATATAAACTCCAACTCTACTTTTGGCATTCTATGTGTTTATGGTTGTGTCTTGCTCATTTATGTATTACAATATTTTGAATGTATAAATGATGCTTTATTTTGCTAGTTTACCATTTTTATTGATTACATAATTTGAATGAATGAAAATGAGCTAGTTCCTCTTTCTCTTTCTGAGTTAACCACGAATTTAAATCTGTTACGACTACCAAATGGATATGGTCTTAATGGTCTTAATATTGCTTGGTTTGGTCATAAAGAACAAAGAATCAATATAATATCATTGAATTTGGTAATATATGGGTGATTGTGTCATAACGATAAATATTTAAGCCCATTTTCTAGGGTTTCCTTACCCAACTTGGTATGTCTAGAGTCACTTAGATAATCTATTCCTGGGTTAAAGTGGTAGATCCACCAGAGTCTACAATACTCATTGTGATTTTGGGGATTCCTGTGGTGTGACAAAACTCAAGGAGGTAAGCAAGAAATCCCCATTACAGGGCCATAAATGGGTATGGGGATATGGGGGGCCTAGGGGTATGTGGAGGATTTTAAAATTCTTAAAAATGTGCATGGGGGGATGTGGCTGAATTTAAAATTCATAAAAAGTGCAATGGAGGTTGGAGAGGACTTAAGATTTTATTAGGGATATTTAATGGGGGGATTTGTCTAGGGATTTGGATGATTTTTAAATTCCTAGAAAATGGAAAGGAGGATGTAGGAGGATTTAGGAATTTAATGTGGGATTTGATGGGGGGTTTGACCTTGGGATTAGAGGAATTTTTAATTCCTAGGAAAGTGCATGGGAGAATGTAGGAGGATTTAAGGGGACATGAGGATTTAATGTGGACTTTTTCTAGAATATTTGGTGGGGATTAGAGAAATGGGTGAGGAAATTTTGGGGATTTGGTTAGGATTTAAAAATTTATTTTGGGATTTGATAAGGGGATTTGACTAGGGATGTAGGGATGATTGGGACTTAATTAAGGAATTTGAAGTTAATTTAGGATTATAGGATTTTTGAGAAGGATTTGGGAATTAAAGTGGAATTCAGGGATATTAAGAGAATTAAAAAAGGATTAGAGGTATTTTTAAAGAATGAGGGGAATTAGGAGATTAAGGGGAGATTAGAGGAAATTAGAAAAAAATAGGTATTAAAGGTGAATTAAATAAATTTGAGAGGGACATTAGAGGAATTAGAGAAATTAGAGGAAATTGAAGGGAATTAGATGAATTTAGAGAGAGAATTAGGGATTTTAGAGAGATGTAGAGGAATTTGAAATGAGACAAATGATTTTAGAGAATTAGAGTAAAATAAAGGAATTTAGGAAAATTGGAGGAATCAGAGAGAGAATTGAGGAATTTAGAGGAACTTAGAGGAATTAGAGAGGGAAAATTAGAAGAATTGAAGGAATTTGGGGCTTTTGATGGATTTTGGTGTTTTTAAAAATTTAGATAAAATTGCTTTAGGTGATTACAAAATTGACATATTTTTGGTGTCTGCATTTACCCCTTTTTGTATTGCATTGTGTGAACACAATGTGGTGCAAAAATATATGACACTAGTTGGTAGGTTTATGATGAATAATGATGAATGGATGGTGATGGATGGTGAATTATAAAGTGGATTTCTAGCTTAAGAAGGGTGACGTAAAATTACTCCAAATCAAGAGCAATGCAGGATGCCCCAATTATAGAATGAATATTTATCCTTGAATATTTACCTTTGATAAATTTATGAGCACATTTGATTTAGCATGTAGGCCAATTGTATGGTAGATTACCTTAAGATGCTATAAATTGATTGCAAGTGGTCTTATGTTTCTACCTTGATGCATTAATAGGCATGGGTAACCGTATAGACATAGGCATGGGGTATACCAAATCAAGATTTAATTAGAGTTTTTATTGGATGAGAGTTCTACTATTTTCCCCAACAAAAAGGGTTTAATGATAGTTTTAGATAAATATTCTTGGACACATGTGACTCTAGTATTGGGTGTTTAGTATTTGGACTTGTTTGGGATATAATTTTGTGGATATTGTCTACTCCCTTAAGCAATGAGTTGATAGAGGAAGAAACATATGACAATGATGAAGCACTTGACAAAAGGTGGAATGGGAAATATAAATAAAGAGAGGTAATGCCCAAAGGAAAAATTGGCATGAAAAGAAGGAAAAATTGTGGTTTTGTGTTTTTTTTTTATGATAAGTGCCCTTATGGTAATCTACTCATCCTATCAGACTGCATGGATAACCAATTTCTACAATCTCTAGGTGTACTAGAGTAGATTACTAGTTACGAGGTTCACTCAAAAGGTAATTAAATTACATGAAAGGAAATGACTACTCTAGGAAAGCTAGAAAAGAACATGAAAAGAAACCTAATCTATGATCTACTCTATGATATTCATGATAAAATACATGAAAGTAAAACTATTCTATGAAAGTGATAAAAGACATGAAGGAAATCTAAGCTATGAAAGCAAAAAATATATGCTAGGAAAGTAGGAAATCTATGCTAGGAAAGTAGGAATTATATGCTAGGAAAGCAAGAAATATATGCTAGGAAAGTAGGAAATCTATGCTAGAAAAGCAATAAATCTACGCTAGGAAAGTGGGAAAGAAATACTAAGAAAGTAGTAAATAATGATTGATTAATGATGGTTGATAATTGATGCTTAATTGATAAGTGATGATTGATGATTGATTAATTTATTGATTGATTAAGGTGGTAAGGATTCATACAAACCTAAAAGTAATGTGATTAGGGGGAAAGGTACGATACCTTGGATACCCAAGTTGATTGATGATTGATGATTAGGTGGTAAGGGTTCATACACATCCAAAATTTATGTGATTAGGGAGGAAGGTGCAATACCTTGGATACCCTCAAGTTGATTGTTAATTGTTTGATTATTATTGATGGTTGATTAATTTATTATTAGGTGGTAAGGATTCATACACACCTAAAATTAATGTGATTAGGGGGAAGGTGTGATACCTTGGACACCCCCAAGTTGATTGATAATTGATGATTAGGTGGTAAGGGTTCATACACACCCAAATTTTATGTGATTAGGGGGGAAGGTGTGATACCTTGGATACCTCCAAGTTGATTTATGATTAGGTGGTAAGGATTCATACACACCTAGTATTGCTATGATTGAGGGGGAAGGTGATAGACCATATATACCATCGAATTGATTAATTATTGTTGATTATATGGTAATGATTCATACACACCTAGTTATGGTGAGTGAGGAGGAAGGTTATATAATTTAGACATCCCCAAATTGATCGAATATTGATGATACCATAAATATTTGAAAAATATCATTGTATGATAGAGAAAAATACAATGAATTAGATGGAGGGTGAGATTTGGGAGTGCAATGAAGTAAAATTAGTTAGTAGCAAATTTTTTAGGGGTGAGTGGTTGGAAATGGAAGTTTCCCATGGTGTTTGGAACTGCATAAGATGATCACCAGAACAACCCAAGTACAATTTTTGATGGTTTGGAGGACCAAATAATATCAAAGTTGGATAAAAATATAGTCATTGGAAAGCTCATTTTGAGCCCAATCCAATGGTAGTAGTTTTAGGAAATTTGGAGAAGATTTGATAAGGTAAAAGGTGACTCAAAAATAACCTTAGTTTTGGGGGTGAGAAATACTCGGTTTTGGGCCATTGAAAGGTGAATATGGCTTGGGTGGTTAGAGGGTGGATGTAGAAGGGTGAATTGATAATAATTGATGGAAAGTGGTCAATTTTAAGTGCTTACAAAGGTGATGGATGGGAGGGAAGTGAAGATGCCATAGGAATATAGTAGGAGTGGGTGTTTGTTTGATGTGGGGCATTGGTCAGGAATTTGACATCAATTGTTTTGTGACATGAGGATCAGGTATATAGATGGATATGTGATGAACTATATTCATTCATTCATAAGGGGGATATAACTATGATATGATGTTTGATATGTATGAATGGCATGAGGTAGGTGTTTAGGGTATGTAGATTTTGATTTTTTATGGAGGTACATGGTTGGATAGATGAGACATGTTAGATGACACTAATTTGATATGTTGAAGTGATTGATGATGATGTGTCTATTTAGTGATATGGTTTAGACTAGATGTGTTTGTTTGAACACTATTTTGGATACATGTATATGCATTGCATGATTATAATTGGGGTAATTAATCAATAACAAATTAGTAGTCACAATGACACATCAAAACAACATGATACACGATAAGCACAATAGAGATAAGACATAAGACATGGATAGTGACATGTGATATTAAGAAATGATGATGAATAATGTATGACACATGACACAAAGGGAGACATTAATATAGGTGTATTATGAATATTTTAGAACTAACATGTTGTGTTTTCCTAGGCACCTTAGGGTTTTCATATCCTAGAAATGTTTTAGGGAACTCAAACACCCTAGTAGAACCAATCAAACTCATCTACTAGTCAAATACTATCTCATAGAGACTATGGTCATCCTGGATAATTCAAGCTATGTAAGGATCAATGTGTGTTCAATGATGTTCTTTTTTTATTTTGAGTGAGGTTGTACTAACCAATTATAGCTCAAGCTATTATAATCTAGCTCATCCATGAGCTATCAAATGTCTATACAAAATAAGTTTGCTAATGTGATAGACATGTTGCCATGCAAAGGGTATACTCCACTCCCAATCAAGTGTCTAAAGACCCAATGGAGATAGCCCCATAATCTATCAACATTAGGAATCTATAACCTTGGTGGGGGTGTCTAAAATACCTAAGGATCCATGATTATTAATATTGAATTTTTTCTGACATATATGTTATTTGGATCCTCAAATTCATATTATGCAAATGATAGGATGAGTAGGACAAACTATTCACGTTATAGCAAAAGCTACACATGGCTTCATCTTCCTTAGACTCAAAATATGATTAATATGTATGATATGTGTGTGGTCCAAGAGAGAACTCTAGTTAGCTAGGGGAGGCCAAAATATCCTTAGAACATGATGATTTTTGATAAAGGTTGAGTGGAACACTAGGTATGGATGAATAACCAAAATGACCTCTAATTATGACCATCCTAAGACATTGGGATAATGGAACTAAGTAGGGCATGGGACAAAAAAATAAAAGAGGGATAATTAGTGCACAAGGCAATGGACAAAGAGGAAAAAAAACAATGTGAGACATAAAAATGGATACAATATGTATAACTATTTTATGTCATTAATTAATTACATGAATCAAAATGAGGAGACACACATACGTGAAACCAAAAAGGATATTAAATTAGCACATTATAAGCCTTATACAAGATTGAAATGGATGAATGAGCTGGATGAATGTAATGAATGGTCGTAGTACAATGAATTTGATGCCATGGAGGGAGTGTGAACTCCTTTAGGTACAAAATTGGATGGAAGGAGGAATGACTCCCCCTAGTTAAGAAGGAATGGTTAGGCACAAGATAATAGGAATGAAAGGTGGAGAGAAACAAGATAATGCAAGAAAAAATTGATGGGATATTGAAAGCATGCATTGCAGAAGATGTGATGAAGACACTAAAGGATGTTGAGGAATGGTTTTATGGAGAATGATGAAGAAAGGATATGAGTAGGTGGGAGTTAGATGATGTGATAAAATTTAAGGTGGAAGTGATTGCAAATCCCCTTAGACAAAGGGAAATTTAGGAGGAGGACGAGATAGATGATGGATTTCTCCTAGTCATAGAATCACTTTTAAAAGGTGGATAACTCCCCAAAACTAGAGGATAGCTTTAAAAAATGATGAAATCTCCCAAACTAGTGATGAGTTAAATAGGGAGAGAGAAATGATAAAAATAGAGGAAGGTTGAAGGAGTGAAAGAGAATGGAGAAAATAATAGGAGAGTAATGGAGGAAATAGAAGAAGATGAAGAAATGAGAGAAGGAAAAAGGAGGGAGAAAAAGAAACTAACCATAGGTATGTAGTCACTCAAAGCATAACCATACAACAGACTTGGAACCTAGAAGGAAAGAAAGGATAAGTAAATTCAAGAGGTGAGGAGGAAGGATCAGGTAGGGTGGAAATGTTGAGCGATGGAATGATAGAAATGTTGATGATGGATGCAATGGGACCAAAGTAGCACTTGAGAAGGAGACGTAAGATTGTATTAATCATGATCAATGTGAGATACCCCAAGGATGGAAGGATCAACTATCCTTGAACCTTGCTATTGATATATTGATGAATGTAGTTGATTTTAGAAAGTGATCCGACCATATGGTGGGTTACCTAAAGATGCTATGAATTGATTGCAAGTGGTATTAAGTTTGCATATTGATGCAACAATAGGCATGGGTAACCGTACATACATAGGTATGGAGTATACCAAATTATGATTGGATAAATGAAAATAACTATGATAAGGGATTAAAAAGGACAACTAAGCTACGAAACTAAAAATGACTATGATAAAGAAAGCAAGTTTGGATCTAATGATAGTCTTAGGCAACGTTTTGGAATATATGTTGATTCCAAAAATGGATGTTTGGATATTTATCAAGTTTATGATGACATTGATTAGGGTAATGTCATACCACTAAAGTGATAAGAGGAGTGGTGATGGAGTGAAATTTGGGTGGATGTATTCAATTTGCAGTTATGTGTAATATGTGGATGGGCAAAATAAGGTTATTTAAAAAGAGGAGAGGAATGAAGAAGAAAGGATCCATTGAAAAAGGATCATGGTTATGAGATGTTTAATTCCCTATAATCTAGTAGATCTTGCACTAGATACTAAAAATGTCAACAGTCCTCAATATCATGGCCCTTTTGATGATGGTAGATGCAATAGTGTTCTTCTTTATACCATTTAGGTTTGGGCTTGTTGGCTTAATATAGGTGAATGTTAGGTATAGAAATCATGTTTGCATAATATAAGTTTTAAAATATGGTGGAAAGTGGGTCAGATAGGGGTATCCAAGGATAAGGTGGGTGGAATATATTGAGGTTGATTGGAGGGTCAAGATGAAGGGGGAGTGGAGGAAAATTGGATTGGGGAAGATTTTAGGAGCGATGTGGAGGTTCCTTGATGATTTAGTTTTAGCACAAGATTTGTGAGTTAGTCTAATATCTGTTGTAGATCACTTAGAGGTGAAGTTGGAATTGGCAAGATAGGTGTGAATGGCCTGAAAATAGGGTGAGGATTATGTTTGTAGGGATGAGGAAATAGAGAAGATAAAGGTAGGTGAAAAGAATAAGGTGAGTGGTAATTTTGTGAGGGTTGGACCACATGGAGGGGTATGAGGTAAGGGATACGATGAAGGGTAACATTGTGGGGGTTGGGCTACATGAGGATCATGAGGTAAAGGATAAGGGTGTGGTAAAGTTATGGGGGTTGATGAGATAAAGGATAAGGGGTCAAGAGGAGAGGGGGAAGAGGTGGTGCTAGAGGGAGAGGTGGAAGATGTAGGGTTGGAATAATAGGTGGAAGACATGAGGTTGGATTATGTAATGAGGATGAAGAGGTCATATTAGGAAGAGTTTGGGTTAGAGTGGCTTGCAATACTAGGCCTCGGTTAGAATGTGATGATTGAGAAGTAACTATGGTAGGTTGGCATAGGATAGGATGAACAATGGGGAGGGACTATGTGGTGTGAGAGGCATATCCTCCAAATGGGTTGGAGGAGTTACCAAGGGGTTAGGGACTAACTTAGAGTGGTCCATGGGAGGATATGCTTGAGCTCAGTTTTGGCTTGTGGTTTGCACCATAAGCGGTTAGTGATAAGATATAATGGAAAGGAATAGATGGGATGGATGAGAGAAAGACATGAAAGTGCATTTTGGGAGGGTTTTAGAGGTTTTGGTGATGGTTTTTGTGAAGGGGATGTGCTATCTATACAAACAAAAATACAAGCAATCAATCAAATAAACAATGATTATTTTGGTGTTATGTGGATGTGTTTTGGATTTTGATGTTGTTTTGGGATGAGGTGTGAGATTGTTTCGATGGATTGATTTTGGTTTTGTGTTTTTGCTTTTTTTTTTGGTGTGTTTCGATGTAGCCTAGTCTTAGGAATTACAAAAGGGTGGATGTAGTGGAATCTATAAGGGTGTGTTTATGTCCACCTTTCCTTATAGGAAAGGGTACACAAATGGTTAAAAAGGCTTCCGAGGATGGGGGTTGGCTCTGGGTATCCTAAGGAAAAAAAATGAACCTCCCAAAAGAGGTCACCCTATCTAGGTCCTATCAACCCAGTCAACTTTCACTTTACCCTCAATCGGGCTTGGACAAAATGACAATTGCATGCTCACTAATTATTAAGCCCTATGAGCAAGGGTGTCTAACCTTAAATTACCTTGAGCTAGTCCCAAGGGAAACCAATTTCCCAGTGATGAAATCAAAGAAACTATGCAATCTAAACTAAGGTTTCTAAAGGCTCAATCAATGGTTGGTGATGAAATACAACATCATTGATTGGTTGTCTTCACAAAATATTTTGTGGAAAATGATGTGCAAATATGTGTGTGATGTTTTGTTATGTTTTTTATTTTGATTTAATTTTTTGGTGTTTTGATATTAATAATGCCTAATAAAAAAACTAAAGCTAATCCTACAAATGTAAAAACTAAATCTAACCCTAAGAATGCAAAAACTAAATCTAATCCTAAGAATGCAAAATGCAAGCAAAACAAATATTATGCCTAGGGTACTCATGTGAATAAGATAAAAATAATATAAAGAAGAAGGATATATGAAAATAAATAAAAGAAAGAAGAAGATATCTATCCTAAAAACAAGGAAAAACCTAAACAAATATGAGAAGAAGAATCCTATGCTTAGATGTAATGAAGACAACAATATACCAATCACTATCAATCCCATCCCAATCAACCTCCCCTTGCAAAAAACCAATACCAATACCCTTCCTTACAATACCAAGTCCCTTACACATCCACACCAATCCCTCTAGACTATAAAATGTATTATCAACTTCAATCCAATCAACAAAACCCTCCACCTAACCAATATCAAGCCCTTCTAAGACATCATCAACCCCCACGTGCCAAAAATCAATATCTACTACTCATCATAAACAACCACCCAATACATAATATTGGTGATAAATCTATCTAAGGAAATGTTTGTGTGCCCAAAAACCTTGACCAACATTGAGTGATCCCAAAATCGTGAAGGATTTCTAGTCAATAAGGCCAGTTCCTTGGGAGTCCTAGCTAACTGTTTAAAATTAATGAGGGTGAAAAGGGTGCTAAAAGAAGGAAATATAGGTAAAGCTAGAATTTATGAGGCTATAGATTTAATCACATAAAAACACATGCATTATTGAAATTAAACCATCATAAGAAATTAAACAAACCACCTAACAAACTAACCAGTTATGTTCTCAGTTCATATTAATCACATATACTTAAATGCAAATTCCAAAACTAGAGAATGAAGCACCTAGAATCCAAATTGCAGAATTAAAGCTAAATCATTCAACCAATTTTAACATAAATAAGAAAACAAACATTCATACATACATGAGACAAAATGGAGGTCAAATAGTAATCCACTTGTATTTCTTGAACAATAAAATCTTTACATGTAAGTTGTAAAAGCTAAAGAGCCAACCCTTCTGAATGCTCAACATTCTACTATATATAGTTTTTACAATAAATTATGTTACAAATTATCATGGTGTACAATCATGGAATTTTCTTGTATCAAGGGAGTGGCTAGGCTGTATATCACCCTATGCATTGTAACTGAACACTCATGATAAATGGGAGTGGGCTGCACTGGTTACATCTAGTCACTTGATTCATCTGATGCCTCTGATAATTTTGTCACTCCATAATGTTTACTTACCTATGCCTGAAGGTAGTGGGTCATCATAACTTGAATTGTGATGTTGACCATTCTTGTAATGCTAAATCCATATCCTACTAGATGAACATCAAGTTACTTTTACCAATCAAATGCTATAGATTTAGGGCATTTTGATACTTGTATGCCCCACATTTCTATCTTCGATGGATTCTGCATGCTTTTATGAAGGGTGACATTTCTACCATTGATTTTTTTTTTTGATTCATCTGGAGTCTGGTAGCAACCCAATTTTTTGCTAAGCCCCTTCATGATAGGTTTTTGAGCTCTATAAAAATTGCTGGTATTGATAGGAATCTGGGATCTTTCCATATTTCCCATTGTTGGTAGATTTTTGGGACCCATCTAGAGTTTTTAGGATGCCCACTTCTCTACCAAGCCTGACATTTGGCCATTTTTTGCACATCTCAGTGATGGTTTTCTAGGACCATCCAAAGTTTTATAGCAACCCATATTTTTTTGAGGAGTGACAAATTTTCCCTTTTTGCTATCCTTCGTTCACTTCTCCATCAGGAAACTCTATCATTAATCTGTGGTAGGTTTTTAGGACATATTAAAGGTTTGGAAGCTACCCATTTTTTTCCATGCATGCTTCTATGATGAGATTTTGGGACCCATCTAGAGTATAGAGGATGCCCATTTCTCTACCCAACCTAGAACTTAGCCCATTTTTACACATCTCCATGACAGGCCCTCGAGGCTCCTTCAGAGTATTTTAGCAACCCATTTTTCTACCAGGAGTGACACTTAGTCATTTTATTGCAACTTTGAGCCTTCTCTTTTGCTTAAATTCTAAAGCAAGTGGGTATTAGAAAAATTACCCACACTGTAAGGATCTGCTATCCAAGTCCATAAAATTACCTCTTAGCTATTAGTCATCTTGTTTACTAAGAGATTCATGTGGGTGGATACAAACAAAAATTCACCTACATTCTTGGTGACTCATAGGGAATTTTAAATTTGTGGAAATAAGGAACTCAAATGGCTACTTTTGAGATTTAGCACTTTCTAACAAGAGGGAAGGGGAAGAAGGAGCTAGAATAAAAGTTGGAGAAAAAATAGTTGGCACCTACCATAATATAAATGAGGGTGGTAGGCAATGGGGTAGATGCAACACATGCCAAAAGGGGGGAAGCACCAAAAAAATGGAGCCAAAAGAAAAAGCATGGGGAGGACAAAGTGTTAGAAAAAATAACTACATAGAGGAGGAAATGAAAGAGAGGATCCATGAGTGCTAGAAGTTCCACCCACCCAAAGGGTTTGCGGCACAACTAACAGAAGAAAAAAATAAGAACTAGAATATCCTAAAAAAATAAAGAAACAAAAGGGAAGGCAGTTCTAGAATTATCCTAGCAAAATGGTAAGAGAGATTACCAGGTCCATGGGACACCCCCACAAATTGCACTTTCATGAGCATACTCTGCTATTGCTAGTCACTGTTTTAAGAATAAATAGATTTCCAAGAGCATATGTTGTATTTTCATATTCTTCTCTTTCTTACATAGTCCAATATGAACAACTTTTGTAGATCATATATTTCCATGCACTTCTTTAGCTTCACTTTTAAAGCCATCCTTATTCCAACAATAATTCTTGTGTTACATTTGTCATCTTATATAGTGTGGAGCTCCAAAGGATGTTTTTGTCAATTGGTACTCACAAAACTCATGCCTCTAGATTGGGTTCTATTTTCAACAGATTTGGTTTCATGTGAATCATCCCTTGGCATCATTTTATGTCAACCTAGGTTCTCCCTTTTGGTGACCTTCCACTCAGTTGACATCATCTCCTTATATGGCATGGCATATCACTTTGCTTGCACAAGTTGTGATAGTTCCACTTCAAACTACTACAAAATTTTAGGTGCATCTCCTACACACTCTATATAATTATGCTCTTGTCCATTAGGCTATGGAGTCAAAAATATAATAGCCAAAAAAAAGAAGAGGGGAAGATAGGGGGGAGTGGAGAAAGCACTTTAATAAAAATAACTGACGACACCTAGGATTTATTTTACATCTATAAATTATGATGATTAGGTCAGGTTGCAATAATTCCTATTTTAACTATACTTACATCCTCTGTACAAGATGATGTTACATGTTGAGTGGCCATGTATCTATTGCATATGCTTATTTATTGGCTAGATATGCACACAAAGTTATGGTATGGTTGACATGCTTGAGCTTGGGGATCTTTGATGAGTTATCCCATGAACCTACAATGTATGGACTATATGATGCTAAACTTGAACTACTATCTATAATTATTTTGCCATAGTTCCCAAGTATCATCATCCTCAACCAAGTTTCATTATGAATTTATCCCCTAATCTAGAAATTATCAATTCTAGACACAAGTGATAAATACAAAACTTGGTCTTATTTTTTTGACCCTGTATCTGAACATTGGTGCTTGTGGTAATGGATACATGCATCGTATCTCCATATGTTCCATCTATTTTATCATCCACACTCTATTTCATTCTACTATTGCCATATTCTAAATGGTCCTCAAAAGGTGGTTGAATTTACAAATTTCTACATCCTGATGGACTTGAAAGCTGATCATTGGATTATTATCTAGTAACTAGATAGGGGATAAAAAAATTAATTTAGGATTAGTTGATCATTCTTTTGATTAATTTCTTGAGTTTGCCCTTATTTTGCATATGGTTTTCTTAATAGGGCTCATATTTTGATCTTCATATCCTTAAATGCATAAAATGAGCAATCCTTGATTTGATACCATGATGACTTTCCCAGCCAATGGAATTAGCATCTAATCATTATCCTAGGTTATATATCCTCCCATATGTTTCAAAAAAATCTAGGGATAAAATATCCCAAAAAATGGGGGTACATCAATAAATTCTATATCTTGGATGATAGGAAAGTCTGGGTGCCCACATATGAGCATTAGGACTTTGTGTAGTGTCCCTACCCTATTTAAATGCTCCATGCTAAAATGCAACACCTTTGGTTTTTGTGCATCTAGGTTCAACCCTAAAATTTTGTAGATTCCTATTGGTATGATCGATACCTAGGCTTTTGGGTCCACCACACAATTATGTAATATATGCCTTTTTGATGAAAGAGATAGGTAGAATAGAGGAGAATGACCTCTTGGAGAATTGAGGAGGGATTTTTTGGTTGGTGCATGTGTACCATTAATCTTTGGTGATTTCCCAATGGAAACATCAATTAGGTCCACTTTTTTGATACCAATAAATATTTCCTCAATCCTGTTGGCATAGGGATATAACTCTTGAATAAGCTATGAAATTGTTCTATCCTTTTTGCTCTCTACTCAATATTGATAGCTAGGAAGTACAACTTTTTATATACCTCCAATATTTTCTAGTATAGTTATGGGCTTTACGAAGGAGAATTTTACAAAAGCATTCTATCTCTTGCACTGATGCCTTGCATTAGTGGGAATGGAATGTCACCATCTGTATATCCCTTTGGTTGAGATGTCACTAGACCTGCATCTTTCCAACATTCTACTCTTGCACTATACTACAAGCAATTATGTTATTCATCATAGGGCATATCCTCACTTGCTCATAATGATTACCAACTTCCTCAATTTGAATATCACTATGGAACAGAGGCATGTCTAAGCTTGATATTTGATTAACTTTTTGTTCTTTATCCTTACCCTACTATACCTTCCTCTCTGAAATTTTTAACAAAATATGGGTGGGTTGTTGAAGTTGTTGTGTAGTCAGTATACAACTACCAAGATCTTGTATCTTATTTTTTTAGAGATATCTTTCCATGTTTTTAACTTCTTTAGCCAACCATTGAATCTTTATCTTCAGTTCTTGCTCTGTTTGGTGCCTATCCATATGGGGATTGGTAAAAATGTCATCCTCTATTATTTGATATGGGCATGATCTAACCTTCTCAAGGAATGGAGCATGAAATGCACTTGTGAAAGGTTGAAGAGGATACACAACTTCCCTAGGAGGCATTTTTCTTGCTTGAATTAGTATATTTTCATATTGTATGGTCTTATTGAAAATTTATGGGAATCTCTTCTTTTCAGATTGTTGAATAAGAATGCTTATGTCAAAGATGAAAGCCCACATATAATATAGGTATGTTTGGGTAGGGGATCTCATAGAAAATACTTCTCCACATTATTTTGAATCAAATATTGAAGTTGACAATATTTTCATGGGGAACCTGTTTGATAAATGAGAGTTGAGTGAGCAACAAAAAGGGATCTCTGGAGTCATCAAACGTATCAATAAGTGCTTCCATAAAATCATCCCATGTGTAAATATTTATATTTTATAAATACCTATACCACATAAATACCTTAACTTTGAGATAGAGAGTGAGTAGCTTGGTCATCACATCCTCAGATGAAATATTATGAATTATAGCCAAAGAAGCCACATCTTAACAATGCTCAAATACAGTATTTTTTGTACCATCAAAGTTTGGTAAAGACCTCTGGGTAGCCTTTGGTATGTCATACCGATGTTGGATATTGAGGGGACCCATGTAATCCCATTGAGGATAATTTTGTTGAGCCATAGGTCTCTATTGAGATAGTGATCTTTCAAAATTTCTAGTTCCTTACTTCAGGTGGGAATCGCTAGATGAGCATAATTTCTCTGCTAATGAGGTTAAGACCACTCATAAAATATTGAGTCCTCTAAGAAAAATAAGATCCTATTAGGATGTGAAAGGTAAAAAATCATAGAATTTGGATAAAACCTTCACAGAGTCACCAGGTGATTGAAATGAATGCTGATAAAATAAGGTATCACTGAACCCTGAGTTCTCTAGTGGGACCTTCGAGGTCCCACTAGGCATGCCAAAAACTACTGGTTGGAAATATATCTAAGGAAATGTTTGTGTGCCCATAGAACTTGAATAAAATTGAGTGACCCCAAAACTATGAAGGCTTTCTGGTCCATCTCTAGAGAAGGTTGGTTCCTTGGGAGTCCTAGCTAACTGCTAAAAATTAATGGAGGTAGAAATGGTGCTAAAAGAGGAAAATATAGTTGAAGCTAGAACTTATGAGGGTACAAATTTAGCCACATCAAAACACATGCATTATTGAACTTAAACCAAAATAAAAAATAAAAAAAACCACCTAATAGACCAACCAATTATGTTCTTAGTCAATATTAATCACATCTACTTGAATGCAAATTCCAAAACTAGAGAAGGAAGTGTCTGGAATTCAAATTGTAGAATTAAAGCTAAATCATTCAACTAATTTTAACAAAAATAAGCAAACAAACATTCATACATACATGAGATAAAATGGAGGCCAAATATTAATCCACTTGTATTTCTTGAACAAAATTTTTACATGTAAGTTGTAAAAGCTAAAGAGCCGACCCTTCTGAATGCTCAATATTCTACTATATATAGTTTTTACAATGAATTTTGTTACAAATAATCATGATGTTCAATTGTGAAATGTTCCTATGTCAAAGGAGTGGCCATGTTGTATATTCCCACCTATCACCCCATGCATTGTAAATGAACGCTCATGATAAATGGGAGTAGACTGTGTTTATTGCATTTGGTTGCTTGATTCATTTGATTCTTCTGATAATTCTATAATTTTATTATATTAATAATACTACAGTATAGAAATAATGATAAATTCTTACATATGCCACTCACTATATTTTAGAGATGTCTGTGTGTTTATATAGTACACCCAAAACTTCTTGTACAATGCAGTTACAATGGAATATATGGTTACAGCCTAAATTGAGATAGTTTAGTTATAGTAACAAATGCATGATAAAAATAGTCAACTTTTATATTTTTCTGGGATAGTAGATGTATCGCTCCAAATTTTTCGCATCCCTACCTTCAGGCTATAGGATCCACGCCCGGAAGGAGGATGGGAAAAGGATGTCGCGATACCTCGGACTGAGAGGACTTTGCGAAGGTCCCGCCTCTCAAGGGAGGTGTATTTTGGTGATTTTTCGACGGATGGTGGGTTCACCAGGAAACATTTAGCGGCAGTTTCCACGCCTAGGTTTTGGAATGTGTTTGATGAGTTCGTTTTAACCTTAAGCATTCATATCCTAGGTTTGGCCGAATGAATCTAAATTAAAACTACATGAAAATGCAACTTTCATGAATACAAAAAACAGATTTGAAAGCAGAAAACAGAGAATTTTACAGAATGACAATGAAAAATACCTGATCCGGATGTCTGAAGAAGATTCTGACGTTTGAAGCAGTCTGGATCGTCTGGAATTCGACGAAATCACCTGCAATCTGACAGAATCGTCTGAAATATGACGAATTCGTCAGACGAATTCGTCAGAGACCTGCAAGACAGAAAACAGATGCAAAATACAAGAAATTCTATTGTGCAAATAGAGGCAAATTACACCAAATAGCAATATGAATACTGAACAATATTTAAGAACAAAATTTAAAGCCAATTACTATACTTTAATAGCGGATCATGAACTTAGCATGCAATCTAAGCTAAATGGGTGAACTCCAAATGCAAAATAACATAAAAACTGAATAAATAATCTAATTTACAGAATAAAATGACAGAAATAGAGTTGAGAAAAGCAAACTCCAGGCACTGATTGCCTCGATGTGGGCTGTAGTCGAGATCGTCTCGCATCAGTACGAAATCGTCTCGCATTCGACGGGATCGCCTCCGATCTGAACAGGTTCGTCGACGATGATGGATGCTGGCTCCGGCTGAAAAACAATGATGTACCTACAATAAAATCGATGTGGAACTAGTGCAAATGCAAGATTAGGATGTTCTAATGTAGAGGGAATCACTTTGCAAAAAATTTCAGCCAGGGGTTGGGGAGGGAAAATCTTAGAGATTAAATAGGCTTAGGGGGAGTAGGTAGGAGGTTGGAGATCATCCCAATTTGGGAGATCTCCAACGGGGGAGGGTCCCAACGGCGCAGACACGCTTCTGCCCAGATTGGAGACCCGTTGGAACAGATTCCAACTATGCAAATTCAGTTTTGCGACAAGATCGTCTGGACGTCCTAGTCCAGACGAAATCGTCAAATCTGGGGCGATATCGTCTGATCGGCGACGATATCGTCAAACGGTCAAAACAACCTCTAAAATTGGCGCGGAAAAGGGGGAAACGGAATACCCGACGGTTAACGGGCGGTTTGGGAGGTTAAATTTGATTTTAAAATTATTTACTAAGGTGAATGTAAATTTTATAATTTTATCGCGCCAATTTTAGGGTGCTACATTTTGCCCCCTCTTTAGCGAATTTTCCGAAGAAAATGCGTTAAAGATGAGTTCTTCTCGATCTACGAGAAAGCAAAAAATTATACCCATTTTTAGGCGACGATTCTTGGTCGAATCGTACGACAGCTTACTATGGTGCCCCCTCCGTGTTTTTACCCAAATCGAACGTTTGAGGTAAAAACGCGAAAAGAAAAAAAATTATTGTTGAATAAAATTAAGAAAAATAGGGTAAAACCCTAATTCATTTTTACTGTTCATTTTCTGGTTTTTAGAGCTCGACAAGCAAAAATGGTGGAGACGACGCACAGATCCGCAGAGGTCCGACGCGGTCTACGGGTAAGAGCCTAGACTTAGCTAGAACTGATTTAATTTAATTTTTACATGCTTTTTAAGTGATTTTTAGGTGAATTTGGAGCATCGCGGCCGTTTTTGGCCGTCGACGTCGTCGGGACGAAATCGTCCCGATTTCGATGAAATCGTCTCAATTTCGTCAATTTCGCCCAAGGGCGAAATCGGCGAAAGGGGGACGATTTCGTCAATCTAGAGACGATTTCGACAAGCGAGATCGGAGACGATTATGCTCAAATTTGGGACGATATCGTCCAATAGTGGGCGATATCATCAATTACATGAAATTGATCTTTAAGTTGCATTATTAATTACTGGAATTGTTATTAATGATTGTTTGTTGTTTTGTTGTTTATGTTGCAGAGAGGATTACTAAAGAGCAGGGAGTGGAAATATGGAGGTTTGAGAGATGACTTGGCCGCTTTGACACAGGCAGAGCGAGATCTGTCGGCACAGGCCGGCTTACAGCATGTGGCGGAGATGCCACAAGTATCCACGGACATGGGGCTTCTAACAGCCCTAGCAGAGAGATGGTATCCGGGTTCTTCCTATTTTTGGTTACCGATAGGGGAGATGGCTCCCACACTAGAGGATGTATGGAGGATTCTGAGAATCCCCATACAAGGACGGATGATCACTCCTACGGCCAATCAGGGCCACGCTATGGGACGGCTGTGTGGTGACCCGAGCTTCGCCCTGGAGAAGGGCGAAGTGAATATCGAGGCACTACGCCAGATGCCTGGGGCATCCAGACTCACACGAGTTCTAGCTGGAGTGGTTGGTGGACTTCTGCTGTGCCACCAGAGCGGATGTAGGGTACCATGGATGCTCGTAGATGTGATCTACGATATGAGAGACCATGGGTACAGGTTTTGTTGGGGCAGTTTTGTTCTATGCCGGTTGTACAGGATCCTGTATGGGGTCGTGTACAAGGGCGGGCGATGTCTGGTGATGACATCGCTCCTACGAGTTTGGTGCTGGGAGCACATTGCGAGTGCGGAGGCCGATAGGGCTTCCACTGATAGGGGTGGACGGGGAGAGGCCCCGAGTCTTCTACTGGTGGCTCCAGAGAGGGTCACAGTGGCGGATCGACCTACCGATGTCCCGGAGGCTATTGGATGACTTGGTCCCGGATCAGATCACCTGGAGACCATGGAGAGGGCACCCAGGGTGGGCCGAGGATGGACAAGAGCTGGCTCGCATCAGGCGAGTCTGCTGGCTACGGATGGAGAGAGGAGAGGTGGAGCTCCACCGCTATGACCGAGTTTTGAGATAGTTCGGTCTGCAGTAGGGGATCCCATCTCTCAGGGACTACGAGTTTTCCCGGACTGTCCGGGATAACACCATGGTTAGCGGGGCTCCTGACATGCAGCGCTTCTGGAGCCGAGGACGCAGACGATGCCCCCATCCAGCCAGTGGATGGGGACGACGCGAGGGTAGCCGATGGCTACGATGCCTGGTACGTAGGCATCCGCCCTCCTCGGATGACGAGGGCATAGGGTCCGATCCACGCAGTTGTGCATCGGATAGGGAGGCGGTGCCAGGCAGTGATAGAGGCGGCCCAGGGTCACGACGGGAGAGAGCAGAGGAGGCCACAGGCATAGGAGAGGCCGTGACAGCGGGAGAGGAGGGAGGAGAGACCCCCATCTCCATAGAGAGAGAGGCCACCATCACCCGATAAGGGCAAGGGCATTGACACAGGAGAGAGCAGCGAGACGGTGACTCTCCGGATGGAGAATATCCGTCTCCAGACACAAGTGCAGACTCTGCAGGACGAGGCTGCACGACATCGAGCTGAGGTGACACAGCTCAGAGACGAGATTGCACGCCTTAGGGCACGGGGCGGAGGGGCGAGCACTCAGGAGCTGATGCGGTCGGTTGCTCAGACCGCATTCTACCAGGGGATCTATTTTTAGATGGTGCCCGAGGGCCAGAGGGTACAGCTGCCGACTGCTATTGCAGATCCGATCAGGACAGGGTCATCGAGGAGCTCATCCCGATCGACGACGAGGACTCGCAGTACCACACATACTGCGATGGGGCCACCTCGTCCTCCGTAGGGCGGGGGAGGAGATGAGGCTGAGAGCTCTAGGGGCTCTCGAGACACTGCTCGGAGGACATTTGATTGAGTATGCCAAGATATGGATTGTGGCATACCAATCTAGTTGAGATGATGTACATATATTTTTGAGATATATATGATGATATATTTTTGATCATATGACTTGTGTCTTGAGTATGTTTATGATGATTTTATGTTTTGATTGATTGATTTGAAAATTCATGTAATTATGTCATTGGAAATATTATAATTTGAATGTCATGCTATAAAATTTTAAATGAAATAATCTGATGTAACAAAGTGATTGTATGTGATGCAATAATTTGATAAAAATAAAAGGGGACTTTTAACAATAATTTCAAAGGAC
Organism: Wollemia nobilis; assembly: GCA_028583015.1. NCBI lineage: Eukaryota > Viridiplantae > Streptophyta > Pinopsida > Araucariales > Araucariaceae > Wollemia > Wollemia nobilis. The sequence goes on from JAQPPZ010016709.1 coordinate 5,269,171, forward strand.
ATTGTCGCTATTATAGACCATTTCATGGAGTCGCCGCTCACTCGGTCGTCAAGCTAATCCCCGTATAGAAATATTGCGAAAAGTAAAAGAGTGCTTAAGAGACTGTCTTAAGACTTTGTTGTGATAGTGCAAATGATGATGATGATGGTTGGTTTGTTTTCAGACTTTCATGAAAAATATTATGCATGAAATATTTTTAAAATGATTTTTGCTAGGCATAAATTCCTAAGTGTGATAAAATTTGTGAATAATTCCTTAGGAATTATACCATCATTGCAAAGTTGAAGGTTTGACATAATGACATAAAATAGTGAAAAAAATGGGTTTGCTTTTGAAAAGCATAATTTGTGTAAAATGAAGTCATATGGTTTTTATGATTTTTGATAAAATGGGGAATAAAAATTGTTACAATGGTTTGCGCTAGGCATAGAATATGTAGGTATAGACTTATACCATCATCGCGAAAATCCAAAAAAAATAGTTTTATTGCATGGTTGATTTTTTGATGAACAGAAAAGATGAAAATGAGGACTTGCGCTAGGCATAAAATTCCAATTTTGGTTTTGAAACTATACCATCGTCACGAAAGTCAACCAGATATATATGATTTGATTTGTGTAATTTGGAAGAAATTTTTGATTTTTCTAATTCTATAGTTGTCTTTGTGAAAAATAATTGTACTTGATTATTCCAAACAAGTTGCAAAAATAATATTTCAAAGTATTTTGAAGACAAAAGTTAGATTTATAAGGAATCCCATGTGCATATGTGCATTCATTTCCGATCTTGATTTATCCTAATGATAAACAAAATCTCTCAAATACAAATGTGTGTGCAATTGCATTGTTCATTTACCAGTTTTTGAGCAAGATACTATGATACAAGTGATTTGAGGAAACCAAATAAATGTTCATTAACCATGATGTAGATGCATATAACCATATTAGACTACTATGTAGGTCGGATTATCAAGAGCTAGCTAATCCATAAGCAGACATAGGTCTATACAAAAGAAGGTCGCTAATGTGACAGACATATCGCCACGCTAGGAGTTACCCAAGGCCAAGCAGGTTGGGCACAAACCACCTGTTATGGGGCTTACCTCACGTTTTCGAATAATTGAGAATTCCAGGGATTCAAGCTCATCAACCCTTCTTTTCTTTTCAAAGGGTAGGGAAAGGGATTTTATTGCTTTCTTGCTTTCTTTTGAACTTTGCTTATTTTTCTTTTTGTATTTCTTTTGCTTGATAATACTTGGAACATTGCTGAAATAACATTTTTCTTTTCTCTTCTTTCTTGAATTTTTCTTCTCTTTTTCTTTGCTAGGGATACTTGCTCGGATTAGTTGTAGAGCAAGGGATTTTTATTCTGGGTAGGGGTGAGCTTGTCCTTTTGCCAATTCTCAAAGATTCTAGACCATGTGCATGATAGGATAGCAGGGGAAACTTTTCACTCAAGAAATCGGTTCTACTATGTAGCAAAACATGGAAATTACAAATATAATCATTTTATTGTGAAAAGATGTGCTTGGTTTAGGTAAATAACAAGATCAATTCTCTATGCTCAAACTTTATTTAATTGAAATTTGTGAACTTTGATATAAGAGAGATTAGTAATCATGCCAGATAAAAGCAAGATATTTATTTTTTTGTGAGTGTGCAAGTGAGGGATTCAAAATAAATGCTAATTTATCCAAAATAAGTTGAAACATATAACTGCAATAATTGTAAGAAAATATATATAAACACTTTTGAGAAGTTTTGAGAATGTTGACTCTCTCTTTCTTCTGTATATTGTTTTGGTTTCGAAAGAGTCAAGCATATAGCTGTTTTTAGATTTTTATTTTGATTTTAGTTTTTGAGCAAAAGGAACTTAACTAGTGCTTTAAATAAATGCAATAGATAGTTTTTGAAGAGTTTTGGAGATTTATGAATGTTTTTGGTGTTTTTGGATTTTATAAATTGAAAGAAATACAAGATAGTAATTTTGAACAAATATATACATGGATGAAATGACCAAATTTATGCATAATAACGTTTAAGATGCAAAATATTCATGGGTTCTTTAAGTTCTTTACCATCTAAGGTAGATAATTTATATGCTCCCGATTCAAATTTAGCAGTAATAATGTATGGTCCAAGCCAGCTTGGGCTCAAATTTACCTTTAAGGTCCTTAGTTGCATTTGTATTTTTTTGAAGATTTTGAGGATTTTGATTTTTTTGTATTTTGATTTTAATTTATGAATTGAAATTGGTGGTATATACAAGATGATCTATATACACTATACAAGGTTATTTGAGTATAGCATGTCTAAGGTTGCTTCAAAATCAAAGGTGGTTTTGAAGGATAATCTGGTTGAGGTGAAGGTAAGAATAGAAGGTGATGAATAAAAGGTAGTGATAACAAAAGGTTTGTTATAATGTAGAATAATGTAGCAAAAGATTTGACTTTTATATGTGTAAAATTGATCATGTTACAAAATAAAATATTAGAAATATAAGAAAGTTCTTCATTCTTATTATTATATTCCAAGTTTTGATAAGATGGAGAAAGTATATGTGAAAGATATGCATGGATGTTATTTGGTAAACAAGGATGATCATATATGGATGAAGAAAAGTGATGGATAGAAGATAATTGTGACAATAGAGAATGTATAGAACTTGATGTTTCAACCGTTAAATATTCTTCAAATGGTGTTGGGTCACCATGTATGGTAACAATTTTATTTGCAAGTTCAAACTTCAAACATTGGTGAAGAGTGGAAGGGACAACCCTCATCGTATGAATCCAAGGACTCTGGAGAAATAGGTTGTAAGGTGAAGGACAATATCCTACATAGAATAAAATATCCAGGATCTTGGATCCAATATTAAAGGGAAGAATTATAGTACCTTGAGCTTCTTGAATTTCATTGTTAAAAGATTTTATAATAACATTTGATTCATTAAGATCTTCTTCCTTTGATTTGGGTTTTTGGAATAATTGATAAGTGCATAAATTAAGAGAGGAGCCATTATCTACCATGATAGTTTTAACATGTGTTTCTTTACTAGATCTTGTAATGTAAAGATAGGAGTCTTCTTGTGGAGTAGAGGAAGGAATATCCTCATCATAGAATGAAATATGGTTAACCTCAAGAGGGTTTACACCATTAATTATGTTCTTAGAGAAAATATGATGAGGAACAAATTGTTGGCTAGGTATTTTGAACAAAATTTCCTTATGAGTAATTTGTAATACTTCTAAAAGGGATATCTTTGCTTGAGGATTAATCACTTGTTGTTGGTTATCAAAGTGGATTTCAGATTGAGATTTTGATTCTAAAGATGAGCTTTCTATGCTTACATTCCATTTTGGATCATTCTCTAGAGTCAAAGATAGTTTTGAAGGTTGGTCAAATGAGGAATCCATATCTTGAATATCAGATTGAGTTGATTGAACTTGAGGTTGCTCATTTGTAGTTACAATATTAATAATATCATCATGATGGGACATATTAACATGCAATATTTGATTGGTTTCTTGTTGTTGATAATTGAATAGGGGTTCTTGGGAGATCCCCATGTCTTGATTGATTATTGGTATTTGTTGTGTAGGAGTTTGATTGTTTACTGGAGATTTATCATCAGTTGTAGATTGTAATTCCTTTATATTAAAAAGACCCTTATCAATCAAATCTTGAATTGCACATCTTAAATCTTTACAATTTTGTGTCATATGTCCATCTACTCTATGATATTCACAATGTAGCTCAGGTTTAAACCAATCTGATGTGGTATCAGGTTGTCTTATGGAAGGGAGTTCAATCCTATTTGTGTCAAGTAAATACTTGAGAATTATATCCATTGGTTGATTGAGCTTAGTAAATTTACGTGATGAAGGTTTTTGAGAGGTTTTTGATAAATGCCTTAGGAATTTCGTCATAAAAGGACCTAATGGTTTCTCACCTCTACTTTCTTTATTATGGGTAGAATGATGACAGGAAGATTGCGAAGTATGAGGTGAGTGCATGGTAGAATTGGAAGAATAAGTATTTTCTTGTTGAAATGGATGTGTTGTATTGAAAGAAGAGTATTGAAAAGGTGGTGGAGGATTATATGTGGGTTGATAGACATAATATGGATATATGGGAGAATAGATAATATCGTTATGAAGAGGATTGGCAAAGGGATTGTTTTGTTGGGTTATGGATGAAAAATGAGAAGAAGTGTGATGGAGGTGATGTTGAATAGGGATGAGGTTGGTCATAATCAACAAATGTATTTGGCTGAATTCTTCCAACATTACTGATGGGCTCATATTGATTTGAGTAAAAACTCATGGTTTCTTTAGTACTTCTAAAAGTAATATTTAGCATCTACTATTTAGAATTGAATCTAAAACATACAAACTTGAAATGATGATTTTGTTTTTGTTTTTCTTGTATACATATATATATATATATATATATATATATATATATATATATATATATATATATATATATATATTTTTTTTTTTTATTTTTTTTTTTTTTTTTTGTTTTTGTTTTCAAAAGGTTATGATGCATTCACGTCGGGTTCACCAAAATGTATCGCTCCAAATTTTTTGCATCCCTACCTTCAGGCTATAGGATCCACGCCCGGAAGGAGGATGGGAAAAGGATGTCGCGATACCTCGGACTGAGAGGACTTTGCGAAGGTCCCGCCTCTCAAGGGAGGTGTATTTTGGTGATTTTTCGATGGATGGTGGGTTCACCAGGAAACATTTAGCGGCAGTTTCCATGCCTAGGTTTTGGAATGTGTTTGATGAGTTCATTTTAACCTTAAGCATTCATATCCTAGGTTTGGCCGAATGAATCTAAATTAAAACTACATGAAAATGCAACTTTCATGAATACAGCAAACAGATTTGAAAGCAAAAAACAGAGAATTTTATAGAATGACAATGAAGAATACCTGATCCGGATGTCTAAAGAAGATTCTGACGTTTGAAGCAGTCTGGATCGCCCTGGAATTCGATGGAATCGCCTGCAATCTGACAGAATCATCTGAGATCTGACGAATTCGTCAGAGACCTGCAAGACAGAAAATAGATGCAAAATACAAGAAATTCTATTGTGCTAACAGAGGCAAATTACACCAAATAGCAATATGAATACTGAACAATATTTAAGAACAAAATTTAAAGCCAATTACTGTACTTTAATAGCAGATCATGAACTTAGCATGCAATCTAAGCTAAATGGGTGAACTCCAAATGCAAAATAACATAAAAACTGAATAAATAATCTAATTTATAGAATAAAATGACAAAAATAGAGTTGAGAAAAGCAAACTCTAGGCACTGATTGCCTCGATGTGGGCTGCAGTCGAGATCGTCTCGCATCAGTACGAAATCGTCTCGCATTCGATAGGATCGCCTCCGATCTGAACAGGTTCGTCGACGACGATGGATGCTGGCTCCGACTGAAAAACAATGATGTACCTGCAATAAAATCGATGTGGAACTAGTGCAAATGCAAGATTAGGATGTTCTAATGTAGAGGGAATCACTTTGCAGAAAATTTCAGCCAGGGGTTGGGGAGGGAAAATCTTAGAGATTAAATAGGCTTAGGGGGAGTAGGTAGGAGGTTGGAGATCATCCCAATTTGGGAGATCTCCAACGGGGGAGGGTCCCAATGGTGCAGACACGCTTCTGCCCAGATTGGAGACCCGTTGGAACAGATTCCAACTATGCAAATTTAGTTTTGCGACAAGATCGTCTGGACGTCCTAGTCCAGACGAAATCGTCAAATCTGGGGCGATATCGTCTGATCGGCGACGATATCGTCAAACGGTCAAAACAACCTCTAAAATTGGCATGGAAAAGGGGGAAACGGAATACCCGATGGTTAACGGGCGGTTTGGGAGGTTAAATTTGATTTTAAAATTATTTACTAAGGTGAATGTAAATTTTATAATTTTACTACGCCAATTTTAGGGTGCTACAGTAGATTTTCAGGTTTAGCTACTCTGTTTCCCATGTTCTACTTCATCAAGTGGTTGTGCATTTCCTCCAATGCGATGATATAAATCATGCATTCGGTAGCTCTTCAAATATAGTCAATGTGATGTGGAGTCAAAGTTCTACCACGGTTAAAGGGGTCTCCTTTAGTCGTAAGGTCAAGGTTCTTAAGATCAAAGCACCTTATTGAACATCAAGGTGGCCTTGATGCATGAAATAAAGGGCCTACTTGAAGATCAAGGTGTCCTTGATGTATGACATCAAGGTGCCTACTTGAAGATCAAGGTACCCTTGATGTATGACATCAAGGCACCTACTTGAAGATCAAGGTACCTTCCCATATATGCCTTAGGTCCATTGAAGTAGAACATTCTAGGTCCATGTAGGATCTTGACTAAGCAAAAGATGATAAAATAAAAAAATATACACAAAACACACTTCACACACAAATTAGGTGATGCACATAATTTTATTAAATATATACATAATATTTCATAAAAAGATACAACTCTTATAATACTGCCACACAAAACCATTAGAAACTCATACAAAAATATGAGCATTTCTAATGCTCATCATCCCCCCATGCCTACTATGTGCCATGCCCTCGTGGCACCTAAAACTAGTAGTTTCTATCATGGTCAACCCCTTCCCGGTAGGCCTTGTTTCTCTACCTTATTTTCTTATCAGTGACCTTGGCCTTTCCTTTATTCTAGGGTTTATATTTTTGCTGAGGAGCACTGGTCTACTATGGGATGGCTTTTGGTTGCATTAGATTTTGATTGTGCTAATTGCACTTATTCTAATTGGCCCTACACCTATGTTGGGCAACACAACCATGGTGGTTCCTCCTTTCTGGAATGCAACTTCTGCTTACTACCATAGATTAGCATGTTGAGGTCATAATTCTACCAATGGGATATCTGAGTCATCCCACTCTCATTTTACTACCCTAGATTTGAATAACCGAGCCTCCTCAGGAGTGAGGCCAATATTTTCTTTAGTGATTATAGCTGCCTCTGCTTTTGGCCTGAATATCCCATGTCTCTCCATGTATTTTCGCATTCTGGAGGGTCATCCCTGGGATGAACCGTATATCCACCAGAATTGGTCTTCCATAGTAGGGTCAACGCAAATGTCGGGCTCTCTTTCAAATTTCTTGGTAGCTTTTCTTGCTGCCTTTGCCTCCTCACATTATTTTCAAAGTTTTTCAAACTACTCCTTTCACTCGACAAAACTCTTGATACCTTTCACCCACTCTTCGTCTGATTGGACAACCGATTCTGTGAATGTAACTTTGGCTTTTCTTTTGGCCCTCTTCTATGGTGCCTGAGATGCCTTCCTCTTGGGCCTTTTGAGAACTATTATTGTGGTAGAATGAGTGGGGATATCATCCTCCTCTACGAAAGGTGCCTCCCCTTTGTCATTAGAGGGCTCAGGTCTCTACCCCTCTGGCATTGAGTCATATTTAGTTGCTTTCTCTATTCCTTGCTCACCCGATGACTGCTCTACTGGTCCTTCCACTATGGGTACTTGTTGCTCCTATGATTCTTCCTTGGTATCAGGTTCGAGGTCTCTAGATCTGACCCGAGTGGTCTTCATCATCAACAATATCTATAACAGGGGGCTCTATTTGAAAAATAGAGTTCCCCTATTCCTTCGTAGTCATTCTGTATAAAACAAATGAACTCCCCCCTACCTCCATGTCTTCATTTTTAGCATCAAATCTAAATGACCTAGATGAAACTACCCTTTCTGGAGAGGTTGGAGAGTTTATGGGTACTTCAAACACCCAATATGTTTGGGTGCAAGCATCTACTTTCTCTATCACCCTAGTATTCAGTCATTGATTCTCTTCAATGAGCTATTGGACCCTCTACCACAGGTAAGATATGGTAGCTTCATTATGTCATTGCTTCCTTGTAGCTCTCTCCCAGAATTATTCAAATAGTGTCTATACCTCATAGAATTCACTTTGCCAATTGAGATCTTCTTCAAGTGTTGAGTCGAGCTGCCCTTGCAGGTCCTCTAAATGTTGCTAGTTCAGTGGACTTTGAATGGCCAAATTCTATAATGTCTGGGCTACAAACCCGAGCTTTGTATCCTCCTCTTCTTCCTCACTTGATAGAATCAATCATTGTAGATGCTTTCTACCACTTATGTACTCTATACGATAAGCCATTGGTTCAGGGCTGGAAGAATTCAACCTATCCTCTACATAATTATATGAGGAATCGGGCAGAGAAATTTTCCCTTCAACTATAGCATCTTGGGAGGTTTGGGACCGTTATTATACTTCTTCTTCGATCATCCCATACAATTCAACCTCCTACTCTATTTCGGTAGCAGACTACATCTGCACATTAGAATCTTTGACCCTTTCTACCGGTAGGCTCTCCTTGTGTTCCTCGACATACTGAATCAGGGTCATAATTAGCTCATGATGGGCTAGGGTAGTAACTACCCCTCCCTGATATTGGTGAGCTTCATCCTTCAGAGTGCTTTCCAAGTAAAATGGCACATTAATATTTTTCCCATGCACCAGATGATTCAGAAACTGCATGTGGTTTGCATTCAGGTAGGAGTATTTGCCCATGCATGTGAAGAACCTTACCACCTGATCGAAGAGTCTTTGCAAGTGCTCCAGGAGTCTTTGTTTTGGTAGTCCTACAGATTCAAATCAGATGTTCATCTACCCTAGAAGCAGCTCTGTGCATTAGGCTGGCACACCCTCCTTGTAAGTGCATTCTCTAGTGAGGGGGAGGCCGGTAACAATTGAAATGTACTCCAGCATGACTAGGATTTCTAGTCCATGTAGCTGAGTGACCTCCCCTATTATAGCGGTAGAAAATTCCCTTGCTACCTCGGTGTCCTAGTTTTGGTTGACTAGGAGGCAATAATTCATCCACCTGACCACCTCAAACCAGTCCTGAACTTCCCCACAAATTCCTTCGATACTATTGGGCTCACTTTTCTTCTGCACATGATTCTTTGATCGACCCCCATTACGAATTCTTGGCTCTTTTCCCATTTTTTTTGACTGGTTCGATGCCCTTATTTCGTAGGAAGGTGCCTTCTTATAGATCAAGGCACCTACCCAGTGAATTAATTTCGCATTGGGGTTGACAAGATACGCCACCCAAATTGATTTTTGGCATGACGTATTGGACATGGGGGGCCAATACAATTGGCCGAACTCTTGTGATGACATTATTTTTAGAGAAGTATTTAGTTATGAAAAATTATATAAATATTTAACAAAAATCATGCGCATACCTGATTGGTTGTTCCGGGGGGGGGGGGAGGAGTGAGTCTTCTCGAGTATTCCTATCCCATCAATATTTTTGGGTGACTTCAAATTTTTTATCATGTGAAGTGATTACGTGGCTTTAGTCACTCCCTCATGCCATTGGATTATGCAGGTGCTTCGATTGGATCAAGGTACCTTTAAAATGTATGATATCAAGGTGCCTACTTGTATATCAAGGTGCCCTTGATGCATGCCATCAAGGCACCTACTTGTAGAGCAAGGCACCTTTGATCAAGGTGCCTACTTGTAGAGTAAGGCACCCTTGACCAAGGTGCCTACTTGTAGAGTAAGGCACCCTTGACCAAGGTGCCTACTTGTAGAGTAAGGCACCCTTGACCAAGGTGCCTACTTGTAGAGTAAGGCACCCTTGACCAAGGTGCCTACTTGTAGAGTAAGGCACCCTTGACCAAGGTGCCTACTTGTAGATCAAGGTGCCTACCTGTAGAGTAAGGTGCCCCTAAAAAAGTTGCCTACTTGTGGATCAAGGTACCTTTGATCAAGGTGCCTCATCATTTTTTTATGATCAAGGTGCCTCTACTGTATGGCATCAAGGTGCCTCATCACTTATTCATTTTTTTTCAATAGAAGTCAAGAGCATCTATTGATGAGTATTAAGGCACCCTTGATCAAGGTACCTACTTGTAGAGCAAGGTGCCCTTGACCAAGGCACCTACTTGTAGAGCAAGGTGCCCTTGACCAAGGTTCCTACTTGTAGAGCAAGGTTCCCTTGATCAAGGTACCTACTTATAGAGCAAGGTGCCCTTGATCAAGGTGCCTACTTGTAGAGCAAGGCACCCTTGACAAAGGTGCCTACTTGTAGAGCAAGGCACCTACTTGTAGAACAAGGAACCCTTATTACTATTGAAAAGTTAGAAATTGCTAATATATCTACTATTGTAGGGTTGATCAGGTCCTCCAATGTTTCTTCCTCATGCTGCATCAATGTCTACTTCATCCAAACACAAAGGTGGGTGTTTTTTTCGTTGTAGGAAATTAACACCCACATCCATGCCGATATGGGGACTATCTCCTTCGAATGGAAACAATCAACTTTCTATCTCCTAAAAAAATGTGCAAGTTCATGGATGCTGAGCCGGTTAGGCCTTGTCTCCCAAGATGCCTATTTCGTGCAATCAGGCCATTTCACCTACAAAAGAAAATGAGAAAAACTAAAAATATGCAGTTTAGTGCAATCCATGCCTATTAGGCCCTGGCTCTCAGGATACCTGTAGCTTGCATGCGGGCACTATCCTTGCAAAACACATAGTAAACTAGAAAGTAGTAGAATGTAGTTTGGTGCAATCCATACCTGTTAGGCCCTGGCTCTCAAGATACCTGCAGCTTGCATGCGGGCACCGTACCTACACACAAAAAAAAAACTAAGAACTAAACTATTTTAAGTGGAAAATCCTGTGTCCACTGTATTTCTGAGAAGTTGAAACATTTTTAGTTGGATGGGGTCTCCCCCATGCCTATTTTGGACTCCATCATTAAATTTTTAGACATGTGATATGGACACAATCGGTGACCATTAACTGTCAATATGGTGTTGCTATCATCAATTATCTTGATACGCACAACACCATTTTTGATCAACTCGATCACCTCATATGGTCCCATCCACCTCTGCATCAGCTTACCCTTCCATTCCTAGAATATGGAATCGTACAGTAACACCCAGTCTCCTACTTTGAACTGCTTTAGCTTAATGTGGTGGTCATGCCACTATTTCCTTTGCCTTTGGATGACTTCTGTCCTTTGTAGGGCATCCAATCGATATTTGTCTAGCTAATTTAGCTACCAAATCCTCTCCCTCTATGCATCATCTAGGCTCAGGTTCAATTCTACTATAGTTCTAAGAGTTTTTATTTCAAACTCGATGGGCATCATCGCACTCTTCCTGTATACCAGTTGGAATGGAGTAAAACCTATGGTTGTCTTCCATGTAGTTCTGTATGCCCATACCGCCTTTGGTAGTCTCATAGCCCAATATTTCCTATGCTATTGCATGGTATTTGTAAGGATGTTCTCTAGCTCTTGGTTGGTCACTTCTACCTATCCATTCACCTACGGATGGTAGGGGGTGGTTTTGTTGTGTCGAATCATGTATTGTTGCATTAGCTCCTAAATTAATTTGGAGGTGAATTGAGGCCCCTGATCCATTGTAATTTCTTTGGGTACCCTGAACCTCATGAAAATATGAGAAAATAAGAATTCTACCATTATTCCTTCTTTGGAGTCCTTTAGTGCCTACACTTCGACCCATTTGGTTACGTAGTCAGTGTAGACTAGAATGTATCTTTTTCCAATCGATGGTGGGTTGATTGGCCCCACAAAGTCCATCCCCCATTTTTCGAAGGGTTTGATGTGGATGTGCGGTTGGAGAGATATTTCATCCCTAGGGGTTGGCCTGCCCATCCTTTGGCACTCATCACATTGATTGGTGTATTTGGTTGCATCTTTGAACAATGTAGGCCAATAATATCTAGTCTGTAGGACTTTGTACGTAGTCCTTCTCCCTACAAAATATCCTCTGCATGGTTCATTGTGGTAAGCTTTGAGAACTTCCAAAAATTTATGCTCAGCAATGCATCTCCTCACAATTTGATTAGGCCCTATTTTGAATAGGAGGTCATCAATCCATGAGAAAGATGCACTCTTTTCTATTACTATCTGCTTCTCATGGGGTGAAAGAGCAGGGGATGTTCTACTAGTGGCCAAGTAATTGGCTATGTCTACATACCATGGTGTCTACTCATTGATGATGAAAATATGTTCATCTGGGAACTGGTCTTCTATAGCTATGTGATCTGATGGTATCAATCTAGACAAGAAGTCTGCTACTATGTTGTCTCTACGAGGTTTATCCATGATGGTGATATCGAACTCCTACAGGAGTAAGAGCCATCTAATGATTCTACCACTAATTGTGGGTTTTCTCATTAAATATCGGATAGTCGCATGGTCCGTGTGGATGAACACTTTGTAACCCATAATGTAGTGGCAAAACTTGTTGATGGCATGAATGACCATGAGGAATTATTTCTCCATCACCATGTAATTAAGCTCGACTCTAGCTAGATTCTTACTGATGTAATAGATGGTGTAGAATTCTTCGCCATCCTTCTATCCCAGGACTACTCCAATCATGTTGTTGGATGCATCAGAGTAGATATGGAATGGGATGGCCCAATTTGGGCCCCGCATAACTGGGGCAGTAATAAAATTTTCTTTTAATATTTGAAAGGCTTATTCACAATATTCTATCCAGATGAATCCCACATTCTTGGAGAGCAGTGTGTGTAGGGGCTTAGCGATTTTGTTGAAGTTGGCTATGAATTGCTTGTAGTATCCAATGGAGCCAAGAAAGCTCCTCACATCTCTCTACATCTTAGGACTAGGTAGATCCCTAATGACTTCAATTTTATTTTTGTCCATCTTAATACCTTCTGATGAGATGTGGTGTCCCAACACTATTCCTTCCTACATCATCATGAAGCATTTCTCGTTGCTAAGGGATAAATTATTTTCTTCGCACCGCTGGAGTGCTTGTTCTAAATTGGTCATCACTTCATCGAAGGTCTCATCGTAAATGGTGAAATCATCCATGTAGACCTCCACTACTTCTCCCATAATATCTAAGAAGATGCTCAGCACCACCCTCTGAAATGTGGTTGGTGCATTGCACAATAAGAAGGGTAGGACTCTGTAGGTGAACGTCCCCCATGGACAAGTAAACATCATTTTATCTTGGTCCTCTTCTCCAATACATATTTGGTTATATCCACTAAATCCATCCAGAAAGGAGAAGTACTTCCTCCCTGATAGTGTATCCAGAACCTGATCAATGAAAGGTAGTGGGAAATGATCCTTCTTGGTTGCCTTGTTCAGTGACCTATAGTCGACATAGATCCACCATTTCCCATTTTTCTTGGGCACCACCACTAGTGGTGACACCCATTCACTATTAGATATGGGATAGATGAATCTGGCTGATAGGAGCTTCTATAACTCTACTTTGATGATCTCCTTCATGGTAGGATTCATCCTCCTTTGTGGCTGTCTGATTGGAGTCACCTACTCTTTGAGGTAAATTCGATGGGTACAAATTTTTGGGTTGATTCCTTTCATGTCTGAGTAGTCCCAGGCAAAATCTTATTGATGCCTGGTCAATACCTCCTTTAATTTAGTCAGCTATGTGGGTGTCAACCCACTATTGATGTTTAATGTCCTACCAGGATTTATTTTGATCTACCTAATGTGGTGATCTTGGGTACCGACCAATGGTGATTCTAGAATAATAGGAGAGGACTCTCCATGGAGGAAACTCATAATAATGCCATCCTCATCAGCTTCTTCCTCCAATTCCTTTAGTGCCATCATCGACTATAGCATTGACAATGTCCCTTCATCTTGGTTGTCCCACATGGGCTCTCCCAATGTGTCCACATACTATGCAGGTGGAGATATTGTCAACCTTTTGATATTTTGACCATTTGAAATGGTCATTTGTCCATCTCGGTAGCTTATGTAGGCATCGACTTTTGCTAGCCATGGCCTTCCTAGGATGAGTGGGTAGCCACCCAATCCTGATTTGGACTGCAATACCAAGAAATCCATTGGGTATTCCCATGCATCCACCATCACAATGATATCTTCTAGCATCCCTTCTGGTGCTATAGTCGACCTATCGGCTAGCTACAACATAGTCTTGGTGGGTTTTAAATCTATGAGCCTCAACTTTTGCATAGTTTCCTTCAGCATGACGTTGATGGCTGCACCCAAATCAACCAGAGTGTTGGCCAACAAGTGACCACCTATTTTTATGGTCAAAACCAGACTACCTGGATCTACGTATTTAGGGTGGCATGTATTTCCCAACATTAAATCGGCCAACTTCCCTACTACGTTGATGGTCTGGGTTGTCTTACATCCTGGCCTCCTCAGACATAGTTATTTGATCACCTTGGTGTAAATAGGAATATCTCTGATAGCTTGAAAGAGTGGGATGGTAACTATTAAATTCCTCAAGCTTGAAAGGATATCAAACTCAGGTTGTATTGGCTTCTTCTACTCCTGTAACCTCTTGGGAAAAGGAGCTTCTATTTTCTTAGCAACCGATTCTTCTTCAACCTCTTCTACTAGAGGTGATTCTTCTATGTTCTCCTCCTCTTCTATCAGGGGAGGAACCTCTACTCCTAACTATCTACCTGATCTAAGCTGAATTGGATTACAACTAATATTATACATTGGAAACATCTCTCCTTCTAGTTGGTATGTGGGCTGATTTACCTTGTTATTCGGGTTGATCATTGGCTATGTTGGTAGTTGTGTAGGTCTCGTTGTAGGGGGAGTTGGTAAGATTTGCTATGGTGGATCTTGCACTACATTCTATGGAGTTGAGTTCCATGAACCGTAATTTCTCCATTGCTACTCGAATTGCTGGTACGACATCCATGGGTGCTGGTTGGAAAATGAGGCTCCTAGAGGTGCGTTCATCCAAGGTGGTAGTCCCCACCATCCCATATTGGGTGGTTGGACCTGCCCTTGTGGCATGTAAGGTCCTCCTCCATAGGGCGGCATTCCAATTGGCATATTCCCCATAGGGGGTTGCTGCCAGTTCCTTCGGTTACCCATGAAATAAGCTTTAGTAACTTCAACATCTTCCTTAATATTTGGTAGTTGTGGGCACAGTCAGGTCTTATGATTTTTTTGACAAACAACACACACCCTAACCTTATTTTTTGGACATGCATTCCTTGCGTGTTTTCCTCTACATTTTGGATAGAAGTAGGCTAGTGCAACATCATTTTCTTGTTTCTTTTTCTCTAGTAGGAGTGTGTCCATCTGCAATGCTAGAGAGGAAAGCATCTCACTTTTCAAATCCTCCAGCATATTACCTATCTCTATCTTCATGACTGAAGAAGTTGCCTTCATGGTCCTGGAGGCTGGTTTACCTCTTCTTCATGAGTAATTTTGACATAGTTGTTGGATGTCTGCCATTGGGTGCTGGTAAACATCCCCTCTAGAGATCATGTTGAGTGCTTCAAGAGACTCGTTGTTAAGTCCCCTCAAGAAAATACTCCTAAGGGACTTGTCACCTAGCTTCATATGGGGTGATATCTATAGATTAAAATTGAATCTTTCCCAATATTCCTCCAAGGATTCATCCTCTCTCTACATCATGCTCAGAACCTCCTCCCTAGAATCTCATGCTCTACCAAAATCTTGGTACTGCTCTAGGAAGAGCTTTTTCATCTCCTCCTAGGAAGTGATCTATTTATTCCCCAAGCCGATGAACCAATGTAGGGCTGAGTCATCCAATGTTGAAGGGAAGAGCTTCAAATTTTGGGCATCTGATTTGTAATCTACAGACCTGCATAAGACATCAAACTTAAATAAAAATAGATCAGGATATTTTATTGGGTATCCCCTAAAGGTAGGAAGGTGGGCAGGGGATATGTTTTTCATTTTGGTGTCTCCCCCACCTTCTTCTATTAGGAAGCTAAAACTAGTCGAAGCCTCTTCTTATTTAGCCATTTTTTTAGGAAATGTGGTCTCTAACATAGTTTCTATAGCCTTTCGATCATTTTGAACTTTTTGTATGAGAGCCTGCAAGTCAGCTGGTGTTATGGTTTTATCCTCTACGACTTTCCATAACAAATCCTCTTCGAAAGATGTTCTTTTAAATAGAGGATTTTGTATAATCAGCTCTTTTCTTGGCCGATAGGAAGAGGAAGAGCTTTGTGCAAATATGGGGTGTTCACTCCAGTGCACTATTGGTGGTGATTGAGGAGATTCTAACTCAGGTTCAAAATTCTCAGCTAGCTCAGGATTTTCCTATGGACTCTTCTTTATGAAATGACCATCGAGTCCTCTTTTCCTCAATGGACTCATGCAAAGTCAGGTGGAAGGTTTAAGGTATTGTAATTAAATCTATTATTGGCACTTCCTTAACAATGACACCAAAATATTGGGGTAAAAATATTGGTTAAATATGGTCCTATTTCTATCACAACCCTTTCATTTAAATTGTCAAACTAGGGAACTCGTAAGCTTGTGAAGTACCATGTTCAAGACTAACTACAACACCATTTTGAGATGAGTCCACTAAGCCTATCATTGGGGGAGTGTTTGTGAAATATCATTAGTTCATCCACACCAATTAAATCGTGCATAAATAAAATTATGGAAAAATAAATCACACCACACCATGCTTGAAAAATAAAGGAAAGCAATAAAATCACACTTGTAGAAATAAACATACAACACACTGAAAATAAATGATCTAATCTAGAAAGCAATAGAAATAAGGGGAGGAATACTAGCTTGGAGTGGGCCCAAGCTCCAGCAACTTTCGCTATGCTAATTTATGGAGATAGAACATGAATGGAAGAACTCTCGAGCAAGATTTTATTAATAATACTATCATACATAAACAATGATAAATTCTTACATATGCCACTTACTATCTTTTCAAAGAAATCGATGTTTTTACATAGTACACCTAGAACTTCCTGTACAATGTTGTTACAATGGAAGATATGGTTACAACCTAAACTAAGATAGTTTAGTTACAGTAATAGATGCATGATAAAAATAGTCAACAACTTTCATCTTTTTTTAGGGATAGTAGATTTTCAGGTTTAGCTACTCTGTTGCCCATGTTCTACTTCATCAAGTGGTTGTGCATTTCCTCCAATGCGATTGGTATAACTCATGCATTCGGTAGCTCTCCAAAGATAGTTGGTGTGACGTGGAGTCAAAGGTCTACCATGGTCAATAGGGTCTCCTTCAATTGTAAGGTCAAGGTACTTAATATCGAAGCACCTTATTGAACATCAAGGCACCCTTGATGCATGACATCAAGGCACCTACTTGAAGATCAAGGTACCCTTGATGTATGACATCAAGGTGCCTACTTGAGTATCAAGGTGCCTTTCCATATATGCCTTAGGTCCATTGAAGCAGAACATTCCCGGTCCACATAGGACATTGACTAAGCAGAAGATGACAAAATCAACAAAAATCTACACAAAACACACTTCACACAAAAATTAGGTGATGCACATAATTTTATTAAATATATACATAATATTTCATAAAAATATACAACTCTTATAATACTTTCGCACAAAACCATTAGAAACTCATACAAAAATATGAATATTTTTTATGCTCATCACTTTGATGAAGGGTGATATTTCTACCAATGAAAAAATTTTAGAATTCATTTGGAGTTTGGTAGTGATCCAATTTTCTACCAAGCCCCTCCATGACAGGTTTTTGGGCTTTATCAAAATTGCTGGTATTGACAGGAATTTGGGACTTATTCATATTTTCCATTGTTGGTAGATTTTTGAGAGCCATCTAGAGTTTGAAGGATGCCCACTTCTCCACCAAGACTAAAATTTGGTCTTTTTTTGCACTCTTATTAGTGGAAATGATCACCTCATGGTTCATACTTTCTCATTCTACCTTACAAGGGTCTCCCTAGATTGGTATAATAGTTTACCTCAAAAAGTATCTACATTTTTGACCAATTGACCAATCTCTTCTTAGAATGTTTTTCTCTTAATGTAAAAAAGAAAAAACCTTGACAAATATCTATAAGCTTCGATAGTTTTATGATGAACCTATTCTAGAATATGGTGCTTGGTGGTGAGCTATGGTCATAAAATTACCATTCTCCATTCCCACCACTGAGCTTACTCATTTTTTTACTCGAAGTTGTGCTAAACACATCTCTTTACTATTACAACTTCAACAATGTCGCACCTTTGAAGAAGTGTTGGCTCAAGCTAAAGTCATTAAGGATTTAAAGTCCAAGATGAAACTGTAGATGCAAAAGCGAAACACAAAAATATATAACAAGATAAATTGAAATCAAGACCCAATATTGCACAAAAAGAGATGATTTAATTAATATGGGGGGGGGGCTCAAATATCCAATGTTATAATGAAATAATTGATTTCTTTGATACAAATGTTTACAATAACTAGGGTTCTCCGAAACCCTAGTGAACAATGTTGGTGGTGTC
This sequence comes from Wollemia nobilis, assembly GCA_028583015.1. Lineage (NCBI taxonomy): Eukaryota > Viridiplantae > Streptophyta > Pinopsida > Araucariales > Araucariaceae > Wollemia > Wollemia nobilis. Next base: position 5,287,511 of record JAQPPZ010016709.1, read on the forward strand.
TTAAATATTGCTTCTAATCCCAACAAGGTTGAGTGGGCTTCATGCTATCCAATACTGGGCCACTCAAGCTTAAACAACTACACAATATCTCCAAAACCTGCACACAGAGAATGATAGAATAATATTAGTAGTAAATGTGAGGGCTCCACTATGTGAGACCCTCAAGAACCAATACTAACCCTAAATGCCAAATAATAAATTGCATATAAAATATAGAAATAATGAAAGTTGTATAACAATAAGAATATTTACCTTGTTGAACTTACCATTTTTTGATCTAATGTAACGATTGCAATAAATTGGTGTGATGATGCCCTAGCGTTGGTCGAGGGCTAGTAGGGCTACAGAGCTCTGGTATAAAATGTGTGTGGGCACTTGATGGTAGTAGAAACTACCTAAGGGTGCTCTGGAATGGTGGAAATCACCTAAAGGCACTTGGCAGTGGAGGATAAGTGCTCAAAGGTGCTTGGAAATAATAGGGAGTGCCTAGAGGTGTTTGGTAGATAGGGTGAAGTTCTACAAAAGTAGATTTTGTTGAGCGAGAGGAGAAATGATGGATGCATGGGCTATGGCGAGTGATAATGGATGGATAACTCAAGACAACAAACATCTAGAAAAATTACTTAGATCTAAATACTTAGGAAACTACTCAGGGGTTGAGCCATCAAAATAGCTCCTATTAATAATCCACACTAGGGTATGTTAGGTTTTGAATGGCATGAATTATGTGTCTCATATTAAGACACATCGGATAGTGGATATTAATTTCAAGTGTGTGGCATGGACTGATGTGGATGGATGTCTAGGATTAAGTTAAATCATATGGCTAGGATTTATTTATATATAATATTTATATTTATTAAATATATATAAAATATTAATATTAAACATATATTTAACAAATATGCCTAGATATACATAAATAAAGGGGTAAAGATAGTAGGAAGACCTGGATGGATGACAAGTGGTTAGATTTTGGTGTCTACAAATGATCCTTTTTATACCATGTTGCGTAAAAAACAATGCAGTGCCAAAATATGAGACACCTATTTTGGCTTGATGGAGAAGCAACTTTGTTGAGATGTGGACATGAGCTTGGAGATAAAATAATTTTGATTGCATAGCTTACCCCCTCAATTGGTGAATGATTTTGCAGATGAATCTCATGATCCAATTGAAAAATAAATGCAAATAATTGTATGAAATGTATGGCATGATTGTGGACGATATGAATGATGTAAATGTGATAAAACAGTGGAAAGGGAATTAGTGGAAGATGCAAGTGATTTATTTTATTTTTTCCCTAATAGATGAAGGGGTTTTTGCCAAGTGTAGATGCCATGATTATGTAAGATGTATCCCATTGTGGGAAAGTCAAAATCAAATGTGATTTCCCCAAGTTTGGGGTGATTTGATGCTATTGAATAATGTGCCTTCTGTAATCATTGAAATGCAAGTATGCAAATGCAAAAATAAAATAAAATAGTCTATCCTCGAGGCCACTCATGATTGCAGTAATTCCTACATGAAATACCTAAATGGTTGCTCAATCACTTTACCCAACCTATATCCTTGGAGACTGGTGTAATTGCAAAGGAGATAATAAAAAGTTATGATTTTATCCGTGTTTCAAGCCCCACGAACAAGGATATCAATGACAATTTTTGAGTAAATTGTTCTTGGCATAGTTTCACTCTAAAAATGAGGTACCAAAATTGATTTTGTTTTTGAACAAGGAGATAGTGGATGATGAAAATGGCCAAGTGTCCTTATGGTGATGTATTCATTTTACCAAATTGTATGAATGAAAATCACTGCAATCACCAAGGAGATAGACTAGACCACTAGATACGAGGTTCACTTGAATTTGTATATGAACTTGGAAAATATTGAATGTAAATGCAATTTTTGATGGATTTGATGGTGACATGAATATGTGATGATGAGAAATGTATTGATGAATGAAATATGGAGTGATTTTTGTGGAGGTAAGCTACATTTTTAGATCATGGATGCAAGTTACTAAGTCTATTTTTACCCCAATAGATGAAGGGTTTTTTGACATGGTATGATGCAATAACTATGAAAAATGCAAATGATTTTGTCTATTATTTGCCCCAACAGATGAAGGGTTTTTGACAATGGAAGTGTTCTTATGGTGATCTGCCCATCCTAATGGATTGCATGGATAACCAGCCACTGCAACCACTAAGTAACTAGGATAAACCGCTAAATACAAGATTCACTTGTAATTGTATCTATTATTTATCCCAATAGATGAAGGGTTTTTGAAATGGGGAAAATATAATTACTGTGTCTGTTCTTTGAAACAACAGATGAAGGGGTTTTTAAAATGGGAAAATATGGTGATTGTGTCTATTTTTTCTCTAATAGAAAAGGGGTTTATGAAATGGGGAAAATGTGATGAATGTGTATGTTCTTTACCCTAAAAAATGAAGGGGTTTTGATAATGTAAGTGTCCTTATGGTGATCTATCCATCCTACCGAATTGCATGGATAACCAGTCACTGCAACCACCAGGTTAATAGGATAAACCACTAAATACAAGGTTCACTTGTAATTGTAAATGTATTTGACAAATGTTGAGTGAAGGTGCCATGATGAATAAAATTGATGATGTTAAATGTAAACTGTGTTTGTTTTTACCCTAACATATGAAGGGGTTTTTGAAATGGAAAACATGTGATGACTGTGTCTATTTTTTCCCTAACAGAAAAGGGGTTTATGAAATGGAAAAAATGCAATGAATGTGTCTATTCTTTGCCCTAACAGATGAAAGGATTTATGGAAATGGGAAAAAAGTGATGAATGTGTCTATTCTTTACCCTAACATATGAAGGGGTTTATGAAAATGCAAGTGTCCTTATGGTTATTCACCATCCTATTGAATTGCATGGATAACCAGTCGTTGCAACCATCAGGTTACTAGGATAAACCACTAAATACAAGGTTGACTTGAAAAGTGTCAAGGAATTTGATAAATGCAATGATGAGTAAAATTGATGATGTTAAATATAAAGAATGTGGATGATATAATGAATGATTCTATTTTTACCTAACTGAAAAGGGATTTTTGACAAGGAATGAATTCAAGGCAAAGGGCTCAACCTTTGACAAAAGAACACAATATTTTGAACTTGGAAATTTACTTGTTGATGATGTGATGTGTATGCATGATTGAATTATATTTTGAATTGGTGGGGAAGGTGTTATACCTTGAAAACCCCCAAGTTGTGATGTTGTTTGAACTTTCTAGCAATCTTTGCATGTGCAAATTATATATATATATATACATACATGGCTTTTAATTTTGTGTTATGCTTTTATGTGAATGCTTGTTGTGGAAATGCTTTTGTGGATGCAAATATATATGGATGATTAAGGCAATGGTAATGTGTTATGAATGATTAATGCAAGTGATAATGGGATGCAAATGTTCTAATAATCATTCATAGTTTTAGAATTATTCTTGGCCATGTTTTAGCATTGTTGTTTAATCAGGGGCACCAAACTTGGTGGTATGGATGTTGACATGGAAGAAGATATGGATTTTGATATGGAAGAAGATATGGATGTTGATATGGAAAATTGATTATTTTGCAGAGACTCGGACATACTAGTGGCATAAAAAAACTCATTAAAAACTTCCTAATTCCTTTAGGAACAAATGTGTGTGCAAGTGAGTTCATATACCAAGTGAGTTCATATACCGAATAATGAGCATGGTAATGACTTGAGGTAATCAAGAACCAATGTGTGTGCAAGTGAGTTCATATACCATTTGAGTAAATTGAGTATGACCTATTGTGGATGAAACCAAGAAGCTAGATTATCAGTATGTGTGGTCAGAGGTCTCTTTAAAAGAGATCTGTTGCCATGCATGAACATACTCCACTGCCAGTCAAGCGTTTATAGCTCCGGTGGAGGCTAAATCCATAGTCCAAGGATTTGATCTCTGAAGTTTTGGGGATGACTACCTAAAAGTATGATAAAAAATATAGTATGATCATTACAACCCAATGATCAGTGGTGTGTGATGTAAAATATTTAGAGTTTTTAGGTATTTTCCCCTACTCTTTCTTCTATTTTTGAAATTGTGGTATTGGTGAAAACCACTATTTTTGTGGACTATGTTGCATGATGATATAGGCAAGGATTACCCTTTTCACTTTGAGGTTAAACCTAAGTATGGTGTTATCTCTCTTTGACATAAGATATTTTAAAGATGTGTGATTATGTTTGGTTCAAGAATGTTTTAGATTCAATTCCCAGAACTCAAGATTTTCTTAGTGAAAATGTGTCTTGGTCCTAAAGAAAACTCAACATGTATTTGTGGATTTCTTAAAACACTAGGAGTGGATGAGTGACCAAAAATACCTAGGAATTATGGACATGTGGCTTTGCTAATGATAATTTGGCTTTATGGAATGGTGCAATGAAATGGGTGATGGTTTGAAGATGCACCTGATTAAGGCAACATGACTTTATTGGATCAATTAATATCTAAACTAAATAAGTGATCCTTAATATGAAATGTGAAATGTGGATGTGAATGCAATGTATGAAATACAATTTGTGAAATGGAATGTGTGTAATGCAAATGTGTGAAAATGACATGTGTGAAATGCAATGTTGTGAAATGAAATGTGTGCAATGCAAGGTTATTTTTGTGTATTAGACATGTATATATACATATATGTAAATCACAATAGGCATGGAATTCTTTCAAGTGTATGATGTTCAGTGGCTTGGGTTATTTTACTCCCCCTATCCTGGTAAGCTTTTGTGAACTCAGATAACAACAAGCGATATGTATAGATGAAAATGAATTTGAGTTGACGTGTGGCCAAAGGTGTTAAGTGCCTTTGGAGATGTTAGTCTAAAAATACTACCTTGAAAGATAGTAAAGTTTTGTGTTTTGAAACTAGCGTTTCATTTTTTGAGACATAAGGAGCAAATAAATACTAAGGCATGAAAAGGGTCACGATTTTACGACATGCCAAAGTTTTGTGGGTTTAGAGAGTAGAAGAGCATTGAAGCACCAAAATATCATGATTTTGCAACATGATGAAGTTTTGTAGGTTCAGAGAGTAGAAAAGAGTTGAAGTGCCAAAATATCATGATTTCGTGACATGACAGATTTTCGTGAACAAGTAGCTTGAAGGAGCCAAAGTGCGAGGGAATGTTACAATTTTGTGACACGACAGATTTTCATGAGCAAGTAGTCCACAGGAGCCAAAGTGCGAGGGAAAGTCATGATTTTGTGACACGTTAAATTTTTATGAGCAAGCACTTGTTCACGGAACACAGATATAAGTATAAATAAATAAACATACCTTCAAAGGCTTATGTCGTAAATTGATGACAGACAGTGAAGGAAGCATCAAATCCCAAATTTCTACTATTAGATTTTTGTTTATTATTAGAACAATAGGAAGCCATGCAAAACATATTGAAGCATTTTTATAGCCTGATTGGTTGTAACTGATTTTTATGTTAGAATATAATAGCTATAAAATATGCTCACCATAGGGTATATATAGTAGTAAACACACCCTGAGTAGAGGTCATATCTTATATGTTTACAATACTAGATGTGTGTACTCTGAATGCAAGAAATAAAATACGCTTCCATTGGCTTCTGGTTCATGGTGTGCAAGTTTATGTATTAACATTTTATGCTTCTATTCACATTATTGAGTTGTACATTGTATTTGTTCTAGAATTTGGACTTATACATGATATAAATCATATTGCTAGAGTTAAAATTCAATACATATGTGTGTTAGATAGATATATAAACCACATTTGAAGACTATGATTTCTATGTGAAGATATAATAAATGTTTGAATAGAAAGAGTATATAAATTTATCTTAATTTTTGTTTACTCTGTACCATAAGAAAATCTCTAACTACGACTATATTTCCCTCTCTTTCAGTAATTCTCTTTTCCCTTTTCTCATAAAAACCATTAATGAACCAAACTCCTCTGGAGATTAGACAAAAGCTCCCAACACCAAGTTTGTTTATTCAATGTTGAAAATATCGTAGGCAAAAATAACAACCATAGGCCGATTTTGTTCCAACAATTTTTGGCATGCCTGGTGGGACCTTCAATCCCACAATATTTTATAAGGTTTGATTTTTGTCTTTAACCTTTTTAAGATCTAAATAAAATCACTTGGAAACTCCATCCAAAGGTATAGACCTAAGAAATGCCTTATCTATTTATCTGGTTTGAACTTATGATTTTTTACCTATATGATAACCAAATATAAAGAAAAAAAATCTAAAGAACCCATTGAGTTCTTCAAGTTACACCTTGGTAGCTTCAGGGTACATCCAATTTTATCTACTAGATCAAACCCACCTGCTACTAGTATTACCACCCTTGTACCTACTATTTTTCTCGACCCTATTGTTAATATATCTTCAAATATAACTACCAGCAGTTCTTCAGTTTAGGCAAGTACAATCACTACGATGGTCACTCCTTCACCAGCTTATCTTACATGGAACCACACTGGTCTGTTGAACCTTACGACTCAGAATTTGATTCTTGTTGCAGATTTGAAGGCATTTCCTTCATATGATGGAATATGTAAAACATCGTATGAGCATTGCTTGGATGTTGCTTCTTTGGAAATATTTTACAATATCACTCAAGAATATGCAAGGGTAAAACTTACCCTTGACTCCCTTCGCTACCAAGAAACTAAATAATAAAATTATAGTAGTATGTAATGACAAGAATAACGATAAAATCAATTGCAAATGATTGAACAAAACCAAATAATGCAAATAACAAATTATAGTAAAACAGTGCCTCTTAAGGAGGGTTGGTCCTCACCACTAAGAGGGAAGCCTTTGCGAAAATATAGATGAATAAAATTTGATAATATGATTATTTTAAATAAAACCTAATCTATTTAAATAATGAAATCAAAATATTCACTTGGAAACCTAACATAGTCGACTATTTTAGGGTTGTAAAATGGCTCCCCTTGTCGGAAAGCTTTGTACTCAAAGCTAGAAATATATGGAAAATACTTTCAGGTTCCCATGTAGAATCTTCTTCAGGTAGGTCCTGCCATTATATGATAAATTCTTGGATGTGACGAGATCTCAGCCTGTGTGTTCAACTTTGTAAAATTGCTTCAGGCTGGAGACATATATGTCCTTCTTCATCGAGTATTGTAATTTTGATTGAGATTGTACTTTTTGGCCAATCATCTTCTTGAGACAGGAAACATGAAATACTGGATGTGTACGAGATGAGGTAGGAAGCTCTAATTGATATGCCACTTCTCCAATGTGACACACTATTTTGTAAGGGCCATAAAATTATGGAGCCAACTTTTGACTGGACTTGATATTCAATGACACTTGTTTGTAGGGTTGCAAATGCAAATACACCATATCTCCAGTATTGAATTGTATTTTTGAACAGTTTGTTTCTTGTTGCAACTTCATACGATTTTGTGCTTGTGCCAAATTATCTTTGAGAATGGTGAGCATTGACTGTCGGTGTTGAAACCTATCATCTACTTGGGACACTTTGGAAGATCCTAGTACATAATCTATTATTGTTGGTGGCTTAATTCCATACAGTGCTTCAAAAGGATACATCTTAATGGAATAATGGTACAAAGTGTTGTATTACCATTCTGCCAAAGAAATCCAATGACTCCATTGATATTGTTTATCTTGAACAAAACATGTTAGGTAGGTACCCAAGCATTTGTTAACTACCTCAATTTGGCCATCCATTTTTGGATGGTATGCAGAGGGCATATTATTAATTTTGGTACCACTAAGTTGAAATAATTCTAAAAATTGCTAGTAAATATGGGATCATGATAACTTACAATATTTTTTGGCATTCCATGCAATTTGAAAATTGAGTCCATAAATACCTTAGCCACTTTGCTTGCTGAAAAGGGGTGTTGTAGATCTTCGAAGTGAGCATATTTGGAGAGGTGTTATACTACCACAAAAATTACTTTTTTGCCTTCCTATTTAGGAATACCTTCAATAAAATCCATTGAGATATATTCCCATTGACGATCTGGAATGGGTAATGGTTGAAACAACCCTAGTGATTTGACTATTTTGCCTTTATTGCATTGGCATACTTCACATTTAGCCACCCATTGTTTGACCTCTTCTTTTTATCCTTTCCAAAAAAAGGATTTTTTGACCTGCATGTAAGTTTTAAAAAAACTTAAATTTCCTACTGATGGAGAAGCATGTGACTCATCTAGAATCCTCAATTTGATTGTATAAGTGTGTGGAATGTAAATACGATTTTTATTTCTTAACACCTTGTCTTCATAGGAAAAAATAGGGTGTTTGGATGAACCCAATGATAAACCATGAATTATTTGAGAAGTTTTTGTAGTGGAAAACCATTCTTCCTATGACTGAGATACCCATTGAGAACAAGGACTTGAAATAGCATTAATAACAACATCATCTTCATATTTTTGTGATAATGCATCTGCTGCCATGTTTTCCTTCCCTTTTTTGTACTCGATAATGAAATCATATCCCAACAATTTTTTTAACCACTTGTTTTGCTCTGGATAAGAAAATCATTGTTCTAGAAAGTTCTTGAGACTACTATGATCGGTTTTAATAATGAAGTGGATACTGATTAAGTAGTGTCTCCATTTTTCCACTACATGTAGAATATCCAACATTTATTTCTTGTATGTGAATTTTTCCAAATTTTTCCCCAAAAGTTGTTTACTTTTGAATACCAAGGGATGACTTTCTTGCATTAATACTGCCCCAATACCTGTTCTTGAAGCATCACATTCAATCATGAATGGTTTGTGAAAATTCAGAGTCACCAAAACTGGAGTAGTACACATTCCTTCTTTGAGAGCCTCAAAGGCTTGAGTGGCTACTTTTGACCAATGAAAAACATACTTTTTTGTTAGAGCTATGAGAGGGGCTATAATTTTACCATAGTTACGCACAAACTTGTGATAGTAGCTCATGAGACCCAAAAACCCATGAAGTTTCTTGATGGTTTTAGGTAAGGTCCAATCCTAAATTACATTTATATTATTGGGATTCACTTTAATGCCTTCTTGAGAAACTATATGATCCAATTACTCTACTTTTTAAACATCAAAAGAGCATTTAGCACACTTGAAAACAATTTTTCCTTGTGTAGTATATGAAGAACCCTTCCCACATGCAACAGATGATAGTTCCATGATTTACTATATATGAGTATGTCATCGAAGAATACTAGGATAAATTTGCAAAGGAAAGGACAAAACACCTAGTTCATGAGGCTTTGGAATGTGTATGGGGCATTAGTGAGACCAAAAGGTATGACTAGGAATTCATAATGACCTTCATGGGTACAAAAGCCATTTTGGGAATATCTTCTTCCTTAACTCTAATTTTGTGGAACCCTGAACGTAAGTCCAATTTTGTAAAAACATTTACACCATGTATTTCATCTAATAAATCATCAATGAAAAGTATAGGGAAATTATCTTTGATGGTGGTTTTTTAAGAGGATGAAAATTCAAACACATATGTCAAGAATTTATTTATGACGGACCAAAACTACTGGTGAAGAATAGGGGCTAGTGCTGTGATGGATGACTCCATGTTCTAATAGTTCTTGGACAATCATCTCAATTTCCATTTTTTGAGGTTGGGGATATCGATAAGGATGGCCATTAGGAGGAGTAATTCTTGGAACAAGGTGTATGGCATGGTCATGGTATCTTTTGAAAGGTAGTCCCTTTGGTTCTAGGAAGACCTCACCATATTTGGCCATAATGTTTTGTAGATCTTCTGATTGGATTTATGGCGTGTCTTGTGCTTCTATTTCCATACAATTAATTTTAGCAATGAATCCATAACTACATTTTTTTAATATTTTTTCCATGCTATGCAAACTTACTATTTTTGATTGAGGTGTTGGAATTCCTTGGAGGCGAATGGTCTTCCAATTTTCTTTCCATTCAATAAAGCACTGCTTGTAATTAAAACCTATTGTGGTTTCCATTTGTTCTAACCATGCGACTCCCAAGATAACTTTTGAATTCCCTAAATTCATAACAAAAAAAGGACCTTGCCAAGTGTAACTTTCCATTTGTAATGAAATTGAAGATGTTTTACCCATACATTGAGCACTACCCCCATTTGTAGTTATAAATTGAAATTTATCTTGATTGGAGGAGTTGATGTGCAAGTTTAATGCCCTGGAAATATTTGTGTCAATAAAGTTATGAGTACTTCCTGAATCAATTAGTACAGTTACCTTCCTTTGTCGAATGAACCCTACTACCTTGATTGTATGGTGAGCTGATAACTCGATAAGGGCATGTACTAAAATTACCATAGTATCTTTCTCAAATTTGACCTCTTTGTGTTCAATTTGGTCTTCGTCTATGGAACAGTCAGGTGAGCTAGTATCCTCTATTTCTTCATATTCCCTATCAGCATATTCAATTTTAAAGTTCTATTGTCGTACACATGCTTGATATTTTAGATGGTGATTACAACACTTATAGCAGAAACATCTTGAGGTTTTATCATTTCTATGAAAATATTTGTTATGGTATTGAGGTCGACCATAGGAATCACATCGTGTAGATGCCCCCATTTGTACCTTCTTTTTAGCCAACTTGGAAATCCTTATACAAGCATCTAAAGAGGATGGATCTTGTAAATCCACTTCAAATTTAATATTCACTTTCAACCCATTTCTAAAAGTAGATACTACTACATCAGTTTGTAAGTTTCTTGCATAGGAAAGTAGGCTAGTGAATTTTGAGATATAATCCATTACCGATCCTGTTTGCTTAAAGGATAACAACCACACCATGTAAGAAGATGAGGATCCTTCATAAAATCTATTAAAAAAATATTTGGTGGAATCATCCCAGTAAATGGTGTTTTCCTTCTCACATTTGAGCCATAAAAACCATTGATAAGCTTCAGTACCTAGTTTAGAAGTAGCAAAAGGAACTTTTTTTGAATCATGAATTTGGTATAAGTCTAAAATGCCTTCCATTTTGGCTATCCAACCATGTGGATCATGACCCTTAAAGGTGGGAATATCAATATACGCAAAATTGATCCCACTAGGACCTCTTAGTTGTTGGTAAACTTCATCTCTATATTGATTTTCATTGTACCTATGCCTATGGAAGCGATTTTGGGTAGGACCTCTTTGTTGTTCTTAAGATTATTCATTGTTGATATCCTCATCATTCCTCTATCCATTGAAGTGATTTTGGGGACTACCATTATGACATCTTTGTTGTGCATAAACTTCTTCTCCATCCTGATCCTCATTGTTCTAGTGTCTATGGGAGTGATTTAGAATAGGAGGGATTGGTTGGATTTGTCTATCCATAAATTGGGACACCTTGACAGTCAAGTTGTTCATACTATATAATAATGTTTGTATGGCCTTGGTGGTGATATTGGGACTTCCTATTTCCTCATGTGTGAGGTTCTCATGGGAAGAACTTGGGGATTGATTGGATGCCATAGAGTTAAGCAATGGATGACCAAGATAAAAAATTATTTATTCTCAAAGGGGAAGAATGATGTGTACCTTTTTTTCTAGGATGTCTTCGTTGCAAATTTAAGATCCCTTCGTTTGAATTATTCGAACTTGATAATCACCCGTTTGGACCTTTGGCCCATTGTCCGCTCATACACTTGTCAAGAAGTCATGCTTATCAATTTTACCTTTTATTTCTACAAAATTTTTAGTGAATTTGGCAAAAAATTGTTCTCCGCTTCAACTGTAACTCCAACAGTGATGCGGATTGAATCTCTCCCCTTGAGGCTTCCCTATTTATGAAGAACATGTGCTTATACTGAGAGGGGGGTGAACAGTATACAATAATTTTTTTTCTTTTTAATCCAAATAGTAGCATCAACATTATTAAAGTAGTAAACATCACACAAAGCATCACACACATGAGAGACATCATTTTTACGTGGTTCACCCAAAGATGGCTACCTCCACGGAGAAAATATTTCTTATAATTTTTTCTCAAATAAATTCTCTTGGGAATCCTTTCCCTACAATGTTTATGGACCTCTATCCAAAGGAGATGTTGATCCCCTAAATCAAGTTCATGGATCTCTATCCATAGGAGAACTCCTTCTCCTCTGCTTTGGCTGGTGATCCTCTAGAAGACTACTACCTCCACTGCACTGGCTTGTGGATCTCTCTCCATTGAAGACTCTTGTCCCCACTTAGAAGACCTATCCTCACTACCCTGGCTGATGGATCTCTATCCACTAGAGACTACTATCCTCTCTGCTCTATCACCTCCAAAGCTCTATCTCAAATCTACACTAAACATGGTCCTTCGGTCTAGCACAAATCTGCTCAATCTCTATCTCTGGTCTGGCACAAACCTATCCTCAAATATGCACCAAACTATGCTCCACAAGTCCACACAGAACTTGCTCAAATCTGCTCAACAAGTCCACTCAGAACTTGCTCAAATATTCTCAACAAGTCCACACAGAACTTGCTCAAATCTGCTCAACAAGTCCACTCATAACTTGCTCAAATATGCTCAACAAGTCCACATAAAACTTGTCCAAATCTCATAGAAACATAAAGAGAATTGTTAGAGACTCAATATGTTCTACACTCAATGCTCAATCACTTTCTCAACTCAAATCAGAATATAGAATAGTTTGTTTTATGGAACTTGAACAATCACTTCACACATCCACTTGACTAGGCTCAATCAACTCTACTCAACCAATCACTCAATGAAACACCCCTTTCTCACAAACCCTAGTCCAAGCATATAACCACCAACTCAAAATATTTCCAACAATGCTCAACAACTAATCTCACATAACAATGATACTCATGTTCTTTTCAAACCCTAGTTCAAGTTCTTTGCACAACAACTTGCTTCAACAACAATGCTTATCAAACAAGGTTTTAAACAACTCTTTATTCCAGAAAACCTTGAAGCATTAACTCAAACACACTCAAAAGGAAACCCTAATCAAGTCCTTTTCACTCCAAACTTATTTTCTAGAAAACCAATCAATCAACTCAACTTATGGAAGAATGTGCTCATACCTTTTTATTGAAGATGAAGGGATCTCATAAATCTGTCACAACCACAAACACTTCTATGCCAAGCTCAAAGAGGTTAGAAGATAAATCTTTCTCACAATATAATGTAAATACTCAATTACACCTTATCACTCCACCTTTCAAAAACAACCATCAACATACATAAAATATTTATCCAATAACACCTTATAAACTCCCAACTAAAAATAAATTCAACATCCACCAAAATAACTCAAAACCTCTTTAATCAATTTTAATGGCAAGAAGAACTTTGGCAAGAATCAAATCCTCTTTCCTTAAAATAACATAAATCACTTCTCAATAAAACAATCTTTCAAAAACCCTTTTAACTCCAAATAGCACAAATCAATTTCCAATAAAATAATTCTTCACAAACCCTTATAACTCCAAATAACACAAATCAATTACCAAAAATAATTCTTCAACAAACCCTTATAACTCCAAACCACACCTTAGAAAAACTTTAGGCAATATAAAAATTTAATCAAAAATTACCTTTGCCACTAGTGGGATTCGAACCCACAATCTCTACCTCCATGAGCGCTCTAGCCATGACCTTGACCACCATGTGCGCTAGATGCACATTTGAGAGTTTAGATGCTCTTCATCCCCTTTATCCTAACTTGGTGCTCAAAACGAACATGTGCAAAAGACTTCCCTTGGTGCTCAAGACACACACCACTCCACGTGAATCGATCATGGGCTCCTTCCACCCCCAACACCTTCACAAAACATGCATCTACCAATGGACCACCATGTCCAATGTGATTCACACCAATATGCTCTTACACCTTATCTATTTCACTAATGCTAATAAGACAAGAGAATCTCCTTGTCTTCTTCCTCAACGATCAATGATTGCACAAAAATGTTTTCAACTTTATCGCATGCATTAAAATATCGAGGAATGAATTTTGAATGTCTCTTTGGCATTAATATATACACGATTTCCCTTTGTTCCTTAGACGTTGGTGCTCCAACTTATTTTATGACATCAGCGCTTTACAACATTTATAATTTATAAATTATTTAAATTCTAAGGAATTTAAATTTTATAAATTATATTTATAAACTTTAACTTTAAGGAGATTAAAGCCTTCCTTGGGTTTAAACTTAAACCTTTAATTTGTAAATTATTCTGCCACCGTGGGTCTTTTAAAATCTTAACTGCCATCTCAATGTGTGAGGAGACTTTTATATCCTCATAATGATTTTAATAAAACCATTTAATCTTCCACCATGAGTTTACCATAAACCCTCATAAAACATTATTTTGCCAACTTTTTCTTCAACTCTTCGCATTGTTCCTGGTGCTATTGATGGTGTGCTCCATGGTATTAATGATATCTTCATATGTTTACTTTGGCATCAATGATGACTTTTCACCTTGACATCAATGACAACTAAATGAGCTCAAAATGTCCAACAATCTCCCCCTTTGTCATTGATGGCAACCCAATTTCTTTTTACTAAAAACTTGACCTTTCCTTTGTTCTTCTCCCCCTGGGACATTGCTCCCCCTAGCTCAATGCTCTCTCAAATATCAAATCTCTCCCCCTTACTCAAATCTCTCCCCCTTTGACATCAATGGCAAAGGGTCACCTTTGGGGCTCGGGGCTAAGAATGAGCCTCTTAGCTTAGCCCCTCCCCCACCTTCTCTTGAGGTGGTTAATTTTGGGGTGGGAGTCTCACTCCCAATTTTCCTCGTAGATACTCAAAATTTTCCTTTGAAAGTGGCTTAGTGAAAATATCTGCTATCTGTTCCTTTGTAGTGACATATTCTAACCTGACCTATTTATCTATCACATGTTCTCTCAGAAAATGGTACTTAATCGGAATGTGCTTTGTCCTAGAGTGCATTACTAGATTTTTTGAGATACTTATGGCACTAGTATTATCACATAGTATAGGAATGGGATGATCATGCTTTATCTTGAAGTCTTCTAGAGTTCTCTTCATCCATAACACTTGTGTACAACTGGCTACTGCTGCAATGTATTCTGCTTCTACTATAGATAAAGATACTGAAACATGCTTCTTACTTAACCAAGAGACTAAACATTCTCCAAGAAAGAATGCTCCTCCACTTGTGCTTTTTCTATCATCAATGTTGTCGGCCCAATCTGCATCTGTATATGTTGTTAGTGTGAAACTATCACTTTTGGGATACCAAAGCCCAAAATCCATAGTCCCTTTTAGATACCTAAAAATTCTTTTTACTCGTTGCCACATGTGTTTCCTTAGGTGTCGCCTGAAACCTTGCCACTAATCCCACTGATTGTACTATATCTGGTCTTGTAGCTGTAACATATAATAAGCTGCCAATCATAGATCTGTATAATCTCTGATCTACCTCTGGAGATTCATCATCCTTACTCAACTTGCATCCTGTGACCATGGGAGTACTTACCAGTTTACAATCTTCTAACCTGAATTTCTTTAACATTTCTTTTATATACTTGGCTTGTGAGAGAAACACTCCTCTTTATGATTGTGAAATCTGAAGTCCAAGAAAGAAGGACAATTCACCAAGCATAGACATCTCAAATTCATTTTGCATATTCTTAGAAAATTATTTACACATCTTATCATTGTTTCCCCCAAATATTATGTCATCAACATAAACAACCACTATTAATAGATCACTCCCTTCATTTTTGATATATAAATTACTATCTGCTATTCCTTTTCTGAAACCTTATTCCTGAAGATACTTATCCAATCTTGAGTACCATGCTCTTAGAGCCTACTTTAAACCATACAATACCTTTTTCAATATGCATACATGATCTGGTTTATCTGCTAGTATGAATCCCTTAGGTTGTTCAATATAAACCTCTTCTTCTAGAACCCCATTTAGAAATGTTGACTTGACATCCATCTGATATACCTTGAAGTTCTTGAAACTTGAGAAGGCTAAAAACATCCTTATAGCTTCAAGCCATGCAACTAGAGCAAAAGTCTCATCAAATTCAATTCCTTCTACCTGTGCATAACCTTTGCATACTAACCTTGCTTTATTTTTGACCACTTGTCCATCTTCATTTAATTTATTTCTGAATACCCATTTTGTGCCAATCACATTTTTGTCCTTTGGTCATGGAACAAGTTCCCAAGTTTTGCTTTTCTCTATATGATCCAATTCCTCATTCATTGCCTTAATCCAAAATTCATCCTCACTTGCCTGAGTGAAGTCTTTTGGCTCAATCTTAGATAGCAAAGAAAAATTTGCTTGTTGAGATGGTTTTATTATTCTTCTCCTTATCTATCTTTCATCTAGATTCCCAATGATCTGCTCTTTTGGATGATGTTTCTGTACATACCTGGATGGAGTTTTGGGAAGAAGTCTTCATGTTTCTTCTTCTTCTTTATCTGATTCCTCACAAAATTCTTCTTGACAACATCCATCTTCTTGATACACAATTTGTTGAACTGGTTCTCTTGAATCTATCTTCTCATCAATTGTTACATTTATACTTTCCACCATAGTGCATGTTATTTTGTTGAAGCATCTGTAGGCTTTACTCCTTGTGGAATAACCAA
Organism: Wollemia nobilis; assembly: GCA_028583015.1. Taxonomy (NCBI): domain Eukaryota; kingdom Viridiplantae; phylum Streptophyta; class Pinopsida; order Araucariales; family Araucariaceae; genus Wollemia; species Wollemia nobilis. The sequence goes on from JAQPPZ010016709.1 coordinate 5,304,197, forward strand.
GAAAAATTCCCTCATCACATCTTGGATCAAACTTGCCTAAGTTTTGGTCTTCCCGTCTTATGTAACATTTGCTTCCAAAAATTCTGAAGTGTTTTACAGTGGCAGGTCTTCCTTTCCAAAGCTCATATGGAGTCTTGTGATGATTTACCCTCATTTGAGCCCTAGTGATTATGTATACTATTGTGTTTATAACTTCTCTCCAAAAACCATCTGATAGCTTAGATTCATTTAACATAGCTCTAGCCATGTTTTCAATAGTCCTATTTTTCCTTTCAACTACCCCATTTTGTTGAGGAGTTCTTGTTGTTGAGTACTCTCTCTTGATTCCATGTTGTTCACAAAACTCTACAAATTCATTTGAAGTAAATTCTCCTCCTCTATCAGATCTTAGACACTTAATCCTTTTGCCAGTTTCATTTTCAACCAATTCCTTAAATGCTTTGAATTTTTCAAAGGCCTCTGACTTCTCTTTTAGGAAGGCTACCCAAACCATTCTGGAATAATCATCTATAAACAACATAAAGTAGCTCTCACCCTGAATGCTTTGTGTTCTGGTAGGACCACACAAATCAGTATGTATTAGGCTCAATGGCTCAGATGACATATATCCTTTTGACTTAAAGGTTGTCCTAGTTTGCTTTCCATGTTGACAGGGTGCACAGATTGTGTTTTGAGGTCTTCTTATTTTGGGTAGATCTCTGATCGCCTGTTTATTGCTTATGTTGACTATGTTGTCAAAATTCAAGTGACCCAATATTCTATGCCATAACCAAATCTCATATTCTTGTGATAGAAAGCACTTTTCCCCTTTGATCTCATTGAGCATGTATAAGTTGTTTGGGGTTCTTCTTGCATTGGCAATGATTTTTCTAGTTTCTATTTTTCTTATCTCACATCTATCTGGATGGAAAGTAACCATGTACCCTTGATCACAAAGTTGACTTATACTCAGAAGATTGTGTTTTAACCCTTTAACATACAATACATTCTCTATTTTTGTTTTCCCATTATCTAAACTTAGAGTTCCTCTTCCACCAATCCTTGTTGATCCATTATCACCGAAACTTACTGATCCTCTATTTGTTTCTTTTAGAACAATGAATTTGTCTTTGTATCCTATCATGTGACTAGAGAAACCACTATCAAGATACCATTGTTCTTCTTTATCCTGAGCATGAAGGGCTGTTTGAACTAACATTGATCTAGTCTTAGCATTTTTCCTTTCATTTTTCCTAGTTGTTGAAATTGTTTTTCTAGACTCAAGAAGTATCATTTTACACCATCTAGCCTTGTGCCCAAAATTATTGCATTTGTAACATATAATATCATCATCCATGAGAGGTGCAAAGGAATTGAGATTTCTATTGACATTATTTCTTGCATGATGAATACAGTGTACAACTCTATGACCATATTTATTACAAGAAAAGCAATGACCATGGAAGAAATTATGTAACCTATTTGGATGTCTTGGAGTTTGTGGTGAAGTAATCTTCCTCTTATGATTAACTCTTATCCAGGGTTCTCCTTTGCTTTCTTCCTTTCTTATATCCTTTGCTTGCTTATCCTTGTTTGAAGTTTCTGCCTTTTGAAGACTTGATTCCTCTTTCTATTTTTCATATTCTACATCTTGTAGTGCCTTGGTCCTTTTGACTTCATTCCTTAGGTGGAAAATTTTTGCTTCCAATATCTCACATTCTATTTCCCTGGCTCTCAATAGATCTATCATGTCCTGCTCAATTTTCTTTCCTTCTTCCACCCTAATCTTGAGTTCTGTGAGATTTTGTATAAGTTCCATCCTTGCTTCTTCATCTTCTTGAACTTGTTCCTTCAAGCTTGAATTCTTCTCTCTAAGTCTTTCCAAATTTTTGAGAGCAGCAAAGAATTCCTCTTTTATGTCAAACATAGTCTCTTCTTCACTTTTTGAAGTCATGTGTGCTACTGATGGATCCTCCTCCAAGATGTTAGTCTTTTCATGGAGGGACCCACTCTGATACCAATTGAAGAACATGTGCTTATACTGAGAGGGGGGTGAACAGTATACAATAAAACTTTTTTATTTTTAATCCAAATAGTAGCATCAACATTATTAAAGTAGTAAACATCACACAAAGCATCACACACATGAGAGACATCATTTTTACGTGGTTCACCCAAAGATGGCTACTTCCACGGAGAAAATATTTCTTATAAATTTTTCTCAAATAAATTCTCTTGGGAATCCTTTCCCTACAATGTTTATGGACCTCTATCCAAAGGAGATGTTGATCCCCTAAATCAAGTTCATGGATCTCTATCCATAGGAGAACTCCTTCTCCTCTGCTCTGGATGGTGATCCTCTAGAAGACTACTGCCTCCACTGCACTGGCTTGTGGATCTCTCTCCACTGAAGACTCTTGTCCCCACTCAGAAGACCTATCCTCACTACCCTGGATGATGGATCTCTATCCACTAGAGACTACTATCCTCTCTACTCTATCACCTCCAAATATCTATCTCAAATCTACACTAAACACAGTCCTTCGGTCTAGCACAAATCTTCTCAATATCTATCTCTAGTCTGGCACAAACCTATCCTCAAATCTACACCAAAATCTGCTCAACAAGTCCACACAGAACTTGCTCAAATCTACTCAACAAGTCCACTCAGAACTTGCTCAAATATTCTCAACAAGTCCACTCAGAACTTGCTCAAATCTGCTCAACAAGTCCACTCAGAACTTGCTCAAATCTGCTCAACAAGTCCACACAGAACTTGTCCAAATCTCATAGAAACATAAAGAGAATTGTTAGAGACTCAATATGTTCTACACTCAATGCTCAATCACTTTCTCAACTCAAATCAGAATATAGAATAGTTTGTTTTATGGAACTTGAACAATCACTTCACACATCCACTTGACTAGGCTCAATCAACTCTACTCAACCAATCACTCAATGAAACACCCCTTTCTCACAAACCCTAGTCCAAGCATATAACCACCAACTCAAAATATTTCCAACAATGCTCAACAAAAAATCTCACATAACAATGATACTCATGTTCTTTTCAAACCCTAGTTCAAGTTCTTTGCACAACAACTCACTTCAACAACAATGCTTATAAAACAAGGTTTTAACAACTCTTTATTCCAGAAAACCTTGAAGCATTAACTCAACACACTCAATAGGAAACCCTAATCAAGTCCTTTTCACTCCAAACTTATTTTCAGAAAACCAATCAATCAACTCAACTTATGGAAGAATGTGCTCATACATTTTTATTGAAGATGAAGGGATCTCATAAATCTGTCACAACCACAAACACTTCTATGCCAAGCTCAAAGAGGTTAGAAGATAAATATTTCTCACAATATAATGTAAATACTCAATTACACCTTATCACTCCACCTTTCAAAAACAACCATCAACATACATAAAATATTTATCCAATAACACCTTATAAACTCCCAACTAAAAATAAATTCAACATCCACCAAAATAACTCAAAACCTCTTTAATCAATTTTAATGGCAAGAAGAACTTTGGCATAAATCAAATCCTCTTTCCTTTAAAACCCCAATAACATAAATCACTTCTCAATAAAACAATATTTCAAAAACCCTTTTAACTCCAAATAGCACAAATCAATTTCCAATAAAATAATTCTTCACAAACCCTTATAACTCCAAACAACACAAATCAATTACCAAAAAATAATTCTTCACAAACCCTTATAACTCCAAATGACCCCTTAAGAAAAACTTTAGGCAATATAAAAATTTAATCAAAAATTACCTTTGCCACTAGTGGGATTCGAACCCACAATCTCTGCCTCCGCGAGTGCTCTAGCCATGGCCTTACCACCACGTGCGCTAGATGCACGTTTGAGATATTGGACACTCTTCATCCCCTTTTTCCTAGGCTAGTGCTCAAAACGAGCATGTGCAAAAGACTTCCCTTGGCGCTCAAGACACACACCACTCCACGTGAATCGATCGTGGGCTCCTCAACTCCCAACGCCTTCACAAAATGTGCACTACCAATGGACCACCATGTCCAATGTGGTTCACACCAATATGCTCTTACACCTTATGTCTTTCACCTAGTGCTAATAAGACAAGTAATCCTTGTCTTCTTCCTCAACGTTCAACGATTTGCACGAAAACATTTCCAACTTTGTCGCATGCATTAAAATATTCAAAGAGGGATAATTTTGAATGCCTCTTGGCATCTTATTTATACATGATTTCACTTTATGCCTTAGACGTCGGCGCTCCATTTTATTTGATGACATCGACGCATTTTGAAACCTTTTATAATTTATAAATTATTTAAATTCTAAGGAATTTAAATTTTATAAATTATATTTATAAACTTTAACTTTAAGGAGATTAAAGCCTTCCTTGGGTTTAAACTTAAACCTTTAATTTGTAAATTATTCTTCCACCGTGGGTCTTTTAAAATCTTAACTACCATCTCAATGTGTGAGGAGACTTTTATATCCTCATAATGATTTTAATAAAACCATTTAATCTTCCACCATGAGTTTACCATAAACCCTCATAAAACATTATTTTGCCAACTTTTTCTTCAACTCTTCGCATTGTTCCTGGTGCTATTGATGGTGTGCTCCATGGTATTAATGACGTCTTCATATGTTTACTTTGGCATCAATGATGACTTTTCACCTTGACATCAATGACAACTAAATGAGCTCAAAATGTCCAATAGTTTACTTAGCTACTTTCAAATTTTGAATTTTTTGACACCAATTTGACACCCTTATTTGACACCAATTTGACTATACTCGATGTGACCCCACTTTGACACACTGTTTTGACACCAATTTGACCAACTGACACAATGATTTGACACACCGATTGCTATTAATATTTTAGTTAGAAGACACAAGACATGAATGTGACAATGTGATAGATATGCAACACGCAACGCGAAAGAAGACATGAAGAGGACATGATATGAATGACTAGACCGATGTAGAAAGACAACAACCAGATATGACCACTAGACGACATGCAAGACTAGTCCCAAGGAACATAAGGACTAGACAACACGCTGGCCATGATGACAAGATGTGACCCAAGGAACGAAAAGACTAGATGACACACTGACCATGATGGGAAGTGGGGATCCAAGGAATGGAAGGACTAGATGATACGTTGACCATAACGGCAAGCGGGGACCCAAGAAACGAAAGACAAGACTATTAAGGACCAAGCATATACGTGTACAGGGCAAAGACCATGAAATGACTACACTTGAGCAAGACAATACCACCATTTGAGTGAATGGCTATGTGAGGGGAAAGGTTTCATGTGGCCTAAGCCACAACTTATTATTGTGAAAGCCACAACTTATTATTGTAAAGGCACATATATAAAGAACTAATACCCTGCTACCTTGCCAATGTGAGATAAAGAAAAATCCCTGAGCAAAATATTTATCGATGAAACCTTAGGAGATAATTAAAATTTAGGGTTACTTGGTGTTTTTGATTGGACAACGTTTCTTTTGGGTGTGATGTTTATGGAAGCGATGTGATACCCCGATAAGGATTTATTCGCACCTGGGAGAGAGTGCCCCTCGAATTGAAATCAACCACAAGACAAGCGGTGTAATATTATTTAAGAGCTTTCAATTTTGATATTAGTATTATAATATGACAATCACGAATATTCAATTTCCCTTATATTTACCAAGAATCATCTAAATTAGAGGGTGATCTCATCGCCATTGGTAGGTATCCACCAAAAGCAATAATACCAATTTTTCTAGATATTTTCCAAACTTCCAATACTAGTTCTTCAAGCTCTTCTCATTTTCCAAGTATAGATATTCCAAAATGGAATAGGAAACCATCATTTCATGCAATAAGGACTCCTCAAAATATCCTAGCATTACCTCCTATTCCCATTATTCTCGCATTACCTGCACCGCCTGCTCAGCAACCCAAGAAAATCAACTCTCTATTATACTAGACACGATAAAAACTTTGGCAAATGGTATGATGTCTATGAAGATAAGAGAGGCCGAGAGAAATTTTCAACCAAGAATGTTTCCTAAAATAACAAGGGATGTGGCTCCATCAAGTAATAGAGGGCAAGAAAGATCAAATGTTGTTTATGCAAACGAAGTCGAGGAAGCTGCAGATTCTCCCATAAATTTTGATTACTAGTGTACCACATGTAATGATCCACATGGAGAAATTTCACGCATGATTCATAAAAACTATGTAAAAAATGTAGCTATTGAGAAAGAAAATAAAAACATGAAAGTCCATGTAAGCATGATTAGAGAAACTGATCACAATTTCATGATGCCTTCAGTTGAACAAGTTGCAGTCTTAACCAGATCAAGAAAAAAACCTCTACAAGTGGATCCTCAGGAGCTTCAACCTCTAAATATTTTTCCATCTCCTAAAGCAACACCTAAAATGGATTCTTCCTATGAAAAGGGACCTCAGGTTCCTACCCAGAGATCTAGGATAGAAACACGTAAAGAGTTTACTCCATGAAAGGAAATGGAGACTTAGGATCAAGCTAAGGAGAACTTAATATTTCCTTCACTAAATAAGAGATAGAGAATGAAAGCAACTCAGGGATACATAAAAAAATATGAAACATTTGCCAAGGAGAGAGAAAAGAGTGCTAAACCATCTTCATTCAACATGAAGAAATGAATAAGACTCCATCAAAGGTAAGCATGTACGATGCCCTTCAGTTTCCTGGTCAGATTTATCTCTTGCAAGAATATTTAAAGACAATGAAAAATAAGGTAAGAACACATCTAACATTTGCCACTAGAAAAAACAAACCACCTCCCTTCTATTTATCTCTTAAAATGGAAGGGTGGGTCATACACAAATACATGATAGATTCAGGTGTTGCTACTACAGTGATACCAAAAGCAGTGTGTGACATCATGGGGATGGAGTATACTAGAAGTAATCCAAGAGTCCTACATTTGGATGGTATTCCAATAAATACTATAGGAGTAATTAAATACATCCCCATACAACTTCATAGGATGCCTCAAATGGTGGTCATACAAGTGGTAGTTGTAGATTTAGCATCATACTTCGGTATGTGTTTGTTTAGAGAATTCACAACCAATATAGGGGGATATCTATCTCTAGACTAATCACATTTAGAAATAACTTTCAAAGGTAGGAGGATCAATATATTTAATGAAAAACCATCTACTTTTCATGTAGAAAATATAGGGGAGGCCGATACTATAAATATGATGACCGAGGAAATTGAATATTGGATCTAATGGAGGAGACCTTAGAGGAGTTTCAAACAAAATATCAGTTCTCTCTAAAGAATTTCAATGCCATGATAGAAACAAAAAAGGGAATTTATTTCATTGAAAAATCAAAAAAGCAATTGGCACCCGCTTCTAAAGAAAATGAGTCTACCAATCAACTTTGGAAGCTATTCTTCGATGGAGCTAGGTGTAAGAACGGAGTTGGTGTTGGAATAGTTTTGATTTCCCCTATTATAGGCTAACGTAGAGTTGCACCAATAATGCAACAGAGTATGAAGTGCTTTATTTGGGCCTGAGAAAGACTGAGAAACTGGGGTTCAAGCAGTTATTAGTTTATGGAGATTTAGAACTTATCATGAATCAAGTCATGGGGAAATGTATCAGTAAACAACATTACCTAAAGGCATACAAACATAAAGTGTGGGACCTTTTAGAAGCCTTTGAGGCTCTAAATATGAAGTTTATTCCTAGAGAGCATAATACCCACGTAGATTTGTTGGCGTCTATGGGAGCAAATTTTTGCCCCATAAAAAAGGTTATCCAGAAATCTAAGATACTTAGACTCATATATAGACCCTCTATTCTAGATAAAAATATCTTCTGGAATTTTTTTTTAAATGATGAGCAAATATTAGATTTTTTAATCTATGAGATGAACTGCTCGAGCGATAGAACGCTGCAAGATGAAGAAGAAGAGGGATTGGTTAAATTAAAGAATAATAATATTCCCAAGGGAATTATCACCCTTGAGAGTCTTTTTGATAATAATGATAGGGCACTAGGCCATAAAATAAAAGTTGATAAGCACCAAAGTTAAGCTAGAACTGAGAAAAATGATTAAATTCAGAGTTAGTTGTACAGTAGAAGAGTTAAACCAAATCAGGGAACTGTGCAAGAAATTTCCAGATATTATAGCTTGGGTATACAATTATTTAAAAGTGTACAAGAAAGAGATTATCCAAAACACCATTGAATTAGAGGAAGGAGCCAAACCTTTTAGGCAAAAGCAAAGGCCTGTGAATCTAAAGATAGAAGCTCTGATGAAGCAAGAATTGTTAAAGCTCCTTCAAGCTAAGATAGTGTATCCTATTAAACATTCTACCTGGATGGTGAACTTAGTTCCAATTAGGAAGAAAAATATAGATATTAGATTATGCATCAATTTCAGAAATTTTAATAGAGCCTCACTCAAGGATCATTATCCTCTTCTGTAGATAGACCAAATTTTACACATAGTTGCAAGAGCAGAGATATTTTATTTGCTAGATGGTTTTTCTGGGTATAATAAGGTATGGGTCACCTGATGGGAAATATTCACCTATCAAAGGATACCTTTCAGTTTTTCTAACACCACAACAATCTTACAAAGGGAAATGGATGTAGCTTTCAGCGAGCTTTCTAACAAGACCATAGTCATCTATTTAGATGATATGACAATTTTTTCTCATCATTAATAAGATCATGTAACACACCTCGAGAAGGTTTTTGAAAAATGTAGGGAATTTAGAATATCTTTGAACCCAAATAAATCCATATTCACTGTAGAGGAAGGTATTCTACTTTGTCATGTCATCTCTAAAGCTAGGTTTGCTATATATCCTAATAAAGTGAAAGCACTCTTATAACTCCCCTTACCAAAAAAAAAGAGAGGCTTGCAATATTTCTTCGGATAAATAAATTTTATGCATAAATTTATTGCATATTTTGCACAGATTGTTAAACCAATGAAAAAATTATTAAAGAAAGATACACCTTTCAAATGGATAGATCCAAGGGAAAATGCTTTCAAAAATATTCTAGAGGAGATAGTTCAAGCACCTGTGCTGGTTAATCCTGACTACTCTCAAGGTTTCATCCTATATGTTGTTGGTGAGCAAGAAAGTTATGTTGTAGTCCTCACACAGAAGGGAGAATACAATGAAGAAATATCCCTAGGTTTTCTGAGTGCCACTATGCATGATCACGAGGAAAGATACAACTTTATTGATAAACAAGTATATGTTGTCATGAAGTCTTTGAATAAATTTTAACATTTCCTGTCACAGAGTAGGATCATTTTTTATTTGATTCATACTAATGTCAAGTATTTTATAATACAAGGAGAACTTGGTGAAAAAAGAGCTGGTTTGGTGACTAAAATATAGGAATATGATGTAGAAATACATCCAACAAAAATAGTAAGGGGTAGAACCCTATGCCAAGAATTAGCCAAGAAGGTTGCAAAGGGTCATGTGGATCACCAAAGTGTAATGTGAAATGTGGAATCAAATAAAAATTTGAAAAAAAATTGATTGGATTGATGATCTTATGAAGTACTTTCAAACCGTAATATGCCCTAATAATTTGAATGCTTCACAAATAAGAAGGTATCAAGCACAAGCATTAAAGTACACCCTTAAATTAGAATGGTTGTACAAAAAAATATAGATGGTGTACTTTTGAAATGCATAGGAGATGATAAAAAACAAAAAGTGTTGAAAGAGTTTAATGGAGGTCTCTCTGGGGGACATTATTTAGAAAGAACCACTACTTTGAAGATACTCAGAGTAGGTTGTTATTGGCCTTCTATTTTTTTTGACACTTACAAAATAACAAAGAGTTGTGAGCAATGCTAGAGATATGTAGGGAGGAATAGAAATCTCCCTATGCCTTTAAATTCTATCCAAGTTGAAGAACCCTTCCAATAGTGGGGGTTAAATTTTATTGGGATAATAGAGCCTAATTCATCAACTGGCCACAAATATATACTTATTGCCATGGACTATTTTACCAAGTGGGTTGAAGAAATTCCAACTAAGAAAGTTGATCAAGAGGTTGTAATTTATTTTGTAGAAAGCTTGATTACAAGGATTGGCATACTAGATTCACTGGTTACGAACAATAGATTAGCATTCATCAGAGCTAAAATGATTGAGTTCACTAGTAGATATGGTATATATTTGAAGATCTCTTCCAACTACTATCCACAAGGAAATGGTCTAGCTGATTCTACAAATAAAAACCTCCTCATAATCCTAAAAAGAACATTAGAATATAACAATATAAGTTGGCACTCCTTGATCAACCAAGCACTATGGGTTGATAGGATTTCTATTAAGAAATCTATTAATACATCGCTCTATTCTTTGGTCTATGTTAAAGAGGCTATCCTACATATACACATGGAAATACCAACGTTAAATTTACTTAATTATATGGACGAAGAAGGAGGTCAACCAATGGATACCCTACTGATGCAACTTTTACAACTGGAAGAACATAGAGAATAGGATTATAATCACCATCAGAAGCATATGGTAGACATAGAAGGATGGTTCAATAAGAAGACCACTTTCAAAATATTTATGGTGGGGGACTTGGTTTTGAAATGAAATGTGAAAAAGCCAAGCCAAACAACCATAAAAAAATTTATGCCTTCTGGGAAGGCCCTTTTGAAATAATTGCTGAAAAGTAATTTAATTCATTTCAACTGAAATATCAGCAGGGTATGATTCTACCCATAATAGTGAATACTTTTCACTTAAAGCTCTACTTAAAGTAAAGAAAAAAAGGATAATTTAATGTATATTATGTATATTATAGAAGGTTTGTAAATATTTCCCAAAGTTTTTTCGACTTATAAAAAAGGGTTTTTTGTCATCATTCCATGACCAACCAGTGTTTGCCAGCAAGAAGTCAAATATAACGGTTAAAATTTAAAATTGCCACATAGCCATCTAATTATTGGTGGGAAATAATTTCCTTTGAGAAAGAAAGAAGCCTTGAGAAGCATTATTTTTCATTTAATAAAGTTTCTATCCAACTGCCGAAAGAAATTCAAAATTTACCACGTGGCTTTTCAATGATTGGAAAACAAGAACCACCTTTGCAAATAGAGGAAGCTTTGGTAAGTATAATATTTATTTTAATGCAATTGATAGCCATTTACCAAAATTTCAAAATATTCGAAAGGGTGACAGAAACAAGGCATAGGAGGGTTCGAGAAATTCTAGCCCACCAACTGTAATTAATGAAATCATGCATGTCTTTTCTAATTGACGTGAAAAAAACCCTAATTTCACTCCTGAGTAAGTTTTGCTGCGCCACTTTCTATTCCTATTTTTGAATCCAAGTTTAGTTTAGACAAACTCAGTGTGATATTTTCTCATGGCTTTGAAGAAGAACAGTCAGAAAACAACAATGGTAGCTTCATCTTCTATACCTTCAATAGTGATACGTAAAGAGGAAATGGGTGAGAGATTTTTTGATAGAGATGCTAGAATTGGCAACACAGTAGTGACATAAAAATATCCAGGAATGATTCAAAGAGATATTGAATATAGGATGGCCACTGGTATCACTGCATCTTCCCCTACTACTTTTACTTTCTATTCATTACTCTACTGGTATGGTTACATTCCTGTACACCCTTGTCCTGAATTGATCAAATCAATTGTGAATTTTTTATGAAAAGAAGAAAGTTGTTAGATATTTTAGAGGGATACTTCTTTTTATTCTGAGTACCGATGCATTTATTGTTGCTTTCACCATTGGTTATGTGCCTACCCTTGAACCAAAAGCTTTTGACACCATTAAATAAGTAAAATATTTTGTGCCCTTTGAGAAGATAAAAAAATTTCTCACTATGCAATTGAAAAATCCACAATATGGAGGAAATATGCCTAAAACTCCTATTCCCTTAACATATTTCAAAAATCCGAAGCTTTTCTCCATATTAGTTATGGTGGCTGGACTAAAAACTGATGAAAAAGTTTATGGGTGGTAGATTTCCTTAGTAAAATGTGTATCAAACCCAAAGAATTATGACTCTTCAGTCATGGATAAGAATGTTAGGCCTTTGTTTTTTGACTGGCTAGGGTATCTCTTTCAAGAAATTCATGAAGGTTTATCTACAATGAAAAAGGGGTCTCAATTTTCTTTTCATTTTTCTTCGTATTTAGTATGGATATTCTTCTATTTTATGGCTAAGGAACTAGCATTTATTTCTATAAATGATAAATATGAAAAAGGGATGACATTTCCAGTGTATGATTGGACCAACGTATTGCACAAAACAAAAGCATATTACAATTTTACTAGATAATTTTATGGTCCATATCTAAAGATAATGTATGGGAAAAATAGAAGGTTAACCCCAAAAGCTAAAAAAGTTCTACAGAACAAACATGCAGAGGAGGGCAAGTGGTTCATCCTCACTCAAGGGGTTTTCATTAGGTTGTATAGGTTTACTAGGAAACCTTTCTTACTTCCCCATTATGTTATTGACAAGTTATTTGCTTTTGAATATGTTAGACAAACTAAACAAATAATAGTCAAATATGACATGGGTATAGGTAAAACTAGTACCTATACTATGCCATTTTAGTTTGAGGGTATTATTATTTCTAAGAAGGTTCAGCATGAACAAATTACCCAAGCTCTGAGAGAATTGGGGTTAATAGAAATACCTCAGAGATGTAAATATGACCCTATAAACAAATTTGCATAAATACAGGCTATTTTGAATAGATTTCCAATTAAGAGCTATCATGCTTCTCTTAGACCAGTTATTGAAGCTTACATAAATAATAATGAATATGATGCATTGGAATGGCATGTAGAAAGGATGAAACCGTTGCCCCCTTGGCATTATTTTTATGAACATGTAATGTATTATTATCCTAAGAATAATTCTAAGCATGTGTTGAATGATAATACCATTACTAGAATGTAGAAGAAAGGGGCAGAATGGATGGTAAGAAAAATTCATGAATGGTGGACCATGAGAGTGCAGACAAATCTGATTTATTCGAGGTACCCTGTGAAAAATGATCTTGAATTCTCGGCTTGTTACGATTATTATCAAGATTTTTGGTTAGGGGATTTTCCTATAAAAGTACCTCCTAGCATTGGCAGTAGCAAAGAAAAAAGTCTTGAAGCTGTGAAAAGATAGAATATCTACCAAAGTAAAGGAAATAAGGTTGTAGTTGAACAACCGTTATCCTAGGCACAAAAAAAACTTAGAACTTCCAAGAAAAGGTACATTGAAGATATATTCACAAAATAACAAGGAAAAATGTATGGAAAAGCTACTCAGATGATGTTGAATATGGGATATGAAGGCAAAGGACTAGGTAAATAAGGGCAAGGGATCACTAAACCCTTACAGGAATAAAGGAGAGGAAAAAACCTAGAACTAGGTTCTGACTCATCAAAAGGTAGAACCAAAACCTCTAAAACTTTGAAATTTATCCCCCCTTCAAACTCGGCTACACAATTTGATGAATAAACTCTTGGAATTAAGATGAGGAGGCTAAATTTTGTAGCAAAAACTCAACTAAAGGAAAAATAAGATGTTGAAAAAGTACCAAATTGAAAAAACTAACCAAGGTGTTGATGATCGAACATAGAGGTTACTCAAGCTACTCGAGATGGTAATATTGAAAATATTTAAATTTCTCCAGGAGGTGAGCAAATTATTTAGAATGATGAAGATAATGTTCTAGCTACAAAAATTATTAAATCCTACTGAAAAGGAATATGTTCAAAGTGAAACAATTGATGATACAAATGACCTTGCTCAAGAAGGTCAAAATGTAGCCATTTTTCAAGAAATTGTTGTAAAAAAAGAAAATGTTGAACATAAAAAGAGATAGCATGGGGAAATTCCCCTAAATATTGAAATAATAAATCTTTAAGAGGATACAAGAAATGAAAATAAAGCCGATGAAAGAGAAAATGTATAAGAAATTGCTACACCGAGTGAAGTTCAGAATTCTATTTTGAACAAAGTCAATGAAGATCGTGAAGAAGAAGATGGAAATCAACATGTGCTTCAAATAGAAAAATGTATGGCTTCTCTATTCTATCATCCTTTTTCTTCTACTCATTCTTGAACCAAATATCCTTCCATTTCTAGTTCAAATAAAGACATAATGTTTCCTTTGAGACCATGGTTTCCTTCCCTAGAACCAGCATTATATTCACAGTTCAAGTCTGAGGCTAGTGTTGCATTGGTTCAAAATACATTTCTTCATAGTGTTTGCATTCCAGATATTAAATCCATAACCACTAGATATGTTGAGAATCATCTGAATCTTTCAAAACTAAAATATTTGAGAAAGGTAAACAAAAATGCCTTAGACTAGTGGACATCTCATTCTGTTGGAGATTCCAAGACTCTAACCCATGCTAAAGAGATAATAGATCTTTATCCCACCACCATGCAGTGAAAAAAGGTAAAATCGACACCAATATCAAAGAAGTCTAAAGGAGAAATGACCATTAAGGATTATTAGGCAGAAGGTACAATTGAAGACATTACTCAGCTTCATATGCCAAACGAGTGGGGAATGGCTCAGGCCAATTTAGGAACTATCTACTTGCATGGAGAGTATTTCAAAGAGAAATTCATCAAAGAATAGGGGGCTAGGAAAGAATTGGAGTTAGTCCTATAGGAACAAAAATTAGTAGAAAAGGCTCTAAAGCTAGAGGCAAATAAATGAGAAGATAATTTGGTGAGGCTGCCAGTGAAGCAGCAAAATATAAAAAAAACTTGAAGAGGCAGATGCACAGATTCAATATATGAATCTATAGGTTCAACAACTTCAGCAATAGATCCTAGAAAAGTAGAATGCACCATTTGGCCTATCGAAGGAAAAAGCCAACGCAGTAAGAAAAGAAATATTTGAGGATATCTTGTCAGTGAGCCTTAGAGCGAGGCCTATGTTGTTATACCTAGCTAGAGTAAAATAAGTGATTGAAGTGGTCTGCGATGAGTTAAAATATTTGGTAATATTTCTATAGGAAATATCAGATGCAGCAACAAAAATTTATGTCTTGTCTGAGAAAATACTAGAGAGCGTCGTTGCTAAAATCTGAAGTGAAGCTTGATCTTAGGCCAAGATTGTGTCCAAAAAATTCTTTAGACGATTTAAACTTGCAACTCAAGGTGAAAAAATCCTTCAGAAGTTAGAATCTGAAGCTAACGGACTAGTGAAGCATTTAAATCTAGCAAAAAAATATGGACTTCCATATTTATGGATGAAAATTCAAAAGTTTTAAGTGAAGATGCACTAACAATGTCCCGAAAGTCTTTTATGGAGGATGAATCTGAAATAGAAAACTAGGAAGAACCTGTAGAGGAAGCACGAATATTTTCTATGGTGCAAAACATCACATAGATTAGGTACTATTTATAGGAGTTGATTTTAAGGTATAAAATAGTGTCTCGTGACAAAGTAGAAGAATTACAGTATGTACACCAGCTATTCATGGATTCTTTAGACCTCGAGGATGAAGCTTGGAAACAGGTTTGTCTCTCTTACAATGAAGTCATCACTATGATAGAAAAGCTAAAGAAATCCAAGAAGGTTAACCAAAGGCAGTTGATAGAAGGTGGGACCAGTGGTCAGCAATGAAACAAGTTTGAAGTTATTAAGGTGTTAATGTAATATTAGTAAAGTATGCATAAACTATAAGAGGTATTTTGGAAAGGTAATGCTTTACCTATTTAAGTGCATTTTTCTTGATTATTTTCTTCCAAAATATCCTCGTCCATATTGTATTGACTCCATTTTCCAATGGATGAAGGTCCTGGATTCTAATATTTTTGCTAGCAAAATTCCCTGGAAGGCGCCAAGAATTTTAGTCTAAAAAGACTACCTTCAAAGATAGAAAAGTTTTGCGTTTGAGACATAAGGGTCACAATTTTGTAACATGACGAAGTTTTGTGGTTTCAGATAGTAGAAGAGAGCTGAAGCACCAAAATGTTACGATTTCGTGACATGATGAAGTTTTGCGGGTTCAGAGAGTAGAAGAGAGCTGAAGCACCAAAATGTTGCGATTTTGTGACATGATATATTTTTGCAAACAAGCAGCCCGAAGGAGCCAAAGTACGAGGGAATGTCATGATTTTGTGGCACGATATATTTTTACGAGCAAGCAGCCTACAGGAGCCAAAGTGTGAGGGAATGCCACAATTTTGTAACACGATAGATTTTTGTGAGCAAGCATTTGTTCGTAGAACAAATATATAAGTAGAAATAAATAAACACACCTTCAAAGGCTTATGTCAGAAACTGATGACAGACAGTGAAGGAAGCATAAAATACCAAATTTTTGCTATCAGATTTTTATTTATTATTAGAACAATAGAAAGCCATGCAAAACATACTGAAGCATTTTTATAACCTGATTGCTTGTAACTAATTTTTATGGTAGAATATACTAGCTATAAAAGATGCTCACCATAGGGTATATATAGTAGTAAACTCACCCTAAATAGAGGTTGGCTCTTAGATATTTACAATACTAGATGTATGTACTTTGAATGCAAGCGATAAATACGCTTCTGGTTCATGGTGTGCAAGTGTATGTATTAACATTTTATGCTTCTATTCACATTATTGAGTTGTACATTGTATCTGTTCTAGAATCTGGATTTATACATGATATAAATCATATTTTTGGAGTTATAATTCAACACATATGCGTGTTAGATAGATAATTAAACCACATTTGAAGACTATGATTTTTGTGTGAAGATATAATAAATGTTTGAATAGAAATAGTATATACATTTATCTTAGTTTTTGTTTAATTTGTACCATGAGAAAATCTCTAGCTACGGCTATATTTCCCTCTCTTTCAGTAATTATCTTTTCCCTTTTATCATAAAAACCATTAAGGAACCAACCTCCTCTAGATATTAGATGGAATCTCCCAACACCAAGTCCATCTATTCAATGTTGACAAGGTCATAGGCGCAAATAACAACCATAGGCCAATTTTGTTCCAATAGGAACCTTTTGAAATTCATATGTGACCAAAGATATTTTGGTTCCTTTGGAGCTTTTTGAAATTAAGATGTGACCAAAATGGATTAAGAGCCTCTAGAGATTTTTGAAATTGAGATGAAACCAAAGGGATTTTGGTTCCTTTGGAGCTTTTTGAAATTGAGATGTGACGAAAGGAATTAAGTACCTTTGGAGCTTTTTGAAATTGAGATGTGACCAAAGGGATTAAGTACCTTTGGAGTTTTTTGAAATTGAAATGTGACCAAAGGGATTAAGTACCTTTGGAGCTTTTTGAAATTGAGATGTGACCAAAGGGATTAAGTACCTTTGGAGATTTTTGGAAATGAGGTGTGACCAAAGGGATTAAGTACCTATGGGGCTTTATTTATTTATTTATTTTTGGTGGTGAAGGTACGATACCTTAAGTGTCCCTGATTTGCTTGATTATTTATGGCGTGAGTGATTGGGAGATGTGATATCCTGATAATCCTCAATATTCTTGATGATTGAGTTGGTACCAATGTCCTGATCAGATGGGTTGGATGGACCATTTTTGGGAAATACTTTCAGATCAATAAGATCTTGGACAATGTATTTAAATACATGATAGTTGTTGATGTCATGACCCACTTTTTGATGGTAGGGATAGTACAAGTGCTTATTATAATTCTTTCCATGTGGCTTGTTAAGATCACTTGATTTGATTTATGGAAGTACAATCTCTTGTGCTTCATAAAGCCTTCAAAAAATGGTTGAATAAGATTATGAAAGCACTATGTAATCTCAATTGGGATTTGTGGGATGCTTGGTGCATTTGTCCCATTGTGTTGTATTTTGAAATTATGGTACAGGCATCATAAACTGAGATGTAGATTGTGGAACTTAATGTTGCAATTGTTGTGGTTTTTGACATGAATGATGATGACACTGATGATGACTCAACTGCAACTCAATGTTAGTGAGTCAAGTTAAAATTTATTATAACATTTTAGTGTATTGACAATCTGTTTGTAAGCCTTGGTTTGCTTATTGAGTGAATTGATATGTGGTGAATGGATTGATGAATGGATGAGATTGAGTGTGTTTTTGGAGATGTGATGAATTGAGGGACGTGGAGTGAATTTGAGGATGATGAGTTTGGTGAAGAAATGATTGTGAATGAAGAAAAGGATATGATGTATGAGGACTATGGATGGGTTGACTCATGGGAATGGAATAGGTATGGGCTATGGAAATGGAATGGGTATGGGTATATGGAGGTGTTTGAATAAAAATGATAGAATATTATGGCACCCAAGAGGGACTTTGGCTAACAAAGATGGTTTGAGTGGAAATTGGATGAGGTATAGGGTTCACTTGAACTTGTTGAATTGTCTGCCTCTTCTTAAGCAATTTGTTCAAATGCTCCCATGCTTCATGAATTTTCATATCATAATTGGAGGGCATGGAAGAATATGGAAAAAATTATGTGGTTTGGGGATAAGTGGCAATGGGAATTGCAAATTGATTGGAGTAAATGGACACTTGTAAAGCAACATTGATCTATGCTTCATACTAGGGATTGGTATAGGTAGATTTATATGAAATGCTAGAAGAACATGATGATTAGGGAATGGAGAAATATTGGGAAGGTGCAATTGATACCTCCAATAAAGGGTTGGTGTACACCTAGGTGAAGCTGGATGGTTGGGAATGAGCAAGTTCCTACTGTGAAGTAAGAGCTTGACTAGGAAAATTATGAATGGGATCTAAGACATAATTAGCTGATTTGTAGAGAGCCTCTACTTTTGCCATATATATGTGGGTGATATTATGGTCAATGGATGGTGAAGATGAATCTATTTGAGGAAGGGAATTTTTGGTATACCTGTATGAAACATCAATAGTCTGTACAGTGTGTGATGGAGCTACATACAAATTGGCTAGTATCACACTTGGAGAATCTACCATAGAAGTGGTGGGGAAGGTGGATGAATATTCCATGGAATTGTTTTGATTTAATACTTTTTGTTGATTTCTTGTTAATACCATAAAAAACTAAACCAAATACAAATTATGCACTTAAATATAATGCAAAATTGAAACTCCACAAAAATCAAATAGAGACAAATCAATGCTAAGCTTATTCAAAATGTGTCTTACCTCATTCATTGATTATCTTATTTTTATGGCTTGGATGAGGCAACAATATTCTTGCTAGTGATGAGATCCAACAAGTTTATTCAGGGGTAATCTAAGGTGTCTAGGGAGAGAGATTGATGGATGGAGATAAAATACACCATCACCAGATCTCAAGAAATGGATGGTGATGAAATCCAACAATTACTATTTAATGTGAAGTGTGAAGTGTGTGATTATTTTTAAAAGTTTTAAATTTTCTATTGTGCACATACAATGTTAGAAAAATGACTACTTTCGATAGTCTAAATCAGAATCCAATATCCAAAATACCAATTTCTCCAAAGGATGTAAAGTACACCACTTAAAACCTACCCTAAATAGTTGGGGGGTTCGTCTACTCCTCTGTATGGAATCACCCAAGTACGGGGATACTTTTGGTATCTTGACACTATTCCTATTTAGACTTATAAAAATAGAAATCTCTAACCTTAGAATGTAAACTAATGTATGCACTTGATAGTTCAAATGCAAACAATAATGCAACACACCAAAAAATTAAGAAATTTTTAAGCATAAATGTGAATGAATGCAATGATTAATCTAATGCCTAAAATGCAACTAAAATGATTTGTTTTTTCTAGATTTATTAATGATGTTCATTTTAATCCATAAATCTTAAAAAACGTAAAATGTCAGAATACATAAAAACAAAAAGTTAGGGTTTTATGGTAAACTTACTCATAAGCCTACATTTCTACTTTAACTCTTTGTAAAATACCTCTAGGTATTTCTTAGATACCCCTGGGAATTTTTGGATGACCCTCGAGCACCGTAGGGCATTCGTGCACCTTCTACAACCTTCTACGAACCTTCAGAAATCCTAATCCAATAAAAATCATGCAAATATGTGCTTCTAAAAATATTGTAAGATGAGATAGAAAACAACTATTCAACAAAGTAAATCAAAATGAGAAACCCTTAGGGGGTCCCATCGTGATCGCCATTTGTAGATGCAAAAGTGAAACACCAAAATATATAACAAGATAAATTGAAATCAAGACCCAATATTGCATAAAAAGAGATAATTTTATTAATATGGGGGAAGCCTCAAATATCTAATGTTACAATGAAAAAAATGATTTCTTTTATACAAATGTTTACAATAACTAGGTTTCTTTGAACCCCTAGTGAACAATTCTGGTGGTGTCTTCAATCTCACTTCTGATTCCATCAAGGTTGAGTGTGCTTTGTGCTATCCAATACTGGGCCACTCCATCTTAAATAGTTACACAATGCTTATGTATATTTAAAACCTACACACAAATAATGATAGAATATGATTAGTAGTAACTATGAGGGCTCCACTATGTGAGACCATCAGGAATCAATACAAACCCTAAATGCCAAATAATAAAATGCATACAAAATATGGAAATAATGAAAGTAGTATAACAATAATAATATTTACCTTGTTAAACTTATCGTTTTATGATCTGATGTAACTGTTGCAATAAATTGGTGCAGTTATGCCCTAGCCTTGCTCAAGGGCTAGTAGGGCTATAGAGCTCTAGTCTAAAATACCTACGGGTGTTTGGTGGTAGTAGAAAATGCTCAGGGGCACTCGAGAATAGTGGAAAGTGCCTAGAGGTGCTTGGAGGTGGAGGAGAAGCGCCCGAAGGTGCTTGGTAGTGATAGGGAGTGCCCGAAGGCATTCAGGAGTTGGGGTGAAGATCTATAGAAGTATATCTGGTTGAGTGAGAGGGGTGATGATGGATGCGATGGCTATGGTGAGCGAGGACAGATGGAGAACTTAGGACAACAAATACTTAGAAAAATTACCTAGATCCAAATATTTAGGGAACTACTCAGGGGTTCAGCCATCAAAGTGGCTCCTTTTAATAATCCACACTAGGGTATGTTAGGGTTTGAATGACATGAATTGTGTGGCTCAGATTAAAATACATTAGAGGGTGGCTATTAATTTTGGGTGTGGCATGGATTGATGTGGATGGATGGCTAGGATTAAGTTAAATCAGATGGTTAGGATTTATTTGTATATATAATATTTATTAAATATATAAAATATAATATTAAAATATTAATATTAAACATATATTTAACAAATATGCCTAGATATACATAAATAAAGGGGTAAAGATGGTAGGAAGACTTGGATGGATGACAAGTGGCTAGATTTTGGTGTCTACAATAGCAAAGGAAATGCACCACCACAAGAAATAAACAAGGTATGATATTACAAAATATGCCCTTTTAAAATACAATAAACCCTTTAGATTTTTTACAATGATACCTACAAAATGGAGGGTTTTCCTTTTACAATAACTTGTGGTGCTACAAAGTATTCCCTTGGTCACACTTAAATATATTGGGTGGGTTGTAAGACTTTTTGTTTGATGGACCACCTTAGACTTGAGGCTGCTCCAAAATCCCTACAGACAAGCCTACAAGAAAATTTTAGGAGAATTTATTAGACCTTTCGAGATTAGGCCCAAAGCCAAGGAAATTCTAACACAAAAATTAAAAAAAACTTGATTAAAAGTTACAAAAGCATATATAAAGGTTATAAAATATTTTAAATAGAATTTATTTACCTTTATTACATTATTTCCATTGATTTAGTATCTCTTTTTGTGTCGAATTGTAGCTATCATGGGGCTAACATTTGGCTCTATATAGTCATTAGGGGGCTGACATCTAGACTTCTATTGCTCTAGATGTAAAATTTGGTGGAGATATTCTATGGACTATCAAGAACCTATCCTAAAAATTTGGTGTTGATAAAAGTTAGGATGAATGAGTTATGGCCAAAATAGGTCAGAATATTCTAGCTCTATGTAGCCATTAGGGGTGACTAGGATTGGTTGGCCGATAGGGGTGCTACGATTAGACTTATACAACTAGACTAGGTTTGAAATTTGTTGTAGATATTCCTAAGAAATTCTAGAGCTTATGTTGAAGGTTTGGTGTTGATTAGTTTCCTGGTTTGTGAGCAGCTAAAAATAAAGTTAATGGGTACTCCAAGAAGACTCCACTATTGTGATGACCATGGGCTCTAAAGCGGGATGCAATGTCAGAAAGGGCTCAAGTATTACAAGGGATACTAAAGTGGCTCATAAAGTTTTGGTAGATTTTTGTTTAGGCTCTTGGATATATCTTGCAAAATGAAGGAATAATGGGGTATTTATGTAATTTGGCAAGGGAGAGGGGGTGGTAATTGGACAATGACTTGGCATGATGTGGTAGCTAGGTGGAAGGAGGAGAGGACACATAAAATATAGAAATTTTTTCTTAGGATAATGTGTACCATCCCCATTAATGGCCTTGGGTGATGAGAATCCTCACCCACCCAAGGGCCATAAATGGGCATGGGGATATGGGGGGCCTAGGGGTATGTGGAGGATTTTAAAATTCTTAAAAAGGTGCATGGGGGATGTGGCTGAATTTAAAATTCATAAAAAGTGCAATGGAGGTTGGAGAGGACTTAAGATTTTATTAGGGATATTTAATGGGGGGATTTATCTAGGGATTTGGATGATTTTTAAATTCCTATAAAATGGAAAGGAGGATGTAGTAATTTAATGTGGGATTTGATGGGGGGTTTGACCTTGGGATTAGAGGAATTTTTAATTCCTAGGAAAATGCATGGAAGAATGTAGGAGGATTTTAGGGGAGATGAGGATTTAATGTGGACATTTTCTAGAATATTTTGCGGGGATTAAGAAAATGGGTTAGGACATTTTGGGGATTTGGTTAGGATAAGGTTATTTTTTGGGATTTGATGAGGGAATTTGATTAGGGATGTAGGGATGATTGGGAACTAATTAGGGAATTTGGGGTTAATTTAGGATTATAGTATTTTTATAAGGATTTGGGAATTAAAGTGGAATTTAGGGAGATTAGGATAATTAAAAAGGGATTAGAAGGATTTTGAAAGAATGTGGGGGATGAGGAAATTAGAAATAATTAAAGGGGAATTAGAGAAAATTAGGGGAATTGGGGATTATAGGTGAATTGAATAAATTAGAGAGGGGCATTAGAGGAATTAGAGAATTTAGAGGAAATTGAATGAAATTAGATGAAGTTACAAAGAGAATTAGGGATTTTAGAGAGATGTAGAGGAATTTGAAATGAGACATGATTTTAGAGAATTTAGAGGAAAATAAAGGAATTTAGTTAAATTGGAGGAATAAGAAAGATATTTGGGGAATATAGAGGAACTTAGAGGAATTAGAAAGGTAAAATTAGAAGAATTCAAGGAATTTTGGGCTTTTTAAAAGTTAGAAAAAAAGGCTTCAAGTGATTACAAAATTGACACATTTTTGGTGTCTAGAGATGATATCCTAATACCAAGTCAATATTTGAAGATATAGTGGAATACTTTGGGTGATAAGATATCGTCAGTCCTTGATAAAAGATACTTATTCTTGATGGCAACCTTATTCAACATTTTCTAGTCAATGCATAACCTTAAGAAACCATCCTTATTTTTCAAAAATAACATCGGAGCTCCCTAGGGAGACACACTAGGTTTAATCAAACCTTTTTTCAATAAATAATTAAGTTGCATCTTTAACTCTTGTAACTCAATAGGATTCATTCTGTAAGGTGATATTGTAATAGGTTTGTCTCTAGGCATTAGTTCAATGGTGAAATCAAATTCATATTGAGGTGGTAAACTGGGAGATCTTCTAGAAATATGTTCCTAAATTTGTGTAGAATTGGATGTCTCTTAAATATTTTCTCATCCTATTTTTACTTGTCTTTCCATTTATATTTACTATATACAACATACCACCTCTTTTAATTGCTTTCTTTAACTACATGGCTGACAAAAAATGCGGTTTAAGAGCCTTGTCTACTTTAAACCCTAACTCTCTTCCTATCCTCATCAGTATAGTCCATAAATATTTCTTGGAAGTTGATTAGGGCTCCATGAGCCTTTAACCAATCCATCCTTAGGATGATGTCAAAGGCATGTAGTGGTGCTACATATAAGTACTAAATAGTGGATCCATTGGGTAAGGTGATTTTGGCTATAGGAAAATATTGATCCATTGAGTAAGTTTGTTCAGGACCATACTCGACTTTTCACCCTTGTGCCCAAAATATAGGTCTTTACAACATATCTCCAATAATACTAGTGGAAATAAAACTATCTGTAGCTCCACTATCAACCAAAAATTTAACATTCTTATTAAACAACTTACCATTTAGTAACATAGGAATTACTTAACCATCCAGGTTCTGACTTTCAGTAGCTGCATAGATTTTATGCGGTTACTCCTTGGTTCTATTACTCAACTTTGGCCATTGGGAACACTAATTTTTATAATGAATATCCCCATAAATGAAACAACCTATCCTGGGTTCCCGAGGCCTTTCCTAAATTTTCTCCCCTATTCCTTATTTTTGAGCTAAATTATTCTACTTTTGAGGTTGAGGGTTTGAATTATCCTTTTTTTAGAATTTCTTCTTATAATTCCCTTGGTTCCCATTGTTCTTACTTATAAACTTTGGTTTCCCTTTACATTTCTTATTTTTCTCCTTATTCCATTTTATAAACCCCACATTCTTCCTCTTCTTGAGTTCCTATCTCTCTACCTATGTCAACCTTGCATAGTTGAAGGTCTTTTTGGTTTAAAGATTGGTCTCTTCATGTTGGGCCAAATCATAAGCTCTTTGTAGGGTTTTGGGTTTGAGCAAATTAATTACCATTATAATCTTGGGATCCACCCCCAAGATGACATTATGCACTTTTATTTGCTCATTGATCTCATACTTAGGAACATACTTCAAAATTTTAACAAATCTTTGATAGTATACCTCTATAGTCAATGTACCCTTCTAGATGGTAGAGAATTTCTCAAACTTCTCTACATAAAACTAATTTGATAAAAATATCTTCTTAAATGCCCATATGAAACTATCCCATTTAAGGTCCACATATTGGACCCCTTTGCTTTCTTTGAATGTGTTCCACCATTCTAAGGCTACATCCTAAATATGAAGGGTAGACCAACTAATTTGGGTTTCTAGTGAGTAATTATTTCTGGAAAAGAAGGTTTCCAAATCATTTAACCATGACTTCACTGCATCACCCCCTTCTTGTCCATTAAATTTAGATTCTTTAACATTATTAAGGTCCTTGGTAAGATCCTCCTCAATTTGATCTTTGCCTTCATGGCTTCCTCTAACAATATTCTCTTCCCATATTTCTCCTAAATCCCTATTACCTGTTCCTATATTAGTTAGGGTTTCTAACATTTTTTGTTGCTATTCCATATGATATAGAAGTAACTTCACTACAAAAGAAAGATCTTCCACCCTCTCAATGGAGTCTAATTTTCTTCCAATTTTCTTGTTGTAGTCTTTTGTCCTTCCATACTTCTTACTAGAGTCCATTGTTCTCCTATTTTTCTTGTTGGAGTCCATTGTTATCAGTTTTTTTTTGGGAATGAAGTACCACTTCCTCTTGCATAATTGCCCCTAGATTCTTGGATGATCCTACTCTCAAAATAGGTGCTATATCCTATCCACAAAAATAGCTAAGTTAAAATTTCTCTCAAATTGTACTTATAATCTAGTTAGTCTTGTTTCCCCATGAAGTAACTTAGACCATTATCACTCACTTGATAATGATCTTGGTCACACTTGCCTCACTACAAGGTGTCATCCCCAATAAGAAACTATACTCCCTAAGACTTTTATTCCTTGGTATAACTAGTCCAATCTGTGTGTAACACCCATCTTATTCTAGATCATGTTAAGGTCCCTAGGAGAGTAAGTCTCCCAAAAGTAGCACATCAATTCAAGGATTATCCTAGGTTATCTCCATGGAATCTTATATTCCTATGAACTAGAGATATAATACCAATTATAACAACCAACCAAAAAAAACCCAAGAGAGAGAATTTATTTTTATATCATAAGCAAGGTTCACAAAGGAAGTTCTAATAGTATTCAACATTGTAAGACATAATAACTTTTTATGTTCAATGTCATTGTAAATGAAACTCAAGTGGATAGGATTGGTCAACATCCCATATTTTTGGGCTTCACCTTTCTAAACCTCATCATTTAGAAAGGATGCCAAAAATGGTCCCTCCACCTTTCCAATACCCTCATTGGTATAAGAAAACTTGACCATGGTGTAGAGATTATCCTTCAAGGCCCATACCACTTTAAGGGGAACACCTTTTCCCTAATATTACATAATTCCTATGTAGGTCTATTCTGGCATAATTCCTTAGTGCTTAGTTACCACATCTCTTTGGGTTAACTAAGGCCATTACCACTCACCTAGTAATGAGCATGGTCACCCAATACTCACCATTCAAGGTACCACCACTACTATCTTGTTAATGATTTATAGGCCTCATCTCCTAGGACTTCCCAAAGGCCTCACTACTTTGAGTACACCCGAGCCTCACCATAAAGGTGTAACATTCACAAAAATCTAGTTATTGCATCATCACAACTCCTAGATACATACCTAGTTATTGCATCATAGTAACTCCTACCAATATTGGATTACCTTATTTACTAAAGAGTCCTAATATGGCTTTAAATTCATGCCTAAGACCCCCCAAGAGTCTAAACTTTAAAACATCTCTCCCAAAGAATATAATTTCAAAGCTTAAAAAAATAAAATACTATATTAACATAATAAAATACATCATAATAATTTGCTAATGTCTAATTACTTTCAAATCACAATATTATCATTTCCTTTATATTACAATGAAATAAAAACACATCATAAAAACATTATAATAAAAATCTATACACTAAGCTTATTCTTCCATTTTGCACATAACCGATATTCCAAGAACTTCCATAACATAATAACCACAAGTAATAATGTATTCTTGATCAAGTCTTGAAATACTAGAACAATATATTTACAATACATATTTTCTTCATCAAAATATTTGCATAATTTCAATTACAAAATCTTTTCAAGTACTCATTTTCTTCAAATACAATAATGCATTTCAACATAAAATGAGTCCCTAGTTCCATATTATCTTTAAAGGTCTTCCTCTTGGTAGATCTTTTCCTTGAATTTGTGTAAAAGTCTAGGGATTAGGACAACTCATGATAATGCATATGCAACTTAACATGCAAAATGCAACCACATACATCCATGCAAGATACAATGCATGCAAATAGAGAGAATCCCATACTTCTCTCAATAATGAATTTCTTATCTACCCAAGCCTCAAAAATTCATTATTTAAAGATAAATACAACTTCATAATGCTATTCACAAAGTTTTTATATCTTAAAATGTAATTTACCAAAATGCTTAAGTCAATAAAATAGAATTCTAATTCATCTATTATTTCATATATATATAAGAAGAACCTACATTTCAATTGTCAATCTATTCAATCATTTATATATTCAAGCATTACTTCCATAAAGCATCATTTATATATTCAAATGCCCTGGTTTCAATAAAATTATTAATCTACCAAAAAATATATATATTCAAGAATTACTTCCATAAAGCATAATTTATTTATTTTTCTTTAATGAGACTATGCATCTTCCTAAATAATTAATATTCACATAACCACCTTATAAAAAAAGTTATATTTCTCTCAATAAATTTTAAGGAAAAAATAGCATAATAAAAATTTATTGGTAACTATCCATTATGCTATCTAAAATAACCATACATTATAAATTGAAAGCTCCTTATTAAATCCTCTATGACATAGCTTTAGAAATCAACAATCAATTAAATTCAATTCCCAACACAAGATAACAATCAACCAATATCCAAGTAACAATAACCCTAAATAAAAACTTACATGAGAAAAGGTTTAATAAAAAATAAAACTTAAGAATCCGACCATCGCCACCTTCTAAAACACCATTGTCTATGTTTCAGAAAGCTATAGAAGCCTACAAAAAAACACAAATATACCTCTGAGCAATGTGGCCTCCAAAGGAGCCACTAGAGAGCACAAGTCCGTAATTGTAAATTAGTGTAGCTACATGATCATAATTAACTACACACAAACATACTACACACAACAATAGAGAAATAGACTCCAAAAATTGTTCAATAGACCCACTTGAGAAATGACATATATGCAAAGGTCAATAAAATAATTTGGCTCTCTATGAAAAAAAGGAATGAACAGAAGATAAGGTCGATGCTAAGGCTTCCCCAAAACTTGGAGAATCAACTTAAGACCAAAACTATCACACAGTGGATCTAACACAATAATCGAGCAGGTGAAAAAAATAAAGGTGAAATCTCCTCTCAACATGAGAGATAAGCTACAAAAGCAAAGATTCAACCTACCCACTAGCCTTACAATAAGGTATCACAACAATAGAAGTTGCTAACCAAAAACTAAACCAAAATGACTTGTAATGCAACAACAAAAGCAACTATAAACCACAACTAAGCAATGCAACAACAAGCAATTTCATGAAGCACATATAAATTTTAAGTTTCATTAAGGTAACTATCTAAGAATTATCTCAAACTGAGCAATTCTTCATCCTTCCTTGCTTAGTCTCCTCATAGTCTTCTTTTGATGCCTTCGCTAGCTCCAAAATTTTCTAAGGTATGGATTTCAAACAGGTTTTCCCTGGAATGTCAAGAAGATTAAAATGTTGAACATGGTCTCGATTCATTTACATTGCTCAAAGAGGGATGTTTTCTCAATATTACAATGATATTAAATATTGCCACTTGCCAAATTTCTCAAAGCACAACATTAAAATTATAACCTTAATTAAAGTAGTGTTAAGGTTTATTTGCATTACTTTAATTAGTGTTCTAATTGTGCTCTTAACATTAACTTATTCCTTCCCAAGGTTGCTCACATTAGAACAATAATATTTAAATTAATTATTCACCTAATTAGTTATTATCAAATGTTAATATTAAAAATTAACATCGATATCAAGCAATTCCATACATGGCCTCTTGCTAAGCCATTACTACCTAATTAAGGTAAAAACAACAACACACCAAGTTCTTCCTTGAGTAGGAGGTTTTATGATATTTGAGATGCTATCACCCATCGACTAAGGATGGATATTTTTCTTAAGCAATCTCCTTTACAAAATGGTACATTCAAACAACCACACATACAATGCACATATATGAAGGGTTTTATTTTACCCTTGAGCTATCAATTATAATGCCATCTATCATTTCCCATTTTATCTCAACTTTGGTGGTTGTCCCATACCAATCCATCCATGAGAGTACCTAGTATTGCAACCATAAATTCCATCAATAGTACCATATTCTAAAAAAGTATAATCAAGCATAAAATACAACTACCAACACATATTGATAACATAAAATGAAATTATGCATTAGATATCCACATATCAATACATAAATCAAATATCAAGAATGAGTCCTACCAAGGAGGGTTTTTATAGAGCTTTTATTATGGGTGCCAACATTGGACAACCATCCATATTATTTCATCTTATTAATATTTCTATATTATTTTCCTATTCTCTTGCATATACTTGTGGTTAATGTTATGCTTTATGTGACTTCTATAAAGTATTATGAAATTCAAAGAGAAATGATGAATTTAAATCACCACAAATGGTTATTGGATTGCCATCTCTAAATTATTGGTAATAGTAATTTTAGGTCATACCTTGGTCAATGAGGTTTGGAAATTCAATTCCATCCTTATGTATTAAGAGAAGGTGGATCATTAATGACTATGTCACTAAATATAGAATAATTTTAGTAATACTACTCTTGATTTGTAATAGATCACTATAAATACTTTAAGATTTAGAATTGTACAACTTTGATTGATAAATGAATAAATATTAAGATTTTGTATTCAATTATAGATAACATGATTCTTTATTGGTTGGGAAAAATAAGTCTATGGCTATGGTGATACAAATACAACTAAAAAAAAAATGGTGTAATGCATTCTAATATATGTAATGCCACTCATCAAATTACATTAGCTCAATAGGTTAAATTCTTTGTCTTTCAAGGAGACCATGGTTCTAATATTTCTAAGAAACACATGCATAATTACCAAATAATTGTAATACCACTTGGGGGCTATTTCAATACCACATACCTCATTAAAAAAAATAAATAATGCCAATTCTTAGACTATTTATAATCTTAATTATAAATTTGATAGAATCTAGAAAAAATTATTTTGAAACTTAATGGCATTTTAAATTCAATTTTTCTCTATGTGAATGGGAGAAGGCATGTAAAGGTAAGAACATAGGTTTTCTTCATCTTAGAATCTAACAATTATAAACTCAATACTAGGAATGAAGCTTGCTTGGTGAATTCTCATAGGCTAAAAGAAAAATTAGGAAATGTGCTACTTTAAAAATATATCACATCATTAGATGCTAATTTGTTTTAATAATTTGTAACACAACCATTTATTTCCCTCAAATATAGTGTAAATCCTAATAGTGTTTTTGATATCCATGCATTTCATAGATGCAATCAATAATTGGTAATAAAAAGTTACACACAAATATTTTAATCATATGAAATAGAAATAAATTATAATAACAAGCAGTAGCTTGGTTACTACCTTCAAATTCTAGCAACAAATCTATCATGGAAAGCAAAGGAGAATGAGCTTTAGCTCCATAAGCAAAAGTGCAAGCAATATTTTTTGGATCTTTTAAAAATTCACTAAGTCCCAAAAGTGTGACCTACTATAAATTGTAATTTACTTGGGACAAAAGATGAATTAGAATTCTACCAAAAATTCAAATAGCTTTTCCAAGAATGCAAATTAGAATTCAAGGCTTAGAATTAGATAAACTACCTAGAAAGTAATATTTTATCTCCATATAGCTACAATTAGGACTTATAAGGCTATAAATGTGTTTAAAGGTAATTTAGAAGCATGTATAGTTTACACTATTCTAAAAATATTTTGGCCATTTGAAAAAGTCATAACTATACTTTGTGATACTCCATTATAATTATGATATCATTCTATTATTAATGGAAATACTGTTCATGACATTCATTTTTTAATAGAAATATAATGCATACTTTATAAAATAAATGCAACATATCTTACCCTGATTCCAAAAAAAGAAGGATGCATAATTGTTTGATTCATTTAGACACATAGCCAATATAATATGACATATAAGATTATCTCCAAAGTGATGATGAACTGGTTAAGACCATTGTTAGACAAAATTATTTTAGAAGAGTAAGGAGGATTTGTGAAAGGGAGACAAATTATGGATGAGATCATAGTAGCTCATGAAGTTATGCATTTAGTAGCTTCAAGAAAAAAGAAAGCAACAATCTTAAAAGTTGATATGAGTAAAGCCTATGATAGGGTTAGATAGGATATTATTTTGTAGTATTAGAAAAGTTTTGATTTGGAAATAAATGGGTCAGATGGATTAAATCTTGTGTCTCTACAATTTTATATTTAGTGTTGGTCAATGGGTTGGTAACATAATTATTTAAATATAAGAGCGGTCTTAGACAAGGAGATCCTCTATCACCATATTTGTTCATTATTATGGTAGAAAGTTTAGGTAGGATATTGAAGAAGGATAACAAATATGGGCTTATAACTGGACTTAAGGCTAGTAATAACATACACAAAATCACCCACTAATAAATTGTAGATGATATAACCCTTTTTTGGAGGGCAAGGACTAACAAGGCTATAGATTTGAATAACTTATTAAAGGAATACAAAAGGGCATCAAGGAAAAAATTTAATATGATAAAATCCAAAATTTACATCCTAAACACCCCAACTAAAATCAAAGTAGGGATATGTAGGTTACTTCAAATGGAGGTAAATTTGCTAACAACGTATATAGGGATGCACTTATTTGAGGGGAGAATGAGGATACAATTATGGAATCTAGTTATAAGTAAAGTTTAGAATAAAATATTGGTATAGAAAGGTAGATTGCTATCATTAGCAGGAAGAGTGCAATTAATTAAATGAGTCTTACAAGCCATTTTTATTCTATGCCAAAATCAATAGAAAATTTTTTAATCTATATTATGCCCTACCATCATGGAGCAAGGTGTGTGATGATAAAAATAAGAGAGGTCTTGGTTTAAGAGTTCTTATAAATGCAAACTTATCTCGTAGGGGAAAATTAATTTGGAGATTGTACAAAGAGAGTTAAAGACAACAGGGAAAAATTCTTCTAAGTATGTTGAGACCAATGACCCAATCTTAATATTTATTGCATTCTATTTACCAAATGGTTTTGCCCTATGGAATGATTTAAAAAAATTATTGATCTAGTGATTAAAGGTTTAAGATGGGTGGTGGAAACAGGAGAATTTTTTTTTATTTAGATGGATACTTTGTGTGATAAAAAACCACTAAATCTAGGTCCAATTTTGAAAACATGGATGAGATTACTTCAAGAAATATATGGTGATAGGGTTTTAAACATTTTGTACAAGGATCAAGAAGGAAGATACAAATGGAAAGAATATTGTTTTACAAGTATACAAAACATTAATGCTAGGAGGCAGTTGAGTAGAAATATGTCAATGATAATTATTTAGAGGGGAGCCATGGATAAGCTAATTTGGGGGTTGAATAGCTTAGGATAACATATAACAAGAAGTGGATATAATGTAAAGCACCAAAAAAATAGGAATATCATAAGAATATGGAGAGATATTTGGGATAGCCCAAGCATTCCTAAAGTTAAAATGTTTGTTTGGCTAGTAGGTCATAGAAGAATTTTATCTTGGGATAACATTATGAAAAGGGATTTTCATAGCCCTCAGAATGTGTTCTTTGTAAAAATGAGGAGAGGATAGACCATCTCTTGCGACACTACTCAATAGTCTGGAGACTATGGAAATGGAATCTTAATATGTTTGGTAAATGCATGGTGATGAATGGTATAATTGAATGGTTAAATAAATGGTAGAGAAATTTTAAAAGTGAGGCTTTACAGATAATCTAGGATATATTAAAAGATACAATACTTTGGATTGTATGGCTAGAAAGGAATAGAAGAATATTTAAAGGAAAGGAAAGCAATTTAGAGGTAATGAAAAGGAAGATTTGTTTAGCCATAGAGTATTCTAAACCAACCATATCAACTCACCCAATCCCTAATCTATAAACAAAGAGCCTTGATAGATGGATTCAAGTCATCAAATGGAATTATGATGTTGGGTACAAGAGAAATAAAAAGAAGGCAAATAATATAAAGTGGAAACCACTAGATGTGGAGTTGGTCAAATTGAATTTTTATGGAGAATCTAAAGAAAATATAGAACTAGTAGGAGAAGGAGGAATAATTAGAAATAATAGAGAAGATATTTTCCCTCATTACACTTTCAACAGTGGATTTAAGTCAAATAATGAAGATGAATCTTGGGCAAATTTGGAAGGGTTGAAAACATGTAAATAAATGAAATGGAATAGAGTATGGATGGAAGGTGATTCACTTATAGTAATGAATGCAATTTTTACAAAAGCAAAGGCTCCATGGAACATACAAGAGATAATTGTGGAAATTCAAGACCTTGTTATAGAGTTTGAAGAAATCAGGTTTACACATACATCAAGGGAAGGAGATAAATGTGTAGATAGCATAGCTAATAGAGGGGTTTTAATTTAGGATCATGAAGTCAAAATCTCTTTTCCATGGTTAGAGAAAATAGTAATTTTAGTTAAAAAATAAATAGGGAGGGAAGAAAGTAGAGAGGGGAGGGCTCTGGTCCCTCCCCTGCTCCCCCTCCCATGGCTCCTGGTTCCTGCCCAGTCCCTGGCTCAACCCAGGTCATCCCTCCCGGGGAGTGGTTGTTTGCAGATGATCTCCTGGGGGAGATCCTTCTCCTCTATCTGCGTCCCTCTTGGCCGGCTAGGGTTTCCTTGGTTGTTTTTTCGGATTGGTGCTTCCCATGGATCCCTGTTTGGTTGGGGATCCCTTCCCTTTTTCCCTCAGGCTTCCCCCTGGGGTTTTTTGCAGATTATTCATGTGGATCTGGTCCCCTGCGTTTCTCGGTGTGGTGGAGGTGACGGTTTAGGGTTTGGACAGCTTCCCCATTTTTTCTTGTGAATCCTCGGCAGGCTATGTGCTTGGACGGGATTCTTGGTCCCTGCTGCTGGGATCCTCTTCTGTTTTCCCAGGGCGGGTTCCTTGTGGTGCAACTCTCTGGTCACTTCCTGATGGGTTGGATCCTCTCTGTGCTGGCTGTCGGCTTCCTGTAGGATGGCTCTCGCTGAATGGAATGTTTTCCCGGTGGGTGGCTGGTTTCTCCACAGGGCGGGATCCGCCAAATCAGTCGGTTTTCCCGCGAGGCGGGATCCTTTCTTTTCTGTTGATTTCTTGGATGGTGGGATTTCCCTGTTGCTTCCCGCTAGGTGGGACTATTTGTGGTGGTTTTGACTGCTTCCCACGAGGCGGGATTTTATTGTAACAATTTTTCTTTGCTTCCTGCTGGGCGGGATCTTCTCGATGGTGGTTTTTGGCTACTCCCTGCTGGGCGGGATCTCCAAAACTACTTTCTTTCTTATTTGTTTGTTTCCCGCTGAGAGGGATTGTTTCATGCTTACTGTTACCGCTAGGCGGGATTTCTATTTTGGTGTTCGGTTTCAAGGGATTGATGCCCTAGGCCCATTGCTTATGTAATCAGGTTTTGGGATCCTTGTTAAAACCCGTTGTAAATACAAACACTACTTACCAAAAAAAAAAATAGTAATTTTAGTTGAAGTGAACAAGAAAATATTGATTGCCCGAATCAAATATTGATTGAAATTTACTTTAATATTTTCCATTGGTAATATCTACTTTATTTTTTAACATTAATGTATTTTTTTAATAATTTATGTGTGGCTTCTATTGGGAGCCACCCCCATCAACATACCAAAATATTACATTTTCTACAAAATTACCTTTTTATCATAGTTTTTCATTTCTTTTTTCTCTTAAATATATTCTTCAACTTCCTCAAAGTGCTATGTTTCTAAAATTATCTCCTTGACATCATTTTGATTAAGATATAAAATCTCACTTGGCTAGTTGCCTTATAAAATTTGAATTTCATTAGGATGAAGATCAACACCACAATTTATCTGCTACTTGATTTCCTTCTCTATAAATATTCTCACACTGCCAAGAGATTGACTCTAGTAATAGATGATGAACATAAACAATAATATTATTTTTTGTCTAGTCTCCACATCCATTTTTGTTAATAGCATTGATGATAATTTGTGACTCCCACTCAATTGAAATATATTTTCATTATTTTTCTATTGAAATTTTAATCATTGTACAAATTTTCGTAGACTCTATATAGTTGTTAGTTGAACATAGTTGTTAGTTAAAGTTCTATATGATTATGAATAAGTGAGGAGAATTTTGTCTTAACTATTTCTAAAAACACCACCTCCACCAACTTTTCCTAGATTTCCTTTAGAAGCACCATCAAAATTAATTTTGATAAACCCAATTTTTGGACATTTCCATTTTACCATAGATCAAAGTAGATATTGTGTTTGAATTTCATTGTTGTATATGTGTCTTCCATGTATGTTCAAATCATGTATCCAAGTTATTAGCATCTCTTTTTCTACAATTTAGACTTCCAATGATGAGCACCATATTTTTAGGCATTATACAAGAGAGGCAATAATACAGTTCCAAACTTGGGCATGCTTTTGAGATTTATTTTAAAAAAAATTGTTATTCCTTTCAAGACATAAATTTCAAAAAATAGTGGTAGGGCCAATATTCCAAAGAATACATAATGCTTTATCTTTGAAATATATTTTTTAACATTTTACCATCTCTTTCAATTTTGATGGAGCTACCCAATATAATTTCATATTTTTTAAAAAATAACCCCAAATGGTGCGAGCAAACGAACAATGAAGAAGTAAATGATCTGATATTTCTAAACCCTTATCACACAAGGCACATATAAAGGATCTATAATATCATCTTCTTTGTAAAATATCTCCTATAAGAATCTTACTTTGAGTTGCTAACCAAATAAATGTTGAGGCCTTAGGGAGAGCCTCTAATGACCAAATTTTCTTCCAAGGAAAATCTTTGGGAGAAGAAAAATTTGATTGTTCTAAATCCTCATATCCTAGCTTGACCGAGTATCCACCATCCTTTGATAAATTCCAAACCAACTCATCCTTTCATTTAAAAGTAGGCAAATAAAACTGTCGAAGCATATTTTGAAGTTCATCTACAATTTTTTTGAGTTCCTCTCCTTCAATTAGGTTACTAAAAGAAATCCATGATCTAGAGTTTTTGCTCATAATAATATAGTCTTTGTCTTGGAAATTTTGAGTAGTTTTTTTCTCATTGATGTCAAAAGAATATTGGTTCACTGTTGTTGTCATTAAGGACATCAAGTGGTTTTCCCAAAAGCAATAAGGTCTTTGAAAGGAATAGGATATAATATTTATTTTTAATATTATATGCCTAAAAAGGGCCCAAAGGATGAAGACCCAAGAAAGGAGAAGGAAGTTTAAATTAACTAATAATATTCTATTATTATAATATTTTAGGCCAAATAATAAGGTGAAGAAAAACGAAGTTCAAATTGAAAAGACCCATGAGCAATTTTCAAGAGGTTTAATTTAAATTAAAATATTTTAATCTTTGATTAAAATTTTAATTTAAATTAATAATGGAGGCAAAGGTTTTTAAATTTAATATTTAAAAACTAAATTGAATTTTTAGATTCGAAAATGGGTCGACATGAGAAATCAAAATACAATGTGTATTTATATAGGAAATGATTTATATTTCCCAAAGTTAATTGAACACATCTTAAAATGCGAAAAAGAAGAATATTGAGTGTTGCGTCTAAGAAGAAGATAATTTGCATTTCAAAGAGCTTGGAGGAAAACAAGGCAACAAAGGTCGTGAAGTGATTTGGCATCCCACCAATGGCAGTAGCGCAGGCGACAGTTGGGAGAGTGTTAAGGCTTGCATGGAGGAGATCGCGGTTCGATCCACACAATCATTTTTTGAAGGAAGAGACCTTCGTTTGACTTGTTCAACATTTTTGTGAGGCATATTTGTGGGATAGCGTGCACCGTGTGTCTATTGAGATATCCAATATTTATTGATGAAGGTTTTTTCTAGAATAAATGTTGATGATAGAAACCTTATTTGATAAGCATTTTTGGAAATATTGAGTGAGCCTTCATATGCATGATTAGGGTTTGTGAAATATCATGAGTATCATTGTTATGTGAGGTTTTCTTAATAAGCATTTTTGAATGAGATTTTATTGAGTGTTTGATTGAGCTGAGTTGAGTAAGATTTTGTGGAAGCTTGCAGTGCAGATTTGAGGTAAGTCTTGGTGAAGACTTGTTGAGAAGTTTGGACAAGTTCTAGTGAGGACTTGTTAAGCAGATTTGAGGTAAGTCTTTGAGAAGACTTGTGAGCAAAGTTTATTGATTTGTTCAAACCTTGAGTTAAGGTTTGAGATAGATCTAACAGAGTTCATTTGTGATTAAGTCAAGCTATGTGTTAAGGCTTGAGGATAGATTTGAGAATATATTTTGGTGTAGATTTGAGGATAAGTTTGTTCTAGACTAGAGACAGAGATTGAGAAGATTTGTGCTAGACTGAAGGACAATGTTTAGTATAGATCTGAGACAAAGAAAAGAATAGAGTAAGAGTAAAATTTGGAGGTGATAGAGCATAGGACAATAGTCTCTAGTGGATAGAGATCCATTAGCCAGGGTAGAGAGGATAAAGGTCTTCAATGGAGAGAGATCCACAAGCCAGTGTAGTGGAGGCAATAGTATTCTAGAGGATCACCAACCAGAGCAGAGGAGGAGTTCTCCTGTGGATAAATTTCCACAAACTTGATCATGGGATTGGTATCTCATTTGGACAAAGGTCTATAAAAATTGTAATAGGGAAAGAATTCCTAAGAGTATTTATTTTAGAAAATTTTATAAGGAATATTTTCTCCATGGAGTAGCCCACATTGGGTGAACCACATTAAATCATGTCTCTCATGTGTGTGATGCTTTGTGTAATATTTAATACTTTAATATTGTTGATGCTATCATATGGATTGAAAAGCATAAATTTTTATCTTATATTACATTCCCCCTCTCAGTATAAGCACATGTTCTTCACTTTGACCTTTGGAACTTTACATGATAGGCATAATTAATCCAATGGTTTCAATCTTGAGTCAAATATAAGAGGATAAGGCTTCAACCAAGCATCAGACCAAAAATTTGCATAAATCCCCTCATTGACATACCATCTAATATGTTTCTTTATCAATTGCAAACTCTCTGATATGAAGTTCCATGTCAATGATCCTTTGGGTAAATTTCTTTTTATAAATAATTTCATTGCATCAAGAGAACCTATATATTTTTGAAATAATATTTTTTCCCAATTATTTCCTTTATCCCTAAATAATATACACCCAAGATTTCCTCGTAATACCAAATTTATAAGTCTACAATTTCACAAGCCTATTCCTCCAATATTATTTCCTTTGTAAAACCTATCCCACTTACAAAGAGGAAACCTAAATTTTTCCTCAAAATCTTTTCATAGAAATTCTCTTTGAATTTTATCAATTTCTAATGTAATACCTATTGTCAGTATTGAAAGTGACATCATATAAATAGGAATGGATTGCAATGTAGTCTTTATGAGTTGTACCCTTCCTGCCATGGTTAAGAACTTACCTTTCCAACCTGCCAAGTAAACTTTCATTATATCCAAAAAAGATATCCAAAGCTCCTTTTTATTTCCTTTATCAGACAAAGGAATACCCAAGTAGGTTGATTGTTTTTTCAATTTTACACCCTAAAATATTCACAATAATTTATTGTAAATTTAGGGCAGTATTGGTGAAAAAAACCCTAGATTTTGTAGTACTTACCAACTATCTAGTAACCTTCTCATAGCATGATAATATTGATTTAAACTCCATGACTTCACTGACTGGGGGATGACCCAAAAGAAAAGTATCATAAAAAAAATTTAGATGAGATTTGTAGGGATAATTTTTTGCAACTTGAATATCCTTGATTTTTCCTTCCATTTTTGCCTTTGAAAAGGCTTTCCCTAATACTTTTTCCAGAATAATGAATAGATAAAGAGAAAGTGGATCACTTTGATGAAGTCCATAAGATGAATTAAAGTAAATTACAGGAGAACCATTGATCAAAATAGAAAATTTTGCAATGCTATAAGTATTTAATCCACTCACACCAACTATAAAAAAACCCAAACTTTTTGAGAATAATGTGTAGAAAATTCCAAGAAACCCTATCATATGCTTTGTTCATATCTAATTTCAAAAGCATACTTAGTTTTTTCATGGAATGAATAGAATGTATGGCCTCTTGTGCAATAATTATAACACAAAGAATTTGTTTACCATGAACAAATACACCTTGTTCCTTTGAGATAAGACACCCTAGAATACCCTTAAACCTATTTTCCATAATTTTTAAAATGATATTATAAATCATATTACAAAGGCTTATTGGACAAAAATTATCAAAATATTTTGTGTCACCTTTCTTAGGAACCAAGGTAATAAAAGTAGTATTGATATCACTTATTATAGCCTTACTTTTTTGGGCCTCCTCAACCACAACTACCATATCACTCTTCAATAAATCCTGAATATTTTTAAAGAAAATTGCAGGAAATCCATTAGGGCTAGATGCCTTGTTAGGATGGAAATATAAAACTGCTTCATGAAGATCCTCCATAGATAATAGTATTAATGTATTTTAAATACACTATTTATTATAATTTTTATGGTTGCACTTGTGCTTGAGGAGGGAAACTAGCAATCCAGACCTGGTAAAGCAGACTATGATAGTGCAATGTTTTGTAAATATTACTCTACTAAGATGCAATGCATATATAGTAGAGTAGAGGTGAATTTTGGTATTGTGAATGATACTATATAAAAATGTCAAGAAGGATGCTGAATTTTGAAATATTTGTATTCACACAAAAATTTGAAAAAGATCCAAAAAATGAAAATGAAGAGTTGAGACATTTTAAAGTAAAACGATGTAGGTTTCTAGCTATAGCAACTCAATTGAGATGAGTATTAAATCTATTTATGAACTCTCAAGATCTGAATAAGAGAGTTGTAATTTTTCAAGGGGGGACTCCAGTACAACCTATTGTTCTCCAAAATAAATAAATGAACCCACTTGTATTACATCTTGACCACATAGTGGGATTACACCAAATTTTCTTACTTGAGAAAAATTTACCCTTTGTTAAAAAGGGGGGGTAAATTGAACTTTTAGGGTGAATCTCTTTTTCCAAGGAAAGTGAATTGTAATCCTTGTCCTTGGAAATTTTTTATCTTTCTAAATAGGAATGAGTAAATTGCCTTTTTTAGAAAGGTGGATCACACTTTTGTTAAGTTAGAAAATTTTGATGTTTGAAAGATGCAAAATATGATTAAGAAGAGTAAATCATAAATTTTATTTCAAAGATGTTCCATGTAGCAATTCTAATTATGAATCACAATTTTAAAATGTGAATTTCCCTTTCTCACCTTCGAAATACTTTTACACTTATTTTGGAGTGAATCACAATCCTTAAATGTTGAATTAAAAATTTGAACCTCTAAAACAAAATTACTCAAGATTTTATATGGAAGGAAAAACCTACAACTAACTAATTTTATTAGTCAAACTCTTTTCATACCATAGAAAAGGCATTGAAGGAAAAAAAACCTAGAATTGCTAGTTGGATCCAAGAATTAGGGGAGTTAGTGCAAACTACATCAACAAAATAAAATTAATGGAAACTTTGATAAATAATAATGTGTATCTAGATACTTTCCACTAAAATTCATCATTGGTATCCTCTACCCTATTAGCATAAGTAGGTCAACCTAGTAGTCATGTGTCACTAATAACCTTGTAAACTAGTCAAGGTTAGACTTTTACTAGTCCTACCATTCTAACAATAATCATAAATCCTTTGTACAATATACCTCATATAGTGCTAACCCTATTAAATATCATTCATTGACAACTTACCTTAGTAGGTCCCATTGAATCCCAATATGTACAAGTCTAGTGATAGAATTGGCAATTCAAAGTGTTGACTAGTTAGCCAACAAATGCACCAGCTTATCAAAATTTCCAAAGTTAGCAAGTTAGGTCTAACCCAAAAATTAGTACTAGTCGACCATAGCCCATACCAAGTCAACAAGTGAATACCTTGAATTCATAGTTCATCCACAGTCAAATATTTCCTAGCTTGCTAAACTTAGGCATGGGATAAATATAACAAAACCCACTATATATTAGTACTACTTCATGTCAATTAGTCTCACCAAATACTTAGCCAAATATGAACATTGTAAAAAATTTGTAGTACTTTCATAGCCAATAGGGAATTCCAATGGTTTAAAACACTACTCAAAATTAGCCTCTGCCTCGTCATGGTCATATAATATAATAGATCCCTCAAAATCATCCAATTGTACAATATTGGTAGTATCACCAAAATTAGAAAAATGTGCCTAATCCTAAAAAAATATAAACCCTAACCCTTATGCATAACTTAACCCATAGCTAACATAAAATCCAAATCAACCATTTCCTCCTCAATAAATAATAACTCTACAAAATTCACAAGGAACCAAATCAAAAAATGATCTAATATGTCCTATAATAATAAGAAAATATGGGACCTATTTAGTGTTAAATGCAATACAAATAAGTATATTAATGTTATAAAATGTAAATGCAAGTGATACCACAAAATCAAGTGCCTGATTAGACATACCAAGGACCCTTAAATCTAATGGTCTACTCTCCAATACTAGCTGCCCATTGAAATCCTTAACTTCGATGGAAATGATGATAAAACTACAATAGACCACCTCAATGAGATATAAATGTATAAATCCATACATCATATTTAGGAGAAATAAATTATGGTTTGGCTATTGATATAATAATTAATATTTAAAGCTACACCATGTTATAAAATCCTATTTGATAACTCAATCACTAATTGGTATTGTATTGTTGAACCTTACATGAAGAGGTTTGGCAATTTAGGGAATGCCTATTTAGTGCTCTTTAAGTTAAATTTAATCTAGAGGTATCCCCTATAAAACATCTATGATTATAACATGAGGTTATGATTTAATTACATATTATACCTCTAAATAACTAACTAACTTTCAGAAGACCAAGCACTACAAACTATATAAGGGGTTTACAATCAGACGTGACTGTAATGGTTTGAAATGCAAATCATATTTTATTAATTGGGTCATTGAAGTAGGTGGCCCATGCTAAATATATGCCTATACAAGTTATAAAATTACCACCTACTCTAACCATACCCTATGCCAAACATATATCAAAATCTAAAACACCACAAGTACAATATCTTCCTCTACTAGTGGCACATATTCCAAATGCTTAGTACCAACATACTAAGCCCTACTAGTCTACTCCATATAATGCCTCTAAAATTACCCAATTAATACTTAGTACACTTTTGTACCCATAAAAAAACACTCCTTATATGGTAACCTTCATGGGTTCAACCATATTAAGTGTTATTAGTTTCTAATCATAACTGCTAGAACTACCAATCCCATCTCAACCGTCTAGCATAGATACTGCCTTAGAATCAAAGTTATGGAGTATACAATAAAGTGAATAAACTCAAATAAGAAATAAAGAATCTAATAAATTAAATCAAAACATATAGAATATAGTATAGAAATTGAATGCTCTGATACCAAATGAAAGTTATTGAGGTGGAGAGATAAAAAAATAGTAATAAATCAATTTTAATCTAAGACAAAATGAACATTAATAGAGCATAGATATCATCCAAAAATGGTCTATGAGTGTTTAGTTATTAATATAAACCAATTTGAAATACAAAATGATGAAATATTCTCAAAAAAACTCCAATATCAGCAAACTATGTTGCTAGTCCAAACTAGAAACTTAGATCTAGAATTAAAAACAAAATACACAAAAAAAATGTGAAAAGCTCCACAATAGTGCATCCAATGTGTACTCTAAAAAATGATGATTCTTATATTAATTTCCCATGAAATCCATTTTACAATAGGTTCCTCACACCCAATCTAATTCATCTATGAACCATGCATAGATTGGATGATCCACCCAAGTGAGGATGGATGGATGGATCAACTAGTGAAGATACACAAATATATAGAATCATTACAATAGTTTTTCTTAACTATAGACCATGATTTTCTATCTTTTTATCATTTTACCCTTTGACATTTTTTGAATTTTTTGCTTTTTGGGATTTTTAGATTTTTGGCTTTTTGGTAATTTTGCATCGCCAACTCTAACATTCCCCCTTTGATGCAAAATGGTGAAATGTCCAACTTCATCTTCATCTTGACATGCAAATACTGAAATCACACACAATTTTTTTTTGAATCCTTCAACATAGCTTATACTTTTGCTTGTCTACTTCAATTTGATTACTTCAACTCTCATACCCTGTTAAAGGTATGAACCAACTAGGACTCAAATTTGGGACCTCCATCTATTGAGGTTGCTCTGCCTATGAGCTTTTGGCTCCTCCTTGAACCAATCTATGATTCGAATGTAGGAGTCTTACTCATTGCTCCAACATCCCCCCTAAGCCACTTTGTGAGTGCTTGGGACTCTTAGCTTCAACACCAAATCAGATATTTAACACTATCTCTAATACCAATTGTAGAAATTGAATGCTTCGATACCAAATGAAAGTTATTGAGGTGGAGAGATAAAAACAACAATAAATAAATTTTGATCTAAGACAAAATGAACATTAATGGAGCATAGATATTACCCAAAAATTATATAGGATTTTTTAGCGATTAAGCTAAACCAATTCTGAATACAAAATGATGAAATATCCTCAACAAAAAGCTCCAATATCAACAAACTATGTTGTTGGTCCAAACCAAAAAATTAGATCTAAATTTGAAAAAAAATACACAAAAAACTGTGAAAAGATCCACAATAGTGCATCCAATGTGTGCTTTGAAAATGCTGATTCTTCTATGAATTTTCCATGAATCCATTTTTATAATAGGTCCCTCACACCCAATCTAATTCATCTATAAACCATGCATAGATTGGATGATCCACCCAAGAGAGGATGGATAGATGGATAAACTAGTGAAGATACACAAATATATAGAATCATTACAATAGCTTTTCTTAACTATAGACCATGCTTTTCTATATTTTTATCCTTTTACCCTTTGGCCTTTTTTGGATTTTTTGCTTTTTGGCTTTTTTGCTTTTTTGGATTTTTGGCAATTTTGCATCACCAACTCTAACATTCCCCCCTTTGATGCAAAATGGTGAAATGTCCAACTTCATCTTCATCTTGACATGCAAATACTAAAATCACACACAAAAATATGCTCTGACTCTTTCAACATAGCTTATGGTTTTGCTTGTCTACTTCAATTTGATTATTGTTGGAAATTTTGAGTCAAAGTTGTCATTGATGTCAAGGAATATGTCAAAGAACAATGCAAAGTTTAATTGAAAAAGAGCTTCATAATAGTTTTAATATTATGTGGAAGCATATGAAGGTGG
The DNA here is from genome assembly GCA_028583015.1 of Wollemia nobilis. Classification (NCBI taxonomy): domain Eukaryota; kingdom Viridiplantae; phylum Streptophyta; class Pinopsida; order Araucariales; family Araucariaceae; genus Wollemia; species Wollemia nobilis. The sequence goes on from JAQPPZ010016709.1 coordinate 5,348,991, forward strand.
GTTTTTATTAAAACCATGGATGAGCAAAATAAAAGGTTTTTCGTAAAAACCCAAGGAAGTTTTTTTATGGACAAGCAAAATAAAAGGTTTTTCATAAAAACCCAAGGAAGCATTTTGAAAAGTTAAAGGAGGTTTTAATATTTATTTTATAAAATATTTAAATTCAATTTGAATTTAAATTTTATAAATAAATACTATCTATGCAAAGAGGTAAAATCAAAGAGGATTTTAATAAGCCAAAAAGGATTTAAAAATTAATTTATAAAATTTAAATTCTAAATAATTTAAATAATTTAGAAATTAATTATTCAAATTTCAAAGGCGTCGACATTTGAAATTATTGGAGATAATATGTATAAAAACTATATGTCTAAATGGCATAGAACTTATCCTTCGTTTGAAAGAAATAATAGTGGCATGTGTTGTGGTGAATAATCGTGTGGGGAAGACAAATATTTGTCTTAAGGAACCAACGAAAGTGTTAAAGACCATTGAGAGCAAAACCTTATATCCACCAAGGCATGTGACCTAGTGGCAAGCGATCGCGAGTTAAGTCTTGAGGGTGCAGAGTGGTTCATGTTAGATTCTCGATGAGAGAATTTTGGCATGTTGTGCTTTGGCGTCAGAGGAAGATACACATTGACCTTTTTGGTTCCGGTGCATTGGGGAAGAACATAGAGCACATTGTGCTCTTCATTCCCCAATGAGCACCTAGCTTGTGTAGCAGTTGGAGCCATGGCTAGGGCGTTGGGAGAAGCTGCATCAAGGGTTCGATTCTCACCTAGGTGGAGTAAATAAATGTTGCATTATTTTTAATTACCTAAGGTATAAACATAAGGTTTAGGGAGTTATAAGGGGTTTTGAAAGGTGTTTATTTTAATTTTTAGTTTTTTATTAAATGAAGGAACAAGGTGTTGAACTTTATTTTTTAAATAAAATAAATTTATTGTGATGTTTTTGATTTATCAAAAAGTGAATTGAAGAGTGATTAGCTTTAAGAGGACTTTTTGCCATTGAGTTAGTTTGAAAAGGAGATTGTATTGAAAATATTTTTGATATTGAATATTGTTTTAATTGGGAGATCATAAGGTGTATTTGGTCAATCATTTTTGTATATGTTAATGGATTCTTTCTTTAAGATGGATTGATAAGGTGTATGTGTGTTTTGATATTTTGCATTGTATCTTTGAGAGAGTTTAGTATCTTCTAACTCCTTGATCTTGGTAAAGAAGTGTTTGTGGTTGTGGCAGATATTTGAGGTTCCTTCATCATTAAGAAAAAGGTATGAGCACATTCTTCCATAGTTGAGTTGATTGGTTGGTTTTTTGGAAAATAAGTTTGGAGTGAAAAGGAATTGATTAGGGTTTCCTTATTGAGAGTGTTGAGTTAATGCTTCAAGGTTTTCTAGAATAAAGAGTTGTTAAAACCTTGTTTTATAAGAATTGTTGTTGAAGCCATTGATTGTATAAAGAACTTGAACTAGGGTTTGTAAAGAACATGAGTATCATTGTTATGTGAAGATTTTTTTATAAGCATTGTTGTTGAAGTGAGTTGTTAAGTGAAGAACTTGAAGTAGGGTTTGAAAATAATATGAGTATCATTGTTATGTGAGATTGGTTGATAAGCATTATTGGAAATATTTTGAGTGAGTGTTCATATACTTGGACTAGGGATTGCAAGCAAGGATTGTTTCATTGATTGAGTGATTAAGTAGAGTTGGTTGAGCCTAGTCAAGTGTATGTGTGAAGTGATTGTTCAAGTTCCATAAAACAAACTATTCTATATTCTGAATTGATTTGAGAAAGTAATTGAGGTGAATGTGAAGCATATTGAGTCTCTAAAAAGTCTCCTTATGTTTCTCACAGAGTGATTGAAAGTTATTGAGTATTGAGGTGAATGTGAAGCATATCGAGTCTCTAACAATTCTCTGTATGTTTCTAAAAGAGTGATTGAAAGTGATTGAGTATTATGACGAGTATAGAGTATATTGAGTCTCTAACGATTCTCCTTATATTTCTATGATATTGGACAAGTTCTATTGTGGACTTGTTGAACATATTTGAGGCAAGTCTTTGAGAAGACTTGTGGACAGATTTGGGTAAGCTTTTGCGGAAGCTTATAATACATATTATTAAGCATATTTGGATAAGTTCTTCTAGGAACTTATTGAGCATATTGGACAAGTTCTAGAGAGGACTTTTGGATAGATTGGTGTGAGCTTTTGTGGAAGATTACAAGGCAAATTTGAGACAAGTCTTTGAGAAGTATTGAGAGCAGAGTTGATTGATTGGTTTTTTCAAACCTTGAGTTAAGGTTTGGGGCAGATCCAATAGAGTTGACTTGAGATTGAGTCAAGCCTTGAGTTAAGTCTTGAGGATAGATATTGAGGACATATTTGTACTAGATCTAAGGACTGTGTTTAGTAAAAATTCAAGGATAGAGTTTGGTGCAGATAAAATGATAGGTTTGTTCTAGACCAGAGATAAATATTGAGGATAGATTTGTGCTAGACCGATGGACTATGCTTAGTATAACTTTTAGATAGATTTTTGGAGCTGGAAGAGTTGAGGATAGAGATCTCCAGCCAAAGCAAGGAAGACAAGTGTCTTTTGTGGATAGAGTTCTATTTTATAAGGGCAATGGAGGCAAAGGTCTTCTAGAGGATCACCATCTAGAGTAGATATTAGGAGATTGGTGTCTCCTATGGATAGATATCCATGAAATTTATTTAGAGGATTGGTGTCTCCTTTGGATAGAGGTCCATAAACATTGTAATAGGAAAAGGATTCCCAAGAGATTGATTGAGAAAATTTTAGTGAAATATTTTCTTCGTGGAGTAGCCCACATTGGGTGAACCACATAAATTGTGGTATCTCTATTGTGTGTGGTGATTTGTGCATTGCTTTGATTATTGCTATTGATATTGCTATCTTTACATTGCATAATATTGATTGGGAAATAAAAGTAAAAAGTGGTTTTATACTATTCACCATCCTCTCAGTATAAGCTTGTGTTCTTCAATTACTTCAGCTCTCATACCCTATTAAAGGTATGAACCAACTAGAACTTGAATTTGGGACCTCCATCTATTGAGGTTGTTCTTCCTATGAGCTTCTAGCTCATCCTTGAACCACTCTAAGATTCAAATGTAGGAGACTTACTCAGTTATCCAACATCCCCCCTAAGCCACTTTGTGAGTGCTTGGGACTCCTAGCTTCAACACCAACTCAAATATTTAACACTAGCTCTGATACCAATTATGGAAATTGAATGCTTTGATACCAGATGAAAGTTTTTGAGGTGGAGAGATAAAAAACAATAATAAATAAATTTTGATCTAAGACAAAATAAAAATTAATGGATCATATATATCACCCAAAAATTGTCCAAGAGTGTTTATTTATTAAGCTAAACCCATTCTAAATACAAAATGATGAAATATCCTCAATAAAAGCTCCAATGTTAGCAAACTATGTTGTTGGTCCAAACCAGAAAATTAGATCTATAATTAAAAAAACACAAAAGAATTGTGAAAAAGCTCCAATTCTAGTGCATCCAATGTGTGCCATGAAAAATTCTTCTATGAATTTCCCATGAAATCCATTTTTACAATAGGTGCCTCACACCCAATCTATTTCATATATGAACCATGCATATATTGGATGATCCACCAAGTGAGGGTGGATGGATGGATAAACTAGTGAAGATACACAAATATATAGAATCAGTACAATAGATTTTCTTAGCTTTGGACCATGATTTTCTATCTTTATATCCTTTTTTCCTTTGTAGTTTTTTGGTTTTTGTTTTTTTTTTGGCTTTTTGGCAATTTTGCATCACCAACTCTAATAGATAGAATAGTGGGTGGTAGAAAATGGAAAATTGGTAGTAAAGAAGAGTCTCTTACTTCACAAAAGATCAATGTGAAGTTAAAAGCACAACACTATGCAATAACAAAAATAAACAAATCTAACAAAATAAAAACAATTGCACAAAATGGATTATATTTGAATAATGGGGGGGAGCTAAAAAATTCCTTTTGTACAATGAATTATTTCTTGATAGAATGTTTATGATACATTAAATACTGATTTATAGGGTTCTACGAAACCCTACCTACAATGGTGGAGTGTCTTCAGAGTGCTTCGCTCCCAACAGAGTGAGTGGGCTTCAGGTATTCGATGTCAGGCCACTCAAGCTTCAATAGCTATCTAGAAACAATAATAATCTATAGATCTACAAATACACAAATAGCCAAAGATATCAGTAACACCTGTGATGGCTCCATAGTGTGAGACCTGTTGCGGGCCAAACAAGGTGAATGGTTTCCTATTTTTGTCACATGCCCGTGCATTTAATTATCAACCCAGGGAGCTTCGTAAACTTGCGAAGAGTCAGAATTAGGTTACTACAATACCACTTGGAGGTGAATCTGCTAATCCTACGTTTGGGGGTGTTCTTGAAATGGTTTGTCAATCATTCCCGCACTCCTCAATGAATTACGTAAGAAGAACAGAATTAAATCTACAGAAATAAATCATGTACACATTCCTGAAAATAAATCTACTGCAAATACTGGAACTAGCAAACTAATGAACGTTCTTATGAAAGCAATAAACTAATTAAAATAAATAAACAAAAAGGAAATGGGGAAGAAATATTGGCTTGGAGTGGGCCCAGGCTCCAGCAGCTTCTTCCCGATCGAACATGCGCTTAGAACTTCTGGAACTTTAATATATTCATCAACACACTACAATTTATCTATGTACGTCTAAATGGATCTTTATTAATTATTTCTATATATTTCTCAGAACGATCTGCGTGTGTTTATATAACACACCCGTAGAACTTCTATTATAGAAGTAGTTACAACAGTCGATCTGTCCCAGACTAAATCAAGATAGTCTAGTAAATGCAATCGACATCTGGCATTCTATTCTAATGGCGGCGTGTTCGTTGTTCGGTTCGTGCTTTGCCTGGCATCAGTAAGACATTTCGATACATTGGTGCAATCTCCAATTTAGCTCTGCATGATGCAGAGCTGGAACTGCACCAGCCGTTGCCGTCCACGTCATTCAAATCTGGTCAACGGGCAAAGAATCAGTGGTGCCTTCTGGTTGTGGGGAGGCGCTTGCCTTTTGCTAGCGCCTTTCGACTATGGGGAGGCGCTTGTCTTTGGTTGGCGCCTTTCGGTTGCAGGGAGGTGCTCGTCTTCGGTTGGCGCCTTTCGACTGCAGGGAGGCGCTCGTATTCAGTTGGCGCCTTCTAACTACAGGGAGGCGCTCGTATTCGGTTGGCGCCTTTCGACTGCGGGGAGGCGCTCGTATTCAGTTGGTGCCTTTCGACTGTAGGGAGGCGCTCGTATTCAGTTGGCGCCTTTCGATTGCAGGGAGGCGCTCGTATTCAGTTGGTGCCTTTCGACTGCAGGGAGGCGCTCGTGTTCTCTTCATTAACCCTCGATGAAATAAAGTGCCAGGTCCATCAAAAGGACCTCGACCATTCCAAATCTAACTAAATCAACTGCAATTCCACAAAACATACTAAAAACACACAAATTAGATAACACGCATAATTATATCAAATATCTATATAATCATTCATAAAAGTACGCAATCCTTATTATACAGCCGCATATTGATCAAAGAAATATGTACAAAATATGAGCATTTTTGGTGCTCATCATCCCCCCATGCCTAACATATGCCACGCCCTCGTGGCATCCAAGCTGCAGGTAGCCCTCTGACTTTTCATCGTCGCCATCTCTTGGAGGATTCTGCTGCCCCTATGGCCCGAGTCTGTCTTTTCGTGCCGGCATTTGAAGGTGTGGTTCGCCTTTGCCTATGGGAAACTGTGGTTGTCAATTGTCCTCTTCTTGTTATGGCCGCTACTGGTGGTGGTCTAGCCAGCGTTGTTCCTGTCGATTGAAATGCAGCTTCGACAGCTTGCCAGAGGTCGACGTCTGGAGGTTTGACCACTGCCAGAGGGATATCCGAGTTATCCCCTCTGGAAGGCACTACTTGGGCCTTGTATAATCCGGCCGCTTCAGGGGTAAGCCCTGCATTCTCCTTTGCAATCGCAGCGGCCTCCAATTGTGGGCCATATACTCCCCACCATTCCAAGTACTTCCTCATCATGGAAGGCCACCCTCGGGATGAACCATAGATGTCCCAAAATTGGTTGTCTTCTGTCGGATTGACGCAGATGCCAGAATCTCCTTTTACCCTCGAGGATGCCTTCCTGGCCTCCTTGGCTGCTTTCATTTCGTTGCGTCGCTGCTCAAAATATTTTTGCCTTTCGACGAATGGCTGCATGTCCCATTCATCCTCTTCGGAGTCGACGAAGGTCACTTTTGCCTTTTGTCGAGCCGTCCTGGGCCTCTTTGCCTTGGCTTCTACAAAAAATGTGGTGGCTTGGACAGGGGTCTCTCCTTTCTCCTTCGGGGACTTCTCCTTGCTACTGAAGGATCGGTTGTGTTGCTATCTCCGGGGGTGATCCTTCGTTCGCCTGTCTACCTAGTGTCGACCCCTCGAAGCTCTTCTCCTTCTTCAGGCCTGGGGAGGTCCTCCTTATCCTCTGGTCTTATCTATTGCTGGAGACCTTCGTCCTGCTCTGTGTCACTCGGGACAATGACAGGGGGCATGGTAGGACTTCTTTTCTTTTCACCCCTAAAAATAGAGGAATCCTCCCCTGCCTCCGGGCTGCTCTGTCGGGCGTCCGATCGAATCTCCCCCGAAGAGAATACTCGTTCGATGGATGTGGGAGAGTTCGTCGGCACTTCTTCTGCCCAATCAGTCTGAGTGGATGCCTCCTGTCTTGTTGTTCCTCTGTCCTGGAGCATTTGATTTTCCTCCTGCAACTGTTGGACCAGCTGCTCGAGCTGAGCAATTCGCCTATCTCTTTCCTCCAATTCCCTTTTATGCTGGTTCTGGCAATCTTCCAGAATCTGCTGTGCCATCCAGCAATCGGTTTGCCATTCGAGTGCCTCCTCCAAGGCCGCATCGATCTGGTCGTTACTCCCGGAAGTTCCTTCATTCCATGGGCTCCGGTTCATTAATTCTCGGAGGGTTTGGGTGGCAACGTCTATCTTCGGGTCACTCTGTCCTTCCTCTATCGAGAGGAATCATCGTAGACGTTTCCTCCTGGGGATTGGTTCGTCCTCACCACCAGCGAGTGGCGCTCCTTCCTCCTCATACTCGGGCACTGGGGAATGCCCTCTGTCCTCTATGTCTTCGGGCACCGGTGACTGCTCTGCTCCTCCTGGAAAATAGGGCAACGCCAATTGCCCGATGTTTGTTATCTCCTCTACAGGGGATGCTTCGTCTTGCCCTAATTCGGCAACCGCATTGTGTTGCTCTATTTGGCCGCCATCTCCCTCTGCATCGTGGTTCTGTCCTTGTGCTTATGTGTGGCGGACCAATGCCGATATCAGCCCATGGTGGGCTAAGGCGGATGGTGCCCCCTTACAGTACCGAGCCGCTTCATCTTTCAGAGCATTCGCCAGGTAGAAAGGTATGTTTAATTTCCTCCCATGCACTAGGTGATTGATGAAGTGCACATGATTAATGTGCAGATGGGTATACTTTCCTGTGCATGTGAAAAATCGAGCAATCTGCTCGAACATCTTCCGCATATTCATGGGGAGACTATTTTTGAGTAACCCCTCCCTGTCTATCTGCACATTTCCTCCTGGAAACAGTATTTCGGCATATAGTTTTAACACTCCGCCCTTGTATGTACATTCCCCCGTGAGAGGCAATCCAGTCGCCTGTGAGATGAACTCAGGGGTGACTAGAATTTCCACCCCTCGTACTTGGGCCGCATCGCCCCTCAAAGAGGTGGCGAATTCTCTAGCTGCCTCCACGTCCTGGCCCTGAGCGACCGGGGTGCAGTATTCGAGCCACCCCTCGGCTTCGAATTGGGTCTTCATTGCCCCTCTGATCCCATCAGTATCACTGGGTTCATTCTTCTTGATCGCGTGGTTCTTGGACCTTCCTCCCATGGCGCCTTCTGCTGCTGTATATATTTTTTGTCCTTCCTTCTTCAGGAAGGTGCCTTCTTATAGAAAAGATGCCTAACCCTAGCAGTTATGGAAGACGCCCTATCATTGGCACGTGATTTCGGCTATGGGGGGATACGATCTCTATGACGGCGGTATCTTTTTTGATACTGCGTATTTATAAATAATTATATAAATGATTTGATTTAGTATGCGTGTACCTGATTCATCATTCCAGTCATCGTGGTAGCCGTTGATTTGCTGACTTGTGACACGAGGGAGGGGTATGGTCCTTTGATGCCGCTCATTCGTGCGATGCTTCGTTCCGCTCGAGGCATCCGGTAGATGTAAATGTTGCACGTGGGAGGCATTCTTTGGTACCTTTCCCATGTGGATGGTGTCCTTGTAGCGCCTTTCCGACGTTGTCGGTGCTCTTCTTCGAACGAATGCGCCTTTCGGTGCTACGAGGTGCCTATGATTGGTGGGAGGCGCTTTTGCCGGCATGCGTCTTCCCAATGTGGGAGGCGCCTCCTTCTGGTTCGTGCCTTCCCGATGTTGGAAGGCGTTCGTCTTGATGAATGTGCCTTCCTGATGTTGGAAGGCGTATTCGGCTGGATGAATGCGCCTTCTTGATGTTGGAAGGCGTCTCGGCTGGATGAATGCGCCTTCTTGATGTTGGAAGGCGTATTCGGCTAGATTTTTTTTATAGACTTGGTGCCTTCCTGCCACGGAAGGCGCCTACATATATATATATATATATATATATATATATTTTTAATAGAACTTCTGAATGGATGGAAGGCGTTGTCTTCTGATTTGGCACCTTTCGGATGCAGTAAGGTGCCTTATTCTGGATGGGTGCCTTTCGGGTGTAGTAAGGCACCTTCTTGTGGACTTGGCGCCTTCTAGATGCAGTAAGGTGCCTTCTTCTAGATGGGCGCCTTTCGGGTGTAGTAAGGCACCTTCTTCTAGACTTGGCACCTTCTTCTAGATGCAGTAAGGTGCCTTCTTCTGGACTTGGCGCCTTCTGGATGCAGTAAGGCGCCTTCTTTTGGATGGCGATTTGACTGGAAAAAGGGTGATCAAGCCTTCCCAATTTTCATGCTGCCCAGATTCTACCTACGAGCCGGTGTCGGAATGCTGAGCCGAATCAGGCCTAGTTTCCCAGGATACCTATCCCTCGGCTTTCAGGTCCTCCACCTGCAAAAAGCAACCAAAAAAGAAAGGAAAATAAAGGCAGTTAGATGCGTTCCATGCCTGTTAGGCCCTGGATTAGGATGCCTACAGCTTGCATGCGGGCGTCGTCCCTGCAAAAACACACATTACAAAAAAAACTATATTAACTAAAAAATTTTGGGTGAGCACTTTCGTGCCCACCATTTCACCTGTGAGAGTTCGGTCCAGATCTAGCAAGATGGGGTCTCCCCCACGCCTACTATGGATTCCACCTGTAACATTTTGGACGTATTATAGGGGCGTAGTCGGTGGCCATTGACTGTGAACATGGTGTTGCTGTCGTCAATTGTCTTAACGCGCACCGCCCCATTCCTAATGAGCTCTGCCACCTCATACGGCCCCATCCACCTCTGCATAAGTTTGCCCTTCCTTTCCTGGAACCGGGAATCGTACAACAGTACCCATTCCCCTACCCGGAACTTCTTCACTTGATGTGGTTATCATGCCACTTCTTTCTCTACTTTTGTATAATCTCTGTCCTCTGCAAAGCATCCAGTCGGATTTCGTCCAGCTGATCTAGCTGGCGAATCCTCTATTTTTGAGCTTCGTCCAAGCTCAAATTTAATTCTGAAGCCATCCTCAGAGTTTTGATTTCGAACTCGATGGGCATCATCGCATTTTTTCCATAGACCGGTTGGAAAGGTGTGCATCCTGTGGTGGATTTCCACGTGGTGTTGTATGCCCAAATTGCCTCCGGCAACCGTGTGGCCCAATATTTCTTGTGTTGCTTGCACGGTTTTGGTCGGGATGTTTTCTATCTCCCTGTTTGTCACTTCTACTTGCCCGTTCGCCTGCGGATGGTAGGGCATGGTTTTATTGTGCCGAACTCTATCTTGCTCCATCGGCTCCTCAATCAATTTGGAGGTGAATTGGGGCCCTTGGTCTATTGTTATCTCCCGAGGAACCCCAAATCATGTGAAAATATGGGCAAATAAGAAATCGGTGACCGTTCTTTCCTTTGAGTCCCTTAATGCCTGCACTTCCACCCATTTGGTGACGTAATCCGTGCAGACCAGAATAAACCTCCTTCCCATCGAAGGTGGATTAAATGGTCCCACGAAGTCCATGCCCCATTTATCGAAAGGTTCCAGGTGTGCACAGGGCTGCGAGGGCATTTCATCTCGGTGGGTTGGTCTACCCATCCTCGGCACTCGTCACACTTGCTTGGTATACGCTGCCGCATCCTTGAATAGAGTGAGCCAAAAATACCCAACTTGTAGGATTTTGTAGGCAGTTCATTTCCCTACAAAGTGTCCTCTGCATGGCTCATCGTGACATGCCTTGAGCACTTCTGAAAACTCCTGTTCTGCTATGCATCTTCTTATAATTTGGTCCCGTCCTATTTTAAATAGGAGACCATCCATCCAAAGGAATGATGCGCTCTTCTCTATGACCGCCTGCTTTTCTCGGTAGGAGAGAGCAGGTGAGGTCCTTTCGGTGGCCAAGTAATTGGCTATGTATGCATACCACGGAGTTTGTTCACTAATAGCGAACAGATGTTCATCCAAAAACTGATCTTCCATTGCTTGATGATCTGCTGGTATCAATCTGGACAGAAAATCTGCCATGACGTTGTCCTTGCCCGGTTTATCGACTATAGTGATGTCGAATTCCTACAATAGCAACAGCCATCTGATAATTCTGCCACCAATGGTCGGCTTGCTCATCAGATACCTGATAGCCGCGTGGTCCGTATGGATGAAGACCTTGTATCCCGTTATATAGTGGCAGAATTTGTTTATTGCATGGACAACTGCGAGGAATTATTTTTTGTCATTGTATAGTTGAGCTCTGCTCTCGCCAAGTTTTTACTGACATAATAGATGGCATAAAATTCTTCGTCGTATTTCTACCCGAGGACTGCTCCGATCGCACCGTTAGATGCATCACAGTAAATATGGAACGGTATGGCCCAATTCGGTCCTCTCAAGACCGGTGCGAGATATCAATTTTTCTTTCAGCAATTGGAATGCTTCTTCGCAATCTCCCGTCCAATTGAACTCTACGTCCTTAGAAAGTAGGGTGTGTAGTGGTTTGGCAATCTTACTAAATTCGGCGATAAATCATCGGTAGTACCCGGCTGATCCAAGGAAACTTCTTACCTCCTTCTGCGTTCTGGGGCTAGGTAGGTCTCTGATGACCTCGATCTTCCTCTTGTCTACTTTTATTCCTTCCGTAGAGAGGTGGTGTCCCAACACGATGCCTTCCTGCATCATCATAAAACATTTTTCATTACTTAGGGACAAATGATTTTCCTTGCTTCTGTCGAGCACTCTTTCCAGATTTGTCATTGCCTCCTCGAAGGTTTCTCCATAGGCGGTGAAGTCGTCCATGTATACTTCCACCCCGTCTCCTATCATATCGAGAGAATATGCTAAGCACCGCCCTTTGAAAGGTGGCCGATGCATTGCACGATCAAAAGGCAATACCTTATAGGCAAATGTTCCCCATGGACGGGTGAACATTATTTTATCTTGATCTTCTTCCCCTATCTGGATCTGGTTTTAACCACTGAAACCATCCAGAAAGGAGAAGTATTTTCTTCCTGAGAGTGTGTCCAAGACCTGATCGATGAACGGGAGTGGGAAGTGGTCTTTCTTAGTCGCCTTGTTCAACGCCCGGTAGTCCACGTAGATCCGCCATTTCCCATTCTTTTTGGGGACCACCACTAATGGTGATACCCATTCACTATCAAAAATTGGATATATGAATTCGGCAACCGGAAGTTTGTGCGGTTCTTCTCTGACAATGTCTTTCATTGCTTGGGTTCATCCTTCTCTGTGGCTGTCGACTAGGAGTTGCCTGGTCATCTAAATAAATCCGATGGGTACATATTTTTGGGCTGATGCCATGCATATCTGCGTAGTCCCATGCAAATGCTTGTTGGTGTTTTACCAGAAGCTCTTCCAAATTTTCTAGCTGTGTGGGCGTCAACCTGCTGTTGACGTTTAATATCCTCCCTGGCCCAACGTGTATTTGTCGGATGTGTTGATCTTGGGCGCCAGTCAACGGTGATCAGGTGTGGGGGTGGACGATTCTCCATGGAGAAACTCCATGATAGCACCATCCTCGTCCTCTTCTGCCACCTCCTCCAAGGTCATCATCGGCTGGATTATGGACAACTCCGTAGTTCCATGCTCGGTGATCCTGGGTTCTTCTGCCGAGTCCATAGACGATGTTGGTGGTGAAATGGTCAACCTTTTGACATTTTGCCTGTTGGAGATGGTCATTAGCCCATCCTGGCAGCTGATGTAAGCATTAGATGTTGCTAGCCATGGCCTCCCCAAAATGAGCAGGTAACCGCCCAGACTGGTCTTGGTTTGCAAAACTAAAAAATCGGTTGGATATTCCCATGCATTGACTTATTACGATCACATCTTCCAGCATCCCTTTCGGCGACACGGTTGATCGATCGGCTAACTGCAGCATTGTCGTGGTTGGCTTCAGGTTCATGAGCTGCAGCCTCTGCATGGTCTCTTGAGGCATCACGTTGATGGCTGCCCCGAGGTCAACCAATGTGTTGGACAGGGAATGTCCTCCAATTTTTATGGTCAGCACTAGGCTACCTGGATCTGCATACTTCGGATGACGTGTTCCACCCATCATTAGATCTGCCAGTTTACCCATGACGTTGATAGTCTGGGTAGCTTTTCATCCTGGTCTCCTTAGACACATTTCTCTAATTGCCTTGGTGTAAATGGGGACATCTCGAATTGCTTGAAATAATGGGATTGTCACCGTGAGATTCTTCAAGCTCGACAAGATGTCAAATTTTGGCTGTGTTGTTTTTCTTTGTTCCTGCAATCGGCTAGGAAATGGAGCCTCCGCTCTCTCAAGTGCTTTTCCCTCTTCTACCAGAGGTGTCTCCTCTATTTCTTCCTCCTCTTCTACCGGTGGAGGTGTCTCTACTATTTCTTCCTCCTCTTCTACCAGAGGCGGTGTCTCTACTCCTAGTTGCCTACCTGATCTAAGCTGAATATTGTACATATGATACATCTCACCTTCTACGTTGTATGTCGGCTGATTTACTCTATTGTTCGGGTTTGCTGTCGGTTGTCTTGGTAGCTGCGTAGGTCTCACTCGTTGGCAATCTTGGTAAGTTCTGTTGGATGTGAGCAGGTGCTGCACTCTATGGAGTCCGATTCCATGCATTGTGGCCTCTCCACTACTGCCCGGGATATGGATATGGCATCCATGGCTGCTGATTTGAAAATGCTTGTTGGGGGTGCGTTAGTCCAGGGTGATGGTCCCCACCACCCCATATTAGGTGGTTGAGGGGGTCCTTGGTGCATGTATGGCCCTCCCCCATATGATGGCATTCCGGTTGGTATATTCCCCATGGGGGGCTGTGGCCAACTCTTCCTATTGCCTATGAAGTAGGCCTCCGTGCTCTCAGTCGCTTCATGGTTACTGGGTAGTTGTGGGCACAATCGAGTTTTATGATTCAGCATACAAACTATGCATACTCTGACCTTGTTTTTTGGACATGCATTCTTTGCATGCCTTCCTCTGCATTTTGGGCAAAAATAGGCTAATGCTTCATCATTTTCTTGTTTCTTCTTTTCTAACAACAGCGTATCCATCTGCAGTGCTAGAGATGAGAGCATTTCGCTCTTCAAATCCTCCAGACATGTTGCCTATTTCTATTTTGGTGACTAAAGCAGTCGCCTTCATGGTCCTGGCGGTGATTTTGCCTCGCCTTCTCGAGTAGTTCCGGCATAATTTCTAGATGTCGTCCATAGCATGCTGATAGACATCACCTCCAGAGATCATGTTGAGAGCCTCCAGTGACTCATTGGTAAGTCCCCTCAAGAAGATGCTTTTGAGGGACTTATCAGATAGCTTCGAGTGAGGGGACCGTTGAAGATTAAAGCTGAATCTCTCCCAATACTCCTCGAGAGACTCATCTTCTCTTTGTGTCATGCTCAGGACCTCCTCCCTGGAGTCTCTTGCTCTCCCAAAATCTTGATATTGCTCTAGAAAGAGCTTCTTCATCTGGTCCCAGGTGGTGATGTGTTTGTCTCCCAGGCCGATGAACCATCGTAGAGCTGCATCGTCTAATGTAGAAGGAAATAATTTCAACTTCTGCGTGTTTGATTTGTAATCCACGAGACCTGCACAAAACATCAAACTTGAATAAAAATAGGTCGGGGTCCTCGGTCGGGTGTCCTCCGAAGGACGAAAGGTGAGCGGGGGATATGTTTTTCATTTTGGTATCTCCTACTCCCTCCTCTATTGGGAAACTAAATCCGAGATGAGACTTCATCGTTATCTACCATTTTTTTGGGAAATGTGGTTTCTAATGCAGCGTTTATGGCCTTTCGATCATTTAAAACTTTTTGAGTCAATGCTCTAAGGTTGTCTGGCGAGATCGTCTGATCCTCCACAGCCTTCCACAATAGGGCTTCCTCTAGAGGAGTCCTATTAAATAGGGGATTTATGATGATTCGTTCATCCCCTTGTTGATGGGATGAGGCGGCACTTTGCACAAAGTGCGGTTCCTCACTCCAATGGATTGCTTGGTAGGTCGGGCGAGTCTAACTCAAATCCAAAATGCTCGGCTGACTCGGGTCCTGATGGATTAGTTCTTATAAAGTGACCGTCGGGTCCTCTTCTTCTCGAAGAACTCATACAAGGTCAGATGGAAGGTTTCGGGGTATTGTAAGTAATCTAATTAAGACGCTTCCTCGACAACGGTGCCAAAATGTTGCGGGCCAAACAAGGTGAATGGTTTCCTATTTTTGTCACATGCCCGTGCATTTAATTATCAACCCAGGGAGCTTCGTAAACTTGCGAAGAGTCGGAATTAGGTTACTACAATACCACTGGAGGTGAATCTGCTAATCCTACATTTTGGGGGGTGTTCTTGAAATGGTTTGTCAATCATTCCCGCACTCCTCAATAAATTACGTAAGAAGAACATAATTAAATCTACAGAAATAAATCATGTACACATTCCTGAAAATAAATCTACTACAAATACTGGAACTAGCAAACTAATGAACGTTCTTATGAAAGCAATAAACTAATTAAAATAAATAAACAAAAAGGAAATGGGGAAGAAATACTGGCTTGGAGTGGGCCCAGGCTCCAGCGACTTCTTCCCGATCGAACACGCGCTTAGAACTTCTGGAACTTTAATATATTTATCAACACACTACAATTTATCTTCTGTAACTCTAAATGGATCTTTATTAATTATTTCTATATATTTCTCAGAACGATCTGCGTGTGTTTATATAACACACCCATAGAACTTCTGTTACAGAAGTAGTTACAATAGTCGATCTGTCCCAGACTAAATCAAGACAGTCTAGTAAATGCAATCGACATCTGGCATTCTGTTCTAATGGCGGCGTGTTCGTTGTTCGGTTCGTGCTTTGCCTGGCATCAGTAAGACATTTCGATACATTGGTGCAATCTCCAATTTAGCTCTGCATGATGCAGAGCTGGAACTACACCAGCTGTTGCCATCCACGTCATTCAAATCTGGTCAATGGGCAAAGAATCAGTGGCGCCTTCTGGTTGTGGGGAGGCGCTTGCCTTTTGCTAGCGCCTTTCGATTGTGGGGAGGCGCTTGTCTTTGGTTGGTGCCTTTCGGTTGTAGGGAGGCGCTCATATTTGGTTGGTACCTTTCGATTGCAGGGAGGCGCTCGTATTCAATTGGTACCTTTCGACTGCAGGGAGGCGCTCGTATTCAATTGGTGCCTTTCGATTGCAGGGAGGCGCTCGTATTCAATTGGTGCCTTTCGACTGTAGGGAGGCACTCATATTCAGTTGGCACCTTTCGACTACAGGGAGGTGCTCGTATTCAGTTGGCGCCTTCCGACTGCAGGGAGGCGCTCGTATTCTCTTCATTAACCCTCGATGAAATAAAGTGCCAGGTCCATCAAAAGGACCTCGACCGTTCCAAATCTAACTAAATCAACTGCAATTCCACAAAACATACTAAAAACACACAAATTAGATAACACGCATAATTATATCAAATATCTATATAATCATTCATAAAAGTACGCAATCCTTATTATACAGCCACATATTGATCAAAGAAATATGTACAAAATATGAGCATTTTTGGTGCTCATCAAGACCCTCATATATTAGTAAAATCCTAACTATTAATAAATCAAAATAGCACATGAAAACCTACAGATTGCATAATAAAATAACAAATAAACTGATTTACCTTGCTTAAATGATGATCCTTCTGTGGTTGTCAGTTGATTGGATGCCCTAGTAGTAACAGTAGATTGATGCAGTAGGCTCTGGGGTGCACCTGTGTTACAACAAATCAGGTATGGCGGTGGATTCATACAGTGAGGATGAATGATGCAGATGGAGGCATACTATGAGGAATGGCTGGAATGAAATAATCTTAGGGCAAGTTAAGGCTATGGATCAACTCTCCTAAGTGGATTTGGCAATGGCGGTCTTCAGATCTCTGTAACCTTCTATCTTGTGAGGATTTCTTCAATAGTATCTCTAGGGCACAAAGACATCCCAGTGCATTCCAATGGTTGAGCATTATGAGTGCTCTTATTTATAATCTAGCCTAGGATTTACTTAAGGTTTTAGCCTTACACTTTTAATCATGTGGCTAAGATTAAATCAGATCCTAAGGCTGACATTACACTTTAGATGTGGCATGGATTAATGAAGATGGACGGTGGAGATTAGATTAGATCGGATGGTTGTGGTTAATTGGGTTTATAAATATATATTTTATAATAAATATATTATAATATAATATAAAATATTATATTAAATATAAAATAATATTAAAATAATCCCAATTGGGTTAGGAAATGGTGGGAGAGTGCTAAAGTGGGCCCTTTGAAGGCGAGAAGGGCTAAATGGCTAAATGGATGGCGAGGAAGGTGTATGGTGGACAAGTGGGTGGTGGTATGGTTAGGATGGAGGATTAATGGTTGTAATTTGGTGTCTACAGATGCCCCTTTTTGTACCATGTTGCGTAAAACACAATATGGTGCAAAAATATGAGACACCTGCCTGGGTTGCGGGCACAGAAGCAACTTCTCTTGTTGGATTTGAGCACTAGCGTTGAAGGCAAAAGATTAAAGAATTTTGGAGTTTTGTGTAGCTTACCCCCTCAATTGGTGAATGAGAAAATTCTCACAAGCCAATTGAAAATGAAT
Source organism: Wollemia nobilis (assembly GCA_028583015.1). NCBI lineage: Eukaryota > Viridiplantae > Streptophyta > Pinopsida > Araucariales > Araucariaceae > Wollemia > Wollemia nobilis. The sequence continues at coordinate 5,366,382 of JAQPPZ010016709.1, forward strand.
TTGTGCAAGTGATGAAAGATGTGGTGAATATGTGCAAATGATGAATGAATGATGTGAAATGCAATGTGATTGCAGATGATATGAATGATGTAAAATGCTTTGGACGATATGAATGATGTAAAATGTGACACCGTTTTGCCCCAACGGTGGAAAGGGGTTGGTGTAAAGTACCATGATGTTCGTGGATAAATGATGATGTCAAATGCGATATCATTTTTGCCCCAACGGTGAAAAGAAAAGGGGGTTGGTGTATAATACCATAATGCTTGTAGATGATATGGATGATGTAACATGTGATGAATGATGTGATACCATTTTTCCCCAATGGGGGTTTTTGTCAAGAGTAGATGTCATGATCATGTAAGATGTATCCCATTGTGGGAGGATCAAAAACAAATTTGGTTGCCCCAAATTTTGGGATGATTCGATGCTTTTGAAAAATATGTCTTCTATGTAGGTTATGAAGATGTAGGATGACTGAGTCAATGTAGGGGCTGGATAGTGATTGTGGAAAATTCTTCACCAATTCCACAATGGAACCAATCAACCTAGTGGGCTTACCTATCTTGTGACTATAGTCAAATGAATGAGTTATTTTGATATTAATTATCCATGTTTTCCTGCCTCACGGAAGAGGACATCAATGACTACTTTTGAGCAATTTGTTCTTGGCAAGGTTTCACCCTTAAAATGTGAATTACCAAATGTGATTGTGATATTGGACAATGATATGATTGATGATGATCATGATCAAGTGTCCTTATGGTAGGCTATCCATCTTACTAAGTTACATGGATTCTCATCGCTGCAACCACCGAGTTTATAGGATAACCCACTAGATACAATGTTCACTTGTATGCTACTTGAATTTGACAAATGTTGGATGAAATGATTGATGGATTTGATGGTGACATGAAGACATGGTGATGAAAAATGTGTTGATGGATGCAATGTATGTGGATTCAAGTGATTGATTCAGTTTTTGCCCCAATAGATGAAGGGGTTTTTGATGATGAAATATGGAATGATTGTGTCTGTTCATTGCCCTTAATAGATAAAGGTTTTTGATGATGAAATATGGAATGATTGTGTTTGTTCATTGCCCTTAATGGATAAAGAGGTTTTTGATGATGAAAGTATACTTATGGTGATCTATCCATCCTACCATATTGCATGGATAAGTAGTCACTACAAATAGGGTAAACCACTAAATACTAGGCTCACTTGTATTTATGTTTGTTCTTTATCCTTAACTAAGGAAGGGATTTTTGATGATGTGAAAATATGATGGATGATTATGTTCTTGCCCTAACAGATGAAGGGTTTTTTGATGATGGAAGTGTCCTTATGATAATATATCCATCCTATAGTATTGTATGGATAACCAGTCGCTACAACCACCAGGTTTATAGGATAAACCACTAAATACAAGGTTCACTTATGAATGTTGCATAATGATAAATGAATGGATGATGTTGAATGTGAATGTTATCTATTTTTGCCCCAAAAGATGAAGGGATTTTTGCAATTTGTAATATGTGATAAGTGTATCTATTTTTGCCCTAACAGATGAAGGGGTTTTTGAAATGTGTAAACGTGATGAATGTATCTATTTTTGCCCTAACAGATAAAGTGGTTTTTGATGATGAAATAAGATGATTTGTGTCTGTTATTTGCCCTTAATAGATAAAGGGGTTTTTGATGATGAAAAATGAAATGATTATGTTTATTCTTTGCCCTTAACAAATAAAGGGGTTTTTGATGATGAATATGAAATAATTTGTGTCTATTATTTTCCCTTAACAGATAAAGGAATTTTTCATGATGAAAAATGAAATGATTATGTCTGTTCTTTGCCCTTAAAAAATAAAGGGATTTTTTATGATGTAAGTGTCCTTATGGTAATCTATCCATCCTACTAGATTGCATGGATAACCAGTCATTGCAACCACCAAGTTTCTAGGATAAACCACTAAATACAAGGTTCACTTATGAATGTTGCATAATGATAAATGAATAGATGATGTTAAATGTAAGTGTTATCTATTTTTACCCCAATAGATGAAGGGAATTTTTCTACTAGGATGATGTGAATGCAAGGTAAAGGGTGCAACCTTTGACAAAAGAACACAGTCTTTTGAACCTAGCAAGTGATGTGAATGATTTGAATGCAAGGTAAAGGACACAACCTTTGATAAAAGAACACAGTATTTTGAACCTGGCAATTGACTTGTTGATGATGTGATTTGCAAGGCAAAGGGCACAACCTTTGAAAAAATAACACAATATTTTGAACCTGGCAATTGACTTGTTGATGATGCGATGTGATTGAATGATTGACTTGTTGATGATGTGATGTGATTGCATGATTGAATTTTTTATTGCATTGGTGGGGGTGTGAAACCTTGAACACCCCCAAGTTGTGTTGATGTTTTCTTGATTGGAGGAAAGGTGTGAAACCTTGAGTACCCCCTAGTTGTGATGATGTTTTATTAGGGGAAAGGTGTGAAACCTTGAACACCCCCAAGTTGTGTTGATGTTTTTTGATGGGATAAAGGTGTGAAACCTTGAGCACCCCCTAGTTGTGATGATGTTTGATTAGGGGAAAGGTGTGAAACCTTGAACACCCCCAAGTTGTGTTGATGTTTGTTTTATTGGGGGAAATATGTGAAACCTTGAGCACCCTTGATTTGTGATCTTGTTTGCTTGATTGGGGAAAAGTGTGAAACCTTGAGCACCCCCTAGTTGTGATGATGTTTGAAATTTCTAGCGATATTTGCATATGCGAGTTAGATATAAATATATACATGGATTTTATTTTTGTGTTGTATTTTTGTGTGAATGCAATACCTATTTTATGAATATTTTATGCATGTTTTATGGATGATTAATGTAGAGATATGCTTATATTAATGTAAGATAAATATGATGTGCATACGAAATGTTTATATGGATGACTACGACAAGTTACATGGTGAGAGTGCTTTGCTCCCAACAGAGTGAGTGGGATTCAAGTATCCGGTGTCGGGCCACTCGAGCTTCAACAACTATCCAAAAAGAATAATAACCTATAGAACTGTAAATACACAAATAGCTAAATATATCAGTAACACATGTGAGGGATCCATAGTGTGAGATCCTCAGATATTAATAAAACCCTAACTATTAATAAATAAAAACAACACATGAAAACCTACATATTGCATAATAAAATAAAAAATAAACTGATTTACCTTGCTTAAATGATGATCCTTCTATGGTTTTCAGTTGATTGGATACCCTAGCAGCAGTAGCAGATTGACGCAGCAAGCTCGAGGGTGCACTTATGTTACAAAAGATCAGGTATGGTCGCAGATTCGGATAGTGAGTATGAATGATGCAGATGGAGGTAGACTATGAGGAATGGCTGGAATGAAAGAATCCTAGGGCAAGTTAAGGCTATGGATCAACTCTCCTAAGTGGATTTGGAAATGGCGATCTTTAGATCTCTATAACCTTCTATCTCATGAGGATTTCTTCAATAGTATCTCTAGGGCACAAAAACATTCCAGGGGTTGAACATTATGAGTGCTCTCATTTATAATCTAGCTTAGGGTTTACTTAGGGTTTTAGCTTTACACTTTTAATCGTGTGGCTAAGATTAAATCAAATCCTACGACTAAGATTACACTTTAGATGTGGCATGGGTTAATGACAGATGGTGGAGAATATATTAGATCGAACAATTGTGATTAATTGGGTTTATAAATACATATTTTATAATAAATATATTATAATATAATATAAAATATTATATTAAATATAAATTAATATAAAATAATATAAAAATAAGCCCAATTGGGTTAGGAAATGGTGGGAAATGGGTAAAGTGGGCCTTTTGAAGACAGGAAAGATATGAAATGGTTAAATGAGTGGCAGTAAGGTGTGTGGTGGACAAGTAGGTAATAGGATGGTTAGGATGAAGGATTAATGGCTGTAATTTGGTGTCTATAGATGCCCCTTTTTGTACCATGTTGCACGAAGCACAATATGGTGTAAAAATACGAGACACCTGCTTGGGCTATGGGTACAGAAGTAGCTTCTCTCTGTTGTTGGATTGACAACTCAATGTTGAAGACAAAATGATATTTTTTTTTTGGAATTTTGCGTAGCTTACCCCCTCAATTGGCGAATGAGAAAATTCTCATGAGCCAATTGAAAATTAAATTGTGCAAGTGATGAAATATGTGGTGAATATGTGCAAATGATGAATGAATGATGTGAAATGTGATGTGATTGTAGACGATATGAATGATGTAAAATGTGATACCGTTTTTGTCCCAATGGTGGAAAGGAGGTTGGTGTAAAATACCATTCGATTGTGGACGATATGAATGATGTAAGATGTAATACCATTTTTGCCCCAATGGTGGAAAGGGGGTTTGTCAAGTGTAGATGTCATGATCATGTAAGATGTATCCCATCATGGGAAAAATCATAATCAAATTGTGGTTGCCCCAAATTTGGTGGTGATTCGATGTTGTTGAATAGTGTGCTCTCTGATGCCATTGATATGCAAGTATGATGATGCAGATAAAAAGAAAAAAATAATCATGGATAGCCTGTTGGTGACTCTTCTCACAATTGGAACTAATCATCCTATCTAGTTCCTATCATTAGTTTTTTGAATAAAAATGATGAAATTTAAATTTTTATTCATGTGTTAAGCCTCACGAACTAGGCCATAAATGACGTTAGTTATGTAAATTGTTCTTGGTAAGGTTTCACTCCAAAATGTGAAGTACCCAATGTGATTGTGATCTTAGACAAAGAGATAATTTATTATGATCATGGTCAAGTGTCCTTATGGTAGGATATTCATCTTACCGAATTTCATGGATTCCCATTGCTGCAATCGTCGAGTTTGTAGAATAACCCACTAGATACGAGGTTCACTTGTATGCTACTTGAACTTGACAAATTTTATGATTGATAATGATAGATGAAATATGGTGATGGAAGCATGTTGGATGAAGAAATGCGATGATTTCGCTCAATGTAGAGTTCACTTATGAATTGATGATGTTGAATGTAAATATGATCTATTTTTGCCCTAACAGTTGAAGGGGTTTTTGATGATGTAAAATGAAATGATTTGTGTCTGTTCTTTTCCCTTAACAGATAAAGGGGTTTTTGATGATGTAAACTAAAATGATTGTGTCTGTTCTTTGCCCTTAACAGATAAAGGGGATTTTTATGCTGAAAAAGGAAATGATGATGTTTGTTCTTTGCCCTTAACAAATAAAGGGATTTTTGATGATGAAAATGAAATGATTATGTCTATTATTTTCCCTTAATAGATAAAGGGATTTTTTTTTGATGATGTAAGTGTCCTTACGGTAATCTATCCATCCTATCGGATTGCATGGATAACTAGTCACTACAACCGCCAGGTTTCTAGGATAAACCACTAAATACAAGGTTCACTTATGAATGTTGCATAATGATAAATGAATGGATAATGTTGAATGTGAATGTTATCTATTTTTGCCCCAACAGATGAAGGGATTTTTGCAATTTGTAATATGTGATAAGTGTATTTGTTTTTGCCCTAACAGATGAAGGGGTTTTTGAAATGTGTAAACATGATGAATGTATCTATTTTTGCCCTAACAGATAAAGGGGTTTTTGATGATGAAAATAAGATGATTTGTGTCTATTCTTTACCCTTAACAGATAAAGGGTTTTTGATGATGAAAAATGAAATGATTATGTCTATTCTTTGCCCTTAACAAATAAAGGTATTTTTGATGATGTAAGTGTCCTTATGGTAATCTATCCATCCTACCGGATTGCATGGATAACCGAGTCACTGTAACCACCAGGTTTCTAGGATAAACTACTAAATACAAGGTTCACTTATGAATGTTGCATAATGATAAATGAATAGATATTGTTGAATGTGAATGTTATCTATTTTTGCCCCAACAGATGAAAGGATTTTTGCAATTTGTAATATGTGATAAGTGTATCTGTTTTTGCCCTAACAGATGAAGGGGTTTTTGAAATGTGTAAACGTGATGAATGTATCTATTTTTGCCCTAATAGATAAAGGGGTTTTTGATGATGAAAATAAGATTATTTGTGTTTGTTCTTTGCCCTTAATAGATAAAGGGGTTTTTGATGATGAAAAATAAAATGATTATGTCTTCTATTTGCCTTTAATAGATAAAGGAATTTTTGATGATGTAAGTGTCCTTATGGTAATCTATCCATCCTATTGGATTGCATGGATAACCAGTTGCTACAACCGCCAAGTTTCTAGGATAAACCACTAAATACAATGTTCACTTATGAATGTTGCATAATGATAAATGAATAGATAATGTTGAATGTGAATGTTATATGTTTTTGCCCCAATAGATGAAGGGATTTTTGCAATTTGTAATATGTGATAAGTGTATCTATTTTTGCCCTAACAGATGAAGGGGTTTTTGAAATGTGTAAACATGATGAATGTATATGTTTTTGCCCTAATAGATAAAGGGGTTTTTGATGATGAAAATAAGATGATTTGTGTATGTTCTTTTCCATTAACAGATAAAGGGGTTTTTGATGATAAAAAAATGATTATGTCTATTCTTTGCCCTTAACATATAAAGGGATTTTTTATGATGTAAGTATCCTTATGGTAATATATCCATCCTATCGGATTGCATGGATAACCAGTCGTTGCAATTGGTAGGTTTCTAGGATAAACCACTAAATACAAGGTTCACTTATGAATGTTTCATAATGATAAATGAATAGATGATGTTAAATGTAAGTGTTATCTATTTTTGTCCCAATAAATGAAGGGATTTTTGCTATTAGGATTATGTGAATGCAAGGCAAAGGGTGCAACCTTTGACAAAAGAACGTAGTATTTTGAACCTAGCCATTGATGTGGATGATTTGAATGCAAGGTAAAGGGCGCAACCTTTGACAAAAGAACACAATATTTTGAACCTGGCAATTGACTTGTTGATGATGTGATTTGTAAGGCAAAGGGCACAACATTTAACAAAAGCACACAGTATTTTGAACCTGGCAATTGACTTGTTGATGATGTGATTGTAAGGCAAATAACACAACCTTTAACAAAATAACTCAATATTTGAACCTAAAAATTGACTTGTTGATGATGTGATGTGATTGAATGATTAAATTGTTGATAATGTGATGTGATTGTGCGATTGAATTTTTTATTGCATTGGTGGGGAAGGTGTGAAACCTTGAACACCTCCAAGTTGTGTTGATGTTTTCTTGATTGGGAGAAAGGTGTGAAACCTTGAGTATCCCCTAGTTGTGATGATGTTTGATTAGGGAAAAGGTGTGAAACCTTGAACACCCCCAAGTTGTGATGATGTTTGTTTGATTGGGGGAAATGTGTGAAACCTTGAGAACCCTCTATTTGTGATCTTGTTTGCTTGATTTTGGGAAAGGTGTGAAACCTTGATGTAAACTAAAATTATTGTGTCTGTTCTTCACCCTTAACAGATAAAGGGGATTTTTATGTTGAAAAAGGAAATGATTATGTCTGTTCTTTTCTCTTAATAGATAAAGGGGTTTTTGATGATGTGAAATGAAATTATTGGTGTCTATGTTTCTAGCCCCACAAACAAGGATATTAATGATGATGAGCTCTGATTTTGTGTCTATTCTTTGCCCTTAACAGATAAATGAGTTTTTGATGATGTAATGATTTGTGTCTGTTCATTGCCCTTAATAGATAAAGGGGTTTTTGATGATGTAAGTGTCCTTATGGTAATATATCCATCTTACCATATTGTATGGATAACCAGTTGCTGCAACCACCAGGTTTCTAGGATAAACCACTAAATACAAGGTTCACTTATGAATGTTACATAATGATAAATGAATGGATAATGTTGAATGTAAATGTTATATGTTTTTGTCCCAACATATGAAGGTATTTTTGCTATTTAAATTATGTGAATTCAAGGAAAAGGGTGCAACCTTTGACAAAATAACATAATATTTTAAACCTAGCAATTGATGTGGATGAGCTGAATGCAAGGCAGAGGATGCAACCTTTGACAAAAGAATGCAGTATTTTGAACCTGACAATTGACTTCTTGATGATGTGATGTGATTGGATGATTGAATTGGTGGGGAAGGTGTGATACCTTGAGCACCCCCAAGTTTTGATGTTATTTCCTTGGTTGAGGGAAAAGTGTGAAACCTTTAACACCCCCAATTTTGTGATGATATTTTCACTTTCTAGCGATCTCTTCATATGCTAGTTATATATACACATACATGGCTTTTTATTTTTGTGCTTTTAAATGAATGTGTTTGTGAAATGCATGTTTATGAAAATGTTTTTATGCATGTGTTATTGATGATTAATGTAAGCTAATCATGATGTGTATGCATAATGCTTATATGGATGATTAATGAAAGTAAATGACATGTGTATGAATGCTAACTACATGAGAGGAATGCATGATATTTGAATGATATTTTATAGTTCAGAAATATTATTGGCCCTTTTTGTTGTCCATTTTTTGGCGATTGGGGGTACCGAATTTGGCTGTGTGATGAAACTTTACTTACGATGGACATATGGTTGTTGGCATGGAAGGAGATATGGATGTTTATATGGAATAATATATGGATTTTGATATGGAAGACTAAAATATTTTCAAAGACTCAAACATACTAGTGTCTTCAACCAAACTCACTAAGGTTGTCTAAATTTATTTAGGACCAATGTGTGTGCAAGTGAGGTTCATGTACCAAATATTGAGCGTGACAATGACCCTATCCAATCAAGAATCAGTGTGTGTGCATGTGAATTTCGTTAACCCATTATGAGTAAATTAGGCATGACCTGTTATGGGGATGACCTAGAAGCTAGCCTATCCTTATGTGCGGTTGAAGGTCTCTATTTTTGCAAGAGAGACATGTCATCTCGCATGAGCTTACTCCACTGCTAGTCAAGCATCTATAGCCTCGGTGGAGATTCACTCCATAGTCCAATGGGATAGATCTTTCAGGTCTTGGGGATGACTATCCATCCTTCTTAGGGACGTGTAGTACAATCCTTACAACTTTAGGGATCATAGGTGTTTTGGATTTAATTTGTTAATTTTATATAGAGCTTTGGGGAATCTTATTCTCAACTAAAGTGTGATGAGAATGTTGACCCTATCCTTACTACTCTATGTTTTTATTTTTATGTTTGGATAACAATTGTGGTAGTGGTGAAAACCACTATTTTTGGACTATGTTGCATGATGGGACAAGCGAGGGATATCTCCTTTTTGCCTCAAGGTGCTACCCAAGTATGGTACTAACCATCCTTAACTCAAAATTTTCTTAAGATGTGAGGAAGTGTGGTTGGTTCAGGATTGTATTCAAAATCAATCGACAATGCTCAAGATTTTTTTAGTGTGTAAATTGTGTTTTTTATCCTAAATAAAATTAGACATTTGTTTGGAGGTTGCTTGCTACACTAGTAATGGCTGAGTGACTGAAAATCTAGGCTTTGTGATTTTGACATGTGGTATTGTTGGCTTATGTTTTTTTGTGAAAGTTGCATGATTGCTTTAAACTAGGTACCTCCAATCGTTATAACTTGACTTTTTGTTTATGGCCATATCATCATTACTATGCCATATCATTGAACATGGGATGGGATAAATGCAATTTGTGAAGTGAATGAATGTAGCGGAGTGCAAAATGCATTTGTAATGGATGCAAACTATTTTTTTTGTAATATATATGAATTCAATAAATACATGCGAAAATGCCTATATGAAAATGCAAGATGTATGCCATGGAAATATGTTGATGTGGATGATTTATTTTTGTTGTTTTTTTATTAGCCATGTATATATATATATATTTATAGTAATCACATTAAGCATGGAATGCTTTCAAGTGCATGATGTTCATTGGCTCGGGTTTTTATATTCCCCCTAACCTAGTAAGATTATGACCAAAGGAATTGGGTACCTTTGGTTTTTTTTTTTGAAATTGAAGGTGAACAAAGGGGTTAAGTCCTTTTGGGTTTTTTGAAATTGAATGTGACCAAAGGGATTAAGACCCTTTAGGATGTTTTGAAATTGAATGTGACTGAAAGGGTTAAGTCCTTTGGGGCATTTTGAAATTGAATGTGACCAAAGGGGTTAAGACCCTTTGGGGATTTTTGAAATTGAATGTGACCAAAGGGGTTAAGACCTTTGGGGCTTTTTGAAATTGAAATGTGACCAAAGTGGTTAATTACTTTGGAGATTTTTGAAATTGAATGTGACCAAAGGGATTAGGACCCTTTGGAGCCTTTTGAAATAGATATGTAACCAAAGGGATTAGGAACCTTTGGATCCTTTTGAAATAAATATGTGACCAAAGGGATTAGGAACCTTTGGAGCTTTTTGAAATTGATATGTGACCAAAGGGATTAGGAATCTTTGGAGCTTTTTGAAATTGATATTTGACCAAAGGTATTAGGAACCTTTGGGGATTTTTTTTTAAATGATATATGACCAAAGGGATTAGGAACCTTTGGGGATATTTTTTGAAAATTGAATGTGACCAAAGGGGTTAAGACCCTTTGGGGTTTTTTGAAATTTAATGTGACCAAAGGGATTAGGACCCTTTGGAGCCTTTTGAAATTGAATGTGTGACCAAAGGGATTAGGACCTTTGGGGCTTTTTGAAATTGATTGTGTGACCAAAGGGATTAGGACCTTTGGGGATTTTTGAAAATTGAATGTGACCAAAGGGATTAGGATCCTTTAGAGCCTTTTGAAATAGATATGTGAGCAAAGGTATTAGGAACCTTTGGAGCCTTTTGAAATAGATATGTGACAAAAGGGATTAGGAACCTTTGGGGATTTTTGAAATTGATATGTGACCAAAGGGATAAAGAATATTTGGAGCTTTTTGAAATTGATATGTGACCAAAGGGATTAGGAACCTTTGGGGATTTTTTTTAAAATGATATGTGACCAAAGGGATTAGGAACCTTTGGTGCTTTTTTTTTTTAAATTTAATGTGACCAAAGGGGTTAAGACCCTTTGGGGATTTTTGAAATTGAATGTGACCAAAGGGATTAGGACCCTTTGGAGCCTTTTGAAATTAAATGTGTGACCAAAGGGATTAGGACCTTTGGGGATTTTTGAAATTGAATGTGTGACCAAAGGGATTAGGACCTTTGGGGCTTTTTGAAAATTTAATGTGACCAAAGGGGTTAAGACCTTTGGGGATTTTATAACAAGATGAAAATGAAGAAGTTTAGACCATGCAGGATCGTATAGAAAAGAGATTAAGGAAATGTGACAAAAGGGATTAGGAACCTTTGGAGATTTTTCAAATTGATATGTGACCAGAGGGATTAGGAACCTTTGGAGATTTTTGAAATTGATATGTGACCAAAGGGATTAGGACTTTGGGGCTTTTTGACATTGAAATGTGACCAAAGAGATTAAGGCCTTTGGAGTTTTTTTGACATTGAAATGTTACCAAAGGGATTAAGGCCTTTGGGGATTTTTGAAATTGAATGTGACCAAAGGGGTTAAGACCTTTGGGCCTTTTTGAAATTGAATGTGACCAAAGGGATTAAGGCCTTTGAGGCTTTTTGACATTGAATGTGACCAAAGGGGTTAAGGCCTTTGGGGCTTTTTGAAATTGAATGTGACCAAAGGGATTAAGGCCTTTGGGGATTTTTGACATTGAAATGTGACCAAAGGGATTAAGGCCTTTGGAGATTTTTGACATTGAAATGTGACCAAAGGGATTAAGGTATTTGGGACTTTTTGAAATTGAATGTGACCAAAGGGGTTAAGACCCTTTGGGGCTTTTTGAAATTTATATGTGACCAAAGGGGTTAAGACCTTTGGAGATTTTTGATATTGAAATGTGACCAAAGGGGTTAAGGCCTTTGGGGATTTTTGAAATTGAATGTGACAAAAGGGATTAAGACCTTTTAGAGCATTTTTAAATTGATATGTGACCAAAGGGGTTAAGACCTTTGGAGATTTTTGATATTGAAATGTGACCAAAGGGATTAAGGCCTTTGGAGATTTTTGAAAATTGATGTGTGACCAAAGGGATTAAGACCTTTGGGGATTTTTGAAATTGAATGTGACCAAAGAGATGAAGTACCTTTGGGGCTTTTTTTTTTGAAATTGAAATGTGACCAAAGGGATTAGGACCTTTGGGGATTTTTGGAATTGAAATGAAATGAAATGGCTAAGGTTAAGCCATGTTAATGATGAAATGGTTGTTGGTCAAGCCATTTTAATGATGAAATGGCTATTGGTCAAGCCATGTTAATGATGAAATGGTTGTTGGTTAAGCCATATTAATGATAAATGGTTGTTGTTGAGCCATGTTAATGATGAAATGGCTAAGGTTAAGCCATGTTGATGATGAAATGGCTAAGATTAAGCCATGTTAATATTGAAATGGCTAAGGTTAAGCCATGTTAATGATAAATGGTTATTGTTGAGCCATTTTAATGATGAAATGGCTAAGGTTAAGCCATGTTGATGATGAAATTTTTAATATTAAGCCATGTTAATGTTTAAATTAATAAGTTTAAGCCATGTTAATGATGAAATAGCTAATATTAAGCCATGTTAATGTTGAAATGGCTAAGGTTAAGCCATGTTAATTATGAAATGGCTATTGGTCAAGCCATTTTGATGATTAAATGGATAAGGTTAAGCCATATTAATGATGGGAATGGTTGTTGTGGAGCCATGTTAAAATATGACCAAAGGTATTAGGTACCTTTGGAGATTTTTGATTGGTGATGTATCCTACTTGTGGTAGAGATGGATAAGGGTTTACCACAAAAGTAGTAGGTGAATTGGATATATTTTTCATTAAGTTGTTTTGGTGTATTACTTTCTTTTGATTTTTTTTTAATACCATAAAGTAAATAAACCAACAATTTAGAACTATCAAAATGAACACAAAAATGAAATTTGTATAGAATTAAAAATGAAAGAAATAATCAATGCTAAGTTGTTACTTTGTGTGGATTACCTTCATACATTAATTATTTTCTTCATTAATGTGTATTATTTTTAGAGTAACAGGTTTGTGTGCTTTTATGTACCCTAATGTTGCTTAATAAAAATAAAGGAGAAAAATATGGTTGGCTGGGGCAACGAGATTCTTGTTGGTAATGACCTCCAAAAATTTTGCTTAGGGATATCCTAAGGTTTCTAGGGTAGATATTGGTGGATGGAAATGACTGCCATAGTCACAAAATATCAAGCAATGTCTGGTGATGAAATCCAACCACTACTATTTAAAAGTGCCACGTGCAGTGTGTGATAAATTTTATTATATTTCTTGTTCTTTATTGTGTTCAAACAACATTAATGATGACTAAATTTATTCATATAAATTAGAAGCCAACACCAAGATGTAAATTTAACCTAAATAGAGTGGAGTACACCGCTCAAGACCCCATGCCTACAAATGATACCAAATGATATCAAAAGAGCAACCGGAGGGTTCGTCCACCTCTCTACCAAAGGGGCCAACCTAGGGCAGGATTACTTTATGCATATTAGTATTGTTCCTACTTATATGTATAAAATAAAGTAATATTTAACTCCTAAAATAATGCAGAATCTAAGTAATGCCTTTTCTTTTTCAATGCAAACAAAATGCAAGCAATCACTCAAATTTGCAATTTTAGAACAAGAAATTAAATTTATGTGAAATGAATTCATGCAAAAACCTAAATACAACCTATAATGAATTCATCCCTGGATTAATTAATTTGTGTTCATTTTTTACTCAAAATTTTAAAGACACAGCAAAAAATTCAAAAAAACATAAAGCAAAATAAGAAAACAAATGGATGAAAAACTTAGAAAAAATACCTACATTTTGGTAAGATGTTTCTATGGTATTTGCTGCTCCAATTTATCTTAAATTTTATGGAGAAATTCTAGGATTTTTAAGGAAACTACCCTCCAAATTTTAGCTCAATACAATTCCGTATGAGTGAGATATGGCCAAAACTGTTGAGGTATGTTGTGCAGGAAAACGGTACATTTTTCGTCCCTAAAAACCCTTGTAACAGACCAAAAAAATTAAGTTAGTGTAGGCCCAAAAATACCACATACTTAGTAAAATTTTGTATAATTTTACCTAAGTTATCGAGTCATCATTTTACATACCTTGTAGTGCACTTTGAAGCAGATCCGAGATAGAAGATATGAACCCGTCCAACAGTTAGTGAATTTTTCACACTTGAAGCGATTTCGGGCAATTTCTTTCTGACTTCGAAATGGTGGTGGGTCTCAAATCTGCAAAAGTTTTCAAGGAAAGGATGACATCAACAATGAAATAATATGTATTGGCATCTTTGTGAGTGGCTAAGTATGGGAATTCCTGATTCTGGGAAATTCTTTTGTTGCTCGGCTTTGGATTAGCACTACCCTCAAATCTGCAAAATTTTCAAGGAAAGGATGACGTCAATGGTGAATAAGTGCAGATTTGTGATTAAGGGTTATATGACTAACTTCGGACTTAGAATGGTGATATGGTAGGGTGTTTTATCATGAAGTTTATCTGAAATGGAGGAGTGACCTCACACCATGGTGGGCTCAGATCGGCAATTACATGCCTGTGCATGTGGATTGAAGAATATGATGTAGAATATGATGTATTTTGAATAACTAAGTGTGGATTCGATGTTTAGATATCAAGGATTTGGATTGGAGATTTTATAGCTTTTGATACAAAAATATGACATCATCAAGATTTTAAAGTGGGATGGCGCTTGATTCTCCTCGCCATTTTGATAAAGCTTATGCCAGATTGGATCTGAACCGTATGATGAGGAGAATCAATAGTGGAGGTTATATCGATGAATCATGGATGTTTAAGGGAAATTTTTTCACTAGGATTGTAATAGTCAGTTGGAAGATGAAGCGTCGAAGGTTTTCCAGAAGATCGAACCAGAGGCGGTTACAAATCGATGGTGGAAGATCACTCCTAAGAATAATCGACGAAAAGGAATGATCTCCAATGAACAGAAATCTAGTTTTTCTAAGTTGTCAGCAAGTTGCAGAGGTCTCGAGCTACCATGGAAGACCTTCTTTCGATGGATTTCTCGGAGGATGAACCTGTGAGCTGATGCCAACTAGATCTTTCTGTTGTGCTGTCAAAATAAAATCATTGTAATGCTTCTTGATTATTTTAATTTTACAAAACTATAAGTAGAGGTCGAACCCTCATTTTTAAGGGTCGGCTCTAGCATGTTTTCCTGTGCTATTGTAAATATTCCTTAAAATCTAATGGAAGGAGCATTACATTGATATTCGCCTCAAATATGTGTTCTCATGCTTGATATCAGAGGTTCAGATTCTTTAGTTGTATTTTTGTAAATGCTTTAATGGTTATTTTGTGCCTAATTAATGGATTACTATCTATTACAGTAATTGAAATCTACTTTTGAGTTTGTTCTATGTTGTTAGGGAGTACATTTCTATGAAATCTAGGTATTGGTGAATTCTTTTAGTTGGATTATCATTGCCTAGATATTGAAATTGTTTACTGCAATATTTATTTGTTGTGCTTTAATAGATAACAGATAATCTAATTTGAGATAATGTTAGTCTGAATATATATCTTTGATATAGTTTTTTGGGAGATTTCTATGGTAGTGCAATGTTGTTAACTTATATGCCCATTGTTATTCATATTTCTCTAATCCTAATCTTCTCTTACCCTAAAATTCAAACCCTAAGTGAGCATAATTGTGTCAACAATTTGATAAGTTGACAAGGAAATAGCCTACTATGGAGGTTGGATCAAAAAATCCTATTTTGATCCATCCAATGTTAAGCGCTGAGTTGTAGCTATCGGGTGCAAGCCTGGACAGAAAATAGGAAGATAGACAACCATAGTGTCAAGTGAAAACTTGGTGCAATTCAATGCACAACAGTTTTTGGCACGCCTGGTGGGACCAGTTCACAAGGAACATGAAACCCATCTAATAAGTAGAGATATCTCAACCCGAAGGAATCAATATTTGGTGAATTATCTTGACCTTATAAGAGTAGAAAATAAATTTTACCTGGAAACTCCCTGGTCATTAGACCTAGAAAAATAATTATACCTATAGACCAGTGGCCTTTCATGTATACCGGGTCTTTCAAGAGGAACAATCCTAATTCCTTATTTTATTGTGAGTTACCTCAAAGAGGGGTTGCTATTTCCAGAAGTTTGGATCAATATTTCCTTGAAGAAGAACTTTTGGAAGAAAACCCAATAGTTCCCCCAAGAAGACCTACAACCAAAAATATGGCATAAAATGTGGCTCCCAATCAACCATTACAAACGTACCCCGACTGGAACACAATCGGTTTCCTTAGATTAGCCCAAATGGATGTCATTCCCCAAGTTGTATCTAAGGCTATTCCCACTTATGATGGATCTAGGAGAAAATTTTATGAGCACTATCAGATATCTTAAATCTGGAAGCAATCCACAACATAAAGGAAGAAAATATCATTGTCAGAATTCTAGCTCTATCCTTCAGAGGAAAGATATTTCATTGGTTTAGAACTCTGAAAGACAATTCTATTACTTCAAGGCAAGCATTGGATGAGCCATTCATTGAGGAATTTAATGAATCTACTGATCATTTTTCTCTACTTAATAAATTTACATCTATGGAGAAAACTCAGTAAGAGACTGTCTCAGATTTCAATTTGAGATTTAGTAGAACATGAAAAAGAATTTCCCCAATAGCTAGACCAACTACTTGTTTAGCCTATATGTATTATATCTGAGCTCTTGGATTAGATCTTGGGTTGCAGACATAAAAATCAGGAGTAGAAACCTTCCCCCAAGTTTATAATATAGTAGTTCATGCTGAGAATACCTTGATCAATGTTGGAAGACTTCCTCCCAAAACTGTGTTACCGTATAACATAGAAACCACTAGTATCCAAAGTCAATCGCACATGGACCCAATTTCTCTATCATCTCCATCTACATAAATGAATGCCATTCCTCTACCAAAGCCTATATCATATACACCCCTTTTTACTCCCCTTAATTCTTAACCATCTCAGGAGCTTTTTGCTATCCTTGATATATAAAATACCCTAAAAAACCTAAGTAATAGAATGAATTCAATGGAGAAAAGATATCAAGAAAGGTCACAACAGAGGAGATTCCCATATGTAAACAAAGATCAGAGACATGGTCCTAGTAACGGTACTAGGGTTAGGGTGAATGCAACATATGAGGAGCCAAAATACTTTTCAAATACTACTCTTGTAAATGTTTGGTGCTTAGTATGCAATTATCCCCATGACTAACAGTCTTGTGTGATGTATCAACACCATATTCAACAAGCTATGGATCAAGCTGAGAGGAATCAAAAGGGAAGAGTCAATATGTTATGGAACCCATATCATGGCTGGAAAAGAGCTAGATGAGGAAAGTCTAATAGATGTTATGACAAGGTCTGGAAAGAAATATTTGCAAGTGGATCCACAGAAAATGGGGCATTTCCAAGTCCCTTCTCAGAAGAAATTTGACTCCTCTCTTCAAGGTAGTGACACTTTCCCTATTCCCTAAGCTAAGGGAAAAGAGAAGAGAGATACTCTTCCAAAGAGACAAAAAGGGGAAACAGAGGGAGAAT
The DNA here is from genome assembly GCA_028583015.1 of Wollemia nobilis. Lineage (NCBI taxonomy): Eukaryota > Viridiplantae > Streptophyta > Pinopsida > Araucariales > Araucariaceae > Wollemia > Wollemia nobilis. The sequence continues at coordinate 5,384,055 of JAQPPZ010016709.1, forward strand.
GAATGATATCAAGGTGAAGATCAAGAAAGGCTCAGGTTTCCCTCCATTACTAAAAGGCAAAGATTAGAAGCCACACAAAAATATAAAAGAAGATATGGTGAGCCAGAAAGAGGGTTGGAAAAACTCTCTTTGACTAAATATGAGTACAAAATTATTGAAGAAATGAAGAGAATCCCCTCAAAAGCTATCCTATATGACACTCTGTTCATTTTGGGTTATATTGACTTGCTTAAATCTTCCCTCAACAAATATCCATAGAATAGGTTGGCCACCACAATACTTAGTATGCCATCAAAAAATAAGGAAATGACACCTACTGTGCTAAATAATAAGCCTCATCATTTCTATATATCCCTAAGAATGGAAGGGTGGGTCATTCAAAATTGTATGATTGACTCAGGATCATCAACTACAGTAATGCCTAAAGCGGTCTGTGAAGAGATGGGTATGGAGTATACCCGATCTTGTATTGGAGTGTTACAACTAGATGGGACACCTGTTAAGATAGTTGGAGTTATTAAATATGTAATTATGAGGTTGCATAGAGCCCCTAAGGTGATAGTGGTGCAAGAAATAGTTGTGGTGGACTTAGAACCCTATTTTAGATTATGCCTCTCAAGAGAGTTTACTGCAAAGCTAGGAGGATGTATGTATATGGACTATTCTAGCATGATAATCTCTTTCAAAGGAAAAAGGATAAGAATAACATCTAATAAATCAGTGGCTTATCATATTGAGAATATTGAAGAATATATGTGCAATCTTAATCCTTTTGAGGAATTTGATCTAGTAGAAAACATTTAGGAGTTAGACATTGAAGATGAGTTGTCTTTCAGAGAAGATTATAGTCAATTTGGAACTGGTATGGGTACATATAGCATCACAACTGAAACAAAAAAGAAACTCCCTGATATATCTAATCAATCCCTAAGAGACAAAGAAACATGGGTTATGTACTTTGATGGTGCCAAATGCAAAAATGATGCAGGAGCTGGTGTAGTCCTAAAATCACAATCAAAAGGGATAAAGAATTTTTCTTACAGAATGACATGGTCATGTGCCAACAATGCTGCAAAATATGAGGCCCTATGTCTTGGATTAATATAAGAAGAGAGTATGGGTATCAAGATTTTGAACATATATGGTGATTCTGAGTTGATAGTTCACCAAGTAATAAATAGGTGCAACAATAAGCACCATTACTTAAAAGCTTACAGAAATGGGGTATGGGACCTTATGGAATCATTTGATACCCTGAATTTGAGCTTTGTGCCCAGAGAAAAGAATACCCTGGCTGATACATTAGCAACAAATGGAGCCAACTTAAACCCTTTTGTAGACTTTGGAACCAAGAAGACCAAGGGAATTAAAATAATTTTCAGGCCTACAGTACCAGATAAGCAAATTTTATGGTAGGTTTTTGAAAGTGATGAAAAATTCTTAACTTTTTGGTAAGTGAGGCATGTCTCTCAATGGTCCAAGAGGAGAACTTGGAAGAAATAGATCAGCAAGACATTATCCAACTAAGAAACAATCATATCCCAAGAGGGTTGGTCACCCTTGAAAGTTTTTTCGATAATGAGGATAGAAAGAATGTCAAAACCATGAAGGTCAGCGAAAGGATCTACAAAGAAGTATAGGTCGAAATAGAAAATAAGCTTAATGTTAGAATCTAATGTTCACCTGAGGAAGCAAAATATATTAAAGCTTTATTCTTGAGGTACCAATACATTGTGGCTTGGTCATATGAGGACCTCAAGGTGTATGACAAAAATATTATCCAACATACTATTGAGTTAGAGCTTGATGCAAAACCTTTCCGACAGAAATAGAGGGCTGTCAATCCAAGGATAGAGGCCATCACGAGAGAGGAACTATTAAAGCTGTTAAAGGCTAAGATAATATATCCAATAAAAAAATCCACTTGGGTAGCCAATTTGGTACCCGTAAGAAAGAAGAATGGGGATATACGCTTATGTGTGGATTTTAGAAATCTGAATCAGGCATACCTCAAAGATCACTATCCCCTCCCATAGATTGATCAGATCTTACAGGTAGTGGCAAGAGCTGAGATATTTTCATTGCTAGATGGGTACTATGGATACAACCAAATTTGGGTAAAGGATAAGGATCAATACAAAACAACATTTACCACAAAATGGGGTACATTTGCCTACCAAAGAATACCTTTTGGGTTGTCCAATGTAGGAGCTACATTTCAGAGGGCCATAGATTATGCATTTGGAACACTTATTAGAAAATTTATTCTGATTTACCTAGATGACATTACTATGTTTTCTCATGATAAAAAATATCATCTGTCTCATTTAGAACAAGTTTTTTAGAAGTGCAAATAATTTGGCATTTCACTCAATCCTAAGAAGTTATTCTTTGTAGTTCATGAGGGAAAAATATTGGTTCATGTGGTCTCAAAGGAAGGTATGGCCATAGACTCAGACATGATTACAGCAATTCTTGCTCTTCCCTTGCCTATGAATAAGAAGACTTTGTAGTCTTTCCTAGGCCAAATTAACTTTGTCAGAAAAATCATTTTTGATTTTGCACAAAAGGTGATACCTATATCTGAACTACTCAAGAAAATGGTTGAGTTCAAGTGGAATGAGGTCGAGAAAGAATATTTAGAGGTTATCAAGTAGTCCATTGTAACAAATCCAGTATTGGTGAACCCAGATTTTAGTAAATATTTTATTCTTTATGCATATGGAGCTGAAGAAAGTTATGCCTCAGTACTTACTCCAAAAGATGATCAAGAGGACGAACACCTTGTGTTATTTTGGAGCCAAACATTGCATGATTATCAGGTAAAATATAACTTCATTGAAAAGTGTTTGTTGTGATGAAGTCACTAAAGAAGTTCAAGCAGTATCTAGTATAGATAAAAACCTTGGTGTATGTGGTTCATCTAGATGTAAGGAGTTTTATCTTGCAGGGTGATCTAGGAGATAAAAGAGTTGGATGGATTACCAAGATCCAAGAGTACAATGTATAAATGTATCCCACCAAGCTAGTAATAGGTAGAGATTTGTGCCAAGGATTGATAGAAGCTTCAACATTGGCCAAAGTGGTAGTTTGTCAGGCAGCAAAAGAAAATCAAGTAGAAATAGTACTCACTATAGATTCTGATTGGATTTACCAGATGATTAGGTATTTCCAAACTGGGGTATGCCCACCTGATATGAATACATCTCAAAGAATGAGATACAAACTTCATGATTTAAAATATGTATTGCTACCTGAAGGGTTTTTCAAAAGAAACTTGGATGGAATTCTCCTAAAGTGTTTGAAAGATGACCAACAAAAAAGAGTCATGGAAGAATTATTATGGAGGATCGATCGGTGGTCATATCTCATGCAGGGTTACAACTTTGAAGATAATAAGAGTAGGCTATTATTTTCCTACTGTATTCATCGATGCTTTTAAAATTACCTAGGCTTGTGACAAATATTATAGGTATGTTGGAAGAAAAAGAAATGCTTCATCTCCCCTAAGGCCTATACAGGTTGAGGACCCTTTTCAACAATGGGGACTAGACTTCATAGGGGTTATTAACCCTAATTATTTAGCAGAGCATAAGTTTATTTTGACTACTACAAATTATCTTATCAGATGGGTAGAAGCCATCCCCACTAAAAGGGCATACCAGGAGGTTATGATCAATTTTATGGAAAATTTGATTTATAGGTTTGGAGTTCCAGAAGCCTTGGTGAGTGACAATGGCCCAACTTTCATAGGATCCAAGTACATTGAGTTTACCAGCAAGTATGGCATCACTCTTAAAAATACTTCAAATTATTATCCACAAGGTAATGGACTTTGAAGAACATAGAATTATACTAAGAGGGGGGTGAACAGTATAAAGATGCAACCATTTAAAAAACTTTACTTTAGATAGCAGTGGCATCACCATAACATTAACCATAATAGAAAGCAACACAAAAATAAGATTCATTTTAACGTGGTTCACCCAAGATGGGCTACATCCACAAAAATATTTTCACTAAAATATTTCTCAATCAAGTTCTTTGGAAAATCCTTTCCCTATTACAAATTTTATGAGCTTCCTATCCAAAGGAGAATCCTTCCCCTCAACAAGTATTTATGAGCCTCCTGCCCAAAGGATAATCCTTCCCCTCAATAAGTACTTATGAGACTCCTGCCCAAAGGATATGTCCTATCCCCTCAACAAGTATTTATGAGCCTCCTACCCAAAGGATATGTCCTATCCCCCAAAGCTCTAGAAATAATACTTCAAAATATCACTGCATCTTCTATCGCTAGCAGGTGGAACTCCTTTCCACATAAGATGTCCTGTCCTCCTTGCTTTGGATCTAGAGATTTCTATCCTCACTGATCACCTCCACAACTGCTCATCAAAACCTGTACTAAACATAGTCAGTCGGTCCAACACAAGTCCTCTCAAACTTTGTCACAAATTTGCACTAAACTCAGTCCTCTGGTCCAACACAAATATGCTCTCAAATATTTGTCAGATATGTCCCAAGCTTAAGCCAAAAGCTTGAACAAATAAATCACAACCGCTCACAAGTCTTCACCAAGACTTCATCAAATCTATCCACAAGTTCTTCAACAAGAATATGTCCAAATCAGTCCTAGCAAGCTCACCAAGAACTTGCCCAAATCAGCTCAAGCAAGTTTACCAAGAAACTTGCCCAATGTGAACACATAGATAATTGTTAGAGACCCAATGTGTTTCATCCAATCATATCAAATCAATATCATAGAAGCATAAAGAGAATTTTTAGAGACTCAATATGTTCTATCCTTCAACTCTCAATATCAACTCAAATCAATCTCATAGAAGCATAAAGAGAATTTTTAGAGACTCAATATGTTCTATCCTTCAACTTTCAATCTCAACTCAAATCAATCTCATAGAAGCATAAAGAGAATTGTTAGAGACTCAATATGTTCTATCCTTCAACTCTCAATATCAACTCAAATCAATCTCATAGAAGCATAAAGAGAATTTTTAGAGACTCAATATGTTCTATCCTTCAACTCTCAACAACCAAACAACTCAATTAGGGTTTCAAAAACTTATAGCAATGGCATAATATTCTCACTTAAAAACCCTAAAGCAAACTTCAAATGCTTCCACTCTCATAAACTAAAATTATGCAATAACTCATAAACTCATCATGATCTCACAATGCATAATCAATACTTCCACTTTCAGAAAATAAGATCCACTCCAAATATGGAAACTTAATTTAATCCTTTTCACTCCAAACTTATTTTCAGAAAACCATCAATCAATAATAAGCATGGAATAATGTGCCCATACCTTTACTTTGATGAAGAAGGAGAAATAAAAATCTGTCACAACACTAACACTCAATTTACCACAAATTAGAGTTAGCAACAATGGAATAATGCACAATGATAAGAGTCCTAATAACACCTTACACTCCAAATCATCAATAATCAAAACTCACAAATATACATATCAACAATATTCCTTTACACCTTATAACTCCTACTTAATATATGACAAAATAACTTCAACCTCAATAATAATTACAAGAGAATATCCACTCAATAACTCCAAAGGCTCTTTAACCCCAATATGACATTAAGCATAATTATTCCTTAAACCCTTATAACTCCTAAAATACATTTACTTCTAAATGCATTTACCACACAAACATTAAGCATCAATAATAACAATGTCAAAGTAATATTTCTATTTAACCTTATACCTCCATCCAATTACCAACAATAATTTGCCAAGTCAAATCAAATATTCCACATTATCAACAAAAGATCTACCTTGGCCAAAAATCAATTCTCCAACCTTAGGAGAAGTGTGGAGACACCAACATAAGTGCCAAAGCACTTCCTCATCCAAACTCGTGGTCCAAGGCAATTGTTGTACCACATGCACAATAATCTATGACCAAAAATGAAACATGCTCGATGCAAATTGATCTCGACACCTCTGCCTAGCGAGTGCCTTCGCTCCACTGCCTCCACCGTTGGAGCACAAGTGCCCAATAAAACTCTCAAGTGCCACTCATCATTTTACCTTCTCTTTTCTCACAAAAATTAAAGATAAATAGATTTGTCTTCCTCACAGGCGTACGAAATCTGAGCTTAAACATAGAGTAATACGAAACTCAAAAATCATAGAGCAATATGAAATCGAAGGTCACAGAGCAATACAAAATTAAAGGTTACAGAGCAATACAAATTCGAAGGTAATCACACAAATCATAGGTGTATTGAAACTTAGGAATTAATGTTCTTTAATTATCTTTTGCATCCCATGCAAGTTGACGTCGATGCTCCTTCCAAACAAATGACGTTGGTGAGGTAAGTCTTCTACATTGGCATCGCTAAGGGTTTAGAAACCCTTTCAATAATAATTATTAAATTAATAATTATTATTTTATTAATAATAAATTTAACTTAAAACCTTTTCAAAGGTTTGAGTTAATTTATTTATTAATAATAAAAATAGACTTTTAAGGTTTTTTCAAGGAGCAAAAACCTTTTCATTAAGCCAAGATGGTTTTAGTAAAAACCCTTAATGAGTCCAGATGGTTTTAAGAAAAACCTTTAACCTTGTCACCATGGTTTTAGTTAAAAATCCTTAAACAAACATCATGGAACTTTGAAGATATTTTTGACACTAAAATATTTTTGACATCAGCACAAATTCCTTTTGATATCAACACAAACTCCTTTTTACATCAATGACAACTCACAACCATTAATATAGGCAACATACCCAAAATTACCAACAATATACCCCTTTGTCATTGATGGCAAACCACTACTGAAACCATTGCCAATTGTCAAAACTGAAACCAACTAAAAACCATCCTCTGAAGCTTTGATCCCCATGACAAAAGGCTCTCCCCCTTACTCAAATCTCTCCCCCTTTGTCATCAATGGCAAAGGGTCACCTTTGGGGCTTAAGGCTAAGAATGAGCCTCTTAGCTTAGCCCCTCCTTCACCTCCTATTGAGGTGATTAATTCTAGGGTGGGAGTATAACTACTCTCAACTTCTTCCTTAAATACTCAAAAGTCTCTCTTGGAAGAGGTTTGGTGAAAATGCCAGCAATCTATTCCTTAGTAGGCATATATTCCAGCTTAACTTGCTTGTCCTGAACCTGCTCTCTCAAAAAGTGATATTTTATGGGAATATGCTTTGTTCTTGAGTGCATTACTAGATTATTGGAGATACTTATGGTACTTGTATTATCACACAATATGGAAAATGGGTTGATCATGATTTATTTTGAAATCCTCCAAGGTAGTATTCATCCATAAAACTTGTATACAACAAGCTACTACTACTATGTATTCTGCCTCTACTATAGACAAGGAAACTGAAGGTTGTTTCTTGCTTAACCAAACAACTAAAAAATTCCCCAAAAAGAAAGCTCCACCATTGGTGCTTTTTCTATCATCGATATTTTTGTCCCAATCTACATATGTAAAAGCTATGAGAGTGAACTTATGGATCTTGGGATACCAAAGCCCAAGATCCATAGTGCCTTTCAGATATCTGAGAATCCTTTTTACTGCCATAACATGAGTTTTTTTTGGTGCAGCCTGAAACCTTGCAACTAGTCCCACTGCCTGCATGATGTCTGGTCTGGTAGTTGTAACATAAAGAAAACTGCCAATCATGGATTTGTATAACCTTTGATCTACCTCTGGATATTCATCATCCTTGCTCAAATTACACCCTGTAATCATTGGAGTACTAACAGGTTTACTATCCTCCATACCAAAAATTTTCAGCATCTCTCTTATGTACTTGCCTTGTGAGAGAAATATTCCTTCTTATGATTGGGCAATCTTAAGTCCTAAGAAGGACAATTCCACAATAATGGACATCTCAAATTCACTTTGCATATTGTTAGCAAAATATTTACACATTTTGGTGTTATTACCTCCAAAAATGATATCATCAACATAAACAACCACAATTAAGATATTATTTTCATAATTTTTGATATACAAATTGCTATCTGCCATACCTTTTCTGAAACCTTGTTTCTGAAGATACCTGTCAAGCCTCGAATCCAAGCCCTAGGAGCTTGTTTCAAACCATAGAATACATTTTTAAATCTACACACAAAATCTGCATTTTTTGAAAGTAAGAACCCTTCTAGTTGTTCAATGTAGACTTCTTATTCTAATACACCATTTAGAAAAGTTGATTTGACATCCATATGATAGACCTTGAAGTTTTTAAAACTTGAAAAAGCCAAAAACATTCTGATAGCCTCAATATGAGCAACTGGAGCAAAAGTTTATTCAAAATAAATTCCTTCTACTTGAGCATAACCTTTGCAAACTAACCTTGCTTTATTTTTGACTACCTGACCATATTCATTTAGCTTATTTCTGAAGACCCACTTAGTGCCAATGAGATTTTTATCTTTAGGTATTGGAACAAGTTCCCAAGTCTCACTCTTATCTATCTGTTCCAATTCTTCATTCATAGCATTTATCCAAAACTTATCTGAATAGGCTTCACTGAGATCTTTTGGCTCAATTTGAGATAACAACAAAACATCTATATGGAAATTTGAAGATATGATTCTTCTTCTTGTCTGTATAACTTTTGGATTACCATTGGTCCTTTGTATGGTGTTTTTGAACATATTTGAATGGATTTTTAGGAAGAAGCTATTGTCTTTCCTCTTCTTCTTTATCTAAATCCTCCCTAAATTCTTCTTGGCAATATTCATCATCAATTTCCTGATCTGGTTCTCTTATCCCTATTTTCTCATCCACTGTAACATTTATGCTTTCCACAATAGTACAAGTTCTTTTGTTGTAGCATCTATAGGCTTTGCTCTTGCTGGAGTACCCAATAAAAATACCCTCATCACATCTAGGATCAAACTTGCCTAAATTTGGATCTATCCTTCTAATGTAACATTTACTACCAAAAACTATGAAATGTTTTATTGTGGTTGGTCTTCCTTTCCATAGCTCATAGGGAGTTTTGTGATGATTTACTCTTAACTGAGCTCTGGTGATAATATAAATTGTTGTACTAACTACCTCTTTCCAAAAACCATCAAGAAGCTTTGACTCATTCAACATAGCTCTAGCCATATTTTCAATAGTTGTATTTTTTATTTCAACTACATTTTTTTGAGGAGTTCTTGCTGCTGAAAATTCCCTCTTAATCCCTTGTTGCTCATAATAATCCACAAATTCATTTGAATTGAATTATCCTCCTCTATATAATCTTAAGAATTTTATTCTTTTGTCTATTTCATTCTCTATCATTTCTTTGAAGGCTTTAAACTTGTCAAGGGATTCATATTTTTCTTTCAAAAAGGTAACCCAAGTCATTCTAGAGAAATCATCTATGAAAAACATGAAGTAACTCTCTCCCTGTATACACCAAGTTCTGGTGGGACCACACAAATTAGTATGAATAAGATCTAAATATTTGTATGACATGTACCCTTTAGCCTTAAAGTCGGTTCTAGTTTGCTTTCCATGTTGACAAGGACCACAAATAGTATTTTGGGATCTTTTCAATTTAGGTAAGTCTTTGACTGCTTTATTATGGCTAATGTTGATAATATTATCAAAGATCAAATATACCATTCTTTTATGCCATAGCCAACTTTCATCCTCTTGAGATAAAAAAAACTTCTCCCTTTTTATCTCATTTAGCATGTAGAGTTTGTTAGGATTTCATCTTGCATTAGCAATGATTTTTCCATTCTCTACTTTACTTGTCTCACATATATCAGAATAGAAAGTCACCATATGACCCTGATCACAAAGTTGGCTAACACTCAAAATATTATATCTTAATCCTTCTACATAAAGCACATTTTCAGTTCTGGTTTTTCCATCTAAACTTAGAGAACCCTTTCCACAAATTTTAGCTAATCTTTTATCTCCAAAGCTAACTGACCCTCTACTAGTTTCTTTGAGAACTATAAACTTTTATTTTTCTCTAGTCATGTGCCTAGAAAATCCACTATCAAGGTACCATTTTTCTTCCTTATTTTGAGCATGAAGAGCAGTTTGAACTATCATAGATCTACTTTTATTTCCATTTGTTTTCCTAACATTCACTTCACTAGATATTTCCAATTTACACATTCTATCTATATGCCCAAAATTATTTATTTGTAACACATAATACTATCATCCATGAGTGGTGTAAAAGAATTAACATTTTTCTTAACATTGTCATTGACAATCCTAGTACAATGGATAGCTCTATGACCAAAATTATTACAAGAAAAAAAATAGCCATGGAAAGTATTATGTAACCTGTTTGGAAGCCTTTGATGGGTGTTCCTTATTTTGTGATCAACTCTTGTCCATTGCTCTCCTTTGGTTTCTTCTTTTTTGGTATCCTTTGGTTTTTGAAAGTTGACCTTATTTCTGCTGGATGTTCCTGCTTCTTGGATATGAAGATCTTCTTCCCTTTGATTTCCAAGAAAAATATTTTATTTAAGACTCATATGTTCAAGTCTAACTCTTAGAGAAATCACCTATTCTTCAAGTCTCTCACATTCAGCTTCCTTCCCTTTCAAAACCTTTATCAAAACCTGCTCAACTTTCTTTCCTTCTTCAGCTAGGATATTGAAGTCTGTGAGATTTTGAGATAGTTCTATTTTGGCCATCTCTTCTTCTTTATTTTATTGTTTTAAAACAAAATTCTCTTCCCCGAATTTTTCCAGATTTCTTAGGGCCAAAAATAATTCCCCTTTCAAATAAAATTCAATCTCTTCATCACTTTCCATGCTCATATGATATTTTGATGGATCCTTATCTAAGTTGTTAGGCTCTTCCTGGAGAGACCCACTCTGATACCAATTGAAGAACATAGACTTATACTGAGAGGGGGGGTGAATAGTATAAGATGCAACCATTTAAAAAACTTTACTTTAGATAGCAGTGGCATCACCATAACATTAACCATCACATAAATCAATAGATAAAGAAGAGCCATTTTAACATGGTTCACCCAATATGGGCTGCATCCACACAAATATTTTCACTAAAAGCTTTCTCAATCAAGTTCTTTGGTAAATCCTTTCCCTATTAAAAATTTTATGAACTTCCTATCCAAAGGAGAATCCTTCCCCTCAACAAGTATTTATGAGCCTCCTACCCAAAGGAGAATCCTTCCCCTCAACAAGTATTTATGAGCCTCCTACCCAAAGGAGATGTCCTATCCCCTAAAAAAGTATTTATGAGCCTTCTGACCAAAGGAGATGTCCTATCCCCCAAAGCTCTGGAAATAATACTTTAGAAGATCACTGCCTCTTCTACCACTAGCAAGTGGGACTCCTTTCCATAGAAGATGTTTTGTCCTCCTTGCTCTGGCTCTAGAGACTTCTATCCTTAATGATCACCTCCACAGGTGCTCATAAAAACTTGTACTAAACACAGTCAGTCAGTCCAGCACAATTCCTCTCAAACTTTTTCACAAATCTACACCAAAATCAGTCCTCTGGTCTAGCACAAATCTGCTCTCAAATCTCTGTCAGATCTATCCCAAGCTTAAGCCAAAATCTTGAACAAATCAATCAAAACTGCTCACAAGTCTTCACCAAGACTTCATCAAATTTTTCCACAAGTTCTTCAACAAGAACCTGTTCAAATCAGTCCTAGCAAGCTCACCAAGAACTTGCCCAAATCAACTCAAGCAAGTTTACCAATAAAATTGCCCAATGTGAACACACAAAGAGAATTGTTAGAGACCCAATGTGTTTCATCCAATCATATCAAATCAATCTCATAGAATCATAAAGAGAATTATTAGAGACTCAATATGTTCTATCCTTCAACTCTCAATATCAACTCAAATAAATATCATAGAAGCATAAAGAGAATTGTTAGAGACTCAATATGTTCTATCCTTCAAATTTCAATCTCAACTCAAATAAATCTCATAGAAGCATAAAGAGAATTATTAGAGACTCAATATGTTATATCCTTCAACTCTAAATCTCAACTCAAATCAATATCATAGAAGCATAAAGAGAATTTTTAGAGACTCAATATGTTCTATCCTTCAACTCTCAACAACCAAACAACTCAATTAGGGTTTCAACAACTTATAGCAATGGCATAAGCTTCTCACTCAAAAAACCTAAAGCAAACTTCAAATGCTTCCACTCTCATAAACTAAAATTATGCAATAACTCATAAAATCATCATGATCTCATAATGCATAATCAATACTTCCACTTTCAAAAATAAGATCCACTCCAAATAAGAAAACTTAATTTAATCCTTTTCACTCCAAACTTATTTTCAGAAAACCAACAATCAATAATAACCATGGAAGAATGTACCCATACCTTTACTTTGATGAAGAAGGAGAACTCAAAATCTGTCACAACACTAACTCTCAATTTACCACAAATTAGAGTTAGCAACAATGGAATAATGCACAATGATAAGAGTCCTAATAACACCTTATCACTCCAACTCATCAATAATCAAAACTCACAAATATACATATCAACAATATTCCTTTACACCTTATAACTCCTACTTAATATATCACAAAATAACTTCAACCTCAAAAATAATTACAAGAGAATATCCACTCAATAACTCCAAAGGCTCTCTAACCCCAATATGACATTAAGCATAATTATTAATTAAAACCTTATAACTCCTAAAATACATATACTTATAAATGCATTTACCACACAAACATTAAGCATCAATAATAACAATGTCAAAGCAATATTTCTATTTAACCTTATACCTCCATCCAATTACCAACAATAATTTCCCAAGTCAAATCAAATATTCCACATTATCAACAAAATATCTACCTTGGCCAAAAATCAATTCTCCAACCTTAGGAGAAGTGTGGAGACACCAACATAAGCACCAAAGCACTTCCTCCTCCAAACTCGTGGCCCAAGGCAACTGTTGTACCATGTGCACAATAATTCATGACCAAAAATGAAACATGCCCGACGTGAATCGATCTTGACACCTCTGCCTAGTGAGTATCTTCGCTCCACTACCTTCACCATTGGAGCACAAGTGCCCAACAAAACTCTCAAGCACCACTCATCATTTTACCTTCCCTTTGCTCATAGAAATTAAAGACAAATAGATTTGTCTTCCTCACAGGCGTACAAAATCAGAACTTAAACATAGAGCAATACGAAACTCAAAAATCATAGAGCAATCTGAAATCAAAGGTCACAGAGCAATACGAAATTGAAGGTCATAGAGCAATACGAATTCGAAGGTAATCACACAAATCGGAGGTGTATTGAACCTTAGGAATTAATGCCCTTTAATAGTCTTTTGCATCCCATGCAAGTTGATGTTGGCGCTCCTTCCAAACAAACGATGTCGGTGCTCCTTCCAAAAAAATGATGTCGATGAGGTAAGTCTTCTACATTGGCGTCGCTAAGGGTTTAGAAACCCTTTCAATAATAATTATTAAATTAATAATTATTATTTTATTAATAATAAAATTAACTTAAAACCTTTTCAAAGGTTTGAGTTAATTTATTTATTAATAATCAAAATAGACTTTTAAGGTTTTTTCAAGGAGAAAAAACCTTGTCATTAAGCCAAGATGGTTTTAATAAAAACCCTTAATGAGTCTAGATGGTTTTAAGAAAAACATTTAACCTTATCACCATGGTTTTAATTAAGAACCCTTAAAAAAACATCATGGAACTTTCAAGATATTTTTGGCACCAAACTCTTTTTGACATCAGCACAAATTGCTTTTGATATCAACACAAACTCCTTTTGACATCAATGACAACTCACAACCATGAAGCTAGGCAACATACCTAAAATTGCCAACAGAATTGTAGAATCTACCAATAAGAACCTAATAAGGATTTTGATTAAATATCTTGAAGGAAATAAAAGAAGGTGGCACCTATTGCTGGACCAAGCTCTGTGGGCAGACATGATTACTATTAAAAAATCCATTAAAACTTCTCCTTATGCACTGGTATATGGCAAGGAGGCAGTATTTCCAATCCATTTGGAGATTCCAACACTTAAGCTTGTCAATACATAAGAAGAATCAGAGGAAGGTCCTGTGAAAACTAGGTTAACATACTTTCTATAGTTGGAAGAAAGCAGAGCTCAAGCATATGATAGTTTCCAAAAGCATTCATCAGACATTAAAGCATGGTTTGATAAGAAAGCTAGGTTTAAAAAATTCCAAGTTGAGGATTTAGTTCTTAGATGGAATGTTGACAAAGCAAAACCAGACAAGCATGAAAATTTTGATTCTTTTTGGGATGGTCCTTTCAAAATAGTGGAAGTTAAGGAGTCCAATGTATTTCAGTTGGAAGGTCCTGAAGGAAACATACAACCTATTCCGGTAAATGGTTTTCACCTCAAGCTCTACTATGTGTAAGTAGTGAGCTCATTGTAATATATGTATATACATTGTATAATTATTTCCCCTCCTTTCTACACTTTGTATTTGGAATTATTTTCTACACTTTGTAATTGAGGTTCTTCAAAAGTATAAAAAAAAGAGAGAAAAAATTACAAAAAATGACTATGGATCAAGTGCATAGAAATATTCCATTCCGCACACAGTGTTGTGTAAGACCCTCCAAAATGGAATTCCACTCTCAAATTTGCATCAAAATACTTTGGATTTCTGCAGAGTGGTCTACTAGTTTCTATCACGCATAAAGAAGGACAAAGACAAAGCCAATCTGGGAACCTATCAAAACTGAAGATAGCCAAAGTGGAATCAAGGTAGAGTGTCATGCATGTAAGCTTTAAGTACCAAGTGGACTCAGAAGGCTCGTAAGCCACCATAGCAGAATCAAGCCAGAGCCAAACAACAAGTTCAAGTTTGACACATGGAGGCTAGATAATTTTCCCACATTCAGTTCTAATGAACTCACGCCAGGATTAAAGAGTAGCCGAAGGGATGTGATGAGCTGGCAGTGCAATTTAAAAACTTGACCAATGAGAAGATAGGATGCCACCTTCGAGCCATCAGAGTGAATGATGGAAAGAACCATAAAGTGTGCCGGCATAAATATCATGCAACATCTACATTAATGGCAGAAGATACGCATGATCCATAAGATAAAAGTAATGTAGGCATATGAGAGGCTCATTTGGAAACCATGAAGTTGTTAGGGGACAAAGCAACATTCTAAAGATTTTCTTGCTAAATTATCATGCACAAGGGTATACTGCTACCAAGATGGCTCCTAAGAAATTGCCCATCGAGACCATTGAATATGTTCTGGAGTTCAAAAAACTAGAAAATAAGGTGGTGGCACCATATCTTGATAAAGTCGAGGTCGTAGCAGACACAGAAATGACCATCATAGAAAGTATGAGACTAAGAAGGAGCATGAATGACAGATAAAAGAAGAGGGTTGCTTTATCATTAGAAGGTAGATGCTCCATCCTTTCTTATCTCTCCTTTTATATTTAAGACTCTGTTCACCCATGTCCTGATTTAATAGTTGTGATAGTAAAATTTTATGACCCATTGGCTAAAGTAGTAAAGACCCATGAGGGCAAAACCATTTTTAGCATCATTGCCTATTTATGTCATAGACTCTTTGCCTTAGAGTCAAACCCACCAATAGTGTTGAAACCCTTTAGTATTGTTGAACAAACTAGATTTTATACCATAGAGAAGTGAGCTAATGATGGCGATTCATTTAAGAATTGGTTTTATAAGCAGATTAATACTAAATTCCAAAAACAATTGCCTGAAGTCCCCATATCCATTGAAAAATTCACAAACCCTATCATGTTCTCGATGTTGACTTGCATGGAGGGTTTAGACTCTGACAGAATGGTTCATGGTTGTAAAATCACCACTGCATACTATATCTCTAATGAGAGAATGTATGAAAAGGATGCAGGAAAGAAAGGGACAAGAGTGATTCATTTTGACTAGCTAGCTTTTCTTGCCCAAATAATACATGAGTAGCTAGTAAGCATGAAGAGGGGCATTTTTGCTCCTATTTTTAGGCATTGCTCAAATCTGGTATGGATGTTCTATACTGTTGTTAAAGATAGAATATCATGGATTCCAATCAAGTATAAGATCGATAAAGAAGAACCCGTGCTAATGTATTATTGGACAATTCACTTAAGAAGCAGTGAGTCTTATTATAGATTCAATTTGGAATTTCTTGGACCAACCCTCAAAATAATGTATGATAAGTTCCCTATATTACCACCCTTGGCCAAGTAAATTCTGAGGACTAAGGATGTAGAAGAAGGAGACTCATATTTGTTAACTAAAGGCATAGTCATCAGACTATATGGTTTCATGGGTAAACCTTTCCTTTTGCCCCACTTTGTCATAGAGAGACTTTTTACCTTGGAATATCTGAGGCAGAAAGAGTACATTGATGTGAACCATGGTTTGGGGAGGAAAAGAAAGTCTTTGATTACCCATCGCATTTTGAGCAACATTACCATAACCAAGAAGGGATAGAGTCAACAAATTGATCGATACCTCGATAGGTTAGGTCTATTTTATATTCCTCAGAGATGGAGTTATGATCCTTATGGCATTTTCACTGCGAGAAATAAAACCCTAAACGGGGATAAGTCCTACAAGTTTGAGAAAAATCCCAGGGCTCATTTTGAACAGGGAAGAAATAATGATGAGACTACTCTTTTAGATTGGAATGTCACAAAGATGGATTAGTTACCACCATGGTTGGATTTTTATAAGTAGATTGAATATTCTGATCCTGACCATAATCCCAGTCATTAGATTACTGAGGATATGATTAGTAAGGTCAAAGCAGAATAAACAAATAAAAAGGATCCCTCCTCAAAGACCAAGTCTACAAAGAAAAAATAACCTCTACCTAAGAAATAAATTATAGAGGAAGGAGAAGAAGAGGAGTATAAAGGGCCATGGGATGAAGCAAATATTATGGATTGGTGGTGTATGAGAGTTAAAATTAGAAAAATTGAATCTAGATTTGGAATGAAGGTTGATAAGGAGTTTTTAAGAAGATTTAATAAGAATATTGATACTTGGAGACTGAAGGACGTCAGACATATAGTATTGATGGTTGAAAAACCCCAAGGTAGTTTTGAATCCCTCTAGCCTCCTACATATCAATAAGCTCCTTTGATGGCAGCTCAGGCGCTGAAAACCTTTAATCCTACTTCTGAGCAGGTGGAGAAATTTCCTAAAGGGGCTAGGTTGATGAGAAAAATGCAGTATTCTAAAGAAAAGGTTGTTAGTACCAATGTTATTGAAACAATATCTAGACCTAGATGACTAGATTTGGAGGGACAACCACCAGATACAAATGTTAATTGGAGAAAAAAAGATGAAATTTTTAGGTTTAGACCACTTTATTTTACTCCTGTAGCATCTGTTGAGACACGTCCCATTATTGAGCAATCATGACTTTTTGGAGTAGTGAAAGAAGATGTATTGGAAGAAGATTCTTAAGATGAAATGGCTACTTTCTGATTAGTTCATAGGAGGACTAAGAGAACCATAGAAAGAGAGGAGAGAAAAATTTTGAAGAAGCAAAAAATGGACATGGAGGAGATTTATAATGAGGTAGCTAATTTTGCCATGGAAGAATTGATTGATCAAGAGCAACAACTAGAAACATAATCATAACAAGAACACCCTACTTATGTAGGCAAAGGTATGGATTCTAATCCCTCTTCTCCTCTTCATCTCCAAGAATCCCCAAAGGAACCTCCCTCCCTTTCTAATCAAGAAAATGTGGCAAATGTACCTTGTCCCTCTCATAGTCCACCCCATGTCTCATCAACAGCTATGGAGGTACAAGTTAGTTTTGTTTTGTCATAACCACCTCAAACCCCACCTTCCACTTCTGAGGTATCCACTTCAACATCCACCATTGTTCCACCTCCATATTTTCATCACCACCATCAATGGAACACTACCTTCCAAGTTCATCCACCCATTCCACTATCGGTCATGTATCTATTTCTTTAAATTTACCTATATCAACAACATCGGTATTTACTGAGTCCACTTTCATGATAGAGACTGTTGTAAATATATCTTCACCCCCACCAACAACAAGTCAGTCCACCCTTATGTTTTTAATGTCTTCATCTCCCTTGGTTGTGGGTTTTTCTAAACCTTTTACTACACAAAAATAATAGGCAACCACTCAGAGCATAAATGATTATTAGGAAAAGAAGCTTGCCAAGCCTTCCAGCAGGATGGCTGTGAGAAGAAAAAGTTTGTATGTTGACCCTATTACTAGATAGAGGGTATCAAGATCTATGATTCTGCTAGTAATTAAACCTGAGCATGAAATGATTGCTCAAGATTATCGAGTGGAGGAGGTCATCGAAGATATTGACAAGCTCCCTACTGAAGATGGTAATGTTAGCTAGGGCCCACTTAAATACCTTCTATGTGAAAAATGATATGGCCAATGAGAAGGTAAATAAGTTGGAAAAACAAGTTGAAAAGCTTAAAAAGAGCCTTAATGATCAAAAGGAGATTGAAAAAGCTCTGAATAAAGAGGTTAAGGGTTGGCAAGAAAAAATTCAAAAGGCCAATAAGTTGAAGGATCAGTTAGAAGAACAAAAGCTAAATGAAGAGCAGGAAAAATAAATTCAAAACCTAAAGCATCAGCTTCAGATTGAGAAGGTTAAGTCCTTAGGATTTTCTAAGGATGATTTGAAAAATATTAAGAAGGAATTGCTTTGAGGTTAAAGAAAAGTGTTTAGGACTTCAAATTATAATTTATTATCTCAAATATGCCAGTCGATTGCTCTCCACCATTCAAAAATATTTGGATCAAATCACTAGAGAGTTACAACCCATGGTGATTCTAGTAGAACAAATGTACAGACTGGTTGGTAGCAGACTCAATGATGATGTTAAACCAATTCCTAATAAGGAATGGAATTTGGCCAAATTTACTGCCAAAGTAATGGTTAAAAAGAATAGGATAATTCAAAGGGCTTGGATACTAGTTGATAGGATGGACAGAGGGATTAAGGATATTATTGAAATAAATGAGGAAATGATTCAGGTTGGTTTCAAAGGACTCTGGAAGGAGGATCACAACTTTTTATCTATGGAGCAAGTCCAGCAAAGCATCAATGCAAATTTATAGGATGAAGTTGGAATTGATTCATTGGAAGAGCCATTATCTCAAGAACAAGCTGCCAAACTAATCATGGATTGTACCCATTTGAAATATCTCATGGAAGACTTCGTGACTAGAGGTAACGCTGCTAACTATGAGGATGTTGGAGAACTACAATATGTTTATAAGAAACTTAAAGAAACCTCAAATCCCTTTGAAGGAGCCTAGAAACAGGCTCTACAGCCTTTGGAATCAATGATTCAGTTGTTTGGATATACCTCTGGTGAGGGAAATTAGAAAGTACCTACTCCTAAAGAAGAAGAAGCAGAGGAAGAGAATCAAGAAGAAGAGGAATAGGATGGAGTAGTTATAGGCCCAAAAGAGGGTCACACATAGTTCATTTTTGTTTGTACATAAACATAAGTTTTGTATTTCTATTGTTACTCTAACAATTTGTCAGAAATAAGCAATAAAGGCATAAAGACCACAGAGAAGCAATTTTTGTGTGAAGGCATTCTTTGAAATAAGACCTTATAAAGGAGGAAGAATTATGTATAATTTTGAAGACAGTAATAATAACTGGTATTGCAGACACAATCTCTGTATAAGTGAATCAGTGTTATGTATTTTTGGCATCACTTCGATATGAATCTCTACTCTCTCAACAAATTGATAAAAATTTTAGAGAGTAGTGTTTGTATGGAATTTATTCTATAAAATATATATATTTTGAGAAGTATATTTGACTCCTAAGGCCCAATGGATAAGACTCTAAGTTTGATTGGCTTTGCAAACAAATCCACCCAAGAGGCACCAGAATGTAGGCCCAAAATGGCCACATACTTAGTAAAATTTTGTAGAATTTTGCCTAAGTGATAAAGTCATCATTCCACATACCTTGCAGTGCACTTTGAAGTAGATCTGGGATAGAAGATATGAACCCGTCCAACAGTTAGTGAATTTTTCACACTTGAAGTGATTCCGAGAAATTTCTTTTCGACTTCAGAATGGTGGCAAGTGTCAAATCCGTAAAAGTTTCAAGGAAAGGATGATGTCAACAATGAAAAATAAGGATTGTTATCTTTGTGAGTGGCTAAGTATGGGAATACCCAATTCTGGGAAATTCTTTTGTTGCTCAGCTTCAGCTTAGTGCTACCCTCAAATCTGCAAAAGTTTTAAGGAAAGGATGACGTAAGCGGTGAAGAAGTGTGGATTGGTGATTAAGGGTTATATGACTAACTCTGAACCCAAAATGGTGATATTGTAGGGTGTTTTATCATGAAGTTTATCTGAAATGGAGGAGTGACCTCATGCCATGGTGGGACCGGATCGACGATTACATGCCTGTGCATGTAGATTGAAGATGATGCGGAATATGATGTATTCTGAATAACTAAGTGCAGATTCGATGTTTAGATATGAAGGATCCAGATTGGAGATTTCACAGCTTCTGATGCAGAAAGATGATGTCATAAATATTTTAAAAGTGGGATGGCACTTGATTCTCCTTGCCATTTTTATAAAGCTTATGTCGGACTGGATCTAAACCGTATGATGAGGAGAATCAATGGTGGAGGTTATATCGATGAATATTGGATGTTTAAGGGACATTTTTGCACCAGGATTGTAATATTTAGTTGGAATATGAAGCATCGAAGGTTTTCCAGAATATCGAACCAGAGGCGGTTATAGATCGACGATGGCAGATCACTCCCAAGAAGAATTGATAGAAAAGCATGATCTCCAACAGTCGAAACTCTAGTTTCACTAAGTGGCCAAAAAGTTACAGAGGTCCTGAGCTACCATGGTAGACCTTATTTTGATGGATTTCCTAGAGGATGAACCAATGAGTTGATTTCAGCTAGATATTTCTGTTGTGCTGTCAAAAAATATCATTGTAATGCTTCTTGATTATTTTAATTTTGCAAAACTATAAGTAGAGGTCAAACCCTCATTTTTAAGGGTCGAATCTAGCGTGTTTGCCTATGCTATTGTAAATATTCCTAAAAAGATAATGGAAGGAGCATTACATTGATATTTTCCTCAAATATGTGTTCTTGTGCTTGATATCAAAGGTTCAGATTCTTTAGTTGTATTTCTGTAAATTCTTTAATGGTTAGTTTGTGCCTAATTAATGGATTACTAGCTGTTACAGTAATTTAAATCTACTTTTGAGTTTGTTCTATGTTGTTAGGGAGTACATTTCTATGAAATCTAGGTATTGGTGAATTCTATTATTTGGATTATCATTGCCTGGATATTGAAATTGCTTACTGCAATATTTCTCTGTTGTGCTTTAATTAATAAGAGATAATTTGATTTGAGATAATTTTGGTCTCAGTATATATCTTTGATATAGTTTTTTGGGAGCTTTCTATGGTAGTGCAATGTTGTTAACCTATCTTTCCACTATTATTTGCATTTCTCTAATCCTAATATTCTCTTACCCTAAACCTCAAACCCTAAGTGAGAATAATTGTGTCAAAAATCTGGTAAGTTGACAAGGAACCAACCTACTTTGGAGGTTGGATCAGAAATCCCTATTTTGGTCCATCCAATTTTGAGTTCTGAGTTGTAGCTATCAGGTGCAAGCCTGGACATAAAATAGGAAGATAGACAGCCATAGTTTCAAGTGAAAACTTGGTGTAATTCAATGCCCAACAGGTAGCAAAGTAAATCAAATCAATAAATGAAACCCTTGTGGTGTCTCACCATGATCGCCATTTTTGAAGCTAAAGACACAATACTATGCAATAACAAAAATAAATAAATCTGACAAAATAAAGACAATTGCACAAAATAGATTATATTTGAATAATGGGGGGAGCTGAAAAACTCCTTTTGTACAATGAATTTTGTCTTGAAAAAATGTTTATGATACAATAAATATTGATTTCCAAGGTTCTCCAAAACCCTAGCTACAATGGTGGAGTGTCTTCAGAGTGCTTTGCTCCCAATAGAGTGAGTGGGCTTCAAGTATCCGATGTTGGGCTACTCGAGATTCAACAGCTATCCAGAAATATTAATAACCTGTAGATCTACAAATACACAAACAACCAAAGATATAAGTAACACCTGTGAGGGCTCCACAGTGTGAGACCCTCAGATATATATTTTTTGGTAGATAAGATACTATAGCATTAATACCGGGTTTTACAGGTTGACCCAAAACCTTTTACAAAAATCAGCCCAGGGCTATTGATGAACATATCCTTACTAAGGATCATATATATGTAAAATCTACATACCGCCAAAGCCATTACATCCAGTAAAGCACATAGCCTGTTATCAAAAAGAAACTTCCCATAAAACATTTTGGGTATACCTTGAGAAAACACACATGCATCATAATTACAAAAAAGAAAGAGACACAGATCCCTTCCTTGAGACAATGGAGAAACAAAAAGCTACAGACACACATAGCAGAGTATTGAAAAAAACTCCCACAAGATTTGTATTGACAATTACTCTTAATAATTATTTGGTAATTGCTTTCTTTCGTATATGACATGCTTTGGTACCACATACTATCTTGGCCAATCAGCCTTGGAGAAGTGAACCTGCTGGGTAGATTTATGGTGGCGGTTATCTGGTGGTCTATGTGGCTTTGGTTCAAAGTCTTATATTGTCGTTTCTTTCCTTCCCTGTGATTATCAACCAACCTCAAATTACTAAGATGACTAGGAGCCATGTTATCTGACATGTGACTGTCCCCATTAGTCTTTGTGGTATTTCCAAGCAACATCCACGAAGACTAATAGCTCAGATAATTTTTATTGTGAGTCCAATTCAAAAAAGATATGGGAATACTCCTAGCCTTCAAACTTACAGTGCCTTCCCTGTTGGTAAATTCGACTATCATTATTGGCATTCTTGTTGAATAAGCTCCTCTAATTCACTTGGGACACCGTGTTCCCATTTGAAAAGTCTATCACCATCGACACCCAAATTGTCTAGCTTATCAGCAATTTTGTTAGCTTCCCCAAAGACATGTTCTTTCATGTCCTATCTTCCATAGAAAAGGATCCTAGCCTCTTCAACAATTGTTTTAATCCTCTAAGGAGGTGTTTTCCAATTATTGAGGATATTTATAACATGCATAGAGTCTTCTTCTATGATCAAATTGCCTTCTAAGTCTTGAGTCATTTGAAGGCCTCTCCACATAGCTCTAGCTTCAGCTTCGTTGTTTGTCCTTGTTCCCAAATATTCAAAAAATGCAAGCATCATATTCCCATTATGATCTCACACAATGCCACCAGTGCCTGCTCTACTAGGATTATCCTTAGCTGCTCCATTAAAATTAAGCTTAAACCAACCCATAGGAGGTGGAGACCACTTAACATTGGCTCTGGGGTTGACTACTCTATGCACAGACTCATCTAACAATGTTAAGCTTAAATATTGAGCAATCATGGTCTCCTGTAGATGAGGTTTACAACTATCAAAAGGGATAAGGTTCACATTCTCGTTGTCAAAGGATAGGATCTTGGCAATGATAGTTTGATGATCATGGATAGAATCATTAAAGACTCTGTGGTTCCTTTCTAACCACACCTACCAAAGATAGTGATTGAGACAAATTTTCCACATGTACCTAAGTCTTTGGCTTGAAAAGGGGCAAGGCCACTAGACTAACAAATCAAGTATGATGGTTGGTTTAACCCATGAAATATTGAAGGCCTAAAAAATCCCACTTAGGACAATCAAGGAAAAAGGGCACTCAAGGAAAATGTGATAAATGGTCTCCCAATTAGCCTTGCATAGATAACAACAATTAGTGATACAAATACCTTTACGCATCATATTATCAATGGTTAGAATTATTCCTTGGATAACTAGCCATGAAAAGACTGTAATTTTTGGAATTAAATTTTTTATCCAAACTAAGTCCTTTTGGAGGACAAAATCCTCATCATCAAGCAGAAGATTGTAAGCTAATTTAACAGTGAACTGCCCATTTTTCGTAGGAGCCCAGGTCAGTTGATCTTCCTTGGGTCTCATGGGGATAAACTATTTCCTGAGAATGTTACAAAGATCATTTGATTCTGCTTAAAATCACTGAATTCTTATTTGTTTCCACTTCATTCTACCTCTGTCATCAACCATATAATCAGAGACTTTTTTGCAAATGAGTTCTGTGATATCTCTGATTCGAGCTAAGTTAGGATATTGCGTCAGTGGTTCGTCCTTAGCCCACCTGTAATTCCAGCAATTTATCCTCTCACCATTGCCTAAAACCCATCTTAAACCTTTTTTGATGATTTCCTTACAATTAAGAATTGCTTTCCAAAAAGTAGAACCTCTAATTGGAACTGAGTCACTTAGAAATCCCATATTTTGAAGATTCTTTCATTTGATGATAGCTGTCCATTCATTTTCTTAACCAGAAAGGAGACGCCACGTCTGCTTAGCTAGTAAAGCTAAATTTATATGAGCAATTCTCCTCAGACCTAAGCCCCTATTTTCCCTGGGTCTGCACACTTTGGTCCATCCTACAAGGTGTATCCTTTTTTTCTCCTCTAATCTAGTCCATAAAAATTATTTTTGGAGTTTCTCAATTTTTTGGAAAACCTTCACAGGGGCTTTGAAAACAGAGAGGAAATAGACTAGAATGCTTTGAAGAGAGGCCTTAGTGAGGGTCAGCTTTCCTTCTTGAGATAGAATATGACCTTTCCATCTAGCAAGTTTTTTTTGAATTCTTTCAATAACCCTGTCCCACATTGACTCTCTCAAAGAACCAATGAAAAGAGGGAGACCAAGATACGAAGTGGGGAGGTTTGCTATATCACACCCTAAAATTTCTGCAATCCTTCCTTGCCTCTAAATGAGGGTGTTCAAGAAATATAACTTTCTTTTATTAAAATTAACTTTCTGACCAGCAGCATCCTCATAGATTTGCACGATGTATTTAATTATTTTGACCTCAAACACTGATGCCTTAGTCAATATAAGGGTATCATCAATGAATTTTTGGTGAGAAAGAACCCTAGTGAGAGATGTTGCCTTGATTCCCGATATTAGCCTTGAACTACAAGCATTTTTTATGGTTCTGCCTAAAGCTTCTACCACAATGATGAATAACATGGGGCTGATAGGGTCCCCCCGTCAAATTCCTCTGACTTTGAAAGTAACCATCAGTTATTTCATTAACTAGAATCGAGAACCATGCTTTAGAAATACATTATTTGATCAAATTAACCCATTGGTGGTGAAAACTAAACTTAAGGAGGACAACAATCAGAAAGTCCCAATTTAGCCTGTCAAATGCTTTGTTCATATCAAGCTTGAGGGCAAAAACAAACCTGTTAGTCTTATGAGCAGAGTGCAGAGCTTCATGAACTATGATAACTCCATCCAATATTGAACTACCCTGGACAGAGCTTCCCTGACATGGATCTATGATGTGGGGAAGAATATCTCTCATTCTATTTGCAATGGCTTTAGTTAGGATCTTGTAAGAAACATTGCACAAACTGATTGGCCTGAAGTCAGCCATAGATTCAAGGGTTTGCTTCTTAGGAATTAGAGAAATAAAAGTAGAGTTGATACCTTTTAGGATATGATTGCTTGCTTGGAATTCTCTGACAACAAAAATTACATCCTCACTTACGATGTCCCAAAAAGCTTGATAGAAATGAGGGGGAAAGCCATCGGGTCACGGGGCTTTGTCTAGCTCCATGCTAAACAAGGCTTCCTTAATTTCCTCATTAGAAAATGGAGCTAGAAGCTTAAGGTTTATATCCTAATTTATTATTCTAGGAATGGATTGCAAGAGAATATCTTGGGCCTCCTCATTGCACTAAGATTCCTGACCAAGGATAGAATTGAAATAAGTTACTGCCTCCTTTCTGATTTTTGTTAAGTCTTGAGTAATAGAACCATCTATTTTTTTTTTTAATTTTATCTTGTTATTGCTTCTATTTCTAAGCATGGTGACGTGAAAAAACTTGGAATTTGAATCTCCATATTTCAATCTTAGTAAAACCTAACTATTAATAAATCAAAACAACACATGAAAACCTACAGATTGCATAATAAAATAATAAATAAACTAATTTACCTTACTTAAATGATGATCCTTCTATGGTTGTTAGTTGATTGGATGCCCTAGCAGTAGTAGCAGATTGACGTAGCAGGTCCAGGGGTGCACCTATGTTACAGCAGATTGGGTATGGCGACAGATTCAAACAACGAGGATGAATGATGCAGATGGAGGCTTACTATGAGGAATGGCTGGAATGAAAGAATCCTAGGGAAAGTTAAGGTTGTGGATCAACTCTCCTAAGTGGATTTGGCAATGGCAGTCTTCATATATCTGTAACATTCTATCTCACAAGGATTTCTTTAATAGTATCTCTAGGGCACAAAAACATCCCAATGCATTCTAGAGGTTGAGCATTATGAGTGCTCTTATTTATAATCTAGACTAGGGTTTACTTAGGGTTTTAGCCTTACAATTTTAATCGTGTGGCTAAGATTAAATTAGATCCTAAGGTTGAGATTACACTTTAGATGTGGCATGGATTAATGAAGATGGACGGTGGATATTAGATTATATCGGATGGATGTGGTTAATTGGGTTTATAAATATATATTATAATAAATACATTATAATATAATATAAAATATTATATTAAATATAAAATAATATCAAAATAAGCCCAGTTGGGTTAGGAAATGGTGGGAAAGGGTTAAAGTGGGCCTTTTGAATGCGGGAAGGGCTAAAAGTGGCTAAATGGATGGTGGGGAAGGTGTATGGTGGACAAGTGGGTGGTGGGATGGTTAGGATGGAGGAATACTGATTGTAATTTTGTGTCTACATATGCCCCCTTTTGTACCATATTGCATAAAACACAATATGGTGCAAAAATACGAGACACCTACCTGGGTTGTGGGCACAAAAGTAACTTCTCTTGTTGGATTTGAGCACTAGCGTTGAAGGCAAAAGATTAAAGAATTTTGGAATTTTACGTAGCTTACCCCCTCAATTGGTGAATGAGAAAATTCTCACAAGCCAATTGAAAATGAATTTGTGCAAGTGATGAAATATGTGGTGAATATGTGCAAATGATGAATGAATGATGTGAAATGTGATGTGATTGTAGACGATATGAATGATGTAAAATGCTTTGGATGATATGAATGATGTAAAATGTGACACCGTTTTGCCCCAACGATGGAAAGGGGTTGGTGTAAAGTACCATGATGTTCGTGGATAAATGATGATGTCAAATGCGATATTTTTTTTGCCCCAACGGTGAAAAGAAAGGGGGTTGGTGTATAATACCATGATGCTTGTAGATGATATGGATGATGTAACATGTGATGAATGATGTGATACCGTTTTTGCCCCAAAGAGGGTTTTTGTCAAGAGTAGATGTCATGATCATGTAATATGTATCCCATTGTGGGAGGATCAAAAACAAATTTGGTTGCCCCAAATTTTGGGATGATTTGATGCTTTTGAAAAATGTGTCTTCTGGCGTCATTGAGTATGCAGGTTATGAAGATGTAGGATGACTGAGTCAATGTAGGGGTTGAACAGTGACTGTGGAAAATTCTTCGCCAATTCCACAATGGAACCAATCAACCTGGCGGGCTTACCTATCTTGTGACTATAGTCAAATGAATGAGTGATTTTGATATTAATTATCCATGTTTTCTTGCCCCACGGAAGAGGACATCAATGACTACTTTTGAGCAATTTGTTCTTGGCAAGGTTTCACCCTTAAAATGTGAATTACCAAATGTGATTGTGATCTTGGACAATGAGATGATTGATGATGATCATGATCAAGTGTCCTTATGGTAGGCTATCCATCTTACCGAGTTGCATGGATTCCCATCACTGCAATCACCGATTTTATAGGATAACCCACTAGATATAGGGTTCACTTGTATGCTACTTGAATTTGACAAATGTTGGATGAAATGATTGATGGATTTGATGGTGACATGAAGACATGGTGATGAAAAATGTGTTTATGGATGCAATGTATGTGGATTCAAGTGATTGATTCACATTTTTCCCAATAGATGAAGGGGTTTTTGATGATGAAATATGGAATGATTGTGTCTATTCGTTGCCCTTAACAGATAAAGGGGTTTTTGATGATGAAATATGGAATGATTGTGTCTGTTTGTTGCCCTTAATGGATAAATATGTTTTTGATGATGAAAGTTTCCTTATGGTGATCTATCCATCCTACCATATTGCATGGATAATCAGTCACTACAAATAGGGTAAACCACTAAATACTAGGCTCACTTGTATTTGTGTCTGTTCTTTACCCTTAACAGAGGAAGGGGTTTTTGATGATGTGAAAATGTGATGGATGATTATGTTCTTTCCCTAACAGATGAAGGGGTTTTTGATGATGGAAGTGTCCTTATGGTAATCTATCCATCCTATTGGATTTCTTGGATAACCAGTCACTGCAACCGCCAGGTTTCTAGGATAAACCATTAAATACAAGGTTCATTTATGAATGTTGCATAATGATAAATGAATGGATGATGTTGAATGTGAATGTTATATGTTTTTTCCCCAACAGATGAAGGGATTTTTGTAATTTTTAATATGTGATAAGTGTATCTATTTTTGCCCTAATAGATGAAGGGGTTTTTGAAATGTGTAAACGTGATGAATGTATCTGTTTTTGCCCTAACAGATAAAGGGTTTTTTGATGATGAAAATAAGATGATTTATGTTTGTTCTTTGCCCTTAATAGATAAAGGGGTTTTTGATGATAAAAAATGAAATTATTATGTCTATTATTTGCCCTTAACAGATAAAGGGGTTTTTTATGATGAAAATAAAATGATTTGTGTTTGTTCTTTTCCCTTAACAGATAAAGGGATTTTTGATGATGAAAAATGAAATGATTATGTCTATTCTTTGCCCTTAATAGATAAAGGTATTTTTGATGATGTAAGTGTCCTTATGGTAATCTATCCATCCTACCAGATTGCATGGATAACTAGTCGTTGCAACCACCAGGTTTCTAGGATAAACCACTAAATACAAGGTTCACTTATGAATGTTGCATAATGATAAATGAATAGATGATGTTAAATGTAAGTGTTATCTATTTTTTCCCCAATAGATGAAGGAAATTTTGCTACTAGGATTATGTGAATGCAAGTAAAAGGGTGCAACCTTTGACAAAATAATGTAATCTTTTAAACCTAGCAAGTGATGTGGATGATTTGAATGCAAGGTAAAGGGCGCAACCTTTGACAAAATAACATAGTCTTTTGAACCTGGCAATTGACTTGTTAATGATGTGATTTGCAAGGAAAAGGGTGCAACATTTGATAAAAGAATGCAATATTTTTAACCTAGCAATTGACTTGTTGATGATGCGATGTGATTGAATGATTGACTTATCGATGATGTGATGTGATTGCATGATTGAATTGTTTATTGCATTGGTGGGGAAGGTGTGAAACCTTGAACACCCCCAAGTTGTGTTGATGTTTTCTTGATTGGGGAAAGGTGTGAAACCTTGAGTGCAACCTAGTTGTGATGATGTTTGATAGGTGTGAAACCTTGATCACCCCCTAGTTGTGATGATGTTTGATTAGGGGAAAGGTGTGAAACCTTGAACACCCCCAAGTTGTGTTGATGTTTGTTTTATTGGAGGAAAGGTGTGAAACCTTGAGCACCCTCAATTTGTGATCTTGTTTGCTTGATTGGGGGAAAAGTGTGAAACCTTGAGCACCCTCTAGTTGTGATGATGTTTGAACTTTCTAGCGATCTTTGCATATGCAAGTTATATATATATATATATATATATATATATGGATTTGATTTTTGTGTGAATGCAATGCCTATTTTATGCATGTTTTATGGATGATTAATGTAACGATATGCTTATATTAATGTAATCTAAATATAATGAGCATACGAAATGTTTATATGGATGACTAAGGCAAGGTACATGGTGAGAGTGCTTCGCTCCCAAAAGAGTGAGTGGGCTTCAAGTATCTGATGTCGGGCCACTCGAGCTTCAACAACTATCCAAAAATAATAATAACCTGTAGATCTGCAATTATACAAACAACCAAAGATATCAATAACACTTGTGAGGGGTCCAAAGTGTGAGACCCTTAGCTATTAGTAAAATCCTAACTATTAATAAATCAAAACAACACATGAAAACCTACAAATTACATAATAAAATAAAAAATAAACTGATTTGCCTTACTTAAATGATGATACTTCTATGGTTGTCACTTTATTGGATGCCCTAGCAGTAGCAACAAATCAACACAGTAGGCTCGGGAGTGCACCTATATTATAGCAGATCAGGTATGGCAGTGGATTCGAACAACAAGGATGAATGACACAGATGGAGGTAGACTATAAGGAATGGTTAGAATGAAAGAATCCTAGGGCAAGTTAAGGCTATGGATCAAATCTCCTAAGTGGATTTGGCAATGGTGGTCTTCAGATATCTGTAACCTTCTATCTCACGAGGATTTCTTCAATAGTATCTCTAGGGCACAAAAACATTCCAGGGGTTGAGCATTATGAGTGCTCTCATTTATAATCTAGCTTAGGGTTTACTTAGGTTTTTAGCCTTACACTTTTAATCATGTGGATAAGATTAAATCATATCATAAGGTTGAGATTACACTTTAGATGTGGCATGGATTAATGAAGATGGATGATGGAGATTAGATTAGATCAGGCGATTGTGGTTAATTGGGTTTATAAATACATATTTTATAATAAACATATTATAATATAATATAAAATATTATATTAAATATAAAATAATATAAAAATAAGCCCAATTGGGTTAGGAAATGGTGGGAAAGGGGTAAAGTGGACATTTTTAATGAGGGAAAGGCATGAAATGGTTAAATGAGTGGCGAGAAGGTGTGTGGTGGACAAGTAGGTGGTAGGATGGTTAGGATGAAGGATTAATGGCTATAATTTGGTGTCTATAGATGCCCCTTTTGTACCATATTGCACAAAGTGTAATATGATGCAAAATACGAGACACCTGCTTGGGCTATGGGTGCAGAAGCAACTTCTCTTTGTTGTTGGATTTGAGCACTCAATGTTGAAGATAAAAGAATAAAGAATTTTTGGAATTTTGCATAGCTTACCCCCTCAATTGGCGAATGAGAAAATTCTCACAAGCCAATTGAAAATGAAATTGTGCAAGTGATGAAAGATGTGGTGAATATATGCAAATGATGACTGAATGATGTGAAATGCGATGTGATTGTAGACAATATGAATGATGTAAAATGATACCATTTTTGTCCCAACGGTGGAAAGGATATTGGTGTAAAATACCATTTGATTGTGGATGATATGAATGATGTAAGATGTAATACCATTTTTGCCCCAATAGTGGAAAGGGGATTTGTCAAGTGTAGATGTCATGATCATGTAAGATGTATCTCATCATGGGAAAAATCATAATCAAATTGTGATTGCCCCAAATTTTGTGGTGATTCGATGTTGTTGAATAGTGTGCTCTCTGATGCCATTGATATGAAAGTATGATGATGCAGATAAAAAGAAAAAAAAATTGCGGATAGCCTGTTGGTGACTGTTCTCACAATTGGAACTAATCATCCTAGCTAGTGCCTATCATTAGTTTTTTTGAATAAAAATTATGAAATTTGAGTTTTTGTTCATGTGTTAAGCCTCACAAACTAGGCCATCAATGACGTCAGTTATGCAAATTGTTCTTGGCAAGGTTTCACTCCAAAATGTGAAGTACCCAATGTGATTGTGATCTTAGACAATGAGATAATTGATTATGATCATGGTCAAGTGTCCTTATTGTAGGCTATTCATCTTACCGAATTGCATGGATTCCCATCACTGCAATCGCCGAGTTTGTAGAATAACCCACTAGATACGAGGTTCACTTGTATGCTACTTGAACTTGACAAATTTTATGATTGATAATGATAGATGAAATATGGTGATTGAAGCTTGTTGGATGAAGAAATGTGATGATTTCACTCAATGTAGAGTTCACTTATGAATTGATGATGTTGAATGTAAATATGATTTTTTTTTGCCCTAATAGTTGAAGGGGTTTTTGATGATGTAAAATGAAATGATTTGTGTCTGTTCTTTGCCCTTAATAGATAAAGGGGTTTTTGATGATGTAAACTAAAATGATTGTGTCTATTCTTTGCCCTTAACAGATAAAGGGGATTTTTATGCTGAAAAAGGAAATGATTATGTCTATTCTTTGCCCTTAACAGATAAAGGGGTTTTTGATGATGAAAATGAAATGATTATGTCTATTCTTTACCCTTAACAAATAAAGGGATTTTTTTTTTGATGATGTAAGTGTCCTTATGGTAATATATCCATCCTACTGGATTGCATGGATAACTAGTCACTGAAACCACTAGGTTTCTAGGATAAACCACTAAATACAAGGTTCACTTATGAATGTTGCATAATGATAAATGAATGGATAATGTTGAATGTGAATGTTATCTATTTTATCCCAAAAAATGAAGGGATTTTTGCAATTTGTAATATGTGATAAATGTATCTGTTTTTGCCCTAACATATGAAGGGGTTTGTGAAATGTGTAAACATGATGAATTTATCTATTTTTTTCCTAACAGATAAAGGGGTTTTTGATGATGAAAAAATATGATTTGTGTCTATTATTTTCCGTTAAAATATAAGGGGATTTTTGATGATGAAAAATGAAATTATTATGTCTGTTATTTGCGTTTAATAAATAAAGGAATTTTTAATGATGTAAGTGTCCTTATGGTAATCTATCCATCCTACCGGATTGCATGGATAACCAGTCATTGCAACCACCAGGTTTCTAGGATAAACTACTAAATACAAGGTTCACTTATGAATGTTGCATAATGATAAATGAATAGATAATATTGAATGTGAATGTTATTTGTTTTTTCCCCAACAGATGAAGGGATTTTTACAATTTGTAATATGTGATAAGTGTATTTGTTTTTGCCCTAAAATATGAAGGGGTTTGTGAAATATGTAAACATGATTAATGTATCTATTTTTGCCCTAACAGATAAAGGGGTTTTTGATGATGAAAATAAGATGATTTGTGTCTGTTATTTTTTTTTGATAGTTATAAGTGTTTGTATTTATAGCGGGTTTTAACAAGGATCCCAAAACCTGATTACATAAGCAATGGGCCTAGGGCATCAATCCCTTGAAACTGAACACCAAAACAAAAATCCCGCCCAGCGGTAACAGTAAGCATGAAACAATCCCTCTTAGCGGGAAACAAAAAAATAAGAAAGAAAGTAGTTTTGGAGATCCCTCCCAGCGGGGAGTAGCCAAAAACCACCATCGAGAAGATCCCGCCTAGCAGGAAGCACAAAAAAACCGTTACAATAAAATCCTGCCTCGCGGGAAGCAGTCAAAACCACCACAAACAGTCCCACCTAGCGGGAAGCAACAGGGAAATCCCACCATCCGAGAAACTAGCAAAAAATAAAGGATCCCGCCTCGCAAGAAAATCGATGGATTTGGCGGATCCCGCCCTATGGAGAAACCATCCCGCCCACCGGGAAAACATTCCATTCAGCGAGAGCCATCCTGCGCAGAAGCCTACAGCCAGCACAGAGAGGATCCAGCCCATCAAGAAGTGACTAGAGAGTTGCACCACAAGGAACCCGCCTCGGGAAAACAAAAGAGGATCCTAGCAGCAGGGACCAAGAATCCTGTCCAAGCATAGATACCACTGAGGATTCACAAGAAAAAGGGGGAAGCTGACCAAACCCTAAACCATCACCTCCACCGCACCGAGAAACGCAGGGGACCAGATCCACACGAATAACCTGTAAAAAACCCCAGGGGGAAGCCTGAGGGAAAAAGGGAAGGGATCCCCAACCAAACAGGGATCCCTGGGAAGCACCAGTCTAAAAAAACAACCAAGGAAACCCTAGCCGGTCGGGAGGGGCGCAGATAGTGGAGAAGGATCTCCCCCCAGGAGATCATCTGCAAACAACCACTCCCGGGAGGAATGACCTGGGTTGAGCCAGGGAC
Organism: Wollemia nobilis; assembly: GCA_028583015.1. Classification (NCBI taxonomy): domain Eukaryota; kingdom Viridiplantae; phylum Streptophyta; class Pinopsida; order Araucariales; family Araucariaceae; genus Wollemia; species Wollemia nobilis. Next base: position 5,418,178 of record JAQPPZ010016709.1, read on the forward strand.
TGGGCAGGAACCAGGAGCCATGGGAGGGGGAGCAGGGGAGGGACCAGAGCCATCCCCTCTCTGGATTCTAGTGATTTTTATTGTCAAGGATTTGTGTCTGTTATTTACCCTTAATAGATAAAGGGATTTTTAATGATGAAAAATGAAATAGTTATGTCTATTATTTGCCCTTAATAGATAAAAGGATTTTTGATGATGTAAGTGTCCTTATGGTAATCTATCCATCCTACCGGATTGCATGGATAACCAGTCGCTACAACCACCATATTTCTAGGATAAACCACTAAATACAATTTTCACTTATGAATGTTGCATAATGATAAATGAATAGATAATGTTGAATGTGAATGTTATCTCTTTTTTCCCCAACATATGAAGGGATTTTTGCAATCTGTAATATGTGATAAGTGTATATGTTTTTTTCCTAACATATGAAGGGGTTTTTGAAGTATGTAAACATGATGAATGTATATGTTTTTACCCTAAAAAATAAAGGGCTTTTTGATGATGAAAATAAGATGATTTGTGTCTGTTCTTTGCCCTTAAAAGATAAAGGGGTTTTTGATGATGAAAAATGAAATGATTATGTTTGTTCTTTGCCCTTAACATATAAAGATATTTTTGATGATGTAAGTGTCCTTATGGTAATCTATCCATCCTACCAGATTGCATGGATAACCATTCTGCAACCACCAGGTTTCTAGGATAAACCACTAAATACAAGGTTCACTTATGAATGTTGCATAATGATAAATAAATAGATGATGTTAAATGTAAGTGTTATCTATTTTTGACCCAACAGATGAAGGGATTTTTGCTATTAGGATGATGTGAATGCAAGGCAAAGGACGTAACATTTTACAAAAGAATGTAGTATTTTGAACCTAGCCATTGATGTGTATGATTTGAATGTAAGGTAAAGAGTGCAACATTTGACAAAAGAACGCAGTCTTTTGAACCTGGAAATTGACTTGTTGATGATGTGATTTGCAAGGCAAAGGGCGCAACCTTTTTAAAAGCATGCAGTATTTTAAACTTGGCAATTGACTTTTTGATGATGTGATTGCAAGGCAAAGGGCACAACCTTTGACAAAAGAATGTAGTCTTTTGAACCTAGAAATTGACTTGTTGATGATGCGATGTGATTGAATGATTGACTTGTTGATGATGTGATGTGATTGAATTATTTATTGCATTGTGGGGAAGGTGTGAAACCTTGAACAATCCCAAGTTATGTTGATGTTTTCTTGATTGTGGGAAAGGTGTGAAACCTTGAGTACCCCCTAGTTGTGATGATGTTTGATTAGGGGAAAGGTGTGAAACCTTGAACACCACCAAGTTGTGCTGACCTGGAGTACCCCCTAGTTGTGATGATGTTTGATTAGGGGAAATGTGTGAAACCTTGAACACCCCCAAGTTGTGCTGATGTTTGCTTGATTGGGGGAAAGGTGTGAAACCTTGAGCACCCTTGATTTGTGATCTTGTTTGCTTTATTGGGGAAAAGGTGTGAAACCTTGATGTAAACTAAAATGATTGTGTCTATTCTTTTCCCTTAACAGATAAAGGGGATTTTTATGTTAAAAAAGGAAATGATTATGTTTGTTCTTTGCCCTTAACAGATAAAGGGGTTTTTGATGATGTGAAAGGAAATGATTGGTGTCTGTGTTTCTAGCCCCACAAACAAGGACATTAATGATGATGAGCTATGATTTTGTGTTTGTTCTTTGCCCTTAACAGATAAAGGGGTTTTGATGATGTAATGATTTATGTCTATTCATTGTCCTTAACAAATAAAGGGGTTTTTGATGATGTAAGTGTCCTTATGGTAATCTATCCATCCTACCGGATTGCATGGATAACCAGTTGCTGCAACCACCAGGTTTCTAGGATAAACCACTAAATACAAGGTTCACTTATGAATGTTGCATAATGATAAATGAATGGATAATATTGAATGTAAATTTTATCTATTTTTTGCCCCAAAAAATGAAGGTATTTTTGATATTTTAATGATGTGAATGCAAGTAAAAGGGCACAACCTTTGACAAAAGAACACAGTCTTTTGAACCTAGCAATTGATGTGGATGAGCTGAATGCAAGGTAAAGGGTAAAACCTTTGATGAGAGAACGCAGTCTTTTGAAACTAACAATTGACTTGTCGATGATGTGATGTGAGTGGATGATTGAATTGGTGGGGAAGGTGTGATACCTTGAGCACCCCCAAGTTTTGATGTTATTTTCTTGGTTGAGGGAAAAGTGTGAAACCTTAAACACCCCCAAGTTTGTGATGATGTTTGCACTTTCTAGCGATCTCTTCATATGCTAGTTATATATATATATATATATATATATATATATATATATATATATATATATATATATATATATATATATATATATATATATATAACTAGCATATGAAGAGATCGCTAGAATGCAAACATCATCACAAACTTGGGGGTGTTAAATATTTCACAAGTTTGTGATGATGTTTGCACTTTCTAGCGATCTCTTCATATGCTAGTTATATATATATATATATATATATATATATATATATACATACATACATGGCTTTATATTTTTGTTCTTTTAAGTGAATGTGTTTGTGAAATGCATGTTTATAAAAATGTTTTTATGCATGTGTTATTGATGATTAATGCAAGCTAAATGACATGTGTATGAATGCTAACTACATGAGAGGAATACATGATGTTTGGATGATATTTTATAGTTCAAAAATATTATTGGCCCTTTTTGTTGTCCATTTTTTGGCAATCGGGGGTACCGAATTTGGTTGTGTGATGCAACTTTACTTACGATGGAGATATGGTTGTTGACATGGAAGAAGATATGGATGTTTATATGGAAGAAGATATGGATGTTGATATGGAAGACTGAAATATTTTCAAATACTCAAACATACTAGTGTCTTCAACCAAACTCACTAAGGTTGTCTAACTTTATTTAGGACCAATGTGTGTGCAAGTGAGGTTCATGTACCAAATCTTGAGCGTGACAATGATCCTATCCAATCAAGAATCAGTGTGTGTGCATGTGAAGTTCGTTAACCCATTATGAGTAAATTAGGCATAAATTGTTATGGGGATGATCCAAAAGCTAGCCTATCCTTATGCGTGGTTAGAGGTCTATCTTTTTGAGAGAGAGACATGTCGCCTCGCATGAGCTTACTCCATTGCTAGTCAGGCATCTATAGCCCTGGTGGAGATTTACTCCATAGTCCAATGGGATAGATATTTCAGATCTTAGGGATGACTACCCATCCTTCTTAGGGATGTGTAGTACGATCCTTACAACTTTAGGGATCAAGGGTGTTTTGGATTTAATTTGTTAATTTTATATAGAGCTTTGGGGAATCGGATTCTCAACTGAAGTGTGATGAGAATGTTAACCCTATCCTTACTACTCTATGTTTTTATGTTTATGTTTGGAGAACAATTGTGGTAGTGGTAAAAACCACTATTTTTGGACTATGTTGCATGATGATACAAGCGAGGGATATCTATTTTTTGCCTCAAGGTGCTACCCAAGTATGGTACTAACCCTCCTTAACTCAAAATGTTCTTAAAATGTGAGGAAGTTTGGTTGGTTCAGGATTGTATTCGGAATCAATCGGTAATTATCAAGACTTTCTTAGTGTGTAAAGTGTGTTTTTGATCCTAAAGAAAATTGGACATCCATTTGGAGGTTGATTGTGACACTAGTAATGGCTGAGTGACTGAAAATATAGGCTTTGTTATTTTGACATGTGGTATTTTTGGCTTATGTTTTTTTGTGAAAGTTACATGATTTCTTTAAACTAGGTACCTCCAATCATTATAACTTGACTTTTTGTTTATGGCCATATCATCATTACTATGCCAGATCATTGAACATGGGATGGGATAAATGCAATTTGTGAAGTGAATGAATGTGGCGGAGTGTGAAATGCATGTGGAATGGATGCAAACTATTTTTTTGTGTGTAATATATATGAATGCAATAAATACATGCGAAAATACCTATATGAAAATGCAAGATGTATGCCATGGAAATATGTTGATGTGAATGATTTGTTTTTGTTGTTTTTTTATAATCCATGTATATATATACATATATAGTAATCACATTAAACATGGAATGCTTTCAAGTGCATGATGTTCATTGCCTCGGGTTTTTCTACTCCCCCTAACCTAGTAAGCTTATGACCAAAGGAATTGGGTACCTTTGGGATTGTTTTTTTGAAATTGAAGGTGACCAAAGGGGTTAAGTCCTTTGGGGTATTTTGAAATTGAATGTGACCAAAGGTATTAAGACCCTTTGGGGCATTTTGAAATTGAATGTGATCGAAGGGGTTAAGTCCTTTGGGGTATTTTGAAATTGAATGTGACCAAAGGGGTTAAGACCCTCTGGGGATTTTTGAAATTAAATGTGACCAAAGGGGTTAAGACCTTTGGGGCTTTTTGAAATTGAAATGTGACCAAAGTGGTTAAGTCCTTTGGGGATTTTTGAAATTGAATGTGACCAAAGGGATTAGGACCCTTTGGAGCCTTTTGAAATAGATATGTGACCAAAGGGATTAGGACCCTTTGGAGCTTTTTGAAATAGAAATGTGACCAAAGGGATTAGGAACCTTTGGAGATTTTTGAAATTGATATGTGACCAAAGGTATTAGGAATATTTGGAGCTTTTTAAAATTGATATGTGACCAAAGGGATTAGGAACCTTTGGGGATTTTTTTGAAAATGATATATGACCAAAGGGATTAGGAACCTTTGGGGATTTTTTTTGAAAATTGAATGTGACCAAAGGGGTTAAGACCCTTTGGGGCTTTTCGAAATTGAATGTGACCAAAGGGATTATGACCCTTTGGATCCTTTTTAAATTGAATGTGTCACCAAATGGATTAGGACCTTTGGGGCTTTTTGAAATTGAATGTGTGACCAAAGGGATTAGGACCTTTGGGGCTTTTTGAAAATTGAAAGTGGCCAAAGGGATTAGGACCCTTTAGAGCCTTTTGAAATTGATATGTGACCAAATGTATTAGGAACCTTTGGAGCCTTTTGAAATTGATATGTGACCAAAGGGATTAGGAACCTTTGGAGCTTTTTGAAATTGATATGTGACCAAAGGGATTAGGAACCTTTGGAGCTTTTTGAAATTGATATGTGACCAAAGGGATTAGGAACCTTTGGGGATTTTTTTTTAAAATGATATGTGACCAAAGGAATTAGGAACCTTTGGGTTTTATTTTTTAAAATTGAATGTGACCAAAGGGGATAAGACCCTTTGGGGCTTTTTGAAATTGAATGTGACCAAAGGGATTAGGACCCTTTGGAGCCTATTGAAATTGAATGTGTGAACAAAGGGATTAGGACCTTTGGGTATTTTTGAAATTGAATGTGTGACCAAAGGGATTAGGACCTTTGGGGATTTTTGAAAATTAAATATGACCAAAGGGGTTAAGACCTTTGGGCCTTTTATAACAAGCTGAAAATGAAGAATTTTGGACCATGCAAGATCATACAGAAAAAAGATTCAGGAAATGTGAACAAAGGGATTAGGAACCTTTGGAGATTTTTGAAATTGATATGTAACCAAAGGGATTAGGAACCTTTGGATATTTTTGAAATTGATATGTGACCAAAGGGATTAGGACTTTGGGGCTTTTTGACATTTAAATGTTACCAAAGGGATTAAGGCTTTTGGAGATTTTTGACATTGAAACGTGACCAAAGGGATTAAGGCCTTTGGGGCTTTTTGAAATTGAATGTGACCAAAGGGGTTAAGGACTTTGGGGCTTTTTGAAATTGAATGTGACCAAAGGAATTAAGACCTTTGGGGCTTTTTGACATTGAATTTGCCCAAAGGGGTTAAGGCCTTTGGGGCTTTTTAAAATTGAATGTGACCAGAGGGATTAAGGCCTTTGGGGATTTTTGACATTGAAATGTGACCAAAGGGATTAGGGCCTTTGGAGGTTTTTGACATTGAAATGTGACCAAAGGGATTAAGGCCTTTAGGGCTTTTTGAAATTGAATGTGATCAAAGGGGTTAAGACCCTTTGGGGATTTTTTAAATTGATATGTGACCAAAGGGGTTAAGAACTTTGGAGCTTTTTGATATTGAAATGTGACCAAAGGTATTAAGGCCTTTGGGGCTTTATGAAATTGAATGTGACCAAAGGGGTTAAGACCCTTTGGGGCTTTTTGAAATTGATATGTGACCAAAGGGGTTAAGACCTTTGGATCGTTTTGAAATTGAAATGTGACTAAAGGGATTGAAATGTGACCAAAGAGATTAAGATCTTTGGAGATTTTTTAAAATTGATGTGTGACCAAAGGGATTAGGACATTTGGGGAAATTGAATGTGACCAAAGAGATGAAGTACCTTTGGGTTTTTTTTTTTTGAAATTTGAAATGTGACCAAAGGGATTAGGACCTTTGGGGCTTTTTGGAATTGAAATGAAATAAAATGGCTAAGGTTAAGCCATGTTAATGATGAAATGGTTGTTGGTCAAGCCATGTTAATGATAAAATGGCTATTGGTCAAGCCATGTTAATGATGAAATGGTTGTTGGTTAAGCCATGTTAATGATAAATGGTTGTTGTTGAGCCATGTTAATGATGAAATGGCTAAGGTTAATCAATGTTGATGATGAAATAGCTAAGATTAAGCCATGTTAATATTGAAATGGCTAAGGTTAAGCCATGTTAATGATAAATGGCTATTGTTGAGCCATGTTAATGATGAAATGGATAAGGTTAAGCCATGTTGATGATAAAATGGCTAAGATTAAGCCATGTTAATGTTGAAATGGCTAAGGTTATGCCATGTTAATGATGAAATGGCTAAGGTTAATCCATGTTAATGATGAAATGGCTAAGGTTAAGCCATGTTAATGATGAAATGGTTGTTGGTCAAGCCATGTTGATGATTAAATGGCTAAGGTTAAGCCATGTTAATGATGGGAATGGTTGTTGTGGAGCCATGTTAAAATGTGACCAAAGGTATTAGGTACCTTTGGAGATTTTTTATTGGTGATGTATCCTACTTGTGGTAGGGATGGATAAGGATTTGCCACCGTAGTAGCGGGTGAATTGGATGTATTTTTCATGAATTTGTTTTGTTCTATTGCTTTATTTTGATTTCTTGTTAATACCATAAAGTAAATAAACCAACAATTTAGAACTATCAAAATGAACACAGAACTAAAATTCATACAAAATTAAAAAAGAAAGAAACAATCAATGCTAATTTGTTACCTTGTGTGGCTTACCTTCATACATTAATTATTTTCTTCATTAATGTGTATTCTTTTTAGAGTAACAGGTTTGTTTGTTTTGATGTACCCTAATGTTGCTTAATAAAAACAAAGGAGAAAAACTATGGTTGGCTGGGGCAACGAGATTATTGTTGGTAATGACCTCCAAAAAGTTTTATCGAGGGTATACTAAGGTGTCTAGGGTATATATTGGTGTATGGAAATGACTACCACCATCACCACATCTCAAGCAATGGATGGTGATGAAATCCAACCACTACTATTTAAAAGTGCCACGTGCAGTGTGATAAATTTTATTAAATTTCTTGTTCTTTATTGTGTTCAAAAAACATTAAATATGATTAACTTTATTCACATAAATTAGAATCCAACACAAAGATGCAAATTTCACCTAAATAGAGTGGAGTACACCGCTCAAGACCCCCTTCCTACAAATGATACCAAATGATATCAAAAGAGCAATCGGAGGGTTCGTCCACCTCTCTACCAAAGGGGCCAACCTAGGGAGGATTAATTTATGCATATTAGTATTTTTACTACTTATATGTATAAAATAAAGTAATGTTTAACTCCTAAAATAATACAAAATCTAAGTAATGCCTTTTCTTTTTCAATGCAAACAAAATGCAAACAATCACTCAAATTTGCAATTTTAGAACAAGAAATTAAATTTATGTGAAATTAATGCATGCAAAAACCTAAATGCAACATTCTATGAATTCCTTCCCATATTACTTAATTTTTGTTCATTTTATATTCAGAATTTGAAAGACATAGCAGAAAACTCAAAAAAATGTAAAGCAAAATGAGAAAACAAATGGATGAAGAACTTACAAAACAAGCCTAAGTTTTGGTGAGATGTTTCTATAGTTTGTGCTACTCTAATCGATCTAAAATTTTATGGAGACATGATAGGATTTTTCAGGAACCTATCCTACAAATTTCAGTTCAATCCGACTCCGGATGAGTGATATATGGCTAAAACTATTGAGGTATGTTGTGCAAGAAAATGGTACGTTTTTTGTCCCTGTACATTTTTCGTCCCTAAAAACCCCTATAACAGACCAGCAAAATAAAGTTAGAAAAGTAAATAAAATCAGTAAATTAAACCCTTATGGGGTCCCACCATGATCACCATTTGTGAAGCTAAAAGCATGACACTATGCAATAACAAAAATAAACAAATCTGACAAAATAAAGACAATTGCACAAAATGGATTATATTTGAATAATGGGGGGGAGCTGAAAAACTCCTTTTGTACAATGAATTATGTCTTGACAAAATGTTTATGATACAATAAATACTGATTTCCAAGGTTCTACAAAACCCTAGCTACAATGGTAGAGTGCTTTGCTCCCAATAGAGTGAGTGGGCTTCAAGTATCTGATGTCGGGCCACTCGAGCTCCAACAACTATGCAAAAATATTAATAACCTGTAGACCTAAAAATACTCAAATAGCCAAAGATATTAGTAACACCTGTGAAGGCTCCACAGTGTGAGAACCTTAGATATTAATCAAACCTAACTATTAATAAATCAAAACAACACATTAAAACCTACAAATTGCATAATAAAATAACAATTAAACTGATTTACCTTGCTTAAATATGATTCTTCTATGGTTGTTAGTAGTCTGGATGCCCTAGCAGCAACAAAATATTGACACGTTAGGCTCGAGGGTGCACCTATGTTACAACAGATCAGGTATGGCGACGAATTCTAACAAGAAGGATGAATGATGCAGATGGAGGCAGACTATGAGGAATGGTTGGAATGAAAGAATCCTAGGGCAAGTTAAGGCTATGGATCAACTCTCCTAAGTGGATTTGGCAATGGCGGTCTTCAGATATCTGTAACCTTCTATCTCACAAGGATTTCTTCAATAGTATCTCTAGGGCACAAAAACATCCCAGTGCATTCCAGGGGTTGAGCATTATGAGTGCTCTTATTTATAATCTAGCTTAGGGTTTACTTAGGGTTTTAGCCTTACACTTTTAATCATGTGGCTAAGATTAAATCAGATCCTAAGGCTGAGATTACACTTTAGATGTGGCATGGATTAATGAATATGGACGGTGGAGATTAGATTAGATCAGATGGTTGTGGTTAATTGGGTTTATAAATATATATTTTATAATAAATATATTATAATATAATATAAAATATTATATTAAATATAAAATAATATTAAAATAAGCCCAATTGGGTTAGGAAATGGTGAGAAAGGGCTAAAGTGGACCTTTTGAAGGTGGGAAGGGCTAAAAGTGGCTAAATGGATGGCGGGGAAGGTGTATGGTGGACAATTGGGTGGTGGTATGGTTAGGATGGAGGATTAATGGTTGTAATTTGGTGTCTACAATCAGATTTCCCACCACTCTAGAATTCAATCTATCAAAAGTGTAACTAATATGTATAATGTAAATTAAAAAAAAAACATTCTATGGTGTTCACCTATGATGCTATACACAATTTAATGGAATGTGCCATGGGAATTAGAAATGGTCAGACAATGATATACAACCAATAATTTCAAGTACAATAAGTAATAAAAATATGGGTCAACTAGTTCCAATCCAAATGCCCATAATGAATCAACCTATTATTGAACATCCTATTATGGTGGACAAATATGAGGTGGTACAACTATTTGTCTTTTCCATGCTTAACCCAAAAAATATAGTACTTGTTAATTTTATAATCCTAAAAGATAAATATTTTTTTTAGGATTATGTAGTTCTAGCTAATCATCAATAAGGAGTTTCAACAAGGATTAAGAGGAATAAAACAAATGAACCCTAACCAATAACTCCCTATATAGTCCCAAAAAAACAATCTAATTTAGGGACAATCAAAACTATTCTTAGGAGGAAGTGCATAGTTTTTCCAAGGCTCTTTTATTAGTAGGTTAAAGGAAGATATTCATGTGGAAGTCAAAATGTTAAATCCAACTAGCATGATGGAAGCATTAGGTTTGGCCAAGTTGGATGGAGATAAATTCATGGCAGGGTTATGCATAGTGGTGAATTTTCACAAATTGGGCGAATATTAGGATTTCCAAAACTGGAAATTGGTGAATATGAGGACCCTCGATGTCAGCCCATTCTTTTAAAATTTTTAGGATCAATTTTTTCTTAGGGTCAATTTGCCACAATATATATCTAAACCATGGTTATGCATAGTGATAAATATTTGCCAATTGGGTGAATATATATTTTTTTTGTTTTTTTGAATTTACATGGTGGAATCGGTAGCCACCATGAATCCGGGCAAGCTGTCCAGCTTTTATGGCTACCACAGTATTCTACGTTGTCCGCCCTAGAAGCTACCACACTAATATTTGCACAGTCCGCCCCTATAACCACCATGCCACAATCATTTTAAACCTTTTACACCGCTGAAAGCACTAGGAAAGGGACAAGTGTTCAGTCCGGAGAGGCCCGAGATTTGAACCTTGGACCTTCACCCCCTTATGGGGTTTGGATGAACCAATTGGTCTACACCTCGGACCTCCAATTGGGCAAATATTAGGGTTTCCAAATTTAGAAATTGACGAATATGAGGACCCTCGACGTCAGCCCATTCGTATAAAATTTTCAGGACTAAGTTTTTCTTTGGGTTAATTCACCATAATATATATCCAAACATAGGCATATTTGTACTTGTTGGAAATCTCTTTTCGAGCCTAATCTAATGGTGGTGTTTTTATGAAGTTATAAGGTCATTTAATAGGTAAAAATGCACCCCAAATATGATTTTATATTTTAGAGCTTCAAATACCTCAAAATTTGGTGTGAAGATGATTCATTTGATTTTCTTAGGATTCACCATGATTTACCTTGATTTTGATTAGGATTCACCATTTTTTTATAAGTACATTTTGAGTCCAACCCCTTATGCATAACCCTGATCTAAACATAGGCATATTTGTACTTGTTGGAAATCTCTTTTCAAGCCTGATCTAATGGTGGTGTTTTTATGAAGTTATAATATGATTTAATAGGTCAAAAGTGGCCCCAAATATGACCTTATATTTTAGGGCTTCAAATACCCCAAATTTTGGTATGAAGATGCTCGATTTGATTTGCTTAGGATTTGCCATGATTCACCTTGATTTTTATTAGGATTCACCATTTTTTTACAAGTACATTTTGAGTTACAAGTACTTGATTTTTATTAGGTATACATGATTAAAAGCAAATGAAAATAAAACCCTTGAATGGATGCTTGTAGAAAACATAGAAATCAAAATCTAAATACCTTGCTAACAATTTACAATCTTACTAATTTGTGCCATGAAGAGATTTCTAATGCATTCTGAGTAATCATGGGTGTATGGTTGTGGTTGGGAAAACATGATAGGGTAGTTGTGACTATGCAACTATGAACAGGTGGTTGAGGTTGGATGGTAGAAAGCTCCAGAAAGGGAACTCTAGGTATTTGAGTCTCTGATCTCCTTAGGATGCATGCAAGCTCCTAGAGTGATTCTGGTATCCTGATGGTGTGTTATTTTAGCCTCCTTTGGTTGATGGGGTGGTGTTGCTTTTGTAGGTAATTTTAGGTTTTTGAGGGAAAAGGGAGGTGGTAAGATAGCATTACCAAGTGGTAATCGAGGGCTGCCAAACGGAAGGGGTAGTTACAGTGAGTCACCTAGGATATATCACTTAACTAGGGTGATGTGGCTAATGGGTGAGTACAAGTGGAGTGAGGTGTAATGGATGTTTCATGTGAAGGGACAAGGGTGATATGAATGTGTAATATATGGCAAGGGATGGTGGGGAGGTATCTAGGACACATGTCTAATGGATAGGTAGGGCATCCAAGGTAGATTTTCCAGATTTATAAAATCTAGAAAATACTTTTAATGTGTAGGATTTATTTACCTGAGTTTGGACTTAGGCATATATTTTATTATGCATATTTGTGTGGTGTAAGATCAAATGGGGTTTTGTGAGTGCCTAGTTTTTGGTGTCTACATATACCTTTTTTTGTATCATGTTGTGTAAAACACAATGTGGTGCAAAAAAAGACACTTGTCCTTATTGGATGGATAATTGGACTCAAATATTCTCAATGCACAAGAATGAATGATTTTTGAAAATTTTGATTTGTTTTCTTACCCCCTCAATTGGTGAATGGGTAAATAATGAAACCCACAAGCCAATTGACCAAATTTGGATGATGAATGGAGGTGGATGTGATGAATGCAAATGTGTGAAATTGAAGATCAATTTGACACCCCAAGTTTGGGATGGTTTGTATTGTTGCAAATTTGATTTTGGTTTTGTTGATGCATAAAATGTCATGGTAAAATAACCACCCACTTTGGAAGTGCGATTTCCCATGTGACTGTAATAATTTCTACCAAATTATATGGAATTTCGTTTATTTGTGGAGCTATATGAGGTGAAGAAGTGGGAGCGGAAGGGATTTGGATGCAACCTACTACTTCAGTGGTGGGCCTAGGAGCACATAAATATAGCTCATCTAGAGAGTCTACTTTATGAGTGGGATCACTCATTGCCTTGTGCTCTTCATTGATGGACTATCAAGGAGGCTTCATTGCGTCACCATATTCATAGTGAATAGGAGTACCGAGATATATTTGGTGCTCTTACTAGCAGTGATATCTGCTAGCGACCATGGTGAGGTCTGACTTAGGATAGTGATGCAACAAAGCTTCAACAAGTTAGGCAAGGTAGGTAGGTGGTTGGACAACATAGGTGAGATATGGATTTCATCTAATTATAATGAGTGATGTGATAGTTTAGCTTGGCACAGGGGTTCCTAATGCTCCAATGGTGTATAGGCATTGAGGTGATGAGTTGAGTCTCCCAATCACTCAAAAATTTTAGACTATATATGATGCTTAAGATGATGAGGTGGTAGGTATCCCATATTTAGATGATGTTAGGACTACAACTGATTATGATACTTGGTTTGCTACATAGCCTCCATGGGCATCTAGCCAAGCTTTGGATGATGTGGTTAGTGGTGATGAGTAGGATGCTAGTGAGAAGGCTTCTTGGTGGTAGATATGCCATCAGGGTAGTGGGAGTAGGGGGTGAGTTGGAATAGATTTACAACCTACTGATACTGGGGTTAAGGTTTGTGGATATGGAGATGGAGGTAGCGGTGATAGAGGTGGCAATGATAGACGGTAGGATATTCCTCCACATCACACTAAGGATGGGTGGGGAGTTCTCTAGGTTGAGTGAGATAGCTTGGGATAGATTGTAGAGGCTTGTGATGTAGAGACCACAAGGTTATAGGTGGTGTTAGTGGCTTGATATGCTGAGATAGCTCGACTGCAAAGTTAGGTGAATGAGTTATGGAGTGGATCTAGTGTAGGCAGGGATACTTCTATGATTATGGCTCTTCATACTAAGATAGCTCATCGAGAGGTATGTTAGGGGTTGGATTTGGCTACTACATGGAGATAGGTTGGGTATGTTGAGATGCTCGAGGACACTTTAGTCTAGCATTTAATTCTACTACCTCTACAAAATTTATCATTAGTGTCAGTCTCTAGTAAGCAGAGTGATTCTAGATCCAATGGTTCACACTCACGAGTTCTTGGTTTCCATGCTCCATCTAGTTCATAGGGATCAGCTCATGGTCCTCATAGGAGTCATGGTGGCACTAGTTAGTAGTGCTTATTACCACTTTTGTAGTTTTTATTTTTGTTTATAAGCCTTAGTGCTCTAATGTATACAGCCTTTGGGTAATTTTTGTACTATACAATTCATATATATACATATAAATGGCTTTTATTGTGATAATTTGTGTTTGCGCTTTCACTTTATTGTATGTATGGATGCATGTGAATTGTTGTAGTGATTGAGTGAAATGAATGGTGAATGTCATATTGTAATGATGATTTGATGTGTTATAGACTTTTGCTTGATCAACTATATTCTTGTTGTTTAATCAGGGGAACTAACGTTTGGTATTTATAAATGGCATGGATTGTGGAATGTAATGATGGAAATGATATGGGGTGGTTTGGATAAAATATATAGGGTCATTTTACAAAGACTCAAGAATCCTAGTGATCTCAAAAAAACTCGTCATTGTATCTCACAATTCTTCATGATGCTAAGGTTGTCCTAGTGGTTTCAAATTTATCAAGGACCAACTGTGTGTGCAATGAATTTTTATTTATCATTATGAGCTAGTTCAAACTAATCAATTGGTATATGCCAAGAAGCTAGATCATCTGTGAGCATCCATAGGTCTATAAAATAGAAGGTAATTAATGTTATATATGTGGTACCATGCGTAAGGATACCCCATTTCCAGGCGGGTTTCATTCAACCCATTGTTGTAATGAGGATCACCCCATGGTTTTTGAGACACTAAGAGTTCTAGGGATTCAAGATCCCTTTCCTTTATTTTATTGCATTAGATTTTGGGGATTTTTTTTTGAGTTTACCCATTTTTGTGTTAATGCAAATTGGATTTTATTGCTTTTTGGATACTTGCTCATTTTGAGGAGCAAGGGAATTTTATTGCTTTGGGGTACTTGCTTGTTTTGAGGAAGAGCAAGGGATATTTTTTTTCCCTTTTTTTTGAAATGCTTTTGGGATATTTGTTTATTTTTAGGAAGATCAAGGGATTTATTTCAGATGAAGATGGAGCTTGTCCTTTTATAAACTCTTTAGCATTCTATACCATGCACATAATTGGATGAACAGGGGAAACCTTTCACTTTATGGCAATAGCAACTCATGACTTTGTCATTCCTAAGCTTCACAATGTTTTAATATGTTTTAATGTGTGTGGTCCAAGAGGAAACTTGATTAACTAGGAATAACCTATAGCACCTAAGGATTGTTCAATTTTCAATGAAGGCTGCTTAAAACACTAGGGGTGGCTGAGTGATTGAAAACATCGAGATTTAGTTTAAAAAACAAGGTGTTATGCAAGATGTGGTGGTAGTTTCCCTACAAGATTTTGAGAATTAAAATGTGTACATAAAATAGTTAGTGGTCATATAATCATCATTGCTGATGGCTATACAATATCTATCCTATCTTATGCAGAACTTTTAATCATCAAAAGATCATAAGAAAAGTTGTGAATTGTTGTGGCTGATGAATTGTTGACTAGTGTTTGACCTAAGGTTCCCCTGATTAAGGCAATAAGACATAGTGGACTAGCAATTATCCAAGCTGATTGAATGACAACTAATGAATGCAAATGGTACAAATGTGCAAATGCAATGAAAGTGGAATGCATGAATGGATGTATTAAAATACAATGTGTATGAAAATATTTTTGTCTTTTGTTGATTTTTTAAGCCATGTGCATATAATACTTTTAAGTTGGCTTAGGTTATTATAGTAGAAGGAGAAATTGAAATATGGGTTGATGGATAGAAAATATTCTGATGTAGCACTTATATCTATCATCGATGAGCACTATAAGAATCGTATATTCAAAATTATCAGAGGCAATATATAGGACATCAAATTCCTCTCTGAAGTCTTCCTCATGGTCATCATGAAAAATATCATCATAAAAAATGTAACTGATCATAGCTATATGCGATATCATTTATAGAAATGCCTCATGTAAATAAGGCATAAAATTAGGGTCCAAATACTCATCATCATTGTCATCATTGTCTTCGCTCTCCTCATCCTCCTCTTCAGACTCTAGGGTGAGTCATTGAAATATATGCTTAAAAGAGGAGTTTTAGGATGATCGTCTATATCCTAAGCTAGAGAGATCATGAACTTCTCGATATTGGGGCTCAATGATGTGATGCAGGCCCTATTCATGTTGTCCAAGACCAAATCCCTACTAGTTAACCCTAAAAAAATATCACAAGAGAAAATATGGGTTGGAAAGATATTCTAAGCTAGCACAAAATTCCTGTATGGGTTCTTCATTAGGAGGAGGTGGATTGGACGAAGAATCCACTCCCCCATATACAAAGTTGATCATGTTTGGCTCAAAAAACCTTCTATACACTACACCTATATCCAAATGTGGGTTGTGTGGGTGACCATAATCTCTAACAGACTGAATATGTGGTGTTATTGTGATACTCTCAACTATGTGCTCGCCAATACTTAGATTGGTGATATGGACTACAAATTGAGTTGGTTGGGATGTGGATGACTCGGGTGCCGAGGTTGAGGTTTCAATGGTGGTTTGTGTCTTAGATGGATGTAATATCTCAATCAACAATGGTTATTCTTATATAGGTGACCTTATTTGCGAGACAATGGGTAGTGGGGTTTGATATGAATTTGGTTTAATGGTTTTATTAGTGGTTGATGGATTAGGTTGGGATGAAAAGGTGAAGGATATTTGTGAAGTTGAAGGTATAGTTAATGAATATGATGATTGGTTGGTGGGATGATCAGGTGTGATGGAAAAATGGTATGAAGTGGATGAGGGTTGATTAGGGTTGATATATTGAGATGCAAAAGCATGATCAACTATTCGCAAAGCCTTCGATATGGGTGCTTTGGATAAGGTGTTGTTATTTGGGGCAGTTTGAATAATGAGGGGCTGAATGGAAATATGGATGAATGGAAGGGATGGATCATATGGATTGGATATCAAGTTGTAGTACTTGAATGATTCACTGTCAGCTGGAATGCAATGGAATTTCACCTCATGCATATATTTCAAACATTGATGTAATGTCAAGGGAACACTCTTCATTTCCCTAATCCAAGGACATCAAATATGTATGTTATACTGCATGGCCCCTTCCAAGATATGGAAGAGTACATGGATTTTTTTCACCCCTAATTTTACGAGTAGAACTACATTTTCTACAGTGGATCATAAAACATCATTGAAAGCCCACAAGGTTAATATGGATGTGGTGATGTGGGATGATGGCAGGTTCAGATGTTTGATGGCTGGGGTAGTGATGATATTGATAAAGGATCCGATATCTATGAGCACTCTTTTAAATGGTTTTTGGTCAATATGAGCTACAATATGCAACAGAGGATTGGGTAAATCTGATGATATGCTATTTTCTTCAAAATTGTAGAATGCTATTGAAGATTCCATGCAAATCTAAACACTCCCCACAAAAGTGTTAAAGGTGTTAGGATCTCCTACTTGAAGTTCAATGGATTTTAATATTTCCATCAATGCCTCATGATGTGGGGGAAATTTATGTATGAGCTCATATATTGACAACTTGGCTGATGCTATTATTAGGCTCTATGTTAACTGACTTCTCAGTGTGATGATTGGTCAAGGTGGATGATTTGGAATATGAATGGGTGGAGATAGAATGGTTGGGTTTACTTGTATGGGCACATTTGGTGGGGCTACAAGAGTTGGTACTACTTGGGTTGGCTTATTTGCTTATGTGGATTTTTTTTTCTTTACCTCGAGTGACTACATGAATAGCCCCCATAAAACCTTGGTATAGTTGTGAGACATGATTAACTTGATTGGGAGGAACTATAGAAGTTGATGCTCCCATTGTTTTTTGATTCACCTAGTGATGAGATAATGATGTTTGATATATTCCAAGGTTTTGGTTTCATTGGGCTAAGGGGTTATCAATCTTGATTTTTCCATTTTCAAGTAAATATTGCACAATATTCTTAAACCCATAGCAAGTCTTTATATCATGAACTTTTTTCTGAAGAAAGGTGTAATATAGATGCTCCTTATAGTTCCTATATTTTGGCTTATTAGGATCTTTAGGCTTTATTTCTAGTAATGTGAAATCTTGTGCATCATACAACTTTTGGAATATGGATGAATATGGTTTAGGTAATGGGGTGTAGTTGCATTTTGGTCTATATTTATGCTATTGATTTTCTATAGGTAGAGTCTAATTATGCAATTATTATGGGGTGGAACTACCTGATAAGTTTGTTGTTGCTATTGTAAGGGTTGTTGTAATTGTACTTGAGCTTGTTAGATTTGTTGCGTAGGTTGGATCAAGACTACCTGATTAACCTGGCCAACCTTAGATTGAATGTGGTTATTCCTCTTTTTATTTTTGCCCCACCATATTTCTTTTTTGGTTTGATCTCATCCTCTTGAATATTGTTTTCTTCTATTACTCAGTATTGGGTGAGTGCTTCTTCGAATGTTATGTATTGTTGTAGCTATAATAACAAGGAGATATATTTGGCACAACTCCTTGTGAAAATTCATGTTAATTTCACCATGGGGAGGGAGAATGGTAGTTTTGTCATGATTTCCCTCCACTGGTTGCCAAATTCATAGACCGATTCATCATGATATTATCAAAAATTCAGCAAATCAGTCAATGTTGTCTTCTTTCTAACATTGAGAGAGAACCTCTCCAAGAATTGGTCTACTAGGTGCCTAAAATTATAGATACTTTGATGCGATAAGTGATTGTACCAATATAGAGCATCTCCTCCAAACATATGAGGAAAAGTATGGATAATGAGTGCATCGTTGTTCTTGATTCTAAAACATGTATTAATGAATTTACTCACATGCTCTCGAGGGTCCTCATTCCCCTTGAAATTGTTAAACTTTGGTATTTTAAATTATACCAGGTAGGGTAGTGATGGTACCAAAACATGAATTGGATGATTGAGTAGCTATCTTAGAGTAGGTTTATGGTATTGCATACCCGATATTTGCATGGCTATGCTATCAATCTGACTTTACAAAAATTGAAACTTTGGATCTTCTAGCGAAGTGTTAAAACCTTGATTCGTTTGTTGCTTCTAGAAATAATGTGCATTATTGGTGGGGATTTGATGATATGGGATGTTAGTGTGAATGTATTATGGAATGATTATTGGTTATGACTTTGATGATGATAAAGAGATGGAGGTATGATAGCATGCTGACATGATGAGCTAGCATATATATGATAAAATGAATTAGTGGGTACGATCATGGTTGGGTATCGTAACACCCAAGATGGATCTTGAGTGAAGAAGGTGTGTGGCTGAGAGGTGGAGGTTTGGTTAGGATATACCCCCTGTAATGGCCACTGTAGATTGGGATTAATGCTTTGATTAACATTATTTATAAGCAATTTTTGCAACTAGAGAAATGCTTGCTGCGTAACAATCATAGATGAAGATGGTATGGCCATGTAGGTGGTATATGATTGGGTTGGTTGGGTAGAAATAATGTTAGTGGATGTATATGGAGGGTAAATGGTAAAATATATTGCTACTGAATGGGAGATGTTTTGATGTATGGGGTCAAAAGATGATGTGGATGAGATAGATGAAATGACCTGTGAAGCAGTATTAACCCGTGCTTCATAGAGGGGGTTAGTATAAGTGATGTTTTGATTTGGAAATATGAAGGGGTGCTGATTAGATGATGATGGATGATTCTGGGACATGGTGGTAGCAGTCAATTAAAAGAGTGTATTTGTGAATATTTGGTTGGATTGTTGTAGGTGTGGGAAGTTCATTTCCTGATGCAATGAGGGAATGGTGTGGGTGGAATGGTAAGAAAAGGTAATGATGAAAATACCAAACAAGTTGTATTCAAAAGCCTAATAATTTCCATGTCCATATATGTGACATGATTGTTATATGGTGTGGGTGGCTCACTCCTAGGAGTTTTAGGGATGGTAGCATGAGTAGCTCTTTATATTATATCTATGTCCAAAATAGGGGTACCACTAGATGATTCGATATTCAAGTTCAAGGATAAAATAGGGGTTACACTGAATTTCCCCACCGCTAAAGTGGTAGGGGCTTGAGAGGACTGAGGTTGACACTCCAAGGATTAAGGTGACTGACTTTAAACTTGGACTAGATTTTTGGCTTGACCACAAGTTGTTACGATACGCTAAGGGTGGGATGAAGTGGAAAAAGTGAAGGTACATGTGTGAATATGTAGTTAAATTACAAGAAAACAACACACAAAGCAAACAAATAAACAAATTTATTCCTAAGTTTCCACAAAGTTTTAGTTTTTGGTTTTTTTTTTTTTTTAAATTTGGATGTTGAAAGTTTTTTATTTTTATTTTTGTAAACGATGTGCAATGTTTGACCCTAAAATGAATCTATGGATTTCACCTAGATTCTCTCACACACTAACTTGGTGATGAAATCCAAGTTGTGAAACCCATCAAGACTTGGTGATGAAGCCCAAATTCGATGAGGGAGCCTAGGTTCTACCAGTCCTCACATAGTTCACCGTGGGTAGTGATACACCCTCCGAAGAGGAATGCATGTTATTTTCCATGACTATGATGATTCTTGGATTGGCCTTGGCAAAAATAATGGGATAAGTTTTGGGGGCTGGTGATGAATTCCAACCTTACCAACATTCACGTGCAAGTGTGTGAAGGCTTTTTTATTAGGGTGTGGTGCAAACTTCCATGCAATTTTTTTTATTGCCTAAATGTAGAAAGCAAGAACATACAAGTGTAGATAAAAATATATCAAGGGCTAAATAGCTGATTTCAAGAAATATTTTCCATGTTTCTAGTATAAAAAGCCAACCACCATTGGGAATTTATCCTGGTCAATATCAATGTATGGTTAACCAACCACACACGCGTGTTTGGAATTACCAATCGTAGACCCGTAGTTCTAGTTGTGTACCAAAAAATGAAGCAAAACAAGCTTAAAACCCTAAATGTGCCTGGATTATTTCTAATAAGGCTATGCAAATGCTATGCTAGCTAATATAAAATGCAAGTTCTTTTGATTTTTTATTTTTTTAGGTATGCCTAGCATAAGACCTAGATGCAAACAAAGGTAAACAAGGACATATACTCTTAATTGACTTAATACAATCCTAAAGCAAAATAAAGGGAAGGATGGTTTTGGATGTATAAACCTATTATCCTTTCACTGCTCCCTCCTATTCATCCAATCACTAGTCCATGGTTCTGCAGGGTTCCAACCGTCAATGTACGCTTCTATAGAACTCCAACCATTGGTCCACGGTTCAACAGGTCTATAATCACACACTCGCGGTTCCTCAAGTGTAGGGTTGTATCAAAATGAGCTCTAAATCTATCATTTTAATCCATAATATTTGTGTGACCAAACTCCAAAAACCTACAATCATAAACAGACATAGATTACTAATATAAACCAACAAGGTAATGACAAATAGAACCCTTAGGGGGTCCCATCGTGATCGCCATTTTTGTAGCAAAAATAACTGAACACAAAGATATAAAAAAAAATGAGAGATTGCAATATCATAAATAATTTTTCTTTGCATTGATACAGGGGAGCTTGAATCTTCCAATTTATAATGCTTTACCCCAATGTTTTAGGGGAGATATTACAATGCTCTATTTTTCTAAATGCAATGCTTTTAATGATGGTCTTCCAACTCTTTAGCAAACTGCTAGGTGTTCTTCACTCCTTTTATATAGCTCTAAATATGAGTGGGCTTTGTATCCTGGATGCAGGGCCAATCCTAGTTTCAATAGCCCTTAAAGGACCTATGTCTTGCACACATGGACGTCAAACAAGGGTCAATAACACCTGCATACATGATTAAAAGCCAATGCAAATAAAACCCTTGAATGGATGCTTGTAGAAAATATAAAAATATAAATATAAATGCCTTTCTAATAAGTTATAATTACTAATCTACATCATGAAGAGGTTTTTGATGCATTCTGAGTAACCGTGGGCATGCGGTTATGGCTGAGAAACCATGGGAGGATAGTTAGGTAACTTTTTTGTAGCAAAAGGAACTGAACACAAAAATATATGAAACAAAAAAGGAGAGATTGCAATGTAACAAATATTTTTTCTTTGTATTGATATAGGGAAGCCTAAATATTTCAATTTATAATGCTTTGTCCCAATGTTTTAGGGAATATATTACAATGCTCTCTTTTTCTAAATACAATGCTTTTAATGGTGGTCTTCCAAATCTTCAAAAAACTACTGGGTTTTCTTTGCTCCTCTACTACAGCTCCAAAGGTGAGTGGGATTTTTTATCCATGCAGGACCACTCCTTGCTTTAATATCCCTTAAAGTACATGTATCTTGCACACATGGAAGTAAAAAAAAGGTTAATAGCACCTGCATATATGATTAAAAGCTAATGCAAATAAAACCCTTGAATGGATGCTTGCAAAAAACATAGAAATCAAAATATAAATGCCTTTCTAACAAGTTATAATCTTAATAATTTGCATCATGAAGAGGTTTCTGATGTATTCTGAGTAATCGTGGGTGCGCATTTGTGGCTGGGTAATCGCAGGAGGGTGGTTAGGTAGCAGTGGGATGGCGGTTGTGACTGTGTAACCACAAATGAGCGTTTGAGGTTGGATGGTAGAAATATCTGAAAAGGACACTCTGAGGCTTCGATTCTCTGATCTCCTTAGGATGCATGCAAAATCTTAGCATGATTTCGATAGCCTAACGGTGTGTTATTTTAGCCTCCTTTGGTTGATGGTATGGTGTTGCTTTTGTAGGTAATTTTGGATTTTGGAGGAAAAAGGGAGGTGGCAAGCTAGGATTACCAAGTGGTAATCCAGGGCTGCCAAATGCAAGGGGTAGTTACGGTGAGTCATCTAGTGTATCTCACTTAACTATATTGATGTGGCTAATGGGTGAGTGCAAGTGGAGTGAGGTGTAAGGGATGTCCTATATGAAGAGAAAAGGGTGATATGAATGTGTGATATGTGGAAAGGGATGGTGGTGAGGTGGCTAGGACACATGTCTAATGGGTAGGTAGGGCATCCTAGGTAGATTTTCTAAATTTATAAAATATGAAAAATACTTTTAATGTGCAGTATTTATATGTCTAAGTTTGGACTTAGGCATATATTTTATTATGCATATTTGTGTGGTGCAATGTGAAATGGGGTTTTGTGAGTGCCTAGGTTTTGGTGTCTACAAGGTTTACTCTACCATATAAGGGTAAATATAAAAATGTAAAGGTACAAATGGGTGAATACATTCTCAAGACTAATATGTTTACCCTTCCTTTGGGAGGATGTAACATTGTGTTGATAAAATAGTGGCTTCATACATTAGGCATGATAGCTTATAATTTTCTAAAATCTAGATGCAAATAACTCAACAAGGGAAGAAATACAGTCTCTATGGTATGGCCATAGGTTCTACCCACCTTATCAATTATAATTACATGGATAAAATTTGAAGAAATCATCTCAAGGAGCGGTGGCACAACTATTTGCAACACAAACTTTGACTACTAATAAAATAATTCAATTAATTGAATTATAGGAAACTATGGATAAACATGCATATGTATTTGCAGAACCCCATAGGTTACTACCATGGTGCGCCCAATATAATGCTATCAAGCTTGTCTTAGGAAGCATGCCACCCAACATCTACCCCTATAGATACCCATATATACAATATATAATAAAAAATGATACAAGAATTATTACTAGTGGGGGTTATATGGCCAAGTGTTAGCCCATATTTGTGATTTGTTCTATTGGCATATAAAATAAAGATCTTGATGATTATGCATGGATTTCTATGAAATATTGTTAAATTATTGTCAAGGATAAATTCCCCATACTAGTCATTACTGAGTTGTTGGATGAACTCCATGGTGGTCATTTTTCTCCAAGTTGGATCTTAATTTAGGATATCATCAGATAATATTAAGGGAAGAATATAATCCCAAGACTACATTTAGGACTCATGAAGGGCACTATGAATTCCTTGTCATGCCCTTCAGCCTTACTAACACACCTTCAAATTTTTAGAGTCTCATGAATGTAATATTTTGGCTTCTTTCACAAATTTATTTTGCTATTCTTTGATGATATCCTAATTTGCAATCACACATGGGAAGAACATTTATAATTTGGATCATACCTTGGAACTCCTAGCCAATAATCAATTATATGCAAAATGGTCCAAATGTTCTTTTGGAGTGCAAGAAGTGGAGTGTGGATGGATTCAAGATGGATCTAAAGAAAATTGAGGTCATTCAAGAATGGCCCAATACACACAATCTTAAGAGTCTCCAAGGTTTCCTAGGCCTCAATTAATACTATAAGAAATTTATTCATGATTATTATAGGATTGCATCCCCCTCAAAATGATGTTGAGAAAAAACTCACTTATATGGTAAAAACTAGCTGAACATACCTTCCTGCACCTCAAACAATCCATGCTATCAACTATTGTGTTAGTGATGTCTAATTTTTCTAGGCCTTTTATGGTGTAAATGATACTTTAGGAAGTGGAATTGGCACTATGCTTATGCAAGAATGATGACTATTGGATTTCACTAGAAAGGAATTTTTAGGTAATAACCTAAGCAAGTCAACCTATGAGAAGGAAATTATGGCAATACTAAATGCTATAAACCACTAGAGACCTTACCTTATTAGGCAATATTTTTCAACTAAGCCATACTACCACAATTATAAAATGCTTTCTTTAGTAGCATGTATACATGCTAAACCAAAAAAAATGGGTCACCAAATGACTTAGGTATGACTATGAAATAATTTATAATAAGGGAAAGGACACTATTATTGTTAATGCGTTATCAATCCAACATGAAGACCAAGGTATATTGTGTGCTTTCTCAACTCCACTTCCTTAATGGATCTATCAACTACAAGACAAGGTGATCCAAGACTCTACCTTGCAAGCCTTAATTTAGAAAGTTCAATATGATCATAAGTATCATCCAATATATGAGGTTGCTTTGTTATTTTGTAAATTCAGCAATATATAAATTTATATTGGAAAAAAGATACTTTGTTCATATATTCATTATAAAGCAACCTCCTATATTTCATAAGTCTTATCCTAGATTCGTATATATATTATATGAGGGTACTTTGTTATTTTTCAAATTCGCCAATTCATGAATCTATCCTAAAAAAATTGCATACTTCCCCAACTATAAAATATTTCATGTTTCTAAAAGTGTATGAGTAGGCTAAGTGCACAATTCCTAGGTAGGGAGGAAAAATCATATTCAAAATTTTATGGTAGGATGTGATACTTTTTAGTGTATGAAAGGGGAAACTATAAGCACATTGGACATACGACAACCTCTTCCCATTATAGAGATAGTTTGGATAGATATTTCCATGGATTTTATTAAAGGGATTCCCAATTTAGGAGGCAAAACTACCATATTTGTGGTAGTAGATTTTGATAATTGTGGACATAACTTAGTTTTATGATATTTTTGACACACATTGCACACTCTACCTTTGTTCTCAGTACATTCATTTTTGGGGTGATTTTCCCTGCATTTAGGATAAAAATAGGCTATTGTTGCCTCATTCTCCTACTTTTTATAAAGTAGAAGGGTATCCATTTGGAGTGCAAGATATGACAACATCTCACTCTTGAGGTCTTCAAGCATATTCTCTATTTTTATTATAGTGACAACGATAAATTATTTGACATTACTAGGGGTTAAATTACCCTTTCTTCTTTAAAACTTCTAACACAACTACCAGATATCAGACATTTGGTGTTGATAAATCTCCACTCCAAAAATCATGTTTAAAGCTTCAAGAGCTTCATTCGTAATCCCTTTTAAGAAGATACTTCTCAAGGACCTATCTCCTAGTCTTGTATGGTAATATCATTGCAAATTAAAGCTAAAGCTATCCCAATACTCCTCTAATATTTCTCCTTCCTTTTGTGTCATATCCAAGACTTCTTCTCTGGAATCTCGTGCCTTACCAAAGTCTTGATACTGCTCCTTTTGTACCTCATCCAGATTCAAATTTAAATCTACTATAGTTTAATCTCAATTTCTCTGGGCATCATAGCATTCTTCCCATATACTAGCTGGAATGGTGTAAAACCAGTAGTAGTTTTCTAGGTGGTTATGTAAGCCCACACCGCTTCTTGTAATATTGTGATCCAATCCTTCCTATGCTATTGTATCGTCTTTGTGAGAATGTTCTCCACTTCATGTTTGGTTACCTCTACTTGCCTATTAGTCCATGGATGGTAAGGAGTGGTTTTGTTATACCTAATTTTATATTGCTACATGAGTTCCTAATCATATTTGAAGTAAATTTATGCCCTTGATTAGTTTTCATCTTCCTTGGAACCTCAAATCTAGTGAAAATAGATGAATACATGAATTTTGCTACAATATTCTCTTTAGAATCATGTAATACCTGCACTTGAACCCACTTGGTTGCATAGTCAGTGTAAACTAAGATATACCTCTTACCTACTGACTGTGGATTAATAACTCCTACAAATTCCATCCCCTACTTATCAAATGGCTCTATGTGCACATGTGGTTGGAGTGGCATTTCATATCTGAGAGTAGGTCTACCCATCCTCTGATATTAGTCACTTTGGCTCACATTATTAGCTACATATTTGAATAGTGAAGGCCAGTAATAACCAGCATACAATACTTTGAATGCAGTCCTTTTTCCTACAAAATGGCCACCACAAGGTTTATTATGGTAAGCTTTTAGTATTTATACAGTATCATTATAAAAAAAACATCTTCTCATGACCTGATCAGGCCTTGTTTTAAATAGGCACCCATCAATCCATGAGAAGTATGCACTTTTCTCAATTAAAGTTTATTTCTCACATGGTGAAATTTCAGGAGATACTTTACCAGTGGATAAATAATTAGCCATATCTCTGTACCATGGCATCTGTTCATTAAGAGAAAACAAAGACTAATTTGGAAATTAACCTTCTATGTCTGAATGATCAGGAGATGTCAATATGGAAAGGAAATCTACCACCACATTGTACTTATCTAGTTTATCTATAATTGTCACATCGAACTCCTATAGAAGTAATAGCCATATGATAATTCTGCCACTAATGCCAAGTATGTTTGTCAGGTTTCTAATATTTGAATGATCAGTGTGCACAAAAACCTGATATCCTGTAATATAGTGGTAAAATTTGTTAAGAGCATGTATGACTACAAAGAATTCCTTTTTTGTGATAGTATAATTGAATTCAGTACGTGTAATATGTTCATTGACAAAATATATGGCATAAAAATCATCACCATATTTATGTCCTATAACTGATCCTATCGCATTATTGGATGCATCTATATATATGTGAAATGGGATGGTCTAATATGTACCGCTCATGAATGGAGTAGAAGTTAATTTTTTTTCAAAATGTTAAATTTTTATTCACAATAATTTGTCTAGATAAACTCTATGTCTTTTGCTAACAATGTTCTTAGAGGTTTAGCAGTTTTGCTAAAGTCTACTATAAACCTCCTATAGTAACTAGTTGATCCAAGGAAACTACAAATATCCTTCTGATTTTTGGGTGTAGGCAAGTTTTGGATAACTTCTATATTTTTCCTATTTACCTTTATCCCATATGCAGATATATGATGTACTAAAACTATCCCCTCCTAAATTAGCATATAACATTTCTCATTACTTAGGGACGTATTGGTTTCCTCACACCATTGAAGTGTTTTCTACAAATTTTCTATGGCTTCTTCAAAGGTTTCACCATAAATAGTGAAATCATCCATATATACCTCCACAATTTCTCCAATAATATTAGATAAGATGCTCAAAATTACCCTTTGAAATGTGGCAGGTGCATTGCACAAACCAAAGGGCAAAACTTGATAAGCAAAGGTTCCCCATGGACAAGTGAATGTGGTCTTATCTTGGTATTCTTCCCTAATCTGAATCTAATTATATCCACTGAATCCATCCAGGAAAGAAAAGTATTTCTTTTCTACCAAGATATCAAGGACCTGATCTATGAAAGGTAATGGAAAGTGGTTTTTCTTGGTTTCTTTATTCAGTGACCTATAATCAACATAGATCCTCCAATTTCCATTTTTCTTAGGAACCACCACCAAATGTGATACCCATTCACTATCTGAGATATGGTAGATAAACCCAAATATAAGGAGTTTCTACAATTCTATTTTAATAATATCCTTTATAGCTAGATTTATCCTACATTGTGGTTGTCTTACCGATTTTATTTCATCTTCCAGATACATTCAATAAGTACAAGTTTCAAGAGATATTCCTCTTATGTATGAATACTCCCAAGCAAATGCACCTTGATGTTTGACTAATTTTTTTCTTAGTTTGGTCTACTGTTCAGATGTCAACCCATAATTTATATTTAATACTCTCCCAAGTGCAACTTCTATTTGCTAAATATGGTGATCTTTACCTCCCAATAATGGCAACTCTGGAGGAGGACGTGATGGTTCTCCTTGGAAAAATTTTGATATCACCCTATCCCCATAACTCTTATCCTCCAAATCATCAAGTACCATGATGGATTGAATCATTTATTAACCACTCATGTTTTGGTTTTCACATTCAGGTTCTCACAAAAAATCTATAGACTATGCAGGTGGATGGATGATCAAATGTTTTACATTCTTACCATAAGAAATGGTCATTTTTCCATTTCTACAAGTTATGTAGGCATTAAATGTTTCCAACCAAGGCCTACCTAAGATGAGTGGATAACCATACAACATAGAATTTGATTGTAACACTAAGAAATCTACTGGGTACTCCCATGCATCCACTATGACAGTCATGTCTTCTAGTATTCCTTTAGGGAGCACTATTGACCTATTTTCCGATTGAAGGATAGTTTTGGTTGGCTTAAAATTAGTTAAAATAAGTTTCTACATGGTTTCCTTGGGTATGACATTAAGGAAGCCCCTATATCTACTAATGTATTAGGTAGAACACTATCCCCAATTTTCACAGTTAAAATAGGGCTTCTTGGGTCTGAATATTTTGGCTATAGGTATTTCCTAGCATTAGATCAACTAGTTGTCCTATCAAATTGATTGCATGTTCTAGTTTTCTTCTTGGTTTTCTCAAAAACAACTCTCTTATGGCCTTTTTGTATATAGGAATATCCCTGATGGCTTGAAAGAGAGGAATTATGACTGTTAGGTTCTTCAAATTGGAAAGAATATCAAATTCTGGTTGTATTGGCTTCTTGAGTTCCTACAACCTTTTTGGAAAAGGTGGAACCCCTTATCTATTATTTATAGTTGTTGATTCTTCTTCTACTTCTTCTATAAGAGGTGATTACTCTTTTTATAATTCTATGTTTTCCCCCTCTTCTACCAGAGGATCTAATTCTACACCTACATGTCTACCTGAACTTAATTGTATGG
Source organism: Wollemia nobilis (assembly GCA_028583015.1). Lineage (NCBI taxonomy): Eukaryota > Viridiplantae > Streptophyta > Pinopsida > Araucariales > Araucariaceae > Wollemia > Wollemia nobilis. The sequence continues at coordinate 5,447,525 of JAQPPZ010016709.1, forward strand.
GACTAGAATCTACTTTGATATTATACATGGGGTACATTTTATTCTCCATATGGTATGCTGACTGTGGTTTATTTTTTATATTAGAAGTAGGTTGTGCTAGTAGTTGAGTAGGTCTCAAAGTAGGGAAAGCTGGAAGACTTAGCTATAGTGGGATTAGTACAATATGCTATGGAGTTTGGCTTCAAGCATTCTGATTTCTCCACTATTGTCCAAGCTACTGGTATGACATCCATGGGTAGGGATTGTAATGATTTTATCCTTGGGTAAATTGATTCCAAGGCTGTTTTCCCCACCTACCCATGTTGGGTGGCTAAACTTGACCTTGGTTTTGATAATTGTTGCGCCCATATGATGGCATTCCTACAGGCATGTTGTTTCCCATAGGATACTGTTTCTAGTTTCTCCTATTTCCCATGAAGTATGCTTTTGTTACTTTAGGTTACTCTCTATATTTTGATAATTGTGGATATAACTTAGTTTTATGATATTTTTGACACACATTTCACACTCTAACTTTGTTCTCAGGACATTCATTTTTTGGATGCTTTCCCCTGCATTTAGGACAAAAATAGGCTATTGCTACCTCATTATCCTACTTATTTTTCTGAAGTAGAAGGGTATCCATTTGGAGTGCAAGAGATGGCAACATATCACTCTTGAGGTCTTCAAGCATATTATCTATTTCTATTTTAGTGACAACGACTAATTTTTTGACATTCCTTGGGGTTAACTTACCCTTTCTTCTTGAAAACTTCTGACACAACTGCCAGATATCAGATATTTGGTGTTGATAAATGCCCCCTCCAAAAATCATATTTAAAGCTTCAAGAGCTTCATTCGTAAGCCCCTTTAAGAATATACTTCTCAAGGACCTGTATCCTAGGCTTGCATGGGAATATCTTTGCAAATTAAAGCTAAACCTATCCCAATACTCCTCTAATATTTCTCCTTCCTTTTGTGTCATATCCAAGACTTATTCTCTGGAATCTCGTGGCCTACCAAAGTATTGATATTGATCTAGTGAGGAAAAAGCATATTCAAAATTTTATGGTAGGATGTGATACTTTTTAGTGTATGAAAGGGGAAAATATAATAACATTGGACATACTACAACCTATTCCCATTCTAGAGATAGTTTGAATAGATATTTTAATATATTTTATTAAAGGGCTTCCCAATTTAGGAGGCAAAACTACCATATTTGTGGTAGTAGATTGTCTCTCTAAGTATCTTATTTCTATCCTCTAGTCCACCCCTATAGGTTTTCCAAAGTTGTCCAAATATTACTTGATATTGTAGACACCTAAATCGCATAAATCAGATAAGACTATCAATGCATCACATATGCCCTCTTACGGACAACATACGACCCTATTGGGCACCCCTCTAGGCTATAAAATGGCTTCCAAAAGACTCAAAAACTTAGTTTCGAGGGTTCCTAGTAGTTTAGGGTAGTTTTGAGGCTCCTACTGGTGACTGTCCCACCAAGGGATGATCATAGTTGGTGATCGTCCCACCCAGGTATGACCATCCATAACCGTCCATAGGTGGGAAAACCCCCAAGCAGACCCTTAAAAAACTCAAGGGACGTGTTAAATGGTAATAAAATACTGTAATTAATGTGTCCAATCACCCAAAATATATTGGGGACCTACAAATGGATAGTGAGGTAGTATATTGGGAGCCCCAAAGGGGTAACCTTCCCTCACCAATTAAGGATAAGATTTGGACACATGGCAAAACCTGACTCGCATGGCCAAACATGCCATTTTTACCTAGATACCCTTTTGGGCTATAAAAGGAGGTACAAACACCCAATTCCAAGGAGGAGACTTTGATGATTTAGGCAATGAAGTACTGCACAAATCAATCCTCACTATTTGCAAACCAAAACTTGCCCTTTCCCTGGCCTTGAAACCCTCTTCATTCAAAGGCAATTTTAGGGGCAATAGGCTCGATCCACTAACACCAAACTGGAAAAATTAAATTATTCTTTAGCCCCATCTATCGACAACACCCCTACCCAAGTTTTGGACCAATTTCCATAGGCATAGGTGACAAAACTAAGGTAGTTTTGTGACCACCCCACCTGGGGACGATTAGTAGTCTGTGGGTGTCACACCTAGCGACGAACACCAAATAGATTAGAATTTCAAATAAATTCCTCTATAGACCCCTTGTAAATTTCTAGAGAAATATTTGGTCCAGATTTGAGGCAATTTGGAGGAGTTTTTATGTAGGATTTGAGATTCCCAATATTGCAGGTCTATCTGGCTCACCCAAGAATGGTCACCATTTATATATTGTTTCACCTATGATCTTGCTTCCAAATTTCCTTGTTTGCATTTAGAATAGCTTAAAATATGTTTATGTTTAATGTATATTAGTTTTCATGCATGTAGATCACTTTTTAAAGTTGTAGAATATGCTCATTTTTCATGGTTTAATGGTTTTATTCTATAACACATATGCTTTTAATCCCATTTCAATCCCTTGTCTTCAGGAACAGGAATGCTAGGCAAGAGGAGGAGCTAAAGAGGCATAATTTTATCAGCCCGAGACTAGCTCTCGAGTGTGGGAAGCGAATATTCACAACTATTATTTATCGCCTTAAAGGCCTCCTTCCAAGGGACTAGATCCCTTGAATATTGTAATGGAAATGTATCACATTTGTAAAGCCCTCAAGGGGATGTCTTGTAATCTGGTTTTGAAGCTATGGATAAATGAATAGACAGAGAATTTCATTACCTTTATTGTCTATGTTGTCTCATTTCATTAGATTATAAGCTTATATCATATTTCCTTTTGAATGCTTTAAAATTGATATATATTGCAAGTAAGTGCCCTTAAGGTGATATCGTGAATTTCACTTCTTCAATGGTGATCATGGTATCTAAGTTTATTTCAATATCCCCTTGGATTGTGCTAATTTGGACCTGCATTTTTTATTTTGTAGGTTGTAGGTACTAACCATTATGATCAGAAATGGCCCCTTTAATGCTAGGTGGCACTGGGTGAGATGGCTAGCTAGGTGGTATTGTGTGGGACGACCCCCAATATTCCACCATCCTTGGGTGGGAAGACCACAAAACCAGAGAGTTTCTGCAAAAATTTGCAGAAACAACAAGTTTCAGGTCAGATTTTACACCCTTCTACACTATCAATTTGCAATTTTACTGTTTAAAATGATCAAATTTCATGTTTTCTTGCTTTCTGGATGCATAGAAAAGGTTAGACTATCTCTTCCCAAAATATTGCACTAATTAGCTTAGATAAAATAGAGAAAGAATAGTAGATTTGCTGCCTTTTTTGTCTGGTTTGCTTGCTTCAACCTTACCCAAGAAGGTTAAGGTCATATAGGCTTTGCATTTTCATACTTTCATTTTATGCTACTAACAATTCTGAAAGTAAAATGCACTTTAATACATTTAGTAAATAATCATTGAGTTCTATTTTGATTTCTTTCAAAATTTTAAAAGGAACCCCATGCACCAAGTTTCATTTTAAACATCAATGGCAGTAGTGTATGTAATTACAACTTGACTAGATTTTTTGATAGAGTTTCATCGAGACCCGACTTACTGGCCAATAACGACTCCAAGATCTATCCTAACTATGCAAAATAGCACGCATTCCTCTTAGGAGGGGTGTATCACTGCACACAGGGTGCTGGGTGAGGATCGACAAGACCTATGCTCCCTGATCTAGTATGGAATTCATCACCATATTGTCGATTTGTTTACGTGACTAGAATAATATGGAATTAATCACCATACCGATTGTCGAGCTGCAAGTATATAGGTGAAAAACTTTAAACTTTTGAGTATTACATCAACAAATAAAACATGCTAAGTATTCTCTTTAGAAAGCAACCCATATTGAAACACATCAAACAATTTTAGGGATTCACATTTAAATATTTAAAAGAGATAATCATTTGTAATCTTGTGTGTTTCTATTGATTATGTATTTGAGTCTATAAAAATTAAAAGAAATAATCATGTTGTCTAATTTAGGTATTTCTTTATTGTTTAGGTAATCAACCCAAGATCCTCGATCTGGGTGTCAAACCCTAATAATAAAAAAATGGATCGAGAATTGTGCAAAATGGAGCTATAAAAAAAAAGTTATTTTGGTTTTATTTTTACTCTATTTTCGACCCCGAAAATTGGGAAAACCCACACTAAACTAGTCATAAAATGGTCTAGACAACTCCAAAACTTGCCAAATTTATTTTTTTGTCTTAGTTATCTCCTTATGCACATCCCATAGAAATTTTGAGTCATAACTCGTCACGGTTTAAAATTTTCCAAATAATCCCTAAAGTGGGCATTTCCCCACAGGCCCTGGTTGGCCAAATATTCCAGAAAATACAAAATTTTGAGCCAAAAATCAGTTTTTGGATTCCTAGTCCATTGTGATCATATCATCACACTGATCATTTTGATATATTACACTTATAACCTTTTTTTGAATTCAAAATTTACTTTAGTGAGGGTTGTCTATAGGGTTTGCCTAGTCAATGCATCATGACAACTATGCATAGCCGAGCTCAATCATGAGCCTATGAAGTTGAAAACTATAGGAGAGGCCCTGAGCATCATCATTATAGGTATGAGGATCTCACCATTCCTACATGATGCCCTGATATACCTAAGGTAGGGTTAAATGATCATCTTAAGCTTCCAAAGAACCCTTCCCTAGGGTACCAAAACCTAGACAAGTATGATACTCATCATAGTGGGCAATTCAATTATGCCCAACCATTCCTAACTTATAAAAGAAGACCTAAGGAAGATCCTAATTATCCTCAATCACATTATTCCATGCAACCAAGAGGTACCTCTACCAAGAGAACACCAATGGGTTATTCATGTGATCAAGTGGACTATTCGGTTAGCCAACACCGAGTCCAAGCCCAAACTAGAGATAACTAGCCTACCAAGAGGCCTAGTAGGGAAGTCTACACTTCTTCTACACCACCTAAATCTCCCATCCAACAAGTGATAGCAAGCCAAAATAGGCTTATGCGAAGTTCCAATATGTCATCAGCTAACATGACCATAGGGGAGTTAATACAAAGATCCCCAAGCATTGGGAAACTCTCCTAAATATTTTAGATTCCATTAAGGTACAACCTCATGATTTTGATGCTTTCAAAAAATTTGTGGGATACATACAAATGCACAAATATCCTGTTATATCCTTTCAGAATCAAGATATCAAACCTAGGTCGACCAATTTACTAGACTCTCCTTTGCACATCATCACGTGCATAAATAGGATCCCATATAAGCAAGTGTTGGTTGATACAGGTTCCACAATGAACATCATTACCACAACCACACTAAAGCATCTCAAAATCCCATCTTCACACATTACAAGATCCAATTTCACCTTGAAAGCATTTAATGATGCTTTATCCTCCATTGTGGGTACGATAATCCTACCTATTCAAGTTGGAAAAAATACTATGCCTACATTATTATATATCTTGGAAGGTGAATGAATATACAACATATTGTTAGGAGTACCTTGGATAAGAAGCATGGAGTGTATCCCCTCCATTGTACATCAATGCCTTAAATACATTCATGATGGTCAGATTCATGTGGATGATGCTGACCCAAACCCCTTAAAGTATTACAATAAGGATGATCATCCACATGAGTTTACTTGTCCATCCACACCTTTGGATACTAAACTCAATGACCTTATCCAGAGTCTATATTCAACCCCATGGTTATTTGTGAAGCTACCTTCACCACTATTGCCAGTACCATCCTCTGTTTCTTCAAACGAGGGAGAGTAAAAAAGGCTAACTGCAAAATCTCTTAGATATTTTTGACACATTAGAAGAAGACCTTCCCACTCCTACTAACAAGGAGGAACCTACAGTGGATATGGATGAATCATATCATATCATATCATCTTCATCCACCATGATTTAGGACACAAGTCACTTGACCAATCATGAACTTGATGAATGCATATCATCAAATTGATCAAGGATCTAGGTTGTCATCCTATCGAGTCAACACCCATTGATATAATTGCACCCCTTGAGCATGGGGTCCAAGTAGATCACCTTGAACAAGTTGATGAGGTAGCCATGACTGGTCCAAGTGCCAATGCATCTTCCCATGAGTTTGTGGGAATGATCAATGTGATGACGGAGAACCAAAGTCCTCTGAATTCATCTAGACCACTTGCAACTCCATCCAAAATCCCATCTATACCATAAGATATATCATTGATGGATTCAATAACACCTACTCCATCTCATTCAACATCTCAACAAAATCAAGAACAAGTGTACCGACTACAACAAAGTGGAGATAATCTAGCTACCACAATTGAACACTATGAGGTAGAACAAGAGCAAGAGTTAAATCAAGAACAAGAGCATGTGGATATAATCACTACCCACAATCATCATGAACCATCTGCATTTACTCAGATGATTTTGGATAGGCTAGCCAATGTTGAGTTACAAGTGAATCACCAACATAATGACTTACAACGGATCTTGAATCGACTCGCAAGCATTGAGCTATAGTTGAGTCATTCAAAATATCAACCCCTTGATTGTCAGGACCAACCTCCTCTTATGCAATCTAATGTTAAGGCTCAAAAAAAGTAGGGGCAAAAGCAACAACACCATCAACCTTGCACGTATACACCATTGCTTAAATCTTTGGTGTCACTCTTTAATCGATTATGTGAGGCTAAGTTTATCACATTGCCATATATCCACCCTTTGGATCCTAATAGACACAAACCAATGTGGTATTGAGAGAGTCAACATTGTCCTTATCATCAAGTGAATGGTCATAACATTAAGTCATGTATCACCTTTAAGAATAAGGTACAAGATATGCTTGACAAGAATGATCTTCAAATAAAAAATCAACAAATTGACATAGTTCAAAATTTGTTGCCTACAGATAGGAGTCAAGAAGAAAAACCTAAACAAGTGACTAAGATGCATACAACCCTGTTACCTCATAAAATATGGTGACCGCATTCACCTTGTTTAAAGCATCAACATCACACTTGGACTCCATTATCTGAGCCCCTGTCAACAATCCTTCATAACATGCAAGAAGCAAAGGCAATCGTCTTGCTAGCTATAACCCTGGTCAACCAAAATAGGTCTAGATATAGATGATGCAGGGAATATCATTCTTGCCTCTATCATCGAATAAAAGGGCATGCCATTAGAAATTATTATAATTTTAGACATGTGGTCCAAGATCTTGTTGATAGGGAAATTGTATCCACAAGCGGGTCACTCATGTTACCCCATCAAGATAGTGGTATCACAATTGGGGAGTCTATCTCTATCACTCCTCCTAGCCAAGCCAATAACAATACATCAAAAATAGTATATACTTGGGGTATTTAAGGTGTCACACCTTCCCCACTAATCACACCATAAGAAATGAAGCAAACTCAGGATCCTAAAGGTATCACACCTTCCTTTCTTCCTTTGATCACCACAAATGTTGGGGGTAGACAAGGTATTGCACCTTTCTCCTAGAATCACAAAGTAATCAAAGTTCCAAAAATCCCCAAAGTCATCTATAAGCCCTTTGGTCACAACCAAATGCCCCTAGGCAATCTATGAAACTTCCTTAGTGCTGCTGACCATCTAGGTCACCCAAAATGCTCCTAGCAGTCAATGATCATCTAGGTCAAATAAAAATGCTCCTAGACTATCTATGATCATCTAGGTCAACCTTAAAAGTTCCAAAGTCATCTATAAGCCCTTTGGTCACAACAAAATACCCCTAGGCAATCTATGATACTTTCTAAGTGTTGCTGACCGTCTAGGTCACCTAAAAAGCTCCTAGCAATCAATGATCATCTAGGTCAAATAAAATACCCCTCAACTATTTATGATCATCTAGGTCAACCTTAAAGTCTTTAAAGACATCTATAAGTCCTTTTATCACAATGAAATACCTCTAGGAAGTCTATGACACTTTCTAAGTGTCGTTGACCGTCTAGGTCACCTAAAAAGCTCCTAGCGGTCAATGACTGTCTAGGTCAAATAAAAATTTTCCTAGACTATATACAATCATCTAGGTCAACCTTAAAGGCACCAAAGGCATCTATAAGCCCATTTGACACAACCAAATTTCCCTAGGTAGTCTATTTCATTTCCTTAGTGTCACTGATCGTCTAGGTCCCCTAAAATGCTCCTAGCGGTCTTTGACCATCTAGGTCAAATAAAAAATCCCCTAGACAATCTACGATCATCTAGATCAACCTTAAATGCTCCAAAGGCATCTATAAGCCCTTTGGTCACAATGAAATACCCCTAGGTAGTCGTAGACACTTCCTAAGTTCCGTTGACCATCTAGGTCATCGAAAAATGCTCCTAGTGGCCAATGACAATCTAGGTCAAATAAAAATACCCCTAGACAATCTACGATCATCTAGGTCAACCTTAAATGCCCCAAAGGCATATATAAGCCCTTTGGTCACAACCAAATACCCCTAGGTAGTCTATGGCACTTCCTTAGTATCGATGACTGTCTAGGTCACCCAAAATGCTCCTAGTAGTCAATGACCATCTAGGTCAAAATAAAATGCTCCTAGTCAATGACCATCTAGGTAACGCAAGGAAATATGAAAACTACAAAGTGGTCTAGGTTGCTTTAAGCAAAAAGGTTATCCTGCTCATACCCCTATGTGAATGGTTCAAAGATGCTAAGAATTGAAAAAAGGACAAGTTCCTCTTTACCCAAAATCCCTTTGCTCTACACTGGAGCAAGTATCCCAAATATAAATATCAAACAGTGATTATCATCACTTCAAAATATGAAAACTAAATAGTGATTATTATCACTAGAAAAAGCACAAAGAAATAGTGGTTCTCACCACTACTAAAATCCCTTGCTCACAAAATCAAAATGAGCAACTCCCTTGAGTCAAAGCTAAAAGAAAATAAGGGAGTCTTGAACTTGAATCCCTGGAATTATTAGCATTAGAGAACCATAAGGTTATCCTCATTACATGTTTGGTGGATATCCTACTTGTCAATGGTGGTAGCCTCCGACATAATGATATATCTGTTATTTAAGCAACTTGCTTACGTATAGACCAATGTTTGAATGTGGATGACCTAGCTTGTTGTAACCTAGATTACCTAGTAGTTTAATCCAAATAAGTACAAAACTCAGGATAATGAGACTCGTAGAATGATCTCTAGTGTCGATGGGCTGAGTGAATACCATTTGCACTAGGGTAATATTATGTGTTATCATGGTAATGAACTCATGTGCACACACAATGCTATTGATTATCTTGTTTATCTTAATAGGTGCATACCTTGGCAAAAGATCTTGTATAGTTAGTATATGACTTTTGATTAGGTAACTAGAGTGTTTGAGTCTCTTCAAAACCACCAAATAATATCATATCATATTACATTATCCATTTCATTTTACATCATGTTATCACATATTTTTCAAAGTTACAAAATCCATTGCATAAGTGTTATAATAATATGAAAATAACAAAGATACATTTTGTACATTCTATGGTGCTAGCATATAATGTGTCAAATAATCATCATAAATCCATGATATAAAATTAAATCACATAATCAAATGCATCATGCATATACACATCTACATATCATCAAATGTTAGGATCCCATCCTAACCCTTAATGTAATAACTTCCATGATGTAATAATTCCTAAAGAACGTGGGTAGTACCCATGATTAACATTTTGTAATATTATAAGTTTTAGCTTATGTAGTACCTATGACAAATGACACCCTTTTTATGTAACACATGGTAGATAGGTTATGTAAGGTGGCCTTGTGCATGTAATTCGAGTGGCATTGTGCATGTAATTCGAGTGGCACTATGCATGTAATTCGGGTGGCATTATGCATGTAATCCAGGTGGCATTTTGCATGTAAGCCAACCATGGAAGGGAACTCTTTAAATACCCGAGAAGGCACCAATGTATTCATATTTTTGCAAGTTAATGAAGTGTTGATGGAGGTTTCCCCCTCGAAGAGGCCTGTGATTCTATCTTATTGTGAGATTGTTCCTTTATGCTAATTTTTGTTATAATGTGTATTTTGTTCTGAATATTAATATGATGTTTATGTGAGTTTATTTCCAAGCAATTGTGTGAGAGTGTGTTTATTTAAGTTTATTTTATAGTAGGATCCTAACAAGTGGTATCATAGTGCTTTCCAAGGCCAAGTTCTACTACAAAAATAACGATTCTTTCCTGTTAGGTATAATCCCTTGTTATTTTCATGTAATTTTTTTTTACTATTATAAAAAAAAAGGACATAGACCAATAAAAAAAATAGTCTTTTTAGTTGAGTAGGTAGAAACCCTATGTCGGGGGTTTTAAAATATCATGAAGGATCTATCGTTATTGGCTAAGCTAGATAGCCCATACAACATCTAGTGAAGTGAGGGACGATCAGGCTCCAATACCTAGGCCTCAGACAAAACTCGTGCACGGACTTGAGCTCCCACGCATCTTTGGGTGTATCGAGAGACCATTCTAGGGTTAACAAAATTTTATCTAGTAGGAAGCTTATCAGCCTTGTATCATCCATAGTCCATGAGACACATCATCCTGGATGATTACCCTCCCGTACTGTCAGAGAGGCAGATAGTATGCTCAAGGGTATGTGTGGAATCCTCCTTGGGTAGTGGCCTAAAATATTGGTTCGAGCACTATTGTTCGTCACTGCGGTATAACAGAGGGCCTATGGGTGTTACATACTCCTTTACCTAGCATACCATGGTTTTGTTAAAACTTCAACCTACAATAAAATCACAAACCAAAACTCCCTGTTCATAAACCTGCATTCCAAATTCCCAAAAGTGAGCATATGAGAAAGGAATCCTCTACCAAGAAAATAACATAAATTGCATGAATTCGGGATAGAATATGAGGGTGATAGTTAAGTTGACAGTCTTGAGAATAACAGTCAGATTTATAGTGGCAGTAATAGTCAGGTCAGTCAAGTCAGTACAGTCCGGTCATAAATTGCAGTTTTCAATGTCAGAACATAATTGTCATAATAGTAACCTACACAATACAGAGAATATTTAGAATAGTGAGGTAAGTAGTTTTAGAGAGACTTTCAGGGCTGAGCAAAACATTGAGCGAGTGACCAGAGACCAATTATAAATAGTGCTCCAGTACCCAACTTTTGCACTGTAGCTCAGAATCCAAAACTGTAAACATTGTTATACTCGGCAAAACAGGAGTGTATAAAAAAAAATTCTAGGGTGCCAAAAAGTAGTGTTGTGGGATATAGCTCATTGTGACCACCTCTTCGAGATAATAATTTTGATATATAGCACCCAAGCATTTTTTTGGACACTTACTAAAAATAGTAAGTCCTGAAACCCAATTCTATTTTTAGTAACTGGTCACAAAAGGTTCCAAAATGGCCCAGGGTACCCGTGGACATCAAAAAGAGCTAGAAAATATGGACTCCTTAAAAAAATCCAATTAGAATTTGAACTTAGCAATTTTCTCCATAAGGGAAGAGGTACAAGATCATCGTCTAGATCATGATGATACTAGCGCTCGCTTAGAAGAAACATTGATAGAAGTGGGTAGCAAGTTACATAAGGGACCACTCAAAATAGAACACTAGGCTAAAACCTCTATAAGGAATGACCATGACCCATCCTTTAAAATGCCAAAATTGGACTTCCCTTGATTTAATAGGAAGGATGTTGATGGGTGGTTATGTAGGGTTGATCAAATCTTTAGAATTCATAATGTTCCCATATATCATCGAGTTCAGATGGCTTCCTTCAATTTGGAATCTGAGGCTCTACACTGGTTCTAGTGGTTACATAATTCCAACCCAAATATCTCTTGGGAGGACTTTGAGTCCCAACTACTGACCTGATTTGGGCCTAGTGAGTATGAGGACTTCACAGGGGCCTTGACCAAACTGCAACAAATATCCTCAGTCTGTGACTATCAAAATCGATTTGAAAAATTGGCCAATAAGACAAGAGTATTGATAGAAGGGTTCTCCCTGGGGGAAAAGAAACAAACACCCCAAGAAAAAAAAAAAAAAGGGGGGCAACCTCAATATTCATGAGTTGTTTTATTAGTGGGTTAAAAAGGGATCTCCAAGCTGAAGTAAAGATGTTGAAACCATAGTCCATGATGGAAGCTATCAGTTTGGCCCGTTTGGCCAAATATAAACTCTCAAACCAAAGGCGCCCACCATGGTTTCCTCAAAATCGACCTTCATTTCCTTCTCAAACAAAAAATTTAGTGGATAGTAAACCTACTACACCCAAGTTACTGAATACATAGAAGATGGATGCACATCATGTCCAAGGATTATGTTATAATTGTGATGAAAATTTTTTAAAGGACATAAGTGTGCAAACAAAAGACTGTTCTTGATAGATGTTGAGGAACCTGCTAACACTGACCAAAGTGATGAGGATGAGGACCCTCCTGAAACACCTTCTCCATAGGAAGAAGATACATAGGGGCCTGAGGCAGAGATTTTAGTCCATGCTCTTGTAGGTATTACCACTCCACAAACCATGAAAGTTGTGGGATTTTTCAAGGGCCAACGTCTTACCATCCTTATTGATTTAGGTAGCACACACAACTTCATTGATCCTCGAGTTGCTAAGCGGGAAAATTGCTATATCCACACTTGTAATTCATTCCAGGTCATGGTATCCAATGGGGAAACATTACCTTGTAAAGGAAAATGCCGCAATGTCAATATTAGGATAGGGGACTATCAACTCAAACACGACATGTTTGCCCTCTAGTTGGGAGGATGTGATATGGTTTTGGGATCTCAATGGTTGAGTACATTGGGCACTATCAGTTGGAACTTTGTAGAACTTTGGATGCAATTCTCCCAAAATGGACAGACACACTTACTCAAGGGATCCCTTGTAGGAACACCTCACCTCATTAGTTCCAATCATATGGAGAAAGTGCTAAAGAAATCAAAACGTGGGGTCATTGCACAACTCTTCTCCATCCAACCAACCACTTCACTAATGGCTGAAATTCCATCAGACTTACAACTAGTTCTACACAAACATGATGTTGTCTTTGCAGAACCAACTACACTACCACCGTGTCGCTCTTACGACCATGTTATCCCATTGCTCCCGGGTAGCACACCACCAAATATCAGGCCATATAGGTACCATCATGCCATGAAATCAGAACTGGAAAAACTGGTATAGGAATTACTCAAGGCTGGTGTCATCCAACCTAGTACTAGCCCCTACTCCTCGCATGTCCTAATTGTTCCAAAGAAATATGGCTCATGATGCCTATGTATTGATTATCAGGAACTCAACAAGACTATGGTCAATGATAAATTTACTATTCCAGTGGTTTATGAATTACTCGATGAACTACACGGGACCATGTATTTCACCAAGCTTGATATCCACTCTGGGTACCATCAAATATGGCTCAAGGATGAGGACATCCCCAAAACTGCCTTTCGCACTCATGAAGGTCATTATGAATTCTTGGTAATGCCATTTGATCTCACAAATGCTCCTTCTACATTCCAAAGTCTTATGAACAACATCTTCCAGTCCTTTTTATAGAATTTCATCCTTGTGTTCTTCGATGACATCTTGATTTATAGCCGCACATTTGAAGAGCACCTCAATCATGTGGATCAAAATTTACAGTTTTTGGTAACCCATCACCTTTTTGCAAAAAGGTCCAAGTGTTCCTTTGGTCTGACTGAAGTAGAGTATCTAGGAGATATTGTCTCACAGGATGGCATCAAGGTTGAACCTAAGAAGATTCAAGCAGTTCAAGAGTGGTCGAAACCTCACACCCTCAAGGGACCTCAAGGATTTTTAGGGCTTATGGGTTATTCTTGCAAATTTGTCTACAATTATGGGAAGATAGCTGCCCCCTCACCTCCATGTTGAAAAAATATTCCTTCACTTTGACAGAGCCTACTAACCAAGCCTTCATTGAACTCAAGCATGCTGTGACCACCACTCCTATTTTAGCCATGCTAGATTTCTCTAAACCATTTTTCATTGAAAGTGATACTTTTGGTCGTGGTATTGGGGAAATATTGATGCAGGAAGGATGAACTGTGGATTTTACTAGAAAGGAACTCTCTGATCGTAATCTGGAGAAATTCACATATGCTAAGGAAATGTTAGCCATATTGCATGTAGTCACACATTGGTGACCTTACCTCATTGGGTGTCACTTCTCCATCAAAACCGACCATCAAAGTCTTAAATATTTTCTAGAACAAAGAGTTGCCATACCTGACCAAAAAAAGTGGGTGTCTAAACTCATGGGCTATAATTATGATATTACCTACAAAAGAGAAATGATAATATTGTGGCTGATACTCTTTCTTGCCAAATGGATACTGTAAGTATATTGTGTGCCATATCAGCACCACTTCCCCAATGGATTGATTCCTTGCATCAAAAAACATGTTAGGATGCAAATTTGCAAGCTTTGATAGCCTCACTAATGGATGATCCAGATTCTGCACTAGGGTATAGTTGGAATGGCTATGATTTGTGCTACCATCAATGCCTAGTTCTAACTCATAAGTCCCCACTTCGAGAGCTCCTCATGAAGGAATTACATGCCACTCCCTCTACAGGCCATTCAGGGTTCCTTAAAACATATGAGCGACTCAAGAACACCTTCTTTTGGAAAGGTATGCAACATGACATCCGCTCTTTTGTTGCTGTCTATGACACATGTCAAAGGATGAAAGGTGAAATAGTGCGCTCTCTGGGCACTCTTCAGCCATTTCCTATCCCATATCAGGTTTGGACTGACATCTCCATGGACTTTATAAAAGGGCTCCCTAAATCTGGAGGCAAGTCAGTTATTTTCATGGTAGTGGACCGCCTTTTAAAGTATGCTCACTTTTGTGCCCTTGCCCATCCTTATACAACATCCACTATTGCAAAAAAAATTCTTGACTCCATATTTCGCCTTCGTGGCATGCCCACCTCCATTGTATATGATCGTGATCCCACCTTCACTAGTAATTTTTGGCAAGAGTTGTTTAAGTTATAGGGGACTCAACTCAAAATGATCTCATCCTACCATCCACAAACGAATGGTCAAATAGAAGTTGTTAATAAATGCTTGGAAACCTACCTTCGTTGCTTTGTATCAGATCATCCCATTCAATGGGCAAAATGGCTATCCTTAACCGAATGGTGGTACAACACTTCCTATCATACCGCAACCAAACTCACACCATTTGAAGCAGTTTATGGGTGCCTTCCACAAATGCCTTCCTCTTACATTCCTGGTAGCTCCAACGTCCAGGTCATCAACAACACTCTGAGTCAACACACCGAGGTCCTTCACCAATTTAAGCAAAATTTGAACATGGCCCAGAATCAGATGTACCAACAAGCTGATTAGCATCGTTCTAAGCATAGTTTTGATGTAGGTGATATAGTCTTCCTTCGCTTGCATCTGTACAAACAATCATCCCTGCAAATTCACAGGTGCCAGAAGCTTGCTACAAAATACTATGGTCCTTACCAGGTTCTACAAAGAATTGGCACTACAACTTACAAATTGGTGCTCCTACCTACCTCCAAGCTTCATCCTATTTTTCATGTTTTTTCTCTCAAGAAAGTTGTGGGCATACATGTACAGGTTCAATCCACACTTCCTAAATTGGATGAAGAAGGCTCCATATTACTTGAACCTGAGTAGTTATTGGATTGTTAGACTTGCACTCTTTGCAATTGTACAATTATAGAGATCTTGGTTTAGTGTCGTGGGCTTCAACATGAAGATGTTGCATGGGAGTCTCTCCACCAACTCCAACAACAGTTTCCTCATTTCAGCTTTGAGGACAAAGCTTCTTCAAGGGGAAGGACATGTTAGGATCCCATCCTAACCCTTAATGTAATAACTTCCATGATGTAATAATTCCTAAAGAATATGGGTAGTACTCATGATTAATATTTTGTAATGTTCTAAGTTTTAGCATATGTAGTGCCTATGAAAAATGGCACCCTTTTTATGTAACACATGGTAGATAGGTTATGTAAAGTGGCCTTGTGCATGTAATTCGAGTGGCATTGTGCATGTAATTTGAGTGGCACTATGCATGTAATTCGGGTGGCATTATGCATGTAATCCAGGTGACATTTTGCATGTAAACCAACCATGGAAGGGAACTCTTTAAATACCCGAGAAGGCACCAATGTATTCATATTTTTGCAAGTTAATGAAGTGTTTAAGGAGGTTGCCCCCTCGAAGAGGCCTGTGATTCTATCTTATTGTGATATTGTTCCTTTATGCTAATTTTTGTTATAATGTGTATTTTGTTCTGAATATTAATATGATGTTTATGTGAGTTTATTTCCAAGCAATTGTGTGAGAGTGTGTTTATTTGAGTTTATTTTATAGTAGGATCCTAACATCAAATCACATCATAAGATAAATACATGCATCCATGTTATATATCCATCATAACATCATATAGCAAATATAATCATTGCATACATCTCATAAAGCAATAAAGAAACACATGATGATAATATAAACTCATATATATATATATATATATATATATATATATATATATATATATATATATATATATATATATGTATAGGACCAAAATTTACATCATAATCCAAAAATTTCCCATGGTCTACAATCAAGTGGGTCCTTAGAACTCACCCATACATATAAATCAAAAACAAAAAACATCAAAAAACTCAAAAAATTGGCCAAAAACCCACCAAAAACAAGGCAGAATGGGCAAGAAAATTGGAGGGATCAAGACTGAACCTATAATAATTTTGGATGCATCATAAGACTCTATTTTAGTCTCCAAGAAGGCCTCCATGGTTGGACCGCTCCACGGGAATGAGATATTTGGCCTTTTGCTTCCAAAACTATTCATCAAAATAGTCGAAAATCACCTCCAAACAGGTATTTAGTACCATGGGCAAAACAAAGAGTTACCCCAATTAAGTCATATGTGTCAAGAAACTCATCACTTTAATATTTATCATGCCCTCATTGAATCATCGCTTGAGGGGTAGTCATCATAATGAATTCAAAAATTGAATCAACATTAAAACACTCAAAAGTGTAAATTCCATGCATTCAAAAGAATCTTGGCTAAAGATAAATTTTCAAGCCCATGTTGGGGAAAATAATAAGCATAAGAAGCAAATCAATAGGCTTGACCTCCTTGAAACCTCAGGAATTGACCCATGTAAAGGTTTACAAGAATACAAGGCACCAAGACCTAGTATGCCCTAAGCCCCATAAGACTGTCATTACAACACGACTAAAAGGTGTACCTAAAATTGATCCTTCGACTATGTCAATATAAAGGATTTCAAGAATGTATACTTTTCCATAATGGAGGCATCCAAAGTTGATTAGGTTAATGAACAACCTTGATCATTCGATGATTTAGTGATCTATTTTTGCTCAATGCTTTGTTTCACATTGTGCATCCCAAAAATGGGGTATTTGTAGACACCTAAATCACGTAAATCATATAATACTATCAGCGCATCGTATATGCCCTCTTATCGACAAAATATGACCCTATTGGGCACCCCTATAGGCTAGCAAAAGGCTTCCAAAATGCTCCAAAACTTAGTTTGGATGGTTCCTAGTAGTTTAGTGCAGTTTTGGGGCTCCTACTGGTGATCATCCCACCAAGGGACAATCATAGTTGGTGATCGTTGACGAGGCCTAAAAATGCCTCATATTTTACACTATATTTGACATATAAAAACTGTCATATTATTAAGTTAAATGCCAAATAGTTGATTAAAATATATATTTGTTAAGTGTTTGCATAATTTTATGTTAAGAATACTATATCTCTGTTTTTGACTATTTTCAGCACTTTGTGACTGATTTTGCTTGATTAAGTAGCAAGTAAAAACATGCATTTCAATTAACAAAATGTGGTATGCTGATATCCATTAAATTCACAATGGTTTATGATTTTTTTCCTGCCCTTCAACTTGTTTGAAGTCCACATTGAAGCCAAATTATTAGGACTATCATAAATCTAAAAATCTAAAAAAAAACAGCCATATAAAAATTAGCAAGTTGTCACTTTATAGGAACACCTTGAAGTTGTCAAGCAAAGCATGAGGATATGGATAGAATGAGTTCAGAAGGACTACAAAAGATATCTAACCTATTTAGAAGCATTCCCACATGGTCAAGATAGGTAGCAACAGGGTATAACAGAGCAGGGACAATTGTGCAGCACTGTTGCACTATTTCAGCATTGTTACTTGGTGAATGAAGTGTATAAATTTAGTAGCAACTTGATGTACTCTTTCATGTTGATATTTGAATAATTTTTCCATGTTCTAATTTGTTTGAATTTGCAATAAATGCCAATATTTTACAATTGTGCAACAAAGTTGGAAAATACAGTAATTTACCATGTAAATTCTAGCAAGCTACCAATGAATGGCAAGGCATGGAATTCACACATGGAGAGGAATGAAGGCTATTGCAATCTGATCCTGAGGGCTAATCCACCTAAGAAATACAGCTAAAATCACTTGAAGAGCACACAGTTGGTCATTTCAAAGATCTTAAAAATGAGCAGACATCTTCAGAATGAGAAATACAGTCTCTTCGAAATGAGCGGACATCTTCGGAATGAGAAATATAGTCTCTTTGGAATGAGCCACTTATCTTCGAAATGAGAACAAAAAGTGATTTTTGACTATTTTTTGATGGTGGAAAAAGGGAAAAAAGGTTGATAAGGTTAAGGGAAAATATCTCCCATCTGATTTTGTTGTCCTTGCCGTCCAAAGCCACCATTCATGGAAAAGATCAATTTTGATCCTCTTCTAGGATAAACCTAGAAAAAAATGTAGCATAATAGAAAGTTATTTGTAAGATATAAATGGCATATTATGAAGTGGAGAAATATGTGTGAGATATTTCTAGACTCCTCCCACATACTCCCACCATTGAAAATGCTTTCTAAGGGCCAATGACTACTACTGCAACACAAACTATCCAGATTTGCATTTATTTCAGATTCAGAATTATTGGCAAATCACTGGAAAGTAGCACATAGGCTGATTTGAGCATGGGATATGTTGTAAATATTTATATAATAACACAAATCCCTCTTTGGTTGAGCCATTTAGGAATTATAATAGAGGAGAGTTTTCAATAGCAGAAATTAGGATTGTACAACAATTTTCTGTAACAGTTTTCAACATGTTTTGTCATCAATAAAAGTGCATTTATTTTATCATTTTCTGTTCTGAGTGTTAATTAGTTAAGGATTTCTTTTTACCTCCTTCTGGATCAGGAAGTATGGACCCACTTTAAAATCTAGAAGTAGGTATTTTATGGCAGGTTTTAATCTATAATTTTTCTGTAGCAGAATTAATTGATTGCTTGCCAGATTTCATTTTCTTGTTTTTATTTTGTATTATGTGATTGATGTTTTCTATTATGTTTGTATACAATATTTATGTGTGTGTCAGCTGAAAAATTATATTAAACTTTTATTTCTTGTTTCATTTGCTTTCCATTTTATGTTATTTTTATGTTTCAACAGCTTTCAATTTTCAATAGATTTCATTTTGCTGTCAATTCCTATAGTAGAAGCTTGATGACCTTTTATGGCAAGGCATTGATAGGTGTTTTATTTCCAAGCATAACTTCCATTCTGCAAGAGTAAAATAGATTTCAATTTTGCAAGTGTAATTTAGGATTTCATTTCAGCAACATTTCAATTTAGCAATTTCAATTTTGCAAAAGTAAATTAGATTTCAATTTAGTAATTTCAATTCATGCAATTGTAGTTAATTGTTAAATTCTACAATTTAGATTTAGTTCTCAATTCCTATAATTTATTTCAGTTTCCATTCTGCAGACTAGGTTTAGTGTGACACCAAAAGGCTAAACCAAAATATGCTTCACCAATAAATGCTTGAAATTTGAATGCCTGAATTGTACTCTGCCCTAGCCTTCTATCATAGACAACCTTGGAAACCACCCCGGATTGATAAGATCTTTGAGATTTAATGATGTGCTTAATGACAAAGCATCATTTTGGCATTGTTGCCGGGTATCATGGTGTTGTTAGAGGGTAAAAGCAGTCAAATAATTATTATTGTGCTAAGTTATGAAGTTCAAAGTAAAATATGAATGTAATAGCTGGTATAAATAATAATTATTGATAGTTGCATTTCAGTCCATTTAGAAAACAAGCAACCATAGGGAGGTGATATTCACACTTGGGGGTTAAATTGCTTATGTTTAAAATTCTTGATAAAAATTGAAAGAATTCATCATCCTCATTATCAAGAAACATAAGATCTCTTAAAAAATTTAGAAGAGCCATCTGCTAGTACTGCCATTTTTATATCCATATCATCAGGGTAGTATAAAAAAATTTGTACTAGGTGTTGGAAAGATATCATGGTAGATATACAAGACTATCCCTTGAACAAAATAGCCATATTAGCTACCTGTAGAACTTGTTCACAGGGACATATCATTGATAAATGCCATTTACTTTCACAAATCAAAGATACAAAATTTGTTGCATAATCTGAATTCTTCTCAAAGAGAGATCCCAACAACAACAAACAGGGTAAGTAAATCAACCACCACCTTCAGCCCAACCTGTGGCCAATATGAATAATACAGGATAGGCAACCCCTATCTATGTAGCTGAATCTGGTATATATATAAAAAAAAACCTGCAGGAAATGTTATTGACTGCAGCAACATCCAACTATGCTCAAACAAGAACTTACCCGAGCTTGAAGAGACAAAAATCAATGGAGATACACAGAAAACCTTTAGTCCAAACATAAAAATTAGCCTTGGATAAAAGAGAAAAACTAGAAAAACTGCACATAGAAAATTTACTTCCATTGAACTCCTTAGTAAGAAATTACAAAGGGGTAAATTCTATCCTCCTAGGAATGAAACAAATTGAAGTGCAGCCAAGAAAATTCTTGAACATTATTAGTTGGCTGACTTATAAACAAAAAGCAAAATTGTTGCTATTTTGAAACAATATTTCAATCCCTTTACATGGCATTACAAGGGTATATCAAGATTTTATCTTGATGTAAGCACTTAACATCTTTTGGGAATTGGTATTTAATTGTTTCAAGAATAGATTAACAAGATTTTGTAGACTATGAGGCATGGACAACACTTGATTGAAGAAGTTTTTATATATGGAGCAGTACTTATTTCTCCCATTGGTAATTCATGGAGGATGTTAGTGGTGAATGGACATTGCCTTCGGGTATACCATGCACCATTAAATAAGGAGGAGTTATTGAAGGAGATTCCATTGGATGTACACATAATGGAAGAGAATTTCTCTTCAATATCAGATTCAGAGTGATGATAAAAAGTTTGACAAAAAGAAAAAAAAAGAAAAAAATACAAGAAAAGCAAAAAGAAGAATATTCTTGTTTGTGAACTTCCTTCTTGGGTACAAGCAAGACAAGAAAAATTGAAAAAAAGAGAGAGAAAAAATTGTAGCAGAGGCATGTCCCACAAAATGGGGATACATGAGGACAAGCATCAATTTCAGCAAGGAAGAGGAACAATGAAGCCAATAATTCATTTCTAGCAATAAGGAGGCAATTATGATGTAAGAAGATTCTTACTGCTCATTTAGAAAGGAAGGTTGCATCAATGTTGCATGTTTCAACAGAAAGAGATGGTGTTTTCATACAACAATTGACATGTTTTTGAAGAATAAGGATTGGTCTTATCCAAATAAGAGTGAAATATGTTCTCTCTCATTGAAGCACTTGAAAAAAAAGGGATAGAAGTTGGTTGAAAACCAGAAATGGCAGCCTCTTCTGATGAAAAAAATGAACAAAAAAATGAAGATGAAAAAAAAATGAAAAAAAAGAGGAAAAAAATTTAAAAAATGATGAAAAAAATGAATAATTCAGTAGTGAAAACCTTCTTGGAGGCGCTACTGACTTGGCTTGCATGAAAAATGATTTTCCGGCATGCATTGCCTTGTTGATCTACCCATCATTATTCCACCATTATACAAATCTCACACTGCACATGTGTTATTTTTATGTTTTTTAGCCTGCTAACAATCATCAGAAGCAGCTTGTAAGGTGCATGATTAATTTTCAGGACAGTAAGGTATGTGTTTCTTGCATTTAAGTTATAGTAAGCATTTAGTATTTAATGTATGATAATTGGTATTTGGCATAAACTATTCTTACAATATTGGCAAGTTGAAAATGGAACATGTTCAAGATGTCAAGAAACACCCCCTTATGCCCTTAATTACATGGAAATTCTAAAACTATGCAAAAACCTAATTTTGAGACAAACATGGCAACAATTCTATTTCAATTTGTAGGGCAAGTTTCAGAAGTAGAACTACAAGTTTATATCTCATAATTGTCTGATAAATTGAAGGAGGATAATCAGCAAAATGCACCTGAAGGTTCTATTTTAGTACTACTGGAATAAAACAACAACATACAAAACAAAGAATAACATCTAAACAAAAGGATGAAGAAGGGATTTTTGATGTTATGGAAGGCTTATACACTCTAGATATGGGCCCACAATAGAATCTGTAGCTAAATTTTGCATAGGAGGTCATTTATGCATTTTCTGATGCATCTTCAGAATGAACAGTCATATCTTCGTAATGAACATGCATATCTTCGGAATGAGCAGGATATCTTCGAAATGAGCAGAAACTGCACCAGAATTACTGAAAATGCTACATAATAGTAAAAAGAGTAAGGTACATCAAATATTGAGGTTTATTAGGCTCTACCACAAGTAAGTACATCCCTCAAGCATTTCAAAATCAAAATTTTATCAATTTTGTTCAAAAGGTGCAAACAATAGAAATAGGCATTCAGGTTGAAGTGTTGTTAAGAATAAAAAATTTCACCAGTAGTAGTGCATCTACCAAATATGGTTCCAAAATAAGGCTATTGCAAGATGAATCACATGATACCAAGCCTTTAAGAGGTACCTTGCAACACTAAAACTTGTAGAAGGTTATAGAAAAAGAGTTAGAATTGCAATAGTTGCAGAAATTGCAATATTGAAGGATGTAAGTACAGAAGTTAAAAAGTTACAAATGACAAAAAAAGATATGCAAGAAAAGAAAAGAAAAAATAGAATAAAAAAATTTGAAAAAAATTGATTGAAAACTTTTTTGCAAGGTTGTAGAAAATTGAAATACCTGTGCTTAAATTAAAAAATGCTTGATGTAGTGCAGCAAAGAGAAATTTCTTAGGTAGCAGGTGGGAAAGGATGTTTTTCACAAGGATATAACCAGCATATTACTATGGCCTATTAGGATGCATGAGGACATGCATCAGTTCAAGCTGGGGGGGATGATGAGGCCTGAAAATGTCTCATATTTTACACTATATTTGACATATAAAAATTGTCATATTATTAAGTTAAATGCAAAATAGTTGATTAGAATATATATTTGTTAAGTGTTTGCATGATTTTATGTTAAGAATACTATATCTCTGTTTTTGACTATTTTCAGCACTTTGTGACTGATTTTGCTTGATTAAGTAGCAAGTAAAAACATGCATTTCAATTAAAAAAATGTGGTATGCTGATATCCATTAAATTCACAATGGTTTATGAATGTTTTCCTGCCCTTCAAATTGTTTGAAGTCCACATTGAAGCCAAATTATTAGGACTGTCATAAATCTGAAAATCTGAAAAAACAGCCATATAAAAATCAGCAAGCTGTCACTTTATAGGAACACCTTGAAGTTGTCAAGCAAAGCATGATGATATGGATGGAATGAGTTCAGAAGGACTATAGAAGACATATGACCTATTTAGAAGCATTTCCACATGGTCTAAATAGGAAGCAACAGGGTATAACAGAGCAGGGATAATTGTGCAGCACTGTTGCACTATTTTAGCATTGTTACTTGGTGAATGAAGTGTATAAATTCAGTAGCAACTTGATGTACTCCTTCATGTTGATATTTGAATAATTTTTCCATGTTCTAATTTGTTTGAATTTGCAAGAAATTTCAATATTTTACAATTGTGCAACATAGTTGGAAAATACAGTAATTTACCATGTAAATTCCAGCAAGCTACCAATGAATGACAAGGCATAGAATTCACACATGGAGATGAATGAAGGCTATTGCAATCTGATACTAAGGGCTAATCCACCTAAGAAATGCAACTAAAATCACTTGAAGAGCACAAAGTTGGTCATTTCAAATATCTTCAGAATGAGCAGACATCTTCGAAATGAGAAATACAGTCTCTTTGGAATGAGCGAACATCTTCGAAATGAGAAATACAGTCTGATTTCAGATTCAAAATTATTGGAAAATCACTGTAAAGTAGCACATAGGCTAATTTGAGCATGGGATATGTTGTAAATATTTATATAAATAACACAACTCCCTCCTTGGTTGAGCCAGTTAGGAATTAGAATAGAGGAGAGTTTTCAATAGCAGTAATTAGGACTGTACAAAAATTTTTTGTAACAATTTTCAGCATGTTTTGTCATCAATAAAAGTGTAGTTATTTTATCATTTTTTGTTCTGAGTGTTAATTAGTTAAGGAGTTCTTTTTACCTCCTTCTAGATCAGGAATTATGGGCCCACTTTCAGATCTAGAAGGAGGGATTTTATGGGCAGGTTTTAATCTATAATTTTGTCTGTAGCGTAATTAATAGATTGCTTGTCAGATTTCATTTTCTTATTTTTATTTTGTATTATGTGATTGATGTTTTCTATTATGTTTGTGTACAATATTTATGTGTGTGTCAGCTGACAAATTAGATTAAACATTTATTTCTTGTTTCCTTTGCTTTCCATGTTCTGTTATTTTTATGTTTCAGTAACTTTTAATTTCCAACAGATTTCATTTTGTTGTCAATTCCTATAGCAGAATCTTGACGAAATTTTGTGGCAGGGCATTGACAGGTGTTTTATTTCCAAGCATCACTTCCATTCTGCAAGAGTAAAATAGATTTCAATTTTGCAAGTGTAATTTAGGATTTCATTTTAGCAACATTTCAATTTAACAATTTCAATTCTACAAAAGTAGATTAGATTTCAATTTAGTAATTTCAATTCATGCAATTGTAGTTAATTGTTAAATTCTACAATTTAGATTTAATTCTCAATTCCTGTAATTTATTTCAGTTTCCATTCTACAGACTAGGTTTAATGTGACACCAAAAGGCTAAACCAAAATCTGCTTCACCAATAAATTCTTAAAATTTGAATGCCTAAATTGTACTTTGCCCTAGCCTTCTATCGTAGACAGCCTTGGACACCACCCCGGATTGATAAGATCTTTGAGATTTAATTATGTTCTTAATGACAACACATCAATCGTCCCACCTAGGGATGACCATCCATAACCGTCCCTAGGTGGGACTACCCCAATCAAGCCCTTCAAAAAGTCAAAGGACATGCTAAATGGCAATCAAATACTACCATTAACGGGTCCAATCACCCCAAATTGATTGGGGACCTGCAAATGGATAGTGAGGCAGTAGATTGGGAGCCCCAAAGGGGTAACCTTCCCTCACCAATCAAGGACAAGATTAGGACACATGGTGGCACCTGCCTCGCATGGCCAAACATGCCATTTTCCCTATATGCCCTTTTGGGCTATAAAAGGAGGTACAAACATCCAATTCCAAGGAGGATACTTTGATGATTTAGGCAACGAAGTGCTGCACAAATCAACCCTGACTATTTGCAAACCAAAACTCGCCCTTTCCTTGGCCTTGAAACCCTCTTCATTCAAAGGTGATTTTATGGGCAATAAGATCGATACACTAATCCCAAACCAGCCAAATTGAAGTATTCCTTGGCCCCATATGTCGACAACACCCCTACCCAAGTTTTGGACCAATTTCCATAGGCATAGGTGACAAAACTAAGGCAGTTTTATGACCGCCCCACCTGGGGACGGTTAGCAGTCTGTGGTTGTCACACCTAGGGACGACCACCAAATAGATTATAATTTCAAATAAATTCCTCTATAGACCCCTTGGAAATATCTAGAGGAACCTCTAGTCCAAATTTGAGGTAATTTGGAGGAGTTTTGATGCAATATTTGAGGTCCCCAAGATTACAGGTTTATCTAGCTCACCCAAGAATGGTCACCATTTTTGTATTGTTTCACCTTTGATATTGCTTCCAAATTTCCTTGTTTGCATTTATAATAGCTTAAAATATGTTTATGCTTAATGTAGATCAGTTTTCATGCATGTAGATCACTTTTTAAAGTTGTAGGATATGCTCCTTTTTCATGGTTTAATGGCTTTATTCTATAACACAGATGCTTTTAATCCCATTTCAATACCTTATCTTTAGGAACAAGAATGCTAGGCAAGAGGAGGAGCTAAAGAGGCATAATATTATCAGCCCAAGACTAGCTCTCGAGTGTGGGAAGCGAATATTCACAACTATTATTTATCGCCTTAAAGGCCTCCTTCCAAGGGACTAGATCCCTTGAAGATTGTAATGGAAATGTATCACATTTGTAAATCCCTCAAGGGGATGTCTTGTAATATGGTTTTGAAGCTATGGATAAATGAATAGACAGAGAATTTCATTACCTTTATTGTCTATGTTGTCTCATTTCATTATATTATAAGTTTATACCATCTTTCCTTTTGAATGCTTTAAAATTGATATATATATATATATATATATATATATATATATATATATATATATATATATATTGCAAGTAAGTGCCCTTAATGTGATATCGTGAATTTCACTACTTCAGATACCATTTTTTATCTTCAAAACATGCCACAATCCATTATTTCTGACCATGATGCTACTTTTACTAGTCATTTTTGGTAAGAATTGTTCAAGCTACAAGGTATGCAACTCAATATGAGATCAACATACCACCCTTATATGGATGGAAAAATAAAAATTGTTAACAAATTCTTAGAAACATATCTCTATTGCTTTGCATCTGAGCAACCAACTCAATGGGTCAAATTGCTTTTGTTAGCCAAATGATGATATAATACTTCATACTATTCCACCACCAAAATGACACTATATGAAGTGGTCTATGGACACCCTCCACCATCCCTCCTATTGTGTATTATAGGAAGTTCCAAAGTTTAAGCTATATATTCCACTCTCAAGAAACATGCACAACGTCTCCAAGGTCTCAAGGATAATTGTTTTATGGCATAAAATCATATGCATCATTAAACAACACTACTTCGAGCACAACTTTAATGTTGGGGATAGATTGTTCATATGCTTATAACCATATAAGAAATCATCATTGAGACATTGTAGTCATAAAAAAATTATAGCTAAATTTTATGGACCATATAAGGTGTTATAATGGATTAGTATTATAGGCCTACAAGCTCAAATTGTCATCCTTCTCCTCTATACATCTAGTTTTTCATATCTCTTTCTTAATATGGGTCATTAGAAATCATACATGGATTTAATCAACACTACAACACTTGGATGAAAAAGGTTCAATAATCTTAAAATAAAAATGCATTCTAAACTAAAGGATGTACACACTTCATAATTTCACTCACAAACATTTTAGTACATTGGTAGGGATTACAACCAAAAGATGCCACCTAGGAGCTGCTCCACCAACTTCATTCCTCACCTCAATTTTTTAGGACAATGCTTCTTGAAGGAAGAGGGCATGTTAGGACCCCATCCTAACATAACTATCATTATGTAATTTTGTACCTTGGGTGTCTTTTGTGAAAGGGTCCATTATGATGTAATCACTACTATGATAATTAGTAATAATATAAGTAGGAGAATGATATAATAGTTAATTTGTGTAAGTAGGATTTATTTAAATAATGTAGCAATTACTTATTTGTAAATACAAGACTTTATAAAGGTAGGGATGAAAAAGGAATGTATCATCTCATATTTTCAAATTGCAATGAAGCATTTGTTCTAAGGAGGTTTCCCCCTTGAGGAGGCTTATGATAATATAATTTTGTTGTATTTTCCTTTAATATTTCCAGAGCACTTGTGTTATTCTATTTCTATAGTTCTATTAATTTTTGTATTGTTATTGTGGATTTTTCTTATTTGATTGGAAGGTTCCTAATATAAATAGTCTAGGAAAAGTTGAAGTTATATAGTTTAAATAGTCATCAAAGACTAGAAAAATAATAGGAGCATGCCCAAGTTAGCTTCAATATTAGAATTGACCAAGATCACCACTTTTAGTTGTGGTCCTAGAATTGCTAGAGAAATGCTATCAGAGCTTGAGCCAAAAATATACTTTGGTTTAGGATATGTTAAGACCATACAATCATTAATGCTTATAAAAATAGAGTAGTCAACATGAAAAATTTGAAACTGATAGATTTTAGCCTTTGTTAAATGCATAGCCAAGGGAATAATTCATGTTTCACCTAACCTATGCAAAGGTTTTGAAGTAAATATAAAAGAAAATTCATTTTTCCTATGCCTATATAGCCTAGCCCTATAGTTTTTACATTTAACATTCTTAAGCATACAATAGGAAAACAAATTATTGTTATCAGTTGCACAAAAAAATATATCAAGTTTATCATCATCATCATCATCTAAAATGGGAATGTCCATTGAACCTACTCGATAATTCCCCATACTCGCCTTAGAAATATTAGTAGAAGGAGCATTCTTAGTTTCAATGTTAAAGTCTTGGTTAAGATTATTGTCTATATCACTATCAATTTTCTCCCTCGTGTTGTCATTATATATATAAAATGCTACTTGTTTTAGTTTAGTGGCATCCTCATGGGATTTATGTAGTTTAGCCAATATTTGGTAAAATAAAATAAAATTTTAGATCTATTTGGGTTTTTAAAATGATGGAAATTTATCTACTACCTCGTAATGAAGGGAAGTAATGACATCCATGTCAATTTGATCATCTTCAGATTTGTATCTATCTTGAGGGTATTTAAAGCAAAATTCAAGATGTCCCTTGTATAATTTTCTTTAAGTCCACTAAGGATCATGCTCATAAATGGGAAATTTTTTCATTTCATCCATAGAAGGAATAAAAGAGCTATCATGAATTGGATGAAGATTCCCCAAGGATCTAAGTCTCCTTCCACAGTGAAAAATTTATCATCATAGTCATACTTAACTACTTGACAAATAGAGGAAGCTATGTATCTCATCTTACTAGTCCAAGGTCTCAATAATAGCATGTTATAGTTGATTTGAAAATAAAATACAATATAGTTCACTCTTACTTCTTTAGACCCAGCTATAATTGGTAACCACAACTCATGGAACTGTGAGGTTTACCATTATAAGCATAGAAATGACTTCTAGTAGAGAGGATATATTATATAGGTATATTCAATTTATCTTCCAAGTAAAATTCCATAACACATGTACCATTCCTTTCATCAAGAAAATCCCTATGGACCACCATGATATTATAAATGATAATTATCATTAATGGTGGGTTATCATCCCTTGCCAAATAATCAACAACAATTATATTTTTCAAATAATAATTTATAACCAAGTTAGGGCTAGTATATGCATCAATACAAAAGTTTTCTCTATGTGATTGAATATATTACACTTTATAATACCCTAGAATGGTAGGCACAATGTTATAAATCCTTGTTCTAGGCATCTCCATGTCATCAGTAAGTCTCTTAAAATTTTCCTTTAGCAAGGATATGTCTTACGTAATTCTTAGTATGGGACCTTCCAAGGGGTTGTCCACAACTCTTCAACAATACCCCATGATTTTGTTTTACTCATGACTACTTTTAGTAGCAATTCCTTGGACTAAGTGAAATCTTGTCATTTTTTATTGTTGATGGCATCAATATCATCACTTTAAGCAATAGTTGTGGTCCATTATTTTTAGAAATGATAATTTTTGTAGACTGGGTTGATGTTTTCTTAGGAATTGCCATAGTTTTGGATGTTTTTGTATCTTTAGCAAATTTTCAAATGACTAAAGAAGGATTGCAATCTTATCAATAATAGTAAAAATGATTGCCTATATAGGTTCTTTTCCTTTATCCTTCTTTTCTTTTTATTCTTTTCAAAGTTTCTTCTTTTTGTATTGATATGCACTCGTAGTAACAACAATAATTTGCTATTCTAGGGATGCAAGTGTTTATTTTTGTACTTCTAAAATGTTGATATGCAGAGTTACATTTGGTTGAATACAAATGTATTCTCCATTTAGGCTAGGTTGGGAAAATACTTGGTTAACTTGAGAGGCATTTTACAAAGTTCTAGGTACTGGATTTTGAATTTAGGAGTAAGTACCATTTTGATTTTGATAATTTGATTTCCTAATTGGTTGCCTTTATTAGAACTATATCGTCAATTTTGATCATTTTTTTGGTCACCTTGATTAAATCCTTGACCCTAATTTTATTATTATTTAAAAGTTTGTTGCTCATGGTCAGGGAATGGTGTGTTATAGATGCCTAATATTTGATTGTGAGGGTGTTTAAATATCTTATAGAGACTTTTTTATTTCATGATTTAAACTGATCCTAACATGGTTAACTTTATGAATATTAAAGTTAGGACCAAAGTATTTCTTAAAGATTTTTTTTTTTAAATATGAACTAGTAGAATTATCATACCCATATGTTCCATGCTAGACTCAAAATTTATTAGAATTATTCCATAAAAGTTTTTCAAAGCTATCACTGATGTTGGTCAAAAAATTGATTAGTTTTCTATAGTATAAATCATTACCTCCATTTAATTGTCAACCCGAGATAACTCGCAAACTTGTGAGTAACCCTGCATAGTATATGCCTGTAATATTCCTTTAATCAGATGAATCCCTTATATTATATGGTTTGGGGGGTGTTTTTGTTTTATTGGAGTTCTTGTTTATCTTCGAAACCACTAATATAAATTGCATTATCAAAGAAATAACTTAAATTATTTGAAATCAAAACTGCATACCTGATGGAAATTTACAAAAAATAGGAAAAATTGCAGTATTAAACTAAACTACAAAAAAAAAGGGAAATAAATTAAAATGATAGAAAATAGGTAAAATAAGGGATGAATATTGTTGAGAGTGGACCCAAGCTCCTAGTAAATTTCATTTGCATTAAGACATTCACCAGATGCTAGTTGAGTTTGATAAAAGACTCAAATGTATTGTATTGAAATTTCTAGTGAAAAAATATAGAGAAAATCTAGGATTTGTTTTTCAAGGGTGGCTTGCATATTTATAAGATATGTGGCCATGCCTTGTTACATTTTGAAATCAAATCGATTTTTGATTTTTTTGTTACAACAATATGCAGGAATAAATGAGATAAAGAAAAACATTAAACTCAGAATATATTCAGCATATTCTGTATCAGAATAGAATACATCTGATATTTTGATCTACTTGATTACATTAATTTTTACATGATTGCTAAAAAATAGATGACATATGGTTTTTGATTTTGTCCTTAGTCCACATCCATCACTGAAATCACGTTTGCATCCATCGCTAAAATCATTGTTATGTTCTATCGATAATAGGGGTTGCACTGTAATTCTACGTCAATGGGAATCAGGTGCCTTATCTATAGAATATGGGAATCAAGCACCAATTTTTTTTTTTTGGTAAATAAAAGTCTTCATTAATTATCGGGTTTTGCAGGTTAACCCAAAACCTATTACAATATCCAGCCTTCTGCTGAGATTGTAGATCCTAGTCATCCTTGAAACATTCTTACCAGATATTATGTTGAATCAGGAACCAAATGGGAGTTAGGAGCCTAACAGGAATCAGGTGCCTGACAGTCAAGCACCAAACAAAAATCTGATGCCTGATAGTCAAGCACCAAATGGGAATCAAAGGCCTAAACGAGATTCGGGCGCTTGACTTAACACTTCGTCACTGTTTTGTTGTAGATATTTTTACCATCTAAAAAAGGAAAGTGCCAAATATGAATGGGACATTGACGTAGTCATGCAAAAATACTATAAAATCCATTGAATCTACAAATAATTCACTCAAAAACAAATATTATACAACATACACAATCTAATGTTAAATACATATAAAATTTGCATAAACATATATTTCTATTAAAATAACATAATATATATGGAAATTATGTACAAAAATGAGCATTTTCAAGGCTCATAATCCCCCCATACTTAAGGTTTAGCACATCCCTGTGCCACTTTAAACTAATAATTACCAGTTTTATTTACAACTTTCCAATAGGCCCTATTTTTCTCCTTCCTTTTCTTGGTTGTAGCCTTGGATTTTTCCTTATCTCTAGGTTTTCACCCTTTCGATGTTTTGGGGGTGGCTACCTCTTGTTGCTACTTTTTTAGGTGCTTATTGTATCGAGTTGGTTGACTAGGTCATATTCCTTCACTTGACTATTCCTTTGTCTAGACTTTTCTCCCTACCACATTCCTCAAGTAGTAGCTAGTAAAAGTGGAGGTATCTTTTTAGAATTTTGGCTCAGCCCGCTTCAAGTAGTGATGGTAAGGGGGTAAAATTTATCCCAATAGTACTGTAGATTCATAACCAAATGAAATGCTAGATTTCTTAGCAACCTTGGCCTTGGATAGACTAGCCATCACTAGCTCAATTTCAGCATCATCTTCAAACTCTACTTCTTCTACCATACGATATTTGCTTGTTGTTGCCTAAGATGCAGGTAGTACAGATCCTAGTGGTCCCATATTCATGAAATATACCTTCATATTTGAAGGTTGATCACCTGTTGACCCGTACAAATTGAAAACTACGATGGTCGAGAAAAATTAATTTTCTTACGAGGAGCCTTAGATGCCTTGTTGGCCTCTTTTCTAGTTTTCTTGGCCACCATCTTAGAGGATTTCCTATACTTCTTATCTACCTTGAGTTGTTCGATTTGATTTTTCTACTCATCAAACAACTTTAAATTCTTTGCCCATTCTTCATTAGAATTCATACCTTATTCTTTAGTTGTGCAGTTCTTGCTCTGGTTCTAGGTATTCATTGAGGTCTCCTTACAACCTTTATCTTCCTTCTTATCTTCTTGGGCTATCTTGCAGGATCTGTAGGTATATCTAAAATAGGGGGATTTTCCCCTTCTGATATTTTTTCTAATTTTTCTACTTGATCTTTAGAATTTGGAGACTTTTGAGTCTCTTGTGCCTACTCTATAGGAATTTTCTCAAGTGACCCTTCAGTCACATTTGTGTAGTAGGTGATTCCTTTTCTAAAATCCCTTTCTCTACCTAAAGCTATTTAAGCTTAGCCATTGCATCTCCTTCTAACTCCTAGCCAACAGAATGAGTGGACTCTTGAGATTTTGCAATCCCTTGATCCTCCTCTATAGTCTTGTCTAAAATTTGAGGCTCTTCAGCATTAATTTCATCTTCCTATCTTGTGTCTTCCTCTATATATTTTTCTAAAAGTTGAGGTTCCTCAACCTCAATTTCTTCATCCTAGTTTACCTTTGTATCTACAGAGGAAGAATATGTTAGGGACTATCTCATATCAACTTTAGGATCCTGATCTTACCCCTGTTATGTAGAGTGAGTTGGTGAATGGCACTATTCAAACTCCATTACTACATTTGTTTCCTACTCTACTTCTACATGGGATTTTTGGAAGGATTCTTCAGTTACACTTTCTATAATAATTTTAGGGGTCCTTGCCTGAGAATTAGGACTCCCTTATGTAGATATATATCTAGCAAAAGATACTGATTGGTCCCCTACCTCAACTTCCTTGTTGGAATTCCTTGCATCTGACTAAAAAGGGCCAGATCAGACTATTTTCTCCTCATAATCTCAAGAGGTAGTGGGAACTTCCATAGCCCAGTTAGTTTGCATCATCACATCTATCCTGGTTGGCCATTTAGCCTCAATTTTTTGGGTCTATAACTATAGCTTCAATATCATATCTTGTAGTTGATGGATGGTTTGATACAACTCCTACAATTTTACTACAATTGCTTTTTTGGACTCTTGAAAAAGAGTCTCCTCCTCCTTATACTTGGCCTCCCAAGGACAGACCTATTATTTCAATATCTGCATTTTCTACTATAGATCCTTCATCTATATTTCTTGTTGAGGAGTACTTACCTTTGAAAAGTCCTACAATATATGGGCCATGAACTCATCCTTTTTCAACTCATCAATTGCTACATCATCATCCGATGAGCTATAAACCACCATGGATGCCTTCATCCTCCTACTTTTGGTTTTGGTGGAAATTGACATCTAAGTAGGGCTTGGTGGACCATGCCCTACCTCATATTCAAATTGAGTTCCAATAGGGGATGAATTCTATCCTGAATCATCATAAAATTAAGAAAAAATAGGGAATGAGGCTTACCTTGTGTCCCGTGTATTTTCCTCAGGCTAGGATGCAGGCACTGTCTCTATTTACTCTACTATCTTATTAATTGGTTGGTCAGTTCTGGTGCTACCACTTCTTCCTCTATCTTAGGAACTATACTATTTTCTCTATCTTCATCAACTATTACATCCTTGTGTGACTCAACATGTTGCACCAAGGCTAAAATCAGGCCATGGTGAACTAGGGTAGATGTTGTTCCTGCTTGGTACCGATGGGTCTCATCCTTGATTGTACATGTAAGATAATGGGGAATATTAATCTTGTCCCTATGTAGTAAATGGTTGAGAAAACAAATGGTTAGATTTTAGTTTGGAAAACCGACTTGAACAAGTGAAGAACCGAATAATTTGCTCAAATATCGATCTCTAGTATTCAAGGTTGTACTACTTTGATAAATCAACACACATTAGGTATTTTGTTGGGTGCCCAAAGAATCATTGCATGTAGAGTGTAGGATTTTCCTCCTTATATGTGCATTATTATATTTGGGGAAGGCCTATTACCTCAACAATGTACTCTTCGATGACTGGAATTTCCATTCCTTGCATGCAAATAACTTCATCCCTCATAGATACCGTAAATTCCTTAGCTACTTATGTATCCTAGTTCTGGTTGACTAGATGGTAGTATTCCATCCATTTGATGATGTTGAATTGCACCTGTACATCCTAACTAATGCCTGAACAAGCTATAGTCTCACTCTTTTTCAATAGATGGTTGGTCGATTTCCCCCCATGGCAAAGTTCAAAATTTTCTCAGCTTTGAGTTTTACTTGTAGCAATTTCTCACACCTAGGTTTTTTGTGGTACTCTATCATTTTCTTACACAGAGTTTTGCCAATGCATGGTTTTAAATCACCTGCATCCATGAACACAAGTGCCTGATTTTAGTAATTAGAAATAATTATGATTATTTATGCAAAATCTCGTTAAAGCATATACCAAATTTTGCATAGATTATGACCATGAATTTTTTTCCCAATTAGAGTAGTGACACATGGAAAAATGCCAAGTGGAGAGAAAAGGGTGGTTGGTAATTCAATTGGTATTGTGCTAGCACTATTTTATAGAAATATATGCCTATGAATATATATATATACATATAGATATATATATAACAAAAAATTAAGCACATACCTGTATTATGTTTCATGTGTGTATAATGCGTAGACACTCATGGTGCATTGGCATTTGCTACTTTATGGTGACTAGGCATTCTAGAACAAAGAATGATAGGCATATTTCCTATGTGGTAAATTTATCTCCATTTTTACTGGTTCTTGGTTGCTATAATTTGATACATTTGAGAATTCCTACACATTTTCAAGAAAATTTTAGAAAAACATGTCTTCACGAGATGAAAAAAAATCCCTCCCTTGAAAATTGTTCATTTATGACCTTGGAACGTGAACAAATCTCCAACGAAAAAAATAAAATAATTTCCTTCGTGAATTTTAACTTATGCACATGGGTGAAATGTTTACGTGGCTTGGGCCACTTCCCAATGCTAAAGATTATTCATATGAGGCACAAATGCCCGTGAAAATATAAAGCAAATGCCTCCTTACATGGAAATTAGGTGCCTTCTTTCAAATCAAAGCATGCAGATGCTTGGTAAACAGAAAGCAAACACCTTTTGTTAGAAATCGAGCATTGTGCTTAATATGGAAAGTAGACATATTTTTTTGGTAATAAAGTGTCGTACTTAAAGCAAAAAATAGAAATCAGACACCTTTTTATTAGAAGTCAGGCACCATACTTAAATACAGAAAGCATTTTTTTATGTCCATGAAATTAGGTGTCGTTTTCCTAAAATATTGAAGGCAGGTGTCATTTCCTTATGAAAAATAGGAATCAAGCATCAGTATACCAAAAAATGGGACTCAAATACCTTTTTGTTGACAAAACAGGAGTCAAGAACCTTCTACGATACAAATAGGAATCAGGTGCCTTCTACCGTACAACGAAATCAGGCATTGTCTTCCGTAAAAATGAGATTCGGGCACCTTCTTCTCCATAAAATAGGAATCGGGTGTCTTCCTCTTCAAAAAATGAAAAGTAGGTGCTCCTACTTTATTTCAACATTTGCTGATATGTCCACTAGTGTATGCTTACAATTGATTAGGCCTTCAGTATTCTGGTTTGAATAACAGGGATAGAATCAACATGTGCTACTTGAACCAACATTTGAGTATTTTTCTTCATGAAGACCAAAAACAAACACCCAAACACTTGTTCAGATATGGTTTCCCCCTCCAAGTGGGTATGAGCTACTTCTACTAGAATTTAATCTCCTAGAAAGCTGAGATTGCGTAGGTTCATGTATCCTATGCTTGTTAGGCCTAGGTTTCCCAGGCTACCTAATAGTTCCAATCAGGGCATCATTCCTACAAAATAGAAATACAACTAAAGAAAGAAAAAATATAGAACTTTAAAAGAATAATTGTTTTTGGACCATGTGGAAAACATCCACATATTACTAACATATTTAAAACTAGAATCAATTGGGGTCTCCCCCATGCCTAATCTAGACTTCATCATATAAGTCTCAGACACATGATATGGACATAGATGGTGACCATTGACTATTAATGTAATATTGTTGTCATCAATTATTTTTATCCTCACACCTTCATTATTTATGATCTCAATCACTTCATATAGCCCCATCAAGTGTTGCATAAGTTTACCTTTCCTTTATTGGAATCTGAAGTCATACAATAATATCTAGTCTCCCACTTTTAACTACTTTGGCTTGGTCTGACGATCATGCCACTTGACCCTTTGTTTCTCGATGACCTCTATCCTATGCAGAGCATCTTTTTGGTATTCATATAGCTACTTAAGTTACTAAATATGATCCTTTTGTACCTCATCCATATTCAAATTTAAATCTACTATATTTTTGAGAGTTTTAATCTCAAATTGTCTGGGCATCATAGCATTCTTCCCATATACTAGCTGGAATGGTATAAAACCAGTAGTAGTTTTCCAGGTGGTTCTATAATCCCACACCACTTCTGGTAATATTGTGACCCAATCCTTCCTATGCTATTGTATCATCTTTGTGAGAATATTCTCCAATTTATGGTTGGTTATATCTACTTGCCCATTTATCTGTGGATGGTAAGGAGTGGTTTTGTTATACCTGATTTTATATTGCTACTACTTGAGTTCCTAAATCATATTTGAAGTAAGTTCATACCATTGATTAGTTGTAATCTCCCTTGTAACCCCAAATTAGGTGAAAATATATGAATACATGAAGTTTGCTATAGTATTCTCTTTAGAATTATGTAATACTTGCACTTCAACCCACTTGGTCACATAGTCAGTGTAAACTAAGATATACCTCTTACCTGCTATCTGTTGATTAATGAGTCCTATGAATTCCATCCCCAAATTATCAAATGGCTCTATGTGCACATGTGGTTGGAGTGGAATTTCATATTTGACAATAGGTCTTACCATCCTCTGACATTGGTCACATTGGCTCATGTGCTTGGCTATAAATTTGAATAGTTAAGGCCAGTAATAACCAGCCTACAATACTTTGAATATAGTCCTTTTTCCTACAAAATGTCCAACATAAGGTTCATTATGGTAAGCTTTCAGTATTTCTACAATCTCATTATCAACAACACATCTTCTCATGAATTGATCAGGCCCTGTTTTAAATAGGCACCCATCAATCCATGAGAAGTCTACACTTTTCTCAATTAAATTTTATTTCTCACATGGTGAAAGTTCAGGAGATACTTTACCAGTGGATAAATAATTAGCCATATCTCTGTACCATGGTATCTGTTCATTAAGAGAAAACAAATACTCATTTGGAAATTGATCTTTTGTGGCTGAATGATCAGGAGGTGTAAATTTGGAAAGGAAATATACCACCACATTGTTCTTATCTAGTTTATCTATAATTGTTACATCAAACTCCTATAGAAGTAATAGCCATCTAATAATTCTCCCACTAATACCAAGTACATTTTTCAGGTATCTAATAGTTGAATGATCAGTGTGCACAAAAACCTGATATCTTGTAATATAGTGGTAAAATTTGTTAAGATAATGTATGACTACAAAGAATTCCTTTTTTGTGATAGTATAATTGAACTCAGTACCTGTAATATGTTTATTGATAAAATATATGGCATAAAAATCATCACCATATTTATGTCCTAGAACTGATCCTATCGCATTATTGGATGCATCTATATATATGTGAAATGGGATGGTCTAATATGGACCGCTCATGACTGGAGTAGAAGTTAATTTTTTTTCAAAATGTTAAATTTTTATTCACAATCATTTGTCTAGATAAACTCTATGTCTTTTGCTAACAATGTGCTTAGGGTTTTAGCAGTTTTGCTAAAGTCTACTATAAACCTCCTATAGTAACTAGTTGATCCAAGGAAACTACAGATATCCTTCTGAGTTTTGGGTGTAGGAAATTTTTGGATAACTTCTATATTTTTCCTATCTGCTTTTATCCCATATGCAGATATATGATGTCCTAAAACTATCCCCTCATAAATTAGCATATAACATTTCTCATTACTTAGGGACATATTGGTTTCCTCACACCATTGAAGTATTTTCTCCAAATTTTCTATGGCTTCTTCAAAGGTTTCACCATAAATAGTGAAATAATCCATATATACCTCCATAGTTTCTCTAATAATATCAGATAAGATGCTCAAAATTACCCTTAGAAATGTGGTATGTGCATTGCACAAACCAAAGGGTAAAACTCGATAAGCAAAGGTTCCCCATGGACAAGTGAATGTGGTATTATATTCGTCTTCTTTCCTAATCTGACTCTAATTATATCCACTAAATCCATCCAATAAAGAGAAGTATTTATGTTCTACCATGGTATCAAGGACCTAATCTATGAAAGGTAAGGGGAAGTGGTCTTTCTTGGTTGCTTTATTCAGTGACCTGTAATCAACACAGATCCTCCACTTTTCATTTTTCTTGGGAACCACCACCAAAGGTGATACCCATTCACTATCTGAGATACGGTAGATAAACCCAACTATCAGGAGTTTCTAAAATTCTATTTTAACAATATCCTTCATGGCTAGATTTATCCTACATTGTGGTTGTCTTACCTATTTTATTTCATCTTCCAGATATATTCGATGAGTACAAGTTTTAGGATCTATTCCTCTTATGTATGAATACTCCCAAGCAAAGGTACCTTGATGTTTAGCTAATTTTCTTCTTAGTTTGGTCTACTGTTCAGATTTCAACCCATCATTTATGTTTAATACTCTCCCAAGTGCAACTTCTATGTGCTAAATATGGTGATATTTACCTCC
The DNA here is from genome assembly GCA_028583015.1 of Wollemia nobilis. NCBI lineage: Eukaryota > Viridiplantae > Streptophyta > Pinopsida > Araucariales > Araucariaceae > Wollemia > Wollemia nobilis. The sequence continues at coordinate 5,487,253 of JAQPPZ010016709.1, forward strand.
CACTAATGGCAACTTTGGAGGAGGACATGAGGGTTCTCCTTGGAAAAATTTTGATATCACCCTGTACTCATCACTCTCATACTCCAAATCATAAAGTGCCATGATGGATTGAATCATTGATTAACCAATCATGTTCTGGTTTTCACATTTAGGTTCTCCCAAAAAATCTACAGACTATGTAGGTGGATGGATGATCAGATTTTTTACATTCTTACCATAATTAATGGTCATTTTTTCCATTTCTACAACCTATGTAGGCATCAACTATTTCCAACCAAGGCCTACCTAAGATGGGTGGATAACCACTCAATCCAGAATTTGATTGTAAAACTAAGAAATCTACTGGGTACTCCTATGCATCCACTATGACAGTCATGTCTTCTAGTATTCCTTTAGGGAGCACTATTGACCTATATGCCAACTAAAGGATAGTTTTGGTTGGCTTAAAATTGGTTAAACTAAGTTTCTACATGGTTTCCTTAGGAATGAAATTAATGTAAGCCCCTAGATATACTAATGTATTGGATAAAACATAGTCCCAAATTTTCACAGTTAAAACAGGGCTTATTAGGTCTGAATATTTTTGGTTGTAGGTATTTCCTAGCATAAGATCAACTAGTTGTCCTACCAAATTGATTACATGTGCTAGTTTTCTTCTTGGTTTTCTCAAATACAACTCTCTTATGGCCTTGTTATAGATAGTAATATCCCTGATGGCCTAAAAGAGAGGAATGATGACTGTTAGGTTCTTGAAATTGGAAAGAATATCAAATTCTGGTTGTATTGGATTCTTGAGTTCCTACAACATTTTTGGAAAAGGTGGAACCCCTTATGTATTATTTATAATTGTTGATTCTTCTTCTGCTTCTTCTATAAGAGGTGATTCCTCTTTTTCTAAGTCTATGTTTTCCTTCTCTTCTACTAGAGGATCTACTTCTACACCTACCTGTCTACCTGACCTTAATTGTATGTGACTACAATCTACTTTGATATTATACATGGGGTACATTTCATTATCCATATGGTATTTTTATTGTGTTTTATTAATTAGATTAGAAGTAGGTTGTGCTAGTAGTTGAGTAGGTCTCAAAGTAGGGGAATCTGGAAGACTTGGTCATAGTGGGATTAGTGCAGCATGCTATGGAGTTTGGCTCTAAGCATTTTGATTTCTCCACTGTTGTCCAGGCTGCTGGTATGTCATCAAGGGGTAGGGATTGTAAGGATTTGATCCTTGGGGAAATTGATTCCAAGGTTGTTGTCCCAACCTGCCCATGTTGGGTGGCTAAAATTGACCTTAGTTTTGATAATTGTTGCCCCCATAGGATGGCATTCCTGCTGACATGTTGTTTTCCATAGGAGACTATTTCCAGTTTCTACTATTGCCCATGAATTATGCTTCTGTTACTTTAGGTTTCTCTCTATATTTTGATAATTGTAGACATAACTTAGTTTTATGATATTTTTGACACACATTGCACACTCTAACTTTGTTCTCAAGACATTCATTTTTGGGGTGTTTTCCCCTAAATTTTGGACAAAAATAGGCTATTGCTACCTCATTCTCCTACTTATTTTTTTGAAGTAGGAGGGTATCCATTTGGAGTGCAATATATGACAACATCTCACTCTTGATGGTATGAAACTAAATAGTGCGGGAAGCAGGATCATTTTTTATATTGAATCGCTTTTTGATTGTAAGGTAGAAAACCCACAATAGACTTAATTTATATATTTGTTCGATGATGCCTTATTATCATATTTGGATTGCATTTAAATACCTAGTCTAATAGTTGTAAGAGTGAAGTTTTGTGACCCTAGAATATAATTAATAAATAATATAAGTATTAGGACATGTTAGGAGGGTCCTAAAATGCCATCCTCCTTAAAGGAGCTTTATCCTCAAAGCTGGAAATTTGGAAATTGCTGCTGGATATCTTGAAAATTTTCCCACGTTGTGTCTTCTAAAGGTAGACCTTTCCAATGGATTAAAAATTCTGTGATATCGCGAGTACGAAGGTGACGAGAGCGGAGATCCAAGATAGCTTTTGGATTGACAGAGAATTCAGGGAGAGTGGTTTCTGTTGTGATATGAGCTCCAACTACGAGCTTAAGGCAAGATATATGAAATACGGGGTGAAGTTTGGAAGAGGGAGGAAGCTCTAATTTATAAGCAACGGTCCCAATACGTTGGAGAACTTTATACGGCCCGTAAAATTTTGGTGCTAACTTCTGAGAACCTTTTTGTTTAAGAGAGGATTGACGGTAAGGTTGGAGACGTAAGAAAACCATATCACCCTCGTGGAAACTACGTTCACTTCTATGTTGATCGGCTTGCTACTTCATGCGATGCTGGGTGGTGTGTAGGTTCTCTTTTAGGATCCATAGTATGTCATATCTATTAGCAAGTTATGTTTCCACCGCATGGAATTTTGTAGTCCTTGGAATATAGGAAGTGAGGGATGGTGGTGTTTGACCATATAGTGCTTCATAAGGAGTCATTTTGATGGACGTATGGTATGAAGTGTTATACCACCATTTCGCTAGTGAAAGCCACTTTACCCAATGGAGTGGTTGAGTAGAAACAAAACATCGAAGGTATGTTTCCAAGCATTTATTTACAACTTCTGTTTGGCCATCGGTTTGAGGATGGTAAGCAGAGCTCATAAGAAGTTGAGTACCTTGTAATTTGAACAATTCCTTCCAAAAGGTGCTAGTGAAAGTTGGGTCGCAATCACTAACAATTGTGGAGGGCATACCATGTAATTTAAAGATGTTATCTAGGAAGATGTGGGCTATAGTGCTAGCGGTATAAGGATGAGCCACGAAAAAAAAATGGGCATATTTAGATAAACGATCAACGACTACGAAAATGGTTGTTTTTCCTCCTGATTTTGGTAATCCTTCAATAAAGTCCATAGAAATATCTTCCCATGTTTTAGTGGGTATAGGAAGAGGTTGAAGTAATCCTGGAATAGCGAGGGTCTCCCCCTTTTGTATTTGGCAAACTTCACATTTTTTACAAAGTTTTTGATGTAATTTTTCATTCCTACCCAATAGAAGGAGGTAGTGGCTCTTTTATAGGTTTTTAAGAACCCTGATTGGCCTGTAGTGGGTGAGGTATGTAACTCATGAAGAAGTTTTTCATTATAAGTTGAATTGGGGGTGAGGACCATCCTCCCTTTGTATCTTAATATATTGTCCTTCCAAGTGTATGGAGGTTTGCTACTAGGATTATGTTGAAGTTGTTGAATTAAGGCATGGATAGTAGGATCATTTATCCATTCTTCATGCACCTCATCTACCCATTTAGGAATAAGGGAGGAAAGAGCGTGGACTTGAGGCATATCTTCAAATTTTCTAGAAAGTGCATCAACTGCCATGTTGTCCTTTCCCTTTTTATATGTAATTTCATAATCATAGCCAAGAAGTTTAGTAACCCATTTTTGTTGTTCCGAGGTATTAGTCCTTTGTTCCAAAAAATACTTCAAGCTATGATGGTCAGTGCGTATAATGAAATGTTGGCCAATAAGGTAAGACCTCCAATTTTGAATAGCATGAACAATCGCCAACATCTCTTTTTCATATGTAGAGCGAGCTGAATTCTTAGGAGAAAATTCTTTGCTTATAAAAGCTAGATGTCTTTCATCCTACATGAGTACGACTCCCATTCCTATTCCTAAAGCATCACTTTCAATGACGAACAGTTTAGAAAATTTGGGCATGGCTAGAACAGGGGTGGTACACATTGCATTTTTCAAGGTGATAAAAGCCTCATCTACTTTAGACAACCATTTGAAAGCATTTTTCTTAAGTAATGATGTTAGAGGAGCAACAATTTTACTATAATTTTGTACAAATTTTCTATAATATCCTGTTAGTCCAAGAAAACCACGTAGAGCTTTTAAGGTTTTTGGAATAGGCCAATTTTTCATCTCCTTGATTTTGGAAGGATCTACCATAACTCCTTCCTTTGAGACAATATGCCCTAAGTATTCAATTTTTTGTTTTCCAAAGGAACACTTTGATCTTTTTGCATAAAGTTGATTTTCCTTCAAGATTTGGAATGCTTGTCTAACATGGTCCAAATGTTCTTCCCATGTTTTGCTATAAATCAAAATGTCATCAAAGAAAACTAATATAAATTTATGAAGAAAAGGGTGAAATACCTTATTCATTAGACTTTGAAAGGTAGAAGGAGCGTTGGTCAGGCCAAATGGCATCACCAAGAATTCGTAGTGCCCTTCATGAGTGCGAAAGGTCGTCTTAGGAATATCCTTTTCATTGACTCGTATTTGGTGGTAGCCTGATCGTAAGTCTAACTTGGAAAAATAATCTACCCCGTGGAGTTCATCTAATAGCTCTTCTATGATCAGAATAGGAAATTTATCTTTGATGGTAATTTTATTAAGCGCTCAAAAATCGACACATAAACGCCACGAGCCATCTTTTTTACTAAATAAAATAATTGGAGAGGAGTAAGGGCTTTTGCTAGGTCTAATGACTCCTGCCTTAATAAGCTCTTGTACTAATTTCTCTATTTCAGTATTTTGGAGGTATGGATAATGATAAGGTCTAATATTAGGAGGTTGATGACCTGGAAATAGTGGAATAGTGTGATCATGACTTCGTTGTGGAGGTAGTCCTTTTGGTTCATTGAATACCACCTTATGGTGGTCTAAAATATTTTGTAACTCTGGTGTCTCATCTTCTTTGTGACTAGGTTAAATTAAAAATAATTGTGTGACCATTCCTTTGTTTCCTTTTCAGATAATTTTCTCCATTCTATGCGAGCTGACGATTTGGGAAGGTCCTGATTTCAGGCCTTGGATAATATAGGTTTGGTTCTTTGCTGTGAATTTCATCCATAGTTCATCAAATTCCCATTGGACTACACCCAAGGTTCGTAACCATTGTACACCTAGGACAATGTCGCACCCACATAGGGGTAGGACGTACATGTTGCCTTTCATGTTATAAACCCCCATAGTTATTTTTATATTTTTGCATTTTCCTTTGCATGCAATTTTTCCACCATTTCCAATCATCACTTCGAAGTTATTGCAAGGGTATATAAAACAATTTGCTTTTTTAGCCACCTTTGGATCGATAAAATTGTGCGTGCTACCAAAATCTAGGAGCACGGTAAGGTTTTGTTTCTTAAAATACCCTTTTACTCGCATTGTTTGAGGGGAAAAAAATCCAGCAAGGGCATTGAAGGAAACCTTTGGTGCATTTTCTTTGTCACTTTCAAGTGTGTTGGATAATACCTCTACTTCGAGTTCAGGTTCCTTTTCAGTAGAATTCCCTTCCTCTGTGGCATCTAGAATATATAATTTTTGTGAGGCACATTTATGATTTCTGTCAAATTTCTCATCACAATGGTAGCAAAGACCCTTAGCTTGTCTTTCCTTCATTTCCTTGAAACTCAGACGCTTAATTGGTAGAGCGAGGTTAATTTTTGGGGCTATGTAGGAGTTTTGGGTTCATCCATTTTGCATTGGTTTGGGGTTGGTATAAGTGTTTGATGGTTTCCCCCAATTTGGTTTTGTGAACCGATTCCATGCCTTGATTTTGTCCTCCGCTAATTTCGCCAAGCCGATGGTCTCTAACATGTTTGTAGGGTTATACATTTGCACCTCTATTTGAATTTCTTCTTTTAATCCACTGACAAAACATTCTTGAAATAAGGCAGCATCTAATCCGGATGTTCGATTAGCTAGCCTTTCAAATTATGCTTGGTATTCGCTTATCGAAGTGGTTTGGCATAATTTAGTGAGGGCCCCTATAAATCTTTGAAACTTGCTAGGGCCGAATCGCACTAATATATTATGTGTAAATGTTGACCACGTCGGAGTGCCGTTAGTTTTCTTGAACCATTGGTACCATTGGCATCGTTTTCCAAGTGGAAGGAGGTGATATGCACTTTTTGCATTTCTAAAATTTGATTTAGTGAGAAATATTGCTTTGCTCGGTAGATCTAGTTTGTAGGGTCTCCTCCAAATTTTGGGAAGTATAATTTGGTCATCCGTGGTAGAATGGAAGTTTATGGACCTCCTAACATTGCTTGGTTTGATGACCCGTGGTTGGGTGAATTTGCATGTGTTGTTGCATAATTTTGACTGATGGGATCAAGTTTAACATCCATTGCAAATATTTTCTCGAAGAGTTCTCTTGTGTTACTGGTATTCTCCTCTCTTTCCTGTTGAACTTCTTCAGCGAGCCTTTTGTGTTTCTCATGAATGGAATCTAGTGATCATCGTCCTTCAGCCATTGCGGTTGGTGTAGGTAACGATCAATATGACTTGGTACAGGTGAGAAAAAAATAAAAATAATAATTTTAATTTTTTTCCTTTGCGTTTCGGACGTCGAAAACCTTGATGTTGCATTGAATTTTTTAGATTTTTCAAAATAGCCACTAGTCACCATGCGAAAGTTTGAGCAATTTGGGTGTAAGACAACTTAATTCGTACCTTAGGAGAAGGTTTAATTTTTTGCGAGGATTTTGACACGGATCCGTGAAGCGTGAATGATGTTTGCGTCCTCGCGAATGTGGACTGGCTGAAATGTGCAGTGGGAAAAATTTTTAATGGTGAATTTGCTCCTTGATCTAGCTCTGATCCAAATGGTATGAAACTAAATAGTGCGGGAAGCAGGATCATTTTTTATATTAAATCTCTTTTTGATTATAAGGTAGAAAACCCACAATAGACTTAATTTATATATTTTTTCGATGATGCCTTATTATCATATTTGGATTGCATTTAAATACCTAGTCTAATAGTTGTAAGAGTGAAGGGTTGTGACCCTAGAATATAATTAATAAATAATATTAGGACATGTTAGGAGGGTCCTAACACTTGAGGTATTCAAGCATATTCCTTATTTCTATTTTAGTGATAGCGACTAATTGTTTGACATTCCCGGGTGTTAACTTATCCTTTATTCTTGAAAACTTCTAACACAACTGCCATTTATTAGATATTTGGTGTTGATACATGTCTCCTCCAAAAATCATGTTTAGATATTCAATAGCTTCATTCGTAAGCCCCTTTACGAATATATTTCTCAAGGACCTATTGCCTAGTCTTGCATGGGAAGATCTTTGCAAATTAAATCTAAACCTATCCCAATAATCCTCTAATATTTCTCCTTCCTTTTGTGTCATATCCAAGACTTCTTCTCTAGAATCTCATGCCTTACCAATCTTGATACTAATCTAGGTGTCTTCCTAGGTAGTTATTTGTTTGTGTCCTAAAATGATGAACTAGTGTAGGGCTACATCATCAAGAGTTGAGGAAAATAATTTTAATTTCTACTCATCGATTTTATAATCTACCGACCTTCATAGAACATCAAAATTGAAGAGAAATAGATCGAGATCTTCTGATTGAAATCCTATAAATATTGGAATGTGGGTAAGAGAGATATGTTTCATCTTATGGTCTCATCTTGCCTCTTCTATGGGGAAGTTAAAACTAGTATATGCTTCTTCTACTATTTTAGCCATCTTTTCTGCTATCAAGGTTTCTAAATTTGTTGTGTTTAGGGTATATTTCAAGTCTTATAATTAGTTTATTTTATCCTCTAGAAGGATTAATAAATTAGTGTTTGAGATAGTCTCATATTCAACTACTTGCCAACATTGAAGGTTAAGCAAATCTTCCTATATTGAACTCTTCCTACCACTGATCCTTCCCTAATATTTTGTTGGTCTAGTTCAAAAGGATCTTGTGCAAAAAATGGATGTTGACTCCAATGCACAGGTGGATATGGTGGTGGGGAGATATCACTATCAGTATTTGGCATAGCTTCAATAGAGGTTTCTGAAGAAACAATGTTTTTATTCTTGATAAAATGATCATTCGGTCCTCTAACTCTAGGTGGACTCATACAAAATTTCAAATGGAGGTTCTGTAGAAAGTAACCTAAAATACTTCTAACATACTTTCTTCAGAAAAAAATTATAGTTGGCTACTCCCCAGCAACGGTGCCAAAATTTTGGGCAAAACATTGGTTAGTTTTCTATGGTATAAATCATTGCCTCCATTTAATTGTCAACCCGGGACAACTTGTAAACTTGTGAGTAACCCTACACAATATATGCCTGTAATATTTCTTTAATCAGATGATTCCCTTAGATTTTATGGTTTGGGGGGTTTTTTTTCATTGGAGTTATTATTTATCTTCCAAACCACTAATTTAAATTGCATTATCAAAGAAATAACTAAAATGCTTTGAAATCAAAACTACACACTTGCTGGAAATTTACAGAAAGTAGGAGAAATTACAATATTAAAATAAACAAAAAAATAGGAAAATAAATTAAAGTGATAGAAAACATGTAAAATAAGGGAGGAATATTGTTGATAGTGGGCTCAAGATTCTAGAATATTCCATCCTCATTAATACATTCATCGGATGCTAGTTGAGTTTGATTAAAAGACTCAAATGTATTGTATTGAAATTTGTAGTGAAAAATATAGAGAAAATCTGGGATCTATTTTTCAGGGGTGGCCTACATATTTATAAGATATGTGACCATGCCCTGTTACATTCTGAAAGCAAATCAATTTCTCATTTTTTTGTTACAACAATACGTAGTAATAAAGGAGATAAAGAAAAACATTAAACTCAAAATAATTTAGAATATTATGTATCAGAATAGAATATGTATGATATTTTTCTCTACTTGATTACATTATTTTTTACATGATTGTTGAAAAATATATGACTTATGGTTTTTAACGTTGTCCTTGATCTGCATCCATTGCTAAAATTGTGTCTACATCTATTGCTAAAATTGGCATTCTATTCTACCAACAACAGGGGTTGCATTATAATTTTATGTCAATGGGAATCAGAAACCTTATCTGTAGAAGACATGAATTATATGCCAAATGGGATTCAGGTGCCTAACAAAAATCAAGTGCCCAATAGTCAAGCGCCAAATGGGAATCGAGCGCCCAAGCACCAAATGGGAATCGAGCACCTAAACAAGAGTCGAGCGCCTAACTTAGCACTTCATCACTATTTTGTTGTAGATATTTTTACCATCACAAAACAAAAAGTGCTAGGTTCAAATGGGCCCTTGATGTAGTCATGCTAAAACACTGTAAAATCCACTAAATCTACACATAATTCACTCAAAAACAAATATTAGACAACATACGTAATATTTTGTTAAATACATATAAAATTTGCATAAAATATATATTTCTATTAAAATAAATGCCACAATATATATGGAAATTTTGTACAAAAATGAGCGTTTTCAAGGCTCATAAATCGATATGCTAGTTTTTCGGCTTAGGTGGTGGGTAAATTTTGAGAATATCTTCATGTGTCCGTTGAGGAAACATATTATATAGTTTTGGACCACTCCCAAATTAGTTAACATATTAACAAGAGTTCCAAATATCTCTAATTCTTAAGATGTATCTTGGTGTAGACACCAAAACAACACCAATCCGATTATGTGACTACAAGCACTGATCGAATTGGCATACATACCCCCTAGGGCAGCCTCCAGAGGTTAAACAATGGTCCTAACCACTCCCAAATCAGTTTTGGAAGGTCAGAGGTCAATTTGGCACCTTTTAAGCACTTTGCTCCCTATTCGTCCCACCCTGGGATGATTAGAATCCTATTCGCCCCACCCCGGGACGATTAGCAACAATCGCTCCAGGGTGGGGCGAATAGCAGGTTTGACTGGCAAAAAGTCAAGCCTTGACAAATGGCATCCCAGATCCGCCACTCAACTTCACCTTCAAGGCATGCAATTGTGAGGAACGGTTTCAAATCAGAGAGAGGGACTTCAATCAAGCATGCCTTGATCATGGAGGCCCTAAATCAGGGAGGAATCTTCTCTCCCCCCAAGAAAGGCATGGTGAGCCAAGTGGCGCCCTCGCATGCGCATTCAAAGGAGACCCTTGAGGTCTATAAAAGGGTGAGCCTCCTCACCCCCCAAAAAAGGAATAGAGCTGGAGCATTTGGAGCAACGGAGTGCTGCCAAATTGTACCCCCATTCCCCTTTGTGCTTCCTACATCCCTAATTTCTCTTTTGGAAGAGAGGTTATCGGGTGAACACTAGGAACGCAATCCAGACCCAAAACCCAAGAAATCAGCCACAATCCCACACCAAATTTGTTGACACAACCCCCTAGGAGGTTTTGGACCCATCCCACTTGGATTGGTGCCAAAACTAGGCCCCAAACGATGGGCGTCCTGCCCCCGGCGCCCTCGCACTACTGCAGTCCTAATCGTCCCACCCCGGAGTGATTAGAAATATGTGAAGGATTTCTCTACTATTATTTTTGCATTCTGTCATATTTCATGTACTTATGCTGCTGTTCAAGTTTCATGTTATTCTGACTTGATTTGACCGTGTTTTTATCATTTTATGCGTTTACTAACATACAGGGAGCGCCTTTGGATACAGGATAATATGGGTAGAATATGCCAAATATGACCTTCTGGGTCATCCCAAAATTCCCCTTTTAGCCTAACCCCAAGTTTGCAGGAGTTTTGGAGGCCTCTGGGTAGGACATTTGCAAGGTCGCTCTTGCACATTTTGTGACAGTCCTAATCGTCCCACCCCGGAGCGATTAGAAATCCATGCATGATTTCCTGACTGTTCTTTTTGCAATGGGTCCCTGATGATGTCTTGATGCTTCTATCAAATTTTGGGTTCATTATGACATGTTTTGACCATCATTTTACTATTTTATGTACTTACTAGCCGAAGGCTTTGGGGATTGCATGTTTTCCTAATATCCGCATATGCTATTAACTATTTGCTATTTCTCTGTGCATAGGATCTCACCACCAGGAACACTAGAGGGGCAGCAAGGAACCATGAACACATGGATGCAAGCGGTGGCAATGTTTGGCCCACCCATTTCGAATGTGGGCATGCGAAAGACACTGGAAGCGTACCATCCGTTGATGTAACGAACTGTATCAAACGTTCTGAGCCCTAGAGAGGGGGGACGTATTGTAACCAGATTGAAAGCAACATTAATAAAAGAGGCCCTACTTTTTTTTGCTTACATCTCAGCTTCATTTCTGCATTTATTTCCTACATGCATTTGTTCATCGCATTCGTAGGACTTAGCATCCATACCTTGTATCAATTTTGTTTGCATCATAATCTGGTACGCCGTCACTCCGCATTCGGCTTTCAGTGGCGATCACGGTGGGACCCTATCCCCTACTATTAAGATCAAGTTTTTGATCCAAGTTTTTGTGGTTTTCCTTGCAGGTGTTACTCCTTCGGGCGCTGGACTGCTACTCGTGCCACCCTGTGACGAATACAGACCTGGTATTCATGCCACCCCGGGATGAATATGTATTCATCCCACCCTATGATGAATGTAGACCTGCTATTCATCCCACCCCGGGATGATTAGAGCTCTGTGCATTTTTTGAGCAGAAACTCAGAGGCATCTGGTTTGGACAGAGAGGAGGTAGGTTTTCTGAACATCCTCTGTGTTTTTCTATTTTCTGTTTCTGCAATTTTCTGTTTTCTTTGCTTGCATAGAAAAGTTAAGTAGTTTGTTTTCCTTCTTGCAATAAGAAAAAGAAAATAAAAACATAGAGTAAATTACATGGAAGGAACCTAATTAGGAATGCATTCTTCTCTGGTTTTCTTGCATGATACTTGCACCAATGGCAAGTCCTCATCATAGGTGTCAGTTCTAGGTAGGTTTTGTGATTTCCTTCTTGCTGCTAATTGTTTCTGAAAGATAAAACATACTTTAAAGCATTGCATTAGTGAAAATCATCTTTTGTTGTATGTTTTCTTTCTTTACATGATTAAAAGGAACCACACACACACCACCTAATAAAATTAACATCAAGGAGTTGGTCTTAATACCCCAACACTTGATCAAGACCAACGGTGGATTTCATCACCACCTTGGCTTGGATTTTGCATACATATACCCTGATCGCGACTGTTGCTAGACGTAAATCCTGATGAAAGCTGACCAAGTGTAACGGGGGTGATTCCCCGTGCATGAGGATAAGTCTTCTATGGTAGGTGTCAAAAATAGAGCGATCCCCCTTCCGTACCACCTATGTTCCACGTACTGTTCTGCTCTCGCGTACCAATAGTTTCCCTCACGTAAGGGCGGGTATATTGAGAGGTTCGGTATAACGGCCTGGCAATGGTATATTGAAGGGGCGACCATTTTGGAGATACAAGAGCCCTCATTTTGCATGTATAACAAAGTTTCCTTTACAAGATTCACACAACAAAAATCAAACACACTAGACCAGATCTAGGGCACACATTTAATCTGTAAACGAGATAATCATTTCTTTGCTTGTGTGGTCCCCTTTTGTTTGGTATAGCATAAAATTTTATAAAGGAGATAAAAATACACATATCTTTCTAGAAAGACCACCACCATGGTGTATACCCGTAGCCAAGCCCAATCACGGGCAGAAGTTGTGGAAAGTATACAAGGAGGCACAAGTCACCTCCGTTATAGCCCCAAGGACTTGGTTATACCACCTTGGCAGCCTGACCCACAACGTGGTCCACACTATGCCACTACAGAAAAGGACTATAGAGGCACCCCTTTGAGGGGCACTCCCATTCAACACAGACCCTCTCAAGAGGAGTACATACATGGGAAGGCTCCCTTAGACACTCATTATGAGTGGCCACTGCGCGATGAAGCGCTAGAGCAGCATAGGGTTCATAAGGAGGGACCACATGATTATATCATCCCTCCTCCACCCCTCATTACTGTTAGAACTAATAGGCCAAATCTAGAGCGCAAGGCTCTTCAGACAGGGCGAGCCAACTCCGCCCGTCCCTTTCACATGTACGAAAGGGAGCACGAGGAAAACCAGTATATTCCTCAAGAGCAATACACAGCGTGGGAGCAATGCGCCTCCGCACTAGCTAATTATCAAGATCACCTATTGAGGCCAGAGCCTCAGGTGAATGCTGCTAACCTCGATAGAGGAAAGTGACCCATAGAGATCTCGGATCACCATGACCGAGATAGATATGTAGGGGAGGCATCTAGGCCTCCTAGACATAGGACGATGGAACAAATCGACTTGGCATTTGCCAAACATGCCGCCCGCCAAGCGCAAATCACGCAGCTTAGGCAAGATCAGCAATAGTTAGAGCAACTGTATCATCTTAACAAAGAGCGCATTCAGCGCCAGATAGATGAATTGCTCCAGAACACTATGCATGAGAGGATTCCAACCCCTCGCACGCATAGGACAGAAATTTATGAGAGGCACAACCCCTTAGTGCGGGACAGGTCTCCATGACCTTATCAAGTGTTGCCTCCAAGACCTCTGAGACCTGAATGGGAGGCCACCCCTAGAACCAATGATGGGCGCCTTCCTCGGGCACCCATCCATGTTTATAGGTCACGCCCAAAAACTCCTCAAGAAGCCTATGAGGAATTTGAGCAAGAAGAAGAGTGGGCTGAAATGCCCTACCAAGGTAGGGGGGCGCTACCCGGCTACCCCTCCATAGGCCTCAAGTTCCTCGTAATTCACAATGGGAACAAACCAAAGAAGAGGAAATCAAATCCTCTGATGCATACAAAGCGCTGCTAGAGCGCTTAGAGTCTATGGAGACTAAGACTTCGGGGCCCCAAAAGCCCACCTTACGCCGACTCCATAGTCACCCTATGCATCCTTCAATTCCGGCACCCCCATACCCCGACCACTTCAAAATGCCTCAATTGGCAATTTTTAGAGGGGATGAGGATGCCCAAGAGCACGTAACAAGGTTCCTGAGTCAATGCTTTGGCATTCAAGACAATGATGCATTGCTTCTGAGAACGTTTATAACCACGTTCGTAGGCCCTGCCTCGGATTGGTTTACCCAATTGCCGAAGCATAGCATCAACAATCTAGACCAGCTAGTGGACGCGTTCCTTGAACATTTTGCCTTCAACACCAAGAAGAAGGCATCCTTAAGCGACCTAGCTGGCCTTAAGCAGTATGATGATGAGACCATAGCCGCTTATGGGAATCGATGGAGGACATTGCTTTCAAAGCTACCTTACCTCCCTCCCATGGCCGACATGACTCAGATGTTTTCAAAGAGTTGCATAAGGTCGATCTCCATGCTATTGCAGCTGCAACAATATGCCACCCTAGAAGAAGCCCTGGTGCAAGCCAGGATAATTGAGGAGATCAAAATTCAAGACGGCGAGATTGCCAAGCCACGCAAGAAAGAGTGGACCAAAAATGCCAAAATCGGGCCCACGCAACCGAAACCCACCATGGTCAATCAGGTTGCCATAACTGTACCACCGCCTACACAAATGACACAGCCCCCAAAGGCTAATTATTAGGCAGTTCCTCTTGCTAACTATGAAAAGGAAAACCACAAACAAGAGCAAAATCAGCAATGTCGCCCTAAGCGACAATTCACACAATTCACGGAGTCTAGAGACTCCTTGTTTGACCGCTTGTTCATGGCAAACCTGATAAACTTGTCGAAAAGTTGACCCATAGACCCCAACGTGCCAAAACCCAAGGGCTATAGGGAAGATTTATATTGTAGATTCCATCGACAGTAAAGGACATGACATCTTCACTTGTTGGAAATTCAAAAACTTGGTGCAAGACTTGATAGACAACAAAACGCTCATGGTGGATAATCCCGTAGCGCTGAGCAACCAACAGATGGAAGTCTTCAAAGACCCCTTGCCTACCCATGACGCGTAGGCAAAGACTTTACAAGTAAATGAGGTAACACAAAACTGCCCCATGCAAGGGTACGTGGGGATGATAAGCATCGTGACACGAAACAAAAGATACCCAAACACGGCTGCACCCATTGTAGCTACAGGAGATGTTCCATCAACGTCACAACCTCCACAACACCCTACGCAACCTCCCCCACCTAGACCAGTGGCCACGATTCGGACTAAGCTTACTCAAAGTTTAAGGACCACGTCGGCTAGGCTCTCCATTTATGAGCTCATCCAACAATCACCGCCCCATCGGGAGGCTCTGATGGAGATACTCAAAGCCATTGAGCTACAGCCCCATGAACCCAATTCTTTCAACAACTTTGTGGGACATGTGAGACAATGCACAGAACCAGTCATAACCTTCAGGGAAGATGAACTGAAATTGGTGACCGGTGATATGGTGGATCCACCCCTGCACGTCATCGCGCGGGTCAACGAGATTCCATTCAAGAGGGTGTTGGTGGACACTGGCTCATCCAACAACATAATCATGACAATGGCATTAAAACATCTTAAGTTGCCAGCATCCCACATTGTGGCGTCCACTTACACTCTTCGAGCATTCAACGACGCGTTATGCTCGACGGTTGGCACAATTGTCCTGCCCATCCAAGTAGGACAAAAGACCATTCCTACGTTGTGTCACATCCTTGAGGGTGAGATGGCCTACAATATCTTGCTAGGCCGGCCTTGGATCGGGGACATGAAGTGTGTCCCTTCGATAGCCCATCAATGCCTCAAATACACATACGAAGGGCAAGTACATGTAGTCCCAGTAGACTTAGAGCCCTTTAAGTTTTGCAATGCGGTGCAGTTGATGCCACAATCGACCCTCCCATCGACACATTTGGACTTTCAATTGAATCCATCCACTCAGGGTCCGATTCCGCCTACATCCCCATTGTTGAGTCCCTCAAGTAACCGACCCGGCCCATCTTCATCGTCTGTCCCTTCACCAACAATGCCACCTATGGTGGCCACACCGAAGGACAATGGGAAGAAGCCCCTAGAGGAGGCACCACCATTAGTCTCAACCATCTCTACCGAGGAGGTGCCCAGCCGAATGGAAGTCGAGACACCCGATTCACCCAACATGGAGTGGACTCGGGGAGAACTCCCATTCCCTCCCCCTCAACCATCGATGATTACCATTGAAATGGCCAATACGGGCCTCGGGGAGTACCTAGTGCAGAACATTGTGGCAACACCCACACTCGAATCCATGCAAGACATGGGGAGACCTCACCTCCCCATCGACACTATCATCCCTTTAGGCTACCCACCAAATCAGACCAACTTTGTATATGGGGGCCTCGAGAATGGCCTGGAACCCTACCTACAAGAGGAAGAGGACGAAGAGCCATTTGCTGAGAATGTTGATTATCTGTCCAACCCAGAATTCGCCTTGAAATACCTAGACCAATGTAATTGGCATGGATATGGATTGGGCAGATACGAACAAGGAATGCGCACTCTTTGTCAACCAAGATACCAGATGCCATATGATAAATCAGGAGTAGGGTTCAACCACCCTTTGCCCCTCGACATCTTGGTAGAAACCATGCAAGGCTTAGGTCTAGGCAATAGGGATGGGTTGGCACAAGATCCATATGCCAATCCCAACACTACATACACATTGGGGAATTATTTCCCATTGGTAACAACAAACCTTGTTGACCTCAACAGCCCCTCCCCTTTGATCGAGAAAGGGGAAAGTTCAAGAAGTAACCTCCAAGAGGGATATGAACAAAATCAAGGGAGGTCTTCGAAAGATGAGTCAGATTATGAGGTAGCACCTTGGGACCCATTTGAGTCTGATAGCAATCACTCGCAGGTGACGCCCATCGACGATTATCAGGAGGACTTCGTGGCAATGTTCCCCTTTAATGTTCCAATCGGGCAATTGCCACCTCCAGAGAATCCAGCCCTCCCATAGAGAGTGGAACAACCCAGAAGGGGCCAAATCAACATGCTCAAACAAAACGAGCCTCCCATGCCGGCCATAAGGCCAAGTGATCAAGAAACGCCTAGTGGGAGGCTATACCAACCAGAGGGGCACATAGTTGTCGGAGCCAATGAAGGCCTATGGATCTTCGATAGCGACTATGAGGATGAGACTGAGATGGCATATCTCAACCATATGAGGCAACAAGAATACCCCATAGACATCGATGGTATGTTTGAACATCTAAATATGGGACCAAGGCATAGGTGGCATTTAAACCAAGTACAACTAAACCAAGTGCTTCATCCACCACTTTGGGCATACAGAGAGCACCTCCCACCTAGAGACCCTATAGGGCCACCAGTGCCAAGGGTAGACCCTATCCTTCTATCCACACATAGGGCCGATCCTTTTGTGCCAGTACCCATAGAGCCAGATCCGAGGCACAAGGATCACCAAGAATGTCCGAATCAACACCCGTGCAGTAATGGAGACCAAATTCATTCCATCAACATGATCTCCATTGATTTAACCACCCCCATCCACAACCCAGCCGATCCAACATGACCATTGTATCTAGACCTAGATGCCATAGACTGGGATCATGCTGACTCACCACCATCCCCATCAGAGTACTGGCCTTGCGGTGAGATGTTCCATTTCACCCTAGGACAGACTCAGGATATCTTCCATGTTGAAGAGGAACCCGACGTTCCCAACGCAGATCTAAATTCAGCGAATGATATCCACCTGATCCCAACTCCACACCAGTTGGAGGACGGATCCCACATGTCAGTCGAAGAGACGATTGACGTAGACATCGGTTCTGATCCAATGAATCCGCAAGTCATCAAGCTGGGGGTAAGTCTATCCCCCAAAGAGCAAGCCGATTACATTGCCCTTCTCAAAGAGAAGAAGGAGGTTTTTGCATGGTCCTACAAAGACATGTCGGGGCTAGACCCACAGCTAGTCACGCATAATCTAACACTTGATCCGACAATCAAGCCAGTCAAGCAAAAGCTACGTAAGATGCACCCAATAGTGGCCTTAATGGTCAAATACGAGCTACAAAAGTTGTTGGATGCACAGTTTGTCATCTGCATGGATTACCCACCATGGTTGTCCAACATGGTACCCATCAAAAAGTCCGGATGGGAGGATTCGCATATGCATCGATTTTTGAGATCTAAACAAAGCGAGTCCCAAGGATGATTTCCCCTTGCCTAGCATCGACGCATTGGTAGACGCTACAGAGAGGCCACGAAATGCTTTCCCTCATGGATGGTTTCTCGGGATACAACCAGATTCGTATCAATCCCGATGATCAACTAAAAATGGCGTTCACGATGCCTTGGGGGACATTTTGTTATAAGGTCATGCCCTTTGGCCTTAAAAATGTTGGCGCCACTTACCAACGCGCTATGACATACATCTTCCATGATCACATGCATAAAACTTTGGAAGATTATATGGATGATTTGTTGGCCAAATCTCTTTTGCGCCAAAATCATCTCGATGACTTACGCAAGATCCTTGATCGCCTCATCGAACACAAGGTTAGGCTAAACCCCAAGAAGTGCGTATTTGGCGTCACATCTGGAAAACTCTTGGGTTTCATAGTCTCAAAATGAGGCATCGAGGTAGATCCAAATAAAGTCAAGGCAATCCTTGAAATGCTTCCCCCAACCACCATCAGGCAGCTCAGAAGCTTGTAGGGTAAGGTCGCGTCAATCAAGCGCTTCATAGCACAGTTATCTGACAAGTGCCGACCCATGAATAAATTATTACACAAGGGGGTAGCATTTCATTGGGATGACGAGTGCCAGTCAGCCTTCGACGACATCAAACAATACTTGGCTTCGCTGCTAGTATTGGCACCACCTAGACCAGGAGTGTCATTCTACTTATACATCTCAGCTATCGAGGTGGCACTGGGCGCCATGCTAGCCCAAAAAATGAATTACATAAAGAACAGGCTAATTATTATCTTAGCCGCACCCTGGTCAGTTATGAACTTAACTATGCATACGTTGAGAAGCTATGCTTGGTAGTGGTATTTGCCACCAAAAAGCTATGCCATTACATGCTGAGCAATACGACGTATGTTGTGTCTAAGGAGAATCCATTGCGGTACATGATGAGTCATACTTATCATAGTAGTCGCACGGCAAAATGGATCATGTTGTTGATGGAGTTTGACATCGAATTCATTGGACAAAAGTCCATCAAAGGTCAAGTCATCGTCGATCAACTAGCAGAGGCTCCTCTCGAAGATGATCAGCCTCTGACCATAGAGCTACCCGATGATGGGGTCTTCCATGTCTCAGAATCGCCAGATTTTGATGAGCCTGAGTCACAGGCTGACATAACCTTATTTTTTGATGGTTCTAAATGTGAGCAAGGGGGTGGCACGGGAATCATGTTTTTCACACCGCAAGGGGCTCCAATGCCTTTATCATTTAAACTTGATTTCTCGTGCACCAATAACAATGCTGAATACGAAGCCTTGCTCATAGGTCTTCAGACAACCATCACCATGAACATCAAACGCTTGAATATCTTTGGTGATTCACTGTTAATTGTCAACCAAGTGAAAGGGGTATTCCAATGCAAATGCCCAGTTCTGTAGGCCTACAAAGCCCTTGTGGATAAATTCTTGGCAAATCTTGAATGGTACGACATCGAGGCACTCCCTCGATCATCGAATCATTTTGCGGACACTATGGCCTCCTTGGGGTCACTAATCCCGCAAGACCCTTCTCGGTGAGATGACAACCATTCAAGTCAAAACATTATCGCAATCCATGATGGAGCGTGCAAGCTCTGACATAACGCCAGGAATCCACCTGATCCAGATTGAACCATCTCAGGATAGGTTCTCTCGAATCCATGATAGTCTGAATCATGCCAACTGGGGGTCTTTGTTCTCCCCAACCCCTCTTAATAGCAACACAATGCTATTTCTACAAGTTCTTTCCCGCTCAGCTTTTGCTAGGGATGAACTTCAAGAGGGATCGACCGTTCATACCATCGAGGTTTCTGATCAGCAGGATTGGTACACACCCATAAGAGACTATCTCAAGTTAGGTAGCCTCCCACTTGGATTGTCGCACGCCGCAAAAAGATCATTCAAACAGAAAGTGGCAAAACATGTCTTGCTAGGAGACATTTTGTACCATCGGAGCTACGAAGGGATCCTCCTCCATTGCTTGGACCAGCAGGAGTCCACTTGGGCGATCACCCAAGCGCACGATGGTACGTGCGGTGGCCACTTCAGCGGTATGGCCATCGCCAAGCGCATTCTTCGCATGGGCTATTATTGGCCATCTTTAGAGCGAGATTGTTGCGCATATGTGCGGAAGTGCATGAAGTGTCAACACCATGCTAACTTGACACACGTACCTTCTCAAGCCTTGCAGCCGATCCAATCGGCTTGGCCATTTTCATAGTGGGGCTTAGATCTCATCGAAAAGATCTCCCCTGCGTCGTCAGGTCATCACACGTTTATCATAACGGCCATAGAGTACTTCACTAAGTGGGTGGAAGCAATTTCGCTTACCTCTATGACTGGGCCCCGCATTGCGGAGTTCATTTTACATAACATCATATGTCATTTTGGTATTCCATCCAAGATCATCTCGGATAATGGGACGTCATTTAAGAACAAAGATGTGCGTGCTTTGACAACAAAGTACAAAATTCAGCATAGTTTTTTGACACCCTATTATCCGTAGGCAAATGGGCAAGCAGAGGCGTCAAACAAAATGCTAGTTGCCATCCTTAAAAATATGGTCGTAGATAATCATAAGGATTGGCACATCCAAATACCACTTGCCCTATGGGCTTATCGCACTAGCATTCGGACGCCCACTGGGGCAACTCCATTTTCGCTAGTGTATGGCTCCGAGGCAGTCATGCCTCTCGAGTTGGAAATACCCTCCCTACGCATATCAATGCAAGAGTTCATCGATGATGACACTGCATGGCAGGCCCGGTTAGACCAGCTTACGTTACTCGATGAACGACGCGTCAATGCTCTCGAGCATTTACGTATCTATCAAGAGCGACTTAAGAAAGCATACAACATGAAAGTTCACCTGAGGGACTTTCAGGTTGGTGACCCGGTCTTAAAA
This sequence comes from Wollemia nobilis, assembly GCA_028583015.1. Taxonomy (NCBI): domain Eukaryota; kingdom Viridiplantae; phylum Streptophyta; class Pinopsida; order Araucariales; family Araucariaceae; genus Wollemia; species Wollemia nobilis. Next base: position 5,508,072 of record JAQPPZ010016709.1, read on the forward strand.
GAGAACCAACAAAATTCTAACTTGCCACCCCATTTAAGGGACAAGTTCATGGCAAATTGGTTAGGTCCTTATGTAATCGATAGTAAAATAGGACCTAGAACATACCGACTCACCTCTCTTGAAGGAATCAAGGAACTAGAACCCTTGAACATCAGTCATTTGAGGCCATTCAACATTTAGAGAGCCATAGCCCACACCAAAAGCTCCAAGGGTTCCCATAATCGCTTGGTCAACCAAAATCCCCAAGGTTCCCCTCAATCGCTTGGTCACCCAAAATGCCCCAAAGGTATCCATAATCCCTTTGGTCAAACCAAAAGCCCCAAGGGTTCCCTAATCGCTTGGTCAACCCAAAATGCCCCAAAGGTATCCATAATCCCTTTGGTCAAACCAAAAGCTCCAAGGATTCCCACAATCGCTTGGTCAACCCAAAATGCCCCAAAGGTATCCATAATCCCTTTGGTCAAACCAAAAGCTCCAAGGATTCCCGCAATCGCTTGGTCAACCAAAATGCCCCAAAGGTATCCATAATCCCTTTGGTCAAACCAAAAGCTCCAAGGGTTCTCCACAATCGCTTGGTCACCCAAAATGCCCCAAAGGTATCCATAATCCCTTTGGTCAAACCAAAAGCTCCAAGGGTTCCCACAATCGCTTGGTCACCCAAAATGCCCCAAAGGTATCTATAATCCCTTTGGTCAAAACCTCCAAGGATCCGTAAGAATCACTTGGTCCGCACCCATTCGAGTTAAACCACCATAACGAATATTAAAAAACAATAGATAATCCAAAATAACAAAAAAATTGCATCTCACTTTCATGCATATTCTTAAAAATCAAAACACAAAAAAGAAAAGAAAAACTGCATTAGGCATCGCATACATACATTGCATATTTGTTGGTCATACATGTCAAAAGCACCATAGACTGTAATTACTTGGCAATTCCATCATTTTCCAAATTCAGTCCATTTTGTAAAAAGATCCATCAAGAATAATGCCCTTCACATTTTTGCCATATCATAGTCAGTTGTCTTCTAATGTCTTTAGGGTTTTTCATCATTCAACTGTCTTTAGATTTCTAGTCAAATGTTGTACAAAGTCAGACCGATTTTTACAAGGTAGAGTTTTACTTGGATCACGCCTTGTTACATAGCATCCCAACACAAGCTTAAAACACATAAAAATTCCCAAGTTGTGTGAACGAAAGATGAAACCTACAAAGCAGTCTAGGGTACCATAGGTGAAACGTTATCTTGCTCATCCCCCTATGCGAATGGTTCAAGAATGCTGAGAATTGACAAAAGGACAAGCTCTTCCCCATCCAATTCCCCATAATAAATAGTGGTTTTCACCACTATCAAAAATCCCAAACACCTTTGGTCCCCAAAGTCATAAGGATTCATACTACACGCCCCTGAGAAGGATGGGTAGTCATCCCCAAGGCCTAAAAGGATCAATGCCATTCACAAGCAAAATCCCAAAAGTCCACCATCAAAAATCCCAAACACCTTTGATCCCCAAAGTCATAAGGATTCATACTACACGCCCCTGAGAAGGATGGGTAGTCATCCCCAAGGCCTAAAAGATCAATGCCATTCCAAAGCAAAATTCCCAACCACCTTTGATCCCCAAAGTCGTAAGGATTCATACTACACGTCCCTAAGAAGGATGGGTAGTCATCCCCAAGGCCAAAAGGATCAATGCCATTCACAAGCCAAAAACCCACGAGCTCAACTTTGAAATCAAAATTCAAAATCTAAATCCTCAAAAGGCAACAATAAAAAATAACAGTGGTTATCACCACTACTCAAACCCCTTGCTCAAGAAAAAAAAAAGAGAGAAAATAAACAGTGATTTTCATCACTATGTATGAGAGCAAGTATCCCAACAAGTTGAGCAACCGAAAGACGCCTGAGCTTGAATCCCTAGAATTCTCAAAGTTCAAAAACCATTTAGGTGATCCTCATTACGGGTTTGGTGGATAGCCTACCTGGCAATGGCGGTATCCTAAACGCATGACGATATGTCTATCACATTAGCTTTGCATGTGTGTAGACCAATGTTTGCATGTGGATGAGCTAGCTTATGGTATCTTAGATTGCCCCATGGATTAATCTTACTAAATGCAACAAAGGAATTAGTGGAGCTAATTAGGTGATCCTCAATACAGGTTTGGTGGACAACCTACTTGGCATTGGCGGTATCCTTATGAATACCACATAAACGAACTCAATCGCACACACATGGATGTGAAATAACTTGGTCAAACTCAAGTCTGATTCGTACCTTGTTCGAAAGTCTTGTAAGATAATGTACAATCTTGATTAGTTAGTTAAAGCATCTGAGTCTCAGAAAACCTTAACTACATTCTAAAACAATTGTTGTACATTTCATTACTTACATCACCATCAGAAAATACAAAACAAAAATTACAAATGCAAAGTTATTCCATAAAGCAATCACATAGTACATAAAGCCAGTAAATCTTGTATAGTCTATGGTGCCATCGCCTGTATACCAACAAATCATTCCATCCATTCCATATGCATACATCCATATCATATAGCTAACATCATCCGTAGTCATAATAGCATATGCATACATCAACATAAATAAAGGTGCATAAAAAGAAACAATAAACCATGACAAGCATATCATCAAACCAAAAATGAGTCATGTATATATATCGAGTCAAAATGCCCTCAGGCTACAATAAGAAGGTCCTCTGACCTCACAAAAAAACCAAAAACTCAAAATCCCCAAAGCCTAGGGAGTCGGCCACCATGATCATGCAGGATCGGTGTGATTGGAACTACCCCCAGTAGTATGGGTCCTATGGGACCTTGTTGGAACAAAATCTGCCTTCGGTTAATAGTGTTGCACCTTAGACTTTGCCAAAATTGAATAGACAGATCTTGCTTGAGATCATCTGTCTAGTCTCTAGAGAAGGCTGGTTCCTTTGAGTTTTTTAGAGAAAAGGGGAACAAAAGATAAGGGAAATATAGCCTAAGCTAGAACTTTTCTCACAGTACATATTGGACAACAACAAACATTGATGATGCAGATTACTACTTTTAGAGTTTTCTTTATATCTTCTTTATAGAAAACACGAATTCCTGAGTGTGACTTTTAGATGTTCGTCTAAAAGCATGTATAATATTTTAATATTCAACTCTAGAAACAAGATTTATACGTGCACAGTCCATATTTCAGAATAGATACATTATAAAACTTAGAATGAATAAAAGTCAAAACATCAGATACATACACTTGCACATAGAAGTTTCAGAAGCCAGAAGAAGAAATCTTTTATTGGTTGTAATCCAGTACATGTACATCAAGCTTGTAAATGCCCAAAACCTGACACTTTTTCCTGGAGTCGCTCACCCCTATATATACCCTAAAAGAGTATATTTTTCTAAGTACATCTTACTATTTTACAAGCAATCATCTGTAGTTTCTAATAATACACAACAAGTCTTCTATGAATTAGATATCTTCTCTGCAGATTAGATTCTAGACGAGCCTCGCCACATTTTCAATCATCTAGCAATCCTGATCTATCCTAGATTTCGATAATCATGTCAGAAATCACTTCTTGGTGTCAGTGCATGCTTTTGATTGCCAAAAATACATTTTATTCCTTTACAGCTGGCGTGTCACAAAATCATGACATTCTTTCCTTGCTTTGCTCTTTTGTCGCCTCCAACCATGAAAATGAGACATGTCACGAAATCACGACATTCGTCTCTTGTTTTGCTCTTTTGCCACTTCCAGCCGTAAAAATGAGACATGTCGTGAAATCGTGACATTCATCTCTTACTTTACTCTTTTGCTGCCTCCCGTCGCAAAAATGAGACATGTTGCAAAATCACAACGTCCATCTCTTGCTTTGCTCTTCTACCGCTTCCAGCCACGAAAATGAGACATGTCACAAAATCGTGATGTCTGTCTCTTGCTTTGCTCTTCTACCGCTTCCAGATGTGAAAATGAGACATGTCGCGAAATTGCGACATCTTTATGTCTTTTCCTTCATTTCTTCTGGGCGATCGTGAAAATGTGACATGTCACAAAATTGTGACACTCCTTCGCATTGCTCTTTTGTTGCCTTCAGCCGCGAAAATGTGACATGTCATGAAATCGCGACATTCTTTCCCGCTTGGACTCTTTTGTCGCCTTCAGCCATGAAAATGCAACATGTCGCGATATCGCGACACTTTTGCCTCCTTGCTCCCTTCTGTTGCTCTTGGCCATGAAAATGCAACATGTCACGATATCATGACACTTTTGCCTCCTTGCTCCCTTCTATTGCTCTTGGCCATGAAAATGCAACATGTCACGATATCGCGACACTTTTTCCTCCTTGCTCTTTCTCTTTGCTTTGGACCGCGAAAATGCAACATGTCACGATATCACAACACTTGCCTCTTTGTTCTCTTTTTTTGCTCTTAGTCGCTAAAATGCAACATGTCGCGATATCGCGACACTTTTGCCTCCTTGCTCCCTTTTGTTGCTCTTAGCCGCGAAAATGCAACATGTCGCTGTTAGCGTACTACTTTGGCTGTATGTGATTATTCAGGACTACTGTTACAACTGCGTAACATATTCAGTTCTGTAACAACTTTGGTTACGTCGGTGTTCTATTCCCGGCTACTCTGTATTATTTAATGAGCCTCCTGAATAATACATCAATGTTCGCTGGTTTTTTACATGGTATCAGAGCCAGATCGCAGGGAGCGGTGAGAGGAAGCAAGAGGCGGACAGAAAGCGTTGTGTCTGTGCCGGAGAAGGTTGTTGGTTGCGACGCGATTTTTTTTAAAAAACGTGAAAGCGCGATGTTATCGTGGACGCCCGCTTCAGCCCACCGGAATTAAAAAAAAAAAAAGAGGGACGCAGCGCGCGTCCTTGGTGTGCGTAGAGAGCAGACGGATCGGACGTCTTACGCGTCCAGTCTGCGCAGAACGCAGAGGCCAGCTGCGCAAGACGCAGACGTCCTGTCTGCGGTAGACGGCAGCTGCGTCGTTTGCACCGCAGACCGCAGCGTCACGCGCAGACATACTGTCTACCGCAGACGCGTGAACGTCTGCACAGAGCGGAGAGGGGAAGGACCCACCCCCCTCTCGCGCGGCACCCGCGTCCCCTCCGGTCTGACGCGCAGGCTCTGACAGAGACGTCAGAGCTGCCAGAGCCGCGTACAGCCCTGCGCAGGCTCTGACAGACTCGTCAGAGCCGCGTCCTAGTGCGGAGCGGAGAGGCGCGAAAGGAGGGCGAGGTGAATTTCGAAATTCCCCTCCCGCATGGGAATCGGGAGGTATAACCCCCCCCCCCCCGCGGCAGAGCCTGCGCATTGGAGAGCGCAGGCGTCCGTAAATATAAAAAAAAAAAAAAAAAAAAAAAACGAGGGCCATCCCCCGCGCACCGAAAAAAAAAAAAAACGAGGGCCATCCCCCCCGCGGCGGCAGAGCCGGCGCGCATTGGAGAGCGCAGGCGTCTGTTAAAAAAAAAAAAAAACGAGGCCCCCCCAGTAGAGACGCACCTCCACCCTCACCCTTTTTCCGTTGCAGTGCGACTTGCGCGAGGTGGCGTGGGACGAAGAGCAGGCGGACTCGACCCGGTGCGAGGTGGACGAGCGCGAATTTTCGCGCGCGAGGCCGAGGAGGAGAAGCAGCACGGGTAGAAAAGGGAGGTGGCTCATTGATCCTGTCGGATCAGCCCGCTGGCTCACGTGGTCGTGAGCCGTGCGGTAAGGCTCAGGGAGCCTACAGGTCGGGGGTTCGAATCCCGTCGACTCCCCCAAGGTATAATTTTTTTTTGTCAAAGTCATTTTTTAATTATTATTTTTTTTAATTAAAATTTTTTAATTTTAATTTTTTTTAATATAGTTTTTAAACTTTAATAAATTAAAATTTAATTTTAATTTATTTTTTTCTAAAGTTTTTAAAACTATAGAAATTAAAATTATTTATTTTAATTTTAAAATTGATAATGATTATAAAAATGCTTTGTTAAAGAAAGCCTTTTAAGGGGGGATATTTTTTCGAAAAATCAAAGGGGGATAGAGAGTAATTTTTAAAAAAATAGCAATTTGGCATTGTAAAAGGTGCATTTTTGGTTGTGACCGACACCTTGTGGGTTATTCTTGTGGGCAATTTTTTTTTGTTGTATGTTGCATATTTCATTTTTGCACTATAACATTAAAAATTAAAATCAAAACACTCCCTAAGTCCCCGGAATATAAAACCCATCCGTGCAATTTTATTGCACTTGCAGCGTTCGGTATTTGTGATACCTCTGGCCAGCACTTACAGGTAAAGCTGTCGTGATTTGGCTACTGTATCCGCCGCCTAATATAGCTTGCTATAACGACGTCTGAGCTTGTTCTCTATAAATCGTCGGGGAGGAATAAGTACGTCATTTTTGCATTTTTTACTCCATCCACTACCCTTTATCGCACTTGTGTTTAGGCGTAAATCCGACGAAGTATTCTTCATAGTGTTTAGGGGAAGTTACGCCCCACGCATGAGAAGAATCTTCTATGGTAGGTGCCATCAACAAGGCGATTCCCTTTCAATACCGCTTATGTTCCACGTATCGTATGATCTCTAAAATTCACCTATAGTCTCCCTCACGTAAGGGCGGGTGATTTTTGTTGATCTTTCTAAATACCTATAGTTTCCCTCACGTAAGGGCGGGTATTTTGTACGGTATATTGGCCTAGCAAAAGGTATATAGAAAGGGGGACCAATTTGGTGATATAAGGAACCTTCACTATGGCCGCTGTTGCAAAGTTGATGACTGATCCGCATCAGTTATTGAAAGGTCCAAATTATACACCATGGAAACATAAGATGAAGGCTATTCTCCAAATGGAAGATTTGTGGGATATTGTTACTGGAGTAGCAACCAGGCCTTCACCAACAGCAGGATCCACAGGTCCTTCAGCAGATCAGATTGCTTTTGACAAGAAAGACAGTAGAGCAAAGGTGCTCATTTTGTTTGCTGTTTCAGATGAAGTGCAACCTCATATAGCTGATAAAGCAAGTGGTAAAGAGGCATGGGATGCCCTTAGAACCATCTATGAGGGGAAGAATGAATCCACCATTCTTCATCTTCAACAACAACTTCATAACTCGAGTTTGAGGCGAGGGTGAAACAGGTTGAACTCTTTATGTGCAGAGTGTCTGAGTTGAAAGAGAAATTGAGTTCTCTAGGAGATATTGTGGACGAAAAGCTTCTCATTTCACTTGTGATGAGAGCTTTACCTTCTTCATTTGATATGTTGATAACCTCCATCCAGGTGTCCCAACGACAAATTACCTACATCGAGTTGGTCAATCTGCTCCAACAACAGGAGGCACGCCAACTTCACAAGGATGATTCTTCCAATACAGCCCTATACACCAACAGGCAGGGTTCTAGGAAGAAAGGTAATGGGCAAAAAGGAGGCAACTTTCAGAAAGGAGGAAATTCTCAAGAGGATACGAAAGGAAAAGGCAAGCAACCTCAACGAGAAGAAGAGGTGGTGCAAGATCCGTGAGAAAGACAACCATGACACCAACGAGTGTTGGCATAAGAACAAGCAAAAAGGCCAAAACAAACCACAAAATAAGAACAAGCAACCCCAGGTGAATGTTGCTGTTGAAGAATCTGACTCAGATTCTGAATGGGCACACAAGGTGCTCATGACTACCACAGATTCCACTCAGAGGGATCCTATTTGGTATGTCGATTCTGGAGCTAGTAAACATATGACTGGCGACAGATCGTGGTTTGAATCATTTGTGGCCAAGGAGGGCAAACCTGTCACCATTGTCGATGATAAAACCTACGGGGTTCGGGGAGAGGTACGGTTTCAGTCACTCTTCCTGATGGCAAGTGTCAGATTGACAAGGTCCTCTATGTTCCGGGATTGGCCAACAATTTGTTGTCAGTGACACAAATCCTGGACAGAAATATGGTTGTCAACTTTCGTGTTGAGAATGGAAAGAAGTGTTGTACAATTACCAGGAAGGGTAAGCAGATTGCAACAGCTTCATATAAGCATGGCTTATTTGCACTAGATGCTATCTCTACTCCACATGTTGCCATGATTGTCTCTACCAAGGAGGCAACTTCCCTATGGCACAAGAGATATGGGCATCTTAGTTCTGGCTACTTACTTGAGCTCAGCAAGTATGAGATGGTAAAGGGTCTTCCTTCCCTTTCTGCCACATTGCCAGTGTGCTCTGACTGCTTGGCAGGAAAGCAGCATAGAGTACCATTTGAGAAGAGCTCTACAAGAGCAAGAAAACCTCTGGAGCTAATTCACACCGATCTATGCGGTCCTTTCACACCCAACAGTGTTGGAGGGAAGAGGTACTTTCAGTTATTCGTAGATGACTACTCACGAAAGATGTGGGTTTTCTTTCTCAAACTGAAATCTGAAGCTTTTGCATTCTTCCAGCAGTTCAAGAAATCCGTTGAGAAGGAGTCAGGGGCTTCTATCAAAACCCTCCGCTCAGATCGAGGGGGAGAGTTTACCTCTAATGAATTTTCTGCATTCCTAGATAAGCATGGGATCAAGAGACAGTTAACAACTGCCTATACTCCTCAGCAAAATGGAGTTGCTGAGAGAAGGAACCGTTCTATCATGGAAATGGTTCGTTGTATGCTCACAGGTGCAACTCTTGGGCAACAATATTGGGCAGAAGCTGTCACCACTGCAGTGTATCTTTTGAATAGGGCACCCACAAAGGCCCTAAAAGGAATGACTCCACAGGAAGCATGGAGTGGTCGAAAACCCTCCATATCTCATCTACGTATTTTTGGGTGTCAAGCTTTCATGCACATACCGAAAGAGAAAAGGAAGAAGCTAGATGAGAAAACACTGAGATGTATTTTTCTTGGATATTCTGAGCACTCTAAAGGATATCGGTTGATAGATCCTTTGACCAAGAAAATTCATATCAGCAAGGATGTTGTCTTTGATGAAGCTTTCACATCACAGAGCACATCTACAATACACCAGGATATTGTGGAACCAAAGGAAGAGGAGATTCCTTCGTCAACACAGACAGGAGGTCCTTCTACATCTTCTTCACCACCACCGAAGCAGAATCCTAAATGGTGTACAAATACAATCAGAGATGCAAATTTATCCACTCCTCCCAATTTGAATTTGGATAGACCTCGTACACGCAGTATGGCTCAAAAGGAAAGAGAAGCCAGAGAAACTGGTGAGGTTGATGATCTTTGTCAATCTTTTGAGGAACTTTCTGTGACTCCAAGTAGAGAAGTTGAGGATATGGATATTGATGATGACAGGGCATTCATGTCTACCATAGATAGTCTTGAACCTGCATCAGTGCAAGATGCTCTTAGTGAGCCTCAGTGGAAGGCCGCTATGGATACGAGTATGAGTCTACGATGAAGAATAAAACTTGGAAGCTTGTTGATCTGCCGCATGGAAAGAAACCTATTGGCTGCAAATGGGTATACAAAGTCAAGTACAAGGCAGATGGAACAATTGATAAGCATAAGGCCCGACTTGTTGCAAAGGGCTATGCTCAAAAGGAAGGCATCGACTATGAAGAAACTTTTGCACCTACTGCTCGGATGACCACAATTCGGGTTATGTGTGCTATGGCAGCACAATATGGGTGGAAAGTTCACCAAATGGATGTCAAAAGTGCCTTTCTTAATGGTGATCTCCAAGAAGAAGTCTATATGACTCAGCTTGAAGGATTTGAAGTGGAAGGCCAACGAGAGAAAGTTTGCAAATTGGTCAAATCCTTGTATGGTACTGAAACAAGCTCCTCGAGCTTGGTATATAAAAATGGACAATCACCTAATGCGGCATGGATTTAAGAGATGTCCGTCAGATGCAAACCTCTATTTCAAGAAATAGGGTTCTGAGATAGTGTTGCTTGTACTCTATGTGGATGATCTGCTCATTACAGGGAGTTCAGAAGATATGATCTCTACTGTCAAAAGAAACTTGTGCAAATCTTTTGAGATGACAGATCTCGGACTTCTCCATTACTGTCTTGGTCTGGAATTCAGCCAGAAGGAGCACTCCATCAAAGTGTCTCAGAAAAAGTATGCCAAGACATTGCTCGATAAATATCGCATGACTGACTGCAAGCCAATGGCAACTCCAATGGAGAATGGACTTCAGTTATCGTGATATGATGACTCACCTCAGGTAGATGGCACTCTCTATCGACAGTTGATTGGGAGTCTCATATATCTGACCAATACTAGGCCAGATCTCGTATTTGTTGTAAACTATCTTTCGAGGTTCATGCAGGAGCCTAAGACTACTCATTGGAAAGCAACAAAACGTGTTCTTCACTATGTCCGTGGTACTATAGAATATGGCCTAGAATACAAGAGGAACAACAAATTCTTCTTGCAAGGATACACGGACTCCGACTATGCCGGATCATTTGATGATCGCAAGTCAACTTCTGGATACATTTTTCATCTGGGATCCGGTCCTGTCTCTTGGCATAGCAAGAAGCAACAGGTGGTTGCTATTTCTTCAACAGAGGCAGAATATCGCGCCGCACGTGAAGCTGTGTGCGAAGTGATATGGTTACGTCGCATTCGGACAAGTATGGGCCATCCATCAAAATCTCCAATACACTTGTTCTGCGACAATCAAGGTGTTCTGAACCTCGTCAAGAATCCAATCCATCATGAAAAAACAAAGCACATTGACACACAATGTCATTTCATTCGAGAGGAAGTTCCAAAGCACCGAATTCAGCTTCAGCACATTCCCACCGATGCTCAAGTTGCAGACATTTTCACTAAGGCACTTGGACGTGTCAAATTTGAATTGTTTCGCAGCTCACTTTGTATTGCAAAATAATGTAAGGGGATGTTAGTAGTCTAGTATAGCTATTAGTTATTACATTACCCAAATAATGTAATAAAGGGGGATGTTAGCGTACTACTTTGGCTGTATGTGATTATTCAGGACTACTGTTACAACTGCGTAACATATTCAGTTCTGTAACAACTTTGGTTACGCCGGTGTTCTATTCCCGGCTACTCTGTATTATTTAATGAGCTGCTGAATAATACAATATGTTCCGTATTTTACAGTCACGATATCGCGACACTTTTGCCTCTTTGTTCTCTTTTGTTGCTCTTAGCCGTGAAAATGCAACATGTCATGATATCGCGACACTTTTGCCTCCTTGCTCCCTTTTGTTGCTCTTAGCCACGAAAATGCAACATGTCACGATATCACAACACTTTTGCCTCCTTTCTCCCTTTTGTTGCTCTTAGCCGCAAAAATGCAACATGTCGCGATATCGCAACACTTTTTCCTCCTTGCTCCCTTTTGTTGCTCTTAGCCATGAAAATGCAACATGTCACGATATCATGACACTTTTACCTCCTTGTGGTATTTTGCTTTTTCTTTGATCTTTAGCATATGGGCCACTTCGGTATTCTTGGAAAATATGCAAAAAGGTGCATTAACTATTTTTTTGTAGTTAGTCACTTTTTGACTAACAGACCTCTTAGGGTAGCTGCTGCCAACCTACGCACCATGCCCACCAACGCTACCCTCATCCAGCCGCCTATGACGAGAGGATGCAGACTGCTTGGTCTCACCACATCTCATGTAGCGTGACAAACCACCTCCATCAAGCTCAGGTAATTTCCCATCGAGGCGAACAACCTCTATCTCTAACTCCACTCGATACCGCCCCCACTCCACATCTCGTCGATGGTACATAGCCAATATGTTGTCTTGTTGTGCCAACTGAGCCTGCAGGAGATCCCTCTCCTAAAAAACATCTCTATGCTCCTCATCCCATCTCCGTAAGATATCCTCCAATCATGCTATCTTAGCATGAAACCTAGCCTCCATATCCCTTGAGATATCCTAAGGCATGGGCACCTCTGAGATGACCTGTTGCTCTGGGACATATTGGACATATGGCTGCTCCAGCACCCCCACATCCTCTCCATCGCCAGTGAAGTCATTGACCTCCACCATGTCTGCATCATCAAGCGGATCCCCCTAACCCTCCACTGATGCCTCTGCACCCCCACCTCCTACTACTGCCATATCTGCACCTCCTAACAACCCCTCACCCCGTCATCATCGCATAATCCACCACCGGTCATACTCTGTAGTTACCCCAACATCATCCACGTTGGGAACATCAATAACTACATTAGACCCCTCACCCAATGACTCAATGATCATCTAGACTAGGGTCCTCTCATCCTTGCGCTACTGATATATCAAGGGATCACTAGGAAATCCTTGGCACACCCCAAATTGCTAGGCCACCTGGACATATGGGAAGTACTCCTGCTCTGTCCCATGATGCCCAATCAACCACCTACCCTTACGCACCCATCACAGCCACTCTCTAGTCTCAGGCCAGGCTGGACAGTTCCAGTACGATTGCAAAAACACCTACCCTGGCATTAGATGATAGAAGGCATTAGTATAGTGAGCTACGTCACCTACCCACCACTGACTCTATCCATGCTCCTCTAATTGCCACCATAGATTGGCATACCTAATCTCCCGATCCACCATCTCACCTTGGGTGGTCCAAGGCAAACCCTATGGCTGCTCCATAGCTATGTGCTGCCACCCCCAGCACTGCAAAGATAGCTGCACCTGATCCCCTTCCACTTTCGATAGTGGACCTCGTACAACTCATCGTACAGCTGTGCCAACAATGTCTGACCCCACCTCATAATAAATGGAGCTGATGTCAGACACTCCACCAAAGTGAAAACCAACTCCAACAGGTTCCAAGGGAACCTCACACCTGAGTAGTCTGGAAGTAGCATATTGGAAATAAGGGCCATGAGTAGAGAATGCCTCACCCCTAATACACCTTTCTCCAGTGACCACCATACCAGAATACCGCCTATCTGGCAGTCAGCCTCTGCCCTCTCCACAACCCTCTCCACCCCCATCTCCCTCGCCCGACCAAAACACCATGTTAGTATTGTTATCCGCTGGTCCCGATGGGTCATCCGGATAGGAAGCCCATCTATCAGAATTTGTAGAATCCGATACACATCCTCTAGAGTCACAGTCATCTCCCCTATTAGGAGATGAAAAGTATTGGTGTGGGTATCCCACAGATTGATCAGGGCAGTCAAATATGCCCTATCCCCCACCACAGGCTCCAAAAGCATCACCTTCTTGAGCCCAAGGGCATCAAGCCACTCCCAATCCCTAATGGTCAAAGCCTCTCGAACATCAGAGAAAAAAGTCGACTGGCAGTACTGACTCTTCACAACCTGAAAAACAATAAAAAAAAGCAAACAATATTAAGTACATACTTCATATCAACAAAAACAATACAATAAAACTATACAGAACAACAAAGTACAAAAAAAAAAGTACAGACAAACAAAGAAAAACAAAATACAAAGAAAAACAAAGTACAAGAAAATAATTGTACAACAAAAGTACAACATCAAAAGTACAAAAAAGCAAAGTATGACAAAAGTACAAAAACATTCAAAACAAACTTACAGAAACGATCGCAGACATAAAAATAATTGTACAAAAACACAAAACAAAATAACAAAAAAAAAATCATCCTAGGGTTTCAACCTTAGTATGAACAAACAACACAAAAAAAAAACAAATTCATCCTAGGGTTTCAACCTTAGTGTGAACAAAAAACATAATAAAACAAAAAAATCATCCTAGGGTTTAAACCTTAGTATGAACAAACAACACAAAACAAAACAAAATTCATCCTAGGGTTTCAACCTTAGTGTGAACAAAAAACATAATAAAACAAAAAATCATCCTAGGGTTTCAACCTTAGTATGAACAAACAACACAAAACAAAAACAAATTCATCCTAGGGTTTCAACCTTAGTGTGAACAAAAAACATAATAAAACAAAAAATCATCCTAGGGTTTAAACCTTAGTATGAACAAACAACATAAAACAAAAAATGAAATCAAACAAAAAAAATCGCCCTAGGGTTTTAGCCTTAATGTGAACAAAATAAAAAAAAATATATATAAAATATAAAAATTAATACTAGGGTTTCAACTTTAGTATTAACACAAAATAAAAACAATTATGTGCAAGTTTTTAACTTCATATAAAGCACAAACGAATAACAAGAAGGGAGAAGGAACATCATACCGGTCTCACCTCACCTCCTCCGCTCGAAGATCCGGTTCTCACACTCATGAAGTCCATGAAATTTTGGCAGTGCTCCACTATGCACACTCACACTCCTCCTCACTGCTCCAAATCGCCAAGAAAAAATTGTTGCAAATGAGCCCAAAACCTAGTTTTGGTCCTTTTATAGGTTGTTAGGCCTGTAATCATCCCACCTTGGGATGAGCACTCTAGTTATCGCTCATCCCACCCTGGTATGATTACCAACTTGGTATTCGTCCCACCCTGGGACGATTACAGAGCAAGAAATAAAGCAACAAAAATTGCATCCAAAAAAATGCACCAAAAATAGCAATAAATCTGTCGAACAAAGGTGCCTCTACACTTGACATTCATGGCATGAAAAACCACCTTCGGGGTCACAAATGATCACTATCCTACTCCCTAATAAGGCTAGCATATCCGGACCGCTCTACGGGAAGGAGGATTTTCGATAATTTCTACCCCAATAGGCATCAACAAAAGGGTCAAACCCCACCAAAAATAGGACCGATTGCTGGAAAACTGCATAAGCATTCAAAGAAAAACAATTGCAGGCACCCTTACAAATGTCATATTGGGTCAAGTGACTCGTTGCTTTTATCATTTTTGTTATTCCCTCATCGATTCATCGCTTGAGGGGGTAGTCACACTTAGTCACCAAATCAACAAATACACACCCAATCAAGGAAATGGCATGCATTCAAAGAATCATTGACAAAGACAATCACGCTCCTGCTTGGGGCAGCAAACAAGCAATAATCACAAGATAAACAAACACTTGGCTTTCTGGAAGCATGAAGACAAGGTTCCTCAGACAAAAGGTTGCACCCTTTTCCTATTCATGACTGAAAAATGTCCAAGATCAAGTACACCTCACTGAAAAAGGTTACACTTGAGTTAAGCTCCTTGGCTAGTTAGAAGCAAGGATTCAAGAATGCATGCCCTTTCCATACTTGGGGCATCAAAATTTGGTTAGGTTACTAAGAAACCCTAATCATTAAGTGCTTTGGTCATTTATTTTTTTTCAGCACTGCGCCACACACAGCTCATCCCAAAAAGGGGTATTTATAGACACCAAAACAACACCAATCTGATTATGTGACTATAAGCACTGATCGAATTGGCATACATACCCCCTAGGGAAGCCTATAGAGGTTAAAAAATGGTCCTAACCACTCCCAAATCAATTTTGGAAGGTCAGAGGTCAATTTGGTACCTTTTAAGCACTATGCTCCCTATTCGTCCCACCCTAGGACGATTAGAATCCTATTCACCCCACCCCGGGATGATTAGCAGCAATCGCTCTAGGGTGGGGTGAATAGCAGGTTTGACTGGAAAAAATTCAAGCCTTGACAAATGGCATCCCAGATCTGCCACTCAACTTTGCCTTCAAGGCATGCAATTGTGAGGAACAGTTTCAAATCTGAGAGAGGGACTTTAGTCAAGCATGCCTTGATCATGGAGGCACTAAATCAGGGAGGTATATTCTCTCCCTCCAATAGGCATGGTGAGCCAAGTGGCACCCTTGCATGCACATTAAGAGGAGACCCTCAGGTCTATAAAATGGTGAGCCTTCTCACCCTAAAAAAAAAAGGAACGGAGCTAGAGCATTTGGAGCAACGGAGTGCTGCCAAATTGTACCCCATTCCCTTTTGTGTTTCCTACATCCATAATTTCTCTTTTGGAAGAGAGGTTATCGAGTGAATACTAGGAATGCAATTTAGACCCAAAACTTGAGCAATCAGCCACAATCCCACACTAAACTCATTGACACAACCCCCTAGGAGGTTTTGGACCCATCCCACTTGGATTGGTGCCAAAACTAGGCCCCAAACGGTGGGCGTCTTGCCCCCGGGCACCCCTCGCACTGTTGCAGTCCTAATCATCCCACCCATCCCACCCCGGAGCGATTAGAAATATGTGAAGGATTTCTCTACTGTTCTTTTTGCATTTTTTCATATTTCATGTACTTATGTTGCTGTTCAAGTTTCATGTTATTTTGACTTGATTTGACTGTGTTTTCATCATTTTACGTGTTTACTAACATACCAGGAGTGCCTTCGAATATAGGATAATATGGGTAGAATTTTCCAAATCCGACCTTCTGGGTTGTCTCAAAATGCCTCTTTTAGCCTAACCCCAAGTTTGCAGGAGTTTTGGAGGCCTCTAGGCAGTACATTTGCAAGATCGCTCTTGCACGTTTTGTGATAGTCCTAATCATCCCACCCCGGACCGATTAGAAATCCATGCATGATTTCTTGACTATTCTTTTTGCAATGGGTCCTTGATGATGTCTTGATGCTTTTGTCAAATTTTGGGTTCATTATGACATGTTTTGACCATCATTTTACTATTTTATGTACTTACTAGTCGGAGGCTTTGGGGATTGCATGTTTTCCTACATCCGCATATGCTATTAACTATTTGCTATTTCTCTGTGCATAGTATCTCACCACCAGGAACATTGGAGGGGCAGCAAGGAACGACGAACACACAGATGCAAGTGGCGACAATGTTTGGCCCGCCCATTTTGAATGTGGGTATGCAGAGGACACTGGAAGTGTACCATCCATTGATGTAAGGAACTGTATCAAATGTTCTGAGCCCTAGAGAGGGTGGATGCATTGTAACTAGATTAAAAGAAAAATTAATAAAAGATGCCCCACTTTTTTTTGCTTATATCTCGTTTCTGCTTTACTTCCTACATGCATTTGTTCATCGCATTCGTAGGACTTAGCATCGATACCGTATCTATTTCGTTTGCATCATAATCTGGTATGTCGTCATTCTGCATTTGGCTTTCACTTGGATAGCTACATTGGAAACCTCCCTATAAAAAATTTATTAGGGTTTTTAGGTTTCAAGGATTTTTGGCCTTCTTTCTTTTTCTAATTTTCAATTTTTTTTACAAAATGTATAAATTTATTAAGAGAAGGTAAACCACAAGGGTTATGTTCCTATATTTTAGTTTGGAAAGAGGGTCTAAGCTTATTTACAAACATGATAGTAGTAGCATCTTTAGTTAAATTGATATTCACATGACACTTAAGTCTTTTGCACCTTTTGTGAAAATTAATAATAGATTCATTAGGATATTGTTTTGTATTTACAAAAATATTCATTGCTTTCATAATAATCATATCATCATCAAAATATTATTTTATTTTAAAAAAAAAAGTATCTAGGTGATAAATGGAATGTTTAGGTAAGGATGCAAATAAGTAAAGTATTTCCTACTAAATTTTTAGTCATTAATTTTAATAAATATTTATCACTATGAATCCAATCCCTATAATATGCCATGAACTTGTCTGCTAATAGCTAGAATTTATTAGCACCATCATAAAAGATCTTAGGCACATGCCCAAATAGGTCTATAGCTTCTACATCAAGGGCTAGAGATTAACTTCTATAATTTCTTAAAGTTGGATTAGTTAATGTAGGTAAATCCTCCCCAAGGTTTGTTAGGGAAATAGTAGTAGGTGGAGCATTAAGGTTCATGATTGAGGGAGGAATGACAACTTGTACTATAATATTTTTATTTTCATATTTGATTATCCTGGTTAGAATAATTGTGCCTCATGAGGAATGACACAATAGGGCTACAATCGATAGCATGTGATTTGGTTCAATAGAGGATCTCTAGGAGTTTTTTACAAGGTTAAATCCTTGTTAAGATGTGATATTTAAGGTACACTTGAAATCAAATAAAAATGGATGCAAGAGATAAAAATAAATGACCCAACAAAAGAAAAATGTGGCAATGCACCAAAATATCTGCTAAGATATCTTTAAACAACAAACCAAATGCTATGTGCCAATGATGAATGCTTCCTCTTCCCAACACAATTAAGCACATATGAGATTCATCAACACAAGTATGCATAAATAGGTGGGTCTATAGGAATCCACATATGTATGACCCAAACATTAACACAAGCCCCTCATACACATACATCAACAAAATCCAAATGAGGTAAATACTAGAAATACATACACACATAGAAATGGGTCCATACGAAGCCATAGATGATTGATCTAAAATTGATACAGGCCTCCATACACACACATATGTAAATAGTTCAATTAAAAATATTATACGGAGCGGGGGTTAGATTTGCCCACAAGCTACTCAACAACCAATTACTATACAAAAATAAATGAATGGAAATCCTACAAAAAAATACAATTGCAAACTTACCAATCCTTTACAAAGCTAACATTACTCCTATTTATAGATTACAAATTATAGGGTTTCCCTCCAAAACTCATGCAAAGATTTCAATATGACTACTACTTCTAACATTGGTTCAAGTCTTGTTTGAGTTGTCAACCCTTCCAAGGTTATTTAGATCTAGTATCTTAAATTCCAGATGGTTTTGAGCCTACGGATGGACAAATATCACCATTATTTCTACCCAATCATTTTGGGAGTCCTCACAATCTAGGTGTAGAGGATTTCTACTTTTAATGCTCCATATTTGGGAGTGACCTTGTCATGGATTTCTAGTTATTGTTGTCATTTTCAATATATATGCAACATTCCTTTTGTAGTAAAGGACAATACTCTCTACAAAATTTTACACCTAAAAAAATCTTATCTTTTTAGGATGTGGTACCTTTTCTTCAGAATTTGTCCTCACCATTTGACTTCAAAACTTTTCTTTCCTCGATACTTCTGACCATTAGACCTACGATATCAAATATTTTGATTTTCTATTTGTGATAAAACCTAATAATCCTTAGAATTTATCTTGGTTGACCCTCCAATCCTTAGAACTTCTAATTGAAGGTTTCTCTTTTAGTGCTATTTTTCTTCTTGCACTTTGTTTTTGCCTTCCAAAAAATGATGTAGTGAAAAATCACTACAATTCTGGTAACTCATAGGGGATCTTTAGCTTGCTAAAGATAAGGAAACCAAGGATTTTGGTGCCCTAGCTCATTGGGCATTGAGTCAGGAAAATAATTTGGCTAGCAAGGGTGGGAAATTCAATAATCAATCTAGATCTCTATGTCTCTATAGTTGTTAGGATTTATGTCATCCCATGATTTTGGGACTACTATGCTCCATATAATACGTACGTATAATGTTTTAAGTGGGTAGATTTTATCTATTAGAAATAGAGTCAAAAAGGCAACCCAATAGCTACTAAAGCCTACCATTTTTTATTTTTCTCTAATTTCTTGGGTGAAAGATCATCGCCCTAATGAAACTGATATTTCTCAGTAGCCACCTTAATGCAAAAAAACTGGTACCATGAATAGACACCTTTCTTGACAAAGTGGGACCGATATTGGTATTTACTCCCTCTTTTTTTACCCAATTGGCATGCACATTCCACCTCCAACTCAGGTCCTTTGCCTCTTCTTCACTTTTGGAGGAGAAGGTTGCTTCCTTTCAGATTGGAGAAATATTTAAACTTATTTTCTTATATACCTTCAATGTAGCCAATTCCACTACCTCTGCTATCCATTGGCCTATACGATTATTAATTTGTATTTAGGGCCTATTAGGATTTGCATTCTTTACCTCCACATACTTTTCCTCCTTTTCCTAGATTGGCATAATCCATTAGAAATATTAAGTTGTTGAGTGAGATAGGACTATAGAGTAGCAGGTTGGAAGTTGGGGATGATTGCTTCATCTCCCTAAATTCATTTATGAATAGGACACCAAGCTAGTCCCATTCAATAATTTAGTGTAGAGAGAGAGAGAAGAACCTCTTATAAGCCCTTTTTTTGAATGAAACCATGAGCAACCTTAGAGCCATATTCTACTGTATGATGTTATGAAATTGGTAGAAACAAATAATATCTTACAAATGCTCTCATGGGGTTGAAAATCCTTTTATATAACATAATATAGTCATACCAAACATTTGGTGGCACTGGAGGTCACAAAGGGCTTGCTTTACACCATGCTAAAAAGTTCACTATCAAGGAAGCATTCATGTTTTGGTATGTAGCCACCATGGTGGATATTTCATAGATTTTTATGTTCTTTATTTCAAGAAAATTTTCTAGGTGAATGTAAAATTTTCTCTAAAAGCATGTATACTAAGGCCTTCACCAAAACCTTGATCTATTATCTTCAACAACTTCTTTTGATGTTCATTATGGAGCAGAGTCACTAAGTGAGTCAGATATGGTTCAAAAAGCAGGGGTAGGCTCAGACCCTCACCAAGTCTAGCTTAACTTATTGTGATTATGGGACCAATGATGTGTCACTAGGGTCCCATTAACCTATTGTTATCTTTAATTATCCTAGTTAAAAAAATCATGCCTCGTAAGGAGTGACACAATAGGTCCATAACTAAGAGCACAAGGTTTGGACCAATTGAGGGTCTTTGGGAGTTTTTTACAAGGCTTAATACTTATTAAGATGTGATGTTTAAGGACAACTTGAACAAAAAGGTAAAAGGAATGTAAGAGATAAAAATTAAATGACTCAACAAAAGAAAAAAGGTGGTGATATGCTAAAAGATTTGCTAAGATCTCTCTACATAATAGGTTTGGTTGTTATGTGCTAGTGGTGAATGCTTCCTCTCGTCAACATAGTTAAGAATATATGAGAGTCATAAACATAAGCATAAATAAAGAACTAGGTCCACAAGAAGCCACATATGGATAATCCAAAATTTGAGATAGACCCCACACACACACATACATCAAAAAAATCCAAAGCAGGTAAAGACTAGAAGCACATACACACATATAGAAATGAGTTCGTAGGAAGTCACAAATGACTGATCCAAAAATTGATGTAGGCATCCATACATATATAAATGCAAATAGTTACTTTTATACATATTGTGTCAGGTTTGGGGATTTTTTTTACCCTCAAGTCACTCAGGAGAAAACTATTATATAGAAAGAAATGAAGGGAAAACCTATAAAAGCTTATAATATCAAACTTGCCAATCCTCCTTAAATATAATACTAATCCTATTTATAGATTAAAAATATAAGGGTTTCCCTCTAAAACTCATGCAAATATATCAATATGACTCTTGCTTCTGACACTAGGTCATCTCTTGTCTAAGTTGTCAACCCTTCCAAGGTTTTTTAGATCTGGTATCTTAAATACTAGATGGTTTTAATCCTTTAGAAAAGTAGCTACCACCATTATTTCCACCTACCACTTTTGGAAATCCTTATAATATAGGTGTAGAGGATTTATAATTTTAATGCTCTATATTTATGAGTGATGAGTTATAAAAATAGGCTAGGAGTTTACATTCATTAGCCTTATTTTTACACCCAAACTAATTATTTTTGAAGAACTCTATGGACATTTTTAATAGTTTTTGTTTAAATGAAATGTTTTACACTTAAATGTTAATGGAGTAGATGTAAAAGGTAAATGTGATGATTATTGATATTATTTTCCATACTTCTATGTACTTTGTTTCCTTCGAGTATTGTTACGTACACAACTCATTTTTTAATACTACAGAACATATTGCGAAAGGATCTACAACTACAGGCCTATTAAAAAAATAAGAAACTTCTACAAATATGAATATGTATGGAACCAAACCCAAATAATAGGATGTGTTTCATATAAAATAGGAGTTAAAACCTCATAAAATTTAGAGAACCGTTCCTAAAATTAAGGGAGTTGTATAAGCAGAAGAGCATAGCAATTATAGTAGGGCATAACCTATTAGCAACAACAATTACAATAGGGCTGAATTTGTTTGCAAACAACATGGAAAATTAAATGGTTAAGAAGAATTTAGAAATAATTTGAGACAAATTATAACTCCTATTGATTAGCAAAAACTAGTAGGGGATATTTTTTCTCTCCTAGGGATTAGCAACAATCATGATTTTATTTCTAAATCTGACTGTAGCAGGTTCTTTATTCCTACTTGATATATGTAACTTAATTTACAAATTTAGGAGTTTTTTTTCTATAATAAGGAACCTGGTACATTATAAATACCATATAAGATATTATATTCAAGGTTAGAAATAATGTGAAGAAAAACCTTTTTAAGTATTGTATTCTAGTTTTTGACTGTCATGACTATGCATTTCCAACAATGACATAATTTGACTTTTTGAAGAAATAAAAGTTATTTTCTAGTTTATTTGATGTCCACAACCTTTATATGATGGTGTGTAACTAACGTTAGTGCTCTAAATTAAATTCAAATACTATGAAGGAAGATATTTTATGTTGTTTAGGTTTAGCAAGGGCCCACTAAACCTGGGCAATCCATAAAATCTCTCCCTATTATATTTAGGTTAATGTAGGTAGTTAATAAGTTGGTTTATTTTGAGTGGATTATTTTAATTTGTTAAGTAGGAATTAATTTTTTGTCTTTTTAGAATTAATTAGGGGTAATATGGCTACAATCAATGTAGATAGTTGTAAAACTAGTTACATGTCTATGTAGTTTTAGGATTTTATTTCAGCACATATTTTCATTTTCTAGTTTGTTTCGTGTTTTTCCCTGCTTTCCTAGGAAGGAATAACTTAGTGTATGTAATAAGTTTTTTTCATATAGATAAATACCCCTTTTAAATAAAAATTGGTGGATAATTTAAGTGGTTAGCACAAACTTATAAGGGATTGGCCTTATCATGGCTTTCTAGTTGTTGCTATCCTTTTCGAGAGATATACAAAATTCCTTTTATTGTAAAGGATATTAATCTCTAGAATATTTTGCACCTAAAAAAATATTATATTTTCAAGATGTGGTGCCCTTTATTTACAATTTTTCCTCACCATTTGACCTCAAAACTTTTCTTACCTCAAGATTTTTGATTATCTAACCTATGATATCAAAGATTTTGCTTTTCCATTTTTTATCAGACCTAATAAAGGTTTGATCCTAAAAATTTATATTGGTTGATCCTTAAATCCTAAATAATTTCAATCAAAGGTTTCTCTTTTAGTTCTAGTCCACTTCTTGCACTCTACTTTTGGCTACTGAAAAATGGTGTAGTGGGAAATCACTATAGTTTCTATTAGCACTCTAGATTTAAGTCATGTTGGTTATAAAATCTTGAATTTTCTTGGTTGTTTCATCCTCAAATTATCCATATATCTCTTAGAAACCTCTATTTTATTTTTATTTTCATTTCTATGACTGTTTGGTTGGTAAGCCAAAGATTCCCTAAAGGTCATCATGTACATAACCAGTTTTCCTCATGAGGTTCAAATTGAGTATTACAATTTAGGGAGTGTATTTTAGCATGTGTTATTCATGCGTGCATTTGTATTGTTGTAACCACTTATTAAGGAGGAGTTCAGGTTCATCATGGCATTCATCTTAGCTACCTATCATTGGAACTCCTATAGATTTTGTGTCCCTATGATAGATTTTTTATGTTCACCAAGGTCAATATTAGGGTTTTTTTCTTCTTTCAAGTCATAATCCCTATCAGTCATAAAAGTATCTTAATTCAAGGACAAATAAATTTATAGCATTCAATAATAAAATACAATAAAACTATCCATAAAATACCAATAAGTTAGGGCTAATCCTAATGTAGTGAAAATAATTACTTGACACCTAGGGCATTACGAAATAAAATATATCATAACAAGCATAATAAAATTCACTCATGTTCCTACTTACTTGCAATGTCACTATAGAAAATAAAGAGATATCACATCTGGTATGTTTATAGAGGGTTTGACCTACCTTCAAATCTAATCCTTGAGCAATAATTAGTAACCTTTTCCTAGGATGTTTATAGAGGGTTTGACTTACCTTGGAATCTAGTCCTTGAGTAGAAATTGGTGACCTTTGGCTATAAATCCTACTATATATCATCATCTATGGAATGAAGTGACCAATAGTCAATGGCTTTGGTTTTACCTACAAGGACAAGTGAGAGAAAGAGAAAATAGTTCATGAAGTGGTAACAATAGAGGCAAATTGTCTTAAGAACAATATTAGTATAAAAATGGTTTATCTATGTTTGGTCATAAAATGATGGTTTGAAAGGGTATTTATAGTAGATAACTTTATATTTAGAGCTGATGATTGACTTTATCCCTTTTTGGGATCATAAAATCATAACCACTGGTCCAAAAAATGCATTGTCTAATACCGAAGTGTAAAACCATACTAGCATTGTGACCATGCATAAAAAGCCTAAAGTTTATTGAACAACCAATCTCCTCACTTAAAGTTGTAGTATTGGCATCATAAATTTTTAGAATATGTGATTTGGGAGATGCATGTCAAAATGTTCCTTAATCATAACTCTATCCTAAAATTTGGGTTTTGGAAATGTTAGGAGGCAAAAGCACCATGAAATATGGTGAAAAGTGACAATTGGGTAAATAAAGAGAACCAAAACCACTATTCAACTTATATTGATATCATATTATCCAAGAACTAATAAATATAGTCCATACCAATCTCATAAATAGGAGGAAAGGACTTTCCACCACTTGCAAAGTCATATATTAGTGTTATTTTAAAAAATACAATTTCTTTTATGGATTAAATAACAAACTTGAAGCAAGTACTCTAAATATGTCAAGATACCAATCTCTCATTAAGAAATGAAAATGTTATTTTATGATGAAAAATAGAAGAATAATAGAACATGAAATTACTACTCAAGCCATCAAATTTGACCTTGCAAAAGTCAAAGTTATGAAGGACCTTCCTTCCCCATAAAAGCAAATAGATGTCTATAGTTTTCTAGGGCATGCGAGATATTATAGAGGATCTATAGAGGACTTTAGCAAGATTACAAACCCCTTATGCATCCTACTAATGTAGAATGTTGAATTTATTTGGACATCCAATTATCAAAAGGCCTTCGAGACTTTAAAGGAGAAATTAATTTTAACACCTATATTAAGAGGTCCAAAATGGAAATTATCACTTTGTATCTATATTGATATTTCTAACACAACACTAAGGGCATCTCTTAGAAAAAATAAAAATATATATATACCATTTATTATATTAGAAAAATCCTTTTAGAAGTAGATCTAAACTATAGTCACATAAAAAGAGTATCTTATAGTAGTACATGATTTTAACATATTTTACCTTTATATTACAAGTTATCCTATTTTTGTTCATACTGACCATGTAGTAATAAAGCATTTAATAAATAAACCTATTTTAAATGGTAGGATTATTCGATGGTGATTACTATTGTAAGAATTTAATATTATGATGACAAGCCTAGAAGGGAGAGTGTTGTTTAATTTTATTTCTAGGCTTTGAAATAGTTAAGATGATTCTCTTGCTAAGGATACCTTTTTATAAGAGCACCTTTTTAAAATATTTATTAAGACACCATGTTTTATAGTTTTTGTAAATTACCTGGCTATAGAAAAGATACTCCAACATTTCTCTCCTAAGCAGACTCATTGCCTAATTATATAGAGTGCTTCTTCCATTTTTATTGGGAGAAATCTATTCAAGATAGAAAATGATCATGTAATATAAAGATTTGTTCAAAAGGATGACGTTTATGACATTTTAAGGGCTTGTCATGATATGCCTTATGGAGGAATTTTTCTAGTAGAAGAACAATTACCAAAATTCTAAGTGTAGGTTATTATAGGCCAATCTTATTCAAAGATGACAACGATTATATAGTTTATTGTGATCAATGTCTATTCATGGGAGGACCTACACAATTATATGAGATGCTACTATACACACAATTGTTAATCAAACCATTATAAAATAAGGATTGTATTTCATGGACCCAAAGGAGTACATTCTTGTGTGTAGAAATAATGTTACTGATTGTGTAGTGATAAGAAAAAATTGCTTGGGATGAAAAATTAGTTGAATTTTTGTATGAAGATAATTTTACACAATATGGTGTATCAAGAGAAATTGTCTCAAATAAAGGACCATAATTTATTTCCAAGGTCCTTGAAGTATTGGTTAGGCAATATGAAAATTTCCATAGAACGTCTACTCCTTATTACCCATAAGCTAATGAAAAAGTGAAAGTAACAAATAAGAAATAGAAAATATTCTTACAAAGATAGTTTAGACTCATCGCAAGGATTGGTACAGCCACCTTACAAAAAAAATTTAGACTTACCAAACAACATGGAAGACTACCATTTAGACCTACCAAAAAACATGGGAGGCTACCTTGGGACTTACACTATACAATCTAAGGATGGAAAGATGATAATTATAACTATAGAGTTTAAAATTAAAACTCTTAGGACAACATTGAAGCTAGGAATAAACCTTTCTAAGGCACAATATCAAAGGATAAAATAAATTAATGCTTGGATGAGATTAAAAATAACACTTTTCATATAGAATGATCTAGTTATAGAGGGCCATGTAGCATGACTATTTTTCAAGGATAAGAAGTTCAAAGCTAGATATTGGACACTACTCTATGATTCTCAATATGTAAAATCAAGGGAAAACTATCACACAATTAATTAGGGCCCTATAATATAAATGCTATTCTTGATAATGGAGCAATTAAGGTATATACAATTGATGAGGAAAATATTTCTCTTATGGGTAATGGTCAAGGCTCTAAATTTTACAAGAAACTATTAACCAAGGATGATTTCATGACCCACATCATGTCCTAATCTCACCTTTGGCTAGTGGGGGAAGATTCACTTAGAATTACTAGTCAATGTTGAGAAACTCTAAATTATATATACATAAAAAGAAAATCTTGATGGTAAAAACTCATTTGGGTGCTATTAAGGGAGAGAACTTTAGAAAACCAACTTGTTGGCCAAACTCTCCTAAAAAAATTTGTAAATTTTTTTCAATAAAAACTCATTTGGGTATTGCTAAGGGGGAGACAATATGGAAACTATCTCACTGTCTAATCCTTAAAAAAAAATTAAAAAATATATAATTTTCCTATAGACTTTCAATAGTCCATTATACTCACATCTTTATTAGAATTATATCTACTCATTAAATCTCTAGGTAATTTAGGTAAAAATATTCTATTTATTGTAAATATTATTATTTTATATTTATCTTATGTTAATACAAAAGAATTTATCATTTTTCTATATCTATATCCATATTTCTCTTATAACTATGAGATCCTCCCGTAGTTTTTGTACTTCCTCATATTGTCTATACCTCGTTTCTCATAATTTTTTTCCATAGACATATGAAAATATAGTTTCACACCTTACCCTACCTAATAATATTTTTCTTCATTTCTAGATGTCCACAAAAATGATGTAAGCAAATTACCCATAAAATCTCTTCAAACTCCTACTTTATCCTTGGTATGGATTTATATCCATAGATAATGACATCATTATTAGCTAGGTGGATGTATTAGTAGAGGATATGTAATTAGGACACAATGGAAATATAACTAAGTTAAACTTCATCATGGACATATGATAAGGCAAGCAATGTCATCACACAACTATGGGTGATAAGATTAGTTATTATGAAATTAGAAATAAAAATGGGATAGCTCATTCCCGACCACCTGAATAAAAACATGCCTATGAAATAATACAACTATTGTAATAAGTGCCCAAAGTTTTACAAAAAAGATAAAGTGTCACCATATTAAGAACAAATGAACTTGTAGCAAAGAAAAATCATAGAATAAAGGAAATTTAAATTAGGAATTAAGTAAAAAATAAATTAATTATGGGATATGAATAAAAACATGATGAACCTATGGGCAAAAATAAAGTTAGGCAAAATCCATAGTGGTATAGATTTTTGAGTCTTTAAAATGAATGGAGTATTTTGAATGCCTAACTACACACCATAAATGAATTTTCCTCAAGTTTTCTAGGGCATTATAGGAGAACACAGATTAATTTAGGTCCATTAACATCATAGTAAAGCAAGAAGCCATAGCCAGGGCTACAATATTACCAATAGAAGGTGACTGTTGGTATAAGAACAAAGTAAAAGCCATATTTTATAGAAAGGAGTTTCTGTGGGAAGTCAAATATATTAATTCTACTCCAAAGGAAATTAAGAGGGTATCCCTACCTACACCTTTGTATGGGGTTATCCTCCACATCCTAAGATACATTAATTATAAAGGCTACCATGATTTTATCTTATCTTTTTTCACATTATGTCTCATCTATACCAAGGGACAAGAGTCACTCTTTCTTAGTTTCTCATGAAATTACTATAATAAGTTTTCCAAAAAATACAACCAAGCAAATAAATTAGTCTCATCCACCATGGACTAATTCAACTCTTGATCAAGAATATTTTAGCTAGATAAGAGTCTAGGGTTACAATGGTAAGCTTAAATGAGAGTGGCAAAGAAACAATGGAAACAAGAACTAAGCATATTCTCAAACCTACTATTGAGGCACGAGTAAAAGTATAACTTCCTAAGCAACATAGAGAAATAGTGGACAAGAGATAAGTCATAGGAATTATTATTAAGAATCCACAAGAACCTCAACATCCAATGAAAACTAGGGAATTAAGACTTAAATCTACAAAGGGATATCTATTTACATCCACTTCCAAAACTATATATCATCCTCTTAAAATATCCATCATGAACCTCAAACTAAAAAATAAGAGGAACTAGGAATGTCTTGAAGGGTATGGAGATAACAATAGAGAGCCATGTTATAGGGGCAGACTGCACGAAGATTTGTCTGGTGGCTTTCAGGGCGAACAACACAAAATATTGTGGCGGCCATAAAAGTTGGATAGCCTGCCCATATTCGTGGTGGCTACCGATTCCACCATGTAAACAAAAATAAAATAATAGAGAGCCATGCTAGAGGGCCAAGAAATCCTTGGAAAAAATAAAAGCAATGCCTCTTCTACCACCACCTAAAAGGAAACAAAGGATGTATGTAAGGAGAATTACTATTGATCTCTTAAAAATTTGGAAGAAGTGGATTCCCAACAATTTTTATTATTAGTAGAGCTCAAGTCAAAACAACCATAGCCAAATCCCAAATAATTAGAGTTAGAACTTACAAAACATAAAGTGCAAAAATAAGTAGATAAAAAAGATATAGAGATGATAAATCCAAAACTATAACTAGAGTAATAGAATACAAAACAACTAGAGAAGTCCATAGTATAACAACTCATGGATCTTGCTAAGGGATTAGATAATAAAGAGTGTTAGGTCATTGAACTTAGGAAAACATTAGAAGAAAAATAAAGGTATCTAGAGATCATCTTATTATAAATGAATATGGAGTACATAGGACAAATTAAATACATGCAAATAGATGGCATTCCCATGATTCTTGTAGCTGTAGTAAAAGCTACAAAAGTAGTTCTCAAGATTGTTTTAGATGGAATTCCAAAATAAATTTTTATACTATGGGAAGAGTTAGCAAATGCCAAGGCCAAAGTTGTTAAATGGAGGAGTCAGACTAAGAATACCATAGTCTACAATTATAGGTTCTAATTTCCAATAGGGATATATCCAAATGAAAGATAAAAATAAAGTATTATAATCAAGGGTATGCTTATTTGTCTAAATTTGAAAATACATGAAAGCCAAAAAATTGCATTTAAAAAAACTATCTATAAAGTAGCAAGATGATCTTGTAGATAAGTTAAAAGGATGGAATTTATATAAACAAGGAGAAAAAGTATAAGAGGGAGGTTAATAGGGTAACTATATTCATCTCTATCATAGTCAAGCTAACTAGAATATGATTGGTTGTAAACCCCCTCCTAGAGCCTACTACATGTACTTGAAGGAAAAGTGACTCTAAATGTGAATTGAATAGATAGGTAAGGGTAGCCTCTGGATAAAACAAACTTGATGATACTCTTACAAGTTTACTTTTCTTATTCTCCTAATCAAAAAAATTGTTTCATAAATTTTATTTATACAATTTTTTTTTAAATGAATGCACCTAGTTAAATCCCAATTTATTTGTGGGAGATATGAGCATTCGAGCCTTTTGATATGTAATTCAAAGGGAAGTAATGAGGTAATTCAAATTGAGGTAATTAGGTAAATAATAACAACTTAGCTAGCATATAGTAACAATAGTAGATCACTCATATTAGTAAAGTAGAGGATGCAACTTTTCCTATGTATTTCTTTCAATAGTAATAAAAGTAGATCTATAATTTAATCACATTATAAACATTTTATTCTTCTTTTCATGCTATAGGTAAACTAGAAATACTCTTGGAGTCAGGGTATAATTGAAAGTATGTGGCTTATGAGAAATCACATGAAATTTTATTTATTTTCTATTTAGTATCTAGCCATATATTTGTAGTTCCAAATTAACTATCTTAATTTTGGTTCCTTTTTCCAAATTTCTATAGTTAGTTGTATGGTATGATTGGTTTCTATTATTCATTTCAATTATAGTTTTTAATAGAGTAGTTTATTTCTTTCCTATTTTATGTAGTTTATAGTTTTAATTTTAATATTCATAAATTAATTATGAATGTATAAGTTTTTTTCCTTATTGTGTAATTTTTTGGATGAGCAATGAGTGATTGATCAACTCACAATGATAATTGGAGTTGACTTATAGGAGCATATATGAGTCCTTGTAATAAAACTATAATGAACATATGGTTCCTAGTACCTTGTGAGTGTACCTATCTTAATTGACATACTTAATTCTTGTCATATATTTTCTACTTCTAGTAAAATTGCTAATTTAGAGGTATCTCTAGCAAAATGATGCACCTCTCACTTTTACATTCCTCTAAATTGTATTTAAATACATGTAGTACATTTATAATTCCTCATTGATGGTATACAAAGAAAAAATACCGTTTTAATCAAATTCTATATTTACCCTATCCTATTTAGCTCTAAAAATAATGCTTTCTTGATTGGGATGGATCACCCTTTAAACCAATGTTATGAAACTTTATTCTCATTAACATAAATTATTCACCAATATGCAAAAATATTAAATCATCCATCCATAAATAATTATCCATAATAATAATCCACACAATTAGATAGAGATAGATAATACCCTTAAGGTAGGGCAACAACAATAATACTCCTTAAGGAAGGAATAACTCCACAAGATCTTCCAAGATGAGAGTGCCACTTAGAGAGGGAAAAGTTCCATAAGCCACTTTGTGGGTAAAGATGATTACATATGATTGATCTCCATGATGATTACAATGATAAATATCCCTTCTTTATATACCCATCTTCTAATTCTACTTTAGGGAGTTGACTACTAATATAATATAATTTTTATATAATCAACCTTGGGTTATGTGTGGCACATGCCAACCCTTATATAATATAATATCATATCCCCATATATATATTCCTAGGTACCCTAACATTCCATCCTCCTTACAAATATTTCATCCTCAAAACATATGAAGAAATAAGATAATATTATTTGCTAAGAAATGTTAGCAACTGGTCTTCTTTGATGCTGGTATGCCATTTTACCATTTGAGTATCCAAATCCATTTTTTTGGTTCCACTCTTTAGCTACTTTATTTTGATATTTTAAATGATGGATCCATGTATTCCTTGATGCTGATGCACCACTCTAAAAACTAGGATCACTATGCTTTCTCATCCAAACACTGCCATACTTGGTTTCCTTCTAATTCGATGTAGAACCATAATATTGTTGCCTTGAGCTATACTTCCAATATTGTTATTTCTGATGATAGTGGATAGTGATATGCTACAAACTTAACTTGATCTTCTACCTTCTTTGACTCCTCAACATTTGGCTCCATTGTTTAGAATTCTTCTACATGATGTTCTTTCATGTTCCCTTTATTTTGTGTGTCTCTGTGCTCTTTTATCAAAGCTTTATTAGACTATACCACTTCTTATTCTATGGAATCTATTTTTTCTACTTACATATTGAATTATGTTTTAGGTTATTCTATTTGTTCTTTAATTTGTTTCTCTACAACAACTTGTTTTTCCTTGGATCCTTGCTCCTTAAGATGAGAAATATCCTACAATATTATCTTATTTTTCTTGTATCATAACTTCATAATTTTTTTTTAACATTAATGTTAATAGTACCCAAATAATCCAACCAAGGATAACCAAGAATAATATCCATATCATCCATATCAATAGCATGAAAATCTTAATGTAAAACATATTTATCCATGACGATCTTCAAATTTTCAAAAATTTGAACATCCTCACCCTCAAGATGTATGCCCTTTATTTTTGTTGCTTGTGTAGACACCTAAAAAGTGTCAATTTTTATTTTCATAAGGTCATAATTTAATAATTTTGCAAATGTCTTAAATAACTCCCAAAATTACATTTTTACACCTTATAACTTTATAAAAATTTAAATTACCCTTTCTAGCCCCCTTTCCCTCCTTTAAACACTTTCCTACACTAAATCCCTAGTCACCATGTGACTTCCCATTCCCCTATCCTATGTGCACACCTCACCCTCACCTAATATACCCCTACTTGCCACATCTCCGTTAACCACTCCAACACCTCATCCTAATCACATCTACCCACACTTGCCACATCTTTGATTATTCCAAGTGGAAAAACTCCAAACTCTCCATCTCACCTATCCATGCCACTTGGCTATCATACCATTCCAAGTAACCTCCATCCCACCAAACCTCTCTCCCTTCCAAAATTCTATAAATCCCCCACTTCTTTAGGATGGAAGAATATAAAAAATACACTAAAAATCTACCAAATTTTTTGTAGAACCCTATTTTCATGCATTCATCCCCTTTTTGTGAACACCCCAATTCTTATGCAAAATTAGCCATGGTGACCATTTAAATATTCCATATGCATGCATTTGTTTTATAGAACAATTCATTATTGAATAATTAGATTGACTTCAAACTTCTACCAAAATCCATTGACACCTTATTGGAGGTCCCCACAATATTTCATCTAGATATGAGAAGTAGAGGTCTCATTTTTCTACCCCCTAAAAAATTTTAATCAAATTCATCTACCTCCTAATGGATTTAAATTGAAGTTATCTACCCCTTGATGACTCATAATCAGGGTCATCTACCCTATGGTGGTTGCATTGTAGAACCTAAACTAGACACAATATTAGTAGCAAATAGAAATTTAAGGTAAGCAGGGTAATATGTATTTGTATTTTGAAACATTTTATGTCATGATTTTTATTTCAATCAAGTTTTGTCACATTATTTATTACTCACATGTTTGATGAACTTGGGCCTAACCAAGGTGTTGGAGATATTACATTATTTTACCCCTTTGTAATATTAGATTGGTAGATGATTTATATTTTATATATAATGTAGTGGCAATATGAGAGAAATTTCAAAGTTTCAAGATAGAATGAAGAGACATAATATGTGGTAAGATAAGATTTTTGTCTTTATGAGAGGAATATGAAAGGTTGCATCTCCCAAATGAAAGAGGAGAGCAATAGTTAGAGAACTGAAAAGTCATGTAAAATGATATATTAGAGGTAAAGCTCCATGCAATGTAATCAATCTATATCATTAATGTAATCTTTGTATATTGTGTTCATCTAAGTTATATTCTATGAGATATTATCTGTAATATATTATTGTAATTTTATTATTGAGTTTTATTGTTAGTAGCATTCATTTGCTTTATATTTAGATATTGGATAGAACTTTATATGAGTTAACCTATTAAAAATCTAATAGTTGTGTTAGAGCCACAAGGGAGATTTGAAGGAGTTTTTGAAGAAATTTTGAGTTAGAATATTGAAGAAAGAAGAAGCTCCTAAAAAGAGATAATCACATCAGATTTGGGATAATCATCAACATCTGACAACAAACCCATAAATATTTGTGAAACCTATTGAAGGAAAAAGGATTTAGCAAAGAAGGCCAAGTTTGAAGATAGAAA
This sequence comes from Wollemia nobilis, assembly GCA_028583015.1. Taxonomy (NCBI): domain Eukaryota; kingdom Viridiplantae; phylum Streptophyta; class Pinopsida; order Araucariales; family Araucariaceae; genus Wollemia; species Wollemia nobilis. The sequence continues at coordinate 5,542,006 of JAQPPZ010016709.1, forward strand.
TCAACAAAGCATTAGAAGGAGGATAAGGGCTACAATTTTTAGCAGTTTCAAACAATGAAGGACCGTAAACAAGCAAGTAAAATAGTAAAGAAAGAAGGAGAAAAAATTTGCAAATGAGTGTTTATGATTGTCTTGTTTAAACATTCAAGGAGAGTGTTTATATCAAGATTTGAAAGCATAATTATCTTTGTTTGAATGTAGCAAAATGAGGTATTGAAATATTATTTTTTGAACCTACAATCTGGAGCTACGTTATCACCATTAAACCTGCACCAAATTAAAGGAAACTATAGAGAGTAAAGAGAAGGAAAAACTAGAATACAAGAGCCAAGTATAGAGTAAAATGAAGTGAAGTAAGAGACAAGAAAACTAGGCATGGAGGAACATAGAAAAGTGATTCCAATCACCATGGAGAGTGAGTTGAAGCTACAAGGAGGAGTGCTATCTAAAGAAAAACATCAAAGATCCATGGAGGAGAAGGTATAGCATCGTTGAGATGAGCATCATTAGTGAGAAGAAAGAGAACATGTAAAGACAAACAACCATGAAGGAGGTGGAAATCCAAGAATTCAATGGAGTTTTTAACAATATAGTTCATCACTAAAAGGAGGTAGATGAAGGAAAACAAGTATTGGAAGAAGGAAGTTGAAGTATACTTTTGTTTGAGTGTGAATACTAGCTTGCTGGAATTTGTAACATTATACATTTGCAAGCAAATTGAAAATATTGAAGTATGAAGCAATAACATAACATATAGGAGTTCATGTGTCACTTAGTAACATCTCATGAGGGAGTGAGAAGTTCATTTTCCACTTGGTAATGTATTTGGGAGAGTGAAGAGCCTATAGGTCATTTATCATCCCATAGAAGGAGTGCCAACCATCGAAGAGATGTTGAAATATTTTTGGAAGAGCATATTAAATGCATGGAGGTCAAATAACCTTAGAATAAAAGTTGGAGTGAGTTTTGAGTGTTTCAGGAGAGACAAAGCATTGATTGTCAAGGCATCTTGCAAGGGTGTAGAAGGAGTTAAAATTTGGAGGCCAAAAATCATGCGTGTCATTTGGAGGAGGTAAATATTTCAAATCAATTTAATTTTTTCTAAGGTCAAGGAGATATAAGGGCTAATTAATTAATTATTCTAAGGTTAAGGATAAATTAATATAATATATCATAGATTAAGGATAAGGTAGCTAATTGCAAAATTAAAATCTTAGAATATTAAAGTATTTTGAAGTTTTTTAAAGACTTAATTAAAAGTTTTGGAATTATTTTTAATTTAATTCATATTGAAATACTTGCAAATAATTTAATTTTAGAGAGATAAGGAATTCTACTTCATATTTAGGAATTTATTAAATATGCAAACATTCTTATTCAATATCAAAGGTTTTGTGAAAAATTAGAAACTTGAAAAATGTTCTTCATCTAAGGAGTTATAATGTTGTAAACTTCAAAGGAAATGGATAATACAAGAATATTCTTTTTTATTTTCATTTTTTTAAGGGCCTAATTTTACCCCATGGAAAATAATATGAGGTCATTACTTATTGTTGAAAAACTTTGGGATGTAGTGGATGGACAAATAAATATTCCAAAAAATAAAAACATGAATTCAAAAATTCAAATATGATGATGCTAAAGCTCATGTTAATTCTATTTGGTATATCAGATAAAATTCAAGCACACATTAGTGAAGCAAAAACTTTAAAAATAACATGGGAAAAATTGTGTATGATATTTGAAGGAAAGAATAAGGTAACCATTTTACATATACAATCACAGTTGTATAGGTCTGAGGTTTAGACCAATTGGTTCGACCAAACCCTGTAAGGGGGGCAGAGGTCTAAGGATCAAATCTTAAGCCTTGCTAGAATGAACACTTATCCCTTTCCTAGTGCTTTCAATGATGTAAAAGGTTTAAAATGAATGTGGCATGGTGGTTATAGGGGCAGACTACATGAATATCTGTGTAGTGGATTCTGATGTGGACAACGTAGAATATTGTGGTGACCATAAAATCCAGACAACCTTCCCGGATTCGTGGTGGCTACCGATTACACCATGTAAATTAAAAAAAAACAATCATAGTTGTATGCACTAAAATTTCATGATGGGAAAAATATATAATAATTCCTTAGAAGGGTATCATAATTAAAATTAAAATTACACACCTTAGGAGAAAAGGTTGAAGATCAACTTCTAGTTTTAGTTGTACTTAGAGCACTTCTTGAATCATTCAAAATGTTGGTCACATCTCTTCTAGTATCAAATAGAAAGGTGTCATTTGAAGAATTAATAAATATTCTTCAATAATATGAACTTAAAAATAAATTGAGAAATGAGTCATCCAATAAGACTCTTGTATTAGAAAAATATTTTTTTATTTCATCACAAAACAAAAGCAAAAGAAGTATTGTCATATTTGTGGAAAATGATATAATATAAAATCTTGTAAGTATAATGGATTGACTAGAAAGGATCAAGACCAAAAATCTTCTAAAGGAAATCAAAGAGATCAGAGTAATTAGCTAGGGTATCTTGAACAATCAGAGTCTGTACACAAGAATAATATAGCAAATCATATATGTCTATTATCAAGTAATAAGAAATTCAATAAGGACTTGGAACCTATGATAGTAAATGCATTTTGTGACATAAAAATAAAATATATAGGATGTAGCTCAGATGATTTGAGTATAGTTCATTATTGGTCAAAAAAACTTATGCTATCAAAATTGATGATGACATATATTTAAATTATGACAGAGATAATGATGCTTAGAGTTGTGTTGATGTTGATAGGGATCAGTATAATGATATTTTTGGTTATTTTGAAAGGCATACTAAAGGAATTGGTTCAAAATTTTTAAATAAAATGGGATACAAATATAGAGGTTTATGAAAACATGCACAAGAAATAAAAGAGGCAATTGTACCATATATAAGACCAAAATATGGGTGCGATCATACCAGCATTAGTGCACCGGATCCCATCAGAACTCCGTAGTTAAGCATGCTTGGGCTGGAGTAGTACTAGGATGGGTGACCTCCTGGGAAGTCCCGGTGTTGCACCCTTTTAAAGAAATTGATTAGACGTTTTTCGTAGGACTGCCCAAACTTCCGAACTCGTTTCGGCCATATCTCACTCATCCGGACTCGGATTGAGCTAAAATTTTGAGGGTAGATGCCTGAAAAACCCTAGAACGTCTCCACCAATTTTCATATCATTTGGAGCAACACAGATCCTAGCGCATCCCTATGTGTGAACGACATATTTGGCAAGCGGCTATGCGAGGGTTTCATCTGGGTTGAGTGCAAGCAGCTCCAGAGGTTGGTTTTTAGGGCCTTCGGGCCCTAGCGGCCAATATTTTTGTGGTTTATGCTCAATATTTTAGCAGGAAATGTTGTAGGGGATACAAGATGGGTTAGAAATTTGTCTTTCAATAGATCATACCGTGAACTTGAGTGACAACGGCTTCCAATTTGCTGCACAAAAGAAAAGTGAAAACCATACCTTTCCACGACGTCTAGGGCAAGGATTAAAGAGATCACGAAACAAGTTTCAAGCAGTTGATCAAAAAATGGCTCATATCTCAAGTGAATCTGGTGCTAAGGTGCACCCACAAAATAATTCTACTATGAAAACCCCTATCAAGGGTAAGAATTTCGAAGACTCAGTCCCAAAAATGAATTTTAGGGATGCCCTTCATGGTGGACAGCCTCAGCCCAATGCTAATATCAATATTAGGGCTTCCCATAAACCTCTAAGAATGCCTAAGATTGATCCCAGGAAAACGGAGTCAGGATGTCTTAAAGCAACTGATGGAACTCCTATTGTTAAGCTTGATATGGGTAACATTCAGACTGGCATTGAAGATTTGGAAAAAAGAGGACTAATTTGTCGGTTCGTGGGTTTTCGTCCGAGTCTATCTGCTTTCAAAGTCTGGGCTGCAAAAAGCTGGAAAACTAAAGGTGAGTTACAAATCTCTATTTATCCAAATGGTTATTTTCTTGTTTTATTTGCTAATAATGAAGATAGAGAGAAAACTTTTCAAGGGGGTCCTTGGTTTTTTGGAAGGGCAGGGCTTTTCATGAAGCCCCGGCATACTAAATTTAAAGCCGAAGAAGAGATGCCTTCTATAGCTCCCGTGTGGGTTAGACTCTTTGGCCTCCCTATTGAATTTTGGAATCCTACTATTTTTTCTTCAATTGGAAACTCTTTAGGAACTTTTATGATGACTCGCTGATTGTACTCAAAATTTTGAACATATTATTTATGCTCGGATTTGTGTTTTAATGGATTTTGACAAACCCCTACCTAAAAAGATCACATTACAATTTGGGGAAGACACTTGGGAGCAAGTAGTGGACTATGAGAACATTCCTTTTCGTTGTAGAATTTGCCATGAATATGGTCATTTGGCCGATGCTTGCCCAAATAAAATTCCCGATCAAAAGAAAGAAGATATAAACTCAACAAGTTTCCAAATACCTAAGAAGAAGAACACTCAAAAAAACCAGTTATGAAGGATCAATCAAAGTCATCTGCTAATATGTTTGAAATCCTTTCCACAAATGATGTCCCAAGTGAGGAAGAGGAAATAATGGAAACTGAAATCTTAGAAACACAATTTAAATATGAAGGGAAGAACTCAGAGACAAACCAACAAATCAAAGGTTTTCAACAAAAAAAAAGGAGAAAATTTACACAAGAAAAACAATATTTCAAATGTCAAAACTTCAAATAATGCAGGTCCCAATATAGACTCCATTGAACCATCTAGTAAAATTTTGGCTGTGTACGAGCATTCTTCAAGGTTAGAAGCCATCTCAGATTCAATTGGAATAAGTCAAGAAACAGGGAAAAAAATTGAAGATGGATTCTAATCAAAAAGTAGGTCGCAAGACCAATCAATATCATATGGTAAAAGAAGGTGAAAAGCTTGTAGAGGAAGGTAAGATTAATGCCCTTCCCAACTTTTTTAGCCCTGGTATTAATGAAGATCATCACTTGGAATATTAGAGGACTCAAAGGGAGTCTTTCAAAACAAAATGAAATTAGAAGAATGATTCGGATAAATCATCCACATCTTGTTTTCCTTCAAGAAACAAAGATGTCAATGGAGGATATGGACTTAATTGCCAGTAAAATTTGGCCAACTGGAAAGTGGTTTCCCTTAGTTCCCAAGGGACTTCGGGTGGCATTGCTTGTCTTTGGGATCCAAAAGAGGTAGTTATTCACCATATGGTTGGCAGTTGGGGTTTGTTGGCTATAGCTATTCAAAGTAGACATTCCAACCAGATTATGCTCCGACTTCTTTGGAGGAAAAAAGAAGACAATGGAAGGATATTACTCATATTATCTCTCATTTTCCTAAAGCTTGGATCTTGATCGGAGGAGATTTCAATACCATCCTCTCTCTGGATGAGAAAAGGGGGGAAATAGAAATTTGGACAAAAGCACCGACCTCATGAGCGAATATATTGCAAACCTCCATCTTGTGGATATCCAACCAGATAATGGCCTTATGACTTGGTCTAACAGAAGGCAAGGCTTAGCTTGTATAATGGAGAGATTGGATAGGTTTTTGCTCTCTGAAAATTTCTTAATCCATGGTCACATTCCTAAAGTGAAGACTCTTAATAATGTTGGTTCGGATCATTGGCCACCATGGTGGAAATGTGGAAAACCAATGTGAGTTTCTCTCCTTTTCATTTTCAATTAATGTGGCTTAGAGACATTTCCTTCAGACCTCATGTGCAACAATGGTGGAAGGAAGGTAAACCTAGGCATGGGACTAAGATGTTCTGTTTTGCCAAAAGACTGCAATACATTAAATCCAAAATCAAGACTTGGAACTGGAAAGAGTTTGGGGATGTTCATAAAAAAACATGAAGTTATTGCTCATCTTGAAAATTTGAATAAGAAAATCCGTTTAGATGGCCTCACAGAGAAGAGAAGTGCAGATGAAATTAAACTCACAACTCAGCTTGAGGAATGGGAAAAAAGAGAAGAAATCTTATGGAAGCAAAAATCTAGAATTCAATGGCTCAAAGAAGGAGATCGAAACACAAATTTCTTCCACAAATCTCTTCTAGCTCGAAGATCTCACAACTTTATTTCTTCCTTAAAATCAGATTCTGGAGATGTTGTTTATACTTGGGATGGCATGAACTCTATTGTTGTTGATTACTTTTCCAATATTTTTGCTGCTACTCCCCTTGACTCAGCTTCACAACATAATGTTCTTCAAGCAATCCCTTCTCTTATCACTTCTGAGGAGAACTCTATTTTGACTGCTCCTGTTACTATCAATGAGCTTCAACAAGTAGTTTTTAAAATGCAAAAAGGGAAAACCCTAGGTCCCGATGGTTTTCCTATTGAGTTCTACCAAGAGTTCTCGGGATATCCTTCATGTTGATTTATTAGAGGTGGTGGAAGAAGCCAGGAAAGCCAAAGAAATTTTGAAGGTTATCAATAAAACTTATATTACTCTTGTTCCAAAAGCTCAAGAGGTTGATCATATCTCAGCTTTTAGACCTATTGCTTTATGTAATGTTCTTCTCAAAATCATTACTAAAATCATGGCAGAAAGGTTGAAGCCTCTTTTGCATAAGATTATTTCCCCAGAGCAAGGGGGTTATGTGGAAGGACGTCAAATAGTAGATGAGATAGTTCTTGCTCAAGAAGCCATCCATTCCATGGATATGCAAAATTCTCCTTCCATGTTCATTCGGTTAGACTTATCCAAAGCTTATGACAGAGTGGATTGGCACTTCCTTATCAAAGTTTTGAGGCAATTTGGTTTCTCTAAGGATTGGATGGATTGGATTATGGGATGTATCTCTTCAGTTTCCTACTTAGTTCTTATCAATGGCAGGCCTTCTCAGCCTTTCCCAGCTTCCAGAGGTATTAGGCAAGGTGACCCGCTATCCCCTTATTTATTCATCATTCTTGCTGAATGCTTGGGTAGGACTATAACCAAAAAGAGGGAAAACAAAACCCTTGAGGGAGTTACCATTGCTCATGGAGCTAGACCTATCTCTCATCTTCAATTTGTGGATGACTCTACTCTTTTAGGTAAAGCTACAGCTAAGGAAGCTTCTAATATTAAGCAAATCATTAGCTATTTTTCTAAGGCTATCAGGCAGCTTGATCAATGAAGACAAATCTAAAGTTATTTTCTTTCACTGCTCGCTAGACAGGAATCCATGGTCTTGGATAAACTAAGATATAAGAAGACCTCTCTTCCAATCACTTATTTAGGTATTCCCATAAATATTCAAAGGCAAAAAAATAAATATTGGAATTGGTTGTTGGACAAAGTCAAGAAGAAAATTGGAAAGTGGACCAACAAGTGGCTTTCTTATGGGGGTAGAATCACCTTGGTAAAATCAGTCCTTCAAGCTATTCCTATTTATGTTTCTTCCATTTTGAATATCCCAAAGGTTGTTCTTCGAGAATTGGATCAAATCAGCCATCGTTTCCTTTGGAGTGGTACTAAGGAGAAAAGAAAATGGGCCTTGGTGAAATGGGATACTTTATGTCTTCCTAAGAGTGAAGGGGGTTAGGATTACGGTCTTCAATTAATAACAACAAAGCTTTAGCTGCTAAATTATATTGGAGGATGTTGCATAACCCCAATGCTCTTTGGGCCAATAATCTCCGTGCTAAATATGTTGAGAACAAAAGTCCCGAAGACCTTGTTCGCTATCAACTTCCTACCAAAGGTTCTCCCATTTTAGCGTCTTAAGACCTGTGAGGATTTGATAAAGAAAAAATTATTTTGGATCATTCATAATGGTCAACATGCAAATTTTTGGACAGATTCTTGGGATGGTCACAAGCCTTTGATAACTCAGCTTCCCGATTGGAGGCCTTGGATGGAGGAGCTTCACCGAGCTAATTGGATAAAGGTGGCTAATTACTCATTGGTACCATACCGGTAATTCAAAGGTTGGTAGATATTGGATCCCTATTGAGGACTGGCCTATTCAAATCCTAGAAAGGCAAAGACAAGATATCCAAGGCATCCTTCATATGAGATCCCTCTCTTGGTCCCATGAAAAAGATTGTTTTGGATGGAACAACACTACTAAGGGTGAGTATTCAGTTGCTCAAGGTTATTTGACCTTATGCCATAATAATCCCAACCATTCTTCTGACATATTTTCTCGATTGTGGGCTCAAAAGCTCTGGCCTAAGGTGAGGTTCTTTAATTGGCTTTTATTGCATCGTAGGGTGCTTACCGGTGAGCAACTTATGAAGCGTGGTTTTCATGGCCCTTTTAGATGTGAAATGTGTGAAGAGAATGTAGAAAATATCAACCATATTTTTATTGAGTGTACTTTAGCCTCTGAGCTATGGAGGAGAATGGCCACTTTACTTGGCTTAAAGTGGTCCAATTTTTTTACTTTTGAACAACTTTGGAGGGATTGGCCTAATCAAGAGGGTGTTGATCATTTTATTAGGCAGTTAGTTTGGATGGGTTCTACCATTCTTCTTTGGAATATTTGGAATGAAAGGAACAACCAAATTTTTAATCAAGATAGGAAGGATATTCACTATATTTGGCAAAAGACCATAGCCAACTTAGTTGAATCAGTCCATCATCTCCTTAATCACCCCCAAAACTCCCACCAAAGATGGGATCAAGTGATGCAAAGATTGAAGATTAAACCTTCTAAGGGCAACCAACTTAAAGGGAATGTGAGTATTAGTAAGATGGATAGGAATAGAAATTGGCAACCTCCTCCTAAGGATTTTGGAAAAGTCAATACCGATGGAGCCTCTAGAGGGAACCCTGGAAAAGCCAATGGTGGGAGGAATTGGTAGACTTTCGGATGGCTCCCTGGTTTTTACTTTTGCCGAGAATTTGGGTATTCTTTCCAATAACCTTGCTGAGGGGTATGGTATCCTCGGAGGCCTTCAGGAGGCTACTAAGGTTGGATGGGAAAAGGTGTTAGTTGAGTCTCACTCTCAACTTATGATTAATCTCTTGAAGAATCCTTCTAAGAATCATAAGGTGGATTGGAGAATAAAAAGAATTATTGAGAAGATTCAGTTAATCCGGATGGGATTTTTGAAAGTTGATTACAATCATGTGGTCAGAGATCAAAACAAGAGTGCTGATGCTTTAGCTAATTGGGCTTTGGACAAAGGTGATCTTACTTGTTATGGCCACCCTCCTATATGGTGGGCTTCTCAAATTAGGGAAGCTCTTCTTTCTATCATTTCTTTGGATGGCTCCAGAAGGTACCTAGTTTCTTCTTGTTTTTTTTTTGCTTCTCTTTGGTTCATTCAGTTTTTTTTAGTTCCCTAGCTCATTCTATTCTTTATTTTGTTTCCTCTGTTGATTCTTGCCTTAATAGTCTTCTGGTCTAGATAGGTCATTGTTTTGTTCATTTTTTATTTTTTTTTTTTTTTTTTTTTTTGTTTAGTTTTTTAAGGTGGGTGGGTTTTTTTATTTTGTTTTGTTTTTGTGTTCTTTGTGTTGTTTTTTGTTGTTCTTGTGTTTTTGTTGTTTTTTTTTTTTTATGTTTTTTGTTATTGTTCTTGTTCTTGGGTTTCTCTTTGTTTGTGTTATTTCGTGTTTTTATGTGTGAGTGTTTTCTATGTTTTTTGTTTTTGTTTATTGTCTATTGTTGGTTGTTTTTTATTTTTATTTTTATTTTATTTTTTAATTTTTTAGGTTTTGGTTGTGTTTATTTTTCATGTTTTTTTTGGGTTATGTCTTTGTAGTGTTCCCGTTGTTTTTGTCTTGTTTGTGTTTTGTTATGTGGTTCTTGTGTTTTTCTATGTGGTTTGTGTTGTGGTTTCTTTTATCTTATTGTGCGTGTTTGGTTGTGCTTTTGTTTTTGACACACTCAAGGAGCATGTTTTTTATTTTATTTTATTATTTTTGTTGTTATTTACTTATTTTTAAATTGGTTTTGTGTGTTTGTTTGCTCCTTGAGTATGTCAAAGGTGGTAGGCCAGGTCCGAGTCCCGGGCGTTTTTGGCGGAATGGATACCCCTGCCTCCTTGGGTCTTACCCGAAAGTGGCATCCCTTTTGGGATGTTTTCCACAAAAAAAAAAATACCAAAATATAAAGGTCTTGGATATACATGATATACTAGTAGTAATGAGAAAGAGACTAAGTTTATGACAGGAAATAGTAACATAAAATCTATGATAGGGATTGATAGAATCAATAATAATGAAGGATAAAATAGAAAAAAGAATTTTGTAATAGAAAATAAATGCAATCATTGTGGTAGATATGGATATAAGATAGAGAAATGTTGGAATCTCCATTGTTGTAAAACTTGTGGAGGACATAATCATTATAAAAAATATTGTCTATATAAATGGTATGAAAGTCAAAAATTGAAAATGGATTGTAGATGAATAAGTATGAATGAATGGAATAAGATGAAAGAAATGTTGTATGGTTTCTACAAAAGAAAACCAAGTGCGATGAAAAATAAAAGTCTATTGAATGAAAATAATGATATTGATCTTATCATGAAGAAATATGAAATAAATAATTATGACCCAAGTATACCTTGGGAGGTAACCTACAATGAAAGAATTTGTAGTGATGATACTATAGAGATGATAGCCTTATTAATATTCTAGTGGGTGACCTAGAGATAATGATAATCCAAAGGTGACCCAAAGGCAGAGGCATTGACCAAAAGATAGTGATCTAGTGGTATAGATATAGAGGTAGAGATCCAAAGGTAGTGACCCAAAGGCAGATACAGTGGTAGTGACCCAGATATAGAAACCAAGAGGTGACTTAGATACATTGATATAGAGGAAGACACACATAATTTATCTAGCCATGATAGAGTCAAAGCTAAAAAATGAAGACATAAGAATTAGATATTGAAGGCAAAAAAATCTCCTACCAAATAATGTAATACGGGGGGTGTTGGAGATATTACATTATTTGACCCCTTTGTAATATTAGTTTGGTAGATAATTTATATTTTATATTTAATGTATGTGGTAATATGAGATAAAGTGCAAAGTGTCAAGAGAGAATGAAGAGTCACATGATATGTAGCAAGATGAAATTTTTATCTTTATGAGAGAAATATGAAATATTGCATCTCTTGGATGAAAGAGGAGAGCTATAGTTAGAGAACTAAAAAGTCACGTAAAATAATATATTGGAGGTAAATCTCCATGCAATGTAATCAATTTATATTATTAATGTAATATTTGTATATTGTGTTCATCTGAGTTATATTCTATGAGATATTATCTATAATATATTACTATAATTTTATTATTGAGTTTCATTGTTAGTAGCATTCATTTGCTTTATCTTTAGATCCTGGATAGAACTTTCTGTGAGTTAACCTATTCAAAATCTAACACAAGGTAGGCCCATTTGATGCTACTAATCCTTTGCATTTTATTGTGTGTAGGGGCTCATGGGAGTGCATGCAATCAAGGGTGGTCAAGCCTTCAAGCAAGCCATAAACCCACCCACATTTTGAGGTGGTTTGGAAGACATATTGGTGTGCCATTTGATTGTCCTTGTAAAATAGGGCATTTTCAACCATGGAATTCCCCATTTGTAAGCCCATAGTGGTAATTTTATAAAAAATAAACCATTTGTAACAATATTTGTAAATCAATGCAAAATGACATGTTTTCCTCTCTACATTTTGGTGATCATGATGGGACCTAAACCTTGACAACACTCAACATTTTTTTGTTTGTTTTGTAGGTAGTAGAATTAGTCCTCTTATTGTTGTCTTTCCTTTTATCACATGCCTTGTGTATTTTATCATGTAGCACAATATTGGTTAAAATACTACTTTTTATCTATATTTTAGGAACAAAATGATACAAATCCAGTCCCAAAATAAGCTAGACTGAGACCCACTCGAGCTATTTTCTTGTCATCTATAGTCCATCCTGATTGTACAATTCTAAATTATTTTTAGTCAAAGTTGTCTAGGCCCAAATTACTTCCATTCCTGATCATCTCTGTGTAGACTATGGATATTCCAACCTACTATCACTCCGAGTTGGGTCCAACAGTCATGTATAGGTCTCATAAAGCACATCATAGTGTCATCTAGGTGTGTATGAGTCCTTACCACCTTATCATTAATAAAATTTTAGGGTGTCCAAGGTATATCATATTCCTCTTTTAGTTGCTTTTTATTTATTTATTTGCATTACTTCTAAAGTAATGAACTTCACTTCACACTTCATATTGAGAGAAGAAAGACATCGTATGCTCTCTCCTTATGCCTTAGGGTGATATTGGAGATAAAAGGAGTGTCTCTATTTCTAGGTTAAAGAATGTCACTTTCTTGCACAACATTCAACATTAAAAGGGTTTCCTTATCCCGTGTATATTCTTCTCTTGTGATTTGTGCAACCTTAGGAATCAAAAGTGGTAAGTCACTCTCAATCAATGAATATTTTCATCTTCTTGCTTTTCTAGATTATTTTTCATTTTTCATAATTTCCTTGTTTTCCTATATTAGTTTTACTTTTCCACAATTTCCTTATTTTCCTAGATTAGTTTTCCTTTTCCACAATTTTTTTGTTTTTCTAGATTAGTTTTCCTTTCTCGCAATTTCCTTAATTTCTTAGATTATTTTTTTTTTCTCACAAATTTATTTGCTTTCTAGATTTAGTTTCCTTTATTGCATTTACTTGTTTTCATTATATTAATTTTCTTTTACGTATTTTCTCTATTTCCTATATTAGAATTTCTTTCAAGTATTTTCCTACTTTATTAGATTAGTTTTCCTTTTATGCAATCACCTTATTTTCATTAGGGTAGGTTTTCTTTCCTTCATTGTTATTTTCTTTGCTAGCATAGGTTTCCATTTCTTTCTCCATCATTTGTTTGCTCTAGTATAGTTTTGATTTCAAAAGGTCATTCACTTTCAAGCATTGCATTTCATTTCATATATATGATTTCCTTTCTTTGCATCTTAGGTAGGGAAAGATCATCCTTCTAATAGCTTTTATTTTTTTTGCATTTAGTATAGGAAAATTTGCATTTCGTATATTTAGGATAGCTTTTCTTGTGCATTATAGTTAATAATCTCTAAAAGAAAAAGAAAAATAAAAGAAATTAAAAAACACACACATTGCATGACATTTTGTACACCAATCGATGACATTGGAATTTATCCCCAACCATTGGTTGATCCCCTAGACACCATACTTAAATCACATGGTTTCTTGGATTTCATCACTAGGAGATTGATTACCCTTGGGACTAGCTCGGGGTAGTTTGAAGTTAGATGTCATTTCTTATAGGGCTAAATAATCAATGGGTGTGTAGTTGTTGTTCTTTATCAAGCCCGAGCGAGGGTGAAGCAAAAGTTGACTAGGTTACCATAGGTCCTAGATAGCATGGGTTCTTGTACCCACTAAAAATGGTATTAGAGGTCTTTTTATCCTTTAGGATACCTAGACCCAACCCTACCCTAGGAAACTCTTTTGGTCATTTTCCTAATGCTTCTCCCCATGTACTTTTAGGTATATAGGGGAGTGTGCATAAATACACTCTGTATATTCAACCCATCCACATTTTGTAGATCCTAAGGGTAGGTCAAATCAAAACACACAAAACCAAAAAAAATGAACAAAAATCCAAAACTTCAACACCAAACACCAAAATAAATACAAGTCAAATGCCTAAATTCTAATTATTTATTTTTTGTTTATTTTCTTGTTTATAAAGCATTTTATAAGGAAAAATCTCAAAAAAATTCATAAAAACCATAAAATACCAAAGACATAGTCTTGCCACATTTTTATCACCTACTTTTATCTTTGTCCTCCCTATATTCTGCCTTGAGAGTGGGTCATTTTATCCTAGATGGTTCATAGTCATAGTTGTCCAAACTTGGATGGTTCATAGTCATAGTCTTCTGACCCTATATGGTCACCACCAGAGTTGGGTTACATCATCCTCTTTCTATCCTATCTATTTCTCCATCCTTTTTTCTATCCTTGGTAGATTATGGTTCAAACCAAAGGCCAATCTTGAGCTTAGGAAACAAATTCAATGGAGTATTACAATAAAGTCTCCCATACATCAACCATTCCTTCATACACATCACACCTCACCTATTAGCTTATCCACTCTCCATCATACTCTAGGTCTAGTTGATGCCCACCACTAGTATGATGCTTATCATAAAATCACCTAGACCGCTCTACTTAAGACCCCTAGAGAGGCATCTCCTTCATCTACTGTGCGTTGTAACCTTCTTCATCATGATACCAATGTGTATCATGCCTACTATACCCATATTATTTAGCCTTATTCTCCCACATCTCCTAGTTTATAGCATTTTTTATTACCCCCACAGCCTCCATCTGATTCATCATGACTCACCCTATCTCAAATTTGAATTTATGAGTGATCATTCTCCTTTATTTCCCAAGAGAAATCCCATTCAACTTTGCATATCCCATACATGCCTATCCTACTATTGCCTAAACCATGGACATTGTGTTTGTTTCCACAAACCCCAATTATCCTTCTCACATTGCTTCTTCTTCATAAAATTTTCATTTTTCTATGCCCTCCTCACATGCTTTCTATGATACTTATCCATTTCTTGAATCATGTCAATAAGTCACTTCTCATCCCACTTCTTCAACTTCTCAAATCCTCTTTCATATTCCCATTCTACCTCATCAATCAACTTCCCCTACTACAACTCATTTTGCAAACTTTTCTTCTTATACCAATATTCCTCTTACTGATACATATGTTGCTTCTTCTACTCTCCCTTATCCTCCTACCCATCCTTCTCCTATTCCTCTTTTAAAACTACTCATATTCAATATATTTATCATTATGCTTCCTCATAACATGTGTAAGCTGATACTTCTCTCTAACATTCTCCTCTCCATTTTAATATTTTTTCCCACCCTCTATATCAACCACCCACCTCTATTACTCCTCTTAATATTCCTCCTCCTAACCACACTTTATTCTTCATACAACCTCCTTCATGGACTTCTAATCAATTTACATTGGTCCCTTATCCTTGAACTTCTTATCCATGACAAGATATATAGTCCTAAATCCTAGTCTATACCACACATACCCAACACCAAACCCATTCTCTTCAAGCCTCTATGAAAAATGTGCCACTAACCTACCAAAACCTTCCTCTTTAGGCCCCTACAACAAATATGCCATTGACCTACCAAACCCTTCAGGTCCATTTGTTGGTACATTTGGAAGAAAGTGAGTTCTAAATTAATTAGAAGCACTACCTCTTTACCAAAAATAAGTTTATAAGGGGATGAACCAATGGAGTCCTTACGATTTACTCTATATGCTCATTATGTCTTTTTCAACTTAACATGCCAGTCCTTTTAGGACTTAGCAATTGTCCTTTTTAGAATTATAATAATGTGTTTGTTTGTAGACTTTGCTAAGTCATTCCCTTGTAGATAGTAGTTAAAATATTATATAATACAAATCCATGCTCAAGTGTAAATTGCATTAGATTTATCTAGGTAAATATTACAACATTATTAGTGAATATTGTTGAAGAGGTTCCATATGTTGTGATAATATATTTTTATCAATTGAATAACTACCTCCTAATTTATAAATTTCATAGGAAGTGCTTCTATCCACCCAATAAAATAGCTAGTAATAGTCAAGATCTAGCCATAGCCTACACTAGAGAAGGGATTAACCAATTAATTACAAGCCCATTGCTATGATAATTTTGTTACAACTATGGGCTATGGAGATATAGTGTCTCTCCTTCTTTGGAAAAAAAATATGCAATATGCTTTGAAAATTTTGAAATATTAAAAACAATCAATAAAATTGTTTGGGCAACAATATCCAACCATTAATTTTATGATTTGTAGTATGGGATAAATATTATTTTGTTACCTTGATATTATCTTATCACGTCTCTTCAAAAAAAGGATAACATTGAGACGGGTATAGCAGGTGGTATCTTGTATGATTATAGTTCTCTCTTTGAGTGTCAAACCTATTAGTACCTAAATTATCAACATGTATCTTTGATAAGGATCTCAAAGGCATAGGATTTAAGATTTATTTGTAAAATTCTTAGGTTATATTTTAAACAAATATTTTGTAAATGTTGAAATTATCAAATGTCGACATATCTATTAGCTGTTAGGCTTAAATTAGATTTTTGTTTTGATATTTTCATGTTGCAGCATACAATTTGTATTTGGCATCTATTATGCCTATTTAAGTGTGTAAATTTAATAAAATTAGCAATCAAAATTTTTGAATCTGGTCATTGGTATCAAAGCCTTTTGGCTTCTCACCCATGGAGGGGAATTTCCTTAATGGAAATTCTCCATGTCCCTTTTGCCATTTTTCCCTTGGTCTCATCTCAAGCCTACTCTAAGGTTTGTTCTTGTGGATATTCAAATTCAAACTTTGGTCGTAGCCTAGTGAGTGAATTTTGGTCTAGTTATGAGGTCGACATCATTGTTGATAATCTTGACCTACCTAGTGTATAGACCAAGGATGGGGGTTTGGCCACTCTCAGCCATGCAGTGCTTCTCGATGGAACCATCAATGACAGTGTAGGGCCAAAATACTACTCATCCATGGAAATCCATAGAGCTACCAGAATTGTCTCATAGAATTTCATGGTTGGCCACCCTATAATGAAGTTGGATTATTAGTCCTTTGATCCTTGCATGTGATTTACTCATATTCTTGACCTTTATTTACTACTTGACCCAACTCCATACAATTTTTTAAGTGAAGCTATGATGGTGCTCTAATGTCATGCTAACAACAAGACTAAATTAACATTGCTTAGATCGATGACATTGTTCATCAATCACTTGAGTTCGGTTAGAAGAGTGCATGTGCCAAAACCTTTGGATATTTCTTTGATCAACTTGTTCTCATAAAGATTCAAGTATTTGAGATGTAGGCTCTCCATTATGGTTGAATTCTAATCAAATTGTATATTATGAATGCATCAAGGTACCTTAGGGCTTTGAGGTCCCCTATAGCTACTAAAATGGGACACATTAGCTAAAATGGAAGATGCATTATAAACTTCAACCGCCTATTTTTGACCACCTATTTCCTGTGATCTTTAGTATGTGACCCTCCTTTGATAATCTACTATTTTAGACCTCTTGCTTTAAATGGCTAATCACTACATGGCTAAGCAAGAGCCATTGTTTATGATCCAAGAGCCTGCATTTGTCTATCCCACATCTACCATGGGAGGGTCTTAGAGCACCTTAAAATGGGGAAGGGTCCTCTTTTTAATCTACCACCTATGGTGGTCAGGAAGCCTCCCACATGGGGCCTGCCTAAAGTGCCAATTGTGGGCACAAGCACTCTTGTGATGGATGATGTTATTTGTTTGTTGACTTTTTCAGGCAGCGTTGACTATGTGGATCATCGAGTGTCATTGACTTCCAGTTGATTCCAGGCACAAACATATATATATATATATATATATATATATATATATATATATAATATGTTATTTTATCAAATATTCCTAAGAATATTCTCCTTTCCAAAATTGTAAAAGGGAACTCTATTTCCCTTCTATTTTGTTGCTACAGACCCCCTTGCTATTTTTCTCACTTTTTGATACTTTATCCTTTTTCGAGTATAGCCTTGCATATACTCGTTGAAAATATCTTTCCGCACTGGTTCTAATCAAACCATTCTTTTGAAATTTTGTAAAGATCCATCTTGACCTATGGTGCTCCAAAGTTTAGGTTGTTTAAACCTTCTTTCATAAACAAATAGTTGTAATGTGGGGTGCATTTTTGGTTGAACCTGACACTCCTTAAATCCACCATTATATTTAGATATATTTTTGGAAGCAACCCTTTCTTCATAAGACTAATGACCCTTTTTATGTGATCATTGATATTACATAGGTACTCCACACGTTGGAGTTTTATTTACCCCTAGTGGCTTGTATCTTAGTGGATTTTTTAGTTGGTTCGTATCTTCACTAGCATGACTTACAAAACTCCTTCGAGAAACATCACATCAAACATCACTTTCACATTAGCTTTCATTTTAGCTTCTTGTCTATTTTAGATTTTGAAGCCTTTGAGGATTTGTTATCCTCCAACATGGGTTTTTGAAACCTTCTTGAACATATTATAAATTTGTAAATATGTAATAAGGAGTGCATGTTTAGTGGTACCCGACACTCTATTCTATACCTTATCTTGGACCTAAATTATTTATACCCTTTTTAGTTCCCTATTTGTTGCAACTCTTACTCCATCACCTACAATTTCTAAATGCTACTAATAGTTGAGGTGCATACCTCACAATGAGTATGATTGGTGTGTGGAGCCTACAACTTTTTTATGAATATGATTGAAGATATTTACTTGTGGTCCCTTTCTCCATTCCATTGGAGAAACTATGTGCTCTCTAGAAGAGTCTCCAATGAATGTATGCTCATTATAATTGAGTAGAGCATAGAGAGGATCGTATGCTTTCAAGAAAAGTCTCTAGTGAATGTATATTCTTTGTGATCAAGCAGAGCTTAGAGATGATCGCATGCTATCGGGTGACACTTCTACAAGGATTTCTCTCTTCTTCATTATATTTGAGGATTTCATTTTTACGTAATTATACTTGTATATATTTTATCACACTTTATTGTAAAAGCATTGGAGTTCAATGCTTCTATTTTTGAGAGGGATGATAAGGATCTTGAAGGCATAGGATTTAAGATTTATTTTTTAAAGGCTTGAGTTAGATTTTAAATAATTTTTATGTGAATATCAAATTATCAAATGTTAGCATATCTGTTATTTATTAGGCTTAAATTATCTTTTTGTTGCAATATTTTTATGCTGCAGCATACAATTTGTATTTGGCATCTATTATACCTATTTAAGTTTGTAAATTTAATAAAATTAACAATATTTTTTTTTGAATCTTGATCATTTATCTTCTTATATCACTCATAATCCTATTTGTCCTTCTAAGTCTACCTCTTCCATAAGTGCTAACTATTTTTTGGTGTGGGATGTATCTAGGTTTTAACAAATATCTTGTCCTATTACCAATTTAGTTGACTTCATTTCTATATTAAATTCTTAGATTTTATTTATCCATCTAAGCATATTTTGTCCCAACACCCCATGTAGCATTATAGATCTTATATCAAGTGGATCACAAATATGGTGATCTTGCTTTGAGATAGGTAAAACCTAAACCTCCTCAGAGTTTTCATAATTGCAAACACCTATTTCTTGATAAAATTAAATTGTTCCTTGTAGTATGATGTGTTTGACTTATAAAGCATATTGTATGTTCATATTATTTATAATATTTCAAGGTCAATACAACTTTAATAATTTCATTAGTGCCAAAAACATACAACCTAAAATATTTAGAGAAATTGATATACATCGACATAGGTGCTTTTATAATTTCATCCTTAATACCTTAAAAGGCCTATTTTCATTCTTTTTTCTAGGGTAAATTGGCATCCTTCTTCAATATCTTGGTGGTGGGTCTAAGTAGCCATGCAAAGTTAGTTATGAATTTGGACACAAACTAAATTTATGTGAGCAAAGACCTAACACCGTTAATTTATAATGGTAGTGGTAACTCTCATATTTCTTTGATACAATCAAGGTCTATTGTAAGGCCTTCCTTTAGCACCACATATCAAATAAGTTTCCTCTCTTGAATAAACAAAATTGATTTCTTGGAGTTTAATGAGATTTCATATTATATGTACCTCTTGAAACTAATTCTAGGTGTTCAATTTGCTCAATCCTTTTCTTTGAGAAGACTTTTAGATCATTGAGGTATATGAGTTTTATTTCATCAATTAGTTTAGCAAAGGTAATACCATAGATATTTGAAAGGTAGATCCTATGTTGGATAATTGTCACACTAAAATAGCTTACATTTATATTGTCAATCAAGGTTAATCGATTTAAAGAACAAACAATCCCGTATAGATTATTCCATGATTAATCAACTTACTTAATTCAATTTTTTAAGATCAGGTTACAGAAAATAAAGGTTTGCAAGAAAATAAAATTAAATGAAATTGTGCTTAATGTAAAGAAATGTAATTTATGACTTAGTATAATGTGGATCCACATAATTATTTACTAATGCATTATTTATTTAATGTATTCTATAGTTTTACGATATGCAATTTTAATAATATTTATGTTCTAATTTTACTCTATGTTCTAATTTTATCTACTATGTTTGTGGGGGAAGATATTTAGGGACTAACCTTTCGGAGTGGGCCCTACCTCCAAAAGGTTAGTATTAACCCCTTCCCCATTATCTACTTCTACTTTAACTTCAGTAAACTATTTCATTAAATTAATATAATACTAATTATTTCATGGTTGCAAAAAGAAAGGGAAGTTACCAAAGCAAGCAAAGCATAAAGAAATTATGAGATACAGTTACCATATTCAGAAGAAAATATTGCTGCTAAAATATCACTTTATTCCAAGCTTCATAACTTGTACAATGTAAAATGGATGCATAATCATTCCTTTATTTCCTGTATTCATCAACCTCCTTAACATGGAGAGCTTTGTTTAATTTATAGTTTACATTATGCTCCCCCAATAGAAGTCTTCAACTTCTTTTTGGTTGCATATTTGAATGGACTCAAACTAACTCCTAAAATTACATAACAATATAATCTAATTTTAAGAAATCCTAACATTACTTTTGGACTTCTAAAGAATATGTAACATCATAACTACTAACTTAGACTTATTCTAACAACTATATAACAACAAAATCTCTAATTTATAATTAATACAACAAAGCCACTAATTTAGACTTGGTCCAACAACTTTACCCTTTTCTTTAGGAAGGGATATAAAGCATACTCCTAATATTTATAACAAATTTTATAATCAACTTTATACGCCCAAATAAAGGATGATGAGTCATCCCATGTGGCATTTGAACTCGTCCACATTTGATTCTCCCATTGCCCATGTGGCATTTGACCAAGTTGTGGCATATGTGGTGTGTTTATTACACGAGGTGAATTTTCAAAATCTACAGGTTTTCGTAGCGCTTTTCTTTAGCGTTCATCCTCAAGTCTTTTGAGTACATCATTCACACAAATGGTTTTCCCATACCTATATTCTAGTCTATCTTGCCACATATATCCTTGCAAAGCCTCTACAAGGTTCATCTATCTAAAACACACATAAACTTGCATATTTTACATAAAATATGAATATTTATCACTTTATCATCATAAATCAAATTTACTCATAAATCATAGAAATAAGATATAATAAACCATCAAAATACATTCATTTGCACACATTTATAGATAAAACATATATAAAATACTTCATAAAGCATGCATATTTTACCACTCATCATTCCCTTAAACTGAAGGAAATGCATGTCCTCATGCATACAAGTTTTAAATACCACAACGTAAAACATTGCAAATATTATAGATGAGATACAACAAATTTTATAATTGAAACATTGTAGATATAATGAATGAAATATTGCAGTTTTATAGAAATAACTCTGCAGATGTATAAAATAAAATATTGTAATTGTTTATGGAGAAAATAGTGCAAATGTATGAAATCAACATACTCGATTCTATCCCTTGTATAGCATGTTCAGGTGCAATTAAGTTAAATTTCATGTGAAATCATTGTTGAACAGTCAAGGTTTTGCCCTAGACATTTTATGGAAAATATAGGTTTCAAAATTAGGGATTTTTTTATGTTTCTCCATGCGCCTTTGATCATGATGTGCTCGATGGTTTCTATACCTTTATCTATTTTCTCCCTGTTGCTAGTAGTTGAAGTATTATCACCAAGAGCATATTAAATAAATAAATAACTAAAGTATAAAAATCAATACATAATATAATAATAAACTAATACAAATATAATAAGATTATTATCATAATAGCACCTAGGGGTGCAACACAATGGTTCGGGCTTTGGCTCTTCTTCAAGAGGTCCAAGGTTCAAACCACGATGTGGGTGAGTGTGTGAGGGGGTGGGTGTGTGGTGGCTTTGTGTTAAATTCCCTATTGATAAGTATAGCTCTCAACTTTATGAGGGGTCATGGTTGGGAGGAGACTACTCAGCCATGTACATCAATCATAGGGGTTTCTCATAATAACCAAATCCAAAAAAAATATTATTATCATAATAAATAACTATTATTATAATAATAATAAAATATTTATTAATAATATTAGACTAATAATATTATAATATAATAATAATATAATTATAAGTATAGTATTATAAATTAATAATAATTATTATTATAATATTATAGTTATGAACTTAATAATATAATAATAATATTATAAACTAATATAATAGCTAATAGTACTATTAATAGTATAGAGAAAAATCACTTCTAATATAATTATATTATATTATATTTTTCTCACATATTAGTAATATTAATATAATTACATAAATAATCACTATTATATTATTATATTAATTATAGTAAATAAATTATAATATAAAACATAAATACTATCGTGATAATACTATAAACTACTAGTCACCTCTCCAACAATGACTAGTTATTCAATTTCAATGTTATCTCGCATACTTTTAACAAAGTAACAAATATGGGGCCCCTCATGGGACCTTCCCATATGGATCATACATGGAAAATGTCAAGGGAAATAGCACCCATTTGACTCCTGAAGGGCACAACCCCTTACTTACAGTAAGAGAGGATATGGTGATATCACAAACCTGAATGATCGGTTACCTTTTCCTAGAGAGCCTATGCCTAATCGAGAAATTTGTAGGAGGGCAACCGGATATGGAATCCATCCAGATATGGGCGTCATTAAGGTGGAAAACCCTAGGGAAACTTGAGCTCATTACCCTACCTCGAGGGTTTTTTCAAATCCAGCTTAGCAATAAAGAGGATGCATCTTGCATCCTAACATGAGGACCATAGTTTTATGGAAAGAAAAGTTTGTTCATTCTTAAATGGGGAGAGAATTTCAATACAGATACTCAGAACATCTATTTTGAATTGGTATGGGTTCATCTTCTAGGCTTACCTAGCTAGTTCTGGCATGGGGACATACTACAGGGAAATGATAGCCATTGAACCCACCACCAAAGCCCACACTCACATGATCCATGCAAGAATCTGTGTTAATGCCAATCTGGATTTAAATCTACCAACGTGGATCAATCTCGTCTATGGATAATACCGTAAATATTAGGATATAAAAATGAGAATAAACCTACATTCGGTATTGAATGTCAAGCCCAAGGACACTTCAATAACTAGTGCTTCTCCCTCAAGGTATATAAATAACTAGATAATACTGATCGAAGAATCGAATCCTAAGTTGAAAAACAACCAAGCAAAACCCACACTCAAAAGGGAAGGCAAGCAAACAGAGGGAATCAATACCAGCAAGCAAATACCCAGAATCCCCCATCAAATAAAGAAGCAAGTTGCGAGTCCAAAACACCCAATATACCAAAGCAAGGTAGAGTCCCTTTTTGCTCACCTCAATAATTTTGATATTCCTCTTGGATATACTAATCATGACTCTGGGACAAATTATTATCTTCAAATCCTCTCAAACGATGAAATTTTGAATGCTACCAAGGAAATCCAAAACCCTTCACTTGAAGAGGGCTTCCAGGACCATCCCTCTTCAAAATATCCCTTTACCCCCCTTCGAAGAGCTTTTCCCCCCCTTTCTCCATCATGATCAAGGTCTTTTGAACCTCTTCCTAATTCCCTTTCTGGGCAAGAGCAACCTGGAAGCCCCTTGCAACCAGAGTTGATTTCAATCCCAAAAACACACAGAGCTTCAATAAAGCTATGGTGGATTATGGTTTGGACAAGAAAAGAGGAACACCAAATATCCAAGAGCAAAATAGAAAAGAAACTGCAAAAGATATAGCCAATAGGGTCCAAAAAACCCTCTTCCCAAAAATTTTCAATCAACCAAAATATGACACCAAACTATCCAAACCTCCCTTGCATACATAAAGGGGAGGCAAGAAGAGAACCAAAGTTTCCAAATGATAATCCTCTCATAGAACATGAGAGACCTAAACAGTGTGGCCAAGCAAAGACTCACAAGCACTGTAAGGAAATACATCAAACCTATAATCCCCATCATGCAAGAAATATAAATTGATCAGATGAAAGCTCATAAGGTTTACCAAAACATATGGAAAAATAGTGAAAAATTTTCCAGCCCCAACCAAAGCTCATCCGAGGGACTAATGTGTCTGTGGGATTCAGATAAAGTGGAAGGTAGAATCATTTCATCATCGAACAGAGTAACAAACATAATATTTTTGCAAATACAAGAACTTCTATTGGATTCTATATAATATCTATGCCCAAAAAACCCTCATAGTAGGATCTCTCTATGGGACTCCTGGAGTCAAATGAGAACCGCTTTCAACAACCTCCCCTAGATCCTAGCCAGGGATTTCAATTCCCCCCTGTTTCCCTCTGATAAAGCAGGAGGTAATGACATTCAAGTGAAAAGCATCCAATATTTCCATGACTTTGTCATCAATAATGAACTTATGGATATCCATATTAAAGGAACTAAATTCATGTGGAGCAACAAGAGAATAGGGAACCAACACATCCAAGTTAAGCTAGATAGATGTTTCCTATCCAAAGAAGCCATTCCCCTGTTCGATGATGCTTACCTCAATTCCTTGAAAAAAATAGGATTAGATCACTGCCTCCTCCTATTCAAATCAAACAAAGTACTCATCTTCAAAACTCCTTCGGATTCGAAGCTATGTGGGTCCTCCACCCTAATCTACGGAATCAAATATCTAAGTGGTGGTAGCAGCAAGTAAGTGGATCTCTCATATCCCAGGTTTCCCAGAAACTCAAAATAATCAAAGAAAACAACAAGGTCTAGAATAGGGAAGTTTTTAGAAATATCTTTGAAACCAAGAAAGAAATCACAAACAAACTCCAAATTTTAGAGCAGCAAATTCAGAACGGTCAAATGAGCATCCAAATCAGAAATGAAGAGAAAAAAATCCTTGCAGATTATCACAACATTCTTGCCAAGAAGAGATGTTCTAGAGACAAATACAGAGCCTTATGGCTCAAATAGGAGGACTCAAACATGAAAATTTTCCATGCCTCCACTCTTCACCATAGGAGTTCAAACAAAGTTAAAGAGCTAACCAAAAGTGATGGGTCAACAACGATAGACATCCTCAACATTCGAGAAGAAGCAGCTGCTTTTTTTGAAAATAGGTTGGGAGCCAGTGCACCCTGTCCTAGGTAGGCCCAATATCAACTCCTCTAGAAAATTCTAAGCATGATCACCCCTGCAATGAATTCCATGCTTATCAAGGACATCACTAAAAATGAGATAAAGCAAGCTTTATTCTCCATGGCACCTAATAAATCCTTTGGCCCAAACGGATTTCTCCTCATTTCTTCTAAACTTTCAAGGACATCATTAGAGAATATATATGTAATGTCATCAAATTCATGTAGAAATCCAAGTCCATTCCTAGAGGCATGAATTCTACCTTCATTTATTTAATCCCTAAAGGGTTTGAGTGCAAATCTATGAATTATTATAGACCCATCAGCCTATGCAATGTTATCTATAAAATTCTAGCCAAAGCAATGATAACTAGGCTCAAATACATCCTTCTCCACATCATAGATCCATGTCAGGGCAGTTTAGTCAAATGAAGATCTATAAATTATGGCATTATTTCCCTACATGAGGTCCTTCATTCAACATCCCAAACCAAAAAGGCTATCCTCTTTCTCAAGCTAGACACCAACAAAGCTTTTGATAGAGTCAATAGGGTTTTTCTGCTTGTTGTCCTTCAAAAATTTGGCTTCCATAGGGATTGGATTGACCTAATTAGGGTATGCATATCAAACCCATGGTTTTTAATTTTAGTAAATGGATCCACTACAGGATATTTCCTGAATGGTGGAGTCATCAAGCAAGGAGACCCCCTCTCTCCCATTCTCTTCATCTTACTTACTGAATCTTTGGGAAGAACCCTCAAGAATGTTGTTTTTGAGGGCACCATTTCAGGCATCAAGGCTACTTTGAATCTTAATCCCTTATCCCACCAAAAATTTATGGATCACACAATCCTTGCCACCCATGCTTCAGTTGTGGAGGCCAAAATGATCAAGTATATTCTTGACTCATATGAAAAGGCAACAGGACAAGAGATAAATTACACTAAGAGAAAATGTTTCTTCATCAACACTCCCCATCCTAGGCAGGTTAAAATTTTTCATATCCTCCAATGTAGCGTCGGTGAGTTCCCTACCCAATACTTGGGTCTCCCTCTCTTTACCAATCGATCCAAAGAGTCCATGTGGAGCCATGTGATAGATATAATTAACCAAAAGCTAGTAGGCTAGAAAGGAGCTTATCAACCCTTACCTCATCTTGCCTTCAAAGTATTGCAATCTATTTCCTCTTTGTTTTCAAAGCTCCCATGTCAGTCTACTCTAGGATAGAGCAAATCCAAAAAATATTCCTGTAGACTGATTCAAAAAACAAAAATAAAATCCACCTGGTCAGATGGAAAAAGGTATGTTAGCCTAAGATCCAAGGAGGGTTAGGCCTCAAATGAATCAACAACATGAACACAACCTTACTAGTAAAGTAAGCGTGGAAAATATTCACAAATTCAGATGCATAATGGGTGACTATTATCAAAAGTGAGTATCTACAAGGCAAATACTTCATGGATGTAGACATTCCCAAGGAAGGATCCACATTCTGGAAATCCATTATCCATTCCAGGGATCTTATTCAAAAGGGAGCACGATGGCAACTAGGATCTGGTCTCTCTATAAACTTTTGGACAAATCGATGGCTTGGAGACCAACCCCTCATAGAAGATAATAAAATATCCTTATTGAAACCTTTCCTTGATATTTCAATAGGTAGCAAAGTGGTGGATTTCATTCAATTAGACAATGGTACTAAAAAATGGAAAGATCTCAATATCATCCCAACCAACAGATAAATTCAAAATACTACTAAAAGTTTATCCCTCAAGCTGAACTCCACAATGATCCCGATAGAAAGAACAAATGACTACCCCATTTGAAAATAAATTGAAAATGGAATTTTCTCTGTCAAAATTGTCCACTAGCTCCTTATCAATCCCCAACAAGTGTCTATCCCCTTCAATATCATCTATATTAAGCACCTTATCCCTAAATTCAAGACCTTTGCCTGGCTAGCAATCCAAAATAAAATCTTATCCACTGACAATCTCATCAAAAGAGGGATGGTGGTCCCTAATAGATGTCATTTATGCACCAAATCTTGGGAATCTATTAATAATATTTTCATCGAGTGCAAGTTCTCCACTTCTATTCTAGACCACATTTTGTCCACTTTCCACTTAACTTGGGTCCAACCCAATTCCTTGATAAAGTTTTTCACCCAGTGGCCCAATCCCTTCAAGAATTCCTATCTTCATATCCTATGAAAAATTAGTCTCCATCACTTCCTTTGGTAGGTTTGGCTAGAGAGGAATAGCAGAGTGTTTTCAAAATTTCCCAAGGATCCCCTAACTATTGCCAACAAAACCATAATTTTTGTTGCTGGGAATACCCGCCTCTTCCCCTTTCCCAAACCTCTCAATTCGGGATTAGAGCAAGCTCTATTCATGAGGCTTGACATACCCTAGGAAATCAACTCACCCCCTCCCATTCCCCATACAAGGTATTCTGCTCTCTATAAACCTCCCCTTGAAGGTTGGCTTAAACTCAACTACAATGGTGCTTCTAAATAAAACTTGATAATGGCAAGAGCTAGTGGTCTTGTCAGAAATCACAAGGGTAATATTTTGATCGCTTTTGCTGAGAACCTAGGAATCCAATCCAACCATGTTACCAAAGCTCACGCTTTATGGAGAGGCCTAAACATCTTTCAAAAATATAACAACAAAATCAAAATTGAAGGGGATTCCCTTAACATCACCAACTACATCAATAACAACAAAATTCCCTCTTGGAGCATCAGAAACACCATCTAGGAGGACAAAATTTTGCTTCAAAATAAGTCAAGTGTCATTTGCCACCATGTGTACAGGGAATCAAACAAAATGACTAACCTTTTGACCAACAAAGGCGCTCTTGGAAACTCCTTGGTTGTCTAGGACAAGCATTTTACCCAAGATATAGTCAATGAAGCAAAAAAATATTGGTCTAGCCACGTGCTCATATGATTTCTGCCCTTCCCCAACTCCTCTAGGCCACTCCACCTTTTCTGTGGTCATGCCTCCTTTTCATCCCCTTCCATCCCCATCAACCCCTTGTTGATTCACTGGATCCCTAGAGAATGGTTTCCTATTAATTTTTGGAGATTGGCTTTCTTGTCATTATCATTTAAATCAAAACCACAAATCATAAATCAAGCTCAATATCTCAACAGGTGCCTCCATTACTTCCAATAGTGAGGGGTTTCATGAAGGCTCTCATCCCATCGCCATTTTTAGACAGAATCAGATGTCTTTTTCTAGCAAATCAGCAGTGGAAGTCATGCATGGACATTTTCAATATGGGTCATTCTAGATCAACCCAAGCGAGTGGATCCACACCAGTAAAGGTCATTATTTCCATAATAAGTGCAATTTCAAAAATCGGATCACCAATGATGATGAAACTTCCCAAATAAGAGTCACCCATCACACCAATGAAAATTGTATAGCTCTAAGGATCATCAAGTACGATAATATGGGCTCCTAAGTGGCTCTACATAATCACCCTCTATCCAAGCTCTTATCCTGCAATCATGAATTCCTTTGTACCCTCCCCCCTATCCAATCCTTGCTTGGATCTTAGTCATTTTCCTATCGATGGCTCTGTTAGAACCTACCAAAGTCCAAATTGAACCCCTGGCCCTGTCTTTCTTTGAAGCCCAGGGATACATCTTATTTTTTCAAAAAATTAAAGGGGTCAAGGTAGATATAACCAGTGATTTTGTGAATTCCTGGAACAATGAAAGTGTTAAGGTTCAAAATATTCAATTTTGAGTAACGGTGGAAATGCTTACTGAAGTGTCAGGCTTATCGGTGGTAGGGCATGTTGTCCACAAGGACAAACACAACTGGGATCAAGAGCTTGAAGGATGGCCCAACCACACCAAAATTTTTAGGTGTAAAGGTATAGCTCTTGACCGTGAATCCCTTCCATCTCCTTGGTCATCCTTATTAATTCCTATTTTGTAGTACATCACAGTGGACGATCCTTCTAAACCCCTCCCTAGTTTTCACCTCACCTTGGTAAACCACCTGAGGGGGTTCAAACCCATCAAAATACTTGAATTCCTATTTTGTTCCATCTAGTTGTCTATTCACAATGCCCGCAAACAAAAATCCCTACACACCTACACTCACCAAGTGTTGTTTGTCAACCTCTACTACCATACCCTAGCCCAACCTCCACCCATCATCGTCGCTCCCCTTTAGTCCAATCTGCCTCCATACCTTGTCACTCCTAGCTCATCTTGCTCTCCCCCGAAGGATATTGAAGAGTCTGACATGGACCCTGACTTTAAAACCCCACCCAAAAGTAAGGCCTCCCCACCTGCCATCCCAAAATCCCTACCTTCTAAGAGAAAAATCAAGCTAGAGGAAAATGCTACCTAGACCCGCAGATCAGCCCGCATTAAAAAAGTCAAGAAGGATATAAGTGTAAACTCCTCGGAGTGCATCTCTAACGATAATAGTGGCAGTTCAAGCCAAGTTTCAAATACTCACCATAAAGTAGCTACCATCATCATCAGTAGCATTATCAGCACCCTAAAGACCATTAGTGGGAACTTGAAGTAACTACTCAAGAATGTTGTTGAGAGCAACTCAGCAAAGGGGGACCTAACCAATGCTTGACAGAAGGGTGGGTGCAGATGGTTTTGCTAGTTTTTGTGTTTATCTTCTGTCTGGTCTCTATGTTTTCCTTTATAGGTTTTCACTACTAGTGCAGGGATTTTAACATAATTTTGGTATTTCTCGAGTGAAATTAATGATGTATAGTCCGAGTAAGATGTCCAGTAAGGTGGTATTTACGTCATTTTTTAGTTTACCCAGCTCTAACTGGGTTTGTTGTTATCCTCAAAGATGTAGTTTTTGGGCAAATATTGGGATTAATATCGGAAACTATGGAATTGTTATACACAGAGTTTTCCTTGCACGGGTTCCTTCCTGGTTTTATTCTGATTAAAAGTGATGTATATGGTTTCGAGATCCAATCAAAACCCATATAATGCAAATACCACAATTACAAAAAAAAATATAGTAACTAAAATATTAAAATTATAATATATATATATATATATATTAATATTTTATTATTATTTAATTTTAATTATTGTAATAAATATTTCTGTTCAAAAGAACTCGTAATGCAATTATTTTTATTATTATTTAAAATTTATACAATTAATAATAATTTAATTTTTGAATCAATTTTGAATAACAACAATTAGACATGATAATACAATTTTTAATTTTAGGTTCAGATAATATTTGCGAATTAAATTATTTAAACTATAGATGAAATGTTTTGGTATAACTCCAATTTGTTACATGTGGCGTTGAATTTTGATTGGTGAGAAGACCAAACTCATGAATGATAATGGTGAAATATTAGGGACCATATGCATTTTTAAATTTAACCCTATTTTTTTTTTAAACATGTTTATTCATACTCTCTGTATCTGCTATCAAACTTTGACATCTTCTGTCTGTGTGATGAAGATGAACAAGATAAAAGAGGGTCTTTAACTTTTATTGATAGCAAAATTTATTTATTTATTTATTATATATATAAGGAAGAATGTTCAATTATAATTAAAATTAATATATATATATATATATATATATAATATTTTTTAATATTTAATTTTATTATATATATATATATATATTCAATAAAATTGGTAAATATATATTTCACTGTTTTATTTATTTAAAATTTGTACAATTAGTATCTTGAATATATATAATATTAAACATGAAAATTCTATTTTATAAGTGTTATATTATGGGAAATCTTCATATATTTTATTAATGATATTTATATTTTTTATTTGTAACCCTGTACATAGCATATCTGCAACATATTAATGATATTTATATATAATATATTTATTATTATTATTATTATTTTTTTTATTTGTGGAAAACATCCCAAAAGGGATGCCACTTTCGGGTAAGACCCAAGGAGGCAGGGGTATCCATTCCACCAAAAATGCCCAGGACTCGGACTCGGCCTATCACCTTTGACATACTCAAGGAGCAAACAAACACACAAAACCAATTTAAAAATAAGTAAATAACAACAAAAATAATAAAATAAAATAAAAAACATGCTCCTTGAGTGTGTCAAAAACAAAAGCACAACCAAACACGCACAATAAGAAAAAAGAAACCACAACACAAACCACATAGAAAAACACAAGAACCACATAACAAAACACAAACAAGACAAAAACAATAGAACACTACAAAGACATAACCCAAAAAAAACATGAAAAATAAACACAACCAAAACCTAAAAATAAAAATAAAATAAATAAAATAAAAATAAAAAACAACCAACAACAGACAATAAACAAAAACAAAAAACATAGAAGACACTCACACATAAAAACACGAAATAACACAAACAAAGAGAAACCCAAGAACAAGAACGAAAAAAACACAAGAACAATAACAAAAAACATAAAAAACAAAACAAAACAACAAAAACACAAGAACAACGAAAAACAACACAAAGAACACAAAAACAAAACAAAACAAAAGAACCCACCCACCTTAAAAAACTAAACAAAAAAAAAAAAAAAACAATGAACAAAACAATGACCTATCTAGACCAGAAGACTATTAAGGCAAGAATCAACAGAGGAAACAAAATAAAGAATAGAATGAGCTAGGGAACTAAAAAAACCGAATGAACCAAAGAGAAGCAAAAAAAAAAAAAACAAGAAGAAACTAGGTACCTTCATAACCGGAGCCATCCAAAGAAATGATAGAAAGAAGAGCTTCCCTAATTTGAGAAGCCCACCATATAGGAGGGTGGCCATAACAAGTAAGATCACCTTTGTCCAAAGCCCAATTAGCTAAAGCATCAGCACTCTTGTTTTGATCTCTCGACCACATGACTCGTAATCAACTTTCAAAAATCCCATCTGGATTAACTCGATCTTCTCAATAATTCTTTTTATTCTCCAATCCACCTTATGATTCTTAGAAGGAGTCTTCAAGAGATTAATCATAAGTTGAGAGTCGACTCAACTAACACCTTTTCCCATCCAACCTTAGTAGCCTCCTCGAAGGCCTCCGAGGATACCATACCCCTCAACAAGGTTATTGGAAAGAATACCCAAATTCTCAAGCAAAAGTAAAAACCAGGGAGCCATCTGAAAGTCTACCAATTCCTCCCACACTGGCTTTTCCAGGGTTCCCTCTAGAGGCTCCATCAGCATTGACTTTTCCAAAATCCTTAGGAGGAGGTTGCCAATTTCTAGTCCTATCCATCTTACTAATACTCACATTCCCTTTAAGTTGGTTGCCCTTAGAAGGTTTAATCTTCAATCTTTGCATCACTTGATCCCATCTTTGGTGGGAGTTTTGAGGGTGATTAAGGAGTTGATGGACCGATTCAACTAAGTTGGCTATGGTCTATTGCCAAATATAGTGAATATCCTTCCTATCTTGATTAAAAATTTGGTTGTTCCTTTCATTCCAAATATTCCAAAGAAGAATGGTAGAACCCATCCAAACTAACCGCCTAATAAAATGATCAACACCCTCTTGATTAGGCCAATCCCTCCAAAGTCTGTTCAAAAGTAAAAAAATTGGACCACTGTAAGCCAAGTAAAGTGGCCATTCTCCTCCATAGCTCGGAGGCTAAAGTACACTCAATAAAAATATGGTTGATATTTTCTACATTCTCTTCACACATTTCACATCTAAAAGGGCCATGAAAACCACGCTTCATAAGTTGCTCACCAGTAAGCACCCTACGATGCAATAAAATCCAATTAAAGAACCTCACCTTAGGCCAAAGATTTTGAGCCCACAATTGAGAAAATATGTCGAAGAATGGTTGGGATTATTATGGCATAAGGTCAAATAACCTTGAGCAACGGAATACTCACCCTTAGTAGTGTTGTTCCATCCAAAACAATATTTTTCATGGGACCAAGAGAGGGATCTCATATGAAGGATGCCTTGGATATCTTGTCTTTGCCTTTCTGGGATTTGAATAGGCCAGT
Organism: Wollemia nobilis; assembly: GCA_028583015.1. Classification (NCBI taxonomy): domain Eukaryota; kingdom Viridiplantae; phylum Streptophyta; class Pinopsida; order Araucariales; family Araucariaceae; genus Wollemia; species Wollemia nobilis. Next base: position 5,575,304 of record JAQPPZ010016709.1, read on the forward strand.
CCTCAATAGGGATCCAATATCTACCAACCTTTGAATTACCAGTATGGTACCGACAAGTTATTAGCCACCTTTATCCAATTAGCTCGGTGAAGCTCCTCCATCAAAGGCCTCCAATCGAGAAACTGAGTTATCAAAGGCTTGTGACCATCCCAAGAATCTGTCCAAAAATTTGCATGTTGACCATTATGAATGATCCAAAATAATTTTTTCTTTATCAAATCCTCACCAGCCTTAAGAACTCGCTAAAATGGGAGAACCTTTGGTAGGAAGTTGATAGCGAACAAGGTCTTCAGGACTTTTGTTCTCAGCATATTTAGCACGGAGATTATTGGCCCAAAGAGCATTGGGGTTATGCAACATCCTCCAATATAATTTAGCAACTAAAGCTTTGTTGTTATTAATTGAAGACCGGAATCCTAACCCCCCTTCACTCTTAGGAAGACATAAAGTATCCCATTTCACCAAGGCCCATTTTCTTTTCTCCTTAGTACCACTCCAAAGGAAACGATGACTGATTTGATCCAATTCTCGAAGAACAACCTTTGGGATATTCAAAACGGAAGAAACATAAATAGGAATAGCTTGAAGGACTGATTTTACCAAGGTGATTCTACCCCTATAAGAAAGCCACTTGTTGGTCCACTTTCCAATTTTCTTCTTGACTTTGTCCAACAACCAATTCCAATATTTATTTTTTTGCCTTTGAATATTTATGGGAATACCTAAATAAGTGATTGGAAGAGAGGTCTTCTTATATCTTAATTTATCCAAGACCATGGATTCCCGTCTAGCAGAGCAGTGAAAGAAAATAACTTTAGATTTGTCTTCATTGATCAACCGCCCGATAGCCTTAGAAAAATAGCTAATTATTTGCTTAATATTAGAAGCTTCCTTAACAGTAGCTTTACCTAAAAGAGTAGAGTCATCCACAAATTGAAGATGAGAGATAGGTCTAGCTCCATGAGCAATGGTAACTCCCTCAAGGGTTTTGTTTTCCCTCTTTTTGGTTATAGTCCTACCCAAGCATTCAAGCAAGAATGATGAATAAATAAGGGGATAGCGGGTCACCTTGCCTAATACCTCTGGAAGCTGGGAAAGACCGAGAAGGCCTGCCATTGATAAGAACTAAGTAGGAAACTAAAGAGATACATCCCATAATCCAATCCATCCAATCCTTAGAGAAACCAAATTGCCTCAAAACTTTGATAAGGAAGTGCCAATCCACTCGTCATAAGCTTTGGATAAGTCTAACCGAATGAACATAGAAGGAGAATTTTGCATATCCATGGAATGGATGGCTTCCTGAGCAAGAACTATCTCATCTACTATTTGACGTCCTTCCACATATCCCCCTTGCTCGGGGAAATAATTTTATGCAAAAGAGGCTTCAACCTTTCTCGCCATGATTTTAGTAATGATTTTGAGAAGAACATTACATAAAGCAATAGGTCTAAAAGCTGAGATATGATCAACCTCTTGAGCTTTTGGAACAAGAGTAATATAAGTTTTATTGATAACCTTCAAAATTTCTTTGGCTTTCCTGGCTTCTTCCACCACCTCTAATAAATCAACATGAAGGATATCCCAGAACTCTTGGTAGAACTCAATAGGAAAACCATCAGGACCCGGGGTTTTCCCTTTTTGCATTTTAAAAACTACTTGTTGAAGCTCATTGATAGTAATAGGAGCAGTCAAAATAGAGTTCTCCTCAGAAGTGATAAGAGAAGGGATTGCTTGAAGAACATTTTGTTGAGAAGCTGAGTCAAGAGGAGTAGCAACAAAAATATTGGAAAAGTAATCAACAACAATAGAGTTCATGCCATCCCAAGTATAAACAACATCTCCAAGTATCTCAAGTTAAGGAAGAAATAAAGTTGTGAGATCTTCGAGCTAGAAGAGATTTGTGAAAGAAATTTGTGTTTCGATCTCCTTCTTTGAGCCATTGAATTCTAGATTTTTGCTTCCATAAGATTTCTTCTCTTTTTTCCCATTCCTCTAACCGAGTTGTGAGTTTAATTTCATATGCACTTCTCTTCTCCGTGAGGCCATCTAAACGGATTTTCTTATTCAAATTTTCAAGATGAGCAATAACTTCATGTTTTTTTTTATGAACATCCCCAAACTCTTTCCAGTTCCAAGTCTTGATTTTGGATTTAATGTATTGCGCTCTTTTGGCAAAACAAAACATCTTAGTCCCATGCCTAGGTTTACCTTCCTTCCACCATTGTTGCACACGAGGTCCAAAATAACTGTCTCTGAGCCACATTAATTGAAAACGAAAAGGAGATAAACTCACATTGGTTTTCCACATTTCCACCATGACCGGCCAATGATCCGAACCAACATTATTAAGAGTCTTCACTTTAGGAATGTGACCATGGATTAAGAAATTTTTAGAGAGCAAAAACCTATCCAATCTCTCCATTATACAAGCTAAGCCTTGCCTTCCGTTAGACCAAGTCATAAGGCCATTATCTCGGTTGGATATCCACAAGATGGAGGTTTGCAATATATTCGCTCATGAGGTCAGTGCTTTTGTCCAAATTTCTATTTCCCCCATTTTCTCATCCAGAGAGAGGATGGTATTGAAATCTCCTCCGATCAAGATCCAAGCTTTAGGAAAATGAGAGATAATATGAGTAATATCCTTCCACTGTCTTCTTTTTTCCTCCAAAGAAGTCGAGAACTGGTTGGAATGTCTACTTTGAATAGCTATAGCCAACAAACCCCAACTGCCAACCATATGGTGAATAACTACCTCTTTTGGGTCCCAAAGACAAGCAATGCCACCCGAAGTCCCTTGGGAACTGAGGGAAACCACTTTTCCAACTGGCCAAATTTTATTGGCAATTAAGTCCATATCCTCCATTGACATCTTTGTTTCTTGAAGGAAAACAAGATGTGGATGATTTATTTGAATCATTCTTCTAATTTCATTTTGTTTTGAAAGACTCCCTTTGAGTCCTCTAATATTCCAAGTGATGATCTTCATTAATACCAGGGCTAAAAAAGTTGGGAAGGGCATTAATCTTACCTTCCTCTACAAGCTTTTCACCTTCTTTTACCATATGATATTGATTGGTCTTGCGACCTATTTTTTGATTGGAATCCATCTTCAATTTTTTTTTCCCTCGTTTCTTGACTTATTCCAATTGAATCTCGAGATGGCTTCTAACCTTGAAGAATGCTCATACACTCCCAAAATTTTACTAGATGGTTCAATGGAGTCTATATTGGGACCTGCATTATTTGAAGTTTTGACATTTGAAATATTGTTTTTCTTGTGTAAATTTTCTCCTTTTTTTTCTCGTTGAAAACCTTTGATTTGTTGGTTTGTCTCTCGAGTTCTTCCCTTCATATTTAAATTGTGTTTCTAAGATTTCAGCTTCCATTATTTCCTCTTCCTCACTTGGGACATCATTTGTGGAAAGTATTTCAAACATATTAGCAAATGACTTTGATTGATCCTTCATAACTATTTTTTTCTAGTGTTATTCTTCTTATGTATTTGGAAACCTCGTCGAGTTTATATCTTCTTTCTTTTGATCAGGAATTTTATTTGGGCAAGCACCGGCCAAATGACCATATTCATGGCAAATTCTACAACGAAAAGGAATGTTCTCATAGTCCACTACTTGCTCCCAAGTGTCTTCCCCAAATTGTAATGTGATATTTTTAGGAAGGGGTTTGTCAAAATCCATTAAAACACAAATTCGAGCATAAATAATATGTTCAAAATTTTGAGTACAATCAGCAGTCATCATAAAAGTTCCTAAAGAGTTTCCAATTGAAGAAAAAATAGTAGGATTCCAAAATTCAATAGGGAGGCCAAAGAGTCTAACCCACACGGGAGCTATAGAAGGCATCTCTTCTTCGACTTTAAATTTAGTATGCCAGGGCTTCATGAAAAGCCCTCGCCCTTCCAAAAAACCAAGGACCCCCTTGAAAAGTTTTCTCTCTATCTTCATTATTAGCAAATAAAACAAGAAAATAACCATTTGGATAAATAGAGATTTGTAACTCACCTTTAGTTTTCCAGCTTTTTGCAGCCCAGACTTTGAAAGCGGATAGACTCGGACGAAAACCCACGAACCGACAAATTAGTCCTCTTTTTTCCAAATCTTCAATGCCATCTCGAATGTTCCCCATATCAAGCTTAACAATAGGAGTTCCATCAGCTACTTTAAGACATCCTGACTCTGTTTTCCTGGGATCAATCTTAGGCATTCTTAGAGGTTTATGGGAAGCCCTAATATTGATATTAGCATTGGGCCGAGGCTGTCCACCACGAAGGGCATCCCTAAAATTCATTTTTGGGACCGAGTCTTCAAAATTCTTACCCTTGACAGGGGTTTTCACAATAGAATTATTTTGTGGGTGCACCTTAGCACCAGATTCATTTGAGATATGAGCCATTTTTTGATCAACTCGCTTGAAACTTGTTTCGAGATCTCTTTAATCCTTGCCCTAGACGCCGTGGAAAGGTATGGTTTTCACTTTTCTTTTGAGCAGCAAATTGGAAGCCGTTGTCACTCAAGTTCATAGTATGATCTGTTGAAAGACAAATTTCTAACCCATATTGTATCCCCTGCAACATTTCCTGCTAAAATATTGAGCATAAACCACAAAAATATTGGCCGCTAGGGCCCGAAGGCCCTAAAAACCAACCTCTGGAGCTGCTTGCACTCAACCCAGATGAAACCCTCGCATAGCCGCTTGCCAAATATATCATTCACACATAGGGCTGTGCTAGGATCTGTGTTGCTCCAAATGATATGAAAATTTGTGGAGATGTTCTAGGGTTTTTCAGGCATCTACCCTCAAAATTTCAGCTCAATCCGAGTTCGGATGAGTGAGATATGGCCGAAACGAGTTCGGAAGTTTGGGCAGTCCTGCGAAAAACGTCCAGCTTTGTTCAAAGGTCGATCATTATTATTATATATATATTTATTTGTTTTATTATATTTATATTTATTTTATTATTATATTTATTATTCTATAATATCATATTCTTGTACTACTCCCCCAAACTGTAATTTTGGCTATATAGCCAAAATAAAATAGAGGGAAATATTTTATTTAAAAATGCTTATATTTATAGGAAATTTTAACATATATATTATTTTATTTATTTTAATGGTATGGGGGTAGAAAGATTTTTTTCAAAACTGTAATATAAACTTTATTTATTAGCTTTATACCTCCCGCAAACTGTAAGTTTGACTTATAGCTAAAATAAAAAATAGAGGGAGATATTTTTATATAAAGATGCTTATATTTGTAAGAAATTTATATATTATGTTAAATGGTATGGGGTAAATATATATTGATGTATTATTATAGATATTATATATATTATATAAATTATCATTATATAGATATATTTTATTTACTTATTATTTTTATATATTTTTATCATTTATATATTATTATTTTTATTTTATTTTATTTATATATAAAACTTCCAAATAAAAATAATATATATATATATATATATATATTGGAATATTTTCTTCTTCTAATTTCATAAGGAGTTCCATGTGGGATGAATATCAGTCATCAATATATAAAATGGATCTTTTATCATAGGCTTGGATGATTTTAACAAGATATTAGGGTTCTTGGAAAATACAAACCACACTTTTGTAGGATGGGATAAACCATAGTACTTAGGAATTAGCTCATGACTCTTGCTTGCTTACAACATTCTAGGGTTGTTTTACAAAGACTCATACATCCTAGAGACTTTGAACAAATTCATCTATTTGTCTTACAAATCAGTATGATGCTAAGGGTGTCCTAATGTTTTCAAGCCTCTCGAGGACCAACTGTGTGTGCAGTGAATGTTCATTCCTCATCATGAGTAGGGATTGAGTAAACCAATGGTCACTTATGCCAACAAGCTAGCTTATCTTATAAGTGTCCATAAGTCTTGTCCATACTTAGCGCTATTGCATAAGGATACCTTATTGCCAGACGAGTTTCATTCAATCCATTGTTGTAATGAGGATCATCCCATGGTTTTTGAAATACTAAGAATTCTAGGGATTCAAGCTATTCACCCTTCTTTTATTTAACTTTATTTGGGATACTTGCTCATTTTGAGAGGAAGCAAGGTATTTTGATTGCTTTTTGGGATTCTTGCTTATTTTAAGAGGAAGCAAGAAGATATTTTTTTTGGATACTTGCTTGTTTAGAAAGAGAGCAAGGGATTTTTTTTATTGCTTTTTGGGGTTCTTGCTCATTAAGAGGAAGCAAGAAGATAATTTTTGGGATACTTGCTCGTTTAGAGAGAGCAAGGGATTTTTTTTTTTCAAGGGTGAAGGGGGAGCTTGTCCTTTTGCCAATTCATTAGCTTTCTAGACCATACACATAATTTGGATAAGTAGGGGAAACCATTCACTCTTATGGCAATAGTAACTCATGGGTTAGTCTTTCCAAACTTCACAATGTTTTATTTATTATAGAGTGTGTAGTCCAAGAGGAACTTGATTGACTAGGAGCAACTTATAACATCCAAATATTGTTTGATTTTTAATGAAGATTTACTCAAAACACTAGTGGTGGTTGAGTAATTGAAAACACCTAGATTTTGATTTAGGAAACAAAAGTATCATGCAAGATGTGGTAGTAATTTTCCTATAGAACTCTCAAGCTAGTGTAAAATAAAGAAATGTATTTTTAGGATCTTTGTAAAACAATATTAAGACTGAAAATAAGATGAGAGTGCTGCAAACATTGGAATTCCATTATGAAATAAAAAGAGGCATAATATTTTTTTTTTATGTATATATATATTAGATATAAAGCAACAACTTATTTAATAGGTAGCATATTTTTTTCTTGTTAAAGAGAAGTATTTATTCAATAGTAGTGATTTTCACTTCAGATATACATTGCAAATTAGTTTGTTGCTTGATATGGTGCATGAACTCTTCTTTAGAACGTGGCTTTTTATATAATTTAAGCCTATGTCCATTAAGTAGTAATTTTCTGGTTGAGTCATCAATAGGCTTTGAGTTTTATTGCACCATTTCCAAATATTTTCTAATTGAAATATTCATGATACAATATGTTTGTCTTGCCACTTTATAGTTTTGTTAGTTCAGTATTGTATAATGCCTCTATTTTATTTTATTATTATTATTAATATATAGATATACATGTATACTTTATTTTATTTTTATTATATATATATATTATTATTTTTATTATCATTTTTAATAATAATAATTTTTCTTGTAATAATTTCTAGAGGTTTATTGTAGCAAACTGTCTTAGATTTAAACTAGCAACAACCACATTGTGCAGAAAAATAATTGCTTGAAAAATAAATTACTAAAAAGGAAATTATTGAAAAAGTAAAGTCAAGTGTTGTTGTTATTGTTTTACTTCTAAGGGATGTTTTCACTATGGTTATGTCACTCAGTCACACCTACTTATTGTACTACCATATGTTTCTTCAGGCCAAAACCTTAGATTTTAAACTAGGAACAATGACACTTATGCAAGAAAATAAATTGCTTGAAAGTTAAATTATTGAAAAGGAAATTGCTGAAAAAGTAAAGTGTTGTTATTGTTTTACTTCTAAGGAATGTTTTCACTGTGGCTATGTCACTCAGTTAGACCTATTTCCTATACTACCCTGTGTTTCTATAGGCCAAAACCTTAGATTTGAAACTAGGAACAATGACACTTGTGCAAGAAAATAAATTGCTAAAAAGTAAATTTTGTAAAATAAATACTAGAAAATAAATGACTAAATTCTAAGAAAATAATATAAATTTATTTTAAGAAAATTAGAACCTGTTCCACCTAATGCGGAGGATGCTTATTGTGCATGTGCGTTGATCACTGCTTGCGCCACCCTTCACACACAACTCTATATGTGCATTGATCACTACTTGTGCCACCCTTAATGTATAGGTCTACACATGCGTTGATCACTACTTGCACCACCCTCCACATGTAGGTAAGCTTCCTTCCTTACATGGTCCAACAACTTGTAGATTAATGTAATGGCATTGCTCTCCCAATAATGGTGCCAAAATGTCACGCTAAAATAGCTTACATTTAATTTGTCAATCTAGGTTAATCGATTTAAAGAACAAACAATCCCGTATAGATTATTCCATGATATTAATCAGCTTACTTAATTCAATTTCTTAAGATCAGGTTACAGAAAATAAATATTTGCAAGAAAATTAAATGAAATGAAATTGTGCTTAATGTAAATAAATGCAATTTATGACTTAGTCTAATGTGGATCCATGTAATGATTTACTGATGCATTATTTATTTAATGTATTCTACAGTTTTATGATATGCAATTTTAATAATGTTTATGTTCTAATTTTATCTATTGTGTTAGTGGGGGAAGATATTTAGGGACTAACCTTTCGGAGTGGGCCTTGCCTTCGAAAGGTTAGTATTAACCCCTTCCCCATTATCTACTTCTACTTTAACTTCAGTAAACTATTTCATTAAATTAATCTAATGCTAATTATTTCATGGTTGCAGGAAAATAAAAGAAAGGGAAGTTACCAAAGCAAGCAAAGCATAAAGAAATTATGAGATACAATTACCATATTTAGAAGAAAATATTGCTGCTAAAATATCACTTTATTCCAAGCTTCATAACTTGTACAATGTAAAATGGATGCATAATCATTCCTCCATTCTTTCTTGTATTCATCAACCTCCTTAACATGGAGAGATTTGTTTAATTTATAGTTTACATTATGCTCCCCCAATAGAAGTCTTCAACTTCTTTTTGGTTGCATATTTGAACGAACTCAAACTAACTCCTAAAATTACATAACAATATAATCTAATTTTAAGAAATCCTAACATTACTTTTGGACTTCTAAAGAATACGTAACATCATAACTACTAACTTAGACTTATTCTAACAACTATATAACAACAAAATATCTAATTTATAATTAATACAACAAAGCCACTAATTTAGACTTGGTCCAACAACTTTACCCTTTTCTTTAGGAAGGGATATAAAGCATACTCATAATCTTTATAACAAATTTTATAATAAACTTTATACGACCAAATAAAAATGATGATTCATCCCATGTGGCATTTGATCAAGTCATGGCATATGTGGTGTGTTTATTACACGAGGAGAATTTTCAAAATCTACAAGTTTCTATAGCGCCTTTCTTTATTGTTCACCCTCAAGTCTTTTGAGTACATCATTCATACGAATGGTTTTCCCACACCTATTATCTAGTCTATCTTGCCACGTCTGTCCTTGCAAAGCCTATGCAACATTCATCTATCTAAAACATACATAAAATTACATATTTTGCGTAAAATATGAATATTTATCACTTTATCATCATAAATCAAATTTACTCATAAATCATAGAAATAAGATATAATCAACCATCAAAATACATTCATTTGCACACATTTATAGATAAAAGGCATATAAAATACTTCATAAAACATGCACATTTTACCACTCATCAATAACCCAAAATATATTCTCTGATAAGTAAAGGTTCTCTATTTAGTGGTAAACATTATCTTATGTTGGTCATCGTCCTTAACCGATAATTGCTTATACCATGAAAATCCATCAAGTAATGATAGTAATTATATCACTTTTATAATATTTGGTCTTTGGATGACAAGGAGTAGTGATATTTCAAATACACTCTATTAAGATTATTAAAATCTTCACACAATCAAATATATTTATTCTTCTTATGTACTAGGACCTTCCACACACATTGAATGCTTAATTGGAGAAGATAATCTATGCTTTTAGTAATTTGAGAAGCTCTTTATTAATAATCACTTGTATATTTAGGTTAAAATACCTTTGTTTTTAGTGAAATGGCCTAGCCCTAGGCTAATGGTTAATTTTATATTCAATTATATTCTTTTCATAGAACTTAATGCCTCCATACCCCTAGGAAATGACATATGCATACTTGAATTACTATTTCTTGAATAAGTGGACCTCTTGTTTTGTATATTCTTTTCCTATTATCACTTTTATTCTTTTATCAATTTTAATGGGTTGGTAAGATGAGGGTTTTACCTTGATGTTTCCCTTTCTTGTGCTATCATCTAGATTGAACAAACTCTCCAACATGATCAAGAATTTGGGTAATTAATTTATCTTTAACTAGATATCTCCATATTTAATGTCATCTCTATATTTTTTCATATACATGTTATGCTTTTTTTACCAACAAATTGATGATCTACTTATCATTATTAAACACTCACCAATGGTTAGAGTTATATCAAATAGTAGGTCTAAAGACTATTTCCTACTCCTTAGGCATATTCCACATATCTATAGTTTGATCAAACCTTGCAACATAGACACTAGATCATCTACTTTTACAATTAACTTGCTTATATGGTGGTGATTTTATAAGTATGAAAAATTTCAACTAGGTCCCACACTTGGTGCTTATTCGATTTTAACTACTTATTTTTTGTGGTGTACAATAAATTAAATTGGTTTATAACAATTTTAAAATCACCAAATACCTTTAGTTTCCTTCCATACTTTTTAATTTTCTTAACATAATACATAATGATTTAAACTTTTATAAATTATTTGTATAGTTTAATAACAACCTATAAGCATGATGAGTCCATATACCTTGTGGTTTTGTTAGTTGTATGTTGGTACTTGCTCCATTTCTTGTATGTGCTCTATCAAAGTGTAATATCCAACTACCTTATAATCCCTAGGCTTATCTACTTGTCAAATATATAATCTTAGTTAGTTCTTATAATATTAAGTAGTTGTCAAGCTTGGTTTCTATATATGTCCCTTCCAAACCTTTAACTTCTTTCTCATGTAGAGAACCCTAATGATCATATCTAATTCAAAGATAAGATCCCTTTGTTGAAATGTTCATATAGTCAAGAAGATAATTCTAATTGACTATTCTATCATCATCCAACTTGTTTAATGAAGGCTCATTTTTAGTTCTAATAAGTAGCCCATGGCCAAGTATCCATCCATTGATAATTTCCTAGTTTGTTTCCTTTAAAATGACATATCAATTTATAGGGGAAAACCAACCATAATAAGTTGGATAATAACCAGTTCTAGATATTTATCCACAATCACATTAAGTATTTTAGCACTCCTAAAATATTCACCCTCATTCCATCAATTTAAGTAAGCCCCCTAGTAGTATTTTCATAAGAGGCAATCCCATTTTTTCACATATTTCTTTTGGCATTACTATCATGATCCTCGAGTCTATACTAAAAAATTAGTAATTTTTCAAATTCAAAGTAATAAACAATGTTGGAAACTTCATTATTTTAGGATTGAGGGTATTCAATATATCTGTATCATTCACTTATATGACATATGGGTATTCTGCTATAAATTTTTTCTATTTGGTTGGGCTTCCCTACTATTGTGTAATAGTTTTTGCATAGCTCCTCTCTTGATCTTTAAAAGCTTCCTATAGTAAGTTCCTTTGTATTGGAAAGGCTAATACTTTGAGCATGCTCATATTTATTGGTCTCTTCTTCAAATCTTTTGTAATATTAAACTTTGACTCAGTTAGATTACCTTCACTTTGTGGGACAAATTTTCCATGCTAGAAAATTACAACACAATGATCTTTGTCGATCAAATATTGTTACTTTATGTTATTCTCAATATGCTTTTACAACTTTCCCTCTCATTTTGCTTATTGGGTGTAACCATTTAAGGATTGGTATTACCCTAAAGAGTCTTCATTTGAGATTCATGAAATTTTAGTATATAAGTGGAGGTATTGTCTTTGGTATTTTCTTGCATAACAAGTTGACTAGATGCTATGAGTCCCTTTTCTTTCAAATGCAATTATGGTTTCCCTCTTCTTAGAATTATATTATTTGTTCTTGAATCAAGTTTTTTGAGGTGGTCTATGATGATGCCAAACTTTCATTATGCAACTTAAATAGCCATAACTACTCTATTGGTTATATGCTTATGTTGCTTTACTCTAATATTGTGAATGATTGGTCATGTTGTTCCATGATGTTGATGCACCACTCTAAAATCTATAATTACTATTCTTTTTTACCAAACATTTCCATACTTGATGGATTATTGACTCCATATAGATCCATAATAATATTGATGTCTTAAATACTACTTCCAATATTATTGTGGCTCATGGTGGTGTGGGTGATGATATACTATAACCTTAACCTGACATTCTATTTCCTTTTATTATTTAATATTTTGTTTCACTATTTTTATTTCTTCCTCAATATCTTATCGCATGTGCCCTTATTTTGGTGTATCTATGTGCTCTTCTAACAAAACTTGTATTTTATTGTTGCTTCTTCTTGGGACTTTACTATGGCCCATGTTGTAGACTTAGATTTTGATTTCTCTACCAGTTCCTTAACTTGTTTCCCTACCATAACTACTTCTTGTTTCTCATTCAATCCTTAATCCTTAAGTTGAGAAATATCTTGTAGTGGTATCTTCTTTTTCCTATACCTGTTGATAGTACCCAAATAATCCAACCAAGAATAACCCAAAATAATATCCACATCATCCATCTCAATATCATGAAAATATAAATGTAAAATGTATTTATCCATTGGTGATATTCAAATATTAAAACATATAAATATTTACATGTATTTAATTTGTGTTTCTTGAACCTGAAACCTCTTAGCCAAAGCAATATTAATGAAATTATAGCTACTACTAGGATTTATGGAAATGATAACCTTTTTTCTATGAATGCATCCATGAACCTATAAAATAGATTTTTTATATGTAAACAAATATTTTTTACTATTTTTTGAATGCAATAACCAGGTGTATATGATCCCTAGAAGAAGTTGCATGTAGTAGTTGCATTCATGCAAATACTCCCAAGTTTGGGCTACCGATTCAACCATGTAAATTAAAAAAAAAAATACCAGTTAGTGGCAAATTTGACAGTTAGTGGTGAATTTGATCAGGCTCCAAAAAAGGTAACCCTACCACTTGGCACCTCTCTGATCTCTATTTTTTCTTGTATTTATACTTTCTAACCTCTATTTTCATAGTTTATTTGCCTAAATTCACACTTATTTTGGTCAATCAATAAATCTTAAGATAGGTCAAATTATTCTTTTAATCACATTTATCTTGGACAGAAATCAAGGAATCCTATATTAAGTCTAAAACCTTTCATTACAAGCAGCTAGGCAAGCAATAAAAATCATATAGTTGTTGAAATTTGAGTTATTTTATGTTGTCATTGATGTCACATGGATCATTGATGTCATATGGATCACATTCGAGTTTTGGTGGCAAAAGCACTTCATAAAATATCATTTATGATATTTTGGAGAGCATGGATATGTACCCCAAAGGAGGAAAGACATATATTAAAAATAATAGCGCCGATGTCTAAAGAAAGGAGGAAATACATATATATATGCCACCAAAATTTTTGATAAATTCTTGTCCTCGATTTTTGAATGCATTCGAATTGATAATGTAATGCAAAAAGATCATGTGTGTTGAAGCGTGTGTAAAGAGGCGTGTGAAGGGTTTACAAAATTTGGGTTCATTGAAGAATTTTTCATGGAGGATAACAAAACACATAGGCACCTTTGGCCTAGTGGTTCATGTGTTGTGTAAGAAGTAGGAGGTCCTGCGATCGAGTCTCATCGAGGATGCTTGCTATGTTGAAACACTCGAAGCATTTTTTTAGTTTTTGAAGGGCGTAGAATATTGAGGTATTTGTTTTGGTTCCTGCCCCTTTGAACATGTGAGGGTGTATGGCCCAATGACGGCTTGGTCACGGTTAAGGCACTGAGTGAGGAGACATCAAGGGATCGAATCCTGTCAGGGACATAGGCAAGTTAATATTTTTTAATATTTTATTTTTCTAAAGTTACCCTAGGAGAAATAAGGGTTATGATGCAACTCAAGAAAAAGAGAGATTTTTGGTGATTTTCTTTTTAGAAGTATATCATATTATATATCTTTGGAAATCTTATTTCGAGGGATATTTGATTAAATTTCTTAGAGAGAGAAATAAGGTATGTGTAAAGAGAATTTTTTATTTTTTAAAGAGGTTCAAAAGTGAAGGTTGCTTTGTTCTTTTTCAAAGAGGATTAATTCTTTCATGAGGGGACATGATGTATTTTATTGAGTAGGATTAATAAGGTGTTATTTGGATATTATTGTTGTGTTATTAATCATGATCCCTAACCCTTATTGAAAATTGAAAAATAAAGTTTTTGAGTGTGGCATATTTAGTGGACAACTAATAAGGCATCAAAAAGGTATGAGTAATATTCTCCATTGACTTTGTTTATGGTGGTTGATTTCTAAAATATCATTGGAGAGAAAAGGATTGATTGTGGTTTCCTTTTTGAAAGTGGTTGGTTGAATGCTTCAAGGTTTTCTTGGTTTGAGAGTTGTGTTTAAACCTTGTTTTATAAGCATTGTTGTTGAAGCTATTAGTTGTGTGAAAAACCTGAGATAGGGTTTGAGAAGAACATGAGTATCATTGTTATGTGAAGAATATTTTATAAGCATTGTTGTTGAAGTCCATTGATTGTACAAAGAACTTGAACTTGAGTTAGAGGAGAACATGAGTATCATTGTTATGTGAGATTTGTGGTTAAGCATTTTTGCAAACATTTGATTTGGTTGATACTTGCTTGGACTAGGGTTTGTGAGAAAGAGTTGTTCCTTGTGGTGATTGGTTGAGTAGACTTGTTTGAGCCTAGTCAAGTGATTGTGTGAAGTGGTTGTTCAAGTTCCATGAAATAAACTATTCTATATTATGATTTGAGTTGAGATCATTGTGAATCATTGTTGTCATCCATTGTAGAGTGCATTGCCATTCATTTTTGAGTTCATCATTGATCCTTACCTTCATAGATATGTGGATGATATTTGAGTGCTACTTGAGCATGATTGATTGAGCCTTTGAGAAGGCCTTTGGGATAGATTTCTGGACATATTTATGGCATATTTTGTGCATGATTGATTGAGCATTTGGGAAGGATTTTGGATAGATTTCTAGATAGATTTGTGGTAGCTTTTGTGCATGATTGATTGAGCCTTTGAGAAGGCTTTTGGATATATTTGTGGATAGATTTGTGGATAAAGTTTGAGCAAGTTCTTGGTGAGCTTGTTGGAGCAGATTTGAGTAGGTTCTTAGTGAGCTTGATTGAGAAAATTTGAGCAAGTTCTTGGTGAGCTTGCTAGAGCATATTTTGAGTAAGTTCTTGGTGAGCTTGCTAGAGCAAATTTAAGCAAGTTCTTAGTGAGCTTGCTGAAGTAGATTTTGATCAGGTTCTTGGTGAGCATGTTGAATCAGATTAGTGGATTGCCTACCTGAGCAGATCAAGATTGCCTACCTAAGCAGATCAAGATTACCTACTAGAGCAGATCAATGGATTGCCTAGTTGAGCAGATCAGTGAATTGCTTTGCTAAGCAGATCAGTGGATTGCTAACCTGAGCATATTAGGATTGCCTACCTGAGAAAATTAGTGGATTACCTACCTGAGTAGATTAGTGGATTGCCTAGATGAGTAGATCAGTGAATTACCTTGCTGAGCAGATCAATGGATAGCCTAGCTTTGAGCAGATCAAAGTAATCATTTGTATTGGGATAAGGATACCTATTTATTTGGGAAATATTATAAGGATATTACCTTGTGGAGTACCCCACATTGGGGGAACCACGTTAAATCTTGTATCTCAATTGTGTGTGGTGATTTGTGCTCTTGCTTACTATTGCTATCTATTTCATTAATGCACATTGCTATATTTGGATATTGTAATTAAGGACACTAATTGATATTGGTTTGGAAAGAAAGTAAAAATTGGGTGCTATACTGTTCACCCCCCTCTCAGTATAAGCTTGTGTTATTTAATTGGTATCAGAGTTGGTTCCTTCAGAAAGGATAATATATTGAGGGTAGATTCTACAAGAACATAGATGGCTTCAAAGAATGGATCATCTACAAATAAGGCTCCACTATTTTACGGTAACAATTATGCTTTCTAGAGCATGAGAATGAAGAACTACTTGATATCATAAGGATATGAGGTATGGTAGATGGTTGAAAAAGAGTATAATATTGAAGGTGATCCCGAGGTAGATAAGACTATCAAAAAATTGGTTGAGATCAATGCAAGGGCAATGAATTATATTTTGAGTGGGCTACGTGAGACAGATTTTGCAAAGGTAATGGTATGTAATTTAGCTAATGAAATGTGGACCAAGTTGTGGAATACCTATGAAGGAGATTCCAAGGTAAAGTTGGCAAAACTACAAACTCATAGAAAAAATTTGAGGAATTGAAAATGGAAGATTCTGAAGATATAGCAAAGTTTTTACTTTGAGTTGATGAGATTACTAACACCATGAGAGGTCTAGGATTTGAGATGAAAGAATCATAAGTTACTCAAAATGTTTTGAGATCACTTCCCATGAAGTATGATGCAAAGGTTTCAACAATAGAAGAAACAATGGATATCAACAAGCTAACAATGGAAGAACTACAAGGAACTCTCACAACTTATGAGATGAGGATAAGTAAGCATTAGGTTCCAATAAAATAAATTGCATTCAAGGCTTCAGAGGAAAATAAATGGAAAAGTATAGAGACATATAGGGACTCAGATAATGATGAGGAAGCTAACTTCATAAAAATTAAAAAAGACTCAAGGAATTATGGAGATATAAAGAAAGTCAAATGCTATAAGTGTGGTGATTTTGGTCACTATACAAACAAGTGTCCACATGAAGAAAATAGTGATGATGAAAAATAGGGTCACAGAAGAAAAGAATATGGAAAGCATAAGCATGACAAAGATGACAGATACAAGCAAAGTAGGTATGAGAAGAAGAAAATTTTTCGTAGGACAAAGAAAACTTTCCACATTGAAGAAGCAAGTGATAGCTCAGATCACAGTGATAGAGATAATTCAAATGATGAAAAGGAAGAACATCCATTCCTAGGAATAGAAGGTGAAAGAGAACAGTGCTTTGTGTGTGGTCAAAGAGATCATAGATCAGGATATTACAATGGATTCAGTGATAGTGAAGATGAGATGACACATCAAGGAAACAGGCATGGTCAAAGAAATCATGAAATTTTGTTTGCTATAGAATATTATAATGATATTAGTGACAGTGAAGATGAAGAAGGGTTTTCTATGGGATAAATTAAGTAGAAGAAGAACATTCACTCCAAACAGAAGAAGTTAAACAAGAGAATATTATAAGAAAGACATATGTCTCAATTGATCTAAAGGAAGACTTCAATGATATCCATGAGAAACTACAAGAGGTTAAGGAGAATCTAAAATAATTGAGATGTTCCATACCTGAGAAGTTTGATCCATCACATGACTCAAAAGGTCAAGATATTTTCACTAAGAAGGAAAAATGTATTTCAGAGACAATAAATATGGATGCCAATTTGCTATTTGACACAAATGAAGAGAAAGAAGAGGAAGGTTCCAAAGCACCAAAGGTCTCATATTTCAGGTTTGGGAAATCACACTCAAAAGGAAAGGAAGTTCTAAAATATGAAAGCAAGGAAGCACCTAAGTGTTATGAAGAAAGTTCCAAAGTTCCTATGGCTTCAAACATCCAGTTTGGATCTTGTTTTGAGATAGGTGAATCAAGTTCAAAAGGAAAATAAATTCTTGAAGAGGAAAGCAAGGAAGAAATTAAGGAAGAGGATTTAGATACTACAAAGAAGGTTCAAGGATACAATGCACAAATAAAAAATGATCACAAGGTTAATGGTCAAGAAAGGTATGAGGAACCAAGGCATGAACAAAGGGTTTTTCAAGGATATTATTTTTCTTGTAATGGATTTGGACACAGGGCTATACACTGCAGGGTTTATGGATCAAAGAAGTTTGATTTTTCTAGAAGGAACTTAAAAGGAAGAAGGTATGGTTTTTAGGGACATTACTTCTCATGCAATAGGATTGGTCATAAAGCATCTCAATGCAAATAAAATGAGCAACATGGTTTTGGATTTAGAGCTACACAATTAATAAGTCATGGTCATAATGATTATGAAAACAGAACTTCACAATACAGGGTTCAGGAAAGGAATGGATATGGAAATTATTTCAAGAAAGAATTTAGGATATGGGCACCATCCAAAGGCTACAATATGAAGTGTTTTAATTGCAATAACATTGGACATATTGCAAAATGGTGTAGGACTCAATTCCAAACAAGTTTAAGACAAGAAGGTCAAGCGGTTTCAAGGCAAGAAGGTCAAACAAGTTCAAGACAAGAAGATCAAGTAATTCATCAAGATAAGGATACCAAAAAAATATGGAAGGAAGTTGACAGAGGAAAGAAACAATGTAATATGGGAGTAAAAGTACTCCCACCACAAATTTAATCACCTCAAGAGAGAAGGTGGTGAGGGGGCTATGCTTAAGAGTCATATATTTTAGCCCCATAGGTGTCCCTTTTTCCATTGATGTCAAAGGGGGAGAGATTTGAGTTAGGGGGAGAAGCCTCCAAAGAGAGCATTGAGTTAGGGGGAGCAGCATCCAAAGAGAGTATTGAGTTAGGGGGAGCAGCCTCCATAGAGAGTATTGAGTCAGGGGGAGCAACTTTGATTCTCAGAGATGGTTTTTGCAATGATTGTGGTGATTTGGATTAGAGGTGTTGCCATCAATGACAAAGGGGGATATTTTTGGCAATTTGAGTTATTTTATGTTGTCATTGATGTCACATGGATCATTGATGTCATATGGATCACATTTGAGTTTTGGTGGCAAAATCACTTCATAAAATATCATTTATGATATTTTGGAGAGCATGGATATATATAGGATTTTTGTGAAAACCAAGGCAAGAAAAATAAAAGGTTTTATTTAAAACCATGGATGGCAGATTTGAAATGGGTTTTTCTTAAAACCCAGGTTGGATTTTCGTTTCATCGAAAAAGGTGCCCCGGTGATGGAGATATTTAATTTTAAATATTTAGTTTAAATTTTAAATTATTTAAAATTTAAAATTTAAAATAAAATTATAGTGTCGACGTCTAAAGAAAGGAGGAAAGGCATATATTAAAAATAATAGCACCGACGTCTAAAGAAAGGAGGAAAGGCATATATATATATATATGCCACCAAAAGTTTCGATAAATTCTTGTCCTCGATTTTCGAATGCATTCGAATTGATAACATAATGCAAAAAGAGTATGTGTGTTGAAGCGTGTGTAAAGAGGTGTGTGAAGGGTTTACGAAATTTAGGTCCATTAAAGAATAATTCATGGAGGATAACCAAAAACATAGGTACCTTTGGCATAGTGGTTCGTGCACTGTGTAAGAAGCAGGAGGTTCTACGATCGAGTCTCGTCGGGGATGCTTGTTGTGTTGAAACGCTCGAAGCATTTTTTGAGTTTTCAAAGGGCATAAAATATTGAGGTATTTGTTTTGGTTCATGCCCCTTTGAACACGTGAGGGCATGTTGCCCAATGGTGGCTTGGCCGTGGTTAAGGCACTGATCAAGGAGGCGTCAAGGGATCGAATCCCGTCAGGGACAGAGGCAAGTTAATATTTTTTAATATTTTATTTTTCTAAAGTTGCCCTAGGAGAAATAAGGTTTATGATGCACCTTAAGAAAAAGAGATATTTCTGGTGATTTTATTTTTGGAAGTATATCATATTATATATCTTTGGAAATATTATTTCGAGGGCTATTTGATTAACTTGCTTAGAGGGAGAAATAAGGTGTGTGTAAAGAGATATTTCTGATTTCGTAAAGAGGTTCAAAAGTGAAGGTTGCTTTGTTCTTTTTCAAAGAGGATTAATTATTTCATGAGGGGACATGATGTATTTTATTGAGTAGGAGTAATAAGGTGTTATTTGGATATTATTGTTGTGTTATTAATCATGATCCCTAACCCTTATTGAAAATTGAAAAAGAAAGTTTGTTGAGCGTGGCAGATTTAGTGGACAACTAATAAGGCATCAAAAAGGTATGAGCAATATTCTCCATTGACTTTGTTTATGGTGGTTGATTTCTAAAATATCATTGGAGAGAAAAGGATTGATTGTGGTTTCCTTTTCAAAAGTGGTTGGTTGAATGCTTCAAGGTTTTCTGGTTTGAGAGTTGTGTTTAAACCTTGTTTTATAAGCATTGTTGTTGAAGCCATTAGTTGTGTGAAAAACCTGAGATAGGGTTTGATAAGAACATGAGTATCATTGTTATGTGAAGAATGTTTTATAAGCATTGTTGTTGAAGCCCATTGATTGTACAAAGAACTTGAAATTGAGTTAGAGGAGAACATGGGTATCATTATTATGTGAGATTTGTGGTTAAGCATTGTTGGAAACATTTGAGTTGGTTGATACTTGCTTGGACTAGGGTTTGTGAGAAAGAGTTATTCCTTGTGGTGATTGGTTGAGTAGAGTTGTTTGAGCCTAGTCAAGTGATTGTGTGAAGTGGTTGTTCAAGTTCCATGAAACAAACTATTCTATATTCTGATTTGAGTTGAGATCATTATGGATCATTGTTTTCATCCATTGTAGAGTGCATTACCATTCATTGTTGAGTTCATCATTGAGCCTTGCCTTCATAGATATGTGGATGAGATTTGAGTGCTACTTGAGCATGATTGATTGAACCTTTGAGAAGGCCTTTGGGATAGATTTCTGGATAGATTTGTGGCAGCTTTTGTGCATGATTGATTGAGCCTTTGAGAAGGCTTTTGGATAGATTTTTGGATAGATTTGTGGCAGATTTTGTGCATGATTTATTGAGCCTTTGAGAAGGATTTTGGATAGATTTGTGGATAGAGTTTGAGCAAGTTCTTGGTGAGCTTGTTGGAGTAGATTTGAGTAGGTTCTTGGTGAGCTTGCTAGAGTATATTTGAGCAAGTTCTTGGTGATCTTTCTAGAGCATATTTTGAGTAAGTTCTTGGTGAGCTTGCTAGAGCATATTTAAGCAAGTTCTTGGTGAGCTTGTTGAAGCATATTTTGAGTAGGTGTGAGCTTGCTTAAGTAGATCAGTGGATTGCCTACCTGAGCAGATCAGGATTGCCTACTTGAGCATATCAATGGATTTCCTAGCTAAGTAGATCAATGAATTGCCTTGTTGAGCAGATCAGTGGATTGCCTACCTAAGCAGATCAAGATTGCCTACCTGAGCATATCAATGGATTTCCTACCTGAGAAGATCGATGGATTGCCTAGCTAAGCAGATTAATGAATTGCCTTGCTGAGCATATTAGTGGATAGCCTAGCTTTGATTAGATCAAAGTAATCATTTGTATTGGGATAAGGATCCCTATTTCTTTGTGAAATATTATAAGGATATTATCTTGTGGAGTACCCCACATTGGGGGAACCACGTTAAATCTTGTGTCTCAATTGTGTGTGGTGATTTGTGCTCTTGCTTACTATTGCTATCTATGTTATTAATGCACATTGCTATATTTGGATATTGCAATTAAGGACACTAATTGATATTTATTTGGAAAGAAAGTAAAAAATGAAGGCTATACTATTCATCCCCCCTCTCAGTATAAGCTTGTGTTATTCAATAGTTGCACTTTAGGCTATATTTTTTGATGCACTATATCTTGTTTTCCTTGGAAAATAAACCCTATTTTAGCACAATATATCATTCAAACTCAAAATCATACTAGGCTAGTTCTTGTATTCTTGCATTTTGTGTCTACTTGGAATTCATTTTAGATGATTTTCACCTTAAGTTTGAATAAATTTTATCTTGATTAAGGATCGCTAAAGAATCATATTAGCAATCCAAAACCTTAGGTGTTTGTTGAATAAAACCATTGAACACTTTCAAACATAACATCAACAACACACTTAGACACCTTGATAAACTACATGAAGTAGATCCTACTTGCATTGAATATTCCCATATCTTTAGGGTCTCCTTTGGAAAGATATCCTAAAATAGGGAAACAGGGGTCCCAATAGATCCCCCCATGTACGTGTGAGGTTTCCAAATCCCATGAGATTAGAGGCTCATGACATGATTGATCCAATTATAGAATATGGTTTTCCATGGAAGAGAGTATAGGGAAGAAAGAAATTTCGAAACAAGAGGTATTCTTATGGCTGACTACATAGAATAAGATACTGACTATAGATAATTTATAAAAAGAGAGGAATTCACTACCCAAATATATTCTTCCTTTGCAGGAAAATATAGGATTCAATTTAACATATCTTCCTATAATTTTACTACTCATGGAAGATACTATCTTGGTTAGAGCAATGGAAGAAGCCTTTCACCAGTCCTAGGCTCAATGGAATTTGAAATTTAATTCCTTTCCACTATTCTTAGGGAATATGGCTAGAAAGAAATGGGAGAATATTTAAGGAGAATAATAGAACAATGGGGAGAAACATGTAGATTATTATATAAGTAATTGAGAAAAATATGAAGATAATAAATTTTTTTACTAAACATAAAATAGGAGATGAGCCTAGACTGAGTAGAACTTGGAACATATATCCAATTTGTATCTTGGATAGTACTTAGAATAAATAAAGGGATAAGACTAAATGGCTACCACCTTAATAAGTATGGATGAATATTAAATCTTATGAGGCCTCAAAATGGAATCTAGGGAAGGTAGGGGTAATGTTATTGCTTGAGATGAACAAGGGAGGATAAATGGTGCGGTTTGTGAATATTTGAGGATCACTAGAATCCACCAAGCAGAAGCTCAAGCCCTATTAATAGGGGTAAAACTAGAAAATACTTGGGGGTGAGAAAGTTAGTAGTGGAAGGATATTCTCTAAATATCATTAACTATCTTAATCAAGAAGCAAATACGAATTAGAAAACAATTAACATTTTTCAAGATATTAGGAATGCTCTCCAAACCTTTCTTGAGGTGGAAGTAGTCTGTATATATAGGGAAGGAAATATGGTAGTATACATGTTAAATAATAGGTAAGCACTATGAGAGGAGGATAAAATGTAAATACCCTTAGAGGATATCCAACTAGATATTTTTAGATTAGTTTAGAATGAGTAGCTTCTGGATAATACATAGTCCTTGAGATTTATTTCTCCATATAAATTAAAGCAAAGGGATGATAGGTTATATAAGGTGATCCTATGGATTCATTGGTGGTTAGCCATATGAAATTATTTCATTACATCTATAGAGATGGTATTTAAAGCCAAGTTTTTTCATATTCTACTTCCTCACATGAAT
Organism: Wollemia nobilis; assembly: GCA_028583015.1. Classification (NCBI taxonomy): domain Eukaryota; kingdom Viridiplantae; phylum Streptophyta; class Pinopsida; order Araucariales; family Araucariaceae; genus Wollemia; species Wollemia nobilis. The sequence continues at coordinate 5,598,513 of JAQPPZ010016709.1, forward strand.
TAGAGCCAAGTTTTATAGGTTTATTTCTCTAGAGGAATTGGAAGAAAGGGATGACAATTTTTAGAACATTATCTTGTGCATTTTTTGGTGGTCAACCATATGTGTCAATTTCATTACATCCAAAGAGCTAAGAATTGGAACTGGGGATTTTTGGGTCTATTTATCCACAATAATTAGAGCTAGGGTTGTTTTGGGTCTACTTCTCCATAAGAATCAAAGCCAAGATGTTTTTGAATTTGCTTCTCCATAAGAATTGGAGCCATGGTTTTTTGGGTTTGTTTCTCCATAGGAATCAAAACCATAATTTGTTAGGGTTTTTTGGGTGATCTAGAACTTCTTGAGTGTGTTTTCTAGGTGGTATTACTAGACTTATGTTACCTTCAACAAGAAATATTTTTGTATCTATCTTTGTACTCTTGTAAAAGGGTTCAAACTCTTTCAAAATCTTGTTTTTACCCTAATAAAAAAAAGGATTGTGCCTATAAATAAAATAGCCACAAATGATAAAGAACATCAAATAAACCTAAAATAAGACATTATTAAGTAAAATAAGCATAAATATCTGCTATATTAGATAATAGTAGAGATTTAGATAATTTAAATGCATAAACAAGAAATATTAGTAATGATTGACAAGTAAAATAGAGTAAATAAGTTTACATAAAATTATTAGAGATCCAAAATAAGAGAAATTTATTACAAATTAAATAAGTATAAAATGATATAAGATATCTACAAATAAGGATTACAGATGTTAGGAATAAATAGACCCAAGGATTAGCAGGTATGATTAGAGAAATCAAGTATTAACAAGGCTTAGAAAAGTGGAAAATGAATGAAATAAATAGAAAAGGAGATTAACAATAAAGGATATAGAAATTTTATAGCCTAGGAGGATCTCTTATTAGAACAAATATGATATCATTTACCCAATTCCTCTTTGCCTTGATTTACTTACCCAAAATGCTTGATTCAAGTGCTCAAAATGCAAGAAATGAGAGGAATGAGAGTGAGAGATAATGAGAGAAATTTTTGGCAAAGTATGGATAGCATAAAATTCTTCTTTATATGTCCATACTAATGGATCTATTTAAATTTTTATAAGGGAAAATTATTGGAGGGAAGATGGAGTCAAATATGTCATTCGGTAAAAGATAAAATTTAAATTTACAGGTTTGAGGAGGGGTGAGAGCATGATGATTAGATCAGGTAGAATAAAGGATTTTGTGTGCTTCTAGCTCATGTCATATATATTTTGCTCATGTTGCAAAAGTACCACTAGCTTGCAAAAGTGCTAGTGGAATTTTTATACTTGTGTGGTAATTTTATCCAATGATCAAGATGATTGGTCAAACTATTGTAAAAGGTCATTTTACAAAAGCATCGATGATGAAAAAAAGTGCTCATGGTGCTTTTTGAAGAGAGGTATGCTTCTATAAAGAAGCTAAATTTTATGTCTAAATTACCTGGGTTAAGATGATTGACTACAAATATGATGTCTGATATTTTGCCTAGAATTAAGGGTTAGTAGGCATGTCAAAATTGGGTGTATACACTAGTAAAATAATTAATTTAAGAGTATATTTAGAAAAATGATGCACCTCTAAATTTCACATATTTAAATTATCTTTGAAAACACTTAATAGCCTTCTAACTCCATGGTGCTATACAAAGATAAAATATCACTTTTCTTAAATTTTGCACCGACCCTATCTTATTTGCCTTGAAAATTGTGATTCACCCATTCTAAAATTGGTGATTCATTAATTTAAAAAATTATACTTTATTAGCTTTATATCGATTACCATTTTTACAAATTATCTCCTTCAGAATTAATTTATTTTTTGATATTTTCTCATTTTTTAAAAATATGTAATACTTTTCAAGGGGTTACAAAATTTGTTTTCCTTACTCTCCATGCTTAATTACTTAGAGGAATTAAAAGGTAATACTTGGGCTACTATATTACCTAAAATGATGATTCATTTAAGAAAAAAGTTGAATCATATTTTAGCAAAATAGAAGGTTTAAACCAAAGTTAGAGAAGAGAGATTCATATTGATAAAAGGTGAATAACATTTTTAAAAGTGCAAATAAAAAGGAATCACATAGTTTACCAATACTTAGAAAATTTGTATCTCTAATAACATTCATAATTTGTAATCCTTGGTAGTGGTACAATGGTGAGGTAACCACAATAGATCCTTTAATGACTACCACCATGACACAAGGCAAAGTGGAGCCTTCCGATGTTCAACAACCTACCAAGAAAACAATTTTATTTGGGACTCATACTAAAAAGTAGCTAAGGGGAAGTTTAGGCACATGTCCAATAGAGAGTTTATCTAGATGCATACTACAAAGTAGCTAAGGAAAATTTTAATCGCATGTCTATCCAAGAAAACAAATGACATAATATTTTTCCATAGGACTAGGCATATATTCTTGAAGCATCATTTATATTTAGACCTCGATATTAGCAATGATAGTGGTACCTCAAGATTGGGATTGTCCAAATATAGAAATATTTACTTAAAAGCATCACAAAATTTGGTATGTCATGTACTACCAATCATAAGGGAAGACACACATATTAGTTATTGTGAATAAAATTAGAAAACTAATATGGTAAAAATATGATCTAGCTCATTGGGTCACTTATAATTCTTAAGCACAAATTGATTACTACAATAAAATAAATGGGAGTAGATGGAGGGATTTATTACTAATGCATCTTGAAAAACCATAAGAGGCACAAGGATTTGAACTACTCTTATAGTCTATTAGTTCAAGGTCAATGTATAAATAGTCTTTTCTAGTATTATGAATATTTGTAAGAAATGATGGATGAATTGGTGAGAGAAGAATATATCACAATGTTACATGCAGTTGAACATTACCTAGGGCACTCCTAGATGGTGCATGTGTTGCATACATATGGGCCACATCAACCATTAACTAAGAAATTTTAAAAGTTATAAATAATTCAACTACACCTCTTATCTTATTTAGTTGATTTTTAACCAAAAGAAGCGTTAGAAATTAAAACTAACTAGAACTAGTTTTAGTTTCATGCTCTAGGTATAATTACCACCTATTATAATTTTTGGGTGTGTTTGGTGCTCATGCCTCACACTGAGTGAATAGTTGGGAAGTTTTAGAGGCATGGGATATATCTTTAGGGATGATCTCTAGGATTTTTATCGAGGTCAACTCCTTGTTCATATGTGATCTTGATGCTCCTTTTCTAAGCTAACCTAATCTACCATGTTTGATCTAGGAAAATGGGAAGAAGAAAGAAATAAAAATAACTAGCCTAAAATACGAGTAGTGATGCACCAAGATTCACAAGGGTCCTCTTTTGTTGATGGTATGATGAGCAAATGAATCAATCATGCCAACAAGAATAAAAATAACTCTAGAATTATTATTTCTTTCTTATAAAACATGCACAAAGACAAATACTAAAAGCAAATACTCACAAATATTTATATATAAGTTGAAAGTATTCATATATATATATATATATATATATATATATATATATATATATATATATATGGATATATAGATAGATAGATATACCAAGAATAAAAAGTCTCAAAGGCCTATACATGAAATGACTCAAGGCTTGAATGTAGATAAATACACAAAAGGAATGAGAGAAAATTGTTATATAAGGCTAGATACTAGGCGCACAAATATTTTTCTTCCTTCTCTACCCTTTTTGTAGATACAAAATTGAATATCTATATAACCTATCTCAAATTTTAAATTTTTCCCAACTATCTTGAGTGGGAATATTTATATTTTTGGTTGTTGAGCTTGAGATACTATGTTGCATTCACTCTTGGTAGATACAAAGCTAACTAGGGGGGTATAATTATCATACATATCTTGCAAGAAAAATGGCATCCCTTAGAAGCATCTATAGGTGGGGGAAAATACTTTCTTGTTTCCAAAATCTAATCAAGTCAAGCATGCATGGGGAAGATTCACTAGAATATCTACTTTCCCACTTGAGGATATCTTTCCAAAAGATATCCTAAGGATATGAATATCCTCTACATTATTAAACCCCTACTCAATGTAATTCTCTCACATTTTGTAGAATTTGATGTAAAATGCATCTTTTTTAGTAATTATATGATTTTATTCAATGAAATCACCTAAGGTTTTGGATCGTTATTTATCTTGACTCTTTTTCAAGCCTTAACAATTATTTAAGACTTAAAAATAAATATAATCTAAATGCATGCTAAGCTTATATCACAAAAATTCAAGAATACAAGAGCTCTATTATATGCTATTCTAATTTTTGATGGGCTAACTAAAGAAGATTTTGATATTTCCAAGAAAATAAGAGAGGAAGCAATAAAACAAGTTAACCTAAATGCAACTATATGAGTTTTTATTTCTTTGCCTATGCACTTGGAAATGAATAACAACTCAAGATTTTACCTAAGGTTCCTTGATTAACTGATTTAGGTGTGTTTTATAAAGGAATTAGGGTTTAGCTTAGTGCTACTTAATTCCCAAAATAAAATGTGAATTTTAGATGTAAAACAGTAGAATATAGAAGCAAACACAGAGAAATGTAAGTTGTAGAGCTTAAGGAAGTGCCTAGTGGTAGAATTACCTCTTTCTAGAGCCTTTTTTCAAAAATGCCACTACTTACCAAAATTACCACTAATTGCCAAATTTACCACTGGCAAATTTGGTTCTAGTTGGTGAATATGGTACCTACACAAATACACCAAAAAAATAGGTTTTCTATCTTGGGAGGTTTGTCTGAGAGCTAGAGAAGGCAAAATGCTTGTCTAGACAAATGAAAATTTTTAATATGCTTACCTCCTAGCATGGAAATGGAGCTCTACCAAATTTTCCAATAGGGTTACCAAATTCACCACTAATGAATTTGGTATGAGTGGAAAATTTGGTCTATGTATTCGAGAGAGCCAAAATCATTAATGACTATGATGAGTGGCGATTTTGATCCAAATACACGATTGAGGTGATTTAAAAGGTAGTTTTGAGTAGACTCTTGCAAATTTTTATAATGAAACTGTAGGGGGATGATCCTTATAGAGTTTTCTAAAATTTAAAATTCTGAAAGAGGAGGAAAACACCACAAATATTTTCTAATTTATGATCTAAGTGGATGCTAGTGTGAAAAATAGGGGAATGTGCTTCAATGGTTATTTTGAATAGTTAGAGAGTTAAAAGGAGGGATGTGAGGATGTATGAGAGTTATGAATATAGCAAGGTAACTTGTCTATATCCTAGTTTCTATAATTCTTATGAATATGATAAGAAACAAGTACAAAATATGCTATAAAAGTGAATAAATTCTCTAAAATGTTGTTCTAACAACAAAGGAGATGGTCGCGACATGTCGCGCTATCGCAACCCTTGGAGAGATATTGTCATGATTTCGTGACCTGTTTTGCTGTTGAGGTTCTGAGTGGGAAGTTGTCACGATTTTGCGACTTGGTGCGCCATCGCGGCCTTTGGCTGGAAATTGTAGCGATTTCGCGACGCTTCTGGCGCAGGGTTGACATGGAGGTCAGCCGTCGCGATATCGCGACTTCTTTTGCTAATTGGAGTAAAGTGCATAATCCGTCACGATTTCGTGACATTTTTCCTGTGTGGAGGCCACAAAGAAAAATCGTCACAATATCGCGATAGTTTTGGCAAGGTGATGACAATTGGAAAACTTGTCGCGATATCGCGACACTTTTGAAGATGAAGAGCAAAGTGGAAAATTCATCGCGATATCACGATAGTTTTGAGGATTGGAAGCTGAAAGGTAATTTCGTCGCGATATCGCGACACTTTTGGCACATAAGAGGATTGGAGGAAAACTGTCACGATATCGCGACACTTTTGCGGCTAGGGAGTCAAATGGAAAACTCGTTGCGATATCGCGACAGTTTTGAGGATTGGAAGCTGAAAGGTAATTTCGTCGCGATATCGCGACACTTTTGGCACATAAGCGGTTTGGAGGATAACTATCGCGATATCGCGACACTTTTGCGGCCGGGGAGTCAAATGGAAAACTCGTCGTGATTTCGCGATGCTTTTGCTGGCTGGGCGACTTGGAGACATTCCGTCACGATTTCGTGACATTTTTGGCATGTTGGAGCTATTTGGTTTTCTAGTCACGATTTCGCGACACCTTTGCCGATGGGTCGCTAGAGGGAGCTGTCATCGCGATTTCATGACTCTTTTGGCGATCGGATGTCGAGGGCCCTGACTGTCGCGATATCGCGACATGTCGTGTTTTTGCGACTAGTGATGCCGACGCGGTCGAGACGGGGTTGACTACCGCGATTTCACATCATGTCGCTTTTTCGCGCCCTGTTGACTTCCCTGTTGACTTCTTTGCCTTGTGTTGGAAAGTGTTGTCTCTGTGCTCTGCACTTGTTGTGTTGCTCTTTGCTCTTGGTCGGGATGTGTTCTTTCCCGTTTGTAACTGTTCTTTGTATTAATACAAGTTTTTCATTTTTTCAAAAAAAAAAAAAACAACAAAGGAAATGAATGTATGCAAATGGAGAATGAAGAGGATTTGTTAGTGGGATAAAAAGGTAATGAAGACCTTGTATTCTCTACTATGGCAGCTTGAAATGTGAAAAGGAATGCTTGAAATGCTAATGAAACAAATCTAAATGTGCTTGAAAGAGGAGATGAGCATGCTAAATATTTAATGAATAAAAGTATGAAAGCATGGATGTAAGACAATATGGTTAGAATGCAACATGGATAAAGCCACAAATAGAATAAAAAATATCCAAATTCTATGATAAGAAGAAAGCATGAAACAACCCTACAATATAGAGAAGTTAGTGAGCAAGGTGAATATGGAAAGAAATAGGACTTCTTTAAACCTATAAAAATGATGTTAGATACTTTAAATAGTACCTGCAAATGAATATTAAAGAGCCTACAAGAAAAAGGTAAGCTTCAAACAATATGAAACATGAAATGAAGAAGACTTTGCAAGTGAATGAAGATGAACAAGTTAGAAAGGCTATGTTGAAAAGAGTTAAATAAAAGAGGTAGCAAATAAATGAGAAGAGAGCTATGCTAGGAGTGATATCACCTAGAAATGGTCTCTCCCTTATACCAATTAGGTATCCTTTCCACCAAGCTCCCTTGCTTTTCTTGAATACCCTCCAAAAATGCTTGCAAATGGAGACAAATACTTGAAAATACTGGTAGAATGAAATATGCTTGAAAATGGAGTTGCTAAGAAATATTGGTAGAGTGTAATTACTCCTTAATATCCTCATAAATGCTTGAACCAAGGGCTATTTACATAGATTTTGCAAGAAGTATTAGGGGAAAATTATTTAAACTAATTTAAAATCTATAAGTTTGGTCCATTGTTGGAGCATGTGAGGTTAGAACAGGGGGTGTAACGATGGAATATTCATGCCCCTGGTTTCTTTCAATATATTTTGGCTATTAGCCAAATTCACCATTGGAAACCAAATTTTCCATTGGAAATTTAGGTCTAGAGTAGCGATTTTGGTCAAAAATCAAATCTCAATGACAAGATTTGATTTTGTGATGTTTACCAAATTTGCCATTGGTCTTGCCAAATTTGCCACTGGAGAATTTGGTTAGGGTGGCAAATTTGGTGGAGGGTGACAAAGGCACTAAAAATATTGGGTTTGGGCTGGATTGATATTTTGTGATGTTTGTGACCTATTTTGGTGTCTTTTTCCTTACAGGTGTGTCAAAATTGGGTGTCTACATGTTACCCAATTTTTTATGCGATGTCTGTGAGATTGCATCAAAATATAAGTATTAAAACTCAATTTTGATATTGTAATGCACTATTGTTGTATTAATTTTTTTATTTGAAGAGATGATTATGATTGCATTTATTTTTATTATTTTATGTCATTACTAAATTTATACCTCATTTTTGATGATGTATACCTTGATTTTTGGAAAAAAAATCCCTATGTAATTTTTTTTTTGCTCCATGGTGTTCCCTCGAGAATGATATGTCAAATGGTAAATTGGGTTGAATTTATTGAAATGGGATGTGCTGCCAAGTTGGTTGTGGATAGATGGATCAATTTAATAGAGGGAAGGGAGGTAAAAACACCTTCATTTGTACTTTGCCCTTTTTAGAAATTTGGAGAGAGAGGAAGACACTTATTTTTGAGGATGGTGAATAACTAGATATGGGTACATCATTCAAACATTAATCGAGAGACAGTGCATGTATCAGATCAAGATCGATAGATATGTTCTAGAACCAAACCCAAAATTTTAATTTTTATGTCAAAATTTTCATTTTTCAATGTGTGGTGAATTTGGCACCAGTGGCAAATTTGGAACTGGCATTTTTGGCAAGAATGACAAATTTAGCACTAGTATTTTTGGCACCAGTGGTGAATTTGGCACTGACTAAAAATTGGATTATGAGGTTATTTTATTGTGTATTGGATGTGGTTTTGATAGGTGATATAGGTTTTGGTGAGCCGGGAGCACCATTTGAAGTGTATGGGGATCATATTGGAGGGTGAGCAATAGATGGAGGGCATGGGAGTATTTTTTGCAATGGGGCTATACCATGTGATATCTATGCCCAAGTTAGAGTTTGATCACCCTTTTTTGATAGCTTTAGCAGAGGTGGTAACCATAATAGAACACTTTTATATTTCCAATGATAGAGATGACTGTGATTTTGGAGGATGTGTGGCACATCCTTAGAGTACCTATTTGGGGTGTGCCTATCTACCTAGGGATATATGTTGATGTTAGGAAGTTGACCTTCTCAAGGAATGAAAACTTCATAGGGATAAAATTAGGATTGAATATCAATAATACCTATGTAGGAGAAAATTTTGATTGGTTGACTACACTATTAGCATCCTTTTTTTCAGGATCATTAATGGTGATACTAGCAAATACTTTATGCAGTGGGGATAAGGAGAGATCATTGTTGGACTAAGGTATGATCAGATTGTTTATGCCTAGGTCCCAACTATCTTGATGAGGCTATACAATACCCTATATAGAGTGGTATATAGATAGGGTAAGAGCTTGATATGTTGTACTCTACTCTAGGTATGGGCATGGGAGCATATAGTGATCAAGTGACTGGTTACAGTGTTGAGGGGCTATGATCCTAAGTAACCAAAAATTTATAGGTGGGCAAGGTGTGTCCATCCTTATTTTAGTTCTTTAGAGTAGGCATAATTCTTGATTGATGATATAGGACCAATACACATTGTTTGGTTTCTATGGAGGGAGAGGTATATGTGGTTAGATGATCACAAAGAGCTAGCCAAGGTTATGTAGATATGATGGCTATATGATGGGACCCAAGCCTATGATTTATACCTGTAGACACCAAAATATAGCCACTTTTCATCCATTCGTATCCTCCAATAATAGTCATCCATTATATATATATATATATATAAATATATGTATTTATTTAATATATATATCTAGATATTAATATTTTATATTTATATTTATATATAATAAATATATATGTATTTATATGAATAAATCCTAGCCATCCGCCACAAATTAATCTCAGCCATTCATCCATATTAATCCTTGTCACATGATCAAGTTCAATCTCAACCCTTCCTCATGTTTTAATCTCGACCATCCATTGGTGTCATCGAAACTCTAACATGATCAAGGGTAGATTATAAAAGATGATCTATTTTTATGAATAAAGGTCTAGATTTTTGAGTTCTTGAATTTGGATATTCTCCTTGTTTCACTATCATCTTCTTACCTCGTTGCCACCATAACCCCATTTGCTTCTACCATCGTAAAACCCTTGCAAACCAGATATGGTTCTGCCTCACTCCCATACACCCTGAATGTTGTCTAGAGTTTGCAAAATACTACTAAGCATTTTTGGAACGTTGTAGGGCATTCACAACCATCATTGCAAACTTTTGGGTATTTCTTGTAGAAAATTTTGAAGTCTTCAATCCCTCGAATGCTTTTGGGTATTCGTACAACTATTGACCATAGAAATATGAACATTAATCAACATTGAAAAGGTATTATATTATTTGGTATTAATTTATGTTTTATGCACTTTCTATTTACATTTCAACATTACAGCATTTAGGGCTTTAAAAATTTTATCATTTAGAGGGCCTTACACAGTGGGGCCCTTACAAGTGCTTTTAACCCATTTTATGTTGTTTGTTGTTTGTAGGTGCAGGAATCACATCTTTGGAAGTTGTTGCAACTAGGGTGGTCCCATAGGGATACACAAGCCCACCCGCACTCTTGTTTGGAGCAAAGACAACACAAAAGACACCATATATTTATTTGTGAATGAGGGTTTTAAAACCCTAGATTTGTAATCATTGTATCAATACAACATCATATTGTAACATTGGATATCAAGCCCCCCCCCCATAATAAATCAATATTATTTGTCTTCATTGGTGCAATAAGTTTTTGTGTTGATTTTGTTATCTATTGCTTTGGTTTTGTCATTTTTCACTTTACAAAATGGTGACCATGGTGGGACCCCCAAAGGGTTCTTCATTTTGATTTAATTTGTAACTGATTTTTGTTTTTGTTTCCATTTTTCAGGTTTTCAAAAGTTTGATCATGCAAAAATTATAAAAACTAGGGTTTCTAAAAGTTGCAAAGTTCGATCAGAGGTCGTGTGAATGCCCTGCAACATTCGAGGGATACCCTACAACATTCAATAGATGTATCATAGCATTTAGGAGGTGTTGGGCGATGTTTAGAAGAGTGGGGAAGAAATACGTAGGCTTCTTGGTAAGCCTAGTTCAAACTCTAACTTATTTTTTGTTTTCATTTTTTTTCTTTTTAACATTGAAACTAACAAAAGAAAAATATTCATTTTATGTTTTAAAGCAGTTGCATTTTAATTTTTATTTTAGGCATTTACAAATTCCATATAGATTTCACATAGAATAGAGTTGCATTTATGCATTCATTATAGTTCACATTTGATTCGAATTTATGTTGTTTTATGGTGTTTCATTTACTATTTTGTATATTTTTTGCATTTGAAATAACAAAAGCATCAATAGCTGCATATTAGGAACTTGGTGTTAATTTTCTTGGATTCTAGCTTAGACAAGTGAAATAGGTTTTTTTTAAAATTGAATGAACATAGTAGAAAACATAAATCTTAAATGAATCACTCACTTTGCACATCATGCATTTACCAACAATGAGTTGGATTTCATCACCAACCATTGTTTGAGATTGGTGATGGTGGGCTTCATATCCATCCATCATCTTACCCCATAGAAACCATAGTATCCCATGAGCAATATTTATAGATTTCATCACCAAAAAGGTTCTCATTTGCCATACAACCTTAGATTCCAGCTTGCATAATAGTTTAGTTTAGAACATCTACAACACACAAACCCCACATAAAAAAAATCTATTGCAAAAACATAGTATTGAGCTGTTGGTTTGATTCTGTATGATTTCCATTGCATATTTTCAACACATTCACCATCCCCAACCGACTCATTATCTTATGGTTCTAAATCAAATCCAACCAAATATTTTGAGTCAAGCCTCTATTAGCCAAACAACTTCATCCATGGAGTGTTCCACATCTTTCCCTATCACTTCTATGGTTAACCTTGTCAATGTGATACATGTAAGCTATTTTGGTTTATCTGTAGGACCCTCACATTTTGTGTATACCTCAAATTTTGATGTGTTGCATAGAGCCATAAATACCCCTATTCTAGAAACTTAGCCATCATCTCCTACCAATCCTATGTTAGAAATTTGAGTTATTTTGTGTTGTCATTGATGTCACATGGATCACATTGAGTTTTGGTGGCAAAAGCACTTCATAAATAATCATTTATGATATTTTGGAGAGCAAAGATATATACTGGATTTTGTGGCATAAGAGACATATAATATTTAATTTTTTAAATGTTTATATTAATGGTTTTTATTAAAACCAATGATAAAGGTTTTTATTAAAACCAATGGCAAGGGTTTTTATTAAAACCGATGGAAAGGTTTTTTATTAAAACCAACGGAAAGGGTTTTCATTAAAACCATTGGAAAGGGTTTTTCATTAAAACCACTATGCTAAGACTTCTCCAAATTATGATGTATGAAAAGGTTTTCCAATAAAACCTAGGTGCAAAAAGTTTCATGGCAAAATTCAAAAGAATGAAGGAGATATCCCAATTCAAATTTAAGAGGTGAATTATTAAATTTTTATTTAATAATTCTAAGGTCTAAAGTTGAATTACATTATCCACTGATGTGCAAATGTTGGGGAGATTAATAAAGTTCACCGATGTCATTCGAATGATGGAGGTGCATATAAATAAAAGGTTAAAACCTTTGTTTTTTAAGACTTGACATAGCGCATAAAAGAGAGTCATCGAAAGGGGAGCAACGAAGAAAGAAGGATAAATAACTTTCTATTTGAGAGCAAGGTCAAGTAAATAGTGCGGGAAAATGAAATCATGGACGAATCCTTAGTGCAGTTGGTAGCACACGAACTTTATACAAGGCAGGTTCACTGTTCGAATCCCGCAAAGGGTAAAGTGTTTTGCTAAGAAAGTAAAATCAAGTTTCAGATTTGAGTGCAAGTTAAAGTTGGGTGTTTGGGATTAATATACCAATGTGGGCTAGCACCCACATGGTAGGTGCCTCACATTGCTAGATGAGAGGAACAAATTTCGACTCCCATGAAGGTGTGAAGGCACATTGATTTTTGGCAAGTCATTAACGATTTTGAAGGTGGTGAAGGTGCATTAATTTTGGCAAAGGCATTAACGATTTCAAAGGTTGCAAAGGCTACAAATTTTGTAAAAAGGTATTAATATCTAGTGCATGGTAATATTTTTTATTACCAAATTTTGGATGCATTGAAAATCATTTCTATCATAACTAGGGATTCATAAGGTATTTGTGGGAAATAAATGCTTGTTGTATGTGTTAATGTGCTTAGGGAGTTATAAGGTGTAGAAATAAGTATTTGTTATTGTTGTGTGTGATTAGGGAGATATAAGGTGTGGAAATAAATATTTGTGATTGTTGTATGTGGAGTTATAAGGTGTGGAATTAAAAATGAAAGCATAGGTGCTTGTTGTATGTGTTAATGAAATTAAGGAGTCATAAGGTTGAAAAGTGTTGAACTTGTTATATGTTCTAGTGCATGATTTAATTATGAAATTAAACTAAGAACTCAAGACCCAGTTAATTGCTACCTTGAGTTAGAATACATGCACATGAGTTAGGGTTTGAAGTTGAAGATAAATTGCTTGATTAATATGCCTTGGCTATCGAGAGAGAGTGGATGGATTAGAAAATCAATTTTATCCATAAAATTGATGCTTGAGTTCATAATTGCTTTAGTGGAGTTCATTGAGAGTATTGCCATTATTGAGGAGGTTTTTTCTATTGCTTTGAGGAGATTATTGTTGGTTACTTGTTGAGTACATTGCAAGTATTTGAGACCATTGAGGAGATCATTTTACAGTCACTTGTGGATACATTTACCTTTCATTTGAGGAGATCATTGTTGGCTATTTGAGATCTCTTTGCTTGAGGGAGTTGTGATTGTTTCTTGAGAGCTTATTGAAATTGCATGAGGAAGATATTATTGAGAACCTATTGCTATCACTTGTGGATATTGCCCTTGGTTGGTTGAAGCCCTCATTGTTATTGCTTGGAGAGGTTTTCATTAGACAAATCATTTTCCATACATTTGACAGTACATTGTTGAGCATTGTTGTTATCCATTTGAGAGTACATTGTTGAGAATTGTTGTCATCCATTTAAGAGATTATTTTTCATACATTGTTGAGATCATTGTTGAGAATTTCTATCATCCATTTGAGAGTACATTGTTGAGCATTGTTGTCATACATTTGAGAGTACATTATTGAGCATTGTTGTCATCCATTTGAGAGTACATTGTTGAGCATTATTGTCATCCATTTGAGAGATCATTTGTCATACATTGTTGAGATTATTGTGGATCATTTTTGTCATCCATTTAATAGTACATTGCAATTCATTTTTGAGCACATTGTTGAGTATTATCATCATTCACTTGTTATCCATTGTTGAGTTCATGATTGAGCCTTGCCTTCATTGATTTGTGGTTGAGATTTGAGTGCTACTTGAGAGTCATTGGTTGAGCCTTTGTGAAGGCTTTTGGGATAAAATTTCTAGAAATATTTGAGATAGCTTTTGTGCATGATTTATTAAGACTTTGGAAAGGCTTTTGGGATAGATTTGGGACATCATTTGAGCATGATTGTTTAAGCCTTTTGTGAAGGCTTTGAGGATAGATTTGGGATGGTATTTGAGCAGGATTGTTTGAGCCTTTTGTGAAGGCTTTGAGAAAAAATTTGGGACAACATTTGAGCAGGATTGTTTGAGCCTTGTGAGAATGCATTGAGGCAGATTTGTGAGTAGTGAAAGAGACAGGATAGAAATAGAAAACACATCAACATCAGTTACCTAGTTGAGCATATCAGTGGATAGCCTAGCTAAGCAGATAAATGGATAGCCTAGCTGAGCAGATCAGTGGATATAGCTAAGTAGATTAGTGGAGAGCCTAGATGAGCAGATCAGTGGATAGCCTAGGTGAGTAGATTAGTGGATAGCCTAGCTGAACAGATAAGTGGATAGCCTAGATTAACAGATCAGTGGAGAGCCTAGCTGATCAGATTAATGGATAGCCTAGCTAAGCATATCAGTGGATAGCCTAGCTGAGCAGATCAATGGAAAGCCTAGCTAAGTAGATTATTGGAGCCTGTTGGCAATTTTGGGTTTGAGATCCTAGCTTCTTGTCTATGAGTTGTCATTGATTGCAAAAGGAACTGGCATTAATGTCAAGAGGATTTATTGTCTTCAAAGGTTGAATATTCCAAAGAATATTTTATAGAAGATTCCAGAGAGATTCCATGTGGTAGATGAAAAGGTTTTTTATCAAAACCATGGCAGGTTTAAGGGTTTTTATTAAAACCAGGTGGATGCATTAAGGGTTTTTCTCAAAACCACTCTCAGCTTAATGCAAAGGCTGGAGACACTTATTAATTAAATAACTTAATTAATAAAACATTTTTAAGGTTTTTTAATTAATTATTTATTTGATTTAGTGATTAAATTATTTTAATAATTTAATGGGTTCTCCACCTAAGGTCTAAGGTCTAAAAGACCTTTGATTATTTTTAAATAATCAAAAGAGTTTCATAAACCCTAAAATTGTTTCGAAGGCGCCAAAGTAATATTAATTCAAAAAGTTTGAATTATCCTCCCGTCGACGTCGTGCATAGCATGGAAGTTTGGCTATATAAGCCATAACCTATAGTCCAAAGCAAAGGAGTGAAAGAAATTCGAATTGTGCAAATGTTGGGAAGTAAAAGCTACGGCTATTGTTTTTTCACCATGTTTATCTGCCGCCAAAGGGTTAAGGAGAAGGAGACTCTTGCTAGCCTTCAAGCTAGCGTCGTTGGCCTAGTGGCAATGATTGTTCTACAAAGGCACTTGAAGGGAGGTCAAGCGTTCGACTCCCACCATGGAGTGTGAGAAGAGTTTTTGCGCTTCGATTTTTTTGAAGGCACTGTTGATCCACGATTTTCGGAAGCATTTTTTTTGGTAAGGTTTTTTAAATAAAATCTGCATTTTGTTAAAGAAGAAGTGGTTGGGCAGATTTACTTAAAATTATTTTTAAGGTTAAATGCTTCTTTGGAGATATAAGTGTTTGTATTTATAGCGGGTTTTAACAAGGATCCCAAAACCTGATTACATAAGCAATGGGCCTAGGGCATCAATCCCTTGAAACTGAACACCAAAACAGAAATCCCGCCCAGCGGTAACAGTAAGCATGAAACAATCCCTCTTAGCGGGAAACAAAAAAATAAGAAAGAAAGTAGTTTTGGAGATCTCGCCCAGCGGGGAGTAGCCAAAAACCACCATCGAGAAGATCCCGCCCAGCAGGAAGCACAGAAAAACCGTTACAATAAAATCCTGCATCGCGGGAAGCAGTCAAAACCACCACAAACAATCCCGCCTAGCAGGAAGCAACAGGGAAATCCCGCCATCCAAGAAACCAGCAGAAAAGAAAGGATCCCGCCTCGCAGGAAAACCGACGGATTTGGCGGATCCCGCCCTGTGGAGAAACCATCCCGCCCATTGGGAAAACATTCAGTTCAGCGAGAGCCATCCTGCAGGAAGCCGACAGCCAGCACAAAGAGGATCCAGCCCATCAAGAAGTGACCAGAGAGTTGCACCACAAAGAACCCGCCTCGGGAAAACAAAAGAGGATCCCAGCAGCAGGGACCAAGAATCCCGTCCAAGCACAGAGCCCATCGAGGATTCACAAGAAAAATGAGGAAGTTGTCCAAACCCTAAACCGTCACCTCCACCGCACCGAGAAACGTAGGGGACCAGATCCATGCGAATAACCTGCAAAAAACCCCAGGGGGAAGCCTGAGGGAAAAATGGAAGGGATCCCCAACCAAACAGGGATCCCTGGGAAGCACCAGTCCAAAAAAACAACCAAGGAAACCCTAGCCGGCCGGGAGGGGTGCAGATAGTGGAGAAGGATCTCCCCCCAGGAGATCATCTGCAAACAACCACTCCTCGGGAGGGATGACCTGGGTTGAGCCAGGGACTGGGCAGGAAACAGGAGCCATGGGAGGGGGAGCAGGGGAGGGACCAGAGCCCTCCCCTCTCTCCACTTGTTCCATAATTTTTAGTTGCTTCTTTGGAGATATAAGGTTGATAGTGTGTGGTTGAGATTTTTGGCTTGATTGTTGAGTGAGATTTGCTTAGAAGCTATTATTCCTTGAGCATGGTTTAATTAATTTGGAGAAATAAGGTGTAAAATGATATATTGTTTGTATGCTTTATATTTTTTGGTAGTTGACTTCTAAGGATTGGAGTCATAAGGTGTTTTATGGAATAAATATTTTTGTGGTTACTTTTATGATCTAACCCTAACTTGGTGGCAAAGTTGAGGGTGGTGTTGGTAACTGGTTGAAGAACTATTCTCTTCTTCCTCAAACAAAGGTATGGGCAACTTATTCCATGTATATTGTTGATAGTGTATTTTCTGAAATTGAGTTTGGAGTGAAAAGGTTGTCTACTAGGTATTCTTGTTGGTATAAATCCCATTTTCTGGATATTGAAGATTGTTTATGCATTAAAATCATTGATGAGTTTTTGGGTGAATGCATAATTCTGGTTGAGGAAGAGGAAACATTTTGCACTAGGGTTTATGTTAGTAAGTCTTGCTACTTGCATTAAGTTGGTGAAACCCTTAGTTGGCTGTTTTGAGATTGATGGCTGAGTTTATTCCATAGAGGTTGTTTTGATCAAGTTAATGCTCTACTTGATACATGATTTGGGCTTACTCCATTGAGATTGATTTGAGCAAGTTATTCTTTGCATTGGTGATTTATGTTGGTGGCTGTTTTGTTCAAATACCTTTGGAGGAAAAAGGATGTCTACTAGTTTCCTTTTCATGTAGTGATTGGTTGAATGCTTCAAGGTTAATGTTGAGTTGAATGATGTTGGTTAAACCTTGTCTATAAGCATTGTTGTTAAAACCCTAATTGGTTGAGAAAAGATATTGGTTGTGGAAAGAACATGAGTATCATTGTTATATGATATATTGCATGGTTGACAATTGTTGGGTTGTGTTTCATGTTCTTGAGAAAAGCATACTACATCTATCTTATTCTTTTGAGATTGAGATTGAGTTGAGATTGAGATTGGGAGTTAAGTATAGAACATATTGAGTCTCTAAAAATTCTCTTTATGTTTCTATGAGATTTGAGATTGAGATTGGGAGTTAAGTATAGAACATATTGAGTCTCTAACAATTCTCTTTATGCTTCTATGAGGTTGATGAATCACATTGGGTCTCTAACAATTCTCTTTGTGGGTTCATGCTAAGCAAGTTTTTCTTGATGAACTTGTGAGCTAATTTGGACAGGTTCTAGTGAGGACTTGTGAGCTGAATTGGACAGGTTCTAGTGAAGACTTGTGAGCTGATTTGGATAGGTTCTAGTGAGGACTTGTGAGCGGATTTGGATAGGTTCTAGTGAGGACTTGTGAGATGATTTGGATAGGTCCTAGCAGAGTACTTGAGGATAGAGTTGAAATGGTTCTTTGAGAAGAACCTGAGGACAATTTTAACAAGTCTTTGAGAAGGCTTGTGTGCAGCAGAGATTGATTTGTTTAAGCTTTATGAGTTGAGCTTGGGATAGATCTGATAGAGTGAGTAAGACTTGTGCTAGACTGACTGACTGTGTTAGTATAGGTTGATGAGTTGTTGTGGAGGTGATCAGTGAGGACAGAGGTCTCTTGAGGTTGAGCATTGAGGACTAGAGGTCTTCTGTGGAAAGGATTTCCACATGCTAGCGGAATAAGAGGTAGGTGATCTTCTAAAGTATCATTTCTAGAGCTGAGGGGAAGGATTCTCCTTTGGGCAGGAGGCTCATAAATTTATGAGGAGTGGAAGGATTCTCCTTTGGACATGAGGCTCATAAATTTGTGAGGAGGGGAAGGATTCTCCTTTGGGCAGAGGCTCATAAATACTTGAGTAGGGGAAGGTTTTTCCTTTGGGTAGAGGCTCATAAATACTTGAGTAGGGGAAGGTTTCTCCTTTGGGATGAGGCTCATAAACATTGTAATTGGGAAGGATTCCCAAAGAACTTTGAGAAAGCTTTTTAGAGAAAATTTTTGTGGATGTAGCCCATGTTGGGTGAACCACGTTAAAATTGGTGTCTCATTGTGTGTTGCTTTATGCATTGCTTTGATATTGCTATTGGTTCATTACTTTGTGAAGTTGAAGTTAAATAGAGAAAGTAAAAAGAGGTCTTATACTATTCACCGCCCCCCTCTCAGTATAAGCTTGTGTTCTTCAATTGGTATCAAAGCGGGTTCCTTCGAAAAGTTTAACAACTTGAAGGAAAATATTGTAAATAACACAATGGAATCTACAAGTGTTAATGCAACACCTATTCTTGATGGGGCAGATTTTGGGCTTTGGAGTGCTAGGATGAAGGTTCATCTTATGGCTCTTGGAAATGAAGTTTGGGAAGTGATTGAGGATGAGTATACCATTCCTGAGCATGGTCCTTCTACTAAGGAAGAGAGGCTCCTACATCATAGCAATTCAAAGGCAATGAATGCAATCCTGAAGGGTTTATAGAAGGTAGATCTTACCAAGGTGATTCACTGCAAGACAGCTAGTGAAATGTGGAAACATTTGAAGGTGGTTCATATAGGTGATGCAAATGTCCGAAAGGCCAAGTTGAGACACTTCAAAGGTATGTTTGAACAACTCAAGATGAATGATGAAGAAAATATTAGTGACTATATGCTTCGTATGGATGATATTATTAACTCTATGAAGGAACTAGGTCTTGACCTTGCTGAAAATGATATTTGTGATAAGATTTTGAGGTCTTTTCCAAATCGATTTAGTGAAAAGATTTATGCTATTGAGGAAGCTAAGGATTTGGATAAGTTGAAAAAGGATGAGCTTCATAGTATACTTACAGCATTTGAGTTGAGAACTCAAGTGAAGGTTGATGTTAAGAAGGAGGCAGCTTTCAAGGCTACCAAGAAATCCAAGGGTAAAGAGCTTCAATATGGTGATGAGTTTTCTAGTGATGAAGAGGCATATTACAGCAAGAAGGGCAAGTTCTCAAGAAAGCACAAAGGTATGAAATATGTCAAGTGTTTCAATTGTGGAAAGTTTGGTCATTATGCTACTAACTGTACTGCTGCCAAGGATGAAAGTGATGAAGATAAACATGATTATAAGAGCAAGGATTCTGAAATGCATAGGCATCAAAGGAATAATAAAGATGAGCAAAGCAATCAAGGAAAGAGGTACTCTCACAAACACAAGAAAAGTTTCTACCTAGACAAGGCAAGTAAGTGTTCTAGTAGTGATAGTGAAAGTTCTTCAAGTGATGTTGGAAATGAGATGTTGTTCCTAACAAAAAAAGAAGAAAAGAAACATAGATTTATCCTTATGAAATGTTTTAGATGTGGAAATTTTGGACATCTTGAGGATGATCACACAAATTATGGATTGATTTCTAGTTATACTATGTATGAGGATGCTTCTGAAAATTGTAAGGAAGATCTTTGTATGGCTTTAGAAAAGGGTAGCACCTCTAGTGATAAGAAATCTGAAAAAATCATTGATGTTTCAAAAGGCAAAAAAATAGAGGAAGTTATAGAGGATGGTGAAGTAGATCTTGAAGCTGAACTTGTTAGTGCTCTTAGTGCTTTGAAAAAGGAAAGAAAGAAGAATGCTAGACTCAATGATAAATTGGATGAATGTTGTATTGAGAGAGACGAGCTTATATAAAGTCTTGACTTCTCTATAGCTAAGACACAAAAATTTAAGGATAAGTTAGAGTCTAAGGTTCTTGAGTGTAGAGAGTTGGAATAGAAAGTGGCTTCCTTGAAAGAGGAAACTAAAGAGTACAAGGAGAAGCTTTATAGGTTTGAAGATAGCACCAAAAAGGTAAAGTCAATCATCAAAGATCAAAGAAGGACAACAGATAAAACATGTCTTGGTTTTGGTAAGAAACACATGGAACAGGTTGGCAACTCTACTGGGGAATCTAGTAAGAGATTCCAAAAGGAAGAGAGTTCTGATGAGGAAAGTACTTTAGAAAAAGATTCCTTGAGTGATAGATGCACAGAATCAAAAAATAGGAATCAAAAAAAGGGGAGAAAGTTTACAGGACCTAAGAGGTCAAATCAAGGAAAGTTTAATGGAAGATGTTTTGCTTGTCACAAGATTGGTCACATGGCTTCACATTGCATGACTCAAGTGAGGAAGGTAAATGAAAGATTCAGAGGTGGTAATTTCTTTCAAGGGTATTGCTACTCTTGTAAACAGTTTGGGCACAAGGCTAATAATAGGAACAGGGTTGGTCAGAACAGATGGAGTCAAAGATCAGGTATGCCTCAAAGAGATAACATTGTTAGTTGTTATAAGTGCAACAATGAAGGTCACATAGCTAGACAGTGTAGATCTAAAATTCCAAGGTACAAGAATAGGAACATGGGTATGAATAGGCACAAGAATCAAGACATGGATAAGAACAGGAATGATAACAAGAACAGCAACAGTGACATGAATAGGAACATGAATATGGACAAGGAGAACAAGAGAAAACATGGTAAGGCAGCTATAGACACTGATGAAGATCAGTGCCTAGTGGGAGTTTTACTCCCACCCTAGAATTAATCACCTCAACAGGAGGTGGAGGAGGGACTAAGCTAAGAGGCTCATTCTTAGTCCCAATACCCAAAGGTGACCCTTTGCCATTGATGACAAAGGTGGAGAGATATGATTAAGGGGGAGAGCCTCAAGTCAGGGGGAGCTTATTTCTATACAGTAGTTTTGAGTTTCAGTGTTGTTGAGAAGCATGATTTGCCATCAATGACAAAGGGGGAGATTGTTGGCAATTTTGGGTTTGAGATCCTAGTTTCTTATCTATGAGTTGTCATTGATGTCAAAAGGAACTGGCATTAATGTCAAGAGGATTTATTGGCTTCAAAGGTTGAAGATTCCAAAGAATCTTTTCTAGAAGATTTCGAAGAGATTCCATGTGGCAGATGAAAAGGTTTTTTATCAAAACCATGGCAGGTTTAAGGGTTTTTATTAAAACCAGATGGATGCATTAAGGGTTTTTCTCAAAACCACTCTCGACTTAATGCAAAGGCTAGAGACACTTATTAATTAAATAACTTAATTAATAAAACCTTTTTAAGGTTTTTTAATTAATTATTTATTTGATTTAGTGATTAAATTATTTTAATAATTTAATGGGTTCTCCACCTAAGGTCTAAGGTCTAAAAGACCTTTGATTATTTTTTAAATAATCAAAAGGGTTTCATAAACCCTAAAGTTGTTTCGAAGGTGCCAAAGTAATATTAATTCGAAAAGTTTGAATTATCCTCCTACCGATGTCGTGCATAACATGGAAGTTTGGCTATATAAGCCATAACCTATAGTCCAAAGCAAAGGAGTGAAAGAAATTCGAATTGTGCAAAAGTTGGGAAGTAAAAGCTACGGCTATCATTTTTTCGCCACGTTTATCGTCGCCAAAGGGTTAAGGAGAAGGAGACTCTTGCTAGCCTTCAAGCTAGTGCCGTTGGCCTAGTGGCAACAAATGTTCTGCGAAGGCACTTGAAGGGAGGTCAAGCGTTTGACTCTCGTCGTGGAGTGTGAGAAGAGTTTTTGCGCTTCGATTTTTTTTGAGGCACTGTTGACCCGCGATTTTTGGAAGCATTTTTTTTGGTAAGGTTTTTAAATAAAATCTGCATTTTGTTAAAGAAGAAGTGGTTGGGCAGATTTATTTAAAATTATTTTTAAGGTTAAATGCTTATTTGGATATATAAGGTTGATAGTTTGTGGTTGAGATTTTTGGCTTGATTGTTGAGTGAGATTTGCTTAGAAGCTATTATTCCTTGAGCATGGTTTAATTAATTTGGAGAAATAAGGTGTAAAAGGATATATTGTTTGTATGCTTTATATTTTTTGGTAATTCACTTCTAAGGATTGGAGTCATAAGGTGTTTTATGGAATAAATATTTTTGTGGTTACTTTTATGATCTAACCCTAACTTTGTGGCAAAGTTGAGGGTGGTGTTGGTAACAAAGTTGAAGAACTATTCTCTTCTTCCTCAAACAAAGGTATGGGCAACTTCTTCCATGTATATTGTTGATGGTGTATTTTCTGAAATTGAGTTTGGAGTGAAAATGTTGTCTACTAGGTATTCTTGTTGGTGTAAATCCCATTTTCTGGATATTGAATATTGTTTATGCGTTAAAATCATTGATGATTTTTTGGTTGAATGCATAATTCTAGTTGAGGAAGAGGAAGAATTTTGCACTAGGGTTTATGTTAGTAAGTCTTGCTACTTGCATTGAGTTGGTGAAACCCTTAGTTGGCTGTTTTGAGATTGATGGTTGAGATGCTTCCATAGAGGTTGTTTTGATCAAGTTAATGCTTTACTTGATACATGATTTGGGCTTACTCCATTGAGATTGATTTGAGCAAGTCATTCTTTGCATTGGTGATTTATGTTGGTGGCTATTTTGTTTAAATACCTTTGGAGGGAAAAGGATGTCTACTAGTTTCCTTTTCATGTAGTGATTGGTTGAATGCTTCAAGGTTAATGTTGAGTTGAATGATGTTGGTTAAACCTTGTCTATAAGCATTGTTGTTAAAGCCTTAATTTGTTGAGAAAAGATATCGGTTGTGGAAAGAACATGAGTATCATTGTTATATGATATATTGCATGGTTGGCAATTGTTGGGTTGTGTTTCATGTTCTTGAGAAAAGCATACTACATCTATCTTATTCTTTTGATATTGATATTGAGTTGAGATTGAGATTGGGAGTTAAGTATAGAACATATTGAGTCTCTAACAATTCTCTTTATGTTTCTATGAGATTTGAGATTGAGATTGGGAGTTAAGTATAGAACATATTGAGTCTCTAAAAATTCTCTTTATGCTTCTATGAGGTTGATGAATCACATTGGGTCTCTAACAATTCTCTTTGTGGGTTCATGCTAAGCAAGTTTTTCTTGATGAACTTGTGAGCTGATTTGGACAGGTTCTAGTGAGGACTTGTGAGCTGAATTGGACAGGTTCTAGTGAAGACTTGTGAGCTGATTTGGACAGGTTCTAGTGAGGACTTGTGAGCTGATTTGGATAGGTTCTAGTGAGGACTTGTGAGATGATTTGGATAGGTCCTAGTAGAGGAATTGAGGATAGAGTTGAAGTGGTTCTTTGAGAAGAACCTAAGGATAGTTTTGACAAGTCTTTGAGAAGGCTTGTGTGCAGCAGAGATTGATTTGTTCAAGCTTTATGAGTTGAGCTTGGGACAGATCTGATAGAGTGAGGAAGACTTGTGTTGGACTGTCTGACTGTGTTTAGTACAGGTTGATGAGTTGCTATGGAGGTGATCAATGAGGACAAAGGTCTCTTGAGGCTGAGCATTGAGGACTGGAGGTCTTCTGTGGAAAGCAGTTCCACATGCTAGAAGAATAAGAGGTAGGTGATCTTCTGAAGTATCATTTCCAGAGCTGAGGTGAAGGATTCTCCTTTGGGCAGGAAGCTCATAAATTCATGAGGAGGGGAAGGATTCTCCTTTGTGCAGGAGGCTCATAAATTCATGAGGAGGGGAAGGATTCTCCTTTGGGCAGAGGCTCATAAATACTTAAGTAGGGGAAGGTTTCTCCTTTGGGCAGAGGCTCATAAATACTTGAGTAGGGGAAGGTTTCTCCTTTGGGCTGAGGCTCATAAACATTGTAATTGGGAAGGATTCCCAAAGAACTTTGAGAAAGCTTTTTAGAGAAAATTTTTGTGGATGTAGCCCATGTTGGGTGAACCACATTAAAATTGGTGTCTCATTATGTGTTGCTTTATGCATTGCTTTGATATTGCTATTGGTTCATTGCTTTGCGAAGTTGAAGTTAAATAGAGAAAGTAAAAAGAGGTCTTATACTGTTCACCCCCCCTCTCAGTATAAGCTTGTGTTCTTCAGATCCCACCTGAGCAGCTCAGGACAGCCTAGCTTTGAGCAGATTAAAGTAATCATTTGTATTGGGATAAGGATCCCTATTTATTTATGAAATTGTACAAGGAGATTATCTTGTGGACTACCCCACATTAGGGAAACCACATTAAATCTTGTGTCTCAATTGTGTGTGGTGATTTGTACACTTGCTTACTATTGCTATCTATGTTATTAATGCACATTGCTATATTTTGTTATTGCAATTAAGGACACTAATTGATATTAGTTTGGAAAGAAAGTAAAAAGTGGGTGCTATACTATTCACCCCCACTCTTAGTATAAGCTTGTGTTCTTCATCCTAACATCATCTACATATATATGGGTAAATTTGGAACTTTTCTAAGATCTATTAACCCTGTTATACAAAAAATCCACAACCCACCTAAGCATATTCCTTCTTATCAATAGGAACTTGCCCACTCACATCCTTCCAATTTCACCCAAGTGTATACCAACCCTCTTTTTGAGGTGTCATATACACCTTTCCATCACTGGTATCTCCCACAATAATAATGTGACCAAAATTCCATCCCTTTTTCATATACCACCATCTATGGCAATCCATTGTATAAAGCACATATCAATATCACTTCACAAATGCTAGTCTCCACTTCATCCAATGTCCCTCATTCAATTGCAATACCTATTGCAACTTATCCTCCACCCACTTCATCCATTTCCACACCTACACCATCTGCCTTAGATATTGCCATATAGAAAGGATGGAAACACCTCAACAAATTGCTCATGGGTCAGTAATATGCTCATTTTTGTTCCCAACAGCAAATACATGTGGTAAATTTTAAGCCCCAACATTTTTCTACCCATCCTACCTTATTCACATCAAATCCATAATGGGTATCAGAATATTATGCAGTTTCCATCTCCACAACTCCATTAATCCATACCAATTCTATTCTCACAAGTTAGCACATTCACAGTACTCAAACCTCATCCCCATTCCATCACCTGCAATCATTCCCTCATCAAAGCCCAACATCATCAAATGCAATCCACTCCATCAAGACATCACCATCTCATCACACCCTAGCATTTCACCACTTCATCTCCATACAATCACCAAGGAATTCAAGGCTTCCACATACCTAGGGAAGATCCTAGAATTTAAGCAATGCAATAACAGATTAATAGCTTGATACAATACACTCATGGTATGATGAACTAGAATTCTACTTTAAGATAGCTCATCAATCAACCCATTCAATTTTTTGTACCATCACTGCCATATCTGGCAGATTTTACAGTGGAAAAATTTAATAAGTTTAAAGGGACTAAGGACCCTATAGAGAATGTAAGCACATTCATTCACTCATGCTTTAGAATTCAAAATCAATATACTCTAATGCTTAGAACCTTTCCTAAAATATTGGTGGGAGATGTTGTGGAGTGGTATAACCATCTACCGCATCATAGTATTTATACATTTGAATAGTGGGTTAATCAATTCCTAGAGATATCTCCCTCAATTTTCAAAATAAAATCACATTGTCTAACTTATATAATCTTAAGAAATTTGATGATGAGTCAGTCTATGATTTTGACAACCGTTGGAGGGCTGTTATTACAAAACTATCATTCTTCCTACCAATGGAAGAGTTAACTCAAATTTTCATCGAGAGTTGTTTAAAACACATCTTCTGGTTATTACAATTGCAATAATATAGCTCATTCGAATAAGCTCTTACCTAGGATAGTATAATTGAGAAAATAAAAGTCCAATAAGGTGTGCTAAAACCTAAAAATAAATAATGGCAGAACAAGATCCAAACAAAAGGAAGTTATTCCAGCCAATCTAATCCAAATCAAGTAAATCAAGTGGCCATGACTCATTCGATAATAGCTCAACAACCACAACCAATGCAACAACAACCACAATAAATTTTATATCAATCAGTTCCCCCATACCAAATAGTCCATCACACAATGCCAACTATGGACAATAATCAATATTTACAATTTGTTCAACAAAGCTACTAATACACACCTTTGTCGAAGTCATATGCTTCCATATTTCATAGGTTGTATGAACTTGCCTTACCTAAGGTTAAACTAGATGATCCTACCAAACGTAGCAAAAGCTATCAAGAACATTTATTTTACTCTTATCATTAACAGAATGGGAATGACATTAATGGTTGCTTCAAATTCAAAGATATAGTGCAAGACCTAATTAACTTAGGGGTCATCAAGGTTGATAGTCCCTTGGATCAGCAAATCTAGAACCTTGGCATTAATTAAAAACCACTTCCTCATCATGAGGAGGTACAATAGACAATAGGAGGGTCAAACATCAAGACTTCTAATCAAGTCAATCATGTGCAACAATACCAAGGTTTTGTGGGTGTTTTTCATGTAGTCACCCAAGGCCAACAACGTACCAATCAAAAAAATACACAACAACAAACTATCCAATATCCCATAGCACCAAAAGAAAATGTGTCTCCTTAACCTACCGATCCATCATCACCCATTCTGATGGGGAACAAAAAAATGCAACCATACACATCCAAATTTTACACAAAAATTTGAAAACAAACTTTACAAGAAACAGGAACACTCTTTTCCATTCATTAACTTGCAAATATTTTATAGTAATAGCCCGCAGGCTTTACAAAAACTAGCGCACTGGCTTAGTTTTCTCACACTCTATTGTAGATCTCTCACTCTGCAACCCTGGAAGGAACACGCACCCAAGCCGGTTTAGAATGGCTCTCGACCCTTGATTCTGCAACTCTACTGTGCAACTCTACAACTGCAGGTTTTCCAACTCTTGCATCTATAGTTTCCAACCCCTGTACACACCTCTGCTTCATCCTTTTATAAATTTCTAGGCGTGCCTCTTCGTCTTCCATCTGGCGGCCCTTCGATTCATTTTTGCCATGACTGTTCGTCTTCGTCTGCTCCATAACTGCAATCCATAACGTCCTCTATAATTGGTGTAACGTCTTTCGTTAACTATTCATCTGCACCTATTTTCACTGCACCTTGGTGCCACGTGTCGTTTTGTGCTACCACATGTCATTCTGTAACGGCCTTGAAAATGCAGCCTATCACGATTTCATGACATCTCCTTCCTCTTCCTCGTCCTCTTCTCTTTCGGTCGCGATATCATGACATGTCACGATATCATGACATTTTAGCTTCCTTGTGCTCCTTCTCCCTTTTGGTCGTGATATCGCAACATGTCGTGATATCACGATGTTTCCCTTCATCGCTGTCTTCCTCGCCTTCGGGTCGCGATATCATGACATGTTGCGATATCGTGACATCTTTCCTTTCTACCTCCTTCCTCGCCTTCAGGTCATGATATCGTGACATGTCGCGATATCACGACATGTCGTGATATCGCGACATCTTTCTTCGAATGCCTCTGCTTTTTTGCTTCGATCATGATTTCGTGACACGTCATGAAATCGTGACAATATCCTCGACACCTTCTTCCTCCTGTTGCTGGTCGCAATTTCATGACGATCACGATTTCACGACATGTCGTGAAATCATGACATTCTCAATGATGTCTTCTCTTGGCTGCCCTGCATCACGATTTTGCGACGGTCGTGAAATCGTGACATTGTCAATGATGTCTTCTCCCGGCTACCCTGCGTCACGATTTTGTGATGATCACGATTTCGTGACATGTCGTGAAATCACGACATTCTCAACAATGTCTTCTTCTGGCTGCCCTACATCATGATTTTGTGACGGTCGCAATTTCATGACATGTCATGAAATCATGACATTCTCAACGATGTCTTCTCTCGGCTGCCCTACGTCGCGATTTTGTGATGGTCACGATTTCACGATGGTCGCGATTTTGTGACATGTCGCAAAATCATGACATTATCAACAGCTCCTCCTTCTGGCTACTTCTAGTCATGATTTCACGACGATCATGATTTTGCGACATGTCACGAAATCATGACATTCTCAATGGCACTTTATCTCTCCTACTGCCGGTCACGATTTTGTGACATGTCGCAAAATCATGACATTTTCTTTGACATCTCCTCTCTCTTGCTGCTGGTCGCAATTTCATGACATGTCACAAAATCGTGACAATTTTTGCCCTGCACCTTCTCTCTCCTTCTTGAGTCGCGATTCTACGACATGTCGCGATATCGTGACATTTTTTCTGTTGCAATTTCGCAACACCAAGGAAAACACTTAGAAATTCTGATGAAGATGCAAGATTTTTCGGCCACCACTAGATGCTCCTGCATCACATTCAGTTCTCTACCAATTCCTCCCAACCAATTCATATTCCAATGCGTCCATCTCCACCCACTCATATTTTAAATCATCCACAATGGCCAATCATCTCTCTGAGTAGCAGGCTAACCACTAGCCTTAAAATAGCTTCAACCAAACTATCTTTATATGAGCTAATACAACAATCTCCCCCACACTATAAGGCATTAATGAAGGTTCTAAAATCCATTGAACTCCAATCTCAGGATGCTAATACCTTTAGCAATGTTATGGAGAATATCCAAACATGTGTGGATCCTTCCATTATATTTTATGATTTTTAATTGAAACAAATATCATCAGATTTAGTGGACCCTCCATTACACATTATGGCTCAAATTTATAGGAAGCCATTAAAATGAGTTTTTATTGATACCGAATCCACCATAAATATCATCACCACCTTCATCCTTCAACATCTTAATATTCCACCATCTCATATCACCAAATCCACCTTCACCTTGAAAGCATTCAATGGTGCTCTTTGTTCCACATTTGGCACTATTATTTTACCCATCGAAGTGCGGGTAAAAAAATTGCACATAATGTTCCATATCTTGGAAGGATTCATGGCATACAATGTACTCCTTGGACATCCTTGGATTAGGGATATGATATGTGTCCCCTCTATACTCCATCAATGTATAAAATATGTACATGAGAGATAAATTCATTGCATATAAATGGACATCGAACCGTTATTTCAATTTCATTTCAAATACCTATGAATCCACTCTTCCATCCAATCATCGTGTCTTGAACCCATCAACCACATCATCCAACAAACCATTCATTTCTTCATCCAAAGCTCCTATTCTTGAGGAACTTCCCAACACTATCCCACATCAAGCCTTCACCTCATGCACCCATTCTCATCACTATCGACTACATGTACATGTAGTCAAACCCAATTCACATTGTCCACATCATAAACATCAACATCCACCATCATTATTCCCTCCACATCATTACCTATTCATTAAACACTTCATCTGAATCCACCTCCATCCACATCATCTTATGTCTCACAAGTCAAATTAATGAATTATGAGATACCACTCTAGCCCACACATCTCCTATTATTGAATCCACAAGCCAATCATGAGCCTTCCACATCCAATTCCACATCCACCACCACATCATCCCAAGTTGCGGTCCACCTCACTAGTCCTAGCATTGGTGAATATGTGGTCCAATACATCATTGTTACACCACTTAGCATCAAAACCACTAGGGATTACGGTCACCCACATGACCCACCCTTATCCATATGAGTGGTGTACAACATGGGTTCAATACCTAACAACATCAACTTTTTGTATGGGACGATGATTCATCGTCCAATCCATAAAGTAGCAATGACATTGCTCACTAGATTTGATTGTACAAAATTGATATTTTTCCACTTTCGACTAATAGATTTTTAGATGCAATGGTCTCTCTAGGATCATTGATTCGAAATAACTTCATAGGAGAGGTACAACCACTCATTATCACAATAATATCTAAATATACAATTTTTTGTGCTGAATCTAAGGATGAGAAGGATGTGTACGAGCCTTGGTCCAACCAAATAATATTGTTCCTCAAGTTTGGAATACTCCCACCAGACATGTCACGGACTTCTAAATGCACTTTCAAGCAAAATGTAACTCGTTTTACTCTCTTGGGGGACATGTTATATAAATGTGGTTATGATGGAGTCCTCCTTTGTTGTCTCGAGCCTATAGAGGCACAAAGAGCCATATTTGAAGCTCATGATGGTACTTGTGGTGGTCATTTTAGTGGAATGACCATTGCAAAGTGCATTTTATGCATGGGTTACTATTGGCCCACCATGGAATGTGAATTTTGCACATACATCAAGAATTATCAAAAATATCAATAGCATGCTAATTTAACTCATATGCTATCACAAGCATTACAACCCATTCAAAGCCTTTGACCCTTTTCACAATGGCATATTTATTTTATTGGAAAAATTTCACCTCCTTTAGGACAACACACATCCATCATCATAGTCACTAAATACTTCACAAAGTGGGTTGAGGCAATTCCTCTAACCAATACAATAGGACCTAGAATTATGGAGTTTATACTTCATCATATCATCTGTCATTTTGGTATTCCCTCGAAAATCATCTCTAAAAATAGTAAGTCTTTCAAAAACAAGAATGTTCGAGCACTTTACGAGAAATATAATATCCAACATAGTTTCTTAACTCCTTATTACCCACAGACAAATGGACAAGTTGAGGCTACCAACAAGACCTGAATTGCTATTCTCAAGAAACAAGTCAAAGAAAATCATCGATATTGGCATACGCAAATCCCCTTGGTATTATAGGCTTATCAAACAAGAATCTACACGTCTACTAGGTAAATGCTATTTTCACTGGTCTATGGAGCCAAAGCAAATATGCCTCTTGAGATTGAGATCCGCTCATTGCAAATTTTATTGCAGGAATTCATATATGACAATGCTGCTAGACAAGAACGTCTTGACCAACTCACGCTTCTTGATGAAAGGTGGGTCAATGCTTTAGAGAATTTACGAGTTTATCAGGACCGCCTAAAGCATTCTTACAATACAAAATTTCATCTACATGAATTCCAAGTAGGAGATCTTGTTCTTAAGTAGAATCAATAAAATACCAATGTATTGTTGCACCTTCTTGATAAATTCATGGCTAATTGGCTAGGTCCATACATTTTCACT
Source organism: Wollemia nobilis (assembly GCA_028583015.1). NCBI lineage: Eukaryota > Viridiplantae > Streptophyta > Pinopsida > Araucariales > Araucariaceae > Wollemia > Wollemia nobilis. The sequence continues at coordinate 5,630,111 of JAQPPZ010016709.1, forward strand.
CAAAAAGTGGGTCAAGAAACTTATAGGCTTGTCAATATAGAAAGATTCAAATATATTGAATCACTTAAAATCATCCACTTGAGAGCATTCTATGCTTAATGTGATTTATCTATATGTATATATACATGGCTAATACACAAAAACAAATTTGCATTTCACACATTGTTTTTCACACAATACATTTAACACTGCATTTCACACATTACATTTCACAAATTGCATTTTGCACATTGCATTCTTACACTCATCATGCACTATCATCTTCACATATTTCATTTCACATTAGAGATCATTTATTGAGTTTAGGTAATAATTGATCCAATAAATTCATGTTGTCTTAATCAAGAGTACCTCCAAATCATCATACATTTCATTGCACCATTCCATAAAGCCAAATTATCATTTGTAAACCACATTTCCATAATCCCTAGGTATTTTTGATCTCTCATCCACTCCTAGTGTTTCTAGTAATATCCAATGCATGTCGAGTTTTCTTTAGGACCAAGACACATTTTCACTAAGAAAATATTAAGTTCTAGGAATTGACTCTAACACTCTTAAACCAAACACAATCACACATATTAAAAACATCTTGTGTCAAAGAGAGATAACACCATGATTGGGTTGAACCTCAAAGTAAAAAAGGTATTCCTTGCTTGTCCCATTATGCACATAGTCCAAAAATAAAAAATAATAGTTTTCACCACTATCACAATTTCCAAATACAAGAATGAGTAGTAAGGATAGGGTAAAATTCTCATCACACTTCAATTGAGAATATGATTCCCCAAAACTCTAATTATTTTACACATCACACACCATAGATCCTCAAGTTTTAAGGATAAAACTACATTTCCAGTTAGATGGTTAGGTAGTCTGAATCCCCAAATCTTAGAGATTAGATTATTGGACTATGGAGCTAATCTCCACTGGGGCTATATATTCTTGACTAGCAGTGAAGTACACTCATGCATGGTGACAAATATCTCTTGAAGAGACCTCTAACCACACATAAGGACAATCTATATTCTTGGTCTTCTCCATGATATATTTCATCTCAATTTAATCAAGATGGATTAATGAACTCACTTGCACATGCATTGGTTCTTGATTACATCGAGTCATTACCATGCTCATGATTCAGTAAATGAATTCACTACACACACATTTGGTCTTAGATAAATTAGACATAATTTCATGAGTTTGTTTGATATCATTAGTATGTTTGAGTCTCTTCAAAAGTTCCATTTTCCATATCAACATCCATATCATTACATGAGTCTTCCATTTCACATGCCACCATTTTGGTACCCCTAATTAAAAAACAATGTCATACATGGTCAAGTAAAACAAAACTACAAATGATAATTAGTGCATTAATTATTTTGCATTCATACAAATTATCATTGCATTATCATCCATTACACATATACACATGCATTCATACAAAATCACCCACACAATAGCATTCACACAAATCTATAACACAAAAGTAAAATCCATGTATATATATATATATATATATTGCATGTACAATGAATGCTCGAAGGCTATATACAATGGAGCACCAAGGATCATATATAAAAAGTGCATCTAAAAACTAGCTAACACCTATAGGAGGATCCCTATGATCCTAAAGGAGCCCTATACCTAGATCCATTATGACTAGACTCAATATGCCTAACAGTCCTAGATACGAAAGAAGAGGGTTGATATGGTAGCCCAATGTTGTGTTGCATCAATAGATCCTCCAACTCTTGGATGTATCCATATTGGGACCAAAGGCATAGTACATCATACCTCTAATGATGGTCCCTCTATGCTAGCTCTACTTGGAGCCTCGTGATCCTATTCTTGCCTCCACCTGTAGCCGTCTATACCTCTAGCTCTACCCATAACTGATCTATCTCTACATCCCATACAACTATCTCTGCATCTCACTCTGGCACCATCTACATCCATCGCTCATCCCCCTCAATTGCTAGATCGGTTATGTCTCTAATATTTGGAAGCCTCATCTATCTCCTCCACCTTAGCCTCTACTTCATCCTAATCCCCACTACCCTCATACACCACCTGACTGGGTACCCATGGTGGCTGTGTAGTGAACCATACATTATAGTTAGTAGTAATCCTTGCATCATCCACATCAGGAATATATATCTCGTCATCATCCTCATAGGTCACCTACCATACCTCAATACAAAGTAGATTCATCTCATATCGATGATGTTGGTACAAAACTAGTGCCTCAAGAATCCCCTTTCACAACCTAAACTTCCATAGAATCTATGAGGACTGGATCATCTCCACCTCAATCCTGTGCCTCCCAAAAATACATATGGATTATCAAACTCTCTACAGCTACTCCCTATCACCAGTTCACCTAGTACCCTACCATGATCTCTAAAGCACCTAATCTGGTATCATCTCTAACCACATATTCCTATACTTTTGGATAGTTTGGATCGGATGACTTGATTGCAATTCTCAATTACCCACTGTCTTAGAGCATAGGGTTGATCCCCATACCACATCTCAGTAGGCAAGCCCACAATTTGATCCACACTAAAGTGCTCCTAGCCTCAACACTATAATAGTACACTATAGTACAACCCCTTTCACCCTTGCCTCCTCACCTCGTAAAACTATTGTTACAGCTAAGCCGGAAGAGCATGCACCCATGCATACACTTGAGACTTATCGATTATATCATACACTAACATGATCATATCCCATGGGAATTGATAGCTAGTGTTGTTCAGGTCCACTATGTTGGCCAATAGGAACATGACCAATGTGGGAAATACCTCCAACTCCTTCTTGTCATACATTGCCAAGTACATAATCCCTCCACCCCTCACAATGACAGTCCTCCATATATCTCCAAAAATTTGACTCATCTCATGCTCCCTATCATGTCCAACCTCAATATGTAACCCCTCCATTGGAACTCGAAGGATGCAGTATATATCCTTGAGAGTCACCATTGCCTCTCCAATAGGGAGCTAAAATATCCCCCTATCTAGATTCCATCTCTCCATCAAGGTAGAGAGATACCCATCATTAGCCCTCACCACATCAATTCGGGCTTCTCTATCTAGTCCCATGTCCTCAAACCAATCCCACTACTCCTTTCGTAGTGCCTTACTCACCCTTAGTATTAGAGGTGAGAATCGACGCCATATCTCCAAGATCCTTAACTGCAATACAACACATACATAATGCAAGCACATTAATATCCCATTCATTGCATAATTCAACAAAAAAAATTGTACAAATCCAAACAAAAGTGTCAAGGACACTTATCTTAGCCACCTACACTACTACTCCTATTGTATTTTCTCCCTCCATCACCATGGCCTTCACTTCACCTCACTTTCTCACTCACTCACTTCTTCAGACATATTAGAATTTGTAAATGTAAGAATGGATCTGATTTTACCTCTGTAAACTATTTATAGATATTTTTTGTGTGCTTAAATTCCCATCAGTATTCCTTGGCATATTGAAATGCTGACCAACATCTACAAAGTGGCAAACACTTGCTGGCGTCTGTGTATGATGTGGATGCTAACCGGTGTTTGGCTTCAAAAATTTGCAAAAAGACTAAAATAATTCAAAAATATAGCTTACCTCCTCAAAATCACTCCAAATTGCATCCATGCATTCATTTCATCATAATATCATGCTTTGTGAAACCAAAAATTGATTTGGGTGTTTAATTTTTGCTTGTGACCAAAAGTCATAAAATTGCCTTACAAATTTCAAAATGCTCCAAAATAATGTAAAATTTCACAAAATCATGCAATCCAATCATCAATGCATTCTTCATAAATGCATTCTCATTTCATATCCATAAATTATTGCATTTTCATTAAACATTTGCTAAATTCATCCACAATTTCAAGTGAACCTCGTATCTAGTGGTCTATTCTATCTCCTTGGTGATTGCAATGATTGGTTGTCCATGTAGTTTGGTAAGATGAGTAGATCACCATAAGGAAACTTGCCCATAATCAATGAACATTCTCTTGTTTGAACACAAAATCATTTCAGGTTACTTATTTTTTGAGTGAGATTATGCCCAAGTTAACTTGCTCAAAAATCTGTCAATGATGGCCTTGTTTGTGGGGCTTCAAACACATACACAATCACATTTAATTATTTATTTTACATTGATAGTCATCACGGAGATAGGAACTTCCTAGTTTGATTTGTTCTAATTGAGGGAATTATCCTATAGTCACTAGTAGGACCTCCAGGGGTTGACTCTTTTTTTTTTTTTTGCATTTTCATCACTTTGCATTTCAATGACGTCAACTGGCATGTTTTCCAACAACATGGAATCACCCCAAATTTGGGGTAATTAAATTTGATTTTTATTTCGCACATCAGAATAAATTATTCAAATCATACATATACATTTGGAAAAAATCCCTTATCTATTAAGGCAAAAATAGAATTCATCGACATCATTCATAATTCATCTATATTTAGCACAAATCCTTTCTCTATTGGGACAAAAATTGAATTCATTTGCATATGCACTTGGAAAAAACCCTTTATCTGTTGGGGAAAAATAGAATCAACCACTTGCATTATACAAAAACTCTTTTCTCCATTGGGGAAAAAATGACATCAATTTACATCATTCATATCATCTACATTTACATCATTCATATCATCCACATTTACATAATTTATATCATCCATATTTACATCATACACTTGCACTTACACCATTTACCTACATCATTACCCATAATTATATCAACTGGTTTGTGAGGCTCATTTTTCACTCATTCACCAATTGAGGGGGTAAGCTACACCAACAAATTTTGTCTTCAAAATCTTCTTTGTGTTCCAAGTAAATAAAGTTGCTTCACCATGCCAAACCAGGTGTCTCATATTTTTGCACCGCATTGTGTTTCACGCAATGTGATACAAAAAGGGGTATTTGTAGACACAAAAATCTAGTCACTTGTCATCCATTCGTATCCTCCAATCATAGCCATCCATTATATATATATTAATATTTTATATTTTTATTTTTAAATATTTAATAAATATCTGTGTATTTATATGACTTAATCCCAACCATTCAATCATCTTAATCCTTGTCACATGATCAAGTTCAATCTCAACCCTTCATCATGTTTTAATATTGACCATGCATTGGTGTCATCAAAACCCTAACATGATCAAAGGAAGATTATAAAATATGATTCATTTTGATGAATCAAGGTCCAAATTTTTGAATTCTTGAATTTGAATACTCTCCCTATTTTGCTATCATCTTCTTACCTCATTTCTGCCATCGCCCCCTCTTCTTCTACCACCGTAAAACCCTCACAAACCAGATTTGGTTCTACCTCACTCCCATACACCCTCGAACACTGTCTAGATTCCATAGAACACTGCTAAGCATTTTGGAATGTTGCAGGGTGTTCACAACCATCACCAAATTCTTATAGGTATTTATTGCAGTATATTTTGAAGTCCTCAATCCCTCGAATGATTTCAAGATTTTGTGCAACTATCAACCATAGAAATAGGAACATTAATAAGCATTTACAAGGTAATATATTCTTTGGTATTAATTTATGTTTTTTGCACTTTTTTTTTATAGTTCAAAATTGTAGCATTTAGGGTTTTACATTTTTTATCATTCAAAGGGCCTCACATAGTGGAGCTCTCGTAGGTGCTTTAACTCCTTTTATGTTGTTTATTTTTTTAGGTGCAGGAATCACATATTTGGAAGCAATTGGAGCTAGGATGGTCCCGTAGGGATACACAAGACCATTACTCTTGTTTGGAGCAAATATGATGCAGAAGATACCATATATTTATTTGTAAGTGTGTGTTTTTAAATCCTAGATTTGTAATAATTGCATCAATACAATGTCATATTGTAACATTGGAGATCAAGGCTCCCCCAATAATAATATCAATATTATTTGTGTTCATTGGTGTAATAATTTTTTATGTTTATTTTGTTATCTATTGCTTTGGTGTTATCATTTTTTGCTTTACAGTACTAGTACGATCATGTGCTATGCCAATATGGGGAGGTATATGATGTACTAGCCATAGGAGAGGTAGATGCAAATTATCCTATATTCTTGACTCCTATGAGGGATTATGTAGGGGTGGAAATAGAGTAAACTACTTGGTATAGGGATTTAGACCTCAATGTTTGATAGTAGGTCCACCATCGAGGGATCAAAAATAGAAATTTTTGAGTATGGTCAATACTATGAGAGGGGTTAAGCACTGATTCAAGATAGAGTAGTGAGAGAGAGTGGTAGCTAAATAGGTGATTGATGTATCTACCAAAACTCCTTTGGGTGTCCTCCCAATAGTTGTGATTCTATTTTTAGGTGCTCCATATGATACACCATCTGACAAAGCAGTTCCTAATGTTTCAAGGAAGGTAGGCCCTAGTAGGATAGTATTTGATGCTATGATGGTAAAGTTAGAGATTCTATTGTACTTTAGAGGATTTGAGGAGGTATTTGGAGGTCTTAAAGGTTATGTGTATGGAGGAGGTGACCAGATTCAAGGATGAGTTATCTCATATGAGAGCTATGGGTGAGGAAACTATTTCTTATCTTTAATAAAATTTGGATTGAGTTATGGAGGAGCGAGCTATGGACAAAGCAATGATTGATGGTCTAAGATAAAATTTGGAGTAAATTTGAGGAGAGGGATGAGGCTTAGATACAAATTGGGTAGGGTTTGGATGTAGGGATAGTGGCTATTATTACGACACCACTAGAGAGGGAGTTGCAGGGTTCCAAGGTAGAGCTAGCCAACACCCTTGTGAGGATACAATGTGTAGAGATTTACACTGAGAGGGAGTTGGATAGGACCACATATTATCAATAGTTGTACCATACAAAGGTCCTTGTGGAGTGGCCAGAACCATCATATTTACGATCACAGTTGAGGGCACCATGGATGAGTGAATTTTATTGTAGTCTATAGGTTTCATCTATTGCTACCACCAGGGGACAGGGGAGGAGAGACTAGTTATAACTACTAGGTGCATTTAGGAGTGAGTATACCAATTTTTAGATGTGGTACACTCTTATTTTACAAGGGTTGAGTGTATCATTTTATTATTTATGATACACATTCTCCAATAACATGTATGATATGAGGTATATATATAGTAATGACATTTGTATTTTGAGCTTTGATATGATGTTAAGGGAGGGTAGTTACCCTATTAAGAGGTGAATCAAGGTCTGAATGATAAGTAATCATTAAATTGTATGATATTAGTGGTAGTATCTATATCTGATATAGGAGAATGCTCATGTGTTTGAGATGCAAATTGTTACCTATTATGTGTTTCCATAGGTGGAAATATGATCTCATTGATTAAATGGTGGCCTATAAAGTTGTATACATGAATGCATTTAATAAATAATGAGACACCTATGATATGTACAAGATATATGTATTTTGGATATGTTATCCTTTGATGTCTAGATAATATTTTCTTCTCATCAATGTTTAAGTGATATCCTTGCTAAAGTGAGCACTTAATTGCATAAATGAGGTACCTATAAGATATATGTTTCTCATCAATGTATAAATGATATCCTTGCTAAAGGAGTGGGAACTTAACTACATAAATGAGGTACATGTAAGATATATGTTTCTCATAAATATTTAAGTGATATTCTTGCTAAAGGAGTTGGCACTTAACTGCGTAGATGAGGTATTTGTTTGATTCTCATCATGTTTAAGTGATATCCTTGATAAAGGAGTGGGTACTTAACTATGTAGATGAGGTACCTATTTGATTATCATAGTGTTTAAGTGATATCCTTGCTAAAGGAGTGGGCACTTAACTGTGTAGATGAGGTATTTATTTCTCATAAATGTTTAAGTGATATCCTTAATAAAGGAGTGGGCACTTAACTGCGTAGATGAGGTATTTGTTTCTCATTAATGTTTAAGTGATATTATTGATAAAGAAGTGGGCACTTAATTATGTATATGAGGTATTTGTTTCTCATAAATATAGATGAGGTACTTAACTATGAGAAATAAAGGAGTAGGCACTTAACTATGTAGATGAGGTACCTATTTGATTCTCATATTGTTTAAGTGAAATCCTTGTTAAAATAATGGGCACTTAACTGCATAGATGAGGTATTTGTTTCTCATCAATATTTAAGTGATATCCTTTATAAAGGAGTGGGTACTTAACTGTGTAGATGATGTACCTATTTAATTCTCATCATGTTTAAGTGATATCCTTTCTAAAGGAGTGGGCACTTAACTACGTAGATGAGGTATTTGTTTCTCATCAATGTCTAAGTGATATCCTTGATAAAGGAGTGGGCACTTAACTACATAGACGAGGTATTTGTTTCTAATCAATTTTTAAGTGATATCCTAGATAAAGGAGTGGGCACTTAACTATGTAGATAAGGTACTTATTTGATTCTCATTATTTTTATGCGATATCCTTGCTAGAGAAGTGGGCACTTAACTGCATAGATGAGGTATTTGCTTTTTATCAATATTTAAGTGATATCCTTGATAAAGGAGTGGGAACTTAACTATGTAGATGAGGTATTTGTTTATTATAAATGTTTAAGTGATATCCTTGATAAAAGAGTGGGCACTTAACTACGTATATGAGGTGTTTGTTTTATGATGATTTTGTAAGTAATATGATCTTTACATTCATTTTTCAAAGTAATGAGAAGATGTTTGCAAATATTTTTGCAATGTTTTGTAAGTTATAAAATGTGATGTATTTGAGAATGCAATGTAGCACTTTTGAAAGCATGATGTGATTTTATTGATATAAATTTTGCAAAACATTCATGATGTTTTACAAGTAATGTAATGATGTGAAAGTGTAATGTTATGTGATATTTGCAAGATGATCTTTATGAATGAATTTGTATTTTTTCTTTTGCTCCCATTTTTTGGAAGCAAGTACTTTGATAAATATGATGATGTGACATTGCATATTTTCTTAATACATGAGATAGGGTAACAAGATTATATAATTATATTACCTAACACATGAAAATATTTACATGTACATGAGAAAGTGGACTTAATACTCATTGCCACCTATGATGTGTTTAGGATAATTTGATTGAGATTGTTTTATAAAATTTTACCAATAAGGGATATATTAAAAATATTTAGGCCCATAATTTTTGCACCCCTTTCTTCTAGGCTAATGGTTCCACAGTTGAAATGGGGAGGGAAAATAATGAATCTATACCTCAGACGAGAAGTGATTGTCTTAAAATTTCCTTGGTGTTTGTCGATGAATGGGGTGAGGGTTCACCAGGAAACACTTTCTGTGGTAGTTTCCACACCTAGGTAGGGTGGGTGTTTGATGTATTCCTTTTGAGTTACACACACCTAGGGTTTAGCCAAATGCAGCTAACCTAACTATATGCACTTCAATTTTAGATGAAAACAAAGTATACAGATCTAGCTAGAAAGCATGATAAAGTTTAACTAAGATGCAAATATTTTGTAGAAAGTAAAATATGAAAGTCTATGCTAACATGTTAATTATTTATTTTTTTGTATTTTTTGTATTTTTTTTTTACTAGTATAGAAGAAAATGCAATAAATTCTATATTTTGATGTTTTTTGTTTTTCTTGTTTAATGTAGATGTCAATAAAACATAAAAACATAGATCTAAAGTATAAAAAATAAGTTTAGATCCTTACCTGGTCCATATGTTTGCTTCCAAATGAATTTGGGTGCTTACATGATGAATTTGGATGTTTACAGTATGAATTCGGACATCTGAATTCATCAAACAAATTCGAATCAGTTGAATATATTAGAAACTTGTAATTTCATAATGCAACACTAATATTTGAAATCAGGGATGGGGGATCTTCTTAGGTCATAGCAGATCATGATCTATAATAGTCAAATACCCTCGACTCTTTTAGCAAATTGTATGAAAAATAAAGGATCTATGGATCTAATGCAAAATATATAATATTAAATGCAGTAAACACAATAAAAATAATGAGATACAGTGGAGTAATTAAAGCAAGTAAAAGGACATAGTGCAACTATGACTCAAATTGATAAATCTGCAATCATAATTTTACCCCCAACATTAATTGGTATGATTTTAGACTTTTTGTATGTTTTTGGAAATTTTTTATGATTTCGGATGTCCCAAAAATATCCGACTAGTTCTGTAAAAGCAATGGTCAGAAATCAAGCTTTTATGACAAATTTGGATGACCCAAATTTGTGAAAACAAATGCAAAAATCAAATTACTATTAAGCATAAACTAGATCTGAATCTGTAGTAGGCATTGCCATGTCTGAGAGCTCCAAGAATAGTGATTTGAAGGCCGAAATCTCCACTGTAACTTGCAACAAAAGCTTTGAAATATCCTTCTCTAACTAATATTTTCTACAAAATATCACCATTAGTTTTTTAAAGGGGGTTCTGGGGGTTTAAATACCTTATGTAGGTTGAGGAACTAGGGAGGGAGGCAAAAATAGGCCAAGTGGTTAGACCAATTTGGGATATTTCCTAATTTGGACAAATTTGGATCACCCAAATTTGGCAAGAATATGGGTTGGTCCAGATTAGATTCAAAATCCCAATAGAGCACCTAAATTAGGCACACATGGGATTTGAACAAATTCAAACATCTAAAATTGTCAGAAAAGTCTGAATTTATCGAAAATGGGGAAATGGACAATTTTAGTTTTATCTAGCATGAAAATCAAGGCAAAATAGGTCATATCATATATCGTTGGAAAGCTCTTTTCGAGCCTAATCCAATGGTATAGGTTTTGGAAAATTTGGAGGGGATTTTTTAGGTAAAATTAAGCTTAAATATGACCTTACTTTTCTAGGAGGAAAACTAAGGAAAATGACTCATCTTAATGGGTCAATTTTTCATGTCTACATTTTGCCCCCTCTTTGGTGTATTTATGAACAATAAATGCATCAAAGAAAGGTGTAGATACTTGAGTAGAAGTGATAATTATTGACATAGGCAAAAAGGAGTAGATGGTTTAAAATGAATGGTTCATGTGGAATTGATGTTTTAGAAAAATGATTACTAATTTACTGGTTAGGATGCTCCCTCGAGTTTCATGAGGAATGCCACATTCCTAATGGAACTCGAAATGAATGATAAAGAGATAATGATGGAGTAGTTGAGAGGATCTAGCTAAGTGGTAAATTGCTTTGTGTGTACAAATTTTTGCTTCTTGATGTATGTTGTAAATGATCTAGATGGTAATGCATGTTGATTTTGATGCATGTTTTGAATGATATAAATATATGATGATTGCATACCATACTACTATTTTTGTTTTTGTTTGGATTTTGTTTTTATGTGTTATGCAAAATGTAAAATATTTTTGTTGTTTTTTATGATCTTCATAATCATGCTTATGGTCATGTTTTGATTTTTAATGTACTTTTTATCATGCTTAATCAAGATATTATTGTAGAAAAGTGAAGTGTGATTTGATGTAATTGATATTTTGTAGTGTAGTGTAATTTGATGTAGTTGACATTTTGTAGTGTAGTCTGATTTAATTGTTTGTAGAAGAAATATTTTTTAGGAAATATACCCTTACAATTTTGATCAGTTAACAATACACCTGGAGGATGTGTGCCTGTGTATGACTGTTTATGGAGGCTTCCCCTCGATTTGGTCATGGAGTCGATCCTGTATGAGGATTTTTTGTTATTGCTAACATCAAGGGATTATGATCCAAAAGTAGTTTGAGATTTGTTGATTGAAAGTGGTAGAGTTTTATGATAAGTAATTATACATCTAAAATTCTTGCACTCCTTTCCTCCAGGCTAATAAATTAGTGCCTCGAAGGGGAATGGGAGAAAAGTAGGTCTACACCTTATAGGAGAGGTACTTTATTGTACCTTCTTATAGTTAATTTTTGACAAATTTTTTAGGGTTCAGCAAGAAACATTTTATGGTAGTTTCCACACCTAGGCTTTCGATTTTATTTTGATGTGTTCCTTTTAGCAAATCTTACATACACCTATTTTTTGGCCAATATGCAACTATGCTAATCTATATGTAATTTTGATTCATATGCAAACAGTAAATAACAGAAAATAGATCTTAAATGAACAATGCAATGCCTAAAAAGTGATTTAAAACTCTGACCTGTATCCGAAAGTCTGATGAAGATTCTAATTTTTATTGTAGGCAATATCATACACAATAGGGTCGATATTGTATTACGATTTGCAAAATCATATTACGATCGCAAGATCGTATCCTGTCGATTAGAGATCGCTAGTTCTAATTTTGACAAAAACCTGTAATTTCATGGGTACAGTGCAAAAAATAGAATTCTAGAATGTACTATAGATCTTATTAGTCATATATCAGATTATACCTAGTAAATTTAATGTCTAGATAGATATATTTAACATGGATATGACCTAAACTGTATGAAATATGCAAGCAAATACGATTTGGTAAACTCCAAGGATACAAATGATTAAATATAACTTTTTATACAATGGAAATTGATAAATTAAATGATAAATATACAAATGAGGTACCAGGAAATGCAAACCAAATATTGGGGTTACCCCAAGTGACCTGCAAGAAAAATTGTATCACCTAGGGCAAGATCATATGTAGACTGAGCAAGATCGTATTACGATCGCATGATCGTATCGATCCGATAGCCGATCGTATCCTTCGATCCTACAAGCGACAATAAAATAACCATAACTAAAATATTAAAATATATCAATGCGTTAGGAATGCAAGGGGGAATTCAAGGGGAGGGGTACTTGATTAAATAGGCTGATCAAACTAGTGAAAATAGGCTATAAACAAATTTGGTTGTAACTCCTTCCAAGCTGGGTTGATCGGCGGATCCGATCCTATAACTGTCGCACGGTTGCACAGGTAAATACAAATAACATTGTAACTAGTTTTGTCATTTGTCTAAATTTATTTTTTAGTTTTTGAGAAATATCATATTATGATCGTAGAGATCGTACACAAAATCGTATTACAATCTTGGAGGTCGTAATAGGATCTCATCAGCTTTATCTGATTTCATCAGTAAAGCACAAAAATTGAGGTAACAAATGCAATAGTTATCACTTTTGATCACTTTTTAAATATTTTTGTCTTTTTATGCAAATGGGTCAATTTTAGGATGTTACATTTTGCCCCCTCTTTGGCGTATTTATGAAAAATAAATGTGTCAAAGAAAAGTGTAGACACTTGAGTAGAAGTGATTTATGATTGACATGGGCAAAAAGGAGTAGATGGTTTAGAATGAATAGTTCATGGGAAGTTGATGTTTTAGAAAAATAATTACTAATTTACTAACTAGGATGCCCCCTCGAGTTTTTGCACCAAATTCTATATTTGGTGGAAAACTCAAAATTTTTGAAATTTGCTTTTGTGGTATACCCCCTAGTGATTGAGTATACCAATTTTGGAAATTGTGGCATACCAATTGACTCCATTTTGTACACATATTTTTGAGATATATATATTGATCCTTTTGTCTATGCATCATTGAATGATTTGATTTATTGGATGATTTTTTTGCACTTTCTTATGATGGTTTGTGTTATGTAATTTCTTGTAATCATGCTTTGATTTTTGAACTTTTTTTATCATGCTTAACATAAAAGAAAATGATTTTGTAAAGTATTTTTGAAAGACAAAATATGTTTTTGTGTGGTGATAAAATATATGGATTAACAATGAACCTCAAAGGATGTTGTGTTGTTATATGACCATTGGTGGAGATCGATGCTCATTGGGTCATGAAGCGGATCTTGTTGTGAGGAAGTTTTGTATTGCTAATACCAAAAATATTGTGGGCTCAAGAGTGACCTTGAGGCTTATGATGATGAAAGGGGATGTCGATTGTAAAAGAAATTGATTTTGAGAAAATAGGTTGATAAAGATCATTTTTGTGAGGGATATAAAGTGATTTAAGCATGAAAAATTGGGAAGGATGACTTGCGCTAGGCATAGAATCCCTAGTGTGAAATTTGAGAAAAATAATTACTAGGAATTATACCATCATCACGAAGTCAAAATGCAATGCATGATTATATATGATTTTGAAAATGCAAGTTGTATTTTGAAAATAAATCATTGTGTCACATGTTGAAATTTTTTGAAGACAATATATATATTGTATGTAATTGCAAAAAATGAAGTGATATGGATTAATGTGAATAGTTATAAATTAATGTTTTCTAACAAATTTCAAAGAAATATTTTAAATTATTTCCAAGACAAAGTCAAATTTATCAAGAACTAGTGTGTGATGTGTGAGTTCATTATCCATATTGATTTGTCATAATGATACAAAATATCTCAAGGATAAAATGTGTGTGCTTGTGAAATTGATTTACCGATTTTGAGTAAGGTAGTGATACAAGCAAACTTTTATGAACCAATGTGTGTGCAAGTGAAATGTTCATTAACCATGATTTTGTGCATGCCATTGTACCGAACTACTATGTAAGTCAAGTTACCAAAAGCTAGCTAATCCACAAGCGGACATTGGTCTGTACAAAATAAGGTTGCTAATGTGACAGACATGTCGCCATGCGAAAGGGATTATCCAAGGTCAAGTGGGTTGGGCACAAACCACCTGTTATGGGGCTTACCTCATGGCTTTCGAATAACTGAGGAATTCCAAGGATTCAAGCTCACTACCCCCTTATTTTCTTCTGATTTTTGGAGTAGGGATTTCTTGTCCATTTTTTAACAAGGGGATTTTATTGCTTTTCATTTTCTTTGTTTTTTGATTTTTCTTTGCTTTTATTTCTCTTTTTTCTTTTGCTTTTTCTTTTTGGGATACTTTCTCAGATTAGACGTAGAGCAAGGGATTTTATTCGGGTAGGGGGGAGCTTGTCCTTTTGCCAATTCTTAGTATTCTAGACCATGCACATGATAGGATAGTAAGGGAAAATTTTCGCTTAAGGAACTAAGACTACTATGTAGTGTCATTTTTGAATTTGCAACAAATTATTTTTAATATGTGAGAATGTGTTCTTGGTTCAAGAAGTAGCAAGACCATTTCCCAAAACTCAAAATTTTATTTAGTGAAGTAATAGTGCTTTTTGGTACAAGAGAGATTTATAATCATAGTGTCAAAATCAAAATTTTAGTAAAGATATGAATTAAGTGCATGGTTCAAGATAACTTTTGAATTTATCTAAAATAAAGTAAAATATAACTTGCAATCTTGGAAAACATCACACACTAATGCAATAATTTGAAAATATTTTTGAAATATTTTTCATGTTTTTTAATTTTTTGGTTGTTTTAGTTTGTTTTGTGATTTGATAAAACTGATAATATATACAAAAAATGCTATATATACACTATACAAAGTGATTTGTGCATAACATTTCTAAGGTGGCTTCAAAATCAAAGGAGGTTTTGAAGAACAATTTGGTTGTGGTGTAGGTGATTGAAGTTGATTTGTTGATGTTTGATATTGTTGTGATGGAGGATGATGCTCAGATATAGATGAAGAAAGGTGATGAAAAAAAGTGATGAAGAGGAAAATAATAGAGAACTTGATGTGATAATGATAAAGAAAGAGAGAATGAAGAATAAAAGGTAATGGACAAAATGTGGCAATGAAGATAAAGAGGAAAAGAATAGAGAACTTGTTGTAGTGATGATAAAGAAAGAGAGAATAGAGAATACAAATTCCCTATGAATGGGAGAGGTTTGCAAAAGTTTCAAAAAGGATATCTTAGTTGGAATATTGTCTGATTGTGGTTGAATATTGAAGGAGACTTTAGGTTGAGATGTCAACACTAAATATGGGTTTTCTATGCTTGTATTCTTTTTTTTATTATTCTTCAAAACCGGGAGAGGTCTTGAAGGTTGGTTGAATGAAGAATTTATCTCCTACTTGTCAAGATAGTTTAGTTGGGCAAGAACTTGCTTTGTTGTAGTCTCTACTACTAAACTAATAATATCATTGTGATGAGGCACATTATGATATGATAATTGATTATTTTCCTGTTGTTGATGATTGGGTAAGGGATTTTGTAAGATCCCTATGTCTTGATCAATTGTTTGAGTTTGTGATTGAGAATTTTGATTTTGGGCTTGTTGTCTAGTGATGGCTCCAATAGTGCCTACAATGTTATCGTTTTGCAAGTGACCAAAGTGGGGTCTAGCATTTACTATTTGTTCAATTGAAAGTGTTTGTTGAGATGATGGTCAAACGGTCATTCTCCTAGGGAATGGTTCTTCTAGAACTGATAAATCTGTAATAGGAGTAACTCGATTTGTTTCATATTTAGAAATATTTGAGGCAATCTATAGTTCACTTTCTGTTTCACTTTTTGTATATTTGATTGGCCTAGTTGTAATTGTGGATAAAGTAGGCACATAAGGGGTTTGAATATTTTGATATGGTAAGAGACTACTAATGGTTCCCACATATCTAGTTGGATGAGGGTCATTATGATGTTCTAATTGATTCACAGTTTCTTTACCATGGTTGGGTAAAGGATGTTGAAAAATATCTAAGTTTTGATTAGCATTTTGGGTTGGTTGTTTTTGGGTATTGTTTTGAGGATTATTATTTGAAGGAAATTGTTCTACTTCCATTTCACCTTTATCAATTAGATCTTGTATCAAATGTTTTAATCGTTTACAAGAATTAGTTGAATGTCCATCCACTTGGTGAAAATTACAATGTAGATCAACCCTATATCCAGCTACAGTAGTGTCTGGTTATATTACCTCAGGTAATCGTATCAATCCTAGTTCCAATAATTGAGATAAAATTATAGTTAAGGGTTGATTTAATATTTTAAATTCTCTTGGTGGATTATAAGGGATTTTCAATACAAATTTCTTTAAGGCTTCTGCAGTTTTGACCATTGAAGTGTTTCTACTATCAGTAACTCCATCACCCACTACTTGTTTATTCTTATATTGGTTCTTAGGAGTTTTTTCCTCATATTTCTTCTTAAATTGTCCTCTTCTAATGAGGGCATATTCTACCCTCATATCTAGATCAATGGCTTGATAAAATGTGGTTACTATAGCAATAGAAAGTTCATAAGATAGTTGTTCTTGCAAATTACCAATAAATATGTCCAAAATTTCATGATGAGGTAATGCAAAATGTAGTTTTCCTAAGAGTTGTCTCCACTTGGTCAATAATTCAACAAAACTCTCATCTTTACCTTGTTTAAAATTGTATAAATATTTAATGGTTACATGCCTCTCTATGTAAGCACTAAATTGGTGGACAAACATCTCTATTTTCTCTTCAAAGTTCCTTAAAGAGTTTGTAGGTAGTTGATAGTACCATTCTAGAGCCATGCCTTCTAGAATTTTAGAGAATATTTTTAGCAATAACAAGTCATCATGAGAAATATCATGACATGCTATCCTAAACATGCGAAGATTCTCAATAGGATCTTCGATTCCTTTATATATCAGGAGGACAGGCATAGGGAAATATTTTGGGTATGGTTGGGCAACCACAATAGGATCTAAGGGTTGACTACACATCTCTCTATAACTATATGAGGGATGGTAGGGATCTATTTGATCTAATATTTAAGCTAATTGTTTAACTAGGTCTTCAAGACCTTGTGATTGTCCACCAAATTGATTATGTTGCACCATGTTGTTGTATCTTTGGTAAGTTGATGTTGTTGTGTATGGATTTCCAACTAAAACATTGTTATGTAAAGTATGTGTGGGAACAATATTATGGAGCTTATGAGGGATTGTGTTTTGTTGAAATTTTTGTTGATAATGATTGGCATTTTGAGTTTTCTTAGATTTTTGTGATGTAGCTATTTGTTGATTAGGAGCTTGAGAAGTAGAAGAATTTTGTTTTTGTTTGGAATTTGGATTTGTTGTTGGTGGTGGTTTTGCTATGTTTTGATTTAGATTTTGATTCACATTTTGGGATGTACCAGCTTGATCTTGATTTGTTTTATTCATATATGTTAATGGTTTCTATTTAATTGAATAGCAGCTTCTATAGTAGCCTCCGTTGAATAACATCCCATAGGAAGTTGACCTTCTGTCTATATCACATGATTAATGACATCTATGTTGTCTTTTAAGAACCCAGTGAAATGCAAGGTAGACTTAAAAGTGATATTACCTTCCTCATTTGTATAAGGTCTAGTTGGATCATCCATTTCATCTTCTTTATTATCTTCTTCATATTTTGAAGGTATATAATCTTCAATGAGTACCTATCATCAATGTTTTCTTGGTCTTGTTCATCAGTCTTTATTTGTTTACCATTCCTTAAGACTTTAGGCATTTTGATTTTTAGGATTTTTATCTTGCAAATATATAATGTTATATATATATATGCTTAAAATTTTGGGGTATATATGTTATATATACTTAAATAACTAAATATGCAAATACATAAATATATATTATGTTTTTAGTTTTTTATGATTTTGAAACAAAGCAGAAAATAGAAATTATACTATCCTAAATATTATATCTTAGTCTTTTGAAAGAGTCTATAGATATCATTAATGGGTTCAAGTTCCTCTGGTGTCATATAGTGTTCTTCCTCAAACTAGAAGTTGGCTTTCAAAAACTTAACAAAGTGGGCTATGGTGATATTATAAACTTTAAGATATTAATCATAAAAGTAGACTTCATGACAATACTCATGATAATGTACTACCCTAGGTGTTCTATAAAATCTTATCCTATTATCCAAGACTAGTTCTTGATCTTCTACGTGTGCCAAGAACTTGTGCACTATTATAGAATTCTCAAGGTAGTCATCAAAGGTGTAAATGGTTGAATAAATGCTAGATCTTTTATCTTCCAACCACATCTCGCATGCCCTTAGAATATCAAAATAGCGAGAAGCAATTCCAGGATCCAAGATTTTAGCTGGGTCAAACCTTACAATTTGATTAAGTCTTGGTTCGTAATATTTTATGATCTCTAATCTTCTCCAAAGTTCAGTCCACTAAAGTGTTTGAGAAATTTCTTGTGTATCTAATAAAACCCTAATGTTTATGAGTACATATATTCTAATGTTGTGATCTAATATTTATGAGATTTACTAAAATGTGTAAATCTAACTAATGACTTTGTTTGATTTTTGTTTTTTTTTTGTTTTTATGTTTTTTTGTGTTTTGTAAATAAGAAAGATGCCTAATGTATTTCACATTGGTTTCACCAAAGAATGTAGGTATAAAATTCTAGCACTCCTTTCCTCCAGGCTAATGGATCCGTGCCTCGAATGGGAATAGGTGAATAGTAGGTCTACACATCAAATGAGAGGTACTTGATTGTACCTTCTTGTGGTGATTTTTTGATGAATTATTTAGGGTTCACCAAGAAACATTTTATGGTAGTTTCCATGCCTAGGCTTTGGAGTTTATTTTGATGTGTTCCTTTTAGAAAATATTACATACACCTAGTTTTTGGCCAATATGCAACTATGCTAATTTATATGCAATTTTGATTCATATGCAAACAGTAAAAAATAGAAAATAGAGCTTAAATGAACAATGCAATGCCTAAAAAGTGATTTAAAACTCTGACCTGTATCTGGAAGTCTGATGAAAATTCTAATTTTTGTTATAGGCAAGATCATACGCAATAGGGTTGATATTGTATTATGATTTGCATAATCGTATTCCGATCGCAATATCGTATCCTTTTGATCAAATATCGCTAGTTCTTATTTTGATAGAAACCTACAATTTCATGGGTATAGTGTAGAAAACAAAATTCTAGGATGTACTATAGATATTATTAGTCATAAATCGGATTATACCTGGTAAATTGAATGTCTAGATAGATAGATTTAACATGGATATGATCTAAACAATATAAAATATGCAAGTAGATGTGATTTGGTGAACTCCAAGGATGCAAATGATTAAATCTAACTTTATATGCAATGGAAAATGATAAATATGCAAATGAGGTGCCAAGAAATGCAAACCAGAGATTGGGGTTGCCCCTAAGTGACCTGCAAGTAAAATCGTATCACCCAGGGTAATATTTTATGTATACTTAGCAAGATTGTATTATGATCACATGATCGTATTGATCTGATAGCCAAACATATCCTCCGATCCTGCAGGTGACAATAAAATAACTAGAACTAAAATGTAAAATTATATCAATGCATTAGGAATGCTAGGGGGAATTCAAGGGGAGGGGTGCCTGATTAAATAGGCTGATCAAACTAATGAAAATAGGCTAGAAACAAATTTGGTTGCAACTCCTTCCAAGCTGGGCTGATCGACGGATCTGATCTTGTAACTATTGCACGGTTGCACAGGTAAAGACAAAGAACATTATAACTAGTTTTTTCATTTATCTAAATTTATTTTTCAATTTTTGAGCAAGATCATATTACGATCATAAATATCATACACAAAATTGTATTACGATCTCGAAAATCATAATATGATCTTGTCGGCCTAATCCGATTTCGTCAGCAAAGCACAAAAATCGAGGTAATAAATGCAATAGTTATCACTTTTGATCACTTTTTGAATATTTTTGGTTTTTTATGAAAATGGGTCTATTTTAGGGTGTTACAGTAATATGTGGTTTTTAAGATTAATTTTATTTTAATCTTAAGAGAAGTATTATGTAATAAAAGGTGGTTAAGCATGAAAAAACTAAATAGAGGACTTGCGCTAGGCATAATATTCCTAGTGTAAACTAAATGGAAAGATTTTGGTAGGGTTATCTCATGCCATCATTGTGAAATATGAAATTACATAAGAAAGTGATTATGTATGATTAATGCAAGTTTTTGTATAAGATCAGCAATCATGTAATATAGTAAAATGAAAATATTGTATGAAGTGGTAGATATAATATGCAAGATTGATTGATTTTAGGGCCAACTATGCATGCTAATAGTCACACAAATCCATGAGGATATGATGACTTCAACTAATCAAAACTCATAGAAAATATTGGTGATTTCTAAAATGAAATTAAATTTATAAAGAACCAGTGTGTGATTTGTGTACATTTTCCATATTGACCTTAATTATGATACAAAATGTCTCAAGGATCAAATGTGTGTGTTTATGTAGTCCATTTATCGATTTTGAGTAAGGTAATGATACAAACCATCTTTAAGAACCAATGTGTGTGCAAATTATGGATTCATTTACCATGATTTTATGCATGTAATTGGACTTAACTACTATGTAATAAAATCTACCAAAAGCTAGCAAATAATGTTGCTAATGTGATAGACATATCGCCATGCATAAGACTACCCTATTTCCAGGAGGGATTCATTCAGCCGATGATTGTAATAGGGATCACCCCATGGTGTTCAAATAATTGAGGAATTCCAAGGATTCAATCTCATTACCCCCTTCTTTTATTTTGATTTCTTTGAGTAGGGATTCTTGTTCATTTTTTATTTTGAACAAGGGGATTTTTATTTTCTTTGTAGTAAAACTACTTTTTAATTTTTCTTTCTTTTTCTTTTCTTTTTTATTTTTTCTCTTTTTTTGGGATACTTGCTCACTTTTGTGGAAGAGAAAGGGATTTATTTGGGTAGGGGGGAGCTTTTCCTTTTGCCAATTCTCAACATTCTAGACCATGCGCATAATAGGATAGCAAGGGAAACCTTTTGCTTAAGGAGCTAGGTCTACTATGTAGCATCATCTTCCCTTGTGCAAAATCATATTTAATATGTGTAAGTGATTCTTGGTTCAAAAAGTGGTAAGATCAGTTCCCAAAATTCAAAATTTATATAGTGAAACAGTAGTGCTTTTGGTTCAAGAGAGATTTATAATCAATATCAAGAATCAATATTTTATTAAAGTGTATATTTGTGAGTGGTTCAAGATAATTTTTGAATTCCTCCGAAAGAAACCAAAATTGACTATGAATTTTAACAACAATAGTCTAATATATAAGTAGGATAGCAACTGGATGTGACAATATAGCATACGTAATTAAACCATAACTTTATTATGGAATATAGAATAAATGAAACTATGTAAAAGATGATTGATGGTTTATGTAAATAAATGTGGAGATGAAGTTGTGTTAAATGAGCTATATGCAAACCTAAATTGCATGCATAGGTGAATGAAAATAAAACTCCAAAAGGCCAAATAAAATGATAAGATATGCTAAACCCACTATGTAGCACTTGTTGATGATTGAAAATAGAAGAGATATACCCGCTAGGATGTATGCTTGCAAATGGTCAAATGGAGGTTATCTCTCGCTTGTGACCAGAAATCTATCCACTATGGGGTGCTTAAGATGATGGAAATTATATTTCTAAAGAAAGGGCTACTCAATAGAGGCATACACTAAAGTGCAGGAATCAAGGCCACTAAAGCAAAATAAAAACTATATCCCTCACCTTGGGAAATTTATCAATTCCACATGAACCATTCATTTGAAACCATCTACTCCTTTATGCCTATCTCAATAATTATCACTTCTACTCAAGTGTATACACCTTTATTTAACACATTTATTGTTCATAAATATGCTAAAGAGGGGGCAAAATGTAGACATAAAAAATTGACCCATTAAGATGAGTCATTTTTCTTAGTTTTCCTCCTAGAAAAGTAAGGTCATCTTTGAGCTGAAATTTACCTAAACAAATAACCTCCAAATTTTCTAAAACTTATACCATTGAATTAGGCTCAAAAATATATTTTCAACGATCTATTATATGACCTATTTTACCTCGATTTTCATGCTGGACAAAACTAAATTTGTCCATTTCCCTGCTTCTTGACAAATTCAGACTTTTTCAACAATTTTGGATGTCTGAATTTGTCTAAATCCCACATGCACCTAATTTAGGTGCTTTATTGGTATTTTGAACCTAATATGGACCAATCCAAATTATTGACAAATTTAGATGATCCAAATTTTTCCAAATCAAGAAAAATCCCAAATTGTCCTAACTACTTGGCCTATTTTCACCTCCCTCCCTGGTTCCTCAGCCTGCATAAGGCATTTAAACTCCTAGAACCCCCCTAAACAAAATAATGGTGATAATTTGTAAGGATAAGATCCATATTGATGTATTTACAATGTAATCGTAAGTATGCAACTTGCAAGGATATGATAAATAAGTTTACATTTGAGAGGAAACATCTTGCTGGTGTAGAATATCTGCTTCTTAAATTTTGAATGCATAAGATAGACTCCATGGACACAGGTCCATTATATAATGTGTATGCAAATATTTACATGCACATGAGGTATGGAGCTAGTACTTGGAGCACATCTGATGTGTTGAAATATTTGAGAGTTTTGTAGGGTAAAAAAATCTTTGAGACTGAGAGCAACATGTTCATATGGATGATCCAAGGAGAGAAGAAGCTCTTATCCCTTATTTGGTATGTTTACAAAGAATCGTATATGCGTAGGACATAGAAAAAATAAATCCCATTTTCTAGGAGTCCATATCATAGCATGGCCTTTAGTCTAAAGGATTATTTTTTTGGTGAAAGGATGACATTCATTTTGGCTTATAGATCATTAGGGAGCACAAGAATTTAATAATTAACTACTTGACATAGTCATAGATGATTATGGATATGTAAAGTACTGATCATCAAACCCCAATGTTTTCAAAGGGCCTATAAATCAGATAGGATTTTTTTATTTTGTTAGATGTAATGGTTTTTGAAAGGAAGAAGTAATAGTTTGTTGTAGCATACCAATATGGAGGAAGTTCTCTATCTATTGACTAATATTTTGTACAAATAGATAGAGAATATATAGCCATATTAATAAGGAGTCCTTTTGATATTTGTTGTTATTTTGTGCTTGCATAATGAATTAGTTTGAAAAAAAAGGTTTTGTTAATTTAACATCTTATTAGACAAGTAGCTAGTGAAGAGACTGTGATTAATAGATGTCTTAATGTTGTAGAAGACTAAGAAGCTATGAAGATAATATTGATCCAATGTCTTATGAAGCTACAAAATGATTTTCAAATCACAAGATATTGGATCAACAGAGCCTCATAGTCTAAATCACCTGTTTAAACAATAGTTTGTGAGATTTTTTATTTTTTTTGATAGAATTCCCAATAAATAAACCATATGGCTTTATCAAAGACAATCGATAAGATAATGATTCATATTTTATAGTGTTATTAATGCAATAAATTAAGGGAAAATTAAATACACCATTGATCCCTTGTCTAGTGATATTTGCAAGGTATTGCAAACCTATGAAATATTGGATCAAGGGAGCTCTATGATCCCTAATTTTTTTTGAAGAAGTGTATGAATATTTGATTTTATGTTTTATTGCACACTTAAATGATAAATTTAATTGTAAAGATGACCCTAATCATCCATCCCATATAGAGTTGATAGGTAACTATTAATCCATAGGAGAATGGATGATTAGGGCTTCTTGGCCTATGTGATTTACCAAATAAGTAAGCTGATGATGAATTTTGTGTTTAGATATGATTTTTTGTAAACTCAGATGATAGGCCAACCAGGGAAGAAAAATCCATCCAACCAGTGACTAGTGAAATTCATAAATGATTATGAATTTATGAGATATGGGTTGAATTTTATTTCTCGTCCATGGGTGGTTTGTCTAATGAGTTACATTTGAAGAGAGTAATGAATAGATGTCATGACTTATTTTTTAGACTAGTTTTAAACCTCTCCTATGTGATATATCATTCTCACAAAGGTTTGTAAGGTTATGATGTATTATAGGAGAGGATATATTGTCCTAGAGGAGCCTATTAAATAATCATGAGTGCTAATTATATAAAGGCTTTTGTTGGAGAATATTGTAGATATGTATTGTTGATACTATTGTTGTAAAATAATGTTGATAGTAATGGTGTGAATGTATATTTAAATAGAAGAAAGAGATTACAATGGGTAATTAGGGATGTATATGATCATGTCATACATCATTTAACCCAATAAATGGAGAAGAAGATAAGAAGTGTGATTGGAATAAAGAATAATATTTCAAACCAAGATTTTTGGATTGAGAGAGTTTACTCAACATACGGTTAGCCTATATGGATGCAATGCAAATGAATTTCTGTAATAGGTATAAACCCTCTTGAATCTATGGTATGATCAAGAAAACCAGGAAAACATGCAAGGGGTGAAGTGTATGATGTTTTATGGTGATGTTTGTCATGCATTCAATCATATGAGCAAGCAAATGACTTGATGTTTTATGCATAGTATATTTTAAGATGCATGATGTTGATTGGTTCCTTATGTTCTTGGCTAGATGGTAAACTCTAGATCCACATTTTTCTATGATGATTAAAGGTCCTAACCAATTAGGTTCAAAATTTTCTTTGAGATCAATGTCAATGTTGGTATTCTTTTGATTTTCCTTGAGTACTAGATCCCCAATTTCAAAGGATCTTGGATGTACTTTCTTATGATAAGTAAATTGAAGTGTAGTGTGATATATTATAAGGTGTTCTAGAGCATTGAAATGTTTTTATTCCAAGAGTTCTAGCTGTTGTAAGTGACTTAGGTGATATTCATCTCCTACCGAAGAACCTTGTAATAAGACTCTTAGAGAAGGTATCTCAAGTTCAAAAGATAAGACTGCTTTTGCACCATAGACTAGTGTATAAGGCATTGTTCCCATGGGATTACATACACTAGTACAATATACCCATAGGGTATGATAGAATTTTAAGTGTCGATCTCAACCATTTTTGTTTACTAGCTTCTTGAGGATTTTGATTAGTGTCTTATTGGATAATTCAGCTTGTCCATTTCCTTGTAGGTAGTATGGTGTTGACCATTTTTGTTGATTTTTGTACTTGGTGCATAGTTTGGCAACTTCTTCTTTTTAAAATGGGGTACCATTATTAGTAATTAATGTAGAAGATATGCCATATCAACTGATGATTTTATT
The DNA here is from genome assembly GCA_028583015.1 of Wollemia nobilis. NCBI lineage: Eukaryota > Viridiplantae > Streptophyta > Pinopsida > Araucariales > Araucariaceae > Wollemia > Wollemia nobilis. Next base: position 5,656,037 of record JAQPPZ010016709.1, read on the forward strand.
AAAGATGAATTTGGATACTTGAATTCCTATTCTAGTGGATAAAGGCATTGCCTCAACCCACTTAGTGAAATATTCTATAGCAATGATAATAAAATTATATCCATTTGATGATTGAGGGTTGATTTTGCCTATGATATTCAATCCCTAATAAGAGAAAGGCAAAGGATATGTGATTAGTTGTGATTATTTAGAGGGAGAATGGACAATATTGTCATGTGACTAAAATTTTTCACACTTCCTAACATAGTTGTGGGTGTATTGTTCCATAGAATACCAATAATAATCCATCCTAAGGATTTTCTTGGCTACAGCTAGTCCACTAAAATGTTCACCACATGATATCTTCATGCATTTGAGGAGTATACCTTCAAAGGAGTGTCAATATAATATATCTCCAATGATGATGTATTTGTAAGCTTTTAGCCTAAATTGTCTTTGCTTTTGAGAGTTGGATCCCTCAATAAATATTCCTTATTTGAGGAAATTGAATATGTCTCGATACCAAGGTTCCAGAGGCATAGATGTTCTGATAGTGTAAACATTGAAGGGTTGCAAGCATAACTCAAACATAGAGGACTCATTGATTGATCTTATGATAATAGAATCATCTTCATATTCCAAATCCAAAGGAATGAGAGATGAATTAGTAGATATAGCATCAATGTGATGATTTCTAGATCACATGATGGCTTCTATGGTGATCTGATTGAAATGAGTTTTCAACATATCTACAATTTCTTTGTAGGGTTTTAATTTTTCATCCTTGGTTTGATAAGTGTTATTTACTTGGTTAATCACCAATTGTAAATCACTATATGTTTTTGAGCTCTCAATATTTAATTTTTATGTGGCCCTAAGACCTAATATCAATTCCTCATATTCTATTGTATTTTTGGTACATGAGAAGCGAAGTTTAAAATATAATGGAATGAGTTGTTATTTTGGGGTGACTAGGATAATTATTGCCCTTGCACCTTTGGCACATTTATCTCCATAAAAGTATAAGATCCATGTTTTAGGTTCTTGGGCCTCTATTGATAAGATTATTTCATCTATAAAAGACATGCTTATGGGGTGTTTGATTCTAAAGAGGCCACAATGAGTTGATTGGCTATAACTTGCCATTTTAGTGATTTTTAATTGATGAAAAGTATATCGAATTCATCGAGTGCTATGACCCATTTTGTGGTTCTTCATGATAGGTAAGGTTTTGACATGAGGTAGTGCAATGGATATACCCTTGCTAATATGTATATCTTTTCACTAGGCATTTAGTGTATTAGTTTGAGAGATGAGAATACGATGGCTAAGAAAATATTCTCTAATGGTGTGTAACGAGTTTTGTAGTTCACCAAATTTCTACTTATGTAATATATTTCTCTTTCTCAAAAAATTTCATTATATTGATCCAATAGAGCTTCAATGGCATGTTAAATAGTAGCTATGTATAGAAATAGTGGTTGATTTAGATTTGGTGGTACTAAAATGGGTGGCATCAAGAGATAAGTCTTTAAATATTCAAAGGCCTTTTGACATCCATTGTCCCATTCAAAATTTATTCCATTATTTAGTAGTGTAGAGAAGGATTAACATTTATTTGTGAGTTGCAATATGAACCTACAAATAGCTTACAATTTACCTTAAAATATTTGTAATCTAGTTAAGTTTGTAGGTGGCAACATGTTTGTTATGGCTACAATTTTGGAAGGATCGACTTCAATCCCATGATAGGATACGATGAATCCCAATATTTTTCGTAATGTTACCCCAAAGATATATTTTTGGGGTTTTAGTCTGACTTTTTAGTCTCGTAATCTTTCAAAAATGTCTAGAGTATGGTTTCGTCTTTTCTGAGATCGACCTAAGATATCATCCATGTAGTCTTCTATATTTTTATGCATAAGGTCATAAAATATGTATATCATGGCTCTTTGATATGTTACTCCAACATTTTTAAGGTCAAAAAACATGACCTGATAGTAGAAGGTTCACCAAGGGGTAGTGAAAGTTGTTTTGAATTTATCTTCTAGTGCAATTTTAATTTGATTATAGCCTAAGAATCCATCCATTAAAGATAGTATCTCAAACCTTGTAGTCAATTCTACTATCATGTCTATGTTTGGTAAAGAGAAATCATATTTTGGAAAAGCATTATATATATCCCTAAAGTCTATGTAAATTCAAATGTATCCTTCCTTATTAGTGATATGAATGAAGTTGGATATCCAATATGAATAATCTACAACCTTTATGAAGCCAACATCTAGGAGTTTTTATAGCTCATATTTTACCAAAAGAGCAATTTTTGGATGTATTTTCCTTAATTATTTTGATGGGTTTGGCATCAGGGTGCACTACCAAGTGGTGGAATACTAATTAAAGATCAAGTCCTAGCATATTGATATATGTCCAAGCAAATATATCATGGAATTCCTTCAATAGGTTTGTGTATTCCATTTGTTCTTCATGAGTTAAAACCTTTCCAAGTTTGATAAGGCAAGGATCATGATCTATTCTAATATTGATATATATTATTTATTCAATTAAGGCTTGTGATTCAACCTCAAAATGAAGAGGGGCATTTAGTATTTCTAACTCTTCAATTTCTTGTGGGTCTAGAGATGTTTGTTCCAACTTGGTGAGTTGGAAGAGTTTAAGTTAAATATTTGCTTAAAATATTCTTCAATAGGATAGTTATCCAAATAATCCTCAAGATTTTCTTAGGTTTCTATTGATTCTAGATGAACCACTTCTAGCATGTTGATGCTACCAAATCATATGGTTTTGTAGGGTGCTTGATTAAGGAGCATCAATAGTTCTTATTTGTCCTTATCACCCCATTGAGATCCATGTAGTGATTTGGCATAATTATCCTAATTATCTTCTTCTAACAAGGGTGAGGGTTTAATGTTACTAGGGATGAACCGAATCCCACATCATCCTAGACAAGGTTCAACTTCTAGGGGTTCCTTGATACCCTGCTCATAATGACCTATGCCTTTACCTTGATAACCCATGTTAGTTAAAATTTGTTTAGCTATAGAGAATAAGGGTGATATGTAGTATGTAGCATATGTTCATTCAATTGGCATGAATTTACGCCCTTGAATATATTTATCAAAGGTATTTCTCCCATGAATGAAAGAACAAGTTCCTATTTTGACTTTGAGATCTTTCCTACTTGGCATTCCTATGTAACAAGGAGAAAGGAACATGCTTACCAATTATATGAAGGGGTGTAATTTTTAGGGATTAAATTGATTTTATCATTGATAGAGGATGATTAGGGAGTGTTCCCTAGGTTTATGAGGGGTTCCTCTAATATTTTCTTTCCTTTGTCTACCTTTAGTTGATTAGTTGATCATTCCTATTGTATGGAAGGATAGAGACTAATTTATTATATGTCAATAAATTTGCATAAGGCATAAGGTTCTGGGTGTTTAGGAACATGGATAATCCTTCCTTGATATTCATATTTGAGTCATTGATGTAAAGTAGAAGGTATTACCTTCATGGCGTGTATCCAAGGTCTTCCAAGGAGCATGTTATATGTTATATCACATGATATGACATAGAAGAGGGTGTTTAGGACATGAGACCCCAATTTGATAGGTAGGGTAATAGTGCATGTCACTTCTCTTTATTTTTTGTTAAAGGCTCTAATAATGAGGTTGGATTTTTTAAATCATTTATGGTTTAGTCAAAATTTTACAAAAATATGATATTGCATACATTTAAGGCTGACCCGTTATCCTCTAAGACACTTTTGATATTTTTATCACCTACTTGAGTTATGATGTAAAGAGGTGAGTCTCTTGATATTGTTCAAAGGAGTATCTAACTCATGGAATGCTAAGATATCACTGTTTACCCCAATTAACCCAACTCTATTGGTGATATCATTTGGAGATATGTATTGAGGGACTTCTTGCTCACTTAAAATTTTTAGCAATATTTCCCGATGAGCGGGTGATATTTTTAGTGATTCTAGAATAGATATTTTCATGGGTATCTCATCTAGTTATCGATGGAGATCAAAAGTGTGTAAGATATTTTGATAAGGTGCGATAACCAAAGGTGAATTATTAGGAATATTGATTTTAGTGCTTCTTAGAATAACCAAAGGAGGTTGATCTGAGGATTGATTCTTTGCTTGCTACCTAGTCACAACGTAGGAATACTTTGACCAATATATAGTACCTACGAATTTGGTTGATTATTGGTTATGCATTGGTAAATTATCTTAAAATATCCCCATATTTTTGTTGGGATTTTCTAGTTGTTATGAGATCTTGGATAATGTTCTTTAAAGTTCTACATTTTTTGGTAGTGTGTCCTTGCGTACGGTGATAATCACATTATTCTTCATGCTTGTACCAAAATGGTATTTCTTTGGTTGTATTCCAAGGTTTGATGGTTGGAAGGTCTAAAATTTTGGAGTCAAGGAGAATTTTTAAAACAACTATTTGACTTCATCCAATATTTGTATATTCTCTCTTAGGTATGTCTTGTCTTTGGACAACTAAATTTTGAGGAACATTTTGAGTTGTTTTTATGTTTTTTGATGGGAATCTATTACACCATCTCCTACAACATGTTTGTTTTTGTATTATCCCTTCCTAGGGGGTTTTTCCTCTTATTTCTTGTTATAGTTAAGTTGCCCTCATCTTATGAGGATAGCTTGAATAACATAAGCTTATACTGAGAGGGAGGGGTAAACAGTCTAAGACCACTTTTTACTTTTCTTTTCAATTCAATATTATGCAGTGTATAGATAGAAGTATCAATAGCAATAATCAAAGCAATGCACAAAACACCGTCCACAAAAGTGACACAACATTTTATGTGGTTCATCCAATGCGGGCTACTCCATGAGGAAAATATTTTGCTAAAAATTTCTCAATCAATCTCTTGGGAATCCTTTCCAATTGTAATTTTTATGGACCTCTTTCCAAAGGAGATGTTGATCCCCTAAATCTCAATTTCATGGATCTCTTCCATAGGAGAACTCTTTTTCCTTCTGCTCTGGCTAGTGATCTTCTAGAAGACTCTCTCTCTCTTCTACACTTACTGGTGGATCTCTCTCCACTTGAAGACAACTCACTCATATATGTCTTCAATTGTCCTAGCTATTTGTTCTCTATCCACTGAGACTCTGTCCTCTATACTCTATCAGCTCCAAAGCTCTATCAATAGGTTCAATCAGAACCTGGTCAAATCTGCTCAATAGGCTCACTCAGAACCTGCTCAAATCTACTCAATAGGCTCACTCAGAATCTGCTCAAATATGATCAATAGGCTCACTCATAACCTACTCAAATATTCTCAATAGGCTCACTCAAAACCTTCTCAAATCTGCTCAATAGGCTCACTCATAACCTACTCAAATATGCTCAATAGGCTCACTCATGACCTGTTCAAATCTGCTCAATAGGCTCACTTAGAACCTACTCAAATCTGCTCAATAGGCTCACTCATAACCTGCTCAAATCTACTCAACAAGATCACACAGAACTTGTCCCAATCTGCTCAATAAGTCCTCTCTAGGACTTGCTCAAATTTGCATAGCAATATTTCACAAAATCTTACACAAAAATAGTCCACAAGCCTTCTCAAAGACTTGCCTCAAATCATCTCAACAAAATCTCAACTCAATCTCATAGAAGCATAAAGAGAATTGTTAGAGACTCAATATGTTCTATACTCAAATCCCAATCTCAATTCAAAGCAATATCAACTCAGCTCAATCTTATAGAAGTATAAAGAGAATTGTTAGAGACTCAATATGTTCTATGCTCAAATCCCAATATCAAATCAAAGTAATTTCAACTCAGCTCAATATTAACTCAATCTCATAGAAGGATAAATAGAATTGTTAGAGACTCGATATGTTCTATTCTCAAGGCTGAATCTCAACTCAATCAGAATATAGAATAGTTTGTTTCATGGAACTTGAACAACCACTTCATGCAACCACTTGACTAGGCTCAATCAACTCTACTCAACCAATCATTTCAATAAATAACTCTTTCTCACAAACCCTAGTACAAGCATGAATAAACTAACTCAAAATATTTTCAACAATGCTCAACAACAAATCTTACATAACAATGATACTCATGTTATTTTCTAACTCAATTTCAAGTTCTTTGCATCACCCATTGGCTTCAACAACAATGCTAATAAGACAAGGTTTTAATCACAAATCTCAATTTAGAAAACCTTGAAGCATAAACTCAAAGTACTTAACTCAATCAATGGTCTAAACAACAATGCTTATCAAAAAATATTTAATCACAACTCAAAATCCAGAAAACCTTGAAGCATTAACTCAACCTCTTTCAAAAAGGAAACCACAATCAATCCTTTTCACTCCAATGATATTTCAAAAATCAACCACCCAAATAAAATCAATGGAGAGTATTACTCATACCTTTTTTATGCCTTATGAGTTGTCCACTAAATCTATCACACTTAACACACTTTATTTTTCAACTCTTAACAAGGGTTAGAGATCTTGAGTAATAACACAACAATAATATCCAAATAACACCTTATTACTCTTACTTTATTTTAACATCCACCAAAGTTATTTTTAAAAGAAAACCCTTACTCAAAATAACTTTCACTAAAAATAAATTTATCAAAAATCCTTATTACTCCTAACAATTTCAAAAATCACAATTAAAAATTAGTCACAACTCAATCAGCCACCATGACCTTAATCCCTAAGGTTACTTAACAAATCAACTAACGAAACACCTTTACCCATTATCACTCCACCTTAGGCAATCCAAAAAAAATATTAATAAAAACCTTAATACCTGCCTCGAGGGGAATCAAACCCTTCTCTTGCCCCAACGCGAATGCCCTAGCCATGGCCAAGTTGTCGCACGAACTGTAGGCTCGTTGATAAAAAATAAATGCCCGCTTCTTATCCTTCACCCTCTTCCACCAAGCAAAAAGTATGCGCCTTGGGCGCCTCAATAGAACAAAGCCAAAAATGATTCTTGCAGGAATCAAACGCACAACCTCCTTGTCACCAACACCTTTGCACAATATAAGCTGCCACTAGGCCATGCTGCCCAATGCAATTTTGGAAGTGGTCGTTGTCTCCCTTTAATGTTCGTTGCGTCACTTAAACAAAAAACACGAGCTCTTTTTCTTTGCAAATACCAAGCACAAATATCAACGAGCAAGGATAATAGAATTAAAAAATTCAATGGCATATTTATATGCCTTCCCTTTGCTTTGGAAACGTCGGCCTTTTTGAAACTTCCTTCATGACATCGGCAGATAAACTTTAAATTTAAATTTTAAATAAATTAAAATTTAAGCTAAATATTTAAAATTAAATATCTCCATCACCGGGGCACCTTTTTCGATGAAACAAAAAGCCAACTTGGGTTTTAAGAAAAACCCATTTCAAATCTGCCATCCATGGTTTTAAATAAAATCTTTAAAATTAAATTTCTCCATCATCGGGGCACCTTTTTTGATGAAACGAAAAGCCAACTTGGGTTTTAAGAAAAACCCATTTCAAATCTGCCATCTATATTTTTAAATAAAAACCTTTTGCAAAGCTTCCCTTGAAGATCCTTTTGGAACCAAATGCCATGCATCCCTTCTTGAACCTTTGATCAAATTGGAACAAGTTCTGTGTGAGCTTACATCTCATTCCAACTTACACTGTTATTTTTTGAAGTATATTCTTCTGAAATTCCTTCTTCTTCTAGACTTGAAGTAGACTTTTCTTCCCATTTATTTTGAGCCTATTTGTAACCAAGACCTATCTTGTTTGTTTCTCCTCTTTGTATCTTGATTATTTTGTCTACACTCTTTGCACTGTTCACATATTTATACAACTTTTTCTTCTAATACTCTAAATATTCCTTTAGTAGTGCCACTTCTTGTGTTAACTTTTTACACTCCAAAATCTGTGCTTCTAAATTATCCTTGAACTTACTTGCGTTAGCCTTTGACTTTTCTAAGTCCTCTATGAGAAATAATATTTCTTCATCACATTCTTGAAACTGACTTTCAAGTTTAGAGTGTTGCTTTCTTACCTTCTTTATTGTGTCAAGAGCATAGATAAGTTCTCCCTTGAGATCATATCTATTCTACATTGAATAATACTCTATTGGTTTGCCTTTGTCCCTATCATTACTTTATTTTGGCTTGTATTTTATAGGATCACTTACTTCATCTTCTAATGTCATTAGAATATTATCATCTGGTCTTTCAAGTGCATCTTCAAAACCATCATCATCGAAACTATAGCCATCCCTAGTGCAATTATCTTCAAGATGTCCAAATTTACCACATCTGAAACACTTGAGAATAACTAAATTCCTTTTCATTCTAACCATAAATAGGACTTCATCTCTATCATTATATGAAAAACTAGCATCACTATAATTTGAGTACTTACTTGCATTATCCGCATAATACCTTTTCTTTTTCCTTTGAAAGAACTTCTTTCCTTGTATTTTTTGTCCATCCTTGCCTTTCTTCTTGTACCTGTGTCTTTCTGATTCTTTGTACTTGTGATCCTATTTTTCTTCATCACTGTTGTAATTTGGATCTTTGCACTCTATCGCATAGTGTACATACTTTCCACAATTGAAGCACTTAATAGATCTTACATCTATGAATATTTTGGAACCTTTATCTCTTCTACCATAGTTAGCTTCTTCATCACTAGATGACTCACTGTTTGATTCTATCTTTTTATCCTTTTTATTTTTGTCTACTTTGAATGCAAATTCTTTTGGAGGAATAGGATCTTTTATTCTTATCTCAAAAGTAGTAAGCATGCCAAGAAAATAATTCCTTATCAAAGAATCACTATCAATTGATGTTTCTATAGTAGAAACCTTTTCACTATACCATTTTGGAAGAGTTCTCAAGATCTTATCACAAGCATCAGATTCATCAACCTTCATTCCAAGACCTTTCATCTCATGTACAAGTTCATCAATCTTACTGAGATAATCATGAATATTTTCATCATATCTCATTCTTAAGTTCTCAAATTCTCCTTTGAGATTTTTGATCTTAGATTTCCTAACACCTTTATCACCCTCATATATGTCATGCAATAGATCCCACATATATTTTGATTTTTTATAATCCATAACCTTCATAGATTATGATCTACCCAATCCTTTTATAATTACATTCATAGCTCTTGAATTGGCATTAATTAGAAGCTTACCCTCCTTATCTATACGAGGATTGACTGTAGAATCATATCCAAGTTCCACTGCATCCCAAACTTCATTTCCAAGTGCCATCAAGTGAAATCTCATCAGCATACACCAATACAAGAAGTCACTTCCATCAAATACTGAAGGGCCTATATTTTTTATCCTTGTGATCCATTGTGTTCTTAGACCACTTTTTCTTCAAGCTATCAAACTTTTAAAAATGAACCTGCTCTGATACCAATTTAAGAACACAAGCTTATACTGAGAGGACGAGTGAACAGTATAAGACCACTTTTTACTTTTATTTTCAATTCAATATTATGCAGTGTATAAATATTAGTATCAATAGCAGTAATCAAAGAAATACACAAAACACCATCCGCAAAAGTGACACAATATTTTACGTGGTTCACCCAATGTGGGCTACTCCACAAAAAAATATTTTGCTAAAACTTTCTCAATCAATCTCATGGGAATCCTTCCCAATTACAATGTTTATGGACCTCTATCCAAACGAGATATTGATCCCCTAAATCTCAATTTCATGGATCTCTTACATAGGAGAACTCTTTCCCCCTTCTACTCTGGCTAATGATCTTCTAGAAGACTATGTCTCTCTTCTACACTGTCGGTGGATCTCTCTCCACTTGAAGACTCCTCACTTAGATCTATCTTCAATTATCCTGGTTGTTGGATCTCTATCCACTGAGAATCTATCCTCTGTACTATGTCACCTCCAAAGATATTTGAATAGGTTCACTCAGAACCTGCTCAAATTTGCTCAATAGGCTCGATCAAAACTTGCTCAAATATGCTCAATAGGCTCACTCAAAACCTACTAAAATATAATCAATAGGCTCACTCATAACCTGCTCAAATATGATCAATAGGCTCACTCAAAACCTGCTCAAATATACTCAATAGGCTCACTTAGAACTTGCTTAAATATTCTCAATAGGCTCACTCAGAACCTGATCAAATCTTCTCAATAGGCTCACTCAGAACTTGCTCAAATCTGCTCAATAGGCTCACTCAAAACCTACTCAAATCTGCTCAATAGGGTCACTCAGAACCTACTCAAATATACTCAAAAATATTACACAGAACTTGTCCCAATCTTCTCAATAAGTCCTCTCTAGGACTTGCACAAATCTACATAGAAAGCTTTCACAAAAGCTTACACAAAAAACGTCCACAAGCCTTCTCAAATACTTGCCTCAAATCAGCTCAAAAAAAATTCAACTCAATCTCATAGAAGCATAAAGAGAATTTTTAGAGACTCAATATGTTCTATACTCAAATCCCAATCTCAATTCAAAGCAATCTCAACTCAGCTCAATCTTATAGAAGCATAAAGAGAATTGTTAGAGACTCAATATGTTCTATACTCAAATCCCAATCTCAACTCGAAGTAATCTCAACTCAGCTTAATCTTAACTCAATCTCATAGAAGCATAAAGAGAATTGTTAGAGACTCAATATGTTACATTCTCAAGGCTCAATCTCAACTCAATCATAATATAGAATAGTTTGTTTCATGGAACTTGAACAACCACTTCATGAAATGACTTGACTAGGCTCAATCAACTCTACTCAACCAATCATTTCAAGAAACAACTCTTTCTCACAAACCCTAGTCCAAGCATGAATAAACTAACTCAAAATATTTCCAACAATGCTCAAAAAAAAATATTACATAACAATGATACTCATGTTCTTTTCTAACTCAAGTTCAAGTTCTTTGCATCACCCATTGGCTTTGACAACAATGCTAATAAGACAAGTTTTTAATCACAACTCTCAATTTAGAAAACCTTGAATCATAAACTCAAAGCACTTCACTCAACCAATGGTCTAAACAACAATGCTTCTCAAACAAGGTTTAACCAAAACTCACAATCTAGAAAACCTTGAAGCATTAACTCAACCACTTTCGAAAAGGAAACCACAATCAATCCTTTTCACTCCAATGATATTTCAAAAATCAACCACCCAAATAAAATTAATGGAGAGTATTACTCATACCTTTTTTATGCCTTATGATTTGTCCACTAAATCTGTCACACTCAACACACTTTCTTTTTCAACTCTTAACAAGGGTTAGAGATCTTGAGTAATAACACAACAATAATATCCAAATAACACCTTATTACTTCTACTATATTTTAACATCCACCAAAGTTCTTTTTAAAAGAAAACCCTTACTCAAAATAACTTTCACTAAAAATAACTTTATCAAAAACCCTTATTACTCCTAACAATTTCAAAACTTACAATTAAAAATAATTCACAACTCAAACAACCACCATGACCTTATTCCCTAAGGTTATTCAACAAATCAATTAACAAAGCACCTTTACCCCTTATAACTCCACCTTAGGCAATCCAAATAAAAGATTAATAAAAACCTTAATACCTACATCGAGGGGAATCAAACCCTCGTCTTGCCCCAACACGAATGCCCTAGCCATGGCCAAGCTACCGCACGAGCTGTAGGCTTATTGGTGAAAAATAAGCGCCACCCAATTCTTATCCTTCACCCTCTTTCACCAAGTAAAAAGTATGCTCCTTGGACACCTCAACAGAACAAAGCCAAAAATGATGCTTGCGGGAATCAAACGCACAACCTCCTTGTCACCAATATCTTTGCACAATCCAAGATGCCAGTAGGCCATGCTGCCCAATGCATTTTGAGAAGTGGTCGTTGTCTCCCTTTAATGTTCGTTGCGTCACTTAAACGAAAAACACGAGCTTTTTTTCTTCGTAAATACCAAGTGCAGATATCAATGAGCAAGGATAATAGAATTAAAAAAATCAATGGCATATTTCTATGCCTTCCCTTTGCTTTGGAAACATCAGTATTTTTTAAACTTCCTTCATGATGTCGGCGGATAAACTTTTAATTTTAATTTTAATTTTAATTTTAATTTTAATTTTAAAATTTAAATTTAAATTTTAAATAGATTAAAATTTAAACTAAATATTTAAAATTAAATATCTCCATCACCAGGGCACCTTTTTTGATTAAACGAAAAGCCAACTTCGGTTTTAAGAAAAACCCATTTCAAATATGCCATCCATATTTTTAAATAAAACCTTTAAAATTAAATTTCTCCATCATCGGGGTAAATTTTTCGATGAAACGAAAAGCCAACTTGGATTTTAATAAAAAACCATTTCAAATATGTCATCCATGATTTTAAATAAAAACCTTTTTCAAAGCTCCCCTTGAAGCTCCTTTTGGAACCAAATGCCATGTATCCCTTCTTGAACCTTTGATAAAAAAACCTTTGTTTCTCATGAAGCTCTTTGTGAAACACAAACATAGTGCTTACTTACATAGATCCTTTTGACATCAATGAAAACTCTTATCTTAGGGACTCAAAATGTCCAACATAGCTTATACCTTTTTAGCCATGTCAATGGCTTCTTCGAAAGAGACTAGGTTGGTCATTTCCATAGGATATGATAATTATTTGTGGAGGTTTCTGATGAAGATATGTAGGAGTTTTTTGGGAGGAGGAATATATTGAAGTCTTCCCACTAACCCTCTCCATTTGACCAAGAAATTTGAGATCTGCTTGGTCTTATATTTTTTAAGTTGATAAAGGTCGTCTATAGTAATTGTATCTTCTATGTAGATTGAAAATTGTTTGACGAATGTTTCCATAATTTCTTTGAAATTCTTGATGGAATGACAAGGTATTTAAAAATACCATTCTAAGGCTAAACCACTACGACTTTTAGGGAATAACCTAAGGAGAATTTTTTCATCATGATTGATGTCACTACAAGCTATTTGAAATAGCCTTATATGGTTAATGGGATTTTGCTTTCCATTGTACATTTAAAATTTGGGAGTTTAAAAATTATTTGGAAAGGGGTGATTGACAATCGTTGGATATAATGTCTCATTATAGAACTCTTCAAAAGAGTACTTTAACTTGGATGTTCCTGGAGAGAGGTAATTTGACACTTAGGTTCTTCAAATTTGGAATATCTCTTTTCTAAGTATAGGATCTTAGTGTTGATATCTTGAATATCATTGGATGGATGATTTGATGGGGTAGGAAAAGTTATGAGAGGTTGTGCAAGTGGTTGAGAAAAAGCTTGAGACATGAAAGGTAGATTCATGAGAGTTGAAGTGTTTTGATTTGATGTTATGGTTGAAGGGACTTGATTAAGTCCCAAGTTATGAGTGAGAAATAGTTTTGTAGTATTGGTGGAAATTGCATCATTAGGAGATTCTAAAAAGAGGTTACCTATAGTGACTATCCCTATGGAGATGGTTGGAAGTGTTGTAGAATTGGTAGGTTGTGTCATAGCCACATTGAGACTAGCTAAGTTTTTTTGAGTTTTATTGATTTGAGCAATACTTGATTGATAATTAGGATGTTCAATATTATCATGAATTGTGGTTGATTCCTTTTCCATTTGTTATTTAATTTCATCCTTAAGAACATCTAAAAATATATTTTTGTTTCTTTTAATGTATTCTCTAACATGATCCATGGTTTGAAAATAAATTTTTTTATTAACTTGTTCTTGCTCCCTATTCACTTGTGACCAAGGAATTTATTCTTGGTCATTATGCTCATGCAAAAAGACCTCATGAGAGGAAGAAGGCAAATCCTTGTTTCAGGTGTTGTAAGGATGTTGAGACATGGTTTGAAATTTTTTCTTTGAAGGAAATTGATTTATTAAAGTTTTGTTTGTAGAGTACTTAAAGCAAAGAAGAGAAGATGTTTTTAACTCCTTATGTCACCTTGAAAAATATCTCTCCATGTGACTCTCACTAATCCATCATGATATACTTAGCTAAATAATATTACTCCCCTAAGATGTACTTTTATTTACTCAAGGGATCGTTATCCTTTGCCCAGTAGGATTAACAATTGGATATATTATTGTTATATTGATTTAATGTGATGTAAGATATGCAATAAAATTACATGATCTCTTCTAAGTTTAACAAAATTTTATCTTTTTTAAGGCAATAGAAGTGTTTCACATCATGTTCACCAAATATGTAGGTGGGTAAAAAGACTTCCTTGTTTCCAAAATCTAATCAAGTCAAGTGTGTGTGGGGGAGATTCACTGGAATCTCTAATTCCCCACTTGAGGATCTCTTTCCAAAGGAGATCCCAAGGATATATCTACTCAATGCAATTCTCTCATGATTTGTATAAGTTGATGTAAATGCTTGTTGTTTGGTGTTTATATGAGTTTATTCAATGAAAACACCTAAGGTTTTGGATCGCTATTTATCTTGACTCTTTTTCAAGTCTTAACGGTTATTTAAGACTAAAAATTAAAGATCATCTAAATGCATGATAAGCTTATATCGCACAAATGCAAGAATAAAAGAGGTATATTATATGCTTTTATAATTTTTAAATGGCTAACTAAAGGATATTTTGATATTTCAAGGCAAACAAGAGAGGATGCAAGAAGACAAGCTAGCCTAAATGCAACTATATGAGTTTTGATTTATTTGCCTATGCACATGGAAATAAATAAGAACTCAAGATTTTATGTAAGGTTCCTTGATTGATTGATTTAGGTGTGTTTTATAAAGGGATTAGGGTTTAGCTTAGTTTTCCTTAATTTCCCAAATGAAAGATGAATTTTAGATGTAAAAAAACATAATACAAAAGCAAACATAGAGAAATGTAAGTTGTAGAGCTTAAGTTCCTAGTGGTAGAATTACCTCTTTCTAGATCCTATTGCCAAAAATTCCACTACTTAATAAATTGGCCATTGCTTGCCAAATTTTCCACTGGAAAATTTGGTTTTGGTTGGTGAATATGGTACCTATACAAATACACAAAATAAAAGGTTTTTTTTAATCTTGGGAGATCTATCTAAGAGCTGGAGAAGGCAGAATGCTTGTCTAGACAATTGATCAGACCCCTATTAATGAAAAATTTTAGTATGTTTTTCTCTTGGGATGGAAATGGAACTCTACCAAATTAACCAATAGGCTTACCAAATTTTCCATTGGAAAATTTGGTCTGAGTGGTGAATTTGGTCTATGTAGTCCAGAGAGCCAAAATCAATAGTGACTTTGATGAGTGGTGATTTTGGTCCAAATACAGGGCTAAGGTGATTTAAAAGGTAATTTTGGGCAAATTATTGTATATTTTTTTAATGAAACTATAGGGGGGTGATCCTAACAGAGTTTGCTAAGATTTAGAATGTTAAAATAGGAGGAAAATACCACATATATTTATCAATTTATGATCTAAGTGCATGCTAGTGTGAAAAACAGAGGAAGGTGCTTTAATGGCTATTTTGAATAGTCAAAGAGTCGCACGCAGGGATGTGAGGATGTAGAAGAGTTGGGAAAATAGCAAGGTAACTTGTCTATATCCTAGTTTCTACAATGCTTGTGAATATGATGAGAAACAAGTGCAAAATATGCTAGAAAAGTGAAGAAATGCTATAAAATGTTGTTCTAATAACAAAGGAGATGAATGTAATAAAATGGGAAATGAAGAGGAGCTATTAGTGGGATAACAATGTAATGAAGACCTTGTATCCTCCACTATGGTAGCTTAAAATATGAAAATGAATGCTTGAATTGCTAATGAAATAAAGCTAAATGTGCTTGAAAGAGGAGATGAGCATGCTAAATAAATAATGAATAAAATTATGAAAGCATGGATGTAATACAATATGGTTAGAATACATGTAAATGAAGATGGATAAAGTTTCAAATAGAAACAATAAATATCCAAATGCTATGATAAGAAGAATCATGAAAAAAACCCTACAAAATAGAGAATTTAGTGAGCAAGATGAAGATGGCAAGAAAGAGAACTTATCTAAACCTATAAAAATGATGTTAGATAATTGAAAAATACCTACAAATAAATATGTAAGAGCCTACAAGACAAATGTAATATTAAAACAATATTAAACATAAAATGAATAAGGCTTTGCAAGTGAATGAATATGACCAAGTTAGCAAGGCTATGCTAAAAAGAGTTAAAATGAAATAGGAAAAAAATAAATGATAAGATAACTATGCTAGTGGTGATATCACCTAGTAATGGTCTCTCCCTTGCACCAAGGAGGTATCATTACCACCAATATCCCTTGCATTGCTTGACTACCCTTCAAAAATGCTTGCAAATGGAGAAAAATACTTTAAAATGCTTGTCAAATGAAAGATGCTTGAAAATGGTGTTGCTAAGAAATCTTGGTAGAGTATAATTACTCCTTCAAATACTCTTGAGTGCTTGCCCCAAGGGCTATTTAAATAGATTTTGCAAGAAGGTTTAGGGAGAAAATTAGTTAGACTAATTTGAAAACTATAAGTTTGGTTTATTTTTGGAGCGTGTGAGGTTAGAACAGGGGGTGGAGTGATAGAATCCACATGCCCCTAGCTTCATTCAAGATATTTTTATTGTTAGCTAAATTCACCACTGGCGACCAAATTTACCACTACTGATTTGGATCTCGAGTGGTGATTTTGGTCAAAAATAAAATCTGATTGATAGGATTTAATTTTGTGATGTTTACCAAATTCACCATTGGTCTTGCCAAATTTAACACTAGCAAATTTGGTCAGGGTGGTGAATTTGGTAGAGGTTTAAAAAGGTACCCAAAATACTGGGTTTGGATCGGATTGATATTTTGTGATGTTTGTGACCTATTTTGATATTTTTTGCCTTGTGGTTGTGTCAAAATTAGGTGTATATAGCATCATTAATGGTATTTTTTCCTCATATAAACTTGAGATTAGTTTATGCTAACATTTTCTTGTTAATTAAGCCTTATTTATAATCCCAAGATAACTTGAGCCCCACCCCTGTGTTTTCTTGGTTACTAGGTCATTGTCTTACTTGATATTTCATTAGATTTAGTTTGTGCTTATGTGTATCAATCCTTGATCATGATTTGGTGATAGAGGCCTCATGTAAGAATGGATTTTGAGATACCATTTCCTTTTTATTTTTACCCTGTCCCACTATCTCTTATCTCTTGGGGTCCAATCACTAGACTTTGGTGGTAGCGTTTGGTTTAATACTTCTCTTGGGGACATGTTGCTCTAATAGCACTTCATTTATACTATATGTATTATAGAATTTTGGTCTAGGTAGAGGGCTTCCTTTGGTTTCTATGTGTAGTGATGAATTTACCATAGTAAATGTGGATCCTAGGGATCTTTAGCCTACTGGGGATAAGGGACATAGATCTAGAAACCTTATCTTTGGACACAGTTTCAAGATTGGATCTGTTGGAAATTTGAGTTAATTTGAGGTATTTTATGTTGTCATTGATGTAACATGGATCATTGATGTCACATGGATAATATTTGGTTTTGGTGGTAAAAGCACTTCATAGATAATCATCTATGATATTTCGGAGAGCATGGATATATACAAGGTTTTTATGAAAACCAAGGCAGGAAAAATAAAAGGTTTTATTTAAAACCATGGTGGGCTTATGTGGAAAGGGCTTTTCTTAAAAGCCAAGGTGGAATTTTGTTTCATCGAAAAATGACCTCCGGTGATGAATATATTAAAGTTTAAAGTTTAAGTTTAAATTAATGGAGGGCCGACCTCTGTGCAATTAATGGAGGTTGATATATATATATATATATATAAAGGTTTCAATTTATTTTGATAAGAGGGTATATTATATATCTTCGAAAAGCTTATTTTGAGGGCTATTTGACTAACTTATTTAGAAGGAGAAATAAGGTGTGTGTAAAGAGATATTTCTAATTTTTTAAAGGGGTTCCAAAAGTGAGTTTGCGTTGTTCTTTTTCAAGAGGATTAATTCTTTCATGAGGTGACAAGGTATGCGATATTATGATTTATTTTATTTTATGGTATAAGTGGTTTTGGGAGTGAAAAGGTTATGCAATTTTTTATTTATTTTATTTTATGGTACAAGTGGTTTTAGGAGAGATAAGGAATTTGTGCAATTAAAGGCCTTAGTGATGATTATTGAAAAGTGGAGTAATATTGATTATTTTGTGATCTACTAACCCTTGTGAATATTGGCAAAAGAATTTTGTGATTGTGGAAGATTTACAAAGAGGTTTTTTAATATTCATAAAAGGTATGGGCACATTCTCCTATTGATTTTTTATGGTGGTTTATTTATGAAATATCATTGGAGGGAAAATGATTGTTTATGGTTTCCTTTTTGAAAGTGGTTGGTTGAATTCTTCAAGGTTTTTTGAATTGAGAGTTGTGTCTAAAACTTGTTTGATAAGCATAGTTATTGAAGCCCATTGGTTGTGAAAGAACTTGAGTTAGAAAATAACATGAGTATCATTGTTATGTGAGATTTGTGGTTGAGCATGGTTGGAAACATTTGAATTGGTTGATACATATTTGGACTAGGGTTGTGTGAGAAAGAGTTGTCCCTTGTGATGATTGGTTGAGTTGAGTTGATTGAGCCTAGTCAAGTGATGTGTGAAGTGATTGTTCAAGTTCTATGAAACAAACTATTCCATCATTCTATGTTGATTTGATATTAAGGTTAGAGCATATTGAGTCTCTAACAATTCTCTTTATGGTTCTATAAGACTTGAGTTGAGTTGAGGTTGACTTGAATTGAGTTGAAGTTGATTTGAGTTGAGAGTAATATTAGAACATATCGAGTCTCTAACAATTCTCTTTACGCTTCTATGAGTTGATTTGAGTTGAGTTGATATTGATTTGGGTTGAGGGTGAGTTTAGAATATATTGAGTCTCTAAAAATTCTCTTTATGCTTCTATGAGTTGAGTTGAGATTGATTTGGGTTGAGAGTGAGATTAGAACATATTGAGTCCCTAACAATTCTCTTTATGCTTCTATGAAATTAACTTGAGTTGGTATTGCCATTCATTGTTGAGTTCATTTTCAGTACTACTTAAGCATGATTGATTGAGCCTTTGAGAAGGCCTTTGGGACATATTTGAGGACAATGTTGGGACATATTTGAGTAAAGTTTTGGGATAGATTTGTGGACAGATTTGGGTAAGTTCTTGGTTAGCTTGCTAGAGCATAATTGGACAAGTTCTTGGTGAGCTTGCTAGAGAAAAATTAGGCAAGTTCTTGGTGAGCTTGCTAGAGCATATTTGGGCAAGTTCTTGGTGAGCTTGCTAGAGCATATTTGGGTAAGTTCTTAGTGAGCTTGCTAGAGCATATTTGGGCAAGTTCTTGGTGAGCTTGCTAGAGAATATTTGGACAAGTTCTATGTGAGCTTGTTATTCAGAATTAGATAGGTTTTGTGTGAGCTTGTTATTCAAAATTGGACAAGTTATGTGTGAGCTTGTTATTCAGCATTAGACAGGTTTTGTGTGAGCTTGTTATTCAAAATTGGACAAGTTCTGTGTGAGATTGTTAAGTAGGTTTTGTGTGAGCATATTGAGCAGGTTCTTAGTGAGCATATTGACAAAGCTTTGGAGGTGACAAAGTACATATGACAGAGTCTCAGTGGATAGATATCCAATAGCCAACATAGTTGAAGACAGATCTGAGTTAGAATTCTTCAAGTAGAGAGAGGTCCACCAGTCAATGTAGCAAAGAGATAGAGTATTCTAGAAGATCACATAGCCAGAGCAGAAGGGAAAAGAGTTATCCTATGGAAGAGATCCACAAACTTGAGATTAGGGGATCAACATCTCCTTTGGACAGAGGTCCATAAACATTGTAATTAGGAGTGATTCCCAAAGAGATTAATTGAGAAATTTTTAGTAAAATATTTTCTCCGTGGAGTAGCCCACATTGGGTGAACCATGTAAAATGTGGTGTCTCTATTGTGTATGATTTTTATGCATTGCTTTTATTATTGCTATTGATATTGCTATCTTTAAACAACATAATATGGAATTGGAAGAAAAAGTAAAAGTGGTATTATACTATTCACCCCCCCCCTCTTAGTATAAGCTTGTGTTCTTTAGGATCTTCTTGATCACCTTGATGATCTCCATCTATTATTCTTCAAAAGGAAGTTTATCCCAAGTGATTTGCAAGTTGCTATGTTCAAGCACACAAAAATATTCCATGAGGGAAGGAATAAATTAATGCTTGGCCTTCTAGAGGAGAGATTCGATTATAAATATAGGCTTCACAACCAAGTTTACCTTGGCATTGATAGATGCATCTAACAATACTTTGATTTATGCTTGTTATTTTAGTCACTTCCTATATTCTATATTTGAGAGAGGTTCATTATTAAGGTCTCAGGGAGGAAAAATTCCTGCTAATACCAATAAAGAGATAGGGCCTTTCCAATATTCCATCCTCTAAGCTATGGATTCTATATATTTATTGCATCAATTGAACACTTGATATATCATTAAGACTTTTAAGGTCTTGTAAGTTATGACATCCTTATCAACAATCCTCATTATTATCGATTTTGATGATTGGCTTATGCTAGGATGATTATGAATGCCTCTGCCTCCTAGACCCTGAGTTTGGTAGTCTTCTGAATCTTCATAATATATTATTAGCTTTGATACTTAGGTAGGATATCACCTAGATGTATTCAAATATAGGAAAGAGTCTTTCACTTCTTGAATGACTTATTTTTAGAGCACCTAACTGGTATCTAAGACTTGCTCAATATAACATAATCCTTGCTCTAGTTCTACCACCTTCATCTTTTATTCCTATAACATAGCCTCCATATCCTTGAAATTCATCATGAGGTGATTTTATTTGACTCTTAATGCTTTAGATTTATCCTGAGAGGCTATAATAATTTTCTTAGTCTTTTCTACTAATTTTTCCTTCCCATCCAACTTCCTTGTGATCTCTATATAGTTGTGAGTCACCACTTTACTTGCCTACTTAGATAATTTGATCCTTTCCTTTGGTCTTGCATATTTGAATTTGAGTTTGATAGTTGACATATAGTAGTCTTAATCTTGCATATCCTCTTTTACATTCAATATGATAGAAAAAATGAAACATACCTAGCACATCCCTTTGAGGTAGAGAGGTGGTTTTATCTATTTAATGGCAGGTTGTATGACTCACCACACTATCTCCTATTGTGCCTATTTTTTGTCATACTCTTATGCTTGCTAGAGATAGGGTACTAGATCAAGGATTAAAGTTATGGGATAAGGATTGGATATTTGTAGCTAACCTTCTAGAGGAAAATGCAACAACTTTAGGAATAACATCAAGGTTATTTGGGTAGTTAGAGAGAGAGAAATGTAGGTAGACATAGTATTTTGGGGTGGGAAGGGGGCTATGGTGGTCTGGAGTAGCTAGGAAACAAATGGGGGTATGGTGGCTAAGACAAAAAATATGCGATGAATAATGGAGGGAGTACTTAGAGGAAGAGTTTTTAGATTAGAAATAGTAGGGGATAAGGTTGATGATAGTTGGATCAATGGGGAAATCCCTTCCAATTATAATAGGACTTTATTGGGTGCTTCCTCAAGACTTTAGGGAATTTCCTTAGGATCCTTTTCTAGCATTGGTGGCTCTTCAACATAGATCTTGCTCATTTTTTACTTTGTAGGATTTTTCCATCTAGTGATGTTTTTGCTTTTTCTTAGAGTCCTTGTTATTCTTAAAATTTTCCCATGGCTTCTTATCCAATGGTGGTATAGGCTTGACCGAAGTGGCTAAAACTAGGGTTCCCAAAATAATAACCTTAGTAGTGTTTATCCTTAGTTATAGTGGTGTCTCCAAAGAGGTATGGGTAGAAACCAAAGTAGACCTTTGCTCCTTCTCAGGTTGGCTTGGTTTCCTTACTAGTAACACTTGCTTTATTTCCTCCTAGTTGTCATTGGGCTTTAATTTATTTGCCTCATCATATTTTTTACTTTACTCTTGGTATTTTAGGTTATATCCAAACATTAATAGCACTTAATTTGTTATTAGTAGATCCACCAGTCCGTGATATTTTTCTAAGAGTAACCCTTATATTGCAACTACTCCATCTTGTTATTGGGCTTAATCTTTCCCTTTAGTTCATAGAATTCAAACCATGATCTAAATTTATTGGATATGATAGGAAATCCTCTTCTCAAAGTAGCAGGTAGGAACCTTCATCCAAACTCCAATATATGTATAGTCATGGTCTTTCAAGAGGCTTGAATTTTTTGGTGTTTGTTATGTTGGACAACATTGCTTAGAATAGGTCTTCTAGGTCAAATTGCCAAGATTCCTCTAGCATCTTGAGGCTTAGAGCCTTGAGCTTACAATCTAGTAGGGGTACAACTTTCCTATTTAGTTAGTACACTCCCCTAGTGTCACTAAAATTTTATAATAGTTGGATTTGATGTATTTGACCCCATAGGAAAAATCCACCATGTCAATATATCTTAGCATCTCTAGGGAAAACACCCTTTTGATCACATACCTTGGTAGTAGGTACACTAGTTTGGTATACCCATGTATTTATATGATAATGTAAGTCTCTAGGAAGAACCAATCCCCTTAATAATCATGGCATAAATTTTGGGATTAGTTATGAGGAATGTGCTAAGGTTTGGTCCCTTTTATGGTTCACAATGTTGGCATCAAAAATTCGTCCACAAAATTGTAGAAGGAAGTTTAGCAAAGGACTCCTATTTGGATGGATATGGGTTACCTCTAGCCATTTTTGTTTCTAACCTTTTTAGGTTCAAATTCTCATAAAGCCAAGGATTCTAAGCCAACATGAGGTGGGAAAGGTAATAACTATATCTTAAAGCCATAATGGTGTCAAAACTTTCTAGGCCTTCATAGATCTATTGAGCTATGTAGGTGCTAAATTTTAGGATAAGCTCACAATCCATAGGTATATACCTCAATGTGTAAAAGATGCCTAGTCCTACTTGTAGGTCTAAAAAGGCCACATACTTAGCAAATTTTTGAATTTTTTTGCTAAGTGGTGAAAGACCCTCAAAGATGTGCATTATTCCACTGAGGTTAAAAATTTTACGGTCAAACTGGTCAAGCAGTGCCTAGTGGAATTTGGAGGAGAGGAGTAGAATGTTGATAGGTGAATTGGTGTCAATTTATACACAACAAAAATTAATATGAAAATCCACCAAAAGCAAAATCCATGATCAACTCAATCAAATATCACCTATCAAACTTTGGCATAGCGGATTTGTGGAAAGGAAACATCCCAATAAGAAGTTGAAAAGAGCTCTATGTTATTTTCCACCTACCCATGATGCAATGCAAAATTTTGTAGTCAAAGCAGTCAAATTAAGACTAGCAGAATGTGAACTAGCAAATTTTGAAGAAATTTTTGGGCTACTTCTAAGATCTCATTCCATAATTAGTGTAGTCAAACAAGGTCTAGCAAAAACTAGAGTAGCAGAATTCAAAAGAGCAAATTTAGCCTAAGGTTAGTTTTCGTAGTGGAAAGCTATACGCATAGCAAGTTTGGTAAAATTGGCTAAGTGTTGTAAAGACAATCCGCTAGGTGTTGGTAATGCTAAAATATACCAGAGTGCGAAATCCATAGTCAACACAATAAAACAGTACATAAAAAATGAGATCAACGAATTCTAACTAAGAAAGTGTGATGCAGTGTTAAAGACCACCAAGAATTGATGTGATATTGAAATTCCATGGTCAACACGGTCAAATGATACTCAATGAAATTTAGAGTAGAAAAATTAAAATAAAACATTACAGAAGGTAAGGCAAAGTTTGACAGAGGTTGCAAGACCCATTTGGATAATATAGAATGTTGAATTCTATGGTCAAATTGGTCAAACCCGACCCAAAAAAACTCAAAGCAATGTATTTCAGATAAGGGTGTAGTTTGTTTAAGAGCCCTCATTCAGTGGTCAAATTGGTCAAACATGATGTAGCAAAATTCAAAGTAGAAAATTTTTAATAAGGATGTAGTTTGTTTAAAAGCCCTCATTTCACGATCAAACTGGTCAAACGTGACCCAACATAATTTGAAGTAATAGATTTTAAAGAATAAAATAATGCAACATAACCTAAAGTGTGCCATTAAAAATAACCAAGGGAGACCAAGCATTGTCGGAATAAATATTTTTCTAAATTTTTGGTTACATATCTATGGATGAAAAGCTCAATCAAGAACAAGGAATGATCCAGATCAACCTCCAACCAGTTCATTCATCATATTCTATTGAAGGCCGAGCAAATTGCAGAGCTTAGAGTTGTAGATATCATGGAGTGCAGCTCCTTTATTTTTCTTGTAAACAAATAAGATACTGCCACCTCAACATTCTGCTAATTTGGCAAGAAAATATTTGTAATGTTCTCATTCTTTTACTATTATTGTAAAATATATATAAAGAGGTTGAGCCCTCATTTTTAAAGGTCATATCTAAAGTTTTTACCTGATATATTACTGTAATTTTGCTAAGAAATCAATAGGAGCATTACTTATATGTTTACATCATACTTGTGTCTTCATCTCTATGAGTTTATTCTGTGAATTTATTTTTGCTACTACTATTATAATTAGTCAATTATGTTGATATTGGATTGGTAATTTGGAGAAAATTGGAATGTTTCATGCCTAAACAAATGTTGTAGATGACTTATTTTTATATTAGTCTAAATATTTATCTAATTCTACTATTTGGATTATTAGCATTTTAGATGTTTGAAATAGTTCTATGAGTGTTTCATTATTCTTTAATGGTGAAGATGATGAGTTTTAAATGTTGTTAGTCTTAAGTGTGGCATACTAGAAATGTGATTGATCAGAAGATTCTTGATATTTTTCAATGTTGTTAGTTTTATCTGACCATTATTCACTCAATTATTTTCTAACCCTTATCTCATTTCTATCTCTAAACTTACACTTTTAATTGAGCTAAATTGAACCAACACTAATTAGTTGATAAGGTGAAGAACATAAGCTTATAATGAGAGGGGGGGTGAACAGTATAAGTTAAAACTTTTTACTTTTCAATCCAAATGATAACAACAATAATATCAAAGTATTAAACAATGCACACATCATCACACACAAGAGATACATGATTTAGCGGGATTCATCCAATGTGGGTTACGTCCATGAAGAAAATATTCCTTATAAATTTTCTCAATGAATATTTTGGAAATAAAATCCCTATTACAATGTTTATGGACCTTTTTCCAAAGGAGACACGAATCCCCTATGCTCAATTTTGTGGATCTCTATCCATAGGAGACCTATGCCCCCACTAATCTAGTTTGTGGATGTCTTTTCATAGGAGAACTCTATCCCCTCTACTCTATTTTGAGGATATCTCTCCATAGGAGAACTATATCCCCTATGCTCTGCTCAACTCTGATCAACTCTACTCTGATATAATAAGCTCACAACACTGATCCAATATTCTCACAACATTATCTTAAACCTACTCACAATTCTGCCTCTAACATGCTCACAAGTCTACTTCAAACCTACTCAAAAGTCTACCTCTAACCTATTCACAAGTCTACCTCTAACTTGCTCACAAGTCTACCTCAAAATTGCTCAAAATTTTACCTCTAACCTGCTCACAAGTCTACCTCAAACCTACTCAAAATTCTACCTCTAACCTGCTCATAATATCTGCTCAATTCTGCTCTAATACATGCTCATAAATGCTTATAACACATGGTAAAAAAATTTCACAAAGATGCAAAAACTTGTCTTCAAACCTAGCACAAGTAGTTCATAATCTCTAGCACAAATGTCTCAAACTATTTCAAAAATAGAAGCACATATTATTCTCAAAATCTATCCCAAATATTTCCAAAAGTATTCAACAATGAAGCACAAATCCTAACTCAAATGTTTCCAACAATGCATACCAAACAACCCTTTTATCTCCACCTTATGTTCCAAAACATTCACTTCAACAAAACACTTTAAACAAGGAATGATGTGCCCATACCTCTTAACTTGCTCTTATGGAGATATGTCTTCAAAACCTGTCTCACAAACAACTAATTTTTCTAGTGCCACTTCAAGAGTTATATTGCAAGATACTTTCTCAAAACATCCACATGAAATTTCACCTTCAAAAAATGCTTAGTAAAATTTGAAAATGATGTTCAATCACTCTTCTTTTTCTCTAAAAAATAAAGCATTAATACTCAACAAAACCTTTTATATCTTCCTTTCACCATGCAAGAGTTATAATAAAATGTCAAGCAACTTATCACACCTTATTACTCCTAATATTGAAAAATAAAATTCAACCCAACAAAACCATAAATTACACACATGAATTTTCTTATACACCTTATACCTCCTACTTAAAATAAAATATTTCAATGCACCTCAATCCTTCAACAAGACCATAACATCATTTATTTCATTCACCATACATAGAACTTATCAAAACTCCACACTATTCCCTTTTAATTCAAAAATAATAACACCACATTGTCCTTTTAATCCAAACACCAAAAATAAAATAATCACCTTATGACTCCCTAAGCAAGCACATACCTTAGCCTTAGTGAATAATTATTTTATCAAAAATTATTTCCCCCATGATTTAGTCATCACGATTCAAATCGACATTGCTTGCTGGACCGCACCCTAGCTTTGGCTAGGCCACCACGTGGGCTAGCCACCCACATAAAATCAAACTTCCATGTCCTCTTCTTTATTCCCTATCTCTAGCATGAAAGCTCTTTTCAACCAAAAAAAAACTTAACTCTCTGCCTCTGCTGCATCTCGAACCCAAGACCACCCTACTGTTACGTCTTAGCGCCAAGGGTTCTACCATCTGGGCTAGCTTCCCAAATAGGATTTATTTTCACTATCACCACACCTTATCCCGAATTCAACTTCAAAAAGTGTTGCTCCTTTGTCCTTTCTCCCATGTGACCATGAAAAAAGTGCACACAACTTTTACAAATTTTGCACATTCATTGACCAAAAGTTTTTGCATACCATAACAACTTCACTTTGCAATAAAATTTATGTCTTATATATGCATTTGCCCTTTGAATCTTCAACATTGGTGCTTGGGGAGGTATTTCGAATTTGCAACATTAGCACCCACACTAAACCTTTAAAATTATTATAATAATTAAATCCAAAGTAGATTTAAATATTATAACTTATATTTTTACCTTTGGGTCCTTTTACTCATTTAATTTTTAATTATTATAATATTTTAAATCTTCATAGATTTAAATATTATAATTTCTTTTTCTCCTTTTGGGCCTTTTCTTTTGGATAAAGTCTTTGCCACCATAAAACATCTTCCTTTTTCTTTTGCAAGTGCCACCATGGTAAAACCATTAAACCTTTATTTTCCTTGACATAAATGACAACTAATATCATCAACTTATGACATCAATCCTTTGACATCAATGACAAAAATATACTCAAAATTTCCAACACAGCCTACTCTAGAGGTTGGATTGAAGTAATATTTACTTCATATAATGTTGGGGTTTGAGCTGTGATTAGTGGGTGTGCACCTCCAAGAAAGTCATAAGATTCATAGTCACAGTTCAAGTTTTCCTTGATGTAAATTCAAACCCCAACACTACTTGCATCATCAACTTATCTCCTTTAGTTCCAAAGATAAATGTGACCATACTCAAGATATTAAGGGCATCATTCCTAAACAGTGCCCAAGATAATGGAAAAGTTAGCATGAAAGTTACCTTATTGGTGAGCTCTATATTTAGGGCCTTTAGTGGTTGCTTGTGTTAGAAATAGTTGAAATTGATGCTAAAAATGGTGAAATCCATCCATTGAAGGACCATCAACATATCTTGCACTACCTCAAATAAAATTATAATTCTTCAATGCCTATAATTACCCATGATTGTCGTGTACTACATGTGGTATTTAGAGGTATAAAAAACCATGAACTTTGGGCACTGGTGAACTAATGGTACCATGTACTAGTCTAGGTGGGACATTCATATTTCTAGGAGAGAAGGATTTAGCCTCTTGTTCTTGGCTTCTCTAAATGGTTCCTTCCCTCAAGCTCTTAGTATTCCTAGACATATTAGGGTTAGCTACATTCTCTTCTATGTTTGTCAAGAGGATTTTGACCGATGACTTGATTAGTTCCAAATCAATGGGGATCCCCTTCTTAGCATGAGAACAAGTTACTTAGGTGGGTTTAACCATCTTCCCTACTTCCATGATGATGGGATACTACTTTGTAATTTTCTCTCTAGTTACTTGATGGTACTTCAAACTATAAATATCTCAATTCTTGGTGTGTGATGGAGAAATATTATAGGTCTATGACTTAAATAGGCTTAAGAACTACTACTATTTATTGCACATGTAATTTATTCTTTCATCATGGTTGGCTAGGATGGGTGAAGTCAACCCTTATATTACAACAATTTATTGGTTCATATGCTACCCTCATTCATGATTGGTAAATTTTTTAATTTTATTTCCAAAATGTTACCTTCCTTAATTCTTGTCTTGTCATGCCTAATAAGATTCATTACCTTAGCTATTAAGATCTAATAATAAGGTTGGTGCTTGAATTTCCCACTATAGTAATGGTTGAAGTGATAGGTTCCCTCTGTCAAATGTGTGTTTTGGTAAGGCTCATGGGAAATATTTTGGAAATATTTTATAGTATTGTCCTTTAATGGTTGGTCTTAGTAGACTCCTTCTCTACCTCCCTAAGTGGTTTGCCCTTTAACGGTCTAGTTTTGGGCAACTAGTTTTGGTTGACATGTTGGATTGAATTTGCATTACTCAAGGTAGTACTGCTTCACATTAATTTGATTTGTGGGAGGGTAGTTGGGCCTATAGGGTGATACCATCCTATAAAAGATCTACTCTCTTTCATTTCATGGTCCTTTTTGTTGGAAATTTTGAGTAGTTATGTTTTCATTGATGTCAAGAGTCAGTGTCAATGATGTCAAAAGTTAGTGCAAGAAATTGAAAAAAGGAGGGTTAAAATATTTATATTTTAAGCCCAAGATATTTGGTTTAAAGCTTCACATGATTGGTCAAAATATTTTCTAGCTACCCTAAAGGAATAAGATACCTAGGCCCAAAGGAATTAATATTATAATATTTATTATTATAATATTAAAGTTGTTAAGATAAGGCCTAAATTGAAGGAAGGAAATACCTAGGCCTAAAGGAAATAATATTATAATATTTATTAAGACTTCTCATGTATTTATGATCGGATAGGCTGCTGCTCTCATGGCTGGTAATTCTGGATTTCAAACTGCTAAAGGCGGGAAGACTTTTTTTCAAATTTTTGAAAGGCGGGAGGATGGCCCCCTCTCTGTTGATGCGGATAATTCTCTGTCCTCTGTTTAGGAGGTGGGCTCCATTGGTCCCCTTGAGAATGAAACTAAGCTCACTCAAACTTTTGGAGGAAATGTGGTTGTTTCCAATGTTGGTCCCACTTCTGCACTAGCTGGCATTTCTTCCTCCTTTGTTCAGGTTGTGGGCTCCACTGAATCTCTCGATGGGCAAAATGTTGAAAATCATATCCTATCCTCAAGGCGGGAGGAAGCTTTTAAAACCACTGAGCACTTCAAATATCAAACTCAAACGGTTTATGACAAGGTAGAGCGTCGGCAGGGGGATCAGGTTCCTTCTTCTCCCAAGCCTTCCTTTGCAAAGGTTTTAGGTGGGCCTTCCTCCTCTTCATTTTCTCCCCCACCATTTGAGGTTTCTGGGAACAGGGTCAAGATTCCTACTGACATTGCTAAAAAATTCATTGCTGAAGAATCCCTTTCCTTGGTCGGGAAAGTGGTTGGAGGTAATCCAAATCTTGACATTATCAGGCACTGGGCTTTTTCCCATTGGAAATTTCGTGGGACCTTACAAATTGTTGGCCTCTCCAAGGGTTTTTTTGGAGTTTGCCTTAACACTAAAGAAGATGCTGCCCAAATTCTATCTGGAGGACCTTGGTTCCTTGGGTCAAAGAGTGTCTTTCTGATGAAATGGAATCTATATTTCAACCCAAAAACGCAAAGCATTAACTTTTCTCCTATCTGGGTCAGATTTCCAAACTTACCCTGGCACCTTTGGTAGGAATCTATCTTCAAATCCATGGCTTCGACTATTGGAGATCTACTTCTCATTGACAAGGTAACTCTTTCTAGATCAAGGATGCATGTTGCCCACCTTTGCATTATGGCAAACCTTGATTCTGCACTCCCTACCTTTGTGGAATTGGAACTTGGAACATCTCTTCTCAAACAAGCCATTGAGTATGAGAACAAACCTCCTTTCTGCATTGAATGCTGAACTCAGGGTCATCTTTGTGCTCATTGTCCTTCTCTCACTAAGCATGTGGCCTCTTTTGAGCGATTGAATGACTCTAATCCCATGGCTAAGGAGAATGCCTTTCAGGCTTCGTCAAGGAAGGATAAGAGGAAATTTCCTCCATCTAGAGGAATAAGTTTCAAGCCTACCAAAGAGTATAGAATCAAAGAAGGACATAACTCTGCCCCTTTCATCAATTCTCCTGATGATAAAGGGAAAAATATTTCTTTGGTAAATGCATCTAATGAGGTCAGTATTTTTTCTCACCCTTTTCAATTTCAAATTCTTGCAGATTTAAACTCTGAGGATATTTTTGATAAAAATAATGATCCAAATCCCAATTCCAATCCTCCCTTGGATCCGAAGAATCTTATTCAAGAACCATCTTCTGAGCCGATGATTGAGAACCTTGAACCCTTGACCGAGGACCTTTCTCTAAAGGATGATCAGCCCTTGATTGAAGATGCTTCTATTCCTTCATCCTTCCTCGAACCTGTGAGTCCTGTGATTCAACGAATCTCCTCTTCTACTTTCAGTCCCAAAATTCTTTGGAGCCAAAAGAAGTCTCCTATAGATTGTGGAATGGAAAAAAAGAGAGGAAGACCTTCTCATTCTAATCAAAGGAACCAAGATGCGCATGAAGATATTGCTAATGGTGTACAAAAAACTTTGTTTTCTACTGGAATCAATATCTCCAAGGAAGAAATGAAGTGTACCAAACCTCCCCAACCACATGGAAAGGGAGGCAAAAAACTTTCCAAATCCTCCAAATGAAGATCCTCTCATGGAATGTGAGAGGCCTTAATGGCATAGCTAAGTAGCGGCTAGCTAAATCATTAAGGAAAGAAATCAGACCGACTATTTTTGTGATTCAAGAATCCAAGATTAGTGAACCTCTTGATAAAAATATTTGCAAATTTATTTGGAAAAATTATGATTTCTACGCTGGCAACGCTAGGGGTGCTTCTGGAGGTCTTTTATGCCTATGGAATCCTTCTCTCATGGAAGGAAATCTTATCCATTCTAATGATGAGATTTTGAGCATTCATTTTTTTGATAAAGACAGCAATTGTTCATGGGTTCTGACCAATATCTATGCTCCCAATTCCATTTCTGGGAGATTTCATATGTGGAACACTTTATCCTCAATCAGAAATGCTTTTTCTAATCTGCCTTGGATTCATATTGGTGACTTCAACACCCCTTTGTTTCCTTCTGACAAAAGGGGAGGAGTTGGCTCTTTTTCTAAGAGTATGGAGGATTTCTAGGATTTCATTAATGCACATAATTTGATTGATGTCAATCTAAAAGGCAATCAGTTTACTTGGTCAAACAGAAGGTGTGGATCATAGCTAATTCAAGTTAAATTAGATAGGGTGTTGTTTTCTCAGGAAGCCTTTGACAACTGGGGAGATGCCACTCTTCAATCACTCCTTAAAATTGGCTCTGATCACAGTCCCATTCTTCTGGACACAAATAATCCAAAAATTTACAAAACCCCCTTCAGGTTTGAAGCAATGTGGATGCAACATCCTGACTTCAAGGAAAGAATCAATCAATGGTGGCAAACCGATGTTCAAGGAAAACCTTCCTTCATTCTAGCCGAAAAACTCAAAATCATCAAAGAGAATATTAAAGTATGGAACAGAGACATATTTGGCAACCTTTTCCATAATAAGTAGGATGTAATGTTGAGGCTATCCTTGATTGAAAAAAATAATCAGGAGAATGGTGATTTTACTGCTAAGATTAAAAAAGAAGAGAAGGAATTGCTAGCCAAGTATCACAACATTCTCCAATGTGAAGAAATTTTCTAGCGACAAAAATCTCGTGACTTATGGCTCCAAAAATGGGATTCTAACACCAAATTCTTCCATACTTCTACTATGAGACACCGAAGCAACAACATAATTAAGGAAATCCACACTCAGGAAGGAGAAATCATCAATGATATCAAAGAAATCAGGAATGAAGGCGTTTCCCATTTCATGCAATTACTTTAGGCAGAGAACAGACCAAATTCTCAGATGGCAAAATATTTTTTCCTCCAGTTCATTCCTCATATTATCTTTGACAGTATCAATAGCAGACTTATGGCTACTCTTTCTGATGAGGAAATTAAGGATGCTTTATTCTCCATGGATCCTGACAAAGCTCCTGGCCCGGATGGTTTTTCCCCAAGGTTCTATCAAGCCTTTTGGGATCTTGTCAACAAGGATGTTTGCAAAGCCATAAGAGAGATCCAACATTCTAAAATTATTCCAAGAGGCTTCAATTCCACCTTCATTGCACTTATTCCAAAAAATCCTAATGCTTGTAATTTCAATGATTTTAGGCCAATAAGTCTTTGCAATGTCATTTACAATATTTTAACAAAAGCCATCACCATTCGCATGAGGGAAGTCATGCCTTTGATTATTAATCAGAGCCAAGGAAGTTCTGTCAAAGGTAGATCAATCCTAGATGACATCATTTCAGTGCATGAAGCAATTCACTCAGTCTCAATCAACAAAAAAGTTGCCTTCCTTCTCAAGTTAGACATGAACAAGGCTTATGACAGACTAAATTGGGATTTCCTTTTGGCTATCCTCAACAAGTTTAGCTTCCATCCTGAATGGATTTCTCTAATTAAAGGTTGCATTTCCTCTGCTTGGTTTTCAGTCCTCATCAATGGTTCTCCTGCAGGATATTTTCAAAATAGCCGAGGTCTAAGGCAAGGAGACCCTTTATCTCCTCTCTTATTTATAATTGTTATTGAGGCTTTGGGAAGAGCAATTATTGAAGCAAAAAATATTGGTCTCCTTTTTGGAATCCAGACAACTTCTCAATGCGATCCTATCACACATCAACAATTTTTTGATGATACTCTATTGTCTACAATCGCATCTATCAATGAAGCAAATATTATCAAGAGGATACTCTTCCTATATGAGCTTGTTGCAGGTCAAAGGATTAATTTTCAAAAGAGTAAACTTTACTTCCTCAACACTCCACCAAGAAGATAGAACATCATTGCTGATATCCTTAATTGTTCCATAGCTCCTTTGCCTTCTACCTATCTGGGTTTACCTCTCTTCACTGGGAATATCAAAGATAGCTTATGGGACAATGTCATTGAGAGGCTACAGAAAAAACTCACTACTTGGAGAAGCAATATTTTATCTCAAGCGAGGAAAATTACTCTCACCATGGCTTGCCTTCAGAGTATTCCTGTTTACTTCCTTTCTCTGTTCAAAGCTCTAGTAAGTGTTTATGAAAAAATAGAAAAAATCCAAAAACACTTCCTCTGGATAGGATCTGAAAATAAACACATATTTCATTTGGTTGCTTGGGATAAAGTGTGTAAGCCTAAATAATTTGGAGGA
Source organism: Wollemia nobilis (assembly GCA_028583015.1). Classification (NCBI taxonomy): domain Eukaryota; kingdom Viridiplantae; phylum Streptophyta; class Pinopsida; order Araucariales; family Araucariaceae; genus Wollemia; species Wollemia nobilis. The sequence continues at coordinate 5,689,765 of JAQPPZ010016709.1, forward strand.
TTAGGGCTCAGAAGAATTTATCCTCTCAATCTCTCCCTTCTTGCCAAACAAGCCTGGTTGATTTCTAACGAGAATGTTCTTTGGGTCAAGATCATAAAGAGGAAATATCTTCAGGGATCCCATTTCCCTCATGGAGAGGTGCCTTCTTCTGGGTCTATTTTTTGGAAGGCTATTTGTGAAGCTCGCTCCCTCCTGATCAAAGGTCTAAGGTGGCAATTTGGTAATGGCACATCTATTTCTTTCTGGGATGACAAATGGATTGGGGATCGGCCTCTCAATCAAAATCCTATGTTTCAAAGGCTGAGGAATATTACTATTCAGTTGGTTGGACCTCTAGTGGTAAATTTCATATCTTGTATCAATGGTCATAAAATATGGAAAAGGATTGATGTCCCTGATCAGGAAAATGAAATTTCTTGTTTATACAATCAACTTTCTACTGTTAGAATTCCTTTAAATGACCAGTCTGATTGTCCTATTTGGGAACCTACTGATTCTAGAGATTTTACTGTCAAGTCAGCATACTTGCTCTCTCTCAATATTATTGAAAATCCTATCCCATTCAAGCTTGTCTGGACCAAATATATGATTCCTAAGATCACCTCCTTTTCCTGGTTATCTATTCAAGATCGCATCCTTACCATGGAGAATCTCATTAAAAGGGGCATTCTTTTGCCTAACAGATGCCATCTCTACCTTTTTTATTGGGAATGTACTTCTCACCTCTTCTTATTTTGTTCCTTCTCAAGAATGGTGCTTAACAAACTTTTCCTCACCTTCAAGATTTCCTGGGCCTGTCCTCCTTCAATTGTCGATTTATTCCAACAATGGCCAAATCCTTTCAAAAATCCTATACTCAGAGGACTTTGGAAGTTTTGTTTGCATCATTTCCTTTGGAAAATATGGTTAGAACGCAATAAAATAATTTTTGACTTAAAATATTTGGATGCCAACATTATTGCCAATAAGATTATCCTTTATGCTAAGGAAAATGCCCTTGCTGCTCCTTTTGATCCTTTTCCTTGTTCACCTTTTGAGAAGGGCATCCTAAAGTCCTGTGATATTTTTATTGATGTCCCAAGGCCTGCTAATCAGTCTTCATCTAGGACCAACATTAAATGGCAGCCTCCTCCCTTTGGGTGGGTTAAGCTTAATTTTTATGGTGCTGCAAAAGGTAATCCTAGCATTGTAGGGGCTGGAGGAATCCTCCGTGATCACCTTGGCAATTCCATCTTTGCCTTTTTTGAACCTTTAGGAATCCTATCCAATCATTATGCTGAAGCCAAAGTGGTGTGGAGAGGTCTTCAATTCTTAAAATATATTCCTAGAAAAATCATTGTTGAAGGAGATTCTCTTAATATCATAAATTTTTTAAAAACATCCAAACCCAGCAGCTAGAGGATCAGGAATATTATTGAAGAAAGTAAGCAAATTCTTCGTCAGCAAGTCAATGTTGTGGTTCAACACATTTTTAGGGAGGGAAATTCTGTAGCTGACAAATTGGCCAACATTGGCATTAATGCTCAAGGATTGATGACTTGGATAGATGTCCTCCCCAATGAAGTTGTCGAGTTGGTCAATTATGATCAAAATACAATCAGCCATGATGAACCTCGAAATCCTTGATTTTTACATTGCCCAAGACCTCATTTTTTTCGTGATTCATTGGGTCCATGTCCAAAGTTCCAAAATATTCCAAAATGTAGATTTTATTCATCATTTTCATTATCTTTCTTTGAAAAGGGGTTCTATGTTTATATTTTCAAGTTCTCCACCGCCTCTCACTTATGCCCCTCCTTTTTTTATAATCATTTCCATGAGGAATCCCGATGCTACGTCCACCCTAATTTTAAATCATTTTGTTCTCATGTGGAATGATGTTTATACTTTTGCCTTTTCGAGAACCCTGTCTAAATGCTTTGCCTTTCACATTCTTTCGAGGCTTTCTGGAATGTGCATCCCAATCCCTTCTGGGTTTTGTGCCTACTTTTGCCATTGGCCTTGTTGCGTGAGTATCACCAGAAGATCCATCTTCCTTGGGATGGTGATTTACCCTATTATCCCTACCCATTTTCATCACCTTTTTTTGCGTCATGCCCAATGTTCTATCCATCATTATCCTTTTTGCCAGGGTTTGCCTTTTTGGTCAAGCATCACTTTCTATTTATTCCTGTTGTGGTCTTATCAGTGGATATATAATTTCATTTATGTTCCTTTCAATCTGTGTCTTTTTCCTTCCAATTTCCTTCCTCCCTTAATTCCTTTTGCCACCATGAAGGAAGGGAAAGTTGTTTTTATTGAGCCCGAGACTGTTGAACTGGATTCCATTTCCACTGATATGTTTAAAGATAAGAAAGGGATCATTAATTTCTTCAACTTGTTCTACGGAGTGGACGACGAGGTTACTAAGGCTTTCATGACAACTTGGGACAATGGTTTTGTTTCCATCCATGGCATCCAGTTCCAAATTTCCTTCGAGCTGTTGGCGGACCTGACAGGGCAAGATTTGGATGAAAAAATCATCAGAAGAAACAAGCACAACTGGGAGGCGGAGTTGACGCTCTTCGAGAAAAATTCACCTATCCACAAGAAGGTAAAAAAAGGTTTGTTTCATCATCACTTGTCAACTCCCTAGAAAGAAATCCTTAAGCCAATAATGCAATATTTTACTTGTGACAACCCTGAGTCCCAACTATGTTGTTTTCATCTTGCTTTTGTAAATCATTTTTGGGACTCAAAAATGATGAACATTCCTGCTGCCTTATTCTGGTCCATGGACTATACCATTACCACCAACCGTTCCAAGAAGGATGAGGCCAAACCTTGCCACCAGGGTCTTTTTAAGGTCCTTTACAAGTACCTCCTTCTGCAATTCCCTTCAGGTAATCTCCCTGTCCTTGAATCTGACGAGGAGAATTCGTCCTCATCCCCAAGCCCAAAAACCTCCAGATCCAAAATAAAAGACAAAGGGGGCAAATATGTTTCTGAGTTTTCCACCAGGAAGAAGGCCAAAGTTGAAAAGACCCCTATCCATAGTTCCCAGAGGCTGAAACATAAATAAGTTGCCAAAACCCCTCTGTCCACCTCAGTAAAAACTCCTAAGGACAAGTCTAATTCTCTTGACCTAGTCGAAAGGTATCTTCACAAGCTGGTTGTGCATGCAACTTCTGCCACCATTGACCATCTTGAAACTGCTCACTTGGCCATTGGAAAGGCGATATCAACTCTCAAATAATAGCGCCATGCACTAAGCCTCCTATTTTTCTATGACAATTTTGATAATGTTCCAGTCTTAGCCGGTGCTGAGGTATCCTTCGATACCAAAACTGACGTCAAAGATGTTTCCAATGATGAAGATGTAATAGAGATTGCTAAGGATGCATGTACTGATGTTCCTAAGGATGGCACTAAAGATATTTCTACAACAGATGTGAAAGATGCTGGTCTGGAAGGTGTTGCTTCGTCTCTCATGCAGATGGATATTCCCCTTGATGGTTGATGGCTCTTCCTTTATTTTTGGGTTCCTCTGTGGCGGAGGATCATTTCTTTTTTAGTTCCTTTTTGGTTGAGGACCACTTCTTTTTGGGCTCTGTCACCTTTCAGACTGTTTCTCTTTGTTCCTTTTTGTCTAAGGCTGTTTCTTTTGGCTTCTTTTAGTCTGAGGATGTAATTTTGAGGATGTATTTTTGCTTTAGCTTGTAGTTTAGCTTGCAGTTTTGTGTTTCTTTCCTCTGTTCCTTTTTTGCTCCTCTGATGTACAAGGCATTGGGGCGCCTTTCAAATGCCCTGTTATTAATAAAATTATTAATTTACCAAAAAATATTATAATATTTATTATTATAATATTAAAGTTGTTAAGATAAGGCCTAAGGTTAAAAAAGGAAACACCTAGGCCCAAAGGAAATAATATTATAATATTAAGTGTTAAAAGAAAATCCTAAGGTTACTTATAAATTAATTATAATATTTATATTATAATTAATTTATAACCCTAAGTAAGAGGTTGGCACAAAACATTAAGTTTAAATGTTTATTCCCGTCGATGTTCGAGCAAGGAGGGAACATGATATTTATACCATAAGGTTTGAAGGCATAAGGCAAGTCTCCTAATGCACATGCAAATATTGAATTTATTCGTCAATGCGAATTCATGAGCACAAGAGGACAAAGGCTTTTATTTTTAAAAGTAAAGTGGAGCGTGTGGAAGGATAAAGCGGCAATGATTCATGCTTTATCACCAACCACATGGTTGGCCTAGTGGTAAAGCTTGGCAGTGCTAAGTTGTTTACGAATGATAGGTCTTGTTTTTTATTCCCAGAAGTAGCAGAGGAGAGAATTTTTTTTGTTTTAAGCAGGTTGAGTGTTAGCAAAAGGGACAAAGAGCTCTGGGTGTTGTAGAGGTCTCAAGTGAGTGTTTAGATCACATGGTTATTAGGTCATAGCTAAGGCGCAGGTGGTAGTGCAGTGGGGTATCAAATCTCGTAGGAGGTAGCATGCAAAGGTATTTATTTTGCATTAATAAATTTGTGCCTATGGTTCTAAGTTGTATGGTATGCATTGTTGTGGAGGTATAAGGTGTTAAAAATAATTTTTATTTTTTCCATATAAAGGGTGTTGAAATAATTTGAGTTGTGATTTAGTAAGTGCATTGAAATATTATTTTGAATGGTGGTTATAATTATTTTGGAAATGCATTTATGACAAGTGGGAGATATAAGGGAATAATTTTTATTATTCTATGCATTTAAATTCTGAAGGAAGTTATAGTGAATTATTTTGAATGTGAATCCTTAATGATTATGTTTTGAGTGTGTTAAGAGGGAGTTAAAAGGTGTATGAGGTAATTTTGATTATTTGCATATTTTGCTAAGCATTTGGAAGGGTTTGATTATTTGATAAACCAAGAGAGTGGTTTGATATTTAATTGATCACATTTTGGAAGGAATACTTTATGGATTTTTTGAAGTAGATTGTTGCTATCTAACCTTTTGAGTGGCACAAGGAGAATTTATTGTGAAACAAATTTTGAAGACATATCTCCATAAAAGTAAAAAGGTATGGGCACATCATCATTTGATTGAAGTGTTGTTGGATTGAATGTTGTGAAATATAAGGTGGAGTGAAAAGGATTGTTTGATAAGCATTGTTGGAAATATTTGAGTGAGTTTTTATATGCATGATTGGTGAATGTTTAGAGAACATTTGAGATAGAGATTGAAGATTATTTGAGTTAGGGTTTGATACCCACATTGTGCTCTTTGTTTGAAGAAGTATGAAAATGTTTGTTTAGGGTTTGTGAGCAAGTTGTGTTTCATTGATTGAATTATTGAGTGAAACTTCTTGAGCATTGGTTTGGAGTGATATTGAAAATGAATGTGCAAACATTACAAATTAGATTTGTGAAAGTAACAGACTTAATGATTGAGTAGAACATTTTGAGTCTTTAATAGAGTATATCATTCTCTATATGTTCCAAAGGTTAAACGAATTATGAATAGAATATATCTAAACTACTTAAAGTAAAAGGAATTACTTTGAATATTAGACAAATCAATTGATAGAATTGTGTGCAAGATTTGAGATTTATTGAGCATATCTTATGAGTTGTATTGAGCATGTGTTTGAGCATATTTGAGGCAAGTCTTTGTAAAGACTTGAGAGCATATTAAGCAATTTCTTGAGAGGACTTGAAGATAGATTTGAGGTAAGTCTTGGTGAAGACTTGAGAGTAATTGAGAAAGTTCTTGAGAGGACTTGAATACATATTTGAGGCAAATCTTGGTGAAGACTTGAGAGTATATTGAGCAAGTTATTGAGAGGACTTGAAGGCAGATTTGAGGTAAGTCTTAGTGAATACTTGAGAGAAAATTGAGAAAGTTCTTGAGAGGACTTGAAGGTATGTTTGGGGCAAGTCTTGGTGAATACTTGATAGTAGATTGAGCAAGTTCTTGAGAAGACTTCAAGGTAGATTTGAGGTAAGTCTTGGTGAAGACTTAAGATTATATTGAGCAAGTTCTCGAGAGGACTTGAAGGTAGATTTGAGGTAAGTCTTAGTGAAGACTTGATAGCATATTGAGCAATTTATTGAGAGGACTTGAAGGTATATTTGAGGTAAGTCTTGGTGAATACTTGAGAGAAGATTGAGCAAGTTCTTGAGAGGATTTAAAGGCATGTTTGAGGCAAGTCTTTGTGAAGACTTAAGAGTAGATTAATAAAGTTCTTAAGGGGACTTGAAGGTAGATTTTAGGTAAGTATTTATGAATACTTGAGACTATGATTGATTTTTTTAAGCTTTGTGTTAAATCTTGATGACAGATTTGAAGACATATGGTGTAGATTTGAGATCAAATTTGTGCTAGACCTGAGACAAAGTTAGAATAAATTTGTACTTCACTTGGGATAGATTTTGGTGTAGATTTGATATAGAGTTAAGAGCAAGATTTGGAGGTGATACAGCAGAGGACAATAGTCTCCAAAGTATAGATATCCATTAGCCAAGGTAGTGAGGATAGAGGTATTATGTGGAGAGAGATCCACAATCCAGAGTAGTGGGGGTAGAAGTCTTCTAGAAGATCATAAGCTAGAGCAAAGTGGAAAGAGTTATCCTATGGAGAGATATTCATGAACAAAATCAAGGAAAAAGAGTTTTCCTATGAAGTGTGATTTGTGAACCAGCTGGAAAGATAGAGTTCTTCTATAGAGAGAGATCCACAAACCAGTTAAGAAGAAATATTTCTCCTGGATCAAGTTCCATGAATTAGAGAAAATGAGAAAGAGTTATCCTTTGGAGAGAGATCCACAAATTAGAGCATTATGGGATTGGTGCCTCCTTTGGATAGAGGTCCATAAACATTGTAATAGGGAATTTATTCCTAAGAATATTTGTTGAGAAAATTTAGTAAGAATATTTTCTCTATGGAGTATCCCACATTGGATGAACCATGTTAAATTGGTGTCTCTATTATGTGTGATGATTTATGCATTGCTTTGATTATTGTTGTTGATATTGTCATTGATAATATTGGATAATATTGTTTGGGAAAGAAAAGTAAAAGTTGGTTTTATATCGTTCACCCCCCTCATAGTATAAGCCTATGTTCTTCACTTTCAAGTGTGAATTTCTTTTTTATGGCTTATAAAAAGGGAAAAGTCACCTATGAGCCCTGCATTCCCTTGTGGTCTTAAATATTTGTAGTTTCTATTAGCTAGAGAGGTGATGGGAGAAAAGTAACTCAATATATTTGTTGGTTCTAGAATCAAGGAGAGGGGATCTTTGCTTACTTGCATAGAGGGCAAAATTGAGTCCAATTTAGCTCCCTTTGGGACCCATTCATTTCTAGTAATATAGATGAATTTACAGATTAGGATTATTTTAAAGCTTTTCTCACTTGCATGTAGTGTTGCACCTTAGGTGGTGAAGAACATGTGCTTATACTGAGAGGGGGGTGAACAGTATAATATAAAACTTTTCCCCAAATAGTAACATCAGTATTAATAAAGCAGTAAACATCACACAAAGCATCACACACATGAGAGACATCATTTTAACGTGGTTCACCCAATGTGGGCTACGTCCACAAAAAATATTTCTTCTAAATATTTCTCAAATAATATCTTGGGAATCCTTCCCAATTACAATGTTTATGGACCTCTATCCAAAGGAGATGTTGATCCCCTAATCTCAAGTTCATGGATCTCTTCCATAGGAGAACTCTTTCCCCTTCTGCTCTGGCTAGTGATCTTCTAGAAGACTATGTCTCTCTGCTACTCTGACTTGTGGATCTCTCTCCACTTGAAGACTCCTCACTCAGATCTATCTTCAATTGTCTTGGATGTTGGATCTCTATCCACTGAGACTCTATCCTCTGTACTCTATCACCTCCAAAGCTCTATCAATAGGTTCACTCAGAACCTCCTCAAATTTTCTCAATAGGTTCACTCAAAACCTGCTCAAATCTACTCAATAGGTTCACTCAAAACCTGCTCAAATCTGCTCAATAGGTTCACTCAGAACCTGCTCAAATCTACTCAATAAGTCCTCTCTAGGACTTGCTCAAATCTGCATAGCAAGCTTTCACAAAAGCTTACTCAAAATCAGTCCACAAGCCTTCTCAAAGACTTGCCTCAAATCAGCTTAACAAGCTCACACAGAACTTGTCCAATCTCATAGAATCATAAAGAGAATTGTTAGAGACTCAATATGTTCTAAACTCAATGCTCAATCAATATCTCAATTCAATCTCATAGAAGCATAAAGAGAATTGTTAGAGACTCAATATGTTCTATACTCAAATCCCAATCTTAACTCAAATCAATCTCAACTCAACTCAAACTCAATCTTATAGAAGCATAAAGAGAATTGTTAGAGACTCAATATGTTCTATTCACAAACTCAATTTCTTTCTCAACTCAAATCAGAATATAGAATAGTTTATTTTATGGAACTTGAACAACCACTTCACACATTCACTTGACTAGGCTCAAACAACTCTTTCTCACAAACCCTAGTCCAAGCATGAATCAATCAACTCAAAATGTTTCCAACAATGCTCAACCACAAATCTCACATAACAATGATACTCATGTTCTTTTCTAACTCAAGTTCAAGTTCTTTGCTCAACCAATGGGCTTCAACAACAATGCTTATAAAACAAGGTTTAATCACAACACTCAAACCAGAAAACCTTGAAGCATTTAAACCAACACTTTCGAAAAGGAAACCACAATCAATCCTTTTCTCTCCAATGATATTTCAGAAATCAACCACCATAAACAATCAATAGAAGAATGTGCCCATACCTTATTGATGCCAAGAAGTTGTCCACAAAATCTGCCACACTCAACACAACTTTCCTTTCCAATCTCAATGAGGGTTAGTGGACTTCAAATAATAATCACAAAATAAAGCATAACTCAATTTACACCTTTTTACTCCAACTCAATAATCACATCCACCAAAGATATATTCAATAACCCTCAAGCAAAATATTTTTCTCAAGAATGTTTCAATAATTAAAAACACTCTCCAAATAACATCTCAACAATGTGCCAAATAAGTAGTAATCCTTATTACTCCTCAAACCACTTATACCCTAAAAGAAATTAAAATCTATGCCTACTTACTTATCTCTCCAAAAACCACTTTTACTATAAAATTTATGCACATATTTTAAACTAACTTTTAGCACCCAATAAAACAAAAATTTGTTTTAATTTTCTTTTACAACTTTAATGCATACCTTGGCATGAATTTCAGAATATCAAACACAACATATAAACCTTGGTAGCATGCGCACGAAAAACCACAACCAGCGCACTATTTCCCTTTTACACAACAAAAGGGAGTTCACAGGATTCGAACCTGAGTCCTGTGGCTCCTGCGTCCTAACAGACGCTTGCGCACCATGTGAGCTAGTGCTCCACACAAGACCAAAAGTGCCTCACTCTCCTTTATCCTCCATGCAACAGCCAACGCAAAAAATATTCCTCCTTTCTCAAGAAAAATGAAGTGCACATGATTCGAACACTCAACCACTTGCCTCCCAATACCTTTGTGCTGCTCGAGTTGCCAACAGGCCACACTGCCCATGATGTCTTTGGATTCGACCACACCTCAACTTATTCGTTGCCTCTGCCTTTAAACATTTTTCACACGAGCTCTTTTCACTTTCTAATAATCACATTAACCACAAGAGCAAGGATGAGGAATAATAAACCTTAGTCATCCTTTTATAGTCTTCTCCCTCATATTCGATGACGTCGACGGATTACTTTTATTTTAATTTTAAAATTTAAATTTAAATTTTAAATAATTTAAAATTTAAACTAAATATTTAAAATTAAATATCTCCATCACCGGGGCACCTTTTTCGATGAAACGAAAAGCCAACTTGGGTTTTAAGAAAAACCCATTTCAAATCTGCCATCCATGGTTTTAAATAAAACCTTTTATTTTGCCTGCCTTGGTTTTCACAAAAAGACTTTCCTTGCACTTTTCACAAAACATAGTGCATGCCATCATAGATCCTTTTGACATCAAATAACCTTTTGACATCAATGACAACATTTTAGCTTAGGGACTCAAAATGTCCAACAATCTCCCCCTTTGTCATTGATGGCAACCCATATTCATTTACTAAAATCTGACCTTCTTTTCTGCTCCCCCTGGGACTTTGCTCCCCCTGGCTCAATGCTCTCTCAAAAATCAAATCTCTCCCCATATCAAAACTTTCCTTAATATACACAAATCTCTCCCCCTTTGTCATCAATGGCAAAGGGTCACCTTTGGGGCTCGGGGCTAAGAATGAGCCTCTTAGCTTAGCCCCTCCCTCACCTCCTCATGAGGTGGTTAATTCTGGGGTGGGAGTCTCACTCCCAATTTTCCTCGAAGATACTCAAAAGTGTCTTTTGAGAGTGGCTTAGTGAAAATATCTGCTATTTGTTCCTTTGTAGTGACATACTCCAATATGACCTATTTATCTGACACCTGTTCTCTCATAAAATGATACTTAATCGGAATGTGCTTCATCCTGGAGTGCATTACTAGATTTTTTGAGATACATATGGCACTGGTATTATCACATAGTATAGGAATAGGCTGATCATGTTTTATCTTGAAGTCTTCTAAAGTCCTCTTCATCCATAACACCTGTGTACAACTAGCTACTGCTGCAATATATTCTACCTCTGCTGTGGATAGTGATACTGAAACCTGCTTCTTACTTAACCAGGATACTAGTCTTTCTCCAAGAAAGAAAGCTCCCCCACTTGTGCTTTTTCTATCATCAATACTGTCGGCCCAATCTGCATATGTATATGTTGTGAGTGTGAAACTATCACTTTTAGGATACCAAAGTCCAAAATCCATAGTCCCTTTTAGATACCTAAAAATTCTTTTACTATTGCCACATGTGTTTCCTTAGGTGTTGCCTGAAATCTTGCCACTAATCCCACTGATTGTACTATGTCTGGTCTTGTAGCTATGACATACAATAAGCTGCCAATCATAGATCTGTATAGTCTCTGATCTACCTCTAGAGATTCATCATCCTTACTTAACTTACACCCTGTGACCATAGGAGTACTCACTGGTTTGCAATATTCTAATCTAAATTTCTTTAACATCTCCTTGATGTATTTGGCTTGAGAAAGAAACACTCCCTTTTCTGATTGTGAAATCTGAAGACCAAGAAAGAATGATAATTCACCAAGCATAGACATCTCAAATTCACTTTGCATATTCTTAGCAAACTCTTTGCACATTTTGTCATTGTTTCCCCCAAAAATTATGTCATCAACATAAACAACCACTATTAGAAGATCATTTCCTTCATTTTTGATATACAAATTATTATCTGCTATTCCTTTCCTGAATCCCTATTCCTGTAGGTACCTATCCAATCTTGAATACCATGCTCTAGGAGCCTATTTTAAGCCATACAATGCCTTTTTCAATCTGCATACCTGATCTGGTGTATCTGATAGTATAAATCCCTCTGGTTGTTCAATGTAGACCTCTTCTTCTAGAATCCCATTTAGAAAAGCTGACTTAACATCCATTTGATATACCTTGAAGTTCTTGAAACTTGAAAAATCTAAAAACATCCTTATAGCTTCAAGTCTTGCAACTGGAGCAAAGGTCTCATCAAAATCAATTCCTTCTACTTGTGCATAACCTTTGCAAACTAACCTTGCTTTATTTCTGACAACTTGTCCATCTTCATTCAACTTATTTTTGAAGACCCATTTTGTGCCAATCACATTTTTGTCCTTTGGTCTTGGAACAAGTTCCCAAGTTTTGCTCTTCTCAATCTGATCTAATTCTTCATTCATTGCTTTAACCCAAAATTCATCTTCACTAGCCTGAGAGAAATATTTTGGCTCAATCTTAGATAGCAAAGAAAAATTTGCTTGTTGAGATGGTTTTATTATTCTTCTCCTTGTCTGTCTTTCATCTGGATTTCCAATAATCTGATCTTTTGGGTGATGTTTCTATACATACCTGGAAGGAGTCTTAGGAAGAAGCCTTTGTGTTTCTTCTTCATCATTATCTGATTCCTCACAAAATTCTTCTTGACAACATCCATCTTCTTGATATATTGCTTGCTGAATTGGCTCCCTGGAATCTATCTTTTCATCAACTGTTACATTCATACTTTCCACCATAGTGCGTGTTCTTTTGTTGTAACATCTGTAAGCCTTGCTTTTGGTGGAATATCCAAGAAAAATTCCCTCATCGCATCTTGGATCAAATTTTCCCAAATTCTGATCTTCCCGTCTTATGTAACATTTGCTTCCAAAAATCTTGAAATGTTTTACAGTAGCAGGTCTTCCTTTCCAAAGCTCATAAGGAGTCTTGTGATGATTTACCCTTAATTGAGCCCTAGTAATTATGTACACAGTTGTAGATACTACTTCTTTCCAAAAACCATCTGACAACTTAGATTCATTTAACATAGCTCTAGCCATGTTTTCAATAGTCCTGTTCTTCCTTTCAACTACTCCATTTTGTTGGGGAGTTCTTGTTGTTGAGTACTCTCTCTTGATTCCATGTTGTTCACAAAATTCTACAAACTCATCTGAAGTAAACTCTCCTCCTCTATCAGATCTTAGACACTTAATCCTTTTGCCTATTTCATTTTCAACCAATTCCTTGAATGCTCTAAATTTTTCGAAGGCTTCTGACTTCTCTTTTAGGAAAGTTACCCAAACCATTCTGGAATAATCATCTACAAACAACATGAAGTAACTCTCACCCTGAATACTTTGTGTTCTGGTAGGACCACACAAATCAGTATGTATTAAACTTAAAGGCTCAGAAGACATATAGCCTTTTGGTTTGTATGTTGTCCTAGTTTGCTTTCCATGTTGACAAGGTGCACAAATCATATTTTGAGGTCTCCTTATTTTGGGTAAATCTTTGACTGCCTATTTGTTGCTTATGCTGACTATGTTGTCAAAATTCAAATGACCTAATATTCTATGCCATAACCAGCTCTCATCTTCTTGTGATAGAAAACACTTTTCTCCTTTGATTTCATTGAGCATGTATAAGTTGTTTGGAGTCCTTGCATTTGCAATAATTCTTCCTATTTTAGTTTTCATTATCTCACATCTATCTGGATGAAAGGTAACCATATATCCTTGATCACAAAGTTGACTTATACTCAGAAGATTGTGCTTTAACCCTTTGACATACAAAACATTCTCTATTTTTGTTTTTCCATTGTCTAGACTTAGAGTACCTCTCCCAACAATCCTAGCTGATCCATTATCACCAAAACTTACTGATCCTCTATTTGTTTCCTTTAGAACAATGAATTTGTCTTTGTCTCCTGTCATGTGACTAGAGAAACCACTATCCAAATACCATTGTTCTTCTTTATTTTGAGCATGCAGGGTTGTTTGAACTAACATAGATCTGGCCCTATCATTCCTTTTTTCATTCTTCCTAGACGTTGGAATTGTTTTTCTAGACTCAGGAAATATCATTTTACACCATCTAGCCTTATGCCCAAAATTATTGCATTTGTAACATATAACATCATCATCCATGAGAGGTGCAAAGGAATTGAAATTTCTATTGTATCTTGCATGATGAGTACAATGTGCAACTATATGACCATATTTATTGCAAGAAAAACAATGACCATGAAAGAGATTATGTAACCTATTTGGAGATCTTGGATATTGTGAAGAAGTCATCCTCTTCTTGTGATTAACTCTTATCCATGGTTCCTCTTTGCTCTCTTCCTTTGCTTGCTTTTCTTTGTTTGAAGTTTCTGCTTTTTGGAAGCTTGATTCCTCCTTTTGTTTCACATATTCTGTATTTTGTAGTATCTTGATCCCTTCCAGTTTATTCCTTAGGAGAACAATTTATGCTTCCAATATTCCACATTCTATTTCCTTAGCTCTCAATAGATCTATCATATCTTGCTCAATATTCTTTCCTTCTTCTACCTTAATCTTGAATTCTGTAAGGTTATGTATAAGTTCCATTCTTGCTTCTTCATCTTCCTGAATTTGTTCCTTCAAGTTTGAATTTTTCTCTCTAAGTCTTTCCAATTTTCTGAGAGTAGCAAAGAATTCTTCTTTTATATCAAACCCACTCTCTTCTTCACTTTCTGAGATCATGTGTGCTACCGAAGGATCTTCTTTCGAGTTGTTAGACTCTTCACGGAGAGACCCACTCTGATACCAATTGAAGAACATGTGCTTATACTGAGAGGGGGGTGAACAATATAATATAAAACTTTTCCCCAAATAGTAACATTAGTATTAATAAAGTAGTAAACATCACACAAAGCATCACACACATGAGAGACATCATTTTAACGTGGTTCACCCAATGTGGGCTACGTCCATAGAAAATATTTCTTCTAAATATTTCTCAAATAATCTCTTGGGAATCCTTCCCAATTACAATGTTTATGGACCTCTGTCCAAAGGAGATGTTGATCCCCTAATCTCAAGTTCATGGATCTCTTCCATAGGAGAACTCTTTCCCCTTCTGCTCTGGCTAGTGATCTTCTAGAAGACTTTGTCTCTCTACTGCTCTGACTTGTGGATCTCTCTCCACTTGAAGACTCCTCACTCAGATCTATCTTCAATTGTCCTGGCTATTGGATCTCTATCCACTGAGACTCTATCCTCTATACTCTATCACCTCCAAATCTCTATCAATAGGTTCACTAACCTCACCTCAAATATTCTCAATAGGTTCACTCAAACCTTCAAATTCTCTCAATAGGTTCACTCAAAACCTGCTCAAAAAAATCTCAATAGGTTCACTCAAAACCTGCTCAAATCTGCTCAATAAGTCCTCTCTAGGACTTGCTCAAATATGCATAGCAAGCTTTCACAAAAGCTTACTCAAAATCAGTCCACAAGCCTTCTCAAAGACTTACCTCAAATCAGCTTAACAAGCTCACACAGAACTTGTCCAATCTCATAGAATCATAAAGAGAATTGTTAGAGACTCAATATGTTCTAAACTCAATGCTCAATAAATATCTCA
This sequence comes from Wollemia nobilis, assembly GCA_028583015.1. Taxonomy (NCBI): domain Eukaryota; kingdom Viridiplantae; phylum Streptophyta; class Pinopsida; order Araucariales; family Araucariaceae; genus Wollemia; species Wollemia nobilis. Next base: position 5,704,781 of record JAQPPZ010016709.1, read on the forward strand.
ATTCAATCTCATAGAAGCATAAAGAGAATTGTTAGAGACTCAATATGTTCTATACTCAAATCCCAATCTTAACTCAAATCAATCTCAACTCAAATCAACTCAACTCAATATTATAGAAGCATAAAGAGAATTGTTAGAGACTCAATATGTTCTATTCACAAACTCAATTTATTTCTCAACTCAATCTCAACTCAAATCAGAATATAGAATAGTTTATTTTATGGAACTTGAACAACCACTTCACACATTCACTTGACTAGGCTCAAACAACTCTACTCAACCAATCACCTCTAGGAACAACTCTTTCTCACAAACCCTAGTCCAAGCATGAATCAATCAACTCAAAATATTTCCAACAATGCTCAACCACAAATCTCACATAACAATGATACTCATGTTCTTTTCTAACTCAAGTTCAAGTTCTTTGCTCAACCAATGGGCTTCAACAACAATGCTTATAAAACAAGGTTTAATCACAACACTCAAACCAGAAAACCTTGAAGCATTTAAACCAACACTTTCGAAAAGGAAACCACAATCAATCCTTTTCTCTCCAATGATATTTCAGAAATCAACCACCATAAACAATCAATAGAAGAATGTGCCCATACCTTATTGATGCCAAGAAGTTATCCACAAAATCTGCCACACTCAACACAACTTTCCTTTCCAATCTCAATGAGGGTTAGTGGACTTCAAATAATAATCACAAAATAAAGCATAACTCAATTTACACCTTTTTACTCCAACTCAATAATCACATCCACCAAAGATATATTCAATAACCCTCAAGCAAAATATTTTTCTCAAGAATGTTTCAATAATTAAAAACACTCTCCAAATAACATCTCAACAATGTGCCAAATAAGTAGTAATCCTTATTACTCCTCAAACCACTTATACCCTAAAAGAAATTAAAATCTATGCCTACTTACTTATCTCTCCAAAAACCACTTTTACTATAAAATTTATGCACAGATTTTAAACTAACTTTTAGCACCCAATAAAACAAAAAATTTGTTTTAATTTTCTTTTACAACTTTAATGCATACCTTGGCATGAATTTCGGAATATCAAACACAACATATAAACCTTGGCAGCATGCGCATGAAAAACCACAACCAACGCACTATTTCCATTTTACACAACAAAAGGGAGTTCGCAGGATTCGAACCTGAGTCCTGCGGCTCCTGCGTCCTAACAGATGCTTGCGCACCACGTGAGCTAGCGCTCCACACAAGACCAAAAGTGCCTCACTCTCCTTTATCCTCCACGCAATAGCCAACGCAAAACAAATTCCTCCTTTCTCAAGAAAAATGAAGTGCACGTGATTCGAACACTCAACCACTTGCCTCCCAACACCTTTGTGTTGCTCGAGTTGCCAACAAGCCACACTGCCCACGATGTCTTTGGATTCGACCACACCTCAACTTATTCGTTGCCTCTGCCTTTAAACATTTTTCACACGAGCTCTTTTCGCTTTCTAATAATCGCATTAACCACAAGAGCAAGGATGAGGAATAATAAACCTTAGTCATCCTTTTATAGTCTTCTCCCTCATATTCGACGACGTCGACGGATTACTTTTATTTTAATTTTAAAATTTAAATTTAAAATAAAATTTTAAATAATTTAAAATTTAAACTAAATATTTAAAATTAAATATCTCCATCACCGGGGCACCTTTTTCGATGAAACGAAAAGCCAACTTGGGTTTTAAGAAAAACCCATTTCAAATCTGCCATCCATGGTTTTAAATAAAACCTTTTATTTTGCCTACCTTGGTTTTCACAAAAAGACTTTCCTTGCACTTTTCACAAAACATAGTGCATGCCATCATAGATCCTTTTGACATCAAATAACCTTTTGACATCAATGACAACATTTTAGCTTAGGGACTCAAAATGTCCAATAGGTGGCTATGTGATTTTTGAGGTGGGTGCCCATTCTTTTGAGGGGAATTTAAATAATACCTATCCTATGTAGTCTTTATTTTTGAAATTTGGAGGTCTTGTCCACCAAAAGTTTTCTTATTTGTCTCTCTCTTTAGGGGTACTTCTTGAGGTATATCCTATTGATTAAAATTAGGATAGGTTGCATATATAGCATGGATAGCTCTACTATATTTTTTACTTTATTTGATAATGATGTATGGTCTGATCTAGATGGCTTCAAACTTGGTGTATCGGCCTAGTTTGATATGGTATTTATCCTATGTGAGGACTAGGTCTTCCACCCAAAACTATTGGGCCATAGCATTTTGGTTTAACCATTTCTACGTATTATCATAATACTTCTATAAGTTTTTTATTGATGCCTCTATTTATTTTTCCAACTTTAATAATTCCTCAATTCTCAATGGTATGACATCATGCTCTTGGACTTCTAACTGATGTAGCAAGAGTAGCCAATGGATATCAGGAGTTAGGCCTCTTGTCCATAGACCAAGGAGTAAGGCAAGAAATATATCCCTTTCTTTGGGGTGATCCTATCTATCCATAGAGCTTGCTAGACATGTAGGTGCCACTATTTTTTATTATTTATATCGATTATTCTTAGAATGCACAATAGGATTTTTTTTGAGGATTTGGTAGGCTATTTTCCTATGGGTAATATTTGGAAGAATCCTTCATGTAGATGAAATATTTAAAATTAAATTGGATTACCACCACCCACATAAATTCTAGCATATTACCTATTATGATGGCGTTGGACAAATCAAACTAGGTGATGATTTCTTCAGAAAAGTTAACTATGACCTTCCCAATGGCCTCTTTGAGTAGGATCAATTTTTTCCATCTTATGAAATTATAGATGGCCATGAGGATCCATCAATGGCCCTTGTGGGATTATGGATTGATTGCAACAATGAAGTTAATACGCCATTAAGAGAAAGGTTCGTTAGTTGTATTTGGATTAAGAGGTAGATGAGCATTTTGGTTTCTTCAAGTGAAGAATTTATACTTGTCGCACTGCACCCACTAGTAAGCATTGTTGAACATGGTGTAAAAATAGTACCTTAACCTCATAATATTCACTATGGTTTTATGAGCTGAGTAATATCCATCAGAGAACCCCTAATGAAATTCTTGGAGTAGCATAATAATATGTTTCATCTCCACACATCTCAAGACGATGCCATTGAATTTTATATATAATAACACCCCTCCAAGGAGGGTTTAATGTCCATTTTGTAGTTTGTATGCTCTTCTTTGAGTTTGATTTAAATCCAAGGGATGTTGAATCTATTGCATGCAATCCATATGGTCTTGTACCCAGTCTTGATTTTGTTCGATGAAGAGAAAATATCTCCTTTTTCTTTGCTATATCCATAATGTCTTGTGAAATATTTTGATACAATGCTCTACCTCTTATCAAATTAGCTGTTTTTATTTCACTATTTTATTCAAGTATCAATTCAATCCATTTTTTTTTCTAATAGCCTCATTTATTATATAGTCTTTAATGCTTAAATGAATGACATTAGCAATATACTTGAAATATCTTAGACTTTTGATCAAGACATATACTTTTATTAAGAATCCATTTCATTCCTCATAGCCCTTAAGGTTATGGCTAAAGAACACAATGGGATATTCATAGCCTTCATCATAATTTTTAGGTAAGGACAACTACTATACTGATTTTACAACCATAGGAATAGAGGATGAAATCCTTATAAAAATATGGGTTGGTTAGCATTGGGGATTCTACCATGGGTTGCTTGATATCTTAGAAATCCTATTTTCCTTCTTAAGTCCACTTGAATTGTAGCCCTTTCTTCAACATCTAAGTGATGGGCCTAATAATGGAGGTCAATTTTGGTATGAATCTTTAAATAAAGTTGATTTGGCCTAGTAAATACTAGAGATATTTCTCATGTTATGGTAGATACAGGTAGAGAATAGCCTTGACCATATCAAGGTTTGTGGATATCCCTTATTTAGATACAACATGTCCTAAAAAAATTTATTGTGGTGCATATAAGATTCACTTCTTGGGGTTGAGGCATACTCCAAACTCTTGACATCAATGAAACACCTTTTTCAAATATGCCAAATGGTCTTCTTTTCCTTTTGATATTATCATGAGGTCATATATGTAGACCATGATGATATTTTTTAATAAGTCATTGAAAACTATGTCCATAGCCCTCTATAATGTTGCTCAAATATTAAATGGACCAAATCACACCTAATTATAGGTGAAGGTTTCCCACTTGGTTGTGAATGTTGTTTTATATTGGTCCTCCTCTTTAACCCAAACTTGGTTATATCTTGAGAAGCCATCAAGAAGATAATTTTTTTTATCTTACCACTATTTGTAATATTTGATCCATGAAAGGTAGCGAGTAGTGGTCCTTCAATGATGCCCAATTTAGGTCTCTAAAATTGGCACAACTAGATCTCTCCATATTTCTTCCTAACCAAAACTAGATTGGATACCTAGGTAGTATGCTTAAGCAGGTATATGATTTTTACCTTTATAAGCTTGATAACCTCTTGCCTCATAAGGGGATCTAGTTTGGGGTTCATCATTCTCTATTTTTGCCTAACTAGATTGGCATCCAAATCTAGCTCTATAGCATGTTGGATATCATTATCATATCCCTTTAGGTCCTCATAGCTCCAAGTCATCACTCTAGTATACTTTTGGCATAGGTTGATGAGGTTTTTTATTTCTTTTCAGGTATCCATTTACCTATGTGGATGACCTTTTTTATGATAATATCTATCTCATGATATTCATTCTTGTATATCATGATGTACATATTATCTTTAGAATGGTCATCTAGGTTAAACAAGAATTCAAGCATCATTATTTCTTTGCATAACCTATTTTCCTTAAGCTAGATGACTTGATACCCGTAAGTCTCTTGTATCTCTAATGTCAATTATTTTGCAAACTCATATTCTTGTTAAATAAACTATATGATGTGCTCATTGCTATTAAATACCTGCCAATATGTGTCATTTTTTAGAATGGTCAACCTAATGATGACATTAACATACTGGTGATTCCTTTAAAGGTCTTCTACTATATTGAATTAGGCTCCAATGACCATCATGTGGTCAAAATATGTGTTCTAGTCCTAGGGAACCATTGATAGGTTTACTACATCACATACCTCTAGTATATTCCAAACTCCATTTTGGTATGACTTCATCAACTAGTTCTTAGCTAGGCATAAAGACCTAATTTATTTGATAATTAGGTTAATATCCCCTTACACCTATAGTGCCTTGATTCCCCTTTTGGTTTCCATTTGGAGACCATACAACAATGCTTCATATTTTGCTACATTATTTTAGTAATTGAAATAAATATAATAGACCTATAATATTTACCTCTCTTAGGCAATACCAAGTAGATATCAACCTCTATATTAGTCCTTTCCTTAGCTCTATTAAAATACAACTTGCAAAGTTTGGTCATATATTCTAAGGCTTTAGTCACATTTTGTAAGAATGGTTTTTCTTCTTGTATTAGGTAGGTGCCTAACTTTATTGGTTCTACCACATCATATGTGTCCAAATACAATATTTAAATGGCCCATTTAACCATTTTATCATTTGGTACCAGAGTGTAGGCCTTGTCCCCCATTGACTTAGATTTCAACCATTCTTTTTTTATAATGAATATTTGGTTAGCCTTAGCTTTGATGATAGGAAAATGCTCTATATGATCTATATCGAGTAATAAATAAGGAATATTTACCTTAGTTTCATAGCATATTCTTAATATCATGTGCATATATTCTAGGGATAGGTAACCTCCGATTTTGGTTGTGAAGTACTAGGAAAGGTAGATACCAAATGATGCCAATAATTCAATAACTACTACTTCTTGAGCTATAGTAACCTTGGGGTAGACATGTAGATTGAGTGGGAGATCCTTGATAAGGAAAAATATTGGGATTTGAGTCCCATGCAATTGGACAATCCCTTTCTTAACTAGTTCATATGATAGCCCTAGTTTGTTAGCCACTCACTTAGGCATAAATAAAGTGCTTGAACCAGAATACACTAGATAATTATGGATGAGTTTATCCCTATATATAAGGGTTAGATAGAAGGATAGGTGTTTAGGTGTGATAGCATTTGGGTCTAGACACTTATAGGATTAATACCATTTTTTGCTTTTTGGTAATTTTTTGCTTTTCCAAGGTTTCTTTTAGCTACTTCAACTATTTGGGTACAATGACAATGGTCTAGAGTGGCATGGATACAATGGACTTCTTTAGGTGCTCAATTATATTAAAGAATTCCAATGACTCTACTTTTGGTGTGTTTATTGTAACCTACTAGCGTCTTTATCACTCAACAATGGGTTTGGGTTCCCTAACAGATTATGGTGTAGGCCCCCTTCATTATACTTGACTATCCTTCTAGGGATGTCTTAATTTTGAGTCATTAACTAATTATGTTGGGTGTGGAGTTCTCTAATTCACCTCATGGTTCTCCTCTATAGTCCTTTTGCTTCTTTTAAGGATTTCATATTGCACCTAAGCCTAGTTGTTTTATGGGGTGCTTGTTCTTTTGGGAGTGACATAAACCTTTCCCTATTCCCATGTTACCAATGTTTATTTTGGTGGTCCAAATTTTGTACTTATAGTAAGTTTTAGGGGTAAGCTATGAGGGGTTGGTCTCAGTGTTTGCATGATTGGTTTAGAGTGTATAGACTAAGGTATGGTGCATTTTTCCCACTAGAGTTAATCATGACTAGGGAAGTAAGGATCAAGATGAGGATATTTCCAAGCATTTGGATCTTCTATGTAATTATTTTAAGCTAAAACCACATCCCTTATCAGGTTAGGGGGAAGTTTTGCATTAGGATCGATATGGGTATCAAGTTGATGTGGATACATTTGGTAATAATTTAGATGATGCCAATACCCTTAGTTACCTGATTAGAAGGGAGGTTTGAGTTAATTCTAATAGCTAAGCCTTTGGAATCTCTATCGATGCTTGAGGGTTGCTATTTTGTTAGATATGGTTTTTATAGTGTACTTAATATTATCAAATTTTGAATATTGTGAGACCATAGGAGGTTTTCTTAGGATAGCCTTGTTTGTTTGTGCTAAAACTTAACTAAGAATTGGGGTTTGCTAAAATGTTATGGGTTGCATAATTGAAGGTGGTTGATAGGGAGGTTGGATATTAGGAAACAAAGATATAGGAGCCTTGGGAGATAGTATCCTAATTTGTATGAGATCATTTTTGGCTTGGATGGCTATCTCATAAGCCTTTGGTAGTGTATTTCAATTTCTAGACTTTATCATTATAGCTATATCTAAATAAAAAAAAATTAGATAATAAATGAAGACCATACCTAGAGGTGGTCTGATTTCATTAGGGATTATACACTATATCTTGTGGAATCTAGCATTAAATTCATCCATGGTCTCCATAGGGGCTCTTCTTATGGTTTCCAACTGATCTAGGGGGGACACATCATCCGTCCTTTCCCCAAAAATTCCTATAAATAGGTTAGCAAGTTGGTCTCAGTTGGTGATGGAAAATGGGATGAATGAAATATACCATTATATTGCCTTCCCTTTAAAAGAGATTGTTAATAGCCTAAGCACCATATTTTTCTCTCAATGTTTTATAGTACACATAGATTAGTCATATGTCAGAGGTGTTCAATTGTAGTTACATATTTCTTGGTGAAGAATGGAAAATAGTTTAATGCTAATATTGGAATCTTGTCCCATGTAGCTAGTAGGACTAGTGGCTATAACATACCTCTATAATTATATGCTAGTAGACTCCTTTGTTGTGGGTTCTATAATGAATTTATGTTTTGTTGTCTACCTCTCCCTCTATGTCTATGGCTTAGCAATGGTAATAAAAACTATGGGTTCACTCTTGTATTGGACCTCATGATAGGTCTAAATATTAGAAATCACTATTTTCACCTTCTAATAGTAGATTCATGGCTCAATGAGTCCTTCAAATACTGGAGTTACCACATGAATGTTGAATATACTTTAGCAAGTAGATAAATTAGGGTTTTCACCAAAACCTTAACTAAATAGTAAGATAAAAGTTTGTATTGGTCCCATCGAGCATGCTAGTGAATTTGTTAGAAACCAAAACTAATTGGAATTAATTTTGGATTTGTGCTCTAGATACAATGACCACTTGTTGTAGTATTCATGTGCATCTAGTGCTCTCACCTCACATGGAGCATACAATTAGGAAGTTTAAATAGTGTAGTACATGACTCTAGGGATGACCTCTAGGGTTGTTTGATCAAGGATGGCTTCTTGTTTAGATGTGATATTGAAAATATTTTTCTAATCTAGCCTAATCTATCAGGATTGATCTGGAAAAAGGGTAAGAAGAAAGCAATAAAACTAACTAGCCTCAACTATGGGTAGGGATGTATCAAGAGTCATAAGGGTATAGTTTGTATTTATGGGATAAATGAACACATGCATCAACCATGCTAACAAGAATGAACATGATTCTATAACAATATATTTCTTACTTATAAAACTTACACCAAGATAAATAAAAATACTATTCATAGCTCTCCATGAAAAATTATACACATACAATGACCAAGATAAGAAGCAAATAGTAATAAATATTTATATATATATTAAAAGTATTCATATACATATACTAGAAATAAAAAGGCTTGAAGGCTTGTACATGATTTGAATAAGGCTTGGGTCTAGATCAATACACAAAAGGAATGAGAGAAAAAATTTATCTAAGGCTAGATACTAGGCACAAAAATATCCTAATTGAAATATCCTCTATATTAGTTTTTTCTTCAAATGTTGTATGTAGAGTATTATAGTTAGAATTACAAGACATCAAAGACAAAAAAAATGTATACTTTTGATTTAATATGGTATTTCTTGTTCTTCATTGACCCAAAATTTTGTGGAATTAAATTTAAGGTCGTCAAGAATCTAGTATTATAATTATGAATATTTTCTTTTGGGTATCTTTACATAGAATTCAATTAAAACAAATTATAATACCTATTACTCATACTATCAAATCTAAAAATGAAATATTCTATGATTTATGTCCATTTGGTAACTAAATTATTAGTTAAATATTTTCACCACAATGCAATCATGCAAAGATTAGATCAATAAACATACCATAATGTCTTTCTCCTATATGTCGTAGATTAATTTGAGTATAGATAGCTCATTGAGGTGATCTAACATGGCCTTATGATGCAGGGGCATCTGGTAGCAATAGAGCAACCTCGCATCGATCGGAACTTTTCTAAGTGTTATGTATTTGGTTTTATTTACCAAAGAAAAAGTTGGGGAGGGGGTCACGAAATCGCGACCCCAAAGGCTACGGCAAGGCGAAGGCAGGTTTTGTCGCGATATCATGACGTTTTTGAAGGCAAAGGCGTAGACAAAGTTTTTGTCGTGATATCGCGATGTCGTGATGTCGCGACGTTTTTGAAGACAAAGGCATGGAGGGAGTTTTCGTCATGATATCACGATGTCGCAATATCGCGACGCTATTTTGGCAAAGGCGAAGGCGGAGGCAAAGGCAAGTTTTGTCGTGATATCGCGACGTCGCGATATTGCGACGTCGCGATATCGCGACGTCGCGATGTCATGACTTCAAAAGCGAAGGCGGAGTTGATGAAGGGTTCGAAGAAAAATGAAGGCGGAGTTGACGAAGGGCTCGACGGAGAAGAACTAAGGCAAGGCAAAAAATGGTCGTGATATCACGATGTCGCGATATCGCGACAACAAAAGGGAAAACTGAGGCACAGGAGGAAACGGTCGCGACGTCGCGATATCACGACAGGAATTTGAGCAAGGGACTTAGGGGCATTTTGGTCATGATTTCATGATGTTATTTACAGACGAAGGCAAGGCACCAATTTGGTCATGATATCGCGACATGTCGTGATTTCGTGGCCAGTTGAAGACAAATCAGAAATGGACACGTGGACAGGCCATGCACGCAGGAAAAGAGACAACTATTGCAAATAAATATTCTGACAAAACGACGGTTGCAGGTGAAGGACCAATTAAATGCGTGCTTTCATGGTGGATCAGAGAGTTGGCCAATTAAGGAGGGAAAATTGATGACTCGGCGGGGGAAGCCAATTTTGGCAGGTCTTGTTAATTTATTCACTCAGGTGAGTCATTAATGGGAGGAGGGTCGAGGCCTCGATAAAAAGTCAAGCTTTGTAAATTAAAAGAGGGGGTGGTGGATTTGGGTAAGATTGCACGTAGAGTGTGAGTGTTAGAAAGCTACGTCGCGTGCTAGCTATTGTAAGCCTATGGGCTGTTTTTCTATTAATGTAAGGATCTCTCAGATTAATGCATGAACATTTCTAGAACTGCATGAGTGAGTCTGCGTGAGCTTGTATTTTCTAGTTTTATTGAATGAAATAAAGGTAATTTGCATGAGTGGAATCATGCGTCTTTCTCGGTCCCCCATCAGTGGTATCAGAGTTGAAAGTTCCTGAGTGTGTAACAGATTGCTAGACGTGAGGCAGTTACACCAAGATCTGTGGAAGGGCTTGAGAGAGAGTGAGTAGAATGCCTCTGAGAAGAAACACTATTGGTGGGGGAGGCATGATGGCAGTAGCATATTTCTGAGCTTTGCAATGGCAAGTTCAGGCCCTGCAAGAAGAACTGCGCAGAGGACACGAACCAAGAAGAGATGCGGACAGTGAAGACAAAGTAGATGAAGAAGAAAATCAGTCTGAAGAAGAAGAAGAATCTATAGATCTGACACAAGCCAGACTGTACAGGGCCATATCCCAGATCGGGAAGAGGTCGAAGATAGAAGTTTCCATGTATTTCAAGAACTTGGATCTGGAGGAATTGATCGACTGGATCAATGATCTAGAAGAGTATTTTGAGTATGAAGAAATTGAAGATCCTGAGAAGGTCAGATTTGCCAAGACCAAGATGAAGGGTCATGCCAGCATATGGTGGAAGGGAGTGCAGCTAGAGTGGAACAGAAGAGGAAAAGAATGGATAACAAGATGGGAACGGATGGTAGAAAAATTAAAAAGATAGTTTATTCTGGCAGATTATGAGTTGGATCTGCTAAGGAAAATGTAGAGTTTGAGACAGATGAACAAAACTGTCCAAGAATACACGGAGGAGTTTTATAAAATCTCCATCAGAACTGGCCATTTAGAAGCAAGCAAGGAGAAGGTGGCCCGTTATATCAATGGGTTGAGACCCAGTATCCAGGAAGAGTTGAGCTTAGTTCGGGTGAGCACCATTGAAGATGCTTACCAGTTTGCTCTAAAGGTTGAAGAAAAACTGAACAGAAGGTTTGAGAGCAAGCAAAGAGGAAGAGGGCACGGAGGAAATACCGGAGGAAGAAAGTAAGAAGGAAAGGAGGAGAAGAAAGAAGAGGTTAGCAGCAGCCGGGATCAGAAGGAAGATGAGGAACCCAAACCCCAAGTTTAGAACAATGGCTACCCAAGAGGAAGAGGTAGATCTGGATGTGGGTATGGAAGAGGAGTGTTTTGTGGAACCTGTTTCCACTGTGGAGAAGAAGGGCATCGGGCATATGAGTGTCCCCAGCACCCCGAGAGGGTGAAAAAGAAACATGTGGGTCCAGCCAGAGCTACTGTTGCAGAGGAAGATGCTGGATCTGAACATTCTGAAGAAGCTAAGAAAGGAGAAGCAATGATCATGAGGATAACCATGCTGATTGAAGAAGATAAACCTGAGCAGAGGAGAAGCCTGTTTCGCACATGGTGCAAAAATGCAGGCAAAGTCTGTAATGTTATTATAGACAATGGGAGTACAGATAACTTAGTCTCCGAGGAAATGGTTGCTAAGTTACAGCTGGAGAGGAGGAGACACCCGCATCCATACCGGATTGCATGGTTGCGGAAGGACCACAGAGCATGGGTCCGTGAACAGTGCTTAGTCACGTTCAATATTGGGAAGTACTAGGATGAGGTCCTGTGTGATGTTTTCCCCATGGATGCTTGCCATTTGCTGTTAGGAAGGCCATGGTAGTTTGATCGGAGTGCAGTGCATGATGGTCATGCAAATACGTACTCCTTGACGAAAGATGGAGTGCGCCACAAATTAAAGCCAATACAGGCAGTGGATGAGAAAGTGTGCAGCAGTGCTAGAATTTGTCTGGTAGAAGGCAGAAAATATTTTTGCCAGGAGATGGGGTTTAAGCGGGCTACAGAGGCAGGTGCACGTTTGGAGCTAATACAAGAGATGCGGACCGAACAGCACAAAAGTGAAGGTCACTTCTCCATTTACCCCGGGTGTCTGATGCAGGGGCATTCGACGGCAACAGAGCAACCTCGCATCGATCAAAAATTTTCTAAGTGTTATGTATTTGGTTTTATTTACCAAAGCAAAAGTTGGGGAGGGGGTCACAAAATTGCGATGTGTCACGATTTCGCGACATGTCACAAAATAGTGACCCCAAATGCAGCGGCAAGGTGAAGGCAGGTTTTATCGCGACGTCGTGATATCATGACATTTTTGAAGGTAAAGGCGCAGAGGGAGTTTTCATCATGATATCGCGACGTCGCGATGTCACGACATTTTTGATGGCAAAGGCACGGAGGGAGTTTTCATCGTGATATCACGACGTCACGATATCGTGACGCTATTTTGGCAAAGGTGAAGGCGGAGGCAAAGGCAAGTTTCATCGTGATATCGCGACATCGCGATGTCGCGACTTCAAAAGCGAAGGCGGATTTGATGAAGGGTTCAAATAAAAATGAAGGCGGAGTTGACGAAGGGCTCGGCAGAGAAGAACTAAGGCAAGGCAAAAAATGGTCATGATATTGTGACATCACGATATCGCGACGTCGCAATGTCGTGACAACAAAAGGGAAAACCGAGGCATAGGAGGAAACGGTCGCGACGTCGCGATATCACGACGTCGCGATATCGCGACAGGAATTTGAGCAAGGGACTCGGGGGCATTTTGGTCATGATTTTGCGACATTATTTACAGACGAAGGCAAGGCGCCAGTTTGGTCACGATATCGCGACATGTCGTGATTTCGCGACCAGTTGAAGACAAATTAGAAATGGACACGTGGACAGGCCACGCACGTGGGAAAAGAGACAGCTGTTGCAGATAAATATTCTGACAAAGCGACGGTTGTAGGTGAAGGACCAATTAAATGCGTGCTTTCATGGCGGATCAGGGAGTTGGCCAATTAAGGAGGGAAAATTGATGACTCGACGGGGGAAGCCGATTTTGGCAGGTCTTGTTAATTTATTCATGCAGGTGAGTCATTAATGGGAGGAGGGTCGAGGCCTCGATAAAAACTCGAGCTTTGTAAATGAAAAGAGGGGGTGGTGGATTTGGGTAAGATTGCACGCAGAGTGCGAGTGTTAGAAAGCTACGCCGCGCGCTAGCTATTGTAAGCCTGCGGGCTGTTTTACTGTTAATGTAAGGATCTCTCAGATTAATGCATGAACATTTTTGGAACTGCGTGAGTGAGTCTGCGTGAGTATGTATTTTCCAGTTTTATTGAACGAAAGAAAGGTAATTTGCGTGAGTGGAATCGTGCGTCTTTCCCGGTCCCCTGTCACCTTATTATTACACCCATAAAAGGTAGGAAATAATTTCATATTAGTAGGCAATATAGGAGAATACTCAACTAAATTTAATGGCCCTTGATAGGTCTAACCAAGAAGTTGGTTTTGAGGCCTAGGTGGTTAAGGCATTATACTATTCTATGGAGGTTGACCATGTTGCATTAGATATGGATATATTGTGTAATCCTAACATGGATATGGGGGAATTTGAGGGTATCTATATGGGGTATAATAATGTGGAATAAAATGAGGATATAACATTTGAAAAGGAAGAGGCAATATATTTGGATAAATATATTGTTGGTTTAGAGGAGCTTGCATATTTGGGAATAGGGGAGGATACTACAAGCCTTTTGGTGAAACCTATTGATTTAGAATAGGAGGTCATTATTATATATTTTATTTTTATCTAACTAGCTAGAGGTTGTGTTTTACCATAGGGGTTTCCTTGGGTACTTTGCACCCCCATTTGACTAGTTGATACTTACAAGCTTTGAGCAAAATTCTAATTTTAGTTAGGAATAAAAAATTGTTCTAAAGAATCTACATCTAAAGGCACAAATTTTCTAGGTAGAAGGTCTATTGTATTAAAAAATAATATCTAGCTAGATTTTAAGATGAATCCATAGTAGTAAGAGTGATGATCTAAGCATTAGATGTTGGAGATTGATTTGTATTTAATTGCATTATTAAAATCCATAAAGGATGGATTATTTTAGGGTTATTCACATCAAAATTAATTTCGAAGGGGGGATTGGTATGGATCAAAGTAGTACTTTTACTTGCCCAATTTTTATTTATAAGAGTCATTGCATAACTAAATTGATAGCCAAGGAAACCAATATATTGGGATGGAGGATTTTGATTAACTAGGATGGTCATTGCTTTTTTTCTTTTGAGAGAGTGAAATTAAATGTAGGAATATCTTAAATATTTTTCTCATTATGCACCCATATGGTTATCTATTTCTTCATTTCCCCTTCCACATTCTTTCATTGGTATGTAGTTAATTCTAATAATTGATGTCCTTTACCCAATCATTGTATTTTTGGGTATGTATTCATAAGCTTGACCTTATGTATGCTTGTACCTGCAAAGATAGAGTTCTAAGCTCAACATCTAAAAAAATGTAAAATTTTATTTATAAAGCAATTTTCTAGCAAACTAGAGCAAATAAAAAGAAAACTCAAGCAAATTGGTTTCAAATTTGAACTTTGAATATTTTTTATAGGTAGAGGACCAATCAAATTGTTTAGTGCAAATCACTTAAATTTTGGGGAAAATAGCTCTTCTTATAGGATTTAAGAAGAAATTTATTCTTTTTAAGGAATTTCTCTTTGAACTTATCTCAGATAAATTTTAATATTTTGGAGTGAATTTCTAGTTGATTAGGAATTTGAAAAAAAAAACTTTGTTCCAAATGCTTTTTGCATATCGAAAATGCAATATTGGAGTAAAGACCAAGAGAATTTGTAAATTTTATATTGCCTTAATTATATGCTTTGTAAAATTTTTAATGATTATAAATTTTATAATGAAGTCATCATGCACAAAGCATCTATAGAAATTGAACACAAAAAATAAAAATTATGTGAAACTCAAGGTCAATTTGACACTAGGCTTGATAAATCACTTCCCTAGTACCAAAAACCTACTTTGGATTCAATTTGTAAGAATGTGGTAAATCTAGAGTGAATAACCAATTTTATGGAGTGAATCACTCTTGGGATTAAACTTAATATGTCTTCCAAATCATTGGATCAAAAGGAGCAAATTACTCCAAGTTTAGATTGAATCATTACCTATTTTGAAACTTGGAAAAAATCCTTTAATTTTGGATCAATTTTTATCACCTATAGTGGAATGTAAATTTGTAATCAAAATCAAGCAATTCATCCAAATTATGAGCTAAAGGACTGGGGTATCACTAATAGAAAATATGCTTGATTCAATACTCAATAATGAATACAATGTTTAAATCACTCTCACAATATACCAGGATACGTCACACATATTCAACTCATAACTCATAAAATGAACACACAACTATATTCACATGGATGGCAAGATTACAATACTTTATAGGAAAAAATAATGTACTGCAATTCACATTACATTTCTTCCTCGTATGTTATCCTTATTAATAATATTTTGAATGAATCTCTTGACATTTCAACTTTAACTAACTCTTCATCTCCTCAAGTGCACCAGATATATGACTCTTCATATTTCTCATAGCAAAAATATATTTATTGACTCTCTAATAATAAAAACATCTAATGATTATTAAATAACAAATATTTACAAGACATCTAGACACTAAATATTTAAAAATTATTTACAAGGTATTTATAATGTATTTGCAAGGTACCAAATAATGTAATGATTTCCAACACTCCTCTCTCTTGTATTACATTATTTGGTATACTATCAATCTTTGATTCTAGTTCTAGTTTTTCAATATTTGGCTCTAGCATTGACTTTGGCTTCTGGTTTCTAGTTTTGGCTCTTTCATATGTTCAATTTGTCACAATAGCTATAATTGGTACCTATCATAACTTTGGTTTCTTTGTTTCTTATCACAAAATTACCTATTAAAAACTAATATTAATGGTCCCATGATTTGAATGCAATAAGTCATCACCTATGCCAACATTATCCATTGCAAAATATTCATCAAATCTAACAATTTTACCTTCATTTTGACCAACATACTCTACACAATCAAATAAAACATTCTCTATACTAGCATTCTCATGAACACATCTAAAATTATCACTATCAAACTTAGAAAGCTTTAAATCATAATTCTCTAGAAAACTCCATATCTATCCTTGTTAACACCAATATTTCTTTCATCTTATCCCCTTCATACATACTTATCATCCACAATTTATTTTCATTTTGTTATTTTATTTGTATTGACAAGATCATTGAGAATTATTATTACTTTCGTAAATTTCACAAAATTGGAGATCCCAACATTTCTCAATATTATGTCCATGTCTACTACAATGGTTATAATTATTCATATTTTAAATTTTGCTCCCTTCATCTATTTCATTTTTTTTGAATTGTATGACTGATATCTAACAACATTTGATTTTACTATTCCCTATTATACATTCATTGTTCTTTGTCACAAATTTATTATGACATATCACAATATTGGTTTATTTGTCCTTGACATAAATTTAGTGTCATTTGCATGTCTTGTATATCTAGGGCTTTCATATTTTGGCCCTATTTTTGATATAAACAATTTTGAACCTATCCCTTTGGTATGTCTTTCAAAGTAACCAAATTTTATATCACCATTATGATTCCTATTAATATCAACACAACTTGGACCATCACTATCACTATATTGTCACTTATACCATTAACCAACATAAATATAATTTGAACCACCTAAATTTATCGCATACTCTTTATCTTCAAGAACAATGCATAAATCTTATGTTTCACATGCTGTCTATTTCCTAAACAATGTCCCTTGCATCACAACATACATTTATTGTCATGGGTCTCAAATAACAAGTATCACAACTCACATGAACCTTCATAGGCTTCAAATCATTTGTATCACAATAATTATCTACCATCATGGGCTTCAAATCACATGTATTACAATTCATATATTTTCCCTATATAATATTTCTTGTATCACAACTAATATCTTTCTTCTAAAGAGGGTCACTTATATCATAACAAACATTTATCATAAAAGTCCTATATTTTAATGTTTCAATTATTTTCTCTTGCTTTTTGTACTTCCCCTTAAAGACATTAAGAGTGAGTAATGCTATATATAGTATTTTACCTAATTCAGAAAGTAATGTAACAAAATATTTAAAGCATTCATTAGCTTCTTCAAGAATAAGACTCGTGTAGTCCTTAAGTGTTGAGAAATCCCCTTTTTAACATTTTCATGAATCATTGGTAGGCACCCTATTAATTCTATTGACACATACTTTTGAGTTTTTCTCATAATAGAATGTAAGCAAGAATTTAGGTTTAACAATTTTTCATTTTCATCAATATCTCTATCTTCTTGAAAAATATCTCTAGCTATTTGGCTTTCATCATGACCATCACATATATTGACTATCTCCCAAATATTTTCTGCATAAAAATTCTCTAACTCACAATCATTAAGAGTAATATTCCTAGTGTCATTCTAAAGTAGGTCACATGTATCATGTTTTTCAGTCATCATTTTTTATTATTACTCAATACTTCATCTTGTTCTTATTTAGAGTTTTCTTTGCAAGATTTTCATATCAAACTTATTTTTGATGATGCATTCATTTTAACTTCTACTTATTTTTCTTCATCTATACTAATTTCTGATGAAGCACACCTTTGAATATCATAGTGTTTCTTCATTTGATTTCTATTTGTTTTTTCCATAATATCTAATGAAGTGAACACTTTTATTTGTAGCATTTGGGCAATGGTTTTTAGTTTTTTATGCAATGTTTTTTTAACAATAAAAGTGTCAGTCACTATTAAAAATGCACTTTATTGCATACAATTACAATTTTGCAAAAATAATAAACCTCTAAATTTTTTATACTTACAATTCTCAAACTTATAACTTCTTTTTAAATGCCAATTATCAACTTCTAATTATTCCAATGTCATTTCTTTTAAAAATAATATTTCCTATTTCCTTTGTTTCGGGACCCTCTTCTAATATAATTTGGTTCTTTGAACAAATGAGACTTTTTGAGAAGAATTTTTGATGTAGAATTTCTTTCAATTGATTTTCAATTCCTTCAAATGTAGAATCCCTTCATTTATGTATATTTTTATTTTATCTCAATTATTTTGTAATTTGCTAGCATGAAGGGATTCTAAAAAATTATCAACTAGAAAGCCTTTTAACTCCATAATTCAATATTTTCTTCTTTGAACTTTTATTTTTTCAAGTTTCTTTTCAATATTTCTTTGTAAAAAAACTCCTATTATTTTTCCAATCTTTCAAATTTATGTAGAATCTCTAATGTATTTTTCAACTCTTTTGATTTTTGTCTTCTCTTTTTAATTTAAAAAATTGCACATTAAATTCTTTATGGACAAATATTTTTATTCACCAATTTCCTTGTAATTCTTATAAAAAAGAACCTTCTAATTTTTGAATGGCTTTAAATAATTTTTTGACTTTTATTCTTCAAATATTTGTCTTTCCTTCTCTTTAAAATTTATCATTTAAAATATTCCCTATGAATTCCTTTTGCCTCTCTAATTATTTTCCTTTAAATATTTCAATAAAATTTGAAGGTAAAAAAATATTTCATTCCTTATAAAGAATGCTCAATAACCTATCCTTGTATTCTTTTCATGAATTAATCCTTTAGTATATCTACTCCTTGCAAATATTCCCTTTCAAAATATTCTTTGCAAAATAAACTAGGTAAGCTAAAAAATAACTTTTCTTTCTTTTCCATCAAAATTTCGCTTTGAATAAATTTCCTTCAAAATTACTAATATTATCCTCTTTAATTTTTATTCACTTGTAACCTTTTAATTATACTAACTTTAAATTCTTCTCACTTTAAAAGTTTTGCTTTCTTTGAGGAATTAACTTTCCCATTTCAAGCTTCAAATTAGACTTTAATGTTGGATAAATAAATCAAAGTTAGGGTATTTTTAAATACATTTACTAGCTTAGGATTAATTATTATTTTATTAATCTGAACTTTCACTATTATCACTCTACTCGCCTATAATAATTTTGACTCCTCTTGGATGTTACTTCTTCCACCTTGGGCATTATCCTAACCAACTCTTTTGCATCAATCATTTCTCAGACTCCTTGCTAGAAATGTTATGCTACTCTCTCTTCCCATTGTGCTCTTTTACACCATGTTCTTAGATGTTCTCCTCTTTCAACTACTTCTTAGTCATGTTTTTCATCATACTCTTTTTCTTCCAACTACTTCTCAAGCACATTTTTCCATTGTGCTCACTCAAATTCTTCTCAAAAATTATTCTAGTCATATCTATGGCTGATTTATGGCTCTAAAGTATTGGGGTCTCTTCTCACCCATGGTTGCAAACTATTTCACCGATTTCTTATATGGATGGCTAATAATTGAATACAAAAAATTAATGTTTAAAACTTTACTTACATAGTGGCTAACGTTCTTTCCTTCACTATGAATTTCTCCTGTTTATTTAATGACTTCTCCATAATTTTCTTCTAGCCTAGTCAATATATTAAGCATTTAGCTTTTCTTATTTCTAGTCTTCCAACATTCCACTATCTCTATCTCAATTATTTGTTCAAACTTCATAATGAAATAGGTATGGGCCAACACTATGACCTGCTTGGACACTTTCACAACTCAGGAAATATTTTACAACTTTTGAACACTTTCTTATGACTTGGTTCTAGCAATGGAGGATTTGATACCACTAATAGCAAACATTCTTGATTCAATACTCAATAACAAATACAATGTTTAAATCACTCTCACAATATACTAGGATACATCACAGATATTCAACTCATGACTCATAAAATGAACACACAAACCATATTCATGTGGATAGCAAGATTACAATACTTTATAGTATAAAATCATGTACTATAATTCACATTACATTTCTTTCTCACATGTTATCCTTATTACTAGACTTTACAACAAGTCTTTTGACATTGCAACTTACACTAACTTTTCATCTCCTAAATGCATGGGAGATATGACTGTTTATATTTCTCATAGGAGAAATATATTTATTTACTCTTTAATAATGCAAAACATCTAATTATTACTGAATGATAAATATTTACAAGATGCCTAGACATTAAATATTTATAAATTATATATAAAGTACTTACAATGTACTTGCAAGGTACCAAATAATGTAATAATCTTCAACATCCACCATGCATGACAAAAACCTATGTTGAATTATCAAAAAGTTTGACTTCAAAAGCATCCATCATTATGATTTCAAAGATAGTTGGCGGAATAATTTGTGGCCTCTTCCAACCTCTATATTTAGGTTGGTTCCACATTTTCCTTGCTAAGTTCTCACTTAATCTAATATATTTTCATAAATATAAATATGGAAACTAGAACACATGAAAAAAAAATTGTGAAGTTTAGAATGTGAGAAATTAAAAGTAAAAAAGGCCCAACTATAGTAAGAAAAGTGTGCAATCAATCAACACATGAGGAATGAAAATATGGGGCAAAAGGGCTACACCTCAATCATCATACATTCTACAATCTAAGAGGGTAGTTCCATTGATGGAGAGCAAAATACATTATTTTTCCACCAATTTCGTGAGTTATAAGAGCACAATATAGGTTTAATAGAGTGTAGCTTTGAACTCCTCTTGGACAAAATATGTTTACAATAACTATGGATCTTTATTTATAGGAAATTTTTACTCCTAAGTTGCATGGGGTGAGAAACCATTAATTCTAGTAATAGTAAAAAATTTGGGGCATCTCTAATAAAATGATGTACCTCCAAATGATGCATGCCACTAAATATCCATCTAAAAGGCTTAGAAGGCTTTTAAAATGAGTTATGGTTCTTATACATGCCAAAATATCACTTTCTAAATACTTTCTTTAGGATCTATGATTTTACTTTTATCCCTCATTAGTTTATGAGTTATTTTCTCTAGGAGATTGCAGTGCACCCCTTCTATTGGTGCAAATATTTTGCCTTGAAATCCTTCGCATAGATTTGAATTGAGATAAGATATTAAATGTTAAAGATAATATAACTATGATTCATAGAGTGTGAATGAAAGCAACATAAATATTGATAATAAAATCATACATTCATGAAAACATGAGAACAACAATTATATGAATTTTAAATGAGAAATGGTACTATCATAGGCCACTTTGAGGGGGTAACCTCCTTAAAAAATATGCAAATTCTTCTCTAACCCATGATAAAATATACAAATTCTTCTATAACCCATGAGAGTTACATCCTTCTCATTTTATAATATTTATAGGAATATTTCCTAACATCTTATGGTAATATACCCTTGCCACTATAGTAGAACTATACCACTATACCATAACTTTAGTGATATCTTATGAGCGAAGATGTTAGGTTCAATGATCCAAAATGGTTATGAGATGTAAAAGAATGCATTCCTCTTCATCCAATTTAGGAATGATGGTCAATACTTGAGTATGTGTTCCTATCACCTTCTTTAAGCAAGACACATGGAAAATTAAGTGAATCTTGGATACAGTTGGTAGTTCCAACTTGCAAGCAACCTCTCCTATTCGATGTAGTATCTTGTAGGGCCCATAACACTTGGGTGCTAACTTATATCAACCTTTTTGTTTGAGAGATAATTTTTTGTAAGTCTGAATATGAAGGAAGGTCATGTCACTTTACAAAATCCCTCTCAATTTTTTCTTTGTCTACTTATTATTTCATGTGGTTCTGGGTGGTGGCCAATTTTTACTTAAGAGTTGCTAAGACTTACAACCTATGACTAAAGACTATGTCCATTGTATCTACCTTTGAACTACCTAGCAAGTAAGAGGTGAGTATTTGGGGTGGTTGATCATACACAAACTCATACAATGTCATCCTTTTGGTAGTGTAAAAAGTGGTATTATACCACCATTTGGCTAAGGGAATCCATTGACTCCACTTGGATTGATTGTTTAAAACAAAAAAATGCAGATAGGTCTCAAGACATTTATTCACCACCTTTTTCTGGCCATTTTTTTGTGGGTGATATGAGGTGCTTCTTTTCAACTAGACCCTTGAAGGAGATGTAACTCCTCCCAAAATTTACTAGTAAATATCTTATCATGGTCATTGACTATGAAATTTGGGCTTCCATGTAGTCTATATATCTAATCCATGAAAATTTGTGCCATTGTTCTAGAAGTATAGGGATGACTTAGGGATAAAAATGAGAATATTTGGTTAATTGATCCATGATTACCATTATGACTGATTTACCTCCTAAGAGAGGAAGACCTTCAATGAATTCCATGGATATATATGTCCATGGGGACTCTAGAATGGGTAAAGGTTGAAGTAACCCTAGTGTACAACTTATTTCCTCCTTTTGACACTGACAAGTGTCACAACTATCCACAAATTGCTTGATATATGATTTTAACCTTAGCCAATAGAAGCTATGATTTACCTATTCATAGGTTCATAAGAAACCTATGTGTCCCCCTATCATAGAAGAATGGAGCTCTTGGAGAATCTAAGATTTAAGTTTGGAGGAAGGTGGAACAACAATCTAATGCTTATAGCACAGCTCCCTCTATTTCCAAGAATAATTGGGATGGTCCTTTGCTACTATCTATAAATTCTAAATAATATTTTCAAGTGTGGGGTCTTACTACCATTTAGAATTAATTCTATCTAACCAATAAACCTTAATCATGGACAATACATATAGGATATCCTATGTTTTAGGAAACCTAGAAAGAGGATCAGTGGCAATATTTTCCTTCATTTTATGATAGGCTATCTCTTTTTCATATCCCAAGAGCTTAGTGACCTATTTTTACTACTCTGAGAAATGGATTCTCTACTCCAAGAGATACTTAAGGATCCAATGATTATTCTTTGATGATGAAGTGTCACCCTAATAAGTATGGTTACTAATGGAGGACGACAAAGATAATGGTCATCATCTCCTTCTCATAAGTTAATTTGGCAAGGTTTCACCCTAAGAGGGCCTTGATTATGAAAGCAAGTGGTTGAACTTCTTGCATAAGTATTAACCCTCAATCCAACTCTTGAGGCATCACTTTTAATGATAAATATTTTGAAAAAATTGGTATGGCTAGGATTAGTGTATGGTACATGGCATCCTTCAAAGTCAAAAAATCCTACTTAGCTACATTGTTCCATGCGAATGCATCCTTCTTAAGCATAGTTGTTAAAGGAGATGATATCTTCCCATAGTCCTTGAATAATTTATTTGTAATATCTAGTAAGGTCGAGGAATCCCTGAAGGTTCTTCAATGTTTTGGGCTTGGGCCACTCCTTCATAGCCTCAATTTCACTTGGATCTACTTAGACACCATATCTAGCCATGACATGCCCCAAATATTCTACTTCAGTTGCCCCAAAGGTGCATTTAGATTTCTTAACATACAATTAGTTCTAGTGCAAGAGCTTCAAAACTTGATCGACATGTTGTAGGTGCTCTTCCCATGTTTTGTTGTAGATTAATATGTCATCAAAAAAGACCAATGTAAATTTTTAGAGTTAGGGTTTTAAAACCCAATTCATCAAGCCTTGGAAATTTTATGGTGCATTAGTGAGGCCAAAAGATATGACCAAGAACTCATAATGCCCCTCATGGGTCCTAAAAGTTTTTTTAGGGATGTCATCCTTGTGAACCCAAATTTGGTGATAGCCTGATCTGAGGTCCAACTTGGTGAAATATTGAGCACCATGCAACTCATCCAACAAGTCATAAATCACTAGAATGGAAAAATTATCCTTTATGGTGATATTATTGAGTTCTATGAAGTCTACACACATTCACCATGACCCATCCTTCTTCTTGACCAGTAAGACTAGAGCTAAAAATGGACTTGTGCTTGGACAGATGAGTCTTGCATCTAGTAATTCCTTTACCAATTTCTCAATCTCATTATTTTGGTGATAGGGATACCTATATGGCCAAATATTTGGAGGTTGACTCCCAAGAATTAAATTGATTCTATGATCTTCTTGTTGATTGGGTGATAGCTATTTGGGTTTAAGGAAGACCTATTGATTCTTAGTTAGGACCTCTAGAAATTCTAAAGACACTCATCCTGAATAACACATAATTGCATCTAAAAAATATTCCCATAACTAGTTTATGGCCCTTCTTAATTAGTCATTGCATCTGGTGGGATGTTACAAGCTTGGGATTGCCAATTTTCACACCTTGAATGGTGTGGGTTCTATTATTGACAATGAACTGCATCCAAAGTTCTAAAAAATTCTAGGATATCATTCCCAATGTTCATATCTAGGGGCACCCCAATACAATATTAACTCCACCCAATGGGACTGCATAGAGATCAATCTAACAATGATAGTCACCAATGGATAGGCAAGCATTTTGACACTTCCCAATACAAGTCATGATGTCTCCATTAGCAATTTTCACTTGGACTTGTTCATGACCATAAATGAAACAATCTACCCATTTTGCCACACTTGGATCAATAAAATTATCCATGCTACCAAAGTCCAATAGGATTAAAACCTTATGCCCTTTGAGGAACCCTTGGACTATCATACACTATGATTGAATTTAGAGAAATGGTGGGAATTTCTTCTTCCTAATTGTCAGTTGGAGGTTCTGCATCCACTAAATCTAAGTTTTATTCCACTAAATCCATAAATTATTCCCTTGTGTCTATAGAATAATCTAAAGGATTGCTCATATCTAAGAGGTAGAGGTGTTGGATTTTGCATTTGTGTCCCATGGCCCATTTTTCATCATAATTATAGTAGAGTCCCTTGGCTTTGCAATTGGCCATCTCCTCTAGTGTTAACCTCTTAACCATTGGAGATTTTGGAGCATTATTATTGGTGGATGTAAAAGTTCTATTTTGAAATGTAAGGGGTCTAGAAGCCTTCCTTTGAGAATTCCATTTGTTCTCTACAAGTTTAGCTAGCCCCATGGTTGTCATATAAGTGGTTAGTTTAAGCATTTGCACCTCGGTCCTTATCTCTTCCTTAAGGCCACTAATAAAACAACTCTTAAAAAATTCATTAGGAAGGGCTTTAGTTCTATTGGTCAACTTCTCAAAAGTAATGATATACTCGGGCATAGTGCCTATTTGTCTCAACTTAGTGAGTGCTCCAGTAAAGTCTTCAAACTTGGATGGCCCAAACCAACTAAGGAGTTCTCTCTTGAATTATGTCCATCTAATATTGGGAACTTGTTTTCTCAACCATTGGTACCAATGCAATGCTTCCAAATCAAAATGAAATGCAACTATAAAAATCCTTTGGTCAAAGGGAGTTTCATGTAGCTCATACCATTGCTCAACCTTAATCAACCAACTCTGTGGCTTTGTTCCATCAAACCTTGAAAAATCTATTTTAGGGAGTCATGGAGTCATGCCTCTATTGTTTGAATACCATTGAGTGTTCTCTTCATTAAAGACTCTAGAATAGTCAGGGTGGTCAATAGTTTTTCCCCTTTGAGCATCTAGATTGTTCTCAATAGACCCATTAAAATTTGGATTTCTAATCTTGAGCACCTCAATGTCCTGACTCATCTGATCTTGCTTATGTTGGTAGTCTACTAGCATGGTGACAAGAGAAGATAATTGATCCTTAAGATCCATGATGGCATCTAGTTTGGAAAGTTGCTCCTCCATCTTGTTCATTCTGGCCTCCATTGCTTGATAACGGGTCTTTGAGGGAATTTACTAAAAATAGAAATGCTATTTTTAGTAGTTACTATTTTTAGTAAGGGTCCCAAAAAAGTGTATGGGTGCTATATACCAATATTATCAGCTCAATGAGATGATCGTAATGGGCTATATCCCAAAATGACAATTTTTTGGTAACCTAGACTACTATTTTTAGTAAGGGTCCCAAAAAAGTGTTTGGGTGCTATATATCAAAATGATCAGCTCAGTGAGAGGATCGCAATGAGCTATATCCCAAAATGACATTTTTTAGTAATATATACTTTTTTCAAGGGTTTTTTAGGTTGTGTATTTGCTCCCAAACTCTCTGAATTTCACTTTTTTTGTCTTGTGAGCTTTGCTTCTGATAAGGTGAGTAGGGAAGGGATGGATTCTAGGTTAGGGTTTGTGTACTCTCCATAGCCCTCTATTATACCATAGTAATGATCAATAGTGCTTGGACCAATATTTTAGACCACTACTCAAGGAGGATTCCACACATACCCTTGAGTGCACTACCCACCTCTTTGACAGTACGAGAGGGTAATATTCTTGAGTGTTGTGCTTGGATGCACTATGGATTTTACATGGTCGATTGGTTCCCTATATATGAAGGTTTGGCTAGGGGTTCCTATAGGGGTCTCCCAATATACCCAAAGATACGTGGGAGCTCAAATCTATGTATGGGTGTTGTTTGAGGCTTGGGTATTGGAGCCTGATCACCCCTCACTTCACTAGATGCTTTATGGGAAATCTAGCTTAGCCAATAATGACAACTCCATATTATTTTAAAATGGCCGAAACACTGTTTCTAACCTATAGACCTAGGATTAACAAAAAAATTTGCTCACAACAGAAGCTTACCAAGCCTCAAAAAGGGCTCTAATACCACTTGCAATGCACCTCTTCTTCTCGTGCAAATATTTCACCTCAAAATCCTTAGCACAGAGCTGAACTGAGATAAGATATTCAATGCCAAAGATAATATAACTATGATTCATAGAGTATTAATGAAAGCAACATAAATATCGATAATAAAAGCATACATGCATGAAAACATAAGAATAGTAATTGTAAGAATTTGGAATGAGAAATGTTACTATCGTAGGCCACTTCGAGGGAGCAACCTCCTTACAAAATATGTAAATTCTTCTCTAACCCATGAGAGTTACATCCTTCCCATTTTATAACATTTACAAGAATATTTCTTGACATCTTATGACAATATTCTATGGCATCCTGCTATGATAGTATTCTATGAAAATATTCCTAACTTACCTAATTTATGAAAGTTACATTCATAATACTAGCGGTTACATTCATAATTCTATGACAACAAAGAGATTCTATGACAAAGCAATTATATACATGATTCTATGACAACACACTCTTCTAACTTAACACATGGCCCACTTCTAACTAGATACATGGTCCACTTTATTACAATAACATATACCCCAATGTATTACAAGTGTTGAATATGTAACAAAGATTAGTGAATCACTCTACTTTGCTAGTGATTTTCTAACATTCCTAGCACTCTTCTTGTACAATCCAATCACTTTAATTTTCTAATGGATCACTTCTAGATAAATTGGCACTTGTCTTATCAAAATTTGAGGGATTTTTTAAAGGCATTCACTTACTAATTTTAATGTTTTGTAATCTTCCAAAATTATAAATTCCAAGGTAGTGACTCATCACTACACTTAGACAATGGTATATTTGGAATGTTATATATTACCTTCTAAAATAAAACCTCAAAGCACCATATGTGGAAAACCTTAAATGGAATAAAATTATCTAAAAAAATACATGGAATAAAATATTAGTGATACTTCTGACTAATGTGAGTTAAACCTAATTATTTTTCATACAATATAACAAAGGAAATATTTTTACATTGACTTTCTTGATTTACTTTCTCCTAGTAAATAAATTAGAATAAATAAATATTTAATTAGTTAAAATAACCAGAAAAGTTCTTTTTGTAGCATACATTTTGGGTGAAACTAATTACTATGGATGATACATATACTTATGTTGACTTGTGAAGGTGTCTTTGTGATATATTTTTTGGAATTTATTTACAAGTGAGATTTATTAAATTTAGTTAATGTATAATGAGAATGCTAACATGAGTAAACTTATCTAACAAAAGTTTGTAATGAATAAATATCTTTTTGAATTTTAATTAATATTGACTTTAAATATATTAAAGGTTTCAATTATTAAGCTTGATGTGATATTGTCATAAACATGATGGATATAATATTTATAGTTTCTTTAACATTTTATCTTAATCAATGTTCCATGTTTATTATGTACCAATCACTATTAATATTATAGTTAAAGTGTTGGGCATGTAGAACTATGTTCCACTTGTATGCTAGTTTTTTAATACAAAACAGTATATTTTCTCATAATTTATTTACTCATTAAAGTAAAACCTATTATTTAACAATTTATAAAAATACATAAACTGATTAAAATGAAAAATATGTGTTATATAGATCATAATTTGTTATTTCATTTCATGTAAAATAATTATAAAATTCTAACTTGTTGAGTCAAAATGGTGTAGAAAATAAAATGTCAGATCTCCATATGTTGTGGTTAAGATATTCAACAAGATGAATATTAATCAACATGCTTAGAAAAAAATTATATGAACCTTAAGTTATATATTTTATTAAAAAATATATGCATCCCTACATGCACTAAACTTGGGGTATATGTTGGCTATTCATGTTTTCGATAATATTACCTTGAAAAACAATATGTATTTATATAAAAATTATATATAGTTAAAATATATGGTCATAATAAATAAAATAATTAATGGGAGAAAGTGTGAGTTGGGATTGAATATGATCCAAAAGTGAATGTGAACCAAGATTGCACCTCACCTTGTAAGCAAATGTTACATGTGCAAGTAGGTAGTAAAGTGTGAGCAGGGAGGAAGTTCCACTTTTTCTTGTTCTAAATCTTAGGATAAACTCAAAAAATAAAGGATTCAAGTAAAGAAATCTAGGTAACATGGTAGGGAAGTCATTTTTGAAAGTCCTTATTGGAAATAAGGATGCCCTAGTTGTAAGTAAGGATTCTTTGGTTGGAAGTATGGATGCCCCAACTAAAGATAAAAGGAACAGTAAATCTATGGAAAACCTTATCTAGGTAGAAGATATTGTGGATCAAGTGGAAGTAGGAATTGAATTCAAATTACTCCATGATTTTTATTTTGAATGAATTTTTCCATATTATCTTCTCTAATTTAGAAATAAACGATAAAATAATGGATGGTGGTCCTTGGTTTAGGGAAAATATGCATTATAGTTAAGACCATGGAGGGAATTGTTTTTTATATTAAGAGTATTAAAATGCTTTCAATGTGGACTAGGATTTTTGGAATTCCTTATTAGCTCTTCAAAAATGAGGTTTTGAATAATATTGGTAATACTCTAGGGGACTTCATTGAGGAGGGACAAACTACTAAGGAGATAAGCTGTGTTGTATACACTTGAATATGTGTTTCCATGGATATTTAAAATCTTTATTGTATTCCATTAGGATTAAATTTGAATCAAGAGAGTGGGATCAACAAGTGGATTATAAAAATATTGCATTTTAATGTCACAAATGCCATGATACCATACACATGGCAAGATATTGCAATGTGAAAATTATGAAGAAAGAGATGGAATTTTTTTATCATGAGATCAATATGAAACAAGATCATATCATAGTAGAATATAAGATAAATCAAGGATTTTCTACTCCTAAGGAAGTTGTAAAAAATATTTCTGCATCATTACAATACACAAGTTCAAATTTAGAAGAAGTTCAAGGTGCAAAGGAAGATGGGGAGGCAAATTTCAAAGTGAATGAGGTGAAGGAAGTCAAGGTTAATCTAGATATATTATCTTTATTTTCCTCAAGTAGCATAAAGTCATATTTTTGCAATGAAAGTAATAGTACAATGTATATCCATTGCACTTTATGATTTAAAGAGAATCAAAACAAATAAATGCATATGGAGGATATCCATGGAAATTCAATTTTTCTTAGACAACATGACAAAGTAATTTTTATGGAGGATCATCCTTGTACTCTAGGTTTTCTAAGAAAACATAAATAATAAATTGTTTATGAGGATATTCCTTACATTTCAAGTTCTTTAGGGTATCATTACTCTTTAGGAGATAATTCTCATTAGGAAAAATATGGAAAATAGAAGAGATTGATGAAGATGAAAGTGTCGGTGGGAATGAGAAAAGGAAAGGAAGTTCATCAAAGCTTAAACAAAGACAAAAAGAAACTCAAAGGTATATCAATTTGGGAAGTGAAATATAAATATCACAAGTTTTAATAAGAAATGGGGCTAAGCCTACTTATAAAAAAATATGATGATAAAAATGGTATAATTGAATATTAAGGGTATGAACAAAACTCCTATTAAAATATTTATTAAGGAATTAATAGGTATTATAGCCCTTAATCTATTTTAATACAAGAAATAAAATTAAATGGTGAAGAATATAAGGATGTTTTTAAAAATATTTGGAATATGGGGGATTGTCTAGTAGTTTTTCTATAAGATCTTCAGGTGTTATTGCAACAACATGGGACAAACATAAATGGAATAGATAACTTTTAGAAGAAAAAAATAATTGGGTTGTTGGACTATTTTGTAAAAAGAGAAACACATCAAATTTAGGGTTATCAATGTATATGCTCCAACTATAATTATTCCTTATGAGAAGTACATTAGCATATTTTTTTTAAACATAGTGATAATTCTTAATCATAATCTATAGATTCTTGGGGGTGATTTCAACATAGTTTTATCTCCTTTGGAAGAGAAGGGTGGTACCACTAGTTGGTCTAAATAAATGGAATATTTTGCTTGATTTTTAAATTCAAATGGCCTTTGAGACTTTATTCCTTTAGATTTTCAATACACATGGGATAATAAATGTATTAAGCAAATTCATATAGCAAAAATATTGGACAAATTTTTGTTATCCAAAACATGGTTACAAAGAAATTATAAAATATATCTAGATATTCTATTGCAAGTAGGATCAAATCACAAACCCATTTTTTGACTTGTGATATACCCAATAAACGTCATCTAAATCCACTTCACTTCCATTCTATGTGGTCACCCAAAGCAAATTTTGAAGTATTATGTATGTATAGGTTTTTTCAAAATATGAAATATCTAAAAGAGGAATACCAAATCTTTTGGCAGCATTTTAATAAATGAAATGAATTGAATCCAAGCTCAAAATGTGTAAGAGATAGTAGAAATCAATGGAATGAACTAGGATTCTTATGTGCAATAAAAACAACTACTTTATGATTATCATAATGTATTGAAAAAACAAGACTCATGTTAGTTCCAAAAATCAAGGGAGAAATGGATCATTGAAGGATATGAAAACATCTTTTTCATTTCATCAAACATATTTTTTCTCTAGATGGAAGAAATTTTGAGAAAGAAGGTTTCAAGAAGGAATAAATTAATAATTTCAAAAATACTTTGTTGGATATTGGCAAGATAAGGCACAAGGTAATATTTTATAAAATATTCCATCAATTATCAAATAGGGATAAAATGAAAGCTTTATGAATAAGATATGGAAGGAAGAGCTACATGAAACAATTTTCTTTTTGAATCCTAACAAGGCAACAGACCCTGATGGATTTCCTATAATTTTATTTGAAATTATTTTGTATTTATTGAATAGTGATATATTGGTTGCAATTAAAAAGGCCTATAAAAGGAAGGTTACAATAAGTGAGATTAGTTCTATTTTTATTGTACTGGTTTCCAAGAAAGGTGAGTCAAAATATTTCAATAATTTTCATTCAATAAGCCTTTGTAATATGGATTATAAGATCATTTTTAAAATTATGGTAAACATATTAAAAAGCATTCTAGATTGTGTTATCTTAGATTAACAAGGTGGTTTTGTTTATGGTGTACAAATTCTTGATCATGTAATCAAAATATTGGAGTCCATACATTCTCTCCATTCTATCAAAAAATAAGTATGGTTGTGAAATTAGATACGAACAATGTATATGATGGGGTTTTATGGAGTTTATATATAATATTATTAAAAGGTTTTTTTTTATCAAATTTAGTTTGAATGGATTAATGTTGTTATAACGTCCTAAATATTTCAATTTTGATCAATGGTTTTCCTACTAGTTACTTTAAGTCATCTTGTGGACTCTGCTAAGATGATCCACAATCTACTTATCTATTTATTATTAAGACATGGGAATTAGGGAGAGATTTCCTAAAGGAAAAAATGGAAGAAAAAATAAAAGGTATTTAGTTTGCAATAAATGACCCCTTAGAATCTCATCTCCAATTTTTTGATGATAATTTGTTTTTAGGCCATCCTTTATTCAATGAGGATGTGGAGTTTAAATTAATTCATGCTATGATGAGGTTTATTGGCATTTGTCTATTGCTATAAATTCTAATACTTTTTATTAACACTACCCTAGACTTATAATTTATTATTGTAGATATTTTAGGGTTTAAAATTAAAAAACTTCCCATTAACCTACTTGGGTATTCATTTGTCTCATAAAGAAAATAATAATGGAATTTGGGTCTCTTGTTTGTATAGAATGAAAAAATGTTTGGAATGTTGGAAAAGTAATTTCTTAACAATGGTAGGAAGGATACAACTCATAAAAACTACATTGTAATCTATCCCTATTTATATGATGTTACTTTCATGATTGCCAGTAGGTATAGCATCAAAAATTGATAAAATTTAAAGAGACTTTGTTTGGAAAGGATGCAAAAAAAAAATTAGGTTTCCACTTTGTAGGTGGGATAGGTTTTGTAAAGGAGAGAGTGATATAATAATAGACTTCTAAAATTATAAACTAATGATTTTGGCCTTATGGGAAAAAGTTAGATGGAGATTATTTAGATATCAAGGAACCACCTAGGTAAAAAAGTTACTTCAAAAATATATAGGTTCTCTTGATGTAATAAAATTATTTAGGATAAGAACCATAGCCAAAGGATCTCCAACATGGACTTTCATAACATATAGTTTTCAATTGTCATGAAGTATATTATATAGATAGTTAATAAGGGGAATTATGAAAAAATTTGCTCTAATACTTGAAGCCTTATCCTATTATATCTAATTCAAAATGGCAACCACTTGCCCAAGCATACCTATATTCTAGATTTTCAAAGGTCAAATATTATATTAATATGAGCAACAACTCCAAATCATGGAATTATATTAGTAACCTAGTTGAAGGAAAGGAACTCAAATAAATTATAGATGAGCTTCAAAATATGCTTCATGAGATTTATGTGACTATTTTTACATGAAAGGATCAGTTGCTTTGGAATCTATGAAAGTATGGTTAATAATTTCTCAATATGGAATATGAATATTTAGAACAATCAAAATTTCCTACTCCTAAATATTTCCCTTGGAATAATGTTTGGTCACTAAAGGTTGTTCCTAAGGCCTCAACATCCCTTTGGTTAATAGTTCAAATTAATATTCTTATAGTAGAGAGTCTACAAAGAAGAGGATATTATGTACCTTTTAGATGTGCCTTGTGTGAGAGGGATTTAGAAACATAGACCATTTACTTCTCGATTGTCCCTTTACTCACACCATTTGGGTTACTTTTTAAAAAATATGAGAACATATTAGATAGCTCCATCAACATGAAAAAGTTGA
Organism: Wollemia nobilis; assembly: GCA_028583015.1. Classification (NCBI taxonomy): domain Eukaryota; kingdom Viridiplantae; phylum Streptophyta; class Pinopsida; order Araucariales; family Araucariaceae; genus Wollemia; species Wollemia nobilis. Next base: position 5,738,467 of record JAQPPZ010016709.1, read on the forward strand.
TGAAATGTTGGATTAGTTATTTCAACACTAAAGCATTATATATTCTATGGAGGATTGGACCTACCATTATTTTTTGAAATTTATGGCTTGAAAGAAATAATATAATTTTTTAAAATAAATTCTAAAATCATGCCCAATTTTGAAATCGTATTGTTGCCTTTCTTGTAGAATGTTTTTAGATATGGTTCTCATCATGGGAAGTCTCAACTATAGAAAATAGATGCTAACCACTTGTTTATATATTTTTAATACAAATGGAAGAGTCATATATGATAATGGAAATAGAACAAAGGATATGCTTCCATTTATGGTGAAATAGAAATATCTAAATACTAGGTTTATCAAAATTAATTTTGATGGTGCTTCCAAATAAAATATAGAAAAAGACAATGGAGGTGGTGTTTTTCAAAATAGTGAAGGCAAAATTCTTCTCACTTACACAGAATCATATAAAACTTTAACTAACTGGTGGAAAATTAACAATTCATTCATTGAGGCAATAGTCTATTTAATACATACCTTAGGATTAACAACTAGAAGATTGATACTCCCAATGAGGAGATAATTACATGTAAGGAATATTAAAGTGATACTCCGTATAAAAATGGATGACCTAATCATCTAAAGATACATGACCTGATTATAATATTAAAATAATATAATAAAATATTCCTACCAACCCCCTTATTACATTATTTGGGATAGTAAAAACTAGGGCCTCCCTAAAGTTAGAGGAGTTTAGGCTCTAGATATTGGCTCTAGATCTTGAAAATGGCTTTGGCTCTAGATATTAGCTCTTATATTTGGGTCTTGGCTCTAGATACTAGCTCTACATATGACTCTGGTTTTAGATTTTACTCTAGTTCTTGACTTTTTAGCTCTTGGCCCTAGCTCTTTGGCTCTTATATTTAGCACTTGCTTTGGATCTTAGCTCTTTTGCTTTAACTTAATATCTTGCTCTAGCTTGGGTAAACACCTTTAGGTCATCCTGTGGATCTACCTCTAGATTCACTATGGTAGGAACCAAGTTTCTATTAGTTGGATTTAAATGGAGGATGATGGAAAACAATGCAAATAGATTAAAATATCAATCACTTTTTATGGATCGTTGTTTCAGTTTGGAGGTCTCCCTACCAAATGCTCACAAGGAGTTATATTAAAATATGTTCTTCGATGCCCAAAGACACCTTTCATGAATGCACATATAAACCTATCTAATAGTCATGATGGTGAAAGGACATGATGGTCCCTTAATTAAATAAATGAGATTAATAATAACCTAAGTTAATATTAGTATTCTAACAAGCCATCCATCTTAAAAAGAGCTTTGTCCTCAAAGTGGAAAGTGAGGAAATTATTTTTGGATGTGATGAAGTGTTTCCCATGCAGCATATTCAGGAGGTAGACCTTTCCATTGAATTAAAATATCGGTGATGGTGCGATGATGAAGTTGTCGAGTATGACGATCTAGGATAGCTTTAGGTTCAACCAAAAGTGTTTCCTCTTTTGTGAACTCGGGAAGTTGATTTTGTGTAGTAATGTGGTTACCAAGTACTACTTTAATACAAGATACATGGAAGACAAGATGAATTTTTGAGGAATCGAGTAACTCAAGTTTATAGGCAATGGACCCAATGCGTTGAAGAACTTTATAAGGTTCATATAATTTAGGGGCTAATTTTTGAGATCCTTTGATTTTGAGCAAGGTTTGATGATAGGGTTGAAGAAAAAGAAATACCATATCACCTTTTTGAAAAAATAGCTCCATTTGATGTTGGTCCTTTTGTTGCTTCATATGATGTTGAGTGGTGATTAAGTTATTTTTGAGGAGATGAAGAATGTCATCTCTAGTAGAAAGGTGAGAATCTACTACTGGCACATTCGAGCTTCCTGGAATATAAGAATAAATGGAAGGTGGTGTTTGACCATATAATGCTTCATACGGTGTCATCTTAATGGTGGATTGATATGAGCTAATATACCACCATTCTGTTAAATAAAGCCATTTAAACCAATGAAGGGGTTGGGTAGAAATAAAACAACATAAGTAGGTCTCCAAATATTTGTTAACAACTTCGGTTTGATCTTCAGTTTGTGGATGATATGCAAAACTCATGTGAAGTTGCGTGCCTTGGAGTTTGAATAATTCTTTCCTAAAGTTACTAGTAAATGTAGGATCACGATCACTTATTATGGTAAAGGGTATACCATGAAGTTTAAAAATATTACCAAGAAAAATTTGGGCTATAGTGCTAGTCGTGTAAGGGTGAGTCACAAGGCAAAAAATGAGCATATTTAGATAGGCGATCTACTACAACTAGAATAGTGGTTTTTCTTACAGATTTTGGAAGACCTTCAATAAAATCCATGTAAATATCGACCCATTTTTTAGTTGGAATAGGTAGAGGTTGTAGGAGGCCAAGAGGATTTATTGTTTTACCTTTTTATCTTTTACAGGTCTCACATTCATCCACAAATTTCTTAATGCCTTGTATCATGCCTACCCAGTAAAAATATCTAATCACTCTTCTGTAATTCTTGAAAAATCTTGAGTGTACTGCCATGGGTGTGTAATGTAACTCATGGAGAATTTTGATATGATATGAGGATGTAGGAGATATAACAATAAACCCTTTGTACCTGAGTATATTTTTTTTTAAGAAAAAAACACCTTATGGGGCTGCCTTGGTCTAAGAGACCACGACCAGGGGGTTCTACACTGTTAAAGTCACCCAGGAGTTGTACCCTGCCTTGCCCGCACCAACATTATCAATTGGATTTTGGGTACACAATTAAACTTTTTGGTAGGGTGTAGATTCAAACCTAGGACCTCCCTTGGAGGATTGCCCTCTCTTCTCCAACTCACCTACAACACTTGGGTTTACTAGAGGAGTCATGTTGAAGTTTTTGAATTAATGCATACGTGGTAGGATTATTTAACCATTCCTCATTGATTTGGTTTATCCATTTGGGAATAGGAGTGGAGAAACTAGTGAAGGCGTTAAAGGATATTTCAGGTGCATCATATGTATTACTTTCTGGAGTTCAGTTAGTACTTCCACCTCGATAGTATCTTCTTCTTTTGAATTATTTTGGTCAAGTATATCTAAAATATAAATTTTGGGGTTAATACATTTATGGTTAGGGGTGAATTTCTCATCAGAGTGGAAACAAAGTCCCTTTTTTTCATATTTCCTTTATTTCTTTAGGGCTAATTTTTTTAATTGGTAAAGTTCTGTTTAAATTTGTTAGGGCATAGGTATTTTGATATTTGGTCATTGGTGGTCCCCCAGGTTGTCATTGGTTATTGATTTTATTTTATGCCATTTGAGCTAACGCCACAGTGTGCATCATGTCTGTAGGACTGAGCATTTGGACCTCTAATCAATTTTTTTCCTTTAAGAAACTAATAAAGTAACTTTGAATAAAGGATGCATCTAATCCTGATGTAAGATTTTCTAATTTCTCAAAATAAGCTTGGTATTCTTGTACTATCATGGTTTAACGAAGTTTGGTGAGAGCCCTTGTGAAATATTTAAATTTGCTTGGGCCAAATCAGACCATTAGGTTTTTTGTAAACTTTGTCCATGTAGGAGTGCCATTTTTATTTTCATACCATTTGTACCATTGAGTAGCAATTTTTTCTAGGTGAAAATATGCAATGCAAACCTTTTGGATCTCGAGGATTTGATAGAGTGAGAAATATTGGTTTGCTCGATAGATCCAATTTGTGGGATCACCTCCGTTAACTTTTGGGAAGTTTAATTTAGTGGTTCAGGGTAAGATTGATGTTTGGGGTCCCTTAAGTAATGCTTGTTGTGGTGGTGTTCTTGTAGGTTGACCAACTTGGATTAGTGCCATGTTTTGTTGTACCATATCGACAAAGTGGTTGGTAGCACCAATTTTCAGGTCTAGTTATGTAATCTTGTTTTCATGGTCTTCTTTCCATAGGCAAAAATCTTCCTTTGTCATTATTATTTTTTCAATTTTGTCTTTCCATGTATTGAATGCCTACATGATTTCTTTTACAGGGTCTTATGATTTCCTTCCATCAGCCATTGTAGTGTAATTTTGGGAATTTGTGAATTTTTCTTTTGTATTCTATGGCACCTTTTTAATAGTTGATTTGATCAATATATAACGCCAAATGCTGAAAAATGGACAATTTTGCAATATTTTATCAATAATTGATAAAAATTTATCAATTGGTTTAATAGAAGGTAAAAAATATTGTAGAAATTTGTTTGTTTTTGAAGGACTCCACTGTTTTTTACAGAACGTTTAAATCAATTTGAATTTTGAAATATTTTCTTGGCATTAAAATTTTGAATTTTTTGAAAAAAAAATTATTCAACGGTTATGAGTGGAGGGTAGTGGCGGGTCAGCGATCAAGGGCACAAATATCAAGGGGGTCAGATGAGGAAGGGTAAGCAGAGGATGAGTGATAGGGGTGTGAATCTCAAGGGTGGCAAATATGGAGGAGTAAACAAAGCAGAGGGAATGGGTCAGGAAAAATGGAGGGCACACGACAACTAAGGTGAGGTATGCCAATTAGGAGCTTGGCACAAGTGGAAGTGGCTTTGAGTGTGCGAGGGTTGTATGGCCCAGCGTGACCAAAGTCACAATTGGTTATAGTAGTGATCATCCTTTTAAATCACTTTTAGTGCCAATTCCTATACGTGTAGGATATTTGATTTGAAAAAAATTTAACTTTTCACTTTATTCTCCCTTCGTCAGCATCGAAATAACGACGATTACCATCAAAACTTTTTTTGACGATAAAAAACTTTACATTATAAAGTAAAATTTATAATAATTCATCATGTTTTTTAAAGTCTTGTCAAAAAACACAGAAGTTCACTGCAAAAAGTTTGTTTTGAAGGATTTGAAAACTTTGATCGACCTTTCTTGGACCTGGTTAATTCCTTTGATGCTGGATTAATATGGGTAAGGTTTTTTAATGATCCTTAAACCAATTTATGCACCATAACATGTATAAATTGATCTTTATTTCTTAGACCTCGTCATACATCACCTGTAGTGGTATTTTTTGATAAATTTTAGTCTTCTTTATGTGATCTGGTATGTGTCTTGTAGTTAGCAAGAACGTTGATATTTTTGAGGAACCTTCAAAAAAATCTTAAGTATTTTTTTGCTTTTTTGAACCCTCTGTGGTTACTTGTTTGTGTTCTATCTGCTGGTGAAAATATACATAGTGGGGGGAAAAAAGAAAGGTTTTAATGCATAGATATTGGATGGATATGTGTTTCAATGAGTATGGAAGTAGGTAAAGGCTTAGCTCTAACACCAGTTGGTAGGAACCAAGTTCCTATCACTTGAATTTAAATGAAGGATGATGGAAAACAATGCAAATAGATTAAAATATCAATCACTTTTTATGGATCGATTTTTCAGTTTGGAGGTCTCCCTACCAAATTATAACAAGGAGTTATATTAAAATATGTTCTTCGATATCCAAATACACCTTTCATGAATGCACATATAAATATATCTAATAGTCATGATGGTGAAAGTACACAATGGTCCCTTAATTAAATGAATGAGATTAATAATAACCTAAGTTAGAATTAGGATACTAACACACTACCTCGGGGTGTGTTGCCTCTAGGTCAACTACCTCTAAGTCTACTATATTTGGGTTAGCTACATCTATGTCTACTACCTCTGGGTTTGCCTCTAGATCTATTACATATTCATCTACCTCTTGGGATACCACTGGGACTATTACCTCTAGGTCTTCCTTTGATTCTATATTTGGGTTTGCCACTAGGTCTGCTACCTCTAGGCCTGCCATTGTGTTAGGAACCTTCTATTTAAAATAAAATCACTCACATAAACATTGCAATTAAAATATAAATTCATGAAATAATAGTAAATGGCAATACGAAATATAAATGTGGAATTAAAACAATCTCACAAAATAACATAGAATCACAAGCCTCTTCGAGGGGGCAACCTCCTTCAATACTTTCATTATTTTGCAAAAATATACATTCATTCATGGAACTATGTATTTTAAAAATACACATCATGCAACCCCAACCTAATGCTCAAGAGTTGGCTTACATGAAAATACCACACGAGCTAGAATCTTATACCAAACATTGGGTACATTCTTGATAATAGTTATTTGAAATGGCACCACTTGTCTATGCATCTTATGTACCACATACCATTACAAAGTATTACAAAATAAAATTATAAATGGGTCCCCAAATTGGAAGGGGATCATTACATAATCATATAAGAATTACAAAATTAGTGTTAGGATGAGGTCTTAACATGCCCTTTCCCTTCAAAAATATTTGTTCTCAAAGTTGTAGATGATAAAACTAGTGTTGTAGCTACTGGAGAGACTCCCAAGTGGGATATTCTAGTTTGATTCCATACCATTGCACAAGAACCATAGTGATTACATGGTTTTGAAGAGTGCATGATCTATTATCCAATAGTTTTTTGGCTTGAGCAAGATAGAACCCTCTTCATCCAATTCAAGTAAAATAGACTAAACTTGTACTTGATTGCCCACAACCTTATTGACATAGGATATAAGAAAGATAGGATGGGGCTTGAAGGTCTATAGAAGGGCCAATTTACAGGTCATTGCACAAATCTTCTATAAAACCTGGTAGGGGCCATAGTATTTTGTGGTAAGTTTTTGGCACCTACAAAGCTATAGCGGTAATTTTTTATATAGCTACAAGCATAGGAAAACCATATTTTTTATCTCAAAGCTACACTCAGAATGGTGTTGATCACCTATTGGTGTATTTGATTATGGTCCAATTCCATATTCATTTTTAGTTGACAGAGGACTTTAGCATGTTAGCAGAGTGTAGAGTCAACAACATGGACCTTGGAGCTACCCAGAATGTAGGAGGAGGGTGTTTATGGAGGTCATCCATAAACTACTTCAAAAGGGGTATTTTTGGTTGCAGTGTGATAGAAAGTGTTATACCACCATTCAACAAAGGGAAGCCACTTCACCCACTATGTAGGAATATTAGAGGTAAAGCAATGAAGGTATGTATCCAAAAATTTGTTAACAATCTCTATTTGACCATTCATTTATGGATGGTAGGTTGAACTCATTTAAATTTGAGTTCCTTGCAACTTAAATAATTCTTGCCAAAAATTACTAGTGAAGGTAGGGTCTTGAATGAACACAATGGATGTGGGCATACCATGAAGGCAAAAAATAAAGTCTAGAAAAATTTGGGCAATGACCAAGGCCATGTAAGGAAGGGAAAGAGAACAAAAATGAGCATACTTCATGAGACAATCCACTACCACCAACATAATTAATTTACCTTTAGGCTTAGGTAACCCTTCAATAAAGTCCATGGAAATATCTATCCAGATTTTTTCTATAATAGGTAAGGGCTAAAGAGTTCCTAGGGAATGCACCATTTCTCCCTTTATCCATTGACATATGTCACACTCTACCATAAAAGTTTGAATGTCCTTATTCATATCCTTCTAGAAGAAAGTATGCTTAATAATTTCATAGGTCTTGAGGAACCTAGAAGAGACTACAATGGGTGAAGCATGCATATCCTTCAAGATGAGTTCCTATAGTTGAGAAGTTTGGGGTATAATAAGATGTTGGAGATATCTCAAATATTGTCTATCCCAAGTGTAGCCTAGACATGAGGTAGGCATTTTTTGATTTATGGTAATCAAATTTTACAATCCTAAGTTCTTGAGCATGTCCTCATGGAGAGCATTTATCCACTAAGGAATGGGCGAAGATATGACATATAGCATACTTTGATTCTAAAATTGGGGAGAGAGTGCATCTACCAAAATTTTCTCCTTTTATTTTTTATAGGTAATCTCATAATCATAACTCATGAGTTTAGAGACCCACTTTTGTTGTTCTAGGGTGTTGACCTGCTATGCCAAGAAGTACTTGAGATTTTGGTGGTCTATTTTGATGGATAAATTATTCCCAATGAGATAGGATCTCTAATGAGTAATAACATGTAGGATTGTGAGCATCTCCTTTGCATAAGTTGATTTACCTAGATTATAACTTGAAAGCACTTTGCTAGTGAATGCCAAGGGTCATCCTTCCTACATCAATATGGCTCAAATTCTATTGCCTGAAGCATCACTTTCAATTACAAATGGTTTGGATAAATTAGGCATTCTTTCATGTTAAGTTAGACCTATCCAAGTGAAATAATTATTCATTAACAAGGTCATTAAAGGAGTAGTGATCTTGCCATAGTTGTAGATAAATTTACGGTAATAGCCTACAAATCCCAAAAATCCATGGACTTTAAGAGTGTGAGACTTTGGCCAATGTAGAATAGATTGAATCTTCTTAGGTTCAACTTTAACTCAATATGTCATGATAATGTGTCCCAAATACTCTACTTTGGTCAACCTGTGGGTACTTTTGAACATTACCCACATGCACTTTGGTGAAAAGTGCAAAGGATTGTATTAGAGTCTCAAACAACTAAATCAGGAGGAATCCATATAATTTTGGCTTAGGCATGCCAGGGATGGATTCTCAAAAATCTTGATGTTGGATGAAAGACAGAGTAAATTAAATTTGGCTAAGTAGAAATAGTGTTAGATATTTTTTACCTCATCTAGAAGCGGATAGGTACCAAAAACCTATCGCCTAGCAGCCTGTAAAGAAAAAGGTTAAGTTTAGGAGTAGCCAAAGATCTTGCCCCCTTAGTAGAAGTGGATGGGTACCAGAAAACTGTCACCTAGTGGCACATAGTGGATGCACCATAATTTTTTCCCATAGAAGAGGAAATTGGGTATACAAAAATTTTCTATGCAAAAGGTCTAATAGCTTGTAAAATTTAAGCTAAAATCAGCTAAGTCTTAGAAGCACTAAAAATATTATACTAAACATAGGCAATAAGAGGTACCAAAAGTCTATCACCCATCAATGGAGAATAGATTGGATAAGTCCCAAGACTTTTGGAAGATATGTACCAAGTCTAGCAATGGATGGGTATATTAAATCCATTGCCTACTAAAATACATTGAATGAACTGGTACAAAGAGTCCATCACTCATCAATGGAGAATAAAAAGAAATATAAATTAGATAATTCCTAGGATTGTCGAAGATTTTATACTAGGCATAGGCAAGAAGAGGTACCAAAATTCCATTGCCCATCGATGAAGAGCATAAACATATAGAAAATTAGCTAAGTCTTATGAGTGCTAGAAATTTTATACCAGGCATAGGCAATATGAGGTACCAAAATTTTATCACACATCAATGTAGAGCAAAAATAGATATAAAATCAGCTAAGTCTCAAGAGCATCAAATTTTTTGTACTTGGTATAGGCAAGAGGAGGTACCAAATGTCCATCGCCCATCGATGCAAAGTAGAAATAGATATAAAATTAGTTAAGTCTTAGAAGTTCTAAAAATTTTATACCAAACATAGTTAAGAGGAGGTACCAAAAGTCCGTCGCCCAATGATGGACAATGTAAATGGCCAAAATGTGGTTAAGTCCCTTGATCACCAGAAATTGAAGCCCAACAGTAGAGAATGAGGGGTACAAAAGACCTATCAGCCTTAGCAAAAGAATTGAACCTACCTTAGTAGAGGAGAGGTACCAAAAATCCATCACCCAAGCATAGGCAAAAAAAGGACATGTAAATACATCTAAGTATCGATACTGTCATAAGATAAGTACCAAGGCTAGCAATGGATGGGTATATAAAATCTAATACCTACCAAATAATCTAAGTCTTGAACCCATCGAAGAAATTTCCCTAGAAATTGAATGGATTGGTACAAATATTTTTTCACCCATCAGCATGACCAAAAATAAGAGTAAAAAGCATAGAATATTTTATACCAAGAATAGGTAAGAAATGGTACCCAAGGCCCATCACCCAAAAATAGGTAGAAGAAACAAGGCATATAATTCAAAGTGTTATTATCACCAAAAATTTGGTGCCTGGCCAAGAAAGGGATGGGTATATAAAACTTGTCATATGTTAGCAACCCCATTATTCACCCGATAACATGGGTTAGCAAAGGTAGATCAAGTTTGATATCTAATAGTTATTTGTCAAATTGCATGTTAGATAATTCCAACAATAATATCTCTACCTATGTGCTTATGTGAATTTTAATGACAACTCAATAAAAATTTCAAAAAGGGATCAATGGACCAAACATAGACACCAAGACCAGCATGACCTAAGATGAAGCAAATTCTAGCCATCTCTATAGGCCACAACCAAGTGGTTACAACAAGTATACTACCAAGTAGCTTAACAAATTGGCTCTAACATAATTACAATCCACCATTGAGGTAATGATGCCCTGATAACCGAATGTATTGTAAAACGCTATAATACTAGAATGTAAGAAGTTCAAAATATCGGCTCTTAAGCTTCTACAAATTGTATGTATGAAAGCACATTGCAAATAGAAATACAAATGGAATTTTTTTTTGGACTCTATTTCAACTTTATTGTATAACATGTATGTATAAATGATTTCTTATTCTAATATAGGTTAGTTGAATGAGCATAGTATTAATTCTTCTCTTTGGATTTTTGCATGTGTTCATTTTCTAGTTCTAGAATTCACAATCTATTGGATTGTAAAATACATAAAATATTATTCTGTGATTGATAAAAATTGGTTGGTTTATTAGGTAGTTTGATTAATTTCTTGATTGCATAGCTTTTATATCTCATGCATTTTGATGTGGCTTAACCTGCACCATTATAAGTTCTAGCTTCAGCTTCTTTCATCTCTTTCAACACCCTTTTCTCCCACATATTTTAATAATAGCTAGTCAAGACTTCATAGGAACCAACTTCCTTTGGATATTGACTAATTAATCCTCATAAATTCTAGGTCATTCAATGTTGGTCAAAGTCTTTGGGTGCACAATATTACCATAGGTAGATTTTCAGACCAATAGTTTTTGGCATGCCTAGTGGGACCCAAATCCCACCATTTTGGATAAATCGGAGTTGTTGGAATATATTACATTATTTGGTACATGCCAATGTACCACCTTGGGTACATCTTTAGATTAGGATTTTATCTTAGATTAAGGTTTGAGTATTTACTTTATGCAATGTAATAAATGCACAAGTGTTAGAATGTGCAATGATGTAAATGTGCATGTAGTCCACATGTACATGAGTCATAGGATAGGAAGATGAAGAGTCATGGGTAGGTGAAAGGCCAAGGGACATATCTCCCTATATATAGGCCCTTGATAGAGTAAATGTATGGGAGATGGTAGAGAGAAGCATATAGAATAGTAGAGTATAGTGATGAGAAGAGAAAGTAGATACAATGTAGATCTTGCATGAATTTTTGGAGTGTTTGAGACCTCCATTACATTACATTGTACTATTTTTGTGAGCTTTCATTAATGGCTATTTTTTGAGTTATTGCAGAAGTTTCTCATATATTTTTCTTGCATATTATATTGCCATTATCATATAGTTAACATTGCTTGCTCATTTTAGATCTTGTGGTTGCATTTCCTTAAATATATATCATCAAAAGCTAACAGTGGTATCAGAGCACAAGGTAGATTGATAGGAAATAGAGAGATCCACAAGAGAGATTGAGAGGAGATAGGAAATATTATTTTTAGAATTTTTAAATTGCATTTTGGCTAGAGTCTTTCCATAGAGTTGCAAAAAAACTTGTGAAGACTAGGACTCAACATTGATTCCACTAGATTGACAAATCAACTAGTGAAGATTCATTATCTCTAGATTTAAAGAAATTTCTATTATCATTTTCTAATAATTTGTTGTAGAGAAGAGGAGATTCAAAGAAATTTGAGAAGCTTCCTACAAGAGCTAGGAAGAATATCTTCTTTGGAATCAATCCAGTACTTGAAGCAACAAGTTTAAGATTGAAGATTGAGAAGAGAGAAAAGGCCAAAGGAGCCTTATTGAAGATTGAAGGAAGAAGAGACTCAAGGAAAAGAGTCCGGAGAAGATTGGAGATTGGAGATCAAGGAGGCCCAAGAAGGAGGTTTCCATAGAAGATTGAAGACTATAGATTGTAGAGTGAAAGAAGAAGAAATAACTTAGAAGGAGGAGACCCAAGAGAAAGGTCCCATTGAAGAACTTCCAAATTTGGAAGATTGAAGATAGAGAAGGACTAGAAAAGGTCCTATTGAATATTTTAGAAGAAAATTTGAGATCAAGAAAAATCTCTTCACCCATTAATATGAAAAAAAAGGTCTTATTTTAAATTTAAACTATAAAATTTAAAGGCCCAAGAGAAGAGGCCTCAAGGATACTTGAAAGGAGAAAGAAGGAGAAGGCTAGGAAAGCCTCATTGAAGAATTTGAAGAAGGCCATTAGAGGAGATTTGAGAACTCAAGTGAGAATATTTCTAGAAAGGAGAAGTTCCTAATAAAGAAGAATTTGGGATAATTGTCACCATCCAAAAACAAGCCCAAAAGGGAGAAAGGTTTGGCAAGAAGTTTGCCAAATTTTGGAAGAGTTTTTATGAAGACCTCAAGACATTCAAATTCTTGAGAAGGAGGCCAACAAATAGGCCAATATTGAAGTCAAAATTTGACAAGGAGGTTGAAGGAGAAAGGAGCTAGAAGAAGCCATCAAATTTGAGAGATTTGAAGATTACCATTGAAGGCTTGAAGGCTGATTTGTGGAAGAAGAGATTGTTATTTTTGCAGCATAAGTTCAAGATATTAAGGATAGCATATCGAAGGAGAAATTAGTTGCATTAGAATCTAAAAATTTTAGAGTTAAGGGCAGCAATTTGGGTAGCACTAATAGCTACAAATTCTAGGGTCCTAGAACAACAAGTTGAAGGAAAATAGGCAGCATTGGAAGCTACAAAATAGAGGAGTTTAGGAAAAACAAATCACAAGGAGTTGAAGCTACAAAGTTTACAAATCTAGGGCAGCAAATAGGTGAACCAAATCACCAAGCAAGATTGCTACAAGGAGGTCAAAATAAGGTTTGATAATTGGTGTTATTAAAGTTTCTTATTCAAGTATTATTTAAGTTCCTTGAAAACACCATATTAAGAGTTATTAAAGGTAGCAATAAGGAGTTTGAGTTTAAAGGTTTTCAAGTTAAGTAAGGAGGTAGCATTATCATCTTGAAACCTGCAAAATACATCAACACAAGTTAGTGTTATAAGTTGCTTAAAAGGAGCAATAAGGAGAAATAGATAGTGCTTAATACAAGTTATTTCTAAGAGCTATCAAAGTGCATTAGTATTAAGCAAGAGAAGGAAGAATAGTGCATAAGAATAAGGTTGAGTTAAAGTGTCAAAAGACACCATTAAACATAGGTAAAGCTGCAACAAGTCTTGGTGAAGAGAAGCCACCAAAGGAGCACTACAACCACCAAGAAATAGAGAAGGTGCCACCATACTAAAGACAAGAAGGGAAGCTACAAAAGGAGACTAAAAAGGTCTCAAAATTTTGGTGCAATAAAGGTACTTTATCCTAACTTAAAACAAATTTATTTCTAGTTTATAATAGCACCATATTTATCTTTTCTAAAGTAGCAAAAGGAAGACAAAAGTTGAAGTGTCTTAAGACACCAAAGAGGCACATAAATTACAGTCATTAGTGGTAGTATTATCAAGTTTAAAGAAGCTATGAAGTGAAGGAGAAAGAGTCGACTAAGGGCTCAAAGTTATCTCATTCAAGGTGTCTAAAGACACCAAATAGGGTGCCATAGTTGCAAGAAGGCAGCACCCATAGTGAAAAGAAACCTACAACAAGAAACCTACAATAAGAGATGAAGACTAAGCAAGGATGAAGGTGCAAATAGCAAGGAAAATAACACAAATAACAAAGTGTTACCCAAGAGAAAGAGGAGAGAATCTTGGTTGAACAACCACCAAGGAAAGGAGCATCGAAACACCACCAAAGGAGGAGCCACCTTCATTGGAGAGGAGCCACCACCATACATTGGAGATCAAGAAGCATATTGTTATTACAAGAGAAGACCAAACAACTTGCAAGGAGTTGGCAAGTATATTAAGGAAGAGAAGGGAATATTGAGTGCTAGGTTACATGCAAGAGAAGAAGCCACCACTTGTCACAATGAGTAAAGGAATCATATGCCATTTGGCACAAAGGAGAAGAGTACCAATAAATTCTTAGTAATGCCTTAAGAGGGAATATATCATTCAAGTTTGAAATAATACTTATGCCTACACCACCTAATATCAATAGTCCTTAGTAACACCCCATACAAGCAAGGAGAGAATAAATCATCATTATTTCAATATCCAAAGGTTGAAATAATGCCTGCACCACCTAAATCAATGCCATATAAATATTACATCTTTGTGCCACCTAACAAGGAAGAACGACATCCAAGGGCAACATAAATGCCATGTGGCATGCAATCCAAAGGGAGATAGTGAAGTATTAATAGCCCAAGCCTGAAGAGTGCACATAAATCAAGCTTCCAAGGTCAGAGAGCATTGAAGAGGAGAAGAGGATAGTCTAAAAGTGCACCATAGAAAGAGGTGCAATTAATGCAGCATTGTCATACCTTGAAGTCTGAGGAGAATACAACATTCAAATAGTTTGAAAGTGTAGCACCTCACATCAAAGGTATATTGACATTAAATTAATATTTGCTTTCCATCAAGTTTAAGGAGACATAAGGTCTATTATTCCTAAGGTTAAGTTTAACTAATCATTGCATGGAGATATAAGGAAATTACAACCTTAGATAATTCATTGATGGATTAGAAAGGCAATTAAAGTAAGGAGATTATAACTTTAAGAGTTTTTTCAAAATTGCATTATTTGAGATTCAAGTATCAAAATATTTGCAAATTATTAAACTAGGAGATATAAGGTTTTCTACCTTGAAATTGAAGCATTATTTTGCAAATATTATCATTTTCTAAATTTCTAATTAGGGAGATATAAGGAGTTCAACACCAAATTAAATATCTTGAAATTTAGAAACCATATCATTGAGAATTAAAGGATATAGGAAGCAAAACATAGAATTGCTTGAAAGTTGGAAATTATTGTTGATACTAGTCTCTTATACAAATTGAAGGGACAAAAGGAATCCAACTATAGAGTCTTGAAGATAGAAAAACTTCATCAATTGAAAAGTGCATTAAAATTATCTTTAGCTTTCTATTTACAAATAGGGAGAGATAAGGTGAAATATAGAAGTTGAACATTATATTAAAATTATCATCAAAACATTAGGGATTCAACTCAAAGGAAATTTAAAGAAAGCTAAGCACTTTATCAAGATCATAGTACATTCAAAACACTTGGGAGATATAAGGGGTTCTACAAAACTTAAGAATTGAAAAGGTACTATCAAATACTCAAAATACTAGGGAGCTAAAAGAATACTACCTAAAATTTAAAATTAAAATAAAAATTACAAAGCATAATACAAAGTTGAAGAATTGGAAAGATAGTATTTGATCACATACTCAAAAACTAGGGAGTCATAAGGTAGACAACATCAACAGTTTCTTGAAAATATTATACCAAAATTGTTCCTTTTTAACAACAAGAAAAATCACTTCAAAAGGAACTATGGAAAAGCTTATTAAGTATACAGGATTCAAGGAATCAAAATGGTTCAGAGACATACTTGATTCTAGAAATGATAATAAGGAAAATGCAATTAGAAGAGAAGAACCAATATGGTTTAGAAATATTTTTGAGAACTCACAAACTAATAGTTTGGCAAAAGTAGATTCTTTAGAAATATCTTCCAATGACATGATGAAAGGAATTGATGACAATGAAGATATTGAGAATAAAATCAAAAACCATACTCAAAAGGTAGAAAAGAATATTGATCAGAAAGATGTTCTACAAATTTATGAAAGAAGTAAAGATAGAATAGCTTCAATTGTACATAGATGGTTTGACTATTTCATCAAGGAAATGGATGAACTTGATTCTCCTAAGACAAGTAACAAAGAAGTTGGGATATCTTCACTATGCACTTATTACAACAAATTTGGTCATGAGAAAGCAAATTGTTGGAGTTTCCATCCATGTAAATATTGTGGAGGAAAATCTCATTCATCTTTCTTCTGTTACTATAAAGACAAGTACTATAAAATATTTGAAGAGAAATTAATATTTAGATTAGATTATCTCTTTCAAGTTCTTATTTTAGAAGCATCTACTAACAATGAATTCAAGTTTGAAATTTTTGAAGAACAAGGAGACAGGTCATTCAAAGAACCAAAGGAAAGAAAATGGATCAATTCTGATCCACTTATGACTTGCAAGATTATGAGATCTCTAGTTCATCAAAGATACTTGGAAAACTTCAAGGACAAATATTTTTCCAATCACTTTGAAATACCGAAAAGCAGTGGAATGAAGAAGACAAGAAAAGACAACATGAAGACTAAACCAAAATAAGAAGAAGGACCTGATCGAGATGAAGATCATTTGAAATATGAAGACCCATATTGAAGACTAAAGTCTTCAATACCCAAATAATGTAATACAGGGGGTGTTGGAATATATTACATTATTTGGTACATGCCAATGTACCACCTTGGGTACATCTTTAGATTAGGAGTTTATCTTAGATTAAGGTTTGAGTATTTACTTTATGCAATGTAATAAATGCACAAGTGTTAGAATGTGCAATGATGTAAATGTGCATGTAGTCCACATGTACATGAGTCATAGGATAGGAAGATGAAGAGTCATGGGTAGGTGAAAGGCCAAGGGACATATCTCCCTATATATAGGCCCTTGATAGAGTAAAGTGAGGGGAGATGGTAGAGAGAAGTATATAGAATAGTAGAGTATAGTGATGAGAAGAGAAAGTAGATACAATGTAGATCTTGCATGAATTTTTGGAGTGTTTGAGACCTCCATTACATTACATTGTACTATTTTTGTGAGCTTTCATTAATGGCTATTTTTTGAGTTATTGTAGAAGTTTCTCATATATTTTTCCTACATATTATATTGCCATTATCATATAGTTAACATTGCTTGCTCATTTTAGATCTTGTGGTTGCATTTCCTTAAATATATATCATCAAAAGCTAACAAGAGTTTTAGTGATACTATGTTTAACAAGATCATTTTCAATCACTAGATGACTCTTTGCAAATGCAATCCAGATCTATTTTAAGTTACCTTTAAAAAAATTGCTACCTTTTCACCTTATACACTATATGTTCACAAGATAGGCAGCTAGAGGATTGGATGAACCATTAGAATTCCTAGAATTACCTCTCCATCCTCATAAAAAATAAAATTATATTGCTCCTCCTAAATTATCATCTTCTTCAAATCTTCCAAAAGAGCAATATCCTAAAGATCACACTCCATCAACCTCATTGGATAATTCATTACCAATGTCTCAAAATCAAAATAAAAATCTTTAGAACTACCTAACCTAGAACCATATAGGGTCTCTAAACTTGCCCATCCATAATCCAATACCCCAAGCAGCATTAAAAGCATTATGAACATATGATGGCATTGAGAATACTGCCTATTAGCATTTTCAATATGTAGCATCAATGGCCACCATACATAATATTAAAAAATAATATGTCATTATAAGGCTATTAGTCATATCATTGAGAGGAAAATTGTTGTATTGGTATAGAACTTTGCCAAATCAAACTATAACTACATGGGCCCAACTAGCTAGAAAATTAGTGGAAGAATTCAATGAACAAGCATATTCATTCTCTCTGCTAACATGATTCACCATGATACAAATGCATCCATATGAGGAAGTAATAGATTTCAACATTAGGTCTAGTCGAACATGGAAAAGAGTACCCTAGGATCTTCAGCCAACTAATGAACAAGACATGTATTATTATCTAAGGGTATTCTATTCATATTTGGATATGGATATAAAGTAGTCCAATGTGCTTATGTTCCCTCAAATATTACAAGAAGCATTGAAGGTAGAGAAGGATTTAATTACTATATGAAGGCTACCCCCAAAATGGTAATTGTTAGTCTTACAATGGCACTGAGAGGGGGGGGTGAATCAATGTAGCTATTTAAAATCAAATCTACAACTCTTAAATCTGAAGCAAGGAGAACTTAAAATAGATAAAGCAAATATAACAAGAGAGCATTCCACAACACACGATTTAACGAGGTTCACTAGTTTTGGCTACTCCTCAAAAATAGACTGCTTGGACTCCCATCCAAATCCAGCCTTTGCAAAGCACCCACTTTACAAACAGTTTACCAGCACCCACTAGAAGGAGCACCAACCCCTAATTTATCTGCACCAATAGAAAGGAGCACCAACCCCTGATTTACCAACACCAACTAGAAGGAGCACCAACCCCTGATTTACCAACACCAACTGGAAGGAGCACCAACCCCTGATTCCAAGCACCAACTTGGATTTCTATTTTGAATCTTAGATTGACATAAATATGCCTTCACTTTTACAAGACCCTTACTGGTCTATTGCTCATCCAACCTCTCTTTCAATTCAAGAAACACATATTCCTTCTGCGCACTTGCTGCTGCACTCTCTCAGTCGCTCTTTCTCAGCTGCTCTCCCTCTTCTAAATTTCTCTCTTCGACTTTTCTCATTTATCTCTACCCACACAAAGATCAACCCAACAGATCACTCTTACCACTATGCTTACTGTGCTCTGATAGCATTCTCTGCTCTCTGACAGCCTTCTCTATGTGATTACGGCTCTGACAGCCTTATCTGCTCACTTTTCAATTCTGAGCTACCTTTTCACTTCTGCACGCAACTGCCCTTGCGACACATTTACTCTTTCCGGCGGCACTCTTTTCAATTCTGAGCCAAACTTTACTTCTACACGCAATTGCTCTTTTATAACAATATTTTCATCTTGAAACCCTAAGTCTTCTGTAACTGCCATTAACCCGCATGCAGCCTATTCATAGCTACTCCTGTGAGTAACTCCTTTTTGACACACTATTCTTATACGCAACCTATTAATAGGTTTGTCTCTTTATTTGGGACTCTTAGTATGGCCACCGCTCTAAAATTTTCACAGCGTCACGGCCCTGTAACAGTCGTTCTGTCTTTAATGCACTGTTCTAATTTTAGCTGTATAATTTTATTTGTAACTGCCCCCTGTAACTATAGTTCTGACTCCAGTTAACTCTTCTTTATTTTTCTTGCATGATTTTCTTTGCAACTGTAGTTTTGACTCTAGTTAACTCTTCTTATTCTGGCTATATGAGTTCTTTCTGTAACTACCTCTGTTACTATCGTACTGTCTGCAGTTCACTGTTTAGCATTTCTATAACCGTTGCACTCTTTTTCACATTTCTTATTATATCTTACATGATCTCACTGTAACTCCACCTATAACAGTTCTTATTTTGTTGCATGAACTTATTACCACTGTCCCTTTGTATGCTTCTCAGCTTTTACCCGCGAAGATATGACATGTCGTGATATCGTGACATTTCTGTCCCTTTGACTTTTTCTTGGTAGTTGACCACGAAAACATAACATGTCACGAAATCGTGACACTTTCGCCTCCTTATTTCATAGTTCATCTTACATCCG
This sequence comes from Wollemia nobilis, assembly GCA_028583015.1. Classification (NCBI taxonomy): domain Eukaryota; kingdom Viridiplantae; phylum Streptophyta; class Pinopsida; order Araucariales; family Araucariaceae; genus Wollemia; species Wollemia nobilis. The sequence goes on from JAQPPZ010016709.1 coordinate 5,758,009, forward strand.
CGAAAACACAACATGTCATGATATCGTGACACTTTTCGCCTCTGTACACTCTTCTTGGCTTGCACTAGCGAAAACATAACATGTCACGAAATCGTGACACTTTCGCTGCCTTGAGCTCTTCTCTGTCTCTTGCCCACGAAAACGGAACATGTCACGAAATCGTGACACCTTTTTCTCTCTCCTCTTTCTCTTCGCTTTGGACCATGAAAATGAAACATGTCACGAAATCATGACACCTTTTTCTCTCTCCTCTTTCTCTTCGCTTTGGACCGCAAAAATGAAACATGTCGCGAAATCGCGACACCTTTTTCTCTCTCCTCTTTCTCTTTGCTTTGACCCGTGAAAATGAAACATGTCGTGAAATCGTGACACCTTTTTCTTTCGGACTCTCTCTCCTACATTATGTCACGATATCGCGACACTTTTTCTCCTTAGCGCTTTTCTTCTCATCGGATCGTGAAAACCCGACATGTCACGAAATCGCGACACTTTTTCTCCTTAGCGCTTCCTCTTGCAAATTGTCGTGAAATCGTGACACTTTTCCTTGCAAGCTCTTTCTCTCAAACATGTCGCGAAATCGTGACACATTTTCGTTCATACTGCCTCTCTTGCAGATTGTCGCGAAATCGTGACACTTTTCTTTGCAAGCTTCTTCTCTCAAACATGTCACGAAATCGTGACACATTTTCGTCCGTACTGCCTCTCTTGCAGATTGTCACAAAATCGTGACACTTTTCTTTGCAAGCTCCTTCTCCCCGAACATGTCATGAAATCATGATAGTTTTCTTTGCTTGCGCCTTCTCTCCAAACATGTCATGAAATCATGACAATTTTCTTTGCCTGCGCCTTCTCTCCAAACATGTCATGAAATCGTGATAGTTTTCTTGCATGCGCTTCTTCTTCGAACATGTCACGAAATCGTGACAGTTTTCTTACTTGCCTTCTTTGCTTCCAACATGTCGTGAAATCGTGATAGTTTTTCTTGTGCTTTCTCTCTCTTCCAACATGTCGCGAAATCGTGACAGTTTTTCCACTTGCGCTTTCTCTCTGCCAACATGTCACGAAATCACGACAGTTTTTTCACTTGGCTTCTTTGCCTCCAACATGTCGCGATATCGCGACAGTTTTTCTTGTGCTTTCTTTCTTCTCAACATGTCATGAAATCGTGACAGTTTTTCTTGCGCTTTCTCTCTCTTCCAACATGTCACGAAATCGTGATAGTTTTCCTTACGCTTTCTCTCTCCTCAACATGTCGCGATATCGCGATAGAAAACATGTCGCGATATCGCGATAGTTTTCTTACTTGTCTTTTTCTTTGATCCTTTGAATCTGGGCCACTATGTTCTTCTTGGAAATTCATTGTACATGCTCTGACTGCTCTGAACTCTTGTTCACTTCATCAACCGATCTATCTAATGACCTCTGCACTCCTGTCCATTGCATCAACCGATCCTCTATCTGTGTTGACAACAATGACAATACTTTGGCTGCACCTTGCTCATCAATGAACTCCTGTCCATTGCATCAACTGATCAACTTGACTGTGTTGACAACAATGACAATACTTTGGTTGCACCTTGCTCATCAATCTCCCCCTTTGGAATTGTTGGCAACACACGTAATTGTGTGCAATTACCTGTAACTCTTCTCCCCCTTTGACAATAATACCAAAGGGCGGCTGCAAAACTCCCCTGAGTCCATGCACAACATTCTCAGGCAAAAATTATTACAGTTAGCAAAAAGCATAAACATGAGCAATAAGATAAACAGATGCATAAATGCTCCCCCTGAGTCCAAGACCACTTCATTTCACTGATTGACAACATCATGATAAGCATAATAGGCATCAACAATATCAATAATGTGAGTAGCAGCAATAACTAGTGAATGACACCATCACCATCAACTTCACCAATATAACATGTGTAAGAACATGATTGGACCACTGTCTTCTGTGCAACTACCCTCTGTTGCTTTGCAAACTCAAACTTGTCCACTATTAGTGAAGGCATACAATAATCTTATATAGCCAAATTTTTGTTCTGCAATGCCGAAAGCATCTACATACATCTCCACCATGCATCTTGGATATTCTCAACAAGCTTGAACCTAATGACAATTGTTTGTCTCTCTCTCGAGTGAGAATCCAGCGAGCTACCTCAATCCACTTTCAACTCGTGTAAGCATCAAATCTATCATCAAACAACCAAATTCCTTTTTATATTTACAACCTGATCTGAGTTTTCTATAGTTACTACAGATCACACCTTACTTTCAACTGTGCAAATCAGGAGAAGACATTTTGTCAAACACTTTATGGCCAACCATAGTGCACCTTACTCAACCTCATACTTCTTAACCTCGGATTGGCATTTTATCAACAGTTAAAATGAAACTGTCTGTTATAATCTGACGCTTTGAGCAGTGGCAGTAAGAACTATCAACAGAACAACAATGACGTATAGCAATACTACCAATGGTGACAATTCTCAATTTAATCACCACCCTTCACGGCACTTCCACAAACAACTACATGAACATAAAACACACTTTGACAACTATACAACAATATCTTGACTACTTGCCTTTCATCCTCAGATACCCAGACAAATACATAGGAGCATTAAAATAAAACTTTAATATTGCTCCCCCTGAGGATGTGCCACCTGGAGTTGCTTAGAGCAATGGCGGAGTAGCCTCCTTCAGTCCAAGGAGACACGATTTCCTTTCTTCTGCCTTTCTCCAGACTTTCCTGAACTTGGGCTTGAGTTTTTCAATTACTTCCCTATTTTGCCCTTGTTCGTGAACTTGAACATTTCTCTTGCGGGGTTGTCTCTTGTGCATTCTTGATGGATGATTATTTTCTTTTCTTTTATGCACATGATATGTTCCCTGTCTGTGTTGCCCTCTTTGTGTCTGATGAAATCTAGGGTTTTGCCTTAGATTAGATATAGAAGTGCTTGGACAGAACCTTGCTATGTGCCCTTGACCATTACATTTAAAACATTGCACATGTTTTATTCCCTGTCTGCATTGCATTCTATGTGTATGATGAAATCTATGGTCTTGCCTTAGATTGGATACAGAAGTGCTTGGACAAAACCTTGCTATGTGCCCATGGCCATTACATTTAAAACATTGCACAGGGTGTTCACTCAGGAAAGCAGATGTGTTTTTATCAGCATAACTTTTTGATCTATTGTTCAATCCACAATAAATTGCCTTGTGACCATAGCAGTTGCATTTAGAACAATAGCCATTAAAAGCATTATTATTAAAAGAGTGAGAGTGAGAGAACCTCTTTTGTTGTGGTTGCTTTGCTGTAGATCTTCTTTGATATTTTCTTCCTTTTGAAGATTCAGCTTCAGACTTTTCTTGCTTCGATCCTTCAACAGTGGACTTCTTCTTCTCTGCATATTTGGAAGATGAAGGTTGTTCAGCTTCATATCCAAGACCAAACTTAGCCGTGGAGCTTCTTTGTTGCTTTATCATTTTATCTAGCAACTCTGTGCTCTTCTCAAATTTGAGATTTATATTGGCCTCTTCTAGTTGTTTCTTCAATGAAACAATCTCTTCTTCTTGTTGGTAGCAAACAGTCTCTTTCTCATTGATTTGAGACTTGAGAATATCTTCAATCCTTTTGTACTATTCTACTTGTAGCTTTAGATCACTAATAACTTTGTTAGATTCTTCTTCACATTTGCTATATACATCATCCTCATCATCCAGGTGTGTCTTCAAGGCTTCTTCTGATTTCTTGGCCTTTTGAAATTGTAGGAAGAGATCTTCAATCTCATCCCCATATTCTTCTAACTTCTTGGACATTCTTTTGTTCTTTTTCTTTTCTATACTCAACTCTTCAAGTGCGGCTATCAACTCACCTTCTAGATCTACTTCAATCTCCAGGTTTTCATTGCATACTTTAGAATCCACTTCTTCTACCTTCTCTAGTTCAGTTTTCTCTTCCACAAGAACTGAAACTGGCTGAGATGCCTTTTTGGAGGAGGATCTATTCTTCTTACCCATTGTGTACTAATCCAAGATCAACCTTAGCTGATTTAGCCTATTCAGGAACTTGGCTCTGATACCAATTGTTAGTCTTACAATGGCACTGAGAGGGGGGGGTGAATCAGTGTAGCTATTTAAATTCAAATCTACAACTCTTAAAGCTAAAGCAAGGAGAACTTAAAATAGATAAAGCAAATATAACAAGAGAGCATTCCACAACACATGATTTAACGAGGTTCACCAGTTTTGGCTACTCCTCAAAAATAGACTGCTTGGACTCCCATCCAAATCCAGCCTTTGCAAAGCACCAACTTTACAAACAATTTACCAGCACCCACTGGAAGGAGCACCAACCCCTAATTTATCTGCACCAACAGAAAGGAGCACCAACCCCTGATTTACCAGCACCAACTGGAAGGAGCACCAACCCCTGATTCCAAGCACCAACTTGGATTTCTATTTTGAATCTTAGATTGACATAAATATGCCTTCACTTTTACAAGACCCTCACTGGTCTATTGCTCATCCAACCTCTCTTTCAATTCAAGAAACACATATTCCTTTTGTGCACTTACTCATCGCACTCTCTCGTCCGCTCTTTCTCATGCTCTTCTACTCCTCTTCTAAATTTCTCTCTTTGGCTTTTCTCATATATCTCTACCCACACATAGCTCAACCTAACGGATCACTCTTACCACTCTGCTTATTGTGCTCTGACAGCATTCTCTGCGCTCTGATAGCCTTCTCTGCGCGCTTATGGCTCTGACAGCCTTATCTGCTCACTTTTCAATTTTGAGCTACCTTTTCACTTATGCATGCAACTACCCTCATGACACATTTACTCTTTTCGATGGCACTCTTTTCAATTCTAAGCTAAACTTTACTTCTACATGCAACTACCCTTTTATAATAATATTTTCATCTTGAAACCCTAAGTCTTCTGTAACTGCCATTAACCCGCATGTAGCCTATTAATAGCCACTCCTATAAGTAACTCCTTTCTGACACAATATTCTTACATGCAACCTATTAATAGGTTTGTCTCTTTATTTGGGACTCTCAGTATGGCCACCGCTCTGATAGTTTCACAACGTCATGGCCCTATAACAGTCGTTCTATCTTTAATGCACTGTTCTAATTTTAGCTGCATAATTTCTATTTTACCTTAACTTACCTTTTTATTTTCTTGCATGATTTTTCTTCTGCAACTGTAGTTCTACTCTAGTTAACTCTTCTTATTTTGGCTGCATGAGTTCTTTTTGTAACTGCCTCTGTTACTATCTTATTCACTTACATTTCTTTTTTTCCATTTCTTATTATAGCTTATGATCTCTTAACTCCACCTATTCTTTTTGCATGAACTTTTCCTTTGTATGCTTCTCGTTTACCCAAGAAACTATGACATGTCGCGATATCATGACATTTCTGCCTCTTTGACCTTTTCTTGGCTTGACCTCGAAAATATAACATGTCGCGATATCGTGACACTTTCACCTCCTTGTCTTCATAGTTTAGCTTGCACCCGCGAAAACACAACATGTCGTGATATCGTGACACTTTTCGCCTCCTTGTACACTCTTCTTGGCTTGCACCGAAAACATGACATGTCGCGAAATCGTGACACTTTTCGCTGCCTTGTGCTCTTCTCTGCTCTTGCACCGTGAAAAGAAACATGTCGCGAAATCGTGACACTTTCCTTCCTTCTTTCTCTTCCTTGGACCATGAAAATCAGACATGTCGTGAAATCGTGACACCTTTTTCCTCTCCTCTTTCCTTCGCTTTGACGTGAAAATGAACATGTCGTGAAATCGTGACACTCTTTTCTCTTACTCTTTCTCTTCTACCAAAATGAAACATGTCACGAAATCGTGACACTTTTTCTTCATCTCTCTCCTACATTATGTCGTGATATCGTGACACTTTTTCTCCTTAGCGCTTTTCTTCTCATCGGATCGCGAAAACCCGACATGTCACGAAATCGTGACACTTTTTCTCCTTAGCGCTTCCTCTTGCAAATTGTCGTGAAATCGTGACACTTTTCCTTGCAAGCTCTTTCTCTCAAACATGTCACAAAATCGTGACACATTTTCGTCCGTACTGCCTCTCTTGCAGATTGTCGTGAAATCGTGACACTTTTCTTTGCGAGCTTCTTCTCTCAAACATGTCGCGAAATCGTGACACATTTTCGTCCGTACTGCCTCTCTTGCAGATTGTCGCGAAATCGTGACACTTTTCTTTGCGAGCTCCTTCTCCCCGAACATGTCACGAAATCATGACAGTTTTCTTTGCTTGCGCCTTCTCTCCAAACATGTCGTGAAATCGTGACAGTTTTCTTTGCCTGCGCCTTCTCTCCAAACATGTCACGAAATCGTGACAGTTTTTCTTGCATGTGCCTTCTCTTCGAACATGTCACGAAATCATGATAGTTTTTCTTACTTGCCTTCTTTCTTCAAACATGTCGCGAAATCATGATAGTTTTTCTTGCGCTTTCTCTCTCTTCAAACATGTCGTGAAATCGTGACAGTTTTTCCACTTGGCTTTTTCTCTGCCAACATGTCGTGAAATCGTGATAGTTTTTCCACTTGGCTTCTTTGCCTCCAACATGTCGCGATATCGCGACAATTTTTCTTTTTGCTTTCTTTCTTCTCAACATGTCACGATATCGTGATAGTTTTTCTTGTGCTTTCTCTCTCTCCAACATGTCGTGATATCATGACAGTTTTCCTTACGCTTTCTCTCTCCTCAACCATGTCGTGATATCGCGATAGAAAACATGTCGCGATATCGCGACAGTTTTCTTACTTGTCTTTTTCTTTGATCCTTTGAATCTGGGCCACTTATGTCTTCTTGGAAATTCATTGTACATGCTCTAACTGCTCTGAACTCTTGTTCACTTCATCAACCGATCTATCTAATGACCTCTGCACTCCTGTCCATTGCATCAACCGATCCTTTGTCTGTGTTGACAACAATGACAATACTTTGGCTGCACCTTGCTCATCAATGAACTCCTGTCCATTGCATCAACTGATCCTTTGTCTGTGTTGACAACAATGACAATACTTTGGTTGCACCTTGCTCATCAATCTCCCCCTTTGGAATTGTTGGCAACACACGTAATTGCGTGCAATTACCTGTAATTCTTCTCCCCCTTTGACAATAATACCAAAGGGCGGCTGCAAAACTCCCCCGAGTCCATGCACAACATTCTCAGGCAAAAATTATTACAGTTAGCAAAAAGCATAAACATGAGCAATATGATAAACAGATGCATAAATGCTCCCCCTGAGTCCAAGACCACTTCATTTCACTGATTGACAACATCATGATAAGCATAATAGGCATCAACAATATCAATAATGTGAATAGCAGCAATAACCAGTGAATGACACCATCACCGTCAACTTCACCAATATAACATGTGTAAGAACATGACTGGACCACTGTCTTCTGTGCAACTACCCTTTGTTGCTTTGCAAACTCAAACTTGTCCACTGTTAGTGAAGGCATACAATAATCTTATATAGCCAACTTTTTGTTTTGCAATGCCAGCAGCATCTGCATACATCTCCACCATGCATCTTGGATATTCTCAACAAGCTTGAACCTAATGATAGTTGTTTGTCTCTCTCTTCAGTGAGAGTTCAGCAGGCTACCTCAATCCACTTTCAACTCTGTGTAAGCATCAAATACTATACTGCATTACAACCAAATTCCTTTTTATATTTACAACCTGATCTGAGTTTTCTATAGTTACTGTAGATCACACCTTACTTTCAAATGTGCAAATCAAGAGAAGACATTTTGTCAAACACTTTATGGCCAACCATAGTGCACCTTACTCAACCTCATACTTCTTAACCTCGGATTGGCATTTTATCAATAGTTAAAATGAAACTGTCTGCTATAATCTGACGCTTTGAGAAGTGGAAGTAAGAACTATCAACAAAACAACAATGACGTATAGCAATACTACCAATGGTGACAATTCTCAATTTAATCACCACCCTTCACGGCACTTCCACAAACAACTACATGAACAGAAAACACACTTTGACAACTATACGACAATATCTCGACTACTTGCCTTTCATCCTCAGATACCCAGACAAATACATAGGAGCATTAAAATAAAACTTTAATATTGCTCCCCCTGAGGATGTGCCACCTGGAGTTGCTTAGAGCAATAGCGGAGTAGCCTCCTTCAGTCCAAGGAGACACGATTTCCTTTCTTCTGCCTTTCTCCAGACTTTCCTGAACTTGGGCTTGAGTTTTTCAATTACTTCCCTATTTTGCCCTTGTTCGTGAACTTGAACATTTCTCTTGCGGGGTTGTCTCTTGTGCATTCTTGATGGATGATTATTTTCTTTTCTTTTATGCACATGATATGTTCCCTGTCTGTGTTGCCCTCTTTGTGTCTGATGAAATCTAGGGTTTTGCCTTAGATTAGATACAGAAGTGCTTGGACAGAACCTTGCTATGTGCCCTTGACCATTACATTTAAAACATTGCACATGTTTTATTCCCTGTCTGCATTGCATTCTGTGTGTATGATGAAATCTATGGTCTTGCCTTAGATTGGATACATAAGTGCTTGGACAAAACCTTGCTATGTGCCCATGGCCATTACATTTAAAACATTGCATAGGGTGTTCACTCAGGAAAGCAGATGTGTTTTTATCAGCATAACTTTTTGATCTATTGTTCAGTCCACAATAAATTGCCTTGTGACCATAGCAGTTGCATTTAGAACAATAGCCATTAAAAGCATTATTATTAAAAGAGTGAGAGTGAGAGAACCTCTTTTGTTGTGGTTGCTTTTCTGTAGATCTTCTTTGATATTTTCTTCCTTTTGAAGATTCAGCTTCAGACTTTTCTTGCTTCGATCCTTCAACAGTGGACTTCTTCTTCTCTGCAGATTTGGAAGATGAAGGTTGTTCAGCTTCATATCCAAGACCAGACTTAGCCATGGAGCTTCTTTGTTGCTTTATCATTTTATCTAGCAACTTTGTGCTCTTCTCAAATTTGAGATTTATATTGGCCTCTTCTAGTTGTTTCTTCAATGAAACAATCTCTCCTTCTTGTTTGCGCAAAGCAGTCTCTTTCTCATTGATCTGTGACTTGAGAATTTCTTCAATCCTTTTGGACTCTTCTACTTGCAGCTTTAGATTACTAATAACTTTGTTAGATTCTTCTTCACATTTGCTATATACATCAACCTTATCATCCAGTTGTGTCTTCAAGGCTTCTTCTATTTTCTTGGCCTTTTGAAATTGTAAGAAGAGATTTTCAATCTCATCCCCGTATTCTTCCAACTTTTTGGACAGTCTATTGTTCTTTTTCTTTTGTATACTTAACTCTTCAAGTGCGGCTATCAACTCACCTTCTAGATCTACTTCAATCTCCAGGTTTTCATTGCATACTTCAGAAACCACTTCTTCTCCCTTCTCTAGTTCAGTTTTCTCTTCCACAAGAACTAAAACTGGCTGAGATGCCTTTTTGGAGGAGGATCTATTCTTCTTACCCATTGTGTACTAATCCAAGATCAACCTTAGCTGATTTAGCCTATTCAGGAACTTGGCTCTGATACCAATTGTTAGTCTTACAATGGCACTGAGAGGGGGGGGTGAATCAATGTAGCTATTTAAAACTTAAATCTACAACTCTTAAAGTTGAAGCAAGGAGAACTTAAAACAGATAAAGCAAATATAACAAGAGAGCATTCCACAACACATGATTTAACGAGGTTCACCAATTTTGGCTACTCCTCAAAAATAGACTGCTTGGACTCCCATCCAAATCCAGCCTTTGCAAAGCACCAACTTTACAAACAATTTACCAGCACCCACTGGAAGGAGCACCAACCCCTAATTTATCTGCACCAATAGAAAGGAGCACCAACCCCTGATTTACCAGCACCAACTAGAAGGAGCACCAACCCCTGATTTACCAGCACCAACTGGAAGGAGCACCAACCCCTGATTCCAAGCACCAACTTGGATTTCTATTTTGAATCTTAGATTGACATAAATATGCCTTCACTTTTACAAGACCCTCACTGGTCTATTGCTCATCCAACCTCTCTTTCAATTCAGGAAACACATATTCCTTCTGTGCACTTGCTGCTGCACTCTCTCAATCGCTCTTTCTCAGTTGCTCTCCCTCTTCTAAATTTCTCTCTTCAAATTTTCTCATTTATCTCTACCCACATAGAGCTCAACCTAACGGATCACTCTTACCACTCTGCTTACTATGCTCTGATAGCCTTCTCTATGCTCTAACAGCCTTCTCTATGCGCTTACGGCTCTGACAGCCTTATCTGCTCACTTTTCAATTTTGAGCTACCTTTTCACTTCTACACGCAACTACCCTCGTGACACATTTACTCTTTTTGACGGCACTCTTTTCAATTCTGAGCCAAACTTTACTTCTGCACGCAACTACCCTTTTATAACAATATTTTCATCTTGAAACCCTAAGTCTTCTGTAACTGCCATTAACCCGCATGCAGCCTATTCATAGCTACTCCTATGAGTAACTCCTTTCTGACACATTATTCTTATACGCAACCTATTAATGGATTTGTCTCTTTACTTGGGACTCTTAGTATGACCACCGCTCGATGGTTTCACTAGCGTCACGTACCTGTAACGCCGTTCTTCCTTTAATGCCTTGTTCTAATTTTAGCTTGCATAATTTATATCTAAATCGCTACCCTGTAACTAGTTCTGACTCCAGTTAACTCTTACTTATTTTTCTTGCATGATTTTTCTTCTGCAATTGTAGTTCTACTCTAGTTAACTCTTCTTATTCTGGCTGCATGAATTCTTTTTGTAACTGCCTCTGTTACTATCGTACTGTCTGCAGTTCACTGTGTAGCATTTCTATAACCACCGCACTCTTTTTCACATTTCTTATTATAGCTTACATGATCTCACTATAACTCCACCTGTAATGAGTTCTTATTTTGTTGCATGAACTTATTCTGCAACTGTCCCTGTGTATGCTTCTCAGCTTTTACCCACGAAACTATGACATGTCACGATATCGTGACATTTTTACCCCTTTGAATTTTTCTTGGTAGTTGACCACGAAAACATAACATGTCATGAAATCGTGACACTTTTGCCTCCTTGTTTCATAGTTCAGCTTGCATCCGTGAAAACACAACATGTCACGATATCGCGACACTTTTCACCTCCGTACACTCTTCTTGGCTTGCACCAGCGAAAACATAACATGTCACGAAATCATGACACTTTCGCTGCCTTAAGCTCTTCTCTGTCTCTTGCCTACGAAAAATGAACATGTCACGAAATCATGACACCTTTTTCTCTCTCCTATTTCTCTTCACTTTGGACCGTGAAAATGAAACATGTCACAAAATCATGACACCTTTTTCTCTCTCCTCTTTCTCTTCGCTTTGGACCGTAAAAATGAAACATGTCACGAAATCATGACACCTTTTTCTCTCTCCTATTTCTCTTCGCTTTGAACCGCAAAAATGAAACATGTCACGAAATCGTGACACCTTTTTCTTTTAGACTCTCTCTCCTGCATTATGTCGCGATATCGTGACACTTTTTCTCCTTAGCGCTTTTCTTCTCATCGGATCACGAAAACCCGACATGTCACGAAATCATGACACTTTTTCTCCTTAGCGCTTCCTCTTGCAAATTGTCACGAAATCGTGACACTTTTCCTTGCAAGCTCTTTCTCTCAAACATGTCATGAAATCATGACACATTTTCATCCGTACTGCCTCTCTTGCAGATTGTCGCGAAATCGCGACACTTTTCTTTGCGAGCTCCTTCTCTCAAACATGTCACGAAATCGTGACACATTTTTGTCCATACTGCCTCTCTTGCAGATTGTCGCGAAATCATGACACTTTTCTTTGCAAGCTCCTTCTCCCCGAACATGTCACGAAATCGTGACAGTTTTCTTTGCCTACGCCTTCTCTCCAAACATGTCGTGAAATCGTGATAGTTTTCTTTGCCTGCGCCTTCTCTCCAAACATGTCACGAAATCATGACAGTTTTCTTGCATGTGCCTTCTCATCGAACATGTCGTGAAATCGTGACAGTTTTTCTTACTTGCCTTCTTTGCTTCCAACATGTCGTGAAATCATGATAGTTTTTCTTGCGCTTTCTCTCTCCTCAAACATGTCGCGATATCGCGACAGTTTTTCCACTTGGCTTTTTCTCTCCAACATGTCGCGAAATCGCGACAGTTTTTCCACTTGGCTTCTTTACCTCCAACATGTCGCAATATCGTGACAGTTTTTCTTTCTGCCTTATTTCTTCTCAACATGTCACGATATCGTGACAGTTTTTATTGCACTTTCTCTCTCTTCCAACATGTCACGAAATCGTGATAGTTTTCTTATGCTTTCTCTCTCCTCAAACATGTCGCGATATCGCGACAATTTTCTTACTTGTCTTTTTCTTTGATCCTTTGAATCTGGGCCACTTCTTGTCTTCTTGGAAATTCACTGTACATGCTCATTGACTCTGAACTCTTGTTCACTTCATCAACCGATCTATCTAATGACCTATGCACTCTTGTCCATTGCATCAACCGATCCTCTGTCTGTGTTGACAACAATGACAATACTTTGGCTGCACCTTGCTCATCAATGAACTCCTATCCATTGCATCAACTGATCAACCTGACTGTGTTGACAACAATGACAATACTTTGGATGCACCTTGCTCATCAGTAATCCTAATATTCCTAAAATTGCCTCAACAACAAATGCAAACCTTCATTATACACACTTTATTTCCAGTTGCCACTCCTACCATCAAATTCTCAACATGGCCAATTCCACCAATTACTCAAACACTTCTTGCACCTCCTACTACATAATTATTGCAAACACATTCTATTATTCCTACATCATCAGCTCCTGATCCTCAAATAGTTGTATTGCAAGATATGGTCACAACCATGAAGAACCTCACCAATGAATTCACTGCCATGAAAATAATGGAGGTTGAGAGAAGATTTAAACTAAGAAGGTTTCTATTTTTCACAAAGGATGAAGTTTCTTCTACTATAAATCCTATGGAAAAATCCAATATAGTATACAATAATCAAGAAGGTGAACCTTCTACCTTGGCTTGGAATCAAACTACTAGTGTTCAACATGTAATGACCCACATGGTGAAATATCATGCATGATGCACCAACATCACATCTATAAATTAAATATTTATAAGGTAGAAAAGGCTCAAAAATATCAGGTAAATATGTTGAAGGAAATGGACTATAACTTCATGATATTATTTATTCAACACTTCATTGTCCTAACAAGATCAAGGAAGAAACCCTTGCTATTTGATCCTAAGATAATGGATCCATTTGAAGTACCTTATAATAGAAAGGACCATCCAAAAAGGGATGTCCCTCAGACTGCACCAGTCCAAAAACTAGCTCAACAACTGTAAAAGGTGACAAAGGAAGGTGAAATACAAGAGCAAGCAAGAGATAATATGAGATACCCTTCTCTAAAAAAGCACAAAATAATTGAGTCCATTCAAGAATACAAGAATAAGTATGATGAATTTGAAAAAGAATATAAAAAATAGCCTAACATTCCTGGTTTCAACATTGTGGAGGAATTGAAGAAGACTCCATCAAAAGCTAGCATGTATGATGCACTCCTTATTCCAGGATAGATTGATCTATTGCAGGCTTCACTCAAGTCTATAAAGATTCAAGGAAAGCATCAAGTAGAGCTTAATTTAGCTCAAGGTCATCCTACCTCAATAACAAGAAAAAATAGACCATCACCATTTTATCTATCTTTGTGGATGGAGGGATGGGTGGTCCACAATTGCATGATTGACTCTGGAGTAGCTACCATAGTAATGCCCAAAGTAGTTTATGAAATAATGGGTATGGAATATACAAGGAGTAGTCTTGGTGTGCTACAATTGGATGGTACACCAATAAAAATAGTAGGTGTAATCAAGGATGTGCCCATGGTGTTGCACATATTACCTCAGATTACTATTATCCAGGAAATTATGGTAGTTGATTTGGAACCTTATTTTGGGATGTGTCTATCAAGATAATTCACTACCAAGTTGGGTGGTTACTTATCTCTTGATTACTCACACATGGAAATCCCATTTAAGGGAAAAAGATTCAAGATATTTTTTGAGAAACCATATTCCTTCCATATAGAGAAGCTTGAAGAAGAGAATCAACAAGCTGACATAGCATGATGACTAAAGAAGTGGATCTGATGGAGGAAGTACTGGAAGATCTCCAAACTGAAGATCAATTTTCTTTGAAGGACTTCAATGCTATGATTGAAACAAGAATTGGCACCTACTCGATCATGAAGCCTAAAGAAAAAAAATGTTGCCTCGATAGGCCAAATTCCCCAACAAAACCAAATATGGAAGCTCTTCTTTGATGGAGCTAGATGTAAAAATGGGGGGCATAGTGTTGATAGCACCTACTAGAGTAGAAAAGGCATTTTCATATAGGTTGACATGGAGTTGTACAAATAATGCAGCAGAATATGAAGCACTATGCCTAGGATTAAAGAAAGCTAAGAATATGGGGATAAAACAACTACAGATATTTGGTGATTTAGAGTTAATAGTCAATCAGATTACATAAAAGTGCATCAACAAACAACACTACCTCAAAGCCTATAGAAATAGAGTATGGGATTTACTAGAGGCTTTTGAGGCTCTGAATATCAAGGCCATCCCTAGAGAGTAGAACACTCATGCTGACATATTAGCATCTATGGGAGCTAACTTCTACCTAGTATCTAATGTCATACATAAGGCCAAAATGGTGAGGCTTGTGTATAGGCCTTATGTGCCTAATAAGGACACCTTTTGGCAAGTATTTGATAATGATGAACAAGTGATTGATTTTCTAATTCAAGAAATGAATTGCATAGGTGACCGACTGCTAGAAGAGGATGAGGAAAGTGAATTGATATAGCTTAAGAACAATCATATCCCAAAAGGATTGATAATGCTAGAAAGCTTATTTGATGGCAGTGACCAATCGACTACTCATAGAATTGAGGTTGATAGCCAAAGCTACAAGGATGTGCAAATTGAACCTGGAAAGAACATCAAAATAGGTGTGCATTGCTTAGAGGAGTAGGTCAACCAAATTTTGGGTTTATGTAAGGAATTCAATGATATCGTAGCATGGATCTATGATGACTCAAGGTGTACATTAAGGAGACCATCCAACATACCATTGAGCTCATACTAGATGTAAATACTTTCTAAAAGAAGAAATTGCCATTCAACCCTAAAATAAAGGTATTTATGAAACAAGAGCTACTAAAATTATTAAATGCTAAGATAATATACCCCATCAAGCATTCTACATGGGTGCCCGACCTAGTTCTAGTAAGGAAAAATGGATACATATGTCTCTATGTGGACTTTAGGAACTTAAATCAAGCTTCTTTCAAGGATCACTATCCTCTCTCACAAATTGATCAGATACTTCATATTGTATTTGGAACCAAGATATTCTCCTTACTGGATGAAATCTCTAGTTTTAACCGGTATGGGTTTGAGATGAAGACCTATACAAAATTGCATTCACCACCAAATGGGGCACCTTTGCATATTAGTGGATGCTTTTTGGCTTGTCCAATATGGGTGCTACTTTCTAGAGAGCCATGGATTTAGCATTTGGTAAATTGATAAATAAGATAATATTCATCTATTTGGATGATATGATTATATTCTCTCATAATAAATAGAAACATGTTGAACATATTTGATTGGTATTTGAAAAATACAAGTAATTTGGGGTTTCATTAAACCCTAAGAAATCAAAATTTGTGTGCATGAAGGGAAGTTATTAGGATATGTTGTATCTAAAATAGGGTTAGCTATTTGCCTAGACAGGGTAAAATCCATTCTATCCCTTCCTCTTCCACTAAACAAGAAAGGGATTCAATCATTTTTTAGACAAATCAACTTTGTGTAGAAATTCATTTTAGATTTTGCTCAAATAGTTAAGCCTATGACTGAGATGTTGAAGCAGGAAGTGGATTTTAAATGGACGGAGGTTTGGAGAAATACTTTCAAGAATATTAAAGAAGCAATATCTCAAGCCCCTATCCTCGTTAATCTATACTACTCCAAATATTTCATCCTTTATGTGTTTGGGGCAGAAGAAAGTTATGTTGTACTTACTCAAAAAAGGGAAGAAAACAATGAGTGGCCAATAGCTTTCCTCAGTCAAACCTTGCATGACCATGAAGAAAGGTATAATTTTATTGAGAAATAGGTCTATGCAGTAATGAAATATTTAAATAAGTTTAGGCATTTTGTTTCTCAGAGCAAGACCTTGGTATATGTAGTGCATTTGGATGTCTGATACTTTGTAAAGTAGAGTTGGGTGATAAGACAGCTTATTGAGTGACCAAGATACAATAATATGACATTGAAATCAAGCCAACCAAGTTAATAATATATAGGGATCTATGTCAATAGTTATAAAAATTTGAATTACAAAATACCAATTTGTTGAATGGGGAAGAATAATATACTGATCCAAAAAAGGTACAAGTGTAGCTAGATACTTGGATTGAGAAATTGATGAACTATTTCAACTCAAGCAGATGTCTAGATGGCCTAACTACATCTCAAAGATACAGATATAGATTATAGGAAAGGAAGTATGTACTAATTGAAGGTATTCTATACCAAAGAAACTTTGACAGAGTGTTGTTGAGATGTTTGCATCTAGATAAGATGGAAGAAGTACTCAAGGAGTTTCATAGTGGTTTTTTAGGAGGTCACTACTCTGGATAGACCACTATAGTAAAAATCCTAAGATTTAGATACTATTGGCCATCAATTTTCTTAGATGCATTCAAATTAACCAGAGCATGTGACAAGTGCCAAAGGTTTATGGGAAAAAGCAAGCATCCGATGATGCCTCTTCAACCAATAATCATAGAAGAACCCTTCTAGCAATGGGGGTTGGATTTTATTGGCATGATCAATCCTAATTTATTATCTAGACATAAATACATCCTAACAATGATGGACTATTTCACTAAGTGGATGGAAGTTGAGGCCACCAAGCATGTTGATTAGGACATGGTGATCGACTTCTTGGAAAGGTTGATTACAAGGTTTGGAATCCCGACCACCATTATTTTAGACAATGTTGGATCCTTCATAGGTGCCAAGACTATTGATTTTACAAGAAAATATGACATCTACTAGAATGCATCTTCAAATTACTACCCCCAAGGGAATGGTCTTATAGAATCTACAAACAAGAATCTGCTAAAAATAATTAAGTGTAGTATTGAAGATAACCCTAGAAGTTGGCACCTATTGTTAGATCAAGCATTATGGGTTGATAGGATCACAATCAAGAAATCACTAAAATAATCTCCTTACACCCTGGTGTATGGAAAATAAGTTGTATTACCCATTAATTTAGAGCTTTTGATACTAAAGTTCATAAATGAAATATGCCCAAAGAATTTACAACCAATGGAAAAAAGGATGGCAAAATTAATTCAGTTGGAAGAAAGGCATGAGCAAGTGTACAACAATCTCTACCACCACGAGATAGTTATCAAACACTGGTTTGACAAGAAGGCTATGCCAAGGGCATTCAATGAAGGTGACCTGGTTCTCAAATGGGATGTGGATAGAGCAAAGCTAGGTACACATGATAAATTTGATTCTATGTGGTTTGACCCATACCTTATTGAGTAAAAAAAGGACCCAAATACATTCAAATTATATCACTTGGATGACCATGTGTTACCGATCCTGGTAAATGACCAACACTTAAAGCATTATGCCTAAGCCAAGTGGTGTCCTTCTTGTACATATGTAAATAGGACACATGTACATTATTTGTATATAAATATCTAGTTGATTGAAAATCTATCGTCATGATTGACTTGCAATGTTGAAGATCATCTTCCAATTTTTACTTGATATGCCATGCCTCTTTGTGTTATAACTCCATTGGATTACCAATTGTAGAACTGTTTAATGATTAAACCAACCAACATTTTTTAAAAAGAAGCTACCAACTAATAGGTTTTGAATCGTGTATGCCACTTATTTTAGGTAAATCCTAGATTTCTATTGGTTGAATGAGCTATTGAGCTAAGCATGCATTATTATTATGATGATGGATGATGATCCCCAACAAGATTTTTCTTGATTAATGTAATGACCCAGGATTGTGAACTGAGGTGGCAATAACTAGGTTTTTAGTGGCATTTATTTCAAAAAGTGCCTTGAGCAACAAACTAGACCATCGCTAGCCAACATATTTGAAGCATGAATAAATTCTATTGGATTGCAATTTACCTTCCAAGAACAAGTGTCAAAGCTATTCAAAAAGGTGACCGTTCTCGAGTAAAATACTCCTAGGCATGCGCAAATTTTTACATGTAAAAAATAATGGCTCTAAACTAGCTAATATCCTAAACAAACATTATAAATAGAGCCTTATGCTCAAAACTCATCACCTTGCTAAAAATCTGAATGCAAAAATAAAAGCAAAGGTTTTGGTGAATTGAAAAGAGCAATCACAGGAAATGAAAGCAAAATTTATAAAAATTGCTCAAGGAAAGAAAAGTTTCATAGTATAGAAGTTATCAAATGAGATGCATGATAGAATTATGGGTATACATGATATGGTAATTACAGTTAAATCAAAGCATAAGAGCTTCTGAGAAGGGTCTAAGGATAACGGGAATAAATTTTCATCAAGTCACCCAGGTGGTGCAGTGTGTTGTTCAAGGTTAAGTAGATTCATGCCTATACCAATGCATCCATACCCAAAACTCATAGAGGTTGTGGTGAAGTATTATCACCCAAACATAGCTACTATATGCAATTCAAGGTTGGAGTCATTATTTACCATTGATAAAGAATATGTGCTCAAAATATTTTTAATCAAGGACACCCCTAGAGATATACTAAATATAATTAACTTTGAGGAGTAGAGGATATATTTAGGCAAGGATATGGTTTGGACTTGGCTCATTGGGATGGTAGGAAAATTGCCAACAGACTATATGAGAAAGACTAGGAAGCTAGGGGAATTCAACTCACATGCATAGCCAATTCTATCAATATTGGTGATAATACTAGATTTACAAATAGATTATATTGTATACCCATATTATATGGGTATGGCACATGCAGTTATGGTAGCTTACTCTTTTGTCACATTAAACTAGGCTAAATTTTTATCCAAAAGTATACACGAACAATTAATGGCCATGAAGAGTGGGAATTGTGAGGTATTCATATATCCATAATATTTGGTATGGCTCATCTTATGTTACATGACCACAGATCATCATGAAATTAATGTGTATATGAAGAATGAAAAGATATTAGCACATCTTGTAGTAGACTAGACCTTTGTTTTAATGGAAAGCTCCTCATATCTAGAGTTTAACAAGTAATTTTTGGGACCTGCCATGACTGTAGTCTATAGAAATTACCCTCACATCACACTAAAATCTGAAGATGTATTAATATAAAATAGGTGAAAATTGGGAGATTGGTTTTTCCTAGAGCAAGGCACTATTATCAGGCTATACAATTTCTTCAAATACCCATATTTGCTCCCATATTATATCATCAATTAGCTTTTCAGATTATAGTATTGTAGAAAATATATGTAATAAAGCAATATTTCAGCCCAGATGCCAAGAAGACTATAATTTTTTAGCTCCCTATCAAATTCTGATGTATTACTATGTCCAAGAGAGATTCAAAGCAATTTCTCGACCTAGAAGCTAAGCTGGTAGCTTTACAATTACCAATAGTGCCACATATATGGCACTATGACCCAGATGGTATCTTCAAGGAGAAGTTATCAAAGATAAATGTTAAAGCACCTCCATTTGAACATGTGTTGAATGAAAATATTAAATTTTTTATAAATCTAGTGGAGGGATAGGTGGCACCATTAAACTATATGGCAATGCAAGAAAGGTTGCCATGGATAAAATATTATGAGTTTAAGTGGATTTTTAACCCAAAAAGAAATGAATATCAATTGATCAACTCAAACCTCATCAAAACCATTATGGAAGATAAGGTATGGGAAGAGCACAAAGTAGAATAATGGTGGATATCATGGTGTGAGCGTAATAAAATTAAAATGCTCTCCTCGATGATAAGGTTGATAAACAATTCATTATAAAATTTGATAATGAATATATCAACTGGAAGAGAAAACATGAAAAGGAAATCTTCCTAGAAGTTAAAATATTACCAAAATCTAATCAAGAAGAAGAAGATAAATCAAATGGAAACTTGGCAAGGGCCACAAGCTCCTCCTACCACTGATGATGTCGAATCTAAAGAAGAATCATTACCCCAGTCTTAGTAGTTGTTAAAGCAACATGCTATCAATGTCTAGAAAGTATCACCATTCGTCTACACCAGGAGGTCAAGTAGTCTTAAAGCATTAAAAATATCATCAGAGGTGCAACTCAAATCCTCTAGAAAAATATCTAAATCAAGTAGAAAATGAAAGGATCGTCCAAATACTAGAAGCTCAAACATAAAAAAAGCTACATCAAAAATATAATGAGTGCAACAATAAATAGAGAGAGTTACACGTAAAAGGTAGGAATCGCAACAGGAGGCACAAAGGTGTGAAGGAGTAGTTGCACTGATAGAAGCTAAGTAAGAAAAAAATAAGGAGCTTAAGGCAAAATATGCAAAAATAATCCAAATGGACGAGTCATAGTGGTAAGTGCAAGATCAAGGTACATTCTCTAAACCCTCATTACTATCTCCTCAAAATATCTCATCGATAAAAATTCTAGCCTATCCACCCCCTCAAACCCATCCACCATCAAAAGTGATCCCTATTATTGTATATATCCTATCAGAAGCATTTCCATTCTATCATTCCCTTCATTCACTCCACCAACTCAATCATTCATTTTGCAAGAATCATTTTTGCACCCTCCATCATTCACTCTACCATTTAAAATCCAAAAGAACCAATAATTGTAGGAAAGCATAACCCCCGCAAAGGAAATGATTTCTTACCGTCTTACTCCTTAACTTGCATTTCTTGCTACCCCCATACTTTGCCACAATACTTAAGAACCACTTTCAGATGTATTTTCCACCATCTAAACTATAGAAGACAACCATTGAAAGTGGAGGTAAGAAGAGCAGCAAGAGAAGCTATAATAAAAGGAGGAAACAACCACCATGACTTATGACACATTAGACACAATTAAGGGGAAAAGGATAAAAGTGATTGCTCATCCAAAGTTCAAAAAGGTAACTTCCCAAATGAGACCAGAGGACTGGTAACTATAATAGTACAACAAAGACATCTTCAATATATCCAAAGTAGAAACTCTCTAGACTGTTCGTATAGAGGTGGATACGCTATTTGTATAGTCCAAGAGAATAGACATAAATCTAAAGGCTATTGAGGAAAAGATTGAAACTCTAAAAATAAAGCTTACCATAGAAAAGGTAGATCAAGATGCCCTCAAGAATGAAATAAAAATATTAGAAGGGGTCATTTATGAAGCCCCTTCTTAAAAGTAGTTGCAATAGAAGGATGATAAAATTAAGAGCTTGGAGATAGAATTACAAACAACACAAGGCATAATGTAGCAACAAGATTCAGAGTTGCTAGATCTTTAGTGTTAGTCTTACAATGACACTGAGAGGGGGGGTGAATCAGTGTGGCACTTTAAGCTTAAATTCAGAGCACTTAAAACTGAAATAATGAAACCTTAAAACCAGATAAAGCAAGTATCACAAGAGAACATCACACAACGCAAGATTTAACGAGGTTCACCAATGTGGCTACTCCTCAAAAATGACTGCTTGGACTACCATCCAAATCCAGTCTTTGCAAAGAAATAACTTTACAAACAATTTACCAGCACCTACTGGAAGGAGCACCTACCCCTGATTTATCTGCACCAACAGAAAGGAGCACCAACCCCTGATTTATCTGCACCAATAGAAAGGAGCACCAACCCCTGATTTACCAGCACCAACTGGAAGGAGCACCAACCCCTTCGCGTTCTCTGTGCACTCTGCTTTCTCTGTGCAATCTGCTTTCTCTATGCAATCTGCTTTCTCTACGCAATCACTTTGCACACTCTGCTTCGCTACAGTCGAACTTCACGATCGTCTTCTCCCTTTTGTGCACTCTGCTCTCTCTTCAAATTTCGCACTTAGCATCTTTCGATACGACTTGCTCTCTGCGCACTACGACCGAACTTCGCACACTTCGACACTCCTCAATTCTCAAAACAGCCCTCCTTTTATAACAGAATTCTTGTGATGAAAACCCTAATCTTAGTCGGTTGTAAACCCTAATCTTAGTCGGCTTTCATGACACCTGTAAACCCTAATTTTAGTCGGCTGTCATAGGTTCGTCGGCTTCAACTCAACCGCGAAAAAGCAACATGTCGCGATATCGTGACACTTTTGCTTACTCTCTCTTTCTCCTTGCTTTGGTCCCCGAAAATACATGTCGCGATATCGCGACACTTTTGTTTTCTCTCTCTTTCTCCTTGCTTTGGACCGCAAAAATACAACATGTCGCGATATCACGACACTTTCGCCTCCTTGCTTCTTTTCTTGGCTTGTACCCACGAAAACAACATGTCGCGATATCGTGACACTTTCGCCTCCTTGCCTCTTTTCTTGGCTTGTACCCACGAAAACATACATGTCGCGATATCGTGACACTTTCGCCTCCTTGCCTCTTTTCTTGGCTTGTACCCATGAAAACACAGCATGTCACGAAATCGTGACACTTTCACCTTCATACTTTCTCTCTCCTCATTTAGTCATGAAAATGTGACATGTTGCGATATCGTGACACTTTCTCTCCTTTGCTCTTTCTCTTGCCTTCGGGTCATGAAAATGCGACATGTCATGAAATCGTGACACTTTTGCTTTTCTGCCTTCTTGTCCTCTTCGAGTCACGAAAATGTGACATGTCACGAAATCGTGACACTTCCACTTTCGAAGTCTTGCTTTCTGCTTTTGTCATGAAATCGTGACACTTCTGCTTTCGTACTTCACTTCTTTGCAATTGTCATGAAATCGTGACACTTCTGCCTTCGAAGTCTTGCTTTCTGCTTTTGTCATGAAATCATGACAGTTCTACTTCCGTACGCTTCCTCTCTTTCTTTTGTCACAAAAATGCGACATGTCACGAAATCATGACACTTTACCAACTTGCTTTCTCTCTCCTATTTTTAGTCACGAAAATGCGACATGTCACGAAATCGTGACACTTTTCTTACTTGTTCTTTTTTTCGGACTTGTCGCGAAATCGTGACACTTCTTCCTGCTTTCTCTTTTTCTTCCAACATGTCACGAAATCGTGACCATTTTTCCACTTGCCTTTATTTCTTCCAACATGTCGCGAAATCATGATAGTTTTTCCACTTGCCTTTTTCTCTTCCAACATGTCGCGAAATCGCGACAATTTTTCCACTTGCCTTTTTTCTTCCAACATGTCACAAAATCATGACAGTTTTTCCACTTGCCTTTTTCTCTTCCAACATGTCATGAAATCGCGATAGTTTTTCCACTTGCCTTTTTCTTTTCCAACATGTCACGAAATCGTGACAGTTTATCCTACTTTTTCTCTCTTCCAACATGTCACGAAATCGTGACAATTTTTCTTGCTTTTTCTCTCTCTTCCAACATGTCGCGAAATCGTGATAGTTTTTCTTTGCTGTTGTATATGTCGCGATATCGTGACACTTTTCTTACTTGTCTTTTTCTTTGATCTTTTGCATATGGGCCACTTCGGTTTTCTTGGACAATCACTGTACATACTATGAGTAACCTTTGAACTCCTATCTTCTGCATCTGAAAGGCTTTTGAACTTCCTGTCCACTGCATCAATAGATCTAACTGACTGTGTTGACAACAATGACAATACTGTTGTTGCACCTTGCTCAACAATCTCCCCCTTTGGAATTGTTGGCAACACATGTGCAATTTCCTGTAACTCTTCTCCCCCTTTGACAATAATACCAAAGGGCTACTGTAGACTCCCCCTGAGTCCATGCACAACATTCTCAGACACAATTTATTACACTTAGCAAAAGTCATGAACATGAGCACAAAGATAATCAGATACTTAAATGCTCCCCCTGAGAATGTGATCCCTGTAGCTAGTCAATTCTTGGGAAGTGTGACCACTCCCAATTTATTGTGAAGGTACTCAAAAACTTCCTTGGGCAATGGTTTTGTGAAGATATCTGCTACTTGCTCTGTAGTTGGAACAAAATCCAATTTAACCTCACCTTCCGCAACTTTCTCCTTCAAAAAGTGATACCCGATAGCAATGTGTTTTGTGCGTGAATGCATAACCGGATTCTTGGAGATGTTAATGGCACCGGTGTTATCACACTTAATTGATATTGGCTCACTGAAGCTAATACCAAGATCTTTCAGGGTTTGTTTCATCCATAATACCTGCGTACAACATGTTGTCGCTTGCAATATATTCTGCCTCTGCTGTCGATAGAGAAACTGACTCTTGTTTCTTACTCGTGCCATGCGACCAATCTGTCTCCAAGATAGAATGCACCTCCACTTGTACTCTTTCTGTCATCTACACATCCTGCCCAATCTGCATCTGAATACGAAATAAGGGTGAAGTCTTTACCTTGTGGATACCATAACCCATACTCCATAGTACCCTTGAGGTACCGAAGAATCCTCTTTACTGCTGTCACATGAGTCTCCTTGGGATTAGCCTGAAATCATGCTACCATGCATACTGCCTACAAAATATCTAGTCTAGTAGCTGTCAGATATAGTAAGCTTCCAATCATAGATCTCGTACATGGTTTGATCAACAGGTGGAGATTTGTCATCCTTGCTCAACTTGCAACCTGTCATCATGGGAGTGCTAACTGGCTTACAATCCTCCATTGTGAACTTTTTTAACATCTCTTTTACATATTTAACTTGAGAAATAAATATGCCCTTCTTACTTTGATTAACTTGCAACCCGAGGAAATACGAAAGTTCTCCAATCATTGACATTTCAAATTCTTTTTGCATCTTATTTGCTAAATCTTTACACGACTCATCTTTGCTGCTGCCAAATATGATATCATCTACGTATACAACAAGAACAATAAGATGCCCATTTTCTATTTTGACATACAAATTACTATCCACCATACCTTTCTTAAACCTTTGTTGAGTGAGATAGTTGTCTAGCCTTGCATACCATGCTCGAGGTGCCTGTTTTAAGCCATATAATGCTTTCTTCAACTTGCAAACCAAGTTTGGATCATCACCAAGTTGGAAACCATCTGGTTGCTCAATATAAACCTCTTCTTCAAGTTTCCCATTCAAAAACGCTGATTTCACATCCATTTGATAAACTTTGAAATTCTTGTAGACTCGCTAAAGCCGGAAACATTCTAATTGCCTCTAGTCTAGCTACTGGTGCAAAAGTTTCCTCAAAGTCAATGCCTTCAACTTGTGCATACCCCTTGCATACCAATCTTGCTTTATTTCTTGACTACCTGTCCGTCTTCATTCAATTTGTTTCGAAAGATCCATTTAGTCCCGATTATATTTTTATTAGCAGGTCTAGGTACTAACTCCCAAGTTTTGTTTTTCTCGATCTGATCTAATTCTTCATTTATTGCCTTCATCCAACTTTCATCTTTGCTTGCATCAGTAACATTTTTGGGCTCAATGCTGGATAATAGAGAGTAGTTACTTACTGCTCTTCTTCTTGTCTGAACACCAACTTTGGGGTCTCCAATTATTTGCTCTCTAGGATGATTTTTTTGCCAACTGCCTGTTTTGAATTTCTTATTTTCTTCCACTTCTGAATCACAACTTACATCATCTGAGTCAATTTTTTGTATCTTTTCCATTTCGTTTTCCTCATCTCCTTCAATAACCTCTTCATAAATTGGGTAGTTCGTTTCATAGCTAATTACTCGTTCTTTACCTTCATCAAATTTAACATCGACACTGTCCACAATTTTCTTTAGCCTCTTGTTGTAGCATTTGTAAGCTTTGCTTTTTGATGAATAACCAACAAAAATACCTTCATCCGCTCTATCTTCAAACTTACCAAGATTATATTTGGTTCTTTTGATATAGCACTTGCTGCCAAAGACTCTGAGGTATTTTGTTGTTGCCCTTTTACCGAACCATAATTCATAAGGAGTTTTGCTTTCATGTGTTCTGAGCATGTACCTATTTTGGATATACACCGCAGTATGGACTTCTTCTTTCCAAAATCTGTTTGCTACTCTCCTTTCAGCCAACATAGTCCGTGCCATTTCCTGCATTGTCCTGTTCTTTCTTTCTACCACTCCATTTTGCTGAGGTGTCCTGGCTGCTGAGAACTGTCTCCTAATACCGTAATTTTCATAGTACTCTGCAAACTCCTCTCGAAATGAATTCTCCTCCTCTATCCGATCTTAAACATTTGATCCTTTTTCCTGTTTCATTCTCAACCTGGTTTTTGAAAATATTGAACATATCAAAAGCTTCCGATTTATGCTTCAAGAAAAATATCCATGTCATTTTGGAATAGTCATCAATGCACAACATAAAATATTTGTCACCATTTATGCTTTGAGTTCTCATGGGACCACATAAATCAGTGTGTATGAGTTCCAAAGGTTTGCTTGTGTAGTATTCTTTTGTTTTGAATGTGACTCTAGTTTGTTTCCCCTTTTGGCATGAAGCACAAATGTTGTTTGCAGGTTTGCTGATGGTGGGAATATCTCTCACTGCCCTTTTTGAGATGATTTTTACCAGATTATCAAAACTGATATGCCCTAGTCTCTTGTGCCACAACCAGTTTTCTTCTTCCTATCCAATAAAACAAGCTCCTTTTGAATTCTCTGAGAGCGTGTACAGGTTGCCAGATGTCCTTGATCCAGTTGCTATCAATTTTCCACTGTTTATTTTTCTGACTTCACAACCCTGCTTCATAAAAACTACTTCATGACCTTTATCACAAATCTGACTTACGCTCAACAAGTTATGTTTCAAACCATCCACAAACAAGACTTCTTCTCACTTAATTTTTTCGTCACTAATTTTAACTGAACCTTTGCCAACTATCTTAGCTCCATCATTATTTCCAAATTTTACTGAACCTCCTTCATATTTCTGTAACTTCTCAAATTTTTGTTTGTCACCTGTCATATGACTTGGAGCATCCACTATCAAGTATCCATGGTACATATTTATTCTGTGCTTTGAATGCAGTTTGTACGATTAAGGATTCCTTTTCTTCCTTTAGTCGCTCTTTTCCTTTCCACTCCGTTTTGATAGTAGTTTTGGGCTCTTGTTTTGCCTTTCCCTTATCAGTAGTTTGAGCATGTTTTTCGAGAAGCTTTCTATTTTGTCTCATCCTGTATGGTTGAAATTTTCTTCCCTGAAACTGATTTGATGTAAATGTATTTCTACAGTTTCTTGCAATGTGCCCAAAATTATGACAGCTATAACATTCTACTGTATAATTCATCAATGGAGAAAAAACATTTCTACTGGTGAAATTCCTTGGTCTTACATTATATTTGTAGTCTCGAGATTTTATGTCCATAGCCATTGCATTTAAAATAGAAACCAGAGAAAAAGGATAATTGAACCTGGGTGATGGTCTTTGCCATGTTGTCGTAGGAGCCATAGGTCTTCTTCTTCTTTGATGTGTGACATTGGTGAATCCATCATTGTCAATTCTCCTTTCGTGCCTGGCATTAATGCTTTCTTTTGCATGAGACATTTTTCCTTGATCAACCTGTCTCTTAACTTCATTCTTTATGGATTCTGCATTTCTGGCCTTTGATCCACTTGATGATTCTCCTTCGATGAAACCCAGACCAAATTTGATGCCTGTAGGCCTTTGGTCATTTATGATCTTATCCAGCTTCATAGAACTTTCTTCACGTTTGTGATAACAACTAATTTTCTTATTCATCTCTTCTAGCTGCATTCTTAAACCAACAATCTCTTCTTCTAGCTTGTTGCAATAATCTATTTTCATTGTTATTTGCACTTCGAGATCTTCGAAGATTTTCTTAGATTCTTCTATCTCGTACTTTCAAACTGGTTATGATTCCATTTGCATCCTCAAGCTTTCTTGAAAGTTTCTTATTCTTTTTCTTTTCTATCTTCCACTCTTCAAGTGCAGAGATCAACTCACCTTCTAGATCTACTTCAGCCTCAAGGTTTTCACCACAAACTTCAGAGGTCACTCCTTCTTCCTTTTCTGATTTAACTTCTTCAAATGCCATGAAAAGAGCTTCATCTTTTTCTTCTTCAGACTCTTCACCGGAGCTATTTTCTGATGAACTGACATTCTTGGAGATGAAACTTTTCTTCTTGAAGTTGCCTTTTCTGAAATTCGTTTTCATCTTCCAGTCACTTCTTTCTTGGTGCGATCCTTCATCATTTTTGTTCTTCTCTTTAAGTGGACAATTAGTCGCAAAATGCCCAATGCCTCCACAGCTAAAACATTTAAATGGTAGCTTCCCTCTGTATTTTCCTTTTCCCTTTTTCAGTTTTCTAACAAAGTTTGCTTCCATTTCATCTGATGTCTCTTCTTCCTCGGACTCTTGTTTTGTGTTTTTATTTTTAAGGGCTTTAAAAGCCGCTTCTCTGTCTGTGGGTTTAGATCTTCCTATCCTCATCTCATATGCAGTCAAAGAACCATACATCTCATCTATACTAAAATAATTTAGATTTTTAGCTTCTTCTATCGCTGAGACTTTGGAATCAAACCTTTGAGGAAGAGATCTTAGTACCTTTTTCATGATGGCAGAGTCTCCAATATCCTCGTCGAGCCCTCTGATCGCATTAATGATTCCATTAACTCTCAACATATATGCCTCAATGTTTTCATCGTCGTTCATTTTCAATGCTTCGAACTGAGCTCGATGTGTCTATAATTTGGCCTCCTTGATCTTATCATCTCCTTCATGAATACTCCTCAGTTTGTCCCATATCTCTTTTGCCGTATTACAGCTCATGATCTTTACTAGTTCACTATCTGCTAATCCGCACATGATAGCATTCTTTGCTTTTGAGTTACTCTCAAATAGTTTCTTTTCATCAACCTCTTTTGGAGGAGTGATGGGTATTGTGTATCCACTAACTACTGAATCCCAGATGTCATATCCCAAAGCACAGAGATATGTCTGCATCCTGATTCTCCAGAACGCGTAATTAGATCCATCAAACAATGGTGCTTTGTTTGATGAGAAACCTTCACCACCTGCCATTGTGTTACTTCCAAGATCACCCTAGCCGATTAGGCTTGTACAGGAACTTAGCTCTGATACCAATTGTTAGTCTTACAATGACACTGAGAGGGGGGTGAATCAGTGTGGCACTTTAAGCTTAAATTCAGAGCACTTAAAACTAAAATAATGAAACCTTAAAACCAGATAAAGCAAGTATCACAAGAGAACATCACACAACGCAAGATTTAACGAGGTTCACCAATGTGGCTACTCCTCAAAAATGACTGCTTGGACTACCATCCAAATCTAGTCTTTGCAAAGAAATAACTTTACAAACAATTTACCAGCACCTACTGGAAGGAGCACCTACCCCTGATTTATCTGCACCAAGAAAGGAGCACCAACCCCTGATTTATCTACACCAACAGAAAGGAGCACCAACCCCTGATTTACCAGCACCAACTGGAAGGAGCACCAACCCCTTCATGTTCTCTATGCACTCTACTTTCTCTACGTAATCTGCTTTCTCTGTAATCTACTTTCTCTACGCAATCACTTCGCACACTCTGCTTCGCTACAGTCGAACTTCACGATCATCTTCTCCCTTTTGCGCACTCTGCTCTCTCTTCAAATTTTGCACTTAGCATCTTTCGATACGACTTGCTCTCTACGCACTACGACCGAACTTTGCACACTTCGACACACCTCAATTCTCAAAATAGCCCTCCTTTTATAACAAAATTCTTGTGATGAAAACCCTAATCTTAGTCGGCTATAAACCCTAATCTTAGTCGGCTTTCATGACACCTATAAACCCTAATTTTAGTCAGTTGTCATAGGTTCATCGGCTTCAACTCAACCATGAAAAAGCAACATGTCGTGATATCGTGACACTTTTGCTTACTCTCTCTTTCTCCTTGCTTTGGTCCCCAAAAATACATGTCACGATATCATGACACTTTTGTTTCTCTCTCTTTCTCCTTGCTTTGGACCATGAAAATACATGTCACGATATCGTGACACTTTCGCCTCCTTGCTTCTTTTCTTGGCTTGTACCCACAAAAACACATGTCACGATATCGCGACACTTTCACCTCCTTGCCTCTTTTCTTGGCTTGTACCCACAAAAACATAGCATGTCGCGATATCGCGACACTTTTGCCTCCTTGCCTCTTTTCTTGGCTTGTACCCACGAAAACACAGCATGTCACAAAATCGTGACACTTTCACCTTCGTACTTTCTCTCTCCTCATTTAGTCGCGAAAATGTGACATGTCATGATATCGTGACACTTTCTCTCCTTTGCTCTTTCTCTTGCCTTCGGGTCACGAAAATGCGACATGTCATGAAATCGTGACACTTTTGCTTTTCTGCCTTCCTATCCTCTTCGAGTCGTGAAAATGCGACATGTCACGAAATCATGACACTTTCGCTTTCGAAGTCTTGCTTTCTGCTTTTGTCATGAAATCGTGACACTTCTACTTTTGTACTTCACTTCTTTGCAATTGTCATGAAATCGTGACACTTCTGCCTTCGAAGTCTTGCTTTCTGCTTTTGTCGTGAAATCGTGATAGTTCTACTTTCGTACGCTTCCTCTCTTTCTTTTGTCATGAAAATGTGACATGTCACGAAATCGTGACACTTTACCAACTTGCTTTCTCTCTCCTATTTTTAGTCGCGAAAATGCGACATGTCACGAAATCGTGACACTTTTCTTTACTTCGGACTTGTCGCGAAATCGTGACACTTCTTCTTGCTTTCTCTTTTTCTTCCAACATGTCACGAAATCGTGACCGTTTTTCCACTTGCCTTTATTTCTTCCAACATGTCGCGAAATCGTGACAGTTTTTCCACTTGCCTTTTTCTCTTCCAACATGTCGCGAAATCGTGATAGTTTTTCCACTTGCCTTTTTTCTTCCAACATGTCGCGAAATCGTGACAGTTTTTCCACTTGCCTTTTTCTCTTCCAACATGTCGCGAAATCGTGATAGTTTTTCCACTTGCCTTTTTCTTTTCCAGCATGTCACGAAATCGTGACAGTTTATCCTGCTTTTTCTCTCTCTTCCAACATGTCGCGAAATCGTGACAGTTTTTCCTGCTTTTTCTCTCTCTTCCAACATGTCGCGAAATCGCGACAGTTTTTCTTGCCTGTTGTATATGTCGCGATATCGCGACACTTTTCTTACTTGTATTTTTCTTTGATCTTTTGCATATGGGCCACTTCGGTTTTCTTGGACAATCACTGTACATACTCTGAGTAACCTTTGAACTCCTGTCTTCTGCATCTGAAAGGCTTTTGAACTTCCTGTCCACTGCATCAATAGATCTAACTGACTGTGTTGACAACAATGACAATATTGTTGCTGCACCTTGCTCAACATTTAGGCCAAATTGCAGCAACAAGAGGAAGCCTTAGCTACTACCTTGAATGAATTATAACATGAGAAAGATAAGCCGCATGGCCCAAAAATCTTAAAATATTGGCTCAAGCAAGTGAAGAGTCATTACTGGGAAAGGATAAAAGGATGAGTCTTGCAAGATTTCCCTCCTTTTTGTTTCAAATTATGATAAATTGCCAACATATCTCTAGAAGCTAAGACAGAGTTTGACAGAGGCAAGAAGACTCAAATGAACAAAATCTAGGAAGCACAAGGAGTTAGAAAAATGTTAAGAAATCCTAAAAAGTATCCTATTTTGCAAAAGTAACTCAATAAATATGTAGAGGAATGAATATTCCTATCTCATCAGATATGTCATGCAATTGAGCTGGTCTATCAAGGAGAGGAGTTATTCACTGTTAGAGTAATATTCCATTATTCAGGATATTAACCATATTCCTACATTAGGGTAGATTTCATTTACCACATGGTAAAAAGTAATATTTATTTTTACCATTAGGTTATTACATTAGTTGATTTGTTTTACTATTGTAAATGTCTTAACAATGATTTATTGTTATGACGTGATATATATTATTCACATTGTTAAGTGAATAATATATTGTTAGTGGTTAGCATTATATCCTAAGGTTGTTAGCTACCTTAGGGGGAAGGCTACCTATTTACGTTGTTACCTACCTTTAGGGGGGAACAACTAATTAGGCTATTCATAGCCTAAATCGATTGTTATTTAAACCCTATTCAATATCAATATGAAGTCTATGGTTTATGCATATTATTTTTCTATGTTACATTTGCCATCATTGGTATCAGAGTGGGTAACACGAGCAAGGAAGATTTAATTTTTTTTTCATTTCGTAACACCCCTGGACAGGATCCATTTCCCGAGGTACAATTGGGCAAAAAAATTCTAGGTCCTGTAGCATGGTCTAAAATCGATGAGTGTTGAATCCACTATAGTGATAGAACTATCCCCACCTCGATGGATGCACGTGCTCCACATCGGAGTAGGCCCTACCTCGATGAGCACTCGCACTGCACATCAAGGACATCACACATGACTGTAATTCGAACGATAAATTTGGCACCCTGACACCCTAATGCAAGCTACACAACACACCGAGATATGTGAAACCTAACACAATGGATCACGGAGTGCCCATATCAGAGCGCATGCACTCTAAACTGGTGAACTCAGACAACAACACTAATCCTGATGTTGATATCAACCCCTGCACAAAAACTTAAAGGCTGGAAAACTTAGATGACAATTCTGATCCTGGTGCTGATGTCAACCCTTGCATGAAAACTTAAATGTTGGTAAACTCAGGTGGCACCATGCACTCCAATGCTAGCCGACTCAAATTTTGATGCAAATACATGGCATCTATGGTAGCGATTGGTGACAAGTGGCATCTGCATGGACCCATGCTGAGTTGGTAGCAACTAGTGACAAGTGGAAAAATCAAATGTTGGTAAACACAGGCAGCACCATGCACTCCAATGCTAGCAGGCTTAAATTTAATGCAAATACATGGCATCTATGGTAGCGCCTAGTGACAAGTGGCATCTGCATGGACCCCTGCTGAGTTGGTAGCGACTGGTGACAAGTGGCATCTGCATGAACCCCTATTGAATTGGTGGTGACTGGTGATAGGTGGCATTACATGATAATTTGAAGTCTTACTGATGTGTCCTCCTTCTACTAGTTGGCGTGTGCGAAAAAAGAACACAAATTCTTTGTTGATTGCCCGTGGGCAATCAAATACAAAGGGGGCGAACATTGTTTTTAAACAAAATAAATGCACCTACTTGGTGCATGTGGGACAAACATCCCACATTTTTTTATATTTTTGCTTGAGCACGGGAAAGGGTAGAAATAGAAGGTATTTCCCTTCCCTTCTCGTTGGGCAGGCTAGCCCTGACGATTGGACGCCCGAAACTAAGGTGCTCTGTTATGCCAACCGGGGGATCGAATCCCACTAGGGCCAAAAGATAAAATTTTACTCTAAAAATTTTTTGAGCAAGGAAGCGCGCTCCCCCACACGCACCAATATGCGAATAGATTAATTAAAAACTAAGGTAATATTTTTTATTATTTTTTTTAGTATTTTAATTCATAGTTTAAATATTTTTTTTAAATACTAAGTGATTTAAAATATATATATATTAGTGATTATTATGCTAGAAGTAATTAAAATTTTGCATTAAAATAGAAAACTAAAGGTCTATTTTTTTTTGCAACACCAACAAAAGTATGTTTTTGTTTTCTCCTCAAAAGGGGATATAAGACATTTAATAGCACTATTTTTCTTGCAAAATTAGGAACCCTAAAATCTTCTCAAAACCTTGTTAATTTTACAAACAATAAAGGATCAAACTTGAATTATTTTTTGCCAAATTGTAACACAAGGTGACACAAAATTTTGTAAAATTCAAAGGCAAAGTGTGCATTTGTTTTCTCCAAGGAGGAATATAACAAAAGAAATTGCACATTATATTTTTTGCAAAAATGAGAAGAAATTGAAGACCTTGGGTCCATAAAAACCAAGTTGTGTGTCGATTGGTTTTGGAAAGCCTTTCAAACACGGGTTGTGTGTCAACTTGACTTGAAAGGAGTGTTATTTTGTTAATTTTGCAAATCAAAGTGGGGAAGACAAGAAATTATATTTCTTTGCAAAATTGTAACATAAAAATCAAACCTTATTTATTTTGCAAAATCAAAAGAAAAGGCAATTGTTTTATGCCACATTCTTTGCAAAATTGAAAAACAAGAGGAGACTTTGAATATCAAATTTTAGCACAACACAAATCAACATTTTATTGCAAAAATTGGTGAAAAAGGTGCATTTTCGATATTACTCGACACCTTTATTACAAATTGGCAAATTAGGTGCATTTTCGGTTGCATCCGACACCTATGTGATAAAAAATTTGTGGGCACTCTTTGATTGATTATTGCATTTAATTTCTTGTTCTTTACAATTATAAGTCATCAAAATCAAGAGCACTCAAAACACTAAAATATCATAATATATTATGTAATTCATTTGCACAAGTATAAACCATTTGTAAAATTGATATTCTCTCCTTACAAAACCCTAAAAATTCACTCTAATTTGTTTGGCTTAATATCCTCAAACTGATTATTCCTCTTCAAGAGGATTTTCAGGCAGGTGCCAGTAAATATCTTTTTGAGTGAGTTCTCTTTCAATTCTTATTTTTTTGGCTTAAATATCCTCAAACTGATTATCTTTCTTCAAAGAGAGCTTTTCAGGCAGGTTTCATTAAATACCAATTAAGAGTGAAAGAAAGATCATCTTAGTGCAAATTATAGAACCTTCATCATGGTAACTATCAACAAATACCTAAATGATACACAATTGCTTAAAGGTCCTAACTATTCAGCATGGAAAACTAAGATGAAAGCCATCCTTACTATAGAGGAAATGTGGGATTTAGCGGATGGCACTAAAACAATACCTACATCAACAGGAGCAGATCAAAAAGCATGGGACA
Organism: Wollemia nobilis; assembly: GCA_028583015.1. Lineage (NCBI taxonomy): Eukaryota > Viridiplantae > Streptophyta > Pinopsida > Araucariales > Araucariaceae > Wollemia > Wollemia nobilis. The sequence goes on from JAQPPZ010016709.1 coordinate 5,793,184, forward strand.
AAAAGAACAATTGTCTTCTCATGTTGATTCTCCTAACTACTACTGATGAGATCCAGCCTCACATAAGTGAAGCTTAAAATGTTAAAGATGCATGGGATGCACTTTGTACCATTTTTGAAGGTAAAAATAAATAAATTATTGTAAACCTTCAAACACAACTTCATACACTCCATATGAAGTCAGGAGAATTAGTAGAACTATTCCTCTACAGAGTGGTAGAACTGAATTCAAATATGAATGCTTTAGAAGTAAAAGTAGAAGATACTATTCTGACTTTAGTAATATTGAGGGCTCTTCTAGAATCCTACAAGATGTTAATAACATCCCTTAATGTATCTCAAAGAACAATCACCTTTGTGGAGTTAGTCAATTTGCTTCAAATGGAGGAAGCAAATCAACTTTAAAATGATGAAGTGACAAACAATGCACTTTAATCAAAACATTAGGGTGGAAAGAAGAAAGGAAACTTTCATAAGAGAGGCTCATATTTAGTATCATCTTCAAAATATAAGGGAAATCAACCTCAAAAGAAGTTTTGCACAAATTTTAAAAAGGACAACCATGACACCAATCGGTGTTGGTTTAAAAACAAGAAAAAAAAATGGCAAAGGCACATCACAAAGGTAAAATATACAAAGAGGTAATGTTTCTAGTGAAGTGTCTGATTTTGATTATGATTCTGGTTCAGAAAGAGGACACAAAGTGCTCATGGCTAAAAAAACATTGTAAAGGAAAACAATTTTGTCACCCTATTCAAAGCATCATTCCAACCCTCTTTTTAGGTTTCATAAATAGCATAAGTTTTTGTTTGAAGTACTTGCAATAAAGGGGTGATTGTACCTCTTTTTAGGCTTCATGAAATAGCAAACTCTTTTTGTTTGAAGTACTTGTAACAAAAGGGGGGATTTTCTCGTGTAGAATTTGCCTAGGAGGCAATCTTTGTAAAAAGCTTTAAAAAGCTTCATGAGTTGCATATCTTTTGCAATTAAGGAGGAATAAACATTTATTTTCCTACTTCACACATATTTTGTAAAAAGGGAAGAAGACTTATAAGGGTGCATTTTTGACGGCGACTAACACCTTAGTCAAACTTCTTGCAAAAATTAAATTACAACATGTTTTGCAACAAGGGGAGAAACTTTTAAGGGTGCATTTTCAGCAATGACCGACACCACACTTTTTGCAAAATCCTATTGTAACAGAATGAACCTTGTATGTAGTGATCTACTCTAGTACACCTAGCGATTGCAGTGGTTGGTTACCCATGCAATCCAGTTGGATGACAAGATTACAATAAGGACATTCGTTGATATAAAGACAAATTGAGGAATGACCCATTTTTTTCTTAGAGCATCCAAAGCACTGTGACAAAGCCTGAGCCAGAGCAAGAGCCAGAAGATCAACATATTTTTCACTATATTGGGACAATTATATACATTACCCAAATAATGTAATAAGGGGGGATGTTAGAGTAATATTCCATTATTCGAGATATTAACCATATTCCTACATTAGGGTAGATTTCATTTACCACATGGTAAAAAGTAATATTTTATTTTACCATTAGGTTATTACATTAGTTGATTTATTTTACTATTGTAAATGTCTTAACAATGATTTATTGTTATGACGTGATATATATTATTCACATTGTTAAGTGAATAATATATTGTTAGTGGTTAGCGTTATATCCTAAGGCTGTTAGCTTAGGGGGAAGGCTACCTATGTACATTGTTACCTACCTTTAGGGAGGAATAACTAATTAGGCTATTCATAGCCTAAATCGATTGTTATTTAAACCCTATTCAATATCAATATCAAGTCTATGGTTTATGCATATTATTTTTCTATGTTGCATTTGCCATCATTCACTGCTTTTAGAAGAGAAACTGATGAAATGAGAAAATTTTCTAAAGAGGTCAAGGCATTTGGTGCACCAAGTTTATGGGATGACAACACAAACTTCCATAAGGTAGAAGTGATTACCCAACTATTTGATCAACAGATCCAATATGAAAGTGAGGTTGAATCACTATCAGAACCATTGGAAGTAGATCAGGTTTTTGCACTCTTCTACAAAATTTCCCACATCTTAGCCAAATCAAAGGAAATGGTTGAAAGATATAGCAATCCTCCTTATGGGAACCTTTGTAGATTAAAAAATGTTGTATCTAAACTCAAGGGGATTCCAGAGCCTCCCTTGGAGACTTGGAATAATATGTGTAGAGAACTTTACATCCCCATGATATCTCATGCAGTCTCACAACAAGGTGAATCATTAGAGGTGGCCTCACAAAGGTAACCATAGCTGCAATAAGAGCCAAAACACCCCTTAGAAAGAGGTGATGATTAATGGCAATATGAAAATAATATTTTCTTGTACTATAAATACTTGTATAGTTGTATTATAGTTTTTTTGGTAATTATGACTTTGAAGCCCCACGGATCAAAATAGAAAAAGAAGCAAGTGATGGCGACAGGTGGTACTAACATAAAAACAAGAAGGTAGCTACAATTCATTCTATCAAGAAGAATGAGATAATACCAAGTATTGAGTATTAAATTTGCATCAAAATAAGTACTAAGTATCAAATTTACATCAAACCAAAATAGTTTTCAGGTAGAATTGATCGAATCACAATTATAATATAGTTGTCAGTTGGCACAAGTGAGATTCAAGGTTTAGTCCTATTTAAGGCCACATCCAAAGAGCATCCTGTAGTGTTGAGAATTAGCTTGATGGGAAGAAATAGGAAGAGCTAGATACTTGAAAGTAGCATAATGGAGAAGTTCTTACTCGGTTGGGTTAAGAAGAAAGGAAGAGACAAGGAACACAACAAGCAAAAGAATGGTGATTTCCTAAAATGCTTGACCTTGTTAGAATATTATTATTGTTATAATGTGCACTATGCCTATAATTGACAGGTTGACATTTGTCTTCTTCCACTTGTCCCTGTCTTCAGTTTGAGTTGGAGTGGTGTCTTCTGAAAGACACTTGGAGTGGAGCTTATGACACTTGTCATATCTCCCTCCTAAGCTTGATGCTTATATATTGTAAGATAACTTGTAAATAAAGTGTGCCTTATTTTTCAGTCCCAACATCTGGTATCAGAGCGGTGAAATCCGCCTATGGGGACCCTTAGGGTTTGAGAGTTTTTTTTTAGGATTGAATTTTTTCTCCGAAGTATCCTCTTCACTTGCTAAGTTGATCCTGTGAATGAGAAACGGAGAGAATTTTTTAAGAGTTTTGGCGATTCTGGCAATGTGGGGCTATTTTTTTTTGCAGGGTGAAGGCACATTTAAAAAAAAAAAAATGTCACATTTTGCAGCGGTGAATTTTTTTTAGAGCAGTCATCTTCAGAATCTGAGTACACCAGCACGTATATCAGGAGGAGTACTACAAAATCGAGTACTCGCACGCAAAAATCCGACAAGAAATGAGCAAGATATGGTTGTTTGAAGACGGACTATTGCAGTTGTTTTTTTCCTGCGCGATTTTTTCCGAAACGGAAAATTTTTTATTAATTTTTTTAGCAGTCCTTTTCCTGATGTTTTTGCACCATCATATAGATTATGAGAAGTACTACAACATCAAGTACTCACTTGCTTAATTCGGTAATGTATTGAGCAAGTTACAACTGCTCAAAGTTGGCTGTTTGCAGCAGTTTTGGGACTGCGAAAAAATTATTTTTTTTTTGTTAAGGCACATCAGTTGCCAATTGTTGGATTGAGAAACATCTACAGCTGTAGTAGGTAACAATAAGCTAGATTGCAAATTTTTCAGTCATTCCCTCCAAAATTTCCCGCTCGGTCATTTCAAAATTTTCCCGCTGAAATAGTTTCAAGCCAAAATTTCAAATTTCAAATTTGTAGAGGGCAATCTGTCCTTTTTTTTTGCCTCTAAGAAGTCTTGTTGTATTTTCTTAAAATCAAGGGTCAAATTGTAACCGACTATAGCCTTATATATAGTCGTTGGAAAGGATTTTTTGAGGGGAATCCATTGGTGCAGTTTATTTTCAGTTTTGAAATCATTTAATATGCTAAATTGAAGTTTGAAATTGACATTGTAATTTGGAGTGCATTTTCGGTAGTATCCGACACTCCTTGACAAAATATTTGGCAAACTTGTGGGAATCTCAATTTTAAGTCTTTGGGGGGGACATTATGCCAAGTCATTCATTGAATTTGGCAAGTTTGAAGGCAATCTTGTAAAAGGAGGCATTGATATTGTCTCATATTTTGGAGGCACATTTGGGGCTAATTTTTTTTTAGCCAAATACAAATCATCAACTTAAGGGGTGATTTAGGGCCCCTTGTCCCTTGTCGGTGGATTCATTTTGTGGCACTCTCTTGGCCACTAGGTGTTTGTTGCTTGCATCTTCTATTTGGGCTTTGTCTACATTTTATGCTTGCTATTACCCTTGCATGACTTTGGGTTTTATAATTGTAATCAAGTGTAGTTCCATTTCATACACACTTGACACTAAGCCATATACAAGCAAGCAAACACATACAGGCAAATTCTTATAAAGCAATAATACATTGGCACATCTATTGTAACAATTCTACAAAAAGCAAGCATCACATTTTTATAACCGCCTATGTTCCACGTATCAACTGCTCAAATACTTATAGTCTCCCTCACGTAAGGGCGGGTATATTGAGTAGTTTGGTATAAAGGTCTGGCAGGTTATTCCCTTTCAGAATCGCCTATGTTCCACGTATCAACTGCTCAAATGCTTATAGTCTCCCTCACGTAAGGGTGGGTATATTGAGAAGTTTGGTATAAAGGTCTGGCAAAATTCTAATTCTTACTCTCTTTGGATAGAAAAAGGCACTTATGTTCAACTTAACCCTCCCACTGTTGGAATCACTTGAAGATTCAGAGTGGAAAAACTAGGCGAACCCTCCTCTGGATCTTCAGCGGTGTACCCTAGATTTTTTTGAGGGCTCTAATTTGGCATTTGTCATTCTTACTTCATCCTTTGTTGAGCTCCCTTTTCTTTTGATCCTTTTCTAAATCATGGCTACTACAAATCTATTAAGTGGACTTACAAAGAAACTTGAAGGAGCACAAACTTTTGCAAATTGGAAGTATGAGATGGAATCAATATTAATGATGAATGACATGTGGGACTTTGTGAAAGATAGGCAGGCTAATGAAGACCCACTCACTGCACCTACAGACCCTAAAGAAAAAGCACAATTTGAGAAGAATTCCAATATAGCTTTAAGTCTAATCAAGCTAGCTACAGGAATTCAATGCAGAGAAACTGTAAGGGCTGCAAAAACACCTAAACAAGCATGGGATGCTCTCAATAGATTGTTTGATAGGCCAAGTCAAGATAATATTTTGTATCTCAAACAAAAATTGCACAATCTATGTATGAAAGGCTCACTTACCGATTATCTTATGGAAGTCAAGTCTATTAAGAATGATTTCTTAGGCTGCAGTAAAACCCTAGATGATAATGAGTTAATTCCAATAATGTTGCATGGTCTTCCTTCAAAGTTTCACTCCTATGCTACCATGTTAGACTTGAGTGGTAAAACAATGAATTCCACACTTGAGGATATTGAGATCCTACTTAAGAAACATGAGCAAGCCCTAATCAAAGATGAAGAAATTGAAGCCACATCAGCAGCTTTTGCCACCAAGGCAACTTTACAACCTAAACAAAACAAGGGTCAAAATCAGCATAATCAGAATCAAAGGGGTAGACAACATCAGAGATACACATAGTACCAGCAATAGCCAAATCAATAGTACCAATAGCAACCACATCAACAATAGTACCAACAACAACCAAATCAACAGTACCATCAACAACCAAATCAGTAGCAGTACCAGCAGCAGCCAAGATGGCAAACAAGACCTCAAGGGGGTCAAAACAACAATCAACAAGGGTGTGAATATTGTGGAAAATGGAATCATAATGTTGCTAATTGCTATAAAAGGCAAAGAGAATAGGGAGAACCACAAAATAATAATCTGAACACATTGTATGCAACCAACCAAGTTAATGTTGAAGATAAAGAATGTTGGTATATTGATTCTGGAGCAAGACAAAGCACATGACAAGGAAGGCAAGATTGGTTGACCAAGGTTCAACCTACATCAAATCAATTCATTACTTTTGGTGATGAAAGTGCTCTACCCATTGAAGGTGTTGGGGAGGCACCACTTACTTTGCATGATGGTAATAATGTTCCTGCAATAGATGTTTTGTATGTGCCTGGTCTTAAAAGGAGTCTTCTTTCTATTGGACAACTTATAGATAAGGGCTATAATGTCTATTTTGAAAAATACAAATGCTACATTAAGGAACCCAATGGCAATGTCAAGGCCATGGGAGTGAAAAAGGATGGTGTTTACTACCTCCTTACAAAATCTGTAACACAAACATCTTTGCATACAACAACTACTTTCTCTTTGGAGTACATGTGGCATGAAATATTGGGACATTTAAATTTTAATAATCTTCAAATGATGGCTACAAAAGGATTAGTTAAAGGACTTCCACATCTTAAGGAGTCAAAATGTTTTTGTGAGCCATGTGTAATAGCCAAACACCATAGGCAACCATTTGAAATAGGAAAGGCATGGAGAGCCAATAGACCTTTGCAATTGGTTCATTCAGACATTTGTGGGCCAATGTCTGTTCAATATTATACTGGGGCTAAATACTACATCACTTTCATTGATGATTACAATAGAAAGGTATGGATCTACCTAATTCAATATAAGTGGCAAGCCCTTGATAAGTTCAAAGAATTCATCGCACTTGTTGAAAGAGAAAGTGGCTATCAAATCTCCACCTTAAGATCAGATAATGGTGGAGAATATGTCTCCAATGAATTCTTTAATTTTTGTAAGTATCATGGGATAAGGAGGCAATTCACAACCCCTTATACCCCCGCAACAAAATGGAGTTGCTGAGAGGATGAATCAAACAATCACAAATAGGGCAAAATCAATGTTACATGTTGCTATATTACCTAACTCATTTTGGGGAGAAGTTGTTCTTACTACTACATACTTGACTAATAGGTCATACACAAAGGCCTTACATGAAAGAACACCTGAAGAAGCATGGAGTGGAAGGACGCCCTATGTGGGCCATTTGAGAATCTTTGGATGTGATGCCTATGCTCATATTCCTCATAAGAAAAGGAAGAAGTTTGATGATAAGAGCCAAAAATGCATCTTTGTTGGCTATAGTGATAGTGCCAATGCATATAAATTATATGAACCTATTTCCAAGAAAATCATTTTATCTAGGGATGTTACCTTTCATGAGTATCCCCCATCTAATCCTCCTAAGGCCCCCACTTTAGAAATAACTAATGAAATAGTTGCTCCATTCATGCATACAATATCATCTAGTCCTTCTCCTTCACTCATAAATCAAGAAATTCATCCACAAGAAGAACTTCCTACAAATGATCCATGTCCTCCATCTCCTCCTCCTAATGATCAAGTAACATCATCCAATCCTTTACCCAAGTGGGTTCAAGCCACAATAGATGAAGCCCAAAATCATTTGCCCACCTATACAGGTAAAAGGCCTTCAGCCCTAAGACACCAAGTGAATTATGCCCTAATGGCCAAAGTCCTTAGCCAAACTGAACCTTCTAATGTCAAAGAAGCACTTGGTGATCCTAAATGGGTTCATGCCATGGATCAAGAATTAGATTCCATTGAAAAAAATCACACTTGGGAGTTAGTTGATTTACCCAAAGGAAAATATACCATTGGCACAAAATGGGTATACAAAGCAAAATATAAAGCAGATGGCTCACTAGATCGCTACAAGGCTCGCCTAGTAGCTCAAGGCTATAAGCAACAAGAGGGAATTGATTATGAGGAGACCTTTGCTCCTGTGGCTAAGATGACTACAATCAGGACAGTTATTGCTATGGCAGCTCAAAAACATTGGCCAATATATCAAATGGATGTCAAAAGTGCATTTCTCAATGGTCATTTGAAGGAGGAAGTGTATGTGAAACAACCACCAGGGTACACAGTTGAAGGCCAAAACAACAAAGTCCTCAGATTAAAGAAAGCTCTATATGGGTTGAAGCAAGCACCCCGAGCTTGGTATGCAAAGATTGACTCCTATTTTCTCAACCTTGGTTTCACTAGATCTGCAGTAGAATCTACTCTCTATGTGAAACATTGGAGGAACCGCATCATTTTGGTTACATTGTATGTGGATGATCTTCTCATTACAGGTGATGACATAGAAGGAATAAGGTTGCTCAAGGAGAACTTATGCAAGAACTTTGAGATGACAGATTTAGGCCTCCTCCACTATTGCTTAGGAATAGAGGTATGGCAACAACCTGGTAAGATTTTTATCTCACAGGCTAAGTACATTCAGTCTATTTTGGAGAGGTTTCGCATGGAGGAGTGTAAGCCCTCTCTAACTCCCATGGAAACTAGATTGAAATTGGTAAATAATGATGAAGAAGAAAGGGTTGATGGTACACTTTACAAGCAACTAGTTGGAAGTTTGATCTACTTAACTTCAACTAGACCGGATATTTGCTATTCAGCTTGGCCTTATTTCCAGATTCATGCAGGATCCTAAGAAGAGCCATTGGATAGCAGCTAAGAGGATTGTGAGATTCCTAAAGGCCACACCTCATCATGGCCTTATGTATAAATCAAGTGATAATTTTTCTTTGATTGGATACACAGATTCAGATTGGGCCAGTTGTCCTGAAACTAGAAGATCTACATCAAGTTATTGCTTTCAATTAGGCCAAGGCTCTATTTCATGGAGCACAAAGAAGCAGAACATAGTTTCACTATCTTCAGCAGAAGCAGAATATAGAGCAGCAATTGAGGCAACTAAGGAGGCAATATGGTTGAGGCAATTAATTCAGGATATTGGGCTATTCATACATGGTCCAACATATATATATTGTGACAATCAAAGTACCATCAAGATGACCAAGAATCCAGTTTTCCATGCTAGAACAAAGCACATTGAGATCCATCATCACTTCATTAGAGAAATGGTCCAAGAAGACATTATACACATGAAGTATGTACCAACTCAATATCAAGTAGCAGACATCTTCACCAAGTCACTTGGGAAAGACAAGTTTTCTCAATTTAGCAATTTGCTATATCTATGTAAAAGAAGTCAACATTAAGGGGGAATGTTATCTAATGTTGACTTATCTTTTTAGGATAGTGCACATTAAGGGGGAATGTTAGAATATTATTATTGTTATAATGTGCACTATGCCTATAATTGACAAGGTTGACATTTGTCTTCTGCCACTTGTCCCTGTCTTCAGTTTGAGTTGGAGTGGTGTCTTCTGAAAGACACTTGGAGTGGAGCTTATGACACTTGTCATATCTCCCTCCTAAGCTTGATGCTTATATATTGTAAGATAACTTGTAAATAAAGTGTGCCTTATTTTTTAGTCCCAACAGACCTGGACCTAAAGTAGTTGTTAACTATAGCTAAAATTACTTATGGAACTTCAATTTTGTGGGGGTTTCCCATTTTTCAAGTATCCCTATTTTCATTATGTTTCTCTTTTTCTATTTTTATCCATATTTGCGCCTATAAATTGTGCCACAAACTCCATTTTTTGCATCTTCACTCAAGTTTTCTAGGAGTGTTCCATTCTCCAAGTATCCTCGTACACCATTTTTGTTTCATCTCTTCCATTTTCCCTTGTGTTACAACTTGTAAAATTTACCACAAACTCCACCATCCATCTCACTATTAGTTTTTTATTTCCTCTTTTCTTTGCAAGTGTTTTGTTTTGAAATGATGAATGTCCTATGAGGTACCTTTTTTTTCTCCTTTGTGTGCTTTATTTTTGTTAGTCTACATATATCAATGTGAGCACCCCATATTTTCTCTTTCTATAGCACATAATGAAAGCTAGTATGAGTTCTCATTTTCCACTAAGGAAAATCCCCTATGAGTCACCAAGAATGTGGGTACTTTTGAACATTACCCACATGCACTTTGGTGAAAAGTGTAAAGGATCACATTAGAGGCTCAAAAAACCAAATCAAGAGGAGACCAAGAACTTTTGGCTTAGGTATGTTAGGGATGGATTCTCAAAAACCCATGCACTGGATGAAATATGGAGTACCAAAAACCTATCACCCAGCAGCCTACAAAGAAAAAGGTTAAGTCTAGGAGCAGTCAAAGATCTTGTCCTCTTAATAGAAGTGGATGGATACCAAAAACCTGTCACCCAATGGTGCACAGTGGATGCCACCAAAATTTTTTCCTTGTAAAAGAGGAAATTAGGTATAAAAAATCCATCGGTGCAAAGGTCTAATAGCTTGCAAAAGTCAAGAAGCTAAAATCAACCAACTCTTGGAAGCATAAAAAATATTGTACCAAGAATAGGCAAGAAGAGGGACCAGAATCCTATCACATGTCAATGGAGAACAGATTTGTTAAGTCCCAAGACTACTGAAATATATATACCAATGCTAGCAATGGATGGGTACATTAAATTCGTCACCTACTAAAAGCAATTGAATGGATTGGTAAAAAGAGTCTATCACCCATCGATGGAACAAAAAGAAATAGAAATTAGCTAAGTATTATTATAGCTAAATATTTTGTACCAGGCATAGGAAAGAAGAGGTACCAAAATTTTTTTGCCCATCAATGAAGAGCAAAAATAGATATAAAATTAGCTAAGTCTCAGGAGTGTTGGAAATTTTGTACTAGGCATAGGCAAGAGGAGGTACCAAAATTTTGTTGTCCATCGATGCAAAGTAGGAACATATATAAAATTAGCTAAATCTCAAGAGTATCAAAAATTTTGTACCAGGCATAGGCAAAAGGAGGTACCAAACGTCTGCCACCCATCGATGCAGAGAAAAAACAAATATAAAATCAGCTAAGTCTCAAGAGCACCAAAACAATTGTACCAAACATAGGCAAAAGGAGGTACCAAAAGTTTGTCATCCAACGATGGAGAATGGAAATGGCCAAAATATGGTTAAGTCCCTAGATCGCTAGAAATTTTATCACAACAGTAGAAGAGGGATACAAAATACCCATCATCCTTTAGTAGAAGAATTAACTACCAAAATAATTGAACCTATCTTAGTAGAGGAGAGGCACAAAAAATCCATTGCCCAAGCATAGGCAAAAGAAGGACATGCAAATACGTCTAAGTATCAGGACTATTGGAAGATATGTACCAAGGCTAGAAATGGACAAGTATATAAAATCCACGCCAACCAAATTAGCTAAGTATTGAACCTACTAGAGAAATTACCCTATAAATTGAATGGACTGTTATAAAGAGTTCATCACTCGTTAGCATGACTATAAATAAGAGTAAAAAGTGCCAGAGATTTTGTACCAAGAATAGAAAAGAAATAGTACCGAAGGCCTGTTACCCAACAATAGTTATAAGAAAGAAGGTGGATAATTCAAAGTGTTTTGATCATTGGAAATTTGGTACCTAGCCAAGAAAGGGATGGGTATAGAAAATTCATCATCTATCAGCAACCCTGATATGCACCTGATAGTCATGGGTCGAAAAAGGTAGATCAAGTTTGATATCTAGTAATTGCTTGTCATATTGCATGTTAAATTTTCCCAACAATAAGATCTCTACCTATGTGCTCATATGAATGTTAATGGTGGCTCAACAAAAATGTCAGAAAGGGTAGTTGTTCTAAGATGAAATATGAGTTTAAAAGTGCTATGATGAAATAATTTGAGATGGACTTAGGGATGATGTAATGTTTTCTAGGAATGGAAATACACCAAAGTGAAAATCAGATTTTTTTTTATCAAGCCAAGTATATCAAGGATATGTTGAAAAAATTTAACATGAAATAATGCAAACTATTATCAAGCCAAGTATATCAAGGATATGTTGAAAAAATTTAACATGAAATAATGCAAACTAGTTCCAACTTCAATTTTTCATGGAGTATTTTTATGCAAAGATGATGGATCTAATAAAGTGAATGTGATAGTCTATAATAACATAGTTAGAAGCTTGATGTTTCTTACTTATACTAGATCAAAGTTGTGTCCCTTATGTCTAGGTATATGATTAGGTGTTGGCTTCTTAAGCCTATCTAACACAAAATATAGTAAAATATTTCATAGGATATCTAAATCCTCTAAAGGAGGTCTGAGACTCAATATTGGCAACCTACATTGGATATAAAAATACCTCCCAACTAACCTAAGGGGTATACACATATGGGACAAGTGACTGGCCCCCAATGGATACGAAAATGTATATTTCTAAAAAATAAAGTTTTCTATAGTGGTAATGGCATTGGCCTCTCTTTGAGAGGTCCAATGCTCAATCCCCACTTAGTATGAGAATACCAGGACCCCTAAAAAATACCTATGTAAACTCATTAAAAATATATATTTATCTACCTTTGTAGCACAGTTGGCTTTCAAGACATGGCCCTGAGATGAATAGGAAGTCCAATATTTGAACCACCCCTTGTGCACCTTCGTAATTGTAGTTGGTTTTAGGACATGTCCTCAAGATGAATAGGAGGTCCAGTGTTCGAACCACCCCTTGTTTTGTATTTGTAGGCACAAAAATCCATTATGTAGGCCTTAGGGGTAATCCAAATGAGACTAGCAACAAGCCCCAAGGTTGAAGTAGTGGGTTTTATTTATAACATACATCTTATCCACACCAAGTACCTCATTGTTAAGATCCCTCAATCCTTTAAAGTAGGTTTGGGGTTTATGCCTAGCGGCATGTGTCGAATACAAAAAAACCTCTTGGATAACCTGAGGGGTATACTCAAATAGGATAAGTGATTGGCCCATAGGGGATACAAAAAGGTTTATTTCTAATAAAGAAAGTTTTAAACTATCATATGGTTGGGTTCCTATTGAGGGGTGCAATGGCTATGGTATCGATGATAGTATATTGTTCTATAATAGGGTTCCTATTAATGAGTGTAGTGGCTATGGTCTCAGCATCAAGATACTATTCTATGGTAGGGTTATTATTGAGGGGTGTAGTGGGTACAGTGTTGAGGGGTGCTGCAATGGCTATGGTCTTGGTTGTAAGATGCTATTCTATGGTAGGGTTCCTATTGATGGGTGTAGTGGCTATGGTCTTGGTGGTAAGATATTATTATGTGGTAGGGTTCCTATTGATAGGTGTAATTGCAATGGTCTCGATGGTAGGATATTGTTCTATGGTAGGTTTTCTATTGAGGAGTGTAGCAGCTATAGTCTCAATGATAGAATACTATTATATGGTAGTATTCCTATTAAGGTGTGTAAATTTTATAGACTCAATGGTAGGATACTATTTTGTGGTAGGGTTCTTGTTGAGGGGTGCAACAACTATTATCTTGACGATAGGATATTATTTTGTGTTAGGGTTCTTGTTGTGGGATGTAGAGGCTATGGTCTTGGTGGTAGGATACTATTTTGTGGGAGGGTTCCTATTAAGGTTTGTAGTGGCAACACTTGTCATGGAGGTTTGAACCTAGGAGTAGGATGTTGCATGATTTAGGGTACAGTGTGCAGTTTAATGAGGGGACTATCGCAAAGTTAAAATAAGGACAAAAGTCATAGAGTTTCCTTCCTCAAAATGATGAGGGTAACTTAGGGAAGTATCAGGTTGGATCCTTTACTAGTGAGAAATATTATGAGGGGAAAAAAACCCTAGTTGAATGCAATCAAAGGAAAGATGAACATTCTAAAGAAATGTTTTAATTTGTCAATGGAAAAAGGGCAATTAATCATTTCGAACAAACTTGCATATTTAGAAGTGGCTCAAGGGAATATTTATTTAGTAGAAAAAAATATAGAAACTATATTAGATCTAGATTTAATCCAAAAAATAGGATTATGACAAATGGAAACCATTGGGGTTTATGGAAATAGTTGCTCTTCCAAAGATTGTTTTTTTGTAAAATTGAATTGTGAGGACATGAGTTGAATTATGTAGAAGGACCCTTGGTTTTATGGTAGAAGAGGACTTTTATTGAAATACTTAACTCCAAATTTTGATTCCTACCTTCAAAATATCATGCAGGTCCAAGTCTGGGTTCGATTACCAAGGTTTCCTTTACATTTTTGGAGGGAAGAAATATTTGAAGAAATTTTAAAAGAATTTGGTCAGATTATTACAATTGATCTAGCCACTACTACAAGATCTTGGTTAATCTATGCAGGATTTTATGTTAATATAAATTTAGAGATAGATCTACCACATTCATGTGAACTTATTTCAAAATTTAGAAAATGATTGCAAGTCATTGAATATGAGAACATGTCTGTCAAATGCAATATTTGCTTCAAATATGGACATGTGGGAATTTCTTGCCCTAATCAGCTCGGAAAGGAACTACAAAAATATATTTGGCAAAATAAGAATGCAAATTATTTAAGAAAGAAATAAATCTTAGAAAGGTGTGATTTAGGTAAAGAGGAATAGGTAAATCTAGATTAAAAGGAGAATGGCTTGGCTACAGTAGCAATTAAATAAGGGAGATTGTAGATGATCATTTTAAGGTGTACTCCTTTTTTTCTAGTCCATGTTTATCAAAAATGGAATTCTTACCATGAATCCTTTTGAATCCTTAGAAAAATTTGAAAAAACTTTGGAAAATGAGGATAGGAAAATTGTTGAAAGTGATACTATGATTAAGGATCTTCAAACACCTAAAAGAAATAAATATGAAAAGGAAAACTTAGAACCTCATGAATCTAGTCAGAGAAAAGTTTTAGTAAAAGAGCAAAATTGTTCTACTATTTCTAGAACAATGAGGAATAGTAAAAAGAATGGGATTGATATAGGCAGTGAATCTAAGCCTGGTAGACCTTCAAATAAGGATATTTTGCAAAGAGATAGTTGTAGATGTGGCAAATGGAACCCAAATGACTCTTAATATAAGCAGGAAGAAACATACCTCTAGATCTAAGGAATGGTGTAGAAGAAACCAAATTGAAATTTATTGCCTTAGCCAAAAAGAAGAAACAAAATGCAATGATGGCATGTATGCAAAAAAAGAAACACTTAGGATGAAGGCATGGTCTAATTCCATGTTGATAAAAAGGAGGGTTTTATTTGGTTCTTCAATTCTTTGTCTATGCCCTATTTTCAGTTGGATGGTTTTAGTGATTGGAATGTTGTCCATAGTCTATCCTAGACTATATCATTTAATATATGGGTTTAATATATGGGAAGTACTTTAGAATAGGTGACCTAAGTATCATCATATTTTGGATTTTATAAGAGGCTTATGTGTATGTTCTGAAGTTGACTTAAGTTTATCTCATTTTAGAATTTTCACGAGGTATATTTGTATGTCTTGATGATGTAAAAGGATTGGAACTTTTTCAAAAACCCCTTCTTCCAACCTAATCTATATATATAATAGCCACAATATTAAAGGTCGAGATAATAATAATATGAATAGAATGATATGAGAAAATTAATATGTATATCAAGGCTTATATAATAAATCAAATAACATTCATTTATATGCTGAAATATGAATGTAAATAGTATGAATAATTCATTAACTATGCATGAAAAAACTTATAATATTAATTGCTCAAAATGTATACAAGCCTTATTGTTTTTCTTCCTATTACAACTTTGATTATAAATATTTTATTCTTGATTGAATTAATTTCCTATGGAGCATTGTCTCCATAATATAGCAATAGTACCATGATTCTTCAAGTATTTGACTATTGCTCTCCATATGCCAAGTCTTATGACTCTTGGCTTATCAACTTTCCACTTGCATACTACATGGACACTTGAATATAAGACACTTACATACATAACCCTTACACTTCTACATGCACTCATAATCTAGGACACTTGTGCACATCCTCACATTACATATTTTCCCTCTTATATACAAGATACTTGTGCACATTCTCTCTTACATGAAACTTGTACATTTCCTGCACATTGACACTTACATAAATGGAAAATATACCTCATACTCTAAACTATTGAATCAACCCTAATCTATGACATATTTACAAATGTACCATGAAGGTACCATGGGGGTACATTAGCATGTACCAAATAATATAATATTATTCAACACCCCCTTGTATTACATTATTTGGTTATTGAAGACTTTAGTCTTCAATATTGGTCTTTGTCTTTGTCTTCAATCTTCAAGTGACCTTGCATTGTTCATGAACCTTTGCTTCTCTTGAATCTTCTTCATCATTTTGAACCTTGGATTCATCCAATGCATATGTTTATATGAAAACTTTGGACCATGTTGGATCCAGTTCCTTGTATCTTGTCTTTCTGAACACTCGGGCAATTTATCATCAATTTCATCTTGAGATATACATTCAATAATCTCTTGAGAAAAACCAATTGAATCTAAGGCATATATTCCATTCTTTATTGAACTTGTAGCTTCTATTTTTTTCTTTATGATGTATTTTCTATGTTCATTTATATATTTGAATTTAATTAATATTCCTTTTTCAACCAGTTGAGTAATTAAAATAAGATTGGTTGGTAGTATAGGAACATATAAAATATTATTTAGCACAAAATTTGAAAAATGTATGCTAGGTATTACTCTTCTTTTTCCTTGAACTTGATATATCTTCTCATCTACAATTTTTAAAGAGATATTATCTCTTACTTCTAAAGATTCAAACCAATGTAATTTTCTAGTCATATGATGACTAGCTCTTGAGTCTATATACCAAATATATTTTTCCATTTGAACCTTTTGATTAGACTCAAGTGATATTATCTTACATATTTGATAAGAGTTTTGAAGAACTCTTTTATGATCTTGCCCATTGTATTCAAAAAATTGCCTTTGATATAAATTTTGTTTTTGAACTTTTCCTTTCATAAAATATGGTTTCACATTTTGATAATGTCTCCTATGTTGAAAAGTTCCTCTTTTTAATTTATCCATATTAATTTGAAGACCTTATAACTCCCAAATATAAAAACTAAAACTTTAAATATAAATTTTACAAATTTCAATTTTTTCTAATCCTTTGGTGTAGAAAACCTTTTAACTTCAAAATATTTTTAGAAGTACTCAACTAACCAAAGTTAGAATCCAAGTACTTCACTCTCCAAGATCCAAAAACCAAGAACTATCACAATAGCTGAATTGACAAGAGTGAAACCAACACAAGAATGCACAAAGAAATATCTCATATATTAAGTCACACTCCACCCACTAAACATGAGAAGGGAGGAATCACTTATATAGGAAGTGATTCCTCAAGATGTACAAATAATAATCAATGTGGGACTAACAAGCTTCCCACTAGAAGATAAAATAGCAAGCTCAAGAGGTATCTCTAGGCCTAGAAGGAGCTAGAGATGTCGGATCAGAGCCCAAAAGGACTCGAAAGAACTAGAGCAAGCTAAGCAAGCTAATGTAAAGGTGCAAATACTAAGCACAAGTGCAAAAAAGTATAAAATATGCACCAACACCCCCCATAAGCATAGCTTAGGTAGGTAGTGTTTTGTGAGTCCTGGCGGATGCGCCATAATGAACTCAATACAATGCAATGATCAACTCAATAGTAAAAAGAAAGGAAAAACCCCCTAAAATAGAATACCATGAAGAAAGAGAAGGAGGTGGGAGACCCCCCTAAAATAGAAGAGGTAGAAGACCCCCTAGCTAATGTCGATGTGCCTAACCCTAAGAAGAGCTCGTAGCTAAGTGTACTTGCTCTCGATGAAGGATTTGGTGAAGATGTTGATGATCTGCTCTAAAGTTGGATAGTACTGAAGATCAATGATGCACTCCTGAATAAGATCTCTGATGTAGTGCATATGAATCTCGATGTGCTTGGTCCATTGGTGGTGGACCGGATTTCATGAAATGGTAATCGTACTCTGGTTGTCACAAAAAATGATCGATGGCCTACGAAATGCAATGCCAAACTCTATGAGAATATGTTGGAACCAGATGGCCTCTGTTGCTATATTTATAGCTCCTCGATATTCAGCCTTAGTAGATGATAGAGAAATAGCATGTTGCTTCTTACTCGACCAACATACTAGACCAGAACCCAAGTGAAAGTTGTAACCGAAAGTAGACTTGTGATCCAAAGAATCACCTACCCAATATGAATCAGTGTATCCCACAAGATCGATCTCAATGCTTGTTGAATACTGGATGTCAAACTACAATGTCACTTGTATGTAGTGTAGTATTCATTTGGTGGCCCTCCAATGAAGGTCATGTGGTTCTTGCATAAAGTGATAAACCATGCCAACTGAATATGCTATATCAGGTCTGGTATGTGTCAGGTAGATAAGACTCCTGACAAGTTGATGATACAGTGTCGCATCTACAAGTGGTGTAGAGCAATCAACCTCAAGCTTTACCCCTAAAAGAAAAGGAGTTGGAGATGGCTTGCAATCAGCCATGTGAAACTAGAGTAGAAGATCCCTAGCATATTTGGTTTGTGCAATGAATATCCCTATCGAAGACTGTGTGATCTCAATGCCAAGAAAGTAGTGCAACAATCCCAAATCTACCATGGAAAAATGCTCCTAAAGGGTAAACTTAATTGCCTGAATGGATGATGTGGAACTCCTAGTGATAAGAAAATCATCAATATAAAGTACAATATCATCACCCAAATGTAATATGTAGATGTTCATATTAGAATGACAATGTGAAAAGCTAAGGGAGAGAATATAGACATCCATCTTGGCATACCAAGCCCATGGGGCCTGCTTGAGGCCATAGATGGATTTTTGAAGTCGACAGACTAAGGAAGAATTTTGAATGAAGCCTTGTGGTTGCTCCATGTAAATCTCCTCATGAAGATCCCCATGAAGAAATGCACTCTTTACGTCCATCTGATGAACTTCCCATCTCTGAGAAGCAACAATAGCAAGAACCAACCAAATAGATGTCATATTTGCTATGGGAGCAAAGGTCTCTGAATAGTCTATGTCGTGTACTTGGGAAAACCTTTGGCAACCAAGCGTACCTTGTGTTTTTCCACTGATCCATCTGCTACGAACTTAGTCCGATACACCCACTTGCATCGAACAAGTTTCCTTCCCTTAGGAAGGTCAACCAAGTCCCAAGTGTGATTCCTAAGTAAGGAATCATACTCATCCTCCATAGCTACATCCCACTCAAGAATGCTTGATGCCTCTCTAAATGTTTATGGGTCAGAGGTTGTAGCCAGGAAGGCATGTGGATACTCAAGTGTCTCTGATCTAGTTCGTCATGTGTTAGAAGGATCTCCAACTAAACTTCCAGCTGACTCAAGAGTCTTGCGAGCCCATAATGGTGTTGTGGTAGGTATAGTAGGAGCATGAGGAGAAGCCTCATCCTCTGTGTCACTCGAAGTGGAGGGTTCAGAATCCTTTGAGTCACTGCTATATGAAGAAGTCTCTGAAGTTGAATCTAAACTATCTGGCAAAGAATTTGAATCTGATGAAAATATTGAATCCATTGTATCTATTACTATAGATGTAGATGGGGAAGCATTCAAAGAAGGATCATGAATGGATTCCTTCATGTGAACACTTCTTGCAATGATAATCTCATGAGTGGTGGGATGAAGAAGTCGGTACCCCTTTGTACCATCTGCATATCCAACAAAAATGCAAGGCCTACTCTGTGGTTGAATGGATTTGCACTTTTTAGAAGGAATGTGGGCCCAAGCAGGAGATCCAAATACTAAAAAATGAGTGACTTTGGATTTCCAGCCAAAGAAGGCCTCGAAAGGGGTGATATCTCCCACTTCTCTATGTGGCATCCAATTCTGAATATGGTTTGCACAGTTCATAGCCTCAGCCCAAAACTATGCAGGAAGGGATCTAGATTGTATCATGTAGTTGCTCATCTCCTTGAGCGTTCGATTCTTCCTCTCTACCACGTTGTTCTGTTGGGGTGTGTATACAACTGAATGTTGAATCTGAATACCCTCTGAGGTGCAAAGCTCTATGAACCGATTGTTGACATATTCCTTGCCATTATCAGTCCAAAGAATATGTATGTATTTATTTGTTTGTTTCTTGACTAAGGCTTTGAAGCTTTGAAAGTTCACAAAGACTTCACTCTTCTTGCGAAGAAATTAAATCCAAGTGTACTAGGAGAAGTCATCAACAAATACTAAGGTATATCTAGACTTATCAAATGACAAGGAAGGAAATGGTCCTTGAAGATCACTATGAATCAACTGCAGGATGTGAGTAGCCCTCCATGCATTTCCCTTCTCAAATCTCTCCTCGGGATGTTTTCCAAGGATACATCCTTTGCAAACTCCATCCGTAAAGTGTACAAGGGGTAATCCAATGACCATATCCTTCGAGCTGAGTTGTTGAAGGTAGTGGTAGTTCAAGTGTCCATACCACTCATGCCACAATTTGCTCACTTGGTCTGAGTGAGCCAACAATGCCAAAGAAGGTGAATCGAGAGCAAAGTGAGTGAACTTATACAACCTTTCCTTCCTATCACAAATCCTATGAGCCACTATAGTATCATTGTTCAACTCTTTGACTATCACTATCTCAGGTCCAAATTCAATTCTCTTCCTTGTACCACTATGTGCAATCTGAAAGATGGATAGTAGAATTTTTGATAAGGAGGGAACATGTAGAACATCTTCAAAGGTGCCTTCACCAATTTCAATATCTCCTTTCCCAGCTACATCAACACTAGTGTTGTTGCCCAAAATAATATGTGAAACATCACAAGGCTCCAAGGAAGAAAAGTTCTCCAAATATGAGGCCATATGATGTGATGCACCCGAGTCAAATACCCAAGTGCTAGAAGGTGGAACTATCACTGCCATTAGGGCTTTGCCTTTACCCTTTTCTTTCTTCTTTGTTGAGTCCTTTGTGCTTGAAGTAGATTCATTGATGTTGTTCTTAGCAAGAAGTTCCTTCAATTGATGTATCTCCTTTTTAAGGCACTTAGACTCATTATGGTTACCTTTGCAAAAGCCACAAGTTAACTTCTCCTTCTTCGGTTTTCCATTTTTAGAAGTAGAAGTTTGTGAACTAGGTTTTGGAGTAGTAGAGGAAGGAGGTGATTGAGAGTTCTCCTTTTTAGGGCCTTTAAGTTTGTTCGACTCTTTGCTTCCATTTGTTTTCTCTTTTGTGTCGTGTTGGGCAACTAAGGCATGAGACTTAGATACTTTCATGACTCCCATTTGTACAAGTTTATCTTGTTCCTTGCACAACTCATTGGAAAATTCATTGAAGGAAGGCATCTGATATGTTGTCCCTAATGCTCTTCTAGTAGAATGGAAAGTTGATACAAACACTGAAAAATCTACCCCAAGTTTGGATAGAACACATAAAACCATTTGCTGATATTTCTTCTCTACTCCACATTCTTTTAGTTCACTTCTTAAATGGTTGAATTTGGTCAAGTATTCATTGATATCCCCATAGTCATTAGGATCCAAACCCATAAGGTCATTTTCTAGCAAGTGCTCTCGGATATCATCTATTTGACCAAATAGAGTTCCTAGCTTGTCCCATGCTTCTTTTGGAGTATCTAAGGTCACAATGTGAAACCTAATGTCTGGAGAAACACAACTACAAAGAAATCCAAGGGCCATGTCACATTTTTTCAACCATTTTGTTTTGTGTGGTTCATCTGTTGGTTCAGTTTCATCCCCTTTCATGATTCTTGAATATCCCTTTTCCCTTAGTTTGCTCATTACTTCAATTTTCCAAGTAAAGTAATTATGTGTAGTTAACATGGGAAGAGAAGAAGAATCCATAGTGAGAGGAAAAGAAGCACAAGAACACAACAAGCACACTATTGCACCCCTTTTATTACTAATCTAAAAAACCTCCCCCCAATTTGTAGTTTGGCACTTTATAACTCAGTGTATTTATAGATTTTGACCTTAAAAAAGGTGTATTAAGCTAGAAATTATAGTCTAGATAGATTTGAAGTTCTTGTTGGAATATATTACATTATTTAGTACATGCTAAGGTACCACCTTGGGTACATATTTATATTAGGAAAGAGAGTCTTAGATTAGAGTGTGAGTATTTAATTTATGCAATGTACTAAATGCACAAGTATTATTAAAGTGTGCAAAGTATTTTGGTAATGTAAATGTGAATAATAGTCCATGTGCACATGAGTCCATAGAGTAGGAAGATGAAGAGTCTCTAGAAGAGTGAAGGCCAAGAGTGCTCCCTATGAAGAGTCACATTCCATTATATATGTGTCTGAGTATGTGTGTGAGAGACAGTTGTAGAATGAGAGTGTGGAGAAGTATGGTGTATTTAAGATATTTATTCAATTGAGATACAATTTTTGTGACATTTGTTAATGTCATTTCTATGAGTTATTTCAGAATTTATTTATGGGTTTTATATGCGTAGTATTTTTCCATTATCATATATTTCATATTGCAACTTTATTTTATATCTTGTGGTTATTTTTAATTATTTAGCTTCAAAAGCTAACAGTTCTCAAAAAACTAAAAAATTTAAAAAATAGCAATCAATTACGAGCTACCGTTTGAAAGTTAGAAGCTTCTAAAAATGCAAAAAACTATAATTGAATATCTAGTATCTAGAAAAACTAAGAATATAGAGAAACTACGAAATACCTTGGGATGTCGATGACAAATCTGGACAAGTTCATAAGTTATCTATAGGTTTTGGCACATTCTAGATGCAACAATGAGACCCGTTCAGGTTAAAAATAAATAAATTTTTCAATGGTCTCCAAAATTTTGCCAAGAGCCCAATGTGAGTTCAACATGAGATGAATACCTAAAATAAGAAGTCGCCAAGAAACATATATCTTTGATTTTTGAACTTTCTAGTCACCAAGATCCTGAGTGGGCATGGTGAGAGCATATGGTTTCAAAAAATGGGTTATGAAAAAATTTAGAAATGGATTAGTCCTTAAAATAAATTAAGCTCTGGTACCATGTAGAAGTACTCAACTAACCAAAGTTAGAATTCAAGTACTTCACTCTCCAAGATCCAAAAACCAAGAACTATCACAATAGCTGAATTGACAAGAGTGAAACCAACACAAGAATGCACAAAGCAATATCTCATATATTAAGTCACACTCCACCCACTAAACATGAGAAGGGAGGAATCACTTATATAGGAAGTGATTCCTCAAGATGTACAAAGAATAATCAATGTGGGACTAACAAGCTTCCCACTAGAAGATAAAATAGCAAGCTCAAGAGGTATTTCTAGGCCTAGAAGGAGCTAGAGATGTTGGATCGGAGCCCAGAAGAACTCAAAAGAACCAAAGTGAGCTAAGAAAGCTAATGTAAAGGTGCAAATACGAAGCACAAGTAAAAAAAAGTATAAAATATGCACCAACATTATTAAATTTGCAAAATTTCAGTTTCTTCAAAAATCAAAAACTTCTCTAATTTCAAAAACCTTTGAAAACTTCACTCCTTAAACTAATTCAAATAGTCATCATAAATCTTCAAATTTAAAACTTCATACTTATAAAAAACTTAATAATCCTTTTAAATCCAATCAATCTTCTAACCTTTAAAAATATTAATTTATTCTAACCTTATTACTCCACTCCAATGATTAATTTTTTAAAAACCTAATTATCCATATCTAATCCTTATTACTCCACTTTAGGTTTTCAAAAACATTAAATATGCTATATTTCCCTCCATAAATTTAAGCATTGAAAACTTTATGTAATGTTAAGAAACATTACCTAAGACAATATGAATCTTATTGCAATGTTAGCACTGCATGCTTCCTAGACGTTACTTCTCACATGAATGTCTATCCACGTATGCTTACAATTAAAATTTTTGTTGCATGCTTCCCTTGCTTGTTGTTTTTTGCTACAACTCTATGCTTAGATGTCTACTAGTTGCTCTCTTGCTTGTTATCTACATTGTTCTTCGCTTGGAGAATTCCAAGCGGTGCTTCTCTTGGTCTTTGCTTGGAGGAGTCCAAGTGGTACTTTTATTGGTATTTGCTTAGATAGTGCTTCTATTGGACTAGACTTAGATGAGATCAAGTAGTCTTGTTATCTTGTATAGTGCTTAGATGAGGCCGAACGATCTCGTTTTCTTGCATAGTACTTAGATGAGATTGAATGAATTTATTCTCTACACTTGGATGACACCAAAAAACTCTTTTGGTCTTCACTTGTAGAAGGTTAAGTCTAACCTTCTTTACGTAGTCATCTACTGCTCTCTTTAATATTTATTTTGCTTCTTTTTTTCTTTTGTGCGGGCTTCTCAGATCGTTGTGTTATAATGTCCATGCTAGACTTCAACATTGGATTCTATATCTTCAATATTGGCCTTTGTTGGTTGCTCTTTTCCTTTGTTGTTCTTCTTAATGCTTGTTTTTCTCCTTCTTTAGTTTGTTGTTCTTCCTTCAATATTTTGCTTGCAGCTCTCAACTATTTGTAGATTTCAACCCAAAGCTTGAAGCTATATAAAGTAAGCTATGTATGCTTATTTATCCTTCTTCAAGACTAATCTATCTTTATATGCTACTATGGATTTGTAATTAATATGCCACTTTATCTATGTGGATTATGACTCCACTCTTTTCTTCTTCTTCTCAATGTTGCTTTATCTTATGTGGATGATAACCCCATTATTTCTTCTTCTTCTTTGCAAATGCACTCTGGTGCTATTCTTCTTCTCTATTTTTTATTTCTTCTCCAATGTGGATAGTAGCTCCACAATATTCTTCTTTTTTCTTTTCTTCTATTTTCACTATTCTTTGTTTTGTCTTTAGAAGCTAAAATTCTTCTCTTTCCATTACAACTTTGATTATCAGTACTTGATTCTTGATTTAATTACTTTCCTATGGAGCATTGTCTCCATAATATAGCAATAGTAATATGACTCTTCAAGTACTTAATAATTGCTCTCCATATGCCAAGTCTCATGAATATTGGCTTATCAACTTACCACTTGCATACTAGATGGAAACTTGACTCTAAGACACTTGTGCACATGACTCTTACACTTCTACATGCACTCCTAATATAGGATACTTGTGCACATCCTCACATTATATATTTGCACTCTTACATACAATATACTTGTGCATATTCTCTCTTACATGACACTTGTGCATTTCTTACACATTGACACTTACACAAAGGGGGAATATAACTCTCATACTTTAAACTACTGACTCAACCCTAATCTATTATATATTTACAAATATACCATGAAGGTACCACGGGGGTACATTAGCATGTACCAAATAATATCATATTCCTCAATAGGAGGTCATCGAAGATATATTTGAAGGTGGCCAAGAGGATATTAAGGTATATGAAGGATACTATTTATTTTGGAATATATTATTATGCATTTAATAAGATTGAGTTGGCTAGTTATAGTGATGTTGATTGGAGTGGTAGTTTGGATGACTAGAAGTCAACATCCAACAATTAATTGACACTTGGTTCAGGGTTGATCACTTGGAGTTCAAAGAAGCAAGGATCATCTACACTCTCTTATACAAAGGCATATTATAATACCATCACTTTAGCTAGTACACAATCTATATGGCTCAGGAAAGTTCTAGAGGAAATTGGGGTAAAGTAATTCCAAACAAAAATAAAATTTTGTGATAATATGATTAAATTGGCAAATAATCCAATTCATCATAGCAAATCTAAGGATTTTTACTTGAAGGACCACTTCATTAGAAACATTATTTAGAAGAAATAAATTGAATTGAGGTGTGTGAATACTCATGAAAAATTGGATGATATTTTTACTAGAGGTGTAACAAAATTTTAGTTTTTAAAGCTTAAAGACAAGATTATTCATTTGTTTATCATCAAGGGGAAGAATTTTGGTATTTGATGTTGATCTCTCTAATTGCCAAATAGAATTTATTGACCAAGATTGTGTGTTTCCAATTTAGTTGCCATACTAGGTTGAGCATAAAAACAATAAATAAATATAGAAAAAGGGGTAAATTTAGACTTGAATAGAAATGGAAAACTAAAACGTTGTTGGAAAAAAAGTTGAAGAAGTGGCATGACTTTTAGCCTTCCTTGCACTACCTTCTTTCTCATTGTTGGAAAAACATAAATTGGATGTATTGCTACAATTTCAGACTATCGAGAAGGGAAGAATTTATAGAAGTTTTGAGTTATGAGAGCTACTAAAAAATATTGTTATAATGATCATAAAAAATAGACACCTTTATTTAGGTATATTGCTAGTAGTTTTTTTTTTTTTTTAAGTGTTTGTTTTGCTATTGTTGTAGAATTTAAAATAGGAAATTGTAATGTTGTTTTACAGCCAAATTTGAAGAATTTATATCTTTTTGTTGTATGTATTGCTATAATTGTATACATACATTAACTACAATCTTATCAATGAGTTAGTACTTTATGAAAACATTTATGATTTCGAATTTTATTGGTTGTGTTTTAATCCTTATTTAATAGAAATAATAGGGGTGTTCTTTTAAATTTATTCACTTTTATTATATCATCCTTTTATTTATTATGGTATGGACTAGGGGCATTACTACCTTATGGCAGAGCTATAAAATTGGATAATTATCGCTAGAAATAAATGGAAGGGGTGTTTTTCCCTAGGAGGATCACTATATAAGGAGATTTTATCAATGGGTAGGTGGTTGTATCAAAAGTGTTTGGGCATTTGGAAGCATAATGGTTGGGATAAATCTTAGTATTTTTGGGTTCTAAGCTATATGGGTGGTGTAATCCATAGGCAATGTAGGTAGTTATTTCCCTCATCTAATGATGATATTTTCTAAATGAGTTAATTCTTCAAAAGATATATCTAAGTAACATGATTAGCATTATATATCATTAGCACTAAATAATACTATAAACCT